>CM057481.1:16820127-26157627 GCA_030035585.1 Dugong dugon | reverse complement strand
TGATGGTGGTGGTGGTGTGGTGGTGGTGGTGTGGTGGTGGTGGTGGTGGTGGTGGTGGTGTGGTGGTGTGGTGGTGGTGGTGGTGTGGTGGTGTGGTGGTGGTGGTGGTGGTGGTGGTGTGGTGGTGGGGGTGGTGGTGGTGGTGGTGGTGGTGGTGTGGTGGTGTGGTGGTGTGGTGGTGGTGGTGGTGTGGTGGTGTGGTGGTGGTGGTGTGGTGGTGGTGGTGGTGTGGTGGTGTGGTGGTGGTGGTGGTGTGGTGGTGTGGTGGTGGTGGTGTGGTGATGGTGGTGTGGTGGTGGTGGCAGCAGTGGTGGATGTAGAAAGCACCTTTAGCCTGCCTCTTCACGCACACCCCAGGGATGCAGTGGCAGTGTGGTCCAGCGCCTCCCACTTCAGAAGCAGAAAGACTTCAGTTCAATGCTGAATTCTACCTCTTGCCGGCTATGAGGGCTTGTTCAATCTTCAGAATCCTGACCTGCAGTGTGGGGATAATACCACCTAACATGGATGTTTGCTTGATACCTGAATTGAAGGAGAGACAAGAGCTTCATCAATACTACCTTCTAGGTCATCTTGGGCTGCACACCCCCATGGCCTGAGACTGGCACCGACAAGAGAACCACCAAGGGGGCTCTTCCACTCCACAGCCAACTGGTACGAGGCTACACTATGCTGAGGAGGGGCCTGTCTGTGCTTACCCAACACCCGTGAGCTGGTGGCTCACCCCAGGCTGCTGGGAGAGAATACAGGATGAAGGTAGCCCTGTGCGAGCTCCAAGGAGACCTTGGGTGACACAAACGGTTAAGTACTCGACTACTAGCTGAAAGGCTGGCAGTTGAAACCTACTCAGTGGTGCCTCGGGACACAGGTTGGGCGATCTGCTTCCGAAAGGTCACAGCTTTGAAAAGCTTACAGAGCTGTTCTACTCTGCAGACATCAGGTCGCCATGAGTCGGAATTGATTCGACTCGGAGGCAACTAACAACAATGACAGTGGGTGCGCCCAGGGGCTTGTTGCCCCCCCCTCCCCCGCCCCCGACACTGAGCAGAGGAAATGATGGAAATTTCCAGTCTTATGAATTGCTTGATGCTGCCAGGAAGCAGCAAGGCGCGGCGTCATTGCAATTCTGTATGCTGTGCCGCGGGGGCCCCAGCACTCCCTGAGATATTGGGCTTTAAACCTGTCATGGTAAATAGTCAGGAATTAATACACCAATTCCCTGGCTCTGGCAGTGCAATTTGCCACCTAAATTGTTACCTTCCCCAGAACGGTACATAAACAAAATAAGCAGGTCGTAGGGATGTTTCTGCAGTCGTGGTGCTCATGGGTAACTGGTTCCTCCCCAAGACGAGGGAGTGTAGGGGAAAGTAGCTGGTGTTTCCTGAATCCCTGCTGGGTGCCAATCAGTGAGCCAAGAGCTGTGCATGCACTGCCTCTCTTTCTTTACAACCCCCGCCCTGCAAGGGAGGAATCGTTCCCATTGTGCCAAGGAGGAAAGCGGAGTTCAGAGTCATTTGCCTAAGATCAAAAAGCTGGTGAGCTGGAGAGCCACCCTCAGCCTTGATGGTTCTGACCCAAATTCCCGCTCCTATACAGTGTGAGGTCTGAAAACAATTTCAGAGGGAAGGAGTCAGACAGGCGGGCTACTCACAGTGAAGAGGACAGTGGATAGAGCTCTACTCAGACCCCCAGGGATTCCTTTACCCTTTCTGTGCACCCCTGCCCCCTGATACTGTGTTCCTTTGCTTCTAACAGCTACCCTGCATTCTCCTGGGAGGACTACCTAAGGGCCGCTGGAGCACTCTGCTCACCTGAACAAAAGCTGGAGTGGCTGGAAGTTGATGCCTCCCAGAGCAGCCCTTAGCTAGGGATGGACTGTTCTGGAGTGTGGGCACCCAGCTGCCTTGCCCCAAGTCAGGACACACTCTGAAGTGTCACACCAGCCAGAGCACCCTGGGGGGTCAGGCTGAGGCTGTGACTTGTCCTGAAATCACTCCTTTGCTGGACTTCCTCCCACCCTGTCCTGCTTCCCCCACTCTCTGCTTAGTTTCCTCTGGGGGGCAGTTCTTAATAAATCAGCTCCACATGAGTTCCTGTCTCAGAGTTTGCCTCTGAGAAACCCACCCAAAGACGAGGTATTTTCTCGCTGAAGACGGTGGACTTACATCTGGGATGGAGTTGACTTAATGACCCAAGTCTCTTCTCCTTCATTAACAGGTTACCTGAGGCTAATACCTCTCTTTCAGTGTCCACCAACTTTATCCAGTCGAGGAGGACAAACTGATAAATAGTGCGGATCTGGGTGTATGTTGTTGCTGTTAGTTGCCGTAGAGTTCATTCTGACTCATAGCGATCCCGTGTGTTTTAGAATAGAACTGTGCTCCATAGGGTTTTTAAGGCTGTGACCTTTTGGAAGATCACCAGGCCTGTCTTCCAAGGTGCCTCTGGACGAGTTTGAACTGCTAACCTTTTGACTAATAGTCGAGCGCTTAACTGTTTGCATTATCCCACCCCCACCCCCCCCAAAAAAAACCAAACCCATTGCGATCGAGTCAATTCCAACTCATAGTGACCCTATAGGACAGAGTAGAACTGCCCCACAGGGTTTCCAAGGCTGTGATCTTTACAGGAGCAGACTGCCACATCTTTCTCCTGTGGAGCAGCTGGTGGTTCGAACTGTTGATCTTTCGGTTCACAGCCGAGTGCTTTAACCACTGCGCAACCAGGGCTCCTTTGCACCACCCAGGGACTCCTATGTGGATGTACAACGGGTCAAATTTTGAACCAACATTCAAAATGCAGATTTTTAAAATCTCACCCAAAAAAGGTGTCCGTTCTCCCAAAAAGAGATCTCAAAACCACTACTATGACCGGTTAGACCAACTTAGGGTAGAAACCAGTCATATCTCTTCTGTTCTTCAATCAGTCAAATTCCTCCTTTCAGGCCTTCTTTACCCTCATTTTTCCAATGTCTTTGAGCCTTACTCTGTCCAAAGAGGTCAGTCCTACTTCTAAGTGCCTGGTGGGGAGAAAACACAAGTCTGCTCAGGCTCTGTTCCTACCACCGCTTCTGTCACTGCCGCATGGTGTCACAGTTAAAACTGGTCCTGCAGAGTTGGATGGATGCGCCTCCACTGGAGTCCGAGCCACCAGCCCAGCTCCAGGTTGCTATTCTCATATACAACCATGTGACTCCAGTACACACCTGAAGTATGCAGCTTACACAACCAGGCAGAGTGGCTCTCACTTGTACAAAAGCCTCTCCACCACCTATGGTGTCCTAGCTTGGGCTCCAGGGTACAGGTTCTTCTGATTCTCGTTCCCGTGCTCATCCAGTTCCATGTGCACAGTTGGAGGATCATCCAGCCTCAGCACTCCTTCCTGCCATCGTCCTTGCCCCACACCCCACAACCCATATCCACGTACACCAACCTCTAGTCCTTGCCAGTGAGCCTGAATCACAGCTCAGACCCCTCTTCCTCCTTGGTGAGCTCACTCTGGGGCCTCCTGGCATCCTCTCTGGCCATATGGCCTCAGTCAGGATGTCCCAGTGCACCTGACATGCTCTCCCACCACTGAACACTATCAGGGGAGGGTCCGGCTCTCCATCCCTCCTCTCCCAGGAAGCCCCTTGCAAACTTCCCCAGCCCCCTCCCTTCCTGCCTGTTCTGTCCCCCAAGGGGTACAGGGAAGAGCCAGCCTTGTTCAGCCACAAAGGGTGCCTAACCTTCCCCTAAGGCAGTGGTGGCCTCCTCAATTTACATTTTTATGAAGACTAAGAGGACCATTCCCATGGTCAAGGTGACTTCCTGCATCCTCCCCATTCCCACCACCACCCCCCCTGCCAGAGAAGTGGCTGGCAGCATCTTCCAATACATTTCATGACCACAGTCAAGGAGACTCAGGTACCCCACACATGCAACAGCAACTTGACTCCTCAACCGGTCTGTGAACTTGTCCTCTTGCCTCAGTGCTGTGAAACAAGCACTGGTCCTTCCTACACGATAGCACGGTAATGACACCACTTATTTCTCTATTTCACCTTCCAGAACCGGTGAGGGAATCTACAGAATGTGATTTTTCAAAAAAATTTTAGCTGCTCAGCGGGAAGTCGCTGCTCTCACACACAGAAAAGTAACATGAATATTATCTCCCTCGTGTGCAGAGCTACCTTGAATGCCTAAGGGACTTCCCCAGAGAGATCCAAAGCAACACGGGGCCCCTGAGAGGGGAGACGCTACTAATTTGGTTCCCTGGGTCACAGAGAAATGGAAGGAGGCAGCGTAGGGAGAGGGAGGCCAGTATTTTCTCTCCACTCGCAGGATGGCAGTACACTTTACATTTCCCAAAGGCCATAATTATTTCCTGGAGAAGAAATTCAAATGACCCAGATAGTTAATTCAGCGAGACTGGCCCCAGAAAGTATTTACCTAAAAAGCAGTTTTGTTGAAAAAAGCATCACAACATAGTTAGGGCTTGCTCTCATTGCCTGAAACATGCAGGTGCCAGATCCAAGGCTGAAGCCCAGCATAATCAGAGAGGGCAAGAGGTGGGAGGGGAGCATAGTTTGGGGAGTAGTGGGGGGAGGCAGGCAGGGAGAGGGAGAGAAAGAGGAAAGGGAGGGAGGAGGGGAGGGAGGGGGGAAGAAGGATGGAGGGAGAAGGAGGGAGGGAGCAGAGGGAGACAGGGAGGGGAGGAAGAGAGGGAGGGAGAGATCTACTTCTTACAAGCATAGAGCCTCCCAATGCAATGGCTAGGACACGGGCTGTCCAGGAACCTCCTGGATCCTGGAAGTTCCCTCTGCATGGAAAAATGTGGCAGATCAGGAGAAGTTCATCTTTGGCTGCCTCCACCTCCCTTTTGGTATCCCTCTCCAACCAGCTATAAAGTCCCCGGGTGGCACAAGTGGTTTGTGATGGGCTACTAACCCAAAGGTTGGCTGTTCAAACCCACCCAGTGGCACCATGGAAGTAAGACCTGGCGATCTGCTTCTGAAAAGATTATAGCCAAGAAAATCTCATGGAGCAGCTCTACTCTAACACCAGAGATCACCATGAGTAAGAATCAACTCCACAGCAAAGAGTTTGGTTTTTGTTTCGTTTTATTTTCTCCAACCAGCTAGGACCACCTTTCCCTTCCTTCAAGGTCCCAAGCTCCCTTCCCTTGTGACTGAGCCTCAATCACAATTATCACCTGTTTCCCAACACTCATCCCTTAGTACAGGGAGCTCAGCTCCAAGTCAGGAGAAAACCCATTGGTGGAATTAAACTTGCTGGTGGAATTAATTCACACTGACATGTAAATGACTGACTGTCACCCCAGGGGAGGCGCGTGTTTTAAAGGAGGAACTGAACTAAAGTACCAGCTGATCAGTAGACTTACAGACCAAGTGTGTGGTCCTCTCTGCCCCCTAACATATGCCAAATAGTAATGACAGGCTTGGTTTCCTTTAAGACCCCTGTACCACACAATCCCTGAGCTCAGGCAGTTGGTAGTGGGAGAGAAGGAGGGAGGCTTTTGAAGCTGGGATACCAGTGAGGGCACACAAACACATTAACCTGCTCCTCACTACGTGAAAGTCAAGTTGAGAAAAGGAGAGGAACATGCTTGGGGCCCCTGGACAAGGGAAGGTTAGACATGAACTTACTAGGTCTTTCTTCCTTGGCCAAATAAGAAAATGGAGCTGAAGGTGCTCTACAAAAGCATGATGATATCAGTATAAGGTATTTTGTTTGACATACAGGAGCAAATATTCATTAAGCATTTCAATCGCCTCATATGCATGAGAAAGCCAGACAATGAATAAGGAAGACCGAAGGAGAAATGATGCCTTCGAATTACAGTGTTGGTGAAGAATGTACCAGGGACTTCTAGAAGAACAAACAAGTCTGTCTTGGAAGAAGTACAGCCACGTGCTCCTTAGAAGCAAGGATGGCGAGACTTTATCTCACCTACTTTGGACATATTACTAGGAGAGGCAAGCCCCTGGAGAAGGACATCATGCTTGGTAAGGTAGAGGGTCAGCGAAAAAGAGGAAGACCCTCAGTGAGATGGACTGACACAGTGGCTGCAACAATTGGCTCAAACATAGCAACAATTGTGAGGATGGCGCAGGACTGGGCAGTGTTTTGTTCTGTTGTACACAGGGTCGCTATGAATCGGAACTGACTGGACGGCACCTAACAACGACAACGTATCAGGCACTGTGCCAAGCCCTTTGTTGTGAATTATCTCATTTAATACCCAAAACAATAAGCATTATTATTATCCCTATTTTATAAATAAGGAAATTAGGAATACAGCCAGGATTTGAATCCAGCTCTGTCTGACTCCAAGAAGCCATGCCCTTAATCACCACATTACTAAGCCTGTCAGTGCAGGACAGACCCTCAAGGTCCCTCTCATCACCCTCTTATCCCTGTCCAAGGAACAAGCCCACTCAGTTATCTATAAATCAGCCTTCAACTCTTGAACTCAGGAAATATCTCCAAGACAGCCAGAGCTGAGTTACACAGGGCTGGTAAGGGTATCTTTATGGAGAGTGATGCCACCTTTTGTGTAGATATAGCACGGTTTGCATTGCTGGGCAGGGTGAGCATCACCCACATAATACCGCCGACTTCTCCCCACTCTGTACTCCTACCTAACCTGGTCTGATCGGTGAGATTAAAATAAGCTCCTGAGAGGCTCCTTCTTCTTTGGGCACTAACTGCCTGCAGGAAGCTTGCATTCTTCCCTGATCCCTAAATGCAAGGCCAGGCCGCCACACGGGGAGAACTATAATGGTCCAGCAAAGCCTGTGCATGGGTGGTAAGTCTGTCTAATTAGAGGTTCAGTATAGCGAGGTCCACAGTTGCTGCACACCTAAGTCACGTGCTCCGCCATCAGCTTTGCTGGTGAAGAAGTTGATATTCCATTGTTCATCCAGGGGCTCCTCCATCTGCCTCAATGGTTCAGAATTCAGGTGGAGAAGAGGGGTGCTGTATACTGTATCCCTCAAATCCCAACAAGAAAAGTGAGTTCCTGCAGAACAGGAATGGTAAATGGGTTGGGTATAGCTGAGGGAAGGCCTAAAAGAGATCAGCCATTGGTGTTCAATGAGTGTCAATCGCATAGTCTGGCCAATGAGTGTTCAATGACTCAAGAGAACAGGAAAAAACATACCCTGTTGGCCCATAAAGGTCCCTGGGTGGCATAAAGGGCTTGCACACAACTACTAATCTAAAAGTTGGAGGTTCAAACCCACCCATGGGCACTGCAGAAGAAAAGCCTGGCAATCTGCTTCCATAAGGTTTACAGTCATTGAAAACCCCATGGGCAATTCTACTCTGTAATACATGGGGTCACCAGGAGTCAGAATCAACTTGATGGTAACAGGTTTCTGGTTTATTGACCCAAAATGTGAGGCATTATATTTTGATACATAGGAAAGTGTGTGCAAATGTTTATTCAAATAGGTGCCTATGACAGGTGGGTAGGTGGACAGGAATTAAGTATGAGTGAGAACTTTTCATTTCTTAGGATTTAGAATCTATTTATGTGAAACTTAGAGAAGCCTGCTTGCATGTCTTAGAGAAGCCAGTTTTTCAAGCACAGAACAGAGCTGAGTCTTTTAGCATCTTTTACACATTAAATCAGTTCTATCCCTTCTATGGTGCAGCAGTGGTTCAGTGGTAGAATTCTCACCTTCCTTACAGAAAACCTGGGTTCGATTCCCTTTCAATGCACCTCAATCACAGCCAGCACTCAACTGTCAGTGGTAGTTTGTATTTTGCTATGATGTTGAACAAGTTTCAGCAGAGCTTCCAGACTAAGACAGACTAGGAAGAAAGGCCTGGCAATCTTCTGCCGAAAATCAGCCAATAAAAACCCTATAGATCACAACAGTTCTATCTGCCAATCACGGGGATGACACAGGACCAGGCAGCATAGTTTCATTGTACACAGCGTACCCAGTGAGTCAGGGCCTGATTCGACAGCAGCTAACAACCACAGCAACCCCTTCTATGGACACCCAAAGAATCATGGACCACACAGGTCAGAAGGTCAACTTTCCATGTGATTCTGGGGTATGTCAATCACCTTATCCAGCCTCAGTTTCCTCCTCTGCAAAATGGAAATAGCAGGGCCTCCCTTGCAAGGTATTTGCAAGGGCCAACTGATAAAAGCAAACATTTTGTTAATATTTATGTGATAAATTTGAAGGACTCTAACTCATGTTGGGCTGATGACATGGGGCAAAAAGATCAATAAGAGTCCATCTGAGGGTTTAGTGGATTTAGTGCTGCTTTGAAGGAGCCCCGGTGGTGCAATAGTTGAGCACTCAGCTGTTAACCAAAAGGTCGATGGTCCAAACCCACCAGACCTGGGAACCTGCTCCGATAAAGATTACAGCCTAGGAACTCTATGGGGCAGTCCTACTCTGTCCTATAGGGTTGCTATGAGTTGCAATCGACTTGACAGCACACAACAACTCGTGCTGCTCGGAGGAGATTCCATGGGCAAAACCAGGAATCCTTCTGTAGCCTCCTCCGAATTCTGAGAGTGTGCCAACTCACCAAAGAGTAAGACGAGTGTCTTGGTGTTTGGCCTGCACCTTCCCACACTTCCAAGCTTTAAAAGCATAGCTCAGGGCTCAACAGGACCCCTGGCTTCCCATGTGTCCGACTGGTCTTTCCAGCTGGAACATAAGCTCCTTGTCTCGCACAGGGCACCTCTGTGTGCCCTGCAGACCTGGGCACAGAGCTGGTACAGAGCAGACCCTCAATAAATATTTGCAGATTGTCTGCCTGGAATGAGGCCAGACCTAGGCCAGCTGCGTCACAGGCCTTCTGCCACCTCTCGCTGCATTTCAGACCTCAATGCCACAGGACGGAATGTGCTTCCTACCAACTGTGGATAAAAGAAATTTTTCTTTGGTATTCAGAGGGAAGAAAAAACAGAGGTGGGGTCCCTGAAAGGCTGCAGGGGCCACAGCAGGAGGCCCCGTGTCAACATCACTGATCTGGCATTTCTGGCAACACGAGGGAGGGGTCAGGTGAAAGCTAACTTTCCTTGCTGGCCAGGGCACCGTCACCTGGGCTATTCACAGCAGGGCCACAGGAGAAAGAACGGATGCGAGGGCAGGAAATCACAGCAGCGCCTGCAGTCTGCAGTGATGCCTGCCTGCCCGGGCCACACCCGGCCACCCCACAGCTCCAGCGAGGAAACAACTTCCTTTTGTGGTCTGACCCTGGCTGGCTGCCAGGGCTTCAACAACAGCCTTGTGATGTGAACTTTTGAAATGTGTTGGTGGCGCAGAATGCTATGTCTAACTCGTGTTTAATGCCCGTCAGCGTTTATGTCTCTTTCCCACGCCCACGGACACAGACTGGCTGCATGTGGGGAGCCAGGGTGTCCAGCCGTCTAGGTGCCTGACTGTGTGGCCGGACTCTCTCAGGACGTGTCTTCTTGTTACCCCAAACATGGTCTCTGCCAGGCCAAGGAAGGGTATGGCTCCCTTGGGGGAGGACAAAGACACGGCAAAAGGAAGCTTTACTTCACGTTAGCTGCCTGATGTGCGTTAGGTCGTTTTAATCTTCACAGCAATTCTGTGAGGTGTTATGGCCTCCTTTGTACAGCTGGGGAAACTGAGGCTTAGAGAGGTTATCGCACAGGGTACCAGCTGCCATTGAGTTAACTCTGTCTCATGGCAACCCCATGTGTATCAGAGTAGAAATGAGCGCCACAGGATTTTCAGTGGCAGATTTTTCAGAAGTACATCACCAGGTCTTTCTTCTGAGGTACCTCCAGATGGACTAGAACCTCCAACCTTTCAGTTAGTGGCTGAATGCATTAACCGTGTGTACTACTCAGGGACTCCTTTGTCCAGGATAACAGAACTAAAATGTGGTGGAGCAGGGACTCCACCCCAACCTGTCTCCTCCAGCAATCTGACTCTTCCCGGACACTCCAGCCCCTCTCTTAGGACCCCAGGATCATTCTCTTTGAGGACAGAGGCAGCCGCACTTCACAGTTCTACTACCTACACTTGCCTCACAGATGACCACTGGCAATGAGAGTTTGAGAAGGGCCAACACAGGCCACGTGAGCTCACTCCAAGTTCATGGTTTGCTTCCCCAAAAGCTTTTGACTTGATTTGTGTTGTTAATTGTCAAAGTAGGTCTATCAAAGTGCCAAAGTCACTGTGCTTCTTTTTTTGATGTTTTCTTATTTCTCTGTTGTTCATCAATTAAAACAGCTCTGGCCTCACAGCCCCTGTGGAGACACACTTTGGCTCTAACAAGCTCCCTGAACAGTCTCCAGGAAACCCAGACAAGAACGGCCTCCCCAGGGCTGTGGGGACCATGGTCTCGGGGAACATCTAGATCAATTGGCATAACACAGTTTATAAAGAAAATGTTCTATATTCTACCTTGGTGAGTAGCGTCTGGGGTCTTAAAAGCCTGTGAGCAGCCATCTAAGATACTCCACTGTTCTCCCCGCTTTGGGAGCAAGGGAGAATGAAGAGAACAAGATACAAGGAAAAGATTAGTCCAAAGGACTAATGGCCCACAACTACCATGGCCTCCACCGACTGAGTCCAGTGCAACTAGATGGTGCCTGGCTACCACCACCGACTGCTCTGACAGGGATCACAACAGGGTCTGGGACAGAGCTGGAGAAAAATATAGAACAAAATTCTAACTCACAAAAAAGACCAGATTTACTGGCCTGAAACAGACTGGAGAAACCCCGTGAGTACGGCCCCCGGAAACACTTTTAGCTCAATAATGAAGTCACTCCTGAGGTTCACCCTTTAGCCAAAGAGACAGGCCCATAAAACAAAACGAGACTAATTAGGCACAACAGCCCAGGGACAAGGACTAGAAAGCAGGAGGGGGACAAGAAAGCCAGTAATAGGGAACCAAGGTTGAGAAGGGACAGTGTTGACATGACATGGGGTTGTTAACCACTGTCATAAAACAATATGTGTACCAATTGTTTAATGAGAATCTTTTTGTTCTGTAAACCTTCATCTAAAGTACAATAAAAAAAAAAAGCCCTCCCCAACCAAGTGACCGGTAATAGATAGCCCCTCACATGCACACCGCTTCACTCTCTGCCATATACTTCATCCAGCCCTTTCCATTCCCCCAGTTCAAGTGAGGCAGCCCCTGTCACAGGTTTCCTCAGACTTCCTCCAGAAGACTAGAATTTGAGGGCACATCATTTACTTGGGGGGTGATCCCAAGAGGCTGCAATAGAGGAGGAGGGGAAGTAAGACAGGGAAGGGAAGACAATATAAGGGGTGTCAATGATCAGGTCACCTCTGTGGGCAACTGGGGGCTGGGAGGGCTCAGTCCTGCTGGGACTCTCTGGGAAACTTTGTAGGATGTGCCTCAGAGTTGTGCCCCCAAGAGATGAGGAAGCTGGGGTATTTATCTACCAGTCATTGGCTGAGGGCTGCTCCCAGGCAGACCACTCTGTGGCCAAAGTCCCCAAGCAGAGAGACATGCATGCTTGAGGTCAGAAGCTGTCAGCATGGGAGTGCTGAAGGGATATGGCCGGGGCACCAGCAGTGCTGCTAGAGCCACTATGGTGGTGCCCGTGCCAGATACCAAGAACGCAGGGCAGAGCTCTTGCGTTCTCCCCTTCCCCCGCCTTGTTGGTTTATATTTTGAAGATACTACAGCAAGGCTCTAAGGAGCCTGGTGGTGCAATGGTTAAGTGCTCAGCTGCTAACCAAAAGGTCGGGGGTTCAAACCCACCAGCACAAGAGAAAAGACCTGGCAATCCACTCCCGTAAAGATTACAGCCTAGGAAATCCTATAGGGCCGTTCTATTCTGTCCTATAGGGTCATTATGAGTCAGAATTGACTTGACGGCACCTCACAACAACAGCAAAGCTCTAGGTCACCTTTTCTGTCTCCACGCACACCTTCTCAGGCATTGGGGGTCGCTGCCCAGTTTGGGGGAGCTTGAGGGGATGCAGACTGAGCACTTGGACTTGTAATCAATCGAAGGTAAACCTTCCAGAGAGGAGTGCAGACCCAGAGATCCCCCGACGCACTGAGCACAGCAGCTAAGGCATCGGCCTGCTGAAGGTGACTACCGGCCAAGCTGCCAGGGTCATAGGACTTGCACATTCTTCCTGCTTATAGGAAGTTGTCCCCTCAGAAGCAAAAACCAAAACCAAACACGCTGTCATCAAGTCGATTCCGACTCATGGCGGCCCCATGTGTTACAGAGTAGAACTGCTCCATAGGGTTTTCTTGGCTATAATCTTTACAGAAGCAGATTGCCAGACCTCTCTTCCACAGTGCCACTGAGTGCATTCGAACCACCAACCTTTCAATTAGTAGCCAAGCACAAACTGTTTGTGCCACCCAGCGACCAAAATAAAACCAAACCTGTTGCCATCAAGTCGATTCTGACTCAGTGACCCTATAGGACAGAGTAGAGCTGCCCCGTGGGGTTTCCAAAGAGCAGCTGGTGGATTTGAACTGCCAACCTTTTGGTTGGCAGCCAAGCTCTTAACCACTGAGCTACCAGGAAGAGGACTACAAAACAGAATGAGGCATGGCTCCTCTCATTTACAACGGGCAGGATCAAGGCATGGGAAGAATGGATGTTTGCAGCATAGCGGAGGTGCAGTGCCCCATTCCTTCCCGTCACCCAGTGATGAGCCCACCACCTGCAGAGGTGCTGGGACCCTCTCCTTTCCTGCCTACTGCTGCTTCTCCTCCTCCTCTCTGTCTCTGTGTCTGTCTGGGTTCTCTCTGCTTCTTGCAGTGGGCTTCTATCCCCATCTGAGTTCTGTCTCACTCTCTTCCTCTCTCCCTGTCCCCCCCACCCGCACCCTCCACGCCTCTTTTCTCTCTCTCTGGGCCACTGGGTCTTGAAAGTGCCCCCATCATTCTCTCATGTCTCACTCCCTCCCTTCAGTCTCTCCACTGCCTACCCTTTCCCTGAGCTCCCCAAGGCTCCTTCCCATCCTCCATTAGAGCTGGTGTACACCTCTTTAAAGGGGTTGGCGTTGCAGTGATAGGAGCTGCATCAATAATTAGTGGAAGAGAACATGACACATGTATCCCAGTGGCATGCTGGCTCCGTCGGCAGCAGATGGAGGCCTGACAGGCTCATCCATTGCCAAGGACCATGCGAGTGTCAGTCACCAGCAGCCGTCCACTCAACAGCCTCCTTTTAGCCATGATCAACATTTCAAAAGCGAACACACAAGGCCTACAGTAGGTTCCTATAATTCACCCAAGGGTTGCGCCTGCCTGCCGCTGGGAGACAAGCCGCATTGTTCTCTTACAGTGAGCTATTTTTAAGACCGCTCCCTTCTCGCTCCCGGTTCCCGTTTCCAGCCCAAGCGCTGAATTAGATTCTTTCTTCATTTTGTAGGCTCCCCTTCTCTGTTATTATATAAAACCGTTTCAGCCCTTAAGGAGTTGGCATCTGACACCCACTGCTTCTGAATCCCCAGAACAGAGAAGGGAAGGAATAAACAGAAGGGAGGGAAAGAAATGTTCTGTTTCTGCTCCAGCGACATGAATCGTCTGAGAGTTAAATAGCAACAAAGTATTTGGTGTTAATCTTTAATATTCCCAGGAACTTGTCACCTCCTCCTTCAGTCCCTGAGCTGCCATGCTCCAAGTGATTCTGGTGCCTCTCACAAGATATCACACCAGCTATTATGCTCTAAAAAAAAGTACCCACCAGAGGGAAGTTCTTAGTGATTAGACTGCCAAAAAGCACCGGGCTGCTCGTTGCTATTTACAAGGAATTGACTGAAAAAGATGAGCCGTGGATTCCTTTCTTATTGGGCCTGCCTTTTTCAAGCAGGCCTTGTATCAGTGTCTGATTTTTTGACAACTGTCAAGGGATGGAGGTGGCATCAGAAAGTGGAAATGGAGAGGGGCTGGGAGCCAGCCGCCCCGCCTGAGTGTGCCCCTCCAGATAGCAGCTCATTCCCACCTTAGATGAGATCAGCCAGGGTGCTAACGCAGGTAGCAAGATTCTTCCTCTAAAATATACCTGCGGCAGGTGGTCTTAGTGTGGGTTCTCCTAGAAGCAGACGCTGAGACAAGGATTCCAATGCAGGTAGATGACCTGAGAGGTGATTCCAAGCAATACCTACAGGGAAGTGGAGAAACAAGATAGGAGGGAAGATAGGCAGTAACGGGTATGTTACTGAGCAAGTAGGAGCCCTGGAAGCACAATGGTTAAGCACTCAGCTGTTAACCAAAAGGCTGGTGGTTCAAATCCAGCCAGCCACTCTGCTGGAGAAAGACCTGGTGATCTGCTCCCATAAAGATGACAGCCTAGAAAACCCTATGATGCAGTTCTTCTCTGTCACATGGGGTCACTATGAGCCAAAATTGACTCGACAGCATCTAACAACATCAACATTGAGCAAGTTACCACTGGGGGTGCCTACAGCTTAATGCCCTTGGGAACTCTGGGAGAGAGTGTAGAACACAACTTAGAGTTGTTACAGTTGAGGGGCGAGGGAGCTGGGGTATTGGTCTACCAACTCCTGCCAGTCCTTGATTGAACTCTGGGCTTCTGCATGCTGACTGCAAAGAACACCTCAGGTAAAGAGAAACAGATGCTGGCTGTTGCAAGTATACCGCAATGGTAAGCTAGAGGGGGCATGGGAGTGGCACCCAATGGCAAAATCAGGGACTCTAAATTCAGCAGATAAATACTGCCCTTACTACACCAAGCCTTTTCTCCTTGGGTGCCTTCTGGGTTTGTAGGCATCAAGCTACATAAGGTCCAGAAGTCTTTGCCCCAACACCATATCAAAAGATTTTTATACAGAAATTTCTGAGTTTCTCTTCATTTTGGAGAGGCATTGCCTTGATAGAAGGCCACATTCTAACCCCAGGTTGCCTGCAGGACTTTCTGAAGTTGAGAAACCCTTTCTTCTTTCCTCTGTCTCCCATGGACCTATTGTTGCACTCAGGCAAAGCAGGGCATGAAAGAGGAAGGAAATGAATGACTTCCTCCCTGCCTCCCTGCCCTGAGGCAGCTCGCCCCTGCCATCGTCTCTTCCAAGATCCAGTTCTTCTGTAGAAGTGCTTATTGCTATGCAGTATGTCTTCTGACACACTGTCTCCCTCCTGGCTCCATGAGGACCGAGATGGGGTCTTTTCCAGAACTGTAGTACCAGCACTGGAAAGGTGGTAGATATACACTAGGCTTTTCTTAAATGAATGAATAGATGTCATTGGTCCCCACCTAAGAACTTTTGGCTTCCCATTATCTATAGGATTAAGTCCAAAACCCATTGCCGTTGAGTCGATTCCAACTCATAGCAACCCTACAGGACAGAGGAGAACTGCCCCATAGGGTTTCCAAGGAGTGGCTGGTGGATTCGAACTACTGACCTTTTGGTTAGCAGCTGTGCGCTTGGCCACTGCACCACCAGGGCTCCAGGATTAAGCCCAAACCCATTAATATGACATTCAAGGCCCTCCCCAATTTTCTACCCTAATTTCCCATTCAAGTCTCTTGCCCCATCATCCCTCACACGGGATTACTGACTATTTGGCCAAAATGTCACCTTTTTTTCACTGCTTTGGTCTTGACATGTGCTATTTCCTCTACCTGGAATACCCTTCCCTCTTTTCTCTACCTGCTAAATGGCTATTCACAACCCTTTAAGATTCACCTCAAATGTCTCCTTCTCTGTGAAGCCATCCCTGATTCCTCCAGGTGGTACAATCTGACCAAATAGGCAGGCCTAGTGTGTGTTTGGGGCACCAGCAAACAGAGACAAACCACAATTGTTTTTATATAATAAAGTAATATTTAAATAATATTTCAAAAAATAAAGGCAGCAAAATAGTCAGTATGGAAAAACACTAAGAACTGGTTTGGCCTTTGTTACACATTTTACAGTTTGAGATATTTTTGCTTTATTTTAATTCCTCAAGCTTGGGGAAGGAGGCTCCATAAACCTTTCAGAGTTTAAGGCTGAGACCTTATTATCACTCTATTTCCAGGCACTGAAAGTCACTCATTCATTCATTCAGCACACTGTGCCAGGCATCATGCAAGGCACCAGCTCCTGGAGATGCAGACATGCATATGAGCCAGGCCTTCTCCTCCAGGACCACCCACTCTGGAAAAAGTGACCGACATGTTATAGTTCCTTAACACACTGCGTGGTTCCTGACTCATTTGAAAGACCCTGCCCTAGCAAAATAATAATGACAGCAATGGATTACCACCCATAACACAAAGTTAATATTCAAGAGTCCATGCTGATCTGAATGAATAGGAGAGAGGAGATCTTTTTTACAGTAGAATTCTAATTAATAAATGCACAAAGAATGATGGAAATAGAAAATCACCACTTCGCCACCACATTAATAATGGTTGAAGGCAAGTAAAAAAAGCCAAACCCTTGCCTTCGAGTTGATTCTTATTCATAGCAACCCTATAGGACAGAGTAGAACTGCCCCATAGGGTTTCCAAGGAGCGGCTGGTGGATTCAAACTGCTGACCTTTTGGTTAGCAGTCGAGCTCTTAACTATCGTGCCACAATCATCCCAAAATGCTAAAATTAGTGGGTAAAAGTATACTGAGAAACAAGATTATTTGCCTAGTCTCCAAGTATCTCTTCAAAAGATACTTATTAATTACAAAGGGAACAACAAGAACTTTGCAGTGGAGAAACCTGACAGACACCACTTTAACCAAGTGATCAAAGTTAATATCACCAACAATAAGGCATTCTGGTGACATACACCTCCTGATCTGATGTACTGAGAAGGGCACAAGATCATTTTCACAGTATTTCTGCCCAAAATGCATAACTTCAATCTAATCATGAGAAAATATCAGACCAATCCAAATTAAGAGACAGTCTACAAAACATATGGCTGGTACTCTTCAAAAACGCCACGGTCATAAGAGGCAGAGAGAGACTGAGGAAATGTCCCAAATTAAAGGAGGTTATGGAGACACGACAACCAGGTGCAATTTGGGATCCTGTATTGAATCCTGAACCAGAAAAATGACATCAGTAGAAAAATTGGCAAAAGATGAATAAGGTCTGTAGACTGGTTAATAGGGTGGTACCAGTGTTAATTTCTTGGTTTTGATACTTATAGTATCGTTATGTAAGATATTAACATTAGGGAAAGCTGAGTGTACAGTATACAGGAACTCTGTGTACTATTTTGGCAGCTTTTTTGTAAGTCTGAAATTATTTCAAAATAATAAGTCAAAACTAATGGAGGGAAACAATCCTGCTCTGTTTCCCCACATCATTTTATCACAGCACCTGAGGGACTGTTGTGGACTACCTGGCTTATTTATTTCCATCCCCACATGCCTGTTACCTCCTCCAGGGACTGTGTCTAATTCTCTCTTGGCTCCCTGTGGTGCTGATATGCAGAAGGTTCCATATCCCTCCCAACACCCACTCATTGCACTATTATGGGGACCATGGCTTAGAGGTGGAAAGGGAGCCTGGAGAAAAAATTCTGGACTCAGTGAATGGTGCTGTGTGAATATCACCATGCCTTTTCTGAAGAGAAAAAGTGGTACCAGAGTATAGGGTAGATTGTTTGCAATACTGGCCACAATTCTCCACTCTTCCCTTATCCATGCTTCTTTGCAAAGTAATTTCCAGGTCCTCCATCTCCTCCCCTTGAATCTGGGCTGGCCTCTACTTGTTTGAGCAATAGGCAGCAGAAGTGACACTGAGCCAGTTTTGAGCCTATCCCCAACAAGGCCTTGCATACTTCTACTCATTCTTCTGGAACCCTGTCCACCCAGATAAGGAAGCCTGAGCTAGCCTGCTGGAAGGTGAGTGGTCACATGGCATACAGACAAGCCAACAACCAGCCAACCACCAGACATGTGAGCGAAACAATACTTGATCTGCAAACTTGCCAACTGACCAAAGACTCATAACTGTGCCCAACCAAGACCAGAAGAACTACTCCCTGAGCCCAGCCCAAGCTGCTGATTCACAGGACCATGAGCTACATAAATAGTTGTTATTTTAAGCCACCAAGCCTTTGCAATGTTTGTTACACAGCAATGGATAACTTAAATAGGTGGCCAAGACCCTCTGTACTCTAGGCTCAGGGGCTAATACTGACAGATCTCTTCTTTGCCCCAAATAGACAAATTCAAAGACATGGATTCCTGTTTTAAACGAAGGCAAGCCCCAACCAAAACAA
Source organism: Dugong dugon (assembly GCA_030035585.1). Taxonomy (NCBI): domain Eukaryota; kingdom Metazoa; phylum Chordata; class Mammalia; order Sirenia; family Dugongidae; genus Dugong; species Dugong dugon. Next base: position 26,139,436 of record CM057481.1, on the reverse strand, counting down.
TACCAGAGAAGCTTCCCCTCCTAAGAGAGAGAATTTGGACCCCTCCTCTCAAAAAGTAAGTGAACCCTTGCAAAGGAGTCCCACTGGAAAGGGAGCAAGCACAGGCAAGGCCACCTCAGTACTCCAGAGGTCCTCAGTACTCTGGAGCTGCTAGGGCAAAGGAAATGGAGCTGCTGGTGGCGGGCAGTGGTTGAGTAGTGTCTCTGCACAAATCTTGCCCACACCTTCTCCCCTGAAGGATGGCCAGCACACTTCCCTGAGGCTCAGGTTGCAGGGTTTTGATACAAAAACATTTGATACAGCCTCTCTTAGCTGGGCCAGAGCTGCATGACGCCCAGAGGAGTCAGGCTGAAGTAAGTACGCTGGAAACGTGTTTCCCAAAGGGCTATCAGAAAGAGAGGGCAAGAAGGGACCTGGGAAGCCATAGGGCTAGTAAGCATGAGGCAGGAGGGTGTGTGAGGGCTCCTGGAGACAGGCTTCCCAGAGCAGGCTGAGCAGGTACCAGTGTGGGGTCTCATCTGAGCTGGAGATACCTTCCAGAGGCTGGGCAAGAAATGGTCAAGACCCCCAGGAGATGGGATTGCTAGCTAAAATTCCAAGTTAACTCCCAGTGTAGTTGGGCTGGTTGGCCCTTGAGTACCCCACAGTCCATTCCCATACGCTGGGGCCCCTCTACCACAGAGCTCAAGGACAAAAAGAAAGGGCACAGTGTGAAGGGGGATGTGAGATCCTGAAAGGTATCAGGGCTGTGTATCTTCATGGAGATGGTGGCTGTCCCATGCTGTATCTGTCCCCTCCAATGACGGGCTCAGTCACTACTTCAAAGTGCTGCTCAATGGTAAAGAAGCTGGAAATTTACTCTTTTCTGTCTCCTTGGTCAGGATTCAGTACTGATCTCTGGAACATCCTCTTTACCTGCCTGGGAACACAGGTACACTCCCCAAGGCGATAGCTTGTCTTTGCTCTCAAGAAGTGCCTTCTTGCTCTGGGCACAAAGGAAATGGCCTCCAGTGATTTTTCTCCAGCTCTTCCCCTAGCATGAGGATCCTAAGGAAATGGCTGTCATCTGGCCACCGAGCTGGGGATCACACAACCCAGCTACACAGATCACAATGTAACAATACTCACCCAATGTCAGACTGTTCAAGGAATCATTTACAGTTGGTCTGCACTGGGAGAAGGAAGTAGGAACAGAGGAGAAAAGAGAGGAATGACAAAGTCAAAAGACAAAGTCAAGATTTCTTATTAGGCAGGCAACAGACCATGCAGGGGAAGGCCTTCCTTGACACAGGTCATCTCAGTGGGGCAGGAATCTCCCACCCATGCGCCTCACCTGGGGCTCCTTCCTGTATCATCCCAGGCCTCCTCCATGCTGCCCACTGAGTTCCCCAGAATGCCACATGCTACAGTTGGCTGATAGCTGGGCTTGGTTTTATTCCAGCTCAGCTCAGCTCTTTCTCTGTTTTTCCCCTCAAGACCTAAGACAGCTATTAAAATTAACAGCAGAGCTCTCAGCCACACACCCCCTTGTCAAATCCCATGACTAACCCTGAAGGTGCCAATAAAGAATAACCCTGTGATTAATTGTTTAATGATGGTCTCTCACTCCCAAACCTGCCCTGTCTTCCTACTCCTCAAGGCCACTGTGAAGGGTTCAACGTGAGCTAGAGAGTCGAGGGCTACAGTTTCTGAGGAAGATCCATCTGCCTTCAAGGCTTTGCCAATGGATAGGTGTGCATGATGGGTACCAAGGCTAATCCCTGACAGAAGGTGAGGATACTCTTAGGGTCGCTCAAATCTGTGCCAAACTTCATCATCACTTGGCCCAGGCTTCGCATGTCCATGGAACAAGCTGCCATCTGCACCACCCCACATGAGGCTGTTTCCTATCTGACGAGAAATGCCCATGCAGTAGGCCCAAATCTGAAACTCGCTTCCTCCCTACGAGGATCAAAACCCAGCCAGTTGTTATGGAGTCGACTCAGACTCCGGGCAAGCTCATGTGTGTCAGAGTAGAACTGCTCCATAGGGTTCTCATGGTTGATTTTTCAGAAGTAGATTGTCAGGCCTTTCTTCTGAGGCACCTCTGGGTGTTAACCATTTGCACCATCCAGGGACTCCCCCAACAGAGATGGTAGCAGACTTTTTCCAGGGAGATAAGCTTCTTCAAGCCCCCGTTGGAGAAGCTGAGAAGCATCACTTAGAAATTCTGTCAGACATGAGTTCTTCAAGAAAACAGACCCTGATACTAGGATTCAAGTGCAAGTGGTTTCTTTTGAAAGTGAAGGAAACACCAAAAGGGGAGCGAGGAAGTTAGACAGGAAAGGGCAAGCAGCCAATGAAGAGTGCATTGTTGCCCGGTTACACTATGGGTCAGTGGAGTTTAACCCCTCTGGGAAAACTGGGAGCCCATGTACAACATAGGCCTCAGATTAGCTGGCTGAAGGCGAGGTGGGAGGTGAGGGCAAAGAACAGAGGAGGGGATGTTCATTCTCTGGTGTGTTCAGCCGTTCACATGGGTGGATCAAAAGGACTTCAGTGGCTGGAGGAAGGCTTCAGGAAAAGAAACGCAGGTGCTGGCAGCTGGGAGTCAGGCTGGCACCCACTGGAATGGTGAGGGACACGGGATACCTCAGACCCCTTAGTGTGAATTATGCCAGCAGAGATAATTATAAATAACATTTGTGTATTCCCCAAGAATTTAAACTTGCACCACCAAGTGAGGAAGGAGTCATTCATATCTGCACTTTCTGGTGAGGAAATGGAGGCTCACGGAGGTCATGTGACTTGCCCAAAATCACACATCTAGTAAGTGGCTCAAACTCTTTGATCCTAGATTCCAAATTCTTGGTACTTGAGCACTTGGCCTAAATGAGGAAACTGAGCACAAAAAGGTAGGGCACAGGATGGACAGGGGAAACCCTTGAGGACAGATATCAGCTACCATTTACTGAGCAGTTGTTATCTGCCTGGCCATGTTCTAATTGCTTCAGATGAATTTTCTCATTTAGTCTCCACAATCACCCCCTGAGGTTGACACTATTATTTTCCCCACTTTACAGATGAGGAAACTGAGGTGCAGAGAGGTTAAGAAACTTGCCCAAGACCATTTAGCTGGGAAGGAAAAGAGCTGGAGTACGAACCCAGGCAATCTGTCTCCAGAGTCTGCTGTTAATCTTCCCCCACCTTGTCTCTCTACCTTCCTAAGAGCTTTGCTCACAGTTTCACTTGTTTGGAGGCCACTGAGCTCTTCACAGCTGAAGCACAATTCCTAGGATTTCTTCACCTCTGCAAAGAGGCCATGGCTAGGTGGGAATGCAGCCAGGAACTCCAGAATACAGAGTTTTGTTGCGGCAGAGACAACAAAACATATGAACACACCTGGTCTTGGGGTCTATAGCTTTGGCCTTGAATTCTTGTTTCTCATCAGAATTTTGAGGGACAGTCATGTGCCAGACACAGTGCTAGGCACTAGGGTTACAAGGGTGAGAAAAAAACCCATTGCTTGCCCTCATGGAGTTTACACTCTAGCAGGTGTCCTTGGATAAGTTACTCAACTTCTCTGAGTTAACCCACCTGTAAACTAGGGTTAATACAACAGCCTAGAGTCATTTAGCTGAGATTATGTGTGTGCCGTGCCTGACGTGGAAGGTGCCCTTTGAATGTTAGCACTCTAGGCTTTTCTGCTGGCTAGCCCCTTTTCTCTTCGCCCTCTCTTGAGCCCAACCTTCCTGCTCTTTACCTGGCCAAAAAGTAAACAGAAATAGAGGAGTGGAGAGACGTATTCAAACTTCATGTCCTAGGTAGGAGAAAGGACACCCAGTCAAAAAACAAGCACCTTTTTTTTTTTTCTCCACTGAGTCTGATCCATGAATCACAGAATCCAGTCTGTGCACCAGCACTAAGAAGCTCTAGACCTGTACTGCTCAATATGGTATTCACCAGCCACGTGGGGCTATTGAGCCCTTGACATATGGTTAGTCTGAACTGAGATATGTTGCAAGTGTAAAATACACACCAGATTTGGAAGACTTAGTATGACAATAAAGAATGTAAGCTATCTCATTAATAATTTTTATATAGATTGTATGTTGGAATTATAATATTTTGAATGTATAAAACCAAAACCAAACCCATTGCTGTCGAGTTGATTCTGACTCATAGCGACCCTATAGGACAGAGTAGAACAGCCCCATAGGGTTTCCATAAGCAGCTGGTAGATTCAAACAGCCGACCTTTTGGTTAGCAGCCATAGGTCTAAACCACTGCACCAACTGGGCTCTTTTGGATGTATTACATTAAATACAATATATTCCTAAAAGTAATGTCACCAGTTTTTCTTTCTTTCTTTTTTTTTTTACATTTTTAAAATGTTGCTATTAGAAAATTCAAAATTACATATGTGGTGTGCATTATATTTCTATTGGCTGACACTACACTAGAAGTTTCTGAAAGAATTCTTGATTTCTTTATGCCTCAAAAACTGGCATTTCCCTCTGTCTTTCTCATATCAGTAAATGGCACCAGCATTCACCCATTTCTCTGATACACGTGCACACACACTCACAGTCACACATGCCAGTCAGCAGTTTAGTGCCTTATTTTTATATTGGAATGAATAGCCAAGAACCACAGACATTGGGAGAAAGCTTCTATCATGAAAGAAAAAAGACAACTAGAAAAAAGGAACCAGGAAGATGAAGCAGAGAAAATGTTGAAAGCAAAGACAAATTAAAGGAAAAAAAACTGTAATTAATGTTCTCATAGACATAAGAGAAGATGTTATACCTATGAAATAGCATGACACTATGGAAAAGGAATAAACAAATAGGAGCTCCTGGGAACGAAATTTTTTTTTTTTTTTTTTGTAATCTTGGTATTTTTTAACTTAATTTTTTTTTATTGTATTTAGATGAAGGTTTACAGAACAAGTAGCTTCTCATCAAACAGTTAGTACACATATTGTTTTATGACATTGGTTAACAACCTCACAACATGTCAACACTCTACCTTCTCAACCTTGGGTTCCCTATTACCAGCTTTCCTGTCCCCTCCTGCCATCTAATCCTTGTCCCTTGGGAACTAAAATCTTGATAGTCAGATTTAAAATTCAGTAGAAGAATGCAAGGAAAGTAAAACGAGAAGGCACAGAAATAGATAATAGAAGAGAAAGAATAAGATTAAGTAGTTTACAGTGTTTTATAAACTTTTTTTTACTGTAATTCATAGTAGGAAATGCATTTCATTGCAACCCAGTACACATACATACCCACACACAACACTTTACACTTGTTACAGGATATGCAGACTGAAATAGTTTATCTGTATTTGTTTCCATTCTATTCTATTTAATTTTTAAATAATGGTGGTGGTGGTGGTTGTTGTTAGGTGCTGTCAAGACGATCCTGACTCATAGCGACCCTATAGGATACAGCAGAGCTGCCCCATAGGGTTTCCTAGGCTGAAATCTTTACAGGAGCAGATAGTCAGGTCTTTTCTCTGACAGAGCAGCTGGTGGGTTCAAATGGCCAACTTTTCGGTTAGCAGCCAAGCACTTTATCCATTGTGCCACCAGGGCTACAACCAAAAAACCAAACCCACTGCCATCAAGCTGATTCCAACTCATAGCGACCCTACAGGGCAGCACAGAACTGCCCCCAGAGGGTTTCCAAGGCTGCAGTCTTCATGGAAGCAGACTGCTACATCTTTCTCTCATGGAGTGGCGGGTGGGTTCCAATCACTGACCTTTTCATTAGCAGCCGAGCGCTTAACCACTGCACCATCAGGGCTCCTTCCACCAGGGCTACAACCCACTAAACTGTTTTTGACCTCCTAATGGGACATAACCTGCAATGTGAAAAGCTCTAGTCTAAAAAATCTAACATCTGACTAATAGGAGCTCCAGAAGAAAAAAGAGAGGGAAAAAATGAGCAAAGAAATACTACAAGAAAATTTCTAAGAATTGGAGGACTCACATCTTTGTAAAGAAAGATTCCACTGCGGACCTCAGAGAATTAATTAAAAAAGATACATCAAGGCACTTCATCACCAAATATCAAGATAACAAAGATAAAGAGATTCTAAAAATTTCCAGAAAGACCCCCCCCAAAAAAGCCACATACAAAGAAAAGCATCAGACATCTCAACAACAATTTGGAATGCTAGAAAGCAATGGAATTATACGTTAATTCTGAGGGGAAATTATTTCCAAACTGGAATTCTACACCCAGTGAGCCAATCAAGTAGGAAGACAGAATAAAGACACGTCCACAGTGATTCAAAAAATTTGCCCCTTGCCATGAATCCTTTCTTAGGAAGCTAATGGAGGATGTGTTTTAACAAAATGAAAATATAAACCCTAAAAGAGAAGAAGCAGGTGATAAATCAGACAGAGGAGCCAGTGACAGGAAATGCCAGGATAGAGCTCTGCACAAGAAACCGGGAGAGATGAAGACAGAAAGAAGACAGCAATAATATGGAGGTCTCTTGAGAGGAGGGCGATGATAGATTATTTGATATATTTGAGAGAAATATCGATTAGAGATTGACAGATTTGTAGACATGTTGGGCAGGGGTGAGGATGGAAGAATTGCCTTGGATACACAGAAAATTAAGCAACAGAAATAATGAAGTGCTTTTTCAAGAATGGCAACATAATCTTACTATACTACTTGATTCAAGCAGTGAAAAATATTTTCAGTCTTAATAATACAAACACAGATTTGATTAACCAAAAATTGTGATATAACTATATTGAGATTGATGAGGAGGGACAGTATAAGTGGTGGCAGACTATTAAACCCTCAAAATCAGTTAATAAATAGCATATAAATGGAATCCTGGGGGTGCAATAGTTAAATGCTCAGCTGCTAATGGAAAAGTTAGCAGTTTGAACCCACCAGCTGCTCTGCAGGAGAAAGATGTGGCAGTCTGCTCCCATAAAGATTACAGCCTAGGAATCCTATGTGTCAGTTCTACTCTGTCCTATAGGGTCATTTTGAGTCAGAACTGACTCCATGGCACACAACACCAACAACAACATATAAATTGACCCGTCAAGAAATAGCAGTATATGCATATTATTTAGGGGGGGGGAAACAAGTAAGAGTTGAAAGTGGTTGCCTTAGAGTATTTGGGGGCAGAGGAGGGGGGGCATGAAGGAAATTTCTATATTATATTTTAAGTCTTACAGTCCTACTTAAAGGATCCCTGGTGGTACAGTGGTTAAAGGGCTAGGCTGCTACCAAAAGATTGGTGGTTTGAACTCACCAACCGCTCTGTGGGATAAAGATGTGGCAGTCTGCTTCTGTAAGATTTACAACCTTGGAAACCCAACAGGGCAGTTCTACTCTGTCCTACAGGGTCGCTATGAGTTGGAATCAACTCGATGGCAGTGGATTTGGTTTTTGTTTTGGTTAGTTCTACTTGATGGTTTTCAACCATATGCAGAATTTACCTGCTAGAAATTTAATCTCTTTAAAAAGAAGAGTCGAACAACAAGTACCACAGCCTCCACCAGACTGAGTCTAGCACAAGTAGATGGTGCCCGGCTACCACCACTGACTGCTCTGACACGGATCACAATAGAGGGTTCCAGACAGAGCTGGAGAAAAATGTTAAACAAAATTCTAACTCATAAACAAAAAAAAGACCAGACTTACTGGTATGACAGAGACTGGAGAAACTCCAAGAGTATGTCCCCCGGACTCCCTTTTAACTCAGTATTGAAGTCACGCCTGAGGTTCACCCTTCAGCCAAAGATTACATAGGCCCATAAAAAAAAAAAATGAGACTAAATGGGAACAACACCCCAGGGACAAGGACAAGAAGGCAGGAGGGGACAGGAAAGCTGGTAACAGGGAACCCAAGGTCCAGAAGGGGTGAGTGTTGACATGCCACAGGAGTGGAAACCAATGTCACAAAACAATATGTGTATTAATTGTTTAATGAGAGACTATTGGGTTTGTAAACCTTCATCTAAAATAAACTAGAAGAAAAAAAAGAGTCATAGAAAAGCAGTAAATATTTCGGTGAATTTCTTCAAACTATCCATCCAGTGGAAATGAATAAGTAAGTGTGTTCTTATGTATTAGGAAACCAATTCCTCCGTACCCCTACAAGGTAAACATCGACCAAACAAGAAAGAATACTGTTCTAAAGAGCTGCTAGATGGATAGTTAGGCCAGACCACCCACCACCATGTCCTTTTCACCAGCAAAGGTTAGTTTTGCCTGAAAAGAGAGGGGACTGGATTAGGAATAACAGATAATGATGAGAACTGTGGTTTTCACCAACCAAATTGACAAAAGAAAAACAGGAGATGATGGAAATAACCCAAATAAGAAATGAAATGGGGGACATTACAAAAGACCCAACTGAAATAAAAAGGATCATAACAAAGTACTATGACAAGCTATACTCCAAACAAATTTGAAAACCTAGAGGAAATGGACAAATTCATAGAAACACATTACCTACCCAAACTAATACAAAATGATGTTGAAAATCTGAACAGATTCAGAACAAGAGAAGAGATTGAAAAGGTAATTAAAAAACAAAAGTTCCCAACAAAAAAAGCCCTGGCCCAGATGGCTTCACTGGAGAATTCTACCAAACATTCAAAGAAGAGCTTACACCAGTACTACTCAAACTATTTCAGAACATAGAAAAGGAAGGGATACTTCCAAATTCATTCTACGAAGCCAGCATAATGCCGATACCAAAACCAGGTAAAGACATCACAAAAAAAAAAAAAGAAAATTACAGACCAGTATCTGTCATGAATGTAGATGCAAAAATTCTCAACAAAATTCTAGCCAATAGAATTCAGCATCATATCAAAAAGAAAAATACACCACAACCAAGTGGGATTCATACCAGGTATGTAAGGATGGTTAAACATTAGAAAATCAATCAATGTAATACACCACATAAATAAAAGAATCACATGATCGATCATCTCAATCAATGCAGAAAAGGCATCTGACAAAGTTCAACACCCATTCCTGATAAAAATTCTCAATAAAATAGGTATAGAAGGGACTTTCCTCAACATAATAAAGGGTATCTATACAAAACCAATAGCCAACATCATTCTTAATGGAGAGAGGCTGAAAACATTCCCTTTGAGAACACGAATACGACAAGGATGCTGTTTATCACCACTCCTATTTAACATTGTGCTGGAAGTCCTAGCTAGAGCAACAAGACAAGAAAAAGAAATAAAGGGCATCCAAATTGGTAATGAAGAAGTTAAACTGGTGGATGATATGATACTACACATGGAAAACCTGAAAGATTCCATGAGAAAACTACTGAAACTAATAGATTCAGCAGAGTAGCAGGATACAAGATAAACATACAAAAATCAGTTGGATTCCTATACACCAATAAAGAGAATGATGAAAAGGAAATCAGGAAAACAATACCATTTATAATAGCCCCTAAAAAAATAAAATACTTACAAATAAATCTAACCAGGGACGTAAAAGACCCATACAAAGAAAACTACAAAACACTACTGCAAGAAACCAAAAGAGATCTACATAAATGGAAAAACACACCATGCTCATGGATAGGTAGACTCAACACTGTAAAAATGTCAATTCTACCCAAAGCAGTCTACAAATACAATGCAATCCCAAACCAAATACCAACAGCATTCTTTAAAGAGATGGAAAAACTTTATGTGGAAAGGGAAGAGGTCCTGGATAAGTAAAGCACTACTGAAAAAGAAGAATAAAGTGGAAAGACTCGCACTACCTGACTTCAGAAGCTACTATACAGCTACAGTAGTCAAAACAGCCTGGTACTGGTACAACGACAGACACATTGACCAGTGGAACAGAATTGAGAACCCAGATGTAAATCCACCCACCTACGCTCACCTGATCTTCAACAAGGGCCCAAAGTCCATCAAATGGGGAAAAGACAGTTTTTTTTAACAAATGGTGCTGGCAAAATTGGATGTCCATCTGCAAAAAAATGAAACAGGACCCATACCTCACACCATACACAAAAACTAATTCAAAATGGATTAAAGACCTAAATATAAAACCAAAAACTATTACGATCATAGAAGAAAAAATAGGATTAACGCTAGAGGCCCTAATACACGGCATTAACAGGATACAAACCATAACCGACAACACACAAACTATAGGAGATAAGCTAGATAACTGGGATCTTCTAAAAATTAAACACTTATGCTCATCAGAAGACTTCACAAAAAGAGTAAAAAGAGAACCTACAGACGGGGAAAAAAAATTTGGACATTACGAGTCAGACAAAGGTCTAATTTCTAAAATGTACAAGAAAATCCAACACCTCTACAACAAAAAGACAAATAATTCAATTAAAAAATGGGCAAAAGAAAGAATATACCTGAAAAAAAATAAAATAAATAAAATCTGTAGACTTTTGAAAAAAAAAAAAAATGGGCAAAGGAAACAAACGAACACTTCACCAGAGAAGACATTCAAGCGGCTAACAGACACAGGAGGAAATACTTGCGATCACTAGTCATTAGAGAAATGCAACTCAAAACCACAATAGGATACCATCTCACCCCGGCATTATTGACATGAATCAAAAAAACAGAAAATAACAATATTGGAGAGGCTGCAACGAGATTGGAACTCTTATGTACAGCTGGTAGGAATGCAAAATGGTACAACCATTTAGGAAAACAATATGGCACTTCCTTAGAAAGCTAGAAATAGAAATTCCATATGATCCAGCAATCCTACTCCTAGGAATATATCCTGGAGAAATAAGAGTCATCACACGAATAGACATATGCACACCTACGTTCATTGCAGCACTGTTCACAATAGCAAAAAGAGGGAAACAACCTAGAAGCCCATCAACAGATGAATGGATAAACAAACTATGGTACATACACACAATGGAGTACTACGCAAAGATAAAGAACAATGATGAATCTGCATCTCACAACATGGATGAATCTGGATGGCATTATGCTGAGTGAAATAAGTCAATCACAAAAGGGCAAATATTGTATGACACCACTCCTACAAAAACTCATGAAAAGGTTTACACACAGGAAGAAATATTCTTTGTTGGTTATGAGGGATGGGGGGTAGGTGGGAAATACTAAATAGACAATAGATAAGTGGTAACTTTGGTGAAGGGTAAGACAGTACACAATACTGGGGAAGCCAGCACAACTTGCCCAAGGCAAGGTCATGGAAGCTCCATAGACACATCCAAACTCCCTGAGGGACTGAATTACTGAACTGATGGCTGTGGGGACTATGGTCTTGGGGAACATCTAGCTCAATTGGCGTAACAGTTTACAAAGAAAATGTTCTACATTCTACTTTAATGAGTAGCATCTGAGGTCTTAAAAGCTTGTGAGCGGCCATCAAAGATACTCCACTGGTCTCACCCCGTCAGGAGCAAGGGAGAATGAAGAAAACCAAAAGAGACAAGTGAAGAAAAACAAAGACCACAACTACCACAGCTTCCATCAGACTGAGTTCAGCACAACTAGATGGTGCCTGGCTACAACCACTGACTGCTCTGACAAGGATCACAATAGAGGGTCTCGGACAGAGCTTGAGAAAAATGTAGAACAAAATTCTAACTCACAAAAAAAGATCAGACTTACTGGCCTGACAGAGACTGGAGAAACCCCAAGAGTATGGCCCTCAGACATTCTTTTAGCTCACGTAATGAAGTCACTCCTGTGGTTCACACTTCAACCAAAGATTAGACAGGCCCATAACACAAAACGAGACTAAAGGGGCACATCAGCCAAGGACTAGAAGGCAGGAGGGGACAGTAAAGCTGGTAATAGGGAACCCAAGGTCAAGAAGGGGAGAGTGCTGACATGTCATGGAGTTGGTAACCAATGTCAGAAAATAATATGTGAATCTAGTTTGCTCTGTAAGCCTTCAGCTAAAGTACAATTTAAAAAAAAAAGAATTGTGGTTTATCATCAAGGGGAAACTGGGATTTCCAGTGTCCCTGAACTGCCGCCTCCGACCAGCTCACCAGTGGCTCTTCTTGGACTGCCCACATCTCCCTGGATGTGCTGTGGTCATCATGGACTGGAAGGGTCTAAGGGATCATCCATATTGGCAGAAGCAAATCTCCAAGACCAGCCCAGGCCCGAAGGAGGGGATTCACAGCCCTCCACTCTCAGAGAGGTGCTGACAATTGTATCAACACCCATTAAAGGAGAAATATCTCCCCTAAAGTTATTTAAAAGACATACGTGGTCACTATCCCTGGGGGAAAAAATAAATTATTTTTACAGGCAAAGAGCTGTCTCCCTCTGAAATTTTATTATATGGTAAGATGACAGGCTTTCTTAGATGAAATGGGACCGACTCTGTGTAAGTAACCAGTTACTAGTCGTTGCTGAGTTGTTTCTGACTCATGGCGACCCCATGTGTGTCAGAGTAGGATTGTGCTCCATAGGGTTTCCTTTTCTTCTTCTGTTTTTTTAATGTCTTAAAAAGTTTTTATTTTGCTTTCAGTTTTTAAAATTTTATTTATTTTGTTGTTGTTGCAGAGAATATACACAGCAAAACATACGTCAATTCAATAGTTTCTACATGTGCCGTTTAGTGACAGTGATTACATTCTTTGAGTTGTGCAACCATCTTCACCCTCCTTTTCTGAGTTGGTCCTCCCCCATTAACATTAATTCATTGCCCCCTAAGGTTTCTATCTAGTCTTTCAAGTTGCTATTGTCAACTTGATCCCATACAGATAGTTTTTAAAGACCTTAATGCTCAAGGAAAACATTTTTTACTAGTTAAGCTATTGTTTGGTTTTAAGAAGACTTCAGGGGATATTTTTGGTTTAAGGTTGTCTTAGTTATTGAGTGCTGCTATAACAGAAATACCACAGTGGATGGCTTTAACGGCAGAAATTCATTCTCTCACAACTCAGGAAGCTAAGAGTCTGAATTAGGGTGCCAGCTCTAGCAGAAAGCTTTCTCTGTCTGCTGTAGGGGAAGGTCCTCATCAACCTTCCCCTAGCTCTGGGAGGTTCTCAGCACAGGGACACTGAGTCCAAAGGATGCACTCCACTCTTCTTTTCTTGGTAGTAGTAGGTCCCCTTTTTTCTGCTCATTTCTCTCTCCTTTTATCTCTTGTAAGATAAAAGGTGATGCAGGCTACACCCCAGGGAAGCTCCCCTTACATCAGATCAGGGCTGTGACCTGAGTAAGGGTGTTGCATCCAACCCTAATCCTCTTTAACATAACCTAATCTTGCCTCATTAACCACAGACAGAGATTAGGATTTACAACACATAGGACAATTACATCAGATCACAAAATGGAGGGCAACCACACAATACTGGGAATCATGGCCTAGCCAAGTTGATACATATTTTGAGGGGACACAATTCAATCTATGACAAAGGTTTAAAGACTATCTCAGGGCAACAGTTTCAGGGGTTCATCCAGACTTCATGGCTCCAGGAAGTCTGAAGTCCATGAGAATTTGAAATTCTGTTCTGCATTTTCCCTCTTTTGATCAAAGATTCTTCTACAGAATCTTTGATCAAAATGGTCTGTAACTCCATAGGGTTTTTGAAGGCTGATTTTTTAAAGTAGATTGCCAGGCCTTTCTTCCTAGTCTTTTTTAATCTGAACGATTTACTGAAACTTGTTCAACATCATAGCAACACACAAGCTTCCACTGACAGATGAGTGGTGGCTGGGCATGAGGTACATTGGCTGGGAATCAGACCTGGGTCTCCTGCATGGGAGTGGGAATTCTACCACTGAACCACCAATTCTTCATGATGTGAATTTAGAAAGGCCCAAAGCTGACGACCTGTCTCTCCCAGTTTGGAAATATTGCCACTGCCTCCTGGTTTTTCTTTCCTTTTACTTAGCTGACTCTCAGAACCAAAGTAAAATCCACATATGCCTCATCCAATTCTCACTCTTAATCACGCTGCTGCTACAACATGTAATAATATTTTGTATGATTATATTGCTGTACAAATCCTTTTCATGCACATTAATTCACTTGACCCTTAAAATAACCCAGTAAAGTTGGCAAGGCCTTTTATAGAAAAATGAGGTGCAGAGAATTTGAGATCCTTTCTTAAAAACACCTAGCAAATAACTATTACAAGAGAGACTATGTTATTTCAACCTAGCCTTTCCCCATAAAGGGATTGAAGCTGATAATAGTGAATGCATATTATAAAATAGTGCAATGAACAGAAGGAGCAGGAGAAAATAGAAAACAGAATTGGATGTGTGGGCTGGGAGGAAAAAAAAATCTCAGCGAAGATGTGCTTAAGTCCTGCACAGTTGCTATCATTCAAAACACCCTGGCAATCTAAGCAAAGAGGGAAACAAGACTAGTTGCATAGTTCCAGCTGTAAATGGTGAGCCAAGGCCAAAGTTCAGTATTATAGCCAAAATTACCCTTGAAAAGACTTGAGCTAGTTTTCTCATTGCAAGGAGTGTCCTATTCAAATCGGCTCTGCTCAGGGGTCACCTGGGTCCACCAGTTAATGGCTCACTCTGGAAATAGGGAATTCTGTCACCAGTCAGGGAGCCCTGGTGGCACAGTGGTTAAGTGCTCAGTTATTAACCAAAATGTCGGCAGTTCAAATCCACCAGACGCTCCTTAGAAACCCTATAGGGCAGTTCTACTCTGTCCTATAGGGTCGCTATGAATTGGAATTGACTCAATGGCAATGGCTTTGGCTTTTTGTTTTTGGTCACCAGTCAGGGCAGGGCAGGTTCTAAGAACCATTTCATGGCTCAAGATCAAGATTTCTCTTTCTGAATCTCAAGAAACTAAGGGGCAATGAAAATGGAGTGACCAAATGGAGTGACCGGTGCTTTTTCCTCAAACTGCCAGAGAATCAGTCCCAAAGTCATCAAGAAGAGTCAAGAAACACAGATAGGTTCCATTACAGTGTCTGTCCAGGATTCCTCCTGAAGCTCGGATGGTGTCTCACTGACATCTCAGACTCAGGATCCTCTTCTGCAGATAGGAAATTATCCCTTCAACCAGTGCCCCTAAAACAAGCCAAGAGGGAAACAGTTGTATAGTTTTAATTGTATCTGGGAAGACCTTCATATTGTGTGATAGGCATCTGCTGTTTACACCTTCCAAGCATCCTTTCCTCCTGCTTTGATAATAAAACTCAGCTTTTCCTTTAGGGTCCTGATGGGTTAAGGTACCCCAGCACCTCACTTTGCCAAGAGATAGGAACATGTCTCAACCTAGACCACTGTGATTCTTCTAGAAATTAGAATTTGGAGTAGACAAAGACCTGAGACATCTGATTAAAAGACCCCAGACAGGATGGCTCATGGGTTTTTGACTAAGATTTTCATGGTTTTTCTTGTTCCCATAGCCTGGTTGGTCAGCTTTTTCTATGAGTCTGTCAACTACCCAACATCCTTCCAATGAATCCCTTTTATTAATTAAATAAACAAATGTCAGTTTCTGCTGACTACTATTAAAGAACCCAAACAGACACACCCACCACTCATCTGTCAGTTTGTCATAGTGTGGTGGCTTGCATGCTGCTGTGATGATGGACCTATGCCACTAGTTTTTCAAATATCAGCAGAGTGACCCTTGGTGGGCAGGTTTCACTGGAGCTTCCAGGCTAACACAGACTAGAAAGAAAGGTCTGGTGATCTGCTTCCAAAAATTAGCCAGTGAAAACCCTATGGATCACAATAGAATACTGTCCAACACAGTGCTGGAAGATGAGCTCTCTAGGTTAGAAGGCATCAAAATACACAGTGGCCGCAACAATCCACTCAAGCATACCAATGATGGTGAAGATGGTACAGGACCAGGCAACATTTTGTTCTGTTGTACATGGGGTTGCCATGGATCGGAGCTGACTCCACAGCAACTAACAACAACAGATAACATACAGAAAGGTTATAGGTGAGTAGGCAGACCTCTTTTGAAGTCTTTCACTATAGCCCAATGCAGTGTAATCAAACCAGGGGGAGTTTATCAAAAACACCTGGAGAGTTTCTAAACAACTCAAACAAGCATTCTGAAAAAGCTGCTGATATCCGTGCTTGTTTAAGAATCCCTCTTCCAACAAACCTGAGCTCTAATCCAGGACATACCCTACGTGACTGGGCGAGCCCTTAAGCTCTCAGCATTTGCAAGACCATAAAGTGAATGAGGTGGGGAGCTGTGAGAAAAAGGGGAGTTGGGGTGATTCGGGGGCTCCCCCTACCTAAAGCGCGGGGCCACTCCTCATCTCAGCCAATTGTGACCCCAAGAGAAAGAAGGCGTGGGCTTTCCAGATCTCCCAGCTTTTCAAGACAAGTCAGAACTCAGTACAATTTGCCATAAATAGAAGGTAATCACAAAAAATACAAGTAGAACAAAATGAGGTTACTAAATTCCATCTGGAAATTTTCCTCGCTGAAGACTCTGAGTCTGAGACCTATGACTCTTTACTGCAAAGAGAGATTACGAAGAGGTGGTAAAACATACCAGCGTCATACAAGACTATCTCTTTTATATAATCAGTAAGAGCATTGTAAAGGAAATAACTTTAACACTATGGAAAGACCCTAAACAAGATGGCTTGTGGGTTTTTGACTAAGATTTTCATAGTTTCTCTTGTTCCCATAGATCTGTGGGTCTAATGTACAACTGTCCACCATCTCAGCCACACTCTTCATCCCCTGCCTTCATGCCTAACCTGGGCTCCCCACTCACGGTGAGACGTCTCAGCCTGGAGAACCCTTTTATGTCACCTAGACTGGAAGCTACCCTGAGTCAGCATTTTCTACATCCTCCCTCCTCTCCATCTCCTGATTTTCACTGCTCCCTTCCTCGACCTCTGGTCCCCTCCACACAGCCTACATGGGGTCTGGTATCTTCCAACATCCTTTGCCTAAAAGAGGAGGGAAGCAAAATGCTTGGCCAGGACTGCAGGACCTAGTGGACACTGTCATCGCCTCATGGAACACATGGGCACTAAGAGAGGAAAAGTGATTTGTCCAAGGCCACACAGTGCGTAATCAGCAGGCCCGATGTTTATTCACTCATTTGTTTATCCAATACATATTGAGTCCCTCTGTTATATATTAGGCACTGTCCTAGGGCTTGGAGACAGAGCAGTGAAAGGACAAGAAAAGACCCTGCCCTCCATAAACAAAAAAAGAATGCAAGACACTGTCTGGTGGTGGTAAGTGCTATGGTATAACACTGAGCAGGTGTGGTGATAGACAGCATCTTGGACTGGGTAGAGAGGGGAGGCCTCTTTGAGGAGGTGGTATTTGAGCACAGATCAGAATAAAGTACACCATGCAATGCAAATATCTGGGGGAAAAGTATTCCAGGTAGAAGGAAAAAAGCCCCAAGGAAGGTGGACACCTGGCATATTTGAAAATCAACAAGGAGACTAGTGTGGCTGGAGCAGAGTGAGAGAAGAGAGGAGACTGGAGACGAAGACAGAGAGGTAGTAAGGCTCTATATCATGTAAACCAGGGCATGGAGCAGTACTGAGGACTTCCACTCTGAAGCTGTTGAGCAGGGGAATGGCATGATCAGGGCTCAAAGGTGAAGTAGAAACAGTCTTCCAGGACCATGTCCAGTGCTACTGGCAGAAGCCCCTGCTGACCCCTTTTCCATTAGGACCACTAAGCATAGCCACGTAAGTTGTGCACTGCCCAACTCCAGTTCACACAGACTACAGTATGAACAGCAGCATTAGTTACAAAAAGTGGTGGTCCTGTTACCTACCAGGCCCGGAGGCTCAGTTGGGCCTAGTGTCATCATGGTGTGTATGACTGAAGCTGAGGTCTTCTGATTCATGTCCTCCCCAGGGCATGGCCTCATACCCCAAAATCCCAGGTTGATGACAAGGTTGGTCTGAGGATGTGCTTTGATAGTGAACCTGAGGTGCGGGAGAAGTTCATTCTGATCTACAAATCTCCTCCCCCACCATCTGTTCCCCAGGGCCTGGGGCTTCAGAAGCCAGAGGAGGAGGATATGCGCCAGTGTCACCTCTACCAATGATGAATCTGTGATATACTGGGCCAGGACTCTGGACTGGGCAGAGAAGCAGCCAGCCCCCATCCCTCTTCCCCTCATGTCCAAGCCTCTGGCTTCCGTCCTGCCATGAATGGGTATGAAAGAGTCTAGGGAGACTCACATTACAAATAGTTTCCTTCCATTACTTGTTATTTTGTTATTGTTTTGGTTACCCCCCCCCCCCCCCACACACACACATACACACTAGAGATGAGTCAGGGTCAAGTAAGACACATATCAGCACAGGATTACATTCATCTTCCCTGGTCTCCAAAACTTCACCCTGGACCCTTGTCACACCCACTCCCTCTACCCCATGTGCCTGCCCTTGCTGATCAGAGTTTTTACTACATTTCAAACTGCAACTCAAAATTTAGCTCATTTTGAATCAACCCAGGACACAGGCAGAGAGACGGCAACTTGAGCAGATGGCTTGTCTGGATCGATTGCTCAGAACATACAATAAGGCTTGTTTTGGGAGGATGTTTGTCTCCATATCATTGGGGTTTGGGCCTGATATTTTTATGAAGTGCTAGCATCTCACAGAAAGCTAATAAAGCTCTTGAGCAAGGAAGTGTCATTTCAAAAATCCATTTTTAGAAGGCAAGCAGCTAATAAGACACACCAGCTAATTAGCTGAGCTGTGGAAGGAGCAACATGTAAACATCTTGTGGGAGAGCCAGCAGAGAGAAATTACACAGGAACACACAGCTCGCTCCCAAGTCCTTTCTGCAGGGGAACAGAGTAGCTCAAGGCACATTCTATATACAAGTCACCATATCCCCAAGGTAGCTGGAAACTTTTCCACTACCCCTCACCCATGCAGAGCCGTCCTCAGAACTTCCTCCTTAGTACAGCTGGGCACATAACTTGGCTCAATCTGAAGCCCTCTGGCAGAATCTCCTTATATCTGGAGTCTTCAATCCAATTCCTGCTTTAGGTATCTATCGCTGTGAAATAACTCCAGGACTCAGTTGCTTAAAATGAAAATTTATTACAATCTCTTATGATTCTATGATTCAACTGGCTCAGCTAGGTAGCTCTCACTCGGCATCTCTCACGTGGTTACAGTCAGATGGTGGCTGGAGCTGGAGCCATTTGAAGGCTCAGCTGGGCTGGATGCCCAAGATGATTCACTCACATGACTGGCAATAGATGGCAGCTGTTGGCTGGGAGCTCAGCTAGGGCTACTGATTAGGGCAGTGAGGCAACTATAAGTGTCCTTTCAATGGGTCTTAGGCTTTTCACAGCCTGGAGGCTGGGGTCCAAGAGGGAATCTCCCAAGAGACCCAGGTAGAACCTACGAGGCTTCTTGTGACCTAGCCCTCTGAGAACATGACTTCTGCTACGTTCTATTAGTTAAGCAAGTCACCAAGTCCAGCCAAGATTCAGTGGAGGGAAATTAGATTCTGTTTTTTGATGTGAGGAACAACAGGCATGTATAGGAAAGGAAGGACTTGATGGTGGCCATTTTTAGAGACTCCATAGTTCCCCAGAAGCAGACCTAGAGACAGTGATTCATGTGTAGGAGATTTATGAAGGAAGTGCTCCCAGGAGAAACAGTGAGAGAATAGGGGAAGCAGGTAAGAGAACAGGAAGAAGCCAAGCAAGGGGGTAATTTCAGGCAAAATCTCAGCCTGAGCCTGAATCCAGAGGAAAGAGGAGCTCTGAAGTATAGAGTATGCTTTAGAGCCTGGACTTGAGGCAAGGGAACAGAAGCTCCATATTTCTACAGCTGGCAGCAATCAGCTAAAGGCCATGGGGAGGAGGGACACTGGGGGCACTTCCCACTCTCTACCTGTGAGTAAAGTGGCTTCAGTAGCCCAAGGGCAGTCTTCTGAAAAGAAACACAGCCCTGAGAAGTAAAAGTACACAAATGTTGGAGAAGGGGTGCACAGAAATGTAGAAGGGGCCCAAAGGGATCTGGGCAGAGCACCAACTCGGTCTGCTACAACCAGCTTAGAAGGTTGTGGGGAAGAGTAGGGAAATGAGGATTTGTCATATCCTCACGCATTATCTCATTTCACCCTCACAGCTACTCCAAGAGATGAGTTCTGGATCCCCATTTTACACAGGGAAAACCCATGCTCGGAAGGACTGGGTAACTCACTCAAAGAGCAGGATCTGAGCCCAGAATCGTCACAATCTGAAGTCTGTGCTCCTTCCCTCAAACCACACAAAAGTCACAAAAGGCTAGGAAACACCAGCTAAAAAGCCGCCTCGCGCCACAAAATCATGCTTGGGATGGCCTTCAGGTACAAAGCCAGGGCTTCCCACTAGTATCTCACAAAACCACACCATTTACAGAGTGCTCTGCACTGCTGTGGAAGACAGGGCACACCTCTCTACCATTTAAGTCATCTTATTCTCAGGAGTCCCTGGGTGGTGCAAACGGCCAAGCGGTGGCTGCTAAACAAAAGGTGGAGATTCAAGTCCACCCACAGGCAACTCAAAAGAAAGACCTAGTGATCTACTTCTGAAAAATCAGCCATTGAAAACCCTATAGAGCACACAGTTCTCATCTGATGCACATGGGGTCGCCATGAGTCAGCATCAACTCAATAGCAACTGGTAACTGGTATTCTCAGGAGATGTGTTGAATGATTTGACCTCCACTTAAATCAGTGGTTCTCGGACTATTTTGGGTTGTCACAACTTGAGGGGGTGGTGGTGCTACTAATATCTAGTGGGTAGGGGCCAGGGATGCTGCTAAACATCCTATGATGCACAGGACAGCCCCCACAACAAAGAAGTATCAGGCTCAAAACATCAATAGTGCTGAGATTGAGAAACCTTGATTTAAAGGAATGAGTCTCTGACCAGCCTGAATATCCAAGAAAATGTGTGTGTGTGTGTGTTGCTGGGGCGGGGGGGACTCTGGCTATTGTCACGTGTCTGAGAGTCAAATTAACATTGAAAACTGAATTTCTGATGGTTGACTTTCATCCTGAAGAAGTACAACTGGATCTTTTCCTTCTATTTTATTGGCATGTGCCACTTGGAATCCCTGAGTCATTTTATATTCTGGAATTCATAACGAACCACTGACTTATGACATTCTGGTGCCAGAGGGTCTTGTGACACTTAGCAACTTTAAAAGTGAGAAAATCCGGAGCAGGATGTGTTCCCATCATGCTCTGCATTCTCCATGTGCCATTCTGCAGTTTCTTAAATATAGCATCTGTTTAATTCAGGAGGGAGAAGATAGTGATGGGTCTCAGCCTTTGGAAATGTGTTTGCTCACCTATATGTAAACTGTGGCTATAATGTCACATGACTGATCATATTCAACATACACATCCCAACAAGTGTTTACTTTTAAAGTGTCACCTTGGGAGGCTGTATACTTGTTTTTAACAAATCTTCCATTGCTCAAGTATTTTTGGACTTCATCCTTTGGAACTGCTTTCCAGTTCAGCTTAGAACAACAAAAGAAAAAAAAAAAAAAGACTCATTACTTCAGAGTCATACACCTTATTTATGATCTAAAACAGTATTTCTCATTTTGAAGAACTACTAGAATTTGCTAGACTTATCTCTGAACAAATCTGAGTCATTTCTACATGTCAAATTTGCTCTCAAAGAACCAAAGTCTGTAAGATATTATCTTCAAAACCCAGCTTTTCAATGGATTTAGGTTACAGTTTAGAATAAGATTATGCCCAAGGTAAAAGTAAGACTTAGAAATATTCATTGTTCTTATGTCAATTCGTCTTAAGCCATGTTCACAATAGTATCTAACTTTAGCCATGCTTTGGCTAACCTTAGTATTAAACGGCTATTGTCATTTTGGCACAACTTCTGTTTCTATGAATGAGTTGCTAAAGGTGGCACACCCTATACTGGGTGATAGGAATATAAAAATATGTAAGACAGTCCTTGCCTTGAAGGAACACTGATCTGGTGAGAGACAGACCAGTGAGAAGATGATTACAACCAGGGGCAATATTCAAAATATTTTCCAACCAACAGGGTACAGGCTCTAACCAATCAGAACATACTTCATGCTAGAGCAGGGATCTGTTTGGAATTAACCCTTTAGTTGCTGAATTATGTAACCATCTGGAAGGAGAAGCTGAGGGCTGGGAAAGGGGGCACAGGGTAGGGAGATAGGGGCCCTCAGAGGATTGGGGCTGTGGCTATCTACCAACCATACCTGAACAACTGGTGCGTATCAGCTGACTACCAGCACTACCCCGTGTGAAGCGCACTCTAGAGGTCGGCCCAGAAGAGGGCGTAATTAGCTATGCAGACGCCTAAGGGCCTGACCATGTCCTCTCATCCCACCTGTGATGGTCCTGCAAGCCTGAACACTGACAGTACCCCACCTCAAGACTACTGTCTTTTCACTTTCTGCCCCAGAGTTGTCAGCCCAGAAATGAGGGACACTAACACTTCCTGAGACAACCCTCCACCAATGGGGAAGAGGAGGAGAAATGCTGGAGAAATACTCCAGCCTCCTCTTTTCCAATGGATAGTCCTGGGAGGCCTTCTCAGGAGCCCCAGAAGACTCGAGTCTCTGTCACCACAACAGAGACCTCCATAAAGCACCCCATACCAGCTTTCCTTATCCCTGTCCCATTCTCTCTGCCCCCTCACTTCTGCTTCCAGGGATCATCTCCTGCTGTGGATTGAATTGTGTCCCCCCAAAATATATGCTCAAGTCCTAACCCCTGGTACCTGAGAACATGACCTTGTTTGGAAAAAGGATCTTCGAAGATGTTATCAGCTAAGTTAACATGCAGTCATATCGGAGCAGGGTGGGTCCTAATCCATTCTGAGTGGCGTCTTCTAAAAGAGGAGATGAGATACAGAGAGACAGACTGAGGAAGGATGACCATGTGAAGATTCATCCATAAGCCAAGGAGCTCCAGGACCACAGAAGCAGGGAAGGACAAGAAAGGATCTAGAGACTTCAGAGGGAGCATGGTCCAGCCAATATGTTAATTTGGACTTCTAGTCTCCGGACTGTGAGACAACAAATTTCTGTTTCTATAAACACCTAGTTGGTGGTATTTTGTTACAGTACCACTAGGAAACAAAGACCCTCCCAAGCCCTCTCCTCAGGCTCTGCTGCCAGAGAAACCCAAACCAGGACAGCAGGAGTCAGTGAAGGCATCACCAGGAAGACAAGGCTCAACCTGCATCATTACTTAGGGGTTGATTAGGGCACAGAGATCCCAGAAACCATAATAATCTTGGAGCAATTGACCTGGTCATCAATTAAAGTCACTTTTGAAACACAAGGCCCAGCTCCTTCCAAAGGCCTTACCCATTTGGACTAGTGTTGGCTTTCTGTAAACATATGTCAGCCTCCACATAGATGGGGGCAGTGCCCAAGGAAAGGAGAATTAGACAGGCGAGTAGAGTTTTAAAATTTTATCTACAAGACTGTTTCTGACATCTTTTTACATTTCTTAAACTCTTTTTTTTCTCTAATCATATTTTCTTATTTAATCTTTTTCTTTTGTTGTTGTCGTTATCTTCCATCTTTTCAGTTATCCTTTTGCCCCCTATTTCTGACATTTCTGCTTGCTCATCCCTCTTAGGACCAATTTTTTCCTCCAGTCAGTTCTGAAGCCCTGTCAATTCTCCTACCCTAATGTCTTCCTTCTCTCCCCCCCCCCCCCCCCCGCTGCCATTTCTTTAGCTCAGGTCTTTATCACCTCAATTATTGTGGATAACCTCCTATGTCTCACTACCATAATCCCTCCATGGCCATTCTTCCTCTGTGTCTCTTCTCTTTTATAGGACACTCCTCAGACTGGATTAGGACCCGCCCTACTCCAGTTTGACCTCACATTAACTTAATTGATAACATCTTCAAAGACTCTATTTCCCAGCTTAGAGTATTTTCTTCCAGACATAATGGTGGGATTTGAATAGCACCTGTATATGAATTCAAAAATGCCCAATCCTACCCTCCTCCCCATGAGTGTGTGAAAGATTCTGCACAAAAGGGCAAGTGGGAAGCAAGGTACCACTTTGTTATTTGCAGACTTGAAAGACCAGTGCAGAACTCTCTGGCAAACAGGGCTAGAGAGCATGCCTGAGGGCCAAGGATGAGGAAGCTGTCTCTCCCCATCAGCTCAAGACAAAACTTTCAACCAGCCTGGCACCCAAGACTGAAAACATAAGAGAACCCAAATGCACATGACTGAGAAACAGAAGAACTGGTGCACTCACTCTTCCAGCTACCTGGAAACACAAGGAAGAAGGAAGCAAAGCATTGAGGGAGAAACAAGGTGAGGTGGCCTCCTCCCAAATAGATGTTGGGGAGTATAATGATGAGGAGGGAAATGAACATAAAATACAGCTGTGTGCTTCAGGTTAAAAAGGTATTTGAGGCTGGATGAACCTCTAAAACTATTGCCCTGAGATAATCATTAAACTTTAAACCAAAAATATCCCCTAAAGTCTTCTTTAAACCAATCAATAGTTTAGTTTAATTAGTAACGAATGTCTTCCTTGAGCACTGTGTTCTTTTAAGAGCTATCTAAATGAGATCAAATTGACAACAGCAACTTGAAGGATTAGATAGGAAACTTAGGGGGTGGTGAGTTTATGTTAATGGGAAGGAACAACCTGGAAAAGGAGGGCGAGAATGGTTGCCAACTTGAAGAAAGTAATCGATGTCACTGAATCATAGATGTAGAAATTGTTGCACTGGTGTATGTTCTGCTGTGTATATTCTCAACAACAACAACAAATAAATTTTAAAAAATCTTTGAGAAATGAGTACATGAAAAAAAAAAACCTTACAAGGACAGTGAAAAAATAGGTACTTCAGTTTAACATCAGTGGCATCTCTAAGGAAGAATGGAAGGTGGAGTCCAATCCATGCACAGTTTTGTTGTTTGTGCATACCTTAAAAACATCAACTCTCATCAGGATTGTCACCAAGAAAAGACTGCATAGGCACTAAACTAGTTACCCTAAGAGGTCAAACTCTTCCCTGTGTTATAATGACATGGTAATGCCAGAAGGGGAGTGATAGGTATAGTCTGAACATGGAAGTGGATTGTCCAGGGCCAGGGTTGGCACAGACGGCCTCAAAGATGATACTTAGTGGAGTCTAAAGAGGGAGCAAAGGAACTAGAGTCTGCTAATTCATACTGCTTCACCCCCACCCACCAACCCATCAGTATCACTGTGAGAGCTGGTTTTTAGCCTGGACAACTGTGAGGTGAGCATCCTTAGCTCTGCTTCTGAGTTGAACTGGGACTGAGGTGATGATGACAGCCTGGTGATTCAACCAAACACCTCCCACTGTTCCTTGTGGCCACCGAGAAGGAGTAAGGCCAGTTGAAGTCAAAATTAGAGAAGAGGCTGTCAACATAGGAAAGGACTCTGTGTTGGTTTACCACTTCCTCATCATAGAATGAATGAGTGTGACTATCCCACAAGAAAATATAGCCCGATCAGCACTCTGAAGCCTAACCAATTAGACTAGTGTTTCCTCCTCTGGAAAGAAATGCAAATGGTGAGAGACTATACTGTAAGTATACTTCTCCTCTAGAAGCCTACATTCCCACGCTTTTTGCTTTTGTTAATCATTAGGTTCAGTTTTAAAAAAAAAAGAACCAAACCCATTGTCGTTGAGTCAATTCCAACTCATAATGACCCTATAGGACAAAGTAGAACTGCCCTATAGGGCTTCCAAGGAGCAGGTGGTAGATTCAAACTGCTGATCTTTGGGTTAGCAGTCACAGCTCTTAACCACTCTGCCACAAGGGCTCCAGGAGCCAGGCCTATTGTCAGTCAAGGCTAAACTGTCTGCCTCAAGAGAGAAAATCCACAGGAGTATCAGGGACGCCTGTTCTTCCAGCCTTGTGGTCTCCCTTCTCATACTTTCACCATAAAAGCAATGCCTCTTTTGTATTGCCCCCAGAAATCTCTAAAATGGCTCAAGAAAGGTCACTCATTTAACTCCAAAGCCCACTACCTGAGAATTTGCCTCCATTCTGTGTCCCAGCCACACCATCCAACCTAGCTATGCAAGGGGCTCAGTCCAAATCCAGAAAGACAAAAATGAAATTAAGACTCCCTCCCCCCATGCTAAAGTTTCCACACAAAAATTAAAATCCCTAGGGATTATAAAAGTTCCAACAATGCAATCAGCCCTCCATTGTTGCCTCAGAGAAAGTAATGTCCTAAAATCAAATCTCTCCCATTTTGCCACTTAAATGAATTAAGGTTGCAAAATATGCTCTCCAGATTTCTTCGTTCTGAACAGAGGGATCACTCCTAGGAACTTGGTTTCTTCTTCACTAGCTATGACATTCTGACTTCTTGCTGGGACTGGTGTAGCTCTTCCAGCATCTTCCAGGTAAGATTTATCCAATGCTAAGTCTCCCATGGGCCCCATTTCCTAAAGTTCCAAATTAACAGGCCACAAGAATCTCTCAGTCCCAGTCTCACACCATGAACATCCCCAGTTATCCCAAAAGCTTATCATGTAAACACTATTTTTTTTATCCCCAGGAGAGAAGGAGAAGCATATTACTCCTCCCATTCACAACCTGCAGTGGCTCAACCTTTGATTGCTTACAGCATGAAGTTTTGTTACATCTTTCTCCTAACATTCTAAACTAAGCTTAATCCTCTACCTGTTTATGCTGTTCTTCTCACCTTCCACGTCCTCTATCCTTTCTGCCTCCTCTCTAGCCTCAACTCATTAATCAACGTTCAGTTCATGTTCCACCTTTTCCACGAGGCTTCCCCAGCCATCCGCACACAGTGGTATCTCTCCCCTCCACCCATCCCTGAACTCAACTACCATGGCTTGTGCTACCCACATGCACTGACCAGACACAGGCTTGTTTCTGAGCTCTCTGATGGCAAAGACCAAAACTGTGTCCTGCATGGCCTTAGCAGGTGCCCGGTACACAAAAAGTGATCACACACCGAGCAGAAGTTAGTTTGGGGAGTCAGAAAGTCTCACTCTACAAGAATTTGACCTTGTATCAGTCAGGCTTTGGTTGCAGAGAACAGAATCCATTCCAGCTGGGTTAAGCAAGAACAAATTATTACAGTATATCCATTGCTTACAGGATCATTCGAAGCATTCAACAAACAGGTTGAGCTTTCTGAAATGACTCCCAAAGCCATGTGAGGAACTGGGCCACCAAAAGAGCTGCTGCCTGTCCTACAGTCAGGGAGCCACTGGCAGCAGAACAGCATCATCGGTACCACAATTAGGACACCACCACACCATCAACACCATGCCCCACTCTCACTCTGCCTCTCAACATCCTCAAAGATATTGTGGTTGGACCTTGACACCAATACAAATGGCTCCACAAGCTTGCCTGGCCCACACTCATGTGAGTCCACCTGACAGGCTGATTCTAAATCCCATCCAGAACTCAACATGCAAAGAAGTCTGGGAAATGTAGTGCCTGGCTTTCTGGCCTCTGCAAGAAGGGAAGTTATACAAGAAGAGTGGAATGGCCGTAGAGAGCCAGCCCTTCGTATCTACTACACACCTGTAGATGTGTTAACCTTTCCTCTGACCTGCACCTCAAATTCACACATATTTGAATTATCTGCAAACCAAAAACACACTGCCATCGAGTCGATTCTGACTCATAGTGACCGTACAGGGCAGAGCAGAACTGCGCCATAGGGTTTCCAAGGAGCGGCTGGTGAATTTGAACGGTTGGCCTTTTTGGTTAGCAGCCGTAGCACGCCCTAGCTCTT
The DNA here is from genome assembly GCA_030035585.1 of Dugong dugon. Lineage (NCBI taxonomy): Eukaryota > Metazoa > Chordata > Mammalia > Sirenia > Dugongidae > Dugong > Dugong dugon. The sequence continues at coordinate 26,111,705 of CM057481.1, read as the reverse complement.
AACCATTGCGCCACCAGGGCTTCAGAATTATCTGCAGTGCCTGTTATTTTAGAATCAATTTTGGTGGTCACCATTCATCCCAACTTCTCTCAAACAATTAATAATCTATAATCTTGCAAATGAACATTCAGTAAACTAAGGCAATATTTCTCAAATTTTAATGGAAAAATTATTACAGATCCCCAATATTGGTTGAAATTTTTCAATTAGAATGCTATTTAAATATGTACAAATATAAACACAGCTATAAAATTCTCATAGTTACAAAAAACCCTATAAAAAACTAATTTGCAGATTAAACACAAGGCAAGCTCTACAACGAATGAAATTCAGACTAGCCACATTTCTTTTGTGTGATTAACAATGTTGTTTTGTTCAAAGCACATCACCAGTTGGACTTAATAGCAGAAAAATTCATTTGCACGTTTTACATTTCACGTGTTAATGGCCTGATTCTTCTGCAAGATGGTCCATTGTTTCAGTCACTGTCAGTATCATTATTTTTCCTTTTTAACAATGAACTCGCTTTTAACCACTGATTTTTTAACGGGTCGATAATATAAGGGTGCCCTCCAAAAGAGAGTGCTGAAAATTTGAAAGCAGCATTTAACGAAAACTTCCTCAGTACATAATCACTAATATCTTTACTGTTAATGAGCTGGTGAAGGTTGGTATGTACAAAGGAGTGGTCCATGCAGCACAGAACTGGCATGTGAACGTGGCACTGACCACCATCAGAGCAGGCGCTTTGGACTTTGATACTCCTACCCCACTGTGTACTGGGTGATGGCTCAGTCCCCCCACCTCTCTTCTCTATATGAACTACTGTGGATCCTTTGTTTCTAGGGATTTGTTTGCTCTTTCTTTAGCACCAACATGCTCACAAACATAAACAGGGCAGTATGTGGTTATAACAGTTCCTATGATAAATGGAACTCCTTCTGGCAAATCAACAAAAACAAGACAGGAAACCCAACAGGAAAAAATGTGCAATGAATATGAATACGAAATTTGAAGAAGTGGAGGTAGAATGGCTAATGAGCATGAGAACTGACACTCAAGGTGGCACATTTAATTTAATTACCAATTCAAATAATTATGAGATATTTTAAGCGAACACTTGCTATGAAGTCAATTCCAACTCTTGGTGACCCCATGTGTGCCATGGTAGAACTGTGCTCCATAAGGTTTTCAATGGCTGATTTTTCAAAAGTGGATCACCAACACTTTCTCCCGAGGTGCCTCTGGGTGGACTAGAACCGCCAACCTTTTGGTTAGCAGCCAAGCACATTAACTGTTTGTACTATCCAGGGACTCCACGAGATAGTAATTAAAAATGGAACTGGCAAAGTTAAAGAGTAAGGTAATACCAATATCTTGATCATTACAGGCAAGCATTTGGAGGAAAAGGTACCTTTTTACTATGGGTGAGATAGAAGACTGGGTGCAGCAACCTGACATTACTGAGTGAAATTAAATATGCATATAACCTATAACTCAGAAATCCCACTCCTAGGTACACATCTGAGAAGAACTCACACTTAGGTCAATGAAAGAACATGTGTGAGGATATTTTTTGCAACACTTTTTTTGTAGCACAGAGTTTGAGGCGGCCTAGAAGCCCATCGTTAGGGGAATGGATAAGCAAACTATGGTGCAAGCACACTGTGGAACACACTGAATCTGAAAGAAGTAATAAACTAGAAGTTCATATAACAACATAGATAAAAATACCCATTGCTGTCAAGTCAATTCTGAATTACAGTGACCCTATAGGACAGAGTAAAACTGCCCCATAGGGTTCCCAAGGAGCAGCTGGTGGATTCGAACTGCTGACCTTTTGGTTAGCAGCCGAGTTCTTGACCACTGCACCACCAGGGCTCCACAACATAGATAGATCTTAAAAATCATCGTGTTGACTACAAAAGTTAGAAACTTTTAATTGTACTAGACTGAGATCTCTCATACAAAACCGTGTTACAAATAAAAAAACTCTTTGCAGGGCAATGGGTTTCTCTTTATACGTGGCCTTTCTGGCCCTGAGTTTGTAGTTCTGCCAAGATGATTGCTAAGCCACAATCTTGCAAAGGAAATGGACAGTTTACTGTGCAAATAAGGTACGTAAAACCTTGCAGGGACTGGTCAATTACTATGTAAACTAGATGACCATGGCCTACCTAGGAGATTGGTCAGTTTTACCATCCTGCTAGGTTTAAAAGGACCATTCCACAGAGGTTGGAGGGGGACCTCACAATCATCAAGAAGAACTTGGAGCAGAGCTTGTCCTTTGGACCCAGGGTCCCTGCACTGAGAACTTCCTAGACCCAGTAGACAGAGAGAGCCGTAACCCTGGAGATGGTGTGAGACAGCATGAGATGGTGCAAGATAGCATGAGATGGCACAAGATGGTACCAGCAGCGAGAACCACACGACCGGTGCTAAACAGCTGCAGTGGGCTTCCTAGGCCATGGAGTGAGGCAGCTGCAGTGGTCTCGCTGATGCATTGAAGCAAGAGAGCTGACTTCGGGCAGGAGGCTTGCTGGCCAAGAGGGGTGCCTCCGGGCACTTGACAGTGGTGGGAGGAGGGGACGCAGCAGCAAAGGTTCAAGTGAAGCCTGCCTGCCAGCATGACCAAAAAGGAGCTGAGAGCTATCTTGGTTGGAAGCTGTCCTGATAGACAAACTGTATCCTGTCTCCTGAGCTGTTCTTGTTACTTCCAAGTAATAGCCTGTTACTTCTTTAATAAGCCACATAATCGTGAGTATGGTCTGTGAATTCTGTGCGGCTATTGCAATGAATTATGGAACCCAGCAAAGAAGTAGAGACTGCTGTGGGAGGGCCGGCTGGTCAGAATTGGTAAAAAGTTGGAGAGTGGAGGTATGTCTGATTCTCCTCCTCCTGAAGTTAGAGAACTTCAGGCACTACTACACTGCACACCTGCACACACAAATAATATGCATTTTTCAAAGCTATATGCCTATTCCCAGATATATACCAAACACATCAGAATGGGTGCCCGTAGAGGAAAAGGATATGGGAGTAGGCATAAAGAATGAAGAGAAAGAAAAATAAAAAGCAAATGAAACAAAATAAGAAAGGCCCATGCTTGAACTGGTGATTATAACAGAAGTGTATGACTAACTCAACTCTCTCCCACTGAGGCCCAAACAAGAAAACTAATTGGACAGATTTGTGACGTATTCTGAAAGAAAAATCAATGGGATTTGGTGATGGACTGGATGTGGAGGTAAGATAAAGGGAGGTATTAAAAAGTAAGTCCCAGCATCCTAGTATTAAATCAGTTCAGCCAAAATGACATTTATGGAAAAGGAGAATATTGGAGAAGGATTATATTAGGGAAGAGAGGGACAGAAACTTTAAAGTTCCATTTTAATTGAGGGCCTGGGGGTTATCCAAGCAGAAATGTGCAGTTGATATTTGGATAAAGGGGTCAGGATCTCAGAAGAGGTCTGGGCTAGTTTATTAATTAACAGGCTAAGTTGCTATAATGTAACAAAGAAGATCTAAATATGGAGACTTAATAATACAGAATTTTAATGAGTGGCGACTCTGCTCTATGACGTAATTCAGGGACCTAGGCAAGCTCCTTCCATTTTTCTCCTCGACCATCCTCAGAGTGTGTCCTCATCTCAGTGCTCAAAGTTAGATTTCTCACTGTCTAGATCCCAGCCTGTGGCAGAGAGAAAAGAGAGGATGCCCAAGGCAAGGGTTGAAGATAAGTTGGAGATTAACCAAAAGCTGCACACACCACTTCTGCTCACATCCAATGGGATCAAATGTGGTCAAACCTCAAACCTAGCAACACCTAGCCACAAGGGAGCCTGGAAATGTCAGTTCAATCTGGGAAGCTCAGGGCCTGGCTGCAACCGTATTAATACAGAACAAGGAGAGAATATTTTGGAGGACAACTAGTAGTCTGCCCAAGCTGCCAAATAGAAAGTCATACATACAGGTGGAACTTAAAATTGAGGGAGCAGATAAGATAGTGTAAGATGATAGTATAGATAACTAAAGAAACACGGATGAGGCCCAAGCCCTAAGGCACTCCTACATTCAGGGTAATGCTGGATAGAATAGGAGGGGGGAGCACTGTGGTTCAGTGGTAGAAATCTCACCTTCCATGACACCCAGACTTAATTCGAGGCCAATGTATGTGGCTATGATGCTGAACACGTTTCAGTAGAGCTTCTAGGCTAAGACGGACTAGAAAGACCTGGTGATCTACTTCTGAAAATCAACTAATGAAAACCCTATGGATCACAACAGTCCAATCTGAAACCAATCAGAGGGATGGTTTAGGACAGGGCAGCATTTTGTTCCTTTGTGTATGGGGTCACCATGAGTTGAGGTCCGACTCAGTGGCAGGAAACAACAACAAGAATAGGAGGAGCCAAAAAAGGAGACTGAAAACAAGCAGAGATGCAGAAGGAAAACCAGCAGTGTAGTATCACAGATGAAAAAAAAAAAAGAAAAAACATCCCAGGAAGCAACTCTCTACCAATGAGAGACAGGAGTTCATGAATAAACACCCCTGCATCCTCAGCCCGTAGGAGGACATTCTCTCAATGATCCCTGGTGGAATGTGCCCCATCTACCCACAGGGTTGATCTGCTCATTAATTCACCCTGCACAGGCTTCCTTCCCTTCACTGTCTCACTTCCCCATCTCCCCCACTAGCACTTCCTGAGATCACCTTCCAGACAATCCCTTAAGTTCTACCATGAGGAGAACCCAAACTAAGACAAACCAATTGCCATCGAGTCTATTCCAACTCCTAGCAACCTGAGGTGTCTCAAAGCAGACCTGTGGTCCATAGGGTTTTCAATGGCTGGTTTCTAGAAGTAGATCCCCAGGCCTTTCTTCTGAGGTATCTCTGGATGGACTTGAACCTCCATCTTTCAGTTAGCAGCTGAGCACGTTAACCATTTGCACCACCCAGGGACTCTAAGCTGAGGCGTCAAAAAGCACTTTGCAAGCAAGCAGGAGTGTTATGACTCCAGACTTTTGCCCTGCACCCCAGCCGCAGACCGAGGGATTTATTACAAGTCTCAGAGGCCTGTATCTCCAGGTCACATCATCCCACAATCCTGCCATCTGTGGCTATGACAGATCAGACTGCTCCCTAAATTTAATGCCCCACTGAGCTACAACAACAACCAAAAAAAAAAAAAAAAAAAAAAACCCAAAACCTGACCAGACACTCCAGTCCTGAGAAAATAAAATCTGTGTCTCTGATAGTAAGGTCAGGAAATGTTTTATTTTCTCACATTTGCACTGCACCTTTGCAGGCCGAATCCATGAATCCTCAGTCTTTATCTTGACACTGTATTAAATGGGAATTAAACTGAGTGATAGTAATGGCTCCTCACAAGGAGCTCAGATCTCAGTGGGAGGACGCAGTTGGCAGTCCTGAGCAGAACAGCCCACAAAGGAGGAAAGTAGCTCTCCCACAAACCCTGGGGACAGTACTTCTGGTCCTTGGTGCAAATCTTGCTCAAAACCTACTTGCCTCGATTGCTCCCGGGAAAATCCAGCCACAGAGAGAAGCTGGTCTTAAACTCATCACTCCCCCCAGCACTTAAAGGCAGCACTATTCATCGGCGTGGATTATCCAATAAGCAAGGTAAGATGTGGTGAACACATGTGAAATTGTTTGGTACAGATTAGTAAGTAAGCACAAATAAACCCCTTCTTACCTTGCTTACTGGGTCATTGCCCCTGTCAAAGATTGTGAATTTGAAAAGAGGCTTTAATTCTATAGGAAGGTGCTGTGAGGTTGGGAGAGAGACAGATGCCAGCCACAGCTAGAAGCAGAATCTTTGATGTGGTGAAAAAATGTGAAACTGTTCACTGCAGAAGATCTGGCAAGCAAGGTAAGCACTGTGCTTACTTTGCTTATTGAATAATCTGCCCATTTATTGGAGCTGCCTTCCTGGAGACAGAACAACTTTGAGGCAAGAAGCTGCTTTGAGGTTGAACTTCAGTGCTTCAAATATTGCCTCCATCTATGTTTTTGAAAATTCAGCTTAGCATTTTTAAGTCTGGGTCCGTGTTCTAGAAGAACAAAACAAGATGGAATGACAAAGGTTAAAGACTGAAGCCTAGTCCATCATCCACTCCTTTTGCGTGTGGTGAAGGTTTACAGAGCAAATTAGTTTCCCATTCAATAGTTTATACATAATTGTTCCATGACATTGGTTGCAATCTCCTCATTACCACTCTGAGTTCTCCATTTCCATTTGTCCGGTTTTCCTGCCCCGTTCTGCCTTCTCATCTTTGCTTTTGGGCATATGTTGTTTTTTTGGTCTCATGTAGATGATTGTTCTAAGGAGCACGTTCCTCATGAGTGTTATTGTTTACTTATAGGCCTGTCTATTATTTGACTGAAAGGTGATCTCTGGGAATGGCCTCAGTTCCAACTTAGAAGGGTGTCTAAGGGCTACAGTCTTGGGGGTTCCTCTAGTCTCTCTCAGACCAGTAAATCTGGCCCTTTTTATGAATTTGAATTTTGTTCTACATATTTTTTTTCCCCACCATAACTGGGACATTCTATTGTGATCCTCGTCAGAGCAGTCGGTAGTGGTAGCCAGGCACCATCTAGTTCTTCTGGTCTCATATTGGTGGAGGCTGTGGCTCCTGTGGTCCATTGGTCCTTTGGACTAATTGTTTCCTTGAGTCTTTGATTTTCTTCACCCTCCTTTGCTCTGGATGGAAACAGACCAATAGTTGTATCTTAGACGGCCACTGGCAAGCTTTTAAGACCCCAGGCACTACTCACCAAAGTAGGATGTAGAACATTTTCTTTATGAACTATGTTATGCCAATTGACCTAGATGTCCCCTTAGACTATGGTCCTTGGCCTTCAAGCCCAGTAGCTCAGTCCTGTGAGGTGTTTGAATATATACAGGCTGTTTCCATGACTGTGCCCCCTGGGTGCTCTATTATATATATGAGTATATACGAATATGTATGCTGTATATACAAATATGTATATAGAAATATCCAAGGCCAAATCTATATATGCATGTGGGTGTACTCCCATACGCCCTCCAACACCTATTCAGTATACATATTTATACACTTACAAATTATTGTTCGTTATTACTGTTGTTGCTGGATTGTATACGTTACAGTATTTACTTTTGTTGCCTTTTATTCTTGAGTACCTCTCAGTGTCTTACCTTGCCTTGGGTATGTTGTACTGACTTCCCCCATATTGTGTGTCTACTCTCTAGTTAGTGATTTTCCCTTCCTCTCCCTCCCATCCCTGGTAACCATAAAAGAACACTTCTTTCTATGTGTAAACCTTGTCTTGACTTTTTATAACAGTGGTCTCATACAATATTTATCCTTTTGTGACTCATTTGTTTCACTCAGCATAATGTCCTCCAAATTCATCCTTGCGTGAGATGTTTCATGGATTCATCGTTATTCTTTCTCATTGAGTAGTATTCCATTGTGTGTATGTACCACATTTCGTTTATCCATTCATCCATTGATGGGCACTGAGGTTGTTTCCATCTTTTTCTGTTGTGAATAATGCTGTAACAAACATGGGTGTGCATATGTGTATTCTTGTCATGGCTCTATTTCTCTAGGATATATACCTAGGAGTGGGATTAATGGATCATATGATACTTCCATTTCTAGCTTTTTAAGTAAGTGCCATACCATTCTCCATAGTGGTTATACCATTTTATGTTCCCACCAGCAGTATATAAGAGTTCTAATCTCCCACAACCTCGCCAGAATTTGTTGTTTTCTGTTCTGGTTTTTTTTTTTTTGGATCAGTGCCATTATTGCCACGGTGAGATGGTATCTCATCGTAGTTTTGATTTGTATTTCTCTAATGGCTAATGGGAGCCCTGGTGAGGCAGCGGTTAAGAGCTTGGCTGCTAAACAAAAGGTCCGCAGTTTGAATCTACCAGCCGCTCCTGTAGGGCAGTTCTACTCTTTTCTGTAGGGTCATTATGAGTTGGAATCGACTCGACAGCAAGAGGTTTGGGTTTTGGTAATGACTAACGATTGTGGACATCTCTTCATGTGTTAGTCACCTGAATATCTTCTTTGGCAAAGTGTTTATGTCCTTTGCCCATTTTTTAATTGGGTTGTTTGTCTTTTTGTTGTTGAGGTGCTAAAGTTTTCTATAAATTTTAGAGATTAGACCCTTGTTGGATATGCTGTAGTTAAAGATTTCTGCCCATTCTGTAGGTTCTCTTTTTACTCTTTTGGTAAAGTCTTTTGATGAGCATAAATGTTTAATTTTTAGGAGATCCCGGTTATCTAGTTCATCATCTGTTTGTAAATGTTTAGTTATGTTTAGTTTTCTATTTATGCCATGTATTACGGCCCCTAGCATTGTTCCTACTTTTTCATTCATGCTCTTTGTAGTTTTAGGTTTTACATTTAGGTGTTTGATCCATTTTGAGTTAGTTTTTATGTATGGTGAGAGGCATGCATCTTGTTTCATTTTTCTGCAAATGGATATCTAGTTTTGCCAGCATCATTTATTAAAGAGACTATCTCTTCCCCATTTAATGAACTTCAACCCTTGATTGAAGATCAGCTGTCCATAGGTGGATGGATTTACGTCTGGGTTCTCAATTCTGTTCCACTGGTCTATGTGTCTGTCATTGTACCAGTAGTAGGTTGTTTTGACTACCATGGCCGTATAGTAGGTTCTGAGATGGGAAAATGTGAAGCCTCCTACTTTGTCCTTCTTCAGTAATGCTTTGTTTATCCAGGGCCTCTTCCCTTTCCATATAAAGTTGGTGACTAGTTTTTCCATCTCATTAAAGAATGATGTTGGAATTTGGATTGGGATTGCATTGTAGCTGTAGATCCGGCAACTGGCTCCTGTTCATCTGACCTCCAGTTCTTGGGACTTGAGCTAGAAGTTTACCTCCTGTTATGGATTGAACTGTGTTCCCCAACAATGTGTGTCAACTTGGCTAGTCCATGATTCCCAGTATTGTGTGATTGTCCATCATTTCGTCATCTGATGTGATCTTCCTGTATGTTGTAAATCCTACCTCTATGTTGTTAATGAGGCAGGACTCAATCTACAATATTAGGTTGCATCTTAACAGGCCAGCAGAGAGACATGGGGACCTCACACCACCAAGAAACAAGAGCCAGGAGAATAGCACGTCCTTTGGACATGGGGCCCCTGTGCTGAGAAGCCACTGGACCAGAGAAGATTGATGACAAGGACCTTCTTTCAGACCTGACAGAGACAGAAAGCCCACTTTTAGAGCTGGCACCCTGAATTTGGAATTCTAGCCACCTAAATTGTGAGAGAATAAATTTCTCTTTTTTTTTTAAATTGTGCTTTAAGTGAAAGTTACAATCAGAATGCTACTTAGAAGCAAAGACAACGAGACTTACATACTTTACATACTTTGGACATGTTATTGGGAGGGATCAGTCCCTGGAGAAGGACATCATGCTTGGTAAAGTACAGGGTCACCGAAAAAGAGCATTGTTACTTATGGTTTGTATTCTGTTTATGCTATGTATTAGGGCTCCTAGCATTGTCCCTATTGTTTCTTCCATGATCTTTATTGTTTTAGATTTTACATTTAAGTCTTTGATCCATTTGAGTTAGTTTTTGTGCATGGTGTGAGGTACGGGTCTTGTTTCGGTTTTTTGCAGATGGATATGCAGTTATGTCAGCACCGTTTGTTAAAGAGACTGTCTTTTCCCCCAGATAATGGACTCCGGGCATTTGCCAAATATCAGCTGCTCATGGGTGGATGAATTTATGTCTGGATTCTCAATTCTGTTCCATGGGTCTATGTATCTGTTGTTGTACCAGTACCAGGCTGTTCTGACTACTATATAATAGGTTCTAAAATCAGGTAGTGTGAGGCCTCCCACTTTGTTCTTCTTCTTTAGTAATGCTTTACTTAGCCAGGGCCTCTTCCCTTTCCGTATAAAGTTGGTGATTTGCCATTGGAATTTGGATCGGGATTGCATGGTATCTGTAGATCACTTTGGGTAGAATAGACATTTTCACATTGTTGAGTCTTCCTATCCATGAGCAAGGTATGTTTTTCCACTTATGTCTCTCTCTTTTGGTTTCTTGCAGTAGTGTCTTGTAGTTTTCATTGTATAGGTCTTTTATGTCTCTGGTTGGATTTATTCCTAAGTATTTTATCTTCTTGGGGGCTATTGTAAATGGTATTGATTTGATGATTTTCTCTTCGAAGTCCTCTTTGTTGGTGTAGAGGAATCTGACTGATTTTTGTATGTTTATCTTGTATCCTGATACTTTGCTGAAATCTTCTATTAGTTCGAGTAGTTTTCTTGTAGATTCTTTGGAGTTTTCTGTGTATAAGATCATACCCTCTGCAAATAGAGATACTTTTACTTCTTGCTTACCAATTTGGATGCGCTTTATTTCTTTTTCTAGCCTAATTGTTATGGCTAGGACCTCCAGCACAATGTTGAATAAGAGTGGTGATAAACAGCATCCTTGTCTGGTTCCCGTTCTCAAGGGGAATGCTTTCAGACTCTCTCTGTTTAAGATGATGTTGGCTTTGTATAAATGCCCTTAATTATGTTGAGGAATTTCCCTTCTATTCCTATTTTCCTGAGAGTTTTTATGATGGATGGGTGTTGGACATTTGCAAATGCTTTTTCTGTATCAATTGATAAGATCATGTGTTTCTTGTCTTTTATTTATGTGATAGATTACATTGATTGTTTTTCTAATGCTGAATCATCCCTGCATATCTGGTATGAATCCCACTTGGTTACAGTGAATTATTCTTTTGATATGTTGTTGAATTCTTTTGGCTAGAATTTTGTCGAGGATTTTTGCATCTATGTTCATAAGGGATATCGCTCTGTAATTTTCTTTTTTGTGGTGTCTTTACATGTTTTTTATATCAGGGTTATGCTGGCTTCATAGAATGAGTTTGGGAGTATTCCCTCTTTTTCTATACTCTGAAATACCTTTAGGACTAGTGATGTTAACTCTTCTCTGAAAGTTTGGTAGAATTCTTCAGCAAAACTGTCAGGGCCAGGGCTTTTTTTTTGTTGGGATATTTTTAATTACCTTTTCAATCTCTTCTTTTGTTATAGATTTATTTAGTTGTTCTACCTCTGTTTGTGTTAGTTTAAGTAGGTAGTGTCTTTCTAGAACTTTGTCCATTTCCTCTAGGTCTTCAAATTTGTTAGAGTACAATTTTTCATAGTATTCTGTTAAGATTCTTTTAATTTCAGTTCAGTCTGTTGTGATATCACCCATCTCATTTGTTATTCGGGTTATTTGCTTCCTCTTCTGTTTTTCTTTTGTCAGTTTGGCCAATGGTTTATCGATTTTGTTGATCTTCTCAGAGCACCAGCTTTTGGTCTTATTAACTCTTTCAATTGATTTTCTATTCTCTATTTCATTTAATTCTGCTGTAATTTTTATTATTTGCTTTCTTCTGGTGCCAAGGGCTTCTTTTCCTGCTATTTGTTCAAGTTGCCAGATTACTGTTTTGATTTGGGCCCTTTCTTCTTTTTGGATGTGTGCATTTATTGCTATAAACTGACCTCTGAGCACTGCTTTTGCTGTGTCCCAAAGGTTCTGGTAGGATGTGTTTTCATTCTTATTTGATTCTGTGAATTTCTTTATTCCATCCTTAATTTCTTCTATAAGCCAGTAGTTTTTGAGCAAGGTGTTGTTCAGTTTCAATGTGTTTGATTTTTTTTCCTGGCTTTTTCTGTTACTGATTTCTACTTTTATGGCTTTATGGTGAGAAAAGATGCTTTGTAATATTTTGATGCTTTGGATTCTGTTAAGGCTTGATTTATGACCTAATATGTGGTCTATTCTGGAGAATGTTCCATGTGTGTCGGAAAAGAAAGCATACTTGGCTGCTGTTAAGTGGAGTGTTCTGTATATGTCTATGAGATCAAGTTGGTTGATTGTGGCATTTAGATCTTCCATGTCTTTACTGAGCTTCTTTCTGGATGTTTTGCCCTTCACCAAAAGTGGCATGTTGAAGTCTCCTACTATTATTGTGGAGCTGTATATCTCTCTTTTCAATGCTGTTAGAATTTGTTTTATGTATTTTGGAGCCCTGTCATTGGGTGCATAAATATTTATTACGGTTATGCCCTACTGGTGTATTGACCCTTTAATCATTATATAGTGTCCTTCCTTATCCTTTGTGGTGGATTTTACTTTAAAGTCTATTTTGTCAGAGATTAATATTGCCACTCCTGCTCTTTTTTGAGTGTTGTTTGCTTGATATATTTTTTTCACCCTTTGAGTTTTAGTTTGTTTGTATCTTTAAGTCTAAGGTGTAGCTCTTGTAGGTAGCATATAGATGGATCATGTTTTTTTTAATCCATTCTGCCACTCTATCTCTGTATTGGTGCATTTAGTCCATTCACATTCAGCGTAATTATTGATAGGTATGAGTTTAGTGCCGTCATTTTGATGTCTTTTTTGTGTGTTGTTGATGGCTTCCTTGTTCCCCTTAATTTTCTGTGCTGAGTCGTTTTTCTTTATTTTCTTTTCATCTTTTTCATTCTTGTTGATTTTGTATTTGCTGAGTCTTTATATTTTTCTTGTTTTTTTATTTTGATGTGTAGGATTGTTAGTTTTTTTCTTTTGTGGGTACCTTAATGTTTACCACTATTTTTCTAAGTTTAAACCAATCTTTTATTTCTTTATATCACCTTGACTTCCTCTCCATATAAAAGATCTATGTCTACATTTTTTTGATCCCTCTTTTTTGTTTTAATGTTGTCATCCTTTACATATTGACGTCTCTGTTTCCCTGTTTTCAGTGTTTTAGCTTTGATTTATGTTTGTGACTTCCCTATCTGGGTTTATATCTGGTTGCTCTGTCCTGTGTTCTAGTCTTGCATTGTTATCTGATGTTACTGATTTTCTAACCAGTGGACTCCCTTTCATATTTCTTGTAATTTTGGTTTGGTTTTTACAAATTCCTTAAATTTCTGTTTATATGGAAAAGCTCTAATTTCACCATTGTATTTGAGAGACAGTTTTGCTGGATATATAATTCTTGGCTAGCAATTCTTTTTTTCAAGGCTTTATATATGTCATCCCATTGCCTTCTTGCCTGCATGGTTTCTGCTGGGTAGTTGAAGCTTAGTTTTATTGACTCTCCTTTGTAGATGACTTCTTGTTTATCCCTAACCGCTCTTAAAATTTTCTCTTTATCTTTGGTTTTGGCAAGTTTGATTATAATATATCTTGGTGACTTTCTTTTGGAATCTACCTTGTGAGGGGTTTGATAAGCATCTTGGATAGATATCTTCTCATCTTTCATGATATCAGGGAAGTTTTCTGTCAACAAATCTTCAACAATTCTCTCTGTATGTTCTGTTATCCCCCGCTGTTCTGGTACGCCAATCACTCGTAGGTTATTCCTCTTGATAGAGTCCAACATAATTCTTAGGCTTTCTTCATTGTTTAAAATTCTTTTATCTGATTTTTCCGCAAATAAGTTGGTGTCAAGTGCTTTATCTTCAAGCTCTCTAATTCTGACACCCATTGCCTCAATTCTGGTCCTATGACTTTCTACTGAGTTGTGTAATTCTGAAATTGTATTGTTATTCTTCTGGATTTCTGTTTGCTGTCTCTCAATGGATTCTTATGGCCTGTTAAATTTGTCATCGCGCTCTTCTATAACCTTCTTAAGTTCCTCTATTGCTTTGTCTGTGTGTTCCTTGGCTTGTTATGCATTCTGCATGATCTCCTTCCTGATCTCTTCTAGAGTTCTATATATGAATCTTTTGTATTCTACCTCCAGTAATTCCAGGAAGTTCTTTTCTTCCAGAAGATTTCCTGGTTCTTTGTTTTGGGAGCTTGCTGAAGCCCTCATGGTCTGCCTCTTTATGTGATTTGATACTGACTGTTGTCTCCGAGCCATCAATAAGTTATTATATTTATTTTATGTTTGCCTGCTGTGTCCTAGCTTCTTGTTTTCTTTTGTTTTGATGTGCCCAAATAGGCTGCTCATGTGAGCTAGTTTGATTATTGGCACCTTTGAAGCTCTAACGTCCTGTTACCAGGTGGTTAGATCTGTCACTAGGTATGTGAGCCCAGGAGTCCGTTTACTTTTCTTGTATGGATTCAGCTCAGGTGTCCAGGTAGTTGGTCATCAAGTGTGTGGTGCAGGCTCTCACCTATAGTCCTAGACAGGCAGGGGGATTGGAGTAGGCACAGGTATCTGGCTGCAGTAGGGAGTCACATGCTGAGCAAGGCAGGGTGCTGACGGCTGCCCCTAAGTGTCTGGGAAGAAAGAGTGTCCTGTTCCCTAGAGAGTATAGGTGGGTGGGTTTTGCAGCCGGACTATAGGCACCCAATGCTGTTGGCTGTAAGGACTGGGAGGCACCACTTATTCTTGGACCCCTGTCACAGGTGGCTAGGTGGCATGGGTGGAGCCACCAGTCGTCAGGCCCCTGATGTGGGTAGGTGAGGACCCTGCTTAATAAGCAGAGCAGTGTCAAATGTCACAAACCTGCCACTCTACCATATAGCTGATACAGTTCAAGTTAGGCTTCGGGTATATACCTTGTTGTATTGTGCTAATGAGGGCCTACACTGTTGAAATGGGATCACACAGGTCTATGCAGGGGCGAAAGGTATTCAGAGTCTGTGGACCCCTTAAGCCTGTGCCTAGGCAAAGGAGATGTGCCTCCCCTGAGTGCCGGCTTAGGGGGGCTGGCAGATTATTTTTTCCCTGTTCGTTAATTTGTTCCCTCTCCATGGCCAGGAGGATGGCTCAGGGCGCGTGATGAGTCCTACTTCCAGTCTAGGGGATGCGGCAGTCACTGAAGCCATCCTGGGACCCAGTGCAGAGAGGGGAGGAGACAGGTAAATGGGAGAGAGGTTCTTCCCAAATGGAGAGTTTTTTGATCCACATGGTGGGTTAGAAGCATGTACGTATCTTTTGCTGATTGAACACTGCTTTTCACTGGTTCTGGAGACTTGAGTAGACTCTCCACCGCTTCGTCTCTCCTGATGTGGAAAACGCATCTTGAGCGCCACCACTTGCCTCACCTCACACGCGCCAGCCGATCCAGCCTACAGTGTGCCAATTCCCACCGGGTTAGGTCTGGCAACTCCTCGCTGCTTCTGAACCGTCTCTCCTTCCCCCTTCCACTCAGTCTGATTCCTCAACTTTCCTTTTGATTTTCAGGGCTCCTAGATTGTCATATATAATTAACTCACTTGTCTTTTCAGGTCTTTATTGTAAGAGGGACCACAGGAAGCATCTGACTACTCCGCCATCTTGGCCCTGCCACTAAATTTCTCTTTGTTAAAGCCATTCACTTATGGTATTTCTGTTATAGAAGCACTAGATAACTAAGAAACCGCAGTCTTGCCTGCTGATCTTGGGATTCATCGGTCTCCGCAGCATGTGAGCTAGAGCCCCGCTGTCTGACTTGCTGATCTTGGGATCACCAACTCCTGAGGCTGCATGAATCAGGAGAAGCCCCCAGCCTGATCCATGTTCTAGCCTTTACAACCACGTGAGCCATTTCCTTAATATAAATCTCTCTCTATATATATATTTATATACTGTACTGGTTTTGCTTCTCTAGAAAACCCAGCCTAAAAGAGAAAGTGACAACTAGAGGGAGAAGACAAATGAGAGGGGTTGTAACCATAGCTCAGCTATTACCTGGTCCCTGGTCAAAGTTTTAAGAATGAGGGCAGTGGATAGAATCCTCAGATAGGAAGAGAAGTACTCAAGAAACAGACAGGCCTGGCACCTCCCTTCCCAGAGTATAGCCCAGGGTAGCTGGAAGCCTTGTGGAGAAAGCCCAAGTGCCCCAAGAGAGGTGATGGTGAGTCAGAAACCTGGGCCCTGGAACTCACAGTGGGGTGTAGGTGAGGAATGGGTGTGCACTTGGAACTTCCAAGGAGGGTGATGAAGCACTGAGAGGTCCAACAGACTGGAGAAGCTGTGTTTGGATATATATGATGCCGAGAGTGTGGACTGGTCAACCAGGGGCATGGCAGGGCAGCAGCTCATGTCAACAGAAACAGTAAGGACCTCAACACCATGTGTATGTCCCTAGAGACTTTTATCACCCCAGAGATAGCCAGAGGAGGAAAATGGGAGAGAACCCTGAGTTATCCAAGTAGTAACCCAAAAGACTGAGTGTTAAAACAGCATTGACCAAATTACCTTGAACTGGTAAGATTACTCTTCCAACTACTAGGCAGAAATGGAGGCATGTGCAATAATTTGAGTTCAGTTAAAGAAAAATAAAGTTGCATTTATTTCACAGCTGAATTCAGAGACTATAAAAATTCTCACCTCTAACATATTTTTGTGAAACTGTAGGTAGTTTACACAACTAGGGGTAGAGGGCCTGTAGAGCAGGAAGGAAGAGGTGTTGGAGACAAAGCTGGGGAGATATTCATGGCTAGATGATGAAGTCCTTGTAAAATATGTTAAGGAACTTACATATGAGGGACCCATTGAAACCTCCATTGAAGGAGGTTTAAAATAGCAGACATAACTTTATATTTCAGAAAGATCATTTAACTGCAGCTTGAAGAATAGATTGTTGGCAAGTGTAGAGGGCAAAAATAGGGGTACGAAGAACAGATAGAACATGATTTCAGGTGAGTGATGAACTAGGGTTGTAACAGCGGGAATGGAAAGATGGGGTGGATTAGAGAAATACATAAGCTGTGACTGACTAAGGCAGGCTGAGAGAAAAAGAAGCATCAAAGTTGAGATCCAGGCCCTGTTTGGGCAACTGAGTGGAGGGTGGGTAATTCACTAGGATAAGAAAAAGAGGAGGAGCAAGTTTGGTTTGGGACAAGAGTGCTGTCTTTTGCCTACTGGGAGTCAGAAGCTTATAAAAGTAATTAGTAAAAAAAATAAATAAAATTTTGAAGGAGTTGGCACTTCCAACCATAAAACCATGACCATTAGGCCTAGAAGAGACCTCAGAGAACATCTAGGCCAATGTCTTTATGCCCCCCTGACCAAGGCCTTGAATGTGGAGCACATTTCCATACTGTCTTAGGCTGGGTTCTCAAGAGAAGCAAAACCAGTGAAATGTATATATATAAATATATATAGACAGAAAGATTTATCTCAAGGAAATGGCTCATGTAGTTGTAAAGGCTGGTAAGTCCCAAGTTTATGGGTTTCAGGCATCAGGCTAGAGCCTTTTCCTGACTCACATAGCTGCAGGGGCTGACGAACCCAAGATCAGCAGGTGAGACAGCAGGCCTCTGGCTCACAGTCTGCAGGGGCTGATGAATCCAAGATCAGCAGGTAAAATGGCAGGCTGCCGGCTCAAGTCCCAAGAACTGGAGGTCAGATGATGACAAGCCAGATGCAGGATCCAGAGCGAGTGAGCTTTGCCAGAATGTCCATATATGCATATTGGATGCAGGCCACACCCCTGAGGAAATTCCCTTTTCAACTGATTGGCTGCTCACATCAGATCACAAAATGGAGGATGACAACATCGTTATATAATGGCCATACTACATCATTACATAACTGCCAAATCACTGAGAATCACAGACAAACCAGGTTGACACACAACCTTAATCATTACACACCCACAGGTGAATGACTCTGCAGAAGTAGGGATGAGCCAGGTGTGGAGGGAATGATCTAAACTAGGGTTCTAGAAAGTTTATCGTAACAGTGGTTTCCTGGATGGACTAGTGGAAAAAGACTGAAAATAGGGAGTTGAGGGACAAGAGAATTTCAGGTTGCAATAAGAATGATTTTTCCTTTAACCCTTGAGAGTCAGACAGACTTGAGTCCCAATCCCTTCCGCTGGCCACGTCATTGTTCTGGGTCCCTGTTGCCATCTGCAAATGGGGGAGACCTGAACATTTGCCTCAGGGGCTAAAGGATACGGTATCAGTGCTTACCACCTAGTATCAGTGGCTGCAACAATGGGCTCAAGCATAATAACAATTGTAAGCATAGCACAGGACTGGGAGGTGTTTCCTTCTGTAGTACACAGGGTTGCTATGAGTCAGAACTGACTCAACGGCACCTAACAACAACACCACCAACAACATCACCTAGTATGTGCTTCATGGACATTAGTTTCCTTTAGCCTTCCACAAGCAGCCTCCCTACCCAATTAGCCACCACCTTCCAAAGATGCACTTACTGAAAGTACAACTCCAACCGTGGTTTTCCCAACTCTCTCAACCTACCTTCTCCAATGCCCAGCTCAGTCACTCAGAACTCTTCCACGGGGCTGGGTCCACCCAAAACGCACATAAATGTATGTGGCTGAGGATGCAGAGTTGATTGTTCTGACTGGACATTTCAGGCTGACATGTCGGAGCCTGTATGGTTCTGCCTCCCACCCCATTTTTAAGAAAACACGCTTGCTCAGATCTGTTAGAAGGACTCCTCTCACATATTAATCCTCTTGCTAATTACACAGCAGGGTTCCAGCAGCCTTATTGGAAGGGATGGGCAAGGAGCAGCCAAGGAAATGAATGATGACCTCGGCTTTTGCCTCCCATTTGAGTCCAGTCTGAATCTCAGAAAAGATTTTGACAACTTTTTCTTCATCCTCTATCCACAGAGCGTGAGATTTTCCAGCCCCCGGTCTGGTAGACTGGCTGGAGCTCAATCCACATGTGTGATGGGGCTGGAGGTGAACGTGAGTAAGAACAAGAAGAGCCCTATGTTCCCTCAATTCCAGACCCCATCAACTAACTGTATGATGCACCATCTATTTATTATTGAGTTTGAGAAGGAGCAAGGGGAAGGAACACTCCCACACTCAATGTTCACTTCCCAGTGTAGGTATGTTAAAATGTAAAAGAAAAATGAATATCTGAAAATTGAGGAAATGTGGTATCTATTTTGCAAGCAGCAAAAGGAAGGGAAAGATTGGAAGAGCTTGGGTCCAGGCCAAAGAACCACTCTGCTTGCCTTCTGCATCCCAGGAGCTCCCTGCCATCTGAAGCCAGCAGCCCCTTGCACCTCCAGAAAACCTACTGGCCCCAAGCTTGCAGAGAAGCCGGCTTGCCCTTCTGAGAGGTCGTTAGCCCCTGGGAGCAGTGACTGAAGCCTTCTCAGAAGTGGTCAGCAACCCCTGACTGCCGAGAAAAGGCCCTCAGGTTGCCAGACAGTCTGTGAGAGGTGGACAGCTGGAGCCATCCAAGGACAGTCCATCCAACCCCATCGTGGCTTTGGCAACTGCAGCCACCTCCCTCAGTGGAGGCGCTAATTTGTCTGCTGTCCCTGGAACTAGATACTCCTCAAGGAGGGTATATTTGTAAAAAATATGTGTGGCCCAAAAATATGTGATATTTATTTACAAAGTGGTACTAGTGAATAGCTCGTTTATCCTGAGAAAACAGTGGGGCCAACTGAGTGGCTTCAGGGTTTCAGGAACAGTCTAGTGGAATCTTTTCATATGTTGAATAATATTTTTAATAATCTAAACAACACATGTACATTGTAGAAAAATCAAAATTAGGAACTCTTCTACATAAATGCTTGACCATGTCCACAAAGGCACATGTACACGGATGTTCACTGCGGATTGTTTGAGACAGCAAGTAACTTTATTTCTATTTATTTCTCTTAGGAACTGACTAAATGTCTAACGATGTGAGAAGGGTTAGGTGAATTAAAGTACACCCTTAAAACACGGAAAGAGGTTAATGAGAGAAGTGAAAGATGCAAGACATAGAACAATTTACACAGCATGACTTCAGGAATGTAAAAATTACTTTAAATGTTTTTATGCATTTGCAAACATAGAAAAGGGTCTGGAGAAAAATGCACCAAGTTGATATGTGTTACCTCCAAGGAGCACATCCGGAAGGATGAGAGGGCAGAAGCCTTTGTTTTAACATACATAGTCCCTGGGTGGTGCAAATGGCTTGTGCTTGACTACTAACCAATGGTACCATGGAAGAAAAGACCTGGCAATCTGCTTCTGTTAAGATGACAGCTAAGAAAACCCTACGAAGCAGTTCTACTCTGTAACACATGGGGTTGCCATAAGTCAGAATCAACTCAAAGACAACAGGTTATATACATATATATATGTATATTTATGTATATATATGTACATATATGTGAATTCTTTGAAATTTTTGATGATTAGAAGTATCACCTTTCTAATTTAGACTAAAGAAAATAAGAAAATCCACGTTAGCAATAAAAAAATAAAAACTATGCATAAGACCAACCCCTGGAGATGACTGTGGTTGGTATATGCCCTTCCAGGTTCCCAGACAGATACAATTACATAGATACGGCCTTTTCTCATTACACAAATAAGATTGCATTCATAGCTTAAATCTGTCTCTAAATAATATATTATGCACATTTTTCCCCGTCAATAAGCAAACATTATGTTTTTAAGGACCACCTCATATGCCATTGCATGAATGTACTATATTTATTAGAAAACCAAACCAGTTGCTATTGAGTTGATTCTGGCTCATAGCAACCTTATAGGACAGAGTAGAACTTCCCCGTAGGGTTTCCAAGGATCAGCTGGTGGATTCAAACTGCCAACCTTTTGGTTAGCAGCCATAGCTCTTAACCACTGCGCCCCCAGGGCTAAACACTCCCCGACTGGTAGACATTTAGATTGTTTCTTTTTTTTTGCAAAGGAAAGCAATGCTGTGATGAACATACTAATTGCTAAATTTCTGCATGGAATCATAATTATTTCCTTAGAACAAATTCATAGAAGTAAAGTTTTTGGGTGAAAGGATATGTACATTTGAAGAGTCTTAATATGTATTATCAAACTGCCCTCCAGAAAAGCTGTAAGGTCTACAATACTTTATACACAGAACTCTAAAAACTGAAAATGTTTTCATAAGTTTAGTACTAAAACTCAATTGGTGGCAAACCCTGACCTGAACTGACATGAAGTTATTTACTTATCCCACTTAGTATGAATATTTGTACATTTCACTGGAGACACAAAAATGTGTTTGATCACAGGGTGTTGCTCTAGTCCCTACAGGGAGTGTTATATAATATATTGTATATACATCTTGGAGCCCTGGTTGCGCAGTGGTTAATTAACAGCTTGGCTGCTAACCAAGAGGGTGGCAGTTCAAATCCACCAGCCGATTCTTAGAAACCCTATGGGACTGTTCTACTCTGTCCTATAGGTTGCTGGACTCAATGGCAACGATTTTTTTTTTTTTTTTAATATATCTTATTGCCTTTCTAAAATCTGAGAAATTCTAAGTTCCAAAACATTCTTGCTCCAAGAGTTTAAATAACGAATTGCAGACCAGTAACAAGTTATGCTTCCCCCAGCAGTATACGAAAGTGCCAATTTCTTCATGGGCTCACCAGTACTCAAATGTATAAGTTGTTTCCATCTTTGCCAATCTGGTTTTTAAAAATCATAAGCGAAGTGGGCACTTTTCCTGAGTTATCCGGCCATTTGAATGTCTCCTCACTCAGCCTGTCAGCTGCTGTCTATAACTCTGAGCCCATGGGCTCCAGCTCCCCTCGGTTGGGCCTTGGGCCTCTGACCTCTGACACTTCAGGGCTGCTGCTGACCATCTCTTCACACCCCCTTCAGGGACCATTGTGCCAAACTCCCCACATCAGCTCTTCCTCTGCAGTCGGTGGGAGCTCTCACCCTCTGCCTCCCAGTCTCTAGTTCTCACATCTGGTAGATGGAACACCATTCTCTTCTAACATCCACTTATTGTATGGAGGCAGAGGTGGCCTCACAGTAGAGAGATGGGGCTCCTAGTGACACTATTTACTTCAGATTTTATCATAAAGGTCTAGGAGGCACAGGACTCTGAAGGGATGGGGGTACTGGTTCAGTGCAGATTCTAGAGACGCCTCACACTGACCATAGCCCACACCTCTTCCACAAAGGCCAACTCACCCTGCCAGATCCATTCTGCACTTGGGTTATTTTTTCTACCATTGTCATTTGTATCAGTCAAATTGACTACGAAATTACAGATAGAGCCATTCAGGGAGACTGACCTATTGTCTTAGTTATCTAGTTGTACCATAACAGAAATACCACAAGTGGATGGCTTTAACAAAGAGAAATTTATTCTTTCACAATCTAGGAGGCTAGAAGTCCAAATTCAGGGTGCCAGCTCAAGGGGAAGACTTTGTGTGTCGGCTCTGGGGAAGGTCCTTGTCATCAATCTTCCCTGGTCTAGGAGCCTCTCAGTGCAGGGACTCCAGGCTCCTGGCCCTTGTTTCTTGATGGTATGAAGTCCCCATGTCTCTCTGCTTCCTTCTGTCTTTTATATCTCAAAAGACTTTGATTTAAAACACAACCTAATCTTGTAGATTGAATCCTGCCTCATTAACATAACTGCCACTAATCCCACCTCATTAACATCATAGAGGTAGAATTTACAACACATAGGAAGATCACCTCCCACAAGTCTGTCAGTTTGTCATACAGTGGGGGCTTGCATGTTACTGTGATGCTGGAAGCTATGCCGCCATTATTCAAATACCAGCAGGGTCACCCACGGGCAGACAGGTTTCAGCTGAGCTTCTAGGCTAAGACAGACTAGGAAGAAGGACCTGGAGGTATACTTCTGAAAAAAATTAGCCAGTGAAAACCTTATGAATAGCAGTGGAACACTGTCTGATATAGTGCCCAAAGATGAGACCCTCAGGTTGGAAGGCACTCAAAAGATAACTGGAGAAGAGCTGCCTCATCAAAGTAGAGTCGACCTTAATGATGTGGATGGAGTCAAGCTTTTGGGACCTTCATTTGCTGATGTGGCATGACTCAGAATGAAAAGAAACAACTGTAAACATCCATTAATAACTGGAACATGAAATGTATGAAGAAGGAATCTAGGAAAACTGGAAATAGTCAAAAATTAAATGGAACACATAAACATCGATATCCTAAGCATTACTGAGCTGAAATGGACTGGTACTGGCCATTTTAAATAGGACAATCATATGGTCTACTATGCAGGGAATGACAGCTTGAAGAGGAATGGCATTGCATTCATCATCAAAAAGAATATTTCAACATCTATCCTGAAGTACAACACTGTCAGTGAAAGGATAACATCCATGTGCCTACAAGGAAGACCAGTTAATAGGACTACTATTCAAATTTACGGACCAACCACTAAGGCCAAAGATGAAGAAATTGAAGATTTTTACCAACTTCTACAGTCTGAAATTGACTGAACACACAATTAGAATGCATTGATAATTACTGGTGATTGGAATGTGAAAGTTGGAAACAAAGAAAGATCAGTAGTTGGAAAAAATGGCATTGGTGATAGAAACAATGCTGGAGATCGCATGACAGAGTTTTGCAAGACCAACGACTTTTTCAATACAAATACCTTTTTTCAACAACATAAATGGCGACTACACACGTGGACTTTGCCAAATGGAATACACAGGAATCAAATCGACTACATCTGTGGAAAGAGATGATGGAAAAGCTCAATATCATCGGTAAGAACAAGGCCAGGAGCCGACTGTGGAACAGACCATTAATTGCTCATATGGAAGTTCAAGTTGAACCTGAAGAAAATTAGAACAAGTCTATAAGAGCCAAAGTATGACCTTGAGTATATCTCATCTGAATTTAGAGACCATCTCGAGAACAGATTTGACGCATTGAACACTAATGACGGAAGACCAGACGAGTTGTGGGATGACATCAAGGACATCATAAATGAAGAAAGCAAGAGGTCATTAAAAAGACAGGAAAGAAAGAAAAGACCAAAATGGATGTTAGAAGAGACTCTGAAACTTGCTCTTGAACATCGAGTAGCTAAAGCAAAAGCAAGAAATGATGAAGTAAAAGAACTGAACAGAAGATTTCAAAGGGTGGCTCCAGAAGACAAAGTAAAGTATTATAATGCCATGTGCAAAGACCTGGAATTAGAAAACCAAAAGGGAAGAACACACTAGGCATTTCTCAAGCTGAAAGAACTGAAGAAAAAATTCAAGCCTCAAGTTGCAATACTGAAGGATTCTATGGGCAAAATACCGAAAAACACAAGAAGCATCAAAAGAAGATGGAAAGAATACACAGAGTTACTGTACAAAAGGAATTGGTCGACGATCAAACATTTCAGGAGGCAGCATATGATCAAGAACCAATGGTACTGAAGGAAGAAGTCCAAGCTGCACTGAAGACACTGGTGAAAAACAAGGCTTCAGGAACTGAGGGAATACCAACTGAGATGTTTCAACAAACAGATGCAGCATTGGAAGTGCTCACTCGTCTATACCAAGAAATTTGGAAGACAGTTACCAAGCCAACCAACTGGAAGAGATCCATATTTATGCCTATTCCAAAGAATAGTGATCCAATGGAGTGTGGAAATTATCAAACAATGTCATGAACATCACACACAAGTAAAATTTTGCTGGAGATCATTCAAAAGCGGCTGCAGCAGTACATCGACAGGGAACTGCCAGAGATTCAAGCTGGATTCAGAAGAGGATGTGGAAACAGGGATATTATTGCTGATGTCAGATGGATCCTGGCTGAAAGCAGAGAACACCAGAAAGATGTTTACCTGTGTTTTATTGACTATGCAAAGACATTCAACTGTTTGGATCATAACAAATTACGGATAACATTGCGAAGAGTGAGAATTCCAGAACACTTAATTGTGTTCATGAGGAACCTGTACATAGATCAAGAGACAGTTGTTCAGACAGAACAAGGGGATACTGTTGGTTTAAATTCAGGAAAGGTGTACATCAGGATTGTATCCTTTCAACATATTTATTCAGTCTGTATGCTGAACAAATAATCTGAGAAGCTGGACAATATGAAGAAGAACGGGGCTCAGGATTAGAGGAAGTCACACTAACAACCTGTGATATGCAGATGACACAACCTTGCTTGCTGAAAGTGAAGACGACCTGAAGCACTTACTGATGAAGATCAAAGACCACAGCCTTCAGTATGGATTACACCTCAACATAAAGAAAACGAAAATCGTCACAACTGGACCAATAAGCAACATCATGATACATGGAGAAAAGATTGAAGTCATCAAGGATTTCATTTTATTTGGATCCACAATCAACTCGCATGGAAACAGCAGTCAAGAAATCAAATGATGCACTGCATTGAGCAAATGCTGCAAAACACCTCTTTCAAGTGTTAAAAAGCAAAGGTGTCACTTTGAGGACTAGGGTTTGCTGACTCAAGACATGGTGTTTTCAATCACCTCATATGCATACGAAAGCTGGGCAATGAATAAGGAAGACAGAAGAAGAATTGACGTCTTTGAGTTGTGGTGCTGGTGAAGAATATTGAATACACCATAGACTGCCAAAAGAACAAATCTGTCGTGGAAGAAGTACAGCCATAATGCTCCTTGGAAGCAAGGATGGCAAGACTTCATCTCACATACTCTGGACATGTTATCGGGAGGGATCAGTCCCTGGAGAAGAACATGATGCTTGGTGGAGTAGAGGGTCAGCAAAAAAGAGGAAGACCCTCAACGAGATGGACTGACACAGTGGCTGCAACAGTGAGCTCAAACATAGCAACGATTGTGAGGACGGCACAGGACCAGGCAGTGTTTCATTCTGTTGTACACAGGGTCACTATGAGTCGGAACCAACTAGATGGCACCTAACAACAACAACAGGAAGATCACATCAGATGACAAAATGGTGGACAATCACACAATACTGGGAATCACGGCCTAGCCAAGTTGACACCCATTTTTAGGTGACACAATTCAATCCATAACACCTATGATGCCAAGCTAAGTTGGTCCCAGCAATACTACCCCATATCATTTGGGTCAAAAAGGCTGTAGGAAACCCAAGCAGGCTGACCCAAGACAGCACTTTTTTTTTTTTGGTTGGGGGGAATGCAACAGTGGACAAGTTATGCTAGCAAGAGCATGATACCAATGCCTGGACCCAGGGACTGTCATAGCTGCCCCAGATATCTGGTTACGTTTGCCTCACAGATGCAGCCTTTGAAGTAGAGGGCCAGCCCCTAGCTGTATCCCCTCCTGCAGCCGAGCACCTGAGGATGTCACTGAATTACCCTCAGGCTGGGCCAAGGCATTAGAAATACAATCAGAGAGGCTGCGATCAGAGATGATTCGCAGAGGATGCTGCTCCAGGCTGCAGAAGGGATAGCTGAATCCTGACAGAGCACTCCAAGAGTAGTTGCAGTCACATGTGGACAAAACAACTATAAAAAGGGTCAACCATAATGGCCTTCAAGACCACGCAGGTCTTCAAGACAAACAGTGCCTCAGTGACAGTATCTGGATGCTCACGACCACTTGTGTGGACTTTGGGAAGTAGGCCAATGGGATATACAGACAGTATTTCTAAACACAGTACAGTACATCCCAGTGGCTCTTAATCTGGGTTACTGACTGGGTTCAAACATTGGCTCCAGCGCTTCGGTAAGTTATTTAAACTTTCTGTGCCGAAGTTTTCTTACCTGTAGAGTGGGAATTGTTACTAGAGGCAAAGGAGATCACATACGTAGAGCAGATGAGACAGTGCCTGGGGCCCGGTAAGCAGTCAGTAAGTGTCAGCTGTTATTGTTGTTGTTGTTTTCATTATTATTTTGTGTGGTTATTATTATTGTATCAAGGAAAGAGAAAAAAAGGTCTTTGATCACGAGCCTGGACAGCTCATTATGGTAAACAGCAGAGAAAAGCACAATAAACAAAGGTGACATTGACAAGGCTGGACTTCTAATTGCCAGACCAGCGGGATTCCCTAATTTCTTTCTATTAATATAATGGATATGAGAAGAGATGGAGTCCCAAGACAACAAAAAAGGAACAAACAGCAACTGAGGGGACTGTAAGGAAACCTACTAAAAAACTGGTGCCTGGGGAGGTGGGGCCTTAACCCTGCCTGTAGCCCCTAGGGGCACTGAGGAAAAGAGGGGCTGGCAACACAGCATCATCTGATGGAGGGCAATCTGCTGAGAAAAGGTAGGTCAGATGATGCAGGTCTACCCTTTGATTTGTCACTGCCCATTGGGGGAATAAGCATATGCAAAAACAGTACGTTTAGAAAGAAAATTCCTTTTTAATACTGTAAACGTTAGAGGAACTTACAGAAAGCCAAAAACTGAAGGAGGTTAGAAGAAAGCAGGGCCTTAAGGCATCTCTATCTCACATTGGAACAGGGAAGGTCCAGTAGATGAAGTTTGTTCCCAAGAGAAATATGGAACCAGAGGTAGAATGGATTCAGTGCTCAGCAGATCAGTGTAACCAAGTCACCATATGTCTGCTTCTCCATGGCCAACAATGAATCCTACCAGGACAGAATTTACTTGGGCTGAAAGGGCTGGGCCTGATGGCAAACTGTTCCTCCTTTGATTGCTTCAAGGAGAAGTAATCAGGCTGGAAGAGTGAGGAATGGGGTTAGGGAAGAGGGGGGCTATGGTGGGCCTGGACCAGGATGGATGCAGGAGCTGTCTAATGGACAAACACCCACTTGATCTGTTTGAGGTATTCACTCGCCACTCTGGGCATCAGGTCGTGATACAGTGTGGACATCTTTGCCGTCTATCCACATTTCATGGAAGCCAGCCACAAAGCAGAGGCAGAGAAGAGCTGTTTGTAGCCCACCCACCATTTTTAAGTGCTGCAGACTTGACTTGTTGCTTGATGAATGCCAGTTGTGCCTATCCTTGGTAAAATAGGTAAGACACATAATATACCACAGAGATTCCAAAGAGGTGCCAAAGGTAGCTTCAAGCCACAAATTTTAGGAAATGAAAGACCTTCTTGGGGTCCAGGGCATGGCATCAAAGATTTGTGAAGGACAATTTCAGACAACAAAATCCTTTAACAAACTTTCTTAGGGATATTAAGCCCAAGCTAGAATTCTAAAATGGAATGGCAGAAGGGGGAGGGATACAAATCATTACTTTTTATTGTCTCTATATGTATCAAAGTAGTAAGGGGAGCCGAGTAAATATTTGCTCAACATGAATCCAATTTATCACTATATATGTAAACATAACATACAGAGAAAAAGAACTGGAGCAAATATACCCAAAATGCCAATAACGGGATTCTGCATGGTGGGAGTATAGGTAATCATTTGTTTTTATGAACTTTTCCCATTGTTAAAATTTCCAAAGTTTTTGGTTTTGGTTTTGCTTTTCTTAGGAGCTCTGGTGGCACAATAGTTAAGTGCCCAACTGCTAACCAAAAGGTCGGCGGTTTGAACCCACCAGCTGCTCCAAGGGAGAAAGATGTGGCACTCT
Source organism: Dugong dugon (assembly GCA_030035585.1). Taxonomy (NCBI): domain Eukaryota; kingdom Metazoa; phylum Chordata; class Mammalia; order Sirenia; family Dugongidae; genus Dugong; species Dugong dugon. The sequence continues at coordinate 26,083,475 of CM057481.1, read as the reverse complement.
GCTCCCATAAAGATTATAGCCTTGGAAACCCTATGGGGCAGTTCTACTCTGATGAATAGGGTCACTATGAGTCGAAATTCAACTTGATGGCAATGGGTTGTTTTTTTTTTTTTTTTTGCTTTTTAGAGGAGTCAGAATTGACTCAATGGCAACAGGTTTGGTTTTTTTGGTTTTGTTAGGTCTCAATGCCCAGGAGGCTCCCTGACCCTTGTACAAACATGCCTATCTTGTCCCTAACAACCTCATACCAAAACCCAAAACCAAACCCATTGCCACTGAGTCAATTCTGGCTCATAGCGACCCTACAGGGCAGAGGAGAACTGCCCTATAGAGTTTCTAAGGAGCGGCTGGTGGATTTGAACTGCCGACCTTTTGGTTAACAGCCAAGCTCTTAACCACTGTGCTGCCAGGGCTCCAACAACCTCATATGCGGCCATTTATGAGAAGATGCAGCAATTAAGCCAAAAAGAAGTCCTGCTACACCTTTCTCCCATTCTGATTGCTCTCAGAACAAAAAAGGAATTCTTCAATGGTAATCTGCAGCCTCCTCCATTAGACAGCGAGGCCACAGGCAACTTTTAAAAGGCATCTTTATGCCCTACTCCGCTTCATATGTAAAATTTGACCAAAAAAAAAAAAAAAAAGGTCTGGAAAAGACACATCAAATCATTGACTCTGGTTATCTGGATGGTGATATTAAAGGTGATTATTATCTTTTATTCTTCGTATTTTTGTTATCTAATTTTTTTTTAACAATAACGTATATTAGTTATACAGCCATACAAAAACTAGTTTTATTATAGGGGGTAAAAAAGTGAAACTTTGTTGCCCCTCCATGCCCTCAGGATAAAATTCAATCTCTCCACAAGGCTCACAAGGCACCACGTCATCTTGCCCCTATTTGTTGACATTTGAACTATATGACACTGCTGTTTTCCTTAGTTAAAAATGGTCAGTTATAGGCAACTTTATATGGTTGAATTGACCAAGGCCCTCATCCTCTACTTTTCAATGCTCCCTCAGCCTGCAAAACCCAACTCCTCTCAATGCCCATCTTTCTTCTGCTTCCTACCCACTCCCTCTTTCTTGCTAACTTCTCTTTCTTCAAGACGTCAATGTTCGCTTTCATTTCTTCCAGGAAGCTTTGACTGACCCTTCAATACTAGATTAGGAAACCCCCTCTTAGGGGCTCCCAAAACATCCTATACTCATTCATTCATTCATTTGCTCAACAAATAATTATTAAGCACCAACTACCTGCCACCATAACTCTAGACAGTAAGGACATAGTAATGAAAAAGACAAAGTCAGCTGAGCCCTAATCATACTAGATTGTAATTTGTCCAGGTTCTTATTCTTAATCTCCTCCACTATACTGTGAACTCTCTTAGGTCAGGGTTCAAGTCTTATATACCATTAAAAGGCCACAGCTCAGTATACCTGGTACATAGTAATCACGTGCTCATTGAATGAAAAATAAATGGCTGTCTCAACTGCATCAAGCTCATACAACTTACTTTATTACTCTTTTTTTAAATTGTACTTTAGATGAAGGTTTACTGAACAAATAGTTTCTCATTAAACAGTTAGTACACATACTGTTTATGACAATGGTTAACAACCCCACAACATGTCAACACTGTCCCTTCTCAACCTTGGGTTCCCTATTACCGGCTTTCCTGTCCCCTCCTGCCTTCTAGTCCTTGTCCCTGAACTGTTGTGCCCCATTAGTCTTGTTTTATTTTATGGTGCTGTCTAATCTTTGGCTGAAGGGTGAACCTCGGAAGCGACTTCATTACTGACCAAAACGGTGTCTGGGGGCCATACTCTCAGGGTTTCTCCAGTCTCTGTCAGGCCAGTCAGTCTGGTCTTTTTTTGTGAGTTAGAGTTTTGTTCTACATTTTTCTCCAGCTCTGCCTAGGACCCTCTGTTGTGATCCTGGTCAGAGCAGTCAGTGGCGGTAGCTGGGCACCATCTAGTTGTACTGGACTCAGTCTGGTGGAGGCCATGGTAGTTGTGGTCCATTAGTCCTTTGGACTAATCTTTCCCTTGTACCTTGTTTTCTTCTTTCTCCCTTGCTGCCGAAGGGGTGAGACCATTGGAGTATCTTAGATGGCTGCTCACAGGCTTTTAAGACCCCAGACGCTACTCACCAAGGTAGAATGTAGAACATTTTCTTTATAAAGTGTGTTATGCCAAGTGAGCTAGATGTTCCCCGAGACCATGGTCCCCACAGCTCTCTGCCCAGCAATTCAGTCCCTCAGGGAGTTTGGATGTGTCTATGGAGCTTCCATATCCTTTCCTTGTATATTACTTTATTTCTCTTTTGCTTCATGTTTTTTTTTTAATTTTTATTTTTTTAAGGTTGTTACTGTCACAGTTTATCTTCTGACAAGAGGAAACAGTTGACAAAAGAAGCCCTCCTTTGTTCTGGATTTCCTGGACAGGTCCCTCATGTTCTGTTTGCTTTGACCGCCTCTGGAGTGCTTGCTGGGTGAGGTCAGGCAAGGGAAGGAGACACAGGAAGCCAACTGCAAGGCTCCTGCTGTGGGGAGAGGGGGAGGGAGAGTAGGGAGTTGGAGGCGAGTGACCAGCCTGGACAAAGCCCAACCTGAGCAGAAATGTGTATTTAAAGCCCGTGTCCAGCCTCAGGACCTGCCCAGCAAAATCAGTCTATTTGTATTCAGATCACAGAATTCTAGGGAACATTGGGACAAATGGGGAAACCAAGACACAGAGCAGAGTCAGGACTTGCCAAAATCACAGATCCAAGTAACAGCAAAGCTGGGACTCGAACCCTAGCTTGCTCCTCCAAAGCCTTTTTTTTTCCTAGGTAAGGCAGAGCTGCGGGTCTAGAACTCTAGGCTCCTGGATTTCACTCATCTACTGACTTTGGAGGAGTCCCTGGGTGGCACAAATGGGTAAACACTGGATTACTAAGTGAAGGTCGGCAGTTCAAACCCACCCAGAGGCACCTTGAAGTAAGGCCTGGCAATCTGCTTCTGAAAGGTCACAGCCTTGAAAATCCTATGAAGCAGTTCTACTCTGCACACATAGGGTCACCATGAGTCAGAATCAACGCAATGGCAACCAACAACTATGACTTTGGATGATGACTAACCCACCACAATTATTTGCTGAGCACCTATTATGTTCTAGCAACTGACTAGGTAGGCAGGGTGGGGGGAGGAGGCAAATTCCCACCCTTGAAAATCCCCAGAAGAGTGATGTGACTTGTGGCATCCATAAAGTTGTGCAACTTACCTGAGTGAATCAGTGTCTCTGGAGCTGGAAACCTTTGCAGGAAGAAGTGGCCTCTTTAGGTTGTTCCTCCCAAAAGCATAGGCTTAGTGTCCTGAGTCCAACCTCCTCCAGGCTGAAGCTTTTACTTGTCTTCAGCATGTAAGAGTGCTGAGAACTAAGAATGCACAACACAGGGGAAGGGTGTCCCTGATAGAGCACCTACGATGGGCCAGGCCCTGCATCAAGGTCTACACACTCTACCTCCTTTGGTCCTCGGAAATAGGCATTAGTGCCACCCATTTTACAGATTAAGAGACTGAGACTTCTAAGAGATGACTGAGAGGACTGAGTTCTGGGTGTCTACTACAAAGCTGTTCAGCACTGTATTGCGTCCTTACATCCATTACGCATTAGTACAGGGATCCCAAACCAAACCATAGTATGTGGGCAATGAAGAAAAAAAAAAAAAAAAACTCATTGCCATCGAATCAATTCTGACTCATAGCTACTTGTAATTTGCCATATTATAGAGTGTAGATTTTATTGAGCCGTTCCATCACCATGAAAAGTTCTGTTAGACAGCACTGGACTAAACCTGAGAGTTGGCAGCTCATAAAAGCACTTGTCGACCATCCTGCATCATCTCTCCTCCTTCCACTCTCACATCTTCCAAAAGTGGACATGGAGCAGGGGATGATGTAGATGCTCAACAAATATTTGCTGAATGAATGGGAAAGGTGTGGCTTGAAGAAAAAGAAGGAAGTGGCTGCAGAGGTGAAACTGGGCCTGATGTATTCAAGAAAAGTTCGCTAGCTGGCTGAGAGCTCAGGCAGACCAAAAGGTCCTTCCTCCATCACCCATCCCCACCCATGAAAACCCAAAAACAAATAGAGATATAGTTTATGGGAGCAATAAAATTTCATACCTACACATTACCTCTTCAAATGACCTCATGTCTGACTGTGTGCATTTAGATTAAAGCATTTCAACCAGACTAGAACAGTAGTTCTAAGGAGAAAATTAGAACAAGTTCGTGAGAGCCAAAGTACCACCTTGAGTATATCCCACCTGAATTTAGAGACCATCTCAAGAATAGATTTGATGCATTGAATACTAATGACCAAAGACCAGGCAAGTCGTGGAATGACATCAAGGACATCATAAATGAAGAAAGCAAGAGGTCATTAAAAAGACAAGAAAGAAAAAAAAGACCAAAATGGATGTCAGAAGAGACTCTGAAACTTGCTCTTGAATGTTGAGTAGCTAAAACAAAAGGAAGAAATGATGAAGTAAAAGAGCTGAACAAAATATTTCAAAGGATGGCTCGAGAAGACAAAGTAAAGCATTATAATGACACGTGCAAAGAGCTGGAGATAGAAAACCAAAAGGGAAGAACACACTCAGCATTTCTCAAGCTGAAAGAACTAAAGAAAAAATTCAAGCCTCAAGTTGCAAACGTGAAGGATTCTATGGGGAAAATAGCAAACTACGCAGGAAGCATCAAAAGATGAGGGAACAAATACGCAGAGTCACTATACCAAAGAGAATTGGTTGATTTTCAACCATTTCAGGAGGCAGCATATGATCAGGAATCGATGGTACTGAAGGAAGAAGTCCAAGCTGCACTGAAGGCATTGGTGAAAAACAAGGCTCCAGGAATTGACGGAATACCAATTGAGATGTTTCAATAGACGGATGCAGCACTTCAGAGGGCAATGTAACATTATCTAGTGGAATTTAAAGTGTGCACACCCTATGACCCAATTCCCACTGGTTCCCTAGGGAAATATTTGGAGATACATATAAAGATGTTCATTGCAGCATTGAGTAGAATCACAAGAAATTAGAAACAACTTAAATGTCCAACCACATTGTTGTTGTTAGGTGCCATCGAGTCAGTTCTGACTCATAGCAACCCTATGTACAACAGAACAAAACACTGCCCAGTCCTGTGCTGTGCTCACAATCGTTGCTATGTTTGAGCCCATTGTTGCAGCCACTGTGTCCATCCATCTTGTTGAGGGTCTTCTTCTTTTTCGCTGACCCTCTACTTTACTAAGTGTCTTAGTTATCTAGTGCTGCTATAATAGAAATACAAGTGGATGGCTTGAACAAAGAGAAATTTATTCTGTCACAGTCTGGTAGGCTACAAGTCCAAATTCTGGGCGTCAGCTCCAGGAGAAGGCTTTCTGTCTCTGCTGGCTCTGGGGGAAGGTCGTTGTCATCAGTCTTCCCCTGGTCTAGGAGCTTCTCAGCACAGAAACCTTGGGTTCAAAGGACACGCTCTGCTCCCAGTGTTGCTTTCTTGGTGGTATGAGGTTCTCCTGTCTCTCTGCTCACTTCTCTCTTTTATACCTCAAAAGAGATTGGCTTAAAACACAATCTAATCTTAGAGATTTGAGTCCTGCCTCATTAACATAACTTCCAATAATCCCATCTCATTAACATCATAGAGATAGGATTTATAACACATAGGAAAATCACATCAGATGACAAAATGGTGGACAATCACACAATACAGGTATCATGGCCTGCCCAAACTGATACACATAGTTTTGGGGGACACAATTCAATCCGTGACACCAAGCATGATATCTTTCTCCAGGGACTGTTTCCTCCTGATAACATGTCTGAAGTATGTAAGATGAAGAATCACCATCCTTGCTTCTAAGGAGCATTCTGGCTGTACTTCTTCCAAGACAGATTTGTTCGTTCTTCTGGCAGTCCATGGTATATTCAATATTCTTTGCCAACACCGTAATTCAAATACATTAATTCTTCTTTGGTCTTCCTTATTCATTGTCTGGCTTTCGCATGCATATGAGGCAACTGAACCATAGGTATGGATAAATAAAATGCAATATATCCATACTATGGAAGGAGGAGCCTGGTGGCACAGTGGTTAAGCACTCAGCTGCTAACTGAAAAGTTGGAGATTCAAACCCACAAGCCGCTCCATGGGAGAAAGATATGGCAGTCTGCTTCTGTAAAGGTTACAGCTTTGGAAACCCTATAAGACAGTTCTATTCTGTCCTATAAGGTCACTATGAGTTGGAATCGACTCGACAGCAATGGGTAATAAGATGGAATACTACAGAATAATTAAACAGACATAGAAAAGCCATCCAGGACCACCACAGAACATATCGTATCTTTCTATGAGTGAGAAAAAGATGCTCTCCTCTCTGTGGCCAACTAGAGAAAGGCACCCCTTCCTTGGGCTAAGCTATGGAGATGGGCTGGGCTTCAGCCCCACTTGTGCACTCTCACTGCACAACCACATGTGGTAGTGGCCCTGAGTCCAGTCTTACCAACCTGAATAGTCTTAAAAACTGTGTCAAATGGGCATAACAAGCTGTGGAATAGTATGTAAAACAGGATGTCTTTAATGAATTAAAACATGCACTCTTTATATATTTTCTATGGGGACATAAATATTAACCAAGACTGGATAATAACTGGGCAAAATTGGGGTAAAGGTAGAGCTTCTCTTTTCCCTATCCCCTTCCAGAGGCAGCATCTCCCCAGTGCAAAGAGCACCTCTATGCCCCAAAGGAGAGTGGTGAGAAGTCAACACACCAACTCGGGCAGGATCAGAGAAATCATCCAACGACTTTTAGGGGCTTTATCACAGTGAAAGGAAGGTGAGGGTAGTTGACTGGCTTGAAATTGTTTTTTAATGGTTTGATTTCATGGTCTTCTTGTTATTTAAGTACCATTTATCTTCCTCCAAATCTCTAGTAAGAGTTTCATATGGCTTGGCAGCTCAATTTCCTCTCAGCCTACTGGATGAGACAAAGGGTCCACAGGTCTCTTATCTAGGGAGAGCACGTTGGGAGACATTAGAACCTGAACCACCAGGTCCCAGCATCCCTCTCTTCACAAGATTTATGGCCCTTGGGGGAGTGGATTTATATCCCCAAATGCTTGCTCCTCTTGTCATCTCCATTCAGAAGCAAGCCTTATATTGATTGTCCCTGCTTTGGGTCCTATGTAATTATCTCTGAACAACTGGCCACTCAACCAAGGAGATTTCAATGAAATGACAAGGATGTTTGACTTTAATGTGCAACTCTAAAGAACAAATAGTCTTACAACTATTTCCCTATTTCCTGTGCATATCTTCCTTCTCTTTGCCTAGCCCACCACTGTCATACATTCCCACCAGTGACTATCTGCCCCAGGGCCATGATGTGCTTCCCAGGTGGCATTTCTGCACTGTACACTCTGCTCAAGGAACAGTCTCCAGCGGCACTTCCTGAAGTCCACTTCACACAGAGAAAGGTTTGACTCCCCTAGCAGAGGTATCATTTCCCCTCTGAAGACTGACAGAAGGAAAATTCTGGAATTGTCATGGATTGAAGTATGTCCCCCCAAAAATGTGTGTATCAATTTGCCTGGGCCATGATTCCCAGTATTTTGTGGTTGTCCTCTATTTTGTGATTATAGTTTTATGTTAAAGAGGATTAGGGTGGGCTTGTATAACACCCTCACTAAGGTCATATCCCTGACCCCATGTAAAGGGAGTTTCCCTAGGGTGTGGCCTACACCACCTTTAATCTTACAAGAGATAAAAGGAAAGGGAAGCAAGCAAAGAATAGGGAATTTATAACACCAAGAAAGCAGTGCCGGGAGCAGAGTGAGTCCTTTGGACCTGGGATTCCTGCGCAGAGAGGCTCCTAGTCCAGGTGAAGACTGATGACAAGGACCTTCCTCCAGAGCTGACAGAGAAAGAAAGCCTTCCCCTGGAGCTGATGCCCTGAATTTGGACTTCTAGCCTAGTAGACTGTGAGAAAACAAATTTCTCTTTGTTAAAGCCATCCACTTGTGGTATTTCTGTTATAGCAGCACTAAATGACTAAGACAGAATTTGGTACTGATGGAGTAGGGTGCTGCACTAACAGATACCTCAGATGCGGAAGCAGTTTTGAAACTGAATGGATAGAGGAATGGCAGTGGCAAAAGAACTAGCAGAAGCAGATAACCTGCAGCAGCAGAGAACCAGCAGCAGCAGAATCAAGAGACCAGCACGATATGACACTGGAGACGACCCACAGAGCAAGAGAGCCGAATGCCTGCGTGCAGGAGGCTTCCTGGCAGAGCAGGGTGCCTCCATGCACTTATTGGTGGAGCTACAGAGCTTTGGAACACTTGCCCCAGCAGGGCAGATGCGGGCATGAGGCCCGAGGGCTGTGAGGCCACAGGAAGCAGAAGTTGAAGAGACAAGGAATACAAGCCACCAAGCTGCCTCAGTCTCAAAAGGTATGACCATTACCTTTGAGGTTTCAAAGGGTGGAGCTATGGCCTCTGGTGTTTCTAAGGGTGGATTCGCACTCATATGGAGTATGAGAATGGTGCGCCTAAAGCCGAGGGAGGAGACTTGCCTTCCCAGTGGGCCTGGAAGGTGGAGCTGAAACCCAGGGCTGAGGGGCCTCCACTCAGAATCTGGAGAGTGTGGCCGATACCTAGAGTCTGGAGGGCAGGGCCATTGTGTAAACTGTCTCAAAGAACAAAGGATTATTTTTAAAGCCTGGATGGCTACTGTAACGTGTTCTGCTGACTTGGATGGTGCCTGTTATGCCTTCTTTCCCTCTAATTTCTCCCACTTATAATGGAAATGTCTACCTTGTGCCTGTTATGCCATTGTACTTTGGAAGCAGATAACTTGTATTCTAGATTTCACAGATGAAGAGGAATTTTTGGATTTTGGACTTGGAGTTGATTTAAGACTTTTACTATGATATCATGGTGTGAATATGTTTTACATGTGTCAAGGACATGAATTTTGGGGGGCAAAGGGTGGAAGGTCAGGGATTGAATTGTGTCCCCCCAAAATATCTGTCAACTTGGCTAGGTCATGATTCCCAGTAGTATGATTGTCTACCATTTTATCATTTTATGTGATTTCCCTATGTGTTGTAAACTCTATCACTATGATGTAATAAGATGGATTAGCGGCAGTTATACTGATGAGGTCTACAAGATTAGGTAGTGTCTTAAACTAATCTCTTTTGAGATATAAAAGAAAGAAGTGAACAGAGAGACATGGGAACCTCATATCACCAAGAAAGCAGTGCCAGGAGTAGAGCGCATCCGTTGGACCTGAGGTTCCTGTGCAGAGAAGCTCCCAGACCAAGGGAAGATTGATGATATGGACACGGACCTTCCTCCAGAGTCGACAGAGGCAGAAAGCCTTCCCCTGGAGCTGATGCCCCTGAATTTGGACTTGTAGCCTACTGGACTGTGAGAGAATAAACTTCTCTTTGTTAAAGTCATCCACTTGTGGTATTTCTGTTATAGCAGCACTAGATAACTAAGAGAGGAATGAAAGGGCAGCAAGCAGAATGATGAGAAACTGAAAGGCTAAGTCTGCATTTAAAAGCTGTGGATATGGAACTGATGTGTTCACTGAGTAAGCCACCACAAGGATCTAATGCTGGCTCCAAGCTGATACTCCATGTGCTCATCAGCATAATCTTGCTATTATGTAACCTCATGGTTAGATGTCTGATCTTACAATCTTGCCACAAGCTTGGCCACAGTCTTAACTCTTGCTCCAGTCTCTCCATCTCCCCTAATCTTGCCTGGCACAGGCCAGCCCCCTTCTTCCCCATCTTTTTCCATGTTCCTGCTGCTGCTGGGACCATGATAGTCTTACGTTGTTCTCCCAGAAGTAAGTCTTGAGTCAAAGATTCAAGAGGAAATGATTTATTTTGGAAACGCTACACAGAAAATGGAGAAGTGAGACAGGGAAGGGAAGGAAGTCAGCAAAGGATGTATCAAGCAGGTTACCAGTGTAGAAAAGGGAGGCCCAATCCCCTTGGGGGTCTCTAGCAGACAGCACAGAACTCACTCCAAGTTGTCCCACTTAAGAGGCAAAGAAGTTGGGGCATTTATCCTCCAACTCTCTTCTGGGGCACTAGTTCCCTGGCACCTCCAGCCTGCCCAGCACATTTTGGAGAGTTGTATGTGCATGCAGTAAGCAGCTGGTACCATGTACTGGTTGGTGTGTCTGGGGGATATGGGCGGAGCATCCACAGAAACCGCTACAAGTTTGCATTCCCTTTTTTGCTGGCAAACCCACTTATCTTTCAAGATTCAGGTGATATGTGACCTCCTATGAGATGTCACCTCCTTCCTCACTGCCTCCCCATGAAGAAGAATTAACAGCTTCCTCCTCCAAGTTCTATCAGCACTTTGCACATATTTCAGTTAAAGCATCAACCATGTTCTGTTCTATTTTGACTATTCTTCTTTCCAAACAAACTGTGCACAATTTTAGAGTGGAGATCAAGTCTGAGCCATCTAGGTATCTTAGCATATACACTCATTCATTCAATTTGTGTTTACTGAGCATCCTTTCTGGCAAGCACTGTTCCAGGTGCTTGGGATACAGAGCTAAAAATGAACAAAACCAAAAAACTAGGTCCCTGCTTTCTTGATTTAGTGTGTGTGTGTGTGTGTGTAGGTCAAGGGAGGAAAAGATAAACGCAAATAGGTAAGTATATAATATGTCAGTGTTGATAAATGCAATGAAGAAACATAAAGCCAGGTAATGGAACAAAAGTTGAGTAGGTGCAGAGGAGTGCTGGTCAGGGGAAGATCGCTCTGATAAAATGACATTTGAATGTACATGTTGGATAAAGCGAGGGGGTGAGCTAAAAGATATTTGGAGGAAGAGCAATCTGGGCATAAACAATTACATGTGCAAAGGCCCTGGGATGAAAGCATGCTGGATGTGCTCAGAGAACAGCGGGAAGCAAATAGGACATGTCCCACTTGTGGTTAATTTAATGTAAGATCCACTTGCAAATCCTTTCTCTATTTGCCTGGGCTGCCTCTTGACTGTGCATGTTTCTATCACTGCATTTACCATGTGATACTTTAATCATTTGCATGGTCATCCAGAGTAAGGACTGTGTCTTTTGATCATTTTGTGTCCCTAGTGCCAAGCTCAGTGCCTGTTCTGTGGTAGGGACTCAATATGTTCCTTAAACTGGAGTCCTCATTATTCTTCATCTAAAACTTGAGGAAACAGAGATCATATTGCAGAAAGGGTCCCTTTGAAATCCATACTTGCTACAATGCAGCTCTGCTTGCAAACGAAAATAAACGTGGATGTTGGGAAATAGCTTCTGAAGGTTTGATGGGAGTGGCCATTCTTGGGTGTAACTAGGCATTCTTTGGGGAGGTAGAGCCCTAAAACATGTAGCTTTTTCTCTCAAGAGCATTGAATTGGCTCAGATGTTGAAGACATTACAGACTGACCAGGGTAAATTTTGGGTGCTAAAAAACAATGACATATTTCAACCCTCATGGATGAACATAGCCTAGAGTCCTCTAGATTGTATTTTAAGGTAGTAACAGATGACAGCATGTTCCAGTGGAAAAGATATCATAAGCTGTCATATTAGTAAGGACATTTGGGTTTGCAAGGACCATAGTGTTTTGTCTGTCCGGCACTCTCTTCTTCCTTTGGGGAATTGTACGTTCCCCATTCCAGACATGGTGGCTGGCAACCACAGTTGGTCCCTTGGTAACAGGGTCAATGACCCCATGATGTGGGTACTGTTAGTATTCCCATTTTATGGACGAAGAACCCGAGGTTTGGCAAGATGAAGTTTTTGCCCAAGTTCACCCATTTAGAACATGATAAGGCTAGGGGCCAAATCTAGTTATTTGTGATTCCAGGGCCCTCCGTCTTTATTGGAAATGACAGAAAACAGAGCAGCAGCACAGCAGGGGAATACAGCCTCTGGAAGCTGGAATCAAGGCCACACGGTCCCAGTAAGCCTAGGCCCCAGAGCTCATGTAGGAGGTGAGGTCAAGGAACCGATCATTTCCATAGGGTAGAACCAGTTTTAGTAACCAGCTAGAGAACAGGCTGCACGGAATCCAAATGAACTTTCTAGAGCTAGAATTTCTTACAAAGATTCTATCCTACAGGGTCAATAGGTCAACTATAAAGGCAACATGGCAGGATAGTCGATAGCCAGGTCAGTAACATTTGGAGAGAGATGGGAAGGCACTGTCCTTTCCCAGGAAGCCAGGAACCAGAGGAAGATCAAATCCCAAGTCTGCAGAGACTTGCCTTGTAGCTACAAGGCCAGTGGGGACAACCCAGAAAGCCCCATCTAAAGAGAACCTTCAGACGCCAATTCTAGTTGGTCCACCCCAGAACTACTGCTAATTTAAAGTCACCCCTGACCTATTATTTGAGTATCTTCACAGGGCAACAAGCCCAGCAGGGTCCTACCAAGCCCATCAGTGACCAGCCTGGTATCAATATTGGATATGAAGGGGCAGGAGGCAAAGTGGGACGTCCCGGGGAGGACCTGTATCCATCAGGGCTGATCTGGTTCTAAGTTACAGAAACTCAATCCAAACTATTTTAGGCAAAAGAGGGAGTTTACCAATATAAGAACCACACAAGAGAAAGGCAAGGTCATCTAGAACCAGAGACTCAGAAGGAATTCTTTCCTCTTCTCTTTTCTCTGCTCTCTGCTTAGAAGCCTCATTTCCTTTCATGAGGCTGAAATCATGGCCCCCCAGGAGCTCTGAGCACACATCCACTCAACTTCATCATCTGAGGTTCAGCTCCAATTAGATAAATCCCAGAAAGGACTCTGATTTGCTTATCCTAAGACCAATTACTGTTGCCAGGGGATTAACCATTGAAAGTCCTATGGAGCACAGATCTACTCTGACACACATGGGGTCACCATGAGTCAGAGTGGACTCGACAGCAACCAGTTCCCTATGTGAGGCACATTTAGGTTGTCCTACTTATCTTTGCTTACCCAGTTCCTGACATAGGGAATGACCCAGAGTGGTATTCAGAAAATGATGTTGAATTAATTAATCATTACCACTGGAGTTACATAATGAAGCAGTATAGTTGTCCTGGAAAACATTCATTTATTAAATGTGAGCAAGAAGGGAAATGGCTAACGTCTCCCTCTCTGAGCCAGTATATCAAGACAGATCGTTTAAACCAGTGGCTTCTGCAGCCTGGCATCACAAGCCCTGGTTCTGACACGGTTTTGGGCCCTGCCAGTAACTAGCTGTGCTCCTTGAGCCTCAGTTTCCTCACCTGTACAATGGAGGCACCCAACTGAGTCTGATGTGTTCCACAGCCAAGTCCAGCTCTGAAGTTCTCTGCATGGTGACACCTGGCCATTCCTGCTTAGAACACATGCATTTTCTTTTTCTAAAAGTGCCTTAGTTCTGCTTTCTTTTTGGTAAGGACAGGAAGTTTATTAAGCAGGTTCATTAACCTCCCTCCTACCCACTTCATCAAAGGTGAGTTTCGGAGAGTCCCCAGTCTGACTGGGGCCAGCTAAAATGACCTGTGATTAAGGTGTAAAACTGCTCATGATTATGCAGATGTTTTTCTGAGACTACAGGGTGCAGAAGTCTTCCCTAATCCCAGGGAAAGGCTGGAAGGCTGCCCAGATGCTATAGTTCTGGAGGCAGAGGGCAGAAGAATTCTGGGCTCTGAGAGAGCGGTTAATGCACAAGGGCCCAGAATCGCCGGCAAAAATAAATAGCCAGGGAAACAGGCACCTTTGAGGTAGTGAAGCAGAAAAATGAGGCAGGAAATGACATGTGAAGCTATCTACATATCCTGCGCTTTATACTTCATAACTACTTACATGTCTCTGCTTTGCCAAAAAGACCAAAAAAAAAAAAAAAAAAAAAAGAGCTGGTGAGTTCAGTATCATCGTCATCACTTTACAGATGAGGAAATGGAGGCCAGGAGAGGTTCACTTTTATTCATTCGCATTACTGAGAGCCTACTATGTGCCAGGCACTGTTCTATACACCGGTGACACAGCAGTGCACATGACAGACATTTTCTCAGCCTTCTCGGAACTTACAGTCCAGCGAGGGATATCAGATACTGAACAATTGATTACTCAAATAATTAACTGTGATGATGTGAAGCGCTACAAAAGCATAACAAACCAAAACCACCGCCTTCAAGTCGATTCCAACTCATCACGACCCTGTAGGGTTTCCAAGGCTGTAAATCCGTAGGGAAGCAGACTGCCACATCTTTCTCCTGCAGAGCCGAACCACCAACCTTTTGGCTAACAGTCGATTGCTTTAACCACTGCGCCACCAGGGCTCCTTACAAAAGCAGAAGTGCAGGAAAATAGCAGGTGCAAATACCTCACTTAACGTAGGGGGTCAGAGAAGGGCTCTGAGGAAGTAAGCAGGCACCTGAGGGATGGGTCAGAGGGAACCAGGTGAGGAGCATGGAGGCAGGAGGAGGGCGTCCGGGCTGAGTGGGGCTTGACAGTCATGGCCTCAGGAAGCCTCCCCTGACCCCCAGATTGTGCCAGGTCCCCTGCTATGTGCCCTTAAAGGATCCAGCTTCCTTTCCCAGCCCTTTGCTAGTTTGCAATTTCACACTTATTTTTTGTGATTGTTAACATCTGCCTTCTGTTCTAAGCATAAACTACAGGAGAGCAGGGACTGTCCCTGTTTTGGGTCACTACTGTATCCTCAGCACCTAATCTAGGACTGGGACAGAGAAGATGCCCAATAATCATTTGTTGAATGAGTAAATGAATGAAGCTGACAAGTGTGAGAAATCTTGTAATTGGAGAACAATGGGGCAATAGATAACAACAACAGTGTGACCTCTGGTTAGTACAAGGTCTTCAGCACATTGCCTGATGCATAGGACTGCCATTCTAAATGGCAGTTTAATTTAAAATAATGACAAATAACCTAACCAAACTGTCCTAGGCTGGGTTCTCTAGAGACACAAAACCAGTAAAGCATACAGATATATATAGAGAGAAATTTATATCAAGGAAATGGCTCATGCAGTTGTAGAGGCTAGAATGTTCCATGTCCGTGGGTCAGGCTGGAGGTTTCTCCTGATTCACATAGTTGCAGGGGCTGGTGAACCTAAGATCAGCAGGTCAGACAGCAGTGCTCAGGCTCAGAGGCTGCAAAACCAACAAATCCCAAGATTGGCAGGCAAGATGGCAGGTAAGCTGCTAGCTCAAGTCTGAAGAACCTGAGGTCAGATAAATAGGAGCTAGGTGCAGGATCCAGACCAAACAAAAGCCCAAGAGCCTTGCCAGAAAGTTCACTTATATTGGATGCGGGTCACACCCCCAAGGAAATTCCCTTTCAACTGACTGGCTACTCACAGCAGATCTCATCATGGAGGTGATCACATTATATCAAATCTCATCATGGAAGTGATCATATCATCATACAACTGTCAAACTGTGTCGTAACTGCCCAGCGGAGCTGACACACAACCTTAACGATCACACCAACCAAACCAAACCCTCTGCCGTCACGTCAATTCGGACTCATAGAG
Source organism: Dugong dugon (assembly GCA_030035585.1). Taxonomy (NCBI): domain Eukaryota; kingdom Metazoa; phylum Chordata; class Mammalia; order Sirenia; family Dugongidae; genus Dugong; species Dugong dugon. The sequence goes on along the minus strand of CM057481.1, from coordinate 26,067,886 downwards.
ACCCTATAGGACAGAACAGAACTGCCCCATAGGGTTTCCAAGGCTGTAATCTTTACAGGAGCAGACTGCCACATCTTTCTCACTCAGAGTGGCTGGTGGGTTCAAACCGCTGACCTTTTGGTTAGTAGCCAAACTCTTAACCACTGTGCCACCAGGGCTCCTAAATAACCTAAAGCTATAACAATACCTGAAGCTTTCCTTCTAACACTGTGATGATTATCCCCATTTTGGTATGAGAGAAGGGAAGTGACTTGCCTAGAGTCACACAGTCAGAACCTTCAGCCCATTTTCAGTCTGAATAACCCAGCTGCCCCTTGATAAAAGGCATACAGTAAGAGGAGGGAGTCTCTGGGTGGTGCAAACAGTTAACGTGCTTGGCTAACCAAAACGGTGGTGGTTGGAGTCTACTCAGAGACACCTTGGAAAAAGAAAGGCCTGGCGATCTACTTCTGAAAAATCAGCCACTGAAAATCACATGGAGCACAGCTCTACTCTGACACACATGGGTCACCATGAGTCAGAATCAACACCATGGCAATTGGTTTTTGGTTTTTTAAGAAGAGAGCCTCCTGTCTTCTCCTTCTCACTCCATAGCGTAGACCGCTATCATGAACTTTACATCCAAACTTTGGAAATTCCCAGACCACCTTCTCAGTTGTTTGTCTGTCCCACCTAGATTATTATTTGCTCAATATTTTTCTTTCCATCAGCCCAGTGTATTACTTTGATAAGTTAAATGGAAAGAATACTATTGCTTTTGCTTAAATAGGGGAGACCTACAATGAACACAATGAAAACAAAAACATCTTGACTAAATTCAGATATTAATGTCTGAGAAAGTTTCTTAGCCTAAGGCCTGCTCTCTCTGTTAAAACAGAAGAAATACTAAAGGAGGTTCTTAACGCAGAAGAAAAATGATCCCAGATGGAAAAAAGGAAGTGCAGGGAGAAATGCAGTGCATTTAAAAGGGTAAAAAAAAACAAACAAACCTGTTGACTGTTTAAAGCAAAAATGATAACATAAATGTAGAAGTGAAATATGTAACAAGAACAAAAGGCAAGAAGGGGATAAATGAAGTTGAATTCAGGATGTGGTAAAAATACTAGTTTAGGGGGCAGTGGTGGTACAGTAGTAAAATTCTTGCCTTACATGTGGGAGTCCTGGGTTCAAATCCCAGGCAATGCCCCTCAAGTGCAACCACCACCCATCTGTCCGTGGAGGCTTGCCGAAAACGTGGAGCTTCCAGACTAAGACAGGCTAACAATAAAGGCCTGGTGATCTACTTCCCAAAAAATCAGCCAGTGAAAACCCTATGGACGACAACAGTCCGATCCCATTGTGCATGAGTCACCATGAGTCGGGAGCCAACCTGATGGCAGGTAACAACAACAACAGTAAGTTAAGGATGCATTTTGTAATTTCTAGGGTAACCACTAAAAGAATGACACTAAAAAGCATAACAGAAAAGCTAATACAGGAGATAAAGTGGGAGGAAGAAAGGAAAGTAGCCAAGACATGTTTTGAGACAGAAAAGAGGCCAGCACCAGCCTGAGACTTCAGTTGGTCTGAAAAAGACTTGAGTAGGAATACAAATTGTGCTTTTGGATTCAGTGTTTTCTAATGCTGCATCCATGATTGACCTGAAATTTCCTCCCTGAACCCCAGCAATGTGGGTACCATCCTCTGGAAACTGTTCTACCCCATGGATATGATAAGGAAGCTCTCCCCTTACTAGGAATGGTGCTTGGAGTCATGTGCTCCCTTAGTGGTGATAACAAAAAAAAAACCAAACTCGTTGCCATTGAGTCAATTCCAACTCATAGTGACCCTATAGGGCAGAGTAGAACTGCTTCGTAGAGTTTCCCAGAAGCACCTGGTGGATTCAAACTGCTGACCTTTTGGTTAGCAGCCGAGCTGTTAACCACTATGCCACCGTGGTTTCCTTAGCAGTGACAGGTCCTGCTGAAATGAGTACCCTCCTCTCTTGTATCATGGGGCAAGCACCAGAGCGGAACTGAGCTCTATAGTCTGTAGATAAAAAGCCAGACACCACCTCTAACCACAGGTATGCCTTCAAACTAGTGGTTCTCAGACAGGAGTGATGTTTCCCCGCAGAGAATATTTGACATTTTTGGTTGTCACAACTTGGGCATGTATGTGTGGGGGTGAATGCTACTGGCTTCTAGTGGTTGAGGCTAGGGATGCTGCTAAACGTCCCACAATGTTCAGGATAACCTCAAAGAATCATTTGGCCCAAAATGTCAATAGTGCCAAGGTTAAGAAACCCTGAGACACCAAACTGGACGCTTGAATCAAGCTAAGAGGAAGGGAGTTGGTGACATGAACGAATCTGTCCTGAATTCCACCCTGAAAGGAAAACTTCTCAGTCCCACTTTCCTGGGTTATGATCAGACGCATCATTAACCCCGAGGCTCTTTTCAGAGAGCTTTGGTGACCACTGTGAAACAGAAAAAGCTCTAGTTTCATGAAGCTGAAATCCAGGAAGTTAGGCAAAGACCTTTCCTAACATCAAACCCCAGAGAGACAGCATGGTGGGAATAGCATGATACAATTAAGAGAGCTGTTTTGACAGGGCACGTCCTCAAGGACCCGCGGTAAGGGAATCAATGACCTCTCTAACTACAGAGGCCGGGTGGTTAGCCTTGAGCCTCAAGCAGGTTCTTAGGGAGCCTCAGTGAGCCAAACCATCTTTGTTTTGGTTGGTTGTACAGGGCACAGCCTGGTGTGCTTCCCTCTCCCTTGGCATCTGAGGGGCGCACCTCCCAGTAATCACCTGTAAATGTCACCAGGCACAGATGCCACCCTCCCCTCCTCCTTTGCCAGAGCGGAGGCACCTGCAGCCACCATGCTTCCTCTTAGTGCTTACCCTCAGGGGAGGCTACCCTCCCATCTCTGGTGACAGAGAGCCTCAGAGGCAAGAAAGCAAGGCTCCCCAGAGGCCCGGGCTGGCTGGCAGGCATCCCTAGGGCTTCCTGGCAGGCAAGGAATTCTCTCAGGAACAATACCTCTACTCCGCCCCAGGCTTCCCTCCACATGATGGTGGGGTGTGCATGGAGGGAAGTAGGGTGTGAGGCCGCCATGGACTGGAGGGCATAGGTAGAGAGGAATGATTCTCCTCTGGGACCATTAAGCTCCCCAGCTTCCAGCCCTGCAGGGAATCTTCCCATTGCCTCTCCTCAAAGTTCTCCAAGAGGCAGCAGCTTGGGATGTGTAGGCTGGACCCCCGGAGAGCTCACAGGGTGGGCAGTGCACAGCCAAGCCAAGGCAGGGCCTGATTTGTCACTCAGATGGGTGAAATGCCAAAGCAGTCGCTGTACTCGTGGTCAAGTTCTCCCTCCCTGGGTGGTTCATCCACAGTTGGGTGCTAACCACAATAGTGCTGCACACAGCTCCCATAACTGCCTCTACCCAGACCTACCCGCTCTCCAAGCCTTTGACTACAGGAAGGAAGCACCACTGGGGCCTTTCACCAAAAAAAAAAAAAAAAAAATCGCTGCAGGGTTGACTCTGACTCATGGCAACCCCATGTGTGTCAGAGAAGAACTGTGCTCCATATGGTTTTCAATGGCTGATCTTTGGGAAGTAGATCACCAAGCCATTCTTCTGAAGTGCCTCAGAGTAGACTCAAACTTCCAACCTTTCAGTTAGCAGCCAAGCGTGTTAACCATCTGCACCACCCAGTGAGTTCCACGGCCTCTCAAACTCAGCATGTCTAGAAGCTCATCTACTCTCAAACCTGCTCCTCGCCCTGCCTCAGGCAACATTCTGCTCAAGCCGGAAACAGGAGAGCCTCTTTCCACCCCACCTGCATCCACCTCCCAGAAAGTGAGGTCCTGCATCTTTCATGCCCAGAAAGGAATGAATTTGATTGTGAATTTAAACCCATTTCAGGGGCTCCCCTAGGGGTTCACAGGAGCGTGTCGTGGCATCTCAGAGATGGCAGCTGAGTTATGTGAGCTCCTGCATCTCCCCTCCAATGTGGAGAAAGTTCCATCACCTCCTGTGGAAGAGGAAAGGGGAGTCCCTAGTCCAAAGGATGTGGGACAGGGAGGGTCTCGGCAGTTGTATGAGGTGCAGACATTGAAGACCTGAACTTGGGGACATAGATGAGACGATTGCCCAGATGCAGCTGTTCCTTAAGAAGCAAATCTCTTCAGCTGCCTTTTTCATCCTTGCAGATGTTCTTCATCTATTTTGTTTTGTTTTAAGGTCAGTGACAACATACAGCACAGGTCACTCAGGAAGTACCTCTGAGGATGCAGCTGTTTTTCGGTGGGAACACAGAATTCACCATGCGTGATTCTCTGCTCCCCTTTGTGCAGTACAGAGGAGCTGTGCTTGAGGAGCCCTGATGACCAGGAGTTGAGCCTGGGTGGCTGTTTGTTCCTGGCATTCTGAAGAAGAATACCTCTCCCTCAAGATTTAGAGGCTGCATTTTATGTTTTAATGGTTTCTGTCAAAATTCCAGGAGGCTTTATTGACTGATGAGAAACAAGGAAAGAGGAAGAATATTCCAGACAGTGGAAATAGCACAGACAAAGGCTTAAAGTGAGCAAGCATTTGTTAGCAAATGTTGACTGAGCACCTACCACACATCAGAAGAATGGGCAATGGGTGAGACATGGTCCTGCCTCTGTTGAAGGGCTACCAGTCAGGGTGAACAAGAGACCATGGTAAGGAGCTGTGGGAGGAATATTAGAAAGAGGATAGAATCAGCTTGGAGAGTGCATAGAAAGCCAGGCTGAAGTGCAACCTGGCAATTTATTAGCCGGGGTCTTGCAATAGAGCTATCAGGGCTCTTCCTGGATCCCCTTGACCTCCTTCCCATTGTTCCACACATCAATACCTGGTGTGTATTCATTGTCAACAGCCAGTACCTGGCTGCTAGAACCCACGCTACCTGTGCACATAGGGCCACAAGTGCACAGGATTGTATGTACCATTGGAGGCAGGCCTTAACCAAGACTGATGGGGGTAGGGGTATAAATACTTCAGCTCTCTCACTGATCAGGAAAATGCTGAGGTGGGACTTATACAATTCAGAGCTCCTTATGGGATGGAATCAAGTGGGAACTTCCATGGCACTAGGCTTAATGCTGCACCCTTGCTTGGCCTCCTACCCTTCTTGGAAGACACTATTCTATCGGTTTTTCTATCCCCACTCTTCTATCCCTGGGAACACTTTCGAATAAATCAGTTTCACCTGAATCTTCATCATGACCTGCTTCTTGGTAACCCAGCTAAGACAGGGCATTTTAAGACGATGAATATGAAGGTGATGTGATATGGAATGATTTGAAGAAAGAAGTGAGATTTTCAGGGAAGTGGGGCTAGGTAATCCAAGTGAGAGGTGATGAGACATTGGACCAGATCTTTGAGAATAAGATTGGGAGGGAAATAAGAGACTTTTCAGTGAAAGAGTAAAAAGTCTGGCTCAGCTTGGGGAATAAAAGAGAAAGAAGAGCCAAGAAGAGGGTGCTTTCAAGCCAGGATAGTTGAAGAGTGATGGAAGCTGGAGAGGTGGATGGGGAACTGACCTGAGGGAGGAGGTCACTGGTCTGCTTCAGACATGCTGGGTCAGGTGTGGTGACAAGACGCCTGGATAGAAACACTCCAGAGGAGGTTGAAGATATGGGAGAGAAAGTCCAGGTGGTTGAGTGGATTTATTAGGCTTCAGCCAAGAAAGAAAGCATCAGGCTCAATCAAAGATGGCAGGACTTAGAGTCAGGAAGCTAGAGCCTAGTTCCCACTCAGCCACTCATTAGTTTCCTGACTATGGGAGAAGTTCACCCATTCAACATGTTTTTATTGAGAACCTACTATGTGCCAGGTGCTGTGCTATGCTCTGAGGATACAATGATGCTCTTTCACTATCCTACCCTCTAGGAGTCCAAAGTCTGATAGAGAATACAGATGAAGACGTAAGCAAAGACTATACATGAGGCAAGTATATGAGATGGGAAGTACAAGGTGCTGTGGAAGGCATGATGAGGACATCATGGAGGTTGTAGTATTAGAAAGGCCAGAATAGAAAGGGAAGGGTTTTCTGGGAAGAAAAGGCATGCGTACAAGGGTTGGGAGAAGTAACACAGAGTGTAGCCTGTATGTCAGTTAGGGTTCTGGAATGCAAGCCACAGAAACTGACTCAGGAGCTCATGCCACCAATCTTGGCATCATCCCTGACTTCCTTCTTTCCCCATGCCCCCATCCAATTCATCAGCAAGTCCCACCTGCCCTGCCTACACAATGTATTTCATTCCTACCACTTCTCACCTCCTCCTGTTGTCTCCCTAAACCAAGCCACTGGCCTCTTTTAGCTTTCCCACTGCAAAGGTGCTTTAAATGGTGTATAAGGAGTCCTGGTGGCACAATGGTTAATGCTAACTGAAAGGTCAGCGGTGGAAACCCACCCAGTGGCTCTGAGGGAGAAAGACCTGGAGATCTGCTCCCGTAAAGATTACATCCTAGGAAACCCTATGGGGCAGTTCTCCTCTGTCACATAGGGTTACTATGAGTCAGAATTGACTTGACCGCACACAACAACAACAACATTAGTTTCCTAGGGCTGTCGTAACAAACTGTCACAAAGCGAGCAGCTTAAAACAACACAGATTTGTTGTTTCATAGTTCTGGAGGCCACAAGTCTGAATTCTAGGTGATGCCAGGGCCGTGATCTCTATGGAGACTCTAAGGGAAGATTCCTTCTTGTCTCTCCCAGCTGCTGGTGGTGGTGTTAGTTGCTGTTGAGTTTATTCCAACTCATGGCAACCCCATGTGCCCCAGGCATTCCTTGGAGTGTAAATGCATTTTCACATGGTCATCTTTTCTTTCTCTCTCTCTGTATTTTTTCTTCTTTTGTAAAGACACCTTAATCAGATTGGATTAAGACACATCTTACTCCAGTATAACCTCATGTTAATTGGTAATATCTTCAAAGACCCTATTTCCAAATAAGGTCACATTTACAGGATGGGGTTAGGACTTCAATATAACTTCTTGGGGGACACAATTCAATCCATAACGAAAGGTCTCCCCGCTTCCATCTTTGTTCCCCTACAGACTACACCTACTTCTCACTTATCAACTGTCTCATTATCTGACATTTTATATTTATTACAAAAATGAAAAATCTGCTATCTGACTATTTTGTGCATTAACGATGTACGTTTAGCAGTAACGAACACTGAGGTGCAATGCAGGAGTAACGCTTGCTGTGATGGTTAAGGTTATGTGTCAGCTTGGCTGGGCCATGATTCTCAGTTTGGCAGTTATGTAATGATATAATTTGGCAGTTATGCAATGATGTAATTTGGCAGTTATGTAATGATGTAATTTGGTAGCTATATAATGATGTGGTCATCCTCCATTTTCACATGACACTGATTTTCACATAATGACTTGGTCTTTGGAACCTGATCATGTCGGTAAGTGAGGACTGGGTGTATTTTCCACTCAGCAACAAGAGTGATCCTGTAGAAGCATACGTTGGATTGCATTACACCATGCTCAAAGCTCTTCAATTGTTTCCCATCACATTTAGCATAAAATATAAATACTTATCAATGACCATGAGGCTCTATATGTTTTTCATCATGGCTGGGAGTGAAAGGTAGGTGAGGATAGGGGAATCGGCGGGTATTCCCAAATCAAGTAAACCACTCTAAGAGGTCAGGACTTCCTCCTGAGGACAATGGGGATCACAGGGTTGAGGGAAGTAGAACTTAGGAGATGTAATTTCAGAACTTGCTGATCAATTGGAAGGAGGAGTGAAGCAGAGAATAACTCGGGATAATGTCCCAGTTTCATGGTTGGGCAATTGTAAGGATGGTGGTGTCATTCATTGGTTCCAGGGTGAAAACCATGAATTCAGTGTGAGACATTTCTATTTTCCTCCAACCCCACAGCCACGCCCTGGTCAAGCCATGTCCAGGCCACAGCTGGACATCCTAGAGGGGATGTCCAAAGAGCAGTTGGAGACATGTACTTTGGAGTTCAGGAAAAATGTCAAGGCTAGTGATGTAGATTTGGAGTCATTGCATATGGTTGGTAACTGAAGCTGTGTGAGGGCTCAAGTTTGAGGAATGAGGGGATGTAGGGAGTGTAGAAAAGAAGGACCAGAAGAGAAACCTCAGGAATGTTAAGAAGAAGAGGAGTTACTAAGAAGCCTAGAAAGAGCAGCCAGAGAAGTTGGAAGAAAACCAGGAGAGTATGGTGTCACCACAGCCAAAGGAAGGGAATGCTGAAGGCGGATGGAGTTGTCAACAGGTGTCTTATTTTGCATCGTTATCTTAGCATCCTGTTGTTTTCCTTTTTCAAAACTTTTCATGTTTTGCAATTACATATTTAACTGGGTGATTATTTGTTGAATGCCTATCTCCACAAGTCTGTAAACTCCACCAGGGCAGGGACCATGTCCATTTGGTTCGTTATATTCCCCATGATTAGAACACAGTAGTTGCTCAATAAATATTTGTTGAATAAATGAATGTGGGATGCACATTCTGGAGAGCCCTTCAGACCTTATGCCAAGCTTAGTCTGTGCACAGAAGGATAGTCTTTGGCTGATTCCCAGATAAAAGAAGTTTGGAGCCATATTACTCTTAAGGAGACTCTTAAGGCTCTTGCGACATCTGGCCTCTCTGGGAGAGTAGGGGGCAGAGAACAGCAACTTAGAGAAGTCCAAGTTCATGCCAACCCCCCCACCCCGCCAGCTAGCAGTAAAGCTGCAAAAAATGTGAGCCCATGAGCTGGCCCAGAGCAGATACTGAGACAAGAAACTACTCTTTGCTCTTTCCCAGTTCTAAATCCTACATGTCCCCCAAGTCCCTGGCATAGTCACACACCTATGTAGACATGATTCTGGCCCTGCTGACGTCTGCCCAGCCTCACTTTTCTGAGGCCAAGAGATAGTCCCCACAGGCCACCAAGAGACTTTTGCAAAACAGCCGAGAAACACAAAGCATGGTGTCCTCAGCAACTCCTCCGCCCATTTTCACTTTCTATACACCAGCCTCTCGTTTGAAATAAATGTATTCAATACAAAGGTACAAAATGGATGAAACAGTTGTTTTAAAATGCTGATTTCATGCCCCTCCCAAAGGCACTCTTTTGTTCTTGTGTTTAATTTTTTACATCAGATTGGCGATAACAAACTCTAGGGCAGACTCATCAAAGGAAACTGATGATTACTGACTCCGTACATTTTATTTTGTTCATTATTTTGTTAACACCTGATTCTGAAAAACACTCTTATGAATGGGCTGGAAGCTGGCATAAAAATTATTAGCAATAGAGAGATCTTTCACACAGAAAAAGGTTTATTAGCATGTCAGCTGCAGCGGGCGTGTGGAACTTGCTTTGTGGCAGACAATAACACCTAGCAAGCACCTTTCCACCTGCCAACATGTAAACACCTTATAACCTAAGGGCTGGGTTGTATTTTTCTTTGTAGAAACGTACCCATCTTGTCCCACCTAGAATTCCTGGCGGGTGGAAAATAGTAGATTACAGAGGAAATTGGTTCAGACAGTGGGCCTAGGGCAGCCCTGAAAAGGGGGACAAGGTGTAGGAGGGCCTAAGGATTGGTTGGGGTGACACAACCCTAAGGGTTGGTTGGGAGCCCCACTATCACTGAGAGCAGCAGAAAGTACGTGCATCAGTTGATTCATTCCACATTTCCAAAGCACTTCATATGTTCATGGTTCTCATCAGAATCCAAATTTATGTAGGTACAGGTAGTCCCCAACTTCTGACACATTCGCATTACAGTGAGTTGTACTTAGGACCGCTCTTTTTTTTTTGTACATCTGATTGTTAGAAACATGTACTATATACAGTGTTGCAGCACATAATTTGATGATGTTATCATTCTCCCCAAAGACAAATAAAGATCAGATTTATAAAGCTACTGATAATAAAAGGCAATAATAATGAAAACTAATAAAAACAAAACAAAACAAAAAAAGAGGTATTCAGCTTACTTCAGAACCGACTTAGGGCAGAGCAGTCGTTGGAACGGAACTCCATCGTAACTCGGGGACTACCTGCAGTAGATATTAGTTACTTTTGGATGCCTTCCGTGATCTTTGAACACTCTTCCTATCTTTGGAGAAATGCCCTAGTTTATGATCTCATGTCTCCCTAAGGTAGAAACTGGAATCTCTCTTGCCCAGCTGCCCTTGCAGCTAAGGTGCAGACAGGTGACTTAGGCTCCACCAGTCTGACACACCAACATGAGACTCTGTTGAGAAGCTATGCCATGAGGAAGCCGGTACTCCATAGAATCCATTCTACAGAGAGGCAGAGGTTCTAAGCAGCATCCAAGCCGCAGGCTCAGGGGAGTGAACACAATATTAGTGGCCAGTGGCAGAGGCAGGGGTGTATCCTTGGAGCAGATCTATAGTGGAATCTGAACACTATTCTTGGTCGCCAAGCCTTCAAGTCTGTTTCTCTGGCCCTTTCAGAGATTCTGTGAGTTATCTAGTATTCCTTTTCTGCTTAAACTGGCTAGAGTGAGTTTCTGATGTTTGTAACTGAGACGCCAGACTGTGGTCATAGCTCTATGAACTGCAAATGTCAGAAACCCAAAGGAAACCTGCTGGGTGGTATAACCAAAAAAGTCTAGTGATAGCAGTAGTTTCAGGCCTAGTTGGGTCCAGGGGCCAGGACCAGCTACATAATTTGCAGGGTCCAGCACCAAATGAAAATGCAGGGTCCCTTTAAAAAAAAAATCTTAAGAATTTCAAGATGACAACAGAAGAGCAGTAAACCAAGTGTGGGGCCCTTCTAAGTGCACAGCCCTATGCTACTGCACAGGTCACACACCCGAGAAGGTGGCCCTGCCAGGGGATCAAACAACGTTGCCCCCATGTCGTTCTCTCTCCACCTATGGCTCTGCTTTTTTTCTGTGTTGACTTGATTCTCAAGTCAGCTTTCCCACATACGGTGGTCCCCAGCAGCAGCAAGTTTAAAGTTCCACAGAAAGGGACAGGCTGTCTTTCCTACAATTACCAAAAGGAATACCAATATTTAGTCCGATTGGTCAAATCTGGGTCGCATACATATCATGAAAGGTAGAGTCATCCCCACTAGAGCCACGTGGCCATTCTGCCTTAGAGTGGAAAAGGGATAAATCAGTGAACTGTACTAGCAAAGGGAGAATGGATGGTGGACAGGCAAGAACAGCAGATGCTGACCGCCATACAAGGTACACCTTCTCTTAAGACGCTTGTAATTCAGTAGGAAATATGACCTCATAAGAGAATGTTAATATTTTATTAATTACAATTAAAATCTTATAGATACACCTATGTTATGCCTGATACAGATAATTTCACAGGTCCATTGTGTCTGCAATACCTAAATTCAAGAATCTTTGAAGACTGAAGAATGTTTCACAATTCATTTGGTAATAAAACTTTGCCTGAATGAAACTCACTGCAGGAGCAAAATCTAAGCTGAACTTTTTATCCCACTTAGTATAAATATACATATATTTAACTGCAGAAGTATTAATGTGCTAGTCCACCAAGAATGTGGTATAGTATACAGAGTATTGGTACCTAGTTATCTTTCTGAAACCTTAAAAATGCTAAAATCTGTAATGTCTGAAACCAAGAGATTTGGATAAGGGTTTGTTGACTTGTAATGACATGGATTTGGGGATAGCTTTTGAGAGAGGAGCAAAATACCCAGGTTTTTAAGGAACTTTTCTTGACCCCAATGTCTTACCTATCAGCTTGAAAGCAGAGTAGAAGAAGAAGGCTGGTGGGATTTCAGGAACAATCCAGAAAGCCCTATGGGAACGAAGAGTCTCCCATTATCTGCATTTGCTTGGGAGAGTCACGACTTTGGGGTGCCTTCCCGATTGACAGGCTCAGTGACTTTCAACGGAAAGAAAGAAATGGAAAGGCCCTAGCAACTCAACTGAGCCGAGCTAGTGAATCTGGTCTGGTGTCACAGTCCAAGAGAAATGTGAGTGTTTGCAATCACAGGCAGCGGGATGGGGCTGGTTTCCTTCTGGAACGCTAAGGGGATGCCAGGCCCCCCTTACAGAGGCCCTGCACCCCAAGTGCAGGCTGGGGAAAACAGGGCATTCCTTATACAGTAAGTTGGCGATGCTGTTACAGTGCCAGCTGAGCCACGTTTCCCATTTCTGTAAAAGCCACCTCACCTTTTGGGAGAAGAAAAAGCAAGCGAGCACCCACCCAAGCATGTTAGAAAATCATTTAGAAATAAATAGGAATGAAAGGTCCCTGGGTGGCACAGACGGTTTGTGCTTGGCTATTAATCAAAAGGTTAGTGGTTTAAACCCACCCAGAGGCACCATGGATAAAAGGACTACAGCCCTGAAAATCTACGGAGCTCAGTTTAACTTTGTAACACACGGGGTCACCATGAGGCGGAATCCACTCAATGGCAACAGGTTTATCTTTTTTTTTTTTTTTTTTTACTATGGAATTTATGTCTGATGAAATACTTTCTTTAATCTTCCAACTGAGGTAAGGAGTCTAGAAAAAGTCATCTATTAGACCCAAGGTGATTAAATCAATTAAACATAATTAACAAAAAAAAAAAAAAAAAAACCAAAAACCCATTGCCATCGAGTCAATTCCGACTCATAGTGACCCTATGAGTAGAACTGCCCCATAGGGTTTCCAAGGAGTGGCTGGTGGAGTCAAACTGCCAACCTTTTGGTTAACAGCCGAATGCTTAACCATTGTACCACCATTACCTGCATCTAACTTTGCTGTGTAAAAATCTTGGCTAAAGCTTGGTGTTACCGAGTTAGGTTTGTTAGGTAAACACTGACTTGAAGACCTTTTCAATTGGAACATAAGAAGAAGGCACTGAAAAGAATACGTTTTCTGAACGTCACATTGGCCCCATTAGGAGGACCCTGTGATCACATTCTTACATGCTTTGTCCTCAAACAGAGATTTCCCTGTCTTTTTCACCCATAAGCAGAAAAAGTCCTCTCCATGCTCATTATCAGGCTTGCAGCGCCTGCTCTCTCTGATGTGCCTCCCTCCCTAAATTTGGAGCCCCAATTCTTGAGATCTGTCATTGTCACCTTTATTATAATGGTGTCTTACAATCCCACAGCTAGTGACACTCAGGGGAGGAATATTCTGATGAGGAGGGTGGAGGTGCCCAGCAGATGTGCGATGGAAGTTTCCATAGGGCTACACTGAAAACTCACACAACGAATGGAGGGTTGGAAGGGAGGTGGGCATTTCGTCAGCTGATTTTACTCCCCCGGTTTCATGCAAGAAAAAGCCAGAGATACCCTTGGGAGTATTCAAGAAAGTAGATCTTGTGCTATTCTAGCTAACGGCAGGCAGGAACATTCTCCTTCCAGGTTAAAGCAAAGTGTATACCTGTACCCCAGACCAAAGTTTGGTACACACTGAAACAGTTGAGTGAACAGGCAGAAGTGATTCACTTTCTTTGCATCATATGTAAGCAAAAGGAGCTTAAAAGATCCATGGGAGGGAGGATTTATGGCTGGTTTCCTTTTCTCTCACTCAGTAGGGCCTCCGACTCAATGCTAGGACAGTTAACCAGGCCAGTTGAACATGATGGGGTTTTGCACACACCTGACATTCTTTCTAAGAAGAGACTATGCCTCCATGGATGCCACTCAATTAAAAGAGGGCCAAAGATCAGCAAATACCATTTACCCACATTTGGAGGTAAAACTGGCCCAGGATATCATAAAAAATCACCAAAAGTACAAAATCAGTATTTTTAGGAGCACATCTAAAAGGTGGCCAAACAGATGTTGTTACTTGCGCTCGAGTAGATTCCGATTCACAGTGACCCCGTATGTACGGAGTAGAACTGCTCCATAGGGTTTTCAAGGCTGTGACTTTTCGGAAGCAGATGGCCAGGCCCAGAGGCAGATTATCCAATAGGCAAGGCAAGCACGGTGCTTACCTTGCTTACCAGCTCATATGCAGTGAACAACTTTACAATTTTTTTCACCACATCAAAGATTCTGCTTCTAAGTATGGCTGGCATCTGTCTCTCTCCCAACCCCACAGCATCTTCCTACAGAATCAAGGCCTCTTTTCAAACTTACAATCCCTGACAGGGGTAGATAACCCAGTAAGCAAGGTAAGCACAGGCATACTTGTGCTTACTTACTATTTTGTAGTGAACAATTTCACATGGATTTTCACCACATCTTTGTGACAAGACACCGGATCAGCACAGCTTATGGCCTCCTATAACTTACTAACCAGTGGGAAAGAAGACAGACATTCAACAGGGACATGCATCTACTTGGGTACACTGTGACTAGAATGGTCTTCCTTGTTATAATGAGATTGTTTCCCCTCAAAGGCCACATTTCTGAAGCGATGGAGGAGCAAGTGTGAGTCTGAGCAGAAATGTAGCAACAGGAAGGACCCTTCCCTGTTTTGAGAGCTACTGAGATATGGTTAGGATTAACCAGGTGCCATTGAGTCAATTCTGACTCATGGCAATCCCATGTGCGACAGAGTAGAACTGTGCTCCATGGAGTTTTCAGTGGCTGATTTTGGGAAGCAGATTGCCAAGGTGCCTCTGGGTGGACTTGAACTTCCGACCTTTCCGTTAACACACAAGTGCGTTAAATCATCTGCACCATCCAGGGACTCCTAATTGGGACTGTTGTTGTTAGGTGCCATCAAGTCAGTTCTGACTCATATCGACCCTACGTACAACAGAATGAAACACTGCCCAATCCTGTGCATAATAGTAGGTATTGAGTCCATTGTTGTAACCGCTGTGTCGATTCATCTCATTGAAGGTCTTCCTCTTTTTTGAGGACCCTCTACTTTACCAAGCATGATGGCTTCTCCAGGGACTGGACATGTTATCTCCTGATAACATTGTCTAAAGTACGTAAGACTAAGTCTCGTTTTCCAAGCTTCTAAGGAGTATTCTGGCTGTACTTCTATGACAGATGTGGTCATTCTTCTCTCAGTCCGTGGTATATTCAATATTCTTAGCCAACACCATAATTCAAATGCATCAATTCTTCTTCAGTCTTCCTTATTCATTGTCCAGCTTATGTGTGCTCTTTAGTCCTCAAAGTGATATTTTTGCTTTTTAAAACTTTAAAGAGGTCTTTTGCAGCATATTTACCCAATGCAATACGTCGGCTGATTTCTTGACTGTTGCTTCCACGGGCATTGATTGTGAATCCAAGTAAAATGAAATTCTTGACAATTTCAATATTTTATCCGCTTATCATAATGTTGCTTATTGGTCCAGTTGTGAGGATTTATGTTTTCTTTATGTTAAGGTATAATCTATATTGAAGGCTGTGGTCTTTGATCTTCATCAGTAAGTGCCTCAAGTTCGCTTCACTTTCAGCAAGCAAGGTTATGTCATCTGCATATCTCAGGTTATTAATGAGTCTTCCTCCAATCCTGATGACACATTCTTCTTCACATAGTCCAGCTTCTCGGATTATTTGCTCCACATATAGAATGAATAAGTATGGTAAATAGATACGACCCGGACACACATTTTTCTGGTTTTAAAACACACAGTATCCCCATGTTCTGTTCAAACGACTACCTGTTGGTCTATGTATGAGTTTCACATGAGCACAATTAAGTGTTCTGGAATTCCCATTCTTCGAAATGTTATCCATAATTTGTTATGATCCACACAGTCGAATGCCTTTGCATAGTCAATAAAACACAGGTAAACATCTTCCTGGTATTCTCTGCTTTCAGCCAAGATCCATCTATCATCAACAATGACATCCCTTGCTCCACGTCCTCTCCTGAGTCCTGCTTGGATTTCTGGCAGTTCCTTGTCGATGTACTGCTGCAACCATTTTTTAATTATCTTCAGCAACATTTTACTTGTGTATGATATTGTTCAATAATTTCCACATTCTGTTGGATCACCTTTCTTTGGAATGGGCACAAATGTGGATCTCTCCCAGTCAGTTGGCCACGAAGCTGTCTTCCAAATTTCTTGGCACAGATGAGTGAGTGCTTCCAACGTTGCATCCATTTGTCGAAACATAGCAACTGGTATTCTGTCAATTCCTGGAGGCTTGTTTTTTTGCCAATGACTTCAGTGTAGCGTGGACTTTTTCCTTCAGTACCATTGGTTCTTGATCATATGCTACCACCTGAAATGGGTGAATGTCGACCAATTCTTTTTGGTATAGTGACTCCGTGTATTCCGTCCATCTTTTGATGCTTCCCGTGTTGTTCAATATTTTGCCCATAGAATCCTTCAATATTGCAACTCGAGGCTTGAATATTTTCTTCAGTTCTTTCAGCTTGAGAAACGCTGAGCATGTTCTTCCCTTTTGGTTTTCTAACATCAGGTCTTTGCACATTTTATTTGGGATTAGGGGGCATATTTCAGTTGGGATTAAGGGGCTAAAAAGGTATCATTAGTCTCATGACCATCTCCACTGGGCTGATTCTCATCAGTGAACCAAAACTGTAAGCTATAGTTAAAGGGGTGAAGACCTTGCAGGAAGTCCCTTGAAGGCTCTCAATCTTTCTTATTCTAATTATTTTACTTTCTTTTTTTTTTTTTTAAAGTGCTCTTTTCAGTTTCTCTCTGAGAGTCTCCTCCTCACAGAGGATGTGGCTGCCTCCCAGAAAATTTGGCCAGGATTTTAACCACCTGGCGCACAAGATCCTAAACAGCTCAGGACCAGCCCATACTTTTGTGAGCTGAGCGTCTCTCTGTCGTTCTCATGATTGAAGGTAAACTTGCCAGGCACCCCTAGGCTCTTACATGGAGGCTATACCCTGTCATAGAATCCTTTCTGCCCCGGGGCCTGTGGCACATGGCTGGGCTGAGCCTTTTCTGGGTCTGTAAGGTTACCCTGTTCCAGCTTGTACTAGTCTTCTTCCCTACCTGTTTCCCCCTTGGAGGAGAGTGAGGAGACCTGCTTACAGATGTTTGTTCAGGTCAATCTGAGGGGTGTGGCCTAAGGTGGACCTCCCTGAAGGGAGCTGGATTTCTAGAATCGCCTCTATTAGTGCTTGCTAATGGAGGAGATTTGGGATCAGGTCCGGCTTCATGGGTATGTGACCTGTGCAGCTGCGTAGGGCCTACACTTAGAAGGGCCCCACACTTGGCTCAATGCCCTGTTGTTGCTTTCTTGGAGCCCTGGTGGCGCAGTGGTTAAGAGCTTGGCTGACTAATCAAAAAGTCGGCAGTTTAAATCCACCAGCTGCTCCTTGGAAACCCTATGTGGCAGTTCTACTCTGTCCTATAGAGTCGCTATGAGTTTGAATCAACAACAGATTTTTTCTTTGTTGCTGTCTTAGAATCCTCAATAATTTTAAAGAGGTCCTGCATTTTCATCTTGCACTGGGCCTGCAAATTACGTAGCCAGTCCTGTTCAGAGTCATGTATCAGGAATTGTTCAGGGTTGCCTGCCAAGAGACAGAGGGAAACGTAAAATTTCCCTGGGAGCTCTTTCACCCTGGATGCCGGTACATCCTGTGGCCTCCAGGGGGGATTTCTGTAGTTTGTGTTTCTGAGGAGGGTGTATTAGAAATACAGAGCCATCAGGCTATACAGAGGCCAATGTGTTAGACAGTTGCTGACCCCCAGCAATGGGGAAGGGGTAGAGGAGAAGTAGGGGCAGGAAAAATCCTGCTCGGTTGTGAATAGAAGTGGATCTGTGCTCTTGTTCTGGCAGATGCCTGGAGCTGACCATTTTTCTCAGGGGGCTCTTGTGGGCTCCTTGAAGGTTTCCTGCCAGCCTTTCACCTGAAATAGACAGCTGCCTCTCTGTCCCAAGAGTCAGATGGGGTTCTTTCCATAGTCCCTGGAGACCCAACATTCCCCCTCAGCTCCCTGCTGCTGGGCCCTGAGGAGAAGAACCCTAGCAAACCCTACTCTGTTCCTCTCTTCTGCAGGGCCCATTCATCTACCCAACTCTGTCTCCTCAACCCTGCAGGCCTGGACCACTTTGTCTCTGTCAGCTGTGCAGAAGGATCTGAGCTTCCACACTCCCTCACGTGTTCCAGCTGCAGGCAATGCACTTCATAGCTTTCTGAGTGGCCCCAGGGAAGCCCCTTCACCAACCTTGAGGTGAAGGTAGCACTCCTACCCTTCCCCCTGGTTAGGATGGGGTCTCATGACATGTCAACAGCTTTCTCAAAAAACAAACAAAAAACTCTTCCCAATCCTCTTTCTCTCTATCTCCTATTTTTGTATTCTCAGAATAGGTGAGGGGACTCAGGAGTTATGAAACCAGTTCTTGACAATTTCCTTTGTAATTTTTGCACGAGGGATCCAGCTTTAGAATTTCACATTATTGCGTCTCATCGTCTCTGTGGAAACTTCAATATTAACACCTTGTTATAGTTTCAAGGCCCTGGGTAAGCGCCATGAGTTGAATAATATAGTATTTACACAGCCTTGTAAAGTCCGCAAAGCATCTCACGTATCTGGCGCCGTTTGGTTCTCCCAACAGCCCTGTGGTCGACATTATGGTGTCCTCCCTTCACGGGTGAGTCTATTGAGATTCAGGAGGCTGTGTGACTTGCCCTCGTCACTCAGCTCGCAAATGGAATGGCACTGAAGACCTCCTCCTAGGTCTTCTCACTCCTGCCTGCCTGCTCTTCCACGGCTTCTCTGCCCAGGAGACTAAGGTGGATGTTGGTGACTATTACGTATAGTAGCCTCTGATTGGCGCTGTACCAGAAATACAAAGGAATTACAGTGGAGCAACAATCGGAGAGCTGTGCTGACTTGGAGGTCAGAAGGTAATGTTTATGAAAATACTTTGCACACTGAAAAGCAAAGGACAAATGTGGTATGCTTTCTGTGACTGTTACTTTCAGCTCCTGGGTCATCCAGGCTGGCTGTTTAGGGTCCCCAAGTTCCCAGTCAACTGGAATGGTCATCTTACTGCTAACTTTGGACAGGCTTGAATACCATCTACCGGGGGCAGGTTATCCGGCAAGAAAGGTAAGCAGGGGCTTACTTACTAATCTGCAGTGAACAATTTCACATGGTTTCACCACATCAAACATCATCATTAAAAATGTGGTGAGACCCATGTGAAACTGTTCACTACAGGTTAGTAAATGAGCATAAGTAAGCCCATGCTTACCTTGCTTATTGGATAATCCACCCGACCAGGCCTGTCTTCCTAAGCACTGCCAGGTGGGTGCCAACCTCCAACCTTTTGTCTAGTAGTCGAGTGCTTAAAGATTTGTGCCACCCAAGGACTCCACCTAAGAGGTGGCCAAACAGATTAAAAAAAAACAAAAACAAAAGCATACCAACCCCCTTGCTGCTGAGCTGGTTCCAACTCATAGCAACCCTACAGGACAGGGCAGAACTGCCTCATAGTGTTTCCAAGGCTGTAATCTTAAGGAAGCCAATTTTGACATCTTTCTCCCAAGGAGCTGCTGGTGGGTTCAAATTGCCAACCTTTCGGTTAGCAGCTGAGCACTTAACCACTGCGTCACCAGGGCTCTGGCCAAACTGATAGGCAGCAACAAATAAGAAAAGTTTTAATCTTTCCAGTTAGTTAGCTTTTGTCAAAGCTACTGAATTTAATCAAGTTCCCATGCAGACATGATTGGTATGACTTGTATAGCATTTTATAGGTGAATAACGGTCAAGTCTATCATTTGTTAGCATTTCTACCCCTAAGAGTGAACAACTATGGTGACAAAAACAGATTCATAACATACCCAGCAGTGTGATAAATTGCAGAGGGACCCTAGAAACTGATAAAATTGTCAGTAACCCTCTCAATATTTTTCATTCTGCAATTAAAAACTCGCAACAATATTAGGAGAGACTGGATCCAATGCCACATAAAAATGGCACACAGGTTGCTCTGCCATTCTGAACAGAACAAAAGAAAAAAAATGAAGAGCTGTGGGAAAGGAAGAAGATATACACTTCCAGTGGAGATAAAATACGGGCTCGGTAAAGTAAAAAGATACAGAGAGGCTACTCCAGATAGAGAAATGGCTACAGCAGGAAACCCTCCTGATAATAAGGGTAGTAAAGGCCAAGTTAGAGGAAAGCCAAGAGACCCATAATCATCTGCAAGAGGAAACAGGTTGGGGCAGTGAAATATGACGCCTTGCTCAAAGGGACCTAGGGGCAGTTTTCATAGCAATGGTAGATTCTGAGAGAGATCATAGAGCAAAACAATCACCCTGAAGGTAGAAGCTGAGGAACATCCACCAGGATAAATTCCAAGTAGATGAAAGCTATAAATGTAAAAATAAATCTGAAAAGCATTATTAGGAAACATGGAATCCTTCCTCTGTAACTTGGAGTGGAGGCAAGTATTCCTCATTATGACTTAAAATACAGAAGCGAAAAAAGAAGAGATTGATTAATTGGCCTACATAAAAGCTCCTGAATGGCAAAAAAAAAAAGGAAAGAAGAGAAGGAGAAGAAAAAGGGAGAGGAATAAATGAGAAGAACAAAAGAGGAGGAAGAGAGAAAGGGGGAAGCAGAAGGACAACAAACAAAAAAGGTTCACAAAGAGCTAATCCTCTTAATAGAGAGATTTCAGAGAAATTGAAGAGCCCAATAGACAAAAGATACGTCCATCATCTCACAGAGATAAAAGTACAAATGGCTCAGAATATGAAAATACGTACAACTTCACTTAGAAGAGAAATGAGAATTAAAATTACACTGAAATAGCATCTATAAAATTCCAAAAGTTTAATAACACACTGTTAGATTGGGTTCTCCCAGAGTCAGATTCTGAGACAAGTATCTTAGTATAAGTAGTTTATTGCATAGTGGTTAAGTGTTTGACTGCTAACCAAAAGGCTGGCAGTTCGAATCCACCAGCTGCTCCTTGGAAACCCTATGGGGCAGTTCTACTCCGCACACATGGGGTCGCCATGAGTCAGTAACAACAAGGTAACAACAACGACAACAGTTTATTTAGAAAATGATCCCAAGAAATACCAGTACAGAAGTGAGGAGGGAAGGGATAGAAGTCAAGACAGCATGTGTTATTAAGTCAGTTACCAGTATAGGCACTTGGAGCTTTGCGGGGGAACTGCGGGAGATAGTGCAGAACACATTTCAGAGTTACCTCCTCCAAGAGAGAGAAAGCTATGGTATTTATCCACCAACTTCCCTACAATCATTGGTTGATGGCTGCTTGTGGGGCATTAACTCTCAGGCATTTCCTTCCTTCCCATCCCCCACACTCATGCACAGGCCACGCCTGCTCCCTGAAGCCAGAAAAAAGCCCTGGGGCAGAGAGGTGCAGCTGTGGCGTGGAAATGACTGTCTAGAGGGTATGGGCGGGGCACAGCAGCATCTTATACACACCCTCTGTTGATGAAGCCGACAAGGAACAGGCAATCTCATACATAGCTGGTGAGAGTGGAAATTGTTACACTGATGGCAGTTGAGTGGCGCAAATGGTTAAGCACTGGGTTACTAAACCAAAAAGTTGGTGGTTCAAACCCGGTCAGAGGTGTCTCAGAAGGAAGTCCTGGCGATCTGCTTCCAAAAGGTCACAGCCTCGAAAACCCTATGGGGCAGTTCTAGTCTGTACACACGGGGTTGCCACGAGTCAGAGCAGACTTGATGGCAACTAACAACAGCAACGCAACAATGGAAGTTGGGAGTGCCCTCTGGATACCGACAATCTGACCGTATCTAACACTGATTCTTCTCTCCTGGTGCGTATACCCTTGGATTCTGCAGTCCCACTTCTGGGAATTTATCCTACAGCTAAGATGTGCACATGTAGTAAATGACACATGTACAAGATTATTCATGCAGCACCATTTGTAATGACAAACACTTGGAAACAATCTAATGTCTCTCAATAGGGGAGGGGCTAGTTAAGCAAATTAAGGTACATACATACCAAGGAATACCATGAAGCTATACAAATAAATGAGGCAGTGCTGTGGGTACTGATGTGCAGAGATTGCAAAGATATGTTGTTAAGTGACAAAAGTAAGGTGCAAGAAGATTATGCTACCTGTTGTGTGAAAAAGGGGGGTGAGGGAGAGTAAGACAAACTCTGATTTAATCATACATGCCTAGAGAAACTGGCAGGACACAGAAGACATTTATAACAGTGTTAAGGTGAGGAGGTCGGGAACCGGTAGGATAGAGTGGAATATACATGATTTTTGAAATGTGAATAGTTAATTCAAAAATCAAATTTCAGAAGTGCTGATGGATACTAGGGGCATGGAATTACGGTGCATTTTCTCATTCTAGGAAACCCTGGTGGTGTAGTGGTTAAGAGCAACGGCTGCTAACCAAAAGGTCGGCGGTTCGAATCCACCAGGCGCTCCTTGGAAACCCTATGGGGCAGTTCTACCCTGTCCTATAGGGTCACTATGAATCAGAATCAACTCGACGGCAGTGGGTTTAGTTTTGAGTTTGGGTTCTCATTCTGTGTCATACATTTCCGATTTGTTTGAATGTTTTACATGGTGTGTGTATTACTTTTCAACATGAAAAAAATAGAAGTGATACAATGAATAAACACAAAGTAGGAAAAAGATAGACAACAGGTGAAAACAATCAAAATCTGGTTTTTCAGATGAGCCGCAAGGAAGAGAAAATGACCCTGGCTGATTAAAGCAGAAAAGAAACACTGGAAGGATATGGGATAGTTCACAGCATCACTGAGAAGGTAACAGGCTCAATATACAAGCAGGAACCCAAGGAGGGTAGATAGCAATAACCCTAGAAGCATCGGATGAGGACACTGCTGCCATCACCCCCACTGGACCTGGTTCCCTCTGCCATCTCTAGAGGAACAGGATGTCAGACCAGAAGTTTCAACTGAGGCACCAAGATATGATAGCTTTCAGATGTCAGAGTGAAGCATGAGACAGGCCACCAAGCAGAAAAATCAAAGTAGGTGACCCAGAACTGGACAAAGTACTTTAAGGGATGAAAGCCCAGGATTGCGGGAAGATTCTTGAGAAGGACCTTGGAAGATCTGTTGTGGAGTCCTACCATGCCCAAGGGAGGGGCGGTCAGAAGGTGCTAGCAGGGCAGCTGCCAACGAACCCACAAAAGTGCCCACAACAGAGAGAGCCACCTTTAAACACTGACCCGACCCAGAGAGCAGAAGTCAGTTTATGACAGTAACCAGTCTGGTAAAAAATGTTGTATTCCCTTTAGTTTCCTCATGGCCTCCAACCCCAAAGGGGTCCAAAATAGCAGCTATCGAGCGGGGGGGATTGTGATGGTGAAAGAAAGGAGTCAACCTACCTCTTTGCAACCCTCGCAGGGGGTGGGGGTGGGGGAGAGGAGAGCTTTTACCTTTGCAGATAGAAGTGTGGATTAATAATACATTGGGTTATAGGCGCCAAATTCTAAATGAGACTATGTTTGGCAACTTGGTGATCATGTTGTTGTTGTTACTGTTAGCTGCTTTCAAGCCCATCCCCCACCCCACTCATGATAACCCCAAGCAAAATGCAATGAAACGCTGCCAGTCCTGTACCATCCCCATGTCTGGTTGTGGATTGGACCGTTGTGATCCATAGAGTTTTGGCTGACTGATTTTGCAAGTAGATTGCCAAGCCTTTCTTCCTAGCCTGTCTTAGTCTGGACGCTCCACTGAAACCTGTTCAGTCTCGTAGCAACACGCAGGCCTCCACTGACAGACGGGTGGTGGCTGTGCATGAGGTGCATTGGCCAGAATCAAACCCAGGTCTCCTGCATGGAAGGCGAGAATTCTACCACTGAACCACCACTGCCCCCCACATTTAGTGACCATAGAACTCCGCTACCTGAAAATGGCCAGGAAAGTCATGGGCACTCATTTCATGTGGCATCAGCGGCAAGGATGGGACCACCCCCATAGAGAGGCATAAGGAGATGGGGGGGCAAAAATAAAATTGCTTTTCAGATGACCCGTGGCAAGTCCAGGGAAGTCACAGTTGCGTAGACAGTGGACGTGGCTGCTGCAGCTGCTGACGTAATGAAAGCTGCCTCGGCGTCTCTGGGTCACCTGCTCCGGATTCAAAGTCCAAGCAGAGCATCTGACTGGATGAGCTAGGCTCAGCTCCATGCCCGAGCCCCCATGCCCACGTTCCCCAGAGACTCTGCCTGGGTGAATTCTTCAAGCTTAGGAAGAGTGTTCAGAAGATGGATGGAAAACACTGACATGTGTGCACTATAATGGGAGGCTCTGCAGTCAACAAATATGCTCCTCTGATGGGTACCAGCAACCCTGGAGGGGTAGTGGTTAAGAGCTAACGGCTGCTAACCAAAAGGTCGGCAGTTCAAATCCACCAGGTGCTCCTTGGAAACTCTATGGGGCACTTCTACCCTGTCCTGTAGGGTCGCTATGAGCTGGAATCAACTCGATGGCAAAAGGTTTGGCTTTTTTTTTTTCTGATGGGTACTGTACCCTGCTGAGTTGGGGTGGGGAAGGAGCAGTGTAGCGAGGCTTATGGAAGACAGGATTCTAAGAAGAGTAACATAGATCCTGCCCTAAAATAACTTTTAGCAACTACAACATAAAAAATAAAAACTCACATTTATCTATAACTTATAGCCTAAAGAGCCCTTTCATGTACATTATTTCATTTGCTCTTGACAACACAGTAAGATAGCTCTTCCATGTCCAGCATGATGCCTGGCATATGGTAGGTATTCAACAAATGTTTGTTGAATGAATGACTAAAGGAATGCACTGATACGCAAGAACTGAATCCAGCGGTTAAAGTACAAGCTTTGCAGTTTGTTGTCAGCCCAGTTCGGTACTGTCCAATGGATCGATCTGTGATGATGTAAATATTCTGTATTTCCACTGTCCAATATGGTAGCCACTAGCCACATGAAGTTATTGAGTGCTTGGAATGTGCTCATGAGGTGGAGGAATAGAATTTTTAATTTTACATAATTTTTAATTCATTTAAATTTAAATGGCCACATCTGGTTAATGGCTACTGTACTGGACAGTGAGGTTAACAGTTCGAATTCTAGCTCTGCTACTTACTAGTTCGTAACCTGAGCAAGTTGTTTACTCTCTCCAAGTCTCCATTTCCCGAAATGTAAAATGAGGAAGATAATCCTTACGTCACTGGGCTGTAAAAGTTAAAGGAGGTCTCATATGGGAAGGGTGAAGTTCACTCGTTTGTGAAGGTTAGCCATCAGTTGCCATTGAACTGATTCCAACTCAGGGGGACCTCTTGTGTTTCACAGTAGAACTGTGCTCCATACGGTTTTCAAAGGCTGATTTTTTGGAAGTAGATCCCCAGGCCTTTCTTCTGAGGCGCCTCTGGGTGGACTCAAATTTCCAACCTTTTGGTTAGCAACCAAGTACATTAACTGCTTGTACCACCCTGGGACTCCTGTGAAGGTTAAAGAGGGATCTTATAGATAAAGAAGGTCCCTGGTTGGCACAAGTGGTTTGTGATCATCTAACTAATCTAAAGCTTGGTAGTTCAAACCCACCCAGCAGTGCCATGGAAGAAAGGCCTGGTGCTCTGCTTTATAAAGATTATGGCCAAGAAAACCTATGGAGCAGTTCTCCTCCATAATACATGAGGTCGCCATGAATCAGAATCAACTCAACAGCAGTGGATTTTGTTTTTTTTTTTTTTAAATAGGTGTAGAAAGAAGCTTCGTACCTGGCACCTAGTAGAAGCTCAACAAACGAAGACACCATTTGGACTATTGTGACTCCCACCACCACTGCCACTCCAGAGGTGATGTAGACTGAAAGACGTGGAAGGGCCTGCTCAGGCCACATGTCTACTGCATGGCAGAGTGCAATGTGCATCTCTGAGTCCTGAATCCTAGTGCACTGCTGTTTTCTTTACAGCAGTGGCTTTCTACCTACCAAATTAAGCAAAGGTTCCAAGCCCCCGTATGGACCCTGAGCATTGTCCGTGCTCTGGAAAATGAGTCTTTCACATACGTTTGTGACTGTCATTCAAATTCATGTAGATTCCATCAGGATTAACAAACATACATTTGTTTTAAAGCATTCCTGAATTTATAGTGACTTTTTGTCATCATGTAGACTCTTAATCAACAGATACTAAAAGCACAACAATTACAATGTGAGGGATCTCGAAATCTTTTGACACTGAAAAGGCATCCTCCTCTTCTTTGTTGAAAAGGTTGTTAAACCTTCTTGTTAAAATATAGTTAAAGAAGGGAAAGACACAGGATACATACACACATAAAAGAGTTAAATATCAAGAGGAAATGGCGATGCAAGAGATTCCATAAACCAGTATATATTCTGGTATATTTGCTAGATACACAAATGGTGGTTTTTAACCCAACAGAGTTTATTTAAAGTCAGTTAATAGAAAAGATCAAGGTGTATTTCCCTAAAGACTCTGCAATGGTCAGCAACTGTAAGAAATAAAGCTCTGAGTTTCATTTTTAAAAATGAATTGCACAAATTCAGAGTGGGTGAGATGTTGCTTTAAACAGATTATGTGGAAGAAAAGATCTCGGAGTTTTAGAACAGTAGTCCTGAGTGGGGTGCATATAACCAAGAAGATGCACAAGAGAATCCATTGGCATGAGGAAATAAAATACTAGAACTTCTGTATTTACTTTTTATCTTAACAAAAAAGCTAAGCTTCACTGATATTCAATGTATGTATTGACAGCAGTGTATATATATAGTTTAAATAAGTAGACGTCTTGAAGGTGCATACTCAAAATTTTTACTAAGAAGACTGCTTAATTAAAAAATCTTCAGAATTTTTTTTGCTTTAGAAGACAACAAGCTCAGCACAAACCTGCAGTATGATGTGATTGTTAAAAACAAGCCCAAAATCAAATCATCCTAGTCATATCAGTTAACTATTCCTGTGTAACAAACTGCCCAAAACCGACCTGGCTTACAACAACGATTTTTTATTGCTCAGAACCTGCACGGTGTCACTTGTAATGACAAACTAAGAACAAGGGTTTTGAAAACTGTATCACATCAAGAAGGGCTGAAGGAACTGGGATCATTTTGCTAAAAGAATATTAATAGAAGACAGGAGATACGTGTGTTATACATTTACTATCTTGAATTCTTACAGCTTAGTTTTTAATGCAATTTACAGTGGAAGGAAAAATATTTTGAATGGACAATCCCTTGAAGCAAAAGAAATTAAATGTTTTCTTCATCTGCCTAATTGATTTCATAATTATAAAACTGTATGATTTCAGAGAGTTCCATTTGTGTGGAACAACACAATCAGCTGATAAGAAAATTACTAGAAAATCCCAGAGGAGATGTATATATTACATTCTTGACAACTTTTCATCAAAAAATTGGCTATTTCTTCCTCTTCTTTTTTAAGGAGACCAATATGCCCTTTGTTTCGTTTTCCTTTTTCCCCCTAACTCGAATTCTATAATTATAAATTCAAAAGATGAGCAGATTTGAAAATGGATTACGAACAAAAAGCTTTAGTATAAACAAAAGAAAGATGGAGTAAAACGCATGTCCGTCACTGCACGGGAAATGGTGTGGTAAACGTAGGATACCTCCGCATAGAGAAGGGTGGTGACTCAGAGCATTTTTTGTCCACCTAAAAAGAATATGTGAAATAAAATGTGTTTTAAAGAAAACAGGTGCAAATGCAGTGTCCTGGGTATAGATGGAATAGTGTTTTGTTTGAATAATTTTATATCTTCACCCAGAACTAAAATTAATGCAAAGTTAAATCAATATGCTGTAAAAATCTATGTATTGTATGTGAAATTAATCTATTCTATTGTAAGATTCAGAATTAAAATTTAAGATCATCCAATAAAATGAATTTTAATAACCAATAATCTCAAAAATTTAGACTATGATAGAATTTATTATTTGTGGCTTTTTAACAAACAAATTAAGGCTGCAATAAAAACAAAAATGTCTTTATCAGGAGTAAAATCAGAAATGACGATATCCCACTATTTGTTCTGTAAACCTTCACCTAAAGGACAATTTAAAAAAAAAAAAAGAAATGACGATATCCTTACTCTAAAAGAACTTCTTAAGTAGTTAAAAAAAAATTCAATCTGTATGTTCTTCCACTTTTCAAGGCCCAAAGTGATTTTTTTGCTGAGTGGTGCAAAACAGAAAATGGACATTTGCTTCTGGTACTGTGACTCTCTCCAGGCACCTGCCCAAGCCACCCTGATACAGTGTATTTCTGGCACACACTTGTGATATGACCAACAACAACCTTTCCATAAACGCTCAACTTGACAGTCGGTGAGTAAAAAAATCTTTCACATCAATTAAGAGTGCTACAGTCTGTAAGATACATGATTTCAAAAAAAATCATTCAGATAGCTCACTGCTCAACATTTATGTTTCTTCTAACTATACACATGAATACATGTAATTTTTGTTTTTAAACCAAAAGCTATTAAATATTATATACAATCCCCAATTTCTTAAAAGAAGTTTAGAGCTGGTCCATATGTTTTCCAAATTCAGACATGGCATATGTTTAAAAATGCCTTACCTTCTACATACCCACACTCATACACATACATACCCGCTGCAACTCCACACTCATTCACTGATGACTGAACCATTTGGGATGGGTTGGTGGGGGTCAGGGAGAAAGAGACTGGGAAGGATTGCTTTTTTTTTTTTTACAATAGGCATGCATAATATTGACCAAATAGGACGTTTTGCTCTGCATTTTGTTTTAGCGTGTGGGGGGAATCATAATTGTATTTAGACTTTATATGGCTTGGGTTACTCAGTTCAGAGCCAGAAGCACCTGCAGCAAATTAATTTGTTGTAGCACATTAATTATCCCATAGCTTCTATTTAGGCTGCAGCTGTTAGTATTATGTTAATAATATTTTCTATCACCACTGTATACAACAGGTTATGGCAATAATAGAAATATCTATCTTTTTGGCTGTTTCTCTCTGTCGTTTCCATTTCTCAGTGTCAGAAGGGAAGACTGAAAGAAATTTAGACAAATTAAGCCCCAACATGCACTATAATTTTCTATTTCTGAACTGATTTGTAAGAGAATGGGTAACTGAAATTAGCAAAGCATCACCCCCTCACAAAGATGGCGCGTGCAGAATTTGTGAAAGCAATAAAGAAGACGAAGGAGAAGCAAAAGAGGGACGGAATACTGCAGTGCTGGGGTGGTGAGTGTTTGAATGGGGGTGGGGAAAATGCTGCAGTTTTCATGAAATAATAAGGTGGGGGAACAAAGGCATACAAAGAGTAGGTTTTTCATTGTTTGTAAAATATAAACACAGATGAATTCTGTCTTTGGTTTGTTCATGCTTTTCACTCTGCACAGCAGGGATGTTCTTAAGAAGTTGCCCTCTGCGAAATTTCACTAAATGGGAACCGTGGACCCTGCATGATGGGATTATAATCACACCAGCCACTCCTTTTACATAATTTTCTGTTTAAGATCCAGTAAGACTCTCTGTTTTTAATATATATAAAGCAATAGACATGTATATGTCGATAAACTGAGGATTTGCATCCCCATAGCCTAGTGCAACCTAAAACAAAAACCGGTGATATCACATCTACAAATCTCAATGGATTCAAAAACAATATGAAAATTTTTAGCTGACAAGAACATGTCTGCTGCCTGCAGTCCCTGCAATAGCTCACCATGTTGCCTACTAACCAAAAGATCAAAAATTATCGATTTCATGGCGCTGCGTGCTCTGGAAAGAAAAGCTACTTTAAAATTTGCATTGTTTAAGAAATGAGTTAAAAGAATCTTTTTTTTTTCCCTGAACACTCTGGAATGTGAAAATGGCTTGTTGTTTTAATCTTATCCATGATTTACTATAATTCTATTATTTTTAGCTGCTGGAGTCCAGAAACGATTATTTTCGATGAATTTAGGATTTTGCCGCAGTATACATCTGCAGTCCCAGAATCCTCCGGTAAGTTAATCCTTCTTGCGATGGGAAACGCCTTTAACCTTCTTGTGAATGAAATATCTGCAACCATTTTGAAATTTTTATTAGAGGTGTGTGCGTGTATGTGTGTGTGTTGGGGGGTGGAGGGTGCCTCTAAAGCATGATTTCTTAGGAATGTGGCGGTATTTGTCTTAGTTCTTAGGAACATGGAGAAATAGATACCTTTGTGTTCTTCGAATATCATGGATGATGTCTCCACTTCTCCTCCTTCACACTTTCTACAGTAGCCATTAAAATGTACTTCCTTAGTATGGCGAGGAATGTCGTGTCAAATCAGCGAAGGCCTCAAGAACACAGAACTCTGAGCACGAAGGGTGTTCTTGGCGTAACTGTAGAGGCCATGAACATAATGCTGTTGCTGCTGCCACTGCCACGACCATTGCCATTGCCTTCCACCACCTTCACTGCCCCTCCCTCGATCTGCAGTGCACAGCAGATGCAAGCTTTCCACGGTGACTCTCCGCCGAATCTGCCCAGTGGGTTCCTAGGTTACTTCTGTGTGCGAGAATAGCCAACCACGTAGTCTGACAAGAGGTATTTACAACTACTTAGCCTGTTCAGCTGGAAAGAAATCAAAAGATAACACTGAACCCTGAGACGATGTACTGC
Source organism: Dugong dugon (assembly GCA_030035585.1). Lineage (NCBI taxonomy): Eukaryota > Metazoa > Chordata > Mammalia > Sirenia > Dugongidae > Dugong > Dugong dugon. Next base: position 26,037,364 of record CM057481.1, on the reverse strand, counting down.
AAATCAAAAATTCCAGTCCATAAATAGCCCACTTGACCAACTGCTAAATGAAAAGCTGATCCTGATTACTGTCCGGTGTTTTCAGGTTGTCATAAGGAAATACTTTCAAGGTGCCTTCTTCGAGACTAGGGATTTATTGTTTTTAACTGCATGGACTATTATTTAGTCTTACCTTTTCGTTGAGAGGGGATTCCTTTAAAGGGGATTCGGATATAGAGTCCAGAGGAGACCACACCCTGGTTTGACAGCTCCTGTTTTCTGTTTCTGTTTATTTCCAAGTAGGGCTGATTAACAGTTCTAATTATTCATTAATTTAAGGGATCTAGTCAAAAAGAGCCAGTCATCCATTTCCCTCTCTCTAAATGAACCTCATTGTCTTAGGTGCTCAATAAATGTGTAATTAATGGATTTGATAGAGTTAGCTATCCAAAAACTGCATGGGCCTTCTTCACAATGCTGCCTTGATGAATACTTCTGTCCGAAGTGCAAAAACAATCTCTGGGCATTTATTTCTTTGCCTAAAGATGATTCAAAGGTATGTGTTTTAGCAAAGGGGTTACGTTCAGTTTCATGCAATCACTGTTTAATCTGCCAGTGGTCGAATATCATGATAAGTAATACCTCTGCTGTTAAACCAGCTGGAGACACACTGGGTTTCTAGGAACACAGCCTGAAATTTAGAACCATTTGACTGTTGCAGTTTCACAAAATGAATTGATTTATGTCAAACTCAAGTGGGCTGGCTCTACAAGGAACATGTGTAAAAAATGTGATAACCAAGTGTTTGTTTATGAAATATCTTGCCCAAAGTCAATTTTTAAAAATCATATTTTACAAAACCACTTAATTTCACCAACTCATCAGGTATTTTGATACTTGTATTTCTCTTTGGTTTAATGACAGTGTTTATCTTCATTTCACAGAAGTCATTCATCTCATATTTTTGATGATACAATTGGAACAATTTGTTTTATGAGAGAAGGAGATAAAAAATCTGAGAAATTTGTTAAATTCAACTAGCTTGCTTTGATGCTAGTCACCCAATAATTCTTCAGTACACTTAAGTCGGCTGGGAAAAACAGCTTGCTGCATTGTTGCAAATCTTATCATTTCCTTTAACAACACGTTTGCTTAAAGTATCAATGGGTTAAAAACATTAATTCTATATTTAGAAAAAATATTTATAGAAAAATGGTTGGATTATTTTGACACCCGAATAGAGAAATACAAATATAAGACTGTTTTTATCCTTTAGATTGTCTAATGTGCAAATATTTCTTAAACCAGTTTTAACAGCATGCCTTATTCAGCAAAAATAAACTGAACATAGAAGAAGCACACGTTACAAAAATTACCTCTAAATATTGACCAGTCATCTGATTTTAAGACATACGACTTTAATTAAATCAACTGTAAATTCTTTAACTCTGTACATGAGAGTTAAAATTGGGGATTAATACCTGGAAGTACCATTTATACTTCTGAGTTTATATTAGAAATATTACTTTGATTAAATACCTTTTTCTGTTCAGGCTGTCTGAATTATGACCAGCTGAGCTGACCATAACTGCAACCACCAGCTACAGTTAATTCTACAGATTACTAGCAAAGCTGAAAATGAAAAAGTCATTCTACACAACGGATCTCACTGAACATCATCTCAGTGCTTGGACTTTTTCACTGCAGGGACCCACATGTGCTATGGTGATAGACAGCAGTTGTTACAACTGTATATAATATTTTTTAAAACAGCAAAACAGTTATTTAAAGAACCTATTGGCCCTGAAGCATTAGCTATCCTAAAACTACAAGTCCTACTCCTTGAGTGAACAAGGGTAGGTTTCCTGCCTGTACCTATGTAAAAAGGCTTATTGTCTGCATGAATTAATTATAATCCTAGGAAAAAAGCCCCAACATAACTTTCACTGTTGCTTTTTGTTCTCTCTTCATTGCTTTAGATGAAAAATACGCATAAAACAATAAAGTGAATCGATCATAATTGTTTCAGCTTTCACAAAAGTCAATCTTGCTGGATTACAACGGAGGCATTTCCAGAGGAAATGAAGACCCAACTTCAGCCTATCAAAACGAATTAGAAAATGTTTTCGTTGTTGAAGAAAATTTAAAAAAATTAGAGACTGTCTAATCGGTAACTCCTTCCGTAAACAACAGACTGGCTTTCTCACGTAACACCATTGAATGCACCTCCGACAAAGAAAAATCCTCACAAATAAATCTACTGATACTCAGTAGCACCGTGGAACCAGATGAAATTGGAATCTATAAGAATTAGCCTAATTGACAGGGCTCTCTAGCTAATCTATCTCCATTAGTCATTTGTTCACAGGAGGCACTCATAAAGACTTGTTGAATTGCGGACTTGGCGCACAATCTAGAGTTCTAGCCTCCCGTAGTGGGGATGGAAAACGGCTCGGCCAGGTCGTTGCCGTCCGGGTTTAGGCTGCGCAGCCGGTTGGGATGTGGGATCCACGATCCCGACGGTGCGGGGCTTTGGGGTGGTGTGCAGCTGGGCTGTGAGCCTGGCCTTCAGGGAGTGTGTGGCACAGACCGCAACGACGCCAGCGTGCCCCGACGGACAGCGGGGTCGGGAGCTGCGCCCAGGCAGCGCCCGGAACCGGGCGGGCCCCGACCCCAGTACCGGCGCCGCCACTACCCGACCCTGAACTTCCGCCCTCCTGGGACCCGCTCTGCTTGCCCCGCGCGACTCCCAAGGGCCAGGGCCCAGGTGCCGCCTCAGGCGGGCGGCGAGCCTCGCGTCTGCTCTCACGCTTCGGTGGCCGCACGGGTTTGGGGCTTCGGGCTCGGGACAGTGGAAGATCTCAGTGCCGCCCTCCTCCCCGCCCCAGCACGCAGGAGCTTCGGCCTCCCCACCTCAGACCACAAGGCCCCCACTGGAGGTCCTCCACTCCCGCGCAGCGGGGCAACAACTGGCCCACACCCTCAAGAGGGTCTCGGGGCGCTCGGACAGCGACCGGCGGCTCCGTAACGCGGGGACTACTTTCCACCGCCCTCCCACGCCCCGCCCCTTGTCCTCGCGTGGCGGAACGCTCCGCCAGCGGCGGCAGGATACAGCGTTTCTGCTCGCCTTATAAGAACTCCTTGTGCGGCGCCATTTTAAGCCTCTCGGTCTGTGGCAGCCGCGTTAACCCAGCCCTGGGAGCGGAGAGCGAGGGGAGGCGGAGACGGAGACTGTCGAAGGTCCAAAGAGCAGCTCCAGTCGCCGCCGAGCCGCCACCACAGGCCGAGGACTACTCTACTCCCACGGCGGGCGGAGCCTGTTCCCCTGAGGTGCTTGGACGCTCCTTTCCTTACCCTTCTGGGGCTGCTCCCGCTCCTTCTTCGGAGCCAAACTTCGTCGCGGGGCGCGCGGTCTCGGCGGCGGGCGGGGACCCCTGCCCGCTGCAGTCCGGAGGCCCAGGGAGGGGGGCGCGGGCTGGGGCGCCGGGGAGGCGGCGGCGACGGGCCGCGCCCGGGGGACGGAGGGCGGCGGCCGGGCCCCGATTCCGGTCGCGCTGCCCCTCAGCGGCCCGGGGGGCGCCGCTTGGGGGAGGAGGGGGCGCCGCGGGGGCGCGTCCAGGAGCCCGGATGGCCGGCGGTTGGGGAGGGGGGGCCGTGGTTTCCGTCCGGGGCTCCGGCCGCGGCCGAGTTTGGGGGAGGGACCCTGCGCCTCGGGATGCGCCGGGGCTGGGGTGGGGGGCGGGGGTGGGGCTCCGCCTTCCCAGCCCGAGGCGAGAGTTGGGGTTCGGGCGCTCTGGGGAAAGGGCGCTACCCTGGGTCCCTCCTGCCGTGGGGACACAGCCAGTGGGCTTTCTAGATTCCCTTTTCCTTCCCAAGGAAAATAAGAAAATTATTTTTTTTAATGCCCTGCCTATGCGAGTTTGTCAGTGGCGCTTGTTAAAATACAAGCAACTTTAAACCTTAGAGGAACCAAACTCTTTTAGTGCAGCCGTTGCGATGCGCCAGTAGGGTTTGCACATATAAAATGTGTGTCTTGCAGCTTTATTTTCTTGTGTCGGGCAGGTGAGTGATAGCCAGCGGCGACGCGTGTAATGCTACTGTGTAGTCTATTGAGTTTATGGAGGTGGGTGTGAGACCCTAGTAAAATGGGGCGGGGGGGGGGGTCCCCGAGGGCGACTGGTTTACTGTTTAGTATAAAGTGAACCGTGGGACTCCGCTTGTTTTGAGAAATCTGCTCATAAGAGTAATTTATTCAAATCGGTTTATAATTAAACTTTATTTTTTAGAGCACATTCCCCCCCCCCCCCCAAACAGAGTGAATTTTTCCCTGCTCCGAAGTTGGCCAAATGTAATTCAAGCACGGCAGCTTCTTTCAGTGTTTCGTCTGGGGGAAAGACTTTTTTGATCAGAGACTTTTCGAAGTTAAGTTCCCACAGCCCGCTTCTGAATCAGCTAAGCTCGAAAGCTTTGGCAGTTTAATGTAGTGGTTTCCTTCGTTTTCTGTTCACTTTTGGAGGGAGCATTGTCTCATACTTGTATCTTCCAGACATCTGTGGTCTCCCCTCCCCCCGAGTTTGTGAGTGGTGAATGAAGAGAGACTGGGCTGTTGGTATGCGGAGGTCGGCAAAAGGAAATCGAGGAGTGGTTTTAGTGAAATGAGAGCTTTGTATCATGAATAGTGGTGGCTTAGACTAGACAGCAACTTGAAGAGACGGCAGCGTTTCTTTTGATAAAGTCTAGGCTCATGTTTTTTAGATTGCTAAGTTAGAAAAGTATTTTGCCGGGAATTTAGGAAGCCATTTCACTATTTGTCACTTGATGACATTCAAACCTTCAGAGAAGTTTTCTTGTTGTCTTATCATCCCAAGAAGGTAATATTAGATAAAACTTGAAATGCTAATTAAGGTGTCCTGCTGTTTACTTCCTGCTTAGATGAGTGAACAAGATGTGTCGTTTGGAATCTTTTCTTTGTTTTAAGTGTGAACTAAGTCTGCTGTTACGTTTATTTTAATTTACATTTAAACCCACAGAACCTTTGGATTAAAAAAAAAAGTACCATCAATGTTTGTTTGAGACTGTTTTCACACTAGACAAAATTTGATTAATTTGCACTCAATATTCATTAATTTGACCTAGCCTTTGTTCTGAAGGCCATGTAGAAGGACAAGGCCTTAAACTGATTGCAACAATAACTGAAGAACTTGAAAAACTTGCAGAAGACTGTTGTATAGGATTAAAGGAGGGCTGAGACTATTCAAGTCTGAAGTCCTTGAGGGGGAAATAAAAAACTGACTGCACAAGAAATCTTAGTATAGCATGTAACTTAGAGGCCTTGTGGAGTCCTAGGCCTGAGAATCTTCCAGAGGCCAGAACACTCATTTTAGATAGTTGTCAGGGAAAACTAATACTTATTTTTTCATATGGTAGCTAATAAAAAATAAAGCATTTAACAATGTACAGGTATCAAGCAGTCAAGAGTTTTTTTGTTTTTTGTTTTTAGTTGTTACCTGATGACTTCACTTACCGAGATTACTATGTAGAAAAATTTATATTGCAGTATTAAAACTTACTGAACTTTGAATTGAGCTTTCTACTGTTCTTAGTGATGACTGGAGTAAAAATTGTCATAAATGGAGTTTCATATGCTTGTTTTCATGGATCCTGTCCTCTAAGAAGGAAAAACATGAAGTAGGCAAGTTTCTCCAGACGTATTTTGAGATGTTTAGCAAAACTGTCTGTGGATATCTTTTCTGTTTGTTTGATGGGGAAGGGGCATGATAAGTTGAATGTTGAAACTAGGGACGTGGAAAAATCTACAGTTTGAATATCATTCTTAAATGGTTGTAAGTAGCAGTGAAATTAAATACCAGAAATGGACTGTATAAGTATATTCATCTAAATGAAATTTTTGTGTTATTGAAATGAAACAATGCATCTGTCCAGTTATGATTTTCTCTTTCCTGACCTACTAGTTGCTGATTATAATTATAGATGAGTAGGTGGTAAATTTTAAGTTGGTACTTTGAGCTTGGTTACAAGCATACTTGATTGTTAACCCAAGGTGGAAAGAATGAATGCTACTAGAGCAAGACAAACTTCCAGTAAAAAGTATTGGCAACTATTTTGTGGTGCTGTATGTTGACTTGTAACATTGTTTTTGAAAACATTACTTGTATTAAGTTGATTGTTTTCTTATAGCCCTTTTCTTATTGAGACTGTGGTATTTACTGTTGAAATAGCTTGACTGAAAACACATTTATACTATAAAAGTAAACAGTAAACATGGACTAGGATCTGCTTCTGAATTATTTGCCCAGAGCATTTAGCTGTTGCCTCTTTTCCCTTTGGGAGGGTGTTGATTTGCAGAATCAATTCTGTTTCTTTACTTTAACAGACTGTTGTTCATGCAGTATTGTTCTAATTGTGTGATAAACAACTAGGTTAATAGGCGCAAATAAATAGTGCTTCTCAGGTTTCACAAAAGGAAGATAGATAGTTAATAAAAACATAGGATTTGTGTTTGAAAGTGAGTAGGCATTAACTCATATAGTTTTTCATTTCTTAAACTCAGGAGAAAGTTCTGTATTTCCTCTGTTTACTTAATACTGCTTTTGTGTTTTGTGCAAGACTGAGCTTAACTCACTTTGAAACCTGTATTCATCTGTTGAGCTTGAACCCTGCTGTCCTTGAAGTATGTATGTAATCTCCTTTTCCCTAAGGACAAAACTAAAGAGAGAAAGTTACATTAGAAACTCATTTTTAGGGTTTAAACCACCTTTTGAACTTGTTCATGTTGGCTAAATGTGGACACCTCTTCTTTTAAGAGCCATTCCCCACCCCTAAAATCCCTCTTAAACCTGAAGCAGCAGAGAGTAGCATTAGCGCATGTTTTCTTTGTATCTTTTGGTCATGTTGAGTGCCCTCCAGTGGATACAGTATAATGCTTGCGATTTTTTTTTTAATTCCAGCAAGTTTGTGTAGAATATAGTTGCAAGTAGCTCTGATGAGAAAGCATCAAAAAACCTTTTGAACTCTAGAATAATTTATTCATATCAAGACTGCTCGTTAAAAACCTGGCTTAAGAAAATGTCCCTACTTCAACCAGTATTTGCAGGAGAAAGGTCAAAATTGCAATTAGAGTTTTATTTAGGTCACTTTAAATAGGCAGTTCTGCTTAAATATATTTTAATGATAAACCAAAAACTCAATATAATATTTTAGGGGATAAAGGATTATAATGTGTAGTCACATTAATGAATTATAGCAACTGAAATTCTCAGAAAAAGTTAATGAAAGGAATTGTCAATTTGAAATCAGTTATATATTAAAACATAAGTAAGTGCTCAGCTCGGTCATTTATATATTATCAGGAACAAGGCTTCGAACTGGTTCCTTCTGGGTTCCAAACCCCTGCTGAGAGCTTGCTTTCTAACAAGTTCCCAGGGCATGCTAATGCTGCTGGTTAGGGACCAATTCTCAGAACCAGTAGTAGAGAAATGGTTCTCAAAATTTATTGTACGTAAGAATCAACTGGGAATGATAGTTAAAATGGGGATCTTGTTAAAATGTATATTCTAATTCAGTATATCTGGGGGTGGAAATGCAAATTCTCAGCAGAGGTTCAAACTAGACTGAACCGGTTCAAAGCCCTGATCAGGAAATAATATACCTGTGTTAGGAACTAGATAGAAATGGAACTAGTTGAGTCAACATATGTGAACTAGAATATAGTGCTCTAGTGACTGTAGGGCCTTATACAGAATTGTGTGATGTAGTATACCAATATCTTGACCTTTAACTTTTTCAATAAGGTGTTTTCTCTAGGCTCCTATGTTAAATTTCATGCTGTATGCATTAGTAACATTTTCTGAAAATAACTTGTTTCAAATCAGAGTGATTAGCTAATTTCTGTTATTTAAAAGTTAAATTAGCTTTTGGAAGTCAAATGATCAGTTTATGGAAAATTCTCAGTTAAGAGTTTTAACTTTGTTTTCCAAAAGGTGTGCTTGAAATGAAATAAAAATTGACAGTGTAGTGAAGGAAAATGACAATATCCTTCATTGGTTCGCTTTGCCGTTGGAATTCATTATAATTTTGTGGAAACATTGATGTGATTTTTGATTACTTAAAAATGTATTATATCTAGGGCTTTTTTTTTTTTTTTTAAGCAAGAATGCTTTACTTGCTTTATATGTTAAAAATTTTTTTTTTCCAGAATGGATTAAGTGTTCCTCCATAAAGGATCGTGTTTGGAATTAGTAATACCCAAGTTGATGCTTGATATCACATTTACTGTCGGTAAAGTCAAATAGCTTCTGTTCTAATTTTCCAATATTTTTATGAGAAATGAGGGTAAATACAAAAGTTCTTTTAAAAATTATGCATATATAGCTTACTGAAAAAACATTTTCTACCTGTTAGGGACTTAAACTTTAGTTCTTGGAAGTGGCTACTTGTCTTCATTAATATGGCATGCAACAATTTGACATTCAAGGTATTTGACTAAAACAAGATTTCTTTCACAAGCCATATAGGATTGGTCTCATTATGTTGTAGTGGAAGTGGCTTCTCAAATGTCTCTAGGACCTGGCAAGTATAAGGCAAAGTGGAGAGTACTTGCCCATCTAAACAGCCAGTTATGAGTAGTTCCAGCCATTGTGTGGGAATGTAGTTCATGTTACCAGGTAATCTGACTTTTTTTCCCGTAGGAGAAGGTAACCCAGATTTTAATGTGTATCTCTTGGTTTGTAAAGTTGGCAAATGAAATTTATGTTTGTAAAACGCCTTTCAGCACAAATTAAATACATCTGTTGGCTGGATACCTACAGTTTGTTACCTCTGCAGTAGTCGCATTTTTGGAGTATAATGATGAGTCTGTTAAATGACTGAGGATAATATGGTTCTGTGGATTTATATAATTTAACAAATAAGGTTATTTCAAAACCCAAACCAAACCCATTGCTGTGGATTCGATTCTGACTCAGCAACCCTGTAGGACAGAGTAGAACTACTCGATAGGGTTTCCATGCCTGCAGTCTTTACGGAAACTGACTGACTGCCACATCTTTCTCCTCTGGGGTGGTTGGTTGGTTCAAACTGCTGACTTTTCAGTTAGCAGCCAGGCACTTAACTGCTGTGCCACCAGTACTCCTTAGGTTGTTATTTAGGCGCTTGGAAAATGTCTTACTTCTACCAGTTGATTGTATTATAATAAAATACAATAACATTGATTATAGATTAGGAATTTAAAAGATTCATATTAACAATTTGTTTGGGAAACCTGGTTTGGTTCAAGGAAAAGAGGGAGAATATAACAACGTGTTCATTACTTGACCATTGTAATTATAGTTCTTTAGAGATAATTTTTAAAGGAAGTCTGAAAACTTAATCTGGGAAGGCACTTAAAATGTTGAAAAATCCTGGCTTGTGTGTGCACAATCATGTCAGCCTAAAGTTTTATTGCTGTCTTTAAGCCATGTCCTAGTTTTTAGTCAAAGTCTGCATTCCTAAACTAAACTGTTACTATCAGACTAGACTCAAAACTTAAAAACAAAATTAGGTAATTAAAAATTAGTTAAATATAAGATTTACTTAAAATAATAGTGAACTGATTTTTGGTCAGTATAAATTTATTCAGGTAACTAGAGTTTAGTTAAAATCTTTTGCTGTGGTGAGGTTTTTCGTTTCCAGGGCTTGAAAAGTTGGATGTTTAGTCTTCAAACTACGTGCTTAAATGGTAAACTATGTCTGACTGAAAATGCAGACCACAGGCCGACATTGGTTTTAAAGCATTGTCTGAAAATAGTGCTGTAGGCTGCACTATTTTTAAATAGTATGGTATAGAATACAAGCAAGACTGGTCAGTGAACCTTTCATGAAACATTTATCCCGCAGGTGCATCACCCTTGACTCCTGTCCCACAATCCCCATGTGATTCTTCATGGAACCACTGTAAAGTTTCTCTTGTAGTATTCGAAAAGTTTCCTATGTCTTTTTTTTTTTTTTTAACTTGTTGAAAAAGGCATTTTTCCCCTTACAGCAGTCTGAAGAGTGTGAACAGCTGGATGGTGCTGTGAAGCAGTTTCACAGTGCTGCATAGCACTTCCCATTGTCTCCCCTTTCCTTTTGCTTAAACAAATATTCCCACAGTTTTACTTGAGATTTATTATTTACATGTTGGTGGACTGATTTTCCTTTTAACTGATTTATAATGGATACATTAAACGATTAGTTAAAAAAGATAGGGGCAGGGTTACCCACCCTTTGCCTTGAGTCTATTCTAATTCCTAGCGATCTTATAGGCCAGAGTAGAACTGCTCCATAGGGTTCCAAGGCTGTAATCTTTATAGAAGCAGACTGCCTCATCATCTCCCACGGAGCAGCTGGTGGATTCAAACCACCGACTTTTTGCGTAGTAGCTCAGCACTTAACCACTGCACCACGAGGTGGGGTTAGGGGAAGGTTGGTAATTATTTTTAACCTACTTAAGTTCTTTCAAAGGAGTGCCTGGGTAAAGGTTGGTGGTTAAAGCCCACCCAGAGGCACCTCAGAAGACAGGCTTGGCAGTCTGCTTCCGAAAGGTCACAGTCTTGAAAAAACTATGGAGCAGTTCTGCTCTGCACATGTGGGGTCATGAGTCAACACAAGTTCTTTCAAGTTCATCAGCCCTCATAACACACAATACAGTCACATCTGTGATGTTGGTAGCTGATCTGACTTGGAAGTAAAAGTGCAAAAGCTAAAGGGTTAAATAAACTTCTATTAACAGTTGTATGATAACTGAAATAATTGTGTTACATACATGAGTGTGTGTGAATGTGTACGTGTTTACACATACTTTATTATACATTATGCATGTAAAAATGTGTGAAGTTAGTGCAGAATTTATTGGAAATGCAATTTGAAGATGATCTTAAATGGTTGTAGTAATTTGCTGCACTGAGGGTTGGTTGTTGTAAACTGCTTCCAATTTTAGTTTAATATGAAATAGATTCAAGACCTGTGACAGTCTTTTAAGAACTGTACTCAGGAGTGTTTTGTTTCTTTTTCTTTTTAAATATAGTTAAGTGGTTTTATGGTAAGGATGTAGGGAGCGAGTCTGTCTTTGAAGTTTTCCACATACTAGATGAATGCCACATGTATAAGGGAGGAACAAGGGATTCTTGGAAATACTTTTCAATCCAGCTAACTATGGAGGCTTCCAAGTGGAGTTCCATTCCACTGCAGTGTAGGAAAGGCGCTTAAATTCATTTCTGAGTCACTGAAAGAATGTGGCAGTGTCAAACATTACTTATACCTCATAGTTCATTTAGATACAAAAGTAGAAACTAAATATTTCTTAAAAAATTTATTGTAAGACCAAACCAAAACCAAATCCATTGCCATCCAGTTGATTCCAACTCATAGCGCCCCTATAGGACAGAGTAGAAGTTCCCCATAGGGTTTCACCAAGGAGCGGCTGGTGGATTCGAACTGCTGACCTTTTGTTTAGCAGCCATAGCACTTAACCATTACGCCACCAGGATTCATAAGACAACACTCTTTAAATAGATTCAGAAACTTAGTTTTCTGGCATTTTGCTTAAATGTAAAGTTTGTTTAGTTTTAAGCCCAACTATTTTTATTAATTTTCTTATTTGATATCTTGTTTTTGTTGGAAAAGCAAATGGGAATATGAAATAAGGTTTATATTCTAACTTCTAGTTATGACTGTTTTCTGTGATCCACTCGTGTAACAAAACTATTGTTTTATATCTGATAGTTGTCTTCTATAAATCATTATATCTTGCTTTAATTCTGCGTGCCATTTTTCCTGGACCTTGAATTGGAGTGCTAACCAGTCTGAGCCAATCCCCAAAGAATAAGAAATAAGAGGCTAGAAAATATAGAGATTAGAAGCCTGGGAATACCAGAAGACCATGAGTCACTCATGTTGATAAGTGGAAGCTGAGAAATAACCATGCTTGAAGGATGCCCTGATATATGCCCTTACTACCTTTATATCCCAGATCCTATTACATTTCTCTAGAAATCTCTCAGATAGGAGGACTAGTTAATACCTTCCCTTTTCTCCTTAGGCTACTCTCTTTCCCCATCAGAAGCTAAGCAGGAACTTCTTCACTTAACTGTTTGCTTGGAGGGTCTGTCTTTACTGTACAATGGAGGAAGTATTGTGTTCTGATTGTGGGCCAGTTTAGCCACAGACCTAGAAGACTTTGTTAGTTTAGTTATCCCTCTTTCTTCTTTATTACCCTTACCACCTCCCCACAAGACTCTAATCCCTGTTGCTTTTTTGGTCTCCATCTCCCACCGTTCATCGTCTTCTGAAATCCATTCATTGTGCCTTTTGGAACTCAAAGTCATGAGTAAATTCCTTATAGTCTCAAACCTATTCTGAGAATGTTCTTTTCTCTTTCTTGCTCAAACTGTAACTTAACCTATCCCCTGATAGTGCTGTTTCCTTTGCAGCCCTCTCAAGTAGTGAATATTTTTTTCCCTTCTTACACACACTGAAGCAAGAGGTAGGGGTAAATGTCATCTTTGTACCTCACTGTACCTCTTTGTCCTTTCTTGACCACTGTTGCCCAAAACTGCAATCTTTGATTCTCATGTTATCAATTTATACAACCCATTAGCTCCTCTTTATTTTAGCTATCTACCAACTGGCATAGCGGTTAAGAGCTATGGCTGCTAACCAAAAGGTCGGCAGTTTGAATCCACCAGGTGCTCTCTGGAAACTCTTTGGGGAAGTTCTTCGCTGTCCTGTAGGGTCACTATGAGTCAGAATCGACTCGATGGCAGCGAGTTTGGTTTTTTTGGTTTACCAACCCTTCCACCACTTTATGTCAGTTTGTCATACTGACAAATGCACCGAAATGAATGCCAGAAGAGACTCTGAAACTTGCTCTTGAACTTAGAATAGTTAAAGCAAATGGAAGAAATAAATGAAGAAAAAGAGCTGAACAGATGATTTCAAAGAGTGGCTCGAGAAGACAGAGTAAAGTATTATAATGAAATATGCAAAGACCTGGAGTTAGAAAACCAAAAGGGAAGAACATGCTTGGCATTTCTCAAGCTGAAAGAACTGAAGAAAAAATTCAAGCCTCGAGTTGCAATATTGAAGGAATCTATGGGCAAAATATTGAAGAACGCAGGAAATATTAAAAGAGGATGGAAGGAATACACAGAATCACTGTATCAAAAAGAATTGGTCAACATTCAACCATTTCAGGAGGTAGCATATGATCAAGAACTGATGATACTGAAGGAAGAAGTCCAAGTTGCACAGAAGGCATTGGTGAAAAACAAGGCTCCAGAAATTGATGGAATACCAATTGAAATGTTTCAACAAATGGATGCAACACTGGAAGCACTCACTCATCTATGCCAAGAAATTTGGGAGACAGCTACCTGGCAACTGACTGGGAGAGATCCGTATTTGTGCCCATTCCAAACAAAGGTGATTCAACAGAATGCAGAAATTATCCAACAAGATCATTAATATCACACACAAGTAAAATTTTGCTGAAGATAATTCAAAAACAGTTGCAGCAGTATATCAGCAGGAGACTACCAGAAGTTCAAGCCAGATTCCAAAGAGGACGTGGAACGAGGGATATCATTGCTGATGTCAGATGGATCTTGGCTGAAAGTAGAGAACACCAGAAAGATGTTTACCTGTGTTTGATTGACTGTCTAGAGGCATTTGATTGTGTGGATCATAACAAATTATGGATAACATTGCAAAGATGGGAATTCGGGAACAGTTATTCGTGCTCATGAGGAATCGGTACATAGACTAAGAGCTAGTCATTCAGACAGAACAAGGGGATACTGTGTGGCTTGAAATCAGGAAAGATGTGTGTCAGGGTTGTGTTCTTCAGTCAGTATGCTGAGTAAATAATCTGAGAAGCTGGACTGTATGAAGAAGAGTGTGGCATCAGGATTGGAGGAAGACTCATTGACAACCTGCAGTATACAGGTGACACAACCTTGCTTGCTGAAAGTGAAGAGGACTTGAAGCACTACTGATGAAGATCAAAGACTACAGCCTTCAGTATGGATTACACCTCAAAGTAAAGAAAACACAAATCCTCACAACTGGGCTAATAGACAACATCATGATAAATGGAGAAAATTTGAAGTTGTCAAGGATTTCATTTTACTTGGATGTACAATCAGCGCCCATGGAAGCAGCAGTCAAGAAATCAAATTATGTATTGCATTGGAAAAATCTGCTGCAAAAGACTTCTCTGAAGTGTTAAAAAGCAAAGATGTCACTTTGAGGACTAAGGTGCGCCCGACCCAAGCCATGGTATTTTCAGTCGCCTCATATGCATGTGAAAGCTGAATAGTGAATAAGGAAGACCGAAAAATAATTGATCTTTTGAGTTATGGTGTTGGCAAAGAATACTGAATATACACCATGGACTGCCAGATGAACAAATGAATCTGTCTTGGAAGAAGTACAGCCAGAATGCTCCTTAGAAGTGAGGATGGCAAGACTTCATCTCGCTTACTTTGGACATGTTATTGGGGGACCAGGCCTTGGAGAAGAACATCATGCTTGGTAAAGTAATGGGTCAGTGAAAAAGAGGAAGACCCTCAATGAGATGGATTGATACAGTGGCTTCAGCAATGGGCTCAAACATAGCAGCAATTGTGAGGATGGCGCAGGACCAGGCAGTTTCATTCTGTTGTACATAGCATCTCTATGAGTCGAACCAACTTGACGGCGCCTGATAACAACAACAACCAACCCTTGGGTCATTCCCTTCATTATTTGAATATTTTAAATGCTCCTTAACACCACTGTCTCCTATTTCTGTTGTAATTCCTGGTGATACCTGTATCCACGTAGAGAGCAGTGCTACTCAAAATGTGGTCTGGTCTGCAAACTGTCACCAGTACAAATTGTGACGATGAACTCATGCCAGAATGTCAGTCATCTATGTCACAAGTACCCTGTTCAGCTGGCTTTTTTGGTAGCATATTGATTTACATTCTGGCAGAAGCTCTTTATGGTGCCATGATGTGACACTTTTGAGTAGTGTGCTGTGGAGGATGCTTCTCATAGCCTGGCCTCTTGTTAGGTGCCATTGAGTCAGTTCTGACTCATAGCGACCCCATGCACCACAAAACAAAAACACCGCCTGGTCCTGTGCCATGCTCACAATCGTTATTATGCTTGAGCCCATTGTTGGAGCCGCTGTGTCAGCCCATCTCGTTGAAGGTCTTCCTCTTTTTCGCTGACCCTGTACTTTACCAAGCATGGTGTCCTTCTCCAGCGACTGATCCCTCCTGATGACACGTCCAAAGTATGTAAGACGTAGTCTCGTCATCCTTGTTTCTAAGGAGCATTCTCGTTGTACTTCTTCCAAGACAGATTTGTTTGTTCTTTTGGCAGTCCATGGTATGTTCAATATTCTTAGCCAACACCACATTTCAAAGGCATTAATTCTTCTTCAGTCTTTCTTATTCATTGTTCAGCTTTTGCGTGCGTATGAGGCATTGAAAATACCATGGCTTGGGTCAGGCGCATCTTAGTCTTCAAGGTGACATCTTTGCTTTTCAACAGTTTTAAAGAGGTCTTTGCAGCAAATTTTCCCAGTGCGGTGCGTCTCTTGATTTCTTGGCTGCTGCTTCCATGGGTGTTGACTGTGGATTCAAGTAAAATGAAATCCTTGACAACTTCAGTGTTTTCTCCATTTATCGTGATGTTTCTTATTGGTCCAGTTGTGAGGATTTTTGTTTTCTTTATGTTGACGTGTAATCCATGCCTGGCCTCTTAGTTCCTTGATTTTCTCTCCTCCAGTGATGTCATTTTCCACCCTAATTCAACCATGCATTCCCATCATCATATCCTAGAATATCTCGTCTTTTACCAATAATTATGACTCCCATTCCCCCCACCCCCGATCTCATTTCAAGCATTCTGCTCTGACTGCCACCTTCTGTGTTCCCATCTTACTCCTACTAGTAAGTATACTTTAACTCCAGTGACCCTTTTATGCCTCTGGCACCTGTAGTCTATTGATCTAAGTTTTTCACTGTCTCCACCTTCACTTACACCCAGCTAAAATTTCATTTTGAATTGTAATCACTTTCTTGTATATTCCCTCAAGAATTTTGTCTCTGTCTTTATGCCCACTGTCCCTGGTCCATTAGTTCACTCTTCTTTATGACCATTTTGTACTTTTTCCTCTCTCCTCAAACCTCCAGCACCTCCTCTTCCATTCTCATTCAGCTAATGCCCTTTCTATTTCACCAGGAATATTTAATAATTGGAAAAATTCTACAGGCTGCTATATCTATGACCGTGTTCTTTACCTTCTCTTCTGTCGCTGTGGATGAATTGTAGTGTTCTAAGATAAGGCCTGGTTAGCAGTTAATTTGTCCATTAGAGCTCATCCTCTTTTGCTCCCAATAATATTGCTATGGCATTCTCTTGTGTCATTGGTTTTTCTTTCTCTGCTAGCTCTTCCCATGGGCATACAAACATTGTCGTATTCATCCTATTAAAAAATCTTTCCACCCTATTTCTCCCATCACCCACCACCCCCAATCTCTGTTTCTCTTTACAGCAAAACAATTGCCTATGCAGGGTTTTGCCCCTGCTAGTGGCCACCATGTTATAAATGCCCAGTCCTCACCTCACTTAACCTGTTAGTAGCATTTGACAGAGTTGCTACAGTTGATTGAAATACTTTTTCACTTGGCTTCTGGTCTACTGCATCTTCCTACCTCACTGGTGGTTCTTAGTTTTTCCTTTGCTCCCCCCGCCCCCTGTCTCTGTGTTGGAGTAGCTGAAGTTTTAGTCCTTGGACCTCCTTTTTCGTTGTCTTTATCTAGTCTCAGCTTTAAACTGGTGGTGTTTACATCTATTTGCTGGTGACTTCCAAATTTATCTTTCTAGCCTGGGTTTCTCCCTGAATTCTAAATTCTAATATCCAATTTATTTTTTCAACATTTGGAATGTCTATCAAGTATCTCGAACTTAAAAAAAAAAAAAAAAAAAAAATGGTTGTCATCGGTGTGATTCTGACTCATGGTGACCCCATGTGGATCAGAGTAGAATTGTGCTCCATAGGGTTTGCAGTGGCTGATTTTTTCCAAACTAAATTGCCAGTCCTTTTCTTTTGAGGTCCTCTGGGTGGATGCAAACCTCCTACCTTTTGGTTGGCAGCCAGGCGTGTTTGTACCACCCAGGGACTCCATCTCAAACTTAATATATCTAAAACTAAGTTCCTAGTTTGCTGCAAAGCTGCTTCTCTCGTTGGTCAGCAGTTCGAATCTAGTAGCTGCTCCTTGGAAACCTTATGGGGCAGTTCTGCTCTGCCCTTATAGGGTCACTATGAGTTGGAATTGACTTGATAGCAACAGGATGGGTGATGAAGTGCACCTCTTATAATTCCAGTTTCTCAGGCATAAAACCTTTGAGTTCTTTTTCTTATACCCATATCCAAATCCTGCCTGTACATCTTATCTTCTCTCTAAGATATATCCTAGATCGAACCATTTTACCCTATTGCCATGCCATCTTAGTCTTTTGTCTGGATTATTGCAGGGGACTTCTAACTGGTCTCCCTGTGTACATCTTTGTTCCCTTTAAATGCATTGTCAACAGTGTAGCCAAGGTAATCCTGTTAGAACAATAGATCATATAACTTTTCTCTTCAGAAACTTCCAGGGGTTTATCTATTCAGTAAAAGCACTAGGCCCTACAGTTCTACATGTTCAGGCCATGCTCTTCAGCATCTATTATTTTTCTTACCTCTCTTACTCCTCTTCAACTGTGCTGGCCTTTTTTTCTTTTTTCCCCTACAACTGGTCCAGCATGTTCATGCTTACAAAAAAAAAAAAAAACCAAACCCATTGCCACTGAGTCGGTTACATTCATAGCGGCCCTATAGAACAGAGTAGAACGGCCCCATAGGGTTGTCTTTACAGATAGCCATATTGTTCTCCCACAGAGTGGCTGATGGGTTCAAACTGCCAGAAGTACATGTTGTGTGAATGACACGAGAGTCTCATTCCCTCATTTTGATTTATTCTCAGTAGCATACAAATACATTTACATCTTTCCAGAGGTGGTTCCTTTTTGTCATGCGTGGCTTGTGTCAGATCTCATGTCCACATTGAGGTCTTCCCTGTTCACCCAGACTCACTTTATGGTATCATCCTCTTTTATTTGACTCATGGCCCTTAATCATACTCTGAAATAACATTAGTTTACTTGCTTGGTCTCTCCTCCAGTTCCACTAAAATATACGCATCCAGAGAGCAAGGTCCTTGTCCTGCTTTGTATCCCTGGTTCCTAGAACCTTAAAATGCTCAATAAAGGTTTGTTGGGTGAATCAGTATTGTAGAATCTCCCAGCCTTTGTTCCCCTGCAGCTAATGCCTCATTTATTTTTCTGTTCCCATTGACAGCCTGAAAGAGATTCTGTGCACATGATCTCCACTTTTCATCTCTCATTCCAGTTGGTGTTCTGCTTTCACTATTCCAGTGAAACTGCTCTGGCTGAGTTCACCCTTGAAGGTCCATGTAGCCCAATCTAATGGATACTTTTTAGCTTTAATCTTGCAACATTTGTTGCATTTTTTACTTTCTTCCTTCTAGCCTAGCACTGTACAATAGAACTTTCTGTCATGATGGAAATGTTCTATATCTGTGCTGTCTAATACGGTAGCTCCCAGCCACATGTGGCTATTGACCACTTGAAATGTGACTAAGGGACTAAATTTTGAATGTTAAATATAAATAGCCACACGAACTAGTGACTACTGTGTTGCACAGTGCAATTCTAGAAACACACTCCTCTTTTGTCTTCCATGGCACTAGACTCAGTAAGTGTCACGACCTAATTGCTTAAGCCAGACGTCTAGGAGTCATCCTTAATTCCTTGTTTTCCCTCATCTACATCCAGTCTATCAACAGAACCTGTTGTTTCTACTTCCAAAGTATTTCTCCAGTATAGCTACTTCTTGTTGCTAGTTCTGCCACCCTTCCCGCCACCATCTAATGCCTGGGCTATTGCTATAGCTACTTTACTGGTTTCTTCTTTCCCTTATTTCTTTCTTGTTCCCTTCCAGTTTTTTTCTATTAAAGCCAGAACTAGATTTTAAAAACTTAAATGGATCCTTGTTATTTACCTGCTTAAAACCCTTCATGGACTTTCACTGACACTTAGAATGAAAAAACACGTTTCTTACCATATTCTAGAGAATCCTACATGATCTGGATTTTTTCTACTTCATCTCATTGTACTCACCCCTTCCCACTATAATTGAACTACTCAGATCTCAAGTTTTAGCTACTTAAAAGATGATCAGACTCTTTCGTGACCCTAGGCTCTTGTACATATTTTGTTTCTGGAATGCTTCTGCTCTGTTCCTTGCGTGCTGACTGTTACATCCTTCTTAGGTCTCAGCTTGAAGGTTACCCTCAAGAAGTCGCTGACCACTCTAGGACCTTCCATATGTCCTGTGTTGTTCCATCCCCTTTCCCTACTTGTTAATTATATATTTACCACTCTGTGATTGTTTATTCAGTTTTCTGTCTCTCTCAAGAGTGCAAAGACTGTCAGTTTTAATCACCACTGCATGTTGTTGTTAGCTGCCCGTTGAATCGACTGACTCATGGTCACCTTATATACAACAGAACAAAACGCATCATCCACACAATTGGCCCAGCATGTTTGAGTTCATTGTCGCAGCTATGTTGTGATCCATAAGTGTTTTCATTGGCTAATTTTCAGAAGTAGATTGCTAGGCCTTTCTTCCTAGTCTTAGTCTGGAAGTTCCACTGAAACCTGTCTACCATGGGTGACCCTGCTGGTATATGAAATACCAGAGGCATAGCTTCCAGCATCATAGCAACATGTAAACCATCACAGTATACAACAAATAGACTGACAGATGGTGGCACCCAGAATCTGGTAAGCTCTTGGTATGTAGTGGATACATAAATATTTGTTGAATAAATGAAATCTCTTCATATATTGCATTTATACTATTGTTATTGCTATGTCCTGAAAACTGTTGAATAAGTAAGGTAGTTTTGGGAAAGCTTTCTTGTGGAACAAAAAAATCTCTTGATTAACATTACAATTTGGTAAATTGAGAAAATAAAGAACATAATATACCAGTGGAGTGTTCATGTATAGCTCTAGGTTATGACTCATTTATCAGTGTATTTTTGCACTCAGAGTAGAACAAAAATTTGGAGCGATTTCTTGAAGTTCTTTGTAACGAGATAACAAAAAGCAGTCCCCTTTTGAAACGAAAAGCTTCTTAGCTCACTATACTTTCTGTAATAGTCTACTTACTCTTCCTAATTATAAGGGAGTTTCATAATTATGAGACTTATTACTAGGGAAGTAATCAAAGGCAGCAAAGTGTCTTTCTGTTTGGGAGAGTAACATAAATTTGACATGCATGGTGGGAGACAGAAGGTTGCTAAAGGTTAAGTAAGAATCTGTTAATGAATAGGTGCTTCTCAGGAAGCTGATGTGAGGGTTACTCTTTGGAATCAGGTTTTGTTTTTTTTTTCAAACTTGAGTTACTAATGTTACACCTGGAGTTGGATCCTATAGTTGGTCTTTAGCTATACAGCTGAAGTTCTTAACTTGGGGTAGCAGTATTAGCATCATCTGTGACACTTAAAAAAAAAAAAAAAAAAACAATGCCAGGGCCCTGCCCCAGTCCTACCGATAGAAAACCATGGGGATGGATCCCAGACATCTGTTTTTTAAAGTTTCAGATTGGTGTGATGAACACCCTTGGTTAAGAATTACTGGAAGGATCTGGTTGCCAGTGTAAGAGGTCCTTCAAGCAAAGTCGGAGATCATTATAGTAAAACAGGTAAAGCATGCATATTCTGAGGCTGAATTCTGGTTTAATATGTACCTGGTCTTAATAGTCTAAAAAATTTTTTTCCCAAATCAATGGTCTTGATGTGGTTTTCATTTATCATTTGGTCAGGTTCATCCGTGTTTTTCACGCAACCTGTTTTTGAAGTTACCTGTGCCAAAAAAAAAAAAAAAAACTCTAATGACGTTTTTTCGTTAACCTCTTATTAACCCACTTAAAAACCCTTTCTGTTTTGGCTCTTCACGGTTAGGCTTAATTTAGTACTTTAGTCAAAGTAAACTCATTTGCCTTTGGTTTGTTCTTGGTGAATGTATGTAATAAATAGGTCAGGGGTTGGCAAACTCTACTGCTCACTACCCATTTTCATATGGCCCATGAACTAAGAATGATTTTTACATTTTTAAGTGGCAGAAAAAAAATATTTTGTGACATCTGAAAATTATATGACGTTCAAGTTTCAGTGCCCAAAATTTCAGTTACAGATGTTAGTGGTATAGAGCCACACTTGTTCGTGTACATGTTGTCTGTGGCTGCTTTTGCTTTACAACGGCAGAGTTGTGTAGTTGTGACAGCTTATGATCCACAAAGCCTAAAATATTTACTGTTTGGCTCTTTACAGAAAAATTTGCTTACTCATGTTCCAGATGATACACGTTCTCATAAATGAATCCTTCATGTCCTTGAAGACATTTAAGAAGTCTTTTAGGTTATAGATAATTGTTGTTTCCTCTCTAAGCCTCTGTATTACATTTTATTTGTACTGTCCACCTTTCAAACATTTTATTTTTTATTGGCACAGTCATTGAGTCCATCAAATATTTCAGAGCTTAATTTTTGTTAACCATTTTGGAAGCAGTGAGGAACTAAAGGTACAGTCCCAGCCCTCACGAGCTCATTTATTAAGCTCTCTCAGTGTGCTGCTGTGGTGGGGAAGGCAAACTCTTGTAACAAGTGGAAGAGAGAGGAAGGTTAGCATTATGGGGTATAAAACAATACACTTCTGTAGCTCATCAAATCCCTGTCATTATTTCTGCCTGTAGCCTGAATGTAGAGATTTACATGTAGAAACTTTTTAGAAATAAATTCTCCCATTTCTTCTGCATGATAAATTCATGTTTGGGAATTCTACATTTTCTTGTCAACAGTGCTATCAACTGTTGCCATGGAGTTGATTCCAACTCATGGAGACCCCATGTGTGTCAGAGTTGAACTGTACCCCATAGAGTTTTCAAAGGTTAATTTTTTGGACGTAGGTCACCAGGCCTTCCTCCTGAGGCACCTCTGGGTAGACTCTAACCTCCAACCTTTTGGTTAGCAGCTGAACACATTAACTATTTGTACCACTCAGGGACTCCTTAGAGAATATAGTTCTTTAGCAGTACACATGATACCTTTATCTAAAATTGCTAACTCATCTATTTTTTGCAGCATTAAACGTTAAATATTAATTGTAACTTTGGGATGGGGAATCTGATTTGATTGAAAGGGCATATGCCTCAGGGGTAAAACAGAGCTGTATCTGAGTATTAACTGAGCAATTTATTAGCTATGTTCTTGTATTAACTGCTGATAGTCAGTTTTGTCATCTGATAACTGGGGGAATGACCTCTATGAAGTTGCTAGAGAGATTAAGTAAGATACCATATCAGGCTCAGAACTGAACTTGTTAGGAATTTAATTATGCTACCTTTTTAAGTATGCCAAGGGCAGAATTAGATATTTAGCTGCTATCACAAGGCAATATCCTAAAATTATGCTGTAGAAGATACTTAAGATAATGTAAATGACTTAATCATTACTTTGTAATACAGTGGTTTCTTAGAATATTGCCAGTTTAATAAGAATGAGGAATGAATGAAAGTATTTATTTAATTACTAAAACAGAACATTTATTGATTTGCCTTAATATTAAATAATTAGCAACAAGTTCAATTTCCTTGTTTCAGAAAACTGGTTATTTTTCCAGAGGGTTTGTCGCCTGTTTTTGTTTGTTTAAGGCAGTTTGGTTTTGCCTAGAGGTACTAGTGGTTGGCTTAGTAGTTACCATGTTTCTTTTTAAGAAAGTTCATTTTGTAATTCACTTAGCTTTTATGCTTAGGAACATTTCCTTAATGCTCTGTATCAGTTTTGGCTCACATAATGGGGCTAAAAGATAGAAAAGGTTTTCTTGGACAAACATCATTTCTAATAATAATGTATTATTCTATACTTTTGGTTCTGCAACTTGCTTTGCATACTTGATACTTGCTGAACATTTTCTTTATATAGACCTTTTTAATTCTTTGTAATGACTGATGGTAGTAGTCCATCTGGATGACTGTAGTAGCCAGTAGCTTTCTGACTGGTCTCCCTGCTTTGCTTTTGCCCTGACAGTCTTCTTTCCCATATTGCTGCAAGAGTGAAGTTCTAAAAGCCTAAATCACAGATCATGTTACTGCAGTGGTTTCCCAGTGCCCTTATTGATCTCTGATTCCCACCCCTATTTCCGTGGTTCCCTGCATTCTAGTTAACACTGGTCACCTTTAGTACCTTAACCACTCCACACTAACCTCGTTCCTTCTTTGGCACTTGTTCTGTCTGCCTGGAATGCTCTGCCCCATCTTTACCTGGCTGGCTCCTCCTCATTCAAATATCCCCTCCTCAGAGAGGCATTCCCTGAACACCAGTCTTATCTAAAATACCTCTCCTCCCCCAGGAGTCTCTTTCTTCTCTCCTCCATTATTTTCTTCATAGCACTTCTCACTCTGTGTTGTTTTTATTGCTTAACCCCTAACAGAATATAAGCTTCACTAGATGTGTGACTTTAACTCTCTGACTTTTGTTTAGTGCAGTGCCAAGAACATAAAAGATGCGTAAAATATTTGTTCAATGGATAAATATACATTCCATTTAAAGGATAAATTATTTTTTATCCAGTCCCTTGTTGATGGGCATTTGGGTAATTTCCAGCTTTTTCTCCATGAATGTTTCACTGTACAGACTTCTTGGCATGCTTCTGTGAATATTCCTGCAGAATGCATTTTGATTATAAAAATGGAATTTTTAAATCAAGGGTTATTTACACTTACGTTTAATGGATAGTGCCAACTTAACCTCCAAAAAGTTTCTGCCAGTTTAACCATATCCTTAGCAGCAATAGGTATTATCAATCTTTAAACTCTTTGCCAATATAAGAAAAAGTAAATGTTTGAACATCTTTTGTGTATATTTATTGCCTTGCCCACTTCCTGTTTCTCCTTTTAAATGCTTATTCGTGTCCTTTCCTAATTTTTCTGCAGTATTGTTGTTAGGTGCCGTTGAGTAGATTTTGACTTATAGCAACCCCATGTGACAGGGTAGAACTGCCCCATAGCGTTTTCAGCAGATCACCAGCTCCTGCAGAGCGGCTAGGTGGGTTCAAACCATCAACCTTATGGTTAGCAGCTGAGCACTTAACGATTGTGCTACCAGGGCTCCTTATGTATTATGGATGTTATCCATTAATCGTGTTTCACGTCTTGTGTCCAGTATGCCATTTTTAAATGACTTCATATATGGTGGTTTGTTTTTGCCCAGGATTTTAGAATTATATGCAGACACATAAGTAAATAATCAGTCTTTTCCTTTTTGGTTTCAGAGTTTCAGATGATGTTTATTTTAGGCTTTTTAGCACAATTTTATTTATGTGTATCACTCATATTTTATCATCTCATTTATTTTTTACATGTAAATATACTTGATCATTGTGGGTTTAATTCTGATGTAGTGAAGTAAGGATGGAAACAATTTTTTTAGAATGACAAGCCAGTTTTTAAAATGATAAACTAGGACACACACACACAAACTTAATTTCTCCTAATACTGTTTATTAAGTAATCCAGCTTTCTCCCACTAATTGAAACGTCACCTTTCTCAATTATGAAATTACCACATTATATGTGGGTATTCTGATTTCTGTAGTATTTTATCCATTCCTATCCCAATAACATAATACTTTAATTGCTGTAGCACTTGATATATATTTTAATATCTAGTAGAACTGATTTCTGTTCCTAGTTATTTCAGAAGTTTTGAATTTGAGAACATTTTCCAATCCTAAAGAAATCTGAGAATTTTATTGGAAATACATTGAATTTTTAAACAAATTTGGGGGAAACTGACATCCTTTATAATACAGATTTTTTTTTAGTCAAGAACAAGACATATATCTCCATTTAATCTTGTATGTACCTCAGAAATGTGTTACTTGTTTTTACTGTGGTTATTATGAATGAAATCTTTTTGTGATTGTGTTTTTGTAACTGGTCTATTTGTATAGAGAAAAATAGTTTTTGCATATAATTTTAATGGCCACTTTTATTAAAATTTAAACTGAATTGTTTTCTGTTTAGTCTTGTTAGACTATAAAATCTATTTTAAGTGGGTATTTGTCTCTAGAATGTTAACTGATGTCCTCAGTTTAAAATTATTTAGCCAGTTTTCAT
Organism: Dugong dugon; assembly: GCA_030035585.1. Lineage (NCBI taxonomy): Eukaryota > Metazoa > Chordata > Mammalia > Sirenia > Dugongidae > Dugong > Dugong dugon. The sequence continues at coordinate 26,012,050 of CM057481.1, read as the reverse complement.
TTTGTGAAGAGAAACAAGATTTTCAGTTCCTAGTTATAATGGATCTTCCCATACAGCTGGCAGTCTTTAGCCTTGTAAAATAGACTTCATGTTGTTAGCTGCTGTTTAGTCTGCCCCCCCGCTCGTTGCCACCTCATGCACAACAGGATAGGACCATTGTGATACATAGGGTTTTCAGTGGCTGATATGTTGGAAGTAGATCGCCAGATCTTTCTTCCTAGTTCGCCTTAGTCTGGAAGCTCTGATGAAACCTATTCAGCATCATAGCAGCACACAAGCCCCCACTGACAGACAGGTAGTGGCTGTGCTTTGAGATGCATTAGCCAGCAGTTGAACCCAGCTCTCCTGCATGGAAGGCAAGAATTCTACCACTGAACCACTACTGCCCCCTCAAAATAGACCTAAAGCCTGTTGAAAGAGATGGAAATATTTTATCCTCGTATTTGAGACTTGAGCTAGATAAGTAAGGTTAATACTGACAGCCTTTTTGAGTTGCTCCATTTGATTTGTTTTAAAGGATTAAAGTACAAAGATAATCTTATATTTTCAAATAACATTTGGAGTTTAAATGATTTTATCTGAAATGCTGATATACAGCTGATATTTTTGTTTCATTGTTATTTTTGCTATGAAAAGTATAGAGAGAGTAAACACTCATGTACTTACTACTTAGATTACCAGATAGAGTTTTGCTGTATTTGACTTTTTTTAAAATAAACCGCTAAAGAGTTGAAACCATGTTTACACCATTTCCCATTCTGTTCCCTTCCCCTCTCCCCAAGAAGGCAGTGTGTATTCTTTGTATACTTTTAATTCATAAACAATATGTGGCATTGTTTTGTTTTTTAACTTAATTTAAGTGGTAATTAGAGAAATTATAGAAGTGTGTCTCTGCACTGTATATAAACCTGTTTGTATGTACTTTGAAATAGTTGTGTTCTATGATAGTTGATCTTTTGATTGCATATGTTAACCTAAGCTGGAGAAAAACTGCCTTTTTTTTTTTTTTTTTTTAGTAATTTGTTCTTGGAGATAGAATGGAAGATTGTTTTAAAACTTTTTTTTCCCCTACAAGATTGGATTATTTTAGGATTGTGTTACTGACCAAAAGGAGCCCTGAATGCTCAGTGGTTACGGCACTCAGCTACTAACTAAAGAGTTGGTGGTTCGAACCCACCAGCTGCTCCATGGGAGAAAGATGTGGCAGGCTGCTTCCATAAAGATTTGCAGCCTTGGAACCCTATAGGGAAGTTCTGTTCTGTTCTGTTCTGTAGGGTCACTATGAGTTGGAATTGACTTGATGGCAATGGGTAATAAAATGGAGTACTGCAAAATAATTAAATAGACATATAAATGGGTGAATGGACATACCTATTAAAAGTTGTCCAAGGTAACAGTTGATGCTGATTCCATTCATACAATGTCTTCTTTGAAAATTATATCAATTTATACTCCCATCAGTATTTTGGAGCTTTATATTTTACCCTTTAACTCAGTAGTTCTACTTCTAGGAAACTATCTTAAGGTAGAAGGGTGATAGAAGAAATTAAGGGAGTTTTTTGTGTAGAGATGTTTATAGTAGCATTGTTTGCATACCAAACAAAATTAGGAAGGACAAACTGCCCAAGAATGAGAGAGATGATTAAATGACTGTATAATATATGATACAGTATAGACCATAAAAATACTTTATAAAGGTCTATACAAAGAATTGATTTTTATATTTTTATATTAAAAATACATTAAGTTTGACAATACCAAATATATCAAAATGTTATCATTATCTGTGTGGTAGACTTATGTTATGAAAACCACAAAAAAATTTATACTAAACATACATTACTTTATAGACAGGGAAGACAATAGAATGTTATAGTTGGAAAAGAGTGTATGTTTAAATAGCAGAAAGAAATAAAAAAATGAAAGGAGGGTAAAAAGGTATCCACCACCTCATTAGACTGGGTGTGAAACAGTATGAGAAGTTGGTTATCCACCAGCACACCTTTCTTTGTCAGAGCAGCACTTGGTGTGGTAAAGCTGGCAGGACACAAAGCATTTTGATGCAGTTTGTAATTAGTGATCACTTGTGTCTTGGACTGTTTACCCCACTGCTGTTGAGTCGATTCCTACCCATAGCAACCAGGGCTGTAATCATATTTATTTATTTTAATTTTATCATGCTTTAGGTGAAAGTTTACAGAGCAAATTAGTTTCTCCTTCAAAAGTTTATATACAGATTGTTTTGTGACATTGGTCGCCGCCCCTACGTTGTGTCAGCACTCTTCCCTTCCCCTGTTCACCTCGAGTTCCCTGTTTCCGTCCATTCAGTTTTCCTGTACCTTCCTGCCTTCTTGTCTTTGCTTTTGGGCAGATATTGCTCATTTGGTCTCATATACTTGATTGAACTAAGAATCATGTTCCTCACGTGTGTTATTTGTTTTATAGGCCTGTCTAATCTTCCGCTGAAAGGTGAATTTTGGGAGTGGTTTCAGTTCTGAGTTAGAAGGGTGTCCCGGGGGCCATAGTCTTGGGGGTTCCTCCAGTCTCCGTCATACCAGTAAGTCTGGTCATTTTGTGTGTGTGAATTTGAATTTTTGTTCTACATTTTTCTCCTGCTCTGTTTGAGAACCTCTATTGTGATGCCTGTCAGAGTGGTAGGTGGTGGTAGCCAGACACTGTCTAGTTCTTTTGAGCTCAAGGTGGTGGAGACTGTGGTTTATATGGTCTGTTAGTCCTTTGGACTAATATTTTCCTTGTGTCTTTGGTTTTCTTCGTTCTCCTTTGTTCCAAACAGAATGGGACCAATAGATGTACCTTAGATGGCTGCTCAAAAGCTTTTAAGACCCCAGATGTTGTTCACCAAAGTAGCATGTGGAATATTTTCTTTATGAACTGTGTTACACCAGTTGATGTAGATGTCCGCTAAGATCATGGTCTCCCCAGCCCTCAGCCCCAGTAACTCAGTCCCTCGAGGTGTTTGGATATGTCTAGGAAGCTCCTTTGACTTTGCCTCCAAGGCTGTAACCTTTGTGGAAGCTGACTGCCAATCTTTCCCCCACGGAGCAGTAGGTTCCAACTGCCAGCCTTTCAGTTAGCAGCTAAGCGCTTAATCACTCTGTCACCAGGGCTCCTTTGGGATATTTAGCACATCATAATTGTTAAGCATCCTCCCTACCCCTTTTATCTTGCTTGCTGCTTATTGGGTTTTTCCTTAGCTTTCCCCCTTAATGACTGGCAAGGTGCGGTGGAGTTTTGTAAACTTTAATTTCAAAAATAATTTTTCTTCTTAGTAAAAATCTAGAATCTACTGTTCTGGCCTACATAGCAAAATCTATTGCTGTATGAAGGTATTTTGGATGGCATTGTACTATATCAGAAAAGAAAACAGCTGACGCCTTTAATAAAATGTTGTATTTTTTAAGTCTCAGTGGACTTCTCCAATCCAAAGAGAATCTATGAATTTACAGTGAGAAAGGTTAAAAAGGAAGGGGCCTGTAGGAGCTCAAGGAGCAGCTGATTTTGAGTGGTTTTCTCCCAGCTCCCTGGCTTTTCTTCATTAGAGCTCTTATGCTTTTTTAATCACTGTCAGTAATTTTTTTGTTATCTGCAGTAATGATGCTTTTTGACATTCTAAATATTTGTAATGTATATTTCTCCTAAAAAGAGATGTTTTCTTAAGAGGAGTTTTCACTTAGAAGTTCACCAGTAATGGAGCGGTGGTTTCAATGTCTAGAGAAGACCATGAGGTCTGTATTTCAACAGATCACATGGTAAAAGAGAATTTTAAGCTTTTATTTGTGGGCATAGTCCATGAATTTAGCATGCTATCCCAGTAACTTATGAGTATTAAAATCAAACTCAGTTGAAATACTAATGGCTTTTGATTAACTTTTTTAGGGTATCTGAAGCATACTATCCAACGATTTTGAAAATCCTGTGTGGACTATGGCTACCCAAGGTTTGTGTCATAAGTCTTTGGTTACTTAATTGGGGCTCTGCTTCGTTGCCATTACCCAGTCTGGCTCAGATCCCCCTGCTTTCCTCTCTCCTGCTTACTTGTCAGGCTACCTTTTGCTCCATTTTCTGCTCACTACTCCTAATGGCTTGGTGAAATAGCAAACAAGCCACCAGCAGGAATCTAGTCTGGATGACTGTTTCTGGAGCCTGGATGCAGTACCATTCTTCCTCCGATTCAGTGAGTAACTGTTAGGTGGTACCCTAAAGATATGGCTATTTCATCACTGAGCTAATGCTGGCTATCATTCTGTTCTCGGCTATCTTTCAGATTTGACTATTTCTAAAAATATCTCAATGGGCCATATCACAGATTTTTAAAAATTAACATTTCCATGATAGTAAAGCTTATGCTGTTTGCTTTTTACAGCTGATTTGATGGAGTTGGACATGGCCATGGAGCCAGACAGAAAAGCTGCTGTTAGTCACTGGCAGCAGCAGTCTTACCTGGACTCTGGAATCCATTCCGGTGCCACTACCACGGCTCCTTCTCTGAGTGGTAAAGGCAATCCTGAGGAAGAGGATGTGGATACCACCCAAGTCCTGTACGAGTGGGAACAGGGGTTTTCTCAGTCCTTCACTCAAGAACAAGTAGCTGGTAAGAGTATTACTGCCTTACTGAAAGTCAAAATGTGATTTTGAGAATTGCTCTTAAAAAAAGTGTGTAATAGCTTAATATGGTATGGTGAAGAAAAGGGAGTGATTGTATTGTCACCCTTACCACTTAGTATAGCAAGCATTCAGGTAAACGTGAACTGTGGATAGTGAGCATTGGATTTACCTTTTCCAGATATTGATGGACAGTATGCGATGACTCGAGCTCAGAGGGTACGAGCTGCTATGTTCCCAGAGACGTTAGATGAGGGTATGCAGATCCCATCTACACAGTTTGATGCCGCTCATCCAACTAATGTCCAGCGTTTGGCTGAACCATCACAGATGCTGAAACATGCAGTTGTAAATTTGATTAACTATCAAGATGATGCAGAACTTGCCACACGTGCAATCCCTGAACTGACAAAATTGCTAAATGATGAGGACCAGGTAAACAATGATATGGCTAACTTTTCATCTGCTTTGAAGGAAACTGTCAAGGGAGTAGTCTCAAAAGGTCTACCTAATACTGGTATTTGAAAACTAATGATGCCTCTAATTTCTCAATTATAGGTGGTGGTTAATAAGGCTGCAGTTATGGTCCATCAGCTTTCTAAAAAGGAAGCTTCCAGACACGCCATCATGCGTTCTCCTCAGATGGTGTCTGCTATTGTACGTACCATGCAGAATACAAACGATGTGGAAACAGCTCGGTGTACTGCTGGGACGTTGCACAACCTTTCCCATCACCGTGAGGGCTTGTTGGCCATCTTTAAATCTGGAGGCATTCCTGCCCTGGTGAAGATGCTTGGGTAAGATAAGATAGTCAGAATGCCTGAAGCTGAGTAGAAGAGTGTGATCACAGTATTCTGATGAGGCGTTTTTCTTTTTAACAGTTCACCAGTGGATTCTGTATTGTTTTATGCCATTACAACTCTCCACAACCTTTTATTACATCAAGAAGGAGCTAAAATGGCAGTGCGTTTAGCTGGTGGGCTGCAGAAAATGGTTGCCTTGCTCAACAAAACGAATGTTAAGTTCTTGGCTATTACAACAGACTGCCTTCAGATTTTGGCTTATGGCAATCAGGAAAGCAAGGTAAAAAGAATGCATATATTTTTAATGTTGTCATGTAGCATTGGAAATCTACAGTATCATGGTATTCCATGGACTGTTGCAAATTCATAGTATGCCTTACACTTGGTATGTATTTTTAAAAAGTTGGACATTTCTAGCCCTTTAAATATTTGGTGTCTTGTCTAGCATTGTGCTAGGCAGTAGGGATACAGTAAGCAAACTTCTCTTAAGGCTTTCATTCATGGGTGGGGGATAGACATTGAAATAATAACCTTAATAACTGTTTATTTAATTCATGTGGTAGGAGGAAGTAGAAGTGCTGTGGAAGCATATAACAAATGAACCAGAGCCTGTTTTGAGGGTTTAGGGTGGCCTCTTGGAGGAAGTGACAGTTGAGCTCAGCTCTCAAAGATAAGAATGGATTGACTAGGTGAAGGTCAGGAAAGGAAACAGCATCTTTGAAAGCCTTCAAGAGGGAGGAGCATGGCGAGTTTGGGGAATTTAAGAAATATACAGAGTAAGGAGGAGGAAAGGTTTGATGGAGCCTGTTGAGATAAGTCCCTGTGGCACAGACAGTTTGCACTTGACTACTAACTTAAAGGTTGGCAGTTCAAACCCAGCCAACGGTGTCATGGAAGAAAGGTCTGGCAGTCTGTTTCTGTAAAGATTACAGCTGGCAAAACCCTACAGAGCAGTTCTACTTTTGTAACATGTGGGATCACTGTAAGTTGGAATCAACTTGATGGCAGCGGGTTTGGTTTTTTGTTTTGTTGAGATAGGCAGGACGGATCCTGCAGGAGTTCTTATGTTGAGGATTTTGGACCTTTTAATAAGAGTAATGGGAAGCAATCAAAGACTTTTCAGCAGAGGCATGAAGAGATGAGGTTTGTTTTTAGAAAACTGGGGCAGGATAAGGATGTGTGGAATATGTAAGAAAGTGAGGGGAAGAGCGAATGACTGTTTTATGGTATCTCTTTTTAAGGTAGTTATGATTAGGAAAAGCAAAGAGCCAAGTAATCCAGAGTTTTAAGTACCCCTTTTGCTTCAAATTTTCAACAAATCTGTTTTGATCTAACTTTTGTATTTGGGCATTACTATTGTTTACCAGCATTATTTTTTTATTTTTTTATTTTTTGCTACGATCAGTGTGGGGAGAAGGGAATTTAGCCAGACTAGATGTATTTTTGGGAGAACTGGGATATCAGAATTTGAGTGAAATGCTATAGAAGGAGGGGATAAGGCCCTAGTGTAGGGGGTTTAGGTAATGGGGTAGAGGAATACCTTTGACTCAATAGCAGGCTGGCTGAAATTATAATAAAGTAGGTTGATTGAAAAAATAAGGCTTTTCTCAAGCATTTGATAAGGATTCCATGATTAACATATATATAAATGTCTTTCTAGCTGATCATTCTGGCTAGCGGTGGACCCCAAGCTTTAGTGAATATAATGAGGACCTACACTTACGAGAAGCTACTGTGGACCACAAGCAGAGTATTGAAGGTGCTGTCTGTCTGCTCTAGTAATAAGCCAGCTATTGTAGAAGCTGGTAAGTATACATGTCTATTCTGAGACCTCCCATGTACAGTATCTACAGTTCTAATTAGATTACCTTTCCTCGGAGAAGGTAATCTTGACTTCAGCAGGCTGAAAGTAAGTGGTTCTATTCAGTTTGCAGCCAAGATCGTATTCAGATAAATATAAGTTCTGTTTGCCACCTACATTGGTGCTGTTAAAGACTAATTCAAGCAGAGTTCTTACTACCCATTGAAATGACGGCTAATCCTTTGCTTGATCAAATTTGTTTTTTATTTTGGGCTCGCCCAATAGTTACTTTGCTAACAAACCTGTGAATACGTAGGTGAAATTACATTATGGCAAATTATAGTTGTACTTGGCAAAGTGATTTCTTGATTTGTTAGTGGGCACTCATGAGCATTGTGTTGCACTGATTTTCTATAGTCTCAATGAACCAGTGGCCTAATATGAAAAACTTTTTTTCTCTTAGTATTTTTAATGAAACAACTTGTATATGGTAGTTTATACTGTCGTGCATGTTGGTGGCAGAGGAGAGGAATGGATGTTAATCTCATCTTCCCAGCATCCTTTCTCCTTTTAATAACCCAGTTAACAGCATCTACCTGGACTCTCAAACCAAGCTTCAAACCAAAACTGGAAGAGGAAAAATACAAAGGCAGTTGATAGAAGAAAATGCTGGGAGTAAATTGTAGGATTGGTAACACCTGCTTTTCCAATGTGTTGAGAGTAATTTTACTTGAGAATTTATAGGGGTGGTGGTTATGATTGCCCAGGGTGACTGCTAACAGTGGAACAGTAGGCTTGGAGATAGACAAATGTAGTTGGGTTCATACAGAACCACCCCACAAACCTGTTGCCGTCGAGTTGATTCTGACTCATAGCAACCCTTTGGGACAGAGTAAAACTGGCCCAGAGGGTTTCCAAGGCTGTAACCTTTATGGAAGCATCATATAGAACAGGGGGATGCAAATTCTGCTGGCTATTCCAGAAGTATCTGGGGGTACTTCCTTTTTAAAAATACAGGTTCCTGGGCACCATTGTAAATTTATTTAATCAGAATCCCTGGAATGTTAATTTTTGTATCAAGGTAATTAACTTAATGTAACCAGCCTACTAACTGAAGTGACAAGAAGCTCTAGGTAGCTGGAAATGTATGGGACTATAGTCCTGGGAATCTTTAAGAAATTCCCAAGATTATTCTGATGTTCATTTGTTCTGAAAATCTTTAGCACCTAATGTTTCAAGCACTGTAATAGGCACATGGGTATACAGTGGATAGCAAAAACAGATATGGTCCCTGTGCTTGTTTTTACAGTCTGGTGAGGGTCACAAAAATATGCAAAAAGATGGGTAGTTACAAATTGGAATGAGTATTATGAGAGACACCACCTGATAGTCATACAGAATTAATGAAGGGACAGTATTTGGCTAATTAGATGGAGAGGGAAGGGGCTTCCCTGAGAAAGGGATGTTAAATGGAGACTGGAGGATGAGCCGAGAACCTGTCTCTGAGAAATGGAGGTAAAATGCCTTCCTGTCAGAGGAAAGAAACGTCCTGTGCTGTGTCCTGGAGGTAGGAAAGAGATTGTGGAGTTTCAGGTGCCGAAGAGAAGGTCTGTGTAACAAGCACTTAGTGATAGGGTGAATGGTCCTCCAGGATGATGTTAATGAGCTAAGTGGGACTATATCATTAAGAACTTCTGATGTCTCAGTGAGACTTTATTCATGGAGTTTATTCATATACGCAGCCAGCTTTGGAACCATAGATACAGAATACTGAGATCAGTCTGAAAAGCTAGGTGGGCTCCAAATTCTAAAGGGTTCCTCAAGGTTATGTTAAAGGCTAAATTCTTTATCTTATAGGTAATGAGAAGCTATTGATGGTTGTTGAGCAGTGACACAGCACCACAGTGATTGTTTGGGATATTAATATTAGCATTTTATAGATACAGTTTGAATGACCAAAGGTCAGCAGACCAGGCCATGAGATATGTTACAGGCATCTAGGCATGAAATAATTGAGAGTTAGAAACAGACAGCAAAGGATGAATGTTTGAAACTTACTGAAAGAATCCATGGACTGTAATGATATATGGAGCTAAAGGAGTGATTAAAAATGGTTGAGGTTTTGTGGTGGGGAGAACATTGGTGCCGTGAGGATAAAATGCAGCTGTCAGAAAGGAGTGTTACTTTTTGGAACAAGAGTATTTAAGTAGCTGACCAATTAGAAGTGACCAAAAGGTCAGTAGATTGCTGGAACTGTATCATACTGGGATGTCAGGAAAGTCAGGGCTGGAGATTTGGGAGTTACTCTCTTGCTATGTAGGGTAAGAGGAGAAGGTTGGAGGTAGTGCTGCAGAGTCGTCTGCATGTGGCTCTTACCCTAGACCTGCTGAATCAGAATGTGTGTGTGTTTTAAGTCTCTACAGACCATTCTGATGGGTACCTGGGATTAGATCCATTCTCTTAGAGTTAACAGTTACAGTAGAGAAAGGGAGTATGAGCTCTGAGGGAGAGAAGGTGAAGAGAAATCCCTAATTATTTAACAAATCTTGATTGAGCATCAACCTTGTGCAAGTCACTCCTTTAGTAGCTGGAGCTACTAGGAGGAAGGAGCCAAATAGACACAATCCCTGTCTAGTTGGGGAGGTAGATTTAATTATAGTTGTGATGAATGCTATAAAGGAAAAGTGCAGGGTGCCATGAGAATTACAGCAAGTAAAGGACACCTAGTTTGAGAAAATAAAACAAAGTTGAAGGATAAACAAGTAGACAAGGAAAAGCACTCTGCATTCAGAAGTGAGTTGAGTTGGAAAGAGATGGTTGAAGTTAAGCTAGTGTGTGAGGAATTAGGCTTCCATTTATCCTCTTAATGTTCCTTATTAGGGTCCTCAGTGATGGAAAGTTGTGAAACTTCAGAGTCAGTGACTGTATTTTTTCCAGTCCTTGGCAACAAGTGTTCCAGTGCCTTCTTTCTGGACCATTCTTACTCCAGGAGTCTACCAGCTTCTTGGGTCTTTGTTCAGATGTCACCTTCACATTGAGGTGATCTAATTACCTTACTTAAAACTGCAGCTTCCTTCCCTTTTCCTCTGTTGTTTTTCTCCATAGCACTTAACACCATCTGACCGTACTACTATATACTTCAGTTTATTAATTGTATATTTGTTTATTTTCTTTCTTCTCCAACTAGACAATAAGTTCCACGAGGGTAGGGATTTCTGAAAATTTTGCTCACTGGTGTATCTCCAACTCTAGAACAGGGTCTGGCACTCAAGTAATTATTTCTTGAAATGATTGAATGGTTGAAAGAAAATAAGTAACAGGAATATTACTGGAGATGAATGAAGGCTTTTTCCTCATAGGGGGAAGCAGTAGATGTTTGACAGAAGTCACTAGTGAGGTGAACTGGAAAAGGAAGGGAAGCTGAGCAAGAGCCTAGAAAATGAGAGGAAATAAAGTACTTAGGTGGAGGGGGTTAACTTTGGAAATAAAGAGGGATGCCTTCTAAGACTAGAGAAGACATTCAGGCTGATAGTCAGGAACTTTTAGCTAACAGTCATTGTCTTAGATCCTTTTTACATTTTCTAGGTGGAATGCAAGCTTTAGGACTTCACCTGACAGATCCAAGTCAACGTCTTGTTCAGAACTGTCTTTGGACTCTTAGGAATCTTTCAGATGCTGCAACTAAACAGGTAAATTCTGAATAAATTGGTGCCTTTGTGATGAGTCGAGATGAGAATGTACCAAGCATCTATTTTTATCTCCATAGGAAGGAATGGAAGGTCTTCTTGGGACTCTTGTTCAGCTTCTGGGTTCAGACGATATAAATGTGGTCACTTGTGCAGCTGGAATTCTTTCTAACCTCACTTGCAATAATTATAAGAACAAGATGATGGTGTGCCAAGTGGGAGGTATTGAGGCTCTTGTGCGTACTGTCCTTCGTGCTGGTGACAGAGAGGACATCACTGAGCCTGCCATCTGTGCTCTTCGTCATCTGACCAGCCGACACCAGGAAGCAGAGATGGCTCAGAATGCGGTTCGTCTTCACTATGGACTACCAGTTGTGGTTAAACTCCTACATCCACCATCCCATTGGCCTCTGATAAAGGTAAATAGTCGAGGTAGAAGGTGCAGAACTAAAAATGAACCGTCTCTAGCTCTGCCTGTTGGTTGGTGGTCTAGATACAAGAGACTGATAAATAGGAGTTGTAGTCTTTAGAAAATGTGAAGTGTGGCTGGGGTGGGGACGTGGGGTTCCAGAGTGGGTGTGCATTCAGTGCTGTTTTCAGTTGATACTAATAGATTCAGCGTGGCGAGAGTTTGAGGCTAACACGGTGATTTGTGAAGCTGTATGCCAATTCATTCTTTATTCTTCCTTTTTATCTGTAGGCTACTGTTGGATTGATTCGAAACCTTGCCCTTTGTCCAGCAAATCACGCACCTTTGCGTGAGCAGGGTGCCATTCCACGATTAGTTCAGTTGCTGGTTCGAGCACATCAGGACACCCAGCGCCGCACGTCCATGGGTGGAACACAGCAGCAGTTTGTGGTAGGCAGATCTTAATAGTGACTCCTGGCTATTTAAAAGAAATGCATAAATCATAGGATCCTCACCTTTTTTGATCACTGGCTTTCTTTCCCTCCCTGCCACCTTCCTGATGAGTTGCTTATGACTGACAAAACTAATGTCCTTCCTGTGGTTGCAGAGAAGATATGAAATAATGTGGTGCCTAGTGAAATGGGGTTCAGGTCCTTGGCCATGTCCTTTGCATTGTCAGTCTTGCAAAGGGAGTGTGGGGTATGATTAACTGCTGTGTGGTTAGGCACTTCATACAGTGGTCTCACTGAATCCATACAGTGATTTACCTCCTTAGGAAGTAGCAGAGCCATCTTTTCAACCCAAGTCTGGCTGACTTCAGATACCATCCCCCACTCCAGCATGAGTTTTGCCTGTAAATACTTACCCTGCCTTTTGACTGTTTCTTCCTGGAGAGGTTAAACTATTGTCATGAACCTAAAAATATGTAACAAATTTCAAGAATAAGTAGTAGCATATCTTTACCCTTAATATTCTCAGCGTAGAGCTGAGTCTTGAAACTAGCTTCATTATAAATGTACATGGATATAACCGTATGAACATAATAGGAATACAGGAAATATAAAGACACTTTTGAATCCTCAGAAATTATTTTAGGACTCAGACCTTCAAAGAGTTCCCTCTTATGTAATTAGGTTACTTAAGAAAACAAGGACAGGCCTTACTAGAAGAGATTTTTGGGAGTCCACATTGTTAGTTGCTATGTGTATGCACCCACATTAGGGGCTTTGGCTTTCTCCGTTCATTATGTTTGGTATTGGCCTGTCTCCATGGGGTGGCTTAATACAGTGCAGAGGGTACCTTTTATTTTAAAATTTCTTCTAGGAAGAAAGGAGTTTTTGTGTCCTCATTAAAATGAAGTTGTTTACAAAAACTGCTAAAAATAGCAGAATCATAACCATTTTTAAAACTTAGAAACCCAGGAATAGAGGAAGCAGATGGGACTGACACTTTGCAAAAGCCAGCTTCTTTCTGCTGTACAGGCCATCAGTTGAATAGTCAGGGAAGCATTTATCAGAAGGTGTTTGCTGCTTTTCTGCTGGCAGCTCAGTACAATTTTAGCAATTGGTGATAAAACTTGGAAGAATTTTCAACAAAGTCACGTAGATACACAAAAATTAAGGAGGTGTATGAAAGAAAAATATAGTCTGAACATCACTTCCCATCTCTATCTTTTTTTATATGCCTTTTACCCAGAATGGTTGGAACGTCAATAAGAAAGTTGCCTTTGGGGTTCAGAAGTATATGACACAGCACTGTGTATGGAGAAAGGGGTGCTGCTTGGAATTAGTGCCGCCATGAGGCCCCCATCAGTGACATACTCTGTCTAGCTTCACAGGGCTTCTGAACCAAAATACCACAAGGGGGGTGGCTTTAAAGAACAGAAATGTATTTTGTCATTCTGGAGGTTAGATGTGCAAATCAGAGTATCGGCCACATTGATTCCGTCTGAGGGCCTTAGAAGAACAACTGTTCCATGCTTCTCCTCGTTTCTGGAGACTGCTGGAAATCCTTGGTGTGTGTTGGCTGCTCATAGATGCACCTGCCTCTGTCGTACATGGTGTCTTCTCCCTGTGTGTCTCTCTCTCTCTCCTCCCCTTTCATAAGGTATCGTTTCCTTAAGCAAGGTCACATTCACAGGTACGGTATGGGGGTTAGGACTTGAACATAATTTTGAGGGAGACACAATTCAGTCTATAATGTTCACCTTGATAGAATCCTGTTTTATTCCTTAAGTAATTACGAATGATGAGGAACTTTGGGTATCTAAAGGACCTGAATGGCACAGATGGTGCGTGCACTTGACTGCTCACCTAAAGGTTGGCAGTTCATACTCACCCGCCAGCACCGTAGAAGAAAGGCCTGGTGATCTGCTTCCATAAAGATGATAGCCAAGAAAACCCTATGGGGAAGTTCTACTTTGTAACATGGGTTGCCATGAATCGGAATCAACTGGATGACAGTGTGTTTTTGGATATATAATGTGAATAACTTTAGTAGTGACCACTAGTCAGAATGGAAAGCCTGTCAAGTTTATAGACTTTAGAGAGGAGAATTCCTCATTTGTTAATCGTTTCCTTTGGTAGGAGGGAGTCCGCATGGAAGAAATAGTTGAAGGTTGTACTGGAGCCCTTCACATCCTGGCTCGGGATGTTCACAACCGAATTGTAATCAGAGGACTAAATACCATTCCATTGTTTGTGCAGGTATGTTGATTTTAAGTGAGGTGTTGTAGATTTTATGTGTCAGTAAAATTTCAGGATTTTAGTGGTCAGCAGAATTTCAGAAAATTGGGGACCAAAATAGGGGCAACAAGCATTTAATGTTTCATCTGTTATTGCTGTTACTTTATAAGAAGATAGCAACCCTGCCCAATCCCCCTGCCACAGTATAAAAAATAGTATCTCAGTATGTGGTTTCCTTTAAGTTGAATAGTTAATTTTTTTATGAGAGTTCTCCATTTTTCTTGGGCAGTAAAGGGAGAAACTTTAGGACTAGCGCCTTATGAAGAGGGAGGAGACTCTTACACCCCATTTTTGAGAGTATTCAGTGTTGGAGGGAGGTGAGCTGGCCTGGGCTGCTGGGGCACAGGCCCTCAACCAACTCCGGGTTTTCTAGATCTTATCTCAGTTAAAATTGTCTCTGAAGAAGGGTTCATAGCTACAAATATTCTAGAAAACCACTGCTCCAGAGCATTAAACACACTAGGACATAAATTCAGACATTCTGATTTAATATGAACAGTGCAAATGCCAGTTACACTCAGAATTAGGACAGTTTGCACCCCAGTGGGGTGCCTGCCATGTTTTAACTTTAGATTTAATCAGGTTTTGTTTGTGTGTTTTCTCCTTAGCTGCTTTATTCTCCCATTGAAAATATCCAAAGAGTAGCTGCAGGGGTCCTCTGTGAACTAGCTCAGGACAAGGAGGCTGCAGAAGCTATTGAAGCTGAGGGAGCCACAGCTCCTCTGACAGAATTGCTTCACTCTAGGAATGAAGGTGTGGGTAAGTAGAAAAGGAACCAAAGCCTTTAGTGGGTATGCACAGCGAAGCCTTGGCTTCTCAAGGGTTTTTATCCCTCTCCTCTCCCAGCAACATACGCAGCTGCTGTTTTGTTCCGGATGTCTGAGGACAAGCCACAGGATTACAAGAAACGGCTTTCAGTTGAGCTGACCAGTTCTCTCTTCAGAACGGAGCCAATGGCTTGGAATGAGGTAGACAGTGTGAACACCTTTATTTAGTAGTTTTTTTGGAGCCGGTCAGGCATCTTTTCATTCTCTTCCCTCAAAACACTGCACACACGCATTCGCAGTGACTGTCCTTGGCTTGCATGTTCGTTCTTTATGCTGTCCAGCAACTCAGCAGCTGCTGTTGGACAGACAAACTACAGGCTTTAAACGGCCTGTTCAGGGTCATCACAAAGAATTGTGTTGCTTAACATTAGAATCATAAGGGACATAGATGAAAATGTTTATCAGATTGAAGATTTTTCAGAAGTGTGTAAGGAAAGAGGAGAGGCAGTCTTACTGTCAGAGCGTAAAGTAGCAGTGCCATCTTGGAGGTCAATTTATTAATTTTTTTTTTTTTAAATGCTCAGCTAGTCATCTGTTTTTCTTCTTGGAATTTCTAGTAAGCATTTGTCCTCAGTGTTCACCCAGAGTGATATATACAGAGGTCTTCATTCAAACAGTTTCTAATAGAATTAGAGCAACCCTGAAAGTTTAACTCACTCGGTGGATTATATTTGCTGAATGAATGGAAAGAGATCCTGTATATTATTGGGGGGGGGGGGTGGCAAATTGCCAAACAGTGAGTAATTTGTTAGTTGGGTTTTTCATAGGCATCTTACTAACACGTTCAGACTTGAGCTCTGAACTTTCCCCACCCACCCCCTTCCCTAAACCTGTTCCTCCTTCAAAGTTAATGGCAACTTTGTTGTTAGCTGATCAGGCTAAAACTCTTGGAGTCATCCTTGACTGTTCTTTCCTTCCCATAACACATCTTGTCTGTCAGCAACTCCTGTTGGCTCTACCTTAGAGCTGACGGTCTTCTCAACACCTCTGCTGCATCCATCTTGTTCCAGCCACAGTCACCTTTTAAGTGGTCGTCTTGTTTCCCTACCACCTCTCCCCACCAATCTTCTCAACATAGTTGCTGGAGTGATTTTGTTTAAATGTAAACCAGATTGTCTCTTCTAATCAAAACCCTTCAGGTCTTTAGATTGAATAAGCTTAGTTTTATAAAACACTTACTGCATTTTCTTCTTTGGATGGGTGAATTTGAGTACCAGTGTTCAGAGAAGATGGCAGTGTTTGGTTATCACCTAAGCCAGTGACCTACCAGGCCTTGCATGCTGCCCCTCACTGCTTCACCCCATACCCTTCTGCTTCCTTCATTGACTCTGCTCCAGTCACACAGCTGCTCTTCTGCTCTTGTCTCCTCCCACTAGAATGTCAGCTGTTGGGGGCAGCACTTTTCCCTGTTTGCTGTTGTGTGTCTACCACCTGGCACATAGTAGATGCTTAGTACATATTTGCTGAAAGAACAGTGAATAATTTTAATATTTGCAATTTGAAAGTCAGTATGTTTTAAAAATATTAGAGAGTATACTTTGAGGATTTTCATTTTGGTGTTTTCTTCCTTGCCTTCCCATTTCTCTAGACTGCTGACCTTGGACTTGATATTGGTGCCCAGGGAGAACCCCTTGGATATCGCCAGGATGGTACGTGTCTCGTTTTCTCAGTTAACACCAGATCAAGCTAAAATTCTAAAGCTTTATCGAAAGAGCTAGTTTGTTCATCTGGGAAACCAGTTGGCAGGAAAGTAGTGGCTGCTATTAAAGCTAGTTCTTTGTTAATTCCAGAGTCACCGACATTATCTTTAATGGAGCGTAGGGAATTCAGAGCCATACACTGAGCATGCAACAGGATCACACCAGCAAAATACATGTTACTGCTTCTGGACCTTTGCAGTGCACGATGCTTGGCTTTGTCTTTGGTTTTTGGTCAGAGAACCCATAATACCTGTGTTTACAGTCTGCCCAGGGAGGTGAGAGTATGGGAACTCCTATCCACAACCTCAGATCTGGAGTGCGTATTTATGTAGTTGTATTGCCATGGGTAATTTTCTGAAAAGTTAATTCAAATTTGGGTGATGGAGGATGGGGTAAACCACTAACAGCTAATAACACTTCATTTAAAATTTATAATCTAATCTGGCTTTACCTAATCAGTGAACTACTTAAAGCTCATAGCCTTCTTACTTTCATAGATATGTTAATAAGTCAACCCTTAAAAGGAAACATGTGAAGGTTTCATTGGAAACAGTGTCTTAAGTTTTCTTATTACTTTTGTGGGTATCATCTGGGCTTTTCAGCAGATAGATTACATCTACCAGATCTGTTATTCGCTGGATCTCCTGCCCATGGCTTTTTGATGCCTAGGTGGTCAGGCACACAGTAGATTACTGCTTCTCAGGAACCTTGTGTCTCCACTGGGGTAGATGCAGAACATACAGGAGTAAACTGATGGAGTGACTAGAACCTGCCAGTCTGCTTCCGGCGGAAGCATGCTTTGTCTGTGTAGCCTCATGGGTGGCCTGGCTGTTGTGAGGCTTGGCGCACTGAATTTGCTTGGCTGAAGAAAGCTAGACATTAATGAAGCTAGAAAACAGTAGTTTGTGACAAGTTTGCTACTCTTGGATACCCCCAACTGTGTTAACCTGTATGCCTGTTTCTCCTCTCTCCTTCCCATTTTGTTGCTACTCCTGGCTTTTTCTAGATCCCAGCTACCGTTCTTTCCACTCTGGTGGATACGGCCAGGATGCCTTGGGTATGGACCCCATGATGGAGCATGAGATGGGTGGCCACCACCCTGGTGCTGACTATCCAGTTGATGGGCTGCCAGATCTGGGGCATGCCCAGGACCTCATGGATGGGCTGCCTCCAGGTGACAGCAATCAGCTGGCCTGGTTTGATACTGACCTGTAAATCCTCCTTTAGGTAAGAAGTTAAAAAAGCCAGTTGGGTAAAATACTTTTACTCTGCCTACAGAACTTCAGAAAGACTTGGTTGGTAGGGTGGGAGTGGTTTAGGCCTATTTGTAAATCTGCCACAGAAACAGATACATATTTCGACAGGAGATGTCTTGGAACATTGAAATGTTCTCAGATTTCTTGTTGTTAAATGGTCATGTGTGAAAGTTATTGATTTTAATGTTTTTTTGCCACAGCTTTTGCAACTTAATACTCAAATGAGTAACATTTGCTGTTTTAAACATTAATAGCAGCCTTTCTCTCTTTATACAGCTGTATTGTCTGAACTTGCATTGTGATTGGCCTGTAGAGTTGCTGAGAGGGCTCGAGGGGTGGGCTGGTATCTCAGAAAGTGCCTGACACACTAACCAAGCTGAGTTTCCTATGGGAACAATTGAAGTAAACTTTTTGTTCTGGTCCTTTTTGGTCGAGGAGTAACAATACAAATGGATTTTGGGAGTGACTCAAGAAGTGAAGAATGCACAAGAATGGATCACAGGATGGAATTTATCAAACCCTAGCCTTGCTTGTTAAAAAATTTTTTTTTTTAAATATCTGTAATGGTACTGACTTTGCTTGCTTTGAAGTAGCTTTTTTTTGGCAGTAACTTAGTTTTTTAAGTCTCTTGTAGTGTTAAGTTATAGTGAATACTGCTACAGCAATTTCTAATTTTTAAGAATTGATTAATGGTGTAGAACACTAATTCATAATCACTCTAATTGTAATCTGAATAAAGTGTAACATTGTGTAGCCTTTTTTTTTTTTTTTTGTATAAAATAGACAAATAGAAATGGTCCAATTAGTTTCCTTTTTAATATGCTTAAAATAAGCAGGTGGATCTATTTCATGTTTTTGATCAAAAACTTTATTTGGGATATGTATGGGTAGGGGTCAGTAAGAGGTGTTATTTGGAACCCTGTTTTGGACAGTTGCCTTTTATCCCAAAGTTGTTGTAACCTGCTGTGATACGACGCTTCAAGAGAAAATGCAGTTATGAAAATGGTTCAGAATTAAACTTTTAATTCATTTGATTGTGTCACCTTTTTTTCCCTTGTGATTATATTGTTTGTGAGGGTATCAAGTTTATTCCATTGAACTTCATAGTGAAATAATTTTAAGTTGTAATGATAGGGAGGTCCCTTGCCTCTAGGTCAGATGATTGGTGTGATTTAACCCAGGGCCGAGTGCTAAAGAAACCTGGCAGATACAGGTTTTCGACCTTGACCATTTTGACCACTGTGATTCTTTCAGGGTCTGTGTGAGAAGGAGACAGAATCCATAATCTCCAATTGCAGGACTCTGAGCTGCTTCTTGAATCACAACAGCATCTGGTTTGGTTTGGGTTTAGAGACTGTGGCCAAGACTCCTTTAGCCTGTGTGCTCACAAGACCAAAGGGTGCCTCACTTTAAAGGCATCTGGGGTACTTATCTTCGGGCTACATAGAGCTAAAAAAAGAGTAAAACAAAGCCAAATAGGTATCCCCACCCCAAGCCCTTTTAGATAGTTTTGTTCCATTAAAATAATGACAAATTAACTACCTGGATTTAAACTTCAAGCATCTTGACACAAGTGTGTGACTCACTCATTCAGAAAAGGGGAATTCCTTCAACTCGACTTTGAAATGACAGTTAGCATGGACACTTAAACCACATCATCTGAACACAGAGTATCAGAAGGGGGCCACCTTCCACGTTATCTGCCAGACGATCCTGTCATCATGGTGGTAGGTCTGACAAGCTTAGTTCATCTCTTAATGGCAGAATCAGTAGACCTGTTAAGACTTGTGTTTTGGTTTTTGAAAGAGTGAAAGTTTTGTTTTTAGGGAGAACTTTTTCTAGTTTACTGTTTTTATTTTACGAAGATACTAACTATTGGATAAACATGCATGCAGCTCTTGCTGAAAATCAGCTACATTTGGGGAGGATCTTTTTTGATGGCCGCTTGCTTCACAAAAAATCTTCACTGTATGTGGTTTAAAATGTAATTGGGATTGGATAAGAAACTGTTCGTGTACCTAGTGAGGTGGTAAGTCTCACATTCTGCTGCCAGTACATGACAGACAGAACCAGGCAATGTTACAAGCTAGGGCTATTGGTATAAGTTAACAAGCAAGGATCTATAGTGAGTTCAGTTTTTAACAAAGAACTGCAGCAGGGTTTTTCATTTAAATAACCTTTTAACACTATGAAACATTTTCGTAACTTTGACTAAAATCATATTCTTGACTTTCCACTTAAAAGCTTAATACGAAAGTTAATCCAGTTCATCAAGGTGATTCTGAAACTTACTTGGAAATACGAAGGGCCAAGACACTTGTGAAGGATAAGAGAAGATGCGCTCTACCAGATGTCAAGACCTACCTGCAAAGCTAGAGTAGGTAACACTTACTGGCATGGGAATGGAAACATGGATCAATGAAACAGAGTAAGACCTAGGCACATGTAGACGTACTTGAGAGGTAGCATTGCAGATCACTGGGAAAAGGGGAGGGACTTATCAGTAAAAGTATAGAACGGTTGGGTGGTTATTTAGATAAAACTGAAATTGGATCCCACTATATACCATACACAAAAACCAGTTCCAATTGAAAGACAACTGAAGGAAAAGCTTAACGTAGTCAAATTTATCAAAATGAAGACCACCACTAACTAAATAGGTAATCCGTAAAGGGAGCACACGGAACTGACAGAAGACTGAGAGATAGAATATATGAAGAGCTACTACTGCACATCCACAAGAAAACATTTGTAAATGGATAACAGACATGAATCTGCATTTCACAGAAGGAGAAATCGAAATGGCCAAGAAACAAAAAATGGTGCTTGAGTTCAGCAGTGGCAAATGTATATAATATTCCAGTGAGCCATTACACACCCACCAGGTTAGCAGAAATTAAAAACTGCAATTATAGCAAATGAAGCTTTGGTGTTCTTGGAGTGGGCAACTACACATACATTCCCCAGCAATTCCATGAGGAACTCAGAAGGCAGCAGTGGAACAGCAGGGCCTAGACTCGGGTGAGGCACTTGGGTAGGACACAAAATTTAGGGATGGAAGTGTCAGAAAACTGCAATCAGTATTTTAATGCAACATTTAAATAAAAACTAATACAAAAACATCCATGATCAACAAAATGTCAAAAGTTTAAAATTTTAAAGCCTCAAACTCTATAATGGCTCGATAGGGCACTGTGTAACAGTTCACACTGGACGGCCGTGTGTCCAACAGCTTTATTGTGATGTTCATGTAAAAGAATGACACGCTGCAGTCAAAAACTACAGCTTCATACAACAGTACTGGTGTATCTCAAACATTAGGGGACCTTGGTGGCACAGTGGTAAAAGTGTTTGGCTGCTATCCAAAAGGTTGGCAGTTCTGACCCACCAGCAGCTCTGCAGAAGAAAGATGTAGTGGTCTGCTTCCGTGAAGATTTACAGCCTTGGAAACCCTATGTGGCAACTCTATTCTGTCCTACAGGGTTGCTATGAGTCAGAGTCCACTCAGCGGCAGTGGGTTTGGTATTTGGTTTTGGATCTCAAACACTGAACAAAAGCAGATTGCAAATGCATGTGGTAGGACTTCATTGATGTAAAAATGGGCAAACTTGTAAGGAAAGCGGTCATGGAGGTAAAACTAAAAAGAAGTGATTAGAGTACTACAAAAGCTAACTGGGAAGGGAGGAGCATAAGAAGCTGGCAGACTGCCTAAAGTTAACTTTTACATTTGTTTGCCACCACTCCCTCTGCTCCCCCCTCCCCCAGTCACTTGAGGTATTTTCCTAAGTGTGATACGCTAATTTTTTACAGCAACATGTAAAAAAATAATTGGCATAGCAGCACTTAACAAAAACACCTCACGGGGGGAAGGAGCAGTTGGCAAGTAAATGTAGAAGGCATGTGTTATTTGTGTAAAAATAACAGTAGACGTGTTGAGAAGTATGGAATCAAGTTTTCAATTAAGAAACCAATGGAGGAGGAAACGGCTTAAATGGAGTGCTGCCCACCTGCATGTCTGTCCCATGTGGGTACCTGAGGTGAAGGTGGTAATGAGGAAACTTGAGAATGGTTGTTTAGGTTGGCTTTCCAGTGTAAGCTTTCCTTCTTCCGTTATTCAATTATACTGCAGTTAAAAGACAGCCTTGGGACTTAGACGTTTGATCCCATTGCAGTGACCACCACTGAGCTGAAGAATGAAGCTCTTCCGTGTTGGAGCAGATGTTCTACAGATGAGGCTTTGATCTGATTATTTGAATCCTTGACAGATCTTGAGAGACAAATATGCTCTTTTCATTCATTACTGTAATAAAAGCAGAACATCTGAATTGTGCTGTTTGCTTTATAAAGCAAAGTGCTTAGTCGATCGATTGCAGTGCTTTTTTGTCCCATCTATTCCTTGCTTTGAGCGAATCACCCACCTAAATGCAATTACAATTTTGTGATGGGAGGGGGTGCTGAGAAGGTAATGTTTTCTTTTTTCTTATCCATCAGCAAGCTATATGGAGTCCTGTGTACTGTTTTAGTGCCCATTCCACCGCCAACCCTAGGACCCCACTTCATGAAACTCCAGTAAGCTAGAGGGAAGTGACAGGCCTCAGCAGAGCAGTGGGTGGTTCTGGCCCAGCAGATAGGCCAAGGAGGGATGCTAGCCCTTTAGATGGGCTGCGACTGTGACCCTGCGCATTTCCAAGGTAGGCTGTGGCATGAACAGTGAAAGGCTCCTGTGTCCACAAACACTTTCTCCTGAATTTCCATGTTAGGTAAGGCTGGTGGAGCTACTCAGTGAAGAATGTTGGTCAAGTTCAGGAGTAATGGTTACCCTTTTTCCTATAAAGCGTGCAGTGCAGAGCTCTGGTAATAGAAGGAAAACACACAAGTTCAACCTCACGTTTGTCCCAGCTGTGTGCCTGGGGCACTCGTGACCATGGTCCAGGGAGGTGGAGCCCAAAGAGAGGAAAGCAGTCTTGCTAAGCTGAATAAATCCAAGTTTAGGGATGCTGAAGCAGCTAGAATGGTTGGGACAGGATATCAGAGAGCTATGCTTCAAATCATGAAAAACCAAGAAGTCAATAGAAGGGGTAACAAAAATAGAATTCAGAGAAATGGGAATTCACATGGCTCTCGAAGACATGAAAATGATGCTCAACCTTCATCCTCCTTCATAAGAAAAAGTGTACATTCAAACTACCTTTGTCCCATCAGTTTGGCAGAGATCAGCATTTTGATAAAAGGCTCCTACTACCCAAGTAAGAAAACTGGCCCTGCCATATGTTTCTGATGGGAGTTTAAACTGACAGCCTCTTTGAAAAGCCAGAACACTGCACAATCTCTTTAAAAGACTCACCCCTATATTAGGGGCCCTAATATACGTACAGTGTACATTGTATTTCTCCATGGGAGAAAAGACCTGGCAACCTGCTCCCATAAAGATTATGGCCTAGGAAACCCTAGGTGGCAGTTCTACTCTGTCCTATAGGGTCACTATGAGTTGGAATCAACTGGATGGCACAACAAAGATGAATACAAATGGAAGCACATACCATGTGTATTTAACAATACCGTAAACATTTAAAGGATATAAATCAACAATAAATTACTTTCTATCCTCCTACCTTGGACATGTTATCAGGAGGGATCAGTCCCTGGAGAATGACATCATGCTTGGTAAAGTAGAGGGTCAGCAAAAAAGAAAACCCTCAACAAGATGGATTGACACAGTGGCTGCAACAATGGGCTCAAGGATAACAATGTGAGGATGGCACAGGACCAGGCAGTGTTTCGTTCTGTTGTACACAGGGTCACTGAGTTGGAACTGACTCGAAACCACCTAACGACAGCAACCTTGACAAATGCCTTCCTAATGACAAAACTGAAAAACAAAGCTACAGTTTTTATACTGACCGAAATTCAGCAGAATAACAAAGATGAGTAAATTTTCATTGTGTATGTCTGGGTATTCTGCTGATGCACCAATGATATTTAGATGGGTAATAAAATCCTACAGAATTCACTTAAAATTCTTCTCGCTTTAACAAAATCACTGTTGTTCCAATCAATAACATAACACATAATTTGTGTCTTGACAATGATCTGAAGATTAAAATGAGATGTATTTAAGAGTGTACAATACCTGAATATATTTTTATAAAAAATATAAATTAAATGTAGAAAATTGACAACTTACAATTATTTCTCACGTATTCCAAGAGTTATTTTTCCTCTAAAATATTCAAAATATAAAAATTAAAAATCAGGGTACAGATTGTAATTAATGAACATCAAATTTTAAGCAAAATTATTTAAATCTGAAATTTTCATTTATCTTTTTGAGAATTTCATTAAATCTTAAACATTTTTATAAAAACCATTTGCAATTCTGGCATTCAATGTCCCTCTAACCCGTTGCCATCGAATTGATTCCAACTCATAGCAACCCTGTAGGACAGAGTAGAACTGCCCCATAGAGTTTCCAAGGAGTGCCTGGTGGATTTGAACTGCTGACCTCTTGGTTAGCAGCCAAGCTCTTAACCACTAAACCACCAGGGCTCAAGTGTCCCTGTAGTTGCTAATATAAAGAATTGGTATCAATTCCTCACACATATTACTTCAAAATCTATGTATATTCAAATTTAAGAGTAATAGGACGTTTACTATTGCAAAACATCCCTCAACCACTATTTACAACTGTTGTGAAATCATTTTAATTAATGAACCACAAACTGGAACAGAAGGGGAAAAAAGGGGGGGGTTGCTTAGCACTATAGGGAAATAATGTTTTCTTATACGAGAATATTAATGCATTCACATCCCACAAAAGGAAGGATTTGAAAGTAAATAAATTTGTAATTTCTCTCTGCTCACTGCTTCTGTGGCTCAGATCTTTCCCCTTCTCCTAAGCAGTTGTGTCCCCAACGAGTCAGCAGAACCATAAACCTTCAGGTATTTGGATGCAGTTACCTTTTGTTTCAAGGCTATAGGGGAAGAGCTATGAAGAAGTGTTTCCTTAGGGCCTGAATGGTGTCCTCAAGGACTGAGGGTTACTGTTATGGTTACACTATGTCACTGCTGAACACCACACCCTAACTGACAGAGGCACCCAAGAGTTTTACTTTTGTATGGCGCTGGCATCCTCTACAGCAGGGGTTCGCAAATGTTTGGCCCGTGAGCTTACTGTATGACTCTACTGCAGAAGTTTGCCAACTATTTTAGAGCAGGGGATCCAGACCAGGGCCCTCCTTTCTGGTCAAAGGACGGTAATACCCTCTGACAGGGCAGTTCTACTCAGAACTTACCTACAGCGTGCTTATACAGAAGTATGTACAAGGATATCCACACAGCACTGTTGGTAACAGCAACCCACAGAGCCATCAATAAGGGACGAATTAAACTGTGCACCCACTTAGTGGACCACTCTGCAGCCAAAGAGGGGGATAGTGCTAAAAAGCTCTGTGCTTTGATACAATCTTCAAAACACATTGTTAAGTAGTAAAAGCAAAGAGCTGAGCAGAACTTACAGCTGCTACCATTTGGGTTACAAATGTGGGGGGGGGGTAGAATCTTTGTCGCTATAAAGACATAAATGCATAGACTGTCCCTAGATACATACAAGGAAACTGGAGACATTGGGTGCGTGGGGAAGGAGACTGGGGCAGGGAGAAGGGCTGACAGCAGTGGGAGAGAGACCCATTTTCTGCTTACACGTTTTGGTGTCATTTGAGTCTCACCACTCTTATGGGTTGAATATTACTGATTCAACAAAATACATTATTAACAAACCCAGTGAATGCATTGGTCCTCTCCCACCTCGACATCAAGCCCCAGAAGAGAGAGGCCTGCGGTGGGATTGAAAGTTCGGTCTTGCTTGCAGGCCATATCCCAAGTCCTCCTCCACCAGCCGTTGCTCCTTGATCCCATACCTCCCTGTCTCAGCTCCACTGAGGCTAGTTCTGCCCCTACCCCTCAGCCTTCAGACAGCTCCCAAGGATCAAGCCTCTTCCTTTGGGCTGCTCCTACCTGTTCCTACATGTTCCTGCTCTTCCTACATGTTCCTACATGTTCCTTCCTGATGTCCCTACCTTGGTGCCCCTGCATATATCATTATTTCTACATCGTTGTATTTTTCTGTTGCCTGGGAAGGAAGGAAAAGGGCATTTTGCTCCAAGTGGAGGCAGGAGTGACCCACTCTGGATGCTCATTACTCACCTTGGACAAGAGCCTGAGCTGCCCAGAGCCCTGGCTCTCTGAGCTAGAACACATGGATAATGCCTGCCCTGCCTTCTTCACAGAACTGACATGAAGACCTCAGGAGGTAATGTGGTAAACAAGAAAAGCTACTCAAGTGCGAAGAACATAATAAATTCTTGCCACATCCCACAGTCCCCCTAATAGTGTCTAGACCCACCTCCTTAACTGCCCCAGATGCCTGTCAGTGCCCTCAGGACACTTGTGACCAGAATCACACCAAATGGCCCTCCAGAAACAGGGGGCCAGCTTAGGCTGTAAGTGAGGGCTGGTCTTGAAGCTTTGGGCTTGTGGTTAGTGGAGGGAGAGAAGGTGGCCCTGTGTGGCTACTCACCTGGTCCCCTCCTGCCCCCAGCACTCCTGCTGCCTCCTCTGCTTCCTACCCCTGTACCTCCACTGAACACCACTCATCCCAGGAGAGGCTCGGCCAATAGGCACAGGCACTTGGAGAGCAAACAGCTGAAGCGAGGTGGTGGGAGGAAGAGGAGCACCAGTGGGTGCTGATGGGGGCCTCAGCCTCCCTCTGCCCAGCCAGCCTGCTTGCACCCCCCACCTTTGGGCTCACTGGGACCAGGCTGCGGCTCCCCATGCAGCACCTTTGTTAGAATTAAAAAATTATCCCCTTCCCCCAAGGACGGAGCCCGTGCCAGGGTATACTTGGTGCATGGAGCACAGCACCCTTGGCTGGGCAACCATGGTGGGGTGGTAGCCCGACTTGGGACCATCATTTCCTTGTCCCTTGCCTACCCAGATATGCCTTTCTCCAGACAGGTGGCTGCTGCACTGAAGCCCACCTGGAGCTGGGGTAATGTTTGTTAGGGGGAAAATCCCTCTTCTCTCTGAGAAGCACAGAGCATTGGAGCTGGGAGGGGGTTGGCACCCACAGATCTAGTCTAGCCATTTCATTTTGCAGATGAGGAAACTGAGGCCCCAGAGAGACCGAAGGATGGCCTCAATTTCTCAACTGGTTTGAGACACCTAGGACCCAGCCCTGCTCTTTAGTCCAGATCCAAGAGGAAGGCCTTCCTCAGGCCAACAGCCCAGCGTCCTTCCACAGTGCCCACCACGTAGTCTCATGGGCATGACTCCTACAGAGGAGGGCTGAGGGCATCAGTGAGGGAACATGAGGAAGAAGTTGGAGGGGATAAGGGGGTACGTGGTAGAAGGTAGGAAACCAAAACCAAACCCATTGCTTTCGATTCCGACTCACAGCGACCCTATAGGACAGAGAAGAACTGCCCCATAGGGTTTCCAAGGGGCGGCTGGTGGATTTGAACTGCTGACCTTTTGGTTAGCAGCCGTAGCTCTTAACCACTGTGCCACCAAGGCTCCAGAAGGTGGGAGGGTGGGCAAACCTTCCAGGAAGCCAGCCTTCCACCAGCATTCTGTATTCCTTTAGGCAAACTTTTAATGACCTGTGCCTGTCGGTGGAGCCCCTCCCAGCGCTCCCCAGAATTCTTGGAATCAGATTATTCCTGAAAGGAAAAAAAGCCAGGCTGGGAAAGAGGGAGGAAGACAGAGGCTAAAGCTAGCTTCCACTGGCTTGCTCTGGAGCTGAGCCACCACCGGGAGAGCATGCATGCCCGATCCTGCATGCCGGATCCTGCCTCTTAGATCTTCCCCAGAGAGAGATGCTCACAGACACTGCCGCTGGCTGAGGAATGCGGCGCCTCATCCAAGGAGGCCTGCCCAGCCCACACAGACAGGGACATTTTGGAGAACAGAGAGCAAACCTGAGCTTCCCAGATGCATCCCACAGGAACCAGGAAGAACATCCTGTGTCCGTTTTCTAGGGCCTGGGGTTAGTGAGCGCACTTCAGCCAGAAGGTTCTGGGTTCAGCTGACTTTATTAAGTCCAGAATACGGCCCTCAGCAAGGGACAGCTGTGGTGGTGACGTGGCGACTGTGTTTCGGAGCTGACCCCGCCCGTGTGGCTGAGGGTTGGGGTCGCAGAACGGGTCTGTGCCAACTGCCTTCTCGTTTAGCGCCCAGCAGCTGTGAGGATTTCCAGGGCCAAGGAAGTCACTGCACTGTCGGCAGACAAACTGCAAGAAAATCCAAGTAGAAACACTTAGTAGGTCGTCTCCAGGGTAAAATGCCCCTACCCCTTTCAAAGGGGCTGGCCTCTTTGGCACCCCAGTACCTGATGGAGCAGCTCCTTCCTGCAGCTGAAATATGCATCATCTTCTTGGGAAGCTGAAGGAGGAAACCCAGGCTCGCGGGCCGTGAGGTGAGAACCCTCCATCCCAGTCCCAGACCCCAAGCTAGGCCTGAGCGCCTGGCCCTGGCTACCACACAGCGTCTGAACCAGCCTGGCTGGGAGCACCGATCCTGACTGTGTGGGTGCATCAGACCAGCGGCGGCCAAAGCCCAGCACGCTTGCTCAGCTTCTGCCCGGAGCTGACTCATGTGAAACAACAAAGACCCTCAACCCTCTCAGGCAGGACCCCACCTCCAAACACTGACCCTCCGCGCCACAGCGCTGTCTCCTGGCCAGTCGACCAGGAGGTCTGGGTTTCTTATTCTCGCAGGTGTTGATGTGCAACTAAGGCTTAAAATGGAGACTTTGTTACCAAAGCAAACAAACACATTTAAACCTGTGCCTTCGCAGCTGTTAGGAGCCTGAGTTCCTGGGTGGTGCAAATGGTTAACATGCGTGGCGGCTAACCAAAAAACTGGAGGTTCAAGTGCACCTTGGAGGTACCATGGAAGAAAGGCCTAGCAATCTACTTCTAAAAAATCAGCCATTGAAAACCCTATGGAGCACAGTTCTACTCTGACACACACAGTTGCCAGGAGTTGGCGTCGACTCAGTGGCGACTGGTTGGTTGGAACAACTGTTAGCAAAGAAGGGCGCTCAGACAGCAGTGCCCCTTGGAGTATAAAATTAGCTTGTGACACACTCTTAGCTGCACAGAAGTAGAGCTGCTACCAAATAAACAGTGGGGGCTGCATAAAAGACGTGGGTTACGGTGAAATGGGGCTGTGGCATTCCTTCTCTGCTCATCAAAGGTCCCGCCTGATCCCTGCCGAGTCCAGGCTAGTCTGGAGGGCTAGGCTGACCATTCCGCCCACCAGGGCAGCCCCAGAGGGCCTGATGACTGAGAACACTGCCTTCCATTCGGTCTTGTTGGGCCATCTGAACAAAGCCCAAAGGAGACTCCTTCACAGTGACAATCTCCCCACCCAATGCTAGAGCTGTCTGATGTAGACGCTGTAGTTGCTGTCCTTGGTGTGGGTGCAGGAGAGGCCACCAGCCTCATGGGACACTAAGCTTAGTTTTTCACACATTGGGTCCACATTTGGACCCAGCTCTCCCAAACTGGCCCAGCATGGGGATGTGCTAGCTTTCGCGTAAAGGCGGACAGAGGCCCTGGCTTGATGAAGAGCCTCACAAAGCAGGCACCTGGAAAGGAGGGCTCTCAGGAGCTGCCTGCTAAACTGCTCCTCCTGGTGACTTTCGCCACCACCCACCCCAGCACAGATCAGCTCAGGGTGGCTTCATCAAGCCCGTTTGCACAAGGCCGGGGGTCCTTGGGGATGGACATCACATGCTCTTCACAAACCCGACACTTTACACCATGAGTGGCCCAGTGCAGTAAGGAGGGGCCCTTCACATCGAAGCCAGCCTCACTTGCCCCAGCCTCACAGAAAACCATGGATAAGAACCCACTTCTTGGGCTTAAGCTAAAACCCAGGAGATGGTGAGTTCTTCTCCTCCCCCTGCTTGCACAATCCAGGATTAATGCAAAAAATCCTGATGAAGATGAGCCTTCCCTGTGGACGCACCTTCTCAACAACTCCCCAGCCAGTGTTTTCCTCCAAATTAAAACCAAACTCAATTAAGAAAACAATTCCACTTACAACAGCATCTAAAAGAATAAAATATCTAGGAATAAATTAAAACAAGGAGGTGAAAGATTTATACACTGAAAACTATAAAACATTGCTGAAAGTAATTACAGGAGATCTAAATAAATGGAAAGACATCCTGTGTTCATGGGTTAAAAGACTTAATATTGTTAAGATGTCAATACTACCCAAAGGGATATATAAATTCAATGCAATCACTATCAAAATTCCAACAATCTTTTTGCAGAAATGGAAATGCTGATCCTTAAATTCACATGAATTGCAAGGGACCCCAAATAGCCAAAACAATTTTGAAAAAGAACAAAGTAGGAGGACTTACACTTCCTGGTTTAAAAACATACTACAAAGCTACAGCAGTCAAAACAGTATAGGACTGATAAAAGAACAGACATACAGACCAACAGAATATACTTCAGAGTCAGAAATAAAGCCATACATCAATGGCCAACAGATTTTCAACAAGGGTGCCAAATACATTCAATGAAGAAAGAATAGCCTGTTCAACAAATGGTGCTAGGACTATGGGATTTCCACACGCAGAGGAATTAAGTTTGATACCTATTTCATAAATACCATATATGAAAATTAAAATGGATCAATGGCCTAAATATAAGCTCAAAAACCATAAAACCTGCAGAAGAAAACATAGTGGGAAACCTTTAGGACCTTGTATTTGTCAAAGGATTCTTAGATATGATACCAAATCACAAAGGATTCTTAGATACCAAAAAAAAAAAAGATAGATAAATTGGATTTCATCAAATTAAAAAAAACTTTTTTTTTTTTTTAGTTTAGCATTCCTCTCCTGTTTTTATACTCTATTCATTCATGCAAATGTCTATATTCTTAAATCATTATGTGGCTTTGTTTGCTTAAAAAAAACTTCTGTGCTTCGAAGGACACCATCAAGAATGTAAGAAGATTTACAGAAATAAAAAAACAAATCCTCAACTTTATATGGAAGGGCAAGAGGCCCCGAATAGCTAAAGCAATGTTGAAAGAGAAGAACAAAATAGGAGAGCTCATACTTCCTGACTTTAAAACACTACATAGCTAAAGCAATCAAAACAGCCTGGTACTGGTATAGCAATAGACACACAGACCAATGGAATAGAATTGACAGTCCAGAAATAAACCCATACATCTATGGTCAACTGATTTTTGACAAGGGTGCTAAGTCCATTCGATGGGGAAAGAAGAGTCTCTTCAATAAATGGTGCAGAAAAAGGAAACAGGATCCACGCTTCACACGATACACAAAAACAAATTCGAAATGGATTAAGGACCTAAATGTACAAACCAAAACCATAAAATTCTTAAAAGAACAAGCAGAGGTAATGCTGTCAGGCTTAACTTTCAACAATAAACTATCTAATATAATAACAAAAGCACAAAAAGCAAAAGACAAAATAAATAAGCGGGACTTCATAAAAATTAAAAACTTTAGTTCATCAAAAAACTTTACTAAAAAAGTGAAAAGACAGGCTACCAACTGGGTGAATCTCTTCGAAAAGCACAGACTCAACAAGAATCTAATAAACAAAATATATATAAAACTTGGACAACTTAACAGCAAAAGACAAATAACCCAATCATAAAATGGGCAAAAAACTTGAATAAACATTTCACCAAAGAGGACATTGAAATAGCCACCAAACACATGAAAAGATGCTCAGCATCACTAGCCATCAGAGAGAGGCAAATCAAAACCACAAGGCGATACCATTCACTCCCACTAGGATGAGTAAGATAAAAACAGAAAAAAACAAATGTTGGTGAGGATGTGGGGAAATTGGAACCCTTATCCATTGCTAGTGGGAATGCAAAATGGTACAGCTCTTGTGGAAAACAGTGTGGCAGTTCCTCAAAAAATTAAAAATTGAACTACCATATGACCCAGCAATTCTACTCCTAGGTATATACCCAAAAGACTTGAAAGCAGAGACTCAAAAAGAGATTTGTACACCAGTGTTCACTGCAGCACTATCCACAATAACCAAAAGGTGCAAACAACCTAAAAGCCCATAAACAAATGGATAAACAAAATGTGGAACATACATACAATGTAATACTACTCAGCCAGTAGGAGAAATGAAGTCTTGATACATGCTACAATATGGATGGAGCTGGAAGACATTATGCTGAGTGAAATAAGTCAATCACAAAAGGACACATGTTGTACGTCTTCACTTATATAGAAAGACAAGAAAGGGCAAATGTATAGAGAATAAAGTTTACTGGTGGTTACCAGGGGTGGCAGGGAGGGGGGAAGGGGATGTTTAATGGTGATAGAAATATCATGTTGATCAAGGGTAGAGTTGCACAGTCGATTATTGAATTCCTGTCAATAAGTTGTATACCCATAAAAACTTGAATTAGCAAAAGTTGTGTGACAGATATATTTACAACAATGACAGGAAAAAAAAAAAAAAGGAGATGCTGACGCTGCTAATGTACAGCCAAAACCCTCACGGGATTTGGTTTCTTGGTTTGGAGGTTCAGTGTCATGGTTTCATGGGACATCCCAGTAAATCGGCCTAATAACATGTTCTACCTCCTAGTTTGACGCATAGTACCTGGAGTCTTAAAACCTTACAAGATCATCCAAGGCACAATTGGTCTCTATTCACCTGGAGCAACAGAGGAGGAAGGAGAGTCAGGAATGGGAGGATATGGAATGTGTGGCTAATTGCCTCCATGAATAACTTCATTCTCTGCCATGAGATCAGCAGAACTAGATGGTGCCTGGCTACCATTACTGAACATTTTGATCAAAGATTCCATAGAAGAATCCCGGTCAAAAGGATGAAATGCAGAACAGAATTTCAAATTCTCATGGACTCTAGAATTTCTGGAGCCATGGAGGGTGGATGAACCCTGAAACTATTGCCCTGAGATAATCTTTAAATCTTAAACCAAAAATATCCCCTGAGGTCATCTTAAAACCTAACAATAATTTAGCTTAACTAGTTAAAAAAAAAAAAAAAAAAAAAGTCTTCCTTGAGCATTATGCTCTTCTATGAACTATCTATATGGGCTCAAATTGACAACAGCAACTCAAAAGATTAGATAGGAACCTTAGAGGGCAGTGAGTTTGTTAATGAGGAATAACTCAAAAAAAAAAGAGGGTGAGAATGGTTGCACAACTCAAAGAATGTAATCAATGTCACTAAATGGTATATGCAGAAGCTGTTGAATTGGTGTATGTTTTGCCTGTACATTCTCAACAACAACAAAATAAATAATTTTAGAAAAGAAACTGAAAAGACAACCCACAGAATGGGAGAAACTTTTTGCAAATCATTGTCTAATAAAGGACTTTTATCTAAAATATATAATAAACGCTTACAACTCAATCATAAAAAGAGTTTAAAATATGTCCAAAAGGGCTTGCTTGAATAGACATTTCTCCAAAGCAGATATATAAATGGCCAATAAGCACATGAAAAATGGTCAATATCATTAGTGAATAGGGAAATGCAAATCAAAAGCACGAGAAGCCACTTCATACTCAGTAGGATGATTATTATCCAAAACAAAATAAAAAAACAAAAAATAACAAGTGTTGGTGAAGATGTTGAGAAATTGGAACCCTCATCCATTGCTGGTGAGAATGTAAAATGGTACAGCCACTGTGGAAAATTTTGG
Organism: Dugong dugon; assembly: GCA_030035585.1. Taxonomy (NCBI): domain Eukaryota; kingdom Metazoa; phylum Chordata; class Mammalia; order Sirenia; family Dugongidae; genus Dugong; species Dugong dugon. The sequence goes on along the minus strand of CM057481.1, from coordinate 25,978,439 downwards.
TGGTTCTTCAAAAAGATAAACATAGAATTATTGCATGACCCAGCAATTCCACACCAAGGAATTGAAAGCAGGGACTCAAACAGATACTTGTACATCAATGTTCATTTCAGCATTATTCACAATAACCAAAAGGTGAGAACAACCTAGATGTCCAACACCAGATGAATGGATAATTAAAATGTGGTCTAACCTACAACATAATATTACTCAGCCATACAGAGAGATGAAGTTCTGATATATGCTACGACTTAGATGAACCTTGAAAACATGATGCTGAGTGAAATAAGTCAGACACAAAATTTTAATGTATTTCAAAACAAAGTATTTTATGATCCCACTTCTATGAAATATCTAGAATAGGTAAATAACATAGAGATAGAAAATAGATTAGAAGATACCAGGGGGTAAGGAGCAGGGGAATGGAGAGTTATTGCTTAAGCGGTACAGAGTTTCTGTTTGGGGTGATGAAAAAGTTTTGGAAACAAACAGTGGTGTTAGTTGTACAACACTGTGGATATAATTAATGCCACTGACTTGGACACTTGAAAACAGTCAAAATCACAACTTTCATGCTATATATATTCATCATGGATAGAATTGTGTCCTCCAAAAATACATGTCAACTTGGCTAGGCCATGATTTCCAGTATTGTGTGGTTGTCCTCCATTTTGTGATTTGATGTAATTTTCCCATGTGTTGTAAATCCTAATCTCTGTTTGTGGTTAACAAGGCAAGATTAGGTTATGCTAAAGAGGATTAGTGTGGGATGCAACAGCCTTACTCAGGTCACAGCCCTGTTCTGGTATACAAGGAGCTTCCCTGGGGTGTGGCCTGCATCACCTTTTATCTTACAAGAGATTAAAGGAGAGAAAAGTGAGCAGAAAGTTAGGGACCTCCTACCACCAAGTAAGAAGAGCCAGGATCGAGCATGTCCTTTGGGCCCAGATTCCCTGCACTGAGAGACTCCTAGACCAGGGGAAGGTTGATGGCAAGGACCTTCCCTCAAAGCCAACAAAGAAAGAAAGCCTTCCCCTAGAGCTGGTGCCCTGAATTCGGACTTCTAGCCTCTTAAACTGTGAAAGAATAAATCTCTGTTAAAGCCATCGTCCACTTGTGATATTTGAGTTACAGCAGCACACGATAACTAACACAATATTTTTTGCCACGATAAATAAAAAAAAATATATAGATTCTGGCAAATGGACCATGCCATCCTCATACTTAATTCCCAAGGTCACGTTGGTCCAGTCAGACTATTAATCCAACTCCAATAAAGAAACAGAAATGGGGAAAAAAAAACCCACACAAACCCAAAACACACCAGGAAGCATTTTTCACAAAATCCCTTGGTTTTTAATCTATTTTTGAAAACAGAAAGTACCAAGAAATGCCAGTCACCACTCTGTGTCTTAACACCCAGTAAAACTCAGGCACCCCCTTAGGAGGTGGGTCCTTCTCCCAGGGTAGGGGGAGCAGCTGGGGCTCAGGGAGGTACACTGGGAGGCATATCCATGGGCAGTGATAGACTACAAGGTGGTGGTGGTCCTTGGAGTGGGAATGTAGGGGGAGAAAAGAATGAGTGAGATGCCGGTTGGACTCTGCACTGCCTCTTCTGGGCCCCACTTACCTGCCTGCTGGCGCCAGCTGCTCCAGAGCCTGCAGGAGGCTGCCAATATTCTTGAGGCTCTCCAAGTGCTTCTTGTTGGAGGTGATCTGCAAGGGAGGGAGGAGAACATGGTCAGCTGGCCCGTCTTTGCTCACACCCCCTGGCTAGGCATCCTGAGTCTCACGCCCAGGTGTGCTGCAGCTGCCCGTGGCACAGGGAGCATGCCCAGAGTCAGTGCCCATCCTCCAGGACACTGAGGACCACGGGGATGCAGGATGGTGGCGACCCTTGGAGGTGGGCACAAGGGAGCCCTTTGAGACTGGAAATGTGCCAGGTCAGGGTGAAGTGTCTCCCATGGGTCCCTCAGGAGTGTTTGTGTTCTGGAATCCCAGACTTTCTAGTTAAAGCAAAACTACGCTGTCAGGGCCACGACCCTGTGGGTCAGACTAGTAATTGGAAACCTGGGTCGTTTGGTGTCTGAGTCCAACACAACCTCTTTCACAAGGAGAGAAGGACTGAGAATCTGGGAGCCTGGGAGAAGGGGCACTGACAACCAAACCAGGGTACACCCTCCTTCTCAGGTGCCCCAGGAAGCCTGCCCTTGCTAATCGCTACTATCCTGGGAGAGACGAGGAAAAACACTTGGGCAACCCTGACTCTCGGGCACTTATGTGCACAGTCATCAACTCCCAGGGCTGGAAGGAGCTTGGAAGGGTGTTGACCCAGCCCAGGCTTTTCTAGCTGAAAGGCTCCCAGACAGCTCTTAACTCAGCCCCTCATCAACTAGTGTCCAAGTCCTGCAGGCTTAGGAGTAAACCTTTGATTTCAGTACTAAACTTGAGCCCTGGTGGCATAAACGGTTAAGTGCTCAGCTACTAACGAAAAGGATGGCAGTTCAAACCCACCCAGCGGCTCCATGGAAAAAAGACCTGGCAATCTGCTTCCATAAAGGTTACAGCCAAGAAAACCCTATGGGGCAGTTCTTCTTAATGGGGTCTTTAAAAGTCAGAATCGACTTGATAGCACCTAACAACAACCACCACTTAATCCACCGTTCATGTCTTATTTTTATCTTTGTTGTTTAAAATTCTTTAATAAACACTGATGTGGCACTTTACATTTTAGAAGGCTCTACAGTTTCATATACATTTTCTCATTTATTCTTCTGAACAGCCTCACCCTACGTGGTAAGTATGTAACGTGTTTTATGTTGTTGTTAGGTGCTGCTGAGTTGGTTCTGACTCGTAACGACCCCACGTATAACAGAACGAAACACTGTCCTGTCCTGTACCATCCTTACAATAGTAGGCATGTTTGAGCCCACTGTTGCCGCTACTGTGTCAATCCATCTCGATGAAGGTCTCCTCTTTTTCGCTGACCCTCTACTTTGCCAAGTATGATGTCCTTCTCCAGGGATTGATCCTTCCTGATAACATGTCCAAAGTAAACAAGACAAAGCCATGTCATCCTCCCTTCTAAGGAGCACTCTGGCTGTACTTCTTTCAAGACAGATTTGCCCGTTCTTCTCGCAGTCCATGCTATATTCAGTATTTTTTGCCAACACCATAATTCAGATTAAGAGGCCATTTCAGCAGTTCATGTGGAGCCTGACCCTGTCCCCACCACAAAGCTGGAACCAGGCTGGGCCTCCAATGACCCCACTGCTCAAATGTCCTGTGTCTTTTGACTAGATCATAGCAACCAAGGCTAGATTATCATCTCTACTTCTTGAGAAGAGGCTGAACATTTCTTACCCAGTCACTCAGGGTGAGAGGAAGGGCACTGGGGTAATCAAACCTTAATGTGGACTCTGAATGACACAAGGGTGAGTTTGCACCTCCACTGAGATCCTATCCCACTTCTGGAGTATGCCAGAAAGCAGCTGCCAGCTCACCTGCTTCAGGTGAGATTTCTGCAAAGATCTGCAAGTTAAAAGAGCCACGCGCAAATCTGTTCTGAAATTACACCCAACTTAATGAGTTCAAAAGGCTGCTGCTGAGAAATGTCAGCTATAGTTCAATTATGCCCGAAGTAAGCACAAACACATCCTGAAGGTGCACTCAGGGGTATTCAGTGAGGATTCCCACTCGACTTTTCTCAGAACCGGACCTCATACAGCTCAGCTGAGCTATACCCAGGCTCACTGCCCCCACCAGCCCTGCCATGCAGTTGTGTGCAGAAGCTATGCTTCAAGGAAATCACTCCATGAGTTTCAAGGAAATGACAAGACTACCTTCACCCACTAGCCTGGTTAAAAGGTGCAAATGGAAAAATAGAGTGAGAATTATGTGATCAAAGGAAGAGACCAAAATAGCATTATGTGCAGTTGACGTAAACGTAGGCACAAACAAAGCCAAAAGAATTAATTGAAAACCATAAGATTTGGCCACTTAACTGAACTCTTATCAACAACATCAACTGTTGTCCTGTGTATACCAAAACCAAAAACCAAACCCGTTGCTGTCGAGGTGATTCCGACTCATAGCGACCCTAAAGGACACAGCGGAACTGCCCCATAGAGTTTCCAAGCAGTGCATGGTGGATTTGAACTGCTGACCCTTTGGTTAGCAGCCATAGCACTTAACCACTACACCACCAGGTTTTCCAAAAACCCAAACCTGTTGCTGTTGGGTCGATTCTGACTCACAGCGATCCTATAGGACAGAGTAGAACTGCCCCCTAGGGTTTCCAAGGAGGCCTGGTGGATTCAAACTGCCAGTCTTTTGGTCAGCAGCTGTAGCTCTTAACCACTATGCCACCAGGGTTTCTGTGTCCTGTATATATAAGGATTAGTTAACTAGAAAATAAAATTTTAAAGTTATCTCCTTTAGAGGTTGTACTCTTTCTCTCCCTTTGAATGCAACTATAAAACCTAGACAGGATGCATATCACATCTATGTGAGAACGTTGAAAAGTACCTAGCAACAGGTGGGCTGGCAAGGACACCAATTTCAAAGCACCACCAAACTGATGTGTTTACCACTTTTTCCCACAGTTCCAACTCAACAAATCCTCTAACCCAGAAGTGAGCATTGTAGGGCAGAGAGAGCTTCAGGGAAGCCAGACTCCAAGAGTGGGAAAGGGAACTCCCCAAAGCTCAGAGGGAGAAGAGGTAATTCCCCCATGTTCTTTTCTTTACTTTTCCTCTGTTACGTTGCATCCTGGACTCCAGGCAGTTCTGTGGTGGCAGTGATGGCAATGCAGCAGTGACAGCAGCCACCAAAACTCTTTTCTTGTTCTCTGTTCTCCTAACGTTTGGCCCACATGTGGCACAAGCATGGAAGTGAGCAGTTCCTGGCCAGAGATTAGTAAAGGAGAGATTGAGAGAACCAGAAAGTATAGGGAGATAAAGAATAGCTTGAGAAAGCAACCCCAAAAAATTGTCTCTGAACTTCTGGGCTCATTACAACCTGTGATCTTAATTAGCATACCAAAGACATGGAGAACTGAGCTAACAGATAAATCTATGCCCAGGTCCCAGACTGACCCCTGGGTGACACACATAGAAGATTGATCCAAATTGCACTGCAAATACCTTGAAACAGACCTGACATTGAAGCTATAGTTTCAATCTGCAGCCTGAATCTAACCAGGTCAAATACTTGTTAAAACAGAAATATCAACATTTTCTGTAGGATTTAAACAAGACCCAGAGGCCCATAATGTAATAATAAAAATGCCCAGGATAAAACTAAAAATTACTTAATACATAAAGAACCATAAAAATTTCAACTTGTAGCTAGTGAGCAGCCACCTAAGATGCATCAATTGGTCCTAACCCACCTGGAACAAAGAAGAATGAAGAACACCAAAGACACCAGGAAAATATTAGCCCAAGAAACAGAAAGGGCCACATAAACCAGAGACTCCCTCAGCCTGAGACCAGAAGAACTAGATGGTGTCCGGCTACCACCAATGATTGCCCTGACTGGGAACACAACAGAGAGTCCCTGACGGAGGAGAAAAGTGGGGTGCAGAACTCAAATTCACGTAAAAAGACCAGACTTAATGGTCTGATTGAGACTAGAGGAACCCCAGAAGAAATGGTCCCCAGACTCTCTGTTAACCTAGAACTAAAACCATTCCCAAAGCCAACTTTTCAGACAAAGATTAGACTGGACTATAAAACATAAAATAATACTCGTGAAGAATGTGCTTCTTAGTTCAGGTAGATACATGAAACTAAATGGGCAGCTCCTGTCTGGAGGTGAGATGAGAAGGCAGAAACGGATAGGAGCTGGTTGAATGGACAAGGGAAATCCAGGGTGGAAAAGAGGAGTGTGCTGTCACATTACAGGGATAGCAACTAGGGTTACATAACAGTGTGTGTATAAATTTTTGTATGAGAAACTAACTTGAGCTATAAACTTTCACTTAAAGCACAATAAAAAATAAAAATTCTTTAAAAAAAAAGTCAACTTGCATGAGAAAAGAATCAACAGAAGACAATGTTAAGATGACACAGATGTTGGAATTATATGACAAAGACTTGAAAGTGCCATACTAAAAATGGTAAAACCAAGCAATCACTAATACCCTTGAAACAGATATTAAAATAAAATGTATCAGTAATAAAATAGAAGATATAAACAAGGACCAAATGGAAGTTTTAGAATTAAAACTATAATAACTGGAAAAAGAAAACTCACTGGATGGACTCAATAGCTAAACGAAGATGATGGAGGAAACAGTCAGTGAATTTGAAAATACAGCAACGGAAATTATCCTCTGAACAACAGAGCAAAAAAAGATTGAAAAAGAAATGAACAGAGCCTCAGGGATCTGTGGAACAATAACAAAAGGTTTGCACCAATGGGGTTCCAGAAACCAAAAACAGAAAACAAATAGATGAAAAAGTATTTGATGAAATCATGGCTATAAATATCCCAAGTGTGATGAAAGACATAAATCTACAGATTCAAAAGCTGAGCAAATCACAAATAAGATAAAACAAAAGAAATCCACACCCAAACACATCATAATAAAACTTGTTGAAGACAAAGGAAAAATGATGCATTACCTATAAGGGCACAATGATCTGAATGACTCTGGATTTCTATAGTGTCACTATGAGTCAGAATCGATTCAGTGGCAGCAGGTTTGGTTTTTGGTTTTTGGATTTCTCATCAGAAACCACTGAGGCCAAAAGAGAGTGGGACAACATATTTTTAAAGTGCTAAAAGAAACAATCGAGCCAGAATTATATAGCCAGCAAAGATATAATTCAGGAATGAAGATAAAAAGATGTTTTCAAATGAAGGAAAACTAAGAGAAGAAGTCTTGCTTTAAAAGAATTGCTAAAGTTCTTCAAAGAGAAATGAAATGATACCAGAAGGAAACTTGGAACATCGAGAGTGAAGAAAGAGCAGCAGGAATGGTAAGTATCTGGATAAATATACAGCCTAGGCTTTTGAGTTCTTTAAAATATGTTTGATTGTAGAAAATAAAATAAATAATATTGTCTGATGGATTTTTCCAATGAATGTGGATGAAATATGTAAGACAACTGGAGTACAAAGGGGAGAGGGCAAATGAAGCTATAAGGTGGCAAGGTTTCTACATTCCAACTGAAGTGATAAATTATTGATTATAGCAATCACTAAAAATTATACAAATATATATTTTAAAAACACAATGGATAAATTAAAATGTAATACTAAAAAAAGTCAAATAACTTAAAACAAGGCAAGAAAAGGGAAAGAGAAAATAAAAACAGAGGGAAAAAACAGAAATCAAATAATGAAAAGGTACACTAAATCCTAGCATATCTATAATTATAGTAAATGTGAATGATCTAAACATAGCAAGTAGAAGACAGAGGTTGTTTGAATGATTAAAAAAAAAAAAAAAGACATGGCCCAACTCTGTACTGTCTACGAGAATCTCAGAGTGTTTAAAAGTAAAAGAATGAAAAAGGATATACCATGCAAACATGAATCAAAAGAAAACTAGAGTAGTTATATTAATATCAGGAAAAGTAGACTTCAAAGCAAAGAAAATTACCAGGGATAAAGAGGGAAACAGCATTTGATAAAAGAGTTATGTTACCAAGAAGACATAACAATAAATGTGTATGCATCTAACAACAGGGATTCAAAAACACAAAGCAAAAACTGATCCAAATGAAAGGAACAATAGAAAAATTTACAATTATAGTTGGAGACTTCAAATCTCCTCTCACAGTATTAGATACAACTAATAAACAAAATTCTTGGAAGAAATACAACCAGAATACTCCTCAGAAGCAAGGATGGCGAGACTACATCTTACATACTTTGGACATGCTGTCAGGAGGGATCAGTCCCTGGAGAAGGACATCATGCTTGGTAAAGTAGAGGGTCAGTGAAAAAGAGGAAGACCCTCAACGAGACAGACTGACACAGTGGTTGCAACAATGAGCTCAAGCATAACGATTGTGAGCATGGTGCAGGACCGGGCACTGTTTCATTCTGTGGCGCATAGGGTCGCTATGAATTGGAATGAACTCCATGGCACCTAACAACAATGAACAAAAAGTCAGCAACTATATAGAAGAATGAACAACGGCATCAACCAAGTGGTCTCAATGACATTTGTAGAGCACGGAACTCAACAACAGCAGAATATATATATTTTTCAATGTTCATGGAACATTCACCAACATATACAATATTCAGGGTTATAAAACAAATCTTAAATGTAGGGGAATTAAAACCACATAAATATATTTCCTGACCATACTAGAATTAAACTAGAAACCAATAACAGAAAGATAACAGGAATACCTCCAATCACTTGGGAATAAACAATACACTCCTAAATGATCCAAGGGTCAAGGAGGACATCCCAAGGGAAATTAGAAAGTATTTTGAATCAAATGAAAATAAATATACAACATTTCAAAATCTATGGTATGTAGCTAAAGCAGTGCTTAAAGGGAAATTTGTAGTATTAAGTACTTAGAATAGAAGATCTTGAATCCATGATCTAAGATCCACATCAAGAAACTAGAAAAAGAAGAGCAAAATAAACCCAAACCCAAAAAAAGAAAGGAACAAAATTTTTTTAAAAACCTAGAAATAAATAAAATTAAAAACAGAAACACAGTAGGAAAAAAAATCAAGCCAAAAGCTGGTTTTGATAAAATTGATTAACCTGTACCAAGACCAACAAAGACAGAGCAAGAGATAGAAGAAACACAAATTATCAATACTGGGTATGAAAGAGAGGATATCACTATAGACCTTACAGACATTTAAAGGATAAGGGATTACTATGAATAATTCTGTGTACAAAATACAATTTAGATGAAATATTCCAATTCCTTTAAAACCACAAACTACCCAAACTCGTCCAAGATGAAACTGATAAGCTGAATAGCTCTATCTATCTATCTATCTAATCTGAAAGAAAGTGAATTTGAAGTTAAAAACTTTACAAAAAAGAAATCCCCAGGCTCATATGGTTTCACTGGTAAATTCTATCGCTCAAAGAAGAAATAACATCAACTTTACACAACCTCTTCCAGAAAATAAAAGACGACACTTCCCAACACATTTTATGAGGCCACCATTATCCTGATACCGAAATCAGACAAAGACAGTGACAAACAAAACTATAGACCAATATACCTCAAGAACACAGATACAAAATACCAGCAAATCAAATCCAGCAACACTGGAAGTCCCTGAATTACGAACGAGTTCTGTTCCTAAGTCTGTCTTCAAGTTGAATTTGTACGTAAGTCAGTACAGTTAGGTATAGTTCGTATCTAACGTCAGTTAGTCAAATGCTTGTCTTAGTATACAGTATGTAGTGTACCTTTCTATGCATAAAAAAACTTTAAAGAAACATTTTCAGATACTCTAAAACATCTTTGTTGTTTGTTTGTTGTTGTTAGGTGCTGTCAATTTGGTTCTGAGTCATAGCGACCCTGTGTACAACAGAACAGAATACTGCCCGGTCCTGTGCCCCATCCTCACTATCACTGCTGTTTGAGCCCATTGTTGCAGCCACTATGTCAATCCATCTCGTCGAGGGTCTTCCTCTTTTTCATGGACTCTCTACCTCACCAAACATGATGATCTTCTCCAGGGACTGGTCCCTCATGATTACATGTCCAAAGTACATGAGACGAAGTCTCCCTACCTTTGCTTCCAAGGAACACTCTGGCTGTACTTTTTCTAAGACAGGCTTGTTCATTCTTCTGGAAGTCCATGGTACACTCAGTATTCTTCGCCAGCACCATAACTCAAAGGCATCAATTCTTCGATCTTCCATTTTCATTGTCCAGCTTTTTCACATGCATATGAGGCAACTGAAAATACCTTGGCTTGGTCAGGAACACCTTAGTCCTCAAAATGACACCTTTGCTCTTCAACACTTAAAGAGGTCTTTTGCAGCAGATTTGCCCAATGCAATATGTTGTTTGATTTCTTGACTGCTGCTTCCATAAGTGTTGATTGTGGATCCAAGTAAAATGAAATCCTTGAAAACTTCACTATTTTCTGTTACAGTAATTATAATGTTTCGATGTGTATCAGAAAGTAACGCCCATTTGTTACTATGAACCATTGTACGTACTGTATTTTCATGAAAATAATGCATGCCTTCTGCATTTGTTTGTTGGCTGCAGCACCCCCTTCCCCACAAGGTATTTTTAAGCACTGTATGCTAATTTTTTTTCTTAAGCAACATGTAGAAGAGGATTGGCATGGTGGTGCCATGCCTGGGGGTGGGGAGGGGAGGGCACAGCCAGCAAACAAATGCAGAAGGTAGGCGTTATTTGTGTAAAAATATGGTGCCTCAAATTTTTAATATACTAGGCTTTACAGGGGTTGGTTCTAACTATGGGTTGTATGCAAGTCGGACACTCATAACCTGGGACTGCCTGTATATAAAAAGAAAAATATATCATGACCAAGTTGGCTTTACTGTGGGATTACAAAACTGGTTCAATATTTTAAAAAGCAATTTATGTAATCCACCATATTAACAGTATATAGAAGAAAGCCACATTACTGTATCAATGTTGATTCAGAAAACACATCTGACACAACATACCATCCATTATTATTTAAAAAATCACAGCAAACCAGGAATATAAGTGACCTTCCTCAACCTGATAAAAGGCATTCATAATAAATCTACAGCTAATGTGATAATTAATGGTGAAATACTTAACTTATGGCTTTCCTCCTCACATGAAAAACAAGGAAGATTAGAAAGGAAGAAATAAAAGTGTCTATATTCACAGATTATGTGATTATATGATTGCCTGTGCAGAAAATCCCAAAACCATCCACAAAATGAAATTCATATGAGTTATAAATTATTTGATTTCTGGAGAAACAGACAATGAATATCAAAAAAATGACAAAATGTTGTCTGGTAAGCATTTTGACCTCTTTTTAAGAAGCTACATAAATACAAATCTTTATTCCTACTCCTCTGACGGCCATTACTAAGTAGGAATATTAAGCATAAGGGATAGACATATAGATCAATGGAACAGAAAAGAAATTCTAGAAATAAACCTACCCAAATACAGCCAACTGATTTTTGAGAAAGGTGCAAAAGGAATTCAATGGAGAAAGGATAGTCTTTTCAACAAATGGTATGCAGCAGTTGTCCTCCTTACCCAAACCTTGACCTAAACTTCGAACCTTATATAAAAATGAACTCAAAACAGATTTTTTATGTAAACATAAAACCCAAAACTATACAACTTTTCAAAGAAAATACAGGAGAAAATCTCCATGACCTGGGGTTAGGTAAGGAGGTCTAAGACATGACAACAAATATATGACCCAGAAAAGAGGAAAACTGATAAACTGGACCTCATCAAAATTAAAAACATTTGCTCTGTGAAAGGTACTGTTCAGAGACTGAAAAGACAAGTTACAGACTAGAAGAAAATATCTGCAAACCATATATCTGACAAAGGACTTGTACTCAAGCATATAAAGAACTCTCAAAATTCAACAATAAGAGAACAAAAAACCCAGTTTCAAAATGGGCAGAAGATCTGAACACTTTACTGAAGAGGATATAAGAATGGCAAAAGATCACATGAAAGACACTCTACATCACAGACAGTCATTCCTAACAGCTGCTGTTGACTCGATTCCAACTTAATGTTGACCTCATGTGTGTCAGAGTAGAACTGGGCTCCACAGGGCTTTCAAGGGCTGAATCTTTGGAAGCAGGTCGCCAGGCCTTTCTTCCGAGATGCCTGAGTGGACTCAAACCTCTAACTTTTTGGTTAGCAGTCGAGCACATTAACTATTTGCACCACACAGGGACCTCACACACCTATCAGAATGGCTAAAATAAAAAATACCAATGATACCAAAAGGATGCAGAAGAGCTGGAACTCTCATACCTTGCTGCTGGGAATTAAAAATGGCACAGTCCTTCTAGAAAATTGTTAGCCAGTTTCTTATAAACATACACCTACTGTCATGGATTGAATTGTGTCCCCCCAAAATATGTGTCAATTTGGTTAGGCCATGATTCCCAGTATTGTGTGATTGTCCACCATTTTGTCATTTGCTGAGATTTTCCTACGTGTTGTAAATCCTATCACTATGATGGATTAGCAGCAGTTATAGTGATGAGATCTACAAGATTAGATAGTGTCTTAAGCCAATCTCTTTTGAGATATAAAAGAGAGAAGCAAGCAGAGAGACAGGGGAACTCTTACAACCAAGAAAGCAGCACTGGGAGCAGAACGCATCCTCTGGACCCAGGGTCCCTGTACCTGAGAAGCATCTCGATCGGGGGAAGACTGATGACAAGGACCTTCCTCCAGAGCCAACAGAGAGAGAAAGCCTCCCCCTGGAGCTGATGCCCTGAATTTGCACTTGTAGCCCACCAGACTGTGAGAGAATACATTTCTCTTTGTTAAAGCCATCCACTTGTGGTGTTTCTGTTACGGCAGCACTAGGTGACTAAGACGTCTACCATATAACCCACAATTCCACTCCTGGGTGATTTGCCACAGAGAAAAGAAAAGTTCACACAAAATCTGCCCACAAATGTTGACAGCAGCTCTATTTATAAATGCCCAAAACTGGAAACAACCCAAATCCCTCCATGGGTGAATATATACACAAATTGTGGTATATCCATACAATGGAACAGTACTCAGCAATAAAAAGGACAAACTAGTGATACACACAACATGGACTAATCTCAGTGGTATTAAGCTTAGTGAAAGAAGGCAGGCACAACACATACTGTGTGATTTCATTTATATGACAGTCTCAAAAAGACTAGTGATGGAGAACAGATCAGTGATTGCCAGGGGTTGAAGTAAGGGGAGGGAGCGACCAAAAAGAGACAGCACAGGAGAGTTTTCTGGGTGAAGAAATTGTTTTGTATCCTGACTGTGGTGGTGATTACATGACGTATACCTGTGTTAACATTCAAGAACTAAACACCAAAGAGTCAATTTTCTGAACGATAATTGGAAAACTAAAATTCAAAATAATCTCATTCACCACAGCAACGAAACTATAAAAGACTTCGGTGTCAACAGCTATGCAGGACTTGCTTAATGAAAACCTCAAAACTTTGCTGAGACAAATAAAGGAAGATATACTAAATGGAGTGAAATAACCTGACCCTGGAATGGAAAATCAAATAATATGATAAAAAAATCCTCCCCTAATCAAATCATAAATTAATTAGTCTCAAAACACTACAAAATAATAAATTTATAATAAATTAAGCAAAAACTATAAAATTCATATTAAAAATAAACAATATTTTTAAAAGGCACAATAAGCAGTAAAACATTTCACTGGGTAATAGAGCGTATTATAAAAGAACATGGATTGAGAGAGTAAGGGTGCAAAAACAGAAATACAGAGCAATGGAAAAGAACAGAAAGCTCAAATATAAGAATCTGACAGATGATAAAACAGCATCTCAAATACAATAAGGATAATTTATATCCATTCATTCAAACATCTATTGAACAGGCACTGAATGACAAGCAATGCTTCAAGCACTAGGGACATACAGATAAATAAGACTAAGTTTTTGCCTTCAAACTCAGAGACCAACAGAACAGTGAGATGAAGAAGCTGCAGTTAAATTTTCAACAATTAAATGAATGATTATGCCCAGTGCTAGCAATGTGGTGGAAATAGTAACAGTGTCAACCAGTACAATCCTTCTGGAATGCAACAGAGCAATTAAGAGTTACAACAAATATTCACTGACTCAGTAATTTCGTTTGTATGATTTATTGTAAGGAAATGCTCTCAAAGACAGAAAAGGCTCATGTGGATATTTAATACAGTGTTACATCATACAATGAAAAGCTGGAGTATATTAAGCATAAGTAACTGATGATGTAAATATGACACTTGGAAAATGCACAATGAATAATATGAAGTAGATAAAACAGAAGAGAAGATTCATGAGCCATTATTATAGTCATGTGATCATGATAAATATGGGAGTAGACTCTTCAAGTTTCCATAGATCTGTATATGCTGTTTCTCCTTCTGTCTTGAATGTCCTCTTCATCTTGCCTGCCTGGCAAACTTCGACATTATTCAGATCGTGCAAAAAGCACTTTCTGGGTGAAGCCTTCCCTGATGTCCTCAGGCATGTTTAGATCCTCTTCCTCTGTTTCTGTTGCATCTTGTGTGCATCTTCATTTCAGCATTTAGTGCACTAAGTGTTCGTGGACTGTGTGCCCATGCCCTTCACCAGACTGAGGCCCAAAAAAATCAGGGCTGTGTCTCCTCACCACCGTAGCTCTACGCAATAGCACAAAATAAATACCTGTGGCCCAAGTGAATCCAGGTTCATTGATCCAGAGCCACTCTCTGGAAGGGGAAGCATGGAGTTGGATGGGGTCAGGAGAGGGTTCCTCTCAGCTGCCAGAGCTCTCCCAGTTGTTGGCTGACTTCTGAGACACCTCCTAGAGGCCATAGGATCTTGGCAGATAATTTAGCTTCTACCCATAATGTTTGCCTAAACAGGGATTTTTTACTCTGCAAGGAAAAAAATCCACATTAGAGGAAATGTGAGGAGGGAGAAAATCAAATAAATAATGAATAACCCTTCTGTAATGAAGAAAAAGCTTCTCTCAGAGTTGTCCATCTCATGTTTGGAGCAAATCCAGCCAGCATGAACCTTGGCAGTGCTGATCTGTTAGGGTGAATAATTCCCAGGTGATAAAGAGAAGACTTGAGGACATTAACATGCAGATGGCTGCATAGCACCCAGACTTCCAAAGCATAATTCATTTGGCAATGTTAAGTACTTAAAAGGGTTCTTGCAAAGCAATCTTCCACGAAGACATAAAAAAGTAGAAGCAATCCATGATAAAGAGGAATACTGCACATGTAATAACTAGGAGAATCATCACCCACACAATGAAGTTCATATGAGTTATAAATTATTTGATTTCTGGAGAAATATATAAGGACTATCAACAAAATGACAAAATGTTGTCTGGTAAGCATCTTGACCTCTTTTTAAGAAACTACAAAATACAAATCTTTATTCCTGCTACTCTGACTGCCACTTCTAACTAGGAATATTAAGCATAAGAAAGATGGAAAGTCTAATAAAATACACACAACAGGAATTTGTTCAGTTACATGGCCATTTTAAAATGATATTGCATCAGGGAGCTCTGCTTCTCAGAAAGACAGACTAAGTCGTTTCAGGCAACTCTCTTACTAAGAACACGTAGAAATGCTGGACAAAACCTAAACGGAATAAAACAAAACAACTTCCAGTCAAGATAACAACAACAAATATCTATGTGGCCAATATCAGAGAGTTACCAAGACTGTGAGGATTTACAAGGCTAAGTTCCAGGGCAGAGAATGGAGCCCAGAGATGTGCACCTGCTATCTGGTACCATTTTCCATACGAAAAGATGACCGGTTTGAAAGCAGTGGCCAAGAGGCTGAAAAACTGAGCACAGCTTTCACAGGCTCACAGGGATGGTAAGAGAGACATTACCAAAAAAAACAAAGAAAAAAGACCGTGAAAAATGATTCACAGAAGATCCATATAATGGCATTATCAGGCATAAGCTTTAAATAAATGTAATGAATACATTCAAAAAGTAAAAGGGCAAACGGAGAATTTTGGGAAATAATTAAAATTATTTTAAAACAGAATTCTAGAACTGCAAAATGGAAAAACGGAAATAAACTAAAAAAGGGGGGGGGGGGCTTAACAGCATGTTAGACACAGTTGAAGAGAGAATTAGTAAACTTGAAGAAATAAAAAAATAGCCAGTCTGAGGCACAGACAAATAAAAGGATGAACATTACAGAAAGGAACATCAGAGACACGTGGGACCCAGTAAAGTGGTTGAGTATACATGTAACTGGTGTTCTTAAAGAGAAAGAGATTGAGGCAGAAGTAATATTTTTAAGAGATAATGGCTGAGAATTTTCCAAAACCAATGAAAGACAAAGTCTCAGAATCACAAAGCACTAGAATATTCAAGTATGATAAATTGAAGGACACATGACGACAAAATTGTTGAAAGCCAACGATAGAGATAATATTTTCAAATAAATCAGACAGAGGGAAAAACACTTACCGTTGTCAAAGAAGCAACAATTATGATTTTCAGCTGAATTTTCGATATAAACAATAGAAGTCAGAAGACAACTGATTATCTTTAGATCAACCAATTCGGAATGCAAAACTCAGTGAAAATATACTTTAAAAATTAAGGCTAAATATACTTTAGGATACATTTTAAGATAAACAAATTCTGATTTTTTTCCCAGAAAACTCGTATTAAAATAAAAACGCACATTCTCTGGTTAGAAGAAAAATTAAATCAGGAAGAAACTCAGAGACTAAGGAATGAATAAAGAGCAACAGGGAGAGTAATACGTAAATAAATATAAATATTCACTCTATAAAAATGGTGATGGTTATATTATAATAATTACAATAATTACATATACAGTGTATATGTAATACACTCAACATAGCAAAGATCATGAACATGACACAAGACTGGGCAATGTTTTGTTCTGTTATACTTATGGTAGCTATGAGTCAGAGTCAACTCAACAGCAAATAACAACAACAACAGTGTGTATATGTAATACACAATTAAAATACGTGACACGAACAGCACAGAAGGCAAATAGGGTACATGGAGTTAACGTGTTCTAAGGTCCTTGCATTTTCTGGGAAGTGCTAGAAATACTAATTTTTGTTAGATTTTAATTAGCTAAAAATTTTATATCTAGGACCAGTGCTGTATAAAAAAACTTTTTGCAATGATGAAAATGTTTATACCTATGCTGATCAATATGGTAGCCACTAGCCAGTGGTGTCTACTGAGCATGCAATGTGGCTAGTGACTACCATACTGGACAGCACAGTTAGGCAATCCCTAGAAGAACAGAAAGAATGCATAGCTAACATGCCTAATCGAAGGGGAAGATAGAACATTAAGAAATACGTAGTCATCCAAAAGAAGGCGGGAAGAAAGAACAGGAACACAGAAATAGGAACATAGACCAGGAAGGATGACTAGAAAGCAAAAAGTAGTGTGGTAAATTTAAACCCAAACACATCAATAATTATATTATATGTAAGTTTACCAAATTCTCCAAATAAAGGATTAAGATTTTCAACATGGATATTAAACAAAACCGATATAACTATATGCTGCTTACAAGAAACCCACCTTAAATATAAGGGCACAGAGCAATTGAAGGTTAAAGAATGGAAAACAATATGCCACAAAAATGGTAACCAAAGAAAGCTGGTGTAGCTATATTAATATCAGACAAAGTAGACTTTAAGGCAATAATCACAGCCAGAGATTAAAAAATTTCATATTTATTAAAAAAAATCAATTCACTAGAAAGACATACCAATTCTAAATTTGTACGCGCCCAATAGTCTCAGAGGAGCCCTGGTGGTGCAGTGGTTAAAAGATCAGCTGCTAACCAAAAGGTTGGCAGTTCAAATCCACCAGCTGCTCCTTGGAAACCGTGTGGGACAGTTCTACTCTGTCCTATAGGGTTACTATGAATTGGAATCAGTTCAATGGCAATGGGGTAATAGTCTCAGAATACCTAAGTCAAAAAATAACAGAACCAAAGTGGGAATTAGACAAATCCTCAATCACAATGCTACATTTTTCAATCTCCCCCAGTAACATACACAGAAAAATTAGAAGGAACATAGAATTTTTATACAACAGGATCAACAAACTTGTCCTAATTGACATATATAAAACAATGCCTTTAACAAATACACGATACATATTCAAGTGCACATGGAAACTTCACCAAAATAGAAAACATCCTGGGCCATAACGCAAATTCCAAAGGTATAAACATAACAAAACATGTACAGGACCTGTATGCTAAAAACTACCCAAAAAAAAAAAAAAAAAAAAAAAGGCCTGGCAATCTACTTCCAAAAATTAGCCAATGAAAACCCTATGGATCACAACAGAATAGTGTCTGATACAGCGCTGGAAGACGAGCCTGCTAGGTTGGAAGGCTACAATGGCCTCAAACATGTCAACGATTGTGAAGACGGTACAGGACCAGGCAATGTTATTATGTGTGACATACGGTCACCATTAAGTCAGAGCTGACTTGACAGCAAGTAACAACAACAAAGAGTGGAAGCAACCAAGATGTCCTCAAACGGGCATGAAAAAACAACAAGGAATACATGCATCCATCACTTGGTGTACATGTCTGATTTTATTTTTAGAATGAGGTATCGGTAAAAATACACCTGCACTTATATCTTGAAAAAAGTTTTGCTAAATTATTTTGTTCTATGATACCAAATCATTTTCTATACTTAGTCAAGCTTACAATAAAGGCTTTCAAGTTGAAATGAATTATCCATAGGAGTGAATCAATTCCTTCTCCCAAAGTTTGGTCTCTTCTTAGGTCACTGAAGGTTATACATTAAGATGGGAACCAACCTTCTTTTAGAAACAACCAGTGTGTTACCAACGTGGCCTTCAGCCCTCTATATTCTCAATATTTGAACTTCCTGAAAAACCAAATTGTGGATCTGCTCAAAAGTCATCTCACGTACTTCTCCTTTGAGCTACCTAAGCAGAGAACATTTTGGGCAAACTTATACCCATCAAAAAATCTCTTTACCATTCTGAATGAATTAGGAGTAAAGGTGACCCTTATCCACTGTGATCTTGATTTCGTGGCTAAGCCACTGTTGGAGAACTTCTCGTGGCTATGATTATAGAAGTCAAGAAGGAACACTGCAGTTGACTCTTCAAGAAAATAAATAATGCAAGAGACTGACAAAGAGTGTAAACACAACACCTTCTTCCTGGAGTTACTGTTTTCATTACTAGCAGTCAGTTAATTCCCATAAAGCCAAGACACAAGCAAACTCAATTTTATTTTGCAGTAATGTACTACAGAAGAGGCTCCTGGACATCGAAGAGTCCGTGAGTGGATTTCAGTATTTCAAAACATCAAATGGCAGGTGTCCATTTCCCGCAAACAGAGTCATGCCTGCCTCACATTTCCCTACTTTATGATGAAAATACATCGACAGTGTGTGGAGTGCTAGTCATTATCTCTTGCTGCAAAGACATCCAGCTGGCAGCTGTATGGCTAAAATCAATCAAAATGGGAACACGAATTGCACTTAATACTTGTAGTTAACCTGGCAGACAGGTATCATTCAACACATGAGGTCTTTACAGGAAGGATAATAAAAAGAGCTGGGAATCTGAGCTTAGAATTCGGATCAACTTGGAAAGACAATCCCTTCAATTCTCCTTAGATAAGGATATACATAAAAATCAGATAATGCACTGTGGCTAAGTACTTTTACTCAACCTTCTGTGATGGACACTTTAACATGGCATTGTGTCAACTGATGCTATTCATGGCACTAGTACAAATGAAGATGTGCAGTTAATACATCAGCATCCAGTGTTGCATCACTTGGTATAACTAAAGCATCGAAAGGAGATGCTACTGTTCAGCACAATCATCCCTCAAATTCTCTACCAGGCTCACAAATTATATACAACATCCTGCAGCACAGAGTTTGGCTTAGCTCCTTTCTGAATTTCAGCTTCCCCAAATGTAAACTAGCCTAAGGAGCCATCTTATGCCGCCTGATAATGGCAGGACCCTGAAGCCAGCCAGCCTCCTTGGTTTGCAGGTGAGCCTGTGAGAGCAGAGAGGACAGTGGCTTGCCCCAGGCCAAGTGGCCATTGAGGGACAAAGCCGGGTCTGATGCCCACACCCCCATCTCAGGCTTTAACAGCCTGTAAATCAGAATGTACTTGCATTTTCTATCCTCATGGCACACCATGAGTTCTCACGCTTGTAACTATGGCTCAATAGCATCGTCCTCATGAAGCTTGTAAAATGCTTCAGTGCGAGCTTCTGTATCTACAAATAGTTTTGGGTATGGGAAGAGAGGTAGCTGTAACTGAGTCAGGTATGGACAGGCCATGGTACTTGGTTTATGACTGTGTAATAACATGTGTCTGTATTGTTAGTGATCCTGAATGTGTGTGGCGAAACAAAGCCAAGTTAACTTGAGTTTTCTCATCATGGTTCCTCCCAACAAGCCCGGGCAGCACTGACAGACGAGAAAAAAAAAAACGAGAGATGAGACTGACAACAGTGAAAGCATCCCAGGTGCTCCCTGGCACTTGTTATTACAGACACACACTTCACACAGGGGAGGATTATTTTAATTCTGTGGCCTTCAGATCTCATAAGCACAAGTAAAAACAACCAGGTAACTATGACAACTCTACTTCAGAGAGTTTAAATTTCAAAAATAAACCTATCCATCCAGTGCCTTTATTTTGTTCTCTTAACATACACTCTGTCTTCTCTTCAGCTGGGGTTTTCATGTTACTTCAAAGCTATTTCCACCAGTTGCATATCGAGACATGCTGTCCCCCCTGCCATCTGATGCCAAGATGGAATCTGGAGAAGGACCTCTGTCCAGGGTGATGGAATGTGGAGGAGAACCTCTGGTCAGGGTGATGGAATCTGCAGGAGAACCTCTGGCCAGGGTGATGGAATCTGCAGGAGAACCTCTGGCCAGGGTGATGGAATCTGCAGGAGAAACTCTGGTCAAGGTGATGGAATCTGCAGGAGAAACTCTGGTCGAGGTGATGGAATCTGGAGGAGAAACTCTGCTTGGGATGATGGAATCTGGAGGAGAACCCCTGGTCAGGGTGATGGAATCTGGCAGCCTCTTCCCACTGACCACCTATTCTAGGGTTCATTCTGGGTCTCTTCAGAAACACCTCTGGCTGTTGCCAGGGTCCCACGTTTCACAATCAAGTTAAAACAAGACTCTATTAACACATGCTGCTCCGCATCCAGGCCTGAATGGGGTAATTTTCACGCGCAGTCTTCGGCTCCCAAATTGCATCTGTGGCTTGCTTGGGGTCCATTTAAAAAATTTTATGTTCCCCAGAAAAAGCAAGTGAGGCCTCTTCTGACCAGGGCTAGTAAGCAGGGAACGGTCTTAAACAAATCAAGAGGTGTCACTAAGGATTCCTATCAGTGGATCTGCTGGTCACTAAGGGGTGAAGGTCCCAGATGGAGCCGACACTGGAGCATCCCAAGAGAAGAGGTAGGTCTTACAGATGAGGCTGGCCCAGTCACACAGCCTTGCTCACCTAGATGGCTTCTAGACCCCATGAATGTTTATTCTTTGGAGGGGGACAGAGATATTGCACTGAACACCCTGAAACAGTACTGGTGCATGAGCAGCACTGTCTTTGTGTCCAGGTGGACCACTATGGGAGGAATTCTTCCACCCTCTGTGTGAAGCACGGTTTAGCTCTAGCTCCTTTGGAGATCCTAGCAATTTGAGGCCGGGGGAAATGATGGTGTCTGGAATATAATGATTCCTAAAGCTGAAGGAGGCTGGGGCAGCAGAGGTGGAAGGTGGAGGACCACCTCTTCTTCAAGAGCATCCATGAGTCACCATGCTGTATATACCCAGAACTGGGGTGGGGGGTGGGGAATGTCTGCATGGGGCTACATTGCCAGGTATGTGTGGGAACAGCCAACAAAATCTAGGTTTCAGGCAGAAACTATTAGTCGCCTTTGTCTGTAGGACTAACTGAACCAAAAGCCTTGGAGTAAAAAGGGCTTGGGATTTGGGTCAAGAAAGGAAACTAACATCTCTGAGAACACTTTTTAGGGACAGAGTTAACTGCTTTGATTATATTATTTTTGACAACTTTGCATAAAATAATATTACTCTGCCCATTTAACAGCTGAGGAAACTGAGACTACGAGGGCTTATGTCACTTGTGCAAGGTCACCTGGCCAGCTAGCGGTGGCACTGAGATTTGACCCAGTCTCCCCAACTTCAAGACCCCATGTTCTTTCCAAGAGATCACTCCAGCCTCATACCTGCCTATAAGCACCCTGTCTAGCTGTTGGATGACTGGCTGATTACTTATAATAACTGACTGACTGACTGATTAAACAGTGTTCCACTTCTAGCTCCACTGCCTACAAGCTGGGAGATCTTGTGTAAATGGCTTACCCCCTCTGTGCTGCTGTGCAGGCCGCCTTTTGTAAACTGTACAGCACCCTCAGCTCCCCACCACTGCTGATGTTGATCCTTGTCATTTCCAGTGGGAGCAGGGACCAGAGAATCTCTTCCCTAGACAGAACCAGTTCCTAACCTTGGCCAAAGGAGGCCGTGGATCATATATACTGTCTGGTAAACTGTTCTTGTTGTGGAAACCACTACTCATTTGGCAATTTCTCTCAGACCCTGGCTACCAGAAGGCTTTGCACATCTCTTCTTGTGCTCTTGAGTGGAACTCTGTTCTTGATGGTAATGGGAAGTGAATTAATGCTTGGCTGAGTAGGCACTGTGGGCCATTATCTAATGATCTCCTTACAATGACCCTATGAGGAAAGTCTTCTATGGTCCCACGTTAGAGGTGGGGTGAGGGTAGTGGTCAGTAGTGGAGTTGGGATGGAGGCCCTCATAGCGTTGACTCTATCCTGCTGCCCACCCTGTTGCTGCAGTGCCCTTTGCCCACCCCCTCAGTCACCATGCTGTCTTTTGCCTCCTCTCACAGGAGTCTGGCTGCAGAAGTACCCTACCATAGAGATCGGGTCAGTGTCTGACCGGAGGAGGCAAGAGTTGGCACCTTCATGAGTAGTGAGCAGGCTGACTTTCTGTAGTGGGGAGCCACCTCCAGCCTCTGGGAGCACAGGCCCCAGAGGGAAAGGTTTGGTCTGTGGTGTTCAGGACAGCAGCATTGAGAGCGAGAGTCAAAGTGGGGAATACTGCTCCTCTCCAATGATAGTTCTGGATATGGGAAAGCAGCAAGCAAGGGAGGATGGGTGGTAGCAAACATCTGAATTATCAAATAGCATGGGAGAGATGACCTTAGGAGAACAAACCAGCATTGAGGGATTTACTTCTTTCTCTTCATCTTTTTCCCTCCTTCTGGGGTTTGCAGGCTCCTCAAACCAGCTGGACACCTTCATTCTCCTGTCCTGCCCAAACTCCTGTCTGTATCTGTAGGCACCTGCTCAATCCAGAGGTCATAGAAATGACATACTGAGGACTTGAGTGCTTTTCTATTTCACCCCATAAGACATGATTATTTTCTAGAAGAAAATTATCTGTAGCTACCTCTTTCTTCACTTTAGGCCAGTCAATTCTCTCAGCTCTTTGCAGGGCAGTAAAAATGCCCTTAATCCTTAGAAACTGTTCATAATTGCATCAGTTTCTGGCCGTTAAATCCTGTAAGTTTAAAATGTTGAATATAATATAGCTGGTTTGAGAAATCTCTTAGGCCTGCTCCCACTATCTATCTACAACATCCAGGTCCAAAATAAGTTGGGAAAAAACAGTTTTAATTGGCAAAAAATTATGACTGTGGACCTCTTGTGGCTATAAGAGTAATCTAGAGGTTGGCCCAAAGAAAGTTCTGGTGCAATACCGGGTCAGGCCATATCTTTTTCCCCAGGAGGATCCAACTCAAGTGTTCAGAAAGGCAAACACGAGAGAAAGGAATTCCAAGGCAGTGGTACTCAAATGTCAACCATGAGATGAGGCTGAACTCATTTCTTCACAAGAGAAAATTCTCAAGTACAGAGCTATGATTTGATAAGCGTGTGAACTTGGGTCATAAGAAGTAAGGAACTGTGTGAGCAGATATTATGTGAACTTGATCCAAACAAATGTTAGCTGATCCTTAGGAATACCATATGGGGTAAGACTGAGGTATCTACTTAGCAGTGGATATGTGTTGTGTGCGTGTGTATAACAGGAGGGAGGTGAGAACAGAGAAGTAGACAGAAAGAAAAGTGCCATTTCTAGCTCTTTCTCTGAATGGTCTACTGGATAGAGGTGAGCAAAGTAGATGTGGGGCCAGCAAGGCTAATTAAACCCTACAGCTTCCTCTTTCCTTAGTTCCTTACTCTAGAAAACAAGGACACTGTGAGCCACTAAACCACTCTGCCATGGTGATTCAACCACTAAAATGGGGACAATCAGGAAAATGCTCACTACCTAAATGTTATGTAAAAAACATAAAACATACAAGCATATGTGAAATATGACTGCAAGTATATGCATTAAGTTTGGGTAGATCTTATGTTTGAGGCCCTTGGTGTTACAAGAAAATTATATACCCGACCCTCACTCCCAAGGGCCTCAGTCTAGTGAGAGGTGGGAAAAAGAGAAATCACAATGATATATGAGGTGAGTACACACAAAAAGCTCTTTTGGCATCTGTGAAGGTTCCTACAAATATTAGTGTAATTCTTTGGTAGAGGAACCCTAGGTGCAAAGAAGGGGGAAGCTATTCATCTCATCTTGAAGAGGGGTCAGTGACACCATCACAGAGGAGGTGTGCTCTGAATAAGGCTTTGAGCAAAGGGGCCGCAAAGGCAGGAATTGAATTAGCCAGGGCCTGGAGGTATGTCTAGGCAATGCAGATAGTAATTTTCCAGAAGACAGAGTAGACTGCGCACTTACTGTGTGCTCATGGTTTATGATGTATACTATGGGATATAGTGTTTGTGGGGGTGGGGGTGTCAAGTTAGAGCTTCTAATTAAAAACTCAACTCATAAAACGTGAGATAGTGGAGGGGGTGTCATGAAGAAAACAAAGCAGGGGAAAGTAAAGACAGTGGTGTGGGGTTGGATGGCCCTGACAGTCTCCCTGAGGAGATGACATGTAATTGAGGAAGGAGTGATGAGAAAAAACCAGTCATGAGGCTATTTGGGGAACTTATAGGAGGGTCAACAGCAGCACTCATGAAGGCTCTGAGGTGGGAACAAGGCTGGTGGAGATGTGGAAGGCTACAGAGCAGGGACCAGCTGGGAGCAGGAGCCAGTTAAGAAGGAACTGCAGAAAGGGTCCAGGTGAGAGGTGAGAGGTGAGAGGTGGTGGGGCCAAAGAAGATGCATCCAAGAACTCACACACCAGCATCAGATGAACAACTATGCTGACTCAATTCCTCCTCCTCCTCCTTCTCCTTCCCCTGGAGCCCTGGTGGTGCAGTGGTTAAGAGTTTGGCTGCTAACCAAAAAGTTAGCAGTTCGAATCCACAAGCCATTCCTTGGAAACCCTATGGGGCAATTCTACTCTGTCCTATAGGGTCACTGTGAATTGGAATCAACCCAATGGCAACGGATTTGGTTTGGGGTTTGGTTCCTTCCCTTGAGCCTTCAATGAAGCAAAGATAAGATGCTGCCAGGACCTGCATCCTTAATGCCAGGGAATGTGTTAGGTGGAGGTATAGAGGCAGCAGGTTGGGGTGGGGGGGTGGTGGGACATGTGGGATGAGAGGAAAATCTGCATCCTAGACTTCACAGTACAGAAAGAGAACCTTGAAATTTCTATCAGAAGTGAAGTAACTCAAGTACTCTTCAGAGAGAAGGAGGAAAAGATAGATATAGAGAGCTTAAATTTGAAAACAGGTAACACAATTATACTTTGAGAGGAGATAAACTAATTGACAATTATTAGTCATCTTTTAAACAGACCAATTAGATGAGTTTTTTTTTTTTTTTGGTAAGTGATGACTTCTTATAAAACTGTCACTTCAATGAGTGAAGTCTTCAACCTCCTCCTGAAACATATGTCACAGTTGGGGAAAAAAAAATCAGTTGGTTATGACTAGTTGTAATTTCTGCTCATAATAACAAAACATCTTTGTCGCAATAAATATAAAAGGGAGACTTAGAAGGTATCACGGGGTTGGGGCCTAGTATCTGATTCCTACAAGACTTCCGGGAAGCCATCACAAAGAACTCCAAAGCCATCAAGTTGGAATTTCTAAGGTCAGACAGAGAGTCTCAGGGACACAAGTGGCCAAGGGAGGCCCACTCTGGAAACCAGAAGCTGGGCCAACTCCCAGAGTCCTCTGTGTCAGGAAGGCAGGTGAGGGGCCATTGCAGGGCCGGTGAGCAGATCTGCAGCCACTGGTGCCACAGGCAGCTAAGTGCGGACGTGAGGGAGCAGTCAGCTTTGTGAATGATCTGCATACTGTCTGGGACTCAGAAGGCAGGCACCTCCATGAGACTCACCAACACCTCATAAGCCACCTCAACACACTTCAGAACAAGGCTGAGCACAACCAAGCAAGAGCCAGAAACAAGAGCTGGTGACGCATGAGCTACGAGTCTGCAGACTCACTTTTCTGCCGTAGTCTGTCCTCCAAACTTCACCTTATACTTCTGTGACTCTCTAATGAAACATTAAGGGCCCCTGAAATTCCTTCAAATTAATAAAATTGGGAGGAAAACAACATGAAGAGGAAAATTAAAGCACATTTGGTTTACATGATGAAAGCCATCAGGCACCAAACAGTCAAAATTTAGGCCTGATATTGATTGCCAGACAGCTGAAATTCCCATGTTGGCTGTTACTTTTGTGGAAGGGCTTGATCGAATACTGAAATTCTCCATTTGGAAACATTTTTAGCAATGACCATTTTGAGAAAATGAGCAGCCCCTTTGAGAGATCCCACTCTCCCCTCCCTGAGGCCACCACAGTTTGAGGGCATTCTCTGGGATGCCCTTGAGAAAGGCTGCTCTGGAAGGAGAGAAGACGGTCATGGAGGCCCTGGATTTTCACCTCAGAGAGACAGGTCAGCTGGTAGCTGATCCCAATGCATCTGTAATGTCTGGCTGGGTAGTGACACGGAGCTGTGTATGGTGGGAGGAGATGGGCTTGGAACACTCACAAGAAGAGTCTGCTAACCCACAACAGTCCCTGCTCTGGGGCAATCAGATGGACCACACAGAGCTGAGCAGAATTTGTATGCACAGGAAACAACTTCCTGGCAAAGTGTCAAATTAGCCTTGGGATAAATTTAACTGAAGCAAGGTCTCATAGGCTTCTGGGGGCAACATCAAAGAGCCTGGCTATTCCTCTATAAAAGCTGAGTTGACCAACCTTTGCGGTCCTCTGTTTGTCACCTGTGAACCCAGCAGGGTAGAAGCAGTGGCTGGTACTGGTGACAGGGCAGGGTTTAAGATCCTAGACTCAAAGGCATTGTGACCTCAATATGGCGATAACTCAGGTGCTCGTTTTCCTTCTGGACAACTCTGGGCACTTGAACAGGGACACCAGAGCTTTAGTCCAAATGAGTCTCCAATGGGTGAATCTCAGGCTCCAGAAAGGTTACTTGGGGGCAACAGTTTTAGGTTGGCTTCACACTCTGCTCACACATCCTTTCAGAGCAGAGAGGGACAGATAAGGAGAGGCCATCTCACAGAATCAAGGTCCCAGAACTCAGACCAAGAATGACTCCCTCCCAGGGTAGCTACTTCAAGTGTATGGGAATTCCCCAGGGGGGATTCTCAGGGACAGGCCACTCGGCTGTGAACAGGGTAGACTTTACCATGTTTATCCACATTTTCCTTAATGGCTCATAGGTTAGGCCTCTTGGAAGCATAAGAACATTATCCAAGAAGAAAACCTTCTAGGCAATTTCAGATGAATTAGAGTATTAGTAACTTAAAAGTGCTTTACAACTCCAGTTCAAATGCAAAGAGATCTTTACAAAGTTTTCACTGAACAAAGGAATGAAAATAAATTGAGAGACTGAGAAAAGAATTTCAAGAGAAGGATGAAAGGCAGACTCCTACTCCTACTGCTAACTGAAGTACTGCTATATCTTTCCTCCAAACAGCCTCCTTTTTTGCCTGTGGTCTCTAAAACCACTGTGCTTAAGAGTCAACTTACATAGAGCAAAGGCAATGCTAACGTGAGGTGGAGCTGCCTCTACATCTTCAAAGTGGAGAAATATAAATTTCTTGCCACCTACTTCATGTGGCCAGGTGTATCCATGAGTAAATGTATAAGGGTGTTATAAGAATTTTTATTTATTTTAACTTATGTTAGACTAGCTTATCCTGAAATGGGTAATATGGCAGATGGTTCAAAGGTGGAAATTCTAAATAACCTTCCCATAAATTCTGCATGGCCTTGAAGTCTTAATTTGACAGTAGTCATAAGTGAAAAGCCCTCTACGTGCATCATCCCGACTGATCTCACAGCCTTATGGACCTGTTGTTACTCTCATTTTACAGATGAGGAAACTGCTGCCTTGAGAGGCCGACTGGCTAGCCAAGGCCCTCTGGACTCAGAACCCTTGATCTCAACCATAAAGTGACACTGAGAAAGAAGGGGCCTTTGAGTCAGGAGTGGGGGCTGAGATGTCTGCAAGATCAAGACAGCCTGTAAAACAGCAGTCAAGCTGCTGCTGCAATTGATTTGGTGGCTTCATGACACAGTTTACTACTACAGATCAGTGGCTCTCAACCAGGGGATGATTTTTGTCAACAGGGGATGATTTCTGCAAGACATCTGGCAATGTATGCGGACACTTTTTGCTGTCACAACTGGGAGTGGCAAGATGTGCTATTGGCATCCAGTACGCCAAGACCAGAGATGCTGTCACACATCCTGCAATGCAAAGAACAGCCCCCACAACAATTAACAAGAATTACCTGGCCCAAAATGTCAGTAGGTCTGAGGCTGAAAAACCCTGCTTTATACCATCAGATCCTTGCTGAGACAGATTATGCTGCCTTCTCACATTATACCAGGATGTCTTTCTTTAGAGGGTAACCTTCCCCCCTTCCCTTTTTTTTTTTTATCTGAGGCTGAGTCCTGAACCAGCCTATCTTCCAAGAGAAAACACCTTTCCTTTTATGGTACACGGGTCTGTGACCATCACTTGGATGTCTGGCTGCCCAAGGCAAGAGGCTCAGGTGGAGCGACACTGAAGAGCCCACACTCCAGTATCCCTACATGTACGTGGTTTAAAAAAGTAAAGGCTCACATTTCCAGGTGAAAGCTTTGCCCATGGCTCCTGCAGAGCCGGGGGCGGGGGTGGGGGAGGGGGTTGGCGGGTGCTCAGACTCAGTTTGCAGATGCCAACCCCTCAGATGCTCTGGGGACCAAAGTGTTCACCAGTTACTTGATTCAAACAACTCAGGGATATATTTCACATCCTGACCAAACCGGAACTCAGCTGTCGTTCTTTTTCTCCCACGACACACTTGAGTGAGAATGTGAAGCAAGTTTTATTACCCTCCTCTGAAATTAGTTCTGTATGAGTTTTAGAACAGATCAGATTCTGGAAAAATGTGTGATGAACATATGACTTCCTTATTTTGTGTTTAAAGTATAATTGTTCATGGGTATCCCCTAGGAATGAATAATTTCATCTACACCCATTAGCTTCAGAGAAGCTGGACTATATGAAGAAGAATGTGGCATCGGGTTTGGAGGAAGACTCATTAACAACCTGTGTTATGCAGATGACACAACCTTGCTTGCTGAAAGTGAAGAAGACCTGAAACACTCACTGATGAAGATCAATGACTACAGCCTTCAGTATGGATTACACCACAACATAAAGAAACAAAAACCCTCACAACTGGACCAATAAGCCACATCATGATAAACGGAGAAAGACTGAAGTTGTTAAGGATTTCATTTTACTTGGATCCACAATCAATGCTCATGGAAGCAGCAGTCAATAAATCAAAAGATGCACTGCACTGAGCAAACCTGCTGCAAAAGATCTCTTTAAAGTTTTAAAAGGCAAAGACGTCACTTTAAGGACTAAGGTGCGCCTGACCCAAGCCATGGTGTTTTCAATCGCCTCATATACACACGAAAGCTAGGCAATGAATAAGAAGACTGAAGAAGAATTGATGCCTTTGAATTATGGTGCTGGCAAAGAATACTGAACATACCATGGACTGCAAAAGAACGAACAAATCTGTCTTGGAAGACTTAGAAGCGAGGATGGTGAGCCTTTGTCTTACATACTTTGGACATGTTATCAGGAGGGATCAGTCCCTCGAGAAGATCATCATGCTTGGCAAGATAGAGGGTCAGTAAAAAAAAAAGGAAGACCCTCAACAAGATGGACTGACACAGTGGCCGCAACAATGGGCTCAATCACAAGAAGGACTGTGAGGATGGTGCAGGACTGGGCAGTGTCTTGTTCTATTGTACACAGGGTCGCTATGAGTCAGAACCGACTTGACGGCATCTAGCAATCATCACCACCATTCACTTCACTAATAATTTCAATGCAAACATGAAATCCATGCGGGAATAAAATCCACAGACAACAGGAATTTTACATGACACTCAACACATCCCTTTGCAGAAAATCATAGAAACAGAGACCAGGACTACAGTAGAGAAGTGTGCATTGAGAACTGATGTCGTGTGCAAATGCAGTTTTCTAGTATCTGGGTGTGGTTGAACCAAAGGCTCCCGTAATTGATGGATATTGAGTCCATCATCCATTTCACCCCATGACAAAATGGCACCACGATTCAGTTGTTACCTTGATGAGATGCTTTGGTTTATGATAATGAAATACGAGTTAAGATCACAGGGATTCTAGGACTTTTTAAATAAAATACAATGCGTGAAGATGCAAATTTATGAAAAAACAAATTATTATGCAGATTATCTACATAATAGAATGAGCGTTCACAGGATTCTCTATATAAAATGTGCCTTTTTCCTCTGGCTGCTTTAAAGATTTTCTCTCTATCACTGGTTTTGAACAATCTGATTGTGATGTGCCTTGGTGTAGTTTTCTCCACATTTCTTGTGCTTGGGTTCACATTCAGTATAGTAGATCTGTGGGTTTATACTTTTCATCAAAATTGCAAACATTATTTCTTCAAATATTTTGCTGTTTCACACCCCCATGCCCCCTCCCCTACTTTTTAGGGATTCTAATTACTCTTGAAGTTGTCCCACAGCTCACTGATGCTCTTTTTTTTCTTTAGGTTTCATTTCTAGATAGGTTCTATTACTGTGTGTTTGAGTTCACTAATCTTTTCTTCTATAATATCTAATCTGCTGTTAATCCCATCCTGTGTGTTTTTCATCTCAGACATTGTAGTTTTCATATCCAAAAGTTCTTTCTGGGTCTTTGTTACAGATTGTGTCTTCCCTGAAAAATGTGTGTCAACTTGGCCAGTCCATGATTCCTAGTATGGTGTGACTGTCCACCATTCTGTCATATGATTTTCCTATGTGTTGTAAATCCTACCTCTATGATGTTAATGATGTGGGATTAGTGGCAGTTATGTTAACGAGGCAGGACTCAACCTACAAGATTAGGTTGTGTCTTAAGCCAATCTCTTTTGAGAAATAAAAGAGAGAAGCACATAGACACATGGGGCTTTCACACTACCAAGAAGCCAGAGTCAGAAAAATAGCATGTCCTTTGGACCTGGGGTTCCTGCACTGAGAAGCTCCGAGTCCAGGGGAAGACTGATGAGAAGGACCTTCCTCCAGAGTCGACACAGAGAGAAAGCCTTCTCCTGAAGCTGGTGTCCTGAATTTGGACTTCTAGCCTACTAGACTGTGAGAGAATAAACTTCTGTTTGTTAAAGCCATTCACTTGTGGTATTTCTGTTACAGCAGCAAGGATTCAACGATCCTTGCAGTCTGTGAGCAAGAGCCCTGCTCTCTGACTGCCGATCTTGGGTTTGCCAGCCCCTGTGGCTACGTGAATCAGGAGAAGCCTCTATCCTGACCCAGGGACTTTGGATGTTCCAGCCGCTACAACTGCGTGAGCCATTTCTTTGATATAAACCTCTCTGTATGTATATTTATGTGCTTTACTGGTTTTGGTTCTCTAGAGAACCCAGCCTAAGAAATTTGGTACCAAGAGAGTGGGGTGCTGCTCTAACAGATACCTAAAATGTGGAAGTGGTTTTGAAGCTGTGAATGGATAGAGGCTGGAAGAATTTTCAAGTACCTAACAGTAAAAGCCTATATTGCCTTGAAGAGATTGTTGGTGGAATTAGGGAAGTCAAAGATACTTCTGGTGAGGACTCAGAAGCAAGTGAGGAGAACTGTTAACACCGGAGACGGCTCAAACGGCAAAATGCAGCAGCAGAGAAACGACAGCAGCAAAACTAGGAGACCAGCATGAAACAGCACTGCAGCTGACACATGGAGCGAGAGAGCTGAGTGCATTCCAGCTAAAGTTCACTGGCAGAACAGGGTGCCACCAGGCACTTTCCAGTAGAGCTAGGCTTGCCGACCCACAGAGCAAAAGAGGTGAGTGTCTTTTGGCCGAAGTTTACTTGCAGAGTGGGGTGCCTCCAGGCACTTATCAGTGGAGCTACAGAGCTTTGGAACACTTGTCCAAGCAAGGCAGACATGGGCAGTGAGGCCTGAGGGGCCAAGAGGCCAAGGAACCAGGAAGCAAAAGCTGAAGAGACAAGGATCACAGGAAACACAGCTGCCTCAGTCTCAAAGGGTAGAGCCACAATCTCTGGGGTCTCGAAGGATGGAGTCGCCACTCGGATGGACTAGGAGAATGAGGCCACCCAAATTTGAGGGAGCAGAGTTGCTGTTCCAGTGGGCCTGGAAGGCGGAGCTGAAACCTAGGGCTGAGGGGCCTCAACTCAGAATCCAGAGTGTGTGGGCAATACCTAGAGTCTGCAGGGCAGGGCCATGGCGTAAATGGTCTCAGAGAACAGAGGGTTATTTCCAAGAGTTGAGGGCAAATGTAATGTATTCTCCTGACTTGCTTGGTGTCTGTTATCCCTTCTTTTCCTTCAGTTTCTCCCATTTGTAACAGAAATAGCTTGCGCCTGTTCCATCATTGTACTTTGGAAGCAGATAACTTGTATTCTAGATTTCGTAGATAAAGAAGAATTTTTGGATTTTGGACTTGGAGTTGAATTAAGACTTTTGTTATGATATGGTGAGATGAATCCATTTTACATGTGGCAAGGACATGAATTTTGGGGGACCTCATACCACCGAGAATGAAGAACCTGGAGGGGAGCATGTCCTTTGGACCCAGGGTTCCTGTGCTTAGAAGCTCCTGGACCAGGGGAAGATTGATGAGAAGGACCTTCCTCCAGAGCTGACAGAGAGAGAAAGCCTTTCCTTGGAGCTAGCACCCTGAATTTGGAGTTCTAGCCTACTAGATTGTGAGAGAATAAATTTCTGTGTTAAAACCACCAACTTGTGGTATTTCTGTTATAGCAGCACCAGATAACTAGGACAACCACTACCCTTAACAGAAGCTCAGTGTCCCTTCAAACCAACCAAACCCATTGCTGTCAAGTCAATTCTGACTCACAGCAATCCTACAGGACAAAGTAGAACTGCCCCATAGGGTTTCCAAGGAGTGGCTGGTGGATTTGAACTGTTGACCTTTTGGTTAGCAGCCTGAGCTTTTAACCATTGCTCTACCAGCGCCCTGTGAACTCTAGCTGTCTTGATCTCCCTGAACCATTAGTTCTGACTCCTCACCCTCAGGGAATCTGCTGGGCTTAATCTCAGTTCCCCCTCTCTGCACTGTGGCCTGGGAACTTTCAAGGCAGTAATCTAGGGCAATCATCGGGCT
Organism: Dugong dugon; assembly: GCA_030035585.1. Classification (NCBI taxonomy): domain Eukaryota; kingdom Metazoa; phylum Chordata; class Mammalia; order Sirenia; family Dugongidae; genus Dugong; species Dugong dugon. The sequence goes on along the minus strand of CM057481.1, from coordinate 25,944,953 downwards.
CATCTCTTTTGTTTCTCATCTCTCAGGGATCACTATTTTTTATTGGTTGATGTCCAATGCCTTGAAAACCATCATTTCATATATTTTTCTTAAAAAAATTTTTTTTTCTTTTTAGTTGTTTCAGGCAGGAGGGTAAATCTCAGCCCTACTGCCCCATTTTGGCTCAAAGCGGAAGTCCTTATATATTAATCTGTAATGTTTACATGTCCAAAATTCATCTAACCATTTCCTTATTGCTGAAAACCTGGGATGTTTCCAGTTTTTTCTTCTGTTGTGTACATACACGAGTTTGGAGTATATTTTAAGGTTGCACAGCAACACAACAGCCTACAATACCCTAATGTGTGGTCACAGTGGCAATGTTATCCTTAATCAAAAGCACAGATTAATTATCTTTTTAAAAAGGCTGAGGAACTGACTCATGGATTTAAAGACAGGTGGCAACCCTAAAATCTTAAATTCAATTATTTATAAGAATATTTTAGCACAAATATATCCAAATTAATTATAGGTCTTGGCCTAGAATATATGGCCAACGCTATCATGAATCAGAATAACAATTCTGGTGAGCTCAGTTTGCTATAGCTCACTTGGATTTCTGAAACCCCAAACATTCAGTGAGGTCAGTTATATCCTATGGAGCTGTGCTCCAATTTGTTGGTATTTTTATGAGTTCTGTATCTCAAGGACACATGGGCCTGGGACTTCCATCTATGTGGTGGCTGGGAAGATGAAGGGTTAGAGGAAAAGATGCCTCTCTCATAGCTGCCCAACTCTCATAACTCTAGATTTAGTACTCTGTCCACTAATAATTCTGCCTGGGAATGCCTGAGATGTTTCCAATCTGCATTGCCCACTAAACTGGCTCAGAGGCCCATGTTACAATGGGGCTGAGGCTGAGACAGCTAGGTCGTCCCACAATCCTTACAAGTAAAACACCTTGCACAGCCTGTGGTTCCTGGCAAACGTCCTGGAAGAAGCCACTTCTCTATTATTTCCCATAAAGAAAATAAGGACAGTGACAAAGCAGAATTCCCGATACGTGATTTGCTACAGTTGAGCTTTGGGGATCATCTAGTTTGGTGACCCATTGCAGAGACCTGGGAAGTTTTCTTCACCTCCTGCCAGGTTAGAGACAATTTGCTGGTTACAAAGAACAATTCTATAGCACTTTGTTAGGAGTTAGAAAAAAAGCATTGGTACGGGTTTTGGCTTTTGAAAGTATTTGTCTTATTTGACCTGATATTTAGGTGATTTTGAAGCAAATCATTAAGTACACAGAAACAAAACATTAGATCAAAAGATCAAACTTAAAAAGAATGCCTAGAAGATCAAAGACTCTTGTTCATCCACTCTTGCTGCAGGAGCGTCTAGCAGAGGCAGAAAACATTTCTTTTGAGAAATACGCTTTTCAAAGAAAGATTAGAATCAGGCTTTAAGAGAATGGCCAAAGGGCAGGGATATAAGGGGCGGGGGAAAAATCAGTAATGGCATTCAGAGCAAGTCGCTGCATCCCCATCAGATGTTTGAACACTTAGGAGAGAACAAGCTAGCTGCTGGTGAACTTACTCAAAATCCTCCTAGCATCTCCAGGGTCGTGCCATCTACCCAGGCAATGTGTGCCTCTGCCGTGCCCTCTGACCAGGACTGCCTCAGCTGCTACTGCCATTGGCCCCCAGGCAGAGCAGGTGGCTACTGAGCTGTCCTCATGAGCATGGGCTTTGCCTAGAGCCAGATTAAGGAAGGGACATCGATGTAGGAAGGATCGAGAATCAGCCCCTTTCCCAGGCCCTGGTTCCAGGATCCCATGACGACAGAATTTGTAACAGAGGCGACTACTGCTGATTCACAGCAGCCTGGCTTGGCATCTTGGAGAAGAAAAACCTAGGGAAGGTGTGTCTATGAGTGGCAGGAACCTGCCCCAGTGGGTGACTTCAAACTGTGAGGGTTCCAATGCACTGACTAGGTTAATTCTCGCATTCTCCTGTAGCTGTATGAGGACAGTAAGCGCAGTATAGGCTTAGTACCCTTAACTCACCCCCAGTTTAACAAAACACCCCTTTCTCCAGAGCTCTGAGGAATCCCAATATTCTAGAGGCCTCGATCTTTGAGTCTGCCTTCTAGATCTCCTCCGCGTTCTTGATTTGTCCCAAGAGTCAAAGCTTTGCACTGTCCCTTGTCTCCTTGGACCATCCCAGGTCAAAGCTCCAACCCTCTTGCCCTTCACTTAGGTGAGAGGGGAGGTCAGAGGATAATAACAGGTGATAGAAGAAGAATAAAAGCTCAAGGCAGACTCACTGAAAGGCAAACCTCAGAGCTGAACGGCTCTTTGTCTGCATTCTTTCTTTCCAAAGCATATGACAGAAATTTGAATACATAAAACTCTGCATAAAAACAACATGTATGGACAGAGTTAAAAGGTAAACAGTAAAACGGGGGGGGGGGGGGAGAATTACAACATATATCAGAGACAAAGGGATTGTTTCCCTAGCAAAGAGCTCCTACAAATCAATAAGTCACCTTAAAAAATGGAGCGAAACGTATGAACAGATGATTCACAAGGAAGAATATTTGCATAGCTTTTAGACAGGAAATTACACTTTCCTCATGTATAGGAAATAAAATACAAATTAAAACTTCACCAAAATACCACTTGCACCTACCTAAATGCAAAACCAAACAAACAAACAAAACTTTTGATGGGAAAATAAACAGGGTGCAGTATGTATCTGTGTAAAGGGGGGAGGAGAACGACTAGCTAATACTTTCTCGTATATACATAAAGCATCTCTGGAGTGATACACTGAAACACAAGAATATGGCTGCCTCTAGGGAGAAGAATTTGGTCACTGGAGAACAGAATTGGATGGGAGAGTGTTCACTCTATATTCTTTGGTATTGACTGAAATTTGAACTGGAGTTTGCCTTACAGATGAACTAATTTTGTCAATATCTAGTGAAAGAATATTTTCTGAGTTCTCATTAATTCTGGTGGACGTGCTAATCTAATAAGCCGGATGAGGGGCTTTTTGTATCTTCAGAGATCAATATATAACCATTTCCCTTAAAAAAGGTAATAGATAGTACAGTACAGTTTGTGAAGGTCTTTCCTACATTACTTTCTTGAATCTTTGTAATAACCCTCTGAGGCAGGCATTATTTTCATCTCTGTTTTTTCTGAGAGGGAGACGGAGGCTCAGAGAAGCAGCCTTCTTCAGCCAGAGAGGTTAAGTCCCAAAGCCTGGATCTGGTGCTAAATCATTCTGGTAGCCACATGAGGCCGCACTTCGAGATGTGCCTTGTCCAGGATTTGGAGGACGTGAACCTGTCATGAGCCACAGGTGAAAGCAGATGAGGGAGAGATAACAGCCGGAGGGCTGAGGTGGTGAGAAGGGCAGAGGGCCTGCCTGCGTGTGGCCTGAAGCCTGTGCAGGTGCTCGCAGACCTTCAGGAGGAGGAGGCAGGGCACACAGTAAAGCAGGGAGAAAGCTGCTTGAGGGCTCAGGTTACAGCCAAGGCTGCAGCCACAGCCAAGGCCAAAGAGAAAGGAAGGCTGGATCCAGGTGAAGAAAGATGGGCCTGGAGCTGAAGGTCAGGCATGGCACAGGAGCACAGATTTGGAGCAGGGCACCTTCCTTCTATTCCCTGTGCAGGCCTACTCATGCTCACCCTCGGGGCCTCCTCCCTCCCCACGTTCCCGCCCTGCCTCTTGCCTTCAGTCCCTCTGCACTACTTGCAAGGCTGTTACTTCCCAGAAGACCTTCATCCTAGGAAGGGTGGATGTCCAGAAAACAGAGGTCAAACTGGTCTCCAAGGGACTCCGTCTTCACTCAACTGCACTTCACATGGGCCACAAGACTATCAGGCCTGGAGGCTCAGACAGTATCATGAGGGTAAACAAACAAACAAAAAAACCCATTGCGGAGTTGATTCCGACTCATAGAGACCCTATCAGACAGAGTAGAACTGCCCCATAGGGTTTCCAAGGCTGTAATCTTTAAAGAAGCAGACTGCCACATCATTCTCCCATAGAACGGCTGGTAGGTTTGAATCTCCAACCTTTTGGTTAGCAACCAAGTGCCTAACCACTGCGCTACCAGGGCTCCTTGTCTTGGGGGTAGGATGCTGCAATTCCACTTTATCATGCACTGTTCATGCAAACTACTCCCGGGAAACCACAGACAGGACAGTGGAGAAAACTGAGAAGGAATCCCAGTCAGCAGTCCCTGCACATCAAAGAAAGGGCCTGGTAGGACTCTAGGAGTTTACAGCAGAAACTCATCAAAATCTCAATGGTAAATGGCAAGGTCATAGCAGGCAGTGACTTTGAGGGGAATGAAAAAGTGAGCATGAGAGCAAGAAATGAGGAAGGCCACCAAGCAGGCAAGACGGGGTGGGGAGTGATAAAGGCCAATTAAAGGCTAATTAAAGGAGTTAGGGACTTTTTACTTCTAAGAAGAAGAAAGAAACAGTCCCTGTTTAACTTGGTAGAAGGAAGGAAAACAGGACTGAGTGGCAGAGAGACGGATACAATTTCCTGCTGGCTCAAGAACTGATATGACATGAAGAGAAAAAACAACCCTGGGTCCTCTGTTTTCTGCCCCTGGGATATGGATTTAGGCTGCAAATGGAATATGATGTTTATCTCTATACCGATTTTTCCTGATCCAAAATTTAGAACAAAATGAGATCAAATGGGGCCCTCGTGGGGTGCAATTTGGTTGTGTAACTGCTCTGAAAAGAACAGGGCACAGAGCTGTTACTGGTGGAAGACACTTCTCAGGTTCTGCTTTCACTCTGGGACATCATTAACACTCCCTGGGGGGTTAAATGCTCTTCAAATGTTGCTGTTGTTAGGGTGCCTTAGGATTTTCCACTCATAGTGACCCCAAGCGACAAAGGAGAACTGCCCCATAGGGTTTTCTAGACTGTTATCATTATGGGCAGGAACAGATCGCCAGGTGTTTCACCTGTGGAGCCACTGGGTGGATTTGAACCCCCAACGTTTTGGTCAGCAGCCGAGTGCTTAACCGTTACGCCACCAGGGCTCCTCGCTCTTCAAAAAGAGGGCCAATTTTCCACCTAGAGAGTTGGGTCTTGTGGAAGCAGAGTTTTTCCCTCATCCAAATCCTCACAGTAAGAACTTCAAACCCTCCTAGGATGATAGCAACATTTACCAGAGTCCCAGACTAGAGTAATCCTAGAAAGTACTGCACTGAGGCCAAAGTCATGTTTGTTGACAAGTTTAGTCCAGTGATTCTTGCTATTTACCAGGGTTACACATGGAGACATTTGAGGACAGGGCATGCATAGCCTGGTTTCTTAAACTTGGTCAAGACTTCTTTTAGGATCTTAACCCCACAAGCCTGTGTAAATATAATAAGATTGGGCTAAATGTCCTTAATAGTTCCTTTCAGGTTGCTTGAGTCTGAGGCGGGTGTGAAAAGACCTGAAGGGAACACAGAGATGGCTTTGATGAGGATTATACTACAATTCAGGTGGAGTCTAGCCTAGTACATAGTTCCGTGGGTAAATGAAACTTCAAGAAACTTCACAAACAGAAAAAACATGAAATACAGCACATAAGAGACACGTTGACCAGACATTAAAAATCCATGTCTCTCCTTTCTCTTCCTAGCAGAACCCCAGTTTTGTGCAGCACCCACTCCTCCTTCTCATGACTTACTTCAGGGAAGGTCAGCCCACCAAACACCAGGGGTGACTTCCAACTGGTCTGAGCTAATCCTGGTAAGCTGATTTTCAGTGAAGGCGCTGACTCTAATCTGGACAATGAGACTCTGGTGGAGGTCAGCTAGGGACTTCTGGGAAAGGTTCCCTTCTCCAAGACCTAGGCAGAAACTGGTACTCCTCCTTCCGTTGGAGGTCATGCCTGTAACTGCTGCAAACGTCCTGCTACAGGCTAAGAAAGAAGCTCACGAAAGAAGAGGGAAGGACAAGAAGGTGCAGGCAGAGCAAGGCAGAGCCTTGGAATCTCCTGAACCTCTGGACTCACTTCTATGAGATGCAATACATTTACTCACTGTGTAAACCTGTTTGAGCTGGAGATTTTCTTATTTGCTGTTACCATAACTGCTAACACGTGACCCTAAGAATGCTTTGAGGGATCTTAACTCACCATACCACCAATTCATCAACAGTCAACGCTCAAGAAAAAGACCTGCCAAATCCACTCAAGGATCTGCCAGGTGGCTGTGTCTACTCAAGAGAAGAAACCTTCCTCTAGGTGATTGATTCTATGAGTGGCCGGTTTCTGGTCTAGTCTAGAAGTAGTGTGGTGGTCAAAAATGGTGGACCTTCGAGTCCTACTTGGTTCTGGTTCACAACAGAGCAGACATCCCCAAGCAGCACCCCCTTGTCTGACTGTCAACATCCATAGCACGGAGCACGCTGAGTGTGTGTGTGTGGCTCCATGTCAGGGAGCACTGCGGAGGGAGCATCTGAAGTAGCTGGGCAATTCCTGAGGTTTCCTACCGTTTTCAATTATTTTATATCTCTTTCTATTATAGTTGTATCTCCTATACATTTAATTTTTTAAAAATTAATCTATTTGGATAGTTTTGCTATTGCTGTTGTTATGGCATTTTTAAACCACATACTTAAAACGTTCCTAATTTTGGAATAACATGCCATCAGCCAAGCTCACTGAACGTTTTTAAATTATGGCTACTGTTTATTGAGTTACCGCTTCAGGTAGTAGAGAGAGTGGGCAGAGTGCACTAAAATGACTGGCATAAATGATTAAATCCCAGGGGCAACTCTGTGTACTCTGAATTCTCAATCAGATTTTACAAGTCATCTAGATCTAACACCCACTGACAATATCATAAATACTGTCACAAAATTCCCTCAGAAAGTTTAGCATTATTGAAAAGGTTCACAGAATAAAAGGTGAGTTTAATATGATTTTGGTGCTTGAACAAAAACATTTTATGTTTCCAAAAGGTCAAGGCTGAGGTGAACTTTCCAGTCGACATGACGATGATAGCCTGAGCTGTACCCTCCGGCATCCTGCAGAATCTCAGGTCAAAGGTGGCTACAGAGTCCACGGTCAAAAGAGCATAAGGAATCTTGGGGCATTGTCTTAGGCTGGGTTCTCCAGAGAAGCAAAACCAGTAAAGTGTATAAACATATATATAGAGAGAAATTATACCAAGGAAACAGCTCACATGATTACAGTGGCTAGAACTTCCCAAGTCCACAGATCAGGGTAGAGGCCTCTCCCAAGTCACACAGCTGCAGAAGCGGGCAAGCCCAAGATCGGAAGGTTGGAGAGCAGGGCTCCCACTCACAGGCTGTGCAGATCGACGAATCCCAGATTCGGCAGATAAGCTGACAGCTCAAGTCCCAAGAACAGGAGATGAGATGACAGGAAGCAGCCACAGGATCCAGAGAGAGCAAAAAGCCAGAATGTCTGCTTATATACAGATGTGGGTCACACCCCCAAGGAGACTCCCTTTCATCTGATTGGCTACTCACAGTATATTCAATCATGGGAGTGATTACATTAAAACACGGAGAATCATGGCCCAGCCAAGGTGACACACAATCTTAACCATCATAGGCATATCCCTCCAACCACTGCTCACTGTACAGAGGAAACTCAGAGCACAGGACTAGAAGGGAGAAGCCCAAGCCAAGGAGGGCAAGTCAGTCTACTACCCAAGGAACTTCTCCATTAGATCAATCCAAAGGACAATCTAATCAACAAGACCTGGTAGGAGCTTTGCCATGTGATAATAGTTACAGGAATGATGATGACGGTAGCAATGATGATGATAACAGCTACGTTTACTGAAGATTTACTATGTGCCAGGCAATTTACGTGTATCAAGTCATTTAATCATGCAACGACTCAGTGCAGAAGGTACTATTGTTACATCCATTTTACAGACGGGGAAGGTGAGACAGAGACGTTAACCTAACCGGAAAGTGGAGAGCTGAGATCTGAACCCGTGCAATGTGGCCCCTGCTCTTACTCTTTAGGTTATAATGCTTCACTTCCAGGTTTCCGTCATCTTCACTTCACTTCCACTCATCAGTGACACCTCCACAGCTCTGGGGTGGTACTAGTGACTAGCAGGATAGCACTGGGAAGAGGTTCAGGGAGTCCCAACTAACTGGGCTGAGTTCTACTGCTGAGGCACTGAGTGACCAGGAAGCAACATTAGGAAGCAGGTACCAGGTGCTGCTCAGCATTGTTCTAACTCCTCTAGCCTTCCACCAGCTTCTTGTGGGAAAGGACCGTGATACATATATGTTGAGTATCTTCTCTTGATACTCAGCACCGTTCCCACCACTCTGCACTCTTGCCTGCAGGTTCCAGATTAGATTCGGCTGGTGAGAAGCAAGCATGTGAGATTTGGAAGGCAGGCAAGGAGAAGCCATTATTGACTAGGGGAAGCTTGGGCAGTCATGCGGGTATTGGTAGTGACAGGTATGAGGTCGGCCAGTAGCTACTAGGCATCCCCCCTGAGAATCACCCTCTTCAGTGCCACAGGCAGCTGAAAATGTGGGTCCTAGTATGCTGTGATCCCTGCAAGTCCTGATTCCTTGAACACTTGCAGCAGCTCCTGACCTTTATTCTCCTCACTTTTTCAATTCCCTGTATTCAATCTCTGCCTGCCTAGAATACCTAGAATGGTTTCCATTTTCTTCACTAAACAAAACGTGTACAGGATTTACCAGGAGGTTCATCACAGTACTGCTTATAAGAGGCAAAAAAAATTAACAGCCTAATGCCTCTCAGGAGAGGAATGGATAAGCAGTGTGTGTTTTAATCATGAAGTAGAGCATTATTTAGCAGCTAAAATGAAGGAAATAATCTACATGAATAAAGATGGTTGAGTCTCGAAAGCATAAATGGGCGTGAGGTGGCTTCTCGGGCAATGCAACGTTTTGTTTGTGAAGCTGGGTGCTGGCTGCACAGGTGTATTTAGTTTATGAACGTTCATCACGTCATCACTTGTGATATATGCATTTTTCTGTAGGTATATTATTCATCGAAGACCTATGACTAAATAACAACAACTAAATGGAAAATGAGGGATTGCAGATAACTTGTAAAGACAACTCTTTCAACTCACAAGGAGACTTTGAGATAGGCATTATTTCTCCCATTTTATAAGGAGAGGCTTGGAAGGGTCAAGTGATCTGCCAATAATTCCCTGGACTTTCATCCAGGTCTGTGGGTCCAGAGACTCTGCTTCTGACCAGCACCCACTACTGCTCTCACCATGGGTCTCCCCAAGTCTTTGACCTGAAGCAGAGAAAGCTTTGTGTTCACATTGTGGATAGTTGTGCCCCTGTTACAAAACTGAATGTGGGAGGCATTTTCTGGAATAAGCAACTCCTCTGTAGCCCTGCCTGTCCCCTCCCGGGCACACAGCCCACAGACAACCAGTGTGTTAGGCACTGTCAGCGAAACCTATGTGGATGTTGAAAGATGAACTCAGGGCCTGGAGGGACATCATTTTGGGAGTGTTTTTTGGAATTCTGTGAGGAAAAAAATTAAAAACCTTAAATGATGGAGCTGTTCTTTTTTATTTTGTGTTAGAGAGAATAGCAAGAATTTTAAAATACTACCAGGAGGCATGTAATATGAGTTAAGATGGAGGAGAACCAGTGCATGATTAGTAAATACTGAGAGATCAAATGCAAAATTAATTTAAAACTGGGGACTGCAGAAGCAGGACCTTCCTTCCAAACCCCCAGGAATAGCAGCAGATCCTGTTACCATACAACCGGGGAGTCAGACTGGCTAAGAGGATGGGGGAAAAGGCCAGAAAAGTATTCTATGAATTAAAGTTCTTGGATAATTTCTGTAAAAAGAACAGGATAAAATATTCCTACATTATAACACAACAGTATGGATAAAATCTATTTACAATGAAGTATCAATACTGAGAATGTCAAGAAATTAAAGAATGTTTTTGACCATACAATTTTAACAATACTAGCTATGTCTGGGAACCTAAGTAATTTAGAGGAAAGAAAATGGATACTGAATACCTTTGACTTGCAATGGGAAGATACAAAGAGTGAATCAAGGCTGATATTTTAATTGTAAAAAGTCCCACGAATGGGACTGGTAACCTAAAGTGTATGAATAAGACAACAACGAATAGAAATAAAGCAAGACCATTTGGGTAACCCAGCCAGGAGCAGTGATGTGGGAAGTTCTCCCTAGTGTCAAACACACTGAAATGCTGGCTGGCAGACAACCCAAATTAAAAGGAAACACATAATTCAGTCAGGAAGAAAGGGGCAGGATACCTAGAAGGTAGTAGAGAGAGGGCTGGAAGCCGAAACCTTCTGGAGATCTTGACCAGGGCACCATCACAGAGGTGGGCTGTAACACCAGCCTGACGGGGTGCTTGAGGCCAAAGGAATCAGACTTGTGAAGCCAGGGTTGAGCTTCCTGGCTGAGGCTGTGAGTCAGGAAGGTCTGTCCTGCCTGTGAAACAGGCACAGAAAACTCTGCCACCAGCTGGGTACCCTGTAGGGAGTCTACTATCTCCCAGTGCTATGGGAGGGAAAAGAATTATCCATGAGAAGTCAGAGGCCTTTGGTGGGAGGTGACATTTAAGCTAAGGTCTAAAGGTGAAAGGGAGGCAGCCACACATGAGGCTAGAGGAAGAGCATCATGAGCAGAGGGATCTCCAGGCCTAATGGTTCTAAAATAACAAAGGGCCTGAGGAAGGAACTAAGGTCCTCATGGCTGGAAGACGATGAGTGAGGTGGGAGAGGAGACAAGGGCCAGACCACACAGGTCCTTGAGGTGAAAATTATGTTAGAACAAGCAGAATGGAAGCATGGATGGATGGATAGATGGGTGGATGGATGGATGGGAGGGAGGAAAGTAGGGAAGGAGGAAGGAAGAATCATGTTGGGGAAACAGAAAATGAAAAAAAGTAAAGCAAAGGCCTATCACATTTCAGACTTCCACAAATGACACCTGAGACAGTAAGAGGGGCAGTGACTAGATGCTACCAGGTGCCACTTCCTCCACCTGGAATGAGCTGTCTCTTTGCTTCACTAAGGCCCATCCATTCTTCAGGGGACCAATCTCTCCAGAAATTCCCCTCCTTCCTGCAGCCTCTGTGAGTGCCTGCTGTGCTATGGTCAACACTTACTTGCTATTTATTTTTTCTGTAACTGAGCTTTGTGATCCTGGACCCCTTCCGGAACCCTGATCTCTAACTCTGTAATCACTGATGCCTGGCACCTGGGGGGGATGGGGGTGGGGCTTCTTCCTGCTACAAACACGTTGAAACTGGAACAGTGGGTATTCTTCAGCTTTTTGATTTTGAGACGGATGCTCCACCATGTGAGGGTCCCATGCAGCTTCAGAGCATACTGCACTGGCTAAGCAGGAGACACTGATGCTGATGATGAACCCTCTTAAAAGGACTGGCAGAACTTTCCTCCCTCAGAACACTGGCCTAATCCAAGGGGTCTCAATCCCTGTTACACGTCAGAATCACCTGTACAACTTTGAAATGCACAGACTTCTAGCCCCTCCAGACCCAGCAAGTCAGAGTCTTTGAGGGTTAGGGGTCAGCATTTAAAAGTCCCATAGGTTGACAGCCATTGAAATTAACTGAAGCCCCCCAAAAAATCATAATATTGATGTTTTCTCCAACACCTGAAATGCTTTCTGATGAACCATTGCTGTTTTCAGAAGAAGCTAACTGCCTTTCCAAACACAGCCTCTCTCACCATAAAAGGCTAAGGATGGTAAGGATGCTGGGAGTTTTTGGATCAGATGGTGCATTATTATGAAGTCCCTGGATGGTGCAAACAGTTAACGTGCTTGGCTACTAACCGAAAGGTTGGAGGTTCAAGTCCACCCAGAAGAACCTCAGAAGAAAGGTCTGGCAATCTACTACCAAAAAATCAGCCATTGAAAAGCCTATGGAGCACAGTTCTACTCTGACCTACATGGGGTTGCCACGAGTTGCGATCGACTCAATGGCAAGTGGTTACTGATGAGTGCATTATCATATTGCAGAAGAACATAAACATCAGCTTGGTGTATCCAAGGTTGCAAGGGAAATGAATGATGATCTCCTGGTAACGTTACACCAACACTTTAACACTTATAGGTCAAAGGCTTAACACAAACCCATAAGTCGTCCAACAACAACTGACCAGGCAGCACTTTGCATTATGTGTTTACAGCAGATAAAAAATTGCTCATCACCACCGAGGGTGTTGCATCTATCGTTTGATTCTGCGAATGAATGAAAGAATCAGACGCTCAAATAGTATAATACACCATATACAGAAAGTGACATATAGCTTAAAATGCAATAGATGGAAGATTATATCCAGCTTACAAAACTAATACATAAACTCAAACAAGAAAGCTACTGAAACAATTTTAAAATAATACTTTTGGGTTTTCTAATGGACGAACTATTTCAGTTTTTTTGAAATGATATACTGGAATTTAAAAGACAAGAGTGTTAACTTTTTCTAAGAGTTTAAAGATAAAAAAGTCAAGAGTTCAAGGATCTTTATTCAACCCCAAACTGGTCAGTTCTAAAAAGTGAGATATAACTAATGTTTTCCTGTCCTTAAAATAAGCAAATACATTAATCAGGATTAGTGTTGTTTGAAAAGTTTAGATCTTCCAAGCATTGGGTTTGTTTCCCCTTAAATCAAAAAGAAAATAAGATTTTGACTAAGAAGCAAGAAATATGGGTCATAGCTACATAATTATGTCTTCTGCTGTTGAGACTAACTCATTTAACATTCTCCTTCTCCAAACTGTATACACCTACTCCTCACTTAACTGACATGTTTAGGTTTCAAAAACCAGGTCGTTACGTGAAAATCAGTGTTATGCAAAAATGGAGGATGATGACCACATCAGATTACAAAATGGAGGATGACTACATCATTACATAACTACCAAATTACATCATTGTATAACTGCCAAATTATATCATTACATAACTGCCAAACTACTGAGAATCATGGCCCAGCCAAGGTGACACATAACCTTAACCATCGTAGCCAGCATTACTGTTGCATTGTACCTCGGCGTCCATTACTGCCAGATGTACATCGTTAGTGCACAAAATAGTCGGATAGTAGATTGTTTTCCTATTGTCATAAATGCGAAATGTCAGATAACAAGAGAGTTGATAAGTGACGAGTAGGTGTACTAGGAAAGGGATAACCCTGGGAAGGGTTATGGAATTTCATCCTATCGTGGGGGTCTCTGAATCATAGAGCATCAAGCAGAAGAGATACTAAAAATATTTAATAACTGGTATGACTAGGTAATCAGAATGGGCATCATGACCAAGCCAAAGTGATGCCACACTGTAGTGTTCTGGCTGAATCTCAGCCCTGGGGTAAATCATCAACTTTAGAATACCTGAACTCTTTAAACCATCACTGAAGGTTATAAGGAACCTTGACAATTCAGTGAATCGGTAGGGCAGAATGTTTGCAAAATGGCTGTAATTATTCCTCCGTGTATCCAAACCTCTAAGAACATGACATTGCAGGTCCTCCCAATCAAGAAGTGAAGTCTATTTCCCCACACTTGAATCTGGGCTGACCTTGAAATTTGCTTTGACCTATAGGATGTGATGGAAGTGATACCATGCTAGTTCCAAGCCTAGAGCTCAAGAGATGCTGTACACCTCCACTCTCTTTTGGACCCCTGTCTAAGAGAGCAAGCCCAGGCTAGCCTGCTGGAGGATGAGAGACCACGTGGGACAGAACTGGCCCAGTTTTCCCAACCAAGGCCCCAGATATGTGAGGCAGGCCAGCTGACCAAGGATACATGAGGAAGCCCAGCCGCAGAGAACTCAATTAAGACCAGCAGAATTGTCCAGTTGACCCCTGCCTAAATGGCTAACCTACAGAATCATGAGCTACATAAACGGCTTTTGTTTTAAGTCACTAAGTTTCAGGGTGGTTTATTAATGATGCAATATCTAACTGATACAGTTTAGGGTCTCCTAAAATTGGGATGGGGGAGATTCTTATTCTTATGTTCTGTGATCCTTTGCTCAGAAGGAGTAATTTGTAATCCTAGTGAGCAAACTATTTTTGTGCGGCTTCAACTCCAACCACTGCAACACACGTATTTTTCCACATTGCTAAACTGTATTTTTGGTAATCATTTCTGATAGCTATAAAATATTCCACTGAAGGAGTATACTATAATTTACCTAATCATGCCCACGTTCGTGGACTTTTAGATTGCTTCCAATTTCTGAGTATTATAAACAAACTGATACATACATCATTTTCCATGTTTCAGATGATTTCTTTAGAATAGTCTTAGGAACAGAATTACTGAGTCAAGGGCACTAAGTATGAGGCAGCTCTTGAAACATGCCATCAAATACTTTCCATAGGGGTTGAACCAATTTTCACTGACAGCAGCAGGGTATGAGCACCAGTTTTATCACACACTCGTCAGCACTGGATTTATTTTTAGGCGGTACAAATTTAGTAGATGAAAAAATTGAAAAATGAGAGCTTTGGTTACATTTCTCTGACTGGATGAAAAGCCTGGGGCGACCATGGAGCTGTCTGATTTATAAACCACTGGGTAAATGAGGTTGGCATAAAATTTTGAAAATGCAGAGGATGAAGAAGAGGTAAATGTTACCCAGATATTTATTTCCAAGCATTAACAGCAGCTCTAAATTGTGCAAATTGGTGTCTTAGTTATCTAGGGCTGCTATAATGGAAATACGATAAGTGGGTGGCTTTAACAAACAGAAATTTATTTTCTCATAGTTTAGGGGGCTAGAAGTGCGAATTCAGGGTGCTGGCTCTAGAGGAAGGCTTTTGTCTCTGTTGGCTCTGGAAGAAGGTCCTTTTCTCTTTTTGAGCTTCTGCTCCTGGGCTATCTTCATGTGGTTGGGCACCTCTCTTCCCCCATCTCTGCTGGCTTCTCTCTCCTTAATCAGTTTGTTTAATCTCTCTTACATTTCAAGAGATTGACTCAAATTGTATACTACATTAATCCTGCCTCATTAACATACAAAGACAACCTATTCCCAAATGGGATTATAACCATAGGCATGAGGTTAGGATTTACAACACCTATTTTGGGGGGACACAATTCAGTCCATAACATTGGTGGGTATTTGCTTTTCTAAAATGAGTTTTTAGAGGAGGAACCCTCCTTACTACAGACTGTGTAAATATGTGTAACTTCCTTCTAAATGTACGTTTATAATGGGCATTATCTAACATAATTGCATTGAAAAGATAACAATAAATTGACAACAAATAAACCCTACAGGATTTTGTAATAATTTTCCACTGGTTTCTGTATTAAAATTATTTTGTGGTTGCTGAACACTCCCCAAATAATAAGAGCACTCCTGGGAGAACTCACTTCATAACTAAGTTCTAACAATGCGCACACACAGTCACACACACTGATGAGACTCCTGTTCATGTCCATAGCACGCCCTAATGGTCCTGAGAAAGCACCGCGTAGATCTCAGCTCGGAGAATGCTCTGGTGACACCATCCCAGCAATAACACAAGTGATTTGTGGCTAATAGCAGTTACAGCACTAAAGTCTGTAAAAGATTCAAGTTTCTCTTCTTAGAAAATAAATTAGAGATTCAAGGTGACCATACAGAAATATGACTGCCACTCTCTTGCATTCTGATAGGCTTTCAAGTAGAAAATTAAGGGGTGGAGTTATAGCTAGCACCCTGGGAAATGGGCCTTTCAGTCAATCTTATCTGCTCAATAGCAATGAACTGCCAGAAGCTTCTGAACCCCTGTTCATGCCTAGCCAAGACCAAGTCAACACCAAGACTGGAAGGAAAAGTAAAATTATGCAGGTGGGCACATCTCTACTTGTATTTCTAACGCCCGTTGTCACAGAGTCCATTCGACTCACAGTGACCCTATAAGACAGAGTAGAACCATAGGGTTTCCAAGGAGTAGCTGGTGGATTCGAACTGCCAACCTTTTGGTTAGCAGCCTAGCTCTTAACCACTGCACCACCAGGGCTCCTGTATTTCTAATATCTCAAATTTAACATGTTCTAAATTGAACAGAACTATTGACACTCAATCTTGTACTCAAAACCTGCTCCACCTACAGTCATTCTTGACTGCTTTTTCTCTCTCAGGCTGCATATCCAATCTGTCAGGTTGTCCAGTTCTACCTTCAAAACATATCCAGACTCCAACCCCCTTCTCACCACTCCCACTGCTAACACCCTGGGCCAAGTCACAGCCGTGGCTTTCTCCTTGATTACTATAAAATGTAATCCGACTTCACCTTCTACCGTTCTCTTCCTTGTTCACTCTGCTCCATCCTTGTTGGCCTCCCTGTTGTTCCTTGAATTAAGTTACCTCGGGACCGTTGCACTTTCTGTTTGCTCTGCCTGGGGAGAATGCTTTTACCCTAGATACCTACATGGCTCATTCCCTCACTTCCTTAAAGTCTTTACAAAATGTCACCTTCTCGTTGCAGCCAAACCCCTCATATCTTGAACTTTCCCTTTGTCAATTATCCCCCAGCACTTATTCTTTTCTGATATACTATGTAACTCACCTATTTAGTATCCTTGTGTTTACTGTCTACTTCTCCCCACTAGAAAGCGAGGTCCATGGGAGCAGGGATTCCTATTTTGTTTCACTGATGCTCTTAGAACAATGTCTGGTACATAGCAGATGTGAGTAAATATTTGTTGAACAGGCTTTTTTTTTTTCTTTCTCTCCCCTTAATTGTAGACACTGGGATTAGGGATAAGAAAGAATTATGAAGCTCTCATCTCGAAAAGGTCATGTTAATATGGAACCATGAAACAATAAAAGAAAACTTTATGAATACTGCCACAGCCCAGTGCTTCACAGAGCTGGCATGCCTGCCCTCAGCTGGACTATAGATAAGCTAGAAGACGCAGGTCACTTTAAACAGACATTGTCCCCAAGCAATGTTCATGAGCTCAGATCTCAAAATACAGATTGGGTACTTTCTGCACAGAACATGAAGAAATCTTGATCATTTTCATAGATTTTTTGGGGGGAGGAGGGATGTCTTTCTGATATAGACTAGCTGGGACCTGAAGTCACAAGAGGAAAGTACTTGAATCCAGGTTGAGAAGAAGGATCATGAGAGATAGTTTTGTGCAATCAAATCCCTCAGGCTCAGGGACTTGTCCAAGATCTTGTAGCCCATATGGATGGAGCAGGACTAGGCACAGAAAGGGTCAAAGGAAGCTGTTGTGTTTCACTACAGAATGAAAAGGCATGACTTCTGAATCATTTATTGTTGGGGAATCATCCACGCTGCCAGCTGCCTTCATTAGTCTACACTGAGAGCCGAGGGAAAGGGGGAGAAGTCAATCCCCTGCAGGGATGGTGCCACTGATGCAGAGAATATTATACTAACTACATTTTTTCTTTTTTAACCAGCTAACATTTTACTTCATTTTTAAATGAAATGCTATTCAATCTTTTAAGATGAGGGGATACGTGCATTCCAACACAACAATAGAATACAATAGACTGGATCTTTCCAGGACCCAAGATACTTTCTAATTAGCTCTTAAGTTATACACCAAGTACTGATATAACACATGAGCACTGACTTATTTAATGGCATGTAGCCAGCTGAAAAGATTTCACACCAATTCTAATTTATTTAACTTTCAACCAGACAACAGCTTAAGCACTAGAAAAGACAAGCTACTGACTGGGAGAATATCTTCGGAAATGATATATCTGACAAGAATATAATTTTATATATATATACACATATATATATGTATGTATGTATATATATATATATATATATATATATAAAACTTTGACAACTTTACTATAAAAAGACAAATAACCCAGTCATAAAATGGGCAAAGGACTTGAATAGATATTTCACGAAAGAGGACATTCAAATGGACACCAGATGAGCATGAAAAGATACTCATTGTCATTAGCCATCAGAGAGATGCAAACTAAAACCACAATGATAAATCACCTCAATCCCACTAGCATGGCTAAGATAAAGAAACCAGAAAGTAACAAATGTTGGCAAGGATGTGGGGAAATTGGAACTCTTATCTACTGCTGGTGGGAATGCAAAATGGTACAGCCGTTGTGGAAAACAGTGTGGCGGTTCCTCAAAAAACTAAAAATAGAACTACCACACGACCCAGCAATTCCACTCCTAGGTATAGACCCCAAAGACTTGAAAGCAAAGACTCAAAAAGAGATTTGTACACCAATGTTCACTGCAGCAATATTGACAATAGTCAAAAGGTGGAAACAACCTAAATGCCCATCAACAGATTGAATGGATAAACAAAATGTGGTACATACATACAGTGGAATACTACTCAACCAGTAGAATAAATGAAGTCTTGATACATGCTACGATATGGATGGAACTGGAAGACATTAAGCCAATCACAGAGGGACAACTATTGTATGTTCTCACTTTATAAAAAAACAAGAAAAGGCAAATGTATAGAGAACAAAGTTCATTAGTGGTTACGAGAGGTGCCCTGGTGGCACAATTGGTTAAGAGCTATGGCTGCTAACCAAAAGGTCAACAGTTCAAATCCACCAGCTGCTCCTTGGAAACCTTATGGAGCAGTTCTACTCTGTCCTATAGGGCTACTATGAGTTGGAATTGACTCGATGGCAATGGTAAATAATGGTTCTCAAGAGACTGCCGGTCAGGGGGCAGTGAATTTATGTTAACGGGAGAAGAACAACTTAGAAAAGGAGGGTGAGAATGGCTGCATGACTCAAACAATGTAATCAACGTCACTAAATGATACGTGTAGAAAGTCGTATTGGTGTATGTTTTGCTGTGTACATTCCCAACAACAACAACAAAATTATATATTTAAAAAAGATTTTAAAACTTCAGTGTGACCAAAGGCACGGTATGATGTTAGGATGCAGTGCTGGGGCAGCACAGGATGCCCAGATGCCAGCACCCTCTCCTGGGCCTTATTTAAAAAAAAAAAAAAAAAAAAACTAGCTTAAGCACTGGCATAAGTCATTATTTTCTACAGAAACAAGCTTTCTGGCATGCTCTGTTTACAATATTGCAAAGGAATTTCTCTGAATAAATGCACTTAACTTTAAGCATCTAATAATACAAATGAATGGAGTCCCTGAGTGGTGCAAATGGTTAAGTGCTAGGCTACTAACTGGAAGGCTGGCTGTTCAAACCCACCCAGAGCCATCTCAGAAGTAAGGCTGGACGATCTTCTGAAAGGTCACGGCCTTGAAAACCCTATGGAGCAGTTCTGCTCTGCATACATGGGGCTGCCATGAGTTGGAATTGACTCAATGGCAACTGACAACACCACCACAAGCGAAGAAGTACGAAAAAAATACAAACATGAAACGAAGACTTTAGACTGCCATTTGATGTACATCCTCAGGTATACAATCGCTAAAGTATTTGAGAATCAGGACACTTATAAGGACAAAACATACTCATGAAAAATTAGTCCGTTTGAATCCACGATGAATGTAACCATCTCTTGAGAACCATTATTCACCATTGCCGTCAAGTCAATTCCGACTCATAGTAGCCCTACAGGACAGAGCAGAAGTACTCCATAGGGTTTTCAAGGAGCAGCTGGTGGATTTGAACTGTTGACCTTTTGGTTAGCAGCCATAGCTCTTAACCAGGGCTCCGTGATGATGAATACATGATGAATGTAACCACCTCTTGGGAAAGGGGTACTCCATTTCTAAGAAGTATCTAAAGTTGGTTATCTACAGTAAAACTCATTTTAAGGTTCTAAAACAACAGATCCTGGCCTCTTCATTAATAAATATTTTTTATAGTATTAATAACCCTGACATTTTCTATTTAATACTGACACTGAGTCCCAGGTGCAACCGATAGTGACTGGTTGTGCCGGGGATATCAGAGTCAAAACAAGAACATGGGGAAATTATAACCACTGGAAGCACATGGCTGAAGAACGCGGGCATTTCATGTGATCCCATGTGAAACTACTTTTATATGTATAACCACTGTGAAAATGTTTGCCCAATGGAGTATTGAATAGACATATTTAATGAGTCTGACTATCAATTTAAAATGTGTTTAACTTTTATTTTCTCTCCAAGGTAAATGGAGTTTTCCTCAACTCATTATTGAATGGAAACAAAACAATACTTGAATTAAGACTTAATTAAATTGTTCAAGCAAGTTAGCAAGGAGGGTTTCTTATATGTCTGGAATCAAGGAATAAGAGATGGAACAGGGAAGCCAGAGGAGGCTACTCTACCACTTTGGCTTTTAAATGTCTGGGTGGCCTTTTGAATAAAGAATGCAAAAGAATGGATAGCTCAAGGGAACAAAGCAGTGACAGATTATGCTTTGAATAATCAAGTATGTGAGCTAAAGAAGTAGTTTTATACAAACTTGGTATGAAGTAATGAGCAATTTTATTATTTACAAAAGAAATATTTAGAATATTGCCCAGCTGCAGCATAGGTTCATTTACTTCCCAATTGGTCCCCCAAAAGTTTAGATTCCAGTTACAAAACAGTCCTTACTTAAAGTGGACAGATAATTTTAAAATGAAGGGAAATGATGAAAGGCTCTGATTTCAAATACAGAATTCACAATGAATGCCTGCTGGGGGATTATGGCTAATGTTAACCATTTCAGTGCTCTATGCTGGCAATGCAGCTATCTTTGGCTCTCTATCTGTAGAAGTTTAGAGAAACAAGTTTATTTAAATATTAAAAAATCTAAATAATCTGTCCCTGACTAAGTTAGTGTAGACACCCTAAGGGAATTTCATGATATTTAAGAATATGTGAAACTATTCTTAAAAATGGAACATACTGAAGGAATCTGTAGCAAAACTTGGGAGTCAGAATCATACCTTGTGTTAGAAGGAAAACAGTATCCTATTACAAAGTCAAAAAAGCCAAACATTTAAATATAAATGAGCAAATGTTATAACTGTTCACTAAGCCAATACAACTTTAAAAAATTATAGTATTGCTTTTGATAATTGCTATTTGGCTCTTAAATGATTTTGATATTGCCTTATTCTTAGGGTTTGAGAGAAAAAATTTTCCTATTCTTGAAGAACTTTTAAACAGACTTCAAGCTTCAGAGCCTGCACCCTGATATTTTACTCTGTCTAAATTGAGACTAAATCACTAAAGGTGTCATAGCAAGAAATAAAACTCCAGGGAGGCTATTAACAATTTAGCATTTCCAGTTCATGCTGGAATGCTAATTGCACTTCCCAAAGCAAACCAGAGAAGTGTTATTCATTTAAATTAAGAACCTGTGACTGCAGAAATGTACCATCCCATTTATATTGGAGCACATCTGGAAGAAAGTGGCTCCATGGAGCAGGGAAGCTGTTAGGTCTCATCTTTATTTCTCCCCAACTTATTTCTCCACAAAGTGAAATGTGAACAAGCAACTCCCGATTATTCACAAATGAAAGTGGAGTTTTGCACATACATCCAGCAGTGTGCTTTGGGATAAGGGGTTCCCTAGGCCAGGGAAGAGTGATGACCTTGAAGGCTATAGCTATACATCTGCCTTTTCTGTACTGTAATACCCTTCTGAGATCCTCAAGCCTGGAACTCAGGGTCATCTTGGGTAGCACGCCCTGGAGATGACAGAGGGGATACATCTGTGCTCTGAGGTGGATGTACTGGGGAGGACAGCAGCCTGCAGATGTGACTAGGATGAATCTGGGAGCCATGTGGTAGAGCAAAAGGTGAGAGGTGACAACCAGGAAGTGTTCAAAGCTCCCTAAGGACTCTCCGAAATACCTGGGAGGGGGCTGAAGGTCTTGCAGTCATGCCAAATGGGTGCTACCGCTATTTTATTTGGATATTAAAGAAAGGGATAACCCCTGAAGGCTGGAAAAGTTGGGGGTATTCAGTATCGTATGGAAAATGGTGAATGATCTGCCTGGAGTCTCCTTCTTCCTGGTATCTGAGCCAACTACTATCTCCTAGACAGAGAGGAGAAGGCCTGGATTTAGGAGGATGCTACCTGGCAGCGTCTACGCGAGGACAGATTATGAGAAGAGCCCATGGGCTTGTTGGCTCAGTGGAAGCAAAGGACTTTTTACATTGGTAAATGTAACAGTTGGGGTTCTTAGTTTTTAGTTATATGCTACAGAGGTCCATCCTGGCTAATTTAATCAGAGAAAGATACTGGGGACTCACAATTTTGGGGCAAGCTGGAAAACCACACTTGAGGCTAAGCTTTCACAGACAAAGCCTGTAACCAGCCACTGCCAAGGATACAAGACACTTCAGCAGCTTGCACTACCACCGCTCTGGCTAGGAACACAATTACATTGCAACCAAAACTGGCAACAGTCTCGCTTTTGCCGGGTGGCACCAGGAAATCACTCTCTCAAACCTGATCTTGACTCTTTCCCAGAGACCATACAGTGCTGGTGGGAATGTAAAGTGGTGTGGTTGTTTTGGAGAACAGACTGGCAGTTCCTCAAGTGATTAAACTTAGAGCTAACATATGACCCAGCAATTCCACTCATAGGTATACACCCAAGAGAAATGAAAACATTTCTGTCCGCACAAAATGGTGTGTATGAATGTTCACAGCAGCATTATTCAAACAGCCAAGATGTAAAAATGACCCCAGTGACCATCAACTGATGAATGGATAAATAAAATATGGTATATGGGAACCCTGGTGGCTAGTGATTAACTGCTACGGCTGCTTACCAAAAGGTCGGCAGTTCAAATCTAAGAGGCACCTCTTGGAAACTCTATGTGGCAGTTCTACTCTGTCCTATAGGATCACCATGAGTCAGAATTGACTTGCTGGCAGCGGGTTTGAGTTTTTTTGGTATACCTGTTTACCTGTGTTTTACTCACTACAAAAAGGTCTTCAACTGCACGCATCATAACAAATTACAGAAAACACTGAGAACAATGAGAATTCCAGAGCACTAAATTGCACTCATGAGGAACCTGTACACAGACCAAGTGGAAGTTGTTCAAACAGAAAAAGGGGATACTCTGTGACTTAAAGTTGGAAAAGGTATGCACCAGGGTTGTATCCTATCACCATACTTATTCAATCTGCATGCTGAGCAAATAATCCAAGAAGCTGGACTATATGAAAAAGAATGGGGCATCAGGATTGGAGGAAGACTCATTAACAACCTGCATTATGCAGATGACACAGCCTTTCTTGTCAAAAGTGAAGAGGACTTAAAGCACTTACTGATAAAGATCAAAGACCACAGCCTTCAGTATAGATCCTCACAACTGGACCAACAGACAACATCACGATAAATGGAGAAAATACTGACGTTGTCAAGGATTTCATTTCACTTGGATCAACAATTAATGCCCATGGAAGCAGAAGCCAAGAAATCAGACGATGTATTGCAGTGGGCAAATCTGCTGCAAAAGACCTCTTTAAAATCTGAAAAAGCAAAGACGTCACTTTGATGACTAAGGTCTACCTGATACAAGCCATGGTATTTTCAATTGCTTCATATGCATGTGAAAGCTGGACAATGAAAATGGAAGACTGAGGAAGAATCGATGCATTTGAATTATGGTTTTGGAGAAGAATACTGAATACACCACAGAATGCCAGAAGAACAAACAAATCTGTCTTGGAAGAAGTACAGCCAGAATGCTCATTAGAAGCAAGGATGGTGAGACTTCGTCTTGCTTACTCTGGACACATTATCAGGAGGGACCAATCCCTGGAGAAGGACATCATGCTTGGTAAAGTAGAGGATCAGTGAAAAAGAGGAAGACCCTCAAGGAGATGGACTGACACAGTGGCTGCAACAATGGGCTCAAACATACTTACTACTGTGTGGATGACACAGGACAGAGCAACCATTCATTCTGTTACACACCGGGTCACTATGAGTCAGAACCAACCAATGGCATGCAACAATAACATATCTATAAAATGGAATATTATTCAGCAAAAAGTAAAAAAGGAATTAAGTACTTATACATGCTACAACATGGATGCACCTTGAAAGCACTTATGTGGAAGAAGGCAGACACAAAAGGCTATGTATTATGTGATTCTGTTGATATGAACAGACTGACATGGTGGCTGCAAGGATGGGCTCAAGCGTGGCAATGACTGTGAGGACGGCGCAGGACCAGGCAGAGTTTTGTTCTGTTGTACATAGGGTCACTGTGAGTCATAACCAACTCGATGGAACCTAACAACAATAGCATTGATACAAAATATCCAAAACAGACAAACCTATAGAGAACAGAAAGTAGATTAGTGGTTGCCAGGCACAAGAGAGAGACAGGAATGAGGAATGACTGCTAATGGGTATGGGGTTTCTTTGTGGGGTAATGAAAATGTCCTAAAATTGATTGTGGTGACTGCTGTACAACTTTGGGAGTATACTAAAAACCACTGGATTGTATACTTTAAATGGGTGAACTGTATGGTATATTAATTATCTTTCAATAAAGTAGTTATTAAAAAACAAACAAAGAAACAAACAAAACTGCAATACCATCCCTCATCTTCCCAACTGGCGTGTAAGCTCCATGAAGGCAGGACCTTTTTTGTTTGGTTCACCACAGTATTTCACAGCATCTAGAACAGTGTCTTGCACGTAACAGGCACTTAAATCTTTGTTAAGTGCATGAGTTAACATTGTCACATACTTCCTTCTAGTTTTTGCTCTTTGTCCATATGTTTTTCTATGCATTTTTAAAAATTTAATTTTATATCAAGGATTTTCTAAAAACATTAAAACTTTCCTCAAACATACTGTTTTATGACTGAATATTTTAAACACAAAGCATGCAATCATATCTACTTTCTCAGCAATTCAAATCTATTTCTTCTGGTTTTGAAACATCGTCACTTCACTTTTTAACAGTTTTCAGTCCTTGTGCAGCTAATTATTTATAATGACAAATAAGCCAACATAAGATCTCTTAAACTTCTAGGAAAAAGGAGACGACATGTTTCAGTCTGGCCTGATGTTTCTCCCCTACTAAACAGAAAGTTATCAAAACACAACAACCATTTTTTCTTGGCCAAATGATATATCACTCTGAACAACAAATGATTGATTTCATTATTTTGGGAACTTCAGGATAAATGGCTGATGCTGAATAGAACTCTAATTCTGATGCAGAGATTTAAGAAAATATTCCAGAAGGTGTTCTGATTCACCCTGCAGCACAGCGCTCTCTATACCACAGAAGAACTTCCAGTGATTGCAGATAAGAGTGATTTACTTTCTAGGCCTGAGGTTGGATAAGTTGATGTCAATTCCTCTCATTTTATAGCTGCTCACTGTTATCTCGCAGATGCTGCAGGGAATCAGTCACTTGACCTCCCTCCTCCAACTGGTGCCATTTTATCGACCCTTTAACTAATAGGTTGTATCCAACGCTGTTGTCCTAGGGCTTTGGGTAAATTATTAATGAATTTAAAGGCAAAAGTTGCTCCCAACTCTCTTTATCTTACCTCTTGAGAAAATCCTAATGGAGAACAGATAAGTTAAGAAACAAGATAGAAAAAATTACCTTTTTTTTTTTTTAGTCTTTCCATCAGTGTTGTCAGACATAAATAATAACAGGTGGGATAGTCTCTGGCATAGATAGCTGAGAAGATACTTCAAAAACTAGGGTCTCAAAACAAAACTTCAGTTTGGAGAACAAGTTTGATATTCTAATTTAAGGAGTCTACATTGGTTAGAACTGGGTTGCTAGGTTAATTCTGAAAAACAGTTGTTTATACGTTTTAATAAAAATGGAAACTTGGGTTTGGTTTTTTGAGTTCAGTAAGCAGACATAGTTATATCTAGCTTTTAGTTTAAAATTTTAGCTTTCTTAAGTGTCTTTAAATACTTCACTTGTGAGGCAAAATAGGGATCTAGAAGAAATGAAGATTTGTTTGTGTTTTGGACTATAACTAACACTATCCTAAAAAAATTTAATGAAAACCTTCTGTGTAGTTATATACTATGCAAAGTGCTTGTAGGAAGAAAGGTCAAGAGCTTATGGTCTGTGCCTTGGGGGGAATCCTGATGAACAGGGTCAGCCAGTCACTTGAGTCACCTCAGAGTGACAGCAGCAGGCAATCAGCTATGTTGTCTATGAGGTCAGAGCAAATCCAGAAAAACACTGTTGACTGACACTGTGTATCCAACCATGACTTGTCAAGAAAATGGGCCACATTTGAAATGAAGAGGTCTTAATCAGCGATAATCTGTAGAAGACAACAGATCCATTGAGAAACTCAATTTTCAATGTATGTTAATTTGGCTTTAAAAGGAAACATGGAGGAATAAGTGCCACAGATTCCATTACAGTGGACTCTGAGGAATAAAAGGATTGTGCCTGAAAATATATGATTAGCTGTAACAGGTCTATGAAAACAAGTTTAGGAATTGCCTGCATGATTTCTAGAAACAAGGTCCTTATTTTACCTAAATGCAATACTAAAGCTGGTACAAGATGGTCCCAAAAACATTTAAATGGCTATGTGGAGACTGAAGCAACCTTTGGAATGGGCCTGAAGGCTGTGTAGTCTCTCAGGTGAATGAGGGCATCTCCTCTGGACGGGCATGCTGTGGATTTGCACAAGAAGTGCTTGTGACTGCAATTTATACTCTTCAAACCAGATGATCTCCATCATGGGGGCTGTTAGGACACCTCATCACTACTGGGATCTCACTGGCCTTAAATAGCTCAAAAATAAAAAGGAAGACAAGAATCCTTTTCTTCTAGCTCTCTGAAAGATCTAATATTACCATGTGACTTGGCTATCATAGCTCATCAAGGCTGAGTTAGTGACGACGGGAACCAGACAAGGATGCTCTTTATCATCACTCTATTCAACATTGTGCTGGAGGTCCTAGCCAGAACAATTAGGCAAGAGAAAAAGGGGCATCCAAATTGGTAAGGAAGAAGTAAAAGTATCCCTATTTGCAAATGATATGATCTTATACACTGAAAACCCCAAAAGAATACACAAGAAAACCACTGGAACTAACAGAAGATTTCAGCCAAGTATCAGGATACAAGATAAACATACAAAAATCAGTCAGATTCCTCTACACCACCAAAGAGAACTTTGAACAGGAAATCACCAAACCAATACCATTTACAATAGCCCCCAAGAAGATAAAATACTTAGGAACAAATCTAACCAGAGACGTAAAAGACCTATACACAGAAAACTACAAGACACTACTGTAAGAAACCAAAAGGGACCTACATAAGTGGAAAAACATACCTTGCTCACGGATAGGAAGACTGAACAATGTGAAAATTTCTATTCTGTCCAAAGTGATCTACAGATACAATGCAATCCTGATCCAAATTCCAACGGCATGTTTTAACGAGATGGAGAAACAAATCACCAACTTCATATGGGAAGGGAAGAGGCCCTGGATAAGTAAAGCATTACTGAAGAAGAAGAACAAAGTGGGAGGCCTCACATTACCTGATTTTAGAACCTATTATACTGCCACGGTAGTCAAAACAGTCTGGTACTGGTACAACAACAGATACACAGACCAATGAAACAGAATTAAGACACAAATTCATCCACCTATGAGCAGCTGGTATTTGACAAAGGCCCAAAGTCCATTATTTAGGGGAAAAGACAGTCTCTTTAACACATGGTGCTGGCATAACTGGATATTCATCTGTAAAAACATGAAAACAAGACCCATACCTCACACCATGCATAAAAACTAACTCAAAATGCATCAAAGACCTAAACATAAAATCAAAAATGATAAAGATCACGGAAGAAAAAATAGGGACAATGCTAGGAGCCCTAATACATGGCATAAACAGAATGCAAACCATAACTGACAACACACAAACACCAGAAGAGAAACTAGATAACTGGGAGCTCCGAAGAATCAAACACTTATGCTCATCAAAAGACTTCACGAAGAGTCAAAAGACAACCTACTGGAAAAAAATTTTGGCTATGACACATCCAATCAGGGTCTAATCTCTAAAATCTACAAGATACTGCAAAACTTCAACAACGAAAAGACAAATAATGCAGTTTAAAAATGGGCAAAGGATATAAACAGGCACTTTACCGAAGAAGACATTTAGGCAGCTAACAGACACATGAGGAAATGCTCACGGTCATTAGCCATTAGAGAAACGCAAATCAAAACTACAATGAGATACCATCTCACCCCAACAAGCTAGCACTAATCCAAATAATAAATGCTGGAGAGGTTGTGGAGACACTAGAACACTTATACACTGTTTGTGGGAATGTAAAATGGTACAACCACTTTGGAAATCGATTTGGCACTTCCTTAAAAAGCTAGAAATAGAAGTACCGTATAATCCAGCAATTCTACTCTTTGGAATATATCCTAGAGAAATAAGAGCCGTCACACAAATAGATATATGCACACCCATGTTCATTTCAGCACTGTTCACAATAGCAAAAGGATGGAAACAATCTAGATGCCCATCAATGGATGAATGGATAAACAAACTATAGTATATTCACACAATGGAATACTATGCAACAATAAAGAACAATGATGAATCTCTGAAACATCTCACTACATGGATGAATCTGGAAGGCATTATGCTGAGTGAAATTTGTCAGTCACAAAAGGACAAATACTGTATGAGAACACTATTATAAGAACTCAAGAAATAATTTAAACACAGAAGAAAACATTCTTTGATGGTTATTAGGGTAGGGAGGGAGGGTGAAGGGAATTCACTAACTACATGGCAGTCAAGAATTATCTTAGGTGAAGGGAAGGACAACACACAGTACAGGGGAAGTCAGCACAACTGGACTAAACCAAAAGCTAAGAAGTTTCCTGAACAGAACTAAACACTTCAAGGGACAGAGTAGCAGGAGTAGGGGTCTGGGGACCATGGTTTCGGGGAACATCAAAGTCAACTGGCATAACAAAGTTTATTAAGATAATGTTCTGCATCCCACTTTGGTGTGGTGTCTGGGATCTTAAAAGCTAGTGAGCAGCCATCTAAGATGCATCAATTGGTCCCATCCCACCTGGAGCAAAGGAGAACGAAGACCACCAAAGACACAAGGAAAATATTAGCTCAAGAAACAGAAAGGGCCACATAAACCAGAGACTCCCTCAGCCTGAGACCAGAAGAACTAGATGGTGTCCGGCTACCACCAGTGATCGACCTGACAGGGAATACAACAGAGTCCCTGATGGAGGAGGAGAAAAGTGGGGTGCAGAACTCAAATTCACATAAAAAGACCAGACTTAATGGTCTGATTGAGACTAGAGGAACCCCAGAAGAAATGGCCCCCAGACTCTCTGTTAACCCAGAACTGAAATCATTCCCAAAGCCAACTTTTCAGACAAAGATTAGACTGGACTATAAAACATAAAATAATACTCGTGAAGAGTGTACTTCTTAGTTCAAGTAGGTAACTTGTCTGGAGGCAAGATGAGAAGGCAGAAAGGGACAGGAGCTGGTTGAAAGGACATGGGAAATCCGCGGTGGAAAGGGGGAGTGTGCTGTCATATTATAGGGATAGCAACTAGGGTCACATAACAATAAGTGCATAAATTTTTGTATAAGAAACTAACTTGAGCTGTAAACTTTCACCTAAAGCACAATAAAAAATAAAATAAAAGGAAAAAAAAAAAAAAAAGAATGAGTAAGATGTTCAATACTTTGATTTTTGGGAGAGTCATGGCTCTCTCAAAACCTGCTGTTGTTAGATGCTGTGGACTTTGCCCCCAACTCATGGCAACCCAAAGCACAATGCGATTAGGCCTTTCTTCCGACTCTGTCTCAGTCTGGAAACGCAACTGAAATTTGTTTACCTTCACAGCAACACATAACTCTCCACTGACAGATGGGTGGTGGCTGTGCCTGAGGTGCAATGGCCAGGAATCAAACCTGGTTCTCTTGCATGGAGGGCAAGAGTTCTACCACTGAACCAATGTTACCCTCTTCTCAAAACATAGGCTCTATTAAATAATAACAAACCTTTGCATTTATCATTTTACAAGATTAAACACTCCTTGGTCATGGTCAAAGCAAAACAGCATCGTCTATAATCTGTCAAGGCAAATGCCATCATGATCGTTTTTTAAACATCTAACATTTACTGGGTACTTAGCATATGCCTGATACTTCTCTAAGCACTTTTCTACATATTATTATGCCTTGTAACCCTCATAAGAATTACACGAATTAAGTATTACCATCTGTCCCTTTTATAAATGTTGAAACTGAGGCTCAGAGAGGTTAGGTAGCTCTCTGAAAGTCAATGAATTAAATGGTAGAGCTGGAGTCACTGAATTAATAAATGAAGGCCTAAGTTTTTTTTATTAATTGATTCCATGGTGGATCCTTCATGTATATAGCTACAAAACTTTCCCATAACTTAATAAAACTCATTAGTGACATAAATATGTTATATTTTAAATGTATTTAAGGATTTAAAAAGATAAGTTGTTTTTATTTAGGAGCCCTGGTGATGCAGTAGTTAAGAGCTATGGCTGCTAACCAAAAGGTCAGCAGTTCGAATCCCCCAGGCGCTCCTTGGAAACCCTATGGGACAGTTCTTCTCTGTCCTATAGGGCAGCTATGAGTCGGAATCAACTTGATGGCAACAGGTTTGGTTTGGGGTTTTTTACTTTATTTGAATTACCACATAAGCTGCACATGACTGGAGAGTTTTCTATCTGAATTCTGACTGTGGTTCAGCTGCTTGCTGGTTATGTGACTTCAGGTAAACTCTCCTAAAGGAAAACGTAAGGCAAACTCTCTTGACTTTCCGTTTCCTCACCTACAGAAGCACAGATTTCTTGGGAGGATTAAGAGTCACATATATAAAGCATTCACCTCACTGTGGGCACCTGACAAAGGGCAGCCATTATAACTAAGAGATAAGCTAAGGGCAGGTCCTGTGTAAACTGTATCCAGTCCCAGATGCTCGTTGGGTTGTCTCCAACTCATAGTGACCCCACGTGCATCAGAGTAGAACTGTGCTCCATAGGGTTCCCCAGGGATGGTTTTTCAGAAGTAGACCACCAGGCCTTTCTTCTGAGGAGCCTCTGGGTGGACTCGAATCTTCAACCTTTGGCGTTTGCACTATTCAGGGACTCTGTAAACTATAAAGTGCTATACAAATGCACAAGTGTCACTATTATAACCCTGATGATGATGATGATGATGATGATGATGAAGGCATTAATAAAGCTGTCAAGATTAGAACATATTTTCTAATTAAAAGAAGAGTGGCTGGTTCACCAGGAGCCTGCTAAACCTAGCATAAATTCCTCTGGCTTCCGTGGGACCAAGGGAACCATCCACTAACCCTACCCAGCCCCTCATCTTGGGCTGGGAACTGAGAATAAATTCTGCCTGCCACTGTCCTGGAGAAAAGTCTTTCCCAACTTAAAATACTCTCCCAGATGATCCTGAGAGGCCCATCTTTAAATAAGCAATCTAGGCTTCTCTGGAGCATGTTTTAAGATTCGGTAATTTAATACAACTATGCCTGACAGTCATTTTTTTAAGGCTGGAAATTGTCCATGGATCTTAACTGCCAGGTCTCTCTGCCTCTTCAATGCAGCAAATTTGCACCCTGGGGAGGTGCTTCCTCCCAAGACCTCACATTTCCATTAAGTATTTCAGGGGCTCCTTTAAAAGAAGAGGAGAGGTGTTAATTAGGGTGGTACTGGCCTCAGAAAAACCTTTTCTAGTCACCAAAAGAATCAGAGCCTGTTAGGAACTCAAAATAGCTAGAAGCATAAAATATTCAACAGCTCTTCCAAATAGAAGCCTTGCTTCCTCACACCCAGAGACACCCCGGTTCCAAAGACTGCAGTTCCCAGTGACCTGATGGTGTTACAGGTGAAAGTCCAGTGCATTGCCTTTCCTCAAAGTCCTTACCCTTATTTGGATGGTTGTGAATGGGATTTCCTAAAGTGATATACCTGCTCTGATTGGTCCCACTGTAAAGTAGCATCTCTCAAAGTCCTAGCCACAGACCGACTGCATCAGAGTCACCTAGTGCTTGCCATAAAGCAGATCCCTGAGCCCACCCAAGATAAATGAACCAAAATCTCAGAGATCAAGAGTCTACATTTCTAGAAAGCTTCCAAGTGATTGCCGTGACCCTAAAGTTTGAAAACCACTGGTGTAAGAAGTGATGAATGCTTACTTCTGGCAAAATTATCTAATTCCTTGCAGGTACTGGTTGCTAGGCTACCATCTCAAACACATTAAAACTGCATTCAAGCTTTTTGCTTCCCTCAAATTAAATAAAACCAGAGTAAATGTGATTCAAAGACTTATAGAATGACATTTTAAAAATTAAGGTTGAAACAAGAACACACGGTAGGTGGATACCTTTACGACCTGGAGCTAGGGAAAAACTCCTTAAGCAAGGCTCTAAATGTACAAAGCAAAGGCGAGCAGTTGGTGTTTTTCTGGTCCATGGAGGACACTACAGACAAAGTTAGAAGACATGACAGACATGGAGGTGACGCTTGCCATCTTTAAAACCAGCAAGAGATAAATATCTAGAATACACAAGCAATGCCAGCAGATGAACCAGAAAATGCCACAAATACCAACAGAAGAATATGAATAGAACATTCACCGACGGACGTCTCAATGGCAGCAATGCGCATGTCATTGTTTTGCAGCTGACTTTAAAGCGTCTCCATGTACCATGCCTGTTGCTTTTGTTTTGCTTTGTTTTCATCAGCTAGGGGTTGGATTTATGTTTTTTTCTTCTCCCTCTCCAATTTCCACTCCCACCCCTCCTTCCATTCTCGTGTATTTAATAAAGACCTTAAATATGCGTTCTTGGTGTGTATGTGTGTGTGTGTGTGTGTGTGTGTGTGTGTTTGTACACAGAGCAACATGAATGGAGTTTAAAAAAGTACACACACAGCTAATTTATATGCATATATATACACATAAAGAGAACTCATATGTCTATTTGTTTTTAATTTATACAAATGCTCTGTACTGTCAATCTTGTTCTATTTTTTGTTTATTTTGTTTTGCTTTTACCTGATCTTATACTTTTAAATTCTGTTCATGTTGCTGTATGCACATGTAGTTCTTTGCTTCTAACTGCATAGTTTATTCTTTGCTTTAAATGCCTGTGTAGTATTTCAGAGTGCATACCCACCCATATTATATATCCATTCCCCTCATGATGAGCACCTGCTTGGCCTCCAATTCCCAGCTATTACATACAACACTGCAATGAACATTCCAGTACCTGGGCCTATGAAAGAATTTTTCTAGGAAAACAACAAGTGTTGGTGAGGATATGGAGAAATCAGAACACTTGTTCATTGCTGGTGGGAATGTAAAATGGTGCGGCCATTGTGGAAAACAGTAGGGTGTGGTTTCTAAAAAAAAGTTAAACACATGACCCGGCAATTCCACTCTTAGGTGTATACCCAAGAGAATTGAAAACAGTGCTCAAAAAGACACTTGTACGCCAACGTTCACTGAAGCATTATTCGCAATAGCTAAAAGGTGGAAATAACCCAAGTGTCCCTCAAGAGATGAATGGAGAAACAAATTGTTGTATATGCACACAATGTAGTGTTAGTTGGCTATAAAAGGAAATGAAGTTCTGCTTGGATGACCACATGGATGAACCTTGAAAACATTATGTTAAGTGAAATAAGCCAGACACAAAAGGACAAACATTGTATGATCCCACTTACATGGAATATCTGAGACAGGTATATCCATTGAGGCAGAAGAAGATTGATGGTTACCAGGGTACAGGGGAAAGGAAGAATGGGGAGAGGGAAATAATCAAAAGTATCTGCTTAAAATTGGTAAACTGTATTTTATGTGAATTATTCCTTAATAAAGACTAATTTTAAAAGATTATTTTAAGAAAGAATTTCTCAAGACTTTGTATCCAGGAATGGAATTACTGGCTCATAGGGAACAGACATACTTGCTTAGAAAGTACTGTCAAATTGTTTGACAGAGTAGTTACACTGGTTTAAACCACGCATGGTGGTTCTTGAGGGTTCTTAGGTCCTGTACATCATTGCCAGCGCTTGGTAGTCTACATCCTTCTGTCTGCCATTCTGATGGGTATAAAGGAGTATCTCACTGTAAATTAAACTTGCCTTTCTTTACCAATAAGTGAGTCTGAACATCTCTTACTTCTTAGCCATTGAGACGTCTGTGAATTTTCTATTCATATTCTTCTGTTGATATTTGTGGCATTTTCTGGCTGATCTGCAGACACTGCCTGTATATTCTAGATATTTATCTCTTGTTGGCCTTGCCTACCGCCCGCTCAGCAGGGCTGGCTGCAGAGACACCTGCAAGTTTGCTAAGAGCCCAAACCTCGCCTCATATGTATTGTGGGTGGTGTAAAAGGCAGATACGGTCAAGAGGGCTATAACAGGGGTGCTTTTACTGAGTCAACAAAGAGGAATAGGCAAAATAATGGCAATTCAAGAGCACCAAGAACACAGAGACTTTAGGATACTACAAATGTAGATGTGAAATGTTCCCTTTTCTTGAGGGCAGTGTAGGCTAGTTACTTCCCTGGTGAATCAGCAAAGTCTGCACCTAGTTGTTGTGGGCTGTTTCATGATCTAGCAGTTCATCAGTTACTTTCTGTTGAGGAATTACAACTACATGTCACTGCAGGTTGAGCCCAGCAGGAAGCCAGGTCAGCCTGGGCTCAGGGTTCTGACATCACCACTACTTCAGCTGGGGCCTTAAAATCAAGAAGGCAGCCCTTTCTCTTCCTTTCAGTGCAGTGAGCAGGTGAGCTGCCAGGACTAGGCAGCCAAGGGGAGGCAGGAAGGATGCAGGCCTTGCCCCTGGGGAGGAGACAACCTAGGTGTTATTGTGCCACCTACTATTCGACAGTCATTAATCAACTGCCTGCTGAATAAGAAAGTAAAACTAACAGAGGGGAGTGTTGAAAACACCTGTTTCATTTATGAGATGCTTTCAATGCCTTCATCTGAGTGTCTACTCTGTGCACAGAGCTAGATAAACACTTGTAATATAGACTCTTTGCCTTATTGTGGCAGAGAGAGAAGACATGAAAAGTTTAATAAGAACTTAAGAAGAACCAAAGAAAATAAGGCACAGAGAACTGCCACCAGGTATACAGGACTAAGTGTGCTGGGATATCAATGAGCTATTCAGAAAGTAAGTGAAAACGGCATGGCCTTGAAAGACAGATGGGGTTTGGATTTAGTGGAGAGAATGATGGGCGACAGTATAAGCAGAAGCAAAGGTCTGAGGTGAAGGGTGTCCTCTCTCTCTCTGGGGCTCTACCTGCCAACATTTTTCTCTCCATTTCATCAAAAGCAATACAAGAGCATTTTCCTCCTTGCCTTGTACACCGTGATTGTAGGAGCGTCTCCTTCGGTTTTCTTTTCCAACTAGCATCTCATGACAAACTATGCACGTTTCACTTTTGAGTGGACGAAGTGTTGTACTGAAACATTAAGCTGGAAAAACATTAGCACACAAAGAGCAAAAACAAATGATCGTCTTCCCAAAGAGGTGATTCCCTAGCCAAATAAGATCTGCATTAGCAGGGAGAAAGGAAGGACCAGTAGTGCTTGTTACTGCGGAACTAAGGCCCTTGATTTCTTCTCAGTGTCACCTACGATTTTCTGATGGTGTAAACAGTAAGTTTTTTCATTAAAGTATAGCTTGACATTATACACTCAGTCCTCAGTGACTCAAGATAGGCAAAATGGCAATATTCCCAAGGTAAAGCCCTCTTTTCAAAAAGTGACAATATCAGGTTGGTCTCTCGGAAAGCGAGAACATCTGAAAGAAGCCCAGGAGGTGGAGATGTCCTGGGGAGCTTGAAGAATCAAGATGAATCACAGGTGGAATGGAGATAGAAACCACTTCTAGAAGCCTAAATTGAAATTCTTCATGGGTTTCTTAGAAGCAAGATACAAGAGTTAAACTGAAATATAAAAAGGAAGGCAGATTCCATGTTATACATAACAGATACTTTCCATGCAAATACTTATTTAGTCAGTATATTCTAGAATTTACGTTATTGTCTTGGTTGAAAATGGTTTTCAGGGACACTGAAATTGCATCTGAGGAGAGAAGTTCTTGGGAAAGGGGAAGATTTTTTAATGAAAGATTGGATTATATATATATATATAAACACACTATATAACTACATTATTTATATACATAACATTATATGTATGCATATATGTATGCATGTATGTATACATGCATGTATGTATATATATACACATACACACATGTATATACATACAATAATGCATTTATATGTAATAAAATAAAACCGGATCTTTATCATACCCCAGTATACCCACTGCTTTTGAGTCGATTCCAACTCATAGTGACCCTATAGGACAGAGCAGAACTGCCCCCATAGGGTTTCTGAGGCTGTAACCTTTACAGAAGCAGACTGCCATGTCTTTCTCCCACAGAGTAGGTGGTGGGATGCTATTGCCAACCTTTCAGTCAGAAGCTGAGCACTTAACACCCAAGTATAAATCACTGTAAACAATGACTGGGCTCCTTGGACCCCCACTAGTTGTGAATATTTGTTTCAGCTCAGCGTGGGTGGTGTCTGTAGCTTGGGCTCTCCAAGAACAGACTGCTCTGATCTGCTCTCTCATTCTCTCCGCAGGCAGCAAATTCACAGCATTCCGATCACGGGGGAGCCCCATTATACCTCACAAATCAATACGGACAACTCTTCAAATTCGATTCTTGAATACAAGTTTGCAGCTAATTCCTGCAAGAATTTCATTATTAACTTGAGTGCAATTTAGATTCTTTGATTGAAATGCCTGCCTGCTACAATTCCCACTTCTCCACTTCAACTAGCTTACCCTACATTTGCTGGAAAATGCATTAACCTTAAGTTAAAGAAAGGTATATTTATATACCTGTATATATACAACAATACATATACAGTAGAATAATATTATATGCTACCTCTTCTGTTAACAAAGAGTAAAAAGAAAGATAATAGGTGAATGGCAGACTTAAGGGAAAAGAAGCCTACGGTGAACAAGGTACACGTTTGGGGGTTTCTGAATCAAAGAAAAAGCTCAAGAAATGTGTATTCTCGTGGTCATGGGTAAAGTATATCTTACAGAAAGTTTTAAGCTATTTTTAATGAAGTTTCTTCTTTTCTCTCTTCCTAAGTCACTCCACCCTGATGGGTGAGGAGGGACACTTTAACTCTTTCAAGAGCATTTAGAAATGATTTCCTTTTCTGGACATGATGCTTTGAGAAGACACAGTGTAGGACAGAGGGCAGGGACACCCATCAGCCAGGCTAGCAATCACAGGGACCACCGCCACAGCAGCAGACAGATCCGCTTCCCACCCCATCAAGAGCAGGGCCTTTGGAACCCCTATGGCAAAATGCTGACATACATAAGGGTTTTGAATTGAATGCAGCCTCTTCACCAGTGTGGGAGTAACTATGCGAAGCAGGTCAGTATTGATAACATTACATTTGTATTCTAGGCTCTCGTTTCCAAGTTTTTGATAAGATGGAACAGAGCAGAAGTTCTACTTTCGGGTGATTTGTTTTATTTTTTGGTGGAATAAGGGGAAAAGGTGGGGGGAGGGGTGTGGAAATAACCCTTGACTTCTAGACAGTAAGAAAGAGGACAATCTAGTACCTTCTCTATTTACCCACACTGCCTGAGCAATCTGTTGGTAGAAGGTATGTTGCTCAGGAAAGCCCATAGGGCACTTTGCCCAGAAGCAAATTATACCAAATCCCTGGTCTATTTAATGTACCACATTATATCAGTGCACTTTTTAATCACGTCAGGAAGTTGCCTCAATGACCATTTATACTTTGCTTTTCCTTTAGATGTTTTTCTCACTTTGCTGTATAGTAACTGTACTTCCTTTTATGTCCTTTTGCTCATAAACTGGCACCAGGCCACTGGCCACTTGCCTTCTCTGTAGTATCCAGAACTCACACACCTCCAGGCCCCATCAGAAGAAGCTGTTTCAGAATTCCTGACTGTTAATATAATTAACATCTTTTCATTCCAGAACAGGCCAGTCATCACCTTTCAAGTGTGGTAATTACGGAAATAAGACAGCCAGATGTGTAGCAATTTCATAATAAATACACACCTATGAGATGCCAGAGGAGGCCCCGAGGTTTTTAAACCTACTTAAGTATGCAGTCATGCTAATTAGGATGATAACTTGTATTTATGTGGCGCCATCCTGCCCCAGCAACCAAAACTCGAATCAAGACATACAATTAACAGTCACATATAAAGCGTGACAACATTTGGAATACCAGAGAAATCTTTTCAGAAAGCAACGCTGGCAGAGGAAACCTAAAGACACGCTGGCATTTCTTTTCCGGTGGAACAAGCTACCCTGGTGAGTCAGAGGTGGTGAGGCACAGATGAAGTTGAGAAATCTCCCTTCCTCAAGTCTGTCAGAAAAAGGGGCTGTACTACTGACTCAGAGGCAGACGGGGCACGTGAAGGAGACTGAGGCTGGGAAGAACAGCGGATATGCCACTTGTCAGAACCCTGCAGGATACAGAGTGATCTTGATAGTCTGGAATGGCCAACCCTAAAGAGATGGAATGCAGATTTACCCTAAAGAGGATAAATGTAGAGTTCTGCAGTGAAAGACAAAGAGCCCTGGTTGTGTAGTGTTTAAAGTGCTTGGCTGCTAACCAAAAGGTCGGTGGTTTGAAACCACACGCAGCTCCGTGGGAGAAAGACGTGGCAGTCTGCTTCTGTAAAGACTGCAGCCTTGGAAGCCCTATGGGGCAGTTGTACTCTGTCCTATAGGGTTGCTATGAGTCGGAATCGACTCAAGGGCAAAGGGCTAACGGGCAGTGAAAGACAGAGAAGCAGCTCCTGCTCGATACGGTGGAGGAGACAAGGCTTTGTAGCAACTTGTGTAAAAAGATGGTCTGGATCTGGATGCTCTGAGCCCACAGTGTGATATGGCTTCTAGACAAGGCAGTGAGACCATCAGGGCCTTTCACAGAAAAACTGTGTCAGGAGCAGCAAGAGAGTCAGACTGCAGATAGAACCGCGTTCAGCTTTGGTCTGTGCATTTTCAGGAGGATGCTGATAAACGAGATAGCAGACGAAAGGGACCACAGTGGCAGAGGGTCTGGAAACCAGGACATAGGTGGGTGAAAAAAGAGAGAGTTCAGAGGAGGAGAGGTGGGGATAGCAAGAGAGCTGAGGCATGACTGCAGTATACAGGTATTTCTAGAATTGTATTAGAGAATAGGGGCTGGACTTACATGATGTCAGTGAAGAAAACTGGTTTCAGTTGGTGGAAATTACAGGGAGAAAGTTCATTTCACAGAAGACACATGTAAATCCAATAGGAAGTCTTAAAAGGTGTTGTGTTTCCAGTATACAGTTTGCTCAAAGAGAAACTACATAATCCCTTACAGTTCATGAATGGAGGAACTGATGCCCTGGGCAGAGGTGGTAGTGAGACTTCCCCAGGGCCTCAGCCTAGGAGAGCAAGTCCTGCAGAGTGGAGCGGACATGTGGCACCAAACAACAGGAAAACCACTGCTATATTCTTAAGTGGGTCCAGACAGATACTCTTCCTTTTTA
The DNA here is from genome assembly GCA_030035585.1 of Dugong dugon. Taxonomy (NCBI): domain Eukaryota; kingdom Metazoa; phylum Chordata; class Mammalia; order Sirenia; family Dugongidae; genus Dugong; species Dugong dugon. The sequence goes on along the minus strand of CM057481.1, from coordinate 25,905,340 downwards.
AAAATTTTTATTTTTTAAATTAACATACAGTAAATTTGACTTCTCAGGTGTCAGTTCTATGAACTTCAATACATGTTGATCACATGTTAACCACCACCACATTCAAGATGCAGAACGGTTCCACCACCAAAAAATTTCTCTCGCGCTGCCCCTTTTCCCAGCCTCTGGCAACCAGTGACCGCTTTTCCCTGTCCCTATTGTCTTCTTGAGAATGTCAGATAAATGCAATCAATACAGCATGTAATCTTTAGGAACCGGCTCCTTTCATTCAGCACAATGCCTCTGAGTAGTACTGTATTATATGGAAGTACCTCAGTTTATCCATCCACCTGTTGAAGGACGCTGGGGTTATTTCCAGTTCTTGGCAACTATGACTAGAGCTGCTATAAACATTGTGTACAGTTTTTTTATGTAAACATAAGTTTTCAAGTCTGCAGGGTAAATACCCCAAGAGTGGGATTGCTAGGTCACTTGGAAAGTGTACATTTAACTTTGAAACTGAAACTGTTTTCCAGAGTGATTGTAACATTTTATGTTCTTACCAACAACTGATGAGAGTTCCAAATATTGTGTATCCTTGCCAGCACTTGATATTGTCAGCATTTTTAAGTTTAGCCATTTTAATAACCGTGTAGTGGTATCTCATCATGGTTTTAATTTACATTTCCCTAATGACTATTGACAGTGAGAATTTTTTCACATGTGTATCTATCATTCTTATATCTCCTTTGCTGAAGTATCTGTTCAAGTTTTTTTTATCCATCTTTTAACTGAGTTTTTTTTTTGAAACTGAGTTTTGAGAATTCTTTACATATTCTAGATACTAAGTCTTTTGTTTTATTTGTGATTTATAAATATTTTCTCTCAGTCTGTAGTTTGTCTTTTCATTCTCTTCACAGTATATTTCACAGAGCAAGTTTTAAATTTTGATCAAGTCCCAATTAACAATTTTTTCTTTTAAAAAAAATTTTTTTTTCTTTTATAGATCATGCTTTTACCAATATGTCTAGGAATTCTTTACCTAACTCTAGGTCACAAAGATTTTTCTCCTATGTTTTTTTCTAAAAGTTTTGTAGTGCTACATTCTACATTTAGATACGTGATCCATTTTGAGTTAATTTTTGTATAAGGTGGGAGGTTTAGGTCAAAGTTGTTTTTTTTTTTTTTTTTTTTGCATACAGACGTCCAATTTTTCTGATACCACTTATTGAAAAGACTACCCTTTCTCCACTGAATTGTGAAAATTGTGAAAAGGGGGGAAGGAAAAAAGAAAAAGAAAAACAGGGCTTCCCCCACTGTCTAGAAGCATTAAGAAACCTCTTTCAGTCAGAACTAAACGGCTTTTCCTAGAGTTCTCTTTGTCCACGCTGATGGCCACTTCTGGGTTTCTGGCTGCACCGCATTCAGGCTAAGATATTCAGGAGAAAAAAAAAAGGTAAACTCATCACCAATTTGGTGGTACTTTGAATCCTGATGTTCTTCACCGATCTGTCCACTATTATTTACTTTTCAGAGTCCTCAAATGCTCTCCATAAATTCTGTGCAGGTTTTACAGCTGCATTCAGTGGGAGAGAGAGGGTGGAGTGTGCTTACTCCATCTTACCTAGAACTACAACTTCTTCTTTTTGTAAAATGAGAAGTCAACGGTAAAGTTATTAAGCCCGGGAAGATGGAATCAAATTTTTAAATAGAGGGTGGTGGAGAGCACCAATTGGCTATAGTATTAGGTTTGGGGAGGGAGGAGGCAGAACTCTCTAGTTGGATACCCACCAAACCAAACCCACAGCCGTCAAGTCAATTCCAACTCATACTGATCCTATAGGACAGAGTCGAACTGCCCCATAGGGTTTCCAAGGCTATAAATCTTTACAGAAACAGACTGCCACAGCTTTCTCCCTGCAAGCGGCTGGTTAGTTCAAACCGCTGACCTTCTGGTTAGCAGCGGAGCACTTTAACCACTGCACCACCAGGGCCCCGTTCTCTAGTTGGATACCTACTTTGAAATTTCTGTCTTTTCAGGTTTCTGAACCTTCCTGACTCAATGTGGGGAGCAGTGAGTCCAGTTTAAGGAAATTATAGTATCTGCTGCCTACAGTGATCCTTTTATTTCTGTTGGTGCTTATGTTTACAGGGACTTAAATTCTAAAAAAAAAATGCACGTTCACAGTAAAGTCCAAATGTTACAGATTAATACATATATGTACATGGGGGATACAAAGAAAATTTACTCCACAACTTTCACCATTACAAGGACACACTATTAACGGTTTTATGACTTCCTTTTAGACTATTTTCTAAATTTAATCATATATATTCAAATACATTTATAAAAATAGGATCTTACTATAAATACAATTGTACAATCTGATATTATAAACACCTTTTCTATCAACACATACAGTTCTACCTCACTTGTTTTAAGAATGCATAGTATCCCATTATACAGATGGACCAAAATTAACATAATAGGTCTCCTATTGATGAGCATTTAGATTGTTTACAGATATTTACTACTACACTTTAGCAGTAAACACTTTTTTTGGTTCATGTATCTTATGGGTTTAAAAATCATTTGAATGAAAAAACAAAGTTATTCCTAGGAAAGGGGATTTATTGGAAGGGCATACTAGATTTGGCAGATGGTAATACAATGGTCCAATCTGCAACAGGACTGGGCAGTATTTTGTTCCATTGTACCTGGGGTCGCCATAAGCCAGGGGCTCACTCAACGGCAGCTAACAACAACGCCTTAGGGAATAACAACACAGAAACATATGGGATTATTAAAACATAAGCATCAGAATTAAAGTTTCCTAGCTTGTACAAGCATGAAGAGGTTTCAGATTAATATCGCATTAATTCGCCTCACCTCCACAGGCCCAGTGGTTCCTTTCTAGACAGTTGAATGTGTTTCTCCCTGAAGCTAAGAGCTGTTTTCCTGCCACAGAGTTTACAATCCTGCTGTCGTTGAGCTTTCTAGACTCAGTGGGCTGGAGTTGATGCCAGAGAGATTAGAATCTGCCAGCATAAGGATGCTTACATCTCTCCAATCCCTGGGTGCCGATTTCCTCCTTGTTCATTTCCCCAAGTTTCTTGGGACTGGTTTTTGCTTTCCCAAGGAAATTGATCCTACACTAACTTCCTTTTTTGAGTTTAAAAATTATCTGACAATCTGAGCATGGTTGGGCATCTCCCAAAGCTAGCCACAGCTCACATACCATCCCAATTTCTCAGGCAATGCTTACCTAGGCAGCTCTTATAGGCAAAACCATAGTCAGGATAGGCCTAACTACTCTCCTACTCTTATACAAACTCCATCCAGGACTAATGGTTCAGGGACCCCAGGTAAGCATGGAAACACAGTTATAGAAGCAAACAATAATGCTGTTTAAGAAGCATCTGCATCATCAAGGTGAGGAGTGGCTGGGTAATCAGAGGCTCGGAGCCAAGTCACAGATTAAGAAGCCTTGTTCACACTTAAATCATCTACAAAGTCCAAAGGACCCTTCCTCAAGGCCCCAGCAGTTTGTAGTTGAAAAGGCATTTTACATCCACAATATCACTTGGGCCTCACAATAGTTTGGGGTAGACAGAGCTAAGCCTAGGGGAGTAGCCCAGCCAAGACCACAGAAGCAGTCTGGGACTGTGGGTTTTTACAAAGCCATCATGTCACCTCACATTGGCTACAGAGGTCAGAGAGGAACCAGTGGGGAGGCCAAAGGGAGGCGGAGGAGGTCAGGAGGAGTAGCCTATCCTGCCAGTCTCTGCATGGAGTCACATGAGATCTGCAGCCCAGCACTGTGCACTGCAATTTCCCAGAGACTAAACGATCTGCTCAGTTAACATACATACATTTCATGGAAGTACTAGAGCGGCCCTCAGTACCGCACTCTTGGGCTATTTATTACTGAACGCTCTAATGAACTCCTTCAGCCACACTGGCCATTTGGGTGAAAGAAGGGGTTTGCCCCCAAGCTGACTTAGGTATCTGTTAGCTCTGTCGGTCTGGCTTGCAAGCATTCATTAGGGTAAGACAGCTGGTTAGTCTGGAAGCAAGTCAGGCAAGACTGACTACCTGGGGGCAGGAAGCTTCTTTACACCAGCAATTGAGGAAACGGCACAGCAGTGAGGTATGTAAAGCGGCTCATCGAGAGAGCAGAAACATTTGGGCAAATCAACTCAAACTGGGCATACACTCTAGGGTTCTTGACAGCTAATCTACTCCAATTACCGAAAGAAAATAGAAACAATAGTAATGTATGCCACTATAGAATAAAATGTTACTGTTTAATATTAGTTCCTTGTCTTTACATTCTTGGGGAAAAAAGTAACAAGAGGAAGAAAAATGCCTACCTAAGATTATTCCTACGTTCTTTATTTCCTGTCTATATCCCCAAACCCAGGGTATCAGAAGTGTTACAATGTCATTTAGGAATTCTGCAGTGTCTCATTTTTTTTTTTTAATTGTACTTTAGGTGAAGGTTTATAGAACAAAGAGTTTCTCCTTAAATAGTAGGACACGTATTGTTTTATGACATTGGTTAACAACCCCATCACATGTGAACCCTCTCCCTTCTCCACTTTTTTTTTTTTTGGGTGAAAATATACATGGCCAAAGATACACCATTTCAAAAATTTCAGTGACATCAACTACGCTCTTCCAATTGTGTTGCTATTCTCACTTTAGATGAAGGTTTACAGAACAAAATAATTTCTCCTTAAACAGTCAGTACACATGTTGCCCTATGACAATGGTTAACAACCTGACTACACATTAACACTGTCCTTACTCAAGCTTGGGTTCCCTCTCACCAGCTTTCCTGTCCCCTTCTGCCTTCTAGCCATTGTCCCTGGACTGCTGTGCCTCATTAGTCCCATTTGGTTTTATGCGGCTGTCCACTCCCCAGCTGAATGGTGAACCTCGGAAGTGACTTCACCACTGAGCTAAAAGGGTGTCTGGGGGCCATACTCTTGGGGTTTCTCCAGTCTCCTTTAGGCCAGTAAATCTGGTCTTTTTTCTGTGTGTTAGAATTTTGTTCTACAACCTTCTCCAGCTCTGTCCAGAACCCTCTGTTGTGATCCCGGTCAGAGCAGTCAGAGGTAGTAGCCAGGCACCATCTAGCTGTATTGGACTCTGTCTGGTGGAGGCCTTGGTAGCTGTGGTCCATTAGTCCTTTGGACTAATCTTTTCCTTCCATCCTGTTCTCTTCATTCTCCCTTGCTCCCGAAGGGATGAGACCAGTGGAGTATCTTAGATGGCTGCTCACAGGCTTTTAAGACCCCAGACGCTACTCACCAAGGTAGAATGTAGAACATTGTCTTTATAAACTGTGTTATGCCAATTGAGCTAGATGTTCCCGGAGACCACGGTCCCCACAGCCCTCCGCCCAGCAATTCAGTCCCTCAGGGAGTTTGGATGTGTCTATGCAGCTTCCGTGACCTTTCCTTGTACAAGTTGTGCTGGTTTCCCCAGTATTGTGTACTGTCTCACCCTTCATCAAAGATACCACTTATCTATTGCCTATTTAGTATTTCCCCCCGACCCCTCATCCCTGGTAACCAACAAAGATTGTTACTTTTTGTGTGTCAACTTTTTTATGGGTTTTTACAACAGAGGTCTCATACAATATTTGTCCTTTTGTGATTGACTTATTTCACTCGGCTGATGTTTTCTTCGTTCTTCTTACTTTCTTGTGCTGAATTACTTGTTTGTGGATTTTTCTTTTTTCATTTCTTTTGTTTTTGTAGGTTTTGTTTTTGCTGAGACTTTATGTTCTTCCTCTTTATCTTTATGAGTATGTTTGTTAACTTTCTTTGTGGTTACCATGAAATTTACCCTTATCTTTCTAAGTTTGAAGCAGTCTACCATTACTTGGTATCACCTTGCCTTCCTCTCCATTAGAAGGCTCTATACTTACACCATTTATTCCCTCTTTTATTGTTCCGATGTTGTTGTCATTTACAGATTAACTGCTCTGATTCCCTGCTGTATTTCTTTTGGTTTTGGATAGTCCTTGAGAGTTCATTTCATAGATTGGTATCTGGCTGGTACGATCTGCATCCTAGATTCAGCCTATGAGCTGAAGTTGTTTGTTCTCAGGTCGATGAACTCCTTTTAATAATTCTTGTAAGTTTTGTTGGTTTTTTACACAGTCCCTTAATTTCTGTTTATCTGGAAATGTCCTAATTTCACCATCATATTTGAACAAGAGTTTTGCAGGATATATTATTCTTGGCTGGCAATTTTGTTTTTCTTTCAAGGTTTTATATATGTCATCCCATTGCCTTCTTGCCTGCAGGGTTTCTGCCAAATAATCTGAGCTCAGTCTTTTTGTTTCTCCTCTGTATGTGACTTCTTGTTTTTCACGACCTACTCTCAGGATTCTTTGTCTTTGGTTTTGGCGAGTGTGATTATGATATGCCTTGGTGATTTTCTTTTGGGGTCTATCCTATACGGGGTTCGTTGAGTTTCTTGGATGGCCAGCTTTTCATCTTCCATGATATTGGGGAAGTTTTCTGTCAGCAGTTCTTCAATGATCCTCTCTGTGTTTTCTGTTTTCTCCCCATGTTCTGGAACTCCAATCCCTCGAAGATTTTTGCTTTTGATTGTATCCCACATAACTCTCAGGGCCTCTTCATTTTTCTTTGTTCTTTTTTCTGAGCTTTCCTCGAACACAGTTGTATCCAAGTGTTTGCCTTCAATTCCACTGATCCTGTCTTCCACTGTTTCAAATCTGTTCCTCAGCCCTTCTATGACACTGTCCATTTCTGAAATCTTGTTGTTTATATTTTGGATTTCTAATTGTTGTTTTTGTATAATTTCTAGTTGTGAATTTATTTTGGCATTTTGTTCCTGCATTATTTTCCTGAATTATTCCATTTTTTTGTCTGTATTTTCCATACATTTGTCTGCCTTTTCATGAATTTGTCTATTTTTACCTCATATTTGTCTGCTTTTTGCTTCAACTCTTAGATAATTCTGAGTATGAGAGATTTGAATTCCCTATCAGGTAGTTCTAGTGCCTTTTCTTCCACTGAAAGTCATCTGGTGTTTTATTTTGGACGCCTACTGGAACCATCCTGTCCTGTTTTAGTAAATGTTTTGATATTGTCTGCTGTCTTCGGAGCATTCAGTAGATATTTTTCTCATTTACTGATTGTAGATTTGTTTCGTCCTTTTTTTTTTTTTATTATTATTTGGCTATGTCTCAGCAGCGGGCTGTGTGTTCTTTGTTGTTTGCTTCTCTGTGATCATGATACTTTTCACCTCCTCCAATTGGCATGGTCAGTCGCTCAGATATGGTACAGCAGGGCAGATCTAGCTGAAGAGGAGTTGCTGGGATGGGTTGTTTGTGGCACTTACTATAGCCACCAGGGCGGGTTGGTAATCAGTGCAGGGCAGGTTCCGGTAGGCCGTGCCTGTGCTGTTTGGTGATGTGATGTTAAGTGCACGGTGTAAGCAGGCAGCATGGAAGGGGGAGATTGTTATGTGTGGAGCTAAGATGGATATGGGAGAGAGGAGAGAGGAACAGGAGCCAAAAACATACAAACAAAAGAGTGCTAGGGGAGCTTGCTATTGGAGTGGAGAGATGAGAGACTATGAAATGGAGAAAAACAAAAAGGGGAAGAATAAGAAGAAAAAAAAAAGAAAAAGAATGAATAAATAAAAATTGAAAAGGAAAAAGAGCAAAGATCCCAGGGATCCCACCGGTGTGGCTACGAGGTCTGGGGAAGTTGTTCCCAGGTCTTGCAGTACAGCCTGGCTAGAAGGCATAGAGGTATTCAGTGCCAGGTATTCAGGAAACAGGAAGAGAAGGAAGGTATAGAGAGATGAGAAACTGAGTAATGAAGAAAGACAAAAAGGGAAAAAGAGGGAAAAGAAAACAAAACAAATTAAAAAAAAAAAAGAACAAGAAAAGCCCCCCCAAAAAACAGGGGAAAAAAAAAAAAAAACCCATGAAGAAAGAAATGCTCTCAGGGATCCCTCTGCATGTCTGCACAAGCTGAGCGGGTAGGTCCTAAGCCGCGTAGCACTGCCCAGCCAGAATGGGCTCCCAACTCGAGAAAAGAAAAGAAAACAAACAATTCAAAACAAATGAACAAACAAAAGCCCTGGGATCCCACCAGTGTGGCAGCCCAGATCGGGAAGCAGTTCCACGCTCGAATGGAGCTCCACAGCCCCTTAGGAAGACACTAAGATGGCACATGGAGCCATGTATTTGAGCGAAAGGAGGGGGAGGTGGTGACAGGTAAAGAAGAAATCAAAAGCAGCGGAAAAAAGCAACACCAGCAGCCAACAAATGGCACTCAGGGAACCAGCCAGTGCGGGTAGGTAGAATCCAAGCAGCCAGTGCTTCCCGGCCAAGAGACTGTGGCCACGGGAAGCAGAGGTGGCCAAGCTCGGGTGAAGAAGGGTGTGGGGTGGGAAAGCATACATAGCAAATTACCAGTTGTTTTGTCTCCTGCTGGAAGCTCCATGAAGCTGCTTTCTCGTACCTTCTATTTGCTGGTCTCTAACAGGAGTCCAAGATGGTGGATCCGTGCTGCGTTAGCTGATAGGGGACCTCTGCATGAATCGCTCCTCGCTCTCCATTCTCTGTTTTCTCACTCCATTTGTGCTTGGCTGAGTTCTTATCTCTTCATTTGATGTTTTAGGGTTTCAGAATTGCTGTTTTCTCTGTTTGGCTTAGTTTTTCGGATATTTGCTGTGGAGGGAGGGTGTGGTGCTTCTGCCATTTTTCTCATTTTTTTTTTTAATATTTACTTACACAATTTCTCACCTAAGTATTTTGAAGACTCAAAGTAGACATGAACTTTTTCTCTGAAATCCAATTCCCTCATGACTCCCCAAAATCTCTGCTAAACTCGCAGAATCACTAAAGTTGTTTGAGGCAAGTTTCCTAGCACTTTCTGTTTAATTACTTGGATTATTATTTTTAATTTTTTTTTTACTGTACTTTAGATGAACGTTTACAGAACGAACAGTTTCTCATTAAACAGTCAGTACACATATTATTTTATGACACTGGTTAAGAACCCCACAACATGTCAACCCTCTCCCTTCTCAACCTTGAGGACCTTTTCTTTTTGGTGAAAATATACATAGCTAAAGTTGCACCATTTAGAAAGTTTCTACATGTACAATTCAGTGACATGGATTACACTCTTCCAGCTGTGCTGCTATTCTCACTATCCTTTTCCAAATTATTCCATCACCATTATCTTCAACTCACTGTCCCCTAGGCTTCCCATCAAACCTTTTGAGTTGCTGTTGTCAATTTGATCTCACATAGATAATTCTCTTTTTCTTTTTTTTTTTGGTACCTCAGATGAAGGTTTGCAGAACAAAGAGTTTCTCATTAAACAGTACACATATTGCCCTATGACAATGGTTAACAACCCCATGACATGTCAACACTGCCCCTTGTCAACCTTGGGTTCCCTATCCCCAGCTTTCCTGTCCCCTCTTGCCTTCTATTCCTTGTCCCTTGTCTGCTGTGCGTCATTAGTCCTGTTTTGTTTTATGAGGCTGTCCAATCCCTGGCTGAATGGTGAACTTCGGGTGTAGGGGGTGAGTTTCATCACTGAGTTAAAAGGGTGTCCAGGGGCCATACACTTGGGGTTTCTCCAGTCTGTCAGGGCAGTAAATATGGTCCTTTTTTTTGTGTGTGAGTTGGAATTCTGTTCTACATTCTTTTCCAGCTCTGTCCAGGACCCTTTATTGTGATCCCGGTCAGAGCAGTCAGTGGTGTAGCCGGGCACCATTTAGCTGTACTGGACTCAGTCCGGTGGAGGCCGTGGTAGCTGTGGGTCCATTAGTCCTTTGGACTAATCTTTTCCTTGTATCTTGTTCTCTTCATGCTCCCTTGCTCCCGAAGGGGTGAGACCAGTGGAGTATCTTAGATGGCTGCTCACAGGCTTTTAAGACCCCAGATGCTACTCACCAAGGTAGAATGTAGAACATTGTCTTTATAAACTGTGTTATGCCAACTGAGCTAGATGTTCCCCGAGACCATGGTCCCCACAGTCCTCCGCCCAGCAATTCAGTCCCTCAGGGAGTTTGGAAGTGTCTATGGAGCTTCCATGACCTTTTCTTGTACAAGTTGTGCTGGCTTCCCCAGCATTGTGTACTGTCTTACCCTTTACCAAAGTCATCACTTATCTATTTAGTTCCCCCCTACCTCGTAATCAACGAAGATTGTTACTTTTTGTGTGTAAACTTTTACATGAGTTATATAGTAGAGGTCTCATACAATATTTGTCCTTTTGTGATTGACTTATTTCACTCAGCATAATGTCCTCCAGTTTCATCCATGTTATGAGATGCTTCACAGATTCATCATTGTTCTTTATCTTTGTATAACACTCCATTGTGTGTAAGTACCATAGTTTATTTATCCACTCATCTGTTCATGGGCATCTAGTTTGTTTCCATCTTTTTGCTATTGTGAACAGTGCTTCAGTGAATATGGGTGTGCATATATCTATTAGTGTGACAGCTCTTATTTCTGTAGGATATATTCCTAGGAGTGGAATTGCATTTTGTGGTGCTTTTTTTTTGTGGTGCTGACGTTTTCTTTGTTCCTCTTACTATCCTGTGCTGGAGTTCCTTTTGTTTGTGGATTTTTTTTTTTTTTTCATTTCTTTTGTTTTTGTAGGTTTTGTTTCTACTGAGACTTTATGTTTTTCTTCTTTATTTTGATGAGTAGGTTTGTTAATTTTTTTTGTGGTTACCTTGAAATTTACCCTTATCTTCCTAGATTTGTACCAGTCTATTATTACTTGGTATCTCTTGACTTCCTCTCCATTAGAAGGTTCTATACCTACACCAGTTATTCCCTGTTTTATTGTTCTGATGCTGTTGTCATTTACAGATAAACCTCTCTGGTTCCCAGTTGTAATTCTTTTGGTTTTGCATAGTCCTTAAGACTTCATTTCCTAGTTTGGTATCTGGCTAGTACAATTCTGTGTACTATATTCAGCCTGCGGTCTGATATGATTTGTTCTCAGATCAAAGGACTTCCTTTAATAATTCTTATAAGTTTAGTTTGGTTTTTACATAGTCCCTTAATTTCTGTTTATCTGGAAATGACCTAATTTCACCATCATATTTGAACAAGAGTTTTGCAGGATATATTATTCTTGGCTGGCAATTTTTTTCTTTCAAGGTTTTATATATGTCATCCCATTGCCTTCTTGCCTGCATGGTTTCTGCCGAATAATCCGAGCTTAGTCTTATTGTTTCTCCTCTGCATGTGACTTCTTGTTTTTCACGAGCTGCTCTCAGGATTGTTTGTTTGTCTTTGGTTTTAGTGAGTGTGATTATGATATGCCTTCGTGATTTTCTTTTGGGGTCTATCCTATATGGGGTTCGTTGAGCTTCTTGGATGGTCAGCTTTTCATCTTCCATGATATTGGGGAAGTTCTCCATCAGCAGTTCTTCAATGATCCTCTCTGTGTTTTCTGTTTTCTCCCCCTGTTCTGGAACTCTGATCACTCGAAGATTTTTGCTTTTGATTGTATCCCACATAATCCTCAGGGTTTCTTCATTTTTTGTCATTCTTTTATCTGATTTTTCCTCAAGCAGAGTTGTATCCAAGTCTTTGTCTTCAATTTCTCTGATCCTATCTCCCATCGTTTCATATCTGCTCCTCAGCCCTTCTATGACACTGTCCATTTCTGAAATCTTGTTGTTTATATTTTGGATTTCTAATTGTTGTTTTTGTATGATTTCTAGTTGTGAATTTATTTTGGCATTTTGTTCCTGCATTATTTTCTTGAATTCTTCCATTTTTTGTCTGTATTTTCCATGAATTTGTCTGTTTTTTCCATGAATTTGTCTATTTTTTCCTCATTTTTGTCTGTTTTTTGCTTCAACTCTTCGATAATTCTGAATATTAGAGATCTGAATTCCCTATCAGTTAGGTCTAGTGCCTTTTCTTCCACTGCAAGGTCATCTGGTGTTCTATTTTGGATGCCTAGTGGAACCATCCTGTCTTGTTTTTGTAAGTGTTTTGATATTGTCTGCTGTCTTTGGGGCATTCAGTGGTTATTTTCCTCGTTTACTGATTGTAGATTTGTTTCATCCTGCTTTTTTGTTTTATCTGGTTATGTCTGAGCAGGCAGGCTGTGCGTTCTTTGTTGTTTGTTCGTCTGTGGGCATGATACTTTTCACCTCCTTCTCCAATGGGCAGGGTCAGTCACTCAGGTATGGTACAGCAAGGCAGGTCCAGCTGAAGGGGAGTTGCTGGGATAGGTTTTTTGTGGCATGTATCAGGGCTGACAGTGCTGACCAGGAGTCAGTGTAGGGCAGGTTCCAGTAGGCCATGCCTGTGTTGCTTGGGAGTGTGATGTTCAGCACATGGTGCAGGTAGGCAGGAAGGAGGGGATAGATTGTGATGTGTGGAGCTAAAATGAGTATGGGAAAGATGAGAAAGAGGAGAGAGGAACAGGGGCCAAAGACATACACACAAACAAAAAAGAGTGCTAAGGGACCTTGCTATTGGAGTGGAGAGATGAGAGACTGAGAAATGGGGAAAAATAAAAATGAAAGAAAAAGGGTGAAAGAAGAAGATGAATAAATCCAGAAACTGGAAATGAAGAAACACAAAAACGGAATAAGAGAGAGAAGAAAACTAAACAAAGAAATGAAAAAAAAAAAAAAAAAGCCCCCAAAAAACAGGAAAAAAGAAATGCCCCCAGGCATGTCCCTGTGCGTCTGCGCAGAGTAAGGGACTAGCTTCCAAGCCATGCAGTACTGCCCGGCTAGAAGTGGCTCCCCAGCTGAGAAAAGAAAAAGAAAACAAACAAATCAAAACAGAACAAATCAGAGCTAACAACCAAACACCAACCAGTAAGCCCCAGGGGTCCCACCAGCGTGGTAGCACAGGCTGGGAAGCAGTTTCACAGTCAAGTGGTGTTTCACAGCCTTTCAGGAAGAAGCAAATATGGCGCACAGAGCCAGGTATTTGAGAGAAAGGAGGGGGAGGTGGTGAGAGGTAAGGAAGAAATCTAAAGAAGCGGAGAAAAGCAGCCCCAGCAGCCAACAAATGGCACTCAGGGAGCCGGCCAGTGCAGGCAGGTGGAATCCAAGTGGCACTAGGGGGAAGCTCATGCTTCCTGGCTAACAGACTGTGGCTGCAGGAAGCAGAGGAGGCTAAATGGGGATGAAGAAGGGTGGGGGGTGGGAAAGCCTATATCGTGCGTTACTGGTTGTTCTGTCTCCTGCTGGAAGCTCCATGAAGCTGCTTTCTCGTACCTCCTGTTCGCTGATCTTCAATAAGAGTCCAAGAAGGCAGATCTGTGATGCGGTAGCTGATAGGGGACCTCTGCATGTATCTCTCCTCGTTCTCTGTTCTCGGTCAGTTTCTTATTCCATTCGGTACTTGGCTGAGTTCTTTATCTCTTCATTTGATGGTTAGGGTTTCAGGACTGACGTGTGACTCCGTTTGACTTAGTTTTTCTGATCTTTGCTGTGGAGGGACAGCATGGTGCTTCTGACTATAGTGCCATATTGCTCAGAACTGCTTGGATTATTTAGTGTGGGCTCCCTAACAATTCAACTCATTGCTGTTTGACGGTCAATAACTTTAATTCTTCCATGTGCCTTATAAACAGCAAGTGATCAATGAATGTTTGTTATTATGGAATGAATATATATAAGATCAAAAATATATGTACCAAAATTATAACCAATAGTTATCTGGGAATATGGTATAATTTTTCTTGCCATTTCCATTTTCAAGCTTTCTATAAAAGTATTTATAACTTTTATGATAAATAGTTTTTAAACACAAACTGTGAAAGTGTATATGTTATATAAGATCATGATTAAGCAACAGTAAGCTCTTGGAATGTCAGATCTTAAAAGTTCATGAGTCTTTGTTTCGCACTGGAATGCTGAGTTCAACAGGGATGATTCCTTCAGTAAGCAGATGCTCTCCAGACAAGAGAAAAAAGCAAAACACAAACCAAGAGTCCTACCTTTCCATTTCAAAGCTGATCTACTCCAAAAAGCACCCATTACAAAGCAGATCTAGGGGCCCCATCAACATAGGTGAATTCCAATCAAGCATTCAAATGATTTTAGGAAATTCTGGGACACAGTCAAGTCCAATCATGAATCACTTGAGTTCACTGTAGTTAATGGCACTTAGTGCTACAAAAGGACAGCATTTCACAGCTTCCCATCCTCTCAGGTGCAGCCTTGGTCAGAAGACAGAAATCTCAGCTGCTCAATGGACCCACAAGTGCAAAGTCTGCACTGCTCTGCCTGAATGGCCAGGTGGTGCAGCAGGAAAGATAAGCATAGTTTATGATCCTTTCTTTAAAAAGGTTGGTACCAAGTTTAATACCTTTAAGTAAATCTTTAAAAATATTTTCTTGTCATCTCATCTGGAATTTTGGAAATGATTTTCATTTCCAAGCAAAGCATTGTGCATTGAGATCCACAGGGCAGGATGACAACATTACTTCTGGATAACTGAGGCATGGCCGTGATAAATCCAGACAACAAGAATCTTTCCAGAATAAAATGCAAGGACATCATCTATAGATATCTCAGATGAAGTCAGTGAGTTTAAATAGGGAGACAAGTGTGACTTAGACGCTTTCATAATGCAAACTGGTTGCCAGTGGGATCTGTGGAAGTTAATGTTATAGCAGCAAAACCCAACCTGGTGCACACAGCCTCAACACACCTGCACACACAGAGGAAGTGCTGCTTCGTAGTTCCCACTCACTTCTGTTTGTGACTGTGATACTGGTTACATTCCTTTCAGTGGAGACGCACTGTAAACTGCTGAAAAATAAGTGCTGGGAAGTTGGATACACAGTCAGAACTGGGAGATTTATGCTGGGTATCAGCTTAGGAAGAGAGAGCTGTTGGTGTTAGATGCCGTGAAGTCAATTTTTCGACTCACAGTGACCCCGTGTGACAGAGTAGGTCTGCCCCATAGGGTTTTTTAGGCTGCAACCTTTACTGGAGCAGATCACCAGGTCTTTCTCCTGCGGATATGCTGGGTGGGTTTGAACTGCCAACCTTTCAGTTAGCAGCTGAGCACTTAGCAGCTGTACCTTCAGGGCTCCTTACAGAGGGAGCAGAAGTCAGCAAATGGTTTGTACTCACCTTGGCCTAAATTACTTTCTTTGCTCCGGTGTACGGTACTTTTTTAGTTCTGAAATCTTGCATATCTTACTTAAGGATAGTGCTACTTGTAACCATCTTCCTTTCTCTTTGCCTAAGATAGTTCTTGAAGTTCTCTCTTGCGATCCAGGCAAGGTTAGGACTTAGCTGTTTCACTTTTCATCTATTTGCTTGATAGCATGTATAGGCAGGGTTGGGATGCTGGCTGTTGAGGACACCATAGTATAAAACAAAACAAGGTTAGCAAATCTGGTAGCACACTGGAATCAGTGGAAAATTTAAGACTACAGATTCCTGGGCCTCATGACTGAAGACTGTGATTCAGCTGGTCTTGACTGCAGCTCAAGTGACCCCAAAGCAGGTGGACCACCGATTGGCACCTGGGAACCACTGATCTAAGTGAAATACTTTGTGCTAAGTTATTAAATTCCCCAGGCCTTGCTTTCTTGTTCTAATGGTCAAGTGTTGTTTCTTATAAGATGCCAAGCTCTTGGGAGGACAATAAAAGTTCATGGGACAGGACAATCAAGGGAAAAAAACATCGGCAAAACTGGTGGGAGGAGAAGGCGCATGTGTAGGGTTGCTTCTTCCCTTCTAGTCAGTATTGAGATATGTGTTGCTATGGTGATGGGAAGAGGGCTCAGCATGGTCTGTTTGTGAAAGGGGTTGCAAATTGGAGGGGGCTTAACTTACAGAAGTCTTTGTTAAAATTATTTCTGTGAACTGGGTTGAGAATCTGCCTCATTTATTCTCAAGCGGAGGCCTGCGGAGGCCTGTTAAGTCTCCTAAGCTTCTCAGTTCTTTATTTCTCCTTGTCATCCTGGTGGCGAGGGACCCCCCTCCCCCACCGCAAACCTTAGCTACAAAGGGAGGGTGTCCCACCTGATATCCTAGGTTCCTTCCAGAAGTGGTTAAGAGCCCAGGCTGCTAACCAAAAGGCTGGCAGTTCAAATTCACCAGCCGCTCCTTGGAAACCCTATGGGGCAGTTCTACCTTGTCCTATAGGGTCGCTCTGAGTTGGACTCAACAGCACGCAACAACAACGATGACTCTAGAGGATTTTTAATATGGGCTAGTTTCCTGTTTAGGTCATAGAATTTTTTTTTTCTTTTTTTAATCAATGTGCCTGCTGTAAGCATTTTTGGAGGTTTCATGCCTGTCCAAGAATATATATAAAAAGTGAGCCATGGGGAGCCACACTCTGAGGGAGGCTCTGCAGGAGCTCCTCTTTGCTGGCTCCACTTCTGCCCCCACTTCCATGCTCTCCAAATGGGGCGGCAGAAGTCCTCTTGTGTGGCTACATACCATTTAAGCAATGAAAGCGTTCTGGGTCTTTGAAGTTTACTGCCTAAAGAAAGATATCTGGGATGTGTACATTAATACATAAGAACGTACCTGCATGTTTGTGGAAAGGAATTAACTACATACAGGGTAAAAAAAAGTTTCATATTTCATTAACTTAGACTGTAATTCATCCTTTGAAGGAGTAGAGACCAAGAAGACAACTTGCACAAAGGGAAAGGCAGAGCTGAACCCGGCAGAAACTGCCCTGAAGTGTCACCACCAGAGGGGAAAGGGACCGCCAAAACGATGGCCCATTTCCTGGGGACAGAGAATTTAAGGCAGGCTGAAAATTTATAGAGCTGAGGGTGAAAGGGAGAAAGTTTAATATAGGAAAATTGATATTTACACAGAACTGCTGGTGGTTAAAACCTGAAAGTTACACAGATAAAAGCAACAACACGTTTACAATTCTAAACTGATCTTTAAAAGGTGTTTCTAACAACGGCACACGACTCCTTTATAGCAGTGTTCTTTGCGAGACAAGTAGAATGGATAAAATTAAGTCTTGAAACAACAGGCTTAAGCGTTCTCATTAAGACTGGGCTTTTTAATTAACTTAATTTGAGTTAGGGACTAAGGCACAGGTCGTTTAATGCTGGTTGACTTCGTAGTAAAGATGTAAAGAATCATATTTCAAGCCTGGGATTTAAAGATTCATGACAGAGATTATCAGCAACTCTGGATATTTACCAATCTCCATTTTCATTTATTTAACAAATTCCGAATTATTTAGGTGAGAATATCTCCATCTTTATATTATCACCAATTTTACTGGGGTTGGAAATTACGAAAATGTATCTTGGCGGTGGCTAATTTTCTTGAGAAAAGATTAAAAATAAAAGAAATAGTAAGATAAAATTAAAGACTTTTCCTGCTTGGAAAAAAGCCTCGACCACTACTGATACAAGATATAAGAAAAGTACAGCCTATAACGTGGGTAAGCAAACAGCTATTTTGTTAAAGAATACTGTGCATAATGCTAACCGGTATCACCGAAACTGGTGATTACAAAACAGGTATGTCCAGGAGGCATAAGGAATTTAAGGGTGTTACCTTCAAATTTCAGAATTCTTCAGAAGTTAAGAAAGGATATTCTTTACAATATTCTTATCCCAAATTATTTGTTTTAGATATAAAAAGTGTCTATCTTTAAAGCCCCTCAGGGAATATGCAAAAATGGAAAGAACACATCAACACAAGGCAGCCCAAATAAACAATGCTCTACATCCTTTTAAAGAAACACTTAACCTGAAAACAGCAAAAACTGTGCCAAAAGCCATTTTAAACCTGTTCTAGAACAAGGCTTTCTGACAAATACAGAGGGAGAGAGGAAGTAAGAAGAAATAAGCTCTAAGGGCTAAACTGCAGATATAGTCTTTTCCTATGAAGAACATGAGCTCTTCCTTTACTTAAACTTACTCGTCTTCCCCTGGAGACCAGGCAGGAAGGGCAAGCTGAGAATCAGGCTCAGTTCACTGTCCCCTGCAATAGGCTGAGTCTTGTTTCCCAACAGCACCACAGTACTGCCATCAGAAAAACAACCACACCTTGAACTACTTCTGGAGGCAAAATACTTTCTGTACAAGAGAAAACTGTGAACAAAAGCTCTAAGAAAACAGTATACAGTAAAGAACTATCAAGTTGCTGTTGAGTCGACTTTGACTCATGGCAGCCGCAAGTGTGTCAGGAGAACTGTGTTCCACAGGGTTTTCAATAGCTGATTTTTTGGAAGTAGATCACCAGGTCTTTTCTTCTGAGGTGCCTCTGGTTGGACTTGAACATCCAACCTTTAACAGCTGAGTGTGTTAACTGTTTGCACCACACAGGGACTCCAGGCAGTAATGGGTACCTCTCATAAGAAGAAAAGCAGCAGACATTACCACCCCTACTGCCCACAAGTGTTAGACAACAGTAATAGAGGTATCTTTAGCTGTGAATATGATTAAGGACATTGGTAAGCAAAGCTGCTGTGCTCAGAAAGATTTGTTTTTCCTCTAGTCGCATGGAGATGCAATTCTAGAAGGGTGTCCCATGGCAAAAATGGAAATGTAGGTAGAGGTGGTCTTGCCCCTACTTCATCAGAGGAGCACCAGTCAGGAACTCCTTCTTAGTGCTGGTCCTTCAGAAGCAGACCCTGAGATCAGCATCTGGGTGCAAATGGTTTATTGAGGAAGTGCTCCCAGCAGAGACCAGTAAGGGAGTGGAGGAAGCAGGACAGGGAGAAGGAGGAAGCCAAGCAACAATTCTTCTACTTGGGTGTTAGTTCCATCTTCTAGTGGGGAAACTGAGGCTCAGAGAGGATACTTGTCGCCAAATGAGTCACCAGAAAATCCAGGTCTCAAATGCAGGTCTTATGACTCGAAATCCTGGGTACTTCCGATCATGATTCAACTATATGTTGAATTTTACATTTCTGGGCTGCAAAGTGCTACTATATAGACCATATTTATCAGATACATTTAAAAATAAGAAGTTTGAAAATTCTGGTAAATCAAAGTTGACACTATTTTGACAGACCCCTTGTAGGGGGTGGGGGAGGTGTTCAGAAACAAGAGTCACTGTCATCTCCCTCTGTCATTGCTGCTGTCTAGAAGGGGGCTCCTCACCTCCTCTGTTCTGCAGGATGGTGTGGAGAGTGGGGGAAGGGCTGGTACCTGAGGGGTACCAATCAACACCAACCACACCTGCTGGGTTAGGAAAACGCATGCATGTTCATATCCACGCACACATATGCACCCCCACAGATGCATGCACTCATATGCACCCACACATGCACAGAGAACTCTGAGGTCCCAGAATGCACCTCCACTGCCACCCCAACCAACTAAAATCAGAGACTTTACAGTTCACAATACACCCTCGCATGATGTGCTAAGGTGCTGCTGTCCTCATTTCACAGGGCAGAATCTGCACAGCCATTTCGTGGCAGACCCGGCCTCAACCAGAGACAGTAAATCTATGTCTGGTTCCTCTTCCACTGCCCAGGCCCTAAGCTCAGCACTCTGCATTTCTCACCCTAATAGAAACTGCAAGAGTTCTGCAATTAGGGGACAGGCTGGCATCCATGGGAGACAGGATACGGGGAGCCACGAGGAGAATGGGTGAGCCTTTCCACCCAGCCTCATCACTGAAACCCAGAGGGAAAGATGACGAGAGAGCTAATCAAGTTCTCACAGTCCCAAACCCTCTCTTCTCTCAAAGGCAGAGAGGTTTCTCAAATGGAACAAAGTAATTTCTTTGCCGAGAGAGCTTTTATGTTCACCTTCAAAATAGCATTACTGCTTTGCAGAGAGACTTTCAGAGAAACACCTTCTTTGAAAGGAAGTAAATAAGAAGAGAGAAAAGTGTCTGGGGCTCCAATTTCTCTCCACTAGGATCTGAGTGCTTCAATCTCAAGGTACCTGGCACCTGGAATTCCGGCTTCCCTTCCCCTGTCTGTGAGGGCCTGCTGGGAGCTCTCTCTGCTGCTTAGAGATCAAGCCCAAAAAATTCTGGCTGCGATAAGGCAGGAATCACTACAGCATTCCTGGGTTTTATAAAGAATTGTCAGATAAAGAAAAAACAAACAAACAATTTCTGGACTATGGGAGGGCCTTATCAGTGGCCTTACCCATAAGGAACTCACCTGATCTGAGCACCTTCCCCACCGGCCTTGCTACAAATCCCCTCCACTGCTCACCTCACTCTGCTCTAAGACTCGGAAGACTACTGTTAAAATACCAACGGGATCTGATGGAATCAAAACCACGATAAAAATCCTGTTTCGCCTTGATACAATTTCTATCAGCTCTCCAGTCCCTCAGGAGGACTCCAAGGAAGTGATTCCGTGTGCTCTGCTGGGAAGCGTGGCATGGTGAGGACTCCCAGCTGTAGGCACAGCCTGGGGAAGTTCCTGGTGTGGTGGACACTGCCAGCGGTCTACCCAATCCTGTTGGGCCTCATTTACCATGTCTGTGCCCCTCTCTGTGGGCCTGTGCCTGTGGTTCTCTTCAGAAGACGGGCCTCAAGCAACTGCAGCCACCCTGCCCACACGTCCAGAGAGCTACAAGTGCCTGGGGATTTATGTCCCATGAGGGGCCCTTAGTCAATGACCAACCAGAGCACAAGCATGAAAACTCAGTCCCCTGGCCTTGTACCGGGGACAAATCTGAGGCATCCTCTATGGGATCAGGCTGAAGCCACCCTCCACAGGACTCCGCCTGAGGCCATCCCCTTGCTTGGCTTCCTCCTTCTCCCTGTCCTGCTTCCTCCACTCCCTTACTGGTCTCTGCTGGGAGCACTTCCTCAATAAACCATTTGCACCCAGATGCTGATCTCAGGGTCTGCTTCTGAAGGACCAGCACTAAGAAGGAGTTCCTGACTGGTGCTCCTCTGATGAAGTAGGGGCAAGACCACCTCTACCTACATTTCCATTTTTGCCATGGGACACCCTTCTAGAATTGCATCTCCATGCGACTAGAGGAAAAACAAATCTTTCTGAGCACAGCAGCTTTGCTTACCAATGTCCTTAATCATATTCACAGCTAAAGATACCTCTATTACTGTTGTCTAACACTTGTGGGCAGTAGGGGTGGTAATGTCTGCTGCTTTTCTCAACAGTAATTAATATTATTTGCATAAATTTGTAGAAGCACTTATCACAAAGAAATAAAGCACCTACCTAAGCAGTTCATGAAAATCAGCATAATATTAACCAAAAGAGGAAATTAAAAAGGAAAATGTCGCTGGAAATTTTAGCTTATCAATCTTCATTCTTCCCCTTTAACACTGTTTTGCCGCTGCTTATATCACATTTGCATAATTAAATTGCTGGGAGTGTTTTAATTTGGATGGAAAGTATTTATTATTTCTACTGCGTAAAAATTATTTGATGTTTGATTGAGTTTTTAATGCTCATCCTTCAAATTACTAAAGACAGAAAAAGTTTTCTTTCTTTCTCCGTTCTTTTTTTTCCCTAAGAGTTCAGATATTGTTAGAAGGTTACAAGTACAGAAGTAAGGCCAAACAAGTGCAAACAAATCTAGGCCCTCAGGAGGGGGTGTGGCATGTGGAAAGTGCCTGGGCTGGCCTGTCCAAGGGTCTCAGGGTCTTATTTCTATTTTGGCTTTGCCATGAGTTGGCTTGTGGCCTTGGGTGGGGGACATTTCTCTCTCTCTTTTTCACTCATTCGTTCAAGAAATATCTACGGATACCTACTCTGGACCAAATGGGTTTAACTAGCTCTGTGATGTCTAACATAGTCACTTTGAGGACTGAGGTGCACCTGACCCAAGTTATGGTCTTTTCAATTGCCTCATATGCACACAAAACCTGGACAATGAAGGGGAAAAAAAAAAAAAGAAAAAGAATTGATGCATTTGAACTGTGGTGCTGCTGAAGAATACTGAATATACTGTGGACTGCCAGAAGAACAAACAAATCAATCCTAGGAGAAATACAGCTAGAATGCTCCTTAGAAGCGAGGATGGCAAGACTTCGGCTCTCATACTTAGGCCGCGTCATCAGTAAAGACCGATCGTTAGACAAGGACATCGTGTTTGGTAAAGTAGGTCAGCGAAAATGAGGGAAACCTTCAGTGAGGTGGGTTGACACAATAGGCACAACAATGGACTCAAACACAGCAACAATAATGAAGATGGCACAGGACTGGGCAATGCTTTGTTCTGTTACGCGTAAGGTCGCCAGGAGTCGGAACCAACTCGACAGCAACTAACGATAGCCACACGTGACTATTTAAATTTAAATATAAATTAATTAAAATTAAAATCAGTTTTCTAGTTGCACTAGACACATGTAAAGTGCTCAATAGCTACTTGTGGCTAGCAGCTACCGTATTAGCACACACACAGAAAATTTCAGTCATCACAGAAAGTTCTGTTAGACAGTGGTGAACTAGATGATCTTTGAATTCTTTCATCTCTAAGGTGCTGGGATTAAAATGATGTAAAAATATGCCCAATTCATACTGGTAACCACTTTTGGTGCTGTGCTGAAGCTTCTCCCATTTTACATGCTTTCACCTGGAGTCTTTTATAATGATGGAAAGGGTTGGAGTAGGTACATAGGGGACAAAGGGACAAGTTTTTCTTTCCTCTTAAAGGAAATCAGAGCCCAGCAGAGGAGACAGACATATGCACAAACAGTACAACTGGGAACAGGAGTAAGAGTGTGGTTCCTAAGCTGATGTGAAACCAGTCATCCTACAATTTCCACGGCCGTACCATTCCACTGCTGGGAGTACACCAGGCCAGGCGGCACAACTGCTATTCTCACTTGATTAAGAGGCTGTATGTTCTCTGATGTGCTTTATTCCTCAAAGCACTATGCTACACCATCAAGGTGTTAAGGCTCTTGAATATAGGCAGGGTTGTATCTCAACACAAGCAGCAAGGGAGGAACACGCAGACTGATAGGGAATTTCCCTTACGTGGCCAGGCCCTGCAATGGTGTGGCAGTTTGTATTATTTTTCAACAGATATTCACCTGGGCTTGGCCATATGAGTTGTGTTGCCCTCACAGTCGGTAGAGATACTTCCCAGGTCCTCAATTTGAGGGTTGGCCAGGTGGGTTGATTTGGACAATGGGATGGTAGTAGATATGACACAAGCAGGGGCCTAGAATGTACTCACAGAGTTGGGTTTGGCCTTTTGTGCTCTGGCATTGCCATAGAAGACCCCATCCTGAGTAGCCCACTGGCCCTGAAGAATGAGAGATACCTGGAGCAGAGCTGAACCCAACCTGCTGGCTGGAGCCACGCCTAGACCAGCTGAACCCAGATGACCTGCGGTTACACAGTCAGGAAATAAGTGCTTTTTCCTATATGCCCCAGAGTTTTGAGATGATTTGTTACACAGCATTATTGCGGCAACAGCTGACCATTACAGATGGTGACAAAAGGAAGGATCAATCCAGTTCAGACAAATTACATAGTTTGAGGCTGTGATTCTGTTAGGCAATCACTGAGTGCTTTGGAGTTGCTAGCCTGGCAACATCGTGTTAAGCATGATAAACTGGGCAAGTCTGACAACCATAGCTCCACATGTGAATGTTTACCTCTCCCACAGAAACCTGCCACAACCAGAACTATAACTGAAAAAGAGAAAAACTGATTTTGGAACCATCACTATATCATAATTTTGATTTCACAAACGACATAAATGCCTAAGTCAAGCACGTCATTTGCCTCTGTAGTAAATTCTTGATAATCTGTAACTGAGAAAGAAGAAACTAAGAAAATAACCTCATCCTTCTCAAAGCCCTTATATTCTATCTTTTCTCCTACTAACTTCATTATCAGAGTTCCTTCAGCATAAAATCAATAGCATGTAGCAATGTCTGGAAAAGGAGAACAGATGAACAAATACACACACACTGAAGTGAGCTACTCTCTCCAACCTGCCTGCCCCATGGTCTGGCCCCCAGTGGAGCAGCCTCCTCTCATCTCTGCTCCCTGACTCAGTGATTCTTTTCTGAGAATCTGCTGGAGGAGGTTGGCTGCATCCTCTGGTACAGGCCAGAAGGGAGAAGGACAAGGGAAATGAATGGCTGAGGGTGGTGGTCAAGGGCCTGCAGCCTGCAATCAAGAAAGCAGAGCAACTGATTTTGTGGCCGCCATATTTGGTCCTGTAGTTACTCATGAGAGGAAGCACTGCTAAACAACTCCATGGGGGCCGCACTCCCACACTTTATTTACTTCCTTATAAAGGATGATGTTTGTCTGTCAGAGGAGCAACAAAAATAACCAAACGGTGTAACTGCACTTTAGACTTTTTTCTCATATTGTTTTAGAAATAAAATGGAAGTTGAAGCATCAATAAAATGGTCTCATAATCAGAAAAGCGTTTCCTGTGCTAATTAAAAACAAATTTTACTATACTAAACGAGCCAAGGAAGCACAAAATTTCTGTAGATGGGTTAGGTTAAGTCATTTTCGGGGAACTACTGTTCAAATATGGTTTGTGATAAGATGTGGAGGACGTGACTAAGCTGCCATGATGGTTTAATATGTTTCCCTTCTGCCTTTTAAGTTCTTGGTCATCATGGAGTATAGAAACGTACGGGGAGAATAAATTAATGAGTTGAGGGTTCAGAGTTGAGCTTTTCTATTTGAGTTTTCATGCACGGAAACAGGCAAAATTGCTCAGTCGTATTAGAAATACACAGCCATGGGCCACTTTACATTCACGGGAAGGAGATCCGAATGGAGAAGAAAAGGGTTGCCCAGAAGGCTGGCGCTCTTGCACTACAATCTAATGCTTCCATCTTGAGTGCCTACTGCACCCGAGGTTTCTAATAGATTTTCCTTGTTTATGTTGTAATCAAAGTTGATTTAGAAGCCTCTAATAATTAGGATGCTGCTACGGTTATTACAGCTAAAGTTATATAAAAAAACACACAAGCAACTATTGCCTAATAAAGAGTCAAATGAGCAAAAGCGTAAACCACTGACAATCTGGGGTCTTGCTTTAATTTGAATTCTCATGAGTTCCCATCACATCGGAATCGTACGTAACAATGAATAAGCCTCTGTCATCATGGAAGTTTCTCCCACAGGCTCACACTAATTATCTTTCTATTTTCCACCCGGAGCCTTGTGAGGAGATTACTGGCAGGGACATAAACGGGACTTGAGGACCGAGGCAGGGTTTATAGTGCTCTTCATTCTGCTTTTACACAGGGTATGTGAAAACCAAAAAACCAGCAGCTTACTTAGACAACACCTTAAGCATCTTTATATTATCCTTATATTTTTAAATATCTTAAACAGGATTGTATTCATTAATGCTCAAGTTTGATAAGCTTGTCTATATTCGCCTATCCATATTCTTTATTATAGCAACTTCGCAGGAACCATCGAAGATGGGCTAGCTCTGGGTAGAGAGAAGGACTTGTCATCAAAACAGTGCTAATGCTGAAGTCTACCTCTCTCCTGTTCATGCCAGAGGGAGCTCCTAGAAGTTGCAGAGGGGGGCTGCCCTTGGAGCTTTTCTGTGGTTTTGCACAGGTAAGCCCAGATCTTCCTCAACCAAGAACATGCTCGGCCCAGCCATCTCAAGAGGAAGCAATGTGGGTCCTGTGGGCACTTGTGGTTGCAGAGGGCAACCTCACCAGCCAGCACTAGATCCTGGGCAATCTCATCACCTGTAGGACTCTGTCTCCTCCCCAGTCTTGAAATCTGTAGCAAGGTCTCACCCTCATGCTCAGGAGCTGCCTTGAGTGGGCTCGTGGCCCTTGGCTCACACCACTTTTACATGTTTTCTCACACTGTGTTTTTAATAATTTAGTACAAATCTCTCTTCCTCACTAGGCTATGAGCTCCTTATGTGCGGGGGCATTTTCTTACTCATTTTTTATTCTCAGTGCTTGGCTCAACTCCTAGCAGGCATTTAATTCTCTTTCACCTTCCCTCCCTCCTCCCTCATTTCTTTCCTCTCTTCCTCCCTCCCCTCCCTTTGTCTTCCCTCTTATACCCCTCCCTTCGGATGTATGAATCTCTTCTATGTATGTCTCATGCACTGTGCTAGATGCTAGCAGGACGTGAACAAGACAGTTCCTTAAACACCATGCCATCTAGATATAGAAACCAAATGTAAGGGTGTCATGAAATGCTATGATGGGGTAAGCACGAGATGTTAATTGACCCTGGTCAGACAAGCCTGTAAGCAGAGACCTGCAGAGATTGGGGATTGACCAGGGGAAGGAGGTGAGGGCAGGAGGTGGAGTTGGGAGGGAAGAATGTTCCAGGTAGAGGGAACAGCTCAACGGAGAACAAGAGTACAGCCGATTCAGGAAACGGTTAGTGGCCAGAACAGCTGGAGTGCAGAGTTAAGGAGGGGAGGAACGTGAACAGCACTAGAGAGATAAGCAGAAATCAGGAAGAACATCCTAAGCCACACTCAAGACTGTGGGCTTTATCCCAAGGGCAGTGGAAAATCACTGATGGGCTTTAAACAGGGCAGTAAGGTGCTTTTAGAGTCCCTGGGTGGCACAAACAGTTAAGTGCTCAACTACTAGGTTGGTGATCCACAGCAGAAGTGCTTTGGAAGACAGGCCTGGTGATCTGCTTCTGAAAGGTCATGGCCTTGAAAACCCTATGGAGCGCATTTCTACTCTGCACACATGGGGTTACCATGAGTCAGAATCGACTCAACAGCAACTAATATCAACAAAAACAAGGTGCTTTCACAAGGTGCTCAGTAAAAGTTTACTGAGTGGATAACGTGATGCACTGAGGACCCAGGACGTGCTCTCTCTAGGACTGGCTTTTCTTCTCATCTTCTCCCTAGCCCATCACTCATGTCTGGGTTACGCTCTTTCCTTGGTATCTGCATGTCCAAATCATACACATTATTCAGACTCATCTCTAAAGAAACCCGTCACAACATCTAGGACTTACATTTCACTTATTTCTTGGAAGTTCTTACAGTCTCCTTGCACTTGCCTCAGAAGTCATACTCTGATGACCTCAATCCTATCCTCTTCGGCATATTTTAATGATGTTAATTTTCACTGTGAACTACTTTTCATGATAATGGCATAATGAATAAGGAAAAAGTACATTTTTTGTGTGTGTTGTGGAAAATAAATCTGAAGTAAAATAAATTGAAAAAGATGACAAGTTATCCTTGACTTTTCTTTTTCTCAAATAGTTCATTTCAACATTATTTTCAACTGATTTTAAGAATACAGCATTGAACCTGACAAAAGAGCATAAGTCAAGCACTTGGACTTGAGGGCTCCATCACATATAGACTCAGTGCTTTTTTCTGATGAGCTTCAAACTTGCCTAACGGCTTAAAAATAACCTACAGTACATGAGTCATGTTTCGGGATTTATCTTCAAAGAATTCCAATTACATTGCTTAGTCACGGCAATCTCCCGTTTTTAGACACAGGGACAAATATTTAGGGAAAAAAAACCCCACAGGATTCACAAGTAAAGATTTATACTTTCCTCTCACTAGAAGAGGTGCTAAATAAAGCTGCCATCACTATGATGGCTGCTCTAGCTGCATTCATCCCAACGATCAACTCAGTCCAAAGTTACACAACTGCCAAGGAAGCATCTCATGGGTACCTGCTTTCCAGTCTTTAGCAGGCAAATGTCTCTTCATTTTTGGACAAATAATAAAGAATTCTTATTCTGAATATTTCCAGTATAGAGTTCACAGTCTATACAATCAATTAAAAAAATGTATAAATAAAACATATTTTTCTCCCGGCTCTCAAAACTCAAAAGATAGTCAAGCCTCTCCCAGATCACGCTCCAATTTCAATTCTTCCTCTTCTTTCCTTTCATGCATACAACACCCCATCTAAAACTTCCTTTCCTGCCTCCATGCTCTTGTTCATGCTGTTCCCTGGACCTGAAATGCTGTTCCCTCTATATCTGCATATCCAAATCATACATGCGTTTCAAAACTCATCTCAGATATCACTTTCTCTAAGAAACCTGCCCTAGTGGCTCCAGAGAAATGGAGCTTCTCCTACCGACAGACTCCTTCCAGTGCCTTAGCCACTTGCTGCAGTGCATTGCACTGTCTTCTCTAGGCTCACTGAGGGCAGGATACCCTAGTGTATTGAATTACTTAGAATAGGCATCAGTACCTACCAACCCACATGAGTGGTAAGATATTGGGAAAACATGAACAGGCAGATTTGTTGGTTCAATAAGTCAAAAAATTAAAACTGGATCAAGAGAAGGCAAAAGAAAAATAGAGTCTCAAGTGCAAAGGATGACGTTTCAGCACAGGAGGACCATTCACCTCCAGCAAATACAATTCATCACATCTGGGTCCCCACACAAGGTGTCCTAGAGGACACAAGGTAAAGGCTGCCATTTAGAGTCTCTGTTAAGTGCCAGGGTATGTGCAAGTGCTTTACTTAAATTTGTTTCTCAAAACAACTGTAGAACGTATGTGTTATCACAAAGGAGGAAATGGGGGTCAGGAAGGCTCATAGGGTTGAAAATTCTTGTCTCCAAAGTCATACCCCACCCATCATGCTCCTCTAGGACTGTGCCCTCTGCCCACAAGAACCTTGCCTTCTAAGAGAGAGAAATGTATCTGAACACACACACCAAGTCTCAGTAAAACAAGGATAGACATCTATATAAGGCTGTTTTGAGCATTATTAGTTTTACAGCAGGAAAAATCAAAAGAGGCTAACAGAAGTCCTGTACGTCTGCACAATGCATCATACTTCCTGGAGAACTTCCACATTCATGAATTTACTTACCTATTAGATTTGGCATAGTCTGAGTTGGTAAGGTATGAACAGAGTTTTGCTGTGCCTTGCAAGGATGGGCCAGAGTCCTTAGTTCTGAGCTTCTGGAAGTCTAAAAAGCTCAGTGGCTCTGAAGAAGTAAACAATTTCTGTAAGTCTGCCCAAAACCAGGTCTCCAAGAGACCCAGGGAACCAAAGTGCCTTTGTAAAGCTGATCCGAGTGGCTCATTCTTCCCCAAGTCAGTCTGTGAGACACAGGTCCAAACAGAGATGGAACTGGTGGATCTCTTCATTCTGGGGCTGCAGCCATCTGAAAGCAGCTGGAGACCAGAGTCTCTGGGGTTAGGCTATACTAAGGTCACACGAGATACAAGGCTCAACCCCTACTGAAATCCCCACATACCCACTCCCCAAGTTTATCACATACAGAGCTTATGTTTCCGACAACAACAATATCTACCCACTGTTCTGTTCATATCCAATATAACTCCTAGAAGACAGTCACAGACTTTTGAGACTTGAGCAGGAGCAAAATAAGCACCTTCTGAATAAATGCACGCTCAGAAGCTGCAGACTTCTGGGGTCCTCCTTAAGGAAACCTGTATTTAAGTTGGCCCCTGCGAACTGAGCTCTAGGACTTTTTGACTTGGGATAACTTAGGCCAAACTTCTCCATCCCTAGCCTCTACAACTAAGTCTTCCCAGGGGCCAGCATGGAACTGCTCCATTCATCAACATCCAGCATTTTATTTAATGGCAGACATATGAGAGGGGCCCTGGTGATGCACTGGTTAAAAGCTCAGGCTGCTAACCAAAAGGTTGGCAGTTCAAATCCACCAGCTGCTCCTTGGAGACCCTATGGGGCAGTTCTACTCTGTTCTATAGGGTCGCTGTGAGTTGGAATTGACTTGATGGCAATGGGTTTTTGGTTTTTATATGAGAGGGACCCTTAGTAAAATTAATAATACTAATGATAATAAGCTTCTAAAGTCATGCTTCTCCTGTAGAACTCTAATCAAAACCAAACCTGTTGCCGTCAAGTTGATTCCGACTCATAGCAGCCCTACAGCACAGAGTAGAACTGCCCCATAGGGTTTCCAAGGAGTGGCCGGTGGATTCAAACTGCCGACCTTCTGGTTAGCAGCTGAGCTCTTAACCACTGCGCCACCAGGGCTCCTGCAAAACTCTAGAGAAGGCACAGTTAGGCTTCAGAAGGGCAAAACAGGAATAGTGACTTTTCTACCCTCACCCTATTCGTCAAATATAAACATACAATTCTGATTTCCCCTTGGACTTCTGGGCACACATATAAGACATACACGTTTCTGCTTGGAGGGATCTTGCTATGGAATATAGGGCCCAAGGCACCTTATTCCTTCTTTCAGTGAAATAGCACAGTTGCTCTTTATGTGATTCTGTCCTGGGTGAAGTCAAGGAAATAGTGCCACAGCACCATTGTCAAGGCCACACACATCTTTCTAGAAAATAAGATGTAGATTATTTTGTCCATCTTGCCATTATTAATACGCACATAAATCCTCTGTGCCGTTTCATGGGTATATTTCCAGGCACATGGTATATATTTTATAACTTCATACTACCCAATGATAAATGCGATTTGTGGAACTCATTTCTTCACAAACACAGATCTTTTCCATATTTTATGCAAACCTGCTATTCATCTTTTTTTTAGCATTCTCATATTTAACCTAAGATAATAAAAGCATAATTTAAGGCAACAGTTTTATAAAATCCTAACTTGGATGTCAGTGTCTCCTTTACCACAAGGCAGCATGTTCTTCATCTTTGGTTTTTTGTTTTGTATTTTTGTTTTATTTTGTTTTTGAGTCATGAACCCTTTTAAGAAGAAGACAAACATTATGGATTCCTTCCCCAGAAAAATGTGCTTGAACAGAAACACAAAGTTTTCATATAACTAATTGTATTTCATTGAAAGTTTATTTCCTTAACATAAACAGAATGTAGAAATAACCTTTACAAAGAATTATGTATCATTCACTACCTTTTTTTATATGTTTATTGTACAAGCAATCCTGCTTAAGAATAAACTTCAATTTGAAAGCTTGCTGTTGTTTAGCTTGAATAAGAAGCTGAAATTACGGCACAGTGTTTGACAGCCAGATGTGTGTGTGTTTTAACAGTAACCAAAGTTAGGCTTGCATCAAGCAACTGCAGAATCATCTATCTAGGACTCTTGGCAATGAACTCATGCTTTACTCTTTACTATGTCTTTCAGTAAGTGTCGGTGTGTTTGGTACGGTCTGCCTCACTCTGTCATCATAGAAAAAATGCAGAAATCTGTTTCCATTTTAAAAGACTCTGGGCGGAAGCAGCCTTCAAAGGATTAGGTGGTGTTGCCAGATGTGTGCAGATTTTTCCTTGCAGAGAAATTAATGAGGCTTTGTCCTTTTGGAGACCAACCTACAGGGCTTCTTCCTCCAGCACCGGAAGCTTCGCCTATCTCCACTTTCCTCTTGCTGAAAGCTTGACCAAAAAAGCTCAGAGCTCCTAAGGAGCATCAGTAATGGCACCAACAGGACCTTGTAATGAAAAGATTAGCCTCGTTCATATGACGAAAACCAAAACTTCTAAGTGTGTCAAGTGCTCTGGGATTTGTTTCAGATTGCTCTGAGAGGAGCTGGCCTTTTCTCTCCAAACCAGGAGAGCTTTCGACTAAAGATGAGCCAAGTGTTCTAAGAGTTGTTCTCTGGAAGGCTAAGAAACTTCTGGGTAGTAGAGGAGAACTTACGTCCTGTGTCACTACTTGACAAACCCCTATAGAGATGGTGATTTAAGACCTTGGCTCTCCTAAAAGACATTCATCATGGCAGTAAATATGATTTCTGTGTGATTGCTGGTAGAGCAGCTGGTGTTGGAGCATGGGGAGGTAAAGAGACTAACGGCCCTTCCTTCCTCTTCACAAAAGGAGTCAAAGCACGAGCTCTTTCATCACAGTAATTTGTACTTGATGAACGAAAGGGAGTATCTGGGTGGCACAGTTAAGCGCTCGGCTACTAACTGAAAGGTTGGCGGTTTGAATCCAGCCAGAGATACCTTGGAAGAAAGGTCTGGAGATCTAGTTCTGAAAGATCATAAACACTAAAAACCTATGTAGCGCAGCTCTGCTCTGACACACATGAAGTTGCCATGAGTTGGAATAGACTTGACAGCTTTTTTTTTTTAATGGACAAAAACCATACGCTGGTTTCCCAGGAATACATCAGAAATTCCATCCAGTTGTAGCTGAAGGAAAATGGCAAAACTATCAATTCTGCCTGGATTAATTTTGAAATATTAGAATTCAGAAACTGCAGGGACTCGGAAAAACCCAAAACCAAACCCACTGCTGTCGAGTCGATTCTGACTCATGGTGACCCTATAGGACAGAGTAGAACTGCCCCATGGGTTTCCAGTGAGCTGCTAGTGGATTCAAACTACCAACCTTTTGGTTAGCAACTGCAGCTCTTTTCCTGTTGTACTTCAGATGAAGGTTTACAGAACAAACTAGCTTCTCATTAAACCATCAGTACACATATTGTTTTGTGACATTGGTTACCAACCCCATGACACATCAACACTCTCCCTTCTCGACCTTGGGTTTCCTGTTACCAGCTTTCCTGTCCCCTCCTGCCTTTTAGTCCTTGTTCCTGGGCTGTTGCACCCCATTAGTCTCGTCTTGTTTTATGGGGCTGTCTAATCTTTGGCTGAAGGGTGAACCTCGGGAGTGATTTCATTACTGAGCTAAAGGTGTGTCCAGAGGCCATGTTCTCAGGGTTTCTCCAGTCTCTGTCAGGCCAGTAAGTCTGGTCTTTATTTGTGAGTTAGAATTTTGTTCTACATTTTTCTCCAGCTCTGTCCGGGACCCTCTGTTGTGATCCCTGTTACAGCAGTCAGTGGTGGTGGCTGGATACAATCTAGTTGTGTGAGACTCTGTCTGGTGGAGGCTGTGGTAGTTGTGGTCCATTAGTCCCTTACACTAATCTTTCCCTTGTGTCTTTGGTGTTCTTCATTCTCTCTTGCTCCCGATGGGGTAAGACCAGTGGAGTGTCTTAGATGGTTGCTCACAAGCTTTTAAGACCCCAGACAGCAGCCGTAGCTCTTAACCACTGTACCAACAGGGCTCTGAAGGAACCCTGAGTGGATGCTATTTGACAGATCAATACTTCTTTCTCTTCTTATTCCACCACAAGCTGTAGAACAGTTCAATTCTCTCCACTTACATACATATATATATATATATATATATATATATATATACACTCTCCCCTTGGAAATGCTACAGGACACTTATTGGCTGCTTAGAGGCAATGCTTTCCTCTTGGGACAAATCCAAGTTTCTCACTTCTTGAATAGCGCCATCTTCTAACGGAGATGATCATACCACCTGCTGAATCTCCAGGCAAGATGGACAGAAGGTGATCCTTTGCGTCTGCTGTTTCCAGCATCAGTAACCCATGTGCCTGCTGGTGGGCTTACCCCTATCCATTGGGTAGAGGATCAGACCTTTCTTTCCTTTCCAGGTCATCTTCTTCCAGGACATGCATTCTCAATAGGGGCAATATCACTCCCAAGGAGGTGAACATCAGTTCTTGGGAGTGGCCGTCCAGAGAATCACAATATATAAACAGATCGAAGTATATCCATGGTATTAAAGTTGTATAGGGAGGGATGATTAGAAAAAAAGGTCTAAAAAAGGTTCCTTAGGGGTGCATAACACCAGAAAGGCTGATGGATATTGCTCTAGTATGTTTGAAGAAGGGTGTGTTGAGGTGTCTCTGGCCTCGTGTTCTCACACTCTTTGCTTGTCTGCAGACATCCTCTGACTTGGCTCCTGGTTTCCACTGGAATTAAGGGACCACTGAACTCCCTGTCCCCATAAAATGCTACAACTACCACTGCAGCCACACAGGAATGGCGTACAGAGTCTCACACACAACTACACTGCCCCCTGCAAAGGCCGAATACTGCTCCCCCTGGACCAGTATGTATAACATGTACTCACATGTATACAGTATGTGTAACAATATTTACTGACAGTATTTCTACCACCCATCTGTGAGATTGTCATACGGTGGTGGCTTGTATGTTGCTCTGATGCTGGAAGCTATGCCAATGGTATTTCAAATACCAGCAAGATTGCCCACAGTGGATAGGTTTCAGCAGAGCTTCCAGACTAAGACAGACTAGGAAGAAAGGCCTGGCAATCTACTTCTGAAAATTAGCCAATGAAAACCTCATAGATCACCAGAGAATACTGTCTGATACGGTGTTGGAAGTTGAGCCCCCTAGGTTGGAAGGCACTACACAGGGCCCCATCAATGGACTCAAACATACCATTGATGATGAAGGACACAGGACTTGGCAACGTGTCGCTCTGTTATACACTAGATTGCTGTGAGTCAGAGTTAACTCGACAGCACCTAACAACTGACAGTATCAGAAGGGAATTACAATTCAGAAAGGAAAACTTGAAACTATCAAATTTTGATGCTCCTGTAGAGCACATTCCATCACTGAGGGATCCCTTGTTGACCCCCTTTAGATCTGTTTTCCTTGCCCCATTCACATTACTGAGACATCTCTCTTTCTGATATGAGCCTATTCTCCCCATGATCTCTGCTCCAGGCTCAGAACTCTGGCCACCAAGAAGAAACCAAAAATAGTTAACACCATACTAACTTCTCCCAGAAAAGTATCCTTTGTATTTGCCCTGCAGAGCAGTTTAGTTCCTCTTTGTTCAACTTCTTCCCCTGGACTAGGTTCCCAGTCTCACCTCCAGAGTCCAAAGACCAAGCAAAAGGTTCCTTGATATGTAGGAAGACAGATGATCCAGGGGGCCTAACCTAAAGTGCTTGTTCATAAGGGGAGCTCAGACAAAGCCAATTCACAAGAGACTAGAGCATGTGCATTTTCAAATCTCAAGCAAACACCAGCAGTAGCATCCTCCACCTGTCTAGGTGTTGAGATGGTGCTTATGGACTTCAGAATCTGTCTTTTACCCTTTTCCTCTTATGATTTTACTCTGCTGGACTTGCTTTCATGGCAAGTAGCATCTGGTAGGCTTCCTCCTTGGGCTTCAGGAATTCAAGAAATGACTTAACTTTGGCCTATCCTAGGGATGCTGTCTCTTGCCTACTCTGTAGAAATTCTTAGCTTGGCATCCATTGCACCTGGGTCCACCTACTTAAAACCCTCTCTGGACATCAGGTTCTCACTGGCAAGAACAAGAGGGGCTGGCTCCACTGAGCCCTAGCCTACCTTGCTGAGTCTACAGACCAAAGTTCTACTCAGAGGGCCAATGATACAGACACAAATTTGTATTGATATATTTGATTAACAACTTGGAGCAATAAAGTGTCAACATAAAGTCAATAACAACTAAAGCAAAACAAAGAAAGGCTGTTTTACAACTTTCCAAGACTTAGTTCCATGGGGTGATACCTGCTGTCTTAGTTAAAATAGTGCCAGATACTGTAACAGATAATTTTACACCCAATCCTCCACCCAAATCTCAGTGACTTAACACCTTAGAGAAGTTTCTCGTTCTAACAGTTCAATGCAAGTTTCAAAGGTGGCCTTCTACATGGTGCCTCAGAAGACCTATGCTCCTTCCACCTTGTGGTTCCACTATGCCATGAGGATCTCAAAAGCCTTTTGCATCCAGCTGGCAAATGGGCAAAGAGAGGGTGGGGAAAAGGCCCCTTTCTCCTAAGAACCTCGATCTAGAAATCACACACATCTGCCAATATGTCATTGGTTATGATCTAAATGCAAGGGAGCTGGGATATGTAGACTAGTTGTGAGCCAAGTAAGAGGATGAACATGCTTGGCACATTGCTGGCCACTCTGTCACCTCCACTTTCTCCCATCAGTCCACTGTGGGCTGAGCAGAGGCTGTGTTGGGATCATGAACTCATGGGGGGAGGCCTTATGAGACCATGAAGTCCAATCTCATTGGGTTTAAGGCTTGAGTGACTTGGGAGAAGTTTCTCCTTTCCCAAGCTTTACTATTCACCATTGTTCATAGATTGCATCCCTTCCAAATCAAGCTTCTCTGGCTGTTTCAGAGATTTCAGTGGATCCTGGGTTTTGACTGGTTGTCCTTTTTTATGGATCACATTTGCAGGTGATTCTCGTTTCTGCTGAAGTTTTCTTGCTTTCACATTCTAATTACATAATGTTGTAACACTACATAATAACATACCTGTTGCCTGTTAAACTGGGGGCTCTTTGAGGTCAAGACAATAGAATATTCCTTAACATACTTACTGTTCTTAGAGGCAGGAGAGAAGTCTGACAAGGTCAGCTTATAAAAGGGTCCTGGAAAATGAAGGCCCTACTCTGAGACAAGACAATCAAACTCTGCAGGTTCTGGGGAGCCCACCAAAGAAGGTGCATTTATTAGATTATAACTCATTTTCCAAATTTGTACTCATTACAGAGACATGTAACTGCAGACAAGAACTTCTGTGTAGTCTTTCCCAGGTAAATGCTTGACCTCTGTTATATTATGAACATCCAAAATGGTGTGCTGACTCCACTCCCATATACTGTGGATTCCCCTCCCCCACTGATCTGGGCCATCTTTTTCCCTTTCCCCCAACACACGTATAAAGCACTGCTTTGTTCTAACTGTGCTCACCATTCTTGAAAGAGCTGCTCCCAGTGTTCTATCAACTGGAAAGCAGCTGGAAAACTCATAGTTGCCAAGGAGCTACCTGTGCTAATGGTAAAGACATCACCTTTCCAAGAATATCTGCCTATTAATGAGGGCTTGTTCCCAAAGGAAAGCTCTCTAGTGGTGAGACTTTAGAAACTGATGATGACTTTCAGGGAAGACCTGAAAGACACAGACACACTGAGATGGAAGAGCAGCCCTGCACTCTTCAATCACCCCCAGAGTGGTAGCTGCTGGTCCACCCACATCTAAGACTGGCCCTGGGCACAGATATGCAATCCTGGATTGAATTCCAACCTTCCAACCTAAGAATGCCCTTGCACCAAGCAGAGGTCCTGCATAACTTAACTTTGCTTACACTTCAACTATTGCACCCATCTTTAAGAATCAGTGATTATTATTATTATTATTTAGAATTGTTCTCTTTATAGATACATTCCTAATAAAGATTTAGGGGTGGAAAGTTTTCAGGGCTGTGTTCATAATCGATCAGCGCTTCCTTATTGTGAAAAAGGCTGATCATTAAGATTGTTGTTTGGAAAAAATATTTTAAAAGGTCTCAAATCAAACTGTATCATCAGCACTGGTGTTTTATGCAAATTAGAAGACATATCCTTACAGTGCATCATAGGAACTAATCATCCGGGCACCATCGCTCTGAGAAAGCATCTGCCACCCGAAACTTAGAACAATATAATTCACAGTCCATGGAACAGTGCATCACTACAGATTAAACTTTTTATAAACTTATAATGATTTCATATAAAAACATTACATTTTAATAGTTTCAAGAAATGACAGGGTAGGGCTGGTATAAATGTTTAACTAGCACTGCATCATAATTCACACTTGGCTTGTTTCATTCCTGGTTATGCTAAAATGAAAAAACAAGCTTAAAAATACCATCAAATTCCAAACAGAAAACTTATAAACAAATACTCTATGCAAACCAGTTTTCTAGCCCCAAGGATATCCCAGCTTCTCTCAGATAAACATCTGGCTGTTTCAATTTACCTCTCAGGTAATTTTTCTATATAAGTAATTTCAACTGTTCATCATTCTGACCTTGGGGAGATGAAAAATAGGACATGGCCTTTTGTCATTCACTTGTTTCAATATATGAAGACCACTATGGATAAGACCGAAGAAGAATTGATACCTTTGAACTATGCTGTTGGCGAAGAATAATGAATATACCATGGACTGCCAGAAGAAGGAACAAATCTGTCTTGGAAGAAGTACAGGCAGAGTGCTCCTTGGAAGCGAGGATGGCAAGACTTCGTCTCACCTACTTTGGACATGTTATCAAGAGAGACCAGTCCCTGGAGAAGGACATCATGCTTGATAAAGTACAGGGTCAGCAAAAAAGAGGAAGACTCTCAATGAGATGGATTGACACAGGGGCTGAAACATAGCAACGACTGTGAGGATGGTGCAGGTCCTGGCAGTGTCTCATTCTGTTGTACACAGGGTTGCTGTGAGTTGGAACCGACTTGACGGCACCTAACAACACCACCACCACCTAACAATAACAACTATAACATGGAGAGGCCCCTTGTGTTCTCAATGCCAAAATGCCCCTTGGCTTTACTGTGACTTTATATGTTTTTCTATAAAGGAATGAAGATCACACCCAAATGTCAAGACCTATCAATATGACATTGAGATGTGAGTCACTGAGATACATGAGACACACAGAGGGAGACCTGAAACTGCCTGGCAGGAGTATATTTGATTGTCGTCAGCAGATACTGATCACCTATTGCCCTTTCTCTTGATAGTCTCTTCTATCTCCGAATTCTCAGTAATTCTGACCACTTGTTTTTTCTGATACAATCACTCGTAGAGATCTGAGGACGTGATGGCATCCCTAGGGATCTGAGAACCCAAACTGTGGCATCAGAAACTACATCATACTATTTATTGATTATAGACTAATCAGATTTAAAACTCCATGCTCCATGCCATACAAGCCAGTGAAAAATGGCAACTATGGAAACAGTTTATATAAATGATTGCTTTTTCTGGGCTTTGTAACTTTGTCAGTAATTTCTGAAATGCCTGAATTATTTTCTCTAAAGGTCACACATTACTTGTACAATCATAAAATGAAAATAAAGATTTAAATTTTGATAACTATGGGAAAAAATGTTCCTCTGGTCTAGGTGGGCCTCGAGGAACGCAGAATCAAAGTGGAGGGTGGGGGGAAAACAGACAAAGCCCATCAGAGCCAGAGAGTATGGGGAGCAGCTTCATGTAGCAGGGATAAGTCATGGGTAGGAATCAAGGCAGTGGGGGTAGGAGGCAAGGGGAGGAAGTCAGCGAGGGAAGGCAGTACAAGGTAGAATGAGTCCTCACAGTTCAGGCAACAGGCTGAAAACGCCCCCTCCCCACACAGCCACCTTGGGAAGTGGAACTGTGGGAAATAAAAGACAAAACTTCATGTCCGTGTTTTGGGGAAGCCAGGGAAAGAAGAACAGAAGTAGCAAAAGACATGACACTGAGAGGCAAGCAGGCATTTCAGGTGTAAGTAACCGACAGAATCTAAGCCCCTTCCACTCTCAGGCAACCATGGAAGGGTGCTGGATCCCTAAGGTCTACAAATTCTTTTATTTGGAGATTAAAGGAAAGGGTGACCCCAGAAGCTTGAAATATGAGGACGTTTGGCGAACATGTGAGCCTCCTACTAAGCTATGAGGCAGATGCTATCATTTCTAGTTTAATGATTAAAAAAACATATATTCAAAGAAGTAACTTGTCCAAGGTTTCCTAGTCTAGAGCTGAGAAGTAAACCGAGACCTGACATTAAAGCTTCGCTTCCTCATAAAAGGTACTTTGGAGAGAATAAATGGCAGCCCCAGTCAGCAGCTCTGAGCCAACTCTGAGAATGTGTCAGTGGCGTGTGGAGCTGAACGCTCCTCCAACTGCTGGAACAGCAGTCCCAGGGGTGGGTGGGTGCCAGCATGAAAATTACAGATTGCATCTGGTCTACTTCCTTCATTCTGAGTTTCTCAGACTGGAACACCAAGACCCCGCAGCAAAATAAGGCAGTATCGAGAGCGCCCTGAGGATGAAGCCTTGCCTGTGTTTGCTCATCACTGTTTGCCCAACGCCCAGCACAGTGCCTAGCTCGGCATAGGGAACAGCATGTGTTTGTTGAATGTAGTCGTAAAACGGTGGTAGCTTGGGTCTAGGTCTACTGCCTGCCAATCCATCACTCTACCCACTCCCCCTTTAAGGCTGTATCCCCAACAGGAGGCACGTGGATTTGATGAACACTACTTAATTCAGGCCACCACAGCAGGTGTTCTGACAGATGCAAAGATGAATAAAAACAACACAACCAACAGATAGCACTTACCATGTGCTGGGAACGGTCCTAACTGCTTAAGAGGCAACTCACTTGATTCTCACAACAACCCTCTGAGGAGAGTACTGTTAGAATTCCATTTTACAGATGAAGAAACTGGGGCATGGATAGGTTAAGTAATCTCTCTAAGGCCACAGTACCAGTAAGTGGTGGAGCCAGGTTTCAAACCCAGGTATCCTGGCTCCAGAGCCTGTGTTACTTACTATTACACCATACTGCCTCTCACACACTCTCCATCCACAGGGCATTCAGGGGAAACAGACCATGAAGGAGTGGGCTCTGCTTGAGTCCACCTAGGGAGAAGCAACTGGATAGTTCCCTAAACCACTCATTTATTGAAATAAACCATATGCCCAGTACTATTCTAGGTGCTAAAGATATAGCAATGATGATAAAAATGAACAAATTCCTTGTCATAGTGCTTACACCCTAGTGAAGGAGATAAATGATAGAAAGCAAACAGCAAATAGGCAGAGTACCAGAAGACAGTAAGTGCGGTGGAGACAAAGAAAGCCAGGTAGGTAAGGAGGCAGAGGCTGCAGAGGCAGGGAAAGGGGTGCCTCTTTCATTTAGGTTGGTCAGGGAAAGGCTCTCTGACTGGGTGACACTTGAGTAAAAATCCGAAGGAAGGGAGGAAGTCATGTGGCTATCTGGAAGAACCTTCCAGAAAGAGGACAAGGCAAATACAAAGATCTTGAGGTACAAGCATGCTTGGTGTTCTTCTCCCCCACAGCGGTTTTTACATGTATAATTCGGTGACGGTGATTACATTCTTCGTGTTATGCAGCCATTATCTCTATCCTTTTCCAAATTATTCCACCAGCATGCTTAGTGTGTTTGAGGAGCAAAAAGTGTGTCTACGGTGGAGTGATCAAGAAGAAAAATCGTAAGTATGAGGTCAGATGTGGTAGGTAGTGGAGGCCAAATTGCAAGGGCCTTGTAAAAAAAGGACTTCAATTTTACTCCGAGATGGAGAGCCATTTGAGGGTTTTGAGGGCCATAATCTTACTTAGGTTTTAAAAGGATCACCCTGGCTGCCGTGCTGAGAAGACTGTGGAGAGGGGGTGGGAGAAATGGTGAAAGCAGGGAGACTAATGAAGGAAAGTTACAATAATTCACTTGAGAGGTGATGGATCAGAATGATGATGGTGATCATATTCTTTGATATGCTGATATAAATCCATCCAGAATTTGTGGACAAGAGGTGGGTGTGAGAGAAAGAGAAGCATCAAAGATGACTTGTTCCCTGAGTTCCATCAGGTCTCTGCTCAGAGGTCACCCTGCTGAAGAGGCATTTCTGGACTATACAAGGTCTGACTTGAGACACCTAAGCTGCCCTGACTGAGCCGGGGAGGAGCCCTGGGCAGCTTGGGGAAGGCCATGGTAAGTCCGAGGTGAGGTTCTGAGTGAAGATGTGGAGCAGGCCGCTGACTTTCGGACTCAATCTCAGGGGTCTGGTTGGGCTGAGGGTATAAACATGGAGCCATCAGTGTAAAGATGACATTAAATGCAAGAAATGGGCTGAGCTCCCCTAGAGAAGAAACAAAGATGGAGAACAGAAGTAGTCTTAGGGTTGGGTCTTCAGGCACTGTGATGTTCAGAGACAACAGCAAAGGAAATCGAGAGGAGTGACTGGTGGGTGTGTAAGGAGAAGAAGCAAAAGAGTATGGTGTCCCAGAAACCAAGGGAGGGAAGTGTTTTCTAAGGAGGGAGTCACCAGCTATATCAAACATCAAGTGCAACAAGGATTGAGAACCGACTGTTCACTTTTGTTGTTGTTGTTAGTTGCTGGCCAGTCGGTGCAGACTCATGGAGACTTTATGTATAACAGAATGAAATGTTGCCCAGTCCCATGCCATCTTCATAATTGTTGGTATGTTTGAGTTCATTGTTGTGGCTATACCGACAATCCATCTCACTGAGGGTTTCCTTAATTTTTGCTGACCCTCTACTTTACAAACATAATGTCCTTTTCTAGCTAGTGGTCTTTCTTGATGATGTGCCCAAAGTAACAAGCTGGTCTCAGCACCTTGCTTCTAAGGGGCATTCTGGTTGTATTTTTTCTAAGACAGATTTGGTTTTTTTTTGGCAGTTCACAGTGTATTCAATATTTTCCGCCAATGATACAATTCAAATGCATTAATTCTTCTTCTTCCTTTTTCATTGTCCAGCTTTCATATGAGGTGATTGAAAAGACCATGGCTTGGGTCAGGCACACCTTAGTCATCAAAGTGACATCTTTGCTTTGCTTTTTAAAACTTTAAAGAAGTCTTTTGCAGCTGATATGCTGAATGCAATACATCCTTTGATTTTTTTTCTTTTTAATCTTATTGTGCTATAGGTGAAAGTTTACAGTGCAAATTAGTTTCTCATTCAAAACTGTATACACAAATTATTTTGTGGCATTGATTGCAATCCTTGCAATGTGTCAGCACTCTCCCCCTTTCCACCGCAGGTTCCCCAGGTCCATTTGTCCAGTTTTCCAGTCCTTTCCTGCCCATTTGGTCTCATCCTTTGATTTCCTGACTGCTGCTTTCATCGGCACTGACTGTGAAGTCGCTGAAGTCAGAATGAAGTCGCTGACAGTTTCAATTTTTTCTCCATTTATCATGATGTTGTTTATTGGTCCGGTTGGATTCTTGTTTTCTTCACGTTCAGACATAGTCCATACTGAAAGCTGTAGTCTTTGACCCTCATCAGTAGTAAATGCTTTAAATCGTCTTCATTTGGGGCAAGCAAGATCATGTCATCTGCATACTGGACTATTAATGAGTGTTTATCCAATCCTAATGCTGTGTTCTTCATATAGTCCAGCTTCTCAAATTATTTCTTCAGCATACAGATTGAATAAGTAAGGTGAAAGGATACAACTCTACTTTATACCTTTTCCAATTTGGAATATGCAGCATCCCCTTGTTCTATTCGAATGACTGCTCTTGATCCAAGTACAAGTTCCCTTGAAAAGAGCTGTCTTGGTGGAAGAGTGAGTATGGAAGAATGACTAGCTGGAGACTTGGAGTCTACAATAACTCTCCCAAGGAGTTTTGTGGGAAAGAGGAGTAGACAAGTGGGGCAGAAGATAGACGGGGATATGTGGTCAGGAATTTGTTTTTTCTTTTCAAAAGATGGGTGATGTAACAGCATATTGTATTCTGGTGGGAAGGATTCAATAGATGGGAACATAGATGATGCAGGACACAGAAAGGCGAGAAATGCTACAGGGATGTCCTTGAGCATTAGAGAGAAGATAGGATCTGGTGCGGAAGCAGAGGCAGGGCCTCAGAGAGGAGCCAGGCTCAACCGCAGTAAGAGGAAGGCAGGCAGGGTGTGCGGCACTGATGCGGGAAGGTGGCGGATGTGGGGGTGGGAGCTTGCGGTCGTTCTCTTCTGGTCTATTTTCTCAGTGAAATATAAAGAAAGGTCATCAACTGAGAGAGAAGATGGGAAGGAGGTGATGGGTTTGGGCCTCTTCAAAATGATTTTAAATACAAAATAGTAAACTTAGATTTGATTGAGAGAAAACTTGGATTTGATGAGATAAATTTCAGGGGAAAAAATCAACAAAATTAAGAAAAGTACTTGTTCCTTAACTGAAGTTTGACAAGCGCTTTCAGATGCAAACTGGTCTCTTCCTGGCAACAGGGCTGAACCAGGCCATTTCCCTGCAGAGGCCGGCCACTGGAACATCAGAACTTGCTGAATGTTCTCCATAAAACCGCTTAGAAGCTCAAAAGCTATGCTGTTGAAAATGCATTGTTATTTGGGGATTTTATATTACAACACCATGGTGTAACAATTTTTCATTTCCTAATAGACTAAAACATCTTTCAAAGCAGCATTTTACCAGGTGGTAGGTTACATGAGTGTTTATCATTGTGGTCTCTGCACATTTCTGTGTATGTGTGACATATTCATAATGATAATAAAATGCAGCATCTTATTCAAATTTTCATATAATGGATTTGCATTAAATTCAAGTTTCTGCCATAAAAACTTTAAAGGTAGAGCCTAAAGTTTTGACGTTTCTGGGGAAAGTGATGATTTTTGGTTTTATATCATTATGAAGTAAGGGCTGATTTATCCAGCATGCTAGTAACAGCTGCAAAAGAATCAAGTAAGGCTTCACTTGGTATTCTGCGGCATATAACATAACATGGGTCACTGTATATTTAGAAAGGAGTTCTAAACAGTCAAGCAGCGATTAATTTGTGTTTACAGGAGTTTTGCTGATAAGACTGTCTGTATTCTAATTTCCTGAGACAGCGCTATTAAACAGATGCCTCAATTAACCAGAACGGGCCAGTTCTTAGCCATGCCAGACAGTAGAGGATTAAACGATAAGATGGCTGAGTCTAGCAAATTCTTTTCAGGTGTGAACATCTACAGGCATAGACCTGTGCCTTTAAGAGCATGAAAAACACAACCCCTCCAGAGCACTAGTGAATGGAGTACAAAGAAA
The DNA here is from genome assembly GCA_030035585.1 of Dugong dugon. Lineage (NCBI taxonomy): Eukaryota > Metazoa > Chordata > Mammalia > Sirenia > Dugongidae > Dugong > Dugong dugon. The sequence goes on along the minus strand of CM057481.1, from coordinate 25,861,099 downwards.
GTTCCCAGGTGTGACAGCATCAGATTATTTTGGGATTTTTTTAAGGAAAGACAATTCTAACAGAAAAGGTAGAATTAGAATTTGCAACTGGATTAGTGATTGACATATTCAGGCTACCGATAAAGCAGAGATCAGTTAGAAAAAATTCAAATCAGCAACACTTTAAAAAAAAAAAAAATAGGGCCCTGGAGAATTTTGCCAATTCTTCCTTATGTGGGATAAATATGATATGACATACACTATTCATGGTGGTTAAAAATGTTATGTTACAATATCTGGGTTCAAATCCTGGCTCCACCACTTACTCATTTAGCCTCCTGTGTCTCAGTTTCCTCAACTGTAAAATGGGGATAATATCTTCCCTTATAGGGTCGTTCTAAGGATGAAATGGTAACGCCCATGCAATGACTCAGCGCAACGGCTTGCCAGGAGAAAGCACTCGATACTTGTCGGCTCTTACATGATCATTAAGAGAGTGGTCAAAACAGTAACTTTGTGAAAACTGTCTTCCAGTCTTTAGAGTAATTTGATTAAATAGTTGGGTGCAATAACTGGAATGCCCCTGGGAGACGCACTTGACAGCAGAGAAGATTCCAGCTTCGAGATAGCTCAGAGGCTCAGGAGAGCCAAGACAGCAGAGCCCTGCTCTGGCTGCACTGTTCCTGGAGAGTTTCTGTCCAGTGACGCAGTCTCCAGCATGTTTCGTGGGAGCTGTGGAGCTGGCGAACAGCCTGGCCATCCTCCAGCCTTTGTAGTGGTAATAAAGGCAGCAAGCGTCTGAGACCTCACAGTGGACTCCCTGAGCCATGCTGCCCATCACCAGGATGCCCCAGGGCCACTGATAAGGCTGATACCAGACACTCCAGTTCTCGGTGGCCATGCAATTAAGACTAACAAGACAAAAGGAGCTCCTTGTGGGGGGCACACAGAGATGCCCACAGTAATTGGCAACAGGCTTCTGGTTCCCCAGGGGCTAAGGATTATGTGTTGGCAGTGGGGAAGGGCGAGGGAAGGGTCAAGACTTTGAGGGGGGCCAGATGGGATCACCTACCTTCATGCATAAGTCATGAGCAGCTCTGGTGACTGCTCTGAGCCATTGTGAGTGAGACACAGAAAGGACAAGCCCTGGTTTGGGGAAGCAGACAACAGAGGCCTCCGCTGTGCTGGGAGTCGGCCAGGCCCCACATCTGACTGTGGCTCCAATAAATCTGACTTCAGAGCTCTGGATTCTTACAGAGGCAAGCAATAAAAATATGTGCATTATGCAGTGTGCATTCTACTTTACCCACACTGAGCCCCTTAGCAGAAAGTGTGCATCACTGTGACAGAAAGGGCATGCATGCTCAAACAGAAACGCGCCTTTGCTGAGGAAACATGTAGGATGAAAGTGGAGAATTTTCTAGGGATGTGTGCCTGGGTCCTGGATATTTATGAAGACAATTCCCACTTCCGAAGCACATATATCTGTGTGTGTGCGCATGTGCATGTGTTTGTCTTTTACTGATGGCTTATGCTGTGCTAAACACTATAATAAACACCTTACATAATAATCTTCTGGCATCCTTATATAAGGCCCTAACAGGTAAATCAGCCCTCAGCTTCAAGATGTTAAATGACTTGTCCAAGGACACACAGCTAGCAAGGGACAAGGTGACAAACTGAACCCTGGCCTATGTGCATCAACATTCTCTTAATCCTGTGAAGGGTGACTGGCTGCCTAGAAGGGCTCACTCCCTACTGCCCACCAGCCCCCATCTCCTGGCCTTTGCCCCTGAACTGATCCATCAGCAGCAATGGCGGTCCACCTGCCCTCCGCCAGGCCCTGTGCTGGGCCTTCTACACACATTACTGCATTATTAATGCAATAGTAGGTAGATACTGTCATTTTAACAGATAAGAAAATGCTTCTACTTCCTGCTAGCCTGTTTCATAGGTTTTTAAAATCAGTATTCTCTTCCAGATGTTTCTCTTCTAGTGCTGCTCAAGGTCTCGCCACTTGTGGCTTCTTTCCTCGATAAACTAGCCTTTAGAGACAGAAGACCATAAATAGATACGCCAGTTTTGAACTTCATTATCATTTTTAAATACAAGCATAATTAAAATGAGACATAACAAGATTTTCAAAAGTGGATGTTAGCAGGCCTTCTAGAAATAAATGGATGCAAATCAGAGTTCCAATCTCTTCCTAGCAAATATAATTGAAAGTATATGGGACTGATTAGAGAGAGACTGGATTCCGAAAAGGGGATCTGTCAGACCCAAGCCTTTCTGACAGCTTCAGGAACCACCATTCTGGATTTTCAGGAGCAGCCTCTAGAGCAGTAGGTCTCAAATGAAGTGCACACAAATCACCTGGAGATCTTGTTAAAATGCAGATTCTGAGTCAACAGGTCTGAGGGGGAGCCTCAGAGTCTGAATTTCAATTAAGCGCCCAGGTGATGCTGCTGCTGCTGTTGGTATGGGGCCGGCAAGGTGCTAAGGTCCAGCTATTTCACTCAAATGATCACACTGTCCCAGAGATGGCACTATTTCAGCATTTTCACTACAAGCCTGGATTCTGAAACCACAAGTCCTTTTTGCCGGATAATCTCAGTATCCAGACTTGGATATCCAGTAGTCCTACTTGAGCATGTCATGAATGAGTGCTTCTTCACGTCACAATAAACAGTACCATGTAAAAGAAAAAGGAAGAGAATAAACAAAACGTGACATGAGAAAAAACAAAAGCCCTCATGATCTTGAGCTTCGATGGAAGCTCCATGAAGATAAGGGGTTTTACCTAAATTGTCCACTGATGTGTCTATCCCAAGAATGTGGAAAAGTGCCTGGCACAGAGTATGCACTCAGTAAGTCATGATGAATTACTGAATACATGGAACCCAGGGGGTAGGGGAGGAGATTCTCACTATTTTATGAAATCCCCTGCCCTCAGAGAGAAGCTGTATCCTCAGCCATGGTGACAGGAATTCCAAGACGGACACAAACGAAGTACGGTACTGCCACTGACTGAGAAATAATAAAGGAGAAAGGCATTCTTGACGCTGTTGTTTGTTTTTCATTTTAGTGGCAATTCTGAGCCTGGCAAGTAATTAATGAGATCTCAAATCTTTGGGAGTGAGAAAGGGTAAAACATAATCCATAGGCAGAAGAAGGAGTGCTATGGATTAAATTGTGTCCCTCCAAATTATGTGTTGTAAATCCTAACTCCTATACTTGTGGATGGAACCCTGGTGGCTCAGTAGTTAAGAGCTCAGCTGCTAACCAAAAGGTCAGCAGTTTGAATCCACCATCTGCTCCTTGGAAAACCTATGGGACACAGTTCTACTCTGTCCTATAGGGTCACTATGAGTCAGAACCGACTCGATGGCAATGGGTTTGGCTCTTTTTTTTTTTTTCTTTTCTTTTTTGATACTTGTGGATGTAATCCCATTTGAGAATAGGGTTTTGTTTGTTATGTTAATGAGGCCATATCAGTGTAGACTGTGTCTTAAGCCAATCAGTCTGGAGACATGAAAAGAGCGAATTAGGCACAGAAGCAAGGAACCACAAATAGAGAATGGTTGATGCCACGTGGAAATCAACCAGGAAGAGAGGCTGAAAGAAAAAAGGATTTTCCCCCAGAGCAGACAAAATAGCCAGACAGAGAAAACCTTCCCCTAGAGTTGGCTCCCTGAATTCAGACTTCTAGCCTCCTAGAGAAAATAAAGTTCTGTTCATTAAAGCCACCCACCTGTAGTATTTGTTAAACCAGCATTAAGAACCTAAGACAGAGAGAGAGGTAATTCAGAGTTGATTGAGTTCCTCTTCCTGTCCTTTACCTGCAACAACAACAAAAAAACCAAACCTGTTGACCTCGAGTTGATTCCGACTCACACTGATACTATAGGATAGAGTGAACTGCCCCACAGGGTTTCCAAGGAGCAAATGGTGGATTCAAACTGCCGACCTTTGGGTTAGCAGCCGTAGCTCTTGACCACTGCACCACCAGGGCTACTTATCTGCAACAAAACCCCTGTGTTAATAGTCTTTCAATTTAAGCACGTCACTAATATCACTCTCAGGAAAGCAACTCCCTAATACGCCACTCACCACACCACTGGTACTTATTTTAAAGAGAAGGAACGTTATCACTCACGATTTGAAATCTAGGCTGTTCTTGGTCTTGCACTTTCTTTTCTGTCACATAGACTATTAGAAATGATAATGCGGCAGGATCATCTTCATTAATTCCTTCCTCCACTATCAACATGTATTTATTGAGTGCCTACTATTGATTTAGGAGATAATACTGGAGCCATTATTCCCCATCCTTGAGTGTCAAGAATGTGACCCAGCTGGAGGTGGACTCACAAGGACACATCAACTGGGCCCTGAGGTATAAAGACAATACCTAGGACAATCTTGGAAAACACCTTTTAGGGAATCTTTCACATAAACTAATAAAACAGAGCACAAAAGATCTACATACTTTGCACTCTTATCTTTTCTATTAGCCTTTAGAGAATAGTAAGATTTGTTGGACCACTGAACACCCTCCTGACTATCATTACTGAAACCAGTACCAATAATTATTATGAAAGACTATTCAAAATGTAGACTCACAGTGATTCAGCAGCTTCTAGACAATCTGTAAAAAGATAAAGCTTTCAACGGTTTTGCCCATTTTGTAATGTTAATATATCCTGATGATTCTGTAACATTCCTTGGACTCAGACAGACATAGGTCTGGCAGCATGCTTGTCCATTTTCCCACTTTGTCTATTCTGTAATATTCCTTGGACTCAGGGCTGTGGCAGCATGCTTGGCCATTTCTCACTTTTGCCTCTTTGAACATATGCTGAATAAAATCTTTTTTTTTTTTGCTTTACTGTAACTTTGTGATGATTTTACCCTAGAACACTATACACTAGATTCTTTTCTAGGTTCCAGTGATATGTATCAGTGAACAAAATGGACAGAACCCTGATCTCATAGAGCCTAGTAGGTGAAGACTGAAAACACACACATATAAAATGTCTAGGGGATAGGACAGCAAGGAGTACCAAGGAGGCCGGCATGGAGGATGGGGGCGGGGGGCGGGGGGAGGGATGAGGTCAGAAAGAGTGGGAGGGGGAGGCAGAAGCAGATTACACAGGGCTTGCAGGCCACAGTGAGGCTACTGAGCAAAGGAGCACCACCACATAATCAACATTTTCAAAGGTGAACTCCTGTTGCAATGGGGAGAATAGAAGGGGGCAAGGGTGGAAACAGGAAGGCCACTTAGGAGGTTACTGCAACATTCCAGGCTAGAGATAATGTGGCAATGTAAACGTCAATCAGCCTACCACAGAAAATTCAAAATACCCTTTAAATAACTCGCAGATATTTTTCAGGTCCTAATGTTTTAAAACTATGTGACAGAAAGAAATATGCGTTTAGGAAATAACGGCAACTAAATTTTCTGGTATAGCCAGAAAATTAATATAATATAGGAATAAAAATGATGAGGAGGATGTTGATGATAATGATAACAGCAACAGTTACTATTTTTGAGCCGTTATGTGCCCGGCACGTGCTAAGCACTTTGCTTACACTCTCTTATTTAATCCTCCCATCAATCTTAAGGTAGAAATATTGTTATTTCTATTTTTTAGATAAGAAGACTGAGACTCAGTGAAGACAGGTTACCTGCCCAGAGACCAGCTGTTTACCAAATGAAAGAAGGTGGGATTTGAACCTAAAGCTACCCAACTCCAAGTCCCCGCTCTTCACCATTATGCTAAACAAGGACTTTCACTGCAAATGCAGAACATGCACATCGTAAAAGTTAAATCTTCATCTACCTCAGTGCAAAGAAGACTACTTGGTAAGGCTATTTCAAATAAACTTATAAGCAAATAAATAAAGGCTTTTTAAAAATAAAATTAGCACAACTTATTTTCTTGGTTAAAGACATGAATCAAATTGGTTTAAAGCAAATACTCCATGCTACAAAGTGAATGGTTCATAAACCATAGGGTTAGATTTGCTGTTTATCTCAGCAAAGGGTCATCTGTTCATCAGCGACACTGAAAGGCCGCGCAGGCTAAATCCTCTAATCCAGAAAAGACAGGACAGTCTCAAAGAGCAGAGTGACAATGGCACAACTGCCAAGCCCAGAGATGTTCTCAAAGCTAACAGCAAGCAGCATTCTGGGAACTCAGGCTCCCCTGTAGCAGGAGACCTTGGGATCTGAGAAGGAATCTCAGTCAAATGACTCATGGCTTCCCTATGGATACAATTCAGTTCTTGCAATCCTCTTAAGACTTATTTCAATGGAAACCCATGGAACTGTAGTCTAACGAACTTGTAGTTCTTGTTAGCTCAGCAAACAAAGAGGAACAATCACAGAGGTTAAGTATGAGGGGAAGTGAGGTAGGGATGATCTGTTCCTTGTATATTACAGTACTGGAAATAAAAGGTAACATCCTATAAAATATGTACTTTCAAGAATAACATTACACATTTTATGTTTTGAATAGTACATAACAGTCATATTTATTTGGTCTAAGTAAATATCTGATAATACCCATTTCAAAAGAGTCTACAAATAAAATGTCTAAAACACATATTCCAGAAAAATGCTTAAGAGCTCAGCTGCTAACCAAAAAGTCAGCACAGCAGGAACAAGGTTGTTTGAATCCTCCAGCCACTCCTTGGAAACCCTATGAGGCAGTTCTACTCTGTCTTATAGGGTCGCTATGAGTCGGAATCGACTCGATGGCAACGGGTTTTTTTTGTTTGTTTGTTTTTTTTAATATACATCTATATCTACATCATGACAAATGGAGAAAAGATTGAGGTTGTCAAGGATTTCGTTTTACTTGGATCCACAATCAACACCCAAGGAAGCAGAAGTCAAGAACTCAAACGACGCACTGCATTGGGCAAATCAGCTGCAAAAGACTTCTTTAAAGTGTTCAAAAGCAAAGACGTCACTTTAAGGACGAAGGTGAGCCTGACCCAAGCCACGGTGTTTTCAACTGCCACATGTGCACGTGAAAGCTGGACAATGAATAAAGACCAAAGAATTGATGCATTTGAACTATGGTGTTGGTGAAGAATACTGAATATTCCATGGACTGCCAGAAGAACGAACAAATCCGTCTTAGAGGAAGTACGGCCAGAATAGGAAGGAAGGATGGCAAGACAATGTCTCACATACTTCGGATATGTTATCAGTAGAGGGTCAGCAAAAAAGAGGAAGACCCTGAATGAGATGGATTGACACAGTGGCTGCAACAATGGGCTCAAGCATAACAGCTGCAATGATAGCTCAGGATGGAGCAGTGTTGTACACAGGGTCGGTGTAAGTCAGAACCAACGGCACCTAACAACATAACAACGTATCTATCTTGCATACTACATGCAAACTGCCCTCAGGTGGAAGATGTGAAAATACCTATATGCCACGTTTGAGTGTTCTATTCCTTTTCTCTACGTCAGGAGACTATTTAATTTTGGTGGATCACCAGGCCTGTGGTCCAAGGCCCCTGTTTATGAATCCCCGAGTGGGCATCCAGGTCTCATGGCAATGGAACAACCATGGTCCCGCTGTGCTGACATACTGTTCCCATGAAGGGCTGTTGGAGCTCCTGATCCATCTTCTGCAATTCTTTACATTTCTCTCACTCTGCGGTCAGAACAAATTCTTCAAGTTGGTTTTATAAATAATTCATTGGCTTTGTCAGAGTTTATTCTGCTATTCAATCTCTCTACTTGGTTTAAAATTTGAAAGTCATGTTTTATTTTATGGGTGAAATAATCTCTCAAGTCTTTATGAGGATCCTAATTAGAATTTTTTTTTTAAAGTCTTGTTTCTTTATATTATCCATTTTTTTCCCTGTAGTCGTTGGCTTTTCTAGCTCACCTTTGGCTATGGACTTTCTGCCAGTGCCTAGTGATTCTTCATTGTCTGTTCACACTCACAAATGAAGATCTATATGAATGAGTACTGGTAGCCTCATTAGCTACCTCAGTAATTTTTAAGATCATGCTGCAATTTCCATGGGGATCTCCTCCTAAGCAGCTAAGAGCTGTGGGCTGTCCTACCCTGGGATTAGTTTGTAAGAAATGACAAAACCAAAAAAAATCAAACCTCGTTGCTGTCAAGTTGATTCCAACTCAGCAACCCGATAGGACAGAGCAGAACTGCCCCAAAGAGTTTCCAAGGAGTGGCTGGTAGATTTGAACTGCCAACCTTTTTGGTTAGCATCTGAGCCCTTAATCACTGTGTTACTAGGGCTCCAAGAAATGACTAAAGGACACCAATTCAGGGGGAGCTAGAGAGGAACAAGAATGGAAGGTTGTGTACCCCTTTGGTGGAGGGCGGTGGCTCTGGGGGCCAGGGCAGCACAGCATGGAATTCAGTTACTCTTGTGCCCACCTACACAGCACCTTGGAGAAGATCTTATGGTGAGTAGCTCCAAGGATGCGGGTGGGTCCTACGCCTCCTCTGAGACCCTGTTGCCCCTTAAACTGGGATTCTTCCATAGCTTCTCCGTATGCCTACCTCTTTGTCTGTGTTGGACTGTGGTCTACTAAATTCTGAATACTCTTTCTGTTAAACCAGTACGGTGGTCTAGAAATTTCCCAAATTAGGCATCTATTACTGATACCCTTTCCTGTTTTTGGTGAGAGAACACATTTTTATTTATTTTGATCATTTCAGTGGAATAGGGGAGGCAAGTAAGGTAAACATGCAAATTTTTTACCATCGTGAGTCAAAATCTCCATTTATTTTGAAATATGTCAATATATGTGTATGCATACGTGCATGCATGTGCGTGTACGTGCATACGTGTGTGTGTGTGTGTGTGTGTGTGTGTGTGTGTGAGACTGTGACTAACTAGAAAAAAATAAACCAAAATGTTAACTATGGCTATTTATGGGTTGTAAGTTTAGGGATGATTTTACTCTTTTATGCTTCCCAGGTTATTTACTATGAATGCATATTACTTTATTTATTGGATATTCTAATTTTTCTAACAAATTCATATACCATAAAGTTCACCATTTTAAAGTGTACAATTCAGTACTTTTTATTATATTCACAGAGTTGTGCAACCATTACCATTTCAGAACTTTTTGCAGCTCCAAAAAGAAATCCCATGCTCGTTAGCAATCACTCCCCATTCTCCCTCTCTCTAGCCCTGGGCAACCACTAATCTTCCATCTCTATAGATTTGTCTATTAATGTAAATGGAATCGTACAATATGTAGCCTTTTGTGACTTCTTTACTCAGCATAATGCTTCTAAGCTTCATCCATATGGTAGCATGTATCAGTACTTCATTCTTTTTTATTACTGAATAATATTCTATTGCATGGATATATACCACACTTTATCCATTCACCAGTTGATGGACACGAGTTATTTCCACCTATTGGCTCTTATGAACAGTGCTGCTATGAACTTCATGTACAAGTTGTGTATTACTTTTAGGATCAGAAAAATACTGCTTTAAAATTGTAAATAGTTTTTTTTAAAATAGTCTGTAAGTCAAACTTTTCACCAGTTTAGACTGGCTTTGTTCCTACTACTTTAAAGTATACGAGTTCACTATACCTTAAAACCTATCTAATACCTGCAAATACCTGGACAGAATACGTTAACTAGGAATAAGCATTAACTGGTGGTCAACTACTAAATTCAACATTTTCAACATGGTGAGGGTACACAGATGTGTGTTAATTTCTGTGGTATTTATAAGAGTATCATCTTAGAATATATTTCATACTGTCACATGCCACAGTCAAAAAACAATACGTTGTGCATTGAATTAAAACCTGCCCAGGCTGTGAAAAGCGAGGGGAAAAAAATCTATTTTTCTACCCACTCATGGAGTGCAACCTTTAGAAAGGGATTATTTCTATTACATTTTCATCAGGAACTGGCAAAGAAAAGCACATCATGTTATTACAGGGCCTGGAAATGTAATGACTTTCAGGTTGCTAAGCAACATCACAATGTTAAAGGCCCCAGTATCTGTGATCTCTAGAGACACTCGCAAATTTCATTAAAACCTGCTCATAACCATTACACAAAAGGTCCATGTGGAGTTTACAAACAGGCTTAGTTTCTTGACACAATAATGAAGGAATAAAGAAAAAAATAAGTGGCATCAAAACTTCTGTGGTACACAAAACCAAATAGCTTGGAGACTCAATTAATGAAATCTACGATGTTTCTAGGGGCGCTTCATAGCAAGAAAGCCAGTGCTATTGGTTTATAGGAAACAGAAGTATTTAGTACCTTGAAAAAAATTATACTGTGTAGACCTCTGAGACTTGAAGAAAGGATAAATATGTCCTGTGTATAAAATTGAATGGGAGGCAAGGGATAATTTCTTATGAGAGTCTCGTCATTATTTGCTTCAAGGAGGGTTATGATAGCAGCATGCTTTCAACTGAAATAGGAAAGCAATACGCCACGGGAAGTAATTCTCAGAAACACTTTCTAAACACTTCATTTAACAATGGTGCTGGGAAAGTGAATCCATGAAAAAGTTGTGATGGGCCTCAATAACAGTTTCACGTGTATCACTAGGATGCTGGTCTAGGATGTTTGGCTCAACTGCTTAAGCCAAGATACTAATGAGAGTTGATCTCTCAATGGTGCACATGTGGGCCACCAACCCTCCTCCATCCATCTCGGAAACGTTCTGAGAGGAAATACTAGGAGAAGATGGTGTGGTCAGCTCAGCCCTACTCATCAATCCTACAAGTCAAAAATTCTTTTTTTTTTTTTTTAAAAAAAAAACAAAATAAACGCTTACTGACATTGATCAGAAGGGTCATTTATTTTGATGCTTGATTTTAAAAAGTAAATTCTTAAGCAGAAACTATGCCTGTATGTGGGATCACCAGGTTTGCTAAGCTAAATGGGAATTTAGAGTAGGGCAGAGGGCCTTATTGCCTAATATTTATTTTCTATACCCAAACCCCCAGGAACTCTGACTGAATTGAAAAGAAAAAGTCCTTGGGGGATAACCATGCTCACTGACAAACTGAGTGGTGGTTCGTGAGTGGGCACACAGGAACATACACACAAGTGTCTAGCCCAGCCTAGGCACAATGCTTTCATTAGTCAGTATCTCTGTGATACACATTACACTGCAAATCAGTTGCAAAGGGAAAATTTGAATTTTGCAGAAGATGTGAGATTTCATGAAATCCATGAGAGTAATGGTGGAGGAATCATACCCAAAGCCTTTGAGAGGTGAGGGTCTGACAGCCAACAAGGCTGATGACTGACAACTGAAGAAGAAAACAAACCTCTTCAAGGGTGAAGACAGGGAAGGTACCTCAAAAGGAAATACTCATCTGAGTAGCAATGGAAAATTTATGCTGATATGAAATAGTGTCGCAAAAAAGACCCTTATTTATGATAGTGCCCAGGAGGTTAACTATGAAAGATGCTGGAATGTGCCATCATACAATTTTGATAACGTGAAAGAGGACATGCAAAGAGAATCTAAAGTCTTCGGTAGAGCCCTGTGTGATGGAGTAAAGTGACCCTCCACAGGCCTCCTTGGCAGGGTTCATGGGGGAGCCCCATGCTCAGAGTAAGACTGTGCTCTGTTGACTCCTATAAATGAAGAATGTGGCAACCCAGGTACTCTGGGAGGGATCACCTCTGTCCCAGCTGGAGTCAGGAGTCCCAGAACTCTGCAGGCTCCCAGCAAGGTCCCTGCCCTCACTCACAGCCTCACCCAGTCTGTCTGCCTGGGACCATCAGGACCAATCCCATTACGCCCCTTATCCTGGTTTATACCGTTCACTATGCGAAGCCCAGGTCTCCCAGGTCACCCTTCTTCCCCTGGGCTCTCCTTCCCATAGGGCTCTGTACATCCTTTTTTTCTGACTCTCTCACCCCTCCCCATCTCTTGAGCCCCTTCCACCTTGCTCTTTGGACCAACCAAAAACCAAATCCGTTGCTGTCAAGTTGATTCCGACTCACAGTAACCCTATAGGACAGACTAGAACTGCCCCAGCTGAGGTAGCAGCCGAGTTTTTAACCACTGTACTACCAGGGCTCTGCTCTTTGGACAGTCACCAGCAAAATCTACATCCTCAGTATCTTCCCTGGACGTTCCCTTTGCTTTCTTACTCTAACAAATTGGGCTTTTCTCTCAAGCCACTGCTTCCTCTGTAGTCCTCTCACATATCCCTTGAGACATGGGGCCTGGAGGTGGGTTCCTTGATTCTCATTGCTACTTCCTGACCATTCTCCATCTCTTCTCACCCCAGAGCTTTGAATCTGATGTCAGTGGACAATACCATCTGTTACTACTCTTCCTTATTGCAGTTATCTATGGATCACTCAGATCCACACCCTCAGTCCTGGGCTCACTGCCCTTATCTTCAACATCATTCTTATTATTAACAAAAACAACAACAAAAACCAAACCCATTGCTGCTGACTGGATTCCAACTCATAGTGACCCTACAGGACAGAGAAGAACTGCCCCATAGGGTTTCCAAGGAGTGGCTGGTGGATTCAAACTGCTGACCTTTAGGTTAGCAATCATAGCTCTTAACCACTGTGCCACCAGGGCTCCATTCCTGTTATAGTGTTTGGTAATTTCAATGTCCACAGAGAGGATCATTCTAGCACCCCACTTATCTGTTTGGCTTTCTGTGAGTGCACACCAGGCACTCAGTCCTGTGGTTTTATCCTAGACTCGGTCGTTACCGTTAACTGGAAACCCTCCAGATTCCATATTCAAGCAGCTAACGTTCTGATCATCTCCCATTGCTCTTCTCTCTAGTCAGATCCTGCTGTCAACCTGACATGTGGATGTCTTACAGGCATCTCAAACTTAACATGTTCAAAACTGAACCCTTGATGCTCCTTCCCCGTCAAAGTTGCAACTCCTACAATTTTAGCCCTCTCAGTTTTGGCTGAGGCCAACAACTGGCATCATCTTTGACTATTTGTCCCATAACCCAGATCCATTTGTTGGCTAATTCTATTGGTTCTACCTTCATTATATCCAAAATATGACCAATTTTTACCTCCACGCCATGACCATGACTCTTCTGGATTGCAGTAGCCTCCTGACATCTTATTTCTTGCCCTTTTCAACGACTATTCTCTACATAGCAACCAGATCTCCTCATCCCTCTGCTTAAAACCCTCCAAAGCCTCCCATCTCTCTCAGAATAAAGGCCAGACTTTACAAGGGCTGACAAGGCCCTCATGATTTCCTCCCTCCACCACACCCTTCCCTGTCATGCCTTTCATATCTTACATGTTTCCCCTTGTTCATTTTGCTTTAGACACACTGGCTTCCTTGCAGTTCCTAGAACACATCCCCATGTCTGCTTCCTCCATTTCCCCAGGTATTTACTTAGATGCCATCATCTCAGTGAGGCCTTCCCTCAACACATTAGCTAAAGTTGCAAAAGCCCCCACATCCTTCCTATCTGTCCTTCCTTCTATATTTTTCTTCTCAGTGTTTTTACCATCTAAAATAATACACAGTTTTTATTCATTAATCATGGTTATCCTCTCTCTCCCCAGTAAGCTCCATTAAAGAAGGGTTTTTATCTGTCTGTTCACTGCTCTATCTTCAACAGATTTTTAGAACAAAAGCTGGCACAGATGTGCCCTCAATAAATACTTGGTGAATGAGTGGTCACTGTAAGACTTATTGAAGATTTTCTTCTGTGTATTATTATGAAATGCTACATAGCTCATTGTAAGAATGACTTCATAAACTAAATGTCATTAAAAGACAAAATAAATTTATTTTAATGAACATTTGCTTTATTTTTTGAGATAAAGTCCCAACGAAACATTTTGTCACAATTTACCACAATAGTTAGGTGGTTACTTTAAAATATAGTTATTTTTACAGTGTCATTTATTCTGGGACAAAAGTGAATGCCTATGTTGCTAAATCACATACCTAAACTGGTCAAATTTTTTAATTTTCTTCTTTTTAATTGTACTTCAGGTGAAGGCTTACAGAACAAATAGTTTCTCATGAAACAGTAGTACACATGTTGTTTTATGACATTGGTTAACAACCCCACAACATGTCAAACCTCTAACTTATCAACCTTTTTTTTTTGGTGAAAATACACATAGCCAAAGATACACCAATCCAAAAATTTCTACATGCACAGTTCAGTGACATTGACTACATTCTTCCAATTGTGCTGTTATTCTCACTTAAGATGAAGGCTTACAGAACAAAATAGTTTCTCATTTAACAGTTACTACACATGTTGCCCTATGACAATGGTTAACAATCTCACAACACATCAACAATAACCTTACCCAACCTTGGGTTCCCTATTACCAGCTTCCTTGTCCCCTTCTGCCTTCTGGCCCTTGTCACTGGACTCCTGTACCTCGTTAGCCTCATTTGGTTTTACGGGGCTGTCCACTCACAGGCTGAACAGTGAACCTCAGAGGTAACTACACCACTAAGCTAAAAGGGTGTCTGGGGGCCATACTCTCAGGGTTTCTCCAGTCTCCTTTAGGCCAGTAAATCTGGTCTTTTTATTGTGTGTTAGAATTATGTTCTACCTCCTTCTCCAGCTCTGTCCAGAACCCGCTATTGTGATCCTGGTCAGAGCAGTCAGTGGTGGTAGCCGGGCACCATCTAGCCGTACTGGACTCAGTCCGGTGGAGGCCTTGGAAGCCGTGGACAATTAGTCCTTCGGACTAATCTTTTCCTTGTATCCTGTTGTCTTCATTCTCCCTTGCTCCCGAAAGGATGAGATCAGTGGAATATCTTAGATGGCCACTCACAGGCTTTTAAGACCCCAGACACTACTCACCAAGGCAGAATGTAGAGCATTGTCTTTATAAGCTGTGGCATGCCAATTGAGCTAGATGTTCCCCGAAACCACGGTCCTGACAACCCTCTGCCCAGCAATTCAATCCCTCAGGGAGTTTGGAGGTGTCTGTAGGGCTTCCATGACCTTTCCTTGTACAAGTTGTGCTAGTTTCCCCTGTATTGTGTACTGTCTCTCCCTTCACCCAAGATACCACTTATCTATTGCCTATTTAGTATTTCCCCCCCACCCCTCCCATCCCTGGTAATCAACAAAGATGGTTACATTTTGTGTCTGAACTTTTTCATGGGTTTTTATAATAGAGGTCTCATACAATATTTGTCCTTTTGTGATTGACTTATTTCACTCAGCATAATGTCCTCCAGTTTCATCCATGTTATGAAATGCTTCACAGATTCATCGTTGTTCTTTCCCATTACATAGTACTCCATTGTGTGTGTGTACCATAGTTTGTTTATCCATTCATCTGTTGATGGGCATCTAGGTTGTTTCCATCTTTTTGCTATTATGAACAATGCTGCCATGAACATAGGTGTGCATATGTCTATTCGAGTGACGACTGTTATTTCTCTAGGATACATTCCTAGGAGTGGGATTGCTGGATCGAATGGTATGTCTATTTCTAGCTTTCTGAGGAAGCGCCATATCATTTTCCAAAATGGCTGTATCATTTTGCATTCCCACCAGCAGTGCGTAAGAGTTCCCATCTCCCCGCAACCCCTCCAACATTTGTTATTTCCAATGTATTTGACTTGTGCCCGTAATGCCAGGGTGAGATGGTATCTCATTGTGGTTTTAATTTGCATTTCTCTAATGGCTAGTGATCGCGAACATTTCCTCATGTGTCTGTTGGCCATTTGAATGTCTTCTTTGGTGAAGTGTCTGTTCATTTCCTTTGCCCACTTTTTAATAGGATTATTTTTTTTGTTGTAGAGGTGTTGGATTTTCTTGTAGATTATGGAGATTAGACCTTTGTCTGACTTGTACTGTCCAAAATTTTTTTCCCAGTCTGTAGGTTCTCTTTTTACTCTTTTGGTGAAGTCTTTTAAAGAGCACAGGTGTTTGATTTTTAGAAGATCCCAGTTATCTAGCTTATCTATTGGGGTTTGTGCATTGATGGTTATGGTTTGTATCTTGTTAATGCCATGTATTAAGGCCTGAAGTGTTGGTCCTATTTTTTCTTCTATAAACTTTATACTTTTAGGCTTTATATGGTCTTTGATCCATTTTGAAGTCGTTATTGTATACGGCGTGAGGTATGGGTTCTGTTTCACTTTTTTGCAGATGGATATCCAGTTTTGCCAGCACCATTTGTTAAAAAGACTGTCTTTTCCCCATTTGATGGACTTTGGGCCCTTGTCGAAGATCAGGTTACTGTAGGTGGAGGGATTTACCTCTGGGTTCTCATTTCTGTTCCATCGGTCAATGTATCTGTCGCTGTACCAGTACCAGGCTGTTTTGACTCCTGTAGCTGTATAGTAGGTTCTGAGGTCAGGTAGTGTGAGTCCTCCAACTTTATTCTTCTTCTTCAGTAGTGCTTTACTTATTTGGGGCTTCTTCCCTTTCCATATAAAGTTAATGATTAGTTTTTCCATCTCTTTGAAGAATGTTGTTGGTATTTGGATTGGGATGCCATTGTATTTGTAAATTGCTTTGGGTAGAATTATCATTTTCACAACGTTGAGTCTGCCTATCCATGAGCATGGTATGTTTTTCCATTTATGTAGATCCCTTTGGGTTTTTTGTAATTTTCTTTGTATAGGGCTTTTACATCCCTGGTCAGATTTACTCCTAAGTATTTTATCTTTTTAGGGGCTATTGAAAATGGTATTGTTTTTCTGATTTCATTTTCATCGTTCTCCTTATTGGTGTATAGGAATCCAACTGATTTTTGAATGTTTATCTTGTACCCTGCTACTCTGCTGAATCTATTAGTTCCAGCAGATTTCTCGTGGAGTCTTTAGGGTTTTCTATGTATAGTATCATATCATCTGCAAACAGGGCAGTATAACTTCTTCATGACCAATTTGGATGCCCTTTATTTCTTTTTCTTGCCTTACTGCACTAGCTAGAACTTCCAGCACAATGTTAAATAGGAGTGGTGATAAAGAGCATCCTTGTCTTGCTCCTGTTTTCAGGGGGAATGTTTCAGCCTCTCTCCATTAAGAATGATGTTGGCTGTTGGTTTTGCATAGATGCCCTTTATTAAGTTGAGAAATTTCCCTTCTCTACCTATTTTATTGAGAGTTTTTATCAGGAATGGGTGTTGGACTTTTTCAAATGCCTTTTCTGCATCAATTGAGATGATCATGTGATACTTTCCTTTTCTTCATGTGGTGGATTACGTCGATTGATTTTCTAATGTTGAACCATCCTTGCATACCTGGTATGAATCCTATTTGGTCATGGTGTATTATTTTTCTGATATGACACTGAATTATATTGGCTAGAATTTGGTTCAGATCTTTGCATCTATATTCATGTGAGATACTGGTCTGTAATTTTCTTTTTTTTGTGACATCTTTGCCTGGTTTTGGTATCAGCATTACACTGGCTTCATAGAATGAATTTGGAAGTGTTGCTTCCTCTTCTATGCTCTGAAATAGCTTGAGTAGTACTGGTAAAAGCTCTTCTGGAAATGTTTTGTAGACTTCTCCAGTGAAGCCATCTGGGCCATGGCTTTTTTGGTTGGGAGTTTTTTTTATTACCTTCTCAATCTCTTCTCGTTATTGGTCTGTTCAGATTTTCAACATCACTTTGTTGTAGTTTGGGTAGGCTGTGTGTTTCTAGAAATTTACCCATTTCTTCTAGGTCTTCAAATTTGTTGGAGTATAGTTTTTCATAATATTCTGTTATACTCCTTTTTATTGCAGTTGGGTCTGTTGTAATGTCCCCCATTTCATTTCTTATTTGGATTATCTGTGTCCTCTCCTGTTTTTCTTTTGTCAGTCTGGCCAGTGGTTTGTTGATTTTTTCAAAGAACCAACTTTTGGTTTTGTTGATTCTTTCTATTGTGTTTCTGGTCTCTATTTCATTTATTTCTGCTCTGATCTTTACTATTTCCTTTCTTCCGGTGGCTGTGGGCTTTTTTTGCTGTTCTCTTTCTATTTGTTTGAGTTCTGTAGTTAATGTTTAGATTTTGTCCCTTTCTTTGTTTTTGATATGTGCATCTACTGCTATAAATTGTCTTCTGAGGACTGCCTTTGCTGTGTCCCAAACGTTTTGGTATGATGTGTTTTCATTCTCATTTGATTCTAGGAATTTTTGGATTCCATCTCTGATTTCTTCTATTACACAGTGATGTGTAAGCAGGGTATTATTCAGTTTCCATGTAACTGATTTTTTTCCCTTGCTCCTTCTATTGTTAATTTCTACCTTGATGGCACTGTGGTCAGAGAAGATACTTTGAATTATCTCAGCGTTTTGGATCTTGCTGAGGATTGCTCTGTGGCCTAAGATGTGGTCTATTCTGGAGAACGTTCCATGCGCATTGGAGAAGAATGTGTACTTCGCAGTGGTTGGATGGAGTATTCTATATATGTCTATGAGGTCCAGTTGGCTGATTGTGCCCTTTAGGTCTTCTGTATCTTTGCTGAGTTTTTCTTAGTTGTTCCGTCCTTTACTGAGAGTGGTGTGTTGAAGTCTGCTACTATTATTGTGGAACTGTCAATTTCTCTTTTCAGTGTTGTTAGAGTTTGTTTTATGTATTTTGGAGCCCTGTCATTGGGTGCGTAGATGTTTATTATGGTTATGTCTTCATGATGGATCGTTCCCTTTATCATTATATAGTGTCCTTCTTTGTCTTTTATGGTGGATTTTGTTTTAAAGTCTATTTTATCTGAGATTAGAATTGCCACTCCTGCTCTTTTTTGGTAGTTGTTAGCTTGATATATTTTTTTCCTACCTTTGACTTTTAATAAATTCACATCTTTGTTTCTCAGGTGTGTCTCTTGTAGACAGCACACTGATGGATCCTGTTTTCTTATCCATTCTGTCACTCTCCATCTCTTTATGGGTACATTGAGTTCATTGACATTCAGTGTAATTATTGATAGGTGTGAGTTTGTTGCTGTCATTTTGTAGTGCTCTTTTTTGTGGTACTGACGTTTTCTTTGTTCTTCTTACTGTCCTGTGCTGAGTTACTTTTGTTGATTTTTTTTTCATTTCTTTTGTTTTTGTAGGTTTTGTTTTTGCTGAGACTTCATGTTTTTCCTCTTTATTTTTATGAGTATGTCTGTTAACTTTCTTTGTGGTTACCATGAATTTTACCCTTATCTTTCTAAGTTTGAAGCAGCCTACCATTACTTGGTATCGCCTTGCCTTCCTCTCCATTAGAAGGCTCTATACCTATGCTGTTTATTCCCTCTTTTATTGTTTTGATGTTGTTGTCATTTACTGATTAATTGCTCTGATTCTCTGTTGTATTTCTTTTGGTTTTGGACAGTCCTTGAGAGTTCATTTTCTAGATTGGTATCTGGCTAGTACGATCCTGCGTCCTAGATTCTGCCTGTGAGCTGAAGTTGTTTGTTCTCAGATCGAAGAACTCCCTTCAATAATTCTTGTAAGTTTGGTTTGATTTTTACATTTTCCCTTAATTTCTGTTTAAATGGAAATGACCTAATTTCACCATCATATTTGTACGAGAGTTTTGCAGGATATATTATTCTTGGCTGGCAATTTTTTTCTTTCAAGATTTCATATATGTCATCCCATTGCCTTCTTGCCTGCATGGTTTCTGCCGAATAATCTGAGTTTAGTCTTATTGTTTCTCCTCTCTATGTCACTTCTTGTTTTTCATGAGCTTCTCTCAGGATTCTTTCTTTGTCTTTGGTTTTGGCGAGTGTGATTATGATATGCCTTAGTGATTTTCTATCCTATATGGGGTTCGTTGAGCTTCTTGGATGGCCAGCTTTTCATCTTTCGCGATATTGAGGAAGTTTTCTGTCAGCAATTCTTCAATGATCCTCTCTTTTTTCTGTTTTCTCCCCCTGTTCTGGAATTACAATCACTCGAAAATTTTTGCTTTTGATTGTATCCTACATAACTCTCAGGGTCTCTTCATTTTTCTTTGTTCTTTTTTCTGAGTTTTCCTCAAACAGAGTTGTATCCAAGTGTTTGTCTTCAATTCCACTGATCCTGTATTCCACCATTTCATATCTGCTTCTCAGCCCTTCTATGACACCGTCCATTTCTGAAATCCTGTTGTTTATCTTTTGGATTTCTAATTGTTGTCTTTGTATAATTTCTAGTTGTGCATCTATTTTGGTATTTTGTTCCTGCATTATTTTCCTGAATTCTTCCAATTTTTTGTCTGTATTTTCCATGAAGTTGTCTATTTTTTCCTCATTTTTGCCAGCTTTTTGCCTCAGCTCTTGGAGAATTCTCAGTATTAGAGATTTGAATTCCCTATCAGGTAGTTCTAGTGCATTTTCCTCCACTGGAGAGTCATCTGGTGTTTTATTCTGGACGCCTACTGGAACCATCCTGTCCTGTTTTTGTAAATGTTTTGATATTGTCTGCTGTCTTTGGGGGATTCAGTAGTTATTTTTCTCATTTATAGATCATAGATTTGTTTGTTTTGTCCCTTTTTTTTTTTTTTTTTAAATTTGACTATATCTGAGCAGGTGGACTGTGTGTTCCTTGCTGTTTAATCATCTGTGGGCACAATACTTTTCACCTCCTTCTCCAATTGGCAGGGTCAGTCACTCAGGCATGGTACGGCAGGGCAGGTCTAGCTGAAGAAGAGTTACTGGGACGGGTTGTTTGTGGTACTTACTACAGCCACCAGAGTGGTTCGGTAATCAGTGCAGGGCAGGTTCCAGTAGGCCATGCCTGTGCTGCTTGGTGGTGTGATGTCAAGCGCACGGTGCAGGTAGGCAGGAGGCAGCGGGGAGATTGTTATGTGGGGAGCTAAGATGGATATGGAAGAGAGGAGAGAGAGGAACAGGAGCCAAAAACATACTAACAAACGAAAAAGAATGCTAGGGGAGCTTGCCATTAGAGTAGAGAGCTGAGAGACTATGAAATGGAGAAAAACAGAAAGGGGAAGAGGAAGAAAAGAAAAGAATGAATAAATAAAAATCAGAAACGTTAAAGAACAGCAAAGTTCCCAGGGATCCCACCAGTGCAGCTATGAGGTATGGGGAAGTTGCTCTCAGGTATTGCAGTACAGCCTGGCTAGAAGGCGTAGAGGTATACAACACCAGGTAGTCAGGGAACAGAAAGAGAAGGAAGATATAGAGAGACGAGAAACTGAGCAATGAAGAAAGACAAAAAAGGGAAAAAGAGGGAAAACAAAACAAAACAAATTAAAAAAAATAAAAAAGAACAAGAAAGGCCCCCCAAAAAACAGAAAGAAAAAAAAAAAAAACCCAACGAAAAAAGAAATGCCCTCAGGGATCCCTCTGCATGTCTTTGCAAGCCGATGCGGAAGTGTCCTTGCCACGCAGCACCGCCTGGCCAGAAAGGGCTCCCAACTCAAGAAAAGGAAAAGCAAACAAACAAACAATTCAAAACAAACAAATGAACAAAAGCCCCGGGATCCCACCAGTGCGGCAGCCCAGACCGGGAAGCAGCTCCACACTCGAACGGAGCTCCACAGCCCCTCAGGAAGAAGCAAAGATGGCACACGGAGCCAGGTATTTGAGCGAAAGGAGGAGGAGGTGGTGAGAGGTAAGGAAGAAATCAAAAGAAGCGGAAAAAAGCAACACCAGCAGCCAACAAATGGCACTCAGAGAGCCGGCCCGTTCAGGCATGTGGAATCCAAGCAGCCGGTGTTTCCCGGTCAAGAGATTGTGGCTGCAGGAAGCAGAGGAGGCCAAGCCGGGATGAAGAAGGGTGGTGGTGGGAAAGCGTATATCACAAATTACCAGTTGTTTTGTCTCCCGCTGGATGCTCCATGAGGCTGCTTTCTCGTCCCCCCGTTTGCTGGTCTCCAATAGGAGTCCGAGATGGCGGATCCACGCTGCATTAGCTGGTAGGGGACCTCTGCATGAATCTCTCCTCGCTCTCCATTCTCTGTCGGTTTTCTCACTCCACTTGGTGCTTGGCTGAGTTCTTTATCTCTTCCTTTGATGTTTTAGGGTTTCAGGATTGTTGTATTCTCTGTTCGGCTTAGTTTTTCAGATCTTTGCTGTGGAGGGACGGCCTGGTGCTTCTGCCTAGAGTGCCATTTTGCCCATGGGTGTGGCCAAATATTTTTGTTAACTGAATTCAAGACGTTAGCTTACAAAACAATAAGATGTATATAACTGTAACTTATCTAACAGCTTGAATTTAAAATGCTCTCTCAGATAAATATTTAAAATATCAACTGAAACAGTCTTTTTATCTTATGGTTTTTCTGTGAGAAATAAATATAACAAAAAATCTCAGCCCGGGTTCTTTGTTGTATGCAACCTATGCACTGGAAAACAATTCTTTTTAAGGAAACATACAGTTATTAATATAATGTCAATATTAAATATTGTTTCTTTCAGTGAAAGGAATCTACTTATTAAAATACAGATTACATAAAGGAAAATGGCATTTTAAATATTATTTTAAAAGACAAAAATCATAAAAACTTAGTGTAAGTGTTCATAAGGAGAAGGGCCACCAAAACAATCTTCATTTCTGTACACAACCCAAAGGAAGTATTTTTCAAGCATTTTCATCCTAATAGTTAACATACCCTGAAAGCTTATTATTTTGAAAATGGTTTTGTTAAAAGCATGTCATTAAAGAAACTCCCAATTACTAAGAGAATTTGCAGCATTCCACGCACAGTGAAGTGATGATGGTCAGAATGATCGCTATAAATCAGGAAAACTCCATAGTAACCTATGATAACTATAATTTGAACCAGATAATAATTACCTACAGATGGGAATTTTCAAGGTTTGGATAAATTAAAAAGCCCTCACAGTGAGTTGTTGTTGCTGTTGTTTTTGTTTTTAAGGCGGCTATAGAACATAAAACTAATTATAGGGGCTTTTAGCTTTTTACTTACGACTTACATTGAGTAAATTCTCAATGAATTAATACTGTGGAAAGCAGCAGTATTCCTGACACGCTTCCTCTGTTTTTGAGGGATAGTGTATCTGTTACCAACAACAGTAGATGGGTCCTTTCCACATTTTAAATGTTCCCTCTCTCAGGCTTAAAAATTAACAATTTCTTTTGTTCTCAGAATGCTATCTTAGAAGATTTCAGCAAAGTTTCAGGATACAAGATAAACATACAAAAATCAGTTGGATTCCTTTACACCAAAAAAGAAAGCCTCGAAGAGGAAATCACCAAATCAATACCATTTACAATAGCCCCCAAGAAGATAAAATACTTAGGAATAAATCTAACCAGAGACGTAAAAGATCTATACAACGTCAACTACAAGACACTACCGCAAGAAACCAAAAGAGACCTGAGTAAGTGGGAAAACATACCTTGCTCATGGATAGGTAGACTCAGCATTGTGAAAATGTCAATTCTACCCAAAGCGATCTACAGATACAATGCAATCCCGATCCAAATTCCACTGGCATTTTTGTAATGATATGGAGAAACAAATCACCAACTTCATATGGAAAGGGAAGAGGCCCCGAATAAGTAAAGCATTACTCAAGAAGAAGAACAAAGTAGGAGGCCTCACACTACCTGATTTTAGAACCTATTATACCGCCACGATAGTCAAAACAGCCTTGTACTGGTACAAGAAGAGATACATAGACCAATGGAACAGAACTGAGAATTCAGACATAAATTCATCCATCTATGAGCAGCTGGTATTTGACAAAGGCCCAAAGTCTGTTAACTGGGGAAAAGACAGTCTCTTTAACACATGGTGCTGGCATAACTGGATATCCATCCGCAAAAAACTGAAACAAGACCCATACCTCACACCATGCGCAAACATTAACTCAAAACGGATCAAAGACTTAAATATAAAATCAAAAATGATAAAGATCATGGAAGAAAAAACAGGGACAACACTAGGAGCCCTAACACATGGCACAAACTCAATATGAACCATAAGTAACGATGCACAAGCACCAGAAGAGAGACTAGATAAGTGGGAGCTCCTAAAAATCAAACACGTATGCTCGTCAAAAGACTTCACCAAAAGAGTCAAAAGACAACCTACAGACTTGGAAAAAATTTTGGCTCTGACAAATCCGATCAGTGTCTAATCTCTAAAATCTATAAGATACTGCAAAACCTCAACAACAAAAAGACAAATAACCCAATTAAAAAATGGAAAAAGGGTATGAACAGACACTTCGCCAAAGAAGAGATTCAGGCAGCTAACAGACACATGAAGAAATGCTCACGATCATTAGCCATTAGAGAAATGCAGATCAAAACTACAGAGAGATATCATCTCACCCCAACAAGGCTAGCATTAATCCAAAAAACACAAAATAATAAATGCTGGAGAGGCTGTGGAGACACTGGAACACTTATACACTGTTGGTGGGAATGTAAAATGCTACAACCACTTTGAAAATCGATTGGGCGCTTCCTTAAAAAGCTAGAAATAAAAAGGACAAATATTGTATGAGACCTCTATTGTAAAAACCCATGAAAAAATTCACATGCAAAATGTAACAATCCTTGCTGGTTACCAGGGATGGGAGGGGAGGCGGGGGGGGGGGGGAATACTAAATAGGCAATAGATAAGTGGTATCTTGGGTGAGAGGTGAGACAGTACACAGTACAAGGGAAACTAACACAACCTGCACAAGGAAAGGTCATGGAGGCCCCATGGACACATCCAAACTCCCCAAGGGACTGAGTTGTTGGACGGAGGGCTCTGGGGACCATGGTCTCGGGGAACATTTAGCTCAATTGGCATGACACTACTTATAAAGATAATGCTCTACATTCTACCTTGGTGAGTAGTGCCTGGGGTCTTAAAAGCCTGTGAGCGGCCATCTAAGATACTACACTGGTCTCATCCCTTCGGGAGCAAGGGAGAATGAAGAGAACAGGATACAACGAAAAGATTAGTCCAAAGGACTAATTGACCACAGCTACCAAGACCTCCACCGGACTGAGTCCAGTAGAGCTAGATGGTGCCCGGCTACCACCGCTGACTGCTCTGACCAGGATCACAACAGAGGGTTCTGGACAGAGCTGGAGAAGGATGTACAGCATAATTCTAACCCACAAAAAAAAAAAAAAAAAAAAAAAAAAAGACCAGATTTACTGGCCTAAAGGTGACTGGAGAAACCTCAAGAGTGTGGCCCCCAGACACCCTTTCAGCTCAGAGGTGAAGTTACCTTCGAGGTTCACTGTTCAGCCTGGGAGTGGACACCCCAGTAAAACTAAATGAGACTAACGAGGTACAGGAGTCCAGTGACAAGGGCCAGAAGGCAGAGGGGGAGTAGGAAGCTGATGATAAGGAACACAAGTTGAGTAAGGATACTGTTGATGTGTTGTGAGATTGTTAACCACTGTTATAGGGCAACATTTGTAGTAACTGTTAAATGGGAGGCTATTTTGTCCTGTAAGCCTTCATCTTGGGCGAGAATGGCAGCACAATTGGAAGAGCATAGTCAATGTCACTTAAATGTGTAAGTAAAAAGTTTTGAAATGGTGTATCTTTGGCTATGTGTATTTTCACCAAAAAAAAAAAAAAAAAAAAGCTGAGAATTGAGAGGGTTAAAATGTTGTGGGGTTTGTTAACCAAAGTCATAAAACAGCATGTGTACTACCGTTACATGAGAAACTGTTCTGTAAGCCTTCACCTGAAGTACAATAAAATATTTAATATAAAAAAACAAACAAACAAAAAAAAGCTAGAAATAGAAGTACCATATGATCCAGCTATCCTGCTCCTTGGAATATACCCTAGAGAAATAAAAGCTGTCACACGAATAGATATATACACACCCATGTTCACTGCAGCACTGTTCACAAAAGCAAAAAGATGGAAACAACCTAGGTGCCCATCAACAGATGAACGGATAAACTAAGTATGGTATATCCACACAATGAATACTATGCAATGATAAAGAACAATGATGAAGCCGTGAAACATCTTATAACATGGAGGAAGCTGGAGGTCGTCATGCTCAGTGAAATTAGTCAGTCACAGAAAGACAAATATTGTATAAGACCACTATTATAAGAACTCAAGAAAAGGTTTAAACACAGAAAACATTCTTCGATGGTTACGAGGGTGGGGAGGGAGGGTGAGGGTTATTTACTAACTAGATAGTAGATAAGAATTATCTTAGGTGAAGGGAAGGACAGCACACACTACAGGGAAAATCAGCATAACCGGACTAAACCAAAGCTAAGAAGTTTCCTCAATACAATCAAACACTTTGAGAGACAGAGTAGCAGGGGTAGGGGTCTGGGGACCATGCTTTCAGGAGACATCTAAGTCAACTGGCATAACAAAGCTTATTAAGAAAATGTTCTGCATCCTACTTCAGTGAGTGGCATCTGGGGTCTCAAAAGCTTGCAAGCAGCCATCTAAGATGTATCAATTGGTCCCAACCACCTGGAGTAAAGGAGAATGAAGAACACCAAAGACACAAGGAAAGTATTAGCCCAAGAAACAGAAAGGGCCACGTAGATCAGAGACTTCATCAGCCTGAGACCAGAAAAACTAGATGGTGCCCAGCTACCACCAATGACCGCCCTGACAGGGAACACAAACGAGAGTCCTGGATGGAGCAGGAGGAAGGTGGGGTGCAGAACTCAAATTCTAGTAAGAAGACCAGACTTAATGTCTCTGACTGAGACTGGAGGAACCCTGGAAAGCATGGCCACTGGATTCTCTATCAGCCCTGAACTAAAACAATTTCCGAGGTCAACTCTTCAGACAGGGATTGGACCGGATTGTGGGACATAAAGTGATACTCCGGAGGAGTGTGCCTCTTAGCTCAAGTAGATACAAGAGACTAAACGGGCAGCTTCTGTCCAGAGATGAAATGGGAAGGTAGATAGGGTAAGAAGCTGCTTGAATGGACATAGGGAATCAGGGATGGAAAGGAGGAGTGTGCTGTCACAGTATGGGGAGAGCAATTAGAGTCACATAACAATGTATGTACAAATTTTTATATGGGGGAAAAAAAGAAAGCTATCTTATTTTTATAGATTTTAACCTTTGCTTTAAAAAGTTGTCGATGTGGGGAACAGGGATATTCACACAGTGGCAATGTATCTCCCCGAGGATTACTTACTAATTGCAAAGGAAAACATGTACCTTCTCTGCCTTCATGATGGAAAGATTTGACAGTCAACCCCCTAACCAAGCACTCAAACTGAGCACCACAGGAGGCGAGGCAGCCTGGCATCGTATGCCTCCTAATGTGCCACACTATGAGTGACCATCACCAGTGACATGCTTACCAAAAATGTCTACCTGAATCATGAGGAAAGAAACATACTGTTCCAAACCGTGGAACCTTCTATAAGGCAACTGACTCAGGCTCTTCAAAAGTCAATTTCATGGGGGAGAAAAAAAGCAAAAAGACTCTTCTAGATTATGAGAGACTAAGAAAACAACAAATGAACTCAGTGTGTAAGCTTGGATTGGATCATGGTTCAAAAATAAAAAGCTAAAAAAGTCATGTTTTAACAACTAGGGAAAATGGAATACGAAGTGGATACTGATGAGATTACAAAACTGTTGTTAATTTTCTTGGGTATTGTCTTAGGCTCACTCTATATATGTATACGGAGCCCTGGTGGCACAGTAGTTAAGAGCTTGGCTGCTAACCAAAAGGTTGGCAGTTTGAATCCACCAGCCACTCCTTGGAAACCCCATGGGGTAGTCGCTAATGAGCTGGAATCAAGTCGATGGCAATGGGTTTTGTCTGTGTGTGTGTGTGTGTGTGTGCATGTGTGTGTGAGCATATACACATACACACATATATATATATATATAGAGAGAGAGAGAGAGAGAGAGATTTATCTCAAGGAAAATGGCTCACATGGTTGTAGAGGCTGGCAAGTCCCAAATTCGTGGGTCCAGCATCAGGCTGGAGGTTTCTCCTGACCCACAAGGTTGCAGGGGCTGATGAATCCACAATTGGCAGGTCAGATGACAGGCTGTTGACTCATGGGGCTGTTGAAGCTGGTGAATACCAAAATTGGCAGTTTCAGAGGGCAGGCTACTGGCTCACAGGGCTACAGAAGCTGGTGAATTCCAGAATTGGCAGGTCAGTCAGAAAAAAGGCTGCTAGTGCAAGTCCCAAGAATCGGAGGTCAGATGATGATGAGCTAGATACAGGATCCAGTGTAAGGGCAAGCTTTGCCAGAACATCCATGTGTATTTGATGTGGGGCACACCCTCAAGGAAACTCTCTTTACATCAGATACTTGAGTAAGGTGGTTACTTGAGTAGGGTGTGACCTGAGTCACCTCCTTTAGTAAGGGTGTGACTCAAGGTACACCCCACACTAATCCTGTCTCATTAACATACAGAGGCTCAGGATTTACAACATATAAAATGGAAGACAATTACACAATACTAGAAATCAGGGCCTAGCCAAGTTGACACACAGTATTAACTATCACAGGTATGGTAATGGTATTGTGGTTAGCTAGGAGAATGCCCTTATTCTTATGAGTATACGCTGAAGTATTTAGGGGCCAAGTGTCATGATGTCCTTACTTTTACATGATTTAGAAAAAGGGAAAGAGAGGATAGAGAAGGGGGTACAGAAAGAGAGAATATGGTAAAATAACTGTTTGTGACTATACAAGTGTTCATTGTACTATTCTTTATTTTGGGGTTTTGAAACTTGACAATAAAAAGTTGGATGAAAGTATTATCAATGGCAACGGGACCTTGAAAGGAGAGAGAAGCTTTTTAGAGAAGGTAGGAGATGAATTTGCTTGGCAGAATTTCAGGAAGGGGGCAGGGGAAGCTAATTCTGTTGAGAAGAGAATTCAGAAGAGGAGGAAAATTGTGCTTCCCCAGGGCTGCAAAGATCAGACTGAGGAAGAGAAAGGTAAAGGAACCAGGCTAGTCATGAGGAGCCTGCATGTGTGGAAGGAGGAGGGAGCTGATGTATGCAGAAAATGCTGGGGTGAATGAGAAGGTTCAACGTGAATGTTAAGGGTGCTTTCTCTGTCACATGCACATCCTCAGGTAACCTGTGGTAGTGATCTACATACTTACTCAAGGTTTCTGGAGGAGCAGCGTTGTTTCACTGACAGCAACACAGCCAGCTGGGTCCTGAGAGGAGCTGCTTATGAACGCCTCTGTTACACTAGCCATTTGCCTCCTGGTTTGTCTTGCTCAAAATATCAAGAATGTTTCCTCAGGGAATTAAGTAAAAATTCGAGGCCAGATAGTTCTTTTCTTTGTTGGAATAATACCACAAAATGATTCAAAGAGTTTGCAAATCCTTTAACAATCACTGGCAGACAAATCTTTATCTGGGTGTAACTACAAACAGGTGTAACTACAAAACCTTAGTACATTTACTTTTTACTTATTTGGGTACATAGTGTTTCTCTTAAAAATTTCATTGGATTCACACCAATCCCCCCCGCCCCTTTTTTTTTGTAGGACAACAAGTCAAGATCAGGTCTTACCATGAGAAAAAGCAGCTAGGAGAGAGAGGCATCGTGTTGCCTTTTGTTACACGTCAAGGAATATTTCTTTACTTTTCGAATAGAAATTAAATCTCCTCTGATTCTAAATTCTACAACTCAAATTGGTCCTAAAATGGGGGTGGGGGTGGGGGGCAGGGAATGGCTGCAGAATTCCCGTTTTCATTTGGTCTCTTTAAAGCCATGAAGACTCTGTACATGAAGAAATGTTATGTTTACTCATTTTTAGTCCAGAACATGTCTGTTCTCATGATGGGATGAAAAGGATCAGGGGACCTATAAAAAAAATTGGAAGGAAAAGGATGGCAAGCACAGCAAGATTTTCCGAAAACCATAGAGGACGGGTTCTCTAAGGGATGGATTTTTTAATTAATCTTTAATATTAATCATCCAGAAAGAGCCACCCCAAATTGCACCCCTGCATCAGGTGAATGGGTGTGAGGGTGACAGAGTTAGTAACATCAGTATATTATCAACACCCTCCCATGGACTGCTTGTGTTTTCAAAAAGTAGTCAACAGTATACGTTTAAGCCAATTTTAGGCACAGAACAAGTCTATGATGGTTCATACGTTGTCAATATTTTCAGTGTTGAATTAAGCCGATTTTAATTAAGAGACAAGTAGCTCATCTATAGTCATTACCCTGGGAAAACTCCCATTGATATCAAGTTTAAGGGCTAGATAAACTTGGAATATACTCGAGGATTTCCATCACATTTTTAAAGCTAGAGCACGAGGTATAATTAGAAAATCTCCCAACTTCCTGGTAAATTACAACAGATAATTAAATCCTCAGGTTTCCTAACATTCTCTGGGTGTTCTAAATACAGACTATAATAAGGAAGAACACCCTGGGGGCAAAACATATCCCAATGCCATCAGCAGAAATTAAACATCCTATTTCTTTGTTAGTGAACATTGTGGTTTTAGAAGTTAAAGTTACTGTCACAAGACTGGGACTTTAAACAGAAATTCCAAGAGTACAGGGCCTTTCGTATGATTCACCGGGAGGGATACGCCACATTACTCCCCAAAGATAGCTCTCTGATAACCACAGTTTACTAACATGCTTGTTACCTGGCCTTATAAACTAAGGGCAAAGTATATTTCAGGGTTGCCCTCCCCGAATCCATCCAGGCTAGCTTAGCTTTGTGGAAAGGAGGGTACTCCTCCACCGGGGCTTAAAAAGAGATGGCCCCACTAGCTTAGGGCCCTCCTCTTTTTAGATGTGCTCCCAGGGGAGTATGCATGTAACAAATGTGCTTTCAGGTAGGTCCCCCAGAAGCCTGTCTTTCCCTCCTCAGCGTCTTACAACCAGAAGGCTAGGTTTATAAAAACAAAATAAAACACACAAACCCAAACCCGTTGCCATCGAGTTGATTCTGACTCATAGCAACCCTATAGGACAGAGTAGAATTGCCCCATAGGGTTTCCAAGGAGTGGCTGGTGGATATGATCTGCTGACCTTTTGGTTAGCACCTGTAGCTCTCAACCACTGTGCCACCAGGGCTCCCTGTGTTTATCTGGCCTCCTTAATCCAATTACTGACACCAGATAATAAACCTACACCGGCCCTTGCTGCTCTATCAATTCTGACTCCTGGCCCAGTAAGATGAGTCTGAGAGGCTGGACTCCTTACAGTCGCAAGAAATCTTAGCTCATGTTCCCTGTATCTCTCAAGTCCCCTTCCTCTTTCCATCTTCATATCCAATCTCATCCATTCCACAGAAACTTGGTAGATATTATGGGGAGACTGAAGCTGCATCAGACGTGGACTAAATAAATATCTTTAAAGGTCCCTCTCAGTCTGACCTAACCACCTATGATGACCAAAAATGAATAGCTGCCAGTAACAAAAGCACAGATTTTATAGACATTTCTTATTCTACTCAGTAGATACTTATGAAATACCTATTACATGAAAGGTACTATGATAAAGATTTGTTTCACAGTAAAGGTAACTAGAATTCAGTTGAAACACTATCACTGCCTTTTGTTTCAGAGACCAGAATTTTCCTAATTCCAACAATAGTGTTCAAACTCCAAATGCTACTGAAGCCCATGTTTGATACCCCTTGACCTTTCCCAGCCTATTTCTCAGGTTTCTTGACCTGACCCTTTGCTCAGGATGCACTTCTTCTTGCTCCATGTGTGGACAACCAACAACCTTCTATGCTCAGCTCAAACATCATCTCCTCTCCACCTCTGCCCCAAGAGGGACTGTTCCTGTGGAGCTTTGCAGGCTCCTCCCCTGCAGCAGTGATGGCATTCTGCTTTGTCTAAAGCTGCTTGTCTCTGTATCTCTCTCTCCAGTTAGAACGTAAGATCCTTGAGGGCAGGGAGCAGGAAGATCACATCTTACCGTTTCAGTACCCCCAGTGCAGTGCTTTGCACAGTAATACTCTATCACTTACTCTTTCATGAATGAAGAAATGAATATCTCGAGTGCCTTCTAGATCAAAATTCAGTCAAAAAATGGAAATTTTGGAGGGACTGAATTAAGGTAGCTCAAGACTGGGCCCAGGATCCTAGTTGGGTGTTGTTTTGGATAGCTTGAACCTGATATTGACTGGCCCAGGGATACATCAGAAGGCTTTCTAAAGGTTTCAAAGCACTTACCACAGATGCAAACATTACTGGCATTCTTGAAGAGCTAAATTAGAGACATCAAGGGGTTAGAGTGATTTTCTGGGGAATTCTCAAGAAGACAGTAGGGACTAGTATATTTTGACTCTTAGGTCTGACCAGGCTGTTTTTCTTGTTAAGCAGACAAACAGTTATCCTAATTTCAACCCAGAACATTTCTGCATCTTGCTTTCTAAATATCTCACTAAAAGGTCCCAGGGTTCCTTGGAGAAATGGCTGATTCCACAGCTGGAGGAGGGAACGGTACAAGATGAGCCTGAAATACCACATTATGATGGAAAGTGCTCAAAGAAAAGAAAGAAAAACGATGGGGCATGTTAAAAAGACACAGCAGATATCCAGAAGGGATTTCCGCTGGCCAAATCTGAGACAGTAGTGGATTATAACCCACTGAACAAAAGAAGAATCCATGAGTTGATTCTTATAATAAATAGAAACAGAAGAAAAAAATAAATGAAGCAGGAGGGAAAATTTTTTCTTATAGTAGGATGATGACTAACAATTATAGAAACAACATTGGGAGTCAGAAGAATCTCCATTTTACAGTCATTACCAAATTAAAAATAATAACTATGCAATGATGAAACCATGATCAAACTAAAGTTCACCAGTAAGGGGCAAATAGACATCATGAACCTCCAGATGTGTTGCACTGAAAAAAGACACAATATCACTTTTGTGGTATTCCTCAATCTAATCATGCAAAAACATCCAACAGACCCAAACTGAGGACAATTCTGTGAAATGTCTGGTCTATATTCTTCAAAATGTCATGGATGGCAAAGCAAGGCTTGCAGAACTATCCCAGATTAAAGAGATTTGTCTACTAAATAAAGGCAATACAGAGCGTGAACTGGACTCTGTATCGGAAAAGAAAGCTACAAAAATGTTATTGAGACAGTTGACAGAACCGGAATACAGACAGTAGATTATTAAAAGAATTGTACCAATGTTAAATATCCTGATTTTGATAACTGTACTGTAGAATATACGAGAATATACTTTTTTCTTAGGAAACAGATGCGTATTAAGAGGTAAGGAGGCATAATATCTAACTTACTTACAATAGCTTAGAAAAAATCCATATATGCAGATAGAAAATTGTTAAATGTTAACAACAGGTGGCTATGAGGAAAGGTAACTTTTCCGGAAGTTTAAAATTAGGCCAAAGGAAACCACTGCTCCTTGTTCACTTGGCTACCACTGAAACCCCTAGCCCACCCCTGGTTTCTGTTTGGACTCACCATTCTTCTAAGAATCCTCAACAGAAGCTTCTGCTCCTTGGGGTCCTTCTTTGATGTAAGTAATTTGGCAAAGCTTTCTGCATTCTCCGGAGACAGGCTGTCTGGGTTTTCCCCTCCATATAGCTGAACCAGTATAGACAAACATTTGGATGAAACCTCAAAAATTTCAGGATCCTCATTAAGAAGCTGAAAATAAACAAACAGGACTACTTAAGCTCCATGGAAATGGTATTAGTCTTCCTCAAGAAATACAGTAATATTTGACTTAATGGTGGCAACATTAGCCTGAGTACGAAGTGTCACTAATTGAATGTTTTTTTAAATACAAATTTTTCAAATTGTATACAATAACTCAAACTAGACTAGTAGCACAAAACCAGCATTAGGTCCCATGTGGTCCTTCTTTAATACATAGAAAAGAACAGCACGTAACTAGCAGAAGACCAATACATATGTTAAGCACATATGAAATGTAAAACCCACTGCCGTCGAGTCAATTCCAACTCATAGAGACCCTATAGGACAGAGTTGAACTGCCTCATAGGGTTTCCAAGAAGCAGCTAGTGGATTCAAACTGCTGACCTTTTGGTTAGCAGCCGAGCTCTTAACCACTGAACCGCCAGGGCTCCGTATGTAACATATACATACATAAATATATACACATACAAGTGTGTGAGTGTGTGTTTATGGGTATAAAAAAAAGTTTCATTTTTCAGAAGCATATCCCTTACATTCTAATTCTGAGATATATATAAACATTTGCTATTTCGACATTTTTTATATGTGCAATTAAGTGACAGTTACATTAACTACATTCATCTTGCTGTGAAACTTTGTACTATTAACTTGTTTAGGAAAAATCCACTTCCTAGAGGACATTAAGGAATGCTTTGGTCTTGTCTGTGCTCAAATCACGACTGACTGAACAGGTGGAAGAGAAAGCACTGTTCTTGTATGTATTAGAAGAGTACAATATGAAACAGTAATCATTTTTCAACATTTTTTTTTTAAGTTTCATTTTATTTGTAATAGCTTTATTGAGATATAATTCACATACCATTCAACTCACTCAAAGCACAAACATTGGTTTTTAGCATATTCAGGGTTGTGCAACTGCACAATTTAAGAACATTTTCGTCACCCTGAGAAGAAACTCCATCCCCCCCGCCTCCATGCTAGGCACCCAATAATCTACTTTGTGTCTCTATGGATTTGCCTGTTCTAGACATTTCAGATAGGTGAACTCATACAATATGTGGTTCTTTGTGACTGGCTTCTTTCTCTTAGTATAACGTTTTGAAGGTTCATCCATGTTGTAGTATATATCAGTTCTTCATTTCTTTTTATTGACAATTAATATCCCATTGCATGGCTATACCAAATTTTGTTTATCCATTCATTAGTTGGATAAGTTATTTATACCTTTTTGCTATGAACATTCGTGTGAAAGTTTTCGTGTGGACATATGTTTTCATTTCTCTTGTATATACCTAGGAATGGAATTGCTGGGTCAACTCTACATTTAATCTTTTTAGGAATGCATGAGGGTTCTGGTTTCTCCACATCCTCATCAACACTTGTTATTATTTGTCTTTTTGATTATAGTCATCCTAGTGGGTGTGCACTGGTATCTCACTGTGGTTTTGATTTGCATTTCCCTGATGGCTAATGATGTTGAGCATCTTTTCATAAGCTTGCCTGGCCATTTGTATCTTCCTTGGAGAAATGTCTATTTAAATCCTTTACCTATTTTTTAAATGGGCTATTTTTCTTTTTATGATTGAGTTATAAGAGTTTGTTACATATTTTAGATAAAAGACCCTTATTAGATACATGATTTGAAAAAATTTTCTCCCATTCAGTCTGTGGGTTATCTTCTCAGTTACTAATAGTGTCCTTTGAATTACAAGTTTTTTAATTTGATGAAGTC
Organism: Dugong dugon; assembly: GCA_030035585.1. Classification (NCBI taxonomy): domain Eukaryota; kingdom Metazoa; phylum Chordata; class Mammalia; order Sirenia; family Dugongidae; genus Dugong; species Dugong dugon. Next base: position 25,825,890 of record CM057481.1, on the reverse strand, counting down.
TGATCTTTCTATTTTTTTTTTAAGAACTTTGTTGCTTGTGTTTTTGGTGTCATATCTAAGAAAGCACCGCCTACTCTAAGTTATAAAGATTTATCCTAATGATTTCTTCTAAGAATTGTATAGTTTTAGCTCTTACATTTAAGTCTTTAATCCATTTTCAGTTAATTTTTATATATGGTGTGAGGTAGGGGCCCAACTTCATTCCTTTGCATGTGGATTAATCTTTTATTTTGAGACTAAGTATAGACTTGTATGCAGTTTTAAGAAATAATACAGAGATAATACTTCACCTACTTTCCCCCCACTGGAAGCATCTTGCATAACTATAGTACAATATCATAACCAGAAAATTAACAATGATACTATTATTCAGATTTTACTGCTTTTACATGCACTCCTGTATATGTGTGTGTGTGTGTGTGTGTGTGTACGCACATGGGTATTTAGTTCTGTGCAATTTTATCACATGTGCAGATTTGTGTGACAACCATTGCCATCAAGATATAGAACAATCCCATCACAAGGATCCCTTTTATACCAACTACCGACTCCCCCTTCCCCCATCCCTAAACCCTGGCAACCACCAATCTATCCACCATTTTGTCATTTCAAGTAAGTTATATAAATGGAATCATACAGTAGTGTATGGTTTTCTTCACTCAGCTTGATTTTTCTAAGATCCATCCAAATTGTGTGTGTATGAATAATTCATTTCTTTTTTATTACTGAATAGTATTCCCTGGAATAGATACACTACAGTTTAACTACTCATCTATTGAAGATGAGTCGTTTCCAACTTGGGGCTATCCCAAATAAAACTACTATGAACATACTTGTACAGGTTTTTGTGTGAATATAAGCTCTCACTTTTCTGGGAAAAATGCACAATAGTTCAATTGCTGGGTCATATGGTAAGCTGTGTTCTGTTGTACACAGTGTCGCTATCAGTTGGAACTGACTCGACGGCACCTAACAACAAAAACAACGTGGTAAGCTCATGTTTGGTTTTTTAAGAAACTGCCAGACTGGAAGAGAAAGCATTTGTTCTCGTATGTATTCGAAGGGTCTATTCCTACCAGCAATGTATGAAAGATCCGGTATCTTCACATTCTCACCAGCACTTGGTGTTACCACTATTTTTTATTTTAGCTGCTCTGATAGGTACGATATCTCCGTGTGGTTTTAATTTGCATTTCCCAATGGCTACAGATAATAAGCATTTTCCATCTGTTCGTGTCTTTTGCTCATTTGATAATGGGATGGTTTGTTTCTTTACATTTGATAATTTGAGAGTTCTTTACATATTCGAGGTACAACTCTTTTATCAGTTATGTGGTTTGCCAGTATTTTCTCCCAATTTGTAGCTTGTCTCTTCACATGCTCTACAGAGTCTTTTGCAGGGAAAATTATTTAATTTTGACAAGGTCCAATTTATCAATTTTACTTTTTAGGGATTATGCTTTTGGTGTCAAGTCCAAGAGCTCTTTGTCTAGCCTTCAGTCCTAAACAGTTTCTCCAATATGTTTTTCTAAAAGTTTTAAAGTTTTACATTTTACACTTAATTTTATGTTAATGTTTGTATAAGGTATGAGGTTTAGGTCAAGGTTCTTTTATTCCCCCCTCCCCCATGGATGTTCAATTACTTCAGAATTATTCTTGAAAAAGCTATCATCCCTCCATTGAACTGCTTTCGACCACTGTAAAAAAATCACTTGTACAGGCCTATTTCTGGGTTCCCTATTACATTCCATTGATTTAGGTGTGTATCCCTCCAACAAAAACACACTGTCTTGATTACACTAACTACATAGAAAGCCTATCTATCACCAGGTAGAGTGATTCCTCCCACTTTACTCCTCTTTTTCAAAAATTATTTTAAGTATTCTAGGGCCTGTGCCATTCCACGTACATTTTAGAAGAAGCTTATCTATCTACAAAAATCCTTGCTGGGATTTTGACAGAAATTGCATTAAACCTGTGGATTTATTTGGGGAGAACTGGTATCTTTACTACGTTGAGTCTTCTAATTCATGAGCCCAGTATGTCTGTTTAGGTCTTCTTTCATTAGCATTTTATAATGTTCAGAATATAGAACCTGTATGTGTTTTCCTATATTTATACCTAAGTACTTTATTTTCCTTGAGTGACTGTAAATAGTATTGTGTGTTTAACTTCAATTTCCACATGTTCATGTTAGCATATGAAATGCAACTGATTTTTTTGGTTGTTGATGTTATATCCTGCAACCATGCTGACTTCATTTGTTAACTCTAGGAGTATTTTGTAGATTCCTCAATATTTTCTACAAAGACAATCATGATGTTTATAAATAGGGATAGTTTTATTTCTTCCTTTCCAATTTGCATGTCGTTTATTTCTTTTTCTGGCTTTACTGCACTGGCTGGAACTTCTAGTATTATTTTGAATAAGAATTGTGGGAGTGGACATCATTGTTCCTGTTCTCGGGGTGGGGGGGCATTCAGTTTTTCATCATTAAGTATGACGTTAGCTATAGGTATTTTGTAGATGCTCTTTATCAAGTTGAAGAAGTTCTCACATTATTGTTTGATGAGAATGTTTTTTCATGAAGAGTGTTAGATTTTGTCAAACTTTTTCTGGGTCAATGGGTATAATATAATATTTCTTCATTAATCTGTTTATATGGTGGATTACATTCATTGATTTTCAAAGGTTAAACAAGCCCTGCAAATCTGGAATAAATTGCACTTGGTCATAGTGTGTAATTCTTTTCATACATTGCTGGATTCAATTAGCTAATAATTCCTTAAGGATTTCTGCATCTAAAATTTGAGAGATACTGGTCTGCAGTTTTATTTTTTGTACATTCTTTGTCTGATTTTAGTTACCAGAAATGTTTAGATCAATGTTGCAGCCATGGTGTCAACCCATCTCGCTGAGCGTTTTCCTCTTTTTCACTGACCTTCTACTTTACTAAGCATGATGTCTCTCTGCAGGGACTGGTCCTACCTAATAACACGTTAAAAGCACACGAGATGAAGTTTCACCAACCATGCTTCAAAAGAGCATTCTGGCTGCACTGCTTTCAAGACAAATTTATTCATTCTTTGTCAACACCGTAATTCAAATGTATCAGTTCTTCTCCGGTCTTCCTTATTCACTGTCTGCCCAGCTTTTGCACACATATGAAGCAATTGAAAATATCACAACCTGCCTCAACATAATAAAGGGCATCTATACAAAACCAACAGCCAACATCATTCATACTGAGAGAAGCTGAAAACATTCCTCCTGAGAACAGGAACAAGACAAGGATGCCCTCATCACCATTCCCATTTAACATTGTGCTAAAAGTCCTAGGTAGAGCAATAAGGCAAGAAAAAGAAATAAAAGACATCCAGATTAGTAAGTAAGAAGTAAAACTATCCCTATTTGTGGATGATACGATACTACACATAGAGAACCCAAAGGACTCCACAAGAAAACTACTGGAACTAAATAGATTCATCAGAGTAGCAGTATACAAGATAAACATACAAAAATCAGTTGGATTCCTATACACCAATAAAGAGAACTACAAAAAGGAAATCAAGAAAGCAATACCATTTAAAATAGCCTCTAAAAAAAGAAAATATTTAGGAATAAATCTAACTAGGGACATAAAAGACTTATAAAGAGAACTACAAAACACTACTGCAAGAATTCAAATGAGACCTACAAAAATGGAAAAATATACCATGCTTATAGACAGGTAGACTCAACACTGTGAAAATGTTAATTCTACCCAAAGCAATCTACAAATACAGCGCAATCCCCATCCAAATACCAACAGCATTCTTTAAAGAGATGGAAAAACTAGTCATTAACTTTATATGGAACGGGAAAAAGTCCCGGATAAGTAAAGCACTATTGAAAAAAAAGAATAAAGTATGAGGCTTGCACTGCCTGACCTTAGAAGCTACTATACAGCTATGGTAGTCAAAACAGCCTAGTAGTGGTACAATGACAGATACAATGACCAATGGAACAGAATCAAGAACCCAGATATAAATCCATCCACCTACAGTCACTTGATCTTCAACAACGGCCATAATCCATCAAATGCGGGAAAAGGCAGCCTTTTTTTTTTTTCTTCTTAATTTGTAAAATACATTCACCAAAGAAAGTGTAATATTTTTTATTTTTTTTTACTGTACTTCTGATGAAGGTTTACAGAACAAATAGTTTCTCGTTAAACAGTTAGTACACATATTGTTTCATGACAATGGTTAACAACCTCATGACATGTCAACACTCTCCCTTCTCACCCTTGGGTTCCCTATTACCAGCTTTCCTATCTCCGCTGCCTTCTAGACCTTGTCCCTGGACTGTTGTGCCCCATTAGTCTTGTTTTGTTTTATGAGGCTGTCTCACCTTTGGCTGAATGATGAACTTTGGGGTGACTTCATTACTGAGCTAAAAGGGTGTCCAGTGGCCATACTCTTGGGGTTTCTCCAGTCTCTGTCAGGCCAGTAAGTCTGGCCTTGTTTTGTGAGTTAGAATTTTGTTCTACATTTTTCTCCAGCTCTGTCCAGGACCCTCTGTTGTGATCCTGGTCAGAGCAGTCAGTGGTGGTAGCTGGGTACCATCTAGTTGTACTGGACTTAGTTTGGTGGAGGCCATGATAGTTGTGGGCCATTAGTCCTTTGGACTAATCTTTTCCTTGCATCTTGTCTTCATTCTACCTTGCTGCCAAAGGGGTGAGACCATTGGAGTATCTTAGACGGCTGCTCACAGGCTTTTAAGACCCCAGACACTACTCACCAAGGTAGAATGTAGAACATTTTCTTTACAAACAATGTTACGCCAATTGAGCTAGATGTTCCCCGAGACCACAGTCCCCACAGCCCTCCACCCAGCAATTCAGTCCCTCAGGGAGTTTGGATGTCTCTATGGAGCTTCCATAACCTCGCCTTGTACAAGATGTGCTGCCTTCCCCAGTATTGTGTACTGTCTTAACCTTTCAGCAAAAGTTACCACTTATCTATTGTCTATTTAGTATTCCCCCCCACCCCTCCCATCCCTCGTAACCAACAAAGATTGCTTCTTTTTGTGTGTAAACTTTTACATGAGTTTTTACACTAGAGGTCTCATACAGTATTTGTCCTTTTGTGATTGACTTATTTCACTCAGCATAATGTCCTCCAGTTTCATCCATGTTATAAGATGCTTCACAGATTCATCACTGTTCTTTATCGTTGCACAATACTCCATTGTGTGAATGTACCATAGTTTGTTTATCCATTCATCTGTTGATGGGCATCTAGGTTGTTTCTATCTTTTTGCTATTGTGAACAGTGCTGCACGGAACATGGGTGTGCATATGTCTAGTCATGAAACGACTCTTACTTCTCTAGGATATATTTATAGAAATAGGATTGCTGGATCATATGGTACTTCTATTTCTAGCTTTCTAAGTAAGTGCCATATCATTTTCCAAAATGGTTGTGTCATTTCGCATTCCCACCAGCAGCGTGTAAGAGTTCCGAACTCCCTGCAGCCTCTCCAACATTTGGTATTTCCAATGTTTTTGATTCATGCCAATAATGCTGGGTTGAGACAGTCTCTCATTGTCATTTTAATTTGCATTTCTCCAATGGCTAGCGATAACGAGCGCTTCCTCATGCGTCTGTTGGCCGCTGAATGTCTTCTTTGTTGAAGTGTCTGTTCATTTCCTTTGCCCATTTTTTAATGGGCTTCTTTGTCTTTTTGTTGTAGAGGTGTTGGATTTTCTTGTAGATTATAGACATTAGACCATTGTCTGATTTGTAATGTCCAAAATTTTTTTCCCAGTCTGTAGGTTCTCTTTTGGTGAAGTCTTTTGAAGAGCATAGGTGTTTGATTTTTAGAAGATCCCAGTTATCTAGCTTATCTTCTGGGGTTTGTGTGTTGTTGATTATGGTTTGTATCCTGTTAATGCTGTGTATTAATACGGGTCTCTAGCGTTGATCCTACTTTTTCTTCCATGAACTTAATCGTTTTTGGCTTTATACTTAGGCCTTTGATCCATTTTGAAGTCGTTTTTGTATATGGTGTGAGGTATGGGTCCTGTTTCATTTTTTTTACAGATGGACATCCAGTTTTGCCAGCACCATTTGTTAAAAAGACTGTTTTTCCCCATTTGATGGACTTTGGGCCCTTGTCGAAGATCAGGTGACCATAGGTGGATGGATTCACGTCTGGGTTCTCAATTCTGTTCCATTGGTCAATGTATCTGTCGTTGTACCAGTACCAGGCTATTTTGACTACCGTAGCTGTATAGTAGGTTCTGAGGTCAGGTAGTGTGAGTCCTCCTACTTTATTCTTCTTCTTTAATAATGCTTTACTTATTCGGGGCTTCTTCCGTCTCCATATAAAGTTAATGATTTGTTTTTCCATCCCTTTAAAGAATGTTGTTGGTATTTGGATTGGGATTGCATTGTATTTGTAAATTGCTTTGGGTAGAATTGTCATTTTCATGATTTTGAGTCTGCCTATCCATGAGCATGGGATGTTTTTCCATTTATGTAGATCCCTTTGGGTTTCTTGCAGTAACGTTTTGTAGTTTTCTTTGTATAGATCTTTTACATCCCTGGTTAGATTTATTCCTAAGTAGTTTATCTTTTTAGGGGCTATTATAAATGATATTGTTTTCCTGATTTCCTTTTCATCGTTCTCTTTATCAGTGTATAGGAATCCAACCGATTTTTGGGTGTTTATCTTGTATCTTGCTACTCTGCTGAATGTTTCTATTAGTTCCAGTAGTTTTCTCGTGGAGTCTTTTGGGTTTTCTATGTATAGTATCGTATCATCTGCAAACAGGGAGAGTTTAACTTCTTCATTACCAGTTTGGATGCTCTTTATTTCTTTTTATTGCCTTACTGCTATTGCTAGAACTTCCAGCACAATGTTAAACAGGAGTGGTGATAAAGGTCATCCTTGTCTTGTTCCTGTTCTCAAGGGGAATGTTTTCAGCCTCTCTCCATTAAGAATGATGTTGGCCATTGGTTTTGCAAAGATGCCCTTTATTATGTTGAGAAAGTTCCCTTCTATACCTACTTTATTGAGAGTTTTTACCAGGAATGCGTGTTGGATTTTGTTGAATGCCTTTTCTGCATCAACTGAGATGATCATGTGACTCTTTTCTTTCATTTCTGTGGTGGATTACATTAATTGATTTTCTAATGTTGAACCATCTGTGCATATCTGGTATGAATCTACTTGGTCGTGCTGTATTATTTTTCTGATATGATGCTGAATTCTATTGGCTAGAATTTTGTTGAGAATTTCTGCATCTATATTTAGGAGATATATTTCTCTGTAATTTTCTTTTTTTGTGGCATCTCTGCCTGGTTGTGCTGGCTTCAAAGAATGAATTCAGAGGTGTTGCTTCCTTTTCTCTGTTCTGAAATAGAGTAGTACTAGTATAAGCTCTTCTGTAAATGTTTTGTAGAATTCTCTAGTGAAGCCATCTGGGCCAGGGTGTTTTTTTTTGTTGTTGTTGGGAATTTTTAAATTACCTTTTCAATCTCTTCTCTTGTTATGGGTCTGTTCAGATTTTCAAACGACTTTGTGATAGTTTGGGTAGGCAGTGTGTTTCTAGAAATTTATCCATTTCTTCTAGGTTTTCAAATTTGTTGAAGTATAGTTTTTCATAATACTCTGTTATGATCCTTTTTATTTCAGTTGGGTCTGTTGTAATGTCCACCATTTCATTTCTTATTTAGGTTATTTGTGTCCTCTCCTGTTTTTCTTTTGTCAGTCTGGCCAGTAATTTGTCGATTTTGTTGATCCTTTCAAAGAACCAACTTTTGGTTTTCTTGATTCTTTCTATTGGTTTTCTATTCTCTATTTCATTTATTTCTGCTCTGATCTTTATTATTTCCTCTCTCCTGGTGGCTGTGGGCTTTTTTTGCTGTTCTCTTTCTGTGTGTTTGAGTTCTGTAGTTAATGTTTTGATTTTGTCCCTTTCTTCTTTTTTGATATGTGCATTTATTGCTATAAATTGTCCTTTAGGACTGCCTTTGCTGTGTCCCAAAGGTTTTGGTATGATGTATTTTCATTCTCGTTTGATTCTAGGAATTTTTTGATTCCATCTCTGATTTCTTCTATTACCCAGTGGTTTGTACGCAGAGTGTTATTCAGTTTCCATGTAGTTGATTTTTTTTCCTTGCTCTTTCTGTTGTTAATTTCTACCTTGACGGTGTTCTGGTCAGAGAAGATACTTTGTATTATCTTAACGTCTTGGATCTTGTTATGGATTGCTCTGTGGCCTAGGATGTGGTGTATTCTGGAGAGCATTCCGTGTGCACTGGAAAAGAATGTGTACTTTGCTGCTGTTGGGTGTAGTGTTCTATATATGTCTTTGAGGTCAAGTTGGTTGACTGTGCCCTTTAGGTCTCCTGTATCTTTGCTGAGTTTCTTTTTAGATGTTCTGTCCTTTACTGGGAGTGGTGTGTTGAAGTCTCCAAGTATTATTGTGGAACTGTCAATTTCTCTTTCCAGTGCTGTTAGAGTTTGTTTTATGTATTTTGGAGCCCTGTCATAGGGTGCATAAATGTTTATCATGGTTATATATTCATGATGGATCATCCCCTTAATGATTATACAGTGAAAGACAGTCTTTTTAACAGATGCGCTGGCAAAAAGATGTTCATCTGTAAAAAAATGAAACAGAACCCGTACCTCACACCATACACAAAAACTAATTCGAAATGGATCAAAGACCTAAATATAAAACCAAAAACTATTAAGATCATAGAAGAAAAAAATACGGTCAACGCTAGGGGCCCTAACATACAGCATAAATGGGATACAAACCATAACTAACAATACACAAACACCAGAAGATAAGCCAGATAACTGGAATCTTCTGAAATTAAACACTCATGCTCATCAAAAGACTTCACCAAAAGAGTAAAAAGAGAACGTACAGACTGGGAAAAAATTTTGGCTATGACAATCCGACAAAGGTCTAATCTCTAAAGTCCGTAGGAAAATGCAACACCTCTACAACAAAAGAAAAGATAATCCAATTAAAAAATGGGCAAAGGATATGAACAAACATTTCACCAAAGAAGACATTCAGGAGGCTAACAGATGCATGAGGAAATGACCACATTCACTAGCCATCTGAGAAATGCAAATCAAAAACACTATGAGATACCTTCTCACTCTAGCATTACTGGCACGAATCAAAAAAACTGGAAAAAACAAATGCTGGAGAGGCTGCAGGGAGTTCGGAACTCTTACACGCTGCTGGTGGGAATGCGAAATGACACACCATTTTGGAAAATGATACAGCACTTCCTTAGAAAGCTAGAAATAGAAATACCATATGATCCAGCAATCCTACTTCTAGAAATATATCCTAGAGAAATAAGAGTCGTCACACGAACAGACATATGCACACCCATGTTCATTGCAGCATTGTTCACAATAGCAAAAACATAGAAACAACCTAGATGCCCATCAACAGATGAATGGATAAACAAACTATGGTACATACACACCATGGAATACTACTCAAGGATAAAGAATAATGATGAATCTGTGAAGCATCTCATAACATGGATGAAACTGGAGGACATTATGCTGAGTGAAATAAGTCAATCACAAAAGGACAAATATTGTATGAGACACTACTGTAAAAACTTACGAAAAGATTTACACACAAAAAGAATTGATCTTTGATGGTTATGAGGAATGGGAGGGGTGGGAGGGTAAACAGACAATAGATAAGTGGTAACTTTGGTGAAGGGTAAGACAGTACACAATACTGGGGAAGCTAGCACCACTTGTACAAGGCGAGGTTATGGAAGCTCCATAGACACATCCAAACTCCCTGAGGGACCAAATTGCTGGGTTGAGGGCTGTAGGGACCATGGTCTTGGGGAACATCTAGCTCAATTGGCATAGCATAGTTTATAAAGAAAATGTTCTACATTCTACTTTGGTGAGTAGTGTCTGGGGTCTTAAAAGCCTGTGAGCAGCCATCTAAGATACTCAACTGGTTCTCACCCCTTCAGGAGCAAGGGGGAAATGAAGAAAACAAGATACAAGGGAAAGATTATCCCAAAGGACTAATGGACCACAACTATCATGGCCTCCACCAGATGGAGTCCAGCAGAACTAGATGGTGTCCAGCTACTACCACTGACTCCTCTGACAGGGATCACAACAGAGGGTCCCAGACTGTAGAACAAAATTCTAACTCACAAAAAAAGATCAGACTTACTGGCCTGAGAGAGACTGGAGAAACCCCAAGAGTATGGCCCCCAGACACCCTTTCAGCTCAGTAATGAAGTCACTCCAGTGGTTCACCTTTCAGCCAAAGATTAGACAACCCCATAAAACAAAACGATACTAATGGGGTACAATAGCCCAGGGGCAAGGACTAGAAGGCAGGAGGGGGCAGCAAAGCTGGTAATAGGGAACCCAAGGTCGAGAAGGGAGAGTGTTGACACGTCGTGAGGTTGTTATCCAGTGTCATAAAATATGTGTACTAACTGTTAGATGAGAAACCATTTGTTCTGTGATTTTGGGGGCAATTGATCCATTTCTTCTAAAATACAGAATTTATGACCATAAAATCATTCATAGTATTCCTTTACTGTTCTTTTAATAGCTGCAGAGCTATACTGACATCCCCTATTTCATTTATTATATTAACAATTTCTGTCTTCTCCATTTCTATGTTTGTTAGTTTGCAAAAGGTTTATCAATTTTGAGTTTTTTCAAAGAACTAGCTCTTTGTTTCACTGATTTCTCTCTACTTTTTCCTGTTTACAATTTTGTTGTTGTTTTTTCTTCCTTCCTTTTGCTTGCTTTAGTTTAATTTTGCTCATTTTCTTTTTCTAGTTCTTTTAGGTAATAACTCAGATTATTGATCTGAGACCTTTCCATTTTTCTAATATAAGCATTTGGTGCTATATATTTTCTTCTCAGTACAGCTTTAGCTGTATCCCGCATATTTTGACAAATGATAATTTCATTTTTATTCACTTCTATGCATTTTTAAAATTTCCTTTGAGACTTCCTCTTTGACCCATGAAGTATTTGGAGTGTGCTGTCTAGTTTTTAAATATTTGTCAAATTTCCTGTTGTCTTTTTGTTACTGATTTCTAGTTTGAGTCTATTGTGATCAAAGAACACATTCTGTATTATTCTAATATTTTTTAACATTTGCTGAGGTTTGTTTTATGGACCAGGATGTGGTCTATATTGGTAAAAGTTCCATGGGTGCTTGAAAACAAAAGTGCATTCTTGCCGTTGCTGGATCAAGTGTTGTGTGTATGTCAATTATATTCTGTTGGTTGATGCTGTTCAGTTTTTTTTTCTTTTTTCTTTTTTCCCCTGATTTTCTGTCAATTTGTTCTATTAATTGCTGAGTGAAGTTCTGAAGTCCCCAACTATAACTGCGTATTTGTGTATCTATCCTGCCAACTCTATCATTTTTTGCTTTATGTATTTTGAGGCTCTGTTGTTTGGCGCGCAGACATTTAAAATGGTATGTTTCTACAGTGGACTGATATTCTTATCATTATTGTAGTGGCATTCTTTGCAGCTAATAAATTTCCATGCTGTGAAGTCTACTTTATCTGATATTACTAATACAGCCACTCTCGCTTTTTTTAAAATTAATGGTTGCACTGAGTATCTTTATCACTGAGTATCAGTCTTTTGAAAACTTTCAACCTGTCTGTACCATTATATTTGAAGTGACTTTCTTTTACACAGCATATTGTTGGATCATGTTTTTTTTTAACCCACTCTATCTCTATTCTTTAATTCGTATTTTTAGGCCAGTTATATTTAAGGTAATAATTGATATGCTAGGGTTTAAGTCTAAAGTACCATTTTATTATCGATATTCTATTTGTTTCCTGTTTCTCTTTTCTTACCTTCCTATGGGTTACTTGAACATTTGTTTCATGTTTCCAATGATAATGACTAAAGTTCTCTTTCCTACCATTTTGTTTCTTCTGTGCTAAACTGTTTTATTTACATTAGTCTTTCTATTTCTTGCTGTTATACTTCCTCAAATGTCTAGAGGTCTCTGATTGTCTATTTTATGAAGGAAAGATTGGGTAGATTATTATAGGCAGCTAGCTTGGATTTCCCCCACATTTGTGTATATGTGTTTCTTAAAGTGGACACCCCTGTCTGTCCACCGCATTCTGTATTCTGTGCTTCCCTCAAACTCTGCAATGCTTCTCTCCTAGGCCCTACTTCCAGACAAAAAATCATCTCTGAAAGACAGTTCACTCTCTTTATAGTGCAGTTCTCAAATTTTTATGCTGGAATAAAAATTAGAGCAATATGAAGAAGGGGAGGATCCTGATTGGCCTGACTGTTGTGAACATTAATCTTCAGTTACTTTGCTGAATGCCTTGGGACCGCTATCAGTTTTTTACCTCACTCTGAGTTTACATATCCTCAACAGCTGCTCCTACCTTCTGGTTAGTTTTCTTCTATGTATGTTCTGGGTGATAAGTTTCTTTACTGCTTCAATTCAGTCCCATCTGCTTCCTATCATCCATTAATTCCACAAAATTTCTTTCCCATTAATAGGTTCTCTTTTTGTTTTACCAGCACTATGAGATATATTTAACCCTTTTTTTCCATAGATTTTGGGTAGTTGTTGAGATAGGCACATACTCAGGTTTCTATTTCAGTCTACTCTAACATTTCTTCATTTTTTTATTTAATTTTGCTTCATTGTTCAAATAATTGGAGGATGTTTATCGAAGTAATTTCAACTAATTCAAGGATGGTTTATTTCCTGTATTTTCGTGAGTCTCAAAATGTCCATGTTTTATTTGTGCTTTAAAAAAATCTGTGAAGATATAAAAATCTTCCCATCTTCCTTAGACTAACGGACAGGATATAACCAACTGCCTGAAACAAAAGTAACAACAAGAACAAAAAATAGCTGACAAAATACATGAAACAGTGGTTTTTAAGACACTAGACATCAGGCAATGAAGGGCAGTGACCCCTGAGAGATGGGACACAAACAAGAAGGTCCCTACTATTGCCCCAGATTAGAGGCTTGACAGCGTTTCCACGCCTCAGCACAGGCAGGGAAGGGCACCTGAGCAAGACACCAGCAGATCCCCTAAGCTGAGGAGAAAGAGTCAAAAGTCCTGGAAGGCCAAGGCAGCTAGAGTTCATAGGACAGAGTACCAGAGAAGATAGAGCAGACCAAAGCTCATTCAAGAAGAAACAGATAAATTGGTAGCACATAATCTATCAGACAAGATGAATTTGTCATTGAAACTTTCCTACAAAGAAAACTTCAGATCCAGATGGCTTTACTGATGAGCTCTACAAAACATCTAAGGAAGAAGTAATGCCAATGGTACACAAACTCTTTCAGAAAACTGGAAAAAAAAAAAAAAAAAAAAAAGAATGCGTACAAACTATTCTATGAATCCAGTATTACCTCGATACCAAAACTAGACCAGTATCCTTTATGAACACTGACACGAAAATTCTTAACAAAATACTAGCAAAGCGAATCCAAAAGCATATTAAAAGGATTATACGCCATGACCAAGCAGGATTTATCCCAGGAATATAAGATCAGTTTAACATCTGAAAAGCAATCAATGTCATATACAGTGTTAATAAAAGACAGAAACTATACAATCATCTTAATTATCACAGAATAGGCATTTGACAAATTCAACACCCTTTCATGACAAAAACACTCAACAAACTAGGAATAAAAGGGAACTTTCTCAAATTGATAAAGGGCATCTACAAAAAACCGATAGTTAACACCATATTTAATGGGCAAAAGACTGAATCTTCCCCCCTAAGATCAGGAACAAGATGGGATATCTGTTCTTGCTGCTTCTATTTAACATTGTACTGGAAGTTCTAGTGAGGGTGACTAGGCAAGAAAAAAATAAAAAGCATTTAGATTGGAAAGAAAGTACTAAAATTATCTCTATTTGCTGATAATGTAACCTTTCTATATAGAAAATACTAAGGAATCCACTAAAGAAGTATTGTTCTTGTCATGAGCTGTTGAGTCAATGTCAACTCAGAGTAACCCTATATGACAGAGTAGAATTGCCTCCATGGGGTTTCCCAGGCTGTAACTGTTAGAGGAACAGATCACCAGGTCTTTTCTCCTGCAGAGCAAATGATGGGTTCAAACCACCAACCTTACTGTTAACATCTGAGTATTTAACCATTGTGTCATATTAGAACTAAAAAATGAGCTCAGCAAAGTTTCAGGATATAAGATCAATATCCAAAACTTGACTGTATTTCTGTATATTAGCAATAAACAGGGCCCCTGTTGGCACAGCGGTTAAGCATTTGGCTGCTAACCAAAAGGTCAGAAGTTCAAATCCACCAGCTGCTCCTGGAAAACCCTATGGGGCAGCAGTTCTACTCTGTCCTATAGGGTTGCTACGTGTCTGAATTGAGCAATGGACATATTTTGGGCATATTATCAGAAGGGACCAGCCCCTGGAGAAGACATCATACTTGATAGAGGGTCAGTGAAAAAGAGGAAGACCCTTAACAAGATGGACTGACACAGTGGCTGCAACAACGGGCTGAAGCATGCCAACAATTGTTGAGTATGGCACAGGACCAGGCAGTGTTTTGTTCTGTAGTACATAGGGTTGCTATCAGTCAGAACTGACTCAATGGCACCTAACAACAGCAATAAATAATCCAAAAATAAAATTAAGAAAACAATTCTACTTATAATAGCAACAGAATGGATAAAATGTTTAGGAACAAAGTCAGTAGAAGTATAAGACTTGTACACTAAAAACTACAAAATATTGTTGGAAACAATTAAAGTTTAAATAAATGGAAAGACATTCCATATTAATGAATCAGAAGATTTAACACTGCTGAGATGGCAACATGTCGCAAATTAATATACAGATTCAAAGCAATCCATTGTCAAAATTGCAATTGAGTTTTTTTGTTGTTTTGCAGAAATTGACAAGATGATCCTAAAATTCACATGGAAATGCAAAGTACGAAGACCAGCCAAACCAATCTTGAAAAAGGAGAACGAAGTTGAAAAGACTCACACTTCCTAATTTCAAAATTTCTACAAAGCTACGGTAATGTGACCAGTGTGGTACTAGTATGAAGACAGAAATAAAGACCAATGGAATGGAATTAAGAGCCCAGAAGCAAATCCTTACATTTATGGTCAATTTATTTTTTTACAAGGGTGCTACGACAATTGAATGGAAGGAAAGAACACACTGCTAGTGGGAATGTAAATGGTTCAGTCACTTTGGACAATAATCTGGCAGTTCCTCAAAAGGTTAAACATAGAGTTACCATACGACCCAGCAATTCCAAACCTAGGTCTATACTCAAGAGAAAGAAAGCATATATCTGCCCAAAAACCTGAATGTTCATAGCAGCATTATTTATAATAGCCAAAAAGTAGAAACAACTGAAATGTTCATCAACTGATGACTAGATAAACAAAAATGTGAAGTGCAATGGAATATTATTTGGCAATAACAAGGAACTGTTATTAAGCAGTGCTGACACTTGTTAATATCAGTACTAACACATGCCACAAAATAAACGAATCTTGAAAACACTATTGTAGGTGAAAGAAGCCAGTGCGAAAGATAACATATTATATGATTATATATAGCTGAAATACCCAGAATAGTTCAATCTATAGAGAGAGAAAGTAGGGGTTGCCCAGGGTTGGAGAGAGGAGGAAATGGGGAGTGACTTTTAATGGTATGGAGTTTCTTTTTGGGGTGATGAAAATGCTTTGGAATTAGATAATGACGATTGTGTGACCCTGCCAATATACTAAAAACCACTGAACTGCACATTTTAAAAGGGTTAAATTTATAATACGTGAATTGTTTACCAATAAAGCTGTTTAAAAAATCAATACTAATTCTACACGAAGTTAAATTAAAGAGGAGGGAATACTTTCCACTCATTCTCTGACACCAACATTACCCTGAGATGAAAACCAGACAGACAGACAAGAAAAGTAAACTATAGACCAATATCCCTCATAAGCATAGATGTAAAAATTTTAAATAAAGTTATAGCAAATCAAAACCAACAATATACTAAAAAAATAACGCAATCTTGAACTAAGTGGAGTATATCCCAGGAATGCAGGGTAGGTTAAAGATTTGAAAATTAATCAATGTCATATACCATATTAACAACTAAAAATGAAAAAAACTTATGATCATCTCAGTAGAACAAGTATTTGACAAAATCCAACATCCACTGATAACAAAACCTCAGTAATAAATTAGGAGTAGGAAGAAAAACTTCTTCCACGTGATAAAGGGCATTAGGAGATTGAACGCTTCCTCCTGGGATCAGCAAGACAGACAGGGACTTCTCCTCTCACCACTTCCATTCTTCCATCCACCATTGAATGGGAAGCTCTGACCAGTGCAATCAGATGAAAGAAGAAGGAAAGAAACAAAGACACACAGGTAAGAGAGGAAGTAAGATGGAAAGACAGAAAGGAAGGAAAAAAAAGCATCCAGACTGGAAAGGATGAAGTAACTATTGCAGAAGACACGATCTTCTATGTAGAAAATCCAACGGAATTTACAAACAAGCTACTGGAGCCTATAAGTGAGTTTAACAAAGTTGTAGGATTCAAGAGCAACATGCAAACTCAACTGTACTTTTATCTGGAAGCAACAAACAATTGGAAATAGAAATTAAAACACAAAATATCATGTACAATAACATACCCATATATATATCTGTTGCGATAGAGTTGATTCCGACTCATAGGGACCCTATAGGACAGAGTAGAACTGCCTCAGAAGGTTTCCAAAGAGCAGCTGGTGGATTCGAACTGCCGACCTTTTGGTTAGCGGCCATAGCTCTTAACCACTGTGCCACCAGGACCCCATCCAATAACATAAAAAATATGAAATACTTAGAAATAAATCTGACAAAAGCTGAAAGACCTGTACACTACAGAAAATACAAAATGTTGTTGACAGAAATGAAAGTGGACCTAAATAAATGGAGGGATGTATCTTGTTCATGAGTTAGAAGACTCAGTATTTCACAATACCAGTCCTACCCAAATTAATCTGTAGATTCAACACAATTACAGTCTCAGCAGTTTTTTTTTGGGTAAAAATTGACAAGCTGATTTAAGTTTTATACAGAAACATAAAAGACAGAATAGCCAAAACAAATCTGAAAAAGAACAATAAAGTTGGAAGACTAACAATATCTCATTTCAAGACTTATAATGCTAAAGTAATCAAAATGGTGTGATATTGGCATAAAGTTAGACATAGCAATCAATGAAAAAGAACAGGGAGCCCAGAAATTGACCCACCTAAATACTGTCGCTTGATCTTTGACAAAGGTACAGCGGCAACGTAGTTGAGAATGCATTTTCAACAAAGGGTGCCGCAACAATATGCAAAAACATAAACGTCAATCCATACCTTATACCATGTGCCAAAATGAACTCCAAACAGATGTGAAAAAACCTAAATATAAAACCAGAAACTATAAAACTTCTAAGAGATATCATAGCCGAATATCTGTCTGATCTTGGGTTAGGGAAAGATTTCTTAGATATGACACCAAAAGCATGATTTGCAAAACGAAAAATAGATAAAACAGACTTCATCTAAATGCAAAACTTCTGTTCTTCAAAAGACACTGATTAGTTCCTAAAAAGCTTAAGAGCACAGATGTTACTGCAACCGTCCTCATTACAAAGTGTCCTTTTAATGGAGATGCATGAAAAATGTTCTTTAAGACTTACAAACCAGAAAGTCTTTCTTACCTCTAAAAAATTGGCTTTTTTCTTTTCCTTTCTGGACAATGTACATTTTCTAAATGATTTTATTTACATTTTTAACTGGCATCCAGGATTCTCAAATGCAAAACAATGGCCCAACTTTAGCAATGATATTAGACCACATATTTGTACAGAAACGGCATCCTGCCTCCTTATTCTATTTTCCCTACCCTTTTGTTTTATTCAGGTTTCCTACTTTATTTAGGGTTGTCAGACATAAAAAAAGAATACTAATTAAATTTGAATTTCAGATAAACAACCTTTTTTTTTTTTTTTTTTAGTAGAAGTATACCCATTTGGCATCTTGTATTTTATCGTCAACCCTAACTTTATTGCAAACATTCTTATTAGCCACCTCAAATGCTTTACGGGAGAGATGCACACATACACACAACTCGGAAATATTTCAAAGTAAACTTCCACTTGAATTTTCAAAACTACTTTAAAACAATTTAAAATCATAGCTGTATTCAATTCTCTTTATTCAGTTTGCACAATACAATGCATTTCAAAATATCTCTCATTTTATATTCTATTTTTAAAATATTGCCTGGTGCAGTGATTTGTCAAAAATTATATGGGAACACTTATTTTCTGAGAAGAGAATATACTAACCAAAAAAAGAATGATTTTTTTTTGTTTGTTTAACCCTTTTTATGCTATCTAAAAAAACCTCGAAGAGAAGAGTCTCTCTGTATTGTTAGGACATCTTTAAAAAGATTTCACATCAGGCCATCAATCCCGGCTCCTCTTGATTTTAATATATTACTTATGCCCAAACTCAGCTGAAGAGGCAGCAGAAAATATTATTAAACTGATGAATGGTGGTAATTCCAGATGACGTAGCCCAAGGAAACAAACTTGCCCACAGCCTTGACACTGCCCCCTTTCCCTGAGAAGTGATACTCTCTCAGTCTCCCTTGACCCTCAGGCACATAATATTCTTAAATGTGGGAATTTAGAGGGAAGAAAACCTGCCACCACCATTATCGATTTAGTTTTAAGTCTATATATCACAGGTCAGTGTACCAGGGTTCGCGTGCGCACGCGCGTACACACGCGCAAGTTGGAAGTCACTGGTAGGTCAAATCAGAATTCACTTCCAGGCCTTGTGCACTACCCTAACATTTGTAATGTAATTCACATTTTCCTTGCCAATAACTAAGGAATGGGAAAACATGGCTCACTTTAAAATATCAAAAGCAATCGATACAGAAGGTGATTTTAAAAATTCTACTGAAGCAGCAAAGTTTCAGAAAGCTCTATGATTAAATTTGTCTACATTGAACACTAAAATGCTAAGTTTTGTAGAAAAGCACTGGCCTGTTCACACATCACTTTCTGGTTTTTCTGCCTCTCCACCCTAAACATTCAGGCAGAGCCCATTTCCACTGGATGGGACAAATGTGTTTGAGACATGCCCCAAGAAGTAACCCGAATGTTTCACTATGCTTCTACTTGTGTCCCCTATGATCCACTTTTCATACAAGAGTCACAGCAATATTTTTTTTTAAACTTTAATCAGAGTACATCACTACCTTGTCTAAAACCCTCCAGTGACTTCTCACTGCATTTAGAATACAGTCCAAATGCCTGCTGGGCCCTCAACACCATGTGTGGCAGGGCCCTGGCCTCTCCCCACTGCCTCACCTTGTACTCCCCTCTACCCTTTGGCTCATTTTGCCCTAAGCACCCCCAGCCTTCTTTCAGTTCCTGGGACAGATCAAGCTGGGTCCTGCCTCAGGGTATTCGCATCTACCATTTCCTCTGTCTCATGTTCAGTTACCTATGTTTTCACAAGGCTGGCTCCAGATCAATCATGACTCAGCTCAAATGCCACCTCCTCAGAAAGGCCCTTCCTGGCCTCTCAATATAAAGAGACCCTCCCCTACACACACTCCGCCTCTTCTACCACCAAAATCACTCCTCAGGGCTCCAGCACTCCCCCCACACCCCGCTACTCAGACCACTGTCACTATCAGAAACGCACCTGTCCATTTATTTGTTTCAGCCTGTGAAAGCCAAATCACCTGGTCTTGTACACCTGGCACAGAGCCAGTACTCAGAAAACATGGGTTAAATATGTGCTTATGCAAACGCCAATGGCAAGAGATCCAAAGACACAGAGAAGTTATGGACTAGAAACATCCTCTAAAATGGCAAATAAAATAAATATTTTATGTCAGACATTATGGCTCCAGTGACTTCTATCAACAAAATCCCCTCTAGGAGAAAATGCGGCTGTATACTCTTTCTAATAGCATACAGAAAGTCATACATTTCTAGGAGAACGACAATGCTTATATAATAGTAACAATGGTCATATCATAACATATAATAGTAAGTCAAAACATATAAATGAAAAGGGACTAGGTTTGGGGTCTAGGATGAGATAGTAAAGATCTGATACTGAGGATATAAACTGGAGACTCCTGGGACAAATCTGCACCATAGACTTGTTTTATTCGGTCTGGAGCATTTAAAAAAATGTAATGTCAGTTTCCAACATTGAAAAATGGGAAGATTTCACATAAAAATCAGGATTTCCCAGTGTTTCTGTGAAATCAGAAGGGTCCACCATGGGTCCTCAGTACTCCATGGCAACCAATGAGCAGAGCTGGGCCTGGGCATGTGCACTCTCCCGGGCACCCGACCCCCACCTCCCATATGCCACACTCCCTCATGTAATGTAATGCTCACTGATAAGCAGTTAATTTTTCAACTGCTGCCTTCCCAAAACAAAGCTATTTTCTTCCAATTATTCCACCCTTTGAATATTTAACAATGGCAAAATGATCAAATTTCCTGAATGGCATAAACAATGCTTACTGAGTCTGCGGAGGCTTACAAAAGTGGCAAACGGAGAAAAGGGAATGGCGGTGAAACTTTCAGGAAAGGAATGAGGAATGTGGGATGCCTGGGAGAACAGCAATGACGGGCTACAAAACACAGCTTGAAAATTCCACACGAAGATACTTAAAAGAAAACAGGAAGAAACAATGTAATTCATGTAATTCCCAAGGGGAGTGATATCAGGTTGAATGGAGGCTGTGACCAGGCAGGTGCAAAGCAATCCCAGAAGGCCCCAGGACAGCCTAGTCTGGAGAACTCCAAGGCTGTAAAGAGGCTGACTGCAAAACTACATGCCTATTAGTTTTCGGGGCCTAGGGAGGCTCCTCCCATCTAGGAAGCAGAAAGAGGTAAAAAGACAGATGAGCATACACACAGTCCTTTTAAGAGCTGAACCTGGAAGTGACACACGTCATTTCTGTTCACTTCTCATTGGCCTGACCTCAGTCAGCCACATGGTCAAATCAAATGAGAAGGGAGACTGGGAACTGTAGCTTTTATTTTGGGTGTACATAGGGAAAATGGATATTGGTGGACATCTTGAAGTCTCTGCCGAAAGGATCTTCCATGTGCCAGGCATGTTCTAGATGCTGATGACATAAGGCACTCGAAGGAGGCAAAGTGCTTGCCCTCTCAGGCTCATATTCTAGAGGGGAGGCAGATAATTAACAAATGGGTACGTAATACAATGTCGAGTCTGATAAGCATAATTCTAGATTGGGTTGTTAGAAAAGATTTCTCTGAGGAAGCACAAGTCAATGCAAGTGAGGGAGGGAGCCATGTAAACACTGGGGGAAAGAGCCCTCCAAGGTTAGAACAGCAAGTTCAAAGGCTCTGTGGCAGCAACATGCTTGGCATTTCTGAGGCACAGCAATGAGGAAGCAAATGTGAAAGGAGGAAAATGGTAGAAGATGAGGTCAGAGGGGAGGGCAGTAAGATGTAGAGCCTGCGAAAAGGTAAGTCAGATGATAATTTACTGCTTAAACCAATCCTGCATATTATACAGATAATATGCAGGCAGTGGATATATGAGTCGGGAGCTCAGGGGACAGATCATGGCTGAAGATACAAATTTGGGAGTCCTCAGAGTATCAACACCACTGAAAGCAAGGAACTGTCTGAGATCACTGTGGAAGGAGTGGAACACAACACTTCACTAGTGGTGTGGAGTTGGGAAAGGCCTGTCTTATGGAAGCCGCACCATCACTTCTACCACCATCACACCTCAAAAATTCCGGAATGCATTACCCTGGAAGAATGTCTGATTTCTTAGAGAGCTTCACTTACTTTAAAGAAAAGTCCTGGCACTATTTGTGGGGGAGATAGCAAAGGGGTACATACTAGGCTGCTTGCTCTTGGGCAGGTGGAAATTGGAGAAAAGCACAAGACAAATCAAATGCCAGAGCTGTTCCTTATGTAGTCTTTTACAAATTGCCCCATTTTCATCTCCTCTTGTGAGGTGAGGTAGTATGGGGTTTCAGTAGGAAGGCCAACTCCCAGTGCCACTGGGACACCCTCACAACGGTGTTCTTGGGCTGGGCTTCCTCTGCTTCTGTCTTCCAGAAATACGCCGAAATCTTAATCTGCTACTGACTTGCATTTCCTGTCTCTACGGTGTTAGTTTATTCCTTTTTTTAATTCCTATACTCTTCCATCAAAGAGGTCTTGCAGGAGACAGGACACGAATGTGTGAAAAAGAAGAGTGAAAAGAGGCACTCCTGCTCAAGATTTTCTTAGCCAATCTCACACACTTATTCTATAGGATCATTTTAAGGGACTAAAAAAGTGTAGACAAGATTCTAATAAAAATTACTTTAAATCTGAATATTAATTTCGGAAGAATGGATATTTAATAAGTCTTACCTTATTAAGACCCTATGGAGAGATGTAGGGCATGTCTCTCCATTATTTAGGACACCTTTTACATCTGTCAAAGTTTTCTACAGTTATCATCACATGACTTATATTTTCTTCTTACGTTTATTCTCGGTCTTTTGGTAGGGTGATTTCAGTCACTTCTGTGAAACGTATTTTCTCCCATTTAGCAGATTTGTATCAGAATAAAGAAAAGCTCTTGATTTCTGTGTACTATATCAGGTATCACCAACTTACTGAAATTCGCTTTTTAGTTCCAATTGATTTTTTATTTCAATCTTCTTTTTTTCTAGGTATAAAAATCATATCAACTACAAACAATGATCATTTTTAGACTGAACAATCCTTTCTTTTATCTCACAGCACCGTCTACAACCCTCTCCTCATTTATCGCTGTTGAGTGTTACTGGTAGTAGAAGCGCTACTCTTTTTTCAATTCTAGTGAAAAGGCTTTGAGTGTTTCTTCATCTGAAACGTTTACTATTGATTTCTAGGCAGTAACTTTTATTATGTTTGGAAGAGTCATTCTATCTTAGAGTTTTCAAAAATAAAGAATGGTTAATTGAACTTTTTGGCATCAATTATTACGATATTTCTATTTTCCGCTGATTTCTTAAAATACTGAATCATGATTTTTAGTGCTTGAACTATTCCTGAATTCCTGGGTCAAACCCTACTTGGTATATTACTCCTTTAATATATTGCTAGATTTGATTTGTTATTATATTTTGAAAACTTTTAACCTATATTTATAAGTGAAAGTAATCTGTAGTTCTTTGTATTTTTAAAAGTAGCTTATGGCATTAGGTTTATTATAGCTTTATAAAAATGAATCAGGAAGTATTCCATCTTTTTCTATACTCTGAATCATTTAAATAGCATAGGAGTTGTCTATTCCCTGAAAATTCAGAACTCACATGTAAAATCTAGGCAGCCTTGCAATATTTTAATCATAGATCTTCTAGATGTAAAATATCACATGACTACAATTCACGTATGTTGTTTGCTTCTTCATATATATATATGTGTATATATGTGTATATATATATATATATATATATGTATACATATTTGTAATAACTAATGGAATTTTGGTATTTACCCTTCAAATCAGCAGCTCTTATAACTGCATGTGAAAGAAATCTTAGCGAAAAAATAAAGAAAAAAAATGTTCCCTCTTTCCCTGAAGCAGCAGGAAAGTAAATTCCATTCAGGGTCATAAAACAGTCCTTGAAAATGTTATTTCTAATAAAGATGCCTTGTAAGACACCAAGAAGACAGAGAGAGTGACTCTGTCCTGTGAAATCCACATTTAATTTTTAAAACATCAATAATTCTGATTGGTTATTTTATCCAACAATTTTTGCTTTGGTAGTAATATTTATATTGGTATGTTGATATTTCTACAGCGTACAAATACTTCTAAGATTTCTGATTTCTTTGTTGGATTGAACATCTACCTGTGTTGTGGTAAAAACAAGTTACACCTTGTGGATTCTTATTTAAACAAAGAGGTTGAGAAACTTGCATCATGAGATGATCAAATTTTAAGAATTTTTAAAGTTACTTCTACATTACTGGTCAGTTTGATATTTTTAAAAAGAAAAGATTACTTCGATGACTAAAGTATGCCTGACCCAAGCCATGGTCTTTTCAACTGCCTCATATGCATAAGAAAGCTGGACAATAATAAAGTGAGACAGAAGACTTGATATATTCAAATTGTGGTGCTGGCGAAGAATATCGAATATACCATGGACTGCCAAAAGAACCAACTAATAAGTCTGAGAAGCAATACAACCAGAATACTCCTTAGAAGTATGGATGGTGAAACTTCGACTGACTTACTTTGGACATATCATTAGGAAAGACCAATTGCTAAAAAAGGACATCATGTTTGGTAGAGGGTCAGCGAAAACAAGGAAAATCCTCAGTGAGATGGACTGACAGAACAGCTGCAACAATGGACTCAAGCATACCAGCAATCACGAAGATGACCCAAGATCAGGCAACATTCTGTGCTGTTATATAGAAGGCTGCCATGAGTCAAAACTGACTTGACGGCAACTAACAATAAAATAATCTCTGTATTTCAAATTTTAATAACATCATGTTATATATATTTTGCATTTGTGTGGCTGTATTTCCATTCTCTTTTCTAATGCTATAGCCATGGAACTCTAATTGTGAGGTATCATTTTTACTTATCAAATAGGCAAATATTTTTAATAAGACTCAAAAGATGCAGTGTTGGTGAAGTTGTAATGGAACCTGTTATAGCCTTTAGCAAGTTACAGCAAAATTAACACTAAAATTTTAAAAGCACCCTTTTACCTAACCATCCAACTTCTGGGAGTTTATCTAACCAAAGGCAGTGCAGAAGTATCTAGAACCATACAAAGATATTTACTGCATGACATTTATAATAGCAAATAACTGGAAACAACCTAAATGGCCATCAATCAAGAAATGTTTGCATCAAATAAATAATAGTACATTCAAAATATAAAATACTATGCAGCTATTAAGAAGAAAATCTACATATAAATACAGACTTTAAAAGATATCCATGTACTGAAATAAGTAAAAAGAAAAGCAAGTTACAAAATATGCATACTAAGGTCCTATTTTTAGAAATGAAAGCAACCTCCCCCACCCACCCCCCAAAAAAAATCACTCATGTAAGCATATATGATTGTAAGCAAAGTAAAGAGGATGCAAGGATACATGTCAAATTATAAACGGTCGTTAAACTGGGGTGGTGTCACCGGAGGGGGAGACTTTAGTTTTACTTTGATCACTTTGGTATTGTTTGCATTGTTATAATGTGCTTATAGCAGCTTTTGTAATTCAAGTAACGGAAATAAATCTGCCTTCCCTACCCCCAAAACTAAAAAAAGAGAAAATTTGCTGGTACCTTCGTGGACTGACATGAGTCAAATGCAAGACTGTATGACCAGAGATAACGGCTGGAGAAGAAACAAAGGGGCTCAGGCTGCCTTCAACAGCCCCAATAACACAGTATCATGAGTTCTATGGTCATCAAACAGTGAACAAAGAAACTCAGAAATATTACTTCTTGACTATAATATTCAAAAATGTATCACAGAATTATATGGTTTAGAAGTCTGTTAAAATTACTGTTTACTGCACTGAGGGTATTGAAAAATACACGAAATCATTTTCATACTAAGATAATCCTTTTATGAAGAGCTCATATCTAAATAGGTTTAAGGTAGAGAGTATACCCCAAAGGGGAAAAAAAAAAGGAGATAATGCATTTATTCCTAAGAAGGGTTTTTATTTCCATTTAAAAAAAATGGCTATTTTACAACAAAATTGCAAGGCTAATAAAATAAAAAAAGCCACTTCCTAACAGTAAAGGTTACCAAACCAGGCAATTTTTACAACTGAAATAAGAAAATTCTCTATATGAAAGTGGTTAAACATAGTTAAGGCTTTATTATCTAGACATTTAGCATAAATTCCATAAGGTAAGGGCTCAGCTTTATAAACTATTGGTTCATTTATTCAAAGAGACTGATCCAGAATTAAAATGAAAATAAGATTGTCTAAAGTGTTACACTGCAGGACTCTGTTGCCCCCAAGTGCCTCTGCTGTGAGCTCTGCTCACAGTGTACCTTGGTGATCTGCAAAGCACTGCAGGAGACTCGGTCATCGGAGCTGAAGTGGCAGTTTTCACATCAATAACAGTTGTTAGGGCAGCTAATTTCAGAGCTACAATGAAATTTCCTGAAATACCCCTGGGTACATTATTTCAGCACATTAATGAGGCTGTTCACAAAGGGAGTTTATTACAATAAAAGATAGATGTTTATTAGATCAGTAATATGATTATAGCACATGCTGTATGAGAAGGGCCTCGGGGAGCCATAGGCAGGATAATTTTGCAGGCATTAAACACAACAGAAAGGCCAAACATCATCATCGAAACTGCTAACTTTACTGCAGCACAGTTATGAGACAATATCCACCCTAGTAAATATCCACACTATTTTCCTGCTCCAAAAATGATGCATAGTCTTGATTTCTGAGCTTACATGACATCAACGGACTTTCTCAGGGTGGCAAAAAGGAAACAAAAACTCAGAGCATTTACTATTCATCTTAAATATGGCTCACTTCTAAAGACGCCTGGGAATTCCATTTGGTGACTGTATCCATGACGGGTTTTTCACCACACATGAGTATACTACTGAGTAATAAAGATAATACCACCACCGCTAACGATGCAATAAACAGAAAAAGTAAACATTTAGGCGTATTTACTACGTGCCAAGAGCTGTGCTAAGAGTGAGAACTCTTCATGCATTCTCTCCATTAGTCTCCTCAACAACCCTGGGAGGTGTTATAACTCCCTGCCTTCTCTGACTTAGAAACAGAGGCTTACTAACTTGCCCATGCTCATTTATCTGGTAGCCAGTGAAGCCAACTTAACCACGGTTAAATGAATGGGTGTTCAGGGGTGACCCAACTGAATATGGAAACGCCACTGTCTCTTGCCAAAGAGCCTCACGTAGAATATCAAATTAATTACATAACACTGTTTTGTTTTTGCTTCCTAAGGACTCAGCCATTCTTTTCTTTGGCTGTTATCGGCAAATGCACACCTCCATGCTATTATCCTTGCCAACACCTAGGTGACAGCAGCTTCTACAGTTTAAAAATCTACCATACATTTTAGGCAAATGAGATATTAAAGACCAGCACTAACAAATTAAAATGCAATCCATATGACCTTGAAACAGAAACAAAAAAATATAGGCATGCTAAATTATCTGTTATCCATCAGCATTTCAACTATAAATGAAGTCTTCTTCATTATCCCCAAAGAAACAACTTAACATGTCTTGAATCTGACTGTTTCTCTCTGATAAACCAATGGAGAAAAGCTGTCTTTCCACAGGAAAAACTAGTCCTGAAAATGCTACTTTCTCTAGAGGATCACATAATCTAAAAACAAGGCTATTCTGTGCAATTCCTGGGGAATTGAGCAGAATAGTTCACCCACCTGGAAGTCACTACTCACCTTCATTTCTTTGGTATAGGAGGATCACTATGATCTCATCTTCTTTTGTTTTATTAGAAACGTACTGTATTGAGTCAAAGAGATATTTTCGTAGCATATGCACGTGATGAACATGCCACTCCCAATTATTTAATAATTACGAGACAAAAGATAGAACCAATGGGCCAAAATCTTAACTGCACTTGATGTTTGAAATCTTTTACAAATATACAGCTATGTAGAAAAGATGTTTGCTATCATTAGTCATTACTCCATTGCCATTGAGTCGATTCTGACTCACAGAGTGGCAAAAATAAAACAAAACAAAATCAGGGTATTTACAATTCATCTTAAATATGGCCCACTTCTAAAGACACCTGGGAATTGTATTTTGTGACTGCAGCCATGATGGGTAGAATAGAACTGCCCCATAGGGTTTCCAAGGTGATAAATTTTCACTGAGGCCATCTGTCCATCTTCCCCCCACTAAGTGGTGGTGGGTTTGAATTGCTGACCTTTTGGTTAGCAGCTGAGTGCTTAATCACTGTGCCACCAGGGCTCCTATTAGCCATTAAAGAGATGCAAATCAAAACTAAAATGAGATACCACCTCACCCCTGCTAAAATGGCACTGATTTTTAAAAAATCAGAAAACAAATGCTGGTGAGAATGTGGAGAGACGGGAACCCTTATACCCTGCTGGTGGGAATATACACAGCTACTATGGAAAACGGTATGGCACTTCCTGAGAAAACTAACAGAATTACCACATGATCCCACTCCTAGGTATATACCCTAGAGACATAATAGAAGTGACAAGAACAGACATATGCAAATCTATGTTCAATGTAGAACTATTCACAATAGCGAAAAGATGGAAACAATCTAAGTGCTCACCAACAGATGAATGGATACACAAAATGTGGTACATACATATAATGGAATACTATGCTGCTATAAAGAATAATCAGCTCTCGAAACATCTCATAATGTGGATGAATCTGGAGGACATTGTGCTGAGTGAAATTAGCCAATCACAGAAAGACAAATATTGCATGATTTCACTTTTATAAAAAGACAAGAATAGGTATACATACAGAAATCAATGTGCATTGGTGGTTAGCAGGAATGGAAAGGAAGGGAGAGGGAGGCACTCTCTAGATTGTAAACACTTATTATTTTTGGTGATGGGAAAGGTAAAATTGAATGTGGGTAAGTGTGCACAACTTGACTAAACTAAATGATGTCACTAAGTGCATAAGAATAAGGGACAATTTTGGTAAATGCTATAACATATACAATTTTGCAACAACAGCAACAACAACCAAAAAATCTGTGTGGTTACACAGATAGGTATCTGTGCACATATATATGTATAGACAGGTATATACGTGTGCACGTATAGGTGTATCTATGGGCCTATGTAAATAGACGTATAATAAAGTACATAGGGGCACAGTTACGGATACTTCTTAGACATAACCAAACACCTCGAAGGATTTGTTTACTAGGTGTGAAGCCTCAGGACCATAGTCTTGTGGAACAAGTCGGTTAATTGGCACAATGTGGTTCATAAGGTTTATGTTCTACATCCTAGCTTGGTGAGTAGCGTCTGGGGTCTTAAAAACTTGCGAGCAGCCATCTCAGATATAACTGTTGGTCTCTACTCATCCGGAGCAAAAAGTAAGAAGGAAACCAAAAACACAAAGAAGAAACCAGTCTACAGGACAAATAGTCTACATGAACTATGGCCACATCTACCCAGAGACCAGAAAAACTAGATGGTACCTAGCTACCATGACCTACCATTCTGATCAGGGACACAATAGATGAACCCTGAGAGAATGAGAGAAAAATGTTGAACAAAACGCAAATTCTTACAAAACCCAGACTTACTGGACCAGTTGAGACTGGAGGAACCCCTGAGACTATCACCCTGAGACACCTTTCAAACTTGAATGGAAATTATTCCCAGAGGTCACCTTTCAACTAAATAACAGATTGGCTCATAAGATAAACAACTATCACTCACGAGCACAGTTCTCCTTTAAAAAAAATTATCTATATAAGACCAAATGGTCAACACTTACTCTAAAGCAAAGATGAGAAGGTAAGAGGGTGGGGCAGGGAAACTAGATGAATGGAAATGAAACAATCAGAATGTTCATACACTGTAAAAAAAAAAATGTAACCAATGTCACTGAACAATATTGTATAGAAATTGTTAAATGGGAACCTAATTTTCTGTGTAAACTTTCACCAAAAACACAATAAAATATTATATAAAATACATATACTTATAAATATACAACTGTGTGGATGTCCCCCTTATGCCTTACAACAAAATATTCCTGAATAAATAAAATATTTTAAATGTAAAAAAATAAAATAAAACTATGAAACTACTAGAAGAAAATATGGGTGAATATATTTATAATCCTGGAATGGGGAAGACCTTTTTAAACATGACATTAAACTCAAAGTCATAAAGGAAGAGATTAACAAATTTCACTACAAAATATAAACTACCTTTACAGCAAAACACACTATTAAAAATAAAAAGTACAAAGAGAAAATGGTAAAGTGTATTTGTTGTGACAAATGGATAAGCTTCTTAATATACAAAGACCTTTTATAAATCAATAAAAAAAGGATAAACAACCAAGTAGAAAAAATGGGCAAAGGTTACACTCAAGTAATTTATAGAAAATGACACATAGACGGCCACTTAACACATAACGATGCTAGACTTCATTCAGGATGAAAGAAATGCAAAACGGCAAAGACATACAATGTTTCACGTATCAAAATGGCAAAATGTTACAATTTCATAAAACTCACTGTCAGCAAGGCTGTGGGGAAACAGGTACTCTCTTTTGGTGAGATGAAAACTGTCCTCTGTCTTTTGGGGAGGGCAATTTATATACATACACACAAGCACACACATATATATTATACATATAAAACATACAAATACACACATACAAAATTTAAAATATAAACATTTAAAAATATATGAATTATGTTATGCATGTAATTTATAATATATATTATTTAAAATATATATAAATTAAAAATTCACAACCCTTTAACCTAGCAATCCTATTTCTAAGAATTTATCATATAGTATTTGTACAAGTAAACATAGATATATCTACAAGGATTCTTAGTGTTCTATTTGTGAGAAAAACTACCACTACCACCACCATCACCACCACCCCCCAAAACCCGGAAGCTTAAAGGTCCACTAATAGGGGGGCTAACTAACTCAATTATGGTATATTCATACAGTGGCCCAGCCATAAAAACTAGTTATATTTATGTGTGCTGATATGGAAATCTTGCCAAAACATATATGAGAAGGGGGGCGGGGAGCAAGTTGTAAAACTGTATCTATACTATGGTCCCACTGTATGAAAAAGGAGCACATATATATATATATATATATATATATATACATACATTTATACACACATGTGTATACATACATATACTTACAAAAGTATACATTTTTTTCCTGCAGGTCTGGACGGGGGGGGAAGATGTTTATATTTCATTTTTTAACCTTCTGAAGTGTTTGAATTATTTTTACTTTGTATATAGAACTTTTATGATTTAAAAAACGATACCAGCACATCCAATCTGTTTGCCTGCATGCGTGATCTGGTGTGAGACAAATTGAGAAACATCAGCTTTGGTTGGTCTAACCTCATTAGCATATTTCCAAAAATATTTGGATAAAAAAATGGAAAATACAGGAAATCATGCAGGCACATTAAAAACTCAGGAAGGAGCTAATCTGCCTGTGTATCAGGATGATCAACTGGAGTTTTCGTTGGCACTCTGCTACCTTATATGTGTAGTCTCAGCATGGAAATATATTACTCTACTTCATTAATTGTTTATATTTTAGTCTTTATATTTGTTCAGTGTTAATGGTCAAAGAATTTTAGTTATAACCTACAGGTTAAAAAAAAAAAAAAAAAAGGAGTTTATTTCTTAAATACTCTATTTTTCCCTCAGTGATAAACTAAGGGAAACGAATTACTGGGTAAAACACTGAATTTTCTGTATTTGCAACGTTTCTGCATGATGGATTTTGTAATTATCTTGGTCTCCACATTCCAAACAGCTTTGAAGTTTCATTTACATGCAAAGCGAGTTTCCTATTTTTGCCTCAAGTGTATCTTTAATTATGAGCTAAACTATAATTATAAAAAAAAGTTATGGGGTTGAAAATTTTCCCCTTCAATTCACTCTGACAAAGAAGAAAGATAGGAATAGCTTAACCAAACAATTTATGCATAAATTTACTGCTCTGTAAAATGGGTGGTTGCCTACTGTCTCTGAAGGCTTTGCTGTCCAGCGGGCATGCTTCTGATGGCAGACTGATCTCACAAAGATGAATCCCATATCCCAGGTCTGGTGAATCATTCTATTGCCCCTGAAGACAGCTTAATCCTAGGGACAAATAGAAGCTGGGGAAGGCTAACTACTAATGATTAACAAACAGGCCATCTAAACAAAATGAGTACGTGAGAAACATTAACAGGCTATCAGATGACACACACATATGCTAAGGATCCAAAATGGCAATTAACCTGTTTCCAGGAAATATGCTAATTAGGTTAGACCAACCAGAGATGATGCTTGTCTAACACCAGATCATGCAGGCATGGTACAAATTAACCCAAACATCAACAAATAAATAGGAGAATAAATAACTTTGAACTAAATATGAGAACAATGACTTTTTGACCTAACAGATACTTCAATAGTAGGAAAATGGGAAAACTAGATGTAACCAACTTCCTTAGGGATATTTTTGGTTGATACTTTTGTAAAGTGCTGTATCATTTCTAACCAATGTTAGGTATTTTCATTATCTCTTAGGTGAATTTTAAAATGATAGACCTTCAAGTGGTCAGTCAAGCTCTTCTAGTCCAACCATTGGTTTGTAGGCAGGAACTGGCAATTTTAACTGCCTGGTGAATCCAAACAAACTGGGTGAAAAAGGTGACTTTATACACTGTGTCAATCAACTGTACTGGGTCACTGGATGCGGATGGGTGAGGGGTCATCTGCCCAAACTGCCTTGATGGTTAGGAAAGGGTGACCAGGCAGCTACTCTCTTTAACAGTGATTAGGGAGCAGACCTAGGAGATGCTGCTAGTGTTCGAAACCAAGGCTCTGGTGTCCTGGGCAGCAGAGGGGCAC
Organism: Dugong dugon; assembly: GCA_030035585.1. Taxonomy (NCBI): domain Eukaryota; kingdom Metazoa; phylum Chordata; class Mammalia; order Sirenia; family Dugongidae; genus Dugong; species Dugong dugon. The sequence continues at coordinate 25,793,102 of CM057481.1, read as the reverse complement.
AATCTAGCTGCCCAAGGAAGGGCATCAAGAATGAATAAATCTGAGCAAATCTCACAAGTGATATAGATCCAAAAAACCTTATCTGCTTTTTTAAATAAAATAAACGACTATTATCATTTCCTGGATGCAGCACCAGGTGCTAAGACACTGAAATTACTGAGTCTGAAAGTAAAAAAGCAAGATTTTTTTTTCTCTCTCATTTTTAAATTGTGTTTTAGATGAAGGCTTACCAAGCAAATTAGTTTCTCATTAAATAATTAATAAACACATATATTGTTTCATGACATTGGTTGTCAATCCCACGATGTGTAAACACTTTTCCCTTCTCGACCTTGGGTTCCTCATTTCCGTTCGTCCAGCTTTCCTGTCCCCTCCTGCCTTCTTGTCCTTGCCCCTGGGCTGGTGTGCCCATTTAGTCTCATATACACGGTTAAACTATGTGTATTATTGGAAAAGCAACATTTTTAAGCACAGCATAAGTCAATCAACATAAAGTTTTATGCTCTGCTGAGTCGTATCTAGCTGCTTATTTTGTAGGCCAAAAAAACAAATTTTATCGTAGCAGTACAGAGCCAATTTATTGCTACAGGAAAACCAACCAAACTGTTCTTGGTCTCCACTCAACAAAACAGTATGCTGACTTTTGCCTGCAGAAATTAAAGAGCGAATTCTGTTGATAACAGCTACCGTGAGTGGTGCAGAGCTGCTGAATATTTATGAAGCTTCCTTACTGCCCTGGCCACTGGCAGGGAGAGTGGGAGTGATGAGTGCTTCTAAATCATCCAAGGAGCTCAGAGTTACCTATTAGATCTGACTCCAGGATTTCAAATCCTAAATTTAGAGAAAGAAATCATCGTTCACTAAAAATGATAAGGTGTGTTAGGAAAAATGCTCAATATTCTGAAGCTAAAATTATAATCCAGATACTTCTCTTCTCCCCATCTGATGGGAAGAGTGCCAGGTCTGTCTGGAGTGAAAACAGTAGGCAGTGAGCTACTGCCTTGCTGGGCTCCTGTGCCTCATACCCTATATTCTGAGCCAAGTAAGATGATACCTTGGTCCCCCTGATGCAGGTGGCCATGAAGGGAGAAAGATGCCCCTGAGGCCAGCTTCTGGTCAACCTCGAGTAGATAAAGGTTTTCAAGGCTGAGGTTGAATCCCACTTTCCCCGTACCCTCTCAGGAGCATCCCTGCCTCCTCTTGTGAACACCAAAGCTTTCTATTTTATCAGTCCATACCTCAAATCACAACAGGAACAATCTGAATGTCATCACTGACTTCTTGCCAGAAATGCATGTACATTAGCACGTGAACTCTCCCAGTAAGGCAGCCCAAGGTTAAGACTTTTATTTTCCAGTTCTAACTAAAGGAATTTCAAGTAGTATCAAGCAGATGGAATGACTTTTTGAAGGGGTGTAATTAGAGAAACTGGGAGTAAAGTCCCAAAGGAACAGAAGGCCAGCAAGAGAGGTTACAAAAAAGCCTGTGCATCCATGGACTGTGAGGAATGGAGGGAAAGGCAGGTGCCTCAACTCAAAGGAGGTCAGAGGGAAGAAGAGTCAGAACCTTTGTTCATTGGTTTACTTTTTTCAAAACGAAGGTAATTTTATTGTGTATTCTGATCTTAAGAGAAATACACATTTATCGTTTTAAAAAAGGGGGGAGGGAACAACACAGAAAAACATTTAAAAAATTGTCCAGAAAAATCCTATTAAGCCCTTGATGTACAGCACTCCATCCTCACTTCTGTTTGTGCACTTTAGATACACATACATAGAGCATGATCTAAATCAGATCATGATTTTGTTTTGTAACCAAATTTTGACACTTGGTATATCTTATTCTTGACTGAACAATTATATTGAGAGCTTGCTATGGCTAAGCACTTTGAAAAGTGCCAGGGATAAAGCTAAGAACTAAACAGACATGCAGTTTCCAGTTAAGATAGTGCAGGAGCTCAAAATTTGCAGTCCCCTCCCCTAATAACTAAAATAATTATAAAAATTTAGAGATAGATAAATATGTCTGTGGACCACAGATGGAACAAACACACAGCAGCCTGAGTGTCAGAAACACCGACCAGGAATAAGGGTCTTTCGGGTAATAGGCCACCACCCCATATATGTTGACGACAAAAACCAGGAGTAGAGTGGGAAATGCAGATTGGAGTTCTCTGTCCACAAAAGGAGGCAAAAGAAGTTGTTGCAGCCTTAGAGAATCCAGCCAATAAATGAAAGTAATAAACGAAGCTGCTCTACTGCTGAAAATGGCAGCAACAGGCAGGCTCAGCATCTGGATTTATGATACACCTGGTATCACCATGAGACAGAAGTATGGGGCTCAGAAAGGAGGATGGAGATAACTGTGACATCACTAGACAAGGAGGGGCCAATGCAGAGAAAAGAAACAACATCATCACAAAACTCAAAAGTCTTCTATCCTCGATGAACCTGAGTGGAAAGGAAGACAGAAATGGAGAAAGAGAACCACCAAACACAATGACTAGTAGCTGAATTCATTCAAGAAGAAATGAAAATAATAGAGCAACCTCAAAATTACTTATTATTTTAGTAGTTTTATCGATGCCTATTTGGCATACGATAAACTGCATATATTTAATGTGTACACCAATCAAGATAGTGAACACATCCATCATCCTCAAAAGTTTCTTTATGCCAATACCTCACTATTTTGATTAAACTAGCTGTTTTGATTACAGTATCTTGAAATTAGGTAGTGTTAGCCTCCAACTTAGATCTTTTTCAAAGTTGTTTTGGCTATTCTAAACTCCTTTGTATTTCTAGGTATAATTTTTAAAATCAGTTTATTGATTTCTATTAAAAAAGTCTTCTGGGATTTTAATTGCGATTGTATTGAATTTATAGGTTAACTCTGGGGGAGAGCTGACACCTTAACTGAGTCTTCTGATTCATGAACAAGATGCAACTCTCCATTTATTCAGATGTTCTTTAGTTTCTCTAAGCAATGTTTTGTAGTTTTCATATTTATCAATTTTATCCCCAATTGTTTTAATATCTTTATTCTATTGTAAAATGGCATTATTTCTTATTTCAATTTCCAATTGTTCACTGCCAAAATAAAATGGACTTTTGATTACTGATCTTGCTTCCTACATCCTCGCTAAACTCATTATTTTTAGTAGCTTTCTTATAGATTCCATTGGATTTTCTACATAGGCAATCTGTCATCTGTGAATAAATACAATTTTACTTCTTCCTTTCCAATCTGGATTGTTTTCATTCCTTTTTCTTGCCTAATTATACTAGCCAGAACCTCCAGTACAATGGTGAATAAAAGTGGTAAAAATGGACATCCCTGTGTTCCTGATCATAGCGCAAAAACTTTGACCACTAATACAATGCTAGCTGTAGGTATTTCATAGATGCCACTTACCAGGATGAGAAAGACCCCTGCTCCTAATTCGTTGAGCTGTTTTATCAGGAATGGATGCTGGATTTTTATCAAGCATATTTTCTGCATACTGAGATGATAACATGAGTTTTCTTTTTCAGTTTGTTCATGTGCTTCATTACATTGATTTTCAAATGTCATGCCAATCCTGTGCTCCTGGGATGAATCCTGCTTGGTCATGATGTAACATCCTCTTAATATATGTTGGGTTAAATTTGCTAAAATTTTGTTTAGAAAATTTGCATCTATGTTTGTGAGGGATATTGATCAGTAGTTTTCTTTTCTTGTTATATCTTTGGTTCTCGGTATCAGAATAATGCCGGCCTCACAGGATGAGTTGAGAAATAGTATATCTTCAATTTTCTGGTAAAGTTGGTGAAAAATTGGAATTATCTCTTTTTAAGCATTTGGGAGAATTTACCACAGAAGCCATCTGGGTCTGGAGGTTTATGGGAACATTTTATTCTAAACTTTCAATTCCTTTAATGGATACAGAATGATTCAGGTTACCTATTTTTTCTTGCGTTTTAGTAGTTGTGCTTTCAAGGAATTTGTTTATTTCACCTAAGTTGTCAAATTTATTGGCATAAAGTTTGTAATATTTCCTAACTGAGAGGCTGGCAAGTTTGAATTCACCCAGCTGCAACATGGAAGAAAGGCCTGTAGATCTGCTTCCATAAAGACTACAGCCAAGCACACCCAATGGAACTCAGTTCCGCTGTGTAACACATGGGGTCACCATGAGTCAGAATAGACTCGATGGCAATGGGCTTGGGTTTTTTTGGTGGTGATGTCACTTTTCTCATTTCTGACATTGGTAATTTGCATATTCTCCCTTTTTTTCTTGATCATTCTCACTGTGGGTTTATCAATTTCATTGATCTTCTCAAAGAACAAGGTTTCACTTATTTTGTCTATTGTTTTCCTGTTTCTCATTTTGTTGAGTTCTTCTTTGATCTTTATTGTTCTCTGTTTTCTGCTTACTTTGAGTTTGATTTGCTCTTCTTTTTCTAGTCTCTTAAATTTAAGCTAAGGTCACTAATTTGAAACTGTTCTTCTTTTCCAACATAAGAGTTTTGTACTATATATTTCTCTCCCCCAGCAGTAGCTCACAATTTCTGATACGTTGTGTTTTCATTTTCATTCAGTTCAAAATACTTTCTAATTTAATTTTGATTTCTTCCTTGACCCACGATTACTTAGAAGTGTGTTATTTAATACCAAACTAATTAAAAAAAAAATCTGTCTGGAATATACAGCCCTCCAGTTTTCTGCTCTACCCTCACCCCAACTCTGCTTCGTACACTGTCATCTTCAAACAAAATTCAAACAGTCCCTCTTCCCTGGCTCAAGCCATGTAGTTAGTTGCCCCCTTCCCTGGACCGCAGGGCGCCTAAAAGTATATCATAAGATTTGTTATCCTGGGTGGTGCAAATGGTTAAGCACTCGACTACTAACTGACAAGTTGGCGATTCCAACCCACTGAGAGGCACTTTGGAAGACAGGCCTGGCAATCTGCTTCTGAAAGGTCACAGCTTTGAAAATCCTTGGAGCAGTTCTACTCTGCACACATGTAGTCGCCATGAGTCAGAATCGACTTGACCGTGGCAACAATAACAACAATACTGTATGACAGCATGCATGTACATGTCCCCAATAGCTGGTTCTTGATCTTACTCATGCTGCTTATGAAAGTACATAGGAGATCCTCTACTATTCAGATCCTGCATTATTATCTGTGGGGTATATGCTACACCTCACCTCTATAATACAAGAATTTGTTGTCAGGAGGCTGCTAGTTTACAGCTGAAAAGATGCTAGACGCTTGACTGAAAGAAAAGTTGTCTGGAGGACACGATGGGAGTAAAACAGGAGAGAGAAAATTAGCATTAAGCCTAGAAAGAAACCTAAAGTGGACTAACTTTGCTTGATGGGAAAGGGACGTCACTAATTTATTAGACGGTACTAGGAAGCTGAGACAGGACAGAGAAGGTAGCAATTCAATGTTGTGAACTGTTTTTGCTGACATAAAATGGACAATAATCTAGAAAAGGGGACTTAAAACCTTTGGTGATTATAAGAGTAGTAACTGCTCCATTTAGAAAATCTGAAATATATAGATGGTATAAAGAAGAAAATAGAAATCACAGGTACTTCTACCACCCAGACTTAACCATTGCTGGCATTTCAGTATACGTCTGTCCAATATGATATACAGGCAGTCCTCACTTCGCATGGTAGTGTGGGACTGTAAAAACGACCCTGCAAACTGAGACCAAGCAAAATGTTCTTAATAATGAATGGAAAAAATTACAATTGCTCTGTGACTGTTAAACATTTTTGTCAAAACCTTAAAACCTGTCTTACTATGAGTTAGTAAGTAAAACTAATATTTACTACACTGATGTAATTTAAAACATCAGAAACACTGAAAATGTTTTATTTCTTTGTAAATCGCTTATCAAGAGTACTTTGAACGCTGCTTGCTTTCTTCTCATCATATAACTTACAATATGGATAGAGTGTCTTTTCTGTGCCTTGACGAATTGTTACACACTTTTCTACGTTTGCATCAGCTACTAAAATTTTATCCTTTGTGCATTCAGTGTCATGAAATATCTTTAAGAGTTCTTGTAGTATCAAGTTTTTTTTGCTGGTTAAGTCACTTCTTCTGGGGCATCTCCATCCTTTTTGTCACAACTACTTTCTTTATATCATTAAGTTCACCTTCACTAAATTCCTCCAGCTGCATATCTAAGACTTCTCAAATGACAACAGTGTCAGCATAATCCTTCCACAGTCGGCTATTTCTTCCATAACCCCATCTACATTCAATTCAAATTCTGGTATCTTTATTTCTTTGCTGTACTTTCTTCTTTGTTGGACAATTCTCTTTTGATTATCTATTTTTGTAAAATATAAAACGGGTTTATCACTGGGAGACCAGGAGGCAACACAACTACAGCTTTGCTGTTTTTGCATGAAGTGAATAACAGACACACAGGGAGTAGTCACTGAAAGACTTTGAAATAAACGATGTGAGGTCACTGACGATGAAGCACATCCGTTATTTACACTGTGATCTGTGGACTGAAGAGCTAGCAGCAAAGTTCGTACTTCATGTAATTTGAACCATCTGTTGGAAGGCTGGTGTTTACTGAAACCGGTGCATGCTGTTGTTGTTGTTGTTGGGTGCGGTGGAATCAATTTTTACTCACAGTGACCCCATGTGACAGAGCAGAACTGCCCCATAGTATTTTCTTGGCTGTAAACTTTATGGAAGCAGATCACCAGGTCTTTCTCCTACAGAGACACTAGATGGGTTTGAACAGCCAGTCCTGTTAGCAGCTAAACACTTAACTAAAATTAGTGCATAGGAGACCATATAAAGTGAGGACTGCCTGTGTGTATGTGTGTATCAAACAACATATTGAATTACAATATGATGGTAATTTTAAAATATATAAATTTATACATTTTAAAGTGTATATAAAAATTTCCAGTTCTATATATATGTTTTTTTGTTTTCTAGATGTATTTTTAAAGTTAGCATAATATAATTAATATATATTCTGATATTTCTCTTAACTTTATGTTACAAACATTTTCTCACATTTTTAAACATGCTTGGGAAATAAGATATTTATTAGCATCACAAAATTCTATCCTAAGAACGGAATTTTATTAATTCTTAATTGAGCAACATACAGCCTATTACCAAACTTTCTGAAACCAAAGAGACTGCTGTGAGGATATCTGCATACACAATTTATCTGTAATTCAGATTATTTTCTTTGTATAACTTTCTAGAAATGGAATGACTGCATTCAAAGGTATATGTAATTTTAAGGCATTTGATAAATAACCAACTTATATGTGAATTTGCCAATTTATATTCTCACAGTCAGCTTCAATTTTGAAGTCTGGAAAATAAAAAACTTGTATTTCATTTCCTTCATTTTGACTCTCCTTTATTGCTTGTGAGCTAAAATGTGTTTGGTGAAATTAACACTGGGCATTTGTATTTTTGTTGTTGTGAATTACTTGCTCAACTCTTTCATCTACTTTTCTCTTGGGGCATTTGTCTATTATTAAGTGATTTATATGATCTCTTTATATACATCACCTCCTTACAGATCCTGTGCCTTATAAAAGAATTTCTTAGATGTTCCTCAACTCCAAAAAGCATGAGTTATTACCTTCCTGTCCATTTCTTACATGATAAGCGAGACGTGTAAAAATGAAGTTATACTAAAATTAAGTGCTTTTACCTGGTACTAATGATTAACGTTTAGATTTGGTTATAGGAATCCAATTACTAAGGCTCACCTTTCTCATTGATGTACATAAAAATGGAACATTAATTATGCAAAAATATTGTTATCTTCAGTTTTCAAATCAAGGGAAATGTACTAGGAACTAGGAACAGGGGATAACATACACCCTAAAAATAAACAAACAAACCCATTTGAATGAACTAGATGTTGCCTTTGGTATGACCCATGTTTCACAGTTACTTTCTTCCTTCTATCCTTCTAACTCCCATCTTCTCTCTTTCTCCTATCAGTCTCTCCCACAGTTGTTTAGTGAAACTCCTTCACATTAAAGCATTCCTATTTGAAAGAAGGCTTGAAAAGAGGACAATGAGAATGGTGTAATTTGGCTCATCACTGGGAAGAGTGGTTTTCTGGAGGAGTTGATTTCTGGTACTCCTCACATCCCACCACCCGAATGTATGCTTACCTAGTCAACTGAGAGCAAGGCTGCCTGGGACAAGAAGAGACGTTCGCATAAAATGCCAACTTAAAAAAATATACTGCTGTACTTCCAGCAAAATGGTGCTCTAGGTAGAAGCACCATGCCGTCCCTCCACAGCAAAGATATGAAAAACTAACCCGAACAGAAAAAACAATCCTGAAACCCTAAAACATCAAATGAAGAGATAAAGAACTCAGCCAAGCACCAAATGGAGTGAGAAAACTAACAGAGAATGGAAAGCGAGGAGAGATTCATGCAGAGGTCCCCATCAGCTAAGGCAGCATGGATCTGCCATCTTGGACTCCTATCGGAGACCAGCAAACAGGGGGTACGAGAAAGCAGCTTCATGGAGAGTCCAGCAGGGGACAAAACAACCGGTAATTTGCGATATACGCTTTCCCACCCCCCACCCTTCTTCACCCCAACTCGGCCTCCTCTGCTTCCCGCGGCCACAGTCTCTTGTCCGGGAGGCACCGGCTGCTTGGATTCTACGCACCCGAATGCGCTGGCTCTCTGAGTGCCATTTGCTGGCTGCTGGTGTTGCTTTTTTCCACTTCTTTTGATTTCTTCCTTACCTCTCACCACCTCACCCTCCTTTCGCTCAAATACCTGGCTCCATGTGCCATCTTTGCTTCTTCCTGAGGGGCTGAGTAGCTCTGTTCGAGTGTGGAGCTGCTTCCCAGTCTGGGCTGTCGTGCTGGTGGGATCCCGGGGCTTTTGTTTGTGTGTTTCTTTTGAATTGTTTGTTTGTTTCCTTTTCTTTTTCTTGAGTTGGGAGCCCATTCTGGCCAGGCGGTGCTGCGAGGCTTGGAATCTACTCCCTCGGCTTACACAGATGTGCAGAGGGATCCCGGAGGGCATTTCTTTTTTCGTTGTATTTTGTTTTGTTTCGTTTTCTGTTTTTGTGGGGGTTTTCTCTTGTTCTTTTTTTTTTTTTTAATTCGTTTTGTTTTCTTTTCCCCTTTTTGTCTTTCTTCATTGCTTAGTTTCTCGTCCCTCTTTATCTTCCTTCTCTTTCTGATCCCTGAATACCAGGTGTTGTATACCTCTATGCCTTCTAGCCAGGCTGTATTGCAACACCTGAGAGCGACTTCCCCAGACCTCATAGCTGCACTGGTGGGATCCCTGGGAACTTTGCGGTTCTTTACCCTTTCTGATTCATATTTATTCATTCTTTTCTTTTCTTCCTCCTACCCTTTCTGTTTATCTCCATTTCATAGTCTCTCATCTCTCCACTCTCCACTCCAATGGCAAGCACCCCTGGCATTCTTTTTTGTTTCTTTGTATGTTTTTGGCTCCTGTTCCTCTCCTCTCTCCCATATCCATCTTACCTCCACACATAACAATCTTCCCACTACATCCTGCCTATCTGCACCGTGCTTAACATCACACTACCAACCAGCACTGGCATGGCCTACTGGAACCTCCCCTGCACTGATTAAGGACCCACCCTGGTGGTTGCAGTAAGTGCCACAAACAACCCGTCCCAGTACCTCCTCTTCAGAGAGACCTTTCCTGCCATACGATATCTGAGTGGCTGACCCTGCCAATTGGAGAAGGAGGTAAAAAGTATTGCACCCACAGACAAGCAAACAACAAAGAACGAACAGCCCGCTTGCTCAGACACAGCCAAATTTTAAAAAAAAAGGGACGAAACAAACAACTCTACAATCAATAAATGAGAAAAATAACTACTGAATGCCCCAAAGACAGCAGACAATATCAAAACATTTACAACAACAGGACAAGATGGTTCCAGTAGGCATTCAAAATAAAACACCAGATGACTTTCCAGTGGAAGAAAAGGCACTAGAACTACCTGATAGGGAATTCAGATCTCTAATACTCAGAATTCTCCAAGAGCTGAAGCAAAAAGCAGACAAAAATGAGGTAAAAATAGACAAATTCATGGAAAATACAGACAAAAAAACTGGAAGAATTCAGGAAAATAATGCAGGAACAAAAAGCCAAAATAAATTCACAAATAGAAATTATACAAAAACAACAATTAGAAATCCAAAAGATAAACAACAAGATTTTAGAAATGGACAGTGTCACAGAAGGGCTGAGAAGCAGATTTGAAATGGTGGAACACAGGATCAGTGGAATTGAAGACAAACACTTCAATACAACTCTGTTTGAGGAAAACTCAGAAAAAAGAATAAAGAAAAATGAAGAGACCCTGAGAGTTATGTGGGATACAATTAAAAGCGAAATTTTTGAGTGACTGGAGTTCCAGAACAGGGGGAGAAAACAGAAAACACAGAGAGGATCACTGAAGAACTGCTGACAGAAAACTTCCTCAATATCATGAAAGATGAAAACATGGCCATCCAAGAAGCTCAACGAACCCCATACAGGATAGACCCCAAAAGAAAATCACCAAGGCATATCATAATCATACTCAACAAAACCAAAGACAAACAAAGAATCCTGAGAGCAGCTTGTGAAAAACAAGAAGTTACATACAGAGAAGAAACAATAAGACTAAGCTCGGATTATTCCGCAGAAACCATGCAGGAAAGAAGGCAATGGGATGACTTATATGAAATCTTGAAAGAAAAAAATTGCCAGCCAAGAATAATATATCCTGCAAAACTCTCGTACAAATATGATGGTGAAATTAGGTCATTTCCAGATAAACAGAAATTAAGGGAATATGTAAAAACCAAACCAAACTTACAAGAATTATTAAAGGGAGTTCTTCGATCTGAAAACAAACAACTTCAGCTCACAGGCAGAATCTAGGATGCAGGATCGTACCAGCCAGATACCAATCTAGGAAATGAACCCTCAAGGACTATCCAAAACCAAAAGAAATACAACAGAGAATCAGAGCAGTTAATCAGTAAATGACAACAACATCAGAGCAATAAAAGAGGGAATAAACGGCATAGGTATAGTGCCTTCTAATGGAGAGGAAGGCAAGGTGATACCAAGTAATGGTAGACTGCTTCAAACTTAGCAAGATAAGGGTAAAATTCATGGTAACCACAAAGAAAGTTAACAAACATACTCATAAACATAAAGAGGAAAAACATAAAATCTCAGCAAAAACAAAAGAAATGAAAAAAATAATCCACAAACAAAAGTAACTCAGCACAGGACAGTAAGAAGAACAAACAAAACGTCAGCACCACAAAAAAGAGCACTACAAAATGACAGCAACAAACTCACACCTATCAATAATTACACTGAATGTAAATGGACTCAATGCACGCATAAAGAGACGGAGAGTGACAGAATGTATAAGAAAACAGGATCCATCACTGTGCTATCTACAGGAGACACACCTTAGAAACAAAGATGTGAATTTATTAAAAGTCAAAGGTTGGAAAAAAATATATCAAGCTAACAACTACCATAAAAGAGCAGGAGTGGCAATACTAATCTCAGATAAAACAGACGTTAAAACAAAAGCCACCATAAAAGACAAAGAAGGACACCATATAATGATAAAGGGGATGATCCATCATGAAGACATAACCATAATAAACATCTACGCACCCAATGACAGGGCTCCAAAATACATAAAACTAACTCTAACAAAAGTGAAAAGAGAAATTGACAGTTCCACAATAATAGTAGGAGACTTCAACATACCACTCTCAGTAAAGGACAGAACAACTAAGAAGAAACTCAGCAAAGATACAGTAGACCTAAAGGGCACAATCAGCCAACTTCACCTCACAGACATATATAGAACAATCCATCCAACCGCTGCAAAGTACACATTCTTTTCCAATGCACATGGAACGTTCTCCAGAATAGACCACATCTTAGGCCACAGAGTAATCCTCAACAAGATCCAAAACGTTGAGATAATTCCAAGTATCTTCTCTGACCACAATGCCATCAAGGTAGAAATTAACAACAGAAAGAGCAAGGAAAAAAAATCAATTACATGGAAACTGAATAATACCCTGCTTACACATCACTGGGTAATAGAAGAAATCAGAGATGGAATCCAAAAATTCCTAGAATCAAATGAGAATGAAAACACATCATACCAAAACCTTTGGGACACAGCAAAGGCAGCCCTCAGAAGACAATTTATAGCAATAGATGCACATATCAAAAACAAAGAAAGGGACAAAATCTAAACACTAACTACAGAACTCAAACAAATAGAAAGAGAACAGCAAAAAAAGCCCACAGCCACCGGAAGAAAGGAAATAGTAAAGATCAGAGCAGAAATGAATGAAATAGAGAACAGAAAAACAATAGAAAGAATCCACAAAACCAAAAGTTGGTTCTTCGAAAGGATCAACAAAATCGACAAACAACTGGCCAGACTGACAAAAGAAAAACAGGAGAGGATGCAAATAACCCAAATAAATGAAATGGGGGACATTACAACAGACCCAACTGAAATAAAAAGGATTATAACAGATTATGAAAAACCATACACCAACAAATTTGAAAACCTAGAGGAAATGGACCAATTTCTGGAAATACTCTACCTACCCAAACTACAACAAAGTGATGTTGAAAATCTGAACAGACCTATAATAAGAGAAGAGATTGAAAAGGTAATAAAAAAAAAACTCCCAACCAAAAAAACCCTGGCCCAGATGGCTTCACTGGAGAATTCTACAAAACATTTACAGAAGAGCTTGTACCAGTACTACTCAAGCTATTTCAGAGCCTAGAAAAGGAAGCAACACTTCCAAATTCATTCTATGAAGGCAGCATAACACTGATACCAAAACCAGGCAAAGACGTCACAAAAAAAGAAAATTACAGACCAGTATCTCTCATGAATACAGATGCAAAAATTCTTAACAAAATTCTAGCCAACAGAATTCAGCATCAAATAAAACAAATAATATGCCACAACCAAGTAGGATTCATACCAGCTATGCAAGGATGGTTCAACATTAGAAAATCAATCAACATAATCCACCACATAAATAAGAAGAAAGAAAAGAATCACATGATCATCTCAACTGACACAGAAAAGTCATTTGACAAAGTCCAACACCCATCCCTGATAAAAACTCTCAATAAAATAGGTATAGAAGGGACATTTCTCTACATAATAAAGGGCATCTATGCAAAACCAATGACCAACATCATGCTTAATGGAGAGAGGCTGAAAACATTCCCCTAGAGAACAGGAACAAGATAAGGATGCCCTTTATCTCCACTCCTATTTATCGTTGTGCTGGAAGTTCTAGCTAGAGCAGTAAGGCAAGAAAAAGAAATAAAGTGCACCCAAATTGGTAATGAAGAAGTTAAACTGCCCTGTTTGCAGATGATATGATACTATACATAGAAAACCCTGAAGACTCCACGAGAAATCTACTGGAACTAATAGAAAGATTCAGCAGAGTAGCAGGATACAAGATAAACATACAAAAATCAGCTGGATTCCTATACACCAACAAGGAAAACGATTGAAAGGAAATCAGGAAAACAATACCATTTATAATAGCCCCTAACAAGATAAAATACTTAGGAATAAATCTAACCAGGGATGTTAAAGACCTATACAAAGAAAACTACAAAACACTACTGCATGAAACCCAAAGGGATCTATATAAATGGAAAAACATACCATGCTCATGGATAGGCAGACTCACCATTGTGAAAATGACAATTCTACCCAAAGCAATTTACAAATACAACGCAATCCCGATCCAAATACCAAGAACAGTCTTCAAAGAGATGGAAATACTAATCATTAACTTTATATGGAAAGGGAAGAAGCCCCGAATAAGTAAAGCACTACTGAAGAAGAAGAATAAAGTTGGAGGACTCACACTACCTGACCTCAGAACCTACTATACAGCTACAGGAGTCAAAACAGCCTGGTACTGGTACAATGACAGATACATTGACCAATGGAACAGAATTGAGAACCCAGATGTGAATCCATCCACCTACGGTCACCTGATCTTCGACAAGGGCCCAAAGTCCATCAAATGAGAAAAAACAGTCTTTTTAACAAATGGTGCTGGCAAAACTGGATATCCAGCCGCAAAAAAATGAAACAGGACCAATACCTCATGCCGTATACAAAAACTACTTCAAAATGGATCAAAGACATGAATATAAAGCCTAAAACTATAAAGTTCATAGAAGAAAAAATAGGACCAACACTTCAGGCCTTAACACACAGCATTAACAGGATACAAACCACAACCATCCACACACAAACCCCAAAAGATAAGCTAGATAACTGGGATCTTCTAAAAATCAAACACTTATGCTCTTCAAAAGACTTCACCAAAAGAGTAAAAAGAGAACCTACAGACTGGGAAAAAATTTTGGGACAGTACAAGTCAGACAAAGGTCTAATCTCCATAATCTACAAGAAAATCCAACACCTCTACAACAAAAAGACAAATAATCCTATTAAAAAATGGGCAATGGAAATGAACAGACACTTCACCAAAGAAGACATTCAAATGGCCAACAGACACGAGGAAATGCTCGTGATCACTAGCAATTAGAGAAATGCAAATTAAAGCCACAATGAGATACCATCTCACCCCGGCATTACTGGCACGAATCAAAAACACTGGAAATAACAAATGTTGGAAGGGCTGCGGGGAGATCGGAATTCTTATGTATTGCTGGTGGGAATGCAAAATGATACAACCATTTTGGAAAATGATAGGCACTTCCTCAGAAAGCTAGAAATAGACATACCATTTGATCCATCAATCCCACTCCTAGGAATATATCCTAGAGAAATAAGAGTCGTCACTCAAATAGACATATGCACACCTGTGTTCATGGCAGCATTGTTCACAATAGCAAAATGATGGAAACAACCTAGATGCCCATCAACAGATGAATGGATAAACAAACTATGGTACACACACACAATGGAGTACTATGCAACGAGAAAGAACAACGATGAATCTGTGAAGCATTTCATAACATGGATGAAACTGGAGGACATTATGCTGAGTGAAATAAGTCAATCACAAAAGGACAAATATTGTATGAGACCTCTATTATAAAAACCCATGAAAAAGTTCAGACACAAAATGTAATAATCTTTGTTGATTACCAGGGATGGGAGGGGTGGGGGGAATACTAAATAGGCAATAGATAAGTGGTATCTTGGGTGAAGGGTGAGACAGTACACAACACATGGGAAACTAGCACAGCTTGTACAAGGAAAGGTCATGGAAGCTCCATAGATACATCCAAACTCCCTGAGGGACTGAATTGCTGGGTGGAGGGCTGTGGGGTCCAGGGTCTCGGGGAACATCTAGCTCAATTGGTATAACACAGTATATAAAGACAATGTTCTACATTCTACCTTGGTGAGTAGCGTCTGCGGTCTTAAAAGCCCGTGAGCAGCCATCTAAGATACTCTACTGGTCTCATCCCTTCGGGAGCAAGGGGGAATAAAGAGAACAGGATACAAGGAAAAGATTAGTGTGAAGGACTAATGGACCACAGTTACCAAGGCCTCCACCAGACTGAGTCCAGTACAGCTAGACGGTGCCCAGCTACCACCACTGACTTCTCTGACTGGGATCACAACAGAGGGTTCTGGACAGAACTGGAGAAGGATGTAGAACAAAATTCTAACTCACAAAAAAAAACACCAGATTTACTGGCCTAAAGGAGACTGGAGAAACCCCGAGAGTATAGCCCCCAGACACCCTTTTATCTCAGTGGTGAAGTCATTTCCTAGGTTCACCATTCAGCCAGGGAGTGGACAGCCCCATAAAACCAAATGGGACTAATGAGGCACAGCAGTCCAGGGACAAGGGCCAGAAGGCAGAAGGGGACAGGAAAGCTGGTGAGAGGGAACCCAAGGTTGAGTAAGGATAATGTTGATGTGTTCTGAGGTTCTTAACCATTGTCACAGGGCCACATGTGTACTGTTAAATGAGAAACTATTTTGTTCTGTAAGCCTTTATCTAAAGTGAGAATAGCAGCACAATCGAAAGAGAGTATTCGATGTCATTGAACTGTGCATGTAGAAATTTTTGAAATGGTGTATCTTTGGCTATGTATATTTTCACCAAAAAAAAAAAAGGTAAAGAAGGGAGAGGGTTGACATGTTGTGGGGTTGTTAACCTATGTCATAAAACAATGTGTACTACTGTTTCATGAAAAACTATTTGTTCTGTAAGCCTTCACCTGAAGTACAATAAAACAAAACAACAACAACAACAACAAAAAAACATACTGCTACATTACAACCAAATTCAAGACAAAGATATAAGTAGTAACAGGAGAAAATGGACTTGCTGTTCTGGGACGTTCCTTTCCTAAAGCTATCTAAATTAAAACACTGAATGTCAGAGCCCTGGGGACGTCCTGTTAAAAAGGGTGAAGATGCTGTGGCACCAATGTTGACTGCCCAGAGGCTTTTATGTTCACCACTGCTACTGGGGTCCTAGGGCTGGGTTTCCATACACTGTAGTTACTATAAGCAGAACAATTTTCCAGAAACACAGGAGTCCCTAAGCAGTGCTATCTGCCTTTTGATCCTTTCTTGTCAATCAAAGGATGGGTGTGGGTTGTTTCAGTACATGTTGCCAATGAAGGTCATGGCAAACCCTGCCAAGAAGAGGGCAACCTCTAGAGAGAAGTCCAGATGATGTGATTTTAAAACAAGCGAGTCACTGAGCCATCATCACTACCACCCCTAGAAGGGCCAGCTTGGACTAGGCAGGACAGCAGGGGTGGGGACCAAGTGCCTCGATAAATCTGTACTTGGATCTATGTCTTACCAAATTTGGCCTATCCTCAGTTACAGTGAGGAAAGGCAGAAAATACACATCATTTGTTAGCCCTTTCCTTCCCCTCCTATAACAAATATTAATCAAATCCCTACTTTGTATAAGGCCCAAAAGTGAAATAAATAGATGTGGCTCCTCCTTTCCTAGGGCTTACAATACAGTAGGAAAGACAGAGACACAAACAAGCTATTTCAGTGCCATGTAATAATAAGCGTTAGGACTGAGGAAGCTGATGATGCTATGGGAGCCAGGGGCGGGGACAACCTAACCCGGTGTGGGTGGGAGTAAGAAGTGACATCTATACCAAGACCTAGTTTGAGAAAGAGTCAGTCAACTAAAATGGGGGAAGAGCAGGTTGCAGGCAGAGGCAAGGGAAATTTAAAGAACTGAGAAAGAGTTGGGATGCAGAACACAGTACAAGGAAAATCAAGAGATGTGGCTGAGAACACGGGAAATGGTCAGATCATACATGGTTCTGAAAACATATGAAGAAGTTGGAATTTATCCAAAAGTTGTAGGGAACCACTGAAGTTGTTTTTTTTTTTTTTTTAAATAATATTTTATTGTAATTTCAGTGAAGGTTTACATAGCAGTTTAGGTTTCTATTCAATAATTTCTAAACAAATTGTTCAATGACATTGGTTACATTCTTCACAATGCGTGAACATTCTCATTACTTCCATTCTGGTTGTTCTGTTTCCATTAATCTAGTTTCCCTGCCTCCTTACCTTCTCATCTTTGTTTTAAAGTAATTGTTGACCGTAAGGTCTTATATAGATGATTTTTTTAAAAGAAGCACCGTACTCACGAATGATATTTTTTATTTTGCAAGCCAATCTGTTGTTTAAGCTAAAAGGTGACCCCAGGGTCTAGCTTTGGTTCAGAGTTGAAACAATATCTCAGGGCAATGGTCTTGGGGAATTCTCCGGTCTCTATCGGTCCACCAAGTCTGGATTTTGTAAGAATCTGAGGTTCTGTTCTACATTTTTCTCCCATTCTATCAGAATCCATCTATTGTGGCTGTGATCAAAATAGCTGGTAGTGACTGCAGGGCAGGCACCCTCTTGTTCTTCTGGTCTCAGGGTAGATGAGGCTGTGGTTCCTGTAGACTATTAGTCCTGTAGGGTAGTTTCTTCTTTGAATCTTTGGTTTTCTTCTTTCTCTTTTGCTCCAGGTGAGTAGAGACCAATAGTTGTTACCTTAGATGGCTGCTCCTAAGCTTTTAAGACCCCAGACACTAGTCACCAAACTAGGATGTAGAATATGAACTTCATGAACTTTATGCCTGTTAACCAACTTGTCCCATGAGACTATGGTCCTACGGCTTCAAACCCAGAAAACTAATTCCACAAGGTGTTTGATTGGTCTAAAAAGTATCTGTAACTGTTTCCCCCCACTGAAGGGTTTTAAGTAGGTGAATGACAAGATAAGTTTTGCATTTTAGAACGAGCACTCTGCCTCCACAATGGGGAAGAGATTAGAAGGGGGCAAGACCTGGGAGAGAAACCAGGTAGAAGTTAACTATGGTTCTACAAGTGTGAGATGATGGTGGTGGCTTTCATCATGAGAGTGCCAGTGGGAATGGGGAGGAAATGACAGTTTGTGTTGTGTTCAGGTGATAGAACTGCCAGGGCTTGACTAGATGGGGCAGGATAGTGAAGGAAAAGAAGAGGCAAGGATGATACCCATGTTCTTGGCTTGGGCAACTGAGTAGAAGTTAGGTTCATTAACCAACAAATAGAACACAAAGGCAGGAACAGTTCTGAGAAGATTATTATGAGTTTGATTTTAACCTTGCTGAATCCAAAGTGTTTCTGGTGCATCTAGTGGAAATGCCGGGTAGGCAGATGGGCAGTAGCTAAATGGAAAGACAGGTATCACTATTAAACGGGGAAGTGACTCCTTAGAGGAGCTGCTTAATATAGAACTAAGATGTCAAATCTCTTGAGTTTGACTTGCAAACAAACTACTCAGCACTTCTGTGTTCCAGCACCATAAACCATAATCACCACAAACCGTACCCTATATTTCATGCCACTGACCATGAAGGCAGCCAGCAAGGAAAAGGACAGACAAGTCCAAGTCCATCACCAATTAAAGAGGAAAATTTGCTCAGTAATTTCTTGAGAGGAAGAAATTAGAAAATGAAGAACAGAAATTGATTTTCTCTATACTTTGTGGCCTATGATTTATTTCTAAAATTGACACAGTAATCTCAGGAACATGAATTGGTAAGTGCCACGTTGGCACAGGCTAAAAGTTGTTACTGGCAGAAGCATTAACTCGCTCAGGTGACAGCTCGTTGTGATGCTAGGTGAGGACAGGTATCCTCAACAGACTGCAGAGGAACACTTTGTCGATGGCCAAGGAAGGCACACATGGTAACATGAAATGGATAAACCAATATAAACCAGTCTAAACACTGGCACCTTTGACATATAAAGAAGAAAAAAATTTAAAACGTATCTTGTTAAATTTGAAAAGTATCTATTTTAATCGAGCGACAACCATGCTATAATTTTTTTGGACCAATTAATTATCTAGTTACAAAACTCACATAGGATATATAGCCTGGTTTCTCATTCTTCTCTTCTTAAGAAAACAGAATATTTAGGTCAAACGATTACCTTGCTTCATCTTTTCTTCAGGAGACACAGTCAACTTACTACATCCTACGTTAGCCATTTCTTAAGCTATGGGTTACTAGTTGAGGTTCAAAGATTCCCCTGAAATCGTGCAGAACATTGTATATGCGTGAGCCGGGCATTTTTCTGGAAAATAAGGTCTAGAATCCTCAAAGTGATTCACATTCAGTGCAGACTAAGAACTTCTGTCTTATACATGTACTTCACTATGATTTTCTTACAGAGTATATATAAATTATGGGATGACAGGTTTCATATTCTCTTTTAGGTCTAAGTATGTTTACTGTCATAAAACCATACCTGGAAAGAACCTCAAGATCTAAAAGGTTCATTCTCCAGCCTTTAGGCAAAATGCCTCCAAAATCATCCAAGTCAGATGAAAACAGAAAGTCTGTTTATTTTTCCCTACAGGAAAGAAATCCCAGCACCTCATTTTGTAACCTATTAGATTTTTTCACAACCACTGTAAAATTTATCTTTGGTCTATATGTGCTCTAGTTTAGGTCTTCAATAACCTTATTACTATTTTTCTTTACTTTATACACAGCTATAAATGTGTGTTAATCTTTCCTAAAGAAAAAATACGGCAATGTTCTTGTCACAGGCCATTTTTAAACCTAACGGCTCCAGTGATAAATGTGTATATACACAAAATGGCTCACACACGTTAGGCAGACATCTGGCTAATATACTAGCACCTTTGTGTGAGTAAGTTACTGGTAAAAGGAGTTCAGTGACTCACAGAGCTGGGGAAAACCTCTTAGGGAATGACGTTCTCACTTGGGTAATGACCCACCTGAAAACTTGGGGAGCATCACAATGAGGACCAGGGATCTCAGAGACAAAGGGGGAAAGAGGCTGCTCCAGAATTTCAGGGGAAAAGCAGGAAGGCCTATTCCAGGGAATCTGACTCCGTGATTTTATATATGTAAACAATCAAGGTAAGAACATAGAAGACAATCTGGCAAAAGTACAGGAGATAAGAGGGGGCCTTTGGGGAGGAACTATAAACAAGACTGAAAGATGTCTACAAGGAATTCTCCAGGAATCTGCTGCAAAGGATTCTGAGCTTGGGGGAGTGGCATCGCAGGCAGCTATGGGAAAACAGAAGAAAAGGAGTGCTCACTGCGGGCAGGAGTGACTAGTCCTATAAAGAATTATAAGCAGAGGATAAGGCTAAAAATCAAAGTAAGACAGTATGTGATGAGAAATGATACATGAGTAAGAACTGCAGAATCAAAAAGGAAAGCGATTCATTTACATCATGCACCCAGCCCTGTGCCAGGCACCTTCCCACGCATCATCTCATTTATTCTTTCGAGGCTCAGAGATGTTGACTGCCTCATCCAAGATCACACAGCCAGGCAGCAGAGCCAGACATTAAATCTATGATTTTTGGCTCCAAGTCCAGGGCTCCTCCACCCACCCAGCAACCTCTGGCCTACTAGAATCACGGCATAGTCCAATTAATTAGGTGTCTTACAAGATAACACCGTATATGGAAAAGTGCTACTAGCATATTAGGAACTATTTGTTGTATAGGCTAATGAACTGTCATATATTTCTATTACAAAGTTGAGCCAACTGAAATTGACATTTTTGTAGGTCAAAAATAGTTGAGGATTGGCAGTTTCATATGGTTCAACTTAATATAAAAGAATTAAAAAGAGAGAAGAGAGCTGCCCCTGCCAGCTCTCAATGTAGAGCCCAAGCTTGTGTCCTGCAGTGTTTACATCTTATAAAAAGCAGGAAAAGAATGACAGGGAAAGACAACACAAGCTTTCTAAACGAACATTTAAATACAAAATCCTCAAAGAGAAGCAACAGAGACCATTTCTAACCTGACCTCTCTCTCCCCACATCATGAGAATTCCTAAGGCAGGCATTCTGACTTTGACCTTTATAGACTCACATCGTCCTGTTTAACCAACCTGCATTGCCCATAGAGAACCACCCACCTGCTTCTGCTCCAAGCTCCTGGGGCTCTGCTCTTGATCCACTTCAGAACCCTCCAGAAAGCTCCCCCTCAACAGCCAGGCCACTCCACAGTAGAGGGTCAAGTCTGCATTTCAGGGTTCAGCCTCTGCTCCATCCCGGGGGTTTTTCATTAATGGCCTGTTAGGATTGTTAGACTGCCTCCATCAGATGCCTGTTAACAAACAATTCTGTAAAAGGCCGATTCCTCTATGAGGGCTGGAGACAGGCCTGTCTAGTCCCTTCCCCCTAAGTCTACTAATCACTCAAACACAGCAATTAAACAGCGTAATCAGGGCAGCTATTACAAGCAGTGTAAGCAAAGCTAAGTTCATCAAAGCCACTGCTGTTCCCAGGATTTTGGAGGCATATCTTAGTCCCTTGTATCTCCTAACTAAGTCTGTTAAGGAATTGGGTATAAAGCGGAAGAGTAAAAGAACCCCTTTTATCCTTCCTGAAAGGAAACACTGCGTGAAGTCTACAAGCAATTTTTTCCATTGATGTGTTTGTCGTTGTCCTTGCGACAAACGGCCAAAAGTACCCTCCATTTAGAATGTTGACTTAAACCAAGGAAAATGCATCTGGTGGTGACTCTGCTTTTTAGCTAAGAAATTATCTTTCATTCATGCAAATCTCCACAACTTGAAAATGGTTTTCTAACCAAACATATTCTCTTACAGGAAGAGAGTATTTCAAAACATGTAATGCAGTTAAAGAGTTTAATGTGTATGAAGTTAATCCAGAGAGGCCAAATGGAATCATGGTGGGGAAAATATGCACTCTGAAGTCAGACTCTTGGCTCTGATACTCTGTATTTTTAACCTCTGTAAGCTTCAGGGTCCTTAGGTGTAAGATAAGGATGGGCCCTATGTCACAGGGAAGGAAGGACTAAATAAAATCAAAGGTAAAATCTAGCTCATCCTCAACACAGGTAACAGTGGTTTATATTTATATTAATTTTTATATGCTGCATTTATTGAGCACTTACTATGTGCCAGCGCTTCTTGGGTGGCACAAATGGTTTGTGCTCGACTATTAACCTAAAGGTTGCTGGTTCAAACCCACCCAGTGGCTCTTAGAAAGGCCGGGAGATCCAGGACTTTGAACCAGTTCATTAAGTTCAAACTGCTACTGATAATTTGCATTTCTAATAAGTTCCCTGCTGATAATTTGCATTTCTAACAATTTCCCAGGAAGTTATACTTAAGAATGACCTGGGCATCTTGTTAAAATGTAGATTCAGTATATCTGGGGTGGAAATGAAAATTCTCAGCAGGGATTCGAACAGGAACTTACTGGTTCAAAGCCCTGTGGCACTCTGCTTCTGCAGGGATTACAGCCAAGTAAACATTATAGAGCATTTCTACTCTGTAACACATGCGGTCTTCATGAGTTGGCACTGACTCAGTGACAATAGACTTGGTACTATGTGCCAGATGCTATTCATTTAATCCCTACAATAACCTTATGAGTTACTATAATGAGCCCCATTTTAAGGATGAGGACATGGATAAATTAAGTAACCTGCTCAAGGTTGCACGGCTGGTAACTGGCAGAGCAAGGTGGAGCCCATGGCCTTAACCTCTATGCATACTGCTTTTCACTACTATTTCTACTGTTGTTGTTTTACTTATATCTATTTTACTTCTTATGTCTCATCTTCCATGTCACCTCTAATTTATGATTCCATGCAACATGGATATCAAAAAAAAAAAAAAAAACCCACTTGAGAAGTGACAGCTAAATGACCTTATCTAGAAAATTTATAAAGCTTATCTGCAAAAACATAAAGTTAATTAAAACTCTTCCAAGGACGAATAATTTGATTTAAAACCATTGGGAACCACGTGGTTCTGAAGACACTGAAATTATACATTTAAAACAATTCTTTTTTAATGTAACTTGATTTACTTTCAATGTGTTTGTATTATAAAGAAATTCATTTTCAAAAAACTTTATAATACAGGCAAATAAGCACATGTAAAGATGCTTAATATTACTAGTTATTAGGGAAATGTAAATTGAAACAACAATGAGACATCATTACACATCTTTAAGGATGGTAAAAATTTAAATATATATATATATATATATATATATATATGTGTGTGTGTATATAAATTTAAAAAAAAAAAAAAAAAGAGCTGACAATACCTAGAACCTCATCCATTACTAGAGGAAGTTAGCCAGCCATATGTTGAATACAGACCCTACCACTTACAAGCCATGTGATTTTGGAGCATGTAGATGGGAAGCTTTCTCAGTAGACGGCACTGGAGGGACATTTGGGAGGAAGGGGCTCTTTTGCTGGTTCCCACAGATGCACCGTTGCTCAGAAGTGTGGATATGACAGCGTCAGTGGGGACCACCCAGAATGTGTGGTCCCTTGGCAACCTCTCAGACCTGGCCCAGGCTGAGACCACCTTCCCATTATCATCCCAGCATGGATACTGGGCACCCCAAGTTTCCTGTTGGCACCAGCTCTCCCTGCTTGCTTGCCTCCCAGAGAGGCTTTGTTTCCTGTAGTCCTTCATAACACAGGCACTGGCCACTCAGGCACCCTGACTCTCTCTGAATACCTGCACATCTGCACATTGGCTACAACTCACCTATGCCCTGGAGGGTTGCTGTTCCATAATTAGATATTAAGTAGGATTACAGATCTTTGGGTGGTGGAACACAACACAAAGACACTGGGACAGACGACAGGCAAGACTCTTTGCTACTTAGAGCTCCAAACAAGAAAAGGCTGTCAGGCAGGGCCACACGGGGGCTTGCATCTGGGGGTGGGTAACACTGAGCTGGAATTATAAAAGGTGGCTTGTGTATGGCAAGTAGAAGGGGTTAGATAGATTTTTCAGGCTTCCTGGGGATTGGGTATTTTGAATAACTCCACGGACCCAAAGAAAAAGGGGGCCATCCCTGTGTATGAGGGATCTGGGGCCTCTGTGTGTTGTAACCCATGAATGTTAGAGCCAGATAAGGAAAGTCGTTGTGGTGAAGGTTTAGCAAATTGTCTGAGAAGGAGATTGAGAATTTTTAGACATCATCTCAAAACTGGGTCAACACCAAACCAAACCAAGACCCACAGCCATGGAGCCGATTTCCAATTCATAGCAACCCTGAAGGACAGAGTAGAACTGTCCGATAGGGTTTCCAAGACTGTAAATCTTTATGGAAGCAGACTGCCACATCTTTCTCCCGTGGAACAGCTGGTGGGTTCGAATGGCCGATCTGTCAGTTAGCAGCTGAGTGCTTAACCACTGCACCACCAAGGCTCCTCACAGCAATTGTGAAGTATTAAAGTTGCTTCCTGCTTGCCCAGTGACTGTAGACCATCTCTGGCCTGGGAAACCCAAAGTTCTCTACCATTCATGTGGCTGCAATCATACCTTCTCCAGCGAGGTCTCTTTCAAGTCTGTCCTTCCTTGAGTACTCTCCCTTACCATTAAGGTACCCTAAAGAGTTATTTTTTAAATCTTACAGTTACTCTTCTATTATAATAATTCTTTATATTATACATCTACCATTTAAATTACTGTGTGGTTTCTGTCTTCTGATTCGACCCAGACGGATATAATTCCAATGTGATTATACTCATAATTGTACTCATGAACAGTATTTGCTAACAGTGAAGGCTATGGAATGAATTTTGGTCCCCCAAAATACGTGTTGAAATCCTTGTACCTAAGAATTTGATCCTGTTTGGAAATACAGTTTTTCTTTTGTTATATTAATGACGTCACACCAGTGTAGGGTAGATCCTATACCTAATAACTTCTGAGTTACAAAAAGAACAGATTAGACACAGACACATACAGGAGGAAGAGAGATGCCATGTGAGGACTGTCTGCAAGCCAAGGAACCAAGGAATGCCTGGAGCTACCAACAAAAAGGAATCAACAGGATGAGAGCTTGATCTGGGCTTTTAGCTCCCAGAACTGTGAGAAAATTAATTTCTGTTCTTTAAAATCACTCAATTGTGGTATTTGTGTTACAGTAGCATTAAGTAACTAAGACAGTGTATGTATGATTGTTTTTACTTTTCCTTCTAGTTTTACCGTATTGTAGTTAAAGAATGTGGCCTATGCAATTCCTACTTATTAGAATTTATTGCTATTCTTTATAAAATAATGTATGGTCACTTTTCAAAAGCTGTTTCCTGGAAAATAGAAAAGAAGGTGCAGTCTCTATTTCTACAATAGAGAGATGACTATAGATCAACTTTATTATTCAGATCCTCTATACAAGGGGTCAAGAAACTTTCTCTGTAAAAGGTTCAAAAAGGAAGTATTTTAGGCTTTTAGGCTATAAGGTTTCTGTTGCAACTACTTAATTCTGCCTTTGTAACGTGAAACCAGCCATAAACAATATGTAAACAAATTGTCCGTGGTGGTATTCCAATGAAACTTTATTTACAAAAATAGGCGTGAGCTAGATGCAGTCCATAGGCCATCGTTTGCCAACCCCTGCTCTACATCATTACGTTTATCCACTTGACCTGATTAGTTGGTCTAAACTCCAAGTTTTTGTTTGACTCTCTTCATATATCTGGTGGTCTTGTGTAGTCTTACCTGTTCTTATTTATTTTCATTTCATTACTGAGGAGATTGAGAGGGATACATTCTAAGTCTGTGTCTGTGCTTCTGCATTTCTGGGGAGTCTTGCATGCCAAGTATACCTCTTAAGTATCTTTTTGAAGGGAACTGATTCCCAAAATAATTTTTTTCTTCTTTCTTGGAATTCATTTGTTGAATTTTTCACCTCGCATTCATTAAGAAGGTAATTGAATTTGAGGTTCTGCCTTACTTAAAGGTCTATTTATAGAAATGATAAGGCACTTGGTTTTAAAATAAAGTAGAAATTTAGTATTTCCAGGCCAAATCACCTTCTCAAATTTCCTTTGGTTCTAGTTATGAATGGTATTGAAATTTATCATAAGAACTCAAGAGATTATGAAATTCAAACAAGATGACTTCAATTCAGCAATGTTCAGAAAGACACACAGTTAAGTTCTTACCAGTGGAATGAGCAGGCTGATGAGGTCTGTCAGAGGTTTGCTGAGCAGCAGCAGGTCTTCAGCAGCCTGAGTGTCCCCTCCCGAGCCAGACTTCTGTGCCTGAACAGGACGAAGAGAAGGGGTCAGGGACTCGTACTGATTAGTCAGCTTGCGGGTAAAAGACAGCTTCACTCAGTCTAGCAGATGAAGGGAGCTGAAGAGGCAATCCACCTCAGTTCCCGAGTGTACGACAGATGGAGGCTCAAGAAGAGGTTACGTTTTGTTATGAGAAGACAGAGTACACACAGTGCCACTGTCACTAGCTTCTACAGATAACTGGTGACAAAGCCAGGAGCTAAACTCAGATATCAAACTCCAAATCACACATGCTGATTTCCTCTGGACATTTTAATGCACATCATATGATACATAGCAAATGTGTTCTGATACGCTTGTCTTCTCTATATGCGTGTTGTTAACCATAATTGAGTTGGCCCCCAATTCATGGCAACCCCATGCACAACAGAACTAAATGCTGTCTGATCCTATGCCATCCCCATGATCAGTTGCAGATAGGACTGTTGGGATCCATAGTGTTTTCACTGACTGATTTTCAGATGCAGATTGTCGGGCCTTTCTTCCTAGTCTATCTTAGTCTGGAAATTCTGCTGAAACACGCATACACGTGCTCAAATCAAATCTAGAACGTATGTCCAGTGTATCAGTGCATGGACAGACTTCAGGTCCACATACCTTAGGAACTGTGTGCCCACACTGCAATGGTAATAAAAACGAGTAGGTGGCTTATATTTTAAGTGTGTCTTCTCCCAGGAGTTGAATTAAAAAAAAACACACAAAAACAAACTCATTGCCATGGAGTCAACTCTGACTCACAGCGACCCTACAAGGCAGAGTAGAACTGCCCCATAGAGTTTCCAAGAAGCAGCTGATGGATTCGAACTGCTGACCTTTGGTTAGCTGCTCAGCTCTTAACAACTATGCCACCAGGGCTCCTAGGAGTTTTATAGAACTGCCTAATTCCAGAGGAGATTTCTATCATAGAGTAACTTTATACTTCAAAGACGTACTGAGTACATATTATGTTTTCTATAGTACATACACACATTTCATTCACATCCTTCCTCTCCATTTTTACTTTCACTCAAAAGAAACAAAACCACTTTTAGGTAATGGCCTTTGCCAGAGCTGTTAGAGCAGGTTGCAGGCTGCGCCACCCTGAGTCATGAATCTGGACTCCAGGGCACTTCTCATGAATGCTAATTTTCCATCTGCACTTCAGACCTCTACACAGAATTTCAATTGCCAGCTTTCTTTGTTTTGAAAGGACTTGACTGAAAATCAGACACCGGGTCTTTTAACAACAGGCACCTCCCTACAGCCGAGGAGAACAATGGCAATCACTAGCCTGCAGCTTTCCCCAACTGATATGATCAGAAAGGCAGAGTTTTCTCCCAGGAAACAAATGTGCAGCTCTATCCTAGCACTTTGAACCTTTCAGAATCTCAGCTGCTGATCCCTTGTCTTCTGAAGCACGATCTAAAATGGACTACTGGCCTTCTCACATTAACATCATCCTGCAGAGTAGACTGATTGCTTCTTGGGAGAGATATGGCAGTCTTGCAAATCAGGACCAAAGCAGCAGTGAGGAGAATGGTCCCACTGACTTCCTTTCCAAGCACACATAAGCAAGCAGTTGGGGCCACAAGAACAAGCACACCCTCTAAAAAACTAAAATACTTAGGAATAAACCTAACCAGAGATGTAAAAGACCTATACAAAGAAAACTACAAAACACTACCACAAGAAACCCAAAGGGATCTACATAAATGGAAAAACATCTCATGCTCATGGATAGGCAGACTCAAAATCGTGAAAATGACAATTCTACCCAAAGCAATTTACAAATACAATGCAGTCCTAATCCAAATACCAACAACATTCTTTAAAGAGATGGAAAAACAAATCATTAACTTTATATGGAGAGGGAAGAAGCCCCGAATGAGTAAAGCACTATCAAAGAAGAAGAATAAAGTAGGAGGACTCACACTACCTGACCTCAGAACCTACTATACAGCTATGGCAGTCAGAACAGCCTGGTACTGGTACAACGACAGATACATTGACCAATGGAACAGAATTGAGAACCCAGATGTGAATCCATCCACCTATGGTCACCTGATCTTCGACAAGGGCCCAAAGTCCATCAAATGGGGAAAAGACAGTCTTTTTAACAAATGGTACTGGCACAACTGGATGTCCATCTGCAAAAAAATGATATAGGACCCATACCTCACATCATATACAAAAACGAATTCAAAATGGACCAAAGACCTAAATATAAAGCCAAAAAAACATAAAGTTCATAGAAGAAAAAATAGGATCAACCCTAAAGGTACTAATACACGACACTAACAGGATACAAACCATAAACAACAACACACAAACTCCAGATGATAAGCTAGATAACTGGGATCTTCTAAAAATCAAACACCTATGTTCTTCAAAAGACTTCACCAAAAGAGTAAAAAGAGAACCTACAGACTGGGAAAAAAATTTTGGACATTACAAGCCAGACAAAGTATAATCTCTAAAATCTACAAGAAAATCCAACACCTCTACAACAAAAAGACAAATAATCCTATTAAAAAATGGGCAAAGGAAATGAACAGACACTTCACCAAAGAAGACATTCAAATGGCCAACAGACACAAGAAAATGCTCGCGATCACTAGCAATTAGAGAAATGCAAATTAAAACCACAATGAGATACCATCTCACCCCAACATTACTGGCAGGAACCAAAAACACTGGAAATAACAAATATTGGAGGGGCCGCGGGAAGATCGGAACTCTTATGCACTGCTGGTGGGAATGCAAAATGATACAACCATTTTGGAAAATTATATGGCGCTTCCTCAGAAAGCTAGAAATAGACATACCATTGATCCAGCAAACCCACTCCTAGGAATATATCCTAGAGATATAAGAATTGTCACTCGAATAGACATATGCACACCTATGTTCATGGCAGCATTGTTCACAATAGCAAAAAGATGGAAACAACCTAGATGCCCATCAACAGATGAATGGATAAACAAACTATGGTACACACACACAATGGAGTACTGTGCAACGAGAAAGAACAACGATCAATCTGTGAAGCATTTCATAACATGGATGAAACTGGAGGACATTATGCTGAGTGAAATAAGTCGATCACAAAAGGACAAATATTGTATGAGACCTCTATTGTAAAAACCCATGAAAAAGTTCACACACAAAATGTAACAACCTTTATTGGTTACCAGGGATGGGAGGGGTGGGGGGGGGAATACTAAATAGGCAATAGATAAGTGGTATCTTGGGTGAAGGGAGAGACAGTACACAATACAGGGGAAACTAGCACAACTTGTACAAGGAAAGGTCATGGAAGCCCCATAGACACATCCAAACTCCCTGAGGGACTGAAGTACTGGGCAGAGGGCTGTGGGGACCATGGTCTCGGGGAACATCTAGCTCAACTGGCATGACACAGCTTATAAAGACAATGTTCTACATTCTACCTTGGTGAGTAGTGTCTGGGGTCTTAAAAGCCTGTTAGCAGCCATCTAAGAAACTCCACTGGTCTCATCCCTTTGGGAGTAAGGGAGAATGAAGAGAACAGGATACAAGGAAAAGATACGTCTGAAGTGCTAACTGTCCACAGCTACCAAGGCCTCCACTGGACTGAGTCCAGTACAACTAGATGGTTGGTGCCCGGCTACCACCACTGACTGCTCTGACCAGGATCACAACAGAGGGTTCTAGACAGAGCTGGAGAAGGATGTAGAACATAATTCTAACTCACAAAAAAAATACCAGATTTACTGGCCTAAAGGAGACTGGAGAAACCCCGAGAGTATGGCCCCCAGACACCCTTTTAGCTCAGTGGTGAAGTTACCTCCGAGGTTCACTGTTCAGCCTGGGAGTGGACAGCCCCGTAAAACCAAATGAGACTAACGAGGTGCAGAAGTCCAGTGACAAGGGCCAGAAGGCAGAAGGGGACAAGGAAGCTGGTGATAGGGAACCCAAGGTTGAGTAAGGATACTATTGATGTGCTGTGAGATTGTTAACCATTGTCACAGGGCAACATTTGTAGTAACTGTTAAATGAGAAACTATTTTGTTCTGTAAGCCTTCATCTTAAGTGAGAATAACAGCACAATTGGAAGAGTGTAGTCAATGTCACTGAACTGTGCATGTAGAAATTTTTGAATTGGTGTATCTTTGGCTATATGTATTTTCACCAAAAAAAAAAAAAAAAAAGGTTGAGAGGTTAGAGGGTTGACATGTTGTGGGGTTGTTAACCAATGTCATAAAACAATATGTGTACTACTGTTTCATGAGAAACGATTTGTTCTGTAAGCCTTCACCTGAAGTACAATTAAAAAAAAAAAAAGGAATAAAATTTGTTTGAAAACAGGCAAAAAAAAAAAAAAAAAAAAAAACCCCACAATGAGATACCATCTCACCCCGGCATTACTGGCACGAATCAAAAACACTGGAAATAACAAACGTTGGAGAAGCTGCGGGGAGATCGGAAGTCTTATGACACAAACATTTTGGAAAATGATACAGCACTTCCTTAGAAAGCTAGAAATAGAAATACTATATGATCCAGCAATCCCACTCCTAAGAATATATCCCATAGAAATAAGAGCCATCACATGAATATATATATGCACACCCATGTTCACTGCAGCACTGTTCGCAATAGCAAGAAGATGGAAACAACCTAGATGCTCATAAACAGATGAATGGATAAACAAACTATGGTACATACACACCATAAAGTATTATTCAATGATAAAGAACAATGATGAATCTGTGAAGCATCTCATAACATGGATGAAACTGGAGGGCATTATGCTGAGTGAAATAAGTCAGTCACAAAAGGACCAATATTGTATGAGACCTCTACTGTAAAAACTCAAGAAAAAGTTTACACACACACAAAAAAACAATCTTTGTTAGTTACGAGGGATGGGAGGGGTTGGGGATGGGGGAAATACTAAATAGACAATAGGTAAGTGGTAACTTTGGTGAAGGGTAAGACAGTACACAATACTGGGGAAGCCAGCACAACTCATACAAGGAAAGGTCATGGAAGCTCCATAGACACATCCAAACTCCCTGAGGGACTGAACTGCTGGGCAGAGGGCTGTGGGGACCATGGTCTTGGGGGATATCTAGCTCAATTGGCATAACACAGTTCATAAGGAAAATGTTCTACATTCCACCTTGGTGAGTAGCACCTGGGGTCTTAAAAGCCAATGAGCAGCCATCTAAGATACTCCAATGGTCTCACCCCTTCGGCAGCAAAGGAGAATGAAGAAAACAAGACACAAGGGAAAGATAAGTCCAAAGGACTAATGGACCACTACTACCAGGGCCTCCTCCAGACTGAGTCCAGTACAACTAGATGGTGCCCGGCTACTACCACTGACTGCTCTGACCGGGATCACAACAGAGGGCCCTGGACAGAGCTGGAGAAAAATGTAGAACGAAATTCTAACTCACCAAAAAAGATCAGACTTACGGGCCTGATGGAGACTGGAGAAACCCCAGAGTATGGCCCCCAGACACCCTTTTAGCTCAGTAATGAAGTCACTCCTGAGGTTCACCATTCAGGCAAAGATTAGACAGCCCCATAAAACAAAATGAGACTAATGGGGCACAACAGTCGGGGCAAGGACTAGAAAGCAGGAGGAGACAGGAAAGCTGGTGATAGGGAACCCAAGGTTGAGAAGGGGCAGTGTTGACATGTCGTGGGGTTGTTAATCATTGTCATAAAACATATATGTGTACTAACTGTTTAATGAGAAACTATTTGTTCTGTAAACTTTCATCTAAAGTACAGTAAAAAATTAATTTTTAAAAAAACAAGCACACACTGTGGACTTTTCCCACCTGGATATCCAGGGGTCCTCCAGAGTGTCCAGGACCTACACAGCCACTTGTTAGTGTCACCTAGAAACATCCAGAGTCTGACCCACATACTGGCATTCAGGCACCACACCTCCCTGTAAAGTTACCAAGGGTTCCAGAAAGGGAATGCTGCCACACTGCCCAACAGGGAGGTGAACGCCAGGAATGCATAGGCAATGCACCTCTCCTCAGAAAAACATGGGCCCACGCAGAAGCTGTATGGACCAAAGGGATCCCTGCATAGATGCAGGAGTAAATACAGAAGCTGAACAACAAATTCAGAGACTCAGCCCTGCCCTTCTTCTCAGTCTCTCTCGAATTCCCCAGCATCAGCCTGTGGACCCTGCCTCTGTGGCCCTCTGTGTGCATTTTGCAGGGGCCCCAATCCAGAGCCAAGAAATCCCCACTGCTGCCATGACATCACTACTGCCCTCTCCATCCAGACCCTCCATCTTTGCCTCTGGTCCCACTGATCTCTTTCCAGAACTCATTGGTCACTGGTGTGGTAACCTAGCCCCTTCCCGGCCATCCAGTGTTCTTGACCACCCACTGTTACAGTCTGGGCAAGAGGATGGTAGCCTGGGCGAGGGTGGTAGCAGTAGGACTTGAGTGAAATGGTTGGATTTGTTAGATCTTTAGGGTAAAACCAACATTACTTGGTGAGAGATTAGATGTGGCAACTAAAACAGAGGGAACTTTTAAGAATGACTCTCAGGTTCTGGTTTGCACAGCTGGGTGGGAGGGCTCACTGGCAGGGGACTGTCAAGAATGCCAAGGAGTTAAAAAGTTTTATCACAGATAAGGCAGCGTCATTGGCATTTTCAAAGGGAGCGAGATGATCAGGACTATAGGCTATGGCAGAAAAATCACATTTGTAGTAGCTCATGGGAAAGAACAACAAGGAGGTCATGGAGGAATCACACTGGATAATTCCAAGATACACAAGAAATAAGATGTTGTATTTCCCAACCATGGACAACCTTTACATGCATATGAGACAGAAAAAGAAGCAGTGGCCATTTCACTTTCTCTGCAATACCAACAGGTCTACAAACAACAGCAGCTCAACTGTCCAACTACAGAAGAGTAATGTAACAATCTCCCATACATATACCACCTCGGAAATGATGAGCAAGACCCAGCCTGGCAAGTCAGATGATCTGGATTCTAATAGCCTTCCCTGGAAAAGCTTTCTCTAGCCCCCAAGACTAGGTTAGGCCCTGTTTCCTCTTTATTGACTGTGCAGCACTCTATAACTATCAGTCACTGCACTTCACACATGTAATTAAGATACTGACTGGCTTCATTATTGGTTTACTGACAGTCTTCTTGACTAAGCTATAAGCTCCCTGAGAGCTAATGCCATTTCTCCCTTGATCCCTGCTGTAATTACGGATGCCTAGTCCTGCGCTGGAGCCCTGGTGGTGCAGTGGTTAAGAGCTTGGCTGCTAACCAAAAGGTCAACAGTTCGAATCTACCAGCCACTCCTTGGAAACTCTATGGGGCAGTTCTACTCTGTCCTACAGGGTCGCTATGAGTCAAAATTGACTCAACGGCAACAGGTTTTGTTTTTTATTTTGTGGGGGGAGGTTAGTCCTTTACTAAGGTCGTGCGAAGTACAAAATAAAACAATACATTAATAACCCATAACCCTGATAGGAATTAGTTCAGTCCAGCAAGTATGAACTAAGTGCCCTCCCATGTGCTAGGACCCAGAAATAGGGACATCTTGGCCTGCAGGAAGGCCCTGGTAACCAGGAGGGTGAATAGCTTTCTTCTTGCTGCTGGTAATGATGCAGCAACCATTTATTGAATACCATCCCTGGACGGGGTGTGTGTAAGACACTTTATATTTACATATGTATATATATTTTATTTTCTCATTCATTAGTTACTACCATATCGATTTTACAAACGAGGAAACTGAAACTCAGAAAGGTGAAGAAAATTGCCCAGGGTCATACAGGTTGGAGAGAGGTGTGTGGCTGGGTTTGGATCCAAGGAATTCCAGTCTTCAAGTCCACATGCCCTCACCACACCAGTGGTTCTCCAGCGTGTTTATTTGTAGCTGCCTCCACAACTTTCATGCACTTCTAGCAGTGACATCTCCCTCAGGGGTTTAAAGTTCCTTTACAGACCAATCTTTAACTGCAGAGCAGGGTGGAGGGTAGGAACTGAATTCCTGATAGAGACTCTGACACGGGCCTTCCCCCATTCCCTACCTCCCTCGCATCATACCATTCTCTCCTCCCTGAAAAGAAAAAGTGCTTCATAAATCCAAGTACTGTTATAATTTTAAACATCGGCTTCCCTCAATTCTTCAACCCAAATATCTTTCTTCTACTTTAGAGAAGCTACTGTTAAAATTAGACACAGGCTTTAAATGCAGAAGAGTTGTCAACATGAAGCATGTTTATAAATGGAAGAAGTAGCTTACATTTTCAGAAAGTACTCTCAGCTCAGTGCTTCAGGAGGATGCGTCTTTGATGCACACTCCATTTCTTTTCCCAACTCTTTCCCCTAATTCAATCTCAAGGACTCTACCTCTTTCAGACTGACACCAGGTATCATAGAGGTCAAAGTTGGTGACCAAGGCCAAGAGCTATAATACATGGTGGATATTATGGGGAAAGATGTGGAAAGATGACAGCAATAAAATATGCAGTGGTGTTTAAAATTAGAAAAAAAAATGTTTATCGGCATATTAACAAAATAGAAAAAAAAAAGAATGAGAAAAAATTTTGTGTTAAGGGGTTTTCTTTTAAGCATACGTACATATCTACCTAGTCACTAGTAATAAAAGGATTCCTAGAGATCTTTTAACTTGTGATCCTTTTTATCTACAATCTATAAGACATACTCATTTAGAGCTCACTATCATCAAGGCATCTTACGAGAGTAACTATCTACTGCACCACTATGGAATCCTAAATAAGAAACAATGTTCTCTGAAGACAGACTTAGTAAAAAAGCTAAGAGAAATCCATAACCCAGTGCTCCATAACTACTTAACAATGCTTTACTGTGAACGTAGTAATACTGTAGATGAGCAAATAAGAAACTCTAGGTAGCTAAACAGCCATTTTCAGCTATCGGCTTTACAAGTTTAGGTTAAACACTTACTAAGTACCTGTAGCGTCTGTTGAGGGAAGCTTGGAATTATTTATTAAAGCATATTAGACAAGCCAAACACTAGACCAACTTAACTATGGCTAACAGATAACATTTTTCACGATGATGAATAGCACAGACTAAACCAAGGTCTAGGGATTGATTCTTGGCTCCACTGCTGTGTCACTTGGCAAGGTGTCAAAACAGTCTGGCTTCCACTTTAGCTTCTGCATCTATCCAAACCAGGATACTACCATGTGATACACGTCTCTTGCAAATTTTACTAAGATTCTAAATATAAAAATGAATTCATATTGGCTGTGTGCCTTTCATGTGACTGAAGTAGCAGATGACTCAGTTGCTTAGAGGGTATTAAATGAAATAAGCATGTGGAGGCATTAACCACCTAATATGGAAAGTACTCAATAAACCCACATCTTCTTCCTTCCCTCTTTCAAGCCTGATGCTAAGTAAATCCAGGGTACAGCTTAGGGAAAATTGACTTTTTCCACAGCCAGTGAATACACCTCTGTTGTTGTTTTTGTTGTTAGGTGCTGTCGAGTCAGTTCCAACACACAGCAACCCTATGTACAGCAGAACAAAACAGTGCCCGGTCCTGCACCATCCCCACAATTGCTGCTATGTTTAAGCCCCCTGTTGCAGCCATTATGTCCTACGTCAATCCATCTCATTGGGCTCTTCCGCTTTCTCGCTGACCCTCTGCCTTACCAAACATGATGTTCTTTTCCAGGGATTGGTTCCTCCTGATAACATGTCCAAAGTCCATAAGATGAGTACAGACTATTGAATGGGAAACTAATTTGCTCTGTAAACCTTCACCTGAAGTACAATTAAAACAAAACAAACAAACAAAAAAACAAAGTAAGTGAGATGAAGTCTCGCCATCCTCGCTTCTAAGGAATGTTCTGGCTGTACTTCTTTCGAGACAGATTTGTTCGTTCCTCTGGCAGTCCATGGTATATTCAATATTCTTCGCCAACACCATAATTCAAATGCATCAGTTCTTCAGTCTTCCTTATTCACTGTCCAGCTTTCACATGCATATGAGGTGACTGAAAATCCCATGGCTTGGATAAGGCATACGTTAGTCCTCAAAGTGACATCTTCACATTTTAAAATGTTAAAGAGGTCTTTTGCAGCAGATTTGCCCAGTGCAATTACATCTTTTGATTTCTAGCCTGCTGCTTCCATGGGTGTTGATTGTGAGTCCAAGTAAAACGAACTCCTTGACAACTTCAACACTTCTCCGTTTATCATGATCCCGCTTACTGGTCCAGTTGTGAGGTTTGTTTCCTTCATGCTAAGGTGTAAGCCACACTGCAGGCTGTAAGTCCTCGTCACCTTCAGCAAGCAGTTGTATCATCAGCATAACACACGTTCAGGAGTCTTCCTCCACTCCTGATGCTGCATCCTTCTTCATATAGTCCAGCTGCTCGGATTATTTGCTCAGCATACAGGCTGAATAAATATGGTGAAAGGATACAATCTGATGCACACCTTTCTGATTTTAAACTATGCAGTATCCCCTCGTTCTGTCAGAACGATTGCATCTTGGTCTATGTACAGGCACCACAGGAGCACAATCGAGTGTTCTGCAATTCCCATTCTTTGCAATGTTATCCATAATTTGTTATGATCTACACTGTCGAATGCCTCTGCATAGTCCATAAAACAAAGGTAAACATCCTTCTGGTATTCTCTGCTTTCAGCCAGGATCCACCTGACATCAGCAATGATATCCCTTGTTCCATGTCCTCTTCTGAATCTGGCTTGAATTTCTGGCAGTTTCCTATTGATGTACTGCTGCAATTAGTTTTAAATTATCTTCTGCAAAATTTTACTTGCATGTGATAACAGACCTCAAGTCCTCCAAAAGCATCTCACAATTCCATGTTACTGGTCATAAGGAAAAGCAAGTGACAGAGTTTATGTGTTATGTATCTATGCATATGTGTCTATATGTGTGCGTGTGCATAAAATTTCAATCCACTCTTCCTAGCAACTAAGCCATTCTGCTGGGGGTGGACTGGCCTACCATCTCTGAACACCACCTGGCTAACCCAGGGTGCACCTAAGGCAAATAAGGTCTTAGGTCAGGAGCAGTTTCCCAACTAGCAAGTCTTGCTTAGTAGATCTCTCCTGCTTTCCCTTAAGATCTTGTGATCAAATTCTCTATTCATGACACTGATCACTCAAAGATAGCTTGTTCACAGTCCCTCCCTATAGATTTTTATGTTCTTTTGTAAAAATAAAGAGACATTAGAAGAAAAACAGGAAGAAGAGACTGAAAGGGTGACACGCCATGGATCAGAGTTGCTTGAGATCCAGAAAAAGCAGTATCTACCTGCAGAGCCAGCCGTACAATGCTGGACGTGTAGGTCAGCATCCCATGCAGAATATCCAGCAGGGAAAACAGCAGCGCGGCGGCTGTCTCATTGTTGCTTTTATTGTCCACATCCAAGCATAGCGTGGCAGTTTCCGTTAACAGGTTACAGACATGATTGATGAGTCCTGAGGGGAAAAAAAATTCATCAAATATTATAAAAAATAATGTGTGATATAAACCAAACAGAACAGGCCTTCCTGCCCTAGGTTGTATATGCCCTAAGCTGTCCTTGAACATTATACCAGATTCACTTGGCCAAGTTGTTTAAAATGCAGGTTTCCAGGGATGGGGCTCTGGAATGGGCCCAGGGAATATACTTGTTAAACCATCTCCCCAGGTGATCCTGATGCAAGGATTCCTGAAACCATACTTTGAGAACCATTACCCTACGTGAGTGCACTTCACCGGGTCTGGAGACTCGCTGATACTGAAGGAAAGGAAACATGTTATATACAAACACACTGTTCCCACGTTCTCTGAAGGCCATGTTTTTCAATGTATGGATTAGGGACCATGGGTACACCCAGAGATCAATTTCGTTCTTAAACATTTCAAAAATTTGAAATGTAAGATTAATTATGATTTCAAGAAAGCAGTTGAAGTTTAGAAATTGCCACATTCTATCACTTTGTCTCTGTGGTCAGTCTTCACCAACATTTAGTTTGGTGTAGTTTGTCACAACACATAAATTTTCACATTTTGGGGGTATTAAGCGCTCAACTGCTAACTGAAAGGTTGGTGGTTCGAACCCACCTGGCATTGCCTCAGGAGATAGCCCTGGCGATCTGCTTCCAAGAGGTCATAACCTTAAAAACCCTACAGAGCAGTTCTACTCTGTATGCACGGGATCACTATCAGGCAGAATCAATCAATGACAACTAACAACAACAAAAACAATGTTTACATTTAAGTTGGAATTTTTGTTATAATATAAATGTATTATGTAATAATGCAGTATTACATCTTGAACTCCCAAAAATGAATCCTATATAAATGTGAAAGCACAGCATGGAATAATGTTATAAATCTAAATGGTAAATGGGACCTTGAGTATTAGTACATCTTAATTCAAAAAGAAAAAAGAATCTTGAAAGGCCAGCATTTTACACAAGGAACTGAGGGGAAAAAAAACACATGGTAATGAAGTATGGCGTGTATTGAAAGCTGGATTTTATTGAACAGGCAATACAATGCAGGTCCCCAGACCATCAACTGGATGGAAAATTGTCCAAGCACAGCCATTAAAGCGTTGCTACCTCTTCCAAATAATGCAGATTGTCACTTCCAGTGAACTCATCTTGTTTTTCCTTTAAAACGTGCAAAGCAATGCTCTAAGTAAAAAAGTAATTTTGTCATTAAAGACAGAGGTGACACCATAATTACAGAGGCATCATCCAAAGTGGGACTCCTTCTGGCAAAAACAGGTACAAGTTACACAAAATGCCAAGCCACTGCCATCGAGTCGACTCATAAAAACCCGATAGGGCAGAGTAGAGCTGCCCCATAGGGTTTCCAAGGCTGTAATCTTTACAAAAGCAGGCTGCCACATCTTTATCCCATGGAGCGTCTAGCAGGTTTGAACTGCTGACCTTTCAGTTAGCAGCCAAGCACTTTAATCACTACGCCACCAGGGCTCCACACAAATGCCAAGAAGCTTAAAAACAAAACAAAACAACTGAGCCACAAAGCTGAAGATAAACACGCTTGGAAGGAAGGTAGGATGAATTATTGGCAAAATTTCTTCATCAAATGACAAGGTCTGATATCACATATCATCAATGACGTATAGTGCAGAAAAGCAATTACTACGACATGTGCATTCACCCACAGGCGTTTCTCCTCTGAGTTACAGCACATCACTTACGTGCGTGCTGTGAATCAGCACATGGTATCTGTGAGCGGCAGATAAGAGACGGCTTAAAAAACGTAGTATTTGGTAAACACATGCTGCAAGAGAACATGTTTTCCTTTGTGGGGTTTATGATTACTTTCTGATGTAGCAGGCAGATGGTCAAAGGGGTCTGGGAGTCAGCACTGGTGAAGTCCAGCTACGTGAACAGCAGGGAAGGACGTGACTCTTCTATTGGCAGAGGTAAGCCCCTGTAAACCCATTTACAAGATGGTTGAGTCAGAGTAAACAGCTGGTGGACATAAGTGAAATAAGTCCGAAAAGGACCAATATTGTATGATCCCATTTATATGAAATATGTGGAAGACGCAAACATATGGAGACCAGAGCATATTCGTGGTCACTAGAGGCAGGTGGGAGGACTCAGTGCTTAGGGGACACAGAGCTTCTGTTTAGGGTGGTAAAAAATTTGGAAACAATTACTGGTGATGGTTGAATAATATGATAAACATAAATAATGTCACTGAATTATACATAGGAGCCTTGGTGATGCAGTGGTTAAGCACTCGGCTGCTAACCAAAAGGTCTGTGATTTGAACCCTCTGGCCGCTCCACAGGAGAGAGATGTGGCAGTCTGCTTCTGTAAAGATTACAGCCTTAGAAACCCTATAGGGCAGTTCTACTCTGTCATACAGGGTCACTATGAGTTGGAATCCACTCGACAACAATAGGTAATGGTTATCTCGGTCATGTATTCAGCGCTTCTTCAAAGCTAGAACTTTCATATGACAGGCAAAATATGTGTTTTTCTTTTCAAAACTTTTTATTATTAAAATAAAGTCATGAGACAGTTCAGTAAAAAGAACCACTAGCTGCTTCCTTCAATAATTATATTAACATTTTGCCAATCTTGTTTTACCTATCCCCATCTATTTTCTTTCTCTTTTAGTATTTTAAAGTAAATATCAGACATCTCAATTCTCCCGTAAACGTTTCTACATAAGTCTAGCATTTTTAACGAAAACCACAATGCCATTCCATTGCCACTTAACAAAATTAACATAATTTTTAATGTACTTACGTACTAGTTTTCTAAGGTTGCCGTAACAAAATACCACAAACTGAGTGGCTTATAAGACTAGAAATTTATTGTCTCACAGTTCTGGAGGCTGGAGGCCCAAATCAACAAGGTAGCAGGGCCATGCTCTTTCTGAAGTCTCTAGGGGAAGATTCTTTCTTGTCTCTCAGCTTCTGGTAGGCCCAGGCACCCCTGGCTTGCAGCTGCAGTGTACGTACCTTCACATCCTTCCTCTGTCTCTGTGTCTCTACTCCTCTTTTACAAGGACATGACTCAGACTGGATTAAGACCCACTCAACTCTAGTATGACCTCATGTTAATTCATAACATCTGCAAAGACCCTATTTCCAAACAAGGTCACATTCAAAGGTCAGGACTTCAATATACCTTTCTGAGGGATACAATTCAATTGTTAACAGTAACAGCCTTGTCTCAAAATGATCTTTTTTACATTAGTTTATTTGAATCAAGATACAAACCAGGTCCACACATTCCACCTGACTGTGGGCTGTAAGTCTCCGTTTTCTGTCCATGGCAATTTTTGATGCCATTCATTCTGGGAGAGAAATCAGAACATTTCTCCTATAGATTTTCTCATGGTATCATTCCTCTGTTCTTATAATTTCTGTAAACTAGTCATTAGACAAAGAGACTTGATTCAAACCAGGTTCAATTCTTTTGGCAATAATGCTTCACAGGTGAGGGTATATATTTCCTATTATATCATATCTGGAAGTGCACACCTTCTGATTGCTCCAGTTGTGTGTGTGTGTTGTACGGTAGGTGCTGTCCAGTCAGTTCCAACTCCTGGCGACCCTACGTACAACAGAACAAAACACTATCCAGTCCTGCACCATTCTCACAATCGTTGCTATGTTTGAGCCCACTGCTGCAGCTACCGTGTCAATCCATCTTGAGGGCCCTCCTCTTTTTCACTGACCCTCTACTTTACCTAGCATGATGTCCTTCTCCAGGGACCCATCCGTCCTGATAACATGTCCAAAGTAAGGGAGACGAAGTCTTGCCATCCTTGCTTCTAACGAGCACTCTGGCTGTATTTCTTCTAAGACAGATTTGTTTGTTCTTCTGGCAGTTCATAGCATATTCAATACTTTTCACCAACATCATAATTCAAACGCATCAATTCTGCTTCAGCCTTCCTTATTCATTGTCTAGCTCTTGCATACATATGAGGTGACTGAAAACACCATGG
Organism: Dugong dugon; assembly: GCA_030035585.1. Lineage (NCBI taxonomy): Eukaryota > Metazoa > Chordata > Mammalia > Sirenia > Dugongidae > Dugong > Dugong dugon. The sequence goes on along the minus strand of CM057481.1, from coordinate 25,750,932 downwards.
CTTGGGTCAGGCGCACCTTAGTCTTCAAAGTGGTATCTTTGCTTTTTTAACATTTTAAAGAGGCTTTTGCAGGAGATTTGCCCAATGTAGTACATCATTTGATTTCCTGACTGCCGCTTCTATGGGTTTGATTGTGTATCCAAATAAAACGAAATCCTTGACAACTTCAATCTTTTCTCCTTTTATCATGATGTTGTTTATTGGTCCAGTTGTGAGGATTTGTGTTTCTTTATGCTGAGCTGTAATCCATACTGAAGGCTGTAGTCTTTGATCTTCATCAGTAAGTGCTTCAAGTCCTCTTCACTTTCAGCAAGCAAGGTTGTGTCATCTGCATATCATATGTTGTTAATTAGTCTTCCGGATGCCGCGTTCTTCTTCATATAGTCCACTTGTAGTGATGTTAAAATTGATCTATCAGTCCTGGGGTTGTCAGCATTATCTATCCATGTTAAGTTTCCCTATAAAATCTTATCTACTAATGATCATTATCTAGTCCCATTATTTCATTAGGTATGGCAATATGCTGATTTTCAAATTCCTTCTGTATTTTTTTAGCCAGTTTTCTTCTACAAAGAACCTCCCCTTATCAGCTATTTGATTATTACAAAATATTATTCGTAAAGTAAAGGCAAGCTAAATATTTCCCTCTCTCCCATAATTTGCCAGTTTTCAGAATGATTCTGGGGCGCTAGCAACTACTAAAGGTGACCGAGGAGCAGGGAGGAGCTAGAAGCTATCAAAGGTTACTAATGCATTCATTTTGCAGCATCCTTATGAACATAATGGATTTTGAAACAATATATTTTACAGTTTCAATTGATTAGAGTCATTATTCATCTTTTATGCTCAACTTGCCCCATCTTTGGCCACTGAAAGCCCCTTCAAGTTGTATCTTGTGTTCTTTTGATCTGACCCCAGTGGTCTTTGAAAGCTTCCTGGCTTCTGTTACAATATGTCCCTGGTTCATCTTACAGAATTTCTGCCTCAGACTGTGCATTAGCCACTTCTCCAAGGAACCTTGGTTTCTTTTAGTGGGAAATTATGTTTTAAAGACCATGGTCTGAGCACCATGGGTGCCCACTGCTACCAGATTGTTGATTCAGTAGCCAAAAATAGAATGCATCTTTTAGCCAGAAAAATATTGACTTCGTACAGATATTTTTAATTCAAGTTTAAGATCACATAGTTTTTACTTATACTCTGATTTTATTCTTGTATCTCTTTTCTCTGAAATGAAAATTCTGGGTGTCAAATAACATTAACATGATTACTTATTTGCTTTATTTTGTTATATATATATGTGTGTATGTGTGTTTTAGAATAACTATACCAATACTGCTACTAAATGCAGTTTAAGATTTCTTTGTGTCCGCCCCACCCAACAGAATATACTCCTCCAGGGATGCACAGTAAAATGATATGTTTTAAGATCACCTGAAATAATTCTTTTTTCCATGTAGCTATGCCATCAACTTGATATAAGGTTGGTTATTTGTTTCAGTTGGTTTTCAATTATAAAAGATTTCACTGTATTTTTCTTTTTAATTTAATTTTGATTGTTAATCACATAAAACATTGCTATGATTCCGAAGTTAAAATTATGAAACAAGAATGAATGAGGCAAAGGGAATCAAAGTAGAAACCTTTGGTATGGAGGGAAATGAAGTTAACATTCCAGTATCTCCCTACTTTTACACATCCCCACAGGTAAGTCTGGATGATTCAGACAAAGATACTCCACTTCCAAAGAGATAGACAAAAGTTCAAGGATATTGCCAGGCTTGTTTTCTTCAGGGTGTAACCTTTCCAAGGGATTAAAATGTCAGCGGACATGGGTGTATAGCTCTTTTCCAGCTTCCTCTTCCACTGAGAAGTCTGGTGAGATTATGACATAGCTAGAAGCCTGCACCCCTGGGAAAGGCCCATCCATTCATTTTCTTCCCTCCTTCTTTCTTCCTCTCCTTTCTGGTCCAGACCTAGTCTGAGATGAAGTAGCTACCCGTGGCTTAAGTCAGCTCTGCTCCAGACCCCTGGGCATATGCACTGTCCCTTGCTGTGTTCTTTCCTCTTTCCATTGGTGCTTTTATGATTAATTTAAAGGTACAAGAGGGCAGTAAGGCTTTTCTTGTATAAGAGTGTTAAGATCCAAGACTGCAATCTAAACCAAAAAACCAAAACTACATCTACTGCTGTCAAGTCGATTACGACTCATAGGGACCCTATAGGACAGAGTAGATCTGCCCTATAGGGTTTCCAAGGAGTGGCTAGTGGATTCAAACTGCTGACCTTTTGGTTAGTAGCCGAACACTTAACCACTGTGCCAAATACTGAGACAAATATACAGGGAAGGCCACAGTCAACGTTGTTTCCAGACCAGTAGGTGTACCTAATATAGGAAGCGTGACTAAAAGGAACTCTCTACATGGATCAGCATAACAAAAAGGGTTTCTCTGCCTTGCTTGCCTGTCATGTCCTTCAGAGAAGCTATGTAAAGGCATCTGGGATAGTATTCTAGTATTTCCCAGTCCTCTGGTCAAATACCATCATAGTAATTTCTTAAAATGTCATTTCAACATCTCTAAAAGAAATAAAAATTCATTAAGTCAAAGAACCCAAGAATTATTTTAGATTAATTATAAGCAACTCATCAAAAAAAAAAAAATCCAAGAATTATTTTATATCAGTTATAACCAAATCTCTAAAGGAGCTATCCCAGAAGTTATTTTCAAGTGTTTAATGTTCTACGAATATTAATGTGCATGCGCTGTTCCCAGCTCCGGTCACTGTGTCATTATATTATGACTTTGTCAAAATCTGTTGGCTTAGAGAGCTAACAAAAGAGTACACTTAGACCTTCTAGGCTTTTCGAAGTACTTTATATCATTAATGATTTGAATATAATACACTAAATCCAAATGTAACCTTCCTAAACAGAGGCTTCTTTCTTCCACTCCTGGATAATTGTACATTTACATCATGCAAACATGTGGTCATTTCCACTAGGGTACATTAAAGTTGACCTAAACAGGCAATTGAGAAAAGGAGTATAAAGCGCTACATCTGTAAAATTCAATGTGGAGAAAATTGTTCTTTCCCAAACTGATCAATACTTAACCACCAAAACCAGAAATCACATCAAATCAGCTGTGCTAAAAGTCTGCTTTTAAATAGGAAAACCTGGAAAGTGAAATTGGCAATACCTATCTTGGACCAGTTGACCAGGCAAATGGAGGCATCTATGAACTGTGGTGTTCTAAGCCTTAGCATCCAAACACACTCAGCCTCTTCTTCCCAAAGGTTAACATGCAGCCACTCATACACAGAAATAACCCCCCATGAAAATATGTACAAACATTTCTAAGGTTAAAAAAATGTCTGAACCATCTCAGCATAGGTTTTCGCCTATGTTGTTCCACTCCCATTAAGCGTATGTCCAACACACTCATGTTAAGTTGGCATTGGAGCTGCATGTGAGGCTATGGGTGTCCACACTGGTGTTTGGTACCAGGACACCATCTTTTCCCAGGTTGATCCTCTTTACGTGTCTATGCTCCATCTGGCTTGACCCACTGGCTCGCAATCTTCACCTAAAGAAGAGAGGGTAAGGGGTGCTTCACTCTCACACTTTGCCCAAGCACCAGGGGCTTATGGGAGTTTCGCCTTCTCCAGTCAGGGGAGGGACCTTAAAGAGGTTTAGGTAGAGGCGTGGAGAAAAAAAAAACAAACAAACAAACAACTGTTGCCACTGAGTTGATTCCGACTCACAGCGACCCTATAGTATAGAGCAGAACTGCTCCATAGGGTTTCTAAGGAGTGGCTGGTGGATTCGAACTGGCAACATTTTGGTTAGTGGCCATAGCTCACCATAGCTCTTAACCACTGTGCCACCAGGACTCTGTCAGAGCTTAAGGAATATGACCAACTCACATTTCTGTACTCAGCTGAAAAAAACAACTCAGCAAACCTGCAGTCTGCAAGAAACCCATGGATCACAAGCTGGGGACCACTCAAACATGACAGAGGCTAATGTTGTAATCAATTTTTTCCTCTCCAAAACCTGATGAGACTCTGTATTCAGAGTACTTATTCTGAATTATGTTCTTAAGAAAACTTCGTACATGAGAGTATCTTAAAAACAAATTTGCCCATCTCTCCTCTGAACTGTCAATGGTGCCCGGATCTTCCAATGATTAGCACTGAAATCAGTTAAGCACTTAGTTCTGCAGATAGAGAACACTGTATTGAATGATTTCAAGTCTACAGTTTATTCTGGTCACCTGTCCTAGGAGGCTGCAATGTCCTTTTCTGGTTTAAGCAGAGCTCCTGAATTTTGGCAACATGTAAACCTATTTCTGGTCAAAAAGAGGCCCAGGTTGTATACTCAAGGAGTAAAAGTTTTGGATAGAACTAACTCAATCAGAAAATTCCTGAAAGGAGCAGCTTAACATTGAAGGGATTATGCCTTACAGATACATGTACTTTGGTTAGTCAGAGATAGCTAAGTAGCTTAAGATTGATTTAAACAAATATATCTACAAATTTTTTTGTGATAATCTAAAAAAAAGTAGTGAATGCTGATTTCATACCCAAAATTTAAGATACAATGTTGTTTATGACTAATTCAAATATGTAAATTTTTATATATTAACTTAAAGGTACATAAATTTACTTTCCAAGTTCTACTAGTGAATGGATGAAGGATACATGGATCAATCACATACTTGCAATGTCCTGGAAAGCGCTGGGAAGACAGTGGGGTGGAGCAGCAAGGAAGGAAATCCTCTCAGGAGGGAGGTGGTCCCTCCACAGAGACAGTCCAGGGTCTGCCTGGAAATCCCTGAAAGCTGTGTCTAACTCAGTTCTGATTTTGATTTCAGCACTTACTGAAATATGAAGGGGCCATTCTGAACTGAGCACTAAGCCAGAACACATCCTCCTGAGCCCCACACCCCAGAAAATCCTCAGTCCTTCCCTTTCTTCCTCCCCTGTCATCTCTGAGATGGCAGGCAAACATCCAGAAAAAACATGCATCATTTATTCATTCTCTGGTTCATCTGTAATATACTGAACATTTATAATGTAAATTTCACAGTGCGGGACACCAAGGGAGCTTCAACAAACTCAAGGGATGGTCTCTTCCTGTCGGGGCCATAAAGATACGTACACGTGAAACAGATAACAGAATAAAATGCCAGCTTGGTGCTATTGCTCAGAGGAGAAGACGATGAATGGGAAGTACTTGTAGAGAGGACTTGAGGTGGACTTGGTTGGACATCAGGATTTGGACAGGCAGAAAGAAGAAGAAGAGCGCACTAGTTCTACATAAAAAACATACAGAAAAATTTGCAGCTGGGATTTGAATGTTTGTATTCAAACAATTGTGGGAAGACTAGAATATAGAACCCTCAAAGGAGAGCAGAAGCAGCAAGGGTAGAGAGAGGCTGTGGTCAGATTCCTAAGACTCCTAAAGGATGGAAGACTGTAGATTTTATCCTGTAGGCAATGTAAAGTGGTAAAGATTTCTCCCATTTATTTCTTATAATAAAAGCAATATATGCTTGTTATGGAGCCCTGGTGGCATAGTGGTTATGAGCTCGGCTGCTAACCAGAAGGTAAGCAGTCTGAATACACTAGCCACTCCCTGGAAAGCCTATAGGGCAGTTCTACTCTGTCCTATAGGGTCACTAGGAGATGGAAACAACTTGGCAGAATGAGTTTGGTTTTTTGGCTTTTATGCTTATTATAGACAAATTCTGATTTTTCATTGTCTTATAACTGTAAAAATTCACATACTACAAATATACGTATTTGTATGTAAAACGTATGACACAGACAGCAAAAGTTTACCAGCATCCCATCTCCCCAAAACTCCCATAGATAAGATTTTGTTGTATATTTTCTCCAGACATATGAAATACATGTAAATGTACACACATATACATGCCTGGAATACTTCCTTTTTTAATTTTTGGTGAAAATGTACACCACAAAACATATACCCATTCAACAATTTTTACTGTACAGTTCAATGACAATGCTTACATACTTCACATTATGTCACCATTCTCACTATCTCTGCCCATATTATTTCACCACGGTTAACTCAGACTCTCTGTCCCTTAAAGCTCTCATTCATGCTTTAGAGATTCTACTGTCAATTTGATCTCATATAGGTAATTCTTCAAAAGAGCACAATGCTCAAGGCAAACGTTATTAACCGAGCTAACTGTAGTTTAGTTTAAGGATGACTTCATGGCATGGTTTTAGTTAAAGGTTTAAAAGTTGTTCCCAGGAAATAGATGTGGGGGTTCTTCTAGTCTCCATGTATCCAGTAAGTCCAGTTTCCATAAGAATTTTAAGTTCTGTTCCACGATTTTCCTCCTTTTGAACAGGATCTATCTATTGGGTCACTGATCAAGATGTTCAGTAATGGTGGCCAGGCACCATCCATTCCTTCTGGTCTCATGGTCAAGAAGGTAGTAGTTCATGGAGGCAATCAGATTGCAGTCCATTTCCTTCTCTGATTCCTGGGTCTCTTCTTTCCTCTGTTGGTCTAGTAGAATAGAAACTAATTGTTGTATCTTGGATGGCTGCTCACAAGCTTTTAAAGCTCCAGGCACTACTCAGTGAACTAGGAGGTAGAGCAGAAACTGAAAACAGTACTGGGTCAACTGACTGAACAGACTCACGAAACCCTGACGCTAAACCTTTGAACCTAAGTAGTATCGACAGCTGCAGCCCGTCTCCTTTTTTTTGGCTGCTGTTTTTGTTCTAAAATTATATACTACATTCTATTTGCTATTTTGCCTCCCCCCCTTTTTTCTGGTGTATAGCTTAGTGATATCACTTACAGTAGTCAAGGTGTGTAACCATACCCTTAGTCGATGCCAATTTGCCCATCACCACAGACAAAAATTTACTACATCCCAAAGAATGATTCCCCCTCTTCCTTCCCCTTCCTGCCCCTGGTAACTACTAACAACCATTGTTTTTTTTACGTATTGACCTATTCTTGTCATCTCACATAAGTGAAGTCATACAGTATCTGTCCTTTTGTGATTGACTTATTTCACTCAGCATAATTTCTTCATGGTTCATCCATGTTGTAGCATGCTTCAGGACTTCATTTTTCTTTAAGGCTGAGTAGTATCCCACCGTACGTATGTACCATATTTTGTTTATCCATTCATCTGCTGATGGGGACTTGGGTTGTTTCCAACTTTTTGCTACTGTGAATAGTGCTGCAATGAACATTGGTGCACATATGTATGTTCATGTCATTACTGTTAGGTCCCTAGGGTATACTCCTAGCAGAACATCCTTTATTTTCACCGAAGAATGTATCAGAGAAATATGACTGAATTACGTACATATATATCGTGCTAACTCATTCTTTTAAATAACTGCATAGTGTTTCATTTTAGAAATAAAATTCCATAATTAAACAACCCCTAGAGGGAGAAAGTGTGATGTTTGGGTGTCACATCGTTACTATGCAGCAGCCACTCTATATGAGGTGACTTTGTCTCCCAGCTACAGCCAGCTGTTTCCTTCCCCAGGGGTTCCAGAAACTGGGCAGGGAAGGAGAGACTAGCATCTCTCTGAGGAACACGTTTTAACATGTGAAACTTGGGAGTGGCGGTGCTCATGTATCATCTCAAAGATCCAGGAGCAAGAAAGCTGGGCTATAACAGGAATGAAAAGGAAAGTGATGGGCAAAGGAAAGAAAACCTGGGGGTGGTGGCTTCAGGGATTCTGTTTAGGCCCCTGGTTCCAGCTGTTCTTGGGGCCCAGGTTCTAGTCTTGAGTCCCATCAGACATTGTCTCACTTGCAAGACGTTCTCCTTTTTACTTGGCTAGTTTATGTTTCTGATACAAGCAGATAAGAGTCCTAACCAAGACAATGAATTGGGAGTGCTTTCATTTATATGCAGTGAAACCTGTGAGAGCTGGAATTTGAAGGGACTGTCTTGTTTTTCCGGGTCTCACAGGTTTTTCGCCGTTGACAGGGTGCAGCCTTACCACTTTTTTATCGCTAGTTTTGTGGAAAATATTTTAGTTTTCCTTCTCTGACAGCTTTCCACCTTACCCAGGTTCCAGCTTTTGCAAGTTTGCTGTATATCTTCTCAGACTAGCATCTCCCAGTTGCCAAGTTTCAAGTTACTTAAAAACCAAAAACCCATTGTCGTTCAGTAGATTCCAACTCATAGCAGCTCTGTGTAACTGCCCCAGAGGGTTTCCAAGGCTGTAATCTTTACAAAAGCAGAAAGCCACATCTTTCCTCCACAGAGCCGCTGGTGAGTTCAACCCACGACCTTGCGGTTAGCAGCTCATAGCTTAGCCACTGCACCACAAGGGCTCCTTTCAAGTTACTTAGTGATCTTCAAAACATCCTTTCGTGATTCCATGCATTATTTTCCCTCCTTCCTTCCCTCTCTTGATTTGCATTTATATTGTTTCTTTTTAATCAAGGAGTCTGAAGTCTAATAGTCCCAGGCTACCTTCCTCTCTCTGGAGCCAACCACTTCCACTTCTTTCACTTGATTACTTTATTATTTGCCTCCATTTTTTTTTTTAATAACATGCTTGCATTGTTATTTCAAGATTTTTTTAGTTTTCAGCATTATCTGTTGACTTCTCACCAGAGAATCTGAGGACTCAGCCCTCTTGACCCCTTCTATCTCACATGCATACATATCCTATCCACCGTCCTTCCTCTATGGCTATCTCTTACTTTAAAAAAAAAAAAATTTTTTAATTGAGGTGAAATTCACATAATATACAATTAACCATTTTAAAGTGTACAGTTGAGTAGTATTTAGTGTACAATTTAGTTGTATTTAGTGTATTCACAATGCAGTCCAACTACTAGCTCTCTCTAGTTTCAAGATTTTTCATCACCCCATAAAAACACCCCGTACGCATTAAGTAATCACTCTCCATAGTCCTCTTTCCCCATCCCCTGGTAACCTCTAATCTTTCTGTCGCTCTGAATTTACCTCTTCTAGATATTTCATATAAGTGAAATCATATGATATGTGACCTTTTTGCCCTTTTGCATCTGGCTTCTTTCACTTAGGGTAATTTTTTCGAGGTTTATCCAAGTTGTAGCATGTTTGATTAAGTACTTTGTTTCTTTTTATGGTTGAATAATAGTCCATTGAGTGTATATACCACAACTTCTTTATCCATTCACCCATTAAGGACATATGAATTGTTTCAACCTTTTGGCTATCAACATTCATTTACAAGTTTCTGTCTGAACATAGGTTTTCATTTCTCTTGGGTATATACCCAAGTGTGCAATTAATGGGTCATATGGTAATTCTAAGAAGGGCTGGTGGTACAACAGTTAAGCACTCTGTTGTTAATAGGAAGGCTGGTGGTTTGAACCCACCCAGTGGCTCCAGGACAGAAAGACCTGGAGATCTGCATCTGTAAAGATTATGGCCAAGAACACCCTATGTGGCAGTTCTACTCTCTCGTGTGGTAGCTATGAGCCACAATCGACTCGACAGCACACAACAACAACAACATGGTAATTCTGTTTAACTTTTTGAGGAACCGCTTAACTGTTTTCCACAGTGGCTGTACTATTTTACATTCCCACTAGCAATGTAAAAGGGTTCCTATTTCTCCACATTCTTGCAAACACTTGTTATTTTTCCATTTTCTTGATTAAAGCCATTCTAGTGGGTGTGAAGTGCTATCTCACTGTGGTTTTTTTATTTCCTTAATGACCGATGATGCTGAGCATCTTTTCATGTGCCCATCTATCATTTGTATATACCTTCTCTAGAGAAATGTCTATTCAAGTCTTTTATCTATTTTTTTAATTGAGTTCATCGTCTTTTTGTTGTTGAGTTGCAAGAGTTCCTTACATATTCTGGGTATTAAACCCTTACCGGAGATATGATTGGTAAAGGTTTTCCCCCATTTTAAAGGTTGTCATTTTCACATTCTGATAATGTGTAAAAGTTTTAAATTTTCATGAAATTCAATTCATCTATTTTTTTCCTTTTACTCTTGCTTTCTTGCTTGTGCTTTGAGTGAGAAGTCTAAGAATCCATAGCCAAAGTCTGAGGTCATGAAACTGTTTTCTTCTATGAGTGTTATAGTTTTAGCTCTTGTATTTAGGTTGTTGGTCCATGTTGAGTTAATTTTTGTACATGGAGTGAGGTAGGGGTCCAGCATCACTCCTTTGCATCTGGTTATCCAGTTGCCTCATATCTCTTACTTTTAATCAGATTGATATTTAGTGACTACACTGCTGTGACTTATGAAACTATTCCCAATTAAATAATGTAGGAAACTATGATTATTTTTTCTTTCCTGCGCAATTATTTTTTCCCACGAAGTTAATAATTTAGAAGACTTAACTCTTGTTTTAATAGTGTTTTAGGAATATGGTAGGCTGAAAAGTACCCCCCCCTTAAAAATATCCAAGTCCTTCACTCCAGAATGTGTAAATGTTACCATATATGGCAAAAGGGACTTCTGTAGATGCGATCGAGAATCTTCAGATGGGAGATTATCCTGGATTATCTGGGTACATCAAATGTAATCACAAGAGTCCTTATACAATGAAGTCAGGGAATCTGAGTAAGCAGTAGGAGATGTGATGATGAATTAAGAGGTTAGAGTAATGCAAGGTTACTGTTGTTGTTAGTTGCCACTGAGTCGGCTCTGACTCATGGCAACCTTATATACAACAGAACTAAACGTTGCCCAGTCCTGCACCATCTTCATGTGCTTGCTATGTTTGAGTCCACTGCTGTGGCTATTGTGTCATTCCATATCATTAACAGTATCCTTCATTTTTGCTGGCCTTCTATTTTATCAACATGGTGTCCTTTTCTAGTAATTGGTCTTTCCTGATGATGCATCCAAAGTAAGCAAGATACAGTTTCATCATCCTCACTTCTAAGGAGCATTGTGGTTGTACTTCTTCTAAGACTGATTTGTTCATTCTTCTGGCAGTCCATGTTATATTCAGTATTCTTAACACCACCACAATTCAAATGCATCAATTCTTCTTCTGTCTTCTTTGTTCATTGTCCAGCTTTCACACGTATATAAGGCCAATGAAAAGACCATGGCTTGGGTCAGGTACACTTTCATCATCTAAGTAACATCTTTGCTTCTTAAAATTTTAAGAAGGACTTTTGCAACACATTTTTACAATGCAATATGTCGTCTGATTTCTTGACTGCTGCTTCCATGAATTCTGACTGTTAATCCAAGTAGAACAAAAATCCTTGAAAATTTCAATTTTTTTTCCACAGTCAACTTTATCAAGACTTAATTTCCTCATATGAAAATGAAGAAGCACCAGGTAACCTCTGAAATGCCTTTCAGCTCAAATATTTTATAAGTCAGAATGTGGTAAATGAATCTATTAAGTATCTTTTAATTGACTAATACTGTATGCAGAAAATTATTTCCATACACTTTCACTAAAGATGTGTCATAACAAATTATGACCACTATTTATAAATCAGTATTCTAAACCTAAAAATTAGACATCAGAATAAGCCAGGGCAGGGAAACAGTAATAATAACAAAAACATAGCTCTAATCATGTGCTAGATACTATTTTAAGTGCTTTATATACTAACTGATACCCTCTCAACAACTCCATTACACAGATGATATAATTGAGGCTCAGGGAGGTTAGGTATGTTTTCTAAGGCCATCTGGCTCATGACCTGTGCTATTACCCCTATTGTAGACTCTGCTTTAGCAGAGTCTGACATGCCCGAAAAGGGAAAAGAAGGAAAATAAGACTATTTATCACAGGTCTAATGTGTGAATACAAAAAAGATAGAGTCTTTAAAAAAAAAAAATGTAATTAGAAACAGAAGAAGATAAGAAAGGTAAGGGGGAAGGGCTTCCCATAGAGTAGGGCTTTCACCAGTAGAAAAATATGAAGGGCTAAAATATAAGTAAGTAAAAAGAAGAGATAGAAAACTGTCATGGTACCTTAAGGCATTCTACCTTAAAATAAATCTGCTTCGTTAAAATCTTATTTTGCAAAAGTTATTTTAGCATTTGTACACAGCAGGTCTATTATCCCATGACAATCATCTACTTCAGTGACATCTTTCTGCATTAATTAACAGGTGCCACTCACAGGGCGAGCCCATTCCAGCTGATGGTACGGGGGATGCAGAGCAATATTATATATTCAACACCACTGCTACCAGGTAAACGACAACAATCAGCAGGGAACACATTTCATTTTCAGTTTCTGGTGGAGAAATAAATATTATTAGGAAGGCTCTGATATGCAGCTTTTACATATCAAACTTCTGGAAAATCTGAAGTCATGTTGGAAATCGATTCAAGCTATAAAAGGACTTCTAAACGCTCACTTAAATATGAATGCAAAGGATGAAGGATGATGCTGGCAGAAATAAACTTAGAGGAAAATAAATGAGGAACCATGGTTAAAAACAGAGGACTACAATATTCATTTCTTATCTCCTTGTACTTGACTTCTCAATGGCTTTTAGCACGTTTGTCTTTTTACACTTGGTGTCTTCTGTTGGCTTGGATGACACTCCTTGGTCACTCACTCACTCCATCTAAGTTTCTTGGCGCTCTCTGTCCATCCCCCACAATCCAGTGTGTATACTTACCCGATGAAAGTCCACAGGCCTTAACCAAAACAAAACAAGCAAAAAACCAGCTGCCACTGAGTCAGTTCTGACTCACAGTGACCCTGTATGACAGAGTAGAACTGCCCCATAGGGTTTACAAAGCTATAATCTTTACAGGCAGACTGCTACATCTTTTGCCCGTGGAGAGGTTTGTGGGTTTGAGCCGCTGACCCTTCTTTCGGTTAGCAGCCCAGCACTTAACCACTGTGCCACCAGGGCTCCTTTGATAGGCACTACTACACTATAAATTCCACAAGAGCAAGACACACATCTATTTGGGTTATTCCTATATCATCTGAGCCTAGCACTCTGCCTGGCTCATAGTAGGGACTCAAGAAATATGTGTTGAGTAACTGACACTACAACATGATCAAAGAAGGGTTTATTTTAAAAAATTGATGGGTAACTAATTATTAAAAAAAAGAAGACCCTAACTAGATTCACTAACTAGATAATAGACAAGAATCATCTTCGGTGAAAGGGAGAACAACACACAACACAGGGAAAGTCACCACAACTGGACTAAACCAAAAGCTAAGAAGTTTCCTGAATACAACCAATTACTCTGAGGGACAGAGTAGCTGGGGCTGGGGTCTGGGGACCATGGTTTCAGGGAAAATCTAGGTCAACTGGCATAAGAAAGTTTATTAAGAAAACGTTCTGTCATAAAATGATACTGTGAAGAAAGCGCTTCTTAGTTCAAGTAGATACATAAGACTAAATGGGCAGCTCCTGTCAGGTGAGATGAGAAGGCAGAGAGGGTCAGGAGCTGGCTGAATGGACACGGGAAATCAGGGGTGGAAAGGAGGAAGATGCTGTCACAGTATAAGGAGAGCAATTAGGGTCACATAACAATGGATGTATACATTTTTGTATGAGAGACTAACTTGAACTGTAAACTTTCACTTAAAGTATAACAATAAAATTTTTACAAAAGCAAGGAAATAAAAATAAGTTAAGAAAAAAAAGAAAACGTTTTGCATCTCACTTTGGTGAGTGGCATCTGGGGTCTTAAAAGCTTGCAAGCAGCCATCTAAGATGCATCAACTGGTCCCAACTCACTTGGAGCAAAGGAGAATGAAGAACACCAAAGACACAAGGAAAATATCAGCCCAAGAGACAAAAGGGCCACATAAACCACAGACTCTGTCAGCCTGAGACCGCAAGAACTAGATGGTGTCTGGCTGCCACCAATGACCGCCCTGACAGGGAACACCACAGAGAGTCCCTGATGAAGCAGGAGAAAAATGCAGAGCAGAACTCAAATTCCAGTAAGAAGACTAGACTTAATGGTCTGACTGACACTGGAGGAACCCTTGAAGCCATGGCCTTCGAACACTCTGTTAACCCAGAACTAAAATCATTCCCAAAGCCAGCTCTTCATAGAAGATTAGACTGGACTCTAAAGCATAAAATAACGTTCGTAAAGAGTGTGCTTTCTTAGTTCAAGCAGATACACGACACCCAATGGGCAGTTCCTGTCTGGAGGCAGGATGAGAAGACAGGAACCGGCAGGAAGTGATTGAATGGACACAAGAAACCTGGCATGGAAAAGGGGAGGGTGCTGTCACATAGTGGGGATTGCAACTAATGCCACATAATGATATGTGTGTAAGTTTTGGTATGAGAAACTGACTTGAGCTGTAAACTTTCACCTAAAGCTCAATTTAAAAAAAACTAATAAAAAGACCCATTAATGAAAATTATACTTAATAGTATGGGGAAATAAATGAAGACCACCCAAATGAAAACAAGCAGAGGCTATTTATTCAGAGTTTGCTATAAGCAAGAAGTCACCATCATCACTTGCATTTGGTGGAGACTCAAAGGCAAACAGGGTGTGAGAAAGTTTTATAGTGAAAAAGGGGAAGGCTTTAGGTATGCACTGACTGGAGGCCAATCAGTGGTTTGTAAGAGCTCTTTATATATCAGGGACATCAATACAGTTTCTATACCCCTTGTGAGAAACGTATGAGTTTAACTTTACTTGTTGAGTCTTTTGCCATGCAGTATTTCTAAACAACTGCATTGTCAAATCCATCAATGTTTTCTGCAAGCTTTTCCCCCTTGAGGATTTGTTTTTACATTTAAAGCTTCAACCAGGCTGGGATTTGCTTTTATGAATACTATGAAGTATAGGGATTTAACTCATTGTCATCGAGTGGATTCTGACTCACAAGGACACTAGAGGACAGAATAGAACTGCCCCATAGTATTTCCAAGGAGTGGCTCATGGATTCAAACTGCCAAATCTATCTTGGTTAGCAGCCAAGAGCTGGAATCGAACTCAGCGGCAATGGGTTTTTTTTAATAGGGATTTACTCTTAATTTTTATTAAAGGTTAAGGCAATTATATCAGTGCTATTTACTTCTCCTGGAATTTGAAATTCATACTTTTCATATCCTCCTTTGTGTAAGAATTCATACATTCATTTGCCAAATTTTTATTATCTGTCGTTGGACTCTCCATTTGGTCCCATCTATAGAGCTTTTAATATCTATGTCAGAATCATAATATTTTAATTACTGTGGTGTTAGAGTTATTCTGGTATTTGTTAGGGCATACACTCACTCTTCATTCTCTTTTTAAAAAACACTTGATTATTCTTATTCATCTTTTCAAATGAACTTTAAAATCAAGTTATGTTCACCAAAAATTCCAATAAGATATTGATCACCTATATTAATTATATGCCAATTTGGATACAATTAGTATCTCTACAATACTGAGGGTTTCCACAGAAAATCCTACATCTTTCCATTTATTTGGGTCTTCTTTCACATCTTTTCATAAAGTCTTAATAGTATGTTTTCACATAGCTCTGACATTTCTGATCAAATTTATTCCTAAGCAGTTTTATTCGTTTTAGTCGCTGTTATGAAAGGGATTTTTTATTATGCATTTTAACTGGGTATTGTTAGTATTAAGGAAAACCATACACTTTCACACATTGATTGGTAACAACAGTTCTTCTAGTTTCTTCTCTTCTTCCTTCTAGGTTCCGAATCACATCCTCTACTAATGATAATTTTAACCCTTTGTTTCTGATCATTTTGACTTATTTCCTTGCTTAGATTATCTAACATAGTGTTAAATAAAAATTGTGAGAGTGGGCATCCTTTCTTGTTCCTCACTTTTATATGCTTCTAGTGTTTCACTTGAGAGACTGAGTATACAAATGGACAATGGCCAGACCACATATGAAAAACAGAACTCTGACCCACAGCCCCGTAGCAACCAGTCCAGGACACCAAACCAGAACCCCTGCAGCAATCAGCCCGAATTGGTCAGGGCTTGGTTAGTGACTGCCAGCTTTCCAATTTTTTGTCCCTGCTTCCAACTTAGGGCCAAACAGAGAAAGCCAAATATGCTTCCCAAACCAATCACACAGGATGGCATGCTTTTAGTTAGCATGTTATGAGTAAGCACAACAATGAGAAATGTTACATGGCCTGAAGCTTAAAATTTTGCTAACAGTGAGCAAGGCTTCTGTTCAGGATTCCGTGTGAGTTTCTGTAACAACACCAAGTGAAACTCCTACTCCATTCTAACATATGGTAAAGTTTGTTCCACTTAGAATGAAGTTTCAAATGTCTTAGCTATGAGAAAGCCTGACACGGAGAAAAGGTACTGCTTGGTAGTTTGTGGGGCATTAAAGTGCTGGCTTTGACAAAGGACTATAATGTGAAAATCAGGGATACAGAAAATGACATAATCCAATCATCCTTCCTGGTGGTCTCTGAGTAAGGGGGTGGGGTTCGCATTCCTTTTGAGGACCATTCTACTTGGGCTCCATCCCAGGCCCCTCTGCCTCCCCTTATCTACTTCCGTGTTAAGCTTCCTTCATGCCTCCCTTTCATCTGTCTTTTACAAATGCCAATTTCTCAATTCCTAAGGAAGCCTTCAACTGGGCTTGGTGCCCTCTGAAAATATGTCCCCTTTCTTTTACTGATAATGTAGACAAATCTGTTTCCTTTCTATTTTTTCCTCTATTAAAGTTATGATTAGAATTTTCAAAAGGTACTTTACTAACAAACGCTTCAGCATTTGCTCACTTAATCTCAAATGCTGGGTGAGTTCTCACTGCCCTACTGGGCTCTCTGTTGAGTATCACCAGCTGGATGGAATGGGATGGTAGTGGAATGTTTTTGAAAACTGGGAATACCTAGAAGGCAGGGTGTGATCTAACTCATGCTTTCATTCTCATGCTTGACCCAGGGCCCCACAATGAGGGGGTGGATTTCCTCAGAGAGTGAGGCCAAACCCACTAACAACCCAATGAGCTAAGGGGCAGCATCATCCCTTCCTGACACAGTTTCTTTTCCTCCTGACCCCACCAAGGTAGGAATGGACACTCTTTCCCTAAGTTTTAGGTCCCCTAGCACTACACACACAGATTTGCTTTTCAGTATAGGAAATGCGCCTGCTTTGTTGCTATGTTTTGAAGGCAGTCACCACTAATACACCTGAAGTCTAGTAAGTGCACATTCTAATATGGATTAGTTACTCAACTCAGCCCACTCTAGGAAGATGGTCTCTCATATGTCACCTATCACCAATCTTGGCTACCAAAATTCTAGTCATTAAGACTCTAAACATCATAAAACATACAGAACTAATATAAATATGCACAGGGTTTGATTGGGACTATTCTTGCGCCTGACCCAAGTCATGGTGTTTTCAATCACCTCATACGCATGCGAAAGCTGGACGATGAATAAGGAAGACTGAAGAAGAACTGATGTCTTTGAATTATGGTGTTGGCAAAGAATATTGAATGGACTGTCAAAGAATGAACATATCTGTCTTGGAAGGAGTACAACCAGAATGCCCCTTAGAAGCAAGGATGGCAAGACTATGTCTCACATGCTTTGGACGTGTTATCAGAAGGGATCAGTCCCTGGAGAAGGACATCATGCTTGGTAAAGTAGAGGGTCAGCAAAAAAGAGGAAGATCCTCAACGAGATGGACTGACACAGCGGCTGCAACGATGAACTCAAACGTAACAACGACTGTGAGGATGGCGCAGGACCAGGCAGTGTTTCATTCTGTTGTACGTGGGGTCACTATGAGTCATAACCAACTCCACGGCACCTGACAACAATTCTTGCACCTGAATTCTTTCACCTTCCCAACTTTGATTATTAATCTGATTCAGAGGCTAGAACTCGCAAACTGACATCTTCAGAAATAGGTCAGTCATTATGAGTCTTCCTATCTCTGTGATTAAAAACCTTGGGAGCATTGTCAGCTCCTCCCTCTCAGCCCAGATTCCTGTTATTCAGTCCTGGCTATGTGCCTTTTGCCACATCTCTAGAATGACTCTGCATGCTACATCTATTCCTTTCCTGTTGCAGGTCTGTCTTTTGTCACCACATATCTAAACTTACTGTCTTTAGACTCCTGACAGTTCATCCTGCCTCAAGTTTCTACCCCATGAACAGGGCAGCCTAATCTTGCTCAGCCATCACTGATGTAACATTCCTCACTGCTAAGACACCCTGAGCATCATGCCATCACTTACAGGAAAGAGTCTGAGTCTAGCCCAGCAGTCAAGGCTCACCACACTCTGGTTCCAGCCAACTCTGCCAACACAGACCCATTCTCCAACCAGAATGCACACTGATAGCTCCCTGCACCCTCATCATTCACTCCTACCTCCGCGCTCTGTGACCTTGTCCCTCCATCTGGCCAACAGCCTCTGCATTGCTCAAGGTGCACGCTTCCCCAATCACTGTACTTTCTCCTGCGAACTTCATGCCATTCATTTTTATAAGATCACTTTGTACTGCATTTGTCTTTTCACATAAAACTTATTTCCCCATCTAGACTGCAAGCTCCCCAAGGAAAGGAACTATAATGAGATGAAAAACATATTTAAAAAATATTGAATATATATTTGAATTGAGCAGTGTGCTTTTTGTGAATTTTTCCAATGTCTATCATGGTGTCTGGAATTCACAGAAGGGGGTTAGTAAATACTTCTTGAATGAATCAATGAAGGAATAAATAAAGTAATTCAGAGAAGAAAGACTATAAGACTACTGGTGCTTGGGGGTACAAACTATGTCTTGTGCATCATTCTGCTCAGAGTCTAGCGCAGTGGCTGTACTCCACTAGTGCTCAATAAACATCTGGGTGCACGACAGCGAGAAGAGCAGACAGAGAAATGGGGCAGTATTTAGGTGAAGGTTAAGAGCAAGATTAGAATTTGCTGCAAAAAGAAAAAACTTCAGTGGAAGACAGTAACAGCCACTTAGAGGATGAAATAAAAGACCACATTTACAATAGAACAAAAGATGAAGTAGCTAAGGATCAATTTAACAAGAACTCTGTAAGGTCTACATGAAGAAACACTTAAAATACTATCGAGAGACAGAGAAGTGGACAGACTTATGCACATGGAGAGCCATACCACGTTTTTGGACAGGAAAGGTCAACATGATAACCACATCGATTATGTCTAATGTACAAATTCAATGTAATCTCATAAAAATAAGCAGCCAAATGTTTTTTTGAAACCAGGCAAACTAATTATAAAGTTCTTGTGGAAAAATAAAACAGCAAATAAGGAAACTTCTGAAAAACTAAAGTAACAGGAAGAAAGAATTGCTCCAAGCAAATATTTAAATACATAACAATAATATAAAAATTA
The DNA here is from genome assembly GCA_030035585.1 of Dugong dugon. Taxonomy (NCBI): domain Eukaryota; kingdom Metazoa; phylum Chordata; class Mammalia; order Sirenia; family Dugongidae; genus Dugong; species Dugong dugon. The sequence goes on along the minus strand of CM057481.1, from coordinate 25,731,614 downwards.
AAAGAGTTTAGCACTGGTACTTCAGTAGATAAATCAATGGCAAATAGCAAATAGACCTGAAACCTACAACAATAATAAAAAAAAAATACAGAAATTTAGTACAAAAAACAAGGCATTTTAGATCAATGGAGAAAAGATGGAATATTGAGTTAACAGTACTGGTACTACTGAGTAGTCATAAAATAATAGATTCTACTCTCACAACTTAAATGCCAAACCAATCAATAATTTAATAATCAAAACTTAATTCATAAAAGTAGTAGAAAAATACTGGAGAATTTTTTAAATTTAGAGTTGAGAAAGCATTCCTAATATAACACAAAATCTATAAGGCAGAAAAGATTTATAAATAACACTTAATAAAAATTCCATTTTTCTGTAGAAAAATATAACATTAAAAATTTAAAAGTAGTAAATATTTGCATGATATATCATAGAGGTCAGTTTTATTTATAAAGAACATTGACAAGTGTCAAAAACAGTAGAAAAGTGGTCAAAAGAAATGAAGACATGTGACTATTTAAAGCAGAACTTATGATACTGTATTGAGGGGTATATAAGGAATGTAGATGTTGTATGTATGAGAAAATAACATGAAAGACTGGGGAGAATATGGGCCATGCTGTTGCAAAGATCTTGTTTTGCTTGCAGTTGAAACAATTTTAACTCAAAGTAGACTGTGATAAATTAAGGACTGTAATCTCTTAAGCATTCACAAAATGAATACACGAGACGTGTAGATGAAAAGCCAACAGCTAAGTTAAAAGGGAATTTTAAAAATATTCAACCCAAAAGAAGGCAGAAAAAGAAGACAACAGGATCATAAAACATACAGGACAAATAGAAAACAAACATCAATGTGGTATTCTTAAAGCCAATCATATCAATAACTTCATCAAATGAAAATGGAGTAAACAGTTCAATTAAAAAGGCAAAGACTGACCAACCTCTATAATCATACTCAGTGGAGAAAGACTGAGAGCTTCCCCCTTAAGATCAGGAATAAGACAAGGATGCCCACTCTCACCACTGCTATTCAATATTATACTATAAGTCCTAGCAAGAGCAATTAGGCAACAAAAAGAAATAAAAGTTATCTAAATCAGAAAGGAGGTACTAAAACTATCCCTCTTCACAGAGGACATGATCTTGTATTTTGAAAACCCCAAATATTTCATAAGAAAGCTCTTAGAATAAACGAGCTCTTCAAAGTTGCAGGGTACAAGGTCAACATGCAAAAATCATTTGAGTTTCTATATACCAGCAAACAGCACTGTGAAAATAAAATTGAGGAAACAATTCCATTTACAACAGCATGTAAAAGAATAAAACACCTAGGAATAAATTTAATCATGTGAAAGATTTGTATACTGAAAATTATAAAACATTACTAAATGAAATTAAAGACCTAAGTAAGTGGAAGGACATTCCGTGCTCATGAATTGGAAGACTTAACATTCATAAGAAGCCAATACCACCAAAAGCAATCTGCAGATTCAATAAAATACACGTCAAAATTCTAACAGCCTTCCTTGCAAAAACAGAAAAGCCAATCTTCAAGTTTATATGGGACAACAAGGGGCTCCAATTAGCCAAAGCAATCTTGAAAAAGAAGAACAAAATAGGACTCACACTTCCTAATTTCAAAACATCCTATCAAGCTACAATCATCAAAACAGCCTAACACTGGTGTAATAGAAGACATATAAACTAGTGGAATAGAACTAAAAGTCCAGAAATAAACCCATAAATCTATGGTCAACTTATTTTCAACAAAGGTGCTAAAAGTCCATTCAAAGGGGGAAAGAAGAGTCTCTTTAATAAATGATGCTGGGACAACTGGATTTCCACAGTGCTGAGAAAACTGGATATCAGTATTTTAAAAATGGGCATGTACCAGCTACCATCACTGACTGCTCTGACCAGGATCTCGGCAGAGGGTTCTGGACAGAGCTGGAGAAGGATGTAGAACAAAATTCTAACTCACAAAAAAAAAAAAAAAAAAAAAAAAAAAAGACCAGATTTACCGGCCTAAAGGAGACTGGAGAAACCCTGAGAGTATGGCCCCGTGACACCCTTTTAGCTCAGTGGTGAAGTCATTTCCGAGGTTCACCGTTCAGCCGGGGAGTGGACAGCCCCATAAAAGCAAATGGGACTAATCAGGCACAGCAGTCCAGGAACAAGGGCCAGAAGGCAGAGGGGACAGGAAAGCTGATGATAGGGCACCCAAGGTTGAGTAAAGATAGTGTTAATGTATACTGAGGTTATTAACCATTGTCATAGGGCAACATGTGTACTAACTGTTAAATGAGAAACTATTTTGTTCTGTAAGCCTTCATCTAAAGTGAGAATAGCAGCACAGCTGGAAGAGCGTAGTCGATGTCACTGAACTGTGCATGTAGAAATTTTTGAAATGGTGTATCTTTGGCTATGTATATTTTCACCAAAAAAAAAAAAAAGGTCCAGAAGGGAGAGGGTTGACATGTTGTGGGGTTGTTAACCAATCTCATAAAACAATATGTGTACTGTTTCATGAGAAACTATTTGTTCTGTAAGCCTTTACCTGAGGTACAATTAAAAAAAAATAAAATTAAAAAAAAAAAAAGGGCATGTATCCTTACCTTACACACCATACAAAAAACGTAATTCAAGATTGATCATAAACCTAAACACTACAACTACAAAACTTGTAGAGGAAAACATGTATCACTAGGGAAGGCAAAGATTTCTTAGGACAAAAAAGCAATAAACATAAAGAAATTATATTAAATTTTTAACAAAACTAAAAACTCTTCATAAAAGACATGAACAGACAAATCATAGACTATCAGAAAATAGTCACAACACAAAGGACTTTTATCCAGAAGATATAAAGAATTTTATAACTCAATAATAGAAAGACTAACAGCATAATTTAAAAATAGGTAACAAGCTTGAACAAGCAATTTACAAAGGAAGATACAGGAAAGACCAACAGCCACATGAAGACGTATTCCACATCATTAGTCATCAGGGAAATGCAAACTAAAACCACATTTTCCCACTGCAGGAAAAAGATGTGGCGGTCGGCTTCCGTAAAGATTAAAACCCACTGCTGTTGAGTCAATTCCAACTCATAGCAACCCTGCAGGACACAGCAGAACTGCCCCATAGGGTTTCCAAGGTAGTGCCCTGGTGGCGCAGTGGTCAAGAGATCAGCTGCTATCCAAAAGGTCAGCAGTTCGAATCCACCAGCTGCTCCTTGCAAACCCTATGGGGCAGTTCTACTCTGACCTATAGAGTCACTATGAGTTGGAATTGACTTGATGGCAGTGGGTGGATGATACTACTCATGTCCTCTAGAAAGGCCAATATTAAAAAGATCAATAACCTCAAATGTTAACAAGGATGTAGTTTGGAGAACTGAATATAATATAATCACGTTGGTAAACCTGGCATTTTCTTATAAAGTTAAACATAAACCAACCCTACTAGCCAGCAATTCCACTCCTAGGTATTTATCCAAAAAGAAATGAAAACTTACATCAACAAAGACTTGAATAAGAATGTTCCTAACATCTTTGATAGGAGAATGAGTAATAAAGTTGTGTTTATCCATACAATGCAATACTACTCAGCAACTAAACGGCTTGGAAAACTACTGATGAATGAACTACTTACTGATGCATGCAAAAGCATGAATAAATCTCACAGACATTATCCTGAGCAAAAGAAACCAGACACAAAAGAGTACATACTGTACGATTCCACTCATATGAAGTTTCAGAAAGCAAAACTAATTTACAGTGCAAAAAACAAAAACAAACCACAAAAACAAACACAAAAACCCCAGAAAGTAGTTGTGGGTGGGAGGAGGATTAACTGAGAAGGGGGATGAGGGAACTTTCTGAGAATGATGGAAATGTTCTCTATCTTAATAAGAGTGTGAGATGCACTAGTGTATGCATTTGTCAAATTCATTGAATCGTACAATCATGACTTGTGTCTTTTACTGTAAATAAATTTAACTACGAAAAGCGAAACATAAACAATTACTAAACCCTACTTTAGTATGTTTCCTTTTGTAGTGCTATACGTTAGCAATTCTGATATTTTGTGTATTTTAGGCATTAGCAAAGGAGTAAATGCATAGAGAACAATGGGAGTCAGGATTTTCCACTGTTGGAGAAAGCAGCTACAAATATGGAAAGAGGAAAGGCTGGTATGTACTTGTGGTGCTGGACTAGGATTTAGGCTATTCATTATGAACTTTTTCAGGTGTTAATATACACAGAACAAATATAGATATATGATATGTATGCATATGATATGCACACATACTCACACATGTAGATTTCTTTCCTAAGACTGTCCACTGAGAGGGTCTAGAAGCAATGGCTCCCTAGTAACAATTAGCATGCCTAATGCTAGAAGTGTGACTTCTATACACTATTCTCCATAAAAGGAATAGCTACTTCTAGGGCTGAGGGACAGAAAATGCAAGCTGAGCCTAGAACATCTTGTTGCACTAGAAAGTCATAAAGTACTGAAAGGATGATGGAGACGCGTTCAAAACACAAAGGCTCCAGCTTGAAGGGACCCCTAGTGGATGAAAGGGAGACAACCTAGCATCGAAATAAATGGTGATCATGAGATAATTCCACCGAACAAAATATGAATCCATGAGTACATACTGATATAAATAAATGAATGAACAAACGGGGTAGAAGGGAAAGCTCCTCCTTACAGTAGAATGACAGCTAATGCACCTGGAAGAAATGATGGCGTTAGAAAAACATCACTGGACGCTAAAAACAATTGGTTAAAGTTTGTTAAGGAACAAATAGTTACATGGTTTCAAAGTGTCTCTCCCAATGCTGTTATTGTCATCGATTCCGTATGGAGACACTATGTTCCACAGAATGAAATATTGCCAGGTCCTGTGCTATTGTGTCAATCCATCTCACTGAGGGTTTCCCTCATTTTCACTGACCCTCTATCAAACACGATATCCTTTTCTAGTGATTGGTCTTTCCTTATGAAGCATCCAAAGTAAGAGAGCCTAAGTCCCACCATTCTTGATTCTAAGAAGCATTCTGGTTGTATTTCTTCTAAGACTGATTTGTTCATTCACTATTCTTCATCAACACCATAATTCAAATGCATTAATTTTTCTCCTGTCTTCCTTATTCACTGTTCAGCTTTCACGTGTATATGAGACAATTGAAAAGACCACAGCTTATGTCAGGCACACCGTAGTCATCAAAGTGACATCTTTGCTTTCTAAAACTTTAAAGAGGTCTTTTGCAGCATGTTGCTGTAAAACAAAATTAGCATAGCATGCTTATGAGAGTAGCTCGAGAGGTGAGGGCGCAGTTGGCAAACAAATGTACAAAGCGCATGTTACATGCGAAAAAATACAGTAGATCAGTTTTGGAGAAAACTGGTATCTTTACTATATCAAGTCTTCCAAGCCATGAACCAGATTTCTCTCTCCATTTTTTTAGGTCTTTCCTATTGTCTTTCAATGAAGTTTTATACTTTCCTATATAAAGGTCGTTTATACATATAATTATTTAGGTTAATTTCTTGACATCTTATTTTTTGCTGCTATTGTAAACATCTATTATTCAAATTATGTTTTTAATATGTAGAGATACAATAGATTTTTGCATATTGATCTTACACCCAGCCAACCTACTAATCTCATTTCTAATATTTTCTCTGTAGCTACTTTAGGTTTTCCACGTAGACAATTACATCATTGTAAAAGAATGAAAGTTTTTTTTCTTCCTTTATAATTGTTATACATTTTATTTCCTTGAATTGTCTTCCTTTGTTGGAGAGGACCTTGTTGAATATAAATGGGCAGTGGTGGCAATCCCTGTCTTGTTCCAAGTTTACTGAAGTAATGCTTCTTAAGCAGCACCTTAAAATTTAGATTTGCTGGAAGTTTTTGGCAAATACCCTTTATCAAGTTAAGAAAGTCTCTAATTTTTACTTGTCTAAGTGTTTTCTATACTGCAAGGGTGTTAATTTTATCAAATGGTTTTTTGGAATTGATTAAATTATCTTAATTTTTCCTTCTTTAATCTATTAATGTGGTTAGTGACATTTTATAGACTTTTCTAATCTCAAAACACTCTTAGACTACTGGGCTGAAACCAACATCTTCACATTATATTTTCTTTTTCGTATTTCACTAGATTTATGTTCATATATCAGACTGATCAGTACTTTTTGTTAATGCATTGTCCTAGGCGGGTTTCAGTATCAAGGTTATATGGACCTCACAGAATGACCTGCGGATATTACCTGTTGCTCTGTTCAGTGGAAGAGTGTAAGATTGGAATGATCTGCCTTTCAACTTTTGGTAGAATTCCCCTGTAAAACCTACTGAGCTTGACGAATTCTTCGCAGGAAAGCTTTTAAATTTCTTTAATGGTTATAGTCAGTGTGACCATACATACCAGGTGGTCTGGAACAGTCCTGGTTTACACATGTTGTCCTCCAGCGACATGTCCTCCAGCAAAGTGTCTCGGTGTGGAAAATAAACTATATAGTTAGCTTAGTTATAATACAATTCCGACTTTCCACTTCTTCTTGGATCAAGTTTGGTAAATTCTCTCTTTCTAGGAGTTTGTCTATTTGTCTATATTTTAAATTAGCTGAATATTTCCATAGTAGTCCCTTCATTTTTGTCACTGTTGCATGAGTATTACGTTTTCATTCCTAATACTATTTATTTGTAACTTTTCTTTTTCTCTTGAGGCTTTCTTGAATTTTGTCAGTTTTATTAGTCAAGCCATTTCAAAGGCCTGTGAGTTAGCTTTGTTGGTCTTCCCTATTACATTCATGAACTTTTCTGCATCATTAATTTCTCCTCATGTCTTTATTAGCTCCTGCCTTCTATGTCCTTTGGGTATCCTCTCCCATTTCTTTTTCTAATTTCTTGAGTTGGAAGTCTAGCTCATTCATTCTCAGTTTATCTTTTTTTCTACTGAAACCATTTAAGGCAATGATTCTTAAGCCTGGCTGAGGACCCTGATATTTAAAAAAATATCAGTGGTAGGATCCCACTATATAAAAACTCTGATTTCATTGGTCTAAGATGGGGCAAGGATGGCAGCTTCCTTTCTTCGGTTTTTACCATTTGTAGTGGTTGGAGGGAAGGTGAGTGTGGAAGGGAGGGAGTGCCAAGCTGAGCAATGGTACGCAACCTTTCCAAGGGAATTAGGGAGGCAGAGTGACAACCCTTATGTTTCTAAGAGTCTTCTGACCCAATATCCTGATGATGCCAATGAATGTGGGGTCAACCAGCTTGGAAATCCCCAGAAATTTTGGTGCTGCCCTAGAACTCCCAGCCTGCCAGTGAACCCTCAATCATCCCACCCATGCATACAACAGATCCACAGTGGCAAACAAATAGCTCCAAGCACAGTCAGGCCTGGAATGATATGGAGATTACAGATGAACCCCCAGAACCTGGGGCCAGCTGGCTGTTGTAGGCTCATCCTGGTCATCTCGTTACTCCTGCAATAACATGACCCCACATTTTATAAGACCGCCTTGCTACCCTACTTACTGTGTTACGGCAAAACTTAACTATAAACGTGATCTTTTGGTATCTGTATGCTTTCTGCCTTTTCTGTGGATTTGTTCACAAGCTTTTGTATATGGAATAGACTTCAACTGTTTTTGCTTTCTCCAGTATTTTGAAAGGGTTATACGTTATTTTGAAGTCTACCAGATATTAATTGGCAAATTAGCACAGCTCAGTATCACTACTCATCATGGAAACGCTAATTAAAAGCACAATGAGATACCATGACACAGCCGCTAAAATTAAATAGACAGCTCCAAATGTTGGTGAGAATGTGGAACAGCTACAACTCTCATACACTACTGGTGAGTATGCAAAATGGTACAACCACTTTGTGAAAGAGTTATGTGGTTTCTTATATGAAACATACCAATCACATGACCCAGAGATTTAATTCCTACATATGTTCCCGAAAGAAAACAAAGATCTATATGCAAATGTTCATATCATCTTCATTAATAACTACCGCAAACTGGAAACAACCCAAATGCCCATCACTTGGTAAATGGATAAACAAAATGGGACACATTCATATACTGGAATATAATACAAAAGGAATGAACTACTGATATATGTGACAATATGGAAGCTCAAAAGCATTTTGCTGCGTGAAAAAAGCCAGACACAGAAGACTACATACTGTATGATTGCATTTCTATGACAGTTTAGAAAATGCAAAAATACAAGGACATAAAAATTAATAATTTGTTGGGGGTAGGTGAGGGAATTCACTGCAAAGCAACGTGAGCAAAATGGGATGATGAAAATGTTCTGTATCTTGATTGTGGTGGTGGTTTCATGACCATCTACTCAATAAACTGTGTACTTAACTGGTGCATTTTATTGTATGTAGCATCTCAATAAAGCTGGTTAAATACACACATGTACATGCACACACGTGCACACAAAAATAAAACACCTCCCCATCCCAATGCAAATCAACTGCCTTAAAAATGTGATGGCCTCTGACCCAGCAATAGAACTACTAATAAATTGGCTTAAGAAAAAATAAATCCCTCTGCTTTGGATATGATTTCCAATGGTTGCAGAAATTCAAAGAAGGTCCTGGGATGGTAACCAATCAGCCGGTTAAGGAAAAGGACAGAGAATATTTAACCCCAGAAGAATCTGAAAGGGAATCCAACGTAGCTAAAGGACTAAGTTAGAACTGCGGGAAGACATCAAGTGCCTGGGGCATCAATCTTCTAGTATCAGGTAAGGCTTTTCTCACAAGACCACCATTTAATTTCATAACATTTGCAAGAAATCAGGTTAGCACAACACAACTATCTCAGGGAGATGGACATCTCTCAAGACCTAACAGATAACCACAAGGGCCATCAAGTGGAAGTCTTATGGCTCTGCTACAGGAAGCCCAAAGGCAACTGAAGTCAACAAGATATCAAAATTTAGTTGTTAACTAAATTTTAGTTGTGAACTAAATACGTGTAGGATCCTTCACAGATTATTCATAAAAATAATCCTGATACCAGCTAGCTCATCTTCTTTTATACTATGGACACACTGTGACCTAACGCTGAACTATGAAACAGAGAAGGCGGCATCGGTTTTGAAATCTGCAGGTCACACGTGGTTGTTGGCTCTAGCTCTCCAGGGCATTCTACCTTCCTCCCGACCTCTTCACTAATATTAAGGAAATAGATTAGATGAGCTTTATGGTCCTGTCCATTCTAAAATTCTACGACTGGTGGAAAGAACTTCCCTGCTAATGTCAAGGGACACCTAAAATTTTTAGAACTTACCTATTTAGGTTAGAATGTTAAGAAGTACTAAAAGCATTCAGGTATGAACTGGCTGAGAAATTAATCTAAATAATGGTGTCTCTTTTTCAAATTATATTTAACTTAAAAGCATAACCATATATGTAATTAGAGTACATGCATTATGGACCATTTGGTTCCCGCCCCCCACCTTTTAAAAAGAGAAGAAATCTGAAGATTAATACCAAATAATTTTAATGCTCTAAAGTGATATAAAATAATACTGCCTTTCTGCACAATGTCTGAATCTCACTCACAAATCTAAATACATTTTAAAAGTAGGCAAGAACTCTGAAAAGAGGAGCTAGAACTGGAAATACCTGATTTCAGATATTTCTCTGAAACTAGTTATTTGAATCAGTGCTTTGATTTCAGCATTAGAAAAGGCCATTTTGGTTTAGTCCAGTTTAAATATACAAAAAATAAACAAAATTATAATCATTTCTACATAAATAGAAATAGAGATATATTTAAAACTTTAATCTTGGATCATTTGATTTTGCATTGAAACTGGGGTATTCAGTTGGTCAGGTACAGAGAATGGTCATTCTTTGACACTGGCATAACTCTCCCTTCCTTCTTCAGGTCTCTGCTCAAATATCACCATATCTCTGTTCACCCTGTTCACAGCAACCCCACCCTGCCCGCCCTACCCCCTTAGTCATATGTCACCATCTAACTGTACATATTTATCTCACAGATGATTTCTCTCTCCCCTAAAATATAAGCAGTAATAGGACAGGAGCCTTTGTTTTATCTGCTGCTGTGACCAGAGTCTAGAATAGTATCTGGACTTAGTTTTCAACAAACATTTAAATAAATGAATGTGTGAACAACTAAGTAAATGGAAATAAAGGCCGTTTCTATTATTTTGGACTATAAAATGACTCTGTCTTCAGATTGATACATGCAAATGTGGAGGTAGAGAGCATAACTTTGAATGTCATTTTTCCATCAATGTCTGATTATGTCCTGATTAAATCTGACAAGCTGCAAAGGAAGAAAAATCATTATTAGACCCCAACCTATCATCTATACCAACCTAAATGTAACTAGTGATACGTTTTATTACACATAATAGCTTTTAGAGGAAAAAATGACATGGCCATAAAATTTTCAATGAATTTTTCTCTATATTTGAACATAGCCACATAAATATATAGTTGTACTTAGGTCTATAAACATAAATAAATATTTAGAAATAACATTTCATTTGTAGGTAGATCACTTTGAATCTAATCAAGTTTTATAACTTAAAACTCACTATTAAGTTGCTTCTTTCTATCGCAGATGTACTCTAAGGATGATGGAGCCCTGGTGGTGGATTAGTTAAAAGTCCAGCTACTAACCAAAAGGCCGGCAGTTCAAATCCACCAGCTGCTCCTTGGAAACCCTATGGGGCAGTTCTACTCTGTCCTACAGGGTCGCTGAGTCGGAACTCATTCAATGGCACCTAACAACAACAAGGGTAATGATTCATTCGCACACACATATATATTTTCCCCTCAAGAAAAGGAAATGAGTATTTTCTCAAGGACATCTATGTGCCAATATTAACTCTCAATGTAGCTAACCGAGGATGATATAACCCCCATCTTACATATGGAGCAACAGTTTCAGACATGTGCCCTGGCTTGGTGTGCAAGGTCACACAGCTGTTACATGGTAGAGTTAGAATGATAATCCAGTCTGACTGACTGAAATCTACGGTACACATATACCCAATGTTAACCTACTATCTATGTATATAAGAAGTGTTGTACTCTTTTTTACGGTCTACTGAGGTATCATACACATAAAAAAGTGTACAGAAGTGTACACAGCAAGATGAATTTTCACAGACTAAGACAACTCATCTAACAGGTATGCAGCTCGAGAAAGACAACATCACCAGTGTCCAGAAGTCCTCTCGTCTCCCTCCAGACATTACCGCCCTCCCCAAAGTCAATGCTCTCCTGACTTCTAGCACCATAGATTAACTGTGCCTGGTTTTGTACTTTGTATAACTGGAATTATATATTATGTTCATGAGATTCATCCATACTGTAATACATGAAGGAGTAGTTCATTTATTCTCACTGCTATGTAGCATTCCATTGTTGCACTATCCCACAGTTTATTTAAATACTCTAATCCTGACCAGAATTTGAGTAGTTTCCAGTTTATTATTATAATGAATACTGTTGCAATGAACATCATGGTACATGTCTCTCAATAATGTTAGAGTTTTCAGTACAGAAGTTTTCTGCATTAGATTTATTCCTAGGTATTTGTTTTTTGGATGCTACTATATATGGAATCAGCTTTAAAATGTTTTGCTTATGGTTGGTAGAAACCCGATTATTTTTTATACTGACCTTGTGCCTGGTGACCTTGGTAAATTTACTTTTTAATTTTAATAGTAGAGTCTTGAATTTTCTAGGTATATAATCATGTTGTTTGAAAAGAATTCCTATGCATCTATTTCTTTTTCTTATCTTATTGCCCTGGCTAGGACCTCCAGTACAATGCTGAATAAAAGTGGTGCCAGTGGGCATCTTTGTCTTGTTCCCAATCTCAGGGTAAGTATTTTTCAATATTCCACTACTAAATATGACACTTGCTTTAGTTTTAGGTAGATATTCTTTTAGCACATTAAGGAAATTCCCTTCTAATCATGGCTTCAGAATAGTTTTTAAATTATAAATAAGTGCTGCATTTCGTCAAGTGCCTTTTTTGCAGTGTTCTTTTAACTTTCCTTATAGCAAGAACAACTAAATTAGAAACTCTTTGTCTTGCATACATAATACATAAATACCAGCTTTTTAAAAAGTTAGCTTAGAGAGCACATTAACATTTTTTAATCAGAACATATCACAGCTCCATCATTCTACCCTGCCAGCATTCTCATTAATTAGTATGGAGGTAAAGAAGCCAGATGAGAAAACCTCAGACCTCCAACACTCCGAAGCAGAAGCCAACAAGAAGGTACTACAGGGGACTGTATGTATGTTCCTGTTCACCTTCTGGATCTGGAGACAATTGTTGTGTGACCACATCAAGCCGAGGGAATGATGAGATGGGCGCCCTAAGTACAGAAACAGCATGAATACGCACGGGAGAAGGAAGAGACAAAGCTCAACTATCCATCAGATACTCTTCCAAGCTTTGAGCCACACAGCAGCAGTTTTGCAGAAATACTAGATTTTAGTCATTTTCTTAATTGATTTTCCCCCCTTTTTGCTTCCTTATTGGAATCTTCTAAGATTTTTCTCTGTCTTTTCAAAATCTCTCATCACCTTCTTTATTTTTCCCCTCAGTTCTCTTTCCACTCTAGTCTTTGATTAATGCATCATTTCTCTGTTCTCCAACTCTTTAAGCAAGTAGTTTGTTATTTTTATGCCAAAGGTCTCCAAAGTGATCCACTAGAGTATGATTAAAAAAAAAAAAAAAAAGAACCTCTGTTATAATTATTTTTAACTAAAAAATAACACTGGTCTCTTCACTGAATCCATGGGCCAGCTGGTTTCCTGTCCCACACGGTAAGTGGTGCTTAAGTCTCCAAAGGAAAAGGAAGAGGGGCAGCATGACCCAGAGACGGAGACTACAGAAGTTTAAGTGTGCCTGGTTAAATGAATGTACCAGTCAAGAATCAGACAAACGCCTTATAAAGATTCCTGCAAAGAATCTAGAATTAAAGGTAATTCTAACAGCACAAACACGTTCACACAAATAAAAAACAACAAAATTCAGAGCTAACACTGCTCCCTACAGTTTTCCTCAGCCACTTTATGACGTTAAAAGCAACGACCAGCTAATCAGATCTGAAAATAAGTCAGCCTCCTAAAAACTGAAATTATGAAAACTACTGTTAGAATGAATCAAGCTATGCATTTTGTTTTGATATTTTAGCTAGAAATAATACGAAGCCATCAGGACTGGCACGAAAATTTAAAACTAAGCACCCACAATAGAAAAATAAACCTTTGTATTTCACATGATTTTCAAACCAGTACTTCTCAACATTTCACGAAACATAATAATTATTCTGAAGCCTTTGTGAGGTTTCATACTCTGCAGTTAAAGTCAGAATAGGTCTGTGTAAGTGAAACCACTGATGGAATAGCTGCTTTGATTTGAATTTAAAAAGAAAAAAAAAAAAAGGGATTCTAGGGGTAAGATTACAAAGATAATCCCACAAGTAAGATTCATTCCCAGTATCATTCACAGACAAACTACAGCAGCAGGGTCATTTAATGGCAGAAGTATACAATGTATTCAAGGAAAAACAACACAAACTAAACACACATACATACATGGCTATATGTACATATGACATTCATGGAGCACTAATTTTGCGCAAGTCAGCATTCTGAGTGACCTCTTTATGTTCATGCTCATATATCCCTTGCAACAACCCTCTACAATGACACTAAGCCAGTGATGTGGTTAGTTTTATAAAAACAAGCTCTTTAAAACACAGGCAAATTTTTACAATATTTTGTACTGAGATGTGATCAGGAAACCACATGGATTTCTTGCTTATCTCGTGGCAGAGATTTTAAAAGAGCTTCTAAACTTGAAGATGACAGTCTTTTTCTTTACAAAAAGACAAGTGGTATGTATTCACTAAGATTTTGTGGGATGAGAAACTGTCCATATGCTGCTGAGCAGACACTTACACACATGCATACACGTACGTCCTCCAAAATCCAAACACACACTTTATCTGCCCCTCAAGGTGAAGCTGAAGTTTTCACACTGAGTGAAAAAGTAACCGCTAAAGAGCATTTTGGAAGAAAACAAAAGTCTGAAAAAGCTTTTAGTATCAAACGATTGAGGGCTGAAAGTACTGCAAGATTGTTTCCTAAAAAACTCAAATCTATGCCATTAGCAAAATTAGATAAATGGGAAAGAATTTCTTTTCAATAAATAGTACAGGAGTAATTGGATATATGAATAGGAAAAAAGTGGGCCTTGACTATTCTATCACACAAACACAAAACTTAATCTGAGATGTAGCACAGACCTTTATGTGAAAGGTGAAACAATAAAGCTTCTAGAAGAACACACAGGAGAACGTATTCATGACCCTGACATGGCAAAGGTTTCTTACACAGGTCACAAAAAGCAACAGAAATAAAAGACAACAAAAAAAGATGAATTTGACTTTCTTAAATTAAGAACATCTGTTCATCAAGTTTGTCAATAAGGCATATAAAGGCATGCTACAGACCTGAAGAAAATATTTGCAATGCATATATTCAACAAAGGAATCTTAATTAGACTATATAAAGAATCCTATAAATCAATAAGAAACACACACACACACTCACAAAAATGGGCAAAAGATGTACACAGGCACAAAGAGGATATATAAATTGTCAAGAAACATGAAAATGTTACAAATTAAAAATACCATGAGATACCACTATATACCAATGAAGCTCAGCTAAAATTAAAAAGACTGATACTACCAGGTAGGAAGAGCAACTGAATTATCTCACATCACTGGTGGGAGTGCATATCAGTAGAACACTTTGGAAAACTGTTTGGCAAAACCTGCTAAAGATTAACATTAACATATGCCTTCCCTATGACCCAACCTTCCCACTCCTAGATGTATACGTGTATGTACGTATGTGTACATATATGTGTATATGTGTGTGTGTGTGCATGCACACATATTATGTATCCAAACAAATGAGGGCATATGTCCACAAAAACACCTGTATAAGAATGTGAATAACAGCTTTATTCATAACAGCCATAAACTGAAAACCAGTCAAACATCCATCAATATAAAAACAAAAACAGTTAAGTAAACTGTGATATATTTATATAATGGGATACTATGTAGCAATTACAGCTCAAAACTGGAAAAGGTGTGTGGCAGGGTTGTATTCTTTCACCTTACTTATTCCATCTGTATGCGGAACAAATAAACCAAGAAGCAGGGCTATATGAAGAAGAATGTGGCATCAGGACTGGAGAAAGTTCATTAACAACCTGCAATATACAGATTATACAAGTTTCCTTAATGAAAATAAAGATCACTTGAAGCACTTCCTGATGTACTGACTGATGAAGGTCAAAGACCACAGCCTTCAGTATGGATTACATCTGAATGTGAAGAAAACAAAAATCCTCACAAATGGACCAATAAACATGATAAATGAAGAAGAAACTGAAGTTGTCAATGATTTCATTCTACTTGGATCAACAATCAATGCTTATGGGAACCATCAATCAAGAAATCAAAAGATTTTTGAAGTGGGCCTATCTACAGCAAAAGACCTCTTTAAAGTTGTAAAAAGCAAAGATACCACTTTGGTGATTAAGGTAAGCCTGACCCAATATCTTTTCAATCACATTATATACATGCAAAAGCTGGACAGTGAAAAGGGGAGACAGAAGAAGACTGACACATTGGAATTGTGGTGCTGACGAAGAATAGTGAATATACTGTGGACTGCCAGAAGAATGAATAAATCAGTCTTAAGAGAAATACAACCAGAACGCTCCTTGGCTAGCTTACTTTGGACAGGTGTCATCAGGAAAGACCAATTGCTAGAAAAGGACATCATGTTTGGTTACAAAGTAGAAGGTCAGCAAAAATGAGAGAAACCCTCAATAAGATGGATTGACACAACAGCCCCAACAATGGACCGAAACATACCAAGTATCATGAAGATGGCACAGGACCGGGCCACATTTCATTCTGTTATAAAGGCAGTCCCCGAGTTATGAGGACAGCTCGCTTTAAATGTTATGTAAATTGGCCCTCACTTTGAAACGACTGAACCAACCCCAAGCCCTACTCACAGCAAAGTCTTCATCACAGTCACCTTCACTTGGTGCATGCGCAGCTTTTAAATCACTGAAAAGGCTTGGAGCCTTTTCTTGTACAAAATAAGGCTAAATAAAAACCATATCCACTTGTTTCGACTTACCTACAAATTTGACTTAAAGGCACAGTTAGGAATGCATCTCATTCAAAACATGGGGACCACCTGTACACAGTCACCATGAGTCCAAGCTAACTCGAAGGCAATTAACAACAACAACATATAGCCATTAAAATATATATATATAAAGAGAACAATGTAGATGAACAGAAATTATGGTGTGAAAATAGCCAGACACAAACGTGGACATACTTTATGATTAAACTTACTGTATATGAAGTTCAAAAATAGGCAAAACTAATCAATGTGGACAGAAATCAGAATACTGATTAGCTCTAGGTGCCAGTATTGACTGGGAAGGGACTTTACAGAACTTTCTAATTAGAAATATTCGTCTTCATCTATGTAATGGTTTTACAGGTATATTCACATGTAAAAATTCATTTAGTTGTACACTCAAAATTAGCTAAACCTCAATAAAAAGTACATAAAATAAAACAAACAATTTGAAACAATTTCATCCCTATTTAAATGTTTTCCAAATAAATCTCAATGGGTCTTGAATCTGTTTAACAATGCAACATGTTCTGATGAGTTAGCAAGAACACGGAACATCTGAGAAAACAAAATTTTACTACACAAATTTTTAAAAATCCTTTGCATAATTGGTGTACAGGTTTAAAAATAAGTATCACAATTGAAAGGATCCCTGGTGGTGCAGTGGTTAAAGTGCTTGGCTGCTAACCAGAAGGTCAGTGGTTTGAACCCACCGGCTGCTCCACAGGAGAAAAGACATGGCAGTCTGCTCCCATAAACATTACAGCCTTGGAAACCCTATTGGGTCACTATGAGTCTGAACTGACTCGACGGCAGTGAGTCTGGTTTTTGGTTTTATCATAATTTAGGAAGCCAAGTCAATGGTGCACTTCTTCCATTCAGATCTATGTACTGTTATAAGGTTTACTTTTCAGCTATGACAGCCATTAAAACCAAGTATCAAAACAAACTAAATCAAATCTGCAAATAGCTCTATTATAAAAGGCTGAACGATATTTTCAAAAATAATGAGGCATATTTGATTAAAAACTAAACAGGATTTCACACCATTAAAAATAGAATTATGTTTAAATATCATTTATCTTACATGTATCTCATCATAAGGGAGTTCACAGAGCCCTCTGTCCCCTGCCCCACCACAAGGACACACAAAGCACCCCCTGTAAATCCAGTAGGAGGGAGAGGCGAGAAACTGTCCTAAAAGTGAGTTTAATTTTGAACTGACTTCAAGTTGACTTCAAATCAGGCCACTTCAAACTGGAAAAAAATTAGACACATTTAATTGAAAACTTTGAGAAGTTTTTGTTTGTACTATCCAGTGAGATGAGAGCTTGTGAAAATGTTTACACTTAGTGTGTATGTACATTTTTGCCTCTCCAACAAAATATGACTCTACAGTATTACGAGCAACGTGCCTCAGACACTTCACCTTTAAAGCAGAACAACCCACAAGGCCAAAAACAGGTTTCTCCTTCCATACTGCACTCTGAAAGCCCCTGTTAGCACTAGCGTCTCTGGATTTGGATTTTTGGTTGTACTCAAGGGGCCCTCTCCTTGCCTGATAGACAGCCTCACTCAGAGACAAAGCCCCATCAGAACTGTTCAATGCTAGGTGACTTGGCCCTTGGAAATCAAATGCCAAACTGGGTCCCGTGTTATTATTTACTATTGTTGAACGAAGGAACCCTCGTGGCACAACTGTTAAGTGCTCGGCTGCTAACCAAAAGGTTGGTGGTTCAAATCCACCCAACAGCTGCATGGGAGAAAGACCTGGCCATCTGTTTCCATAAAGATTATAGCCAAGAAAACTCTAGGTAATTCTAATCCATCACATGGGATCGCTGTAAGTCAGAATCAACTCGATCGCACCTGTTAAAACAAAATAACATTAAGCCAATAACAGAAACTAATTTGAAGTTTATTCAATATGCAATTTGCAAACAGACAGTCAAAAATATTTCAGAGATGAGAAAACTTCCAAAGACTCTTATACCCCATGTTATTGGCATTGCCATGGAAAAAAGGGCCAGAACAGAATCGATAAAACAATTTGTGATCAGGAAGGATTTCATACAGCATTGTCTTGAAGAACAATTACTGATTTACCCTAAAACACAGCTCGTCTGACCTGTGGAGTGACTGTTTCTGGGAGTTGACTGCACATAAGTAATTTTTCAAAACAGCCCAATGTCTAAGGCAAAGCGGTTTTTTTTTTTTTTTTTTACTACTTTATCTAGACCACTGTTTGACTCAAAGGTGACTTTTAGAAATCAGTTTCTTCAAGGCTCAAGGTTCAAAAGGACATCTAAGGGAAATGGCCTCTGTGGGTTACTCCAACCTCCACAAAAGCCAGAAATCTGGACTCCAGCAGAATTAAAACTGTTCCTCACATCCAACAACATTATTAAACATACTCTCTTTCTTCTCACCTCATTCACTCTCACAAACATACACCATATGCAATTATCTTTAGTGTAATTTTTCAAGCTTATTTGTTCATTTATTCTTTCATTAATTCATTCAATAAACATTAAGCACAAATGACATGCCAGGTATTGTGCTAGAAAAATCTGAATGAGTATCCCTTTATCCAATAACAAATACCGATGAAGCTGGGTAAATAAAAATCCTTTGGATTGGCTATTCTGCTAAGATAGGATGAAGAGGACAGAGCACCACATGGTTTTGCCACCAACCTGTTCGCTGCTCCAATCTCATAAAATGGACCCACCCTTAGCCATTTTACCTTTCTTTTTCCTTTATCTCAAATAGAATAATTCTTCTCTCTTTGGGTTATTATTTGAAGCTTATCTTTAAAATAAGTCTCAGGTGTTACATACCAGCTGCATGTCAGAGCACGCCATCACCAGCTGGAGAGTGAGGTTGGTGGAAGCCCAGGATTAAAGAATGCAGGGTCCTGCGTGAAATCCCTGAGGGGGTGGCTTTATTCTCTGGGCAGAGATGAGTTTTCTACACACTGGCCAGATCTTTCTCTCTCTCTTTCAAAAAAAATAAAGAAAGAAAAGAAAGCATTCCATTGGCACCAAAGACATCCAGGGAGAAGATGACTAGAGGAAGGGGCCTCAAGTCATCAGTAACATTAGCCTCAGAAACAGAGGGGGCAGGGTTCCAGCTCATTTCATCAACTACAAAGACAAAAACAAAAGCAAAAGCCTAGAGTCAAATGAGAGGCACAAAAAGAATACCTAAGGTGCCTTGGTGAAGCATTGCTGTTCTGGAAAGAGATGTGAGTCAGCCCTCGGTAAAGACCTATGAGTGGAAGGGGCTTGAGTCAGAACATCTGCACCTCAGGGCCATCTCAGACTATTTCCACCTGGGGGATCTGGGCAACTTCCTGCCCCAACCGACCTTGCTTTCATCATCTGTTCAATGTGGGCCTTGGATAAATGATCTTTAAGGAATCCTCCAACCCTAAACATTCTATGATTCAAAATTTGTTTAACAGAGTTAAAAAGAAAAACCAAATCAGAACAAATGTCTCTAATAGGAAAGGAAGTCTTCCAGGCATGGAGCTGAGTGAAAGACAGCTGTTAGGAAGGAGGAGAGGACTAACTCTAATAATGTCCAAAACCAAACCAAACCAAACCAAACCCATTGCCATCGAGGTGATTCTGACTCATAGTGATGCTATAGGACAGAACAGAACTGCCCAATAGGGTTTCCAAGGAATGGCTGGTGGATCCAAACTACCAACCTTTTCGTTAGCAGCCGTAGCTCTTAAAGAATGCCCAGAAAGGCTCAATTATGGTGGAAATTGTTAACACAATGGGAGATAAAAGACCTACAATTTATTCAGCTATTTATAGCTAATAATGCAAAGATACCTAGAAAAAAAGCCTGGATTAAATCCAAATTTGGTGCTTATACAGAGGGAAGATCATTTTATTATTTGCCACTCATTCATATACCTGCATGAGCTGACACCATACTTTTTATTAAAAATGTTCATGCTAGCTCATTGTTCTTTGGGGACTCACTGTTTAGTGTGCAAAATTCTAGAGGCTTTAACAAAAAGAAGCGCATAAGGACACTTGAAATCTAAGCGATCTCTTGACATTTGACTAAAAGTCAAAGCAGTGGACCACAAGACAAATAGAACATGTCACCCATGAAGGTTGACTATTAGCTTTGTTTCATGATCTGCAAATGAGTTATTAAACTCCTCTATAAAGCTTTATTACTGTTCTAATCCCATTAACAACTGTCCTCGCTTTAAATGTCCTACTGTTTGCAGAACGTGGCAGCAATGTGCTGCAGTAATTGCTGCCCGACGTTAGATTTTCCTTCTGTCTAAAACTAAGGATATAAAAGAGAAGGCGTCAGAGACGCCGTGCGGCACTGATTCTATCATTTAAAGAAAAAAAGAAAGAGCCAGATGTTAGCTGTCTCTCTCTGTATGGGTGTGACCTGCTAGATTCCACATTTCCATCTTTAGTTACCGAGTATCAGCAGTCTAGACATAAGGGAGTAAAAGCGAATGCATGTCTCAGCACACAGTGAAAGCACTGACAGAACAATTTACATCTTAATAGCCTTCTTCCATGCCACTAACTTCTTCCCGGCTTTTCGTCTTGGAGACTGCAAGATTGTTCACAAACATTGACAAGTATGAGAATCAAAGAATCTTAGAGCTGTAAGGGGGTCTAGAGGCCAAAAAGCAACCTCCTGCCAGCACTGGAATCGCCTCTCTGTTCAGTATCCCCTGCCAAGTGTTGCGGCACTCATGAGCACTCAAGACTTTCCGAAGCTGACCTTTCCATGCTTGAGTCTTCAAACTGTTGGAAAGGTCGTTCTTATGTGGAACAGGAAATGGCTGCCCTAGAACTTTCGCTAAGGCTCAAGGTCCTGCTTTTGGAGTGACTCACAGCAGCAACCTCCTCCCTGAGCCACAGGAGAAACAGACACACATGTGAAGACAGCCCTCAGTGCTCTAGTTAATCATCTAGCCTACAAGCCAAGCATTCCAGCATCTTCCACCACCCCTCAGAAGGAGTAGTTTCCATTTGCCTCACCCTCATGGATGTCTAGACACTAAGCAGCCTCTAATTTTATCTGCAATGTTTCCTTTAAAGCGTTTCACCCAGAATTAAACTCAACATTCTTCCTCAAACAGAGCAGACATTTTGTTGTCAACCATAGAGTTGTTCCCTCCTGAAACACAATGTGGTAAAGAATTTGAATGTGAAGCATACGTGAACGTATGGGGAAAACAGGGTTAGGAGAATAAACTTCAGTGAATGAAAGCCCTAATGATAAAACACAGAGCACATACTAATATAATAAAAAAAGAAGCAGGAGTGCCATCTCCACTCTTTGTCTTCTGCCCGCTTGATGCAGATTGCCTCCAAGGCCCCGGGGAAAGATGGAGCCACGAAATGGAAGTAGTTGGCCATCACATGGAAGAAAGCCACCCACTGACCAGGAATGCCACATATTCTACTGTTATACAATTGATAAGCAAACATCTTTAGGGTTAATCCACTAAAATTTTGATTCATTTTTCCACCAGCTAGAAATGCCCAGCCTAATACAGTCCTCCATCCAAATGCCCAGAGTCTTTGTGATTTGTCTGATCTTGGAGTTGATGACTTCCATCTCCCAGATCTCATCTTCATCAGTGCCTCTTCTATATGGCCTCAGTCCTTCCTTGGTGAGTCTCTCCTTTTTTTCAATTATCATAAACTAACAGCATAATCATGAGGTCTGGACAGGCTTATCTATATGTAGTGCATGAGCACTGTGAGTGCCCCAACACTCTCCAGGGGACACTGAACAGAGAGGTGACTCCTTGCTGGCAGGAGGTTGGCTTTTAGCCTCCATTCCTCCTTTTTGAAAACAGAATAGTTTCCATCCTAAGCTCTTAGGCATCCCTATCTCTCTATAATTTCTTAAGAACAATGGTTGTAAGACCATATTTGGGGTTCTTTCAGTATTTTACACTATAATGTATTTGAGATGGTACAGTACAGTGAATTACTTAATATGGCCCTTCTAGCCATAGTCTTTGTAACTCCCACCAAACAACTGGGTGGGACTACACAAATGATGTGCTTGTGGCCCACCAAGGGACTGAACAGCTGGCTAATAATGTACATAAAATGCATGGCACTCTTGTGGAGGGTGGGACCATGCAAATAAGGTGTATGGAACCCTAATGAGGGGATTGGTCAGTTTTGCCACCCTGCTAGGTTTAAATGAGCCACCTCGGAGGCAGGAAGGGGGATCTCACCACCACCAAAAAAAAAAGAGCTGGAGACGGAGTGCATCTCTGGATCTGGAATCCATGCGCTGAAAGCCTCCTGGATCCAGGAGACAGAAAGAGAGAGCTGTAGCACTGGAGATGGTGACAGCAGAAAGCACTGGCAGAGAAATGGTGGCAGCAGAACCAGGAGACCTACAGGAGACAGTATGGTGGGTTTCTCAGCGCAGAGAGAGAGAAAGCTGAGCACCTTCGGGCAGGAGGCTTGCTGGCCCACAGAGCTAGAAATCTGAGTGCCTTTGGGCAGGATACTTCCTGACAGACTGGGGTGCCTCCAGGGAGAATGCTGAGTGCCTTCAGACTGAGGCTTACTGGTGGAGTGGGGTGCCTTTAGGCCCTTATTGGCAGAGCTAAAAGAGCTTTGTAACACTTGCCCAAGTAGGGCAGAGGCCAAGGGGCCAGAGGGAGGTGTGCCTGCAGGTACGGCTGTCCTAATCAAAGAACCATATCTTGAGCATTGCTGAACCTGAATTGTAACCTGTTACTGCCCTAATAAACCGCCATAATCGTGAGTATTGTGAGTTCTGTGTGGCTATTGTAACAAATTATGGAACCCAGCAGAGAAGTAGAGAGTGTCACGGGAGGGACAATTGGTGTCAGAATTGGTAAAAACGCTGGAGGGTGGAGGGATGTCTGACTTCCACCTCACAGGAATCAGCCTTGGGCTGTTGATCTTGATTCTTATTCCTCCTTGTGAAAAACAGAGGAGGTCAGATACCTCTGCCATGTCATTTTTATAGATGGTTACAGTTTAACTCAATTTAAAAAGGCTGGACACAGTCTTAGAATCTAATCACTTCTCTTGGGCTTCTCTCTAATAATCTGATTACATGGTCCAGTTTGAGGAGCACTCTCTTAGCTATTTTTGGTAATTATTAACTGCTAACGCCAATTTTAATACTTATACATGACAGATTTATGTACGTTACCATTTAATCCACAAAACAAACATATGAAATAAGTACTATAGTACAAACGGTTAACGTGCTAGGCTGCTAACAAAAAGACTGAAGGTTTGAGTCCACCCAAAGACGCCTGGGAAGAACAGCCTGGTGATCTACTTCTGAAAAATCAGCAATTGAAAACCCTGTGGAGCACAGTTCTACTCTTACACACATGGGGTTGCCATGATTTGGAATCGACTCAGTAGCAACTTTGTGTGTGTGTGTGGGGGGGGGAGGTGTTTTATCCCTAGAGAGATTAAGAAACAAAGTATTGTACCAAATAAGTTGTACACCAGGATTCAAACCTAGCTATTTCAATCATCATATCATGTTACTTTCTTTTGCTCACATGCTAACTTCTCAAATTCTTCTCTAAATAACTGACTTATCTCTTCCTTTTAGGGAGAGCTTCAAAGGTCTCTCAGTAGCCCTTTATGATATTTATAGGAGGCATAGCTCATTGTGTGCTACTCCCTGACGTTATTACAGATTTGCGCCTTTTCTTATATGTCCCTCCTTCCCATTTTTAATACACATTTCTGATCTGATCTAGTAAAAATCTCTCCTTTGATACTGCAAAAAAATTTTTGCAGGGTAACTGATAATGTGGCTTTGCTATTTCAGAATATTTCAGACTTTAAGAAACATAACAGAGCACTAGTGAGGAGACTCTTGGGAAGAGGAGTAATGACGGGCAGGCCATTCTATCAAAACGAACTATTAAAGGAAGAAAAAGTGAAAGTTTATTTAACACATTGTTCTCCATATTTCAAAATTAAGGTCAGACAAATGAAAAAGTAAAAATGAGATCACTGCTTGGAAATGTTTAGCTCCCAAAAGTTGGTCCGCTAAATGCAAGACAACTGTCTCGGCCTCTAGCAGTGATTTCAAAAGAGACAGGATCTACCCCAGGAGCTTGGCCCATGGAAGCCCAAAAGTACGCCATTATCGTAAGAGGAAGTAGATGAGAACTGATGAAGAATCAATCAGTACTAACAAAATGGTAGAGCTCAAGCTTTATTCATTTGGTTGGTTTTCAAAGAATCCACATAATGTCTTCTGTGTATCAGGTTCTCAACAAATACATGTTGAGGGAAGAAAAATACGAAGGACATCATTACTGGTGAGGTCGGAAATCAAATGACACATATGGAACAGGACATTCTGTGACTGTTCATGAGGAGGGTGCAGAGACTCAGAGCCTTTATTCTAGAAATGGAATGTGAGCACCACGCTGGCCTGCTATCGTTCACTTAGTCAATGAATATTTACTGAGCACCTACTACAGGCTAGACACTCTGCAGGGGATTCAACCGTGAAAGGGGAAGATAGGCTCCTGTCCCTGGAGCTTTCATTCTAGCAGGCCACAGGGACATTAAACAATAATTACATAATTCGTACCTAAACTACAATTGTGGTAAGTGCAACAAAGGAGAGAATGCAGGACAAAGGAAGATCCTGGAGGAAAGCTTTTGAGCTGAGTGCTGAAGGAAGTGCCAAAGTAAGATGGACGAGGAAAATGGTACTGCGGAAGGCATGGGCTGGGAAGAAGCACCATACAAAAGAGAAGCTGAAATAAAGTGAGTGTGGCTACAACACAGACAGCAAAGGGAAAAGCACCTGAGAGGAAGCTGGTGAAATCAGGACTATTACACGTCATGTTAATGATTCCAGGCTTGGTCCTGAAAGTGACAGAAAGTCAGTACAGGGAGGAATATGATGAGATTTTTTCCCCCTAAAATGACTGCTGTGGCTGTCCTTATATGAAAAATAGACCAGAGAATTCTCTTACTTCTCACTCCAATATTCTCCTATTCCCAAGCTCAGCGCCCTATAAATAGTCTCTGAAATTCCAGTTAGAAAGCAATTCACTTAAAATTTTTTAATTCAAAATTAAAGCAAAAGAATTCTTGTAACTCAATTTTAAAAAAGGCAAATAACAAGATAATACAGTTCAAAAATGGAAAAAAGATCTGAACAGACATTTTTCTAAGCATGATGCACAAATGGCAGATAAGCCTGTGAAAAGATGCTCAACATCATTAGTCATTAGGGAGATGCAAATCAAAACCACAAAGAGATACCACTTCACACCACTAGAATGGCTGTAATAAAAAAGATTGATAATAACAAGTGTTGGAGACAATGTGGAGAAACTGGAACCCTCATACATTGCTACAGGGAATAGTGCAGCCACTTTGGAAAACAGTCTGGCACTTCCTCAAAAGATTAAACACAGAGATACCATACGAATCAGCAATTCCATTCCTAGGTATATATCCTAAGACCCAATTTTGTCCCATCTTCACATGCAGCATTAAAAACCAAGGCTACAGTGTTTCTGTCCAAGAAAAAAGATACATTCTGAGATTTAAGTTGGGATACTTATTGTCTTTTCATTCTCCAAGTTTTAACTCAAGTCCTTCCAAGTATTAGCTTAAGGATCACAGAGAAGTGCTCTCAAAGCATCTTTGAAGGAAAAGAAAAAAGCTGAGGCATCCACGTCACACTATTCTTGGAGTCCTAGTGGCATGATAGTTAAGAGCTTGGCTGCTAACCAAAAAGTCAGCAGTTTAAATCCACCAGCTCCTCCTTGGAAACCTTATGGTACAGCTCTGCTCTATCCTATAGGGTTGCTATGAGTAGAATCAACTCGACAGCAATGGGTTACACTATTCTTTAAAAAATCTTAGTAATATTACCTTAATGAGTAACTTCATGTCAAATTCAAGCAATTCCCATTTTACATATTTAAAGTTTCATTTTTTTGACAGCAGTCTTACTTACGCACATACATTTCAATTATACCATTAAAACAAGAACAATTTCTAAAAATTAGAGCAAAGCTATTGAATTCAACTTACTGTTCATTTTCATAAGAACTTAATTCAGATTCAAAGCTTCATGCCCTTTGAAACAAATAAGGGCATTTTCTTAAGGCAAAGTTTCAGTGATATCAAGATAGTAAAAAATAAGAAAAGTTCAAATACCTGATGAAAATAAATGTGTTATTTAAACACATAAAAGTTTCTCAGGTACTGATATATTAAATTAGACTATTTGCACCTTTTCTACCAACACTAAAATTTATACGTTAATGCTAAGTGAAAGAAGAAGACAAAAACAAAGGTTACATATGGCACACTTCCATTTATATGGACTGTCCAAAACAGGATCAGCAGGACTCACAACACTTCATCTAAAGAGAACTGGAAGACCCTGAGAGTTATATGGGACACAATTAAAAGCAAAAACTTACGAGTGATTGGCATACCAGAACAGGGGGAGAAAACAGAAAACACAGAGAGGATCATTGACGAACTGCTGACAGAAAACTTTCCCAATATCATGAAAAATGAAAAGCTGGCCATCCAAGAATCTCAACGAACCCCATATAGAAGAGACCCCAAAAGAAAATCACCAACACATATCATATTCACACTCGCTAAAACTAAAGACAAACAAAGAATCCTGAGAGCAGCTCATGAAAAACAAGAAGTCACATACAGAGGAGAAACAATAAGACTAAGCTCAGATTATTCAGCAGAAACCATGCAGGCAAGAAGGCAATGGGATGACATATATAAAATCTTGAAAGAAAAAAATTGTCAGCCAAGAATAATATATCCTGCAAAACTCTCATTCAGATTTGATGGTGAAATTAGGTCATTTCCAGATAAACAGAAACTAAAGGAATATGCAAAAGTCAAACCAAACTTACAAGAATTATTAAAGGGAGTTCTTCGATCTGAGGACAAACAGCTTCAGCCCTCAGGCAGGACCTAGGACCTAGGACGCAGGTTCACATGAACCAGATACCATTCTAGGAACTGAACTACAGACGACTTTCCAAAAACAAAAGATATACAACAGGGAATCAGAGAAATCAATCAAAGGATGACAACAACATCAAAACAATGAAAGAGGGAACAAACGGCATAGGTATACAACCTTCTAAAGGAGAGGAAGGCAAGGCGATACCAAGTAACGGTAGACTGCTTCAAAATTATAAAGATAAGGGTAAAATTCATGGTAACCACAAAAAAAGTTAACAAACCAACTCATAAAAATAAAGACGAAAAACATAAAGTCTCAACAAAAACAAAACCTACAAAAACAAAAGAAAAGAACGCAAAATCCACAAACAAAAGTAACTCAGCACAAGAGAGTAAGAAGAACAAAGAAAACTTCAGCATCACAAAAAAAAGCACTACAAAATGACAGCAACAAACTCACATCTATCAATAATTACACTGAACGTAAATGGACTCAATGCACCCATAAAGAGACGGAGAGTGGCAGAATGGATAAGAAAACAGGATCCATCAATTTGCTGTCTACAAGAGACACACCTTAGAAACAAAGATGTGAATTCATTAAAAATCAAAGGTTGGAAAAAAATATATCAAGCTAACAACTATTAAAAAAGAGCAGGAGTGGCAATTCTAATCTCAGATAAAATAGACTTTAAAACAAAATCTACCATAAAAGACAAAGAAGGACACTATATAATGATTAAGGGGATGATCCATCATGAAGACATAACCATAATAAACATCTATGCACCCAATGACAGGGCTCCAAAATACATAAAAAAAAAACTCTAACAGCACTGAAAAGAGAAATTGACAGTTCCACAATAATAGTAGGAGACTTCAACACACCACTCTCAGTAAAGGACAGAACAACTAAAAAGAAACTCAGCAAAGATACAGAAGACCTAAAGGACACAATCAGCCAACTGGACCTCATAGACATATATAGAACAATCCATCCAACCGCTGCAAAGTACACATTCTTTTCCAATGCACATGGAACGTTCTCCAGAATAGACCACATCTTAGGCCACAGAGCAATCCTCAACAAGATCCAAAATGCTGAGATAATTCACAGTATCTTCTCTGACCACAATGCCATCAAGGTAGAAATTAACACTAGAAAGAGCAAGGAAAAAAAATCAAACACATGGAAACTGAATAATAATCTGCTTACACATCAATGGGTAATAGAAGAAATCAGAGATGGAATTAAAAAATTCCTAGAATCAAATGAGAATGAAAACACATCATACCAAAACCTTTGGGACACAGCAAAGGCAGTCCTCAGAGGACAATTTATAGCAATAGATGCACATATCGAAAAAGGAGACAGGGACAAAATCAAAACATTAACTACACAACTCAAACAAACAGAAAGAGAACAACAAAAAAAGCCTACAACCACCGGAAGAAAGGAAATAGTAAAGATCAGAGCAGAAATCAATGAAATAGAGAACAGAAAAACAATAGAAAGAATCAACAAAACCAAAAGTTGGTTCTTTGAAAGAATCAACAAAATCGACAAACCACTGGCCAGACTGACAATAGAAAAATAGCAGAGGGCACAAATAACCCAAATAAGAAATGAAATGGGGGACATTACAACAGACCCAACTGAAATAAAAAGGATTATAACAGAATATTACGGAAAACTATATTCTAACAAATTTGAAAACCTAGAGGAAATGGATAAATTTCTAGAAACATACGGCCTACCCAAACTACAACAAAGTGATATTGAAAATCTGAACAGACCCATAACAAGAGAAGAGATTGAAAAGGTAATAAAAAAACTCCCAACCAAAAAAAGCCCTGGCCCAGATGGCTTCACTGGAGAATTCTACAAAACATTTACAGAAGAGCTCGTACCAGTTCTACTCAAGTTATTTCAGAGCATAGAAGAGGAAGCAACACTTCCAAATTCATTCTATGAAGCCAGCATAACGCTGATACCAAAACCAGGCAAAGACATCACAAAAAAAGAAAATTACAGACCAATATCTCTCATGAATATAGATGCAAAAATTCTGAACAAAATTCTAGCCAATAGAATTCAGCATCATATCAAAAAAATAATACACCACGACCAAGTAGGATTCATACCAGGTACGCAAGGATGGTTTAACATTAGAAAATCCATCAACGTAATCCACCACATAAATAAAAGGAAAGAAAAAAATCACATGATCATCTCAATTGATGCAGAAAAGGCATTTGACAAAGTCCAACACCCATTCCTGATAAAAGCTCTCAATAAAATAGGTATAGAAGGGAAATTTCTCAACATAATAAAGGGCATCTATGCAAAACCAACAGCCAACATCATTCTTAATGGAGAGAGGCTGAAAACATTCCCCTTGAAAACAGGAACAAGACAAGGATGCCCTTTATCACCACTCCTATTTAACATTGTGCTGGAAGTTCTAGCTAGAGCAGTAAGGCAAGAGAAAGAAATAAAGGGCATCCAAATTGGTAATGAAGAAGTTAAACTCTCCCTGTTTGCAGATGATATGATACTATACATAGAAAACCCTAAAGACTCCACGAGAAATTTACTTGAACTAACAGAAAGATTCAGCAGAGTAGCAGGATACAAGATAAACATTCAAAAATCAGTTGGATTCCTATACACCAGTAAAGAGAACGATGAAAAGGAGATCAGGAAATCAATACCATTTTCAATAGCCCCTAAAAAGATAAAATACTTAGGAATAAATCTGACCAGGAATATAAAAGACCTATACAAAGAAAACTACAAAACACTGCTGCATGAAATCCAAAGGGATCTACATAAATGGAAAAACATACCATGTTCATGGATAGGCAGACTCAACATTGTGAAAATGGCAATTCTACCTAAAGCAATCTACAAATACAATGCAATCCCGATACCAACAACATTCTTCAAAGAGATGGAAAAACTAATTATTAACTTTATATGGAAAGGGAAGAAACCCCGAATAAGTAAAGCACTACCGAAGAAGAAGAATAAAGTTGGAGGACTCACACTACCTGACTTGAGAACCTACTATACAGCTACAGTACTCAAAACAGCCTGGTACTGGTACAACAACAGAGACATTGACCAATGGAACAGAATTGAGAACTCAGATGTAAATCCATCCACCTACGGTCACCTGATTTTTGACAAGGGCCCAAAATACATCAAATGGAGAAAAGACAGTCTTTTTAACAAATGGTGCTGGCAAAACTGGATATCCATTTGTAGAAAAATGAAACAGGACCCATACCTCACACCATATACAAAAACTACTTCAAAATGGATCAAAGACCTGAATATAAAGCCTCAAACTATAAAATTCATAGAAGAAAAAATAGGACCAACACTTCAGGCCTTAATACATGGCATTAACAGGATACAAACCATAAACATCAACACAAAAAACCCAACAGATAAACTAGATAATTGGGATCTTCTAAAAATCAAACATCTATGCTCTTCAAAAGATTTCACCAAAAGAGTTTAAAGAGAACCTACAGACTGGGAAAAAATTTTTGGACAGTACAAGTCAGACAAAGGTCTAATCTCCATAATCTACAAGAAAATCCAACACCTCTACAACAAAAAGACAACCAATCCTATCAAAAAATGGGCAAAGGAAAGGAACAGACACTTCACCAAGGAAGACATTCAAATGGCCAACAGACACATGAGGAAATGCTCGCGATCACTAGCCATTAGAGAAATGCAAATTAAAACCACAATGAGATACCATCTCACCCCAGCATTACTGGCACGAATCAAAAATACTGGAAATAACAAATGTTGGAGGGGCTGCGGGGAGACGGGAACTCTCATACACTGCTGGTGGGAATGCAAAATGATACAACCATTTTGGAAAATGATATGGCGTTTCCTCAGAAAGCTAGAAATAGACATAGCATTCGATCCAGCAATTCCACTCCTAGGAATATATCCTAGAGAAATAAGAGTCATCACTCGAATAGACATATGCACACCTATGTTCATGGCAGCATTATTCACAATAGCAAAACGATGGAAACAACATAGGTGACCATCAACAGATGAATGGATAAACTAACTATGGTACATACACACAATGGAGTACTATGCAATGAGAAAGAACAACAATGAATCGGTGAACCATCTCATAACATGGATGAAACTGGAGGACATCATGCTGAGTGAAATAAGTCAATCACAAAAGGACAAATATTGTATGAGACCTCTGTTGTAAAAACCCATGAAAAAATTCACATGCAAAATGTAACAATCCTTGTTGGTTACCAGGGATGGGAGGGGGGGGTAATACTAAATAGGTAATAGGTAAGTGGTAACTTGGGTGAGAGGTGAGATAGTACATAGTACAGGGGAAACTAACACAACCTGCACAAGGAAAGGTCATGGAGGCCCTATAGACACATCCAAACCCCCTGAGGGACTGAGTTGTTGGACGGAGGGCTCTGGGGACCATGATCTCGGGGAACATCTAGCTCAATTGGCATGACACTACTTATAAAGATAATGCTCTACATTCTACCTTGGTGAGTAGTGTCTGGGGTCTTAAAAGCCTATGAGCGGCCATCTAAGATACTCCACTGATCTCATCCCTTCGGGAACAAGGGAGAACGAAGAGAACAGGATACAAGGAAAAGATTAGTCCGAAGGACTAATGGTCCACAGCTACCAAGGCCTCCACGGGACTGAGTCCAGTACAGCTGGATGGTGCCCGGCTACCACCAATGACTCCTCTGACCAGGATCAGAACAGAGGGTTCTGGGCAGAGCTGGAGAAGGATGTAGAGCATAATTTTAACTCTCCCCCCCAAAAAAAAGACCAGATTTACTGGCCTAAAGAATACTAGTGAAACCTCAAGAGTGTGGCCCCCAGACACCCTTTCAGCTCAGAGGTGAAGTTACCTTTGAGGTTCGATGTTAAGCCTGGGAATGGACAGCCCAGTAAAACTAAATGGGACTAACGAGGTACAGGAGTCCGGTGACAAGGGCCAGAAGGCAGAGGGAGAGTAGGAAACTGATGATAAGGAACACAAATTGAATAAGGACACTGTCGATGTATTGTGAGATTGTTGACCACTGCTATAGGGCAACATTTGTAGTAACTATTAAATGGGAGGCTGTTTTGTCCTGTAAGCCTTCATCTTGGGCGAGAATGGCAGCACAATTGGAAGAGCATAGTCAATATCACTTAAATGTGTAAGTTAAAAGATTTGAAATGGTGTTTAAATAAAATAAAATAAAATAAAATAAATAAATAAATAAACAAATGAGACTAAAGAGGTACAATAGTCCACTGACAAGGTCCAGAAGACAGAAGGGGACAAGGAAGCCCCCTGGTGATAGGGAACACAAGGTGGAGTAAGGATATTCTTGATGTGCTGTGAGATTGTTAACCATTGTCATAGGGCAACATGTGTAGTAACTGTTAAATGAAAAACTATTTTGTTCTGTAAGCCTTCATCTTAAGTGAGAATAACAGCACAGTTGGAAGAGCGTAGTCAGTGTCACTGAACTGTGAATGTAGAAAATTTTGAAATGGTGTTATCTTTGGCCATCTGTAATTTTCATCAAAATAAAAGGTTGAGAATTTAGACGCTTAATACGTTGTGGGGTTGTTAACCAATGTCATAGAACAACATGTGTACTACTATTTCATGAGAAACTATTTGCTCTGTAAGCTTTCACCTGAAGTACAATAAAATATATAAAAAAATAAATAAATAAATAAAGAGAACTGGATGGGAGCCCAACTTTACTGGGGCCTACTTACAACACGGTACTACTTCGGGGTCCTTCCAGTTGTTCACTTCATGCAGGGCTCTGCAGTCACCATTACAGGGTAGTCCTGGCACCCACTTCTCTTCACAGAGACATATTCTGAAGTCTTGAAGCCCTAGACAGACATCCTGCTGTATACCTAGTATTGTCTGATTTGGAAACAACAGTTTATTTTCTACTTGGCACCTATATGCCTTTTGCATCTCACCCTACGGACACTTCCAATGTCTATAATTATCAGCCCGCCTTAGCATCCGATCTCTTTGCTAGGAGTCATCGAAGGGTTTTGCTTTGCTCAGCAAAGTCTTCAGTGGCCTGGAATGAAAACCACCAAGACCCTTTCTTACCTACAATCTCTTAGAAGGTAGAGAATATCAAGACAGGCTACTTTTATCCTTTGACACCTGTGTATATTTATTCAGGGCAAAGGGCTTTCCAGGGGAAGTTCTCATTCACTCACCTACTGGTCTCAGACATTTTTATTGTCCCAGGATTTTACTTAAGCAACTAAGTTCACTTAATGCACTCTCATGGAACTCTGGTGGTGCAGTGCTTACGTGCTCAGCTGCTAACTGAAAGGTCGCTGGTTTGAACTCACTAGCTGCTCCACAGGAGAACGATGTGGCACTCTGCTTCTGCAAATATTACAGCCTTGGAAACCCCACGGGGCAGTTCTACTATGTCCCATAGTCACTATGAGTCAGAATCGACTCAATGGCAATGGGTTTGGTTTTTTGGAATGCCCTCTCATATCCTGTCTGGTAGACTGCATTAAATAGTCGCGGTCAACTCAATTCCAAGTCATGGCAACCCCATGTCTGCCAAAGTCGAGTTTTATATAGGGTTTTCAATGGCTGATTTTTCAGAAGTAGATCACCAGGCCTTTCTTTTGAGGTACCTCTGGGTGGATTCAAACCTCCAACCTTTTGGTTAGCAGCCAAGCACTTTAACCATTTGTACCAGCCAGGTACTCCCAAAAAAGGACCCTGATTCTTCACTCCTTCTTGTATCCACATCCTTTGCAGTGTGACTTTTACAATTTCTCCCATCAAAAGGCAGAGATATTTCTCCACTCTGTGATCCTGAGTTCAGCCATATGACTTGATTTGGCCAGTCAGATGTTAACAGATGGGAGGCAAGCGCAGGCTTAAACAAATGCTTGCACATTTATGATTGCTCTTTTGAGCCTTTGCCAATGCAATGAGAAGGACATGTCTGGGCTAGCCCGCTGGTCCCAGAAGGAGAATAAGAGATACTTGGAACTGCCCCACCTAAGTCACCCCAACTCCCCCAACATAAGCAATTTGTTAATGCAAAGTTTCAACAGCCCAGCCTAGAACTGAGCCCTCATCCAAACACAGTCATGTGGACTAAAATATGATTTTTGTTTTAATTCACTGAGTTATGGAGTGGTTTCTAATTTAGCAATAGCTAACTGATACAACTTGAAAATAAACACCAACTAGAATTAATAGGTATAACCAAATAACTTCTCTTCAATAACGGATGAAGTAAAATGAATGTCAAAATCAAGGAATATCAAACATTTTGACAGATATGTTAATAAGGGGGTACTATAAGCAGTCACAAGGAGCCCTGGTGGCTTGGCTGCTAACCAAAAGGTTGGCAGCTTGAACGCACCAGCCACTCTGCAGGAGAAAAATTCAGCAGTCTGCTTCCGTAAAGATTACAGCCTTAGAAAACCCTATGGGGCAGTTCTACCCTGTCCTATAGGGTCTCTGTGAGTTGGAATCGACTTGACAGCAACGAGTTTGGTTTTTATTTTTGGTATAAGAAGTCACAAAAGACAGTAGAATAAATATCAACAGTTAGCTGAAAAAATTTTTTAAAAATATTCCTGGAACTTAAGTGTATAATATATTATAAAACACCAACTGTGATATTACTATAATCTTAACTTATATACCTAACACTGTAAGTTATTTTATTCCACCTGGTGGCGTACTGCTTAAGAGCTCAGCTGCTAACCGAATGGCTAGCAGTTTGAGTCCACCAGCCACTCCTTGGATGGGGCAGTTCTACTCTGTCCTATAGGGTTGCTATGAGTTGGAAATGACTTGATGGCAATGGGCTTGGTTTGGATAAGTAAACTGAAATAACAAATGTTATCTAAGTAGTTCCAGAAGGAAAAACCAGAATCAAATAGGCAGAAATTTAAAAAACAACAAAAAGCCACATACTTTTTTCAGCTTCTCCTATCAAGACGTAGAGTCTATTTCCTTGTCCCTTGCACCAGGTTGGATGTCTGATTTGCTTGAACCAATAGGGAGTGATGGAAGTAAGCTGAGCATTCCACATGGAGGCCACAAGAGACCTTGCAGCTTCTACTCAGGATCTCTGCCACCAGGTTAAGAAGCCTGAGAAAGCCTCCTTAAAAATGAGACATCATGTGGAGGAGAGCCCTCAAGATCCCGGCCGGGGCCCTAGATATATGAGTGAGCCCAGGTGATACCAGCAGAGCCCAGCCCATGCTGCCAACCCACAGAATAGTAAACAAATAATGATCATTATTTACGGTCGCTTCGTTTTGGGGTCACAGGAGAAAGACCTGGCGATCTGTTCCTATAAAGACTACAGCCTAGGAAACCCAATGGGGCAGTTCTACTCTGTCACATGGGGTCACTATGAGGCAAAAATTGACTCCCTGACACCTAACAACAACAGTTTGGGGTGGTTTATTATCTAGCAAAGGCTAACTGACACAGTAGCATTTATTATGATTTTTAGATTAAACCCACAGGGTAGATTTTTCACTGCTTTGTACTACTATGAAGACAGCAGCCTCATTTTAAGTTATTAATTTATATAAAATGTTTTTCTTGAGTTGAATCATAGTTTAATAATTAAATTTTACAAATATTTTGATTCATGATTAGTTTCAAGAGAGTTGATTTGAGTTAGCTACTGTATGAGGGGTTGGCAAACCGTGACGACCTGATTTTGTAAGTAAACTTTTAGTGAAATCCAGCCAGGTCCATTCATGTATGGATTGTCTATGGCTGCTTTCATGCTATAATGGTGGAATGGAGTCATAACAACAGAGACCAGATGGCCTGCAAACTTAAAAAATTTACTATCTGTTCTTTTACAGAAAGTTTGCCAACCCTTGCTGTACATTATTTTGAATGTTATTCTTAAAAGTAAGGAAATCTACGAGAGTGTCTTAGTTACCCAGTGCTGCTGTAACAGAAATACCACAAGTGGGTAGTTTCAAAGAACAAGTATTTATTTTCTCACAGCTTAGGAGGTGAGAAAGTCCTTCACGGCACCAGCTCTAAAGGAAGGCTGTTGGCTCTGGGGTAAGATACTTGTCTCATTAACGTAACAAAAAAAAAACCATATTCCCAAAGAGGATTACATCCATGGGCCCAAGATCCTAACACATGTTTTTTAGGGACACAATTCAATCCATAACAGAGAACTATCGCATATACTTTCTTCCTACAGCCTGAACTCATAGAGATTTTCTGGTCTCCTGAGTAAATACCAACTTAGGCAGTTGTATAATAAACCTGTAAATGAGTCTTTTGATTTCTGACATACCAGAAACCAATGAAGACAAACATAATTTCTTTAAATGCTTTTTTGGAGGTACAACAGTTTTGTTTTTTGTTTTTTTTTTTTTTTTGGCTGCTGCAGTGCATCATGTAAATCCATGATACTGACAGCTCTACTGGTAAAACTGAAGCTGGAATTAATATCCATTATTGAAAGGTCACTGCACATGGAAGAGCCAGCAGCCAGTTTTAAAATGTTAACAACACTAACATTTTTCAAATACAAATAAAAGGTCTGACTTTTATAATTTTTCTTCCTAAGTGTTTCATTTAAAAATAAAAATGTTTGAAACTGAAAGCCTGGATTTTATATCACACTTGTGTGCTGGTGATATGTCTACGATTCCTGATTCATGAGAGTTTGTGTACTTTCTTGGCATGCCCACCAGGCGGCAGACGTTTATCTGTATTACCTACCATATTTCACTGACTTTAAGATGCCATTGGTAAGATAAAACCCTTTGCTGTCGAGTCGATCTTGGAATTCGTCAACCTTCACAGCCTATGAGCAGGAGCCCTGCTCTGCAACATGCCGATCTTAGGCAGGCCAAGTTCCACGACTGCATGAATTGGGAGAGGCCTCTACCCTGATCAACAGACTTGGGATGTTCTAGCCTCTACAATCACGTGAGCTGTTTCCTTGATATAAAGCTTTCTGTATATATATTTATTATACGCTTTACTGGTTTTGCTTCTCTAGAAAACCCAGCCTAAGACAGATGGTTTTTTCCCCACTCTGCTTGTACCACTAGACCTCGATGTCAACTTGTTCGACACAGTTGCTTCTAGATAAGGGACTGGCAAACTTTTTCTTAAAAGGCCAGATAATAACTATTTCAGGCTTTGTGGACCATGAAGTTTTTCTTTCAACTACTCAACACTACCATTACAACACAAGACTAGCCATACGTAATATACAAACAAACATCTCTTTGTTCCAACAAAGCTTTATTTATGAAGGTAAACAGCCAGCTGCAGGCTGTAATTTACTTACTCTGAGATCATCAGTCTGTACCACTTACTTCTTCTCTCCCAATTTCCATCCTCCTCAGATCACCAACTCACCCACCCTTATTCCCTGAAACTGTTACCCTAACACTACCCCTGCCATAATTTTTTGGTGATTTCCACTTTACTCCACAAAATATGTTACAGATCCAGGCTTTATGAGAACTAAAGCTTACAAAGTTTTGTTTTGTTTGGGGAGGGGGAGTGATGTACAAGAATACAAAAGTGTAAATTTATAATTGCCCCTGTGTAAATGAGGCACCCTGACACTATTAGCTTCATGGTAAATCTACCTGCACTGCTTCTGGAATGCCAGCTCAGTAATCCAATGAACACAACATTTAAGTAGCCACCTAAATCACCTTATAGATAATTCTTCCATGACTGGCCTCTCAATTCCCTAAACTCCTGCCTGCCAGGATTTTGTCCTCCATCCCACCTCAGTTGTACAATCCCATGATTTCATGGAACAGTACCCGCAAATCTCTGTAATCTCAATTTCAGGCATCTGATTCCTCATCCACTCTATCAGCTAGCTAACAGGACTACTATTATTTTTCTTTGAATGAGAGAGGGCATTATCCCATAGTCTCCTAATTTTCAGCCCAAGTTAGACAGGAGAATGTTTTGAAGGGATTCATAGATGACTTTTTTGATTAATGGAATGAGCATCAATAAGATTTATAGGAAACTCACAAAGTTCTTAATAGAACTGTGCTGTCAGAAGAACCACCAGCTTGGCCTAAAAAGGACAGGGACAATTATTTTCAAATTATTTTCAGAAAGAAAAGAGCTCTTAGGGTTCCCTAAACCTCTACAGACAGAAAGCAAGCTGAGGACGCTATTCAACTGTAAACACAGGCCTTTCTTATGAGAAAGGAAGGATGATTTGGAGGGTAGAGGCAAGAGCCACAGAGAACCATCCTCGAGGAGCAGAAGTGAGCCAAACACAAGGAATTTTTTTTTTTTTTTTTGGTCCCTGGAGAAAAGAGAACTGAGAAAATGTGCCCACCAAGATTTCAGCACTGCCATGGATCACTGAATGTTATGTGCCTTCTATTTTTCTCTTGCTTGAAAGAGCGTATCTATTGTGGTCCTTCTTTCTGTATCTCATCTTTGTAGTCTGAGAATGTGGAGCAACAGATAATAAGTCTCCTTAGTTCACAGGTCTTCAGGATTAAGAAGAACCATACTCAAAGAGCTGCACTTGAGGAAATGTACCCAAGGAGACTTCTATATATCTAGACTTGATTTAGATGACAAGATCTTTGTCATCAAGCCTGAAGTGATCTGTAATAAGATGAGACTTGGGAGAATATTAGGACACTGTAACTGTATTTTGTATGTGAGGAAGACACGAATTATTAGGGGCTACAAATCACACTGTAGTACCTCGTCTCCAAAGATAGCTCCCAATGAACTGTGCCTTTTGAGGATGTTTTTAATCACAAATTCAATCTCTTTACTTGTTATATGACTTCATGCATTACAGAGCAGAACTGCTCCATAGGGTTTTCTTGGCTGTAATTTGTACAGAAAGCCCTGGTGGTGCAGTGGTTAAAGTGCTCAGCTGCTAACAAAAAAGTCAGGGGTTCCAACCCAGATCTATTCAGACTTTTTATTACTTCTTGAGTTAGTTTCAGAAGCTTGTCTTTCTAGAATTTGTCTTTTTCTTAGAATTTCATCTAAGTTATCTAATTTATTGTTATACAGCTGCTAATAACTGGTGACTGTTGAGTAGATCCCGTCTCATAGCGACCCTACAGGACAGAGTAGAACTGCCCAATAGAGTTTTCAAGAGCACCTGGTGTATTCAAACTGCCGACTTTTGGTTAGCAGTCGTAGCTCTTTAACTACTCCGCCACCAGGGTTTCCACAGCTGCTA
This sequence comes from Dugong dugon, assembly GCA_030035585.1. NCBI lineage: Eukaryota > Metazoa > Chordata > Mammalia > Sirenia > Dugongidae > Dugong > Dugong dugon. The sequence goes on along the minus strand of CM057481.1, from coordinate 25,692,016 downwards.
ACAGGATTTCCTTATAATCCTTTTTATTTCTATAAGGTTGGTAGTGATGTCTCCTCTTTCATTCTTGATTTTAGTATTTTATGTCCATTCTATTTTTCTCTTGGTCGGCCTAGCTGGAAGTTTGTAAATTTTGTTGACCTTTCCAAAGAACAAACTTTTGTTTCATTAATTTTCTCTACTGTTCTTCTAGTCTCTAGTTCATTTATTTCTGCTCTAATCTTTATTATTCCCTTCATTCTGTTTGCTTTGGACTTACTTTGCTCTTCTTTTTCTATTTTCTTAAGGTAGAAGGTTAGGTTATTGATTTGAGAGCATTCTTCTTTTTTAAAGATAAGCATTTATATCTATAAATTTACCTCTCAGTATTGCTTTAGTTGCATACCATAAGTTTTGGTATATTTTTTGTTTTCATTCACCTCAAATTTTCCCCGTGATTTCGTCTTTGATCATTGGTTATTCAGGACATAAAAATATGTTTAATTTCCACATATTTTTGAATTTACAAGATTTCGTGAATTTATAAGATTTATGGTCTACTATATGGTCTGGCGTCCTTGAGTGGTATAAATGGTTAAGCGTTCAACTACTAACCAAAAGGTTGGTGTCTGAACCCACTCAGAGGTACTTCAGAAAAAAGGCCTGGCGATCAGCTTCTGAAAGGTCACAGCCTTGAAAACCCATGAAGCACAGTTCTACTCTGCAACACGTGGGGTTGCCATGGGTCAGAATCAACTCAACTGCAACTGGTTTGAATATGGTCTACCCTGGAGAAAGTTCCATGTGCACCTGAGAAGAAGGTATATTCTGTTGCTACTGGATAGAATATTCTATAGATGTCTATTGGGTTTAGTTTATTGTGTTGTTCCAGTACTTTTATTTCCTTTTTAATCATCCATCTAGTTGTTTGTACTGATGAAGTCAAAGACTACAGACTTCAGTATGGATTACAACTGACTGCAAAGAAAAGAAAAAGCCTCACATAAACAACATAAACAACATCACGATAAAAGGTGAAAAAAATGAAATCTGTCAAGAATTTCATTCTACTTGAATTAACAATGAACACCCACGGAAGCAGCAGTCAAGAAATCAAATGACTTATTGCAGTGGACAAAGCTGCAGCAAAAGACCTCTTTAGAGTTCTAAAAAGTGAAGATGTCACATTAACGTTAAGGAACACCTGACCCAAGCCATGGTCTTTTTCAATCACTTCAGATGCAAGTGAAAGTTGGACAATAAAAAAAGACAGAAGAAGAACTGATGCATTTGAATTGTGGTGTTGGTGAAGAATATTGAATATACCAGGGACTGCCAGATGAATGGACAAATCATTCTTGAATGAAGTACAGCCACAATGCTCCTTAGAAGTGAAGATGGCAAGATTTCGTTTGCTTACTTTGGACATGTCATCTGTAAAGACCAGTCACTAGAAAAGGACATCATGTTTGGTAAAGGAAAGGGTCAGCAAAAATGAGGGAAATTCTCAACGATAACCAGATTTACACAATAGCCACAAAAATGGGTTCAAATATATCAAAGATCAGTTGGCTCAGTGATCAGCTAATGACAGGTCAGAGATTTACTTAAATGCCTTGAACCAAAAAGTCTTCCACCCTTTGTTGAGGGCCTCTGTATGTTGGGGCGCATCTTCAACATCTAGGGAGTTTACAACTCTGTGCAGGGCTCAATGTCAGCCAGAGGTAAGAGATGGAGGCCCTTTCAGATCTTTTCTGGTCAGGCACGCAGTCCTGTGTGGTTGGCAGCCTTCTAGATTGCCCAGGAATATATACATGTCAGAGCTTTTCAATGTCTCCTGTGGATATCTCATTCCCCAGATATCCTTTCAAGTCTCTGGCCAGGGTCTAGTTTGTCTCAATTTGCATCTTGGCATCAGGTAGTTGAGATGTTAAAAAAAATTTCCAATTATTTTTCAAAAAATGCCCTATGAATAGGTCTTTTCCTGCAGATCAAATTATGACCATTCCCTACGAATGGGGCTTTTCCAGAGAGCTGTGAGACATGTCAAACAGTGACAAGGCTCTGAGAATGGGACTTTTGGGAGAGTTACAAACCTAGAATGCTCTCTCCCAAGGGCTGCAAAAGCCTGCTGATTTTCACAGCTACAGTGTTTACGAGGTTGCTGATTTTCAAGGCTACCACGTATTTGGGAAGATACGGATGTAAATACCTTAAGTCACAATGCCACAACCCTGCTGCTCTTACTGAGATTCCCTCAGTTTTTACTGAATAAACAACTCCTTATATTGCTGCAGAAGCCCTGGTGGCTCAGTGGTTAAGAGCTCGACTGCCACCCAAAAGGTCAGCAGTTCATATCCACCAGCTACTCCTTGTCCTATGAGTTGAAATCAACTGGATGGCAATAGGATATTGCTGCAAGCCTTTTGTAATTTCCAGAGTTCTGAAAATTGATTTTCACAATTTTTGCCAGCATTTTTTATTGAGTTTTTTTGGAGGTGAAGATTTTTACCCCATCATTCTAAACGCCTGCTTAGTATATTTTCTTTAATGACTTTCAGAGAAGAAAACAAAAGATATTCTTTTACATTTACCCACATATTTATGTTTTCTCTGCACTGACTTCCCATCTGGTATTGCTTCCCTTTAGTCTGAAAAATACAATTCAGCTTTTTTTTTGGAAGGCAAGTCTGCTGATGACAAATCTCTTAGCTTTCCTTTATCTGAAATTGTCCTTATTTTACCCTCATTTTTAAAGGATATTTTCACTGGATATAAAAATCTAGACTAGCAGCTTTTTAAAAATTATTCATTCAGCACTTTAAAGATGCTTTTCTATTATCTGGCCTTCACTATTTCTGATGGGTGGTCAGCCATCAATTTGTATTGTTTACCCCCTTTATGTAATGTGTCATTTCTCTCTAAATATTTTCATGATTTTAGCTTCCATTTTCAGAAGTTTGGCTATAATGTGTTTAGGTGGTATTTTGCTGTTGGTATATATATTTCACAATAAACTTTTTTTAAAGTTCATATAGTATAAAATAAATGATTGAATATTCAACTATACAAAACAAAACAAACAACAACAAAAACTTTCACATGGCAAAAACCACCAGAGGCAAAGTAAAATAAAATGCAGGGCAAAAATCTTTGTAACTTGTATGAAAAAGATAACTTTCTTAATACATAGAGAAGTTCTTAGAAAGCAGTAAGAAAAAGATTAACAATTCAATAGAAAAATAGGAAAAGGATATGAACTAACAGGTGACAGAAAAGAAAATACAAATGGTTCTTAAACCTATGAAAAGACACTCAACCTCTCTCAAAAGAGGATAAGTACAAATGCAAACAGAGTGAGATAACTTTTTTTCACCTATCAGAAGGAAAAAAATGCAAAAGTTCAATAACACATGGTATTGCTATAGCAGGGGAAACAGGCAATCTCCTGTTCTTCGGTGTTGCTGTATATATATATGTATATATACACACACACAATGTGCTATACATATACACAATGGAATACTGACTATTCAACTATGTAAAACAAACAGTACATCAGTTAGAACAATTTGGCAATATCAGTAAAAATTATAAATGCATATACTCTTTGATCCAGTAATTCTAATCCCAAGAATTTATCCTATACATAGTCCTACTCCATGTGAAAGGATGTCTGTATAAGGTCATTCACTGCAGCACTGTCTGAATTAGCCAAAGCCTGGACATAATCCATAGCCATCATTAGTGCCCTGGCTAAATAAATCATGTTATATACATAAAACAGAATAAGAAGCGGCTGTAGGAAAGAATAAAGAAGACCTATCTGTACTAAATGGAATCCTAGTGGTGCAGTGGTTAAGAGCTCAGCTGCTTATCAAAAAGTGAGCAGTTCAAATCCACTGGCTGCTCCTTGGAAACCCTACGGGGCAGCTCTATTCCGTCCTGAAAGGGTTGCTGTGAGTCGGAATCAACTCGATAGCAACGAGTTTGGTTATTTTTGGTACATGTACTCAAGTCCCACAATTGTTGGCAATATTTATTACTGTTAGAAGTATACATTTTTCTTAGGGGAGAATACAGGGTAGGAAAAAAAATACCAACATTTAAGTATAATGACCACATAAAACAAGTCTAAATCGTTTGGGGAAAAAGTCAAACAATGACTTGATGAGAGCTTTTATTTTATCAATACACAAGTAGACCATGCACATGCTTTCAAAAATTTTAATGGTACAGATGAGCATAAGATGTGAAGTAAAGCTGCCCCCAATCCATCTCAAGCCCCATTTTCCAAGGTACTTCTGGTCATATCTGTTCTTTATTTTGATTGGCAGCAGTAAGTCTACCAACTATGCTTACACTTCTATTTCTTGGTCTATCATCTTTAAGCTGTGCCTTTCAACTTCTGCCATGACAGAGGATAAACTAGTTCAGGGAAGCTATTCCTATCTAACTCCAGCTTCAATTTTTGCTACTATTTATTATTACTTATGGATGCTTAAACATTTATTTTGATGCATCAACTTTAAATAGTACTTCTTGACTCCCTGTTATGGAAGATGGCAAAACATACAAGAGGAAAAACTCAACAGAATCACAGACTCATTTTAAAAAGCATTTACCTTGTTCATAAAGTAGCTTCATATTCGAATCTTTGCAGGCAACCAGATTGCTGAGTAATGCAATCACACTTTGCATCGTGTTACCCAGAATGCTCTCCTGATGCTCCTGCAATAGATAACAGTTTTCACCATGATTGCACAGAAGTACAATTAGATCATAATAAAGAAAAACAAGGAAATGACCTCCATCCCTTCATTATTTTTTGCACTTGAATGAGGCAGACGCTCTGCTCTGGGAAGGCGCACTCAGCAGTGAGCTAAGTGAGCTGGGAAGCAGAGTGAAACATTCAGAGCACCAGAGCTGCTGCATGCAGGCCCCACTTGTGAGCTGAGGGGCAACCACATGGCCCTCCATGCTTTAGAAGGGTGACAAAGGAGTAAGAGTGACCAGAAATCAAGTAGACAGAATTTAGGACTGCATAACTGAAAAAGATTTTGAGATCACAAAAGAAAACTACTTAAGCAAGGACATATTTCTGCAGTTTCTAGAGTCTCCTGGTACTGATATTTTCCCACTTTAGTCTTGTACATGCATTATATGGTAGATATGCATCACTGCCTCACTGTTTGAGGACAATAAACTCCACGTGGGACCTAAAAGAGTGAGATGTTTTCGTTTTTTTCCGTCAACACTCAATGTCATATAGCAGGGAGTAACTTAGGCCCTAGAGAGAATGAGGAAAAGTAATAATTCCCTCAGTCTCAATTTTTCATTATAAAGACAAATAAGATGGTTTCTTTGTAAGTGTTAAAGGATGTAAAAAATAATATGCACTTTTTTTCTTGCCTCTGAATTTTTAAAAAATTTAAAAGTAACACGTATTATAACTGAAATTATAAAATTTCAAACAACACAAAAATAAAGAGAAAATTTCCCCATAGGGTCACAACTAGGGTGAGGCAAGCGAGGTGCATACGGTACAACATTTAAGGAGGTGCTCTCTTTCAGGTCCGTGCAAGGGCAAGCTCTTACTAATAGTGAGGGTGTGTAGGCTTCTAGCTTTCCTCCCTCTAGTCCTGCCCTGTTCCCCTTGACCACTCCCTTAATAACTAGTCCTATCCTGAAAGCTAACAAGTATACCAGTTTAGTAGGTTCCATCCAGACCATTTTCTAGTCATGTTCATACACACATATGGAAATACATGGTTTGCTTTTTTATTTAACATAAATTGTATCATACTTGAGTAATTCACTCAGCAAATAATCAATGAGTAGCTATTATGTGTCAGGCACTGCACTGGGCACTGGGCTACAGCAGTGAGCCACACCAGCCATAGTCTCTCTGACCTTTTGAAGGTTTCACTTTAATATGAATATATCTTTCCACAAATTTATTCACCAAGTATTTACTGAGCATCTGCAATGTGCCAGGCATGGTCCTAGGCACTTGAGATATACTGGTGAACAAAACAAAGTTCCCTGACCTCATGGAAATGGTACATAAAAGACATAACAAATAACTAAACTGAATAGTGTGTTAGAAGTCAGCAAGTACTATCCCCAAAACTACAGAGCAGGAAAGGGGGATAGAGAGAGCAGCTGTGGGGCGGTACATGATTTTAAGTTGTGGTCAAGGTGGGGATCATTGAGAAGGTGCCATCTGAGCAGACATTTACTCAATAAATACTTATTGTGCATCTAGTATCTGTTTCTGGGAGATGTGGTAGAACTCACTCATAAAATCAACTGGGCTTCGTACATTTTTACCAATAGATCTTTAAATATGTATTTTTTAAAATATTTTCTTCTCAGGTACTTACATCTTGATCCAACTTTGGTTATTTCCATTTTCCTAAAAATCATCTACAATGCCTCAATTTTCTAACATATTGTAATAAAATCGTACATCTCATTCTCTTAGACCTTCATAAATCTTCTCTGGCTCCTAATTACATTGCCTTTTACACTGCATCCTCCCTCTTTCTTGTCAATCAGACTCGCCAAAGCTTTGCTTATTTTATTGGTCTTTTCAAGAAACCAACTTTCCATTTTAATGATCAATCTATATTTTTGCTTCGAGTTAGTCATTATGAACATACACAAATTTCCCACTTCTCTTAGGTATGCAATACGATGACACTTCCCTGCCACTTGAAATTAAGGAGGACAACAAGACTTGCTCCAGCCAATTAAACTAATTTGGGCCAAAGCTTTAAGGATCACTGAGAGCTTCATCATCATCTTTCCTTCTGCCCTGTGACCGTGACATTCCAGATGCTGAAGGTACCAACAGCCTGGGTCCCAGAGTGAGGACATGGAGCAGAGTGTCCAGGAGCCCCTTGATGGACAGGTGGCTTCAAAAGCTTACAAAAACAACAAGGCATGTGGCTCTGAAATTGCTCTCTCAACAGATTTGTCCTTCCCACTGATGAGAGCCACTTGATTTCAGGTAGGTCTTACCATCTGTGGCTTTGCTTGTTACAAGACAAGGGGTTTGCTTTCCAAATAATGATGCCTAAAAATTCCTAAAACTTCAGCTTAAGAAGATTAACGTGGAAGCGATGGTGTGCCACCAGTTCTAACTAATTATTCTTACAGTTGGTTGGAAGGAAAGGGTGATAAATAAGCCCTAAGATGACACTACATGTTATTCATAATAAAGTAACTAATGATACACAGGAAACCTATTCTTGTGAACAAAACTGAAGCTAATCTTTTTTTTTTTTTTTTTCAGTCCCATTCGGTAAAATGACACATACTGCTCCTTATTCAAAAATCAGTCTGTCAGAGAATATAGATTGGTCTTACTGATGTAAACATTCTTATATGACTCATTCACTTCTTATATTATGCCCTCAGCAATGTGCCAGTTCCGAAGCCAATACTTCAGTTTTTCCTTGTGTTCACCGGGCAAGTAACACTTGTTAACATAAGCATTTTAGTAAAAAAGCCAGCTCTCCAGACCTCTGTTATTTCTGAGCACTAAAAACGTAGGATCAGATCCTGGCCAACCAGATTCTGGGGCTCCCAGCCTGGAGGTCCCAGAGTCACTGTAGAATGAGGGCGTCTGCTAACTCTGCTACACACTGTGCGGAGCGGTGTAAAGCTAAGGTGCGCACTGATTATCAAAAGCCCCCCCCCCCCATTATTACTAGGGGTTCTCAGGGAAAAATTCTGATGCACAGAATAAAAAAGAAACCAATGCAGCAATCCTGTAACCAGACTGGGAGAAATGGTTCCTTTTCTATTTTAGACGTTATTAAAAACACTGCTGTTTTCTAGTTCCTTTATTGCTGGTTTTCAAAAGCATACATAGACTGTGAACTTTGTTCAGTATAAACTAGAGGCTCTATAAAAATTGCATTATAGATACTATATTTACTTACTCTTTCATCTTGTAGGTATATGTGCTTCTTACATATATATAAGGGAGAGGGAGACTGAGGAACAGAGTAATTATTCCTTCTCTAGATGATACTGTGGTTCTCTAGGGGAATGAGGACAGCTACCGCTGTGGCCTAGATTCATAATTTCCCCCAGAAAGAATGCTAAATACATGGTCATAGCAGTTGAGAGGTGTAAACAGGAATTAAGCACACTTCTGTCAACTTTTATCAAACTGAGTTATCTCATTTCTCTTAAAAAACTTTTGTAAGACTGGTTCTTGCTGTTCACAATTATATTAGCCTACAGGGGATAAGTTATGCATTGAAAAACTACCATGTTTACTTCTCAGAGTGGAGGATTATATGAAGGGAGAAAATACCAGGGTAAGTATATGGGGTCAGAATCCTTGGGCAAATCTGCGTGGAACGAGAAAGGAGCACGGAAGTTTGGCTCAAAGGCCAGAGTTGGAGAGGAGGGATGATTCCGATTAAAGACCAGTGTCATCGCTGGACACTCCTCTGGGACAGCCCCTTCCACAAAAAACATTTATGCCTGAGTTGCAGGGTGAAAGGACTATAACAGAAGTTTAGGTAAACTATAACAGAAGGTTAGGTAGAATCCTGACTTTTTTTTTAAATTCCCATGGCTTGTCAAAGAGGCAAGGAGTACACAACATTAGTTATCTGACACAATCAATGAGAGCAGAATGAGGAGACAAAGCGGGTGACAACCTGCAATGGCCTTTGAACAGGGTGAGGGACCCGGGCATCAGAACCAGCAACATCGGCGCTGACTCTGGGGGACAGTAGAGCAGCCACACAGGCACGACTGGGACAAGACAGTATGGACAATTTACCAACAACTTACCATGTGCCATATCCTGTACCCTTAGCACTTTATGTACATCATCTCATTTAACCCTTACCAAAACCATGGAAGAGGCTACATGTCTCCTCTTTTTATAGATAAGGAAACTGAGCTTAGCAACGTGAAGCATAGCTTGCTCAGGATCAAACAGCTCTTCAGTAGTGGAGCTAGGATTCTGGGTTGGATGCCAGAGGCCATGCCTCTACGTGGTATCAGTAACCCAGAACAGGGGAGAAGGGAGTGGGTGCCAAGGGTCACCCAAGTTAGTCAGCACAGTTGAGTCTACACCTCAGATTAACATATAACACTGCCTGTGGGCCCACAGAGCTATTTAGGAGAAATTTATAGGAGTCTCGTGTAGGGAATAGGAAGAACCAGAAACACTGATTTGGGACTGCTATTCTGATGCCAGAAGCCCTGGTAGCACAGTGGTTAAGATCTTGGCTGCTAACCAAAAGGTCAGTAGTTTGAATCTATGAGTTGCTCCTTGGAAACCCTATGCGGCAGTTCTACTCTGTCTTAATAGGGTCGCTATGAATCGGAATCGACTTGACGGCAATGGGTTTGGTCTGGTTTTTTATGGTGATGCTAGTTCTCCCTCCACAATCTCCATTGTCCCACCATCACCACTGCGCTCCTTCCTGGCTTTACAGAGAACCTTTAATGTATATCACTCTTCTGTAAGATGTACAACCCAGGATGCAAGATGTAGGTACTAGACAACTACAGGAAAGAATGAACTTATCAACCAAAAGAATAAAAATACATACTAGAATCACCATTAATAGCCACATTATTTGGACACTTGGTGTTAGCACTGGCTGACTGACGGGTTGGTGAGAGGAAGCTGAGCTCACTTAAGAGGGCATCACTGATATCCCACAAAGCCCCACAAGGCGATGTCACTGCACTATAAGGTTATGATGAAAATATTTAACTCCTTCATTCATAACCCATCAATAAGCACAGCTGACCTAATTTGTGTGCCCAACGCCACAGTGTATGGGCATTAATAAACAGAGCACTTGAGAGCTCTAATAAAACGTAGCATCTGCCAGCAGAGATAATTAGAATTGAAGCAGCAAAATTCTCATGTTTGGCAACACAGATGAAACAACTTCATTAAAATGTACAGCTTCAGCAAATGAAAGGCAGGGGAGCATTGGACCCTGAAAAATCAGCCTTCTCGAAACTAATTGCTTCGGCGCTTAAAGAGGACAGCTCTCAAGTACCAAGGGCACGGCAAGGAAACACTAGTAAAAAATGATCAGCCTTTCCAAAGTGTTCTCACTGCAGACAGGCATCACACTTTAATCCACTCATCTGAAGATACAGATGCTCCTAAAAGAATTCAGACATTTGGATTAAAAAGCTACCTAGGGGGTTTCAACAATCAAGTTTTAGGAAATACCTTTCATACTAAAAGTAACAATGGACCACAACGGTTATAAACTGCCTTTGATCTGAGTCAAAATTTATGTTAACTGAAAGACAACTAATCCTAGGGAAGTTAGAACTCATGGGAAAAGAGCAGAAACGCACACGAGTGCTGTGCACATAAATACCTACAGTTAGACACTAACATATAGCACATCCTACCCAATGTGCCTTTAGATTATATTTTAGACAAAAACATCTTTTAATGCTGCTCTAAAGAATGCTAGTCTATTGTGTGCACACTTGTACAATAGTACAAAAGTGCTACTCCAAGATTAAGTGGTGTGCCCACTCACTTTCCTTTTCAAACATTCTTCCATGTGGCTAGATCCTAGAGATCCACAGCCCCAAGCACAGAAAACAGTCTTCGGAGCATTCAAGCGAAATAAGTATTTTTGAGTGGAAGAGGACACTTTCGCACATTACCAATGATTTTCACAAAGCTGTTCCACATGCAACTCAAACTCATAGAATCTAAATTGAACTCCTTTCCCCTCACACTTCCTCCTTTTCTGTTTTCTATTTTAACAAGCAGCCCCATAATCTGGCCAGTCTCCCCACCAGAAATCTTAGAAGCACCCAGGACTACTTTATCCGTCTCGCCCCAACATTCAATCAGCCACAAAGTGCTCTTGATTCTCCCTGAACTCTCTTGAATGTGTTCTCTGCTTTCCATCCACACTGCTCTACCTAAGATCACGGGATTGTTACCTTGGGCCAGGACCACCACAAGCTCCTAAAGGCTGTCTCTACTTCCAACCTCACTTCCTCTGCTGCTATGAGATTCTGCTTTATAAAGTGGCATAGATGCTCCATCTCCATTCCTGTGGTTTAAATCTGGGGGGCTACTGGGCTGGGGAGTACATGAGAGCCTACAGTTGGCCCAAGATGGAGAATCATTGCTTTCCACAGCCCAGGTGATATCCAGAGCCCCAGTGGGATTCAAAGCTGAAAGGAGGGGAGGCCACAGAGTCACAAGACAGCAGAGGCCAGGATATGGTTGCTCCAGTGCTTTCAATCCCAGATAAGAACCGTATTATCATTTTGGAAAAGTTCTCATGACTTATTAAAGCTGAATACTGACTCCTAGGGATGAGGAGTGAGGGAGAGAACAAGGTGGATTAAACTCAAAGGGCACAGACAAAATTAATTCACTCCTTTTCTTCATAATTGTATACATGGGATTCCCCTGGAAGAAAGCTGTCAAAAGTGGGACAGTTTGGGGTTTGCTGAAGTTGGGGCTAGAGTAACTGCCACTGGGCATTTGCTCTGCCAACTGGGAACAGGTCCTCTGACCACATGGTCAGGGCTCCTGGGGTCTGAACAGGCTCTGCTGGGCAAAGGAAACCAAGAAACAACCTTGAAACATGCTTTTCTCCCCTCTGTAGCCGAAAACATGGTGTTCTCACCCTAAAAGACGGGAAGTGTAGAATTAAGTGCCTTGTTTTATTTGGGGACATCATTATTTGAAGGACGTCCCTCCACCTTTTTCATTAAAAACATAAGATAGTTGAATTTGAAATCATTTTAAAACTTGACTGGCAGATATTGTAAAGGCCCTTTAGCAGCAGCAAATATAAGTCATTATTAGCGATACATTCCAGCTGGCACAGAAGGGAGGCTCTGAATCAGCTGGTACCATTTGCCAATCAGTATGCTGAGCTCAGAATTCCGATCTCCATTCAAGACAAATGGTAGTGTGCTGTGGGTGCCCCTCTGGCAGGCTAATTGCATCACTTGGCTTCCCTAGCCCTGCCCTTTCACGTATCTAGGCTTCGAGCCGGAAGCTTCATCTTCTTGGCTCCCAACAGGGCCCTACACCTCAAGGCAGGCACAGTGGCCTGAGCCAGCACTTCTCAGCAGGAGAACCCTGGCAGCAGAGCCGAAAGGAAGCTGCCAGGAACAGTGTCCCTGGGGATGCATTACACCCCTTTTATGTGTCTGCCTGGAGTGTTCAAAGACAGGCCAATCTGTCCCATAACACGCAACTGAGCTAAAGACCAGGCTGAAGTAGGGAGAAAAAACAAGAAATACAAATGTGTATCCTAACACACAACTCCTTCTGCCTTCTCCTGTGTCCCTTACACCCCTACCCGTATCTAAAATAAAAAAAAAAAAGGTCTTGGCATATTCTTGGAAAACTAAAATTCACCCTTAAAAATTCAGATCAGATATATACCCAAAAGAATTGAAAACAGGAACACAAACACCAGTGTTCATTGGAGCACTATTCACAATAGCCAAAAGATGGAAACAACCAAAATGCCCATCAACAGATGAATGAATAAGCAAAATGTGGTACATACATGCAACGGAATACTACTCAGCTATAAAGAGAAATGAAGTCCTGCTACATGCAACAACATGGATGGACACTGAAGTGAAGTCAGTCAGTCACAAAAGGACAAATACTATATGACCTCACTTACATTAAGTAGGCAAAAGTACAGAGACCAAAACTTACTAGTGGTTACCAAGGGTGGGAGGGAGGGGGAAAGGAGGAGTTATAGCTTAGGGAGCACTGAGCTTCTGTTAATGGTGGCAGAATAATTTGAAAAAGGCCAGTGGTAATGGTTGTACAACATGATGAACATAATCCATGTCACTGAAATACACATATAAAAATTGTCGAATTGGCAAATGTTTTGTTACGTATATTTTTACCACAATAAAAAAAACTTTAGGCCAGATACTATTTCCTTAAGCTGAGGGCTGTGGGTAAGGTTGCCCTTCTCATGTATGACAGCATTTTCATCACTTGGAACACTGAAAACATTCACCTTCCGGTGGCTGCCTCCACTACAGTAGCTGCCACGTGTACCCTAACGGTTGGTTCGTTCCACTCCTCAGTCCATGCTGAGAGTTTCTGAGGGTGAGACTAGCACTTCTAACTCCGTCCCTAGTGCAATGCCTGGTATACAGTGGCTGCTGGTAAATTAACAAAAGGAACAACTCTGCTCAAAGTTGCTTGGGTGACAAAGGTGATATGCTGAACAGCTATATAATGTGAAAAGGGGGGAAAAAAACCTCCTTCTGATATTGAGATTTTCCACTTAGAAAAAAAATGGGAGCTATCACAATAGAAAGCTGTAGTGGTGCGTGTGAACTGTTGCTGTGTAACATACAGCTAATAATATGTGGCTTTCATAAATTTTTTAAAATTTAACTCTTTCCTTTCCCCCAGCAGTATCTCAAGTCATAAAATCAGAGATACAGCGATCACAAATGACATTTTAACTTGTAAAATTGTGTGATGGTACTTATTATTTGGAAATATAAGAATTAAGAATCTGGCCCCATTTAACCAGAAATGAATTTAAAGTAGAATAGTTGCTTTTTAAGAGTTAATGTCATGATGTTTCTGATCAGTCCCTCCTATAATTGCATCACTGTTTGTCACTAGCAAGGGGCAAAACACTTTTTATGTTGCTGTATTATCTGTTAAGATTTCTGCATTTTACATTTAAAAACTGGTTCAACTTATCACAAGGGCAACAGGTGACTAATGGTGCATGCCTATCTTTGTATCTCCTTTCACTGGGCTGTAGTTATGGATTTTATGTGTTTTGTAACCTATCACACAGAAAGCAGGAGACAATCGAAGATTTAAGGAGAGCTAACAGCTGCCAATTCACAAAATGCGGGCATCATGTGGAAGCTTTCTTGAAGGTTTTAGTTGCTATTCGACTTCCTGTCATCAAGACTGGAATCGAGCTTACATTGTCAACTGCTGGTGATTTAAGTCGCCTTTTGTCACTCAGTGTAAAACAGTCTAATCTGAAAATGTAGGCTATGAAAAATAAAGATTTAGGCATGGAAAAAGAAGTTGCTTGGGTGAATACAGCTGAGAAAGGGCTCAGCTTGTGGGATTCTTTGAGAAATAAACTTGTCAGTGACTAGAAACTGGCTTCAATTAAGCAGTCTATAAATATTTATTGAACACCAAAAAATTTGCTATATGATGGTGTGAAATAAAACTACCAACATAGAAATGGTCTTTTTCCAAGAGCTTTCAATCCATACATTTACTTTTGAATAATGTTTCAATAAACTATAAATTCAGATTTTTACTTTAGATAAACTCTTTCACTTGCTAAATACATCAAGTACTCATAAAACACGTGCATCAGCACTGAAAACATACACTCCTAAATTCCTGAAGCCCACTGACACAACTTTAATGGGGCTCTCCATAAAAGAAAGTCCCTGAGTGGCGCAAATGGTTAAGTGCTAGACTGCTAACCCAGAGGCTGGTGGTTCAAATCCACTCAGAAATGCCTCAGAAGTAAGGCCTGTCAATCTGTTTCTGAAAGGTCACAGACTTGAAAACCCTGTTTTGCACACATGCGGTTGCCATGAGTCGGAACAGACTCAACAGCAACTAACAACAACTCCATAAAAGATAACCGCTCAAAAACATAAAGAAGTACCCCATACTAAGAAAAACAAATGTGGTAAAAATGAATGGAACAATCAATACATACAATCACCACAAGACAGTTTTTAATTCCGGCCATGAGAGTCAATTCACTGTGGAAGTTTTCAAAGTTTTCACAACGGGAGTTTACCAAACATTGGTACTCACAGTTGCTGTACCAAAGAGATGCTAGCAATTCCTGCAGTAAAAAGATTTCAGTGAAAACTGGCTGGAAGTGTACCCAAAGGAAGGGTTTCCAAGAGCATAAACAAGCTGTGTGGTAAAGCAGAAAGAAAAGCAGGCTCAGAAAACACAGGAGCCCCATGCCTTGACCTGCCCTGAACCAGCTGGCGAACTTGAAGCAGAGCAAGAATCAAAAAACGCAAGACTTTAGAAGAATCCTAGAGACTCTTCTAGCTCAATCTTTCGATTTTAAAGACAAAGAAACTGAGGCCCCAGGAAGAGACTACAGGGCCATGACTCAAACTCAAACATGCAGTCTCCTTTCCCATTACCTCCTGTTGCCCTTCACAATCCACTACCTGGAAATCACATCACAGTAACCTCAAGGAAAGCAACTTAAAAAAATGTAACATTAACTTACTTATTTGCACAGCCTGAAGAAATGCTGTAAACACTGTTCCCTAGAGCTACAGATTCCGTTGCCCTTAATATCTTCTTTGGTAGGTCAGCTCTTATTCCTGACCAGTAAGCCATGAGTGGGGTTATTCCTGAGGAGAAGAAAATACAACACAATTCTTCAAGACCCCTACCCCCTAAAAGCAAATATTTTCTGAATCTGGCAGTTTTTCAACTTGTTTTTGCAGCAGAGGGCTGTCATTAAAGAGGTGATGGGAGAGCCTAGGTATTTCACAGTTACGTTGAAATTTTAAACAAGAAGCACACTCTTCCCCAGTAAATTATTCTAAGCAGGTAACAAATCAGCCATCATTGGAACTACAAGCATGTCTATGGTGTATTAAAAATCAGCAGCATAAGGCAGCCGAGATCTTTGTCGCTCACCCTATATTTGCTATACTTGGTATTTTATGCGAGATCACTTTTGTTCTCAACTGCCATAACTGAGGGCAATCAGTTTTTCTCTTCTTAGACTCTGCTTAGATAATAGCAGTTGTATTTGTATTTGCATATCACTTTCAAAACTCAAAACCAAACTCACCACCATAGAGTCAATTCCAACTCACAGCAAACCCATAGGGTTTCCAAGCCTATAAATCTCTATGGAAGCAGGCTGCCACAGTTTTCTCCTCTGGACCCCCTGGTGGTTTCGAACCACTGACCTTTCGGTTAGCAGTCATACACCTTAACCACAATACCAGAAGGGCTCCACTTTGGAACATTCAATACATTTCATTTTTTGTTGGGGAAAGTTTGGGAAAGGAAATACAAGAACCTGCAGACCCTGTGCATAAAGTAGAGCAGGTGCTGAGCAAACAAGAAGAATGAGGAGACTCTAGAAGTAAAGGGTCAGGAGACTGACCAACTCGATCATGAGAGAAACTGACCATAACAGGCCAGTCTCCATTTCTGAAGTCCAGAAAGGAGTTAGTGAATGCTTAATTTCCTAGGCCAAGCCAGGCTAGGGGTCTCCTAAGGAACTTGAGACATGAGCTGAAATCCGATCCTCCCTTCAATGTTTTAGTTGTTGTTCGCTGCCATGGAGTTGGCCCTCAACTCATGATGAGCCCATGCACAACGGAAAATGCTGCCTGGTTCTGCATCATCCCCATCAGTGGTCGCAGATCAGAACATTATGATCCATAGGGTTTTCAGTGGCTGATTTTTGGAAGTGAATCACAAGGCTTTTCTTCCTAGTCCATCTTAGTCTGGAAGCCCTGCTTAAATCTGTTCAGCACTGTAACAAAATGCAAGCCTCAAATGACAGATGGGTGGTGGCTGCACGTGAGGTGTATTGGCTGGGAATCGAACCCGGATCTCCTGCATGAAAAGTGAGAACTCTACTACCGAACCACCAATGCCCTAGCCTCTTCAACAGCTCTGGGATAAAAAAGCTTCGAGAGTCCTGGCTATATGTTAGGCACTCAAGGTTCATTTAAGGAGTGCCCATCTGATCACATCCACTGTCTCTGCATCAAAGCAACAGTCCTGTCAGCACGTTCACGAGAACGCCCCTGAATTTAGAACTGAGGAAGTGGGGAGGAGGTGAAAGGGAAGGCCACAGTGTTTTCATATTTTTAATTGCTGTATTCCAATAAATGAGCTTCAGCTTTAGTTTAGATATCAAGACTTGATTAAATTTTCCCCATGCAGGTCAAAGAGAAAATCAGAAATCAGAACAAATGCTAAGGGAGTATGGCCGGGGTTGGAGGAAGGAGGAAGGAGGAAGGGACAATATATTTCCCTGAGAAGAAAAACTGAGCCCAGTGAGGCTGAGCTCGGCGTACAATCCCAAGTCCACACGTGCTGAATCAAAAGTCTCTCCATCAGAAGGCAGCTGTCTACCTCAATCTGGAATGGGTGTTTTTGCTTAAAGTGAGTCAATGCAGAACTATGCATGCCCAACCACCGTATGCCTCCCAAGGTTTTGAACCAGTTCCTTCCAGTTTGAACCCCTGCTGAAAATTTGCATTTTTCACAAGTTCCCAGGAAGTCATACCTAAGAATCAGCCAGGTGACTCTTATGTTTAACTTCCTGGGAACTTGTGAGAAATGCAAATTCTCAGCAGGGGTTTGAACCCGAAACCCTGGTGCCTCCAAATGCTGACCAGCATTTCAGAGAGGCACTCTCTATACAGACAGCAGCTCTTGCCCCTGCACTTTAGCACTACCTAGGGAGTTCCTGGGTAGCACAAATGGTTAAGCACTCAGCTGCTAGCCAAAAGGCTGATGTGGTTTGAACTTACACAGAAGCACCTTGGAAGACAGGCCTGGCAATCTGCTTCCTATAAGGTCACAACCTTGAAAACCCTATGGAGCAGTTCTACTCTCCACACATAGCATTGCCATTACGTTGGAATTGACTGGACAGCTACTAACAACAACAGTGCTTTCACAAGGTGACCCAGGCCACTCTCAACAGACAAGGAGCAGAAAAGCGATTGTAGTCTTCCTCTGTGATTCTCTTTAACTCGAGGCACTTTGAGCTGCTTCTCCATTCATGGAGCACAACATCGGGATTGCTTTCTTGCTGCCGTACTCCACGCCTGATCACCCTCTGTGAGTACACAGCATAATGATATCACATCCCCTTCTGCATGTGAATTTTGATGAGCTGCTGACGACTAGACAGGTGGTCCCCTCAGGCTGACTGGCTGGCACAGAGTTCCCCCACAATGGAGGGGCACCGGTGATGGCTGTCATGAGCTGTGTTTGTGTAGGGTGGGCAGAGAAGGGGTGTTGATCTCCAGAAGATGTTCCTGAGCTTCAGGGACATAACGTATACTGTTCAGGGAGAACTGGATTTTGTTATTAGTCAATCTTATTAGCCAAGCTTAGAATCTCAACTCTCAGCACACACGTAGCAAGTTAAAAAAAGAAGCTGTTGTTGAGGCAGAAGAAATCTATACATCAAAATGAATATAGTTTCAGTTCTGAAACATTCCATTTCACCATGCTCTGATGAACAAAATGTAGGCTCTGCAGCACCAGGGCAGAGGACTGCACAGGAGAGAAAGATGTTCACAGCACCGACTCTGTGCTCTGGTGCCCAACTCAGCTTCACCAGATCCATCAAGGGCAGGGAAAGAGGCGAAGCCTCAGGTGGCTAAAACGTACTGTTTAAAGCCTTACAGGTGACAGGGAGCCTTTCCTCTACAGCCACTGAGAGTGGCAGAGTCCCCAGTGCTCCATTCTGTATCCGCTGCCTCTGACCGGGTGCTCAGCCAGGAGCAAGCAGCAGGGGCGAAAGCACTGCAGCCTACAAACGCAGAAACACAGGCCCAGCGAAAAGTGATCTGCATGGGGACTCAAGCTAACCTCCAAGGTCCTTTTCTGCTCTAACATCCTTTGATGGTAAACCCAATGCTGTGTCTTTCCAAATTATTCCCAGGGAAGAATACATGGGGAGAATATTTGAATGAGAGATTGAATAACGTCACTTTATAACAGTTTCTACTGTTGTGCAACTATATTCAAACAAAACAAAAAAACATTCTCTCAACTATTTGTAATTGTGATGAGGTTTGTTAACACACACTTTAGCACAGGATTGGTGTTTCCGACTTACCCCTTCCAAGAAAACACACTAATCAACCTAAACCAAAAAACCAAACCCATTACTGTCAAGTCGATTTCAACTCACAGCAACCCTATAGGACAGAGTAGAACTACCCTATCTTAGGCTCGGTTCTCTAGAGAAGCAAAACCAGTAAAGCATATAAATATATATATACATAGAGAGAGAGATTTTATCAAGGAAACAGGTCATGTGATTATAGAGGCTAGAATGTCCCAAGTCCATGAATCAGGATAGAGGTTTCTCCTGATTCACGTAGCCGCAAGGGCTAGCAAACCCAAGGATCAGCAGGTAAACTGCTAGCTCAAGTCCCAAGAACCAGAGGTCAGACAAACAAGAGGCAGCTGCAGGATCCAGAACAAGCCAAAAGCCTTGGCAAGGGGAGCAGGAAGGAAGTAGGTGGTAGAAAGTAGAGAAATGAAGGTTGAAGAGCGGTGAGCCACCACAGGCCCCACCCCCACCAGTACCACTCAGCAGATTCCATCATGCGGGTGATCACATATCAAATTTCAACAGGGAATTGATCACAACATTATACAACTGCCAAAACACTGAGAATCATGGCCCAGCCAAGTTGACACACAGGGTCTTCCAAGGAGAAGCTGGTGGATTTGAACTGCTGGCCTTTTGGTTAGCAGCCGAGCTCTCAACCACTGTGCCACCAGGGCTCCAACCTAAGAACAATATAAAGTTCTGATGTATTACAAGGGAAAATATCCTTCAGAATCCTGCCTTTCTTCACCTAAAAGAATCCTACACACCAGGAACCCAGCAAGCTGCCACAAAGTCCAACGTCACCACACAAATACATTTTTGAGTAGGGGCAGAAAAGAGAGTATGTTTATGAATTACTGTCCTCTCCTTTACAGGGTTTTACAATATAGAAAACAGACAACTCACTCAGACAGAATGAATGAATTGCAGCTAAGCTCCCACAGAAAAACAGCAAAGGTGTTAATGTTAAAACTGTGAAAATTTTAAAACATACACACAAAACCCATTACAAAGTCAGATGTGAACAACTGGTTGATTATTCATCATTGTGAGTAGTCTGCCCTGCTGATATTCTTTCTGATTACAGAAAACAGAGGCTATTTTGAAGAAAGTAAAAACCTGTTACTGCCAAGTCCATTCTGACTCATTGAGACCCTATAGGACAGAGTAGAACTGCCCCATAGGGTTTCTAAGGTAGACTGCCACATCTTTCTCCTGCGGAGTGGCTGGTGGGCTCGAACCACTGACCTGTATCAGTTAGCAGCTGAACGCTTTAATCACTGTCACTAGGGCTCCTAGGAAGAAAGTAAAAAGTAATATTCTTTTCCACACAATTGAATGCCATTCCTTCAATAGTCTGTATTGAAAAGCAGCATATGCCAGGTCTCCCACAGATCCTTATGAAGTGCCTAAAACATGCACCAAGACACCTGTTCTGGGAGCTTCCCATTCAGGAGGTAGGCAGATCATAGAAAGAGAACAGGTTCAGGGGTAGTGCAGAGCACTGCTCCAGGCAAGCAGTGCTCTAAGCATTCCAGGGAGTAAGACTAGTGAGCTGAGAATACCAGGAAAGATTTTAGGAAGAAGAGGGGACTGGAGCTGGGCTCAAGGGAACCAGCAGACTTGAAGAGGTTCTGGGATTCAGTAGTTAAGACAAACCACAAACATGCTGTCATTATAAATCATAGATATTGGCTAAATTATTTCAGCACAGAGTGGGTAGGAGGGAACCCTGTCAGCCTCATGGTAAGCTCCACAGGACCTCACTTGATGCCAGCTGCTCTGGGCTTCTCAACTCACCTGACACAGACTTCATCCCTTGACCTCGACTCCTGGCTTTGTACCTTCACTTGGCCTGGCAGTTCGGAGTCTCTGGGCATTGTCTTCAGAATGAACCTAAATTAACTGGGCTCTATCTCTCTGGTTGGAAAGGCCACCACCCTCTCCCTAGTTACATCAAACAGAAGGTACAATATTTTCCAGAGGTTTTTAAGGTAACTGGGCTCTTAACTACCCCTACCTATAAAGTTCTAAAACATGTAAAAGGCTAATACTGCAACTGACAAATGATCTTGTTATTATCTACAATATAATTTCGCTGTGGACACGCTTGAAGGCAAAGGGATAACTAGATGAATTCTTAAGAATCCTCACAACCTCCGCACTGTAGGGATATCCATCAGTAAGTCTGAGTTTTGTTTTCAACTCTAGAATCAAACTCTTGTGTGTGAAAGCTCATACATAATGATATTTATGGCTTTCAAGAGATGAGATAAGAGAATATATGAGATTCTGCATGTGGGACATTGATATCAAATAGTAAAAATGAAAGAGCATATTATTAGCTATTTTTGTTTTTTAATGGCACTGACAGGCTTCTATATGCTCCCTAGAAATGCCCAGAGCTGCAGTGTGGCAGGATGCCTAAATGAGGTCTCAGGAAAGATAATGGAGCTTTAATGATGGAAATAGTAAGAAAATTAAATCTAATCATGATCCATTAAGCATACTCTTAGCTCCCATTTTTACTAAATTATTTTATTATGATTTTGCCTCTATTGAAATAACCTTTTATGGCAATTTGATTTGCTAGCATAAATAAGTCTAATTTATTTTCTACTATGAAACCCTGTGGGATTAATAAGAAGAGATGGATCATCTATAATTTTACCCATTCTGTAATCAGGAAGTTACCATTCAGGGAAATGACTACTTTGTCTTACATTTACATTTGTGAGGAAAGCATTACGCTGTAATTAGAGCTGCATTCAGCAGTAACATATCACCTGCTAGAGAAAGACTCTTAAACCAGGCAGTACCTTCTACACCAGCCTGGCAAAAGGGCAGCAAGATCTACTTCATTTGCTAGCATGTCCTTCAGCCTTTGTCCTCATGCTCAGTCCCTGACCCCACTTGTTGATGGAATGTTATCTTGTTTGGAGGGCTTTGTCATTATCGACCAGAACTGCTGGATTGTTTGCTTCCTGCAGGATAATCCTGCAAAGACACCTAGACGTGACTCCTTAAGTGCAGAGTGGTGAACTGCAAACAATCGTGCAATCTGCTGTGAGGCACATGAAGATATGACGCAGCAGAGGAAGGCAGGAATGGCCGTTCACTCTGGTCTCTGCAGGGAATGGAAGTACCTGTCAGTGTCTACACGTGGCATTTTAAAGATCCCTTCCAAAGCATGCCTGCTTCCAAAAATGTCAAGATGAGAAAGCAGTGAAGCCAAACTGGAATCACAATTCCCTAATTAAAGGGGTCTCTGAGACAAATCGTGATTGAGCCTATTATAAACCAGAGAACTTAGTGAGGAAAAACTTTGATTTAGAAAGAATGATACCTCCAGGATGAGAAGAGGTTGGGAGAAGATTATACATACATCTAGCCCTGTTTTCTATTATAACTTTGTATTAAGGTCTATAGAGAAAGAAACATTATAAAGAATAGACTTATGAAACAAATTTTAACCATGGATAACAGCACTTAATAAAAATGGTTCTTTATATGTAAGCTCTCAACAACATAGCAAAAATTTTCATAAATAAGAATATGTGAGAGAAAAAAGCAGAACACACCAATAATAAAAGTACTTTATTCACTTCTCTCAATCTAAGAGAGACGAAGGAAAAAAAATCAGAATACACAAGACCTAAACAATATGCTCAATAAGATACGTCTTATGGGTAAACGTTACACTCTGACCTGCATGGAGAATGAGAAGAGTTTGTAAGTACACACAGAATATTCATGAAAATTCATATCATATGCCTCAGAGGACAATAAATTGCCCCCAAAATAGAAATATAATCAACTCACTAAAACTAGAATTAAAAAAAAAAAAACAAACAGGTTTTTTCTGCAATGCTATTAAACAATGCTTGAGGGAAATACAGACCAAAATCATAGAATTTAATGAAAATATAACAAATCAGAAATCTATGGGACACAGCTAAAGCAATTGTCAGGAAAATATGTAGCATTAGAAACCTATAACCATAAAAATATAAAAACAAAAATAACTGAATTAAATATCAAATTTAAAAAGCTGGAAAAACAATCAACTTAGCAAAAGAAAGCAAAAGGGTAAAATTCATAAACATAAAAGCAGAATTTAATGAATTAAGATACTTTCGCCTCTAGTAGGAGATAACAAATTTTGCAAATTAATGCCACTGCCTCAACAACTAGAAAAATCCAGATAAATTACAAAATCATGTTTTTAATGACATTAGAGAGCTACAGAAGCCACAAGAACTAGGTGAACTAAAATTTCAGAAAGTGAATAGCTTTTCCAAAGTGAGCTGATGATTCCAATCATTTCCCCTGCTTGGGGCATTTGCTGGTTCTAGACAAAAGCTGAAAATTGGGCTTGACATAGGCAGAGGGCCTCTACTGAGTGAATGAGAAACTAGCAACGGTTTTAGAGGTTGTATGTGGCTGGAAAGGAGCCCTGGTGGCACAGCGGTTAAGCACTTCGCTGCTAAACCAATGTAAACTAATGTAATGTAATCCTTAGCATAATCTAGTATAATAAATCAATCAGTTGAAAAGAAGTGAGTCCTGCCTCCAGACTATAAATAGCTATTTTGGCAGAACTCTCCCACTTCACTCTGCACTCTGTCCGTCAACCTGACCTATGGATCTTGGGATGAAAGCCTGCAGCAGTCTCCAGCCTGCTGCCTGACTTAAGGGTTTTGGGATTTGCCAGGCCCCATAATCACATAAGCCAATACCTTGGAGTAAAACTCTATGTATATATCTCATTGGTTCTAAGACCGTGGTGATGGTTACATAACCTTATAAATATACTAATAACCACTGAATTGAACACTTTAAAAGAGTGCATTTTATAATATGTGATTAATATACCAATAATCACCCCTCCCCCCCCAAAAAATGACTAGGTCTTAGTCTGCTTTAAAAGAAACGAGTTGGAAGACAATACTCAAAGAATTTTATTTTTATTCTACCTAAGCTCCATACTGACTGGCATCAATTTTGTAGGAATACAAATTCAAATAGACACTTTAATCTATATATAAAAACCAACAGAAAGAATAGAACTAATCGCAAAAATTTACGTTTGTGTGTATAAACTCAGTAGTTACATACTCTTTTGAAAGCCCTATAATTATATCTAAAAACAGACTTTCATATTTTGTAATATTCAGAAATTTTTCTTCTTTGCAGAAATGTAACAAAACAGATTTCAATCATCTCCTAAAAAATATGTCTTTGAAAGAATAATAATTTTCAGGTATTAGGTCAGTAAATAAATATTACTTTCATAGTAAAAACGGTATGTTATTGTTATTGTTATTAGTTGCCATCAAGTTGATTCCGACTCATGTCAACCCAACGTGTGCAGAAGTAGTACTGCTCCGTGGGGTTTTCTAGACTGTGATCCTTTGGAAGCAGATCACCAGGCCTACATTCTGAGGTGCCTCTGGGTGGGCTCAAACCACCAACCTTTTGACTAGTAAACAAGTGCTTAACTGTTTGTGCCACCTAGGACTCCTAAAAATGATACAGGAAATTGAATTCACTTCTTGAAATGCACTTCAATAACTTTCTTTAAGCTTAAAGAACTATATGCATGTATCACATAAATCACAATTAAATTATAAGACAATACATAATAATTTTGTAAAATAACACCAGGAAAAAAACCAATGAGTTATATTAAAAAAAAAGATATTCTCCAACTAAGTGGAATTCACACTAGGTATGCAAGGATGGCTCAACATTAGAAAATCAGTCAATGTAATACACCACATAAATAAACAAAAGAAAAGAATGACATGATCATCTAAATTGACACAGAAAAGGGATTCAATAAAGTGCAACACTCATTCCTCATAAAAACTCTCAAGAAAATAGGTATAGAAGGGAAATTCCTCAATGTAATAAAAGGCACCTATACAAAACCAACAGCCAACATCATCTTGAACAGAGAAAGGCTTAAAACATTCCTTCTGAGAATGGGAACAAGACAAGGCCTTTTATTACCACTCCTATTTAACATTGTGCTAGAAGACCTAGCTAGAAAAATAAAGCAAGAAAAAGGAAAAAAGAGCATCCAAATTGGTAAGAAAGAAGTAAAACTGTCCCTATTTGCAGATGATATGATACTATACATACAGAAAACAAAAGACTCCACAAAAAAACTACTGGAACTAATAGAAAGATTCAACAGAGTAGCAGGATACAAAAAAGTCAGCTGGATTCCTATAAACCAATAAAGAGATCTATGGAAAGGAAATCAGGAAAGCAACACCATTTATAATAGCCTCTAAAAAAAAAAAATACTTACGAATAAATCTAACCAGGGACATAAAAGACCCATACAAAGAAAACTACAAAATACTACCACAAGAAACCAAAAGAGACTTACGTAAATGGAAAAAGATACCACACTCTGGGACAGGTAGACTCAATATTATGAAAATGTCAATTCTACCCAAAGCAATCTATAAATAGAATGCAGTCCCGATACAAATACCAACAGCACTCTTTAACAAGATGGAAAAACTAGTCATGAACTTTATACGGCAAGGAAAGAGGCCCCAGAAGAGTAAAGCACTACTGAAGGAGAAGCATAAAGTAGGAGGACTTGCACTATCTGACCTCAGAACCTACTATACAGCTACCCTAGTCAAAACAGCCTGATACTGGTACAATGACAGACACACTGACCAATGGAACAGAATTGAGAACCCAGATGTAAATCCATCCACTTATGGTCACCCTGATCTTCGACAAGGGCCCAAAGTCCATCAAATGGGGAAAAGACAGTCTTTTTAACAAATGATGCTGGCAAAACTGGATGTCCATCTGTAAAAAAATGAAACAGGACCCATAGTTCATACCATACACAAAAACTAATTCAAAATGGATCAAAAACCTAAATATAAAACCAAAAACTATAAAGACCACAGAAGAAAAAATAGGGTAAACACTAGAGGCTCTAATACACAGCATAAATAGGATATAAACCATAACTAACAATACATAAACACCGGAAGATAAGCCAGATAACTGAGAACTTCCAAAAATTAAACATTTATGCTCATCAAAAGACTTCACCAAAATAGTAAAAAAAGAACCTATGACTGGGAAGAAATTTTTAGCTATGACAAATCCAATTAAGGTCTAATCTCTAAAATCTAAAGGAAAATCTAACATCTTTACAACAAAAAGACAAATAATCCAATTAAAAAATGAGCAAAGGATATGAACAGACACTTCACCAAAGAAGACATTCAGGCAGCTAACAGACACATGAGGAAATGCTCATGATCACTAGTCATTAGAGGAATGCAAATCAAAACTACAATGAGATACAATCTCACCCCAACATTACTGGCACAAAACAGAAAATAACAAATGCTGGAGAGGCTGTGGGGAGACTGGAACTCTTATGCACTGCTGGTGGGAATGTAAAATGGTACAACCACTATGGAAAATAATATGGCGCTTCCTTAAAAAGCTAGAAATAGAAATATGATACAATTCAGCTATCCCACTCCTAGGAATATATCCTAGAGAAATAAGAGGCATCACACTAGTAGACATATGCACACCCACATTCATTGCAGCATTATTCACAGCAGCAAAAAGATGGAAATAACCTAAGTGCCCATCAACAGATGAATGGATAAACAAACTATGGTACATACACACAATGGAATACTATGCATCAATAAAGAACAATGATGAATCTGCGAAACAAACCACAACATGGATGAATGTGGAGGGCATTATGCTGAGTAAAATAAGTCAATCAGAAAAAGACAAATATTGTATGAGACCACTATTATAAAAACTCATGAAAAGGTTCACACACAGAAAGAAACAATCTTTCATGGTTATGATGGAAGGGGCGTGGGGAGGGAAAAACACTAAATAGACAATACCCATACCAAAAATCCAGTGCCGTCGAGTCGATTCTGACTCATAACGACCCTATAGGACAGAGTAGAACTGCCCCATAGGGTTTCCAAGGAGTGGCTGCTGGATTCGAACTGCCGACCTTTATTAGCAGCCAAGTGCTTAAACACTGCGTCACCAGGCCTACAAAACAGACAATAGATAAGTGGTAATTTTGGTGAAGGATATGATAGTACACAATACTGGGGAAGTAAGCACAACTTGAACAAGGCAAGGCCATAGAAGCTTCATAGACATATCCAAACTCCCTGAGGGACCAAATTACTGGGCTGAGGGCTGGGGACCATGGTCTTGGGGGACATCTATCTCAACTGGCATAGAAGGGTTTAAAAAGAAAATGTCCTACATTCTACTTTGGTGAGTAGCATCTGGGGTGTTAAAAGCTTATGAGCGGCCATCTAAGATACCACCAAAGACACAAAGGAAAGATTAGTACAAATTAGTACAAATGACTGACAGACCACAACCACCACAGCCTCCACCAGACTGAGCTCATCTAAATGGTAACCGACTACCACTACCAACTGCTTTGACAGGGATCACAATAGAGGGTCCTGGACAGAGGTGAAAAAAAATGTAGAACAAAATTCTAACTCACAAAAAAAGACCAGACTTACTGGTCTGACAGAGACTGGAGAAATCCCAAGAGTGTGGTCTCCGGATACCCTTTTAACTCAGTAATGAAGTCACTCCTGGGGTTCACCCTTCAGCCAAAGATTAGACAGACTCGTAAAACAAAGCAAGACTAAATGGGCATACCAATTCAGGGGTAGGGACGAGAAGGCAGGAAGCAATAGGAAAGCTGGTAACGAAGAACCCAAGCTCAAGAAGTGGAGAGTGTCAACATGTCATGGGGTTGGCAACTGTCTTAGGCTGGGTTCTCTAGAGAAGCAAAACCAGTACAGTGTATAAATATATATATAGAGAGAGATTATATCAAGGAAACAGCTCACGCAATCATAGAGGCTAGAACATCCCAAGTCCATGGATCAGGGTAGAGGCCTCTCCCAAGTCACACAGCTGCAGAAGCTGGCAAGCCCAAGATCAGAAGGTTGGAGAGCAGGGCTCCCACTCACAGGCTGTGCAGATCGACGAATCCCAAGTTCAGCAGATAAGCTGACAGCTCAAGTCCCAAGAAAGGGAGATGAGATGACAGGAAGCAGCCGAAGGATCCAGAGAGAGCAAAAAGCCAGAAGGTCTACTTATATACAGATGTGGGCCACACCCCCAAGGAGACTCCCTTTCATCTGATTGGCTACTCACAGTATAGTCAATCATGGAAGTGATTACATTAAAACACGGAGAATCATGGCCCAGCCAAGTTGACAATCTTAACCATCACAGCAACCAGTGTCACAAAACAATATGCATATTAATTGTTTACTCAGAAACTAATTTGCTCTGTAAACCTTCATCTAAACCACAATAAAAAAAATACATATTGATTTTACTTTAATATCAAAGAAAATACAAATGTCAAGATATGAAGTAAAATACAAGATAATTTTATATGCTGCTATTAAGGGCAAATACCAGATGGAAAATTGGAAAAGCACATTTTCTGATTCCTTCCTGGAAAGAGAACTTAAACATTTCCACTCCTCTCCCTAGTTCTCCCTAAAAGAGCTGTCAGGTCAGGGGGACTGTCAGATTCCAGGGACAGTTAGAATAAGAGTATCAAAACCAAACCAAACCCTTTGCCACCAAGTCGATTCCAACTCATAATAATTCTATAGGACAGAGCAGAACAGCTCCACAGGGTTTCCAAGGAGTGGCTGGTGGATTCGAACTGCTGATCTTTTGGTTAGCCACTGAACGTTTAACCACTGCTCCACCAAGGGCGTCAAGATGAGGGTAAATACTGATTCATTAGTTTTCAATGGCTGCCTAACAAATTACCATACACTCAGTAGCTTAAAACAACACTGATTTATTATCTCACAGTTTCTGTAGGTCAGAAGCTCAGGCTGGCTCAACTGGATTCTCTGTTTAAGACCTCACAATACTAACATTAAGTGTCAGCTGGAAGAATACTCTTCCAAGCTCATTCAGGTTAACAGAATTCAGTTCCTTGTGGCTGTAGGACTGAAGCCCCCATTATCTTACTGGTTGTTGGCTGGGTACCACTCTCACCTCCTAGAGGCAACTTTCAGGTCCTGCCCTGTGGCCCCTTCCATTTCAAAATTAGCAATGGAATTCCCTGACTTCGATTTCCTCTCATATTTTGAATCTCTCTGACCTCTCCTCACCCCCCACCCTCTCCTCCCCAGCATAACCAGCTGAAGATGTTGCTCCTCTTTTAAGGAACTCATTATCATTAGGCTAGGCCCACCTGGACAATCTCCCTATCCTCAAGTCAACTGACTAATTACCTTAATTACATCTGCAAACTCTCTTTCGGCACGCAATGTATTATAACCACAAGAGTCACATCAGGGGAATGAAGCTCATGGGGGACACATCTTAGAATTCTGCTTACCATGATAAATGCAATGAATTCCAACTTTACTGTTCATGTAGGTAGACAGTTCTTTCTCAGTATTTTGAAACTATTAGCTTACAGGTAATATGATAAAAACAGTGAAATATTCACTTGGAGCCTTACTCTGTTCAATTAGCAATAACATTTATCTTCTTGATTGAAATTAGATACGGCAACCTGAGGGCAAAGTCTAAGTATTACTCATCTTAGTAATCCTAGTATCTAGAAAAGTACTTGGCACATAGCACTGTTTCATACTATTTATCAAATAAATGTATATATATTAAAAGAAAACATAACAACTCACTGACAGATATCAGTAAATGTCACAAATATCTTTAAAATTATTGTTTTTCATTAGTGAATAACACTATTATTTTAGCATTTTATTATTTTTTTCCAATTTTAAAACTGAAGACAATTTTTAAATGATCTTTTTAGAAAAGATGCCAATATACGATGAGTAAGAGATATAATGACTAGATTAAATAGAGCATAAATCAGTTGTGCTAATTAGAATTTCCAAATTAAACAAAGGAACTAAAAGTTCTTTTAATGAAAAGATTGCTACTGAAACCAGACCTTGCCCAGATTTAAAGACATCTGGGCCGACAGGTTTCAGGATGCCAGTGCAAGGTGCTATAAAAGAACTGGAAAAAAAGGAGCAGGTGGCAAGAGGAAAAAAAAAACTGCAAGAGCCTGAACTAAAGAAGCAGGAGTCAAGAAAAAGATATACACACAGCTCATCTACTTGATAGTTCACTCCATTTAGCGCATGGCCTTTTGTAAAATGCACATTAAAATACAGTTTGCATACAAACTTGCCTCAAAAAATTTTTAAAAATTATATTCAATTCAGAGATAAATTTATTATGCTTTGAATCATCTCCTTTTCTAATTCTCATAGAAAAACAATGACAAAAATCACGGGTGTGTGGGGCTAGGAAAAATTGTAGGATTCTGTTCATCACTCTGAACTTTTACTTATAAGCTAAACTGAGGCCCTGTGAAATGAAGAACAGGAAATCAGAGAGCAGCAAGAGAGGTCCAGGTCTCCCGTCTGCTAGCCCCTCAGGCCTGGTTCTAACCACATTCTCAATCTCTACCTTTACCTAAAGAACACAGCAAGTCCCCATTTTAGGAACAAGTACCAGAACTTATTCCGCAATGTATAAAGACAGATACTTTTCATAATGCTATTTATACCAATAAGATAAATACAAAAGATTATAATAATCTTTATGGATATTTGAAATTTAAATATATATGTAGGATTACAGTTCATAAATAGTGCATCAAATAATTTAAATGAGAATATGACAGTCATGCATAAACAAAGCTATAGTAATAAAGAAAATATTAAATCAATAAAATAATAACAGGTTCATTATTTTTCAAGATAGTCCTAAGATCTCAATTACTATCGTTAAGTCCTCACTGAGCAACATGAGTCAGGTACATCAGATCACTATGAGTCAAAATCGACTTGACAGTATCTAACAACAGCCTTTTAGTGCTAGTGATGCTCAGTCAATTGGTCGCTGCCCTCATTTTATTCATATTCTGCAATAAGAGATGGACATAGAATAAAATGGATACCCTTGGAATTTACCTTCCAGTCATGAGGGATTAAGACGATCTGCGACTGCTCTCCCTCCATAAACAACTAGAAAACAAGACCAAAGTATAAAAAACTATTTTCAGACACTGGACTACAAGCAGTACAAGACAGTGATCCTTGAAAGAAGGGAAACAAATGAGATGAGCCTATCTTGTCCAGGCTTTCTGCTAGAAGGCAGTTTTTCAGATAGTAGTACAACAAAAGGAAACTCATACAGAGTCCAACAATCTTGATGAGTTCAGGAAAATAGAACTGGAGTTCAAGGAGGCCAAGGGAGGTATAATTTACGAGGCAGAGCTCTAGAGAGAAGAGAGTTACACAGAGAAAGAGACTGAGGATTCAGTGTAAAGGTCCCCTTGAATCTTTGACTGAAATCATATTGCATATGATTAGGGCAAATCTTCACAAGGTCAAGAAAAAATTCCTAAGAAATAAAAACTGCTGGGCACAGTAAAGGAGCGCTGGTGGCTCAATGGATAAATGTTTGGCTGGTAGGCAAAAGGTCAGCAGTTCAAACCCACCAGCTGCTCAGTGTGAGAAAGATGTGGCAGTCTGCTTTCATAAAGATTCAGCCTAGGAAACCCTACAGGTCAGTTCTACTCTGTCCTACGGAGTTAATATGAGTCAGAATCGACTTGACTGCAATGGGTTTGCGTATTTTTTTTGTTTGTTTGTTTGTTTAGAAGGCAGTAAGAGAAACAATTCCCAAAGCTCACACAAGGTTAGGTTCAAGGTTCCCTACAGCCAGGGTAGAGAGGTATTGCTGAATATACAATGCATTCAGTAAAAGCAAATCAGGAGTCCGTGACTGAGAAGTTGTTGTTAGGTGCCGTCGAGTCAGTTCTGATTCATAGTGACCCCATGTATAACAGAACAAAATACTGCCCGGCCCTGCGGCAACCTCACAATCGTTGTTATCCTTGAGCTCATCATTGCAGCCACTTTGTCAATCCACCTCTTTGAGGGTCTTCCTCTTTTTCACTGACCATCTACTTTACCAAGCATGATGTCCTACTCCAGGGACTGGTCCCTCCTGATAATATGTCCAATGTATGTGAGACAAAGTCTCACCATGTTTGCTTCTAAGGAGCATTCTGGATTTACTTCTTCCAACATAGTTTTATTTGTTCTTCTGGCAGTCCATGGTATATTCAATATTCTTTACCAACACCGTAATTCAAAGACATCAATTCTTCAGTCTTCCTTACTCAGTGTCCAGCTTTCACCTGCATACAAGGTGACTGAAAACACCATGCTTCAGTCAAATGTACCTTATGACTTAGAAGTGGGATGATATAATTCCTAGAAGAAAGGCAATCCTAGACCTGCCATTAAGGAAGTTGAAAACAAACCTCTAAAAAGTCTGGGGACCATGCTTTCAGGGGCCATCTAGTTCAACTGGCATAACAAAGCTTATTAAGAAAAGCTTCTGCACCCTACTTTGGTGAGTGGCATCTGGGATCTCAAAAGCTTGCAAGTGGCCATCTAAGATGCATCAGTTGGTCCCAACCACCTGGAGTAAAGGAGGACGAAGAACACCAAAGACACAAAGAAAGTTTCAGCCCAAGAGACAGAAAGGGCCACATAAACCAGAGACTTCATCAGCCTGAGACCAGAAGAACTAGATGGTGCCCAGCTACCACCAATGACGGCCCTGACAGTGAACACAACAGACAGTCCCTGATGGAGCAGCAGAACCCAAATTCTAGTAAGAAGACCAGACTTAATGGTCTGACTCAGACTGGAGGTACCCCAGAAAGCATGGCCCCCAGATTCTCTATCAGCCCAGAATTAAAACAATTTCCAAGGCCAACACTTCAGACAGGGATTGGACTGGACTGTGGGACATAAAGTCGTACTCCTGAGGAGTGTGCCTCTTAGCTCAAGTAGATACAAGAGACTAACCAGGCAGCTTCTGTCTGGAGGTGAGATGGGAAGGCAGAGAGGGTTAGGAGCTGGTTGAACGGACATGGGGAATCTGGTGGAAAGGAGGAGTGTGCTGTCACAGAATGGGGAGAGCAATCAGGGTCACATAACAATGTATATGTAAATTTTTGTATGGGAGACTAACTTGAAATATAAACTTCATTTAAACTACAACAATAAACAAAAAAAAAAGTCAAAATAATCTACAAGGAATTTATCTGTCTACCAGAAAAAAAATCCAATGTTTTAGAAAAATCAACAAAATGGCACACTCAATTCAAAATTTATAATGTCTGTCATAAATATAACTAGACCAAAAAAAGAAAAAGAAAACCACAACCCATAACAAAAAGAAAAATCACACAACCAAAACCTAACCCAGTAATAACATAATGGAATTGCAGACAAAAATGTTAAAATTGCTATTATATAGATAGGCATAATTTGCTCAAGGATGTAAAGAAAAAATAAATATAACAAGGTGAAAAATGGAAGATATTTAAAAAGGGCTAAATGGAATCTATAAAAATAAAAATATAATATCCAAAACAACAATTCCACTGGATTACCAGATTGTACGCGACAGATAAAATGACCAGTGAACTTGCAGACGTAGCAACAGAATATACCCAAAATGAAGCGCAGAAAGGAGAGACAGAAAAAAAAAAAAAAGAGACCCAGTGTTCTGTTGGATAATGTCAAGTAGTCTATAAGCATGTAACTGAGGTTAATTTAGGAGAGAAAAGGGACAAGGGGGAAAATTTTTTTTAAAATAATGGTTGAAAAAATGCCTAATTTGAGAAAAATTATAATCCTTCGGGTCTAAGTTCAACAAACCATAAGATGGATGAACATTCACACACACACATATACACACTATGCCAACACAAATCATAATCAGACTGCTGACGACCAGGGATGAAAAGAAAATCTTAAAAGTAGTCAGAGGAAAAAAAGACATTACACAGAGAAAGGAACAAACATAAAAACGACAGACTTTTCATTAGTAACCATGCAAGCCAGAAGACAACAGAACGGCCATTTTTGAAAGTATAGAAAGAGAAAGTAACAAACTAAAAATCTATAGTAAATGAAAATAATATTCAAAGATGAAGGTGAAGTAACTTTTTCAGCAAAGCAAAGCTGAGAGAATCCTTGATTCGCATAACTGCACAAAAAACTAGGTTAAAGAAGTTTTTCAGGCCAAAAAAAAAAAAAAAGACAACAATGAAATTTGGTTCTATGCAAAGGAATGAAGATCACCTGAAACTGTAAATATGCAGGTAAATATAAAAGACTTATTTCTCTCATATTTAAATTTCTTTAAAAAGTAATTGACTGGGTAGTGTAAAAAACAATAACAACACACTATGGGATTCATAACATATGTAGAAGTAAAACATGTACGTGCAAATGTCTGGCCCCAAGAATAATTAATGTAAAAAAACATGATTGCTCCATGACATTTAAAATTTCTTTTCAAAACATTAAAACCTCTCTTACTACCAGTTACAAATGTGTAGGAAATATTTTTTTTAGCTACACCTAACATTTATTTAGTGTGATTTTAAACAGAAGAAGGATTGAGAATTAAAGCGTTTTAATTCTCTTTAAACACTTGTTAAGAGTGATGTGAACAGTGCTTATCTTCTTATTGTCCTTTAACTTACAAAGTGAGTGTCTTTCCTATGCTTTGGGGAACTGTCATATTCCCTTCTAACATTTTATCCTTTGTGCTTTTAATGATGTGAAGTATCACCAAGATATTGAAGACTACCAGCATCACTTCCTCTGGAATATCTTCATTATTTCTATCACACCACTTTCCCCATTAATATCAGCACGTTTACTAAGTTCCCCTGGCTGCACGTGTAGAGCTTCTAGAACAGCGGCATTGTCAACATTCCCACCATGATCTATTTCTTCTAGAACTCCACTTAGGTTTGATTCAAATTTCATTTCCAGGTTGATCACTTTGTGTTCCTTTGCTGCACTTTTATCTCTGTTGTCCAATCCCTCTTTGACTAAACATTTTTGTAAAATATCATGTAGGTTTATCACTGGGAGACAAGGAGGCAACAAAACTACACATTTAGTTGTCTGGCCACGAACTAACAGATGCACAATGACAAATCACCAACAGATTTTGAAAGAAGTAATGTGACTTGCCACCAGTCATGATGTGCATCTGTGTTTTACTCAGCGATTTGCTGAGTGAAGAGGTAGCAGTAAAGTTTGCATTTTATGCAATTATTAACAGTTAATATACCGCGGTAGGAGCCCTGGTGGCACAGTTGTTAAGAGCTTGGCTGCTAACCAAAAGGTTGGCAGTTCAAATCCACCATCAGCTCCTTGGAAACTCTATGGGGCAGTTCTACTCTGTCTATAAGGTCGCTATGAATAGGAACTGACTCCACAGCAATGGGTATACTGTGGCAACTGAAATTTGAACTAGCGTCACATCTATACTAGTAACTATGTATAGAGAGAAACACATAGAATAAAGAGTCCCTGGGTAGGCTAATGGTTAAGCTATCAACTACTAGCTGAAAGGTTAGTAGTTCAAATCCACCCAGAGGCTCCTCAGAAGACAAGCCTGGCAACCTACTTCCAAAAGATCACAGCCTTAAAAATCTCATGGAGCAGTTTTACTCTGCACACATGGGGTTGCCATGAGTCAGGAATCGACTCAACGGTAACTACTAACAGTAACACAGAGAAACAAACTCAGAAATACATATACACTAAAATGTTAACTATGATTATCCCTGGGAAGGGGCTTATAGCTAATGTCTATTTTCTTCTTCGGGTTTTTCTGTATATTTTTACACAATACAGACCTAAATACAATACTTGTGTAAAAAAGAAAAATAGCAACCATTATTTTTAAAAGATAATAATTTCTTAGGCATTGCTATTTTCTAGCTTTGAATATATAATTTTAAACTCATACAAATTACCAGGAAATCAGAGCATGCATATTCCATGGCTTTCCATAGGTAAATACCAATCAATTGTCACAGTGACCATTTCATCTAAGTGTCAGGAGACATTTTCAAGTTTCTTACTCTTCCCCCTGTTCCAATTGAAGGGACAATCACATGTTCTTCCTTTTCCAGGGTTCTTTAACCCCTAAAGGAGTCATAGGTTCTACAAATATCTTTTAACATTTAATCATAAAAAGTCATTGATGATTTCCCTAAATATTCTACATTATAAACATTATCAGGCATAAATGACCTCTCCTCAATAATATAATGCAGTGAGAAAATAGTCTGATAAAAATATTAGTCTGAGAAAGTATCAAAGCAAGAATGTGGTTATATACTTGCCAAATAATATGACAATATGAATGTAGTTTCCACATGGTCAAAGAGTAAAGTAACACAATCAGTGAAATAAAAATTTCACTACCATTAACTTAGCCTAGGAATTTACAGAACTCTGTTCATATGTCATGAGAAGCAGTTTGCCCTTGAATAGCCAGTTACCTTCAAATTAAACATTCATGTACAAAGAACAATGTATAAAATAATACCACCATTAAATTGATTACATACACAATTGCTTTCCAGTCATCACATAATATTCCCAAGCTAGTTTTTTGTTTGTGTGTCTATTTGCTTTTACTTAACAACTAATACTGCCAATTTAATTAATGACAAACTAACTTTACAGAAAGGTAAAATACGTTGAGTTGACATTTACTGAGAGAACCACAAATGTACACTACAGAAAGTGAATGTTGCCACAGGCCACTAAAGTCCTACTTTATCTTCACTTTCCAACTGAACCCAAGCCATAATACATGCCATTATACAAGCCAAAACACGTGACTTAGTTCGTATTTTTTTTCGTATTTGTTTTGTTTTGTTTTCAAGTATCAACCACTATATAACTGATGACAATTATTTCACATCAGTGGGACATTAATAGCTTATCTTTAGAAAACAATGTGGTGCTCAAATCCTCATCATAAGAAAGTGTTTTATGAATGATAAATATGTAATAACCCACAGAAATAACTGAAAAACTACTTCACAGAAAGACATAATTTATGTCAAGGGCATAAACCATTTTGTGGCTAGGCTGACCTAAATAAAAATGTTTCAGCACAACAAAAAGGTGCAGAATTTATCTATACATCAGTTTTGGAAAGATACCATACATAACAACAATCTAAAAGAGCAAAAGGTTGCCCAATGATATTCTTTCTGTTCCCTGTTCATCCTGCTTTCAATGATTAGTATTTGATATAATGAATGCTTCTATTCCTCTCAGAAGTGAATTAATCATAGTCAAAGGATCATACAAGCAAGTGAGCAAAGTTAATGATCAGTAGGAACTCTGACAAGGAACAATGCGTTTATGGTGTTAAACTTTTCCTTTTCTGTTGCTGTTGTTGTTAGCTGCCCTTAATTTGGCACCTGACTCATGGCGAACCCATGCACAATAAAATGAAACATTGCCCAGTCCTGTGCCATCCCCATGATCAGCTGCAGACTGAACCATTATTATCCATAGGGTTTTCACTGGCTGCTCTTTAGAAGCAGATCACCGGGCCTTTTTTTCCCTAGTCTGTCTTAGTCTGGAACCTCTGCTGAAGCCTCTGCTGAGCAACATGCAAGCATCCACAGACACACAAGTGGTGGCTGTGCATGAACGAACTGCACTGGCCAGGAACCGAACCTGGGTCTCCTGCACGAAGGCAGGGAATTTTACCACCACAACTGCCCCTGAACTTTTCCTTAGTAATCCCTAGGCTTTAGGAGGAAAGACTTGTGAATATAATACCTCTGAAAGTCCTTGCAGTGAGGCCAGGGATCTTGGTGCCTCTCCTGTAATGGCAACAGCAATGGTGGAGGAGAGGGTATGCTTGGAAATCCACCATTTTCTTCTCCTCAACAGAAACTGACACAAGCAAGAAGAGAGATTTCAAAGCCTCATCTCATTTGAGTAAAACCATTGTTACTTGTTAGGTATACAGGTTTGACACAAACAGTACACTTAAAATTTAGAAAAGGAATGGGGAAACTGACTCATTATCCTCATTTCTACATTTAAAGCATAAGATTTTTGAGTACCTACTCTGTCACCAGCACTGTACTAACCGTGTTCACACTACAATCTCATACATCTCATGAAGACTTGAGATGCACTGGCCTGTAGAGATGTGTCCTCACGGTGTGTAAAAGAAACTCTTGATAACCCACTAAGAGTATACACGAGTCCTCATAATGAAGCCAGTATTATTAATTCTGTGAAATCAGAAAAAAAAGAAAAGAAAAAAAAAACCTTAACAGAGGAAATCTAGGTCTTCACTTTTCTATATAAGTAAGATTTTGATAAAAATGTATGTAAGTAGTAAAACATTTGAGAAAGAATAATAAGGAAAAAAATTCAGTGAAAAAAATACAATAGTGTGGTACTTCCACTGGAAAAGAGGTTAAACCAATTAAACGTAAGAAGGCTTGGTAAGAGATCTAAATATGAAGTCTCTACATCATGTTAAAAGTTGCTTGACAGTGGGAATGGATGGGCTATTTTAAAAAAGGGATCAGAAATGAGTATTTAACAATAACAGAAGCAGTAGACTGTAGTGATTAACACTGCAGACTCTGGAGAAAGGTGGCACCAACTCTTACCACTTTGTGACATTGGGCAAGTTACTTAATCTCTCTGTGCCTCTGCAGTCCTCGTGGGGGGGAAGTATTAACTACCTTGTAAGGCTGTTACAAGGATTAAAACTGAGTATGTATAAAGCATTCAGAATAAAACCACTTAGAATAAAAACAGTATATAATAAACACACCACCGAAACCAAATCCACTGTTGCTGAGTCGATTCCAACTCACCGTGACCCTATAGATAGAGTAGAACCACCCCACAGGGTTTCCAACGTTGAAATCTTTACAGAAGCAGACCACCACATCTTTCTCCCATGGAGCAGCTGCTGGGTTTGAACTGTCAACCTTTCAGTTAGCAGCTGTGTGCTTAAACCACTGCACCACCAGGGCTCCTTAAACCAGCCAAGTGTTGGTTAAATGAATAATTGGAGAAAAACAAATTTAGATTTTTATTTCAAAGCATTATCCAAACGAATTTAAAATAGATTCAAGAGTTCAATGTCAAAGAGTAAAACCACTTTAAAATCTTAAATGAGGTAAATATTTTTCATACTGGGAATAGGAAAAGCATTTTAAAGTCTAACATCAAAGACCAAATCTTAAAAGATATAGATGTGATTTTAAAACTATTAAAAATTTGTCTATCTTTAAAATCAACATGGGAGACACTCAGAGGTCATCCGAGATTTCTAAATAGTCAGTAAAAACCCGTTTCTGTCCAGTCGATTCCGACTCAGGAGGGGCCGGTAGATTTGAACTGTTGACCTTTTGGATAGCAGTCGAGCACTCAATCACAGTGCTGCCAGGGCTCCAAATAGCCAGTAGGCCATTAAAAACAAGGGACCAATCGCTAATAATGATTCCTCCGTGAATATGAAGTCCTTCTAATCATAGCTTGAATATACTAAACACTCACAGAGCGTTAGCACATGGAAAGTAAGTTTTATTACTTACAAAAAGCAGCAGACAGCATACAACAGGCTAGCAGTCCCCACTAACTCAAAAGCTGTCCCGAAAGAGATGGAAAACTTCTACACGTGCCTTGCTGTGTACCATAGATGGTTCCCCTCTGTCTTCTAGAAGCTGTTCTGGTGTAGACAGAGAACTCATCTATGCCTGCCTCCACCTGGCATCATAGGTGAGGGACATAAAAGGGGACCTACCTTCTGTCGGAAATCCTGGTAGCATAGTGGTGAAGCGCTACGACTGCTAACC
This sequence comes from Dugong dugon, assembly GCA_030035585.1. Lineage (NCBI taxonomy): Eukaryota > Metazoa > Chordata > Mammalia > Sirenia > Dugongidae > Dugong > Dugong dugon. The sequence goes on along the minus strand of CM057481.1, from coordinate 25,652,329 downwards.
AAAAGGTCAGCAGTTTGAATCCACTAGGTGCTCCTTGGAAACGCTTTGTGGTAGTTCTACTCTGTCCTATAGAGTCTCTATGAGTCAGCATCCACTCAACAGCAACAGGTTTTTTTTTTGTTTACCTTCTGTCGGTACCGCTAGGCCAGGTAGACTTAATTAGGTGGGCTGAAAGCTTCTGCTACACGAGTTGCTTACTAGCACCAATGCTGAGCGGATATCGAGGTCCCTCACCCAGCCATTTTTATACCCCAAAGTCCACATGACATGCTACAGGGACAAACATCAGGCCATGGGGAGGGGGTGGCAGGTAGCTTGTTCCAATGCCTCATAATGCTCCCTCCCCTCCTGAGGCCTGCTGCCAACGTGATGAGTCCAGAACTCCCAATTCATTTGCACATGCTTAAGTGTTCCCTGGCTGTTTTAGAAAAACAAAAGGTATTTTAATGGCTCAGCTATTTTCAGAAACCAGAGACTAGAGGTCAAATCAAGTTCCTTGTCCCATACAACATAAATACAGCTAAAAATCAAACGACAAACTAAGAAAATATTTGAATTATATATATGATATGATATAGGATAAAATTTAATATCATTAATAATACAAAGAGATCTAATAAACCACTAAGAAAAACACAAATACATAAAGAGAAAACTGGGCAAAGGCCATAAATCAGCAATCCACAGAACAAAAAATTAGTTCTAGCAAATGTATTAATAGAAAGCTTAACTGCTATTCAGAAGACTTCAAACAGAAATGAGAAGATTTTGCCTATAAAATACAGAAATATTTACACACCAAAGGTTTATACATCATATGTTGTTAGGTGCCTTCAAGTTGATTCGGACTTAGAGCGACCCCATGTACAACACAATGAAACGCTGCCTGGTCCTGTGCTATCCTCACCATCGTTCCTATGTTTGCGCCCACCGTTGCAGCCACTGTGTTAATTCATCACCTTGAGGGTCTTCCCCTTTTTCACTGACACTTTACCTTAACAAGCATGATGTCCCTCTCCAGGGATTTATCCCTCTTGATAACACGTCCAAAGTAAGTGGGACAAAGTCTCACCATCCTCACTTTTAAGGGGCATTCTGGCTGTACTTCTCCCAAGACAGATGTGTTTGTTCTTTTGGCAGTCCATGGTATAGTCAATATTCTCTGCCAACACCATTAATTCAAAGGCATCAATTCTTCTTTGGACTTCCTTATTCACTGACCAGTTTCCACGTGCATATGAGGCGACTGAAAATATCATGCCTTGATTTTAAATCACACAGTATCCTCTTGTTCTGTTCAAACAACTGCCTCTTGGTCTATGCACAGGTTCCTCATGAGCACAATCAAGTGTTCTGGAATTTTCATTCTTCAAAATGTTATCCATAATTTATTATGATCCACACAGTAGAACACCTCTGCAGTCAATAAAATCCAGGTAAGCATCTTTCTGGTATTCTCTGCTTTCAGTCAAGATCCATCTGACATCAGCAATGATATCCTTCTTCCCACATCCTCTTCTGAATCTGACTTAAAGTTCTAGCAGTTCCCTACTGAGGTACTGCTGCAACCATTTGAATTATCTTCAGCAAAATCTTACTTGCATGTGATATTAATGATATTGCTCAATAATTTCCACATTTCACTGGATCCCTTTCCTTTGGAATGGGCACATACATACATCTCTTTCAATCAGTTGGCCAGGTAGTTGTTTTCTAAATTTCTTGGCACAGACGAGTGAGTGCTTCCAGCATTGCATCCATTTGTTGAAACATCTCAATCGGTATTTCATCAATTTCTGGAGCCTTGTTTTTCACCAGTGCCTTTAGTGCAGCTTGGACTTCTTCCTTCAGTACCATCGGTTCTTAATCATAAGGTACCTCTTGAAATGTCTGAACGTTGACCAATTCTTTTTGGTACAGCGACTCTATGTATTCTTTCCATCTTCTTTTGATGCTTCCTGCAACATTCAATACTTTGCCCACAGAATCCTTCAATATTGCAATTTGAAAACTGAATATATTATATATACATGGAGCCCTGGTGGCGCAGTGGTTAAGAGCTCGGCTATTTAACCAAAAGGTCAGCAGTTCAAACCCACCAGTCGCACCTTAGAAACCCTACGGGGCAGTTCTACTCTGTCCTATAGGGTTGCTATTAGTCAGAATTGACCAGGTTTGGTTTTTTTTTTGGTATATACAAATATGCATTTATAGTAAGTTCTGGCAAAAATATAGGAACTAGCCTCTTTCATAAACTGTTCAAACAAATATAAATTAATACACCTTCTTTTGGAACTCAATTCATAATAGTTATAATAATTAAATGCCCTTCAAACAATGCACATACCAAAATCCAGAAAGTCTACCTTTACAAATGTCTTTTGAAGATCAATAATTTGCATAAAGACATAATTATAAGGATGTTTTTAATCACTTTATCATTTTTAATAATCAAACATTCATTTGTTCATCAAAGAATATTTATGAGCATCTACTAAGTGCTAGTATTGAGATAAGGTCTGGGAATCCAGCAGTGAATAGAAAACACATAGTTCATGCCCTCACAGGGCTTACCAATAGTAGAAATGAGAAAAAGTTGTCAAATGATTACTTAAAAATGAAGTAGAATTATGTTTACTAAAAGGAGAAAGATGTTTGTGATAAAGGTAACTTATAAAGCAGTATCAATACCTACTTACACACAAATGTGCATATGCATGACTAGAAGGCAGCACATCCAAATGTTAAAGTGATTATCCCTTTGTATTTGGAAAAAGGTAATTTTCATTTTCTTTCATATTTAGTGTTTTAAAATTTTTTCTACACCAAAACTTTTTTAACCAGAAAAAAAAAAAAGGAAAAAAAAAATATATATATATATTTGAAAACACAATAAATGTTTGTTCATTCATTCATTCACTAAGTATGTGATCAACACTATTGATGTGCCATTCACTGTTCAAGGTGCTTGGTAGACTTACCATGCTGAGCTGGACAAAGAATGTTGCTGCTCTCATGGAGCTTAAATTTCAGTGGGACACAAAGTTCATAAATAAGTAAACATATATATGTATGTATGTACGTGTGCATGTGTGTGCATGTGTATATATATATATCTATATATACATATACATAAACTACTGTTAAGGACCACATTAGGAATTAAAATTGGATAATCTGAGAGACAGAGACCAAGTGGGCACTTTAGTTTGAGACGGCAGGGGGAGATCCCAGGGGAGATGCAGTGCAATGAATTACTTAATATGGCCCTTCCAGCCATAGTCTTTGTAACTCCCTCTAAATGACTGGGTAGAACTATGCAAATGAGGTGCTTGTGGACCACCAAGAGGATTGAATAGCTTGCTGATAATGTAAATAAGGTGCACAGCACCCTTGTAGGGGTGGGACCATGCAAATAAGGTGTATGGAACCCTAACAAGGGGACTGGTCACTTTTGCCATCCCACTAGGCTTAAAAGAAAGCCAATTACAGAGCAGAGAGAGGATCTCACCACCACTAAGAAAGAAGAGCCAAGAGTGGAACACGTCCTTTTAACATAGGATCCCTGCACTGAGAAGCTCCTAGAACCAGGAGATGAGAGAAAGAGCTGTAACATGGAAGACAGAGAGAGGCAGCAGAGGCAGAAGATCAGCAAGGGACCAAAAGACCAACAGGAGATCATGTGGTGGGCTTCCCGGCCCATAGAGAAAGAAAGCTGAGTACCTTTGGGCATGAGGCTTACTGGTGGAGTGCGATACTTCCGGGAACTTTTTGGCAGAGCTAAAAGAGCTTTGCAACACTTGTCAGAGCAGGGTAGAGGCCGGGCCAAAGGGCCAAGGGCCCAGAGAAAGATGTCCCTGTGTGCACAGCTAAGAAGAAGCTCTCCTGATCCAAGAACCATATCCCGAGCGTACTTGAACCTGAACTATAACCTGTTACTTCCTTAATAAACCCCATAATCATGAGTGTTGTCCGTGAGTTGTGTGTGACCACTGCAACAAATTATAGAACTCAGCAGAGAAATAGAGTGCTGTGGGAGGGATAGTTGGTGTCGGAATTGGTAAAAAGGTTGGAGAGAGGAGGTATGTCTGACCTCAGCTCCACAGGAATCAATCTTGGGCTACTGGTCTTGAATTCTCCTTCCTTTTTGTGAAGTCAGAGGAGGTCAGAGGCCTCCCTCATGCCATTTAGACTGAAATTTAAATGACAAGAGGGACCCAGCCATGCCAGAGTGAGGGGAAGACATTCCAGGCAGATGGAACTTCAAGTGTGAAGGTTCCAGGGTGGAAATAAGCTTGACACATTAAAGAAACAAGAAGGCCACTGTGGTTGAAGCACATGGATGAAAGGAAGAGTGGTAAGAGGTGGGGTGGAGGAGCTACTCAAGGGACAGATGATGTAGGCCATTGTAAGTCCTGGTACAGAGGTTTGGGTTTTTTTTTTTTTCAAATTGGATGTTAAATCTTGGCAATTTTTAAACCAGAGAAAGAAATAATTTTCATTTTAAGAAGGTCAAGTCTGGCTGCTACGTGGAGGCACGTAATTAGGGGAGATGAAAGCAGAAGCAGGAGTATGAGTAAGGAGATTCTGCAGAAGACCAGGTGAGATATGACTATGGGGCTATAATGAAGATGGAGAAAGGTAGACAAATTGACGTATGTCTAGGAGAAAAATGAAGGATGATTCTAGATTATATTGCATGAGTGGAGAAAGGTGTATCTTACCAAAATGGAGAAAATTGGTAAAGAAACAGCTTTGGTAATGTGTGAGGAAGGGCAGTGGTCACAGAATCAAAAGGCTTATTTGGCCATGTAATGTTTGAGATACTTCTAAGACATCTATGTAGAGATTTCAAACAAGCAGTTGAATACATGGCTCCAGAGTTCAAAGGAATGATCAAGGTTGGAGATAAAGATTTGGAAGTCTGCAGCATAGAGACATTTTATCAGACAACAGATGGCAGCACACTGATCAGATCAGATAACAGATGGCACACTCAAAAGGATTTAACTGAAAATAACTTAATGAAAGATCTTTTTATATAGGCAAGCTTAAGAGAACCAGCAAAGATGGTGAGGCACCCAGGGACAGCAATTGTTACTACCCTTAGGTCTGAAGCAGCAAAAAGAAGGAATGGTGTTATCAGAGCAGAGGAACAGTGGGAGCTAGGGAGGAGGGGGCTCCTGACAGGAATTGTCATTACAAAGGAATTCAGCCACTGCCAGAACAGGAGTCAGACGGGAGAGGGACAGAGGAGAATAAATACTCTGACCTCTTTCTCCTCCTGCCCTTTGATCCTGTAGTGTCTCCTACTGGTACAACAACTCAGCTAGAAGCCAGAAGGTTAAGAAGCCCAGGTGATGTAGCTGGATGCATCATCCTTCAGCTCACTGAGCTCATGGATCCTGGAAAGGGAGGCTAATGGAGAATTACTAACACAATGGTATTTGAAGCCCTGAACAAAGAAGAATTTATGTATGGGAAAGTATGTAAGTAAAAAAGAGAAGGGGTCCCAAGATAGACCTCTGAGGCCCTCTGGGCCTTAGAAGTCAAATACAGATTGAGGAATCAGCAAAGGATACTAAGAAATAGTGACCAGAGAGGTGGGAGAAAAACTCAGAGAGTGTAGTGACACAGAATGTTTCAGGAAAGTGAGGGTGGTCAATTTTGTTAAAAACTGTTTTCAGGTCAATAAAGTAATAACAGAGAAGTGACTATGGGATTTACCAATGTGAAGGTCACTCACGACATTAATACCTCCAAGCTCAGTAAAGAAGTGCAAACAAAACCTACAGAGTAGCTGAGGAAACACTGTAAGATGAAGAAGAGAAGCCAGCTCCTATAGACAACTTGTTATAGATTGAATTGTGTCCCCCCAAATATGAGCTAGAATCCTAATCCCTATATCTTTGGATGTAATTCCATTTCGGAATAGGGTTTTCTTTGTTAAATTAATAAGTCCATACCAATGCAGTGTGTGTTCTAAAACTAATCATTTCTTTCTTATAAACAGAGCAGATTAGACAGAGACAAGCAAGTACAAATGGGAAAATAGATGCCACATGAACATTGCGAAGGAACCAAGAAGTTGTGGAAGAGACAAAGATCTTTCCCCTAGAGCCAACAAAAAGAGAGCGTCCCCACTAGAGCTGGTGCCCAGAACTCAGACTTCTAGCGTCCTAAACTGTGAGAAAATAAATTTCTGTTTTTTAAAGCCACTCACTTGTGGTATTTCTGTTACAGCAACACTAGGAAACTAACATATGACTCCTTCAAGAATTGTAGCTATGAGAGCAATCAGAGAGCTGGAGCAATAGCTGCAGAGGAATGTGAGGCTAACAGCATGTCTACTACTTCCTAACAAGAGCTAATAAGAGCAACAGAAAAGAAAACTACAGGAATACAGACCTTACAAAAGAAAGAGGGGATGGGCCCAGAGCACAAGTAGAAGAGTTGGTTTGCCCTGGATAAAAGCAGGGATATGCTAGTCATTCCAACAGGAAAAAAAGACAGGGGTCTGGATACACTTGCCTGTGGGCTGACAGATTTGGTGCTGGGAAGACGAGGGAATTTCTCAGTGAAGCATAACTGTGTATACTGGGCAGTTGTTTTAGAGAGTGGAACCCAAACACTTGAAGCAGCATGGATCCCGAGTTAAGATTCGGTCAATGTTGTTGTATGTTTTTCTCTAGGAGGATTTCATATATTGGGTGCTATTATACAACAGAAGGAAAGTTGGACTTAATGAGTTGTAACTCTGACAGCTAAGATGCAGAGAAACTGCAGAAAAATTGAGGTGTTTTTAAGGGCATGGGATAGACAAACCATGGAACTAAGCTGAGAAAGGAGTGAAGACGAATGAAAGTTGGCAGATTAATGGTCTGGACATCTCAGTGAGGTTACAGAACACCTGAAAGACCACAGTAGGTGAGCTGAAAGGATGGGCGTTGAGAGAGTGGGATGTTTGACTGAAACCGTAGCTCAGTTACGAGGGATGACAAGGTTAGGAATGTGTTCACGGAAATGTGTGCAGAGGATGGAACAGAACATTAGAAGATAGATGGTTATGGTACTACATGGCCAAAGTGAAGAATGAACCATCTACATGAAAACTGAAATCACCAAGAATGACGACAGAAGTCATCAGAGAAAGGCATAAATTGAGTCAGATTTCAGAGAAAGGTTTCTCAACCTCGGCACAACTGACACCTTGGGACAGATGATTTTGTTGTGAGGGCTGACCTGTGCACTGTAAGATGTCTAGCAGCATTCCTGGCCTCTACCAACTAGATGCCAGTAGCACCCCAATCCCAATCTCTGTTGTAGCTCCTCTGGGTTGGTGGCCATGGCTGAGAACAGGACAATCCTGCAGACTCCTTGCTGAGGGGTCAAGAGTGAAGTCCACTGGGTCTCTGTTCTCATGCAGCACGGTGGTGACTGAGAAGGTTAGTCTCACCCAGAGCAGACAACCAGAGACTCTACCCTCTCCTCACACTGGAGGGAAGGGGGGCATGATGGAAAAATCTCAATATACCATCCACAGGCAATCCAAACACTAACTCTTACTTGTTCTCTTGAGCCTGGGCCTTCCCAAAAGAGTCTCTGGGAAACTGAACTGCATTCAAAGAACTTCTTTTCTCTGTGTGGACCAAGAACATGGCAAATTGTGTATTTATCTCTGAAATAAAATTGGGCTTTGTGGACTTGAACTCCTTCCCTTCCCAACCCTTCCCCCATAGCATATCCCAAGTTGAATTTCAGAGGCAGATAGTCTAGTCCTCTGCACAAAAGAGTCATTGGTGAAGTCAAACAATGAGTTCCATGTAGGATCACCTTGTGTTGTCTGTGGGTTCACTGCCTAGACTGTTCAGAGTAAGTACTGAGGTTTGGTCACACACGAAAACCCATAGGAAGGGAAGATTTCTGGGAATAGCCTAAGGAGTATCCTGATTATCACCCCAAGATGGTTTATCAGTGGACAATTTTAAAGGGGGACAAAAAAGGGATATGTCCCTCAAAACACAAACCTACAGATTTTGAGGATGGGGGGTCTATACATTAGGAGAGCTCAAGAGTAAAGTCTACAATTCACAATACCACCTACAGAAAAGTGAAAAAAAAATTTCTATATACATCAAGTCTACTGAATCCTTTTGACATATATTTCCCAAAGTTAAAAAATAATAATAATAACTTTCGGAAAAAGCTCATTTATGAACAGTTCTTTCACTACGGCAGCCCTTGACTTTCTGAAGACCTGAGGCTAATAAACCTTAACAGCTCTAAGCCTTCCTGGGATAAGCGGATCCATTACACATTACACAAATGCCCAACATGCAAAGCTGATGCAAGAAGAAACGTCCTAGTCCCACCTGTCCAGTCCTCACTCTCACTCCTTCCTCCCCAGCAACCATCTCAGGGAAAAAGCTGGAAACACCTGACATGCTTTCAGCCTGCCATCCCTGTTATCTATCTAAACAGGTTTACAACACTGCTTACTTTTTAAACTAAACCCTCTAAAACATAAATTGTTTAAAAGTAGCTCAACTGGAGGCATGGAAAAACTATAAAACATTTTATAGTGAAATAAAATAAAAATCCAGTGCTTCAACAGACACAGAGCATCTCAGGAAACAAGACAGATAGAGAGACATATGTGAGCAATCTCCCAAAGCACATGAGCAATATATTTCAAAGGAATACCTGCCATGGAAAGCAAAATGAATCATTTTTACTGCGAAATGTAGAAATGGCCATAGTTATACGGCACAGCAGGAACTGTTCACATGTGAGTCAGGAAGGGCACCATTGGAATAGAAAAAGAGCATTATTGTTGCTTTGATCAATTTAGATCAACAATCTTAAGGAGCATTTAACCTAAGACAACAAATACATGTAGAAATTATTTTGACCCCAGAACAAACACACACAAACGTACTAACATCTAAGCAGATTTCATACAATCTTCACAAAGATTATTTTGGAGTATCTACCATTATAATTACATGGTATAATTACTATAAAAAATACTAAGGGGTATCATATTACTTTTTTATTACTCCTATAATGAATTACCACCAAGTTAGTGGCTTAACACAACACAAAATTTATAATCTTACAGTTCAGAAGTCCAAGATAGGTATCACTGGGTTAAAATCAAGATGTGGTGAAGCTCCAGGCAACACGGCGCTATAGTCAGAAGCACCACACCATCCTTCCACAGCAGAGATCCAAGAAACTAAGTCAAAAAGAGTCACATATCAATCTTGAAACCCTAAGCATCAAAAGAAGAGATAAAGAACTCAGCCAAGTACCAGATGGAATAAGAAACTGATCGAGAACAGACTGGGAGGGGAGATCCATGCAGAGGTACCCTATCAGCTACCGCAGCACGGATCTGCCATCTTGGACTCCTACAGGAGATCAGCGAACAGAGAGTATGAGAAAGCAGCTTCATGGAGCTTCCAGCAGGAGACAAAACAACCGGTAACAGCCATATACTCTTTCCCACACCCCACCCTTCTTCACCCCCCTTGGCCTCCTTTGCTTCCTGCCGCCAGAGTCTATTGGCTGGAAAGCACCAGCTTCACCCTGGTGTCACTTGGATTCCACATGCCTGCAGTGGCCAGCTCCCTGAGTGTCATTTGCTGGCTGCTGGTGTTGGTTTTTTCCGCTTTTTTGTATTTCTTCATTACCTCTCACCACCTCCCCCTCCTTTCTCTCAAATACCTGGCTCCGTGTGCCATCTTTGCTTCTCCCTGAAAGGCCGCAAAACACCACTCGACTGTGAAACTGCTGCCTGGCCCATGCCGCCATACTGGAGGGACCCCCGAGGCTTCTTGTTTGTTCCTTTGCTCTGATTTATTCATTTCTTTTGTTTTTCTTTTCTCAGCTTGGGAGCCCCTTCTAGCTGGGCAGCACCACGCAGCTTGGAAGCTACTACCCTACTCTGCACAGATGCACAGGGACATCCCTGGGGGCATTTCTTCTTTCTTGTCTTCTGTTTTTCTTTTTTTGTTTCTTTGTTTTGTTTTCTTCTCTCTCTTATTCCCTTTTTGTCTTTCTTCATTTCCAGGTTCTCAATTTATTCATTTTTTTCCTTTTACTCTATTTCTTTTCTTCCTTGTCAGTTTTGTTTTTCCTCAGTTCTCAGTCTCTCATCTCTCCAATCCAATAGCAAGCTCACCTACCACCCTTTTTTGTTTGTGTGTATGTTTTTGGCTCCTGTTCCCAGCTACTCTCTCACATGTTTCCCATACCCATCTTAGCTCCACACATCACAATTCCCCTCCTCCTTCCTGCCTACCTGTACCGTGCACTGAATATCACACTCCCAAGCAGCAAAGGCACAGCCTACTAGAACCTTCCCCACACTGATTCCAAGTCAGCACTGTCATCCCTAGTACATGCCACAAACAACCCCTCCCAGCAACTTCCCTTCAACTAGACCTGCCCTGCTGTACCATAACTGAGTGACTGACCCCGCCCATTGGAGAAGGAGGTGAAAAGTATGATAATCACAGATGAGCAAACAACAAAGAACGCACATTCCACCTGCTCAGACACAACCAAATAAAACAAAAAAGCAGGACAAAACAAATCTACAATCAATAAATGAGGAAAACAACTACTGAATGCCCCGAAGACAGCAGACAATATCAAAAAGTATACAAAAAGAAGACAGGATTGTTCCAACAGGCATACAAAATAAAAGACGTTCTAGTAGAAGAAAATGTACTAGAAATACCAGATAGGGAATTCAAATCTCTAATATTCAGAATTATCCAAGAGTTGAAGTAAAAAGCAGACAAAAATGAGGGAAAAAGAGACAAATTCATGGAAAAGGAAGATAAATTCATGGAAAATACAGACAAAAAAATGGAAGAATTCAAGAAAATAATACAGGAACAAAATGCTAAAATTAATTCACAACTAGAACTCAGACAAAAACAACAATTAGAAATCCAAAAGATAAACAACAAGATTTCAGAAATGGACAGGGTCACAGAAGAGATGAGGAGCAGGTTTGAAATGATGGAAGACAGGATCAGCGAAACTGAAGACAAACACTTGGATACAACTTTGTTTGAGGAAAAATCAGTAAAAAGAATGGAGAAAAATGAAGACACCCTGAGAAGCATGTGGGACACAATCAAAAGCAAAAATCTGTGAGTGATCAGAGTTCCAGAACAGGGGAAAAAACAGAAAACATAGAGAGGATCACTGAAAAATTGCTAACAAAAAACTTCCCCAATATCATGAAAGATGAAAAGCTGACCATCCAAGAAGCTCAATGAACCCCATATAGAAAAGACCCTAAAAGAAAATCCCCAAGGCATATTATCATTACACTCACTAAAACCAAAGACAAAGAATCCTGAGAACAGCTCAAGAAAAACAAAAGTCACGTGCAGAGGAGAAACAATAAGACTAAGCTCAGATTATCTGGCAGAAACCATACAGGCAAGAAGGCAATGGGATGACATATAAAACCTTGAAAGAAAAAAACTGCCAGCCAAGAATAATGTAACCTGCCAAACTCTCGTTAAAATATGAGGGTGAAATTAGGTCATTTCCAGATAAACAGAAATAAAGGAAATACGTAAAAACCAAACCAAACTTACAAGACTTATTAAAGGGAGTCCTTGGATCTGAGAACAAACAACATCAGACCACAGGCCGAACACAGGACACAGGATTATACTAGCCAGATACTAACCTAGGAAATGAACTCTTAAGGACTACCCGAAACCAAAAGAACTACAACAGAGAACCAGAGAGGTTAATCAGTAAATGACAACAGCATCAGAACAATAAAAGAATAAACAGTGTAGGTATAGAACCTTCTAATGAAGAGGAAGGCAAGGCCATATCATGTAATAATAGACTGGTCCAAAACTAGGAAGATGAGGGTAAATTTCAAGGTAACCACAGAGAAAGTTAACAAACCTACTCATCAAAATAAAGAAGAAAACCATAAAGTCTCAGTAAAAACAAAACCTACAAAAACAAATGAAATGGAAAAAAAAAGAAACCCCACAAACAAAAGGAACTCAGCACAGGAGAGTAAGAGGAACAAAGAAAACATCAACACCACAATAAAAAGCACTACAAAATGACACCAGTAAACTCATTCCTATCAATAATCACACTGAATGTAAACGGCCTCAATGCACCCATAAAGAGATGGAGAGTGACAGAATGGATAAAAAAAACAGGATCCATCCATATGCTGTCTACAAGAGACACACCTTAGAAAAAAAGACATAAATTTATTAAAAACCAAAGGATGGAAAAAATATATCAAACAAACAGCTACCAAAAAACAGCAGGAGTGGCAATACTAATCTCAGATAAAATAGACTTTAAAACAAAATTCCATCATAAAAGACAAAGAAGGACACTATATAATGATTAAGGGGATGATCCATCATGAAGACATAACCATAATAAACATCTACGCACCCAATGACAGGCCTCCAAAATACATAAAACAAACTAACAGAACTGAAAGGAGAAACTTACAGTTCCACAATAATAGTAGGAGACTTCAACATACCACTCTCGGTAAAGGACAGAACATCTAGAAAGAAACTTAACAAAGATAAAGAAGACATAAAGGGCACAATCAGCTAACTTGACCTCACAGACATATATAGAACACTACACCCAAGAGCTGCAAAGTACACATTCTTTTCCAATGCACATGGAACGTTCTCCAGATAGACCACATCTTTGGCCACAGAGCAATCATCAACAAGATACAAAACGCTGAGATAATTCAAAGTATCTTCTCTGACCACAACACCATCAAGGTAAAAATAAAAAACAGGAAGACCAAGGAAAAAAGTTCGATTACATGGAAACAGAATAACACCCTGCTTACACATCACTGGGTAATAGAAGAAATCAGAGATGAAATCCAAAAATTCCTAGAATCAAATGAGAATGAAAACACATCATACCAAAACCTTTGGGACACAGCAAAGGCAGTCCTCACAGGACAATTTATAGCAACAGATGCACACATCAGAAAAGAAGAGACAAAATCAAAACATTCACTACAGAACTCAAACAGAAAGAGAACAGCAAAAAAAGCCCACAGCCACTAGCAGAAAGGAAATAATAAAGATCAGAGTAGAAATAAATGAAATAGAGAACAGAAAAACAATAGAAAGAATCAACAAAACCAAAAGTTGGTTCTTTGAAAGGATCAAAAAAATCGTCAGACCACTGGCCAGACTGACAAAAGACAAACAGGAGAGGATGCAAATAACCCAAATAAGAAATGAAATGGGGGACATTACAACAGACCCAACTGAAATAAAAAAGATTATAACAGAGTATTATGAAAAACTATACTCCAACAAATTTGAAAACCTATAGGAAATAGATAAATTTCTAGAAACACATTACCCACCCAGGCTATTACAAAGTGATGTTGAAAATCTGAACAGACCCATAACAAGAGAAGAGATTAAAAAGGTAAAAAAAAAAAAAAAAAAACAAAAAAAAAAAAACTCCCAACAAAAAAAAGCCCTGGTCCAGATGGCTTCACTGAGAATTCTACCAAACATCCACAGAAGAGCTTATACCAGTACTACTCTAACTATTTCAGAACAGAGAAAAGGAAGGGATACCTCCGAATTCATTCTCTGAAGCCAGCATAGCCCTCATACCAAAACCAGGCAAAGATGCCGCAAAAAAAGAAAATTACAGACCAATATGTCTCATGAATATAGACGCACAAATTCTCAACAGAATTCTAGCCAACAGAATTCAGCATCATACCAAAAAAATAATACACCACGACCAAGTAGGATTCATTCCAGATATGCAAGGATGGTTCAACATTAGAAAATCAATCAACGTAATCCACCACATAAAGAAAAGGAAAGAAAAGAATCACATGATCATCTCAACTGACACAGAAAAGGCATTCGACAAAGTCCAACACCCATTCCTGATAAAAACTCTCAATAAAATAGGTATAGAAGGGAAATTTCTCAACATAATAAAGGGCATCTATGCAAAACCAACAGCCAACATCATTCTTAATGGAGAGAGGCTGAAAACATTCCCCTTGAGAACAGGAACAAGACAAGGATGCCCTTTATCTCCACTCCTATTTAACACTGTGCTGGAAGTCCTAGCTAGAGCAACAAGCCAAGAAAAAGAAATAAAGGCATCCAAATTTGTAATGAAGAAGTTAAACCATCCCTGTTCGCGGATGATATGATACTATACGCAGAAAACCCTAAAGACTCCACAAGAAAACTACTGGAACTAATAGATTCAGCAGAGTAGCAGGATACAAAATAAACATACGAAAATTCATTGGATTCCTATACACAAAGAGAACGATGAAAAGGAAATCAGGAAAGCAATACCATTTACAACAGCCCTTAAAAAAATAAAATACTTAGGAATAAATCTAACCAGGGATATAAAAGACCTATACAAAGAAAACTACAAAACAATACTGCAAGAAACTCAAAGGGATCTACATAAACAGAAAAACATCTCATGCTCATGGATAGGCAGACTCAACATAGTGAAAATGACAGTTCTACTCAAAGCAGTTTACGAATACAATGCAATCCCGATCAAAACACCAGCAACATTCTTTAAAGAGATGGAAAAACTAATCATTAACTTTATATGGAGAGGTAAGAAGTCCCAGATAAGTAAAGTTCTATTGAAGAAGAAGAATAAAGTAGGAGGACACACACTACCTGACTTCAGAACCTGCTATATAGCTACGGTAGTCAAAACAGCCTGGGACTGGTACAACGACAGATACATTGACCAATGGAACAGAATAAGAACCCACATGTAAATCCATCCACCTACGGTCACCTGATCTTTGACACAGGCCCAAAGTCCATCATGTGAGAAAAGATAGCCTTTTTAACAAAGGGTGCTGGCAAAACTGCATGTCCATCTGCAAAAAACTGAAACAGGACCCATACCTCACTATACACATAAACTAATTAATTTGGATCAAAGACCTAAATATAAAGCCAAAAACTATAAAGTTCATAGAAGAAAAAATAGGATAAACGCTAGAGGCCCTAATGCATGGTATTAACAAGATACAAATCATAACCAACAACATACAAACCCCAGAAGATAAGCTAGATTACTGGGATCTTCTAAAAATCAAACACTTTCGCTCATCAAAAGACTTCACCAAAAGGGTACAAAGAGAACCTACACACTGGGAAAAAATTTCTGGACATTACAAGTCAGACAAAGGTCTAGTCTCTAAAATCTGTAAGAAAATCCAACAGCTCTACAACAAAAAGACAAATAATCCAAGTAAAAAATGAGCAAAGGAAATGAATAGAGACCTCACCAATGAAGACATTCAAGCAACTGACAGACACATGAGGAAATGCTCACGATCACTACCCATTAGAGAAATGCAAATTAAAACCACAATGAGATACCATCTCACCCCAGCATTACTGGCACGAATCAAAAACACTGGAAATAACAAATGTTGGAGAGGCTGCAGGGAGACTGGAACTCTTATGCACTGCTGGTGGAAATGCAAAATGATACAAACATTTTGGAAAATGATATGGTGCCTCCTTAGAAAGCTAGAAATAATACCATACAATCCAGCAATCCCACTCCTAGGAGTATATCCTAGAGAAATAAAAGCCGTCACACGAATAGACATATATACACACCCATGTTCCTTGCAGCACTGCTCACAATAGCAAAAAGATGGAAACAACCTAGATGCCCATCAACAGATGAATGGATAAACTATGGTACATACACATAATGGAGTATTATGCAATGATAAAGAACAATGATGAATGTGTAAAGCATCTCATTACATGGATGAAACCGGAGGACATTATGCTGAGTGAAATAAGTCAGTCACAAAAGGACAAATACTGTATGAGACTTCTACTGTAAAAACTCATGTAAAAGTTTAGACACAAAAAGAAACAATCTTTGTTGGTTATGAGGGATTGGAGTGGTGGTGGTGGGTACTAAAAAGACAACAGATACATGGCAATTTTGGTGAAGGGTAAGACAATAAACAATACTGGGGAAGCCAGCACAACTTGTCCAAGGAAAGGTCATGGAAGCTCCACAGACATATCCAAACTCCCTGAGGGACTGAACTGCTGGGCAGAGGGCTGTGGGGACCATGGTCTCGGGGAACATCTAGCTCAATTGGTATAACACAGTTTATAAAGACAATGTTCTACATTCTACCTTGGTGAGTAGCGTCTGGGGTCTTAAAAGCCTGTTAGCAGCCATCTAAGATACTCCACTGGTCTCACCCCTTCGGGAGCAACGGAGAATGAAGAGAACAGGATACGAGGAAAAGATTAGTCCAAAGGACTAATGGACCACAGCTACCACCGCCTCCACCAGACTGAGTCCAGTACACCTAGATGGTGCCTGGCAATCATCACTGACTGCTCTGACCAGGATCACAACAGAGAATCCTGGACAGAGCTGGAAAAGGATGTAGAACAAAACTCTAACTCACAAAAAAAGACCAGATTTACTGGCCTGACAGACTGGAGAAAACCCAAGAGTATGGTCCCCAGACACACTTTTAGCTCAGTGGTGAAGTCACTCCCGAGGTTCACCATTCAGCCGGGGATTGGACAGCCTCATAAAACAGAATGGGACTAATGAGGCACAGTAGTCCAGGGACAAGGACTAGTAGGCAGGAGGGGACAAGAAAGCTGGTGATAGGGAACCCAAGGTTGAGAAGAGACAATGTTGACATGTTGTGGGATTGTTAAGCATTGTCATAGGGCAGTGGGCAGTATGTGTATTAACTGTTTAATGAGAAACTATTTGTTCTGCAGAACTTCATCTAAGGTACCAAAAAAAAAAAAAAAATTATCTATGTGAGATCAAATTGACAACAGCAACTCAAAAGGTTTGACAGGAAACCTAGGGGGCAGTGAGTTGAAGATAATGGTGATGGAATAATTTGGAAAAGGACAGTGAGAATAGCAGCACCACTGCACATATGTAATCGATGTCACTGAATTGTACATGTAGAAACTTTTGAAATGGTGTAACTTTCGCTATGTATATTTTCACAAAAAGAAAAAAAACAAAAGGTCCTCCAAGGTCTACAAGGGCGAGTTGTTGACATGTCATGGGGTTGTTAACCAATGTTATAAAACAATATGTGTACTGACTGTTTAATGAGAAACTATGTGTTCTGTAAACCTTCATCTAAAGTACAATAAAAGGAAAAATCAAGGTGTTGGCAAAACTACATTCCTTACTGGAGGCCTAGAAGAGAATCTGTTTCCTTGCTTTTTCCCATTTGTAGAGGCTTCCTGCATTCTTTAGGTCGCCGCTCCCTTCTAACTTCAAAGCCAGCAATGATCGGCCAAGTCTTTTTCATACCGCATCACTTTGACTCTTACTCTTCTGCCTCCCTCTTCCCCATATAAAGGATCCTGGTGAGAACACTGGACTCACCCAAATAATTCAAGATAATCTCCTTATCTTAAAATCAGCTAACTAGCAACCTTAATTCTATCTGTAACCTTAATTTTCCCTTGCCATATAACATGCTCATAGGTTCTAGGGATTAGAACATGAATACCTTTTGGGAGCCACTATTCTGCCTACCACAGGTATAAGCTTTAAAAATCATTCCAAACCACAGCAGAGGGAAGAAATCTACATATACATATAAAAAGACTGCCCAGAAAAGGCATTTTCAAAATAGGAATTTTACTGAATAATACTGTAAGAATGGCGTGAGGGCAGCCTCTGCCCTCTAACTTCACCAAGGGGGAAGAAGAATCAAGATTAACAGCCTAAGGCTGATTCCTATCAGGCAGAGGTCACACATGTCTCCTCTCTGCGCCATCTTTACCAATTCTGACACCAATCGTCCCTCACAGGACACTCTCTACTTCTCTGCTGGGTTCAATAATTCACTGCTGGGTTCGATAATTCACTGCAGTGGCCACACAGAACTCACAGACAGTACCCACAATTATGGGTATATTAAGGAAGTAACAGAATTCAGGTTCAGGAATGCTCAGGATACAGTTCTTCCATCAGGATAGCCTCTTCTCAGCCATACCCACATGCATACCTCTCACTGGCAAATGTTACAAAGCTCTTTTAGCTCTGCCAGTAAGTTCCCAGAGGCACTCCACTCCACCAGTAAGCCTCAGCCAGAAGGCGCTCAGTTCTAGCTCTGTGGGTCAGCAAATCTAGCTCCACCAAGTATCCAGGGAACTCTACTCTGCCAGCAAGCCTCCTGCTCGAAGACACTCGGCTTTCTCGCCAGGAAGCCCATCACGCCATCTCCTGCTGGTCTCTCTTGCCTCCTCTTCTTGTGGTCTTCAGTGTTACAGCTCTTTCTCTCTTCTTCTCCCGCTTCCAGGAGCTTCTCAGCACACGGATCCCAGGTCCAAAGGATATGCTCTGCTCTTGGCTCTTCTCCTTCTCTGTGGTGGGATCCTCTCTCTGCTCTGGAATTAGCTCTTTTTTAAGCCTAGTGGGATGGCAAAACTGACCAATCCCCTTAGTGTGCCACAATTACCTTATTTCCACAGTCCTACCCAATCACTTGGGTAGGAGTCACAAAGACCATGGCTAGAAGGGCCATATTAAGGAATTCACTGCATCACAAATACTTAGTAGTTAATATCTACAAAAAATAAGAATCTAATTAACATTTGCTTTAGTCACATGTTCCAAAATGTTCTTCCTCACAAATGACTCCCAGGTACATCTTTTTAAAATGCAAATGTAATCATGTTAAATCTTGCTTAATATTCTTCCATGTCTCATCAAAGTAGGTGTGATATAGTCCAAATCCCCTGGCAAGGACTACAAGGCTCTTCCCAGTCTGCATCCAATCTACCTCACATCTACGTCACTTCCTGTACGCACTCACTCATGCAGGCTTTGACTAAGCACCTGCTGCATGCCAGCCAGTAATCCCAGTGCAGGGATATAAAGGTGACCGAATATACACACGATTCCTACTGTACGTATGTAACTAAGTGGTAGACTTTAATCAAATAATCACGCAAAACAAACGTAAAACTGCAAACTATGACCAGTGCCATAAAGAAGTACAGGGTGCTAAAAGCACCCGCGACAAGGGAATCTGACCTAGTCGGGACAGTCTACATGATCCTCAGAAAAAGAGGCAAAGAATCATTGGAGTTAACTCTGACAGGAGAGCACAAAGAGTTTTCTAGGCATAGGAAGAACAGGTGCATATGCCCTTTGAGAAAGGGAACAGAGCAAGGATACACTTCAGCTTGGGAATAGCACTGTCTATCATGCAAACTGGAACACTTCATGCTCAGCACAAGTATCCCCTCCCTCCTGGAAGGGGCTCTGATCAACCCATATCAGAGAGCTGGCAGCACCATCCCTGTTGCTGTGTCTCCATTATAACTTACACTATATTGTATTATATAACTGTTTATTTAAGTCTGTCTCCACAGTAAACTGTGAGTTCACTGAGGCCAAGACTGTATTTCATTCTTCTCTCTAAACAGATCAGTGCCTGTCTAACCAACTGACTGAATAATAATGACTACTACAACTCACACACAAAATTTGCACATGATATTTTCCACTTCTCTCCCTGGTACACTCCCAAGAAATCGAGGTAGCTTTGGTTGAGAAAAAAAGCCAAACGCCTGTTATTTCTCACAAGGTAAATCCATAAATGCATAAGTAGTTACATCAAGAGATCAAGAAAACAAAATAGCCCTGAATGAAAAAGAAAGGAATAACTGATGACTTTTTCTCAAAAGGAATTAATGTAACAGAAAGAATATAACCAGTAGAATTGGTAAATAAACTCAAGAGGTACTGAAGAAAAAAATTAAGTTAAATAAAACACTAGCAATCTTAATACAGACAAAATATGAGAAGTCATATATATACTAAATTAGGAATAAGGTGGAATAATCATATTTATTTAAATAAATATACATACACTACTACTCAAACAATGAAATGGATATTCTAGGAAAATTCAAATTTACAAAATAAATTAAAGACAGAAAACTTAACAAAGCAATAACTAGGGAAGAAATTTTTTTAATTGCCAAAGTATAAATAAATAAATGTAGGAAAAGAGACAAATCTTCCACACAAGAGAATTTCAAATAATGTATGTAGATATTTGCACTCAAGGATACGTAGTTTGATTTCCTCCCTTTGAGTTTCAATGGTGTTTAGTAACTTGCTTCCAAAGAGTACAGTACTGAAACAAGGAAAAAGTAACTATACAGTGTAGAAACCTCAGCCACGTAATCAAGATTAACATTATCAGCTACAAGTCCTGTTAATTAAATGTACCCTCGATAATGATATAAGAATGGCACTTCACTTCTGTGGTTTCCTACCAAAAAACACATAATGTCTGTCTAATAATGAAAAAAACAGAATCAGGCAAATCCAAATTAAAGGACATCCTTCAAAATACTACACCACTGATAGTGTCTGGGGTCCTAAAAGCATTCGAGCGGCCATCTAAGATACAGCTAGTGGTCTCTTCTCATCTGGAGTAAAGAAGAATGAAGAAAACTGAAGACTCAAGGCAGCAACTGATCCAAAGGACTAACAGATCACATACATCACAGCCTACACGACCCTGAGACCAGAAGAACTAGAGGGTGCCTGGCTACCACTACCAACTGCTCTGACCAGGATCACAGTAGTGTTCCAGGCAGAGCAGGAAAAAAATGTAGAACAAAAAGTCAAATTCACAAAAAAAGACCAGACTTATTGGCCTGATGGAGACTGAAGGAACCCCTGAGACTATGGCCCTAAGACACTCCTGACTTGCAACTGTAGCCTTTCCTGGAAACCACCTTCCAGCCAAGCAATAGACAGGCTATAAAATAAACATTAATACCTGAAAAGTACATGCTCCATAGAAAAAACAATTATATAAAACCAAAAGGGCAATATTTGCCCAAAAGTAAAGATGAGAAGGCAGGAAGGGGCAGGAAAACCAGATGAATGGAAATGGGGAACCCAAGGAGAAAACGTGGAGAGTGCTAACATAGCGTGGGGATTGCAACCAATGTCATGGAACACTATGTGAACAATTTGTTAAATGAGAAACTAGTTTGCTCTGTAAACTTTCTCCTAAAATACAATAAAACTTTTTTTAAAAAAAATCACCATTACTGCTCAAAACCATCAAGGTCATCAAAACCAAGGAAACTCTGAGGAACTATCACAAACTACAGGAGATTAAGGAGACATGGAAACTAAATGTAATGTGGTACTCCAGATGGGATCCTGGAAAGGAAAAAAGGGCATTATGAAAAACTAATGAAATTTGAATAAAGTGATAGTTCCTCAGTTGGGACACATTTACTATAGTAATAAAAGAACTTAAATATAGAGGAAACTCTCTGTACTACCTTTGCAACCTTTCTGTAAATCTAAAACTATACTAAAAAGCTTTTAAACAGTTTTTTAAAAGTGGTCAAAGAACTAGAACCTCCTAAAACTGCACCATGATCAGATGAAAGTTTTAAACAAATAAATTTTCAGTAAAGGGAGAGGAGATTTCTACACTTTACTCAAATTGATAAAATGATGACATTAATAGACTGTGATAACTTATATATCTAACGTAATACTAAGAGTAACCACTAAAAAACCTATGCAAAGGGATGAATTCAAAAACACTATAGATAAAACGGAATTCTAAAAAGATGTTTGAGTAATCTGTAGAAAGGCAGGAAAAAGAAATTAGAGATACAAAAAATAAAGAAGAAGAAAACAAAAAATAAGATGACAAACTTATGACATATAAACAATTACATTAAATATAAATGGTCTAAATACACCACTGTAAAGGCAGAGATCCATAGAGTAGATTTAAAAAGCAAAATAAACTTGACCCATCTATATGCTGTGTACAAGAAACTTACTTCAAATATACTGACAAAGATAAGCTGAAAGTTAACAGAATGTAAAAAATATATATTGTGCAAATATTAATTTAAAAAAATGTGTCTATATTGGTATCAGATGAAGTCAACTTCAGAGGAAAAAATTACTAGGGTCAGAGAGGTCTATTACATTAACGATAAGAGTCAATACACAAAGAAGACAATGTAATCTTAACTGTGTACGCACCAAAGAAGAGAGCTACAAAATGTGTTAAGCAAAAACTGATACAATTGAAAGGAGAAATAGACAAATCCACAACTAATTAATGTTGAAAATTTCAACACCCCTCTCTCAACAATTGATACAACTAGACAGAAAATCAGTAAGAGAAAAAAGAAACCAACAACATCAACCAACAGGATATAACTAACATTTATACAACATGCCTTTGAGCAACAGCAAAATACACATTCCTTTCAAGTATCTATAGAACATAAACCAAGAGAGGCCATATCCTGGGTCAGAAAACAAACATCAACAAACTTACATAAATTGAAGTCACTGACAGTGCATTTTTTGACCACAATGGAATCAAATTAGAAATCAGTGATAAAAAAGATAACAGGAAATCTTCAAATACATGGAAACTAAACAAGATACTTCTAAATAATCCATGAATCAGAAAGGAAGACTCAGTGAAATTAAAAAAAAAAAAAAAAAAGTTACACTGAACTGAATGAAAATAAAACATATTAAAATTGCAGGATACAGTTAAAGCAATGCTGAGAAATTTACAGCATTAAATGTTTACATTAGAAAAGACAAAAAGTCTCAAAACAATAATGTAAGTTCCCACTTCAAGAAGCTAGAAAAAGAGGGAAAAAAAGGAACTACCCCATATACGCTATGGAGCCCTGGTGGCACATGGTTAACAGCTCAGCTACTAACCAAAAGGTCAGCAGTTCGAATCCACGAGCCACTCCTGGGAAACCCTATGAGGCAGTTCTACTCTGTCCTATACAGTTGCTATGAGTTATAATCAACTCTATGGCAATGGGTTTGTATATGCCATAACATGATGGTCTACAGAGAAAAATCTCGGAATCTACAAAGAAACTCCTAGAATTAATAAGTGAATTTAGCAAATTTGTAGAAAACAATATCAACATAAAAAAACTACCGTATTTCTATATACTAGCAACAAATTTGTGGAAATTGAAATTGAAAATACAATTCCACTTATAATTGCTTAAAAAAAATTAGGTGTAAACGTAACAAAACACGCACAGCACTTGTATGCTAAAAACTGCAAAGCACTGATGAAAGAAATAAAAGATCTAAATAAACGGAGTCATAATATGTTCATGGATTAGAAAACTCAACAAAGTAAAAATGTCAATTATCTCTAAACTGATAGATAGGTTTAATGAAATATCTATTAAAACGCCAATCAGATTATTTTGAAGATACAGACAAGATTAGTCTAAAACTAATATGAAAAGACAAAGAAACAATAGCAAAAATAATTCTGAAAAAGAAGAATCAAGCGGGAAAAATCAATCCACCTAATATCAAAACTTATATAGCCACAGTAATCATGACTGTGTGGTAATGGTAGAAGGATAGACACACAGATCAATGGAAAAGAATACAGAACTCAGAAAAAAAAACTCACACAAGTTCAGCAAACTGATCATTGACAAAGAGGTAAAAGTAATTCAATGGAGGAAAACCAGCTTTTTCAACAAATAGTGCTGGAGCACTTGGACAACCATAAGCAAAAAAATAAACCTTCAGAACATCCAGAATGGAAATAATGAGAATGTTCATGCATTGTGAAGAATGTAACCAATGCCACTGAACAATCTGTGTAGAAACTGTTGAATGGGAACCTGAACTTCTGGGTAAACCTTACCAAAAACACAATAAAATATTATTTAAAAAAATAACCTTTGATTAAAACCTCATGTCTTACATAAAAACTACCTCAAAATGAATCATAGATTTAAATGTAAAATAAATTTTTACAAAATTTATAAAATTTTAGTAGAACACAGAAGAAAAACTTCAGGCTTGGTAAAGAATTCTTAGATAGGATACCAAAAGCATGATCCATAAAATGGAAAAAAAAAAAAAAAAAAAGCTAAATTGGACTCCACCAAAAATAAAAATTTTGTTCTGTGAAAAATCTTGTTAAGACGATAAAAATACAAGCTATAGACTAGGAGAAAAGATTTACAAACCACATTATCTGACAAAGAACTCACATTTACAACATATAAAGAACTCACAAAACTCAACAATAAACCCTCCCAAAAAAATCCAGTTTAAAAATAGCAAAACATTGAGAAGGGAGAGGGTTGACATGTTGGGGGGCTGTTAACCAATGTCATAAAACAATATGTGTACTACTGTTTCATGAAAAACTATTTGTTCCGTAAGCCTTCACCTGAAGTACAATAAAAAAAAAATTATGTTAAAAAAAAAAAAAGCAAAACATATAGACATTTCCTTAAAGAGAATGTATGAATGGCAAATAATGCAAATTAATACCACTGTGAGATATCACTAGACAACTGTAAGAACTAAAATAAAAGAGTGACAACAGTACCGGTAAGGATGTGGAAAAACTGAACCTCTCATGCATTGCTGGTAGGAATATACATGGATATAGCCACTCAGGAAAGAGTATGGGAAGTCTGTTTAAAAACTAAATACATACTTACCATGTAACCCAGCAATCACACTCCTGTGCATTTATTTCAGGGAAATGAAAACTTATGTCCACAAAAGCATGTACACAATTGTTCACAGCAGCTTTACTGTAATAACCAAAAATGGGAAAAAAACTAAAATGTCATAAATGGGTAAATGGTTAAACTGTGGTACATTTGTACCATGGAATACAAAAACAAAAAACCAAACCTACTGCCAATGAGCCAACCCTGACTCCCATGGATCTCATGTGTTACAGAGTAGAACTGCTCCATAGGGTTTTCTTGGCTGTAACCTTAATGGAAGCAGATCACTCGGCCTTTCTTCTGTGGTATTGCTGGGTGGATCTGAACCACCAACATTTAGGTTAGCAGTTGAGTTCATACCATTTGCACAATTCAGGGACCTTTTGTAGTACATCTGTACCAGGGAATATTACTCATCAATAAATAGGAACAAACTATTGATACCTCCAACAACTTGGAAGGATTTCAAGATTATTAGGCTGAGTGAAAAACCCAACCTAAAAAGTCACATACTTGAGTAAAATAAGCCAGTCACAGGAAGAAAAATATTGTATGATCCCTCTTATATGCAATATCTGAAAAAAAGACACCAAATCCACTGCCGTCAAGTCGATTCCAACTCATAGCAACCCTATAGGACAGGTTAGAACTGCCCCGTAAGGTTTCCAAGAAGCGCCTGGTGGATTCGAACTGCCGACCTTTTGGTTAACAGTCGAACTCTTAACCACTATGCCACAAGGATTTCCTAGTATCTAGAACAGGAAACCTTAGAGAGACCTACAGAGCCCTGGTGGCATAATAGTTCTCTCCCTCGTAATCATCAAATATTTTTTTTTTTCTGTGTGTAAGCCTTTTCTTGGGTTTTTATAAGACTGGTCTCATACAATATTTGTCGTTTTGTGATTGACTTATTTTACTCAGCATAATGCCCTCCAGAATCATCCATGTTGTGACATGCTTCATGGATTCATCACTATTCATCATTGCATAGTATTCCGTTGTGTGTATGTACCATAGTTTATTCATTCATCTGCTGATGGGTACTTAGGTTGTTTCCACCTTTTTGCTATTGTGAATAGTGCTACAATGAACATGCACATACATTTGTCTATTCATGTGATGGCTCTCGTTTCTCTAGGATTTACTTCTAGGAGTGGGATTGCTGGATTGTACGGTATTTCTATTTCTAGCTTTTTAAGGAGGCGACGTATCATTTTCTACATTGGCTGTACCATTTTACATTCCCACCAGAGTGCATGAGTTCCAATCTCCCCAAAACCTCTACAATGTTTGTTATTTTCTGGGGTTTTTTTTTTTTTTTTAATTAGTGTCAGTAATTTCATGACAAGGTGGTATCTCCTTGTAGTTTTGATTTGCATTTCTCTAATGGCTAATGGTTGTGAGCATTTCCTCATGTGTCTGTTAGAAGCCTAAATATCTTCTTTGGTGAAGTGTCTGTTCATATCTTTTGCCCATTTTTTACGTGGGTTATTTGTCTTTTTGCTGTTGAGCGTCAACAGATTTTTATGGGAGAAACTGACAAGTTGATTCTAAAATTCACATTGATATGCAAAGGATCTAGAAGAGCCAAAACAATTTGCAAAATGAACAACAAATTTAGAAAGCTTACATTACCTGATTTCGAGATGCACTGTAAAGCTTAAAGGTATAGTAACCAAGACAGCATGGTATTGGAGGAAAGATAAATAAAATAGTGGAACAGAACAGAGAGTCTAGAAATAGACCTCCACATATATGATCAATTAATTTTTGACCAAAGGTATCAAGATAATTCAATGCAGATAGGATAATGTTTTCAGCAAAGGGTGTGGAATAATTGGATAACCTCAAGCAAAAAACAAACAAAGTCACAAAAAACTCAACCCGTACTTCAAACCATACAGAAAAATTAACTCAAAACATATCATAGATCTAAATGTAAGAGCCAAAATGATAAAAGTTCTTTAAAAAAAAAAATTTGGAGTAAATTTTTGTGAACTTTGTTCTGGCAAGTATCTCTTAAATAGGACAAAAAAAAAATACCTAGTATCAGAGTAAAAAGTTAATACCTGGACTTTATAAAAATTAAAAATGTTTGTTCTTCCCAAGATACTATTATAAAAATGCAAAGAAAACTGCCAGAAAATATTCATAAGACATACATCTGATGAAGTACTATTATCTAGATATAAAAAGAACTCTTACAACTCAGTAACAAAAAAAAAAATACAGTAAAATGAACGAAAGATTTATAAAGACACTTCAACAAAGGAGATACAGATGGCAAACACGCCCAACAACATCAGTCATTAAAACCAAACCTGTTGCCAGTGAGCTCATTTCGACCTATAATGACCCTATAGGACACAGAAGAATGCCCCACAGGGTTTCCAAGGCTTTACAAAAACAGATTGCCACATCTTTCTCCTGCCAAGCAGCTGGTGGGTTTGAACTGCCAACCTTTCAGTTAGCAGCCGAGCACTTAACCATTGCCCCTCCAGGGCTCCTTACATTAGTCATTAGGGAAATGCAAATTAAAGCCATATTGCTATACCACCACTAAGTCACTGGAATGTCTAAAACTAAAAAGACTGATTATAGCAAGTGTTGATGAAAATGCAGAGCAATTGAAACTCCCACACACTGTTGGTAGAAATCTAAAATGGTGCAGCAACTTTGAAAGACAGTTCTGCCATTTCTTAAAAAAGTTAAACATCCACCTATTATATGACTCAGCCATTCTATTCCTAGGCATTTATCTAAGAGAAAGGAAAGCATATGTCCACACAAAAAATTGTACATGAATGTTCATAGCACCTTTTTTTAATAATAGCCCAAAGTCGTATAACAATCTAAATGATCATCAACAGGTGAACTGGTACACAAATTGCAATATATCCATACAATGGAACAGTACTCAGCAATAAAAAGAACTATTGGTACATGCTACAGCGCTATCGAAAAATACATAACCCAAAAAATAACTATGCTCAGTGAAAGAAGCCAGGCCCAAAAAAAGTACATACTATATTATTCCAATGACACAAAATTCTAGAAAATGAAAGCTAATCCACAGTGACAGAAAGCAAATCAATAGTGACCTAAGACAGGAAGGGGGTAAGGAAGGATGGATTACAAAAAGGCACAGGCGAATTCTGGGCGGTGATGGATATATTTATTATCTTGATTATTTACACAGGTAGTCATCAATTTATGACGTATTTGAGTTACAACAAACCACACTTACTATTGTCTCTTTTTTTTTTTTTTTTTTGGGTCTTTTTATCATTAGTAATATGTACTACCTATAATGTTGCAGCTCGTAATTTGCTGATGTTATCATTCTTATGCCAACCACCAAAGACAAATAAAGATTGCATTTATTAAGATACCGATAATAAAAAGTAATAATAATGAAAGCTAAAAAAAAAAAGGTATTCAACTTTCGTCAGAACCGACTTAGGACAGAATCGTTGGAATGAAACCCTGTTGTAAGTCGGGGACTACCTGTGTATATGTGTGTGTAAAAACTCATAGAATTATACATTTTAAACATATCCTGTTTATTGTATGTTAAGTCATATAATAAATAAAATATGTAAATATAGTGAATGAATGATAAATATGGTATTTCAAATCACCATGATGATGATTAATTAATACACACTGCTGGAACAATTTGGGAGGCTTCTGAGGAAAGTCGAATTTGAATTTACAACACAATTACTTTGGAACAATGATTTAAGATTTAATCATGAAATCATAAAGGTAGAGAACAAAAGATAGATAAATATTTTATAACCTTCTTGAGAGAAAGTCCTTTCCCAAGCATGCTGGTAAACACAGAAGTTATAAGCAAAAAGACTGCTAAATTTAACTCTGATATTAAAAGGCAAACAGGGCAAAATACAGATAGTTCACAATTTAAAAGACTAACAATACTGCACTCAGCTGTGCTAAGAGTTTGCGAAGGCGGGAGTTGTCTTCTACTTTTACTGTGTGGGAAAATTTGTACTGCCGTTTTGGAGAGCAATATTAAATACAAAAGATGCATATACTTCGGTATAACAATTCAACTTTCAAGAATTTATTCTATAGAAACTCACACAGCGTGCAAAGATATGATAAAGATTCTATTCGGCACTGCTCATATTAGCAAAAAATTGAAAAACTTAAGAAATGCTCATCCATAAGAACTGGCTAAACTGTTAATGCAATGAAATACATAGCCATTAAAGAGGGCACGTGCGCACACACACACTCCTGCCATGGACATCATAATAGAAGACAGACACAGAATAGAGTATTTAGTATGATCCTTCTTTTTTTTTTTTTTTAAAGGAGAATGATAGAAGACATGCATGGAAACAATGAAAAGATTTTGCATTAAGTTATATGCCATGATATTACAGGATACTTTCATATTTTACGTTATACATTTTTATACTCTTTGAATTCTTTACAAATATGTACTGATTTTGTTACCAGGTAAGTTAAACCTAAAAATCCTATGTAATAACTTTTCCTTACTGGCTTTGCAACACAGTCTTTCTCTAATCTGGTGCCTCTAATAAATCCAAAACGCAACTTCACTTGCTAGTGCTATTTAAAAAGCTCTACGTTTACCATAAATCTGTAAACTGATCTCGTGCATCAGATTTTCTGGCTCAGTCTGAAAATACTGTGCAGCTCTGGATGAGCACATAAATTCTGCTTTTCCTTGCCCATCCAAGAAAACAAATGCAAAGAACATCAAACACAAATTCTAACACCTGTTCGCTGCTTTATCAAAACTAGTAACTTTTTGCTGACATCTCTATTTCCTTAAAACAAAAAGTTGTTTTGTTCATGAATAAACTTTATGGGGTCCTAGGTTACTGAAGAATTTTGAGAAAAAACATTCAATAGTTACACACTGAGAATAAGCAATGACTGATTTTACTCTGGGCTCTTCCAGTAATTCTTTATATTTGCCATAACAAGTTATTTTAATTTGCTCCATTTGGTGAAGGGCTCTAAACACACAGGGTTTTAGAGTCATCAGACTGGACAATGCCTGACAACAGTAGGTATTTTGTTTTTTAATACAGCCTGAACCCAAGCTAGCCAGTGGACAATGACTGGGCATTTCCAGGATATTCCAGAGTTAGGAAAGAATTAAAATCAAGTGGTGTCACTAGCTGTTAAGGGTTGATTTGTGTCCCCCAAAAACGTATGTTCAAATCCTAATCCCCAGTACCTGTGAATGTACCTTATTTGGAAATAACATCTTTGTGGATGTAATCAGTTAGCACGAGGTCATACTGAAGTAGAGTGGGGCCTAAGCCAACTGGTGTCCTTATAAGAAGAGAAGAGCTACAAAGGGAAGACGGTCACGTGAAGACACAGGCAGAGACTGGAGTTACTGTCACAAGCCAAGGAAGGCATGCCTAAGTATCAGAAGTTGGAAGAGGTAAGGAAGGATCTTTCCTTAGAGCCTTCAGAGAGAGCATGGCCCTGCTCATATCCTGAATTCTGATTCTTGGGCTCCAGAACTTTGAGAGAATACATTTCTGTTGTTTTAAGACACTCAGAATGTGGTAATTTATTACGGCAGCCCTAAGAAACTAATATGCTAGGCAAGGTCATTCTACTGCGTCTTTGTGAGTAGGTCGCACACTGAAGAATACCAGCCCTTCATATTATTTTACCTTCCAATCCACCACCAAAGGGAGAATGGTCAGCCTCAACTGCAGTCCAGGAAGGGAGGGTCTGATGTAACAGCCATCCCTTGTCTCCTTCTCTGTTTACCAATATATCAATATGTATGGAAAGGCAAAGAGCAGGCAGACTAATGTGCTGAGGCAAATAAGGTTGTACATAGTGTGGTTTCTTCCCAACGCACCTGAGGACACAAGACTTAGGAAATCACCTACTGCAGCACTGTCCAATGGAAATACAATGCAAGCCACGTATTTTAAATTTTCCAGTAGCCACATCAAGAACCATAAAGAGAAACAGGTGATATTAATTTTAATAATATTTCATTTAACCCAATATATCCAAACTATTATCATTTTAACAGGAAATCCATAGCAATGATTGTGAGGATGGCGCAGGACCAGGTAGTGTTTTGTCCTGTCGTACCCAGGGTGGCTATGACTTGGAACCGACTCGACAGCACCTAGCAACAACAACAACAGGAAATCTAGTGTGCATCTGACACTTAGAGCACTTCTCAATTCAGACTAGCCACGTTTCAAATGCTCAGTAGTCACATGTGGTTACCGGCTGCCATACTGGGAAGAGCAGATCTATGGGGGAATCTAAACAACAGCACAGGTAATGAAATCAGTGCCAAGGGAGCGGCCCACATAAACACCAAGATTCACAGGCTTTCAAACAGGAAAAATGCCTCTTCCTTTAGTATCATATTAATTCCTTTGCCTCTTCAAAATTTAATCCAGTGGTTTGGCTCCTTCTGATTCTCCCTTTTCACTTGTCTGCAGCTCATTCTTATCAAGGTTTCAATCACTTGCAGTGCCCTAATTTTACCCTCACTTGCCTTACAAATCTAAGCCCTCAATCAATTAACAGGATAAACCAAAAAATACAAAGCTTACAATTGTGGGAAGTACATTATTTAATGTCCTACCACCTACCTACCTCTCCCTTATGCTTTTAACTAGATCATCTCCTTAGAGAGAAGAAAGAAGGAATACAGCTTCCTCAAAGCAAAGTCCAGGACTTAGAGCAGAACTAGAAACAACACTGATAATGATAAAGCTCAAGATGCCACTGGCTGGGGAGAAGCCACCTGTTATCACAATCCAATACACGCCCTGTGACTGATTAAAGATGTCCTAAACTCTAGTTCAGCACTTTTTCAGTGGGTACAATATGTGATTTTTAGCTTAAGTTCATCTTCTTTCCAACCAATTGGGCTTATTAGGCTGTGTTAGTGAACCCCAAAACCTGAGGCACTCGGTGCAACTAGAAAGACTGACCCAGACCTAATCAGACTCCATTGTGATTCACCCACTAAGACCTTAGCTCCACTGCTGCTTATCAGATGACTTTTTGTATATCTGTAATTTAGGGTTGAAACATAGCCTATTTTAAGATAAGAGGAAAGGACCAGATACACGGTTGTCACAAGTTTGACACAAATACTCTTAAAAAGATGCTTTGTACAAAATGTTCTTGGAATGATGATTTGTTCAGAATGATCCAGGATGTTTAACAAATAGAATTGCTAATGTGGAGGAAGACTGTTAAGAAAAGATTGTGGTTTGATGACTCCTTTGCGACTTTGTGCCTTGCACCACCCTGTGCCTGTGAGTCCGTAGCCTTTGTTTACTTCACCCGATAAAAGCCTCACTCCCCTCCCACATTCTGGAACACTATTGTACTCTGCCTGAGTGTAATAGTGTCTCCCAATACACAAATCTCTCTATTTCACAGTAAAACTCTTTATTTTCACTTTTAACAGAGTGTAAGTATGGTTTTCTCCTACGATGAGGCAGAAGCCAGTTATCATTTAGTCCAAGTTTACTGATACAAGTTTATTTTACTCAGCTTCAGTCAATTTATTCAGCTAATCAGATAACATGGTACTGCACAGATTAGAGTCATTTTTTCAGTTGCTACATGGCCCACTTCACTTCATTCAATCCAGTACCAACGGATTGCACCCTAGCCCTAAAGAGTTAAATACAAATTTTATGATACCTGGTACCAAGAATGGATCTGTGCAAATCCATTTTCATTCCCAAAAAAACACCCTAAAACACATACATGAACAGCAGCCATTAGCAACGTGCAAAGTCATCTTTGTATACAGTAGAAATTGATTATACAACTCCATTCTGCAATCTACAGAAGCCCTGAGTAAGGTACACATGCAGGCCAAAGAATCACATTTATCCCCTGCATCTGACAGCTAGTCCTTGTGTAACTTTGAAAGCATCTTCCTAGGTCAAGCATTTTGAAATTTTAATCAAATCTTATTTTCTATTTTGGAGTTTCCTTTCCCCCCATATGCATAGCAGAATCTTGTTAATTGCATATAGGACATAATAGTGCAATTCTTAAAATGTAAGAAATCTGCATTTTAACATGCCCTAGGAACCAGTTCACGTTATCTCTGTTGCAACTGGAGTGGAACAAAGTAATGTTAAAAGCCTGATGAATGCACAGGACTGAAAACACTCCTTGAACGCAGTGCGGCTGCCAGCCTGCACTGTCTTGGTGTCTCAGTGATTAAATCCTTTAGGCTCTAAGGGCTTATAGACTCTTTGCTGAAGATACAGTTGGCTTGAAAGATTTATTAAAGCTTGCTTCAACTGCTACCCTGCAGAACTGCTAAAACAATATAATTGTCAAACTAGTGTATTACTAATCCCATTTTTTAACATTAACATTTGCCACTGAAATTGCTCCTCAATTGTTTGTTTTGGAACAGACACATAAAATATCATGACAGCAATATTTCGGCATATATTGGAAAATCTGCCATGAATAAAGATTTTTTTCCAATAAAATAGAGTTTGCCTATATTACTTGGCATTAAATTGATTTACTGAAGTAGGCCAAAGCATAAACTACTGAAATAAAATGAATAGAGATTAGAGTTATAGCAAAATCCAAAGGCTGATCTCTCCAAATTCATCCTGACGACACATTTAAAAGCAACTCCTAATCTTTGGAAAGCGGCAAAGGAGGGGAGGGAGGCGAAGGTCCTCCAACCTGCTCATCCAGCAACTTTGCCTTTGGCTCTTCGGATGGCTCACACTCTCAGGAACCTGCATTTATTAAGTCAATTCAGACTGCCCTTAGGGCCATACGCACTGATTGCGCATCTGAATCTGTTCAGCTTAATTCAATGTGTGCTGCTTGGGCCTCCACGCCCGGCCTAACACTGCTGCCCTGTGAAGCATCAGAAATGCTTGCTCTCACCCAGGTGGGCCCTGCCAGAGAAGCAGCCCCCGCTACCTGGACAGTTCCTTCTAGCAAGCAATCAGCTACCGAACTTTCCCTACTGCTTTGCCCTCTAAGAGAGGGCAAACTTGTGGCTGGAACTCAGGATTGATAACACCTGCCCCATTTCAAGCCTGTCTCTCTCAGTTTCCACCCCTTGGCTGATCAGTCTACCTTTTATCACCACACACAGCCCCCTGCAGCACAGAGGCTCTAGAAGATTCTTTTTTTAAGTAGAAGAGAACAGCTGATTTTGAAGACTATAAATTATATGCAAAGCCAAATACCAAACAACGACAGCATAAAGCCCTGCAGGATCTGGTCCCAAACCACCCTTCAGTCTCAGCACCTACCACTTCTCCACACTCTCTGCTCCGGGCAAATCTGACAACGCACCACTCCATCTACGAACCAGCCTTCTCATTCCCCAACTTCAAATGCCCCCTCTCCTCATGACAACTTCTCCTTATCCCTAAAAGGCCCTGTTCAAAGGTCACTTCTTCTGTGCGACCCCCTCTTACTCCCAGTCAGCAACACCACTAATGCCCTCCTCTGAGGCCCCCAGTTTTCATCTCCCAACAGGGCAGCTCATACTATGTTCCTGTCAACCGTGGGTTTATCAATCGCTCTCTTCCCCCTAGTGAGAATCCACAGAGGACCCAAACATCAGCATCCAGGCAAGAAGGAGCACTGTGCCTCCTGAGTAAGCAGTTGAAACCGGATATAGCTTTTTTATCTTTCTTTCTTAATAAAAATTACATTCAGTCACTTATTTAACCAGTTTCAACTCCATACTTGGAGCTCTTCGTTCTACCACACAACTCCAGAAATGTCTGCTTTTCCTAAGATTTGTAGATGGCTTTATTGGTAAAAACATAACAGCAAACTCATAATTCTGCTCCCATAACCCTCCTGCCTGCAGGAAAGACAGAGAAGCTACCTGCAACTCTTGCCCATCAAAAGAGAGAGACTTTTTTTTTTTTTTAAATATTTTATTGTACTTCACGTGAAGGCATACAGAACAAATAGTTTATCATGAAACAGTAGTACACATGTTGTTTTATGATATTGGTTAACAACCCCACAACACATTAACCCTCTAACTTCTCAACCTTTTTTTTCTTGGTGAAAATACACATAGCCAAAGATAACACCGTTTCAAAAATTTCTACATACACAGTTCAGTGACATTGACTACGCTCTTCCAATTGTGCTGTTATTCTCACTTAAGGTGAAGACTTACAGAACAAAATAGTTTCTCATTTAACAGTCACTACAAATGTTGCCCTAGACAATGGTTAACAATCTCACAACACATCAACAATATTCTTACCCAAAATTGGGTTCCCTATCACCAGCTTCCTTGTCCCCTTCTGCCTTCTGGCCCTTGTCACTGGATTCCTGTACCTCGTTAGTCTCATTTGGTTTTACGGGGCTGTCCACTCCCAGGCTGAACGGTGAACCTCGGAGGTAACTTCACCACTGAGCTAAAAGGGTGTCTGGGGGCCATACTCTCAAGGTTTCTCCGTTCTCCTTTAGGCCAGTAAATCTTGTCTTTTTCTGTGAGTTAGAATTATGCTCTACATCCTTCTCCGGCTCTGTCCAGAACCCTCTGTTGTGATCCTGGTCAGAGCAGTCAGTGGTGGTAGCCAGGCACCATCTAGCTGTACTGGACTCAGTCTGGTGGAGGTCTTGGTAGCTGCGGACCATTAGTCCTTTGGACTAATCTTTACCTTGTATCCTGTTCTCTTCATTCTCCCTTGCTCCCGAAGGGATGAGACCAGTGGAGTATCTTAGATGGCCGCTCACAAGCTTTTAAGACCCCAGACACTACTCACTAAGGTAGAATGTAGAGTATTGTCTTTATAACCTGTGTCATGACAATTGAGCTAGATGTTCCCCGAGACCATGGTCCCCAGAGCCCTCTGCCCAGCAATTCAGTCCCTCGGGGAGTTTGGATGTGACTATGGGGCTTCCATGACCTTTCCTTGTACAAGTTGTGCTAGATTCCCCTGTGTTGTATACTGTCTCACCCTTCACCCAAGATGCCACTTATCTATTGTCTACTTAGTATTTCCCCCCCACCGCTCCCATCCCTGGTAACCAACAAAGATTGTCACATTTTGTGTGTGAACTTTTTCATGGGTTTTTAGAATAGCGGTCTCATACGATATTTGTCCTTTTGTGATTGACTTAATTCACTCAGGATAATGTCCTCCAGTTTCATCCACGTTATGAGATGGTTCACAGACTCATTGTTGTTCTTTCTCGTTGCATAGTACTCCATTGTGTGTATGTACCATAGTTTGTTTATCCACTCATCTGTTGATGGGCATCTAGGTTGTTTCCATCGTTTTGCTACTGTGAACAATGCTGCCATGAACATAGGTGTGCATAGGTCTATTCGAGTGACGACTCTTATTTCACTAGAATATATTCCTAGGAGTGGGAATGCTGGATCGAATGGTATGTCTATTTCTAGCTTTCTGAGGAAGTGCCATATCATTTTCCAAAATGGTTGTATCATTTTGCATTCCCACCAGCAGTGCATAAGAGTTCCCATCTCCCCGCAGCCCCTCCAACATTTATTATTTCCAGTGTTTTTGATTCGTGCCAGTAACGATGGGGTGAGATGGTATCTCACTGTGGTTTTAATTTGCATTTCTCTAATGGCTAGCGATCGGGAGCATTTCCTCATGTGTCTGTTGGCCATCTGAATGTCTTCTTTGGTGAAATGTCTGTTCATTTCCTTTGCCCATTTTTTGATAGGATTGTTTGTCTTTTTGTTGTAGAGGTGTTGGATATTCTTGTAGATTATGGAGATTAGACCTTTGTCTGACTTGTACTGTCCAAAAATTTTTTCCCAGTCTGTAGGTTCTCTTTTGACTCTTTTGGTGAAGTCTTCTGAAGAGCATAGGTGTTTGATTTTTAGAAGATCCCTGTTATCTAGTTTATCTGTTGGGTTTTGTGTGTGGATGGTTGTGGTTTGTATCCTGTTAATGCTGTGTGTTAAGGCCTGAAGTGTTGGTCCTATTTTTTCTTCTATGAACTTTATAGTTTTAGGCTTTATATTCAGGTCTTTGATCCATTTTGAATTCGTTTTTGTATACGGTGTGAGGTATGGGTCCTGTTTCACTTTTTTTGCAGATGGACATCCAGTTCTGCCAGCACCATTTGTTAAAAAGACTGTCTTTTCCCCATTTGATGGACTTTGGGTCCTTGCCAAAGATCAGGTGACCGTAGGTCGATGGATTTACATCTGGGTCCTCAATTCTGTTCCATTGGTCAATGTATCTGTCATCGTACCAGTACCAGGCTGTTTTGACTACTGTAGCTGTATAGTAGGGTAGTGTGAGTCCTCCAACTTTATTCTTCCTCTTCAGTAGTGCTTTACTTATTCGGGGCTTCCTCCCTTTCCATATGAAGTTAATGATTAGTTCTTCCATCTCTTTCAAGAATGTTGTTGGTATTTGGATCAGGATTGCATTGTATTTGTAAATTGCTTTGGGTAGAATTGCCATTTTCACAATGTTGAGTCTGCCTATCCATGAGCATGGTATGTTCTTCCATTTATGTAGATCCCTTTGGGTTTCATGCAGTACTGTTTTGTACTTTTCTTTGTATAGGTCTTTTACATCCCTGATCAGATTTATTCCTAAGTATTTTATCTTTTTAGGGGCTACTGAAATTGATATGGTTTTCCTCATTTCCTTTTCATCGTTCTCCTTACTGGTGTATAGGAATCCAACTGATTTTTGAATGTTTATCTTGTATCCTGCTACTCTGCTGAATCTTTCTATTAGTTCTAGTAGATTTCTCGTGGAGTCTTTAGGGTTTTCTGCGTATAGTATCGTATCATCTGCAAACAGGGAGAGTTTAACTTCTTCATTACCAATTTGGATGCCCTTTATGTCTTTTTCTTGCCTTACTGCTCTAGCTAGAACTTGCAGCACAATGTTAAATAGGAGTGGTGATAAAGGGCATCCTTGTCTTGTTCCTGTTTTCAAGGGGAATGTTTCAGCCTCTCTCCATTAAGAATGATGTTGGCCATTGGTTTTGCGCAGATGCCTTTTATCATGTTGAGAAATTTCTC
This sequence comes from Dugong dugon, assembly GCA_030035585.1. Lineage (NCBI taxonomy): Eukaryota > Metazoa > Chordata > Mammalia > Sirenia > Dugongidae > Dugong > Dugong dugon. Next base: position 25,614,640 of record CM057481.1, on the reverse strand, counting down.
TTCTATACCTATTTTATTGAGAGTTTTTATCAGGAATGGGTGTTGGACTTTGTCAAATGCCTTTTCTGTGTCAATTCAGATGATCATGTGATTCTTTTCTTTCCTTTTATTTATGCGGTGGATTACGTTGATTGATTTTCTAACGGTGAACCATCCTTGCATACCTGGTATGAATCCTACTTGGTCATGGTGTATTAGTTGTTTGATATGATGCTGAATTCTACTGGCTAGAATTTTGTTCAGAATTTTTGCATCTATATTCATGAGAGATATTGGTCTGTAATTTTCTTTTTTGGGGACGTTTTTGCCTGGTTTGGGTATCAGCGTTATGCTGGCTGCATAGAATGAATTTGGAAGTGTTGCTTCCTCTTCTATACTCTGAAATAGCTTGAGTAGTACTGGTACAAGCGCTTCTGTAAATGTTTTGTAGAATTCTCCAGTGAAGCCATCTGGGCCAGGGCTTTTTTTGGTTGGAAGTATTTTTATTACCTTTTCAATCTCTTCTCCTGTTATGGGTCTGTTCAGATTTTCAGCATCACTTTGTTGTAGTTTGGGTAGGCCGTGTGTTTCTAGAAATTTATCCATTTCCTCTAAGTTTTCAAATTTGTTGGAGTATAGTTTTTCATAATATTCTGTTATAATCCTTTTTATTTCAGTTGGGTCTCTTTTAATGTCCCCCATTTCATTTCTTATTTGGGTTATTTGTGTCCTCTCGTGTTTTTCTTTTGTCAGTCTGGCCGGTGGTTTGTCGATTTTGTCGATTCTTTCAAAGAACCAACTTTTGGTTTTGTTAATTCTTTCTATTGTTTTTCTGTTCTCTATTTCATTTATTTCTGCTCTGATCTTTACTATTTCCTTTCTTCCAGTGGCTGTGGGCTTTTTTGCTGTTCTCTATTTGTTTGAGTTGTGTAGTTAATGTTTTGATTTTGTCCCTTTCTTCTTTTTTGATATGTGCATCTATTGCTATAAATTGTCCTCTGAGGACTGCCTTTGCTGTGTCCCAAAGGTTTTGGTATGATGTGTTTTCATTCTCATTTGATTCTAGGAATTTTTGGATTCCATCTCTGATTTCTTCTATTACCCAGTGATGTGTAAGCAGGGTATTATTCAGTTTCCATGTAGTTGATTTTTTTTCCTTGCTCTTTCAAGTGTTACCTTCTACCTTGATGGCAGTGTGGTCAGCGAAGATACTTTGAATTATCTCAACGTTTTGGATCTTGAGGATTGCTCTGTGGCCTAAGATGTGGTCTATTCTGGAGAACGTTCCATGTGCATTGGAAAAGAATGTGTACTTTGCAGTGGTTGGATGGAGTGTTCTATATATGTCTATAAGGTCAAGTTGGCTGATTGTGCCCTTTAGGTCTTCTGTATCTTTGCTGAGTTTCTTCTTAGTTGTTCTGTCCTTTACTGAGAGTGGTGTGTTGAAGTCTCCTACTATTATTGTGGAACTGTCAATTTCTCTTTTCAGTGTTGTTAGAGTTTGTTTTATGTATTTTGGAGCCCTGTCATTGGGTGCGTAGATGTTTATTATGGTTATGTCTTCATGATGGATCATCCCCTTAATCATTATATAGTGTCCTTCTTCTTTGTCTTTTATGGTAGATTTCGTTTTAAGGTCTAGTTTATCTGAGATTAGAATTGCCACTCCTGCTTTTTTTGGTAGTTGTTAGCTTGATGTATTTTTTTCGTACCTTTGACTTTTAATAAATTCACATCTTTGTTTCTAAGTTGTATCTCCTGTAGACAGCATATTGATGGATCTTGTTTTCTTATCCATTCTGTCACTCTCCATCTCTTTATGGGTGCACTGAGTCCATTTACATTCAGTGTAATTATTGATAGGTGTGAGTTTGTTGCTTTCATTTTGTAGTACTTTTTTTGTGGTGCTGACGTTTTCTTTGTTCTTCTTACTTTCTTGTGCTGAGTTACTTTTGTTTGTGGACTTTTTTTCATTTCTTTTGTTTTTGCCGAGACTTTATGTTTCTCGTCTTTATTTTTACGTTTGTTTACTTTCTCTGTGGTTATCATGAATTTTACCCTTAACTTTCTAAGTTTGAAGCAGTCTACCATTACTTGGTATCACCTTGCCTTCCTCTCTATTAGAAGGCTCTATACCTATGCCGTTTATTCCCTCTTTTATTGTTTTGATGTTGATGTCATTTATTAACTGCTCTGATTCCCTGTGTATTTCTTTTGGTTTTGGATAGTCCTCGAGAGTTCATTTCCTAGATTGGTATCTGGCTCGTACGATCCTGCGTCCTAGGTTCTGCCTGTTAGCTGAAGCTGTTTGTCCTCAGATCGAAGAACTGCCTTTAATAATTCTTGTAAGTTTGGTTTGACTTTTACATATTCCTTTAATTTCTGTTTATCTGGAAATGACCTAATTTCATCATCAAATTTGAACAAGAGTTTTGCAGGATATATTATTCTTGGCTGACAATTTCTTTCTTTTAAGATTTCATATATGTCATCCCATTACCTTCTTGCCTGCATGCTTTCTGCCGAATAATCTGAGCTTAGTCTTATTGTTTCTCCTCTGTATGTGACTTCTTGTTTTTCATGAGCTGCTCTCAGGACTCTTTGTTTGTCTTTGGTTTTGGCAAGTGTGAATATGATATGTGTTGGTGATTTTCTTTTGGGGTCTCTTCTATATGGGGTTCGTTGAGCTTCTTGGATGGCCAGCTTTTCATCTTTCATGATATTGGGGAAGTTTTCTGTCAGCAGTTCCTCAATGAGCCTCTCTGTGTTTTCTGTTTTCTCCCCCTGTTCTGGAATTCCAATCACTCACAATGTTTTGCTTTTGACTGTGTCCCACATAATGCTCAGGGTCTCTTCATTTTTCTTTGTTCTTTTTTCTGAGTTTTCCTCAAACAGAGTTGTATCCAAGTGTTTGTCTTCAATTCCACTGATCCTGTCTTCCACCGTTTCAAATCTGCTTCTCAGCCCTTCTATGACATCATCCATTTCTGAAATCTTGTTGTTTATCTTTTGGATTTCTAATTGTTGTTTTCGTATAATTTCTAGTTGTGAATTTATTTTGGCATTTTGTTCCTGCATCATCTTCCTGAATTCTTCCAATTTTTTGTCTGTATTTTCCATGAATTTGTCTATTTTTTCCTCATGTTTGGCAGCTTTTTGCCTCAGTTCTTGGAGAGTTCTGAGCATTAGAGATTTGAATTCCCTATCAGGTAGTTCTAGTGCATTTTCTTCCAGAGGAGAGTCATCTGGTGTTTTATTTTGGATGCCTACTAGAACCATCCTGTCCAGTTTTTGTAAATGTTTTGGTATTGTCTGTTTTCGGGGCATTCGGTAGTTATTTTTCTCGTTTACTGATTGTAGGTTTGTTTGTTTCATCCCTTTTTTTAAATTTGACTATGTCTGAGCAGGCAGACTGTGTGTTCTTTCTTGTTTGCTCGTCTGTGCGCTCAATACTTTTCACCTCCTTCTCCAACTGGCAGGGTCAGTCACTCAGATATGGTATGGCAGGGCAGGTCTAGCTGAAGAGGAGTTACTGGGACGGGTTGTTTGTGGCACTTACTAAAGCCACCAGAGCAGGTCGGTAATCAGTGCAGGGCAGGTTCCAGTAGGCCGTGCCTGTGCTGCTTGGTGGTGTGATGTCAAGCGCACGGTGCAGGTAGGCAGGATACAGCAGGGAGATTGTTATGTGTGGAGCTAAGATGGATATGGGAGAGAGGAGAGAGGAACAGGAGCCAAAAACATACAAACAAACAAAAAGGAATGCTAGGGGAGCTTGCCGCTGGTGTGGAGAGATGAGAGATTATGAAATGGAGAAAAACAGAAAGGGGAGGCGGAAGAAAAGAAAAAAATGAATAAATAAGAATCAGAAAGGTTGAAGAACCGCAAAGTTCCCAGGTATCCCACTGGTGCAGCTATGAGGTCTGGGGAAGTCGCTCTCAGGTGTTGCGGTACAGGCTGGCTAGAAGGCGTAGAGGTATACAACACCTGGTATTCACAGATCAGAAAGAGTAGGAAGATATAGAGAGATGGGAAACTGAGCAATGAAGAAAGACAAAAAGGGAAAAAGAGGAAAAAGAAAACAAAACACATTAAAAAAAAAAAAAACAAAAAAGGCCCCCCCAAAAAAACAAAACAAAACAAAAAAACCAACGAAAAAAGAAATGCCCTCAGGGATCCCTCTGCATGTCTGTGGAAGCTGAAGGGGAGTTCCTTGCCATGCAGCTCCACCTGGCCAGAAAGGGCTCCCAACTCAAGAAAAGGAAAAGAAAACAAACAAACAATTCAAAACAAACAAACAATTCAAAACGAACAAACAAAAGCCCTGGGATGCCACCAGGGTGGTAGCCCAGACCGGGAAGCAGCTCCACACTCGAATGGAGCTCCGCAGCTCCTCAGGAAGAAGCAAATACGGTGCACGGAGCCAGGCACTCGAGCAAAAGGAGGGGGAGGTGGTGAGAGGCAAGCAAGAAATCAAAAGGAGCAGGGGGGAAAGAAAAAAAAAAAGGCAACACCAGCAGCCAACAAATGGCACTCAAAGAGCCAGCTAGTGCGGGCTGGTGTTTCTGGACAAGAGACTTTGTCCATTGGAAGCAGAGGAGGCCAAGCGTGGGTGAAGAAGGTAGAGGGTGGGAAAGCGTGTATCACAAACTGCTGTTGCTCTTCAGCCCCAGGAAGAAGCAAAGATGGCGCACGGAGCCAGGCACTCGAGTGAAAGGAGGGGGAGGTGGCAAGAGGCAAGTGAGAAATCAAAAGCAGCAGAAAAAAAAAGCAACACTAGTAGCCAACAAATGGCACTCAGAGAGCCGCCCGCTTGGGTGTGTGGAATCCAAGCAGCCAGCACTTCCCGGTCAAGAGACCGTGGCCGCGGGAAGCAGAGAAGGCCAAGCCAGGGCGAAGAGGGGTGGGGGGGGGGGTGGGAAAGCGCACACCGCAAAGTACCAGTTGCTGGATGCTCTGTGAGGCTGCTTTCTCGTACCCCCGTTTGCTGGTCTCCGACAGGAGTCCAAGATGATGGATCCGCACTGCGTTCGCTGGTAGGGGACCTCTGCATGAATCTCTCCTCGCTCTCCGTTCTCTGTCAGTTTTCTCACTCCATTTGGTGTTCCAAGCGGCTGAGTTCTTTCTCTCTTCATTTGATGTTTTAGGGTTTCATGATTGTCGTATTCTCTGTTCAGCTTAGTTTTTCGGATCTTTGCTGTGGAGGGACGGCGTGGTGCTTCTGCCTAGAGCACCATTTTGCCAGAACTAAGAGGCTTACTTTCTTAATGAAAAACACCTAACAGAGGTTACACTGCTGGTAACAGCACACCATACCAGGAACTGTAGAAAAGAATAAAAATTATAAAGCCTGTAATAGGCTTTAAGTCTATCAAACAGAAGCTGGAAAAGAATGACAGATTAGGAGTAAAGCAAAAGTCATCAGGAGGTAACAGTGGACCACAAGCATATGAGTCAAACATGGTTTTGTTGTTTTTTTTTCTTCCAATGGACGGCTAAAAGGTGTAACTAGTAGCCAAGCATGCAGAGACCCACACAATACTGTCATTGTAACTTGTTCTGATCTAATCATTACTAGAATTTTCTATATGCCAGATACAACACAGGCCCTCAAACATATAAGCTAAATTGAACATACAGAATATACCGTGTTTCCTTGAATACAGGAAGCTATCAGTTTTAAGATGCACCATTTATTTTATCAACCACTAAAAAATAAAAAAACCACAGCCAATTAAGCTATGACATGGTTCTTTTTAGAGTTTTGTTTTTATTGAAAGAGTTCTTTTAGACTTATTCAGACACAGATTTTTATAATGTATCACTCTTAGGCAATTATAAAAAGAAAAATAATAGTGAAATAAATTGCTTAAGGCAATGACAATCACGTCACCTGGTTCAAAGTGATTGTAAGATAGCACTGATTTGGAAGGTACATCCCAGTTTCAGAGATGTTAAACTCTGAAAAAAATGTGCATCACAGAATCAAGGGAATGCTGTACTACATCTAGCTCAGTGACTAAAATGTAAAAAGGACAAGATAATAGTTCACAGGATAACTGCTACAAAGAAATTTCACAGATTAAAAAATGTGTTTATACGGAGAAAAAAGTTGAAATTATTTGACTATAAAGACAAAAGTAGAACTGGGATTTAATAATGTTCTTCAAGGATATCAAAGTCCTGCCCCATAAAGCAGTGGTTTTCAACTGTTTTTTTTCTTTACTTTTTTTTTTAGCATCGGGACTTCTTCTCAGAATAGTATCACACAGTAAACCTGAGTATGAAGCTTTTCTGGTTGGGGTAAGGGCATCAACCTAGACATGCCGACCGGCTGTAGAGCTCAGACCAGCTGAAACCCTGACCTGGAGAACAGACGTCACCTTCTACCTACTCCCTACTACAGCCATGACAAAATGACAAAGGTTTAAACAATGGTAGTTATCAATTAGTTCATCAAAAATTTACTGTGGTTTGTAAAATATGACGCACTTGCTACGTGCTCAGTATAAAAGATTAATCAAGTACAGAGGAGTTAAGGTAATCTACAGGAAGGAATTCCTCTGTGTGGGATTTTAGATCTTGACATGTTTGCTAAAGGATAACATAAAAACTTTCTATCAATCATAAAAGGAGTTGTGTTGACCTCAACAGGTTAGGAGCCCTTCTGTCACAGCAAGGGGATCAATCAATCACATCTAGTCAATAAAGGCCCGTTCTAGCTCTACAATACCAGTCTCTTTTTCAAATGCAAACCAAATAAGGCTGGGTTTGGACAGCTTTGGCTCTTGCCCCATGCCCAACCATGTGGCCAACCTAGCAGTTTGCTACACTGATCACCTTCCAAAACAAATTCAACTCCACAACTAATTAGCAAGTAATGTACTTCCTATTGAATGTAGAGAGTCACACATAACACTTGTCAAAACTCAAATATCCCCACTAGACCTCTCTTGATGCCCACATTTCTCGTATCTCCTTTCTCTCTATTGCTTTTCCTAATGCTGTCTCTAACATCCCTTTTATTATACTAAGCAATTCAATCTGGGCTCTAACCTAGTATATCAGCACAGCAGCTCTCTGTCATCTTGCTGTGAATTGAGCATGCTTTGGAAAGATTACCCATGCCCACCCCTACTTCCCATCCTATGCAAACCCATCCAGCTCTCTTGAAAGGGAAAGGACGTCTACAGCTAAGAAAAATAAGGTTCTCACCATATAACCATACCAGCACACAAATAATTTGTAGATGAATATTTTAAGATGATTAAGGAAAGTTAATTTTCCACAAGTAGGGTTATCCAACTATCACAGCAATTGTTCTGTTGATGAATAAGGTAGATTAGACTGATTTTGCTGCGGAGGTGTCACCTCCTTTGTCCCTTGTGCTGTTAGTTACAAAGTTCTTGGTAAAGGAGAATGATCTAGTCAAATACAAAGGAACCTTTCTTTGGCTAAGGGCACTCCCTTGCTATAAGCACTAACTCAATTCTCAGATCTGTATTTAATATAAATAGGGACATTTTCAGAGATGAGAAGAGTCAACTCTGCATCCTATTTTATTCTCTACATAGGAACCATAGATGGAATATTTTCTCTTATAGATGGTTTTGAAATCTGCTGCATTCTTTGACTAGAAAAAAAATGGTGCATGGAAGTTAAGCTATTCTAAGTTCTGAAGAAGACAACCTTCTGACCATAGGCATAAAACTGCTGACCAGGTACCGAAGGTCTGCAAAGGCAGAGAGCTCCATACTGAACATCAGAAAATTCATCCCTCAAGTATTAAAAACCCATTGCTGTCGAGTCAATTCTGACTCATAGTGACCCTACAGGACTGAGTAGAGCTGCCCCATACGGCTTCCAAGGAGCACCCAGTGGATTCAAACTGCTGACCTTTTGGCTAGCAGCTTAATTCTTAACCACTACACCAGCAGGGTTTCCCTCTCAAGTATAGCAATAATTATTTTGCCTTCCCTGTGCAAACCAACCTCAGATAAAGTATTCTTTCCATATTAACCCCCAACCCCCACAAAAAGAAACCCACCACTGTCGAGTCAATTCTGACTCACAGTGACCCTATATAACAGAGTAGAATTGCCCCCATAGGGTTTCAAAGGCTGTAAATCTTTACAGAAGCAGACTGCCACATCTTTCTCCTGCACATCTTTCTCTTGGGTCAAACCACCAAACTTTTGGTTAGCAACTGAGTGCTTAATCAGTGTGCCACCAGGGCTCCTCCTTTCCATATTAGATAATATATATTGTTTAATTCGACAGAAATAAAATGCAAAAGATTTGTGAAAATATGGCAAGTCATTAAACAGTGTCCCTCTACAATGTCAAAGCTAGACATCCCCTTACAGATCAGGAATCCAAGGCCTGAGGAGGTTAAATGAGATGATAAAAGACATACAGTTCTTCCAGAAGAGTCAAGGTTAGAATCTGACCACACCACTTGGTCAAAACTTGTAAAAAAGATGTTTTAATATCCCTGGATTTTCAAATGCACATTTCTTTTCTTACCAGAATTACTTCAAAAATAAGTGGGATCAGTTTGCTTTCTTCTACAAGTCTGTTAGAAAAAAAAAAAAAAAAAAGATAACCACATATTAGATAATTCATATTTCACCTGCTGCTCTGATATGGAGCACTGTAGCCACATGTTTTATTGCTAAAAGTCTGTGACTGACAAATAGTATGATCAAATGCTCATTTTTAATATACTGAACTATGGCTATTAAACACAAAAAATATGAGGCTTCCTTGCAACTCATGTTGCAAGTGACTGCTAGCTTAGTCCTACCGATCTGTAGCAAGTGAAATCTCAAATACATTGATATTTTTAAATGTGAAAATTAAAACTGAGAATTATTATAGAAACTGTAAAAGTAGGTAATGTCAACTAGAAGGTGGCACAGTGGTTACATGCTCAGCTGGAACATGACCAATCGTCACTGCACAGTTAAACCATAAGCATGCCACTGTACTTTTTATGTATGCCTCACTAGCTATCTTGTCACCACTAATGAATTAATGTACAGTGATTTTCATTGTTGTTGTTCAGTGCCATTGAGTTGGTTCTGACTCATAGTAACCCTACGTACAACAGAATGAAACACTGCCCAGTCCTGCATCATCCTCACAATTGTTGCTATGTTTGAAATTTTAATGACCTTAAATTTTAAAGAAATTGGATACCAATCACCCAACAGACTATAGGCACTTTCGTTTATGCAACCAAGTTATAAATTATCATCCAGTATACCAGGAGAGTTTTTTCATACAATTTAAGAGAAAACAGCCTTACTAAAACCTAAGCTATTTAAAAGTGAAAGATTTTATCAAGAAAGGAAGTATTTCAATTTGCAAATATTTCTTTAGACTAGGGTTCAGAAAACTTCTATAAAGGGCCAAACAGTAAATATCTTAGGCTTTTCAGACCACATAGTCTCTATAGCAATTACTCGACTCTGCCACTGTGATGCGAAAAAAGCCAGAGACAATAAATAAATAAATAGGTTGGGCTGTGTTCCAATAAAACTTTATTTACAAAAACAGGTGGCAGGCCACCATCTATAGTTTGCTGACTCCTGCTTTAGGGTGAAAAATATACATATATGTGTGTGTGTATATATACACACACACATATATGTACATTATATAATATATATTTTATGTATATATGCATATATTTATATTACATATATAAATAAAACCAAATCCACTGCCATTGAGTCAATGCCAACTTATAGTAAGCCCACAGGACAGACTAGAACTGCCCCATAGAGTTTCCAAGGCTGTAATCTTTACAGAAGTAGACTGCTACATCTTTCTCCCATGGAGCAGCTACTGGGTTCCAACTGCTGACCTGGGTTCGAACAGCCGAACTCTCAGTTAGCAGATGAGCGTTTAACCACTGTGCCACCGGGGCTTCTAAATCATCATGGCAGACCTTGGGAAATAATGCAGTCAAAGGCTATCTTATTTGTGTGGCTTTGTTGTGGCTGGCCACTATGATTTAAATCACCGGTATCATTTTACTACATAAGCCTGTTGTATTCTAAATTCTGAAAGAATAAATGTCTATGGTTTCTAGATACCCTAAAGGGTAAGAAGTACAGAGATTTACCTGAATAGTTTAAAATCAGAAACAAACAAAATAGAGGTCTTTTGAAAATTACCTCTCATCTTCAAAAGATTATGAAGATATTAACTACATTACCGTATGCTTTTTCTTCTTTTAGGTTAGCCATCTAAGCACATGGTGTTTAATTCCAGATGAGTAAATGGAAACATACCTTCTTGAATGCAGTTCCTGGGACTACTTTACCTTGGGTTCTATTTTTTTTTCCTCCTTAACAGTGCAATTTAATAATAGGTTGTGTGGGTAATGAGTTTTGCTTTCAAAGTTTTGTTTCTGGCAAGTCACTGGAGTTTTGTATATCTTTGGTTTATATCACTAAAGAAAGAGCAGCTGTTTGAATGTAAATTTTTTGAATAAACTCATGAAAATCTTTGAATTACATTATTTGGTCCTCTAACCTGCGCCTAAAGTAAATACTGCCCTTTGTTGTTGTTGTTGGGTGCTTCTGAGCCAATTCCAATGCACAGCAACCCCATGTGACAGAGTAGAGCTGCCCTATACGGTTTTCCAGGCTGTAATCTTTACAGAGCAAATCGCTAAATCTTTCTCCTGCAGAGCCGATAGGTGAGTTTGAACCACCAATCTTTCCATTAGCAGCCAAGGTGAGTTCGAACCACTAATCTTTCCATTAGCAGCCAAGCACTTAACTGTTGCGGCACCAGAGCTGACCTTACTTTTGGGAAATTATTTTTAAAAATCTATTTATTGATGCTTGAACTATCAGTTTTTTTTTTTTTTAATCTTAAAATACTATGTTTAAATTCTAATCTGTTGAGATTTATCTACGGAAGCTACAAGCACAAATTGATCTGTGAGACCATTTTATCACAAAATGTGCTATGATTTACTAAAGAAATTTAAATATAAACTTTAAACAATGGGTCAGCTGCAAGAAAAAAGAAATGCTTACTTTTCAAGGTGAAGTCATTAGCAGTGGCCTATACAATTATGGTAGCCTTGGCTTTCTCTATTTTCTGGAATGATTATATATCATATACCTTTCATGACCCATGAGAACATACAGTATCCCACCCACTATTTCTGGCTGTCAGGTTTTTTGGGACTACTTTTCCAGCCAGAAGTATTTGCTACCCTCCAGTGGGGACTTGTGTAAAAGTGAAAGGTGAAACAAACATTCACTGCAGCAAAACAGCTGGAGTATCGCCTTAAATGTAAAGTAGTACATCCAGGAAGTGTGATTGGGTAAAAATTTTGTCTCTTTTGGCCTTTGTACAGCTAGATAAGCCTTGTAAGCATATTTATGGTTTCCTTGTGATAATTAGGGAGCCCTGGTGGGTTTGGTTGTGTGTGTGTGTGTGTGTGTGTGTGTATGTGTCACAATACATCCTGCCACCCACGACTGGTGGGACAGACGGGCACCCACTAATCCTGGTGCCCAAGAACCCCCCTAGGTTTGTGGGAACCATGTATTTCCAAATAATATTGCTCAAAATCCATATTACCAACCAAAAATATAAACATACTCCATGAGTCAGCATGCTTCCATTAATGAAACACATGGTATCAAAAAAAAAAAAAAAAAAAATTCAAAGCAGAAAGTAATAGGGTCTTGAAAGGGATATTTATCAAAAAGAAAGCCAAAATGTAAATTAAATCTGCCAATATTTAGCTATGAATGACTAGTTGCAACTTAAATAATAAAATTAGGAATATGTAGATTACCTAAGCTGAATTTCAAACCATTATTAACATTATTTAACTTCCCTTTGAGGTTTACAAGTTTTACCCCAAGGCTATTTAGGGATGAACCAAGAACAAGAGCAAAAAGGAATTAAAGTCCCCCCTACTCTGTCCCATCAAACTTCTATTTATTAAGAGAACAGAAGAGCCAGAAGGTGGAGAGAGGAAGGCAAAGGATCTCCGCCTGCTCTGGGCTCAGTTCTTTACAACAAAGGAGTCCCCAGAAGGTAAGACTGTCCAAGAGAACAGCAGGGTAGATCCATGGGGCTACTCTGTTTTGGGTTCGCTTGCTTGCTTGAAGTTTTAATCTAACCATGCAGGTAAAGATAGGCGATGTGAAACAAGGGCCAGAGTCTAGACCCCCAGTTTCCTTCGGCAGACCCCACCCATCAGGGACACTGTCCTCCTCAAAGAGTTTCTTCTACCATCTCTGCATTTCAGGCATCCATCTTGTCATACAGAGCTGAGTACTGGAAACTATTTTCTGGAAACTATCACAGTGCTCAATTTATGCTTAATATTATTGAGCTCGTGTCATGGCAAAGTCTATGCCCTCGAACTCAGAGTCAAGTGGGTTAAAAGATACATAAACAATTATGAAAGTTAACCTCTATTACAGCACAGGATACAAGGGAATTGACATGAAGAAAACTTAGCTAGCCCATGCAGGTGACAGGAGGTGTTCAAGAGTCTTGCAAGACATCAGGAATTAGTCAAGTAAACCGTGTGGAGGGAGCGGCTATGCATTTATGGAGAGGGAAGCATGGAGGAGGAGGAGAGCAATCTGAGTGGTACAAGGATGATCTTAAAGACGGAACAGGACGATGCAGCCTTGAAATGTCATGCTAAGAAGTGTGGTTTTTACCCTAAAGGTGATGGGGAGCCACTGAAAGGTTTTAAGCAGAAGAATGACACAACTGGATTTGCCGTTCACAAACTCCAATCTGGGAAAAATGAACTGGGGGAAGGGGTGCAGTCTAGCACATTCATACTCAAAGTGTGGTGTGCAGACTAGGGCCAACCTGCAAACTGTAACTGGTGTACAACAAGATCAGTACAAGTATTTGAAAGACTAAGTTTATGTCTGTTGGATCTAATGAAAAAAACTTGAACTTCATGGTAGTTTTAAAGCATGGCACCATCTGATGAACAGGACATTTGCTTAGTCTCATATTATCTCCCTATAAGATATTTACACTAGAGATACCTGGCAGACAGCACAGTAACCAAGTGATCAAGTCCTATACCACCAGTAACAAGACATATGGATATCATGTACCCCTTGATATGACGCACCAAGGAGGGCACAGCAGTAATTCTGTGATATTCTTGTCAAAAATGCACATTCTCAGTGTAACCATGGAAGAACATCAGACAAATCCAAATTGAGGGGCATCTTACAAAATAGCTACCTTGTACACTTCAAAAGGGTCAATGTCATGAAAGCCAAGAAAGACTGAGGAGATGTCCCAGACTGGAGGACACTAAGGAGACAATGACAACCAAATTAACGTGGGGTCCTGGTTTGGATCCTAGACCAGAAAAAGAGCAGCAGTGGGACAACTGGCAAAACTTGAATAACATCTGCATTCAATTAACAGTACTATATCAATATTAATTTCCCAATCTTGTTAAATGTACTATGGCTATGTACGATGTTAATGGCAACATTAGTGGAAGCTGGGTGGGTGGTATATGGAAACTCTTCAAACTATTTTTGCAACTTTCTGTACGGCTAAAATTATTTCAGAATTAAAATTTCCTAAATTTGGCCCCAAAATTCTTTTCGCTCTCCTCAGTTTGAGACATGGGGTCTATGTTCTTTCCTCTTGAAGCCCAACAGCTTTGTGGCTGTAATGACCAATAAACAGAGTAGGGTGGAAATGACACTGCATGATTCTTGCGTGTATTCTGTTTATCTGGATTTTTTTTTTTTTTTAATATTTCGTTTTTTAATAAAAGGTCTCCATTTCCTTGCTGGCTGTCAACCAGGGTTGGCTCTCAGCCCCTAAAGGCCACCCACATTCCTTGACACATGGTCCCATCAATCTCAAAAACCAATAACAAAGAATGCCCCCTCCCCCGTGTCAAATCCTTCTCAAGCTTCAAATCTCCCTAACTTCCTTGTCTCTGACCTCTAGATCAGATTTAAAGAGCTTATATGATAGGTGAGGCCCACCCCAGATAATCTCCATATCTTAAGGTTAACTGATTTGGGACCTTAATTACACCTGCAAAATCCCTTTACAGCTTCAGCTACACCTAAATTAGTGCTTAACTGAATAGCTGGGAGGTGTGTGTACACCACAGACTAGGACTTCTCGAGGGCCATCTTAGAATTTTGGTAACATCAACCCGAACTGGCTCACCCCCAATTCCACTCTACCCCTGGTTTCTTTGTTTGTTTTTTAAACAATCTGTAGTTGACTCTTTGAATAAGCTGCCTCTGGCCAACTTGTGTACAAACCCAAAACAGCAGCTGGATTCTGTTTAGTTTTCCAACAATGCTGGTTGGGAATTTTAGATTTCATATTTACTCTGTAACTGACTGAGCACTAGACTACAAACAAAACTTTCATTTCTTACAGCTTATATAATTTACCAGTCAAATGGGCCAACAAGAGTCATTTTAAATTAAAAATCTCTAACATCAAACTGAATTTCAAATTACTGGTTCACTGAATCAGCTTCAAAAAGAAATGGTTTCATAATGTTTAGTTACGGTATGATATTATGTCTATCCTGAAAGCAATAATATTTGTGACATTTCTCCTTGAAATGTTTGCCCTGGCCTGCAATGCTTGCTAATCTACTTACAAAGAACTGCAAAAGTCTTACCAATAAAGGCACACATATAAGGAGTTCTTTTTCACAAAATAAGGGCAGGGTTGAGATTTCAGCAGCTTTAGTATGGAAAAATTTTAGATCTGGTCATTTTACAAAGATCTATAGTGTCTTCCTTATGGGTAGGCATTATACATCTTGTCTAAAGAAGTTTGCACCCCACTGGGCACAAGAAATACGATACAAAAATATCTTAATCCAAGTTATAATGCTTACTGCTTCATTTGCTGAGAAATTCTCAGAATTCAGTTAGAATATGAGGCTACATCCAGAATGCATCTTCTGTGTATGGAAATCCCCCACGGCCTAAAACAGCATGAAATAGATCTGAATTTCAGTAAGAAAAACTTCCATTAAAAGCAAGAGTTTTCCAATAGAAAGGAGGTTTCAGATGAAAATAGAATTTCATGTTACATTAATGTGTTTTAACTTTGCAAGATGCTTGTACATCTATTATCTCATTAGATGCCCTGCACAGCCCAGTGATAGCCACATCTGTTGAAGGAAACAAGGCCCCAGAATGTAGTAATATGTCTGTCACAGAGAGTACGGAAGGCAAGACAGAAGAGCCACAGTCAAGAGGATCTCCACGAAGTATGCAGACCGCTTTTACAAAGAACCTCTGGCTCTCCTTCAACTCCAGACATTATGATGTGCCTGAAATCCCTGTTTTATCCAGGGCTTTACATGAATTGTCCCTGCTCAGGCAGTAACATTCTTGTTAACCAGCTGAAGGTTCTGGACCCTTGTGGTGTGATGAATTGCTTTTGTGTGGCCCTTCTCACCACAGTCTTGTTAACTCCCACCCAAGTGATTGGATGGGAACTTACGAATAAGGTAATTGTGGCCCATCAAGGGATTGGATAGCTTGCTAATAATGCAAATAAAGTCCATGGCACCCGTGGGGGGGGGGGGATCATGCAAATAAGGTTTATGGAACCCTAATGAAGGGATTGGTCAGAGATTGGTCAGTTTTGCCAAACTGCTAGGCTTCAAATGAGCCATCCCAGAGGTTGGAGGAGAGGATTTAACCACCACCAAGGAAGAAGAGCCAGGAGCAGAGCATGTCTTTTGTACCTGGGATCCCTGCATTCCTGGAACCAGGAGACAGAACTGTAACAATGAAGATGGCAAGAAGTAGTGGCAGAAGAAACAGCAGCGAGGCAGGAGACCGGCAGGAGATGGTTCACAGAGTGAGAAAGCCGAGTGCCTTTGGGCAGGAGGCTCGCTGGTGGAGTAGGGTGCCTCCGGTACTTGGTGGAGCTAGATTTACTGACCCACAGAGCTGGAGCTGAGTGCCTTCGGGCCAAGGCTTATTGTAGGAGTAGGGTGCTTCTGGGCACTTATCAGCAGAGCTAAAAGAGCTTTTAACACTTGCCCAAGCAAGGAAGAGCCCGAGCAGGGAAGAGGCCGACGGCCAGAGAGAAGCATGCCTGTGGGCATGGCTGAGAAGAGGCTGTCCTGATTGAAGAGCTGTATCCTGAGTATGCCTGAACCTGAATTGTAATCTGTTACTTCCCTAATGAACTCATAATTGTGAGCATGGTCTGTGAGTTCTGTGTGGCCATCGCAATGAATTATCAAACTCAGTAGAGAAGTAGAGAGTGCCCTGGGAGGGACAGTTGGTATCAGAATTGGTAAAGATGGTGGAGAAAGGCAGCATATCTGACCCCCACCTCATAGGAATCAGCCTTGGGCTTTTGATCTTGATTCTCCTTATGTCTTGTGAAGTTAGAGGCGGTCAAACAACACCCCCATGCTATTTTTACACCGCTCATTCCCACATCCTGCCCAATGCTTTGGGTTGTTCCTTGTTCCTGAGCTGTCAACCTCTATCTCTGAGCCCTGTGGCTCTGCATCCTGTCTCTCTTCTCTTCTGATTCCTGGAATACATGGAACTCTCCCAAAGACGTTATTCTGTATTCGTCCTCACAACTCCACATGTTGAAACTGCAGGTAAGAGGCAAGCCCATTCCTACACTTGAGCAGGGAGGGAAATGAACAGGAAGACTATCACTAGTAAGATAAAAGACTGGCAAGGGCATAGACCAGAGGCGGGACTCTAAGAGGGCCACCTGATTGCACATATAGCCAGCCTCTTTTCTCCTACAGACATGAGCCCAACAATGGAAAGCATTAATTGTACAAGGGATATTTTTTAAGATACTTTTCAATGTAACAAACCTGCTTATTTTCTATTGCCCCTTTTTGTCCTGTTACTTAATGACATGCAATAGCTTTTTGTTTTGGAATCTCCTTCAAGTCAGACTTCTCTCTCTTCTCTCTCATGTACTCAGTGAATATTTGCTGAGTGCCTATTATGTGCCATGCAGTAGGCTAAGTGAAGCTATTTCAAGTGTTAAGTGCTAGGAACAGACACCTATAAAAGGTCCAGAAGAGACAATGGAAGTAGTCCATTCTACCTGAAGGGCAGAGGAAAGGCTTCAAAGGGTAGCCAATGACAATAACAGTAGACATGGTTTGTGCAGTTACTGTGTGGAATGCAGTTCTAAGTGTTGTACGTGTGCTAACTCACTGGATTCTAATAAAAAAAAAAAAGAAAAACGTTGGGAAAAAAAACTTTTTTACAGATGAGAAATTGAGGCACAAAAAGTTAAATAAATTCGTCGAGTGGTAAGTAGCAGAGCTGACCTAGAAACCCAGGCAGTTACAGTAAGGATCCACATTCCACAGCAGGCAAACTGCTTCAGCTGAACCTTGAAAGATGAGTGAGGTATTGACAGGCAGTGGGTGGAGGAAAGGATTGGAGGGAAGAGAGGAGAGGTAAAAACAAAGTCTATCCTGGGCAAACAGAACAGCATGAAAGAAAGCAAAAACAGATGGCTCATTAAGGGCAGTGAACATGCAAGTTTACTGCATAAGTGAGAGGTAAAGACAAGGTAGCAAAAGATTGGGCTGGAGGAATAAGCTGGAGCAGATCACAGAAGATGTTATTAGCTATGCTGAGGAACTTAAAGTCTAGGTTAACTTCATCTTCAAAATAACAGCTACCATTTCTTGAGCATGTACTACAGGTCATACTGTGCTATATGCTCGGAACTCCATGCCTTATTTAATATCTAATAACCATGAGTTAGGTGCAGTTTACAGAGGATGACACTGAAGCACAGGATGGTGAAATAATTTGCTCACACTCACAAAGCCAGTAATGGAGCTCAGATTAGAAATGGAATCTTCATAATTTAAGAGCCTGTCAGATATATTTGGAGGGCAGGATGGGAGAGAAAGTTCAGAATGTATATATAGTTTTTTTTGTAACACACTGAAACATTTTCCCACGTCATTAAATGTCCATTGAAAACACGACTTCTTAAAGTTACATGTGAGGCATTGGTAGTTCAGTAGCAGAATTCTCGCCTTTCATGTGGGGCTCTCTGGTCCGATTCAGAGCCAATGTACCTCACACACAGCCACCACCCATCTGTCAGTGGAGGCTTGTATACTGCGGAGCTTCCAGACTAAGACAGACTAAGAAGGGACTGGTGATCTACTTCCAAAAATCTATCAATGAAAACCCTACAGATCACAAAGGTCCAATCTGCAACCAATTATGGGAATGGCGCGGGACCAGGCAGCATTTCATTCTGTTGGGCATGGGGCTGGGGGACTATTCAATGGCAGCTAACAACACAACAACAGGTACACAGTTGTCCAACTTAAAATTTATTTAACTAGTCTTCTGTTGGTGGATCCTTGTTTCCCACTTTCTGCTAGTTTACATTTGGAAGAAAATAAATATACAGGTTAAGGGTTCACTTCAAATGAGTTCAAATCCTTCCTCTGAATCTCCCTAGATAACTGGTTAAGAGATATGGCTGCTAACCAAAACGTCAGCAGTTCAAATCCACCAGCTACTCCTTAGAAATCCTATAGGGCAATTCTACTCTATCCTATAGGGTCGCCATGAATCAGACTCAACTCAACGGCAACGGGTTTACATTTGGGTTTATTGCTCCAGGGAAAGTTACATAGACTCTCTAGGTGTTACTTTCTTCATATGGAATACAGTAGTCCCCTCCGTATCCACAGGGGATACATTCCAAGGCCCCCGGGAATGCCTGAAACCTCAGATAGTACTGAATCCTATATATACTATGTTTTGTCCTACACATATATACTTATGATAAAGTTTAATTTATAAATTAGGTACAGTAAGAGATTAACAATAACTAATAATAAAATAGAACAATTATAATAATATACTGTAATAATCATGCTACTCATTTAACATTTTTGGACCTCGGTTAACTGCAGGTAACTGAAATTGTGGATAACTGAAACCAGAGAAAGCAAAACTGCAGATGGGGTAGAGGGTACTGTACGACTGCCTGCTTCACTTTGTGATGGTGAAGAGTAAATAAGGTTGTGCCTTTGAAATATCCAATAGTTGTCAGTACATAAAAAGTACTTTTTGAAGACAGAGGCTAGATATCTTTTCTATTATTATTGTTGTCGTTTCAAATAATCTTATAGGGGGCATACCTGTAATTAAACATTTGTGCATATTTTTTACTATTGTTTTAGGATATATTCCTAGAAGTGGGACTGAAGAGGATTTAAGGTTTTTAATTGTTACTAACAGTTGCTTATCACAAAGGATGTGCTAATTTAAAAGGTAAGCAGTGGTGCCTAAAAGTATACATGTTTCACTGGACTTTCAACAACGATGAGTGCTATTGGGGGAAAAAAAAAACCTATAGCAAGTTTTTTTAAGTATCTTATTATCTTAAAGGAATCTTCTTTGTAAAGATTATTAATGAGTGTGACCTTTTTTTCATATGTTTTATTGTTGACTATGGCCTTTTCATGCCCGTTTGTCTGTTTTGCCTCTGCGTTTATCCTACTTTAGAAATCTCAAGATACCTAATGAAGTCTATCCTTAAAAGCTGACAATTTTGTTTACTTATAAACAACCAGGTTAGGCAGGATTTCTGACTCCAAGCAGAGAGAAAAAACGCACACAGAAAAGCAAATGGTGCATTCTGAGAATACAAAGTATGCCGAAAGGCATTTAACTCATTGAAGAATCATGATTAGTCTGCTTCACTGCCTGGTTTTTTTTACCCCCCCTTCAATGTAATATGCTATGGTAAAGAATGCTAAGTGATAACACATGTTCGAGATGGTAATAAAAATGTGCCAAGAAGTTACAAAACATTATTTGAATCGCAGACCATTGTTTAGTCTGGCGGCTCTTGTGCTCTTTAATTATATGACAAAGGCCTCGTCTGTACAGCAAACATTATGATGTATTCTGACCAATAGCTGTCATCACATAAAATCAGAAGACTCTTGAAATGGAAGAGGATTTGTTGTTGAGACATGACAAATGAATCAGGAGTCTGTGCTTTATGCCTCATGTTACATTCCATTCAGTGGTGGGTCGGGCTTCACTTTGTTCTAAGGAGTTGACTGACAATGACAGGTGTATATAATTTATTCAGAGACAATGCATGACTTTATCAAAAGTAGATAAACAACAACTAAAAAAGAGTTTTTGCAGCATAAGTTAACTCTGAAATGGTAAGTCAGCTTGGTAAATCACCAAAAGAAAGTAGAAACATTAATACATGATTATGATTCAAAAACTCGCCAAATATTACCAAGAAATTGACTGTTTCAGACTTCAGAAGGTACACCGATCATATCGAAAAACTCTATTTATTTCTACAGTTTGAATGCCATGAAAATAAATAAAGGTTCCCAAGTTATGCATGTGATATGTAAAGAGATTCAATGATCATATAAACACAAAACATAAAGGCACCATATTGCAAGATAATGTTAGTTTTGCCATTTTGCCATTGTTTTCAGTGTTTCACAGTTTAATCTCATCAGAAGCAAAACAAATTTGCCTTTCAAGTACAAAAATAACCAAAAAAGTATTAACTCATGAGTCAAAAATCAAAGAAGCCAACAAGAAAAGTTGAGAATTCCTACGAAGCAAAGATCAGTAGATGTCAAAACAAATATATGCTACATTAATATAACAGTGCAAGACAATTGGTTCAACTGTCGTTACACATCTCTCAAAAAACCAGCAAAATGGAGATGGTAATCTGATGTTAAATAAACAGACAAGTAATTTTTTTAAAAAATCCCTCTTAAATTCTAAAGATAACGATACCTATAGGGGTTAGATGAAGAAATAGGTATTTGTTATGCTAAAGAATAAAGCAGAATGCTTTGATGCCAGACCCCATGTGTGTGTATGAGAAACCAAGTGATCCACTGAAGGATATCAATGTTTGGATGACGAATGGCCTGTGAAAGCTTATGAAGGTTTGGGTTGTACCAGTGCCACCATAGCGCCATCTTCTCATAGGCATTGGTATCATCAGCCTGACACTACCCATTCTACTGGCACAGGCCACTTACATGTCTCACCTCCCCAGTGAATCAGCTGAAAAGTTCACTGCACTCATACATACAAAACTGACTGCATAGACCCCACAGGAGGGTTCCTCTATGCAACTGAATCATTTTTTAATGATCGCTGGTGAACGGAGGCTGCCGCTGAACTAAGCCCAATGTATAATTGCTCAAGACACTTGGAATCTAACTCTGCAATTCACATCACCCTCTGACAGCCCAGGCCAGACCTCCTGCAGTAAAATAACGTTATCTGAGTTCTGCTCAGTATTTTCACAGTATTTCATGTCATCTTCATAATGGCCACAGAATTTGTGGAACAGTCTATGGCTCTGCCTAGAGGTCCTGAACAGCTGGGGCTCTTCATCAGCAAGAGCTGTGGAGGAAATGATCAGTCAGCTGTACTCATGCCCTCCCTCTACCCCAGCATCACCCAGGGGTCTGTCGGGCTTCACTAAGACATGGAAAATTGCAGCCTCGAATTGTGTGTCAAAACCGCTAAGTCTGAGCAAGTAAGAAGCAAGTGTGCCTACAATTTAACCAACACTGTAGATATACAAGAAGCAAGAAACCTGGATGACATCCACCTTAATCAGGAGTTCAGAGAGAAAACGGAGGAATGATCCAACAACACATGCAACCTTTCACTCAAAAAAACTACTGTTCCCAAAACCTCGAAGACCGACCCTCTAGGAAGGGCTCCAGAGGGGACTGACAGACCCAAACAGGTGAGTCCCTCTGTCCTATCTGCAAGCTAAAAATAAATAGTGCTGCACATGCTTAAAAAAATTAGGGAATATTTAATACATTTTTGCCACAAGGGAAAATCCTGTCTTAATTTTTTAAAAGGCAAGTATAGAAGCAGGAACTCAAACATAATGACCACAATAAGCAAAATAATATCATTTTTATTATCCATGTATCTGTCTCAGAAGAAATACAGCCAGAATGCTAATTAGAAGCGAGGATGGTGAGACAACGTCTCACTTACTTTGGACACGTTATCCGGAGGGCTCAGTCCTTGGAGAAGGACATCACGCTTGGTATAGTAAAGGGTCAGTGAAAAAGAGGAAGACCCTCAACGAGATGGATTGACACGGGGGCTGCAACAATGGGTCAAGCGTAACAACGATTGTGAGGATGGCGCAGGACTGGACAGCGTTTCATTCTGTTGTACATGGGGTCGCTACGAGTTGGAAATGACTCGACAGCACCTAACAACAATATATAAAGTAGGAAACAAAAGATAGTAACAAATGGCTATGGCTCCAAATAGAAAAATACAAAAAGCAACGATGCATTAGCACAGTGTGAGTTATCACTTATATAAGTATTGTAAAAAGAGGAATATAATATAGCTTCCAATTATCCAGATAAGAATTCAATACCTTGACCTCTCAATTCACTGACCTCATCATTTCCAGTCTTTTCTTACCTCTTTTTCAGTCACTCTCTAGAGAGTTTTATGATCAAAAACTGCATCACTGGGAAAAAAAAAACTCATTTTCAAGCATTCCAAAGCCAGACTCCCACTTCCTAACCTTCCAACCCCTCCACATGTGCACTGGATTCTAACTTTTCTCTGTAAGGGAATACTGCTAGAAGATACCTTCTGGGGGCAAGAACATCAGTCTAGCAAGTCACCATTTACCCTCTTGCATCATCAGGTTTACCCTTTCTACAAGATCAAGAGCCAGAAATAAATATTTTAGGCTTTGCAGGACATATGATCTCTATTACAACTACTCAACTTTGCCACTGTATAATGCAAAAGCAGCCACATGGACAATTTGTAAATGAATGGGCACGGCTGTGTTCAATACTACTTTATTTACAAAAGCAGGCCATGACTGATTTGGCCTGAGGCCACAGTTTACCAGTCCCTGTACTAGATCATTCTCATCAGCATAGAAACTAAAATATTACTCATCTTAAAAACAGACCAAAAGAAATTTCTCTTGACCCCACGTCTCCCTCCAACTTCCCATTTTTCAGCTCTCTTTTATAGCAAAATTCCTTTAGAGTTACTGATGTTCCCTATGTCTTCATCATTCCCCCCTCAATCCACTCCAACAGGCTTCTGCTCCCTCCTGCCACTGAAAATCACTCCTAACTGATGCTCTCAACACGAGCTGACACTGTTATTATTCCCTCCTCCTGTAAGTCCCTGAAAATTAGGACCTTGCTTCTTTAATAATGAAGCGAGCATTCATGCAGCTAAACAACTCCCTCACCTCGATCTTATATGTCAACTTTCCAAAGAGTCTCTCTCTGACCACCCTTTAGGAAACAGCCCACTCCAGTCCATCACTCTCCATTTTAATTCCCCTGCTTTATTCTTTACAGTACTTGTAACTAGCTGAAATTGTTGTTTATTGATTTCCTTGTTCATTGTCTATCACGTCCATTTAATCATAATGCCCATGAAATGCAGCATCTTGCCTGTCTTGCCCACTCAGTGAACACCCTCCTACTGAGTAGGTGCCTAATAATTACTTGTGGACTGACTTAAAGAATGAATGAATAAAATTTTCTTCCAGGTAGAAAAATATCAATCCGACCCTGCTCTGAAGTTTCATGATTCTACAATGGAATAAACTGCAAGTCCTCAAGAGATTGTGAAGAAGAGAAAATTAGCAAACGAATTTGCTTGTGGGCAAATACGGAAATATGCTAGGGGAAAGACGATGATTCTGTTAAAGATGATGATCTCTGAGCTCCTACTTAAATACAGAAGAAATAAACTGAGAATTGTCTGTTGACTGTAGCCCCCTAAATACCAGGGTCACTCTGATCAAAGACTAGTTAAATGCTGGCTCTTGACACAGGCGTGTAGTGAGTATTCAAGCCAGGGCGTCGTGTGACCAAAGAGACATGGGCACCTAGGACTCTTTGCCAGACTCTGGTTCCATTCCACGAGGAAAGCGGTCACCAAACCCATGAAAGTCGGAGAAGGACAACTGAAATGGCCAAGCTTCCAGCACACAGGGCCACTATGAGAATACAGACTCGAAAGATTGCTTCTGATGGCAGAATGAACAATCTCAATGGACCCAACTCAACCCATGCAATAGTGACAGGAGATGAAATGTCTATCACATCACCACGAATTAGAGGAAATCTTTGTGAAGAGTAATCAAGATAATGTAAGAAAATAAGCAGAAGTATTCACTACCATCTATCCCAGGCAAAACTCACACCAGAGATTTTATATTCTGAAAAATACTCCAAAACAGACTTAGTTACTGTTGATCTTTCTCATGAGTTAGTAAGAAAAACAGAATACCTTGGATCAAACTTCTAAGCTTTAAGGTTGGTGTCATTCATAATCCTGCTGAAAACAGAATACTGGGGTGAATGGAAAGAATTTAACACTTACTCCATGAGTGCTTATGTAAAGACTTACCCAGTTCCTGGAGGAGATATAATGATGAGTTATGTCATAAGAAAACATAATAAGGAGGGGTGTTAGCCCTGTCAGTGTGGTTTAAGTCATGACCCAGAATAGGGTTCAAAAACCTAGGAGGAAAGGGGAAAGAAAGGTTGAACAGAACCAAGAACTAGGATCATGCTACAAATCAGGACAGTGCCCAGAGCTGTCACAGGGTACAAAGTAAAGAGGAAAGGGAGACAGAATCTCATGATAGCAGATAGCAGAGGGAAACATCTGGAAAATCACCCTTTTGCTTTTATCAGATCCACATAATGCTGAGGATGACTAGGGTGAGGAATTGGATCAAAGTTTCAAATAGCTCTAAAATTCTAATATTTCAGTGTTCACATGAATAAAAGCAAAAAAAGTTCTATTCCTTTAGATCAGGAATTCACAAGTGTTCTCTGCAATGGGGCAGATAGGAAACATTTTAGGCTCTGTCAGCCATACGGGCTTTATTTTATATTCTTCTTTATTTGGTCTGTTTGTTTTACAGCTTTTTATAAGTGGAAAAACGATTCTTACCTTTCAGGCTGTACAAAAACAGGCTGTGGGCCAGCTGGCCCCGTGGGCCATAGTTTGCCAATCTCTGCTTTAGATGACAAGGGAAAGTCTACAGACTAAGGATGCCATGCAAAACATAAAAAGCTTTAATGAAGCCACACTCAAATTTAAAACTACTCTACAATGCACAACTGGGGAACCACTATTTGTAAATGTGTGCGATAAGCTCTAAGTGGCTTCCTTGTAAATCTCACACCAAAAAAGTAATCTGAAACCACCCGCTTCTGATGCAGAAATAGCTGCTAAGTATTCGTGTGACCTTGAACTAACATCTGTGTTGAAAGAAAACAATGAGAAAACATCACTGTGTTAAAATACTGGCTAGAGTCCAGCAAACACAAACTCAACAGGGTCATAAATCAAGGGATCCTCTGCAAGGAAAACATATGTCTATTCTAAATATTTATAAATTCTGACTTTCTCTAGAACCAGAAAAGACAACATAAAATAAACACATCTAAGTACCACCCCTCCTTTATAAAGCGATCCCTTTACTTACAGCTATCAGAGATAGTGAACAACTACCAGCAGCTTGAACTAAGAAAAAGGACTTTCCCAGAAAAAAGAAAAATGTTAAACTTTTTAAGAGTAAAATAAACTTTTATGCTCATAAATGCTAAAAGGAAAATTTCAGTAGAAATATGGAAAATACTTCAGCACAGTTTATGATTAGAACCAATTCAATTTCTAGTTTCTTCTTGAATAACTTTAATTACCAATAATACATGAGGTTCAAGTATGCAGGACTATTATCTGAAATCATGGAATAGAAAGAAAAAAAAAAAATTTTGATCCACGGACTGATGAAAGGAGCAAACTCAAGAAGTACTTAGTGTTTAAATCTTTTACACTTACTTTATCCTCTGAAATTGCTCTACTTTACTAAGAAGTGGCGATATGCACTCAATTTGAGTAACTGACTGAGAACACTGGAACATGGGCTATCACCACAAAAGAGGAAAGAGCAAGGTAAATATGAACGCTCAAGCATCTCTTTTGGGAAAATGTTGTATTTTATTCTGTGGAGTGCTGGTAAACAAAAAATGTAAACCTACGTAAGAGTGAACCTCCAATGGAAATGGAAGCCTTAGAGACTCAAAGACTTCCTTGTTCCTCAGCGTGAGGCATTTCAGTATTCATAGGCACCCTAAGAAGCAGTAAATTATTTGTAGGAAAAAGAAATTCACTCTAATTTTAACAACACAGTTTTATTTATTATGCAATTATACACTCTGAGATTTTACCAGAGAAAATATTTTAGTTGCATAAATTTAGCAAATTTTCAATTGAGAACAACCAACACCTAAATGGCTTATTTAACAACTGGAAAACATCTCAACCATCTACGGTGATTTAGACTTTTACCAGACTAAACCAAACCAGTTGCTATTGAGTCAATTTCAACTCATGGTGACTCCCTGTGTGCAGAGCAGGACTATACTCCACAGGGTTTTCATGACTGTGACCTTTTAGAAGCAGATCCATCGAATGCCAGGCCTTTCTTCCAAGGTGCCTCTGGGTGGGTTCAAACCACCAGCCTCTCAGTTAATAGCTAAGTGCTTTACCATTTGCACCACCTTAAAATATATCAGAATACCGCAAACTTTATTTATACAAATTAAAAGGCAAACTCAAATGTAAGCCATCTTGTGAGGGTGGTGTTTTCTATGGCTTCTACCATAGTTACCCAAAATCAATCTAAACTGCCCCATGCAGTTTCTTTCCATTACAGAAAAATCCCCTCACCTCAGATTCTGTGTAGGGTGTTAGAGTTATACTTTGAATCAGTATCACCAAATATTTCTCCTTTCTGCCAAAGGGGTCACTTCTTCCAGAAATACATCCTTCAATATTACTTCCTGTAGAAAAGGAGGCATCAGGATTGGAGGAAGACTCATTAACAACCTGCAATATGCAGATGACAAAGCCTTGCTTGCTGAAAGTGAAGAGGACTTGAAGCATTTACTGATGAAGATCAAAGATCACAGCCTTCAGTATGGATTACATCTCAACAAAGAAAACAAAAATCCTCACAACTGGACCAATAAGCAATATTACAATAAATGGAGAAAATACCGAAGCTGTCAAGCATTTCATTTTACTTGGGTCCACAATCAATGCCACGGAAGCAGCAGTCAAGAAATCAAATGACGTATTGCATTAGGCAAACCTGCTGCAAAAAACCTCTTTAAAGTGTTAAAAAGCAAAGATGTCACTTTGAGGACTAAGGTGCGCCTGACTCAAGCCATGTATTTTCAATCGCCTCATATGCATAAGAAAGTTGGACAATGAATAAGGAAGATAGAAGAATTGATGCATTTGAATTACGGTTTTGGTGAAGACTATTGAATATACCATGGACTACCAGAAGAACAAACAAATCTGTCTTGGAAGAAGTACAGCCAGAATGCTCCTTAGAAGCAAGGATGGTGAGACTTTGTCTCGGGTACTCTGAACATGTTATTAGGAGGGACCAGTCCCTGGAGAAGGACATCATGCTTGGTAAAGTAGAGGGTCAGCGAAAAAGAGGAAGACCCTCAACGAGATGGATTGACACGGTGGCTACAACAATGGGCTCAAACATAGCAACAACTGTGAGGATGGCACAGGACTGGGCAGTGTTTCATTCTGTTGTACACAGGGTCTCTATGAGTGGGAACCAACTCAATGGCACCTAACAACAACAGAAAACGAGAAGGAAGGGGAAGATGAAGGGAGGAAGAGAGAGGAAGAGGGAAAAAGAGGAAGAAAGAAGGAAAAAAGAAGGTGAGAGGAGGGAGAAGGAAAAGGAGGAACACGTAACACAAGCATTTTCTATGAGCCAAGTACTTAATATTACCCCCATTTTCCCGATGAGGGAACTAAGGTACAGACAAATCAAGTAACTTGGCCAAAAGCATATACATAGTTGGGTTAAATTCCTTTAGATGCTCCCATAATCTTCTGGACATAGTTCTATCTTTGAAATCATCATATTGTTTTATAAAAGTCTATTTATAAATCTGTCTCCTCCACTAAATTCTAAGTGCCTTGAGGGTAAGAACTTTATCTAAATTATCACATATCCTTGTCATCATTCAGTAGTTGCTGATAAATGTTTGATGAATGAATGAATGAATCAACAAATGAACCAAAAACCAATGAGGGAAGTCAGCTGAAGGCTGCTGACTGTAAGGCCAGAAGTACTCCTTTGAAGGCTACACCATTGACTCACTGTGACCTTCATTTAAGACATCCCTAAAATTCTATTCTTCTAAAATACATTTTTATTACTCCTGTCATAAAACAAATAGCTCTAGCGCTTTTTAAGCAAACGTAAATGCTAACCACACTTCTTGGATACAGAGCGTAAATATTTTTTGCAATTCAAGGCATGAGCTAAATTTTCTTCTAAAAAAACTCAAAGAAGTTAAAATTTGTTTGCTAAGGAAGATTTGCTGAAAGCTAATAAGTTCTTAATGGAAACAAGCTACTGGGGTATTGCCCTCCCAAAGATCAATGGTTTGATGTAAACTACTGTAAAATTAAGGAGCGAGAAAAGGGCAGAGCTCAGGGGAGTCAACGCATTCCTTCAGACAGTAAAATTGCACCGCCAAGGCAAAAAAGTCACCTCTCTGTTGTAAACTCAATAAACCAGATCCACCAGGACAGTGGTACTTATTTAAAAAAAACTCTGTCAAGTACAATGCAGATTTGATCGTGTTCTTGTGGCACAGTGGTTAAAGTGCTTGACTGCTAACCAGAAGGTCGGAGGTTTGAAACCACCAGCAGCTCCACAGGAGAAAAATGTGGCAGTCTACTTCCATAAAGATTTATAGCCTTGGAAACCGTAGGGCAGTTCTGCAGTCTTGTAGGATCACTATGAGTCGAAACCGACTTCACAGCAGTGGTTTTGGTTTGGGTTTTTGTCCATTATTTGAAGGGGAATGGTAAGATTTTGAGGGCTTCTTTATCCACTAAGAATCCTAAAAATAAGAATACATAAACCATTACACAGATCAATGACCTAAATATAAGAACTAAAACCATAAAACTCTTGGGAAGGAAAAAAAGGGGTAAACCTTAAAAGACCATGTTTTCAACAACAGATTCTCAGATACGACGTCAAAAGCATGAGCAACAACAACAACAAAAAAGATAAATTGGACTTCTTCAAAATAAAAAAATATGGGCATTAAAGGACTTTATAAAAAAAGTGAAGAGACAGCCTACAGAATGGGAGACAATATTTGAGAATCATGTATCTGGTTAGGATTTAACATCCAGAATACATAAAGAACTCATACAACTCAACAACAAAAAAGACAATCCAATGAAAAAATGGGCAAAGGACTTAAATAGACATTTAACCAAAGAAGAAGCACAGCCAATAAACACATAAAAAGATGCTCAAAGTCATTAGTCACTAGGGAAGCGCAAATGAACACCACAGTGAGATACCATTTTTGACCCCCAGTAGGATGGCTATTATCAGAAAAATGTAAAACAACAGGTGTTGGTGACGACGTTAAGAAATGAGAACCCAACAGAGTCCGGCAAGATGGCGCTCTAGGCAGAAGCACCATGCCATCCCTCCACAGAGAAGATCCGAAAAACTAAGCCAAACAGAGAATCAACAATCCTGAAACCCTAGAACATCAAATGAAGAGAGAAAGAACTCAGCCAAACACCAAACGGAGCGAGAATACTGAAAGAGAACGGAGAGCGAGGAGAGATTCATGCAGAGGTCCCCTACCAGCTAACGCAGCGCGGATCCACCATCTTGGACTCCTATTGGAGACCAGCAAACGGGAGAACAGGAGAGCAGCCTCGCGGAGCATCCAGTGGGAGACAAAACAGCTGGTAATTTTCAGTGTGCGCTTTCCCACCCCCCACCCCTCTTCGCCTCAGCTGGGGCTCCCCTGCTTCCCGTGGCCAAGGTCCCTGGGCCAGGGGGCACCGGTGCTTGGATTCCATGCGCCCAGGCCGGCGGCTCTCTGGATGCCATTTGTTGGCTGCTGGTGTTGCTTTTACTGCTTCTTTTGGTTTCTCGCTTGCCTCTCGCTGCCTCCCCCTCATTTTGCTCGGGTGCCTGGTTCCGAGCGCCGTCTTTGCTCTTTCCTGCAGAACTGTGGGGCTACGTTTGGGTGTATGGCTGCTTCCAGGTCTGGGCTGCCGTGCTGGTGAGATCCCAGGGCTTTTGTTCGTTTGCTCCTCTGCTTCCCGTGGCCGAAGTCTCTTCACCGGGGTCCGCCGGCTGCTTGGATTACACGCGCCCGGGTGGGCGGCTCTCTGGGTGTCATTTGATGGCTGCTGGTGCTGCCTTTTTTTTTTTCTCCTGCTTCTTTTGGTTTCTCGCTTGCCTCTCGCCGCCTCCGCCTCCTTTCACTCGGGTGCCTGGCTCCTTGCACCCTCTTTGCTCCTTTCTGAGGGTCCCAGAGCGCTGGCAATTTGTGATACACGCTTTCCCACTCTCCACCCTTCTTCACTCACACTCGGCCTCCTCTGTTTCCCACGGACACAGTCTCTTGTCCAGAAACACCAGCCTGCACTGGCTGGCTCTCTGAGTGCCATTCGTTGACTGCTGGTGTTGCTTTTTTTTTTATTTTTTCTTTTTTGATTACTTTTGTTTTCTTCTCCCTCTTTTTCCCTTTTGTCTTTCTTCATTGCTCAATTTCTCGTCTCTCTATCTCTTACTTCTCTTTCGGATGCCTGAATACCAGGCGTTGTATGCCTCCGCGCCTTCTGGCCGGGCTGTGCTGTAAAACCTGAGACCGACTTCCACAGACCTCATAGCTGCATAGGTGGGATCACCGGGAACTCTGCAGTTCTTTAACTTTTCTGATTTTTATTTGTTCATTCTTTTCTTTTCTTTCTCTTCCCCCTTCTGGTTTTCTCCATCCCATAGTCTCTCATCTGTCCATTCCAACGGCAAGCTCCCCTAGCATTCTTTTATGTTTGTATGTTTTTCACTCCTGCTCCTCTCTCCTCCCTCGCATATCCAGCTTAGCGTCACACATAACCATCTCCCCGCTGCATCCTGCCTACCTGCACCATGCACTTGACATCACACCACCAAGCTGTGCAGGCACGCCCTATTGGAACCTGCCCAGCACTGACTACCAACCGTCCTGGTGGCTGCGGTGAGTGCCACAAACAACCCGTACCAGTGGCTCCTCTTCAGCTAGACCTGCCCAGCTGTACCACAAGGACAAAACAAAAAAATCCACAATCAATAAATGAGAGAAATATCTACTGAATGCCCCAAAAACAGCAAAAAATATCAAAACATTTACAAAAACAAGACAAGATGGCTCCAACAGGCGTCCAAATTAAAACACCAGATAACTCTCCTATGGAAGAAAATGCACTAGAAGTACCTGATAGGGAACTCAAAACACTAATACTCGGAATTTTAAAAGAACTGAGGAAAAAAGCTGACAAACATGAGGAAAAAATAGACAAATTTATGGAAAATACAGACAAAAAACTGGAAGAATTCAGGAAGATAATGCAGGAACAAAATGCCAAAATACATTCACAACTTGAAATTATACAAAAACAACAATTAGAAATCCAAAAGATAAACAACAAGATTTCAGAAATGGATGATGTCACAGAAGGGCTGAGAAGCAGATATGAAACCGTGGAAGACAGGATCAGTGGAAATGAAGACAAACACTTGGATACAACTCTGTTTCAGAAAAACTCAGAAAAAAGAACAAAGAAAAATGAAGAGAGCCTGAGAGTTATGTGGGACACAATTAAAAGCAAAAATTTACGAGTGATTGGCATCCCAGAACAGGGAGAAAACAGAAAACACAGAGAGGCTCACTGAGGAACTGCTGACAGAAAACGTTCCCAATATCATGAAAGATGAAAAGATGGCCATCCAAGAAGCTCAACGAACCCCATATAGAAGAGACCCCAAAAGAAAATCACCAAGACATATATTCACACTCGCCAAAACTAAAGACAAACAAAGAATCCTGAGAGCAGCTCGTGAAAAACAAGAAGTCACATACAGAGGAGAAACAATAAGACTAAGCTCAGATTATTCAGCAGAAACCATGCAGGCAAGAAGGCAGTGGGATGACATATATAAAATCTTGAAAGAAAAAAACTGTCCGCCAAAAATAATATATCTGGCAAAACTCTGGTTCAAATTTGATGGTGAAATTAGGTCATTTCCAGATAAACAAAAACTAAGGGAATATGCAAAAGTCAAACCAAACTTACAAGAATTATTAAACGGAGTTCTTCGATCTGAGGACAAACAGCTTCAGCCCTCAGGCAGGACCTAGGACACAGGTTCATACAAACCAGATACCATTCTAGGAAATGAACTCTCGAGGACTATCCAAAACCAAAAGAAATACAACAGAAAATCAGAGCAATCAATCAAAGGACGACAACAACATCAAAACAATGAAAGAGGGAATAAATGGCATAGGTATAGAACCTTCTAACGGAGAGGAAGGCAAGGCGATACCAAGTAAGGGTAGACTGCTTCAAACTTATAAAGATAAGGGTAAAATTCATGGTAACCACAAAGAAGTTAACAAACCAACTCATAAAAATAAAGACGAAAAACATAAAGTCTCAGCAAAAACAAAACCTATAAAAACAAAAGAAATGAACACAAAATCCACAAACAAAAGTAACTCAGCACAAGAGAGTAAGAAGAACAAAGAAAACTTCAGCACCACAAAAAAAAAGCACTACAAAATGACAGCAACAAACTTCCATCTATCGATACTTACACTGAATGTAAATGGACTCAGTGCGCCCATAAAGAGACAGAGAGTGACAGAATGAATAAGAAAACAGGATCCATCAATATGCTGTCTACAAGAGACACACCTTAGAAACAAAGATGTGAATTTAATAAAAGTCAAAGGTTGGAAAAAAATATATCAAGCTAACAACTACCAAAAAAGAGCAGGAGTGGCAATTCTAATCTCAGATAAAATAGACTTGAAAACGAAATCTACCATGAAAGACAAAGAACGACACTATATAATGATTAAGGGGACGACACATCGTGAAGACAAAACCATAATAAACATCTACGCACCCAGTGACAGGGCTCCAAAATACATAAAAAAAACTCTAACAGCACTGAAAATAGAAATCGACAGTTCCACAATAATAGTAGGAGACTTCAACACACCACTGTCAGTAAAGGACAGAACAACTAAGAAGAAACTCAGCAAAGATACAGAAGACCTAAAGGGCACAATCAGCCAAATGGACCTCATAGATATATACAGAACAATCCATCCAACCACTGCAAAGTACACATTCTTTTCCAATGCACATGGAACGTTCTCCAGAATAGACCACATCTTAGGCCACAGAGCAACCCTCAACAAGATCCAAAACGTTGAGGTAACTCATAGTATCTTCTCTGACCACAATGCCATCAAGGTAGAAATTAACACTAAAAAGAGCAAGGAAAAAAAATCAACTACATGGAAACTGAATAATACTCTGCTTACACATCAATGGGTAATAGAAGAAATCAAAGATGGAATCAAAAAATTCCTAGAATCAAATGAAAATGAAAACACATCATACCAAAATCTTTGGGACACAGCAAAAGCAGTCCTCAGAGGACAATTTATAGCAATAGATGCACATATCAAAAAAGAAGAAAGGGACAAAATCAAAACATTAACTACACAACTCAAACAAACAGAAAGAGAACAGCAAAAAAAGCCTACAACCACCAGAAGAAAGGAAATAGTAAAGATCAGAGCAGAAATAAATGAAATAGAGAACAGAAAAACAATAGAAAGAATCAACAAAACCAAAAGTTGGTTCTTTGAAACAATCAACAAAATCGACAAACCATTGGCCAGACTGACAAAAGAAAAACACGAGAGGGCACAAATAACCCAAATAAGAAATGAAATGGGGTGCATTACAACAGACCCAACCGAAATAAAAAGGATTATAACAGAATATTATGAAAAACTATATTCCAAGAAATTTGAAGACCTAGAGGAAATGGACAAATTTCTAGAAACAC
Organism: Dugong dugon; assembly: GCA_030035585.1. NCBI lineage: Eukaryota > Metazoa > Chordata > Mammalia > Sirenia > Dugongidae > Dugong > Dugong dugon. Next base: position 25,580,569 of record CM057481.1, on the reverse strand, counting down.
ACGGCCTACCCAAACTACAACAAAGTGATATTGAAAATCTGAACACACCCATAACAGGAGAAGAGATTGAAAAGGTAATAAAAAAACTCCCAACCAAAAAAAGCCCTGGCCCAGATGGCTTCACTGGAGAATTCTACAAAACATTTACAGAAGAGCTTGTACCAGTTCTACTCAAGCTATTTCAGAGCATAGAAGAGGAAGCAACACTTCCAAATTCATTCTATGAAGCCAGAATAACGCTGATACCAAAACCAAGCAAAGACATCACAAAAAAAGAAAATTACAGACCAATATCTCTCATGAATATAGATGCAAAAATTCTGAACAAAATTCTAGCCAATAGAATTCAGCATCATATCAAAAAAAATAATACACCACGACCAAGTAGGATTCATACCAGGTATGCAAGGATGGTTCACCATTAGAAAATCAATCAACGTAATCCACCACATAAATACAAGGAAAGAAAAGAATCACATGATCATCTGAATTGACACAGAAAAGGCATTTGACAAAGTCCAACACCCATTCCTGATAAAAACTCTCAATAAAATAGGTATAGAAGAGAAATTTCTCAACATAACAAAGGGCATCTATACAAAACCAACGACCAACATCATTCTTAATGGAGAGAGGCTGAAAACATCCCCCTTGAAAACAGGACCAAGACAAGGATGCCCTTTATCACCACTCCTATTTAACATTGTGATGGAAGTTCTAGCTAGAGCAATAAGGCAAGAGAAAGAAATAAAGGGCATCCAAATTGGTAATGAAGAAGTTAAACTCTCCCTGTTTGCAGATGATATGATACTATACATAGAAAACCCTAAAGACTGCATGAGAAATCTACTGGAACTAAGACAAAGATTCAGCAGAGTAGCAGGATACAAGATAAACATTCAAAAATCAGTTGGATTCCTATACACCAGTAAAGAGAACGATGAAAAGGAGATCAGGAAATCAATACCATTTTCAATAGCCCCTAAAAAGATAAAATACTTAGGAATAAATCTGACCAGGAATGTAAAAGACCTATACAAAGAAAACTACAAAACACTGCTGCATGAAACCCAAAGGGATCTACATAAATGGAAAAACATACCATGCTCATGGATAGGCAGACTCAACATTGTGAAAATGGCAATTCTACCCAAAGCAATTTACAAATACAATGCAATCCCGATACAAATACCAGCAACATTCTTCAAAGAGATGGAAAAACTAATTATTAACTTTATATGGAAAGGGAAGAAGCCCCGAATAAGTAAAGCGCTACTGAAGAAGAAGAATGAAGTTGGAGGACTCACACTACCTGACTTGAGAACCTACTATACAGCTAGAGGAATCAAAACAGCATGGTACTGGTACAACAACAGATACATTGACCAATGGAACAGAATTGACAACCCAGATGTAAATCCATCCACCTACGGTAACCTGATTTTCGACAAGGGCCCAAAGTCCATCAAATGGGGAAAAGACAGCCTTTTTAACAAATGGTGCTGGCAAAAGTGGATATCCATTTGCAGAAAAATGAAACAGGACCCATACCTCACACCGTATACAAAAACTACTTCAAAATGGATCAAAGACATGAATATAAAGCCTAAAACTATAAAGTTCATAGAAGAAAAAATAGGACCGACACTTCAGGCCTTAATACATGGCATTAACAGGATACAAACCATAAACATCAACACACAAAACCCAACAGATAAACTAGATAACAGGGATCTTCTAAAAATCAAACACCTATGCTCTTCAAAAGACTTCACCAAAAGAGTCAAAAGAGAACCTACAGACTGGGAAAAAATTTTTGGACAGTACAAGTCAGACAAAGGTCTTATCTCCATAATCTGCAAGAAAATCCAACACCTCTACAACAAAAAGACAAACAATCCTATCAAAAAATGGGCAAAGGAAATGAACAGACACTTCACCAAAGAAGACATTCAAATGGCCAACAGACACATGAGGAAATGCTCGCGATCACTAGCCATTAGAGAAATGCAAATTAAAACCACAATGAGATACCATCTCACCCCAGCATTACTGGCACGAATCAAAAACACTGGAAATAACAAATGTTGGAGGGGCTGCGGGGAGATGGGAACTCTTATACACTGCTGGTGGGAATGCAAAATGATACAACCATTTTGGAAAATGATATGGTGTTTCCTCAGAAAGCTAGAAATAGACATACCATTCGATCCAGCAATCCCACTCCTAGGAATATATGCTAGAGAAATAAGAGTCGTCACTCGAATAGACATATGCACACCTATGTTCATTGCAGCATTGTTCACAATAGCAAAACGATGGAAACAACGTAGGTGACCATCAACAGATGAATGGATAAACTAACTATGGTACATACACACAATGGAATACTATGCAATGAGAAAGAACAACAATGAATCTGTGAACCATCTCATAACATGGATGAAACTGGAGGACGTCATCCTGAGTGAAATAAGTCAATCACAAAAGGACAAATATGTATGAGACCTCTATTGTAAAAACCCATGAAAAAATTCACATGTAAAATGTAACAATCCTTGTTGGTTACCAGGGATGGGGGGAGGGGATACTAAATAGGCAATAGATAAGTGGTATCTTGGGTGAGAGATGAGGCAGTACACAATACAAGGGAAACTAACACAACCTGCACAAGGAAAGGTCATGGAGGCCCCATGGACACATCCAAACTCCCCGAGGGACTGAGTTGCTGGACGGAGGGCTCTGGGGGACCATGGTCTCGGGGAACATCTAGTTCAATTGGCATGATACTACTTATAAAGATAATGCTCTACATTCTACCTTGGTGAGTAGTGTCTGGGGTCTTAAAAGCCTGTGAGCGGCCATCTAAGATACTCCACTGGTCTCATCCCTTCAGGAGCAAGGGAGAATGAAGAGAACAGGATTCAACGAAAAGATTAGTCCAAAGGACTAATTGTACACAGCTACCAAGGCCTCCACCGGACTGAGTCCAGTACAGCTAGATGGTGCCCGGCTACCACCGCTGACTGCTCTGACCAGGATCACAACAGAGGGTTCTGGACAGAGCTGGAGAAGGATGTACAGCATAATTCTAACTCACAGAAAAAAAAAGACCAGATTTACTGGCCTAAAGGAGACTGGAGAAACCTCAAGAGTATGGCCCCCAGACACCCTTTCAGCTCAGAGGTGAAGTTACCTTCGAGGTTCACTGTTCAGCCTGGGAGTGGACAGCCCAGTAAAACCAAATGAGACTAACGAGGTACAGGAGTCCAGTGACAAGGGCCAGAAGGCAGAGGGGGAGTAGGAAGCTGATGATAGGGAACACAAAGTTGAGTAAGGATACTGTTGATGTGTTGTGAGATTGTTAACCATTGTTATAAGGCAACATTTATAGTAACTGTTAAATGGGAGGCTATTTTGTCCTGTAAGCCTTCATCTTGGGTGAGAATGGCAGCACAACTGGAAGAGCGTAGTCAATGTCACTTAAATGTGTACGTAAAAAGTTTTGAAATGGTGTATCTTTGGCTATGTGTATTTTCACCAAAAAAAAAAAAAAAAAAAAAAAAGCTGAGAATTGAGAGGGTTAAAATGTTGTGGGGTTGTTAACCAAAGTCATAAAACAGCGTGTGTACTACTTTACATGAGAAACTGTTTTCTCTGTAAGCCTTCACCTGAAGTACAATAAAATATTAAATAAATAAATAAATGACACCACAGAGGGAAATCAGTACAATCCACATTGAGGAAATGATCCAAATTCTTCAAGAACATTTTGCAAGGAAAGAGAGACAGAGAAAGAGAGAGAGAGGTGACTATATAGATTAAAGGAGGCTTAGTAAGCATATCAACTAATTGTGATATGTGGACATTATTTGGATCTTAATTTGAAAAACAATATAAATTTGCGAGACTATCAGTAAAATTTGAAGTTTGACTGATTACTTGATGATACTAAGGAATTACTGCTGTTTTTTAAGTGTGAAAACTATTTTGTGGTCATATATAAAAAATGAATCTTTTTCTTAGGAAAAAAAAAAGAAATGAGAACCCTCATCCACTGTTGACAGTACTGTAAAATGGTGCTGCACTGTGGACAAGAGTTTGGCAGTTCCTCAAAAACATATACACAGAAATACCATATGTCTCAGCAAATATCCTAGGCATATATCCAGAAATATATTCAAATGACTTGAAAGCAGGGACTCAAATGGACTCTTGTACATCAATGTTCATTGCAGCATTATTCACAATAGCAAACAAGTAGAAAAAACCAAGTGTCCATCAACAGATGAATGCATAAGCATAACGTGGTATATCCATACAATGGAATATTATTCAGCCATAAAGAGAAATGAAGTTCTGATATATTCTGCAACATGGATGAACCTTGAAAACGTTATGTTGAGTTGAAATAAATTAATAAGTAAGACCCAAAAGGACATATTGTATGACCCCTCCTACATGAAATATCTGTAATAGGCAAATGCACAGAAACAAAAGTTTACTGATGGCTACCAGGGGTGGTAGGAGGGAAAAAGGAGAAGCTATTCCTTAAGGGGCACTTAGTTTCTGTTAGTGATGAAAACATCTGGAAAAGCATAGTGGTGATGACTGCACATATGGCAAATGTAACTAATGTTACTGAATCGTACACATAACAGAGATCAATATGGCAAATGTTTTGTTACATATCTTTTACCACAAAAATTAAATTCTAAAAAAATAAAAAGATCTACTGGCAACTTTGAAGGTGTACTTTCCAACCCCAAAAGTCTTCAGACATCACCTGTACAATTAAAACTAGTTTTCTTGTTTGAAAGCAAGGAGGACCTCCTCCTCTCTCCCTCTTCTGTGGACTTGGGTACTCTCTCAGACAAACTCTTCTTTGCAACACAGAAAGCAGTTACCACTATCCTAGAAACTACTTCTAAAAATGTTGGCATATCTCTCTAGTTTCTTCAATAAGGTCAAAGCTCTACAGTACTTAGTAATACTTGGTCAACTAAATAAAATGGCAGCAAGTAATAGCCTATAAACTCTATAGAGATTTAAATAAAAAACTGTTCAGTATAATATGAAGCACCAACTGACTTTTTTTTTTTTAAGTACATGTGTTACTATTTCTCTTTAAAGGATTTATCATTTAAAGCATCATGCATTGCACAGTTTTTTGCCAAATTCCAGTAAGGTGCAAAAATGTGAGTACAAGATAGATGGATATTACAAATTATGAAAAATGAAAATGTGAAAAATTATAATCTTATCTTTAACAACATCTTCAGACCACATAACATTGATTTTATAGGTGAAAGACAAGACTAGGAAATTTGAAGTTATAATACCTGGTAAAAGTCAGGTTGTGTTCAGTCATAGCAACCAGCAGCTTCAGGGCATAAGCTGGTACTGGGTCAGGCTCTCTGAGGATGTGCTCATACCTGAAATGATAAAGGGAATTAAGGAATACTCACTTAAACCCTCCTCTGAACACCAGAAACAATACACCCTGAGGTGCAAACATCTGGGGGAAAAAAAAGAAAGGTTCTGAAATGACTTTGTGAGCTATAGATTACTTAATCTCATGAAACTTCGAATAGCTTCACTTGCCAAATGATGATGATGGTAATGACCTGCCTCAGAAGTACCGTTGATGGGAGGAGTCAATGAGACAATCCATGTTAAACAATTAGTACTGAGCTCGGTATATAGTAAGAGATGGATAAAGGTTATATATTTGTGTCAGGGGTCCCCAAGACCACCCCCATATTCAGAGATTTGCTAGAAGGACTCTCGCCACTCAGCATATTGCTGTATTCATGGCTAAGTTTTATTCCACTAACAATGTAAGCATATACAGCTGGATCATAAGGGAAAAAAAATACAGAGGAGTCTGGAGGAATCCATGCCCAGTCTGCCCAGTGCTCTCTCCCTCCCAAGAGGAGTTACACAGAGTGCACTCTTCCCCCAGCATTGAAAATGGAGCAACATGTATACAATGCTTCTACCCAGGGAAGCCCATTAGACTCAGTGATCAAGGTTTGCACTGGGGGCTGGTCATGTAGACAGCCTTCTACCTAATGTACCAAAATTCCAAACTCCCAGAAAGAAAGCAGGGATTCAGCATAAGCCACATTGTTTCCACCAACAGTATAGGCACAGTGAACTAGTCTTATAAGTTAGTTAAGTGCTGACTTAGAACCCTCCAAAAGCCAAGTTCCCAGATGCCAGCTGAGAGTCAACTTTGCAGGCAGGCCTTCCTAAGGATAGCAGTCATAGACCTGCTAAGTTACCTCTTTCTCTAAACAGCGCTCTTACTATTAAATACCCTAAAATTTCAAATTAAAATTATTTCCAGAAACCAAAACTCAAAATGTCTTTATCAAATGTTTTCACAACCAGATTCTGATGGCTCTCCCATGCTGAGCTGAGGCTGGTTTATACACTATAACTTACCTATTTAGCTTTAGTTGTCTGGTATATAGCACTGTGTAGATGCTCAACAACAAAAATATCAAATGCATGAATGAATAAACTAACCAATCAACCAATTTTGCTATTTATCTTAACTTTCTGCAACAGCCAACAACCAAAAAGGAAGCAAATATCTCTAATAACCTGAAATAGCTGTTTAAAAAGACATGACATGAAACAGATGCTTTCCATGGAGAGAACAGGATCCCAGGCTCCTACTCAGAGTCTATTTACTCTCATTTTGGAAATCATTAGATAACAAGTTTAATTATGTGGCCTTTATGCCCACAGTCATTAAAAAGGAAGCAAGTAAAGGGAGGAGAGGGACTATTTCAGGAAGGCAGCCTGAGAATTACAAGCGGGATTTGAAAGCATAAAAGAAAAAAAAAGAAGAGGAAGAAAGCAAACCCAAGAACTCCAGGTGGAAAATAGACTGGGGAGCATGTAACATGGAATAAGAAATCTGCTCATACCTTAACGGGGCCTGAGGGCCTATTACACACCATGTTCCAGATAGGGTTACGGAGTCAAGATAATGTTAAATTATGTATACTGCTCTGCTTAAGGAAACAGGGAGTACTGTAGTTAAGAAAGTTTTCCTATAAAATATATTTAAATTACAGCAACTAAAAGACTTGGCTACACATGAAAAAGGTAAAAAACAAAATACCATTCATTATAAAATCATAAATAAAATATTAACAAATCAAAGACAGCAGTATATTAAAAAAAATGCAGCATATCCAAGCATGATTAATTTTAGGAATGAAGGAATCAATATTAGAAAATCCATTAATAAATTTTATCATATAAATAAATCAAAATCAAGTAAACATCTTTATATGTAACAAAATTTTAATATCCAATTTCATCTTTTTTAGAAAACCAACTACTCTTTGTGTACCAGTAAGAATTCTTCTGAAATAGAAAGCTCTTATCATCCTGAGCTGGGGATCCACAAGACCACCCTCAGGTTCAGTGACTCACTAGAAAGACTCACAGAACTCAGAAAAGCTATTATACTAATGATTAAGGTCTATTCAGTGAAAAGAAACAGATTAAAATTGGCTAAGGCAAAAGGCACATGAGCAGAATCCAAGAGGGACCAGGCATAAGCTTCCAGTTGTCCTCTCCCAGTGGCGTTGCGCAGAGAATACTTAATTCTCCCTGCAGAGATGTTTGACAATACGTGTGAAGCATTGCCAACCAGGAAAGCTCACCCAAGCCTTGGGGTCCAGGATTTATATTACGGCTTCATCACATAGGCATAGAGCACCCATTTGGCCGACCTTAGTTATTCAGTCTCTAGCTCTTACAGAAGTCAAGCTAATATAGCATGGCCTAGGCCCCTACCATAATTCCCATTGTTAACATAAGCTATCTGGCTAGCCCAAGGCCCCCACCATTAATCATATTGTTAGTATAAACTATCTGGTGTGGTTCAAGGTCCCAGGTATGGGAAGACACTATCAGGCAGGATATTCCAAAGGCTTAGAGGTTATCTCCCAGTAGGCAGCGTAGGGTTTCGATACCCCAAGTCTGCTGAGTTAACCCTTTACAGGGAAACTGAGAGGCACTGCCATTAAGTCAGAGATAAGAGAAAAATGCCCTCTTCCACTGCTTAGCAGTATTTGGAAATAGCAGGCCAGGCTTCTAATGAGTCACTCATATTCCCCGGTAACCAGTTCCCTTTGTCCCCACTCACAGACATCAGTGAATCACTAAGGGAAGGGGTTGCAAAAATTTGTTAAAAAGTGACCTTCTTACTCACATGCTTGTGTGGAAAGCCTAAGAGAAAATATGGACAACTATTTAGAAATATAATAGAAAAAATATTCTCAATAGTACTGAAAAATGTATCTTACAAGGACAAAGAAAAATATATAGAACTACATTTAAAAAGAAAACACTGAAGAAACATTACCGCATGAAATAAAAATGTCTTGAGGTTGTTTGAGGTTATCTAACCTTGAAACAAGAGGAAAGGATGAAGCTTGAACCAGTCTGTGCATAAGAATTTTCCCAAGGATTGTTATGTTTTTCTCCCCTTGGAAAAAGAGGGATAAAATCCATAATGGATATGTTTAGAATAGAGATAGTGAATATATTTTAGTTTAATCAACAATAACTTTGTAATGGTCAGCAAGATCTAGCCAAAAGAAGGTTTTGATTTATTAAGCTTGTCTTTTTAAGAGAGATAAGGCGGTTGAGCTGATAGTAATTGGATCCCACACTCCCTTGAAAGGGACTTGGCAGAAAACAAGCAAATAGTGATAAGCACCAGCTCCTGAAAGAGCCTGCGAGGAGAGTGACCAGTGAAGAACCTACCTACTTCGATGGACAGGAGCTGGAGAAGAACACCCTAGGTGCCCTGAGCCTGGCCACACCTTGAGATGGCTGTTGGCAGAACAGTACCCTGTCCAGATAGTGTCCATAGAGCCCACCTTTCTACCTCTAGGACCCCCTCTGAGCAAGGGGCCTTTGCGGCTGGAACGTAGGCAAGAAAAGTCATTCATACTAAATTCACACCCATCCAAAAGGAAAGAAAACTCCTAAAAATAACATATTCAGGGACCCACGGCCAGAATAGGGACTCCTTGCCACTATGAGGCAAGACACTATTAGGCAAGATATATTACTCTTCATTCCCAACCCTGAAATAAAATGGACTTTTTCCTATTTCATCAAACAAACAACAACAGCACCAAAAACAAAACAAAACAAACAAAAAAAAAAACCCAGTGCCGTCAAGTCAATTCCGAATCATAGCAACCCCATAGGGCAGAATAGAACTGCCAACCTTCTGATTAGCAGCCAAGCTTTTAACCACTGAGCCAAGTGCCTGGTATAAACAGTGCTCCATTAGGTAGACTGAAGAAAATTGAAAGGGCCTATCTTCATAACACTGGATTACTGTGAGAAGCTATCCTGAGGGATGTTTGTGTAGGGGGAGGGTACTGTATCATAAAGAGGTCCACTCCATCGGGATTAAGCCACAAATTCACATTTCACATCTCGATGGGGTGTAAATTCCAGAATATCCAAGGGATTTTAAAGGCAAATACAATGAGAAAGATTCTGCTATGTTAAAAATTAAAGTACATTACAAAAGCACATTAATTTAGTAAGTGTAGGGTTAGCTCAAGAATAAATCAAAAGGAAAGAAAGGTGGCATTTAACATTAGAAGAGAGTTCTTGGAAAGAGGCTAAGGAACCAAGCCTTACCTTATGAAAATATATTCTCAACAAATTGAAAATTTTTACTTCATTAGAATACTAAACTGAGTAAATGTTTCCATAATCTTAGGTGATAAGGCAGATTGAGCATGACACCAAATGAGAACTGAGAAAAATATTTATAGCTTCAAAGTTATGAAAAATCAAGTATTTCTCAATGGCAAAACCATGATAAACAAGCCAAATGGGGGAAAAATTACTTGCACAATGTTGGTAAAAAACAAAGAGGAATATTCTTAATGTATAAAGAGCTGTTGGAAGCCACTCTACATTGTACCTGAAAAAATGGGCAAAAGCCACCTAAGAAGAATATAAATGGCCAAGAACACAGGTGGAGATGGTCAACTCCATTAAGTGCTGAAGGAATACAAGTTAAGAAGGGTACATAAAATGCTAAAAACAGTAGGTTAACTACCCCTTTCTTATAAATCAAAAAAACCAAACCCGTTGCTGTCGGGTTGATTCCAACTCATAGTGACCCTATATGACAGAACAGAACTGCTCCATAGGGCTTCCAATAAGCAGCTGGTGGATTTGAACTGCCAGTCTTGGGGTTAGCAACTGAGTTCTTAACCACTGCATCACCAGGGCTCTCCCCCTTTCTTAAAGAAGTCGATAAAATCATTTTTCATAAAAGGAAACTGGCAGTATGAACTATGATCTTTGAAAAACAATTGGCAAAACCTATCAAATGCCCTTAAACTGTACATAATTTTTGACACAGTGATTCCACCCCTAGAGTCAACAAAACAAAGTTGTCCAAAGATACAGCTATAAAAATAGTGTTTGCAGCATTATATATAATAGTGAAACACTGCAAAAACCCCAGATGTCCCGTAATAAGTGGAGATCATTCAAATAATTTATAGTAGATCTATGAATGTGGATGCAGATAACAAGAGAGTCAATACAACAGTACAATATAAACATAGATATACAAATACAGATATTCACAGTATGATGTCTGAGAGTAAGAGGAAGAGACAAGTTCCAAGCAGGAAATTTCAGAAAGTACTAAGTAAATCTCTCCAGGAACAGAGAAACAATACAAAGAAGCAAGAAGATATTAACATAAAATAGTAGGCAAGAGGCAAAACACCAAGAATCTTGAATGGCTAGGTAAGTACTGTTAATGTTATTTTCTACAACCTATAAGCCTAAAGGTTTCAAAGCAAGGGAATGATATAAGGAAGCCAGCGTGCTAAAATGCAAATCTAACAGAATCTAAGATGGAGCCAGAGCTTTAAGAACTTCAAGGAAGACGTGTTAGGCTTTGTTACGGACTGAATTATGTTCCTCTAAAATATGTATTGTAATTCCTAACCTCTATTCCTATCCTCACAACTGGACCAATAAGCAACATCATGATAAACGGAGAAAACACTAAAGTTGTCAAGGATTTCATTTTACTTGGATCCACAATCAACACCCATGGAAGCAGCATTCAGGAAATCAAAAGACCATTGCATTGGGCAAATCTGCTGCAAAAGATCTCTTTAAAGTGTTGAAAAGCAAACATGTCACCTTGAAGGCGAAGGTGCACCTGGCCCAAGCCACGGTATTTTCAATTGCGTCATATGCTTGCAAAAGCTGGACAATAAATACAGAAGACTGAAGAATTGACGCCTCTGAATTGTGGAGTTGGAGAAAAATACTAAATATACCATGGACTGTCAAAAGAATGAACAAATCTGTCTTGGAAGAAGTAAAACCAGAATGCTCCTTAGAAGGAAGAACGGCAAGACTACGTCTTACATACTTTGGACATGTTGTTAGAAGGGATCAGTCCCTGGAAAAGGACATCATGCTTGGTAAAGTAGAGGGTCATCGAAAAAGAGGAAGACCCTCAACAAGACAGACTGACACAGTGGCTGCAACAATGGGCTCAAGCATAACAATGATTGTGAGCACAGCGCAGGACCGGGCAATGTTTCATTCTGTGGTGCATAGGGTCACTATGAGTTGGAATCGACTTGATGGCACCTAACAACAACAACACGCCTTTGGTTATAATCCCATTTGGGAATGGGTTGTCTTTGTTATGTTAATGAGGCAGGATTAGTGTTGGATATATCTTGAGTTAATCTCTTTTGAGATATAAAAGAGATTAAAGCAAGCTAGGAAGCAGAAATGGCTGGGAGGGAAAAGGAGAAGATGAAGAACGCCACATGAGGATCACCCAGGAGTGGAAGCTCAAAGAGACAGGATCTTCCTCCACAGCTGACCAAGACAAAAAGCTTTCCCCTAGAGTCAGCACCCTGAATGTGAACTTCTGGCCTCTTAAACTGTGAGAAAATTAATGTCCATTTGTTAAAGCCACCCATTTGTGGTATTTCTGTTATAGCAGCACTAGATAACTAGGACAGGGTTACATAAAGAGGAAGCTGTCAAAGGCATTCATACAGATGAAATCTACCTTTGGAGAAGGCTAAGGACTTTACCCTGGATACTGTAAGAAGGGGTAGATAACCTACTCTTTTTGGCATTTTCTGTACTAGTCTCTTCCAAATTTGAAGTAGGTGACATCTTCAGTCAACTCTAAAATTTCCAGAAATGAGATAGGATATAAATCAAATAAACAATTGATATTTTAAGGACTTTCCAGTCTTGTGATTTTATATGACCTGAGTTCTATGCGATTTTCTTTCATTTTGCATGCATGCATAGATATTTAAGTAAATGGATACATAAGTGGATGGAGAAATGGAAAGAAGGGTGGATATATCATACATACGGACATATACAGATACACACATATATACATAAAATTTCCTTTTTTTAGTGTGAGAAAGATACATATAACTTCAAGTAAGTGTTAAGTATAATTTCAGGTAATAAGCCCCTAAACTCTTTTGGTTTCTTCAATAAGATCAGCAACAATTTTTCATTATGAAGGCCTGAAAGGCTTCGAGAAAGCAACATTCAAGGTTCACAAAATAGTATCCAAACAGCAAGAGAGATAGAAATACTCTGATTCAGGGAGATCAAAGAGTATTTATCCTTATGCCCTATTACTCTTAACTCCCAAATTATCTCAATTTAGATTATCATTGGTTGTATAAAAATAAATAAATCACTGCGCCAAAAGGTACAAATTTGGGTACAGACACAAAACATTACAAAATGAACAAAGCAGAACATTATGCTGCCTTTTTTCTGACACAAAACCATAACTTGAATTTTATCTATAAAAAATGATCTAAGGAAAGGTCAAAAATATTTCTTTCTATTCTAATTCCCCAAAACGCCCAAGTTCATGTCTACTTGAACATAGGAAGCTTGTGACTAAGGAAGACAAAGCAGCAATGCAGAACCATCGGGATACCCTCTAAGCCACCAGCACGGGCATTAGGAAGCCAAACTCATGATGTTTGCTGGACAGTATACCTAAGATCGTGGCTACTAACCAAAAGGCTGGCAGTTTGAATCCACCAACCGCTCCTTGGAAACCCTATAGAGCAGTTCTGCTCTCTCCTATAGGGTTACTATGAGTCAGAATCGATTCAACGGCAACAGGTTTTTATACCTAAGACAGCTCAACAGCTCTACATACAGTATGTTGCCACTACTGGAATCCACTTACAAATCCCAACTTCTAAAAGGAAATACGATTTCTAATTTGTAAGGAAAAGCTTCCTTTCTTAGACTCTAAAAAGTCTTCATAATTTAGGAAGATTTTAAAGGTCAAGCGAGAATTATAAAAAGAAAAATAGCACTCATTTTCCCCAGGAGAGAAGTGTCAAGTGTCACACCATCATAAAGATATTGCAAGCATGTTTACATTGAGGTGGTATCTTTGAAATATAAAACACTCAAAGTTAAAAGGAAAATGGAAACTTGGATATACTTTGCTCCAATCTACCAAAGGCAAATCATATAGTAAACCTTTCCCATGGTGCACCACCTCAGTTCAAGCCTCCCTTGATGACCCTATCTAAAATATCCCCTCCCTCAGTTCCCTTCCCATTGATCAATCTCTATTCCCTTACTTTTTTTATGTTTTATTTTTCTCCACAACACTTACAGTTAACTGAAATTATCTCACATATTTACACTTTTGTTTACGACTTTCTCTCACCCACTGGTGTAAACTCTCTGAGGGGCAGGGACTCAGTATTTCCACCATTGTATTCCCAGTATTTGGCACAGAGAAGTGAATTAATTAACTAAAAAAAGGGACAGACGGAGAGAAAAAGGATGGGCAAAAGTGTCTTAAACTGTATGTGTAAAATCAACAATGTAGTACAAATTATTTACATTTGTATGAATATTAAAATTATCTCTTCCTCAAGAATACCAAAGGTGTGTTTCTTAAGTGAAAAGCCTGGTCCTATTTACAGTAAAATACTGAAGAGAAATGCTCTCACCTTATGTAGAAAGTCTCAGAAAAAAAATGTTCAAATCATCATCAGAAGACTACTTTAGTACTAAGATTTCATTGATAACAACTTTGATATTAAATTTCTGAGAGGTGCCGATTTTAATTAAAAAGGTCAATTTAAGTTCCATTAAATATTGTGTCTTCTCTTCTGCATGAATATTTAGAATTAAATCTTGTCTCTCATCTGAATAAAAATCTTGGTTCATAATTTTCTGAATATATGTGGTACCTTTCTTCCTGAAAGAGAGGAAAACCTTTTCTCATTAGTCATACACGTAAGTCAGTTACACTGTTGGCATTCTGTCATGAAGAAAGGAAGGAAAAAAAATGGAGGGAAGGGGGAAGGAGGGAGGGAAATTAATGGCAGGGCCCAGGTTTGAATCCAAATATCATATTCTAGTCACAAGACACAGATTGCCAATGGCCTACATCATCACCAACTTTAATAAGCAGAAAGTTTTGCCAGGCTGGAGGAAAAGAAGGAAGTCAGAAGATTTGCAGCTCAACGGGGATTTCACAAACCATTGCTGGCTTGAAGACAGAGGGGGCCAAGTGAGAAGAAATGTGGGCGACCTTAAGGAACACAGAGACTTGAGTCCTACAACTGCAAGGAACTCATTTCTGCCAACAACATGAATGAGCTTGGAAGTCGACTTCAGCCCAGAGTCTCCGTATGAGGGCTCAGCCCAACAAACACCTTGATTTCAGCCATGTGAGACGCTAAGCAGAGACCTGATGTACTAAAGCTCAGGGTTTCCCCACGGCCTGTGACCTGAGGACACAGAATCAGACCACCATACTAGACTTATGACCTACAGACCTGAAAGCTAATAAATGGGTGTTGTTTTAAGCCACTAAGTTTGTAGTAAATTGTTAAGCAGCAATAGAAAACTAATATACCTACAGTTTAATTTTCCTATATTAGCTAATACTTACAATTCAAAGTTACATAAAAGTTTTGATGGTTAGCATGCTTTTCTTGTTTCTGATTTTAATGGAAGTGCCTTTAATTAAGCAGTATGTCTAAAATTGTGATCAAAGGAGCACCAGAGTTCTGGGAGACGTTAATAGGCAGGCCACGGGAAAGGCTGTCCTAAGGGCACAGAACATTGGGAAACTCTGAGCTTTAGAAGGTTAAATAGCTGAACTGTAAAATTCAAAAGAAGAGGAATAAGCAAGTCTTCACAAATAATTGGCAGAAAGTTCCATGAAGGCAGAGGCTGTGCCTATCTTGGTCATTACTATATTCCCATAAAAAAAATACCAATTGTCTTAGTCATCTAGTACTGCTCTAACAGAAATACCACAAGTGGATGGCTTTAACAAAGAGAAGTTTATTCTCTCACAGTCCAGTAGGCTACAAGTCCGAATTTAGGGCATCAGCTCCAGGAGAAGGCTTTCTCTGTCAGCTCTGGAGGAAAGTCCTTGTGATGCATCAGTCTTTCCTTGGTCTGGGAGCATCTCAGCGCAGGAACCTCAAGTCCAAAGGACGTGCTCTGCTTGCTTCTCTCTTTATATCTCAAAAGAGATTGGATTAAGAAACTATCTAATCCTGTAAACCTTATCAGTATAACCTCATCATACTGAGAGAGTTTACAACACATAAGGAAATCACATATAACCTCATCATAGTCATAAAGTTTACAACACATAAGGAAATCACATCAGATTTACAAAATGGCAGACAATCACACCATACTGGGAATCACAACCCAGCCAAGTTGACAGGTATTTTTGGGGGACACAATTCAATCCATGACACCAATGAAACAAGATATATTCAATTAGCAATGGATGAATGAATGAGCTGAGAGAAAGCATTCTTTTCCAACTTATCTCACGTAACTCTCATACGTAGACTTTCTGCTGGAAACAGGGTGACCTGCTTACTGCCCATTTAGTCTGCCTCTTCCACCACTTTGCTCACCCTACCCTTACCTGGGATGCCCACTCCCTTTCAATCTCCTATCCAATCATACCCAGATTTCAAAGTCTAACTCAAGACCCATCTCACTACAAATGCTGTTATAATCCTGTCCATGTAATAGGCTAACAAATACTTATAACTAAAGTTCATCTCTATAGAAAGTAAAGCATGTACACTGAGAAGAGGTAAAAGTTCTTTGATATTAATTCATAAAATAAGTAATTCAGTTATATTTATAGTAGACATTTATTCTTACAACTGATTATTTGTTCCTATTACACAGTAGTTCTGATAAGCACCAGGAATATATGTATTATAGGGCACTTAATGTTGTTATCATTGAGTTGGTCCCTGACTCATGGCAACCCCACCCACAACGGGATCAGATCATTGTGATCCACAGAGTTAGCACTTGCAGATTTTCAGAAGTAAATTGCCAGGCTTTTCTTCCTTAAGTCTGGAAGATCTGCTGAAATCTGTTCAGCATCAAAGCAACACACAAGCCTCTTTACTAACAGACAAGGAGTAGCTGAGCTTGAGGTACCTTGGTGAGGAATCAAACGCAGGTCTCCAGCATGTTGTTGTTGTTGTTAGGTGCTGTAGAGTCGGTTGTGACTCATAGCAACTCTACGTAACACAGAACAAACACTGCCCGGTCCTGCACCATCCTCACAATTGTTGCTATGTTTGAGTCCATTGTTACAGGCACTATGTCAATCCATCTCGTTGAGGGTCTTCCTTTTTTTTGCTGATCCTCTACTTTACCAAGCATGTCCTCTCCAGGGACTGGTCCCTCCTGATAACATGTCCTAAGTACGTGCGTGAGATGAAGTCTCACCATCCTCGCTTGTAAGGAGCATTCTGGCTGTACTTCTTCCAGGACAGATTTACTTGTTCTTCTGGCAGTCCATGGTATATTCAATATTATTTGCCAACATCGTAATTCAAATGCATCAATTCTTCTTTGGTCTTCCTTATTCATTGTCCAGCTTTCACATGCATATAAGGCAATTGAAAATACCATGGCTTGAGTCAGGCACACCTTGGTACTCAAAGTGACATCTTAGCTTTTTAACACCTTAAAGAGGTCTTTTGCAGCAGATATGCCCGATGCAATACATCATCTGATTTCTTGACTACTGCTTCCATTGGCGCTGATTGTGGATCCAAGTAAAATGAAATCCTTGACAACATCAATATTTTTCCCATTTATTATGACATTGCTTACTGATCCAGTTGTGAAGATGTTTGGTTTCTTTATACTGAGGAGTAATCCATACTGAAGGCTGTAGTCTTTGATCTTCAGCAGTAAGCCCTTTAAGTCCTCTTCACTTTCAGCAAGAGAAGTTGTGTCATCTGCATACTGCAGGTTATTAACAAGCCTTCTGATGCCCCACTGTTCTTCATAAAGTCCAGCTTCTCGGATTATTTGCTCAACATACAGACAGAATAAATACGGTGAAAGGATACAACTCGGACCCACACCTTTCCTAATTTAAAACCACGCAGTATCCCCTTGTTCTGTTTGAATGACTGCATCTTGGTCTATGTACAGGTTCCTTATGAGAACAATTAAGTGTTCTGGAATTCCCATTCTTCGAAACATCATCCATAATTTGTTATGATCCACACAGTCAAATGCCTTTATATAGTCAATAAAACACAGGTAAATATCTTTCTGGCATTCTCTGCTTTCAGCCAAGATCCAACTGACATCAGCAATGATATCTCATGCTCCACCTCCTCTTCAGAATCCAGCTTGAATTTTGGGCAGTTTGGTGTCGATGTACTGCTGCAACCACTTTTGAGTTATCTTCAGCAAAATTTTACTTGCGTGTGATACTAATGATATTGTTCGATAATTTCCACACTCTGTTGGGTAACCTTTCTTTGGAATGGGCAAAAATATATGGATCTCTTCCAGTAGGGTGGCCAGGCAACTGTCTCCCAAGTTCGTGGCATCGATGAGCGAGCACCTCCAATGCCGCATCGCTTTGTTGAAACATCTCAATTGGTATTCTTTCAATTCCTGGAGCCTTGTTTTTCTCCAATGCCTTCAGTGAAGCTTGAACTTCTTCCTTCAGTACTATCAGTTCTTGATTATATGCTACTTCCTGATATAGCTGAACATCGACCTATTCACTGGCCCATTGTTTCAGTACAGTGATTCTGTGTATTCCTTCATATTCTCTTGATGCTTCCTGCGTCGTTCAATATTTTGCCCATAGAAACCTTCAATATTGCAAGTCTAGGCTTGAATTTTTTCTTCAGTTCTTTCAGCTTGAGAAATGCTGAACCTGTTCTTCCCTTTTGATTTTGTAACTTCAAGTCACTGCATGTTTCACTGTAATACTTTGTCTTCTTGACCTGCCCGTTGAAATTTTCTATTCAGCTCTTTTACTTCATCATTTCTTCCATTAGTGTTAGCTACTCGACATTCAAGAGTAAGTTTCAGAGTCTCTTCTGACATCCATTTTGGCCTTTTCTTTCTTTCCTGTGTTTTTAATGACTTCTTGCTTTCTTCATGTATGATGTCATCCTACAACTCAGCTGGTCTTCAACCGTTAGTGTTGGATGTGTCAAATCTGTTCTTGAGATGGTCTCTAAATTCAGGTGGGATATACTCAAGGTTGTATTTCAGCACTTGTGGACTTGTTCTAATTGTCTTCAGTTTCAGCTTGAACTTGCATATAAGCAACTGATAGTCTGTTCCACAGTCGGCCCCTAGCCTTGATCTGACTGGTGATACTGAGCTTCTCCATCATCTCTTTCCACAGATGTAATCAATACGATTCCTGTGTATTCTATCTGGGAAGGTCCATGTGTACAGTCACCATTTATGTTGTTGAAAAAAGGAATTTCCAATGACTAAGTCATTGTTCTGCAAAATTCTATCATGCGACCTCCAGCGTCATTTCTATCAAGAACATATTTTCCAACTACTGACCCTTCTTCGTTTCCAACTTCCACATTCCAATCACTAGTAATTATCATTGCCTCTTGATCATATGTTTGATCAATTTCAGACTGCAGAAGTTGGTAAAAATCTTCATTTTCTTCATCTTTTGTATTCGTGGTTGGTTCATAAATCTGAATAATAGTCGTATTAACTGGTCTGCCTTGTAGACATATGGATATTATCCTATCACTGACAGTGTTGTACTTCAGGATAGATCTTGAAATGTTCTTTTTGATGATGAACCTGATGCCATTCCTGTTCAATCTGTCATTCCCAGCATAGCGGACCACATGATTGTTTGATTCAAAATGGCCAATACCAGTCCATTTCAGCTAGTGCCTAGGATATTGATATGTATGCATTCCATTTCATTTTTGACGACTTGTAGTTTTCACTTGCCTATTGTTTCAGAAGTAGAACGCCAGGTCCTTCTTCCTAGTCTGTCTTAGTCTAGATGCTCCACTGAAACATGTCCACCATGGGTGAACCTGTTCATAGCGGGCTGAAATACTGGAGGCATAGCTTCCAGTGTCACAGCAACATGCAAGCCACCAAAGTACAACAAGCTGATAAACAAGTGGTGGTCTTCTGCATGGAGGGCAAGAATTCTACCAGTGAACCTCCACTGCCCTCTATGGTACTTAATAAGAACACACTATTTTCCCCCCTGAGAATTTTGCCAGAGCTACTAGAAAAGACATCCACCCTTTCTCTTAGATCTTCTCCCAGAAGCCCTCTAAACACTCAATGGAAAGAGCTTGTCTGAGAACAAAGCCACTTATTTGTAGGCAGACTAGAGAGATGAGGAAAAAGACACATTTAAAGAGTAGTGCTGACATAATTTAGATCCTTGAACCCAGCTGTATTTGATGCCAGCACAAGTTTTTTACTTCTGTTATGTGAACAAATAAATGTTGAAAGTTAACTTGAATTGGGAGCTACTGTTTCCAAATAAAACAGTTTATACTGTTTAAAACAGTTTATACGGTAACTTCATGTGAAAACTGGGAGCCTAATATGCATGCCTGAAAAGACTGTCACCTTAGCTTTGTCCAAAGTATTGCATAAGGTCAAAGAAGGATTAAAAGATAAATAAAATGAATAGTATCAACATTAATATGCTATTTCCTAAATTGAAGTGGATGCCATATAGCTCCTATAAACTCCAGAAACTTCATAATTCATAAGGCATTATATATAAACACTCCTGGAGAACATAAATTTTCCCTTATTAGCATTTCTAAACTTCTTATAATTACCAAGAGCTATTGTCAAAGACCAAACCCCTGGCCAAGGTTTCCAGTTTTACAGAGTCAAAGAAACTGAATGAACACATTGCTTACATCTCATTTCTAGAAATGTTTAGATAACATTTATTAAGCCCTTACTATATATGCCAGGTAGTTACAATAAGCATTATTTAATGGCCACTTTGATGAAGTATGTACTACTATAATCTTCATTTTGAAGATTAATAGATTAAAATAACATGCCTAATAATAATGGTAGTAGTAGTGAACATTTCTACGTCCCAGACACTGTACTGTTTTACAAGAAGCATCTTATTTAATCTTTATAACTGTATTCTGAGGTAGATACTGTTATCCCCATTCTATAGATGAGGAAACTGAGGCTTACGGCCTGAGATGCAATGACAATAATCGACACTTCCCCACAGGAATCTGTCAGTGAAAACATCCACACCTCATATCCCAATAAACTCCATGCCATTATCCTAAGCGCACATCTGCTCTGTTTAATAAGAACTGGAACTCATCTACATTGTGTATGTTCTTGAATTGCCATGTGGTTTACATCTGTATTTTCTTCTTTAATTCCTCATCTCTGGAAAGGGTAAAGATGCACATTAAAGGAAATGCATACTATTTATTCCAGCTCAAAAGACAGAAACAGAAACAAAAAAAGCAACACTTAATACAAAGTAAACACGTTTCATTTTACAAACTGTTCCAACATTGGGCAGGTGTCAAAAGTGAAGACATTTTATTTCAGATCTGCAGAACTGGTAACAAGTTATTACTAAACTGAAGTACTAGTAGAATAAATCCTGCACCTCTTGTAAGGGTCATGTCTCAGGACTTAGACAGCAGACAGGCAAAGGATATCATTTTTTAAAATCATGTTTTGTGCAAAAAACTATTTTAGGCATTTTCTTGTCAGAATGCATGAGATTATTTACAAGTAGTTTTAGAAGCATAAAGTGGCACTGAAAGCATTAATTAATTAATCCCATGAGAGGAGACTCTGATCTTTTACTTAACCACAGAATTATAAACCATATATCCACATATACCCACATATACATATACAATAAAATGCAATAAAAAATATATTTATTGATAGTATATTACTGAGAAAGTGCCATATGACAAAGTTTTTTTTCACATAAATAATCATTTTCTTATTTGGGGTATCAAAAGTATTCTTATTGTATATATTCTTTAACAAGAGTCTCCCTGAAACCAGCTACTGAAGAGCAAGAAGAAAACAAAAAAGCAATCAAACAAGAAGAGACTGACCCTTAAAAATCAATGTGTTTGATTTCTTTTTTTTAATAAATCAAGCCACTGGGGATCAAGCTAAGCCTCCAATCAGTCAAAACAGGCCCCTTCAGCTGGTAGGAGGGCCAGCATACTGGCTGACACACTTGTAAAACATACCTTCCTAAACCAACTAGGGTAGGAGTCCTGGTGGCAATGGTTAATTAAGCACCCGGCTGCTAACTGAAAGGTCAGTGGTTCGATCCCACCAGCTGCTCTGCAGGAGAAAGATGTGGCAGTCTGCTTCTGTAAAGATTATAGCCTTGGAAACCCTATGCAGAGGTTCTACTCTGTCCTATAGGGTCGCTATGAGTTGGAATCGACTTGACAGCAACAGGTTTGGTTTTGTTTGGCCTGGTTTAAACCAACCAGGAGTGGTTGAGTCGTTCCTCTTCAGCAATTACCTTTTTTTTTTTTTTTTTTAATGGTAAACTGACTTTTTTGCAAGAAAGTTCAAACCTGTTAACACTGGCCAAAATCAGAATGTAAACAAATTTAATTTCCATAGTGTGATAATTGACTTTTTTTTTTTTTTTTAAATAAGAACAGGAGATCTTGAGGAGTTAAACAAATAGGGAGGTGAATTCGGTGAAGTCACCATTCTTAAAAGCCTGCTGAGCTGACTCAAGGTTCAGCCCAGGCCCTGAAGGAGGCCATGATAATGCATGCTTTCTAATGCATGACACCCGAGCCAGCATTTCTTGAATTCTGTAAAAAAAAAAATTCTTCCTTAATGTACTGTATGGCACATACTTTTTTTTTTAACTTGCTTTTATTTGCTAAAATTCAGTGTCCCTTGAACTCTAAGTGACAGGCTTCAGTCTCACACACCTGCATCGTGCTCTCTGCAATTGTTCTGATGAGTGTTTTGCCACAGCAGCGGTAAAGTCAAAGGAAAATATAACACCTTTCCATTCACAAATACTCATTATCTGTTCCCCTCCTTCCTACCCTACACACACATACACACACACACACACACACACACACACACAAATTCCTGTTTGTAACTGAACTTAACTTCCATGCCAAGAATCTGGAGGAGGAAGGATTTCCTTCCATCCCTATTATTTGTGAGTAGGGCCAGGATAAGTCCTAATCTCATATTCCAGCTGTCTTCTAATATTGACCTTGAATCACAAACCTCAGCCACTGAGCCATAAACACCTTTAAATCTGCATGACCTCAAAGTCATGTACCTCACTCAGAGATACAGCATTTAGATACTGCTCTAAATGGCTATTTTAAGATTCTTCTGGGTCCAGTGTGATAGTTACTGCCTCTGTTTCTAGACCTCTTTGTATAGTGAGTCCACAAGCATTTGGGCTTAAATACAAGGACACTGAGGCCCACGACCCCATCATTGGACCCAGTTTGACAGAAGCATCCTAGACATCAACGCTTGTCCACATTAGTAGAGCAGCATAGTACTTACTGAGGAAGTAAGACATCTCTAATGAGAGCCAGAAGATTGCTGTCAGAATCAAGGCTCGTCTCCTTCTTGTCATCCCCAACCTCCTGGTTCACGAGTAGAGATGTGGTTTCTGAGAGCAACCGCAAGCTGAAGAGCCTCCACTCCACTTGAAAGAAACAAATGCCAAGAATGCGACTACATGCAGATGGAATGAAAACAGAATGTGTAACTGATAGAATTCTCGTTGATGTGGTCACACTTACCATTCTGGCTTTGAACCAGGGAGACCAAAGGCGGCAGGATATAATCAACAACCTAAAACAAAGGATGTACAAAATTTGGTTCTAATGTTTTCAAAATCAAAACAGATATTAATCACTATCTATGCCTTCTCCACTGACAGAATCAAAGAAACAGGGGAAAAAATCAATTAAATTTATCCTGGATTTAAACTCTCCATAAAAACATTTAATAAACCATCAAGCTCATTTAACTCTGAAAAAGTCCTCAAGTCAAAATGATATTATGATCACCAAAAGACTAATTCTCAAACTTCTAGAGTTTATGAAAAGAACTTTAATGTAGAATGCAAAATCTGGTTGGCACAGATTGACATTAAACCATCAAATTAATATGTATAAGCTGATGATCATACTTAAGTTATAAGCTAAACGACAATCAAAGTGTTGGAAGAAAAAAAGAGACATGTAATCCTCATGTTTTATCAAGTACATCAAAGACCTATGACAAGTTAATCTTGGTTATTTTTAGACACAGACTCAAAAAATGTAAATCCATTACACAAAACAACCCCATAGTTTCACCAGTTAAAACAGGGCACAGTCAAATACAGTCTGAAATTTACCCGAAAATAATAAATTTTTTCCCCAAAATACTGATTAAAGAAAAAAGGACAAATCAATGCTTAAGTCTAATTTTGAAACCTACTATCTCATTTAATGGAATCTTCTGGAGGAAATAAACAAAATTCCTGTTGATTGCACTGAATTTATACCTGAGCCCCATGCTTGTTCTCTCTATACTGATGAAAGGGCAGGAGAAGCTATTACAGTCAAATGCCATCTTGGTGTCCAAACCAACGAAAGGATGTCCTGCCCAGGTAAGCATCTCCACTCCTAGGTGGCAACCCATCTATTGTAACTTGTTTTATCTCCATTTCATGTAATAAGTTTATGTGTAATATAGTGAAACCTGTGAGAGCCAAAACTTGCAACAAGCTGAAATTGCCTTGTTTTTCCAGGTTTCGCAAGTTTTCTGCCTTCCACAGGGTGCAGTCTTACCACTTTTCTATCACTCGTTTTAGTGGAAAATATCTGAGCTATCCTTCTCTGACAGGCTTCTGCCTTACACAGGTTTCAGATATTGCAGGTTTTACTGTATCATATCTAGGTATTTGTACAAGGACCCTAAGAACCCAGAATGATTCCGTCACTCCTCTTCCACAAGAGACGGCACAACACTCTCAAAGCACAGATATCACGCTCCACCACAGTATCTTGAGAAAAACGTTAAATTTCCAGTTTTGGCAAAATCAGACACTATGTAATGGAAAAAATACATCCCACTATCAACACAATCAACACCTATTTTATACCTTTAAGAGGTTATGTTAGGAGAGGGGAGAGATTGAAAATAAATGAACTAACTGTCCAATTCAAAAAGTCTGAAAAAAAAAAACCACAACTGGGCCAAAAAACCAAAAATGTCAGATAAAAGGTGACTGACTGCACAGAAGTCAATAGTATTCCTATATACCTACAACAACCAATTAAATATAATAATTGAAAAAAGATGCCATTTGTGAGAGCAACAAAATTCTAAGATACATATGACATCATGTTCTTTATAGAAAAAATATGTAAATTACTTAAAGGTACTATAGTCATTCATGGGAAGACTCACAGCAGTCAATTCTCTGCAAATTAATCTGTAATTCCAATGCAACACAAGTAAGACCCACATAAGTAAATATATATGCACATATAAGCATAAAATAAATGATTTAGACTAGCTGACAATATGTACATTGAGATTAGTAAGTAAGAGGATTTTATTATCACTATCAGAACTTAACAGCTACTAAGGGATACAAGAAAAATGAGCTCATTTATGAATATAAAATACCAAAAACAAAACAAAAATCAAACCCATTGCCATTGAGTGGATTTCAACTCACAGCAACCCTATAGGACAGAACTGCCCCATATAGGGTTTACAAGACCGGTGGCACACTGGTTAAGAACTCAGCTGTTAATCAAAAGTTTGGCAGTTCGAATCTACCAGCTGCTCCCTGGAAACCCTATTGGGCAGTTCTACCCTGTCCTATAGGGTTGCTATGAGTTGGAATCAACTCGATGGCAACGGGTTTGGTTTGGGTTTTATTTAATCTTTATGGAAGCAGATTGCCACATCTTTCTCCCACAGAGCGGCTAGTGGGTTTGAACTGCCAACCTTTCTGGTAGCAGTCTAGCGCTTTAACCGTTGTGCCACCATGGCTCCCTGCACATCAGTTACTGCAAATGATTTTCAATGGCATGTCCTAAATGGAGTGAATGTCTGTGACTTCCGGATGCTAAAGACAGCCCTAGGACATTCAAGCTAAATGATGAGAAATGCGCTAAAATATGTAAAAAAACATTTTCATCTCTAAACCTTACTTCATTTGTTCATCAACAAAGCCACTGATGCCCAAGAAGATGCTGTGTTTATAATTTAGCAAACTTACTTTACATTTTAAGAAACATTAAACAATATGAGATACTAGAAGTTCAGCAGCGTTAAACTATAAATAACTATGTAATCATATTGCAATGTTCTTCTTTTCAAAAGGAAAAAAGAAATAACACTCTTATAACCTATGAAAGAGTGTAATTCAAAACTGACCCATATATGATGAAAAGTACGTTTTATGATCTTTGCTATTTTTGTAGATGGGTCACTTTCATTTTTTGTTTATTTTACCAATGAAATTAAATCATTTGAAAATTGAAGTTTACTTTTCTAAGAACTCAACTAAAATTCTTATTCTGTATTTGAAAATTAATCATCACTGCCTTTATTTCAGTAGACCTTAAAAAATCTGGTACGTCTGTCTGACAGTACAATAATTAATATGCTCCTATCAACTTCTAGTTCCCCTTTCTCAGCAAAAGGTAATGATAAAAATACACAATGGATTTGCTTAGGACAGGACTGCTACCTCTGGTAATGGTAGAATGGGTCACTCAGAACAACTTTTTTGAGGAGGAAAACTAAGAAAGCTAGACAAAACACCATTTAAATCTTCTTTACAATATTAGATAGTTAAATAGATGTTGAGGAAATACCACGGTCACATGAGATTGGCAAAAATTGAAAAGCTTGATAATATGATGTTGGTAAGGCTGTGGACAAGCAGGTACTCTCATACATTACTGGTAGGAAGGCAAAATGGTAGATTCTTATGTAAAGAACTCTGGCAACATCTAACAAAACTATATATGTATTTACCCTTTGATCCCACAATCACCCTTCCAAGAATTTACCCTGAAGATACACCTTCAACAACTAGAAATTACATATGCACAGATTATTTACTCTAGCACTGTTTATACTTGTAAAATATTAGAAACTACCTAAATGTCCAAACATAGGAGATTGATTCAATAAACCATGGTTCACATACACACAGTGGAGTACTATGATGCTGTAATAAATGAACGAGATCTCAATGAGCTGATACAGAGTAATATAATTTCCAACATTTCCTGTTAAATGAAAAAAGCAAAGTACAAAAAAGCATATATAGTATGTCATCTTTTGTGTAAAAAAGAAGGGGAAAGAGGGAAACACATATTCTCTTTACAAAAGAAACAGTGAAAGGATAAACGAGAAAACAATGAAGTTGATTACCTGTAAGGGTGGGGACAGTAGGATGGTGATGGACTAGAAGGGATATATGTCTGTGGGAAGGGAGTGACACTGCTTTAAATTTATCTTTGTCTATAGTTTTGACTTTTGTAAGCATGCTAATATTCTACATATTCAAAAAATTAAAACCAACAAGGAAGGGAAGGGAAAAATAAAACCTAAAATTGAAAGCAAACTGAAATAAATCAACCCAATTGTATTTCATATCAATACTATAACCACACTAAAAGGTTGGGAGAAGAAGAAGGAACCCAAATACCTCATGAACACAGTATTGACTATGTACCCTCAGTCTTGGGCGGCACTTAGGGGATGGCGAGTTGTGGGGAGGGTTCTGCAAACAAATTCTGGGTCTCATTAGGTTTGTGTTTGCATTAGTTTAGGCGAAATGATCCTGTAAGGATTTCACACGTTATTATTGGATGGCAGGCACACTGGCTGCACAGCAGTTAAAGTGCTCGGCTGCTAACTGAAAGGTCAGCAGTTCGAACCCACAGGCACTCTGCAGGAGAAAGATAGTGGCAGTCTGCTTCCGTGAAGGTTTACAGCCTTGGAAACCCTATGGGGCAGTTGTACTCTATCTTACAGGGTCACTGTAAGTTGGAATAGACTCAACGGCAGTGGGTTTAGGTACTGGACTGAACGAATGAGAAAATGCAATGCTGCTGTTGGGAGCCAGAGTTTTCAGTAAAAAAGCAGGGACACACAAATATAAAATGGGAGAAGGCAAAAAAGAACCACTTAGGGGCAGACTGGATTGGTAGATGTCAGTGTGAACTTACGACTTCAAAACACATGTATGTATATGTACATGCAGTCGTGTGTGCATGTATATATATATGCACGTGTGTGTGTATATATATATATATGTGCATGTTTATATGTGTACATATATTCATATATTTCCTAGCTCTGTGTTTTGGAACGGCCTAGAAGCTAAGACATCCTAGTAGAGAGCAGTACATTCAGTGACCCAATCTTGGTCTCCTATTATTATTCCCCACTAAAGGGAACCAGGATGCCTAAGAGAAATGACTGATTCCAGGGCCAGAGCAGAACAGTTACAAGCTGAACCTAGACCATCTTGCTGTACCAGAAAGAAAGCACTCACAAAATGATGGGGTATGTCACGAGGACACAGAAGCCAAGTTTAAAGCGCTCATACTTGCCAAACTCTGGTATAATTTTAACACCAATTAAATATAGTAATGAATCATAAGCCATTGATAAAAATAGGAATCTGTACCAATCAGAATAATGGTCCTCCAAATAACAGTCCCTCCACAATGCCTATATTCAAATCCCCAAAACCTGTCCACATGCTGCTACCTTACAGGGCAAAAAGAACTTTGCAAATGTGATTGAGTTAAGGATTTGGGGATGAGGAGATTATCCTGTAGTATCCAGGTGGATCCAATGTAATCACAAGGGTCCTTATAAATGGGAGGCAAAAGGGTCAGAGTCACAGAAGGAGATGTGATAATTTAAGCAGGGGCCAGAGCGAGAAGGATAAAGACAGTTATCTGAGGATGTTACACTGCTGACTTTGAATATGGAGAATGGGGCCACTAGCCAAGGAATGCAGACAGCCTCTAGAAGCTGGAAAACGTAAAGAAACAGACTCTCCATTAGAATGTCCAGACAAAACACAGCCCTGCCGACACCTTGATTTTAGCCCATTGAGATGGGTTTTAAACCTCTGACCTTAAGGACTCTGAGATAATAAAGTAGTGTTGTTTTAAGCCACTAAATGTGTGATAATTTGTTACAGAAGCAATAGGAAATGAATAGAGAATCCATGAGTCCATATCGATAAAAAATACATAGAAAAATAGACAACAGATAGTAGATAGATAAAAGGAAAATGAACTTTTGCTAATTCTGATCACTTAACTTTGCCAAAAAAGTAATAAAGGGTTATATTTACCACGTCCTAAACCACCTTTTTTTCATATTTGTGTAATTTTAATTCAAGTATAACATACATACACTAAAGCGTACAAATCCTAACTATAGAACTCATTTAATTTTCACAAATTAACACAGTCATGTAACTAGCACCCAGATCAAGCAACAAGATATTACCAGGACATTCCCGATTTGATACAGATTAGTTTTGTCTGTTTTTAAACTTAATGCAGTTGGAATCATGGAAAACATTCTTTTTGTATTTGTTATTTTTAGCTCCATATTAAGTTTGTGAGAATTAGCCATGTTGTTAAGCATAACTGTAGACCATTAATTTTCTTTGTTGTATAGTATTTCATCATATGATTACACCACAATTGATTTATCTACTAGACTGCTGATGGGCATGTATAGTTCCCAGTTTGGGCTATCAGTATTCTTGTATATGTGTTGTGGTGAACATACGTTCACAATTCTATTGAATATACATTTACAAGTATAATGGCTGAATTACAGCATATGTATGTTTAGTGACAGTAGCTACTACCAAACAGTTTTCCAAAGTAGTTGTGCCAATTTACACTATATTGTGTAAATGTCCCATCTATACATTCTGAGAATTCCCGTTGCTCTCCATCTTCACCAACATGCAGTATTATCTAAAAAGTTTGATTTAATTAGTCAAATTACTTAATATTTATTAGCTCCACGCCTTTACTTCAAGAATCTGCATAAAGGACAAACTTTTCACAAAAAGGTGTTAAGATTTAGCTTGTTTTTCAAAGTTACAGAAATAAGAATATATTTTAGGTGAATTATGTTGGTTATTGCCAGACTTTTCTAATAAAGAAATTTCACTTTTCCTTTTACTATTAATTACATTTTTTAAAACCATCATGAGTGGAAAAATAAATTCTCCTTATACACCAAATCAGTGTGGTATTTCTGACCGCTCTGTAGGCCACGCTGATGATTTCCAACTCTGAGGCAATAAATGGTCTAAATTCTGAGAAAAATCTTAGTTAAGCACTTATGCTCAACAAGAATTAAATGAATTTAGCCACTGCCATATGATAAAAGTATTGATTAGGAGCCTTGAACACAGTTTGTGCTAACATTTCAAACAATTATACTCCTTGGGATATTGAATCTTCATCTTTGTGTATTCCAGTCATGCTCAAGAAGAGGTAATTAAAGGATTTCCCATGAGTCAGACCATTGAAAAGCATTTTTTATGAAGTCTGTATGTTGCAATGATACTTTTTCTGTCACAATAGAGGCTCTGGTTTCAATAATTAGCATGCTAGCATTTCATGAGTAGAAAATAGATTAATTAAACTAATTAAATGTAAATATAGAAATTTCTAAATACTTGATCTTAACAAATCAGCTATGGAGTTACTGCTCTTTAGACAGAAGAATCAATAAGTAACACCAGAGGAAGTAGTATCTCAGTGAGATACTACTGGTACGAAAATGATCATGACAGACAGCGTTCCTAGGAATGGTGAGTTTGTTACTTAGACTACCTTTCTCACTGAAAACAATGAAAAATACCAGGTAAAGTATAAAAAATCAAACCCTAAAAACATTTATGATCTGAAAAGACAGCTGACAACTCTCAGACCAATTTCTGAATGAAAGACTAACTAGGGAATCAGGCAGAAAGCATGTGCCAACAATACAAACATGGGGCTTCAGCTGGGGCCACCGGAGCCAGAGAGACAGAGGTTTGGACCCACATCCTCCTAGCATACAGAGGTTTATCAGAGTTTCCTCACTCAGAGCTGTGGCCCCAGAGAAGGGGGTATTATGTCATCAGGGTAATGTAAACCCTGATGTAGTCACCAACTCCTCCACACACATTCTCCTAGGAAGTGCTGAGATGGTTGCCCTGGGAAAATATGGTCTCATACTTTTATTCTCGGGGATTTGCACACTGGGCACAGAGAGGCTAGCTGACTATCCAAGTAATCTCAAAATATGACCTTGGTCTAGGGTAGCCTTGACTGCCAGGGACCCTAGGTGCCTGGCAGAAAGCAAACAGGAAGCCTCTCTTGGGGAGGAAACCTCCATACCAGGCCTCAGGAAACCTTTACAAATAGATTTCAAGGGCAATGACCACCAATCAGTACAAGATAATCAGAGCTACAAGAAAGCAAGATAATTTGAGTATAACAAGATATATCAGACACCACAGACAAAATGAGACTTTCACTGTATTTTAATAATGGAATTATCAGATATAGTGTAAAACAACTACATTTAACACGTGAATAAATACATAACAAACTGTAAAATATCTACAGGGAAAAGGAAGATCTAAACAGCAATACAGTAAATATGAAAAAAAAAAGAAAAACAATTTCTAGCAATGGCAGAACTTCTATAAATAAAAAATTAAATTAAAAACTCAATGGCTATATTTGGCAGCAGCCTGGGCATAGTCGATAATAGAAATAGAGCAAATGAAATTATCCAGAATAAAACACAGAGAAAAATAAACAAACAGAATATATAGAAAAAAACAGGAAAAAGTATGGAAAGGGGGCAGAGCCAACATGGTGCCCTAGACAGACACATCATGCCATCCTTCTGCAGTAAAGACTTGTAAAACAGATACAAATGATAATTCTGGAATCCTAAGCATCAAATGAAGGGATAAAGAAATAGATCAAACACAGAATGGAAGAAGAAACTGAAGGAAAACAGAAAACAAGAAAAGATACAGAGTTGAGGTCCTCTGTCAACTAACGTAGCACAGCATTGCCATCTTGAAGCACAACCATCAATGACCTCAGACCAGGAGTACAGGAAAGCAACTTCACAGAGATCCCAACAGGAGACAGAGCACCTACCCCATAAGCCACTTTCCTCCTCCCTCCAGGCCACGCCATACCACTGTGGCTAGAGAGCCACCAGACTGCCACTTTCTACCTCCCACCTAGCCTCGTACACTACCTTTCCTGCTGACCCCAGGTCTGTCCTGCCCCCACCCTCCGGCTACCCCATTTTTTTCTTTCTATTTCTCTCTTCTCTTTTCTTTGTTCCCCCCATCAATCCCCATACCCCATCCCCTTCCTGTCAGCCCTCGCGATGCCACTAAGACTAGAGCATCCCTGGCTCAGGCCCGCCGTCACATCCGGCACACACTGCCCCTCCCCCTCCCACCACTCAACCAGCTGCTGAACAGAGGGAAGCAAGCCTGCACCACTCCCCATCTGACACCTCAGCCTAACTAGTGAGGGGCGGTGAATGTTCCCACACCACTGGACCAACGTGAGGTAGTGGGTTCGCCCTGCCTGCTGCTGTCTTGTCTACTCTAACAAGGTATAGAGATATCATGCCCACAGACAAGCAAGCAGCAAAGCACACCTGGCCTGCCTACCCTGACATATCAAAAAAAAAAAAAATGAGCAGGGTGAAACAAACATACAATCAATAAATACAGAAAACACCTTAATGTCTCAGAGACAGCAGACAATATCAAAACATATAAAAAAGCAGGACAGGATGGCTCTAGCAAGTGACCAAAATAAAGAATAAGATGACCTTTCAGTAGAAAACAAGGCAGTGGAACTACCTGACATGGAATTCAAAAGACTATTATTTAGAGCTCTCCAAGAGATTAGGAAAGAGATCAAGGAAAACACAAACCAAACCAAGGAAAAAACAGACAAAATCATGGAAAATACAGACAAAAACATGGCCAAAATCAAGGAAAATACAGACAAAGCAATAGAAAAATCCAAGAAAATAATACAATATCAAAATGGCAAAATAAATAATTAGAAACCATACAATAACAGCAACTAGAAATCCAAAAGATAAACAACAAAATTTCAAAAATGGACAACTCAACAGAAGGTTTTAGGAACAAATTTGAAACAATGGAAGGCAGAATCAGTGCAATTTAGGACAAATCCATGGACGTCATTTTCTTCAAGGAAAAGTCAGAGAAAAGAATGAAGAAAACCTAAGAATTATTTGGGACACAATCAAGAGTAAACATTTTGCACATTACTGGAGTTCCAGAACAGGGGAGAAAATGGAAAGCACAGAGAAGACTGTTGAAGATTTACTAATAGAAAACTTCCCAAATATCAAGAAGGACGAAAAGCTGACCATCCAAGAAGTTCGACAAACCCCACAGAAGACAAACCCCAAAAGAAAGTCACCAAGATATATATCATAATCACACTTGTCAAAACCAAAGACAAAGAAAGAATCCTAAGAGCAGCTCGAGAAAAACAAAAAGTCACTTACAAAGGGGAAACAGTACAACTAAACTCTGATTACTTGGTATAAACTACGCAGACAAGAAGGCAATGGGATGACATATAGAAAACCTTAAAAGAGAAAAACTGCCAACCAAGAATAACGTAACCTGTCAAAACTCTCTCTCAAATACGATGGTGAAATTAGGACACTTCCAGATGAACAGAAATGAAAGGAATTTGTAAAAACAAAACCAAACTTACAAGAAATATTAAAGGGAGTCTTTTGGTTAGAGAACCAACAACATCAGACAACATTCAGGGTCTAGGACACAGGACAGCATCAGCGAGATATCAACCTAGGTAAAGAACTCTCAAAACAAAGCCAGAAGACTTAAAACAAGGAAAAAAAGACGTCAATCTATAAATGATGACAACACAAAAACAATGAAAGGGGGAATAAGCAGTATAGGTATAGAACTTTCAACTGGAAAGGAAGTCAAAAAGTGGTATCAAGTAATAAAAGACTAGTCGAAACTTAGTAAGATAAGGGTAAATTTCAAGGTAAACACAACAAAAGTTAACAAAAGTACTCATCAGAATAAAAAAGGAGAAAAACAATGTCTCAGTAAACACAAAATCTGTAATTACGAAAGAAAAGAAAATCCACAAACAAAAGAACATCAGCACAGGAAAGTAAGAGGAACAGAGAAAACATAAGCACAAAAAAAAAAGCACAACAATATGACAGCAATAAACTCATACCTATTGATAATCACACTGAATATAAGTGGCTAAAATGCACCTATAAAGAGACAGAGAGTGGCAGAATGGATAAAAAAACACAACCCATCAATATGCTGTCTACAAGAGACACATCTAAGACACAAAGACATAAATATATTTTAAAAAAAAATCAAAGGATGAAAAAAATATATCAAGCAAACAGTAAACATAAAATTGCAGGAGTGGCAATACTAATCTCAGATAAAATAGACTTTAAGGCAAAATCAACCATAAAAGACAAGGAAGGACATTATATAACGATTAAAGGAACAATCCACCAAGAATACATAACCTTAATAAATAACTACGCATCCAACGACAAGGCTCCAAAATACATACAACAAACTCAAACAGCACTGAAAAGAGAAATAGACAGTTCCACAATAATAACAGGAGACTTCAATACACCACTCTCAGAAAAAGACAGAACATCTAGAAAGAAACTCAGTAAAGATACACATGACCTAAAGGCCACAATCAACCAACCTGACCTCACAGCCTCCTGAACTGTGATAAAATAAATTTCTCTTCTTTGAAACCACCCACATGTGGTATTTCTGTTACCGCAGCACTAGCATACTAAGAGAGAGATATTGGAAGGAAAAAAATAAAAAAGATAAACCAGACACATACTAACCCAAAGAAAGTTGGTATGATTATATTAAGATTGGATAAAACACGCCATAAGGTAAATGCATTACTAGAGATAAAGCTCATTTCTCAATGATAAAACTTTCATTTTATAGGATGACATAACATACCATACTGATACAAAGATCAAAAACAGACAAACCCAGTATGTACTGTTTAGGGAAGTATACACAGGCCTACTGAGGAATGCAAGGGAATGATTACTATGAAAGGGGGCACAGTGGTTACCTCTTGGTGGGGGAAGCGGTCATGATAGAGGAAAATGGAGAGTCAAGACCAGTACTTGGGTATTTCCAGATAATCTTCTACAGGGACTCAAGACACATCTAAACAAGCCTTTAAATGCCAGATATATACATGCTTGATACTTTGAAATGCCATTACTCTTCCCCACCATCACCATCATAATGGAAACAAATGCAATCTTATTAAAATGTGAACAAGATGAAAAATATTAATAATAAGGAAGAGAATAACATGTTGAGAAAAAATTTTTAACTGAGTAAATAAAAACTGGAATAGAAAGAAGACCTCAGTAACTTATAAACAGACTGTGAAAAAAACCTAAGAGGCATTTCTACAGATTGCCTTTTTGAATGCTAGGTAGGTGGTGATATTCCTATCTTAACGTTATAACATTTAGATGGTTACATATTCTTTGAAATACTATTCCACAAAAACTTCAAGTACATTAACCAGCATATAAAATTCCAGAATAAAGTTAATGGTACCTGATTTTAAAAATAATTTCTAATGCAGAAAGCAAGAAATACAATGTCCTGTAATTATAAATTGCAAGTTAATATTTTCATAAATTTTTTTTTAAAAAATGTATGTAAGTCTAAATCAGAACTGAGCTCTCTAATTCCAAGATGTTACAAGTCAAGAACAGACTATTTAAACAATGCAAAAAAGAAGGCTAAGTCAGGGGAAAAGAATAATGTGAAGAAATAAATTCCAGAATTCCGTCCTACAATGGTATCTACGTGATCCTCAAAGTGTCAACTGATTTTTCTTTAATTCACGACTTTTTAAAACACAATTTTAATTTCTAAATTCAGTACTGCAGGCAGTCCCTGACTCATGAATGACTGTTGTCTAAAACTTTATCTGTAGGTTACTTGTTTGAAATTTGAAAAACATTTTCCTACCAAAATATCTTCTGAGTTATGCCTAGGACATGCATATTATCCAAAAGTGGTCACTTGTGTTTGGGACAAATGCTAATTGGGACGGGACACTGGGACAACAGGCAGAAGCTGGAGCACAAAGCACTCATCTTCCTGGTACCAAATCACCAGCCCTTCAGTGGGATGGTGGGGAGGAACCCAGGAGGGTCCCAGAGGGAATCATCGGACCGTGGGTCCACTCCATGACTGCTTCTAGGAACAGCCACTAGCTGGTGAAACCTGATACTGCTCCTGGCACTGCAACCCTCTTCTCTTCCTACCAAGCTTCTCTTCTCTTGGGCTCCTGTTAATGAGAACATAACCCTGTTGCCACTGAGTCAATTCTGACTCATAGCAACCATATGGGACAGAGAAGAATTGCCCCATAGGGTTTTTCAAGGCTGTAAATCTTTACAAAAGTAGACTGCCACGTTTTTCTCCCATGGAGCAGCTGGTACGTTCAAATCACTGACGTTTTGGTTAGCGGCCGAGCACTTAACTTAACTGCACCATCATGGCTCCTATGATAACATAGTGGCAATCTTCTCTTCCCTCCTCTAAAGCCAGCACCCAGCTCACCTAAGGATTCCTCTAAGACAGTGATTCTCAACTGAGGCCAATTTTGCCTCCAAGGGGACATCTGGCAACACGTAGACATTTCTGGTTGTCACAACCTGGTTGAGGGGGTGAGGGAGGACCTGAATGCTACCAGCATCTAGTGGGCAGAGACATCCTACAGACCCCATAGCAAAGAATTATCCCATCTAGTATGGCAACAGTGTTGTGGTTGAGAAAACCAGCTCTAAGGGTTTATACTACTGGTTATAACAAGTAATTAGGCAATAAGTAAAAAAAGGCAGGCTGGGGAGTTAGGTGTGAATCAAGAGGGAAAGAAAATAATGAATGAGCAAAGACAAATCCCAAGAAAGTCAATAAGGAGGGAAGGGATTTCCTACGTTCATCCTGCCAGGGGGCAGCTTTTCTGAATGGTTATTTCACGTAAGGCATATATATGAGTAAGCATCTATAAACTAGGCCTCTTTATATACAGAACTTCCAAGTGAATGAAAAAGAGCTTTTACAAAAGCTGCCAGAACTGACCGTAGAGCGATAATCTTTCAATAAAATCGGATACTGTATTATTGCTTCAAAAGCCGACAATGTGATCTTGATAAATTCTTCTGACGCAGTCAGTCCTAGGAATACAGTTAATTATTACAGGTACTTATTTATACATTCTAAACCACAACATCAAAGTACTTCAAACAAAGACATATATCTCAGGGTATACTCACCTATGGCTCCATCTATGTTCGTCTCTCCTGAGTTGACTGATTTAATATGACTCTGTTAAAAAAATGAAAATTTTAATAAATGTGTGCTTCAAAATAACTCTGAAATAGAATATAGGTCATTACTGTTTTGCCTGAAATTGCACCTGTCATTTTTAATAAGTCGCAGACAGTATTAAATACTGTATGCATACCATAAACATTTTTAAATTAGATTATATTAAATACTATACATAAATCATAAACTACAATCATTTTAAAATATACAAATCACTACTAATGGGATTTAATGTTGGAATAAATTCAACAGTAATGTATATAAGCACAGAAAGGTCAACCTGCAAAAGGGAGGATAATCCAATCGATACATAACCATTTCCAATAACATCCCACACTTGTTCACTCACTAACTTGGAAATTAGTGAGAATGGCACTTGAGCAGGTGAAACTGTCCTCTCAAAGAAAAGTCAAGTCTCAGCTACCTAGAGGACAAGCTGCATCAGGACATGTCAATTTAGATCTCAAGGCCTGTCTTCAAATTCCACCATTTTTCTTAGTCCTGCCTAGGTATCTCCTAGAAGCCCTGGTAGCGCAGTGGTAAGAGCTCAGCTGCTAACCGAAAGGTCAGTGGTTCGACTACCAGCCGCCCTGTAGAAGAAAGATGTGGTACACTTCTTCTGTAAAGATTACAGCCTGAGAAACCCTATGGGGCAGTTCTACTCTGTCCTATAGGGTCGCAACAATGTTAGATAACCTCCGACCCTAACATCAACCCCATTATCTGTGCTCCCAAACAGCAGGCTCCCGCCGCCTCTGCAGGACTCCCAACACTGCTTTAGTGGCAGGCCTGAGCCACTCAGCTGCAACTCCACAAGGCCGGAGCTCCGGGAGTGACTGTCAGTCCCCACCAACCGCTCAGGAGAGACCAGGTGCTCCGTGACCATGACCTGATGGAAGCAATCACTGCACGGCTCCAGTAGGCCACAGCACTGTATCAGTGCTATACAGGGACACAGCAACAGAGTTGTTGCCCTTAGCTCACTAAGTAATACACGTGTAATATGTTATATATGATAGCGAATAGTAAACATACACTATAAAATGATTCTGGAATAAAAAAATATATAAGCAAGCAATTAGCCCAGAGCAGGAAGTAGCTCTACTATGATCCAGTAGTTGTACTTAAAATATTTGATAAATATAAAATATATGTAACATATACAAAACAACGTATGTACATCATCTATGTTATAAAGCCTAAACAAGAGAACGCTTGAGCCCACCATTCACGAACTAGAGCATTACCCATTTCTTGCATGTGCTCCCCCCACCCCACCCACCTTCCTCTTCCCTGGAGAGAACTACCATTATGAATTTATCATTTCGTGGGTATTTTTTTAACAGCTTTACCACATATGCATGTGTCTCTAAGTAGTATATTGTTTGTTTGGGGTATTTTGAACTTTACTGAAATGACATCCAACTGTATACAATTCATATAAATGAAACAGTATGTAGCTATTAAAATGTTAAAAAAATGAATTTTTTAATGATATGGGAAAATACTTATGATACAGTGTTAAATGGAAAAAAGGAACAATACAAATCTCTCTATATAGATACAGCAGTCTCAGCCACATGTATTTGCATGTCACATAAAGATGCACCGTATTATACACACAGTTTATTTTATATGCAGATGCACACATGTGAATAGAAAACACTATAAGAACACAATAACGCATTAACAATGGTTGTCTCTGAGTGTGGCATTGAGGGTGATTTTTTCTTCTTCAAATCTCACTATAATTTTCATAATTTTATGAAGCAAGCATGTATATAATTTAAATAAGCATATTTACCTTAAAAAAGGAAGAAATCTTTAAATAAACACATTTAGTGTCTCAGTGTAAAGAAAATCTGAGAGCCTAGAAAGCACAAGCTCTTTGAAAACCGAAAATACAGAGTACTTTCAATTCTTTTGTTCAGCCTATGAATAAACAAAAAAAGACTTAAAAAGGCAATGCAAGCTTTTCATGATAATCTGGCTGAAATAGCTGGTTTCACAAAATTCCAAAACAGGCACACAACTTTGGTGGAATAAATTTGGATTTGATGTTGAATTTAAAAAAATCACAAAGAGATGTCAGTTGACGCAAATAAATCTACTTAAAACTAGGAAGAAGGAACAGTGTGTATATTATGATCCTTCCTGTGAAGTTTTTCTTTTAAAGAATATATAGATCCTACACGAATGCTGGTAACGGGAACAACAATCTTCCAGGAAGAAATCCCAGGAAACCACTAGCAATGGTTCCCTTTAGGGAGAGGGAATGCTGAGATGGGAGGTGTGCTTCCACTTTTCATTTTCTGCTTTCTGTACCGTTAGAATTTTCTAACCATGCACATATATATGAATTTTTTAATGTCAACAAGGGTTATCTAGATGGTGAAATTATGGACTTCTTTGTACTTATTTTCTTCCTCGTACTGTCCCTATTTAAAAAGAATCCCTACTGAACATTGCATTGATTTATCAATTTTAATGTCTTCTGATATATTTCTTCTTTATTCACAGTATAACAGGGAGTAATCAGGTGAGGGTGAGGATGGGGTGGGAGGCATTGGAGATTCAAGGAGAAAAGAGAAAGTAAGAATAGTCATCTAGGTGACCATGAGGTATACAGATCAGGAGAATGAGTGAGATAATACAGTCTGCAAAGACAGCTCACTTGAGATGAGCAATTGTGAATTTAAGGTGACACAAGGGATTTTCATTGCATCTTTCTCTAGCCATGTTTAAATTTAGCCTCTCAAAGCAGGGGAAGAGTATGTGGAGAATTAAATTTAACCAGGATTATGGTTTGGTAGTAGAGGAAAAAGGAGGAAGAGAGAGGCAAGGTAGTTACGGGTATATGCATGGCTAGACTGGGGACTCTAAGCTAAGCAAAGTGAAACTTGAAGAAGTAGGCCCATGGGGGCGGGAGGAGACAGTGGATGAAAAGGTGGTAGGACTAGTGTAAGTCTCCAAGGAAGTGCAGGGATCTTGGACTTGGGGAGCAGAGAAGTGAGTTGGAAATCAGAGGTGGTAGTCAGACAGTTGGAGTCCCTGGGTGGTGCAAATTGTTAACATGCTCAGCCACTAACTGAAAGGATGGCAGTTCTAGTCCACCCAGAGGCTCCTTGGAAGAAAGGCTCGGCAATATACTTCTGAAAAATCAGCCACTAACAACCCTATGAAGCACAGTTCTACACTGACATATACAGGTCACCAGGAATTGAAATCAACTCAACAGCAACTGGTTTTTTTTTCTTTTAGTCAGATAGCAGGAAGCTGAAAATAAGGTCATGAGTCTGATCATGGGCGTGGACAACTAAAGAATGGGCAAGAGAAGCTCACAGGGAAAGTGGAGGTGAAGGAGCTGAGAGGCTGAAGTGTTGAAAGGCTCTTCTGCAGGGATATCAGACTCTCCAAGAATGATGATAGGAGCAGCATCCAGAGACTGACAGTGAGCCCAGTGCTAAGTGATTTTGAGGAATGAGAGGCAATAACACAGAAGTCTGCAGATGACTACAGCCCAGGGGGTAATACGGGATATCTTCTGATGGCACAAGCTTCAAAGCTGGGGCTTTAGCAGAGAAGCAAGAGGATGAGGCAGAAAACGGCCCCCACCTGGAGGGTAAAAGTAAAGCTGTGCCTCTAGGGAGGGTCAGTGCTCTTCAGTATATGCAATATGCCCTCAAAGAAACTAAAAATAAGCTCCTGTAGCAAGTATATGAATTCATGGTTTGTTAGAGGGAAGGAAGGAAGGAGGGAGGGAGGGAGAGAGACAGAGGAAAGAAGAAAGGAAGGCAGGAAGGGAGGGATGTGGGTGAGCAGGCAGGTGGACACACAGACAAAGAAAGCGCAAATATTTGTGTGGTAACAAATAAATATAAAGTATCATACTTAAAAATATATGAGTACCCTCTCTCTCAAACTGTTTCATCTACAACAGAAGTCAATTTAACAAGCCAGCATTCACATATAATAAAAACATGAAGAGGGCAAGAAATATGTCCTTTCTTTTAATAATTATCTTAATGTCTAAGATACGTAGCACATATACAATAAAAGTTAAGTAAAGATTTCTTAAAGATGAAGATTATATTCTTGTATGAAAATCTATCAGAATAATTTTATCATCCAGCTCATTAATAGCGCTGTTCAAAGGATTAGGGTGGGAAACCTTAGAATGAAATCATCCCCTGAAGTCATCTTTAAACCAAACAATAGTTTAGCTTAATTAGAAAAAGAATGTCTGCTTTGAGCATTGTGCTCTTTTAAAAAATTATCTATATATGATCAAACTGACAACAGCATAGAAAGGTTAGATGAAAAGCTTAGGGGGCAATGAATTCTGTTAACGATTGTGAAATAATTTGGAAAAAGGTATCAGGAAAGGTGGCACAACCTGAAGAACGTAACCAGTGTCACTGAATTGTACATGCAGAAACTGAATCAGGTGTATGTCTTGTTATATATTATTTTTACCAAAAAAATTTTTTAAAGGGCTGGGGTAGGGAGGAGGGAGAGAGGAGAGGAAAAAAAAGCATAGGAAATAATTCTTGCCCTTGGAAAGCTTATATCTGGAATAGATAGTGGTGATGGTTGCCCAATGTGGCAAAAGTATTTAATGTTACTGAACTGAATTGTACACTTAAAAATGGTCGAAATGGCAAATGTCTTATTATATATATTCTACCACAGTAAAAAATGGTTAAAATGACAAATGTTTTATTATATGTATTTTAC
Source organism: Dugong dugon (assembly GCA_030035585.1). Classification (NCBI taxonomy): domain Eukaryota; kingdom Metazoa; phylum Chordata; class Mammalia; order Sirenia; family Dugongidae; genus Dugong; species Dugong dugon. The sequence goes on along the minus strand of CM057481.1, from coordinate 25,538,874 downwards.
CATGATAAATTTTTTAAAAAAGAATGCTGTAAGACATTAAGAAGTATAAAGTGACATTGCATGAATGAGATGTAATAAACGGCATTTTTCTTTCACTAGAAAATTGGAATTGTGATGCTTTTTTGCAGAAAAATATAACCACTACACAGCCATTGCACTTTTATAAACTAATGAGGCCACAACTTAAGAACAAACATAACAAAATCTTCTTCCTCAATTCATTAATCAAGCAGCATTTTGAAAAGGGCACAAGAAACACAAGGTACATTAGGTTAATACACATCATCAGTTCCCTAACATATTTTCTTGAAGTCATAACATCCTGTTTTCCAGCCCAACTCAACAGAAGTCCAAAGGAACGATGATATTCACCATAGAATCTCCCCATAAGCCTTCCCCAGATACATCACTGCAAAAACACAGGGAGGGAGGTAGACATAATGATATGCCGCCTAGGCTGACAAGAAGTGAAAACAGCAACTGGCAGCTAGGTAGTCCTCGTTTGCCTAGAGCCTTTGAAAGCTTGATAATAGTTTAAAGATTTCTTGCTAAATTATTTCCAAACACTAGTCTTTTTTAAAACATCAAGACCAAAACTTTATTTTACCAGGGAAAAAAGGTTGTACAAAATGTTAATTCCTATAGTTCATCCCTCCAAATATAAAAAGTATCCTGAATATCTCTACCAAAACAAATTTTTTTAAAGATGTCTACAGGTCAAACAGGCAAACCATTCCCTGGTGCCACTATGAAGACTGAAGCCAAAGGGAAACCCAATTCCAGTGCCCCTCCAGCCTGCTCCTTAAGGACCCTTTTAATGAACAGAGTTCAAACCAACCCTGACCTCCAACTCCCCACCCACCGCGATGTAGGACAGCAGCTACTGAAGCAATGCCTTAGCAAGAAGCCCAGGATGCCCTGGGCAACCTCTTGCTGCTACTGCACACACCTACTAGAGGCCCAGGCTTGAAAACCTCAAATTAAGAAGTATTTTTAAACTACAAAAGGACCACATATCTGCCATAATGCAGTAGCTACTCTACCAGATAAATTCCTAAAAGTATTCAAAGTATTTTTTTATCTCCAAATGGACCGATAAGGCTTTCAAGGCACAACAGTAAGTATGTAAGTATCAACAGACTTGCTCCCTCGCATCACCAGACAGAAGCAGCACTGAAAACCGCAAGTGCTCTATACAGGTTCACAAGTCCATGTTCTGGGGACTGGTCTACAGAACATTTACAACAGCTGTACAGTCAAAACTAAATTAATAAGTAAAATCTCAAATAAGCTTAGGAAACCTTCAATTATGCAAAATTAAATATTCTTTTAAAGCAGGAAACTCAAGAGGTTTTAATATGCTCATCTGCACTGTAACTTTCTAAGGTGCCGTGGGGTACTAGATGAGTTGGCTGTGCCTCATGGCCTCAAGCAGGTCACTGTGACATAAGTATTATCTTCGGCATCTCCTGGACAAAGTATGAGTCAACTCAGAGAAGCAACATCCAGCGCTCAACAGTTCCCAATAATGTGCACAGTGCTGTGTGGTTGACTGAATCTAGGTCCTGAATTTTAGTTGATAACTCTCTATCTTCCCCAGTATTTCATTACTGCCATCAACGCTGAGCATAAGAAAGGTGAGTTCACACGTAAGGTCAAAAAACAGATAGGATAAGGAAAATAATGAAAAGAATTCTGGGAACTAGCCATGACTCAAACAAGGAAAACAGCCTGAAGGGAACCAAGAGATCTTTTCCCTTTCATTTGGCTTAGCTCCCTCCACTTGGGTAAGGTTATTGAAGAAAAAAAAACTACTAAAGATTTTTTTAATGTATCAAATGACCTTTGAACCAGCAAGTTATTTCCCATTCCCTAAAAGTGCCTACATCGAGAAGACCCTACAAACGCCTCTCCCTCTCATTGTCACCCCTCCCACCAAAGGGTAGGCTGACTCCAGAGAGAAGGTGGGGAGGCCCTTCCTCAGTGTAGCCTCCTCCCTTGTCTCTGAGCACGGCTTTGCCAGGAGCAAAACACATACGTATAATTCCCGAAAGTCCATAAAGACATTTATGTTGGAGACACTTGGCAGTTCCTCAAAAACCTGAAGGGTACTCAGTAAATGTAGGCAGAGAAAGGTAAGGCAAATAAGAAAGAAAGAAGAGGTGGAACACAGGACAAACATACCTATTCCTGTACAAAAAAACTCTATGCCAAAATATTCCAAGGTGGACTACAAGGCCAAAATCACTGTGTTCAGGCATCAATATGTCAGTGCAAGGAATTATAAATGCAGAATTATAATCATGCTAAAATGATGTCCAGAATGCCAAGTAAATTAAAAATGGTTCTAAATGAATTCCCAATAACTTGCAAATTCATGAATGTGCTACCAGAATTATATATTTTCTAGAATTCAGGATTTGATGTGCCCAAATGATAAAGATGTGAAATTGAGCCCAAAAGGACTTCTACTGCGTTACCTGCACACACTACTTCCTAACAGACGGGGACTTACACTTCACATTTGTGCTTCAAAACGTCATACTGTGTCCTATGATGAGCCTTCTAGAAAACTATGTTCTCACTTGTCAGTAGTAATCATTTTTTAATTTCACGCTAACAATAAAATCGAGGTGCCTACTTCATTTTAACTAGAGACCTCCATGGCATTTCTGAAATCTCAACTGAGAGTTTATTATTAATATCAAAGAGAGACTGGAGATGCAGTGTGACAAATGTCTCAGCTTTCCCTTTTCTATAGCTCACCACTTTATCAACCACGTATCCTGCAACTGTTCCAGGCAAGGGAATAGCATAACATAATTCATGAGTGATAATCTGAACAAAAAGTCTATTTTTTGTGAGCAAAGATTGAGAGATTGTATAAAGATTTGTTTTTCACTGCTACCCTTTCATCCAAATTAAAAAAAAAAAAAATTAAGTTGAGCTTAATTTAGAGAAATGTCATTGTAAAAAGATACTGCACATGACTTATAATGTAAGCCAACATAAATAATAATGATAAAATATTCTTAGCATGCCAGTTTCACTAGTTTTATTATTTAAAATTTTTTCATGATTTTTAATACCAAAATCTCTGAAAATGTTTCTGTGGAATTATTTACCCTATTTGGGGCTGTCTCTGAACAAAATACATTATCAGAAGAGAATGTATTTTTCTCCAAATGTCAAATTTTATTACAGTCAACAGATGAAAATATAAAAAGGTCACTCCCTAGAGACAAATAAATACCACTAGGATTTTACAATTACCTCATCCTGACACAAGTTCCACAAACAGTGGAGACAGTCACATTTTTATGAGGAGTGTGAAAAATTCAGTGCTACTTACAAGAATAGTTCCATAACTGAAAAGGAACTCCTCGGTTACAACTTGAGGTCGAAATACCTGAAAGATGAGAGTTACCACAGATTAAATCTTGAAAGCCATGTACAATTTTAGTTCAAGAAAAAGAAAAAAAAAAATGACAATGCTTTGTCAGAATTAACATCCTGGAGCTCCAGTTTATAAAGAAAGGGGCCAGATTTGTATTTTTTTTTCCTAGTAAAAAAGTACCTGAGAAGTTACCAGGTGAAGCACAACAGGCATCAGGGGGAGACATATCTTCAGCTGCTTCACTTGCACCGTTGATGGGTGTTTACGGCCAGAAACGTTAGCCAAGGCATTAAGAATGTCACCTGTGAAGCATACCCCACCCAAAGTATGGATAAAGTTAAAGACTGCAAATACCATCGTGGTTACTAAAATACTAACGGGGTTGCTGAGGCAAAAAAAAAAAAAGGAAGTGGGTAGAATCACAGGCAGTTTATTCACAATTATTAAAGTTATACCAGTTGTGGCCTCTTAGGACAGAATGTGATATTTTGCATATACATTATTAATTAACTTGACTTCTCACCTAGAAATTTATAAATGGTTACGGTAGAGTGGTGCTTTTAAAATTTTTTTTTAAATATATTTTCCAAATTTCAGCTATAAGCACTTATCACCATTGTAAGCAGGAAAAAGTTATTCAAAAAAATGGTAAGTGAATAGATTATAAATCACAACTTTTTTGAAAAACAGAAAAGCATGGAAGTAAAGAGAGATCAATTCCCAAAACTTCTTGAATGCTTTCGTTAGGAAGAAAACTTGCATTGTAGACATCAGAATCTTACAACATCCTAAAACAGAATGCCTCTGATAATAAGGAACTCAACTATCAATAGACTTGATTATGATCTTTAGGATGGAGTTAAAAAACAGCTACAATCCAAAATAAGTTTTGAAATGCTCTATTTTCAGGCATTAGCAGGCAAAAAAATCTCCTGAAGTATCAGTACAGAGCAAAAAGGTACTGTAAATCAGCCAAGAAAGTATTTTCATTAATTTAATATTCTGAATTCCTGAATCTAAGCATATTTTACTACAATGCCTTTGATCAAATTTAACGCTTTAAACATTTCTGATTTACAGCTGCATCCACTCGAAAAGCAGGGAATGGGATTTAAAGCAAATGCACGTATTCCTAGATTATTTTAATTTTCGCAAGCAACAAAATAAGGATTTTTTTAAGCTGTAATAAACATCCTTTGCAAATCATTTAGATATTTTATCCCAAAAACAATTTTCCAAACTAAAGAAATTTTCAAACTTAAAACTTTTAACTAGTATCAAAATTATTTAACATTAAATGTTAATGCTTATACATTTTAAAAATTCTTTTAACAATAAATACATTTTGTAGCTCAAACTTGAAGAGAAAAAAAAATTCCTTCGGAATTAGGCAGGGAGAAAACTTAGAAAAAAATACCAAGAACAACAGTGAATGTACAACTTTAAGCAATTAAAACACTTTCCTTTTGTTTATTTTTCAAAACAGCCAGTTTACCACAGATAACATGTCACTGTAACCCGTGGCCAGCTCTCTACCTCAGTCATTTCACCAAGGCAAAATAATTATAAAGGCAGAGAAGGCAAATTTGAATCTTGAAACTACATATTCAAGAAAAGGTGTTATTGCATTTGCCTGCAATAACAGACAAGTATAAGAATAAAAAAAAGGTGAAGCCAAGCTGCAGAAAGGTAAGCAGCACTGGGGCCTGCGGATGAGCCTCCAATTTACCCAGGATTCGTGGCAGTTCCTGCACAATGTGACGGATGAGGAGGTCCAGGCACTTGGACAGGTACTCATTGCCGCTCTGCTGCTCCTTGCCCGGGGTGGTCTTTCTGCTGTCTCTCTCGATGTACATCACCAGTCTACAAAGAGGAAAGTGCAAAAGATTACCTCTCATGATAAAACAGCTGATCGCATCTGTCTGAAAACGTCGCGAAGTCAAGTGTTTCCAGAGGGCACAGTCCCAATTATGGTGACATTTCCATTTGTAGCAACTTGTCAGACACAGTCGATTTTTGCCTTAGAAAAATCGAAACATTTATGCAGGAAGAAAATAAGGCAACTTTGAATCTCCCTGCCAATGTACTGTAGAACAAAACGCCCTGATTTCATTTGCCTTTAGCCAATGAAAAGAAACAACATTCTCCAGATGATGGATGAAAGGCCAATAGAGGCATCTCGCCAGAAAAGGGCTCTTAGTGTTTCAAACATTCAAACTCGAACCACAAGTTGATTGCGTTTTTGTTGGTCACTAGTATTAAACTTGCTTGGAACCTAAGGCAATTCACATGAATTCTAGTTCCTTCAGTAAATTGTGTACATAAATCTAAACAAAAAGTTTTGCTCTAACACTGGGTTACATATGGATTTCATATGCCCCTTTGACTACTAGTTATATGATATCTGTCTTTTAAAAAGGACTTCTTATTAATTCTTCAAACCACTGGCATTCATTAAACATCAGTCTCTAACCAAGTGTTTCCAACCCAGAACTAGGAAACACACTGGACCATCACCCGTAGATACTGAGGGGGTGGTTTAGGTCCTCCCCACATATCCCCCCCACCTTTGCTGGACAACCAGCCAGTCATTTTCCCAAGTTCTCATTCCCCTCCACTCCCTAAAGGACAATGAGCACACAGACGCATCGCGCAAAAGCCCCGTCATAGAAGTCTCTGTTTGCCATCGATCATCTCGCCAGTTCTGCTGTACTCACTTTACCCACCTAACTTGTTACTTCTTTCTCAGAGGGAACTTCTACCCAACTCCCACTGTAACTGGAAAGAGGTGGTTCTGCACACAGTACATGTATACTGGAATCTTAGCACATAGCATTCATGTGGCTCTCTTCACGGTTTTATTCATCTATTTGCCTTTCTGTTTACTATTATTTGGAGTCTTATTAGTGAAAATATGGGGATGAAACCAAATCAGCAGTTCAAGTTCCTTATCAGCCAGTTAGCCCTGTTGGTTCTAGCCACTGACTATAGCCCTAGCCATACTCTAACAAGTATATGACACTGGTCAAAATGCACAGAGAATACTGATAAATCAATACATATGTATCACTACCACTTGTAAAGAACTGAGAACACATAACTTTCTGATAAAAAAACCCAAACCCACTGCCGCTGAGTCAATTCCAACTCATAGTGACCCTATAGGACAGAGTAGAACTGGCCCATAGTTTCCAAGGCTGTAAACCTTTATGGAAGCAGACTACCGAATCTTTTGCCCATGGAGCAGGAGGGTTCAAACTGTCGACCTTTTCACTAGCAACCAAGCACTTTAACCACTGTGCCACCAGAGCTCTTTAACTTTCTGATAATGAGTAAGTAAGAGAAGAGTGAGACTCTACCATTTCACAGGTAGAATCAAAAAATTTCAGACATATAAGATATGATGAAATGACTGGGACCAGCCTATCAACCAGCCAGCCTAGAGGTACAGCACAACCCAAATCCCACCATCGCTGTGGCCTCCCGGAACTTTCAAGAGAATGGCAACAACTCTAAGAACCTTCTGGTTAGTTGGTACCTGTTCCATCAGCCCAATCTAAGGCACAGGATCAGAAGTGATCAGAGACATGGGCACCTTTCATCCTTTCCTGCTTCCCAAGATGTGATGTCTACCATCTCACCATATGCACGACAGCTTTTCCAAAATTAAAGATTATTGCATTTAACTTCATCCCATCCATCGTTAAGTATTTCATATCATGCTCTTGTTCCTACTTGCTCATTCAAGTACTTCCACTGTGACAGTTCCTCAATTTCCTGGGAACTTCCACTAATTGACTCTATGATATTTTCTCCCAATCCATCAGCCCTGTGTTGTCTTTACTTCCTTCCTGACCTGGGTTATATTCTACCATCTATCATTTGCTTACACTCTTGGCCCTCTTTTTTTTTTTTTTTTTCCTTGCATCCATCTAGCAAAGCAAACTCTGGGAAAACCCAATGATTTACTTTCAGTATGCCTGCGGAGACAACTGCTGAAGCAAGGCACACACAGGGCAGATGCACACATTTATATATGCATGATACCAATATCGAATGGCCCAGAACACTTCCAGCAACCCAACTCTACTTCTTTCATCAACTTATCCCCACAGTCTAAATGATTATTTCATATTTTTCTTCTCTTCAAACTCCCAGTCTTCCATCCTCTTCTGAGACTCTCTGTAACCTTGCCTCCTTTAACAGAGAAAATAGAAAGCACCAAACAGAAGCTCCTTTCTTCCTAATTCCCAATAAGCACACCTGCTGACACCTATTCTCATCCTAGCTTCCTCCTCTCCTTTCACAACAATGAACCTATCCCTCCTTCCACCTGTGCTTTGAATCCCATTCCCTTCTACCTTCTTAGAACTGCCAGTTACTCATATTTACTCATTTATTTATACACTCATTCTCTTCCATTTAACAAAACAACCACACACAAAACAAACATGCTCTTCTAGCAAATTTCCTTTTTTGTCTCCTCTAATTTATTAAAAGAGAAATTGATACTTATTGCTTCCACTTTTCCTTCTACTTATTCCTCAACCCACTGCAATCTGGCTTTCACTCCTATCAGTTTCTCAAAGGTCACTGAAAACCTACAGGACATCAAATCCAATGGACGTTTTCCCACCTTCACCTATCTTGACAACTCAGCATCATTCAGTACTGTTGGCACTCCCTTCTCCTCTGTTTCCTTGGCTACCATAACACCATACTTTCCTAGTTTTCTTCTCCAGTTTCTCTGATTGTTCTTTGTGTATTTTGCAAGTTCATGCTTCTAAATGTTCATCAAAACTCAGCATTTACACGTATATACATTACTTGTCATTTACACATATGTCTTCCAACTACATATCTGCAGCCCAAACCCAGTTTTTAAGCTGTTGTTGGTTGCCACTGAGTCAATTCTGACTCAAGGCGACCCCATTTGTGGGTGGCACAAATAGCTAAGTGCTTGACTTCTAGCCAAAACGGTGGCAGTTCCATCTGCCCAGAAGAGACTCAGAAGAGAGGGCTGGCAGTCTACTTCTGAAAGGTCACAGTATCTAAGCTACAGAGGTAGGTATTCAAGTGATGACTTGATGTCTACTTTTGTCTCTCAAAGGCACTTAAACCCTATATATCCAAAATAAACATCATCATCCCACCAAATATGGTTGTCTTTCAGAGTACAGTATCTCACTGAATAGCATCACTCTATATTACACAAACCAGAAACCAAGAAGTTATCTTTAATATCTCCATTTCTTTCACCTTCCATATCATTTCAATCATTACATATTTCTGGAACTCTTCTACTTCTTAGCTCCTAACCAAGTGTAAGCTACCATAATTCCTCTCCAGGACTACTGTGAAAGCCTCCCAAGTAGTCTATGTGCTTAAACTCTGTCTTTCTAACCCTCATGCATCCTACATCTAAACTGATCTTGTCCATCAAGTTGCTTCTCTGTTGAAAACCCTTCAATAGCATCCCACTGAACTTAATATGGGAATTCTTAAAACTCCTTATCATGACCTACGAGGCCTAGCTCCCACTATGTCTCTAGACTCATCTTTCTCTCCCCTCCAGTCACACCATCCTCCTTTCAGTCCTTCAAACTCAGTACCTCTTCCACCAACAAAATATTACTTCTGCCTGCCTGGCTGGCTCTTCTCTCCCTCCTTGCTACTGAACTCCTATTCATCTTATAATTCACTGCAGTTTCCACTGACTTCCTTAAATTAAATTCTTCCATGATACTGTTTCATAGCATAGAATACTTTAAGGCACTTAGCCAACTGTAATTTTATAATGTATTTTTGATTCTTTGATAATGTTTCTCACCCCAGTAACTTTAAAATACCTGAGGACAAGGACTGCATTTGCTTTTGCTTGCCATAGCATCTTTCCACTTCTGGGCACAGTTCCTGACACCAAATAAGTGTTCAGTAAATATTAGCTGAATAAATACATACTGCTGTTGAAACTTCCCTAAGGATCTACCTAGTTCTCTACAGCAGTTCCTTGGTCCTTATTTTTCCCCCAAGGCCCTTTTCTTAATTCTACTGTCGGATGTGTGCTGGGTGTTCCTTGATATTTATATTGGTGTAGTACATAAGAAGTTAAAAAAAAAAAAAAGTCTACATGGGGAAAAAATATCATAAACAAAGTCAAAAGACAAATAATAAACTGGGGAAATATATTTCCAATTCAGATCACAAAAGGGTAATACAATTTGTGTGTGTACCTCCCAGATACCGATTACAGAAAGATTAACACAACCCGAGAGAAAAGATAAGGAAAAGGCAGCACAGAACTAAGACAATGGTTCAAACAACAGGATGCTCCACTTTGCTCATAGTAAGAAAATACACACTAAAATTACATCTTTTTTCTCTCTCAGACGGCCAAAATTCTGAAAGTTTGATAACTAAGACTGCCATATACCGATACTCTGTTACTGGTGGGAATGTAAGTTGGTACAAATCCCACAGAGAATCAGTTAGCAGTATCTTCAAAATCATAAATCTAATAATTTCACCTCTAGGAAAAACCCTATACTTGTATACTCATATTTTGTTTATAACAGCAAAAAACAAGTGTCCAGCAAAAGAGAACTAGTTAAATGAAACATGGCACATCCTTACAATGCAGCTATCAAAAAACGGAGAGGGGAGGAAGCTCTCTATATATAATATGGAAAGAACTACGAGACGTTTTCTTCAGTGAAATAAGCAAAGTTCAAAAACAATATGCTTTTTGTGGAAAAAAACACATTTGCGTGGAGGTGAAAACAAACTCTAGAAGGATATAAGCAACTAATCATAATGCTTAATTTTGCATTCAGTGACCTGGAGCAATGAGGCAGAGGTAGAAGGGAGATTTTTCACTTTCGATTTTTTGGTTTTTGAATCTTGAGTATGAATTACTTATCTAAAACTTAAATTTAGATTTTGTAATATTAATACCATTGTCCTACAGAGCCAAAAAAAAAAAGCTTTTAAAAAATTTTTTTAGGTGATGTAATGTTCAATTTACAGGATACCCTACCATATACACAGGTGCCAAGTGTAAGATCTAAGCATTTTTAGAGCATCTAGGGCCAGACTGACTTTAAAAAACTACCCTAACAACATGACAGCAGTACCCTAAAGCTTTATTATGGTCTCTGGTCCATTATAATTCCTAGATTTTTTTCTCCTTTCCTTCAGCAAGGTCAGTCTTTTAACAGTATCAGGACAGAGATGTCAACCAAATCTAGATGTAATTCCTAGAGCTAGCACCTCCCAGCGTGACCTTGAACAAATTTCTTAAGCTCTTTAAAGCTTCAATTTTCTAATTGTACAATGGAATAATAATGTCTGCCTTGTAGACTGCTGTGAGGATTAAATGAAATAATAGCCTGGGGTATGATACATAGAAAATGCTCATGAAATTACATACTTCTGCAGCTATTTTATTATTACTACCGCCACCACCACTAAACTCAGAATACTGCTTTCTTGAATACGCAGATCTTAAGAGAAAATTCCCCGAGAAGTCTAACTCCGCTTCTCATCCTACTCTGCCTCCTTCACAAATCACCATGGTCAAAAATCTAGCCTCCTTACATCTAGCTCAACTAGCATAACAGAGTTTATAACGACAATGTTCTACATTCTACCTTGGCGAGTAGCGTCTGGGGTCTTAAAAGCCTGTGAGCAGCCATCTAAGATATTCTACTGGTCTCATCCCTTCGGGAGCAAGGAGAATGAAGAGAACAGAATACAAGGAAAAGATGAGTCCGAAGGTCTAATGGACCACAGCTACTAAGACCTCCATCAGACTAAGTCCAGTACAGCTAGATGGTGCCTGGCTACCACCGATTGCTCTGACCAGGATCACAACAGAGGATTCTGGACAGAGCTGGAGAAGGACGTAGAACAAAATTCTAACTCACAAAAGACCAGATTTACTGGCCTAAAGGAGACTGGAAAAACCCCGAGAGTATGGCCCCCAGACACCCTTTTAGCTCAGTGGTGAAGTCACTTCCGAGGTTCACCGTTCAGCTGGGGAGTAGATGGCCGCGTAAAACCAAATGGGACTAATGAGGCACAGCAGTCCAGGGACAAGGACTAGAAGGCAGAAGGGGACAGGAAAGATGTTGATAGGGAACCCAAGGTTGAGTAAGGATAGTGTTGATGTGTTGTGAGGTTGCTAACCATTGTCATAGGGCAACATGTATACCAACTTTTTAATGAGAAACTATTTTGTTCTGTAAGCCTTCATCTAAAGTGAGAATAGCAGCACAACTGGAAGAGCACAGTTGATGTCACTGAACTGTGCATGTAGAAATTTTTGAAATGGTATATCTTTGGCTATGTATATTTTCACCAAAGAAAAAAGGTCGAGAAGGGAGAGGGTTGACATGTTGTAGGGTTGTTAACCAATGTCATAAAACAATGTGTACTACTGTTTCATGAGAAACTATTTGTTCTGTAAACCTCCACCTGAAGTACAATAAAAAATAAATAAAAATTTCTACTAAATTTGCGTACATACTCAAAAATAAATAAATAGAGAATAGCAGCACAACTGGAAGAGCGCAGTCGATGTCACTGAACTGTGCATGTAGAAATTTTTGAAATGGTCTATCTTTGGCTACGTATATTTTCACCCCCCCCCCCCCAAAAAAAAAAGGTGGAGAAAGGAGAGGGTTGACGTGTTGTAGGGTTATTATCCATTGTCATAAAACAGTATGCGTACTAATGTTTAATGAGAAACTATTTGTTCTGTAAACCTTCACCTGAAGTACAATTAAAAAAAAAAAAAAATCTAGCCTCCTTAGCATTTTGGAGCACTACCTCAATTGATTCAAATGAAAGAGACCATGAAATTTTCCTATAGACAGTGTAGAAATGCATGCCATTAAAACTGTCCTGCTCCTTTTGATGTAAGAAGGATGCAAACGTTTCCTTTTAGGAAACAACTACCAGGACAGTTTTAAGTGAACATATAGAACGTATCATGATTTAACCTATTCTTCTATTGAGAGATGTTAGGGCTGCTTTCAGCCTTTGCTCTTACACACAATGCAGCTGTGAACACACTGCTGTGTCTGCCTCCTGGTGCCCAAGTGAAAAGCTGCCATAGTCCATGTACAGGAGTGGAACCTCAAATATTCGTCTTCAAAACATACTGCCAAACTGTTTCCCAAGGTGGTTGTCAGAACTTACTCTCCCAGCAGTCTCTGAGTTTCGACCTCACCAATACCTAGTAGTATCAGACTTCTTAATGTCTACCTCCTATGGGGTTTCAAATGATATCTCACAGGGTTAACTTACATTTCCACAATTACCAAGGATAAGTATATTTTCATGTCTTTGCGGCATATTTTCTTTTTTGGGAAACTTGTTCATGCCTTTTGCTCACTCTCCCATTAGGTTGCTGATCTTTTATTACTGATTTATAGGAATTATTTACATGGCCTGGGTTTTTTCCCTTCCCTCTTCCTTCTTCCTTCTTCTTTTTGCCTTTCACACTGAAGTTCGCCATCCACTAGAAATTGATATATCATGTGAGTTGAGGTTGAAATCCATTCCATTATTTTTCCAAATGTATAAGCACTTGCCTGGTACTATTTATTGAAAAGGTGTTTGTAAAACTAAGGGTGAAGGAGAAAAGTAAAAAAAATAAATACCTGCAAAATCTGACTGAAAAGCAATTTGATCCCTAAATTTTCCCCTCCACCCAGTAAATCTAGGTAACTGCTTCTGGACTTTTACTCAGGCAGTAGAATTGAGATTTATTCTCTAGAGAAAGTAAAACAGACAATCTGGGCTGAGAGAAAGCAGACCAAGTTGTAAAGAGCACTATGAAGCTGAAAACAGGGAGTGAAATAGTGAATTTATGCACAGTAAACAGTGAGACGTCCAGCTCCCTTCACCCGGTGGGTTCCCGGAACTCTAACACAGCGAGATTCTTTCATTCCAGTAGAAGATCAGAATACCTTTCTTTGGTGAAGCTAACCGGCCTAAGAGAAACATGCCAAAGATACTGATGCTAATGTTCACATAAAAAAAAAAAGTCCATACAGATGATATTAGAATAAATCACAAAGTCAACAAAACTCACCTATGCACTAAGAACTTCCAAAACAGGTTGTCGCTCCCTCAACTCTTGAGCTGACTAAACATTACAAGATAACTGACAGCCTGGCTTCTTTGCTCGACATTGTTTGTGATATTCATGCATTTTGTCATTTCTGTGTAGTACTCTACTGTATGAATACATCACCATTTATTTATTCAGTTTACTATTCATAGACATTTGGGCTGTTTCCAGTTTACAAATAATACTACCAAAAATATCTTATGTTGGACATATGTAATCATTTTTGTTAGGTATATACTTAGGAGTGGAACTGCTGATTCATAAAACATCCCTAGGTTCAATTTAATAGATAATGGTAATCAATTTACCAATGTAATTATTACATCAATTACACTCCAACAGGCATGTATGAGAATTTCAGTTGCTCTACATCCTTGACAAAATTCTGCATTATCAGGCTTTATAATAGCAGCCATTCTGATGGGTATGTACTGGTATTTGTAGTTATTAAACGGAATTTCCCTATGATTAATGAAGGTAAACACCTTTTCACATGTTAATTGGTCATTTGTAGATAACTACTTTTCTGAAGTCCCTGTTAACCTCTTGTGCTACTTTTTCTACTGAGTATCTGTCTTCTTCTCACTGATAAACCGATTTTTTATATATTCTGAAGAAGACCCCATTTTCAATTATATATGTGGTAAATATCTTCTACTCTGTGGAGCCCTTGCGGTGCAGTGGTTAAGAGCTTGGCTGCTAACCAAAAGGTCAGCAGTTCAAATCACCAGCTGCTCCTTGGAAACCCTACAGGGCAGTTCTACTCTGTCCTACAGGGTCACTATGACTTGGAATCGACTCCACGGCAAAGGATTTACTCTGTGGTTTGATATTTTTACTCTCTTAATGATGTCTTTTGATGAACAGAAGTTCTTAATTTTAAGACAGTCCAATTTATCAATATTTTCTTTTATGACAATGCTTTTTTGTATCCTGTAAAAAAAAAAAATCTTAATCTACCCCAATTCATGAAATTATCTTCATTTGCTATCAACTGGAAGATCTGTCTTACCTTTCACATTTATATACATAATCTACCTGAATTTATTTTTCTGTACAATGTAACTTAGGGGTAAAGATTTTTTCCCTATATAATCCAGCACCATTTATTATAAATACCATTATTTCCCTACTATCTTCCCCTATATCTTATCTATTCTTCTCCATAGTTTCCAATCTTTTGTTTTTCTATGCTTCATCCTAAATGATTCCAGTACACACAACCTTGCTTGCTGAAAGCAAAGAGGACTCAAAGCACTTGCTCATACAGATAAAAGACTATAGTCTTCAGTATGGATTACACTTCAACATAAATAAAACAAAAATCCTCACAACTGGACCTATAAGCAACATCAACATAAATGGAGAAAAGACTGAAGTTGTCAAGGATTTTATTTTACTTGGATACACAATCAACACCCATGGAAGCAGCAGTCAAGAAATCAGACAACACTGCATGCAAAAGACCTCTTTACAGTGTTAAAAGAGTTGGAAAATGAACAAAGAAAAATTGATGTATTTGAATTTTGGAGTTGGCGAAGAATAGTAACTATACCATGGATAGCCAGAAGAACAAACAAATCTTAGAAGAAGTACAGCCAGAATGCTCCTTAGAAGCAAGGGTGGCGAAACTTCCTCTCATGTACTTTGGACATGTTATCAGGAGGGACCATTCCCTGGAGAAGAACATCATGCCTGGTAAAGTAGAGGGCCAGTGAAAAGAGCAAGACCCTCAACGAGATGGACTAACACGGTGGCTGCAACAATGGGCTGAAGCATAATAACAATTGTGAGGATGGCGCAGGACCGGGCAGTGTTTCATTCTGTTATACATAGGGTCCTATGAGTCAGAATTGACTCAACAGCACCTAACAATGACAACTGGGTGTTAAAAAGCACAGATATCACCTTGAGGACTAAGGTGCACCTGAACCAAGCCATGGTATTTTCAATTGCCTCTTATGCATGCAAAAGCTGGACAATGAATAAGAAAGACTAAAGAAGAACTGATGCTTTTGAATTACGGTGTTGGCGAAGAATATTGAATATACCACGGACTGCCAGAAGAACGAACAAATCTGTCTTAGAAGAAGTATAGCCAGAATGCGCCTTAGAAGCGAGGATGGTGAGACTTTGTCTTACTTACTTTGGACGGGTTATCAGGAGGGATGAATATTCAGAAAAGGACATCATGTTTGGTAATGTAGAGGGTCAGCAAAAAAGAAGACGACCCTCAACGAGATGGATTGACACAGTGGCTGCAACAACGGGCTCAAACAAAGCAACAATTGTGAGGATGCGCAAGACTGGGCATTGTTTTGTTCTGTTATATATAAGGTTGCTATGAGTCAGAACCAACTCGATGGCACCTAACAACAATTCTTTCTTCAGCTGTGTCTAATCTGCTATTAGTTTCATCCGCTGAGTTTTTACTTTGTTAGTGTATTTTTCAGTTCTAGAATATCCACTCAGTTCCTTTTTTATAGTTCTAGTTCTCTACCAAAATTCTTGATCATTCTATTTCCTGGAATATATTAAGCACTTTTATTTCAAAATCTGTACCTGTTAACTCCACTGTCTGAAACCCCTACAGATATTGTCCTTTTGTCTTGTTTGGTTTCTTTTTTAAATCATATCATCTTGTCTTCTCATAAGCGTGATTACTTCTGATTGAGTGATAGACTTTATAAATTAAAAACCTGAAAGATATTTTGAGGCCTGGGGTTATACTTCTCCAGACAGGATTTATATTTGCTTCTGGAAGGCAAGAGGTTGTCAATAAGGCTGAATCACCTTAATCCAATCAGGATTCAAAAGTGGGCTTTTTTCCCTGTTCCAGAAAATCCTACGTATAAATAATAGTATCCCAGAAACAAACACAGAAGAAATGGAAGGGTTTATCTTTTGGCAATCAGGGAATCCAAAAGAAATACCCCAAAAAAAATTTAGAGTAGAAAAAAACAAATTCATGCTTGTGCATAAGGAATTAACTTTTCTCTGAAATTGAAATTATCCATTATAAATCTTAGTAATGTGTCTCTTAATTCTCGTAATTTGAAATATCTTTTCCTTAAAGCAAGAACTACTCAAATAGTTTCCAAACTCTAGTACAGACTTAACGCATAAGAAAACATCCATTATCTCTGCTGAGAAAATAAAAGACTTCTGGAATCCATAATACTATAAAACTAACTCTAGAATGGTACTCCATTTCTTCATGCACTCCCCAATGGCTTCACATCACAAAATGTGTTTTCATGGGCTATAGTAGAATAAATTGACGTTAGTGACAAAGAAACTTCAGTTACTAAAAGAATTCACATTCCACGAAGGAAATAACATGTAGAAACCATGTGAGTGTGGTGTCAATAAACACTTTACAGTTGTGCTACAGTAAAACTGGGATATTTCTTAGTGTTCTATAAGGTTATCAAGTTAAAATGATCAACCCTCTGAACAATAACCCAATTAAAATATGAATAAATAAGATCCATTCTTCTTCATTCCACTATCCTTCATAAAATTATTTTTCCACAGTTTCTAATGTGTTTCCCAATCTAGTGCCCACCTCCAACCCCCGTTTATCTCTATAATCCATTCCCACTACCGTGACCACATTTTTCTCACTCCCATCTCCATAGGAATACTTATACCCATTCTACACATATGTCTCTTATTATGCCCTCTTGTTATATTACCATGTTTTTGTGGCCAAACTCACCATATGCTACACTTGTTTTTACCTCTAGTATAAACCAATGTCTATAGAAAAATGAGCTGAAGAGTATACAAGAATGGTCACATTCATTTATTCATTCAATAAATATTTATTGTCTGCCCTGGTGATGCAGTGATTAAGAGCCTGGCTGCTAACCCAAAGGTCAGCAGTTCAAATTCACCAGGCACTCCTTGGAAACCCTATGGGGCAGTTCCACTTTGTCCTATGTCACTATGAGTTGGAATCAACTTGATGGCAACAGGTTTGGTTTAGTTTTCTGCATGCTAAGCCAAGCCCTGGTGGCGCAGTGATTAAGTATTTGGCTGCTAACCTAAAGGCTGGCAGTTCGAATCCACCAGCCACTCCTTGGAAACTCTATGGGGCAGTTCTACTCTGTCCTATAGAGTCACTGTGAGTCGGAATCAACTCAACGGTAACCAGTTTTTTTGGATGTGCTAAGCATTCTTCTAAGCTGAAGGGAATGTATATTCAAGTGGGAAGAAATAGATAATTAACAAATAAATTACTGGATGATAGTTTAGGAGGTAGTTAAGTCCTACAAAGAAAATTAAAGAATAAGACAACTACTCACTTGTCAGAGAAGGCCTCTCTAATAGGATGTCATTTAAGCAAAGGCTGAAAAGTAGTAAAGAAGCAATGTGGAAGCGAGGGAAACACATTCCAGGCAGTTGGGAAGGCTTGGGCAACAACCTAAAAGCAAGCACATGCTTCGTGTGTTCCTGTGTGGCTGGAGCATAACAAAAGGAAAGATGAGAGAGAGAGCCAGGAGCCAGACCATGTAAGGCATTGTAGGCCATAGTACAGACCATAGATTTTACTCTCAATGAGGAGGAATGGCATGATCTGAGCTGTGGGTTAAAAATATCACAATGAATATTTAAGGACAGACTACAGAAAGATAAGAAGACCAATTAAGAGGCAACTGTAAACGTTCAGGTGAGAAATTATGATGGCTTTGGCTAGAGTGGCAGTGTTGAAATAGTAGAAATTGATGAGATTCTGGATATCATTTTAAGATACAGCTAAATTTGTAATTGAAGATGGGATATGAAAGAAAGAGAGAAGTCAAGAAGGACTCCACAGTCTCTGACCCACGCAACTGGAAGAACAGAAATGCCAATTATTGAGATGGGTGGAGAGTGCCAGAATAGCAGGTCTTGGGTAGAAAAATCATTAAAAGACACTGAAGTGGATGTATCATGTTGGCTGCTGATATATGAATTTGAATTCAAAGGAAATGTCTGGGCTGATGACATAAACCAAAGAGTGGCCCATAGGTAGACGGTAGGTAAAGCCATTAACTAAACGGGATCACCTAGTGAGTGAACGTCTAAGGTCTGAGCCATGGCACTATTATAGAGCCTAGAAAGATAAGACAGGACCACCAAAGGAAACTGATAAAAGAGTGACTAGTGAAGGTCAAAGGAAACTGATAAAAGAGTGACTAGTGAAGGTCAAAGAAAATCAAAAGAAGTGTCCTGGGTGCCAAGTACCAAAGTACTTCAATAAAGAAGAGGACTTATAGTTTTTGGCAAAGGTGTGTTAACTTATTCAGACAAAGCTTCCCACTGTAAAAAAAAAAACAAAAGTGCAGAATACAGTATATACCTACTTAAAATATAATCACATTAAATTGTGTATATTATAAATAAACAGGAAAAACGCATAACTGTTTACTGTCATACAGAGCTTGTGGTTCAGATAAAATTTTCAGTGACAGCACCATACATGGATGCAAAAAGTGCTGTCTCAAATAATTTAAATGGAAGGGAAGATGATGTACTCTGGAATACTGTGTCAGATGATGCAGAAGAAATTCAAGGAACTGATGTCAAAGATGCTGTGATGACACTTCAATAAACCAGTTTGAAAAGATGCATGCAGAATGCTGAAATAAATTTATTTCATGAAACGCAAGTACAGAAAAAAAATCTCTAAATCACTACATTATTTGCTATATGTAGTTGTGAATGCGTACGTGTTAGCCACAATAAACTAAATATTTAAAGGTTGATATTTGTCTATTTTGTCTAATTCTTAAAATAATTTATATATTCACCATGGCCCCCCAAAAACCTTTGTTTTGGACTTTCCATTGAAAAATTAGTCTTTCATATTATGATTACGGTTGCTTGGAATTCAACTAAATACAAGATGTTTCAATCAGATTACTCTGGCTGTTGTGTGGAGAATGAATTATCAGGAAAGGAGGACGGCAAGAATAAAAGCAGAGAGACCATCAGGAGGCTACTGAGATGCCCAGAAGTGATGCAGTCGGCTTGGACGAGGGTGGTGGTCTAGATGGAGAGAAGAGCATAAACGAGGGGTAGGGTGGTATATTTTGCAAAAAGAATCAATAGAATTTGCTGATGAACTGGACTGAGTGATCAGAAGAAAAAGAACATGGGTAACTTAGAGGTTTAGGCTTGACAGAGTGCTATTGAGACGCTAACTAAAAGGAACTGGATAAGCCAAGAAAACCTTGTGGAACTCAGTTCTACTCTGTAACACACTGGGTCACCATGAGTCGGAATTAACAGCAACAAGTTTTTTTGGTTTTTAATCCACTCCACACTGCTTCTGCTCAAGGAACTTATTAGCAGCGGCAAAGTATGGTTAATGGACTCAAGCCCATGAAATTAACTGTCCTTATAACAACAACAACTACCATGAACTCCATTGGTCGGGAACCTGGCTTGATAGAAGGAGGAATGGCACACTGAAAACTCAGTCCTGGTGCCAGCTAGGAAACAACACGCTAAAATAATTGGGTTCTAATTTACAAAGTTAGGTGCATGTTCTGAATTAGCCACTAAAATAGATGCTACTGTCTCTTCCATAATCAAAATATACCAGTCTGGGAACCAAGGTGTGGAAGTGGGAGTGACCTTCTCTCACTGTTATACTTAGTAAGCCACTCATAGAAGTTTGGCTTCCTACCTCTACAACTTTGAGCTCCGATTGTTTGGTCCTGGGAAGAAAGCTTCTGCCAGAGGATGCAGCAATGATTCTACTGAACTGAAAATTGTAACTGCCACCTAGTTACTTTGGGCAACAAAGAAGGTTACTCTACCAGCTAGAGTGAGTGATCGTGAGAGCCAAGGGAAAACTGGGTTGCTGCTAAGCGGGGAGGGGCAACTAGAATTCAGAAGATGCTCTGAGAAGACTATAAAACCAAAATACCCAAACTTGTTGCCACTGAGTTAATTCTGACTCATAGGAACCCTAGAGGACAGAGTAGAACTGCCCCATAGGGTTTCCAAGAAGTGGCTGGTGGATTTGAACTGCCAACCTTTTGGTTAGCAGCCGAGTTTTTAACCACTATGGCACCAGGACTCCATTGAAAACCTCAGCAACCAAGAAAGGCAGATTCAATGAAGATTCAGATGTTTCAGGTACTTTACACCCCTAGTAAAGTACAAACCTGTGATTCAAATTTATTTATAACAGTGGAACTACCGAAGACACGTTATAAAAATGCCGTCAAAAAGGTAGCCTCACCAACTGAGTAAAGTTATCTGCAGTCTGGATATAAGATGGGGGGAAAAAAGAAAAACCTATTGCCATCAAGTCGATTCCGACTCCTAGCGACCCTAGAGGACAGAGTAAACTGCCTCAGCTGGGTCTCCAAGAAGCAGCTGGTGAATTCAAACTGCCAACCTTAGCTCTCTTAACCACTGCGCCACCAGAGCTTCTGGATATAAGATAGTGGTAGTTTTTTTCCTTAATTTGACAATATGATGGGTGGAATTACTATTTGATTATCTTTTAATTTGCATTTTAATTATTAACAAGGCTGAATATCTGTTCCTATCTTTATTAATGTATTTACAGTAAATATCTTAACTCTTTAGTATATACGATACAAAAAAATTACAGGTTTTATTAGTATGTAAATTGTATTTATGATTCTTGGAGGATACAAAAGCTTCTACATCATAAATAAAAATCTTTATATCCTACAAAATTTGAAAATAGCCCAACTACCACAGTATTTTCTTATATGGTTTCTTTCATTGCTTTTCTGCTCAGAAAAGCTTTCCTGGCCCACACACATAGTTTTCTTCCAGCTATTTATGGTTTCTGTTTGGTATATAATTAATTCATCTCGAATTGACTTTTGCATAGTATAAAGTAAGAAAATAGTTTTCCCACATAGTTAACCAATTATCCAGAGTAAATATTTCTTTTTTTAAAAAAATCTTTTAAGATCAAGGCTTTTTTTTTTTTTTCCCCCCACTTTACCAATTACGATATTAATAGCAATGCTATGGAGGGGAAAAAATTCTAGAAAAACCTGGATCCATCGGTAGGCATTGACACTTCAGACTCATGGCAAACCTATACAATGAACTTACAAGACCATTTATCCTCTAAAACGGTTATCATTTCTAAAAACACATAGGGCTCTATTTTATCACCTGTCATATTCAATAGGAGTACAAAGCCATTTGGAGAAATAGGTAGACATTTGGGACTATCATATCATTTTTATCTGATCCTGGCAGCTCAATTTCACTGCCTGTCTCATACTAGACAGATCTGAGGGCTGACATCACAGAAAGTGTGCTGAAATTTAATCCATAAAGGTCAATGGTGATGATGGTAAGCAAGAAAAAAAATATCTACATAATGTAACAAAGGTTACCATGGCCTCTTGATGTGGTGTTCAGTTCTCAGGCAGAGGGGCAGCACTGTGATTTGCTCAGAATTTCAGCTGTTAGTAGATTTCCAAGGGACAGGTAAGGAAGGAAAAACAATTTTCCATGGGAACTTTTCACAAAGAATTTTAACACCTCTCTAGCCCGAAGGCTGCCTCTCTTTTGCATACCTTTATGTTCTACCTTGCATTTGATATGCATGCATACTAAGGGCAGCACAAATATAATACCTGGGTTGCAGAGCACAAGGGAACAAATATCATCCACTTCCCATAGGCTGGTCTGGCTCCCTGCTGCTATCTGAGAGTGATTTACAATATTAACTTAATCCACAAAGCCTAAGAAAATTAGAGCTTTGACTGCCTTAAGGATCTCCTTAATCATTCTAAAATAACTGGTATCTATTGCTAGCATTTTAAAAAATAATTTGGTTAGATTTGTTTTTTAATTACACAAGTGAAACATTCTCATTATAACAAGGATAAAAATGAATAAAGATAACATAATCTCCCTTCCCATCCTCCTCAGATATTCCATTTTGTATTATCCTTCCATGCCTGTCTCTCTATAAAATATATACAAATAAAAGTTTTGCCATTTTTGTCATTAAAAAAATCGTAATAAATAACTGTCCTTTCTTCTTTCACTTATCAGCATATAATGAACATCACTCCAGGTTAATCAAATGAAATCACTTATTTATATTACAGCTATACCATCATTCATTCAAGCATTTCAATACCAATAGATATTGACTATATTTCTAGGTCTTGCCTACTAGAAACTATGCTACATTGGATATCCTCATGCATATATTTGGACTAATTCATGCTTTCATTTCTAGCACCTAAACACCAAAAGCAGGGCTGCTAGAAACTAAAGCAATGAATACTGTTAAGAGTAATGTGTGTTTCCAAGTTACTTTCCAAAAGTTGCAGCAGCTCACATTCCCATAAGCAATGTTTAAAAGTGACTGTGAACTTCCTGTTCTGCTAAAATGGAATGGCCCCATTCCTCCCAGGTCCTCCCACTTGCAACTGAAAAACCCAGGACATAATACAACAAACATGCACAGGAAGACTCTAAAACGAGGAGAGGAGGACGACTGAGGACTGCCTAGGGACCTCGGGACTTGAGAAACAACATGGCAGTGAGTCTCCTTGGTTTCCTTATTGGCTCCCCTATATCCAGGATGGGGCCCTGATGGCGCAGTGGTTAAGCATTCGGCTGCTCACCAAAAGGTCGGCAGTTTGAATCCTTTAGTTGCTCCTTGGAAACCCTATGGGGCAGTTCTACTCTGTCCTGTAGGGTTGCTATGAGATGGCAATGGGTTTTATATATCCAGGACAGGGCACTGCAGAAGCCTCCTTAAAGAGGCCCAAGGAAAGCCTGTTACCCCTACTCAAAGGGCAAGTAAAAAGGTGGCCCAAGAACAGAAAACCTTTTGGTAATACCTGACCCACTCCAGTCAAACACCAGTGGAAAACCTGCACACGACTCCCCCTGCCCCCGCTGCAGTTTCAGTGGGATCAAGCAAGGAGTTATCTTCCACCCAATCAAGCTCTCCCAGGAAAGCAGGTGGTGTATTGCAATTTCCTCACCAGGTGGTGTGAGCAAGGCCAAGCAGGGAGCTAATCTCCTATCCCTAGCCCAGAGAAGGAAGGTGGCACTGATCTGATTCCCCTGCAGGGGCAGTGTCCATGGGACTGAAGAGGCAGCTGATCTTCCATTCCCCACCTGGCAGGAGCAGGTGGTGCTCCAATATCCCTGCTGGGGTAACGTCCATTGGACTGAGGCAGGGAGGTGATCTTCCACTCCCCATTCAACAGAAGCATGTGGCACTCTGGTTCCCACCTCGGAGTAGTGTCAACAGAGGTCCAAGCCCAGTCAGTAACAATGAGACTTAATGAGGCAGAGTGAGGTGAGGCTAGTCACCAATATGCTTCACCACTACCACTGCCCTGTCCTGCCATATCAACAGGGTCCAGTAGGTGTTCCACATTACGGCCTTTCCTCAAATATCTGCTGGCCATTTACATTTAAGAATGATGCACTAAAGTGGAATAGGAAGGTCTGTATGCATGAGTAGGGTGTATGACTGAAGGGCTCTGCTACAGAATATTAGTCAAGGTTTCACTGGCTGCAGTTGGGGACACCCAATGTTAGCCCCTGTAGAACTTGTATCGGGGACTGGTCAGCTTCCCTGAGAGGACTCTCCATACTGTAGCCTATCGTATGTGTCATGGATTGAACTGTGCCCCCCCCAAAATGTGTGTCAACTTGGCTAGGACATGATTCCCAGTATTACGTGACTGTTCACCATTTTGTCATCTGACATCATTTTCCTACGTGTTGTAAGTAGTACCTCTATGATGTTAACAAGGTAGGATTAGCAGCAGTTATGTTAACGAGGCAGGACTCAATCTACTGGATTAGGTTGTGTCTTAAATCAATCTCTTTCGAGATATAAAAGAAAGAAGCAAGCAGAGAGACAGGGGGACCTCATACTACCAAGATAGTAGTGCCAGGAGAAGAGCATGTCCTTTGGACCTGGGGTTCCTGCCCTGAGAAGCTCTAAGTCCAGGGGAAGACTGATGACAAGGACTTTCCTCCAGAACCAAGAGAGACAGAGACCCTTCCCCTGGAGGTGACGCCCTGAAATTGTAGCCTACTAGACTGTGAGAGAATCAGCTGGATCCACTTATGGTATTTCTGTTACAGCAGTACTAGATAACTAAGACAGTATGTAAACCAGGTTGTCAATGGTCTGTGAGTCAAGTACAGAATGGGGCCGAACCTCTTGACCTTCAGTGAACTTTCATACAATTCTCTGATATTCCATAAAGTGCCTTATCCTCTCTTAACTGTGTCTTGAAAGCCCAAGTCTGCAGCCTGCCCAGTTCACACTATGCAGAAAAAAATTCCAAGCCTCCTGCTGCGGTGGAAGAAGAACCTACTGGATGTTCAGGGTTGGGGAGGACGGCCAGGGATCAAATCTCTATATACAGATTTCCCATTGCAGTCTCACCTTCCTCCCACCTCCACCTTCAAGGTACCTGGTACCTCCAATTCCCAACCCTCTAGAGTTCTGTCTTGCAGTATCCATGTCTCTTCCTGACGGTTTCCCTTGCAGACAATAAGGGGTCTCAGTAATCTCCATCATGCTAAGTTAATAAATATTCATCTGTTGACTTTCCAGTTTCCAAAACACAAAAACAAGTTGGCAATACTTGTCTTCTTAGCCAGCTTTTCCTTTCTCTTTGCCTTTGTGGTTTTGTGCTTTTTAATACCTTTACTCTCATTTTAAGGAGGCCTGCTGGCACAACAGTTAAGTGCTGAGCTCATAACTGGAAGGCCGGTGGTTTGAACCTACCCAGCGGCTCTGTCGGAGAAAGACCTGGCAATCAGATTACATAAGGATTGATCAATGTCTTCAGCCAGCAGAGAGATGCAAATCAAAACCACAATGAGATTCCATTTCATTTCAAAGTGCTTAAACAGCTACAGATGCTAACAAAAAAGTCCGCAATTCAAATCCACCAGTTGCTCCTACAAAGCCCTACAAGGTAGTTCTACTCTGTCCTCTAGGGTCGCTATGAGTCAGAATCGACTCAACCACAGTGGATTTTTTTTCTTAGGATGGTGAAGATGAAAAAAAAAAAAAAAAAGAAGAAGAAGAAAAATTAACATTTGTTGGCAAGGATGTGAGAAAACTGGAACCTTATCCACTGCTGATGGAAATGCAAAATGGTACAGCCATTGTGAAAAATAGTTGAACAGTTCCTAAAAAAAAAAACTAAAAACAGAACTACCATATGGTCCAGCAATTCCACTGCTAGGAGTATACCCAAAGGACTTGAAAGCAGCAACAAACAGACATAAGTATACTAATGTTCACTGCAGCACTATTTTATTCAAAATAGCCAAATGATGGTAACAACCTAAATGCCCATCAAGGAATGAATGGATAAATAAAATGTGGCATATACATACAATGGAATACGACTCAGCCAGAAAGAGAAATGAAGTCCTGATACATGCTACAACATAGATGGAGCTTGAAGACATTATGCTGAGTGAAATAAGTCAATCATAAAAGGACAAATATCCTATGACCTCACTTATATAAAAAGACAAGGACAGGCAAATGTACAAAACCAAAGTTCATTAGTGGTTACCAAGGGCAGGAGGGAGGGAGTAAGGGGGAGTTATTGCTTATGGAGCACTGAGTTTCTGTTTATGGTGATGGAAAATTCACATTAAGGGTAATAGCTGCATAGTCAATTAATGCAATTGATTTCACAACATTGTACACCTGTAAAAAGTTAAACAAGCAAGTGTTGTGTGCTATATATTTTTCCAACAATAACAAAACAAGACAAAACAAAAACAGCATCTACTGAGGCTGCTTACATACAGTCAAACACCTCATGCGATTTGGTTTCTTGGTTTGGAGATTTAGGGTCATAGTTTCATGGGACATCTCAGTTAATCAGCCTAATACTGTTTTTAGTGCTTCTGTTCTACCTCCTAGTTTGCTGTATAGTGTCTGGGGTCTTACAAGTTTGCAAGCAGGCATCCAAGGTACAACAATTGGTTTCTATTTGCGTGCAGCAACAGAGGAAGAAGGGGAGTCTGGAATAGGAGGAGGAAATGGAATGTGTGGCTAATTACCTCCATCAACAATTGCCCCCTTTGCCATGAGACCAGAAGAACTGGATGGTGCCCAGCTACCATTACTGAGTGTTTTGATCAAAGATTCTATAGAAGAATCTTGATCAAAAGGGGAGGAATGCAGAATAGAATTTAAAATTCTAATGAAATGCAAACATTCTGAAGCCAGAGATGTTGGATGAACCTCTGAAATTATTGCCCTGAGATTGTCTTTAAATCTTAAACCAAAAATATCCTGGGGAGTCTTCTTTAAATCAAACAACAGGTTACCTTAATTAGTAAAGAATGTCTGCCTTGAGCACTGGGCTCTTTTAAAGAACTATCTATATGGGATCGAATTGACAACAGCAACTCAAAAGATTAGATGGAAGCTTAGGAGGCAGTGATTTTATGTTAATAGGGGAGGAACAATTTGGAAAAAGAGGGTGAGAATGACTGCACAACTTGAAGAATGTAATCAATGTCACTGAATTGTACACATAGAAATTGAAGTGGTGTATGTTCTACCATGTATATTCTCAACAATAATAAAAAGAAAAAATTATTATAGCCAAGAAAACCCTACAGGGCAGTTCTACTCTGTCACATGGAGTCACCATGAGTCAGAATCAACTCGATGGCACACAACAACAACTCTCATTTTAGTACAGTTTCAGAAGAGAGGAGCTATGTAACCATGTGTTTTCAAAAGACTATATCCAACCAGGAAGCAATGTCTATTATTTCTTTAAATTCTCCTCCATCTGTTCTTTTCCTCCTCCTGGAATTTCTGGCATTTTGCATGTGAGGTCTCCTGGATCTACCCTCCATCTTTCTTATGTTTATCCATGTCTCTGTAATGTGGCTTTGTGTGGTTCAATGTTTGCTTTCATACTGCCTCTCAAACCACTAATGCTATCCCTATCAGAGGCCTCTCTCTTTCAGTTCTGTGGCATTTCAAAATTAAGAAGTCAAATTTTTTAGTTTTTTAAACTTAACTGCCTCTCCATAAGAGATTTAACTGATTGTTAAAATTCTTTTCTGTCTCTTCCATTAGTTCTGCCTCAGTAAGAGCTGCCTGTTCTTTTTCTTCCTCTTTCAAGTGCTGTATCTCCTTAAATGGGCTATAAGATCTCTCTGCCTACTCAGGACTTCTTTGCCTACTGAGCATCTCATTAGGACAGGCTGTGGCAAAAAAAACAAGACAGTGAGAAAGAGCTATTCTCTTCAAGTGCATTAAGGTGAGCTAGTCTTCTCCCAGCCTCACAAATGGAGGAAGACTGGCCCACCAGTGCGGTCCTGCTCAAAATCTCCTGGGAAGAGGACTGCCCAGCCCCAATCATAACCACATACAGAGAGCAAGACTGTGCATCCATCCCTAAGGAGGGCTCTGCACTGGCATCTGCATTTTGGACCCTGTGGAAGCCCCAAAGTCCAGTATTCACCCCAAGTTTTGAGGACAGGGGCATCAGCTCTGCCCTGGTTCTCTTGGCTCTCATGCAGTCCATCTCCCTCATCTCTCCCACAAGGCTAAGCCTCACTTTCCAGGCCCCCTGACTACACTCATCCTACTCACTGTATTACTCCAGAGAGTGAGCAGAGGAGAAGCTGGGGTCACGGGTGTGCATTCAGGCCACCATCTTCCCACCACTGCTAAAGGTTCTAAATATTCCCTCAGGGACAAAGACATCTCAGCAATTCCCATGGAGGACCAAACGTGTCATATCCTGGCTCTAAAGGTCTGAGTGGTTTAGTTCTTTCCAGCTAAAGGGTTTCTGGAGTTGGGGCCACAGTGGGTATTTTAGATAAGGGTGATCAGAGTGGCACCAAAAAAATGTGGCACTTGAACAATGACCTGCATGACATGAGCAAGCCAGCCACGCAAACTCTAGAAGGGGGGCATTACAGACACAGGGAACAGCAACTGAGAAAAGCCCTGAGTATAATAGGTTTAGTGTGTTCAAAAGCAACAAGAAAAACCACGTGGCTAGAACGAAGTAAACAAAAAGAATTGTGGAAGACAAAGGCTGGGAGGTCGGCAGGGATTAGATCAAGTAGGACAAAGCAGACCATGGTAAAGAGTAGGAGCATTATTCTAAAGTGACAGGAAGTTACCAGAATCTGAGCAGGGAGGAAAGAAAAGCTGATTCACATCGTGTAAAAGATACTCTAGTTGCAATATAGAGATCAGACTGTGAGCACAAGAAATGATGTCAAAACATCTCTTGAGAAACTATTTTAGTGAAAACTGATGGTAGGCATAAGGAGCAATTAGGGGCAGTGAAACCTGAGGCGAGACTGTTAAAACAAACAGGCAAGAGTGACTTCTGCTTCCAGCCATAATGGACTAACTAACAGGGACAGGATTCACCCTTTCGTCTAAAATAATGAAAAAAAAAAAAAAGGACAAGGTATCTGAGGGCTCAGTTTTCAAAACAATGGAGACGGAAGAATGAAGAACAGTTATCCCTGACAGAAGGAAAGAAATAAGGTTTGTTAGGAGCTTCTACCTAACCTTCAATTTGAAATGATTAATCTACAGTGTAATGACATGCTAAAAGGCAAATTAACAAGAGAACAATCTAATAGAATTCTACAAATGTCTTCCAAGAGATTAACATACTCAATTAAAATCATAAGCTCATAGATTGATGGTGGTATTTGGCAATACTTATCTGCGTGAAAAGACATTTTTAAAGATGAAATATGTAAAATCTCATAACATATCAGCATTAAAAGATAAACATTTGCAGTCAATTTGATTATGGGGACACTAATTTTGACCCCCAATTAAGCAACATGTTATTCCCCCACAAAAAATGAATTCCGTTCTTCTCATTAGTAGACTTATATTACAAACACTAAACTCGATTATTATTATATCACCGTCTTTTTCTCTTGTTATATATCTACATAATATTCTCAGATTTGCCTCTTGACCCACAAAGGCTAAACTATTTACTCTTAGAGCATTCACAGAAAAAGTTTACCAACCTCTAATCTAGATCAATCCTACTACTTCCAGGCTATACTCAGTATTCTAGAACAGGTACAAAACTGGATCTAAAAATAGATATTAAAACATATTTTGAAGGATCATCTGGGCTTCAATGGATCATGGACAGGACAGTTCAGAAGACATTAATCAGAAATTATCAAAGTGTGAAGGAAGCTTACAGTGCATCCAGCTCAGCTCCTCCTTTTAGAAGAGGGAGTTAAAACTCAGAGAGAGTGAGGGCTCTGCGCAGCAAGGAACAGACTACAGACATCCTGATTCCTGCCCTGCAACTTCCTCTACTCCATTAGGCTGTTCTTTCTGGGCCTTCAGCTCCTCATTCCAGAGTTTTTACAGTTAAAACAAATAAATAAATACAGCCAAGCCACTGATCAAAGGTTTCCCAAAGGTACAAACCATTACCAACTTTCACATGTTGCCCTGGATTATTCCCAGACCTAGGAGACCCCAGGCATTTCCCACCCTTCTTCAGCCCCAGAGGTCTTTCTTTAGTCCTCAGAGTTTCCAGGCTGAGATTCCAAGTGAAATATTAAACCCCCTGAAAAAATCTAACAAAAAAAAAAATGCTTTCAACACCAGGTACACGGAAACCAAGAAATATCCTATAAAAAAGCATATAAAAACATTCATAAAACAGGCAGCAAATTGAAGTTACTGATGAACTCATCAGAAAAAATCCTACCTTGCTTGGCAGCTGAGGAGTAACATCTCACGATTATGAATTAAAATATATAAAAGAACCAGGAAGGCTTTTGCTCTAATGGAAGTTGAGGGACTGTCAAGTAATCGGATAATTGTGGAGACAAAATCCTGCAGAAGAGAATTTTAAGTTTCTTGAGAACACATGAAATAAACAGGGCAACCTTAACTATAAGGTGAACAAATTATAATAATAAAACAAATAAGCAGGAAATGAAACAGTATCAGCTGTTATTTTTGCCTTCTTAACTGTGCCAGGCACAAACTAAATTTTTAATATGTATTATCTCATTTAACACTAAGAACTTGACAACATTATCTCTGATCTTAAAACAAGAAAGATAAATCTTGAAGAAGTTAAGCAATCTTCCCAAGTTCACAGAGTTGGATTCTGATCTAGGCCAGATGGACAACAAAGCCTGTCAATTAACAACTCAGCCACACAATTGGAAGTGTGGCAGTTACTAGAACAACTGGCAGTCATGACTGAGTATATGTACAAATCACCAGGCAAACCTGTATATACAGACATTGTATCTCTAGTCTACATACCTGAGGTCTTGCAGACATAAAATAAAAACAATACCCGACAGAAAATATGACGTTTTGAATGACATGAAAGAAAAACCTGTAATCTTATAACATTCTTTAATTAAAAGTATAATACAACACAACAGGAATACTTATTGAAAAATTAATAGTGCTATTTTCTCTTTTAACAGATTATATTCAGACGACCTATAAATCCACACACATACACACACACAAGGATGTAAACAGGCAGGAATATGGAATCATATTACTAGCAAGATGGCTACAGAGAGCAGAAATACAAGCTCCCGAAAGTCCTTAACAGAGGCAAGCAGCTAGAGTAACACTGTGTGTCCAAGGCAGACTAAAGCAGCTCAGTTGTTTTGTCCCAACTCAGTAAGAATTTACACAGTCATGTCCTGGTGGTGTAGCAGTTAAGAGCTTGGCTGCTAACCAAAAGGTTGGCAGTTCGAATCCACCACCAGCTCCTTGGAAACTCTACAGGGCAGTTCTACCCTGCCCTATAGGGTCACTATGAGTCGTAATCAACCAGACGGAAACGGGTTTGCGGTTTTTTTGTATACACTTCTATTTAGTGAAATATTTATAAGCATCAGGTTCTTCTAGTTCCTGAACCAAATTATCAAAACCACATCATCACCTAGGGTAAAGAAAATAGAATCAATGCCCCCAGGTGTTCTTGAGTAGATCTGTTTCTACCTTTCCAGCTTCTAGACAGTAGATAGCCCACTTCCCCATAGCCAACTCCTGATTTTAATTTACACTCTGTGGTCCAAGAACTACTATCACAAATCTGTTTTCCCCATCAACAGACCCTGTCTTAGTCATCTAGTGCTGCTACAATAGAATTACAACAAGTGAATGGCTTTAACAAAGAGAAATTTATTATCTCACAGGCTAATAGGCTGGAAGTCTGAATTCAGAGTGCCAGCTCCAGGGGAAGGCTTTCTCTCTGTGTCGGCTCTGGAGTAAGGTCCTTCTCATCAATTTTCTCCTGATCTAGGAGCTTCTCCGTGCAGGAATCCCAGGTCCAAAGGACTTGCTCTGCTCCTGGAGCTGCTTTCTTGGTGGTATGAGGTCCTCTGCTGTCTTCCCTTTCCTTTCATCTCTTGTAAGATAAAAGGTGAGGCAGGCCACCCCCCAGAGAAATTCCCTTTATATTGGATCAGGGATGTGAACTGAGTAAGGATATTACATCCCACCCTAATTCTCTTTAACACAATCTAATCTTGCCTCATTAACCACAGGCAGAGATTAGGATTTACAACACATAGGAAAACTACATCAATCACAAAATGGAGGACAATCACATAATACTCGGAATCATGGCCTAACCAAGTTGACACAGATTTTGGGGGGACACAATTCAATCCATGACAGTCCCTAACAAGGACATCAAAGTATATGAACAGACATTTCTCCAAAGGAGATAATATGGATGTCAAATAAAGACATGAAATGACGCTCAATATCATATCATTACGGTAATGCAAATTAAAATCACAAAGAGATCCCAGTATATACTTATAAGAATGGCTAAAATTAAAAAGGCAAATATGTGGAGCAACTAGAATTCTTTATGCATTGCTGGTAGGATTGCAAAATGGTACAGTCACTATAGAAAACATTTTGGCAGTTTCATAAAAAAGTTAAACATACACCTACTATATGCTCCAGCCATCCCAGTTCTAAGTATTTATTCAAATGCAATAAAAACTCACATTCACAGAAAAACCTGTACACAAAAGTTTAAAGCAGCATTATTCAAAATAGTCAGACAGTAGAAACGACACAAAGGTATTTCAGTGAGTACGTGCATAAATAAAACTGTGGTACCTCCACACAGTGAAATACTATTCAACAATAACAATGAATGGATTACTGATATATGCAATCACATGGATGAATCTTAACCACATTATATGAAGTGAAAGAAAGCAGTCTCATATCCTACTTACATGACATTCTGAAAAAGGCAAAACTATAGGGGCAGAGAAGAGATAGTGATTGTCACAGGTTGGGGAAGGGGGAGGGCTTGACTCAATGGGGAACAGCATAATGACACTCTTTGAGGTGTTGGAATTGTTTTGTATCCTACTTGTGATGGTGGTAACGAGAGACTATGCAGGTGCTAAACCTAATAGAACTATATACCAAAAAATAGTGATTTGTACTGTATGTTTTAAAAGTAACAGAAAGTGATTTAAATATATATACTATTAAATAATATAAAGTATATATTTTTAAATCATAATCATATTTTAAAATCCTAAAATAATATATATACCTATATTCATGTATGTATCAATCAGGCAAACATAAGCAAAAAAGAAAGCAGGGACTTGTGGTCTCCTTTTCGGCATGCAAAAAGCTTCTCAGGCTTTATTCCCATTGTCACAATAAGAAAAAGGCTGAAAAACTGAACATCAACAGCTCTTCTTAGATCCGTCAGAGAACCGAGGTCACAGGGCAAACCGTCAACCTAAAAACTGGAGAGACAGACAGGCTGATACAAGATTCACCACTAACTGGGTGAAGAGACAGTCACCACTGGACCAGCATCAGGTAGGATGGGTAACTGACTAACTTCTGGAAACTGAGCTTGAACTAGCTTGAGAGAGAAAAATTCCTGAAAGCCCAACCTCAGGGAGGATTACCACACTTTCATGAGTTCTACCTCCAGGAGTCCCACACCACATTCTCACTGTGAAGCTCAGAGAAAAATCTCCTCACATTTCTGGGAGGAAAAGGGAAAAAAAAAAAAAAAATTTTTTTTTTTTTTTTTAAATAGTTCTCTGTTTTCCTTAACAACTGGTCTGCCCACAAGGGATAATACTTTACCAGAGTCTAACTACTGAAAACCTTGTGAAGCACACTTCTACCCTGATACATGAGTCAGAACTTATTCAACAGCAACTGATTAAAGTGAGATAACAAAAAAAAAAAACCCATTGCTGTCAAGTTAATTCTGACTCATAAAGACCCTATAGGACTGTCATGGATTGAATTATGTTCCCCAAAAACATGTGTATCAATTTGGCTTGGCCATGATTCCCAGTACTGTGTGTCTACCATTTTGTCATCTGATGTGATTTTCGTATGTGTTGTAAATCCTATCACTATGATGTTAATGAGATGGATTAGGGGCAGTTATATTGACGAGATCTACAAGATTAGATTGTGTCTTAAGTCAATCTCTTCTGAGATATAAAAGAGATTAAGTGAGCAGAGAGACAGGGGGACCTCATACCACGAAGAAGGCAGCGCCAGGAACAGAGCACATCCTTTGGACCTGGGGTTCCTGAGCAGGGAAGCTCCTCAACCAGGGGAAGACTGATGACAAGGACCTTCCTCCACAGCCAACAGAGAAAGAGAAAGCCTTCCCCTAGAACTGACACCCTGAATTTGGACTTCTAGCCTACCGGACAGTGGGAGAATAAACTTGTTTAAGCCATCCACTTGTGGTATTTGTTATAGTAGCACTAGATAACCAAAACCAAGACAGAGAAGAACTGCCCCATAAGGTTTCCCAGGCTGTAACCCTTACACAAGCAGACAGCCACATCTTTCTCCCATGGAGCAACTGATGGGTTCAAACTGCAGACCCTTCAGTTAGCATCCAAGCACTAATCCAAAGCACCTTTTAACCAAGACAGAGGAAGAAAAATACCCACCTCCAGCTCTCTCTAACCTTTGATGGGGGCGGTGGGGAGGGAAATACACAGTAACAGCTGCCTCTAATCTTCCTGGCTCACCTAAGGGGTCACTAAAATGCTGAGATCTAATCATGGGATCATAGAATGCTTACCGTCTCTCCACCATCGTATGCTTATCGTCTCTCCACCAGCAATATGATAAGAAGATTACAATTAAAAGAACATCTGTCCCTTTTATATGATACCTCATGTCTGGCTTTCAACAAAAAATTACAAGGAATGCTAAAAGGCAAAAAACAAACTGAAGAGACAGGACAAGCATCAGAATCAGACTAAGATATGAAAAATATTTTGGAATTATCAAAGTGGGAATTTAAAATAATGATGATTAATATTCATCACTAGTCTTTCAGTTTGTCATACTGTGATGGCTTACATGTTGCTATGATGCTGGAAACTATACCATCAATATTTCAAACACCAGCAGGATCACCCATGGTGGGCAGGTTTTGGTGGAGCTTCTAGACTAAGACAAACTAGGAAAAAAGGTCTAGCAATCTAGTTCTGAAAATCAGCCAAAGAAAACTCTATGGATCAGAACGGTCCAATCCCATTGTGTATATGGTCACCATGAGTCAAGGGCCAACTCCACAGCAGATAACAGCAACAAAAATATTATTAATACACTAATGTATCTAGTAAAAAAAAGTAAACAACATACCAGAACAGATGAGTAGTTTAAGCAAAGAGATGGAAACTCTAAAAAAAGAATCAAAACGAAATACTAGAGATCAAAAACACTGTAATAAAGAAAGCCTTTCATGGGCTCATCAGTAGACTAAACACAACCAAGACAAGAAATCAGTGAGCCTGAAGGTTATGTCACTGGAAATTTCCCAAACTGAAAAGTAAAGAGAAAAAAGACCGGGGGAAAAAAATATGAAGCAGAATATCCAAGAACTGTGAAACAATTACAGAAGGTGTAAGATATGTGTAACAGGAATACCAGATGGAAAAGAGAAGGAACAGAAGAAATATTTGAAGTCATAATGGCTGAGAATTTTCCAAAATTGTGGACAGACACAAAACCACAGATCCAGGATGCTCAGAGAATACCAAGCAAGTTAGATCCCAAAAAGTCTCCACCGAAGCATATCATGTTCATACTGCAGAAAAACAAAGACAAAGAAAAAATCCTGAAAGAAGCCAAAAAAAGATACTTTACTTATAAACGAACAAAGATTAGACTTCTCTTCACCGACCATGAAAGCAAGAGAGTGGAGTGAAACACTTAAAGCAGAGTATCTGCTCCTGATATCTGAAAAGACAGTATTTAGGCTAAAAAGAAGTAAACAAGGCAAAGAAGAACATTTCATAATGTTACAGGCCACCATTCACAACAAACAAACAACGTTAAAGAAGAACACCTCTGCCTCAAATAACATACAAACCATATAAAGTGGAAATTACCAATGGAAAAACAAGCAATAGACACAAATAATATAAGACTTTATCACATCACTATCAGTCCAAGACTGTCAAGGGGACAAAAATAAGTAAGGATACAGAAGACCTACATAATGCAATCAACAGATAAGATCTCATAAGTATATATCAAACTTTACACTCAAATAATAGAAAATATACGTCTTTCATAATCAAATATGAAACATTCCTTTAAAGTAACCACATGATAGTTTGCAAAGAAAACCTCAATATAGTATATAAAGTAAAAAGATATAAAAACAACAAAACTTTCTGATTACAATGCAGTAAACAAGAAATTAATACAAGTATCAATAATCTAAAAGGTCCTTCTACCTAAAGATAATTAACAACCTTTAAAGAGAATCTACAAACCAAAATTACACAAATAAAAAGTATATACACTAGTAAAAACACTGTATATCAGAAAATATGGTGTACAATTACAGCAGCAATCATGGGAAAATAAATACAGTTATAAATAAAACTGAAACAAAGAAAATTATTTCCTGAGGACTTCCGGCAAAATCGCGCTCTAGGCAGATGGACCACGCCATCCCTCCACAGCAAAGATAAGAAAAACTAAGCCAAACAGACAAAATAACAATCCTGAAACCCTAAAACATCAAATGAAGAGATAAAGAACTCAGCCAAGCACAAAATGGAGTGAGAAAACTGACAGAGAACAGAGAGTGAGGAGAGATTCATGCAGAGGTCCCCCATCAGCTAATGCAGCGTGGATCCGACATCTTGGACTCCTATCAGAGAAGAGCAAACAGGGGGAACAAAAAAGCAGCTTCACAGAGCGTCCAGCGGAAGACAAAACAACTGTTAATTTGCAATATATGCTTTCCCACCCCCACCCTTCCTCACCCCCACTCGCCCTCCTCTGCTTCCCGCGGACACAGTCTCTTCACCGGGAAACACCAGCTGCTTGGATTCCACCAGCTCGCACTAGCTGGCTCTCTGAGTGCCATTTGTTGGCTGTTAGTGTTGCTTTTTTTCCCGCTTCTTTTGATTTCTTCCTTACCTCTCACCACTTCCCCCTCCCTTAGCTCAAATAGCTGGCTCCATGTGCCATCTTTGCTTCTTTCTGAGGGGCTGCAGAGCTCCGATCGGGTCTGGAGCTACTTCCCGGTCTGGACTGCCATGCTGGTGGGATCCCGGGGCTTTTGTTGTTTGTTTGTTTTCAACTGTTTGTTGCTTTTCTTTTCGTTTTCTTGACTTGGGAGCCCATTGTGGCCAGGTGGCGCTGCATGGCTTGGAAACTACCCCCTCGGCTTGCACTGACGTGCACAGGAATACATGAGGGCATTTCTTTCTTTGCTGGGATTTTTCTTATTTTTCTCCTTCTTTTTGGTGGGCTTTTCTTGTTCTTTTTTTAATTTCTTTTGTTTTCTTTTCCCTCTTTTTCCCTTTTTCTCTTCCTTCGTTACTTAGTTTCTCATCTCTCTATATCTTCCTTCTCTTTCTGTTCCCTGAATACCTGGCGTTGTATACCTCTACGCCATCTAGCCAGGCTGTACTGCAACACCTGAGAACAACTTCAACAGACCTCATAGTCGCACCAGTGGGACCCCTGGGAACTTTGCTGTTCTTTAACCCTACCGATTTTTATTTATTCATTCTTTTCTTTTTTTTTTCTTCCACTTCCCCTTATTGTTTTTCTCCATTTCATAGTCTCTCATCTCTCCACTTCAATGGCAAGCTCCCCTAGCATTCTTTTTGGGTTTTTTGTATCATTTTTGCTCCTATTCCTCTCTCCTCTCGCCCATATCCATCTTAGCTACACACACAATAATCTCCCCGCCACATCCTGCCTACTTGCACTATGTGCTTAACATCACACCACCAAGCAGCACAGGCATGGCCTACCGGAACCTGCCCTGCACTGATTAACGACCCACCCTGGTGGCAGTACTAAGTGCCACAAACAACCTGTCGTAACTCCTCTTCAGCTAGACCTGTCCTGTCATACCATATCTGAGTCACTACCCTGCCGACTGGAGAAGGAGGCAAAAAGTACTGTGCCCACAGATGACCAAACAACAAAGAACACACAGCTCGTCTGCTCAGACATAGCAAAATTAAAAAAAAAAAAAAAAAAAAAACTGACGAAACAAATCTACAATCAATAAATGAGAAAAATAACTACTGAATGCCGCAAACCCAGCAGACGATATCAAAATATTTACAAAAACAGGACAGGATGGTTCCAGTAGGCATCCAAAATAAAATACCAGATGACTTTCCAGTGGAAGAAAAGGCACTAGAACTACCTGATAGGGAATTCACATCTCTAATACTCAGAATTCTCCAAGAGCTGAAGCAAAAAGCAGACAAAAATGAGGAAAAAACAGCCAAATTCATGGAAAATAAAGACAAAAAATTGCAAGAATTCAGGAAAATAATACAGAAAAAAAATACCAAAATAAATTCAAAACTAGAAATTATACAAAAACAACAATTAGAAATCGAAAAGATAAACAACAAGATTTCAGAAGTGGACAGTGTCACAGAAGGGCTGAGAAGCAGATTTGAAACGGTGGAAGACAGGATCAGTGGAATTAAAGACAAACACTTGGATACAACTCTGTTTGAGGAAAACTCAGAAAAAAGAACAAAGAAAAATGAAGAGACCCTGAGAATCATGTGGGACACAGTCAAAAGCAAAAATCTTCGAGTGATTGGAATTCCAGAACAGGGGGAGAAAACAGAAAACACAGAGAGGCTCATTGAGAAACTGCTGACAGAAAACTTCCCCAATATCATGAAAGATGAAAAGCTGGCCATCCAAGAAGCTCAACGAACCCCATATAGAAGAGACCCCAAAAGAAAATCACCAACACATATCATATTCACACTTGCCAAAACCAAAGGCAAACAAAGAATCCTGACAGCAGCTCATGAAAAACAAGAAGTCACATACAGAGGAGAAACAATAAGACTAAGCTCAGATTATTTGGCAGAAACCATGCAGGCAAGAAGGCAATGGGATGACATATATAAAATCTTGAAAGAAATTGTCAGCCAAGAATAATATATCCTGCAAAACTCTTGTTCAAATTTGATGGTGAAATTAGGTCATTTTCAGATAAACAGAAATTAAAGGAATATGTAAAAGTCAATCCAAACTTACAAGAATTATTAAAGGCAGTTCTTCGATCTGAGGACAAACAGCTTCAGCTCACAGGCAGAACCTAGGATGCAGGATCGTACGAGCCAGATACCAGTCTAGGAAATGAACTCTCGAGGACTATCCAAAACCAAAAGAAATACAACAGGGAATCAGAGCAGTTAATAAATGACAACAACATCAAAACAATAGAAGAGGGAATAAACGACTTCGGTATAGAACCTTCTAATGGAGAAGAAGGCAAGGTGATACAAAGTAATGGTAGACTGCTTCAAACTTAAAAGATGAGGGTAAAATTCATGGTAACCACAAAGAAAGTTAACAAACATAAAAATAAAGACGAAAAACATAAAGTCTCGGCAAAAACAAAACCTACAAAAACAAAAGAAATGAAAAAAAAAAAATCCACAAACAAAAGTAACTCAGCACAAGAGAGTACGAAGAACAAAGAAAATGTCAGCACCACAATAAAAAGCATTACAAAATGACACCAACAAACTCACATCGATCAATAATTACACTGAACGTAAAAGAACTCAATGCACCCATAAAGACAAAGAGAGTGACAGAATGGATAAGAAAACAAGATCCATCAATATGCTGTCTACAAGAGACACACCTTAGAAACAAAGATGTGAATTTTTTAAAAGTCAAAGGTTGGAAAAAAATATATCAAGCTAACAACTACCAAAAAAGAGCAGGAGTGGCAATACTAATCTCAGATAAAATAGACTTTAAAACAAAATCCACCATAAAAGAAAAAGGACACTCTACAATGAATAAGCCGATGATACATCAGGAAGACATAACCATAGTAAACATCTACGCACCCAGTGACAGGGCTCCAAAATACATAAAACAAACTCTAACAACACTGAAAAGAGAAATTGACAGTTCCACAGTAATAGTAGGAGACTTCAACATACCACTCTCAGTAAAGGACAGAACAAGTAAGAAGAAACTCAGCAAAGATGCAGAAGACCTAAAGGGCACAATCAGCCAACCTGACCTCATAGATACATATAGAACACTCCATCCAACCGCTGCAAAGTACACATTCTTTTCCAATGCACATGGAACGTTCTCCAGAATAGACCACATCTTAGGCCACAGAGCAATCCTCAACAAGCTCCAAAACGTTGATAATTCAAAGTAACTTTTCTGACCACAATGCCATCAAGGTAAAGTTAACAACAGAAAAAGAGCAAGGAAAAAAAATCAACTACATGGAAACTGAATAATACCCTGCTTACACATCACGGGGTAATAGAAGAAATCAGAGAAGGAATCAAAAAATTCCTAGAATCAAATGAGAATGAAAACACATCATACCAAAACCTTTGGGACACAGCAAAGGCAGTCCTCAGAGGACAATTTATAGCAATAGATGCACATATCAAAAACAAAGAAAGGGACAAAATCTAAACATTAACTACAGAACTCAAACAAATAGAAAGACAACAGCAAAAAAGCCCACAGCCACCGGAAGAAAGGAAATAGTAAAGATCAGAGCAGAAATGAATAAAATAGAGAGCAGAAAAACAATAGAAAGAATCAACAAAACCAAAAGTTGGTTCTTTGAAAGAATCAACAAAACCAAAAGTTGGTTCTTTGAAAGAATCAACAAAACCAAAAGTTCGTTCTTTGAAAGAATCAACAAAATCGACAAACCACTGGCCAGACTGACAAAAGAAAAACACGAGAGGATGCAAATAACCCAAATAAGAAATGAAATGGTGGACATTACAACAGACCCAACTGAAATAAAAAGGATTATAACAGAATATTATGAAAAACTATACTCCAACAAATTTGAAAACATAGAGGAAATGGGTAAATTTCTAGAAACACACTACCTACCCAAACTACATCAAAGTGATGTTGAAAATCTGAACAGACCCATAACAAGAGAAGAGATTGAAAAGGTAATAAAAAAAACTCCCAACCAAAAAAAGCCCAGGCCCAGACAACTTCACTGGAGAATTCTACAAAACATTTACAGAAGAGCTTGTACCAGTACTACTCAAGCTGTTTCAGAGCATAGAAAAGGAAGCAACACTTCCAAATTCATTCTATGAAGCCAGCATAACGCTGATACCAAAACCAGACAAAGACATCACAAAAAAAGAAAATTACAGACCAATATCTCTCGTGAATATAGATGCAAAAATTCTGAACAAAATTCTACCCAACACAATTCAGCATCATATCAAAAAACTAATACACCACGACCAAGTAGGATTCATACCAGGTATGCAAGGATGGTTCAGCATTAAAAAATCAATCAACATAATCCACCACATAAAAGTATCACATGACCATCTCAACTGACGCAGAAAAGGCATTTGTCAAAGTCCAACACCCATTCCTGATAAAAACTCTCAATAAAATAGGTATAGAAGGGAAATTTCTCAACATAATAAAGGGCATCTATGCAAAACCAATGGCCAACATCATTCTTAATGGAGAGAGGCTGAAAACATTCCCCTTGAAAACAGGAATAAGACAAGGATGCCCTTTATCACCACTCCTATTTAACATTGTGCTGGAAGTTCTAGCTAAAGCAATAAGGCAAGAAAAAGAAATAAAGGGCATCCAAACTGGTAATGGAGAAGTTAACTGTCCCTGTTTGCAGATGATATGATACTACACAGAGAAAACCTTAAACACTCCATGAGAAATCTACTGGAACTAATAGAAAGATTCAGCACAGTAGCAGGATACAGGATAAACATACAAAAATTAGTTGGACTCCTATACACCAATAAGGAGAACGATGAAAAGGAAATCAGGAAAACAATACCATTTATAACAGCCCCTAAAAAGATAAAATACTTAGGAATAAATCTAACCAGGAATGTAAAAGGCTTATACAAAGAAAACTACAAAACACTACTGCAAGAAACCCAAAGGGATCTAGGTAAATGGAAAAACATACCATGCTCATGGATATGCAGACTCAACATTGTGAAAATGACAATTCCACCCAAAGCAATTTATAAATACAATGTAATTCTGATCCAAATACCAACAACATTCTTCAAAGAGTTGGAAAAACTAATCATTAATTATATGGAAAGGGAAGAAGCCCTGAATAAGAAAAGCACTACAAGAAGAAAAATAAAGTTGGAGGACTCACACTACCTGACTTCAGAACCTACTATACAGCTACAGGAGTCAAAACAGCCTGGTACTGGCACGACAGAGACATTGACCAATGGAACAGAATTGAGAACCCAGATGTGAATCCATCCACCTATGGTCACCTGATCTTCGACAAGGGCCCAAAGTCCATCAAAT
Organism: Dugong dugon; assembly: GCA_030035585.1. Taxonomy (NCBI): domain Eukaryota; kingdom Metazoa; phylum Chordata; class Mammalia; order Sirenia; family Dugongidae; genus Dugong; species Dugong dugon. The sequence goes on along the minus strand of CM057481.1, from coordinate 25,496,442 downwards.
GGGGAAAAGACAGTCTTTTTAACAAATGGTGCTGGCAAAACTGGATATCCAGCCACAAAAAAATGAAACATGACCCATACCTCATGCCGTATACAAAAACTACTTCAAAATGGATCAAAGACCTGAATACAAAGTCTAAAACTATAAAGTTCATAGAAGAAAAAATAGGACCAACACTTCAGGCCTTAATACACAGCATTAACAGGATACAAACCATAACCATCAATGTACAAACCCCAAAAGATAAGCTAGATAACTGGGATCTTCTAAAAAATCAAACACCTATGCTCTTCAAAAGACTTCACCAAAAGAGTAAAAAGAGAACCTACAGACTGGGAAAAAATTTTTGGACAGCACAAGTCTGACAAAGGTCTAATCTCCATAATCTACAAGAAAATCCAACACCTCTACAACAAAAACACAAAAAAATCTATTAAAAAAATGGGCAAAGGAAATGAACAGACACTTCACCAAAGAAGACATTCAAATGGCCAACAGACACATGAGGAAATGTTCGCAATCACTAGCCATTAGAGAAATGCAAATTAAAGCCACAGTGAGATACCATCTCACCCCGGCATTACTGGCACAAATCAAAAACACTGGAAATAACAAATGTTGGAGGGGCTGCGGGGAGAACGGAACTCTTATGCACTGCTGGTGGGAATGCAAAATGATACAACCATTTTGGAAAATGACATGGTGCTTCCTCAGAAAGCTAGAAATAGACATACCATTCAATCCAGCAATCCCAGTCCTAGGGATATATCCTAGAAAAATAAGAGTCGCCACTCGAATATACACATGCACACCCATGTTCATGACAGCATTGTCCACAATAGCAAAATGATGGAAACAACCTAGATGCCCAACAACAGATGAATGGATAAACAAACTATGGTACATACACACAATGGAGTACTATGCAACGAGAAAGAACAATGATGAATCTGTGAAGCATCTCATAACATGGATGAAACTGAAGGACATTATACTGGGTGAAATAAGTCAATCACAAAAGGACAAATATTGTACGAGACCTCTATTGTAAAAACCTATGGAAAAAGTTCACACACAAAATGTAACAATCTTTCTTAGTTACCAGGGATGGGAGGGGTGGGGGCAAAATACTAAACAGGCAATAGATAAGTGGTATCTTGGGTGAAGGGTGAGACAGTACACAATACAGGGGCAACCAGCACAATTTGTACAAGGAAAGGTCATGGAAGCCCCACAGACACATCCAAATTCCCTGAGGGACTGAATTGCTGGGTGGAGGGCTGTTGGGACCATGCTCTCGGGGAACATCTAGCTCAACTGGCATAACACAGTTTATAAAGGCAATGCTCTACATTCTACCTTGGTGAGTAGCGTCTGGGCATAAAAGCCTATGAGCAGCAATCTAAGATACTCCACTTGTCTCATCCCTTCAGGAGCAAGGGAGAATGAAGAGAACAGGATACAAGGAAAAGATGAGTCTGAAGGACTAATGGACCACAGCTACCAAGGCCTCCATCAGACTGAGTCCAGTACAGCTAGATGGTGCCCCGCTACCACCACTGACTGCTCTGACCAGGATCACAACAGAGGGTTCTGGACAGAGCTGGAGAAGGATGTATAACAAAATTCTAACTCACAAAAAAATGGCCAGATTTAGTGGCCTAAAGGAGACTGGAGAATCCCTGGGAGTATAGCCCCCAGACACCCTTTTAGCTCAGTGGTGAAGTCACTTCCGAGGTTCACCATTCAGCTGGGGAGTAGACGGCCGCATAAAACCAAATGGGACTAATGAGGCACAGCAGTCCAGGGACAAGGACTAGAAGGCAGAAGGGGACAGGAAAGATGTTGATAGGGAACCCAAAGTTGAGTAAGGATAGTGTTGATGTGTTGTGAGGTTGTTAACCGTTGTCATAGGGCAACATGTATACCAACTTTTTAATGAGAAACTATTTTGTTCTGTAAGCCTTCATCTAAAGTGAGAATAGCAGCGCAATTGGAAGAGCATAGTCGATGTCACTGAACTGTGCATGTAGAAATTTTTGAAATGGTATATCTTTGGCTATGTATATTTTCACCAAAAAAAAAAAAAGTTCAAGAAGGGAGAGGGTTGACAAGTTGTGGGATTGTTAACCAATGTCATAAAACAATACGTGTAATACTGTTTCATGAGAAAATATTTGTTCTGTAAGCCCTCACCTGAAGTACAATTTAAAAAAAAATTATTTCCTAAAACAAAAAGGTGAAGGGGTGTGGGAGGGAAGAAGCCAAGAGGAAGAAAATAAGAAAGATGGAAGTGGAAACTAATGAGGTACAAAATAGAAAAGCAATAAATAAATCAAAATTCTGGCTATTTGAAAAGTATAAACAAAAAAGATAAATCACTAGCTGAATTAATCAATGAAAAGAAGGCGACAGCAAAGATAAACAAAATGAGAAATGAAAAGAGGGATACTACTGCCTTGTTTCAACATAATGATGAGAAAGTCATCTGTCTTATGTGTAACACTAGCTCATATTTTATTGCTGTATAGTTGCTATGAGTCAGAATTGACTGGACAACAACTGACTCGGTTGGTTTGGTAATACAGTCCTTTGGGTGTATACACAGAAATCTGTGTTCATTCTATTGTCAGACATTTGTGTTGTTTTCAGTCCGAGACTATTATAAGTAAAGTTACTATGGTCATTATTGTACATGTCTTTTTGTGAATGTATGTATTTACTTCTCTTGGGTATATATAATACCTAGAGTAAAATTCTAAGTCAAGAAGTAGTATCTGTTTAGCTTTGGGAGATAACCGTCAAACTGTGTCCCAAACTTGTTGTACCAATAACACTTCACCAATATACAAGAGTGGTAGTTGCTCCATATCCTTGTCAATGTTTGTTATTAACAGTCTTTTCATTTTACTTAAATTAGTATTTCTAAATTTAGAGCAAATATTAACGATTACAAATGACAGTCAATTTAAAAGAAGAAACATTCTAAAGCGTCTAGTATAACTCACTTTAAGCTATCCAAAGTTTTATGAACAGGATAGCTCATTACTTATTCTAACTTATAAAGGACTAAAATAGGATTCATAAAAATTCAAAAAGAAAAACCAATGTAAATCTCCCTGACAAGGAGGACAACATAAGACTTTGGTATAAACAGCAAGAAACTATGAAAATGAAGTACCGTATTTTTACACAAATAACACGAACCTTCTTTGTTTGCCAGCTGTACCCTCCACCCGTGAGGTAATTTTGTAAGCACACTAAGCTAATTTCTTCACAGCAACATGTGAAAATGAACTGTCATAGCGGTGCTTACGAAAATATGTCACAGGGAGGGCGCAGCTGGCCAAAAAAATGTAAAGGGCACACATTATTTACATAAAAACACAGTATATAAATTAAAGAAAATGTGATCTTAGAAATGATGAGTACTCTAAAATGTTTATAAATATTAAAATGCATTTTTTTTACTTTTATATTAAAAATAAACATTAAACAGCCATAGATTTGCCACTTATAAATTCAAGTCGAAAAACATTATACTAAAAATACAATTAGTGTTTTCTCTTTTTTGCATTTCTAGTAAACTGACTAGACAAAAATATAGATAGAAAACTCTATAGAGTTTTTACTTCTAACAGATAATCAAAAAAAAAATCCTATTCACAACAGCAACAAAAATACAAACTATTTAGGAAAAAAGACTTAAATGTGGAAAAATATGACTTACAAAAAGACATTACAGATTTTCATTGAGCGATAAAATAACTCTTGAATAAATGGAGAGATGCAGCATAACAGAATGGTAAAGAACTTGGGATCTGGAGTGAAGAAAACCTGAGTAAACTGCCACATTCCTTGACAATGTATTTAACCTTTCTGTGATTCAGTTTTCTCAACTAAAATAAAATGAAGATAATTACACTTGCACATTTCATAGGTTTAATATACACAGAGGGCTTTTATCCAACTAGACACTGCAAAAAATCATAAGGCATAAAGCTGCATAATTCCACTGCAGAAAACTATTATGGAAAACACAAAACAGTAGAAGAAAATAGTGTATTTATTAGGACTTCAGCAAATAAAAAAGGTAAAGGACAGAATATTAAATGATATCCTTGCTTTCTTATACTAGACAGAGTCTGAACACACCGCTACAAATTTTAATTAAGGAGAGGGAAACAATTTTATGATCATATATATATCAGTGAAAATAAATACATAGTACAAAGAAAACTACAAAACACTACATCAAAAAATCAAGAGACCTACATAAATGGAAAAACATACCATGGTCACAGACAGGAAGACGTAACATTGTGAAAATGCCAATACTGCCCAAAATGATCTATAGATATAATGCAGTCCTGATGAGATTCCATCAAAATTCTTTAACAGGACAGAAAAACTAATCACCAACATTATATGGAAAAGAAAGAGGCCCATATAAGCAAAGCACTACTGAAGAAGAATAAAGTTGGAGGCCTCACACTTCCTAATCTCAGAACCTACTATACACCCATGATAGTCAAAACAGCCTGGTACTGATACGACAGACACACAGACCAATGGCACAAAACTGAGAAGCCAGAAGTAAATCCATGTACCAATGGAAAGCTGATCTTCAACAAAGGGCCAAAATCCATTAAATGGGGGAAGAGACAGTCTCTAACAAATTGTGCTGGCAAAACTGCATATCCATTTGCATAAAAATGCAACAGAACTCATACCTCACATCATACACAAAAATTAACTCAAGATGGATCAAAGATATAAATGTAAAACATAAATTATGAAGATCATGGAAGAAAAAATAGGGGCAAACCTAGGAGTCCTAACTTATGGCATAAAAAGACTGTCAAACATAACCAAAAATGTACAAACATGAGAAGATAAACTAGACAACAGGATCCTCCTAAAAATTAAATATTTATGTTAATCAAAAGACTTCTCAAAAAGAATAAAAAGAGAACCTAGAGACTGGGGGAAAAAAATTGGCAACGGCATATCTGACAAGGGACTAATTTCTAAAAGTTAATGGAAAACTTCAACGCCTCAACAACAAAAAGACAAACAATTCAATTAAAAAATGTGCAAAGGACACCAGGCCATGGGCAATGACAAGAAGGCAGGAGGGGATAGGAAAGCTGGTAATGGGGAACCCAAGCTTGAGAATGGGAGAGTGCTGACATGTAGTGGGATTGGTAACCAATATCACAAAACAAAATGTGTACTGTTTAATGATAAACTAATTTGCTCTGTAAATCTTCATCAAAAGTACAATTTAAAAAAAAAATGGGCAAAGGACATGAACAGACACTTCACCAAAGAAGACATTTAGGCAGCCCACAAATACATGAAGAGATGCGTGCGATCATTAGCCATTAGACAGATACAAATCAACAATGAGATATCACTTCACCCTGGCAATAATGGCAATGATCAAAAAAAAAGAAAACAACAAATGCTGGTGAGGGTGTGAGGAGATTGGAACTCTCATACACTGCTGGTAGGAATGTAAAATGGTACAACCACTATAGAATATGGTATGGCACTTCCTCAAAACGTTAGAAATGGAAATACCACATAATCCAGCAAACCCACTACTAGGATATATCCTAAAGAAATAAGATCCATGCCACAAATAGACATATGCACACCCATGTTCACTGCAGCATTACTCACAACAACAAAAAGATGGAAACAACCTAAGAGCCCATCAGCAGACGAATGGATAAACTGTGGTACATACACACAATAGAATACTACACAACATTAAAGAACAACAATGAATTTGTAAAATATCTGACACTATGATGAACTTGAAGGACATTATGTTGAGTGAGATAAGCTAATCAAAAAAGGACAAATACTGAATGAGACCACTGTCATAAAAAGTCAAGAAAAGGTGTACACACAGAAAGACATTATTTCATGGTTACCAGGGATGGGAGGGGGAGGGGGGAAAAATCACTAACTAGATAGTAAAGACATATTGTCATGGATTGAATAGTGTCCCCCCAAAATATCTGTCAACCTGGCTGGGTCATGATTCCCAGTACTGTATGATTGTGTACCATTTTGTAATCTGATATGATTTCCTTATATGTTATAAACTGTCACTATGATGTAATTAGATGGATTAGCAGCAGTTATACTGATGAGGTCTTCAAGATTAGATACTGTCTTAAGCCAATCTCTTTTGCGATATAAAAGAGAGAAGCGAGCAGAGACACATGGGAACCTCATATTACCAAGAAAGCAATGCCGGGAGCAGAGCACTTCCTTTGGACATGAGGTTCCTGTGCTGAGATGCTCCCAGACCAAGGGATGACTGATGACAAGGACCTTCCTCCAGAGCCAACAGAGAGGGAAAGCCTTCCCCTGGAGCTGATGCCCTGAATTTGGACTGTAGCCTAGTAGACTGTGAGAAAATAAATTTCTCCTTGTTAAAGCCATCCACTTGAGGTACTTCTGTTAGAGCACTACTAGATGACTAAGACACGTATTAACTTGGGTGAAGCGAAAGACAATACACAACATGGGGGAAATCAGCATAACATGGCCAAGGCAAAGGAAGACACTGAGCAGTACGCAAGAGTAACAGGCAACAATGGCAAATACTATTATATACACAATCATGCAATAATAACAACAAACAATAATTTACAAGTGGATATGCAGGTAGATATGTAAGTGAACAGGTGTGGGATGGCATATGGGAGTACACTCACAAGTACATATAGGTTTAGCAGAGGATATTTCTATGTATGTGTCTGCATGTGCTACAAATATATCCACATATACAGTAGAACACAGATGGGGCACAGTTATGAAAAATTCTTCACCATAATCAAGCACCTTGAGGGACTGAGTCACTGGAATTGGGGGCTTAGGACCATAGTCTCCAGGGAGATCTAGGTCAACTGGCATAACACAGTCCATAAAAACAATGCTCTACATTCTAATTTGGCGAGTAGTGACGGGGTCTTAAAAGCTTGCGAGAGGCCATCTAAGATACAACTATTGGCCTCTTCCTGTTTGGAACAAAGAAGAGTGAAGAAAATCAGAGTTTCAAGGAAACAATTATTCCAAAGGACTAACAGGCAACACAAACCACAGGCTCCACTAGCCTGAGACCAGAAGAACTAGATGGTCCTGGCTACCACTACTGACCACTCTTATCAGGATCACAGTAGAAGGTTCTGGATAGAAGGGGAGAAAAATGTAGACAAAAATTCAAATTCATAAGAAAGACCACACTTACTGGTCTGACAGAGACTGGTGGAACCCCCTGAGACTATGACCCTTAGACACTCTTCAAATTTGGAACTGAATCTACTCCCAGAGATCACCTTTCAGCCAAACAACAGACGGACCTATAAAGTAAACAACTACACTCATGAGGAACATGCTCCTCAGAACAAGCAACCATAGGAGACCTAAGGGCAGCGTTTGTCAAAAACAAACTTCAGAAGGGCAGGAAAAATGGGCAAATGGACATGAGGAACTCAGGGAGGAAGCGGGTAGAGTGCTGTCACATTTGAGGGGATTGCAACTATTGTCACAAAATGTGTATGAATTGCTGAATGTAAACTTCCACTCAAACCACGAGAAAATGTTCAAAAATAAATAAATGAATATATAATCTTGGAATAAATATTCAAAATATTTGAAACCTATGGCAAAGAACCAACATCTATACGTATACTTTTATCAGTAAGAAATATATGAAAGTATCAGTACAAAAAAAAAGACATGAAAAAAGCAAGCAACTGATAAGAGACTTCTAAACTGCCAACAAGTAAATTAAAATGTTTGCTCTCACTAATAGTCAAAGAAATGCAAATTTAAGAAGAATAAGGATCCATTTTATTGCAAAGCAGACTAGCAAAGATGAAAATAGATGGCAGGCAGTGTGTGGCATGGTGGTCTATAAATGAATAAATCTTATATGCCACTATCAGTTGCCAGTGAGTTGACTTTGACTCATGGCAACCCCATGTGTATCACAGTAGAACCGTGCTCCACAGGATTTTCAATGGCTGATATTTCAGAAGTAGATCACTCAAGGCTTTCTTTCGAGGTGCTGCTAGGAAGACTCACATCTCCAACCTTTCAGTTAACAGCTGAGTGTGTTAACCATTTGCACCACTCAGAAACTTCAAAATCTTATATACAGCTAATAGAAAAGTAAGTGTTCGACCTTTTCTAGCGCAAGTAAGAACATTGTTGTTTCTCAAAAGTCTTAAAAATGTGATTTTCCTCTGACATAATTGTTATACCTCAAGAAATCTTCCTAACAACAGTAATGAATATGCTTTATGAACAAGAACATTCACAGTAGTATTACCTGTAAGAAACAAAAACAAGAAATAATCTTAAACATCCAAAAACGGAGGACTACTTAAGTAAATCATAATTGCAATAAAGACTCTATCTACCCAATATCCAGTCTCACCTTCTTCCTTCCTGACACACACAAATTATGTGTAATGAGAGTAACGGGTGGAGTGAGAAGGGTAGTGGTAGAAGTGACACTGTGATGTCAAAGGCTAGGGTAGAAAAGGCTATGCAGCTGCTGCTGGTTCTCTTGGGACACTTACTCTTGGAACCTAGCACTATGCTATGAAGAAGTCCAAGCCGCTGTAGAGTCCTGCACCGAAAGCAACTGAAGCTCCCAGCTCACAGCCCCAGTTGCATTTCCAGCCACTAGCTAGCACCAACTTGCCAGTCATGTGAAAAAGTCATCTTGAAAGTCCAGCTAACACTGCATGGAGCAGAAACGAGCCAAACTCACTAAGCCTTGCCCACATTATAGATTAGTGAGCAAAATAAATATTCTTGTTTAAGCCGCTATGTTTTGGGATAGTTTATTACATAGCAGTAGATAACTGAAATCCAGCTTATGTATGTAATGAAACAGGAAAATCTTACTGGCACAAAGTCCACAAAGTAATAGTCATAATTTTAAAATACAGAAGTGTTCAAGAATAAAAGATGTCAATTTTTTTATTTCTTCTTGATGTAGTATGCAGCTATTAATAACAATTTGCAAAACTAAAATACTATGCTTATGATTTTGATTGAAACAAACCATAACAAATTTCAAAATTTAAAATTACATGTGATTTATATGTAAAATAATAACTATGTTCCTGCAGCAGGTGTAGTGTATTATAGACTCCAATTTTGGATCTAAGCCTAAAACTATCTTGTGTCCTAAATAAATTCTCATTTAGTCATTAAAGAAAAAACAAAATGAACAGTAATGACTTTGACTGCCTTCAACTAACTGCCAAAAGCTCCGTATTTAATCTTAAACAATGTGCACCACGCCTCTAGAATGGTATTAATCTTACAACACTTGAGGATGGAAGATCACAGGCTGCAAGTAAAGACTTAGTGCCAAGAATGAATAATCAAAACTACCTTTAAAGAACCAAAAATGACCTCAGGTCATTTCAGTTTGCAATCTACTATGTATGCAGCTTTGATTTACATTCATCTTGTCGTACAGCCCGACATACCTAAATATTACACGTGGAGAGAAAGAGCAGACGCTGTTTAGGTCTATAACCCAAATCATAGCACGACAACTTCATGACCAGCATTCATGACCAGGAGCAAATGGTACTCGCTGTGGATCTCTCATCATAGTACAGAAGACAGAGACATAGGCATTTCTATCCTAACATAAAAACGGTTTGTGATGAAATGTTCTAAGTGTTAGGAATTTCATCTGTCCAAAACATATGAAAGCTTCCATCACAAACAACATGCTCCCTTAATCAAATTAAGCAAAAGGATAAAACATCCCTCTAGTATACATCATAAAGGCAAAATTATTAGATGAATCCAAAATAACGATGAGGTAGAGAACTTCAAAATTATTCTTTGCAAATCTCAAGAGGTAAAACTGATCTACTTCAACAAACTGTCACAGCTAAAAATCAACGAGTACAGTCTGGCCATCAGCTGGTAACAGCCGCAAGGAAAAACACTAAGAAATGCACGGGGATAATGACGTTGACATCGTTTTCCTGTCTAACATTGATCGAAACTAAAAATGTACTGATTAGATCTAAAAATGCTTTTGGATTACTTTCTTTAAACATATTTAGCCAAGGGTTTAACAAAAATGTATTTTATAGAACACACCTTTATAAATGTAGACAGACTAAAAATAGTATCACAATAAAACTCATAATCTGATTAACATGTATAAATTAATTTCCATATATTAAATGCTTGATTAGAAACTACTGAGTCTGTATGCCAAGTTACTTTGTGAGAAAAAAAAATAAGTGGGTTTAGCATTCAATTTTTTCAAAATTTTACATGCATGAAATTTCATAGTGGTCTTCCATGGTACTTCCCTGGAAATCTGTGGCTTCAGGCTAATTATTAATCACTGTTGTGCTACTTGGTTAAAATACTAAAGTCAAATAAGAACTTGAAGTGCCTGCTACAGTCAAACTAGGCTGCTAAGCTAAAAATGAACAGTAGTTAGTTTCCAAATAAATCAGTAAAGCAAAACTACCTCTCATCAATGTCAATTACACTCAGAAGGAAGTGTCTTACCAATGATCATGAAAAAACCCTCTTGTTAAACATAGTAGGACTTTACAAATTAATGTTTACATCTTTAAGCAACCTCCAAAGCCAATTGTACGAAATCTAAAGTGTGTGTTACTGATTATCTAGCTACGAAGCCTGTCCAAGGTCACAGACCTCAGGAAAAAAATAACTGAGGCAGATGTGAGTGTATGTAACTTTCACAAGTTGGTGTGAGTTTTCTAAGCTCAATTAATTGAAGTACAGCAGAGCAGAGTTCAAGGAGTTTTACTGGTTTTCGATTTTCTAACATAAAAATCTGGCACTGAATTTTTATGTATGTTCTTGTTTTCTTTTAAAGCCCCACCAGAGATTTATTTACAGAGTAGTCTACTAGCTTATGGTGCTTTTCACATACTTTCCACCTTTTCCTCTTTCCCTCATTTTCTCTCTCTCTCACACACACACACACACACACACACACACAGAGTCAGTGCAGGTTTAGAATGACATACTGTTTTATCATACTTAAAGAGCTTGGCTGCTAATCAAAAGATTGGCAGTTCGAATCCAACAGCCATTCCTTGGAAACCCTATAGGGCAGTTCTATTCTGTTCTATATGGTCGCTATGAGTCAATCAACTCAGTGGCAGCGGGTTTGGTTTTTGGTTTATTCTCATTATTTAGCCTAAGTTCTGAAGGTAGATATCTTCAACACTCACCACCAGTCCCCAGTGCTGAGGTTTATCCAAACATTTCTTGATGGTTTGAAGCTCATTCTCTGGCAGATTCACGGGAACTGATCTTGCATGTTTCAAGGCATCTATCTGTGATTTTTATAACTGAAGACCCAAGATGATTGAATACAAAATGCTCAGCTCACATCTTCTTTCCTTAAAAGCCTTAAATACCTTACTCAACTGACTTGTCATTAAGTGTTGTTGTTGAAAAGTTAGATGCAATGTAATCGTCTTTGCCTAATAAGTGACTTGGTCCTTACGCTTGGATGCCCAAAGGACTTTTCTTTAGAATGTCTTGGTGCTGCTATCATAGGATGATCTTCCTAGGTATACTGTGCGCCCTTCTGATCTGTACATTCAATAAGTCTTATTTCAGGAAAATATTTTATGGATTCTATTTTTTCCGTAAAATGAACAAATCCTTCTGTGAAACATAGTATGAAACACAGTTCATGATCATTGGTCTGTTCCATTGATTTCATTTTCTTCTTTGTATGCTAGATTATCTTTGTCTTCTGTATCTACTACTTTCACTCGGATGCTTTTTATTTTTTCCTTAATCTGATATATTTTTTTATTTTTCTCCTTTTCATCTGTATTTCCCTTATTAGAAGTAGTATAGTGTCTATTTGCTCTTGTACTCCTGTTTTTCCTTTTATTTCTTAATCTCTCCAGAGAAAGGCCAGCTCTTTTTGAATCCTCCTGAAGTCTAGTAATCTTTTTTCTGGGCTTTCCTACTTTTGATTTGTGAAGTTCTTCAATATCTTCCATTATTTTCTTAATTTTAGTGTTTTTTTTTTTTTTTTTAAATAGCAGGGTATAAGTGGCCTGACTTGCTTTGTAGCCACATTTTTCCCTAATAAGCCTTCACTGTCCATCAGGATGTTATTCAAAACAATTTATTCTTACACCACCTTGTTATGGGATTTGACCACAATCGTTTTATGTTTTGCTGTCCAAATTTATCAGATTTTCTATATTTTTAAGGAGGAAGTTCCTATGTAGAAACTATGGGCCAGTATAACTTAGTTGTATTTTCATGGCTGTAGGGCTCCTTCTTATGTTTACTTTGAAATATTCACAAATATGGTCTTTCAGAGGCAACTCTACAGTACCTTCCCACAGCTGCTTTATCTGAACTGCCCCTATGCCGTGATCCTTTTCTTGAACCTCAAGATTTCCACCACATTCAATTTGCATGGTAATCCCAGTTTCTCCAGGATGGAGTCCTGCCTTTCTTGTGGTTTTTGTTAGTTGGCATCCAGTCAGCTCTGACTCATGGACAGACCCTTATGAATAACAGAATGAAACACTGCACAATCCTGTGTCATCTTCATGATGGTATGTTTGAGTTCATTGTTGCCAGTATTGTGTCAATCCATCTCATTGAGAGTTTCCCTCATTTTTACGGACCCTGTACTTTACCAAATATGATGTCTTTTTCTAGCGATTGTTCTTTCTGTTGGGTAGTTTTGAAAGCCTCGAAGGGCTTAAATTACCATTGCCAACACTGACTGTCCCTGTCTGCACTCACCACACACTGGAACCTGTGAAGACTTCCGGAGTTGCAATGACTTATCTAAGAATTGCTTGCCAGGCTTTCCCTTTTGAACGCGGGCTGGGTGCTTGTTAAAAATTCCTCAATTCCCCAGTTCATAAGACTCTCAGAATTCTCCTTCTCGTTTCCTGTACAACCTCCCCGATAGTTACTAACCCCACACTGTCATTCATGATTTGACCCCGCCTGCTTATATTCAAGGGTTTGTAGAAAAACCTTCACATCTTTATTTTTGTAGGGAGATTGTAGGATTTTACAAGATATATATGCAGCAGCATCTTCCCCCTCCCCAAATCTGGCCCCAATAGGAACTCATATAAGGTTTATCCTTTAGTTTTTGTCTAGAGTACATAGGCAAGAGATGATATGATATCCATTATATCATTTGAATAATCTTTCCGTTAAGAAATTATAATCTAAGATTAATTATAGAGCTACAATCTCAAATATAGACTATGTGGACATACTGGCAACCATAGAAACACTTTTTAAATAAGTATTCTAAGTATATAATCTGTATCCTACTCAAAATGCACTCATTTCACCAGGTGAGTATTATTATTTGAAAAAAACACAAAATGACCAGCAATGACCTTCATCCTAGTAAATGAAAGCATCAAGGCCTTCCTAAACATCAATCTAAAACAAAGGTAACAGCCTAAAACACCAAGAAAATAAATCAAGAAGGAACACACACAAGTCTTAGCCAACTTCCCAATCTCCTGAGTATATCATAAGATCCAGTGAAGGTTTGGTAAATTACTCAAATCTTCCACAAAAATAATAAACCTATTCCCTCAGAGCACACTTTCACACCATAAAATAATCTTCTTAATGCTATAGGGTCAAGGGCTATTACTGAAAGCTGTTACAATTTGTGTGTGAATTCTATAGAGTGACACTTTTCCAAATCACAAATTGCAGGGAAGGGGGAACCTGGGTGACTTTTAGACAGGGAATACTAAGCTATTTTTGAAAGCTGAACTACCGAAAACTATTTTTAATTAACTTCAAATTCTTCCCTGAACTAAACATGATGACCTACAAATTGAAAGAAAATAACTAATTTCAAGAACAGTAAGAGACAATAAAAAAGAATAATAACATCTTTTCTTATACCTTAAACATGCAATGTTGTTGTTGTTAGGTGACATCAAGTCGATTCCAACTCACAGTGACCCCATGTGACAGAGCAGAACTGCCCTATAGGGTTTTCTAGGCTGTGATCTTTAAGGAGCAGATCATCAGGTCTTTGTCTGCAAAGTCGCTGGGTGGGTTTGAACCAACAACCTCTCCACTTAGCAGCCAAATGCTTAATCATTGCACCACCGGGGCTCCTTACCCCAGTTAACAAAACCTGCCACAAGGGAACATCAATAGCATAGACTCGCTTGCAGGCCTACATCCTACTCCAACTACCTTTGTCAATCATAAAATAGTACTTTACTCATCTGTCAGAATATTTCCATTAAAATGTATGTGGCAACGCTCAAAGTTAGTTGGTTTGATGATCCGTATCATTTTCAACAAAAGGCACAGTCCCTAAATCCCAGCAAATACCAGGACTTTCTACAAGCTTTAAGAAGAAATAAGAAAAATTACATACTACACTGTTTGCATCTTCAAATATGTTCCTGAAGAACAGATGGAAGTTTAAGATCACAAAAGATGCCAAAACTCAACACATGTAAATTAAAGATTTGTGCACTTCATTTCTAGTAAAACTGACTCCAAAGAAAGCACATCACAATTTTTAAAATAAGACCTCTTCTACTTCGGGGGGAAAAAAAAAAAAACAACAAAAAATGAATACCTATGAGATGTTACAATGCTTTCCCTTTCAAACAATGCTGCACATGGGTAAAAACTGCAAGGTGGTAGGTAGGTTATAATACCTAACACCATCACCACAACCGCCGGCGGGGGGCGACAAATACTGAAATTTCCCCAGAGAGCATCTAAAAACTCAAAAGTGGGGTAAATAGAAAGTGTAAAATATTATAACTTACAGTGCTATAATGTCACTGTACTTAAATCATGAAAGATTTCAAACATACATAAAAGTAGAGTGACTTTAAAAGTCCATTCTATTTTATTAAGTCTTAATGTTTTAAACATATAAGACCAATTTTTCTTTTTTTTTTAAAGAAACAATTTATTACTAACACAGCTGAATCCCTGGCACACCCTCTCCAATCTCACTGCCCTCTCCTCCAGCCTAAGAAGGAAGTACTGATTCTCATGGGTCTCACTGCCACTAGTATTTTTTACATATAATAATGTATTCATAAAAAATATAAAGATTTTGTGTATTTTAAACATCATATGTATGTTATTACATTGTCCATATCCTTCTGCAACTTGTCTTTTTCACTCAAAGTTCTGTTTATGAGGTTTATCTATATCAATACTTATCAGTCTAGACTGTTCATTTTAATTATACTGTGGTTACTGTTAGTTGCCAATGAGTCAGCTCTGACTCACAGTGACCTTATGTATAACAGAATGAAATGCTGCCTGGTCCTGTACAATCTTCATGATCATTGGTATGTGTCAGCCCCTTGTGAGGGCTATTGTGTTCATCCATGTCATCCTGCCATTTAGGGTTTCCCACGTTTTTGCTGACCCTCTACTTTAGCAAATGGGATGTCCTTTTCTAAAGAAGTTCTTTCCTGATGATGTGTCCCACATAAGCAAACCAAAGTCTCATCATCCTCAATTCTAAAGAGCATTCTAGGGGCATTTCTTCTAAGATTGATGTGTTCGTTCTTCTGGCAGTCCATGGTATATTCGACATTCTTTGCCACATCAATTGAATACATTAATTCTTCTTCTGTCTTCCTTTTTCATTGTCCAGTTTTTGCATACATACAAGGATATTTAAAAGGCCATTGTCAGCTGCACCTAAGTTATCAAAGTGACATCTTCACTTTTTGACATTTTAAAGAGGTCTTTTGCAGCAGATTTGCTCAGTACAATACATTACTTGATTTCTCAACTGCTGCTTCCATGGACATTGTTGATTCCAACAGGATGAAATCCTCGACAACTTCAATTTTTGCTATATACTATTCCACTATATTGATATGTTGTTGTTGTTAGTTGCCTTTGAGTTGATTCTGACTCATTGACAACCTCATTTTACAGAGAAGAACTGCTCCATACAGTTTTCAAGGCTGTGATCTTTCGGAAGCAGATCATCAGGCCTTATTTCATACTACAATTTAATTATCCAGTGTCTTGTTGCTTTACCTTTACAGTGTTTGCCATCTTGTGTTACTAGAAACAATGCTGTGATAAACTACTTTTACATGTTTCTATATGCACATGTACTAGGGTATATTCCTAATACAAATATTTATTGCTATGATATGGGCATCTTCAACTTTAGAGATTATGAAATTGTTCTCCAAAGTGATTATACCTCTTTGCCTACATAAACTCTCACTAGTCCAAGTCTTTCCCAACAATTCTTACTGTTAGACTTACATTTTTACCAAACTGAAGTATATGAAACTGTAAATCATTTTAACTTTCATTCTATTAATGAATACAATGTTTGTATTCAGTTTGAGCAACTTTTCTGGGATTAACCATTCTACTTCTTTTTTCCATGAAGTAACTCCTCAGATCCTCTGCTCATTTTCTCTTGTCTTTTCCTCTGTACTTGTAGAATATATTTTATACGCTGGTAACTAATTGTTAGGAAGGAGCCCGGCTGACACAAACGGTTACGCACTTGGCTGCTGACTGAAACGTTGGCAGCTCAAACCCACCCAGCTGTTTCAATGGGACAAAGACTTTGCAATCTGTTTACATAAAGATTACAGTCAAGAAAACCTTATGGGGCAGTTCTTCTCTGTCATGTGGAGTCACTATGAGTCAAAATCGGCTCCAGACACCTACCAACAACAATTATTAAGAAAACTTTTCTACAACAGGTCACAATTTAGTCATTTGAATTTTCTTTAAAAAAATTTTAAGTTTTCCTTTTCACATTTTAGTCTTATAATGTAAAAAAAGAAATCTTATACTCAAACATCTGCCAATAGGAGACAGGTTGAATAAAATGTGGCACATCCATACTATGAAGTACTGAGAGAGAGATACAGTAGAGAGATTTAGAGTGATAAGCAGAATAGACAGATAAGTACAGAGAGAGATAAGGAGAGTCAGAGAGAGAGGCATACATTTTTTGTTAACAGAAGATTAAAACAGGTACACTAATAAAAATGTTTACACCAATGGGGTGGGGGAGGGAACAGGGTGAAGGGGACAGAGATGGAAACCAAACTTTTCTGAATTGATCTTTTGTAAATTTGACTTTGGAACTCTGTTTTATATGATGATAAAACAAATTAAATCAAAATTTAAAAAAGCAATTCCCCCAAAATCAAAAGGAAAATGATATAGCAAGTTGGTGGCTTAATAAGACAAAGAATTATTTGATGAGAATTTAAAGCACATTATTTTTGACTGTACCTCTCTAGTTGGAAATACCCTAAGTACAAAAAGAACTGCGAAAATATCATAAATTGCATTCAGAAATCATGTTGGTCATAGTTATTATTCTGAAGCTATTATATAATAATACAAAATTATAAGACAAATAAGGATTTATGTTATTGCCATTGGGAACCATGATTTTCTGCTTAAGAGAAAAAATTACAATATAAAATAAATTAGGCAAAATACTGAAATTGGGAATGCCAGGATGAACAGTTGATGTTATTTTTTTAAATAGAATTTCCTAGCTCTGCCCATTGAAAAGACTTAGAAAAAATAACCAACCCAGTAGCAACTAGTATTACCCCCACCACCACCATACTGTGGCCTCTAAAAAATACTTTCACTAAAGGAACCAGTGCTCCTTGGTGAAACGGATGATTGCAGGCCTATAGCTGAAAATGTACAAGATAAGCCTGGAATATCTTGTCATATCAAGCAGCAAGAAGAAAAAAAAAAAAAAAGACTAGTCAAGTTATAGCAAAAGGACTCAGAAGGAAATTTTGAGATCTCTATTGGCTAAAGATGGGACAAACAGAGTATAAAAGAGAGTAACGTCTACAAAGAATGGAAGTACATCAGAAGTCTTAAAACCTGTGAGTTCAAAAGGACACTAAAAGAATCAATCTTTGGAGACTGTTAGGGAACCAACTTAATATTCTGAAAACCATTAAGTGAACCAAGTATTTTTCCTGCCTTTGCTTGTACAGACTACATTTCAGAGAAACCAGTTGATAAAAGTTCTCTCCAATAAAAGAACTCTAATTAATAAACAAAGATAGAATGAAAGAATTAGAATATCAGTATAACTCAAAAAAAAAAAAAAATCTAACCAATGATCACTGATGGCTGCTAAAACAATTAACTGAAAAGCTGATGGGGAAATTCATAATCAATGGACTGAAATTGCCCTGTGGGCCTGGAAGGCAGAGTTGAAGCCCAGGGCCAAGAAGCCTCCACCCAGAATCCAGAGAGCATGACCAACACTCAGAGTCTGGACAGCGAGGCTCTTGCCCAGATGGTCCCAAGGAACAGAGGATTATTTTCAAGGTTGAGAGCTAATGCAAATTGTTCTGCTGGGTTTTGGACTTGCTTGGTGCCCATTATCCATTCCTTCCTTCCAATTTCTCCCATTTGTAATGTCTATCTCGTGCCTGTTCCACCACTGTACTTTGGAAACAGAAAACTTGTAGACTAGATTTCACAGGTTCACAGATGAAGATAAATTTTGCCCCAGGACAGAATATGCCTAAAGTTTCACTCATATTTGGTTTAGATGATTCAGAAGATGAGTTTTTGGACTTGGAGTTAATTTAAGACTTTTGGGATGATGTGATGGGGTAAATGTGTTTTGCATGTAGCAAGGACATGAATTTTGGGGGGCCAAAGGCTGGAATGCTATGGATAGAACTGTGTCCCCAAAAACTTGGGTTGTAAATACTAACCTCCATGCCTGTGGAAAGGTAGTCCTGGTATCACAGTGCTTAAGCGCTTGGCTGCTAACCAAAAGGTCAGCAGTTCAAACCCACCCAGAGACTCCTCCAGGGAAAGATGTGGCAGTCTGCTTCCGTAAAGATTACAGCCTTGAAAACCCTCTGGAAGCAGTTCTACTCTGTCCTATAGGGTCACTATGAGTCAATTCAACTCAAGGGCAATGGGATTTTTTAGTTGGGATGCCTGTGGTTATAATTCATTTGGAAATGGGTTGTCTTTATGTTAATAAGATTAATGTAAGGTGTGTCTTTAATAAATGTCTTACAAAAATATAAAAGCAGCAGATTAAGCAAACAGAGATGAGGGAAAATAGATGCCACACCACAGGAAGATCACCAAGGAACAAGGACCTTCCCCCAGAGCCAACAGAGAAAGGAAGTCTTCCACTAGAGCCAGTGCTCTGAATTCGGACTTCTAGCCTTCTTAACTGTGATGTATTGCATTGAGCAAATCTGCTGCAAAAAAACTCTTTAAAGTGTTAAAAAGCAAAGATGTCACCTTGAGGGCTAAGGTGCTTCTGACCCAAGTCATAGTATTTTCAATCACCTCATACACATGTGAATGCTGGACAATGAACAAGGAAGACCAGAGAAGAATTGACGATTTCGAATTATGATGTTGGGGAAGAACACTGAATACACCATGAACTGCCAGAAGAACAAATAAATCTGTCTGGGAAGAAATACAGCCAGAATGCTCCTTAGAAGCAAGGATGATGAGATGTCATCTATGTACTTCGGACATGTTATTGGAGGGACCAGTCCCTGGAGAAGGACATCATGCTTGGTAAAGTAGAAGGTCAGTGAAAAAGAGGAAGACCTTCAACGAGATGGATTGACACAGTGGGTGCAACAATGGGCTCAAACATAGCAACAATTGTGAGGATGGCGCAGGACTGGGCGGTGTTTTGGTTCTGTTGTACACTGGGTTGCTATGCATCAGAACCGACTCAACGGCACCTAACAACAAACTGTAACAAAATAAATTTGCCTGTTAAAGCCACTCACTTGCGGTATTTCTGTTGTAGCAGCACTAGATAACTAAGACAGGCCTTATCGAGTATCTTTCTCCCCAGGGAACAGCAGGACACGTTGATGAACTCCCGAACTCCTTCAGTTTCAGATCGTGAAGATCCAGTATTTGTAGGACGCGTTAACAGCTTGGAAAAACTAGAAAAAACTACAAAAGAAAGTGGTGGTGGGGATATACAGAGCAAAGATTAGCAGATAAACTCATACCTACAAGGTTTTCTCTTCCACCTGGTCAGCAGGCTTTCAAAAACCCTGTTGTTCACAGTCACTGAAGCATCTGAATTGTGCTAAGGTTCAATTTCTTATATCTAGTAATGATTCAAGAATTACATATAGAGTGCCATCTACCAATGCCTCAAAGAGTTTCTTACTGTTTGGGGAAATTTATAGAAAAGTGGCTTGTCAATTTTTGTTCTGTCCAGTTTCTCCAATTACCGAAATATGCAAAGCAAGTGATGTGATTGCTAATTCAAGAGGGTCCCCTCTCACCACGGCTGCTATCATTCACTTTTTACATCACAGTATATGCAACTAACACTTGTTTGGGATAAAGGAGTTTTCTGCCATTTAGCACATCTATAAGCCGGTAGATCATTTCAAAGACGATACAAAAAATAAATAAAGCACCAATGATGCAAATGACTGCTGATGCAAACGGCTGCTGGATAATGAACATCTAAGGACACTGAGACCCAAGTAGCTAATGCAGGTGGACAACATGGATTGAACAAATTCATTCAATACATTAATATCCATTCATTCAAAACAATGAGAACAATTCAGAAGGGCTGTATCATAATACAATCTAGCTAATTTAGTTCAAGATAAAAACTTGGCAATGGTTACACATTCCAAATAGAGAGTCAGATAAATCAACGACTCACTGCAAATGACTACGAAAACATGAAGTATTTTTCTGCTAAGTAAATAATCATCAAGTCTAAATTTTATTATTAAAAAAAAAAACAGAGTATGCGCCTTAAATGACTGTCGTGGAATTCCAAGTAAATGGTACTCTCATTATCTACTTTTCTACAGAAAAATCTAGCAATTATTTGTGCAGAGCTGTACATAAAGATGTAGAGCACACAAAGACATTTTAGTCTGGCTTCCAATTCTTGGCCTTTTTCCTTGTAGACTTCTCCATGGTATTTGAATTCTTTTTCCTGAAGTACCCTAGCCGAACAAGTTTAGGCACCTAATGTGCTGATAGAAAGAACCTGGGCTTCACTATTTCAAGCATTTGACACACCTGCATTGTGAGTGACGCTCCCCAGTGGAGCCTATAGAATGAGCCTACCTTCTATGAGTTACAAAAACAAAAAAGCAACTTAAAGTCATTTTAAGTGGGCTGTTAATATTTTCTTGGACAATGAATAGGAAGGCCAGAGAAGAATTGATGCCAAAGAATATTGTACATACCATGGACCGCCAGAAGAACAAACAAATTTGTCTTGGAAGAAGTACTACCAGAATGCTCATTAGAAGCAAGGATGGCAAGACTTTGTCTCACATACTTTGGACATGTCATCAGGAGGGAGTGGTCCCTGAAGAAGGACATTATGCTTGGTAAAGTAAAGTGTCAGCAAAAAAAGAGTAAGATGCTCAACAAGATGGACTGACACAGTGGCTGCAAGGATGGGCTCAAGCATAAGAACGATTGTGAGGATGGCACAAGACCAGGCAGTGTTTCAGTTCTGTTGTACACAGGGATGCTACGAGTTGGAACTGAATTGACAGCGCCTAACAACAACTAACAATCATTTTAAGATATGTTACTTTCTCTTTGCTTTTTGCTCAGCACCATGCTTAGTCCTTTTATGGTTCTTTAGTAAAATGACATTTTAAGTCACACTTTTTAGTCTGGTGTGCTATCTTTTTTTTTTCCATTTTCTTTCCATTCCCTATATTAAACATTTTTCTTTGCGTTTGTAAACCTCAACTTTAAGTTACTCCAGGGTAATAAGATCTTTTTCATATCTGTTCTAGGAAGCATAGAGAGTGGATCCTCATTGCTACCTCTGTTTATGCTCTGATTTTACACTGGGCTAGAACATTCTGCAAAATATCATGTAATTCCACTGACCATTATGTAATACGGTTCAGTTTAGATAGAAACAAGCTTCATTTCTCATTGGAAACGGCAACACCAATGAAAACCGCCTGTACTAAGCTGAGAAAACAACGGATATTCAGCTCATTCAGTTCTCATGCCAGCCAGTGAAGCTACTGTTTTCTCTCCACAATATCTCACTTGTCTGTCACCACCTTCCATCCTGCTGACACTTGCCCAGTCCTTGTTCTGAAGATCTGGATTCTCATTTCTATTCTCACTTTTCCCCCTGGGTTCATGGCTTTAAGAAACCTCCCGGAACTCCTTTCCTCTTGGGAAGTATCGAGAACACTCTTCCCCGGATGTGACCCTTAAACATTTTTTCTCTATTAAAAAAGGTTTTATTACAAAAGTAATATGAAGGAATTATAACCAGTGAAATCAACCAAAGATTCATATTTTTTGAAGTTGCTAATCTGACTCCCTTCCCCCACTCCATGTCAGTTAGGGTTACCAGAGCAAAACAGCATACACACAAATATGGGCATGGAGGGTCTGGGTATCACTGTTTTTTTATAAAACTGGTATACCATACACATTCTGAAACTTCCTTTTCTACTGTGGTAAAATACATGTAACAGAACATTTACCATTTCAGCCATTTAAACTGTACAATTTAGTGACACTAATGATATTCACCATGTTGTACAACAGTCATCACTGTCGGTTTTCAAATTTTTTCCTCACCCTTAGCGGAAACTCAGTACCGTTAAGCAGTAACTCCACACTTCTTCCTCCCATCTGCCCCTGGTAACCACTGATCAACTTTGGTTTCTGTGCATTTGCTTATTCTAGATATTTCATGTAGGTGGGATCATACAATACTGGTCCCTTCATGTCTGACTTACTCCACTCAGCATAATGTTTTCAAGGTTTATCCAGGTGGTAGCACGTAATAGAACTTCATTTCTCTTTATGGATGAACTGTATGGATATGCATTATATTCCATTGTACGACTATACTACATTTTGTTTATCTGTTCATCTGTTGAGGGATATCGGGTTGTTTCCACCTTTTGGCTATTGTAAATAATGCTGCAATGAATAATGGTGTACAAACATCTAATTGAGAGCTGGCTTTTGAGTCTTTTGGATATATACTTAGGAGTGGAAATGCTGGGTTATATAGTAATTATGTGTTCAACTTTTTGTTTTCTATAGCAGCTGCAGCATTTTACATTCCCACTAGCAATGGATGAGAGTCTCAATTTCTCCACATCCTTGCCAACACTGGTTATTTCCCATTTTTCTGATAAAAGCCATCCTAGTGGGTGTGAAGTGGTAGGTCATTATGGTTTTAGTTTGTATTTCCTAATGACTAATGATGTTGAGCATCTTTTCATTTGCTTAGTGGCCATATCTTCTTTAGAGAAATATCCAAGTCCTTTGCCCATTTTTTGATTGCCTTTTTGTTGTTGAGTTATAGGACTTATTCATATATTGTATATATTAAACTGTTACTAGGTATATGGCTCCCAAATATTTTCCCCATTATGTTATTGCTTCACTTTGTTGATAAAGTCCTTTGATGCACAAAAGTGTTTAATTTTGATGAAGTCCAGTTCATATATTTTTTCTTTTGTTGCTCATGCTTTTGGTGTCATATCTAAAAATCCATTGTCAAAAAGTAGGTCCCAAAGTATTACCCCTGTGTTTTGTTCTAAGAGTTTTATGGTTTCAGCTCTTATATTTAGGTCATTGATACCCTTTCAGTTAATTTTTTAATATGGTGTGAGGTATGGTCAAAATGCATTCTTCTGCATGTGGAGATTCAGTTGTTCCAGCACCATTTATCAAAGAAACTATTGTTCCTCCAATTGAATGGGTTTGGCACCCCTGTTGAAAAGCAAATGACCATACATGCATGAGTTTATTTCTGGACTCTCGATGCTATTCCATTAGTCTATATCTCTATCCCTATATGAGACCAACACTGTTTTTATTACTATAGCTTATGGTATACTTTCAAATCGTGAAGCATGAATGTCTTAGGCTGAGTTCTCTAGAGAAGCAAAACCAGTAAAGCATATAAACATATATACAGAGAGATTTAAGGAAATGGCTCATGCAATTGTAGAGGCTGGAACGTCCCAAGTCCGTGGATCAGGATAGATGCTTCTCCCGATTCACACAGCCGCAGGGGCTGGTGAACCCAAGATTGGCAGGTCAGAGAGCAGGGCTCCCGATCACAGGCTGCAAAGATTGACAAATCCCAAGATCGGCAGATAAGCTGATAGCTCAAGTCCCAAGAACCAGAGGTCAGACCAACAGGAGGCAGCCACAGGATCCAGAGGGAGTGAAAAGCCAGAACGTCTGCTTATATTCGGATACAGGCCACACACCCAAGGAAAATCCCTTTCAGCTGACTGGCTACTCACAGCAGATCCCATCATGGGAGTCATCACATGTAAACACTGAGAATCATGGCCGAGCCAAGTTGACACACAATCTTAACCATCACAATGAGTCCCACTTTGTTCTTCTTTTTCAAAATTGTCTTGGCTACCATATTTTTACATGCGTAACACACACCTTCTATGTTTGTTTGCCAACCACACCCTCTTCCTTCAAGGTATTTTCATAAGCATGCTATAGTAATTTTTTTACAGCAACATGAAAAAGAAATTGGCATAGTGGCACTTATGAAAATACCTCACAGGGGGGAGGGCACGGTTGGCAAACAATTGTAGGTGCATACTATTTTAGTGAAATAGGTCCCTTGTAATTTCTTGTTAACCTGAGGATTGGTTTATCCATTTCAGCAAAAAAAAGGCTGCTGGAATTTTGAATTTGATAGGGACTGGACTGAATCTATTGATCATGTTTGCTCCCTTGTTTATTTTCTGTACCTCCTAAGTAGGGTATTAACTCAGTGATATCAAAGACCAAGTTGGCTCTTGACCACAACTATATTCCCAGGGCTTAGTACAGAGCAGTGGCCCAATTGAAACTTGCAATGTAAACAAAACAGCAATGTCCCAAACTGAGCACCAATTTTCTAAGTTCAATGCCAGAAAACTTTAGAAAATAAATGTTCTAAAAAATTAAGGATAATTAAGCAACAGCACTGCTTGCCTATCCCAAGCTAGTTTACAGGCTCCAAGAGTCCAGAGTTTTTTTAATTTTTCATATAAAAGTTAAGAAAACCACATGGATTTTAGAACCAGGAAGTCTGAGATCCTTCAGCCTAGCACTTATATCCTCCATGAACTTCACAAAATTACTCAACACACTGATTTTCATCTGTGAATGTTCCAGGGTTGCAAATCACTAAATGTCTGGCCCAGAGTAAAGGTTAAATGTGTGGTAATTTTTTTTAAATTAATAGAAAATAGAACTTTGACTTTTTTAATATAAATTCACTACATATTAACAGGAGCCCTGGTGGCACAGTGGTTAAGAGCTATGGCTGCTAACCAAAAGGTCGGCAGTTTGAATCCACCAGCTGCTCCTTAGAAACCCTGTGGGGGTAGTTCTAACTCTGTCCTATAGGGTCACTATGAGTCAGAATCAACTCAACAGCAACAGGTTACATATTATTAAGCTGTCATAGATACATTTAAAATATTAGAGAATAAAAGAGAGACGATGCATTTTTTGCTATTCCTCCTATTAAGTACAGCTAAAAACCTGAACATTATATATAAAACAAACATTAAAACCTCATTAACATAACA
Source organism: Dugong dugon (assembly GCA_030035585.1). Taxonomy (NCBI): domain Eukaryota; kingdom Metazoa; phylum Chordata; class Mammalia; order Sirenia; family Dugongidae; genus Dugong; species Dugong dugon. The sequence continues at coordinate 25,470,763 of CM057481.1, read as the reverse complement.
AAAGAAACCTTATTTCCAAACAGGATCATATTTACATGTGCAGGGGTTAGGATTTCAACAAATTTGGGGGGAACACAATTCAATTCATAATACCACTCTACTCCAACCAAACACCATGGAAAAACAGCAGCTCCACCACAACAGCAAAGAGAAAATGAGAAGCCTAGATTTCTATCCTCACACAGCTGTGACAAAGTATTCCAATCCTGCCTCTGGCCAGGGTGGTATCAAAAAAGACCAAGTAGGGAGATCAGCCTTTCATCCCAACTCAGCAATAACAAGCCACCCTCCCCCCACCCCCAACAATGTCAGTAAAGACCTAGTGGGGAGCCTGGTCCTCCCACATACAGCAGTAATGAGGTGCCCCTCTTTTTCCCTGCTGAGGTACTGTCAAAGAAAGCAAAGTGGGAAGCCTGAACCTTCACCATCTTCTGCCAGAAACAAGCCACGTCTACCCTATCATGGTATCACTGGGTTTAGTACAAGGAGCCCCTCTCCCTCTCAGTCAGGTGGTATCAGAGGAGCTCTAGCATACATCCTGAACCCCTACCCCTGCCTAGAAGTAATGAGGCACTTTTCCACTCTTTGGAGTATAAACAGTGGACAAATGGGGAACATGGACTTCCACCCTACAAGGCAGAGTCCTCCTTCCTCAGCCAGTCTGGTATCAGAGGCAGCCTAATAAAACAGTGTATTTAAATAAAATACCTCACAACAAAATATCCAAAATGTCCAGGATACAATTAAATATCACTCATCATAACCAGAAAAAGGAAAATCTCAACTTGAATGAAAATGGACAATCAATAGATATCAACAGCAAGATGACAGAGAGACTGTAATTATCAAACAATAATTTTAAGGCAGTCATCATAAAAATGTTTCAATAGACAATTACACACTTGAAACAAATGAAAAAATAAAGTCTCAACAAAGAAAGAGAAGATACAAAGTAGAACCAAGTAAAAATTTTAGAACTGAAAATTACAAAAACCAAACTCAAAAACTCAATAGATGGGCTCAACAGGAGTATGGAGAGGACAGAAGAAAGAATCAATGAACTTGAAGTCAGAACAACAAAAATTATCAAAGCCAAAAAACATAAATAAACTTAAAATAATAATGAAAAGAGCCTAAGGGACTTCTGGAACAACAATAAGAAATCTAGCATTTGAGTCATCAGAGCCTCAAAAGGAGAGGAGGAAAATGGTAGAGCAGAGAAGTATTCAAAGAAATAATTACTGAAAAGTTCCCAAATTTGGTAAAAGGCATAAAATACAGACTCAAGAAGTTGAGTGAATTATAAACAGGACAAACACAAAGAAAACTATGTCAGTACACATCACAGTCAAACTTCAGAAAACTAAAGACAAAAAAATCTCAAAACCTACCAGACAGAAACAACACCATACCTATAGGAGAAAAACAATTTAAATGACAGTGCATTTCTCATTTGAAACCATGGAAGCCAGAAAGAAGTGGCACAACAGTTTTCAAGTGCTGAATGAAAAAAAATCTGTCAAGCCAGAATTCTACATCTAGCTAATACATCTTTCAATCCATAAAGGAAAAAATCAAGACATTCTCATATGAAGGAAAACTAAAAGGATTTTTAGCCCTAAAAGAATGGTTAAAGGAAGTTCATGAAACAGAAAGGAAATGATAAAAGAAACTTGGAATATCAGGAAGGAAGAAAGAACCATGAAAAGAGCAAAAGTATAAGCAAATACAGAGTTTCCTTCTCTTGAGTTTTCTGCATTGTGTTTGATGGCTGAAGCAAAAACTACATTTTTTAATTTAATTGTCAATGTACATAGAGGAAATATTTCAGACAATTATGTTATAGATGGAGGAGGGCAATGAGACTTTATTAAAGAGAGATAAGGGTTTCTACATTTTACTCAAACTGGAAAAATGTTAACATCAATAGACTGTGACGAGTTATGTATGCATAATGTAATTATTTAGAGCAACCACTAAAAAAATCTACACAAAGAGATATACACAAAAACGCTATAGAAAAACCAAAATGAAATTGTAAAAAATGTTCAGGTAACTCACAGGAAGGCAGGAAAGAGAACAAAAATGAAAAACAAAAAACAAAAACGAAGTGGCAAACTTAAGCTCTAAATTATCTAATAATTAAATACAAATGACCAAATTCACCAATTAAAAGACAGAGACTGGCAAAGTGTATAGCAAAGTGCCATTACCCACCTCTATAATTTGTAATATCCCAATTTGGAAAAAAAAAACTAAAATGTCCCCGAATAGATGAATGGTTTAACCACCTATACTATATCTATAGCACAAATACTACTACTCAGCAATAAAAAGGAACCAACTACTGATGCACACAGCAAATCGAATGAATTTCAAGGGCATTATACTGAGTGGAAAAAAAAGTCCATCTTAAAAGGTCACACTATATTATTTCATTTATACATTTTTATAATAGCAAAATTATAAATGAAAAACTGACTGGTGGTGGCCAGGAGTTAGAAAAGATGGCAAGGAGGGGGTTAAAAAGGGACAGCATGAGAGAGATCTTTGTGGTGATAGAACAGTACTGTATAGATTGCAGTGATAGTTACATGAACCTACACATGATAAAACAGCATAGAATTCTACACACACTTTATACCAATGTCGATTTCCTAGTTTTGATATTGCATTCTAGTTTTATAAGATGTAACCATTGCAGGAAACTTGATGAAGGGTACATGAGAGCTTTCTATATATAATTTTTGCAACTTCAAGTGAATCTATAATTATTTTAATAAAAACATAAATAATTATTCAGGCACCAATTCAATACTAGTTATGGCCTGTGACTAGAGGAAAAACAATTGACAAAAACGGCTCACTAAACATTTACTAAAAGTACCAATACTAATGAAAATCAAAAGATTACTCACCATTCCACACAATTATACATTCATTCATTTCTTTAAGATTCATGGAATATTAGTTAAATGTTATAAAACATTTACTAAGTCATATTACTTAATGCATCTTGTTTTTACTGTCTTTGTGAAATATCTATTTGAAGCAAAATAAATCCATGCCTGTGCTAAGGGTGAAAAAACAAACTGTGTTCTCAGCTTACCTTACTACAACATTATACAACAGAATTACTCAAGTGGTACTTTTTTCTAATACAATGATATAACTTTTAATGACTTGGAAAATTTAATATCAAAAAATAGATTGTTGAAACCAAATATATTTGCTCTAAGACTCAAAATTCTTAGTAGAATCTAAACCAGAGTAAATTAAATGGAAGACATGGCTTAGTCCCCATTTGGACTTTCGCAGATCAAACTTACTACACATATTTGGCAATTATTCATACTGATTATTCAAATTTTAACTTTTATTATAAAAACAAAATTTAAGGTATAGCATTTAATGCAGAAGAACCATGGCAAACACTATATTTAAGTGGTTCCATTCTACACTCGTAAGCAGCACTGCCTTTACCATATTCTGCAGAATCCAATTTGAAAAATGCTCTCCTCAGAAAAATAAAAGATAAACTGGTCCAATAAGTTTGAAGAATGCTGCACACTATATTCCCCTCATAAGGATTCACAATACACATTAGCATATTAGAAACTGGGAGAAGTTATGCAACTGAAAATCTCTAACTTTGACCCACTGCTTCCCAAACTTATATATAACCATGGTCCACTTTTTCATATCTCACTGGACCCTACTATTAAAGGGCACATCTTCTCAATCTTTAAAATTCAAACAAGCCACAAACAAACAAACAAATTAAAATGCAGGCTCTGATTCAGCAGGTCTGTGGTAAGGCCTGAGATTCTGCATTTCTAACAAACTTCCAGGTGATGTCAATGCTGCTAGTCTAGGGGTCACTCTTTAGCAAGGGGCTAGAGAAGACACTTTGAGGAAGGCTACTATAGAGACTCCTTTATAGCTACACAGCTTTGTGATATAACTTTAATACCTACAGACTCTACACAAAAGAATATCAGAGGACTAGAAGGTGACTAAACTGAACCCAGAAGAAGTGGAACTCTAAAGGTAATCTGGATTGGTAGAGCATTAGACAGAGAAAGGACTAAAAATGGGTCAGAATAAGCAGAGGATATGAAAGGACCCCTCCTGAAGAAAGGAAAAATGTATGAAAAAAGAAAGACCAGGGCTGGGCTTGATGATGCATAAGAAATACTAGCATCCAGAAAAGACTCATAAAATTTCTAATTTTTCATTATTAAAATGAGGACAGGCAGACAGAAGCTTTTTAATGGATTTCTATTTTAATCACTAAAAGATTCTTACAATGTCTTCAGATAAATGCTCTGTGGTACAGAGGTTTGGCAAAGTTCAAAAAAGCCCCTTGAGATGAAAAACAAATTCTAGAGATGACATTAGTTTTGTGAGTCACTAAAACAGTAGGAGAAAACAAAAAAAAAAATTTTTTTTTAAAGTAGAGTACTAACGTGAAATCTAACCTTTTCTTGGATAAGTCGTTGAAGATGAATCCCACAGGACAACATAGCAGTGAATAAGGTCAACATGTACTGCTGAACTTTGCAGATGGCAGAGGCTAGGGAATTTAACACCATGTTCAAGCCCACCTTCTCAATAACATTCTGGAAGGCAGTAGGAGAATGGCGAGTGATTCTACACAAGGCCTGCAGAGACAGGAGAACAGATTGTCAGACAAATCCAAGTGCATTAACCACATTCCCAGAAGATAACATATGCTTTTGTAAAAGGAGAAGGTGCTTACCTTGCTCCTTTATTATGTATTTTGGCACAAAAAAGTTGGAAAATTTCAGCACATTTAAAAATAAAACAATAATCCAAATGTCAATAAAAACTAAGGTTGTTTTAAAATGTTAGACGGCATTTACAATAATCATAAATTAATAAGTTAACCAATTCTTAAGTATATATAGAAATATATCCCTTTAAGTAATTAAAAACATTATTAAGCACCTTCTTTGTGCAAACACTGAGCTAAGTGTTAAAAAAGTCATAACATTAATATCTAATATTGATTGAGTGCTCACTATATGAGGGGCACTAGCTGAGAATATCTGTGATCTCATTTAATCCTCCTGATAATATATAAGAAACATATTATCATCCCCCATTTTATAGATAATAAAACCGAGGCACAGAACAATTAAGTAGCTTGCCCAAAGTCACATACCTAGTAAGCTGCAAAGCTGAAATTCAAAAGACAGTCAACTCCATTTATGCTCCTGCATTACTCACACTATTAGAGATGAAACTTACAAATAATAACAATAGAATTTATTATAGGTTATAATAAAAGTAGGCTCAATTAAATAAGCTTGGGAAAGGAGAAAAAGCAATTCATCAAAGCTACATAAGGAGGATGATGTTGAGCTATGAAGAGTAAGTAGGAGATTAAGACAGGCGAAAAAGTGAGTAAAGATCATTCTAGCCAGAGAAAACAGAACACTATTCACATGGAGACATGACAATGAAGAGCATGTTCCAGGTGGGGCAAGCTGTCTAATAAAATTAGCACATACATCAGATGTAGGAAAAAAGGAAAGTATGATGAAACATTTTTAAAAGTAGGCTGGAGTTAGAAAGTTGGTCTACCAAGTTAGGAACTGAATTTCATTACATAAATAACAAGAAGCCTTCCAAAGTTTTTGAGCAAAAGAGACGGATGGTCATATCCCATGTGTACACAGGAGACTCCAAAAAGAGAAATAAGTGTAAGCCAGAAAGTTTTACAAAAGCATTCATTATAATAAATGTCATATAACCTCCCTCTCCCTGACTTTAAACACATTTATAACGAAAAGATTAAAGAGTAACTGTGAGAAATACTAATGTCATGAACAACAGGTGGCCTTTTCTCAAGATGATCATGAGAGGGAAGGGAAAGCCCCTTTCTCCACCCTTCCATACCTCTAAGTGAAAGGTGACAATGTGATTGGGTCGGCCCTATGATATATAGATATATTTATTACTAGATAGAGGAACTGTGTGTTTAAAAACGTTCTGTGTGTGGTCCATATGATACACTTACTTAGGGGTTAACTCTTTGGGACAAGCCCAATCACTCTTTTTCTCTCTTTTGGCTTTGACCGCTACCGACAGGTCGGGAGAGATGTCACTTAAACCTTAACCCTACACCACAGTCTCCAGCCCAGTTGAACAGAGCATTCTGCACTAGAGGTGAGGGGTAAGAACCAACAATAAAGTGGTACAAAAGTTATTTTCCATATATCATCATTCCTATCAGTATGTTTCCCTCGAGGAACCCACAGGGAGAGGGTGGCGATGGTTTAGGACAGGATTCAGGTATTCTCTGGTTCCTGACCATTACTGTATCTCAAAACATTGTAAGAGAACCCAACTCTAAAATACTACACAAAAGGAGTTCTTTATAGAAAAACTCAGAATGGAAATAAAGAATAACAAAACGTGCTGTCTCTTACAGGAGCAGCACTGGTCAGCCTAAAAAAACACAGTGGCAAAGGAAAGAAGGTTTAAACTATTCTGAAAAAGGGGGGAAAACAAAAATTTCTCAGTTTTATGAACCTAGTATAGCCTTCCCAAATACAGTTGAAAAAAGATATTACAAAAGGAGAATAACACAGAACAAATTCATGTATAAACATGAATAAAATATTCTAAACAATATTCTAATAATTGAATCTCATTCATTCTTTTCTGTTTATTGTTTTCTGGGGTTTTTTAATATAATTATGTCATCTACAAAAGAAAATAATTTTGTATTTTCCAATATTAGTACTGATGATTTTATTTTCTTAACATATTAGTTATATTCCCCACAATACTATGGAATAGTGTGGCAATAGTCAGCAGCCTTGTCTTGTGTCTGATTTTACTGGCTATGATTTCAGCATTTTAGCATTTAGTATGATGTTTCCTATTGCTTTTTGAAAGATTCTATCATGATTAAATGTTTATTCATATTTAACTAAGACTTTTTTAAATTAACAATGATTGCTGAATTTTATCAAATATCTTTTCATCAACTGTGGACAGATATATTCATATCGTTGAGCTATCTTTAATTTGCTGATATAATGAATTATGTTGATGTATTTCCTGATGTTGAACCATCTCTGCAGTCTTTAAATGGCAATCATCATTTTGATACTCTACTGAATTGAATTTGCCACTATTTTATGTAGAATTTCTGTATCTATATTCCTTAGTGAAACTGGCTTATCATTTCCTTTATTGTTCTATCTTCTATCAGCTTCACAGAATAAATTGGGGAGCTCTCCATCTTGTTCTCAACGGTCTACAATACTTTAAATAACATAGGAATCACCTGTACTTTAAGACCCAGGTAACACTCAACACTAAAACCACTGGGACTTCTGCCTCTAATGGTCTGTGATGGTTAATTTTATATGTCAACTTGGTAGGCTTTGGTCCTTAGCTGCTTGGCCAAATACTACTCTATTTGTTGTCACGGAATGTAAACATGATTAGATCAGTTCACCTTGGGCAGCACAGATTATCTTCCATAACGTAACATAATGTCATGTAATTACCATATATCTAATGTAATATAGGAGTCCCTGGGTTGTGCAAATGGTTAAACGCTCAACTAACCAGCCGAAAGGTTGGCGGTTCAAACTTATCTAGAGGCACATCAGGAGACAGGCCTGGCAATCTTTTTCCAAAAGCTCACAGCCTTGAAAAACCCATGCGATAGTTCTACTCTGTACAACTCCATCATGAGTCAGAATTGACTCGATGGCAACTAACAACAACAAAATGTAAAGTAACATAATCGTCTTTCATGTGTAATCTAAGGTAATGCAATCAATCAATCTGTTGAGATAGTAACAGTGTAAAGTAGATCCTAAATTAGAGTTATAAAAACACCAGAATACACAGAGACACACAATGACAGAAGACAGACGCCATGTAGGATTGTCTACAAGCGCAGAAACACCAACAAACCAAGGTACACCCAGGCCTACCAACAAAGGAAGGAACTGACACAGCCAAGACCCTGATTCGGACTTTTAGCCTACAGAATTGTAGAAAAATAAATTTCTGGTCATTAAAGCCATTCACCTGTGATATTTGTATTATAGCACCAGGCAACTCAGGAGAAGCCCTGGTGGCACAGTGATTAAGCGCTCAGCTGCCAACCAAAAGGTCAGAGGTTCAAAACTGCCAGCCCTCCTGGGAGAGAAAGATATGGCAGTCTGCTCCCATAAATATTTACAGCCTTGGAAACCCTAGGGGTAGTTCTGCTCTATCCTATAGAGTTGCTATGAGTTGGAATTGACTCAATGGCAAGGAGGTTTAGGTCACTAAGACAATGCTGCTCAAATTTTTCAAATAAATGCATACTATTTTTATAACTTCTTAAAATTCCATTGCCAGTGACTACACTAGACATTTTCAAAAATTATACAGAAATAAATATATAGGAAAGTCTGCTTTATTAATCAATAAATATATATTTACTACCATTTCTGACATTATCAAGTAAACAAAATGAACTAGAAAATGAGCATTTGCAAAGCATTAACTCCATGTTGTTGTTAGCTGCTGCTGAGTCAGCTCTGACTCAAGGCAACCTCATGTGTAATAGAACGAAATGTTGCCCAGTCCTGTGGCATCTTCACTGTTGTGGTTATTGGGTCAATCTACCTCACTAGGATTTCCCTAACTACATACTGTTGTCTAAAAACACAAATTGTCCCTTATCTCGTGGAACTTTATATGGGACATGTATGGAAGTCTTAATAACACACATCAGGGATTTGTATTCATATAGAGATAGCCATAGCAGAATGAAATTCCAACAAAACAAACTCTACGCTGGGCATCTTTCAAGGAACATTCCAGTCTCTCCTTTCTTCTAAGAGAGTTCCAGATGGATAAGCTACACACCATGGTTTAGAAAATATGAAAGCAGGGTTGTTCTTCAGAACTAAAATCCAAATTACGTAAGGCTAGGGGAAAAAAAAGTCACAGCTTAGTATCTGAAAATAAGAATATGAAAAAGAATTCACTAAAAAAGAAAACTGGTTTTGATCAAGGAATTGTGAAAGTTTTTAAAATTATATTTGTAATAAGTAAGAAAATGGTGATTTATGAAATCAAAACAAAACTGTTATTATTTTTTTAATTCAGGGATTTAAAAAAAAAAAAAAAAAGAGCATTTTAAAAGAGTCCCTAAAGACCACACTACAACTGTAATGTTTTCAAGAAGATTAAGGGCTCTCCCAAGAGTGACTTCAATACTGAAAAACGGTAACTCTCATTAGCACTATAACAATTCTTGTAGCCCCTGGCACAGCAAAATTGACTTTCTACTGATATAAAATCCTTATCCAACTATCTCGGGGAACTTCTTGATAAAAAAGATTTTCCTAGAATACTTCTAAGTAGAACTCAGAGCAATATGAAGGCAACTAGAATGTCTCTTCCATTTTTTGAAAAGCTCACAGAGAGTATAATCTTTAATTAGTCACTTCTGAATATCAAACTCAGTTAAAAGTTTCAGAGCAATTGAGAGGACGTGAGTCTTAAGAGCACATTAATCCTTGTATTTTTTGAATAAAAAAAAATCACACCTGAAGTCTGATCAGTGATTTCATTTTGAAATATTTACTTACTAAAACAGAGTTTAAGAGAATGACAAGACAAGCCACACCCTGGGAGAAAATATTTGCAAAGCACCACCTGATAAAGGACTTGTGTTCAAAATATACAAAGAACTCTTAAAACTCACCAATAAGAAAACAAATAACCCAATTACAAAGAGGGTAAAAAATCTGGACAAACACACCTCACACCAAATAAGATATAAAATGTTGTTAAGTGCTGTCAAATTTGTTCTGACTCACAGTGACCCTATGTACAATAGAATGAAACACTGCCAGGTCATGCATCATCCTCACAATCGTTGCTATGCTTGAGCCTATCACTGCAGCCACTGTGTCAATCCATCTCATCAAGGGTCTTTCTCTCTTTTGCTGACCTTCTATGGTGCCAAGAGGTGACTAGGAGGCTGACAGTTCCAGGCAGAAAAAGGAGCAGACTGTTGCCTCAGCAATGAGAAGCACCATCCTGCCACCCCATGCTCATTCATTCATTCATTTGGCCAACAAGATCTACTGAGCACCTACCATGTGTTCAAGCAGGGAACGAGATGCCTTCCTGCAACAGAGACTCTGGTAAAGCAAACTATGCATACATAAGTTAATACAGCTATGTTCATCACTATGAGAGAAAATAAAGAGAGATATGACAGTTATCAGAGAGGAGGGGGCCGCAACCAGTGATGTCCTAAGAAAGTGACATCACTTCCTTATATCCCTCCCAAGAATGAAAGTCCTGATCTGATCATGAGGAAACATCAGATTGATCCTCACCCTACAAAATAAAAGCTCTGTTCCCTTTAAAAAAAAAAAAAAAATTATAAATGACATGAAGTACCGGGAAATACTGAGGAACTATTCCAGACTACGGGAGATTGAAGAGATGAAAACTAAATACAACACGTGATCCTACATAGGATCCTGGAAGAAAAAGGGAAAAAGAGGCATTGCTGGGGCAACTGGCAAAATTTCAGTGAGTCATTAATGATTCAGATGAATGTTAACAATAAAGTATAACAAGCTGAAGATGAAACAGTAGAGTTTGATGGGTCAGATGAAGAAAACAGCTAGATGGAACGAGACTTCAGTTAGAACGGTTAAAAAAGTTTACCAAGAAAATGCTGAAAATGAAGACAAAAATGACAATATAAACCCAATTAAAGCAAGATAGATGTTTTTAAAGCCCCAGGATTAAAATGGATGCCTTAAAGATATGATTCAAGGATGCCTTGAGAAAGTTTGCTGGTGGACTTTGTAACTCTGACGGGTTCCCTGTAATTACTAATACTGTACATTTTTGAACAAGATGTGTGTGTAACAAATCGCCAGGTATTTTCTCCTACAGAGACTCTGGGTTGGTTCGAACCATCAGTCTTTCAGTTAGCAGCCGAGGGCTTAACCAGGGCTCCTTAAATATAAGGACTAAAAAATAGCCATAAGTATCCATGGGATTTAACGACGAACATCATTAGGGACCTTAGCCAAGATCAGCTTCAGTGGCACGTGTAGTAGAGACAGCAGACTGGGTTGGGGAACAAACAGAGGCTGAAAATGAGAAATTGTTTTGTGATGATAACTCTCAGGAGAAGTCAGGCTAAAAGGGGAGGGTATGCACCCTAAAGAAACTTTTCGATGTGTATGTGATTTTTGTTTGTTTGTTTGTTTAATGGAGCAAAGTAAAGAATACCTTAGTGCCGATTAGAAAGATCTAGTAGAGGAGGAGGAGCCCTGGTGGCACGGTGGTTAAAGCATCGGTTGCTAACCAGGTCGGCGGTTCAAACACACCAGAAGCTCCTCGGGAGAAAGCTGAGGCAGTCTGCTTCTGTAAAGACTACAGCCTCGGAAACCCTATGCGGCAGTTCTACCCGGTCCTATAGGGTCATTATGAGTTGGAATCGACTCGACAGCGGTGGGTTTGATTTGGTTAGTAGAGATGGAGAGATTGACGATTTAGGGAAAAGCAGAAATAACTATTTGAGTTAGGTTCCCAAAAAGGGAACAGGAAGATGTAGAGAAACACGGACAGGATGTCTTCAGTTTTCTCTGGGCAGTACATGAGGAAACGTCATTTACCAAGAATGGAGGAGAGAAGTGCAAGAAAGGAACGAGGATAAGGTATGAAACTGCCACAGTGAAAAGTGAACAAGGAGCTGACTAGAGAAATACAGTAAGGTTGCAATATAGCATGACGGTCCTGATGAGATTGGTAATTAAAAAGAGTATTTAAATCATATGAGAAATGCGTTGTATTTATTCTACAGACTATTAAATCAATACAACCATGTGAACACATCTTTATACAAAATTTTCCTTTACACAAAGTTATTGTAACCATACCAGCAAAATGGGTAGACAACCAATCAAAATACAAAAAAAACTGCAAAATCACACGCGCTTAAAAATTAAAATGAATTCATTTGAACCACATGACAAACCATTTATCACAAAATGTGAAAGGGGGAGCTGACACAAGCAGTCAAGGAACACTAAAAATATGACAAACCAAATCCAGTACCCTATCCACTACCACAGTTTTCTACTGTCACCTCCAAAGAGTTTTTTGAAACCAGAGTGTCATGGTCGCACAAGGTCCTGTTGGAATTTCCTGGCAGCCCCAAGGTGTTTCAAGTTTCAGTTTTTTTCAGGAGAAAATCAAGTTTTTGCTCCCACTATTACTTTGGTATTTCTATTCACTACCTATCCAACCAAATGTATTCTTCTCCTGGCACGTTTCTTCAGACCTAAGTGTTTAAATATACCCAGCTATATCCCCAAAAGATACCATTGTCTTAGTTGTCTAGTGCTGCTGTAACAGAAATACCACAAGTAGTTGGCTTTAACAAAGAGAAATTTATTCTCTCACAGTCTAGTAGGCTACAAGTCCAAATTCAGGGTGCCAGCTCCAGGGGAAGACTTTCTGTCAGCTCTGGAAGAAGGTCCTTGTCATCAATCTTCCCCAGTCAAGAAGCTTCTCAGCACAGGGACCCTGGGTCAAAGGACACGCTATTGTCCTGGCTCTTGTTTCTTTGTGGTATGAGGTCCCCATGTCTCTCTGCTTGTTTCTCTCTTCTATATCTCAAAAGAGATTGACTTAAGACACAATCTAATCTTGTAAATTGAATCCTGTCTCATTAATATAACTACTGCTAATCTCATCTCATTAACATCATAAAGGTAGGATTTACAATACATAGGAAAATCACATCAGATGACAAAATGGCGGACAATCACATAATACTGGGAATCATGGCCTAGCCAAATTGATTCATTTTTGGGGAACACAATCCAGTCCATTAACACCCGTCTTACCGATATTGTTGTTATCCTAAGAGAATCAACAGTGGAATGTTTGAATAGGTACCATAAAACAGGCCCAATTTCTCCTGTAATAAAGCCCTGGGCCTGAGCAGAAAAGGTTGTGCAGACATTTTCAATAATCTTAGCTGCCATGTGGTTCACAACACGTTCTTCCTAGAGAAAGAAACAGAGAACACAAAGATTAAAACAGTATTATTTAGTATGAGATACATACATGTTACCGCTTCATAACTATTGCAAATAACGGCCTGATAACAAGAGGGAATCTTCTATCCCTGGATGTGAGTTTAGCATTTTCAGAGGTGTGGTGACTCCTTCAGGCTACTATGAAACTATTAAAAAGCAGAATCATTTGGTTATTTACTAACCTAGCATAACATCTGGATCCACAATCAACACCCATGAAAGCAGCAGTTAAGAAATCAAAAGACTCATTGCACTGGGAAAATCTAATGCAAAAGACCTCTTTAAAGTGTTGAAAAGCAAAGACTTTGCCTTGAAAACTAAGGTGTGCCTGACCCAAGCCATGGTATTTTCAATCACATCATACGCATGCGTAAGCTGGACAATGCATAAGGAAGACTGAAGAAGAATTGACGCCTTTGAATTGTGGTGCTGAAGTAGAATATTGACTATACCATGGACTGACTGCCAAAACAACAAACAAATCTGTCTTAAAGAAGGACAACCATAATGCTCCTTAGAAGGAAGGATGGCGAGACTAAGTCTTACATACTTTGGACATGTTGTCAAAATGATCAAACTGCTCCTATATTCACTCTACTCAATTGGGAAATAAAATGCTTCATCTATTTGGCAAACTGTAAAAGAATAAAGTGGGCATGCCTAAGCACTCAATTCAACTTCTCCCTCTTTTCCCTTGGACGTGAGTGAGGCCTGCCCACCCAGAGATGTCCTCTCAAATCTCCACTGTAAGTCTTACCTGAGTAGGTGCCCCACATGGAAAACACTATTTCTGGGAGACTAATGTTCCCTAAAGTAGCCCTTGTGGCACAGTGGTTAAGCACTCAGCTGCTAAACGAAAGGTCAGTAGTTCAAACCCACCAGCTACTCTGCGGGAGAAAGATGTGGCGGTCTGCTTCCATAAAGATTACAGACTTGGAACCCCTATAGGGCACTTCTACTCTGTCCTACAGGGTCACTATGAGTCAGAATCAGCTCAACAGAAGTAGGTTTGGTTTGGTTTGAAGGTTCCCTAATGTGAAGGTCCACATATAAGCTAAGTCCTCCACCCCAGCTTTCATTAGATACAAATGTGACATATTCGTCCCTCATGCCTTACTAAAGAGCAATTAATAAGTAAGTACTTATTGCTCAGTAAGTTCTGAACCTTTCCCCTGCACATAGGGAGGAAAGGTGCTATTTATGGGGGGCCTCTCAAATACCCATCTATTTTAACTGTCAGTCAATCCTAGAAGATTCATTCCTAGTACTGAAAAACCACAACTATTTTAGCAGCTTGGTTGGAAAGGGGTTGTGTGTCATCCCTGTGCCCTGTAAACTCAGTGAGGCTGTCAGGCCAATTCAAATTGCTATTACCTTAAACGAGCTACCTTAGTCCCTCTGGGATTTCCTGTGGGACACCACACAAGCAGTAAGATTGGTGCTATCTTCTGTTTAATTAACTCTTTAGAAGGGGTCATGGGACTAAACTAATACCTATCATTTTAATCAAATACCTATTTCATCATATCATGAGAATAAAAGCTATGATGATTAGAAAAAAATAGCTAGGTTTTTTAATGAAGCACTGTACTATGTTTTAATGGTATTAAATAGATCTAATGCATTGTAGGTAGTCTTTAAAAAAGAAAACCTCACTGCCAATATAATTTTAATTAGTGTGCCTACTTTTTCCAATAAAGAATACCAAAATTAACTTCTAAAACATTGACATTAATTATTTTCACATTGGTTATTTAATAAAAGTATAATTTTTCCTCTGAAGTCTTCAAGGTACCTGGAACTTATTTTACATAGCTTATTGTTTTAGTAGGAGCCCTGGTGGTGCAGCGGTTAAGAGCTCGGCTGCTAACCGAAAGGCTGACAGTTTGAAGCCACCAGTAGCTCCTTGGAAACCCTACGGTGCAGTTCTACTCTGTCCTATAGGATCACTGTGAATCAGAATCGACTTAAAGTAACTCCTCGAACCAAGAAAATAGGATTTCCATTTCTTGCAATGTAGTGAGCTAAATGCCTGGACAACTGTACCTATCTGAAAATAGTACATATAAAACAAATAAATAAACCTTAAGAGCATTCATGTGCTAGCACCAAATTCTTAGGCCAGTAACTTTGACGTAGGTAAAAACCCTGAGAGGTTCCCAAAGAACTGCAGCTGGCTTTTGCCTCGAGAACATTTGCCCAAAAGGGGGACAGAAAACAAGAGGTAAAGGTGAGAGTCCAAACAAGTGGGAAGTCAAATGGAGATTCCCCACCAGTCTGAGCTGGGGGCTGAGTGTGTATGTAATGGGATAAAACAGTCAAAGGAATATGAAAATTTACACAGAAAGCCAACCAATATTAATCCTTGAAAAGGGCATTACTACTGGTATTTTACCAATGCTTACAGGCCAAACCCAGAAAAGCCAGACTCTAGAACCTCCCCTACAAGTACACCTGCCATAGGAGAAGAGAAGGAGCAAGCCTTACCTTCACAGTGAAAATGTCACCCTCTGTGTGCTTCTTAAAGGAGCCCTGGTGGCACAGTGGTTAAGAGCTCAGCTGCTAACCAACAGGTCAGCAGTTGGAATCCACCAGCTGCTCCTTGCAAACCCTATGGAGCACTTCTACTCTGTCCTATAGGGTTGCTATGAGTCACAATCAACTCAACAGCAACAGGTTTGGTTTTGGTTTGGTGGCACAATGGAGCCCTGGTGGCACCGTGGCTAGGATCTTGGCTGCTAACCGAAAGGTCAGAAGTTCAAATCCACCAGCTACTCCTTGGAAAACATATGGGGCAGTTCTTCCTACAGGGTCGCTACAAGTCAGAATTGACTCAACTGCAATGAGTTTGGTTTTGTTTGGGTGTGCTTCTTAACACATCAATTATCTAGATGTTCTACTCTACTCAGTGCTAGCTCAGGACCCATTCTCAAAGGCACCTGGCTCACTTCAAGACACATTAGGTAGCTCCACACTTGATAAGCCTTTTATGAATTCTACTAATAGTAGCATTCATAAAACTATGTATCTTTTTGAATGGTCAGATTCATAATGATGTCGAAGAGGGAAAAAATGCATTGCATCCTTCCTATTCCACACACGTTGTCTACCTTGACTGCAGAAAAGCAAGCGGAATTGTGAGTACCCACAAAGAGTCCTGATGGTGATGGCACACACATTTATTAGGAAGATTAAACTTGAACCTAACAATAAAAAAAAATATAACTGTAAGTCTTATCTCTTACCAAATAGTAAGAATTTTAATTCACTTCTGTTCTTGTTTTAGGAAATGCTGAAAACAAATACATATAATGGCTAACATCTCTATTGCTTTTTAATTCACGACCAGTCTCTTCCAATTAAACACATAAGCAATTTTTTACCACTGGTCTTCTCAAGAAGACAAAGAGCTCTAATTAAAAATGAAAATTAAATGTAATTTAATGTAGTTTAAAGTAGAACTGCCCCAGCTAACTGGCCTACACAAGGATTAAACCCATAACTTTGGCTTCACTGACAGTGTAAACAATTGAACGCACATATGCACAGGAACAGCTGGTGGATTCTAACTGCTGACCTTTTTGGTTAGCAGGCAAGCTCTTAACTACTGCACCACCAGGGCTCCTATATGAAACCAAATGGTCAACAACTACCCTAAAGCAAAGATTCTCAAGAAGGTAAGGGGGGCGCGGGGGTCAGGGAAACTAGATAGCTAGAAACAGAACCACGAGAACGGAATTAATGAGAATGTTGACACCCGTAAAAAATGTAACCAATGTTACTGAATAATCTGTGTAGAAATTGTTAAACGGCAACCTAATCTGCTGTGTAAACTCTCACCAAAACACAATATTATTTAAAAAAAAAAAAAAGAAACACCAATCAATCTAATGTTTAGCAGTACATTCAAACGGAGCACTGGTGGCACAATGGTTAAGCACTTAGCTGCTAACCAAAAGGTCGGAGGTCTGAACCCACCAGCAGCTCCACAGGAGACAAGACCTGGTTATCTGCTCCCATAAAGACTACAGCTTAGGAAACCTAATGGGGTAGTAGTTCTACTCTGTTGTATAGGGTTGGAATCAACTCCACAGCACACAACAACAGCAATACATTCAAAGATAGAAACACTATAAAGAAAAACTTGGGAATGTTTATCCCCAAAGTAAGAATAGTGTTTACTCCTTAAAGGAATAAAATGGAATCCAATAAGGACAGAGAAGACACCTCCAGGCTACTATCTCACCTTTTTTTTTTTTAAAAGAAGTGTGATTGTGTGTGATACAGCCTGTGTATTTTTAACTACATATACATTTTATATATTCTTCCATGAGGTGTATTTCACAATAAAAGAAATTACATTCAGAAATATCAGCAGGGGCTGAAAAAAGTGTTTAGTATGAAGAAAAAATTTAAAAACTGTTAAAGACTTAAAAATTGTCCTAAATGCATTAGACATTATGTCCTAAACGCATTAGACAAATTTGCTATTTAAAGAACAGCTATAATCGAAACCCTGTGGGCAGTTCTACTCTGTCCTATAGGGCCACTATGAGTCAGAATCAACCCAACGGCAATGAGTTTATAATCGAATTCTTTTTTCTAAGGATAACCAAACCAAACTCATTGTCATCGAGTTGATCCTGACTCACAGCAACCCTGCAGAATTCCAACAACAATCACCCCCCAATCTATCCGTTTTGTAGGGACAATGCTAGTGCATATGCTACCAAAGCACATACTTACCTGCTTTTCAAACATACAAACATAAAACGTTCAGAAATTATTGTGTTCTGGACTCTCCCCTTCTTCATGAAAAATACACAAAATTCGCCATACATACCAAGACAATAAAAAACAAGCGTATTACTAAAATACAAAACTATGGCACTATTTTATAATTATTAGCAATAATAATTTATGTAATTAATAACAACAGTACATGGATATCAAACATCGTTCATACTACATATCCAGTGAAAATCATTGTGGTCGTCGTAAGCAGGGAGGTACTGGATACAAGATAAAACTTCAGAGATTAGAATTAATCATATTTTACTAGGCAATCACTTAAGTTTTAAAAATTAAAAGATAAGAGGCTTTTCAAATTTCTTTTACCCTTGTAAAGTGGATCCCAAGACAACTTTTTTCTCCTTTAAGTTCCTGTATTTTTTTCTTTTGCATTTATTTCCTGGACATATTCCACTCTATGCAGTGAAATCTGTGAGAGCCAGAACACGACAGGAGTGTCTTGGTTTTCCGGGTCTTGCAAGCTTTCCGTCTTTGACAGGGTGCAGTCTTACCACTTTTCTATTGCGCTTTAGTAATGGAAAATATTTGAGATTTCCTTCTCTGACAGGTTTCCACCTTACACAGGTTCTGGTTTTCACAGGTTTTACTGTATTTTTATCTCCCACAATAGGGGAGAGCTGTGAGTGAGGAGGAATTTCACCTGGTTCATCTCTGTGTTCCCAAGTATGTCTTGCTTGAGGCCTTGCATGATAGACCCAAATATGTCTTTTAACTCAAAGTGAAAATGACTCAATTGTCATATTACTGATAAAACAGGATTTACTTCCTTCATTCACATCCCATAATGACAACTGACTCTTCAACCTACAGGCAAGGAAGTACTCAAAACCCATTTCTGGATCACTAGGGGAAGGCCTTGGAGAGCTTTTCCACACTTCCAGCATTACGCCATTACCATATAACACAGGAAATAATTAACTCAAAAGGAAGATGTTTATCTTGACATTTTTTTTCATTTCTTAAGGAATGTTTCTAGCCTATGGCTTTGCCTTGGGTGAGACAATGTCAAATAGTCTAAAGCAAACAGAAAAATGCCAACTTTTTAGGTCGTTTACTAAATCCTTTACATAGTTACACGTAGGAGTTGCACATATATGAGTTGGTTGGCTGGCCAGCCACTGATTTTCAGCCCTTAGCAACTGCATGAGAAATGAGGTGAATAAACTGAAAAATCACAGCATATAATAAATACAACTTAATATTAAAATCAACATACAACTAGTGGAAGCTTTCCTGTTTCAGAACCTCAAAATGGCAACCTGACAAGATAATCATGGGGTGTTTTGAGGCTCTCAGTGGCTTACTCTGATAAAGGCAAAATCTCTGCATATACCTGGCTTACTAAACTTGTTTTACCAATAACTTACAAGGGGGGCTAATTAAAAGTATGTTATAAAAAGCAAATTATGTTGCTTATATTTGCCATCATCTCTTTAAAAGCAAGACACTGAAACAAGAGTTCATTTTTACACTTGCTCCAGTGTGGGTCATTTGCTCACTGTGGCTTGTCGGGATTATTTAAATTCAGGAGCAATAGTTGGTTGACAAGCCTCTGGAATGCTGCAGGCTACTCTCCTCACACAGTGCCTGAAGGGTTATTACAATTGAGTGTGTCTACAGAGGACAACAAAGAAGCTTACCCCTTCCCGAAGGCACCTCATTAGCACCGTGTATGCAGCCAAGGGAACAGCCCAGCATTCTCTAGGGTTCTTTTTTTTTTCTTCCTAAAATGAAGTGGAAGGAAAGGTGGTGAAGCTAACAGCACAAAAGATATTTACCCATTCAAGAAAAAGGCAGAGCTTCAAAACTACAAACTATCTAAACTTAATACTCCTTTGAAAACACTGCTTGCTACTTGCCAATTATGACCTGATCACGGGTATTTTGACTACATAGTACAGACATTTCTTCTATTTCTCATTATATTACACACGATGCTGAGATCCTCTCATCAGAAGCTAGGTAACAAAATTGACAAATGACAATATGATCTGATGGACAGAGAAATCACTTTATTGATAATTGTAGGTGATAATATAGATAACCCCACCTAAAAATATGAAGTTACCCAGAAAGATTTGAAAGCACAGAAGACTCAGCTGTGAGTAATATCTCCGGACAATACACAAGTAAAAGGTAGTATGTTACCTATTAAGACAGTGTGCTAAATAAAAATAAGACAATGTGGTTAGAAGGTGCACTGAATTTAATGGCATCAGCAGTAATTCTCTCACACAAGATTAACCAAATCCGTGTAATAGCCACAAGGACACTCCTGCAACCTATCAAATAGAATCACAAAATAAACCAGGTGCCACACAGAAAAGTGGAAAAAAATTACTCTTTTCAACACAAAAGAAATTAGGTTTTATTTGTGAAATATTTCTTTAACTTTTAGGTTGTCCAGACTGGTGCATTACTGATCCCAAAGCATTTTATTCCCATGATGAGAATTAAGACCCTTTAAAACTATACCCTCATCATGAAATTCCACATATGGTCGCACCCTGGATATTTTCACCATCAGGAGCTGCTCCAATTCAGAAATCACTAATTCAGCACCCAAAATAACTTCCAAATACAACTTTTTTCCTCCCCGCTCACTCGTTCATCTACTCCTACCACAACACCTTTCTTTACCATTTACCAGACTCTGGTCCTCCGACTCGTCTTCTTTTCCCGAGTCCATTACCTGCCCTCCCTCCCAGCCACTTAGAATCCCTACTACATCATCTAATCACTCCTGCGGAAATCTGAAGTACTTTTCCCTTTGACCTTCCCTTTATCCTTGTGCAGGGAAACGGCAGCCTTGGGAAGCCAGCCATTTGTTTTCTCTAGGCCTGCACTCAGGCAGCTGGACTCCTAAAGAAAGGGAAGCCACAGAACACAGAGCATCCATTACACTGGATGATTAGCAGCCTCGGGGGAACTTCAACCTCTCAGTCCAGGCCTACAATGTTTCTAATTCATTCTCCAAAAGGACTGTTTCAAACCCTTGAGTGTTCCCACCACCTCACCTACTTTCCTCCTTCATAGAGATAATGAAAGGCAGCATATAGAACTACAAACTTCCCTACACCTGAAGCCATCTGCTACTTCCACCTGGTGGTTATAACAGGACAGGCTCCTCCAATCCTTCCATTTGGCCTCAGGATCCCATCAGGTTCTGACTTCTTTAGGCCATTAGGTTACGGATGATCCCCTACTGCTCCTAAATTTTGTCTCTACTGGATCCTTTCTGCCACCACTTGAATAGGCTCAATGTCTCCCATTTTAAAAACAATGTCCCCTCCTTTCCCTTTCACAACCAAATCTCTCTTTACACTGATTTTCTCGGTTTCCTGGTGTCCAACTCACTCCTCAACCCACTCTACTCTCACTTCTGTCCCCATCACTCCAGGTAAAGTAAATAAATACGTAAAAGAGCCTTTGTGGAGTCATCAGTGATTTTCATGTCATTCAATCCAATGGACTCTTTTAGTCCTCTTTCTTGGACCTTAAGCTATATTCAGCACTCCTGACTCCTCCCTGCTTGAAATACCCACTTCTCTCTCCTGACTTTGTTCCTACTTTGCTTGCTCTCATTTAGGTTCTCAGAATCCTCTCTCATATTCTCCAATCTATTCACCACATTTAAACAAAAGTGGTCTTTTCACATAAAATCACATTACGTCATCACCCGGCTTAAAACTCTAATGACTTCCCCTTGCTTTTAGGACCAAGATCAAGACATCCAACTGGACCAACGAGCCCCCTTCATGATTACGTCCTTGCCAGGCTCTCCAGCCCTGCCTCCTTGCTCACTTCCCCCGTCCCACTGGCCTTGATGCAGTTCCAAGGAAAAGTCATTCATGCATGGAAAAAATATCTACTATGTGCCAAAAACTCTTCTCATCAGTGGCCATACAGCCATGAACAAAACAGATCAATTTTCTCCCTAAATAGTGCTTAGTGTGGGACAGACTTATATAAAGGAGCAAAGAAATTAAATACATGAGTCAATCTAATGATGGGTGCTGTAATGAAAAACACAGCAGGACACAGTGTTAGAGGAAGACTGCAGATGCAGTAGCTCCGTATGTTGCCAGGGAAAGCCTCTCTGAAGGGATCCCTTTGAGCAGAAAATAAATCTAAGCATGGGGGGCAGGGGGAGGATATTGCAAAACAGAGGAAAATCTAGAAAATCTCGTGTAATGGTGCTGAGGCAGAGGCATGGCATAGTGGGTTTGAGGAAAAGAGGGAAGTCACGGATCCTGGAAGGGGCAGGAGGGCAGTGAAAGATGAGGTCAGACAGGTAGTGGCGAACCAGCCAAAGAGGGCCTAACCGACAACTAAAGGGACCTTGGCTATGACTGAGTGAGAGAAACAGCACTAGAGGGCTCTGAGCAGAGGAGTGACACTGCCAGTCTCCTGTGGGTTTTAACAGGCTCATTCTTGCTTGAGTCTGGAAAACAGACTTTAATGGAGACAAGAGCAAAGCAAGAGAATTTTTGGGAGTTCTCCCAACAGTTCGGGTGAGAGATGATTATGGACTGGACAAAATAAGAATACTTACACTCAAGGTATTAGGTATCCTTGACAAAAGAAAACATGCCTAAACGTATAGTGCTGTCTCATAATATCTTCTGTAGAATCATAATCTGGCCTTCTGTCTTCAAGCTTGTGACCTTAAGGTGTTACTAGAAAGCCAACAGGACAGGACTAAAGCCTGCAAAGGTTATTCTGATACATAGTATATAACACCATCTCAGGTCAGTCCCAGTAGGTCAGCACTCATCTGAGATTTTAACGTTTACCTATATTCAAGTGACAAATCCACAAAAGCTTGCATATCTCCTGAGAAGTTATTTTTGTAGATCAGTAACATAACTTCCTTTACTTGTCTGCTATCACAAGGGGTGGTCAGGGCCTAGATGTACAAACTAAAACCATAAAAGTCTTAGAAGAATAAGCAGGAGCAACGCCATCAGGACTAGCTTTCAACAACAGATTACATGATATAATAACAAAAGACAAAATAAATGAGACATCATAAAAATTAAAAACTTTTGTTCATCAAAAGATTTTACCAAAAAAGTGAAAAGACAAGCTGCTGACTGGGAGAATATGTTTGGAAATCATATATCTGACAAGACTCTAATAACCAAAATATATACAAAATATCGACAACTTAACAAAAAGACAAATAACCCAATCATAAAATGGGCAAAGGACTTGATTAGACATTTTACCAAAGAGGACATTCAAATGGCCGCCAAACACATGAAAAGATGCTCAGTGTCATGAGATATGCAAATCAAAACCACAATGAGACACCACTTCACTCCCACTAGGATGGCTAAGATAAAAACATACACACACACACACACACAAAATAATGAATATTGGTGAGGATGTGGTGAAACTGCAACCCTTACCCATTGTTGTGGGAATGCAAAATGGTACAACAGATGTGGAAAACAGTGTGGTGGTTCCTCAAAAAACCAAAAATAGAACTACCATATGACTCAGTAATTCCACTCCTACGCATACACCCAAAAGACTTGAAAGCAGAGACTCAAAAAGAGACCTGTATACCAATGTTCACTGCAACACTATTCACAAGAGCCAAACGGTGGAGCAACCCAAACGTCCATCAACAAATGAATGGATAAACAAAATGTGGTACATACAGTCAATGAAACGCTACTCAGCCAGAAGGAGAAATGAAGTCTTGATACATGTTAATAGTATGGATGGAGCTTGAAGACATTATGCTGAGAGAAATAAGCCAATCACAAAAGGACAAATACTGTATGACCTCACTTATATAAAAAGTCAAGAAAAGGCTAATGTATAGAGACCAAAGTTTATTAGTAGTCATCAGGGGCAGGAGGGTGTGGGAAAAGGAGGCTAACAGTGATAGAAAAAACGAATTGATTAAGGGTAGAGTTGCACAGCCAACTATTGTACTTGCTGTCAATAAGCTGGACACCTATAAAAAGTTGAACTGGCGAAAGTTGCATGACAGATATATTCAAAACAACAACAACAACAAAAAAGCAGCTGCTGAGACTGCTTATGTACAACCAAACATCTCACTGAATCTGGCTCCTTGGTTTGGAGGTTTAGGGTCATGATTTCATGGGACATCCCACTTAATTGGCTTAATAATGTGTTTAGTGCTTCTGTCCTATCTCCTAGTTCGTTTCCTAGTGCCTGGGGTCTTAAAAGCTTGCAAGCGGCCATCCAAGGCACAACAATTGGTCTCTATTCACCTGGAGCAACAGAAGGAGGAGGAGAGTCAAGATTAGGAGGAGGATATAAAAAGTGTGGCTAATTGCCTCCATGAACAACTGCTTCCTTTGCCATGAGACCAGAAGAACTGGATGGTGCCCAACTATCATAACTGAATATTTTGATCAAAGATTCCATAGAAGAATCCTGATCAAAATGGAGAAAATACAGAATAGAATTTCAAGTTTTCATGGACTGTAGACTTTCTGGAGTCATGAAGGGTGGATAAACCCCTGGAACTAATGCCCTGAGATAATCTTTAAACCTACCAAAAATACCCCCTGAAGTCATCTTAAAACCAAATAATAGTTTAGCTTAACTAGTAAAGCAGTCTGCCTTCAGCATTGTGCTCTTTTAAGAACTACCTATATGGGATCAAACTGACAACAGCAACTCAAAAGATTAGATGGGAACTTTAGGGGGCACTGAGTTTATGTTAATGAGGGAGGAACAAGTCAGAAAAGGGAAGTGAGAATGGTTGCACAACTCGAAGAATGAAATCAATGTCACTAAATTGTGCATGTAGAAACTGTTGAATTGGTGTATGTTTTGCTGTGTATATTCTCAACAATAACAAAATAAATAAAATTTAGTTATTAAAAAAAAAAGGCAAGAAAATGAGATGAGAAGCTAAAGCAGAAATAACATCAGGTTCATTGTGAAGTGTGGCTAATGGTGGCAGGCTGATAAGCTGCAGGCAGGAGGAGCCCAAGGTGATGTGGTATCCCATTTAAATCTGACAAGTGACTTACCAACTCAGTTCCTTATAAAAATACACAAAGACTGTGCTGGCAAAAGGCTGAGAATTTAGAGACCTGCAAAGCACAAAAGGGAAAAAGAGACTGAATTTTCCAGAAAAGGCAAGAAAAAATTCTGGAAAGCCCCAAAGACTTTCAAAGTGTCTGGCACATGGGTTTGGGTGTCCTCCCTAATTGGGAGGATAAGGCTCCTAAAATTCCCAGTGGGTAGGAAAATTGTAGTTAGGGCACAGAGGTCAGGAAAAAAACTAATAAAGACTAGATAAATAGTTTTAATCTCATCAAAATAAAACAATAATGTTAGTACATACACACACACAAAAAAATGTGGTCAAATGAATCATTCCTTTATTAAAAGAGCCTAGCTTAAGTCCAATTAAGTACCAAAAAAATTATTTAGATCTAATTTCAGAAACAAGACTACATACTGTATGATTCCATTTACACAATATTCTAGAAAATGCAATCTAATCTATAATGATAGAAAGCAAATCAGTGGTTACAAGGAGAGCAGGAAGGTGTGAAAGGGAAGGATTACAAAGGGGACTGAGGAAATTTTTGAAGGTGATGGATATGTTCGTTATCTTGATTGTGGTGACAATGTCACAGGTGTGTACACATATAAAAATGTATCAGATGGTAATCTTTAAATATGTGTAGTTTATTGTATGTCAATTATACCTCAAGCTGGAGAAGAAAGAAAAAAAAAAAAAGACAACAAAAACAATTAGACTAGATTTCCATTCCTTGCAAGACAGCACACAAGTTACCAAAGCACTCTTCTGATGAAAACATCAGTTGACAACATTTTTAAAAAGGCATCAAAGATCTGACCAGAAAACAAAGAGTAATCAAACCAAATATTAGACAACTAAGCACAGAAGGGTAAACTGAGCTGGCTTCTACCCCGAAGGCCTGCAAACTTGGAAAACTTTAGCTTTGATGTCAAGGCCTTGAGGGGAGGGCCCAGGGTATTGGTAAAGAAGAAATAAACTCTCTGGTCCCACTCCCAAGGAACTGCAAAGAAAACAAACTTTCTCAAAACATGGCACACAATGGTACATCACACAAAGGAATGTTCCACTACATGAAAAGGAAAGGAAAGAAGGGAGGGAGGATAAAGAGAGGGAGAAAGAAGCTACATGTATTAATATCTCCAAGTTACACTATTAAGTTAAAAAAAATAAGCTGTTACCTGTTATATAAAACAAGCCCTATAAGTAAAATAGTAATCAGAGTGGTTACTTACAGGAGAAGAAGGCAGTGGGAGACAAAGATAAGAGACTTTTCCCTGTATACCTTTCTTTACCTCCTAGTTTTCTAGCCTAATGAATGAATGTGCTGTCACTTCAAAATATAAAATTGCCTAAGAATAAATCCAACCTAAGATAGGTGTACAAAAGTTTTATGAATAGAATAAAATAATAAAAACACTTACAAAAACAAATATATGGGGAGTAACACCATTTTTCATTCATTGGAGGAACTAATTTATAAAGGTATCAATACTTTCCCAATTGATATACACATTTGGTACAATTCCAAACTTGTATTGGAAGACTCAAAATCATAAAACTATCAGTTCTTCACAAATTGATATGCACAGTCAGTGGAGTTTTTTTTTTTTTTTTTTTTTTAAAGCAGAGTGTTTTGCAGAATTGGACAAGCTGATTCTAAAATTTATTCTGACATGGGACTGGCCAGAAATAGCCAAGACATATCTGAAAAAGAAGAACAAGGAAGAGAGATTTGCTGTACCAGTTATCAATGCTAATTATAAAGCTACCTTATTTAAAATACTGGTGCTTAATAACAATTATGGTAGTTGTCTTAAACTGATGATTGTCCAGAAAGTTAGTTTAATTTAGATACTAAGGATACTGAAGTTATGTAATATTTAAGCAAGTTCTAGAAATGAAAACCTAAGAAATTCAATGAGAAAACTTTTGATTAACTTATAGATTGTTAGTACTTATTTAAAATTTTCTGAATGTATGGCATCAATAACCCATAATTTATCAATATCTATTCAATAATATTCTTTTTAAAAAAACACACACACATTTAATGAAATGTTAAGTTTTCCCTACTGAATTCTATCGCAACTTCATATCGTTGCTTTAGAAACAAGAAATCAAATACCGCAGCCACAGATGCCCATGGCCACATTAAAAGACATATTTGCACAAAGTAGTGTTTCACACTGATATGGAACTTTTATACTGGGAGAACCAATGGCTTCCTCTTACTGGAAGGAATCAAATATGGTAGCAACCTAGGGCATACTTTGGAGCCATTCAGTTTTAAAGTAAGTCCTAAGAATTTCCTATACCTTAAAGGAAATGAGACACTGGGAGGTAGGGAATTAGGGAAAGAGGAAGACAGACAGGGTGACAGAAAGAGAAAGACAGAGAAACACCGAAAATTTCTCCTAAGTTCCTTAGGCGTGCTCTAAGGGGCAAAGTCAAAAAACTTTTATAGGATATCAATACTTGTCAGTCAGAATGTGTCAGAACATGTCAATAAGCAACAGAGTTAATCAGACAGTCTCACCTGAGTGGCTACAAGATATATCAGCTCTCCGAGGGTTGGTAAAAGGCACTGCTTTAATTTGCTGTTCCTGAAATTTTCCCTAATTAATTCAGTTAAGAGAGTAATTGCCTGAAAAGAGAAGTAAGTATTATTTCATGTGTTTCTCTCAATTATTAACCTACATATAAAAGGCAAGATACTCTACAAAATTCATATTCCACTTTAAAGAACTAGTTTTCGAATTATTTCCAAACTATCAGCCTTACTTCTGAAGAAAAAAAGAGTAACACTCTCATATGAAAGTGAAAATACATATGGTGAAAACACTTAATTACATATAGCACTCCGCATTTTACAAAGCACTTTCGCTATGATCACTGATCCTGTGATGCAACTGTTGCCCGATCTTTAAATACAAGAAACTGAGGCACTGCAACAAATTATCGAACCCAGCAGAGAAGTAGAGAGTGCCGTGGGAGGGATGGCTAGTGTCAGCACTGGTAAAAAGGTTGGAGAGTGGAGGTGCATCTGACCTCCACCTCACAGGGGATCAGTTTTAGGCTGATGTGGATGGTAATTATCCTTCCCTCCCCTGAAGTCAGAGAAGGAGGTCTGAAACCACCATGTTACATAAAGTATGCATTCTTTGTCTGCTTTCCTTCACTTAAGATAATGAATTTGAGATTTATCCATTACTGTGTATCAATAGTGCATTCCTTTTTATTGCTGACTAGCATTCCACTGTACATATATGCCATGATGTGTGTAACTCCCACTATTGCACAGTTAATCTTCTATATAAAGTGCTTGATGAGAGAAGAAATTATGTGGCATCATATTAGCCTTTATAACAGGCCACTTTTTCTATACACAATCTTACTTTTGTCTTGAACTTTACTGATAATCCACAGTATTACACTGAACCATCTGAAATTTCCAATGTTAAGCCACTTTTTACCTACAAAAACAGCAATTTCATAGGTTCAACCAACAAATTGAACTATAAAACTTGGATAAATCAATACAGAATATGACTGAATATCTATAAAGAAAATATTTGTAAACATCATGAATTTTCACCTTCCTTCTCATTCATGAATTATTTCATACTGTAAACACTTGTGAAATAACCATAATTCATGATGTTCCTTTATTATATGATTAATGATAATATTAGCTTACAGGGGAAAAACAACTTCCTAATTAAAAGATATTTCTATTAATTATTCATATAAGTCATAATTCACATATTTCCGTACCTACCAATTATGCATCATCCCAACCCATATACTCTTTATACCATAGTTTTAAAAAAAAAAGCTTTAACCCACTATGGCTTATGAAGAATATTCTAAACCAAATGTATTATTAGAGTAGGTGTCATCTATAAGAACAAAATAAATTTAAAATTCACCAATAAGGACATAAGGTTAAAACATAAAATGGAAAATAATTGTTTGTACTTATTTTAAAGCATGCTATTTGTTAGAACGAACCAATCTTGAAGTGTAAATTAAAATTTATTTCAAATGTCAGTTGATGGAGTAAACATACTTTTCCTTATTCCTCTGCTAACCAAAACTAAAAACCCTGCACATTATGTATATTGTTTAAAAAAGAAAAGAAGACCCTAAAAGGTGAAGACAAGAAGACAGACAAGCTACATACCTCAGTCCCAAAAAATGACACAGTGGTGATCTCCCTGCAATTTATTTTTGCCTTATATATCCTAGACTGGATGCCAGAGAAGCCATGAACCCAGAAACACCAAAAGGTGCAGACTATAAAGGTCCTTCAGGAGTGGAACCCTACCAAGATCAGAAAACTTTTTAACAGTAACAATCCTACTCCAGTCAAACACCACAGAAAAAAAAAACTTCTGACTCCACCACAATTCATGTCAGCAAAGGCCAGGTGAGCAGCCTAGACTTTTATCCATGCAAGTCTGACATAAAGTCCCTAAACATCGCAACAAGGTGGTGTCAGGGACTTTCATCTCTGCCAGTGGGTAAGAAGGCCCCAAATCTTGGGCTCTCAGCTTGAATGAGAAAAGACAACCAATGCACACACAAAACTGACATAATACAGTTGTGAGAATTATACAAGAAGAATTTTTAAGCAGTCATTATAAAAATGCTTCAATAAAAAATTACAAACACGTTTTAAACAAATAAAAAATAAAAACAAAGAAATAGAAAGTCTAAGCAAAGAATAATAGATATAAAGAACAAGAAAATACAGTAACATTCTGGACTGGAAGTCTTAACCAGGAGAAAATGTTAGCACTACCCAAAGTGATCTACAGATTCAACACAATCCCAATTAAAATTCCAACAACATTTTTTACAGAAATGGAAAAACTAATCATCATCTTTATATGGAAAGGCAAGAGTCCCGAACCAGCCAAAGTAATTTTGAAGAACAAACTAGAAGGCCTCACATTTCCCAACTTCAAAACATATTACAGGTGTCCCCCACTTTTCCAAAGTTCACTTTACACCACTTTGCTTTTACAAAAGACCTACATTAGTATCTATTTTCAGTAACCAAAAGAAATCTGGAAAGGATTTTCGCTCTTAAGCAAAAAGGTGAAAAGCGGAAATAGTGTTCAGAGTTTATTTTGCAGTGAGCTGTTAAAGAAGCAGCACGTACCGCAAGCAGGAAGAGTGGAATCGCCAAGCTCCTTTCCCAGGAACTACACTCAGCATCTCAGCATCTAGCTGCCATAGCTTTGAACTGTGTCTGTGAACATCTGTGCTTTATCTTGATTTATTCAGGTATGATTTAGTGGGTTATTTTTTGGGTCTGGGAACGCTCAAAAAATTTTCCCATATAAATTAATGGTAATCACTTCTTCACTTTATGCCGTTTTGGATAATGAAAAGTTTCATACGAATGCTCTACTTTCAGATAGCTGGGAGAACCTGTATACAGCAACAGTAATCAAAAAAGCCTAGTACAGGTTTAATGATAGACAGACCAGTGGAACAGAATTGAGAGCCCAGAAATAAAACCATACATCTATCTGTGGTCAACTGATCTTCGACAAAGGTGCTAAGTCCATTCAGCAGGGAAAGAACAGTCTCTTCGACAAATGGTGCTAGCAAAATTGGATCTCCACATGCAGAAAAATGAAGCAGGATCCATACCTCACACCATACACAAAAACTAATTCAAAATGGATCACAGGCCTAAATAATAAAGCTAAAACCATTGAGTTCTTGTAAGAAAACACAGGGATGAAACTATGAGACCCAGTCTTTTTTAATGATAGATTATCAAATACAACTACAAACACACAAGCAACAGAAGACGAAATAGATAACTGGAACTTCATAAAAATTAAACATTTATGTTCATCAAAAGACTTTATAAAAGGAATAAAAAGACAACCTATACCTGGGGAAAAATCTTCAGAAATGACATATCTGATAAGGGTCTAACATCCAAAATATACATAAAACTTCTACAACTCAACAAAAAGAAAAAAGACAATCCATTCAAAAAATGGGAAAAGGATAGGAATAGACACATGACCAAACAGGATATTCAAGTGACGAACACACAGATGAAAAGATGCCCACCATCATTAGTCATCAGAGAAACACAAATCAAAACTACACTGAGATACCATCTCACCCCTGCTAGAACGACAATGATCAAAAAAACAGAAACCAACAAATGTTGACAAGGATGTGAGAAGATCAAAACCCTTATCCACTGTTGGTGGGATTGTAAAATGGTACAATCATTGTAGAAAACAGTATGCCAATTCCTCAAAAACTCAGATTTAGAAATATCATGTTGTTGTTGTGTACCATCAAGTCGATTTTGACTAATAAAGACCCCACTATGACAGAATAGAACTGCCCCATAGGGTTTTCCAGGCTATAATCTTTACAGGAGCAATCTCCAGGTCTTTCTCCTGTGGAGCCACTGGATGGGTTCAGACTGTCAACCTCTCAGTTACCAACTGAGCACCTAACCATTACAACGCCAGGGCTCCTAAATAACACAGCAATTCTACTCCTAGGAATAAACCCTAGGGACTTAAAGTAATGATATGAACCAACACATGCACACTGATGTTCACTGCAGCATTATTCACAATAGTAAAAATGTGGAAACACCTCAGGTGCCCATCAACAGACGAATGGATAACAAAATGTGGTACATAAATACAATGGAATACTACTCAGCCTTAAAGAAAAATGAGGTTCTGATACACACTACAACGTGATGAATTTCAAAGACATTATGTTGAATAAGTCAACCACGAAAGGACAAATATTGTATGGTCTCTCTTACATAAGATGACAAGAATAGATAATTATATAGAGACCAATGGTTACTAGTGGTTACCAGGGGAGGGAGGGGAAAGGAAGAAGGGAAATTACTCTCTGGGAAGTAATGAATTCTTGTTTACAGTGATGGAAAGAGAGGCATCTACTAAAGGTAATGGTGACACAATTTGATAAGTGTAGCTGTTATCATTAAGCCATACACCAGAATAAAGGACAAAATAGTAAATAAACTGTTTTATATAACTTTACAACTACAATAGCAGGGGGGAAGAAAAAGCTGCCTTTGTTGATACTACATAGGTACAACATCTCGTGGGATTAGTTTTCTCAGTTCAAAGGTTTAGGTTCATAGCTTTGTGGGTCCAGTCCACTAGCCTAGCATTTATAGAGTGTGTGCTCTACCTCCTAGTTTGGTGAGTAGCTCCTGGGGTCTTAAAAACTTGCAAGCTACCGCCCAAGATACAGAAAGTGGTCTCTATGTGACTGCAGCAGCAGAGGAAGAAGAAGATTCAGGAATTGGAGAAGAAAATGAACTGCCTGTCCAATTGCCTCATCAACTACTACCTCCTTTGCCATGAAACCAGAAGAAATGGATGGTGCCTGACTACCATTATTAAATATATTGATCAAGGACGCAATAAACAGACCCTGATCAAAAGGAGTAAAACAATGGAACAGAACTTCAAATTCATATAGAAACCAGAATTACTGAGACTGGGGAACTCGCAAATCTAATGCCTAGAAATAATCTTTAAACCTTAAACCAAAACTATTCCATGAAGCCATCGTTAAACTAAACAACAGTTTAGCTTGGTTAACAAAGAATTATTTGCCTTGAGCACTGCACTCTTATAAACAAGTAACTATATCAGTTCAAATTGACAACAGTTAATCTAAAGCACAGATGAGAACTTTAAGAGTCTAAATTAGTGATAAGTGTTAACTTTAGTGAAGGGAAAGACAGTATATAATACAGCAGAAGTCAGCAAACTTGAGCAAGACAAAGTCATAGAAGCTTCAAAGACACATCCAAACACCTGGAAGGACTGAGTTACTGGGGTGAGGGCTGGGGATCATGGTCAGAGGGGTCATCTAGGTCAATGAGTATAACACAGTTCATAAAGAAAATGTTCTACATCCTACTTCAGAGAGTAGCGTCTGGGGTCTTAAAAGCTTGCAAACAGCCATCTAAGCTACATCTATCTACTGGTCCCATCCCACCCGGGGCAAAGGAGAATGAAGAAAACCAAAGACACAATGAAAATATTAATCCAAAGGACTAATGGGCCACAAGTACCACAGCCTCCACCAGTCTGACCCCAGAAGAACTAGATGGTGCCCATCTACCAACACCAACTGCTCTGACAGAGATCATAATCAAGGGTCTTGGACAGAGTGGGGAAAATATGTAGAACAAAATTCAAATTCACATAAAAAATGACCAGACTTACTGGTCTGTCAGAGACCGGAGGAAACTGAGAGACTATGGCCCTTGGACAACTCTTTTAATGCAGAACTGAAGTCATTCCCAAAGTTCACCCTTTGGTGAAAGATTAAACAGGTCTATAAAACAAACAATAACACACGTGAGGAACGTGTTTCTTAGTTCAATCATTTATATGAGACCAAATGGGCAACACTTGCCCAAAAGCAATGACAAGGCAGAAGGGATAGGAAAAAACAGACTGATGGGAACAGGGAACCAAAGGTGGTGGAGGGGAGAGTGCTGACACATTGCAAGAATTGCAACCAATGTCACAAAACAATTTGTGTATAAATTTTTTAATCAGAAAGTAATTTGCTCTGTAAGCTTTCACCTAAAGCACAATTAAAAAAAAAGGTCTAAATTGATGATGATGAAATTAAATGGGTAGACATATTGAGAGTGGTGACAAAATGTGAAGTATATAACCAATGCCATTAAACTGTACATGTAGAAATTGTGAATGGATGCATGTTTGGTTGTGTATATTGCCACCAAAATAAATAAATAACAAAAGGAACTGAAAAAAATACAATAACATTCAATAAACCATTTTCAATAGAATATCTAGACAGAAGATCAATAAGGAAATTTATGATCTGAATAACAACATAAACCAACTGAAGGAAAAAGTCGAAGCTGCACGGAAGGCAATGGTGAAAAACAAAGCCCCAGAAATTGATAAAACACAAATGAGGTGCTTCGACAAATGGATGCAACACTGGAAACACTTACTCCAGTAATTATGTCAAGAAATTTGAAGACAGCTACCTGGCCAACCCACAGGAAGACAGCCACATCCATGTCCATTCCGAAGAAAAAGATGATCAAAAAGAACACAGAAATTAATTGAACAATATCACTAATATCACATTCCAGCAAAATTTTACTGAAGATACTCCAAAAATGACTGTAAGCATACACCAACAGAGAAGTGCTAAAAGTTGAAGTTGGATTTAGAAGATGACGTGTAACATTGGTGATGTCAGACAGATCTTGGCCAATAACAGAGAATACCATAAAAACGTTTACTTGCGTTTCATCGACTACATAAAGGTATTCAACTGTATGGATCATAACAAATTATGGATAACACTGAGAAGAATAGGAATTCCAGAATACTTAATTGTGTTTGCTATGAGCCAGAATCAACTTGACAGCAACAGGTTTGGTTTTTTTTGTTAATTCTGCTCATGCAGAACCTGTACATGGATTAAGAGGCAGTTGTTTGAACAGAACAGTACGCTGTGTGGCTTAAAACTGAAAAATCTGTGCAGTGTGGCTGTAACATTTTACCTTACTTATTCCATCTGTATACTGAACAAATAATACATGAAGCTGGACAAAAAAAAGAACACAGTGCCAGGACTGGCAGAAGACTCATTAACAATCTGCAATATACAGATGACACAACCTTGCTTGACAAAAATGAAGACGACTTGAAGCACTTACTGATAAAGGTCAAAGACTTTAGCATTCAGTATGGATTATGCCGGAATATAAAGAAAACAAAAATCCTCACAACTGGACCAATAAACAACATCATGATAAATGGAGACAAAATTGAAGTTGTCAAGGATTTCATACTACTTGTACAACATCCATGGAAGCAGCAGTCAAGAAAAAATGTTGTACTGCATCAGGCAAATCTGCTGCAAAAGACTTCTGTAAAGTTTTAAAAAGCAAAGATGTTGCAAGGTGCACTTGACCCAAGGTATAGTCTTTTCAAATGCCTCAAATACATGTGAAAGCTGGACAATGAAAAAGGAAAGCAGAAGAAAAATTGATGCATTCCAGAATATTGAATATACCATGGACTGCCAGCAGAAAAAACAAATCTGTCTTAGCATACAACGAGAACGCTCCTTAGAAGTGAGGATGGAGAGATTTTGGCTCACTCACTTTGGACACGTCATCAGAAAAGACCATTCTCTAGAGAAGGACATCATGTTTGGTAAAGTAGAGGGTCAAGGAAAATGAGGGAAATCCTCAGTGAGATGGATTGACACAATAGCCACAACAATGGACGCAAACACACCAATTACCATGAAGATGGCACAGGACCAGGCAACATTTAGTTCTGTTATACATAAGGTGGCCATGAATCAGAGCCAACTTATGCCACTAATAACAAAAACAATAAATCAACTAGATGTAAGACCACAGTACAATACACATTCCTCTCCAGTGCACATGGATCATTCTCCAGGATAGACCATATGCTAGGTCACAAGTCTCAATAAATTTAAAAAGACTGAAATCACATAAAGTGTATCTCTTCTCCGGCCTCAATGTAATCAAACTAGAAATTAACAACAGAAGGAAAACTGAAAATAAATAAATATGTGGAAATTAAACAACATACTATTAAACAACCAATGGCTCGGAAAAAGAAATCAAAAGGGAATTCAGAAAATACATAGAGACAACTTAAAATGAAAGCACAACATATCAAAACTTACGGGATGCAGCAAAGACAGTGCTCAGAGAGAAATGTCAAACAGTAAATTCCTACATTTAAAAAAATAAAAGAAATATCTCAAACCAATCTCTTCACTTTAAAACTTTAGAAACTAGAAAAAGAAGAAGCAAAATCCAAAGCAACCAGAAGGAATGAAATTACAAAGAATAGAGCAGAAAAAATCAAACACAGAATAGAAAAACAATAAAAACAAAATCAGAACTTGGTTCTTTGAAAAGATAGATAAAATCGACAAACCTTTAGCTCAACTAACAAAGAGAGAAGATGAAAATAATTAAAATAGAAAATTTAAGTGGGAACATTACTACCAACACTCTAGAAATAAAAAGGATAAGAGAATAGTATGAACAATTGTACACCAACAAACTGGATAACCTAGATGAAATGAACAAGTTCCTAGAAACATATAAACTAGCAAAACTGACTCAAGAAGAAAATCTCACCAGACCTGTAACAGCTGAAGAGACTGAGTCAGTAATCAAAACCTCTTAACAAAGAAAAGTCCAAGACCAGATGGCTTCACTGGAGAATTCTACCACACATTTATAGAATAAATGACCCCAATCTTTCTTACATGCTTCCAAAAATAGAAGGGAACACTACCTAACTCATTCTCAAAGGCCAGCATTACCCTGATACCGAAGTCAGATAAAAACATCAAAAGAAAGAAAACTAAAAAAGGAATATCTACAACTAATATATATGCAAAAATCCTCAACAACGAACTAGCAAACCAAATTCAACAGCATATTAAAAGAATGATACACCATAATCAAGTGACATTTATCTCAGAAATGCAATGGTGCATCAACATAAGAAAACCAATCAATGTAATACACCACATTAATAGTACAAAGAAAAAGAACCATAGGATCTTCTCAAAAGATGTGGAAAAGACATTTGACAAAATTTAACACCCTTTCATGATAAAAACACTCAACACGATAGGAATAGAAGGGAAATTCCTCAACATAATAAAGGACATTCATTTAAAACAAAAAAAAAAAAGCATCGCTAATAACGCTCAATGGAGGACTGAAAGTTTCCCCCTTATGATTAGGACAAGAGAAGGATGACTGCTCTCACCACTGCTATTCAATACTGTACTGGAAGTTCTAGCCAGAAAAATTAGGCAAGAAAAAGAAGTAAAATGTATCCAAATTGGAGAAGTAAAATTATCTCTATTCAAAGATGACATGATCTGAAAACCTCCCTCCTACCCCTGGGGTGGGAAGAAGAGGATGTAGAACGAGCACTATTACTGCTGATGTCAGATGCATCTTGGCTGAAAAGCAGAGAATACCAGAAAGATGTTTACCTGTGTTTTTACTGACTATGCAAAGGCATTCAACTGTGTGGATCGTAACAAATTATAGGTAACATTTCGCAGAATGAGAGTTCCAGAACACTTAATTACTGCATGGTTTAAAAGCAGGAAAGGCATGTGTCAGGGTTGTATCCTTTACCCATACTTAGCAAAAAACCAAATCCACGGCCACTGAGTGGATTCTGACTCATAGCGACCCTATAGAAAAGGGTAGAACTATTCCATAGGGTTTCTAAGGCTATAATTCTTACAGAAGCAGACTGCCACATCTTTTTCCTGCAGAGCAGCTGGTAGGTTCAAACTACCAAACTGTTGGTTAGCAGCCAAGTGCTTTAACCACTGAAGCACCAATCTATATGCTGAGCCAATAATCCGAGAAGCTGGACTATATGAAGAAGAATGTGGCATCAGGATCAGAGGAAGACTCATTAATGGCCTACTGTATGCAGATGACACAACCTTGCTTGTGGAAAGTGAAGAGGACTTGAAGCACCTACTGATGAAGATCAAAGACTACAGCCTTCAGTATGGATTACACCTCAGCATAAGGAAAACAAAAATTCCCACAACTGGACCAATAAGCAACATCATAATAATTGGAGAAAAGACTGAAGTTGTCAAGGATTTCATTTTACTTGGATCCACAATCAACATCCATGGAAGCAGTAGTCAAGAAATCAAAAGACACACTGCATTGGGCAAATCTGCTGCAAAAGACCTCCTTAAAGTGTTAAAAAGCAAAGATGCCACTTTGAGAACTAAGGTGTGCCTGACTCAATCTATGGTATTTTCAATCACTTCATATGCATACAAAAGCTGAACATGAATAAGGAAGACCAAAGAAGAACTGATGCCTTTGAATTATGGTGTTGGTAAAGAACAGTGAATATACAGTGGACTTCCAGAAGAATGAACAAATCTGTCTTGGAAGTAGTACAGTCAGAATGCTCCTTAGAAACAAGGATGGCGAGATGTCATCTCACGTACTTTGACATGTTATTAGGCGGAACCAGTCCCTGGATAAGAACATCATGCTTGGTAAGATAGAGGGTCAGTGAAAAAGAGGAAAATCCTCAAAAGATAGAATGACACAGTGGCTGCAACAATGGCTCAGACATAGCAACGATTTTGAGGATGGTAAAGGACAGGGCAGGGTTTTGTTCTGTTGTACATAAGGTGGTTATGAGTCAGAACCAACTCGATGGCACCTAACGACAATAAAAATGACTAATGACGTAGAGCATGTTTTCATGTGCTCATTGTCCATTTGTATATCCTCTTTGGTGAAACGTCTGTTCAAGTCCTTTGTTTATTTTTTGATTAGGTTATTTTCTTTTTGTTTTTAAGTTGTAGGAGTTCCTTATATATTTTGAATATTAAGCCCTTATTAGATACATGATTCCTAAATATTTTCTCTCAATCTATAAGCTGTCTCTTCATTTTGTTTAATGCACAAAAGTTTTTAATATTTATGAGGTTCCACTGTCTTTTGCTGCCCATGCATTTAGTGTCATATGGCAGTAGATGTTTAGATAAGACACCAAACACACAAGCAACAAAAGACAAAACAGATAAATTGATCTTCATCAAAATTTAAAACTTTTGTATATTAAAGGACTTATCATCAAAGTGAAGAGACAACCACAGAATGGGAGAAAATATTTGGGAAGCATGTATCTGAAAAGGGTTTAATATCCAGAATATACAAAGAACTCTTACAACTCAGCAACAAAAAGACAAACAACCTAATTAAAAAACAAAGGTCAAAAAACTTGAAAAGACTTTCTCCAAAGAAGATATAAATGGCCAATAACCATATGAAAGGATGCTCAACATCATTAGTCCGTTAGGGAGATGCAAATCAAAACCACAATGAAATACCACCTTACATCCAATAGGATGGTTATTATCAGAAAAATGGGAAACAACAAGTGTTCTTAAAGATGTGGAGAAATTAGAACCCTTATCCATTGCAGGTAGGAACGTAAAATGCAGCTGCTGTGGAAAACAGTTTGGAGGTTCCTCAAAAAGTTAAACATAGAATTACCATATGACTCAGCATTTCCACTTCTAGGTATATACACAAAAGACTTGAAAGCAGGGACTCAAACAAATACTTGTACACCAGTGTTCACTGCAGCATTACTCACAATAACCAAAAGGTAGAACAACACACATGTCCACCAACAGATGAATTGATAAACAAATTATTGTATTCCATACAATATTTTTCAGCCATAACAAGAAATGAAGTTCTGATACATGCTACCACATGAATGAACCTTGAAAACATTATGCTGAGTGAAATAAATCAGGCACAAAGGGACATTAGGAAGGAAGAAACAACACAGTAAGCAAACATATGAGTAAATAAAATACTTCCTTTTCCTCTTGAGTTTTCTAAATTATGTGTGATAGTTGAAGCAATAATTATACCATTGTGTATTATGATCCTAAATATATGCAGACAATATATTTAAGACAATCATATCATAAATGGGGCAGGGTAAAGGGATGAAGGAGTCCCAGGATGGCGCAAATGGTTAAGCACTGGACTACTAACCAAAAGTTTAGTGGTTCAAATCCATCCAGAGACACTTGGAAAGACAGGCTTGGCAATCTGCTTCCAAAAGGTCACGACCTCGAAAACCCTATGGAGCATTTCTACTCTGCACACATGGGGTCACCATGAGGCGGAATTAACTCAACAGCAACTAACAACAACAACAAAGGGATGTGAAGGGGGGTAAAATCTCTATACTTCACTTGAACTGGTAAAATGACACCAGCAGACTGTGATAAATTATGTGCATATATAATGAAACACCTAGAGCAGCCACTGAAAAATCTATACAAAGAGATACACTAAAAAACACTAGAAAAATAAAAATGAGATTCTAGAAAACATTCAAATAACCCACAGGAACGCAGGAAAAAGAAAACTGAAAAACAGAATAAACAGAAAACAAAAATAAAATGGTAGACTTAATATCAAACATAACAATAATTACAATAAATGTAAATAGTCCAAACACACCAATTAAAAGACAGAGACTAGCATAGTGGATTAAAAAATACGACTCAACTACATGCTGTCTACAAGAAACTCATCAAATACAGTCATACAGAAAGACTGAAAGTAAAAATATGGAAAAAGATATATCATGGGTACAATAACCAAAGAAAAGCAGGAATGGCTACATGAATATAAGATAAAGTAGACTTCAAGGAAAAGAAAAGTACCAGAGACAGAGAGGTACACTATGTAATGATAAAAGTGTCAATCCTTTTAGGAAAACATACCAATCCTAAATATATATGCATCAAACAGAAGAGCTGCAAAATATGTGAAGTAAAAACTAACAGATGTGAAAGAGGAAACAGACAAATTCACAATTATAGTTGAAAACTTCAACACCCTTTTCTCATCGATTAATAAAATAACTAGGCAGGAAATCAGTAGACAACAAACGGATACTAAAGGAATACTATAAACAGCTCTGTGTATAAATTTGACAATTTTGACAAAATGGACCATTCTTTGAAAAACAAACTACCACAACTCATTCAATATCAAATAATTTGAACTACTCTATGTAACTATTAAGGAAACTGAATTTGTAATAAAAAGAAATCTCTAGGCCCACATGGTTTTGCTGGAGAATTCTACTAAACATTTTTAAAAAGAATTAACATCAATTCTACACAATTTCTTACGGAAATACAAGAGAATATTTCCCAATTCATTTTATGAAGCTAGTATTATTCTGATACCAAAGCCAGACAAAGGCAGTTAAAAAAAGAAAGAAAACTGTACACAAATATTCCTTATGAATATAGACATAAAAATTCTTAAAGTATTAGCAAACAGAATTCAGCAATGTGTAAAAAGAATTATACACCATGACTAAGTAAATTCATTCCATAAATAAAAAGCTAGTTTAATATTCAAAAATCAAGCAACGTAATCCATCATATTAATAAAGAAGAAAAATCACATGGTCATTTTGATTGATGCAAAAAGGCATTTACAACATCCAATACCCAGTCAACATAAGAATTCTCAGAAAAAAACAGGAATAGAAAGAAACTTCCTCAACTCGATAAAAAGCATCTATAAAAAAAACCAACAGCTAACTTTATAGTTTATAGTGTAAGACTGAATACTTCCCCCTTAAATCAGAAAGAAGGCAACAATGTCCACTCGCACCACTCTTATTCAACATAGTGCTAAAAGTTTTAATCAGTGAAATAAGAAAAGAAAATGAAAAAGCATACAGATCAAAAAGGAAGAAATAAAACTGTCCCTCTTTGCAGATGATATGATTATCTATATAGAAAATTCCAAGGAATCTACACAAAACTCTTAAAATAAGTGAGTTCAGAAAGGTCACAGGATACATTATCAACATTTAAAAGCAACTGCATTTCTACATACTAGCAATGAATACATGGACCCCGAAATTAAAAACACTAATACCATTTATAATTACGCACAATAAATGCAATACTTAGGTGTAAAACTAACAAAAGATATACAGGACTTGAAATACTGAAAACTACAATGCTGGTGAAAGAAATCAAAGAAGATCTAAATAAACAGAGGGAAATACAATGTTCATGGACTCAAAGACTCAACACAGTAAAGATGTTAATTCTCTCCAAATTGACAGAAAGGTTTAATTTAACTCCTGTCAAAATTCCAGCAAGATTTTACGCAGCTTTGTGCTCATCTGCTGAACAAAAGGTTGGTGGTTTGAGTCTACCCAGTGATACTGAGGAAGAAGGCCGGGATATCTGCATCCATAATGATTACAGCCAAGAAGACCCTACGGAGCACTTCCCCTCTGTAACACACGGGGTCTCAGTGCATCAGAACTGACTCAGTGACAGCAGGTTTGGGTTTTTTTGTTGTTGTTGTTGTTCGTTTGTTTGTTTATAGATAGGATTATTCTAAAATTTATTGAAATTTATGGAAAGGCAAAGAAACTAAAATAGCTAAAACAGTTTTAAAAAAAAAACAAGGACTGTGGAAAGACTCTGTCTGGTTTCAAGACTTATCATATAGACAGAGTAATCAAGACTGGCACTGGAAGAGGAATAGACACATAGGTCAACAAAACAAAGAATCCAGAAATAGGCCCACACAAGTTTTGCCAAGTGATTTTTTTTTTTAATTTATTGAGATGAAAGTCACATACCATAAAATTAACCATTTTAAAGTGAAGAATCCAGTGGCATTTAGTTCATTCACAATACTGTGTAACCACCATCTCTATCTAGTTCCAAAGCATTTTCATTACTCCAAAATAAAATCCTATACAAATAAAGCAGTTTCTCCTGATTCTCCTTCTCCTCTCAACCCCTGAATGCAAACACCAGTTTGCGTACTGTATCTATTTACCTATTCTGAATATTTCATATAAGTAGACTCATACAATATGTGTTTGCGTTTGACTTCTTTCACTTAATGTTTCAAGGTTCGTCCACGTTGTAGCATAAAATAGTACTTCATTCCTTTTTATGGCTGAGTAATACTACATAGTGTTTACAAATGAAGTAGTGATAAACACCACAAGTGATTTACCATTCATCCATTGACAGACATTTGTGCTGCCTCTACCTTTCTGGCAAACTGGTTTTTGACAAAAGTGCAAAAGCAATTCAATCAAGGAAAGTTAACCTGTTCAGTATACTGTACTGGAGTAATTGGACATCCATAGGCAAAACAAAAAATGAACTCCAACCTAAGACTCACACATTATATAAAAACTAACTCAAAATAGATCATAGACTTAAATGTAAAACTATAAAACTTCTTTTAAAAGATAAAGGAGAAAGTCTTCAGGATCTAAGGCTAGGTAAAGAATTCTTTGACACCAAAAGCATGATCAATAAAAGGAAAAATTGATAAGCTGGACTTTATTAAAATTTAAAACTTTACTCTGTGAAAGATCCAGTTAAGAGAATGAAAAGACAAGCTACAGACTAGGAGAAAGTATTTGCAAACCATATATCTGACAAAGAACTTACGTCTAGAATTATTTTTTTTAAACTCTCAAAACTCAACCGTTGCTGGTTTCATTGAATTCTACAAGTGAAAAACACTGAATTGGCAAATGTTGTGTTACCTAGACTATTTTTACAAAGGAAAAAAGAAGAAAAAAACCCAACAGTTAAACAACAAGGAATCCATTAGAAAACAGGTAAAAGACATGAAAAAATATTTCACTGTACAGCATATACAGATGACAAATAAGGGTATGGAAA
Source organism: Dugong dugon (assembly GCA_030035585.1). Taxonomy (NCBI): domain Eukaryota; kingdom Metazoa; phylum Chordata; class Mammalia; order Sirenia; family Dugongidae; genus Dugong; species Dugong dugon. The sequence goes on along the minus strand of CM057481.1, from coordinate 25,427,392 downwards.
AAATGTTCAACATCATTAGTCATTGGGAAAATGCAAATTAAAAACACAATGAGATATCACTACCCCCCCCCCAAAAAAAAAACATTGCCATCAAGTCAATTCCCACTCATAGCGACCAAAATGGCTAAATTTAAATAATGGTGACAATACCAAATGCTGCAGAGTAATTTCAGAGAAACTGAATTACTCATACATTGCTGGTAGGAATGTAAAATAACACAGTCAGTGTAGAAAACAGTTGGGCAGATTCTCAAAAAAAAACAACTAAAATGCAGTTACCACACTATCCAGCAATTACACTCCTGAGTATTTAACCCCCGAAATGAAAATTTATGCCCACAAACTTGTACGTGAATGTTTATAGCAGCTTTATTTGTAACAGTCAAAAATTGTAAACAACCTAGATTATTTTTTAATGGTGAATGGATAAACAAACTATGGTACATCCATACCATGGAATACTACTTAGCAGTAAAAAAGGAAGAAACTAGTGATAAACACAACTTGGATGAATCTCCAAAGAATTATACTGAGTGAAAAAAGCTAGTCCCAAAAGGCTATATACTATATGGTTCCATGGTATACATTCTTGTAGTAACGAAATCATAGAAATGGAGAACAGATTAGTAGTTGCCAGAGATTAAGGAAATGTGGGAGAGGGGAGGGAGTTCTGAGGGAGAGAAGTAGGTGTGATTATAAAAGGACAACATGAGGGATCTATGTGGTGATGAAACTGTTTCTATTCCTTGTTGTTTTTGTTGTTGTTGTTAGGTGCCATCGAGTCAATCCTGACTCACAGTAACCCTAAGTACAACAGAACAAAATACTGCCCAGCCCTGTGCCATCCTCACAATCTTGAGCCCATTGTTGCAGCCACGGTGTCAATCCATCTCACTGAGGGTCTTCTTCTTTTTTGCTATACTTTACTAAACATGATGTCCTTCTCCAGAGACTGGTCCCTCCTGATAACATGTCCAAAGTAAGTGAGATGAAGTCTTGCCATCCTCATTTCTAAGGAGCATTCTCTGGATTTGTTCGTTCTTCTGGAAGTCCATGATATACTCAATAATCTTCACCAACACTATCTCAAAGGCATCAATTCTTCTTCAGTCTTCCTTATTCACTGTCCAGCTTTTGCATGCATATCAGGCAATTGGAAACACCATGGTTTGGGTCAGGTGCATGTTAGTCCTTCAAAGTGAGTTAGTCCTTCAAAGTGACATCTTTGCTTTTTAACACTATAAGGAGATTTTTTGAAGATTTGCCCAATGCAATGCATCATTTGATCTGACTGCTGCTTCCATGGATGCCAACTGCGGATCCAAGTAAAATGAAATCCTTGATGACTTCAATATTGTTTCCATTTATCATGATGTTGCTTATTGGTCCAGTTGTGATAATTTTTGTTTTACTTTATCATTTTTGACTATTACAAACAACAGTGCTATAAACATTCATGAACACGTCTGTGGTATAAGTTTTCACTTCTCAGGGATAAATACTCTGGAGTGCAGCTGCTGGGTTGTACGATAATTGCATCCCAGTTTCTTGTTTCGTTTTCTGTTCCTTAACTATATCAATATCCTGGTTGTAATAAGGATGATGTACTATAGTTTTACAGATGTTGCCATATTAGGGGGACTGGGCAATGGATACACAGAACTCTCTCTGTATTACTTCTTACAACTGTGTATCAATCTATAATTATCTCAAAAAAGAAGTTTAATTAAAAGTCAACCTCACAGTAAATCCAAAACCCACACCAGGCTTTTTCCCTCGCAAAGACAGTGTCAGGGAATTATACTATTTCTCCACTTTATAATCCACTGGCATTTTGTGTCAGTAAGCCATCACTGAAAATTAAAAACATTTCAATGCTGCAGACCCTTAAAGAGATAAAACTGTCTGGACTGCCTCTAGCACAATAGAAATTGCTTTGGAGCTCAGTGTCTTAAAAATAGACACACAGCATATAATCTATTCCAATAATGCCAGAGCAAGCTTATATCTCTCACTTGCAAAAGTTAACTTTGGATAGCATTAAACAATATTCAACAGATAAATGTTTCTCTGCAGTGGTAACTATATAAGTTTTCCATCTATCATCTTAAAAAGTAAAGAAATATTAACATATAAGTAGGTACCAAAAACCAAAAAAACACAAACCTGTTGCCATCAAGTCGCTTCTGACTCATAGCAACCCTACAACACAGAGTAGAACTGCCCCACAGGGGTTTTCAAGGAGCGGCTGGTGGATTCGAACTGTCGACCTTCTGGTTAGCAGCCAAGCTTACATACATGTAAATACAGATATGTGTGGGCAGGCACATATATTCACTGAAGACACAACTATAGATACTCCTCTTACATAACCAAACACCTTCCGAGATTGATTGTCTAGGTTTGAAAACTTAGGACCGTAATCTCATGGAACAACTCAGTCAACTGGCATAATCTAGTTTACAAAGTTCATGTTCTACATCCTAGTGAAGAGAGTAGCATCTGGCGTCTTAAAAGCTTGCGAGCAGCCATGTAAGATATAACTAACTATCTTGACTCATCAGGAGCGAAAGAGTAAGAAGATAACCAAAATCTCAGAGAACAATCAAGTCTACAAGGCTAATAGCCTACTCGAGTCACGACCTCAACTACACTGAAACCAGAAGAACTAGATGGTGCCCAGCTACAACCACTGACTGAACTGATGAGGGGCACAATAGGTGATCCTGGTTAGAATGGGAGAAAAATGGAGAACAAAACTCGAATTCTTAAAAATTCTCAATGAGACCAAAGGACTCACTGAAACTATCACCATGAGACACTCATTAAACCTTTAACTGAAACTATCTGGAGATCAACTTTTAACAAAGCAGAGTGACACACCAAATAAAGGATATTACCTGCTATATTAGTTCTCTACCTAAAAAAAAAAAAAAATCAGTATGAGTCAAAAAAGGTCAACATTTAATCCAAAGCAAACATAAGAAGACAAGGGGGCAGGGAAACTAGAGTACTGGAAATGGAACAACTGGAACACAAAGAGAATGTTGACAATTGTGAAAATGACAATTCTACCCAAAGCAATTTACAAATACAATGCAATCCCAATCCAAATACCAACAACATTCTTTAAAGAGATGGAAAACTAATCATTAACTTTATATGGAAACAAAAGAAGCCCTGAATAAGAAAAGCACTATTGAAGAAGAAGAATAAAGTAGGAGGACTTGCACTACCTGACCTCAGAACCTACTATACACCTACAGCAGTCAAAACAGCCTGGTATTGGTACAACAGACACACTTTCCAACTGAACAGAATTGAGAACCCAGATGTAAATCCATCCACCTATGGTCACCTGATCCTCGACAAGAGACCAAAGTCCATCAAATGGGGAACAGACAGTCTTTTTAACAAATGGTACTGGCAAAACTGGATGTCCATCTGCAAAAAAAAAGAAACAGGACCCATACCTCACACCATATACAAAAACTAATTCAAAATGATCAAGGACCTAAATATAAAGCCAAAAACTATAAAGTTCACAGAAGAAAAAATAGGATCAATGTTAGAGGCCTTAATACACGACAGTAACAGGATACAAACCATAAGCAAACACATAAACTCCAGAAGATAAGCTAGATAACTGAGATTTTCTAAAAATTAAACACTTATGCTCATCAAAAGACTTCCCCAAAAGAGTAAAAAGAGAACCTACAGACTGGGAAAAAATTTTTGGACAATACAAGTCCGACAAAGATCTAATCTCCAAAATCTACAAGAAAATTCAACACCTCTACAACAAAAAGACAAATAATCCAACTAAAAAATGGGCAAAGGAAATGAACAGACACTTCATCAAAGAAGACATTCAAGCAGCTAACAGACACATAAGGAAATGCTCATGATCACCAGCCATTGGAGAAATGTAAATCAAAACCACAATGAGATATCATCTCACCCCACCATTACTGGCACGAATCAAAAAAACTGGAAATAACAAATGTGGGAGAGGCTGCACAGAGATTGGAACTCTTATGCACCGCTGCTGGGAATGCAAAATGATACCATTAAAGAAAATGATAAGGCGCTTCCTTAGAAAGCTAGAAATAGAAATACCATACGATCAAGGAATCCCACTCCTAGGAATATATCCTAGAGAAATAAGAGCCTTCACACGAATAGAAATATGCACTACCATGTTCACTGCAGCACTATTCACAATAGCAAAAAGATGGAAACAACCTAGATACTCATCAACAGATGAATGGATAAACTATGATACATACACACAATGGAGTATTAAGCAACGGTAAACAAAAACATGAATCCACGAAGCATCTCCTAACATGGATAAAACTGGAGGACATTATGCCGAGTAAAACAAGTCAATCACAAAAGGACAAGTATTGTAGAAGACTACTAATGTAAAAACTCATGAAAAGGTTGACAAACAAAAAAGAAACAATCTTTGATCATTATGAGGGATGCGGGGGGGGGGGACTAAACAGACAATAGATAAGTGGTAACTTTGGTGAAGGGTACGACAATACACAATACTGAGGAAGCCAGCACAACTTGTACAAGGAAAGGTCATGGAAGCTCCACAGACACTTCCAAACTCCCTGAGGGACCAAATTGCTGGGTGGAGGGCTACGGGGACCGTGGTCTCGGGGAACATCTAGCTCAACTGGCATAACACAGTTTATAAAGAAAATGTTCTACATTCTACTTTGGTGAGTATTATCTGGGGTCTTAAAAGCCTATAAACAGCCATCTAAGGTACTCCAATGGTCTCAACCCCTTCGAAAGCAAGGCACAATGAAGAAAACAAGATACAAGGGAAAGATCAGTCCATAACGGACCACAACTACCACGGCCTCCACCAGACTGAGTCCAGTACAGCTAGATGGTGCCCGGCTCCTACCTCTGACTGCTCTGACAGGGATCACAATACAGCATCCCTGACAGAGCTGGAAAAGGATGTAGAACAAAACTCTAACTCACAACAACAACAAAAAAAAAGATTTACTGGCCTAACAGAGACTGGAGAAACCCCGAGAGTATGGCCTCTGGACACCCTTTTAGCTCAGTAATGAAGTCACTCCCGAGGTTCACTCTTTGGCCAAAGATTAGACAGGCCCATAAAACAAAAAGAGAATAATGGGGCACAAAAACCCAGGGACAAGGACTAGAAGCCAGGAGGGGACAGGAAAGCTGGTAACAGGGAACCCAAGACTGAGAAGGGAGAGTGTTGACATGTCATGGGGTTGTTAAATAATGTCATAAAAGAATATGCATACTAGCTGTTTAATGAGAAATTATTCTGTAAACTTGCATCTAAAGTACAAAAAAAAAAAAAGAGAATGCTGACACAATGCAAAAAATTAACCAATGTCATTGACACATTTCTGCAGAATTGTCAAAGGGGAATCTAACCTGCTGTGTAAACTTCCACCAAAAACACAATAATATATTATTTTAATTAAAAAAAGAGAGGGATAAAAATAGGATAGAGACTCAAGAATTGTACTACTATTCTGGGCATTTTTTCCTAAAACTTAAGTAAAAGAAAATGAGCGTTTTGTTTTTGTCATATTTCTAGTATCATCATGCTTTGAGGCAAATCTGCACCATCGCTGGCTCCATTTCCCGAATAAAAGCTATTCTTCTGCAACCATAGGCATGATTGCTGACTACTGCAAATAATAATTTAAGAATGTACTGCCATTTCTCAAACTGCTTCCTTGAAATTAAAACCATGAAATCAAAAACAACTTTGACAAGGTGAAACCAGGACTTTTTTGGCTTTATCTGAAGTTATCAGATTAACATTAAAAGGTCAAATGTGCCTCAAGCCCATATGCCCTGGACTACAACTCTGAAGTCAAAGGCAGAATGAAAAGAAGGAGATGAATTAACAAAAACACAAAGGTTGGGAAGTTCTGCAGTTATAATGCTAATATTCTGATACTTGCACAGATATAATTTGCTTGCTCTTGACCCTGGAAATATATAGTTTGTAAATGTTAGTGTTAATAGATATACAATTATCAATTAAAAAACTGAATTAAACTTTAGATCCACAAATTATCTGACATTTCCTATTATGGTCAGTGTTTTACTAGACCAACAGGACAATTTCTTAGGCACTGTTTAACTGCTCCAAATAGGACATACAGGAGTAGTAATCATGACACAGCATCATCTTTTAAATCAGATACTGTTCAGGACTCCTCCCTAACTCTTGAAACAGAAGGCATTCCACAATCTCAAATGAACAGGGAATTCCAATTGATAACACTCTGCCCACGGTTTTTCTTCCTTAGAACGCCACTTTCAATGTTCCAAACACAGAGCATCCACAAGGAGAACACGATAAGCCTGATAAGGTACAGCCAGAACGCTCTTTAGAGGCAGGGATGGCGAGACTTCATCTCACATACTTTGGACATGTTATCAGAAGAGATCAGCCCCTGGAGAGGGACATCATGCTTGGTACAGCAGAGGGTCAGCAAAAAGAGGGAGACCCTCAAGAGAGGGATTTACACAGTGGCTGCAAAGATAGTTTCAAGGATAACAACAATCATGGGGATGAGCAGGACTGGGCAGTGCTTTGTTATGTTGTACACAGGGTCACTATGAGTTGGAACCAACTCGAAGGCACCTAAACAACAATCTTTTGTTTTAATCCAAGTTCTATTTTATTTGTATTAAATCCTAGATTCCTACGGACCCTGCATGTTTGATTTAGCCTTGGCAAATGAAACCACACTGGCAGACCTGAAACTTCAAACCCTCCTTTTCACAAGTGGTGGTTTAAAAAGAGACAGAGAAAGACAGAAAGAGATGAAGAAAAAACTCTGGAAAGTTAAGAAAGAGCTGACAATGCAGGGACGGAAAGACGGTAAAACTGTTTAGAAGAGAATAAAGTTCTCTATCTAGTAACTATGAAAATGTTCGTTCTGAGTTGCCTGTAAGAAGCCCGCTTTGATGACATCTGGACATAAAGACTTAGCATTATCTTGTGTAGACCATAACCTTTAATCTCTAATTCTCTGCATGTTAACTGACTAACTGCTTTCAAACTGGCATCTTAATTGCATCTAACTTCTAAAACTAAATTATCAGAAGAAGGACTGCCATCTTGTCACTTCACTGTTGAGACCTAAACGTAAACAAACTGGTGTATTCCTTCACTTACAGATAATGAACTGTCAAAAATAGCAAATAAAATGCCTAAGTAGATTTCTCATTCAGTTTTTTACAGACATAAAAAGTTTGGAAGCACTACGTACACAAACTTTATCAACAACACTGGATTTTTTCTAGTTAGATGTCAAACAAATGTCAACTGCAAAAACAATCTGTCATTTTTTGGTCCCCAGTCCTTCTTCCTATCACCACTCAACTTCCTTTTGGGGAAATACGTTTCGTGCACTGTGCCTAGCCTTTGTGGGGTAACCAGTCAGGGGTCTACCCTCCAAATACAGCTCCCTTTCCTCCTAGAATCTGGTACAATCAAAGGCAAGGCCACAGCCTAAGCTCAGCCAGAGAGGTTGTTAGGAATCTGAACCTTGCAGTGATACAGGATTAAAAAAACAGCTGAAGTTCACTCATTCATGCTAGCAGAGGCCCCACACAAAACTTTAAGAGGGTCCTGTGCCAGAGACCCTGTAGAGCTGCCAGGGCTTTGACTGGTCCAAACCTTTTCTTTGAGCCTTTGACTTTGCTCATTTCCTTCTAATAAACACCCTTAGGCTTAAGTTAGCGGCCCTGGCAGGGCAGTGGTAAAGCACTTGACCGCTAACTGGAAGGTCAGCAGTTCGAACCCAAGTGCCAATTTGCAGTAGAAAGATCCAGCAGTCTGCTTCTGTATCTTCCTTAGAAACCTTATGGAACAGTTCCACTCTATCCTACAGGGTCACTATTAGTGGGAATCGACTCAACAGTAACAGATTTGGTTTCATTAACGAGCTAAGCTTAAGTTGAGAAGAAAGACCAATACTTGGAAAATACGGCCTTGGTGACAGAAACTATGCTGGAGATCTCACGATGGAATTTTTCAAGACCCACAACTTCTTCATTGCAGATACCTTTTTTCAACAACATAAACAGCGACTATACACGTGTGGACCTCACCAGATGGAATATACAGGAATCAAATCAATTACATCTGCAGAAACAGACGACCAAGAAGTTTAATATCATCGGTTAGAACAAGGCCAGGGGTCAACTGCAGAACAGACCATCAATTGATCATATCCAAGTTCAAGTTGAAAGCTGAAGAAAATTAAAACAAGTCCACAAGAGCCAAAGTACGACCTTGAGTATATCCCACCTGAATTCAGAGACCATCTCAAGAACAGATTTGAAACACTGAACACCACAATGACTGAAGATCAGATGAGTTGTGGGATGACATCATACATGAAGTAAAAAGTCATTAAAAAAGACACGAAAGAAAGAAAAGACCATAACAAATGTCAGAAGAGACTCTGAAACTTGCTCTTGAACATAGAGCAGCTAAAGCCAATGGAAGAAATGCTCAAGTAAAAGAGCTAAATGGAAGATTTCAAAGCACAGCTTGACAACAAAGTATTACAATGAAATGTACAAAGATCTGGAGTTAGAAAACCAAAAGGGAAGAACATGCGTGGCATTTCTCAAGCTGAAAGAACTGAAAAATTCAAGCCCCAAGTTGCAATACTGAAGGATTCGATGGGCAAAATGTTGAATGATACAGCAGGCACCAAAATAAAATGGAAGGAATACTCAGAGTTACTATACAAAAAAAACAAACATTTCAGGAGACAGCATCAAGAACTGAACTGATGGTACTGATGGAACAAGTCCAAGCTGCACTAAAGGCACTGGCAAAAAACAAGGGTCCAGGAATTGACGGAATACCAACTGAGATGTTTCAAGAAATGGATGCAATGCTGGAGGCACTCATTCGTCTATGCCAAGAAACTTGGAAGACAGTTACCTAGCCAGTCAACTGGAGGAGAGCCATTATTTGTGCCCATTCCAAAGAAAGGTGATCCAACAGAATTCAGAAATTATCAAACAGTATCATTAGTATACATACAAGTAAAATTTTGCAGATGATAACTCAAAAAGAGTTGTAGCAGTACATTGACAGAGAACTGCTAGAAATTCAAGCTGGATTCTGAAGAGGACACGGAACAAGGAATATCATTGCTGATGTCAGATGGGTCTTGGCTGAAAGCAGAGAATACCAGAAAGATGTTTACCTGTGTTTTATTGACTATGCAAAGGCACTTGACTTGTGTGGATCATAACAAATAATAGATAACATTGCGAAGAATAGGAATTCCAGAACACTTAATTGTGCTCATGTAGAACCTGTATATAGACCAAGAGGCAGTCATTTGAACAGCACAAAGGGATACTTCACAGTTTAAAATCAGAAAAGGTACGCATCAGGGTTGTATCCTTTCACCATACTTATTCAATCTGTATGCTGAACAAATAATCTGAGAAGCTAGACTATATTAAGAGGCATCAGGATTGGAGGAAGACTCATTAACAACCTGTGATATGCAGATGATACAATCTTGCTTGCCGATAGTGAAGAGGACTTGAAGTACTTACTGATGAAGATCAAAAATTAACAGCCTTCGGTACAGGTTACACCTCTACAGAAAACAGACATCCTCACAACTGAACCAATAAGTAACATCCTAATAAATGGAGAAAATACTGAAGTTGTCAAAGATCTCATTTTACTTGGATCCACAATCAACGCCCATGGGAGCAGCAGTCAAGAAATCAAACAATGTATTACACTGGGCAAATCCACTGCAAAAGACTTCTTTAAAGTATTAAAAAGTGTGATCGTTCAGGTTGTGTATCAACTTGGCTTGGTCAAGATTCTCAGTGGTTTGGCAGTTATGATGTAATTTAACAGTCGTATGATGATGTGATCACTTCCATGATTAGATTTGATAAAACGTGATTACCTCCATGATGGGATCTGCTGTGAGTAGCCAAGCAGTTGAAAGGGAGTTTCCTTGGGGATGTTGCCTGCACTGAATATAAGTGCACTCTTTGGCAAAGCTTGCAGGCTTTTGCTCACTCTGGATCCTGCAGCTGGCTCTTTTTCTTTTGACCTCCGGTTCCTGAGACTTGAGCTAGCAGCTTACCTGTGTCTTGCCTGCTGATCTCATCATCCGTTGGTCTTCGCAGTCTGTGAGCAAGAACCCTACACTGTCTGACCTGCTGATCCTGGGTATGTCAGCCCCTGTGGCTACATGAATCAGGAGAAGCCTCCAGCCTGACATACGGATTCGGGAAGTTCCAGCCTCCACAACCTCATGAGCCACTTCCATAATATACACCCCTTTATATAGATATTGATATACTTTACTTGCTTCTCTAGAGAACCCAGCCCAAGACAAAAAACAGAGGTGTCACCTTGAGGACTGAGTTGCACCTGACCCAAGCCATGGTCTTTACAGTTGCTTCATATGCATGTGAAAGGTGGACAATGGATAAGGAAGACCAGAGAAGAATTGATGCATTTGAATGATGGTCCTGGTGAAGAATACTGAATATACCATGGACTGCCAGAAGAACGAACAAATCTATCTTGGAAGAAGTACAGCCAGAATGCTCCTTAGAAGTGAGGATGGCAAGACTTCATCTCATGTACTTTGGACACGTTACCAAGAGGGACCAATCCCTGGAGGATGACATTATGCTTGGTAAAGTAGAGGGTCAGCAAAAAAGAGGAAGGCCTTCAATGAGACAGACTAACACAGCAGCTGCAACAACGGGCTCAAACATAGCAATGACTGTGAGGATGGCACAGGACCGGGCAAGCGCTTCGTTCTGTTCTACATAGGGTCACCTTGAGTCGGGACTGACTCAACAGCCCCTAACAACAAGGAGATTTGATGGCACAATGGTTAAGCAGTCAGCTGTTAACCAAAAGGCTGGTGGTTCAAACCTACTCAGAGGCTCCATGGGAGAAACACCTGGCGATCTGCTCCTATAAAGATTACAGCCTACGAAACCCAACAGGGCAGTCCTACCTGTCACATGGGGTCACTATTAGTAGGAATCGATTTGATGGAACCTAACAACAACAGGCTTACGTTAGGCAGAGTCAATATGCAAAAGGACCTGTGGTACATATTAATAGTGCTGTCTAGTTCCCCTCCCTTCCTGGACACATGAAAACATTATCCAGCCCCTCTGGAGTTGAGTGGAGCGATGTGACTAGTTCTGGACAATTGGCTGAAAGCAGAAGTGAAGTAGGCCTATATGCAATTTTCCATATTCTTTTCCTCCCCCAGAAAACTTTAGAACACCATGCTGATGGAGAAGCCATCATATGGAAGCACTCTGGAACACCAAGGTCAGCTTCCCTGAGGGCCACCAAGGACTGTAGCAAAGGAATTAAGCTCCTGAGATTTTGATGTTTTTATACCACAACATAAGCTAGCCTATTCTGACTGAGACAGAACTCTAATCTGTCAATTCAAGGAGACCACTCTACTTATACGCAGTACTGAAAGAGTCTTCCTACTTTAATCATTAGCATAACAGTTAGTAAACTACTGCACCCTACCACTGGGTAGAATAAGGTCTTTTGCGTGGTAGCTAAGCTCAGCCATCAACATGTATGTCATGCATCACAAAACACCATCAGAAAAGCAGTGTATGAGAACACTAATGATAAAGCTTGCCTTGCAGATTAAGTTAAGAAACTGGATGTCAAGTTGCAATAAATCTGTGGTTGAACACTTGATTAATCTTTAACATTCTTTCGTCCATTTCTGATGTATGGCAGACAAGATATCCTGAATATTCCTCCCATTGCAAGTAACAAAAATGTTGAATCAAGTATTTAAAAATATCTTCATAAATACAAAGCTGAACTGGCAAGAAATTAAGAGAACTTCAAAGGCCAAAAAGGGAGAGAAAATGGGAAAACAGACAGGAAGACTCTCAAGATACTTTAGCCTTGGGGCACGTGCTAAATCTTGATGACCTTGACCTTCTATTTAGAAATGGAACAAGAGGCAAAGCCTAGGGCCTGCCCAAGCTAGAGTATCAAATAGAAGACCAACACATTACCTTCAGACCCCAAGGATGCAAGCATAAAAAGAAGTAGCCAGCTCTGCAAGAGAGGATGGCAAGTGATCTTGAGACCTTGGTACTGAATGAATGATTCTTGGTACTGAATGATTCTCCCCTCAGAATCAAACCAGGTCTCAAAAGCAGGTCTGCAGCCCCTATTCACAATACCTCTCCCGGGAGACCAGAGATTCAAGCACCTGGAGTTTGCTAGGCTGCCCAAATGAAACATGGTTTCAATAACGGACTATACTTAATGAAGCCAAAATGTTAAAATTTCCAGCAGAGCAGCGATTCTCATATTTTAACATGCATAAGAATCATTTTCAAATTTGTTAAAACACAGATTGCTGGGTTCAAACCTCAGAATTTCTTATTCACTAGATCTGGGGTGGGGCCTGAGAATTTACATTTCTAACAAGTTGTCAGGTGATGGTGATGCCGCTGCTGCTCTGGAGACCACACTTTGAGAATCCCTACTATGACACTCAAGCTTCTGGGCATGTTGGAATCATCTGGGGAGCTTTTAAAGATACAGGTAGTCCCCGACTTACGACAGGGTTCCATTCCAACAACTCCATCATAAGTTGGTTCTGACATAGGTCAAATACCTCATTTTTCTTTGAGTTTTCATATCATTGCTTTTTATTATCAGTATCTTTATAAACCCAACCTTTTTTTGTCTTTAGGGGTTGGAAACATTACATATAAACTTACATACATAAAAAATACATAAATCATTTTAAAAAAGACGATTTTAAGTATGGTTCACTGTAACGTACACAGATTGTAAGTCAAAGATACCTGTAGTGATACCTAGGTCCACCTCCAGAGATCTGGTTTAACTGGTCTAGGGAGTAGCCTGAATGTCAGGGTTTTTTAAAGTCCCCATCGAATTCTAATGTGCCACCAAGGTTGAGGACCACTTATGTAAGACAGGGTCTGAAAGTTCAGGGAATTGGAATGGTTCTACAAAGCGCAACCTGCCCAGCCACTCCTAAATACTAAGCTGGAGGCCCCTTTGAAAGAGACCACTGTGAAGTGGCCACAGGTGAATGCTGTGACTCTCCCCCAACAACTTCCTTCCCCAGAGGGTTGTCAGTCATTTACCTTGTGACCCAGTACTGGGGAAAAGGAAATACCCAGACCTTTTGAATTTATAATATAACTGGCTCTGTGCTTGGGGTGATATCATGAAACCTAAAATGCTCCGTATTCAATAGTCAGATAAGGACCTTATTGACATCAGGTGCTACACAGAGTCTTGGGCCAAATCCATCACTCATCTGTTCGGTGGGCCCAAAGATTTATCCTTGGTTATTTTCCTAGTCCCAGAATCTATAATGGGAAAATACAGACTTAGAAACTGGCAGAATTCCCACACTGGATCCCTGACCAGTGGAGCAAGGAAGGGCCAAAGTAGAACTGCAACACCTACGCTGCCTGCCCACTCAATGAGAGCAAACCAAAAGTAATACACACCCATGGGGCAGCTTCAGAGTTCAGTGCCACCAGAGACTTGAGAGGTGCAGGAATGGTGATTTCTACCACATTCCTATTTAACTTGTCTATCAGGCTGGTGCAGAAGCCAGACAGTCATAGAGAATGACTACAGATGACTGCCAACTTAATCAGGTGGTAATGTATATTATACCTGCAGTTTTAGATGTGGTACCTTTACTGAAGCAGGTCAACACAGCCCCTGGATACCAAGTCTCCTGTTCTCTGTCATAATATAGCCCAGCAGGACCCTGATCATCTTCACAATACACATGACTTCAAGCTAGTCCATTAAATTCATGACATTATGCTAACTGGACCTGATAAGCAGCAACCTAAATTGTGTGCTGGAGGGCAAGAGATAAAACCTGCAAAAGTTCAGGGTCTACCATACTGAAGTTCCTAGGAGTCCACTGGTCTGGAGCACATAAGAATATTCCTTCTAAAGTGAGAGACAGGTTGCTACATCTTACAGTATGCACCAAGATAAAGAAGTCCAATGCTTGCTGGGCCTCTTTGGGTTTTGGAGGCTTCAACCCATTTACTGATCATTTATAAGCTTCCAGTTTTAAGAGGTACCCAAGAAAGTGTCCTGTAGCAGGAGGTGGAGTTCAAGCTGCTCTGCCAGTTGGGTCTTAAGACCCAGCAAACCTAATGGTATTAGGACTGTCTGTAGCAAGAATGCTGTGGCAAGCCCCAGCAGCACAGACTCCCAGGGTTGTGGAGTAAGGCGTTGCTCTCCCATCTGCTAACAACACTGTCCATTTGAAAAGCAGCTCCTAGCTTGTTGCAGGCCCTGGTTATGACTGAATGCCTGACCCTGGAATACTGTAGCATCTGTCTTGCCACCACAAAAATAAAATTGGTTATATACACAGCATTTTATTTTAAAATTGAAATGGTATGTATGAGACAAGCCAAGTAAATTCAGTTCATGTGTAAGTGGCTCAGATTCCCAAGGTATCTGCTCCCACTGCTCAGCTGCTCCTCCACCACTAAACACACACCCATGATTTCAAAAGGAGTTCCCTATTTTCTCCCTACGAGGAGGAAAACACGTAGGCCTGCCTGCTACACCAGCACCAGCAGAAAGCAAACAGTCACTTCACTGCAAGACTAAGCAAAGGTGGTCCAGAAAGATAATGGTGAAAGGAAATCTCCGAGTGGGCAGAACTTCGGGCAGTACATCTACATTTACTACAGACGGGAAGATGTACTAAAGGATAGACCTATTCCAACTAAAGTGCAGTGGCCAGCAGGTTAGCAACTTGGAAAGAACACAACTGGACCCCCCAAAAAAGTCTTGGGGAAGAGGGGAACCATCCTGTGAATGCCAGTCAACATCGTTTACCACTAACCCTCGTGTTTGCTCAGAGGCAATGATGGAGGCTATGCACGGGCTCAACAACATGGACTTCTACTCACGAAGGCTGACTTAGCTACTGCCCTTGTTGGCTGCTCAACCTGCTGAAAGAAGCCAACACTGAGTCCTGATGTGGCACTCCCTGGAGGGCCCAGCTACTCACCAGTAGCAAGCTGATTACACTAGAACATGCAGTGAACAACATGCTGTCCTCACAGGAATAAACAGATATTCCAGGTACAGATTAGCATCCCTGCCTCCTGCACTTCTGCCAACTCCATCATCCAGGTTACTGCCCCTTTCAGGAAGGCTCCCTCTGGGTTCTGGTAACTACCCACCCTACCCCTCTTTTCTCTTTAGGCCTAGAGGTAAGAAAAATTCCACTATTTCTAAACCTGGATAACTGTAATACCCTTTTAGTTAATCATCTTTTGTAAATAAGTCATTCTCAAATTATCCCAATTTGAGTGTACCATCTGTTGGAGTCTGTGACTGACATATTCCCCTTTGATAAACTTCACTTTCCACTTTTTCCCTTATCAGCTGGTGAAACCAATTAATATTGCAAATGACAGCATCCACCCCAATAGCTGAATCCATCCCTTCCTTGCTAGTAACAAAAGAAAACCCTAATCATACACTTAGACTGACCAATGAACAGGGTGTCCAGTTACATTTTGAATAATAGCCTTCGGGTGAGGTGGTTCTGACTCATAGTGACCCTACGTGCCACAGAATGAAACACTGCCTGGTCCTGCGCCATCCTCACAATCTTGAGCCCACTGTTGGCAGCCACTGTGTCAATCCATCTTGTTAAGGGTCTTCCTCTTTTTCGCTGACCCTCTACTTTACCAAGCATGATGTCCTTCTCCAGGGACTGATCCCCCCTGACAACATGTCCAAAGTATGTAAGACGTAGTCTCGCCATTCTTGCTTCTAAGGAGTATCCTGGTTGTACTTCTTCCAAGACAGATTTGTTCGTTCCTTAGGCAGCCTTTTAAGCCTTCACAAATTATAAAGCTAACTCACATTTTAAAAAAACAAATGGTTGCAATCACCAGGGGCAATTAATTTATATGTCATCGCAATATCAGAGAATCAGCCTCTGAATTCACCTTCTTGACCACCCATCAAGCAACAGTGTTCACCAATGACAAATGACAATGACAAACGATACAGGTGGAGCCCTGGTGGCACAGTGGTTAAGAGCTCAGCTGCTAATCAAAAGGTCAGCAGCTTAAATCTACCAGTTGCTCCTTGGAAACCTGTGGGGCAGTTCAACTCTTTCCTATACAGTCACTATGAGTCAGAATCGACTCAACAACAACAGGTTTGGTTTGTATAGGATACTGTGGCCAGGACTCTTAGCTGCTATACTGGAAAGAGATGTATACCCTCATGGTTCACTCTTTCCACCCTTCACTGCTCCTCTGTGACAACCACAAATGAAACCTGACAAAGGAGGAGCAAGAGGCTATTCCAGTCAGAGGAAACCAAGTTAGAGGCATATATTCTGGGTACCGCCACATTGTTATGGCAAATCCCCACTTCTGTACCTAATGTAAACATCTACCAGGGTGTAGATCATAAATGTGTTTATCGAGGGTGGAATGACTTTACTTACGAAACATCAGTGCACAACCATGCTCACTAAATAAATGCTGTCTTAGAAGCCCGAGTTACCAGTGTCACATTAGTAAAATTTGGGTCTTTAGAGGCTGTACTTATTTGAAGGTTATGCCACAAGGAACATAACTCCAATATCACAGTTCTGAGCTTGCCATATATAACTAGTACTACTTACTTGGTACCATATTCTTAAAAGAAATGTCTTCAACACTCCTTAACTAGTAGAAACACAAAGGAAGCCCATTTAAAACTGCATTTTTCTGCTTCAGGAGTTCACCCTGATTAGTTGTGTTTGGTGCAATTCTTTCCATCACAGATTCTCTCTCCAGGTTTTTCATCTAATAGAAAATTAAATGTGATGCTCTACTAGGTTCCCAAGGATTACAAATTACACTGCATTCAAATACACAAGCCTCACAACTACTGCTGCAAAACTATTATAACAAAGGCGTGTTCCCTAGCCCAGGTAAAATGAGCATCAAAATCAGTCATTGCGAAAAACACAGAAGCTAAAATTGTTCTACAAGATGTTGGGTAAGAAACTAAATGGATTCTATCATTGTAAGAAATTAGGAAGCACATCTTTTAAGAATTCTTTGATGTGAGATGTTTAATTTGTATGCAAAAGTGATTCAAATATGGCAATTCCCCAAACGATATGCACTTCAGCATCCCAACTTAATATAAGAAACAAATCCAGACTGCTTCACTTTATTCTCCACAAAAATGTCAATATCATTCAGTTCTCGTTTTATCATTTCCAACAACTTTACCTATAGTGCTGTCCAAAATGTAACTGAAAAAGAAGTTTGTTAAGCAGCGTGGTAACAAATTCACTGAAATTAACATTGTGGAGATTTATAAATGCTATAAATCTCAGCTCAGGGTTACAAACAAGCCAGAAATGATCATTCACCGTCTCTTGTGTGAAATATGGCATCTATGGCTCCTCAACACACAGTATACAAAATAATAGAGGGGACCACCGCAAAGCAGCAGGACGGTGCAAGGTTCTCTTTGAGGTCACAATAACAACGATGAAGTAGGACAATATACACCCAACTTCACCTACAAATGCAACAAAGTAGAAGTACTTTTTCTAGGAAAGCATTCAAGGGCCATTTTTACAAATTGCCCATCAACGAGAAGGATCCTGCTCAAGCACAGGCTTTAGAAAGAGAAATACCATAAAAGAGAAAATTGTTAAACTGGACTTCTTCAAAATTAAAAACTTCCACTCTTTCGAAGTCACTAAAGAGAACAGACAGAAAAGCCACAGACTGGGAGAATTTATTGCAAAGCACATATCTGATAAAGTACTCATATCCAGAATGTATGAAGAACTCTCAGATTTGGATATTTAGATGCATGGACAGACGAGAGGCAAGCAGATGACTCTTCAAAACTCAGTAACAAGAAGACAAGCAACTTTCAGGAACCTTAGAGATGACAGTTTCCCTAAATTAATCCATATCCATTTTCCCAGTTGCAAAGTGACTGAGATATTCACCAGCTACATCTAGGTCATGAGACTTCTCCCATGCTGCTATCATTCATGCTATTTTGTCTGTCTTGTATATTTGCATAAAGCTAAGTAAACTTGGTGCTGAGTGATACAAATGTAACAGAACTCTCTGGAGCTGAAAGAAGAAATTGAAAATTCTGAAGAGCCTTTTACCTGTTATTACTAAAAACCTTCCCACAGAAAGAGTTCCAGGCTTAGATGACCTCATGCGTGAATTGGTGGAAGAAGAAAGAATTCACCCATGAAGTCATCTAAACCTAGAATTCTTTTTATGGGAAGGTTTTTAGTAATGTATTAAGAAATATAACGCTATTCAATTTTACTATTTCTTCCACAGAGTTGTTATTCAGGAAGCTTCTTCATGTCATTTAAGTTGTTGAGTATGTAGGCAGAAAGTTATTCAGATTATGTCTTTTTTATCTTTTAATGGATGTTGTGAACTGTGTCCCCCCAAAATGTGTGCTGTAACCTCTATGCCTGTGGTTATAACCCCATTTGGGAATGGGCTGTCTTTGTTACATTATAGAGACAGGATTTGTCTAGAGTCAACCTGTTACACGATACAAAAGAAGGAAACTGAGCAAGCAGAGACGGGATAAACTAGATGCCTAGACATATGGATATCGCCAAGGAATCAGGAAGCAGAAGCTGAAGAGACAAGGATCTTCCTCCAGAGCTGAGATAAAGCCTTCCCTTAGAGCCAGTGCTCTGAATTGGGACTTCTGGCCTCCTAAACTGTGAGAAAGTAAATCTGTTTATTAAAGCCATCCACCTGTGGTATTTCTGTTAGAGCAGCACTAGATAACTAAGACAATGGATGTTGGATTTCCACCGCTATCTTTTGGTCCTAACATTGGTAATTTGTATTTTCTCTTTATAGTCCTAATGTCAATAATTCGTATTTTCTCTTGCTCAATCTGGCTAAAGGTTTAATAATTTTACTTACACATTCAAGGAATGAACTATTGGTTTCATTTGGTTTTTCTCTATTGTTTCTTTCCAGTTTACTGATTTCAACAATTTCAGCTCTTATGTTTATTATTTATTTGAATTACCTTGGGTTTAATCTGCTCTTCTTTTTCTAGTTTCTTACGCTGGAACTTAAAATACTTATCTTCTATTACAGTTGTTCTTCTAATACAGTTGTTCTCAAAGCATCAAAGTACCAGTGGCATCAAAATCACTTGGGAACTTGTTAGAAATACAAATTATTGGGACTTACTCCAGACCTACTGAACAAGAAACACCAGGGGTGAGGCCAAACAACCTATGTTTTAACAAGCCTTCCAAGTTAACTCTGATACACACTAACGTTTTCACAACTACTGTTCAAAGATGAGTATTTAAAACCAAGAAATATTTTTCATATCCTCACTTTCAGAGCATCACAGAAATTTTGATAGGTTAGGTTCCATCATCATTTCAGTTTAAAATCCTCCGCCTTATCCATGAGTTACTTGAAGTATTCTGCTCAATTTCCAAATACTTGACTATTTTCTAGATTTCCTCTTGTTATCGATTCCATCAATTCCTGGAGCTTTGTTTTCACTAATGCCTTCAGTGCAGCTTGGACTTCTTCCATCAGTACCATTGGTTCTTGATCATATACTACCTCCTGAAATGGTTGAAGATGACCAATTCTTTTTAGAACAGTGACTGTCAGTATTCCTTCCATTTTCTTTTGATGCTTCCTACATCGTTCAGTATTTTCCCTATAGAATCCTTCAATATTGCGACTCAAGGCTTGATTTTTGTCTTCAATTCTTTCAGATTGAGAAATGCCAAGCGTGTTCTTCTCTTTTGATTTTCTGACTCTAGGTCTTTGCAAAAGACCTCTTTAAAGTATTAAAAAGCAAAAATATCACTCTAAGGACTAAAGTACACCTGACCCAACCCATAGTCTTTTCAACTGCCTCATATGCATGTGAAAGCTGGACGATAAATAAGGAAGACAGAAGAAGAATTTGATGCCTTTGAGTTATGGTGTTGGCGATGAATGTTGAATATACCAGACTGCCAAAGAACAAACAGATCTGACTTGGAGGAAGTACAGCCAGAATGGTCCTTAGAAGGATGGGGAGACTTCATCTCACATACTTGGACGTTTTATTAGGAAGGACCAGTCCCTGGAGAAGGACATCATGCTTGGTAAAGTAGAGGGTCAGTGAAAAAGAGGAAGGCCCTCAATGAAATGGATTGACACAGTGGCTGCAACAATGGGCTCAAGTATAACAACAATCATGAGGATGGGGCAGGACAGGGCAGTGTTTCATTCTGCTATACAAAGGATCACTACTGAATTAGAACCGACCAGACGGCACCTAACAACGACAGGTCTTGGCACATTTCATCATAATACTTTGTCTTCTCGAGCTGTCCTTTGAAATCTTCCATTCAGCTCTTTTACTTCATCATTTCTTCCTTTCGCTTTACCTAATCTATGTTCAAGAACAAGTTTCAGAGTCTCTTCTGACATCCATTTTGGTCTTTTCTTTCTTTCTTGTCTTTTTAATGACTTCTTCCAGTCAGCAGTTCAAATCCACCAGCCGCTCCTTGGAAACCCTATGGGGCAGTTCTACTCTGTCCTATAGGATCGCTATGAGTTGGAATCAACTAAATGGCAACGGGTTAGGTTTGTTTTTGTTTTTGCTTTTTTACTTTCTTCATGTAAGATGTCCTTGATGTCATCCCATAACTCTACTGGTCTTTAGTCATCAGTGTTCAGTGCATCAAGTCTATTTTTGAGATGGTCTCCAAATTCAGGTGGGGTGTGCTCAAGGTTGTACTTTGGATCTTGTGGCCTTGTTCTAATTTTCTTCAGCTTCAATTTGAACTTGCTTATGAGTAATTGATGATCTGTTCTGCAGTGGGCCCCTGGCCTTGTTCTGATACTGAGTTTCTCCATGGTCTCTTTCCACAGATACAGTCGATTTGATTCCTGCGTATTCCATCTGGCGAGGTCCACATGTATGGTCACCATTTATGTTGTTGAAAAAAGATTTTCAATGAATAAGCCGTTGGTCTTGCAAAATTCTATCGTACGATGTTTCATAAGCAATTTCACGCTTTTGAGCAACTAAACCACAAAATGTCTAATTAGGACATTAAAAATCAAATAAATTTTTTAATTTCAAAACGATGGCAATAATAATACTGCAAAGCATTGTGAACTTACTGAATAATGTGCTGAAAATGAAAGAAGAAATATGCAATAGCATTTAAAGATAGTTAATACACTGATTAATATGTCATGAGCTAACTAAAGTTGTACAACGTTTCAATTTAGAAAAAGGTTAAAGCAAGAGTTAGAACTTAAAATTTTCTGAATTATTTTCCTATTGTATGTTTAATATAACGGTTAAAGTGACACTGCAATGAGAAAAGATGTGCCTTCACAATGGAGATATTTGGTAGCATCACTTTAATCAAACGATCAAAGTAAGTATGACTAAAAGGGGGTAACCTGAAATTATGTGCTTCCATCATGTGATGAACTATAAAGCAGCCAACAACATCTATGATGTACTCTTACCAAAAAAAAAAAAAAAAATGTTTAATCTGTATCTAATCAGGCCTCTAGACCTAACTTACAGCTTATAGGAAATCTAGGGACCAGAGGAACAAGTTAAATGATACCAAGAGAAAAACAGCAGATGAATTCAGAATGTGAAACACTCTACAAGACAACTGGCCTGGACTCTTCAAGAAATCTATGTCATTAGGGAAAAGATAGGGAGACAAGTCTACATTACAAAAGATAAATGAGACATAACTGTCAAATACAATGAGGGAACACTGACTGGTGTCTTGTCAGGAAAATAAAAAAAGCTTAAAAGACATTCATGGGACATTCGGGAGAATCTGAATGATTGTTTGGAATTATTATTAATTTTCTCTGGTGTGATAATAGTACTGTGGTTATGTAGGAGAATGTCCTTATTCTAAGGAAACACATGCTGAACCATTTAGGACCGTGGTTCTCAACTAGAGGCAGTTTTCCCCCAGGGGCCATTTGACAATGTCTGGAGACAGTTTTGGTTATCATAGCTGTGGGTGGGCTACTGGCTTCTAGTGAACAGAGGCCAGGGATACTGCTAAACATACAATACACAGGACAGCTCCCTACACCACAAAAACTATCCAGCACAAAATGTCAATAGTGCCAAAATTGAGAAACCCTGAATCATGGTGACATGTTATAGACTTTCAAATGGTTCTATATGTGTGTCTGTGTGTGTATATATATATATATACACACACACACACACATACACATATATACACATATGTATATACATACACATATATATATATACGTATATATACATATATACACGTATATACATACATATATACACATATATACATATATAGACACACACATACATACACAAATATACATATATATACACACACACACTTGGATAGAGAAATGAAGCAAATATGGCAATATGTTAAGTGTTGGATCTAGATAAAGGGTATAGAAGTGTTAAGTGAATTATTCTTTCATGTATATTATTTTTTATAAAGTATATAAAAACTGCATTATATAAATTTTCCTAATAAAATGTTGAAAAAAAAAATAAATAGAAGTGTTTCACTTTGCATTTCAAAAAAATTATCTGAGAAGCAACACAAACTACCACCAATCTTCTGTGTTAATTTAATAACCAACCAAGGGGATTTCGTTTGTTGCACTGATATTAATAGTAGTACCTATTTCATAGAATTGCTCTGATTGAAGACAATGAGATAATATGAACGTAAAAGGCTGAACGTGATGTCAGGCACATAGTAAGTGTTCACAAAAGTGTTAGATACGTCTACATGTCTTTTTATGCTAATAAAAAAAGAAATAAGATGGCATGATACATAGTGTCCAATCAGAATATAGCTCCAAGTTCTAGCCACTATCCACATATTTTTTTATTGCCTAAAAAGGCCAACTTCCACAGGGAAAAAAAAAAAAAAAAGATGTACAAGTGCCCCTCTAAAATGAAACAAGCAAACAGAAAAAAAAGCACAAGCCTAGATGATTTTCATAGAGGAAGTGTACCAAACACTTAACGATCAAATAATCCCAACACATCTTAAGCTATTACAGAGCATGGAAAAGGGAAAACGTCCAAATCCGTTTTATGACATGAATATAGCAATAAAACAGCAAAACCTGACAAAATTTGCATACACATACCAATCTCACTTATGAACATCAATGTAAAAATCTTAAAGAAAACATTATCAAAGAGAACAGCACATTATAAAAATATAAGACATCATGAGCCAAGTGGAGTTTCTTCTAAAAATTTAACAGTGGTTTAATACTAGGAATCCCATTAACATAATCCATCCTATTAATAGAGAGGATCCCTAGTGGCTCAGTGGGTAACAGCTCAGCTGCTAACCAAAAGGTCAGCAGTTCAAATCCACCAGCCACTCTTTGGAAACCCTATGAGGCAGTTCTACTCTGTCCTACAGGGTCGTTATGAGTCAGGATCGACTCAATGGCAATGGGTTTTTTATTAATAGAGATAGAAAAGTAAAGTTGTATGATATCTTGGTAAACGCCATATAATCAACACTCATTCATGTTAAAAATAAAGTAGAAATTGGTAAATACTTATTTAGCATGATTTTGTAACAATACCAATTATTACTGAGAACACAGACCAATGTGAATTGTTTCATTCCTAGAAAAAATTTAAATTCACACAATCTTTTTGAAAAACAGTTTAGCATTATCCTGTCTTAGTTATCTAGTGCTGCTATAATACAAATATCACAAACGGCAGGCTTTAACAAATTTATTTTCTCATAGTTTAGGAGGCTAGAAGTCCAAATTCAGGGCACCAGCTCCAGGGGAAGGCTTTCTCTGTCTGTTGGCTCTGAAGGAAGGTCTTTGTCTCTTCTGAGCTTCTACTCCTGAGCAATCTTCAGGTGGCTCAGCATCTCTCTTCCTCCATCTCTGATTGCTCATTTTTGCCTAGTTTCTTTTATATTTCAAAAGAGATTGACTCAAAATATACCCTACACTAATCCTGCCTCATTAACACAACAAAGACAACCCACGCCCATATGGGATTATAACCACAGGCATAGAGGTTAGGATTTACAACACACATTTTTGGTGGACATAATTCAATCCATAACACCCTCTAGTTCTGGACATACACATACCCTAAGACCTCAAAATTCTACTTCTGGACAATTCCACTCCCAAGTGAAAGCCCGCACAAGTGCGTCAAACTGCACGTGCAACAATTATTTATAATCGCCAAATACGGAAAAACACCGAAATGTCCATCAGCAGTGGTGTGGTATATTCATTCAATAAAATGAACTACAGGTAGGTGCAAAAACAAAGTTGAATTCCACAAACATAAAACAAAAAAAGCCAGACACCAAAGACCACATGCTATATGATTCAGTTTAAATAAAATTCAAAAGCAGGTAAAATAATCACAGTATTAGAAGTCTCAGTAGTGGTTACTTTTGAAGCAAGGGAGAAGCAGGAATTGGGAGAGGGCACAGCGGTCTCTTGGGATGTTGGTAATGTTCCATTTCTTGACCTAGCAGAAGTTACCTGGGTTTTCACTTTGTGATAATTCATTGAGTAGTACATTTATGCTGTGTACGTATTTCTGTGTATGTGTAATATTTCAATACAAATGCATTAAAATTTTAAACCAAGCAGGCAAAAAGCAATCTCTAAATCTCTAAAACAGACTTAATAATAAAAACGAACCTAACAATATATCAAACTGGTGACAGAAGTACAATGTGAAGAATCATTTGAATTGACTTTAAAATGCAGTATTTTGACTATACATCCAGTAGATTATAACCCGAGGTGGGAAGAAAACCACAAAAGTAGCTTAAACCACACTTTTGATTTTTGCTAGTAATAATAATTGTTACTGTTATTTTAAACACTCATATATAGTTTCATATAGGTTAAAGAAAATAAGTGATTATGTTAATGTCTTCAGCAGCTAAGATTTTCCGCTTATAAGGAAAGAGAGCTAAATTTAACATCAAAATGGTAAAAACTATCATTCTGAGTTTGAGTTGGAAGTGTCAGCATGAATTAACAAACTTTTTCTCTTTTTAATAAATAATATTTCCTAGTTCTGACCCCTGATAAGTTTTAGAAGAAATGAAAATTCCAGTAGCAATGAGCACCCCTACCCAGATTGTGTTCTCTAAAACACCATTTCCAACTAAAAGCAGACAAGGGTTCTTAGAGAAATTATTCCAGGACTAGAGCTGACAATACCCAAGATAAGCTTGTAAAATCCTGTTGTGACAGAAAGCAAGCAAATCATCAGAGACAATAA
The DNA here is from genome assembly GCA_030035585.1 of Dugong dugon. Taxonomy (NCBI): domain Eukaryota; kingdom Metazoa; phylum Chordata; class Mammalia; order Sirenia; family Dugongidae; genus Dugong; species Dugong dugon. The sequence goes on along the minus strand of CM057481.1, from coordinate 25,401,930 downwards.
CAGGGTCATGACAAAAGGAGAAAGGAACAAACTTGAAAAAGCTCCATGGGACAGAGATGGAACAATCTGACCATCAAAAAGATTAATGACTTCAAAGGACTGAAATATATAAACCATACATATATAAAATGCATAAATTCCTAATACAAAAAAAAAAAAATCTCACTGGACACCTCATGAGATTTCTAAGGCATCAAATCCTCAACCTGAAAATTGGCTTATAAAGGGAAACGATCAAGTATTTGCCCTACCTTTCCTAAACTACATTTCAGGACACCCAAATAGGAATGCACTTCTATAAGAAAAACAAACAGCTATAAATGCAAAAAGGATTTGTAAAATGAGAAAATTACCATTTTACAACTCCCTAAAGGACCTATGCATCCAGGCAATGATCATCAATGGATTCTAAAGCTATTAAGTAAAAGACTGAAGGAAAAGTTCATAATGTTAAGATTGACCACATCTGAATCCAGTGATCAATCTTAACGCCACTAACAGGAGTTCAACCAGACATTACATGGCTTTCCCTATGATGTCACGGGAAATATATAGCACCAACTATGAAGAATGCCTGCCCCCATCAAAAGAAAAACAGAGAGAAAGAAAGAAAATCTGAACCTCAATCTACTCAAGGTTCCACATCTAACCAGCAGCTTACAGTAAATAATAGACCACGTTAAATGACTCCAAAGGATGCCACAGAATTGCCAACATTCTAGATTTGGCTAAGAAATAAAAATTTATCTTAATATAAATTAAGTGGCATAAAAAAAAAGCAGACAGAAATGTTTGAAATTGAAAGACTTAAGAGTTTTACCATTTAAATGCAATATGGCACTTTGTTTCAATCCTGGCTCAATTTTTTTTTTTTTTTTTAACAAAATGACACATAGGAGACCATCAATAAAATGTAAACACTGACTGGGCATTACATGACATTCAGGAACCACTTTTGATTTTGTTAGGTGTGATAATGGTATTGTGGTTATATTTTTAAAAGTGCCTTTCTGTTAGAGATACATACTATTTATGAATAAAACGATATCTGGGATTTTCTTTAAAATACCCCAGGAAAGAGAATAGATAAAACAAGACTGGCAAAGTATTAATAACGGTTGAAAGTTAGTGATGATACTTCATTATCCTAGACTATTTTTATATATGTTCAGAATTTTCCCTAATAAAAAATTTTTAATGAAGGAGGTCAAACTGGAATTTTACATTCTACATTCAAATTCTGGAATTTTATCATTCTATGTTCAATTTTCTAAAATACATCTACTGCATACTTGAGATTAAATACGTGTAGCATAATATCAGGAATATTTCTTAAAATTATTATACATAACAACCTCAATGATTCCAGGGTGGTAAATACGTTACCTGGGAAGAAAAGTTTAAGAAGTTGCTTTTATTTTTTCTGTGGAAAAAGAATTCAATATGCAATTCTAAATGCATACAGGCGATCATGACCAGCTCTTTTCTACAGCCCACTGCTGACAGAAAAAGATGAACGAGGCTTAAACTATAAGGATAGTAAAACAGATTGTTTCTCCTTCTCGTCTGTCTCTTTATAACAAATAACAGCGCCATAGTTTCCTATCACTCTTTTAATCATTCGTTAAATCATTCGACATAGACTGAGTGCTGAAATACACAAGTTACCTTGCTGGCTAGGCACTAGCGGGTACGAAGATAAGTAATAAAATGAGGTTCTATGCCTTTTAAATGCTTACTAAAACTTCAACCACAATTATTAGTGTCCACTGGTAGTAAACCTACCAGAGAAATCAGGAATCATCTCACACTTAAAATTTATTAATGGTGTACTGAAAAATTATCCATAAACACCCAATTATGAGTTTTACAGAAACATGGTCTCAGGAGTTTTGAACCTAAGGCTCATCAACAGGCTTTAGAGAGTTCCATCACTACCAGTGGCCATCAAGGCGACTCTGACACATGGTGACCCCACGTGTGTCAGGATAGAACTGTGCTCTATAGGGTTTTCAATGACTGATTTTTCAGAAGTAGATCACCAGACCTTGCTTCCGAGGAGCCTTTGGGTAGACTCAAACCTCCAACCTTTTGGATAGTGTTACCAGTTTTCACCACCCAGGGACTCCAAAGAGTTCCCAAACCCCCTAAAATCACCTGCAAGGTGTTGACTTTGCATTTTTCTGGGGAGGCTGTGTTTATAGTTTTCATTCATCTCAAACGGTAATAATCACCAACAGACTGCCACTGCATTTCACGTATCAGAAACTTCTAAAAACAGGAAAAAGATGAAACACAGAACCATTTACCTGCTAAGCCTCCACAGAGCCTGCTTCTATGTCGTGTGTGCCATCAAGTCGATTTTGACTCATAGCGACCCTGCAGGACAGAGTAGAACAGCCCCATAGGGTTTTCAAAACTGTAATCTGTACAGAAGCAGACTGCTTTCTCCCATGAAGCATCTGGTGGGTCCGAACTAGCAACCTCACTAGGGTTCCTAGTTCAAACATACCAAACTAAAAAACCACATCCATTGCAGTCGAGTTGGTTCTGACTACAGCAACCCTATAGGGCAGAGTAGAACGGTCTGCGCCACCAGGGCTCCAACTAAGTCTCAAAACTTGTAAAACTTTGTTTCCAGTGTTTGAGTGACCTCTAGTGGCTGCATAAATTATCACAGGCAATTGCTCAGAAATTAATACTTAAAGAACTAAATGGTGCAAAATAACAGAAAAATGACATGACAGAACACTTGGCAAAATTTCAAGGTATTATGTAAATTCCTACTTATACAACAGAACTTAGTTCACAATGTAAGATGCTGAATTCAAAATAGTTTCCCAGATAGCTAAATATACACTATTGTTTAATGAAATAAGTCTGCATTTTCCCAAGTCCTTGCATTTCAAATTAATAAAACATCAGCAAACACTCAGGAAGGTAACAGTGTAGGAGTAATGGATACAACAGCCTCAAGAATTAACACTCCGTCTGGCAACAGATGCAGCATCAGGAATACAAGGTTTGCTAAAAGAAGTTGTAAACAGGAGTTAGAGAAATACTTTGAGCAAAGCATCTGGTCTCTGAAGAGAGGGGAGCGCTAGCCAAAGAACTCACCCTGAGGAAGCACAAAGGACGAGTGTAGCTCAAGGACTGCCAGGCAAAATGCAAGAACAATCACAGGAGGACCAGGCCACAGGGGAGCAGCTGGGGAGTGTGTCAGGTACACCACCCAGGGCACCTGACAGGTCCCAGGTTCCTGCAGATGCACTCTCCCCAGCCCCTCACAAATTTCTAGTGCAACAGGGCACACTGCCTCCACCACAGCCAGGCCACAAGGAGGCCCAAGCACAAGGATCCCACGGTAGGTGTGGCACTCAGCTTCAGCCTTGGCCTCCTTCCACAGATACTATGCCAAACCCTCACCTCCAGAGCCCTTCAGTGACACCTACCTGCTTATGTCTCTCCCCAGTGATACCTAAGTCCCCAGACGGAGCTGACCCTCCAGACAAGAACCATCACAGTCCTAGGACATTTCTGAAAGCACAGATTAGCCTTTCCAGGAAATGTCCTGCTGATGCCTGGGACAACTGCCTACAGCTGTGAGATTCACTCAGGCTCACTGCCCAGTGCTATAGTGCGTTATTCTCAATGCTATATAGTATTCCAGAGCAAACGTGCCACGCTTTGTTCATTCTACTGTTGATGGACATATGAGTTATTTCCTATTTGGACCCATTACAAATAACACTGGTACTACAGCATATACTCTTGTACACATCATTTGGCATGCAGCTGGCGCGTTGGGTTATAGGGTAACGGATGCTGGTTAGCAGGTAGATGTGCTCAGATCTCCAGCAAGGCTGTGGACATTTACACTCCCACCCGTAACATATGAGCATTCCTGCTGCACAGTTCTTTCACCAACATTTAGGACTGTGAGGCTCTAGTTTTTCTTTTTAATCCACTGTATTTCCTGTTAACTGGTAGTCTGGTCTAGAGGCTTGTTTTGAGATTCACTGTGTTCCTGCATCACATTAGGAGTCTGCTTGTCTCACCTGCAGTGATGATACACTCACCGGCAAGTTCAGGAATTTCCAGTCTGACCCATTCATTACAATGTCCAAATCGATCGCTAAAGGTTTTAACACCCAATGATAACTACCTATACTCCTTCTTTTATCCCTTGTAAAATATAGTTTTCTAAATGTTATCTTTTCTACTTCAAGAAGAATTTTCCCTCATCAATAATTTGGTTTCTCTGAGAAAACCAAATTTCTCAGGAAAGACTGCAGCACATTTTAAAGGTGACGGTGTGTCTGATGCTCTTCCACTTCTGTCCTTGATCTCCTTCCAGCTTCCCAGCACCTCCAGACCAAGGTTCATTCTAATCTTCTTTGTATCCCCAGGGCCTGAAGTACAGAAACTACTAATGAATGATACTTTTTAAATTTATTTGTGCTGTTGTTGAGAACATACACAGCAGAACACATACCAATTCAACAATTTCTACACGAACAATTCAGTGACACTGATTACGTTCTTCCAGTTGTGCAACCCTTCTCACCCTCCATTTCCAAGTTGTTCCTCCCTCATTAATATAAACTCACTGTCCCCTAAATTTCCCATCCAATCTTTTGAGATGCTGTTGTCAATTTGATCCCATATAGACAGACCTTAAAAGAGCACAATGTTCAAAGCAGACATTCTTTACAAGTTAAATAAAACTATTGTTTGGTTTTAAGAAGACTTCAGGGGATATTTTTGGATTAAGGTTTAAAGATTATCTCAGGGCACAGGTTTCATCCAGCCTCTATGGCTCCAGAAAACATGGATTCCATGAGCAACTGAAATTCTGCTCTGCATTTTCCTCCTTTTGATTAGGATTTTTCTATAAAATCTCTACCCTACCCCCAAAGGTTAAAGATACTTTAAAATATTTAAATAACAATTTTATTGTGTTTTTGGTGAAAGTTTACACAGCAAATTAGGTTCCCATTTGGCAATTTCTACACAAATTGTTCGGCAACATTAGTTACATTTTTCACAATGTGTCAACATTGTCTTTAATTGCATTCTGGTTGTTCCATTTCCAGTACTCTAGTTTCCCTGTCCCCTTATCTTCTCATCTGCTTTAGAGCAATTGTTAGACCTTTTGGTCTCAAGTAGATGGTTTTTGAATGGAGCACTGTACTCATGGAAAATATCCTGTATTTTGTGCACACACGTTATTTCACTGAGAGGTGACCTCAGATGACAGTTTTGTGTCATGGACTGAACTGTGTCCCCCCAAAAAATGTGTGTCAATTTGGTTAGGCCATGACTCCCAGTGGAGTGTGATTGTCCACCATTTTGTCATCTGATGGGATTCTCCTATGTGTTATAAATCCAACCTCTGTGATGTTTTAATGAGGTGGGATTAGCAGCAGTTATGTTAATGAGGCAGGACTCAATCTACAAAATAGTGTCTTAAGTCAATCTCTTTTGAGATATAAAAGAGAGAAGCTAGCAGAGCAACAGGGAGACCTCATACAACCAAGAAACAAGAGCCAGGAGAATAGCGCATCCTTCAGACCCTGGGTGCCTGCGCTGAGAAGTTCGTTATTAACTGGGGAAGACTGATGATAAGGACTTTCCCCCAGAGCCGACAGAGAAAGCCTTTCCCTGGAGCTAGCACCCTGAATTTGGACTTCTAGCCTCCTAGACTGCGAGAGAATAAATTTCTCTTTGTTAAAGCCATCCACTTGTGGTATTTCTGTTATAGCAGCACTAGATAAGTCATTTCGGTTCAAGGTTTTTCTTCTATAGAATCTTTGATCAAAATGTTAGTAATGGCAGCTGGACACCATCCAGTTCTTCTGGTCTTGGCAAAGGAGGCATTTGTTCATGGAGGCAATTAGCCACACATTCCACTTCCTCCTCCTACTCCTGACTCTCCTTCTTCCTCTGTTGCTCCAGGTAAATAGAGACCAATAGTTGTTGTGCTGGGCACCTGTGAGCCTCTTAACCCACCAGGGACCCACGCATGACAGCACACCCCTTAGCTATGGTGTGTGCTGCCTGGGGCTGCAAGTGACACTAGATAGTTCTCCCAGATGTGGCTACTGCTGCCAAAATGCCTGTTCCCTCCAGCGAGCTCTGGGGGTAGCTGGCACAGAGAAAGACAGCAGGTTGAGACCTCGCACCTGGCTTCTTCTGGCAGTTCTAGGTTGGGATTCGGTGCTGCTGTTGGCTCGTGGGCAACTTAACGGGAACAAGTTGCTTTCGAAGTTGCTCTTGCTCAGGAATTGATTAGTCAAACTTCCAACGGCCTGTGCAGCCCTGGCCAAGTGGCCCCCACAGACCCCCTCCCAGACCTCACCCACCACTGGAGCCAGCCTTACCTTGGACGTAGCCCAGCTGTGAATTGTGACTTTAGGTTGCTACACCTTTATTTATCCACACTGGGGGCCGCCCCTCTTCTTGGGCCTCCGTAGGGATGATGCTTGCTCACTTTGTAGCCTTCCCCACATCCAGACCTTTCTGTGACTGAGGAAAATGCAGCTTTGCTCTGTCTGTGTTCGAGTCTGTTCCACCTAGTCCCTAGGCCAGCCCCCCTGTACTCTGCATCACCACCTCTAGATACTGCAATAAGGATACCTGTTTTCACTCAAAAACACAAGCAAACCTTGCTTGCTGAAAAGTGAAGAGGACCTGAGGCACTTACTGATGCAGATCAAAGACTACAGCCTTCAGTATGGATTGTACCTCAATATAAAGAAGTAAAAATCCTCACAACTGGACCAATAAGCAACATCATGATAAATGGAGAAAAGACTGAAGTCGTCAAGGATTTCCTTTTACCTGGATCCAGAATCAGTGCCCATGGAAGCAGCAATCAAAAAACCAAAAGATGCATTACACTGGGAAAATCTGCTACAAAAGCTCTCTTTAAAGTGTTAAAAAGCAATGATGTCACTTTGAGGACTAAGGTGCACCTGACCCAAGCCATGGTGTTTTCAATCACATCATACACACATGAAAGCTGGACAATGAATAAGGAAGACTGAAGAAGAACTGACACCTTTAAGTTGTGGTGTTGGTGAAGAATATTGAATATACCATGGACTGCTGAAAAAATGAACAAATCTGCCTTAGAAGAAGTACAGCCAGAATGCTCCTTAGAAGCAAGGATGGTGAGATTTCATCTCACATACTTTGAACATGTTATCAGGAGGGACCGGTCCCTGGAGAGGACATCATGCTTGGTAAAGTAGAGGATCAGTGAAAAAGAGGAAGACCCTCCACAAGACAGACTGACACAGTGGCTGTGACAATGGGCTCGAGCATAACAATGATCATGAGGATGGCACAGGACGGGGCAGTGTTTCATTCTGCCATACACAGGGTCATTATGAGTCAGAATCAACTTGACAGCACCAGACAGCAACAGCTGGCTAATGACATTGAACATCTTTCCATGTGTTTGGTGTCCATTTGAATAACTTCTTTGGTGAAATGTCTATGCAAGTCCTTGACCCATTTTATGACTGCGTTATTTGTCTTTCTGTTAAGTTGTTGAAGTTTTATATATACTTTGGTTATTAGATTCTTATCGAACATATGGTTTCTAAAGATATTCTCCCAGTTGGTAGCCTGCCTTTTCACTTTTTTGGTAGTCTTTCAATGAATAAAAGTTTTTAATTTTTATGAGGTACTATGTATTTATTTTGTTTTTGTTTTCATTATTAGATAATTCGTTGTTAAAAGCTAGGCCCGACAGCATTGCCCCTGCATTTTCTTGTAAAAATTTTACAGTTTTAGTTTTCACATTTATGTCTTTAACCTGTTTTGAATTTGTTTTTGTGTATGGTGTGAGGAGGCATGTATCCTGTTTCACTTTTCTGCATGTGGAAATTCAACATTGCTTTAGCTATTCAGGGCCTCAGGCCATTCCATATAAAGTTGAGGATTGGTTTTTCCATTTCTGTGAAAAAGGCTGTTGGGATTTTTGATCAGGATTGCTTTGAATCTATAGATCACTTTGGGTAGTACTGACATCTTATAACAATAGTAAGTCTTCCAGTCCATGAACATGGAAAATCTTTCCATTTATTTAAGCTTTCTTTAATCTCTTTCAGCATGTTTTATAATTTTCTTTGTAGAAGTCTTTCAGGATTGTGAGGCTTTTTAATTTTTGCCAATCTGGTGACTGTCTCAATATTTCATTTTGGTTTGATTTGCATTTCTCCGATGACTCAGCACTTTTCATGTTTATTGAACATTAGAATTTGTATTGATCAATAAAAAGGATCTTAAATCTTTAAGTTATTGCATTCGGCCTTCAAATATAGCAATCAGCAAATCTGTCAACACTATCTTCAAGATATATTCATCATATTTAGAGATACACACACACGTATCTCTAAACATATCTAAATATTCGTATTTGTGTGTATGTATATATATACATAGCTCCAAAATAAAATGATTTTTCACCTCCACTGCTAACAACCTGGTCAAAGTCACCAGCATCTCTCGCTTGAATTACTGTCACAGCCTCCTAGCTGGTCTCTCTGATCCTACCTTGCCCCAAAACTGTGTCTATTTTCCCTGTAATAGACAAAGTAACCCTTTTCAAATAAAATCCTCTAGTCAAAGCATTCTTCTGCCCAGATTCCTCTAATGGCTTCCCAGCTCGCTCAGAACAAGATCCCAGTCCTTACTGTGGCTTATAACAAGGCTCTGTATGATCTGGCCCCTAGCCAGCTCACTAACCTCATCTCCTACCACACTTACCTCCTTGGCACTTACTCAATTCCAGCCATCCTCACCTCCCGGTCATTCCTGGAAACATGCCAACTACTCTTCTATCTCCAGACCTTTCCAAATGCTGTTCACCTTGTCTGGAACACTCTTCCCACAGATAACTACATAGCTTGTTCCCTCAAATTCTTTCAAGTCTCTGCTTGAATGTTCCTATCAAAGGTTTTCCCTGACCAACCTAAAATAGTACCACTGCCACCCTATCATTCTACTTTATTTATTTCATAGTATTTATCATCACCTGGCATTTTATATATTTATTTATTATCTATCTCTCCACACAAGAATACAAGCACCCATCAGAACAGGTATTTTTAATCTATCTTGTTCAACACTATATCCCCATCACCTAGATAGTGAGTTGTGTATACACAAGTATTAAAATAAGCATGTTTAAAAAATGAATAAAATATCAATGTCAAGAATAAAAGAAACTATCAATGTCCAAAATAAAACACTTATCTATGAATTTCTCCAACATGACAAAAAATTGCCTTTTCTTTTCCTATTCCTTCTCCTGTACCATTCTAAATATTTTAAAATAATGTAGGATTTATTTCCATGTTATTCTTATTAACATTATGTATATTCTTTTTCAAGAATCTACTGTCCATACATTAAGCTTCACAACATTAACAAATATAATTTTGACTTGAGTTTTAATGTATTCATTATTTAAGAAATTTGTTTCTTTTATACTTTGTCTTAACACTAATTTTTCATGCTGATTTTTGGGGAAGCTACACCTCATTTTTTTTTTTTTTTAAAGAGATGTTAGTGAAATTCAGATTGAGTCCCTAAATTTCTGAAACTAGCTTTGTTTTGTCCTCATAACAGGCAATAGGGCACACCAGTATATAGAAATTTAAGGTCATACAACCCCTTAATTTTTGTTCCACTGTTTTCTGTATATTCTGGCCTTTAGTGTTACAACTTAAATGCAAACCTGATTCACTTTTCTTTGTATGTAATCTGGTTTTCGGTTTTCTATCTTTTTCTCTTATAAATTTCACAAGGACATGTCTACATGTCCAGAAATAACTGACAACTGGTGAGGATAAAAACATTAAATTTAATGTGAATCCATTTGCAGAAAAATGAAACAGGACGCATACCTCACGCCGTATACAAAAACTACTTCAAAATGGATCAAAGACATGAATATAAAGCCTAAAACTATAAAGTTCATAGAAGAAAAAATAGGACCAACACTTCAGGCCTTAATACATGGTATTAACAGGATACAAACCATAACCATCAACACACAAAACCCAACAGATAAGCTAGATAACTGGGATCTTCTAAAAATTAAACACCAATGCTCTTCAAAAGACTTCACCAAAAGAGGCAAAAGAGAACCTACAGACTGGGAAAAAATTTTTGGACAGTACAAGTCAGACAAAGGTCTAATCTCCATAATCTACAAGAAAATCCAACACCTCTACAACAAAAAGACAAACAATCCTATCAAAAAATGGGCAAAGGAAATGAACAGACACTTCACCAAAGAAGACATTCAAATGGCCAACAGACACATGAGGAAATGCTCCCGATCACTAGCCATTAGAAAAATGCAAATTAAAACCACAATAAGATACCATCTCACCCCGGCATTACTGGCACGAATCAAAAACACTGGCAATAACAAATGTTGGAGGGGCTGTGGGGAGATCGGAACTCTTATGCACTGCTGGTGGGAATACAAAATGATACAACCATTTTGGAAAATGATATGGCGTTTCCTCAGAAAGCTAGAAATAGACATACCATTCCGTCCAGCAATGCCACTCCTAGGAATATATCCTAGAGAAATAAGAGTCGTCACTCAAATAGACATATGCACACATATGTTCATGGCAGCATTATTCACAATAGCAAAACGATGGAAACAATGTAGGTGCCCATCAACAGATGAATGGATACACAAACTATGGTACATACACACAGTGGAGTACTATGCAACGAGAAAGAACAACGATGAATCTGGGAAGCATTTCATAACATGGATGAAACTGGAGGACATTATGCTGAGTGAAATAAGTCAATCACAAAAGGACAAATATTGTATGAGACCTCTATTGTAAAAACCCATGAAAAAATTCACATGCAAAATGTAATAATCCTTGTTGGTTACCAGGGATGGCGGGGGGAATACTAAATAGGCAATAGATAAGTGGTATCTTGGGTGAGAGGTGAGACAGTACACAGTACAAGGGAAACTAACACAACCTGCACAAGGAAAGGTCATGGAGGCCCCATGGACACATCCAAACCCCCCGAGGGCCTGAGTTGCTGGATGGAGGGCTCTGGGGACCATGGTCTCGGGGAACATCTAGCTCAATTGGCATGACACTACTTATAAAGATAATGCTCTACATTCTACCTTGGTGCGTAGTGTCTGGGGTCTTAAAAGCCTGTGAGCGGCCATCTAAGATACTCCACTGGTCTCATCCCTTCGGGAGCAACGGAGAATGAAGAGAACAGGATGCAAGGAAAGATTAGTCTGAAGGACTAACTGTCCACAGCTACCAAGGCCTCCACCAGACTGAGTCCAGTAGAGCTAGATGGTGCCCGGCTACCACAGCTGACTGCTCTGACCAGGATCACAACAGAGGGTTCTAGACAGAGCTGGAGAAGGATGTACAGCATAATTCTAACCACCCCCCCCCCCCAAAAAAAAAAAGACCAGATTTACTGGCCTAAAGGAGACTGGAGAAACCTCAAGAGTATGGCCCCCAGACACCCTTTTAGCTCAGTGGTGAAGTTACCTTCGAGGTTCACTGTTCAGCCTGGGAGTGGACAGCCCAGTAAAACCAAATGAGACTAACGAGGTACAGGAGTCCAGTGACAAGGGCCAGAAGGCAGAAGGGGAGTAGGAAGCTGATGATAGGGAACACAAGGTTGAGTAAGGATATTGTTGATGTGTTGTGAGATTGTTAACCATTGTTATAGGGCAACATTTGTAGTAACTGTTAAATGGGAGGCTATTTTGTCCTATAAGCCTCCATCTTATAAGTGAGAATAACAGCACAATTAGAAGAGCGTAGTCAATGTCACTTAAATGTGTATGTAAAAATTTTTGAAATGGTGTATCTTTAGCTATGTGTATTTTCACCAAAAAAAAAAGTTGAGAATTTAGAGGGTTAAAATGTTGTGGGGTCGTTAACCAATGTCATAAAACAGCATGTATGCTACTGTTACATGAGAAACTATTTGTTCTGTAAGCCTTCACCTGAAGTACAATAAAATATTAAAAAAAAAAAAAATTAATGTGAAAAGCCAAAAGAATTTTGTGTTATGAGCTATACCCTAACTAAAAGCACCTGAGTTACAACAAAATACTGGGTAAACTACAAGAAAACTAGTAATGAAACAAGCCTTATCCAAAAATAATTGAAATAATGACGACTAGAATTCCACAAGCCTTGTTAACTCTGCCATATCACCTTTAAATAACAGACTATGCTGTAAATGAGCTTCTGTGTTTAAGCAAGCCTACAGACCTACTGAGGTTATCAGTTTCATTACTATTGCTACAACTCACAAAGGAAAATTAAGGTCGAAGAAAGCTTCATCTTCTAAAATACAAAGTCAAGAAAAATCTTCTCATCATTCATAACAGTTTAGTAATAAACGAAGTTACCTCAATAACAGGTGTATTTTCCTGGAGCTCAGTTGTGTGCAAGGCCAGTAAACCAATCACCCGAGCAACTTTGGCCCGTCTGTAAATGAACAGAAAATAGTTTCTGAAGAGGAGCGTTAGGAACTGGGGAAACCACCCCCAGTTAGATACATTATGCATGCATGGACATAAGATACAAGAAGATAAAATAAAAATTGAATGTGATAGGACAAGCACACACTCCCCCATGTACATAGCCCAGAGAAACTCTCCCTCACGTACACAGGGCACATGAATAGCAATGTTCTTTGCAGCATTGTCTGTATAGCGACAACGTTTAAACAAGTTGTGGTTTAACAGAAAAAGGGGAAAATAAAAATGTTAAAAGGCCTTAACCAGAGAGAAGAGGAAAACAGTAATTAATCTTTTTATCTCTGAATATAGAGGCATCTGGCTACAGGCCTCTGTTCTATTTGTTAGTAGACCAGTGAGTTTTTACATAAGTAGTAAATAATTACTATCAGCACAGCTTAACATATATATCTATATTCTTCACTGTAACAGAAAATTTTACAATCATCAATTCTGCAAATATTGTCCGATTTTAATAAATACTAGTTCAGTGAGGTATTTCTTTGGTATCCAGCAGAAAACAAAGTTGATAAATTTGAAAAAGCTATTTCATGTAGAAAAATAATTAGTTTTGGTTTTTTTTGAACTTTTTTAAAAAACTGAAGAAAAAAATGGTTGAGTGTGTGAGTTGATGAGAACTGCATATTTATTTAGTGATGCTTGCGTGTTCTCTGGGCTAACCAAAGTGTGACACTAGCCAGAGGGCCTCTATTTTTCAGGTTACTAGAACAAACATATGCAGGGAGCAGGGAGGAAAACAAGTCAGACTCAGAAGTACCACAGAGAAAACATTCCTGTTGTCAGAACTCTCACGTACAGAAATAATTCTTGGATTTCCACATTTCCTGAATTAGATACGTAAATCTCTTAATGTAAGATTTAAGAAGTCTTGGACATTTGTGTGATTAGCATTCTGCCTCTAAATAAAAGATTATATTCTAAAAGTGATTGTTTTGAAAAACATTTGGTAGGGCCTGGTGATACAGAGAAAAGGACACTGGACCACAAGGTGCACAAGAAAGCTCCTAGTCACAGTTCTGCCACTAACCAGCTATCCCACCAAAGAGAATTACAGTCTCCGGGTTACTAATGGGTTCCGTTCCTGTGTTTTTATGTCAAATTTGTAGGTAAGTCGGAAAAGGTGCACACAGTTCTTATTTAGCCTTAAACCTTAGTGCAAGAACGGGCCCTGGCGGCACAGTGGTTTAGAGCTCAGCTGCTAATCAAAAGGTAGGCAGTTCGAATCCACCAGCCACTCCCTGTAAACCCTATGGGGCAGTTCCACTCTGTCCTATGGGGTTGCTATGAGTTAGAATCAACTCAACAGCAATGAGTTTGGTTTTTAGTTTAGTGCAAGAAAAGACTCGAAGCCTTTTCAATGATTTAAAAGCTACACATTCAACAAGTGAAGGTGATTGTGATGAAGAATTCTTTGCAAGTAGGGGTTGCTTCAATCATTTCAAAGTGAGGGCAAATTTACATAACATTAAAGGGCAAGTACAAGCTGTCCGTAAGTCGGATGTTGGTAACCCAGGAACTTACTGTACAATTCAATTTACATCTGTGTAGTTCAAAGCGAATTAAGTTGGTGAGGCAACAGTTAAGCGCTCAACTGCTAACTGAAAGGTTGGCAGTTCGAACTCAGCCAGCAGCTCCACAGGAGAAGGACCTGGAGATCTGCTCCCCATAAAGATTACAGACAAGAAAACCCTATGGGGCACTTCTGCTCTGTCACATGGGGTCACTATGAGTTAGAATCAACTCGAAGGCACCAAACAACAACAACTTCTAAGAAGTTTATTCACAATTGTAAAACAAACACTTTTATCAAAACTCACTAATGAGTTAGAATGTATCATATACAAAACTCTCTTTTCAAAGATAAGCCCAAAATACTTAACACTAAATCATTTTTCCAATCTACAAAATTAAGTATTGGCTACTAAATTTACTCAAATAAAAATGTATCACTATGTGGTAATTAAATGTTTTTTCTGATCTCAGCAGAAACAATGCCTATTGGGATAAGAGAATACACATAACTTAAAACTACAAGGGTTTTTAGGTAATGTAAATATTTTACATAATAACAACAGTATCTCCTAGGCTTTACAAAAATCAAAATATACGGCTAGACCCTACACTCAGTGCTCTCACAAGGCTGGCTACATCTCATGATTCAGGCTTCTTAAACATTACCGCTTAAAGTGCCCCCATGCCCATTACACTCTACCTCAGAACCATCCTCATTTCCATGATAGCATCTAAAGCAGCACTGCCCATCAAACCTTTACACAATGACAAAAGTGCTCCGTTCCATCTCTGCACAGTTTCTCCATTTATCATGATGTTTATCATGATGGCACAGAGTAGGCCCTCAATAAATCTTTGTGAAATGACTATATTATATTAGCATCAAAAACAAAGTAACACATTAGTAGGAAAAGAGCGGGCAAAAACACGGCTACACAAGGCAAATAAAAGTAAACCAGGACTTCCAATGTAAATCTCAAAGTAGAATTCAAGGCTAAAAACCTTAAATGAGAAAAAGGTTCCTTTCAAATTAAAAATGGCCTTAGTCATAAAGGATATAAGGCATAAATCTTTATATACCAAATAACAAAGCACGAAAAGTAAGCCAGATACGAGTGGGAAACTTCAATCTACTTCTCTCCCTAGCAGAGCAGAGGGCAACAATGAATACATACTTGCATATGTACATACAAGCATCCATAATAAAACTCATAAGGTCAAAGAACAGATGTCTATAGCAAACTCTGCACCATACAAACAGTGACCACACTTGTCTATGGAAGGCTGTATAGAGTGCTGGTTAAGACTCTGGGCCCAGACTTGGCCCCACGACTTACACATTCGGGACCCTGGGGTATTTACTCATCCTTCACATGCCCTGGTTACCTCATGGGCTAAGCAGGACGGATAACAATATCCACCTCATCAAGTTGTTCTAAGAATCAAAGGAAAAAAATAATCCATGTGAAAAGATTTAATTACCATGGTGTCCGACATTTAATGTGTTGAATGTGTTAGTTATTATTAACACATTGTTTACTAAATTCGTGGCATACTTTTAAAAAATGACTTAAATTAGACTACAAAGATAAATTCCTGGAATCCCCAAAGGCAGAAATCATACAGGCCTCATTATTATGCGGTAATGAAAGTATAAATAACAAATATGAGCAAAAACAGAAGCACTTCTATATATCTCATGCACCTAAGAAGAAATGAAAAAGTCCATAAATCAAAATCATGTAAAGAACACATGCCAAAACTTATGAGACATTCTCTTGCTTTATGAGAGCAGATAGAACATGTCACCCATTGCTTTGGTCTCTCAACAGTCTACTAAAATAGAAGGAAAAAATTTTTTTAATTAAGTGATAATTGGAAACAAGAAGAAGGGCTAAAAGTAGACCAGAAAGTTTGAAGAAATCCTAGACAACATAAATAGATAGAACTTGACTGACACGCAAAGAACAGAAGAAACCCTTGTCTAAGAATCAGAGGTAAGCACTGAACTTCCAAAAAGCCCCAGTTGGGATAAACCAAAACAGAAAACCAGGATGAGCCATAGGATGATCACCAGAGCTAGTGATTCAAGAACTGCACAAGGGGAACAGGTGAGCCAATTAGGTCCTGTCTCCTTCCCATCCCTCTCCCTGGAACACAGAATAAACTCTGTGGTCCCTGCCTCCTAAGATAAAAATGGAAATTTATTCCTACAGTGAGCGATCTAACTTGTGGGTGCAAGACAAGTGTGTATGTGGGAGCCAGAGACCAGTCCTCTACATCAGATCCTGGGTGGAGAAAGGCGTTAAAGGAGAAAAGTTACCTCCACCCTAAAGAAAAACTCACCCCAGCCACTGCAGAGGCCTCTAGCCTGCCCACTCACTCTTAAAGCCAGCCAGGTGCTCAACATCACAGTCACCTGGTCAACAGGCATCACCCACTCACAGGCTAGCCCTTTCCTTTTGAGGAGAGGCTGTTGGAGAAACACTTACATGATATTACCAACTTCTATATCAATCATTTTAATAATTTATTCATAAACTAACAATCAAAGATCACCAGGCATTTGAGAGAACAACAGCACTAAAGAACAGGACCATGATGAAAAAGAAGTGACCCATAGGCTAATTTTAAAGAGTACGATTTTTATAATCCTCATGTTGAACCTTAAATATTAGCCATAATATTTAAACCTAAATTCTCTTCCAAACAGAATTCTTATGATCCTAATGTTTACCCTCAAATTCCAAAGGATATTATAGAACCAAACATACATATCTAGTAAAAAGGAACAGAGAACAAAAATATGAAAAAAAAAATTAAACATGATTGCTGAAATAAAAATAATTAAATGGAGATCCTCAATAATAAAATGAGCAGAGCTAAATATCACACCTGAGACCTCAAAGATAAAGTCAGGGAACAGCAGTAAAAGTGACAATGAGAGTTTGGCAGTTCCTCAAAACATAGAGTTGCCATAGGACCCAGCCCTATTATATATATATATATATATATATATATATATATATATATATATATATATATATATATATATACTATTATATATATATATACACACACACACACACACACACATCCCAAGAGAAATGAAAACATGTTCACACAAAAACTTGTACACATATGTTTACAGTACCATTATTCATGATAGCCAAAACATGGAAACAATCCAAATGTCCATCAAGAATGGATAAACAAAATGTAGTATATCCATACCATGGAATATTATTCAAACATAAAAGGAATGAAGATCTGATTACTACTACAAAATGGATGAATTGAAAACATTATGTTGAGGAAAAGCCAGAAACAAAAGACTACATATTTTATGATTCCATTTATAGCAAATGTCTAGAAACGGCAAATCTATAGACAGAAAGTAGATTATTGGTTGTCAGTGGCTAAGAGAAGGAATAACGGTGAATGACTGTTTAATGGGTACAGGGTTTCTTTTATGGGTGATAAAAATGTTTCAGAATTAGATAGTGGGCTTGCTGAGCTTTGTGAATACACCAAATCAACTGAATTGCATATTTTAAAAAGATGAATTTTATGGTATGTGAATCACACCTCAAAAAAGAGGGAGTAAAAAAGCCAAAGAAAATATGAGTCAAAAGACATGAAATCTACATCCATCCTACAGGAATTTCAGGAGCAGAAAACAGACAGAAGAGCAATGAAGAAATCATGAAACAAAAGAAAAACTAAAGTAGGGTTGAACAATTTAGCAGAGCAACAGCTGGGCAAATTAATGAAAAGAGCTACCTAGACACATTCTAGTAAAATTTCACAAGCCTAGGATACAAAGCAAAACTTAGGCAGTGAAAAACAAAAACAAAGAATAAACAAGTCACACAGAAAGAGAAGAGTCAGGCTGGGCCCGAGTCCCTCACAACCACGGTCAGCATCAGGAGAGAGTGAGCGAACTCCACAGTGCTGCACAGGGGTGAGCATGGCCAAGGTCAAGGGAAGCCTCAAGCAGCCCATGGTGCCTGATCCCTAATACCACAGAGAGGCCCTCAAGGGGCAACTACTCCAGAAGCAGAGCAGCCAGAGACCTCCCTACAAGAAAAAAAAAAAAAAAACAAACTACCAGATGATGAAACCCAATCAACCAAGAGGTGAATTAAAACAAAGAATTCAGACATGGAGAAACTGTGCCCCCCTGAAAAAAGATGAGAATTTTGTTTACACAACAGAGAATAAGTTCCATAAACCATGATAATGTACAAACAGTTGTATCGGTAGATGGGAAGAAATATGAGAATGAATTTCCTCAGCTTTCCGACAGTTAAAAAGCAATGAGCAATCTTTTATGCTTTTTGTATGTAACCTTTTTGAAACCTTGAAATTTTATGAGCTAACATCTCACATGAAGAAATATCTGAAAATTTTTTCTTAAATCCAAGTACAATTAAATAATTTTTATTCTAAAGTAACACACACAATATAATACTACTTTCCAAAGTATTTCTACTTATCTCTCCTGAATTTATAAAACTCATTGCCATCAAGTCAATTCCTGCTCATAGTGACCCTATAGGACAGAGAAGAACTGCCCCATAGGGTCTCCAACACTGTAATCTTTCCAGAAGCAGACTGCCACACCTTTCTCCCATGGGGTGGCTCGTGGGTTTGAACCACTGACCTTTCTGTTAGCAGCCAAAGCACTTAAACCACTGCCACCAGGGCTTCCGAATATGCAGATGTCTAAAATCATGGTAACTAGATATTAAATATAGAGGCGGGGAGATTTTTTTGAGTACTCTGTTTTGCACCGTCTTTCTTCAGTGCTTGAAATTTTATGTGCTTAAACTGTCTTTTGAAAGAATGAAGTCATTATTTAATTTAAAAATTAAAGCATAAAATCCCTAGGCTTAGAAAAGCAAATACAAGAATACCAAAAGGAAATAAAAAGCCACTCTTACTCAGCAAAAAAAGCAGAAATATACAAACTCATAGAAAAGAAATGGTAAAAAACCAGAGATATAGAGAAAATTAAAATAACTGCTTTCTAGGAAAAAGTAAATTACTAAATCTGACTCATAATTGAACAAAAAAAAATTTCACAAGGGTATGAAAAAAAGGTTAGTACTCACGTAAAATACGATGTACACACAATGAAACATTATACAGCTACTGAATTTGACACATGGAAGTTCTCAACGAATATGTGTTAGATAACAAATATACAAACAGTTCCTACTGGATGACAAGGAAAGTGGAGGAAATACAGATGATAAAATAACAGGGACAGCACATTACTTAGGTTAAAGTAAGAGGTATATGCACCCATCTAAGCATGTCCTGTGGTATATAAAGACGTTCAGACACACAGTATAGTCATGTCTGTAGGCAGAGTTAGGACATCTAGGAGGACGGTCACTAATTATCAACAGTGGTCATACCTAAATATTTGCATCTGAAAACTTTCTTTTCCAAATATGTTTCCTTTGTTTGATTCAGTTGATTGGTAAGATTACAAAATTTGATACATATTCAATGTTAAAAGTACTAACAAAAAGGCATTTTTATACATACTGACTAGGGACATATACTGATGAAATTTCTGAAGGGCATTTTAGCAATTTACCAGAAGTCACAAAAATATGTATTGCCTTTTACCAATTTGTTCTAATTCTATGAATCTTCCCTAAGGGCAAAAACAGAACATACATAGGTACAAAGATTTAAGCACAAATTGTTTATCAAAATATTGATTACAAAATATAATAATACTATCCAAAAATAGAGAACAGGGTAAATAAAATGATCAGACATCAGAGCATATAATATAAAAGGCATCCAATAACAACGTGTCTTCAGCAAATCATTAATGACATTTTTAAAATACATAACATATATATACTGCAGGGGGAAGAGAAACTTGTAAAATTAGATGTAATTCTAATTTAGTTTTTCTATATTCAGAATAAAGCCAAGAATAAGTATACCTACTGCCCTGGTGTCGCAGTGGAAGGTCAGCAGTTTGAACCCACCAGATGCTCCATGGGAGAAAGATGAGCAGTCTGCTTCTGTAAAGACTACAGCCTTGGAAACCCTATGGGCAGTTCTTCTCTGTCCTATAGGGTTGCTACGAGTCAGAATCGACTGGAGGCAAGGGGTTTGGTTTTGTTTCACAACAGTTTTCCCCCCAAGACTAAGTTAAGGACCCTTTTCTTATGCTATCAAGGTAACATGACCTGGGGTCAGAGAAGGCTTCCTAGAAGAAAAAGCATGTGGATGGGGAAAAAAATGGACTAAAAAAAGGTCCAGGGAGAGGACTTATCACCTAATTTATTATTTTCCTCAAATTAAAACTTTTTTATGATTAAACTTCAGTTAAGAGAACAGAAAAATTAGTTTTAAAACAGTATTTGGAAAGGATTAAGAAATGTCTATTTTTACAAATCAGCAGGGGGCACTCCATTCAAAGATATCATTTAAATTCTCTCTAGGGTGTTAGGAGATCGACTGGGTTCTTTTCAATGAGCATACCACAAACCTCCTCAAAAGTATTAAACACTCAAAAATTATCTAAAAATCCTATTTTGTAGTGGCAGACTTTGCTTCAGGAGAGTAACGTAACATCAAAAGATACATTATAAGAATGATAAGAATAATAACTAAAAAAAAGCAGTCTGTGGTCACCTATTGTCTCCCCCACATTTTGCAGACGTGGAAGAATGATTACCATCATACCCTACCACGTTTCACAAAACTTCACCTCCATGTTTTCACGTGTTTCTCCTAATAATCATGTGAGATAAGCTGGCTTGATGATAATAACTACAACTTCCAAGCTTCCAGTGAATAACTAAGTATCCAGTAAGAAACAGATACAAGGTATTTCACATACTCATCTCATTCAAAGTTTGTTACCAAAAATCTATGAGGTAAATATGCTATCCCCATTTTACAGATGAGGAAACTGAAGTTCAGCAGGTGAAGCAATCTGCCCAGAAGGCAGATCTATCAACCAAGCGGTACCCAGGTTTATCTGAATCTGACGCCTGTGCCTTTTCAGTGTCCCACAGACTGTCCAAGAGGTAAAACTCTAAAGAGGAAATCATCTGGCCAAGTCTTAGTGGCAACTGGAGCCTAAAGCCTTCTAACACCTTAACTTATGTGCTTTTCGCCACACAATGGTACCTCCACAAAAAAGCAAATACACTTCCTTCCATCAGGAGCTTGTAAGTCATATTCCCGTTAGATCTTTAAATAACATTACAGGGAAGCTAAGTTCTACGTGTGGGAAAGACGCAAGTGGTAACGAAAAACTCCTAAGAAATACAACTGGATTAAATCACGGAGTTCAGGGTTAAACTATCTGCTAAAGAAAAGTCAAAAGAGTTAATAGTTACCAAAAGTAATTTATATAATCCCTGGATTGTTATATTTGTAGTATTAGGATAAAGGCTATTTTTAAATCTTCTCTTTAGATTTACAAACGGGATTCCTAGAAAAACTGCATATGACAGTATCATCATTACTTCAGAATGACTTACGATAACTATTTAGGGATCTGCTTTTGATAAACATGTATGATGTAACTACTTCAAAAAATCATGAAGAGTAATTTTTTTTTAATAAAAATGTTACTTACATATCCCAGTTTGGAGCTATTCGCAAAAGCTGGATTAGCAATTGGAACTAGAATAAAAAATTAAAATGTACATTTCATCCAGAGAACAACAGAGAGAGTGAGCACTATGTTAACGATCAGACCTTTACATAACTGAAATGTGAATCCTGCACCAAGGAGAGAATTATTTACAAAGATGCCATAAGCACTGAATAGATGAATAAGATAAAAACTAAGGACAGTGCTTTGTTTCTTCTATCCATTTACATTCCCTAAATGTCCCCCACACCACAGACACATACCAACTACCAAGAAAGTAAACTTCATACTATGCTGTAAGCGAATACACTTACATTTTTTCAAGCCAGCTCCCAAGTGAGGGCCCACTATAAAAAATGCCTCCAGAACACTAACTCTTTTCTGAGGATGACTGCAAAACTCTGCCCAATTGCCATGGTTTTACCAATAAACCAAGACAGTCCAAGAAGTAATATAACTAGGGGAAAAGAAACAAAAGTCTCAGAGACTCACCCCCTCCCCCAATTGTCACATCAGAAACCCTGGCGTTTACCAGGTTGGCCCAGGTAAGAAGCCCAACTCTACATGGGCAGCTCACTCCAGCAGCTGATGAAAAAGTCTGTCTTATGAGTTCAGATATGAAAAGTACCTTACAGTTAAGACAACATAAAATGCAAACCTGAGTATTTAAAAAAAAAAAAAAAAAAAAGGTCCAAAATCACTTCCCACTCAACTGCTTTTAGACCTAAGGATTAAACAGGATAATTCTGGTAAGCCTATAATATTAATAAATAACTTTTTCACTGTAATTAAAATCAAATTACTATTTTAGCACTTGTCTTAATTGCTACAGAAATGCAAACGTTAACGGCATAGGCGTGCTGCAGGGACCTTGAGAAAGTCTTTATTTCACAACTTGACAGCCTACCAGCGGGGAGTGGAGGAGCCTGGTGGCCACCTCCTTGTGGCCGGCCACCACACACAAATAGCAAAGGAGATTGAGCTTGGCTCGGGAGGCTCCAGTACTCTTCTCGGTGGAGTCGATCTGCGAGCACACTTGTTGCAAAAAGTCATTCCAATCTTGGTCTTTCAGAAATACTAACTTATCCACTGCAGAGGCAAGAAAATAATAAAAGCGTATTACGTGAAAAGGATTGCTGAAAACGTTACAAGGGAAATAAAATGGAGAATACAATTTCAATAGCTAGGATGAGAACAAAGAACCCCATAACTTAACGCTGTCAAAATCAAAAAACGCTCCAAAGATGACAGTAGTTTTATTTATCCTTCTACACACATCTCTTTTTCTACCCATGGAGATTTTTAAACTATTTCAAGGGAAAACTATGTTGTGGGGTTGGGGGGAAGGCATGAGTCTAACGGAGAATTATCCTGCTAGCTAAAACATAATATAATGCAAAGTCAAATAAAATTGTATTATGAGAAAACAAGATAGTCCTTGTATAAATAAAGCAATTGAGCCATAAAATATAGTAAGAGCCAAAGATTCTACAATGAATCTACTGTTAAACAGCCAGGTATGTTATGATGGCTCAATCATCTGGAATCCCGATTTCCAAACCCTACAGAAACAAAGGGTAAACACTAGAAAATGAGATGGTATCTAAAATTAATACATTTTAGCCAATCTCTATCTTTAAGCAAAATAATTATAATAATAATTTCCTAAATAATTCAAAGTAAGGAAAAAAGAGAAAGATTATTATTTCCAGATAGTAATCCTTTAGGTTTTCATAAATAACAGTTCTACTTGGCAATGAAAGCAATAAAATATCCATTGCCATTGAGTTGATTCCAACTCATAGCGACCCTACTGGACAGAGTAGACCTGTCCCATAGGGTTTCCAAGGCTGTAATCTTTATGGAAACAGACTACCACATCTTTCTCCCACGGAGTGGCTGATAGGTTCGAACCGCCAACCTTTCGGTTAGCAGCCAAGCACTTAACCACTGCACCACCAGGTTCCTTAATATTTAATAAATATTAAAAACATTTTGCTTCATGCTAGTCTTTCAAAATGTCCTTCTGTACTGTTGTTTTTTTTAATCAGTACTGAGACCTCTATAAACCATCAAGCTGATGTATTTAAATTTTACATCAAGTTATAGACTCTAGCTATGAAGAATTATCTCTAAATAAGCTCAACAAGTTAAAACATAACTTGTCAAACAAAATAAATCAAAATTTACAGAATATAAAAAGTTCCTCTGTTCATCCTAAATAAGAATTTCCATTAGCTGAGAGGAAATGCAACAATCATTCTTTAAGTATTTCCACTCCCCACTGACTCCCAATTCTTCACTGTGGCACCCAACATTTTCACCTATAATAGCACCATAAGTAGTAGAAATTCAACGGGCTGTAACAAACGGAATGGGCAAGAGAAGGCCCCCACCCACTACATAGGAAAACCCACCCTGCTCTACAGGAACTTCCCCAGCCACAAGAGTATAAAGCAGCCCAGACTTAGTTGTGTAATGTCAAGGGCGAGCACAAACGGTTTACGGATTGTTCATAGTTTACCGTATAACACTTCCCCAAGAATACAGCCAACCGGCAAGAAAATACGAATTTAGCTATTCATGTAAGAAAATATTCCATTTACTAATAAATTTTATATTTGTATCTTTATCCAGAGTCTAAGTATTTGATAAAACCTTTATGATCCTACCTGAATATGCTGGCAGATGCAATATTTTGGGATCAAATTTAATCGGTGGCTGTTTCATTATCTGTCATTTTTAAAAAAAAAAAAGAAAAGAAGAAACTTTGAGGCATCTTTTGAGACAGATGTCTATCTCCTCTACCAGATTATAAATCTATGAGGGCTGGGATTCTGTCTCATAAATCTTTGCATCTCCAATATTACCATATAAAACATAAGTGCATATGAGGTCCCCAATAAATTGAACCGACAAAAGGAATACTGTAAAAGTGTAATTGCCACCAAAAGAATAAGAATTCAACAATGCCCTTTCAGATTTGAGTATACAAATACAGGTGCATTATTTTTTTAAAATCATTTCAATTGATATCTGAAATAAAATAAAGCTTCATGGAAAAGATTCACCCTATCTTAGCTTATGCTTAAAACAATTTACCTCTAGGTGGAAAATTTAGTCATTCAACACACATTTACTGAGTATCTACCACGGTGAGACACTATGCTAAGTACTAAGAGAGATACAAAGATATAAAAGACATGATCCTTAGTGTCAGAGAGTTGACACCCTGGGTTGGGAAGATGAGATAAACAACTGAAAACAATAATAAAATATAAAATATTTAAGTAACAATTCAAACCAGGCAGAACATAATTATAGAAAAAACATTTCAGAGAGAGAAATTATTTTTTTTTAAATTTAGAGAGTGAGCAAGCACTTCAGGCTGATGGGGTGGGGACACGGTTTGTGGAAGAAGTGGATGGCAGGTTGGGGTCTTGAAGGATGGTTAGGAATTGATGGCTGAATTAGGAAAGATACCATTTCAGGAAGCTGGAACAGCATGAATAAGAAAGTGCATGATTTATTGGACGAAACCACATAGTTAGAGGCATGAGTTTATATAAGGAACAGCAGAAATACTTCATATTGAGTAATAAATATGAATAAACTTTTAATAAATTTCACCCCCATTTCCATGTCTAACTTCTCTAAAACCTCTAACAAACACTATTTTAAAAACCTTTACTAGTAGAATTCTTGTCAGAAATGCATAAACACATTCTAACCACGATAAACCTTTAGACAAACCTAAACTGATGGGCATTCTATAAAATACCTGAGCAGTACTCTTCAAAGTGTCAGGTCATGAAAGACAAGGAAAGACTGACAATTATCAAAAGGCCACACAGGATAAGGACAGATTATAGGAAACTAAGGATAAACAACAACTAACCAGAAGGTGGAATCTCAGAACAAGGGCTTCAAACCAGTTTGTTCTGGGTTAAACCCTGCTGAGAATTTGCATTTCCACCCCAGATATACTGAATCAGAATCTACATTTTAACAAGATCCCCAGGTGATTCTTATGTATAACTTCCCAGGAACTTATTAAAAATGCAAATTATCAGCAGAGATTCAAACCAGAACAAACAGATTGGAAGCCCTGCCTGAAACAGAAAAAGGACATTAATGGAACAACTGGGAAAGCTCAAACAAGTTCTGTTGTTTAGTTAACAGCACTAACTAATGTTAATTTCCTGGTTTTGATAACTGTACTATAGTCATGTAAGATGCTAAGACTAGGAGAAGCTCAAAGGTATACAGAAACGCTCTGCACTATTTTTTAATCTTTTCTATAAATCTAAAATTAGTTTTAAAAACTTTTTAATCTTTTCTATAAATCTAAAATTAGTTTTAAAAACTTAAAAAAAAAAAAAAAGCCTCTACTAGTTAAGGTTTCCCAGAAACTACTAAGTGGTAGTTATTAAAGAAATAAAAAATACAGTGGGAATATGGTCAAAAGACATCACACATTGTTCTAGAAAAGTCCACTCGGAAAAGGTCTCACTACCCATCAAGTTTAGCATAATATAAAGTTCATCTGCCAGACATCCAAACTCATAAAAGAAATTAGTTTCATTATGAAAAACAGCTTGATAATCTATATTAAACTCTGTCTCTCTAGGAAATAAATATGCACCCAAGAACCCAATTGGTCCAAACTACAGTAACGTTCCCCAATAAGATAAAACAGTAATGAATTAATACTGAAAAAGACATTTTCTTTTAAAAAGGAAGGAGCAACAGAGGAAGAAGTGTCAGGAATAGGAGGAGGAAATGGAACGTTGTGGCTGACTGTCTCCATGAACAACCGCCTCCTTTGCTATGAGACCAGAAGAACTGGATGGTGCTCAGCTACTGTTATTGAACATTTTGATCAAACACTCTATAGAAGATGCTGATTAAAAGGAGGGAAAATGCAGAACTGAATTTCAATTCTCACAGAATCTAGATTTTCTGCAGCCACTGAAGGTAGACGAACCCCAGAAACTATTGCCCTGAGATAATCTTTAACCCTGAAATTTTAAACCAAAAATATCCCCTGAAGACATCTTTAAACCAAACAGTCTAGTTTAACTAGTAAAGAATGTCTTCTGTGAGCACTGTGCTCTTTTAAAGAATTTTCTATAAGGCATCAAAGTGATAGCAGCAACTTGAAAGATTAGATAGGTAACTTAGGGGGAAGTGTGTTTATGTCAAAAGGAGAGGAACAAATCAGAAAAGGAGGGTGAAAATGGCTGCACAAATTTGAGGAATATAATCAATGTCACTGTATTGTACATAGAAACTGTTGAATTGGTATGTTTACTGTGTATATTTTCAACAACAATAAAAATAAAGGAAGGAGGAAAATTAACATATGGAATAGGTCGTAGATGTGAATGTGTTGGAGGGTTGGAAATTAATAGAAAACCAGACTGATAAATTAATTTTTTTTTTAAAAAGGAGAATATTCCTCATCTCCTAGTTATATAATATTATGTATCTAAGGCTATGAAGCAACAAAAATCACACTGGGTTACAAATGCACTGTGAACCACAATTCCCCAAATTCCCATATTGTCTCCCTGCCCTCTGCCGTACAGCCTTCACACCCTATGAGAGGGTGTGGTCTCTATGATCTGTCCAGCCCACCTCAGCCTGGTGAGTGGTACTCATCGACGACTCCCTTCATAATACATCAGTGACTCAAAAAGTTTGGACTGATTCACACAAGTATGTATGGAGAAATCAAGGCGCTGAGGGCACAGGTCTGAGGCCCCTCCTCCGTCCGTGGAGAGTGGACTGATGGGAGGCAGAGGTGACACATCAGAAACAGAGGAGACAGAGGAATTCAACGTTCCTATGAAGTGGAGGCAGGACGAGGAGAGGATGACAGACTGGGTAGGAGTTGAAAATGTAGACATGTGGCATAAATGAAACAGAAGCAGGAAATAAGAGGAACAGGAAAGAAAAGAAGGCAAAGAACATTTTGAATGAAAATATCACAGAGTTCAGGCCTCAGTGAAGTCTAAAACTCCACCCACAGTTTCTGAGGTATCTTTCCATACCTTTGGATTGTCGATAATTGGGGTAACAACGAGATCTGAGTCTGTGTAGATAAGCTCTCTCATCTGGGATTCCAGGTCCTGCTGACTCAGGTGTCCACTTACAATCTGAAATAAGAACAAAAATTAAGACTGATTCTGTAACTAATGAAAAGCTTTAAAAGATGAGCTAATAACATGCTAAAAAGACACCACAAAAAAAGGTCACCTACATCAATGCACTTAACCTGTTATTGAAAACACTTCCACAGATACGTAGTCCCATTTGATCTTCACAAAAACCTTGAGTCATACAGATCACTTCTCCCATTTTACAGATGAAAAACGCAACACTCAGAGAAGGTTATCTGACTTGCCCAAGTTTACAGCTAAGGCTGGTTGGACTAGAAAACAGATCTTCTACAGTTTGATGTAAACTATGATGAGGCAAATTGGTTTTTCAATTAGCAGCATGGTTTTTATCTTTCATTCACAGAACACTAATCCATTTATTTCTACTTTACAGACTATTGAATATGAAGTTAAAATGATGGCATCAAAATTTTTCAGAGTGAAGTGCTGACCTGCCTCCTAAGTGTTAAACACTTACATGTTTATTAAACATTCAAGATGCCTCTTTGTGCTCTAGTTAGACAAAACTTTTATTCTTAGGGCTATGCCTTTGTATTTCACACCAGAAAAAGAGGATTAATGTGTTATAAACTTCAATTGGAACAATGCCCAGCAACTGAGTAACACAGAAAACCAGATCAGTGAAATAAAGAAGGAAGTTATCCAGAACTAAAATAGGGATGTGAATAAAGGAACAAAATAGCTAATGAAGTTCCTGGAAACCAAGGCTACCCTTTACAACTTAGAAGACAGACAGATACAAAACATTTGAAGAATAGATGAGGAACTTTGTTTAAAAATAAAAACACAGTTGAAAACCCAATACCTCTACAATAAAAAGACAAATAATCCAATTAAAACAATGAGCAAAGGATATGAACAGACACTTCACGAAAGAGGACATTCGGGTGGCTAACAGACACATGAGGAAATGCTCATGATCACTAGCCATTAGAGAAATGCAAATCAAAACTACAATGAGGTACCATCTCACCCCAACATTACTGGCACAAATTAAAAAAACAGAAAATAACAAACATTGGAGAGGCTGCAGGGAGACTGGAACGCATGCACTGCTGGTGGTAATGTAAAATGGCACAACCATTTTGGAAAACAATATGGCATTTCCTGAAAAAGCTATAAATAGAAATACCATAAGATCTAGCAATCTCACTCTAGAAATATATCCTAGCGAAGTAAGAGCCATCACAGGAATAGACATATGCACACCCATGTTCACTGCAACATTGTTCACAATGACAAAAAGATGGAAACAACCTAAGTGTTGATCAACAGATGAATGGATACACAAAATATGGTACATACACACAATGGAATACTACACAACAATAAAGAACAACGATGAATCTATGAAACATCTCACAACATGGATGAATCTGGAGGGCATTATACTGAGTGAAAATAAGTCAATCACAAAAGGACAAACACTGTATGAGACCACTGTTATAAAACCCATGAAAATGTTTCCACACAGAAAGAAATAATCTTTGATGGTTACAAGGTAAGGGAGGGGTAGGGAAGAAAAAACACTAACAAGATAGTAGATAAGTGGTAACTTGAAGGGTAAGACACTACACAATACTGGGGAAGTCAGTACAACTTGACCAGAGCAAAGTCATAGAAGCTACAAGACACATCCAAATGCCCTGAGAGATCAAGCTACTGGGCTGAGGGCTGGGGACCATGGTCTCAGAGGACATCTAGCTCAATCAGCATAACACAGCCTATAAAGAAAATGTTTTACATCTGACTGTGATGAGTAGCAACTGCGGTCTTAAAGGCCTGAGAGCGGCCACTGAAGCTACCTCTACTGGTCTCATCCTGGTTGGAGCAAAGGAGAATGAAGAACAAAGACACAAGGGAAAGATTAGTCCAAAGGACTAATGGACCACAACCACCACAGCCTCCACTAGACTGAGCCCAGAACAATGTAGAACAAAATTCAAGTTCACACACACACAAAATAAGACCAGGCTTGCTGGTCTGATAGAGACTGGAGAAACCCCGAGAGTATGGCCCCAGGATACCTTTTTAACTCAGTACTGAAGTCACTCCTGAGGTTCCCACTTCAGCCAAAGATTAGACAGGTCTATACGGCCAAAAATAATACATGTGAGGGATGTGCTTCATAGTTCAATCATGCATACGAGACTAATGGGCACAACCAGCCCAAAAGCAAAGATGAGAAGGCAGGAAGGGACAGGAAAACTGGACAAATGGAAACAATGAACCTGGGGTGGACAAGGGGAGAGTACTGACACATCACAGGGTTGGCAAACAACGTCACAGAACAATTTCTGTATTAACTGTTTAATGAGAAACTAATTTGCTATGTAAACTTCCACCTAAATCACAATAATAAAAAATTTTTTCAAACAAATTTTAGACTGTCAAATTTCAAGACTAAGACTAGGTTAGACTTACTTTGTCACTTGTTAATTATGTGGCTTTAAGGAAGTTAAACCTAAGTATTTTTTCTTCACTTATAATGAAGACTAAAACCACTAAATTTTTAGGATAATGGAGAATAAATGTACAGCATTTAAAACATGGCCTGACAGTGCTCAAAAGAAGGCAGCCGTAATGAATTAAGTTCTTAAAAAAAAAAAAAAAAAAAAAAATCACTTTCGTATCTGTGGAGAATGGATTAGACAGGAGCAAGAGAGAAGTGGGAAGACCAGCTAGTAGGTTACTAGAATAGCGAGGATGGTGTCCTGGGCTAGAGAGAGGGCAGAATGAAAGAAGAGAAGTCACTAACAGAGCAAAGGGGCTACCTATCACTGCTGATTTAACACTGTATAGGAACTGTAGTACTTAGATTAGCTCAAAGAACAAAGACATCAATATTGGAAAGGGAGATGGCTAAATAATCTTTATATGTACATGATGTAAGTGCACATCCAAAAAACCAAAATGAATTCAACAGAAAAACTATCAGAAATGATAATAGAGTAAGGTGGACCAATTAGAAAATTTGTATATAAAAATTATTAGTATCCTATATATAAACGGAATGAATGCACAAATTACAAGTATAAAAATTTAATACCCTACTCACGATATCAAACACAAAACGCTCAGAAATGAACTAAGTGACCAAAGATTGTAATGAGATCTAAACTGTTAAATGAAAAAAATTAAGTTAGAAAATTGTTTCCTTGTTTAAAAATGAACATATGTGTATAAAACCAGAAGCAGACATATCAAAATGTAATTACTGGTTACCCAAGTAATGAAATTATAGGTAATTTTTCCATTTTCTTTGTGTTCTACTACATTTTCCAAGTCTTCTACAATTAGTATATACATTATTTTGTTACTGAATAAAAAAAGCATCATTTTTAAAAATTATAAACTATAAACTGGCTTGTGTTTTTATTGTTAGCTGCCATCGAATGGTCTCCATCTCATGGTGAACTCATGTGCAAAGTAGAACTGCTCCATGGGTTTTGAAGGCTATGACCTTTCAGAAGTAGATCACCAGCCCTGTCTTTCAAAGTGGGTTCACAACGCCAACCCTTTGGATAGTAGCCCAGTGCTTTAACTGTTTGTACCACCCAGGGACTCCTAACTACCTTGTAGTATCTATATAATTATTGCTTGAATATTCTCAACAAAGAAATTCCATATACTCATCTAAAATAACCATCTGCTACAAGAGCTTCAACATCTATCACATTTCAGAATGTTATTTCTTACTTTTACAGTGATTTTCTGTTTCACATATAACCAACAAATTGTGAGCAGAGAGATTTTATTGTAACCAACTTACATTTCATTTCTACCACTTGTCTGTCAGTTTGTCATACTGTGCTGGCTTGTGTGTTGCTGTGATGCTCGTAGCTATGCCACTGGTATTTCAAATACCAGCAGGGTCACTCATGGTAGACAGGTTTCAGCTGAGCTTCCAGACTAAGACAGACTAGGAAGAAGGACCTCGTGATCTACTTCTGAAAAAATCGGCCAGTGAAAACTTTATGAATAGCGGCAAAACATTGTCTGATATAATGCTGAAGATGAGCCCCTCAGGTAGGAAGACACTCAAAATAGAACTGGGGAAGAACTGTCTCCTCAAAGTAGAATCAACCTTAATGACACGGATAAAGTTAAGCTTTCGGGACCTTTATTTGCTAAGATGGCACAACTCTGAATGAGAAGAAACAGCTGTAAACATCCATTAATAATCAGAATGTGGAATCTATGAAGTATGAATCTAGAAAAATTGGAAGTCATCAAAAATGAAATGGAACACATACAGATCATTATCCTGGGCATTAGTGAGCTGAAATGGACTGGTATTGGCCATTGTGAATCTGACAATCATATGGTCTACTATCCTTGGAATGACAAATTGAAGAGGAATAGCATCACATTCATCATCAAAAAGGAACATTTCAAGATCTACCCTGAAGCCAGTGATAGGATAATATCCATATGCCTACAAGGAAGACCAGTTAATATGACTATTATTCAAATTTATGCACCAGCCACTAATGCCAAAGATGAAGAAACTAAAGATTTTTACCAACTTCTATAGTCTGAAATTGATCAAATATGCAAATCAAGACACACTGATAATTACTGGTGATTGGAATGCCAACACTGGAAACAAATAAGAGGGACCAGTAGTTGGAAAGCATGGCCTTGGTGACAGAAACGACAACAAATATTGCATGATAGAATTTTGCAAGACCAATGACTTCTTCATTGCAAATACCTTTTTTCAACAACATAAACAGTGACTATACACATGGACCTTGCCAGGCTGAATACCCAGGAATCAAATCGACTACATCTGTGGAAAGAGATGATGCAGAAGCTCAGTATCATCAGTCAGAACAAGGCCAGGGGCCAACTGGGGAACAGACTATCAATTGCTCATATGTAATTTCAAGTTGAAGCTGAAGAAAATTAAAACAAATCAACAAGAGCCAAGGTACAACCTTGAGTATATCCCACCTGAATCTAGAGACCAGCTCAAGAATAGATTCGATGCTTGTCTTAGTTATCTAGTGCTTCTGTAACAGGAATACCACAAGTGGATGGCTTTAACAAAGAGAAATTTTTTTCCTCACAGTAAAGTAGGCTAAACGTCCAAATTCAGGGCGTCAGCTCCAGGAGAAGTCTTTCTCTCTCTGTAATTTCAAGAGAAGGTCCTTCTCATCAATCTTCTCCTGGACTAGGAGCTTTTCCGCGCAGGAACCCAGGTCCAAAGGATGTACTCTGCTCCGAGTACTGTCTTCCCGGTGGTATGAGGTCCCCCGTCTCTCTGCTTGCTTCTCTCTTTTATATCCCAAAATAAACCAGCTCAAGACACAATCCAATCCCATAGATTGAGTTCTGCCTCATCAACACAACTGCCGCCCATCCCCCTTCATTAACATCATAGAGGCAGAATTTACAACACATAGGAAAATCACATCAGATGATAAATTGGTGTATGATCACACAATATCAGGAATCATGGGCCAGCCAAACTAATACACATTTTTGGGAGACACAATTCAATCCATGACAACGCTTGAACACCAATGACCAAAGACCAGACGAGCTGTGGGATGACATCAAGGACATCATACATGAAGAAAGCAAAAGGTCATTAAAAACACAGGAAAGAAAAAAAAGACAAAATGGATGTCAGAAGAGACTTTGAAATTTGCTCCTGAACATAGAGCAGCTAAAGCAAACAGAAGAAATGATGAAGTAAAAGAGCTGAACAGAAGATTTTAAAGGGCAACTCGAGAAGACAAACTATTATAATGAAATGTGCAAAGACCTGGTGTTAGAAAACCAAAAGCAAAGAACATGCTCAGCATTTCTCAAGCTTGAAGAACTGAAAAAAAAAATTCAAGCCTCAAGTTGCAATACTGAAGGATTCTACGAGCAAAATACTCAAAATACTGAACGACACAGGAAACATCAAAAGAAGATGGAAGGAATACAGAATCACTTATCAAAAAGAAATGGTCAACATTCAACCATTTCAGGATGTAGCATATGATCAAGAACTGATAGCACTGAAGGAAGAAGTCCAAGCTACACTGAAGATATTGGCAAAAAAACAAGGCTCCTGGAATCAAAGGAATACAAACTAATACGTTTCAAAAAACAGATGTAGTGCTGGACATGCTCATTCATTTATGCCAAGAAATTTGGACGACAGCTACCTGGCCAACCAACTGGAAGAGATCTATATTTGTGTCCATTCCAAAGAAAGGTGATCCAACAATGCGGAAATTAACGAACAATATCATTAACATCACATGCAACTAAAATTTTGCCAAAGATAATTCAAAAATGGTTGCAGTGGTACATTAACAGGAAACTGCCAGAAATTCAAGCCGGATTCAGAAAACGATGTGGAATTAGGGATATCACTGCTGATGTCAGATGGATCTTGGCTGAAAATAGAGAATACCAGAAAGATGTTTACCTGTGTTTTATTGACTATGCAAAACCATTTGACTACAAATTATGGATAACACAGAAAAGAATGAGAATTCAAGAACGCTTAATTATGCTCATGCGGAACCTGTACATAGACCAAAAGGCAGTTGTTCGAACAGAACAAGGGAATACCACATAGTTTAAAATCAGGAAAGGTATGTGTCAGGGTTGTATCCTTTCACCATACCCATTCAATCTCTATGCTGAGCAAATAATCCGAGAAGCTGGACTATATGAACAATGTGGTAATAGGATTGGAGGAAGACTCATTAACAACCTGCAACATGCAGATGACACAACCTTGTTTGCTGAAAGTGAAGAGGACTTGAAGCACTTACTGATGAAGATCAAAGACTACAGCTTTCAGTATGGATTACACCTCAACATAAAGAAAGCAAAAATCCTCACAACTGGACCAATAAGCAATATCACGATAAATGGAGAAAACATTGAAGTTGTCAAGGATTTCGTTTTACTTGGTTCTACAATCAGTGACCATGGAAGCAGCAATCAAGAAATCACACAATGTATTGCATTGGGCAAATCTGCTTTAAAGTGTTAAAAAGCAACGATGTCACTCTGAAATGCCTCTGACCCAAGCCATGGTATTTTCAATTGCCTCATATGTATGCAAAAGCTGGACAACGTATAAGGAAAACTGAAAAAGAATTGATGCTTCGAATTACAGTGTTGAAGAATACTGAATATACCAGAGACTGCCAGGAGAATGAACAGATCTGCCTTGGAAAAAGTACAATGAGAATGCTCCTTAAAAGCAAAGATGATGAGACTTCATCTCACGTACTTTGCACATTTTATCAGGAGGGACCAGTCCCCAGAGAAGGACATCAAGCTTGGTAAAGCAGAGGGTCAGTGAAAAAGAGGAGGACCCTTGACAAGATTCAGTGACACAGCGGCTGCAACAATGGGCTCAAACATAGTAATGATTGTGAGGATGGCACAGGACTGGGTAGTATTTTGTTCTGTTGTACACAGGGTCACTATGAGTCAGAACCAACTTGACAGTACCTAACAACAACACGTTTCATTTCACTGCTGCTGAACCTAAACCTTCACTGTAAAAATAAGCCCTGCAAAAACCAACTGTATTTCACATCACATAAAAATTATGGTAACAACTAAAAGCAATTATATTTATCAAATAAGCACAATAAAAGATAACACATGTTTTTTAATTTAAAATACTTCTGCATTCAAAACAACTATGATTCAAAGAAATTAAAGGAGATCTATAAACAGAAAGACATCCCATGTTCATGGAGGAAGACAATACTGTTTAGGTAGCAATACTACCCAAACTGATCCACAGATTCAACAGAATTTCTATCAAAATCCCAGCTGGCTTCTTTGCAGAGATAGACAAGATGATCCTAGAACTAATATGGAAATGCAAGTACTCAGAATATCCAAAACAACCTTGAAAAGTTAGAAGAATCATACTTCCCAATTTCAAAACTTACTACAAAGCTACAGCAATCAAAACTGTGTAGTTCTAGAATAAGAATAGACATATAGATCAATGGAACAGAATAAAAAGTCCAAAAATAGGCCTTCACATTTGCAGCCAATTGATTTTCAGCAAGGGTGCCAAGACAATTCAATGCGGGAAAACAGTCTTTTCAACAAATGGTGCTAGGACAATACAAAAGCCACATTCAAAAGGATGAAGTTGAACTCTCCTACCTCACACCACATGTGAAAATTAGCTAAAAAAAATAGATCAAAGACATAATTATGAGAGGTAAAACAATAAAACTCTTAGAAGAAAACTTTGGTATAAACCTTTGTGACCTTGGAGGAGGCAAAGGTTTCAGAGATATGACGCCAAAAGCACAAGCAACAAAACAAAAAAATAAATTGAACCTCATCAAAATTTAAAACTTCTGTGCTTCAAAGGACACCATCAACCAAGCAAAATGACAAGTCACAGAACAGGAGAAAGTATTTACAAATCATTTATCTGGTAATAGACTTATATGTACAATATATAAAGAACCCTTACAACTCAACAGTAAAAAGACAAATCAATCTAAAAAATGGGCAAAGGACCTAAACAGACATTTCTCCAAAGAAGATATACAAATAGCCAGTAAGCACATGAACAAAAGCTTGCTATCATTTGCCATGGGGAAAGTGCAATTCAAAACCACAATGAAATACCACTTCACAATCACCAAGGTGGCTGTAATCAAAAAGAGGGCCAATAACAAGTGTTGGCAAGGATGTGGAAAAATCAGAACCCTCAAACAGTGCTGCTATGAATGTAAAACAGTGCGGTTACTTTGGAAAACAACCTGGCAGTCCCTCAGATGGTTAAATATAGTGTCATCCGTATGATCTAGCAATTCCACTCCTAGGTATATACTCGAGAGAAATGAAAACATGTGTCTACACAAAAACTTGTACATGAATGTTCATAACTGCTTTATTCATAACAACCAAAAAATGGAAAAAACCCGAAGTCCATCAACTGATCTATGGATAAACAAATGTGGTATATTCATATCATGGAATATTATTTGGCAATAAAAAGGAATAAAATACTGATATATATCCTACAACACAGAAGAAACTTTAAAACATTATACTAAATGAAAGAAGCCAGTCACAAAGGGCCATATATCGTATGATTCCATTTATATGAAGTTTCCAGAAGAGGCAAATCTACAGAAAGTAGATCAGTGGTTGCCAGGGGCTGGAGAGGGGAAGACTAAGAAGTGACTGCTAATGGGCACAGGGTTTCTTTTTAGGGGTGACGAAAATGTTCTAAAAGTGATTGTGGTGATGGTTGCACAACTTTGTGAATATACTAAAAGTTATTGAATTGTACACTTTAAATAGGTAAATTCAATGGTATAGGAACTATATCTCAATAAAGCTGTTTAAAAAAAAAAAAAGTCTGAAGCAACTAAATGGAATTATCTCTTAAGAGTATTTACTAGAAAAATCACTTAATAGAGAACCCTGGTGGCAGAGCGGTTAAGAGCCTGGTTGCTAACCAAAAGATCGGCAGTTCGAATCCACCAGCCACTCCTTGGAAACCCTTTGGGGCAGTTCTACCCTGTCCTATAGGGTTGCTATGAGTCCGAATAGACTCGATGGTAACGGGTTTTTGGTTTGATGACTTTACTGTAAATTTTGTAGTTATGAACACATTTTAGAGATCAACTTGCAATTATTCTCCTGAGCTTCTTTATCTTATGCAGAAAAAAAAAAAAATTCCATCCCTGTTCACCTTTGTCAGAGAAGAAGTCTTCTGTGGTGAGTTTTGAGTCATATCAACACCAGGACTTAATCCCACTGCAGTGCTAGTTCTTGGGGTAGGACGAGAACTGAAAAATACAAACCAGTTAAAATTACTCGATTTCATAAACTTTATCAGCTGTTTACTATTTTCTCAATTCAAAAACACGCCTCATGGCAAATGGCAGAATATGATTAGAAAATTGTTTAAATTAAATAAAATGCTATATGATCGCATTTTATTTAAGAAGTATATTTAAACCCTAATTTGTGTTGATATTATTTTTGTAGCTGTTTGTAAAGTAATTTCCTGGCTAATAAATTATTTCTTTTACTTATAGCTTCCATGCTACATATAATACCTTCTTCTTACCAAGGAAACTGAAATACATTGATTTTATTACATTTTAAATGTGTACTGGCTTATGCAGGATTAACATAATAAAATAGGTTAGATAACTCTGCAAAGAAGAGAAAATAGACTTCTGAAATTTTAAATCCAATTCTATTTGAAGTGAAAGTACAAAATGAAGAGGATTTAACTCTTGTAAATAGGAAAAATATGTTGGTTTGCTTTAAAAAAAAAAAAAAAAAAAAAAAAAAAGGCAGAAACATAAATTCCACTGGCCAGCGCTTAATTCTAACTTTGAAAATGGAGAATGAAACTGGAATTTTGCATCCATATCCCAGTCCTTCAACTCTGTGCATCATGGTTTGACAGCAGGACAATGTATGTTTTAAGAAGATTTAGCTTTCATCTTCCACTGATTCCCTACTTTTTTTTTTTTTTTTCTTTTTCATTTTACATACCTGAGAAGAAACATGGACTCATTCAGCTGACCTCCAAGAGTACTCTTAGGCCTCAATTCAGTTGGATTTTCTGTGGCAAGAAAGTAACACATTATCCATTTAAGAAACAACAAAAAAAAAATTCATGAGTAGGGCATAATGGGGACAGATTTAAATAGAAAGATAACCTGAAATTAGGAACCCTCAGAAACAGTGTTCTAAGCAGCATGAAAATGTACAAATGAAAGCTTACCTAGTCTAAAAGAGCGATTTAGTAGCTGACCACTCTTCTGCCCTTTTGTTTGTCCACTCTGAGGGTTCCTCAAAAGCTCCTTGGAATCTAATGGCTCAGAACACTCCATCCCATTTCTGCTATTCAACAGGAGAAAGGCAACACAAACTTATTTTGGAGCTCTCTACAGTTTTCTGGACAGAACAACAGCTTGGAAAGACCATGAAATTTGCACATGATGTTTGGCAAAGTCATAGAGTTAGAAAATATATATACACTCACTAGCTAAAATGAGCACTTACCATACACAAGGCATTGTAGTAAGTAGTCTATAAACCTCATTTCTGAAAAATAAATGGTAGCAGGAGGACTGGAGAACAAAACTACAACTTTAAGTACCACTAAACTAAGTGGTTTCCCTTTATTTTTCTCCTTCTGGGGTTGTCCGGCCTGGACTCAAAGGCCCTTAGCCCATAGGTGCGCAAGGAGTACAGACAGAATGAGCCCCAAAATAAGCCCTCTATTTCTATTCCAAGGAATGGGAAAGAGAGCCCCTTATGGGTCAGAGAGGACAAGGGGAATCACCCAGTAGCTTCTTCTTTCTCTCCATTTTCTCCTGCCCCAGCCTCCAGGTAATCCACTAGCAGCTGGGTGGGGACAGCAGCAGCCCTCGGCCAATACCTATGACTCTAAGAGAAGGGAACCCTTCTCTCTGATCAGACAGCTGTGATCCCAAGAATGTGAGGCAAATTCCTATTGCTTTTTTCCCCCCTCTGTCCTCCTGCAACTTGGCCCAAAGGCACACAGTAATACATAAAAATAACAATACACCATGATCAAGAGGGGTACATATCCTAGAAATGCAAGGCAGGCTCAGAATTTGAAAACCAAATTAATGTAATCCACCATATTAAGAGACTCAGGAAGAAAAATTACATAAATTTTATCAACTGACACAGAAAAAGCATTTGACAAAATTTATCGTTCATTCATGATAAAAATTCTCAAGAAACTAGGAATAGAAAGAAAACTTTCTCAAACAGAGTAGCAACAAAAAATCTACAGTTAACGTCACACTTAATAAGAAAAGACTAAATACTTTCACCCTAAAATCAGAAACCAGGCAAAAATGTACACTTTCATCACCCCTCAATCAGTATCTTACAGAAAGTCCTAGCCAGTGCAATAGGCAATAAAAGGCATACAGATTGGAAAAAATGAAATAAAACCGTCCGTACTTACAGATGACATGAATGTCTACATGAGATACTTTAAAATTAACATAAAAATCTTTCACTGGTGATGAAGATTTTTTCTACATTTCTACATCTCTAAACACATACAAACTAAGACAAAAAGTTTTCAACAACTTTAATTACATTAGTTTATTCCTTCAAGTTACCTGCAAAGAACTAGATACTCATCCTGTAGAACAAAAAAGGACAGTAAGGTAAAACAAAGAATTAATAATATCTATTGGTATAATCTTTGACCTTTTTCAAAGTATTTTCATTTATATTATCTCACATATTTTTCCCAGCAACTCTGTAGGGAAAATGGTGGAGCAAGAATTTTCTCCCTTATTTTAAGGATGATAAACTAAGAGTCAGCGGTGTTCCATGACTTGCTGACACTGATGGAGCAGAATCAGAACCCAGTTCATCAGGTGCCATCTGGGTATTAGCTTCTCTCTGTGACGCTACTCCAAGCCAACTGAAAAGGTAGGAGCTATAACTTAAACTTCTCTGTAGCTCCCACAGAATGGGTCCTTATCTAGTATGACTGGTGTCCTTCTAAGAAGGGAAGGGAAACAGACACACCCACAGAGGAGAGGAGGCCACTCATGACAGGTACAGAGATTGGAGTGATGCCTCTACAAGTGAGGAATGCCAAGGACCACCAGCAACCACCGGAAGGTAAGAGAAAAACATGGAACAGATCCTCTCCTACAGCCTTCTGAGTGTAGCCTTTCCAGCACCTTGATCTTGGACTTCTAACCTCCGGAACTGTGACAGAATAAATTCCTATTGTTGAAGCCACACAGTTTGTGATACTTTTGTTACAGCAGCTCTAGAAAACTAATACAACTCCTAAATCCTACTGGCTTAAAATCATAACTTCATGTCTCACTCATGCAACATACCCACTGAGGGCTGGCAGGAAAGCTATGTTCACTGTAGCCACTAAGGACCCAAGCTGACAGCCACTCCATTTCAACACTTGCTTCCCAATTATTTCACCAGGAGGAGGAATGTGGCAAATCACACACTGGCTCTTAAAGTCTCCATCCAGAAATAACACACGTTGACTTCTGCTCACATTTCATGAGCCAAAGCAGGTCAGACGACCACCCCCAACTTCAAAGCAGAAAAGGAGATCCTAACAGGCACCTGAAGGCGGGAAGCCATGTGTATACAGTGAATGATTACTATACTAAATCATAGATTTGAGAATAAACAACTAATCAGAAAATGAACAAAACCAAGAAAACGACAATGTCATGACGAAACTCTTTCATTAAACAATAAAATGTTTGATTTTCTCATATTATGAAAGCATGGAAATTTAGGTCATTGTTGTTGCATTATTAGAACAGTAATGGGTTACTGTGAGTTGGAATCAACTAGACAGTACACAACAACAACGTGTATGAGTGTTTAACAGCAATGCCCCATATGCACAAAGTAACTTTCTATTACCTGAAGCTGGAATCCTCAGTGCTTGCTGAGTCCTGATCTTTTCTAGTGAAAGCATCCTTCCAAAATGAATGCTGTAGTAGGCTTGGCCAAGTCAATCTTTACAAAACATAAATGAGAAAACTTTTAACATGACTTTACCATGAAGAATTCCCAGGACATGTCCCAATTAGGTGCAGTGTAGTATAATATTTTATAGTTTATAAATATCCCCACATAAATGTGACGATGAAATTGCTTTATATTTTACCCTTTTATTTCACTATGCAATTAACCTCCCTTAGAAGCAAAACCAGAAGAAATCATTCAGAAGCCTTAAATGGTACAGTATAAAACTGTCTGACAATTAAGCACAGTTTGTATTAGAAGTCTCAGGATTTACATTTTTCAGGGACTATAAGAACAATTCTGGTTCTTGAATCAGTCTATGAAGGGAGCTCCAAAATTCAAATTTTTTAAATAAATATAATAGATATTAGCAATTTACAATACTGTCATCCTTTATGTACAGAGAGGCTAGATTTTTATTCTAATAACCCTATCTGAAACATTTCAGTTTTAGAACTTCACTTGTACAACTTCATTCAAGAAATAAAAATATTAGCATCATGACTGCATAGTCACACCTGTGTTTAGGGGTCAAAATAATGTGACCTTAGCTAGTTCACCCACATTAAAATGACTTTAGATTGTATCTAAAACCCAGATCTACTTTCAAAACATTAAGTTTTGCCACTAATAGAATATACATCCAGGTACATGCATCAGTTTGGGAACGGTTAAGCCTGACTGAAATTTAAAAACAAAAATGAAAAAAAAAATTTACATTTGACCACTTTATTGAAAATTCCTGTACTGAAATTAAAAAAAAAAAAAATTAAAACATGAATGATAAAGAGAAAGAATTTGCAACCACATATACTATCCCTTTTTCACAAAGGGTTCATACAATTCACTAACAGAAAAATAAAAATGGTCAATAAGGTGAGATTTTTTTTTCATCCAACATACTGGCAGAAATTTAAAAGATCAAGAAAGGCCACTGAAGGTAAGGGTGGGACAGAAGGAGCTTTGTAACAGATTGTTGTTGGAAGTGTAAACCATCACGCATTCCTGGAACGCAGCAAATGAATCTTATTTTTAATGCCTTTAACCCAGATCAGAAATTTATCCAAAGGAGATAATTACCCAAACAAACAACTACAACAAAAAATACACACAGGGGTATTTACAGCAGTACTGTATATAATATTCCAAATCAAGAAGCATTCTAAATGTTTATTGTTACAATTATTGCATGTACATTTTGCAGCCATTTAAAATGACTAAGATTATCTATTTATTAATACGGGAAAATGTCCGTAATACACCATGAGTGAAAAAAGTAGGTATGGCATGGTCCCAGTGTGTCCATTATTCTGTCACTTGATATCCACATTATAATAGGATTATCATTTTAAAAAATTGCATTGAAATATCACTCAATTAACAGTTATTACATTAACTATCTTGAAATAACGTCCTCAGTTCAACAGTCTAAACAGTTTAGCCTGATCTCCACAATGGAGAGAAATGCACTAGTTTGATTAGGCAGTTACAAGAAAATCTGTCAACTTTAAAACTTCCTCACGATTACAAACACTTACAGAGAGAAAAAAACATTCCTTAATCTAAAGTCACTCTTTTAAAAACAGAAATGATCTGAACAGCTACTTGTGTATTAAGAAGAGCATTATTTTAGAAGTACGAGAGAAAAGATTCTACTATTCATTCACATTAAAATACCATCCATACCTTTTCTGAGGATCTTTTTGAAGTAAACCATCAAGCAAATTAATAAAATCTGAAGAAGCTTTAGGAAGAGAAGAATCTATGAACAAATTAATTTCCAAAAAGAAAAAAAAGTGGTGAGTAGATGCATACCTAACACAACAAATTTAATACCCTAGATTAACATTGAAAATAACAGTATTTTAGGCTCATAAATTGTTTTTAAGAGAAAACTAAATCTACAAATAACAATTATAGCCTCCATTTAATGTAGGGGGTGCGGGGAGGACCAAAAACATATAAAACATTCTTCCACAGACCACAAAAAAACATGAATCTCAAAAACCATGTCCTGATTAACCTTAAACTAACTCATTATTGAATAACCCCAATAAGGGTCACTAGCCTGACAAACTCCTACCCTTGTCTTCAACTATTAATTTTGCTTCCTTATCTAAGGCATTCTTAACTTCACCAACTTTGTTTTATAGCTCACTATGATTAGAATACTTGCAATCCCTCTTTATTTGGAAGATTTTTAACAGGGAAATAATAAACATCACAACATTGTGATTCTGTCTAATTCCACTAATGTCCAAATGTTTTTTTTAAATTAAGATAGATATATACTATGGCCAATTCACCAGTCTATGATTAAAAGAAGTGGCCATGAAGAACACGACCAATCAAAGACAATGGCTAAGCACCCTTGGGCCAAAGCATTCATAACAGATGGCTCTGCTGGGCACTATGGCCACATCCTGATGGAGATCCCATGAAATAATTAAACTTGGGAAACCAGTGATATCTTGACCTGACCCTTAACATTTTCAAGCTTCAGATTTCTCTTCCTTGCATGCAAGCCTTTAACTTACAGGAGAAAACAATAACCAATACTGTTAGTTTTTAACACAAAAAAATCAAAAGCCATCATGACGGGATAGGAATGATTGGTTTCTATAAAATCTAAGACAAAGTTAATGAAAGAAACAGGAGCTGCGGCTCTTTTTTACTTTAAGAAATGTAGACAATTTTCAAAATATCAAGTGTTGTTTTTTGTTTTATTTACTTAGGCATTCTTGAAATATTGAATATCCTATATTTCTATTTTCTCCAGTAATTACTTCAAAAATGTTTTCCTTTTAGAAACTCAGAACATGAATTTTTGTATAATCCTGTTTTCATTTGTGTGTTAAGATTCACATCTTTCATGTAAAATATTTTATTATGTTTGTGCCTTCTTTTGCTTTTCTTTCCTTAAAATTATTGTTAACAGCAGATTAGGGTTTTATTAACCACAACTTGTATGATTACAGTACTTTTAAAATACAATTATTTCTAGTTTACAAAATTTTTAAAACTTATCATCAAGTTATCAAGATAGAGAGAAATGCCTGATTTCTCCCTATTCAAACACTAGACAGAAACAACCACATGGGACAAAACAAATTAATAACACATACAAAAAAAAAGTACATAAAGATGTGAGGTTCTTAAATCTTTAAACCAAGAAGCACAAAATAATTTGTGTTTTTCAAATGAGGGAAACAATTAGCAGTGTTTTGTTTTCTACTTCGGTATCTTTAAGAAAAAAAAAAAAATAGCAAAAAGGAATGCTAATTTTCTGAAAACATTAATTTGAGATCAGTTGTAAAATATAACTTTTAGGGGTGATGAATCAACAAAAAGAGACTGAATAAAAGTGTACCCTTAAGCAGTGTAAAATATAAATTAACTGCGTTTATCATTAAGAAATCTTACCTTTTGGAATAGGTGGCAAAGGATCTCGATATAAAATCTGTTCAA
This sequence comes from Dugong dugon, assembly GCA_030035585.1. NCBI lineage: Eukaryota > Metazoa > Chordata > Mammalia > Sirenia > Dugongidae > Dugong > Dugong dugon. The sequence continues at coordinate 25,357,007 of CM057481.1, read as the reverse complement.
TTAAGTCTGAAAAATGTTCTGATAAAAATGGAGGTTTTCCTGAAATCACATGAAAACTTGCAAAATTAAACAGTTTGCTATTACCAATAATTCTAAACTAATCTCAACTATAGATATTTCAGGATTTACAGAAAATTTATTTAAAAAAATATATGTGCATATATATGTATAAATATATACATTAATTAATAAGTAATTACTGAATGCCTATATAGGGTCACTATGAGTCGGAATCAACTCAATGGCAACGGGTTTGGTTGGTTTGGTATAGGTACCAGGCACAGTGTCTATATATTTTTATATTTCTCTAATTCAAAATTTATCATCAAATACACAAATTCACATATGGGCCCCACTACCACGACTGAAGGGTTACACAGGCCACTCAACATCTGTGTGATTCACAATCACCAAGTATCTTTACAAGAATTTCTATTAATAATCACAATTTTTAATAGTTAGGCACCTTTTAGCATTTCATACGATTATCATTAAAAATGCCTCTATGTTAACAAGTTCCTAGGAACCTGCGTATGACCAACTGCCAAGCAATTCAGCCACAAGATCAGTATATATCAAAATTTAGTAAAACAAGCTTTTTGACATCTTAGAGCTAAATTATTTGCACACTACAGGTTTAACCTGGTTTTTTTGTTTTGTTTTGTTTAAGTCTATCTCGGATTTTAAACTGAACCACAAAGTAATCACCTGAAAACATTTCATAAAGCAGACAGCCCAAAGACCAGAGATCACTGGTGATGGAGAAGTCAGTGCCCCTCAGGATTTCTGGTGCTGTATATATAGGACATCCTAAAAATAAAGTATACAGAACAACTTTACTAATCATTTATATCGTTCCCAACACAAACCTGCCTGGGAGGTTACAAGGCTGTAAATCTTTACAAAAGCAGACTGGTGAGATGAAAAATGATAGGAGGAAAACATACACATGAACAAAACGTCGTGTGTATTTCACATTTTTAAACGTTTTCAAATTTTAAGATTGTATTTTGAAAGGACATGAACCAATATAAACAGATTTTGAAAATCCACATGACAGAGAGGTGTGGCACATTTAGGTATATTCTTTTTTTAAGTTAACAATTTCAGTAAAACCAAAAACCCAATAGGGAAAAACGCAGAACAGAATTCCAAATTCTCATGGAGCTGGATGAACCCCTGAAACTACTGCCCTGAGATGATCTTTAAACCTTAAACCAAAAATACCCCCTGAAGTCATCTTAAAACCAAACAGTTTAGCTTAACTAGCAAAGAGTGTCTGCCTTGAGCATTATACTCCTTTAAGAACTATCTATATGGGATCAAAGTGACAATAGCAACTCGAAAGATTAGACAGGAAACTTAAGGGGCAGTGACTCTATGATAATGGGAGAGGAACAACTCAGAAAAGGAGGCTGAGAATGGTTGCACAACTCGAAGAATCTAATGAATGTCACTGAATTGTACAAGTAGAAACTGCTGAACTGGCATATATTTTGCTGTGTATATTCTCAACAACAACAAAATTAAAGTAAAAAACAAAAAACACATTGCTGTTGATTTGATTCTGACTCATAGCAACACTACAGGACAGGGCAGAACTGCCCCGAGGGTCTCCAAGGCTTTAAGTCTTCGTGAAAACAGACTGCCACATCTTTCTCCCACAGAGCAGCTGGTGGGTTCAAACCACCAACCTTTCTGCTGGCAGCTAAGCACTTAACCACTGTGCCACCAAGGGTCTTCAACAATTTCAACAGTAAAGAAAAAAGAACTTTCAATTATACTGTTTCAATTTGGATAGGTTAGGTTATACAGTAGTAACAAGTAACTCCAAAATCTCACCAGCTTAATAATAAAGATTTACTTATTACTTAAAACTACACGTCCACCACAGGTCAGCCGAGGGGCTCTGCTCCTCATAGTCTCTCAAAGACCCAGCTAAGGGAGGCTCCATCTCAACAGATGCTTCCTCAGTCAGTAAGGCTGGAGAAAGGAAACAGCAAACTGCATATTGGTTCTTAAAATTCCCACCTCAAAGTGACTCACATCACTTCTGCTCACACTTTGTTGGCTTTGGCCAAGGAGAAGCTACAACCTTAACATGTATCCAGAAGGAGAAGAGGAAACATTTAGTGATCGGCACTAGAGTATACCACATATGCTTTGTACAAAGCTTAGCATTACATGGAAATACCTAATTTTAGAGCTAGGAAGCTCCCTTACTAATGACAGAAAGTGAAGCTCAGAGGAGTACAATGACTCCTCGAAATCACACAGCTGGGCAGTTACAGAGCACCCACCCAAGCCCTGGGTCCTTGTCTCGCAAGTGCGTATTCTTTCCATCCTCCCTAAAAGCTTCCCTCCTCCATATGAGAATGTTCTCTCTATGAGGTACAAAATCACTGATCACTTAAAAAAAAAAAAACAAAATTCTACTGAGGTAAATCTCCAGCAAATTTTATCTCCAAGGACCACTGCCCAGATCTGCAGCCTCATGTGTCCAGATGCATGGATTTTAAGTTCTCCTTTATAACTTGTGTGCTATGCTATCACATTTCACACAGATATCCACTCATTCAGCACACTTACGGAGGGTTTATTTGCCTGTACTTTGCTAATGTGGTGGAAACAGAGATAAATAAGACCCACAAGATGGCCAGGCACCCTGTCCAACACTTAATAGGTTTTCTCCCAATAGAAATGTAAGTTCTATGAGGTCAGGGATTTCTGTTTTTTCACTCCCCTACTCCTAGTACCTAAACAATGCCTAAATTTTTGTTCAATCAGTAAATAAACATCAAGTTAAAAAAAAATACACTAATGAACTAATAAATATTAAGTCCCTACACTCACAATCTACGGGGAGAAGACAAAAACAAATGATTATTACATAGCATACTGAGTTGAACACCGTCCCCCAAAAAATTCATGTCCACTCAGAACCTCAGAACATGACTTTCCTTGGAAATAGGGTCTTTGTGGATACAATTAGTTAAAATGAGATCATACTGGATTACGATGGGCCCTGTCGTGGACTGAACTGTATCTGCCAAAAATATGTGTCAATTTGGCTAGTCCATGATTCCCAGTATTGTATGATCGCCCTCTATTTTGGGGTTTGATGTAATTATCCTCCATTTTGTGATGTGTTGTAAATCCTAACCTCTGCCTGTGGTCATAATCCCATTTGTGAATGGGTTATTTGTTATGTTAATGAGGCAGGGTTAGGTTACATTGATGAGGATTAGGTTATGTTTGTTATGTTAATGAGGAGGATTAGGGTGTACCTGATTCAATCTCTTTTGAGATATAAAAGGGATTAAACAAGCAAGCAAGGAAGATTACCCAGGAGCAGAAGCTTAAAGAGACAAGGACCTTTCTCCAGAGCCAACAAAGAGAGAAATCGTTCCCCTAAGGCCAGCATCCTAATTTCAGACTTCTAGTAACTGTGAGAAAACAAATTTCTGTTTGTTAAAGCCATCCACTTGTGGTATTTCTGTTACAGCAGCATTAAATAACTAAGACAGGCCCTAAATCCAATGATTCATGTTCCCATGAAGACAAAAGAGACACAGACACATACAAACGGAGAGGCTACGTAAAGACAGGGGCAGACACTGGAGTAAGCATCTACAAGCCAAGTAACACCAAGGACCACCAGCAAATGCTAGAAGCTAGAGAAAGACATGAAACAGATCCTTCTCTAGAGCCTCCAGAGGGAGCATGGCCCTGCCAACACCTTGATTTCAGAATTGTAGCCTCCAAAACTGTGGGAATAAATTTCTGTTGTTTTAAGTCACCCAGTTTGTAATAATTAGCCACAGGAGTCCTAAGAAATTAATACACATGGTTAAGTTTAATGACAGATTCATTCACAGAACACTATGAGAGTACTCGAATGAAAGAACCAACGTCTAAGTATTCGTTCCAGTAGAATTCTGCCAACCAGGGTGACGAAGAAGACTTCCTTGAAAAAGGTGAGCCCAGGAAAGAAGAGAAGGGAAAGTGATTCCAACAAAAGGAAACAGCAAGAACAAAGGCACAGGGGTAAGCAACAGTTTGACACAGGCAGGAAACTGTAGACACAGTGTGTTGTTGGAACAAAAAATGAGAGGCAAGGGGTGGTGGAGAATGAGTACCATGTTAGTCTGAGTCCTCTGGGAAGCTGACACCAGGACAGGATTAACTGTGCAAGGATTTTATTAGAACAAACACCTATGAGAAGACACGGGGGGAGCTGGTCAGACCTCAGTGGAAGTTGGACAAGTGAAAGAAAGAAGCATCTAGACTGCCATGTAGTCTAAGATATGTTTGGCAAGGTCACTGGGAGTCCTTGAGCCAAGGCTGGCCATCAGAGTGTCTTCCAGGAACAGACCTGCCTTAGTATCCCTGCCACGCTCGGTTACTGGCTGGGCGCAGCCCGTGGGAAGTAAGACCTCAGTGCAAACGCAGTGATGGATACTGGAGCACTATCTCCTGAACTGGAGGCCTTGGTCAGCTAACTATGCTCCCTGTAGTTGAAGGACAGCGAAGCACATTATCACGGCCACCACAGTATGAAGAGGCAATCAGGAAACAGATCTGGAAATTTGAACTCCAACTCGCTAGGAGGAGATTCTAAACTTGAAACTCATTTGATAAAATAATCAAAATTTCCAGCTTCTCTCAGTCAACAACACTAAACCAAAACTGAGTCCAGTTTGACATAATTCCTATCATTTTTCTTGTCTTAAAATGGGCCACTTCATTTATTTACATGACTTGACTGTTCCTGTAGCTTGGGACCCATGATCCAGTCCACCCCTTCACTTCATTATACAACAGAAAATTAAGACTCCTGGAAGGTATATGACATTAGTCTCAGGTTTCACAGTGAGAAGTGAAGCCAGGACTAGAAACGAGGTGTTGTTATTAGAAATCTAGTGTTGTTTGCAATAGTACCTCTATGCAGCCCAACCAAAGTTTTTTCTTTTATTTGTTAAGTGTCTCACATCAGCATCAATGTTAACAGATTCTATATGGCTATACACTAATCGTCAATCCCACAACACCCAGCCACTCACATATGTCAAAGCCAACTACTTTCTCAGCCTTGCTCATTGCCACACTTAAGACTGTAAATTCTAAAAAACACATGTAGTCTACGGAAACAGAAGTGGTGTTACTTTTATCTGTATACCAACAGGATATGACAGTGAGCTGTCTGTGACATGAGTGATCCCTGAAGGTCAGGGATGGCTTTGCCCTGCTGGTTATGAGGGTGTCCCCCACCCCTGGTCGAAGAGGCTAACCTGCCCCATCATGGGGAATGTGCTCAGATTAAGGCTCAGAAGTAACTAAGCATGGCTGCCCGCACCTCAGACCTACTTCCCCAAAACACAACTCGCTCAAGGGGAATGTTTCAAATAAGCAGTCCTGAAATATGCCTCCTTCCTTGTTTTCTATAAATAAAATTATAAATAATAATCCAGAACTTATGATTCTGCTAACATAATCCACAACAGTCATTTTCATAAAATGCAGGTCAGGAAGATAGCTGAGGACCCTAAAAGCTTTCTTCTTGGGCATGAAATTTTTAGGCTGGTCCTAAAAGCTAAATTTTATTTGGTCATATTTATGGTGCCTACAGTTAACCTGCTCCTCCCTGTTCCTTAACCCCAACCCTCTCATCCTTGTACCACATGACTACCAAGTCCTCTCTTGTAGTGCCTTCTTCAACACCCAATCTAACCATCAGCACCTTGAGTATCACAGAGCTTCAAGCACAGGGAACTTAAGAAAAAATCTTTACCACTTCCCCCAAAAGGCCCACTATTAGAAATATCACTTCAGACACCAACACCCCAGGACCTCACCCCACTGTCAAAACTACCAGCCAAGAATGCACTTCTAGAAATTTGCCTTAATCGCGGAATATCAGCTATTCAGCAATGTTGAACAAATTATTTACTGAGATACTGGTATGTGCCAGGCTGTTCTGAGCGCTGAGAATACAACAGGAAACGAAACAAAAACTCCTGCCCTAGGTTCTAATAAGTGGTCAGTGAAATATGGCACTAAAGACAAGATATAGGTTTTGTCAGAGTTCCCTATGCCTAAGAGAGTGTTAGATCCACACAGACAACTTTAGGTCATAGACACAGCCAAACCCATATCCAAACTTGGAAGTCCCTCAGTGGTATAAATGGTTAACATGCTCAGCTGCTAACCAAAATGCTGGAGGTCTGAGTTCACCCAGTGGTGCCTCAGAAGAAGGGCTTGGCAATCTACCTCTGAAAAATCAGCCAGTAAAAACCCTGTGGAGCACAGTTCTACTCTGACACGCATGGGGTCGCCATGAGTTGAAATCAATTCAACAGCAACTGTTCGTTTTTTTAATCGACTTATCTTGGTATTATTACTTTCAATAAATTATTTGACTGGCAAAACGGAAGATCAACATTATCTCCTGAACATGTGACCTGCGCAGCCCACAGCTAGAGTTATTATTTCTAAGCTTCCGAAGTCCACCTACCTTTAACTCTACTTTTCATGTTTTTCTTCAGGCCACCTTCCCCACCATCACCACCTCCTTCTTCTGCTGCCACCAAAGCAAAGAAGTCTTCCAAATTTTCACCTTCCACTTTTGCCAAGCAAAAATTGCTAAACTTCAGTGTGCCAGGTCCTTCCAATAGTATCTAAGAGATTAAAAATTAAATGTCTTCAGAAACGAATTCAATTCAATTTGCATTTTCATCAGTGCCCCTTACGATAGCACTAAAAAATTTTAGCATTGGCTCTATTGCTTCATTACAAATCAGAAAATTAAACACTTGCAATTTTTTAAAAAGCTACAGAAAAATAAACCCAATACTTGAATAATACAATCAAAATAAAATTAAATTGTCCATTCTGAGATGTATATAGTGAAACACCAATATAACCACTGAGGAAAACCTTAGGCTATGGGAAAAGATAAAAAGGACAATCTAAATGAAAAAAATCTGTACTTGCCAACCTTTTGCAAATCCACCTGCCCCAAGGCATGGTTTAATCAAGGGAGAAAGTATAATGTAGGATTAAAGCTAGGGTTTTAAAGTAAGAGGCCTGGGTTTGAGCCCCAGATCCACCATTAACTAGTTATCTGGCCCTAGAGAATATACTTTCTAAGCCCCAGTATCTTTACCTATAAAATGGGGAAAAATAATGCCTAACTAACTCTTCAGACTGTTGGATGGATTAATATTGGTTTAACGGTATACTGGCCATTTTTTATACCTCTGGACCTCACAGGTAGATTATTCCGGTTCTAATGCATTTAACGTCAAGGTGAGTCCCTTTTGAAATGCGTGAAGTTTGGCAGACAGGAGTTGGAGGCTCGTTGTTGTTGTGTAGGTTGAGCATTCTATTAGGTGATGCTTCCTGGATGTGTTAGGTTTGTAAACTTTTGCCTTTTTTCGCTTTATTTCTGTGAGATAAGGCTTACGAGCATAATTATGGTTTTCCTGTGTGATATTTAGGGAGCCCTCATGGGTTTGTTTGGGTTTTCTGTGTCATTTTTGTAAAACCAGAGGTTCCCCATGTAACTTAATGGAAAGGGGCCTGCAATAAACTACTTAGTTCTTACTGGTATACTGTCATACCACAGATGGGTGGCGCCAGAGTGCCACTCACCTTATTGGTGGCTTGTATTACCAGATCATATTTCTCAAAATCTGTATTACCAACCAAAAATTTAAACACACTCAATTCGTAGGCATGCATTCCAATACTGAAAACACGTCATCAAAAAAAAATTTTTTTAATTAAAATTTGGCATAACTAAAGGGTTAAATGAGATTATACCGTAAAGAGCTTCTAACAGTTAACTAGCATGGAACCACCAGCAGCTCAACTGGAGAAAGATGTGGCAGTCTGCTTCCCTAGAGATTTATAGCCTTGGAAAGCCTGTGGGGTCGCTAAGACTTGGAATCAACTTGACGGCAGTGGGTTTGATTTTGGGAGCACAAGCTTAAGTGCTCAAGTCTGCCAATTTGTGACCGGAAGTTATCTGTTGCTTGTTGAAACCATACCAGGAACCACAGTGTTTACTTTCATCTTTGACTCCAGTCCTTAAAAATATTCCCAGGCAGTTGCAATGGGTCAGGTGGCTTTTTTTTAAAAAAAGCAATTTAAAGTTTACCCTTCTAGTCACAAATGTTTTAGGGTGTCTGTGAGTCTATAACCATGGTTTTTAAACTGTTTTAGGCATCAGAATACCCTGACTGACTTGCTGAAGCACAGATTACTGGGCTTTAGAAACCCTACGTTTCTCAATCAATAGGTCTGGGGTAGGGCCCAAGAAAATGCATGTCTAACAAGACCCAGGTAATGCTGATGCTGCTGATGTGGGGTACATACTTTGAGAACCACTGGTAGGGGTCAGTAAACTTTTTTTCTTTAAGGGCCAGAGAGATAAGTATTTTAGACGTTCAGGCCATGCATCCTGTGTCTCAACTACTCAACTCTGCCATTATTACACAAGAGCAGCCACTACCAACACGTAAGTGGCTGTGGCTATGTGCCAATAAAACATAATTTACAAAACAGGCATCCTGCCCAACCTTTGCTAACCTTTATTCTAGAGCAAAAGCTACATTATAAATCAGTCCAAATTCCCTAGATTATAAGCAGCCAATTTTAGCACTCCTTAAAACCAAAAAACCAAGCTCATTGCCATCGAGTTGACCACGCAGGGTCTCCAAGGCTGCCACGTCTTTCTGCCACAGAGCAGCTGGGGAATTCAAACCTCCAACATCAGTTAGCAGCCGAGCATTTAACCACTGCACCACCTGGACTCCTAGCGATCCTTATATACATTGCCATCAAGTGGAATCAGACTCACAGCAACCCTATAGGACAGAGTAGAAATGCCTCATAGGGTTTCCAAGGCTGTAATCTTTACAGAAGCAGACTGCTACATCTTTCTACCACAGAGCAGTTGGTGGGTTCAAACCACCAACCTTTGGGTTAGCAGCCGAGTGCTTAACCACTGTGCCACCACGGCTCCTTACTCGTTAAAAACCAACTCTGACAACTCTGATAAAGCAAACTACAGCCTCTAGACCCAATCTGGGTCACCATCTGTTTTTGTATAGCTGTGAGCTATTACAGTTTTTACATTCTAAGTGGCTGAAATAAAATCAAACGAAAAATAAAATTTCTTTACATGTGAAAATTATAACGAAATTCAGATCTCAATGCGATAAATACAGTTGTATTGGAAAACAGCCACCGTATGTTTACATACTGTCTATAGTTGCTTTCAGCACTATGACAGTTAAATGTTTTGGTTGCAGCAAGGCCCACGAAGCCTCAAATATTTACTATCTGGCCTTTTATACGAAAAATCTGCTGACTACTGCTCTAATAAAATGGCAAAATAAACAATGGAAATCAAGAATGACATATAGGTATCTTTCTCTGAAACTATAAAGTTTATTCATAATTTTTCACGTAGAACCAAACAGGAAATAGCTACTATACTATCTCATGATCAAGTTAAAGCAGACAAGCATATAAATATGTCAAACAAGAACTTTTATTAAGTAAGGTTTTCATGGAGTTTTTTTTCTTTTTTGGGTTTAATAATCTCATACAGGTGGCTTATAAATTTAAACAAAGGAATATTTAATTGTCCATACATTAACAAATGAGAACAAAAACTGAGACCAGTAATGAGTACAATTCCTAAGAGTATGTACTTATAAAAATAATAATCAGTGCCATTGATTGAAAACACATAACATACAAAAACGTATCCTAGAACCTTAACCCAACTGTAATATTTAACCCTCACAACCACCCTGAAAATATTTATATCCATTTCACAAAGGAACTAAGGCACAGAGAAGCAGGATAACTTGTCCAGGGTCACACAGCTTCTAAGTGTCAGCTCTGATTGTGACTCAGAAACTAAGCAGGTTTCATGACTCTACTACACTGAAGCACATTTAGTTATGGATAAATAATTTTACTGAAAAAGAAAACATTTGATCCATAATATCAGAAATCATAGTTATATAACCAAAAAGTACCATTACCAAACTAAAATTCCTATTTGCTTCATAATTAACTGTGTACTATGTTTTAAGAGCTAATAGCATCTTATTTTATAGACCAATTGGGCCCATATTCACAATATACTTTAGCAGCAACAATAAGAAATTACTCAAGAAGCTCTGAAAGGAGGGGAGACTCTTGACATTCTAAAAGCTATTTCAATAGGTAACTACAATAGAGTACTATGTTTCCTTTTCTGAAAAATAAAAAAGCTAATTTAATTTCAAGATGCTGTGTACCAAAACTTCATCTAAAAACAAAAACACTATGAACTGAGAAAGCACTATAAATTGAGATACAAGCAGTTAGGAAATCAAAATCTTCATTAATTACCTTCCCAGGAGAAATGTCACAAAAGAGAATTCCAAGTTTATGAAGGTGATGTAATCCAGTAATCAGGTCAATTCCAAATTCTCTCACAACATCTTCTGGGAGGCTTTCATCTTGAGCAATAACCATTTCTAAGGAACCACCTGCAATGAGTTGATTAAAATCACCCGTTTCAATCCACCAATATTACCGAATGCCTCCGGGAGGTTTCATGCTGGGAGATACTGAGCATTAAAAAATGATCAAGTCAGTAAACCTGACAACCAGGCAGGGGAAACACACAGGTGAGAGAACACAGCGGTCCAAATGCCATAGCAGAAGTCTCTGTCCATACTCCAGAGCCATCTCCAGGCGAAACACTGCTCTGTCTAGAAGATTGGTCAATAAGCACTCAGCTGGGATGGAAAGATAACCACTCTGGGCTGTAACTTCTCACTCCAGATCCTTCAGGAAATTAATAGCTGCAAAACTACTTGTTCAATACTAACCAAAGCTGTGCACTTACATCACACTATGCAAAACACTGTCATATTTACTCATGTGCAAAGTTAAATCAAGTTCTGCAAAATACTGCATAGCAAAAAAGATATGCCTTCCCATAACAGAAAATCACAACCTTTACCACACAACATGGATGAAAGGCCAAAAGCAGGCATATTGTGACTTCTCCTATATTCTTCCAAGGTCCCAATCACATCTCTACGGTCTAAGTGCTTTCTCCGATAAGGACGTCCAGGAGCCCAATCCCTAAGATGTGCCAATTAATACAATCTCCACTATCCCACTTCTCCATCATCTCTGACACCACCACCCCCCACCCGGTCAACGGCACTCTCTTGCTGGCTTTGATAATTCGCTGTAAGTCTCACAGAGTTCATGGACTATACTTACCGTTACGTGATTTATTAGGGTAAATGGATACAACTCAAGGGTAAAAGGATACCAACGTCAGGAAAAGGTACACAGGCAAGGTCTACAAGGGTCCCCATTGTCCCAGGGGGAAGCACATCTCTCCCTTCACCAACCAGGACAGCCGTCAGAGCAGAAAAGCCTTGAGCCCCTGCATTCCAGGGCTTTTATCAGTCAGTCCACCTGCTCATTAGGGTTACCAGGTGGGCTCCCTAGCCAAACTGGCACCCAATAATTTCTCAGGTGTACTCATACATCTTAATTACTTAGGAAACCCCCTAAGGTTATTTTTCCAAACACCAACAACAAGGGCCAAATAAGAGAATTCATTGCACCGCAATGCCAGAAACAAACTTTTTTTTAAAGGATCAAGATTTATAACAGGAGTCAAGTTCAGACAAACTGAAGTCTCAGCTGGTATCTGAAAGTTCAATCAGAGTTACTGTGATGAAGGTCAGAGCTATTTTGGAGTTTATTTTATTTTGGTGGGTGAGGAACCATTCCAACCACCAGCAAAATTTAGAGGTAGGATACTACACCTGGTCAGAGGTCAGAAACGACAACTGAAGCAAAAGCAGTACTGGGAATGTCCCCTGATCACCTCACCAGTGTGTACATCTACAGAAGTAATTCAACCATAACCCACTGCCATCAAGTTAATTCCAACTCAAATGACCCTACAGGACAGAGTAGAACTACCCCATAGCATTTCAAGGAGCAGCTGGTGGATTTGAACTGCCAGTCTTTTGGTTAGTAGCCTGAGCTCTTCACCACTGTGCCACCAGGGCTCCAATTGAACCATAATCCCTCCTTTTAACTGAGAAAAACAAAATGCAAAACAAGCTTTTAATCCATGTAACCCCTTTTATGATTAAATTTTATAAATTCTAAGTGCCAATATAATAGGTGAGATTCATAGTAATAATCACAATATGTTAATAATGATGATTTACTATCACTCAGTGTATGAAAAGAACACTAATGATGGTACTTACTACATCTTTTTCCATTAAACATTGAGGACACTGACACTAAAAGTCCAGATAATATCTACATATTCAGGCACGTACCTATCTTTCTCCCTGTATATATATAGTCCTAGAAAGTTTTACGAAATGAGATCTGAAACATGTTATCTCTAATTACTGCTGGGTGGTGGTATTTGCTGGTTCATCTTTATACTTTTCCACATGGCTTATGTTTTTATGTGGAGCACTGGTGGCACAGGGGTTAAAAGCTTGGCTGCTAACCAAAAGGTCAGCAGTTCAAATCCATCAGCCGCTCCTTGGAAACCCCGTGGGGCAGTTCTACTCTGTCCTATCCTATAGAGTTGCTATGAGTCGGAATCGACTCAATGGCAACAGGTTTTATGCTTTTATGAAGAGCAAGCTCCTTTTCATAAAAACAAAAACATTGTAACTTTTTATATCATAACCAAAATAACTGCTGTTATTGGTGGAGTTACCCGTGTCTTTCCATAAATCAATTAATTAGTAGCTAATTGACCTAAAATATTGGTTTCAATTTATTGGAAAAACTTGTTTGAGAAATTAGTCATCGCTTAAAACTATTTCCAAATATTTATGTGGGTGATCAGGTAATATTTTATACCAAAGTAAACTCCAATTTGAATTTTACATGTCTTCCTCTTACTAAACATCTTTTCTCTTTGCCTTTCCGAAATATCCATCAAACAAAAGATTTTAAGTTAGTAAATAATATCAACCCTACAATGTATTTGTAACAATATAAAAGAAAATTTTTAAAAAACCTACACCATATTTTTTTTCAAAACTACACGACGTGGTCAGCTACGTTCACAGCACTTGTTGCACACTCTTACCTGTGCAGAGTTCCTCTACCAGCCAGAGATGATTGCTGGTTTCATACCATTCATGAAAAGTTACAATATTCTTGTGTTTAATTTCATGAGTGAGACGGACCTATAAAAACACACAGTATTCACTCTTAAGAAAAAGTTTCTAAAACTCTTGCATCTACTAAGGAACACCTAAATATACAATTGGGAAATGGGTAACAAAATGGTAGAATTGTACACAGACATCTAAAATGATGATTTTGAAGGCTGCTAACATGGAGAAACGCTAATAATATAATGTATGGTCTTTAAAATGATCTTAAAAAGACTTACATGTACATGCAGCATTGCAGAAAAAATTATTCATAGGAAAATGACTAGAAGGGATACACCAAAATATCTGCTGTTAATGGTGGAGTTACTGGTGTTTTTATGTTCTGTTTTCCCCCATTCTTCTATTTTCTGTACTAAATACACACTACTTTCCTAATCAGGAAAGAAGATACAATTTTAAAGCGATAAAACAATGGTGCTGTTTGTGCCTCCTATCCATTTTCCTATATTGCCAAATTTTCTATAATGAGCATGTTTATTACTTTTATAATATTTTAAAAAAACTCTCAGAGGAAATCTACATTCCTCTTTTTTAAAATATTCCTGGTGAATCCTAGTATCATCAATTCAACCAGATCATTAAAAGACAAATCATTACAAATAAACACACTAATCTCAAAACGTACACTTCCATTAGATCATAAGAATACCCGTGCCAAAAAAGCTAACTCAAAATTCAGTGATAAAGATGCAAAAGCCTGTAAGTTAATTCAAAAATACTAAGTTGCTTCAGGGATTTTTAATTTCTCACTTGAAAACCTCATTAAAACTGGAAATTAAAACCACAAAAATGTGTTCCTTATTAGTAAACCATCAAGATTCAAGATTACTAACAATTGCCAAAGTGCTTTGGGTATCCTCGTTTTCTGGTTCTATTTAAAAAAAAAAAAAATCATGTACGGATTCTATTGTCAATCAACATGAGCTAATGGGCCTACAATTTGTGAGAAATGCAGAGCTTCTAGTTTTAAAATGGAACATGGTACATTCTGGGAACACCTACTTTAAGCCACGTAATTTTAGGTTTCTTTTCAGGGGTCAGATGTAGCTCCTAATAATTTTTCCTGTCTTAGCCTTATATCCCTATCCAGCTATCACCTCATTTCTCTGCTACTTCTCTCATCCCATCCCCTCTTACACCCAATGCAATTCAGGTTTTCCTCCCCAACGCTTCACTGAACCACTCTCTTCAAGGTTATCAATGACCTCTCTTCATTGCCAAATCCTCAGTCCTCACCTTATCAGCTGCAATTTAATTTCTCCCTTCTCCGCTTTCTCCACTTGACTTTCACGATGCCACAGATTTTGCTCAGTAATTTTAGTTGCAGGAAACAGAATCCACTCTAGTTACAAAAGGATTTCTAAGGAGAACAGAAAACTCACAGAATTTTCAGTAATGTTCTAAGAAACTGACTCTGGGCCGAATTTCCAGAAACAATTCCCAAAAGCACACCATAAAACTAAGCCACCAAGGGAACGCGTACCTCTGCCACCACCAGGATACCGCAAAAACCAGGAACCTCTGCCACCACCAGGACATCGCAAAAACTAGGAACCTCTGCCACCACCAGGACACTGCAAAAACCAGGAACCTCTGCCACCAGGACACCGCAAAATCCAGGAACCCACCATCACAGCTGTCAGCTCCAAAAATGTATTCCCTCTTCCACAGCTAGGAAGTTGCCAAATCAGGAGCTGCCACCTCCAGAACAAGGCTGCCTCTATCTCTATCTGTAAGAGCAAATGGATGCCTTGGGGCCTGTTTTCCTCATCACTTAAATCAGCCTGGAATCAAAGTTTTAAATGATTTTGCATCTAACTATGGAATCAGAATAACATCTACAACTCTAGCTGCAAAGGAGTCTGGGAAATGCAGTTTTTAGCTTCCCAGACCTACTGAACAGGAAAGCCTGCCAGAATGGGCTCAGATGGGTATTGAACAAGCCAATCCACAGTAAGTTACCCCACACTCTCCAGGCTCTCCTCTCACTGGGTGCTCCCTTTCTTTCTCCTTTGCTAGGTCCTTCTCTTTACATTCTCTACATGATAACAAAGGGCTCAGTCCTCACTTCCTCTTCCATCTTCTCTCACGCTAATGATTCTCAAATTTACATCTTCAGCCCTGAACTGCCCCCTAAATGCAGACTCAAAAATTCAAGTATCTTCTTACATATCCATTTGGATGTCCAATACGCACCTCAAACTTAAAATACCCAAATCCATCCGTCTTCCAGGCCTTCCTCTCTTAGTAGGTGGCATCGTCATCCATCCAGTCACCTAGGCCAAAAACCTTGCCATAATCCTTGACTCCTCTCTCACGCCTCATACCCAATCCATCAGCAAAGCTATCAGCTCTATACAGATGTATCCAGACTCTCCATTCATATAAAGTTCAAGACCAGCAAAACTTCTCTGTAGTGTTAGAACTCAAGATGATTACCCTTGAGGGCATGTGGGATTGGAAGGGAGCTTCTAGGACACTCCTTGTGAGTGGGCGATGGTTATATGTTCAGTTTATGAAAATCTGAGCACACAATTACGATTTGAAATTTTTTCTGTAAGTATATTTTACTTTAATTTACTTGAAATGGAAAACTTCAGCAATAAGGGAACAAACTATGATACTTGCAATAGCTTTGTTTTTAACATGGCCTTAAGCAAAGTAAGTGAAACACAAAAGAGTAAATAACATATAATTCCATTTATTTGAGGTTCAAGAACCTGCAAAACTAATCTACGGTGATAAAAATAAGAGTGGTTACTTCCGGGGAGTTGAAGAAGATGACATCTGAAAGGCACTTTCAGGAAGGACAGAAATTTTCTATATCTTGATTTGGATGCTGGTTATATGAATGTATACAGTTTAACTGTACACTGAAGATCTGTGCATTTTATTGTACATAAACTATTATCTTGATAGGATTCATTGGATAAAGCATAACCTTTGAAAGAAAATTTTAACTGACCCAAAATAAATAATGCTAATAAACAAACATATCCTAAACGACTTCTCACCAACTCTCCTGTAACCATCCTAGTCCAAGTCACCGCCATTTCTCACTTATTACATTAGCCTCCTTACTAGTCCCCTTATTCCACTCTTGATCTCCCACAATCTCTTCTCTACACAGCAGCCAGACAGAATCTACACAAGAGCCTGCCACTCCCCTTCTGAAAACCCTGCAATGCCCTTGCCTCAGCCTACACGGCCCTAAAGCCTTTGGCTCTTGGCCATCTCACCCCTCACCCACTATGTTACTGTTCCTCACATGCCAAGCTTGCTCCAGCCTCAGGACCTTCACACATGCTCTGTTACCTTCTGCCTGGAATGCTCCCTGCCCCAAACCTCAGATAACATCCTGACTCACTGCCTCACCTCCTTCAGGTCTCTGCCCACATTTCACCTGCTCAGAAACAACTCCTCTGACTACCCTGACTATATGACAGCCTTCATCACTCTCTTCCCGCTGTATTCTGCCTTATTTTTCTTCACTATGACTAACACTAATAATCTGTCTTTTACTGTAGGCCTCCCCCAACTAAAATGGAAGCTTCCTGAGGGCAGGAATTTTATCTCCTTCACTGCTAACCCCTCAGTACCCAGAACGGTGTCGGGTACAGAGCAGGCACTCAATAAATACCTGTTAAGTGAACGAGTGAGTTAAACAGGGTCTTTGCCCTCAGTGAGCTCAGAGCTCAGTGGGAGAGCCTGACATGGGTACAGAAACACAACGCAATATGATAAATGCTATCACGGGAGGATGTACAAGTAGGGATGATGCTCAAATTATGTAACTGGCCAACCATAGGCATGGACACTAGCCAGAAAGCTAAAGGCCTCCTGCAGTGCCAGGAGTTAACCTTCCAATTGCTGAGCGATTGGGGGTGAGATCAGGGGTCTCAGGAACAGGCTAGGGCAGTCCAGGAAGGTACCCAGCAACTGGAAGCACCAATTATTTACAACCAGTATGGAAGAGTTTCAGTATTTCGAATATGAGCCCAGAGTCCAGGTGCTGTGGAAACACCAGGGAGGGCTCTGAGTGGATTAGGGAAGACCTGAGAGAAAAGGGGAAATTAGAGTTGATTCTTGACAGACTCAGGGAACGAAGGGCAATGATGAATGTGGTAAACAAATAATTTCTTTTGTAAGGATCAGCACAAACCTGGTTCCTATGAGACGGAGATTAAAGATGTCCCAAATGTCTAAGTTTTCCAAACTGCTGTACTACTCCATCATCTCTAACGTCAACTACTCCTTCTCACCTCAGTACTCTCCCTCCTGTCTTTGGGTTCCTTAATTTGCTGCAACAGCTCACAGAACTCATGAACCATATAAAGGAAATGGCTCACACGGCCGTGAAGGCTGGCAAGTCCCAAATTCGTGGATCAGGCGTAGATTTCTCCCTGGCTCTCAGTCTCTCCCCAAAGGCACTCAGCTTTCTCGCTCCGTGGGCCAGGAAGCCCACTGCGCCATCTCCTACGGGTCTCTGTTATCAGTCTCTGCTTCTTTGGTGGTGGTAGGCTCTCTTTTAAGGCAAAACTGACCAATCCCCTCAATGGGCCACAGTTACCTTATTTGCACAGCTCCACCCAATCACCTGGGTGGGAGTCACAAGACCATGGCTAGAAAGGCCACACACAAAAGTAATTAATCGCACCACGAGTGGGTAAGTCACAGAGCTTTGCATGGATTATCATATGAAATCCTCAGACCCTAAGGTGGGTACTATTATTTTCCCATTTTAAAGACAGAAGAAACTGAGGCTTAAAGAAGCTCATCCACTTTACCAAGCTTGCTCAGCTAGTTAAGCCACAGCTCAGAATGCCACTCAGGTGTGCCCAGGACCCCAAGACCTTCTTGGAGCCCCTGCGCTAGATTACACACATCCACTTGTTCTCTTGGTACCTGGCTATTTCTCAGCGGTACTTGCTATAATTTCAAAACCTTTAGTGTGCTATCCCAGTGGTATTTTCACTGGGATTCTGACATCTGCCGTCAAATCCAGTATTTATGGTGTGTGTCACAAGCCGCACTCTCGTGGCAAGATGGTTTCCCTGTTCTGATCAGGCTTCCTTGTCGTGATCAAAGATTCAAATGATTTATTCAGGGTTAAGTTTTATAGAGGAGGGTGGCATACGTTCTGAATCCTGAGTGGCCTCAGATATAAGAAGGATAAATGGCTAACTTCATGATAAATCTGAAAAGTATCACAAGGCCTCCTGCCTCAAAATTTCTCCCCCAGTGGCTCTGCCACTGTCTCTGAAAATTCTCTATTACTCACCTCCCTGATTTAAGCCATTAATGGATTTCAAAATGCCATCTAACTGTAATCCCAGAAAGGGAATGACACTTTAACAAAAATGAGTTTATTAGATAGTCACATCACCCAGCAATGTCCTGAGAGACAAGAACAAATGACAGGTAAATTATGACAATGGAAACAGCAGTTATAAAAGGTCCAAAGCAAGGGTAGTACCAAAGAGGATGTCAAGGTGTTGCTGGGAGGTGTCAGTGGGAACATGATTGTAAATGCTATGCAGAGAAGAGGAGATGGGAGGCAATGGAGTCCAACCTATTGTTTGTAATGTTTCCTTGGTCTACTTCTGCTGGCCCCCTTAACTGGTGAGGAGGCATGAGCACTGTGGTCAGAAAGATCTGCCTCAACTGCAGATCAGGATAATCATACTGACACCATAGGCAGGGAATGCACTCAGCACAATGGCTGGAACATTTGGGTGCTCAATTAATGGTAGCCAAGGATGAACTTCTGTGAAGAAGAAACGGCAGGAATACTTCTGCTAGGTCTGAGATTCAGGAGTTTCCAAGAGCTAAGAGACCTAGAAGACAGGGATTTAGACGAGTCTTTGAATGGAAAGCATGTACATGCCTTGATTCCCTATCTTGCCTCTATTACTAGACCATAAACTCACAAGGACAAGATCTGCCTCTGATAGACTCTTCTATCCCCTAACATAGTAGATAATACATCTTTGTTGTAAAAGGGAGTGGATGAATCTTAGAGAAAGCAGAGGCTTCACTGGACTCTACAAATCAGGAATAAAGCTGACAAAAGACTGTGGCATTTCCCTATCAAGTTAACACTCCCCTGGCCTTCTTTCCCATGTATGTTCCCACCTCCCTCTTCCCAACCCTCTCCTTATTCTCTATGCATTTTTTGTTCCATTAGTGGCTATGATATAATAAGAGCCATCATGAAAGACAGTGTTAACTAAGTGCTAGGCACTATGCTAAATGCTTTATGTATATTTATCTTATTTAGTCCTCACAACCCTAGAAGGGAGGTATGGTCCGAAACCCAGGGTATAAAGTAGCATGGCTACTTCAAACCCAAGTCACTCTCACTCAGTGTCCTTCCTTCAGAAGCTACATATTCACACGCTGAATTTTAGATAGCAAATGATCTAATGTAAAATGTATTTTCCCTGACTCTTAATAAAACAAAACAAAAAACCCAGTTACTGATTACTTGAGTATGTGTATTAGTCTTTTCAGGACTGGTGGCACTGAACATATAGGTCACCCATTCCAGAGTAAAGATGTGGCATCTGCTATGGTGACATCAATGACCTCTGTTTACATGCTACTTTTTCTGCCTGAGCATAGCTCTTTCATTCCCCAGATGGAAGGAAAAACACTTGACTCACCCAATTGGTTATTTCAGGTCTTTTGCACTTATCAGTACAAAGAATAGCCACAAAATTGATTGTTCCCTTTCGCCGCCCTTTATAGACAACCGTCTTGCTTCCTCTGCCAATCTCCTCATATAGAATGAAGTTTTCCATCTCTGGGTTGACTTCTCACACACAATGAAGTGACAGCCTAATAGCATCTCTAGCTCCTAAAAAGTAAGCAGAAATGGCATTTATAAATGCATCCTAATTGCACGATTACCCTAAAATATTTAATATATAAATACATCTAATGATTCTACAAATTCAGAAAATTCACCTTCAAGTATTGAATACCAGCGTCTTTCTTTTTGTAGGATGAACAAAGTGAAGGGAAGAATACGTCAAAAGAAGAATTCACAAACCAATATTCAACTTCCTGTCATTAGAAATTAACAGCTGTTTCCAACTATCATACGTATCAAAATCAGCATATGAATGAAATTTCAGCAAATGTATCGTGATACCTTTTTTACTTTGTTACGATGGAAACTTGGAACAATGGAAAGCACACTGAGTCAACATCTATATGATGGGATAATATATGCCCCACCTACACCTCACAAATTATGACAAGCATTTGAGACAATGTATGTGAAAATTCTTTATAAACAAATACAGAATGATAACATTTCCCTCTAAAGCATAAAAACTGTAAGAGTCAGTTCAGTCAGGGTCGGCAAATTACCAGCTCATGGGCCAAATCCAGCCTGCTGCCTGCTTTTGTAAATAAAGTTTTATTGGAACACAGTCACACATTCATTTGTACGTTGTCTATGGCTGCTTTCGGGCTATAATGGTAGAGGTGAGTAATTGTTGCATAGATCATATGGCCTGAGGAAACCCTAAAATATTTACTATCTTGCCCTTTACAGAAAGTTTGCTGATTCCTGTTCTAAATCAAAAAAAAAACAAAAAAACTTTTTTATACCAAGCACTTTATTCTTTATCAAGAATATAACCAGTTAAATGAATTCATTTCCTTGGCCAATGTAACTTTTTAATTTTAATAAGTGAATGAGGGTCTGGTGTAGTCTTTTATCAGACTAGATTTTATGTAGAAGGAAAACAGTTGTAGTATCATAAGCAAATATAATACATAATATTATGTATTATATAATATGTAATATAATTAAATACAATTAAGTATATAAATACAATTAAAATATTTACAATCATTTGTAAATTGGCATCTCTTTGGGAGGATTATATACGCTAGACTATAGAAAATGTACCAGAAATTGTTCAAGAAGTAAAATTTCCTCTTTATAAATGGCTTAATGTTTCTAAATGAAATTGAAAGTAAAATCCCTTTGAAACAAAAATATAAAAGAGCTGTAAGTTAATGGGTGTAGGGTTTCTTTTGGGGGGGTGTAGGAGCCCCCAAAACAAAAGCACTTGACCCTAGTAAAACAGCTAGTCTGGGTCTGAACCCAGACTCCATCCTAATGCCTGCTAACTTCTCTAACATTCAGTGACCTTTGTGGTCACAAGATGATTACAAAGTATTTCTTCCCAATGACATTTGGTTTAAAAAACAGCAAAGGGAACAATATATTTCTTGAGGGCAGTTGGCTCTGGACATGTCTGGTAAGTTTAAGGGTGTCAGGACCCTCAAAGGAACATTCTTCCCTTATCCTTAGCTTAACCACAATGAGAAACTGTTTCCTATAGTCACTGCTTCTGCAATTATCCTATATAACCAATCGCCTCCAGTTCCCCATTTGAAGATATCCCACGCCTCCAACTACCTTACCTCATCGAGCGCCAATCATAGATTTTGCACTGTTAGATCCTGATTTTTACCACATAAAGGTACTTTTTTTCCTCCCCTTCTTGGGAGATTTGTCTCACTTTGTGAGATCAGACATTTCTCCAGTCCAGACTGTTTTAAAACCTTCAATAAGTCTCCTTGCTTTTATTTTAACAGAGTACAAGTTTTTACTCTTTGACATTTAATGGTGTCAGACTACATAGAATTTGAAGGCTTATCTCCAGCAGTCCCCAGGACATCGAGGTTTCAGAGCTCCAGTACCAAGTGCGGGCCCCTTGAAGCCCTCTCGTCTGCCCAGTTCCCAGGAGCCACGCCAGGTAAACAGCTTCTTAACTCAAACTCCATGTACTTGCACTGAGTTCTTCAAGATTGTTGGTTATCTGTGTTTTCTTTTTTGTGCTTTCATTTTCAGTTTATACTCTAAACATTTTGCTGAGTTCGTTGCCAAATTAAGTTTGGAGTGGCTGTTACCATGGGACTCCCAGGTCTAATCTATCGGACTCTGGGAGAACTCTGCCAATGTCTCTGTTCATTAAGTTTGAACTCATTTTGTCTTCTTAAAGCGCACATTCAGGTTAAAGTGAGCATTCAGGTCCACGCACATTCAGGCTTTCAGTACATATTTAGGTTTTATAACACGTTCAAATAAAATCAGTGGCCTATTTGGGGATCTTTTGAACTTTCTGAGTTAATCTTTCTGCATAGTAAATTAGAAAAACGAGGTTCCAAAGTTAAACAGCCTCAATAGGATTATGATTGGTATTTGGAGGCTTCCAAAAGGCAGCTGGATAATAAATTACCTCCTTTGTAGGACACAGTATCTAAACTGAGTAGGCAGAAGAATTACAGTGCCAAAATTCTGCTCCTATACCCTCTACTCTTTTGTCAACTGCCTCTTTTATATCCTGCTTTGAAACCTCTGCCTAAAATGTCCTTTAAAATCTGTCATATGGATACTGAGAGTACCTTCAATAAGAGAAATTAGTATATTTAACACAAGAGACTAGGTCTCCAGCTGGCAGAATGAGTTAGGTTCAGAAGAAATGAAATCAGGCTTCATATGGCTATTATGGAGGAATCCCAAAAGATCAACTCACTGCTAAGAATTTTATTTGACTCTGGGAAACTAAAGTTTCAACCTAATTCTTAACATCCTTGATAAATGAGCCTGGATTTCCCCCTACGAGGACACTGGTTTGGGGTTTGTGTTCAAAAACACTATAAGCTGAATATATCTGAAGTAGTCTGAAACTTCAATGATCGCTTTATGAAAATGAGTTCTCATTTGTTATCTTTTCTTTCCTCTAGGAAACTTTCGTTTAATGCTCAGGTTTTGTCAGGGGGACTAATATCCCTCCATCTGAGTCTCTAACAAATTAATAAGTTTAGCTAGGACTTGTTTTTCTGTTGATTTGAGTTGATCTTACCAAAGAATTACTCCCCATATGTTTGTCTTACGTGGTATTGGAGAAGCCCGGTTTTTGAGCTTGTCTCACAGACTGGTGAATTCATGTGGTTTTTCCTGTTTCATCTAAAGCATTTGTGTCTAAGTTTTTATCTTGTATCAAGTTGAAGGCCGTGATTAATGTTCTTCATGGAGCTTTCTAAAATCTTAGTTCTTCTCTCTTCCAAAAAAAAACCCTATTTTTTGCACGTAGTGTCTAATAACTACTTTGAGGGCCTTTGACATAAATCAGTCTATTTGAAAAGTGCACCAAAAAAGATATATTGTTTATTTTAATTGGTATAATAAGGCATTAAAAAAAAAGGAAAAATTACTCTAAATTGTTTCTCTAAAGGATCCTATAAAGCATAAAGATAGGGTTATGAAAATATGATAATTTTCTACTTCTGGATGGTATTGGAGCCTGGGTGGTGCAGTGGTTAAGAGCTCGGCTGCCAACCAAAAGGTTGGCAGTTCAAATCCACCAGCTGCTCCTTGGAAACTCTATGGGGCAGGTCTACTCTGTCCTATAGGGTCACTATGAGTCGGAATCAACTCCACGACAATGGGTTTTCTGGATGGTATTATTAAATTATATTACTATATTTCTTCAAAGAATTTACTCTGAATGGTTTAATGATAAATAAGTGCTTATATAAATTAAATAGTCTTAATATTCCCATGAATTGATGAAAATAAATTTGTTCTCACAAAGGTT
Organism: Dugong dugon; assembly: GCA_030035585.1. Taxonomy (NCBI): domain Eukaryota; kingdom Metazoa; phylum Chordata; class Mammalia; order Sirenia; family Dugongidae; genus Dugong; species Dugong dugon. The sequence continues at coordinate 25,333,129 of CM057481.1, read as the reverse complement.
TTTATATTTATGTCAACCTTAAAATCAAAATTTTGAAAGCAAACCCTTTGAGACAGGCTTGTATCAAGAGGCCTTGAAAGAGACCTTATAAGTCCTCTCTGGAATTCTCTGATAACTGCCCCCACCAAGATAATTGAGCCACTGCAATAGTTTAAGGGGGAAAATAAAATAAGCAAGACCACCTCCGTGTTACCAGGCAACCAAGCTGAGCTGCTTGCACCTGAAATGGTGGAGGCGTGGCTCCACAAATGACTGAGGGCTCTGTCAACTTTGCCCAAATCTTCTGACTTTCAGGAATAATTAAGACTGAGAAAATTAAGAGAAACGACCTTGCAGGCAAGGCAGCTAAACAAGCTGCTTCTCAGATTGCTCTTGTCCATACAGTGAATAAGAAAAAAAAATTTCCCAAATTTGGTACAGGGAACCAATAATCTAAGAGTCTAGCAATAATTTTAATCCTATGATTCCATCTCCCAATAAAATTAAAGCTTACTGCAAAATGGGAAAAAATACTATAAAAATGTACAGGCCAGTAATTATTTAGCTATTTGGATTATAAAACTAGTGTTTGGATCAAATCAGAAGAAATCACACTATTGACATGAAAATTTTAAGAATTCTAAGTAGAAAGGATGTGAGAATTTTGAATTTAAATAAATCTAATGCCAAAAAAAGGCATAATTTAATATTTCATTTAATGGATAGTTTTACAAAATTCCTTTTACATCCAACAAGTAGTGCACTTCTCCCTGAGACCCGCTCCTAGAAAGAACCAATTCTGACTCCTGACCCACTGAAATTCAGCCTTTAACAGGAGTAATTCTGTAGCAAGAGGTTAAAAACACATACTATGTAACATAACCAAAATTAAGATTATGTTAAAACAGAGAGGTTACTAAATTAATTCAGAAAAAAATAACCAGAAACTACAATTAAATGTTCACAAATTGGCTACATTCAGATACATCAGGCTAAGATGTTGAAATAAGTTTTTAATGTAACACAAATGACTGATTCTTTAAAAACAAGGATTTAGGCCACAAAGCAAAAACAAAATCTTAAATATTTTAATTTGATTTAGGCCAAATTTATATCCTCAACCTTTACTTCGTAGCTATATCTGACTAGTACACTCAGTCTGTCATTCACAAACAGCTTCAATTGTTAAGTCTGCTTAGATAAGAGTAGTTTATTACTTTCAAGCACTTTCCCTCTCTGGGACTCAGTTTCCTCATAGTAAAGTAAGAACTGGACCAGGTGATTTTCTAAGTTATCTTTCAAGTTTGAAATTCCAAGACTGTAAGATTCCTATTGGTTCAGTCCAAGGACATTCCTCACCTTTCAGCTGTAAAGTTAACGTTTTAATTGTAAAATAAAATACAAAATACAGAAAACCCCACAAAACAAATGTACAGTTTAGTAAATTCTTATGACACCCTTGTAATCACCACTCAGGTCAGGAAGCCACGTTGCCAGCCCCTGAACCCCTTCCGTTCGCCCATCTCAATCACAACCCCTCCAGCTCCCTAAAGGTAGCCTCTCTTATAACAAGTCATCATTTACTTGCGTTTTCGTTAGTAGATTGTCTCACATAAGTTTGCATTCCCAAACCCCACAGCTTAGTTTTCAAAAGCGTGTGGAGTCTTTTAAGGCTCTTTTAATCTACAGGTTCATCTAGGAAGCATCTGAGAAGCCAGAATCAAAGCAAATCACACACACATGCTGATCAGCCATTTAAGACTCAGGGGGCAAGTCCTACATTCAACAAACTGAAAAAGACCAGGGTCACGAGGGTGAAGACCAGAACCCTTCCCTCAACTATCCCCACCTTCACCAAGATCATTGACTTTCCCACCAGCAGCATCAGCATCACCTGGGGAACAGTTAGAACTGTAGATAGATGCTCAGGACCAGTCTCCAGGCGCACTGAATCAGAAACTCTGTGGGTAGGACCCAACAATATTTTAACATGACCTCCGGATAACTTTGATGCACGCTCAATTTTGAGAACAGCTGACCAAATCAACCTGCAGTGGAGACTTAAAGGCGGCAGGCATTGTGCTAAGCAATCAACAAGTGCTCTTCCTAGCAGCACTTTACAGCGGGATTTGAGCTGGAATTGATCTCGAAAGTGCAGGCTCTAAACCGTACGGTAAATAGCCCCTATAGGCAGCTCTGGCCAGCAAACTGGCGACTTTCCCAGCTTCACCCCGTCGGTGGACACCAGGTAACGCGGCCGTAAAGATACAGATCTCCCTGAGTTTTAAGAGATAAAACCCCGAGGCTAGGGCGTCCATAAAGCACATCTCCCGAACCCAGCTGCCCGAGTGCCCCGAATCCCCCCTGCACCCAAGTTCTGGAAGAGGAATCCTGTGTGCCCTGAACCAAAGCCCCAAGAAAGTTGTGTAGTTTTTAAACACAAAAGCAAAGTAGAGCCCTCAGCGAGAGGCCGACACGGAAAGAGCGCGGGCAACAAGCGGTCCGCAGAGGGGTGCGACGCCCTTCTAGGTCTACGGTGTCTCCTGCGCCCGCCAAGGGAGACACGAACCCGGACTCGAGGCCGCTAAAACCGCCAAGGCCGCGTACCTAACCGCTCGATCGGCAGAAGCGGCCCGCAGGCTCAGCGGCTCCCGCGGATGCTCGCGCCCCGACTCCCGCTTCAGGAAGATTCCACCGGCCCAAGGCCGGGTGAGAAGCAATGGAACAGAGAGGAGCTCGCGAAAGCAGCGTCCAGCCTTGCGGGACCAGCACCCCTCCGCGTTTGGATTCGGCTATCCCGTCTCCAGGGCAGCACGCAGAACGCCGGAAGAAGCGCAGGGCTCTGACTGGCTGCGTGGTTTTGGTTCCTATTGATGGATGCCCAGAAATACAACCCGCGAGGCCGACGCCGTCAATTCTCACAGCTTCGTACCGGGCCTCCCACAGTTCAATTCGAGAATCCAGTCTCCAGGGCAGCACGCACAACGCCGGAAAGAGCGGCAGGGCGTTGACTGGCACAGTGGTCCTGGTTCCTATTGGCTGGAGCCCGGAAGTGGGTTACGCGACAGGGCGCGGAAACATGGGTTAGGGGGCGGGTAGAAAGGACTTCGCATACGCGTGGTGGAAAGTTTGGTAGTGTGGTTTTTCGGGGCCCTCGTTATTTCTTTTCTTCCCCACTGTCCTCCGTTTCCTTCCATCCTTTCCCTTCTGACGACTTCTGGGAGCTCAGGTGGACGTGGTGGCATAGTCTGGGTCAGAAGCAGGCGCCTCGAGTTCCTCATCCTTCAGAAAAGAGAAGGCTTGTGAATTATACTCCATCTTCTAGATGAAGAAACACTGTGAGAAACAAACCAGATCCTCTGATGGCAGGTCGAATGCTTATGACTCAAAGCTCCACGCCCTCCAGTTCCATGCACCAGCCACGTTAGCATTAGCTCCTGTCATCTGTTTCCTTCCCTTCAAGTTAGCACAGTGGTTCGCAAACTTTAGCATCGAAATCACCCGGAGCACTTGTTAAAACACAGATTTCTGGGCCCCAGCCACAGAGCTTCTGATTCCATAGATCTTGATGGACACCAAAATTTTGCATTTCTGTCAAGTTACGGCGCAGTGGTTAATCGTTGGCTGCTAACCAAAAGGTTGACAGTTCGAATCCACCAACCACTCCTTGGAAACCCTATGGGGCAGTTCTACTTTGTCCTATAGGGTGGCTATGAATCCACTGGACGGCAACGAGTTTGGGTTTTTGTTTTTGTTTGGGTTATCAAGTTATCAGATGATAAGAGTGTTACTGGGTGGGGACCACACTTTGCAAACCACTATATAGAGGAGTTGTTCCACTCTAGGGGAATCACGTCTCTTATTCTTTGACCAACTAACCCCGTCTCAGAAATCATACCCTATCTGCTGTTATAGGTCTGGTGCATTTAACAGCTTCCTTTTGATAATTACACTTAATCATATTCAGTTTAAAAAAAAAAAGTTTTTCTTCCTCAAATTCCCACCTCTCCTTATCTATCTCACACTCTGTCCTCCCCCCCTTCCCTTCTTTCCTCCCTTCTTCCTTCTCTCCCTCCTCTTTGAACTCTTCATAACCAACAATTTTTGAAAAGTCTACACTGGCTTTTTCCATTTTCTCGTCTCCCATTCACACATTAACTCACTGCAATCGGCCTTCCATCCCCATCACCCCAGGTAATGGGCAATCTCTAATGAATTCATCTGAATGAACACATTTTAGTCTTCATCTTATTTAGTCTTTCAGCTGCATTTGACTGTGCCGACCACTGCTGACCTCCTCTCTAAACACATTTCTCTTGGCTTCTGTGACATCTCACTTCTTTTCTTCCTCCTCTCTGGCTCCATCTCACCCTGTTTTGCAGGTTAATTCTCCTCCATGGAGCCATTAAATTGAGGCTTCTCAAGGTTCCATCCTAGGCCTTCTTTATTTCTCTCATAGACATCATCTTCAAATATGTATGATTTCCAAATGTATAGCTCCAGTCCAGATCTCTCTTCTGACTTGTAGACCCGAGTTTCCAATTGCTTCATTGACAACTATGCTTTGAGATTTCAAAGGGACCTCAAATTCATCATGTGCAAGATAGAACTTGTGATCTTCCTGCACAAGCCTGGCTCTCAACAAATAGCTCTACCACCCATCCAGGTCTGCAAGCCAGAAATCTAGGGCCCATCCTTGATGTCTCCTTGTCCTTCACTCCCATATCCAATTCATCATCAAAATCATGTGTATTTTTTCACCTATTACTTTGAAACTGTCCACTTTTCTCTGCGTGCATCATGGGCCACACTATCAACTTTCACCCTAGTTATCATGGAGGGTGATTATATAATATCTGCCAAACCACTGAGAATTATGGCCTAGCCAAGTTGACACATAACCTTAACTATCACAAAGCAAATACTAGAAACTGAATGATTTACCAAACTAGGTCACTTGGTGGGCCTGGAGGCACCCCACTCTGCCAGCAAGGCTCTTGCCTGAAGATGCTCAGCTTTCTCCCTCTGCTCGCTGGGAAGGCCACCGTGCCATCTCTTGCTGGTCTCCTGGTTCTGTTGCCTCTGCTACCACTGTTTCTCTGCTGCTGCTTCTCACCATCTCTTGCTGTCTCTGGTGTTACAGCTCTCTCTCTTTGCCTCCTGGGTCTAGGAGTTTCTAAGTGCAGGAATCCCGGGTCCAAAGGAAACACTCTGCTCCCGTCTCTTCTTCTTGATAGTGAGATACACCCTCTGTTCTGGGATTTGCTCTCTTCTAAGCCTAGTAGGATGGCAAAACTAACCAATCCCCTCATTAGGGTTCCATACACTTTATTTGCATGGTCCCACCCCCAGAAGGGTGTGATGTACCTAATTTGCATTATTAGCAAGCTGTCCAATTTCCTCGGTGAGCCACAAACACCTTATTTTGGAGGATACCAAATGCTTTGTTATACGGGCAACCTCTTCCTCTCAGTAACACCTTCTACCACATCTCCTTCATCTCTAGATTATCATAAAGACAAAGAATCTCTTCATTCAGTCACATAGAAAGTTCCTTTGGACAAAACACTGTCTTTTAGATATTGTAGGGGTGGAAAAAAAATCCTTAGTTATTCTCTGATTTCATACAAAACACCTACAAAATATGCTTCATACAACAAAGCATGCAAATAATAATATTTGTAAAGTTATCAAGAAATTTTTTGAGGGAAAGGGGAAATAAATGAAGAAAATTCACGTGGATCCTCAAGAGAAGTTTGAACAAAAAATACTTGTTACGAAGGCTCAGAAGGGCAGTAGGTGCTCAGGGTGGACCCTAAAATGCGCTTTATGTATTCTAGATGCTATTAGAGATAACATGACCCTTAAGTCTGCAGTGGCTACAAGTAAAAGCAAACCACTTAGTCAGGAAAAGTCTAAATTATTCCTGAGAGAAATGTATCTCCTGGGTCCTTGGCGTGTGCTGTAAAGAACTGCGGCACTGTAAACACTGTTTATTGGCCGATTACTTTTCAGGTTCCCTCAGTATAAGCAGATGATATCAAGCCACACACAATCCAATAACATTCACTCTATAGCAGTGGATATGATTCAGGGCAAGTACACAGCTCTCTTTGTCTGTTTAACCTGAGGAATAATTCCAGAGTAGAAGATTTGCAGACAAGTCTCCACACACATTGCTACTCTTAGCCCAGCCTCTAAAGGTAGAAGAGCTGTAAATCTAGGTTTATACCCTCTGGCAAATACCTCCAGTGTAGCTCTCCCTAAACCCAGTTAAATGCTGGATGTGAGGTTCACAGACTCGTTTGAAAACTGGGGAACTTAAGAAAGACACTCCATTTAGAAGGGAGAGAATGGGACACTCGGGAAAGACTATAATTGTCCTTGCAAAATAATTTTGGACTTATAACTCAAGATGAGGAACTGATCACGTGAATTTACGACAAAGCATCCCAGAGCCTCACTGAAATGACTGAATTGAGATTAAAACTGTATTGGCATTTAAGAACAATGAAGGGAACCTGCATCAGATGTAAATTCTGAGATGTTTCTGGAACACAAAAAGCACTTGGCTTCAGACAAGCAGAGGATCCATAGCAGAAGCAACCAATCCAGACTAAGCCACCAACACCGAGTCCTGGGGCATTTAATCTTCATCTTTGTAACAGATGAAAGGAATTCCACCTCCACCACCAACCTTGACCAAACAACCCAGAGCAGTGTCTTCCTACAGTGGCCTTTGCTTTCAAGATAAAACTTGGAAATATTTTCTACACCACCTGAACAAAGGCCTGGGGCAGGCGGGAAGGAGAGGAAAGGCAGAGTGAGCTAGAGGTCATTGCAGGGGTCCCAGTCAGAACAGGTCACCCCAGGAGGAAAATGGGTGAGATGGCTCATTTCCAAAGGCAAGCCTCCTTATTGGGCCACTTGGGGATCTCCAGACACCCTGCCTCCTCCACACCATACATGCACCCCAGAGGAAGTTCTCCCACTTATACCAAACTCACTCGGGGCTGCAATGGGGACACAAAACTATGTATGTGTTGGGCAATCTCATGCCAGCAATTTATGTTAACCAGCCAAATGCAAATGCATTTTCAACTTGCTAGAAACACAAAGGTAAAGAGAAGCAAAGATAGGAAAATACCCTTAAGTCCAGAAGTGAGTCTGAACAACAAAAAAAGCATAGTGCCCCCATATGTGCTGCCACATGGTCACAGATTAAGTAATCCCACGGGTCTGATGTAATTATAGCCACACCATCTTTCTTTTGTTTAGACATTGCTTCACCTATCCTTTTCTATCTTTTTACTTTCAATCTTTCTGGATCCCGATATCCTTACATTTAAGATGTGTCTCTTGTATAGCATATAGTTCATTTCTTTTTAATCTTGCCCAATAATCTTTGTCATTTTTCTTAAAATTGGAGCATTTAACACATTCATGGTTAATGGAGCATTTAATACAATCATGGATATGTTTGGATTTAAATCTTCTTCTGTCAGAGACACTATGGTACCCTCCCAGACCCCTTCACTGGGGCAGGGCACCCACTGAGACAGAACCCCACAGTGCTGTATTCTTTACCTGGCTTCCTCCCCTACAGTGTTGTATTGCAAAATCTTTTCCTTTGCTGGGCTCCCCTGCACCTTCAGCTTTGCATTTGAATCCTGCTTTTGCTTGGAGGTTATATATAAACCCCATTACACCTGGGTAATATGATTAAGAATGTTGCTGACGTAACTTGTATGAACTCCCTACTTTTAAACCCCTTTAAAAGTAACCTGCCTGCTCGCAGTCTTGGAAGAGTCTTGGAAGCAGTAAGCACCAACTGACTATTTCCTTGTACAATGAATTAAAGTTGCCTTTTGTTCTCCCACCTCGGTCTCTCGTTTATAGGCCAGCATGAGTCATGCTGAGCAAGAACATGGGTAACCACCAGGTAATACCTCTTCCCAGTAGCAATGATGCTAACAACTCACAAAACCAAAACCCAAACCCGTTGCCATTGAGTCAATTCCAACTCATAATGACCCTATTGGACAGCGTAGAACTGCTCCAAAGGGTTTCCAAGGAGTGGCTGGTAGATTCGAACTGCCCACCTTTTGGTTACCAGCCGTAACTTGCCGTCGCTCTTAACCACTGTGCCACCAGCTCACAGTTGCCCCTTTTTCTGGAGCTACTAACTGACTCAGCCCCCTTGCCTCGGGGTGGACTGACAAGGTGCCGTTTGTGCTTCGGAGCTACCTGTGGGATCAGGCTGAGCTTGACTCCAGCTGAGGCCACATCCCTGCCCCATCCTGCTTCCCTCCCTATCCTGCTCCAGAGACCCTCCTCCAACAAGTTGCATGCACCCAAAACCCTGTATCAGAATCCACCTCTATGAAACCCAGCCTAAAACATCTTCGTTCTTACTATTTAGCTTCCATTTGTCCTGTCTGTTTTGCGTTCTTTTTCCCTAACTTTCTTGTCAACTTTTGGATGAATTATTTTGTTAGAATCCAGCTAACCGAGAGCTTGTTAGTTATTACACATACTTTTGATATTTTTTTCCAGTGGTTACCATAGAGATTAAAACAAGCATTCTTATTAAAATCTAAGTTAATACTTTTACCACTTCCTAGACAATGCAAGGAAGGTTAACTCTACTTATTCCCCCTCCTGGCTTTTGTTCTATTGTTATTATGCATCTTAACATTCAATATATTTAAAACTTACCAGTATTTTTGTTTTAGACAGTTCAATACACATGTATATTTACTCACATATTTCCTCTTTCCATAGATCTTCATTCCTCTTAGATGATAGTCAGCTACATACACAATATTACTGAGGAATTTTCCCTCATCACTTTGAAGATTTTATTCTGTTGTCTTCTAGGTATTGTTATTTTTCCAAAGTTTATTGTTAGTGCAATAGTTATTTCTTTGTGTAATCTCTTTTCCTCTGCTTGCTCTTAAGATCTACTCTTTGCCTTTGATTTTATGCAATATTTTAGGCATGGATTTATTTTCATTATCTTCTTGGTATTTCCAAGGAAATACTGTATTCTCCAATATGAGAATTCATTTCTTGAACTATTTCTGGAATTTTCAGACATTTTCAGCATTGTTTGTTTGTTTTGACTGACATTATTGCATTTAAGAAGCCTGATGCCATTCTGAGTCCCAATCCTTTGACTGTGACCTATTTTATCCTTCTGCAAATGCTTACAATCTCTTTATCCCTAGTGATATATTCTTTTGGATTAAGATACATCTAAAATAAAATGATGATTTAGAGCGTCCCAGAGAGAGCTGAAGAAAAATGTAGAACAAAATTCTAACTCACAAAAAATGAGCAGATTTACTGGCCTGACAGAGACTGGAGAAACCCTAAGAGTATGGCCCCTGGACACCCTTTTAGCTCAGTAATGAAGTCACTCCTGAGGTTCACCCTTCAGCCAAAGATTAGAAAGGCCCATACAACAAAACGGGACTAAAGGGGCACAACAGTCCAGCGACTAGGACTAGAAGGCAAGGGGGGACAGGAAAGCCGGTAATAGGGAACCCAGGTTCGAGAAGGGAGAGTGTTGACATGCCATGGGGTTGGTAACTAATGTCACAAAACATATGTGTACTGTTTAATGAGAAGCTAGTTTGTCCTGTAAACCTTCATCTAAAATACAATAATAAAAAAAGAAAAATAATAAAATAAAATGATGATGATGGCTAGTATTTAGTGGGCGCTCATCGTGTCCCAGGCAGTGTATTAAGGGTTTTACATATATTATCTTACATGGTATTGTCAGTTGTTTGGATTTTAGCCATTCTAATAGATATATAGTGGTATCTCATTGTTGTTTTAATTTGCAATTCCTTAATGACAAATGATGTTAAACATGTTTTTATATGCTTTTTGCCATTTGTATGTCTTCTCTGGTGAGATGTCTGTTCATATCTTTTGCCTATTTTTTAATTGGGTTGTTCATTTTCTTGTTACTGTCTTTTAAGAGTTCTTTGTATATTTTGGATACAAGTCCTTTATCAGATATGTATCTGGAAAATATTTTCTCCCAATGTGTAGCTTGTCTTTTCATTCTCTTAAAAGCATCTTTTGCAGAGCAAAAGTTTTTAATTTTAATAAAATCCAGCTTGTCTACTTTTGTGTGTATCATTACCAAACTCAAGGTCACCTATATTTTCTCCTAGAAAGTTCTTCTAGAAGTGTTATGGCTTTGAACTTTACATTTAGATGTATGATTGGTTTTTATTAATTTTTGTGACCCGTGTAAGGTTTGTGTCTAGACTCATTTTTTTGTATATGGACATCCAATTTTTCCAACACCATTTGTTGAAAAGACTGTCCTTTCTCCGTTGAATTGCGTTTGTTCCTTTAGCAAAAATCAGTTAACTATATTCATGTGGGCCTATTTTGGGACTCAGTATTTGTTCCATTGATTTATGTGTCTATTCTTTCAACCCTGGTGGCAAGTGGCTAAGAGCTATGGCTGCTAACCAAAAAGGTCAGCAGGACAAATCCACCAGGCACTCCTTGGAAACCATATGGGACAGTTCTACTCTGTCCTACAGGGTGGCTATGAGTCAGAATTGACTCAATGGCAACAGGTTTGATTTTTGGGTTTGGTCTTTCACCAATTCCATTCTTGATTTTTGTAGCTTTAGAGTAAGTCCTGAAGTTAGGTAATGTCAGTCCTCCAACTTTGTTCTTATTCAGTATTCTGTTGGCTATTCTGGGTCTTTTGCCTTTCCGTATAAGCTTTATAATCAGTTTGTCAGTATTTATAAAATAGCTCACTGTGAGCTCACTGTGATAGGGATTGTGCTGAATCTATAAATAAAGTTGGGAAGATTGGACATCTTAACAACATTGAGTCTTCCAATCCATTGACACAGACTATCTCTCCACTTATTTAGATTTTTTTTTTAATTTCTTTTTTTGTAGTCTTCCACATATACATCCTATGCATATTTTGTTAGATTTATACCTAAGCTTTGGGGTTTTTGTTTTGTTTTGTTTTTTGAGCTACTGTAAATGCTATTGCGGTTTTCATTTCAAATTCCAATTTATTCATTGTTAGTATACAGGAAATCAATTGACTTTTGTGTATTGACTTTGTATTCTGCAAACTTGCTATAATAATTTTTTAGCTCTATAAGTGTTTTTGTCAATTATTTGGAATTTTCTGCACAGATAATCATATCATCTATGAACAAAGACATTTTATTTTTTCCTTCCCAACCTGTATACTTATTATTTCCTTTTCTTGTCTTATTGCATTTGCTAGGACTTGCAGTACAATGTTGAATAGAAGTGGTGAGAAACAGCATCCTTGCTATATTGTCTTACTTCATTCTTAGACTATTTTATGAGAAAGGAACTATTGTTTCATTTAAGATTGAGCACTCCTTTGACCATAGTTTGGTATGTAGTATTTCTATTGTTTTGTTTACTTATAAATATTCCATGCTTTGCATTTTATTTTTTCTGTAATCCAAGAGTTTTTAAGAGGGTTTTTTTTCTTAATTAGTAACTAGATAGATTTTGTTGCTGTTGGCCAGTACGTTATTTGATTTTTGGAGTTTATTGCAAATTTTTTTGTGATCTAATAAATAATTAATATTTTAAATTTTCCACGAGTTTAAAAAGAAGAAATATTTCTTATATATCGGATTCAAATTTTCATGTGCAAATTTTCAAGCTTATTAACTGACATGTTCAAATCTTCTAAATCCCCTCTTTGTTATTTTTTTGTCCTACTTGCCCTGCCAGTTCCTAAGAAAGGTGTTTTGAAGTTGCTCATTATGGTTGTTAGATTTGCCAATTACTTACTGGGTTTAGTTCAAGGACAGTGAGCTTTGAATAATCACAATAAAATTATCCCATTGGAAGTAATAAGAAACCATTAATAAAGATAAAAACAGAAATGAATGAAATAGAAGCCTGAAAAAGTCCACCAGCCAGGGGAAAATTCAGAGGGATGACATGATTTCATGGTGTTCTTCCAGGTTGTAATTTCCATAGAGAACTAGACACAGAGGCTGGCCACAGGGTCACTGAGTCTCCTGCCCTCCTGTAGGATGTGGTGTGTTCCACTCTTTTGGGTGGCTTCTGGGTGTCTTTTTCCTTTAATAAAAAAGTAAAATGACTCTACTTCTATCCCACATACTGTGGAAACTCCAGGGTGGACTGGATTTCCAAGAAGATCACATTATTTTAGTCATATCTCACAACAAACTCCTGCTTCCACTGAATGCTTAGTCCCTTCTCACCATCTTATCCCCAGCACATCTTATTTGCCTCTGACCCTGCTTTCCCTCATGTATTTGACGTGCTTTCTTCTTCTTCATTCCACAAAGCACAACTAGCCTAAATTACCGAGTGAAGATTTCTACTGCATGTTTGGCAATAACAGAGGGAGTTTCCAGCACAGAAAGGAAACAACTTAGCACTGAGTGTTGGACACTGTGGAGGTAAGGGTGTCAGGGAGCAGCCAATTTCACATTGCTGATGGGAGAGCATTTGGGCCATAGCCATCAAAAAATGCACATCCCCACTGACCCAGTAATTTCACTTCTAAGAATTCATCCAATAGATATATTTTTACATTTGCAAAATGGCACATACACAAGAGTATTCATTGCAGCCTTGTTTATAATTGGAAAGAAAAAAAACTGTTAACAACTCAAAAACCTATTAGCAGGAGACTGATTAAATAAATGAGTTTCTCTTTGTGTATTGATATGAAAGTATCTCCAGGATGTACTGTTAAGTAGAAAGAGCAAAGTGTACAACATTGAGCATAGTGTACTACCATTTATGGAGAAAAAAAGAGAGGAAGAATATATGTAGATATTTGATCATATATGCAAACAATAGCTACAACATCTCCTGAAGGATGCACAAGAAATCAGTAACTGCTGAGTTTGTGGAGGTGACGTGGGTGGGTACAGAACTGGGTGTAGAGATGTATTTTTTACACTTTGAGTTTGGAGCTACTTAATAGCTTAATAGTATTACCTAGTCTATTTATGCATTATATAACTTACATGAATATATATATATATTTAAATTATATTACATATAAACCAAACCAAACCTGTTGCTGTCAAGTCGATTCCAACTCTTAGTAACCCTATAGGACACAGTAATATTACATATAGATGATATTTTATATATACACACATGTATGTATATATAAAATAAATATATAAATAAAATGTATATGTGTGACGTACATATGTATATACATACACACGTGTGTGTGTAAAATGGAGTGTGGCACGTCTACAGTCTTCAGTGCCCTCAGACATCCCTTCCACAGGATTCTGCCTGTAGCTCTTTCTAGTTTCCCTTCTTCCCCTCTCTTCTACCTATTCCAGGGCTCCCCCACCCCTACCCCCTCACCTTCCCCACCCCTGTCTCCCTTGTCCTCAGGGAAAAATTGTAAATCCCATCATGTTATCTGGCTGAACACTTGATGTCTCACCAATTAATCACTTCCCTTTAGACTGAATTGACATAATCTAATCTTTCATCGCTAAAAACAAAAAAGGGATTGTTAAGGAGTTTTCCAAGTACAGCCAAGATAACTTTATGGGGCAGTTCTACTCTGTCACAGAGGGTTGCTATGAGTCATAATTGACTCCACGGCACTCAACAACAAGAAAATCAAAAAAACAAACCTATTGCCGTCAAGCAGATTAGCGACCCTATAGGACAGGGTAGAACTGCACCATAGGTTTCCCAAGGAGTGGCTGGTGGATTTGAACTGACAACCTCTTAGTTAGCAGCTTAACTCTTTAACTACTACAGCACCAGGGCTCCAACAACAAGGCATTTCCCTAAACAAAAGTCTCTCACTCCTAGTTTTTACTATTAGCAATGCAAAAAACATGCAGATTAAATTTGGAGTTTTCTTTAACATATTTCAGGCCAAATTATCAGGCCAGCCTTGCTGAACAGTCTCTGATAGGGAAAGAGAGAGACCAGCTCTCCTTGTCCAGAGTAAAAGCCAGTTTCCTATCCTCTTTCCTGATACACAGTTAACAACAAAATGAACATTCTTACACATCCACCTTGGCAAGCATCCCTAGTTTTTTGCCTGTGGTTAAATTCCCATGTGACAGGATGGTGTTAAATGCTTAACATTTCCTTTGAGATTTTTAAAAATTCATTTTTAAGCTTAGAAAGGCATTTACCATCTGAGATTAATATTCACCTATTTTTCTGCTTTTATTGTTTCAGCTTTTATATTGAATTATTTAATCCATACGGAGTTAATTTTTTAATTTTAATTTTGGTGAATATACACAGCAGAACATAAACTCATTCATCAATTTCTATATATACAATTCAATAACATTGGTTACATTCTTCCCATTATGTCACATTCTCATGATCTCTACCCATATTGTTACACCACCATTGGCTTAGACTCACTACCCCTTAAACTTCTTATCTATGCTTTAGAGTTACTGTTAACAATTTGCTCTCATATAGATAATTCTTTAAAAGCTCACAATGTTCAGGCGAACATTCTTTACTAGGTTAGCCAAACAGTTGTTTAGTTTAAAGATGGCTTCAGGGGATAATTTCAGTTCATGGTTTGAAGGTTTTCTCAGAGTGATAGACTTGGGGGTTTCTCCAGTCCCAATAGGTCCAGTAAGTCTGGATTCTGTAAGAATTTGAAATTCTGTTCCACATTCTTTGGATCAGGATTTAGTTGTTGTTGTTTTTTTAATTGATGTAATTAAATGAAGTTTACATTTCAAGTTAGTCTCCCATACAGAGTTTTTTTTAACATACATTGTTATGAGACCCCAACCGCTCACCCCATTCTGCGACAGCACACTCCTCCCCTCTGACCCTGATTCCCCATGAACATTCAACCAGCTCCTAACTCTCTCTGCCTTCCCTTTCACCTCTGGACAGAAGCCGCCCCTTTGGTCTCTTATATCTACTTGTCTAAGAGGCACATTCTTCACGAGTATCACTCTATGTCCCACAGTCCGGTCCAATCCCTGTCTGGAGAGTTGGCCTCAGAAATTGTTTTAGTTCTGGGGTGATGGAGAGACCAGGGGCCATGCTTTCCGGGGCACTCCAGTCTTAGTCAGACCATTAAGTCTGGTCTTCTTACTAGTATTTGAGTTCTGCACCCTGTTGTTCTATTGCTCCATCAGGGACCCTCTGTTGTGTTCCCTGTCAGGATGTTCACTGGTAGTAGCTGGGCACCATCTAGTTCTTCTAGTCTCAGGCTGCTGAAGTCTCTGGTTTATGGGGCCCATTCTGTCTCTTGGGTCAATACTTTCCTTGTGTCTTTGGTGTTCTTCGTTCTCCTTTACTCCAAGTGGTTGGGACCAATTGATGCACCTTAGATGGCCGCTTGCAAGCTTTTAAGACCCCAGATGCCACTCACCAAAGTAGGATGCAGAACATTTTCTTAATAAGGTTTGTTATGCCAATTGACATAGACGTCCTCTGAAAGCATGGTCCCCAGACCTCGCATCCCTGCTACTCTGTCTCTCAAAGTATTTGATTGTATTGAGGAAACTTCTTAGCTTTGGTTTAGTCCAGTTGTGCTGGCTTCCCCTGTAGTGTGTGCTGTACTTCCCTTCACCTAAGATAATTCTTATCTACTATCTAGTTAGTGAATAACCCTCACCCTCCCTCCCCACCCCTGTAACCATCAAAGAATGTTTTCTTCTGTGTTTAAACCTTTTCTTGAGTTCTTATAATAGTGGTCTTATACAGTATTTGTCCTTCTGTGCCTGACTAAATTCACTCAGCATAATAAATTCTAGCTTCTACCAAGTTATACAATGTTGCACAGCTTCATCATTGTTCTTTATCGTTGCATAATATTCCATCGTGTGGATATACCATAGTTTGTTTATCCATTCGTCCATCGATGGGCACTTAGGTTGCTTCCATCCTTTGTCTATTGTGAACAGTGCTGCGATGAACATGGGTGTGCATATATCTATTCATGTGATGGCTCTCGTTTCTTTAGGATATATTCCAAGGAGCAGGATAGCTGGATCATATGGTACTTCCATTTCTAGCTTTTTAAGGAAGCGCCAAATCGATTTCCAAAGTGGTTGTACCATTTTACATTCCCACCAACAGTGTATAAGTGTTCCAGTCTCTCCACAACCTCTCCAGCATTTGTTATTTTGTGTTTTATGGATTAACGCTAGCCTTGCTGGGGTGAGATGATATCTCATTGTAGTTTTGATCTGCATTTCTCTGATGGCTAATGATCATGAGCATTTCTTCATGTGTCTGTTAGCTGCCGGAATATCTTCTTTGGTGAAGTGCCTGTTCACATCCTTTGCCGATTTTTTGATTGGGTTATTTGTCTTTTTGCTGTTGAGGTTTTGGAGTATCTTGTAGATTTTAGAAATTAAACGCTGATCGGATTTGTCGTAGCCAAAATTTTTTTCCCAATCTGTAGGTTGTCTTTTCACTCTTTTGGTGAAGTCTTTGGATGAGCTTAAGTGTTTAATTTTTAGGAGCTCCCATTTATCTAGTCTCTCTTCTGGTGCCTGTGCAATGTTACTTATGGTTTGTATTGTGTTTATGCCATGTATTAGGGCTCCTAGCATTGTTCCTATTTTTTCTTCCATGATCTTTATCGTTTTCGATTTTATATTTAAGTCTTTGATCCATTTTGAGTTAGTTTTCGTACATGGTGTGAGATATGGGTCTTGTTTCTGTTTTTTGCATATAGATATCCAATTATGCCAGCACCATTTGTTAAAGAGACTGTCTTTTCCCCAATGAATGGACTTTGGGCCTTTGTCAAATATTAGCTGCTCATAGGTGGATGAGCTTATATCTGGATTCTCAACTCTGTTCCATTGGTCTATGTATCTATTATTGTACCAGTACCAGGCTGTCTTGACTACCGTGGCAGTATAATAGGTCCTAAAATCAGGTAGTGTAAGGCCTCCCACTTTGTTGTTCTTCTTGAGTAGTGCTTTATTTATCTGGGGTGTCTTCCCTTTCCGTATGAAGTTCGTGATTTGTTTCTCCATCTCATTAAAAAACGTTGCTGGAATTTGGATCGGGATTGCATTGTATCTGTAGCTAGCTTTGGGTAGAGTTGACATTTTCACTATGTTGAGTCTACCTATCCATGAGCAAGGTATATTTTTCCACTTATGCAGGTCTCTTGTAGTTTCTTGCAGTAGTGTCTTGTAGTTTTCTCTGTAAAGATCTTTTACATCTCTGGTTAAATTTATTCCTAAGTATTTTATCTTTTTGGGGGCTATTGTAAATGGTATTGATTTGGTGATTTCCTCTTCAAGGTTCTCTTTGTTGGTGTAAAGGAATCCAATTGATTTTTGTATGTTTATCTTGTATCCTGAAACTTTGCTGAAATCTTCTATTAGTTCTAGTAGTTTTCTTGTGGATTCCTTGGGGTTTTCAGTGTATAAGATCATATCATCTACGAATAGAGATACTTTAGCTTCTTCCCTACCTATTTGGATGCCCTTTATTTCTTTTTCTAGCCTAACTGCTCTGGCTAGGACCTCGAGCACAATGTTGAATAATAGTGGTGATAAAGGGCATCCTTGTCTGGTTCCTGTTCTCAGTGGGAATGCTTTCAAAGTCTCTCCATTCAGGATGATGTTGGCTATTGGTTTAGGATTTACTTATTGATTCCTTGATCAGAATGTCATCTGGAATTATTTTGGTGAATATTGGGAAATAAGGGTATAAATTTATTACTCCTTAGAATAAGTAAGCAATTACCTCAGCACTAAAATTCTCCCTTTCCTCAGTACTTTGTGATGCCTCCTTCATCATAGACCCATTTTTTAAATATATGCATTAAGGTCTATTTCTAATTAAATTATTAAGGTCTAATAATTTTGCTCCACTGAGCTAGCTCTCTATTCTTGAACTAGTTGCAGACTGTTGTTAATCATTTGGGTTTTAAATTTTTATAATAAAGGAAGTAAGAAAAATTATCTGCCGAGAATGAGGTGGCAGGGATGACATTGAAGACATAAAGAGAAGAAAAATGGTTAGGACAAGGCACTGTAATGAGTGTGACAGGGAGTCATTTAGAGTTGAATAACAGACAACTGAGCTGAAGAAGAGCCTGGCTGTGGCTGGAAGGCATTGAACTGTCATGAGAGAAAAAGTCTGACACCGTGACTCTGTGGAATGCATAGCAGTCTGGGAGCAGGATCAGGGGATTCAAATGTATTATCCATCCGTTCATTCAATAAATACGTATTGAGAGCTTACTATATGCCAGACACTGCATTGACTCCTTGGTTTAAAGCAGTGAACAAAAAGAGAGAATCCTTCCTTGTAGAGCCTACTGGAACTAAAAAAAAAAAAAACTGTTGCTGTCAATTCTGACTCATAGAGACCCTATAGGACAGAGTGGAACTGCCCTATAGGGCTTCCAAGGCTGTACTCTTTACGGAAGCAGATTGTCACGTCTTTCTCCCGCAAAGCAGTTGGTGGATTCGAACTGCTGACCTTTCAGGTTAGCAGCCAAAAGAGCTTAACCACTGTGCCACCAGGGCTCCTTTACTAGAACTACAGAACATAAATTTTATCCTTGAAGTGGGATATGTAATCAGTTGGGGTTGCATGTGTTGTTTTCCTTCATTTTGTAATTAAGATAGGTATTGTGGACACTTGTCAATTTTTGACTACTTAGAACATGAATCTCCTTATTAAATTTGAGTTACTATTCAATGTCTTAAGTTGGGTTCCCTAGAGGCAGAACCTGAAAAGGGCATTTTTGTGCACGTGATTTATTGAGGAAGTGCTCTGGAGGAGGGAAGTGATAGAAGCAGCACAGGGCAGGAGGAAAAGCTAAGCAAGGATACAGTCTTTTCTGGAGGCCAGCTTCAGCCTGATCCCATGGGGAGCTCTGGACCATAAATTGCACCACAGAGTTGGTCCCACCTGGAGGCGTTTGCATCAGTCAAACGTTGGCTGCAAAATTCTGGGGGTAGGTGGCCTAATTTCCATGACAAGGTTGATATTCACATGAGAGTAATTTTGGCGAGAAGGGGTAACGGGAGGATGAGTGCCTCAGTCTTGTGACATAAACCTGGGTGAGACCTCAAGAGCATCTATTACACTCACCAAATAAACCTCAACACTAGCCTTAACCCTAATCCTAACTCTAGCCCTAGAAAATGCCCTAGCTCTATCCCTATAGCTCTCTTTGTCCTGAAGCTGACAAAAGTCTCCTCTAGCACTAGCCATATCCTTAAAACTGTTGCTACCCTAGACGTAACCCTATCCTAAACAGAATTTTAGCCCTAACTGTAACCCTAACCTTAGCTATGCCCCCAAACTTAACCCTGGCACTAGTGCTGGCCCTGACCCTGACCTTGACCCTGACCCAAAGTTTAAACCTAGCCTTAACCCTACCCCTAATCGTAGCCCTGTCCATTCTGATTTTTCAGCCCATTTCTCCAATCTTCCTATTGAGTCAGTGAACTTCCTAGTACCTTTGCAATGTATTCCTGTTTTGTTTAAATCAATCAATGTCCATTTCTATTGCTTCCAGTTTAGAGTTCTAACTAATGCAGAAATTGTTACCAAGAGCAGATCAGGCTAAAGACGCTCAGATACCTCAGGAAACCTGGAGTGGATGGACTGCTTGGGAACAGAAGGAATGAAATTCAGCTCCTTGTAAGGGATGGGAATTTGGCAGCCTGTAGTAGAATATGGGAAAACAGTTACTTACATTGTTATCTATAGTCACCAAGGATGAAAAAAAAAAAGCTTTATGGTACCAAGTGATGGCTGCAGTATAACCACATGAAGGACACAAAGAATCTAAGATCCATAAGTTGAGATAGCTTATTCTAGTGGGGCTGGACAGTGTTAAATCCCTAAATTCTTGGTTCAAAGCATGGAACAAAACCTATAGGGAATGTCTATATCTGTGTTACAAGAAGTTCTTAACTTAAACTACAAGGCTTGAATAAGAAAAAAAAAGTTAATCCTATGGATTGTTGAGATATCTGTTGAATCTATAGTTTCATCTATTTTCTCAGTTGATTAATTGAAAATAAATTCAACAGTGATCTATGCTAAATACAACTGTGATGCCAGAAGTTCTAAGGTATAGACCAGAGGTTCTCAAACTTTTTGGTCTCAGGATGCCTTTATGTTTCTTAAAAATTATTGAAGACCTCTAGCAGCCATCTAAGATATTCTACTGGTCTCATCCCTTCGAGACCAAGGGAGAATGAAGAGAACAGGATACAAGGAAAAGATTAGTCTGAAGGACTAATGGGCCACAGCTACCAAGGCCTCCACCAAACTGAGTCCAGTACAGCTAGCTGGTGCCCCGCTACCACCACTGACTGCTCTGACCAGGATCACAACAGAGGGTTCTGGACAGAGCTGGAGAAGGACGTAGAACAAAATTCTAACTCACAAAAAAAAGACCAGATTTACTGGCCTAAAGAAGACTGGAGAAACCCCAAGAGTATGGCCCCCAGACACCCTTTTAGCTCAGTGGTGAAGTCACTTCCAAAGTTCACCGTTCAGCCAGGGAGTAGACGGCTGCATAAAACCAAATGGGACTAATGAGGCACAGCAGTCCAGGGACAAGGACTAGAAGGCAGAAGGGGACAGGAAAGATGTTGATAGGGAACCCAAGGTTGAGTAAGGATAGTGTTGATGTGTTGTGAGGTTGTTAACCATTGTCATAGGGCAACATGTATACCAACTTTTTAATGAGAAACTATTTTGTTCTGTAAGCCTTCATCTAAAGTGAGAATAGCAGCACAATTGGAAGAGCGTAGTTGATGTCACTGAACTGTGCATGTAGAAATTTTTGAAATGGTATATCTTTGGCTATGTATATTTTCACCAAAAAAAAAGAAAAAGGTCAAGAAGGGAGAGGGTTGACATGTTGTGGGGTTGTTAACCAATGTCATAAAACAATATGTGTACTACTGTTTCATGAGAAACTATTTGTTCCGTAAGCCTTCATCTGAAGTACAATAAAAAAAAAAAGCAAAAAAAAATTATTGAAGACCTCAAAGAGCTTTTGTTTTTGTGTGCTATAGCTACTAATATTTACTACCTTAGAAATTAAAATGGAGAAATTTAACAATATTTATTTAATAACAATATTTAATAAAAACATAATAAATCAATTACATTTTCTTATAAATAACATGTTTTTATAAAAATAACTATAGTTTCCAAACAGAAAAAATTGGTGAGAAGAGTAGCATTGGTCATCTTTGAGAAAACAAAGGTCTAATTTGAGACACTATGATGGAGAATCGTGGCCCTTCATCTAAGGGCCAGAACTAAGAAAAGAACATAAAGTTCTCCCTGAATGAAAGGGAGGCTGAATGCCCCTGAGAAAGCATCAACAACATATAGAAACTTACTGTGTATCTTCCTCCTAGCCTTTCCCAGCAGAACTTGAAGCCATTTATCATAGTAACAGAGCACCAGGGAAAGGGAAATGCCCAGACCATTAGGAAAATATTGGGTACTAGCTTTGAGATAACCATAATACCATACACAGGGGTTCCAGATTCTCTGTGGTCCATCAATCAGAGCGAGACTTTTGGATGTTAGGTATAAATGGGGTTTCATCAATGTCCATTTACAGTAGGTCTAACAGGACTCCAAACATATACTGTGATTATTTCCCGCTTCTGAATGTGAAGCTGGAATATATATGGTCCGCAATTGAGGAATATATACTCCTTGACCTGTGGAATGAGCAATAGTATGGTAAAAAGGACTATATAAACACCCCTCTAGCTACTTCTACTCACTGAAATAGCATCTGTGTGGGATCTACCGCCATCAAAGACCGAAAGAGGCATGGTGGATGATTTCTATCACATTTCCGTTTGATTAGCAAGATTGGCGAAGACAAAAGATACATGGTCTTTAAAAAAAATGAGAGTAGATTACCATAGGCTTCATCATTTGGTGACTTAAATTGCAGTTGCTATTCTAGGTGTTGTCTCCTTACTGGAGTAAATTAACACCCCTAACATCTGGTATAAAGAGCCTTGGTGGCGCAGTGGGTAAGCATTTGGCTGCTAACTGAAAGGTAGGCAATTAGAGCCCACAAGCTGCTCTGCAGATGAAAAGACCTGTCAATCTGTTCCCGTAAAGAGTACAGCCTTGGAAATCCCATGGGGGCAGTTCTAATCTATCCCATAGGGTTGCTATGAGTTGGAATTGATTTAATGGCAACAGGTTAACATCTGGTATGTAACGTGTATTTTGGCCCATGTCTGTTTTTTCTTTATCCCAGGATGAAGAGAACATATGGCGCAGTTTGCTTTTACTTGATAGGGAAAGCAGTATACGTTTAATTTTGCTTCCTGGTTATGTCCACTCTGGCTCTGAGCCACAATTTAACCCAAATGGAAATCTGACAATCTTAACATCTTATATCATGCAGGTTCACTATGTTGAGAGCATCATGCTGATAAAATCAGAGGAGATGAAACTAGTAGGTCCCCTAGATTCCTTGGTAAGATACATATTTAGCCTCTGAGGGTAAGAGATAAATTCTAGGAAAATTCAGAGGTCTTTCATCTGGTTGAATTTTTCTGACAACCCTAAGGTCCATACGCATAGGGACATTCACTTCAGAGTGAAGAAGAAATTGCCACACCTTATATCCCCTACCACTAAGAAACATGCACAATGCTTGGCGGGGGGGAGCTCTTTGGACTTCTGAGGTAACATATACCATATTCAGATATGTGCTACTCTCAGTTTGCTATGTGATGTGAAAAGGATGCCAAATATAGGTAGTTTCCTGAACAAGAGGGGTCTTCCAGCTTGTTCAGGCTGGTGAGCAAGTAGCTCTGTGATTTGCTCCGTATATTGCAGTGGATGCAATGCCACTCTAAGTGTCTGTATCAGATCTATATAGATGCTGCATCCAGCACTGACAGAACTGATAGTGACCCCCATGACTCTGAAACTGAATTCTCTCTTTGTCAGATAACTCCCTTTGAGAAACAGTTTTTGCCTTGATAGATACAATTGGACATCCTGGTAGATTAGGATACGAGCTGCTTATAATAAGTTATATTATCCGACCCACCGAGCAATAAAGATGGGTGTGCCCAGTGGTACTATGTGATTAATTGCAGGTCCTGAAGGTATTAGTAAGTTGCCTGTGTAGGTTGTTTACATTACCAGCATGCCTAGTTTTTTTTTTTTTCCCATAGAAAAATTTATACATACATTGTTATGTGACCCTAATTGCTTTCCCCATACTGTGTCAACATACTCCTCCTTTCCACCCCTGATTCCCCGTCCATTCAACCAGCTCCTAACCCTTTCTGCCTTCCCATCTCACCTCCAGACAGAAGCTGCCAGTCTAGTCTCTTGTATCTACTTGAGCTAAGAGGCACATTCCTCATGAGTATCACTTTATGTCCCATAGTCCAGTCCAAACCTGTCTGAAGAGTTGGCCTTGGGACTTGTTTTAGTTCTGGGCTGATAGAGAATCTAGGGGCCATACTTTCCAGGGTTCCTCCAGCTCAATCAGACCATTAAGTCTGGTCTTCTTCCTAGAATTTGAATTCTGAACCCCACCTTTCTCCTGCTCCTTCAGGGACTCGCTGTTGTGTTCCCTGTCAGGGCGGTCACTGGTGGTAGCCGGGCACCATCTAGTTCTTCTGGTCTCAGCCAGCATGCCTAGTCTTGATGCACCTCTACCCCTTCGTAGCCCACAACTTTTTCTTCTTGGGGAGTTCTGTTTGACCAGTTGACTAAGAAGGGAAAAGTCAAGTCTGGCTCTGCAAGGATTTTGGAACCAACCAGAAGTGGACTACTTTGGCTTTACAGACATGAAAGACAAAGCGAGATGGTCACTGAAAACTAAAGGAAAGGAAGTCCTGCTAGTGGGGGAACTCTTGAGTAGCAAACCCACTTTGCCTGGATGGAGAGAAAGCCTGAAATAAAGAAGAACAAAATTCCTAGGCAGTGGCTAGTGGTTACAAAAAGTGGAAGACTCCCAGGTCATCACTTATCTCTTGTATTCTTAAAGTTACCCTGATATACTCTGTACAGCATTTACCATGTCACCACACACCCTTCCACTGTACTCCCTTTCCAACCCTTCCACCATGCCCTCTGGACTCACAGCCTACGATCAGCCAAATCCCCTGGCCAAATTCCCCGAAGACACTGCTTCCCCCACAACCCTCTCAAGACAGGGACATTTTTTCTCACACTTCAAATGACTTTTTCATTGTCCAGGACTCCCTTCTTCTCTTGACTTTCCCCATCACTAAAATTACTCTCTGGTGGATACTCTGAACTACCCTGCCCCTCTTTTTCTTCATTAATCTCATCTGGGGAAAAAAACCTCAGTTAAACCCAACTCTTTCTCCCTTCTATACCAACATGGGAGCAGATGATTGTGCCTGGAGAAAACAGAGAATCATGCTGACTTAGCCCTACTTTAAATGTATAACCCACAAATCTCAAATGGTCTCTCAGGCCTTCAGGAAATTGTACATTTTCTTTGTCAAGTCCCTTTCTCCCTCTCTGAGCTGATTGTTTCATGCTTCTCCTCTCTCCTCCACCTCTAATATTCTCACTACTTCCCTCATTCTCAGCTAAATCATCGACTCAGCCTGATTACATGCATCTGAATCCATGAACGCTGTCCTTCCATTCAATGGATGGTCAGCTCCTCTTCAAGGCAGTGGTACAATTTAGTGACATTAATTATATCCACCATGTTGTGCAAACATCACACTATTTCCAAAACTTTTCGTCCAAAATTTTTGTATTTTGCTTTGCTTTCTGGTCAGGATCAGTCCTCCTTGATGATTTTTTAAAATTGTCTTGGATATTCTTACGTATATATTCTTTCTCATGAACTTTGGAATACATTTTCATTTCCTTAACAATAAAATTTCCTCAGCATTTGATTGGTATTACATTAAATTCATAGATGATCTGGGGACAAATGATCTATCACAAAATCAAGTCTTTCCATCTGGTTAACATGGTTAACATGTAATTACTACCTCAGATCTTAGCCAATTCTAATTAAACATGACAGCCTTCTATTAGCTATGTTCTGGCAGACAGTTGGGGACTTTGATGTGCATAGACTGGAGAGATCTGCAGAGGCAAGAAGTGGTATTTCAATAACCCGCGGGGAGGCATTTGGAAGCCCAGGGCAAGAGGTGACAAGAATAAACGGATGGATTTTCAGAGAAGATAAGCATTTTTCAGGCTCTTCAGATTTACTGGGAAGAGGGTAGATCTTCCTGCTGTCAGACATGACTGGGGGCTCACATTGTGTGTGAGGTGACTGAAGAAGGCAAGTGTGGAGAAACTGAGGACACTGCCGTTATATTAATATGGCTACCTACACTTTCTTTTTATTTTTCCTTTTTTAAAAATTAAAAAATTTTGCATTCTTTTACTTTTGCCCTTCCTGCTATTTTCAACTTCTTAAAAATCGTGTTCTTTCAGGTGTGTCTTTTGTAAACAATATAAAGCTGGATTTTCTTTTTCTCACCTAATCTGAGAGTCTTCTCTTTCTAATTGAGGATTCAACCTTTTAATATTTACTATGACCATTGATTAAGGAGTACTCATGGTGAAATTGTTAAGAGCTCACCTGCTAACGGAAAGGTCAGTAGTTCAAAATCACTAGCCGCTCTGCTCCAGAGAGAAGACCTCGTGATCTGATTACAGCATAGGAAACCCTATGGGGCCATTCTGCTCTGTCATATGGGAGTACTATGAATCAGAATTGACTCAATGGCACACAGAAACAGCAACAACATGACCATTGATTACTTGTTAGCCTTATTCTTGCTGTATTTCATGTCTTTATTTTTAGTATGCTTTATCATTGTTTCCCCTTTATTGATTTGGATGTTGTCAGTTATTTCAATTTCTCTAGCAATAATCCCTACTATCTAAAAAAATTTATACTTCTTGATCAAAATCATACCTTCTGCAGAATAAAACTTTTAGATTTATCTCCTTTCACCATCCTCTTCTCTCCCTTATAACTTTCCAGATTTTATGGAAATCATATATTTTAATTTCAAATTATTATTTTTTACATTTAAATAATGATTTAACAACCAATGCATTAAATATCTTAATCATATTATTAAAATTATTTATACTTTAAATTATACTTGTTTCAGTGTTTACTACTGTTTTTTATGTAACTACATGTTTCAGTGATTACTACTATTTTTTAATAAATACAATTTTTAATAAACTTCTAATTTTACAATAGTTTTAGACTTACAGAAAAATTGCAAAGATAGTACAGAGCGTTCCCATATACTTCACACCCAGTTTCTCTTATTATTAATATCTTACATTAGTATGGTACACTTGTCACAATTAATTGACCAATATTACACATTATTATTAACTAAAACTGGTGGTTTTTGACTTGATTCTGACTTATAACGACCCTATAGGACAGAGTAGAAGTGCTCCGTAGAGTTTCCAAGGAGCGGCTGGTGGATCCAAAGTACTGACCTTTTAACCACTTCACCACCAGGGCTCTAAAGTCCATACTTTATTCAGGTCCCTGGTGCAAGTGACTTGTGCTGGACTATTAACCAAAAGGTTGGTAGTTCTAATCCACCCAGTGGCACCTGGCAATCTGCTTCTGTAAAGATTACAGCCAAGAAAACCCTACAGGGAAGTTCTACTCTGTAATACATGGGGTTGCCATGAGTCATAATCGACTCCATAGTGATAGGTTTGGTTTTGGGTTTTTATACTTTATTCAGGTTTCCTTAGTGTTTACTAATGTCCTTTTTCTGTCGGATCCCATCAAGGATACTACATTACATTTAGTTGTCATATCTCCATAGGCTCTTCTTGGCTGTGACAGTTTCTCAGATTGTCCTTGTTTTTGATGAACTTGACAGTTTTGGGGAGTACAGGTCAGGTATTTTGTAGAATGTCCCTTACTTTGTATTTGTCTGATGTTTTTCTCATGAGTAGACTAGGGTTATGGGTTTTGGGGAGGAAGACCACAGAGGCAGTGTGCCATTCTCATCACATGATATCAAAGGTACATACTGTCACCATGACTTATCACGTTTGATGCTGACCTTGATCACCGGAGTGGGATAGTGTTTGTCAGGTTTCTCCACTGCCAAGGTACTCTTTTTCCTCCTGTCTTTGTCATCTAGTGCCTCTCTAACAGAAATACAACAAGTGGATGGATTTAGTCCAGTAAGCTACAAGTCCAAATTCAGGGTGTCAGCTCCAGGGGAACACTTTCTCCGTTGGCTCTGGAGGAAGGTCCGTGCCATCAATCTTCCTTTGGTCTGGGAGCTTCTCTGTGCAGGAACCTCAGGTCCAAAGGACGCGCTCTGCTCCCGGCACTGCTTTCTTGGTGGTATGAGGTTCCCATGTGTCTCTGCTCACTTCTGTCTTTTATATCTCAAAAGAGATTGCATTGAGACACTATCTAATCTTGTCAATCTCATCAGTATAACCTCATCACAGTGACAGAATTTACAACACATAAGAAGATCACATACAATCTCATCATAGTGATAGAGTTTATAACACATAAGGAATCACATCAGATTACACAATCATACAATACTGGGAATCATGACCCAGCCAAGTTGACAGATATTTTTGGGGGACACAATTCAATCCATGACACCTCCTTTCCATACTGTAATCTTTGGAAGGCAGTCACCATGTACAGCCCACAGTTAAGGAGTGGGGAGTTCTTTTCCACTTCCTTGAGGGTGGGGGATCTATATCATTTACTTAGAATTCTCCTGCACTGTGTCTCTTCTCCCTGTTTTATTTATTTATTCAATCATTTATTTATATTAGTATGGATTCCTGGATATTAATTTTGTACTTTGCGGGTTATAATCAAATACTGCTTTATTTATTTTGCTGCTCAAAATGTTCCAGCTTTGGCAATTGTGAGCTCTTTCTGTTGGCTCCTTTGACATACCCATCATTGTGGATTTTGGGGGGCACTTCCTTATTTTTTGGCACCATAAGATGCTCCAGGCTTATATTTTATCACTATTTTTGCACATAATCTTTCTGTTTCTTTATTTGGATTTATTTTTCTTTGTTTTTCTACAGCACATCCTCAAGTAAGATTGATGTTATATTTTGATAAAGAAATATAAATTTGTTAAAATGTTAACAGTAAATATTAAGGAAATAGAACCAGGTTGTAAAACTTCCAAACCAGTTGAGAGGGGGAGGAACAGAACAAATAAAATGTATTCTACCCAGTAAGTTTTTTTTTTTCAATTGTGCTTTAGGTGAAAGTTTACAGCTCAAGTTAATTTCTCATACAAAAATCTATACACATATTGTTATGTGACATTAGTTGCAATTCCCCACAACATGACAGCATACTCTCCCTTTCCAACCTGGAAAGGTTGTGTCCGTTCAATCAGTTCCTGTCCCTTCCTGCCTTCTCATCCTGCCTCCGGACGGGAGCTGCCCTTTTGGTCTTGTGTATCTAATTGAACTAAGAAGCACACTCCTCAAGAGCATTATTTTTTGTTTCATACTCCAGTCTAATCTTTGTCTGAAGAGTGGGCCTCGGGAATGGTTTTAGTTCTGGGTTAACCGAGCTTCTGGAAGCCACAGTTTCAGGGGTTCCTCCAGTTTCCGTCAGACCATTAAGTCTGGTGCTTTTACGTGAATTTGAGTTCTGCTCCGCACTTTTCTCCTGCTCCATCTCTCTGTTGTGTTCCCTATCACTGGTGGTAGCCAGGTACCATCTAGTTCTTCTGGTCTCAGGCTGGTGGAGTCTCTGGTTTACGTGGCCCTTTTGTCTCTTGGGCTAATATTTTCCTTGTGACTCTGGTGTTTGTTTTTCATTCTCCCTTGCTCCAAGTAGGTTGGGACCAATTGATGCATCTTAGACGGCCACTCACAAGCTTTTAAGACTCCAGGTGCTACTCACCAGAGTGGGCTGCAGAACATTTTCTTAATAAACTTTGTTACACCAATTAACCTAGATATCCCCTGACACTATGGTCCCCAGGCCCCAGCTACTCTGTCCCTCAAAGTGTTTGGATGTGTTCAGGAAACTTCTTAGCTTTTGCTTTGGTCCAGTTGTGCTGACTTCTCCTATACTGTGTGTTGTCCTTCCCTTTATCGAAAATGAATCTTGTCTATTATCTACTTAGTGAATTCCCCTCTCCCTTCCCCCCCACCCCGGTAAACATCAAAGAACGCCTTCTTCTGTGTTTAAACCTTTTCTTGAGTTCTTATGATAGTGGTCTCATACAATATTTGTCCTTTTGTGACTGACTAATTTCACTCAGCAAAATGCCCTCCAGATTTATCCACGTTGTAAGATGTTTCATAGATTCATCATTGTTCTTTATCGTTGCATAATATTCCATTGTGTGCATGTACCATAATTTGTTTATCCATTCATCTCTTGATGGGCTCCTAGGTTGTTTCCATCTTTTTGCTGTTGTGAATAGTGCTGCAATGAACATGGGTGTGCATATATCCATTCGTGTGACGGCTCTTATTTCTCTAGGATATATTCCAAGTAGTGGGATTGCTGGATTGTATGGTCCTTCTATTTTTGGCTTTTTAAGGAAGCGCTGAATCGATTTCCAAAGTGGCTGTACTACTTTACTTTCCCATCAGCAATGCATAAGTGTTCCAATCTCTCCATAACTTCTCCAACACTTATTATTTTGTGTTTTTTGGATTAATGCTAGCCTTGTTGGGGTGAGATGGTATCTCATTGTAGTTTTGATTTGCATTTCTCTAATGGCTAATGATCATGAGCGTTTCCTCATGTATCTGGTAGACTCCTGAGTGTCTTCTTTGGTGAAGTGCCTGTTTATATCCTTTGCCCATTTTTCAATTGGGTTATTTGTCTTTTTGTTGGTGAGGTCTTGCAGTATCTTGTAGATATTAGAGATTAGATCCTGATCGGATACGCTGAAGCAAAAATTTTTTCCCAGTCTGTAGGTTGTCTTTTGACTCTTTTGGTGAAGTCTTTTGATGAGCGTAAGTATTTGATTTCCAGGAGCTCCTAGTCATCTAGTTTCTCATCTGGTGTTTGTGCATTGTTAGTTATGGTTTGTATACTACTTATGCTGTGTATTGGGGCTCCTAGCATTGTCTCTATTTTTTCTTTCATGATCTTTATCATTTTAGATTTTACATTTAGGTATTTTTGTGCATGGTGTGAGGTATGGGTCTTGTTTCATTTTTTTGCAGATGGGTATCTAGTTATGCTAGCAACATTTGTTAAAGAGACTGTTTTATCCCCAATTAATGGACTTTGGGCCTTTGTCAAATATTAGCTGCTCATAGGTGGATGAATTTATGTCTGGATTCTCAATTCTGTTCCCATTGGTCTATGTATCTGTTATGGTACCAGTACCAGGCTGTTTTGACTACCATGGCGGTATATAATAGGTTCTAAAATCAGGTAGTGTGAGGCCTCCCGCTTTGTTCTTCCTGAGTAATGCTTTACTTACTTGGGGCCTCTTCCTTTACCATATGAAGCTGGTGATTTTTTTCTCTATCTCATTAAAAAATGCTGTTGGAATTTGGATCAGGATTGCATTGTATCTGTTTATTGCCTTGGGTAGAATTGACATTTTCACAACGTTGAGTCTTCCTATCCATGAGCATGGTATGTTTTTTCACTTATGTAGGTCTCTTTTGGTTTCTTGCAGTAGTGTCTTGTAGTTTTCATTGTATAGGCCTTTTATGTCTCTGGTTAGATTTATTCCTAAGTACTTTATCTTCTTGGGGGCTATTGTAAATGGTATTGACTTGGTGATTTCCTCTTCGAGGTTCTCTTTGTTGGTATAAAGGAATTCAACTGATTTTTGTATGTTTATCTTGTATCCTGATACTTTGCTGAAATCTTCTATTAGTTCCAGTAGTTTTATTGTGGATTCTTTGGGGTTTGCTGTGTATAAGATCATATCATCTGCGAATAGTGATACTTTTACTTCTTCCTTACCAGTTTGGATGCCTTTTATTTCTTTTTCTTGCCTTATTGCTCTGGCTAGGACCTCCAACACAATGTTGAATAAG
This sequence comes from Dugong dugon, assembly GCA_030035585.1. NCBI lineage: Eukaryota > Metazoa > Chordata > Mammalia > Sirenia > Dugongidae > Dugong > Dugong dugon. The sequence goes on along the minus strand of CM057481.1, from coordinate 25,302,085 downwards.
AGTGGTGATAAAGGGCATCCTTGCCTGATTCCCGTTCTCAAGGGGAACACTTTCAGACTCTCTCTATTTAGAAGGATTTTGGCTGTTGGCTCTGTATAAATAAATGCCTTTTATTATGTGGAGGAATTTCCCTTCTATTCCTATTTTGCTGAGACTTTTTACCAGGAATGGGTATTGGGTTTTGTCAAATGCCTTTTCTGCATCAATTTCCAGCAAACTTTTGAAATGAGGGGGAGAAAAAGGAAACAATGGCTCCAAGTTTTTTAAATTGTGGGTCATTTCTTCTGCTTGGCCCTGGGTGTACTGCCTTGCTTCAGACCAGGCTCCTGAATGGAGGCAAACTCAAGTCTGGGTTGTCTTTTCAGGAAAAAGATCCACCTTTTCTGCAGCACACCCAAGATGATCACACACAGGGCACTTCTGCACTTGTTCTTGGCTTTGTACTTCTGTTGGCAAAATGTAATCCCATGTGAGATGATGTCTTAGTTATCTAGTGCTGCTATAACAGAAATACCACAAGTGGATGGCTTTAACAAACAGAAATTTGTTTTCTTACTGTCTAGGAGGCTAGAAGTCCAAATTCAGGGCACCAGCTCCAGGGAAATGTTTCTTTCTCTGTCAGCTCTGGGGGAAGTCCTTCTTGTCAATCTTCCCCTGGTTTAGGAGCTTCTCAGCACAGGGACCCCAGGTCCAAAGGACTTGCTCTACTCCTGGCGCTTCTTTCTTAGTGGTATGAGGTCAATCTCCTCTCTTCTCTCTTTTATATCTCAAAAGAGATTGACTCAAGACCCAATCTAATCTTGTAGATTGAGTCCTGTCTCATTAACATAACTGCCTCTAATCCTGCCTCATTAACAACATAGAGGTTAGGATTTGCAACACATAGGATAATCACATCAGATCACAAAATGGTAGACAACCACACAATACTGGGAATCATGGCCTAGCCAAGTTGACACACATTTTTTGGGGACACAATTCAATCCATCACAGATGGGATTGTTTTTGTGCCTTTTCGTATTTAGTGATTCGGGTAAAATGAAAGGCATGTACTCTTCATTCCTGTTCCAGAAAGTCCTTCGTTGTCAACTCAGGTAACAAATGGATCTAGTGTCTTCCTTTAAGAGTCTGCTGCTGCTGAATCCTCAAGATGATTGGTCCATGTAGTGTGGGTTTTGGAGGAATGAAGTGGACTGTTTTCCCCCTGCCATACTCCTGTAACTAACTCGGCTTCATCTTTGCCAAATCCTTATATTCTACATGGAAATTGTTTCTTACTGGCTTGTTTATTCCTAAGGTCCAGTCAGAGAAACAGAAGTCTATTCATATTGGCTCAATTGGTTTATTTTGCTCAATACGATAAATTTAGTAACACCAGGAGGAAAACATTCTTTCACTTGCTGGTGCTGACCAGTGTAAGACTGTTACTTTTGTTTTCTTCTCCTAGTCCTTGAAGCACAAAAAAAGCTGACCCTGACACTCCTCACCTCATCTCCCAGTGTGACATCTGACAGAGTGTCTAACAAATTTCCTTACAGGCTCTTTTCTTTGCCAGTTTCAAACTTAGTTTTGTTGTTGTTAGGTGCTGTCTATTTTGACTCATAGTGACCTCATGTCACAAAGTAGAACTGCCCCATAGGGATTTCTAGGCTGTAATCTTTTGTTTTGTTTTTTTATTGTTGTAAAAAATATGTAACACAACATTTGCCAATTCAACATTTTTCAAGTGTACAATTTAGTGATATCAATTACATTAATCATGCTGTACAACCATCACCCATAATTGTTGCCAAATTTCCCATCATTATAAACAAACACTCACTACTTCCTAAACAGTGATGTTCCCTTTCTCTCTCATGCCCCTGGTAACCACTAATGAACTTTGATATCTCTATACTTTTGCCTATTCTTATTTCATATAAGTGAGATCATACAATGTATGTCCTTTTGTGATTGACTTATTTCACTCAACATAATGTTTTCAAGGTCCATTCATGAAGTGGCGTGTGTCAGGACTCATTTCTCTTTATGACTAAGTAGTAGTCCATTGTATGTATATATCACATTCATTTACCCACCATTGACGGACATTTAGGTTGTTTCCACCTTTCGGCTATTGTGAATAGTGCTGCAGTGAACATTGGTGTACATATGTCTGTTCACATTGCTGCTTTCAAGTCTCTTGGGTATTGCTGGGTCATATGGTGATTCTATGTTTAACTTTTTGAGGAACTGCTGAACTGTTTTCTATAGTGTTTGTACCATTTTGCTTCATATACATTTTTTTTCTAAATTTATTTTGTTGTTGTTGAGAATATACACAGCAAAACACACACCAATTAGACAGTTTCTACATGTACAGTTTAGTGACACTGATTATGTTCTTTGAGTTGTGCAACAACTTATCTGAGTTGTTCCTCTCCCATTAACATAAACTTACTGCTCCCCAAGCTTCCTATCTAATCTTTTGAGTTGCTATTGTCAGTTTAATCCCATACAGGTAATTCTTAAAGGAGCATAATGTTCAAGGCAGACCTTTTCACTAGTTAAGCTAAACTATTGTTCCATTTTAAGATGACTTCAGGGGATATTTTTGGTTTAAGGTTTAAAGATTATCTCAGAGTAATAGTTTCATGGGTTCATCCATCCACTATGGCTCCAGAAAGTTTTGAGTCCATGAGAATTTGGAATTTTGTTCTGCATTTCCTCCATTTTGATCAGGATTGTTCTATGGAAACTTTGATCAAAATATTCAGTAATGGTAGTCTGGCACCATCCAGTTCTTCTGGTCTCATGGCAAAGGAAGTGGTTGTTCATGGAGGCAATTGGCCACACATTCCATTTCCTCCTCCTAGTCCTGACTCTCCTTCCTCCTTTGTTGCTTCAGGTGAATAGAGACCAATTGTTGTGCCTTGGATGGCCACTTGCAAGCTTTTAAAACACCAGGCATTATGCAATGAACTGGGAGGTAGAATAGAAGCACTAAACACATTATTAGACAAATTAACTGGGATGTCCCATGAAACCATGACCCTAAACCTCTAAACCAAGGAGCCAAATCCAATGAGATGTTTGTTTGTACATAAGCAGACTCAGCAGCTACTCTTTCTTTTTGTCGTTGTTGTAAATATATCTATCACATAACTTTTGCCATTTCAACTTTTTACAGGTGTATAGCTTATTGACAGCAAGTACAATAGTTGGCTGTGCAACCCTACCCTTAATCAATGTGATTTTTCTATCACTGTTAACCCTCTTTCGCCGCCTTCCTTCCATCCCTGGTAACTACTAGTAAATTTTGTTCTCTATACATTTGCCTTTTCTTGTCCTTTTATGTAAATGAAGTTATATAATATCTGTCCTTTTGTGATTGGCTTATTTCGCTTAGCATAATGTCTTCAAGCTCCATCTATTCTGTAGCATGTATCAAGACTTCATTTCTCCTACTGGCTGAGTAGTATTCCACTGTATGTATGTACCACATTTTGTTTATCCATTCATCTGTTGATGGGCATTTAGGTTGTTTCCACCTTTTTTACTATTGTGAATAATGCTGCAATGAACACTGGCGTACAAGTCTCTTTTTGAGTCACTGCTTTTTAAGTCTTTGAATATATACGTAGAAGTGGAATTGCTGGGTTATATGGTAGTTCTATTTTTAGTTTTTTGAGAAACTTCCACACTGGTTTCCACAATGGCCGTACCATTTTGTACTCCCACAAGCAATGGATAAGGGTTCCAATTTTGCCATATCCTTGCCAACATTTGTTATTTTCTGTTTTGTTTGTTTATCTTAGCCATCCTAGTGGGACTAAAATGGATCTTATTGTGATTTTGATTTGCATCTCTCTGATGACTAATGATGCTGAGCATCTTTTCATGTGTCTGGTAGCCATTTGAATGTCCTCTTTGGTGAAATGTATATTTAAGTCCTTTACCCATTTTGTGACGGATTATTTGTCTTTATGTTGTTAAGTTGTCGAAGTTTTGTACATATTTTAGTAACTAGATCCTTTTCGGTTATATGGTTTCCAAAAATATTCTCCCACTCGGTAGCTTGTCTTTTCCCTTTTTTGGTAAAGTCTTTTGATGAACAAAAGTTTTTAATTTTTATGAAGTCCCATTCATGTATTTTGTCTTTTGCTGTTTGGGCTTTTTTTTTTTTTTTATTACAGGCTGTAATCTTTTTGGGTTGCTGTGTCTTTCTCAGAAGGAGCCACTGGTGAGTTGGAACCACCAAGCTTTTGTTACCAGCCAAGAGCTTAACCATTGCACACCAGGGCTCCTCAACATAGACAAGTACTAAGCTAAACACTGACCAAAAAGCATAATAGTAATGACAGGATAGGTGTCTTAGTTTGGGTTCCCTTAAGAGGAGGCCCTGAGATCTGCAAGCAAATTATTTGGGAGGTGATCCCAGAAAACACGGCAGGGAGGCAGAGAGGTGAGACAGGGAAAGGAAAGCAACCAGTGAAGGGTGCTTTACCAGCAAATCATCACTGAGAGCAACTGAAGGTTAAAACTGTGGAGGAAGAATTTGGGAGCTGTATGTATATGCTTTATGTATATGGCTGAAGGCAGAGAATACCGGAAAGATGTTTACCTGTGTTTTATTGACTATGCAAATGCATTTGACTGTGCAGCTCATAATCAATTATGGATAAAATTGCCAAGAATGGGAATTCCAGAACACTTGATTGTATTCATGAAGAAACTGTACATAGATCAAGAGGCAGTTGTTCAAACAGAACAAAGGGATACTGCGTGGTTTAAAGTCAAGAAAAGTGTGTGTCATGTTTGTATGATTTCACCATACTTATTCAATCTGTATGCTGAGCAAATAATCTGTGAAGCTGGACTATATGAAGAAGAATGGGGCATCAGGATTGGAGGAAGACTTATTAACAACCTGCGTTATGCAGATGACACTATCTTGCTTGCTGAAAGTGAAAAGAACTTGAAGCACTTACTGATGAAGATCAAAGACCACAGCCTTCAGTATGGATTACACCTCAACGTAAAGAAACAAAAACCCTCACAACTGGACCAATAAGCAATATCATGATAAATGGAGAAAAGACTGAATTTGTCAAGGATTTCATTTTTCTTGAATTCACAATCAATACTCACGGAAGCAGAAGTCAAGAAATCAAAAGACATATTGCACTGGGCAAATATGCTGCAAAAGACCTCTTTAAAGTGTTGAAAAGCAAAGATGTCACCTTGAAGACTAAGGTGCGCCTGACCCAAGCCATGGTTTTTTCAATCGCCTCATAGGCATGTGAAAGCTGGATGATGAATAAGGAAGACAGAAAAAGAACTGATGCATTTGAGTTGTGGTATTGGTGAAGAATATTGAATACACCATGGACTGCCAAAAGAATGAACTAATCTGTGTTGGAAGAAGTACAACCAGAATGCTCCTTTGAAGCAAGAATGGTGAGACTATGTCTCACATAGTTTGGACATGTTCTCAGAAGGGATCAGTCCCTGGAGAAGGACATCATGCTTGGGAAAGTAGAAGGTCAGTGAAAAAGAAGAAGACCCTCAACGAGATGAACTGACACAGTGGCTGAACAATGGGCTCAAGCATAACAACAACTGTGAGGATGGCATAGGACCAGGCAGTGTTTTGTTCTATTGTACACAGGGCTGCTGCGAGTCAGAACTGACTCGACTGGCTTGAGGGACAAGAGAGCTGGGGTATTTATACACTAACTCCTACCAGTCATTGTTTGAGGACTTCTGGGACACGGTCTTCAATTCCCCCAAACTCTTAGGTTGCTTCACTGAGCAGACAGGGTTAGACGAAGATATTTTTGCACCCGGGCAAAGAACGTCAGGGATGTCATTTAATATAATAGCACCAGGAAAAATAAAAAATAAAAAAGTCTACTTATTTCTTTACTTTGTTTCAAATAACAAATTGAGAAAAATAATGTAATAAAAATATCCACGGACCCCTGTCAATGAATGCTTCCTGATAGCTTCCGCTCCTGGCTGGTGAAGCGGTCCGGTGAGGCACTGGCTTCAGTCCAAGTTGCTTTCAGAGCCCCTCACAGGGCTCCCACTCATGATGCACGCCTTGTAAATTGTCTGGAGTTGTCCTTGCATAGTAGTGAACTTCCTGTGTGAGATCAAAACAGTAACTGGTTTCTTAAATACGAGAGTATTTTCTACAGCAGGGTTTCACACACTCTACTTGATGCCACTGTACTACAGTGCACAGCTTGGGAACATCTGTGTAAATTTATGCCAACTACTTGATATTTAGTTTGTTTCATTAATATTTTAGTCTAATTAATTTTTTGATACATATCAAATTTGGCACCCCATTAAGCTTAGTGGCCCTGGTGGCTGCCCTATAGCAAAACACACCCTTTAATCCAGGGCGGTGAGCAGGGTAGGCTTTGGTGGACCAAGGATGCCGTCGGAGAGAGAGACTGGGGTGCTGGCCACTGGTGCTGGCTGCACTACAACTTTAAGACTGCAGGGGATATGGGTGGGGTCCCAACAGTGCCCGCCACAATAGGTTTTCCCCAATTCTTATCAACGAGAAATTATTTCAGGTATCATAACATGTTGTGATTATGCTTGTGCCTTGCCTGATCATATACAGTGGCATCTTCCTTTGGTAACAGACCCCAACCCCTCATATTCATATGTCTCAGCTGGGCCAATCATATAACCTTATGCCTCCTAATAAAGCATGAAGTGAAGTAAAACCATAATCTTACTACATAATCTGAACTAATAGAGCATTTCTTTTACAAACAATTTTCAAAATAACACAAAATAAATTGAGTAAATACATTTTATGTGGTGTGCCCATTACACAGACTTCCTGTAGCAGAAACTGCTAGCTGAGCACCAAAATCTATTCTACACATTCTATTCTAGGTTACATTTCCCAGCCTCCTTTGCAGTTAAATGAGACTGTTTAATTAAGACCTCTAGCTAATGAAATTTGAACAGAAGTGATATGTGCCCCTGCCAAGCCTGGCTTATAAAACCTCCTCCACATGCTCCTTTCCCCTACCCCTGTCTGAGATGGCAATGCCCAGGGTGACCTAACATGGCAGAGCCGTGACTAGTCCAAGCCTTGAATGAGTGTATGGAACAGACTCCGCTACCAATATGGAATCACTCTAGAGTGCTACTTGAGCAGAAAACAAACCATTGTGTTGAGCCATTACGTTTTAGATTTACTTATTAAATGAGTTTGGTCTACTCTGATATACCCACTGCTGCCTAACCTCAGACCTCCAGGGACCCCTGGTGAAGAAGTCTTACTCCGGGGAAAACAAAGCAAAACATATACACACAACACTAGGAAATAGGCAGCTAGGAGAATATTGGCCACACTTAAAATACAGTGTTTCAGAAACTCAGAAAGGCATAATGAGTTTGAAAGATTTTATAAAGGAGCAACTAAGGAATTAAAATAGCAGAGGTGTTTTTCTATCAGGATAAACTGAGATTAAGTTTAGAAAGAGGATCAGATGAGCTCAAAGTCCATGAAACCCTGAGGTTTAGCTGGTATCAAAATAGACATACAATGAACCATGGAATCTTAGAACTTGAAGAAGTAGTTTTATGACAAAAATAAGAAAATGCACCGCAATCAGAAAATAACATAGGACACTCATCAGTCCAAAAATAATATTGTGTATCCTAAAAACAAATGATAGATGGTTGCTTTATAAAAGGTTAGGGGAGGGAAATAATGGGTGTTCAGGACATATTCACAATATTTTTTAACTTTCAAATCAAAGACAAGAATTACCACATTCTCTATCCCCCACTACAAAAATAAAATGTTAATCAGTGAGTGCCCTCTGGGTCATATGAATCTTTGGTCAGATCCTGAAGGATGGATTCAGTCAACATATACTCATTGAGCAACTACTATGTTCTAGACATTGTGCTGAGAATACATCTGGAAACAAGTCTACTCTGTGAATCAAGAAAGAGGAACCAGAAAATAAGCAATAATAAATAAATAAACTATATGGCATATTAAAACATGTTAAATAAAATGTTTAAATAATAAAACAGTGTAAGACGAATTGGGAGTACCAGGGGAAATGAAGTTGCAATATTAAATGAGATGGTTCAAGACTTCATTGAAAAGGTAAGGATAAGAGCCATGAGGCTATATGGAAGAACATTTCAGGCAGAGGAACAGCCAGTGCAAAAGTTCTGAGTGAGCGTGTGCCTGGCGTGTTTGAGGAACAGCAAAACGATGGCTGTGCCAAATGGGGTGTCAAATTTGGTATGTGTCCAAAAATTAATTTGATGAAAATATTATTAAAACAAACTAAATATCAAGTAGTTAACATACGTGGAGGGAAGCGAATGAGTCGGACAGAAAAGGAAAATCATGTAGATCTTACAGGCCATTGTAAAGACTCTGTTTTATCTTCTAGAAGAAATACGGAGCGCTTGGAGGGTTTTGAGCATAGGAAGGCCATGATATGACTCACATTTTAAGGAGTCACTGACTCCTGAGTTGAAAATAGATTTTAGAGGGGGTAAGGGAGTGTTACGGATTTTAATGTGTTCCCCCCAAAATACGTGTTGTAATTCCTTACCCTTATACTTGTGGATGGGAGAAAGATGTGGCAGCTTGCTTCCATAAAGATTTACAGCCTTGGAAACCCTATAGGGCAATTCTACTGTGTCCTAAGGGGTCACTATGAGTCAGAATCCACTCCATGGCAGTGGGTTGAGTTTTGGTTTCTATATTTATGGATATAATTCCTTAGCTATGGCTACATTTCTCTCTGCTCCATCTTCATATTGCCTTCTCCTCTTGAATGTCTTCTCCTCCTCTTCTGTCTCTCAAATCTCCCTATGCTCTTCTCTTATAAGGACATTTGTCATTGAATTTAAGGCCCACTCAGACAATCCAGTGTGATCTCTTCATCTCAAGATCATTAATTTAATAACATTTGCAACGACCCTTTTTCCAAATAAGGTCACATTCACAGGTTCTGGGCATTACAATGTAGATATATCTTTTCGGGGGTCACTGTTCAACCCACTGAAGTAGATGAAAGGAATGGAGTCTACTTCACATGGGAGAAATTGACCTTCGATGGAAACAGGGACAATTCCTTGCTAGTTTCAGTAGGGGTGGCAGAGTTTTTGGTCTCTGTTGCAGGTGGGTGGGTAGATGTAGTGATGGGAGCTTGTGGAGGTTCTCTTTTGATTGCTTCCATTTCCTGTCAAATAGGAAACAAGGTCATCAGCTGTGAGCGAAGATGGGAAGGAGGCATTGAAAGTTTGAGATGAGAGGAAAAAAATGTATTACAGTCTTTGGAGAGTAGGAGAATGACTGGATTAGGGAAGCATTAATTGTTGGGCAGCATAAAAGCCCACTTGAGGTTTGAGATCATCAATTTAAAGTGAGATCCAATTAGTATGGCTGACGTTCATCTGAGCCATGCTCAGCTGCATGGATTCAGGTGCAGAACAGGTTGATTTATTCAGGTTTGTAGTTTTGCAAAGTGAATACAATAAAGAGAGGGTGTTAAGGGAGTTAGTTGAGGAAGTGTGCTTTTAAGTGACTAGAAAGATTGACCATGGAATTTAAGTAAGAAAATCAGAGAGGTCCCTGGGTGGTGCACTTGGTTACTAACTGAAAGGTTGGCAGTTTGAATCCACCCAGAGGCGCCACAGAAGAAAGTCCTGGTGACCTGTTTCTGTAAGATTACCTCCATTGAAAACCCTATGGAGCAGTTCTACTCTGAAACATGTGGAGCCACCATGAGTCAGAATCAACTCAATGGCAATGGGTTTTTTTTTTTTTTTTTTAAAGGAAATCAGAGAGGGCATTAGAAGGACGAGGGGTAGTAAAAAGTGGTAGGATCAATGGACAATAGGTCCTAGAAGCATGGGATTGTTGGGATCAGAATACTAAGAGCAGTGAGCGGGGAAGATAGGAGATGGTAGTGAAAGAGCAGGATGCATGAAATCGATATTACAGTGGGCTCGTAGACATGACCGTATCTAGGGTCTACCCATGGCAGTAAGTAGTTTAGGGAAGGTGAAGATGTTCATTTATTTATTATTTATTGTAGATCTAGTGTGTACTGAGTGCTGGAGACACAGTGGTGAACAAGGAGCTCATGGCCCAATAGAGGAAGAAGACAAGAGAACAGGGAACTCTAACATCTTAGATGTTAAGAGTCAGGATTTGGAAGAGTGGTGGAAGTACAGGTATTATGGTCCCTGATAGGGGGCACGCTTAATCCAGTCTGAATGCAGGGCCTCTTGGAGGAAGGAACACCCAAATGGAGACCTAAAAAGCAAGGAAGTTGGCAGAGAACAGGGAGATAGAGCTAGGAAGTGTTGCAGGCAGAGGTACCAGCAGGAACAGAGGGCTGGAGAGGACACCATGAAACTCTAAGGTCACAGTTCCATGGTCTGTAGCTGGATATGGCCTGCGGCAGTGTCTTAGTTACCTAGAGCGGCTATAACAGAAATGCCACAAGTGGATGGCTTTAACAAACAGAAATTTATTCCCTCACAGTCTAGGAGGCGAGAAGTCTGGATTAAGGGTGCCAGCTTCTGAGAAGGCTTTCTCTCTCTGTCAGCTCTGGGGGAAGGTCCTTGTCATCAATCTTCCCTGGTCAAGGAGCTTCTCAGTGCAGGGACCCTGGGTCCAAAGGATACACTATTCTCCTGGCTCTTGTCTCTTGGTGGTATGAGGTCCCCATCGACCTGCTGGCTTCTCTCTTTTGTATCTCAAAAGAGATTGGCTCATAACACAACCTAACCCAGTAGTTTGAGTCCTGCCTTATTAACATAACTGGTGCCTATCCCACCTCATTAACATCATCGAGGTAGGATTTACAACACATAGGAAAATCACATCAGATGACAAAACGGTAGGCAATCACATAATACTGGGAATCGTGGACTAGCCAAGTTGACACATTTTTGGGGGGACACAATTCAATCCATGACAGGCTGGCTTCTTTTTGTGCTCTACAATGTTGATTTTAAAAATTAGTTGCCAAAATTTAAAACAGGGAGATTTCAGTTAAAATCTAGATTGCCGGCTTCTCTTGAAAATCCAGAAAATGGGGCAACTTTGGGTTTACATTCAGACATCACAGCAATTGCTAGAGCTCAGTGGGTTACAGATGGAAAAGACAGGCTCCAAATTTCCCCTTTCCCTATCTAGTTACCCTCACGCATTGAGGCTACCTGTCTGGCCTCTGTAGGCATTTGAGTCTCAGGCCCCTGAGCTGAGACCTACAGTGGTTCAGTGTGGTTGGAGAGAAGGAGGGGGTATGGTTGAAGAGGTTAGTGAGGGCCTGTGAACAGCATGGTATACTGAGTAATGGAGTTTGGGTTTTACCCCTAGGACACTAAGGAGTTATTGAAGAGTTCATAGCAGAGGAGTGATAACATCTAGTTTATATTTTAGGAAGAGCCATGGATTCAAAGGGTAAGACCAGATGCAATAGGAAGTTATTGGTATCAATCCTTGTTTATTTTTTTGAACTTCTGAGGAATCCATGAGCAATGGGTCATCATTATAAACACAAGACTTCAGATCTCACTCCTAGGATTCTTTTCTGTCATGGATTGAATTGTGTCCCCCAAAAATATGTGTATCAATTTGGCTAGGCCATGATTCCCACTATTGTGTGATTGTCCACCATTTTGTCATCTGATGTGATTTTCCTATGTTTGTAAATCCTACTTCTATGATGTTAATGAGGTAGGATAGGTGGCAGTTATGTTAATGAGGCAGGACTCAATCTACAAGATTGCATTGTGTCTTGAGCCAATCTCTTTTGAGACATAAGAGAGAAGGCAGCATATAGACAGGGAGATCTCACACCACCAAGAAAGCCTTGCAGGGAGCAGAGCACGCCCTTTGGACCCAGGGTTCCTGTGCAAAGAAACTCCTACTCCAGGGGAAGATTGATGACAAGGACATTCTTCCAGAGCCAACAGAAAAGGCCTTCCCCTGGAGCTGACGTCCTGAATTTGGACTTCTAGCCTCCTAGACTGTGGGAGAATAAACTTCTGTTTGTTAAAGCCATCCACTTGTGGTATTTCTGTTACAACAGCATTAGATGACTAAGACACTTTCACACTCCAATCCTCGACTCTCCACTCTTCCCATCCTCCAAGACTGAGGTTAACTCTCCTTTACTTTGAAGGGAGGCAAAAGCAAAGTGTTTAATAAGTCATGCAGGCCTAGAAGCCTGGATTGAATTCTGACTTTGTCAATAGTGTGCTACTTTGGGTAAGTTCTTTAACTTCTCTGAGGCTCAGTTTCCTCATCTGTAAACTGCAGATGACAACAGTTATCCCATAGAGTTGCTGAGAGATTGAATGGGCTGATGTTATTAAAGCACTTAGCATGGTGCTTGGTACCGAGTATGTGCTAAATAAGTGTTAGATTAAAACCCCAAAAGACATTCCATGATAATGTGAATTTGGATATAACACGATTAGACCTTTGTTTGCATTCTCAAATGGTGGTAGGTTCAAGTTCTTTTCTTGGAATATGTACGTACGGGGTGGTTATAGGTGAATACCCCTTGATTGTTCAGTGGTAGAATTCTTGCCATCCATGCCGGAGACCCAGGTTTGATTTCCGGCCAGTGCACCTCATGCACAGCCACCACCCATCTGTCAGTGGAGGCGTGAATGTTGCTTTGATGCTGAACAGGTTTCAGTGGCGCTTCCAGACTAAGACGGGCTGTTGTTGTTCTTAGGTGACATTGAGTCATTTCTGACTCACAGTGACCCTATGTACAACAAAACAAAACACTGCTTGGTCCTGTACCATCCTCACAATTGTTGCTATGTTTGAGACGATTGTTGCAGCCACCGTGTCAATCCATCTTGTTGAGGGTCTTCCTTTTTTTTTTTTGCTGACCCTCTACTTTACCAATATTGAAGGATTCCAAGGGAAAATATTAAATGATGCAGGAAGCATCAAAAGAAGATGGAAAAAATACACAGAGTCATTATACCAAAAAGAATTGGTCAACATTCAACCATTTCAGGGGGTAGCATATGATCAGGAACCAATGGTACTGAAGGAAGAAGTCCAAGCTGCACTGAAGGCATTGACAAAAAACAAAGCTCCAGGAATTGATGGAAAACCAATTGCGATGTTTCAACAAATGGATGCAGCACTGGAAGTGCTCACTCATCTATGCCAAGAAATTTGGAAGACAGCTACTTGGCCAACCAAGTGGAAGAGATTCATATTTCTATCTATTCCCAAGAAAGGTGATCCAACTGAATGCAGAAATTATCAAACAATATCATTAATATCACACAAAAGTAAAATTTTGCTGAAGATCATTCAAAAGTGGCTGCAGCAGTATAGCAACAGGGAACTGCCAGAAATTCCGGCTGGATTCAGAAGAGGATGTGGAACCAAGAATATCATTGCTGATGTCAGATGGATCCTGGCTGAAAGCAGAGAATACCAGAAAGATGTTTACTTGTGTTTTATTGACTATGCAAAGGGATTGGACTGTGTGGATCATAACAAATTATGGATAACGTTGCAAAGAATGGGAATTCCAGAACGCTTAATTGTGCTCATGAGGAACCTGTACATAGATCAAGAGGCAGTCGTTCGAATAGCACAAGGGGATACTGCATGGTTTAAAGTTAGGAAAGGTGTGTGTCAGGGTTGTACAGTTTCACCTTACCTATTCAGTCTGTATGCTGAGCAAATAATCCGAGAAGCTGGACTATATGAAGAAGAATGGGGCATCAGGATTGGAGGAAGACTCATTAACATCCTGTGTTATACAGATGACACAACCTTGCTTGCTGAAAGTGAAGAATACTTGAAGCACTTACTGATGAAGATCAAACACTACAGTTTTCAGTATGGATTACACCTCTACATAAAGAAAACACAAATCCTCACAAATGGACCAATAAGCAGCATCATGATAAATGGAGGAAAGACTGAAGTTGTCAAGGATTTCGTTTTACTTGGATCCACAATCAACACCCATGGAAGCAGCAGTCAAGAAGTCAAAAGACGCATTGCATTGGGCAAATGTGCTGCAAAAGGCCTCTTTAAAGTGTTGAAAAGCAAAAATGTCACCTTGAAGACAAAGGTGCACCTGACCCAAGCCATGGTATTTTCAACTGCCTCATATGCATGCGAAAGCTGGATGATAAATAAGAAAGATCGAAGAAGAATTGACACCTTTGAATTGTGGTGTTGATGAAAAATACTGAATATTCTTCATCTCACGTACTTTGGACATGTTATCAGAAGAGATCAGCCCCTGGAGAAGGAAATCACACTTGGTAAAACACAGCGTCAGGGAAAAAGAGGAAGACCCTCAATGAGATGAACTGACAGTGTCTGCAGCAATGGGCTCAAGCATAACAACGATTGTGAGGATGGCACAGGACCAGGCAGTGTTTTGTTCTCTTGTACATAGGGTCGTTATGAGTCGGAACCAACCCAGCGGCACCTAACAACAACAAACAACTCTTCCAGGCATGATGTTCTTCTCCAGGGACTGGTCCCTCCTGATAACATGTTCAAAGTACATGAAACGAAGTCTCACCATCCTTGCTTCTAAGCAACATTCTGGCTGTAATTCTTCCAAGACAGATTTGTTTGTTATTCTGGCAGTCTATGGTATATTCAATATTCTTCACCAACACTATTATTCAAATGCATCAGTTCTTCTTTGGTTTTCCTTATTCATTGTCCTGCTTATACACACATATGAGGCGATTAAAAACACCATGGCTCGGGTCAGGTGCACCTTAGTCCTCAAAGTGACATCTTTTTTAACACTTAATTTAAAGAGGTATTTTTCTGCAGGTTTGCCCATTGCACTACATTATTTGATTTCTTTCTTTCTTTTTCCTCATTCAAAAATTTATACACAAATTGTTTTGTGCTCTTAGCTGCAATCCCTGCAATCTGGAAGCACTCTCCTCCTTTCCACCCCGGATTCCACATGTCCATTCGTCTGGTTTTCCTGTTCCTTCCTGCTTTCTCATCTTTGGTTTGGGGCAGGTGTTGCCCACTTGGTCTGGTATACTTGATTGAACTAAGAAGCACATACTTCACATGTGTTACTATTCTGTAGCCCTGTCTAATCTTTAGCTGAAAGGCAAACTTCCTGAGTGGCTTCAGTTCTTATTCAATGACTTATTCACTGGAAATACTTTTTTTCAACAACAGAAACAGTGACTATACACATGAACCTTGCCAGATGGAGTACGTAGGAATCAAATTGACTACATCTGTAGAAAGACATGAAGAAGCTCAATGTCATCAGTCAGAACAAGGCCAGGGACCAACTGCGTAACAGGCTATCAATTGCTCATATGCAAGTTCAAGTTGAAGCTAAAGAAAATTAAAACAAGTCCATGAGAGCCAAAGTACGACCTTGAATATATTCCACCTGAATTTAAAGGCCAACTCAAGAATAGATTTGACGCATTGAACACTAATGACCGAAGACCAGACAAGTTTTGGCATGACATCAAGGATATCATACATCAAGAAAGCGAAAGGTCATTAAAATTGTCTTAGTCATCTAGTGCTGCTCTAACAGAAATACCACAAGTGGATGGCTTTAACAAAGCAAAGTTTATTCTCTCACAGTCCAGTAGGCTACAAGTCCAAATTCAGGGCATCAGCTCCAGGAGAACACTTTCTCTGTCAGCTCTGGAGGAAGGTCCGTGTCATCAATCTTTCTCTGGTCTGGGAGCTTCTCTGCGCAGGAACCTCAGGTCCAAAGTACACACCCTGCTCCCAGCACTGCTTTCTTGGTGTTACTAGGTTCCCTTGTGTCTCTGCTCACTTCTGTCTTTTATATCTCAAAAGAGATTGGATTAAGACACCATCTAATCTTGTAAACCTCATCAGCATAACCTCATCATAGTGACAGAGTTTACAATACATAAGGAAATCACATCAGATTACACAATCATACAATACTGGGAAACATGACCTACCCAAGCTGCTATACACATTTTTGGGGGGGACACAATTCAATCCATGACAAAAAGAGAGGAAAGAAAGAAAAGACCAAAAAGGATGGTAGAAGATATTCTGAAACTTGCTCTTGAACATAGGGTAGCTAAGGGAACAGAAGAAATATCATGTAAAATCGCTGAATAGAAGATTTCAAATAGCAGCTCGAGAAGACAAAGTATTATTGTGAAATGTGCAAAGACCTGGAGTTAGAAAACCAAAAGGGAAAAACACACTTGGCATTTTCAAGCTGAAAGAACTGAAGAAAAAAGGGTAGAATAGGAAGAAAATTAGCCAGTGCAAACCCTATGGAGCACAGCAGTCGATCTGCAATTGTCTTAGTTATCTAGTGCCACTGTAACAGATAAACCACCAGTGGATGGCTTTAACAAAGAGAAATTTATTCTCTCACAGTCTAGAAGGCTACAAGTCTGAATTCAGGGTGCCAGCTCCAAGGGAAGGCTCTCTCTCTCTGTCGACTCTGGGGGGAAGGTCCTTTATCAATCTTTCACTGGTCTAGGAGCTTCTCAGCACAGGGACCCTGGGTTCAAAGCACATGCTCCCCTCCTGGTTCTTCATTCTTGGTGGCATGAGGTCCCCCTATCTCTTTGCTAGCTTTTGTCTTTTATATCTCAAAAGAGATTGATTCAAGATACAACCTAATCTTGTAAATTGAGTCCTGCCTCATTACCATTACTGTGTCTAATCCTGCCTCATTAACACCATAAAGGTAGGATTTACAACATGTAGGAAAATCACATCAGACGACAAAATGGTGGACAATTACACAATACTGGGAATCATAGCCTAGCCAAGTTGACACACATTTTTGGGCGACAGAATTCAATCCATAACAGCAATGGATCATGGGGACGATGCAGGAGTTGGCAGCCTTTGGTTCTGTTGTGCCGTGAGTTTGGGCCCAACTCAAAGGCAGCTAACAACAGCAACAACAGCCCCTTGATTCTTTGAGGTGCTCTCATTTCAGAACGAGATGATGCTTCATTTGTATAACTGCTCCATTTCCAAGATGTCTATGAAATGAATAGAAAACATTTTTTCCTTTTTTCCCACATAGTAAACTGTAAGACGGTCTGAGAATATTGATTTTAATTAACCTTCAGTTATGCAACCCTACACTCTACCAATTGAATTTTTGAGGCCCACTTACGTTACGATGGAATTTTAGCATATTATTTAAGTATTGCTGGTTGCAGTAACGGTGTGGAGGTGGTAGCCGTGGGAGCTAAGTCTCCCTAGCTGGCCCTGCAGTGGTCTGGTCTTTTCAGACCCTCCAAAGCCACCGGCTGTTCTCAGTCATTCACTGGAGGCCTTCCTCCAAATGGGGGCTGGAAGGTGCTTTTAAAAATGTAAACTTAACCACATCACTTCCTTACCTAAAACTCTTCACTCCTGACCCAACCTCCCAAGACCCATGGTCTTCTCTTACCTGAAACCTCACTAAGGCTCCAAACACAGTGTCCCCATAGAGGATCTTTCCTGCCTCAGCTGAGTCTGGTGATTCCCCTTTCCTTTGCGTGGTTGGCTATTGTTCCTCCTCAGGCTCTCAACTTAGCGTCACCTCCTCAGACATGCTCTCGCTGACCATCTAATCTATCATAAATCCTCTTATCCTATTATCCTACTTCTAGTACCTGCATCCTTTTCTTCAGGGCACTTTCCACAAGCTAATTGGATATATGTGTGTGTATCACATTACCTGACTCCTCTTATGGACTGAAAGTTCCATTAGGGCCAGCATTGTGACTGTTTTCTTCAGTATTATGTCACCTAGCCTAGTCAAATACCTTGCACTAACAAGCATACCCACAAAAGGTCTTGGAAAAGGAATTGTGTCCTACTTTTTATAATTTTTTCTAGTGTTGATTTGTACTAGTATTTCATTCATTCTGCTTCTATTGATTGGGCATCCACCATGAGTCAGGCACTGTTCTTGGTGAGGAGCCCCACTCATGATTGAAAACCTATGTGTGATGTTTCATGTCTGACCACAGGCAATTACAAAGACTTTACCTGGGAGACCCTGGGGAAAAGCTGCCCTCCCCAACCGGACTGGGTGCACACCCAAGGCACTGCAGTCTCTGAAGGGAGTTGCAGTCAAGGCTACAGCCCCCTGCTCCCTCTCCAGCCGTGCTCTTTCATTTATCTACATTCCTAACTCTAGGTGTCTCCATACAGGGGCCTCTTATTGGGGGTCCTTTGGCAGAGGCGTTCCTCAGGCACCTCTACTGAAGCCTCTTTATCAGCGGGGAGGGTGGAAAACTTTAAGAAACTTTATCTACTCTGATTCACTGCTCAGTACTTTTCACTCTTCACTCTTCCCCTTTGTCCTCCCTCTGGACTTGAGGTCCATAAAACTGCAGAAGCCTTTTATTTAGGGCTTGCTCAACAGTGAGAGTGGTCCCCACATTTGGGCTGAACCATCTGACTTTCGCCCAGGCACTGTTCCTTGGAAATATGGAAAGGGGACAGTCGACACCTCTGGGTTTCTCTTGCTTATACTACCATGGTAAGTGGTTAAAGACTTGACTGCTACTTTCATTTTGGCTTGTTGTCTTATTCAGCTACTTGTCTACCTGACAGCTCAGCTCAGATCTCTCTAGCTCAGCTCAGCTCAGCTCAACTTTTTGACACTTGGGCCTGGAAATACATCAGTGAATAAAGCTGACAAAAATTCCTGCCTACAGGATGCTTTTTTACTGTCAAGTCAGGCATCTTCTCTGGATTCTCCGTTACATCCTCTTAACCCACTCTTTTGCTCAGCGTCCAGTTGCCCAATGGGAGACAGGAGGCAGTGCATAAATACTTGCTCCTTCCGTCTTGCATTCTACACAGTTCCTTAGGAGGCCCCAGTGGGACTGAGTCACAATTGCTCACAGAGGTGACCACCTAGGTTACTCACCCTTGGAAAGGCTTTCCCTTCCTCCTTGCTTCATTCTTTCTGGTCCTGATTCCTTTTTCCACCGTTATTCCATGGGTTGGAGTCTCTGGGTGGTACAAACGGTTAACACACTGGGCTGCTAACCAAAAGGTTGGCACTTTGAGTCCACCTACAGGACACCTTGGAAGAAAGGCCTGGAAATCTACTTCCAAAAATCAGCCATTGGAACTCTATGGAGCACAGTTCTACTCTGACACACACGGGGTCCGGTCCCATGAGTTGGAATTGACTCTACAACAACTGAATTCCCATGGATCACTTCCCAAAAGCAAACTACCGGCCCACAAGTCCTCATCTCCAACACTGCTCTTGGCAGAAACCAAGCTAAGACAGTGTGATAGTTAAGGTTATGTGTCAACTTAGCTAGGCCATGATTTTTGGTGGTTTGGCATATTATGTAATCATTCTCCATTATGTGATCCATGAAATGGAACCCATAAAGATCGACATCCTAGGCATTAGTGAGCTGAAATGGACTGGTATTGGCCATTTTAAATTGGACAACCATACGGCCTACTAAGCCCGAATAACAAATTGAAGAGGAATGGCATCACATTCTTTGCTAAAAAGAACATTTCAAGATATATCCTGAAGTACAACGCTGTCAGTGATAGGATAATATCCACCTGCCTACAAGGAAGATGAGTTAACATGACTATTATTCAAATTTATGCACCAACCGCTAATGCTAAAGATGAAAAAATTAAATATTTTTACTAACTTTTGCAGTCTGAAGTTGATCAAACATGTAATCAAGATGTATTGATAATTACTGGTGATTGGAATGCAGAAGTTGGAGACAAAGAAGGATCAGTAGTTGGAAAATATGGCCTTGGTTATAGAAATGACATCAGAGATCACATAATAGAATTTTGCAAGACCAAAAACTTTTGCACTGGAAATACCTTTTATCAACAAGATAAACAGTGACTATACACGTGGACCTTGCCAGACGGAATACACAGGAATCAAATCGAGTACATCTCTTGAAAGAGACGATGGAGAAGCTCAAAATCATCATTCAGAACAAGGTCAGCGTCCGACTGCGGAACAGACTGTCAATTGCTCATATGCAAGTTCAAGTTGAAGCTAAAGAAAATTAAAACAAGTCCACAAGAGCCAAGTATGACCTTGAGTATATCCCACCTGCATTAAGAGACCCTCTCAAGAATAGATTTGATACATTGAACGAGAATAGATTTGACACATTGAACACCAAGACCAAAGACCAGACGAGCTGTGGCATAACAAGGACATCATACATGAAGAAAGCAGAAGGTCATTGAAAAGACAGAAAAGAAAAAAAAAAAAAAAAGAAGACCAAAATGGATGTCAGATGAAACTCTGAAAATTGTTCTTGAATGTAGAGTAGCTAAAGCAAATGGGAAATGATGAAGTAAAAGAGCTGAACAGAAGATTTCAAAGGGCAGCTCGAGAACACAAAATAAAGTATTATAATGAAATGTGCAAAGCCATGGAGTTAGAAAACCAAAAGGAAAGAAGATGCTTGATATTTCTCAAGTTGAAAGAACTGAAGAAAAATTCAAGCTTTGAGGTGCAATGTTGAAGGATTCTATGGGCAAAATATTGAATGATGCAGGAAGCATCAAAAGAAGATGGAAGAAATACACAGAGTCACTGTGCCAAATACAATGGTCGATGTTCAACCAACTCAGGAGGTAGCTTTTGATCAAGAATCGATGGTCAGTCCAAGCTGCACTAAAGGTATTGGCGAAAAACAAGGCTCTAGGAATTGATGGAATACCAACTGAGATGTTTCAACAAGCAGAAGCAGCACTGGAAGTGCTCACTCATCTATGCCAAGAAATTTGGAAGACAGCTACCTGGCCAACCGACTGGAAGAGATTCTTATCTGTGCCCACATGAAAGAAAGATGATCCAAAAGAATGCGGAAATTATTGAACAATATCACACATAAGTAAAATTTTGCTGAAGAAAATTTAAAAATGGTTACAGGGGCACATCAAGAAGGAACTGCCAGAAATTCAAGCTGAATTCAGAAGAAGACATGGAACCAGGGATATCATTGCTGATGTCAGATGGATCCTGGCTGAAAGCAGAGAATATAAAAAAGATGTTTACTTGTGTTTTATTGACTATGTAAAGGCATTCAACTGTGTGGATCATAACAAATTATGGATAATATTGCAAAGAATGTGTATTCCAGAACACTTAATTGTGTTCATGAGGAAACTGTACATAGACCAAGAGGCAGTTGTTTGAACAGAACAAAGGGATACGGCATGATTTAAAATCAGGAAAGTTGTGCGTCAGGGTTGTACCTTTTCACTATACTTTTTCAATCTGTATGCTCAGCAAATAATCTACGAAACTGGACTATATGAAGAAGAATGGGGCATCGGGATTGAAGGAAGACGCGTTAACAACCTGTGTTATGCAGATGACACAATCTTGCTTGCTGAAAGTGAAGAATACTTGAAGCACTTACTGATGAAGATCAAAGACTACAGTCTTCAGTACAGATTACACCTCAACATAAAGAAAACACAAATCCTCACAACTGGACCAATAAGCAACATCATGATAAATGGAGAAAAGATTGAAGTTGTCAAGAATTTCATTTTACTTGGATCCACAATGAACACCCATGGAAGCTATTGTTGTTAGGTCCCATCAAGTTGGTTCAGACTCATGGCGACCCTATGTACAATAGAACAAAACACTGCCCAGTCCTCCACCTTCCTCACAATCATTGTTATGCTTGAGCCCATTGTTTCAGCCACTGTGTCAGTCCATCTCGTTGAGGCTCTTCCTCTTTTTCACTGACGCTGTATTTTACCAAGTGTGATTTCCTTCTCCAGGGACTGATCTCTCCTGATAACATGTCCAAAGCATGTGAGACTTAGTCTCACCATTTTTGCTTCTAAGGAGCATTTTGGTTGTACTTCTTTCAAGATAAATTTGTTCGTTCTTTCGGCAGTCCATGGTATATTCAATATTCTTTGCCTACATGACAATTCAAAGGTGTCTATTCTTCTTCAGTCTTCCTTATTCATTGTCCAGCTTTTGCATGCCTATGAGGTGATTGGAAACACCATGGCTTGGTCAGGTGCACCTTAGTTTTCAAGGTGACATCTTTGCTTTTCAACACCTTGAAGAGGTCTTTTGCAGCAGATTTGCCTAATGTCTTTTGATTGTTTTTTCTCATTAAACTTTGTATTAATGGGTCTCAAAATTCTGTGACAGATTTTTGGTCAAGTTGTTTCCATTTAAAAAGTACTGATTTTAAAAACTAATAACTTAAAACTGTCACCAAAGAAAAGAAAAGAAACAAACAGTCCACAAAACATCCCTTTCCATCTGAAGGTTTTAGGATGCATTGTTATCATTAACTAGTCTTTTTTACTATTAAACTTAAATGGCCAATTCACAGAAACAGTTCCGAGACCGTTCTTCCACCACTGATTAAGACTAGGGTGGCAGGTGTTATGGGTAACATTCATTTAGCCTTCTGAGCTTTGTGAGCAGACTTGGTGACCTTGCCAACTCCAGCAGCCTTTTTGTCCACTACGTTGATGACACCCACAGCAACTGTCTGTCTCATATCACAAACAGCAAAACAACCCAGAGGAGGATAGTCAGAGAAGCTCTCAACACACATGGGAACAATGGCAGCATCACCAGACTTTAAGAATTTGGGGCCATCTTCTAGCTTCTAACCAGAATGGCAATCAATCTTCTCTTTGAGCTCAGCAAACCTGCAAGCAATGTGAGCTGTGACAATCTGGTACAGGTGCATAGCCAGCACTGATTTGGCTTGGGTGGTTCAGGATGAACACCTGAGCAGTGAAGCCAGCTGCTTCTATTGGTGGGTCATTTTTGCTGTCACCAGCCACACTGCCATGACGAACATCTTTGTCAGAGACATTCTTGACGCTGAAGCCTACATTGTCTCCTGGCAGAGCTTTGCTCAAAGCTTCATGGTACATTTCAACAGACTTTACTTCAGTGGTGACATTGACTGGAGCAAAGGTGACCACCATGCAAGGCTTGAGGACATCAGTCTCCACTCTGCCCACAGGGACAGTGCCAATACCACCAATTTTGTAGACATCCTGGAGACGCAGGTGCTTGTCAGTTGGACTAGTTGGTGGCAGGATGCAATCCAGAGCTTCAAGCGGCATGGTTCCACTGGCATTGCCATCCTTATGGGTGACTTTCCATCCCTTGAACCAAGGCATGTTAGCACTTGGCTCCAACATGTTGTCACCATTACAACCAGAAATTGGCACAAATGCTACTGTGTCAGGGTTGTAGCCAATTTTCTTAATGTAGGTGCTGACTTCCTTAACAATTTCCTCATCTCTCTTCTGGCTGTAGGGTGGTTTAGTGGGATCCATTTTGTTACTGCCAACAATTAGTTGTTTCACACCCAGTGTGCAAGCCAGAAGGGCATGCTCACAGGTCTGCCTGTTTTTGGAGATACCAGCTTCAAATTCACCAACACCAGCAGCAACAATCAGGACAGCACAGTCAGCCTGTGATGTTCCTGTAATCATGTTTTTGATGAAGTCTCTGTGTCCTGGGGCATCAATGATGGTCACATAATATTTGCTGGTCTCAAATTTCCACGGGGAGAAATCAATGGTGATGCCTTGTTCACGTTCAGCCTTCAGTTAATCCAAGGCCCAGGCATACTTGAAGGAGCCCTTTCCCATCTCAGCAGCTTCCTTCTCAAATTTTTCATGGTTCTTTTGTTGATCCCACCACATTTGTAGATTAGGTGACCAGTAGTGGTGGACTTGCCCTAATCTACGTGTCCAGTGACGACGATGTTGATATGGGTGTTTTCCTTTCCCACTTTGGCTTAGACTTTTCGATAGTTTCACCAACACCTGTGTTCTGACGGTAAACCCGTTGCAAAAAAGTGTCTTTTGATTTCTTGACTGCTGCTTCCATGGGTGTTGATTGTGGATCTAAGTAAAATGAAATCCTTGACTACTTCAATCTTTCCTCTGTTTATCATGATGTTGCTTATTGGTCCATTTGTGAGGATTTGTGTTTTCTTTATGTTGAGGTGTAATCCATATTGAAGGCTGTAGTCTGATCTTCATCAGTAAGTGCTTCAAGTCCTCTTCACTTTCAGCAAGCAGGCTTGTGTCATCTGCATTACGCAGGTTGTTAATAAGTCTTCCTCCAATCCTGATGCCCCATTCTTCTTCATATAGCCCAGCTTCTCAGAATATCTGCTAAGCATACAGATTGAATAGGTATGGTGAAAGGATACAGTCCTGACACATACCTTTCTGACTTTAAACCACACAGTATCCCCTTGTTCTGTTCGAAAGGCTGCCTCTTGATCTATGCATAGGTTCCTCATGAGCACAATTAAGTGTTCTGGAATTTCATACTTTGAAATGTTATCCATAATTTGTTATGATCCACACAGTTGAATGCCTTTGCATAATCAATAAAACACAGGTAAATATCTTTCTGGTATTCTCTGCTTTCAGCCAGGATCCATCTGACATCAGCAATGATATTCTTGGTTCCACATCCTCTTCTGAATCCAGCTTGAATTTCTGGCAGTTCCCTGCTGAGGTACTACTGCAACCACTTTTGAATGATCTTCAGCAAAATTTTACTTTTGTGTGATATTAATGATATTGTTCAATAATTTCAGCATTCACTTGGATCACCTTTCTTGGGAATAGGCATAAATATGGATCTCTTCCAGTCAGTTGGCCAGGTAGCTGTCTTCCAAATTTCTTGGTATAGATGAGTGAGCACTTCCAAGTGCTGCATCCATTTGTTGAAACATCTCAATTGATATTCTGTCAATTCCTGCAGCCTTGTTTTTCACCAATGCCTTCAGTGCAGCTTGGACTTCTTCCTTCAGTAACTTCCGTTCCTGATCAAATGTTACCTCTTGAAATAGTTGAACATTGACCAATACTTTTTGGCATAGCGAGTCTGTGTATTTCTTCTGTCTTCTTTTGATGCTTCCTGCGTCGTTTAATATTTTTCCTGTAGAATCCTTCAATATTGTAACTTGAGGCTTGAAATTTTTCTTCAGTTCTTTCAGCTTAAGAAATGCTGAGCATGTTCTTCCCTTTTGGTTTTTTATCTCCATGTCTTTGCACACGTCATTATAATACTTTACTTTGTCTTCTCATGTCACTCTTTGAAATCTTCTGTTCAGCTCTTTTACTTCATCATTTCTTCCTTTTTCCTTAGCTGCTCTACATTCAAGAGCAAGTTTCAGAGTCTCTTCTGACAGCCATTTTGGTCTTTTCTTTCTTTCCTCTCTTTTTAACGACCTCTTGCTTTCTTCATGTATGATGTCCTTGCACAACTTGTCTGATCTTTGGCCATTAGTGTTCAAAGTGTCAAATCTATTCTTGAGATGGTCTCTAAATTCAGGTGGGATATACTCAAGGTCGTACTTTGTCTCTCATGGACTTGTTCTCAATTTCTTCAGTTTCAACTTAGAAGTAGCAATCAAGAAATCAAAGGGTGAATTTCATTAGGCAAATCTGCGGCAAAAGACCTCTTTAAAGTGTTAAAAAGCAAAGATGTCACTTTGAGGACTAAGGTGCACTGGACCCAAGCCTTGGTATTTTCAATCGCCTCATATGCATGTGAAAGCTGGACAATGAATAGGGAAGACCAAAGAAGAATTGATGCATTTGAATTATGGTGTTGGTGAAGAATATTGAATATGCCATTGGACTGCCAAAAGAACAAACAAATCTGTCTTGGAAGAAGTATAGCCAGAATGCTCCTTAGAAGTGAGGATGGTGAGACTTTTCTCACATACTTTGGACATTTTCACATGAGGGACAAGTCCCTGGAGAAGGACCCTAAGTAGAAGGTCAGTGAAAAAGAGGAAGACCCCCAATGAGACTGATTGTTATGGTGGCTGCAACAATGGTCTCAAACATAGCAACGATTGTGAGGATGGCACAGGACTCGGCAATTTTCATTCTGTTGTACATAGCATCGCTATGAGTCAGAACCAAGTCCAAGGTACCTAATGTTAAAAACAATGTAATCATCCTCCATTATGTGATCTGATGTGAGTAGCCAATCAGTTGAAAGAGGACTTTCCTTGGGATCTGGGTTTCATCCAATACGTACAGATGTTCTGGCAAAGCTTGCTGTCTCTGGATCCTTCATTCGATCCTGCATTTGCCTTGTCATCTTCTGACCTCTGATTCTTGGGACGTGAGTCAGCTGCCTGCTGCCTGACCTGCAGATTTTGGATTCGCTAGCTCCCACAACCCTGTGAGCCAGCAGCCTGCCTCTTGACCTGTACATTTTTGGTTCGTCAGCCTCTGCTACCATGTGAGTCAGGAGATGCCTTCAGCCTGCCACCTGACCCATGTATTCGGGACTTGCCAGCCTCCATAATTGTGTGAACTGTTTCCTTGAAATAAATCTCTATATGTATTTGTAGAGACGCTTCACTGGTTTTACTCCTGTAGAGAACCCAGTCTAAGACAGAGCTAGCATATTCCTTTTGTCTGGTCCTTTTCTACATTTTCATCTTGGGTTCTTGGCTGTATTTTGAATTTTTTGAGGGCAGAGATCAGATACTCTTCTTTTCATTTTCCCATAGTTTCTAATTCGGGGCCTGGCAAATATCAATAAACATATGCTGATTTGATTTGCACAAGGATAGAATACAGCGGTTATTAAAAAAAAACAAAACCCATAGCCATTGAGTTGATTCTGACTCATAGTGACCCTACAGGACAGAGCAGAACTGCCCCATAAGGTTTCCAAGGATTGGCTGGTGGATTTGAGCAGCTGACCTTTTGGTTAGCCATCGAACTCTTAACCACTATGCCACAAGGGTAGCTACTGGTGCAGAGACGTCTGCATGATATTGGATAAGGCTGGGACCTACTATGGCAATTACCATTTTCTTTTACATGTACCTGATCTGCTTCTCTCCCAGGTTCCTGCAGCCTTGACTTCCAGCAGCAGCTGCAGGTCAGCATTAGCCCCAAGTAGCTGACCTTGGGGCAGGCTGTCAGGGCCCATAGCTGGGGCATTCACTTGACGGGCTCCACCTGCCACCTGCTTCTTCAAGCTGCAAGTGGGAGAGGGAAACCAGCCCACTCTCCCTCAGGGGCAGGAACCACATGTCATCTGGTGCTGGAAACCAGATGTTAGGACCCTTCTCCCATGAGGTCACAGTCAGAGACTCAAAATGAATGAAAGAATGACTTCAAAATTCTGTTCCAGTCTTGGCTGATTTTCATGAGTACAGAGAGTGGCAGGCAGCTGGGAAAGGTGCAAAGAGCATTGGACATATTCCGCAGACAAGAGTTGGTCGTCCTGGGTCTACTACTAATTTGATGCTCCTCTGGCCATGCACCACTTTTCTGCCCACGGTTTCCTGGAAATGAGAAGGCTAAATAAGATGATCTCAAAGATCCCCCAGCTAGGATCCTTAAATCATAGAACTGGAAGGAATGCAATCCCCGTCAGTTGTACTTATCATTTTTTTCTAAATCATTTCAAGGTAAGTTGCATACATTAGTAACCCTTTATGATACATCAGTGTGTATTTCATAAGAATAGGTATATTCTTGTACATAACTATACACAGTAAATTTAACATTGATCCAATACTTTTCTCTCATCTGGTATATGGAATCCAATTTTGTCAGTTGGAATGTCCTTTTATAGCATTTTCTGCCCTGCAGTACAGGAGCCAGTCTAGGATCAGCTATCATGCTTAGTTGTCATGACTCTTTAGGCCCCTTTAATCTGGAACATTTCCCAAGCTTTCTTTTGTCTTTTATGACATTGACATTTTAAAGAATATAGTCCTTCCCTCTTTTTAAAATAGACGTTCCTCATTTGAGGTTTGTCTGATGTTTCATCATTAGATTCCAGTTATGCATTCTCCACTGTAATATTGCATAGATGATGTATCCTGGGGCCAAGATATCCATCTGCCCTCATCAGTGACGTTAATTTTGATCACCTAGTCAAGATGTTGTCCGACTGCGCCCTTGTATAGTTAGTATTTCCTCCCTTGCTACTAATAAGTCATTTGTATTTGAGAGGTTCCCATGCAAATATCTGCTCCCCAAAAGAATCTCCCCTAGGGTTAGCAGTCTTTGATGATTCTTGCCTGAACCAATCTTTACTATATACTCGATCATCTTGTCAAGTCCTCTCCCAGTATCTGAAACCGTGTTTTGTGGGACTTAGTTTCCTTGCATCTTTGGTTATCGGCAGAGTCTTCTCCAAGTCCTCCCAATGTTCTCTGCGACCTTTAGGCAGAGACCAGGCCGAAGAAGCAGACCCAGAATCTGCAACTGGAAATGATCGAATGTGGGTTGTTCCCCGCTAAACCGTCCACAAGTTATTTGCATAACAGAGTGGTCTGTGAGCGATTACTTCCTGGATCTTTTCCTGACCACGTTCCCCCACCATTTGGTGGCTCTTTGTTCAGATTGCACGTCTAGGTACCTCCCTACCCCCCGCTGCGCCCTCCCGCGTTTAAGTCTAAGGGTTGCTTTCCTAGGAGAGGGGCTGCCCTACGGGAACGGAACGGCTGGACTTCTACCGTGTTCACTGCAAACAACTCCCGCACGAGGGACAGGGGAGTCCCACCCTCCCCTGAGACTGACTAGGACAGGAATCACAAGTGTTAGTAGTAAATAAGCGCGCAGGGATGGGTGTGATAATCTTTTCCAAATTGAGGTATTTACCGGTGCCCGGCGGCGCCGGTAAGAGCGCAAGAGCGGCCCGAGCTGCGGAAGAGACAGGAAAGGCGCGGCCCTGGGCGAAAAAGGTGCACCCGCCAGGCACCCCGGAGGGCGGCTCGCAGGTGGCGGCGCGGGGCTGCGGGTGGGGCCGGGGAAGGGGAGGGCTCGGCGCGCGTCGGCCAGTGACGGCAGCGCGAAGGGGAGGTGCGAACCGGTCGGCTGCCCGTCCGCCCGCCAGGAAGCCATGGCGAGAGGCCGCGCCGCAGCGCCCACATCACTGCCCGTGTTCGCAGCAGCGCCCCCGCCGGCTACCCCCGGGCCCACCCGGCCGCCGTCCCCGCGCGCCCCACGCCCGTAAAGCCCGCGCGCTGGGAGCGAGGCGCCCCCCAGAGAGAGGCCGAGCGCGGGAGGGCGGCGTGGGGGCAGCTCGAGCGGAGCCGGAGCGCCCCCGAGAGTCCCGAGCGACCCCAAGAGTCCCGAGCGCCCCCGACGACCTCCGGGTCCTGCAGCCCAAATCCAGGAGCGCAGACAGGCGGGTGGGCAACAGAAGGCGGCGGCGCCGGAGCCGAGCCCCGCCGCGTGCGCCCCAGCGTCGCCCGCAGGCTGCAGCGGAGGGAACCGGAGCCGCCCGACAGCCGGGGCCGGGCTGAGCAGGAGGAGGCCGGTAGAGTCGAGCGTCCGGCAGCCCCGTGTCTGAGGCCCCCGGATCGCGCCTCCAAGGGGAAGGAGCCCGCGCCTAGCGCCAGAGCCGCGCTTCGTAAGCATTTCGCGGGTAAGCCCCGGGTCTACTTACCCCTGCAGCCGGCGCATCGGGCCC
The DNA here is from genome assembly GCA_030035585.1 of Dugong dugon. Taxonomy (NCBI): domain Eukaryota; kingdom Metazoa; phylum Chordata; class Mammalia; order Sirenia; family Dugongidae; genus Dugong; species Dugong dugon. Next base: position 25,272,584 of record CM057481.1, on the reverse strand, counting down.
GGGGGATGGGGAAGGACACGGGTCCTGGGAGTATCCGCGCGTGATGTGGTAACGGCGGGAGAAGTCGGCCTTCGGGACTCTGCGGGGGCAGTCCCCTCTGCCCTGGCCTGTCGCACCTGCTGGAGGTCCTCGGGGACTCTGGAAGGTGCCCACTGGGCATCGTGTCGGCCACGCCGCGTGGTCTGGATTCCGGGCTCCGGCAGTCCGAGGTGACAGTGAGGCGACCTTCAAAGAGTCCCAAGCTCTGCTAAGGGACCGCGGGACAGCACCTGATTCCCGCTCCCCCTCAACACTTAATGTAAATTCCGTTAAGCGCGTTTGTTTAGGGCTTCTCTTTCTATCCTGAAAGTTAACAAACTCACTGTCACTTTTTGATGTGAGTTTAAAATTCTTCCCTAATCTCCAAGGTCAGCCTCTTGCAGGTAAAAAAAAAAAAAAAGAAAAAAAAAGTATGGTTTCTTCTTTTGTAAAGTTGTGTTTAGGGAAGCAAATGTCAAAAGCCAGCTACCCTACCCATTCAGCATCCCTGTTTTAGTACCCTTCACTGCTCTTGCTCGCTGAAATTGAAGTTCGCTTTGAGGTCTCCTAAGTCTGAATGTTTAAGATTCTTATTTTGTTTTTCTCCTAATATGCTTCATCAGAATTTTATATGTTGTCAGTTTTGTCTGCAGGGCGAGCATCTTTCATGGAGCTTCCTTGGTTATCTGTGGCAGAGGGTGACAGACACCACAGAGAAATAAGCTAGTTCTGGTGTCCTTTCCAATTTCCAGCTACAAGAGCAGCAGAGAGGGAGGTGGTCAGACTGTGCACGGAGTGGCCATGGCAAGACCCGAACTAGTTAATAATTGGGGTGACCAACTTGCATAGGTCTTCACTGGAGATGGTCTCCTGAGTTTGAGTGGAAGATGACAGGTTGAAGCTGAGGTGATGTATGGCGCCTTTCTCTCTCTGTTGGTTTGGAAAGGTCACACTTGTGTGCTGTTTGATCTCTGACCCCAGCTTTATCACAGAGGTACCCAGACAAGTGCAAAGCCTGACTCCGGGGTGCTGAGCTGGGTTAGAAAGCCCAGGTCTGGGTGAAGCAGGTTTGGCAAGAGTTGGGTTGCAGCTTGGGTGCAGAGCTAGCCGTTTCCTTTTTGATGCCCCAGGGACCTGTGGGATTTGGTTTCTCATCCCCAGCTCTCTTCTGTGGGTGTCTCCACTCTGGCTGTGTTGATTATGCTCCTTCTCTCTGGTGGGCTTAAAAGGCACTAGCCTTGGAGTGGAAGACCTGGATTCAAATTCCAAGTCCTCTCCTTACTGCTTTGTGACCTTGGGCCCTTACTTAACATCTCTGACCTGGCTTTCCCCTCTTTGTGACTCCCACACCCCAACAACAAAAGGAAAAAAACCTCACCAGACTTCTGGAAGGATTAAAGAGACAGTTTTTAAATGAAAGTACCTGTAGAAGTTTGACTGACTGACCTGGGAGGGTTTTCAGGTCTGATTCCAACATGACTAGGTTTGTGACTTAGTAACCTTTTTGACCCCCACGAGGGATAATAAACCAGGTGTTCTATAATAATTATTACCATCCTTATAGGTTTATTGTGAGGGTCAAATCAAATAATATGTTTACTGTATTTGAAATAAAAACAAAAAAACCCAATTAGTGCCATTGAATCAATTCCGACTCACGGCATGCCCGTGTGTCTTATAGTTGAACTGCTCCATAGGATTTTCAAGGCTGTGACCTTTCAAAAGTAGATCACCAAGCTTTTCTTCTGAGGTGTCTCTGAGTGGATTCAAACCTCCAGCCTTTTGGTTAGTAGCCAAGCACTTAACCATTTGTGTCACCCAGGGACTGCTATTTGAAATAAAGAACTTCAAAAATAGTGCATCATTCACATTGAAAGGACTTCCTACAGCTTCACTTTTCAAATTTAGAGCATCTTACTGTTTGCCGTCCAAGCGGACTTTGTTCCTATGGGTGGCTTCTGAACCCCTGCCTCTGACCCTGCGCATTGTGGGTCTCTAATTGTTAGATGACTTTTGAATTAACCATCTGGGTTCCTCATCTTGACTACGTGCTCCCAGGATGGAGAGCAGGCTTTGGGTTATCTCTGCTCCACCATCTGTCAGTCTTTTCGTAAATATGATTGGTCACCAGATACAGCTGAGGAGGTTACGCACCCTGACAGGCAGGTGGCCACTATTCCTATGAGGAGCAGTTCACTTTTTCCCCTGCAGGGTGTAAGTGAGAAGGGCATTGGAGAGTGAAGAGTTCGTTTAAACTCAGTGAGGTTTATTGTTGTTAGTTGCTGTCTATTCTGACTTGTGGTGATCCGACCTGTGCCAAGTAGAACTGCTTCATAGGGTTTTCATGGATGTGACCTTTTGGAAACAGATTACGAGGCCTGTCTTCAGAAGCCTCTGGGTGGGTTCAAACTGCCAACCTTTTAGCTAGTGGTTGAGTGCTTAACCGTTTGTCACTCAGGGACTCCCACTAAGGTTTGTGGATACTAAATTGCTCTGGTGTGTGCTGCAGTGTAACACTATTTGGTAGGGCCGTTTGATAAATTTGGGGATAATGTTTTACAAAGATTAGCCTCTAGACCTTCAGCAAGATGGATTGACACAGTGGCTGCAACAGTGGACTCAAGCATAACAATGATTGTGAAGATGGCCCAGGAACGGGCAGTGTTTCGTTTTGTTCTACGTAGGGTCACTATGAGTCGGAACCAACTCGAGGGCACCTAACAACAACAACAAAGCCTCTTCGAATGTATCATGATTCTGTGGCTGTTGATTTTGAAAATGGACCCGGATTTACTTAACTCATCTGTATTTGGTAAGCATCATGATTTTTGTGAGGAGGACAAAGGGGTGCTCCTTTTAGATCGACTGTTGTGGGAGAGAAATGTAGAACAAAATTCAAACTCATGAGACCATACTTACTGGCCTGATAGAGACAGGTGGAAGCCCTGAGACTGTGGCCTTAGATACCCTTCAGACTTGGAACTGAAATCATTCTTGGAGATCATGTGATAGATAGCCATACATTAGTCAGGCCTATAAAATTAATAGTAATATCAGTGGGGAATGTACATCTCAGAACAATCAACTGTACGAGACCTACAGGGCAGCATTTGCCCAAAAGCAAAGTTCAAAACAAGGATAGGGGCAGGAAAGCTGGGTGAATGGAGCTGGGGAACCCAAGGAGGAAGTGGGGAGAGTGCTGACACATTCAGGAGTTTACAACCAGTGTCATGAAACACACTGTATAACTGTTGAATGGGAAGCTAATTTGCTGTGTAAGCTTTCACCTAAACCACAATAAAATGTTCAAAAAAAGATGATGGAGCTGTTAGGGAGAGAATGGGCTTCAGCAACCCCAGGGCTCACATGAGTTCTTGGATATGGTGGCGCAGTGGTTAAAGTGCTCAGCTGCTAACCGAGAGGTCAGAGGTTCGAACCCAGCAGCAGGAGAAAGATGTGGCATTGGGCTCCCGTAAAGATTACAGGGTTGGAAGGAACCCTGGTGGCACAGTGGTTAAGAGCTCGGCTGCTAACTGAAAGGTCGGTAGTTTGAATCTACCAGCCGCTCCTTGGAAACCCGATAGGGCAGTTCTACTCTGTCCTACTCTTTTCTACTCGTAGGGTCGCTAAGAGTTGGCACCAGGTAGCAGGATTAGTGTCTAGTGGTTAGAGATACACTGTAGAATTGGTTTTCCGGTTCCTCCTCGTTTCTCCTCCTCCTTTCTGAACAAATGTTCCCTATTCTGTTCGCCATCTTATTAAGTTGTGTCCAAATGGAAGCCAATTTCATTGTTGAAAAGCTCGAAGTTTTAGTGAAGAGACAGTAAATAATAGCATTTTTTTTTTTTTGTATAGATCTGGATACCTCTGAGCTACATATAATAACAAATGATGTGCAGCTGCTTAAAGAAAGTCTTGGGTGTGTGTTTCCTGAAGGGCTGTGTGGCATTATCATTCAGTGAGAAGCTCATTTAATTGTGTGTTCGTTAAGCTTGCTCCTGAGGCGGAAGAGGATGGAACAGGTGTGGCTTTAAAAAACGTTTAAGTCAGTTCTGACTCATAGCAACCCTATAGGACAGAGTAGAACTGCCCCATAGGGTTTCCAAGACTGTAATCTTTATGGAAGCAGATTGCCACAGCTTTCTCTTGTAGGAGCAGCTGGTGAGTTTGAACTGCCGCCCTTTAGGTTAGCAGCCAGGTGCTTAACCACTTTGCCACCAGGGCTCCTTGTGGGGTGGCACTGCTAGGTCTTAAAATCCTTGTTTGGGCTTCTGGTTCAGCAGTCTGGGAAGGAGTGCCTCCAGCCTCACCTGTTCAGTGGCCCTAGCTTGTCTGAGAAGCACTGTAAATCCCTTTGATGACGACTGACAAATGGTGGTGACTTCTCAGGCTCACTGCCTTTGGCCTCAGTGTCTCAGACAGCGAAGTGGATTGTATTGATGCTTCTCAAACTTGCCCCCATAAGTAACCCTCAGGGCAGAGGAACCCTGGAAGTGGGGATTTGGGAGCTCAGTCTGAGGTTTCTAGCGCAAGCCTGAACTTTTTGGTGTTAGCTCAACAATTCTGTTGATGAAGAATAAAGTGCAGGATTCATCTTGTTTGTTTTAATATAAAAAGGCTTTAAATTGCTGTCTTGAGACCAGAAGTGCTCCAGGAAGATGTACTTTGTTTTCCCTGGGGCTTCCCTCTACCTCACGTAAGTACGCATACCTTGTTTGAGAGTCTTGGAGCTGGATTATTTCTAGAGCCTCTTTTAGTTCCAGACTTTATGATACGACAGGGCATTCAAAAGCAAGACGTAATCTTTCCAGAAGAAAGGAATTTTATACTAACATTGGAAAAGAACCAGTTGCTATCAAGCTGACTCCGACTCATGGTGACCCAGTGTGTGTTAGATTAGAACTGGGTTCCACTAGGTTTTCAATGGCAGATTTTTTTGGAAGTGGATTGCCAGGACTTTCTTCTGAGGTGCCTCTGGGTGGACTCGAACTTCCAACCTTTAGGTTAACAGCTGAGTCAAGGAACTTTTAACCCTCCTCCCTTTAAAAAAATAATTTTTAGAAAATAACTGTGGATTAAGTGGTTTGACCTTTCCAAAAAAGTATCCCTTTAATGTACCATCCAGACCACAACTCTTTACGTACTCCTTTTTAATGACTAGACTTAGTTATTAGATAGCATGATTGTGTTGATTAAGACTGCCGCCATCCCCTGATTTATGTTCACACAGCTTAGCTATTAGCAAATCCTGTGTTTGATTACATAGATGAAGGTTAATTTACGTCACTTAAAACAGGTATCAGTTAAAAAAGGGACATGGGATTTTTTTTCCTTTCCCCAGGTTTGATTAGAGAAGGCATCTGTGCATATGGAGAACCTTGGGATTTTAAAATTCAGGCAGCTCTTCAATGTCGACAACATACGCTGTGGGCCTAGATTTTTCCGTTGACTTCGATGACAGCGTTCTGCGAGCTCTCAAGTTTTGCAAAAAGTAGAACAGGCATGATGAAACACAAGCTTGCCTACTTTTATTGTGGGTCCTTGTAAAATAATTTCCAGTTAGGCATGTGGCCAAAGATAAAATGTCTCCCTGGGATACTGGAAGTGGTTTGGTTTTTTTTTCATTTGTATTATTGAATCAGGAATTTGAACCTTGAGGAGCGAGTCAGCAGTGTGTGAAATGGTTTGAATTTTAGTTTGTCTGAGGACCATTGAGAAGCTTTTCTTGGGAGGTAGTGGAGAAAGAATTCTTTTGACTTTCAGGAGCATCTATTGTCCAGAGACAGGGGATGAGTATCTCAGATGGTTGGGCTATTTCTGCCTAAGGAGCTGAGAGTCCAGATTGATGGTGGAACCACGTGGCTGAGGCCTGGATGGAGAAGAGTAACGGGAAAAGGGCGGTACTTATCAAGGGAGGGCTGACTGTTACTGTTTCTGCCTAACAAGGCTCAAACTGACTGCAGGTGTGTAATCACTCAGCGTGTAACCACTCCTCAAAGTGTGACCTGGGGACCAGCAGTATTAGCATCACCTAGGAGCTTGCTAGACCTGCAGAATCTCAGACCCTGACCCAGACCTGCTAAATCTGAATCTGCCTTTTCACCAGATCCCCAGGTGGTATTTATATTCAGGTACTCCTTCATGGTTACACAGATATGCTCTTGTCAGACACACAAGGCCAGACTTTGCAGATGTTGGAAAGAGCAAGTGGCCAGCATGCACTAGCTGCTTTTCCTGCTTGGAGGAGTTGGTGCTCAAAGTTTCCTTCAACCTCCTGATCTTCACTGAAAGGAGAGGGGTTACTGTTTCTTGGAAATGATTGCTGAATCTGTCTCCACCCCTCCCTTCCTTACATTGTGTGCTGTGCAATGAACTGTGAGATGGGAGGATCAAAAGAGAGAAGGGACATACTGTCATTCTAAATCAGTGGTGAGGAAAGGCATCCATAGTCCAGCCAGTCATTATCTCCCCTTCCCCCAACCCCCAACACATACCTGAAACATTGGGTGATGTTTTGAATTCTTAAAAATACGCCAAAGCAGTGAATAGGCAGTTCTTCCCACACTGTAGCTGAATAGCTGAAGCGTCCATCTGTCTGTCCAACCATCTATCCGTCCGTCCATCCATCCATCCATCCACCCTTCCACTCACCCACCCACCTACTCTTTGTTGTGCAAATCTGAAGTGCCAGGTCATATGCACTGTGGATATCGGAGATCACAAGATAGATGCAGAGTGACAGAGTGGAAACTACATAGAAGGTAAATGGTGATCTGGCCGTGATAAGTGTAGCTTCTTCTGCTTCCGCTCGTCTTCCCTCGTGCCTTCCTGGCAGGTGCGGCGCTCTCAGCCTGCAGTATTCCTTCCATAATGTCATGGGATGGGAGCAGATAACCTGCTTTGGCTAAATTTTTCTTTTCTTGCCACAGAGGTGCCCATGTCCTCTAGTCTAAGAGATGAAAGGAAACCCCTAATGCAGTGACCATCTTTTATTTCTTTTTGAGTCACTTTTCTCCCTTCATTCTGTCATTCTGCCAACACTAGCTGTGGTCTCTGCCTTGCTTTGAGCTGTGAGGAATTCCTGCAAGACAGTAGAATATTAGGAACACTTGCTCCTGCCCTTGCCTTGTGATTATTGTTTAACTCTGAGGGCATCACATTTAATTTATTTAGTAAGTGTGGATGGAACTCAGATTAATAAAGTTTCTAGAAAGTTCTAGTGTTTTAGAGTCTGTGTGCCTACAGTCTTTTCCTCCATTCTTTTCTCACTTTTTTTTTTTGGTGAATTGAAAGTGGAGTGGATGAGTTAGCAGATCAAGAGGTAAGAGTCGAAAAAAGGCACCTCGGTAAAACAGCACATTGTCTTTTGTGATTCTGAAAACAGAAATCCAAGAATAAATTTGGTTTGCCTGCTTGACCTTGACTTTGAGTCGGAGCGCGTGGTGGTCTGACATCTTCCGAGTTCTGGCAACACAGTTATAATACTAAGGGCCTTTTTTTTTTTTTTTTTAAAGTTAAATGAGGGATTGAAAGGTGTGGGCCTTGCCTGCACTGCAGAATTTCAAACCTAAGAAGAAAATTGGAAGTTTCCTTAACAAATTAAAGGGGCAGGTAGATTCTTGTCATATTATGAAGTTGGAATTGGTAAGCTTTGTGTCTGGGGATTAAAAACCCCAGACAAACAAACAAAACCTCAAACCTATGATTCAGGAATAGTAGGATATGATTTAGAGGAAAAGAGGGGACTTGGAAAATGAACGATTTGTTATATGTATGACTCACTAGTACCGGGTCTGTGAGTGTAGAATTTCTGAGACAGTCGACTTACTTTCATAGCAGGGAAGAGAAGAGTGTCATCCAGGCCGTGGATATTTCATTTCAACTTTTGCATTTAGGGTATGTTTTAAATAAAATGCCAGATACTACAGGAATTGTATGTTTCTGCTTTATGTACTTGAGTGGGGTATAGCCTGGTTTTCATTCATTAGTTAAAAAAATAAAAACTTTCAGATTTATTGATCTGTCTGGATAAAAATCATCCCATTACTGATATGTATGAAGCCAAGTTCCTTTTCTTCCTTGTAAGATTAGTGCTTTGTTGGGGTAAGATGTGTTAAACCTAGCAAAGAACTCCTGTTTATAACAGCCAGTTCTGAAACATTACCTTATATGATAGATAACCTTATATGGTTATTGTGAGGATTACATGACCTAATACATATACCTGCCTCAGAGTAAGCATTTTGTGCTAGCCATTATTGTTGTTGTTGCTGAATCCTGTTTTCCTTACGATCCATTCACCCACAAAAAGTTGTGGAGCACATAGTCCAAGCCAGGCCCTGGGGGTATGTGTTGGGCTTTATCTCTATGGCACTGACAGAAATAGCCCTTCTGGCCTAAGGCATTGATGTGGGCCATGATTTTTGCTCACTTGACAACTAACTTCTCTGCTTTGGCTTTGAGGGGAAAGGGTTAACTTTGCAATGGCCCCAAGGCATTAGAAAAGTCCGTTTGGACTTGATATTTAGACACAAATATCAAGACATTTCAAAGGTTTCTTGTGGAATAAGTATATACAGTTTGATGTTAAGTATTTGAGAAAATAAACAGAATATCCTTGCTATTACAGCTGTAGATAGGAGGCGTGACTAACAAATCAGCGGGAAGGCAGATTAAAATGTTGACTGATGTAGTAGATGTGTATAGACCTAAAAGATAGAAAGTAGTTTGTATTATTAAAGAAAAGAGAAAGTACTTTAGTACAAGAGGAATGTTTTTACAAGCATTGCATGTTAGTTTGAAAAACTTTTAGCTGGGCTAAGTCTGTTGATGCTAGAAGAGAAATGATGCCCATATCGAAGGGAAGGAAGGAAATGAATATTCCTGGGGGTTTGGTTATCTTGTAATCAGACTTTTATCCTTTATGGTATACTTAATCCTGTGCTTGGTAAAAGGCAGCGTGCGAAGAGTGAACGTCACAAGTAAGGTTGAAAATTTCCATCACAATCTCAGAAGTTGCATCTTCATTTGGACACTAGAGTAGAAAGGGGATGCAGTTTGTAGAAGTTCCAAAGGGATGGCCCATGGCAGTGTGGGGTTATCATTAGGAGAGGTGGCTGTCTTCACCTTGGTAAAGGTGCCCAATGCCAGTGTGTGGTCCTCAGCCTCATCCACCACGGTGATGACCGAGACCTACAGTGGAAGCTCTGGCTTTACTCAAGTTGAGAGGGTGGTGACTTCAGCTGGGGTAGTTAGTGATAGTGTGGGTGTAAAGAAGTAGATGCATTTGAATGATGAATGATAGACTTGCTTGTTGAAGAGATGGTGGTAGGGTGAGGGAGGGGAAGGAGTCAAGGATGAGGCTGGGGTTTATGAATTGAACTAACTATAACTCAGTTGTTCGAGGGCTAATATCTGGAGGGTCCTATTTTGGGAGTGCTGAGTTTGATGGGTCCATGAGATTTCCAAGTGGAGATGTTTAGGGCAGTAGGATACCTGGGTCTGACACTTAGGAAAGAGAGCCAAGTTTGAGATATGGGTTTGGAGACAATTTGCATGTAGATAGTAGTGATATCATGTGAATATTGAAAGGGGTGGGCTGGATAGAAGAGCTCACAGAGGGGTGACCAGAAGTTGAGAGAAGGCCGGATGCACTGGGGGAAAGCGAACTCTTATGGTGAAAGTTGAAGTCCACAGGGTCATGCTGCCATGAGAAACCAAGTAAGATAAAGACTGAAGTGTCCTCTGGGTTTGCTTTGCAAAGTAAGTGTGCAAGTTTTTGTGGCGTTGAATCACTTGTTTTTCCATTGTTCAGAAGAGATGCTGGCTTAGCCTTGTAAGCATCTTATGGTAGCATATTGACTGTGAGAATTCTTGTGATGTTCATGAAAATTTGCAGGTTTCCTTGCCAAGTATCGTCTATGCTTGTTTCCTGAGTGTTCATAATTTTATGGATTCCTGAAACTAGTGAGCTCTGAATTAGAGATTTATTTTACTGTTCTTTCTTGAGATTCTTATACAGTTTGTACTAATGGAGCTATAGAATCATGCGAAAATTGGAGAAAATCAGAAATTGCTTGTTTTAGCAAAGATACCACTGTAGCCCCACCAGAATGGATAAAATAAGATACTGGACAATACCAAGTGCTGGTGAGGATGTAGAGCAACTGGAAGGCTTATATACTACATACAAAGAGGAATGACCACTTGGAAGACTGGCAATATTTACTAAAGCTGAACGTATACCTTGTAGACCTAGTGATCCACTCCTGGGCGTATACTCAAGAGAAATGAGTGCATGTGTACTAGTTTATAGCAAGTTTACTCATGAAAGCCCAGACTGGAAAAAACCTAACTGGTGAATGGATAAAAAAACTGTGGTATATTCTTTCAGTGGAATACTAAACCCAGTGCCCTCCAGACAATTCCGACTCATAGAAGCTCTTGTGGCTCCGTGGTTAACTGCTTGGCTGCTAACTGAAAGGTCAGTAGTCTGAATCCACCAGCCGCTTCACGGGAGAAAGATGTGGCAGTCTGCTTCCATAAAGATTTACAGCCTTGGAAACCCTATGGACAGTTCTACTTTGTTCTATAGGGTTGCTATGAATGGAATACTACTCAGTCATAAAAAGGAACAAAACGCTGATACATGCATCAACATGGATGAATCTCAGAGACATCGTGTTGAGCAAAAGAGGCCAGGCACAAAAGTATAAATGATATGATTCCATTTACATGAAGTTCAAAAACAGGCAAAATTATCCTATGGTGATAGAGATCAGAATAGTGGTTCCCTACAAGGGCATATTGACTGTGCTACGTATCGATATAAGTGGAAATTAGTTGAGCTGAACTCATCAAATGATTAATGGTTCTAGTTAATTTGTCAAAAATCAGACATTAATGCAATGTGATATAAAATATTTGTTCTGCAGAATTTAATTTGTGATTTTCATCCCACTTTCCCCCTTCAAGTCATTTAGAATACATGCACACACATCTAGACCTTAAGGCAGCTATTGTCCAGTCTTTGGGGTTGTTATTAAAGCCTAAATATAATTATTCTTTTTTTTCTTGGTCCCCAGAGTATGTTGCTATTATTGTGAGCCAGGACCAGGGTGAGGTGTGTGAGGCACTTGCCTAGGGTATAAAATTTAAGGCGGTGCCAAAAAACTCAATAATCAAGTTAAATTATATTTTAATGCAAAATTTAAAAAGATCTAAATTAATGGAAAAAATCTGTACTGAACAAAATGTCCATTTTTTAAAAAGACAGGATTTGTAGTGCTGATTTTTCCTTTTGCCTCAGGCTCCAATATGGCCTGGCAAGGTGCTATTGTGGGCCTGAAGGTGGAACCAGGAGTCTCTAAGACTTGGGAAAGGTGGACTTGACTTGATATCTATTGAGACTGGAGGAACTCCTGAATCTGTCGCTCTGAGAAAACCTTCAAACCATGAACTGAAATTATCCCCTGAAGTCGTCTTTAAACTAAACAACTGTTTAGCTAAATTAGTAAAGAATGTTAGCCATGAGCATTGGGCTCTTTTAAAGAATTATCTATATGAGATCACATTGTCAACAGTAACTCAAAAGCATAGATGAGAAGTGTACAGGGTAGTGAGTCTAAGTGCACGGTGGTGAAACAATGGGTAGAGATAGTGAGAATTGTGGCACAATGTGAAGAATGTAACCAATATTATTGAATTGTACATGTAGAAATTGATGAATGGGTGTATGTTTGGCTGTATATATTGTCATCAAAATAAAAAAATAACAAGCAAAAAAAAAAGTGAAAGGATAAGGTTGGATAAAGACTGAAATTGCAATTAGTTATGCTAATGATTTTCAGGTTTTGTGAATGGAAAGTATATTGTGTCTTAGACAGGATTCATCTCGGTATATTAAACATTCCATCAACAGGGAATACAGTCTAAAAGTACTTCTGATAGCCCTTAAAACACTGCAATTGTTGTGTTTAAATTTTTGTGAGTTTTGCAATGTTTACTTATGGTATGAGTGGCATTGGTACTATAAATCAAATCAGGACATTGCCAATTCTTAGATAACTTATTTATGGTATTAACAAGGTATAAAACACTTTTTTAGTATGTAACAATGTTTAATAATAGGAAAAGTTAATTGTTGCCAGGTAGAATCTAGTAATTTATTAACCTCAGTATTGCATGCTTGTTAACCAAAACCAAAATACCAAGCCCATAGCTGTCGAGTCAATTCCAACTCACAGTGACCCTAGAGGAGGGAGTAGAACTGCCCTATAGGGTTTCTAAGGCTGTAATCTTTACAGAAGCAGGCTGCCACATCTTTCTCCCATGGAGAGGCTGGTGGGTTTGAACTACCAGCCTTTCAGTTAGCAGCTGAACACTTAACCACTGCACCACCAGGGCCCCTCTTTTTATAAACACATCCATGCTGTTGCTTGTTATCAACCCTAGTTTTTAAAATGTGGCCTTCTTCTTTTTTTTTTTTTTTAATGTGAATAGACCATATATCATATCCACTTGGCCCTTCATAGTGGTCAGGGTGTGTTGCCCCAGACTGAGAGAGAGAGAGATCCCAGATTTTTCAGCTGTTCTTCCAATTGCTATGGATACAGTATCAGTGCCAACATGACTCTCCTCTTGTCACTTTCCGCTAGGCTTCCCCTTAGAAACTGAAATTTTCCCTTTCCTGATGCTAAGGCACGGTTTCTTAAAATGCCAGAGAACTTTTAAAAGTGTACTCTGATGGAAATTAGTTTAAAAAAAAATTAAGACTACAGAGGGTTAAAACTTCCCAACCTTGTAAAAACCTCACTTCTTTGTTCACGTACCTCCTCCCCGCCTCCTCCCCCTTCGTAATTCTGCTGTGTATGGTTTCCTCATAGCAACAAGCATTGGTCACTGGGAAAGTCAAGCCTGGCTGAAAGCCTCCCTGTCAGAGACAGTTCTCACCAGACTATGAGTCACCAGGGCTCCTGGAGGGGCCTGGGGTGTCGCACCGTACCCTACCATGGTGTAGGGCACTCTGGTTGTAGGTGGGAAGTTTCTTCATTAGGAATTCAATTTGTTTAATAGATACAGGGCTATTAAGATTTTCTCTTTCTTCTCATGTTAGTTTTGGTAAGTTGTATGTTTCAAGGAATATGTCCATTTCATCTAAGTTGTTGAATTTATGGCATATTATCCTTTTAATGTCTATAAGATCTGTAGTGATGTCCCTATCTTTTATTCCTGATGTTTGCCTTTCATTTTAAGAAAGTACCTGTTCACTGGGACTGCTGGCTTAGAGTAGCTTAGCTCAGGAAAGAGGGGTGGGGATGCTTTCAGGAAGGGGAGAAAAGAAGGCAGAGGAGGAAATAGTGAATGTGGGGGAGGGCAGAGGGGTGGAGGCTATCCCTGTTGGCTGCCTCACATCCCTGGAGGAGCTGCTGGGGAAGGAGCAGTCACGTGGGGTGGTGAGCTCATTAGGCAGGGGACACCAGCTGTGCTATTATTAGGGCTTTTAAAGTACATGGCAGATGTTCTTAGGCAGAGTTCCAGCCTTGTTCACTTCCCACATATGGCATAATACAGTACATGGAAAAAGAGGGACTCTTTAACAACTAGCTTTTTCATGAAACACATCACTGTTTTTTTCCCATGAACTTCTTCCTTTTCTTTCTTTCTCTGTGTATTTCTCTCTGTGTCGTTCTGTCTCTGCTGGTCTCATTGTCTTTCTCTTTCTCTTTCTGTTTCTTCTGAGTTGTTCTCTTTCCCTTTCTCTCTGTGTTATTCTCTCTGCCACTCTCTGTCTCTCCTTCCCATGCTTTCTTCTTTGCTCCTTTGAAGACCTTTTTATTTAACCCTGTGTGGAACTAGAAAAGGGAGCGGTAGAACTCGCAGAAAGTTTGCTCATTTTATATTAAGAGACTAAAAGTGAAACTTGGTCTTTCATAGAAAGTATAAGGACTGTAGGTAAGTCTGAGGGTGATCATACACTGGAGATTTTTTTGACAAAAGCTCTTGGTAAATTGCATGGTTAGCTTGCTGCCCTCCTCACCCATGTGACACGGTGGTGGCCATTGTGTCTGGCGAGTTTAACCTGAATCGACTGATGAGCTGGCCAGGGACACTGATTATTTTTGTACACCAATTTGTGTGTTTTGGTTTGGCTAATCACCTCTCCTGGTGCTGTTGTCTTGGATTTCACTGATCCACTTTTATCGATAAACTCCCTTTCCCCTATCTATATAGTAACCCACATCTCAGCTTGGAATGATAAGGTAGAATCAATATCAAATTGACTTAAATTATTGCTCTGGAGGATGGAATTTCTACAAGAAATGTGCCCTTATGTGATGTAACCTCAAGGTATATTCTTTATAGCCAGAGATTGAGCAAGCTTTATTATAGAAATTTCCTACCCTTCATTTCAAATTGTTTATATTTTGATATATTTAATTTTGTTGCTAAGGGACAAAATAACTACCCAATTATGTTTTACTTCAAAAATAATACTGTAATACATACATACAATAGTGTCATTTCTTACTCTAATAAATGACAGTTTGCCACAGTTAGTAAAACAACTATCTCAAGTAGATTTTTTTAAAATACTTCTTTGGTTTTAAAAATTATTTAGTTGTAAAAAAGATTAAAAAAAAAAAAAGCCAGAAATCTAAACTATAGAGTGAGATCAGCATGAGGAAGAATGAGATAGATCAGCATGAGGAAGAGATACTGAACTGGACAACTAAATATTCACCTTCATTTGTTTGCTAATTCAGAGACTGGGAAATAAAAACAGGAACAGCCATTTTTCACTTCCCTAACTTTATTTTATCTGAAGAAGGGGAATCATAAGGTAAGAACCCATTCTCGCAGTGGTAGCCCCAGCTTTTACAAAGTGGTGGGCACCGGTGCTGGAGCATCAGGCTGTTGGGGCAACGTGTTTTGATGCTCCACCCCAGCGTAGTTGCTGAGTGCTTTATGCTTATTCTGGAAACATGGTTGGTTCTGATTTCGTAGTCAGATTTTCAGCAGGTAAGAATCACCTTTGGTTTGGAGTCATGAGATTCCTAGCAGAACGAGGAACTGGAGACCCACTGGAGACCTTACTTGTAAGTATGTGTCAGTGGCTTCCGTGGACCAGCGTTGAGATAGGACAGCCAAGGAGACAGTTCAGGTCTCGGGGAGAGTGAGAGAGACGTAAGTGAGTAACAGGTGCAGGATGTAGAGCCAGGGAGTGAGTAGGGGCAGGCGATAGAGAAACAGGGATGGAAGGGCAGGAAAGGAAGGTTATGGGTGAGCAGAGACAGAGTATTGTGGGGGAGTGAGCATGGGAAAATATGGAGGCAGAGTGGGCCAGGCAGAGCAAACCTGCAAGTGCTGAGGCCAGTGCAGCTGGCATGCAGTGAGGCCCTGGGAAAGAGGACTTGGATGAGATTGGGGAGGTGGTGGCCATGGGCCTGCCAGACCAGCTAAGGAGCTGAAATTTTAAGCTGCTGGAGTATTCTGAGCCAGGGGAGTGACATGAACTGATCTGCTTTTTTAATGGCTCACCCAGCTGCTGTGTGGGGAGTCAGGGTAGGGAAGGCAGGAGTGGAAGCCAGTAAAGGGGTTTTTGCACTAGTACAGGCACTAGGAGGGTGGAGGTGGCTCAGGAGCTGTGGAAGGGCATGATGTGCCCTCGGGGTGGAGCGCTGGGGTCCAGCTGTTGGGTGGATGTGAGGAACAAGGATAAGAGAAAATTCTAGGACATGGCCTGAGATCTTACATACCTTCTAAATGGAATTTTTTAAAATCAGAAAGCATTTAAGTAATTTAAAAATCCAAAAAAGTTGTTTTATGTAATTTGTTGGTTAAGCAATCAGTAGAGACTGCTTAGACTAAAATTTTCCCAATCCCCCCCAAAATAAGCAGAAGCATCATCGTCTCAAGCTAGGGCTAAAGGGTGGAGTGGGGCAAGAATGTTATTTTATCGTCGAGAAATTACTTTTCTTAGCAGATTTAAGACGGTAAATCTCAACCTTCATCTCGAATGAACACCAAGTAACCAAAGAACAGATTATAAAGAGAAGAAGCAATTGCCTCAAAGCACAGTATCAATAACAATTGATTATTGTTAACCTCAGCTATTTGAATTTTCAAAATTGAAAAATTTCCACGGATTCTTTTATTTTTCCCATACAAAAATTTATACATACATTGTTATGTGACTCTAACTGCTCTCCCCATCCTGTGACAGCACACTCCTCCTTTCCACCCCTGATTCCCCATGTCCATTCAACCAGCTCCTAACCCTCTCTGCCTTCCCATCTCACCTCCAGAGAGAAGCTGCCGGTTTAGTTTCTTGTATCTACTTGAGCTAAGAGGTACATTCCTCACGAGTATCACTTTATGTCCCACAATCCAGCCCAATCCCTGTCTGAAGAGTTGGCCTTGGAAATTGTTTTACTTCTGGGCTGATAGAGAATCCAGGGGCCATGCTTTCCGGAAAGGGGTTCCTCCAGTCTCAGTCAGACCACTAAGTCTGGTCTTCTTACTAGAATTTGAGTTCTGCACCCCACCTTTCTCCTGCTCCATCTGGGACTCTCTGTTGTGTCCATGGATTCTTAAAGTGATTCGTAATGTTTACTCAGTGTGTGTTGTAAATTTGCTTTGTCTGGTCTGGATACAGTGCCCCATTTTTAAAACGATTCTCTTATAAATTAGAGTGGGAATGTTTGAGGGACCTTTGCAGTTTTCCTCACAATGTGGATAATAGCGTTTCCCCCCAGTAAGGATCAGAATTTCAGGGACCAGAGAGATTATAAAAAGATTAAGCAGCTGATCCAAGGCTTATCATTATCACTCTTGTTCACCCCAAGAATCAGAGATTATTTCCTTCCCTGCAAAGCTGCTGGCTTTAAGGATGGGCAAGGGGCAGAAAAGCCTAACTCTTCCACATCTTTGGAGAAGTAAGTAAGGGAATTGGGCTCCTCCACCTGCAGGTGTTGAGGTCTGAGTAAGGGCTCCTTAGCAGGCTCCCTCTTAAAGCACCTGCTGATGCTTCAAGTGGGTAGGTAGGTGGCTGAGATTATCAGTAGAGAATCTAGAGGGTGCGTTCTCTTAGAATCTGAAGTATTTGAGAAGAGAAAGTCATGCTGCTTTGTGGTATAGTATGGTAAGAATAATCATCACGAGAGCTGGGCGTATTTTGGGATTGCATTTCCAGAATGTACTGTTTCTCAAGCAGCAGCCAGAGGCTACCCACTGCCATGTGTGTTTATGGCCAAGTGGTCTTGTCTGGTGTGAAGTCCCAAGACATTGCTCAAATTCATCTAGAGTATGTCATCCTGAAAAATTGTCTTCCTAACCTCTGAACTCTTCTAGGCTCTTATTGGCATCTGAACAAATAAATACCAAATTGTTGTTGTTGTTAGTTGTGCTTGAGTTGATTCTGACTCATGATGACTCCATGTGTGCAGGGTAGAACTGCTTCTTAGGGTTTTCAAGGCTGTGAACTTTCAGAAGCAGATCACTACACCCATCTTCCCACATGCCTGTGGGTGGGTTTGAACTGCCAACCTTTTGGCTAGTAGTCAGACTCTACCAGATTATTAAGAACCCAACTAATGTGATGGCCATCCCATTTATTAATGTTGGCTGTAAGATGATTGCTGTTCCCTTTTATTTCAAGTTTCTTATAGCCCCAGGACTGTACCACCAATGCTTTTTAACCCCCTAAAGCAAATGTGGTAGGCCACAATCCTCCACAGAATGAAACTCCATTGTCATTGAAATTACAACACTGGATGCTTTGTTTGGAAATATGGGAAGGAAGGGATTTTTCTTGTTGAGTTGCGAGCAAGTCAACTCCTGTAGAAATATAAATTCTGGGTTAATATTTCCCTATAAACTGATATGTAGATGTGTTTGTTCTGAAACTATCAGCACATCTCGTTCTGGGTGCTTTTTAATGGGCTCTGGGTAATTACTGCGGCCTCCCAGCTCAGCGAGTACAGTAAGCCATTCAGGAGGACAGCCGGCAGCGGGCGGCCCCTGACCCCCTCTGCTGTGGAGATGGCGTGAGGTGCAATTAGAGAGCCCTTGCATGGGGATAAATGATTGCTGGGGCATAAATAATGCAATCTACCCTGTCTCTCTGTGCACGCGGTGGGGCAGAGTGGCTTTGGTATCTGGAAGCCTACGCTTCTGAAATTCTGGGTCCATCATTTTTAGGCTGTGTGACTTTGGGGAAGTTCTTAGCCAATGTGCCTCAGTTTTTCTATCACTGTGTAGTGTGATTGTGGGGATTAAATGAGGTAATGTATATGAAGGTCTGCCTTGTACTTGCATGTTGACAGTAGTGGCAGGCATTCAGTGAGGGACGCTCTGAGCACCATTCCTTGGGGTTTGGGGCATTTCGGTATATTATCTTCTGCTTCCCCTCCCGGGCGCTTATCCTCTGTTATTGGAGACTGGGGCATTTGGTGCAAGATCTTCTTCCCCTGACCTACTGCTGGATCATTCTGGGTTCTACACCAGCACCCTATCCATCTCCTCTCCAATGGTGGCCTCTGCCCTATTTCATCCATCTACCACCCTGGTCACAGCCTGGACTGTATCATTTCCTGGAGTTATGTTCTTCACCTCTGAAATCCTAAGCATGACCACCCTGCTCTCTGAACTTCAGTCCTTCCAGCCTCATCCAGGTTCTTGGTTTCTCCCCCCTACCCTACCCTGTCATCACTGTCTTCCCTGTCTGTCACTTGAACACCTGTTGTCCTTCCTTTGCTCCACCTGGCAGAACTCTGTCCTGCCAACCTCTTCTGTGGCAACCCCACTTACTTTCTGAGGGCTGCTTGAAGAAATCATGTAATCACCAAACACCCAGCTTGGTGACCCTATAAATCAGCTAGCTTTGCCTTAGGCTCCTTCTACTGGCTCTTTTGGTGTCCCTTAGTCTTCTTTCTCTGCTTTTTGCCAGTGACTGTTCTAGACTTTCCATGTCTTTCTCAAACCCCTTACCTTATGCCTCCACCTTTGCTTTTAGTAGATGCCTTTAAGAGAGTGAGCAGGAGCCAGCAGGCTTGCTGCCTCCCAGTCTTCATGCTCACCTGTGTAAGTGCCATTCTTTAGACCTTGTTGTGTGCTATCCTGTCGATTCTGACTCATAGCGACCCTGTAGGACAAAGTAGAACTGTCCCGTAGGATTTGCAAGGCTGTAATCTTTACAGAAGTAGATTGACAGGTCTTTTCCTCCACAGAGTGGCTGGTGGGTTTGAACTACCAACCTTTCAGTTAGCAGCTGGGCACTTAACCATTGCACGACCAAGGCTCCTTTTTTTAGACCAACCTCTTGGTAAATGAAGGAGGGTCCATTGTGCTGGATCCCATCCTCTCTCACCTACTCAGGAGAGGCACTTGGCCAATTAGCCCCTCTGTGGTCTCTTTAGCCTCATCCTTTCTATGGACTCCATCCCACCATCAGCAACATACTCAGTGCTCTCTCCCGCCTTCCCAGACCCCACGTCTTCTGCTTCTTCACTGCCTGTCTCACTAAAAGTGTGTGTCCTTGGTTTCTTCTCCCTGACCCAGTCGCCATCAGACACCATTATTCCATCGCCAACAACAGCGAGCTCAGTGCGAAGTCTGAAGTCCAGGGCACACCTTCCACTGTGGCACTCTTCACCTTTGGCAGCATATTCTGCATTACCTGCATCCTTTCGAAATGTTCTTTTCCCTTTGGCTTCTGGGAACCCGTATCTTTCTGGCTTTCCTCCTACTTAACTAGCCACCCAGCCTCGGTTTTCCTTACAGGCTGTAGGTGCCTCTGTTCCCCTCCCCATTGTGCAGCCTTTGAATGTTGGTGTCCCCAGGTGGTCCATGCCTGTGGCCTGGGCTGCCATCACTACTCACATCTTTGCCCAGCCCCATCTCCTGAGCTCTGGACCCATTTACCTACCTGCCTGCTCGCGTATGCCTCCATTTTTGAGTTTACGCCTGCTCATGTGTGCCTCCATTTTTGAGTTTACAAACACTGCCCAGCTCAACCTGGGGAAACTAAACTTATTTATCACCACCCCCTCCAAAGGAGAGGGCCTGCCTATAAACCCGGTCACATGGAGGGCTCCACTGTTCTCAGCTGCTCAAGACAGGGACCTGGACCTTTTTCTAACTCTTTGCTCGCTGGTACTCCATCCCCTTCTTGTCATCCTCCCGGATCGACCTGATTGCCCAGCTGGGTTTGGCTGCTCTAATATTTAGTGCCCTCTGCTGCTGAGGTGATCTTTCTGAAGTGCAAATCATTCCCCTGCTTAAAACCCTTCCGGAGCCCCCATGGGGCCTAAGAGTCTGCTGCCTCCTCACCTTACTTTGCTAAAGCTGCTTGGAGTTGCTTTCACATTCCTCAGGCCCGTCTCCCTCCTCTAGGCCTTACCTCTGCCGGTATAGGTGCTCCCCTCTCCCTCCCCCGTGCCTCCTCCTCCCCTTGCTCAGTACAGACTGTCCTGGCAACCCAGCTAATTCCTGCTCACCTTTTATGTCTGACTGGAGGTTGGCTTTTTGGGAAGCTTCGCTGACCCCAGGTGGCCCATCTACATCAGCGGTTTTCACAGTGGTCTGCCACTGCTGGTATTTTTGTCTGTGGCCCTTTGAAGGTAAAGAGCATTTGTGACTGGTGTCATTTGGAAGGTGGAGGACACGCACATGGCAGACCTGGCATTCTGCATTTGACCCCTAGGGTCGTTCTTGTCTGTGTATTGTAGGTGACAGAGCTTGTTGAGATAATCACCCCCAACAGATGGTAGTCTCCACGAGAGCAGGGAGTTTTGTCAGTTTCCTCATCTGCTGTATTTCTATCACTAGAAAAGCAGTGTCTGCCACACAGTGACCCATTGCTGTTGAGTCAATTCTGACTCATAGCGACCCGGTAGAACAGAGTAGAACTGCCCCATAAGGTTTCCGGGGATCGCCTGGTGGATTCAAACCACTGACCTTTTGGTAGCAGCTGTAGCTCTTAACCACTGTGCTACTATGGCTCCTGCCCCATAGTAGGTGCTCAATAAATACTTATCGAATAATACACAAAAGTGAACTTTTCACTGTTGACTCACTTTGTTTTCATGATGCTCACAGTGTGTTCCTCTCACAACTCTTTGTTGTTGTTGTTAGGTGCCATCGAGTTGGTTCCCACTCAGCAACCCTATGTACGTACAACAGAATGAAACACTGCCCAGTTCTGCACCATCCTCACAGTCAACTCTTAGATACGGTGAAACCTGTGAGTGCCTTGTTTTTCTGGGTCTCACAAGTTTTCCACCTTTGACAGGGTGTGGTCTTACCACTTTTCTCTTGCTCTCTGTTTTAGTGGAAAATATTTGAGTTTTCCTTCTCTGACAGGTTTCTGCCTTACAGAGGTTCTGGCTTTTGCAGGTTTTACTGCATAAATTGCCTTATTCCTGCACCAGAGTGAATTGAAGAGGCTGGATTTGGAAGTAGGAGCTGGGCCACTGAAGTTGCTGTCTTGGCAGCTGGTTTGTATTCTCTTTCCCCTATACTTTTGTGAGCCTTTTAAAATCACATGCTGTTATCACTTGAGTGAGGTAACAATTCCTGGGTCATGAGACAGCTGTGGTGGCTCTGACTCATGTTATGACAGGGGAAAATTAGTGTGGTTCTGATCCTGAGAATTAGAGGCAAGAATCTCCTAACATGCACATGAGGCGTTGACTCTGTACATTGAAATGCCTTTTCACCTTCAGGGAGTTTACACTACTTTGAGTTTAACATGGCAGAGTGCGGTACCCTAGAGCAGAAATGAGCTGTTGTGAGGTGTGATACCACGGAAGCTGCTTTAATAGTTTTAGACTTCAAGTAACTAAATAGATGAGGTTCATCTTCATTCATTGGACAGATATTTATGGGGTGCCCCCCCCTTTTTTTTATTTTTCCCACACAAAAATTTATATATACATTGTTATGTGACACTAATTGCTCTCCCCATACTGTGACAGCACACTCCTCCTTTCCACCCCTGATTCCCCATGTCCATTCAGCCAACTCCTAACCCTCTCTGCCTTCCCATCTCACCTCTGGACAGAAGCTGCCCGTTTAGTCTCTTGTATGTACTTGAGCTAAGAGGCACACTCCTCATGAGTATCACTTTATGTCCCACAGTCCAGTCCAATCCCTGTCTGAAGAGTTGGCCTTGGAAATTGTTTTACTTCTGGGCTGATAGAGAATCCAGGGGCCGTGCTTTCCAGAAAGGGGTTCCTCCAGTCTCAGTCAGACCATTAAGTCTGGTCTTCTTACTAGAATTTGAGTTCTGCACCCCACCTTTCTCCTGCTCCATCCAGGACTCTGTTACGTTCCCTGTCAGGGCAGTCATTGGTGGTAGTCAGGCACCATCTAGTTCTTCTGGTCTCAGGCTGATGAAGTCTCTGGTTTATGTCGCCCTTTCTGTCTCTTGGGGGTGCCCATTTTTTTTAAGGGATTGTGTTTACCATTAACAACAGGTAACATTAATAGCTGCTGTTATTGGACTGGAAACCCTAGTGGCATAGTGGTTCAGAGGTACACCTGTTAACCAAAAGATCAGCAGTTCACATCCACCAGCCACTCCTTGGAAACCCTATGGGGCAGTTCTACTCTGCCCTATAGGGTCGCTGTGAGTCGGAATCAACTCGACAACAATGGAGTGTATGGGTTATTGGATTGAATTGTATTGCCCCAAAATGTATGTTGGAATCCTAACCCCTTTACCTGTGAATGGAGCCCCGGTGACGGAATGGTTAAAAGCTGTGGCTGCTAACCAAAAGGTTGGCAGTTGGAATCCACCAGCTGCTCTTTGGGAACCCTATGGGGCAGTTCTCCTCTGTCCTGTAGGGTCGCTATGAGTTGGAATTGACTGAACAGCCATGGGTTTAACCCTTTTACCTGGGGATGTAGTCCTGTTTGGGAGTAGGACGTCCTTTGTTATGTTAACAAGGTCATGTCAGTGTAGTGTGTGTCTTAAACCTAGTCACTTCTGGGTTATAAGGAGCAGCGTAGACACAGAGAGAAGCACGCACGAATGGAGGGGAAGATAGATGCCATGTGAAGATCACTGAGGAATCGAGGAATGCTGAGGCTACAGAAGCTGAGACAAGAATCCTCTCCCAGAGCTGATAGAGCCTTCCCCTATAGCCAGTGCCCTGAATTCGGACTGCTAGCCTTCTAACCTGGGTTGTCTTCTCACTTTTTTGATTATATCATTTGCAGCACATAACTTTTTAATTTTGATGAGGTCCAAGTTGCTTTTTTTTTTTTTGATCACCTGCGTTTTTGGTGTCATATCTGAGAAACTATTGCCTAACTCAAGGTCATGAGGATTTGCTTCTAAGAGTTTTATAGTTTTAGCCCTTACTTTAGGTCTGTGATTCATTTTGAATTCATCTTTGTATATGGTGTCAGGTAGGGGTCCAACTTGATTCATTTGTATATGGATATCCAGTTGTCCCAGCACCATTTGTTGAAAAGACTACTCTTTTCTAATTGAATTGTCTGGTTCAAAATTAATTGACCATAAATGTAAGGGTTTATTCCTGGGACCCCAGTTCTATTCCACTGATATATATATCTACACATATGCCAGACTGTCTTGATTATTGTAGCATTGTACTAAGTTTTGAAATTGGGAATTGTGAGTTTACCAACTTTGTTCTTTATCAAGATTGTTTTTGGTTATCCTGGTCCTTTGTAATTCTGTGTGAATTTTAAGATCAGCTTGTGAATTTCTGCAGAAAAGGCAGCTGGGATTTTGATAGGGACTGCGTTCAATCTGTAGATCAGTTTTGGGATATTGCTATCTCAACAGTGTTGAGTCTTCTAATCCGTGAACGTAGAATGTCTTTCCATTTATTTAGATCTTTTTTAATTTCAACAGTGTTTTATAGTTTTCAATCTATAAGTCTTTTATTTATTTTGTTAAATTTACACCTATTCTTTTGCTGCTGTTGTAAATGGAAATGTTTTCTGAATTTCATTTTCAGAATATTCATCGGTAGTATATAGAAACACAATTGATTTTTGTATATTGATTTTGTATCCTGCAGCCTTGCTGAACTTGTTTATTAGTTCTAATAATTTGTTAATGACTTCTTTATGATTTTCTATATACAAGATCATGTCAGCTGCAAATAGAGTAGTTTTACTTTCCCTTTCCAATTTGGATGACTTTTCTTTCTTTCCTTCCTTCCTCTCTCCCCTTCCCTTTCCTCTTTTCTGTTTAATTGCCCTGGCCAGACCTCTAGTAAAATGTTGAATAGAAGTGGCAAGAGTAGACATCCTTATTGTTCCTTATCCTAGGGGGAAAGCATTCAGGTTTTCATCATTAGGTATTATTAGCTGTGGGTTTTTCATAGATGCCGTTGATCAAGTTGAGGAAGTGCCCTTCTATTCCTAATTTGTTGAATGGTTTTTTCTTGAAAGGGCATTGGATTTTCTCAAATGCTTTTTCTGTGTCTATTGAGAGGATCTTATAGTTTTTGTCCTTTATTTTATTAATATCATATAGTAAATGATTTTTCAAATTGATTCTTTTTTATATTTTTCAGGACTTAAATGAAAGTACTTTGCTTTTCAGTAAAATCGAGATGTCCGAGTAACAGTTGCTTCTGCTTGCATATTGTTTTTCATTGAACTGAAGTTCTTTGCTCTTTTTCTTTTGGAAAATGAATCCATGAAAGTGATTGCTTCATAGTACATGTTCCAGAGAAGGAATAAAGTTCTAAATCGGATGGGGAATAGGCTGTCTCACTTTCTAGGGGAGGGTGGATGATTTATTGTTGTCCCTACTACGATTGCTGTTCTCTAACATTTAAGAGACCCTGACTTGTCCTGGCCTGGGAGTGTTTGCTCATTATACTGATCTCCTTGTCTCATCTTTTAAAAAGAGTGAACCCAGATTCTTATTACCAGAGGATGTTGGCCTCCTTTGTAAGGAAAACATTATTAAGGGTCCTTATGTGGAATTTGATCCCAGGAAGTCTGACACTGGAGTTTTTGCTGATCTTTCCTCCCTCTTTTAGGGTAAGGATTAGTATATCTTTGACCATCTCCTGGTTTAAGCTTTGCTATTGTGGGTTTAGGGGCCGCGGCTTAGCAACCATTTCATAGCACTCAGCTTTCCCTTGTGTCTGTCCTCCTCCCCCCTTGTATCTTCTCCCTCCCCACCCCCATTCTCCATCTTCCTATCTCCTGTCCTCTCCTCCACGCCCCTCTCCATTCTCTTCCTTTTGTCTTTTCCCCCATTCCCCTCTCTCCGACCCCATCCCCCATTCTCTCTTGTAGTCTTCTCTCCCCTCCCTCCCCTTCTCTCTGCTCCCCCTCGCCCCTCCTCCCGCTTCTCTTCTCCCCATGGTCCCCTCCTCCTGGCCCATCTCCTCCCCTTTCCCCTTTTGTCTCTGGAATCCTATGCCCTTGCTCTGACCATTACCCGCCCTCTGCCCAGTGAACTAACCACTTGCTGATGGATGTTGCCTTTGGTGTTTCGCCTGTGAGTTTCTCCACCTTCAGACCCTGTATCCTGCTTTCTCTGTGGAGGTAGGGAGTGAAGGGGACCCAGTTCTCATAGCCCCAAATAAGCTCTGTTTGCAAGGCCTAACTGGTCCCTCGTTCTGCTCCGGGGTGTCCCTGAATCTCAGAGCGGCCTTTTGAGGGAGGCAGGAGCCTCCAGAGGGGACACGGATTTGAATGAGGACAATGCTTTGGCCTCTGAGAATACCTGATGACTTAGGGACAGGCAGCCTTTTTTCCGGCCCTTAAAAATGCCTTTTATTTGGGGGTAGGTAGTATGTTACGAGTAAAATAAAATGATTACTTTGGTCAATATTTAACGTTTTGGAAATGGGAACCTGAGTGTTCTCTAGCTGGTTGTGATTCTTTGTCCTGGCCTCTAGAAGTGGGTTAGTCTGGGATGAAAAGGGGGGTGGCCCACTAAACAGCTAGTTCTCTTAACTTGCTGGAGCCCAGATGCCCTGGGCCCCAGGCCTGGGTGGAAACCCACCTTCCAGTGGCCTGAAGCACCAAGTTGTCTTAGCTTTTGGAACCTAACACTGATAATGGAATTTTAAAGCAATGTTTTTCCAGTTCTGCTTTTCAGGTTAAAAAAAAAAAAAAAGTTTCATTTGAATATCGTTTGTGTCATGTGGAAGGAGTTTTCTCTAGATAGGAGGGCAACTTTCCTAGAAAGTAGAGTCAATAAATTGGATTTTCCAGTACAGGTTTTTATCTCTTGCAGTGCCAGGGGTTGGACTCTAGAGACAGACCGCCCAGGTTCAAGCCCCGTTGTGCCGTTGCCAGCAGTAGGGCAGTTTCTTAAGCTCCCAAAGTTGCAGTCTCCTCCTCGGTAGAACGGAGATGGGGATGATTTCTTCTTCAGGCTGAGAGGCTAAGGGAGGTGATACAGGTTAAGTGGTTAATAAGTGTTATCTATTAGTTATTAAGAATAGCTAGCAGCAGAGGTCAACCATTGAAAGACACAGCCTGCTGCCAGTTTTCTTTATTTTCTTTCCTGTGCTCTGTTTTTTCACTTGGATTACGTGATATCTCTGGAATTTTAAGTTAGCACAGTTTACAAAATTAGAGCTGGAAAAGAAGCTTACTTGAGGAAAATAAGAATCTTTACTAGATGATGCGTGTGTATTTCTTAATTTTTTTTTTTTTTTTACCAGGAAATTGGATGTGGGAAGGTTCTGAAATGTTTAATTTTGAAATGTGATGGTTGTGATTTTCAAACCAGAAATCTATTACTACCATAAACTGATGCTTGTGAGGGCATATTTTATAGTGTATTACCTCTATGCACGCGTACCTTTTTGTTTTATAACTGCATTAGAAACTGAACTCATTCCTTCAGTTAAAAGAAAACCAGCTGTGGAAACTGAGAGTAGAAGTTTTAAAGGTGGACTTACATTGGTATTCAATTCATTTAAACAATAACTGAGTGATCTCTGTGAGGGGGAAAGAGGGAACCGTGGATTTAATCTGAGATAGGGAGAATACCCTTTTGCCTAATGCTTAATGCTTAAAGTGAGCCACTAAAATACGGGCTGCTGCGTCCACCGTGAAAGGACTTTGGAGGGGTGGGGATGAGGGGCGCTTGATGGACTGGGAAACACTTAACCGATTGTGCCCCCCACCCAGGTACTCACTCAGGTACCTGAAATTAAATTTGGAACTAGAAGCTTGGCTTTGATAATCATGGTTTTGACTGACCAACTCTTGTAATTTTATTGCCTTTTGTTGATTCAAATCTGCAGTAGCATACACTTGGGAAAAAAAATCACAGGTAATTTTTGCACTATCCAGAGACTCCTTAAAACCCTCAGAGGACCATAGCTTGGGTAGCGTGGGAGTGGCAGCCACCTCTCTGAGGCCTGGTGGAGTTAGAGGAGTGAGGGCAGATAGGGATTCTGAAGGCCCCTCTGCTGCCTGCCTCTGGCTGCTGAGGCTTGAACAAGGCCTTCCTCTCTGGAGATGTTTGTTGGCTCATTTGACAAGTCAGGAGGATAAACCAGCTGGTGCCTAGAGTTCCTCTGGCTCCAATATTTCCCCTCACTCCTAGGAAGATGGAATTAAGGGGGTATTTACAGAGTGCTTGGAGCCCTTCTGAGAGTTGGAAGATTAATCAGCGTTTTTACAGTTGCTAAGTTTGGGTTTATGCTAGAAGCACAGTGTCTGCTAGACTTCACAGTACTTGTTTTGAGAGGAAGAAATTTAAACTTTTTTTCCCTAAAGCCAACTTCTAGTCAGCAGTTCCTGGGTGGCAGAAAGAGTTAAGTGCTCAACTACTAGCCAGAGTTTGGTGGTTTGAACCTACCCAGAGGCATCTTGGAAGACAGGCCTGGAGATCTGCTTCTGAAATATTATAGCCTTGAAAGCCTTACGGAGCAGTTGTCCTGCATCCACGGGGGTCACCATGAGTTGGAATTGACTCCACAGCAACTAACAACAACGAGGACTCCTAATCATAAACCCATAAAGCACTAACGGGTTATATTTCTGGTGTTAATTGAGTAGTTTTCTCCTTCCTTTCAATAGTGTGTGCTTTTGGTTATTGATTCTGTCATGAGTTTTGGTGTTTCATGAAGTCCCTGAAATAACTTTATTTTTTGTTCAGTAGGATTGCCTTAATTTCATCTAGTTTTTAAGGGGTGATGGAAACTTTGATCAATGTGTGTATGTATCTTAATTCAGGGTAACATTCGAGTAGGTCATATTTAAATTGAGTGTTTAAGTAAAACATGGCTAAGATACTAGATTGCATTTTTAAGTAAGTAAAGCTGTTTTAAAATGCATCATTATTATGATATACCTGAAATTATCTTCATATGTTTAATGGAGAAAAGGGGATTAGAAATGGTCTTATACAAGCTGATCTGTCCCTCAGTTTTGGGTTTGGCATCAGGTAAGTAGGGAGAGAAGAAGGACAAAATTCTGCCACCTAGAAATTTGAAAGATAAGCCCATAGATACCTATAGTTAAATAAAAAAAAATATATTTTTGGTGAAAATGTACATAACAAAGCAGGCATCCATTCAACATTTTCTACATGTATAGTTCAGTGACATTGGTTACATTCTTTGCAGTGGGTCACCATTCTCGCTATCTCTACCAATATTGTTTCACCACCATAAGCTTAGACTGTGTCCCCTAAGCTTCTCCTCTGTGTTTTAGAGTTACTGTTGTCAGCCTGATCTTATATAGATAATTCTTTCAAAGAATGCACTGCTCAAGGCGAACATTCTTTACTAGTTGAGCTAAATTGTTGTTTAGTTTAAAGATGACTTCATGGGATAGTTTTGGTTCAAGGCTTAAAGATTATCTCAGGGCAATAGATTCAGGGGTTCCGCCACTGTCGGTGGGTCCAGTATGTCTGGTTTCTATAAGCATTTGAAATTCTGTTCCACATTTTTACTCCCATTGATCAGGATCCATCTATTGGGCCGTTAGTTAAAACATTCAGTAATGGAAGGCAGGCACCACCCTGTTTTTCTGGTCTTATGACGGTGGAGTTCATACTGGCAATTAGACCTTCAGTCCATTTCCTTCTCCGATTGCTGGGTAACTTTCTTCCTCTGGTGGACTGTTGATTTTTTTTTGGTTATAATTTATTTGATTTAGTTTTTGTTGTTGAGAATATACATAGCAAAAAATACACAAATTCGAGTTTCTACATGTACAATTCAGTGACATTGGTTACATTCTTTGAGTTTTGCAAACATTCTCACCGCCCTTTTCTGAGTTGTTCCTCTACCATTAGCATAAAGTCACTGTGCCCTAAGGTTCCTATCTGATCTTTCAAGTTGCTGTTGTCAATTTGATCCCATATAGAAAGATCTTAAAAGAGTGTAATGCTCAAGGCAGACATTTTTTACTAGTTAAGCTAAACTATTGGTTGGTTTTAAGAAGTCTTCAGGGGATATTCTCGACTTTAAGGTTTAAAGATTATCTTAGGGCAGTAGTTTTGGGGGTTCCTCCAACCTTGATGGCTCCAGAAAGTCTGGATTGCATGAGAATTTGATGGATGGTTGATTTTTTAAAATTTAAAATAATGGGTGTTGTATTTCTGAAACAGACAGTTTTAAAATTTCCAATTATTTAAGAACAGAGGTGAAAGCAAGAAGACATCCCAAATCATACCATCCAGAAATACCTAGTGTTGATTAACAGTGAACATCCTTGGCAGAAGATCTTCTCTGTGTTTGATGTCTACTTGTCTTTATTTTTATCAAGACAATAACATGCACATAGCTGTTCTAAAAACCTTCTTATTAAAGCTAAACACAGATACAGAAAACTATGCAAAACGGTGTATAGCGTAGTGAATTATTATAAGGTAAATACCATTATAACCATCCAGGTTAGGAAAGATTTTTGCCAGCTTCCTCAGAAGCTACTCTCTCCCTCCCTCCAAAAGTAAATACTGTCTTTAGTTTTATCATAATCATTATACACCATAGTTTATTTTGCCTTTATTTTTTGTTGTTTGTTTTTAAAATCTGTTTTAATCTACAGGGTCCCATCTCTGTTACTTTCTTTTCTTCACAATTTATTTGTTGAGGAACCTGGGCTGTTGGACCTGTAGGGTTTACCACAGGTCTGAAATTATTTTTTGTGCATACTCATGGTATGGTTCAACATGGTTCTCACTCCTCTGTAGTTGCTGCTAATTCAGTATACATAGTTTTTAAAAGTCAAATACTACTAAAATGCTAATTTAAAAAAACTGCAATTTCCATGTTTCATCTGCTCAGCCCTTAGTCCTGTTCCCCAGAAGTCATCAGTTCCAACTTTCAGCTTTTTCTTCCGATATTTGCCTTTATAGTTCTAAATAATATTCTGGCATATCGGACAGTATTTTTATTCTCCTCTTACACTTGATTAATAGTTGGACTGGGTATAGAATTCTAGGTTGAAATCATTTCTCCTCAGAATTCTAAGGGCCGTGCTCCATCGTCTTTTAACCCTCAGTGTTGCTGTTTAGAAGTCCTTTATCATCCTGATTCCTGTTCCTTGTACATCTGTCATTTTTCTCTGGAAGCTTTTAGGAGCTTCTAGAATTTCAGGATGCTGTGTGGGTCTTTTTTCATTCATTGGACTGGACACTCAGTGGGCCCTTTCCATCTAGAAATTTATATTCTTCAATTCTAGGAAAATTTCTTATATCATTTCTTTGAAATTTTCCTTGTTTTATTTTCCCACTTTTCTTCATTTAGGAGCTCTTGTTTGTACCTCTATTTTTTTCTCTATTCTTAATTCTTATTCTTTTGTTTTCTTAGAGATTTCTTCAACTTGATTTTTAGTCCTTTTATTTAGTTTTCTTATTTCTGTTATCAAATTTTTAATTTCCAAAAAGCCTTGTTTTCTGAATGTTGCGGTCCCACATATTTGGAATAGTATACTATTCTTTTTTCCTGGAAATAACATCTTCTCTCTCTGAAGACATTAATGTTAGTTTTTGAAATTTTCTTTTGTTTCTTGCATTGACTCTTTTTCTTATGAGTTCCTTTTTCTGTTTGTTTGATGTCTGTCTTCCAGTTAAAGGTTTTCTTCAAGTGTCTGGTGGCACTCAGAATTCTGAGGGAAAATGATTTCAACCTAGAATTCTATACCTGATCCAACTACTGATCGATCACATGTGAGAGTAGAGTAAAGGACAGTACGTAAGGAACTAAAATGCTGATTGGAGCACTGTAAGCAGAGCTGGACTTCTGACCTTAAGGCTGTATCATGAGTGAAAAGGCACTGAACCTTTTTTCACTTGGGGTCTGTGAATATCTGTAGTTTTTTTCTCTTGGGCTGGTGAGTTTCCCCAGAGAGAAACCTTCCAGTCTTGTGCTGGCTGCTGGTGTTCTGTGAGTTTCGTTGAGTAGGGGAGCTGGGGAATTTCACCATTTAATGTATGTAGATTTACACATACTTAATCCACTCTCACTCCTGCCTTCGTTTGTGACTGGTGTTCTTTAGCGCAGAGGGTCTGTGTTTCAACCTCTTTGACTCCAGTTTTCTGCTAGAGTAGAGAAGGTATCTAACTACCTGGGTGTTTAGGAACTGGGAACTGAGAGGATGTCAACCTGCTCATTTATATGAACTTTCTGCCAGTCCTCCTGTTTTCTATCCCAACCTTGGTCCACTCCCACTCACTAAGCACAGTCACTCCAAGCCCTTAACGTTCCCAGAGTTTCTTACTTTTCCTTGGGATTCCCCTTCAGCTAAACTTGAGTTTAGCTGCTCTTGCTCCAGTAAGGTAGCTAAAACCTTGTCCAACTGCTTTTCATCTTCTAAAAAGATGTTGAACATTTTCATCCTCTTATCTTCTCTTGCATTTTCTTTGTCTTTCTGGGTTTATTATTTCTTTATAAAACTTCCTTTATGGTGGGATTTAGAGATGTAAAGCATGAAGGTCCTTGGTTGACTTTTTTATTTTGAAGGAGAATTTTTATCTTTATGTACAGAAAAGATTACATTTCATTCAGTTTAGTGGTAAGTTCATTAGCCTTTGCTTTTTCCAGGTTAGGCCCAGAGCATTATCTTCCCACTGGTGAAGGATTTCATCATATGTGTCATAGTAGTAGGTCCTGATGACTTCATCAGCCTGGCCAGAACTCCTTATTCTTCTGCGTTAACTTCTTTGAAGGTGAGGGTGGTGCACATCTTTCTGTGGCCTTTCCCTTGATAATGCTGTAGGAGCCCCCATTCTTTGCACAAGGTATGCGGGAAGACAGCCAGCTCAGTGGGTCCCTCCTCCTTGTTTTCCTCCAATATGGGGGCAGTATCAACCCTGCTGAAAGATCAGGTGGTCTCCTACTGGGGAGCTCCCCTTTACTTGCTGCT
Source organism: Dugong dugon (assembly GCA_030035585.1). Lineage (NCBI taxonomy): Eukaryota > Metazoa > Chordata > Mammalia > Sirenia > Dugongidae > Dugong > Dugong dugon. The sequence continues at coordinate 25,240,226 of CM057481.1, read as the reverse complement.
CTCTTTTCAACCTGGACCACCATCCGCTGCGTCTTTTCTTGCTTTGACTCTGATCTGTTTGTGGACTAGCTTAAGCAGTTGAGTAGTTGTTTGTTGGTCTAAACCCTGAGTGATCTGCCCTTCAAAGGCTTATAGAGGATGTTCTTGTTGTGAGCTGCTGTGGAGTTGGCCCTGACTCATGGTGACCCAATGCATAATGGAATGAAATGCTGCCCGATCCTGTGCCATCCCCACGATCAGCTACAGATTGAACCATTGTGATCCATAAGGTTTTCATTGGCTGATTTTCGGAAGTGGGTCACCAGGCTTTTCTTCCTAGACTGTCTTAGCTTGGAAGCTCTGCTTTAACCTTTCAGCGTCATAGCAACAGGAGATAGTCCTTTGTCACTGCAGCTGGATAAGCCACTATGAAAAAGAAAGGAAGAGGAATTATGAGTAATGTATGTAACCTCAGAGACTGTGGGAAAAAAAAACCCAAAGCTAAACCCCTTGCTACTGAGTCAGTTCCTAATCATTGCAACCCTGTAGGACAGAGTAGAGCTGCCGCATAGGCTTTCCAAGGAGTGGCTGGTGGATTCAACCTACTAACCTTTTGGTTAGCAGCTGAGCTCTTAACCACTGCGCCACCAGGACTCCCAGAGATTGTGAGAACTTTTAAATCATGAAAGACAATGCAGTTCTTGCTACTTTATCCCAATGCCCAGAAAACAGGCCTGGTGGGCTGTCCAAATGTGTCTGAGGATTTTTTTCTTATTAAACGTCTCCCCTTTTTTAACCCCATCTTCTCTACTGCCGAGCTACACCCCTGTGACTCACTTGGCAGCCTTTTGTAATTTGAAGGTGCTCTATAGCCTTGTGGAGGGGAATGATAGTTTAGCAGGGCTTAGCTTTGGAATTATTAAATTTGCTGACTCCATTAGAAGCAGGAAATCATCAGTGAAGTCCAGCTTACAAAGAATTTGAAGATTAAAAATTAAAAGCACCCCCTCCCAGGCGGGGCTCTGAGGGGCATGGCATGAGCCATGTGCTGAAGAGTTCGGTGTGTCGGTGTCTTAGGGATGCGTCTTCTCTTGACATTACTTTTTGGTTTGGAGCAATGGCTCTTTGTGAGTATCACATAGGAGTTTGTCAGAGATGCACATTCTTGGGCCTTACTCCGGATCTCTGAATCAGAAACTCTGGGGTAGGGCCCAGTAGTCTGTGTTTCATTAAGCCCTCCAGGGGCTTCTGATGCATACTAACTGGTTTAGATGCTTTTGTAGATTCCTATGGAAGTCAAGAGGTCCCTGGGTGTCACAAGCGGTTTATGCTTGACTACTAACCTAAAGGTGGGAGGTTCGAACCCCCTCACTGGTGTCATGGAAGAAAGGCCTGGTGATCTGCTTCTGTAAAAATAACAGCCAAGAAAACCCTGTGGAGCAGTTCTACTCTGTAACACATGGGGTCGCCATGAGTTGGAATCAACTCACAGTAACTTATTTTTTGTAATGGAAGTGAGATGTTCTGGATTTAGGGATTACTCCCCCAAAACTTGGAAAGCTGTCTCCTAGGGAGCTAGCTGTGACCTCAAAGGCTTGTAGCCACCTGAGGCTTTCAGGAGGGAAAGTCTTGAGGAAAATACTCCTCCAGTGTCGTTGTTTAAGGCCAGCTACACCATTGTTGAGCATTGTTAGCCTCTGATTTGGGAAAGTGGCCAAGTGGACCAAAAAGCATGATTAAAATCTTGAAGGGAAAAATAACATCTTATTCTGCATTATGTGAGGAAGTGACACGTCTGCGTGTGCGGACACTAGCAATAACAGCAGTGGGCATCCTGGGGGTTTCCTTCCAATCTTTATTCGGCGTGCATATGGGCATGGGATGCGTATTTATCCTAGCTGAGATCACATACTATGTATGCATTGTTCTGTATTACACATCCTCCATTATGAGGGAGCCCTGGACTCCACTGCAGTAAGTGGCAGGGCCAGGATTTCGGTTCAGGCTGTCAGAGGTGCCAGCACCCTGAGAAACTTGGGACCCTGGTGCACAGACCCTCAAGAAGTCATTTTCCCAGTACAGCTAGATGGTGTCCGGCTGCCGCTGCTGACTGTTCTGACGGTGATCACAACACAGGGTCCTAGACAGAGCTGGAGAAGAATGTAGAACAAAATTCTAACTCACAAAAAAAGACCAGACTTATTGGCCTGACAGAGACTGGAGAAACCCTGAGAGTATGGCCCCTGGACACCCTTGTAGCTCAGTAATGAAGTTACTCCTGAGGTTCACCGTTCAGCCAAAGATTAGACAGGCCCATAAAACAAAACGAGGCTAATGGGGCACAACAGCCCTGGAACAAGGACTAGAAGGCAAGAGGAAACAGGAAAGCTGGTAATAGGGAACCCAAGGTCAAGCAAGGAGAGTGTTGACATGTCATGGGGTTGTTAACGATTGTCGTAAAACAATATGTGTACTAACTGTTTAATGAGAAGCTATTTGTTCTGTAAATCTTCATTTCGAGTACAATTAAAAAAAAAATAAGTCATTTTCCCATGACATTTGGACTTGTTGGCGCTACTGGCTCATCCTGGACCTACTGTTAAGGGAGAAAGGCAGGGGAGCCGACTGACCCTGCCACGCCATTGCCATTTACAGTCCCTAACTCTGCAAGCCGGTTCAATGTTGCTTTTTCACGTGCTGCCTGGAATAGAGCCGTCTGATTCTTTCCTCGGGAACAATGGCTGTTTTTATGAGTTCTTGCTTGTCTCAGACGATGTCCCACACAATGAAATCTTTTCTTTTCCATTTGTTTAAGCTTGTGGACCTTATGGACTCTGTCTGGTTGACTTATCTAATGTTTAGAGTTAGTATAATATGATAGCAGCTTGTTCTTTGTGTGAAGAAAAAAAAAAGGTAGAGGATGGAACTTTTCCTCCCCCCACCAAAAAAAAAAAAAAAAAAAGCGAGAGAGAAAATTCTTCAACCCTATTCAGAATTAGGGATTAGGTTGGTAGCAAAAGAAGAGGTAAAAGAGGACCCTTGGGGCAAGTGGCTGTTGTGTGTGTGTATCCCTTCTTGATATGGCAGAGCAGAGTACCCTCTGCATGGGGCCCCCATTCTGTGGTATGTTCACTTTTCCTCCTGGACACAAGCAAAGGCTGGAGAATTTTTTATTAGAGGAGCCTCTGCCTCCCCACCTGCCTCCCCTGGGATCCAGGGCCAGAGGAGCTGGCAGAAGAGCACTTGCTGAGGGTCTGCTCTGAGCTAGGTCCACGCTGACCTCACCTGACCTGGCTGGTCAGATAGAGCAGGCCTGAGTTGGCTTGAGCAAAGAGGTATTCAGAATCCAGGGATGCTGCCTTTCCTCCCTCCCTGAGTGCAAATGAAACCTCAAAACTCCTGCCCACAGAGGGTTCATGTTGCTTTTTTCATGACTGAGAATGGATTTACTGCACATCCCCCGCCAGATAGACTCCAAAAAATCTCTGCTCCTGCACCTAGCCTACCCTACGCTGAGGCTTGTTTATGCTGTGACAAAAAATATCTGGATGCACAAAGGCCCAGTTCCTGTTTTGGTAGAAATTTCCCTAACCACTGGCTCTTCTGATTTTTCCCTTGTTCTCTAAGACCAGTATCATGGAGTCAGTATGCTTGTTGAACACCTGGGTTTGTTGCCATTTGGGTGTTGAGGATTTGGAGATCTGTCCTTTTGAAGATTATATCCTCGGGTATGTGTGTGTGTAACTGTGTTTGTCTATGACAGTAATAATAGATAGATAGATAGCTGCTATCAGGTCTACTCCTGCTCATGGCAACTTCATGTACAACAGAACAAGACATTGCCTTGTCCTGAGTCATCTTCACGACTGCTGGCATGTTCGAGTCCATCGCTGTGGCCATTGTGTCAATCCATCTCTCCAAGGCTCTCTCTTAGCCTCACTGGCCCTCTACTTCACCAAACACGATGTCCTCCGCCAGTGATTGATCTCTCCTGATGACGTGTCCAAAGCAAGCAAGTTGGACGGTGTTCTGTCGTGATTCATAAGGTTTTCATTAGCTAGTTTTCCAAAGCAGATCTCCACGCCTTTCATTTTAGTCTGTCTTAATCTGGAAGCTCTGCTGAAACCCGTACACCATAGGTGACCCTACTGGTATTTGAAGTACCGGTAACTTAGCTTCCAGTATCACAGCAACATGCAAGCCACCACAGTATGACAACCTGATAGACAGGTAGTGGAATAGTAACAGTAACTACCATTTATTGAAGGCTCATTATGTGCCAAGTACTGTGCTAAGCATTTAGCCAACATGATCAGTAGGTATTTGAGGAGTAAATGCCCCACCCTGCTGTACTTCCTTATCTTGTCCCTTAGCCCGGTAAATCAGAGGCAGGAAGGAGAAGCAGGTATAGGCTGTACAGAGAGAGGTTTGCAGATCAGAGTCAGGGGGTTGGTTTTATTTCAGTCATGATGGAAAGCTGTTGGGTGTGTCTAAGCAGGGAGATCAGAAGTAACTTCCTCCAGCCTACCTGCTTACCTCCCAGCCGGTTGTATAACCGGACCAAGAACCAAGGACATCACACTCCCAGCCTGGTGACTGGAAGAAGCAGCATTACATCGAAAGTCTCAGATGAATTATTTTCTGTAACCATGACCTTAAGCACTTTTACCACCATCATACTTGTTCCCAGCATGGTTGAAACATATTGAAGGTGGAAATTGTAATTAGTGGAAAGTGAAAACAATTCGGTTATTTTATTCACTGAAGCAAACATAACTAAGTCACTGGAAGGTGAATCATTTCCCATTTGCTAGACTAGTCACTGACATGTTTATCTGTGTACATTTGATAATAATAAATCAGTTGTTTGTGACTGAAGCCATAGACTTAATTTTTTAAAAATTATCATTCAACAAAACAGATTGTTTTCTTTTAGTGTACCAGTAACCAGTTGCTGTCAAGTCATCTCTAACTCATAGTGATCCCATGTGTATCAGAGAAGAACTATGCTCCATATGGTTTTCAATGGCTGATTTTTAGGAAGTAGATCACCAAGGTTTCTTTTGAGGTGCCTCTGGGTGGCCTTGAACCTCCCCAGTCTTTCGGTTAGCAGCTGAGACTTCTTTGGTAAATATATAGGTAACAGAACACTTGCCATTTCTATGATCTTTACATATACAGTTCAGTGATGTTAATTATATTCATCATGTTGTTTAACCATCACATTAACTGTTCCTGAATTTTTTTTTAATCACTTAACAGAAGATCAGTGTACCCTAAAAATTCTACGAATTTAGCAAATGTATATAGTCATATGGAAATCCTGGTGATGTAGTGGTTAAGAGCTACAGCTGCTAACCAAAAGGTGGGCAGTTTGAATCCACCAGGCTCTCCTTGGAAACTATATGGGGCAGTTCTACTCTGTCCTATAGGGTTGCTATGAGTCGGAATCGACTTGACGGCGATGGGTTTGGTTTTTTTGGGTTTTTTTATAGAGTCATATAAGGAGCCCACGTGGTGCAGTGGTTAGGCGCTCGGCTGCTAACTGAAAGGTCAGGGGTTCGAACCCACTAGCCGCTTTGCGGGAGAAAAATGTGGCAGTTGGCTTTGTAAAGATTATAGTCTTGGACCCTATAGGGCAGTTCTACCCTGTCCTATAGGGTCGCTGTGAGTTGGAATCGACTTGACAGCAATGGGTGGGTTTTTACAGAATCATACAACCACCACAGGTCACAGGATTGTTCCATCACCCCAACGAAACTCCCTTATGCCAGCCCCTTTATAGTCATCCCCGCCTCACAGATTTTGTAAACAGTTCTTTATTGAGATATAATTCACATACCATACAGTTCACCAACTTAAAGTATGTAATTCAGTAGTTATTAGTTTATTCAGATTTGTGCAGTCATAAGCACAATCAATTTTAGAATATTTTCATCATCCAGAAAGAAAAGCCATACCTGTTAGTAGTCACTCCGCATTTTACCTTAACCTCCCAGCCGTGGGTAACAACTAATCTACTTTCTATCTCTATAGATTTGCCTATTCTGGACACTTCATATAAATGGAATCATATAATATGTGGCCCTTTGTGACTGTCTTCTTTCACTTTGCATAAGTTCATCCATGTTGTAGTGTGTATCATGCACGTCATAGCATGTATCAGTACTTCATTCCTTTTTATTGCCAAATAATATTCCATGGTATGGAGATACCACATTTTGTTTATTCATCAGTTGATGAACATTTGAAGCATTTCCACTTTTTGGAAAACTACTATGAATAATACTGCTCTCAACGTTTGTGTACATATTTAAATCTACCAGCCACTCCTTGGAAACCCTGTGGAGCAGTTCTGCCCTGCCCTATAGGGTCGCTATGAGTCGGAATTGACTCAACGGCAATGGGTTTGATTTTTTTCGTTATGGTAACTATATGTTTAACCTTTTGAGGAACTGTGAGACTGTCAAAGCAGCTGCCCCGCTTTACATTCCCACCATCAGTGTGTGAGGGTTTCCATTTCTCTACATCCTTGCCAACACTTGTTATTGTCTGCCTTTTGATTCTAGCCATCCTAGTGGTACGAAGTAGTATCTCCTTGTGGTTTTGATTTGCATTTCCATGATGACTAATGATGTTGAGCATCCTTTCATGTGCTTATTAGCCATTTGTCTCATGTACTTTAAAAAATCATTTTATTTAACTTGGATAAGTTGAATAAACATCCTTTAACAAATGCTTAAAATATTTAGCATAACTTAGAAATGCACTGTTTTCACCTATAGCTTCGATTTCTTAAATTACATTTAGCTGACATTAAATAGATTATTTCCCCTAGCAGAATTTTAAACATTACAACATTAAAAAACAACAAATATTCTTTTTTCTTTTTCGTTCACTCAAATTTAGAAAAAGGTGAAAATTCCTGCTTTTTAATGTTGTCCCAAACACAACGTAAAATTATGCATTTTTTATATCTTAAGCTTTAGGATATGATACTGCGTACTTTTTTTTTTTTTTTTAAACTCACGTCCTCTGGCCCCGATTGTGAAGATAAAATGCTTGGCATCCTCTTTGATGCCTTTAACCTCAATATTTCTATTTCTAATTCTAGGGTTTTAAAAATAATCTGGTGTGACAGACAAAAGTTAGGTACCAAAATTGCTTCAGTCAGATGAGCCAGTTTTATATGGGATTAAAACCAACCTGTAACCTGAGTCACACACAGCTGCTATTATTGGAACAGAGCCCTGGTGAAGGGCACCTTCTGTTGACGGGGCCAATTCAGATCCAGCAGCTTCCAGGCCAGGAGGTAGAGCAGAGGTATGCTTTAAGGTGCAGTGATTAAAATCACTCTAAAACTGGTAAATTACTCTTTGATATTTAGACTAGTGCCACTTTGGATATCAAGGAATAATGGAATATTCTTATGTAAATATTCCAGCTTTTGATGGGAAGCTTCTGGAGGTCTGGAATCTAATTTGATGCATGTTTTTTTTCCCATGGAGACTAGTAGCAGTGGGAATTAGTGAGAGGGCAGTGATGGTTCGGTGGTAGAATTCTTGCCTTTTATGCGGGAGACCTGGGTTCAATTCCCAGCCAGTGCGCCTTATGCACAGCCATAACCCATCTGTCAGCAGAGACTTGTGTGTTGCTATGCTGCTGAACAGGTTTCAAGGGAGCTTCCAGACTGAGACAGACTAGGAAGAAAGACCTGGTGATCTTCTTGTAAAAATCAGTCAGTGAAAATCCAGTGGATCACAGCAATCCGATCCCATTGTGCCATGAGGTCACCTTGAGTCAGGGGCTGACTCTGCAGCAGCTAACAACAGCAGACAAGCAGCAGGCTCTCAGTGCTTTTTGAAAGAATACTTGATGGTGGGAGCAGACACTGATTGCCAAACTCGTGTCCATCTTTTGGCATGCTTTCCTTTTTTCTAACAGAATCCTGATTTTGTTCCACTCTTTATCCTCCCCTTTGGAGCTTGCTGGGGTTGGTCTGGAAGTAGTGGAGGTCACTGGCCTCAGCCCCAGCCCCACTGGGCAAGTCTTCATTGCTCCAGGCCAATCCTCTTACCATGTCTTTGACATGGGCCATTGTAATTAGGACACATCTGCTGCGGCTCCTGAGGAAGATTCTCCTTGTGGATAAGAAGGAGATGTGGAGAGATTGCCCTTCTCCTTCCTCTGAGCATTGTCATATCTATAAGTACACTGTATCTACTGCCCTCATCTTGTGACCTAAGAAGAACCAACCTGAGGGCAAAATGCTGACACCCTGCATGTGACCGAGTGGGGAGGGAGGGACTGACATGGATTCTGGGGTTGGCTCTGTCTCATTTGTGTCTTGGGCAGGCCATATGTTCCTCCTCCATAAACTGTAACATCTTTGTTAGAAGGAGAGATACTCTTAGTCACGTGAATGAGGACTGGAAGGAACCTTTAAAGGTCAACCAGTTGTACCTCCTGCCTCATGCAGGGATCGCTTCAACATCCAGTGTGACCTGGCCCATCATTTTATGGGCCACTTGCATTGTTACTCTCCTGTATCCTCTAACCTGGTACTTAGCATGCATTTTGTTCATCTGTTTGTGCTCTTTTTCTTAAGTATTTGAAGAAACCGGAAAATACAACCAACTGAAAGAACTTTTCATTTTAATTGTCAGTAAACCAGAATATGTTCTGTGAGCTTTCTTCAAGGCTGAGCCCAAGCTTCACTTCCTCCTTTACTCCTCCCCAGATTTGCCCTTTGTCCATGTTGGATTATTTTTTGCCACCTTTGAGCTCTCCTGGCTTGGCTCATACTTCTCTTCCTGCTCTGCCACAGTGGACGTTTTGTTGGGAAGTCCAGTGTGTCCAGCTTTTGAGAAGATTACCCCTCCAAGCCTCTCTCCTCACCTTGAAAATGTAGATAATACCCAAGTTCCTGGCAGTTGTGGAGATGAAATGAGATCAAGTGTATTTTTAAGTGCCCGTTGGTCCTAAATTCTATTTTACCATGTTCATCTTTGTTATGAAGGAGCCGTGGTGACACAATGGTTAAGTGCTCGGCTGCTAAGAGAAAGGTTGGTGGTTTGAACCCACCCAGTGAGTCCATGGGAGAAAGAGCTGGCAATCTGCTTCAGTAAGGATTATAGCCAAGAAAGCCCTATAGGGTAGTTTTACTCTGTCACAGGGGTCGTTGTGAGTCGGAATTGACTTGACACCCAACAACATCAGAATCTTTGTTAGGAGGAGAGATACTCTTGGTCACATAAATGAAGACTGGAAGAACCTTTAAAGGTCAATCTGTTGTACCTCCTGCCTCATGCAAGAATCACTCCTAACATCACGTGTGACCTGGCCTGTTATTTTGTGGGCCATTTGAATTATTGAGCTGACCTTTCTGCCACCGCCTGCCCCCACCCCCACCCCAGCCCTGCCCCAGTGGCATCTGGCAGAGTGACTTGTATATATTAAAATTATTCCATTTGATTCAGCCATTCCGTATCTAGGAACCTATCCTTTGCTTTCCGCAGTGCACAAAATTGTTAAGTTATGGTTCACCCATTCGGTGGATTACTGTGCATCTGTAAAAATCAAAGATTCATCTCCACATGTTTTGATAAGGAATAATCCAAGGTGAACTGCTAAACCAGGAAAACAAAGCGCAGAACTCTGTAGATTAGGCTGCCATCTATGTTAAAAAAAACATGTATCTACCAAAGCTTAAGATCCATATGCTAACAAAACTTAAGATGCCATAGATGGCAAGGTACCATGTACCTCTGAGAAGAAAAGAAAAAAATGCTTCCAAGTAATTATAAGACACATCTTGATTACAGAGATATTAAAATGTAAAAAAGTGTACATCTTAGGAGACTTACTCTTTTCCATTTATCTTTGGACTGTTTTTTTTAAACAGGTCCACCTTTATTTCATTTAAAAGAAATGGAGAACCCAGCAAATCCACTCCTAGGTATGTACCCAAAAGACTGGAAAGAAGAGACTCAAAACAGAGACTTGTACACCAGTGTTCATTGCAGCACTATTCACAATAGCCAGAAGGTAGAAATAACCTAAATGCCCTTCAACAGTTGAATGAATAAACAAAATGTGGTACATACCTGCAGTGGAATACTACTTAGTAACAGAAATGAAGTCTTGCTACATGTTACAATATGGATGGAGCTGGAAGACATTATGCTGAGTGAAATAAGTCAGTCACAAAAGGACAAATATTGTATGACCTCACTTATATAAAAACACAAGAAAAGGCAGATGTATAGAGAACAAAGTTTATTAGTGGTTACCAGGACTGGGAGGGAGGGGGAAAAGAGGGGAGGTTAATGATGATGGAAATATCATGTTGATTAAGGGTAGAGTTGCACAGCTGAGTATTATATTTGCCGTCAATAAATTGTACGCCTGTAAAAAGTTGAATTGGCAAAAGTTGTATGATAGATATATTTATAACAATGACAAAAAAAAAGTAGCTGCTAAGGCTGCATATGTACAACCGAAAACCTCATGGGATTTGGTTTCTTGGTTTGGAGGTTTAGGGTCATGGTTTCATGGAACATCCCGGTTAATTGGCCTAATAATTTGTTTAGTACTTGTGTTCTACCTCCTATTTTGACGCATAGTGCCTGGGGTCTTAAAAGCTTGCAAGAGGCCATCCAAGGCCATTCAACAGAGGAAGAAGGAGATTCAGGAATACGAGGAGGAAATGGAATGTGTGGCTAATTGCCTCCATGAATAACTGCCTCCTTTGCCATGAGACCAGAAGAACTGGATGGTACCTGGCTACCATTACTGAACATTTTGATCAAAGATTCAATAGAAGAATCCTGATCAAGAGGGGGAAAATGCAGAACAGAATTTCAAATTCTTATGAACTCCAGACTTCCTGGAGTCATGAAGGTTGGATGAACCCCTGAAACTATTGCCCTGAGATAATCTTTACACCTTGTCTATGTTTTTGTTGGTTTTATCTGCATTTTCCTTGATCTCTTTTCCTAATTTCTTGGAGAGCTCTAAATATTAGTCTTTTGAATTCCATATGAGGTAGTTCTACTGCCTTTTATTCTACTGGAAGGTCATCGATTCTTTATTTTTGTCACTTGCTGAAGCCATCGTGTCCTGCTTTTTTATACGTTTTGATATTGTCTGCTGTCTTTGAGACATTAAGGTATTATTTTCTTTATTTACTGATTGTACATTCGTTTGTTGTGTCCTGCTTTTTTGTTTTGTTTTGATATGTCAGGGTGGGCAGGCCATGCATACTTTGCTGCTTGCTCCTCTGTGGGCATGATAGCTCTCACCACCTCTCTGGGTGGGTAGAACAGCAGCGGGCAGGGTGAGCCTGCTTCACTGTACACTGGTTTGGCGAGGTGGCTGAGGGTGGACTGGGTGGGTGCTGTCTGCCTCCTGATGTTGGTTCAGTGGTGTGGGAGCAGATAGGCAGGGATGTCAGATGGGGAGTGGTACAGGCTTGCTTCCTGTCGTTCAGCAGATGGTTGAGTGGCGGGAGGGGAGGGGTGGTGCAGGCCCAGTGTGGTGATGGGCCTGAGCGCTGAGAATGCTCTAGCCGTGGCAGCACAGTGGGGGCTGGCAGGAAGGGAGTTGGCATACGGGGCTAGGTGGAGATGGCGCGGGGAGAAAGAAAAGGAAAGATAGGGAAGAGAAAAAAGAAAAAAAAAAATGGCAGTGTGGTGGGGGCCAGCCAGTGGGTGCGGGGTGGACCCAGGGTGGCGACAGGCCAGTGGCTCTCTAGCCAAGGGACATGGCATGGCCTGTCTGGAAGGATTCGAGGTGGCACACAGGGCGGAAGGGCGAGGGGTGGGAAAGTGTGTTTTTCTGGTTACCAAGTGCTCTGTCTCCTGTTGGGAGCTCCGTGAAGTTGCCTTCCCATACTCCCTGTCCGAGGTCCTTGTGGGCTGTGTTCCAAGATGGCGATGCCGTGCAGTGTTAGTTGGCAGGGGACCTCCACTCCGTATCTGTGTTTGTTCTCTGTTTTCTGTCAATTTCTTCTTCCATTTGGTGTTTGATCTAGTCCTTTATCCCTTCATTTGATGCTTAGGCTTCCAGGATTCACATTTGTATCTGTTTTACTTAGTTTTTCGGGTTTTTGCTGCAGAGGGTTGGCGTAGTGTCTCTCTACAGTGACATATTAGCTCCACCCCTAAACCTTAAACCAAAAATATCCCCTGAAGTCTTCTTAAAAACAATAGTTTAGCTTAACTAGTAAAAAAAAAGGTCTGCCTTGAGCATTATGCTCTTTTAAGAACTGTCTACATGGGATCAAATTGAGAACAGCAACTGGAAAGATAAGAACCTTAGGGGGCAGTGAATTTATGTTAATGGGGTAAGAACAACTCAGAAAAGGAGGATGAGAGTGGTTGCCCAACTCGAAGAATGTAATCAGTGTCACTAAACGGTACAGGTAGAGACTGTTGAATTGGTGTATGTTTTGCTATGTATAGTCTCAACTCTCTCTCTCTCTCTCTATATATATATGAAGAAATCAGGGATATGTATATTTATGGTGTGAGTAGGCCTTGGGCTTTGGGAAGCTTTCACGAGTGCTTCTATGTAGATAAAGATTTTGAGATTTATCTCTGCCCTAGAATTGAAACTGAGTTAACTGTATCCCGGAAGGATGACTCCTCATCTTCGCCAGTGGTCTTTCTGGTAGTCTTAATGAGTTCTAATAAAATCTTGAAAATTGTGTCTCCATGAGAATTGTGGTCTGTTTCTCCCTGTGCCTAGTCGGGCTTAGTTAGACCACAGATATTTCCTTCTTTCCCTTTGTGAGTATTTCTGTGCATTTCAGCACAAGAATATATATGGTGATCACGTATAATTTTCTTTGATATTTATGTTGTAGTTAAAAAATATCCAACTCAGAAAGTTTATAATTTTCTAGGAAGAAATTTAATGTGATTGATTTCAGGTGTTTTCCCTGCCTCCGGAGTGACAGCTAGCTAGTGGAGATTGTTTTTGGCAAGGTGGCGGGTAACTTAGATTCTTGTCCTGGCTTCACCATTCACTAGTTGATGCTTCAGTTTCCTCCTCTGTAATGGGGATGATAATGGCCTCTCCTCCTGCTTTCCAGATTTGTAAGGCATGAATGAGATAATTTACATAAAAGTGACATATACTGAGTTGTTGTGGGGTGCCATCCAGTCAGTTCCGACTCAGTGACCCCATGTGACAGAGGAGAACTGCCCGATAGGGTTTCCCAGGCTGTAATCTTTGTGGAAACAGATCGCCAAGTCTTTTCTCCTGTGAAGCCTCGGGTGGGTTCTAACCACCAAGTTTTTGGTTAGCAGCCAAATGCTTAACTGTTGCGCTACCAGGTCCTTTATATACTTAATTATGGACAATAATACGGTATCTAAAAGCATGAGTTACATGTGTTACATGCACACAGCAGTGATTCAGAAAGTTCTTGGTGTATATTAATCATTTTTTGAAATATTCAGATATTGAAAAAGCAATTCCATGAAAACAAAAAAAAAATTGTTTTAGGGTCACTTAAAATGATAAAGGGCCACTGGAGCATCATACCTCAGTATTGTCCCTTTGCATTTGGAAGTGTGGAGATAGGAGCTTTAAAAATGCAGCAGAGAAGCATAATGAGGGGAGGTACCTGCTTTCCAGGCACAGCTTCACTTAGCAGTCTCACTGGTTCATAGTTGCAGTCTGTCGCTGGGAAAAAGCCTGAATGTTAACGTTGTACGTTCATAAGATGTTTGTCAGGTGGCTTTGTTTGGATCTCACCAGCTTAATTTCAGGAATGAGTAAGCTGACCCTCAGACTTAATGATTTAAGCAGGAGGATCCTGTGAAAACTGGAATGATATTCTTCAGGCCTTTGAATTGACCTCAAGTTTATTTTACTTTTTTAAAAAAACTTTTAATTTTGGTATAATTTTAGATTTACAGAAAAGTTGCCAAGATAGTACAGAGAGTTCCCATACACCCTTGACCCAGCTTCCCCTACTGTTAACATCTTACATAACTGTTGACCTTAAGTTTTAAAGTGTGATGGGTGTGTGTGCACATACACGCACACACACAGCTCAGGAGAGGCGGCTCTCTTATCTATTGGTACTTTGATAGCTCATTGCACTTATACCTCCAGAGTACAGAATAGACTGTGGCCATGGCAGAAGCAGGCAAGGAGCTGCTTTGAAGCTGCAGTTCTAAAGCAGGAGATATGGGGAAAACAATCAGCTGTCTGGAGAGCTCTGAGTATCATGTGAACTCAATGCCACTTGAACTTTATTTAGTAGAAGATTGGCCTGAGATACTTAATATAGACATCCTAGCTATCATGTGAAAATTCCATTCTGCTCAAGTACAAATACAAGTGAATTTGGGAATGTTCACTTTTGCTTGGTCTCATGCTAAGTCATCTCACTTCTGTCCCATCTAATTTATGAATTAGAAGACCAACAGTACATATCAATCTATTAATTCATGAATCAGGAGCAACTAGTCCATCCATCTACCCTTCCATCCATCTGCTTGGATTTTCACTTTATGGAGTAGTACTTTGACTTGGAAGTAAGTGATCCAGGTTGTTTTGGAAAGGGACATTTGATCCAAGTGACGACAGCCATTGGCACTCACTCGGGCTCAGGAGGGAACCTATGGTCTTTTAGGATGTTGCTGATACTGTCCCTCCAGAACGCAGCTGTCTCTTTGATGGAGACTGGGGAGACAGCTGCTTCTGGCCGGGGCTGCCCAACTGTGGTAGAAAAGGGGTTGAAATTGCCAGAGGAGTCGTGGCTGAGATCCTGCTCTTGTGGGTTCCTCTGTTGCTCCAGGCGAATAGAGACCAGTTGTTATATCTTGGATTGCTGTTAGCAAGCTTTTAAGACCCCAGGCGCTATTGACTGAACTGCCGGGAGGTAGAGCAGAAACTCTGAAAACAATATAAGGCCAATTGACTAGACGCCCTCAAAACCATTACACTAAACTGAGGCTTATTTTTTTAATTTTTTCTTCTTTTTAAAATTTTTAACTGATCATATGCACTATTTATTTCTAAGATTCAAGTTGTGTTAATGTTGCTTGTATTCCTTAAAACAAGCTATTTTGCTATTAAGAAAGAGCAGAACATTGCCAGGTCTTCAACAAAGACTTTGTAGTATGCTGCAGAATCTAATTTTCATCAGTGAAGGTTTAATTTCATTTGGAAAACAGTGCCTGAGAGTTCTTTCACTTGTGCCAGGTTGGACTTCCCTGTCACCCTTCTTGAGGAGCTCTTATTCAGGCTCAGCAGGCTGGAATGAAGGAATGCTTGTTTTACTGAGGGGGGCCCTCTGTGTCCTTTCATATGTGTTATCTTCTCCCCATAACCACCTTGGGAGATGAGTATCATTATCTCTGTTTTTTAGATGTGGAAGAGACACTTCAATAAGTTTAAGAAACTCAACCAAAATCACATGATAGTAGGGAAGTCAGAATTCCAGCCCTGGTTTTCTAATCCCAAATCCAGTGCTCCTTCTTCCAGAGCAGGGGTCAGTAAATGATGGCCTGTGGGCCAGATTCGTCCCACCACCTGTTGCTATAAATCAGGTTTTATCGGAACACAACTACACACCTGTTTGTTTAACGTGGTCTGTGGTTGTTTTGGGGCTACAATGGAAGAGTCAAATAATTGTGACAGAGACCGTATTGCCTGCAAAGCCTAAAATATTTACTCTGTAGCCCTTTATAGAAGCAGTTTGCCAACTCTGGTCCTGCCCATAGTTAAAGAAGAATTTAGGTTCTCTCTGTTATCAGACTCTGCTTCTAGGAAAGCTCTTGTGACTGAGTCCTTACTCTTCTGTAAAGGTATGAGCTACACAGTGAACAAAGCTGGAAAACAAAAGAGGGCAACACAGCTGTGCTTATTGTCTTAAGAGGAATGATGCCTGGCCCGCGTACTGGGTTAAAGATGGCCACAAATTCTTGCCACATCCCATGGAGAGGTGGAATCTGTATCCTTTACCCTTGAATCTGGGCTGGGCTTGTGACTTATTCTGAACGATAGATTGCAGTGGAAGACTGCGCTCCATAGGGTTTTCAATGGTTGTGATCATTCAGAAATAGCATCAGATCTTTTTTCTGAAGTGCTTTTGGGTGGATTTGAACCACCAACCTTTTGGTTCATAGCAGAGTGCTTAACTGTTTGTGCTACCCAGGAACTCCATATATAGCGTTAGATAACTGAAACACCACAAAACCAAGTTGAAATAAGACCTAGGGGAGACCACAAATGCTTTCTGGATTGGGCTATATTGCTACATCCCAGAAATGTGAATTCTTTCATAGAAGTGACCATCTTTTACAGACAGACGGAAGACTTCCCGCAGTGGGGGGGAAAAAAAAAAACTTTCTGTTTGAGTTCCCCTTTCCTACTAGGGATAAATAACAAAGTAAATGTAATTCTTAAGAACTACAAAATATTATCAACTGGAATCTGAGAAACTACCATGTGATTCTAGACTCATAAGAATAGAATGTTGTTTTACTATGAATGTATCATGGAAAAGCAAGTGAGTATATTTTAAGTAGCTTCCAGAATGTTTCCCAAAATGTTAAAGTTAAAATATCTGTGTATGGACTTCTGGAAATGAAAAGCTTTTCTGGAAAAGATATATGAATTTATTTTACCTTACAGTATTAAGGTTATATTTTCAGTTGGTTAAGTAGCTATACGTTTTTTTTCCTTACTAGTTATTTTAGGTAAAGCCTATTCAATTTGATACTGTTTGATTCTAATCAGAGGTCATGGAATTGTGGAAGAATTGGAATAGGCTTTAAAGTACGTGCCTTTCTGCAGATCTGAATGTATGGTATTTGTACGGAGTATCCCTGATCACCTGGTCATGAAGCTCTGTGATGTTAGTGCCCATCGTTTCTTTTAACTTACTGAACATCTTAGGATGGTCTTTGCAGCTGGGAGGATGTTTGCCGTGGTAGATTATTTTCCTCCTGGATAAAGCCCAAGCTCTTTTTAGCATAGGGTATGAGGCCATTTTATTTTACAGTGTCATAGATTATGGAGTCCCTGGGTGGTTCAAACAGTTAATGTGCTCAACTGGTAACAAAGGTTGGACGTGTGAGTCCACCCGGGGGCACCACAGAAGAAAGGCAGTCTACTTCAGAAAAACCAGCTATTGAAAACCCTGTGGAGCACAGTTCTACTTTAACACACATGGGATACGGTTGCCATATGTTGGAATTGACTTGACAGCAACTGTTTTGTGTGTGTGTGTGTGTTTACATAAATTATAATATGAGTAATGCCCCCTGGAACTGTGTGATGAAGCGGCCTGGATCCACCCCTTCCTGCCCCTCCAGTTTTATCCTTCGAATCTTAAGCTCCACCAGCATTGAACTTTTTAGGGTTTTCTTGCTCCTTCTGCAAAAATACCTTCCTTGCCCTTCCATCTGAACAAAAAAGCCCTCTAAATCTTCCTGGTTATAAACAACACCAATATATCTACATATTTGCTTTATCCTTCCAAACCAAAAACCAAACCCTTTGCTGTTGAGTTGAACTGCCCCATAGGGTTTCCAAGGCTGTAATCTTTAAGGAAGCAGACTGCCAATTCTTTCTCCCTCAGAGCAGCTGGTGGATTCAAACGGCTGACCTTTCAGTTAGGAGCTGAGCGCTTAACTAGTATGCCACCAGGGCTCCTCGTTATCCTACAGTCACTCAGAATAATTTTGGACTTGCTAGACTCATATTACTACCATTAACAAAGCTACTAAATAAAATTCAAGATTTACTGTTTGCAGTTATTTGTCATTAGAATATATCCCATGAGTGTGCACAGAGTATTGTGTGCAAGAGCGACTTTGTTGCTTTCTTTTCTTCTTCTCAGTGTGTGTGTTACTCATTTGCTTTATAATTACTTTCACTCATTTATGTGCAGTTTTAGAGTCCCTCGTCTTCATTGATTTAATTTAATAACTTTGATTATGTAAAACATTAACGTGGTCAAAAGTTCAAAGCGTAGAAAAAGGCGGACCCAGAGATAGCTCATTACCTTCTTAATTCTTTCCACCCTGTGCCTACTTACCCCCATAAAAAAACCAAAAATCCAAAATCTGACGATCTGCTCCTGTGAAGATTAACCAAAAAAAAAACCCAAACCCACTGCTGTCAATTCAATTCTGACTTATAGTGACTCTGTAGGACCGAGTAGAACTGCCGCATTGGGTTTCCAAGGCTGTAATCTTTACAGAAGCAGCCTGCCACATCTTTCTCCCATGGAGCGGCTGGTAGATTTGAACTACTGACATTTTGGTTAGTAGCTGAGCGCTTTAACCATTGTGCCACCATTTGTTAGTTTATCCTGTGTTTCTTTTTGTGAAAATAAACGGATACTTTTGTGTGTTAGTATTTATTCTCTCTTCTTTCTTGTACAAAAGTAATAACCTTTTTATACCTCTCTTCACTTTGCAGTATGTTCTGGAGACCATTCCCTATCAGTTCATGGAGCTCTTCCGGTATTTTACTCTTATTAATTCATGCCCTAATGAATAAACTTTGTATGATTTAAAAAAATGTTTTTCTGTTTTGCATATTTCTTGTTAAATCATTTCTAAATATTTTAATTTAAAAAATATTTATTTTGTTGTTGTTAAGAATATACACAGCAAAACATACACCAACTCAACAGTTTCTACATGTACCATTTAGTGACACTGATTACGTTCTTCAAATTGTGTAGCCATTTTAACCCTCCTTTTCTGAGTTGTTCCTCCTCTGTTAACATAAATTCATTGCCCCCTACGGTTCCTATCTAATCTTTTGAGTTGCTGTTGCCAGTTTGATCCCATATAGATAGTTCTTAAAAGAGCATAATGCTCAAGGCAGGCATTTTTTACTAGTTAAGCTAATCAATTGTTTGTTTTTAAGAAGATTTCAGGGAGTATTTTTGGTTTAAGGTTTAGAGATAATCTGAGGGCAGTAGTTTCAGGAGTTCATCCAACCTTCATGGCTCTAGGAAGTCTGGAGTCCCTGAGAATTTGAAATTCTCTTTTCCATTTCCTCCTTTTGATCAGGATTTTTGTATAGAATCTTTGATCAAAATGTTCAGTAATGGTAGCTGGACACCATCCAGTTCTTCTGGTCTCATGGCAAAGGGGGCAGTTGTTCATGGAGGCGATCAGCCACATATTCCATTTCCTCCTATTCTTGCCTCTTCTTCTTCGTCTGTTGCTCCAGGTGAATAGAGACCAATTGTTATGCCTTGGATGGCCGCTTACAAGCTTTTAAGACCCCAGACACTACACAGTGAGTGAGGAGGTAGAACAGAAGCACTAAACACGTTATTAGGCCAATTAACCGAGTGTCCCATGAAATCATGACCCTGAACCTCCAAGCCAGGAAACCAAATCTCATAAGGTTTTTGGCTATACATAAGCAGCCTCAGCAGCTACTCTTTTTTTGGTCATTGTAAATATGTCTATCACACAGCTTTTGCCAATTCAACTTTTTACAGGTGTAAAGCTTATTGACAGCAAGTACAATAATAGGCTGTGCAACCCTACCCTTAATCACTGTGGTATTTCCATCACTGTTTACCTCCCCAGTAAAAACTAATAAACTTTGTTCTATATACATTTGCCTTTTCTTTTTATGTAAATGAGGTTGTACAGTATTTGTCCTTTTGTGACTGACTGATTTCATTCAGCATAATGTCTTCCATCTCCATCCATATTGTAGCATGTGTCAAGACTTGATTTCTCCTACTGGCTGAGTAATATTTCATTGTATGTATGTACCACATTTTGTTTATCCATTCATTGATGGGCATTTAGATTGTTTCCACCTTTCGGCTGTTGTGAAGAGTGCTACAGTGAACATTGGTGTACAAGTCTCTGCTTTCAAGCCTTTTAGGTATATACCTAGGAGTGGAATTGCTGGGTCATGTGGTAGTTCTATTTTTAGTTTTTTGAGGAACTACCACACTATTTTCCACAACGGCTGTACCATTTTGCATTCCTACCAGCAGTGGGTAAGGATTCCCATTTTCCCACATTCTTGCCAACATTGGTTATTTTCTGTTTTTTTTGTTTTGCTTTTTATCTTAGCCATCCTAGTGGGAATGAAATGGTATCTCATTGTAGTTTTGATTTGTATATCTCTGGTGGCTAATGACACTGAGCATCTTTCATGTGTTTGGTGGCCATTTAAATGTCTTCTTTGGTGAAATGTCCGTTCACGTCCTTCGCCCATTTTATGATTGGGTTGTTTATCTTTTTGTTGTTCAGTTGTCAAAGTTTTATATATATTTTGGTTATTGGATTCTTGTCAGATATATGGTTTCTGAAGATATTCTCCTAGACAGTAGCTTATCTTTTCACTTTTTTGGTATAGTCTTTTGATGAACAAAAGTTTTTAATTTTTATGAGGTGCCATTTATTTATTTTGTCTTTTGCTTTTGTACTTCTGTTATTATGTTAGATAATCCATTGTTAAAAGCTAGTCTTAACATTGTTGCCCCTGCCTTTTCTTTTAAGAATTTTATTGTTTTAGTTTGCACATTTAGGTCCTTAGTCCATTTTGAATTTGTTTTTGTGTATGGTGTGAGGCATGGATCCTGTTTCACTTTTCTGCATGTGAAAATCCAATTTTCCCATCACCATTTTTTTGAAGAGACTCTTCTTTCCCTATCTAGTGGGCTTAGCACCCTTGTCAAAAATCAGTTGACCGTAGATATGTGTAAATATTTTAATTTTACTGTAATCTATGGAGTTTTATCTTCTGTCTTCTAACTGGTTATTGTTCAGGATCTGAAGGCTATTGAGTTTTGTGCTAATGTATCCTACTTTTCCTAAGTTCCTTTACTTTTTGAGTTAGTTTTGTTATCAAATCCCTTGAGTTTCCTGGGTATGTGTTTATTGGGAATAGATTTTTGAATTTTATTGAAGGACTTTTCAGTATTTATGGAGATAATCATAATTTTTCTTCTTAGATCTATTACTAGATAGACCATTTATTAATGGTGGATTATATTTGTCTTAGTTATCTAGTGCTGCTATAACAGAATACTGTAAGTGGATGGCTTTAACAAGGAGAAGTTTATTCTCTCACAGTATTGGAGGCTACAAGTCAAAATTCAGGGTGCCAGCTCCAGGGGAAGGCTCTCTGTTGGCTCTGGAGGAAGGTCCTTGTCATCAGTGTTCCCCGGTCTAGGAGCTTCTCAGTGCAGGGACCCTAGGTCCAGAGGAAGCGCTCCCTTCCTGATTCTTCTTTCTTGGTGGTAGGAAGTCCCCCCCACTCTACTTGCTTTTCTCTCCTTTTTTCTCTTGTAAGATAAAAGGTGATGCAGGCCACACCCCAGTGAAACTCCCCTTACATCAGATCAGGACTGTGCCCTGACTAAGGGTGTTGGAGCCCACCCTAATCCTCTTTAACATAACATAATCTTGCCTCATTAACCACAGGCAGAGATTAGGATTTACAACATGTAGGATAATCACATCAGATTATAAAATGCTGAACACACAGAATACTGGGAATCATAGTTGATACGTATTTCGGAGGGACACTATTCAATCCGTGACAACATAATTTTAATTGTTGAAGTATCCTTGCATTCCTAAATAGATCCCATGATATATTTTTAAAAATACGGTGCTGCTCTCGTTTGCTAATATTTTATGTCAATGTTCATAAGGTAGAGTGGTCTCTTGTTTACGTTTTTTTGTGCTCTATTTATTAGGTTTAGGTGTCAGTGTTATACTTGCTTCATAAAACGAAATGGAAGTTTTTCTTCATTTCCTGTGCTCTGGAATAATTTAAGTATAATTGGGAGTAGCTGGTCTTTGAAGGTCTAATAGAACTCCCCGTGAAATTCTGTTTGTAAATAGAACAGTAGAATTTTATGGAGAAAATTCTCATTGTGTGAACTTTAAGAATGTCTTAAAATTTTTATGTTGGGTTACATGTTCCTAATTGTAGATATAAACAGGAAGCTAATTAGAAATTTATTTAAATCTGATCCTTTTCCAGACATTTATCTTAACTGCAGTTTTGCAGAATAATGTTGATGATATAACAAAGAAGACCTGTTAAGATTGGAATCACTCCATATTGGCAGAAGTTTTACATCTAAAGCTCGTCCAGAGCTTTGCTTCTTTTTTTTTTTTTTTTTTAAATAACATGCTAATAGAGGCCAGGCAGATAACATAAAGGAATGAAACCAGCTGGGTATCAGGTACTCTGGAGTGGTGGGAACTGTGGCCAGTTGGAGTACAGCTTCTCCCTAGCTCCTGACCAAGCATTACTTCTTAGAAATGTGAGCCTGATGTTGCCACATCTCTACATTTGTTAAGATAGAGGCTGAGAAACCCAGGTTTTTATGGGAAAACTTTTGATATTTTAAGTATTATAAATCAATTAAAAAAAGTTAAAACACTGTGTAGGCCAAACATAACACAGTTTGTAAAACTCTCCTTAGGCCAGGCAGATGATGTAGTTTTGAAGCTGTAAGCAAGCTGTCTTAGCTGGGTCTGACTGTTAAACTCAGCTGTGAAAAAGAAATCCTGAGGTCATTAGACCCACCAAGGCTGTGAGGAGATGCTGCTTGCTCTGTAATGGAAAGATAATGGCAAGAGATAGCCCAGTTTGGAAAGCTGAATATGGTTATTGATCCCCTTAAGGTAATGAGTGATGATACCTCTATGGAGACCTCCCACTGTTGGCGCCCTTTAGGGTGGTGCCTGGCGAGGGCCAGAGAGGTTGGAGCACTCTGTCGCTTGGGGATGACCAACATGCAGTCTGTGTGAAGCCCCCGTTTAGTGCTCCCACCCATCATCCAGCTCCTACTCAGAGTGTTTCCTCCTTTCGTTTCCTGTCTTGCTATTGCCTTTATGCCTTGTGCTTCATGGCACAGTGATCCTGACAATGTTGCCATCCCATGAAAACTATGTGACTGAAGGCCCAGCTGTCAGTATTCACTCGGTGTGTACATGGCTCTTGTGACCAGTTCCCTAGTAACGGCCCTGCTAATCCAGCGAGAAAAACCTATTGGGTGCCTTTTTCTGGGAAAAAAAAGTGGTTCTTTCAGCCCCTCAGTGCCGTCTGGTCTCTGACCTCTGTTTCCATGGGCTCTTGGCTTCTGCCCTCAATACCACACATTCCTAATTATTTGTGCCACTTCTTGAGTAATCTTGAGGTCTGCTTTGGGTTATTTACTAAAAGTGGATGATAAAAATTGAGTTATGGTTTCCCATTCCTTTCTTGTCTTTTCCAGATGCCTGTGTGAATGTTTTGTAGAGAACTTTCAGCAAACTGGCTTAAGCCAGAATCTCACTTATTGGGTAGACCAAGTGGGTGTCGGTGCCCCTTAGGGAATATATTAAGAATTAATAAAATCAGGAATAGAATACTTTTTTAAAAAAATTTCTTTTCTTTTCTTTGTTGTTGTTGAGAATGTACACAGCAGAACATACACCACTTGAGCAATTCAGTGTACAATTCAGTGACATTGATTACATTCGTTGAGTTGTGCAACCATTCTCACCCTCCTTTTATGAGTTATTTCTCCCCATTAACATAAACTCACTGCCCTCTAAATTTCCCATCTTTTGCGTTGCTATTGTCAGTTTGATCCTATATAGACAAATCTTAAAAGAGCACAATACAGTACTCAAGACAGACATTATTTACTAGTTAAGCTAAACTTTTGTTTGGTTTTAAGAAGACTTCAGGAGATATTTTTGGTTTAAGGTTTAAATATTATCTCAGGGCAATAGCTTCAGGGATTCATCCAGCCTCCATGGATCCAGAAAGTCTGGATTCCGTGAGAATTCTAAAATATGTTCTGCAATATTCCGCCTTTTGATTAGGATTCTTCTAGTTAGCTGAAGAAACTTTCATTTGATACAATTTGTCTAGAAAATTAGGAGTTGAAGGGCCTTGTTTAGTGAATACGGTTTGTAACCAAAAGGTTGGTGGTTTGAACTTACCTGGTGGCACTGTGGAAGAAAAGGCCTGTCAATCTGCTTCTATAAGATTATAGCCAAGAAAACCCTATGGAGCAATTCTACTCTGTAATACATGGGGTCTCGGTGAGTTGGAGTTGACTCGACGGCATAAGACAACAGCAAGAAGCACATTTAATTGAAAAGAACAATATATGTAGCTACGTGACTGTGTTTGCTAAGATGCTTCATCTAACTTGATCCCACAGTGAAGTCAGAATACAGTGACGACTTCTGTTTCCATAGCTGTGGAATCTGGTTTCAAAAACACAAGGCTATGATATCACTCTAGCTCAGTGCAAATAGAGAAGCTGATACACAAATGGAAATGAATCTTTATTCAAAATCCCAGTTTTAAAACAAAAATTTCCTGTCCTCCTTTGATGCTTAGACAAGATTTTTTTTCTTTTTTAAAGTTTTACTGGTTAATTTCAGAAGTTGACCTTGAAGCCATCCTAGTTGAGCATGGTTGTGTCCTATTACTCAGGAAGCCCCCAGACATTCAACTCTTGGTTGTCGCTTCTTGTTTCCTAATATGACCGATGACTCAGTGAAAATCCATTGTGCTTTATAGGCTGCCCACCGTTGTGATTGGCCTATTGTTTAGTTTATACTTAGATGAAAAGTGGGGTTGGTTACATTCAGTAGGCTTGTGCATAAAGGGTAAGTTATTCAGTTCATTCTGCGTTCATTGAGCGGTTACTATGTTCCAGGCACTGGGGACACAGCAGTGACGAAAACAGGCAACAATCAATATATTTTAAACAATTTTTACACATACAGTATGAAGCATGGAGTATAAATCGTGTGTGCTTGAGATTTGTATATAATCTGATTATTGGAATATACTTTTTGAGAAGTAGGGTTCCCGTTTCCCCCAGGGGTTAATCCCCACTTATAGGGACATTACCACAGGTAACTTGAACTTGCCCGACATCACACAGTGACTAATGGTGGTTGTGTCTTTCTGTCCCCAGAAGGGTTGAGCTTGTGTGTGGAAGTGCTTTAGGAAATGCATTTGTATCCTGTGTGACTGTGGTGAGGAAATGTGCTCATATCCAGGCTGTTTGAAAGTTGTGGGCAGGTGGGCTGGTGCAGTGGTGCTAAGCTCACCCAGCCATTGAGAGGTGGTGGCTGGATCGTTATGCTGAAGGACAGGCAAGGACCTGATGAGGAGTAACAAAGGACTACCAGCTGCCGTTGAGTTGATTCTTAACTCATGCCTTCCCCAGGTATGACAGAGTAGAACTGTGCTGTGTAGAGTTTTCAAATGGCTGATTTTTCAGAATTAGCTCGCCAGACTTTTCTTCTGAGGTGTCTCTGAGTAGACTTGAATAGCCAGCCTTTTGGTTAGCAGCTGAGCATGGTAATGATTTGCATCACACAGAGGGTGGTTCATTGGTGAAATTCTCACCTTCCATGGGGGAGACCTGGATTTGATTCCTGGCCAGTGCACCTCAAGTGCAACCACCACCCATCTGTCCGTGGAGCTTGCATGTTGCTATGATGCTGAATAGGTTTCAGCAGAGGTTCCAGACCAAGACAGACTGGGAAGAAAGGCCTGGCAATCTACTTCCAAAAATCGATCAATGAAAACTCTGTGGATCACAATGGTTCAGTCTGCAACCGATGATGGGAATGGTGCAGGGCCAGGCAGCGTTTCATTCTGTTGGGCAGGGGTCTTCATGAGTTGGGCGCTGACTCAGTGGTAGCTAACAACAACAATAAAGGACTGCTGGGTGTAGTTCTGTTGGTGGGGAGAGAGATGGGGATGGGATGCTTGTGAAGATGAACTCATGCTGGCAGTATTCTTCAATTACATTTTTATGTCCCATTTTAATTAGAACAGCAAGACCCTATCCTACACCCTGTTTTTTTCCCTTTTCCCACTTAATGTGTCCTGAGCATCTTGGCCGCTATGTGTTGCTCTGCAGTGTCATTGGAGGTGGTATATTATGGTGAGAAGTATGCAGACATATTACATGGATGACCCTTGACTTATTTAATTGAAATATATATAAGACATTCTCATTTTTCAGGTTTTCACAGTTTTGCGATATTGAAAAGAACAGTTACCTCTCTGCACACAGGTGTTTTTTCTTAGGAAATAATTGTAGAAGTGGAAGTGCTTTTGATGCACGTCACTGGGTGTGAGCAAGCCCATTACCTGCATCTTTGCCAGCAGCACAGGTAATTAGAATAAAAGCATGCCACTTTGATAGATAAAAAGATAACCAGTACCCGTTGCTATTGAGTCGATTTCAACTCATAACAACCCTGTAAGACAGAGTAGAACTTCCCCATCGGGTTCCCAAGCTGTAATCTTTATGGAAGCAGACTGCCACATTTTTCTCCCGTGGAGCAGCTGGTGGATTTGAACTGCTGACCTTTTGGTTAGCAGCTGAGCACTTAACAACTGTGCCACCAGGGCTCCTTCAATAAAAAGATAGTATATCATAGTTGTTTTAATTCTCATTTCCTTGATTACTTGTGATTTTTTTCCTGAAAACTTTATATTACTTAATTTTTCTTTAATAAAGATTCATTCCTGAGCATTTTTCATGTGAATTCGAACATTTATCAGTGTACAGTAGTCATTGTGGTTTCTCTGAATGCATTTTTCTTGAAATTAACATTTTCATAATCTTTTAAGATTTTTTTTTTTTTTTTTTAATGCCCTCAACTTTTTGTTCTGGAAAATTTCAAATCTATGTAAACGGTAAAAGAAAAACACAAAGAACGAAGTTAATTTTTATTTTATACAGTTATTGGTAGGTGTTTGCTGTGTGGGGGTCCCTGGGTGGTGCAAACAGTTAACATGCTCAGCTGTTAACTGAAAGGTTAAAGGTTCAAGTCTACCCAGAGGCACCTCAGAAGAAAGGCCTGGTGATCTACTTCCAAAAAATCAGTCAGTGAAAACCCTATGGAGCACAGCTCTACTCTGACATGCATAGGGTTGCTGTGGGTCTGCATCAACTTGATGGCAACTGTTTTTTTTTTTTTTTTTTCTGGTTTGCTGTGTGCTACAGTATTAAACAGGCCTAGATTCAGCACTAGCCCCACCTCTAGTGTCTTGGGATTGTGAGCAAGTGGCTTCCAACCCCAGTTTCCTTGTCCAGCCTTAGCTTCCCCGCCCATGACTTGAGCGGACAGTGATGCAGGCCCCACGGCTGCTGTGAGTTTAGGCAACCACTCCCTGGGTGATGCACCCAGGCCTGGCTGGCCACGTGTCCTTGTGCCATAACCAGCACCATTGGTGCTCTCTTCTCTATTGGAGTCATTCTTTTTTTTTTAAGAGTCAAATTCCTTCCAGGGGGTGAGTGCAGTAAAAGTCAGGGCCTCCAAAGGGTCTTCCTCTGCCACCCTTATCCCACGTTACTAGGCCTCTTTTTCTCTGTGGTTATATTAACTTTATTCTAGAGTGTGACAGCCCGGCAGCCGCTCTTCTTGGCTGGGCAAGGTTTATTACTAACTCAGGCCTGCACATTGGGAGGGCAGGTGAGGCCTCATATGCCTGCCTGCCCCATGGGTCTCAGGTTTCTTGGTCCCTCAGAGAACCCATGCCCCTTCCGAGTGACGCGGCCCATGCAGCCTGCACTGCAGTTCCTCATTTAGGACATCTGGTTCTTCTGAGGTGACGTTTTCTTCTTTAAGGAACAGTCTTCCAGCCTGGAGATGTCCAGGGAGCCCCCCTACTGGTATCTGAGATGAGGTAACTGCTCCTGAGGCCCTGTTGGCCTTTGTAGCCTCCAGAATTCCTGCTGGTGGCCTGGGAATGCAGTTTCTGGTTTTCTGATTGGGGCACGGGACATAACAGTCATGATGCTTACTAGGAGCTGCTTCTGCCCTGCTCATGCCTGCTGCCCACTGCCTCACAGACTGCTGGTCTCACGCCCTTTTGCTTGTCATGAGTTGGTCCGGCATGCTGGCGAAGCCCCTCTGCAGGGTCATGGACCCTCATTACCATTTCTCTGTAGGCGGGGAGGGGGGGGGGGGCTGCCTCTCTGACCGACAGCCAAGTTTTGAATGTCTTGCCCAGGTTTTAGGGTCTCTCAGGTGACACATGTCCGCATTGGTCCCAGGCCAGCTGGTCTCCCTCAGCTTGCTTTGTGCTGGAAGGCACCCAAAGGCTCTGTCACAGCCCAAAGAGGAGAGGCCAGCTGTAAGCGAGGCTCTGTGCCTGGGCTCCTTTTGTAGGAGAGGGAGCTATTTATGGTGTGTTATAAATCTGCTACTGCCAGCTAGAGGGAGCTGGGGACTGTTACGTAAGGCTGTGAGTGCACGCTGCCTTCTTTTTCTCTTTTTCTTCCTTTTTCTCAGAGGTAGAGATGGGTTTACGGAAGGCAGCCTGGCTGGGTATTGCTGTTCATCGGTTGCAGCAGAATTATTTTTAGAAACTGGGCAGTTTGCTCATAGAACATCAGTTTTCATTCATGAGAACTGGATTGATGAAATTGATTTGTCCTTATTGCACAGGGCATTTCCTGGGGGCAGTGCTCACGTTGGTGAGTTTTCTTCTGTCCTAAGCAGGGTTCAGTAAAGAGAGGCCTGGAGCCTGGGACTAATTGGGTCAGAGGCATTTTTTCTCCAGTTGCCTTGAGTTGTGGACAGTTTGAGTGATTGTTGATTTTGTTATTATTTTGGGGGCTTTGCTTTCTCCAGAGCCAGAAGAAAGGTGTAGCCTTAAAAATGTCATTTATTCACATGTGTGTGTGTGTGCACCTGTGTGTGCATGCACGCGTGGGCATGAGAGTGTGGGAAGGTGAGAGCAAGAGAGGAAAGACCCGCAGGACAGGCACACATACGTGCAGCCCTCATTCTACGCTCAAGTCCTTTCGGAAGTCATCCTAGTGGATGCCCATAGTAGGGACTGGCTGTAGCCCTCAGGTGTCCCGACCTCTTCTTTTTAAGGTGCCCTCCTAGGCTCTCATAGGAGCCCACAAGAGACCCTGACAGTTGTCCTTGAGACCATATGGCATCTCCTTTCATGTGTCCTTGGCTACCCTGACGCTGCTCTGACTTCTGGCCCTAGTTGCTGATCTTGGCTCCTCCAAATCTTTTTTCTCATTCTGTGGGTGGGCGCACATGCCCTCTCCCAAGACGCGCCTTCCCTTTGCAAGTGTGGTGTAATGGTAGTGGAAAATTTTAAGTAATAAGGAGTAGACTAACATAATAATAAAATTATGATAGGATAATATGGTGTTAAATATTAACATGTAATAAGAATTTGAGTTACAAGAAATGCTTCTTCCCAGTTCTGCTTCTCCCATTATTTGAGATAAGACTTTGAGCAAGTCATTTAATCTTTCCCCAGGTGCGTTCCCACCCCGACTCGGAGAGTGAGGACGGCCCTACTAAGCTAGAGTGCAGACTTGTCTTACAGGGCAAATGGTGTTGCAGATGTGAAAACCTGCTGTGAGCTGTATTGTCCTACAGGGCCTGTGGCTTCTTCTTGGTAACCTTGCTCTGTCCCCGACCTGGCACCATTGCTGGAGAGCTGTAACTTCCTCATCCTCCAACTGTTCAACATTAAATGATATTTTCCACTACTTAGCCACTTGTCCAGTTACTTAAGGAGCCAGCCTGGCCTGATACAAGTGCCAGAAAGGTCAAATGAGGCAGCGAGAGAGAAGATGGAGAGGTGGGGAGGAGCGGTGCCTGCGAGCGCTCTCCCACCAGCAGCCCACCGGCCCAGTGTGGCCCCGGAGGTTGGACCCCATCTTTGGGCTGGTTGGGATGTGCACATTTTTTTATATGGGCTTGAGCAGCCGAGGTGGATTAACCAGTAAGCACAGTAGGCACCAGCTGGCATTAAGCAAGGTATGCACGGGCTTCATTGTATTTACTTGCTAATCTGTGGTGAGCAATTTCACATGGGTTTCACCATGTCTTTGACGTGAGCGGGGACAGGTGAAATTGTGCACGGCAGATTGGTGAGAAGGCACAATTGGGCCCGTGTGTACCTTGTTTATTGGGTAATCCGGCCCTGTTGAGTGGCCTTGGTAGGGTCTTTGCTTTGAGTCGTTCTGCCCCAGTCATGACTAGAGGGTTGTTTTGAGAGACAGGGCACAACTGTGGAAGAGAGGTCAGTGGTCAAGGATCGCCTGGAGTATGACTGTAGCACATCTGATGCTCCACTGGACGCTGAGCTTTTTTAAGCTCAATATTACTCTCAGCCGTGGGGCAGAATAGAAAGAGCCATTGAAATCTAGGTTCAAATCCTGGGCAAGTTACTTAATCTCTGAGCCTTTTTCCTGATATTACTTTGTAAGGAGCCCTGGTGGTGCAGTGGTTAAAGCCATCGGCTGCTAACCAAAGGGTTGGCAGTTGGAAACCGCCAGTAGCTCCACGGGAGAAAGATGTGGCAGCCTGCTTCTGTAGAGATTTACAGCCTTGGAAACCCTACGGGGTCGCTGTGAGTAAGGATTGCCTTGACTGCCATGAGTTTTTTTGGGGTGATATTAGTTTGTAGGTTGTGAGCCATAAATGAGGTCATGTATGTAAATTACTAAGCACAGTGCCGCACCTGTAGCTCATTTTACAATTACAGGAGTGTGTGGCTGTCTGCAGTTTAAAATAGCACCTGTTGGTTTCATCATTTTCTAAGCAGGCAGCAGAGAAGCAGCTGGAGGAGGGTAAGGAAAAGAATCACCCTGCCCAGAGAATGGGGACCCCGGTGCTGATCCCACCTTAGGCGAGGTCTTTCGTTTGTTGGAGCTGCTTAAGGTGGGTGCCAAGATCCTAGAGTGCTCATCTTGATTTCAAATGACCGTTTTCCTTCAGAGCCATTCACAGCCTGGGAGTTAGCTGCCTTCCCACCTGGTTATCCCTAATATAGAAACAATGTGTTGAAAACATGCCTTCATTGCATTTCAGCTGCTATGATTGTGATCCATACGCGAAGTCTTAGACTTTTGATTCAGTCACAGGCCCACCATACTAGGCCTGGCAGGACTGTGTCTGCTTCTCCCAGGAACTTGTCAAGAAGTTGGTGGTACCCAAATTTTGCAGACAGAAGACATCTTGGGACCTGGCTAAGGGCTGCAGTGAGTGAGTGGTGGCCGAGCTGGGAGTAAACCCGGGCCTGTCTGGTCCCTTGCCTTGGATGTGCATCATCCTCCTCTGGGGACAAAGGGGTCTGGGTGGTATGGGGTTATCTCTGCTTTGCCTTCTCACTAGGTTGAGGCCACACAGGGGCTCCTAAGTCTTCCTGTGCCTTCAGAGCCAAATGTCTTCTTGGTAGGTAGGATCTAAAGTTGTCTCTCAAGATTCCCATCCCCTAGAGATTCAGACGCTAATCTAGGTACTGCTATGAAGGGACTTTGCAGATGGAATTTAAGGTTATTAATCACCTGATGTTAAGATAGGGCGTTAACCTGGGTTGTCTGAGTGAAGCCTAGTATAACAACCTGGGCCCTTAAAAACAGAAGGGGAAGATGGAGAAGCAAGACATTTAAGAGGAGGCATCGAGATTCCAAGTGTGCCGAGGATTTGATGTGCTGTTGCTGGTTCTGAGATTTGGGGGGGGGGGGGGGGGGTCATGTACTAGGACTGGGGAGAGGTCTCCAGGTGTTATTGGAAAGCATGAGGAGGAAAGACGAGCCCCTGGCTGACAGCCAGCGAGGAGACAGGACCTCAAAAGTCTTCCAATCGCACGTAACTGAATTTGGCCAACAATTTGAACGAACTTGGCTGTAGATTCTTCCTCAGAGCCTCCAGTAAGGATCACAGCCCTGCCAACATCTTGATTTTAGCCTGGGAGACCTCTTTTTTGAAAACTTTCGCTATACTTGGACCTGTTTGTTCAGAGTTGCAGAACGAATCACAGTCCCCAGGTATATTGGATGCCTTTGCCCAGAAAAAGGTAACTTTGAGAGCACAGGTACTAGGCTACTTCCGGGAGCGGGGGGTGCATTAAGGACCGTCTGTCTTCTTGTCACCTGATGGGCCTCCACCTTGGAGCTCTGGTTCCGGTTTTCTCCTTGCAGCCTCTGAGCTTGTCCATGGCGGAAGCTCCCTTTTACCCCGTGGGAAACCAGTGATGTGTGTTCACAAAGGGCAGGTGTGTCTGCTCATTGTTACTTTGATCTCCTACCACAGGTCACCTGCTGAGGATGGGAAAGATTTCACTAATAACAGGCCAGGGAGAGTGGAGAAGGGCTGAGGTGGATGCAGGCGGCCTCCCGCATTCCCTCCCATCTGCTCTTCTTTTTTTTATTGTGATAAAAATGTATATAACAAAACATTTGGCAATTCAACAATTTTTACATGTTTAATTCGGTGACATTGATTACATTCATCATGTTGTACAACCGTTACCTCTATCCTTTTCTGAATTATTTCACGACCATTAACACAAACTCAGTGCCCCCTAAGCAAGGGCTTTCCGTTTCCCCCTACTTTCCATCCCTGGGCCCCTGGGTGTTGCAAATGGTTAAGCACCTGCTAGCTGAAAGGTTGGCAGTTGGAACCCATCCAGAGGTGCCTTGGAAGACAGGCCTGGTGATCTGCTTCTGAAGGGTCACAGCCTTGAAAACCCTGTGGAGCACACGTGGGGTCACCATGAGTCAGAATCAACTCAGTGGCAACTAACAACAGCAACCTCACCTGGTAGCCACTAATAGGTTTTGGTCTCTATACATTTGCCTGTTTCATATAAGCAGGCCTTCTGCCGTCTTTTGCAGTTCCTGGAGTGGCGTAGTGGGAAGGAAGCTCACTGATGCTCGCTCAGTCCCTTCCTTGTCCGGATGAGGGACCCGAGGCTCAGACAAGTGAAACCATCTCCTCTGCATCACACCACTCTTTGGGTTTTAGTTGAGGTTCTGAGCCTTCATAGTCACAGGCTGGAGTGGGAGAGAATCTTAGGAACGTGCATACATACACTGGGTCAGCAAATTGGAGTTCAGCAACAAACTGGAATAAACTTGAGTAGCCTGTCAAGTGTGCTTTGAGAACCTGGAGGCTGGAATCACTGAGCGGTGGTCAGGAGTAGAGCGAGGCAGGGGGCCTGGCCCAGTGTCTCAGGTCCGAGGCAAGAGGATTCTCTCAGCTCGAATGCAAGCCAGCCTCTCTGTGTTTGTTCTTCTTCTTCTTCTTTTTTTTTCCTTGCACTTCTTTTGCTGAAAATTTTACCAGGCTGCAGAATTTCTCACTCCTCTGCTAAGAAAAATCCTGCCTTCCTGCAGGCTCCCTAAGCAAAAGTCAGTAAATTAAACAGAGGCGCTTTCATCTCTCAGAGCCATCCACTCACACTTTTCTTAAGCCTTGTTTGTTTCCCCTGCCTGAAAGAAGCCTTTTTGCTCGGTGTGCCAGGGTTTGCTGGAGCCAGAGAGCATCCAGGGTGGCGGCTGCTTTGTTTCTGAACCCCGTGTGAAGCCCTAGAAATGCCTGTGTACATGAGAGCGAGGGCAAGGAAAGAGACACTGTAGGCAGCTAAGTGCAAAGGGATCGTTTCGCGTTGGGTTCCCATCATCTGTCTCAGTTCAGACCCAGATTCCCCCTTTTTGCTGGCTCTGTGACCTTTGCAGAGTTACTGAACCTCTGTGAGCATTAATTGTCTCAACTGTAAAATGGGGCTGATAACAGCACCCAGCTGAGGGGGTGGGTGGTGGTGGGTAGTAAAAGCTTCCAAGGCCGTTGACACGGTGCCTGGCACACACTATGAGCTCTTAACAAAAGTTGTGGTGAGTTGCCATCAAGTCTGTGCCGACTCATAGTGACTGTATGTACAACACAAGGAAATGCTGCCCGGTCCTGTGCCATCTTCATGATGGTCAATAAAAACTTACTATTCTACAGGTCTGCATCGCCTTACAGAATACCAGGGTTGGAATTGTGCAGTTTTAGGAACATGAAAGGTCGCTTCTCTTAGACAATAAGTGAATAATTTTGAGGAGGGTGATGCACATTTGGGAGTTTACTGTGTGTTTAGCACTGTGCTGAGCCCTTTATTTGTATCACTGTCAGTAAGCCCTTTAACAGTCTCAGAGATGTAGGTATTTTGTGACTCAGAGATCTACTGGAACTCGCCCAGGGTCTCAGCAGCCAGGGAGCCCAGAGCCTGGCACCTTGCCTTTCACCCCACATGCAGCTTCTGGGTTGTTGGGACCACATGCTGGGCAACCCCTTCTGCAGTGGTGGCTTGCTTCTTTTTCTTATGAGTTTGAACACCTGACTGCTTATTTCTGATCTTTGAGCTTTTAGAGATCTTGGGTTAATTGGCAGAAATGCGGTACGAGTGAAAACACTGATAAACAGTGGTTCTGGAAAATTGATTGGGAATTATTGAGGTCCCTTTCAGAGCATGACTCAGCAGGCGTGTTGGCATTCAGCAGCAGCCTGGTTGTCACCTCTTTTTCCACCAGTCCTTGGTCCCCCACAAGGACACATGTTGTGACTCTGTCTTCAAGCTAGAAACTGAGTGAGAGACTTGCAAGCGAGCATTTGAGCGGTCTGTAAGTGAGGCTTCCTGGTTACTGAGTAATCGTATACAGATCATCTTAACGCACATTTCAACATTAGATCACATTTGATGTGTACTGGTGTGTACTGAAAAGGATTAAGTTGGGTTAAATTAGAGCCATCCTGGAGAGCTGGTGAGTTGTGGTCAGCATACCTGGAGCATTGATTTGTTAGTCCTCATGGTCAGTGAGGTGCAATTTAGGAATTTACACTGTCTGGTTTCTGTATGGAGCCCTGGTCGCGCAGTGGTTAAGAGCTCAGCTGCTAACCAAAAGGTCAGCAGTCCTTGGAAACCCTGTGGGCAGTTCTACTCTGTTCTGTAGAGCTGCTATGAGTCAGAATCGACTCGATGGCAATGAGGTTTTTTTTTTTTTTTGTTTGTTTGATTTCTGTATGGATTGTAGAAACAGCTGCATAGCTTCCAGGGACCCTCAGGGTCATTTGTACTAAATGCCTTTTTTTATTGGAATAATTGTTATTTAGTCCTCAATGTTTACTATCGTTAGTTGCCTTTGAGTCAGCTCCGACTCATGATGACCCCATGTACAACAGAATGAAACATTGCCTGGTCCTGCTCCATCCTCATGATCATTGGAATGCTCAAGTCCATCATGGCCACTGTATTTGAGTGCCTTCTAACCTAGGGGGTCATCTTTCAGCGCTATGTTAAACAGTGTTCTGTTATGATCCACAGGCTTTTCATTAGATAATTTTCGGAAGTAGATCGTCAGGCCTTTCTTCCTTGTCTGTCTTAGTCTGGAAGCTCTGTTGAAAACTGTCTACCGTGGGGGACCCTGCCGGTATTTGAAATACCTGTGACAGAGCTTCCAGCATCACAGCAACACGCAAGCCACCACAGTACGAGAAACTGACAGAAGGGTGGTTCTGTATTACATATTTACTTGGTACCTAATATGGGCCAGGACCAGCCCATGCCCACAATTTTATAGGATGATGGGCCCTGGGTGAATAATGATGACGTGATGAAGGTTGTGTTGAGTACAGAGCAGCTTTTCCCAAAGTGTGCTCCATGAAATGAATGCCATGTTAATAAGTTTTATGTGGAGAAAGGCTTCACAGTGAGATAGTTTTGGAAATGCTGGCATACGAGTATTATGGAAGAATCAAGAAAGGTATCTGATTCTGTGAATCTGGAAGTGGACAACGATAACGATAATTTTGAGAACTTAATATGTACCAGGCACATGGATTATCTCATTTTAACAGAATTCAGTAGTTTGAAAGTGCCATAATTTATAACTTTCTCTTTTGATGCAAATTTAGGTTGTTTCCCACTTGATTTTAATGAAGAAAGGTAAGTCTTTCTGCTTCAAGAGGGGCCTCTCAAGCTTTTGAAGGCTTTGCCAGTTGCTGCATATCAGAAGTGTACTATGGACTTCAAAACTGTTGGCTTGTGTTCCCTTTTGAGGCTTGAATGAGCATTGGCTGATGTCTGGAAAATTTTGTTCATTTGAAAGTGCTTGTATGTACTTGAAATGTTCATTTTATAGCAATATGTTTCTGGGTTAAGGGTGTGACAACTATAAATTGGAACAGTTAATACAAGGAGGAATAGTAGTGATTTAGGGCTGTTGGTTGTTAGCTTGGCAACCACTTGTGTGCAGAGTAGAACTGTTCCATAGGATTTTCAAGGCTGTGACCTTTCGGAAGCCAGTCGCCAGGCCTGCCTTCCAGGATGCCTCTGGGTGGGTTCGAACTGCCAACCTTTAGGGTAGTAGTTGAGCACTTAACTGTTTTGTTTGTGCCACCCAGGGTCTCCTCATTTAGGGCTTATGTTTTTGTGTACTCTGTTCCTTTTAGTCTTATCCTTTATTGGTTCTTCTGGGACGCTCATCTGTGTGCGTTTTTATCTTTGTAGTTTAGGGATGATTTTTCAAGCTAATTTATAGATTCAGTATCTGCCTTAACTATTCTGCTCTCTACTATTAAATAGATACAAAAAAGTGTATAGATCATAAGAATACAGCCTGATGGATTTGCATGTAAGCAGCATTCAGACTAAGAACCAGAACTTGACCAGCAGTGGGGAAGGCACCTTGTGCTCCACGAGAGGTCAGCTGTGCCAGAGCCCAGGTTTCCTTTGCTTCACCCAGTGAATTCCAGCCCTCGGCTCCTTGACCACCACTGGTACACTTCTGAAGGTGTTCTTGTCCACCCTTCTCCGTCCTCAGCGGCCCAGATGTGTTGGGTTCTGCTGGGAAATTCCAGATTTTTCTTTTCAGCTGATTTATCCCTTTGTCTGCATCTCAGTCACCTTCCAGATGTTACAGTTGGGTTTTCTCTACGTGTTATCTTGCAGAAATTCCTGAAGGTGCCAAGCCTCTGGTGTTACCTTTACCTTTCCACCAGGGATAGACGACAGCCCCCCACCCTGTCTTTATATTTGTTTGATTATTTTAATGAGGATTTGGGAGGACAGAAAGTTTATCAACTAGGCTCAGTTCATTTATAATAGGAACATTTATAATAAACCTTTGTTGGGAGAAAATGTCACAGGTTCAGGGCTGTAGTTTCTTTCAGAACTGACTGTACCATGTTCGGTAAAATGGCTGTTAACTCCCCCCTCCCTTTTTAAAAGTAAACCATAATGCAGCATTTACTAGAGCAGTGATTCTCAAACTCTTTTGGTCTCAGGGCTCCTTAAAAATAATTGAAGACCCAAACCCAAAGAACTTTTGTTTATATGGGCTATATCTGGTCGCACGGGCTATATTAGAACTTAAAACTGGCAAAAATGTAAACCACAAGAATACAGATGTACACATTCCATTAGCCTTCAGAGTGATGGCATCATCACACTTCATTGTACGTCCATGAGAATATGAGCGTGGAGTGTCTTAGAAAGTAGTCTTGACCTCATGACCCTCTGAAAAGGTCTCAGAGTATCCCACGGGTTCTCAGACCACACTTTGAGAACTGTTGTGCTTCATAAGCTCCCTGCCTTGCTCTTTAAACTCACATTTAACATTTGTGCTGGGTGTATATGTGCGTCTCACACATGCACACACGTGTGCATGGAGCTGGGTTTGGAGGAGAGGGGCTGTTGCTGAATTAAAAACTATGGTTAACTTCTACGGCAGTAAGCTCTCCTGTAAGGAGTGGAGAACCCCCCTGCATGTACGGTTGATGGTATCTGAGCAACGTAGAGTCCTTAGTGGCCTCTGTTGTACACCATCCCTTTTCCAGCAATGTCCTTCAATCCTGTCAGACTTTAAATGGTGGTGTGAATTGCATGGTTAATCTGATGTTGCCGGAATGGACCCTTGAAGGAGCTTGATCTGCTAGTCCCAAGGGTCTTAAGCTGCTGGCTGTGGTTCTCACAGCACCTGTGAGTGGGCTGAATTTCTTGAAGCTGTGTGTGTTTTTTGGGAAGGTCTGTAGTTTTATTCATATTCTTAAAGGAGTCCTCTAATCTCTTGTTGCAGCTTCAGGTTGGGGCATGCCTTTAAATTCCTAGAGAGTTGAGAATGTGAAGTGGTTGGAAGAGTTCAAGAGAAACATAAAGATGTTACCTCACTAAGTGGATGTGCATCCTGTAGAAATACATCAAGGAGCCCTGATGGTGCAATGGTTAAGCACTCGGCTGCTAACTAAAAGGTTGGCAGTTTGAATCCACCCGTTGGCTCTGTGGGAAGAAGACCTGGCAATCTACTTCTATAAAGATTACAGCCAAGAAAACCCTATGGGGCAGTTCCACTCTGTCACAGGGGGTCGCTATGAGTCGGAACTGGCTCGATGGCACCCAACAACAACAGAAACACATGAACATGTGCGTTTCACAGACGTGCACACTCACAAATATTCTCACACACCCAGTGTAGTTGCCAGGTCTCCTGGGTGTCCTTATTTCCACTTAAGTATCATCATTTTAGCTGTTGTTTGACCAGGAGTCTGGTTTGTTTATTTGCTTAGAGCTGCTTCAGGGCAGGTTTCAGTAAATTAGTGAAGCCGTGTGCTCCGTAATTTGGTCCATACTGATACCTGATTAGCTGAATGGAGCTTCACTGAAATCCTTTTGTCAAAGTACTCATTTGATTGGGAAATACTTTTGCTTGAAACAAACACTCTCCAGATTTTGTAATCTGAACCCACATGTGTCTTGGGCCCTTATTTTCTAAAGATTTGGTTTATTCAGAGCCTCTAAGTGACTGTGCCCCTCTCTCTGGATTGTCCTACAGATACCCCATAAGGGGCCCTTGCTGGTACACAAGACCTACCGGGGCTGTCTGCCTGACTGCCCCAGATTCCGGCAGCAGGACCCCTGATGGCAGTAGGCACCT
This sequence comes from Dugong dugon, assembly GCA_030035585.1. Taxonomy (NCBI): domain Eukaryota; kingdom Metazoa; phylum Chordata; class Mammalia; order Sirenia; family Dugongidae; genus Dugong; species Dugong dugon. The sequence continues at coordinate 25,201,504 of CM057481.1, read as the reverse complement.
CCCTGTGAAACCTGCCAAGCTGGACGCCACAACTCTGCACGACGACGCTTTGGCCAGCCCCGTGTCCCCTTCAGAGGCGTGCCACCATGCAGTCCTAGCCTGCAGCCCGGGCATCCCTGAAGAACACTATGTAAGCGAGGCTGTGGAAGATGCTCCCAGCTTCAGAGGGTACCGGGATGCCTGCACCATTACTGGTAAGGGGGCCCTTTGCCTGCCGGGGTGGGAGGGCAGGGAGGGAAGGGAAGAGGCTTCAGTTGATGAGGACTTGGGAAGGATGCAGCCAAGGGAGTGGGGACTGGAGGAGGGTGGGGAACCAGAGTGCAAAGTATCTGATCTTTGGGATTGTGAGACCTGGCATCCACAACCAGCTCTGCCAGGGAATAATGCTGTGACGTGTGTAAAACACTGATCTGTCTGAGCCTCAGTTTTCCCACCTGTAAAATGGGGATGAAGACAGTACCTCATTGAGTTGTCATGAAGGTTATAGAAGGTAACATTGAACCCCAAGTGGCATACGTGTTACAGAGTGGATGCTCAGTATAGTTTGATGACTTCCCCCTCTCTTTCTTCAGACTTAAAGTTGGGATAATGGAAATAATATTTGCATTATGTGATGCAGAAATGGGAAACTACCTGTGCTGCCCTTTACAAACCACCAAGAGTTGCACAGACTTGGTTTGTTACAAATGCCTGTATCAGTTACACCTTCCCAGTGTCCCAGGAACCAGATAATTACCTCCTAGTCCATTGGCGGCGTCTGCTTTTGAAGCACGTTTTACTAGAGCTTTTCCCTGGGAACACTGAGACAGGTGCTTGGAGTTAGCTAGCCAGAGGGCTCTGATTGGAAATGGTGTAGGATGGCATGCATAACAATAGTGAGTAGCATTAAAAAAAAACAAACAAAAAACACCCAAACCCGATTTTGACTCATAGTCACTCTATAGGACAGAGTAGAACTGCCCCTTAGGGTTTCCAAGGCAGTAATCTTTATGGAAGCAGACTGCCACATCTTTCTCCTGAGGAGTGGCTGGTGGGTTCAAACCACTGACCTTTTTTTTTTTTTTTTTTTTATATTTTATTGTACTTCAGGTGAAAGCTTACAGAGCAAATAGTTTCTCATGAAATAGTAGTACACATGTTGTTCTATGACATTGGTTAACAACCCCACAACGTATTAAGCCTCTAAATTCTCAACCTTTTTTTTTTTTTTTTGATGAAAATTACAGATGGCCAAAGATACACCGTTTCAAGAATTTCTACATTCACAGTTCAGTGACATTGACTACGCTCTTCCAACTGTGCTGTTATTCTCACTTAAGATGAAGGCTTACAGAACAAAATAGTTTTTCATTTAACAGTTACTACACATGTTGCCCTATGACAATGGTTAACAATCTCACAGCACATCAAGAATATCCTTACTCCACCTTGTGTTCCCTATCACCAGGGGACTTCCTTGTCCCCTTCTGTCTTCTGGACCTTGTCAGTGGACTATTGTACCTCTTTAGTCTCATTTGTTTTATTTTATTTTATTTTATTTTATTTTATTTAAACACCATTTCAAAACTTTTTACTTACACATTTAAGTGATATTGACTATGCTCTTCCAATTGTGCTGCCATTCTCGCCCAAGATGAAGGCTTACAGGACAAAACAGCCTCCCATTTAATAGTTACTACAAATGTTGCCCTATAGCAGTGGTCAACAATCTCACAATACATCGACAGTGTCCTTATTCAATTTGTGTTCCTTATCATCAGTTTCCTACTCTCCCTCTGCCTTCTGGCCCTTGTCACCGGACTCCTGTACCTCGTTAGTCCCATTTAGTTTTACTGGGCTGTCCATTCCCAGGCTTAACATCGAACCTCGAAGGTAACTTCACCTCTGAGCTGAAAGGGTGTCTGGAGTTAAAATTATGCTCTACATCCTTCTCCAGCTCTGCCCAGAACCCTCTGTTGTGATCCTGGTCAGAGGAGTCATTGGTGGTAGCCGGGCACCATCCAGCTGTACTGGACTCAGTCCGGTGGAGGCCTTGGTAGCTGTGGACAATTAGTCATTTGGACTAATCTTTTCGTTGAATCCTGTTCTCTTCATTCTCCCTTGCTCCCGAAGGGATGAGACCAGTGGAGTATCTTAGATGGCCACTCATAGGCTTTTAAGACCCCAGACACTACTCACCAAGGTAGAATGTAGAGCATTATCTTTATAAGTAGTGTCATGCCAATTGAGCTAGATGTTCCCCGAGATCATGGTCCCCAGAGCCCTCCGTCCAACAACTCAGTCCCTCGGGGGGTTTGGATGTGTCTATAGGGCCTCCATGACCTTTCCTTGTGCAGGTTGTGTTAGTTTCCCCTGTACTATGTACTATCTCACCTCTCACCCAAGTTACCACTTACCAATTACCTATTTAGTATTCCCCCCCCCCCCCCATCCCTGGTAACCAACAAGGATTGTTATATTTTGCATGTGAATTTTTTCATGGGTTTTTACAATAGAGGTCTCATACAATATTTGTCCTTTTGTGATTGACTTATTTCACTCAGCATGATGTCCTCCAGTTTCATCCATGTTATGAGATGGTTCACCGATTCATTGTTGTTCTTTCTCGTTGCATAGTACTCCATTGTGTGTATGTACCATAGTTTGTGTATCCATTCATCTGTTGATGGACATCGAGGTTGTTTCCATCGTTTTGCTATTGTGAATAATGCTGCCATGAACATAGGTGTGCATATGTCTATTCGAGTGATGACTCTTATTTCTCTAGGATATATTCCTAGGAGTGGGATTGCTGGATCGAATGGTATGTCTATTTCTACCTTTCTGAGGAAACGCCATATCATTTTCCAAAATGGTTGTATCATTTTGCATTCCCACCAGCAGTGTATAAGAGTTCCCGTCTCCCCGCAGCCCCTCCAACATTTGTTATTTCCAGTATTTTTGATTCGTGCCAGTAATGCCGGGGTGAGATGGTATCTCGTTGTGGTTTTAATTTGCATTTCTCTAATGGCTAGTGATCGCGAGCATTTCCTCATGTGTCTGTTGGCCATTTGAATGTCTTCCTTGGTGAAGTGTCTGTTCATTTCCTTTGCCCATTTTTTGACAGGATTGGTTGTCTTTTTGTTGTAGAGGTGTTGGATTTTCTTGTAGATTATGGAGATTAGACCTTTGTCTGACTTGTACTGTCCAAAAATTTTTTCCCAGTCTGTAGGTTCTCTTTTAACTCTTTTGGTGAAGTCTTTTGAAGAGCATAGATGTTTGATTTTTAGAAGATCCCAATTATCTAGTTTATCTGTTGGGTTTTTTGTGTTGATGTTTATGGTTTGTATCCTGTTAATGCCATGTATTAAGGCCTGAAGTGTTGGTCCTATTTTTTCTTCTATGAATTTTATAGTTTGAGGCTTTATATTCAGGTCTTTGATCCATTTTGAAGTAGTTTTTGTATATGGTGTGAGGTATGGGTCCTGTTTCATTTTTCTACAAATGGATATCCAGTTTTGCCAGCACCATTTGTTAAAAAGACAGTCTTTTCCCCATTTGATGTATTTTGGGCCCTTGTCAAAAATCAGGTGACCGTAGGTGGATGGATTTACATCTGAGTTCTCAATTCTGTTCCATTGGTCAATGTCTCTGTTGTTGTACCAGTACCAGGCTGTTTTGAGTACTGTAGCTATATAGTAGGTTCTCAAGTCAGGTAGTGAGAGTCCTCCAACTTTATTCTTCTTCTTCAGTAGTGCTTTACTTATTCGGGGTTTCTTCCCTTTCCATATAAAGTTAATAATTAGTTTTTCCATCTCTTTGAAGAATGTTGTTGGTATTTGTATCGGAATTGCACTGTATTTGTAGATTGCTTTAGGTAGAATTGCCATTTTCACAATGTCGAGTCTGCCTATCCATGAACATGGTATGTTTTTCCATTTATGTAGATCCCTTTGGGTTTCATGCAGCAGTGTTTTGTAGTTTTCTTTGTATAGGTCTTTTATATTCCTGGTCAGATTTATTCCTAAGTATTTTATCTTTCTAGGGGCTATTGAAAATGGTATTGATTTCCTGATCTCCTTTTCATCGTTCTCTTTACTGGTGTATAGGAATCCAACTGATTTTTGAATGTTTATCTTGTATCCTGCTACTCTGCTGAATCTTTCTATTAGTTCCAGTAAATTTCTCGTGGAGTCTTTAGGGTTTTCTATGTATAGTATCATATCATCTGCAAACAGGGAGAGTTTAACTTCTTCATTACCAATTTGGATGCCCTTTATTTCTTTCTCTTGCCTTACTGCTCTAGCTAGAACTTCCAGCACAATGTTAAATAGGAGTGGTGATAAAGGGCATCCTTGTCTTGTTCCTGTTTTCAAGGGGAATGTTTTCAGCCTCTCTCCATTAAGAATGATGTTGGCTGTTGGTTTTGCATAGATGCCCTTTATTATGTTGAGAAATTTCCCTTCTATACCTATTTTATTGAGAGTTTTTATCAGGAATGGGTGTTGGACTTTGTCAAATGCCTTTTCTGCATCAATTGAGATGATCATGTGATTATTTTCTTTCCTTTTATTTATGTGGTGGATTACGTTGATGGATTTCCTAATGTTAAACCATCCTTGCGTACCTGGTATGAATCCTACTTGGTCGTGGTGTATTATTTTTTTGATATGATACTGAATTCTATTGGCTAGAATTTTGTTCAGAATTTTTGCATCTATATTCATGAGAGATATTGGTCTGTAATTTTCTTTTTTTGTGATGTTTTTGCCTGGTTTTGGTATCAGCGTTATGCTGGCTTCATAGAATGAATTTGGAAGTGTTGCTTCCTCTTCTATGCTCTGAAATAGCTTGAGTAGAACTGGTACGAGCTCTTCTGTAAATGTTTTGTAGAATTCTGCAGTGAAGCCATCTGGGCCAGGGCTTTTTTTGGTTGGGAGTTTTTTTATTACCTTTTCAATCTCTTCTCTTGTTATGGGTCTGTTCAGATTTTCAATATCACTTTGTTGTAGTTTGGGTAGGCTGTATGTTTCTAGAAATTTATCCATTTCCTTTAGGTTTTCAAATTTGTTGGAATATAGTTTTTCATAATATTCTGTTATAATCCTTTTTATTTCAGTTGGGTCTGTTGTAATGTCCCCCATTTCATTTCTTATTTGGGTTATTTGTGCCCTCTGCTGTTTTTCTTTTGTCAGTCTGGCCAGTGGTTTGTCGATTTTGTTGATTCTTTCAAAGAACCAACTTTTGGTTTTGTTGATTCTTTCTATTGTTTTTCTGTTCTCTATTTCATTTATTTCTGCTCTGATCTTTACTATTTCCTTTCTTCCGGTGGTTGTTGGCTTTTTTTGTTGTTCTCTTTCTATTTGTTTGAGTTCTGTAGTTAATGTTTTGATTTTGTCCCTTTCTTCTTTTTTGATATGTGCATCTATTGCTATAAATTGTCCTCTGAGGACTGCCTTTGCTGTGTCCCAAAGGTTTTGGTATGATGTGTTTTCATTCTCATTTGATTCTAGGAATTTTTTAATTCCATCTCTGATTTCTTCTATTACCCATTGATGTGTAAGCAGATTATTATTCAGTTTCCATGTGTTTGATTTTTTTTCCTTGCTCTTTCTAGTGTTAATTTCTACCTTGATGGCATTGTGGTCAGAGAAGATATTGTGAATTATCTCAGCATTTTGGATCTTGTTGAGGATTGCTCTGTGGCCTAAGATGTGGTCTATTCTGGAGAACGTTCCATGTGCATTGGAAAAGAATGTGTACTTTGCAGCGGTTGGATGGATTGTTCTATATATGTCTATGAGGTCCAGTTGGCTGATTGTGTTCTTTAGGTCTTCTGTATCTTTGCTGAGTTTCGTTTTAGTTGTTCTGTCCTTTACTGAGAGTGGTGTGTTGAAGTCTCCTACTATTATTGTGGAACTGTCAATTTCTCTTTTCAGTGCTGTTAGAGTTTTTTTTTAATGTATTTTGGAGCCCTGTCATTGGGTGCGTAGATATTTATTATGGTTATGTCTTCATGATGGATCATGCCCTTAATCATTATATAGTGTCCTTCTTTGTCTTTTATGGTAGATTTTGTTTTAAAGTCTATTTTATCTGAGATTAGAATTGCCACTCCTGCTCTTTTTTGATAGTTGTTAGCTTGATATATTTTTTTCCAACCTTTGATTTTTAATAAATGCACATCTTTGTTTCTAAGGTGTGTCTCTTGTAGACAGCAAATAGATGGATCCTGTTTTCTTATCCATTCTGCCACTCTCCGTCTCTTTATGGGTGCATTGAGTCCATTTACGTTCAGTGTAATTATTGATAGATGTGAGTTTGTTGCTGTCATTTTGTAGTGCTTTTTTTTGTGATGCTGAAGTTTTCTTTGTTCTTCTTACTCTCTTGTGCTGAGTTACTTTTGCTTGTGGATTTTGTGTTCATTTCTTTTGTTTTTGTAGGTTTTGTTTTTGTTGAGACTTTATGTTTTTCGTCTTTATTTTTATGAGTTGGTTTGTTAACTTTTTTTGTGGTTACCATGAATTTTACCCTTATCTTTATAATTTTGAAGCAGTCTACCGTTACTTGGTATCGCCTTGCCTTCCTCTCCTTTAGAAAATTCTATACCTATGCCGTTTGTTCCCTCTTTCATTGTTTTGATGTTGTTGTCATCCTTTGATTGATTTCTCTGATTCCCTGTTGTATATCTTTTGTTTTTGGAAAGTCCTCTGTAGTTCAGTTCCTAGAATGGTATCTGGTTCATATGAACCTGCGTCCTAGGTCCTAGGTCCTGCCTGAGGGCTGAAGCTGTTTGTCCTCAGATAGAAGAACTCCCTTTAATAATTCTTGTAAGTTTGCAAACCACTGACCTTTTGGTTAGCAGCCAAGGCTTAACCACAGCACCACCAGGGCTCCTTAGTGAATAGCATAATTGTAGTTAATCCCAATTGTATTCATACAGAAGTCTGCTGTATTTCTTGGTTTTGTCTGCAGTTTTTGCTTTTGTCCCCATTTGAAATAATGCCTGATGACAGTGTATAATATGCAAATTTGCTTCCCATAGCTTCTCATTGTTCTGTCTCACCAGTTAAGCATTGAGGACCTCCTGTCAAGAGTGTCTTAGGTACTCAGGGGCACAGAGATGGTTGGGGATTCTGCTTGCGTGCCCAGCCCTGTGCTGAGCACCCCCCAGCCCACATGCTTTCTCTCCCATTCCCTTGAGTGAACCATATGTGTTCCTCTCCCCTGTGCACTAAATCCTACTCCCACTTCCCTGCTCCCTGAAGGACACAGTTCTAACAATATGCCTTCTCTCTGCTGAATCAATTTCCTCTCCTATTCATAGGCTCCTTCCTGTTAAGACGAAAGCATGCTATGATTTCTCCCTTCTTAACAAGAATTCTTCTGGGTCCTGCTTTCCCCACAGGCTAATGCTCTGTGTCTCTGCTCTTTTTAGGAGAAAAAGCTCTTTGACAGAGTTGTGTTTGTTTACCCACTCCAGTTTCTCTTCTCCCGAACCCACTGCAAGCAGGCTTTGGCACCCCCTGCAAAAGCACTGCTTTCTGCATGGTCACTGATGACCTTGTTAAGTCCATGGGTCCACTCTCCATCTTGCCCTGACTTGACTTTTCAGCAGTAGTTGGCATCATTGGCCACTCCCTGCTCCTGGGAACCCAGTCCTCACCTGGCTTCTGGAACCCCGTGCTCTCCTCCTACCTCCCGGGCTGCTCCTTCTCCTTTCCCCAGCCTGGGTATGTTGGAAGGCCCTGGGTCAGCCCTTCCAGTCCTTTGCTTCCCTGCCTATACCCATGTCCTGTTGTCATTAGTTACTGTGAGTCAGCCCTTGACTCATGGTGACCCCATGCACAACAGGGCAAAATGCTGCCCAGTCCAGTGCTATCCACATGATTGATTGCAGACTGGACTGTTGTGATCCATAGGGTTTTCATTGGTTGATTTTTGGAAATATATTACCAGGCCTTACTTCCTAGTCTCTCTTAGTCTGGAAGCTCCTCTGAAACCTGCTCAGCATCATAGCAACATGCAAGCCTCCACTGACAGATGGGTGATGGCCTTGCATGAGGTGCATTGGCGGGGAATTGAACCCAGGTCTACTGCGTGAATGGGGAGAATTCTACCACTGAATTACCAATGCCTTCATGTGCATGCCCTAGATGATCTCATCGAGGATCCAGGTTTTAAAATCTTCACCTATACTGACGATCCTCAGCTTTTGTCCTTACCCTGATCTTTCCCCTGTAGGCCTGATTTCCCCTTGGATACTGTCATGGATTGAATTGTGTCCCCCAAAAATATGTGTATCAGTTTGCTTAGGCCAGGATTCCAAGTATTGTGTGTTTGTCCACCAGTTTGTCATATGTTGTGATTTTCCTGTGTGTTGTAAATAAATCCTGCCTCTATGATGTTAATGAGGTGGGATAGGCAGCAGTTATGTTAATGAGGCAGGACTCAGTCTACAAGATTGGATTGTGTCTTGAGCCAATCTCTTTTGAGATATAAAAGAGAGAAGCGAGCAGAGAGCCAGGAGGACCTCATACCACCAAGAAAGCAGCGCTGGGAGCAGAGCGTGTCCTTTGGACCCAGAGTCCCTGCGCGGAGAGGCTCTTAGTCCGGGGAAGATTGGTGAAAGGACCTTCTTCCAAAGCTGACAGAGAAAGCCTTCCCCTGGAGCTGATGCCCTGAATTTGGATTTCTAGCCTCCTAGACTGTGAGAGAATAAACTTCTGTTTGTTGAAGCCATCCACTTGTATTTCTGTTACAGCAGCACTAGATGAGTAAGACAGATGCTTAAGAGGCACCTTGAACTCATGTGTCCAAAACTGAGCTCCTCATTTCCACCTCAGTCTGCTTTTCCTGTGGTCTTCTCTATGTTTATGAATGGCACTTCCTTCCACTTGCCCAGGCTAAAAGCCTTGAAGGTGTTTGTGACCTCTGTCTCTTTCATATCTCAGTTTTCCAGGAGATCTGCCAGCTCTACCTGCAGTGTGTCCAGAATTTGGCCATGTCTCATCAGCTCCACAGCAACCACCCTGCTCCACGCCACACCTTCATCTCATGCCTGGATTATTGCACTGGCCTCCTAGCTGGGCCTCCTGCTTCCGCCCTTGCCTCTCTGCAATCCGTTCTCCACCCAGCTATGAGGGTGGCTTTTTTTTTAAGTAACTTATTTTTGTTGTCGTTGTTGAAAATATACACAGCAGAACATATGCCAGGCCAGCTAGTTCTTCATGGACAGTTCAGTGACGTTGATTACGTTCTTCAAGTTGTGCAACCTTTCTCACCCTCCTTTTTCGAATTGTTCTTCCCCCATTAACATAAACTCACTGCCCTCCTGTCTGAACTTTCAAGTTGCTGTTGTCAGTTTGATGAGGGTGACTTTTTCAATATGAGGTCAGATTGTTTTACTCCTCTGCTCCAAACTTCCAGTGAGCTCTCATCTTACGGTGGCCCATGAAGGTCTAAATGTGGGCCGTCCCACCCCGCTGGCCTGCCTCCTACCACTCATCCCCGCCATCCACTGTAGGCACCCCGGCCTCCTTGCTCATCCTCAAAGACACCAGGAGCTTCCAGCCTCAGGGCCTTGGTTCCTGGTGCTCCCACATTGGGATTACCTTTTCCTCAGATGTACCCACGCCTCCTTCTTCCCTTTGTCCAAATGGCATTTCATATAAGGCCTTTGTGACCTAACCACCCCATATGAAGGGTGCTCCCCCCTGCCACCTTTCCCATCGCCCTTTCCTCCTTTATTTTTTCTCCGTAGACTTACCAGCCTCTCAGCTACCATGTGTTTGTACTTTGTCAAACCTGCAGTAGAATATAAACTCCTGGAGGATGAGGACTATAACTGCGTTGTGCATCACCGAGTCCCAGTGATGAAGTAGCACCTGCATGTGGTCAGTGCTCAGTAAACATTTGTTGAATGCGTGACTTGTGTCATTTCATTATTACCACATTCCATCCCCAGGAAGCTGGTACTGTTTGCCCTTTTTTTCAGGTGAAGAAGCTAATTCACAGAAGGGTCAGCATCTTGGCTAAGTTCGCTGAGTTCTAAGTGTGCAGGGCTGTGGAACTGGAGCACATGTTCTCTGCCACCTACGAATATGGTCTAGTCGAGGAAAGGGGAGAGTAAGTGGAAAATGGCTGTACACTGTGATTAGCACGGTCATCAGGACAGGCACACGGGAGAGCACCCAGCAAAGCCTCAGTCGGGGGGCCAGGCATGGGGAGGATCGGGGGGGGGGGCTTCATGGAGGAGGTGATGTCCCAACTGCGTCTTCATTCATCCACAAGTAAACTGACCTTTGGGAGTCTAGCTGATGTCTATGCCAAAGAAATCCAGGGAACATCTGGTCTGTTATGGTGGTTTTGCTTTCTTGAACATGACAACCGAGGGCAAAGAAATGGCAGAACACGATGCCGAAACGTCAAACCCTATAGAATGTGATAACTTGGGGTTCTTTGCTGGGACACTTGTAGCAAGCACCAGAGCACGGCTGAGAAACAGAACTCCATGCTGTCACTTTGACAGCGGCTTGGGAAAGAGGAATGTAAACACAGGCACTGTTGCGGGCTTAAGATGTGTGCAGTCAGCTGACGCAGAACATTCTTAGGTTAAAGTCTTACGAAGGTCATTGAGAGGAAGACCCAAAATGAAAAAAACCGCTCGGAGAGAACGCCGGGAGTATCCCGGAGAGTCTGTGGCTTTGAAAAGTGCAGTCCTGGAGATGACTTGGCACACGGCCTGTGACAAATACACTCCATCCCCAGTTCCCGGCAAGTGCCGAGGTGAACAGCAGACTTTTTGTTTGACTTCAATTTTTAGGCAAAACCAAATGCCTGTCACAAAGCCCTGCCCTGCTCCCCCCCGCCTCTCCCCAACGTAGGGGCATCACATTGTGAGTGCGTCATTTTGTGTGGGGCGGTTTAATGAGATGAGCTGATAGGGTGTCCAGGCCGCTCGGAGTTACGTAACACGTTGTGATTCCAGGGCAGCTCACAATCTTAGGATTTGCCCCAACAAGCGAACTCAGAAAACTGCTGAGGCAGGCTGGGCAGAGTGGCTGTGCCAAGGCTCTGCCAGGTCGGGCTGCCATGGAGGTGCCCCTTTCTCTCTGAGTTGCTTCAGGAACTGATTCTGCACATGGCCTTGGTTTTTCAACTCGGGCAGCCTGCGCGGGCACAGCCTCTGCCAGGACTCTGCCAAGGCAAACTCGTTCAGACTAACTCATGTGGTAAGTGTGTTTGCTGAGCACATCTGCTGTTTGTTTTCTTTGTGGTGTGGCCGGAAGGGAGAAAAGACCGCCAGAAGGAGTTTCTCTTGCTCTGCTCTGTTTGTAGGTCGTCCGTGGTCTTGTGGTAGGGAAATTGCAATATTGAATCATTGACGGGCAGAGGTGAAGGACCTCAGAGGTGCTCCCCCTCGTTGTACCGACTCAGAGGAGGCACGAGACCTGGGGGGCCATGAGCAGTGGGCTGAGTTGGGACCGGGTCCCTCCGGACCCCCACCACCTTTCCGTTCTCAGTTCTCTGCATGGGCTGAGCAGGGTCCTGGAGGACCCCTGTGGCCTCTCAGATGCTGCAGTTTTCTCTAATCCTTTGTCTTCATCCTGGTTGCTTAGAGCCTAGCCTGGTGTCTTGGGCCAGCAAGGAATTTTGTTGTTGTTGTTATTTCTTTCTTTCTTTTTTTAATTGGAAAAATGTATATAACCCAGCAAGGAATTTTTAAAGAGGTGAAGAATAGAGTTAAACAGTGTCTCTTTCTCCCTCCCTTTGCCCCTTTTTCCTTCCTTGCCTCAGTCTCTTTTATTCATTAGTTAATATGCTTGGCCCTTTCATTCGATCCCCACCCAGTGATGGAGGCTTGCTAATCTGTTCTGCTCTGGCTTGTCCCTCTTGCTGTGGGGCTGACGTTTCCTCTCACTGATTGGAATCTGTAGGTTGATGACCCATCTGGTTTCTGTCCCGTCTACATGCCGTTACCTAAGAGTTGTCTGGGCCAAAACACAGTAAATTCCTGAGAGGCACAAGCTCCTATTGTCTCATTCCAGTGTTTTAGGTTTCAAGACATACGAAACTTTGGACGAGAGATTAGGGTGACACCGTGAATATGGGTGGGTGTTGAAAATGTCTTCAGGCTCCTTCAGTCCAACCAGCGTGTATTGAAGGTCACCTTTTTCTGGAGCTTGTGCTAATTGCTGGAGTCCTTCCTAATGAGAATTGATCCTGCTCCTCAAGTCCAGGTGTGGGCACAGGTATAAATGAATAGATGTAAAACCTATGAGAATTGCTCTGGAAAAGCAGGCTTACGAGAACAAGTCTTTTTTTTTTTTTTTAAATTAATTTTTGGTGGTAATATACACTACCAAATGTATATCCATTCATAATTTCTGTATGTACAGTTCAATAACGTGGATTACATACTTCAGATTGTATCACCATGCTCAGTATCTCTACCTGTATTGTTTTATCATCATTAATTTCGACTCTCTCCCCTTTAAAGTTCTCATCTGTGCTTTAAATTCACTGTTGTCAGTTTGAACTCGTATACATACTTATAAGAGTACAATGCTCAGGGCAAATGTTCTTTGTTAATTGAGCTAAACTTTGTTTAGTTTAACGATGGCTTTATGGGATAGTTTTGGTTGAAGGTATAAAGATTATCTGTAGGCATTAGTTTCAGGGGTTCCCCCAGTCTCAGTGGACCCAGCAAGTCTGGCTTCCATATGAGTTTGAAGTACTGTTCCACAATTTTTCTGCTTTTGTTCAGGATCCATTTGTTGGGTCCTTGATCAGAATAGTCACAGTAATGGTAGCCAGGCTCCATCTATCTCTTCTGGTCTCCTGGCAGAGGAGGTTATTCATGGAGACAATTGGACCTGCAGTCCATTTACAGGAACAGTCTTGTCTGGGAATAACCAGTTAACCAGCTGCTGTTAAGTCGATTCTGACTCACAGCAACCCCGTGTGTGTTAGAGTAGGACTGTGCTCCATAGGGTTTTCAATGGCTGATTTTTTAGAAGTGGATCAATAGGACTTTTTCTTCCGAGGCCCCTCTGGGTGGATTTGAACCTCCAACCTTTAGGTCAGCAGGTGAGCATGTTACCGTTACACCACTGAAGGACTCCTGCCTGGGAGTGCTCTTCATCAGAGGGCCGTGATTTAGGATTTATTCCTTTTTTGTCACTAATTTAAGCCGTCAAACTTGATTTTTTTATCCTCTGGAAACAAGCTCAAATAAAAACATTATGGACTTCTTGCCTATTTTGTGAATTAAAGTTAAGGTCTTGCCTATCAATTCCTGTCCAGTATAATTTTTTAGTATGTTCTCCACTGAAAATTTGGAATCTAAATGGTACTTATTCGGCTGTCTTAATGAATGAAACAAAAGAAATAGTGAAATACCCGTTTCTTCAACACAGCGAGAAAAAGTAAATTAGAATCTAGAGAATCGCTACTTTTTTCTAACCCATCCTTGTTTTTCTGCTACTTTCCTTAATGGAATTTTCCCCGTTTTAACAGTTGATCTGTTTTTCATATGTAAAGTGAGAGGGGGCCCTTTATGCTGATTCTAGAGCTAACCTTTAATCTTTGGCCAAAAAAAACATTCACTTCAGTCTGTTAAACATGTTATAAATGATTTTTCAGGCCAACAGCTGATCTTGCCTCTTGCTCACTTCCTCCTCATTAGATGTGTGGGTCGAATATTTATCACACAGGGTTTTTTTTTTTTTTTTTTTTTCTTTTTTTTAATTGTACTTTAGATGAAGGTTTACAGAACAAATAGTTTCTCATTAAACAGTCAGTACACATATTGTTTTATGACATTGGTTAACAACCCCACAACATGTAAACACTCTCCCTTCTCAACCTGTTTTTTTGGTGAAAATATACATAGCCAAAGATACACCATTTCAAAAATTTCTACATGCACAATTCAGTGACATCGATTACATTCTTCCAGTTGTGCTGCTATTTTCACTTTAGATGTTTACAGAACAAAATAGTTTCTCATTAAATTGTACACAAGTTGCCCTATGACAATGGTTAACAACCCCACAGCATGTCAACACTGTCCTTACTTGACCTTGGGTTCCCTATCACCAGCTTTCCTGTCCCCTTCTGCCTTCTAGTCGTTGTCCCTGGACTGCTGTGCCTCATTAGTCCCATTTTGTTTTATGGGGTTGTCCAATCCCCAGCTGAACAGTGATCATTGGAAGTGACTCCATCACTGAGCTAAAAGGGTGTCTGGGGGCCATACTCTTGGGGTTTCTCCAGTCTCTTTCAGACCAGTAAATCTGGTCTTTTTCTTGTGTGTGTATCACACAGGGTTTTTGACATAAATTGTAAACTTTAGTTAAAATGCAATTAGTAAGATTCTTGACATGGATTGGGAGACCATGTTTCCCAGGTGCTTGGTATATTACCCACTGCTGTCAAGTTGACTGCCTCATAGTTTCCAAGGAGCGGCTGCATTTGAAACAAAAAAATTTTTTTGTTGTTATGTGATAATCTTTAATGATGCTTGCATTAAATCAAAAACCGTTCAGATAATCAATATTTGAATAGTATCCATGCCTCACAGTTTTAGACTGCACTTCTTCAACATTTAGAAATTATATTACAAAAGTAATTAATGAAAATGCATAAACTATTGGTGGGTGTCACTCTCCCTGGTAGATAGATTGTTCTACCAATAAAATAAGCAAGATAAAAAAAGCTTAAATGCCACCCTAAGGTCCTAATTCAAAGAGCTGACTCAGGTACCCTTGAGACATCAGCTCTGCCTCATTTCCAGTTCTCATTCAGTGGATCTCAGGTGATCCCTAAGAATCCAAAATAAGAACATTATCCATGATTCTCATATGCAGCTAGGGTTGGGAACCACTGTTTTAATGGTTAATATAGATTCTTTTTATTGCTTTTTCTGTTGTCCCAGTTTGTAACAATTGCATGATTTTCTCCTTAAGGGGTGATTATTCTCTGCAAAACGTAGTGTTTTATGACACCATGGTTTAAAATGAAAAATTTTTATGTTACTTGATGTGTCATGTGTTACAGTTTTCCCCCACCTCAAACCATTTTAGGAAGCCAGCAAATAATAAATTATAATTAAAAAGTGAAGGAATGATCTTATTAAAAAATTAACCAAGGATGCTTTGCAGGGTGCTTCAGAACACTGATCCCAGCTACAAATAGCCTTCCCAGTGGTGCTCATTTAAATGGCAAGGTTTCGTAATGAATTTAAAATGATAGGACTTGCAAGTATTGGATTGTGAGTGTCATTTCAGAAGCACAGCCGCTTTGTCAAGACACTCCCTCCCATGGGGAACTTTGGAGTCAGAAACTTCTCTTCATTCTCTGATCTCTCATGAACATTGAAAAACTTGAGCAAATCAGGTCAAAACTATTATGAATGGAAGCTTTACAGCTGTGATTAGACTTGAACAAATCTAATTTCATAAATCATAATAATGGCTGACACTTACTGAGTAGTTACTCTGTGCCTGGCAGGCTGCTAAGCTGTCTTCTAGGAACTCCCTTCGTCCTCAGAACAACCCTGTGAGGTGGGTACTAGCATCACCTCCATCTTTAAGGAAGTACCGAGTGGTTGTTATAGATGAATTGTCTCCCACATAAAGATATATTGAGGTTCTAACCCCTATACCTGTGAATGTGACCTTGATTGGAAATAGGGTCTTTTAAGATGGAGTATGGTGAGATCCTAATCCCATCCAAGCGGTATTTTTGAAACGAGAAGACCCAGAGAGTTAGACAGAAGGATGGCCATATGACCCCAGAGACAACCACGAACAAAGGAACACCAAGGATGGCTGGGAGCCACCAATAGCTAGGAGAGAGGTGTGGAGCAATTTTCTATCAGAGCCCTCAGGACGAATCAGCCACAGCCAGTATCCTGGTTTAGACTTGCAACTTCCAGAGCTCTGAGACAGTGAAGTTCTGTTCTTTAAAGCTACCCACTTTGTGGTATTTTGTTACGGCAGTCCTCGGAAACTAAGTGGCGAAATGGCTTCACCTCTCAGATGAAACAGAGATCCTTGGGGTTTTAGACCCAGCATTGCTGTCTTATGGCCCTGTTTAAGTTAACTTCCTTTATTGTGGGCTTTTCCTTTTTAAATAATTTCATTTGACTTGGGTTTTAAATTATAAAAATAACGTGTGTGGTAAAATTTGAAACTGTACCAAAGTGTAGAAAATGCAGAGTGTAACTCTACATCTATTTAGTTCAAGTTAAAAAAAAAGTCATTCCAGGACGTATCCATGCCCGTATTCTTTTTCTAAAAAATGCACGTGGGACCGTGCCATATACCCTGATCTGCAATTTAAAAACAAACAAACAATATTACTTGAGATTGTTTCATTGTAGTACATATAGTATTGCCTTAGTCTTTTTAATAGCTACATGGTATCTCAGTGTATCATTACATCGTTATTTAAACCAGCTGTTCTCAACCCTAGAAGACCTAATGCCTCTTTTTATAACATTTTGTAATTTCTCCTTTACTAACCCAAAATTAAATTTAAAACACAAAAGTCACACCTAAAACTCACTGCCATCGAGTTGATTCTGACTCATAGTGACCGCATAGGGTTTCCAAGGCGGTAAATCTCTACAGAAGCAGACTGCCACATCTTTCTCCCACAGAGCCATTGGTGGTTTCGAACCACTGACCTTTCAGTTAGCAGTCCATCACTTTAACCACTGCCACCAGGGCTCATCCTAATAGACAATTAACCCTCCTAAACATAAAAAATTTTTTAAAAAGAGTACTGTAAAATAAAGGAGAAACAGAAGTAAAATGATGTAACCTGTATTTCAACTTCATGTAAATGGAATCACACACTGAGATCTTTTGTGACTGAATTCTTTCACTAAGCATAATGTTTTTGGGGTTCATGCACGTTGTAGCGTGTTTCAGCGCTTCGTTCTTGCGTGTACACAGCCTCGTTAAGATGCATCATGAGTGCTCAGGTGCTTGCACCTGCATCTCGCATTGCTGTGAAGATGGCAGCCACAGAGGCAGCTGACCGTGCTGGCTACTCGAGGTCCAAGAGAGCACTACTGTTCTAAGCAGTCAGTTACTCATGGACACTAAGTTTTGCTTTGTAAATCCATGCCCCAAGGAGCATCCTTGCATGTCTTTTGGGTCACTTCTCCTATATGTCTGTAAGCTAAGTTCCTAACGGGAATGACTGTGCCTTTAGGATTTGATGTACATGACAACCTTGCCCTTAGAGAGCCTGCACCTGTTAAGTCCCTAGCACCAGCGTGAGGGAGGGGCAGTTTCTTGCTAGCTCTGGGCATTGTCAGCCTTTGTCATCTTGGTTCATCAGAGAGTCGTGAAACATAGTGTCTCATTTTATTTTGTATCTTTTCAATTCGGGATGAGTCTGTGGCTCTCTTGTGTTGTATTTCGTTTTTCAGCAAACTCCCTGTTTTTGGTCTTCGCTTGTTTTCCTAATGGGTTGTTGACTTTTAAAGGGTATTTACTGAGTTTCTGTTGTGTGTACCGGAGATAGGGCAGGTGTAAGGCTGAGATTCTCTTATATTTCATTGAAGGAAAAACACCTTAAAAATAGTTATACAGAGTATTATTTAACCACAACTGTGTTTGGTACCCAAGAGTCCCTGGGTGGTACAAATGGTTAACTTGCTCAGCTGCTAACTGAAAGGTTGGAGGTTCAAGTTCATCAGAGGCACTTCGGAAGAAAGGCCTGGCTATCTACTTTCAAAAAATCAGCCATTGAAAACCCTATGGAGCACAGTTCTAGTCTGACACACATGGGGCCACCTTGAGTTGGGGTCGATTTGATGGCAAGTAGCTTGGTGTTTGGTATTCAAAGGAGAAGTACAGGGTGCTAAGAAAGTGTTTAAAGGCATTTTTGAAATGGCAGTTTCCAAGAAAGTTTCTATGGGAAAGTCACATTTAAATAACCATATGAAAGACATGTAGGAGTTAGCAGGGTGAGGAGGGAGAGAAAGAGCATTCCAAGCCCTGAGGTGGGAAGGAGTGTGGTGTGTTCAGATGTTAACAATAATAATAACTAACATTTACTGGGAGTCCTGGGTGGCACAGGTGATTAAGTACTTGACTTTTAGCTGAAAGGTTGATGGTTTGAACCCACCCAGAGACACCTCAGAAAACAGGCCTGGTGATCTGCTTCTAAAAGGTCACAGCCTTGAAAACCCTATGGAGCAGTTCTACTCTGCACACATGGGGTCCCATGAGTCAGAATCAACTGAACAGCAACCAGCAACAACATTTATTGAGCACTTACACTGTGCCAGGCATTGCTCCAGGGTGCCTTTTATGTCTTACTTAATTTCATTCTCATATATTAGTTATCAATTGCTGTGTGTGATAAACTTCAGCAGCTTAAAACAGCAACAAACATTTATTATCTTTCACATATTTCTGTGCACCAGGAATTCAAGAGTGGCTTAGCTAGGTGGTTTTGGCTCAGGATTTCTCATGATGTTGAAGTCAAGATAAAAGCTTGCAGCTTTGGAAAATAGTTTGGTAGTGCATCAAAATGTTAAACAGAACTACTGTATGACCAGCAGTTTTACTCTTAGGCATATACCCAAGAGCAATGAGAATATATGTCCACATAAAATCTTGCACATGAATGTTCATAGCAGCATTATTTACAATAGCCCAAAAGTTGAAGCAACCCAAATGTCTACCAGCTGATGAATGGATAAATAAATGTAATATATCCATAGGAATGAAATAGTGATACATGCTGCAACATGGATGAACATGCTTAGTGAAAGAACCCCATCACGGCAGAGCACACAGTGTGTGTGATTCCATTTGCATGAAGTATCCAGAATAGGCAAATCCATAGAGACAGAAAGTGAGTTAGTGGTTTCCAGGGGCTAGGGGATGGTACCTGAGTGGTGCAAACGGTTTGCACTCAACTGCTGACTGAAAGTTGGCGATCCACACCCACCCGGTGGTACCACAGAGGAAAAGGCCTGGTGATCTGCTTCCATTATGATTACAGCCAAGAAAACCCTGTGGAGCAGTTCTACTCTGCAACAAACACATGGGGTCACTATGAGTTGGAATTAACTCAATGACAACTAACAACAACAGGGACTAGGGGTGAGGGAGAATGGAGTGTTTCTGCAGATGGGTATGGAGTTTCTTCTGGAGGATGATGAAAATATTCTAAAATTGTGAAGATCGCACAACTTTTTTTTTTTATTGTGCTTTAAGTAAAAGTTTACAGTTTGTTAGTTTCTCGTATAAAAATTTATACACACATTGTTATGTGACGCTAGTTGCTCTCAGTATAATGTGACAGCACGCTCTTCCGTTCCACCTCAGGCTTCCCATGTCCATTCAACCAGCTCTTGACCCTCTCTGACTTCTCATCTTGCCTCTGGACAGGAGCTGCCCATTTAGTCTCATGTATCTACTTACGCTGAGAAGCACACTCCTCATGAGTATCATTTTATGGCTTATAGTCCAGTCTAATCTATGTCTGAAGAGTTGGCATCAGGAATGGTTTTAGTTTTGGGCTAACAGAGAGTCTGGGGGCCATGTCTTCCAGGGTCTCTCCAGTCTCAGTCAAACCATTAAGTCTGGTCTTTTTACTAGAATTTGAGTTCTGTACCTCACCTTTCTCCTGCTCCATCACGCATAACTTTTTTAAATATTTAAATTTTATTGTCATAAAATATATAATAAAAAATTAGTCATTTTAACTATTTTTAAGTATACAATTCAGTGACATTAATTACATTCACCATGTTGTGCAGCCGTTACCACTGTCTATCTCCAAAAGACTGTCATTACCCCAAACAGAAGCTCAGCACCCCTCAAGCAATAACACCCCATTCTGCCCTCCCCTCAGCCCCTGGCCATCACCAATAAACTCTTGTCTCTATGTATTTGCCTGTTCTAAGTATTTCATATAAGTAGGATCATACAATATTTGTCCTTTTGTGTATGACTTATTTGACTCAGAACAATGTTTTTAAGGTTTATTCATGTTGTAGCATGTATCAGGACTTCATTTCTCCATGGCACTGAGTTATATTCCATTGTACATATGTACCACACTTTGTTTATCCAGTTGTTGATGAATATTTGGGTTGTTCTACTGTTGGCTGTTGAGAATAGTGCTGCAGTGAACATTGTTGTGCAAGTATCTGTTTGAGTCCTCGTTTTTGAGTCTCTTAGGTATATTCCTAGGAGTGGAATTGCTGGGTCATATGGTAACTCTTAGAGCCCTAGTGGCACAGTAGTTAAGAACTATGGCTGCTAACCAAAAGGTCGGCAGTTCAAATCCACCAGCTGCTATGATTCTTTGAGAACTGTTTTTCACAGTGGCTGTACCATTTTACAATCCCATGAACAATGGATAAGCATTCCAATTTCTCTAGTCCTTACCAGCACTTGTGTTGCACTTTTCTAATGACAGCCATCCTAGTGAGTGTGAGGTGGTATGCCATGGTTTTGATTTGTATTTCCCTAATGACTGATGGAGGGAGCCCTCGTGGCACAAACAATATAAGAGCTCGGTGGCTAACTGAAAGATTGGTGACTCGAACCCACCCAGTAGCTCCTCTGGAGAAAGACCTGGAGATCTGCTTCCGTAAAGATTATAACCAAGAAAACCCAATGGGATTCCTATGAGTTGAAATCCACTTGACGGCATCTAACAACACCAATGACTGCCAGTGCTCAGTGTCTTTATATGCTTATTGGCCATTTGTAGATCTTTTTGGAGAAATGCCTACTTAAGTCCTTTGCCCATTTTAAAATTGGGTTGTTTGTCTTTTTGTTGTTGAATGCACAACTTTGAAAATTCTAAAAACCATTGTAGATTGTATCGCAGTAAAGCTATTATTCGAAAACAAAAAAGATGAAAACTTGCCTGGGGCTGGAGGATCCACTTTCAAGATGACTCAGTGACATCCTGGCAAGTTAGTACTTGCTCTTGGGGCAAGGCCTCACAGTTCCTCACCACACGGGCCTCTCCACAGGGCCACTTGCTGTCTTTATGATGTGGCAACTGGCTTCCCCCAGGGTGAGCAATCGCAAGACCAAGGGGGAAATTGCAGTGACTTGTATGACCTAGGCTCGGAAGTCATGTAGTCACGTCCGTCATATTCTTGGGCTAGCCATGTTTTGGTGTGGGTGGGCACCCACACTGTGGAACCCTGTGATACCCCGCAAGGGAGGTGAGAACCACTGGGAGCCGTCTTGGAGGCTGGCGTTCACCCCGTACAACAACCCTGTGAAGTAGGCATTATTATGATCCCCATTTTACAGATGAGGTAATTACGGTACAGAGAGGTTAAGTAACTTGTGCATGGAGTGGAGTCGGGGTTTGAATCAAGGTATTTTGCCTGCACAGCCCACTTTTTTAACCATTACTGATATTTTCTGAGCTTCTTTGACTATGATCCACAGTTTTTAAAAAAAAAAAAAAAAAACTAAGAAACTCATTTTACATTGTGACCAAGAACAATTCTAAAACAAGACAAAAAACACCAGTTCCCATCAAGTCATCTCCCACTCAAGATAACCTGTGTGTCTCAGAGTAGAACTGTGCTCCGTAGGGTTTTCAATGGCTGAGTTTTCAGAAGTAGATCACCAGGCCTTTCTTCTGAGGTGCCTCTGGGTAGACTTGAACCTCCAACCTTTTGGTTAGCAGCGGAGTGCATTAACCGTTCGTACCACCTAGGGTCTCAAGTATACTTATACGTAGAACTAAAACAAGTTTTACATAATAACCTTCGTTCTTACTGCAATTCATTTGGATATTTTCTGTTCTATTTATTTTAGGGAAAAAAAATTATAGTTGTAGTTGACCAAATTGTTTCCTTGCCCCCTTGCAGTTTGAAAACTTTTGCACTATACTCTTTTGCCTCTGTAGAAATTTAAAAGGCTTAAAATTCAGGGCTCCCCATGCCGTCTCTCCCATAGCCAGTCTTGCTTCCTAGGACTAACTCTTAGAAGCAGTGGCTTAAAAAAAAGTGTGCAACATAAAGAAATACAAACTGTGTAAAGAATGTGCCTGGGGGTTTTTCCCTCCTTATCAGATTCCCAGTCTTGTGCCTGTCCTCCCCAGGGGAAGTACCATTTCTTGTGTATCTTTCTATGAATATTCTATGCATGTGTATGTATATATGTCCTCTCTCCTTTCTGCAGATGGGGCCATATGCTAAACGTGCCATTCAGTGCCTTGCTTTTTTCTACTCAGTAATATATATTAGAAGGAGCCCTGGTGGCACAATAGTAAAGAGCCTGGCTGCTAACAGAAAGGTTGGCAGTTTGAACCTGCTGGCCGTTCTGCGGGAGAAAGATGTAGCAGTCTGCTTCCGTACAGATTTATAGCCTTGGAAACCTGCGGACAGTTCTGCTCGCTATGAGTCGGAATCGATTCAACAGCAACGGGTTAATATGTATTGGAGACTTTTCCTTTTAGCAGTTACACATCCAGTTCTTTTTATTGGTTGCATATTATCCATTGCATGCAAGAACCACAGTGGACTTCAATAATCCACTATTGATGAACCACATGTAGATTGTTTTCAGTATTTTGCAAATACAAAAAGGGTTGCAGAGGACATTGATGTTCCCACATCTTTGAGCAAATATGTGATGATTGTACTCGTGAGGAGAGCTCTAAGAGGGGGAATGTTAGTTCTGGTGGTTTATGCCTGAGAAGTTGTGTTCATTGTATTTTTCAGATAACATGGGAGGGCGCTTGTGCGCCCACATCTTCCACACCCCTGGTATTAGCAAACGTTTAGCTTTTTGCCAATTTGATGTGTGTAAAACCGTAATCTTTGGGTCTTCATTTGTGTTCCTCTCAGTATGAGGAGGTTGAGCTTCTAGGAAGATTTGTTTTTTTTCCCCTTTTTGTGACGCGAGATAAATAGTTTGTTTTTAGGTCATGGGGTGGTTACCTCTATAGTTCTAGTTAAGATAGTTATTATTTATATTTTCCTTTCTTCATTTACCAGCAGTACAGAGGAGCTCATGGTAATACCTGCCTCACCGGGTTGCGGTGAAGATTAAATGAGTTTAATACATGATGAGTGCTTAGGAGGCTGCCAACACATACTAAGTGCTCAATTAACCTCTTTGTTGTTGCTATTGTCTGCCTGCCTGCCTACCTGTGTACTTATCACTCATTGATTGATTGATCTATCTATCTGCTTACCTGACATCTTTGTCTATCATTTGCCTTAAAAAAAAAAAAAAAGCCCAAAGAAAACAAACCCTTTGCCGTTGAGTCAATTCTGACTCATGGTAACCCCAAGTGACAGAGTAGAACTGCTCCATAGGGTTTTCTGGGCTGTAATCTTTATGAAAGCAGATCACCAGGCCTTTCTTCCATGGTGCAAACGAGTGGGTTCCAACTGCCAACTTCAGGTCAGTAAGTGAGCACAAACCATTTGGGCTACCTAGGGACCTGCCTACCTACCTACAATTTACCTGTTTGTCTGTCTGTCTGTCGTCTATCTATTTTTCTATCATCTGTTTGTGTGTCTGCCTGCCTCTCTGTCTGCTTGTCTATATAGCACCCATCCATCTATCTACCCATCCATATATCTTTGGCCTGGAGGAAAACCCTGGGATGCTTGTTGCTGGTTAATAGGTATAGGGTAAAGTGGAGAGACAGGAGTTGACAGTTATTTTAGATGTTACACCCTTCAGTTAGCCCCCCTGTTTTCAGGCTGTTTCCCCATCTTCTGTTTTTCTTATTGTATCTGAGCTTAAATCCAACAAGCCCCTCCTCCATATTCTGGGGTTTAGGCTTATTCTGTTCTCCTTTCCATCAACATTCAATCAGAACTTAGAGAAAGACAGCAGGTTAGAGGCCAGGCTAGGTCAGTATTCTTTAGTGCTTTTCCAGCACATTGAAACAGCTGTTCTGGAGAGTAGGAGAAAGAGTGCTGAGCAGGTTGACACCCCCAGTGACGGGAGTCCATGGCGCTCTAGGCCCTCAGTCAGCCCCATGAGTTTTGTGGTTTTCCTCCAGTGCCCTTGGGAGCTGCGCTGCAGGGCACAGTCAGGGAGACAGCTGTTGGTTTCATCCAAAGTTGGGTGTTGCCCAGTGGGTACATCGAAACGACCATGGAGCAAGGTAGACAAAAGCGCAATTGAAGCAAAGAGCTGTGGGGTTCAAGCTGGCTGGGAAGGAGGGGATAGAGGCAAAGTGGAGGGGCCCAGGGGCTTGGGAGTCTTGATGTTGTGTAGTAGGAATAACTGAGTGAGAGCTGAAGGGATGGGGGCATCCGGCCTTCAGATTTCAGAGGTGGCCCAGGTGTGGCTGGCGCAAGTGGGATGTAATGTGATGGCCGTTGAGGTTGTGAGGTCCAGAATTGAGAGGGTGGAAGTTGGGTGGTGCCAAGCAGAGGGGTGGTGATGACAGCCTTGATGAATGGCTGGACTTGGTGGAGACGAAGACCATGAGCCTGGTGCCACAGGGTGGAGGGGCTGAGAGTGGCCTGGTGAGCATAAGGCAGGGGTGGTGATACAGTCGGGTAGTGTGAATGAGTCTCAAGTGAGCAAGTGATTTTCAAGGAGGATGGACACAAATGAACCGGAAGTGTCTGGAGGAGCTAGAGGATAGCAATACCAACTCCAGACCCTGAGGAGCATGGGAATGTCAGCTCAGAGAAAGACCCGAAGTCTTCACCTCCTGGGAGGTTTTAAACCCAAGCTCGATTTTGATCCAAACGATAGAACACGTGCGTGGGACATATTGAACCTTCCCAGTAGGAGAGAAGGAAGCTCTTCTTAGTGGTTGGAAAGATGAAGAGGCTAAGCCTATGGGTAGGCCCCTGTCCCTCCAACTTCCAGCCATGCAGGAAGGCCCTGCTGGGGAGCCCCTGCCATTCCTTCTCTTCTCTTGGTAAGAATTCTGTTCTCAGCCCCTACCTAACATGTTAGGTTTCAGCTTATCTGATAAATACACTCTTTTTTTTCAGTACCAGAAAAAACTCACAGCATACAGTTTAGATTCTCATAATTGCAGGTTTGAACTCTGTTACTCAATGCTATTCGACTTTATTTCTTCCTGATTATGTAGGGGTTTGGTGTTGAATGGAGACCTTGGGTAGTGCAAATGGTTAACGCACTTGACTGCTAACCAAAAGGTTGGAGGTTCAAGTCCACCTACAGGCTCCTCAGAAGAGAGGCCTGGTGATCTACTTCTGAAAAACAAAACACAAAAACCTGTTTCTGTCGAGTTGGTTCTGTCTCATAGTGAACGTATTCTGTCTCATAGGGGCCGTATAGGACAGAGTAGAACTTCCCCATAGGGTTTGCAAGGCTATGATCTTTACGGAAGCCGACTGCCATATCTTTCTCCTGAGGAGCGGCTGGTCGGTTAGAACCATTGACCTTTTGGTTAGCAGCCGAGCACATAACCACTGGTATTGAAAACCTTGTGGAGCTCAGTTCTACGTTGACACACATGGCATTGTCATGAGTCGACAGCTGCACCTGGTTTGGTCTTTAGTTTTGGTGTTGAATAGATATGGGAATGGGCAAATCTGGATTTGTGAAAGGCCCTTGAAGTCTTCATGCCCGGAAGCAGGAGGCTGTGATGGCCCTGGCCAGGTATGGATGCACCACCACCTAGTGGGCTAGGAAGGCACTTACAAGAGGAGTTGGGAGTCTTAACCTTGACACCAGGTACCTGGTCTCTGGCAGCTCCGTGAGTTGGTAACTTTTGAAGGGGATTGAGGGAAAGGGAAAATTAATTGCCAATAGAGTCCGTCAGGTAAGGCGGGCATCTTCAGTTGTATAGAACAAAAGGAACCTTCCCACATCATCCCTTCTGCCTTGATCCATCTACTTTATTCTGTTCTCATCTGTTCTGTTTGGTGGAACGAATTCCAGAAATAGTTTTAGTAGGGGAGAGCGTTGTTATAGCAAGTGTGACCATATTTTTCTTGCTTAGATGACTTGTGAGGAGCTTCTAATGCTAGTGTTTCAGTGGTTGTACTTTACATGATTTTAAATTGGGCCTGTATTAGTCAGGTTTGCTGCACTGAGGCTGCGTAACAAACAACTCCCAGTGACTACCATAACTTCTTGCTGATAGATATATAGGTCACCTGACTGTTGGCTGGGCTTGGGTTCAGGTCGGCTCTACTTGTCTTTCATTTGGAGATTCAGGCTAAAGAGGCAGTGACTACCTAGGGGTATGCTCTTCTCCTGGCAGAGGACTGGAGCTGAGGAGGACAAACCAAACCACACAAGTACATCAAAGCCTCTGTTAGATATGGAGGAAGTTATGTCCACTCACATTCCATCGGCAAAGGCAAGTCACATAGCCCGGCTCAAAGTCACAGAGGTGGGGAATGGCATTTTGTCCACAGTGAACCTTGGCAAGGGTGGGGAGGGAAGGAAGAATTGCGAACAAAATAAGCAGCCTAGATTTTGGAAGATTCTTAGGTAACAGGAGGAGTCCCTGGGTGGCTCAAATGGTTAAGCGCTCAGCTACTAACTGAAAGGTTGGCAATTTGAATCTACCTAGAGGTACCTAGGAAGAAAGGCCTGGCAGTCTGCTTCCAAAAGATCACAGCCACAGAGTAGAACTGAGCCTGTGGAGCACAGTTCTACTCTGAAACATATGGGGTTACCATGAGTTGGAATAAACTCGATGGCACCTTGTTTGTTTTTTGGTTTGTAGGTAACAGGACAGGCACTGAATGGCTGAGGGAAGGGTCATAGGTGACCATCAGGAAAAGCCTCATAGTGTCAATGACCTCTATGCCCTTCGCTTATTCTCTTAGCCCTGCAGGGCTAGAGAAGTTGGGGTGGGAGTGGAGGGGAAAGGACATAGGCTCTTATGGCCTACAGCAAGAGTTGGCCGACTTTTTGTAAAGAGCCAGAGAGGATATAATTTAGGCTTGCAGGCCATATGTTCTCTGTCATTACTCAGCTCTGCTATTGTAGTGTGAGAGCAACTGTTACGGATTGAATTGTGTCTGCAAAAATATGTGTTGTAAATCCTAACCTCTATACCTGTGATTATACAGGTTTCTCCCACTATCCCAAAGCAGAGCATTCCTGTGAAACCTTTTGTAAGCTGAAATGGCATAAAGCAAAGAAGCAATTAACTTTAAATTATATAGGAAAATTTTTAAGCATTCTCAGACCCAAAAAATAACTTACCAAGCCATACCAAATAACACACAAAACCTAAAATAACACTAACATATAGTAAAAGCAGGAATGATAATGATAAATACACAGCCTATATAAAGTAGACATAATGTTTGTACAGCGTAGTTTCATTTACCAGAATCCGGAAGACAGTGAGCACACTGGGAGGCTGAGAGGTGGTGGTGGTGATGACGGCTGCCCTGGTAGCCTAGCTGTGGCGGCTTGATGCAGAGATGCTGAGTGTAGTTCCCAAGGAAGGAGCTTGGTGGCACCACTCTCACTGCTCGGGGTGTGTGCTGCCTTTTTAACGGCTCACTGCAGAACACATACTGAACGCTTTTTCCACTTTTCCCCTTTTTTCGTAAAAGCGAAAATCCTCTTTGGATTTCTTTCGCTTAGCGAAAACAGTTACTAACATAGGTCTTTTGTAAAAGCAAAGTGGCGTAAAAGGAAGTTTAGAAAAGTGGGGGATACCTGAAATCCCATTTGGGAATGGATTGTCTTTGTTATGTTAATGAGGCAGGATTAGTGTAGGGTGCGTTTTGAGTAAGTCGCTTACAAGATATAAAAGGAGCAGATTAAGCAAGCAGAGATGGGGTAAGATAGATGCCAAGCCACATGGAGATCTCCAAGGAACCAGGAAACAGAAGCTGAAGAGACAAGGACCTTCCCCCAGAGCAGACAGAGAAAGCCTTCCCCAGAGCCGGTGCCCCGAATTTGGACTTCTAGACTCCTAAACTGTGAGAAAATAAATTTCTGTTTGTTAAAGCCATCCACTTGTGGTATTTCTGTTATAGCAGCCCTAGATAACTAAGACAGTAGCCATAAAAAGCCAAAAAAACCAAACCCATTGCCGTCGAGTCGATTCCAACTCACAGCAGTCATAGACAATATGTAAAGGAATGGGTGTGTCCATGTTTCAATATTTGTTTATAAAAACTTTTATTTATAGAAACAAGCAGGGTGCTGGATTTCCCTGTGGGCTGTAGTTTGCAGACTCCTGGCCTAGACCTTCAAGGACTGATCGTTATCAGGATGTCAGTTGAACAATTAAGAGAGAAATATCCCTGTTTAGCTGGGAATTCAAATAAAATTGAAAGGGCTGTTGGGGAGTCCAGTAATACCCTATTCACCCAGAAGTGTTAACTGTCAACAGTTGTTTCATATAATTGGATTCTCTAGGCAGCCTTATTGCATGAAATCTCATTTTGCTTAACCCATTTTCAATAGAAATGTATATAAAAGGTATAAAAGGAACTTCTTGGGCTCCCCAAGCAGTGGGTGCAGAAGGTATTTAACCTTTGTGGATTCAGATTTATCTTTCATGAACAGCAGTTCTATACCTAAAAGATTCGGGGATTCTACACCTAGAGATTCAGGGATGTGCTTAATGGTGGTAGGTGTGCTCAGCAAGTCTACTTTCAAATTCCTTGTAATTGTAATTTTTGAGGTAGCAGCTTCATTGAGGTATAGTTCGTATTCTGTACAATTCACCCATCTAGCGTGTATAACGCAATGGCTTTTAGTGCAGCCATCATCACAGTCAATATTAGAACACTATTCATCACTCCAAAAAGAGACTGCATACCCTGTAGCCATCACCTCCAACCCCTCTCAGAGCCCTCAGTGTGGCTGCATTTTTAGTAAATTTTTAAAAAATCACCTCTTGGGCTCCACTGCCATTGTTGATGTTGACTCTAACAGGCTTACCCCCACAGCCTTAGCAGAGTAAGGGTTCCCTTTCAGTGGTCATCCATGTTACCCCAAGTGTTCCAAACATTGAAAGACATTTTAATTTGACACTCATGTATTGTCACTGCGTCACCTGATGAGCTACTTTTAAAACCTTTCTTTTGTTTTAGCTTTACATTTCTTCGTTTGTATTCTGCTTTTCCATAAGTTGTCCTTTGTAATTTTCTACATTTTGAGTTTACGTTTCCATTGGTTGGAATCCTGGCTCAAGTAATATGGAATGATTTCATTCCCAGGCTTTATTGGCTTTGTTTTTTGTCTGTTTGGTTTGTTCATTGTTAGGCTGTAATGATTTAGTTTATTTATTTATTTGGGATGAGCTTGCAATCTTTCAATGTCCAGATGGTTTCATTTGATGTTTTAAAAGAAGGAACCATTGTTCATTTATAAACATAATTTCCCGTTTAGGAAATAATTTAGGTTAACAATCAAATAGTTAAATGCATTGAATGGTGGAGGCACATTAGGTATTGTGGTTTCACAAAAATTTGTTCTATGAATAAAGTTTTCCTGATTTGGCACTTAACTTCTTTTTTGTTAGTTTATTGTTGTTGTTTAAGTGAAAAGTTTACACTTCAAGTTAGTCTCTTATACAAAAATTTATACATGTATTGTTATGTGACCCTAATTGCTCTCCCTATACGGTGACAGCACACTCCTCTTTTCTACCTCGGGTTTCCCCATGTCCATTCAGCCAGCTTCTAACCCTCTCTGCCTTCTCATCTCACCTCCGGACAGAAGCTGCCCATTTAGTCTCATCTATCTACTTGAGCTAAGAAGCACACTCTTCATAAGTATCATTTTATGTCCCACAGTCTAGTCCAATCCCTGTCTGAAGAGTTGGCCTCGGGAATTGTTTTAGTTGTGGGCTGATAGAGAATCCAGTGGCCATGCTTTCCAGGGTTCCTCCAGTCTCAGACCATTAAGTCTGGTCTTTTTACTAGAATTTGAGTTCTGCACCCCGCCTTTCTCCTGCTCCATCAGGGACTTTCTGTTGTGTTCCCTGTCAGGGTGGTCATTGGTGGTAGCCAGGTACCATCTAGTTCTTCTGGTCTCAGGCTGATGGAGTCTCTGGTTAATGTGGCCCTTTCTGTCTCTTGGGCTAATACTTTCCTTGTGTCTTTAGTGTTTTTCATTCTCCTTTACTCCAGGTGGTTGGGAGCCATTAATGCTTCTTAGATGGCCACTTGCAAGCTTTTAAGACCCCAGACGCCACTTACCAAAGTAGGATGCAGAACATTTTCTTAATGAACTTTGTTATGCCACTTGACCTAGATGTCCCCTGAAAGCTTGGTCCCCAGACCACCACCCCAGCTACTCTGTTCCTCGAAGTGTTTGATTGTATTCAGGAAACTTTTTAGCTTTCGTTTAATCCAGCTGTGCTGACTTCCCCTGTAGTGTGTGCTGTCCTTCCCTTCACCTAAGATAATTCTTATCTACTGTTTAGTTAGTAAATAATCTTCACCCTCCCTCCCCACCCTCATAACCATTAAAGAATGTTTTCTTCTGTGTTTAAACCTTTTCATGAGTTCTTGTAATAGTGGTCTTATACAATATCTGTCCTTCTGTGACTGACTAAATTCACTCAGCATAATGCCCTCCAGATTCCTCCATGTTATAAGATGTTTCACGGCTTCATCGTTGTTCTTTATGGTAGTGTAGTATTCCATTGTGTGGATACACCATAGTTTGTTCATCCATTCCTCCATTGATGGGCACCTAGGTTGTTTCCGTCTTTTTGCTATTGTGAACAGTGCTGCAGTGAACACGAGTGTGCATATATCTTGACACTTAACTCTTTATTCCAGAGTTTGCCCCCTGATTCTAACTGACTTCCATTGTCCCCTGGTAAGAGCTGACTTTGGGGAAGAGAGGACAGGTAGAAGGATGTGAGGTCTTAAACTCTGGTGGCTGCCCAGGCCTCCTCAAAGGCCTTAGAGATCCTGACTCTAACTATTGGGTATAAATGCTTTTGGAAAACAGAGAGCAGGTGTAAGCCTAAAAAGTTAATAGTTTGAAAACAGGAAACTGGATCTGAACCCTCCAGATTAGAGGCACAAAACCCATGATGTGGGAGAAAGACTGGCGAGATGAAGTATGAGTGCTTTATCCTGATTTTTGCCATGAATATTGTGGTGTAATGGATCGCTTTTGTGTGGCCTTTCTAGCCATTGTCTTGTAACTCCCACCCAGGTGATTGGGCGGGACTGTGTCACAGCGTAATTGTAGCCCACCAAAGGGGTTGGTCGGTTTTGCCATCCCAATGGGATTGAAATGAGCCATCCTAGAGGCAGGAGAGGAGGAAGACCCCACCACGACCAAGGAAGAACAGCCAGGAGCCAGCACGTCCTTTGGACCTGGGATCCCTACACTGAGAAGCTCCTGGGAGCAGGAGATCGAGAAAGAGAGCAAGCTGTAACCCTGAAGACAGTGAGAAGCAGTGGCAGGAGAGATCTGGCTGCAATGACCCGGCATAGGGGGCTTCCTGGCCCACGGAGAGAGAAAGCTGGGTGCCTTTGGGCAGAGGCCTAGCGCCAGGGAAAGGTGTGCCTGCGAGCTCGGCTGGGAAGAGGCTGCCCTGACAGAAGAACTGTACCCTTGAGTGTTCCTGAGCCTAAATTTAACCTGTTACTTCCTTAATAAACCCCATAATCGTGAGTATGGTCTGTGAGTTCTTTGTGGCCGTTGCAATGAATTATCGAACCCAGTAGAGAGTGCTGTGGCAGAGACAATAGTGTCAGAGTTGGTAAGGATGGCAGAGAGAGAACACATGGTTGACCTCTGCCTCATAGGAATCAGCCTTGGACTGTTAATCTTGATTCTCCTTCCCCCTTGTGAAGTTAGAGGAGGTGAGACACCGCGCCCACACCATTTTTACAGATATTTAGAAAAGTATAGGTTTACTTTCTAGTCATTTAAAGATAACTACCTCTATCAGTAAAGATTAGGTTTGACTGCATAGAACAGTAGCTTCACCTGTTAGAATTTATTTTTCTCTCACATAAAAGAAATTTAGAGGGAGGATCTGCAGTGGTGACACAACCTTACAGCCCTTGGGGCCCAGGCCCTCATGTCCTCTGATTCCACTGTACTAGCCGTTGTTTCTATCCTTAAGATCACCTCATGGTCTAAGAAGGCTGCTGAAGCTCCAGCCATCATGTCCAAGTCCCAGGCTATAGGAAGATAGCCTTTGGGGAAACCTCACAGACTCCTGCTTACATCTCATTGGCTAGAACTTAGCTTCATGGCCACACCTCACTGCAGGGGAGGCTGAGGAATGTAGTCTTTCTATGGGGCTCAGGACTTGGATTCTAAGGAGAAATGAGGGCATATTGGTAGTGAGAGGCCATTAGCAGTGTTTATCATGGCTCCTTGACCAGAATTAAAAATATAACATGAACCTTCAAAGTCAATGTTCCCTCACCTTTGACATCATGACCCACCCCAAAAAATGATGATATTTGCATGGCATGATGGGTAACTGGAGGAGGCAGTTTGCAGCTGGTGCCACCCTGGGCAACCCCTGCCCCTCCCCCGCTGTACTCTCCATTCCCAGCACTGTTTAAGGAACCTCTGTTAAATCGTTAGATCTAGCACATAGTCTACAAAGTGAAAGACAGCAAGGCAGTGACCTTGTAAAGAGAGTGCTGTGATGAGACCTCAAGAAAGTGGAGCCACTGGATGTGCGTCAGAACTAAGATCAGTCACATTTGATATGACCGTAAGGCTTGTAGTTGAAGATGAAGCAGAGCAGGTCTAAAAGTTCAATTTTAGCTATGTGTGGCTTTTTTAAAAATTTTTTTGGTCTTCATAACTTTATTCTTAGGGTAAGAGAGGAAAAGCCAAATCTGTGTTGCAGTTTTGGTTCTTTGGTTACTTAACAATGTGGCCATTTTTGTTTGAAATATTTGATAGAAGCCACTGAAAAATTATTGAATGGAAGTGGACTGGGAAGATTCTTAGATGAAATAGTTTTCTTTCAAATCAAGGTAATGCGTATGCCTGGCACATCACTGAAGCTATGTGCTATTTTTAAGGGATTCCTGAAGCAACGTGCTGGAGAGAATGAAAGCTGGGAATAGAAAATTTAGAGAAAGGAGAATTATGAAGAAGAGTTATTTAATCATTGAGGTTGGGGTCTTTGGGCTGGAGGCAACACGGTTGGTGGTTGGGGCAGTGGTCTCTGGGTCCACCCTCTGTCTTAAAAAAATGGGCCCACTACAAACTAGCTGCACGGTCTCGGTCTGGTTGTTTAACCTCTCAGGCCTTAGTTTCTCCTTCTGTAAAAATAAGGATAAGAGTCTCCCCTCTTAGGCGTGTTGGAAGAAGTAAATGAGTCATTGGATACAAATGCTTGGTGGTGGGAGCACTCTGTAAACATTCGCCATTATTGCTGTTGTTATCCTTATACAAAAATACAGCTGGATTCCTGTGCAAAACCAACAAAATCCAGATGGTTCAAAGACAAAAGGGATAAAAATGAAACCATTTGAAGAAAATATTGCTGGATATTTTTATAATCTTGAGGTAGGGAAGGCCATTCTAAGCTTGATAGGAAGGTAGAAAATAAAAACAAATGATTGATAGATTTAATTCTACAAAAATGAAACTTTATACACACATGCTTACTATAACAAGATATATTTGTTCCAGGAAAAATGTGCATATTTTACAGAATTGGGCACTAAAAATAGCAAGAGTTATGTGACTTTGTAACCGGAACACTAACAAAGAACGGTACACCAGGAGATAACCTGAATAGGAGGTAATGTGAATAGTCCAGACAGGCAGCTCTGCTCTGCGTGGCTTGAGCTCAGGGGTTATTAAAATCTCGCCAGACAATAGCGGGAAATGGCTGCAAGGCATACTCCCGGGGAGGTGGGGCCCTGGGCCACTGGGGCTGCTGCTAAAGTGGGCACAGGAGGAAGTGCAACCTTCTGCAAGGCTGGGGTGCAGCCCTCTGGGGACAGAGCTCTGGGTGCAGAGCTAATTTTAGTTCCTTTAAAATAGGGCTGAAAGGGCTCCTGCCAGTAAAGTACAAGAGCTGAAGGGCTTTTTCTTTTCCTGTTGAAGATTGTAATTTCACGATTGTGGCTCCCCTTGCTAGGAAAAATTGCACGTGAACCCAGCTCCATGTCACACTGACATTGCTTCCTTATCTGCCAATGGCCTATGAGCTCATTATAGAAAGGCTGTATGTAGAAAAATAATAAAGATGAGTAGGGTTACAAGACACATGACATGTTGGGAGAAATAATTGCAATATATTTGTTAGACAAAGGGTCAATATAAAACCCCTTTATGTATCAACAGTAAGGAGTTGAACGCCCCCAGTGAAAACTGAGAAAAAAACACATATATGAGCAACCTGTAAAGGAACTATAAATGGCCAATATATGTATAAAAAGATGATGAATATTATTAAGAAATAAAAATAACAAATGATAAATACACAGAATGAAATACAATCACTGCTTCATAGCAAAAGAAAAGCAAAACAAAACCTTTTTTCTGGTTCAGGATCCAATCCTGTCTCAGTCCGTTGCCTTTTACAGGGGCCGTGATCTCCGCCATTTGAAAGAGGAAGCCTTTGTGCCCAGGAGGTTTTTAGAGTGGAATGATGCCTTGAGCCTTTTTGTAATTGGGAGAAAGGTGTCATTTTGGAGAAAGCTCCTGGTCTCCAGGTCTTGCATAGAGGTTCACTGAGGGTCCTTGTCTCTTTTCCTTGTGTTTGTGGAGGTTTAGTTTCCCCAGCATGAGGCACAAGAGGAGCCTATTAAGAATCAGATTCATTCCGCATTTCATTTTGCAGCGTTTATTGTTTGCTGGATATCCAGCTTTGTGCATGGTGCATTCCAGGGCAGAAAGAGGAGCAGCATGGGTGAAGTGCACAGAGCCTCGGGTGGGGGCGGGGGTGTGTATGGAGGATGTGCGTGTGTGTGTCTTTAAGGGTTTGAGCAAGATTGGTTAAGGCAACAAGGGGTCGCCATGAGCCAGAATCAACTTGACAGCAGCTGGTTTGGTTTAGTTTTTTTTAGTGGGTGTTTAGTGGTATCTCTTTGTGGTTTTTTAGCAGGGATGCTTTTGAGGGTAACAGAGAGCGATATTAATAATTACACCGGAAGAACAGGGATAAACTGCGATCAAATTTAAAAAAAAAGAAAACCAAGCCTGTTGCTGTCCATTTGATTCCAACTCATAACATTATAAGACAGAGTATAACTGCCCCATAGGGTTTCCAAAGCTGTAATCTTTACAGAAATAGATTGCCACATCTTTCTCCTGGGGAGCCACTGTTGGGGTACAAACCACGGACCTTTCAGTTAGCAGCCAAGCGCTTTAACCACTGCGCCACCAGGGCTCCTTAAACTGGGATTGTCCCCGGCAAACCAAGCCAAATGGGCGTTCTTGCCAAGCCCCAGTCCCTCTATCCCCTCTGCTTCCTTCCCTCCTGGGGTTAGACACTATCCTGATGCTGTGTTTGATTCCTTTGAATATTTTTAAACTTTTACTCCGTGTGTATTGATGCACAATGCATATTATTATTTTGCATACTTTAAAGTTTTTCATAAGTGGTTTCATACTGTATGCATTTCTTGCAACCTTTTTATTTTAACCACCCAGCATTATGCTTTTCATGTTTTTAAAATCGATATATATAGATCTAAATTATTCATCGTAATGGCTATATATGTGTTCCTCTCTGAATAAATCACAGTGTAATGATCTATTCCTCTACGGAAAGACAGTTAGCTTGTTCCATTTGAGGCTGTTATAAACAGTGTTACAGAAACCATTCTGTAAAGTCTCCTTGTTCCTTTGTGTGAGAATTTCTGTAGAGTTGAGGCCTGGAAGGAGAGTTGTTGGGCCACTTGAGCTATACATGTTTTTAACTTTATCAGGCGCACCATAAACATGTTCTTGTATTTTTCACTTTCGATTTTTTTGGATGCCTTTTTTAGATTTAATCCCAGGTGTGAGCCTACTGGCTTAAAGGAAGATGAACAGGTTTTTGGTTTTCTAAACACGCTGTCGAACTGTTTTCTGCAAGTGTTGTTCCAATTTACACCCGCTCCATCTGTCTAAACACTAGTTCGACTGTGAGCACTTTAATTATAATCGTACTGACATTGGATGTTTTCATATAAAAAATGTCCGCTGATAATTGAATAATTATAGACTATAGCATTCACACGTTAAGAGAAATTCTGAAGACATTTGGAAATCCAAAGTATTTTTTCTATTTATTTCCTGGTAAAACAGAAGTTCAAATGAACAGCAATGCTGCCTACTTTTCAAGCATTCTCCTGGAGGTTAAACTCTGAACTGGATTTCTGTGCATTAATTTTTCCTTTTAAAATAAAATGTCTGCACAACTCTAGCTTTATATCTTAATACTAGGCTCAAACTCCCCTGTGATGTAACATCACTTGTTTTCATAGGTTTCTATGCAAAGCCTGTTGGAGTCACTATTTCTGAAAAACATTGTATTTCAGTTTTGACATTTTGCGGCCTCCGTAACAAGATCCTTCCTTTTCCCTGTGCCCTGTCCCCTCTTGGGGGCAACTCTTGTTGCACAACAAACCAGCATGTCTGAGTGGACTGTGCTGCACTCGGTTATGCAAGATTGCATTTTAGCCTCACGTCGGAGACCCTGTTTCCGAACGGACTTCAGGCCGCCTCCACTTGAGTGCTCCTTCTGGGGTACGTATCATTTGAGCTGGCGTTTCTGCGTGGTTCTGTGATAGCTCAGTACCTGACACCCACTCAGTGTGGAATTGAGCCCGTGTAGTTGTTTATCCTTTTTCTTAGAAAGAGTCAGTTCTGGTGGTAATTAAGGCCACAGGCGTCCGGAGAACTCTCCGCTGTTGGTTTTTGTTTCAGTCTCAGAAGCCTGGTTTCTCTGGCCTTTTCTGTCTGGTTCCATGCTGGTTTCTCTGCTTGTCCTTCCCTCCTGGCCGCTTATAGCACGTGAACTGTCCCTCAGTGGGAGAGGCAGAAAAGGAAGAGAAAAGGAAGGCTTTTCCCTACGCATCTGGGGCTGGCATGTGAGCCGTGAGGAATCAAGCCGAGGGAATGGAAAAGGGACAGCTGGGAGTTGGAGGTCCTGGATTCTGGTCCTGCCACTGCTTAGCCTTGAGACCCTGCCCATGTCTCTGAACCTCTTGAGGCCTCGGTTTCCTCTTCTGTAAGAGGAAGGCGTAGACAAGGACTGGCTTGGGTTATGAGTTCACACCCAGTGCTTGTGTGAGGAGTCTGAGAAGTGTCTTATGTTGAAGGTAGGGAGATGGTGACTGCGTGGGAGAGACAGAGCTGGTGAGAGATGTCTTTCCCTTGCTCACTGTTTTGGATATTGAGCTGTGTGCCTTATTTATTTCCTTTGAAACAAATTTTTTTAAAGCAAATTTAATTAATTAAAATCATAGCAAGGAGCTACCTGTCAACTCTCTAATGCTGGTGTGCAAAAAACCCTTGGAGGACCTGAGTTCAAAGCCAGGACTTCAGCCACATAGATTCTGGTTCAGAAGGTCAGGGGTGGAGGCTCTTAGAGACCTACAGACCCCTCTTAGGGAAACCCAGGGTTTGCAGCTTGCTAGTGCCTGCCTAATGACACCATAGCCCCGTGCGCAGTCCTTGGAAGGGTTTCTTGGTTTTGCTGAAACGTCTACAAACTAATGAAGGGAGGAGCAATGCTTTCTTGCAGGTTCCTTCCCTAGGGCCTGCTTGGAAGGGGCCACACTCACTGGGAGTGAGTTATGTTCAGATTAGGGTTGAGATGAAGTGGGCCAGGTTGTGGGGTCTGGATTGGCCACTTATTGATGGTGTGCCCTTGGGTTCCCCACGTAATCTTGTGGAGCTTGGTTCGCTCCTTTTTAAAGTTTGTTTCTAATCCTCACTCTGTACTGCTTGCTGCTTATGAAAGTAAATGAAGTGCGGTAATAGATACAGGTGCTTTGCCTCCTGTAGCAAATATTTATTGAGCATTTACTGGATACCACGCAGGGTTCTCAAAGCTGGGGAAGCAGTGAAGATTGAATCAGAGTTTAGGGGTGGTGTTGCTACTTCTGAGGCCCCTTGCATGGTGGGCTGTGCAGAGGACTGTGTGCCAGTTTCAGATCTGTTGCTGGTTTCCAGTGTGACACTTGGCAGATTCCTCAACCTCTCTGAGTATAGCGTCAACTTCCATTAATTGAGGTGATTGAGTTAGGAATTTTTAACTCTAATTTAATCTACTTGTAATTTGTGGAATCACAGCTTTTGTGGTGAAGAAAGTAATTACTAAAACCCAGTTCCCTGAAGATGCTAAAGTTAAGGCTCCAAGCTTTGTGGTCCCGTGACAGGGAGGAATTTTCTAGAAGGATATCTGTCAGACACCAGTCACAAAGTACCATGCATATCTCTGGCACCAGTCTGGCCTGGTTGTGAGTCTTTGAGTCTGTTCTCTTCAATTCTGTCATTCCAACCAAATGGAATTGTTTCCAAGTCTGTACAGAATGATTTGAAAGTGGCTGAGTAGGTGAGAGGTCTTGTCTTATTGTGAAGCCTTTAAAACGTTGCTGCAGGTTTGCAGTCACTGCCAAGGGTTGTGGTTTCTCCAGGCTTAATGAGGCAATAGATAATGGGAGAGGGTTACTGCCTCCAGCCAGAACTTTCTCAAGCACAGATCTGGGGTCATGCTCATCACCCACCACCCGCTTGGCCAAGTGGAAGCTTGGTGCTAAAGGAGGTGAGGTGGGATAGGGATAACCAAAACCCATAGCCGTCGAGTCTGTTCCGACTCATAGCGACCCTGTAGGACACAGTAGAACTGCTCCATAGGTTTCCAAGGAGCGCCTGGTAGATTCGAACTGCTGACCTTTTGGTTAGCAGCCAAGCTCTTAACCACTGTGCCACCAGGGCTCCCGGATAGAGATAGGGAGGGGAAAACAGAAGGGCTTTTGTAACGTGGCGAGTTTTTTTTGCAACTGTCTAAAAGTAACCAGTTGTCATTGAGTCATGACCACCTGTGTGTCTGAGTAGAGCTGTGCTCCACAGGGTGTGATAAAAGAAATATAATGTGAAATTTGCCATTTTAACCATTTTTAAGTGTACAATTTAGTGGCATTAATTACAGTCACAGTGTTGTACAACCTTCACCATTATTTATTTTAATGTGGCCAATTTTGGTGAATTAAGGTTTGATTTTTTGTTCTTTGCTTGTCACCTTTAATGTGGTCCATAGTGTTGAAGCACTTACTGTTGAAGATCAAAGATCACAGCCTTCAGTATGGATTACACCTCAACATAAAGAAAACAAAAATCCTCACAGTTGAACCAGTAAGCAGCATCATGATAAATGGAGGAAGGATTGAGGTTGTCAAGGATTTCATTTTACTTGGATCCACAATGAACACCCGTGGAAACAGCAGTCAGGAAATCAAAAGACGCATTGCATTGGGCAGATGTGCTCCAAAAGATCTCTTTGAAGTGTTAAAAAGCAAAGATACCACTTTAAGGACTAAGGTGCACCCGACCCAAGCCATGGTGTTATCCACTGCCTCATGTGCATGTGAAAGCCGGAGAATGAATAAGGAAGACCGAAGAAGAATCGATGCCTTTGAATTATGGTGTTGGCAAAGAATATTGAATACACCATGGACTGCCAAAAGAACGAACAAATCTGTCTTGGAAGAAATACAGTCAGAGTGCTCATTAGAAGCGAGGATGGTGAGACTTTGTCTCACATACTTTGGATATGTTATCAGGAGGGACCAGTCACTAGAGAAGGACATCATGCTTGGTAGAGAAGAGGGTCAACAAAAAAGAGGAAGACCTTCAACGAGATGGATTGACAAAGTGGCTGCAACAGTGGGCTGAAGCATAACAACGATTGTGAGGATGGCGCAGGACCGGGCAGTGTTTGGCTGCATTGTAGGTAAGGCTGCTACGAGTCGGAACCGCCTCAACAGCACCTAACAACAACATACCGTTCTCTGGAGTACTATAGCAGGACATCAGGATGGGGATCCACATGTACAAACTGGAGACACAGATGTTTCATTTGGCCCTTAAATATTTAAAAAATTCTAAATTAGTGCCCAACATTTAAAAATCAGGGAATCCCATTTAAAAATACAGATTTCTGGCTGGCATTTTGAAAGAGTCAGCCTGTCTAGGACTGTGGGGCCGCCCCCTCCTTGGAGCAGTTAAGTGCCATGAGTAAGTAACTGCAACTCTTGGAATGCACAGCCCTTGTTCTAGCTGCTAAGAGGAATTTAGGGTGGGAAGAGAGGTTTTCTGCAACCTCATGCCTTTGTTCTTACAGATGAAGAAACTAAGTCTCAGAGAGATGAAGATGTGGCTTGCTCATGTGACAGGGCAAAATAGGGGGCAGAGCCAGGACTGGGGTCCCATTCTTCTCTAGGCTGTGCTCTTGGCACGACACCAGGGCTCTTGACGTCTTCCAGCAGGTGGCAGTCTCTCCCCGTCCCCCCCTTTCCTTTCTGCCCTCTGTTGCTCTCTTCCTCGGATTTTGCCAGTTTTCTCTCACTAAGCTTCTCCTCTTTGTGCAGCTCTGTTCTTCCTCTCCCTCCTTTTGTTCTTGCCTCTCCTTTTGCTGTTTCTCTGGGGATCTCCTGAAGACTAAGTGAGTATCGAGGGGATGCCCCGGTCAGCTCCTTTGCACACTTGACCTCCCTTGCCGCTGTGCAGTTGTCTGTGCTTCTGGGCCCAGCTTGGAGACAGAAGGCCCAGAAACCCCACGGAGCTCCCCCCACCCCTGCCCTGCGTCTTGGGGCAGCCGTGGCTCAGAGCATTCAACTGGAGGAGGTGGCGCCATGGTCACAAATATGCTGACTTATTCTGAGAGGCCAGAGATAAGTACTATTACTTGAGATTCCCTGGTTTTTGAGTGTTGGGCATTAATTTGGAGCTACTGCCTCTGCTGTAAAATGTAAGCATCATCTGGGGCGCCTGGCAGGTTTCTTGAAGTGGGATTTCACCTATGGTCTGATGGAGCCCATTTTGTATCCATGCAAATCCCTACGTGAGGGAATGAGGATCTCACCTGAATCAGGTGTAGGATGGACATAGCTGCTCGTACAGCCCTAGACATTCCAGGCACTGAACAGGCTCCAGCAGCCTCTCCCACCTCCCAACTGGGCCTAAACGAGGCCCCAGTCCTTGGGCAGGAGGATCTACTCTGAAACATCTGCCTTCCTAGGAGAAAACCTAGAAAGGGCCAAAGCTGTGAGGAGGTGAAGAGACCTGTTATTTTCTGCTCCCGATGTGATGCCATAGGAATTGCAGGGCCTGGATCAGCGTTTGCTGAATGACTGAAGAAACATTCACTTCCTGCATGGGACTTTCCTTCATGGGCCGCAAAGACCTACTGAGAGGGACTTGAAAAGACCTTGACACTAGATGGCGCCACCTCCCTCATTCTGAAGCTGGGTGCTTGTCCATCCTGGGTAGGAGTTGACACACTAGACCTTGATACCTGCTGCTTCTACCTTTCCCTTGTTATGTTATTCACCCAGCACTTATTGAGCACTTACTGTTGCCTAAATGGGGCTAAGTGCCCCTTCCTGGGAGGCTTACAGTTAGTGGGGAAGAGACAAGTAGAAAACATTTCTAACATTGTAGTGAAATAATTTCCATACTAAGTGCTTGTGACAGCCAGAGGGACAGGGTCAAGGAAGACTTTGAAGTTGTTATTGTTGTAGTTGTTAGGTGCCTTGGACTTGGTTCCGACTCACAGCTACCCTGTCTACAACAGGATGAAACACTGCCTGGTCTTGTGACATCCTCACAATCATTATGCTTGAGCCTATTGTTGTGGTCACTGTGTCCGTCCATCTCGTTCAGGGTTTCCCTCTCTTTCACTGACCCTCTGAAGTACAGGGTGACATTTGAGTGATATTTTGGAATGGAGTTTGCTGGGCAGCAAAGTACATTCTAAGCAACTGGAGCAGCTGGTGTACAAGCATGGATTTATAAAAAAAATGTGTTTGGAGGATCGTAAGAAGTTGGTGTGGTTTAACTGTAGGGGTTTTGGAGACAATAGCAGAGACTGAGCTTGATGAGAAAGGTTGTCCAGATACTGATTTGGCTGCTTTAACAGAGGCTAAAATAAGAGTGGCTTAAATATGGTAGAAATTTCTTTCTTTCTCTCCTAAAAGTCCAGGTGGAAGGTGATCCCAGAATACCCTGCTCTCCAGGTGACTTCAGGGTTGCTCAGGCAGTCTTCTAGGGCTTGCCTTTGCTAGTATGGCTGCGGATGGCTCCGGGCCCATCGGGGTAGTTGGACAGGTAGAAAGGGCGTGACTTGGAAGTTCTGTTTACATCCCATTAACCAGGCATTGTGGACACACCTAAGTGCAAGGGAACCCGTGAAACACAGTTTTTAGGGTAGTGGCTGTGTGCCCAGCCACACCTTGGGGGTTACGTCACTAGAAGGAGGAAGTATAGACTGTGTTTTGGGAAATAACCAACAGCCTTTGCCCTAGAAAGGTGCAGACCAAATTATGGAGCACTTTATAGGGAGCCTTGGTGGCGTAGTGGTTAAGAAGTTTGGCTACTAACCGAAAGGTTGGCAGTTTGAATCTACCAGTCACTCCTTGGAAACTCTATGGGGCAGTTCTACTCCATCCTGGTAGGGTTGCTATGAGTTGGAATCCACTTGATGGCAGTGGGTTTAATTTTTTTTTTTTTTCATAGGGCACTGGGAGATATTTAAATAGACAAGACTGTGATTTAAAAAGTATTTTTCCAAAGATGGCGCCAGCAGCAATGTGGCCAGTGTAGGCCCAGTGACCCTAGAGGCGGTTGTAGTAATTTGGAAAGGAGGAGATGCTGAGGGAGTAGGTATCTCCTGATAGCCCAGTGAGCCTGGCCTTTTGATAGCTTGACGGACTGGGGGCTGGTGAGGTTCTGGGCTGTTGTTACTGCAAATCTGGCAGAAGCCACAGACTTACTGGGATCTCAGTTCAATAAGGAGGTTGATGCCCTTCATTTGGCACTTATCTCAGAACGTGTTTTTATAGCTTGTTAAGAATGTGGACTGGAGCTGCGGAGAGATGATGACTGTGGAGCGAATAGAGGGTTCCTTTCCTCCAGGTTGAGCCAGCAGAGCTCATTCACACCATGAACTTGAATAAGCTCCAAGAGTAGGAGCTGGGCCTATCCTACTCAGGCCACTGACCCATGTGGTTCTGCAAAAAAAATTCCCTCTTTTCTTGGCCCTGTTTCCTGGGCTTTAAATAGAAAAGTCATTCTGGCACCTCACTAGTTTGTTGATGTGTTTAATGGATTAACTCTACCACATTTCTAAAGTCTTCCACCCATTTAGAACAGAAAGTTCCTGATCATAATATCCATGGAATTCCCTAGCATTTCAAGTATGCCTGCCTAGTAGATGGGCAGCAGGAGGTGACCGAGGGAATAACATAGCCCTACAAGCCAGGCAGCTGAGGCTTCTTACACTGGATCTGCCACTTGTTCAGCTGTGTGGCCTTGGCTAGCAGAGTGCTTCACAACCTGGGGAATCTCAGCTTCCTCATCTATAAAACAGAACAAATAATATCTATGTCCCAGGTTGCTGGGAGGGTCAGAGAAAGCTTTGAAAGCACCTGGCATGGTGTTTGGCACCCTGCGAGGCAGTTGGTCAAAGTGTTGCTGGAGAGTTCTTTTTT
Source organism: Dugong dugon (assembly GCA_030035585.1). NCBI lineage: Eukaryota > Metazoa > Chordata > Mammalia > Sirenia > Dugongidae > Dugong > Dugong dugon. Next base: position 25,157,928 of record CM057481.1, on the reverse strand, counting down.
TAGAGGCAAACAACATGTTATGCTTTATACACAGATGTACCAACAGCTATAAAAGCTACTTTTTAAATATTAAAGATTTAGAGCTAGTTGTTGATTGGAAAAGTAGCTACCTATAAACAATACTTAACACTGAAAACTGTCAGAAACCAGAAATTTCTGATTAAATTTATTACTATTATATTTGGTGAAAATATACACAGCAAAACATACACCAATTCATCAATTTCTACATGTCCAATTCGATGACATTGATTACATTTTTCAAGTCGTACAACCATTCTCTCTATCCTTTTCCAGATTATTCTTGGGGACTGCTTGTAAGCCCTCATATTATATTTACCCAACCTCAGGCCTTTGTATGAGGGACACGTGGTGTCTGCCCCCAGAGGAGGTCTCTGGGGCCTCTGGCCCAGCAGCAAAAGTCAAGGAGAGTTCCCTGGGCCATCTCTATAATCCTGTCCCATGCCTTAATTCTCTGGGCCTTCCAGGCATCTGAAAACTTGGTGATGTTTCTATGGCTGGTCATCTTAATGGAAAAATTAAATATACAGAGTTTGTAAAAAAGGCATTTTGGTAAGCCTCACCTGTTGATACTTTATCTCAGTGGTCATCATATGCTTTAAAGAAAATGATATCTCTGGGGCACAAGGACCTACACTGTAAATAGGTTGACCTTCAGCTCTGGAAACATAGAAGGACAGGTCAAATCTCAATGTTTGAGCAGTTGCCAACGTGCTCACAAGTGACCCGTTATTCTTAGAAGGGATTTTTTTGTCTGGAATCTGTTGCCTTCACCACCACCACCAAATAGCAGTGCCACCAGAAGATTCCAGCCTGTTGTGTAGGCGTTATGTGTGGGAATCTGTTGGTGCCCTGCCTGGTCTCCTAAGGACAGGCTGGCACTGCCTGTTGTGGGGCTGCTGTGGAGTGATGGTTTGGTCAGATCTTTGTTTAGCCAAGAGATGGTTGGGCGTCAGCCTTCCTTGACCCTGGATCCCCTCAGTCAGATGGCGGCCATGTTATAGCTGTGAGGCCTCTTCCCTAGATGAGCTTTATGGTAATTTATTCTTCACTTGGTAATGAGAGGAGGAAATACTTGCTTAATTAGGGGCCATCCTGAACCCTTTGAATGGTGCTTTGGTGTTAGTGGGAGATGAGAAGAAATACTAGACACTGTCTCTCTTGAGGTTGAGCTGTTGGCTCAGGCATAGGGGAGGGGATAACTTCTGTTCACCGCAGGCATTTGCAGAGTGACAGAGCAGCTCTTGTCTGGTTTGTGGCTCTGAACTGCCAAGTGCACTTGCTGTGACATTTCTGACGTTAGGCAGTGAAGCCCAAGTGTTCAGGTGTAGTTTTCTCCCCAGACGGAATTGAAGAGCTTCCTTAGAGCTCCAAGTAAAATTCTGAATGTCTTCACTTTCTACTTTCAATTAACTCTTTACTTAGCACTTGAAAAACCATGCTGGCTCCCTGTATGGAAATGTTGTATAATGAAACTTTACATATTGACTGAGTGTGGAGGGGCTGTGGGGGAGGTGAGGCCAGGAGGGAGGGACTGACAAGTACCTTCATTGTGGCTCCTGCCCTAAAGGATGTGATTTGTCACTAAACATCGTCTTTTCCTGTGCTTCCGTATATTTCCCACCTGCTATGTGACCTTACTAAGCAAAAAGGAGACAGGGATTTTGGTAAGTTCTTCTGGGCACTATGTCTCCAGGTCCTGACTGAGTGTCAGGGGCTCCCCAGGGGTCACTGCTCTGCTGCATGCTTAGCTCCAGGACCCACCCTCTTCCTCCACTCCTCTGCCCTGTGCTGCTTGGCCTTGGCTGCAACAGGGAGAAAAGTGAAATGGTCTTTCTGGCTGTTCCTGCTTTGGTTCTCCAGGAATTCCACCCTCCCGTGGGCTGCTTCAGGCACTTCCTGCTCCTTCTGTCAGCCGTGTGCCAGCTTGAAGCACTGGGATCTACTCTCACTGTTCACACCAGTCATTTTCTCTGTGTATGTTGAGGACTGGGCTTTTCTCCTTTAATCTGAGAAAGAACACTTCCCGTGTTTTAAGAGTGCTTCCTAAGTTTGACCCATCCTTGACACCTCTTCCTTATTTTCCCATGCTTCTGTGTAGTTTTATTTATCTTGAGAGCACCCCCCCCCCCCTTTCTGACACCTTGGAGAGGGACAGAAGACTGACGCAGGGCCTCAGTTTGCCACCTTGCTCCAGGCCCCCACCTTCGTTTCCTACTTCAGGGCAAGAACGTGGTATGACAGCCTTGCTAGGAATTGACGCCAGGATTTGTACTCTTACGATTGTTTTTTTCTTTCTCTCAGTTTGCAGGTTCAGTCCTGCAATGATAGAACAATTTAACTCTCCTCTCTTATCCAGCAGTGTGCACCACAGACAACTTCGGTTTATTTATGGGTTGACCCGTCCCCTGCTGCTCACACAGTCATTTACTAGCTCTAGTCCTGAATACCTTCTACAAAATGGGATGACATAGTGGTCATCCCAGAATTAGCTGATAAATAATTAAAATTCACCCTAGCATTTATTGAATTCCTTCTCTGTATTTCTCCTTTGGTAAATAAGTGCTGGGGATATAGAGGAAACCCTGGTGCCATAGTGGTTAGGCGCTAACCAAAAGGTCGGCAGTTTGAATCCACCAGGCGCTTCTTGGAAACTCTGGGGCAGTTCTGTTCTGTCCTGTAGGGTCACTATGAGTCAGAATCCACTGATGGCAACGGGTTTTGTTTTGTTTTGGGGGAGGGTATAGAAGCTGTGTTAAGATCTGTTCTTGTCCTGACTGTGTTTGCCATGTTGTTGTGTTTACAATTTAATTTAATAAAAGCCTGCATTAATGTGCTTTGTATGGATTAATTCATTTTCTTAGACGTTATGATGCACACCCTAAAAACAGCCTGGTCCAGGAATTGGGGGTGAGGGATCGAGGATGACTGTGTATGACATTTGCCATCTCACAGGGAGATGAGTCAAATACTAAAATACCCAGAAGTCAGAATGTAGTAAGTGCAAGAACAGAAGTTCTAACAAAGTGCTGTGTGAATATAGTAGGAGGTGAGAGATTAACTCTATTTAGAGTGCTCAAAGCATGGAAGAAGTAATATTCAAGCTATGCCTTGAAGGATGGGTACCTATTAGTTTAATGCCTGGAAACACCATAAGAATAGAAATAGCGCAAGGGCAGGGCCAAACCCTTGTGTTCCTCATTGTGTTTCCTGTGTGTCTGGCACTCAGAATATAGTGAAACCTGTGAGAGCCGGAACTTGACAGGACTGCCTTGTTTTTCTGGGTCTCGCAAGTTACCATTTTTCTGTCACTGTCTATTAGTGGGAGATATTTGAGTTTTCCTTCTCAGATAGGTTTCTGCTTTACACAGGTTCTGGCTTGCGCAGATTTTATCGTATTTGGATGGATAAATGGAAGTATGGGTGGAGAAACAGACAAATGAGTGAATGTAATGAAGGCAGAGTTCTAGGTAAAGGGGATAGCTTGAATGGTAAAAGAGTGACAAGAAGAAGTTAGGCAGATTGATGCAGTTATAGCTCAACATGACTGGTTTGGCTCAAGTGTAGCGTGCTTGAGGGAGAATGGCTGGAGAAAGGGTTAGAAAGAAAGGCTTAGGCCTGAATAGTGAAAGCTCAAGTATTTTGGCTTTTTGTCCCAGATAGTAGGCAGCTAAACAGCAGTAACTATCCGGGGAGGTCTTGGTAGAATGTGTGCATAGTTATGAGTTCTGAGAGTAGAATTTAAATTAGAGAAAGACCTCTAATATGACCTTGTCTGATCTCTGCATAGAGTCTTGGTGGCACAGTGGTTAAGAGCTGGGCTGCTAATCAAAAGGTCAGTAGTTCAAATCCACAAGCCGCTCCTTAGAAACCCTATGGGGCAGTTCTTCTCTGTCCTATAGGGTCACTATGAGTTGGAATTAACTCAACAGCAAGGGGTTTGGTTTGGTTTTGTTTGGATCTCCCCATGTTGTACGTACCCGTTGCTGTCAGGTCAATTCCAACTCATAGTGACGCTATAGGACAGAGTAGAACTGCCCCATAGGGTTTCCAAGGAGTGCCTGGTGGATTTGAACTGCTGACCTTTTGGTTAGCAGCCGTAGCTCTTAACCACTACACTACTAGGGTTTCCCCATGTTGTAGGTAAATGGCTGTATACACCTAGTCCAGGCCACAGGTTATTTATTTAACTAGCAGCAACAAGGCCTAGCCAGTTCTGGACGCTCATGTTTTGGTCCTTTTTCTCCAGACGTGTGCAACAGCACTGACCTTCCGGAAGTCGAGATCATTAGCCTGCTGGAGGAGCAGCTGCCCCATTATAAGTTAAGAGCTGATACCATCTACGGTTATGACCACGATGACTGGCTCCATACACCCCTCATTTCTCCTGATGCCAACATTGACCTCACAACCGAGCAAATTGAAGAGACGCTGAAGTACTTCCGTAAGTAGTTTCATTTTTGTGTGGTGAAGGCACTATGATAATTAGTTCTTTTTTAGCTATGGTCTCAAATGAGATCTTGTACTGGTTACCATGTCTTGTGGACTGCCATTCGTGAAAAGGTGGTCAAAGAAATGTGACTGTAAAGTGTAGCCACATAAAAGGCTGAAATTTTAAGTGTTCTCAGTAGAAATTTTAGAGTAGTGGGGACCAAGTATGGATTTTCATTTGAGCCAACTTTCTTCTAACCAAATTGAAAGACAGAACTTTGAAAATGCTCCCATTTTTACTTCTCTTGACAAAAGTACCACATGAGCACTTAGAAACTTCTTATTGGGAAGGAGTTTGTCTGCACTTAAAACCAAAGATGTTGGTAACATATAGGTAGTACAATATTTATATGACATAGCAAGACATGTATACCAAGGCTGACAAAGTTTGTGTGGAAGCCCACAAAGCTGCTTATTCTGGACAGTCTAAATGTCAGTCATACTGAGGGCTGTAGTGCTGATACCTGGTAGAGTGAGCAGTATACTAAATCACTGCCTTTCTCTGCCCCTCCCCCAGTGGAGTTGTGATGATAGGACATGAAACGTGACGCTGCAGACTTGAAAAGTGTTAATTAAAAAAATGTATTACTGATGATGCTTCTGGTTTTCATTAAAGAGGTACCTTTATAGAAGCAATTTCATTCTTTAGAAATTCATGGCAGCCCAAGAGCTTGGTAAAACAGGAATGAGATAATTCCTACTCATTTTGACACTGCTGACTTAAATTCAAATTAACTTGAGCCTGGTCTATGCTAACAGTTTAAGGAGCTTTCAACCACTTTCAAAGTGATAATACTTACATACCTGCATATCATTGTGTCACTTTAAAAAAAACAAAACAAACAGCAGTTCTGCATCTATTTAGAGATAACTTGATTCAAAACTAGTTTATAGTGAACCTCTTTAAAGATTTTCTGTAATTATTTCCACTAATGCAGACTGATCTCTTAAATTTTCTTTAAGTTGTGCAATCATTTGCAATAAACAAGTCAGAACTACAACTTCCTCCTTTAGGGTGCATCTGGGACAGTTTTCAGATTTTCTTTACTAAAAGGAATTTTGTTTAAATTAACCTGTGTTTTTATACCTGATGCAAACTCTATAGTCTGTTTGTGAACCAATGCAGATTATCAGTTGTAATAGGAATACAAATGGAATAATCCACGCCAGGGCAGATATGAAACATGTGAGACTTATATTAAAGTTCAATTTAAGCCTTAGAACTCCTGGTGCATCTTGTAGTGTACAGAAAACTCTTTGCAAGTCATTTTTGTTTATTCATGATATCTGTACCACCCAGGAAATATGGAATCCTGTGGAAAGCTGTGTTCAGAGTAACCTCCTTGGTAGGTTCTGTATTTGCTTCCTTCAGACTGCTTCACAGTAGAATTCACCACAGAATTATTTTTCCAGAAATCTCTGCTTGTTATGTGCTCTTCCCTAAGAAACCCTTCGGGGCCCTGGTGGCGCAGTGGTTAAGTGCTGGCTGCTAACCAGAAGGTTGGTAGTTTGAATCCACTAGCTGCTTCTCAGAAACTCTTTGGGGGCAGTTCGGCTCTGTCCTGTAGGATTGCTATGAGTCTGAATCGACTTGACAGCAATGGGTTTAACAGGTTTAAGAGATTCTTCTGTGATTCTAGAGGGCACTTTATGGCCATTTCTGCCACAGGAAGTTCCTAGTCTGTTCTCAGACACACTGACTAGGCCCTTAGATCGACAGTATAATTGGAACACCATCCATGGGAACACTTCACACTTTTCAGAGAACTTTTATACCAATTGCCTCATCTCATCCCTGTAAAATGCCTGAATGTAGGCTGCTGTTGTTGTTAGGTGCCATCAAGTTGATTCCGACCCATAGCGACCCCATGTGACAGAGTAGAACTGCCCCATAAGGGTTTCTAGGTGATCAAGAGCTTGGCCGCTAACCAAAAGGTCAGCAGTTCGAACCCACCAGCCACTTTGTAGGAGAAAGATGTGGCAGTCTGCTTCCGTAAAGATTTATAGCCTTGGAAACCCTACGAGGCGGTTCTACACTGTCTTGCAGGGTCACTATGAGTCAGAATTGACTTGACAGCAGTGGGTTTGAGGTTTTGTTTTGTTTTTTTCTGGCTCATTTTTACAGGAGCAGATTACCAGGTCTTTCTCCCATGGAGTGGTTGGGTGGGTATGAACCGCCAACCATTCGGTTTGCAGTTGAGCTCTTAACCATTGTGCCACCAGGGCTACTTTAAATTTGGCACGGACTGGTTTTATTAGAAGGGAATGAGAGTGTGGAGGACTCGCAGTGTTTATTTCACAGCAAGACTGAAACAGAGATTGTGTCTTGTTTTTTAGTTACATGTAAGGAGAATTCCTGGTAGATTTGACAGTGGATAACACAAATTGCAGTAAAACTGGAAGAACCACAGTAAACATTTAGCAGAGATTCTGAAAGTTTTTAGAGCATGGTTGCAGCCGAGTCTTACCCTTATTTTGTGTTTTCTTCTGTGGTACTTGTGTTTAGAGCAAAGTAGGCATTTCCTAAATACTTATTAAATGAACAATCGGGCGTTAGATCTTAACTTGAATGTAGAACCCTATAGAACAAGGACTCTCAGACTGAGGTCCTGGGACCCCCAAAGGACCTGTAGAGAGAATTCAAGGATTCCATGAACTTGGAAAGGAAAACAAAAGCATAGCTTTATTCTCATTAACTTCTAATGGAAATGTAGTATTGCCTTCCATTATGAACGTGGGCAACAAAGCACAGTGGTATTAGCAGGACCTGAGACTTAGTCACCAGTGGCAATCACGAGTGTTTTCCTATTATATTACACTGGAAGCTGATACATGGAAATACAGTCTTTACTCCTCACTGCTTTGAAATTACATTCATCATTAGATGTGCTGCTAGGTCTTGTTCCTTAATGCATTCATAAAAAAGCACTTACTATAGTGCAGACTTTTTTTTTAAGTTTTGGTAACAGCATTATAATAACATTGGTCTCCTTTGTAATCATTTGATTTTACTTAATGTCTTAAAATCTTTATTTTGAGGGGGGTCCATGGACCTTGACAAACGACTGGAGAGGTTGATGGAAGGAGCAGATTAGGATCCCTGCTCTGTGCAGGGTGCATTTTTGGATTTTGTTTGTTTGTTTATATGTGTGTAACCCAGGAGATGTCGTGACTCATGTGCTGTGACTCACCGGTGTGTTAAACCAGTTGTGAGATGTGTGATAAGACAACCCCATATTTTCGTTTTAGGTTTATTTTCTGCATGGGTTAGCGTAGTGGCTGTCTGTGGGTTGGTGGGGCCATAGGGCTCCCCACAGGAATCTGATGCACTCCTCTAGGTGAGAACCAGTGAATGAGGGCTATCTACACCATTGCGATACAGGTCAGGCGGACCGAGCTCGAAAGTGGGATAGAGCACGCCATTCTTCTGAGTTCAGGAACAAGGCTTTGCCTTTTAAATGGAGCCCTCACCTTAAGCTTGCTAAGAAGAGGGAAGAAAGCTTCAGGCATTGGATTCTGCTCCTCCTTTACCAGGCAATAGAAAGACATCTCAGAAAGTTTCAGCACTCCCCTGTCAGGTGGATTTTTGACTCCTCATGATATTGAGAAACACAAAAAGCGAAAATGACCCACAAAGCAACTACTACTACTAACTACCCATTGCCATCGAGTCGATTCTGACTCATAGTGACCCTATTGGACAGAGTAGAACTGCTCCATAGGGCTTCCAAGGAGCGCCTGGTGAATTTGAACTGCCCATCTTTTGGTTAGCAGTCGTAGCTCTTAACCACTACACCACCAGGGTTTCCAAAAAGCAAACGCACCCACATATAGGGGACATGTAGGATTTGAGGGTCCAACAGAAGGAATAGTCAATATTTAATGCTTACTGTGTGCTGAGTACTGCTCATTTCATCCTCACAGTGACCTCCAGGTTAAATACTCTCGCATCCCCTAAGCCTCAGTGAAATTAAGAAACTTGTCCAAAGTCAGACAGCTTGTGAATTGGGGAGCTGAGATTCAAACCCAGGCTGTCTGATCTGACTGCCAAGTCCATGATCTTAACCAGTCGATCTCAGGGTAGCCAAAAGGGGAAAAATTATAGTTTAAGACCAAAGCTAATCTGGTGAAACATGTAAAAAAAAAAAAAAAACCCTTCTGTGTCACAATATGTGAAGAGCTTATTTATTTATAAAACATATGTCCAACACATTGAAAATACTTTTTTTTTTGTGACTCAGAACGCTGACCCTGATGTAGCCTGATTGAGCTTAATTTCAAGAGGAAGTTTCCTTCTTCCCTGTGATTTTTGCCTCCGTCCTGTTGCCTGGAGGTCATCTTCCCTGATCTCAGGTGGAGATGACTGTGTGTGCTGTAGATTTTTCTAGTCACATCGCGTTCAGCAGACACTAGGCATGGAAGTTACTGTGTCGATGGTTGTGTGGCTGTGGCTCCTTTTGTTTCCTCCTTTCCAGGGTCCACTACTCCATGTAATTTTTGGGTTAAGGAGCATTGGTTGAGAAAAGAAACTTCTCTGTGTCTCAAGAGCAGGTGATCAGCTGGCCACTCCACTCTTATGTTGACCTGGAGCAACTTTTTCCTAAAGAAAAGAAAACGTTATGAAACAAATACATCTTTTTTTTCCCTTGTTTATTGTTGTAGTTTAAGTGAAAGTTTACATTTCAAGTTAGTCTCTCATACAGAAATTTATAATACATTGTTATATGACCCTAATTGCTCTCCCTATGCTGTGACAGCACACTCCTCCTTTCCACCCCTGATTTCCCATGTGCATTCAACCAGGTCCTAACCCTCTCTGCCTTCTCATCTCACCTCCAGACAGAAGCTGCCAGTTTAGTTTCACGTATCTGCTTGAGCTAAGAAACACACTCTTCACAAGTACCATTTTATGTCCCACAGTCCAGTCCAATCTTTGTCTGAAGAGTTGGCCTCGGAAATTGTTTTAGTTCTGGGCTGACAGAGAGTCGGGGGCCATGCTTTCTGGGGTTCCTCCAGTCTTAGTCAGACCATTAAGTCTGGTCTTCTTACTAGAATTTGAGTTCTGCATCCCGCCCTTCCCTGGCTCCATCAGGGACTCTTTGTTGTGTTCCCTGTCTGGGTGGTCGTTGGTGGTAGCCAGGCACCATCTAGTTCTTCTGGTCTCAGGCTGATGAAGTCTCTGGTCTATGTGGCCCTTTCTGTCTCTTGGGCTAATACTTTCCTTGTGTCTTTGGTGTTCTTCCTTCTTCTTTACTCCAGGTGGTTGGGACCAGTTGATGCATCTTAGATGGCCGCTTGCAAGCTTTTAAGACCCCAGATGCCACTTGCCAAAGTAGGATACAGAACATTTTCTTAATAAAATTGGTTATGCCAATTGACCTAGATACCCCTGAAAGCATGGTCCCCAGGTCCTTGCCCCTGCTACTGTCCCTCGAGAAGTGTCTGATTGTATTCAGGAAAATTCTTAGCTTTGGTTGAGTCCCGTTGTGCTGACTTCCCCTGTAGTGTGTTCTGTCCTTCCCTTCACCTAAGATAATTCTTGTCTACTATCTAGTTAGTGAATAACCTTCACCCTCCCTCCCTACCCTTGTAACCATCAAAGAATGTTTTCTTCTGTGTTTAAACCTTTTCTTGAGTTCTTATAATAGTGGTCTTATACAATGTTTGTCCTTCTGTGACTGACTAAATTCACTCAGCATTATGCTAAGTTAGTATTCCATTGTGTGGATATACCATAATTAATTTATCCATTTATCTGTTGATGGGCACCTGGGTTGTTTCCATCTTTTTGCTATTGTGAACAGTGCTGCAGTGAACATGGGTGTGCAATCATCTATTCATGTGACGGCTCTTATTTCTCTAGGATATATTGCAAGGAGTGGGATTGCTGGATCGTATGGTACTTTTATTTCTAGCTTTTTAAGGAATCACCAAAGGGATTTCCAAAGTATTTGTACCATTTTACATTCCCACCAACAGAGTATAAGTCTTCTAGTCTCTCCACAACCTCTCCAACATTTATTATTTTGTGTTTTTTGGATTAATGCTAGCCTTGTTGGGGTGAGATGGTATCTTATTGTGGTTTTGATTTGCATTTCTCTAATGGCTAATGATCGTGAACATTTCTTCATGTGTCTGTTAGCCGCCTGAATGTTTTCTTTGGCAAAGTGCCTGTTCATATCCTTTGCCCATTTTTTTAAATTGGGTTATTTATGTTTTTGTTGTTGAGGTTTTGCAGTATCTTGTAGATTTTAGAGATCAGATGCTGATCGGATTTGTCGTAGCCAAAAAATTTTTCCCAGTTTGTAGGTAGTCTTTTTACTCTTTTGGTGAAGTCTTTTGATGAGCATGTGCGTTTGATTTTTAGGAGCTCCCAGTTATCTAGTTTCTCTCTTCTGGTGCTTGTGCATTGTTACTTATGGTTCGTATTGTGTTTATGCTATGTATTAGGGCTCCTAGCATTGTCCCTATTTTTTCTTCCATGATCTTTATCGTTTTTGATTTTGTATTTAAGTCTTTGATCCATTTTGAGTTAGTTTTTGTGCATGGTGTGAGGCAAGGGTCTTGTTTCAGTTTTTTGCAGATGGGTATCCACTTCTGCCAGCACCATTTATTAAAGAGACTTTCTTTTCCCCAGTTAATGGACTTTGGGCCTTTGTCAAATATCAGCTGCTCATAGGTGGATGAATTTATGTCTGGATTCTCAATTCTCTTCCCTTGGTCTATGTATCTGTTGTTGTACCAGTACCAGGCTGTTTTCACCACCGTGGCGGTATAATAGCTTCTTAAATCAGGTAGTGTGAGGCCTCCCACTTTGTTCTTCTTGAGTAATACTTATTCGGGGCCTCTTCCTTTCCATATGAAGTTGGTGATGTGTTTCTCCATCTCGTTAAAAAATGCCAGTGAAATTTGGATCGGGATTGCATTGTATCTGTAGATCGCTTTGGGTAGAATTGACATTTTCACAATGTTGAGTCTACCTATCCATGAGCAAGGTATGTTTTTCCGCTTATGCAGGTCTCTTTTGGTTTCTTGCAGTAGTGTCTTGTAGTTTTCATTATACAGTCTTTTACATCTCTGGTTAGATTTATTCTTAAGTATTTTATCTTCTTGGGGGCTATTGTAAATGGTATTGATTTGGTGATTTTCTCTTCGAGGTTCTCTTTGTTGGGTGTAAAAGAATCCAACTGATTTTTGTATGTTTATCTTGTATCCTGAATCTTTGCTGAAATCTTCTATTAGTTCCACTAGTTTTCATGTGGATTCTTTGGGGTTTTCTGTCTATAAGATCATATCATCTGCAAATAGAGATACTTCGACTTCTTCCCTACCAATTTGGATGCCCTTTATTTCTTTTTCTAGCCTAATTTTTCTGGCTAGGAGCTGCAGCACAGTGTTGAATAAGAGTGGTGACAAAGGGCATCCTTGTCTGGTTCCCGTTCTCAAGGGGAATGCTTTCAAAGTCTCTCCATTTAGGGTGATGTTGGCTTTTGGCTTTGTATAAATGCCCTTAATTATAATGAGGAATTTCCCTTCTGTTCCTATTTTGTTGAGAGTTTTTATCATGAATGGGTGTTGGACTTTCTGTCAGATGCCTTTTCTGCATCGATTGATAAGATCATGTGGTTCTTGTCTTTTGTTTGATTTATGTGGTGGATTACATTGATTGTTTTTCTAATGTTGAACCATCCCTGCATACCTGCTACAAATCCCACTTGATCATGGTGAATGATTTTTTTAATATATTGTTGAATTCTATTGGCTAGAATTTTGTTGAGGATTTTTGCATCAGTGTTCATGAGGGATATTGGTCTGTAATTTTCTTTTTTTGTGGTGTCTTTACCTGGTTTTGGTATCAGGGTTATGCTGGCTTCATAGAATGAGTTTGGGAGTATTCCATCCTTTTCTGTGCTCTGAAATACCTTTAGTGATAATGGTGTCAACTCTTCTCTGAAAGTTTGGTAGAATTCTCCAGTGAAGCCATCTGGGCCGGGGCTTTTTTTTTGGTTGGGAGTTTTTAAATTGCCTTTTCAATCTTTTCTTTTGTTATGGGTTTATTTAGTTGTTCTACCTCTGTTTGTGTTAGTTTAGGTAGGTAGTGAGTTTCTAAAAATTTGTCCATTTCCTCTAGGTTTTCAAAGTTGTTAGAGTACAATTTTTTGTAGTATTCTGTTATGATTCTTTTAATTTCAGTTGGGTCTGTTGTGATATCACCCATCTCATTTCTTGTATGGGTTATTTGCTTCTTCTCCAGTGTTTCTTTTGTCAGTTTGGCCAATGGTTTATCAATTTTGTTGATCTTTTCAAAGAACCAGCTTTTGGTCTTTTTAACTCTTTCAATTGTTTTTCTGTTTTCTATTTCATTTAATTCTGCTCTAATTCTTATTATTTCCTTTCTTCTGACGCCTGAGGACTTCTTTTGCTGCTCCCTTTCCACTTATTTGAGTTGTAGTGTTAATATTTTGATTTTGGTGCTTTCTTCTTTTTGGATGTGTGCATTTATTGCTATAAACTGCCCTCTGAGCACTGCTTTTGCTGTGTCCCAAAGGTTCTGGTAGGATATGTTTTCATTCTCATTTGATTCTATGAGTTTATTTATTCCATCGTTAATTTCTTCTATAACCCAGTAGTTTTTGAGCAAGGTGTTGTTCAGTTTCCATGTGTTTGATTTTTTTCCTTTGCTTTTTGTGTTGTTGATTTCTACTTTTATGGCTTTAGGTCAGAAAAGATGCTTTGTCATATTTCATTGCTTTGGATTTTATTAAGGCTTGCTTTATGGCACAATACGTGGTCTATTCTGGAGAATGTTCCATGTGCATTGGAAAAGAAATACTTGGCTGCTGCTGAGTGGAGTGTTCGGTATATGTCTGTGAGATGAAGCTGGTAGATTGTAAGCAACAAATAAATCTTAAGAGTTTGCTCCATTGTTTGTTTTTACTGAAAAATAACAGAGTCAGCCAACAAATATTTATTAAGGGCTCTGGTATGCACTTGTAATCCTTTGAGATCTTGACTTGTTTGAGTTTCAGCTGAGGTTTCTGGCTAAGGAAATGAAAATGTCTTGGATGTAATGTAATGTTATTTTCTTCCATTACGCAGCCCAGGGACTTTCCACTGGGTTGGACCAGTGCAGGAGGCTCTTGAGGGCTTTAGCTGCAAGCCTCCCATACTGACTTTTGCCCACCTTGCTTTGTGGGAGGAGAGAAGTGGGGCCTGGGAACCTGCAGTTTAAACCAGCTCCTCCTATGATTTTAATTTTTTTGATTTAATTTAAATAAAATAAAAGAAGACCATTAATCTAGACCGACCATAATTTTATAGATGGGGCATCTGAGGCCTGAAGTGAAATAACTTACTAAACTCGTCCAGCTGGCTTGCTCGGGTCCAGAAATCATGTGTAGGTCTCCCTACTCCTCTTCCTAGTACTCTAGAGTTGTGTCCTGAAGTGGAACCTACAGTAGATATTATTCCTCCCCTCCGTTTCCACCTTTGTGCTTTCACCTGTGTCCACAAGGTCATAGGCATAATAAGCATTTACACAATTCACTTTATCAGTGAAGCTAATGCATTATAGTTTACAGTTTACTCCCTCATCCCAGGAGAGGGAGACGCTGCATAGGCTAGGCCATAATGAAGTAGAGCAGCTGGCGTGGGAGCTTCAAGACTGGCAAGAGTATGGGCTGGATCCTGCCCACTCCTTTCTCTCCTTGTCCTGCTTGACACTTGAGCAGGGTTGGCACAGCGACCACTCCCGTTCTGGACACTCACCTTGCTTGGCTTCCTTCCCATGTCTCTGGCCAGCTCTTCCCGGATCTTTCATAAATCATCCTTCTCTTCCTCTGAGCTGCTCAGTCAGCAGCTTTCAACCCTGATGCACTTGGAGAGCTTTTAAAAGTATACTTTCCACAGGCCCCATCTCAGAAATAGTCATTCTAATACTCAGGTAACTGTGATGTGCTGCTCTAAAGGTTGGAGTGCCCCAGCCAGCTTCTCTCTGTATCTTTCCTTCCCAATGCTTTAAATTCATGCTGGTGACCCAGATTTACGTCCACTGTGACTGCATGCCCTGAGCTCCAGGCTCATATACTCAGTTGTTAGCTTAACGTGTCCACTACCAGAAACAAAAACTTTTCCCTGTGTACATTTGTCTTGATCAGTGCAACTTGGTTTATCCTATTTCTGTATCTTGGCCATCAACTGGTTCTGTTAATTCTTCTCCAGATCCTGCCTCAGATCCTGTTGCCATCACCCTTGAAACCACTGCTATCTCTTCCCTGGATCACTATATCTTCACTGGTGTCTTGCACGACTACGGCATATGTTGTACCCTCTGCCCTCCTTGGACGGCTCTGATAGCCTCTAACTGCGCTTCCTGCTTCCACTCTTGCTTCTCTGCCATTCTTTTCTGACTCAGCAGCCTGGCTGATCTTTTTTCAAAACTTGTTTGGGTTTTGTTGCTTCTTTGCTTCCTATTGTTCTTTGGATAAAATCCAGGGTCTTTATGACCCCTATAACCTGGCTCTTGGCTTTCTCCAACCAGCCTCCTTCCACCTTGCCCTTACTCTACGCTAGCCACGCTGGTCTTTTCAGTCTCTTGAACACACCCAACTTGCATGTGTTGTTCCTTCTGCCTTCCTTCCCCTTCTTTTCTCTCCTTTGGTTCTCAACACAAGTATCTCCTCCTCAGAAAAGCCTTCTTGAACCACCCTATCTATAGTGTCTCTCTCTGTCTCTCTCTCTCTCTCTCTCTCACACACACACACACACACACACACTCACTTTTATTACTTTTCCTGTTTTCTACCTTCATAGCTCCTATCACTCTTTGTAATGATTTGTTTACATGGTGATGATCAGTAACAGTGATTCACATTTATTGAGTGCTTGCTGTTTTGCAGGGTTGTGCTCAGTGCTTTGTCTTCATGATTGCACTAGAACATATACACTAGATGTGAAGTACAGCCTTCCTTTTTGTTGTTGTTGTTAAATGATTTTTTCAAATATATTACAGTTGTTTCATCTGAATCTAATTGGCCATTTAATCCTTAATTGAGTCCTTCAAGGGATTAAATTTATTTTCATAGAAACAACTCTTTTTTTGTACTATTCATGGAGTAATCAACATAATTATGTAAGTACATTAACAAGTGAAATGGACATAAACAGGTTTAAGAACAAACATAAATGACCACTGGTAGGGAGATAGCTCATTTCATAGGAGCCAAAATGTCTAGGAGCATGAGACAGTGGCACTATCAGCAGGCAGCATCAGCAGGTTGTGGGCATGGGTCAGTGGGCTTTAGGGGTATATAGAGTGCAGGCTCATCAGAGGCATCGGATAAGCAGAGGTTAGTTAGGAGAGCTTCCACTCCACTTCTGCCTCTGGTGTTTTTGTTCTAGGTAGAATCCACATCCTTAACTACCCTGTTATGCTCGTTTTACTAGGGATTTGGTTATCATTTTACTATCCTCTTACTGGGTAGTGAGGACCTTAAAGGCAGGGATTACGTTAGTTTTATTCCTTGTCTGTACAAAAGGCAGAGCACAGTACCTGGCACAGCTGTTGGCTGAATGAAGAAATGTTCTACTGCTGTCTCTCTCTATCTCCAGGTAGTCCTGGTTGATCTCTCTCCTTATCATGAGATATCAGCTTCTAAGCTTTCCTGTTGGAAGGTGTCTTAGTTACCTAGGGCTGCTGTAACAGAAATACCACAAGTGGATGACTTTAACAAAGAGAAATTTATTTTCTCACAGTATAGGAGGCTAGCAGTCCGAATTCAGAGCACCAGCTCCAGTGGAAGACTTTCTGTCTCTGTCAGCTCTTAGGGAAGGTCCTTGTCATCAATCTTCCCCTGTTCTAGGAGCTTCTCAGTGCAGGGACTCCGGGTCCAAAGGATGCGATCCCCTCCTGGTTCTTCATTTTTGGTGGTAGGAGGTCCCTTTGTCTCTGCTTGCTTCTCTCTTTTATATCTCAGAAGACAATTGACGCAAGATACAACCTAAGCCTGTAGATTGTGTCCTGCCTCCTTAACATAATTGCCTCTCATCCTGCCTCATTAACGTCATAGAGGTTAGGATTTACAACAATAGGATAATCACTCAGATCATAAAATGGAGACAACCACACAATATATGGCCAGCCAAGTTGACACACATTTTTCTAGGACACAATTCAGACCATAACAGAGGGATACCAAAGTGATAATTAAACGTGAAAGCCTTATTCGTAGAATTTCCAACTGCAGGTTGTATTTTGGGTTTCCAGTGGCAGTATCCTACTTCTCCTCCTCTTTCCTCTCTAACCAGTCCTCCTCTCTGTTTTTTTCTTTTGGTGGGGAGGGTGTTGCTAAATCCCTTCCTCCTTTGTCTGCCTAAATGTGGATGTTTGTCAGTGTTCTGTCTTGGGGTCTCCTCTCTCCCACACCTGCTCAGCTTTAGCTGTTGCCTGCCTGCAGATGATGTCTGTGTTTCTCTCTCCAGCCACTGGATGTGTTGCCAGAATGTCACACAAACTGAACACGTGCTCAGCATCCTCATGCCGACTCATGTCACCACCTAGCCTTCACACCTCCTGCCCAGCTACCATAGAGGCCCACATCTGGGCACCTAGCAGGTACTCAGCCAAGACTCCTTCCCCACCCATCCTTTCCACTCTCAAAGGCATCTTTTGTTCTTCTGCTCCTATATCCATGGATATTACGTTTGCATTTCAGTTCTGGTTCTGCACATGTTTATTGGTGTCACCATGAGAAAGCCATAGAATCTCTCTGGACCTCAGTTTTCTTTTTTTTGGAAGCTTAAAAAAACTCTGTGATCCTCTGTTGGTGATGACACACAGCTTTGGGAGGTAGGGTCCATCTCTGATTTTCAGGGTGGACAAGCAAGGATGCTTGTCACTATTTTATAGACTCATGGAATTCATCCCTTTTTTCATTCTTCCAGTGCCCAAGCTTTTAAAGAACATAAATAGTCTTTAAAATGAGTTAGGTTTTAAAAATGATGACATTTCTTTCTGGGCATAAATATATGCTGATTTTAGATAATTTGAAAAATAGAAACAAAATGATGACTAACTTAGCAACCACTACTCACTTTTTTTTTGGTTTTGTTTTTGACAATATACACAGTGAAACATAAACCAGTTCAACCTTTTCTACATGTACAATTCAGTGACTCTGATTACATTCTTTGAGTTGTGCAACCATTTTCACCCTCCTTTTCTGAGTTGTTCCTCCCTCAGTAACATAAACTCAGTGCCCCCAAGGTTCCTACTAGTCTTTCGAGTTGCTGTTGTCACTTTGATTCCATACAGATAGTTCTTAAAAGAGCATAGTGCTTAAGGCAGACTCTTTTTTTATTAGTTAAGCTCAACTACTGTTTGGTTTTAAGAAGACTTCAGGGGATATTTTTGGTTTAAGGTTTGAAGATTATCTCAGGACAGTGGTTTCAGGAGTTCATCCAGCCTCCATGGCTCCAGAAAGTCTGGATTCCATGAGAATTTGAAATTCTATTCTACATTTTCCCCCTTTTAATCCGGATTCTTCTGTGGAATCTTTGATCAAAATGTCCAGTAATGGTAGCTAGGCACCATCCAGTTCTGGTCTCATGGCAAAGGAGGCAGTTGTTCGTGGAGGCAGTTAGCCACACATTCCATACCTTCCTCCTGTTCCTGGCTCTCCTTCTTCCTCTTTTGCTCCAGGCAAATAGAGAGCCTTGGATGGCTGCTTGCAAGCTTTTAAGATCCCAGGCGCTACACAGTGAACTAGGATGTAGAACAGAAGCATGAAACATGTTATTAGGCCAATTAATTGGGATGTCCCATAAAACCATGACCCTAAACCTCCAAACCAAGGAGCCAAATCCCGTGACGCAGCCTCAGCAGCTACTCTTTTTTTCTTCTGTTTTGGTCATTGTTATAAACATATCTGTCCCATAACTTTTGCCAGTTCAACGTTTTACAGGTGTATAGCTTATTGACAGCGTGTACAGTAATCGGCTGTGCAACCCTACCCTTAATCAGTGCGATTTTCCATCACTATTAACCCCCCTTTTTCCTCTCCCTCTTGCCCTTTGTAACTGCTAATAAACTTTGGTCTTTATACATTGGCCTTTTCTTGTCTTTTTATATAAGTGAGGTCATATAATATTTGTTCTTTTGTGATTGACTTTCACTCAGCATGATGTCTTCAAGCTCCGTCCATATTGTAACATCTATCAAGACTTCGTTTCACCTACTGGCTGAGTAGTATTACATTGTACATATGTTCCACATTTTGTTTATCCATTCATTTGTTGGTGAGCTTTAGGTTGTTTTCACCTTTTGGCTATTGTGAATAGTGTTACAGTGAACATTGCAATGGCATTAAAATTCTTCAAAAACAATTTTTAACCATTGCTTAATATTTCATCATTTATACCTAATCTTTCTTCTACTGTTAGGAATCTAGTATATTTCCGATTTTTCCCCAAATAGCACATGGGTGAACATCCATAAATATTTGTCCAACCCAACTCATGATTTCCTTTAGGTATATTTCTAGAAATTGCTTTCCTGGGTTTTTTTAAAATATGACTGTTTTTAAATCTCTTTGGACTCTATTATTACTATCTCTTAGGTTAAATATTTCCTTAAATTAATGAAGTAAAATTTACTTATTCTTGGTTAGCTTGTACTGAGTCATAAAGTTAATGGGAGGACCTGATGAATAAATGTTTAATGAATGACTGTATAGGAGCTTTAGTCCACGAAGTGATAAGATTTTGTAAATGTCCTGATGTTTTTCGCCCTTTTGAATGTCCACTGGGGGTTTGTATATTGTTGGATGTCTCACTCTGGATGCAGGATTCTCTTTTTTGAATTTCATCTCTAATTTCTGCTAGATGTTTTGTGGATGACTCTGGTTAATGAGGATACCATGGCTGGTGCAAATGGTTAACGCACTCAGCTGCTAACAGAAAGGTTGGAGGTTTGAGTCCACCTAGAGGTGCCTCGGAAAGAGTCCTGGTGACCTACTACCAAAAAATCAGCTATAGAAAACCCTAGGGAGTACAGTTCTGCTCTGACATGAGTTGGAATGAACTTGATGGCAACTGGGTTGTGGTGGTTAATGATGAAGGAAAAGAATATCCATTTATATTCCAGGCACTTTTAGTCTTCCCAGTAGCCCTAGGTGGTAGAGACTATTCTTATCCCCATTTTAAAAATGAAAAAGGAAAAAAAATGAGGAAGCCAAAGCTCAGAGGGTTCCTCCATGGCCTGTCCAAGGTCACACGAAGAGAGTGAGAACCAGAATCCTAGCCCAGCTGGACCAAACCCAGGCCCATTCCCTTCCAAGTATGATATCCTCAAGTGTAGCCCGTACCTTTCCTTATTATTTTCTGGTTTCAGAAGGCCTTAGTGCTTTTGAGATACTGCAAATATACAGCATTCACCTCATGCAGTTAATCCCTGTGGGGTAGGTGATATCTCTTTGGGGTTTTGACTAACTTCTCTTTATAGGGAAGATTTTCTTCTGAGATGTTCTTCTTATTGTTAGGTGCCATTGAGATGATTTCAACTGCCCCACAGAGTTTCCAAGGCTGTAAATCTTTACAGAAGTAGACTGCCACATCTTTCTCTTGCGCAACCTAAGAAACCCTATGGGGCAGTTCTACTCTGTCCTACAGGGTCGCTGTGAGTCAGAATTGACTCGAAGGCAATGAGTTTGGTTTTTTGTTTTTTAAATCTTTATGGGAGCAGATTGCCAGGTGTTTCTCTCACAGAGCTGTTGGGTGGGTTGGAACTGCCAACCTTTCAGTTAACAGCTAAGCACTTAACCATTGTACCACCAGGGCTTGCGAGATGTTGTTAGGGAAAAAAATTGGCTGGAAACCCAGGAGTCCTGTGTTATAGGCCCATCTCCATCATTTATCAGCTGGGTGTTTGATCTGGAACAAATCACTTCTAACTGCCCTGGGACTGAGTTTTACTACCTGGAAATTAATCAGCATTGTTAAACTTTCTCTGATTCTCAGAAACATGTCCTTGAGAGCTTTCACTGTCTGCTAAAGTTGTTGTTTTTTATTTTCATGGCAGTCTTTTAATTTATCTTTTTTGTGCATTTTAAGTTTTATGAATTGTGTAATAGGAACTAAGGGACTTTGGAATTTGATTTTGGGTTTTTGAAAATTGAAGTTTTAAGTGTGTGCTTTTTTTTTTTTTTTTTCCTTCTTTTTGATAGTATTGTGTTTTCAGTGAAGGTTTATACAGCGGTTTAGGTTCCTGTTCAGCAATTTCTATACAGGTTGTTCAGTGACATTGGTTACATTCTTCACAACGCGTGAACATTCTCGTTATTTCCATTTTGGATGTTCTGTTTTCATTAATCTAGTTTCTCTGCCCCCTTACATTCTCATCTTTGTTTTAAAGTAATTGTGACCATTTGGTCTTATATAGGTAATTTTTAAAGGCACACAGTACTTATGGGTGATATTCATTTTTTTTCTTCCCAAATGAAAGTGCTATGAAATGAAATTACTAATAGGTGACAATTCTAGGGAAAATTTTAAGGAATTCTCATAGGAATGTTCACCTCACTCTCTAAGCGTATTTTAAATCACCTAGGACTTTTCTTGTTAAGATTTAGGTATGTGCAAGGGTTAAATTCTAAGGCTTACAGATTGTTGACAAATAATTTCCGTATTCATCTAGTAAAACCTCTGAGGGCAGCCCATGTCTACTTCATGTTTAAATGGGACCCACAATCTTCAGCCCAGTGCCTTACATTAAGTAGGTGCTTGATAAGTACCTCTTAAATGAGTAAGATAAAATGCAAAGGTAATATTTTGAGATTAAGAGACAAATTTTTCTCCTTCTTTGCCTTTTTTTGTGAAAACAAAATAAAAACTCATGCTTGGATTAGGAGAATCATTTTGTTCTTTGCCACCTTCCAAAGATTGCCTTCATCCTAGTCAAAATCCACAGTGAAACAAAATTAGAGGCTTCAAAATAGACACTAAGCCTGTACAAATTAAGTGGGTAAATAAAACAATGACGCTCACTTTCTGTAAGAGGAGGGGCGTAAGTAGTTTTATGAGGTGGTGATCTAAGAGAAAGCCCAGGTTGTGTGCGTCTTTGTTTGTTGGAGAGGTGCTTTGTAGGACAATGAAGAAGCTGTTTTCATGCCGGTGGAAGCGTGCTTAGAGTAAAGGAAGGAAAGGTAGGTTTTGGGGTGGGGTGGAGGTTTGCTGGGGATAGAAAAGGGATCTCATTGCTAGTGAAAACTTTCCATTAGCATTTGCTTAACAAAAATAATACCAAAATGTATACATCATAATGTATATATAAATTGTTTTTAGTTACCAACTAGTTGATTCCAACTGATGGTGACCCCATGTGTGCAGAGTGGAACTGCTCCAGAGGGTTTTCAAGGCTGTGACCTTTCAGAAGTGGATGACCAGGCCTTTCTTCTGTGGCACCTTTGGGTGAAACTGCCAACCATTTGGCTAGTAGTTGAGCTCTTAACTGTTTGCCCCCAGGGATCCTGTATATATATATATATATGAATCCCATTGCTGTCGAGTTGATTCTGACTTACAGGGACCCTATAGGACAAAGTAGAACTGCCCCCACAGGACTTCCAAGGGTGTATATATCTTTATGGAAGCAGACTGCCCCATCTTTCTCCTGTGTGTGTTTGAACCACCGACCTTTCGGTTAGCGGTCAAATTTCTCTCATGTAAATACGCAAGTACTGAGAGTGTCCCTTATGCCAAGCCCTGGGGCCATTTTATTTACAGGTGAAGAACTGGAATTGTACCTCGCTTTCTCTCTCTCTTCCACTCTTTCCTCACATGAGCCAGTTCTCCCTTGGGCCCATTTGTTACCACTTCTAACTGCCACAACTATTTGCAGGATCAAAAGTACAAGCAGAGAAGGCGTAGCTGCATAGTCCCTTCCCACAAGTGAGCCATCGGCACTCAACGCACCTCCACCCAGGTGTCTGGACTCCGGGTGCTGAGATGGATTGACGGTGACTCTGGGCTTCAGCGAGGTCAGCGGCTGGGAAGGGATCAGAAGCAGCCTCGTGCCAAGGCGTCTGTTGAGCAGGGCGACCAGGCACTCATCCCAGTGAGCAGATCCACTCCATGGTCCCTGGACTTACCTTGTCACCTTCCATGTAGCACGGTTCCAACATTGAGTGGTTTTGTTTGTTTGTTTTTTGAGAATAAAAAATGCTTGGCAAGCGATTCTATACAGATTGACCATTTTCCTTTTTGTGTTAATTCAGCATGTCTGAGACAAAGCTGGAACAGATACAGGTGGGAACTTGACGAGACAGCTCAGCTCAACACCCATCCGCTCCTCCCTGGTGATGGGCCCAGGCCAGTTCGGTTCAGCCAGAGACACGCAGGGGCGGGATAGGGGGTGTTTGAGCTTCCGGCTTATTTGTGTTTTGAAGCATCTGCTACGTGACCCGTTGGTCCTGGGAGTGAGAAGGCCATACGGCCCTCCCGGCTGACAGGCAGCCAACTCAGAACTGTGCAAGCTGTGGGCTGATGCCCCAACACACGGACTCTTTCTATCCTTCCTGGGATTTGCAGTTGATTTTAATGAGAACCGCATCAAGGCTGGGGTGCACTTTGGCTCTGCCATTCTCTGCTGAATGCCATCTCTCTTCTTTTGCCTGTGTTCAGTAAAAGCCAAGCATTGTTTTCCCCCCTGCTCCCCGCCTTTGGAGGTGGGATGGGTGCCTACTTCTCCTGTGCCTCAAATGGTTTGGGAGGGGGGATCGTTGACAGCAAGCTGTTCCATAGCCTGCCTTCTGCTGTGGGTGCTCATGACTGGCAGTGGCAACGTTTTAAAAAATAAAGATCAGAAAGAGAATTCTGCAGAAGCATCCTGTTCAGTTAATTTTTTGCAGCAAGTGGGGGGATGGTCTGCTTGTAGGGCTGTAGTTTACACAATCCCCACTGGCAGCCTTAAGAACAGAAGGTTATAAAGCCTCTTCTGGGCCTTCCCCAGTCTCTGGTTACCCAATGGTTTGCGCTTGACTATTAACCTAAAGGTTGGCAGTTCAGACCCACCCAATGTCACCACAGAAGAGAGGCCTGGCACTCTGCCTCTGTAAAGATTGTTGTTGTTCTGTACCATGAAGTTGATTCCAATTTATAGCGACCCTGTGTGACAGAGTAGAACTGCCCCATAGAGTTTCCTAGACTGTAATCTCTACAGGAGCAGATTGCTGGTCTTTTTTCCCCCAAGGAGCCGCTGGGTAGGTTTGAACTACTGACCATTTTGGTTAGCAGCCAAGCCGCTAAGGATTGTGCCACTAGTTCTCCGTAAAGATTACAGCCAAGAAAACCCTATGGAGTTTTACTCTGTCACATAGGGGCGCCATGAGTCAGAATCAACTTGACAGCACTGGTTTGGTTTGGTTTTTAGGCCTTCCCCACTTCTGTCTTGGGCCTCCTGGCTGTCCAGGTACCTGACTGCAGGTAGAAGGCTGGCCATACTTTCTGAAGAGAGGAGAGCTCTGATCTGGGCGCATGTTCCAGAGGGTGTAGCCCAGCAGGAGGAAGAGCGGCACGTGGGGTGGGGCGGGCATCGGAATACGACCTACTTCTCAGACGTGGTGCTGGGGCCTGGGCATGGCATATTCTGATCACCTGTGGGGCACAGAGGATGGTGGCATGTGGCAAGATCTGAACTGTCTGAGATACTTTGGGGTAAACTCAGAGTTGCAACATTGTACTTTAATTCTCAATTATTAGTGTTGGTTCATCTCTTAAATGTATTAAATAGCAATTTAAAATATTTATGTAGTCATACAACTAGTAATTAGAAACTTAGAAATTTTATTAAGTTCTTTAAAACATTTAAAACTGATTACAGTTATTTTTAATTAGATTGTCCTTAACATCACACAGACCAAATCTATCAGATTCTCTTCAATGCTTGCAAAAGGAGATGTGTAGGTCTTACAAGAGTGACAGAAAACTTCTGATACTTATGCTTGAAGTTAAGCATTGGTACTGTGGTTTTGATTCATTTCTTTATGATTTCTGAACTTATTTTATGTTTTTCCAGGGTCCTAGTAATCTTAACAGGAGCCCTGGTGGTGCAGTGGTTAAGCCCTCTAGCTGCTAACCAAAAGGTCAGCGGTTCAAACCCACCAGCTGCTCCACAGGAGAAAGAAGTGGCATTCTACTTCTATAAAGATTTACAGCCTTGTAAACCTCATGGGGCAGTGTGCTCTGTCCTAAAGGGTCTCTATGAGTCGGAATCGACTCAGTGACAGTGGGTTAGAAATCTTAACAGACATAAAAGAAAATACTACCTCAGAGTAGCGAAGGCTACGCGTTAGCAACAGACTGATCCTCAGCTGGGATGTGAGACCTGGCTTTACCACCAAAGGTGGTTCTAACCCAAGTCACCTTTTTGGTCCAGGCCCTTTTTGTGTAATTCTCTCTCTTTTTATTCTCATTCTTACATATTTTTGCTGTCTCTCCTTCTGAAATAATTGACCTTGACTTGCCAAGTCTGATGGACTTTTTAAGTCCACATTTGTCTCATTGGCTTTAATTTCTTATAACCTGGTGCCTTTCCCTGAGATGAATTCTTTACATTTGGGCACTGTGACATACTTGTCATCTCATCCTAATTGCACATTTGCCTGCTACATTAGCATGTTTGTAAATGCAGATGAGGTTTATTAGCGTCTTAGTGTTATAATTAACAGGGTCATATCCCGCTCCTGTCTCCCAGGATGGGCGCAGTCAGCTCTCTGTGGCCTTCTGGCTAGTCCTTCATCTTGCAGCACAAGGTCTGGTCCCCCTCCTACCTGGGTGTGGTTTGCGACCCCAACATCAGGCGTTTCTACTCTTGGTGCCTGCCTCCTCATTCAATATCTGGTTGGATTATTCATAGCCACCCTACTTAAAGAAGTAGTCATGCAATGCTTTATGAAAGAATTAGTGGCAGAAACATAGTCATACACTTCCACCCTCCGCTACTTCTTAAAATGAATTAAAAATAACCTCCTATTCTCTTTCCCTTTGTATATTACTGCCTTATCATTCACTCGATTGCCTTTTTCCTTTGGATATTCATTGTGGATTCATGACTTTTACAGACCCAACTTGTTCTCTTTAACTATTACTAACTGTATTCTCTTTTTAATATTCAGATTGTCACAGGTTTGGCCTATGGTGATCTCTTTAACCTGGCTCCAACACCTTATCACATCTACCCCAGACGTTTTGGAGCTATCTTCGCTTTCTCACGTGGTGTTACAGGCCCGTCTCGATTTTTCCCTGCCCCAAGACATCAGTTGCCCTCCAAGGAACCCTATTAACTTTTAACTCAAACCTGGGCACTGGAGTGCTGATGTGCTGATGGTGGGTGGAGTGGTAACCTTGTTGGGCCACTTTCTTACCAGAGCTGGAAATACTATTTCTTTTTAAGATCGTGAAGTCACATTGATGTTCTCAGTTTAACTTTTACTTCCCTGATCATTTCTTATTTTGTTCTGAAGAAAAACTTTTCATTCTGTTTTCTCTGTGAGATGCCTACTTGAGTTTTTATCTCCTTTAATAATACCCCTTCTCTCTCTCTCTCTTTTTTCTTTTTCCTTCCAAATTTCATTTGTAAATAATCTTGGGATGTTTTATCAATCACTTACTAACATAGTGCAAAAGGCTTTGGCCTGGTATTAGTATTAGTATTAGCCGAGCAACTCTGAGCAAGTGACTTAAACTATGAGCGCTCTTCCTCGTCTGCACAGTGATGGGAATAGTTAGATTGCAGGTGTCTGAAGGTTAAGTGGGTTATCTCATCAACTACTGAGTGCCTGGTACACAGCCGGTACTTCATAAGTAGTGGTGGTTGAAGGTGAGTGTGACTGGGAGGTGACAGACCAAGTGGCAGTGAGGCTGCTTCTGGGACCTGTCCCTCCACAACCCCCTGGCTGTAACTCTGAGAATGTTGGGAGAGAAAAGAAGGGGCCGAGAACTACGGGTATGGAGGAAGGAGTGTGGATTTGAAGCCAGATGTACCTGGATTTTAATCTTGGGACCATCTTAGTGGAGCTGTGGGCAAGTTACTTTTTCCTCCTGAGCCTCTGACGTGGGCTTAAAGCCCATAAAGTTCACTAATAAGTGATGTGTCCTTTGTGCTTGTTTGTAAAATTCTGTTTCCATTCTTCCCTGGTTTCTTAAAAATTGGATCTGGGCAGCCTTTGGTCTTGTGATGTCAGTTTGTGTTCAGTAATACATTACTGTTTAGAAATGTTCCTTCTCCCACCTCCCCCCACACAGCCTGTCATTTTGCTCATTACTGTGAACTCAATGCCTTCGGAATTCATTATGCTGGGAAGAGCTTATAAATGGCGTTTCTACCTCATTTCCCTAATTATAGCTTAGAAAATTGTACTCGCCTTTTAATTGCTCATATTGGCTTATTTCCTTTTTTTTTTTTTTTTTTTAAAGAGTTAGAGTGATGAAGATGGTAGCAACTAAGGTTTATTGCAAACTCACATAGCAGAGCACTTAGCATGGTCCATGCTAAGTGCTCTGCTATGCATTTATTAATTTAAGCCTCGTCTCATCCATGGGTCAGGTATTGTAGTTACCCCCATCTAGCAGATGAGGAGACTGATGTGTTTAAGAAGGTCACAGGGATAGTGAAAGAGGAGCCGGGACCAATCCTCAGGAAGCCCATGCTCTTCACTCCTAAATTATACTGCCTGCCATTCGTTCAGCCATCTGTCCATCCATTCATTCATCTGTTCATCTAGCCATTATTTTTTATTTGTTGTTATTGTTATGAGGTTCTTGGGTGGTGCAAATGGTTTGCGCTTTTCCACTAACCTAAAGGTTGGTGATTCGAACCCACCCAGCGGTGCCACAGAGGAATGGCCTGGTGATCTGCTTCCACAGAGATTACAGCCAAGAAAACCCTATGGAGCAGTTCTGTTCTGTAACACATGGGCCACCATGATTTGGAATCAACTCCACAGCAGTGGGTTAGTTAGGGTTTATGGTGATGGGGTGTGAATGAAATACTTAAAAATTCATAGCACTGAAAGGTAAATGTGCCAAGCCTTTGTTTAAGGGCTTTCTAGCTTCATCTGACTTTCATATGATGCTTAGAGAAGTTTGCATTTCCTATTCCTTTATTAAATCCTTAGTTTGCTAATGCATATCGGCCTCATACCACCAGGCATATTGGATTGAATCTGTTGAGCGTGGTGATTTTTGAGGAGCCTGCTAACTGTTGGGTTGTCTGTTTATGAGGACTATAATTATCTTTTTAGGAATACCTTAAGGAACTTTGAACAGACAAAACCCCAGAAAACCTTGGGGCACCAGCCTCTGCTCACCTCTCAGGAGGAATGGCACCCCAGGTGGCCACTGGGTGGTTTGCTGTGGGACTGTTGAGAGGCACCATCAGTGCCAGAGAGAGAGATGATAAAGGAGCAAAGGGAGAGGTGAGATTTGATTAGATAATGAGGGTAGTAATAGGAGGAATTAAAACCATTGTCTGCTGACTTTAAATAGTCTGATGTCCTAGAAAACTTGAAATGTGTATCCAAGTTGGAATAGGGGAGAGAGAGGGGCAGAAGTAAAGTAAGAGAGGACAGGGGTGGTTTCTGATCGCTACTTTAACCAGAAAGAATTTGGAGTTGAGATGGGGATGCCTTAGAGGAGTAAGGGAGGCCCGGGGTGGGGGGTGGGGGGCGGTGGAGGAATAAGGGAGGGCTGTGGGGGTGATGTACCCAGGGACATTGCCAGTCCTTTGCCTCCTCCATTTTCTGAACTTCTCTGAAAGCCTGTATACAACCTGAGCCGAGGTTCACCGCGGACATCAGCGGTTCCTCAGCCCCACAGGTGATGTCCCTGCCTGCTTATGGTTGGGGCCACCGCCTTTAACTTCCCTTTCCCCTTCTGTGACCCCAGGCAGAAGGAGAGGATTATGGAGGATTCTTCCAGCTCTGCCATCTGATGGTGACAAAGGAGTAGGAATTGCATTCCACAGGGGGCCAGACCTGCCCACACGGTGTAAAGCCTGGACTAGGTGGGCTCAGCCAGCCACCTGGTGAGGGGAACAGCTGTGTTATAGGTTGAATTGTGTCCCTCCAAAATATGGGTTGGAGTCCTGACCCCTTTACCTGTGTTTGTAATCCTATTTGGAAATAGGATTTTCTTTGTTATGTTAATGAAAGCATTATCAGTGTAGGGTATGTCCTAAACTTAATCACTTCTGAGTGATAGAGTGGAATAGACACTGAGATAAGCAAACAGACACAAGGGGAACACAGACACTGTCTGAAGACGATACCAAAAACTCCGTTGCTATCCCAGTCAATTGCGACTCATAGCAACCCTATAGGACAGAATAGAAGCGCATCATAGGGTTTCCAAGGAGTGGCTGTTGGATTCGAACTGCTGACCTTTTGGTTAGCAGCCGAGAGACAGAGAAGTCTACAAGCCTAGGAGCTGCAAGTATTGCCAGCTACTAGAAGCTGAAATAGACAAAAAAGGGCCTCTCCCTACAGCCAGTGCCCTGGATTTGGACTTCTAGTCTCCTGAACTGTAAGAACATGAATTTCTGTTCTTTAAAACCACCTACCTGTGGTATTTCTGTTACAGCAGCATTGGGAAACTAAGACAAGCTGGTTGTAACATCCTGTGCTGGTGTGCTGACAAGGCCTAGGTGAAGAGAGCCATGCAGGGCCCTAAAGTGAGGAGACTGAGAGAGGCATCTGGAATCTGTGGGGAATAGGAAGTCAGCTTGGAAACCTTACAGCACAGCATTACAGGCACCAGTGAAGGAAGATTGAGATATGTATTAGAGGCTGTCCAGGATGTTATATGTATGTGTGTGTGTGCGTGCTGTATATAATAAACCAAAAAATCAAACCCATTGCCGTCTAAATGAAAATGTCTTCATTTTCTAACTAATTTACATTTCATTTTGGGAATAGTCAAATTTTTTTATACACATGAGCCCTGGTGCTGCAATGATTGCTAACCAGAAGGTTGGTGGTTCGAACCCACCCAGTGACCCTGCAGGAGAAAGACCTGGTGCTCTGCTCCTATAAAGATTACAGCGTAGAAAATCCTATGGGGCAATTCTACTCTGTAACACATGCGGTCACTGTGAGTCAAAAATCAACTCAACAGCATCTAGTGACAACTATTAAAAAAAAACCTGTTGCTGTTGAGTCGATTCCAACTCATAGCAACCCTATACGTGTGTGTGTGTGTGTACATACATATATATATATAGGGAGCCTTGGGGACACAGTGGTTAAGAGCTACAGCTGCTAACCAAAAAGTTGGCCATCTGAATCTACCAGCTGCTCCTTGGAAACCTAATGGGGCAGTTCTGCTCTGTTCCAGTAGGGTCACTATGAGTCGACTCACTGGCAGTGGATCTCTCTCTCTCTCTTTCTCTCTCTCTCTCTCTCTCTTACTCACTCAAAGCCTTGCTATTCAAAGCCCTCATGTGGGGGCTTGTTAGAAATTCAGAATCGCAAATCTTACCCTAGAGCTGCTGAATTAGAATGTGCATTTTAACAAGATTCCCAGGTGACTCATAAGCACATTGAAGATTTGGAAGCACTTCTGTAGGGCCCCTATCTTTCCCTCAGTGTTTATTCATCGAGGATCATGATATTCCATTTGGAAGAATAAAGGAAATGATCCCTGCTTGGGCCCTGTGGACGCAGGGACACATGCCTGCCTGGTACCAGTAAGGAGACCTTTTATTGCTATTGATTAGAAATTATATAATCCTGAGTAGAGAACCAAGAGGAAAGTTGAGCCAAGGCCACTGACACCGACAGATACCTTATCCGTTGCCCTTGAGTTGATTCTGGGTTATAGCAACCCTATAGGACAGGGTTTCCAAGGCTGTAAATCTTTACCGAAGCAGACTGCCACATCTTTCTCCCTTGGAACAGCTGGTGGGTTTGAACCATCCACCCTTTAGTTAGCAGCCGAGTGCTTAAACCCCTGCACCATGAGGGCTGCTTAACAGATACTGACAACAGGCCAGCGGCCAGAGAGGTTCTCTAAGCAACTTTGCTTTAGGGCATTGACTCCCACCTGGGGTGGTTTTGTCCCTCGGGGCATTTGGCAATGTCTGGAGATATTTTTGGTCGTCAGAACTGTGAGGAGATAGAGAGAAGGGGATGCTGTTGGCATCTAGTGGCGTAGAGGCCAGGGATACTGCGAATAATCCTACAATGCACAGAACAGGTCCCCCGCACCTCCCCCCCGCCGCTGCCGAACTATTTGGTAGCAAGTATCTATAGTGCTGAGATTGAGAAAGTGATTTAGGGGTTGGAGTTTTACCTATAGTACATCCAAAATCTGTCTGATTATCCAGCACCTCATTTTTTTTTTTTAATGAACTGTTTCTAACACACCAAATACTTATATACCCACCACCTAGAACTAATAAGTGTTAACTTTTTTTTTAAAGAAATAAAGCATTACAGGTGCATTTGTAGGGGCAGTTTCAAAGCCCTATTCCCTCTTCTCTTCTGCAGAGGCAACCACCTTTCTAAAGGTGG
This sequence comes from Dugong dugon, assembly GCA_030035585.1. Classification (NCBI taxonomy): domain Eukaryota; kingdom Metazoa; phylum Chordata; class Mammalia; order Sirenia; family Dugongidae; genus Dugong; species Dugong dugon. Next base: position 25,126,855 of record CM057481.1, on the reverse strand, counting down.
GCTGTTCCCTTCTCGTGCATAGTTTTGTACTTGGATTTCACATGGAAGTGTCCATGAAACAGTGTATCATATTGCAGGAGCCCCTTGTAATGTCTGTCTCCCCTAATGTATGTTGCAAGCTGTTTTTCCAGAAGTTTAAGAAAAAGCCTGAGCAGAGATTAGTACTGTATTTTAATGGAAATATCTCTATTTCTAAGTAATTTACATTTCCTTTCAGTAGTGGTCAAAGCATTTTATGAAAAGATGTTTTATGTTTTATGTCTTATGTCAGGTTGAAGTTATGGTTTGCAGATTTTAAAAAGGAGACATGCTCCAAGTGCAGAATCTGCTTTCTGTAGTGACCCAGAATCCAGCAAATAAGCCCGCTTTTTCATTTGTTGGAGGTGAGGATGGTCGTGAGCCCCTAGCCCCTCACCGGCCTGTGCCCTCTCTTCCCCTTGAGCGGCACCTCTCAGCCCCTGTTCCCAGCATCCTTGGAAGACATTTCCTCCGTCTCTGCATCATCTTTCAGAGCTGGCCAGTTTCTATGGCAACCGTTAGATTGAAAGATGAGTGGTGAGCTGGAGGCAAGGCTCATGTGAGACCGCCTGGTGGTGGTGTGTGTCCCTGACGTCACCTTCCAGGCGTCTGGATAGGACAATTCCGGCTACTCCCATCCAGGGCTGCTGTCCAGTGCCGCTTTATTAGCACGGCTGCCAGGGTCCCCAGTTGCTCTGCAAATTTGCCTCCCTTTCTGCCCCTCCTACCCATCCCCCCGCCCCCCAGCATTTTTCTTTTCACTGCTCCTTTTCTGTTTTGGCTTCAGACTGTCATTAAGAATGCATAGCTCCATTCTGGTGTTTTTTGGGATGCTCATCTGCCCAGCGTTCTGGAAGGGCAGGGAGGCATGGCAGCGTCTCACTTGATGTCGACAGCGCTGTGGAGTCGGCTCCTTCCTCTGCAAGAATACTGACTATGCAGAAATTTATCGAAGCAGATTATTATGAACTAGACTGGTATTATGAAGAATGTTCGGACGGTAATTATGGCCCCTGCAAAATAGAACGGGGACGTGTAGGGGCATTGTCTCCCTCTGAGGGGTGGGGAGTGTCCTGAAACCTTCCTGGGGAGATGGGCAGGAGGCAGGGGCGCTGGAACTAGCACACCGGCAGATGCATGGCTCTGACAATTTCGAAGGCATGGTGGAGGAGATGGCAGGTGGGCAGGGCTCTTTACAGCAGAGACTTTTTTGCGGTTGGACCCGTCATTTTCTCAGAAAGGGAGGATGGTTTTTGGTGTGCTCGGCTAGCGAGCATTGTAATTCCGTCAGATTGAATTCTCTGTGGTGTGAGATGTGTGTTGCTGATGCATGCGTGTGTGCAAGCCGAACTGTGTTATCCATCCTCTGTGCTGCAGGAGCATTTAGGAAACTAGAAGCCGGAATAGTGTACTCAGGAGGAGGCTTCCTGAACAGTCAGCAGCAGGCCCAGAAGACTTTGCCCTTTCCCGAGCCCTGAGCATAGGGTTGTTGGGGAGGAAAGAGAAAGGCCGGAAGAAGCTGCTCACTTAGCAGGTGATTCCAATGAATTTTGTTTGTTGGATCCGAAAAAGATGGGGGTAGCAGGGATGTTGGAGGGACAGGGAGAAAAGGTGCCCTCTGACACTCTCCGTTTGTGAAGGGAGGGTGTGGCACATTCCAGAGGAGACTGGGCGGCTGCTGCCGCGGAGGCTGAGCTGTATGGCTGAACAGGTCTGTGGAGGGTTCAGGCCAGTAAAAATAGCGCTGAGGTGCAACCCCAGAGAGGTGACAGGAACTAGACTGTCGGGGTTCAGAACTGTAAATGACACAGTTAATCTGTCTTCTTCAATTGCTTTTTTGAAATGGCCCTGAAATCACATATGTCTTTACAAAAAACATACACAATATACCGTATACGCTTTGAGGGGCTGTACCCTCATGATATGTTCCCAGCCCCACATGGGCCGTTAATGAGTAAGGTAACTGCTTTTTAATTGACTCTGGACTTTCAAATTGCTTTAACCATGACTACATTTGATTAACTTGAGTGATGTAACAGGCTGGGAGCTGGCCTAGTTAGTAAGCTGGAGAACTACATAATTATGTCTTCTTATCCACTGATTTTTGCCTTCATCACGGGCGACAGGAGAGGGGCCCAAGAGGCTTTTAAAGGGGATGGTATTTAACTGTCCTAAGAAACTCCCAAGGAGACTCCCCTTCCCCCAGCATTAGATGAAGACAGTGTCATGTTGAATCCGCGTGTTCTTTAAATATCTTGAGTAATGATGGCAGTGGGCAGCTCCCAGGGCCTTGAGGGGAAAGGATTATGAATTCTCTTTTCTGTTTGGATATATTCATTCTTGAAATGAGTTCCCATCCTATTACCCAACTCCAAGAAACAATTAGAGGGATTGTTCTCATTGAAAACCATCTTGAGCTCTTCTAGTTTCCTTGGTGATTTGTGGCTCACTGGGCCCTCCATAACTTTTTAGAGTAGGTAATTTAAAACGTCCTCAAGGTACCACTGGATTCGGGAGCATTTGGTTACAGCAAGGTGCCTGTCACACGGCCTGGGGACCAGTGGCTCAGATAGATGCCATCCGAGAAGCGGGGAAGGAAGATTCCCTACTGTCTTGACCCAGTTGCCACACAGTCCAGCTCTCTTCACACCCTTCTGTGCGAAATAAAGCCAAGCACTCACCATGGTTGAGGGTGAGAGGAGGCCTGCTCGTATCTGGGTGTCTATCCCAGGAGGGATTTTCTTACCTGGCAGTTCCTCAGTCAAGTCTTTTGGCCCTGAGACACCCTGATCTCTCCTTCCTCAAGAGCAAGAGAGAATGGAAGAGGAAGAGGCTCACCTGACTGAGGGTAAATAAATGTTGATTGCTGTTACCTTCTGAATGCGTGTTGAACAAAATTATGCCCTTTATCCTCCACGCATTTTGGATGAAGGAGAGAGGGCTGTCGGGATGGAATTTGCTTGGAAGACTGGCAGTTTCATAATCTCATTTAAAGACAGTTACAAAGCAGAGAATACAAGGAATGGGAAGCCCAGAAATAATCTGGTTTAGGAAATCTACAAAAAGAAGGATTTGAAGTGTATGGTACTTTTGTAGTTTCTAGTTTACACATTTCTAACTGATTTGTGCTTTTCCCTGGCTTCAGGCAAGTTAATCTGGAAATGAAATTTGCACCTGTTTATATGCATCTTGGAGCCCTGGTGGTACAGTGGTTAGGAGCTCAGCTGCTAACCAAAAGGTCAGCAGTTGGCATCCACCAGCTGCTCCTTGGAAACCCTATGGGGCAGTTCTGCTTTGTCCTATGAGTATGAGTCAGAATTGACTCGACAGCAACAGGTTTGGTTTGTTTTTTGGTATATGCATCTTTAACTAGAGAAATTGCAAACCCAGTGGTTCTGTGGAAGAAAGGCCTGGCAATCTACATCTGTTAAAATTACAGCCAAGAAAGCCCTATGGAGCAGTTCTACTCTGTAACATATGGGGTCACCATGAGTCGGAATCTACTCAATGTCAGCGGGTTTGTTTTGGGGGCCTCGCTGATGAGGAAGCCTAATAGGAGCAGATACACTGTGTGGCTTTGCATCTTATCATTTTCATTTGAGTTGTTAGTGAAGGAAACTTCTATGGAGCTTTGCATGCTAACAGCAAAAGGTGAGCCAGATGTCTTGAAAGAGATGCAAAATCATCATTTATTTCAGAGTTAGTGACTCACAAATAAATTGCAGCATTTTCACTGAAAGTAATGTATGTGGATGGAAATACAGACTGCAGGCAATTAGGGCGACTCTTCAAAATCTGGAAGAGATTGCTGCTGTTTGTTCCTCGAAGCTCTGGAGAATTTTATTCAGTGTTGAATAATGGAATCCCTGTTATCAGTTTTGTTGTGGTGGTCGTACTCCTTCCTTCTCGTACCTTCCCTACCAAAAAAAAAAAAAAAAAGAGAGAGACCCCAGCAGGAGCTTAGAATAAGAAATTGGAAAAATAAGAAATTTCCCAGTATCTTAAAGTAATTTTTAGAGATTTTAAATAGCTTGGGATCAACACAACTTAACAGTGGCCTTCTCAGAATTTCCACATTGTGTTCAGTGTTTGCAGTTTAAACTCAGACAAGGTCATGGTTACCTAGATTGTACACATCTCCGTCTGGTCTCTAATGCCGAACCTGTAGAACTGGACAGATCAGTGAAAACCAACAGAGGGGCTTATTAAAAAGAAAGATTCTGACTCCCTCCAGACCAGGAGAGGCCCGGAGAAATCTCAGTTTTTATCATACGCTTCAGGTGATTCTTTTTATCAGGTGTGTTTGGGAAGCACTGTGCCAATGTGAGGAGCCCTGGTGGCGCAGTCGTTAAGTGCTCAGTTGCAAGCCAAAAGGTCGGCGGTTCGTACCCACCAGCCATTCTGCAGGAGAAAGATGTGGCAGCTTCCTTCCTTGGAAACCCTATAGGGCAGTTCTTCTCTGTCCTATGGGGTCGCTGCAAGTGGGAATGGACTCCACAGCAATGGGTTTGGTTTGTGCTAATGTGAGTGGAAACTAGCCCGAGGCATAGAGGTCAGAGAAAATAATTCTTTAGGACATTAGTGGAATCCTAAGTTGTTTCTTGGCTACACTGGTCACTTTAAAAAAAAAAATGTGTGCTTGTAGAATGTGAAGCCTTTTTAATTTTCAAAAACACTTGGATTCAAGTGTATAACCTTAAGTTAAAAAACAGTGCATTTTTTGTAGTTATTCTAGAAATAGATCGGATACCAGAAAAGGCGCTGGCCTGGAGTCTGTTTTGCACTTGAATTAGCCACGTGGTTTGGGCATACCCTGGCCAAACCTCTGAAAACTCATATTCCCCATCTGGAAAATGGGAATAACCACACTGACCAGAGCCATCTTGAAGGGCGTAAATAAAGTAGGAACTCATGTAAGCTGTGAAGAGCCAGGCAGTGCTTATTTTTATTTCCTCAGATTTAGTTGGGTCATGAAAATAGTACTAGTTGTTACATTCTTTTTAAACATCTCTTTGAAAAGATAAGTGGTATTTTGAATCATGTATAGTATTTTGACAACCTGTTTCTTGCTGTAGTATCTTTTGTAATTAGACTTGTTCTCCGTCTCCTCTCCCCTCTTTCCAATGTTACAGACTTCAGGGTCGAGGTGGAAGGTGGTCTGTTTATACTGATTTTATAAATGAGGAAAACACTTAGGTAGATTTCCGCAGAAGTTGTTTTTATGACTTCTTACCAGAAATCTTTGACAATACACAAGGACAGTCACATGTACTCTGTTACTTGATTGCAGTGACCTCTAAAATGTTACTGTTTAATAAATAACCAAGATGGGGTAGTGGTTTGTGAGTGAAGTTTTCTTAGAGGTATTTTTAATATTAATTGAAATGCCATTACTAGGCTTTTGAAATGATTTCCTAATTTTCCTGCACTTTGCTTCCCTGAATGACAAACCAGGCCCCCATACTTCTATCTTGTTTATTGTGTGATTCGGCCTTAAAGTCAGAGATTGACTTTTCCCTGTCCAGACATAGCACTCCTCTGAATAGCTGTTATGGTGATTTTTTTTTTTAAAAAGAGGAATTAAATGTAGATACAATTTTATAATGTGAATGTTTAGAAAAATGTAAATTTTTAATCAACAGCTTTAGTAAAGCGATAAAAAACAACAACAACAACAAAAAACCAGTTGCCTTTGAGTTGATTTGACTCCTGGCAACCCCACGCTTGTCAGAGTAGAACTGTGCTCCATAGGGTTTTCAGAAGCTGACTTTTTTAGAAGTAGATCACCAGGCCTTTCTTCCAAGGAGTCTCTGGGTGACTCCAACATCTAACCTTTAGGTTAACACCTGAGCGCATTAACCATTTGAGCACGTTAACTGTTTGTACCACCCAGGGACTCCAAAGTTGAGATAAAAACCCAAACCAAACCCACTGTCACCTTGTTGATTCTGACTTATAGCTACTCTATAGGACAGGGTAGAACTGCCCCATAGGGTATCCAAGGCTGTAAATCTTTATGGAAGCAGATTGCCACATCTTTCTCCCGCAGAGCGGCTGGTGGGTTTGAACCGCCAACCTTTAGGTTAGTAGCTGAGCGCTTAACCACTGTACCACCAGGGCTCCTAAAGTAGAGATAATGTCCTTCAAATGTACAAGCTGAGGATTAGTGCATTGACAAAAGGGTTGGAGCAAGTCCAAAGCCCAGGATTTGGAACTTTATGGCTCTTTTATTGTTATTTTTAGTGGTGTAAGTGAGGTCTTTGGGGAAATGACCCTCAGTAATGGCTCAGCTCTGCTCTCAGTTAGCAGAGAGGTGAAATGCAAACAAGGAATGGGAAGCAGATATGCTGGGGTGAAAGGAAGAGAAGAATGATTTATGGCAGAAAAAATTGGGGAGCGGCGCTGGGGTTTTCATTTGAACCGGACCTTGAAAAATGGGAAGGATTTAGGCTTGTGGAGCTGGGGGATGTTGCAGGTGAGCGAAGGTAGGAGGGAAATAGAAACATCCTGCAGAATGACTAAATCCGGAGAAATGGGGCATGCAGAAGTGAGCAGCTCATTTTGTCTGAATGAAGGTGCCTGAGGGAGAGATGTGGTGGGAGTGAGGCCGGGAACAGAGGTTGCAGGGGAGACACAGGGTGTGGAGGTCAGGGAAGGGACAGCCATTAGAGTTGTGCTGTCCAGTAGAACTTTCTACAATGATGGACATATTTTATTCTGCGCTGTTCAGGATGGTGGCCACTAACCATATATATAGCTATGGAGTACTTGAAGCATTGCTAGTGCAACTGAGAAACAGTTTTGAATTTTTATTTAACTTTGTTGTTGCCATTGTTAGGTGCTGTCGAGTCGATTTCAATTCATAGCAACCCCATGAGAGGAGTAGAACTGCCCCATAGGGTTTTCTAGGCTGTACTCTTTATGGGAGCAGATCGCCAGGTCTTTCTCCCATGGAGCCGCTGGGTGGGTTTGAACCATCAGCCTTTTGCTTAGCAGCTGAGCTCTTAACCTCATTTAACTTTTATTAATTTAAATGTGGATAGCTCTAGCGGTTAGAGCTTTGGGAAAGTACCTTCTAGGCAATGTGTTGAATAGATCTGGAGAGGGGCCACTTACAGAACGATGCCCCTCTTCCCTGCAGAGGAGATTGACACCCTCCTCCTGTGGCCACGTTCCCAGAGCTGGGCCAGGAACTTACTCCCTGCCTTCAGCCTCTGTCTGATCTGTGCCTCTTGTCCAGCACACATTCCCACCACTTGACTATCTTCCATGGGCCAAGCAGCTTGTCCAGGGATGGGCAAGTCTACCTCTGCCTCCTGGCACCATGTCCAGTCTGGTCCACATACTCCAAGGGATTCCCAGGCTTTGTTGCTGGTCCTTGGGGACTGTGCTTTCCTTTGATTTTTGGAGAAGCTGCCCTATCAGGGAAGAAGAAGCTCTTTAGCCATCTCTGCCTTTAACCTGGAAGTGACTGCAGATGGGGATGAGTCTTGAGAATTGCCTCACCTCACCACAGAGGGAGGGAGAGAGAAGGGGAATTGGGGGCAGAAAAGAGGAGAGAAAAAGAAATATCTCTGTCATGGATTGACTTGTGTCCACCCAAAAAATACGCATCAACTTGGTTAGGCCATGATTCACAGTATTGTGTGATTTTCCACCATTTTGTCATCTGATATGGTTTTCCTATGTGTTGTAAATCCTACCTCTATGATGTTAATGAGGCAGGATTAGAGACAATTATTTTAATGAGGCAGGACTCAGTTTACAAGATTAGGTTGTGTCTTGAGTTAATCTCTTTTGAGATATAAAAGAGAAAAGTGAGCAGAAAGACAGAGGGACCTCATACCATCAAGAAAGTAGTGCCAGGAGAAGAGCGCATCCTTTGGACCTGGGGTCCCCACACTCAGAAGCTCCTAGTCCAGAGGAAGATTGATGATAAGGACCTTTCCCCAGAGCCAACAGAAAGAGAAAGCCTTCCCCTGGAGCTGACACCTTGAATTTGGACTTCTAGCCTACTAGACTGTGATAGAATAAATTTCCGTTTGTTGAAGCCATCTGCTTGTGGTATTTCTGTTATAGTGGCACTAGATAACTAAGACAATCCCGTAGAATTACTAAATCCAGAGAAGTAGGGTGGCATAAGGAGTCTAGCATGATCCTTTGTTTCAAAATGTCCTATTGTCAATATTTATTATATCAGGATACTATACTAAGAGTTGAAAGAGGAGTATAAACCACTTGATTATCTGTAAAATCACTTGAGAAGGGAATATTTTCTAATGTATGCAATCAGTTTTCATTTCCATTTACGTGCATCGTGGCCTGGCACAGTTTCTACGCATACTACAGTAGGTTAGACTCTTGCTGAACGAATAATGCCCCAGGTGGACATTCTCCCTCCCTCCCTTCCTAGGGGTTCAGAGTAACCTAATCTCTCATTCTGAAGATCTGCTAGGTGTACCCATTGCCACTTGAACTCACTTAACACGCCCAATGTGATAACATTTTGGAGATTAAAGAAAAAAGATTGAGTGTGTGTTTTTACAAGCATTGTATTTAAAACCTACGCAGTTTTTCAAAATGTATTTTTGAACTCCCTGCTGTTGAATTTTTACCAAACCTCCTTTGTACAAAGAACACATACTTAACATCATAAAATGTAGCAATCATTTTTAGATCCCAAAATACTAACCAGATACTACATGTGTCTCTAAGTTTTAATTTTTTAATGAAATCTTTATTGTTTTCTGGTTTTCTATTTAGAGGTGCTAGTCAGTGGCCTTATGATAGCTTTTTGGAGGTAGCAATCATTAGTTCAGCTTCATGGGCATTTTTAGCTACCTAAGCAGGATCCTCAAGGAGCCCTGGTGGCACAGTGGTTAAGCTCTTGGCTGCTTACCAAAAGATTGGCGATTTGAATCCACCTGCAGCTCCATGGGAGAAAGATGTGGCAGTCTGCTTCCGTAAAGATCACAACCTTGGAAATCCTATGGAGCAGTTCTATTCTGTCTGATAGGCATAGGTTTGATTTTGAGTCTAAGCAGGATCCTCGGCCCTAAGGATTCAAAGACGAAAAGAGGTACAGTTCCTAATCGTGCCTCTGCTGAAAGCCTCTCAATTACTTGCAGGAGGTGACTCAGCAGAGGGGTGAAATATGTCTCCTGGTATAGCTTTTAGGAACCGTGGTGGCGCAGTGGTTATGAGCTCGGCTGTTAACGAAAAGGTCGGCAATTTGAATCACCAGCGGCTCCTCGGAAACCCCATGGGGCAGTTCTACTCTGTCCTATAGGGTTGCTGTGAGTTGGGATGAACTCGATGGCAGCGGCTTTTGGTCACAACTATTAGGAGCAGGAGACCTACCACGGTGCAGCTGGGAGATGGCTGAGCACTGGGATGGCAGTACATGCTGCGATTCTCTGAGACGCCAGTGCTCAGGGCTGCCTTTCAGTGGATTTGGTGGAAGACCCTGCCATTTTCTACTACCAGTGATTTTTACAGGCAAAATGAAGCAGTGCAGGGGAATTGTATCAAGATATGCAGTGAAACTGTGGATTGTTTTATTTTTTAGGCAGCATTGTAAGCTATTACCTTTTAGATTTTTTCCTGCCTTGTCCTAGTAATTAGAAGAGATCTTTGTAAATTTGGCTGTGAAAACACAGATTCAAGGTGAGGGTGGGATTTATACAATGCAGATTAATAAATAGCAAATGCAATATATTATTTCCAAAGGGAGACTGGGATGAATTCAGCTTAACACACGTACTGGCTCCTGTGATTTTTCTTTCCTTCTGCTGGAAGTCAGAAGGATCACTTCCTTCCCCTGTTCAGCACTGTTATCAGGCTCTTGTCACAGTCAGACTTGTCTGGGGGCCCTCAAGCACGCCCACAGGAACTGTCTCACCTGAGGGCATTGGCAATCATTCACCAGGGCCACTCCTCCCCCAGAGCCCCAGCTGCAGATTCAGGCAGGTGTACCTGCTTAAGGCTTGGTCGGCCTTACCTTGTTGCTATGAAACTGCCAGGCAGCTACCATTGTGTTGCTTCTGGGGGCAGGGGGAGAATCCAGAGGTCTGAAGCTTGCCTCAGGTTCTACACCTGCCTGCCCAGTCCTCCCTCTCAATCAGCAGTACCTGGCGGGGTTGCTCTGGTGCCTTTCAACAGGTGCTTTGCCCCGCCCCGCCCCTCCCCTTCTCTAGGTCATCGGAGCCACCCGCTTCCGGGCCCTCCCTGGGTGATGCTGGTGAATGGCCCTGTGCACACCCCATCCACCCCAGCTGAGCGGGGGCATGTCCCTGTGTGTGCCCTGCGGGCCCTGGGCCCCAGTGGCTCCCGCGGGCAGGCAGCTGGGAGTTCCCCCAGGGGCAGCCCCCTTGGGTGATGTTTCTGCTTTGGGGTGACTTCAGCAATGTCCCAGAGAGACGTGGGAGGGCAAGAAGAATGTTTTGAGTACAGCTACCAGGATGAAGAGAGGAAGCCCGAGGATGAGCCCCAGGAAATCCTGGACCTCTTGGAAGAGGGTAAATTCTGTTATTTGGTCAAATCAGATCCTTCCCCTTAGTGTCTAAGTCGGCTGGGCTGTTTCACTGATTTTGGCAGCGCTCTTATTTTTTTATTGAGGTATAACTTAAAGTACACAGAGCTGAAGTGAATGGCTTAACAACACCCATGTAAAGCCACTGCGGAGAGAAGTAGCTTTTCTAGCACCCTAGAAAGCCCCCTCACGCCCCTTAGTCTACATCCCCTCCTGGAGACCATCGTTCTGGCTTCTGTCACCTTAAATTTGTTCTGCCTGTTCTTGATCTTTATGTAAATGAAATCTAACAGTGTTCACTATCTTTTCCTGGCTTCTGTTGCTTGACTAAGGAAGGTCTTTGAAATTCGCCCATGTTGTAAATGTCGGTAGTAATTTTTATTTTTTCTTTGTGTCAATTCAGCACTCGGTCTTAAAAACTATTTTTCTTTGGGACTGAAAGGGTTTTGGCACGTGACTCATTGTTAAATGAGGCATGTTTTTGTGCTGGCAGTGCTTTTTTTTTAAAAAAATCACTAATACTGGCTTGAAATTGAGATTAAAAAAAAAAAACAACAAATATTTCCAACAGAAAAGTACAACAGCTGACGTAGGAATCCCCTGTGAACCTACACACGGCTCTATCAGAGGGTGCTACTTTGGAGGGACGCTAGAGTTAAAGATATGCCCAAATGCTGAGGGTGAGGCTGGGGGCAGGTGGGGTGGCGGTGTGTGTGCTATGAGTTTCCTAGTTCTGCGTCTGGGGCTTTTACCCACAGCTCAGAGAAATGGGGCTTTTGGGGTGTTTAAACATTTAGTACATGAATGTTCTTTAGGTGTCTCGAGTAAAAGCAACCGGAATACTTCTTCAGAATTCTCTTTTACTGCTGGGCTATTTTCATGTCTCAGAGTAACGTTTATTTTCAGAGTTATTTATAATCAACCATGTACTGAATATTGCAGTGGGTAAAACTAGAAGAGCGCCAGGGGGCTGAAGCAACAGGGTGGTGGCTAAGTGCTGAGGCCTGGAGCCTTTAATGAAGGAGGCAAAACCTGTTGCCTGTCGAGTCCATTCCAACTCAGCGACCCTATAGGACAGAATAGAATTGCCCTATAGGGCTTCCAAGGCTGTAATCTTTACGGAAGCAGATCGCCAGGTCTTTCTTCCACAGATCAGCTGGGTTCGAACAGCCGACCTTTCAGTTAGCAGTTGAGCACTTTAACCACTGCATCACCAGGGCTTCTTTAATAAAGGAGACAGTGGAGGTGAAAGTAGGGAGGGGCAGATGGGGAACGGAAACCCTATGGGGACTGTGCATTTGATGCGTTCCTGGGAGTGGCACAGTGATTAAGAGCTACGGCTGCTAACCAAAAGGTCGACAGTTCAGATCCACCAGCTGCTCCTTGGAAACCCTATGGGGCAGTTCTGGTCTGTCCGGAATCAACTCGACGCCAACAGTTTGGTGTTTTGTTCTGGTTGGGAGTGATCAAGAGAAATGCCCATGGTGTCCATCTGCTCTTGTAGAAGCAGCACCAGCCCCGATGTAACTGGATCTGCTTCCTGTCCCTTCAAGCCATGCTACTCCAAGTGTGGGCTGTGGATCAGGAGCACCTGGGAGCTTGTTAGAAATGCAGAATCTCTGCCCCAGACCCACTGAGTCAGAATCTGCATTTTAACAAGATCCCCTGGAAATTCACAGGCACAGTAAAGTATGAGATGCACACCGCCTTAAAGCATAGCAAGATGATTTTGAAAATCATTGAATCGTAATGATTCTAAATTAAAAATCTATACGAGATTCTAGAGCAGTGTCATATATCCTAGTAAAGAGAAGAAATAAATTTGTGTTGCATATATTTCATTCATATAGATACATGCACACATTTTATATAAATGTTTTTAAAACTTTTTTTTTAAATCAAGAGCTAGATGATAATGTTGAGGATAGCAAATGTTTATTGTGCAATTAGTATGTGCTAGGCACCATTCTAAGTACTTTTCATGGATTCGTGCATTTAATCCTTAAAACAACCATGTGAGGTTAGGTACTGTTACAATTTCCTTTTTATAGGTGAGGAAACTTAAGTTAAAGTCTAAAGTCACCGGTGTAGACCTATGGCTGTAGAGCCCTCTGCTTTTAAACACTACACTAACCCATTGCTGTCGAGTCGATTCCAACTCATAGCAACCCTATAGGACAGAGTAGAACTGCCAGATAGGGTTTCCAAGGAGTGGCTGGTAGATTTGAACTGCTGACCTTTTTGGTTAGCAGCCGAACGCTTAACCACTGTGCCACCAGGGCTCCAGACACTACACTAGTGGTTCTCAAAGTGGGGTCCCAGGACCGGCAGCATCAACATCACTGGGAATTTGTTAGAATGCCCATTCTCAGACACCACCCCAACCTGCTGAGTCAGACACTCTGGATGAGGTCCTCGGGGTGACTCCGATGCCCACTGTCCCGTGCTGGTCCTCCTCTTTCAGACACCAGTGCGTCTACTTGTGGTCCTAATCGAGGGGGGAGACCCTGCTGTGTATTTGTCATCTTCTGATAGAATATTAATTCCCTTTCTTCTCTCTTCTTTGTTTCCATCCAATTCCCCACTCCTCCCCTTTTCCAGGAAAACATTTTTAGCTGTTCTTTAGGTGAAGTATTTAACAATATTTTCAGGGCATTAACCTCAGAAGAAAAACACTTTATTGCCAACATGCCTGGTTTTCTCTGTAAAATAAAACTCCCTCCACAAGGTTTGCTGTGTCTGAAGGAGGTCTGTGGCATAGATCAGGAAGATCCTTGGAAAGTTTGGCTTCTGTGGACAGTTTGGCTGGAAACATGTCTTGTCACCCAGAGTAAGGCTGACAGGACCCTGTTTTTTTTCTGACACTCTGACACCACCCTTGTCTTTGCCTAACGGGAAGCAAGTTTCATGTGTAGAAGAGACATGCTCTGTGAATAGTGAAAATATGTGCTGGGATATGATACTAAACATGCTTCCTGAATTCTGAGGTGGTTTCTGCACTGTTAACTCCTGGATGTGAGGTAGTTTTCTACACTCTTAGCTCATATACCACTACTTGCTGATGGGTCGACTCCGACTCATGGAGACCCCATGTGTTTCAGAGTACAGCTACTCTCCATAGGGTTTTCAGTGGCTGTGACCTTTTGGAAGTAGATCAACCAGGACTTCTTCTGAGGTGCCTTTGGGTGAACTCACACCAACAACCTTTTGGTTAGTAGCGAAATACATAACCATTTGTGTCACCCAGGGACTACTAAAACCCGTTGTTGTCAAGCCGATTCCAACTCATAGCTCCCCTATGGGACAGAGTTGAATTGCCCCACAGGGTTTCCAACGCTGTAAATCCTTACAGAAGCAGACTGTCACATCTTTCTTCCACGGAGCGGCTGGTGGGTTTGAATCGCCGACCTTTTGGTTAGTAGCTGAGCACTTAACCACTGTGCCAACAGAGCTCCTGTCAGGGACTCCTAACTTACTGCCGTCAAGTCGATTCTGACTCATAGCGACCCAATAGGACACAGTAGAACTGCCCCATAGGGTTTCCAAGGAGCGGCTGGTGGATTCGAACTGCTGACCTTTTGGTTAGCAGCCGAGCTCCTAACCACTTCACCACCAGGGCTCCTCAGGGACTCCTAAAAAACAAACCCGTTTCCGTCAAGTCGATTCTGACTCATAGCAACCCTATGGAACAGAGCAGAACCGCCACATAGAGTTTCCAAGGAGTGGCTGGTGGATCTGAACTGCTGACATTTTGGTTGGCAGCCAAGCTCTTAACCACTGAGCCACCAGGGACTCCTAGCAGGGAGGAAATCACCGTGCTGAACTGTGCAAGTGAAGTTGTGGGTCACGCCCTCAGTGTGCCTGAGCAGGACCTTGAGAAATCACAGGTAAAAAGTGAGGTTTCGTGAGTTTCATGTCAGATTCCCATTGCTTTCTCAAAGAAATGCCTAAAAGTAGCTTGACTCTAACTTTTTTTCACCTGGACACTTCCCAGGGCTGTTACCCAACTGCAAGATTAGCCACTACATTCCTGGATTACTTGCAGGAATCACTCAGCATTGCTCTCAAGATGGCAGGATTTGAAAAGACCATTTGGAATGGTCTGGGGGTTACTGTTGGCTCTCAGTGTCAGGGTTAGACTCCCTGAGGCCATGGTTGCCAGAGAAAGTCCATCCTTAGAGGTGGCCCCTACCTGTCAGTACGTGAGTGGGCAGCATTGGTCTTTTGCCCAAAGGGCAGTTTTCAGGTGTTGAGCATTAACCAGAAATTATGATCTGCAAAAGGAGGGATTAAAAAAATGCCACTTGATGATGGCAACCCATAGCTTGGTGGAGTGGCCCAGACCACCCTCCAATGCCTTTGTCCAGTGGCTACACCCTGCTGGGCCAGCCTCGTTCTCCATCTGGTTCCAAGGTGAAGCAGGAGAAGCCACACTAGTAGAGCACATTCCTGTAGCTGAGAGGGAACTCCCGGGCTGCAGGCTCTTCCTCTGCACGGGGGGGTGGGGGGGGTGGGGGTGGGGGTGGGGTGGGGGGTGTAGAGAGCACAGCCGAGTCTACTCTCAGTGGAGGATGAAACAGCACAGGCTGGGCCCCTGGAGAATGACTGGATCCTTGTGTGCAGAGTCCTGGAGGTGGCTCTGGGATGAGAACGGCAGCTCCAGAGAAGGCTCCATTGGGGCCAGTCCCTCGTCTCTCTCTTTGCTGACACACTGTGAGCAGCAGCCCACGACAGCCACGGTGCATAACTTTCTCCAGCAGGGACGTGAACGAGGAAGGAGCTGACCTGGCTTATCAGGCTGACTGCAGCATGGTTACAAAGGTCTCTTTGCTTGTACTTTTCATTATCTTGGTGTCCAGTTTGAGGTTTGGTTCTCGGTTTCCATGGCTACCCCCTGCAGGCTTCCTGTGATGCCAGGCGCTCTAGTGGGTTTTCCTATTGGAGTAGGAGTACCAGAGTCTCCCTAGGACTGGCCACAGGCAAAACTCATTCATGATATCTGTATTCTGGGGCCCTTTTGCTGCCCTGCCCACTTCTGGGGCTGTTGCCTGGCCATCTGTCTTAGGGCTTGCCATCCCCAGCCTTTTGCATCTGACTCCCTAACAGCTTTGCAGTTTAGGGGCTCTCTTGGGCACTTCCTGCTTGCGCCTCTGTATTAGTCATCTATGCGTGTGTCTTACCTTCTCAGGTAGGCCAGGAATTCCTCCAGGATAGGTGTAATAATGGCGGGCGTGGCAGGTGGTGTCTGACCTCTAACTTCACAAGGCAGAAGGAGAATCAAGATCTGCAGCCCAAGGCTGGTTCCTATGAGGCGGAGGTCAGATATGCCTCCACCCTCCAACCTTTTTTTTCTTTTTAAGCAAAAAGAAAGTTTTATTCGGCATATATTCAAGGGGGCAAAAGTAGGAAACGGACAGCCATGCTGCCAGAGCTATGTCTGTCCAAGTTCAAGGAAATATCACAAAACAGACAGAAGTGGGGGAAACGGACAAGCATGATGCCACAGCCATGTCTACCCGAGTCCCCCTCCAACTTTTTTTTTTTTTTTTAACCAGTTCTGATGCCAACCAACTCTCCCATGGCACTCTCTACTTCTCTGCTGCATTCAATAATTTGTTGCGGTGGCTGCACAGAACTCACAGACTATCCTCACAGTTACGGGATTTATTAGGGAAGTAAAAACCTAAAACACAAAACCGTTGCCGTTGAGTCGATTCTGCCTCAAAGCGACCCTATAAGACAGAGTAGAACTGCCCCATAGGTTTTCCAATGAATGACTGGTGTATTAGAACTGCTGACCTTTTGGTTAGCAGCCGTAACTTAACCAGTGTATCACCAGGGTTCCATTAGGGAAGTATCAGGTTATAATTCAGGTTCAGGAACGCTCAAGATACAGTTCTTCAGTCAGTACAGCTTTTTCTCAGCCGTGCCAGCAGGCAGGTCTCTCTCTGGCCCTCAGCCCCTCAGGCAAGTGTTACAAAGCTCTTCTAGCTCTGCTGGTAAGTGCCCAGAGGTGCCTCACTCCACCAGTAAGCCTCGTCCTGAAGGCGCTCAGCGCTAGCTCTGTGGGTTGGCAAACCTAGCTCCACCAAGTGCCTGGAGGCACCCTTCTCCACTAGGCAGAAGGCACTCAGCTTTCTCACTCAGTGTGCTGGCAAGCCCATCTTGCCATTTCCTGCCAGTCTCCTGCCACTGCTTCCACTGATTTCTCTGCCACTGCTTCTTCGGTGTTACAGCTCTCTTTCTCGGTCTTCTGATTCCAGGAACTGCTAAGAGCAAGGATTACGAATCCAAAGGACATGCTCTACTCTTGGCTCTTGTTTCTTGGTGGTGGTGAGATCCCCCTTCCTGCCTCTGGGATGGCTATTTTAAGCCTAGTGGAATGGCAAAACTGACCAGTCTCCTTGTTAGGGTTCCATTCACCTTATTTGCATGGTTCTACCCCCACAAGGGTGCCATGCACCTTATTTACATTGTTAGCAAGCTATTCAGTCCCCTTGGTGGGGCACAAGTACCTCATTTGCATAGTCCCACCTAGTCATTTGGTGGGAGTTATGAGACTGTGGCTAGAAGGGCCATATTAAGTAATTCACAGCACCACAGGCCAGCCCCTGGCTCTTCTAGCCATTGGCCTTTTCATACTTGAAGGAGTAACTCCACTTCCCCCAATCATTTTAGCCTGTCCAAAATAGTCATTAACAATCAGTCGTTCAGTAGGGTGAGGTTACTCAGGTACCAGCCACTCAGGTCTGCTGCAGGTGCCCATCTGATCTGGTCAGGTTCTCCAAAAATCATCTTGGCTTCACCTTTTTTAGCCACTGATAAAGTTTAACTGAGAGAAGGTTATTATTCCCTTGCTGTGAACCTCACAAGGTATCTGCATAGCAAAACCCTTAAGGTTCAGCCACTGTACTCCAGTCTAGCAGCATCTCCCCCTTAAACTCCACTCTTTCTCAGTTACAGCTTCTACAATTAGAGTTTTTACAATCACAATTAACCCTGTTAACAGTCATTACTCACAGCTGAATCATCTAATCATATCAGCATGTTCCCCCACCCTCTCTTCCCCAGACCCATTAGGAAGAGGAAACTATTCAGTAGGGATCCCCCCCTGACCCCCTCATTTTGAGTATAAGCACACCCACGAAAGCTTGTAAGCCAGCCACTTTTATGTCTTTGTCTCCTCCTAGTTTAGATAGCCAATGTTTAAATTGCCTGTCCGTATCAAACCAGTACTCTGAGGAGACAGGCATGTTCCTTGATCTGACAAATCTTCTGTTACGGTTAGAACTTTGAGCATCTGCTTCCATAAGCAAAGTACAGCCCAGAACAAGCCATCAAATTGTAACGGTCTACAACAGGCTCACAGCGTCAAACATCTTTCTCTACATTCAGTCGGGTTCTGGTGAGCTCATCCCTAGCCCCTGTGGGCTAGATCCATGGGTACCAGCTGTAAGCTTGGGCGTCCACACACACCTCCCCGCACTACACACCATCCAGCCCCTTCTCTCTCTCGCTCATCCCTACACCCATGGGCTAGGTCAGTGGGCACCACCTGTAGGCTCAGGAGTCCACACAACCCTCTATACTTCAGACCAGCCAGCCCTTTCTTTCTCACATCACTAGCCTCTGTGGGCTAGGTCAGCGGGTGCCAATGGAACATGTCTGGACACAGACACAGCCTGTCTGTTCATTGCTGCACCTCCCTCACTTCCACTCACGAGTGGACCCAGGTGGTCACCGAGGTGAGCAGATCAGGCTGTCTAGTTGCCAGCTCCCTTTAACTTCCAGTCCTGGAAGGAGGTTCTTCTGATGAGCACTGACTTTTCCTGCCTCAGTGCACCCAAAGGCAAACCTCTTGCTTGCTGGAAATTCAGAAAGCTTTTTTTCCTGTAGGTCCTTCCTTCAAATGCAAATCTCTGGGTAGGTCTACAGGTATTTTCAAATGCAAATTTCCTGACTCCAAACAGTTAGGGTGGGGTTCAGGTATACACAGGGCTACTGCATTGAAGTGAACAGCCTGTGTTTCTTTCAGGCAAATCCTAGTTCCTCTTTTAGCATATCCAGGCAAGTATTGGCTGAAGGTGGAGTTACATGCTTTCTGTTATTTATAATACCCAATATTTATTTTTATCTTAGTTTAGGTCTACATTACAACACTTCAGTATCCATAGTACATACAAATAAATGCATAACAGTTTTTAAAAACATTCCGGTTTTATCTCTTCTCCACCCCTTGACTGTCTTTCCCATTCATATGCATATGGCCTCAGGCCTCTGGCTAGGTGGAACCTGTAGACCCTGGCCTCCTATCAATCAGCTTGTTTGATCAACCTGGCTTTTGCCCCAGGTTACTCCAGGTGCTGCTTTTCTCCCCGCAGCTGCAACAGAACATCTCTTACTTTCCTTTCAGCCATTACAGGTAACAGCAACCAAAATAACCATCTAAGAATCAAAAGTTTCGTTTCTCATGCTCCTTCATTCTTTCTCTTACAAAATCCCATGATTCCATGAGTCTGGAGCCATTGCAACAAACCCCACTTCTGACACCAACTGTAATGATGGGGGTAGAGGGCACCTGACCTCCTCTAACTTCATAAGGAGGAAGGAGAATCAAGATCAATAGCCCAAGGCTGATTCCTATGAGGCTGAGGTCAGACATGCCTCCACCCTTCAACCTTTTTACCAGTTCTGACACCAACTGTCCCTCTCACAGCACTCTGTCTCTCCAATAGCAATCTACTTCTCTGCTGGTTCGTTAATTCACTGCAATGGCCACACAGAACTCACAGACCATACTCAAAATTATGGGTTTATTTGGGAAGTAACAGGTTACGATTCAGGCTCAGGAATGTTCAGGATACAGTTCTTTGATCAGGCCAGCCTCTTCTCAGCCATGCCTCCAGGTGGGTCTCTCTCTAGCCCTCAGCCCTGCCCCTGCCCTACTCAGGCAAATGTTACAAAGCTCTTTTAGCTCTGCCGATAAGTACCCAGAGGCACCCCACACTGCCAGTAAGCCTTGGCCCAAAGGCTCTCAGTTCTCTTGCAGACTTAGCTCCACCAAGTGCCTGGAGGCATCCTACTCTGCCAGCAAGCCTTCTGCCTGAAGGCACTGAGCTTTCTCACTGTGTGGACTGGGAAACCCATCTCAACATTCCCTGCAGGTCTCCTACTCCTGCTGCTGCTATTTTCTCTGCCACAGCTTCTTGCCATCTTTGGTGTTACAGCTCTCTCTCGGTCTGCTGGTACCAGAGCTTCTCAGTGCAGGGATCCCAGGTTCAAAGGGCACGCTCCACTCCCGGCTCTTCTTTCTTGGTGGTGGTAAGATTCCCCTTCCTGCCTCTGGGATGGCTCATTTTAAGCCTAGCAGGATGGCAAAACTGACCAATTCCCCCATTAGGGTTCCATCCCCACAAGGGTGCCATGTTCCTTATTTACATTATTAGCAAGCTGTCCAATCCCCTTGGTGGGCCAGAAGTACCTTATTTGTATAGTCCCACCCAGTCATTTGGTGGGAGTTATAAGACTGTGGCTAAAAGGGCCATATTAAGTAATTCACTGCACTGCAGCAGGATTCATTTATTCACTTAAACAAATAGTGGTTAAGAGCTCCAACTTTGGAGTCAAATGGACCAGGCCCTCCCGTAATAGCTGTCTGAGCTTGGGCAGTTTGCATGTCTAAATGTTCTCATAGCATGGGTGTAAACATTAAAAGAGATGATATACATAAACCACTTAACAGAGTGCCTGGCACATGGTGAGCACTCAGAAGTGAGCCATTATTTTGGTTATCACTGAGTTGTTGCTGTTGGATGCTGTTGAGTTGGCCCACGACTTGTGGTGACCCCATGCACAATGGAACCAGGAACTGCCCAGTCCTGTGCCATCCCCATGACTGGTTGTGGATTGGACTATTGTGATCCATAATAGGATTTTCATTGGCTGATTTTTGGAAGTAGATCACTAGGTCTTTCATCCTAGTCTGCCTTGGTCTGGGAGCTCTACTGAAACCTTTTCAGCATCATAGCAACATGCAAACTCCCACTGACAGATGGGTGGTTGCTGTGCATGAAGTGCATTGGCTGGGAACTAAACCCTGGTCTCCTTCATGGCAGGTGAGAGTTCTACCACTGAACCATCAATGTCCCCATTATTGCCACAGAGGCCCTCATTAAACATCCCAATGATACATGGCCACCATAGACCAGTGCTGACTGTCCCAATCTGGGGTGGTGTCGATGATTACAGCAGTCTCCTATACCTGAGTTTAAGTCTGCAGTTATGCACTGCCTGACCTTGAACAAGCCACTTGGCCCCTCTCTCTCTGCCTGGTTTGCTAAATGGAAAATGTGTAAAATATGTAAAATGTGTTAACTGTCTTTGTGTTGTGGCATTCGGAGTTTTTAGTGAAGTAGTATTTGTAAAATGCCCAAGGTAGCAGTTGATATGTTGTAGATACTCAATAATAGTCATTTCATTTCTTCTTCCTTGCCTCTTGAAATAAATAAGTTGCCTTGTTGCCGTGCTCTCAGCCCACTTTGGCAAGGGAAAGTGAGCCAGTAAAATGGGCTAAAACTTTAGTTCATCAGGATATTGCTGAACACATAAAATGTAGCCAGAGATGTATGGTCAGGTCTCTGCTCTTGGCAAGTGATGTCTCACTCTGTCCTCCCAATGCAGAGACTGGGAACCACAGAGATGTAGGTCATGGCTGTATAGACCACCGTAGTGGGCAGCCTGTGCTGCTGTGTCCCAGAAGCCTTCCAATGCATGTTCATCAGAAACCTGCGTAGGCCAGAGGCTGCCAGGATAAACCAGCACCTTTCACAGGGGAAGTGTGGCAGTCAGCATTGACAAATGCAGCCTGCCCTTTTGCTTCTGGCTGAAGACCGTGGCTGCTGAGTTGGTGCCTTTCTGTTAAATGCAGCTTCTTTCTTAACAGCTTCCTTTCTCATTAGCTCTTTGTGTCACGTTGGACTTGAGCTTGACTGTCCCTTTCTAGATGGCTTCTTTTTGCAAGAAGACATAGAGGGGGGATGTGGGATGCCTCACCAGTACACTTGCTTATGAGATCTGTTGTTGCTGTTAGGTGCCATTGAGTCGATTTTCAGCTCATAGAGACCCTAGGTGACGGAGTTCAACTGCCCCATTGGATTTCCTAGAGTGTAATCTTTATGGGAACAGTTTGCCAGCTCTTTCTCCTGTAGAGCAGCTGAGTGGGTTCAAACTACCAACCTTTCGGTTAGCCAGGCGCTTAACTGTTGCACCACCAGGGCTCCTTCTGATGAGTTGTAGACTGAGACTTTTATTATGTTTTCATCCCTTTATGGGGTGTTGGTTGGAAATGAGCTGTTCTTCGCAAACACTGGTTGGTTGGTCTGGGAATAAAACAGAATCCTCTGTTTTTTGAACATCAACTGTGTGGTGGCCCAAGATGAGTAAGACTCAGCCGTCTTCATGTGACTTGCACAGCCCAGGTGGGAAGGGGCAGGGGACATTTGTTAAAATTAAGTTTATGCTGGCTGCCCTGCTGTAGCCATTTTTGACATGGGGACATTTAGACAAGAATAAAAGTAAATTGTTTGGCCTTTTTCATTTTGTTTTAGCTACTAAGAAATGGCACAGTTTTTGTTACCAAGTGCTGTGGGCCCTCACCTATTCCTGTACCCACTTCATGGGCTGCATCAAAACTATTATGTTTTGTTTTTTTAAACCTAGTAGTAATATGTGTCTTGAGGCAGTGGTAGTACAGTAGTAGAATTCTTGGCCTTCCACGTGGGAGACCTGGGTTCGATTCTCAGCCAGTAGACTTCATGCATAGCTACTGCCAGTCTGTCAATGGAGGCTTGTGTGTTTTTGTGATACTGAGTAGGTTTCAATGGAACTTCCAGACTAACCTGGACTAGGAAGAAAGGCCTGGTGATCTACTTCTGAAAATCAGCCAATGAAAACTTTGTGGATCACAATGGTCTGATGCGCAACCAGTAATGGGGCTGGCGCAGGACCAGGCAGTGTTTCAATCGTTTTTGCCTGGGGTCACCAAGAATCTGGGGTCGATGCAATGGCAGCCAACAACAACAAATTTATGTCTCATGGGTCTTAGAGTTTAATTCACTTGCGCCTGACTCAAGCTATGGTGTTTTCAGTCACCTTACATACATGCGAAACCTGGACAATGAATAAGGAAGACCGAAGAAGAATTGATTCCTTTGAATTACGGTGTTAGCAAAGAATATTGAATATACCATGGACTGCCAAAAGAATGAACAAATCTGTCTTGGAAGAATTACAGCCGGAATCCTCCTTAGAAGCAAGGATGGCGAGACTACGTCTCACATACTTTGGACGTGTTATCAGGGGGGATCAGTCCCTGGAGAAGGATAGCATGCTTGGTAAAGTGGAGAGTCAGTGAAAAAGAGGAAGACCCTCAACAAGATGGATTGACACAGTGGCTGCAACAATGGGCTCAAGTGTAGGATGGCGTAGGACCAGGCAGTGCTTCATTCTGTTGTACATAGTGTCACTATGAGTTGGAACTGACTCAACAGCACCTAACACAAAAAATTTGACTAAAGTTATAATCTTTTGAAGGTAGATATTAAAGGAGAAATGGGGGACTTGGCTGAGCCTCCAAGCACTTGGCTGTAACCTAGAAGTGATAGAAGAGCTTTGTGTCTGGGAAGAGAGCTCAAAAGTCAAACTCTTCTCGATAATTGGAGAGAGATGGCTCTTGGTTTTCTTGTGGATATGTCATGACATTCCTTTTGCCGTCTGATCAAGTTTTAATGTCAGTTATGAAAAATAATCTGGTGTATGTGGGGCAGATTAGTCCATATACATGCCTTTTGTAAACAGTGCTGGTTTCTTAAGGGATGATTTGGTATTCCTGAACAGTTTTGCTGTTGGAGAACACTCTTGTGGCCTGAGGAGGATCAAAGATTGCAGTAATAAAAGAATGTTTTTATGTGATGATGTGGCAAGGGAGTGGTGGGAATATGGTGTGGCTCAGGGATGCTTGTTTGCGGGCTTTTTGGAAACTTTCAAAAACAACTTTATGAGACATAATTTATAGACCATAAAATCCACCCATTTTTAGTGGACAGTTCAATGTTTTTTTGTAGATTTACTGAGTTGTACATCCATTACGATAATTCAGTTTTAGAACATTTGCATCCCTCCCAACAAGATCCCTCATACCTGTTTATAATTAATCAGTGCTCCTACCCCTGATCCCAGGCAACCACTAATTGGCTTTCTGTCTATGGATTTACCTTTTCTGAACACTTTGCATGAGTTCATTCATACAGTCTGTGGTCTTTTGTGTCTAGCATCTTCCACTGAGCATGATGTTTTTGAGGTTCATCCATGTTGTAGCATGTATCAGGACTTCTGTTCGTGGCTGAATAATATTTCATTGTAGGGATATATACCACATTTTGTTATCCATTCACCAGTTGATAGAGATTCAGATTGTTTCCATGTTTTATTCATTGTGAACAGTGCTGCTAGGAACACCTGCTTACAAGTTTTTGTGTGGACGTATGCTTTTCTTTTTCTCGGGTAGATACCTAGGAGGCCTTGGAAGTTTTTGTGACCTTAGGCAATTCATCTGAGTTCTTCTAGCCTCAGTTTTCCTGTCATAAAGCATCACCCAGCACCGTGCCTAGCAGAGATAAGTGGGGTTGCTGCTGTTCAGCCAAGTCAAAGCTGCCATTTTAAGATGCTCCCCTCATCAAAAGTGCATTGCCATATTGGCCTGGTCTAGATGTCTAGCTTCCAAGGGAAAACGGCCTGTCAACAACTATTCCATAATAAAGACTCAAAGGTGGACAGAATAGCTGAGACTAGCCAATGCCATAGGTGTTGTTCTTCATGCTGGGCGTGGGGAAGGCAGTCCCCACTGAAGGAAATAGCAGGCATAGGTGGTGGCAGGCCAGACACTTGAGCATGGCGTCATTGGGTGTGGGTGAGCTGCGGTGGAGAGTAGGCTTGGGGGTGAGAGTGGGAGGGGACGGTGGGGCAGATAAGGTTGTCTCTGTGTTTATGTGTATTGAGGCTGCTTCTTGTAGGAAGTGGCAGAGCTAGGGAAGGTTTTTAAGCAGAGCTGTGACTATTTAAATTCAAAAGTTTGTAGACAGAGCCTTAAAGGACATCTGTATTGTAATGCCTAGAAATTGACACCAGTGGTGACTCATTTAGAATTTCATGGGAAGCGTTTTAGCTGTTTCTGAAAGGTTCTGACCCTATGCCCCCTCCACTGTGAACGGGGCAGACATTATGTATTTATTAGGTTTACTTCCTGGAGGATCAGAGGCATATGTATTGATACTTTCTCACCCTGACAACTGCTGCTGGTCAAAGGGAGGGAAGGAGAATCCACTGGTTCCTGGGCCCTTCTTTTACTGACACCTAAGTACTAGCTCTTGACTGTCCGTTGCTGTTGAGTCAGATTCCGACTCATAGTGACCCTATAGGACAGAGTAGAACTGCCCCATAGGGTTTCCAAGGGTATAATCTTTACAGAAGCAGACTGCCACATCTTTCTCCCGCAGAGCAGCTGATGGGTTCAACCCACTGACCTTTCAGTTAGGAGCCGAGTGCTTAACCACTGTGCCACCAGAACTCCTTAACTCCTGCCTAGACTGGGACATATCAAAATCTCTAGGGGTACGTGTCTGTTTTGAGACTTTATTTATTCAGTATGCCTGTAGTTTTCATAATAGACGTTATAGAAAACAAAATTTAAAGTTAAGAAGTCTTTTTCTTTTTACCCATGCTAAGGTGTAAGAGGAAACCCTGGTGGCGTAGTGGTTAAGAGCTATGGCTGCTAGTAGGAGAAATTATTGTGGGAGAGGGGGAAGGGACAAGTGGAGTTCGGGTGTTACAAAAAAAAAAAGTTGAGAAACATTTGTACTTAATTAAAGAAATGATCTCTAATTAAGGCAAAATGCATTAGCAAGTAACCCAAAATGCAAATAAAATGGGCAGTCATAAATATCTTTTCTCCATTCATGAATATTGGCTGCTTGCTCTTTGAGTTCTAAGGAAATAGTTTCCTTTTAAGGGTTAAGGGTGTTTTACACACACACACACACACACACACACACACACACACACACACACACACACACACACACACACACACACACACACACACACACACACACACACACACACACACACACACACACACACACACACACACACACACACACACACACGCGCGCGCGCGCACACACACACACACACGCGCACGCGCATGTGTATAAGATATTCATCCATTCATTCACTCACTCTAAAGACATGTAAAACTGACATTAATAGGAGAAATGTTTTGGGAGAAAACTGATAAGGCCAAAATGTCAAGGAGGCCTTATCAGCCCTGTTAATTAGACACATAACATGAAGATCTGGGTTCCTTAAGAAGAACAGGGTGCTGCCAGGGGACTGTAAAGTTATCCATGTCTCCTCCACCATCTACCCCATCCCATCAGGCCTCATGGATTTGGCCTTCTAAATAGTGCTCAGATTTTTTCTTCTCCAGCTACCACTGCCACCTGAACTCTGCAGCAGCCTCTGTCTGGTCCGCAGACCCCTCTCTATTTTTCCGACCCCTGCCAGAAGTCAAAACTCCAGTGGCTCCCTGCTTTCCCCCTCCCTCCCTCTGGTTGATTTCTCCTCTTGTGTGGTCTCTGTCCTGGAGTGCCCACTGACCAATTACCTTGGCATTAGGCTGGCACTCGTTTCTGTGCAGGGCCCAGCACATAGTAGATATTTGGAGTTTCTTGGCTGGCATCTCACTTGCTTTGAACAGGAGCTAGAAATAGATGCCAGAGTGTACTCTTAAAATTGTTTGGGGGCATGGTTGAATTAGCCTAACAGTTGCATTGCTGATTTTTCAGACCAAAGAACTCGCTGGAGCTGCGGCGTACCTTCCTGAATCCCGGTTATTGGTCACAGCCCTATCACAGGTCTCCCTTCCTCTGGTCAGGCAGACCAGGGCTACTCATGATTCCTTACTGCACTTACTGTCCCCAAAATAAGCACTTGATTCTCTTCTCAGCTCAAGTGGACTCCTCTGAACCAAGACTGAGCACCTCCAGGGAGGTTTCTGTTAGGTGACCCTGCTGCCTCTGTGGGTGGGGACAGCCCTCTTACTGGCTTGCTGTTTCACGGTGACCTCAGCAACTGTAATTTCACTTGTGCAGCCCCTTTGGTCTCACATGCCCATCTTGCAGGGGACACTAACCAAAAAAACCAAACCCATTGGCACTGAGTCGATTCCGACTCATAGCAACCCTGCAGGGCAGAGTAGAACCGCCTCATTGGGTTTCCAAGGCTGTAATCTTTACAGAAGCAGACTGCCACATCTTTCTACTGCAGAACAAGTGACTGGTGGGTTCAAACCACTGACCTCTCGGTTAGCAGCTGAGTACTTAACCACTATGCCACCAGGGCTTCTTGTTCTACCAAAAAAAAAAAACCAAACCCATTGCCATCAAGTCCATTCCAACTCATAGTGACCCTATAGGACAGAGTAGAACTGCCCCATAGGGGGACACTAGGCCCAGGAAATGGATTGCTCTTGTCCCCTTTGTCCCAGCGAGAAACCTAGGCCTCATCTTACACTACTAATTTTAACCCTCACCCAGTCTTCCCTTCTAAATCTCTCAAGAAAACAGTCCACTTCTCTCCATCCCCACTGCCACCCCCATTTCCTCCCTGGATTAATCCAACAGTCTGGACTCTGACCATGCGAAGATGACTTGTGCCCCTCCTCCATTTCTTTGGTGGTTCAGTGGTAGAATTCTCCCCTCCCGTGCGGAAGACCCTGGTTCGATTCCCAGTCAGTGCACCTCATGTGCAGCCACCACTGTCTGTCACTGGAGGCTTGGGTGTTGCTATGATGCTGAATAGGTTTCAGCGAATCTTCCAGACTAAGACAGGCTAGAAAGAAAGTCCTGGTGACCTACTTACGAAAATGAGCCAACAAAAACCCTATGGATCACAATAGCCCCATCTGCAACCGGTCCTGGGGATGACGCAGGAATGGGCAGTGTTTTGTTCCATTGTGCGTGGGGTCACCATGAGTCAAGGCTGACTCTATGGCAGCTAAGAACAACACAGCCAGAATGCTTTCTGAAATACAAACCTTATGGGAACATTCTCCCTTCTGCAACTCTGCAGTGGCATCCCCTTGTCCCGTGATGAAAGTCCAGACATTTTAAAGGGACTAGCCAAGCCCCACATGCCCCGGAGCAGGCACCATCTCCCAGGGTTGTCCTGACAGGGCCACGGGGCTGCCTGTGTCCTTGTGTCTAGCTCAAGGCACAGCCTCCTGCGTGATGAGGAATGTTGTTTAATATTAGATAGTGCTCGGGGTGCGGTGTGTGCACTATGTATCTGCTTTATTACAGGTGGTGAATTACATACATAACCTCTTTTTCTAGGACTTGAACCACAGTTTTATCAGATTAAGTCACTTTAGAGCCTGATGACTGTGACTTTACTTTTCGGGGGGGCATGTTTTTGGGTAGAAGTGGATTTATTTGGTGAAGCTGTATCGTTCTCACCCTCGACCAAGGGGAAACTCAAACAGCAATTAAAGGGCCACAAGGCCGTGGCAGAGTCTCCTCCAAAACCCTCTGTTTGAGCCTCGGGGTCCATGTTCTTACTTTCCCCCACACCACAGATGCTTCTCACTCAGTTTACAGCACTTCCTGAACGTGGCTGATGTGTGGCTGCCTTACCCTGGCATCCTTTTCACCTCATGGCAACTGTTCCCCGGTTTAGTACAGGAGCCAGACTGACCTAGTTCATTCCCTGTGATGCAAGCTCACTTCACTGACACCTTGCTTGGGTCCTTAACATCTCAGGGCCTCGATTTTCTCATCTGTGCAGTAACAACTATAATAACACCTAGGAAAAGACAAGAAATCAAAAGACGTATCGCACTGGGCAAATTTGCTGCAAAAACCTCTTTAAAGTGTTCAAAAGCAAAGATGCCACTTGGAGGGCTAAGGTGTACCTGAACCAAGCCCTGGTATTTTCAACGGCCTCATATGGGTGTGAAAGCCGGACAATGACTGAGGAAGATGGTGGATGAATTGATGCCTTTGAATTATGGTTTTGGCAAAGAATATTGAATGGACTGCCAGAAGAACAAACAAATCTGTCTTGGAAGAAGTACAACCAGAATGCTCCTTAAAAGCGAGGATGGCAAGACTTCGTCTCATGTACTTTGGACACGTTATCAGGAGGGACCAGTCCCTGGAGAAAGACATTGTGCTTGATAAAGTAGAGGGTCAGGGAAAAAGAGGAAGACCTTCAATGAGCTGGATTGACACAGTGGCTGCAACAGTGGGCTCAAGCATAGCAACGATTGTGAGGATGGCATAGGACTGGGCAGTGTTTTGTTCTGTTGTACATAGGGTTGCTATGAGTCGAAACCAATCTGACAGCACCTAACAACAACAACAACAACAACCCTGTAGGCTGTTATGAGGATTCAATTCAGAGAGCATATTAAATACTGCAAAATAGCGGGAGCTCTGTAAGTGTTAGCTGCTGCCAACGCTGGGGGTCTGTTTTTTTGTTTTGAAATTCACCACTTGGCTAGCAGCGTGACATTGGGCCAGTTATGTAGCCTCTCTGGGCCTCAGTTGCCCGTTTACAAAATGGGTTATATAGGTGCCTACCCCGTAGTTTTGCTCTGAGGGTTAAGTGAGATAATCTGTATAGATGCTTAGAACACTGCCTGGCCATAGTAAGTGCTCGGTAAAGGTCTGCTGCTGTTATTAATTTCTCTTAAAAGTAAGCTGAGGAAGGATCCCCGGACCCTGTATTGTAGTCAGCTGTATATTTAAAAAATATATTTAAAGTAAATGTTTTCCATTAGTGCCCTCTCACTATGGAGATTCTAAAAAACATGAAAAAGAAAATAAAAAATTGTAATCCTGTCCAAATGTTAATATTTTTGTGGCTATCCTAATTTTTTCCTATTGTCCATTTATTTTCTTTCAAAATTGGGTTATGTGTATTTTTAAAAACATGACTGGAATACTAGCACACGTCCTTCCGTAGCTTGGGGTAAACAGTACTTTTTCATTTATGTGTCTGACTCCTGTAGTTAAGTTCAGTCAAAGGCCCCTCCACCCCTCTGCACCCCTAGCTGCAGCTGTCCCATCTTGGGGACGTGAAAGGGCATGAATAGCCTCCTGGTACTACATGCATGGTGAAGATAAATGTGCCAGACAGGTGGCTGCCAGAAAAACCTCTGGCCCAAGTGTGCATTTTATTGGGTTTTAATTGTTAATGTATTTTAAAACTAGCTCTACAGAAAAGGCAGCATGAGGGATCCTTGTGGCGGTGGATACAGGAATCTAATAGGCAAAAAAATTGTATAAAACCTCATGCAAGCACACCCACCCACACACACACCCGCCCCCCCCCCCCCCCCAAATGAATACAAGTAAAACTGAGGAAATCTAAATAAGATCAGTGGATGGTATCAATGTCAGGATCCTGGTTGTGATGTTCCACTCTAACTTTTTTTCAATTTTACTGCATTTTAGGTGAACATTTACGGCACAGATTAGTTTTTCATTCAGAAATTTATACACAAATTGCTTTGTGACATTAGTTGCATCAGGGGAAACTGGGTAAAGGGTACATGGGAACTCTCTGTGTCATTTCTCACAACTGCATGAGATTATCTACACAATGATAAACTACGTGAATAACCATAGTTCTCAATTTAAAATTAGCTTTAAAAATGTAAGTGTAATCTTTGATTGATACAGTGCTAGAGAAAAAACAGTCTCGAATTTTATTCTCGTATGTTTTAGAGTGAAAAAGAGCCAGACTAGCTAAAATATAGCTGGGGTTCTTTTTTTCCAAAGGAAAACAGAGGACTTGGTCTTTCAAGGAAAGCAAGGTCAACATTAGCAGCCACTGGGGTCAGAATATGTAAACACACAGGCCATTCATTAGCTCCTGTGGTCTGCTTCCTGGTTTCTGAAACAGGGGTGCTTTCATTGAGGTGTGTTGGCAGGAGGGGGCCCAGTGTCTCTCTACACGGTTGCTGAACAGCATGCTGGTGCAGGATGGACACCACTTCCTCTTGGTGGGATAGGCACCTTCACTTAAAGAGACTTGCACAATTTCTTGTGACCTCGAGCTGATTAACCATTTAGACTGATTTGAACTGGACTCCATCTACATCAGATTAGATTCTGGTTTAAACCGACCCTTATAAATCTCACTGCCTTTCCCTGCCTGGCAGCTCTGTCAGAGGTGACGGTAGGGAAGGTGCTGGGGCTATGTGGTTCAGACAGTTGTTGAAGCTAGCCAGCTGATAGCCACAATTTGGGTAGGGGGCCTCCTGCAAGGAAAGTGTCCATGTAGGAGGATCTGGAAAGAGGAGCCCCTTCTGCTGGCTCTCACGGCTCCGGTGGGAATAGCCCTAGGGTTTCAGATTTTGAACCAGATTTCAGGTCGCCTCCTTAAGCTAGAAAATCATTCCAACAGATCAGATTTCCATGAGCTCATTCACTAGGATGATCTCTACTTGGATTTAATAAAATATTTAGAGACCTATTGAATTCCAGTTGCAGTCTGCGGTTAGTAATGCTACTGAGTTTGACTTAGTCATACACTTCAATTCCCAAATGCATTGTGTGGGCTGTTGCTGAATATGGGTCATTATGAAAGCTGAACTGAGTCTTCAGCTCTTACAGGGTTATTGTCTAGAAGACTTAGTTACCAAGAATTACTAAGAAGTTATTATATAGCTTAAGAATGGCAGGTTTAAAAAAATTTTATGCGTTGGCACTGAATCCATTTGCATTCATTCCTACCCCGATAGAATACAACCCATGCTACCTTCTTGGTATTTGTTGAACTGCAAATCTGTTCCTTGCCATTGATTTAAAATAAAACAACCCTGAGATTTTCCAGCAGATTAAAGCCTTCTTTAGTTGCACTTCCCCTTTTTCCAGTGGAAGGAGAACAAAGACACACAGTGTAATGTGGCCTCTATGCAGCCTCTGTGACCACAGTATATTATACATTCAATGAAATATTGCTCTGTGTGTGTATGTGTGTGCGTGTGTAGCAGTAATAGTTAATCTTTTTAAAAAAGATTTTTCTACTGTTCTTTAGATGAAGGTTTACAGAGCAGTAATAGTTACCTTTTTGATGTGAATTAAAAAATATCTGTTGCCCTAGTTTTCATGGCATAGAAACTAGTTGTATAGCCTTAGAATTGAGGCCATTGGGGGTGTGGGTGGGGACTGTGCTGTTATGAAATTATCAGCTTACAACTGCTGTTTAATAATTATACCAATAGCTGCCTTCTGAAGGATCCCATTCTGTCCATGTGGTTGGGTCTCTATGGTTAGTAGGATCTAGATCCTGCAGGCCTTTTCTGATGCTGTGCTGCTGACCCTGCTCTGTGCATTCCAGTGTGCGGAGTTTAATGTGAGGCCAGACCCCTTTCCTCTCTAGTGCCTTGCCCTCAGCTCTACCCCTGAATATACTCACATGCAGGTATGTGCGCACATGCTTACACGTGCGCGCGCGCGCACACACACACACACACACACACGCACACGCACACGCACACACACACACACACACACACACACACACACACACAGTGCCAGGGCTTCACAGGGGTTGAAACTGTGCTTCCCCAGAAACTTGGGGCTCCTCACTGTAACTGTAAATGAAAACCAGTGGTGCTTGGGTACAGTAGGAGTTGACTCTGGCAATACCAAGGACCTGTTGTGTCTGACATGTAGGCACGCTTAGGGCTGCCTTTTTAGATGGATCATTTGTTTGGCAGGTTTGTGACTTTGGTAATTTCATTACTATCTTTATTTCTTCCAGTTTTATGTGCTGAAAGAGTTGGCCAGATGACTAAAACATACAATGACATAGATGCTGTTACTCGTCTTCTTGAGGAGGTAAGTATTTTTGGGGAAAGGAGTTATTTATAATTGATTATAGTTTAGATTGATTAAAACAATCTAAATCAGTTGGTAATTGTCTGTCTCGGTGCCACTTAAGGCCACACCCTTGTTGGTGTTCCTGAACCCTCCTCTCACTGCTGGGACAAGCCTCCTGCTTTCCCACCCTTGACCTTTTGTGCCGTTTGGTCCCTCTGACCACTCATGGCTTCTTAATCTTGTGCTGCAGTCCTCACTGGGGCCCTTTGAAGTGTCCCCAGTCACCATGGCCCAAGGTAATATGTGTCCCCATCAAGCCCGGAACCAGGTATTTGTCTATCCAGCTGGATTGAATAGAAGCCTTTCCAAGGTGGAACCTTGTCAGATGATTTCTTTCTCCCGTTTAACCCTTGGAACTAATAGGCCTTCAATAAATGCCTGTATGATCATGCTTAGTATTGGGGTAGAATTTTACTGAGAGCTAAGTGTTGTATCTGCATTATCTCATTAATTCTCACAGTAGCTCTCAGAAGTAGACGTCACTCTTTCCCCCATTGTACAGTTATTGTTTATATTGTTAGGTGCCGTGGAGTCGACTCCGACTCATAGCGATCCTATATGACAGAGTTAAACTGCCCCATAGGGTTTCCTAGGCTGAAATCTTATGGGAGCAGATCACCAAATCTTTTCTCCCACGGAGCATCTGGTGGATTCGAACCGCTGACCTTTTGATTAGCAGCCAAGTGTCTCAATCTGAGAAGACAGAAGACTTGCCCACGATCGCACAGTGGCTTTTCAGCCCAAGCCCTTAACTGTTGTGCTGTGTGACTTGGTTGCTTGTTACAGTGTTTACTGCTCCACTTAGTGTTCGTCAGTATGGTTAGTTGGTTGTTCGTGGCACATTTTTACTTTAAAAACATGAACCAGGTAATGTTTTCCATAACGTGTTGCCTTTGCCCGTGTCCACTTCTTGTTCATTTCGGTGGCATTGAGTTTGGGCTGGTAGTGCCGCAGCAGGATGAGCCGCTCCTCCTTGTGGGCGTGCGAGGACTGCTTCCAAAGGAGCGGAGGACTCGAACCCTTTTACAGCTCCAATTATTAATTAATAATTCTGTTTTCCCAGTTCATTTCCTAAATGAGTGTCGTTGTATAGAGAGTATACTCTATAAAAATTGAGCTGCTGGAAAGAGCATGAAGGGGCAGTTTCTTCAGGTGCCTTTCTGTTGGGCCTGGTTTGGTTTATTTTTAGAGGCTTATCATGGCAGTGGTTTGTGTGTATCTGTATCTTTTCCATTTCTTTGTCCTGATAAGCATCCCATCTGAGTTACTGCCTTTCTTAGGAACTGGGTGGATTTCCTGGTTAAAGTCTAACCACCCCAGACATGCCTGCACCGGTCATGTGACAGTATAATAGGCTGCGTCTGTCATTTGCAGCGATTCCATTTCCTCGGCCCCTCGGCTTTGGTTTGCATGCCTGCCGCACACAGGCAGGTGCTGGTGGGATTTGCACAGGATGCCCCAGTACAGCCCTTCACCAGCGTGGAAAGCTTGCTTCTGGTTCTAAGGAGAAGAGGATTCCTTGGGTTTTTCTGGCTTGCCGTTGTGCAGAATTTCCCTTTGGGCACAGCTTGCTTCCTCCTCTGGCCCATTAGTCATGCTTTTTATCCTGAAATTGGTGAATGAGATGAGTCAGCCACTAAGCGTGGGAGGCAGGCTGTTCTCCATCTCTAGTGGGTGTCAGTCAGCACAAGTCTTTCTTGGCAAAAAGGGGCTGAGTCGCACCTGATAGTCACTTTAAGCAACACGTAGCCTCGGAGAGCGAGCTAGCAGAGTTAGAATGAGCTCCACCACTCCACGTTTCCCAGGGAATAAAGGAACTAGTTCTTTTAATAACGTATATCCAAGAGCCTAAATGATTTATTTGGAGTCTCTTATTCTCATCGTGGAGTCCTTGGAGGGCACAAACAGTTAAGTGCTTGACTACTAGCTGAAAGGTTGGCAGTTCGAACCCCCCCAGCAGTACCACAGAAGGAAGCCCTGGAAATCTGCTTCCATTAAGATTACAGCCAAGAAAACCCTATGAAGCAGTTCTACTTTGTAACACATGGGGTCACCATGAGTTGGAATTGGCTTGACAGCAACTAAACAACATTCTCATTGTAGTTTAATTTAATGGTCTTTTCCTAGTGGTTTCCTATTTTTAGAGGTGAACATTTATCGTATGTTGGCTGGTTGTAAGAAATGGAAAAGACTTTTTCATTCTTGTAGTTGTCAGAGAGAAACCCAACCAGCCTCTTGCCTTAGTAAACTTAGAAAAACCAAAGACACTGTGAAAACTTGTTTTTTTTTCATCTCATCCATAAATATTTCTGTTATAACTTCTTGCTTTTTTCCCAGTTGACAGTTTTCTTTATAATTACTATAAAGATTAGATTTTTGGTTAAATGCTTAGTGTGGACCAGGTGAGAACTCACCGTGCCACCAGTGGGGCAGGGAGAGGTGAGGAAACCCTTGGGCCTGGGGTGTAATATGTAGGGATGAAGGGCTTCATTGCTGAGCTCCCTGCTCCACTTGTTTTTCTTCTTCTGCTGTTTCATGTTCCTCTTGGGTTTTTGTATACAACGGGAAGCCTTGCCCAGCCAGGTCTTCATTATTGTTGTATTTGCTTGATTTGTTTGTAATGGAATGTGCATACACAATGTGGCTGAGGCATACCGATGTCTCTGTTGGAACTTAGCCACTCAGTTGCATGATGACAATGTTTGTCACACCTGTGGGGGCAGAGCAGGTAGTGACTGAATCAGTGAGCATCGAGCATCTGTTGAGTTTTCAGTCTAAGAACTTGTTCTGGAGAGAAACTTTGTAGACTTGGGTTCAATTTTTGGAGAACACACTTGGGCAGAGAAATGGATGTTGATGTTGCAGTGTTAACAAAGGGTTAGCCGGCTGTAGCCACTTGGACTGGATGTAATTTTGAGTGGAACCTGGAGAGGCAGGTGTTCAAATGTTCTTGCACACTTCCTTTGGATCACTTTCCTCCAGGAACCAAATAAGCTCAACTGTTGAGCCTAAAATGAGCCCTGGTGGTGCAGTGGTTAAAGTGATCGACTGCTAACTGAAAAGTCAGCGATTCGAAACCACCAGCTTCTCTGTTGGAGAAAGATGTGGCAATCTGCTTCCATTGAGATTCACAGCCTTGGAAACTCTATGTGGTCACTATGAGTCAGAATCTACTTGATAGCAGTGGCTTTGGTTTGTTTTATTGAGCCTGAGAAGTGATAAAGGGCCACTGAGATAAGAATGCTTCTTATAGAGACTGTTTCCAGCGAGGGTAAATATGCAGAGATGCACCTCCTGGTTGAGTTGGCAAAGTCACTGATCCGCTTTGTTCCCTGCAAGGGCCCTCTCCGCACCTACCGTATTTGTGGGAGGTGAGGGCACAGCTTGTGGGAGTGAGCTGGGGCTATGTACCACTCACTGAACATGATACCTGGCCGGCTTCAGGGACAGTGGTTACCTGTTGGGGACTGTGGGAGCCCTAGACTAGAAAGATCATCATCCATGCAAGAGGGAGCCAGATCTCTGTCAAATCAGTCTTCCCAACCTATACTTTCACCTCAAGTGCTTTGCCAGTACCCTCCCCCCCACAAAAAAAAACCCAAACCCATTGCCGTTGAGTCAGTTCCGACTCATAGGGACCCTGTAGGACACAGTAGAACTGCCCCACAGGGTTTCCAAGGAGTGGCTGGTGGATTCGAATTGCTGACCTTTTGGTTAGCAGCCGAGCTCTTAACCACTGTGCCACCAGGGCTCCGATTTGCTAGTAATTCGGTCACATTACTTTGGTTCGCAAAGAAAGGTGCGCTGCTGTCCTGTGGAATGATTTGGTGGATATGTAAGAAGTTAGAAATAAAGGCTGCTTATTCTTTTTCCCATACAGCTCAATGAATCATAAAGCTAGAAGATTTTTTTTCAAAGGTATCTCAGCTAGCCTGCCCCTCCACCCTACTGCATTTAATAGATGAGGGCACTGGGTCCCAGGGTTGTTCAAATAGAACCCAGATTCTCTCAGTTTTAGAGTAGGATGGTTCAACTGGAGCAGTTAAACTTGTTGACAATGACTTGCTGTAAGAAACGCATCTTGGGTTGTGACCCAGTACTCACATAAGTGTGTATGTAAATATTTGACAAGCAGAAGTTGAAACATGAAACAATACTTAACCCATATTATGTGTGATACACTGTCTTAGGCTGGGTTCTCTAGAGAAGCAAAACCAGTAAAGTGTATAAATATATATATATCGAGAGAGATTATATCAAAGAAACAGCTCACGTGATTGTAGAGGCTAG
Source organism: Dugong dugon (assembly GCA_030035585.1). Classification (NCBI taxonomy): domain Eukaryota; kingdom Metazoa; phylum Chordata; class Mammalia; order Sirenia; family Dugongidae; genus Dugong; species Dugong dugon. The sequence goes on along the minus strand of CM057481.1, from coordinate 25,090,006 downwards.
AACGTCCCAAGTCCGTGGATCAGGGTAGAGGCCTCTCCCAAGTCACATAGCTGCAGAAGCCGGCAAGCCCAAGATCAGCAGGTCGGAGAGCAGGGCTCCCGCTCACAGGCTGTGCAGATCGACGAATCCCAGGTTTAGCAGATAAACTGACAGCTCAAGTCCCAAGAATGGGAGATGAGACGACGGGAAGCAGCCGCAGGATTGAGAGAGAGCAAAAAGCTAGAAGGTCTGCTTATATACAGATACGGGCCACACCCCCAAGGAGACTCCCTTTCATCTGATTGGCTACTCGCAGTATATTCAATCACGGGAGTGATTACATTAAAACACTGATCATGGCCCAGCCAAGTTGACAGACAATCTTAACCCTCGCATACACTTTGACATTTTAAATTCTATACTGTTGTATTTCATTTAAATCAAAATGTCCGTTGTCATTCAAATGACTTCTTAACTCATTAATGGACTGTTTAAACTGTGGTTTGAAAAAGAGCTCGCTGCTAACCAGAAGGTCGGAAGTTCGAATCCACCAGCTGCTCCTTGGAAACTCTATGGAGCAGTTCTACTCTGCCGTGTAGGGTCGCTATGAGTTGAAATTGACTCAGTGGCAACGGTTTTGGATTTTTGGTTTCGGGCTGAAAAAAACTAGAGTCGCCTGATTTTTGTTCAGCTGAAGCCATTTACCCAAGGCCAGTGGTAGTAAGTGATGGGGTAGGATCGGAACCTGAGACTCCTCCCAGCTTTTTTCCAACCCTAAACTGCACGTTCCCATTAGTCTGCTTTTTATCCCAGGTGAAGAGAATAATTAGTATAGACTTCTAAAGCAATTTCTTTTCCCAGAGCTCTCCTCCCCTGTCCCACCTTCACCTAGAAGTGAGTTGTTGAATCTAACCAGCGGCAGAGTCGCTCTGGAGAAATCGATAAGTCTGCATTTGGTGATGGCGTCTGTTCCTGCCTCCACTGTCAGGGAACATCTTTCCTCCCTAAAGGCGCTCATACCTTCGTATACCACTAAGGCTTTTCCACTATGTACAACTCTGCTCTAAATGATGTCATCAGCTGAACTCACAGGGAATTCTGGGTCCTTAACACTGTCTTTGGCCCTGAAGTGTGACAATTTTATGCATTATCTCTCTGTTTTAACAGTTTCTTTTTTTTTTTTTAAACAAAGCCTAAGTAATCTTCCACAAATAAAATAAACAAATCCCATGTAATTGTATTTCAGAGTAACTTTGAACATATTTGTTTCATATGAGGTAAAAATAAGGAACAGTGTAAATTTGAGCTTAATGTGTGCTCAATAGGCGGCATCCCCGTGTCAGCTCTTGGCTTTATTGTATGAGCATTTTAGAATTTCTGTATTCATTCATTCAGCCATCCATGCATTCATTCACTCAACATACAGTTACTGAGTATGTCTGCGTGTGGGCCATGAGGAACCAATAACTTGTCCCTCAGGTGGAGAGACAGCATATGAGTTACCAAATACACAAATACCAAAAACTCTTGCAAAGAAAAGTTCTTTGAAAGCATTTTTTTCCCTGTAGGAACAAATTTGTTTTCATTAGATTTTTTTTTTAGTTGTGGTAACTATATGTAAAAAACATTTGCCATTTCAACATTCTTCACATGTACAGTTCAGTGACATTATGTTTATCATGTTATTCAACCATCACCACTAATTGTTTCCAGATTTTTCTATCACCCTTAACAAAAGTTCGAAGTCCCCTAAGCAGTGAGCCCTCCTGCCTGCCCCTAATAACCATGAATATGCTTTGGTCTTTATGCATGTGCCTATTCTACATATTTCATATAAGTGAGATCATACAATTTTTGTCCTTTTGTGACTTATTTTGCTGAGCTTAATGTTTTCAGGGTTCACCCATGTTGTAGCATGTATATTAATTAGATTTTAAGGCTTCCTGTTCATTGCTTGAGGTCCATTGCATTCTGTGGGCAAAAGCTTACTCTTAGTCCTCTTTTAATGGGTATCACGTGCTGACATGGATGGTGAATTATTCTTTCTTTAGGTATTTTTGGTGAAAATGTACACAGCAAAATAAGTTCCCATTCAACAATTTCTACACGTATTTTTCAGTAACACTGATTACATTCTTCACATTATGTCAACTTTCTCATTATTTCCATTCTAGTTGTTCCATTTCCAATACCCTAATCTCCCTACTCCCTAACTTCTCGTCTATGCTTTAGAGTTTTTGCTGCCCATTTGGTTTCATATAGATGACTTTTTAAAAGAGCATAGTACTCAAGGGTGATATTCATTACTTTATGAACTAGCCTGCTGTTTAGATAAAAGGTGGACTTGAGGGGATGGTTGGATGGTGAATTATTAAGTCCTTTGTTATTTCTAAATGCCTTTGTTGTCTTTTCATCATTTGACACTGAGCACTCGTTGGCTCCTCCAGGAAGCACGGGTTTTTTGAATCCCTGCCGTCTCTGTTTTGCGTTTCATAGAAAGAGCGGGATTTAGAATTGGCTGCTCGGATCGGCCAGTCATTGTTGAAGAAGAACAAAACACTAACCGAAAGGAATGAGCTGCTGGAAGAGCAAGTTGAACACATCCGGGAGGAGGTAAGAAACCTGTGGCAAAAGCTCCTGGGGGCCCTGCTGTGGTCTTGGGAGCCGCGGGTATGCTTGAAGATGATGATATAACGGGGTTCCAGTTGAAGTGGCTCTCCCCAGGGAACACTGAGTCCTGAGCTCCGAGCTGTCAGCTCTGAAGTTGGCCCACCTTGGAGATCGAAAGTCTTTCCTGCAATTCCTTCTACTTAATGTGCATCCCTCTTCCCATTCAGACAGCGTGGACGGGATTGCTCAGGGCAAGAAAGACCGTCACTTAGTTAATAGGCACACAGTGGCCCGTCACACAGGCTGGCCTGGGTGTGTTGGACCAGCCACAGGTGTCCTCCCAGTGTCCAGAATCTAATCGTGTGGGCTGATGAAGACACTCGGCGCTTGGCAAGAATTCACCTGTGTACACAGGTGACTACAACAGTGAGAAGGGGGTTCCTGAGTCAGAGTAGGAACGGGCAGGCTGGAGAAGGGGTCCTTTTAGGAGATGGACTCATGCTGCCGAGTGAAGTGATGGTTGCATATTCATCATTACAGTATGATTTTGTGTTTCCAGAAGAATAAAAAATAGCCTATCGTTTTCATGATAGAAACATTATTGTTGAGATTTCATGATGCAAATCTTGGCTGGTGAGGTATCAGTCGTAAAAAGAGGAGGGGCATGGAACTTTCAGGCTTTTCTTCAGGGAACCTAGGTTTCGCAAGAACAATACTGGTTGTCTGGAAGGGTTGTGATTTGAACAAGAGGAAGGCAGCTATAGAGTCAGATGGGGTTGCTAGAAAAAAGGATCAGAAGCTTGGAACCAGGCCCCGCCTTGTAGCTTCTTTCCTATCATCCTAACTGTGTTCTTTTAATAGTGAATTTTAATTGTGGGGACTTGGATCTGATTACCTTATTCTCGTTTCTTCTCCCTTAATTTTCTGCCAGAAACTTTCTTAGAGAGAGCAGATGACATCATTCATTCCCTAAGATGTATTCAAACTTTTTCCTTGTTAAAGCTAGTCCTAGTACATTGTTGTCTGGGCTTTGTGATAGCTTAAATGTGATGAAACAGAGTTGTCACTCTATAAGAAAAGTCATAATTCCAGGCTTTCTTTAAAAGATGGTGAGGTGGAGTACTGTTGCATTCTAGGAGAAATAACATTGACTCCTGGTTTTCCTGCCCCTGCATGATAACCTGAATTCCTCCTCTCTCAGGCAACTGGTATTGAAGTACTCCAGGTTAGCCTGGCTCCCTTTGCAGCCCCTTCCAGTAGGAAGGAAACCAGCAGATTGGCCTTCAGATGCTGCCCTCCATGTCACTGCCCCTGCTTGGGGCTTCCTTGCTTCACAGCAAGAATATCCTGCTCTTTGGGAGTAGAAATGCCTTTTTCCCTTAAAAGAGTTGAATTTGAAAATTGTGTTTTCTTTTGGTCCATCTGTAAATTATCAGTCTATGTGTTGAATCTAAATCCTTTATCCATTTAATACAGCCACTCCTCACTTACCGACGTGGTTAGGTTCCAAAGACCAGGTTGTTATGCGAAAATCGGCGTTATGCGAAAATGGAGGATGACCTCATCAGATCACAAAATGGAGGCTGACTATATCATTACATAACTGCCAGATTACATCATTACATAACTGTCAAACCACTGAGAATCATGGCTCGGCCAAGTTGACACATAACTATCATAGCCAGCGTTACTCTCGCCTTGTGCCTTGGCATTCATTACTGCCAGACGTACATCATTAATGCACAAAATAGTCGGATAGTAGATTTTTTACTATTGTTTTACTATTGTAAATGCGAAATGTTGGATAAATGTGAGATAGTAAGTGTCTTCTCCATAGAAGACATAATACATTCACTGTGTTGTGTAGGAAGGTTGGAATAAACCACAGACACCCTCCCCCCAAATCTAATTAAAAACAAGAAAGAATTAAAATAGAATTGAAATACTCGCTTACAGCACTGGTCCCATATTCATCAACACTGCATGGTAAAAGGGCGAGAGAAGGTTTTTACAGCACAAGTTTGTTTTAAACTTTAAGTGAGGTTTTAAAACGGTCCTAGTCAGTATGGCCAGCCCTTGATGACTCCTCTTTTCATCCTGTATCTGAAATTCCTAGCCTGGGGATCATCGAGTACAACGCAGGGTCTGACCGGCCTGCCTGGGAGTCCCACGAGGAGTCATGAGTTACAGTGTGGGGCAGTGAGGTTTTCCAGGTATGAGACCCAGGGTTGATGAGCTGGTTGTAGTTGCCCAGCCAGAGCTGGCATTGCCAGGATCCTGTTCCGAGGCAGAATCTGGTTTCTGCAAAAGTGGATGGCCTCTTCTTTCATTTGGTAACTTGATCCATTCCACTTGCTGTTTGCCCAGCCTGGTCATCTGGTTACTTCCAAAGTCTGTAAGTCATCCACCCAGCCATCATTCTAGACCCTTCTAGTCCCTTCTCATCTCTTCTCTATACCAAAGTAAAAATTATCAGTTTAGGCAGGGGAGTTTCTGCCACGAAGCAATTGATTGTTTTTTTCTTAAGTGGAATCAAACTCAACCCTTTGTTCTCTTTGAATGGTGCAAAACCAATGAAATGCCTTCCCTTTGATTTGGGGGATTTAAACATACTTGTCACTGAGCAGTAATTGTGTGAGCAGGAATGACAGCCCAGGGCTCTGTCTGCAGGTGTCTCAGCTTCGGCACGAGCTGTCCATGAAGGATGAGCTGCTGCAGTTCTATACCAGTGCTGCCGAGGAGAGCGAGCCCGAGTCTGTCTGCTCGACCCCGTAAGTCACCGGTGGGCTGTGTCTCTGCAGGCTGGCTGTTGTCCTCGGAGTCCCCGAGGCAGGGCCACCCTCACCAGCAGTGCAGGCTAGCCTTCTTCAGACGGAGCGTCTCCAAGTGCCTCAAACAGATTGATTGTCCTGTTTGAGTGGGATATGGAAGGACCCATGTTTAGTTTTCCTCTTACTGGGTCTTACTGCTTATTTGTCAGTTTAGGTTTAAGAGTGTGGGTGTCACGAAACTTGATTTGGCCTGGGACGTTGGCAGGTAACAAGGTGGGCTCTGCTGCTGGAGGAGATACAGTGAAACCTGTGAGAGCTGGAACTTGATAGGACTGCCTTGTTTTTCAGGGTCTCGCAAGTTTTCCACCCTTGACAGGTACAGTCTTGTCATTTTTCCCTGGCTCTCTATTCATTGGAAAATATTTGCGTTTTCCTTCTCTGACAGGTTTCCACCTTACACAGGTTACTTTGATTGTCATCTTACAGTGAGACAGTTCCAGCTTTCGCAGGTTCTACTGTACAAGGTTTTGGAGTCAGCGGTGTCAGGATGGGTCCTTGGGACAGAAGGGGTGGGACCGTCTCTGTAAATCAGCAGAGCTTCATGTTACAAGCATGAATTCCAGAGCCCAAAATGGCCTAGCTTCAGATCTCGGCTCTATGACTTACTAGCTGTCTGCCCTTGGCTGAGTTACTTAACCTCTCTGTGTTTGTTTCCTTGTTTGTAAAGTGGGGATAATAATAGTACTTACATCATAGGGTTACAAGGATTGTGTGAGTTAATACATGGAAAGTACTTCAAACAGTTTTAGGCACGTGGAAATTCATTATAAATATTAAATAAGTGCCCAGACATACTGGAATTCTGTAGACTCCAAATAGAGTCCATTCTTCTGAGGTGATATGTCAGCTGCAAACTGTGGACAGAGGGCTGGGAGGTGGCCCTGAAGTGGCGGCAATCCTGGGCATATGCATCGTTTCCTTGGGCAGGGGGTCATCTGATGGGCCACTGTCATGCCCCAAAGTTCTGTGAACTTTCCTTGAAACAGCCCCTCTTTGTGCCTACCGTGTAGTATGCCAGGCGGTGGGAGGAAGTGTCCCTCCCTAGACTGAGATCATACCCCCTCCCCCAGGCTGAAGAGGAATGAGTCATCCTCCTCAGTCCAGAACTACTTTCATCTGGATTCTCTTCAGAAGAAGCTGAAGGACCTTGAAGAGGAGAATGTCGTGCTTCGATCAGAGGTGAGTGCATTCCCTCTCGGCTGCTCTGGAAGGGTGGCGGCTCCACTGGCCTTATCTGGCAAGAATAGCCATGGTTAGTATGTCATCATCAGAGGGATAGTCTCTGGAAGAGCCAGCCACCTGAACCTTAACTCACAGCTGCACCAAGTGCTCAGCAGGTGTACCTCATACTTGTACTGGGCATTGCCTTCAAAGTACAACCATTCCAGTCTGCGCTGGGATGGACAGCCATGGTGGAATTACAGTGTGCCATGTAAGTCAAGAATGCTTTTCTCCTCCGTGAGAGTTAGGGGAAAGGCTCCCTCTGTGAGGCCCCTCCCTGGTGTTCTTCAGCTGTAACAAAGCGCCTGAGGAGAAATGACTTGGAGGCTTGGTGTGAGCACCTTGTTTTCACGTTACTGCTGATCAAATCATAGGCTCTAAGGAAATAGTTAAAGAGAACATGGAGACAGTTCTTAAACAGTTTACGCTGAGCTGAGACAACTTGGGAACTTGTGCTTTAGAGTTGTGCCAGCCACTTTGCCTATACTAGTTTTTAAGTCTTCATAACAAGGCTGAAAGCTAGTGACTTTATCATCTTACAGTGAGAAAGTGGGGACCCGGGCTGCTAGGTGTTGTTCTTTTCCAAGGTCATGCAAGGTAGTAAGTGACAAAGCAGGATATGTAAGTCTCTGTGACTCCTAACTCCACATTTTCTCCTTTATCTGCTGCTGCTATCTAGAAACTTGGCAGTGTTTGTCCAAATTATCAGTGGGTTTATGCTCTCTAGCCAAAGGTATGGTGCAGCCCTGTTTATCAGGCCTGTGTTTGTCAGGTTTCAGCTGTGTGCCCATGTAAGCTGGCCCGGGCTCCCCAGAGCTCCTCCGGTAGGGCATGCACCTCTCACCTTGAACTTGACTACATGTTATAGAGAGCCTCCTGTCTGGTCTTAGCAAGACTCTCTTCTGTTTGAGGGAAGGGCCATGTTCTCTTAGACCTCACCTTTGTTTACTGGTGGGAGGCATAAATCTACAGCAGCCGAGAGCATTGCCAAAGATTATAGCCCTGTGCTTCCCATGCGGAGTCCAGTGCTGCCCACTCTGGCTTCCACCCCAGTCCTAGGCACACGGCGGTTTGTCCTTCTGTCAGAATCTTCAGCTAAAGCCAGCCAAGAGAATCTAATTGTGGCTGCTCCAGCTCTGTTTTCAGGAGTCTCCCTCTGGGGCCAGGACCCAGGGGACTCACAGCCACCTTCTCTCTGGCCGGGGCATTGTCTTGGGGCCTTCAGGTTTCTGTCTTCCCACCTTACCCATGGGGAGCAAGTGCTCCAGAGTCCTGAGGTAGCCCTTAGGTCTCTGAATTTTGATATTTCACGTTGTACCTTGTTCTTACAAGGTAAGAATACAACAGGTTTAACTCGAACTCAGAACCTGGCCCATAGTAAGTGCATGATAAATGTTAGCCGTCCTTGTTGTTGTTATCCTTCAAATGACAGAGCAGTGTCCTGGGCATTGCTAGGGACACAAAGGAGCCCATGCCTTTGAGCCAGGACAGATGCAAATGGATAGCTAGACAAATTGATGAACATTTCAGTGGTGACAGTGAGTTTTAACAAAGCAGCGTGTATGGCTCTTGAGCACTTTGCTTTGTCTTGCACCCTCTAGTGGTAAACCTGTTTTTTTTTTTAGCTTTTCAGATTTCAGAATCCAAGATCCATTAACTAATTAGGAATTTGGGTTGACCTTCCATATTTGAGGGTGTAGTAGGTGACAGATGAGGAGATGCTGAAGAAAAGCTTCCCAGATCCCGGTTAACCCTTGCTCCATGCCCAGCCCTTGCTCACCCCAACAGTCCAGACCTCTGACCTGAGCCTTGTTCACAGGCCTGCCAGCTGAAGACAGAGACCATCACCTATGAGGAGAAGGAGCAGCAGCTGGTCAATGACTGCGTGAAGGAGCTGAGTATGTCCCTGACCCTCACTACTCCACCTCCATGCCCCCTTTTTACCTTCTCATATCTGCCATCATTTTGATTAGGCAATGGGGGCAGTGCTGGTTCAGTGGTAGAATTCTTGCCTTCCACACAGGAGACCTGGGTTCAGTTCTCAATCAGTTGAACCACCACCCATCTGTCAGTGCAGGCTTGTGTGTTGCTATGATGCTGAACAGGTTTTAGCAGCGCTTCCAGACTAAAACGGACTAGGAAGAAAGGCCTGGCTATCTACTTCTGAAAATCAGCCAGTGAAAACCCTGTGGATTACAAGGGTCTATAGGGGTCACCATGAGTCAAGGGCTGACTCAGAGACAGCTAACAACAACAACAACATGATAGACAGGTTTGCATCACCTCAATAACTTCAGTCTCCCTGCCAGCTTATGATTCAGTAGCATTTTTCTTAAAACCAGAGGCCTCCCCCGTTCTTTTTTTTTTTCATTCAGGTGAAGGCTTACCGAACAAATAGTTTCTCATGAAACAGTAGTACACATATTATTTTATGACATTGGTTAACAACCCCACAACGTGTCAACCCTCTAACTTCTCAACTTTTTTTTTTTTGGTGAAAATACACATAGCCAAAGATACACCATTTCAAAAATTTCTACATGCACAGTTCAGTGACATTGACTACGCTCTTCCAATTGTGCTGGTATTCTCACTTAAGATGAAGGCTTACAGAACAAAATAGTTTCTCATTTAACAGTTACTATAAATGTTGCACTATGACAGTGGTTAACAATCTCACAACACATCCACAGTATCCTTACTCAACCTTGGGTTCCCTATCACCAGCTTCCTTGTCCCCTTCTGCCTTCTGGCCCTTGTCACTGGACTCCTGTACCTCATTAGTCTCATTTGGTTTTATGGGGCTGTCCACTCCCAGGCTGAACAGTGAACCTTGGAGATAACTTCACCACTAAGCTAAAAGGGTGTCTGGGGGCCATACTCTCGGGGTTTCTCCAGTCTCCTTTAGGCCAGTAAATCTGGTCTTTTTTGTGTGAGTTAGAACTATGTTTTACATCCTTCTCTAGCTCTGTCCAGAACCGTCTGTTGTGATCCTGGTCAGAGCAGTCAGTGGTGGTAGCCGGGCACCATCTAGCTATACTGGACTCAGTCCGGTGGAGGAGGCCTCCCCCATCCTTGTGTGGCACCCTCCACCCATCCTGATTTATGAGAAATTAGATGCTAGATTGTCAGTCATAAATTGTTTCAATTTCCCTGTGAAATGGATGTTTGATTTTAGCTTTGGCCTTCATTTTGAACACTGGAATTATTTAATGCGTAAGCACTTGGCTGCTAACTGGAAGGTTGACAGTTCAAACCTACCAGCCACTCCGTGGGAGAAAGATGTGACAGTCTGTTTCCATAAAGATTTACAGCCTTGGAAACCCATTAGGGAAGTTCAGGTCAGTATGAGTCAGAATCGACTCAATGGCAGCAGGTTTGGTTTTTTTTTTTGAAGTTAGGCCTAGCTAACTTGTGTTGAAAATATGGAAAAGCTGCTTTCTAGTAACTTGATTTGTGAAAGTTGAGGCCACAGTTCTCACTTTTGCAAATGATTACTCCCCGCTCCCTTACCCTTTGCATTATAAGTTAAGACAAAAGAGCAAACAGAATATTTTGAATTTCAGCAGAATACCTAGTAAATGAAACACATCCCATATTCAAATCTAGTAAAATGAGCTATGGCTCTGAGTACGGGTAGAAAATACCCAAGGGAATTGTACTGTGTGCCGGCAGTGGCTCCTCGGGGACAGATGCAGTGAGGTTAATAACAACGCTCATGTGTGGAATGTGGGCATTCAGTGATACACACCTTTGTTTGGTGTGGCCCCTCCTGGCTGGCTACCAGAGACTGGCTGGTTTGCTCTGGGGAGGCAGGCTTGGTCAGGGTCAGGCCCCACACTGAGCCTGGGAGTGACAGCTGGGGGACCAGCTCCCTTCTCATGACTCGCCGAGCCTGAAGAAGCCACTTTGCTTCTCAGTGTAAAAAAATGGCCCCCCATGTTCCTCTTTATGTGCCCTGTCTACCCCTGGACCCCACCCCTGTCTTGTGGTAAAGATGGCATTTCTTGGGCAAACCACCAAGAAACCATTCTCACTGGGGTCTGCATGTGGCAGCTGTCTGACTTATTCCTGGGATTGTTGTGTCTTGGTCAAAGGGGACGCCAATGTCCAGATTGCCAGTATCTCAGAGGAACTGGCCAAGAAGACCGAAGATGCTGCCCGCCAGCAGGAGGAGATCACACACCTGCTGTCTCAGATCGTGGATTTGCAGAAGAAGGCCAAAGCTGTAAGGCTTCTAGGTTTCCCAGGCCGATGCAACACTGGCCGTTGTGGAGCTTGGGAAGGGGCATTTACTGTAGAAAACAGTGTTTCATGTTTTAGGAGCGTATGCTGCCTCATTGGAGAAAAAGCCTAATGCATTCAGTAGTATAAAACTGACTGACCTGAATTTGTGAGGGATCATATTTATCACCACTTATCTTATAAGAATAATCTGAAAATGAATACAGTTTATTAAGAAAGGTGTTGTAAATATGGAGTTTGGGAATTTAATGTGTGGACCATCTAGTTGAGTATTCTGTCTTACACAGTTGTACCTGGTATGTTCTGCAGCACAACATCCCTTCAGATTTAGGATGAAGCAGCAAAAATCAATTTAATTTCCCTTATTAGGCCTTTGTTGCAATTATAAAATGCTTCCAGAGAGCAGCTCTTGCTTTGGAGGAGAGGTGGGCTATAGAGAACGAATAGGCATTTAGGAAAGATGTGGCCTTCAGAATTACAGAGAAGAGGAAATTTTACTCCAGTGTAAGATAAAAACGTGACTATAGAAGTGTGCTGCAGTCGTAGTGAATCCAATTAGAAAAGTTAGACTTATCTAGGCATTTTGAAGGAGGAACTGACTTGTCTTTGTCTTGTTGTAGTGCACAGTGGAGAATGAAGAGCTCGTCCAGCACCTGGGGGCTGCTAAGGATGCCCAGCGGCAGCTCACGGCCGAGGTCAGTGTGTCTCCCTCGTTTACTCAGGGCCTCTGAGTCCAGTTGAGCCTTATCAGTGTCTCTCTCTGATAAGCTTTGGCATGCCCATTTTAACAACCACACAGCAGCGTTTTTAAATTTAATTTCATTTTTATGCATAAGGTAGCTCCCGGCTGCACCTTGATTTTATGCCTGCTGACTCTGTTGTGACACGGTTGTGGGCTCTTGAAGGCCTGGCTCTACACCAGGCAGTGCCTGGCTTGCACAGATACCTGACAAACGTTCAGATAAGTGAAACAGCGCAACACAGAACAGATCATGTTCAAAGATGTGCCTTGAAATGGGGCATTTAATAGGGGTGTTTAACAATTTGCTTTCTCTTTTTGTTTTAAAGTTGTTTTATCTCAGTGGCCCGTTCTTAGTACTTAGAGGTATTTCTGAGTCTGTAAGAGGGGCAGTGGTGGGTCAGTGGTAGAATTCTCACCTTCTATGCCAGAAACCTGGGTTTTATTCCCAGCCAATGTACCTCATGTACAGCCACCATCCGTCTGTCATTGGAGGCTTGCGTGTTGCTGTGATGCTGAACAGTTTTAGCAGATCTTCCAGCATAAGATAGACTGGGAAGAAAGGCTTGGTGACCTACTTCTGAAAATCAGCCAAGAAAAACCCTGTGGATCACAACAGTCTGATCCACAACCAATCACGGGAATGCACAGGACTGGGCAGCACTTCGTTCCGTTGTGCACAGGATCACCATGAGTTGGGGGCCAGCTTGATGGTAACTAACAACAACAACAGGAAGCTTGCCCCAAATAAAAGACAAATGAAGGGCTTGAGAACTCTGTGGCATTTGGCCCTAGGTCCACTGGGCAGCTGGCTCCATGAGTTGCAGGGGACTCTGTTAGATTGTTTGTGCCATTCTGGCTCATGGGGTGGGTGCGTGGGTGCTTACCTCGGTGCCCAGGATCCTGACTGGCTGTATCTTTCCTGCAGCTGCGTGAGCTGGAGGACAAGTATGCAGAGTGCATGGAAATGCTTCATGAGGCGCAGGAGGAGCTGAAGAACCTCCGGAACAAAACCGTGCCAAACACCACCGCCCGGCGCTACCACTCTCTGGGCCTGTTTCCCATGGTGAGCTGGGCGGTGGCCCACTTGTCCTTCCTAACACCCCTCTGCCCACCCTAAAGGAGCGGGGGTCCTCTCAGTAGGAGGGCAGGGTCTGGCGTGCTGACAGCGCCAGTTGAATCTGTATAGTTAGCTTCTCATTTTGCAGCTTGGGTCTGAATCGCAGGCATAGGTGCCCTGTTGGTGGCTTCTTAACTCCGTAAGACAAATTGATTATTTTCTGTTTGATCCGAATCTGTCTTCTTTTCTACTCTGCCCTTAAAAGATAAATTTAGTAGGAGCTTGAAAACCCTCAGGTATTTGGAAGATGTTGCTTGTATGTTATTTTCTCTGACCTTATTAAAGTGCGGGCTGTCATGGCCTCACAAGTGTGTTCCAGAATTCTTAGATTGCCCGTGCAGTTCTGTTGGCTCTGTCTATGCTTATTAATCATTCTTTTGGTGGCTTCCAGGATCTGTGATCAGGAAAAATATCTCTCTCTACCAAACCGATAAACCAAACCTACTGCTGTCAAGTCAATTCTGACTCATAGCCACCCCGTAGGACAGAGTAGAACTGCCCCTTATGGCTTCCAAGGCTGTAAATCTTTATGGAAACAGACTGCCACATCTTTCTCCTGAGGAGCGGCTAGTGGGTTCGAACCACCGACCTTTCGGTTAGCAGCCGAGAACTAAACTACTGTGCCACCAGGCCTCCTCTCTCTCTGCCAGTGGTGGCATTTTAATTTTTAAATATTCTTTCCCCACAGTCTGATTTCTTTAGCCTTGACCTGATTTGTTTCATATTTAGACTTTGGGGAACATACTTGAAAAGGATGTTTTCCATGTTAATGTCTCCCGGGGGAGCCCCTGGGTGGTGCAAATGGTTAACACACTCGGCTGCTAACCGAAAGGTTGGCAGTTTGAGTCTTTCCAGAGGTGCCTCAGAAGAAAAGCCTGGTGATTTGCTTCCAAAAAATCAGCTGTTGAAAACTCTGGAGTACAGTTCTACTCTGACACACATGGGGTTGCCATGAGCTGGAATCAAGTGTTTTTTTTCTTGGTAGGAGTTGGACAGCACAGGGCTGTGGCCCCTGACTGGTCATTTCCCTGTAACATTCAGTGAATTTAGACTATTTCCATTATTTGGTGAAATAGCAAAATCTTCCTGAGGAGAGAAGAGCTTTGGAGAAAAACTCTCCTAAGCGAAATAGGAGCAAGTGACTGTTAATGCTTGTGAAACTCGTTTCCTCTGAATGTGGCCTTGCCTTTGCTTCAGCCTTCCTTCCATTGCTGTTCCTACTCCTTACAGTACAGGGCCGACACTGTCCTACCCTCCTTGCTGTCTGGCCCACTTTTCCTAAATCATGACCTCTTTTCCTTCTTTGCTTTTGTAAAGCAAAGTCAGGCTAGAACTAACACACACACACTCACACCCTCTCTTTCTTTCTCTCTCTCTTTTTTTTTAAAGAAGCCTATTGAAATCTAAGGAAATCAAAAAGAAAGACACACAGCATAAATAAGTTCGCAAGGTGCAGATCAGTGATCCAGTGATCCCAGGAATCCCACCCGGTGCAGCCAGCAGAGGACATGCCATGCCCCACATCCCCCAGCCTCAGCTCTCTGCACTCTGCTCCCAGACTGACCTGCGTAGCTGTGCACGCTCCTTGCCTTGGTTTCTTGGTTTCCTTTCTTCCCAGCACCCCCTCTCAGTGCAGTGGTCTCCGGGCCACCTTGTTTTCCTGGGCACCTAGGGTTCACTCTGCTTCATTCCCCGCTCTCAGGACAAAGCCTGTCTTTTAGAAGTAATCATTACATAAGAAAAGTTGAATTGGAAGTCGGCATTTCGATTTCTTCTGGAGGTATTCTCAGCTTTTCATTTTTGCTGAGGTAAAGCTTTTGTTTACCTTTTTCTGTAGCTGCCAGTCCAGCCCAATTTTTGAAGATGGCTGTTTTTAAAGTGCATCATGCATCGAAGGTATTTAAAGCAACCTAAAGATTGTACGATGCCTGTGTTTTTCGAGCAAAATGCCCAGTCTCCCTCCTTTGCTCCCAGTCCTTCTAATTGCTGAATCCATCAGTGAGTAGCAGTCTCTGCTCACGTATGTTCCCAGTTCTCTTACCTTTTGGCAGGAGTTCTTAATCTGGGATCCTCAGACAGAATTTAGGAAGTCTGTGAACTTGGAGGGAAAATTATATCTTTATTTTCATTAATCTCTAACTGTATTCAGCGTTTTCTTCCATTGTGAGCAGAGGCAGCAAGCCGCAGTGATATCAGCACCACCTGTGGCCTTGTCTTCAGTAGAATCACAGATGTTTTCATAGCACATTACAGTGCTTACAGGTGCCTCCGAATCCTGCTTATGCTAACCTCCACTTAAAAATTACAGTCATCACCAGACCTAAAGCCAGATCTCTATGTATTAGTATATCACAAAGGTTGTTCTTAATGTTTTAGTGACCAGTTCCATGTAACTATTTGTAATTCTGGTTATTTTATCTTACTCATTTAAAAATATCATTCTTAGAAGGGGTCCACTGGCTTCCCTGGACTGGCAGAGGGGGTCATGGGCCAAAACACTCACAGACCCCAGCTTGCAACTTTATTTCAGGATGGCTTTGTAATTAGTAGTTTGATATCTTTGTTATCTCTTAAGTTATGTAAAGGTCCCTTCCTCCTTGCTCTGATCACACAGAACTCTAAATGTAAAGCATATGGTGAATGATAGTATTAAGAAAAATGGTTTAAAAAATGGCAGATTCACCTAGGGAAGCTGTTTACCACGGGGGTTATGTTTAATTGCAATCTGTAGGTAACAATTATTAAGAAATATTATTTGTGAATAAGGACTGAAAAAAAAAAAAAAAAAACCATTAAATCTTTATTTGGCCCAGCTTCCTGCTGGGCTCCTTGGAGTCTCTCCACTTGGTCCGAGCCTGGTGTGCTGTGGGGCCATGGGGATGGGTGCCCTGGAGTCCCCACAAGAAATGTATGAGGAAGCTGCTTTTCACATATGGCTGTTCAAATTTAAATTAGTTTAAATGAAGTACAATTAAGAATTCAGTTTCTCAGTTGTGCTAGCCCCATTTCAGTAGCCACTTGAGGCTAGAGGTTTCCATATTGGACAGTGCAGATATTGACCGTTTTCCTCATCTCAGGAAGTTCTGTTGCTCACACTGATTCAGCCCTTCCCCTCAGCCCAGGCTTTTGCGTACATGGTTGTCCTCCTGTGAGGCTTCAGCAGGAGCTTTTCTGCACACACCTGGGCCTATCTGCGTTAGCGTAAAGGATTGTCCTTTAGGCTCTACCTCACACAGTGAGGACTGGTGGGCGGCACAGGGAGGGGCGCCTGTCAGGAAGCCAACTGGCTGTTTCTGTGCCAGAACCCTGGGTGAGCCGAGGGGGAATCTATGTGGGCCGCCATGTCATCTGTAAACGTTCATAAGCCTTTGGAGGTATTAGAAAATTCACCCATCTGCATCATACTGAACAGCCTTCTCCTGCCTTTCCTTCCCCCACCCAGCCCCCCAAAAAAGTTCTCTTTATCCCCTTGTGGTAGGAGCCCTGGTGCTGCAATGGTTAAGAGCTCGGCTGCTAACCGAAAGGTCGGCAGTTCAAACCCGCCAGCGGCTCCATGAGAGAAAATAAACCTGACTATCTGCTCCCATAAAGATTCTAAAACCCATAACCGTCAGGTCGATTCTGACTCATAGCAACCCTATAGGACAGAGTAGAACTGTCCCATAAGGTTTTCAAGGCTGTAATCTTTATGGAAGCAGACTGCCACATCTTTCTCCTGTGGAGTGGCTGGTAGGTTCAAACCGCTGACCTTTCAGTTAGCAGCCAAGCGCCTAAACACTATGCCACCAGAGCTCCTTCCATAAATATTACAGCCTAGGAAACCCTATGGGGAAGTTCTACTGTCACATGGGGTCACTATGAGTCAAAATTGACTTGGCGGCACCTAACAACAACAGCAATTCCCTTGTGATGGTGCAGCTCCATTGTTTGACCAGGGGAACATAAGAGTTGGCTCTTAGACACTCAGCTGCGTGTAGCAAATGGGCTTTCTGCTCAGTGCCCATTGATGCCTGCTGTGTTCAGGACCTGCCCTGGAGATTGCCCAGCCAGGGTCTCTGACGTGTAGAGGATGCTGTTAACCTGGTATTGTGGGAAGTCCGTGGGCCTCGTATGCTCGGTTTAGGCTCCTGCCGCTAGCCCGGCTGCAGTCCTCTGTTTCAGAAATGGAGCATCTGGATTGCTGCTCACTTGCCGTGTGTCTTGTGGCTTTTACCAGGACTCGCTGGCTGCGGAGATCGAGGGGACAATGCGCAAGGAGCTGCAGTTGGAAGAGCCTGAGGCTCCAGATGTCACGTACGGCCCGACAGCTTCATTTCTAAGCTTCCCAGAGACCAGCGTGTGACCTATGTTGATCAAAACTCATGATGTCCAGGCCTCAGACACCAACAGTGGTGACTGTGGTCCTTCCCTGTCCAGATTAAGGGCCTGCAGCACCCCCAGCTCCTTTCATTAGGTTTTAAAGATTTACGGTGCAGTTCCAGGAAGTTGAAGAGGGGGAGAGATGCCTTTCTCATTTCTCTTAGCATAAGCCCCATCACATTGTGGAGGAGTCACCAGCACCCTAAAAAACATGTGAAAGTATCAGAAAGTGGGTGCTTGGGGATTTGTTGTGGGCCAGGTGCCTCTTTAGCTCCTCAGTTGACCATTAGTCATCTCTCTCTTTTAACGAAAAGCATTACTTTTTTTATTTTTAACATCAATTAGGAAAAGAAAAACAGCAATGCAGCGTGAGATGTAGGGGGCTCTCCAAGGGGTGGAAGCAAGACTTCCGTTTTCCTTCTGGACATACCCAGGAATATGATGACTTCTGCTCTCTCCCTAACTGCAGATCTTGCACTTGGCCTGCCCTGAGGTGTTTGTAAAGAACCTGTGGACCCAATTTCACCATGTTTTCTCCATACCCAAGTCCCATAGATAGAACTTAGATGGCATACTGGGAGTGAAAAATGTCCAGGAGCCTCCATACACGTGTAAAGTCCCGTGTCCCAGAAGGAAGCAGCCGTTCTAGAAATGTACCTGCCTTTTTCTCCTTAAAAGGAAGGGTACCAGTTAGCATCAAAGTGTGGTTCTGCCTTTAAAACGACTAATCTGGTGTTTATCATCTCATTATTACAAGTTTAAGATTAATTTTAACTCTTGCTTCTTTTTATATGAATCGTCAACAAACATTCAGCAATGTTTATTGAGCCCCTACTATGTGCCGAACAGTGAACATAATAGACAGACATTCCTGCCCTTGTAGAGCTTACATGCTAGTTAATATCATAAAACAAGAACCCTAGCTGGAGACAAGGAACCCTGATGGCACAACGGTTAAGCTGCTAACCGAAAAGTTGGTGGCTTGAACCCACCCAGCAGCTCCAGGGGAGAAAGACCTAGTAATCTCCCATAAAGATTACAGTCTACGAAACCCCTGGGGCAGTTCTACTCTGTCATATAGGGTTGCTGAGTTGAAATTGAGTCAACAGTACCTAACAACAGTAATAACAACTGGAGACGAAGTAATAGGTAAGCATTTTTATTTGTAGGTCAAGCTTCAGGGAAGTGGAAAGAAGTATCAGTCTTGCTAGTGTCACCTTTAGAACACAACCGTGTATTAGAGCCCTGACTTCAGTGGGTATTGAGTTTCTCAAATTTCACATTATGGAGGAGACAACCAGCACCCTAAGACACACGTGGAAGTACCAGAAGGCTGGTGCTTGGGGGCTCGTTGTGGGCCAGGTGCCTCTTTGGCACCTCAGTTGACTGTTTGTGGAGAGTTTAGCTCCGTGGTCATGCCTACATTTGCTTATTCATGGATATTGTGTGTTCTTCCCAGTCACCAGAAGCGTGTCTTTGAGACTGTGAGAAACATCAACCAAATCGTCAAGCAGAGGTCTCTGACCCCTTCCCCCATGAACATCCCTGGCTCCAACCAGTCTTCAGCCATGAACTCCCTCCTCTCCAGCTGCGTCAGCACCCCCAGGTCCAGCTTCTATGGCAGCGATGTCAGCAATGTCGTCCTTGACAACAAGACCAACAGTATCATCCTCGAAACAGAGTCGTCCGACCTGGGGTGTGTGAGCGGGAGTTTTTCTGCTGTGGGGAGAGGGAGTATGGCTTGAACCACAGGTCCAGTAATCCCAAGAGGGAGGTTGATAAGAATTACCTGAAAAGTAATAGACCTTACAGTTCTCAAGTCTGTTTTACCAACCCATCGAGCTTATGCTTATCCTTGGTACTGATCTTTTAAATAGTTTAAAGAAGTATAACGTGGAGTTCCCTGAGTGGTGCAAACATTTAATGTGCTCGGCTGCTAACTGAAAGGTGGGCAGTTCGAGTCCACCCAGAGGTGCCTCGGAAGGCCTGGTGATTTACTTCCAAAAAATCAGCCATTGAAAACCCTGTGGCGCACAGTTCTACTCTGACGCACATGGGGTTGTCATGAGTCGGACTCAACTCAGTGGCACCTGGTGGTGGTCAACAAGATGACATCAGAAACTCTGCTTTTCAGTAAAATGCTGAAGGGAGGGTTCATGAGTATTTTTTTGTGTTCATCTTCATTGGTGTGCTACAGAATAGACATTGGTTTTGTGAACCTCTTTGTAGCTTGGATGTTTGAAGGGCTGATGAGTACTCAGGCTCTGTCTCGTGACTGAAATGTGGTTTGCTTCAGAAGGTGAGGTCCAGAGAGCCAGGGGCCCAGCAAGCATCCATCACATCCTGTGTCCCTGGGTGGTGGTCAGTTTCTCTTCATCCTGAAGCCCTGCAGAACTTGCCCCATCTCCCATTCCCCCCACACCCATTGGCCACTCTGTGTACCATTTTCCTAGACTGAATGACATCAGTGCTTCTGGACTGATGGGTTTCTGTTCAGTGTTGAGGTCTCAGCTCCTTTTTTTTTTTTTTTCATTGTGCTTTAGGTGAAAGTTTACAGCTCAATTTCTCATTCAAAAATTTACACACATATTGTTTTGTGACATTGGTTGCAGTCCCCACAATGTGACAGCACCCTCTCCTTTTCCACCTTGGGTTCCCTGTGTCATTTAGACAGTGTCTGTCCCTTTCTGCCTTCTCACCCTGCTTTTGGACAGGAGCTGCCCATTTGGTCTCGTGTATCTGACTGAACTAAGACGCATGCTTCTCATGTGTATTATTTTTTGTTTTATACTCCTGTCTAATCTTTGTCTGAAGAGTGGGCTTCAGGAATAGATTCAGTTCTGGGTTAACAGAGCGTCTGGGGGCCATAGTTTCAGGGTTCCTCCAGTCTCCATCAGACCATTAAGTCTGGTCTTTTTACGTGAATTTGAATTTTTTTCTACATTTTTCTCCTGCTCTATCTTGGACTCTGTTGTGTTGCCTGTTACAGCTGTCATTGGTGGTAGCCGGGCTCATCTCCTTTAATTCAAAACAAGTGTCCCTTGAACCGACTGCCTTTGTGGTAACCAGGAATTACAGCTGGAAGGTTTCTTCCTAAAGGTTCACAAGGGAGTTGTTCTTAGGGACTGAATTTTATTTAGAATGTGCAAATTCTTGTCCCACCAGAGTGCTCCCTCCCACCGAAAAAATTTCTACAAAGCAAAGCCATTCTTTCCGGCTTGCACGTTGCCTCCCCATTTTTGCCTAAATTTTAAAGGTTTGTCTTGGGTTCCTTAGAAAATCCTGCAGCTGCCAGAAAACTTCCACACGTTTTACATTTACAAGTCAGTACTTCACTGCACTTAGTGCCCCTACTGCATGCCCCACCCTAACCTCTATATCCCCTTCTTCCAGGAACGAGGACCGGAATAAGAAGCCCGGGACACCAGGCACCCCTGGCTCCCACGACCTGGAGACGGCGCTGAGGCGGCTATCCCTCCGCCGGGAGAACTACCTGTCAGAGAGGCGGTTCTTTGAGGAGGAGCAGGAACGGAAGCTCAGGCAGCTGGCCGAGAAGGGCGAGCTGCTCAGCGGCTCCCTCACGCCCACGGAAAGCATCATGTCCCTCGGCACACACTCCCGCTTCTCTGAGTTCACCGGGTTCTCTGGCATGTCCTTCAGCAGCCGCTCCTACCTGCCTGAGAAGCTCCAGATCGTGAAGCCGCTGGAAGGTGATCACAAGGGGCCTCGGCCCCTCTCTGCCCTCGTCAGCGACTCCCTGTGGGCCCTGATCCACCACCGAAAAGCGGGGAACCCCTGTAACGCCTACTCGTTTTTCTTCAGAGATAGCCACCCGCGCTGCTGGTTTGAGTTCCTCTGAGGGTAGCTGGCGGCCTAGGCCCGGCTCCCTCTCAGTTGCAGGTTTGAAAAAGCACACACAGACAGCAGAGGCTAACCTCAGCCGAACCGAACCAAAGAACAGAATGTGGGTGCTGGCTTTCTAGGTTTATTTCTTTTGCGTTTAGAACCTTAGCACTAAAAATTTTCTAGAGAGGCAGAGGCACTGCTAATATACTCGAGAGACTAATTCAATCACCCTTATGGGTCTGAGGAGCGTAGAGAACAAATGCTTTGACTTCTCAGAAATTTTGGTGTCAGGGAGCGTGGGTGCAAAGCAAATGCTGTAAGTCGTTTTTTTGATGACCACATGAAAGTGATTTGTCCACCCGTGAATTCTGGCTTGGTCCTTATATACAGGCTTTTTGAGGTGCAGTGTTCAGAGCAAGGCTCCTGGGTGTCTGTAATTTGGGAGCCAGGAGTTTTGTACCTCCTTAAGCCGGCTTTTCTCAGGGCAGTTTGCTTCTTTAGTATCAGAGGCACCCCAGAGGGTTAAACTTCTGGAAAAACTCACCTTTTTTTTTTTGCTTTTTGCTTTAGGCAGTATAAAATGTCTTCTGTTTACCCACCACTACCCTGGACGACTAACCAAAAGGTTAGCAGTTCAGATCCATCCAGAGGCAGCTCAGAAGAAAGGCCTGGTAGTCTGCTTCCAAAGAGTCACAGCCATTGAAAACCCCATGGAGCACAGTTCTACTCTGATGCTCATGGGGTCGCCATGAGTTGGAATCGACTTGATGGCAACTGGTTTTTGTTTTTTGATTTGTTCGTTTTTTGTTGTTTTACCTTGCCAGAGGTAAGGTCAATTTTTTCTCTTTTAGTTTGGAAACCCACGTGAATTTATGAGAAAGTATTTTAGAATTCTGCATTACAGTTCTGACGCAAAGCCAAATCAGAATTCCCATAAAGCAGTGTTTCTCAACCTTTCTTTTTAAACCATTGCCTCCTCCCCAGTCCCCCAAGGAGCTGTTTTAGACATTCTTCCTAAAGACCCGCCCCATGAAATTTTAATACCACAAATATACTGCTTACAGATATGTATATCTGTGTTTATACATAAAGAGAGTATGGTTATTTCTGCCCCCACCCAAGAGTAAGTTTTTGCCCCCTTGGGGGCAATAATGCCCTGTTGAGAAAGCATGCTTCAGGGTGAGGCTGTGCTTGCTAAAGTTCCCCGGGACCTTGACCTTGCTGGGTCCTTCAATCTCCAAAGGAAGGAAGAAGGTGGGCTATCCTTCTGCATTCATGATTGTTCTTTTAATTATATAATTTAGGTCCTTCCTAGATTTCAGGAAAGGACAGCTCACTCTTTTTTAATTTGTTTATTCAGTTGTAAGCTTTGCAATTGTTTTCTGATCCACAATTATGTCTGTTTTTCTTTCAATAAAATCTTCCATTTCTGCAATTTTACTTTCTGCCTTTCTTTTCTTTTTCCTCCTTTGTTTCTCAAAGATCATTGGAATCTATCATCCCTATCTTGTCTGCTTTCTATATTTGACTCTGTGTGTTTCATTAGATCATCCAAGAATATGTTTTTGGATTCATTTTCCAAGCACGTTGCAGAGAGTGTTTTTTTTGTTTGTTTGTTTTTACCAATTTATCTGTATCTCTTTTAATCTTTTGACTTAGTTAACATTATTTTGGGGAATAAGAAGAAATTCTGATAGATTTGCAAGATGACTCCCCCAGGGGCTAAATCACTACCTTTAAAAAGCCATATCTTACCACTATGGCCTGTCAAGAATCCTTGTGACATGTGTCCCTTTAGCTCCATTTTGTAGTTTTCTGACTCCTTAGATTTTAAAAATACAACCAGTATTTTTTCTCTTCCTCCCTTCCACAATTATTGTTTGTGTTACTGTGTTTAATTTGGTAAGTTGGAGTGCTGACATGGAAGTCTGTTTGACTCTGGGTTCTGTTCAGCTCTGTGGCATTGGATCAGTTAACATACCTTTCTGAGCCCTGGTTTCCTGATTTGTCTGGTAGGGCTCTCATCTGCCACACAAGATTGTGGCGAGGCATAAATGTCACAATGTGTTTTGTATTGTGCCTGGCACCTAACAGGTGCTTATTGATACGTAAGCTCCCCACACACAGCTGCCCTATTCTGGCAGCTCAGGTCTAACAGGCTGCCTTACGACATTGAAATCTGCACCAGCCTTGTGCTGGGGCCATGTTCTCACATCAGTCTCCATTGGCTCACTAAGAAGCTGAGAGGATTGCATTGATCTCCAGCAGCCCAGGTAAATGTACCTGTTGTGAGGCCCCTGGAGAATGTTGGCTGGGATCATAGTGGATGGCCAATCTGTATCTTCCATCTATGCCTCCCTTACCTGTTTAATCCTGCCATCTGCTTATTGGTGTAAGCAAACGTGACTGGGCTAGGTGTTTAAGAATGTACCACTCTTGTCTCTTCATCTTACCTTGCAGGTTTTACGCAGATGAAGAACAAACAAAACATTCAAACTAGAAAGAGATGTGTCTTTGTTAAAATAGGCTGAGCAAGCCACATTTCCTGTATTTTGCTCTTCCCTTCTGGTTAATTATAACCTAGTTAGAATTGCCAAATAAACAAGTTAATATGCAATTAGGAAAAACATACAATTCTAAACTGTCATCCAGCAGGGCTAGTTCCACCTTTTTAAGCCCAGGAAGATTTTCAGACTTAAATGGACTTGGTTAGTTGCAGCAGTGGGGTGTGGAAGACAGGTAACAATGGCTAAGGGGCAGTGGCTGTAATTACATTCTCCTCTCTGTCCACACCCTTGTTCTGCAGAACTTCGTCTTGAAGCGACTAGGAGCACAAAGGTTTTTCTCTTTCCCCACCTGGTTGCCTAACCCCAGGGTCATTTTCACATGGATGGGAGGAGCAGGTGGATTTTATGTTGCCTTGGTTGGTGGCAGTGGGAGGTAGCTAATAGAAGAGTGATTCTCTGGCTTTGTGCTTGACAAGGAAGGAAGCCAGGCTGTGGAATGAGTTGTGGAGGTGGGGGAGGGGAGCAGATAGGAAAGAGACTCTGGATAAGAGGCGGTTCTAGTTACTTTTTTTTTTTTTTGTTTTTAATATATAGTTTTTTGGTTGTTGAGAATATGCACAGCAGAACGTACACCAGTTCAACAGTTTGTACGTGTAAATTCAGTGACAGTACATTCTTCGAGTCGTGCACCCATTCTCACTTACCTTTTCTGAGTCCTTCCTCCTCTATTAACATAAACTCGCCGCCCCCCTAAGGTTCCTGTCTAGTCTTTCGAATTGCTGTTGTCAATTTGATCCCATATAGACAGATCTTAAAAGAGCATAATGCTCAAGGCAGATGTTCTTTACTAGTAGGCTAAAGTATTATTAGGTTTTAAGAAGTCTTCAGGGGATATTTTTGGTTTAAGGTTTAAAGATTATCTCAGGACAATAGTTTCAGGGGTTCATCAGCCTCCATGGCTCCAGAAAATCTAGATTCCATGAGAATTTGAAATTCACTTTTGCGTTTTCTCCCTTTTGATCGGGATTCTTCTGTAGAATCTTTCATCAAAATTTTCAGTAATGGTAGCCAGGCACCATCCAGTTCTTCTGGTCTCATGGCAAAGGAAGAATTTGTTCATGGAGGCAATTGACCACACATTCTATTTTTGTATTCCCTCTTGTACCAAAGGAAGGACTTCAGGCCCCCAGGAGGTGGGTCAGATTCCTCCATGCCAGTTTAAGTAGTGGCGGTGGAAGACAGGTAGGATGTGAGGTGTTTTGCCAAGCTGCTAGGCTTGGCAAATGCTCCAGCCAGGAGTAGAGATAGCCTGTGGCCCCCACAGCGTGACATAACTCAGTAACACAGTCAGGTACCAGGTGGCTTTCACTGATAGTTATGTCTGCAGAATAGAGAACACCTGTATGGGGATTAGAAAAGCCATTTTGATGTGTTATTGACCTGATTTCTGAGACTAACCTGCAGGAGGCCTCCTCACTGTGGAGAGGCAGGGTATATATGGTTAACAGGATGAACACTGCAGCCAGCCTGGGTTTTAGTCCCAGATCAGCCACTTCCTAGCTGTGTTACCTTTGGCAACTTGCTTTGCCTCCCCCTGCTCAATTTCCTCATCTGTAAAATGGGAATAATAGGGTTGTCATGAAAATTCAATGAGTTAATATATGGAGCTGTCCTAGAAGAGTGTCGGGTACTTATAAGTGCTCGTTATAGGTTGGCTAGTCTTATGTGAGAAATGGATGCCCAGGGCTTGGGGTAAAAATTCAAGTACAGTGCACCTTTCAGCACAGTCTTTCAGCTATTATCTCATTGCCTTTCCGTGGTTACACAGTTTCAAGGAATGCATACTCCATGCTTTTGTGTAGCCTCAACTCCACACAGTAGACCTTTTGTCGTTTCTCTTCTGAGTCCATCCATGGGGTGAAGCAAGATGGGGGTGGCCTGTTGAACAGATGGGGGTTCGAGGCCTCCAGGACTATTGTCAGGGCCCAGACTCCATCCTCACCTAATTCTTCCCCAGTGGATTGAAAACGTCTTGATCCCCTTTCAGAAAGAGATTCAGCATTTTCTTGATGTTGTTCTTCACAGTCTCTGTTGTCTTTTCCTTCCCCTCCAAAAGTAGAAGTGACCACGCCTACATTGTGTCTGAGGGTTTTTTGTCCTTCTCAGACCCATATGTGCAGTCCCATGTTGGATGTCCTAGTGGCTCCTTTATGGCGTCTCCCCAGTGCAGTCTTGTTGCCAGGAACGTGCCTGCCCAGCCAGTGAGCACATCATCAGGGGCCCATTATGCAGTGGGAATGAGGCCCGGGGGATGAGAAGCCCCATCTGGAGGCTGTGTGTGTCTCCTGGGCCCGACACCCACCTGGAGGTTTTGCTGCTGGCTGTGTGTGCAGCTGAGGGCCGACCACTGCCTCTCACCTAACCCAGGTTCCTGCTGGGAAGCTGATGTCCTTGCCTGTCCTCAGATCTGTGGGTTTTGGGTGTGAGCAGTTTAGGGTAATTGAAAGAACCGGGCCTTTAGATCTGAGCCCTGACTATGCTACCAACTAATTAAATGACTTAACTTTAAGGCACCTCAGTTCCCTTTTCTGTAGAATTTGGGCAATAACACTTCATTGGGTGGTTTTGAGGAGTGAGTGATGCAGTACATTTAAAGTAAATCGCCACACAGGCATTTGTCAGTACAGGGCAGCTTCTTGAAACAATGGTGCTGTGCCACCAGGGTTCGGGATCCCGTGAAGGGGGTTTAGCATGTCTGCGAAGCCCTGATCACGTATATGCAGAATTGCACACGAGCTCTCTTTGAGGCGACTCCGCGGCTTCCTTCAGATTCTCAAGGGATCTGAGAGGTAAAAACCATGGCCCTGGATCAGGGCTCCTCAACCCTGGCTCTATTGACATTTGGGACCGGATAATTCTTTTATGTGGGAGACTATCCTGCACGTAGTAGGATATTTAGTAGCATCCTTGGCCTGTACCCAATAGAAGCCATTAGCACCCCCTAAGTTGTGGCAACTAAAAATGTCTCCAGACATTGTCAAATGTCCACTGTGGAGGGAGGGGGGGAAATCACCACCAGTTTAGAACCACTGCTCTAGACGTATCTTACCTGGAGAACAGGTGTGTGGTGGAGGGGCATTTGATGTACCCTCCCTCATTTTATGCACCGCTTTCTTTTTTCTTTTGGAATGTTTTCTATTTATGTAAAGTAGATTTGGGTTAAGTAGGTTACTCTTGTACTTGTGCACTTACTACTGGAATGGACCTCAAAGTGGATAGTAGAAAATCTTTTAAACATGTATTGGCAGTATGTAAAATGCTTTTTCCCTTCTAAAAGTAGACTTGAAATTTCCACTTACAAAACCCTTTCAAGGCTCCCCAAGCTGAGATTGTCTCTAAGAAGTTATTTCCCAGGGGTGGTGATCTCGCTGGGCACACCAGAGGGGCAGGAGCTCTTGACTAGCACAGGTTCTCTGCAGCTCGCTCACATTCCTGGGCCGCTCCTGGACCCACAGCCTGCCTTCTTTCCTCTTCTCTTTAATCGTGACTAGCCCTGGTGGCACAGTGGTTAAGAGCTCAGCTGCTAACCAAAACACTGGCAGTTCGAATCCACCAGCTGCTCCTTGGAAACCCTGTGGGGAAGTTCTACCTTGTCCTGTCGGGTCGCTATAAGTCGGAATTGACTAGAAGGCAGTGGTTTTAGTTTTTTGGTTTAATGGCTATTGGCTAATGGCTTCTGGTGTCCTTGGCTCCCTTCCTGACACTCCCAAGTGCAGCTTGCTAGCCTGGAGGAGGGATTCTTGTCTATCCCACAGGATGCCCACTGTGAACCAGTGATAACCATCTGGGAGGCCATTTGTGCCGGGAAGACTCCTGTTCTCCGATGACAAAACCAAAATAATACCAAACCTGTTGCTGTTGAGTCAATTCCAACTCACAGTGACCCTATAGGACAGAGTAGAGCGGCCCCATAGGGTTTCCAAGGAGCGACTGGTGGATTTGAACTGCTGACCTTTTGGTTAGTAGCCAAGCTGTTAACCACTGCGCTGCCAAGGCTCCTTCCAATGACCAAGGGCCTCTCTAAAAGTCTGTCCTTGGAGTGTAGAATAGTTATTTGTATGGCTGTGTGAGTTTAGGCAATGTGGATAGAAATCCCAGCCGCAGGGCTGTGCACCAAGAATACCAGCATCCTGTGAGATACTAATGCATGTTCCAGGGGAGAAGAAGGGGTGCTCAGTCAAGCAGAATCCCAGGTAGAATATCCAGGTAGAATCCCAGGATATACCAACGTACTGAAGGTTCTGAACTGTTCCTAAGTAAATAGACTTCTTTGTCCAGGTTTCCTCGGTACACTTGGCCTTGGAACACCTCTTTTTATAGAGCATCTGTGACACGCTTGGGTCCTCAGGGGACACAGGGTGCTGGTCAGGTTAGCTCTGCTCTGGTGTTATTACAGAGCTTGCATGATGTTATCTGATCCCAGGGTTCAGTGTCACCGAGATCAGCTCCTCTGCTTCAGACCTCTGTGTGGACCTGCCGTGTTCTTAAATCACACCCTGATAGCTCAGACCCCCCCTCCCTACACCTGCAGCCATTCAAGGTTGCTGGCAGAATAGAGAAAACCTAAGTAAAGGAGGCAGTGGTTGCGTCTACCACTTAACTCTGTGTATTTCCTGAATGTATTTTTGCTTTTTTCTTGTGGCTCTGGGGCTAGTTTGTTTGTTGTTGTTGAAAATATACACAGCAGAACATATACCAATTTGACAGTTTCTACGTGTACACTTCAGTGACACTGATGACATTCTTTGAGTTGTGCAACCATTCTCACCCTCCTTTTCTGAGTTGTTCCTCCTCTATTAACATAAACTCACTGCCCCCTAAGTTTCCTATCTAATCTTTCTAGTTGCTGTTGTCAGTTGGATCCTGTGTAGATGATAGCTTTTTAAAAGAGCACAATGCTCAAGGCAGACATTCTTTACTAATTAAGCTAAACTATTGTTTGGTTTAAAGAAGACTTCAGGAGATATTTTTGGTTTAAGGTTTAAGTATTATCTCAGGGCAATAGTCTCAGGGGTTTATCCAGCCTCCGTGGTGCCACAAAGTCTGGGTTCCATAAGAATTTGAAATTCTGTTCCACATTTTACCCCCACCTTGATCAGGATTGTTCTGTATAATCTTTGATGAAAATGGTCTAACTCTATCTTCCCTGTTCCCAGCACTGTGTATTTCCTATAGAATCAGTACATGTGTCCCCACCCCCTTTTGTGTTTTTGTCTTTGCTGGGTTCTCCCCTTCCGTTTCTAAAATGATTTGTGTTGGACTTTGAGGTTGACACTGGTTGGATAAAATAAAGACTTTGTCACCAAAGAGCTTTGTCACACAGTGTGGTACTAATTTCACTGTAAAAAAAAAAAAAATTTTTGATTTCTTAAGTTGGTGCCCCTACCAGGTGGGACATGTAGCATATCGGTTACTGTTGTATCACAGGAAGGGCCGGGGCAGCTTCACTGCTGTCCCCACCAGAGCCCACCTGGGGAGACTCAGACCTCCTGGGGGTTGGCTCTGGGCACTCTGAGGGTGGGTAGACTGCCATCATCACAGAATCCTATTCTGACCCTCTCTTCTCCCTGTCCCTCTTTCTCTGCACTTCCTCCTGCAAGGTTCTGCCACCCTTCACCACTGGCAGCAACTGGCCCAGCCTCACCTCGGGGGCATCCTGGACCCCCGGCCTGGTGTGGTCACCAAGGGCTTCCGGACGCTGGACGTTGACCTGGATGAAGTGTACTGCCTTAACGACTTTGAAGAAGATGACACAGGTGACCACATTTCCCCCCTGGGCCTAGCTACCTCCACGCCAGTTCAGCGCCCAGAGACCTCAGGTGAGAGGTCCCGAGCACGCGTGACTGTCTCAGGCAGCAGAAGTTACCCGAGCCGGCCTCAGGCTTTCCCCGAGGAGATGCAGGAGCCGCCAGCGGTCACGGAGAAGGAGGAGGAGGAGGAGGGGTCTGGTGAGGGCACCGTGATAAGTCCTGTAAACTTGGCACCTTCACTGGAGGCAGAGTTCTGGGCCATTCTCACCTCTGTCCCGGGCACCATCCGTAGTGGCTCTGTGTCTGTAGCTTCCGCTCGTCTGTGTGGGTGATGACCCAGACATTCCCATTGTCCAGTTCTATGTTTAATACAGAGTCTGATACCTCCTCCTCAAAGTGAATGGGTGTAGCTCCCTGCCCATCTCGGAGGTGTATGACCCAACAGGGCTCTCAAGTGGGAGCAGGAAAGGCTGCTAAAAAGAAGTGGATTATTGGGACCCCCAGACCAGTGGCGCCCTTCTTCCTGTTATGAGTCTCTCCCCCTGTCTAAAGGGCAGATTCTTGAGAACCTTGGTGGTTTCCAAACTGGGCTGAGCTGAGTCGGCAGTTGTAGGGGAATTATGAGTTCTGGGTCATCCAACAGGTAAATGACAGTGTTACCTAAATGCTGCATTAAAATAGGAAGAAGCACAGAAAGTGTTCACGACTTCAGATAACACCTGACAGATGAGCTTTTTCACTTTTTTAACATCAGTGAAAGTGTATGTGTGTATATATATGTGTGTGTGTATGTGTGTGTATATATATTTACATATGCACACACATGTATATATATTTCTTTCCAACTCACACGTGTGTTCAAAGTGGAGTTTTAAAAAGTCTTTTAGCAATCTTCCCTAACCAAACAAACCCTAAGAGAAAGTTATTAACCTCTTCCGGCTCCAGAGAAAAAGGACTGTAGATGAATCCAGAAAGGAGGTCTGGCTGTTGATCACCCCCCCCCCCCCCACTACCACACAGGAAGCATTAATGGAATGACCTTGAGTTTGCAGAATTCCCCGTATCCCCTTGGTGGTGAAAGTGTTATGCTCCGGGCCCCTGGGACCACCGAGGCACGTGGTTACTATTTCTCCTATAGTACGCTTAACCCCAAACTTCCCAGACCTCCCGGCTGCACGTGCTGAGAAGACGAGGCTCTTGTGGAATAAGGGGAAGACCCAGAAAAAAAGTGGAATTGACCCAATGTTGTCATCTTCATGATATTCTCCAGTCACCAAGTTTGAAGAGATGACATGCACCTTTGTGCTTTGGGGTTGTCATTTGTGAGGGCCACAACACTCCCTGTAAAATATGAGGCAGGAAAGAGCTGAGGTTCTTAGCGGCATCTCCCCTTTCCCTGGCCGCATTCCGACAGCTCTGGTCCAGGGGCTTTATTTGGGTCCAAGTGTTGTTTTTTTGCCTTTGAGATAAACTTTAGAAGTGGAGTCAAGTGAAAAGAGTTTGTTTAGCACGTAGCGTGGCTTTTTGTTTTTTTGTTTTGTTACAGCAATTATGTTATCAGATTGAGCTTGTAAGGGAATGAAAGCATTCAGAATTAGTATCTTCGCACTTAAGAAAGGCAAACCAGCTGTGGTGTTGTTACATCCCTTTGTTATCAGCGTCAGTACCCTCTGGAAGGTAGGCAGCGGTACATGAACCTCAGAGTCCAGCTGATCTTTGCTGCTGCGGCTGAAGGGGCGGGCATCATATCCAATGTGAGGACTCCCTGCAGCCTCGAGGATGGAATAGATCCTGAAAGTTTAAAGAAGCACCATTAGGTGCGCCTTTGAGAAGTTGTACAGAAGGAGCAAGGCTTATCAAGTCAGCAAAGAACTTCTCTCAGGGGACAGAAGGAGAGGGGACCAGTTAATGAGGACTAAAGTCATGACTGCTTTTATTACCATAAACAAAGACACATTTATTGCTTCTTCCCTCCCTACTCAAACCTGCAACAAATTTCTCCCAGCAATTTTATATGAGAGGCGTTCACATTTGCAATAGAAACTGTAAAGGGCTCAGATTGGGCTTGCGTGATCAAAGAATTATATAGATTGCTGACGTTAATTTAGGATAGGTCTGAGCTGTTCAAACAAGATTCCTTTTGGCTAAGACTTGTCTTTAAAAGCTCATCGCAGAAGGGAAGAGCGGGAACAAGGATTTGGCTTTTTTTTTTTTTTCCTTTTATGGGGAGACTCAGGGCTGTTTTGATTCCTGACATGTAAGAAGTGTATCACTCTCTAAACAAATCATCCTGGAGGTCCCGAATGGCTAGTACAAATCTTGAGAGTCTCAGGCGAATGTCCTCTGGCTTGGGATTTGTATCCAGGTTGGTACAGCCAGTCCCTGCCTTGTTCTGCTTTTTTGTTGCCTAACAGCCAGGCCTTGGAGCTGTCCTCTGCCTGGGAAGATTCAGTAGGGAGAAACTGTGGAGACAGAAGGTGATTCACCTTTTCTTCTTGCAACTGGTATGATGTGGAAATTGGGGAGACTCATATGTTAGCCATTTTTGTCTGGAACCTGCTGACTCCATGGAGGAAAAATTTTGAGCACTGAAAAAATTTATTAACATGTTTCATGTACTGTTTTAAGGATCATTTGCTGGTTTTTAAAACCCCGTGTCTTAAAAAGGATGATCCCGTGCTATTGTAAATAATTTAGATGATTAAAGTGGATTGCTTACAACAATTTTTAAATTATAGTTTTACTTTGTTTCAGTGACATGTTTTATATTTTAATTCATATGTTGTAGAAAGTTCACTTTATCAGAAATCATCACCATCTTGTACCTTCAGTATTCAGTGTTCTGTATTTTGGGTATTCATGTAGTTACCATGAGCCTATACCAAGGTCAAGGGCTTGGGTGAGAGTTTGAAAGTCTCGCAGTTAAATCAGTAGATGGCTGGTTGGATGGACAGTTGAACTGGGTGCCTTGATCCATAAGGTGGGATTAAAGCAACATAGATCAAATAAATTGAAGATTGATTTTAGTACACACGTGTAGACCATTTTATATGGGGAAAATACCAATAAGAGGCTTATGTGAATCATGGCATCTTATCTGGCAATGACCCTGCAGTATAGCTGTATCCTAATTGAGGCTAATATGGTAAAGTGAGTGTTGAAGGCAAAAATCACATTTGGTCAAAATTGCCCTTGAAAATCCCTAAGTCTCCAGTACCTGGGCCCCTAGAACCAAAAGCCAAGAATTAGCTTGTTTCTAGCTTCCTTATTTGGTACATAGGTCCAAGTTCTGAGCAGTTACTGAGTGAGGGAAGGGAAGAGAACAGCTTGTGGTAGAAAGGAGCCAGATGGAAAGTTCGAGAAGCCAAGTATTACCCTAGTTTTGTCTCAGGGCAGGGGCATTTCAAGCAAAGCCATGCCAGCCATTATCTTGTTGAACTTATAGTCCCACTGTGGAGGCAGGAACCAGGATAGGCGCGGGAAGAAAAGTCGGCCTAGGGGCCTGATGGGTCTGTAGGCCAACGACTCATACACTCAGTTCAAGACCCTTGGGTATAGGCAAGTTTCTTCTCATTGTCTCCACCAAGAGAGGTGGTGGCCAATTCCCACTCTGATGAGAACACTTCAAACCAGCCTTAGGTCTATAGCAGTTATAGGAGACTGTGGTCATGATACACAGAGCGGATGGTCTGCTCAAGCCCATCTGTATTAGGAGGTGCTAAGGAAGCCCTCAGAGCCTTGGTGGTGCAGTGGTTAAGTCTTCGGCTGCTAACCAAGAGATTGGCAGTTTGAATCCACCAGTTGCTCCTTGGAAACCCTATGGGGCGGTTCTGCTTTGTCCTGTAGGGTCACTGTGAGTTGGAATCAACTCGATGGCAACAGGTTAAGGACGCCCTCAGATGCCCTGGTGGTGCAACGGTTAAGCGATCCGCTACTAACCGAAAAGTTCACAGTTCAGACCCATCCAGCAGGTCCACGGGAGAAAGACATGGCGATCTACTTCTGTAAAGATTACGGCCAAGAAAACCCTATGAGTCAGTTCTACTCTGTCACATGGGTTTGCTATGAGTTGAAATCAACGCGATGGCATCGAACAATAACAACAAGGAAGTCTTTACTCAGTTGCATCAGAATATGTATATAGTGCACCAGAGTCAAACAGGCCAACTGCAACCTGGGAGTGGAAAAAAGGAGGGAGAATCAGCTCCTCTAAAACAAACAGCCTAGAGTTGACTGCTTCAGAATTCCAGAATGAAGCTGACTTATTAAAAACGATTTTTCTACGGTAACCTCGCCCCTGAAAACCCTAGGAGGGTCCTCCCATGTTCCCCTAGGATTACCAAGGAGGGACGTCTGCACAGACAGGTTGGGGCTTGACACTTTGCTAACGTGGGGGGCCCTAAGGGAGCGGATGCGTAAGCAGTAAGGTGGATTGCTTGGGGGTCTGAATGAATGGTATTACTACACTGCCTAGGGAAGCCCGGGAGAAGTGCCCTCTTGAAGTGGTGTCAAAAGCACTAACGGGGAAAGGTTTCACTGCTGGCTGAGCCAGGCCAACTCCCCCACTTGGTAGCATCCACCCAGAAGGAAGGGCAAAAACACTGAGCTAGTAGAGTCCAGCTTATTGAGTGTCCAAAGGATCCCAACAGACTTTTGCGTTTGCCCTTTTGACATTTTAACAGCGTCATTAAAAAAAAAAAAAAACTCACTTTCTCTAGAAGCTCCCCCAGGGGGCACTTGAGGGGATTTCTGGCCCTCTCTGCACTAATGCTATAAAATTGTCCATCTCTTAAGTCATTTACTTTTTATATGAGACAGAAGACAGCTTGGTGTAGTGGGAAGAGTAGACTTAATTTTGCAGGAAACAAAACTAAATTATACAGAAACCAGAAAAAGATCTTGCAACATGGTTCAAAATATCTGGTGGAAACCTCCGCAGTGCCTGCTGGCTGATGTCTGCAGCGACTCAGGGAAGCCCTAAAGAGATGCAGGACCAGACGGAGGCTGTGTTGAAGAAGGTGCTTAAGAAGCAGAGAAAAATAGTTACTAAGCCATGTTACGCTTGGAACTAAGAGCTTAAAAAAAGTCACCTTTTATTTGTACAACACTTGATCATTTAAAATTACTTTTATTAAAAAAAAAAAGGAAAAAGCTGCAGTACTGCATCTGAAACAGTTCTTGATTGCCCCTGCCCAGGAGAAAACACTTTTTAAAGCCCTCATTAATCCCAAACCACGGTGTTTATATTAATGATGAAGCATGGAGCAAGCAAATAAAGGTTTTATGTAGCTTTTCCCACATTAACTCACTTACAACTCCTTCAGAAAAATTCATGGGCAGGGTTGTATAATAAAATGACAGAAAAAGTCTACTTAAAGCATTTTTCTATACCCTGATATTTTAAAGTCTTTTAGGAAGAACTCTAAAACGCTGTTTTGTTGCCCCCCCCCCTTTTTTTTTTTAAGGAAAGGGAGCTATTTCTTATGTAGTTGACAGGCAAAGAAACTTCCTTTTTTTTTCCCCTCCATGTAGTTAGCCCTTGAGCAAAAGGCAGCCAAGTCATTAGAAGCTGGGCATGTTCAAAAAACGGACTCATATTCTTGGGATTCCTGGGTAGTACAAATGGCTAATGCACTTGGCCACTAACTGAAAGGTTGGAGGTTTGAGTCCACCCAGAGGTGCCTTAGAGTAAGGGCCTGGTGATCTATTTCTGAAATATCAGCCATTGAAAACGCTATGAAGCATGGTTCTACTCTGACACACATGGGGTCACCAGGAGTCCACGTTCAACACTACAGCAACTGGTACTTAACGTTCTTAGAGTCGGCCCAGGGCATGCCTTTAAGCGGGCTTCATCATGGCTTTTACTTTCTGCAGGTTTGTTTTTGCTGGATAGAAAAGACTTTTCCATGGTGCTACTATTGATCTAAGGAGACCCTGGTGGCGTAATGGTTAAGAGCTACGTCTGCTAACCAAAAGCTTAGCAGTTCGAATCCACCAGGCATTCCTCGGAAACTCTATGGGGTAGTTCTGGTCTGTCCTATAGGGTCACTGTGAGAATTGACTCTACAGCAACGGGTACCATTGCTCTGGTGGCAGCTACTGGAATTACAGGGAGGAGTGTGTGTGTGTGTGTGTGTGTGTGTGTGTGTGTTGGTTGGTTAATGAGTGTATAGAGATTGCAAAGCAGAACCAAATTGTGTGATAACAGCTTCACCACTGCCAAGTTCAGTTAAGAAAAGGGAACAAAGGTCAGGGGCATTTCGTTCATTTTACACGAGGGTCTATAAAGTCAGCCCCTTCCTGTGAGAAGTGGCGAGAAGAATATGGAAGACTCTCAGTAGGTCACAAAGAGAGGTCCCCTTCCAAAACTTTGAGATGTGTTTGTAAAAAAAAATTTTTTGACATTTTAAGAAGTTATCTGTTGTTTGGTGCCATCAAGTCGATTCCAACTCATAGTGACCCTGTGTGACAGAGTAGAACTGCCCCGTAGGGTTTTCTAGGCTGTAATCTTTGTTGAAGCAGATCATCGAGTCTTTCTCCTGCAGAGCACTGGGTGAGTTTAAACCGCCAACCTTTTGGTTAGTAGTCGAACGCTTAACTGTTGCACTACCGGGGCTCCTAAGAAGTTATTTCTGTGAGTAAAATAAAAGCTCAAGTATGTGGCGAGGCTAACGTTTCCCCACCCTCAGATCCCTGTGAGGCAGCCTTCAATATGTGTGTGTCACACCTTCACGAAGAAACATCCAGGCACGGTTGTACGCTCAGACATCTCTGTATGGGCTCAGACGACGGTTCTTCAAGGACACAGAGTCTCTGATGGCTTTTAGAGAGAGAAAAGCTGCTCTTCTCCCAGCACACTGCCGGTCTGCCCTTCCCTGTGGATGGGGAAGGAAAGCACCTTTTGGACTGAATAAAATGCATGAGCTGGTGTGCACAGATCTGTGTGGGTGGCCAGAGTCCCGGTCAGCCTCACGACTCCCAGGGAGACTCGGGGGCCCACCAGTGTGCCACAGTTTTGTCCGTGTGCCTTTCTTCTTTGGCTTGGAAGACTGGGCTGTGGGAGAAGCGCTGGGCTTTCCTGCCCCGGCTGGCCTGAGCGTTCTGCTGAGCAGCAACCACCCCAGCCTATAGCACGTTTGCAGATAATCCCCAGTGTAGTCTGCAGGGGTGCCCAGGGAGGAAGCCCCAACTCTGCTGTCACCAGCCATAGCAGCAGGAACCCTGACCACCCCAAGTCCTGAGAACAGCACAGCCAGCACCAGTTAGCAAGGGCACCTTCTCCAGGCAGAAATCACACAGAAGTCTGTTCAGAGAACAGGTAAGCAGGGTGACTCTCATCCGCCGGCACACCTGCATACAGCTACCTGAAGGGTATATGCATTCTCAGGACCAAAAGGCAGCATGCTGACCATCTGTAGTTCACCAGCATAGACCATCTTGAGCAGTCAAGGATTAATTATGTTTAAAGATTATCTTTGATGGACTAGGACTTTGTACCTGTGTCAGAACCTGGGGGAGAAAGAACAACTAAAAATAATCGAGTCATTTGTCCTCTTAAAATGCAAATTCATCCCTAAATAAAATACCTGATGGACGCGCTTGTCACCGTCGGTGCTCTCACCTGTTTAGGACCTGCCCGTTCGTTTCCTCACAACACCCTGATGCCCTCCAGTCAGGTTGAGGAAAAAAAAGAATTTCAGTAGGAAGTTGGAGCACTGAGTCCCAGAAACCCTGTCCTTTGAGCCCCCAAAGTGAGCAGCACAGGATAAGCCCACCATACCATCGTCTGCAAAGAGTGTGTGGTTCAGGTCAGGCAAGGCCTAGGTGTGTGGTGTGTTCTGGGGAAACGTCATTCATTTCCTCTCCTCACCCTTAGCCTCCCACTCCCTGCCACAGAAAATGCTTTATGTGCCTCTTTTTTGTAGAAATTGCTCCCTTACTGGACCCCGGGCTGTAGAGTGGCCTATTGCTGCTCAGTCAAGCACAGGGAGCCCTGCTGGCCCGGCCTTGGGCACACTCACTGTCTCTATGTTGTGTCTCAAGGAAGGGAGGCGCTGCAACGGCCCAGAAGTCAGTGTTGACGCGCGGAGAGCTCGCAGCCCAGGCGTCCCCGTGGTATTTTGGAAGGGCCCAATCTCTGGCTTTGACCCTTGTTGATCTACCTTGGCCTTCAAAAATGATCCAGTGCTTCTGGGGAATGATGACTTCTGAATTTTTAGCAGCCTTTCCTATCCCCAAACCCATTTGTCTAAGATGGGTTTTGCTTCTGCTAATACAGCTCTGTCTTTAAAACATCCATCTTAATACTTCCTGTTGCAATTGAAGATCTAATATAGAATGGGGTGGAGAAGGACATTATTAACGTTTGTGACTATTTGGGGTGATTTTCTATTTTCACCATGCATTTACATGGGGGTGGCGCCTCTAATTTCAAATCCAGCTTTGCTTTGTTTGATTTTTAATGTTTTCTCTCTTTCAACTGTTTTGTCTTAATTATTTCTATTGACTGCATTTTTTTTTCTCTTCCTTGCCAAATGACCCCTCATGCCTGTTATTTGGGATGCTTCTCTCAGACATTTTGCTGCTTTTGTTTCTAGACCTTATTGCCGTGAGAGAATCGTGATTGTTCAGTTGCCTTCTCTTCATAGCTTATTCCATTTTTGTTTTGCTTGCAGCTGCTTCTCAGTTGCCTGAGCTCATAAACCATGGCATGTATTGGTTAAGAAACAAACATTCATAAAGGCTATTTTTTGTGTGTTGTTTTTTTTTTGACCCCCCCTTCCTGCTTTGCCTGAAGCTCCCTGTGGTGAAGAGTTTGCTCTTGTGGCAATGGTGCAGGCTGCCACGCCAGGTGCCACAGAAGCCTCCTGATACCCAGAGATGTGTCATCTCATCATACCCGGGGCAAACCAGCCTCACGTTGCTCCTCTTGCCACCGTCACCATTTTTGTGCACTGGCTCATCCTGCCTGCCTTCAGTTCGTGTGTCTCGAACATTTTTTGTTCCATCTGGCTCCTGGTTTTCTTATAAGACACAGTCAACTGTGTGTGGATCTGTAGGTCTGGAGCACCCATCCATTCTGTTATGTTGTCCTTTTCCTTTTTCTCAAATCCAAGAGAAAACTTGCCATAAAGAGCTAGAAGATTCTAGCTCGCAAGCCTTTTGAATCTTCAGAGTGCTTATGGCCTTTGATAGCCGAATCCGTTTTCTCCCAGGAGGTCTCTGGGGGCTGATCTGCAGCAGGGCCAGGGGGCTCGGTGGGTGGGGAAGGAGATTACCAAGTACTTCATTGTGCATGGTATTGGAAACAGCGTCTTTTTTAAATTTTTATTTGTTTTATGCTTGGCTTATGAACAAGGAGGACCTTTGCAATCATGATGTCTCCCGTGGCCTCTATCACTGTCTCCTTCCCAGCTTTCTGATGCATGGTGCTGACACTTTTGTGGTTTACCTTGCTCCAGACCATCATCTTCAGCGGCCTCAACAACAACTCTTTAAAGCTTTAAAAGGAAGTAAATTGGGGACAACGTATTGCCATCTCATTTTCATTAGAAATCAGGCATCCTAGATATGGCAAGAGAGCAGCGGGGGGGACCGTGACACCCTGTTTCAGACCAGACTGGATCTTGGCGCCTTAGTGTCCCCAAGCACCCTTAACTCTGGGGCTGATGTCACGTTGTTGTTGAGCCAGCTGAGGTTCCCCTCTCCCACCAAAATGATCACAGATAGGCAGTAGTGGAACCAGCTTCCCCAAGCCCCTTTTTTTGTATGAGCAGAAAAGGGAGCCGCGTGACCTTGCCCTGTGTCCAGGGTGCCCTCCCATCCTCGCACCACTTCCCTTCCCCCGGGCAGAGTTTGCCAATGACCAGAAATGTAAAGCAACAAAAGAAGAAAGCAGATTCTGACCTCTGAGGAGGGAAGCCAAATTTACCCACAAGGGCCCATTAGTCCCCCGAACTGGATCCACTACTGGCCCGAGAATGCTGACGGGGTCCCTGTCTGGATTGGGACGGAAGCTGGAATTCAGTGCTCTGCAGTCCAGTGCTCAGAAGTGTGGTTATTTTTGAGGGACCACCTTCGATCCAGAACATTTGCGTTTCACCTTCCTCGCCCAGATCCAGTCAACAAGGTAGCTCCTTGCTTCTTACATCTGTCGAGGGCCATGCTGGATCCTTCCCTTCCTTGTGGGTTAACTTGGATGCGAGGAATGTATTTTGTTCCCCCTGATGTAGCACACCACCCTGGGAAGTGCATGTCGCAGACCAACTCCACCTTCACCTTCACCACCTGCCGTATCCTGCATCCTTCAGACGAGCTTACGCGGGTCACGCCAAGGTAAGGACCCTGAGCCCCAGGGTGGGCAGGGGTAGGGTGAGGTCGGGGCACTCCCTGCGAGGCTGACTGTTGAGGAAAGCTGAAGTAGAGCGGTTCATCGAAAAACCCACTCAAGCTAGCTTAAGCATCTCATAAGCTTTTGCAGTCAGCTCTTTTGGGTTCTACTTCCTTTTGAAGGGAGGCCCACACTGATTCAGATCAAGCTTGGATAGAGAGATCTGGGCCTCTTGAGTTCCCCTTTTAGATGGCCATGGAAGTGATTCTTAAGCCTGTCAACAGACTGAAGCTGACACTGCCACAGGCCCTAAGGCCAAGGCTGTTGGATTTTTGCCCCATTTGCCAGCAGAACATGGAGTTCTTTCACGGGGTGGAGTCACTGAGTCCTGTGAAAGCCGTTGTGATCCTGAAACACTCCAGGAACCCTGCACCATGGCCCACAATAGTGACCAAAATGATAAAGCACCAAGACTGCGCCGTGCATCCTGCATGGCATGTTTCCGGTGCATCCAAGAAGCAATAGAAGTTGGCACCATCCGGTGAGAGGACGTGGTGGCAGGGAGTGGTCTGCCTGGCTTGATATTAGGGCTTCCACAGCTTCCAGCTAGAGTCCCTGGGTGGTGCAAACAGTTAACAGACTCGGCTGCCAGACAAAAGGTTGGTGGTTGGAGTCCACCCAGAGGTGCCTCGGAAGAAAGCCTGGTGATCTACTTCCAAAAAATCAACCATTGAAAACCCTATGGAGCACAGTTCTATGCTGACACACATGGGGTCGCCAGGAATCGGAGTCGACTCGATGGCAGCTGGTACTGGTACAGCTTCCAGCAACGGGAAAATGCTCTCCCCCATCATGCCAGAGTGACCCAATCCATTGTTTTCTCTGTGGTGAAGTCAAGGAAGATGCTGGTGTGGATGGAAGGGGAAGCAAAGGGAGGGAGGCAAGAAGGGCTAGCTTGCAGGTAGCAGCCTCCCCAAGGAGCACCTTAAACTATGAATGATTCTCCGCAGGTCATGTGAGGAGGACGACGAAGCAGCCATATGCCCCGTTGTGCTGAGAGGAGATGTAGGGCAGAGAGTCTGAGCCCCCAGGCGGGGCAGGGGTGAGCACACGGCTGGCAGGGCCTGCCCTGGCAGGGTCCCCTGGAAGGGGCTGTGTGTGCACGCGTGGCCGCCACTAACCTGGGAATTGGGCATGGATGTGTCCCTGTGGTTGTGCCTGGCTAACGTGACCACCTAACCCTTCTAAATGCCCAGGCAAGAGAGTGCCAGCACTAATCCGGGCCTAACCCCAGTTCTCACTGGACGGGGTCTCTGAGGTTTAGCCTTGTCGCCTTCGCCTCCATTCCTGCCTCTTGAGAACCTAGTTTCCCCATCCTGTGGCTTTACGTTTGGAAGAGGTGGTTTTTATAAACGTGGGGAGAAATCTTCCCCTGTGGAAGGCTGGTGCCTTTGGTGCCCAGATGTGCTCCCCTGACTCAAGCCACGCTCTCCAAACCACACACGTCTTCATCTCTGAGTCCACCCAGACCAAGAACGCCTTGGAAGTCAGTAGCAAGAGAAAGCCACTTTGCCTGAGTAGGAAAGACAGGCAATCTGAAACAAAATCGAAAGTCTCCTTAGCAGTGACCATTGAAACAAATTTTTATTTTGAAGTTCAGAACTTTTTTGTCCTCCATTGCTTAAGGTCCATACTTGTAGGATTCCACCTGCACCTTTTGAAAATCCACATTTTAAACTTGGGGATCTGCCGTGGTTGCTAAACTCACGTTTTTCTGAGCGCTCCTGCCCCACAGCATCCCCATCCCGAGCTTGTGTGACACGGGCCAGTTGTGTGGGCCCCATCCTGTGCTGGCCGCTAGCGGTGAGGTCCCTGGAGTGTAGAGCCAAATGGTGCATCCAGCTTGTCCTCTGCTCTGGAGGTCGTTCCAAGGATGTGTTCCTGGTGCCTTCCAGGGTGGGTCCTCTTCTTTTCCTGTCCCTGAAGTTGGTGCTTTGTCTAAGATGTCTGGCCCTCCCCTTGCTGGGCTGGGGGAACAGGAGTCTCCCACCCTGGCACCCAGGACCACTCAGCTGAGCTGCTCCAAGGGGTGCCTGCAGCCCTGGCTGAATCCTCGAGCGGGCACCAGGGCTGGTTCCGTGAGGCTGTTGAGGGCTATGCCTCCTTATCCCTTTCTTGCTCATCCAGAAGCAGCGCAGAGCTTCTGGCCTGTTTAGCCTCACCCTGTCCCTGTAGCAGCTGTTTAAAAGAGAGCCTTCCTATGTTTTAAGGAGACTAACAGTGCATTTTCTCTTGCTGCTGCCCCTGTTATACTTTCCTGCCCTAACTCCCTTCACTGCTGGCGCCCAGCTTCTGGAATATAGTGGATCCTCAGTCACTATGACACAGTGAATGAACAGATGTCTCTCCTTCCCTGTAGTTGCTCAGGGTTCGCGTGTCCAGGGGCCTTCTTCTAGGTAGCTCTGCAGATGTAGGTTTGATGATACATCACGTGGCCTCCTCTGATCCCATAGCTCCACTCTTGGAAATGGATTTGGCCAGCCACGTGATGCAGAGAAGGAGCTCAGTGTTAGTAGACAGGAGGCTGGGTGGGCCTCTGACTTGCTGTACAGGCTAAAACCTCAGTCTTCCATCACCTGAAGGCCCTCCACCTGAGCTATCCCACCTGTCTTGGCTGCTTCTAGGGTAAACTCTTGTATCTCATAGTCCTGGTTAACGTCTTGCCTCAGTGAAGTCATATTAGGAAGGAATGCTAGGCTTTGAGTGAATTTGGTAGGGAAAGAAAGTCTTGGGTGTCACTCAGACTTGGGTTCACATCTGGACGTGTCCACTTGATCACTGGGTGTGATGCTGAGTAAGCCCCCTAGCCCCCGAGCCTCAGTTTCCTCATCTGCAAAGGGAACAGTTATACCCGTCCACTAGAGATGAGCAAAGGGGAGCGTTTGCAGGTTCCTGTTAACTTCAGCCATGTCCCCATTTAAAGGAAGCCAGGTTGGTGCTCTGTGGGTGAGAGGGAGGAGCAGGTGTAGGAAGAGGCATCTGGGGGGCCATGGCTGGGGGAGTCAGTTCATTGTATCCCCGGCCCGCCCTGAACCCCCTGCAGGAGACTGACCTCTGATCCTTTTCCTGGTGTTCGCAGGCGTTTGCTCATGAATGACCTGCCATCTTTTCCTTCCAGCCTTAACTCAGCCCCGACTCCAGCCTGTGGCAGTGCCAGCCACTTGAAGTCCACACCAGTGGCCACGCCATGCACGCCCCGGAGACTGAGCCTGGCTGAGTCCTTCACCAACACCCGCGAGTCCACGACCACAATGAGCACATCGCTGGGGCTGGTGTGGCTGCTGAAGGAGCGGGGCATCTCGGCGGCCGTGTACAACCCCCAGAGCTGGGACCGGGCCGGCCGGGGCTCCCTTCTGCACTCATACACCCCCAGGATGGCCGTGATCCCCTCCACCCCACCAAACTCACCTATGCAGACACCCACGTCTTCCCCGCCCTCCTTCGAGTTCAAGTGCACGAGCCCGCCCTACGACACCTTCCTGGCCTCCAAGCCCGCCAGCTCCATCCTGAGGGAAGTGAGGGAAAAGAAGAGCGTCCGGAGCAGCGAGAGCCAGACAGATGTGTCTGTCTCCAACCTCAACCTCGTGGACAAGGTCAGGAGGTTTGGTGTGGCCAAAGTGGTGAACTCAGGGCGAGCCCACATCCCCACCTTGACTGAGAACCAGAGGCCTCTGCTCTGCGGGCCCCCAGGGCCAGCACAGGCCCTGGTCCCCAGAGGCCTAGTACCTGAGGGCCTGCCACTTGGGTGCCCCACTGTTACCAGTGCCATTGGCGGACTACAGCTCAACAGTGGCATCCGGCGGAACCGTAGCTTCCCCACCATGGTGGGGTCCAGCATGCAGATGAAAGCCCCCGTGACTCTCACCTCAGGCATCTTGATGGGTGCTAAGCTCCCCAAACAAACCAGCTTGCGATGAGGATGGGAGGGGGTGTTCCTCTAGGAGAGACCCATGTTCTCCCATCTCACTCCCCACCTCCCTCTTCCCCCCTGCAGTGTGTTCTCCCCCTCTTCCTGTCTCTGTCTGCCCCCTCCTGAGCTAGACAAATCAACCTTGTGCCTAATGGGGAAGAGTGTCAACCTTGTCAAGTGTGTACATAGGACTGGGAGTCCTGGTGTCTGCCCTGATCTCTCTGGGTCACTTGGCACTCCCCTGGCTCTCCTGAGGACCTCATCTGTGCTCACCTGGGGGAAGGTGGGTGTCTTCATTTCTTCTTTCCTTCTGAGAAGCACTGAACTACCAAGTGCATTCTTATCCCATG
The DNA here is from genome assembly GCA_030035585.1 of Dugong dugon. Classification (NCBI taxonomy): domain Eukaryota; kingdom Metazoa; phylum Chordata; class Mammalia; order Sirenia; family Dugongidae; genus Dugong; species Dugong dugon. The sequence goes on along the minus strand of CM057481.1, from coordinate 25,046,086 downwards.
GATAGGAAATCAGTGGATTCCCTGGCTGACCAGCCAAAGCAGAGGCCTGTGGTGTGGACTGCAAGCTGTCATCATGTGGCACAGATTGTAATGTCACCCAGGACGCCCCGCCCACCCCATGAGAGTGTTAGGAGCTCCTGTCCTCTGCCACAGGCAGCCCCCAGGGCTGATATGCTCGTGGTTGGAGAGCTTTTCTCTCTTTTACGGGTGGCCCAGCTTCTCCAGAGACGTCCGCTGATCTGCCTCAGTGGATGGCCATTTCTTTTCTGAGGTGTGACTTTTTCCTTTCCTGCCTTCAACTTGAAGTCCTATGTTTTGTAATCAGCTGTCAGGCCAAACGTCTGACCTGAAAGAGAATGTATTTCCATGTCCACTGCTCCATTCTGCAGCCCTCCCTCCGTGTTCTGTGTGGTCCATTTTTATTTTTCCATTTTTTTATATGCAGGGAAATAATGGTACTGGCTGGGAAGTAGCAGCGTCTGTTCTGTGTGTGGTTCTCTGGCACCGAAATATAAATTTCAAACACACCACGCCGCTAAGGAGATGGCAGTTTATGTCTCGGCCCAGTGTCACAACCGAATAGATTAAACTCCAGACAACTGTAACAATAAGATGGAAAGGGAAAGGGAGTGGGGGGTGGGAAAGGTGGTCGAAGAAATTAGCCAGCAGTAAAAGTAGAGGGGAAGAACCACAACCAGGACCACCGGTAATAAACTGAATCGAGGAAGAGGGAAGGCTTTGGGATTCTGCCGGTTCCTGTCCTTACTCTGAAAAGCGAGACTGGTAAATGCACCTTTGCTCGTGCAGTCTTGTGCTGCAGCCATTCGATGCCCACGTGCTTTGTCCCCTTGTTTCAGGACAGGGCATGGCACAGCAAGGCTGTTTGCTTCCCCCCAGAGCCCTGTCTTCGTGCCACTTTTTATCCTTAGGGAAAAATAGAGGTGCTGATGAAGAGAAGCACACACGAACAAGGGAGCCTGACCCTGTTGGTGTCGCCGACCAAGTTGTGGACCTTTATTTATTATTTGTGTGTGTGTGCCTGTGTTTGAAACAGATTCTCTCCTTTCCTAGCTCTAGTCACGGTGTCTCTGTGGCATCCCAATCCAAGCAGATCATTTATTTATTATACTCTGAGGACTACCGTATTTTACCCAAATAATGCGCACCCTCTACGTTTGTTTGCCAACCACGTCCTCCCCCTGCGAGGTGTTTTTGCCAACGTTGCTATGCCTTTTTTTTTTTTTTTTTTTTTTTTACACTTTGCTGTAAAAAAATTAGCATAGCATGTTTAGGAAAATACCTCTCGGGGAGGCGCAGTTGGAAAACAAATGTAAAAGGTGCGCGTTTTGTGTGAAAATGCAGTACACTGTACATCACGGTTTTTTGTGTTATTTGTTCCAGATGTTATAGAAGGATAACATCATATAAATGAAATTGTCATCTTGGCCCACTCCCCTTCCCCCAGCAAAATACACATATCCTTAAATTGAGCGAGTGTAACCTTATGTCCCTGAGGATGCTTTTGAGAAAGTCCCCAGGAGCAAGCTTCCGTCCCGTGATTTCAGGCTATTTATTCTCTCTGATCATGAGAGTGTTGGTTAATTATGTTCTCAACTCTCCTCGCTGTTGTACGTGTGCATTCACAGCAAGTAACTTATATCTTTTTATTTGAATGTATTTTAAAGCAGTAGTTAGAATAACAAAGGAATACAAGAAACATGGACTCAATGGACCACTTTATGTATTCAGAAAGAGGAGCCACCCACCATCACAAAGGAAGTACCTGTATAAAAATTGACAATTTGGAGGTTGCAGTATTTAGTCTAGTAAATAAATAAATGGTAAACATTGTGCAACCACTACCAAAAAGTATGTTGTAATGCATCAGAAATCAACAATAAAATTTTATTTGCTAATGAATATCAATAAAATAAGTTCAAATGATGGCGCCACACTGGTATTCTCATTTGTATTTTTATATTTTCATTGAGGAGATGATATCTTTCTGTAAGACTTAGATGCTATCAGAGTGCCTTAATGAAACATCCTCATGTATGTTGATTTTCCACATATGGGAATCCATCTGTGGGGTAAATTCCAGATAGAAATTGCCAAATTGTCCTCCATAGGATTATGGTAAACAAAAACTCATTGCCATCGAGTTGATTCTGACTCATGGCGACCCCATATGTTACAAGGTAGAACTGAGATCCAAAGGGTTTTCTTGGCTATAATCTTTACAGAAGTAGTTTGCCAGGCCCTTCTTCCACAGTCCACCACTCATCTGTCAGTTTGTCATCCTGTGGTGGCTTACATGTTGCTGTGATGCTGGAAGTTATGCCACTGGTGTTTCAAATACCAGCAGGGTCACCCATGTGGACAGATTTCAGTGGAGCTTCCAGACTAAGACAGGCCAGGAAGAAGGATGTCACGGTCTGTTTCTGAAAGAACTGCCCAGTGAAAACTATGAATAGCAGTGAAACATTGTCTGACATAGTGCTGGAAGATGAGCCCCTCAGGTTGGAAGGCACTCCAAATACGACTGGGGAAGAGCTGCCTCCTCAAAGTAAAGTCGACCTTAATGACGTGGATGGAGTCAAGCTTTTGGGACCTTTATTTGCTGACGTGGCATGACTCAAAATGAGAAGAAACAGCTGCAAACATCTTCCACAGCGCCCTAGGTGGGTCTGAACCACCAGCCTCTCAGTTAGCAGCCAAGCACAAACCATTTGCACTGCCAAGGGACCTTTTAGAGTTATGGTAAGAGACATTTAAAAGCCCAGGACAGTGGAGGGCCACCAGAGGGGGAATTCTGAGAAGAACAAAAGGATCAAATAAAACTTAGTTGGCCACTTCAATATTTGGGAACAGCGACATCAGGCAAGCGAACACTATAGTGGGTGGTGGCATCATGGATTGTACACCAGGCACTACCATTTGGTAGTCATACGATCTTGGGCAAAACTACTTATCTTCTTTGAGTCTTCCATTTTTTTAAACCTGTAAAATGGGAACAGAAATACAATTTTGGGTTAATTCTTTATGTATATATACTGAACATCTACCTTGTGCCTGGCATTGTTCTAGGTACTGGGAATACAGTGATAAACAGGTGAACTCTCCTGGGATATACAATCTGTTGAGAGGAGAAAGAACCCCAGACATGTCAGCATAATGAGGGTTGGGCAGGGAATTAAGATAGGATGATGGAGGGAGTGGGTGGCTACTTTGGATTGGGCAGTGCCTTAGTTATGTAGTGCTGCTGTAACAAATACCACAAGTGGGTGGTTTTAACAAATTTATTTTCTCAGTTTAGGAGGCTACAAGTCCGATTTCAAGGCACCGGCGCTAGGGGAAGGCTGCTTCTCTCTGTCGGCTCGTGGGAAGGTCCTTGTTCCTTAGTGATCTTCATGTGGCATGGCATCTATCTTCCCTCATCTCTGCTTACTTCTGTTTGTGTATCTCAAAGGTGATTGGCTTAGCATACACCTTACACTGATATGACCTCTTAACAAAGAAAACCCATTCCCAAATGGGATTGTAACCACAGGTATAGGGGTTAAGATTTACAACAAACACATTATTTTTGGGGTACACAAACCTGTAACAGGCAGTCAGGGAAGGCATCTCTGAGGAGGTGAGATCTGAGTCAACCAATTGAGAAACAGCACAAGAGCCTTTAGGGCTGAGAGAAAAGCTGGTGCAAAGGCCCCAAGGTGGGAAAGCTTTTGGTGCGTTTGAGAAGGCTGGCGTGGGTGAGTGATGGTGGGAGAAGGGGAGCGCGATTGTGGCAGAGAAACCATGGTGCTCACCAAATGGCCATCAGATGGATCTCCATGTTGCCCAGCCACTTTGCAGTTTGACGGGTCACATGGTTACTTCTGGCCAAGTGGTCTGTGAGCAGAGAAAAATCCATGCACGACTCTCCATGCTCTTCGCCCTGTGTGTTAAAAAAAACAAAACAAAAAAAAAAAACCTTGAAGCCACCTGTGGACATGGTGGTATTACAAGTTGGTAGAGCCTCTATCCTGGTCCTCTGGGTAACGTGTGGACCAGAACTCCCTGCCAACCCACATTTGACATGTAACCTGAAGGAGACAGAAATCTTTTTTATTAAACCAGTGAGATTTGGAGGTAGTTTGTTAACACAGCATAGCATCACCTATCCTGACTAATGCTAGAAGACATCAGATAAATGGGGGGAACCAATCATATAGAGCTTTCCAAGCCCTGGTGACACAGTGGTTAAGCACTCAGTCGCTAACTAAAAGGTTGGCAGTCTGAACCCACCAGCCACTCTGCGGGAGAAAGATGTGGCAGTCTGCTTCCGTGAAGATTTACAGCCTTAGAAACCCTGTGGGGCAGTTCTACCCTATAGGGTCGCTATGAGTCGGAATCGATTTGATGGCAGTGAGTTTTGAATCTCAGCGTAATGGGAAACACTTGATTGGGGGCTTTAAACAAGGGAGTTACCTGATCTCATTGACACTGTTAAAATCACTGATTGGTTGGTGGAAAATGGATTGTAGGAAAGCAAGAGTGGACACAGGGAAACCTGTTAGGAGGCTATGCTGAAGTCCAAGCAAGAGACAATGATGGCTTGAATTAAGCTGTTGTCTTTGGGGAATGAAAGAAGAGGATGGATTCGGGATGTGTTTTGGAGATGGAGCCAAGAGATCTTGCTGATGGATTGAATGGTTGCAGGGAGTGGGGGACAGTGAGGAGACAGAGGAATCATGGGAAATTCCTGGATTTTTGACCTAAGAACTGGATAGATGATCTACTGGCCGTGGAAGCACAAAAAGTAACAGAATGTGTTTCTCACATTAGAATGTGTGAGAATGAGAGCCCAGCCATCAGTAAAATAACTGTATAATTTATCACCACACCAGGGCTGTCCCAGCAAACCAAAACCACACGGTCACTCTCCTGATAGGGTGGCATGGCCTCCACTCTTGACCAGTGCTGATGGGTGAAATAGGGAGGCACTTCTGAATCATGCGGATGCCTTCTGTCTTAGTCTGGGTTCTCCAGAGGAGCAAAACCAGTGAAGTGTATATAGATATATATAGAGAGAGAGAAACTGACTTCAGGGAAATGGCTCATGCAACTGTGGGGGTTGGCAAGACCCAAATGTGTGGGTCAGACGACAGGCTGACGAACTAAAAACCTTCAGGTCAGACAACAGGCTGGAGGCCTCTGCTGGCTTACATTCTGAGAACTGGAGGTCAGACACTGAGAAGATTGCAGAGGGGAGAGAGAGCTTTGCAAGAACATGCATTTATATACTGGATGCAGGCCACACCCCCAAGGGAACGCCCCTTCCAACTGATTGGCTGCTCACATCAGCTCACAAAATGGAAGGTGATTGCGTAGTCTCTGCCAAACCACCAAGAACCATATTCTTGCCAGGTTGACACATAGCATTAACCATCACACCATCTGTAGCTCGTGGGCTCCATGGACGGCACCTGTCCTTGTGCCAGCAAAGAAGTGGTATGAATTCTCTCATTAATGCCTTGGTACCCTTACCAACAATTATAAAACAACAATAACCCTGTCCTTTAGTTCTGCTTTCTTTACCCACATCTGCATTGAGAGAATATGTGTAAAGCGAGGTTGTTCTTTTCTACAACCCCAGTTTTTAATAAATGTACCTTTATGGAGCCAAGTTTCATTTTGCAGAGGTCATCTGCCGATGATTGCAGTTGTGGTCATCACCACGTTTGCTGCTTGACCTCTGGACCCCAGAGACACCCCACTGAAGGGAAATGCCACTTACCGAGCATCTAGGTCCTTGGCTGGGCACAAAACCCTCCAGGCTTTCAACCTATGCTTCCAACTCTCCACCTGGGGGCTTATTTTGCAAGTCTCTCAGCATCTCAAACTGATATATCCAAAGAGATAGTAAGATAAAGGGGTATAACGTCTGCAAATCACTTTCAAATGTTTCTGGAAAGAGCAAAGAATAAGAATTTGTTTTAAAAGGAATACTTGGAAAAGGGGTTAATCTCAAAAGATGGGATGCACCCTAATAATAGAGAACGTGTCTTGTGAACGATAAAAGTAAATGCATTCCTCTGTCTCTTGGGATGCAGGACACATATTCGAGAGGTGGTCTGGTTTCTCCTCCCCGTTCTATGTGGAATGTCCTCGGGGATATCCCAAGTCCTTCCCCCAGCCCTGGGAGCTCAACCTGAGGACATCATGGCCTAAAGGGAAGTTGTCAAAGAGATAGTCCAGGGGACTAGAAAACAAAGATGTCAAATTCTTGGTTTTTAATTTTGGAGAGCGAAAAAGCTGGGTATAAGATTTGGTATAAGACCAGAAGATTTGGAATAAAAACCTACTGAGGCAGTTTTTTTCTTTTTACTGCTTAGCACTCTCCACTTCTCCCAGCCCCAAACACACACCACGACCCAACCAGATCAAGCTGGTGAAGGAAGGGAGGGAGTTGGGGAGAGATCAAGCACACGCCTGCCTGCCTCCGCCTGCCTCCGCCTGCCTCCGCCTGCCTCCGCCTGCCTCCGCCTGCCTCCGCCTGCCTCCGCCTGCCTCCGCCTGCCTCCGCCTGCCTCCGCCTGCCTCCGCCTGCCTCCGCCTGCCTCCGCCTGCCTCCGCCTGCCTCCGCCTGCCTCCGCCTGCCTCCGCCTGCCTCCGCCTGCCTCCGCCTGCCTCCGCCTGCCTCCGCCTGCCTCCGCCTGCCTCCGCCTGCCTCCGCCTGCCTCCGCCTGCCTCCGCCTGCCTCCGCCTGCCTCCGCCTGCCTCCGCCTGCCTCCGCCTGCCTCCGCCTGCCTCCAGTGGCCCAACCTCCGCCTGCCTCCGCCTGCCTCCAGTGGCCCAACCTCCGCCTGCCTCCGCCTGCCTCCAGTGGCCCAACCTCCGCCTGCCTCCGCCTGCCTCCGCCTGCCTCTAGTGGCCCAACCATAGCGTCACAGGAAGTGCCCTGGAAGTGTCTGGGGATACAAGGACCGACGGTTTCCCAGGGAGGCCTGGGGAAGTGGGGTGTCGCAGAACCCAGCCAGCCCTCACTCCCATAACTGGGCCACTGCAGCGGGAAGTGTGGGCGGGGCTCAGCGGAGTAGTCCCCCGGAAGTGCCTGGAGACTCATTCCGAAAGTTGCCTATCAGGAAGGCGGGAGTGCTGAAGCGGCCTTGCAACTGGGCAGAAGAAAGTGGACACATGCCTCCCCCTCAGCGCGAGTGAGAATAGATACCATCTGGGAGAAGTTGGTGGAGGTGGAAAATTATTCTGAATTAATGGAATTAATTAGGAGCTCATAAGACGAGGTATTTAGAAAAAAAATAAATTTTTTGCACACCTGATCTCATGACTCAAATTACATCCTACCCACCATGTTCATTATTTTCGTTTCTTTTAAAAGCAAAATTTCTGACCGCGTGGGATACATACAGCCTTGGCCACTTCGAGGCCTCCAACAGGGTTTGTTTTCTGTGGCCACTAGAGGGTGCTTGGAGACGCAGAAAACTTGAAGGAACCTGCCCTAAGGATCCCAGGGTAAGATCACGGGGGCTTGCTTTTCTCTGGGAAACAATTCGGGGTAGGCGACTGTGCCTCTCATACCCCTCTACGTCGTCGCCTGTAAGTATTGCTGGGAGGGGGATGCAAGGCCAGAAAACACTCAGGATGAAGGCGTGGCCCCTCACATTCCAGGCCCCTTCTTGGGGACCAGCAAGGAGCCTAGAGTCCTTTCTGGAGCTTCAGTGAGTTCTCTAGGGGCTGCAGAGTCTAGGGACAATGGAGTAATGCCAGACCCCCAAGACCCCCAAGGACTCCTTAGGTATAGGGCCTGCCCACCACAAGGATTGGGGCCCAGTTCCTGGCTCCCATCCCCCCTTTCGGGACTTCCTGAGCATCTTCAGTCCAGCCTCAGTCCTGTGCTGCTCTGGGGATCAAGAGAAGTACCAGACACAGTCCCACCTCCAGAGGGGCTGGGTCCAGTGGGGGCCACAGAAGTGGTCGTGGTTACAGCTGGGTGAGCCTCTCTCCTTGGGTGTCAGGAGACACTTGGGGGAAGTCATGAGGGGTGGTCTCAGTCCTCCAGATGAACTTGAGGGAGGCGTTCAGGCCAAGAGACAGCACTTGCACTGGCTTGGGGTGTAAGTGACGCAGTTCATCACAGAAAGGGGAGGAAAAGCCAAGCCACCTTGCATATCCTCCTGCCACACCCAGAAGATGGAGGAAAGCATTTTTTCTTTTATAGTTTACAAAACATTTCCATAACGTTAGTGTGCTATCCATCTTTTGAAATTAACCCATCCCCTTTTAATGCATCTTCCTTTAAAAAAATTCTTAGTTTTTGCTTTTTCTGGAAACATTTGGAAGTGAGTTGGAGACATCATGCCCCTTGACTCCTTAATACTTTAATAATTTAGCATGTATTTCCTAAACTCTTCGTAGCCACAATACAGTGATCGAATCCAAGGTTGGAGAAAGAGTTTGTTCAGTGCTCATTATGCCAAATGCCCAAGGTTCAGGCTAATCCTGCTGTGAAGTCCCAAAGAACTTTTCCTGGTAGTGGAAAGCCAGGCCTTTAGCACAGACCAGCAACCTCGGCAACCAGTAGCACTGAGGAGGCTCAGCAATGCCCATAAGTAGACATGACATCCAGGGAGAGGAAGCAAGAGAGGAGCCTGGGGCCCATCATGAACAGGGCAGAATTCAGCAGGATTGCTCGGCTACTAACAAAAGGTTGGTGGTTCAAACCTACCCAGCAGTGCCTTGGAAAAAAGGCCTGGCAATCTACTTCTGAAAAATCAACCACTGAAAATCCTACGGAGTGCGGTTCTACTCTGACACACATGGGGTTGCCATTGGCTGGTTGTTTGTTTTTATGAAGGGCTAGGCAGCTGGCAGCACTGGGGGACCATTGATCGAGGAGATTCTCAAGTAGCATACCAAGGTTTAAGGACATCTCTTCAGAAGAGAAATAGTAGAGATATGTTGTTCCCCCAGTCACCCTCCCCCATATTCATAAACCCTGAGTCTTCCTGGGGCCTCTGTTTGTGCTTTGTGGCACTAAAGCCCAGGATAGTAGTGGCAGCATCTGACCCCAGACTCTACTGGCTGCCCGATGTCCAGCCAGTAGTGGCCTTTGCCACTCCCGGAGCACTAGCCTGTGACTGTGGAAACAATGTGGTTGACCAGAGTTCTGCAGAAACTGTGGAGCTGACCCACCAAAGAAACTGGTGTTGCCTGGTTTAGGAACTAGGTATGTAGGCCCCCTGTCAGAACACGTCCAGTCCCTGGTCCCCCTCTGAGGCTGCCCTCTTGGGGCTGGAGTGCTGACCCAGCATGGCTGGGCAACAGGGATGAAGAGGGAGGCTCAGCCAGGTGCCAACAGTCAGCCAAGCCCTGGCTCTTTACTGACATGGAGGGTGGTACTCCTCAACTCTCTGTGTGAAGGACTTGTTGTTAGGTGCCATCAAGTCAATACTGACCCCATGTGGCTGAGTAGAACTGCCCCATTGGGTTTTCTAGGCTGTAATTTTTATGGGAGCAGATTGCCAGGTCTTTCTCCTGTGGAGCCACTGGGTGGGTTTGAACTGCTATCTTTCAGTTAACAGCCAAGCACTTAATCATTTGTACCATCAGGGCTCCATCATGTGAAGGATTAGTTGCTTGTTTTCTCCTCAATTCATCATGGACCAATATTTTCGTAAAATATAATAAAAGTGAATTACAGGCAAAACGAAATAAAAACAAAAGTACAAAATGCAAGCCCAATTTGTTAAATTATTATATTCAACAGATGTCAAATTATATTTTGAAAATATAGTTAGAATAAACGCAATACACCCACTCCTCACTTATCAACATGGTTAGGTTCCGAAGCCCTGGTTGTCATGCAAAAATTGGTCTTATGTGAAAATGGAAGATGACTATATCAGATCACAAAGTGGAGGCTGACTACATTATTACATAACTGCCAAATTACATCATTGCATAACTTCCAAATCACAGCATTAAGTAACTGCCAAATTACATCATTGTGTAACAAACCACTGAAAATCATGGCCTAGTCAAGTTGACACATAATCTTAACCATCACAGCCAGCGTTACTCTTGCCTCTCACCTCGGCATTCATTATTGCCACATGTATGTAGTTAATGTGGAAAATAGTCAGACAGTAGATTTATTACTATTGTAAATGTGAGATGTTGGATAATGAGATAGTCGATAAGTGAGGAGTAGGCGTAGCGATTTTCCGTGTTAAATACCTATATGCTCACTTTGAATATTTCAGGTTTTTGACATAACTAAGTTGTCTTCTTGTTAATTTTTCTAAACTAGTTTGGATTGACAGTCCTACTGCTTGCAGGGAATAATGTGTATCTACAATGCTCCTGTTTTCTTTTAATAACACTCATGGTAGAGAAGCTCGCCTGAGAGAGGGATATTGATGGGAAGGGAAGATGAGATTTCAAAGGAATTTCTTGACAAAAAATTCCAGGGGGGCTTATTTTTTCAATCTGTAAATCATGGCTAATAATAAAGAATATAAATTTTACCAATTTAGATAATAATATTGAACTATAGATAAAAAATGGTTTGATTATAAATTAAATTAATGATAACAACTAACAAGTTATGAAAACAAATATGTGCTTGCATTTGCTCAGATTTTTTTATGCTTTTGGTTTACTGTTGGCAAACTAAACACCTCACATGCTGTAATGTGGTCCCACCACACATGGCTAGTTCGCTGTAATGTGGTCCCACTGCATGTGACTAGTTCACAGCTCATGCCACCTGCAACTCACCATGAGAGTTCCATGACACCCAAACTGGCCCATACTTATGGTTACGTGCTTGGACGATGAGGCAATGTCAAATTGCTCTGGAAGTTTCTAACCATTTACTCTTGATTTCTATTGTTATTTTATGGTGGACAGTTTATGGACTGGTACCAGTCCAGAGACCAGCCTTTGAGTAGTGCTGGTGTGGAGGAAAGGAGCCCTGGTGGCACAATGGTTAAAGCGCTCAGCCTCCAACCAAAAGGTTGGCAGTTTGAACCCACCAGCTGCTCCATGGGAGAAAGATGTGGCAGTCTACTTCTGTAAAGATTTATAGTTTTGGAAACCCTATGGGGCAGTTCTCCTCTGTCCTGTATGGTCACTATGAGTCGGAGTCGACTCAATGGCAGGGGGTTTGAATTTTGGTGTGGAGGACTCCTACTGTAAAAGGCATCCTTTTTGTTAAAAGCAATAAATTTCAGCTTGTGATGTGAGAAAGCTTTTTTAAGTCATTGGGATTGTAATCTTTGATTTTAGAAAATCAACCCTTATGGCACAAAGGGGTGAGAGGAGGGCAAACGCTAAGCCTCACCTGCATCTTTGGCACAGTCTGGGCAGGACTAAGGTAGGGGGGATGCCTTGGAATAAGGCCCACGGGCTCCCCTCTTCCTCAGAACCATGTCCTCTCCACCACCTCCCACTGGAGCCCTCATTCCACAGTAAATGGACTCCCTCGCATCCTTGATCTCCATGGCAAACAACCCCCAACTTCATGCCCAGCCAAACTTGGCTGGTCCCTAAGAACCCTGCTTCCCTCACAGCCTCTGCCAGGGAGATTCTCAGTCCCCAGACTCCACATTCCTGAGGGTCACGGTCCTCTTCACTCTCCATAGCAGCCTTTGGATTGTTCTTCTTCCATTATCCTTTTAGAAGCCAAATCCCTCATCCTTTGCTGGTGGGATTATAAAATGGTGCAACCACTGTGGAAAACAGTTTGGCAGTCCGTCAAAAGGTTAAACATAGAATTACCATATGAACCAGCAATTCCACTCGCAGGTATTTACCCAAAAGAATTGAAAACAGGAACACAAACAGCTACTTGTACACCAAAGTTCATTGCAGCATTATTCACAATAGCTAAAAGGTGGAAACAACCTAAATGTCTATCAGCAGATGACTAAATAAACAAAATGTTGCACATACATACAATGGAATATTACTCAGCCTTAAAGAGAAATGAAGTCCTGATACTTGCTACAACATAGATGAACCTTGAAAATATTATGCTGAGTGAAATAAGTCAGTCACAAAAGGACAAATATTGTATGATCCCATTTATATGAAATATCTAGAATAGGCAAATGTATAGAGACCACAGTTTATTAGTGGTTACCAGGTGAGAGGGAGGGGGAAAGAGAGAGTCATTGCTTAGGGAGTACTGAGCTTCTGTTGAGGGTGATGGAAAAACTTTGGAAACAGCTAGTGGTAATGGCTGCACGACATGATGAACATAACTAATGTTACTGATTTGTACATGTAAAAAAATGTTGAAATGGCAAATGCTTTGTATGTATATGTGTGTATATGTGTGTGTGTATAAAACCAAACCCGTTGCCATCAAATCGATTCCAGCTCATAGCAACCCTATAGGACAGAGTAGAACTGCCCCATAGGGTTTCCAAGGAGCAGCTGGTGGATTCAAACTGGTGACCTTTGGGTTAGCAGCCAAGCTCTTAACCACAGCACCATATATACTTACCACAATTAAAACAAGAAAGCACTGCCACGTTGGAAGTCCATGCTTCCGGACTATTTACTTCCCTCAAACACTGCCACCCTCAATGGCTGTCCTTGGTCAACTTTAATATTTACCCATATTGCTGAGATTATGTATATAAACTTGTAGGGTAGAAACAGGAAGACCAGTTGGGGGCTATTATGATAATCCAGGTAAGGTATAGTGGTGGCTCAGAACAAGGTGGTGAGAGTGGAAATGGTGAAAAATCGGTGAATTCTAAATATATTTTGAAATTAAACCAACAAGATTCACTAATAGATTAAATGAAAGGTGTGAAGGAAGGAGAGGAGTCAAAGAAGACTTCAAGGATTTTGGCCTTTGCAACTGGAAGGGTGGAATTACCATCAATGGAATTGGAAAAAGTTAGACGTCATGAATTCAAGTTTGGATATGTTGAGATTGAGATGTCTATTAGGCATCCACTTGAAAATGATTCCTGAATCTTTCCCTTTGGACCAGATTTATCATCTCCCACTAGAATGTAAAAGCCTCACATCAGTCTCTCATTTCAGCATCCCTGGTCCTCAGCACAGTACCAGGACCACAATCATCACAGTAAATGGCTTTCCAATGAATGGATGGAAAAATAAATGAACAACTTTAAGGGTTTCCTATATAGGTCAAAGTTTGTCTTCAGGTTCCCGCCTCACAAATCTTTTCCAGACGCTGAGAGAAAGTAAGCATTTTATTCCCTATATTCGTTAATCATGGACAAAATCTTCCCCGCTTGCAGTGGAGAAATCCCTCAGATGGACAGGAACCTTTTTCTCTTCCATTCTAAGCATGTCCCAGCCTGGACTCAGCTGGAGACTGGCTCGGATAGAAGATGGGGTATTGACGATTATTTCAGGCCTTGTTGAGGATGAGGGGACTGAGGAGTGTGCAGTAGAAGTATTCTCCTCTTCACTTCTCTCTTTGTATATGGGTATGTTTTTCTTCTTATGGCTCCTTCAACTAGGAAACCAGAACAGCTTCTCTTGGAGCTTCTTTCATTGCTGAAGTTCAAATCCAAGTAACTATGGAGTCCCTGTTAGGTACTCCTGACTAGGACCACAGCAAATTGATCTCCTCACTCCTCTTCAGCACAAAACAGGGGGAGTTCATTTGGATAATTTATATTTCCACCCTACCATGCAATGGATCATTTTTATACGGCCTTTCTAGCCATGGTCTTGTAATTCCCACCAAATGATTAGGTGGGACTATGCAAATAAAGTGCTTATGGCCCACCAAGGGGATTGGACAGCTTGCTGATAATGCAAATAAGGTGCATAGCATCCTTGTGGTGGTGGGATCATGCAAATAAGATGTTTGGAACTCTAACAAGGGGATTGGTCAATTTTGCCATCCTGCTAAGCTTAAAATGAGCCATCCCAGAGGTGGGCAGGGGAGACCTCACTACCACCGAGAAAGAAGAGCTAGGAGCAGGAGTGTCCTTTGGACCCAGGGTCCCTGTGCTGAGAACCTCCTAGACCCAGGAGACAGAGAACTGGAACACCGGAGATGGTGTGAGATGGCTAGAAGTAGCAGCACGCATGGCAGAGAAGTGGCAGCATCAGAACCAGGAGACTGGCAGGAAACGGAGTGGTAGGCTTCCTAGCTCATGGAGCAAGAAAACTGAGCACTTTCAGGTAGGAGGCTTGCTGGCGGAGTGGGGTGCCTCTGAGCACTTGTCAGTAGAGATAGGCTTGCGGACTCACGGAGCGAGAGATCTGAGTGCCTTGGGGTCGAGGCTTACTGGTGGAGTTAGGTGCCTGTGGGCACTTATTGGTGGAGCTAAAGAGCTTTGTAACACTTGCCTGAGCAGGGCAAAGCCCAGGCCAGCCCAAGAGAGCCAAGGGGCCAAGGGCTGAGAGGTCAAGGTCCAGGGAGAGGCCTGCATGTAGGCACAACCAAGAAGCTGTCCTGACTGAAAAACTGTATCCTGAGTCATTCCTGATCCTGAATTGTAACCTGTTACTTCCCTAATAAACCCCATAACCATGAGTATGGTCTGTGAGTTCTGTGTGGCCATTGCAGTGAATTATTCAACCCAGCAGAGAAGTAGAGAGTGCCTTGGGAGGGACGGCTGGTGTCAGAACTGGTAAAAAGGTTGGAGGGTGGTGATATGTCTAACCTCCACCTAATAGCAATGGCTTTGGGATGCTGATGCTGATCTTGATTCTCCTTTCCCTTTGCGAAGTTAGAGGAATTCAGATGCTATTGCCACGCAATTTTTACACACCTGAATGCAGCCACGGTTAGATCTGACTGTGTGGTGATCTGCCTGTCCTTCTGCACCTCTGGTGTCACCTGCTTCAAGGAGCCTTCCTCGTGTCCCGATTTTGGTTTATGAGTCCTGCCTATGCAGGGAAAGATACAGACATGCAATATTTATGAAGATGAGGAGAAACTAATTTGCTATTAACAAACTTCTAAATCTCATTCTTTATGTTAAAAATATGACTACACGCACTCAATGGAACTTAGCATTTTTACTTATTTGGAATTGTTTTTCTTCACTCAAATCTGGAAAGCATACGGTGCTCACTAATTAGAAGTAACCATAGTTACCAAGCTGTCTTCAAAACACGTCTAAGAGTTCTTTTCTCAGTTTTAATGCTACAAAAAGCATTTCACTTGTCAGTAGTTCTCTCTTCCACTTTACTGAGTGATTTTCCAAACCCAGGAGCCTTTTGGGAGCCATATTGTTGTTGTTAGGTGCCATTGAGTCGGTTCCAACTCATAACGACCCTGTGTACAACAAAACGAAACATTGCCCGCTCCTGCACCGTCCTCCCAGTTGTTGCTATGTTTGAGCCCATTGTTGCAGCCACTGTGACAATCTGTCTCGTTGTGGGGCTTCCTCTTTTTTTGCTGGATCTCTGCTTTACCAAGCATGGTGACCTTCTCCTAGTCCATCCTGATAACATTTCCAAAGTATGTGAGATGAAGTCTTGCCATCCTCGCTTCTAAGGAGCATTCTGGCTGTACTTCTTCCAAGACAGATTTGTTTGTTCTGGCAGTCCCCATGGTATGTTCAATATTCTTTGCCAACACCGTAATTTAAATACATCAATTCTTCAGAACCATATTAAAGGTTCAAAATTAAAATAATAAAATAAACTACCAATTTAGGAAACAGCCCCATGGCATGAATTATCTAGTTAAAAATTTTCCAGATTTCAATGTGTGCACAGCTAAAACCCTCAACAGGGAGAAGCTGGCAACATGAGTGTTTTTTAACTGTCCAGTTGAGGGCACTGTTGTCTTCTGCAGGGGTGGAGCCAATGTCTCTTTCTCCAGTTATGTCAGTTACAAAGTATGAAGAACTTCCCCAACACCTGGGTCCCAATTTGCTGCAGTGGTGTTTAGATGTGTCTTAGAGACTGGTACCCTAGGGCAGCTGCCTGCCTGCCCCGTCATTCAGCCAGCTCTGCTGCTCTGCTCTCCCCAGCCCTTGCACATTACCTGTTCTTGTTGCACTGTATGTAGCTGTCAGCTTTCCTGACTCCCCCAGTTGGCAGAGTCCCTGTATCCTCTGTGTCAACACCACACCTGGCACACAGGTGGCATTTCAGTGCACACTGTTGAACCAGCGAAGGGCTTGTTACAGTTCAAACAAGTTGATATAGGAGATCAGTTGAATTCTTTATGGAATGGGAGTTAGAGAGAGATCAAAAACCTTGAAGTCATTTTGGCTGCAGTCCAGAGGCATTTGGGCAGGTAAGGTTTGAACTACTGCAATTCTTCCTGCTTCTATTTGACCAGACCAGCGTATGAACCATGAGAAAGTAAAGCTAGAAAAGATGCTCGTCTTGGAGCTTGATCTGTTGTTGTTGTTGTTAGCTCATTACTGGGCGAAAATCAAAACAGAAGCCTCTTGGGAATTATATTAAAGGTTCAAAATTAAGATAAAATCCTGAGTCTTAGAGAACAGCCCCAGAAACTGCCAGGCCTTGGCAGGCTGAGGGAAGGCCGTGGCTGGCGCCTCTCTTGAGGTTACTTGTCAGGCAGACAACCATGGTGTGAGTCCAGATGGGCAGCAGCTGGACCCAATTGCCCCAAGTTGAGCTGAGGCCTTGGATGAAGAGCAGGAGTGAGAGGAAGCCAAGGTAAAAGGGAAAGGAGGGGGACTAAAGGGAGATCAAGGCAGGAACCCCCAAACAAAAAGATCAGGGCAGAGAAGGTCCCTGGGCCAGTGCTTGGAGAGGTGATCCTGGGCCAGAGGCCGGGGAGGCAGGGAAGAGGCAGCAGCAGAAAGACCCAGTGATCACAAGGCAGCTGCATAGCTAAGTCCAAGGGGTGGGCGGCACCTACGCAGCTACCTTTTGGGAGTAGCTGATTTTGATCTCACCCTCTACTGGGGTTATAAACTCTTGCCTCAGGTAACAGAAATGTGTGAGGTTAGCCCGGTGAGAGAGGTCACACTTCCTTAAAGGGGCGTCCAAACCTTGGCCCCTACCTTGTTACCATGCAGAAATACAAGCTCAACAGTGCCAGATTTTCAGAAGTTGGACTTTTTATGTGAAACTTCCATTTTTAAAAACACTGGTGCTCTGGTTTCAGGTAAGATGGAGTAAGTGCACGTCACCCATCCTTCCGACTGATAACAACTCCCAGAGAGAATGGGTGGAGCAGCTATTGGAAGACAATGAAAAGAAAATGGCAGGCGAGTCAGGGAAGAACCAAAACCCAAGAGGATTCCGACTCATAGCGACCCTATAGGACAGAGTAGAGCTGCCCCATAGGGTTTCCAAGGCTGTAATCTTTTTGGAAGCAGGCTCCCACATGTTTCTTCCGTGCAGCCACTGGTGAGTTCTATCTGCCGACTTTTCGGTTAGCAGCCGAGCTCTTTTTTGTTGTTGTTGTTGTAGTTTAAGTGAAAGTTTACAATTCAGGTTAGTCTCTCATACAAGAATTTATCCATACATTGTTATGTGACCCTAATTGCTCTCCCTATACTGTGACAGCACACTCCTCCTTTCCACCCCTGATTTCCTGTGTCCATTCAACCAGCTCCTGACCCTCTCTGCCTTCTCATCTCACCTCCGGACAGGAGCTGCCCATTTAGTCTCATGTCTTTACTTGAGCTAAGAAGCACACTCTTCACGAGTATCGTTATATGTCCCATAGTCCGGTCTAATCTTTGTCTGAAGAGTTGGTCTTGGGAATGGTTTTAATTCTGGGTTGACAGAAAGTCCAGGGGCCATGCTTTCTGGCGATCCTCCAGTCTCAGTCAGACCATTAAGTCTAGTTTGTGTTGTGTTCCCTGTCAGGGTGGTCGTTGGTGGTAGCTGCGCACCATCTAGTTCTTCTGGTCTCAGGCTGATGAAGTCTCTGGTTTATGTGGCCCTTTCTGTCTCTTTGGCTAATACTTTGCTTGTGACTTTCGTAGTCTTCATTCTCCTTTACTCCAGGTGAGCTGGGAGAAATTGATGCATCTTAGATGGCTGCTTGCTAGCTTTTAAGACCCCAAAATGAGATGCAGAACATTTTCTTAATAAACTTTGTTACGCCAGTTGACCTAGATGTCTCCTGAAAGCATGGTCCCCAGACCCCTGGCCCTGCTAGTCTGTACCTCGAAGTGTTAGGCTGTATTCAGGAGACTCCTTAGCTTTGGTTTAGTCCAGCTGTGCTGACTTCCCCTGTAGTGTGTGCTGTCCTTCCCTTCACCTAAGATAATTATTGTCTACTATCTAGTTAGTGAATACCCCTCTCTCTCCCTGCCCACCCTCATAACCATCAAAGAATGTTTTCTTCTATGTTTAAACCTTTTCTTGAGCTCTTATAATAGTGGTCTTATACAATATTTGTCCTTTTGTGACTGACTAAATTCACTCAGCATAATGCCTTCCAGATTCCTCCATGTTATGTTTCCTGGATTCATTGTTTGTTCTTTACTGTTGCGTAGTATTCCATTGTGTGAATATACCATTAAGTGTTTATCCATTCGTCCGTTGATGGACACCTCGGTTGTTAGCAGCTGAGCTCTTAACCACTGCATCACCAGGGCTCCTTCCAGGGAAAACAAAACAAAAAACAAAAAACAAAAAAACCCAAACCCATTGCAGTCAAGTTGATTCCAATTCATAGTGATCCTATAGGGAGGAACACCATAATTCAAAATACCACTGAACTGGTAGTGAGTTTACCCTTTTTTACCCTACGATACCTTCTGATGTGAACTCAGTGCAGCTGGAAACCAGAAGTGGGCTCTACAGCACAGACAGAACTCCAGGAGAAGCCCTCTAGTTTTGCTCAAGGAGTGAAAAAGGGAACTCTAAGCAGTCTGAACCCATGGAAAAAAGACCTGGCGATCAGGTCCCATAAAGATTACAGCCTAGGAAACCCTTTGGTACAGTTCCACTCAGTCACATGGGGTCACTATGAGTTAGAATTGACTTGATGGCACCCAACAAAAACGACAATCCTCAGAGAGAGTATAAACAGCCCCCGGCCCACCCATGGTGTACGTTTCTTCTCTTTCTCTGTTCTCTCATGCTTCAAGCCCCAGGCAAATTCACAACAGCAATGGCAGTGGTTGGTAATGGAACTGGCAGGAGCCAAGACTGAAGGAGAAACTTGCTCTTTAATAAGAGGAGCTGTGACGCCAGGAAGATAGAGCCAACCCCCAAGGATTTGTTTTCTCTCTGTTGTCCTGCCACTTGGATCTGAACATGGAAGTACATGGCAGAGCAGAGTGGCTAGAGCTCCAAGTTTCTGAATGGAGGACCAAAAAGGGAAGCCCCAGGAGATCAGGAAGTGTGGAGAGATCACAGAGAAGGAGGAACTCAGGAAAGCAACCCCATAAGTTAAACTCCAGGGCTCACACCCAAGCCACACGTGTTTGGATCTGATCCTAATTAGCATACCAGAGACTTTGAGAATTGAAGTAACGGAGAGATCACCACCCAGGTCCAGACTGGCCACTAGGTGGCACACGCCTGAAATGGAACCAACTGAAAAAAACAAAACAAAACAAACCCAATGCCATCAAGTCAAAAGGTTTTGAAAACTAACTGACATTGGAACCACAGCTCACAGAAGGTGGCTTGGAACTTGCAGACTGAACCTAACCAGGCTGATCACCTTCCAGAACTGAAGTATCAACATTCTTTATAGAATTTAAACAAGACTCAGGGTGTCATAGTATAATATTCAAAATGTGCAGGATACAATCCAAAATTATCTGACGACTGAAAATTTCAGTTCACCTGGGATAAAAAAACCAACAGACATCAAAAAAAGATGATACACATGTTGGAATTATCTGACATAGACTTTAAAGCAGCTATAATACAAAATGCTCAAGTGAACAATTGCAAACACTCCTGAAACAAATGGTAAAATAGAAAGTCTTCACAAAACAATGGAAGGTAAAAGAAGAATCAATGAAAAACTTAAAACTGAAAAATACAGTAACCAAACTAAAAAACTCACTGGATGGACTCATTAGCAGAAAAATTATTTAATCTAAACCACAGAGAGAAAAAAAAGGTCTAACATTTGTGTCAGCAGAATCCCAGAACGAGAGAAGAAAGAGTGCAGTGCTCATGGTTGAAAATTTCCCAAGTGTGGCAAAAGACACAAACCTACAGATTCAAAAACCTGAGTAAATGCCAAAACTGGATAACCCCAAAGACACTGTCTTCATACCCAAATCTGTTGCTGTCGAGTCAATTCCGACTCCTAGCAACCCTATAGAACAGAGTAGGACCGCCCTATAAGGTTTCCAAGGAGCGGCTGGTGGATTCAAACTGCCAACCTTTTAGTTAGCAGCCAAATACTTAACCATTGCACCACTAGGGCTACATCTTCACACCCAGATAAATTATACTCAAAATACTGAAAGCTAAAGACAAATAAAAACTCTTAAAAGTAGCCAGGAAAAAAAATGATGTATTACCTATAGAGGAACAATGATTTGAATGACTGCGAATTTCTCATCAGAAACCATGGAGGCCGTAAGAAAGTGACTCAGCATTTTTGAAGTGCTGAGAGAAAGGAACCGTCAACCTAGAATTCTGTATCCAGGGAGAATATCCTTTAGGAATGAAGGTGAAATAGACACTGAAGGAAAACTAAGAGAATTCTTAGCCAGCAGACCTACGGTAGACGAACTGACAAGGGAAGTTTTTCAGACAGAAGGGAAACGCCCTGGTTCCATCCCAGCAGCTCAACTAATGGCCCCTTTGCATCATCCCTACCCAGGTTCTCTCACTGAGGACAGAGGCATCAGAAGGCTCTAGACACCGGGCCTGAACACTGAGGGGTACTCTTATCTCACAGGGATACTCTTATCTCTGGCATCAGGGGTGGCATCTTCAGGGAATTTCACAGCCTTAGTGAGAAGGAGCCAAGGAGGGGCACCGTAGGGTGGCCACAAAAGTGACAAGCCTTCGTGATTCTCAAAACCATCCCAGGAGAATTGGGGTGTCTCATAGGAGGCAGCTGATGAACTAGTTTTGTGGTGGTGGTTATGACTCCATGTCTCTCTGTAGACTGGCACAGCCTGGGGAACACGAGCTGTGGCTGTTACAGGGATGATCTACAGGTATTACATGACCTTTGGAGAAGAGGAAGAAAATTACCCATGACCCTATCACCTAAAACAGCTGTCTTCATTCTCACATAATCCAATTAATAAGTAAATACACTGAATGTGATGAGAGGACTTTTTGCTGTACATGGATCAGTTATTTCCCATGGTCCTGCATCCTCCTAGTACTCATCACTTAAATACCCATTGCTGTTCCTTCAGGTTTCCAAGGAGCAGCTGGTGGATTCCAACAGCCAACCTTTTGGTTAGCAGCCACGCTCTTAACCACTGCGCCACCGGGCTCCCGTCACTTAAATAGCTACTTAATAGTCCACCAATTGGATGTACATTAATTTCTTTGGCAATCCCCTCCCTGTGGAACACTTAATTGTTTCCACTTCTTTGATATTCTGAATACATGGAATGAAAATCATCAAGGCTCTTCTGTTTTTTCTTCTTCTTCTTTTACGTTACTTTATTCTTTCTGGATTTTAACAGAGGCAACAGAAATAGGGCTGGATGTGTGTGTATGTGTGTGTAAGGGCTGGATATGGCTGTATGTGTGTATGTGTGAACGCACGCACACACCCTCGTATGTGCTGGGGGTGGGGCGTACTTTAGCATATACTGTCAGTCTCCAGGCATGCCATGCATGCTGTCAGCCACTTTCTTTCTGAGTGGTCTATTTTCCAACTTCCCTTATCTTTCCTATCTTGGAAGGACATGGTCAGCCGTGTCACTGGGCCTCCTTTATGTCTCTGATTTTTCAAACAAATGGTTTGGATGAAGCTGCTTTTAAAATCAGTCTGTAACCTGAGTAGCAGGTATCCAGAGAGATTCTTCCTCCTTAATTCATTAGGTATTTAATTACTTAATTAGTTCCTTAATTAATTATTTAGTTAATTACTTCAAAAAAATATTTACTGAGCATCTAATATGCATCAGGCAATGTGCTAAGTGCTGGGAAGACAAAAATCCCTGCCCTAATGGAGTTGACATCCTCAGTGGATGAAACAGAACCAATAAATGAATAGATATATAATGTTATTCCAATGGATGAGAAGCACTAGGAAAAAAAAAAAAAGGCTGGGAAGAGGATAGAGAGTGAAAGAGAGGAAGGGGACAGAGTCTTGTTTAGAGAAGATGGCCAGGACAGCCTCCGTGAGCAGGAGACGCTGGAGCCAAATGAGCTGAGAGGGCCGGCCATGTGTTTGGAGGAAAGCCTGAGTTAGACAGAGGGAACAGCAAGTGCAAAGGGCCTGAGGTGAGAGTGCACTTAGTGTTTCCAAGGAACAGCAAGGAAGGTAGTGAGGCTGGAGTATGATGAGTGAGTGGAATGGTGGTAAGAGACAAGGTTAGAGAGGTGGGGGTGATGATGAGGCTGTTGGGGGAGCCTTGGGGATGGTGGGGTGCTCTGGGACAGAGTTCCCCATTCAGTCCCCCCAGTCCTGTTCTCTGGGAGGATACAGCTCAGAGCAGGAGACAAACACAAACAGATTACTTCAATATCTGATAATAGATGCCCTGGTAGTGTAGTGGTTAAGAGGTATGGCTGCTCCAAGAGACAGAAAGGGCCACATAAATCAGAGACTTCATCAGCCTGAGACCAGAAGAACTAGATGGTGCCCAGCTACCACCAATGACCACCCTGACAGGGAACACAACAGAGAGTCCCTGACGGAGCAGGAGAAATGTGGGGTGCAGAACTCAAATTCTAGTAAGAAGACCAGACTTAATGGTCTGACTGAGACTACAGGAGCCCCAGAAAGCATGGCTTCTGGATTCTCCATCAGCCCAGAACTGAAACAATTTCCAAGGCCAACTCTTCAGACAGGGATTGGACTGGACTGTGGGACATAAAGTGATACTTGTGAGGAGTGTGCCTCTTAGCTCAAGTAGATACAAGAGACTAATCGGGCTGCTTCTGTCTGAAGGTGAGATGGGAAGGCAGAGAGGGTTAGAAGCTGGTTGAATGCACATGGGGAATCAGGGGTAGAAAGGGGGAGTGTGCTGTCACAGTATGGGGAGAGCAGTTACAGTCACATAACAATGTATGTATAAATTTTTGTATGGGAAAAAATTAAAAGAAAAGAAAAAAAAAAAAAAGCTATGGCTGCTAACCAAAAGGTCAGCGCTTCAAATCCACCAGCTGCTCTTCGGAAACCCTATGGAGCAGTTCTACTCTGTCCTATAGAGTCGCTGTGAGTCGGAATTGACTCAGTGGTAGTGGGCTTTTAGATGCCTTTCAGAGCCCAGAGTCCAGGGGAAATTAGTGAGACAATGATTTTCTGTCTCTTCTTTTGACTTATGCTTTATTTATCTTTGAGGCTAACAATACTTTGAAGGTGCTAGAAAAAAAAAATGTTCAGAGCTTCTGGAAATTCAGCTAAAGGAACAGCATTCTTTTCTTTGGCTCTTCAACCTAAGACAAGTAGAAAGGTGTTTTCGTTTTTAAATTTTTGTTCATTTTTTAAAGAAATGAACGTAGACTTTCTCCCATCCTCCTTTTCCGTTTACCCGCACTTGGCTCAACTTGAGACACGAAAGATGGCGGCTGGGTTTGGTAGGTTAGGGGCACATTGTGTAAAGCTTCCCTCACTTTCCAGGAGGGATGTACTACGGTCTGGTTGTGGCAAAGCGAATTTTGGGAAAGTGAATCCTGTCCCCACTCTGGCTGCTGGTCGGCAGGCCAGAGGCATCAGCAAATGCAAGCACCACCAGGCAAGCTCTTTATGTCTCAGTCTGGCAAGCAGTTAATTCTAGAGAGAGCTGCAGGTTCCGTCTCTAATTTGTTGTGTGATCTTGGGCAAGTTTATTATCTAGAAAATGGGAGTGGGGATAGGGTAGAGCATGTCTTGGGCTTGAATAATAGCCAATGTCCGTTTTAGCTTTTGGATTCCAGTGGATGTAGAAACAGGAACACTTGATCAGCCTTCATTAACAGAGCCAAGGGTGTAAACAGCAGGAATAGCTGTAGGGGGATGTGGCCTAGAGTAGAATTTCTGCAAGCTGTTCAGGAGCCCCGGTGGCATAGTGGTTAAGAGCTCAGCTGCTAACCAGAAGACTGGTGATTCAAACCCACCAGCCTCTTCTTGGAAACCCTATGGGGCAGTTGTACTCTGGACTTACAGGGTCATGATAGTTTTTGGTTGTAGGGATTCAGGAGGGGCAGCTGGGAGGGGAGGAGGGCTGGGGAGAGGAGTTCCCCAGGAACTGTGTGGGTGTCCTCCAGGCCTCCTTAAAGCAGAGCTTGCAGAGCTGCTGGCTTCTTGGAGAATTGCTCAGCTTGGCTGCAGGATCCTGATCTGATCCCCTGAGGAAGAGCTATGTCACATGTCCTGGTGCCTGGGCTCGGGAACAGCATGTGGCACAGAGATGAGAGCGGGACAGTGCAGTTAGAAGGGGATGGGTCTAAATCCAGTGGTGGACTGAGGGTTGGGGGAGCGAGTCTTAAAAGTCCCTCCCACTCCCGCCTGGGAAGCTCCACCAGGTCCCCTCAAAGCCACCGCAAACAATCACACACACGAATTCAGTGCCCTCAGTGTGCAGAGGCAGCTTCAAGACAATCTCAAGCCCCTTTTCTGCCAGATAGTGGTCCTAAGGCCCCTCACAGAGAGTTCCAGAACCAGCTGCTTAAATCCCAGCACGGCCACTTGTGAGCATTGTGTGCGTTACTAAGTCACATAGCCTCTCTGAGCTCCAGTTTCCTCTTCCAAAAGTGGGGATCATGGCTACCTTGGGACAGTTACCTGAGCTGCTGCTCACAAGCTCCATATACAGGGTCCTGTACTCAGGAAGAGGCCAGGAAATGTTCTTTCCTTTCCCTTGTTAGGAATTTTTGTGACACTTTGAAATGGGCAAAGAGGATTACTGGGTGCCCTTTTAATGGAGTGCTGGGCGTTTATCTGATGCTTTTGGGGTCTGTGTCTTTGCGCCAGCGGGGTAAGGAGAGTAACGAACACCGAGGGGCAATCTCTAAATCACGCCCGCCCCCAATTCAACTGCCTGGGAGCAATCTCTAAATTGTGACCCCCTCCCCCAATTTTAAGATGAATGGACGTTGATAGCAACATGCATCCGCAGAAACACCTTCTCCCCTCTTGTCCGGCTGTCTCAGTCAGGCGCTTTTCATATTTGTGGCTCCTCAGAATGCCATTCAGGGCCTCGCTTGGCGCCCCCTTGGACTTGCTCTCAGGGGCAAGTGCCCCCTTCTGCCCCCTACTCATGACGCCTCTGCTTTGGGCTTTCAGTCTCTAAGCTGTGGAAGGGAGCTCTGGTGACACAAATGGTTAAGCACTGGGATGTTAACCGAAAGGTTATCAGTCTGAACTCACCCAGAGGCTCAGCAGGAGAAGAACCTGGCGAATTGCTTCTGGAAAGATTACAGCTAAGAAAACCGTGTGGGGCAGTTCTACGCTGTTACATGGGGTCACTTTGAGTGAGAATTGATGGCACCCAACAACAAGCTGTAGTCAGTTCTGACTCATGATGACCCCATGTGTGCAGAGTACAAAGGTGCTCCATAGGGTTTTCAAGGCTGTGATGTTTTGAAAGAAGATCACCAGGTCTCTCTTCTGAGGCACCTCTGGGTGAGTTCAAACCACCAGCCTTCCAGCTAGTAGCTGAGCACTTAACTGTATGCACCACACAGGGACTTCTTTAGAAAACTGTCAGTAAGGCAATAATTCTTGCCCATAGAAACATAAGTGAATATTGTCCTTAAAGACACAACTAATTCCCATCCTGGATAAAGGATGATTCCAAACATAGATATTAACCAGTCTTGCATCTATTAGCAAATTTATTTCAGCATTCCTGGCTGCTTATACATGTCTGTTCTTCAGATGCTCCTTTGACCTGATCATAACATCTTACTAGTGTGTTTGTTTTATATTTGTATGACTTTGCCTTTGAAAATTATGATTTACAATGACTGATTTATGATTTATAAATCACTAACTCAGATCAAACCATCATTATCCATTCCCTGTTTTATATTGAATGCCAACTTGCTCATCATTCCCCACCTCTAACACACAAACAACACACACACACATACACACACACACACACACACAGTCACACTCTTATCCTCATAACACATCTAACATCCGCTACGCACCCAGAAAAAAAGATTTTTTGTGGGGAGGGCAGCTAAAAATGCAGGCAACTGGATATTTTATATTAAATGAGGGCTGGACACCAACGTATATGAGGCAATCTCAGAGACCAAATTATAGAGGCTTAACTGGGTGATGACCACAGGTGAGAACAATACATCTCTTTGGAATGTGTCATCTATTTGGAGTCTAAGTTTTACATTGAATCCTAACTTCAGCTGAAGCTAAACTGTTCTGGCCCAGTTCTTCCTGGGACTCCTTCCAAGGACTCACCCAGCGTCCTCTTTCTACCGCTAAGTAAGAATGCACCTAGTGCCAGGGGTGGGTGACAGTGAGTTGGATATGGCCCCTCCAAGACCAGTTATGGATTTGTCAGTATTGTCTTAAATGTCTGTTCCTTTTTAGGCTGCCATGTCCTGCCACACTGGATCACCTGGACCTTTACTGGATGAGAATTCAAGATGCCTGGACACCTCGAGTGGGAGGCATGGAGAGGCTGCACTGTGGGTGGTGGGTGTTAGATTATCTCTGGGTGTCTCCTTGGACTGATCTCTAGAGAGACCCAACAGAGGGACTGACCCATGGAAGGAGAGGGTTTGTTCTGGATAAGTACCAGTCATCCCATCACTCTGAACTGTGGTGGGGTTCAAGGGAAAGTAATCATAGGCTCTTCTCTGCAGCCTGGAAACTCCAAGTGTGGTCCTGGACCAGCAGCACTGACGTCACCTGGGAGCCTGCTCAGGCCCCACCCGAGACCTTCTGACTCAGAACCTGCAGTTTAACAAGACTCCAGGTGATTCATGAGCACTGTAGAGTTTGAGAAGTGCCAGAGTGAAGGAAGTCACACCCACCTAGGAGCGCTGAGCCCTGTATTCTGTGAATCTCACTAGCTGGGTGACTGTGGGCCAGTTATTTTCCCCTCTCGGAGCCTGTTTCCTTGTCTGTAAGGGAAGAACCTCTGGACCAAACGTGTGCAAAAGCACTGCCCAATTGTTGTTGTGGTGTGCCATCAAGTTGATTCCAACTCATAGTGACCCTATACGTCAGACTAGAACTGTCCCAAAGGGTTTCTTATGTAATTTGTTTAGAGGACAACAGAACCCCTAAGAAGCCCTGGTGTGGGGTGGGGTTGGCAGATGAGAACACCTGTGGGTGGGCAGATGGGAGGTTCCATCCCAAGCTGCCCCTCTGGGCCTCACCCAGACAAATGAGTGCTCATTAGCAGCAGGGTAGGTCCTTTGTTCACAGTGGACCCCAGCCAGGGCCCAGGGACCAGTGGGGCAGGTTTGGGCCCTGGAGCTGACCACAGCACTCCCTTCCACTGGCCACCTCCCCTGTGGCTGGGAAGTCAGCTCCGTGCCCAGCCCACACTTCCCAAGCTCTTTCAGGGTGACCTATTGCAGGAATTTGTCCTTGAGCACCGTATCTTAGGCCTCCTTCCTTGATTGTTCTGAAAACCAAATGGAGCTCTTTGCCCTCACTAGACACAGGGAAGGAGGGGGCAGAATGAAATCACTTTAATAGCATAGCAACGCATTAGGGCCAGGAGTCACAGATGAGGGGAACATTGTGTCTTTCACTTGCACACGTTGACAGAGCTGCACGGTTGCACTGGACAATCTTACAGACAGGTTTTTCACATTGAGAACTTAATAAATAGATAATTGAAGTGTCACTCTTCAGAGACAATGAGTTACGACTGTGATTATTATTCTGTCTTCTCTGAGATGGGAGGTTACTTCTGGTCCAGCTGAGGAAGGATGCGTCCCCTAGGAGGGATATTCATACTCCTCAGCACTGCGGCGGCCAAAATCCATCCAGCCCATGTAGTCCCGGTCACTTATCCTGTGGCTGGGGTCCAGGCCCTGCAGGTTCTTCACGATAGACATCCGACCGGAAGGAGCTACAAGGGCCAGGGGGGAAGGAAATAGGAACATTATGTCTATAACATCACTAGTTCAATTTGTAAATGAGAAGATTGGGAAAAGCTAGGCAAAATATAACATACATCTTCTTAAGGATGTCAAAGAGCTACCAAGATAGTGAAATTTCTGGACCGAGATATAAGAGAGGAGAAGGATCCAGGTCTCTGTAACTGGAGTTATTGTTGTTAGGTGCCATGGAGTCAATTTCGACTGATAGCAACCCCATGTGACAGAGTAGAACTGCCCCATAGGGTTTTCTAGGCTGTAATCTTTAGGGAAGCAGATCCTTGGGTTTTTCTCCTGCGTAGCCTCTGGGTGGGTTCGAACCGCCAACTTGTCGGTTAACAGTTGAGTGTCAGAAAGGGTAATATTTACTCTAGTATTTACATGGGTTTGCTTTGTGTTCTGGAAGTATTTAGGTGGATTCATTTCTTCCTGCCTTTCATGGACTGAGGAGTCCCTGGGTGGTGCAAATGGTTAAGCACTCAGCTGCTAACTGAAAGGTTAGAGGTTTGAGTCCACCTAGAGGTGCATTGGAAGAAAGACCTGGTGATCTACTTTCAAACACTCAACGATTGAAAACCCTGTGGAGCACAGTTGTACTCTGACACAAATGGGATCACAGGACTCACAGTTGAATCAATGGCAACTGGTAACGGCTTTGTTTTCAGGGACTGGTGACTTGCCTGAGTTTTCCTTTGTCACTCCACCCTCAAAGCTATTCTTTCTTATGTACATGACCCTCAGCAGAAGCCAGCCAAGAATCTCCCCAGTAGTTACCCACTTTTAAATCTCAGCCCTTATTAGCTCTGAACATGGCTTGTCCTCTGGAAAGCTCTTGTTGTTAAGGTAATACAATTACAATATTTTGGTGTTGGGATGATTTAAAAAAAAAAAAAAAGGAATTGATCCTCATTGCTAGAAAAACACCGTTTAAAATGGTTAATTCAAAAGCTAACTTCTTTTTTAAAAACAATACTGAGAAAAAGACACACCATCAGATTAAAATCCTTAGCCCAGAAGCGTGGGCAGAGAGGTAGGTAATAAAGAAATCATTTAAATCAGTCATTTTGACCAAAACGCAATAACCAAACCTGAAATGGGCCCTTTGGGATGGGAGCTAAGTCCTTGAAGATAGGATGATTCCCATGTGTAATTCAGACTGAATGAGTAGGGACAGGAAGAGGTGGTTTCTTTGGAGGCATGGGACACAGTCCCAGCCCACAGGTCACAGGGAGTGGCTTCCTGACGTATGAAATCAGTATAACACCTTCTTCTGTGCAAAGTAAGATTCAAGAAAGGTCCCTCGGGACAAGCCCAGGCTGCTTCGAGGGTAGAGGAGCAGAGGACTCCAGATAGTACCCACTGGGTTGGGCCACTGGGTCCCCACCTCTCATGATGCTTCAAGAGGCTGCTCCTATCAGCTTATTTATTGAACAAAGACGTGGCAGAGGCAGTTACCCTGCCTTATTGGGTCTTCAAACTAAGCAAGCTAAATTAACGAAAGGAAACAATTCCACAGAGCAGCACCTCCACCCTCCCTTTTCTTGCTCCCCACACAGCCCCCTCCCAGCCTGGAAGTGAGTCAACCCAGCATGCTCCAGCCCCTCTTGGACCTATGCCCAACACACACAGAAGAAAAACAGCCCCTGTTGTTAAGTTGGAGCCCTGGTGGCGTGGTGGTTAAGAACTTGGCTGCTAACCAAAAGGTCGGCAGTTCAAATCTACCAGCTACTCCTTGGAAACCCTGTGGAGCAGTTCTACTCTGTCCAATGGGATCACTATAAGTCAGAATTGACTCGATGGCAGCAGATTTGGTTTGGCTTTTGTTGTTAAACTGTTCAAGACCTTTCAGGTTGAAACATTAGTCCTCTTATTCAGCAGAACCTACAGACCCAGGTACCTGTAACACACACACAATGAGGTTTGCCCCATCTTCCTGCCTGCTCTGATGATGAACGCCCACTCCAAGGACAGGGCACTGACGGAATTTCCAAGTAATGGAAGCAAAGTGACAGCTTTGATTACAGTGAGCAGCCTGGGTCATTGGTGGGGACACCATGTTCAGTCATGGAAGCTGCACTTGCTACACACCTCAATGTCCCCAGTCAGCACACAGCTCTGTCCTTGTTTTGCATGCATTTCCTAAGGTCCTCACTCACTTCCCCAGTGCCTAACCCAAGGCAAGGGCTTACACATTATTTATGGAATTGAATGGAATGGTCTGGCTCTTCTAAACTTTTAAACCTGGAATGTACAGTACAACTGGGAAGCTGGATGGTTTCCAGACCCTTTGGATAGGCTCAGCCCTGCTGCTGCCTAGATATGTAACCTCGTGTAGGTTACTTACCCTTCTAGAACCTCAGTTTCCACACTGACAAACCGGGGATAATAACACTGTGCAGACAATACAGATGTAACATTGGATCTCTGCTGGGCAGGGAGCAGGTGCACATTCAATGTTAGATGCCTCCCAAGCCCTCCCCTCCCAATAGATTTGCTTCTCTTCAGGTCATTGAAAGCTCTGGGGACATTCCTAGAGATCAACTACTGAGCACTGCCAAAAGAGTAAATGATCTTGTCTAGGATCTTCAAACATTATATATGCTTTGTTGTTGTTGTTAGGTGTCATCAAGCCAATTTTCAACTCAGACAGACCCATGTGACAGAGTAGAACTGCCCCATAGGTTTTCTAGGCTGTAATCTTTATGGGAGCAGAGTGCTACATCTTTCTCTCTTTCAATGTAATTAGCAGGAAAGCAAAACAGAAGCTGCTGGGTAGGTTTGAACCACTAACCTTTTGGTTAGCAGCCAACTGCTTAACTGTTGCTCCACCAAGGCTCCTTATTATA
This sequence comes from Dugong dugon, assembly GCA_030035585.1. Taxonomy (NCBI): domain Eukaryota; kingdom Metazoa; phylum Chordata; class Mammalia; order Sirenia; family Dugongidae; genus Dugong; species Dugong dugon. Next base: position 25,015,112 of record CM057481.1, on the reverse strand, counting down.
TATACAATAAGCAAAGCAGGAATTGCCGCAAGTCGATTCTGACTCATAGTGACTGTATGTGACAGAGTAGAATTGCCTGATAGGGTTTCCTAGGCTGTAATCTTTATGGGAGCAGATAGTCACATCTTTCTCCTGCGGAGCTGCTGGTTCGAACCGCCGACCTGTCAATCAGTAGCCAAGTGCTTAAACACTGCCCCACCAAGGTAAAAATCTGATACAATCCCAAAATACGTAAAATACTCAAACTGAACAGTTTTTAAATGTATATATATTTATCCCTAGTTCATATTTGTCAAATAGAAGCATACGCTTGTTTGCTAGCTACCACTGATCTGTGAGTGTTGGCAGCTAAAGTTCTAGGTGACTGCCATTTCTACCTGTGTTGTTTGGACAACAAGCTGAAGGCAAAGTAAGAAGGCTGAGAAGTAGGGAGAGGAAGAACTTTCCAACCAAGATGTGTGCTATAAGAGCCACTGACAAGCATCAGACCTGGGAAATAATGTGGTAACTGGCTTTTTTCTGGAACTGTTTCTCTGTGATCTTTCCTGAAGGTGGAGAGAGGAGGGAGGTTGATTAGCTCTCAGATTTTCTTCCAGAAAAAATAAATAAATAAGCCTAGAAAGTTTCAGATTGATCTGGCTGAAATTCAGCCCATACCCAGGGTCAGATATTAAATTGCTTTCAGAGAGATAATCAGCAGGAGCCCCCAAAAGTTTTCAGACCTTTTCTGTTATCCTACTAGTATTTCCATCTCTTTCAATGTAATTAGCAGGCAAGCAAAACAGATGGTGAGAGTTCTAGCAATTTCCCAAAGGGAGGAAGAAATATAAGAAGTCACCTTCTTCTCTTTCCCTCTGAAATCCCCTAGTTAAAAAGGTTCCAGTCTCACCTTCATATGAAACCATAGGAGACTCTGAAGCGTCAAGCCTCTATTTTCTCTTCCTCTAGTCAAATCCAGAAGGAGCCCTGGTGCTGCAATGGTTAAGTGCTTGGCTGCTAACCAGAAGGCTGGCAGTTCGAACCCACCCAGCAACTCCGAGGGAGGAAAGACCTAGTGATCTGCTTCCGTAAGGATTACAGCCAAGAAAACCCTATGGGGCAGTTCCACTCTGTCACATGGGGTGGCTATGGGTCAGAATCCATTCAAGGGCACCCAACAACAGTCAAATCCAGTAGAGCAAGAGAGCGTCCTGGAAAAGGGAGCCTGCCTGCCTCCCACCTCCACCCACCAGCATTTGCTGAGTGGTTTGAAGGTCTAGCTGTGTTGGTTCAGTTGAGCACCTGCCCCACAGCCAGAGCGCTCACCGTCAGTGTCACCGTGGATCCAGTTGGTAGAATAAAGGGTTGGGCAATTATGGCCAAGGAGAACTCAGAATTGGTACTGATTCCTTCTCCCATTACATAGTTTGGTGAAAACTGATACTGTCACTTCTTTTTTAACTGCTGTTGTCAGATCTTAGGCATTGGCGGTATCCATCACATCCTGCTAGAGTGTTACCAATTGTCAGTATCGAGGGGCTGGAGGTTTCTTTGCGTCCACAACAGAGACTATTTACTGCATGTGTGAACTCTTTTAGAGAGTTCTACATACACATTTAAATTCATATTTGCAAAATAAATTTAAATCTTACCTTTTAATGTCTTCATGAAATGACTTGAACTTAGCAACACTGGGCCAGAAATTATTTCAAAGAAAGCTTTTAAAAAGGTTCTTCTTCTTAACGAAGTCCCTTCCTGCCTCCCGCCCTCCACACCCCCCCCCCCCCCCCCCGCCGTTTGCTACAAAGTACGTTCGGAAGACTGAACTGTCTGGTGTGGTATAGCCAGGGAAAAGAAAATAAGAAACCTTTTAGCTTGACCTGTCGCCTGCGTTTGCCCCAAGAGATATCTCCGACAGTCGTCGTGCGCTAGAGGAGAGGCTCTGGATTGGGAGCCCCGCTCCTGGGCAGACGTGAGGGATGGAGAGGAGCCATCCTTACCTTTCCGGGCCTGCTGGATATATCTGGCCAGCAGCGCTCCCAGGTGCGCTCGGGGCTCGCCGTTCACCCTCTGGACAGCCCTCATTGGCCTACGGGGCGCCTCCTCTGGGCCCTGCACCCCGGGGCCAGCTGGGTCCTCCGGGTGCGCGGGCTGAGCCAACGCGCCCGCCGCCAGTACTGCCATCAGCACGCACAGACGCACGCCGCTATTCATGGCTGTAGAGGGTAAAGGAGAAGGGGGCAGTTAACCGAAAGGTGGGGTCCGATGGGCTCCTGGGAGGAGTAGGGGAAGCCAGGGCACAGAGAAGAGTCTTAGCCCCAGTACGGGTCGCTCCGGACGGGCCAGGCTAGCACGGGCAAAAGGACTCGCTGGGCGCAGACTCGAGTTGAGTTGAGCGGCCACAGCACGTGCGTAAGGGCGCACCAGGCTTGTCTTTGGGTAAACCACACCCGGTGCATGGGGAGCGCGCAGAAACCCCAGTGCTTAGCAGAAGGAATGTTTCTGCTTTCCTTTAGGTTGAAGAAATGTTAGTAGAGCATCTGCCTTCTAGTTGGAAAACCAAGGGGTTAAGAAAATGTGCGAAATTTTCTAAAAAGAAGACTCCGTGGGAGAAAAGAGACCTTTGAAGAAAGGTAGCTCGTTTGCAGACAGCGAAGAAGCTTTCGGTAGGGAAATAAATGGTGAGAAAAGAGAAGCACAGTTAACAATGTGGGAGCAATGGACAAAAGCCGTATTTGCAAAGTTTCTTCAAAATGTACATGGGAATAGCCACCAAACCACTAGCCAAACCTAGGCAGGGTTTTTAAAATCAGTAATGTGCGCTCAGCCATCAGTCATTGGCAAAGTCCCGCTGCATCTCAGATCCGCGAGCAGATAAAATACCCGCACTTATGTATCCCCAAAGCACTGATTTTTTCTGCAGTATTTACAAAATAAATTTAAATCTTAAAAACTTCTAGGTATTCTATTTGAAAAGATTGCAAAGTACAGAGCACTTCAGGGTAAAATCTAGCAAATTTCTATTTGAATGCTAATCCTATGCCAAGGGATATTACACCGTTGTGCGCTTGAAAGGCTGCGTGTGTGTGAACGTCTTGAAAGCAGCTTCATCCACCCCTCAGGCATTGTTAGAAACAGCGCCGTTATTTCTGACTTTAAGAAATGTCATTTGAGCGCTCGGAAAGAAGACACGAAAACCGAAAAATAAAATGCAAAGGAGCACAAAACTGAAGACATCATTTCTACGACAAAAGACCCTTGAATTCCCTGTCGGCAGGAGGGAGAACCTACCTTTGGAGTAGAATGCAGATGGCTTCGCGTTCCCACCAAAGCAGCCAGCGGCCGGAGCCAAGTTCAGGGTGGGCGGGCGGCTGCCTCTTAAATAGCCCCGCCCGGCACTGTTGTCCAGTCATCTGTTTACCCAGCGCTGACGCAAACGGGCAGTAACACGTGCTCAGATGGCGGCCACTAGGGCGACAACCGATTGAGGTGGCTCCTGGAGGAGAGGGGGAAATGGCCTAGTGTAGTCGAGTTAACCCCTCCCTGGCGGGGTGCCCGTGGCCGGCCCTCCTCTCGGTCCCAGAAGCTTCCTCCTCCAATTTCTTCCAGCTCCCTCTCCCTTGCCCATTCTAGCGCCCTGCTCCTCTGGGCAGGAGACCTGGGAGTCGGAGTCTCCCCCCGGGGTGGAGGAGCTTTTTGCGTTCAATCCTCTTTCAATGGGCCGAAAAGACATTTGGGGGACTCGAGGCTGGGCTGGGTGTCAGCAAAGTGAAATTTTGAGAGGGAAGGTACGTGGCCCCTCTCCGAGCACCCTAGGCAGCTCCGATCTCTAGATGTGTTAGTATACTTCCTCGAGGGAGGGAGGACTGGGTCCGGGTCTTCACTTTCTTCCCAGCCTCATTAAAAGCCCTTGAAGTTCTCCATAAGGGCAAGTGTTCCCGGGGCAGTGAATGGTCTCCGGCCACAGCTGGCTGTTGGCGTCCTGGGCTTCGCTTTACGCAGCTGCAGAACGGGGATGACACTATCTGGCTTTGCTCAGAGGAATCCAGCTTGGAAAGGGCAGCATTTTCTTCGAGGCTGAGGCACTACCTGCCCGAGGCCCCCGCGGGGTCTCGCCGCCGCCGCCAAGTGGTGCCAGCGAGTGTCCCCGTTTGTCTCCCGCCTTAACCCCGACCTCCGAGAACATTGGCATCCCACCTGCCACCTCCTCTGCATTCTCGCGCACTCGGACCCGATACCCATTCCCACCAGAACGCGGGTTGCTAGGCTTGGAGATAAGAACCCCGCCCCCGTCACTCATCTGCCCTTCCCACCGCGGTCTCGCCCCTGGCTCCGGATCTGGGCGATCCTGAGCCAGTGCATGGTCGCGGTCTTCACCCATCTCCGCCCTGAAGCCTTTTAGGTTTGAGCCTCGGGGCTGGTGCTTGGGGTCGTCTGGTCCCTGAAGAGGCATTGCCACCCACCCACCCATTTCACAGACGGCAAACCGAGGCGAGCAGAAGAGCAGCTCCTAGCCACTGCACCACCGGATGCCGGGAAGTGATTCTTTCAAATCGGAATCCCTATTCAGCTCTGCCCGCAGGGGCTCCCGGGGTGGCGGGTCTGTGGGGCACCTGCATGGGGGTTGAAACACCCCCCCCCCCCGCTTCTAAACCCGAGGGACAGCTACATTTCTGCTACCAAAGGCGTCATTTTAAAAACACAGCAGCTGACTAAATGCTTTCCAGTGGTTTTTCACGAGGCTGCTAAGTGTGTGTGTAGTTCTGTTGGGGGAACTAGTTATATTTGTGACGGTGGCCAAGACGTGTCTAGAAATACAAACTTGTTATAGAACAGTGGTTCTCAAACTTTAGGGTAGGGTGGTGGTTGCCAACCTGGGGGTGGTGGTTGCCAACCTGGGGTTGACAGCATGAAGGAATGAATGGAGGAAAGAGAGCCAGTGAAGGGGTGGCCAAGAGGCTGGAGAGGAAATGCCACAAGGGGAAGGCAAAGGTGACAAGGACTATGATATGAAGAAGGGACCATGAAGCCGGCCTCTCATTTGCCCTAAAGTTGTAGCCACTTTGCCCCCAGGAATGAGAATACTGGACAGGGGTGTGTTATAGAAGATACTCCGGGAAAATAAAAAACCAAAAAGGCATCTGAACACAGTAATGATTTTTTTCCTTCTTAATGAGTCAGAGGGTGCTAATAATTCTGACCACTGTTCTAGAAAGACGGGCTGGAGCCTGAGCTTTTCTTGTAATGCATATATGCAGTGGGGAGAATCCATTCATTCATTAACAAATCCTTGCTTCATGCTCCTGAGGCAGATGCTTTTGGTGCCTGTTTCCACAGCTCTGCCTTCCACTTCTGGTTGGGCAGTTTTGAGAGCAAGGACAGCATTCCCTCCTCAAGCTTCCAAAGCTCCCCTCTCCACTTCTTTGCTCAAAGCTCAGCCCCTGCAGAGGTTTAGCTGGAAAGCAACGGTGTTAACTCCGGAGGGCAACCCTCAACCAGCAAGGAATGGGAACTTCCAAGTCTTCTGCTCTCCTTATGGAGCATTTCAGAAGCTTCTGGAGCCTTCCCAAAAATCCTTGAGTCCCCTTCATCTGCAGCAGTGGCCTTGATAACATCCCTTTAATTGGCTTTTCCACCTTACTTGTCTCTCTCAGTCTTCTCATTTTCTCGTATCTGCTCCCTGGGATCAACTCCCAAATAAACCATCTCATCTGATGGTCAAATTCTCGTCTGATTTCAGGATAATTCAGCTGAAGACACCAAACATCTATCAGGCACTGTTAGAGTACAGCAGTGAGCAAAGCAGACAAAATCACTGCTCTTGTGATGCTCCCATTCTAGTGGGGGAGGAAAACAACGAACAAGAACATAACGAACATAACGCAGCAGATCATGAAGGACACAATGCTAAGTAGAAAAGTAGAGCAGAAAAGGGTATGGGGAGAGCTGGGCAGGGAATTTATGTTAACATCTGCAAACCTCTGTTAGGCTCTTTGATATGTAGACTTCACCACATTAAGGAGAATGGTTTTGCTTTTCAGTCCAAATAAAGTTGCTTTTGCATTTCACCAAGTGTGAGATGGTAATTAAATTTCATTCTTGGTCCATCGTCTTCTCCCAGAAAAGAAATTTAAAAGAGGGCAGTGCCCTCTCTGTTCTTCCCCTGTTGCCCCCCATCACTGAGTGAGACCCCTCATGATGGGAAAGAGCTTCATGCAGAGGACTGAAAACCTGGTGAATGAGTTCCAGATATTGCCTTTTAGAAGGAATGGTGGTGAATGAAACACTTTGACTGTTTTCTGCGTTTGGAATCCAGAAATTTTCATTGGATTGTGGTGAAAAGAATTTAAGTGAGGTCTAGTTCAGACTCTGGGAGGCATCCCCAAGAAGCAGGCACTGAAACAGATGTAATATTTCCAATATAGAATTTTTAGCCACGGGAAATATCTCAAAGACATATGCCTATCTTGTATCTGTAGAAAACTTACTGCAATTTTCAGGGACATGATTTACTAGTTGGTGTCAAGTCGATTCTGACTCATGGTGACCCCACGTGTTGCAAAGTAGAACTGCGCTCCAAAGGATTTTCAAGGCTGTGACCTTTTGGAAACAGATCACCAGACCTTTCTTCAGAGGCATCTCTGAGTAGGTTCGAACAGCCAGACTTTCGGTTAGTAGCCAAGTGCTTAACAGCTGGCACACTCAAGTATTTATCATCAGTCATAACAAGCCCTGGGCCAGTTGCAGAACAGACCATCAATTGCTCCTATGCAAATGCAAGTTGAAGCTGAAGAAAACTAAAACAAGTCCATGAGAACCAAAGTACGACCTTGAGTATATCCCATCTGAATTTAGAAACCATCTCAAGAATAGATTTCATGCATTGAACACTAATGACAGAAAACCAGATGAAGTGTGGGATGACATCAAGGACATCATACATGAAGAAAGCAAGACATCATTAAAAAGACAGGAAAGAAAGAAAAGACCAAAATGTATGTCAGATGAGACTCTGAAAATTGCTCTTGAACTTAGAATAGCTAAAGCGAATGGAAGAAATGATCAAGTAAAAGAGTTGAACAGAAGATTCAAAGGGTGGCTGGAGAAGACAAAGTAAAGTATTATAATGAAATGTGCGAAGATCTGCAGTTAGAAAACCAAAAAGAAAGGACATGCTCAGCATTTCTCAAGCTGAAAGAACTGAAGAAAAAAATTCAAGCCTCGAGTTGCAATACTGAAGGATTCTATGGTCAAAATAAGGGGTCCTGGTGGCACAGTGGTTAAGTGCTGAGCTGCTAACCAAAAGGTTGGCAGTTCAAACCCATGAGCTGCTCCATGGGAGAAAGGTGTAGCAGTCTGCTTCTATAAAGATTATAGCCTTGGAAACGCTATAGGGCAGATCTACTCTGTCCTATAGGGTCACTATGAATTAGAATCAACCGGAAGGCAACGTGGTTATGGGCAAAATATTGAATGACATGGGAAGCATCAAATGAAGGTGGAAGGAATACACAGAGTCATCTTACCAAAAAGAATTGGTTGACATTCAACTATTTCAGGAGGTAGCAATGGATCAAGAATCAATGGTACTAAAGGAAGAAGTCCAAGCTGCACTGAAGGCATTGGTGAAAAACAAGGCTCCAGGAATTGATGGGGTACCAATTGAGATGTTTCAACAAACAGATGTAACACTGGACGTGCTGTCAAGAAATTTGGAGGATAGCTTACCTGGCCAACTAACTGGAAGAGATCCATTTACAAGCCCATTCCAAAGAAAGCTGATCCAACAGAATATCGAAATTATCAAACAATATCATTAATATCACACACAAGTAAAATTTTGCTGAAAATAATTCAAACACAGGGAACTTCTAGAAATTCAAGCCAGATTCAGAAGAGGCTGTGGAACGGGGGACATCATTGCTGATGTCAGATGGATCTTGGCTGAAAGCAGAGAATACCAGAAAGATGTTTATTGACTATGCAAAGGCATTTGACTGTGTGGATCACAAGCAATTATGGATAACACTACAAAGAATGGAAATTCCGGAAAACTTAATCATGCTGATGAGGAATCTGTACATAGACCAAGAGGCAGTCATTCCAACAGAAAAAGGGGATGCTGTGTGGTTTAAAATCAGGAAAGATGTGCATCAGGGTGTATATTTTCACCATACTTATTCAGTCTTTATGCTGAGCAAATAATCTGAGAAACTGGAGTATGTGAAGAAGAACTCAACATCAGAATTTGAGGAAGACTCATTAACAACCTGCGATATGCAGATGACACAACTTTGCTTGCTGTAAATGAAGAGAACTTGAAGTACTTACTGATGAATATTAAAGACCACAGCCTTCAGTATGGATTACACCTCAACATAAAGAAAAAAATCTTCACAAGTGGACCGATAAACAACATCACGATAAATGGAGAAAAGATTAAGTTGTCAAGGATTTCATTTTATTTGGATCCATAATCAACACCCATGGAAGCAGCAGTCAAGAAATGAAATAACATACTGCGTTGGGCAAACCTGCTGCAAAAGACCCCTTTAAAGTGTTACAAAGCAAAGATGTCACTTTGAGGACTAAGGTGCACCTGACCCAAGCCATGGTATTTTCAGTCACCTCATATGCATGCAACAGCTAGACAATGAATAAGGAAGACTGAAGAAGACCTGATGCATTTGAATTATGGTGCTGGCAAAAAATATTGAATAAGAATATGGACTGCTGGAAGAACAAACCAATTTGTTACGGAAGAAGTAGAGTCAGAATGTTCCTTAGAAGTGAGGATGGCAAGATTTAGTCTCATGTACTTTGGACTTGTTACCAGGAGGGACCAGTCCCTGGAGAAGGAAATCATGCTTGGTAAAGTAGAGCATCAGCAAAAAAGAGGAAGACCCTCAAAGAGATGGATTGACACAGTGGCTCCAACAATGGGCTCAGACATAACAGTGATTGTTAAGATGGCACAGGACTGGGCAGTGTTTCGTTCTGTTGTACATACAGTGGCTACAAGTCAGAACAATCTCAACGGCACCTACCAACAACAACAACATTTCCTCCAGCCTTTCATGGACTTGGAACTCGCCTAGGTTTTCCTTTGTCTCCCCACCCCCAAAACTGTTCTCCCTTATGTACCCTCAGCAGAAGCCAAACAAAGGTGGGTTAGAACCACCAATCTTTCAGTTAGTAATTGAGTGCTTAACCGTTTGTTCCACCCATGGACTCTAGGGACACGCCAGCGTCTTCTAATTTATTATTTCTAGAATTTAAACATAGTACAAGTAACCTCCATTTAAAAGAGGTCACTAGGCTGTTTGCTGTGATTAAAAATGCCTTGGAGAGAACCCTATTTGAAGCCATCTATTGTGGGTCTTGACTTCTTTCTCCTGAACATACATTAGAAATGCCATTATTTATGCTGAACTTTTTAAAGGCCCACATAGTCTCATCTGCCATTATCTGGAATGATTTGACTGAAAAGAAAGAAGTAGCTGTGGTCACTGTGACCAGTGTTTCCTTCTTCTAACGATGAATCTCCTTAGAATATTTTGTCTTAGTTTGGGTTTCCACAAAAGCAGGGCCTGAGACAAGCAGCTGGGTTCAGGTAATTTATTTGGGAGGAGATCCCAAGGAAGGAGGAGTGAGGGAGCAGAGAGAGTAAACTGGGAAGAGAGAGGGGACAGCATGTGTGTTAATGAGGGTGTCACTGCTGTGGACAACTAGGCTCCATCCCATTGGGGACTCTCTGAGCTGCCTCCAGGAGCATGCCTCATAATCGGTCCACTAGAGAGCTCAAGGCATTTATCCACACACCCCCATTCCCAGTTCCAAATAGACCTCCCTGCTCCTGCAGTGACAGAGAAATCTCTTGGGCAGAGGAGAGAGAGACAGATGGCTGAGGTGGAAACAGCTCCTGGGGAGCTATGGGGATATACTGTGGGACCTCAACAGGGGCTGGAACATACCTGTATTTTGATAATATCTTATACTTTCGCTGGCATTTCTAGTCTACAAGATTGGTGGAATTAAGGAATCCTAAATCTCAGGCGGATCTTGAAGACCCCCTCGTCCAAGGGTCACAAATTCAAATACCACCAAAGGGGGTGAAGCAGGCCAGGGCGTGATGAGAGCAACAGCATGAGCACAATGATAAATGATAGTGACGCGTGCGGGTGGGGACCTCTGGAAGCCAGTGTAGGGCTCATGCTCAGAGTTAACTCACTTACAAGGGATGCTGTATTTGTACTTCAATTCCCGTCAGTTACTGGTTGTCAGCCGCTAGTCCAGGGCAGCTCCTGGGGGGTCATTAATTCCCTAGCATTTCTAGCCTGCTGGGTATACGGGGGAGCCCTGGTGGCACACTGGTTAAGCGTTAAGGCTGCTAACGAAAAGCAGTTCGAATCCAGCAGCCACTCCTTGGAAACCCTATAGGGGGGCACTTCTACTCTGTTCTATAGAGTCGCTGTGAGTCGAAATCAACTCCACGGCAATGGGTTTGGTTTTTTTTGTGGGGGGCGGGGTGGTATACGGGCTAAAAGTGGTTTCCAGCCTCCAGGGGAAGCCCTCAGGCAAAGAGATGCAGAGGTTGGCAGTCGCTGGGGCTGCAGGCACTGTTATGGTAAGACCTGAAGGGAGATGAGTGGCAGGGACAGAGTGGCTACCTCCTCTAACAATTTGTATGTACGCAGTATTACAAAAAAAAAAAAAAAAAACACAGTTCACTCCAACTCATTGGCTACCCCATATGTGTCAGAGTAGAGCTTTGCTCCACAGGGTTTTCAATAACTGGTTTTTTGGAAGTAGATCACCAGGTCTTTCTTCCAAGCCATCTCAGGGTGGACTCTAACCTCGAATCTTTTAGTTAGCAGCTGAATGCATTAACTGTTTACACAACTCAGGGACTCTGTACTCAATATATATATATTTTCTTGTTAGTTGCCTTCGAGTAGATTGTGACTCATAACTACCTCATGTGTTACAGAGTAGAACTGCTCCATAAGGTTTTCTTGGCTGTAATCTTAACAGAAGCAGGTCGCCAGGACTTTTCTTCTGCTGTGCCACTGGCTGGGTTTGAACTGTCAACCTTTAGGTTAGCAGTTGAGTGCTAACGTTTGCACCACTAAGAGACCTTGTACTGAATACTATATTTTATCTTAATTTCCTAGAACAGTGCCTGGTACATAGTATTGCTCCGTTTGTTGAGTGAATGCTTCATCTATAGGAACATCTCATTTGCCAGTATGCCAGAGGACAGGAATGTGACTTATTCACCCAATACATGCTGGACTCATGCTAAGTGATCAATAAACATTTGCTGAGTAAATGACTGTTAGTTCAGTTAAATAGATTTATAAGGTGTATCATGGTGAACGAAGAGCCATCTGGACCCTTGGCTGAGTCATTGACTCCCAAACAGTCATAAAATTGTTTTTAGCACCATTTCTGTTACATTTCTTTCAGCTGCACACATACAGAAGTGAGAGGTCCCTTCAGGAATGGATGACAGGGATGAGCACAGTTCAGCTCCCAGCCGATTGATCTTCACCCAGAATAAGCCTTTTGTTTTTCAAACAAATACTGACAAGCCAAGAGGAATGGTGTCCCCGGAGAAACCAGCCACTGTGTCCTCAGGCCTGTCTCTTCAGCTCACTTTGCCTTGGGGTAAGTTCAGAAGAAGCGTCTGTGGCTTTTCTCCGGAAAAGTTAACAACAGCGAGACTCAAAGTAATTGTGGGGCAGTTGGGGAGTCTTTGTTGTCCTGCTGATCCGGCCAGCTCCCTTCTCTCTTGTCCTCTGCAATGTTGCCTTTGCAGCACCCATGCTTCACTGTTCAGGACAGCGAATTTATCTTTTCTTGGTTATTAATGCTTCAGCTCTAACTCCTTGGCCAGCTCCTCAGCAGAGGCTGGTGCCTGAGACCCATAGCTCTGAGTTGATAGAGAGCTGACCCTGCTGAGTGACTGAGGCTTAATCTTTGGGTCACTATCTGTTCGCTTTCCTACGGCCTGTGTACATAGGGGACAAAGGGTGGACAGTATTTCTCAGCGTGGGTGGTAGTGCCCTCTCAGGGGCTTTTAGGAAATTTGTGGGAATTTTTTAAATTTTTCTTTTATATTATAGTTGGGATACTATATTGATTTTTTTTAATATTGTGTGCACAGGCATATATTATATTAGCTATAAATGTTGTCGCAAGACAGTCAAGGGAGAGTATGAAATATTTGTTGTCAAAAAGGGGTGTTGAGTCAGATGCGGTTGGGGATCCAAGCCTTAGGGTATGGATGTTTACGGCTGTCAAAGAGTAAGAACCCATATTCTGTTCAAAGTAAAAATAAAGAGACTTTACTGGAGGCTTGAGGCAGTTCTAATTGGGAAAACGCTTGATCTCTCAAGGCGAAATCAGCAACTCCAAAGGGTCAAAAGAGAACAGCACCTTTATAAGGCAAAATCAGGAACTTACAATACAATATTTTTGATTGGTGGTTACAAACTCAGGGAAGTGGGAGGTAGAATATCCCAAAGAGGGGGTTCAAATGGGATTGGAGCAAAACATGCATGTGGACTATTCAGACTGGTTAGCACTTGAAATTACTAAAGTGGGGTTTATAGGGTGGTCAAAGAACAATCACAGGACATTCTTTCCTGAGAATCTTTCATTAAGATACCTGCTCTGGCAAGACATTTCCTGAGGGCTGTTTGCACAGGAGATTTCTAATAAACTACTGGCCCCAAGACCTCTCCCAAGACCATTCTTTCTACATTCTTAGCTTACCTACTGTTATGGATTGAATTGTGTCCCCCCAAAAATGTGTGTCAACTTGGCTAGGCCATGATTCCCAGTATTGTGTGATTATCCATCATTTTGTCATCTGACGTGATTTCCCTATGTGTTGCAAATCCTACCTCTATGATGTTAATAAGGCAGGACAAGAGGTAGTTATGTTAATGAAACAGAACTCAATCTACAAGATTAGATTGTGTCTTAAGTCAATCTCTTGAGATATAAAAGTGAGAAATGAGCAGAGAGGAGGGGGACCTCATATCACCAAGAAAGTAGTGCCAGAAGCGGAGCACGTCCTTTGGACCCAGGAACCCTGTGCTGAGAAGCTCCTAGACCAGGGGAAGATTGATGACAAGGACCATCCTCCAGAGACAACATAGAGGGGAAGTCTTCCCCTGGAGCTGATCCCCTGAATTTGGATTTTTAGCCTACTAGACTGTGAAAGAATAAACTTCTGTTTGTTGAAGCCATCCACTTGTGGTATTTCTGTTATAGCAGCACTAAATAACTAAGACACCTACCAAGAAAATATGTCCTTAATTACAAGGTTTAAGTCTGTCTAAAGATTAATGGTTGTCAGAGAAGTATGCAGGAGCTAAGATGGAGTTGGGACCCAGACCTAGGCCAACCATTTTAATAAAATCAAGTGCCTTGATTCTGGAGCCCTTACACGAGGCCTAATAAGCTTCTATCTGTTTCTTGGCATCCCAACTCAACCTGAGGAAAATAGGAGGGTAAAAGTTGGGAGCATGAGTTTCAAGCGTTCAGACTATTCTCTTTCACATGCACAGAAACAACTTATGATGGACCACGTCAAGTCTATGCGTGAAACACTGAAAAGTATTGAAGGGTCTCCAAACTCGGGTATAAACTTGCCTTTGAGCATTAAACCTACAACTCAAAATTCTGCAAAGCTAAACAAAGAAGACACCAAATCCAAGAACAAGAAAGAGAAATTGGAAAAGAAATCTCCATCTCCTGTGAAAAAAATCAGTGGAGCCCAAGAAAGTGGCCAGTCCTGGGAGAACGTGTTGGGGATGCGACTGACTGTTCATGCAGAGAGATGTTTACATATCTCACGTGAAGAAGGAGCATGAGAAGCAAATGAAGAAACACCTCTGCCACCACTGTGACAAGTCTTTCAGTTCCTAACACAGCTTGTGTTGTCACTATGGAATTGAGCACAAAGCCGCTAGGAAAGTCTGTATCTGCTCATAAGTTATAACTTCTCATGCAGGAGATGCAGTGAAATGATGATGTTGGAACATCTGGAAAGTTTTTCACCTTTGACCATTAATCTTCGATTCCCCATCTTCTGCTCCATGGTTTATAGACTAAATCTCTTAGTTATATTCTGCTGTTTTGGCATGTAGTTTTCTGAATGGATTGTTAATACTTAAAAATATGAAAGTAAAAACAAGCATCTCCTTGCAAAAAAACAAAAAAACAGCAGCAAAGAGAGAAGCTGTTGCAGAAAGAACATTGGAGACACACTTCTCCTTCCTCCTTGTCACATTGCTGGCCATTGGGCCTGACCACACCATCCAACCTGTGCTCAGCTCCTTCTGGATAAGCCTGAGACATAGGGTAGAAACGGAGATCGAAGTTCTCAGAGGCGAAGTGGGTAGAGCGAGCCCTGGAGGTTCTCTGGAGGTCCAGGATTTTAGGAAAAGCAAGTTTGGGGCTACTTTGCATAGAGAGGATACTGAGCAATGGCCAAAGGGCATGTTAGTGGGGGAAGGTAGTCAAAAGAAAAAGAGAAAAACATTTTATGCTAAAAAGCAGTGGTATTTGGACAGCAGGAATTCTATCAGGGAAGCAAACATTCTATTTAGATTTTCACAATATCCGTTCCTTAAGGAATAGCACAAACCTACAGCATGTGTGACGAAATGCTCAAAATTGGCAGCCTGGAAAAGAACGAGGGATCTGCGCCCATATTTCTCAAGCACCAAGATGATGAGTGAAGAAAGGAGTTTGTTTACCAGCCTCCATGGACTTCCCCGAGACTGCTGGCAACAGATTGGCCTCCAAATGAGTGAGGAGCTGTTGGGTACTGTGCCCAGGGGCTGCTGAAAACTTGCAGAGGAGTGAGAATATGATTTTATCTGCCAGATTGTGCTTCTTATGTAAGTTGCTGGAGCTTGGAGTAGGGAGGAAAAAGAGACTCAGTTCCCATGCAAGAAGGTTGATTTATATTTTGGGTCCTTGTCTCAGTTTGGATACCCCCCAAAAGCAGGCCCTGAGATAAAGACTTGGATGCAGGTGGTATATTGGGAGGGTATCCCCCCCAGAAAGTTGAGTTGAGGGAAGTGACATAGGGACGAGCAAAGTCAATAAAGTGTGGGTTAATGAGCTAGGCTGCAAACTAAAAGATGGCATTGCGAACCTACCAGCTGCTCCATGGGAGAAAGATGTGGCAATCTGCTTCCATAAAGATTACGGCATTGGAAACCCTGTGGGACAGCTCTACTCTGTCCTATAGGGTAGCTATGAGTCAGATTTGACTCGATGGCAATGGATTTGATTTTAGTTTTTTTTAATGAGCAGGTTACTGCTGGGGACAACGGGGGCTCAGTCTTGGGGAGACTGTCTGAGAAGCTGCATATGAAGCACCTCAGAAATGTCCCGCTGAAGCATTTATCCAGGAATCCTACCTCCTTTTGTTTGCTGGTTACCGTGGTGGTGGCAGTGACAGCGGTGGTGGTGGTGGTGGTGGTGGTGGTGGGGAATGCATCCATACAGGAACTGTCTCTGCAGTGAATGCAGTGGGACAAAGGAATGTTATGTTAGTTATCTAGTGCTGCTATAAGAGAAATACCACAAATGGATGGCTTTAACGAACAGAAATTCATTTCCTTACAGGAAAGTAGGCTAAAAGTCCAAATTCAGGGTGTCAGGTCCCGGGGTAGGTGTTCTCTGTTGGCTCTGGAGGAAGGTCCTTCTCATCAATCTTTCCCTGGACTAAGAGTTTCTCTGCTCAGGAACCCCAGGTCCAAAGGATGCACTCTGCTCCCAGCATTGCTTTCTTGGTGGTATGAGGTCCCCCACCACCCACCCTGCCTCCGTCTCTCTGCTGGCTTCTCTCTTTTATACCTCAAAAGAAACCCAGCTCAAGACACAATCCAATCCCATAGATTGAGTCCTGCCTCATCAACACAACTTCCTCCCATCCCCCCTCATTAACATCATAGAGGCAGGATTTACAACACATAGGAAAATCACAGCAGATGACAAAATGGTGGACAATCATACAATACCGGGAATCATGGCCTAGCCAAATTAATATACACATTTTTTGGGGACACAATTTAATCCATGACAGATGTCAATAGTGTCTTCCACAGCCCCTAATGCAACTCTTAGGAAAGACCTCACCACATTCATGGACTGTACAAACATACAAATCTCCATCTTTTGTCCTTGTTCTTTGGGGAACATGCATACCAACAGGTACAAATATGTTGTCCTAGAGAAAGGCTAAAGAAATGTGTCCTCTTTCTCATGCCTGATGCATTATCTTCCTTCTCTGACCCTGTGAATTTAATAGTGAAAACTATACTAGGTTTGAGTCCTAGTTCTCTACCCACTGTCTGTCTGTGTAACCCAGATCAAGCCACTTTGGTTTCATGACCCTGCATTTGCACAACTGTAAAAAGAGGCTGATAGGAATCCCTTTCTAGAACATTGTGAGGTTTCAATAGATAAAACATTTCTATGTGTCTTAGTTTCCTAGGGATGCCATAAGAAAATACCACAAAGGTGGGGGGGGGGGTGCGGAGTTAAAGAATAGAAATGTATTGTCTCACAATTCTGGAGGCTAGAAGTCCAAATCAGCCATGCTGATTCCTTCTGAGGGCTCTGAAGGAGGAACTGTTCCATGCCTCTCTCCTAGCTTCTGGCATTCTTTCTCTGTCTCCTTGTCTCTGTGTATCTTCTGTTTTATGAGGACACGAGTCGTATAGAATTAGGACTCACTCTACTTCAGTATGACCTCAAGTTCACCTAACTTCAAAGACCCTGTTTCCAAACAAGGTCACATACACAGGTACAGGGGTTAGGACTTCAGTATATCTTTTTGAGGGACGCAATTGGTTATGGATTGAATTGATTCAATTCTGTCTTAGTTACCTAGCGCTGCTGTAACAAAAAATACCACAAATACCCCAAAATATGTGTTGAAATCCTAACCTCTGTACCTGTAAATATGACTGTTTTTCTTTTGTTATGTTAATAAGGTCTTATCAGAGTAGAGTGGGTCCTAAACTTAATCACTCTTGAGTTATAAAAAGAGCAGAATAGACACAGACACACGGGGGAAAGAAGCCGTATGACACACAATGCAGATGCATCTACTCCAAGGACCTCTGGCTGCTGGAAGCTGAAATAGAGTCCCTGGGTGGCCCTAACAGTTAACACACTCTGCTGCTAACCAAAAGGTTGGAGGTTCGAGTCCACCCAGAGGCACCTCAGAAGAAAGTCCTGGCAACCTACTTGCAAAAAACCCTCCACTGAAAACCCTATGGAGTACAGTTCTTCTTTGACACACATGAAATCACCATTACTAAAAACTGACTCAATGGCAACTGGTTCAGAAGCTAAAACAGAAAAAGAAGGACCTCTCCTATAGCCAGTACCCCGAATTTGGACTTCGAGCCTTCTCAACTGTGAGACAATAAATTTATGTTCTTTAAAACCACCCACTTGTGGTTATTTTTTGTGATAACAGCACTAGGTAGCCATTCAATCCGTAACACCTTGTGAAGTGAAGCCTTAAAGAGAAGAAAATTTGCATTTTCAACTTTTCCTCATATTCAGATCTTCTTGAAACAAAAAGACTGGTCTCAGAACGAGATACTAAAGAGGGAACAACGTATAGAAGGGTAAGGTAGAGGTGGGAGGCATTTGGGGATTGCCTCAATTATACAAATCCATCCGAAGGCTCCTGAGTTTTATCGTTCATTTTCTTTTCTGAGAACAGTGGCCCCATTGAGGTAAAAGTTGAGGGAAAACAACCCTAAAAGCACCAGTCCATGGAAACTTCCAAGTTTCAGCAGGTTTATTCTGGGCTCCTTGTGTATTGTTATGCCCGTTGTATAACAAGATGCTAATTTTGAAGGGAAATTATGGATGTAGAGAGCAGAAGTGAAAGTGCAGCTATTTCTTGGCAAGCCTAATTGCAGTACGAGCTGTCAGGCTGCTAAAGGCATTCGCGGGTACTGTACACACAGCTGGGAGACTCAGAAGTGAGGAGTTGGGTTTGTTACCAGCCAAAGCCCGGGAACTCACAAAGCAATCTGCTTTTCTTGGGAAGGTACAGATGGGGCCTAAAGGATTCATCCAGAGAAGATGCTGTTGGTTTCATGGATGTAGTTATGCTTCTTTCCTTCCACCCATAACTATTTGCTCTTTTGCTTAAAAAAAAGACCATGTGATTAGAAAGACCTTACTTTGCACAGACCAGGTCCTCCTATGTTAATTTAGACGCTTTATCAGACAGTGTGGGTGCTCTGCTCATATCTCCTCAGCATTCACTATTCCAGCTCCCAGCCCCTGTGACTCTTTGCCTGAGGCTTCTCTGGGGGAAGCAGGGTGGAGGGAGGAGGAGTCTGCTCTACCCTGCAAGGTTAGGCTTGATGGTGTCATTAGCTGCCAACCCTCTCATGGCGAGCCCATGCACAACCGAATGAAACACTGCCCCATCCTGCACTGTCCCCATGATCAGTTGAGGTTGGGATTATTGTGATCCTTAGGGTTTTCATTGGCTGGTTTTTGGAAGTTGAGTGCCAAGCCTTCCTAGCCCATCTTAGTCTGGAAGCTCCTCTAAAACTTGTTTAGTATCATAGCAACACATAAGACTCCACTGACAGATGAATGATGACTGGGCATGAGGTACCTTGGCTGGGAATTGAACCCTGGCCTCCTGCATGGAGGGCAAGAATTCTACCACTGAGCCACCAGGCTTGAAATGCTGGGGAATTAATGGCCCCTGGTTGCAGCCCTCCACCAGTGACTAATGAGAATTAATAGACAAATAGGCTAGCTCTCTCACTCCTTGGGTGGGATAACTCTGAGACCATGTTGTATGTTGCCCAGAGTTCCAGTGCTCAGTAATGAATCTTCTATTGGCTGCCTGTCATGGATTGAATTGTGTTGCCCCAAAATGTGTCAGCTTGGCTAAGCCATGATTCTCAGTATTGTGTGGTTGTCCTTCATTTTGTGATTTGATGTAATTTTCCTATGTATTGTAAATCCTAATCTCTGCCTGTGGTTAATGAGGCAAGATTAGGTTATGTGAAAGAGGATTAGGGTGAGATGCAACACTTTTACTCAGGCCACTGCCCGGATCCGTTGTTGGGTGAAATCTTCAAAGTCTCTGTCTGCTGAAATGCAGGCCGGAGCCCCAGGCTAATTGCCAAGCTCCTCCCCTCCCCACAGATGCTACGAAGGATGTTCCCAATCCCCTACAGTTTTCCAAATGGAGAGGCCGGTTGTAATTAACAGAATGACGAGAGAGACACTTCACAGGTTATTTTAAAGCAGATTTTTGGTGCCAGGCACAAGCTCTAGGACCATCCTGCGAAAACCAGGGATTGTTTTTGTTTTGTTTGGGGTAAGAGGTGGATTATGTCTGCATAAAACAAACGAATTATTGAATCTCATATGAAAAGGGAAAAAAAAGGACTGCAGACATTTAGGAATGGGAGGGAGGGGATGCAAGGCACCACTAGGCCTTGTTACACACCCTTTCTCTCACACACATTTTCACGTCTTCCGACAGCGGCCTCCTCTCAGAAACACTCATTTGAAGGACTTGCCATTGAGTGCCTATGAGTCTCTGTGTAGCTGGAAAGTGTTCTTCACTGCAAAGGAAACCATGCTCTTCCCTTCAGGGAAAAGCTACAAATATTAGACCTTTATCTGGGGCAGTGACCAAAATTTCTGGTGGTTCATTTTCCAATTCTGAAGCCTGTGACAATGGAAATTCTGGCTGTTGAATTATTTGCAGGTCTATCAGACTGTAGAGGCTCTGAGCTTTCTGGGTCAAAGATGAATTCATTTTTCCTCTCAATTCCTGTAGTTCAGTCCTCGTGGGTTCTTTACCTGAGCTATTATCACGCCCTCCCAAGCCCTTCCTTCCTTCCTTTCTTCCTTTCTCCCCTCCTCCATCCCCCCTCCCTTCACTTAGGTATCTATTTCTGCATAATGAACCACCCCAAAACTGGCCTACTGGGGAGTTCTTTCCGATAGTGGCCCTCAGATTCCTCCAGATGCCAAAGTTCCTCCACCTGCATCTGTCATCTCTCTGGACCTGAGATCTGGGCCAAGTCAGAGTGAGGGCATATAAACCAGGTACTCCATCTCAACCCTGGAGCCTCTCCCTCTTGCTGTTGTTGTGGCTAGTTGCCATGAAGTCGTGTCTGACTCATGCAACCCCATATGTTACAGAATAGAACTGCTCTGTAGGGTTTTCGTGGCTGTAATCTTAATGGAAGCAGATTGCCAGGCCTTTTCTTCCTCGGTACCACTGGGTGGGTTCAAACTGCCAACCTTTAAGTTAGCAGTTGAGCAAACAGTTTGCATCATCAGGGGACCCTCTCCCTACTCACCAACCAAAAACCAAACCTATTGCTGTCGAGTCATTTCTGACTCATAGTGACTCTAAAGGATAGAGTAGAACTGCCCCACAGGGTTTCCAAGGGATGCCTGGTGGATTTGAACTGCTCACCTTTTGGTTAAGGGCCATAGCTCTTACCCACCATGCCACCAGGGTTTCCTCCCTACTCATAGCTAAATTTCCCAGTTTTCCCTGTCACACTTGGGGCCAAATGTGACCCAAGAGCACCTGGGGGCATATTCTCATATCCTTTTTTTAAGGCAAACATTAGTTAAAGGGGTTGACTGAGTGCTGGGAAGCTGGGAGCCCACAGACTTTGTGGGATGTTGGGGAATCGGGTATGGATCAAGCCTACTGTTTTGGGAAAATGGGGTGTTGGCTGAGCTTTCCCTCTACTCCTCTGGGATAAGGTACTTTCAGACAATCTTGGGTTCACTCTGCATGTGGAGGTGTGAGCTTAGCATTTCTTCCTCCCCTTCTCAGACAGTCCCTTCAGGTGGAGCACTATTTTTAATTGAAATGGCAGATTATACTTGAAATGGGTTTGGACAAACTTAGGGAAGGACACTCTTTTAGTCATAAGAACATGAACTTTGGTGTCAGTCCATCTCAAGTAAATCCCTGCTTTGCCCCGTTGGCTGTGTGTCCTTGCCTATGTTCCTGTCTCTCTGATTCTGTTTTTCATTTCCAAAATGAGCATAATAATGGCAGCTTCTTGTCTTGGTGAGGAGCCTTGGTGGTGCACTGGTTAAGCGTTCGAAGCCACCAGCCGCTCACGGGAGAAAGATGTGAGAGTGGCTTCCATACAGATTACAGCCTTGGAAACCCTATGGGACCGTTCTACTCTGGAATTGACTCAGCAGCGCAACAACAACGACAACAACAGCTCTTTTGGTGGTTGTCAGGGTTAGATTGTGTACCTGAAATCCTAATGCGCAACTGACACATCATATATGCCAACTCCTACCATAATCATTGAAAATTAAAATATGTGTTTTGCTTGTTGGAGTTTCTAAGTCTTCTAATCAGATTTCCTAGAAATCAGGAAAGTCAAGCAACCACAAAGCTATTGCACTTCCAGGGCTGGCTCGGGGCTGCAGACTCCCCCTTACCTACATAGTCTGCTACTTCAGAAAAAGGTAAATGTAGTGAAGCCAGTTTTAGGCTGCCTGGATCACACATGTATTTGTTTCCAGGGTTGAAGGTGGGGGACAAGGTAGAGTATTGCATCTGCAGCATCTCTCCCAGCACTGCCTTGGTCCTGCTTCCGAGAGAGGATGTACATGTCCAAGGGAAGTGTCTTTCTCCCTTGTCCTGGGGACAGACAGAATCACGGAGCCTGAGAAGGTGGCGCTCAGCTAAGGTTGGTCCCTGCAGCAAAGGATGTGCATTTGTGACTATTTCTACCCCGCCTCTGGGTGTGTGTGGTGACAGCAAGGGATGCCCTTCAAAAGGCCCACACTGTAATTACTTCCATTTTATGAGAGGTGTGCTTACATTGTAGTCTAGTATACAAAACTAGGCCATCCGACAGGTCAATAGTGATGCAACTTTGAAGTGCACTTGAAATTGTCAAAATGGGAACAGCAATTTGAAAACCTTTTGTGAGAAAATTACTTCCTTTGGGGTATGATTTTCTGTCATGTAACTCAACATATATATAATATTTATGTTTACCGTATATCTTAGGGTTCACTAGATAAACAGAATCAGTAATATATATGTATATATTACAGTGATACACATATGATATGTATATACATGATACATATAGTACTATATGTATCATGTATATCACTATATGGCATATATATCACTCTATATCATACACTATATATCATATATATATCATATATATATCACTATATCCCTGGGTGGTGCAAATGGTCAAGCACTTGAATACTAACCAAAAGATTACCTGTTCAAACCCACCCAGATGTGCCTTGGAAGTAAGGCCTGGCCTTCTACTTCTGAAAGATCACAGCCTTGAAAACCCTATGGAGTGCGGTTCTATTCTGCACACATGGGGTTGCCATGAGTCGGAATTGATTCAACGGCAAACTAACAACAACAGACATATATATATACATATATGTATATATAGAGAGAGAGCCAGAGAAATTTACTTCAAGGGATTGGCTCATGTGATCATGGGAGCTGGCAAGTTCAAAATCTGTAGTTCAGACAGAAGGTTAGAGACTTTTTCAGGCTTGCACCCCAAGATCCATAGGTCATGCAATGGAAAGAGTGCAGAGTGGAGAGACAGTGAGTTCAGCCAAAGTATTGATTTATAGTCTGAGGGCAGAACACACCCTAAGGAAACTCCTTTTTAAACTTATGGTTCATTACATTATGGAAAGTGATTACATTACCTTACTTTATTTTACATTACATTACATATGGAACAGCAACTAGTGCAGTGTTTGGCCAAACCACTGGGAACCACAGCCTAGCCAAGTTGACACATAAAATTAACTATTACAATTTCTTTCTGGTCCTTTAGGCCCTACCCTAAGCCTCTTCTTCCATGAATTGCCCTTGAGATGGCCTGACAGATACGAGTCAAAGCGAAGCGCGCGCACACACACGCAACTCTTCCTTCTCCTCACTTTCTTCCCGTTATTGTCCCTGTGGGGTTTATGGAGAGATAGGTTGGCCATGCACCCAAGTCAGGAGAAAAAGAATGCAAGTGCACATGGGTTTAAGAAAAGCATTTGATAAAGATACAATTCTTTGGCTGGTACAGAGAAGTATAAAATGTGTATAAATTAACATTTTAGGAGCCTTGGATATTAACTTTCATTGGCATCAAGCAAGTGTTTCATAATGCTAGCGTAGCCTGTTAATAATTAGGTTCCCCAAAAACTATACAATTCTGAGAAAGAAATTTTGGAAACATTTTCTGCTATCTTTTCCCACAAAAATTGGTTTCATTATTCCCACTTTCCCTTGAGAGAATAGGCTGGGAGGGATTAAAATACTTACTCAAGGCCACATAGTCAATAAATGGCAGAGCAGGGGCCAGAGAAGTGAGTGGTTCAGTGACAAAAACGAAGACTATGGTGTGCATTAGACTTGCTTTTGAATCACAGAGATACCCGGTAAACTTCCCTTTCTCTTAGGTGGAAGAGCACTGAATAAGGGACGAGGAGAAAGAATCTCACATGGTGGACTTTCGAAGGATATATGCCTCAGGCACACCATAGAAGGTGATTGTAGGTGCCCCTTCCTTCCATTAATTTCTATCACTATCTGCCCACGACTCACAGGTCAAGGCAAGCATGATGATATTTCATTCATCAACACTGCCCCACTCTCAGAGTTATTTTTCTCTCTGTGGAGGTCGTGCTTCTCTGTGCTCTGAATAAATTAAAAGCTGGCTTCGTTATTTCCCTGTGAATGGGGAGGGCATCCCAATGGCCTGTCTTCCTGATGCAGAAGCAAGATCGCACAGGCAGAGGCGGGGGCAGGAGCCTATCCCCCAGAGCTGCAGACTCCTTTTTTCCCTGCAGATAAATGAGCCTGGAAGGTTAACTAGAGAGCAGGCAGCTTTGTGAGCCTCCAGGAGGCAGCAAGCAGGAGATGTTTCCTTCAGACAACGGCCTTTCTGGTTGGGGAGCCAGCTTTCTCTTTTGTCTTTCTAGTGGACTGTGATAGCTGCCCTATCCCCTCTCCCTGTCCTGCTAATAGAACTTCTCTTTACTCTTGGAAAACCAATCCATGTGGTTTAAAACTCTTTTGCCATCGAGTCAATTCTGACTCACAGTGACCCTGTAGGATAGAGTAGACCTGCCCCATAGGGTCTCCAAGGAATGCCTGGTGGATTTGAACTGACAGCCTTTGGATAGCAGCTGTAGCTCTTAAACATTACGCCACCAGGGTTTCCCCATGTGATTTAGATGGGGCACATCTCTCCTCTCCGTACTTCCTGGGTCCTAGCAACACAGATAAGCCACATGAGCTATGTCTGGCCAATCAGAACACTCCATTCTCCTGGTTGCCAGTGATTGGCAAATCAGCACGTACCCCAGGCAGAGCCAATTAGAGTTCCTCTATAAGATTTGCTATATTAACGTGGAGGGAGCTGGCCTCTGTCTTCATCTTGGGTCTGGAGCAGGGGCCCATATAAATCAAGAGTGGCAGGTGGTCATCTTCCCCACCAAAGGCTGCCTGAGAATGCAGCCAACACAGAGGGTGCCGGGGGGAGAGAGAGAGACATCCTTCAACACCTGGATCCATCTATGCCTTGATATAGACCCACCAACTGTATTTCTTAGTTATAACAGTCAATAAATTCTAATTTTGCGTAAGCTCATTTAAGCCAGGTTTATGTCACATTCAATCAAATCTGAACTCTGACTTCTATAAACTCTGTCCTGCCTTGTTTATCCAGGTGAATCTATGGGAAGGGATATTTGTGATTAGAATCAGAGACCCACACTGCACCCGTCCTTGGGAAAGGCAGCTCAGACGTGGATAGAGCATTCATCCTCTCCTGCTCTCTTCTGCCTTGCCTTGGAGCTAAATGCAGTCTGAGCCCTTACTCTGGAAGTCTCTAGAGTTGCTCTAAGATGCTCAGTGCTCTCACAATTTCTCTCCACTGCTCCCCCAGGGAGGGAATGGAGGAAAAGAGCTGATGGGGGCTGATGTGGAGGAGAGAATCTTGGTTCTCTTCACCTTAACACACGGCTGGGACACTGCTGGGAAGGCGACACTGGTGGGCCCCAATTCACCTCAACACTCAGAATGACTAAGACTTAGTCATGGCCTTGAGGAGTTCTTGGTGAGGGTGGTGGTCCATATACACAAAGTTGAATGTCCTCTTCAGAACAGTCATCTATGAAATGTCCATTGTACTGAGCAAGGTCTGCCTCTCCAGTGTCACAGAGCGGCCCCCACACAGCTGAGACAGAAGCATGGTGCTCTCTGACAGGCATAAACTGCAATCTACTTAATTTCCTTGAGCCCCCAATGATAGTGAAGTGGTTACATGATTATAGGGAACTAAGGCCGATTGACAAAGCAGAGCTTGTGTGCAGACGTTACTGATGTGGTTTCCAGCTCCTGGGACTGGGGAGACAAGCTGAGGGAGGTACAAATCTGGCTTTGTAAACTAGCATGGACTTCTGAAATCAAGCTGGGTCTGAGAGAAGTTGAACAACTTTATCGAGATATAATTAAAGTACAATAAACTGCACATAGTTAGAGCGTGACAATTTGATCAGTTTCGACATAATGTATGCACCCATGACGCCATCATCACAATCAAGATAATGAATATTTCCATCTCCCTGAAAAGTTGCCTGGTGCCCCTTCCTTCCTTTCATCCCTATCCGAAGGTAACCACTGGTCTGTTTTCTGTCACTATATACTAATTTCCATTTTCTAGAATTGTTAATAAGCATTTTAATGTGAGTTGAAAGTAGAGTTTAATAAGATGGTGCTGCCTTCTCAGAACAGGTGGGACAAGCTCCTTTGACTGGTTGAGTTGTGGCAGCAGAGGCTCTTTTGACTCTGCCCAGCTCTAAATTCCTGGAAGATTTCCTCTCACCGCCCTTTGAGAAATAAGCCGTAGGCTAGCTAGGGTGGCAGCGTGTGATTTGAGAACTTTGCAATGGGCATTAGCCAAGCAAAGCCAAGTGCGTGAGGGTGATGGAGCAGAGGATATGAGTAGGAGAATGATGGGAACTGAGGGCTGGGAGGTGGACGGGGACAGATCCCAGGTGTCTCATCTTTGCCAAGATTAGAACCAAAGGAACTAGGTTTAAACTGAAGGACACGGAACTTAGAACTGCCTGTAAAAGGCCAGTGTTTCTGAACAATGGGGGAAACTAACAGCAGACAAGGTGAAATTGCTTCTGGAGGCATTTCATCCAAAAAAAAAGAAGATAAATTTTTGTCTTTATGGGTTGAAGTAGCCATGATCCAATGTGAAGGCAGCCTAAATTCTCATCCAGGTCTGACTTAATCATAAAGAAAGCTTTAAAGTGTTTTATATAAATATGCTTTGAAGCATAATAGCTCATCAAGTGAATGCTTCAAAATGCCTAGGTATAACTTCCATCACCTGTCAGTTTGCTGTACTTTGTTGGCTTGTGTGTTGCTGTGATGCTGGAAGCTGTGCCACTGGTATTTTAAATACCAGCATAGTCACCCATGATAGACAGGTTTCAGTGGAGAGTCCAGACTAAGAAAGACTGGGAAGAAAGGCCTGGTGACCTACTTCTGAAAATTAGTCAATGAAAACCTTATGGATCACAACAGAACATTGTCCAACTTGCTCGCTTTGAATGTTATCAGGAGGGCTCAATTGCTAGAGGAGGGCGACATGTTTGGTGAAGTAAAGGGCCAGTGAAGGTGAGAGAGACCCTTGGTGAGATGAGCTGGCACAGAAGCTACAGCGATGGACTCGAACATGCTGGTTATTGTGAGGATGATGCAAGACCAGGCCACGTTTCATTCTGTTGTACATAAGGTTACCATGAGTTGACATCCACTCAACAGCAGCTAACAGCAACAGCAAGAAGTCTAGCTCGACAAGCTCCGCTTTGAGATGGTGGGAGGTAAGCCTGGGTTGAGAAGGGTCAGCAGTGAACAGGTTCCCTGATGGAGGACACAGGTCTGTCCACACGCGGTCTCCAGTGTGCGTGCTCTGCTGCTGATCCAGGACCGGCCACGGTGCCAACAGGACTCCCCACTGACATCAAGTAAGCTAGCTTCGCAACATAATTTTAGGTTCAGAGACAGTAAGAAGGCATCATTAAAAACTGATATGACTTACATCTACAAATAAATCATGCTCAATTTCCCACCCTTACATCCTTCCTCAGACAATTAAAATTTGATGGATACAATTCTATTGTTGAACAAATACTGTCTCCTATATCTTGTGTGTCTCTTCAACGTCTCTGGGCTACAGGTGATCAACATGTGCTATTTGAAAAATCATTTTGTTTATCTTTTATAAAACCACATTGCAATTACATTAGAGGTTAACGTCCAATGAATTGGAAATCAATTCTTGAGTGCCTCCTCACCTGGGCTGGTGGTGGGGACATGGGAGAAGTACACTGACTGACATCATTAAAGCTGTGATGTAGTTGTCTGTGTGCTTGTTTGCCCCCTCCTGCAGATCTCTGGGCAGGGGCCCTGCCATGTTTGTCTTTGTACTCCTAGTTTCTAACCGAGTATCTAATTCACATCACCAACTGCCGCTGAGTCGATTCTGATTCATGGCAACCCCATGTGTCAGAGTAGAACTGTGCTCCATAGGATCTTTAATGACTGATTTTTTGGAATGATCACCAGGCCTTCCTTCCCAGGTGCCTCTGGGTGGACTCAAACCTCCAGTCTTCCGGTTAGCAGCTGAACATGTTAACCATTTGTACCACCCAGGGACTCCGCCTAATACATAACAAATAAAACGAATCCATCTTACTGAGGGTCTCCCACACCCTCATTGGCCCTCTACTTCACCAAACATGACGTCCTTCTCTACTGACTGATCCCTCCTGATGACATGTCCAAAGCAAGAGAGCTAGGCAATGATCAGTTCTGATCCATAAGATTTCCATTGGCTAATTTTTGGAAGTAGATCACCAGGCCTTTCTTCCTAGTCTGTCTTAGTCTGGAAGTTCTACTGAAACCTGGCCACCATGGGTGAACCACTGGTATTTGAAATACTGGTGGCATAGCTTCCAGCATCATAGCAACATGCAAGTCACCACAGTACAGCAAAAGTGACAGATGGGTGGTGGAAATGTTCCATAGACACCTCAAATTCAACATGTTCAAAACTGAAATTATTATCTCCTCCACCACACCACATTAAAACATAAAATAAGTTCTTCTATCCACACAGTTTCCCAGGCAAAGAAACTAACATATTTTTTACTTCTCTGTTCACCGTTCAAAGCCAATCAATTTTTGAGCCCTGTAAATTCTGCATCTTCACCATCTGTTCTCTCCTTTCCATCCCCATTGCTGTTTCCCTACTCCTGGCCTATCCTCCATAGGAGACATTGGAAAGGCAAGAGGGAAGGAGCAGCCATGTTCCTTGCCACTGGGGAGGTTGGTGCTGGGCAGGAGGTACTGTTGAAGCCATGTGTCGTCAGGGATCTGCTGGCTCACGGGGGGCAGCAAGGGGCAGCAGCTGGGCCCACAGCTCCTCCAGCTTTACTGGATCTCCTCCTTCAGCTCCTCTTACTCCTGGCTCAGGTGTTTGGCATTTCAAAGCAATGGAGGAAAATGGATTATTTAATAAACATCAAAAAAAAAACTTCAGATGACTCAAAAATTTAAATGTAGAAAATTAAATCAGAAAAATATTTATTCATAAACTTAGAGTGAGGAAGATCTTTCTTAGACAGAATGCAAAGCACAGACATCATAGGAGAAAAGATTAATAATATTTGACTCCATACAGAGTGAAAACTTTGGTAGAGCAAAAATAAAACCATAAACTCAAGTAAAAATTAAATGATTGCATTCCAGTGATGGCGGAATGAAGACGTTGGCAAATCCTCTCCCCCAGAAACAACTGTAAAACTGGATGCAACTGTAAAAAAATCAATCATTGCAGGGCTCTGGAATATACCAATGGCAAACAACAAATCAAGGAGCATTTATTTGTTAAAAACTGTTGCTCTTCAGGTAAGAACATTAGGAGTCCAATTTTGCTTAAAAGGAGTTTGACATGACAGCCAGGAAAAGAAGAGGGAAAGTGCCGTCTCATGCAGTCACTGTCATGCTAGCAATTCTCGTTCATTCTTTAATTGTTTTTTTAAACACACAAACGGGTGGATTATCCAGTAAGCAGTTTACTGGGTCATCCGCCCTGTCAGGGATTATAAATTTGAAAAGGTGCTGTGAGGTTGGGAGAGAGACAGATGACAGCCATACCTAGAAGCAGAATCTTTGATGCGGTCGAAAAATGTGAAGTTGTTCACTACAGATAATCTGGTAAGCAAGGTAAACACCATACTTACTTTGCTTATTGGATAATCCACCCCTGTACACAAAGAATATACCTGAGTATCTTCTCATTGCAAAATAGTACAGTAAAACAATATTAATAAAATAAAATTCAAGAGAGAGAGAGAGTAATCAAAAGTCGGCGGTTCGAATCCACCAGCCACTCCTTGGAAACTCTATGGAGCAGTTTTACTCTGTCCTCTAGAGTTGCTAGGAGTCAGAATCGATTTGAGGGCAACAGGTTTTTGGTTTGGGGTATATATATATACATATAAAATTTTATATATATATACTTATATATATATATATATACAAAATTTTGTCTGTTTTTATATTTAAGTAAATAGCATCATATTGAACTATAGTACTGTTTTTCAGCTTGCTTTTTTTCAGTTATGTTTTTGGAGAACCGTCCATGCTAATGAATACGAATTCTCCTCATCTTTATTTAACGGCTGAATAGAATTCCACTGTATTTGCTGTATTATGTCCCTAGTGACGGACATTTGGTCTCTTTGGGCAGGTGTATGAGTAGTTCTAAATTTGGAAGGACTGGGTCAATGTGGATATGGAAGTTTGATTTTAAATGTACAATCCAATTTGTCCTCCAAAAAGTCCTTGTCCTTGCGCCCTTGCCAACATTAAAAAACAGAACAAGGAAAACTTGTTGCCATTGAGTCTATTCCAACTCACATTACATGTTATTAATATTTTAAAATTTTGCCAACTGGCTTCACAAAAAATAATCTCATTTAAAAACTTCTTTTCTTCCTGTGAATCTATAATTATTCCAAAATAAAAAATGACAGACAAGGGAAAAAAAAAAAAAAACCCAAAACTTTTCTTTTACTTCCTTTTGCCACTTCCACAGCAGTGCTGGTATTTCTTGTTCATTATATAATGCTGTTTTCCTCCCTGGAGAGAAATATTTTAGGCCCAGGGCCTGTGAAGAACAGGCTTCCTGTATCCACCTGCTTGCCCTTCTCTGGACCCTACACTATTTTAATGAGCAACATGACCTAATTTCTGGCAAGGAGGTCTGAGGGCTATTTGTTAATTCGGAGATTTGAAAAGAAGGAAAAGTCGAAAATAGGAAAAAAAAGTGTCTATGGTTTTCTTGTTTGTTCAATTTTTCATTAGATTGCTTACCTGTGGCATAATCCCACCAATTCCCACCTGTTCTGGGACAGTCTCCATCAATTATTCTGCCCTCTGTGTCTTCTGGAGCCCTGCTGGTGCAGTGGTTAAGAGCTTGGCTGCTAACCAAGAAGTTAGCAGTTCAAATCCACCAGCCACTCCTTGGAAACCCTAGTGGGCAGTTCTACTCTGTCCTACAGGGCCGTTATGAGTCGGAATCTATTCGATGGCAAAGGGTTTGGTTTTTGTTTTTTTATGTGTGTGTGTGTGTCTTCTAGCTCTTCCTCTCCATTGGATCTTTCTCCGCTCACTGCACACAAACTCCAGTCCTTCCTAGCCTAAAATGCCCTTCCCAGCTGCTAGTACAGCAGAAAAATCGGAGTCAGAATTCCGTGTGCAAATTCCAGCCTCATCCCCTCACTGGTCTTGTGACCCTGGACTAGTGACTTCAGTCAGCCTTGGTTTCCTCTTCTTTCAGTCAACGATGGTTCCTTCCTCACAGGATTGTGGGTGTGAAGTCAGTGAGAACGTGCGTGGAAGTCCCTTGCCTGGCGCCAAGCGCTCTGCTAGTAACGTTAGCTCCCTTTCCCTCTTCCCACTGTGCTGTCCCTTCCCCTTCCTGCCGAAGTTCTAAAGTTCCTCTGAGATGGCGTACAGAGGCGGGTACTACTTCTTCACCTCCCATTTACTCCTCCACCCACTGTGGTCTGCTTATGTGCCACATTCGTGTGGAAGCTGATTTTCCACGGGAGCGACAGACGACATCCTAATTGCTGTACAGGACAGATTTTCCCTCAGTCTTCATTCTGCTTGACCTCTTCACAGCATTTTACCCACTCTTACCATGATCCTTGACGTCCTCTCTCCTTTGGCTTCTATGACAGAACACCCTCCCGGTTCAGCTTGTAACTCAGATTGTCCTGTCCCAGTCTCCCCACTTAGCTTCTCTTTCTCTGCTCCATCTGCCCCCTCAGATCCCGAGCTCTGACCTGTACTTGTCTCTGCTCCCTGGCTCAGATGGCCTCATCCTCACCCATGGCTTCCAGGCCTCCTGTGTCCCAACTATTCCCAAATCTCTTCCCCAGCTGTGGCCTCTCTCCGAAGCTCCCAGACCTGAGCTTCAAAGCCTCCTGGACAGATTTTCCATATGAATGTTCTGTAGACTCTCAAGCTCTGCCAACCTTCCATTCTTACTTCTCAAAATATCATTTCCTCGCTTGTAGGAGACACTAGTCCCTGGGTAGTGCAAATGGTTAATGAGACCAGCTGCTAACTGAAAAGTTGGAGGTTCAAGTCCATCCAGAAGAGCCTAGGAAGAAATTCCTGGCAATCTACTTCTGAAAAATCAGCTATTGAAAACCCTATGGAGCACAGTTCTATTCTGACACACATGGGGTTGCCATGAGTCAGAATCAACTCAAGGGCAATTGGTTGCTGGTTATGAAACACTAAATGTGTGCATGTTATTAGATTGCCTTGATCCGTCCACTCCTCTCTTTCTGTCTCGATCAGCAGCCAACCTCATCAGGTCACCCTTCTACCCTACAGCATGGAACACGGAATCAGACTTCCTGAGTGGCTGACAAGGGGGCAGAGGATACAACCCGGAGTGCTGGCAAGTATCGCCTTGTGGAGTCAAGTTTGACCAGTGAGAAATGGGAGCTAGGAGGGACCGAGGCAGATGAATTCTCCTTTCTCTCTCCTGTGGACCACTCTGAGTTGTGATTCCTATTTGCAACACTTTCGGAAACATCATGCATGCAGGGCAAACACCCTGTTAAGCAGTATTACCTTATTAGTTTTCCCTAAAGCAGAGTCACAGACAAGGGCTAGCATGCAGATAGTTTACTTGGGAAATGATCCTGTGGAGCAGGAGGGAGAGATGGGGGAGTGAAACAGAGAAGAAGAGAAAGTGAGTGTAAAGATATATTGTTAAGTTGGCCCTATTATGGATGGCTGGTCCTCAAAGAAATGGGGTCTCCTAAGAAGCCTGTGAAATACATCTCAGAACTGCCCATCTGGGGCACAAAAGGGGAGCATTTAGCCATTGCTCCTATCGCCCCATGAATGTATACTCCTGGGCACTTCCAGGCTCTTCATGCATGAGTGTTGAGTGGGTTCACTAGCATCTCAAGCCATAGCATCAGAGTAGCCCCGGGCAGGAGGCGAGATATACATGGTACAAGCCCAAGGAAAGACGTTTATAGGTTGTACCCGTGTAAAACTGGTTGAGACCTGCGTAGAACCATTGCTGCAGATGTGGTTAGAGGAGGAAATGGGGCTAAGAAGATTTGAAGTGGCACACAACAGTTGTCAGCCGTGGCCCTGCTGTGTCTCTGTGGCTCATTGTGAAGCAGTGGTCAGTGCAGTGATGCACCACGCTGCATTGCATTGCCTCCCACACTTGCGCTTCTCTGTTCCCTATCCCTCCCTTCTGAACTTGCCCCTCGCAAAGAAAGTGTTAGCACCTTAATCCTTGCCTCAGACTCTGATTTCTAAAGGATCATTGTAAAACGATTGATACTACAAAAACGGAACCTCAGGAGCGAAAATTTTTGTTTCTTTTATTGTTGTAGTTTAAGTGAAAGTTTATGATTCAAGTTAGTCTTTCACACAAAAATTTATACATACATTGTTATGTGACCCTAATTGCTCTCCCTGTACTGTGACAGCACACTCTTCCTTTCCACCCCAGATTTCCCGTGTCCATTCAACCAGCTCCTGACCCTCTCTGCCTTCTCATCTCACCTCCGGACAGGAGCTGCCCATTTAGTCTCATGTATCTACCTGAGCTAAGAAGCACACTCCTCACAAGTATCATTTTATGTCCCCCAGTCCAGTCCAATCTTTGTCTGGAGAGTTGGCGTTGGGAATTGTTTTAGTTCTGGGTTGACAGAGAGTCCAGGGACCATGCTTTCTGGGGTTCTCAGGAGGAGACTTGGATTGCTCACCGGCTATAATCAATGGCTGATGGTAAGTGAGGTGGCAATAATTTTTGGCAAATGGCAGCATCCCAATACTTAACTTTCACCTGTGGTTACTTTGGAAGAGGTGATGTTTGAGGGTACTGTCTCAGAGCCCTGATGGTGAAGTGTTTAAGAGCTATGGCTGCTAACAAAAGGTCAGCAGTTCGAATCCACCAGGCACTCCTTGGAAACTCTACAGGGCAGTTCTACTCTGTCCTGTAGGGTCACTATGAGTCGAAATCAACTGGAGGGCAATGAGTTTGGTTTTTTTGGTTTATCTTGGAGACTGGGTAATAGATTCACTTAATTGCTAGGGAAATAGTACTAACTAAAATGAATGTAGCGTAGTCTGGCTGCTTATGACAGCACTGGAGACCTTCCAAAAAAGAATGACAGGCAACTTCTAACTTAAGACATACTTTTAAAGCCAGAGAGCATCTATGGCAGATTTTATTACTATTATTTTTAAGCTTTATTACAAATATGTATTTAAGGGTAAGTTCCCTACAGAAATGTGCACAAATTGTAAGTATAAAGCTTAGTGAATTTTCACAAAGTGGACACAAACATCTAACAACCCCGGATCAATAAATATAAAATTATCAATACCCCAGGAACCCCGTTATGGCCCCTCCCAGTCACTGCCTCTCTTTTCCACTAAGGTAACTATTATTTTGACCTCTAACACCCCTATGTCAGCTTTTACAAAACCCTTATCTGCTGTGACTGCACAGGTCATACTGTACTGGAAATCAGACCCAGAATCTGGTTAAGGTGGCAGAGCTACAGAAAAGACTAAATGAGGCACCTGGTAGGGAAAGAATGAAGCCATTGAAACCTGGGTTGGGGATGTTTGAGTAGCTGAACCAAAAAATCTTAAACCCCCAAATTCCCCTGAGACCTCCTGGTTGGCAAAAGCAGTCTCTTCCCTCTGCCAGAGGAGACTAGTCTTCCCTTGCCTGGAAATCATATAACGGCCTCACCTGAAAAAGTGTCTCACAGAAAGGTACTAATTCTCTTCAAGACATGCTCCCACCATTCCTCATTGCCTCCAGGCCAAAAACTAGACACAGTTTCCAGCACAGCCTGAATGGGGAAAAATAGCCTACATGTCAAGGGAGTTTTTGGAACTTGTTGCTATCAGCAAGTTATAGGGGGTATGTGTGGGAGTGTTAGACCAGGCTCAGGACAAACTATAAAACTGGAGAGGGTAGAATTCTTGACATGGGTCTGTACACTCACGATTCGTGGACCAGCAAGCTAGCCAGACAATGGCAGTGTTGTTTACCGCAGCTCTGTGGGGCAGAGCTGTTGGCGAATCATAGATTTGCAGTGAGGACAGCCTCAATCCAGAAACTACAGTCTGAACCACAGCCACCCTAACTGACCCACAGACCTGCAGTTAGGAGCAGAGCCAGCCCAGCTACCCCAGCCACCAGAGCCTGGAGCAGAGGCACCCAGTCAAGCTCAGTATAGATCAACTGAACGACAGATGATCACAGGCACATGAGTGATAAGAAATGATTACTGCTTTAAGCCCTAAGTTTCGAGGTGGTTTGTTTGCAGCAATATCTAACTGATATAGAGATTAACACATCTGTCTTAGAAATCAACAGACAAATAATAAGTAAGGCTTTAAAAGATTTGAATGACCCAGTTATTAAGCTTGATATAGCAGATGTATTTAAAAAAAAAAAAAAACATATCCAACATCAAAGAAGACACATTTTTTTTTTTCTAATATGTAACATTCACACACACACACAAATGAACGTATGTTAGGCCTAAAAGCAAATCTCAACTCATTCCAAAAAGGAAAAAATCTACAGCCACATTTACTAATCAGTAAATGATAGCCAAAAAAACCCCAAAACTGAAACTAAAATCTGTCCCCCCCAAAAAAACTATTGATTAAATTGGGGTAGAAATAATTCTTTGAAATACTTGAGACATAGAGAATAAAAAACTAAATTTATAACTAATTAGAAATGAATAACAAGAAGTATTACATTTAAAAATTTATGGGATACAGCCAAAGTCATACTAAAAAAAATTATAGTCTTAAAAAATTATAGCCTAAATGCATGTGTTAGAAAATAAGACATTTAACAAATAAATGAATTAAGCTTTCAACTCAAGAAGCTAAGAAAGAATATTGAAGTAATTCCAAAAAGTAAGTAAATAATAAACATAAAATCAGAAACCAAAGAAATGAAACAATAGGAATTATACAAGTTTTATGGGGAGGGAGGGTGGGAGGGGAGATATCAATAAAATAGAGAAGCTGTGACAAGTTTAATCAAGATAAAATGAGAAAAGATATTAATAAACAACGTTAGAAACGATAAAGGTGACATAAAATATAATGGAGTTTTAAAAAATGAGGAGATGTTATATGAAAGTTTATAATAATAAATTTTAAAATCAGAGGATAAAACCAGGATTTTCTAGGAAGCAAATGACCAAAAGTGACAAAAGGAGGAAATTTGAAGAGCTCATTAAGCACAGAGGAAATTGGAAAGGTGGTCTATTAGGGGCACTAAAATGTCATCAAACGCAGTCGATTCTTCTGACAAGTTCCACTAACCCTTTAAGGAATTGAAAATTCCCATATTCCATAAGTTAAATCTCCATTTAAGAAAGAAGAGGGGAGGAAAGGAGGAAGGGAGGAAAAGGAGAAAATTATAAGACTAGCTCACTTACAAAGATGAAAATTCTGAGAAACTGACCAGTGTGTTGCACATTAAATCCAGCAAAAGATTACAAATAAGATTGTATCAGGTATGCAAACATGGTTCAACATTAGGAAATTTTTTATGTAAGTTGTTTTATGAACACTTTAAAGATGAAAATCATACGATTATTTCAGTGAGTGATGAAAAAAATGTGACAAAATTCAACACATTCCAGAAAGGAAAATAAAAACACTGGGGCTAGGAATAGAAAGAACCTCCTTAAAACGATAAAGCTATTGTTAGAAATCGACCACATCTGAAACATTTTCCTGACTTGTACTCTTCTCCAATTCCCAGGGCTTGAAGCCCAGAGGTTTTGGTGGGGTTTTGTTGGACAGTGGATTCCAGTGGTACTATATTTTTATGTATCATTATATTCCTTTGATCATTCTAATTGAAATTTGGAAAAGGAGAGGGATTTTAATAAACAGGTTTAAAAGAAGGATTCTCAAAATTTAGTCCAAATTAGAATCATCTAGGAATTTTTTTAAATGCAGAGATCTGGGCCCACCACCAGAGATTCTGATTCACTAGATCTGATTTCCAGGCATAATTAGCACTGAAACAGACTGCCCATGTCTCTGTCCCTGGGTGGCACAAATGGTTAAGCACCAAGCTATTAACCAAAGGGTTGGTGGTTCAAACCCACCCAGAGGTGCCTTGGAAAAAAGTCCTGATACCTACTTCCCAAAAGTTACAGCCATGAAAACTCTATGGAGTGCAGTTCTACTCTGAAACACATGGGGTCTCCATAAGTCAGAATTAACTCAACTGAAACTAGTTGGCTGGTTGGTTGGTTGGTTAGTTGGTTAGACGACCATTGGTCCTAGCTGGAAGGCAACATGCAGAGGGACGAGGCTACAGATGAGATGCCCCCTGTGTGTGGGGAGGTTATAGCCCTTCTCAGAAATGGGTCATGGCTCTCTTCATTCAGTATGTAGTGTAAAGATGCAGCTGTGCCTTAGCAACACCAGCGATCCATATGTTGCTCTATGCAGTTCTACTTTTGAGGAAGGGAAAGTAATTCTTGTTTGGAAACTGTGGCACACACTCACACCCATGAAAATACATTATTATGTGCTGAAGATAGTACTCTAGTTACTGCTCTGAAGGGTACTCATGAGCTGAGGGGTGAAGCGTGTGGCACAAGGAAACACGTCTACCTGTCC
The DNA here is from genome assembly GCA_030035585.1 of Dugong dugon. Lineage (NCBI taxonomy): Eukaryota > Metazoa > Chordata > Mammalia > Sirenia > Dugongidae > Dugong > Dugong dugon. The sequence continues at coordinate 24,977,746 of CM057481.1, read as the reverse complement.
TGGGGATAGAGAAGCAACAGAGGAGCAACAGCTGAGGGCTGAACTTCCCCTGAGTTGCAGAATCCATCAGACTATTCAAATAATGCTATAGGAGGCAAAGGTTGGTCTAGGGGCATAAAGGAAAACCGGTAAATCCTTATATGCTACAATGTCCCTGTTCACGAGTTCTAAGTTTTAACTCCTGGAAAACTGGAGTATATCCTCAAGTAAACTTTTTATTTAACTTTTTTTCTGATTATATTAATAATGCATATTCATTGTAGAAAATTTGAACAACAACAAAACAAAAAAAATGCAGAGAAACACTGTTACGAAAATAAGACCACAGACAAGAAATTTTTTTTTAAAATGACTTTTGGGAAGTTTTCACCAGCCAGAAGCAGGGTGACTGTGTCACCTCATTTCTGAATATATCAGTTTTACAGATTATTTTTATACATGAGTGTAGCATTATATTCCCTCCCCACCTTCCAGAAATTGTTTTGGGATGCACAGGAGAAGGAGGCCCTTGTACTAAAAGAAAACACTTAGAGTATCCATTTAAGAAGTATTCAAGTATACATTTGGAAAGAAGGGTGAATAACAGTTGGAAAAAAAAGGTAAAATATAAATATGAAAGGCAGTTCAGATATATATTGGAAATAGAGTTACAGTATTTGTTCAGAGTTTTTAACTTTTAGAATATATGACAAAATTCTTTTGATTATGGAGGTGATTCTATTCTAGCTATCTGTCTGTCGATCTATTTATCTATCTACCAAACTGGATTCAAATTATACATGATGTTTTGTAGCTGCTTTTTAAATGTAGAAATATACTGTGAATCTATTTCTCTGCAATTAAATATGTCAAATCATAATTATCAATGGTTGCATGATATTTCCTTTATATTAGTCAGGATAGGCTAAACTGTGCTACAGTAACAAACAATCCCGGAATCTTACGGATTTATATTACAGCAGTCTATTTCCCAGACCTGGAGCAATCATTTTTAGAACATTGCTAGTCACTGTCATAGAACAAGAAGAAAACAGTCATGCCACCATCAAAGATGACTGTTCTTAATTTTTTTTATATATTCTTTTATCTTTTGAAATGAATCTGTATGCTAGGTGCCTGATGAGAGCATGAGCTTACTGATGTGAAGTTTTGTATCTCGCTTTTTTCATCCCATACCTTGAGCACTTATCCTTCTAGAAACTGATTTATTTTTTCCACAGCAAAAAAAAAATCCCTCTCTTTCCTTCCAGTGGTACTTTCTATAAGTAACCACTGGAGCAGTTTGGTACATATTCTTCCGGATATATTCTGTGCTTATACAGATATGAAAAAGAAATACTCTTGTACACATACGTTCTTTTTTAAAAAACAGTAACTGGAACTGTGTTCTATGTGTTGTTAGCTTTTTTGTTTGTTTGTTTTTTCCACTTAACAGTGTGTCATTTACTCATTCAATAATTCTTTTTGGTGCTGCCTCTGTTTTAGGCACTAAGAACCATGGATACCTTCCAAGGGAGCTGCAAGAAACTCCACCTCATTTTGAAAAATGAATGAGTATTCCAGAAGCAATTTATTTAACTGTTCACCTGAACTTTTAGGCTGATTCTAATATTTTTTCTTTGATCAACCATGTTTCTCCCATTTGTCTAACAGGCTGCTAGCCAAGACAATGAGGACAGTGGCAATTAATTCAGCAGATGGCTCATTACCCTCCCTTATTAACCACCACCTCTCTTCTGGATACACTATTTTAAAAATACTAATTGCTATTATATCCAATTAGTGCTGCATCAGGGTTTTGCACTGTTATCAGTAAAAGAAATATTCAAGTAGTTTCATATCAGTAATGATGTTTTGAATGAGTTGAGTGAAACGAGGATTTGATTCACAAACTCCTAGGACCCATCTGTGGTTCTCTTCACCTGCCGCTGGGAAACTGGTGTTTGTTGTGGCAACCCAACCTCTTCTGGTCTTTAGGGTAGGAGCTGACATATTGATTCCATTTACAGCTTCAAAAGGCTTTTCTTTCCCTCGATAAATTAGCTTGATAAAAAAACAAAAATAATCAAACCTGTTGCTGTTGAGTCGATTCCGACTCATAGTGACCCTATAGGACAGAGCAGAACTGGCCCATAGTGTTTCCAAGGAGCAGCTTGTGGATTCGAACTGCTAACCTTTTGGTTAGCAGCTGTGGCCCTTAACCACTGCACCATCAGGGCTTCCAAATTATCTTGGTAGGCCACATTATTTCACATCAAGTCAATTTTTAATACCTTGAAATGTCTTCAGTTAAAATTTTTCTTTATGGCATAATGCTTGCCATGTCAGCCGTAACTCCGCTCCACCCTCCCATCAGCGACCTTATCTCTCTTCCCATTTCCTTACAGCCAGCCTAGTGCTGCCCTACCTCATCCTTGCTCTAACGCACGCACTTGCCGTGAAGAGATCCTTTGGCTTGTGCGTCAGCTCCCTCCTGACCTGCCCCCACTACTGCTCCAGCCTCGGGTACCCCACAGGCTCCCTTCCCTTCATTGGTCATGTTGCTCAACCACAGGGCCCTGAACGAGCTAGGAGCTCCCTGAGTTCTGATTTTACACAGGCTGTTCCCTTTGCTGGGAATAACCTCCTTCTTCTCTCCTGGGTTAACTTCATCTTAAAGCATTCAGATTCACTGCTGTACTGAAGTAACCCAGCTGGCATATAGCAGGACCAACAGTTAACTTGAAACAAACGCAGGGATGTTTGGTGTCAGGGAGGAGTCAAGCTCTGAAGCTAGTACATAATGGGACAAAATCCCTGTTTAGTGAAAATACTAAGTAAATACTTGTATTACATAGTAAATAGTCAAACAAAGTTACATCCCTTAGAGAATCTAGGACCCTTAGGAGGCTGTTCGACAATGCTCTTAGTATGACATGGAAAGGCTGTGTCACAATTTGGCAGGGAGTGAGGGGCTTATCTCCAAGTTTCGGGCAATTTTTCTTACATCTCTTGGTGCTTCAGTTTCCTTCTGTGTAAACTGAGGTTAATAATACTGCCACCTATTTCAAAGGGTTCTTTTGAAGGTAGAATGAGTTAATATGGGTACAGTGCCTAGTCAGTAGTGCCTCAATTCACTCACCTAACAATACTCTTTTAAATGAGTTGATACCTTGTAGAACATCCTGAAGTTGCAAATGATTTCTGTCAGGTAGAAGGGATCACTCTGAAAGGCTATGGTTTTAGGCCCTATAGAACACGTCTTGTATCCAGTTACGGTGCTGTGGTTAAGCAATCAGCTAACCAAAAGGTCAGCAGTTTGAACCCACGAGCCTCTCCATGGGAGAAAGACACGGCAGTCTGCTTCGGTAAAGATTTATAGCCTTGGAAACTCGATGGAGCATTCTACTGTGTCCTACAGGGTTGCTATGAGTCGGAACTGACTTAACTATAACTTTTTTTTTTTTTTAATTTCATAGTAAGCTGTTAAATGCTAGCTTACTGCTACCTATTGTTATTAAGGAGTCACTGACTGGTGCAAATGGTTAATATGCTCCAGTGTTAACTGAAAGGTTGGATGTTTGAGTCCCCCCAGAGGTGCCTTGGAAGAAAGGCCTGGTGGTGATATACTTCCGAAAAATTAGCCATTGAAAACCCTGTGGAGCACAGTTCTACTCTGACACACATGGGGTCACCATGAGCCATAGTCAAATTGACAGCAACTGGTTATTGTTGAGGAGCCCTGGTGGCACAGTGGTTAAGTATTCAGCTGCTAACCAAAAGGTCAGCAGTTTGAATCTACCAGCTGCTCCTTGGAAACCCTATGTGGCAGTTCTACTCTGTCCTATAGGGTTGCTGTGAGTCGAAATCGACTCGACGGCAATGGGTTTGGGTTTTTTTTGTTCGTTTAGTTATTGTTACGACTCAGCAGTGGTAATATTAATCCCACATGGGCCTAACTCTTGAGACCGCTTCTCAGATTTATTAGAGAAGGCAGCAGCGGCAGGATGGTGATGGTGTGTGGACTCTGCTCAGAAGGGGGACCTGTGGGTACGGACACTTAGCTGAAGGGTGAGGGGAAAACCATGCCTGGGTTGTGCCATTTGGAGAAGGTCAAGTGGCCCTGACACAGCATGAGTCAGATGCTGACATTTGGTTTGGCCAACTCCCCTGCCACTTATAGACCATCCCAACCCCAAAATTGGCAGGGAAAACCCTAGTCTGGTGGCTGCGGATATGAAACTTTCAGATGAAGCCCAGAAAACAAATTCTTAGTTGGTTCCTCCTGGAGCAGGGTCCACATGGACATCATTCCTTGACTTTCTCTGTCCATGTTTGGTGGCAGAACAGCATGTTGTGTTCCGCCTCAGGATCTTTCTCTTTGCGAGAAGGGATCCCTCCTCCAGAAGAGCAGCCCTCTTCCTGCCTCCCCCACCCGCCCCGTCTCGGCCCACCAGCACCTCTCTTCTCCTCCCACCCTTCAATACAGAGTACAGTTGTCAGAACTTATAGGTGGCTGCAAATATGGAACTTGCAGATGAAGGTATTGCTTTATTTCATCTTTTCATCTGTTTGTCTTATGTCTTCTATTCTTTTGGCGTAACCCTAGAATGCTCAATAGCAGTTCCAGTAACATCTCAAGTTGTCTTGTGTTCTTCCAAGAGCAGGTTCCACCCCCTGCCAATTTCTCTGAGATATAATTGAAGTACACTAAACTGCATATATTTAAATTGTACAATTTAATCTGTTTGACATATGTATAGATCACCACAATCAAGATGGCGAACGTTTCCATTACCGCCAAAAGTTTCCTTGCGCCCACTCGTAAGCTATCCCACCCTCCGTTTATTAAAAAGGCAACCACCGATCTGCTTAACAGAGTAATTTGCATTTTCTAGAATGCAAATTGTTGTGTTGTTAGTTGCCATCAGGTCGATTTCAACTCATGGTGACCCCATGTATGCAGAATAGAACTGCTCCATAGGATTTTCAAAGCTGTGACCTTTTGGAAGCAGATCTCCAGGCGTGTCTCCCAAGGAGCCTCTGAGTGGGTTTAAACCACCAAACTTTTAAGCTAGTAGTCAATGTACATAATTGTATAGAAAGTATAAATTGTATATAAATTAAATCATACAGCATATGCCCTTTTTTTGTCTGGTTTCTTTCATTTAGCATAATGATTTTGAGATTCATCCATGTTGTTGTGTGTACCAACAGTTTCTTTCTTTTTATTGCTGAGTAGTATTCCACTGTATGAATATACCACAAATTGTGTATCCATTCACCTGATGATAGACATTTGGGTTGTTTCCAGGTTTTTGTTTTGTTTTTCTTTTATTATTTGCTACTACAAATAAATTGTATTGTTTGCTGTGAGTATCTGTGTACACATCTTTGTGTGGACATATGCTTTCATTTCTCTTGGGTAAATACCAAGTAGTGGAATGGCTAGGTCATATGGCAGGTGTATGTTTAGCATTTTAAGAAACTGCCACACTGTTTTCAAAGTGGTTACATCACTTTACATTTCTATCAGGTGTGAATGAGAGTTCCAGGTGCTCCACATCTTTGTCAACACTTAGTATGGTCAGTCTTTTTAATTTTAGCAATTCTAGTAAGTGTATAGTGGTAACTTGTTATGGTTTTAATTTTTTTAAATAATATTTTATTGTGTTTTCAGTGACAGTTTATATAGCAAATTAGATTCCCATTTAACAATTTCTATACAAATTGTTTAGTGACATTGCTTACATTTTTCACAACATGTCAACATTCTCATTATTTCCATTCTGATTATTCCTGTGGTTTTAATTTTTATTTCGTTATTGAATACTGATATTGCACATCATTTCATAGGCTTATTGGCCATTCATATATTTTTTCTTCTTCATATATATATATATATGTATATACACATATCTTTGTGAAGTGTCTGAATATTTTGCACATTTTCTTATTTTGTTGTTTATCTTATTATTATTGAGTTGAAGCATTCTCTGTATGTTCCGGACAGTCCTTTGTTTTACCTATGTGTTGCAAATATTTTCTCCCAATCTTGCATTTTTATTTTCTTAATGGTGACTTTCGTAGAGTAAAATTTTTTATTTTGATGAAATTTGATTTATCAATTTTTTTTCTTTTATACTTCATGTTTTTTTGTGTCCTGTATAAGAAATCTTTGCTAATCTCAAGATTGCAAAGATTTTCTCCTAGAAGTTTACGGTTTTACACTATACTTTTGGGTCTATGATCGAAGTTGAGTTAATTTTTGTGTGTGGTATGAGTTAATTTTATGAATATTCATTTTTTCCACATAGATATCCAGTAGATCCAGGATCATTTATAGAAAAAACAAGATAAGGTTTTGAGGTGTAACTACCTTCTTATCTAGAGGTGTTCTGTTTGGTCATTGTGTCTTAGGAGCTGTATAGTACATCAGGAGTATACCTAAAGATCAGGGACTGCCGGATTAAAGCAGGGTCAGGGTTTTTATAGAGTAAAGGAGAGTTGAGTACATGAGCTTATGGTTTTGGTTTATGTAGCAGTTTTTTTACTTTAATTGGAACTCATGGTTGGAGGTTGTTCCTGCTTTTGTGTCTCTTGCTTGAGGTGAGTTGTTGAATCCCAATACCATGAGAATAGTATTTTCTAAGAACCGTTTTTGCAAGCCTTATCAGCTAGTCAAAGTTAGCGGAAAAGGGGCAAAGTTAGAAGACGGGGGAAACTAGGGACCTTCTATCACGTGGGTTTTAGTCTTTTTGCATGGGAATCAGATTGCATCACAACTGAGAGTATGTAGGCAGGAGCACTGGGAAAACTGGAAAATGACCCTCACATGCAGGCTCCCCTATAACCATTCTTGAAGGTCAGTGCTTATGGATCCTCCTGTAGACCCTGGCTTCTCCCTACTCTGCTCAGAGAACAAGGAAATCCCTTGCTCTGACATAGGGTCATCCTCTGTGACCATCTTACTCTGGCCTATGGGAAATGTTTAGCTTTGTACACCTCAGGGATAGATAAGAAGATCTTGGGGCTTTTTAACCCTGCCTACCCCAGTCATTTCCCCTCAACCTCTTTTCAAGCTTCTTGGCATCTCTTCCTGGCCACTGCTTAGCCTGCCCTGTCTTGCTGGACAAGCTTCACCAGCATCTCTTCTGTTAGTCAAGCCGTCCTCCCGTTTCTTCAGTCATGGCCCTGACTCATTCAGCCAGGCTAGTTTGTGGCTACTTCTGCTGGTACTTCAAGCTCTTGGGTCTCCCTTTCTTCTACCAGCCCATCCTCTCCCTCTTTCGTCTCTTTCTGGGCATTCTACCGACAAGGGTGTAGCAGCTCCATTTAGAAAATCCCTGTTGCTTCTGGCAAATGTGTACATTAGGTTAGCTATGTTCTTTCTACTGTGTGTTGGAAAGGTAGCCATGGAGATACACCTGTAGTAATCCCAGGCATGGACCTTGGAAATCTCTTTCCCCCTGAAAACATGGGGGCCTTCCATCTGTTGGAAGAGAAAATACTGCCTCCAGTTCCAAAAAAGATCTGAAAACACTCATCTTGTCTCCACTTTAATTTAAGTAGCTTATCTTCTGGGAGCAGAAGACACTTTGGATTTCCTCAGGTTAAAAAATCTATTTACCCTCCAGGCCCATAAAACAAAATGAGACTAAAGGGGCACACCAGCCCTGGGACAAGGACTAGAATGCAGGAGGGGACAGGAAAGCTGGTAATGGGGAACCCAAGGTCGAGAAGGGGAGAGTGTTGACATGTCATGGGGTTGGTAACCAATGTCACAAAACAATATGTGTACTAATTGTTTAATGAGTAGCTAGTTAGTTCTATAAACATACATCTAAAGTACAATTCAAAAAAAAAAAATCTGTCTACCCTCAGTGATTTTACAGATGAGGGGACTTAATTCTAACCTTCTGGATGAGGCACAGAGGTAGTGGTGACTGTAGTTCCCAGTGGCTGTGTCCCTTTCCTTCCTGACCAGAGGTGTGGGAAGGACGCCAATTAGCATACAAGGTACGCTTCCCCTGGGTCAATGAAGCTCCTCAGGATGACAGGCTTGGCAGGTTAATCAAAGGCAGGATTTCCTCCCCCATCGGTTCCTTTAAAGGCTCTTTTGTGCCTGGTGCAAACTTCAGAATCTTATGCTGCAAGCCAGGCAGGCAACAGCGGACTGAAGTTCAGTTCACTCTTCCTTCCATATTCAGAAGTCCTCCATCCACCTAATCATGACAAAGTTCTGAATGGGCATCGATGCTGACTGATATAAATACACAGTTAAGGCCATATGGGGTATAGTATTGGTAGTATACTTAACATCTCATCAGGAGAGGTCCATGTTGATCAGTTCGGATCATTCCAACCTTACATAAAGCACTTTTTCATGACATCTAACTTAGCAACACATTGGGGATATCTCAAACCTTCTACCCTCCATCCTTTACTTTGAAGTTTGTCTTTCAGTCTCTTCACAAACTCCCTCTTCTGATCTTAAGCAGCTCTGGCAGCTGTGGGGAGCCTGGGAAGGATAGGGTAACCAGCTGTGACACTTCGTTTCTTTTCTCCCTGCCTGCTATCAGCACCAAGATCCTCTTCTTGCATTGGCTGTCCTGACACTGTAGTCAAAGAATGTTTCCTTCCCTTAGGTAGTTCTCCAAAGCCACATCAATTAAATCTCCTCCTATATCCAGGTTTATTCAAGACAGTGGCTTTTAGTGTTTGGGATTCTAGGCCTGTCCTTTTTTTTTTAAATCTGAGACTTCGGACAGTCAATAATTGTATAAATATACAGTCTTCTGCTTGATGATTTTTGTATCTCTCCTTAAACACATTAAAAACCCAAAACCTGCTGCTGTTGAGTGGATTCTGACCATAGTGACCCTACAGAACAGAGTAGAACCACCGCATAGGGTTTCCTAGGCTATAATCTTTATGGAAGCAGATTGCCAGGTCTTTTTTCCCATGGAGCAGCTGGTGGGTTTGAACCGCCAACCTTTCTGTTAGCAGCTGAGTGCTTAACCGCTGAGCCAACAGGGTCTTCTTCAAATGTGAAGAAGGTTATGTGTGCATCTTTATATCTGAAATTTGCTGTTGGCTTGTCCTCATCTGTTCACTTTAGTCTGCTTGTGGGTGAGGGGCTGCATGTGCTGCTGGACAGAGAGTGGCTGAAGTCAGTCCCCAGGACGTAGACACACCCTTCATCTGTGGTGGCCCTCTGTCAAAATCAGTCCTTCTAACTTTCAGGTATTCTTCACTGTTTCTGACCCAGGGAGAGCATCCCTTCTTGTTGACCAGTGCAAGTATGGTTATACTCATTTTTCTGTCATTTCTAAGGCTTCAGACTGTTGTGGAGCCTGAGCTCCACAACATGGCTCAGTCTACCATGTTGACCTAGAATTCTGAATGTTATTAAATGAAGAAATAAATGGATGAAGCTGTGCTATCATAGAATAAGAGAACTGTTGGTTGTTGTCTTCAATTAATGAAGACTTTCTGGAATCATGCCATTAAACGTTACCTTTCCTGACTCTCACTCTGTCTCTCACTAACTCACTCGTTCATTCATCAGGCAGTTACAGTTACTGGTTACCTACCATGTGCAGCAACTGCCCCAGAGACTAGGGGTAAAAAGGAGAATGGACATGGATGTTGTTATGGATTGAATTGTGTCCCCCCAAAATATGTGTTGTAAATCCTAACCCCCTATACCTATGGTTATAATCCCATTTGGAAATAGGTTTGCATTGTTATGTTAATGAGGCAGTATGGGTGTAGGGTATGTCTTAAATCAATCTCTTTTAAAATGTAACTCAGCAGATAAAGCAAGCAAAGCAAGGAAGCACAAATGGAGGGGAAGCTAAATGCCACATGATCGCCAAGGAATCTGGGAACAGATGCTGAAAAGAGACAAAGACCGTCTCCCAGAGCAGACAGACAGACAGAGAGAGAGAGAGAGACAGCCTTCCCCTAGAACCAGCGTCCTGAATTAGGACTTCTAGCCTCCTAAACTGTGAGAAAATAAATTTCTGCTCATTAAAGTGGTATTTCTGTTATAGCAGCACTAGGTAACTAAGACAGACATAGTCCTGAAATTTCAGGACAGCATATTCTGGAAGGAGAGTGGACTCAGCATTACTCCATTGCATGTGGGCAATAGGAGGATGTAGGGGAAGCAACTGAATGTCTCTGGATGCAGAGAAGGCTTCCAGGAGGAGACGGCATCTGAGCTAAGTTTTAAAGCAGATTTGGATGTATCTAGATAAAGGTGGGAAAGGAGAAAGACATGAACATTTCAAGCAGAAAGAATACCACCTGGTAATACAAGGAGGGGTGAAACAGTCTGGCTGTTCTGGTGCCAGAAAGCAGATCTGGCATTGCTGAAGCCAAGAATACTGTGAAAAGGTGACAGGACGTGAATTAGGGAAGTCTAAACCATGGGTGAGTTTTGAGGTTAGCCCAAAGAATTTGTGAGGAAACAAGGGTCGTGGAAGGTTTGCAGGCAGGAGAAAGACATGATGAGCTTTCAGGTATAGAAAAATCACTCTGGATACAGAGAGGTGGGGAATGAGATGGCAGTCAAGGAGACCAGCTGGGAGGCAATTTCAGTGATCCCAGTCAGAGGAAATGAGGACATGCACTGAAGCAGTGACAGTGGGGATGAACAGGACGGGACAGATGAGAGGTATCTAGGAGATAGGGTCTACAAAACTCAGTGACCATCGGATGTGCAAGGTGAGTTAAAGGAAAAGGTCTAAAATATTTCTGGATTCCTGGAATGACTGGTTGGGGTGAAAGGGTGTCATTTACTGAGATGTGGAACACAGACGACAGAACAAGTTTGGGACAGATGGTGGTGAATTAAGCTTTGGACTTCTTGCTCCCGTGTGTATTAGTAATCTATTGCTACATAACAAATTACCCCAAAATTCGCTGGCTTAAAGCAACAAACATTTATTACCACACATTTTCCATGAATCAGGAGTTTGGGAGATGCTTAGCTGGGTGTTCTGTCTCAGGGTCTTTTATGAGGCTGCAGTCAAGATGTCAGTGAGGAATACGGTGATCTGAAGGCTTGACTGGGGCTCGAGGACCAGTTCCAAGATGGTTCACTCACATGGCTGTTGGCCAGAGGCTTCAGTTCCTTGACATGTGGGCCTCTCCATAAGACTGCTCATAACATGGTAGCTGGCTTCCCCTAGAGTGTGTGTGTGTGTGTGTGTGTGAGAGAGAGAGAGAGAGTCCATGTCTTTTTAAGACCTAGTCTTAGAAGACACACACTGTCACCTCTACTTTGTTCTATCCATTGGACACAAGCCACTACGTCCAGTCCACATTCAAGGGGAGATAAATTAGGCTCCACCTCTTGAAGGCAGGAGTGTCAAATAATTTGTGGACATATGTTAATATTACCACCCTGAGGTATCTATGGGAGTTCCTTATAGAGATGCCCAGGAGGCTCCTGGCTCTATGGGTTTGAAGGTCTGCAAACTGGTGTGGGCTGCAGATATTGATTAGTGACGGAAGTGAGGAAGTGAGAGGTTTAGAAGGCAGAAGGCTGCAGTCAAGGAGTGTAAGTCTTGAGAGTTAAAGCAGTTGCAAGTTATGCCAAGTTCTAGGGTGTGGCCAAGATGTTTTTACTAAAGTATTAGGTAGAACCATATGAAATAGCTGATTTTATAGGTCAAAAACAGAGGAATATCAGGAGTTTCATATAGTTCAGCTGAAAAGAATATGGGTGAAATCACTGAAGTTAAATTTCTGAACTTGGTTTCAGACCAAAGAACCTTAATATATATTTGATGTCATTCTAATAAAAGAACTAGTTAGTGTTTTCTTTTGACTTTTCTGCATTCACATCACCTGACTGCTGACTTCTCAGAAAGCCAGCTGTTGTATTGGAAAATGTGGATCTGGTTTTGCCTTGGTGATTGGAAAACCTACTTGGAGCTTTTCCCGTCTCAGGTGAGTCAAGAAACCAAGAGCCTCTATATGTCAGTCAGCTCACGGACTGATTGAAACCTAGGAATTACCACTCGAAAATTGAGAGTCAGAAAAGAAGTAATAATGGCGCAAATAATTGGTGATCAGCTTCTAGCTGATGGATTGGCGGTTGCAATCTACCCACCTGCTCTGCAGAAGAAAGGCCTAGCGATCTGCTTCTGTAAAGATTCCAGCCAAGAAAACCCTATGGAGCAGTTCTACTCTGTAATACATGGGGTCACTATGAGTCGGAATCAACTCGATGGCAATGAGTTTTGTTGTGTTTTTTTTTTTAAATAAACATATTGAAAATAATTATTTTTAAATGATAGCAAAATGTATCCCTGGTGTCTGAGTAAAAAGTTGGTGCATATACACTGACGATTGTTTTTGCTGGAATATCACACTCACTAACAGAAGGAACAGCATTCTCATCCAGCAAATACTAAATGAGCATCAGCCCAACGAATTACCATAATAACCTTTATATCTTATAATTTTATGGACTGACACAAGCAGCATCTGTCTGTCAAAGGCTTTATAAATGGCATGGAAAATAAGTACCCTGTGGCCAGCATCTATTAACAAGAAGAACGCCCTGGGCACACTATCTCATAACTTCCACTGGCTCCCGGAGGCGTAATTAGGGTTGAATTTTTCATGAACACAAACATCATCTTCTGTGTCCTCTATGCTGTGCTTTGTGCTTGACAATTTGCAACACTCCTCTCAGGAAAACAGAGAAAGAGAGACAAGAGAGTCACATTCTCACTGGCCGGAGACAGTTCTGGGGCATACTCGAAGGGTGCCCTGGGCCCCTCCCGTAGAGCTGGGAGATCTTTTTGGGTAGAACGCTACCTGACTGGTTCTGTCCACTCCTGGCCACGCCGAGGTCACAGGAAACCTCCACACAGTCATCTGGAGCTGAGTCTTCCTAGCAGTACTCTCAGGTTTTGGAAGTGGAAACAAATATCAAAAGCCCTTCATTTTTAGTCCTAAACAGATCTACTTACTCCATCATTCTTTAAAGTCATTTTAAGGAGGCAAACATGACTTGGCTGCCATTTTTTTCCTCAACCTATCTGCTCTTCCTCCTCCTACCTGTGAGGTCTTAATGATCTGCCCCTAAGTCTCCATCCACATTTCCTGTCTCTTTCCCTACAGGCAACGTACACAGCAGTCACGTTAAACTACTTATGATTCGCTAAGTGTGCCTTTATTTCACACAATCCTGGGACCCAACTTCCCCTACTTCTCTACCTGGCTAAAAAAAATCCTTCCAAATCTAGGTCAAGTTCTGATAAAATAAATGTCGCAGCCCAAAGACCAGCTTCTTATTTAATGAGGAAGTACTGAAGGCATTCCTGCTTAAGACAGAAGCAAGATGAGGAAGTAACTATTGCCGTTACTTTTTAACACTGTGCTGGCAGTTCAGCCAGTACAATTAGACGAAACAATTGGAGGCGGAATAATTGAGAAGGAAGAGGTTAAATTTTCTCTGTCTGCAGATGATATGATAACATACCTGGAAACTCCCCAAACATTAAACATTAAAATAGATATGAGTATTCAGTAGGATACAGAATGGAAAATTAGCCTTCCTATATACAAGCTATGATTAGTTAGAAGATATAACTCAAGAGAATATCCCCACTTACAGTAGCATCAGAAAGATAAAATACCTAGGAATAAACTTAACGAGAAATGTGTAAACCTGTCTGTGCAAAACTTGAAAATACTCCTCAAAGTAAAAAAGGCAGGCCTAAATCCAATAGCATCAGTAAAGAGGTACAGGGGGTGTGGACTGTACTGGGTGACTCTGTCAGGGTGGGTGACACCAAAATGACCATTTATAAAACTTTGGGGCAGTTTTTCAGCAGAGATTTATTATTTTTTACAAAAATATTCCTGTAGTTAATTGTAACAACAAAAATATTTTTCATAAGCCTAGCTTACATGTGTCAATATGCCTACAAGGCTTCTAATGTGCTCTGGTCAGAGCTGTCATTATTACCCAATTACAGTAACGCTTAGAATCATGGTTTTGTTTGCATGCGCCACAAGCATGCACTGTTGTTTTCATTGCTGCTGGTGTTTTTATAGTTGCCGATTTTGTCAAATTTTCTGATGTTTTAGCTCTGTAATATTGTGGTGATTAGTATTTGTGAGTCTATATCAATAATTTTTTTGAGAATGAAGTAGTAATTAAAGGAAAAGAAGGAGTGATGTACGGGAATTACGATTTATGAGTAATGTTAGTACAAAAATCTTTACTAAGTATCTTGTATGGTTTGGTACAGGAGGAGGTTCATGGAGGGGGGTGTTGGTGACACCATGAGTTACTGCACAGGGTGACACCAGCTCTAGTGACATCACTGCCTCAACCAATGAAAGATATATTGTATTCTTGGATGGAAGACAACATCATACAGATTTCAATTTTCCTCGTATTATTTAATGAATTTAATGTGATCCCTATAAAAATATCAACAACTTTTTTTTTCTTCCTGGAACTTGAGAAGATGAATATGAAGTTGCAGTGGAGAAATAAAAGGAGCCCTGGTTATGCAGTGGTTAAATGCTCGGCTGCTAACCCAAAGGTCGGTGGTTTGAACCACCAGCTGCTATGTGGGAGAAAGATGTGGCAGTCTTCTTCCATAAAGTTTACAGTCTTGGAGTATGGGGCAGTTCTACTCTGTCCTACAGGGTCACTATGAGTCGGAATTGACTCAATGGTAAGGGGAATGGAGAAATAAACAAGCAAAACTGTTGAGGAGAACCCCGAAAAGAAGAACAGCACTGTGGGATGAGGCCCAGCCCTACCATATATTAAAACATGCTAAAAGTCCTAAGTAATTAATGTGGTATTGGTGCCTAAAAAGACAAGCCAGTGGAGCAAAATAAGAAGACCCACAGTAGACACAAGTACATATATCAACCTCACCAGTTGCCATCAAGACGATTCCAACTCATGGCGATCCCATGTGTCAGAGTAGAACTATGCTCCATAGGGTTTTCAATGACCGATTTTTTTGGAAGTAAATTACCAGGCCTTTCTTCTGAGGAGCCTCCTGGTGGACTTGAACCTCTAACTTTTCAGTTAGTGGCTAGTGTGTTAACCATTTGCACCACCCAAGGACCCCATATATCAACCCAATACACAATAAAGATGGTTTCTCAAATTACCGAGGAGAGATAGGATGTTTAGTAATTGGTTTGAGACAACTGGGTAACCAAGACAGCACTGGGTCCATACTTCATACATATAGTACGATTAACTCCAAATGGATCAAATACCTAAATGTAAAAAAATGAAACCATAAGTACTAGAAGAAAACATGGATGAATTTCCTTAAAACCTGAAATGGATAATGCCTTTTTAACTATGACTTAAAATTCAGATGCAATTTTTAAAAAGAATCAAAAATTTAACTGCAATTTATTTTTTTAAAATTTTTTCTCATGACAAACACCAAAGACAAAGTCAAAAGACAAACAATACCAACAGCTGTGCTCCTAGGTATTTACACAAATAAGACGAAAATGTATGTCCACAGGAAAACCTTCGCATGAAAGTTTATGGCAGCTTTATTCATAATTGCCCAAAATTGGAAGCAACCAAGATGTTCTTCAATAGGTGAGTGGATAAACTGTGATACATTCATACAATAGAGTATTAGTCAGCAATAAAAAAGAAATGAACTATCAAGGTATGAAAGACCTAAAAAAACCAAACCAAACCCATTGCAGTCTAGTCAATTTTGACTCATAGCGACCCTATAGGACAGAGTAGAAATGCCTCATAGGGTTTTCAAGGAGTGGCTGGTGGATTCAAACTGCTGATGTTTTGGTTAACAGCTGAGCTCTTAACCACTGCACCACCAGGGCTCCACAAAAAGATAGGTAGTTAACTTTAATGTATATCACTAAGTGGAAGAAGCCAGTCCGAAAAAGCTACACACGGTATGATTCCAATCATATGACATTCTGGAAAAGGCAAAACTGTAGAGGCAGTGAGCAGATCTGTGGTTGCCAGGAGTTCAGCAGGAAGGGATGAGGGGATGAAGAGATGGAGCACAGGACATTTTTAGGACAGTGAACTTATTCTGTATGATATTGTAATAGTGGGCACTTGACATTATGCATTTGTCAAAACCCATAGGACTGTACAACACAAATTATGAACTCTAATGAAAACCAGGGACTTTACCAAACCAGTTGGCATCGAGTCGACAGAGTGGAACTGCCCCATAGGGTTTCCAAGGCTATAATCTTTATGGAAGCAGACCTCCACATCTTTCTGTGATGGATTTGAACCACCTACCTTTCGGCTAGCAGCCAAGCACTTAACCACTGCGCCACCAGGGCTCTTTCTATGGACTTTAGTTAATAATAAAACCTGTTGCCATCGAGTCAATCCCAACTCATAGCGACCCTATAGGACAGAATAGAACTGCCACATAGGGTTTCCAAGGTTGTAAATCTTTACAGAAGCAGACTGCAGCATCTTTCTCTTGAGGACTGGCTCGTGGGTTCGAACCTCTGACGTTTAGGTTAGAAGCTGAGTACTTAACCACTGTGACACAGGTCTCCTTTAGTTACTAATAATGTATCAATATTGATTTATCAATTTGTAAATGTACTACAGGAATACAAGATTGATATAGGAATTGCTGTTCTTTCTGCACAATTTTTCTGTAAACCTAAAACTACTCTTAAAAAAAAATCTATTAAAAAGAAAAAAGATGTGACAAACTGGGAAAAGATATCGACAACTTATATCACATGCAAAGGCTAATCTCCCTAATATTTAACAGTTCTTAAAACCAATAAATTTCCAAAAATCTTGATTATAAAAAATGGGCAAATGTGGACAGTTCACAAAAAGAAAACGCAAATGACTCTTCAATAGATGAGAAGATATTCAGCTTAATTTATTATAAGAAAAATGCAAATTAAAACTACCCTGAGAAGGTGATTGATGTAAGCGAAAATGACAGAGTAAAGACTTTCGGAAATTCTCTCCTCTATAAAAGCAATAAGAACACAGAAAAAAACGGTCGGAGTTAACTTTTTCAGAACTCTGGAAATTAACCAAAGGCTTGCAGCAATCTGGGGAGTGTTTAGTCAAGAAAAATGGCTGAACCTTGGTAGGATCGTGAGCTTTGTAGCATTTTAACGTGCCCTGTTTTCATTCCCCTTCCGCAGCCCCATGACAGTCTCCACAATCACAGGGAAAACCTGCAGCTTGGCAGCTGCTGGAGGGCCAGACAGGACTGGAGGCCCTTCACAGCCCCATCCCCAGAGAATTGTTGTTACTTGACCTGTCTGGTGGTTCCACAGAAGACCCCACTCACAAGAGTGTCTTTATTTGACCTGACTCAGAGCTCACCCAAGGTGAACAGCCTCCCCCCACCCACCATCCCCGCCTCCCGGGACATTTGTTGAAAAGGAACAGAGGCCATTGTCGAATATCCCAGCTTCCTGAGGCGATTGGATAACAGGGCAAAAACAGGCTAACCAAATAAGGTTAGAAGGAAGATCTGAGGAATGAAATGTCCACAGGGGGCTTGGAAAAGCTCTGACATATTCCTGGAAAAGCCCTAAGCTCTCACCTCTAGCTAACCTTGAGGCTCTGTGCAAGAAGGAAGTGAAGGCTAAAGCAGAGATATAAACGGCCTGGCTGAGCATATTAAACTATTTTAAGTATTTGTTGAAAGACACTTACCCAAGATGTATTTCAGTTAAGCAAAGAAATTTTGAGAGTCTGTGGGACACATGGCCAATCAGCACACGAGGACAACATCGTTAGCCATCAGGGAAATGCAAATCCACACTACAGTGAGATGGCACTTCATACCCACTTGGCTATAATCAAAAAGACGATATTAAGTCTTGGCAAGGATGTGGAGAAACTGGAGCCCTCAGATGTTGCTAGTGGGCATGTAAAATGGTGCAGACAATTTGGAAAACACTTCGGCAGTTAGTTCCTCAAAAAATTAAATATAGAGTTACCATATGACCCAGTAATTCCACTCCCAGGTATGTAACCAAGAGGAATGAAAATATATGTCCACACAAAAACTTGTCCATGAATATTCATAGTTATTCATAACAGCCAAAGAGTGGAAAACAACTCTAATGCTTATCAACTGATGAATGGATAAACAAAATGTGGTATGTCTAAATAATGAAATGTTATTCAGCCAGCAAAAAAAAACAAAAAACAAAAAAGCAGTACTGATACATCCTACAAAATGGATGAACACTGAAAACATTCTACTAAGTGAAAGAAGTCAAACACAAAAAGCCACATATTATGTGATTCTAATTATACGAAACGTCCAGAATAGGCAAATTCATAGAGATAGAAAGCAGATTAGGGTTTTCCAGGGGTTGAAGAAAGGGGGGAATGGGGAGTGACTGCTAATAAGTATGAGAGTTCTTTTTGGGGTGATACAAATGTCCTGGAATTATATAGTGGTGAAGTTTGCATAGCCTTGTGAATACACTTTAAAAGGATACATTTTATGGTATGTGAATTGTATCTCAATTTAGAAAACTACATTGAGACACTGTTTTTCCCCTCTCACATTGGCAAAACCCCAACAGTTCAATTCTACACTGTGTTGGTGAGGCTGTGAAAAACATTACTAGAGGAGATATAAAAAATGCAACGTCTATGGAGGGGCCTTTGACAGTAGGTGGCATTCTGCACTTTTCCTTTGAGCCAGCAATTCTCCACAAGAATGTAACAACACATGCATAAATTGTTCCCTGCAGCCTTATTTACAGTAGCAAAATGTTGGAAACAACCCTAATGTCCATCAACTGGAAACTGGTTGAATAAACTATGATGGATCCATAAAATGAGGTGCTATGTCACTGTAAAAAAGAATGAAGATGACCTCTACATACTGATATGGCGTGAGTGCCACGTAAACTATTAAGTGACAAAGCAAGCTACCTTTTGTGTAAGAAAGAGGGGAGGAATAAGAGTATATGTAATTATTTGCTTTTTATCTAAAAAGAAATACTGGAAGGAAAAGTCAGAGGCTAATAAAATATGGTTACCTGTAGTGAAAGGGAGAAAGAGGTCGAGCTGACGTGGAGGGAAGGGAGATTTTTCTGAGTGCTTTTTGATATAGTTTTGGATTTTGAACTACGTAAATATTTTCTATATTAAAAAATTAAATTAAAAATTAAAAAATTAAATTAAGAAAGGCAAGAACAATTTTTTTTTTTAAAGAAAGAAAAGCAAGCCCTAAAATAAAACAACATGGGTAATGTAAGTACCCAGAAAAGAATTGTCAGGTGACATCTGATCACAGTACTCTGACTGTATGTCTTAGCGGGGTACATTATAATAACAAAAAGACTACAGAAAGAAATCTTCAACTTCATTTAATCATTTCATTGCTAATAGTAAAATTAGTCTTATTATTTTGAAATTATTTTCGGGATATTGTCAGGCCTTGAAGTAATGACATCCCAGTAGCAATGATGCTCCTGGTGCCCAGATCTTGATTTTCAAATATCAGTCCTCACTAAAAACAACTGGGACTTTCTATAACCTTCATTTTCCATATTATCTCTTACTATTACTCATATTAAATAACGGCATTTCTGTATCATCCTCCGTTTCTCAATTTTTCTTTCATAATTCACCTTTCAGTCCAATTGTCCTATATTACAGTAGAATTCCTTTATTTCCCAACTAAGTCATTCTTTAGTCATGTTTCTATTCTATTCAGCACTTGTAAATGCTACTTTAAAAAAAGGCTTTTCTAATTGGCTATTTTTCTTAATAACTTGTACTTGCTTTGGGTGAAATTCTCTCTTACCCATCTGAAGTTTTATTTGCTTGATTAACTTTACTTCCTCAGGCGTTCATTCTTCTGTCTGTTTCATTAGTACTTCTATTTTATGATGTTGGTCTCCTTTGAGTATTTTGTAAATTTTGGTTGTATGTTCCATTTTGCATTTGAATTTTCCTGAAAGTCGGTCTGTGCATCTGGTATTGTTGACCACAGCCTATGACCACAGCCTATCTCCAGTGACACAGGTAAAGGGCAACATGCAGGTGTGTGGCGAGTACTCGGATTTCTGGATGTGGGGGCTGTTGGTTTCTTCTGGAATCATCATCCATGAAGGGCATTTCCCTGGCTCTGGACGTCAGCTTCTACACTCACAGTTCCCACCTGACGTCTCTGTTACCTATTGCTTGGCATAAGCAGAGGAAGGTGGAAGAGGGGCTGAACCACCTGACTGCTTCTACTGCCATATCCCAACCAAGAAATCTGTTAGTTGCCCCAAACCCCTTCAGAGCTCTGAACCTGCCTTTTCCTCACTTAGAGCTACCCCTAGAATATCTCCCTCCTTTGTAAGAGTCCTCTCCTTTGCGTGATTTAGGATTTGATTTCCTCCTTCAATCTGTTCGTATTTGCTTCTGACTTTCAGGCATCCGTCATAGTTCCTGCTAAGGGCATCCTCTCTTACTTTCCAAAATAGTTATAATTTTTTTAAAATATATTTTCTTAAATTTTTAGGGATTTGTAGAGAAGACTACAGCTGATGTCTTGGTTCTCTTGATCCAAGAGATGTATTTTTTTTAAAGTAACTAGGTTGCAATTAGGGTTGCTATGAGTCAAAATCAACTTGAAGGCACACAACAACAATAACAGGCAATTAGGCAACATTGATAGGATGTGTCTAGGATGTCTTTGGGTTCCCAGACCAGAGCTATGGACACTGCAAAATTAGAATCTGGACTGTTTCCCGGTAAAGATCCTAATACTTAAAGAAAGGCTCTAGGGGATCATGGTGTACTTGAATCTCATCCCTGTCAAGGGTTTATCTGTTATCCCTTGTAATAACAATGACTTGGCTGTCGTTTGCTGATGCTACTGTTGGCTGGAAGAACATTCAGATCCATAGTGCTCAGAAGCAAAATCAATGCCATTGATGTAAGTTGACAACTGATCCTTGAGGCAAAACCCATATGCTTGATAATTGCTGCTTTATCAAAGGAAGACATCTGTAAACAAGCTGTAATAAGAATGTTAAATGCTTTGCAGGTAGGAACTGGAGAATTACAAACAGGAAGCAGTCACCCTTGCGGAAAGAATACTAATTTATTTGCAAACTGATACGGAGCTGCATGATACAGCAGAATTGCACATGGAAAGTAGCAGAGGTAACAAGAATATCTATACTGTCCTACCTTCCCCAGTTCTCTAAGAAGGAGCAGTGGACACCATCCTCCACTACCTGTGAGTTCCTCCTGCCTGGTGTCTGACCCTACTGTAAGTAAGAGTGGAAGCTTTAGTTCTAAGAAACTCTTGACTTTGCATGCTGCTAGTGCTGGGTCTGGGTGAGCCCCAGGGACCCACCTGGATGTCCCTAACCCCTGCCATGTTGGCTTAATCCCAAACTTCTCTTGCCAGGGCAGATGTATCCTTGGTGGTTCTCCATAGAGTCCCAGGAAATATGAGAAGTTTTCACATAAAGGTGCTGCTTTTACCTGAAGCATCAATTTTTTTTTTCAGAAACACTATTTTATGTAAACAAACAAAGACACATTATGGAGTCAAAGGCAAATAATGTCAACATTAATTTTTAAGATAAAATATAAGATGTCAAAGAAATGCTAGAATTGTGGAGAGTGTCTTTAGGGTTTGCCTCCACAACTTTCACGGTATTTACTCGACTCTCTTCTTACCTTGTTTCTTGAAAGTTTCTCTGGAAGAGTTTGGGAAGGCATTCTTATAGGGAGATACTAAGGCAGACTCTCTCAATACCCACATCCCTCTTCCTCTTCAGCTTGCCTTCCTGTCCTACAGCCACCGGAAAGCTAAAAACTACGTTTCCCGGATTTCTCTGTAGCTAGGGTTCCTAATTTTTCGGAGCTGATGTATTCACTGTTTAAGACTATTTGAAACCAAGGACCAAGACTGTCTGCTTGATCCTCCTTTTGTCTGTGAAGTCTGGGACAGTACCATGATACCCTTCTTCTTGGCTAAGGACCCCGCCCCTCCGGGAAGACAGTGGAAAGAGAGCATGGATAAAGACCCAGTTCCCAGTATGGCACCAAAACTTCTTTATGGCCTGACCTACCTTCCTGAGCTTATCTCTTATCATTCAAAGAAATATCCTAAATCCATTACCTTGGAACCATGTAGGCTGTGACTCTGTTGTAGGATCCAGGATAGAGATGGTGAAGGTCCTCATAAGCAGTAGTTGTCAGATTGAAGAAAGTGGGTGGATTCCAGAGGTGCTCAGGAGACAGAATCAACTGATCATGGAGACAAGAGGTGAGGGCCAGGGTGACGCCAGGGTTTCTGGCCTGGCTGATTCCCAAGTCAGGTAATATGGGAGGAGGAACGAGTTTGGAAAGAAATAATAAATTCCACACTGGAAATGTCAAATTGAATTTCATGAGAAAAATTCCATTATAAAGATACCTAGTAGACAATTGATACCTAGAGTTTTGGGGAGATACTTGGTCTTGAGAGGTAGATTTGAGAATGATTAAGCAAGTTGAAATTATAGGTCCCTTCATGGACATGTCAATGACATGGTGTGCTTTTTGGTGTGCTTTTCCAGTCTTCATTATTACATTCATTATGAGTGAATGGTGCTCACTTTGCATCTTCAGGACCCTGAGCTGAGTTAACTACTCAGCTGTGTGTGTGTATATGTGTGTCTTAGTCAGCTAGTGCTGTAACAGAAATACCACAAGTGGATGGCTTTAACAAAGAGAACTTTATTCTCTCACAGTCTAGTAGGCTACAAGTCCAAATTCAGGGAGCCGGCTCCAGGGGAAGGCTTTCTCTGTCTGTCAACTCTGGAGGAAGGTCCTTGTCATCAGTCTTCCCTTGGTATGGGAGCATCTCAGCACAGGAACCTCAGGTCTGCTCCCAGTACTGCTTTCTTGGTGGTATGAGATCCCCGTGTCTCTGCTCCCTTCTCTCTTTTATATCTCAAAAGAGATTGGCTCCAGACACTATCTAATCTTGTAGACCTCATCAATACAACTGCCGCTAATCCATCTTATTATATCATAGTGATAGCATTTACCACACATGGGTAAATCACATCACATAATAAAATGGTAGACTGAAAAGGTGATGGGGAGAGATAGGCTATAGAGTGAAATTAGAACTATGCTGAGAAGTTCTTATTTCTTTTAGGCTGCTCCGTAGTTTATTGGATGTGAATATGTTCTGAGGATGATAGGTGGAGGTGACAAGTGGTGTCTTTGGGAGACTTTACCATCCCCTCCCCATAACCACCGTTAGCCCTTCACCAGGTCATTCCAAACAATCTAAGTCAGTGTGCCCTTACTCTGTGTCTTAGTTTCCTAGAGCTGCCATAACATAGTATCACTCAGTGGCTGGCTTTAAAGAACAGAAACATTGTCTCACAGTTCTGGAGGCTAGCAGTCCAAATTCAAGTATTGGCTGTTTCTATTCCTTCTGAGGGTTCTGAGAGAGGAATTGTTCCATGCCTCTCTCCTAGCTTCTAGGGGCTGCTGGCATCTGGTGTGACCTCATTAACTTTACTGATAATGTTTGTAAAGAAAAAAACCCTATTTCCCCAAACAAGGTCACATTTGACAGGTAGAGGGATTAGGGCTTCAACGTATCTTTTTGGGAAACACAATTCAATCAATAACACTATGCAAACACACTTCACACACATTTTTTAGCTGCATATACCCCCCTCCCCATGCCAACCACTCACTGCCACCCCACCCCCTCATGGAGAAATTCTGAAACCACAGCAGCAAATGGTAGTAGTTATGAAGAGGAAACCACTTATGGTTGTTTTAAGGAGCCTTGGTGGCACAATCGTTAAGCCCGTGGCTGCAAACCAAAAGGTTAGCGGTTTGAACCTACCCAGTGGCTCCGTGGTAGAAAAGACTGGATGATCTGCTCCCACAAAGATTACAGACTAGGAAACCCTATGGGACGGTTCATTCTGTCACACTGGGGCCACTGTGTGTTAGAATTGACTCGATACCAACTAACAATAGATGATAATTTTATTGTTCATTTTCAGTTTTTATTATGGAAAATTTCAAATATATACAAAGATAGAGAACCTAATATAACAAATCCTGGTTATCTACCATGCAGTTTCAACAGTTATCAATATGAGGCTAGTCTTGTTTCATTCATCTCTTATTTTGAATCAAATTCCAGAGCATTTATCACTTCATTAGTGAATTGTTCAGTATAGATCTCGAAAATGTAAGGATTACATATTAGAAGCATAACCACAATACCATTATCACATCTAAAAATTCTCAATAGTTATCTAATGTCGTCAAATATTATTTATTTTAATAATTGATTTTTTCCTACAGAAACACACATTGCATTTCCATCTACTTTCTCTTCCCTCCCCTGTCCCAGAAGAAACCCCTATTGACAAGGTAAACCACCTCCTCCCTCAGCTAGGAATCATGTCCTCATTTACATTCTTCCCCATGTGACTCTGGCCCAGGCAGAGTCCCTTATTCCCTTACTTGAGTTTGTTCATTACATTTAAGGGAAATTCTGAGCTGCTTTCATAACTCTCAAACTGGAAGGAAAATAATTACAACAAATTTGAAATTCCAGCCTTGACTTAAAGATTCCCCCCAGGGTATTCATTATTTTATTTTTGGTGTGGACTTTAACCATTGGGTCTTTTATTTAAAAGACACCTTTGGGTTCCATCTCTATCCACAGTCCAGCAAGCAATACCAAATGCTGAAATACAAACCCAACACTATTTAGAACAGCTTGTTAGCAAGAGCTTCCTGCTAACAGGCTGGGAAGCCAGTTGAAAAGAAAACTCTTCCTAGTGGCCTCAGTTCACTCAACTGGAATATTTATAGGGCATCAGCAACACATGCACCTGGCACCACCTAAGGGCTGTGGAGCAAGTAAATGTGAGGAAAGTGCTTTCAGGGACTTTATGCTCTAGTCAAGGGGTAAGACATTTCCCCAGACTATATGACTGACACTCAGGAGCAATCTAGGGGCTAAAGGAGGAGCTCAGCTCACTCCCTGAGGCCAGGGAAGCTCCCTGGAGGAAGTGCCATGGATATTGTGCCTGGAAGGATGGGGCCGGCCCTGGCAGAAAGAAAAGAGTAGGTTAGAACAAATGCAAGGTGGGCTTCAGAGAATGAGCAAGCCCATCTGGCAGAAGCAGAGGCAACGCTGGGGACAAAGGAGGCTGGAAGAGGTGGTGGTTTCAGACTCCTGGCAGGGATGGTTCAAAGGGGCATTGGTGGTTCAGTGGTAGAAATCTCTCTCACCTGCCATGCAGGAGACCTGGGTTCAATTCCGATGCACCTCATGCGCAGCCATCACTCATCTGTTAGTGGAGTCTTGTGTGTTGCTGTGATGCTGGAGAGATTTCAGCAGAGCTTCCAGACTAAAATGGAGTGGGGAGAAGGGCCTGGTGATCTACTTCTGAAAATCAGCCCATGAAAACCCTATGGGTCACAATGGTCCCATCTGCAACTGATCATGGGGATGGTGCAGGACCAGGCAGTGTTTGGTTCTGTTGTGCATGGAGTTGCCATGAGTTGGGTGCCAAGTTGACAGCAACTAACACCAGCAGCAGAAGAACCAGTGGGTGAGTTTTGGTGGAGAGTAGAGCTGTCTGGCAGGGCAACTAACTGTTTTCGAGGTCAGATGCCATCCGAATGCTGGTCCAAACCCAGGACGTGCAGAATTTAGCAATGGGGGAAACTGGGGGCCAGGTTTGAGGCCAGGTTTAGGGGACCAGGTTTGAGGCCAGGTCAAGATGGAGAGACAGGTAGAAACTGCCCCCTCACTCTCCACCCAGCCAGGAACACCTTGCCTGTGACAGGCAGCTCTCAGTCCAAGGACAAAGCTCTTCCAGCCCTTCTTGCTGTCCTTGAGCTTGACCTGGTCCCAAGGCTATTCAGTCCTCTGCCTGAGCTCTGTTGACCCAGACCTTTGTCCAGGTTCCTGGCTCTTTATTCTCTAGGTGTCCTACCCTGCTTTTCCTGTTGATGTGCTGGATGCAAGACCTAACACAGGTTTAGTGCTCTCCCTCCCAACCTTGACTGACCTTGGGTTCCTTCCTTGCCTCCTGAACTTAGACAACTTTCCTTTCTTTCTTTTTCAATCTTTTTTTTTTTTTAAATTGTGGTTTAGGTGAAAGTTTACAGCTCAAGTTAATTTCTCATACAAAAGTTTATACATATATTATTATGTGACCCTAGTTGCAATCCCTATAATGTGACAGCACACTCCCCTTTTCCACCATGTATTTCCTGTGTCCATTCAACCAGCTCCTATCCCTTTCTGCCTTCTCATCCCTCCTCCAGTCAGGAGTTGCCCATTTAGTCTCACGTATCTACTTGAACTAAGAAGCACACTCTTCACGATTATTATTTTGTTTTATAGTCCAGTCTAATCTTTGTCTGAAGAGTTGATTTTGGGAATAGGTTTAGTTCTGGGTTAACAGAGAGTCTGGGGGCCAAGTCTTCTGGGATTCCTCCAGTCTCAGTCAGACCATTAAGTCTGGTCTTTTCAGGTGAATTTGAGTTCTCTACCCTACTTTTCTCCTGCTCCGTCAGGGACTCTCTGTTGGGTTCCCTGTCAGGGCAGCCATTGGTGGTAACCAGGCACCATCTAGTTCTTCCGGTCTCAGGCTGGTGGAGTCTCTGGTTTATGTAGCCCTTTCTGTCTCTTGGGCTAATATTATCCTTGTGTCTTTGGCGCTCTTCATTCTCCTTTGCTCCAAATGGGTTGGGACAAATTGATGCATCTTAGATGGCCGCTCACTAGCTTTTAAGACCCTGGACGCCACTCACCAAAGTGAGATGCAGAACATCTTCTTAATAAACTGTTATACCAGTTGACCTCGATGTCCCCCAAAACCTAGGTCCCCAGACCCCCACCCCTGCTACTCTGTCCCTCAAAGTGTTTGGTTGACACCTTTCCTTTCAGTGTTTTCCTTTCTCCCTGAGCTTGAACACTGCCTGCTGCCTGCAGCCCTACAGCTGTCTACCTCAAACTCTCACTTCTTGACAAACCCAAGCTGTGTAATTAAATTTAGAAATACAACTTCAAATCTGCTCAAAGGGAAACTTTAATAAGACGTCAGGATTTGGCTTAAATAAGAAAATGCAACTGTGGAGTGCTCCGAACATGGCCAACCCAAGGCGCCTTTGACAACCAGTCATGTGGCTCTGGGTGCCTGCAATGCTCTAGTCTTATCTGGAGTGAAGTAAGAACTGACGTAATAATGTGAGATTAACATAAGACATTTTCTTTCTTATGTGAAATAATGCCATTACTTAACATAAAAAAGAAAATATCTTATGTTAAAGAAACACAAAGAAAATTTTCAAATGAACAGTAGCCCCTGAACCAGATAATGTCTTAGATTTCTTGCAGCTTAAAAATTTTTATTTGTGAAACAAAACCTAGAAAAACAAAAGAAATGAAAGAAAAAAAATCCACAAACAAAAGTAACTCAGCACAAGAGAGTAAGAAGAACAGAGAAAACTTCAGCACCACAAAAAAAAAGCACTACAAAATGACAGCAACAAACTCACATCTATCAATAATTACACTGAATGTAAATGGACTCAATGCACCCATAAAGAGATGGAAAGTGACAGAATGGATAAGAAAACAGGATCCATCAATATGCTGTCTACAAGAGACACACTTTAGAAACAAAGATGTGAATTTATTAAAAGTCAAAGGCTGGAAAAAAATATATCAAGCTAACAACTACCGAAAAAGAGCAGGACTGGCAATTCTAATCTCAGATAAAATAGACTTTAAAACAAAATTTACCATAAAAGACAAAGAAGGACACTATATAATGATTAAGGGGACGATCCATCATGAAGACATAACCATAATAAACATCTATGCACCCAATGACAGGGCTCCAAAATACATAAAACAAACTCTAACAACACTGAAAAGAGAAATTGACAGTTCCTCAATAATAACAGGAGACTTCCACATTCTCTTCCAATGCACATGGAACGTTCTCCAGAATAGACCACATCTTAGGCCACAGACAAATCCTCAACAAGATCCAAAATGTTGAGATAATTCAAAGTATCTTCTCTGACCACAATGCCATCAAGGTAGAAATTAGCAACAGAAACAGCAAGGGAAAAAAATCAACTACATGGAAACTGAATAATACCCTGCTTACACATCACTGGGTAATAGAAGAAATCAGAGATGAAATCCAAAAATTCCTAGAATCAAATGAGAATGAAAACACATCATACCAAAACCTTTGGGACACAGCAAAGGCAGTCCTCAGAGGACAATTTATAGCAATAGATGCACATATCAAAAAAGAAGAAAGGGACAAAATCAAAACATTAACTACAGAACTCAAACAAATAGAAAGAGAACAGCAAAAAAAGCCCACAACCACCGGAAGAAAGGAAATACTAAAGATCAGAGCAGAAATAAATGAAATAGAGAACAGAAAAACAAGAGAAAGAATCAACAAAACCAAAAGTTGGTTCTTTGAAAGAATCGACAAAATCGGCAAACCACTGGCCAGACTGACAAAAGAAAAACAGGAGAGGACACAAATAACCCAAATAAGAAATGAAATGGGGAACATTACAACAGACCCAACCAAAATAAAAAGGATCATAACAGAATATTATGAAAAACTATACTCCAACAAATTTGAAAACCTAGAGGAAATGGGTAAATTTCTAGAAACACACGGCCTACACAAACTACAACAAAGTGATGTGGAAAATCTGAACAGACCCATAACAAGAGAAGAGATTGAAAAGGTAATAAAAAAAACTCCCAACCAAAAAAAGCCCTGGCCCAGATGGCTTCACTGGAGAATTCTACAAAACATTTACAGAAGAGCTTGTACCAGTACTACTCAAGCTATTTCAGAGCATAGAAGAGGAAGCAACACTTCCAAATTCATTCTACGAAGCCAGCATAATGCTAATACCAAAACCAGGCAAAGATGTCACAAAAAAAGAAAATTACAGACCAATATCTCTCATGAATATAGATGCAAAAGTTCTCAACAAAATTCTAGCCAATAGAATTCAGCATCATATCAAAAAAATAATACACCACGACCAAGTAGGATTCATACCAGGTATGCAAGGATGGTTCACCATTAGAAAATCAATCAATGTAATCCACCACATAAATAAAAGGAAAGAAAATAATCACATGATCATCTCAATTGACACAGAAAAGGCATCTGATGAAGTCCAACACCCATTCCTGATAAAAACTCTCAATAAAATAGGTATAGAAGGGAAATTTCTCAACATAATAAAGGGCATCTATGCAAAACCAATGGCCAACATCATTCTTAATGGAGAGAGGCTAAAAACATTCTTCTTGAAAACAGGAACAAGACAAGGATGCCCTTTATCACCATTCCTATTTAACATTGTGCTGGAAGTTCTAGCCAGAGCAATAGGGCAAGAAAAAGAAATAAAGGGCATCCAAATTGGTAATGAAGAAGATAAACTGTCCCTGTTTGCAGATGATATGATACTATACGTAGAAAACCCTAAAGACTCCACAAGAACTCTACTGGAACTAATAGAAAGATTCAGCAGAGTAGCAGGATACAAGATAAACATTCAAAAATCAGTTGGATTCCTATACACCAATAAGGAGAACGATGAAAAGGAAATCAGGAAAACAATACCATTTATAATAGCCCCATAAAATATAAAATACTTAGGAATAAATCTGACCAGGGATGTAAAAGACCTGTACAAAGAAAACTACAAAACACTACTGCATGAAACCCAAAGGGATCTACATAAATGGAAAAACATACCATACTCATGGATAGGCAGACTCAACATTGTGAAAATGACAATTCTACCCAAAGCAATTTACAAACATAATGCAATCCTGATCCGAATACCAACAACATTCTTCAAAGAGATAGAAAAACTAACCATTAACTTTATATGGAAAGGGAAGAAGCCCCGAATAAGTAAAGCACTACTGAAGAAGAAGAATAAAGTTGGAGGACTCACACTACCTGACTTCAGAACCTACTATACAGCTACAGGAGTCAAAACAGCCTGGTACTGGTATAACGACAGAGACATTGACCAATGGAACAGAATTGAGAACCCAGATGTAAATCCATCCACCTACGGTCACCTGATCTTCGACAAGGGCCCAAAGTCCATCAAACGGGGAAAAGACAGTCTTTTTAACAAATGGTGCTGGCAAACCTGGATATCCATTTGCAAAAAAATGAAACAGGAC
This sequence comes from Dugong dugon, assembly GCA_030035585.1. Classification (NCBI taxonomy): domain Eukaryota; kingdom Metazoa; phylum Chordata; class Mammalia; order Sirenia; family Dugongidae; genus Dugong; species Dugong dugon. The sequence continues at coordinate 24,947,498 of CM057481.1, read as the reverse complement.
CCATACCTCACACCATATACAAAAACTACTTCAAAATGGATCAAAGACCCATAGAAGGAAAAATAGGACCAACACTTCAGGCCTTAATACACGGCATTAACAGGATACAAACTATAACCATCAATGCACAAACCCCAATTGATAAGCTAGATAACTGGGATCTTCTAAAAATCAAACACCTATGCTCTTCAAAAGACTTCACCAAAAGAGTAAAAAAAGAACCTACAGACTGGGAAAAAATTTTTGGACAGTACAAGTCAGACAAAGGTCTAATCTCCATAATCTATAAAAAAATACAACACCTCTACAACAAAAAGACAAGCAATCCTATTAAAAAATGGGCAAAGGAAATGAACAGACACTTCACCAAAGAAGACATTCAAATGGCCAACAGACACATGAGGAAATGCTCGTGATCACTAGCTGTTAGAGAAATGCAAATTAAAACCACAATAAGATACCATCTCACCCTGGCATTACTGGCAAAAATCAAAAACACTGGAAATAATAAATGTTGGAGGGGCTGCGGGGAGATCAGAACTCTTATGTGCTGCTGGTGGGAGTGCAAAATGATACCACCATTTTAGAAAATGATATGGCGCTTCCTCAGAAAGCTAGAAATAGACATACCGTTCAATCCAGCCATCCCACTCCTAGGAATATATCCTAGAGAAATAAGAGTCGTCACTCGAATAGACATATGCACACCTATGTTCATGGCAGCATTGTTCACAACAGCAAAACGATGGAAACAACCTAGATCCATCCATCAACAGATGGATGGATAAACAAACTATGGTACATACACACAATGCAGTACTATGCAACAAGAAAGAACAACAATGGATGTGTTAAACATCTCATAACATGGATAAAACTGGAGGACATTATTCTCAGTGAAATAAGTCAATCACAAAAGGACAAATATTGTATGAGACCTCTTATAAAAACCCATGAGAAAGTTCACACACAAAATGTAACAATCTTTGTTGGTTACCAGGGATGGGAGGGGTGGGGGGGAAATACTAAATAGGCAATAGATAAGTGGTATCTTGGGTGAAGGGTGAGACAGTACACAATACAGGGGAAACTAGCACAACTTGTGCAAGGAAAGGTTATGGAAGCCCCATAGACACATCCAAACTCCCTGAGGGATTAAATTGCTGGGCAGAGGGCTGTGGGGACCATGGTGTCGGGGAACATCTAGCTCAATTGGCATAACACGGTTTATAAAGACAATGTTCTACATTCTACCTTGGTGAGTAGTGTCTGGGGTCTTAAAAGCTTGTGAGCGGCCATCTAAGATACTCCACTGGTCTCATCCCTTCGGGAGCAAGGGAAAATGAAGGGAACAAGATACAAGGAAAAGATTAGTCCAAAGGACTGAGTCCAGTACAGCTAGATGGTTGGTGCCCGGCTACCACCACTGACTGCTCTGACCAGGATCACAACAGAGGGTTTTGGACAGAGCTGGAGAAGTACATAGAGCATAATTCTAACTCACAAAAAAAAAAAAAAAAAAAAAAAAGACCAGATTTACTGGCCTAAAGGAGACTGGAGAAACCCTGAGAGTATGGCCCCCAGACACCCTTTTAGCTCAGTAGTGAAGTTATCTCCGAGGTTCACCTTTGAGCCTGGGAGTGGACAGCCCCGTAAAACCAAATGGGACTAACGAGGTACAGTAGTCCAGTGACAAGGGCCAGAAGGCAGAAGGGGACAAGGAAGCTGGTGATAGGGAACCCAAGGTTGAGTAAGGATATTGTTGATGTGTTGTGAGATAGTTAACCATTGTCATAGGGCAACATGTGTAGTAACTGTTAAATGAGAAACTATTTTGTTCTGTAAGCCTTCATCTTAAGTGAGAATAGCAGCACAGTTGGAAGAATGTAGTCAATGTCACTGAACCGTGCATGTAGAAATTTTTGAAATGGTATATCTTTGGCTATGTATATTTTCACGAAAAAAAAAAAGATTTGAGAAGTTAGAGGGTTGACATGTTGTGGGGTTTAACCAATGTCATAAAACACTATGTGTGCTACTGTTTCATGAGAAACTATTTGTTCTGTAAGCCTTCACCTGAAGTACAATAAAAAAAAAACCTTATGGATCACAACAACAAAAAAATTTTTTTTTGTTTGTGAACTTGGTTTTGTCAAACTGAATAACTTGAATAAATATCCCACAGCTTTTTGGGAAACTAACTGGGTATTGTTTAACTGTTTTTCCCCAGATGAAATGCCTCATGGCTTTAATGAATTCATTCACTCTCTCTTTCTGTCCCTTCTATATATAAATGTCTGAGGTATTTTTCAAGTTAAAAAAAAAAACAAGGTAGAAATTGGCACAGCCACCCCTGCTGCAGCATGTTACAGGGTGACCTGTGACTCCAAACCGTAGGACACTAGCTTTCCAGCCCCGATCAGCTCTGGGTAAGGAGCAGGTGCAGTAGAGACATTTCTTAGGGCCCAGCACACCTGTGCAGAGTAGAACACCTCACACCCACACTAGGGCTTGTGTAGCTAATGAGAAAATTCTGGGAGTCATGTTCCAAAGTAGAGCTGGAGTCAAAATCAAAGTACAAAAAAACAAAAACCAAACCCATTGCCACTGAGTCGATTCCGACCCATAGTGACCCTATAGGACAGGGTAGAACTGCTCCATAGGGTTTCCAAGGAGCAGCTGGTGGATTCAGACTGCTGACCTTTTGGTTAGCAGCCAAGTTCTTAACCACTGTGCCACCAGGGCTTCAAAACTATGGTAAACATTACAAAATCAGGTTGCCCATCATGCTATACAAGTCAAGATATTTTCCATTGTAAATTATAGAAACCCAATACAATTTTTTTAAACAAAACAAAGGAATTAACTGGTTCACATAACCAAAAAGTCCACACAGTATATAGCTTCAGGCATGGCTGAATCCAGGTGCTCAATAATATCTACAGGACCCTTTCTCCATCTCTCTTATCTTTGCTTTCTTTTGTGTTGGCTTCATTCAGGTGTGGGCAAATATGACCACTAGCTGTTTCAAGTTTTTATTCTACTAGCCTAACACCAGTGAAAAGACAAAGACTTTTTTTCTTTCCTTTTTCTTTTCTTTCTCTTTCTTAAGAGCTTTAAAAAAAAAAAAAACCTAAAACTCATTGCTGTCTAGTCGATTCCGACTCATAGCAACCCTATAGGACAGAATAAAACTGCCCCATATGGTTTGCAAGGACCAGCTGGTGGATTCGAACTGCCAACTCAATTCAGCATATAATACACCATACCATAAAGTAGCCCATTTAAAGTGCACAAGTTAATGGCTTTTAGTATACTCACAGAGCTATGCAATCATCAACACAATCAATTTTAGAATATTTTTATCAATTCCATTGTTCTGTATAACTATCCTTATGCCAGTACCACACTGTGTTGATTATTATAGCTTTGTAGGAAGTTTTGAAATAAGGAAGTGTAAGTTATCTAGCTTTTTTTTTTTTTTTTCCTTTTCAAGACTTCTTTCACTATGCTAGGTCACTTGAATTTCTATATGAATTTTAGGATCCACTTGTCAATTTCTTCAAAGAAGTCAACTGAAATTTTGATAGGGATTGCACTGAATCTGTAAATTGCTTTGGGAAGTGTTGCTATCTTAACAACCTTAAGTCTTCCTGAGTCAATCTTATAGTTTGTATGTTTCTATAAATTTATTAGTTGCATCTAGGTTACCTAGTTTGTTTCATACAATTGTTCATAATATTTCCTTATAATTTTTTTGGCAGGGGGTGGGGGAAGATAAGGCCAGTAGTATCTCACATACTTTAGACATGTTATCAGGAGGGACCAGTCCCTGGAGAAGGACATTATGCTTGGTAAAGAGTCAGCAAAAAAGAGGAAGACCCTCAACGAGATGGATTGACATGGTGGCTGCAACAATGGGCTCAAGCGTAACAATGATTATGAGGATGGCGCAGGACCAGGCAGGGTTTCCTTCTCTTGTACACAGGGTTGCTATGAGTCAGAATTGACTTGACAGCACCTAACAACACGGCCAATAGTAATGCCCTCTCTTTCATTCCTGATTTTAGTAATTTGAGTCTTCTCTTTTTTTCAGTTGGTCAGTCTAGCTAAAGGCTTGCAGGTTTAGAGCTGCCTAGTTCTGCTTTCTTCCAGCATCTGATGCAGCTTGTCCAGACTATTTCCAAAGACAATCCCTATCCCCCACCCCAATCCGCTGTGAGTTTATGGTTCTCACCTTACTAGTTTGAAATTCCATGTACCCTAGCTAGAGGGTTTAGAAAGAAGGCAAGCCAGGGGAGGAAGGACTGGAGAGAGGAGGCAGGTCTGGTTTTGCAACACACTGGTGATGACCTCTGGGGACTGGAAGGATGGCTCTCTGACCTGGGGCCTGGGGCAGCCCACCTGAGGGCCAAAGCAGGCAGGTAGAAGATAACAGCCTCTACAGCTGGGTGTATTATACTTGCCCCATCTCCAGATCTTTCCTCCCTTGTCCTCCTGAGAAGCTCTGAGCATATAGACTAGAAGTCAGAGTCCAAAGGGTTGTATCCCGTGTATCTTTCCTCTCTTGCCCACCTCCTCACCTGTGTGTGACTTATTTACCTTTTATAAAGGGACCCATAGACCTAGAATACCTCAGCTCTCTTGGACTAAAGAAGGAGCCCTGGTGGCACAGGGGTTAAAGGGATCAACTGCTAACTGAAAGGTCAGTGGTTTGAAACCACCAGCTACCCCAGAGGAGAAAGATGTGGCAGTCTGCTTCCATAGAGATTTACAGCCTTAGAAACCCTATGGGGTGTCTATGAGTCGGAATCGACTAGACAGCAGTGGGTGTTTTTCTCTTGGACTAAATGCCTTTCTTGGAGGTCTATGCACAGTTTTACTGTAAGCATAATGTAAAGTGACAGGGGATGATTGTGGAGCTGAGGAGGTGACCCTGATGGAGGCTGATTTGGAGGTGATGGGTGGAGGTTTAGATACTACCTGGGGCTCTAAGAATAAATCCAGGATTCCCCACCTCTCTAGGACTTGACTCAGGGTTGGAGGGAGGCCAGAGGACGGGAACCCTAGATCTCAGCTCCAACATGGAGTGCCAGCTGGTGGAGGGGTGTGCCCAGTAGGTGCAACTGGAATGGTACTCCTAGGCACCCCCAGGCCACAGGTGCCACCAAGAGAGTACTTGGAAGTGCAAAGCAGCCTGGAGCTTAATGGAAGAAGCCTCATAATGTGGGAACTTCCTGATCAGGGGCAATGGCGAGGATCACTGCCGTCAGCTTCAAACCCTGCTCTGTACCCCAAGACCAGATGGGAGCAGCCCTACCTTAATAGACACCAGTGCAGATAAATCAGCGATTGGGTGGGATTAGGGGGCAGCTCAGAGCAGACTTACAGGGACCCTAGATCTTCCTCTCACCAGAAGAATTTGAGTGCAAAAGTGGTCAATTATACATATGGTTGCTACAGTATTCTGTTGTGATCCACAAGGTTTTCATTGGCTAATTTTTAGAGGTATATTGCCAGGCCAATCTCCCTCAATGAAATGGATCGATACAATAGCTGCAACAATGGGATCAAACATACCGACAATCATGAAGATGGTGCAGGACCAGGCAACATTTTGTTCTCTTGTACATAAGGTCACCAAGAGTCAGAGCCAACATGACAGCAAGTAACAACAACAACATATATATATATGTATGTGTATGTGTGTATATATCTACCACCCATCTGTCAGTTTGTTGTACTGTGGTGGCTTGGGTATTGCCATGATGCTGGAAGCTATGCCACCGGTATTTCAAATACCAGTAGGGTCACCCATGGTGGAAAGGTTTCATTGGAGTTTTCAGATTAAGACAGACTAGTAAGAAAGACCTGGTGATTTACTTCCAAAAATCAACCCATAAAATCCTTATAGCTCACAACAGAACACTGTCTGACTTGCTTGCTTTGGCCATGGCATCAGGAGGGATCAATCAGTAGAGGAGAACATCATGTTCGGTGAAACAGATGGCCAACGAGGGTATGGGAGACCCTCAGTAAGAGGGATTGGCACAGTAGTTACAACGATGGGCTCAAACATGCTGGCAATTGTGAGGATGATGCGGGACTGGGCAATGTTCCATTCTGTTGTACAGAAGGTCGCTATGAATCGGAATCGACTAAAAGACAGCTAACAACAACGTCTGCATATATGTGTATGCACCCACACACATAATAACAAAGAAAATTACATTTTATGCATATCTGAGTCTTGGTGGTAAACTTTGATGCTGCTATATTTGACACAAATGATATACTTGACAATTATTATACTCTCATTCAAGTACCTTATTTTGCAGATTAAAACCAAAAAAAAAAAAAAAACCAAGACCCAGAGCTGCTAAGGGTCAGAAATTGGAGACAGGCCTGAGTCTCCTGACTTCCGACCAGCATGCTCCCTGCCACACCACACACCCATCCCCTGAGTCCTCGGGTGTGCACGTTCCTGGTTGACAGGACGATTTTGATTCATTTCTAATCATAAGCCACAGAAAGATACAAAATTGCATAGGCATAAAAGCCCCGGATGAGAGAAAATGTTCCTCATTTTTCCTCTATAGATAATCAACTCTTACAGGCCATTCATGAATATACTGTTTGTTAGGGGGCCTCCAGCCTCATGCATTATGGATGAAGCCTGTTGAGGGGCAGAAAGCAGGGACTTTGGCTCTTCCCAAGCAAAATCAGTGCTCAGATCAACCACCACCTGCTGTTGGCCCCAGCTTGGAAGACAGTAAAAATAAATCGGTGATAAGAGGCAGGCTTATCTTCAGAGCCTCAGGTGCAGGGGTGAGGCTACAGGTAGAAACTCCACCCTAGGCTTCACCTCACACTCTACAATCCCCTGGGTTTCTTAGCAAAGGGTAAAGCCACTGGTAAAACAGCCATCACTCAGGATTAGAGATAGGAACCCCACGGGACTCTGTTTAGAGTTTCCCTGGTTCAAGCATGGTCTCTGTGCCTGAGAACACCCTTCCCCCTCCAGACTGACTCTGTCCCTTGATTTCCTACCAGATCTGGAGAAGAATGACTTGCTGGACCCCAAGGACTCTTCAGGGAAAGGCCGTCTATCCCCGGAGCCTTTCAGAGAGAAGGGAAACCAGGATTTCCGAATCAGAGACTACTAGACACTCTGATGCTTTAGACTGCCTCAAACTCTCCCTCCAGGCCCCATAGGTGATTCCTGGGAGGCAGCCACACATGTTCTGAGGGGAACGTGTTTCACCGGAAAATAAATTTGTGAAACGGGCACGTTGTATTTTCTTGGGACCTTAGTAACCCACATCACTAGGATCTTAAAGTTTTTGAGAGGTCTTGCACTTAAAGACCCAAACTTACTTACTTTTATTTAAACCAGCTTTTCCAGACTTATTTGAGCACAGAGCACATTTTTTTTTTTTTTACAGAACACTAGTTAATCATCCACTTGATCTGACTTTTCTATTCAAATATGGCTGTCAGTCTCTTGTGTATGGGGTGGTCACCATTAGGGGTTGCTCCTTTTGTCAGCTTTAGTGGGTGGACGGGGGACAAGAGGAGTACACCCCTGACTGTTCCCAGGTGGGTCCTCAAAAGATCTGAGCCAAGGAGAGTCAGACCACTCATTGTCAGGGTGACTAAACGTCTCGGGTTGCCCAGGACGGTCCCAGTTTACACCTGTTTTCCAAGCATAATTACTAATAACCTCTTCTGCTCTCAAAAGTGTCCCAGTTTGGTTGATAAATTATACAGTCCCCACACAAATTGAATAAGGACACTGTCGATGTGTTGTGAGATTGTTGACCACTGCTATAGGGCAACATTTGTAGTAACTATTAAATGGGAGGCTGTTTTGTCCTGTAAGCCTTCATCTTGGGCGAGAATGGCAGCACAATTGGAAGAGCATAGTCAATATCACTTAAATGTGTAAGTAAAAAGTTTTGAAATGGTGTTTAAATAAAATAAAAATAAATAAATAAATAAATAAACAAATGAGACTAAAGAGGTACAATAGTCCACTGACAAGGTCCAGAAGACAGAAGGGGACAAGGAAGTCCCCTGGTGATAGGGAACACAAGGTGGAGTAAGGATATTCTTGATGTGCTGTGAGATTGTTAACCATTGTCATAGGGCAACATGTGTAGTAACCGTTAAATGAAAAACTATTTTGTTCTGTAAGCCTTCATCTTAAGTGAGAATAAAAGCACAGTTGGAAGAGTGTAGTCAATGTCACTGAACTGTGAATGTAGAAATTCTTGAAACGGTGTATCTTTGGCCATCTGTAATTTTCATCAAAAAAAAAAAAAAAAAGGTTGAGAATTTAGAGGCTTAATACGTTGTGGGGTTGTTAACCAATGTCATAGAACAACATGTGTACTACTATTTCATGAGAAACTATTTGCTCTGTAAGCTTTCACCTGAAGTACAATAAAATAAAATAAAATAAAATAAATTATACACTCCCCTTGTCATTGTGAGCATCGTGAGTGCCTTTCCAAAGGCTGCCTACTGATTGAGACCTTCAGGCTAGAAGTGAACTAATGGGGTCCCTGGGTGGTATACATGATTATTGCCATTGGCTGCTAACCAAAAAGTTGGAGGTTTGAGTCCACCCAGAGGGGCCTCGGAAGAAAGGCCTGGCAATCTACTTCTGAAAAATCACCTATTGAAAACCCTATGGAGCACAGTTTTACTGATACACATGGGGTCACCATGAGTCTAAGTCAACTCCTTGACAATTGGTTTTGGTTTAATAAGGTCTAGGAGGTGTGAGCCCAGAAATTGGGGAGGGGAGCTTCAGAGGGGATCATGTAGCCCCAAGACAAGCCAGAAATTGTCTGGAAGACTTGAACAGAGACAGGCAGGAGGAGGAGGGCAGGAAGCTGGGCAGCGCTTGTAGGTTGCTCCAAGCAGGAAATCCCAGGACACCTACTCAATATTTTGTGGAACTCTAGTGGTGCAGTGGAGCCCTGGTGGCACAGCGGTTAAGAGGTCAGCTGCTAACGAAAAGGTCTGCAGTTCGAATCCACCAGCCAATCCTTGGAAACCCAATGGGGCAGTTCCACCCTGTCCTATAGGGTCACTATGAGTTGGAACCGACAAGATGGCAATGCGTATCATATTTTAGGATCAAAAATCTGTGCTTGGGAACTTTGCTAGTTTTTCTCATGGTGGTGTTTTGGGAGGTATTTCTCTTTTTCCCCTTCGTTTTTAGTAAAATTCTAGAAAACGTCAGTCTGCACTGGCTGCGGTTTTGTTAAAGGGGAAAGATGTTATTATTGACCAGAGTGTTTAAAGACTAGAAAAGCAGTCCTGGGGTCTGGAGCTGTGGGAGACAGGGATTGTGTTGAAAAATTCCCAGTGGATGGGTGGGTGACAGTTGAGGAGAGAGGGAGGAACAAGTGAAGTTCCACAGCCAGAGGTGACAACTGAGCTGGAGGTTGGATGCTTAAGAGGACTTGTGGAGATGGGGGTAGGAAAGGGAAAGGGGGGGTGCCCCAGAGGGGACAGCATAAAGCAAAGGCACTCTGTTAGTTTCCTATTGCTACTGTAACAAATTACCACAAACCTGGTAGGTCAAAATAACACAAATTTATTATCTGACAGTTCTGGAGGTCGGGGGATTAAAATCAAGGCATCAGAGGGCTATGTTCCATTGTGGAGGTTCTAGAATCCATTTCCTTGCCTTTTCCAGCCTCTAAAGGCTGCCGCATTCCATCTTCAAAGCCAGCAACGGCTGGGGAAGCCTGTTGGGTTCTGAAAGGGCAACGCTTCAGCAAAGATGGTTGATGGAAGTCAGGTCGCATGGCGTCCAGAAATGGCAAGGTCTCCACGGGGACATGGGCGAACACTGACGGCACCATCTAGAGATGGTCCTGTCAATGGGTCTGGGGGCAGCTCAAGTGTCCACTCTGCCCATTTCTCCATCACCACCCATCAATGGGGCCTCTGAGCAAGTGTTCCCAAGCACTCTAGGTTCGTTGCAAAAGCGCCCTGCATTCTGCTCTGCAGTCCACGGATGGACACTGTTTGTAGGGCACAGTGTCATTTTTGGCTGCCTGGTACGCATGGCCCTCACCACAACACCATGTTTTTCTGTCATAAAATGACTTCTCCCCCATTCTGTAGGGAGAGCAAAGCCCTTTTCTGAATCACTGTCCCTTGTTGTTTTGAAATGTCCATCTCTATGTGATCAAAAGATATTCAAGTAATCTGGCATTCCTAATTCCAGAAGCTCCTAAGAGGGCCAGGTAGACTTTCTGGCAGCACAGGGAGGTGAACTTAATGTCCTCTGGGAAACCAGCTTCAGTTCTGTACCAAAAGCCCATAATTATACCCACTACGCAGGGGTACTTGAAATGATGATTATGGCATGAATGAAAAATAAAAGATCCCTTTGTTTATATGCTCATTATGCCTCTTTTTGATGACTATACAAAAAAGTGCCTGTCAGACAATTGGCTTAATTAGCAGATTATATAAGTCAATGATTTTTTTTTTTTCCTAGATTTATTCCAGGCCCCAAGCCAAGTGTCCAGCTGTTGATCATGGCTTGGTAACGATGTTCTTGTCCTGCCTAGCCTTCCTCCTCCCACGCCACCTTTGTTTTCAGGAAGTTGGTACTTGAGCTGGCCTTTGCAGACAGAATGGCAGAGAAGCCCCTGACTTAGCTCAAGTCTCAGCAGCCTCTTGGCCAAGCTCATTTTGGGTCTGTGGGGCCCAGCTCGTGAGCAACCATACCTCTTCAAGGCAGCGGTCTATTTGTTTGGGGAGAGTAGGGATAGGAGGCAGCCAAACTTCCTAGCCTGAAAAAATCAAAGTCCAGCCTAATCTGGTACCAGCCTACCCTCTTGGTGTTTAGGCCCTTACTGCTAGACAGCACCGTGCTTGTCTTCCCCCTTTGCACATTCCAGATCCTACCCATTCTTCAAGGCCTCTATGGCTTCTCCATGAAGACTTCCTTTGTTCCCTTAAGGCCCTTTGCCTGCACTTCTCCAATGACACTCATCACTTAATTTTTTGTTTGTTTAATTAAAGAAGCCAAAAAATTTTTTTATTCTTATTATGAAACATTAAACAATGCACAATTATATAGAATAAAATGTGGAAGTCTCCCACCAATCCCCCCTTCCTTCCTAACTCCTTCCCAGAGGTAAGCACTGGAAACAGTTAAGGACACTCTGAATGTTGTTCAGCTCTTACTTCTGTCAAATGTAGTGCATCTTGGAGATTTTCCATGTCAGAGCTTATAGGCTACTTCACTCTTTCACTGGTTGGTGCACTTCATGATGTGTCACCAGCCCACACCAGACAGTCTGGGGTTATGGGGAATGTGTAATTAATGGAGTTAAAGTGAAGATGTTTGTGAATGAATTTACTTGTTTTCTTCTTCTTCCTCCTCCTCCTTCTCTTTCTTCTCTTCCTCCTCCTTCTGCTCTACGTCCTCCTTTCACTCCTCCCTCCTCTTTTTTGTCCTCCTCCTCCCCCCCTTCTTCTTCCCTTCTTCCTTCTTAATAAAAATTAGAGAAGTTTTAAAGCTATTCCTATAATGTCATTCTCACAGGAGCCAATTTTAAAGGACTCCCACTGGCCAATTATGGAACACTTTGAGCATGAAAAAGAATAAAGACTGCAATTTATGATAAGACACTGAATTACCAAAAACCCATGAGTCCATAGCAATATTTTTTTTAAAAAGGGGAGGAAAAAAGAAAAAAATTTCAGTTGCCACCATTGGAGGCAACTATTAGGTCAAGCTGTTACTGTGAAAAATCAATAATCAAAAACAAGAATGGCATGTATCCTGCTTTTTTTAATGTAAGAACTGTAGCTCATCCCAAGTTCATGAGAGGAGGGCTTCCTTACAGAAAAATACCAGCCAGTAAATAAAGAAGGCCTGATAGAAAAGCATCATTTTGCAACCCCCAATGTAATAATCAATTCAGGCAGTGAGTATTCTTGGATGCTAAAACCATTATGTGAATGGCTGTTGGAGAACACATATTCACACAGTGTCAAAGTATCAACCCACAGATTACTTACTTATCACAAAGGGGAAAATGTACTTTTACAATGAAGAAATTTGGTTACAAACTTAAGTAAGTGATTAAATATAGTATCCCTTACAGAGGACAACCTGACATGTATCTCCTGAAAAGGTGCAATGTGACCGATATAACATTTCCCCTGAATGCCAAAAAGGTGTAAATTGGATCCATTCAAGTCTGTGGACATAATTTGAATCTAGAGGAAATCTAGGGAGGTGGAAGAACAAGTCAAGTCAACCACGAGGAAGCAATTAGACTAATCCTGAATGTGAAATATTTCACAAGACAACTGAACTAGTCTCTTCAAAAATCAGTGCTATGGGAAAAAAGTAGGGGATTATTCTAGATTAAAGTAGACAAAAGAAACATAGCCAAATGTAATGCATGAAATTTGATTGGATTCTAGTTTTTTTTACTTAAAAAAAAAAACAGCTGTAAAAGATATTTTGGACATCTTATAACACGGAAGAATCTGGAAGGCATTCTGCTGAGTGAATTTAGTCAGTCACAAAAGGACAAATATTGTATAAGACCACTATTGTAAGAACTCAAGAAAAGGTTTAAACACAGAAGAAAACACTCTTTGATGGTTACGAAGGTGGGGAGGGAGGGAGAGAGGTATTCACTAAACTAGATAGCAGACAAGAATTATCTTAGGTGAAGGGAAGGACAACACACGCTGCAGGAGAAGTCGGCACAACTGGACTAAAACAAAAGTTAAGTTTCCTGAATACAACCAAACACTTCGAGGGACAGAGTAGCAGAGGCGGGGGTTTGGGGACCATGGTTTCAGGGAACATCTAGGTCAATTGGCATAACAAAGTTTATTAAGAAAATGTTCTGCATCTCACTTTGGTGAGTGGTGTCTGGGGTCTTAAAAGATAGACAGCGGCCATCTAAGATGCATCAGTTGGTCCCAATCCACCTGGAGCAAAGGAGAATGAAGAACACCAAAGACACAAGGAAAATATTAGCTCAAGAGACAGAAAGGACTACATAAACCAGAGACTCCACCAGCCTGAGACCAGAAGAACTAGATGGTGCCTGGTTACCACCAATGGCTGCCCTGACAGGGAACCCAACAGAGAGTCCCTGATGGAATAGGAGAAAAGTGGGGTAAAGAACTCAAATTCAAGTAAAAAGACCAGACTTAATGCTTTGACTGAGACTGGAGGGACCCCAGAAGACATGGCCCCCGGACTCACTGTTAGCCCAAAACTAAAACCATTCCCGAGGCCAACTCTTCAGACAAAGATTAGACTGGACTATGGAACATAAAATTATACTTGTGAAGAGTGAGACTAAATGGGCAGCTCCTGTCCGGAGGTGAGATGAGAAGGCAGAGAGGGTTAGGAGCTGGTTGAATGGACACATGAAATCAGGGGTGGAAAGGAAGAGTGTGCCATCACAGTATAGGGAGAGCAATTAAGGTCACATAACAATGCGTGTATAAATTGTTGTATGAGAAACCAACTTGAATTGTAAACTTTAACTTAAAGCACAATTTTAAAAAAAAGAAGAAGTTTTGGAGACAATTGGGGAAATTTGAATTTGGCCCAAATGTTGGATAATATTAGGGATTAATGTTATTTTAGGAGTTATAATGGCATTGTGTTTATGTGTCAAAACATCCTTACTCTTAGGTGATGCATGCTGAAATAATTAGGAGTAAAGTGCCATGATTTCTACAATTTAGTTTCAGAAAAAATAAAATATATATACACAAAGATAAAGCAAATACAGTAAATGTTGACAATTGCTAAATCTATAGGTGCATATAGGAGTTTTCATAGTATTATTCTTTCAACTTTTCTGTATATTTGAAAATTTTTGTAATAAAAAGTTGGAATGTGTGGTCATAAAAATCAATCATTTATCCTATATTTTCAGTAAAAACTTTATTTCAGAAGAACCAAATAGCCTCAGCTACTGAGGAAAAGTATGCCAGCTAGCAGATGTAGAAGAAGTGGCAGACAGAAAAGGATTATTCATTGTTGTTAGAATTATCAGATAAATGGTTAATAGGACCTGGACATTCGTACAGTGCTGTAGGTACATCACACAGATTGTTTCTAGTGAGAAATTCAGACCATCATCACCCTCACGCAACAGTCACGCTTAGGGTCATTCAGGACGGTGCAGGGTAACACTTCCGCTGCGATGTCACGGTGAACTTGCACATATCCATGCCAGCAAAGCTTGAGCCACAGCTAATCTGAGTCTTGGCAGAACAGCTTGTGATTCTCCTGGAATACAAGAGGATGAGAAGCTTATAAGGCACTGTCATGAGGCCATCTCCAACTCGCCCCCCACCCATCTTCCCTGGGAGGAGGCATGAGAGAGTTTCTCGTTGCCTCCTGAGTTCATCCTGCTGCACTCTTTCCCTCCCCACCTCAGAATAGAGCTGCAGAGGATGAAACAGTGAGTGGTAGCTTAGATATGGCTCCATGGCAACGAAGTGTCCCACAACTTGCTTTGCTGTCACCTGGCCTCTTTTGTTTCTGTATCATCTTTTTTGGTGTGAGGGACAAGGATCATGGGGAGCTAGCACCTTTGGTGTATTCTTCCTTTCTCTATTTATGTAAGTAATAAACTATCTTATTGGCACAAATGGTTAAGTGCTCGACCACTAGCCAAAAGGTTGGCACTTTGAACCCATCCACAGGTATCTCAGAGGTGGTCTGCTTCCAAAAAAAGTCACAGACATTGAAAACCCTATGGAGCACAGTTCTATTCTGTCACAATCGACTCAACGGCAGCTAGCAATAACAACAGCATCTAAAAGTGGCTTTTTATATCTTTACTGGTCAAATCAGTCAAGTCTTAGCCTTGTCTGGTATGTGAGAGCTTAACAGAGGGTCATCCAGACATCACACTCTCCCAAAATGATGCACTATGAAGCATACATCATCACCTATGGTGTATGCTCACCAAATGTTTAACTTCGACATGCTGGTGTCATACAAAAGGGGGCTGTGCTAGATTAAAAGGAATTTCAGGAGATAACCAGATGCAACGTGAGATCCTTGACTGGGAATTCGTTCAGACAAACCAGCTGTAAAGTATATTTGGGGGCCAAGGGGGGGAATATAAATATGATTTGAGTATTAGATAAAATAAAAATTTAAATATAAGATTGAAAATCACTGACTGAAACAAGTGGTTTACAAAACTGTACAGTTTGATCTTACTTTGATTGAAAAGATGCGTATAAGAAAAGATCTCAAAGGGTGTATCAGTCATCTATGGCCACAATAGTGCTGTGTAACAAAATGACATCAACATTTCAGCAGCATGCATTTATTTATTTATCTGTAGGTCAGCTGGAGTTCCATTGTCTAGACTGGGCTTGGCTGCACTGCAGGTTGAGCCCAGGTCTACTCCATGTGTTTCTTATCCATCCTCCTTGGACCAGTACATACCTGAGGCATGTTCTCCTCTTGGTGAAAGACAATAGCGCAAGTGTGCACACCCAACCACGTGAGTGTACATCGAGCCTCTGATTGCAACATAGCTGCCAAAATCTCATTGGCCAAAGCAAGTCATATAACCAGGCTTGAAATTTACAGGCAGGGTGATTTAGTCTACCCATCACAAGGTAATGAGATGGTATGAGTATATAATACTACTACAGGAGAGTGGAGAATTGGGACCAATAATTTTTTTTATTGTACTTTAGGTGAGGGTTTACAGAACAAATAGTTTCTCATTAAACAGTCAGTACACATATTGTTTTATGACATTGGTTAACAACCCCACAACATGTCGACACTCTCCCTTCTCGACCTTGGAGGACCTTTTTTTTTTTGGTGAAAATATACATAGCCAAAGATACACTATTTCATAAATTTCTACATGTACAATTCAGTGACATCGATTACTTTCTTCCAGTTGTGCTGCTATTCTCACTTTAGATGAAGGTTTACGGAACAAAAGTTTCTAATTAAACAGTTAGTACACATATTGCCCTATGACAATGGTTAACAACCCCATTACATGTCAACACTGTCCTTACTCAACCTTGGGTTCCCTATCACCAGCTTTCCTGTCCCCTTCTGCCTTCGAGTCCTTGTCCTTGGACTGCTGTGCCTCATTAGTCCCATTTTGTTTTATGGGGCTGTCCAATCCCTGGCTGAACGGTGAACCTCGGGAGTGACTTCACCACTGAGCTAAAATGGTGTCTGGGGGCCATACTCTCAGGGTTTCTCCAGTCTCTGTCAGGCCAGTAAATCTGGTCTTTTTCTGTGAGTTAGAATTTTGTTCTACATCCTTCTCCAGCTCTGTCCAGAAACCTCTGTTGTGATCCCTATCAGAGCAGTCAGTGGTGGTAGCTGGGCACCATCTAGCTGTACTGGACTCAGTCTGGTGGAGGTCTTGGTAGCTGTGGTGGGACCAATAATTTAATTGACCACAAAGGGTGCACTCTAGATTAGAGTTACAATAGTAATCTTTAAGTGGTAGAAATGGGATGTCTTAATTTTTTTTATTTTTACTTGCTGGTATTTTCTAATTTTGTATGGTACACATATGTTATGTATTGAAATAATGAAAAATTAATTTAAAAATTAATAAGCTAACAAAAAAATACTCAAGTTCCACCCCTCTACCCTCTGATCACCAGTTGTATACCAGCTGGGATGATTTCATTCTGTTTAATCAAAAAAGCACTTTTTTGGAGGTTGCTGCATGCCAGGTACAGGGCGAGGGTGTGTTATGGGAGGGTGCAATAAGCCGGAATAGGAAAAGGAGACAGTAGTCTTCTCTGTCGCCAAGTCACTTGGTGAAAGGCCATTTGTCCACATTGGGAGGGGAGATGGGAAGGAGGGATACCAGATCTCCTGGCAGTCTGTCCCTGGGGGCTAGTTTCAGAACTGCAGGAAGTGCTTCTGAATTGGGGGCCTTTATCTGTGTCTTCCACATGTCAACAATTTGACCTGACCCGTTGGGAAGCTACCTTGTAAGACTCCAGCCTCAGAAGCCTCTATCCACTGTCCAGGACTTGGAGAGCAGAGCAGTGATCACTGAGTAGGGCGGTGGCCATCTTACCAGAACAAACCCTCTGAGCAGCAGTAAGGTAGGGGGACTCCAAGGAGGAGCTAAGCTGTTGTTGCACTGAGTCTCTTCCCCTCTCTCCACTATATGCTTCACTCTTCATGACTTTGTTCATGCTGTTCCGACTTCTGTGACCCTTCTCCCCTGCTGTCCTTCTCTGCTTTCTCCTTCATCACAGTTCAACCCAAGTGTTGTTCTCCAGGTGGAGTATTCCCTAACACCTCTCAGGCCGAACTAATCCGTTCCTTCCTCAGGTCTCTCCCCTCCCCCAGCCTTGGTCTCCAGAAGGCTTTGTTCATGCCTCCATCCCAGCAGCCAAGCCTGATTTATTTTAGAATTCCTGTTGGATGTGTCTGTCTCCCCCACAGGATTCAGGCCTCACCTACTGAGCTTCCTGTTTCTAGTTCCCGGGGCAGGACTGTGTTTTGGTTTAAAACAAAACAAAAACAACAGTTGCCCTCAAGCCAATTTGACTCATGGTGACCTCATATGTTTATAACCAAAGAAACCCCACAAATCCTTTGCTGTGGAGTTGATTCTGACTCATAGCAACTTCATGTGTTACAGAGTAAAACTGCTCCATAGGGTTTTCGATGGCTGTAATCTTTATGGAGGTAGAACACCAGGCTGTTTTTCTGTAGTGCTGCTGGGTAGGTTCGAATCGCCAACATTTAGGTTAGTGGTTGAATGCAAACCATTTGTGCCACCCAGGGACCTGTCCACATGTTTATAAAAAAGAAAAACCAGACCGGTTGCCATCAAGTCTATTCTGACTCATGGCGATCCCAAGTGTTACGGAGTAGAGTTTCTCCACAGAGTTTTCTTGGGTGTAATCTTTAAAGAAGCAGATCGCCAGGCCTTTCTTCACAGTGTTCCTCGGTGGGTTTAAACTGCTAAGCTTTAGGTTAGCAGCCGATCACAAACCACTTGGATCACTCAGACTCCTCCGTATGTTTATAGTAGGTGCTTAATCATCATTTGCTGAGTGAACAAGTGAACAGACACCAGCACCTTGTGCATGGCTTGGATGTGGATGTGATGGCCTCATGGCCTTAGCTCATTATGTCATGGGGATCAGCCCCTTCTAGCCAGTTGTTTACTCTCCAAAATAGTCACTGCTTCTATAATCCGAGGGCTGAAAACTTGGTTGCTTCAGTGACCCTAAAAGGTGCCTCTCTGAACACATATCTCTAGAGAGCACAGTCCCCTAACAGGACCTCTAACCTTCTAACAAAGGTTGAGTAGGATGAAGGTTCAATCTTGTTCCGAAGGAAAGTAATAAAAATAAATACAAAGAGCTGATATAACACAGGGTCCCTTTCCCCCATGAAGCAAATATTCAGATCAACAAACATTTATTAAGCACCTACGGAATGCCAGGTACTGGGGATGAAAGGATGAAACTCACACAGCTCCTGTTCCAGGAAGCATGCAGTCCAGGTGGGTGGATGGGGCAAGGGAGTGGTGAGCAGACACAAAGATGGAGCATTCCAATAGAGTAAAGTAGAGGCCATCCTGGGGGTGTGGTAAGAAGAATAATGGCCCTGGAACCTGTGAATATGTTACTTTGCATGGCAAAGGAGAGATTATCTTGGATTATCTGAGTGAGCGTAATGTACTCACAAGGATCCTTGTGGATTGACCGGCTGTTGCTGGCTTTAGAAAATGGAGGGGAACCACAAGCCAAGGAACGTGGGCAGCCTCTAGAAGGTGGAAAAGGCAAGGGAATAGATTTCCCCTAGAGCCTCCAGAAGGAATGCCGCCCTGCCCATACCTTGATGTTAGCTCAGTTAGACCCATTCCAGACCTCTGACCTCCAGAACTGTAAGACAGTAAGTTTGTGTTGTTTCAAGTGACCAAGTTTGTGGTCTTTTGTTACAGCAGCAGCAATAGGAAACTAATACAGAGGAGTGGTGGGAGCACAGAGAAAGGCCTCCTAGATCATGCAGAACTTGGGAGGAGGTATGAGTCTGGACCGGGGTGTGAGAACCAGCCAGGAAAGGAGGGGTGAAGGTGCTCTGGGCAGAGGAGGCAGCGTGAGCAAGGTAAAGGCCCTGCGTCTGTGGTTGGGGAGGAGGTGGCCGAGTCACCTAGAATTTCTAAGAAACAAGATGCCCACTGGAAATCCTGGTCTCCCCAAGGGCTTGCCGATCGATAATGAAGCCTGTCTGTGGAATGGGGAGCGCCTCCGAACGCGTTCTGGGATTCGCAGTTCTGGCCTTGGGTCCTGCGATGCACAGCAGCCAGGACAGGGTGAGCTGTGAAGCTACATGTTTTCTGATTTAAAATTAAATAGTTTCTTTAAATTATAAAGTAATACATCAAAGGAAGCTCTCAATGACATGGATTGACAAGATAGCGACAACAAGGGACTCAGACATACCAACAATCACGAAGATGGTGCAGGACCGGGCAACGTTTCGTTCTGATGTACGTAAGGCCACCAGGAGTCAGACTCAACGGCAGCTAATAACAACAATACATGTTCATTGTCTAATGTTTGGAAAATCCAGGAAAGAATAAAGAGAAAACAAAAGTCACCTACAATCCCCGAGAGCGTTAGCAATGATATTTATTGAGCTAGGCACAGGGCATTTCACAGGCCTCACAAGAGCCACGAGAGGTAGGGATTATTATTAGTCCCATTTTATAGATGGGAAGACTGAGGCACAGGAATTAGCAAGTGAGATGGTTCATATTCAACCACAGGTGGCCTGGTTCTAGAACTCTCTTTCTTTACCACTATTAACATTTTGATTTATAACGGTGATTCCCAAACTACATACCAAGGTGCCCCAGGGCACTGCAGTAAGCTCACAAGTGCGCTACAGGGTATTTTAAATGTTCAGTGGAAGCACAGCAACAGCTTTTGGATGCTGTATGAACTAAGACTGTTAAGTTGTTTGGACCTGACTACTTAATAAACAAAACTGTGGGATATTGGTTTTTGATGCAGCATGGGGTCAGGGGGTAGAAGGTAACCTAGAGGCTCTGTGAAAAAATTACTGAGCTGCTAAGGGCTCCGTGAGCAGAGAAAATTTGGTAACCTCTGGTTTATGATATTCCATGCAGGTATATACAACTTTTCTTTCTCATTTTACAAAAGTGACTCTTAGTGTATATATGCAACTTGTTTTATTCCTTACACAATTTTAAGAATAGTTTTGCACGTAATTAAATGTTTTTTTTAAAACTCAACCGATATGGTTAGATATTTTTTCAAATTTCTCTTTATAAATTATGCTGGTGAACAACTTTGTAAAGAAGCACACCACATGGCTAGGCCGAAAGGTGTGGATATTTTGAAGACTTCCAATATATGGCCAAATTGCTTCCCAGCAAGGTCTTCTCCAACTGAATTCCAACCAACAGAGTGTTAAAATACCATCCCTCATCCTATGTATTATAATTTTAAAAATGCTTACCTTTTGATACATTTAAAATGTGTTTTCATTACTGTTTTAATATATTCCCTCCATTGCTAATGAATTTGGAAAATTTTTCATTAGTTTATTGGCCCTTTGAGGTTCTTTTGTGAATTGTCCATTCAAGTTCTTTGTTCATTTTTCACTTGGAATGTTTATCTATTTCTTATTGATTTGCAAAAGCCTCCATCTAATTTTAAGGAAAGGTTTAAATCCCTGAAGCAGCTGTCAGAAATGCTGATGGCTGTAGTTCTCTGCTGATCTAATTGTTTTAATAAGTTCCACTAATGATTCAGAGGCTAATGAAGGTGTAGATCTGATTGATGGGTCTTAAAAAAGCAATGTAATTAGAGGCTTCCTCTCTCAATCAAAAGAGCCAACTGTAGTTATCAATTCAACTTCCTACTTTTTTCTTATTTTGAAAAATACATTTAAATATATCCCGTTGGGCCTTGGCAGGGTGGTGGGGAGGGCATTAGAACCGTGTCTGGTCGTTGTATAACTCTCCAATTAATTTAGGGTTTTAGTTTTGGATTTTGCCTTTAAAAGGGAAGCTTCGAATCTCTTTGGTTCATTTCTGCCTTGGCTGCCTCCAGAACTAGGAGTGAGGATGTCACCTAGCAACCAGGGCACTGATTATAGAAAGAGAAGCCTCAGCCCAGGCCAAGGGAGGAAAATCACCAGCTGGAATAAGAAGTTTTCACTTTGAACTAGAGAGCAGCCAAAGAAAACCTAATGAGATGTGATAGCCAAATCAGTCCTCCCAAAGGAACCCAGGCTGGTGGGCCTCAGATGCGGAGGTGGATGGGGGGCCAGCTTCATATGCAATCTTAAGAACCTTTGCTTCCCACCCTGAGGGGTGATGAGAAGCCGAGTGCTTTACTCTGAGACTCAGAAAGGGGTTTCTAACTCCCCTAGCCCTCAGCCCCTAGGTGATCTGAGATTGTTGTTAGTTGCTGACGAGTCAGCTCCAACTCATGGGAACCTTCTGTATAACATAATGAAATGTTGCCCAGCTCCGTGCCTTCTTCATAATTTGAGTTGTTGTAGTTATTGTTAGGTGTTGTTGTTAGTCATTTTCCACTCATTAGCAACCCCACGTGACAGAGTAAAACTGCTCCATAGGGTTTTCTTGTCTGTAATCTTTAGGGAACCAGGTCTTTCTCCTGCGGAGCTGCTGGGTGGGTTCGAACCACCAACTTTTCCTTTAACAGCCAAATGTTTAACTGTTAGCGACACCAGGGCTCCTTCATGATATGAGACAGGTGGTCTAATCTCTTAGCTCCCTGATGCTCCCTGATGCTCCCTGATGGTCAGTACTTCACCCAAGAGTTCAGCTTTAACATCTGGGTCTGCGCAAGAATATGTAAAACCACTCTTGGCTGGGGAATGATAGTAACAGCTCCAGGGCGTTTGGGGCCCATCAGAAGAGGGTATTGCACAGCCAGAAGTAGGGAAAACTGGAGTTATTAAGGTTCTGAGGAAAAGAAGGGGCTCTAGCTGGCTGGCCTCCAGTATTATAATGCCAGTGGCAAAACTATCCCAATTTATTATTGCAACGGCATTCCTTGAAATAATTCCTCCCTCTCTCACACAAAAACAGGTCTCCTCCGACTCGTTCTCATGGACTCCCTACTTCTTCTCTATTATTTCCTCCTTTTTCTACATGGGACTTTCTCTGGCAAGTGGAATGTTACTGAGTATAATGGGGAAGAAGCCTTAAACGTTCTTCTGTGGTTTGGCTTACTCTCTCACTTTTCTGCCCTCTGTTACAAACAGATGAATCTCAGGTAGCCACTGGTCCAAGTAGACTGAGGAGACACATATTGCAGATCTGAACTTAGCTGTAGCCTGAAGTAGAGCCATCTCAGCCAACCCCCAGGCTTACGAACAAAGAAAATGAAACGTTTGTTGTAGTAGGTCACTGAGATTTGGGGACTGTTTGTTAAGCAGCTTTCTTGCTGCAACACCTGACTAATACACTGTTCATTACTCCCTACCACTATTTCACTCTGGATGTCCTGGTTCCTGGGTTTTCTGAGGCCTGGTTGGTCAGCTTTGCCTTCAGTTCTGTGAGCTATACCATATCCTTCTAATAAATTCCTCTCTTTGCTGAAGTTAGTTGGAACTGATTTTTGCTGCTTGTAGCTCAGAAGTTGCTTGTAAATGACTGGTAGAGCTTGTCTAACAAACCTCCTCTACAGAATTACCTTCTTGGCTTGAATTCAGAAGCCCCTTCATATAATCTGAGGGCTTGTTTCTAGCCTTTTGCCCCCTCTTCCTTTCTCTTTAGGCAGCTGCTACTGCATTCAACTGAAACACCTTGTTCCCTGAACAGGTTCCTCTCATCCCTGCCTTGAGAATTTTGCACACATTTGTTTTGCCTGGAACATCCTCTCCTCATCTGTAACTGAGAAAGTCCTGTGCACCATTCAAGGCTCTGTTCAAATGTCACCTCCTCCATGAAGCCTTCCCTGATTCTCCCCTGGGATTTCCCTCTCCCTTCTGCCATACTGGAAGCAGTTGCTCTTAGTCTGGATGGTACTTACCTTCCTCTACAGAGCCTCTTGTGGCTTATTCCCCTACTAAGTGAGAAATTGCTGAGGCCATCACTGCAGAGGAGGCAGAGAGAGCCCAAGTCCTTTTCAACCACATTCATGCCTGTTATCCACTTTCTAGTGGCATCTCCTGACTTTGAGGCCAAGGACCCTGGATTATCTACTTTTGTATCCATGGGGCCAAGCTCAGGGCCTGGAACAAAGATGTGCTGTAAACGTTGTTGGTTATTTGAGTGTAGGAATGAACAAATGGCCACGTCTTCTAGAGTCTTGGGCCAGAATAAGCACATAACAGAAATATAGTTTTAGCCAATGATGTGTTTCCTTTGATCCTGAGATTGGGTATGACTGTTATCTTGTTGAGTCCCTAGATGGTGCAGATGGTTAAGTGCTCGACTACTAGCTTAAGAGTTGACAGTTCAAAAGCACCCAGAGGCTCCTCAGAAGACAGGCCTGGTGATCTGTTTCCAGAAGGTCACAGCCTTGAAAACTCTGTGGAGTAGTTCTACTCTGCACACATGCGGTCATCATAAGTCAGAATTGACTCGACAACAACTGGTTTGGTTTGGTTTTTTATTATCTTGTTTACCTTGTCCAAGGATTAAGTTGGGTCTGGGGTTAGCCACAGACCAAACGTTACTGGAAAACATCCAAATGAAGACCCAACACTTAAAATTCATTCAGTCCTTCCTGCTACAGTTGACCGAGCTATGTCAGCCTGTGCCTACAGGTTCAGTGTGTGTAACCCATAAAAAAAGGCCTGGTGTGGGGAAGCAATAAGCCCAAATTGACACAGATAATAAAGGGAAGAGTGGGAATTAGAAGCTGGGTCTCCAGATTGTTAGTCCCCCTTCCTATGAAAAAGCAGACCAGATAGCCTACAGGCTGGGATTTTTCCATCAAATCTTCTTACACAGGCTGTTGATGGGGGGGGGGGCATCAGCACCCTTGTGCCAGCCTCCACAACCACAAAGGCTGCTATTCTATGCCCAGGAGGATTCTTAAAATAAGATTGCTGCCTGCCTCTGTGGGCTACAGCCAGCTGTCTCGGTACACTTGGTTCCTGAATTACAATTTCCTGTTCTTTCCTTGTGGTGATAATTGGTGTCACAGTAACTTGTCAGCCATGTCCACTTCTCTCCTGGTAGCCAGCGCTTGATCAGGCAAGGGAGAAGCCCAAAGTGGAAGGAATCAGGTGAGAAGCAAGTGATGGGCCAGGCAGGACTTTAGGAGCCAGAAGACCTGAGTTCAAATCCTGACTCTGCCACTTGCTGGCTCTGTGGCCCCCATTTTCTCATTTGTAAAGTGGGAGTAATAACAGTACCCACCTCAGAGCATTGATGTGAGGTGAATACAGTGTGCCATGTAATGGATTTCTCACGTATATATGACCTTTCTGGCCCTGGGTTTTAGTTCTGCCAAAAATAATTGGTTTAGCCACAGCATGCCCTATGATTGGTCTATTTTACATACCTTGCAGGGATTGGACAATTTACCATATAAATAAGGTGCATAAAACTTTCAGGGATTGGTCGATTACTACATAAATAAGTTGACTGTGGCCTACCAAGGGGATTGGTCAGTTCATGGTCTTGGTGGGAGGAATAGGCTTATAGAAGAGCCAATCCCACAGAAGTTGAGTGGAACCTCACTACCATCAAGAAGAAGAGCCTGGAGCAGAGCATATCCTTTGGACTTGGAGTCTCAGCTTGCTGGTGGAATGGGGTGCCTCTAGGTACTTGTCAGCAAAGGCAAAAGAGCCTGCCTGAGGAGGGTAGAGTCTCGGCCTCCGTGGAGACTGGAAGCAGTAAGCCCGAGCAGAGGCCCGATGGCAGTAGGCCTATGATAAGGCCAGGCAGCAGGCATGGACAAGAGAAGGCCAGGCAGTGAGCACTGCTGACAAGCTGATAACTATCCTGGTTGAAAGCTGTCCTGACTGAAGAACTGTATCCTGTCTCCATAGTTATATTGTGTTACCTTCAAGTTGCTCCTGATCCTGAGTTGTAGCTTGTTGCTTCCTTAATAAACCACATAATCATGAGTATAGTTTGTGAGTTCTGTGTTGCCATTGCAATGAATTATTGAACCCAGCAGAGAAGTAAAGAGTGCTGTGGGGGAGATGGCTGGTGTCAGAAATGGTGAAAAATATCTGACCTCCACATTATAGGAATCAGCTTTGTGCTGATGATGATCTTAATTCTCCTTTCCCCTTATGAATTTAGACAGCTTCTGGTACTACATTACACAGTGCCTGACATATAACCATGGTGTCTTAGTTTCCTAGGGCTGCCATAACAAATTACCCAAACTTGGTGGCCTAAAACAACAAAAATGTGTTCCTTCACAATTTCAAAAGCCCTAAGTCCAAAATCAAGATGTCAGCCACCCTCCTTCTGAAGGTTCTAGGATCAGCGTTACTCTAATCTTTGCCTCTGTCTTCACAGGGCCATCTTCTTTCTGTGTTTCTCCATCCTCTCCTCTTCTTGTAAGGACACCAGTCATTGGATTTGGGGTCCACACTAAAACCAGTATGATATTGTCATGTATTCTCAACTTAGTTACATCTGCAAAGACCCCTTTTCCAAATAAGACCACATTCACAGGTACCAGAGGTTAACATCTGGGCATAACTTTTGGGGGATACTCTTGAACCCACTGCAAGAAGTTAATGAACGTTATCTATTACTACACACAATAAGATTGTCTTAGGTTGGGCATCCCCAGAAGCAGGCCCTCAGACAAGGAGTTGAGTGCAAGGAGTTTACTTGGGAGGTAATTCTAGGAAACATCATTATAAGAGTGGGGAAGTGAGAAAAGGAAGAGAAGGCAGCCAGTTCAGGGTGCTTTAATGTGTAGGTTACCCCTATGAGAAAACAGTGCAGCCACACTGGGGACTGTCTGAGTTATCTAGTGCTTCTATAGCAGAAATACCACAAGTGGATGGCTTTAACAAACAGAAATTTATTCTCTCATAGTCTAGGAGGCGAGAAGTCTGAATTCAGGACACCAACTCCCGGGGAAGGTTTTCTTTCTCTGTTGGTTCCGGGAGAAGGTCCTTGTCATTGATCTTCCCCTGGTTTAGGAGCTTCTCAGCACAGGGACCTTGGGTCCAAAGGAAGCCCTCTGCTCCCAGTACTTCTTTCTTGGTGGTATAAGGTCTCCCTCCTCTCTGCTCACTCCTCTCTTTTATATCTCAAAAGAGATTGACTCAATATACAGCTTAATCCTGTAGATTGAGTCCTGCCTCATTAAGATAACTGCCTCTAATTCTGCCTCATTAACATCATAAAAGTTAGGATTTACAACACTTAGAATAATCACATCAGATCAGAAAATGGTGGACAACCACACAATACTGGGAATCATGGCCTAGCCAAGTTGACACACTTTTTTTGGGGACATAATTCAATCCATAACAGGGACCCTTGGGAGACTGAGTGGAGCATGCCTCAGAGTTGTCCCTCCACAAAGGGGTGAGAAAGTGTTTATTCATCCGTCCCCATCTATTATTGGTTGAGGGCCGAAGGGCGGTGGGGTTGAATTACCCAGCACAGCTTGCTTGTTGTGCCATGTCAGTGGGCTTAGGCAGCCAGAGATAGCCTTCAGGCAGCAAGTCATAGCTGCAGGGAGCCAGACATCATGGGGTCCACAAGCACAAGAATGTCCAGGGAAAGGCACTCACAGCAGCTGATACAAGGGCTCAAAGTTCATTCAAAGAAGCCAGACCTAGGTTCAAAGGGTGAGCTTGGGCCAGAATTAGGACAGAAATTTAAAAATCTGGAGCCCGTGCAGGCAGTTCTGGGGGGTCTGGAACGAGGTGAGGGCTCCTGGACATTTGCTATGAGTGGTCCTGAAAGCCCTAAGCCCCACATTCTTGAGTGCTGGCCACAGTGAGTAGCAAGTCATTTTTGAGTCAACGGGTAGATACATACCAGCCCAAGCAGTTCAGTGGGGTCATCAGACAAAGGGGAGTCTCGGGCACTTCTGACAGCTTTCTTTCTGTCTGGATGACTTGGGGCAACTTGGGACTCTGTTGAGAGAGTTTCTCACTCCTTTCAAAACAAAAGATCCCTGTTTCACACTCACCCAGCACTGAGTACAAGCACTTTAGCATCAGCCCTAGCATGGGAGAAGGGGAGGGTGTTCAAGGGTGCAGTTAGACCCTGGGAGGAGAACATGGACAATGACCACTTTTCCTGATATCAGAGTGGGCTTAGCTGAATAGCCTAATGAGAAATGGGCAACCTCAAAAAAGTGGAGAACTGGATTAAGGAGCCTGGTGCGTGAGAAAGAAGCATTAGGAGATGCCTTATGCTGGGTAAATCAAGTGTCAGAAATTCCAGCTGGGCTTGGATTTGGATTTGACTGGATTACTTGAGTTCCCTGAATGCATTGCAGATAAAACCAGTTGCCCACGAGTCGATTCCTACTCATAGCAACCCTATAGGACAGAATAGAACTGCCCCATAGGGTTTCCAAGGAGCAGCTGGTGGATTCAAACTGCCAACCTTTTGGTTAGCAGCTGAGCTCTTAACCACCGTGCCACCAGGGCTCTGCATTGCAGATAGAACTACCAAAAAAATGCTAAGCTTTGTGACTTTAAAATGTAAGTATAATAAAATAACATAGTGACCCCAAAATACCTCATTATCCTCATGGAAAAATTACCTAAGAAAGAATTTTTAGAAGCTGAGTTCCCATTAGAGTTTTCCTTGGGGTTTAAAAGGATATGTGCAGATAATTTCTATTTTACTAAGTACCATTTCTTGAATACTTCCTATCCACTGGTCATCTTGCTCTTCACTTTTTATTGCACTGAAACCTCACAGCAATTCAAATATGAGGGAAAAAAGGCACCAAAAGTTTAATGTTTTGCAAGTTTGCATGGCAGAGTAGTGATAGAGCCAGGGTTCAGCATCAGATTTCTCAGGTTTCAAAGGTCACCCTTTAAATTCCTCATGCCACAGCCTTCTATCTTTTAGTCGTAAAATGTTATTCTTATAAGTACGGAGGTATGTCCGAATTTGTCTACCTTTTATCATAGTCAGAATTTATCAGACCCCCATAGCACCACATGGAACCCGTGCTTCTGACTCAACTGTTGGATTTGGTGATCGTTCTATGCTAACCAACTGTCAAGGCTGAAAATGTATAGACCAGCATGTAGATTTGCTTAGACTGGCCTTGTTGTTATTGTTAGTTGCTGTCAGGTCAGTTCCAACTCATGGCGACCATAAGTATAACAGAACGAAACACTGCCCAGTCCTGTGTCATCCTCACAATCTTTTGTATGTTTGAGTCCATTGTTGTAACCACCATGTCAATCCATCTCATGGAGGGTTTCCTTCATTTTCACTGACCCTCTACTTTACCAAATATGGTGTCCTTTTCTAGCAATTGATCTTTCCTGATGACGTGTCCAAAGTGAGCAAGACAAAGTCTTGTCATCCTCGCTTCTAAGGAGCCTTCTGGCTGTACTTCCTCCAAGTTGGATTTGTTCATTCTTCCGGCAGTCCATGGTATATTCAGTATTCTTCGCCAACAGTGTTTAAAATTAATTTGAATTACAACTTGGGGGGTCTTATATCAAAATCAAGATTTCCAATTCTTTCTGAAAAATCAGAGCATCGACAACACTGAGTCGTGGCTTTACCACAGTCCCCCCCGTCCTTATTGCACCCCTGTCGTTGGTGCAAGTGACAGGAGCCATGTATCTTCACACTATGCACTGCAATTTTTTCTTGGAAATAATTCTTTTATTCCTTCAATTGCTTTTTTCATCTTTCTAGCCTACTTAGGGATTTGAGATTTTGACACTTGAAAATTAACCTTCCCCAATTCAGTTCCTCAGCTATATCAGTATGTGTGTATACAGTATACATAGTATAGATACAGCTGGTAAAATCCTAGATTTTAACCTGTCCTCTCTCCTGTGCTCTTATCCTACTGAGTAAAAAGAGAACCAACTTTGTTTCAGACATACCCGTTTAAAATCATGGATCCAACACTTACTATTGTGGCTTCAGGCAATGTCCTCAGCTGCTCCAGCCTGTTTCCTCATGTGGAAAATGACTCCATGTCCCTTTACCTAAAGACACTTAGCCAAAGGCCAAGTCAACCGGCTAGTTCGCCCAAAACCCTGAGAGCCAGTCTGCCAAATGAGCAATTCACCAAATCATTTTATTCTTTTAAGTATTCTATTTTTGTTGCCAGTTTTCATCTTTTCTTCATAACAGGATTTTACGGAATGTTCAACTTGTGTCTGCCCCAGCTCGGTGCTGCTGCAGCTGAAGATTGAAGGACCCAGAGGGGAAGGCTGAGGAGAAGAAATAAGGAGACAGGAGACTAAAGAGGGGGAGGTGGCAGGGGCATAAGGAGACTATATTCCTGAGAATATGTTCTTCACTATGAAGATTCTTATAAATATGCTGTCCTTATGAATGAGAAAGCACACATAAAGAATATGGTCTTAAGGATTCTCCATATTAAAGAATATATTATACTTCTTCCCCTCCATCTCCCCTCTCTCCACCCTCAGGCACCAATGGCAGCAAGAGGTGGGAACAAGGACCCATTGAAAGTTCTTTTAAAATTCTGTTATAAAGACCAAATGAAAATTGGTCAATTAAAACTAAATAATTAAGCAACACAAATAAATTTAACAAATTTGCCACTCAGCCAGTTGGGAAATATACTAGTCCTTTCCTTATAAGCTCGTTGTAAGGATTAAACGAGTAATCATTGTGAGGGCTGTACAGTACTCCATAAACAGTAACTACTATTACTAACCTGATGGCTCAACAGTTAAGCTCTTGGCTGCGGAACAAAAGGTAGACAGTTCAGACCCACCCAGCAACTCCATGGGAGAAAGTCCTGGCGATCTGCTCCCGTAAAGATTACAGCCTAGAAAACCCTATGGAGCAGTTCTACTCTGTCACATGGGGTCGCTATCAGTCGAATAGACGCAATGGTACCTAACAACAACAGTAACTATTATTACTGTACTCAGAATGGTGCCACCATCCAACCAGACCCCCAAATTTACAATCTGAGTCCACTTTAACCCTTCTCTCCTCCCCAGCCTCAAGTCCAGTCTAAATCAAGAGTCTACCCACATGACGATGACCAAAGAAACACCCCCAAGACTATGGAAAGGAAAGAATTAAGGATGTCCTGAAAGTTAAGCTACGAAATGAGCTCATAGCAGAATGAGCAGATAAGCGCAGAGACCCATGGACATGCTCCCAGGCCTACAGTGGGGCCAGATTTGATGATGAACTCAATCATTCGGCAGGGAGAATGGGTCCATCTGAAGATTCATCAACCAGAAAACATGAAGGAGAGGCAGAGGTCACACATTTGTGGAATCTTCCCAAGTTCTGCCCAGGGGAGGCTGGAACCATCAAAAGTTTACATTACCCAGTGCTAGCCCCCATTCCAAGTTCATGTTCACCAAGCCACCATCAGATATCTTGGCTTCCCAAGAAGCAGTGCCTCCAAGGATAAAATGTGCTGTCCTGGATGATGTGAACATCCAGGCTGCTTGAAGTTAGTAAGTTTTCCTCCTGATTGGTTCTTGACTCCCTCATCAGCTCTGTTTATTCAAGCATCCAACAATTTCTAGAACTTAAAAGATTGACTGTCTAAGCTTATGTGATTGAGAAAGGCCGGACTCCTACTAGTGACTTATTCTCCAAGGTCAGTGTCCTCTGATGGGGGCCACTCTGTCACCAGTACCTGGACACCACTGTGGGGTGGAAACCTAGACCCTGCCTCAGCCTCCTAAATGAGACATCATCCCTAAAGGAGAAGGTAGGAAGCAGTACTGTTGCAAAAGAGAATCAAGTTCAAAGCGTCCCATGAGACACCAGCAAATTTTGTTCTTTTTTTTTTTTTTTTAAATTGTACTTTAGATGTAGGTTTACAGAACAAACTAGTCTCTCATTAAACAACCCACATATTATTTTATGACATCGATTAACAAACCCACAACATGTCAACACTCTCTCTTCTTGACCTATTACCAGCTTTCCTGACCCCTCCCGCCTCCTAGTCCTTGCCCCTGGGCTGGTGTGCCCCTTTAGTCTTGTTTTGTTTTATGGGTCTGTCTAATCTTTGACTGAAGGGTGAACCTTAGAAGTGACTTCATTACTGAGCTAAAAGGGTGCCTGGGAGCCATACTCTTGGGGTTTCTCCAGTCTCTGTCAGGCCAGTAAGTCTGGTCTTTTTTTCGTGAGTTAGAACTTTGTTCTACATTTTTCGTGGGCTCTGTCTGGGACCCTCTATTGTGATCCTTGTCAGAGCAGTCAGTGGTGGTAGCTGGGGCAAATTTTGTTCTTAATCAGAAGATATGGCCTTTCCTAATATTGTTGGAGAGGAAGAAGGAAAGTTCCTCCCCTTATTAGTCTTAAAATTGAATTGAGGAAAATTCATTTCCTAGACAATAGCATTTTTAATTGCTCAGCAAAAGCAAAGGTTTACAAAGAATTGTCCCCAATCTATGGAGCAAAGGAAAGTAATAAATCTCCCAAGATTGTTAGCCATGCTTACTATGTGTCATGCTCAGAAATTGCATTAGGCATGTATATGAGATGGGCTAAAGGCCACAGGATCCTGAAGCAAGAGGACAATATCTACAGCAGCCTGGCCTCTTGTGGTAAGAAGTGTGTCCCCAAGCATGTGTCCCAGAGAAGGACAGAGAGGAATGGAGATGAAGTGCGCACTGAGCATACCAAGGATCTACTTTGTCCAGGCACCAGGCTGGTTCCTTGACTATATCATCTCCTCTAACCCTCCCTGTGTGCTCATGGGGTAGTTCGTTCACTTGGCTTTTTATATCCATTATATGAAGTTTCTCTGAGTGGCAAATGAGAAAATCCCACTCTAACTAGCTTAAACAGAAAGTGGTGTTTATAGGGCAAATACTACTGTATTGCGCAGAGTAAAATGGAAAAGCTAAATCAAGGCTGAAAAAGGACAGGAGCCAATGACAGGTCTGTGGACTCAGTCCATATAGGAAGATTGCCTTGGAAGAAGCAGCCAGAGGGAAGTTTGGGTCCCAAGTTTCAAGTCAGGGCCCACAGTCCTTAGCCCCAGCAGGCATTTCTAAGCAGTCCCGTGAGAAGAGAATGTGGAGATCACATTGTAACATGCTTTGAGAGTTCAGAACTTCTTCTAGGCTGCCTTGCACCAGCCCTATAAGGTAGGAAAGAGAAGATACTCTCATTTTTATATTTAAAAAAAAAAAAAATCACAGCATAAAAAGATCAAATAGCTTGCCTAATGTAATTAAAGTAAATCCACCAAACTGACATATAGATCATCTGTATAGTAGAGCAATTAATAGTAAAGGTTTTGTTATTAGACAGACTGAATAAATCCTCGCTCAAGTTATTTCATCTCAGGTAAATTTCTTGGGCTTTCTGAGCCTACATTTTCTCATCTGTAAAATGAAGATAATAAAATCTACCTCAAAGAATTGTTAGGAGTATTAGCTGTATTCTAGCCTGTCAGCATCCCAAGTAAAGAGAGTTTCTCTTCCCCAGCAGGTCAGAAAAAAATTTCAGAATTGAGTCTCCCTGACGACTTTGGTGCATGGGTCAATTTCCAAACCATCTTTGTGGCCATGGGGTGGAACAGCGACAGACCATACCTGCTGGGGTCAACCCATCAAATCATGGAAGGGACTGAGGATGGAGGAGTCAGTATTTCCCAAGGAAACTATGGGTTCTATCATCAGAAGCCAGAGGGTTGGGTGCTGGGCACACAGAAACAAAACAACCATGTACATTACAAAAGGCAAGTCCTTCACCAGGCAAAGAGGTAAGAGGCCAGTTGGTGAGGGAGAGTGAGCCTTGAGCAAGCCATTTTTCCTGTGATTTCACTGTTTTCTTTGTAGAATTGGAGACTTGGAGTAGTTGATTCTTAAGTCCCTTCAAGCTCTAAATGTTATTATTGTAATTATCTGGAAGCTCCATCCTGTGCATTTATACCAGTAAACACTCTGCCCTGCCTATTCCAGGCCTCGAGTTCCTTGCCCTTTGGTCTTGCTCTACTTTGTCTTGTTTCATATTTTTAGGTTCATATTTGGCATTAATCCTTCTCATCTCCTTCCTACCCTGGGACCTGGCCCATGATTCTGGGCCCTCACTACTTGGAAATAGGTGGCAAGCCATCTTAGGACCCGGAGTTCTCAGTGGGGCAAGGACCTCATGCAAGGATGCCAAAGAGATGTTCTGGGGAGGCTCTGGCTTCAGAGTGAGTTTTGCTGGTAGGCTTGAGAAGTAAACTCAAAATCAGAGCAGGTTGAAAAGAACGAGAAGATCACATGTACTTCTAGGAAGTGCAACTCTGTCCTTCTTGAGATGGAGCCTAGCTTGGTTCTGAAACCAGACAGTTGTGCTTTCAAATCCCCACAACATCTTCGACATGGGATTGAATCCTGGCTGCCACTTCCTGTCTGGAAGAAAAGTTTTGGTTTCTTCATCTGTAATATGTGGATCATAGCTCATAGGTATTTGAGAGGATTAAAATGAGGTAATATATGTCATAGTATAATGTATGACAAAGTGCTTGGCATAGTGCC
The DNA here is from genome assembly GCA_030035585.1 of Dugong dugon. Taxonomy (NCBI): domain Eukaryota; kingdom Metazoa; phylum Chordata; class Mammalia; order Sirenia; family Dugongidae; genus Dugong; species Dugong dugon. The sequence continues at coordinate 24,913,813 of CM057481.1, read as the reverse complement.
TGGCACGGATTAAGCCCTCAGAAACTGTAAACTCTTATTATCATATTTGTTATCATGTTCACATTTTCACTTTTTCAAGGGGTACTCAACTTTTGCAAAAGATCCCATCCTTACCGAATGTTTTGTTAACAGAGACAATGACCAACCTTTTTGATGTAGGCCATTCCAGAAAGAGATTATGGGGAAACAATTTACCCCTTGTGGTAAGTTCATCTCTCACTAAATGTTGGTCATGATTCCCTTGGTGTAAGGGCTACATCTAGGGCAAAACTCCAGTTAGACCCTGAATTTTGAGGACAGTCAGCAAACACTCTGTGGAGGTTGCTTGGTCAGCCACAAGGCAGCCTTCATAAGATCAAAAGGAGTTCCATGTGCTTGCCTGGGGGCCCATTTCAGGATGAATTATTTCCAGTCCCAGGAAATGTGAGCACCAGTAAACTTTCATGGGGCAGGCTGTAGCCAAGTCAATGGGGTTCACTTGCAGACCTCACAAGAAATGAAGGAGTCTGGGAAAAGCTTTGGAGAAAGTGTCTCGACAAATGGGATATGAACAGCTATCCATGTTCTTTTGGGCTGTAAAGAAAACCACCCCCATATTCTTCCCTGAGGTTGTCACTGAAGTCTGTCTGGAGATCTGATGTAGAAAGGGGAATTTTCAAATCTTGTATCTGGAGAATTTGCAACACATTAGGAAAAAAGGTAGTTATCTGACTGCATTTTCCTCCTTTTGACCACTGAGCCAGTTTGAAAGTACCAGGGAAGTCCTTTACTAGTGGAGTCTCTGAACAGTTTGAAGCATCATGAAGGCCAGGACCTCAGCTGTCTAGGTCATCATTGTGGGCTCTGCACTTAGAAGGCACTCAATAAAGATTTACTGAATAATAATAAATAGATACATACATACATACAGAAAGATAGATGAATTGTTATGGCAAACTGTCCTCTTAAAGCATTTTGAAACATTTTAGATTGCCTTGATTATCTTTATCTTAATTATTTTCATTGATCTATTGGTTTTATTGAGTTTATAAACTGCAACAACTCTGAAATGTAGCGCTTGGTCTATTCCAAACCAAAAACCCATTACCATTGAGTCGATTCCAACTCATAGCAATTCTTTGGTCCATTAAAAAAAAGAAAAACCTGTTGCCGTTGAGTCACTTCATATTTGGTCCATTAGCACAGGAAAAATCCATGGAAAATGGCCTGGATGAAGCCTACTCTTTAGCCAGTGTTAGGGGAGGGATCTGTGAGCGGCAAGATGCCTCCCGTTAAGAAATTAATATAATGCTGCAGGGGGACCACCTCCCCTGACCCACCTCTCCTGGAAACATCTCAGGACTAGCATTCCCATTCTGTCCCAGAGTCATAGGACAACCCTTAAACATTGGACAACTGCGGTCATTCTCAGTTGGTGTATGCAATCAGCAAACTGTCTGATGAAGGTTCTGGCCACTGTTGACCAGGACTCCCACACAGAGAGGTTCAGATAGACCAAGAAAAACATGAGTCAGCTGCTGAGTGGCAAATGGGAGGCCCTTCAGGGAAGGGAAGGAGAAGGGTCGCCAGTTCAGCATGGCAGCCACTGCACCCACTCCATCACATGCTCATGGCCCCAAGCCACCTGAGGCTGTTCAAGCAGACCCTGGGGAGTCCCCCAGTGGTGACTTGTTTCTTCGCATGGCCCCTCCAGATCCAGGAGGTCTCCTGGCCCCCTCTGTCTAATCACCGTCTGCCAGGGCAGCCCTGGTCCTGTCTTGGGGAGAGCTGTTTACTTCTTCATGCACTGTCTTTCTGTCTATTGTTTACGGATAAATCCAATGACCCACTTCTCCTGAGACTTGCCTTATGAATTGCAAAAAAAAACAAACAAACAAACAAACAATTTTTTTTCCCCTTAAGAAGCCTGGCTCTTGCAAATGCAAAGCTTCACCTCTCACAGCTATACTCTTTGAAAACATCTTCAAGAGTCTATCTAAATTGGAAGAGAAAACATAAACATTGGCTCTTTCTCTTTATTTGCACTTCTGCTAAAACAATTCTGATTTTACAGGAGGAATGTTATACTCAAGAAAACAAAGGTATGCTTAAATGTTTCAAGATAATTGTGTGACTACATTCACAATGGCTGAATGTGTCATTCTTTCCATGTGCCAGGCATGGCCCAGTGTGAGTTCCACCAATACCTGGAGAGACCGTCTTCCTGCCTTTCTGAATAACCGCCTTCTACGGCAGCTCTGGGGGGCCTGCCTGGCTACCTCTGAGCCCACAGCCCCAGCATCACCAAATTAAACACATTAAGTTTGCCTGTGGGAAAAGCTACCAGTTTTTGTCTATTTCTCTTTCTGTCACTGACTTTTGCTGTTCCATCTCAGAGCTGATTCTAATTTCTTTTTTTTAGTTGAAACAATCTTTTTTTTTAATGTGTGATAACGATATACGTAACAGATCATTTGCCTTTTCAACATTCTTCACAAGTACGTTAGGTATGTTTATCATGTTGTTCAACCATTACCGTTATCCGTTTCCTGTTTTCCCATAACCCTTACCAGAAGCTCAGTGTCCCCTAAGCAGTGAGCATTCCTTTTCCCCTCCCACCTTCCCATTTATCCTGGTAACCACTACCGAACTTTGGTCTCTATACATTCGCCTATCCTAGATATTTCATATAAGTGGAATCATACAATATTGTTATTTTAATTTCTTTGGAGTCTATCTTCCAAGATAATACTATAATCATCTTCCTGGTTAGCTGACATAGAGAAAGACGTGGCTAATGTTTAAAGTACAATAAATGCTAAATGAAATAATTTTGAGAGTTTAAAGAAACAAGCAGAGTTTTGAGACTTTGAGGGGAAAGATGCGTATTGAACATACACAATTACTTTAGCTTCCTCCCAAGAGGCACTAAAACAACAGTCAAGAAATTTCTAAAATACCCAAGGACAAGCAGAAGAGAACTTGACACTATGTTGGGAGTAAGAAAGCAGATGGATGTGGGGCATCCAACCCAGCAAGCCTAGAAAGTGGAATTCAGCCAGCAGCAGAGCAGGTAGATACAGCCTGAGTTACCCTCAGAGTCCTCGAAAACTCAGGAAAGACCAGTAGCAATTACATCTGCAAATGTGTGTGTCTTAGTTGTTTAGTGCTACTGTAACACAAATCCCACAAGCAGTAGCTTTAAAGAACAGAAATTTATTTTCTCACAGTTCTGGAGGCTAAAAGTTCAAATCAGGATTTTGGTCGTGTCTATCCCTTCCTTGTCAGCAGCCCTAGGTGTTCCTTGGTGTTCCTTGGCTTGTAGACATTCCTCACATGGTGTCTGTCTTCCCCTGTGTGTGTCTCTGTGTCTGTTCAGGTCTTTTTATAACTTAGAAGTGAGTAGGTTTAGGACTCATTAATATAACAAAAGAACCTTCTCCCCATTTCCAAAGAGGGTTATATTTACAAGTATGGGGGTTAGGATTTCAACACATATTTTGGGAGGCCACAACTCAATCCAGTGGGTAAAGGTGGGCAAATGGTTGAAAGTCTGTTGAAGAAGCAGTTAGACCCCAATAAATTTGGACATCCTGAGAGGAGAATTGGGCAATTTGGGGTTGAATTCGTGATAAATACGTAGGAAACTAGGAGCACTGGTGGTACAACAGTTAAGCACTCACTGCTAACTAAAAGGTTTGGCAGTTCAAACCCACCCAGTGGTTCCATGGGAGAAAGACCTGGCAATCTGCTTCCATAAAGATTGCACCCAACAAAATCCTACGGAGCAGTCGTACCCTGTCACATGGGGTTGCTATGAATCAGAACCAACTCGATGGCACCTAACAACAACGACGACGTACGAAACTAAGCCAGTAAACAAGCAAAACCAGACCGTGATTCACTCAAGAGGAAAAAGTATTATTTAGGAAAGGAACTTTTTCATAGTTATGACAAAAACCAAATGTTACTATAACCCAAATTATGGTTGGATTATGTGGGTAGAATGGAGGCCTTGAAGGGTGTCTGTGTGTGGTCAGGACAAGGAACCTAGTGGAAGGTAACCCCCTATTGTACACAAACCAAGAAGTAGAATAAATGCATACTCTTCTGGAAACTGGAAGTTTAAGTGCCAAAGGCATCAGCTGAAGGATTTGAAGATATATTTTCCTAAGGAGAGAAGTGTGAAAGGGAAGAAGGTGAGAGAGTGCCGAGTTTCACAGCAAAACCTGTTTGATTCTTTATATTATGAGCTTACGTAATTTGATGCAAAAATTAATAATTAAAAGAAACAATCAAACCGCATTCACTTAAATGTTTTTTACTGCAATAAGTACTTAACAAATTAACATAATTAAATCAGGCCTCTCAGAATATGTATAGTCCTTTTTGTCTCTTTTCAAATAAATGAATCCCCTGATGAGGAAGACGTAGGGTTATTCACACAGTGCCATAGGACCATGACAGCCTGGATTAAAATCCTGCCTTTGCCACTTCCTAGCTGTGCGGACTTGGTAGGTTATGGAAACTCTCTGAGCCTCAGTTTCCCCATTTGTAAACTAATGATAATAATGCCTACCGGCTTATAGCGTCAAGTATCTGTACAGTGCCCGGCACAGAGTAGACACTCAATAAATAATACCAAAAAAAACCATTACTGTGGAGTCAATCCCAACTCATAGCAACCCTATATGACAGAGTAGAAGTGCCCTATAGGGTTTCCAAGAAGTGGCTGATAGATTTGAACTGCCAACCTTTTGGTTAGCAGCCATAGCTCTTAATTACTAAGCCACCAGGGTTCCCCAATAAATAGTAGATATTATAAAATATTGACTATGAAATCCAGAAGGACTGTGTTAGTTTCCTATTACTGCTGTAACAAATTACCACAAATTTAGTGGCTTAAAAGGACACAAATTTATTATCTTAGAGTTCTGGCAGTCAGAAGTCTAAAATCAAGGTATCGCCAGGGCAACATTCCTTCTAGGTGCTCAAGGGGAGAAACTATTTTCTTGCCTCAGTCAGCTTCTAGAGGTTGCCTGTATCCCTTGGCTTGTGGCCACATCACTCTGACCTCTGGTTATATCATCACAGCTCCTTCTCTGACTCTCTCACCCCTGCCTCCCTCTTACAAAGACCCTGTGATTACATCGAGCCCACTTGGATAATCCAAGATAATTTCCCCATCCCAAGATCCTTAATTTCCTCACATCTGCTAAGTCCCCTTTGCCATGTAAGGTAACATATCCTTAGGTTTGGGGGATTAGGATGTGGGCATCTTTGGCGGGGGGCGCTATTCTGTCTAGGATTAAATACATTTTTAGAAAAAAGTAACAAAAAGATAACTTTTTTTATTCTCTCTCAAAAATTTATCCTTAAATATTAGACAATGAAGTGTGTTAATTTTAAGGACTTGCTGTTAATTTTTTAGCTGTGATAATGATTTTTTTTTTAAGTCTTTATTTTTCACAGGCACATACTGAAATATTCACGGATGAAATGCCATAGTGTCTTGGATCTGCTTCAAAATAATTTTGCACTGAAGTAAAGGGCAGAGATGTAGAAAAACTGGCCACAGGTTGATAATAGAGGATGCTGTGAAATGGCTACATGGAAGTTCACTGTGCTTTGTCTCTATGTGTTTAAAATTTTCCATTATAAAAAATTTATGAAATCTGTCTTTTAATTTGCACCTTTTATTTCTCTACTAACTTCCTTCACCCCAACTCTTAATATTACTCCATTCTATCGTTTTATTTTACCTCCATTTCATGTTTTATTTAATCATTTCCTCATCTGTGGATAAAAATAAAAATAAATAATAATAATATACTATGCAATATTTTATTTAATCCTCACAAGAGCCTAGTGATGGGTTTTTATTATTATCTATTATTATCCCCATTTTGCAGATAAGGGAAATGAGACTTAGGGAGGTTAAGTACCTTGCCCCAGATCAGGAACTGGTGGAGCTGAAATCCAAACACCTCCTTCATAAGGTCATCATGGGGGATTTAGTAAGATAACTTATATAAAACACCTAGCATGGGCCTCATACAAACAGAAAATTCAACATATATCAGTTCTTACTAGTATAAAAGAGCTGAAGAGAAAACAGCAAATGTATTGCTTCTCATTCACTGTAAGAGCATGACTTCCCATTAGAGGAAAACACAGATCTCATATGGAGCCTCCCAAGCCACCACCTCCCCAGGCATCTTTTGGTCTGCACATCCATCTTCTCTTGGTGCTTTTCTTCTTCTTCCCCTCCCCACTTCCACTGATTTCCTTTTAGGCAGGTGTTATGGATTGAACTGTGTCCCCCCAAAATATGTGTCAGCTTGGCTAGGCCATGATTCTTAGCAGTGTGTGGTTGTCCACCATTTTGTGATCTGATGTGATTTTCCTATTTGTTACTATTTATTTATTTATTATTTGTTATTTTCCTGTCTGATGTGATTTTCCTATCTGTTGTAAATCCTACCTCTATGGTGTTAATGAGGCAGGATTAGAGGCAGTTATGTTAATGCGGTAGGACTCAATCTACAGGATTAGGTTGTACGTTGAATTCATCTCTTTTGAGTTATAAAAGAGAGAATAGAGCAGAGAGGAGAAGGACCTCATTACCACCAAGCAAGAAGAATTAGGAGTGGAGCAGTACCTTTGGACTTGGGGTCCCTATGCTGAGAAGCTCCTGATCCAGGGGAAGATTGATGACAAGGGCCTTCCTCCAGAGCCAACAGAAAGAGAAAGCCTTCTCCTGGAGTTGGCACCCTGAATTCAGATTTCTAGCCTCCTAAACTGTGAGAGAATAAACTTCTGTATTGTAAAGCCATCCACTTGTGGTATTTCTGTTATAGCAGCACTAGATAACTAGACAACAGGTATACAGGGCAGAGTTTTCAAAAAGAATCAAGTGGAAAAGAAAACACCAGGAGCATGAAACTTGTCCAGCTTTCCAAGCTCAGTAGCTCTACCTAGCAACTCAGTAACCTTGATAGTCTATCTACCTGCCTTGTAGGTCCTCCTGTCTCCAGCCAAGACTCCCTCTCGCACCCAGCCTGGACCCTCTGTCTTAATCACCCCGATTCCTGCCTAAAGGGTGAAGCCCCACCCCAGAGGTTGGTGGACTGATCTCACTCAGCCAGGGAGACTGTTCCCATCTGTCAGCCAAGGCTTTCAGATAGCCACAAACCCTGCAACCACATAGTCATCACAATCTCTCGAGATAAGTCTGTGAACAGGAGAGTAATTCTCACACACAGTCAATTCCTCATCTCTCCTTTCAGCTCCTGTTCATTCATCACCCAGCAAGTGGGACTCCTTTTCCCAACAGTTCATTCATGAGAGTGAGTTGCCAGAAGAAAATAACAAGGGGGGAGTCCTAAGTGGGAAGCAACGTATAAAAGGAATGCTTGACGGGATGCCACTCACTCTATTGTGCTCATACTTAACAAGGAAAGAACTGTTTCTGGAGTTTCTCCCTGAGGTCAGACACTGTACTAGACACCTCCACAGCCTCACAGTAACCAGGCGAACTTGGAATTTTGTCGTGATCTTAAAAGTGAAAAACCACAAACAACAAAGTTCCAAGAAGACAAACAACTTGGATGAATGCCTACAGCTGCGAAGTGGCAGCATTAGACACAGATCTGTCTAATGATTCAACCCACACTCCTTCCACCAGACTTGGGGGTTATTCAGAGCTCAATTTTCCAGTTGTGACTTGTTATTCATCAGATGTCTTGGGAAGTTGGGTGTGACATGCTGAGGACTCCCTCAGAGAGCCAGATGTTGTGAATGCCAGCAGAGGTTAAAACTTTTTGAGATCCTCAGCACTGGTGTCTTCCAGTGGACCTGGATAAACTGTCAACAGCAAAATTTTTTAAAAATCTATTGAAAAATTATTCACAATTGCTAAGCTTTTAATGAGTGTATATGTAGATGGAATATCTTGTAAAAAATGATAATCGGTCCTGTTGAGGCTATTTTCAAAACTTAAATTTGAAAATCCCATCCGCCTTCAAAATAGATGACTGGGAATTGGGGATGGGTTGGGGACCCATGGAGGGAAGAAGTAGGGAAGACAAGGAGGGGAGATGAGGTTGGTGAGGCAGCCAGGAGCCCCATCAAAGAGGGCTTTATGTGTCTAGCTAAAAAGTTTGGGGTTTACTCTAGAGGCACCAGGGGACTGAAAGCCACATAATTGTGTCTAGGCAAAACAATCGCATTATTTATTTCAAAGTGCAAATGGCCAGGATATTGTCTATTGGCATTCAGCTCGGCTTGCAGCTGCTTCTATGGTCTCCTCGAGTTGTAGGAGCTGAGGAGCTGGGAGGTACCCGTGCCAACAGGATTCTAGATGTAATTCAGCTTTCACCACTGAGATACATTCATGGAGATTTAGAAGGCCAAAACTAAAAAACCTGTTGCCGTGGAATCGGTTCCAACTCATAGTGACCCTATAGAACAGAGTAGAACTGCCTCATAGAGTTTCCAGGGAGTGCCTAGTGGATTTGAACTGCCAACTTTTTGGTTAGCAGCTGTAACTCTTAACCACTACACCACCAGGGTTTCCATTTAGAAGGTAGAAGGGAGGTAATAGACATTCTTCTCCAACTGACAGAGGCTGGTATTGTAATCCATAGGATTTTCATTGGCTGATTTTCAAAAGTAGATTGCCAGGCCTTTCTTCTTAGTCCGTCTTAGTCTGGAAGCTCCACTGAAATCTGTTCAGCATCAAAGCAACACACCAGCCTCCACTGACTGATGGGTGGTGGCTGTGCGTGAGGTGCATTAGCCGAGAATCAAATCCAGGTCTCCCATGTGGAAGGTGAGAATTCTACCACTGAACCACCTCTGCCCTTGTGGGTTAATCTCACACTGTCTTGACTGACTGCATGCTTATCTCTAGAGCAAGTGACCTTTGGTCAATGAATGAATTAACCAAAGAAAAACAGTCTTCTATACTCATGGGCCTGTGAGTTGTTTTGAAACAAAATGGATTGGCCTGTCAGAATTGTTTAGTAACAATAATTGGACTTATGGTTTTCACCTTGCTTTGGTGGAGCCTGGGAGGGAGATTTCAATGGTTAAGGCTGCTGATGTAGCTAGAATGTGTTTATATGACCAGCTCACTATAGAAGACCCCCACCACTAGCCTGGTACCAAGGTGCTTTGCACGCATGCCAGTGAAGGTGTGAGATCTGGAGAAAATGTACATCCCGTGTGACTCAGAAATGAGGACAAAGAAGCCTGTGCCTGAGGTTTACAAGCCTCTTTCAATTCATATCCTTTCCCTGCTGTTGATATATCGTATGCACAGATGTTTATTAGATAAGTGGAGATGTAGAATAGGCATTTTTATTTGTGAATTTGGAGTTTGGGGAGAAATATATATGTTTGAAAGTTATAAACATACTCATGTTATTTAAATTCACGGGAGTAGATAAGGTCAGAGAAGAGGCCTGAACCTGGATCCCTTTAACACTGACCAAGAAGAGGAGGAGATACCAATAAAGAAGGCAAAGGAGTTGTGAATAGTGAGATGGGAAAAACACTAGGAACATGTAGGTGTCCCAGAAGACAAGCAAATTAAGTGTTTTAAGGAGGGAGTGATCAATTGTGTCAAATGTTGAGAATAAGGTGCGGACTGAAAACTGATCATTGGATTTGGCAACTGGAGATTATTGGTGACCTTAATAAGAGTATTTTCTATGGAGTAGATTCGAAAGGGAATGGAGGGTAAGGTGAAGAAGAGAGAGAATTTAGACAATTCTTCTGAGGAATTTTGCTATAAATAAGAGTAGAGACATGGTGGGAAACGTGAGATAAAGAGACAGATTTTTTTTTCTTTTTTTAATATACGTATATTTTTATTATACTAGATTTTTTTTAATGGGAAATACGTTTTTATAATGATGTACGCAATCAAGTAGAGAAGAAAAAGGCAATAATGCAATATCACTTGTCTCTTTTGAAGTCTAAGAGTAGGCCAAAGTGGATGGGATCCAGGACACAAATGGAGAGGCCAGCCTTAGAAAAAGCATCATCTGTTCATCCATAATTGCAGGAGGGAAGGCAGAGAGTGCAGAGTGGACAGATGGGTAGTGGGCACCTAGGGATGGTCTTATCTGAGGGCTTCTATTTCCTCAGTGAAATAGGAAGCAACATTATCAGCTAAGAGGGAGGATGAGAGAGGAGGTGATGAAGATTCATAGAGAGAGGATAAAGTGTAAAATAGTCATTTAAGAGATTGGAAGTGTAAAGGCCTACTTGATGACAGTTGTCAGGAATTTAAAGTGAGATTGGTCAGCATGGTACCAGTTGTTTATTTTCCCTTCAGACACATACAGCTACTTGGGTATAAATGTAGAGTAGGTGGAGATTTGTGCTTAACCAGGGTTGAGTTTTAGCTAGGTGAGTATGTGAAAGAGAGAGAGAGAGAAGGGAAATGAGGTTATACAACCATGGTGTAATTATAACGATGGTTCTGGAATATAAGCCAGGGAAGGAGACAAGAGAGGATATGAGGAAGGTGAGGGACAATGCAAGGGTGATAGGGTCAATCATTAGAGATCTCTGTGGAGTCCAATAATTGTTGGAGTTAGAGGATTGTTAGAAGGAGCGCAATGCAGAGATACAAGGAGGTGTTCATAGAGAGGGATGCTTAGAATTGAGATTTTCTAGGTGATAGAGATATTAGTAATGTGAAGGCTAAGGTATGGCCATAGGGGTGGCTGAAGTGAGACAGAGGACAAGATCTTTGCAGGGATGACACTGAGGAACTGAGATGGCAGAGTGCTGGTGGCTTGTCTACATAGATACTGAAGCCATTGAGAATAGCAAGTCCAGTAGTGGTAGAAAAACAGTGAGCTTGGAGCTAAAACCTTCAGTGAATGAGGGGAAGGGACCAGGAGAATGCAAACGAGCCAGAGAAGTCTAGGGAAGAAAGAAGAAGCAGCAAGGAGGAGCAGGGACTGCCTGGCTCACATGGCCCCAGAGGTAGATAGGGTTTGAGATCTTACATCCCCACCATTTGTGGGGAATTCTGGGAAACAGTATCCTGAGGGTGGGCAAGATACCATCTTCTCCCCTGTAACTAACTTGGCCAAGCCATGCTGCAGGATGCACATGTGCACACGGCCTCAGGCAGCAAGGGCCACCCACCCTCTCCCTCCCATGACAGATCTATAGCAGCATTTTCACTCATAGAGAAAGCCAGCGCAGCTCTGGGAAACAAGTTAAGGGTTCAGGAATCAGAAGATCCCATCACCCCCGTGGCCCCACCACCCTCAACACTACCACTGTGTGACCCTCCCAGCCTGGGTCATTTACTCCAGTCTGTTGTTGTTATCAGCTGCCATCAAATCAATTTTTGACTCATAGCTACCCCATGTGACAGAGTAGAAGTACTCTATAGGGTTTTCTAGGTTTTGATCTTTACAGGAGCAGATCGCCAGGTCTTTCTCCCATGGAGCCACTGGGTGGGTTTGAACTGCCAACCTTTTGGTCAGCAGCCTGTTGCTTAACTGCTGCATCACCAGGGCTCCTTTACTCTAGCCTACAGATAGTAAAACTGAGGTTCAGAGAGTTAGGTGGTTCAACAGTAAGTGGCAGAACCAGGAAAATCTCTATGTCTTCTGACTCTTCCCAGCCTTCTGCTCTTTCCACTAACCAGTTTTTGCCCAGTTTCCCAAAGAAAAGGTCTTCCCAAAGACCTTTTAAAAAGAGTCTCCAGGTATAGTGGAAGTGTCTCCAGTATGCCTGGAGATGCTTTTTAAAAATACAGATTCCTGAGCCCCATTCTTGCAGATTTGGATTTACTAGGTGTCTTGGTCATCTATGCTGCTATAACAGAAACACCACAAGTAGATGGCTTTAACAAACAGAAATTTTTTTTCTCACAGTCTAGTAGGCTAGAAGTCCAAATTCAAGGAGTCAGCTCCAGAGGAAGGCTTTCTGTCTCTGTGTTGGCTCTGGAGGAAGGTCGTTGTCATCAATCTTCCCCTGAACTAGGAACTTCTCCACACAGGAACCCCGGGTCCAAAGGACACGCTCTGCTCCCCGCACTGTTTTCTTGGTGGTATGAGGTCCCCAACTTTCTGCTTGCTTCCCTTTCCTTTATCTCTTGTAAGAGAAAAGGTGGTGGAGGCCACACCCCAGGGAAACCCCCTTTACATTGGATCAGGGATGTGACCTTAATAAGGGTATTACAATCCCATCCTAATCCTCTTTAACATAAAATTACAATCACAAAATGGAGGACAACCACACAGTACTGGGAATCATGACCTAACCAAGTTGACACATATTTTTGGGGGACACAATTCAATCCATGACGGTAGGCCTGGGGTATAGTCCTGGAATCAGCATTTTAATAGCTGCCACAAGTGATTTTTATCATGATACAAGTTTGGAAATGCTGCAGGTCACCACACTGCCTTCTGTACTGATTATTTCATGTTGTTAAGAAAATAACTTCATCTCTTGGTGCCTCAATTTCCAGCCTTTGAATTGTGCACTATGTCAATGATCCATGTCATATGCTAATTGCCTAACATCGCTCCCAAAACACAGTCTTAGTTTAAAAGCTGGAGATCCAATTTTCCAGGTAATGGATAGAATGGAAAATTAATACCAATTAATTAAGTAGAATTAATTAATTCTATAGAATTATATTATATAATTCTATGGAATTAATAATATTCTTAATAGAATGGAAAATTAATATTAATACAGTACTATGTGGGTGGCTGTAGGTTTTGAGGAGAAAACTATCCCATCTCCATAACTTACCAGGCTAGAGTAAAGCCAAGTTATTTAGCCCCTTCTTCTGTAATATGATTACAATTTATATCTATCTTACAATGTTTTATAAGATTTGGAAATATTATATGTAAAGGTCGATACATAAAATTTGTAAAATCAGAGTCAATATGGTTGCTGTGTTAGGTGCCACTGAGTCGGTTCTGACTCACAGCGACCATATGTACAATGGAACAAAACACTTCCCGGTCCTGTGCCATCCTCACAATTGTTTTATGCTTGAGCCCATTGTTGCAGCCACCGTGTCAGTCTATCTCATTGAGGGTCTTCCTCTTTTTTGCTGACCCTCTACTAAGCATGATGTCCTTCTCCAGGGACTAGTCCTTCCTGATAACATGTCTAAAAATACGTGAGACGAAGTCTTGCCGTCATTGGTTCTAAGGAGCATTCTGGCTGTACTTCTTCCAAGACAGGTTTGTTCGTTCTTCTGGCAGTCCATGGTATATTCAATATTCGCCAATTCAAAGGCATCAATTCTTCTTGGGTCTTCCTTACGCATTGTCCAGCTTTCATATGCATATGAGGTGACTGAAAACACCATGGCTTGGGTCAGGCACACCTTAGTCTTTAAAGTGACAGTCGATATGGTAGTTGCTGGTAGAATAACAGTAATAGGAGTCATTATTGTTGAGATTTCCTTATCTGGCTTTGATCATTCCGTAAAGCAGATAGGGAAGTCTGACCCTAGAATGATTGCTCATTGTAAGGGCCATTATCAGTGAGTTTGAGAGCACCAAGCCAGGAGGTGATGTTGGGAAACCTCAGAGAGGCTGTTTCAATCAATACACTAACATTTGGTTTGCTTTGTCCTCAAGCCTCACGCCCATGTTGACACAAGTGGCCATTAGACGACAATAAGCCGCAGCAGAAGTAATGGGCTGGAAGGAGGCGGCAGCACGCTGGATTTGGCACTTGAGGAGACAGTGTTTTAATCACTTGCAGGTTGTCATTAATGTCTGGGTTAAGGTCAGGATGAGGTCAAGGGCATTATTACACTCAAGCCCACGCTTAGAAAGAGAGCAGGGTTCCAGCTCAATAAGGAAGGTCCTCTATGGTCTCAAAAGCTTGTCATTGACCTCAACAGCAAGTGCCTCCGCCAGCAGGAATGTTACTATCCAAATCATGCGGTGGGGCTGGCAAATGTCGAATACCATGTTGTCTAGAGAGGAGGGAAAGTCACACAAAACCGATGAGGGTTGCCCTCATTCTCTACTTGCTAAACGTGAGTACAGTTTCTGCCCTGAAATTCTTTTAGGCATTTCTTCTCCTTTCTGAAAAACCACCACGTTGCAAACATTGTTTTAGGTCCTACTTGCCTTTAAGGTGGCCACTGTTCACTTACTCATTTACTTTGTCTCCGGATTGAAAAAAGTTAACAATAAAAGTTATATACATTATAGTTTGTTCATGTAATGGGATACTGTGCTGTCCTTAAAAATGGTGCTGGGATCCCTGTCATAGACCTAGAAATATTAGGCCACAAAATATTAAGTGAAAAAAGCAAGATACAAAACTGTACCTACAAAGTACTCCACATTTGTAAGGAAACAACATGTGCACACACACCCCCTGAAGTAGGGAAGGACTCAAACCAAACTGTCAACACTAACCATGTCTAGGTCAGGGCTCTCTCAGCTCTCTCTCTGCACAGCAGTGACGGAAGCTTCTGCCCCCAGAAGGGTCGGAGGGGTGAGGAGTATTTTTAATTTCCTTCTTTTTGACTATCTGTACCCTCTAAGTTTTCTTCGTTAAATATATACTGATTATTTAATTTAAAAAATGTAAAAGACGACAAGAGGGACAACCAAAAAAAAAAAAAAATGTCACTACAGCATCCCTTGTAATAGTTAAAAGGAGGCAATACCTCAAAATCTAACAGTAGGGAAAATTTTAAATAAAACATGGTACATCCATATAATGGAATGTAACTGGTACTAACATTTCATTGTGAAGGTGCAAACCATTAGCATGCTTGCTTGGCTGTTAACTGAAAGTTTAGAGGTTCCAGTCCACCTAGAGGCACCTCAGAAAAAAGGCCTCTCATTCTACTTCTGAAAAATCAACCACTGAAAACCTTATGGAGCACAGTTCTACTCTGACAACACACGGGGTCACCATGAGTCAGAATCGACTCAACAGCAACTGGTTACTGGTTAATAACGTCATGATGTAGCAGATGCTGCAGACAAGCTGGCTCAACACTACTCCAGTTCTCTCCTTCCGTGTACAAGGGGATGGAAAGCTAAGGACTATGTTTTCCAAACTTTTTCATGGCTTGGGTTTCCACAGGTGACCTGGCTTCTGACAAGCAGTTACCTCTAGTGCTGTTTCCACTCCTGGGTCTCAGGCAGGTGTGTCCTGGAAGTCCAGGCTGATGCCTGCTGCTCCATCCCACACAAGGATCATGTAAGCCATCAAGCTTCTGAAATAAACCCTTTTCTGCTCAAAATTGGAATACATGTAGGTGAAATGCTTATTGCCACGGAGTTTTTTCTTCCTAGAAAGCAAGGTATAAATCTCCATCTTCAGCATTATCACAGCACTGTGGAAAAAGAATAAAAAACCCTACACAGAAAACAGACCAGAAAGAAATGCAACCGAAGTATAACAGCAGTTGTCTTTAGGTACGGAAATCGTGGGAAGACTCTTCTCCTTTTTACCTTCCTGCGCTTTTCAAAATTTCTCTAATGCGAGTATTGTGTTATGCATTGAATTGTGTGCCCCCAAAAGAAATGTGGAAGTCCTAACCCCTGTACCTGTAAATATGACCCTATTTGGAAACAGAGGGCTTTTGTTAAGAGTTCATACCAGAGTAGGGTGGGTCCTAAACCTAATCCCTCTAGGTGATGTCTTGTAAAAGGAACAGAATGGACACAGAGAAGAAGAGACCGTGTGAAGACTCATGTACAAGCCAAGAAACCAAGGAACACCCAGGGTTACTGACAAGGAAGGGTCATCCCCTAGAGCTGATTCCCTGATTGGACTGCTAGCCTCCAAACTATGAAACAATAAACTCTGTTGTTTAAAGCCATCCACTTGTGGCAATTTTTATTATGGCAGGACGAGCAAAGTAAACAAAGTGTTATTTATAATTTTAAAAAGTTAACTTTTAAAGCTAAAGAGCACTGCCACTTGGTTCTCTCCATAGCTATGCAAAGAGGATTTTGTGTCTGCTCACTTCCACCTATGTGTCCCAACATAGGACAGTGGAGGACCTGCTTGTGCCAGCCTCTGTTCTTCTCTTCTCTGACTCCTCTTTTCTTCTATTGCACCTTTTCTTCCTTTCCCTATTGACATTCACGGGAACATCTTGTTATCCAGATAGTTTCTATTCTCTACCGTCTGAGATTCGGTAATAATAAGTCATGACACTAAGGGTAAGGAAACAATTGTAACACAGTAACACAAATGGAGACCTTTAGCCCAGGTTGAATAACCAGCTGGTTTATTCTGAATCCCTGGATGAAGCACACTTTTGTCCTTTTACTTTTGGAGCTGTCAAAAAGTGAGATAATCAAGAGGATTTGGTGAAGGATGCAGACAGAAAAGCATCTTCATTCAGAAGATGCGACCGGTGAGTGTTGTGGGGCCACACAGGTGGCTACAGAGGGCATCCGTCCAACCACCGCGCCAGAGTGTCGGAGTTCTGGCAGTTCAGGGTCCAGGAAGGCCTGTGGAGAGGAAGGTGGGGAGAATGAATGGGAGGGAGCTCCCTCCATCAGTATCTCCAGGGCTCCACAGCCTCCACAGCCCCCTCTCGGCCCATTCACAGCCCCCTGCCTGACCGCTGGAGCAGTTGAGTTTGCCACCTCTGCTGTGGGCACCGTTCTAAAGGGTTTGTGCATCTCGACTGTATCTCTTTTGCTCTCATCATATCCTGGCATGAGTGCTGGTGCTCCCTACCTCCTCATGTCCCCCTCGTCCCACTCCACATACCTCTTTCCGTAGTCCCACACTGTGAATCCCTCCCCCAACTCTGAAACGTAAGTATTATTAACTTCTCTGCAATGACTTCTGAGAAGTTCTATGACGTGCCCAGGGTACCCCAGTGAGTCCTCGGCAGACTCTAAACTTGAAATTGGAACCCTTGTTCCCTGGCCAAGGCCCCCTTCACTTTTCCATATGTCTGCTCCATCCATCACCTTCCAAAATTCCTTGTCACTCCTCAACCCTGCCTAGTCAGCTGGAGCAAGCTTCTCTAGCTTTTTCTACTGGTGTCCCTAAAAGTGATACCCCAATTTCCAGTCCCTGTGCCAGCACCTAGACCCCAGGTCTTCCTACCCAGCCTGGAGGCTATAGGAGTTGCAGGCCAGCTTCAGGCCATTAGATATCCTATTTATCCAGTCCCACCCCTCAGCAGGGCAAGGCTCCATAGGTCTTCCAGGGTAGAGGGTCCCACAGCTGAAGAACGGGCTGTGGCCCCTTGTCCCTTCATAGCTATAGAGCAGCAGGGGAAACACACACACACACAAATTTTCAGAAACCCTAAGGCTCTCCAGGGCCCTGGGCAGACACCGCAGAAGGGACTCTGCAGAGTTGCCTGGTCTAAGGTTTGGAGAAGGCCTGGCTACCGATTAGCTTAACAAGAGCTCATGTTATTGAGAATCTCGAACAAGTAAAAAAAAAAAACCTTGATCAGCCTGGCCCAACCATGCAATAAAGATGATTTTAGCTAATTAATGCTTGGTCTAAAGGGTCAGTGAAGCTTCTAAATAAATTGCAAAGCTGAAACCATGTATGGAAGATATTTCAAATATAATTAACATTATTAAGGGGACTTCCACTTAAAAACGCAATCTATTAAATTAGTGACAGGAATGAATGAATTAATAAGTGGTATTGATACCACTGACTAGCCATTCATATAATATAAAGCTGCATGCCTACCTTACTTTTTATAAAACAAATTACAAGAGGGGCAAAAATTTAAATGTAAAAACATGAAACTGTAAAAATTATATTTTCTAGCTGATTTAACAAAAACTTAATATAGGGATTATTTTGTCCCAGGCACTGTTTTAATATAGAGGATTTTTTTTTTTTTTAATTTCTCTAGCTTTTTCATTTCTTTACAGCGTTGGAGTAGGGAAGACCGTTGTAACGAGGAGACTTTATATAAATCCAGAAGCCACAAAAGATTGAAAAATTTGATTCCATAAAAATGTAAAACTCCTGTATGACAATAACACCTGAACAAAGTCAAAACACATATAACAACTTCGGAAAAAATAGTTTACATAGCTATAAGGGAGAAAAGTTTACTGGTTCTAATTTATAAAAGACACACTTAAAAACGACAAGAAGAAAACATTATCAACCCCATAGAAAAATGGGCTGAGAATATGAATAAGCAGTTCACAGAAAAAATGGCCAATAAACATATAAAGATGTTCAACTCCCTCTGTAGTTTAACAATGCAAAGCAAAACAAAATGGTATCATTTTCCACCTCACTATTTCCAAAAACTGCACAAGATGAGCTGAGGGGACACAGGCCCTCTCATGCAGTGTGGCAGGAGATGTAAACTGGTGCCCCTGTCCCAAGGACAATTTGGCAACATTTCTCCAAATTTTAAATGCACCGAATAAACCTTTTGCCATCCAGTCAATTCTGACTCATAGCGACACTATTTGACAAAGTAGAACTGCCCCCATGGGGTTTCCAAGGCTGTAAGTCTTTACCAAAGCAGACTTCCACATCTTTCTCCCACAGAGCAGCTGCTGGGTTCAAACTGCCAACCTTTCAGTTAGCAGCTGAGTGTTTAACCACTGCTCCACCAGGGATCTTTAAAAGCACCATATAGACCCAGCAAATCCACGGCAAGGGATTTCCCTAAGGATACACTTGAAAGAACACACCAAGTTCTACAAGCAAGATGCTCATTGTAGAATTGTCTGAAACAACAAGCGCAGCAACAAAAATGAAAACAACCTAAATGTTCATCAACAGGGGACTGGCAGATAGATGATCCTGCTTCCATATAGTGCAGTACTAAGCAGCTGTTACAGCCACAGGGAGATCTTTAGGTAGTGATGTGCCAAGATTCACAAGGTCTATTAATAAGTGGAAAAAAAAAAAAAAGAAAAGAAAGTAACATCCAGGACAGTGCATCTGTGTTTAAAAATAGCCATGCATACTTTTCCGTCTGATTTATAGGACATATTAACAATGGTACGTACGGAGGGCTGCTGATAAGGGGGAAAGTATCTTTATTTTCAAATATGTATATATTATTTTTATTTTTTAAAAAAATAATACATTTTATGGATCAAAGACCTAAATATAAAATCTGAAACAATAAATATCACAGAAGAAAAAATAGGGACAATGCTAACTGAACCCATTGTCATCAAGACAATTCCAATTCATAGGGGCCCATAAGACACAGGAGAGCAGCCTCATAGGGTTTCTAAAGAGTGGGTGTTGGATGCGAACTGCCAACCTTTTGGTTTGCAGCCAAGCTCTTAACCACTATGCCACGGGCTTCAAGGGACAATGCTAGGCGCCGTAACACATGACATAAATAGTATACAAACCATAACTAACAATGCACAAACACTAGAAGAGAAACTAGATAACTGGGAACTCCTAAAAAATCAAACACCTATGCTCATCAAAAGACTTCACCAAAAGAGTAGCGTCTGCAGTCTTAAAAGCCTGTGAGCAGCCATCTAAGATACTCCACTGGTTTCACCCCTTCAGGAGCAAGGGAGAATGAAGAGAACAAGATACAAGGAAAAGATTAGTCCAAAGGACTAATTGTCCACAGCTACCAAGGCCTCCACCAGACTGAGTCCAGTACAGCTAGGTGGTGTCTGGCTACCACCACTGACTGCTGTGGCCGGGATCACAACAGAGGGTTCTGGACAGAGCTGGAGAAGGATGTAGAACAAAATTCTAATACACACAAAAAAGACCAGATTTACTGGCCTGAAAGAGTCTGGAGAAACCCCGAGAGTATGGCCCCCAGACACGCTTTTAGCTCAGTGGTGAAGTCAATTCCAAGGTTCACCGTTCAGCCAGGGATTGGACAGCCCCATAAAACAAAATGGGACTAATGAGGTACAGTGTCCACTGCTTGGTGTAAGCCCAGCACAATAAGTGGTGTAGATGAAGGTGGTAGCAGTGCATGCTGGGAATGGGAATTTTTCAGAATAAAACTGGTTCAATCTATCCAAAAGAACCAGTCACCTATACCAGCATAATCTCCAACTTGGAAATTGGGCCAAGAGATGTACACACCAATCTACCTCCAGATGGATATCCAGGAAGGAGGTCTGACCAGCACCCAAGTAAACAGCAAGCAGAGACAAGAAAAAGCCACACAACTCATCTATTGGCAAATACTGAGTAGGGATAAATCTCTCCTCATTCAGAAAAGGGTAAAGAGGATAAAGCTAATATGGGGCCTATGGGAAAATATGACAAAAAGATAGGAGACATCATCATGAAATTCAGAGGAATGTTCTTCTGAAAATAATATACTGCAGGATCCAGAAGTAAATTTCATAGAACTAACATCCTCAATAAGATGCAGCCAGACATGACCTCTGGAGAAAGCCATGGGAGAGAATAGGGATAAAAAGACAACAGTTTGCATTGAAAAAGGAAAATGAATAAGATAATGCAAAATTGCAAAGAAACTGGAAATGTAATTAACAAAATTCAACACCCATTCATGATTTAAAAAAAGAAAAAAAAAAAAACCTTTGATATGCTAGGTACAGAAAGCAACAATCTTAATCTCATTAAGAGTATCTCGGAAAACTTACAGAAAATATCACACTTAATAGTAAAACACTGAACGTCTTACCTGCAAGACTGAGAATGACACAAGGATGCCACTATCACCACTTCTATTCAACATTAACTGCAGATTCTAACCGATGCAATAAGGCAGGAAAAAAATAAAAAGTATCGTAGACCCAAATGTGAAAGGTAAAATAATAAAGCTTTTAGAAAAAAAGAACTAGATAAACAGTTCTTTAAGGGCACCATCTAGTTGTGGGCTCAGGCTTGTGGAGTCTCTGGTCCATGTGGTCCTTTAGTCCTTTGGGCTAATATTTTCCTTGTGTCTTTGGTTTTCTTCATTATCCTTTGCTCCGGATGGAATAGGACCAGTAGATGTATGTTAGATGGCCGCTCGAAAGCTTTTAAGACCTCAGACGCTACTCCCCAAAGCAGGACGTAGAACATTTTCTTTATGAACTATGTTACGACAATTGACCTAGATGTCCCCCGAGAATATGGTCCCCAACCCTCAGCCCCAACAACTTGGTCCCTCAAGGTGTTTGGATATGTGTAGGAAACTTCTATGATTTTGCCTTAGTAAAGTTGTGCTGACTTCCCCTATACTGTGGGTTGTTCTCCCCTTCACCAAAGTTGACACTTGTTCACTAGTTAGATAGTGAGTTGCCCTCTCCCTCCCTCACCACCCTCATAACCATCAAAGAATGTTTTTTTCTGTATGTAAACCTTTTCTTGAGTTCTTATAATAGTGGTCTCATACAATATTTGTCTTTTTGTGACTGACTTTTTTCACTCAGCATAAAGCCCTCCAGATTCATCCACGTTGTGAGATGTTTCGTGGATTCGTCATTGTTCTTTATCATTGCACAGTATTTCATTGTGTGTATGTAACATGATTTGTTTATCCATTCATCCGTTGATGGGTACTTAGGGTGTTTCCATCTTTCTGCTATTGTGAATACTGCTGCAATGAACATGGGCGTGCATATGTCTATTTGCCTGACAGCTCTTATTTCTCTAGGATATATTCCTAGGAGTGGGATTGCTGGATTGTATGGTATTTCTACTTCTAGCTTTTTAAGGAGGCACCATATTGTTTTCCACAGTAGTTGTACCATTTTACTTCCCTACCAAGAATGCATAAGAGTTCTGATCTCCCTGCAACCTCTCTAACATTTGTTATTTTCTGTTTTTTGTTTGTTTGTTAATGCCAGTGTTGTAGGGGTGAGATGGTATCTCATTGTAGTTTTGATTTGCATTTCTCTAATCGCTAATGGTTGGAGTATGTCCTCATGTGTCTGTTAGCTGGCTGAATGTCTTCTTTGGTGAAGTGTCTGTTCATATCCTTTGCCCATTTTTTTTATTGTGCATTATGTGAAAGTTTACAGTTCAAGTTAGTTTCTCATACAAAAATTTATACACACATTGTTATGTGACCCTAGTTGTTCTCCCTATAATGTGACAGCACACTCCTCCTTTCCACCCAGGATTTCCCATGTCCATTCAACTAGCTCCTGTCCCTTTCTGCCTTCTCATCTCACCTCTGGACAGGAGCTGCCTGTTTAGTCTCGTGTATCTCCTTGAGCTAGGAAGCACTCTCTTAACGAGTATCATTTTATGTCTTATAGTCCAGTCTAAACTTTGTCCAAAAAGTTGCCTTTGCCCATTTTTTAATTGGATTATTTGTCTTTTTGTTGTTGAGGTGTTGAAGTATTTTTTAGATTTTAGAGATTAGACCCTTGTCAGCCAAAATTTTCTTCCCAGTCTGTAAGTGTTTTTACTCTTTTGGTGAAGTCTTTTGATGAGCGTAAATGTTTAATTTTTAGGAGCTCCCAGTTATCTAGCTTCTCTTCTGGTGTTTGAACATTGTTAGTTATGGTATGTATTCCATTTATGCCATGTTCCTACTTTTTCTTTGATGATCTTTATCATTTTAGGTTTTATATTTAGGTCTTTGATCCATTTTGAGTTAGTTTTTGTATATGTATGAGATATGGATCTTGTTTCATTTTTTTTACAGATGGCCATCCAGTTATGCAAGCACCGTTTATTAAAGAGACTGTCTTTTCCCCCATTTAATAGACTTTGGCCCTTTGTCAAATATCAGCTGCTCATAGATACCAAAAAAAAACTAAACCCGTTGCCGTTGCGTAGATTCCAACTCATACCGACACTATACGACAGAGTAGAACTGCCCCATAGGGTTTCCAAGTAGTGCCTCGTGGATTCAAACCACCAACCTTTCGGTTAGCAGCTTTAACACTTAACCACTACACCACCAGGTTTTCCTACTTATACATAGATGGATTTAACTCTGGGTTCTCAATTCTGTTCCATTGATCTACGCATCTGCTGTTGTACCAGTTCCAGGCTGTTTCAACTACCGTGGCTATATAATAGGTTCTAAGATCAGATAGCGTGAGGCCTCTCATTTTGTTCTTTTTCAATAATGCTTTACTTATCAGGGGCCTCTTCACTTTCCATATAAAGTTAATGATTAGTTTCTCCATCTTGTTAAAGAATAATGTTGGAATTTGGATTGGGATTGCATTGTATCTGTAGATCGCTTTGGGTGGAATTGACATTTTCACAATGTTGAGTCTTCCTATCATGAGCATGGTATGTTTTTCCACTTATGTAGGTCTCTTGGTTTCTTGCAGTAGTGATTTGTAGTTTTCTTTGTACAGGTCTTTTACGCCCCTGATTAGGTTTATTTCTAAGTATTTTTATCTTCTTGAGGGTTATTGTAAATAGTATTGACTTGATGATTTCTTTTCAAAGTTCTCTTTGTTGATGTAGAGGAATCCAACCGATTTTTGTATGTTAATCTTGTATCCTGCTATTTTGCTGACATCTTCTATTAGTTCCAGTAGCTTTCTTGTGTATTCTTTGGGGTTTTCTATGTATAAAATCATATCGTCTGTGAATAAGGATAGTTTTATATCTTCCTTACCAATTTGGATGTCCTTTCTTTCTTTTTCTTGCCTTATTTCTCTAGTTAGGACTGCCAGTATGATGTTGAATAAGAGTCGTGATAAAGGGCATCTTGTTTGGTTCCCATTCTCAAGGGGAATGCTTTCAGTCTCTCTCCATGGAGAATGATGTTGATAGTTGGTTTTGTATAAATGCCCTTTATTATGGCTAAACTCTTAATAGAAGTATAAATCAGTATAAGTTTGTTAAAGAGGCATTTCACAACATGTATCAAGAACCTTAAAAGTATTCAAACCCTTGTAGGAATTTATGTACAAGAAACAATCAGGGGGAAAAAAAAAAAGAATCAGATATACACAGAGATTTATTTACAAGGGTGTTCATCCTAGCATCCTATCTATCTATATACCTAGCACTCTAAATAAGATTTGAAAAAAAAATTCATATGTTCAGCTAAAGGTAATTTGTCTAATAAGTATTCCCTGCCTTCATGACCATGGAGTTGTGGGTCTCCATGGTACAGTGTTGCTTAATTTGGTGGTAGGTCCCATCAGTTTGGGATTGCATACGTACAGTGGCCAAGATTAAGATAATGGATAAAAGTCTTTAATATGGTTCTTTTAAAGATGGATCACTTACCATGCTCCCATACCATCTTTTCCTTGTGCAATTTTCTTGGCACATTCAATTGTTTTCTTTAAATCTGGATTCAGTAGAGCTGTGAAAAAAATAAAGTGGAACAATACCACGCCACCATGTGACAGCTAAGTCACAAAGTGATGTCAGGGAGGGTAGAGGGTGCTCACACCTAGAAAGACTCCCATGTGTTTCCAAAAATAAATATATAGCTATATTTTTCTTAGACCATACAAGGAGTTAGCGGGATGTACTCATCTTTTACTAAACCCATTGTTTTTTTTTCTCATAACTCTTATAATTGTGTTTTTCATTATAGGTAGATATAAAGATGGAGATATATTCATATATAGATGCCTATATAATATTTATTCTGTGCTAGGCACTATGAGAAACAGTGGAGATATAAATGACATACACGATAAACCAGTCCCTGCCCTCACAGAGCTTGCAGCCTGGAAGAGGGTAGAGTCATAACTATTGCCATCAAGTTGATTCCGACTCATAGTGACCCTATAGGACAGAGTAGAACCATAGGGTTTCCAAGGCTGTAATCTTTATAGAAGCAGATTGCCACAGCTTTCTCCCGTAGAGCAGCTGGTGGATTCAAACTGCTGACCATTCACTTAACAGCCTAGCACTTAACCACTGCGTCACCAGGGCTCTTTGGTAGAGTCATAGGCAATTATAATACAGGAGCACCCGGAATGATGGGGAATGCAGCATGATGTGGGAGCACTTAGTAGGGGCATCTAATTCAGACTTGAAGGGTTAAGGA
Source organism: Dugong dugon (assembly GCA_030035585.1). Lineage (NCBI taxonomy): Eukaryota > Metazoa > Chordata > Mammalia > Sirenia > Dugongidae > Dugong > Dugong dugon. Next base: position 24,888,909 of record CM057481.1, on the reverse strand, counting down.
AGGGTTAATGGACCATGTGACATCTAAGGAATAGGTAAGGAAATGGAGTTGAGGAAGTCACAGGAGGAAAATTGTTCCAGGCTGAGGGAACAGCATGTGAGAGGGCCCAGTGGTACCCCTGAGGAACCAACATCTCTGTGCCTTCATCCTTCCTTTTCCATTCCCTCTTTGGAATGTGGAGACCAAGACCTCACACTTGGGACTACACCTTTTCCTCTCTTATCTACTATATCTTTATTCAATGTTTCACATCTACAACAATAGTAAAAAATCTGCTATCCAACTAATATGCACATTAATGACATACGTCTGGCAGTAATGAACACCGAGGTGCAAGGCAAGAGTAATGTTGACTGTGATGATTAAGGTTACGTGTCAACTTCGTTGGGCCATAATTCTCAGTGGTTTGGCAGTTATGTAATGATGTAATTTCGTGGTTATATAATGATGTAGTCATCCTCCATTTTGTGATCTGACGTAGTCATGCTCCGTTTTCATACAATGCCAATTTTGCGTAATGACCTGGTCTTTGGAAACTAACCGTGTCGATAAATGAGGAGAGGGTGTATTTAAATACCTTCCATCTTGTCTACATTATAGTCTCTCTCTTCCCTAGTCTAGTCTGATGGCTTTTCCTTAAAACATCACTTCAGTGTCCCCTAGTTGCCTATAAAACAGAACCCCAAATTCTTAGCTTAGCCCAATTTTGCCCCAACATGCCTTTTCACTTCTACACCTTAGTTTTCATTGCTTTCCTCCATGACCCCATCATTCAAGACATGTTAAGGGGTGGGAGGCAATGGCTATGCCCACCCCAAAGGTGGTGTTCCACCCGTGATACCCACAGCTTAGGAATCATATGCAATTCCTTCTGTGGGACTTTGTTCTTGCTTATCCTCCAACTTGGGTCTGCTCATTCAGACAGTACAGTCGTTCAAAATCTGTCACTGACCACCTAGCCCACTGTCCCTCTCCCTTCTTATGGATTCTTTCTAGGCCACTTTGATTCAGTACTTATCTATTATTTACATACATGTATGCATACATATATCCTAGTCTCAACTATCTTGTAAATAATTTGAATGAAGGGAATTTGTATTCATCAAGCACCAGGTAGTAGCAGGTACCGTGGTCAGTACTTTACATACACTGTTGCATTGAAAACTCATAAAAGCCTTGTGTTGTAGGTACTATATCCATTTTAAGTTAAGAAAATAGAGGCACAAATCACACAGCTAATAAGGGATAAAGTCAAGATTCTGTCTGGCCTCAAAACCTGTGTTCTTTCTGTTCCAGCACCCTACCAGACAGGGGAAGATATTTTTACACAAATAGTGTGCACCTTCTACGTTTGTTTACCAATCATGCCCTCCCCCCACAAGGTATTTTCATAAGTGCCACTAAGCCATTTTTTTTTTTACGTGTTGCTGTAAAAAAATTGGCAGAGTGTGCTTACGAAAATACCTCATGGGGGGAGGGTGCAGTTGGCAAACAAATGTAGAAGGTGTGCGTTATTTGTGTAAAACTACTGCATATGATACCTCTGTACTTCCCACAGTACTTAGTGCAGGGTGTAGCACCTCTTGCTCATTTAACACAGAGTCTAGCACTTTTTGCTCATGGTGCCTTGTTTCCTTGTGAATTCTATTGCTTTGTGGTTATAAATTCTCAGGGAAGACTATTTTCCTTCTCTACTTAGAGTGCCTTCACTCTCTGGATTTTGTAGTTCAGCCCTTTCACTGAGAATGTAGCCCCTGAAGGGTCTAAGCTTTCTGTGGAAGTCTCCAATGCATCTCCCTATCTTGCTCAGGCCCTATCTACACAGTGACCATTAAACCTATGCATTAGGTTACAGAGATCATCTGATACCCTCGGGGTCATCACTGTATCCTCTAGGGATTTCTCTTACTTTCTTGCCAGATACTTTGAAAGATGGCAAACTGACAGCATTTGTTCCACTTGAAGAAGGAAGTGTTGGCCAAGTGTGGGTGAAATCAGGCCCACTGGAACCCTCTGCTCCCACAGTTCAGGCTCAGATGGGTTTGGGTAACTGCAGCCTCCTTCCTGCCTCCTCTCAACATCCGAACACCTTCTCTGCCCATTTGGATGTGGGTTTCCATTGCTCCATTCCCAAGCTATCATGCCTGACTCAGCGCAGCCTTTTCTCACTGTCTATTCTGGCAGTGGTGCAAACAGTTAAGCTCTCAACTATTACCCAGAGGCACCTGGGAAGACAGGCTTGACGATCTGCTTCTGAAAGGTCACAGCCTTGAAAACCCTGTGGAGAAGTTCTGCTCTGCACACATGGGGTCACCATGAGTTGGAATCAACTGGACAGCAACTAACAACAACAACCCTGGAGGTGTCTTGCACAGGCCTATCGGGATTCCCCCTTGGATACGGTTCAGCCTAGATCCTACCAGGACCTCCTCCTGCCTCCTCCAAACTCATAATTACACTCTGGCCTTTGGCACAATGCCACAGCCCCCAGTTCACCAGCATGGAACAGAGAGAAGGGACCTACCAGAGCATGACACGTGGCAGAGGTTCTTGCCATGGTCGCACCAGTCATTGTTCCGGATCTGGAAGAGGCCATAGCCAGTGTAGTCACCATGCAAGTTGTCATAGACAGCTGAGGGGTTGAACTTGCTCTCAAAGTAAGCCAGGCACACCCCTAAGATGGAACAGGAGGTGTGCGGCTCTAAGGAAAGTTGGAGTTGGGGATGCCTGGGGAGGGGATGGAGAAAAAGGTGAAAGAAAGGGAGTGGGAGGGTCCTACTCACAGTTTTCAAGACTGTAGCCATCAAAGTTACTCAGGCCTCCTTCCTGGAGCTTCTTAGCCACCTTGCAGCGCCCTAAGACCCTAGCGTCACTTGGCACCACCAGGTAACTGAGGAGGGAGAGAACTACAGATGCCTTCATCTTCTCAAGGCTCCTCGCAGCTGAGGGCATCAGTGGCCAGGTGATCAGGTGGAGTCACAGATAATTCCTACAAGATCACGGGGACACAGGTTCCTCTGAAGGAAAAGAAGGGGATGAGGGGAGGTGTGTGGAACTGAGTGTGTTCCGAAAAATGGTAGTACTGCCTGGCTTGACCATGATACTTCTTTTCACCCTAATTCTTTTCTTGCTATCACTGCAAACCCAGGACTCCTGAGGTGACTCCTCTCCTCCTCCTCTTGACCTCCTATTCCCTAAGAACATCATTCTCATGAAGGTCCACCTCTCCATTCTTTCCCTCTAGCAAAACCCAATGGCCTTTTCTTGGTTTGTCTCCCATTCCCTTCTCCTTGACATTAGCTATAGATGCTCCATTCCTCTCTTTCCCTCTATTGTGAAGGTAGTACTTGTTCAATAAATATACACGGGAAAACAGAAAAGAAAAATTCTTCCGTTGTCCCACTACTGAAGCACAACCACTGCCGTCATGTTGAATAATTTCCCACCTCAGACTTTTATCCTGGAATATATTCAGAGTTGTGGTCTTACCTCTAGATTTTCCACAAGTCAAATTCCACTGAGCTTTTTCCTTGCAGTTCACACAAGGAGACCAAACTCAGGTCCAGTCCAAACATACCACTTACTAGCTGGACAGCAACCAACAAGTCATTTAGCCTCACAATGGCTCAGTGTCCTCATCTGTGAAATGAGGATAACTCATGGGGTGCTTCAGAAGACTAACTGAGATTCTACATGTAGAGACTATGCTCCATCCAGTGCAGGGCAGGTGGTAAGTCCTCACTAACGTTAGCCCTTCTATCTTCTACTATACATAAAATCGTTCTTAATGATTGCCTTATATCACATTGAGTGGTATATTGAACCAATACCCTTTTCCTGGGCATTTATATTGTTTTCGATTTTTACTGTTTTAAGTGGTAAGTATCTGGCACATCTTTGATTATTTCTTTAAACTAAACTCTGGAAATGCAATCATCATAGCAAATATAAAAAAACATGAATATTATGGATCCTCTCAATTCATATTGTCAATCTGCTTTCTAAAAAGTGACAATAATCTAACGTTCCATGGGCAATGGGTAGAAGTGTCCCTCCCAGAGACCCTAGCTTGTCACCAATTAGTTTTATTTTTTATTATTTTTTTAATGTTTGCTGTTTTGGTAGGTTATAAAAGGCGTATTATATCTCTTGAATGCACTGTGCTGGACTTGCCCCACCTCACCAGGGCTCCTCCCCTGCTTCCTTCCTTCCTGAGGCCCTCTTCTCCTGGACCAGCCGCTTCAGCCATTTCTCACTCTGCCCTGCTCCTTTGGAGAGCAGATGCTCTGGTTCCAACTCTAGGGGATTCTGCAGCGACACCTCCAACACCGCCGTTCCACTTCTCTTCAGCCCAGTGGACACTTCCCCACATGGCTCACATCAGTCCTCAAGCACAACATGTCCACCGGATTCCCAGGCCCTGGGCTGGAGGCCAGGTGATTTGGCAGGTGGCCGCCAATATCCTCAACCTGTGTTTCTTGGACAAGTGTCTGAGCTGAGCTTCCAATTTCCTGATGTGTTAATTGTGGATCACCAACATTGTGGGGTTGTTCGAGAATAAACTGTACTGATGCGTTTGAGTGCCTCTGTGGAATTTCAAGCGCATAAGTGTAAGAGGTTGTAATTCTTCATTTCTATTAGTGGTCTCACTGCTACGCTGAGTATAGAGCTGGGAGAAGAAAGATACATTTCCTCATACCTTCTCCATGTTAAGCAAAGTAAAAAGAAAACCAAATTAGTTTCCATGGAGTCAACTTTGACTCATGGCAACCCCATGTGTACTAGGTGGTAAACCCAACTGGATGTATCCTCACACCCTTAAGTGAAGGTTCTATTCTCCCCATTTTTATGGATATGGGAAATTTTAGATTCAGGAAGCTATGCTACTGGTATTTCAAATACCAGCAGGGTCACCCATGGTGGACAGGTTTCAGCAGAGCTTCCAGACTAAAACAGACTAGGAAGAAAGGCTTGTTGATCTAGTTCTGAAAATTAGTCATTGCAAATCCTATGAATCACAACAGAATATTGTCCCATATAGTGCTGGAAGATGAACCCCTTAGGTTGGAAGGCACTCAAAATACACAGTGATCACAACAATGGACCTTTCAGTTGTGAAGATGGTAGAAGACCAGGAAACATTTCATTCTGTTGTACATGGGGTGGCCATGAGTTGGAGCCAACTCTGACAACAGCTAACTACAACAATAATTAAGTTTAAGCCTCACATCTGGTAAGACATGGAACTGGTACCTGGACTAAACCCTTTCCACACATCCACAAAACCCAGGAAAGGTCTAACTAGCCTGAATTCCTCATCTTCTTTAGCCAACCCATCATGAGAGCCTCTGGATCCTCCTTTTGAATTGACACTAGAGTTTACCCTTCGTCTTCATTTCTGCTGCCACCACCTGCCTCCTCATCACTGCAAGCATAAGTCTGTTCAGCCTCCTGGTCTCCATCTTTCCAGACCAACTCTTTCAAGTAGCATTTTCTACCGTGATTGAGGAATGTGCCAGAAGCATATTCGACATGTCTCTTTGTGAACACTGCGAATCTTCATTCCCTACCACAACAAATCCACATTGGGTTTTCTAAGACCTCCATAATTTGGCTTTACCCTGCCCAGCCCCAGACAGGAAGGTCTGGTTTAGTTAACTCCAAATTCTCACAGTGATCCCTGTTGTGGATTGAATTGCGTCCCCCAAAAATATGTATCAACTCGGTTAGGCCATGATTTCCAGTATTGTGTGGTTGTCCTCCATTTTGAGATTTGATGTAATTTTATGTATTGTAAATCCTAATCTCTGCCTGTGGTTAATGAGGCAAGATTAGGTTATGTTAAAGAGGATTAGGGTGGGATGCAACACGCTAACTCAGGTCACAGCCTGATCCAATGTAAAAAAAGAGAGAAGCAAGCAGAGAGATGGGGACCTCATGCCACCAAGAAAGAAGTGCCAGGAGTAGAGTGTGTCCTTTGGACCTCGGGTCCCTGCACTGAGAATCTCCTAAACCAAAGGAAGATTGATGACAAGAACCTTCCCCCATAGCCAACAGAGAGAGAAAGCCTTCCCCTGGAGCTGGCACCCTGAATTCGGACATCTAGCCTCCTAGACTGTGATAGAATAAATTTCTATTTGTTAAAGCCATCTACCTGTGGTATTTCTGTTCTAACAGCACTGGATAATTAAGACAGCCCCTCACTGTACCTCTCTGTACCGCCCCATGCTGCTCTACCAGCACCCAGTTGCCTACCAATTCTTATCTTGGCGCCTTCACACATAGTTCTCCCCCATCCTAGACCTCTACCGTGCCTTTCCCCACCCAAATGCCACTCCGTCTTCAGGCCTCCACCCTAGATGCTACTTCCTTGGAACCCTCCGTGAATCTTCTCCCTCTGACCCTCTACTGCCCTCAGTGTCTATTCCACGACACCTAGCAGGTGATAGTCCTGTTTTATGCTATTTCCAATGCCCCATTCTCCAGACAAAGAACGTGCAACTGGAAATTACAACACATCTTCTCTGGGCATGCCTCACAGCCTCTAATACTCCATCTATTGATCAATTAATTACAACTTCCTATTTGTTGCCATTCACAAGTGTGTGCATATTCCCTCACTTATGTTCGCTTATACCAGGGGTTGAGAAACACTTGGCACTATTGACATTTTGGGTCAGATAATTCTTTGCTGTTGGGAGCTGTCTTGTGCACTGCAGGTTATTTAGGAGCATCCTTGGCCTCTACCCATTAGATGTCATTAGCACCTCCCCCCTCCAACTTGTGACAACCCAAGATATCTCCAGACGTTGCCAAATGTCTCCTGGGGAAAAAAAATCACTCCCTGTTAAGAACCACTGTCCTGGTGGCACAGTGGTTAAGTGTTTGGCTGCTAACTAAAAGGTCAGCCGTTCAAATCCACCAATCCCCCCTTGGAAACCCTATGGGGCAATTCTACTCTGTCCTATATGGTCTCTATGAGTCAGAATTGACTCAACGGCAACGGGTTTGGTTTTGGTTATGTATGTATATGCGTATATATGTAAATTTACATATATGAGTATAAATATATATATGTAAATTCATGAATTAAGCGACTTGCACTTCCAATTACTTGTTTAAAATCTCAAGCTGCATGATTAGTTACAGATATGACTAAGACACCAGATACAGTGTCTGTGGGAGCCTAGGGAGTTCCTGGGTGGTGCAAATGGTTAACATGCTCAGCTGCTAACCATAAGGTTGGAAGTTTGAGTCCACCCAGAGGCTCTTCGAAAAGAAGACCTGGCAATCTACTTCTGAAAAATCAGCCACTGAAAACCCTATAGAGCACAATTCTGCTCTGACACACATGAGGTTGCCATGAGTCACATTGACTCAATGGCAATTGGTAATGGTAATGGTAATGAGAGCCTAAAGTTTGAGAGCTCAGAGTTGGTAGTCAGATTGCCTGGATCCAAATCACAGCTTTACTCCTCGGTAGCTGTGTGATCTTAGGCAAGTTACTCAACCTCTCCGTGCCTCAGTTTCCTCATCTGTAACAGAGATTAAAAAAGGTGCTTTCCTAATTGTGTTGATTTGAAGATTAAATGCATTAAAAATGCAAAGCATTTAGAATCATGACTGGTACATGGTAAGTACTATAGCAATGTGAGTATAATTACAGGGTATGACACGTAGGGCAAGCACTATGGAGGTAGTGAACAAGAACGATCTGAGGTGATTCTAAAGAGGACAATGTAGGCAGCTGGTCTGCCTGAGATGGAAGGATTTAAGCAGTGAGCTGAAAGACATAGTGGTGGGTAAGGCAGGAGACCAAAATGGGGGTGGAAGCTGGGAGCTGGGTGACCTTTGGAGACAGCAGGGAGAGCAGGTGGTGTGGATTGGCACCCAGGTAGTTTTGGATGAATTTCAGCCTCCGCTATCCCTTTGCCACAGGGTTTGATGGGATACTAGGAGCAGAAGCCCACCCTCCAGCCTTTGCTCCTGCTGTCTACCTTCTTTCTCACTAATCTGCCTGCATCCATTCTTCCCACCACCCTCTCCAGGAAGCTCCTCTTCCCTCTTAGATCTCCTATGGACACATGCTTTTCTGAGCTCTGGTTGTACCCTGCGTCCTTAGCTTAATAATTTCAATGAATATAGGAAAAAATTCATTTATTTCCCAACAGAGGAAAGAACATTTTCAGGCAATTTCTGCTTTTTGGAGGGCAGTCCCCACTTCAACTCATAAAAGGTGTCCTTGAGTCCTCTTTCCTTCCCTCTTCTCCAGCAGCCAATTCATTGGGGGTGTCTGTCCTCTGTTCCTCCAAAGCATATCCACCTCTTGCCATCTCATCTGCCACCTTCCTCGTCCAGACCACCACCATATTTTACTTGGTCTTCTCTAGAGATTTCTTAACTATCCTCCATGCTACTCTCATGCTACTCTCTTATTCCCCTAGATCCATTCTCCACACATCATCTAGAGCCCTGGTGGTGCAGTGGTTAAGAGCTCAGCTGCTGACCAAAAGGTCGGCAGTTCGAATCCACCAGCTGCTCCTTGGAAACCCTATGGAACAGTTCTATTTTATAAGGTCACTCTGAGTCGGAATGGGATCCGGTCACATTACTCACTTCCACTGGATTCCCCTTGCACTTTAAATAAGATCCCAACTCTTCTATCTGGCTGACAAGACCCTTGCTGACCTAGCCCTGCCCACCTCTCCAGTCTAACATCATACCACTTGCTCCCTGTTCACCTTCACCCCACCACATCTGCCTTCTTTCTTTTCCTTGAGCATGCCGATCTCATTCCCACCTCAGGTCCTTTGCACCTGCTGTTCCTTCTGCCTGGAACACAATTCCCCCAACCACCACACAGCTTTCTCTTTCTTGTCTTGGTCTTCTACTCACAAAAGAATCTCTGGTCACTGTTCCATCACAGAAGACACTTTTTATTTTCCTCATAGCGTAAGACAATATTAGAAATTACCTTGTTCATTTACTCATTCATTTGCAATAGATAGACAATGGTCTATCTCCCATACCAGAATGTAAGCACCAGGAATGCAGAAACATTGTCTATCTTGTTCTCTGCTTTATTCGCAGAGCTTAGAACAGAACCTGGTGCACAGTTGGTGCTCAATAAAACCTCATTGAATAAATGAATGAACCTACTCTTTCTAACATAACTGTCATCAGACATGCAATGAGTGAGGTCGCTGATACAAGTCTTCGTGCAGCTAGTTATCCTCATGCCTGTTCCAGCTCCCGCCTACCATATACTACTTACCAGCCCACCAGTCCCTCCACAGGCCCTCTGGTCCTCCCCAGGGGCAGCCACTTAAATTTTTGTTGCAGGGAAGTTGCTCTGCCTACACTGAGTTCCCTGGATTTTTCAGACTCTACTTCCTTAATAACCCGTTCGCCTTCACTCAACAGCTTCTAAACCATTAGTCCTTCTCCATGCCCTGCTCTTCTAGAATCTCTTCTGTGACATCAGTTGCTATGCACCAGAATATTCTGAAACAAGGAGACTGTCATCATCACTTTTGTACTAGTTTTCTATTGCTGCTGTAACAAGTTGCCACAAACTTAGTCCATAAACTTAGTGACTTAAACAACACAAATTTATGATCTTAGAGTTCTGGAGGTCAGAGTCTGACATAGATCTCACCAGGCTAAAACCAAGGTGTCTACAGGGCTGCATTCATTTCTGGAGGCTCTAAGGGAGAAACCATTTCCTTGCTCGTTAAGGTTGTTACAGAATTCAGTTCCCTGCAGTTGAAGGACTGAGGTCCCCATTTCATCTCTGGGTGTCAGCTAAGGGCCATTTCTACTTCTAGAGGCTTCTGCATTCCTTGGCTTGTGCCTTCCTTCCTCCATCTTCAAAGCGGGCAAGGGCAGGTCAAAACCCTCTCATGCTTTGAATCTCTCCTGCCTCTTCTTCCACCAGTGTATCTGTCTGGCCCATACTTCTGACTACCTCTCCCACTTTTAAGGACTCCTGTGATTAGATTGGCATATCTGGAATATTCAGTGTAATCTCCCCATCTCAAGGTTCTCAACTGTTGAAGCAAAGCACCAGGCTTACACTTTACTAGAAATGAATACAAGGAATTTTGTTGAAGGATAAAACTGATTTGCAAATCAGGAGACACACACAAGCACCCAGGCAGAGTACTGCAGTGTATTCCAAATTATAAAAACAAAGGGAGGTTTTTATCAGATGAATTAAAAAAAGGTCTGTGTTGGGGGATACGTGGTAAAAGTTACCAGGGGTTTGTCAAATTACAAACTTTTTGAACATTAATCTCTAATTAAGTGTAAATTTCTAACTTGTCATTAATCTCTAACCTCCTAGAACATGTTTGACCAAGATATTCTTTTTAACATCAGTCTATTTGTTAACATCCTGGGGAACAATTGAGTCAACTTTTTGCATGTTTGCCTCTCCCTCTTATCTTTAGGTAACAAGTTATATTTTCACAGAGTTACAAAGAGTCAGCAGAAACAGCGCGAAGGTCTCAGTGAGTGAATGAAGTCTGATTTGAGGAAGTCAGTAAATTGGAATTAAGACTTGGTTGTTGGCATTTACCTCATCTTGGTTACAAAGTCACAAGACAATTGCAGGGCTTCATCCTAAACTCCTGGACAACGTTGACCGGAAGTATTCTCTCTACGACAAGCTGCATAAACATTCTTAGCAAACACCTTTTAACAAACAACTCCTAAGACAAGCTAAAGTTTTGACCCTTGCTGCTTTCTGTGTTACAAACAATTAAACTTTTACAAGAGGCTGAATTGTCTTTTCAGCAAAAGCAGAAGCTTCTAGGTCAGACCGCAGTTTGATTCAAAATGGAATTTAATTTAGATCTGGGACAGCCACCTTAGGTCATGCTAAGCACCCTGTTTTTAAGATCCACGTGCACGTAACTTCAATCACATTTGCAAAGTTCATTTCGCCATGTGAAGCCCCTTTTCCTATATCATCACAGGTTCCAGGCATTAGGTCATAGACATTGCTGGGGGCCATTATTCTGCCCACCACGGCATTCTTTGGGCCCTCACAAGTCCACTTCCTGTATGGAGCAGTGGGGAAAGCCCCTATTTATCTCCTGTGCTCATGATGGGGTCATGGGCAAGAACTTTCTCTCTTGGGCCCTGAGGTAACCTCATTTGTGACATGAGGGTATCAGATTTGTTTATCTTTAAGATTTCTTCTAGCTTCAAGAAGTTAAGAGATGTTGAGATGATTGAGAATAAATTAGCCTTTTGATAACACAGTAGAAGTCCTCTGGCTGATTAAGTTAGGACTGGTAATTAGTTAATTAATTGAAACGCTGATAAAGTTGGGAATCATAAAAAAAAAATACATCCATATCATAAACACTGGAACTTATACCCATACACACACATTTGCTCAACAATCTTTAGTGATGGCCTTTTCTTAGGTATGGGTCACTGGCTGGACTACTGTCTAAACTTTTTTGTGTGAACTAGACTGTGCTAGAAGCCCTGGTGGCACAACTGTTAAGTGCTTGGCTGCCAACCAAAATGTTGGCAGTCAGAACCCATCCAGCACCTCTGCGGAAGAAAGACCTGGCGATCTGCTCCCTTAAAGATTACAGCCTAGAAAACTTATGGGGCAGTTCTACTCTGTCACATGGGGTCACAATGAGTTAAAATTGACTCAGCAGCACCTAATTACAACAATACTGTGCTATATTGTTTCTAGTTTCTTTATCTTTAAAGTAGAGCAAGAACTTAAAGACACAGGCAAAGAATGTCAGTGAAAAATCCTGCTAGACTTCCAAGAGTTTTCTAAATTTTCTTAGTTATTCTGACCACACTTATTCCTACAGTGAAATGCCTTTTTAGTAATTTGCCTTTATCAAGTCTTTCAAAGCACTCAAGTTATTTTTGATTATTATCTTAAGCTAGAGTGGCCAACTCATCACCTCTGGGTGGGTTTGAACCACCAATCATTAGGCTAGTAGTCGAGCATTTAACTGCTTATCCCACCCAGGGACTACATTCTGTAACTCTATGTACTTTCAAATAGCTTTTTGAAGATAATCTCAAATTGTGATAGTCCTGCTTCAGATAATTACTCGTTTAAAGGCAAGGCCATCCCTTGTTATTGTATCTTTACACTCCACAATATTTAAAAGTGTCTGACCTTACAAAGATCACTCACTAAAGTAAGGGAAGTGTCCGATATCCTTTATTTGAGATTGTACACAACCACATGAAAATACAGTGAACTTTAACTGCAGAATTGCTATTAGGTTGATCAAAGAAGAAATGAAAGGGACATTCATATGATTTAATTTCATGAACCAGGTTCCGCCTTTGCTTTTGGAGAGTCATATATATTTGCTTGTTATGTATATGGAAAGACAGGCAAGAACTTAGGGAAATGTTTGACTACGATTTTTAAACAGCAAAAGTTTTAAATGTAAAACAAGTACATTACTGTCTTAGTTTCACAGTGCTGCTGTAACAGAAATACCACAAGTGGGCGGCTTTAACAAATAGAAATTTATTTTCTCACAGCTTAGGAGGCTAGAAGCCCAAACTCAGGCTAGAGAAAGCCTTCCCCTGCTTCTAGGGGAAGGCTTTCTCTCTCTTTTGGCTCTAGGGGACAGTCCTTGTGTCTTTTCAGCCTCTGTTCCTCAGTTCCTTAGTGATCTTCATGTGGTATGGAATCTGTCTTACCCCACGGTGCTTTCTTCTCTGTGACTAATCTGCTCTTTTCGTATCTCAGACCTGAATGGTTTAAAACATACACTACACTGATATGGCCTCATTAACAGAACAAAGAAAGTCCTATTTCCAAGACGGATTACATCCACAGGTATAGGGATTAGGATTTACATCACATGTTTTCCAGAGACACAAGTCTATCCATAACAATTACCTATTCAAAAAATGAAATAAAATATTTTAAAAGGTTTCAATGGCACAACAGAACGAAGTAGACGGAATAATTGCTCTCTGGCTGCAAGTTCCCCACACGTACACACACACACACACACACACACACACGCACACACACACGCACACACACGCACACGCACAAAAAAAATGCCCCCACCCAGTTTTTAGCAACTTGGCAGCATGAATCCAATTAAAACTTTCTGGAATTAACTTATTTTAAAAATTGGGAAAAAGTGCTTAGACCTGCCTAAATAATCAAATGATCCACCTGACAAGTTAGACAATGATTATGGCCAGACACTGCCCCTGCCCCCACTCCTACCAAACTAGGACATCCTACTCCTATGTTTTTCCATATTCATTCAATCATTAAAAGGCCATTTATTAAGCACAGGCTATCTACTGGGTTCACGGTGGGCTCCCCTGAGGAACCAAACACAGTCTCTGCTCTTAAAGTAACTGCGGGGCTCACAGGGAGACAAACATGAAAAACAAAATGGAGGAGTTCTGGCAAAATGGCACTCTAGGCAGAAGTACCACACTGTCCCTCCACAGCAAAGATCCGAAAAACTAAGCCGAACAGAGAATACAGCAATCCTGAAACCCTAAAACATCAAATGAAGAGATAAAGAACTCAGCCAAGCACCAAATGGAGTGAGAAAACTGACAGAGAATGGAGAGCGAGGAGAGATTCATGCAGAGGTCCCCTACCAGCTAATGCAGCGTGGATCCGCCATCTCGGACTCCTGTTGGAGACCAGCAAACAGGGGGTACGAGAAAGCAGCCTCACAGAGGTTCCAGAGGGAGACAAAACAACTGGTAATGGTGATATATGCTTTCCCACTCCCCACCCTTCTTCACCCCGACTTGGTCTCTTCTGCTTCCCGCGGCCATAGTCTCTTGACCAGGAAACAGCGGCTGCTTGTATTCCACACACCTGAACGGGTGGCTCTCTGACTGCCATTTGTTGGCTGCTGGTGTTGCTTTTTTTCCGCTTCTTTTTATTTCTTCCTTGCCTCTCCCCACTTCCCCCTCCTTTCACTCGAGTACCTCGCTCCGTGCGCCATCTTTGCTTCTTCCTGAGGGGCTGCAGAGCTCTGGTAATTTGTGATATATGCTTCCCCACTCTCTATGCTTCTTCACCCACACTCGGCCCCCTCTGCTTCCTGCGGACACAGTCTCTTGTCCAGAAACACCAGCCCGCACTAGCTGGCTCTCTGAGTGCCATTTGTTCGTTGCTAGTGTTGCTTTTTTTTTTTTTTCCTGCTTCTTTTGATTTCTTACTTGCCTCTCGCCACCTCCCCCTCCCTTCGCTCAAGCACCTGGCTCCATGCTCCATCTTTGCTTCTTCCTGAGGGGCTGCGGAGCTCCGTTCGAGTGTGGAGCTGCTTCCCGGTTTGGGCTGCCGTGCTGGTGGGATCCCAGGGCTTTTGTTCGTTTGTTTGTTTTGAATTGTTTGTTTGTTTTCTTTTCCTATTCTTGAGTTGGAAGCCCTTTCTGGCCAGGCTGAGCTGCGTGGCAGGGAGACTCCCCTTCAGCTTCCACAGATGTGCAGAGGGATCCCTGAGAGCATTTCTTTTTACATTGGGTTTTTTTTTTTTTTTTCTGTTCCTTTGGGGGCCTTTCCTGTTTTGTTTTGTTTTGTTTTGTTTTTTTTATTTGTTTTGTTTTCTTTTTCCTCTTTTTCCCTTTTTGTCTTTCTTCATTGCTTAGTTTCTCATCTCTCTGTATCTTCCTTCTCTTTCTGTTCCCTGAATACCTGGCATTGTATACCTCTACACCTTCTATCCAGGCAGTACTGCAACCCCTGAGAGTGACTTCCCCAGACCTCATAGCTGCACCGGTGGGATCCCTGGGAACTTTGTGGTTCTTTAACCTTTCTGATTCTTATTTATTCATTTTTTTCTTTTCTTCCACCTCCCCTTTCTGTTTTTCTCCATTTCATAGTCTCTCATCTCTCCACTCCAACAGCAAGCTCCCCTAGCATTCTTTTTTGTTTGTTTGTATGTTTTTCGCTCCTGTTCCTCTCTCCTCTCTCCCATATCCATCTTAGCTCCACACATAACAATCTCCCCGCTGCATCCTGCCTACCTGCATCATGCGCTTGACATCACACCACCAAGCAGCACAGGCACAGCCTACTGGAACCTGCCCTGCACTGATAACTGACCCACTCTGGTGGCTGTAGTAAGTGCCACAAACAACCTGTCCCAGTAACTCCTCTTCAGATAGACCTGCCCTGCTGAACCATATCTGAGTGACTGACCCTGCCAGTTGAAGAAGGAGGTGAAAAGTATTGTGCCCACAGATGAGCAAACAACAAAGAACACACAGTCTGTCTGCTCAGACATAGTCAAATATTTTTTCTTTTTAAAAAGGATGAAACAAACAAATCTACAATCAATAAATGAGAAAAATAACTACTGAATGCCCCAAAGACAGCAGACGATAACAAAACATTTACAAAAACAGGACAGGATGGTTCCAGTAGGCGTCCAAAATAAAACACCAGATGACTCTCCTCTGGGAGAAAATGCACTAGAACTACCTGATAGGGAATTCAAATCTCTAATACTCAGAATTCTCCAGGAACTGAGGCAAAAAGCTAAAAAACATGAGGGAAAAATAGACAAATGCATGGAAAATACAGACAAAAAATTGGAAGAATTCAGGAAGATGATGCAGCAACAAAATGCCAAAATAAATTCACAACTAGAAATTATACAAAGACAACAATTAGAAATCCAAAAGATAAACAACAAGATTTCAGAAATGGATGGTGTCACAGAAGGGCTGAGAAGCAGATTTGAAATGGTGGAAGACAGGATCAGTGGAATTGAAGACAAACACTTGGATACAACTCTGTTTGAGGAAAACTCAGAAAAAAGAACAAAGAAAAATGAAGAGACCCTGAGAATTATGTGGGACACAATCAAAAGCAAAAATCTTCAAGTGACTGGAATTCCAGAACAGGGGGAGAAAACAGAAAACACAGAGAGGATCATTGAGGAACTGCTGACAGAACGCTTTCCCAATATCATGAAAGATGAAAAGCTGGCCATCCAAGAAGCTCAACGAACCCCATATAGAAGAGACCCCAAAAGAAAATCACCAAGGCATATCATATTCACACTCACCAAAACCAAAGACAAACAAAGAATCCTGAGAGCAGCTCATGAAAAACAAGAAGTCACATACAGAGGAGAAACAATAAGACTAAGCTCAGATTATTCGGCAGAAACCATGCAGGCAAGAAGGCAATCGGATGACATATATGAAATCTTGAAAGAAAAAAATTGCCAGCCAAGATAACATATCCTGCAAAACTCTTGTTCAAATTTGATGGTGAAATTAAGTCATCTCCAGATAAACAGAAATTAAGGGAATATGTAAAAGTCAAACCAAATTTACAAGAATTATTAAAGCGAGTTCTTCAATCTGAGGACAAACAGCTTCAGCTCAAAGGCAGAACCTAGGACACAGGATTGTACCAGCCAGATACCAATCTAGGAAATGAACTCTTGAGGACTATCCAAAACCAAAAGAAATACAACAGGGAATCAGAGCAGTTAGTCAGTAAATGACAACAACATCAAAACAATGAAAGAGGGAATAAACGGCATAGGTATAGAACCTTCTAACGGAGAGGAAGGCAAGGCAATACCAAGTAATGGTAGACTGCTTCAAACTTAGAAAGATAAGGGTAAAATTTATGGTAACCACAAAGAAAGTTAACAAACATACTCATAAAAAAAAAGAGGAAAAACATAAAGTCTCAGCAAAAACAAAACCTACAAAAACAAAAGAAATGGAAAAAACAATCCACAAACAAAAGTAATTCGGCACAAGAGAGTAAGAAGAACAAAGAAAACGTCAGCACCACAGAAAAACAAAATGGAGTCAGTTGACGGGAAGAGGGAGTGAAACGTCAGTGTTCGCAGGCCCCCAAACAAGGAAAGGAAATGACCCTCTCAGAGAAAGCCAAGGGAGACTGACTGGTCAAGCTGACATGGCAATCACAAAACCTCCAGCAAGGGTGTAATTCCCAGAGGGAAGAGAATTTCCTTTTCTTCTCGATATGACATTTACCTTACAGAAAAATTGACCAGGAAGCCTTCATGATAAGGTACTTCCTTCAGGCAAAGGCACCAAAGAGTTTGCTGTCCCTGCATTTGCCCTGTTACTAAATCATTGGGTGCAGCTAGATACAATGGGTTTTAGGTTACCAACGGGATTTAATGCACTGGCTGTGTGCACTGGGGAAATTGGGTGGAATTCACTCTTTCTTGGAGCAATGATTAATGGTTCTGTGCAGCATTCATTCACTTGCAAATATTTATTAGGCCCTACTATGTACTAGAGTCCCTGGGTGGTGCAAATGGTTAGCACTCTAACTTCTAACCTATCCAGTGGCACCACAGAAAAATGGCCAGGTGATCTGCTTCGATAAAGATTATAGCCAAGAAAACCTTACGGAGAAGCTCTATTCTGTAACACATGGGGTCACCATGGGTTGGAATCAACTTGACGGCAACGGGTTTGTTTGTTTGGAGGGGGGATGGTTACTATGTGCTAGAAACTATGCCAAATCCTGAGGACACCAAGATGAGATCATAGAATGGTGGGATACTTAAGCAGATTTAAAAATATAACAATCAGCAGCACTATAATAAATGCCCTAATAGAAGTCTATTTGAGGTTCGGGGATGGACAAAGAGAAGAGAGCCCTCACCCTGTCTGCGGTGGGGTGGGATGGGGCAAGGAAGGCTGCACTGAGGAAGAAATATGGAAGCTAAGTCTTGGAGAATGGGCAAGGAGGTTCCCTCAGGATAGTGGGGAGCATGCTTGAGACCTGCCTCTGTTCAACCTCTTCTTGTTTCTATCTCCTACCTACCAGCACCACAATGCTCAAGTGCTTTTTGAAACATGGAACTTCCACCTCCTCTAATATAGTAGCTGGCATTTCTTCAGTCCTGCTAATGTGTCAGGCACTGGAACAACAGGCAATAACATGAACTAGGGAACAATGTGAACTAGGTCATTTAGGTCCTTTAAGGTCATAAAAGAAGCATGGGGACATTGTCAACATTCCAGGAGTCTACATGAGTGGCTCTCCAAATCTGAGATTGTGGATTTTACCATTTGGGAGATTTCTGTCCCATCTGGGATCAAAAATATAACCAATGTATTATGCTTTTCCATTGCAAGTGATAGGAAGCCAAATGCAAACTAGCTTAAAAAAAAATAATTTGGTTTAATCCAAAATAGATCTAGCTTCAAGTGTGGGTGGATCCAAGGATTCAAACGTTGTGAGAGATCTCTTTCTCCATGTCTTTCTGCTTTCCTTCCAGGTAGCATTATTCTCAGGCGTGTTCTCCCTAAGTGGGGGCACATTTGAACACCGGAGGACCCAGGCTGGCATCCCATTCTTATTGGTCAGCCTGGGTTTTGTGCCCCCAAAACCATTCACCGCCTTAGTTGGCCAAGTCTTGATCAAGTGACATCCACTGTAACTAGAAAATAATAATTCAAGAATTTGCTTGATCTGTTAGCAAATAAAAACTGTGACCCTGAAAGTCTCAAATATAACAACTAATTGTATCAAACCAGAATGACAAATGGAAGAATTTGATTCCTGCATTTAATTGAGAATTTGTTGTGTACTCACTCTGAAAGACACGTGCTGGGTCAGGCTTCTTATCATTGAGGGCCACCATCTACACCAGCTTCCACACCTGACAGAGCACAGCAGCCCCTTTTCCCTTCCCCAAACCCCTAGACTGCCACCCAACTTGAAGACAGCTGAGTTACAGGGTATCAGAACGAAGGAGTGAGGGATTCTGGGAACACATTGATGACAACAAAAGTGATGGAGTACCAGACCTAAGCCCAGGCTTCAAGATGTCCCTCAGGTCTGGGGCCTCTAGGCTCCAAATCAGCCGGTATCAGGCACCAGTGCTAACCATGGCAAGGATTATTTAGGGGCAGGGGATTTCCCTGAGACACCTCATGTCAAGCCACATAGGTGACTACCTTTACGTATACTCTCACCTTCTTCAGAGTGAGGCACAAAGAGGAGGGAGGAATGAGGCTACAAATGCTGACTCAGGCTCCAAGGGTGAGAGGTGACACAGGCCTAGCCAGTCAGTTACTGGTAGGATGGGACCCCAGCTCTGGGCCTTTTGCTGGCACTATTCATATAGGGGAGCTCTCTCTTCCTGGCATAGTTAACTGTAAGGATTTGTGAGCCTGGAGCTGCATCTAATTTTTCCATTATGTACGAAGGGTCTCCCTGTAGATGAAGCCAACAGAAAGAAAAGCAGAATGAGACATGGAGGAAAGAGACAGACGCTGATAACATGATGTTGAACCTCTGGGTCTAGCAAACCTAAAGCCAGAAAACTCCTTGGATTTGCCTGTTATACGAGCCAATAAATTTTGTGTTTAAAACCAGTTTGAATTAGTTTTCTGTCACTTGCAACCAGACTCCTGACTGATACAGTTCCCTTCCCCAGCTAGCTCATATTACAGAGGGGGAATATACTTTACACGGGGAGATCTGGACAATCTACCCTAACCAAGGGATCAGGCTTGGCATAGACAGTAGTAGGGTAATATGACACTATGCGTCCCTGATGTGATGCAAGGGAGCTACACAACCTCTTCTTGGGATGTTCTTACCAGAAATATTTAACCTGGATAATCATGAAAAAAACAAATTCTATAACATGGATGTTCTGAAGAATAACTGTACTGAAATCTCTAAAGGATTCAGGATCACAAAGAATGGAAGGATCTGGTGAACTGCTTTAACTGGGGAGGCTAAAGTTTCATCATGGCCAAAGGCAATGTATAAACCTTGACTGGATTCTGGATTGAAACAAAAAATGGCTATAAAGGACATGTATAGGACAACTGAGGACATTTGATTATAGACTGTGTGTTGGATGATGTAATTGAAATAAAGTTGATTTTCTTAGGGATGATAATGGTATTGAGGTTGGGAAGACAATTGTCCTTGCTCTGGGGAGACTCTGACTGGAGTATTTAGGAGTAAAATGTCATGATGTTTGCAGCCAACTTCCAGATGGTTTGGTAAAAGAGAAGTGTGTGTATATATTGAGAGAAGGAGAAATATGGAACAAGAGTGGTAAGATGTTCACAGCCAGTAAACTTACCCACGGGACGTAGAGGTGTTTGTTACACTGCCCTTTTGACAAGAAAAATAAGTTAATATTTTTAAGAGGCTAAAGAAAAGAATTGAGGCTTTAAAGTCTGGCAGTCCTGGCTCCACCACTTCCTAGCCGTGTGAGCTTAAATACATAATTTATCCTCTCTTGCCTCAAATTCTTCACCTATAAAATGGAGAGAATAACAGAATCTACCACATAGATTTGTTGGGAGAATTAATTAAATAGGATAAGTATATGTAAAATGCTTAACACAATGCCTGGCACACAGTAGGTGCTGCTGTCGTGTTGGTTCCAACTCATGGCAACCTTATTGCCAAGTCCTGCATCACACTCACAACCGCCAGCATGTTTGAGTCCATTGTTGCAACCAATCCATCTCACCAAGGGTCTCCCACACCCTTGTTGGCCCTCTACTTCACCAAACATGATGTCCTTCTCTAGAGATTGATCCCTCCTGATGACAGATCCAAAGCAAATGTGTCTGACAATGTTCTGTTGTAACCCATAAGGTTTTCATTGGCTGATTTCCAGAAGTAGATTACCAGGTCTTTCTTCCTACTTTGTCTTAGTCTGGAAGCTCCCTTGAAACCTGTCCACCATGAGTGACTCTGCTGGTATTTGAAATACCAGTAGCATAGCTTCCAGCATTACAGCAATATGTAAGCCTCCACAGTACAACAGACTGACAGTTGGGTGGTGGGCTCAACAAATAGTAGCCTTTAAAATCAAAACAAGAAGGAGGAGAAGGGGAAGATTAGATGAAGGAGGAGAAGGAGAGGAGAAAGAAGAGGATGAGGGGAACAGAAAGAATGAGAAGAAGGAAGAGGAAGAGGAAGAGGAGGAAGGGAAGAAGAAGGAAGAGAAAAAACAGGAGAAAGAAGTTGGTTCCCTCCCCTTTCTCCACCTAGTGGCATTCTATCACACCAGTGCATATGACACAATTTGATCAGAGAAAGAAGAATAAAAAAGAGAGGACAATGCTGCCAGGCAAAGCTTCCTACAGGCAGGAAAATCTAGATTAGGGGAAAGGTTTTGTCTCAAAGCTCTCAAGGCTAGTCAACTGATATCCTAAATTATAAAGGCAAAGGATTTTACAAAGCCTTAAATGAATTCAGCTCAGTTGCCACAACACCCACCTCCTGAATCCCAGAGGGCAGCCTGCCGCCAGCCATAGGACCACTGGTTGCTCATCCTCCTCTTCCCAGGTCTGGGCGACCAAGGAAAACCATCAATTATTAACCTCCTTGGTCCCAAGTCCTCCAGCACAGCTCAGGGGACCCCTCCTCTGACAAACCTGAATATATATGGAAGTTGCCTTTAGCTTCAGAATGCAGAATGTATTCATAAGAGGGCCCTGCCAGGTGCACTTTGGTTCTTTAAGGGTCATTTGTCAACCAAAATTCATTAGTGAGATAGATTTGGTTGGTTCACGTATCAAGTCCCATACAGGATCCAGGAGCCCTGAACTGGGTGATGTGGAACCAACCCTGAACCCCTGAGTCTCACTTGCTCTCACAGGGATAAGCCTTTTAGTTCTCCCCCAGCCATGGCTGGACTTCTCCTGAGTCTTCTCTGGCAGATGGATCTCCATCTGCTCTGCAGACATCACCAGATACCATGATCTACAACTACATTTGTATCTGTATCAATATCTACATCTATTATCTGTACAATGCCTGCAAAAATGCTGAGAGCTGATCCATAGACACATCCAAACTCCCCGAGGGACTGAATTGCTGGGCGGAGGGCGTGGGGACCATGGTCCCGGGGAACATCTAGCTCAATTGGCATAACACGGTTTATAAAGACAATGTTCTACATTCCACCTTGGTGAGTAGCGTCTGGGGTCTTAAAAGCCTGTGAGCAGCCATCTAAAATACTCCACTGGTCTCACCCCTTCGGGAGCAAGGGAGAATGAAGAGAACAGGATCAAGGAAAAGATTAGTCCAAAGGACTAATGGACCACAGCTTCCAAGGCCTCCACCAGACTGAGTCCAGTACAGCTAGATGGTCCAGTACAGCTCAGTGGTGAAGTCACTTCCAAGGTTCACCATTCAGCCGGGGATTGGACAGCCCTATAAAACAAAATGGGACTCATGAGGCATAGCAGTCCAGGGACAAGGACTAGAAGGCAGAAGGGGACAGGAAAGCTGGTGATAGAGAACCCAAGGTTGAGTAAGGACAGTGTTGACGTGCAGTGGGGTTGTTAATCATTGTCATAGGGCAACATGTGTACTAACTGTTTAATGAGAAACTATTTTGTTCTGTAAGCCTTCATCTAAAGTGAGAATAGCAGCTCAACCGGAAGAGCGTAGTCGATGTCACTGAACTGTGCATGTAGAAATTTTTGAAATGGTGTATCTTTGGCTAAGTATATTTTCACAAAAAAAAAAAAAAGGTCGAGAAGGGAGAGGGTTGACATGTCATGGGGTTGTTAACCGATGTCATAAAACAATACGTGTACTACTGTTTAATGAGAAGCTGTTTGTTCTGTAAACCTTCACCTGAAGTACAATAAAAAATAAAAAAAAACAAATGCTGAGAGCTGAAAAAAGATGCTGGCCAGCCAATCCTGCAGACACTCAGAAACATCTGAGGTCTCTTTGAAATGATCTAGTTTACCTGTTTTCAAAAGTGTTTCTTGCCATGGAAACTTTGATGAAAAACAATCTCATGCAGAAACTGTCATTACCACCCCCCCCTTCCTTAGTGGCCTATAGGGGCCATGTTGAGGCTTGAGGATGAAGCATTCAGTTTTGTACATTATTCATACATGAGCAAGACAGTAACAAGCTCAGGACCAGAACTCAAGGTGTCTTAGTTTCCTAGTGCTTCTGTAATACAAATATCACAAGTGGGTGGCTTTAAAGAATAAAAATTATTTTCCCACTGTTCTGAAAGCTAAAAGTCCAAATCATGGTCTTGACTATGTCAATTCCTTTCTTGTAGGTAGTCCAGGGCATTCCTTGGTTCCTTGGTTTGTAGACAGTCCTCACATGGTGTCTGTCTTCACCATGTGTATGTCTCTGTGTCCGTTCTGCTCTTTTTATAACTCAGAAGTGATTAGATTTAGATCCCATGCTACCCGGGTATGATCTAATTAACATAACAAAGAAAACTATTTCCAGAAATACTGGATACATCCACAGGCATAGGGGTTAGGATTTCAACACCTATATTTGGGAGACTCAACTCATAACACAGAGCTTCTGAGTCCCAAGAAGGAAGGACTGGGGAATATACTGTTGGTCACACCCTCAAAGCCACTTCTCCCTAAAAGAACCCAAATACTGTTTAGGCAATGGGCAGAGACCTCTTAATTTCAAAGAAGGTGGAATCTGCCCCTATATTATGGGAGGGGGTGTGATCCAGTTCTGGTCAGTAGAACTTAAGGGAAAGTGTGCTGAGGAAGGGGTTTTTGGAATGACTTCTTCCTTGATAAGAGAGAGGCAAGGGAGAAGAGGGTCTTTGTTCTGGGCTACCCAGCTTTCTCTCTGTTATGGATTGAATTATGTCCCCCCAAAAAACATGTGTATCAGTGGCTGGGCCATGATTCCCAGTACTGTGTGGTTGTCCTCCATTGTGTGATTGTAATTTTATGTTAAAGAGGATTAGGGTGGGATTGTAACACCCTTACTAAGGTCACATCCCTGATCCAATGTAAAGGGGGTTTCCCTGGGGTGTGCCCTGCACCACCTCTTATCTTACAAGAGATAAAAGGAAAGGGAAGCAAGCAGAGAGGGGTGACCTCATACCTCCAAGAAAGCAGTGCCAGGAGCAGAGCGTGTTCTTTGGACCTGGGGTCCCTGCGCAGAGAAGCTCCTAGCCTGGGGGTAGATTGATGAGAAGGCCGACAGATAGAGAAAGCCTTCCCCTGGAGCTGACACCCTGAATTTGGACTTTTAGCCTACTTTACTGTGAAGAAATAAATTTCTCTTTGTTAAAGCCAACCACCTGTGGTATTTCTGTTATAGCAGCACTAGATGACTAAGACACCATCTTTGAACTCAGTTGCCTAGAACGTGATGATTGAAGTTGCTACTGCCATCTTTTGACATGAAGGATCCTAGATACAGTCATTGACACCAGTTCAGAGCTTGACATGACTGAGCCCTGTATCATTATCAGCAGCCTCCACCACCAGACTTCTTCTTATGCAAAAACAAGAAAACTTTCTTGAATCCCTTTAGTCATGTATTGTTACTTGCTGCTGAAAGCATCCCTAACTGATTCAAGGGATTCGTGTAAATCTGACACACGTTTATTTTCAAAGTCTAAGCAATTTTGGCTATGGTGTTGCTTGCCTAGTTTAAAAATATTCAACTTCATCTGAAATGGCATCAGAAAGAAAACAGCCCTGCTTTTCTGTACTCATTGAGCACTTGTCTGACGCAAAGTTAAAGGGAGAGGGAAGTGGAGGTGTTTTCTTTTATGAACACTCTTCTTGTCACCACGTCAGGACAAAGCCTCCCTCAGCTACTCACTATGCCCTGAAATGGAAGGATAAAGACATCAGGCTGTGACGAGAGAAACACTCTGCAGGGAGCAGGCAGGGAACCCATCACGACCCACAAGCCCAGGCATGGTAGAAGGCAAAACACCACTCTTGATCCCGGGAGGCTTTCAAGCCCACGTCACAAAGGGGATGAGAAAAACCAGCAGGAACCACTGCACACCAAAGGGCCCTCCTTGAAGAAAGAAGGCTGAAAGCAGGAAGATGTCAGCTTCAGAATACAGAAGGAACTGCTTCAGACATATGTGGTTGTGGTGGGGTGTCCAACATCCAGGTTTGACCAGGATTGAAGGATTTCATGGAACACAGAACTTCCAGTGTTAAAACCAGGAAAGTCCCAGCTGTGGATCCTCTAAAAAAGAGTTACATGAATGGATGAAAAACACACAAGAGAGAGCCTCTTCCTCCCCATTCAAACCCACCACCGCCATGGAGCAAGTTAACCTATGGTTTGGAGGATGCAGGCTGATTTGTCTTCAGTCACCCATAAGTTCTAAGTGAACAGAAG
The DNA here is from genome assembly GCA_030035585.1 of Dugong dugon. Taxonomy (NCBI): domain Eukaryota; kingdom Metazoa; phylum Chordata; class Mammalia; order Sirenia; family Dugongidae; genus Dugong; species Dugong dugon. The sequence goes on along the minus strand of CM057481.1, from coordinate 24,863,771 downwards.
GCAATGACTGAATGAATGAATCCAACTGGGTAATTACTTGTATTTACATGACAGTTCTATTTCCAACACAATTATTTTCCATTGATTAAGGTGTAAAGTCAATCAGTTGATGAACACTAGTGAATCCGTTGCCTCCCTGTGCTAGGCCCAGTAGGGCAGAGGAAGCACATGTGAGGCCATGAATCAAAAAAATCATATTCACACACATTTAATTCTTGGACCTTCCTGCCTGAAGGAATTTGCTGTCCACTTGAAGAGGTGATGTGAGCACAGAAAAGATGAGAAATTCTTCAGAAGTTTGCGCCCAATGCCAGAGAAGAAGGGCCCACAGAAGTGCCATGGAGAAGCCTTGTGGTATTGAGATGGTGATAACTTTTCCAGGCCCCAGGTCCATGGTTTTTACCGTCATCTCACTTTATGCTCCTGATGTCCTGACAACTGGGTACTCTTACCACCCCTACTTTGCAGAAAGGGTACCTGTTTCAGTTACTTAGTGCTGCTATAATAGAAATAACACAGGTAGATGGCTTTAACAAACAAAAATTTATTCTCTCACAGTCTAGGAGTCTAGAAGTCCAAATTCAGGGTGCCAGCTCCAGGGGAAGTCTTTCTCTGTCTGTAATCTCTGGGAGAAAGTTCTTGTCATCAATCTTCCCCTGGTCTAGGAGCTTCTCAGTGCAGGGACCCCAAGCCCAAAGGATGCACTCCACTCCCTGTGTTTTTTTCTTGGTTGTATGAGTTCCCTCCCCTCACTACTTGATTCTCTCTTTTATGTATCAAAAGAGATTGACTCAAAACACAACCTAATCCTGTAGATGGAATCCTGCCTCATTAGCATAACTGCCTGTAATCCTGCTTCATTAACATCATAGAGGTTAGGATTTACAACACATAGGATAATCACATTAGATCAAAAATGGTGGACAACCACACAATACTGGGAATCATGGCCTAGCCAGGTTGACACATTTTCAGGGGACACAATTCGATCCATAATAATACCTAATGTTTGCAGGATCTAGGTAACCTGCCCAAGGCCACATAGGTAGAATGTGGTGATGCCATGTCTGTCTGACTCTGGAGGTCATCCTCTTAAACCCGCATGCTGCTCCCTCTTGTGCTCCAAGGACAGAAGACCTGACTCTCCTTTTTAATACCTGTGTCACCTCGGACAAGATACTTCACTTCTCCAATGTGCCAAATGGGGATAGAAGTAGTACTGACCTCACAGGCTGTGTAGAAATTTCCTGGGCCACAATGAGCTCTCCGTGAATGGCGTCAACCAAGAGGAGGAGTGTCCAGGACAGCAGTGTGGAGGCAGCATGAGCAGGCCAGGCTGGCAGGTGAGGAGGAGCTAGAGAGGGTCAGCCCAGTGGTTCTCAACCCTGGCCGCTCATCAGCATCACCTGGGGAGTCACACCCCAAACCAGGTGACCTTCAACATTTAGGAGTGGGACCCATGCATCAGCATTTCTACCATTCCCCAAGTGACTCCTATGTGCAGCCAGGGTTGAAAGCCACTGACCCAGCCCTTTGCTTTAGATACATGAGTGAACTTTGGAGGAGCATTCAAATCACCTGGGATCTTATTAGAAATGCAGAACCTCATGCCCCACCCCAGACCAACTGAATGGGAATCTGCATTTTGACAAGATCCCGGGAGGGTGATTCACGCATGTGTACATTAAAGTCTGAGCATCACTGAGCTAGCCTGTGGATCATACAGATGAGAAAAGTAAGCAAAATGCCAAGCAGGCTTTGAACTTGATTAAAATCCAAAGTGCAAATTGGAGGGGGAAATGAGGGGTAGCTATTTACAACTATCGCTCACAGATAATCTCATCTCCCGGCAAACACAGAAGGCGAGATCTGTCTCCGTGTGTTTAACCTTCAGTGAATCTGTGATTGTGGACGCTCAGGAAGTCAGGGATTCTGCCAGCCGTCCAATGTTTGTTCTCCCGTCCCTGTATCTGCCAGAGAACCAGCATTATCTGGTGTCAACAATGTGCATGCTGGGCCCTAGCCTGGGATTCGCAGAAAAATATCAGCCTGAATGCGGCCTGGAAATCGTTACAAGGAAATAATTCCCGAAGGGCCTTTCCTCACCCAGAATGAAGCGCTGTCTACCCCAGGGGCAAACAGGGGCTGCTGAGGTGACTCTGAGGAGAGCAGGTGGCAGCCAGGTGGCAGCCAACTCCTCGGTAGGGAAGGAGCTTGCTCTCTGTGAATGAAGCAAAAGTCTAAATAATATGGTTAGAGCTTTATGGAATCTTAGAGCAGTGGTTCGCAAACCTGCGTGCCTCAGAAGCCCCTGGAGGGCTTGTTAAAACACAGATTGCTGAGCCCTCTCCCAGAGTTTCTGATTCAGCAGGGCTGGGGGTGGTGACTGAGAAGATTCCCACCTGGTGCTGATGCTGCTGGGGAACCACACCTTAAGAATCACGGCTGAAGAGAGGCTGCTGGGATTTGACCAGTGAGGGCCTTCTCCCCTCCCTTGAGGAAGCCTGAAGTTGGATGAGAGACGGGGAGGGGAGGGGACAAGAAGGAAGATTTGCTCAGCCCCTACTCTTGTGCCGTGCACTTCTACATGTAATCTCACTTAACAGTCATGCAAAGTAAGTTTAAAGATGTGTTGAATCATGGGTGTAATTCATGATCACAGTAAAATAAATTAGAGAATACAGATAAGCAAAAACAGAAAATACTGAATTAAAAATTACCCCCAAATTCCACAATTAGAGATATACAATAGAGCAGTAGGCTCTTTTTATTAATTTTTTAAATTATTATTATTGTGCATTAGGTGGAAGTTTATACAGCAAATTAGATTCCCGTTGGATAGTTTGTGCATAAAGTGTTTCATGGCCTGGGCTTCATTTCCCACAATGTGTCAGCACTCTCCCCATTTCTGCTCTGGATTCCCCATTTCCTTTTGTCCTGATTTTCTGCCCCTTCCTGCCTTCTCATCTTTGGTTTGGGGCAAATATTGCCCTGTTGATCTCTTATAATTGATTGTTCTAAGAAACATGCTCCTCTTGAGTGTTATTGCTTATTTTATGGGCCTGTCTATTGTTTGGCTGGAAGGTGGTCTCTAGTAACGGCTTCAGTTCCAGCTCACAAGGGTGTCTTAGGGCCATAGTCTCGGGGGTTCCTCCATTCTATGTCAGACCGGTAAGTCTGCTCTTTTTTGTGAACTGGATCTTTTGTTAGTAGGCTCTTTTTAAGTTAAGTATTGTGTAGATACAAAATAGGAGTCCCTGGGTGGCATAAACAGTTAAGCACTCTACTACTAGCTAAAGGGTTGGAACAATGGAATTCTGTTGTTTTTACTTTGTATTATTCATTCACACTACTCCTGGTAACTTCACCACTTTTATTTCTTTTAGGGTCTACCCACTAGACCCTAAAGGTTAGCTCACGTGCTCAAGGTCAGATCACGTGACCCAGGGCTGGGCCAATCAGTGCATCTCATTTTCCTGGCTACAGTGATTGGTTCAGGAATAGTCACATGACCTATTCAGGACCAATAAGACTCAGTGAAAATGAAATAAAGGCCCAGTGCTCTTTCCTATTGATGTGAACCAAACTGTGGCCACAGGAGCTAGAAGCTGGCAGCTGCCATCTTGAGACCATGAGCGGAGAGTCTCTGTGAAAAGGATTCAACACGAAGTTAACAGAGCTCAGAAATGAAGAGAAACCAGGTCCTGAAAACAGCATTTGAGCCCTGGAGTCCAGTCACATCTACTCGGGACAGTTTAGCTAATAAGTCCTACGAGCCCAGCCTTAAACCAGTATCAGTCACTTGCAATAAAAAGCACCCTGATGGGTAATCTTAATTAATTTATTGGATATTTTGATGGTTCTTCATGCAGCTGCCAATTAAACAAATAATGTCACTGCACAAATGTCCTTATGACATAATGCTGGCCTTCCAGTTTCAGTAAATCTCTTCATTCCTGCAATTAACGCTCAGCTTCTCCCGGACTTCTTTGTAAACAAACCCCTTTCGATACAAGATTCCTTCAGTTCTTGTGTACCAACAGTGCTTAGGGTGTAGCACAGGACTGCAAATCATGATATCACATCATCTATCATATATACTCTTTATCAAATTGCAATAACTGAATCATACAAATCTGATTACAGCCATCTAACCCAAGGTTTAACTTTTGGAAAACTGCTTAACACAAATATTCAAAAATCAAATAATTCAGTGCTATAATTGTGATTAAATGGATTTTTAATTATGATTGTTCTTAGGCCTCAAAGATATACATGTCATTTTTTTCAGACCACAGAATATTGATTTCCAGCATGCCAGAGCAGGAAGAGTCGACTGTCAGCCAGGTCCCAGGGTTAGGTGAATTCCCTACAGCCCTGTGAGAAGGGCTGTGCCTGGCAAACCTGAGATCAAGTCCCAGCTTCTCCACTTACTAACTCATACCACTGCTGAGTCACCATTTCCCCATCTGTCAACCCAAAAAACCAAACTCATTGCCTTCAAGTCAATTCCGACTAACAGCGACCCTATAGGGCAGAGTAGAACTGCCCCATAGGATGTCCAAGGCTGTAAATCTTTACAGAAGCAGACGGCCACATCTGTCTCCCAAGGAGCAGCTGGTAGGTTCAAACCACTGACCTTTCAGTTAGCGGCCAAGTGCTTTAACCACTGCACCACCAGGGATTCTCCATCTGTCAAAGTGGATGTATTAACCTCTCTCCTGTAAAGCTAGTAAGAGAATTTGAGGGCTCCTCCCTCTCCCTGCAGGGGCCAGGCTCAGCTCTTTGTCATCCACTAAAGCAACCCCCTAAGTACCAGGGCAAACCCAAAACAACCTGTTGCTGTAGAGTCAGTTTTGACTTACAGTGACCCCATGTAACCGAGACAAACTGCTCCTTAGGGTTTTCTTGGCTATAATCTTTATGGAAGCAGATCGCCAGGCCTCTGCGGTGTCACTGGGTGAGTTTGAACTGTCAACTTTTAGGCTAATAGTTGAGCACTAACTGTGCCATCCAGGGACCTGGTACTAGGGCACGTACTGATTATTTTGAAAATTAATAAGTGGAAAGAATCAAGCATGTACCATGCTTCTCCTGTACACACCGTAATTCAAGGTAACCAAAAAGTTGATGAGGGGGAGTTTCACTTCATAGAAGGATTTTAGCTAATAAATGAAGAAGGCATAATGGAATTAGAACATCACTAGCTTGCAGTCCCTAATGGACTAATGAATCTGGCCATCGAGCATTGATGGCTACTCAGATCTCAAAAACAGAGACCATCAAACAGTATGCGCCTCCTGACGGAAGAGCACACCACCACCTGGGAAGTGGTCTTGCCAAAACATTGAACCAGAATCTGATCAAGCGGCTATGAAATCACTAATTTTCAAGAAACGCAGGAGACAGAACATGTTATATGTCACCACAGAGATGCCATCAACAAAATCCACACGAACAGAGATTCTACACGATGAACAACCTAGTTTCCTCAATGCATAAATTGCAAGAAATAAAAGAGAGATTGAAGGGGAACCTACTGATTGAGAGAGACATATCAATTGATAGCAATGTATGGACTTTATTTGGATCTTAATTAAAACAAGTCAGCTGTAAAAGAAATTTGAGGCAATCTGAGAAACCTGAATGCTAACTGTACATAATAAGGAATTATTAATAATTATTAAAAATAAATTATTAAATTAGTATTATATAAACTATAATTTATTATAATTCAGGGTTTCTGAATTGCTCCAAGGCAGTGGTTTTTACCTGTGGATGTCATCCCTATTGGGAGTGGGCCTTTCTTTGTTAGTGAGGCCATATAGTGATAGGGTGTGTCTTAAACCAACTACTTTTGAGATACAAAAGAGCAGATTAGGCACAGAAAAAAGCAGACACGGGGGTGGGGGAGCGGTGGCAGGGAAGACCAGTGCTATCTGAAGAGGACAGAGGCAGACCAGTGTTCAAGCCCAGGAACTCCAAGATGGCTGGCTAAAGGAGCAGAGATAAGGATAGTCCCTCAGAGCCGATAAAGAAAAAAACTTCCTCTAGAGCCAGTGCCCTGAATTCGGACTTCTAGCCTAAACTGTGAGAAAATAATTTTCTGTTTTTTAAAGCCGCCCACTTGTGGTATATATGTTACAGCAGCACTAAGAAACTAAGACACATACTAAAATGCTTATGGGTAAAATGAAATAATTTCTGGGACTTCCTTCAAAATAACCTGGGAAGAGAGTAGGGGTGGGATGGGGGGTGGTATTGATATTGACCATAGTTGAACATGATCAACATCAACTTGCGGTGCATGTGGGTTCATAATATTATTCTCCCAGATTTATATATGTTTTAAATATTCCATGATCAAAACTTGAAAAACTTCCAAGCACTCGTGAGTAATATAGGTTTTATTGAAGATTTGGAAATAGGATGTGATGGCAATAGTTATTCAAATGTTCTCACTGCCTCACTCAAGTCTTATCCTCCCCAACCCTTTGCCTCATTGCCTGGTCTGTTCTCCTCTACCTCCAAACCCATCTCCCCAGCCTCCCTCGTGGTTCAGTGTACTCCAGCTCCTCCCCTGAGCTTCTCTACCCCACTCAGCAAAACCACAGCTGTCTGTGGAACCCAGAAATGACCCTCTAGCATTTCTTTCAACTGCCCTTTGGGGCTTCCATTCATCCTGCCACCATTTCAAAGGCCCGGCACATGATGGCCATTCCACAGATGGAGGCTCTTCTCCCTGGGGTCTAGCCCTACAGATGTCAAATCATCTGGGAACTTTCAAAAATAAAGATTTCAGTGTACTTGCCCACATGAACGCACACACACACACACTCCCATCCCACTGACTCAGAGTCTCTGAGGTAGGGCAGGGTTATCTGTAGTCTCTCAAAGTTCTCCCAGCTGATTCTGATACAATCAGTCTAGTCTGAGTCCAGTGTTTGGTGAGGTACATACAATCTAGCGATACATATGGAGAGAGAGAGGAAGAGAAATGATCAATCATCTATTACTCAGAACCCACGGCGCACAGATGCAAATCAGGTCCCAGAAAATCAATTCAAAGAGTGATCGACTCCCCGCAAACTGTGAAGCAAAGTATTTACAGTGGGTGTAGGCCACAGAGAAGGAGCCCTGGTGGCGCAGTGGTTAAGTGTTCAGCTGCTAACTGAAAGGTTGGTGGTTCGAACCCACCAGCCACTCTGAGGGAGAAAGATACGGTAGTCTGCTTCGGTCAAGATTGCAGCCTTGGAAACCCTATGAGGCAGTTCTACTCTGTCTTACAGGGTTACTAGGAGTTGGTATTGACGCGACGGTAACGGGTTTGGTTTTTGGAAGACACACAGCGGCAACCTTTCACTGTAGTGCCCTTCTGCTCTTCTGTGCATATGGAGAGTAAGAGGGTCAACTTGTACCCCTGCCCTCTGCCTATCAGTCCTCAGGGTTACAGCTAAGGGGTACCATGGGTGTGGGGGCAAATTCTCTAAGGCTGGGCTGTGACATGGGTCTCTCCCTCCCTCCCTCCCTCCTGTCTTCTCCCCTTCCTTCATCCTTCCTTCTCTTTCTTTCTCCCCTCTCTCCTTTCCTCCCTTCCCTCTCTCTCAATGACACATACCCACAAGGACTGCTGGAACTCAGAGTGGAGAAGTGGTGATACCCACTGCTCTGAAGGGTGAGAGAGCTGGACGCTGTGAGTGTTGTATTATCTTGTATGTCAAGGATTGGTATAGACAACAGGAAATGTTTCTTTTCCAAAACATTTTCAATCCATTTAAAGTGAAGTACAGATGCTAACCTAGACTCAGTGGCAAAACATCTCCCCAGAAATGCCCTCCGCTCAATTTAAAGCATTTCACTACCAGTTTTTAGGAATTCATAGATGTCGATTTTTCCCTCATCCCGTAAAATGGTGATAATAATAGTACCTACTTCCTTATCTGTCCAGTCACTGTCAAGTTGATTTCAACTCATGGCGACCCCATGTGTATCAGAGTAGAACTGTGCCCCATAGGGTTTTCAATGACTGATTTTTCAGAAGTAGATCACCAGGCCTTTCTTCATAGGTGCCTCTAAGTGGAATCGAACCACCAACCTTTCAGTTAGCAGCTGAGCACAGTAAAAATTTGCACCACCCAGGGACTCCTACCTACTTCCTTAAAAACCCATTGCCATTGAGTTGATTCTGACTCATAGCAACCCTATAGGACAGAGGGGGTAATCTTTCCAGAAGCAGACTGCCACATCTTTCTCCTGAGAAGTGGCTGGTGGGTTCAAACTGCTGACCTTTTGGTTAGCAACTGAGCGCTTAACCACTGTGCCACCAGGGCTCCTTACCTACTTCCTTAGGCCTCTCTAACTTCTCCTTTCTCAGTCCCTATACTTATTCCCACCTTAACTTTTCTCTGTAGCACCTATCACCAGCCAATATATTACTTGTTTTACTTATTTCTAATTATTGTCTCTCTCAACCCACCCACCAGTATGTAATTTCCACAAGGGTAATGACTTTCCTCTGTTTTGGTCACGGTTGTATCCCCAACACTTGGTACAGTGTCTGATGTATGATAGGGACTAAGTACTTGTTGACTGTACATCAACTTGGAGTGCTGTGTGGCTGAAAGGAATTAACACTGATAATTACAAAAGTGGTTGGTACCAGAGAAGCATTCGGTAAAGATTAGCCGTTCTTAATATTCTTTTGACAAATTTCACCTTCAGAGACCAGTCTTCAGAGACTTTGACTGTTTTCTATCCCATCTTAACCGTTTTCCCCTGAAAGAAACACTTCCTGGTTCCTAATGAAGATTCGAATAGTTCTTCACCAAAGGGGCTGTGTGCTTCTTCCAAAGCCAACTATGCACTGTGCCCCCCATACGTGTCCCACTCACACCACACAAGTGTTGAGGCCTCACTGCCCAGGCCTCCTGGGGTTTCCCAAATAGTTATTCCCAAGACCCTTGGGTCCTACGTGGACCTCCCTTATTGAGAAATGTCCTTTACTGTCTTTTCTGCATCCATTTCCTATCACTTTATTCCCTTATTCCTTTCCCCAGCTCCTCCCTTCCCTCATTCCCTCCTACCACTCCTCCCGACAGAAATGTTTGGTCCCCGTGACCCCGTCGTCTTCCAGTGGTGAGTACAAAGCCATGAACACTAGCTCCAGAATGAAAAGTACTCTAGCCGAACGGCTTCTCTCCAGTCCCCAGGTTGGAGAGCAACAGCAGGCAGATGTTTCCCCTCACTCCACCATTCTCCTCTTCCCGTAAAAACGTTAGTAATCAACTCCTCTCCACTGGGCTCCCACAGCTCTCGTCACCATCTCTGTTTGGCACTCCTCACGAGATACGGCTTGTGAGCTTCTGGGGGTCCAGACTATGGTTCAGCCCTCTTCGTGGGCCCATATAGAAGCTCAGGGGTTGTATGTTGAGTGAATGAATGGACACTTACCAAACAGACCAGATGGTATGCGGTATCTTATCCAAAACCTGCGTTCAGCGACCTCGCACTGTACACTTTGTAGCGTTCAATTGGCATCACTTGTGCCTGTCCCCTGTTCACAGTCCCCAGCCCGGGCAATGAAAAGCCTGGCTGTGTTGCTAACAGAGAAAGCCAAAAACCAAACCCATTGCCATCAAGTCGATTCTGACTCATAGCGACTCTACAGGGCAGAGTAGAACTGCTCCGTAGGGTTTCCAAGGAGCGCCTGGTGGATTCGAACTGCCAACTTTTTGGTTAGCAGCCATAGCTCTTAACCACTACTCCACTAGTGCTTCCTGCTAACGGAGAAGTCATGGAGAAATGAGGCATGTTCATGAGTTTCTCTTCAAAAATATTTGGCAACATCAAGGAGAACACAAGAGGGCAATGACACTGAGCTTTTCTTCCATTACGGACTAGGACTGTTCTCTCAGACTTAATAGCTCTTACACATAAATAATGGTAATAGGGGAAATAAGAACAACTGCCACAAGGAGAGAGAAACAACCACAAAGCCCCAAGGGAATGAACAGAAGCGAGAAAAGCTTGTTTAAAAAAGACAAACATCAAACCTAGTGGGGGAAGTGGAGGAGGGGGGCAGAAATCACAGTAACTCCAGGTTTTCTTAAAAAAAAAAAAATGAAGTTGCAATTAAAACAAGTAGGAATGGGTTGAAAAAAACAGTTTTGACAGCTAGAACTAAAGTAGGAATAAGAAAAAAAGAAAAGAAACCATCTGAGAATCAAAAGATAGAATGCACTTTACCCAAAAGAAAAGCACAAAGTATATATTCCAATCCATTGAAAGGATTCTGAATTTGGCAAGATGGGGGTTACGTTTCCGGCTTTCTCAGCATCTCAATTGCTTGGCGGTGGGATTAGCCGGGAGGATTCTGATGAGAGCTTTCTGTCCTGTAGAGCAAGCAGGAGGTCTTCTGAGCAGATTCCCTGACTGTCCCCTGGAAGCTGTCAGGAAAATCTTCACAGGGGGCTGTTCTTACCCTTGCCCCTTCACAGAACACTCCTGCAGCTCACAACCACCCTACTGAGAAGTTCTACCAGTGTCTCCTTGGTTCATTCATTGTGAAGCATAGGGCTTTGCCGTTCTCTTCCAATCCGTTGTTCACGCTCCTTCATATTGAAGCATAGGGTGACAGACTGTGAGGCTTTAGGGAGGGAGGCTTTAAAAGTCATTGTGAACGTGCACACAAATCTCCTAGGAAATCTTATAAAATCAAATGGAGATTCTGAATTACTAATCACTACAGTGCAAGTCTGGAGTAGGGCCTGAGGTTCTGTGTTTTTTCCTCAAGCTCCCAGGTGATGTCGGTGTTGCTGGTCCCAGGACCACACTTAGGGAACAAGACTCCAGACCTAGCAGTCCAATATAGTAGCCACTAGCTACAGAAAATGATCTGGGCGTGAAGGTAGGACCAGCTGAACTCCAGACTGCAGCATGCTGTGGAACAGACAACTCCCAGTTCCCCTGAAGGCAATCAAATAGAAACCACAGGGATCTTCATCCAACAAAATGGCTATTTAGATTTAAATTGATTAAACTTAAATCGACATTCAATTTCTCAGTTGCACTAGCCACATTTCAGGTACAATAACCACAAGTGGCTTGTGGCTACCATATTGAAGCAGAAAGCAATATTGAACAGCACCGATAGACCAACAGTCCTCCATCAGGAAGAAATCCTCTCTCTTCCTTGTTGAGTGGAGATCCCTATGGTTTCTGTCTGATTACTTCTGAGGAACCCAGGAGTTGTCACCTCCACAATATGTTGCCCTCTGGAGTTCAGATGGCACTAACTTCATGCCCAGCTGATTTTCTGTCTTTGCTGCTCACAACCAGTCACTCCCATTTTGAAGCAGTAAATGGGTCTCAGACACTCCATTATCTAATTATAAATATCCATTAGGATAAGGTCATCTCAGCTACTACATTGTGAAAAGGTTCATTTACTGTCCAGCAGTTATGAAAGGCTTCCCAACCCTGCCCTGTTTGATTCATGGCTCTAGGAAAACCAAGCAATAAGGAGCTATTGTTTTATGGGCTTTAGTCTGGGAGCTCCGATAGCGCAGTGGTTAAGAGCTTGGCTGCTAACCAAAAGGTTGGCAGTTCAAATCCACTAGCCACTCCCTGGAAACCCTACGGGGCAGTTTTACTCTGTCCTATAGGATCACAATGAGTTCGAATCAACTGGACAGCCACAGGTTTTCTAGTCTTTCACTGGGAAAAATAAAATAAGAATAACCCCTGACTTGCACATGACGTTTAGCAGTTTACAAAGTCCCAGGCAAATGACTGTGTGGATCCTAGTTTTATGTTCGTGTCATGTTCGTGTTATGTTCACTGAAGAGGAGGGGCCTTCCCATTTTCTAAGAGATATTGTTGTTAGTTGCCATCGAGTTGATTACGACTCGTGGCAACCCCATATGTTTCAGAGTAGAGCTGCTCCATAGGGTTTTCTTGACTATAATCTTAACAGAAACAGGCTGCCAGGACTTTTCTTCCACAGTACTGCTGGGTCAGTTCAAACCACCAAACTTTAGGTTCACAACAGAGCATGAACCGTTTGCGCTACCTAGGGACCTTCTTCTAAGAGGTACACAGAAGATAATCAGTCTTATCACACCAGAGTGACACCTTGTATGGTCCTTGTTCTTAAAATGTTAGAATTTGCATGTTAGAGGCATGAATCACCGTGCACAAATTCAGGTGGCAAGAAATGTAATTTTCTTCAGCATTTTATGACTCATAATTTCTATGATGCATCTTGTGGTAGATATGGAGTGTGCCTTCCAGATCTCCCTTCAGGAATGAAGAACTTATTTCCCCAGCTGCTGTGGGTGCTGCTGGAAGACAACCCTCAACACCCTTATGAGATTGCTCAGCCAAAGGGAGCTGCCTCACCTAAGGTTATGTTGCTTTTCCCAGTGGCTGCATCCAATGACTGATCAATGCAAGGATATACGGCCCGGTCCCCTCACACCCAACTCAGGACAACTCTGAAGGTCCATCCCATGGAGTTGACTGAGGCCTCCATTATGACCGCATTGTAGCTCCCTTTGCCCAATCCTGCTTCCTTCCTCTCCCTGCAGAGGTGTTGATCTTGAGAGCACCCCCTAGTAAAACTCGTGCGTGTTAACCATTGCCTCAGCGTCTAGCGTCTGCTTCCCAGGAAACCTGACCTGTGAAAAGGACCATTCTGCTCTCTTGGGGACTGTCCTTAATTTCCAGGGACTTTCCTAAATCTAAGGCATCAAGGTGAGTGTAGGATGGTAGTGAGGGTGAGGGGAGTAATGGTGTGGTTTTTTTGCTACCATCTATCTACACTGGTGTCACTGAGATGGCCAACATCCCTTCTAGTCCTCAGAGGTCCTTTCACCCTAGTCACTGCTGAGTCAATCCTTGATCTTCCCTGCCAGTCTTTGAGGCCAATTCATTATGTGTGTTTCCCATGCTCCAAACTTAAGAGAATCACTCCTCTGCTCCCCCGCCATGCTGGGGCTCAGGCAACTCTATCTAAAGCCTCAACATTCTGTGCACACCACGCAGCCATCTCTTCTCAGAGTCTTGCTGTTTCCCCAGGTTCAACCCCAAGAGTGATAATGTTACCACATTACTATTTGGGGATGCCTATGTTCCTCCTTTTCGCTATGGCTTGGCCTGGGGGGAGGAGACAGGACAAAGAGCCCTGTGGCATATTAAAAATGGCTACGAATTCTTTGACACTCCTCCTGTGGAGAAGTATGTTTTATGGCCCTCCTTTAAATGTAGGCAGGTTCTGTGATTGCTTTGAAAAATAGAATACAGCAGAAGTGATGTTGTATCCATTTCTGGGCCCAGGCCTTAAGAATCCAACAGTTTCCTGCCTCTGGAAACACTTTCTATGGAGGCCCTGAGCCACCATGTAAGAAGCCTACTACCGTGAGACCCCTCACGCTGAAGAGGCTATGTGTAGGTACACTGGTCAGCAGCCCCAGCTAAGCCCAATCTTCTAGCCAAGCCACCTTGGAGCCTCCAGACCAGCCATCCACCAGCTGAATACTATTGATAGTCCTGAATCAATGTCACTTGGAACAGAAGAATCGCCCATTGAGCCCTGCCTGAATTCTTAGCTCACAAAATTGTAAGATACAATAAAATGTTTGTTGTTTTAACCTACTTCTGTCCTTTCTCAGGAATATCCACTGGCTCCTTTCTTTCTCGCCGTCTCTATTCCTACTTCCCACATCACATTCAGTGGATATTTTCTAGTTTCTTCTGGTTTTCTCTGCTAGGACCTCTCCACAGCAAAGCTGTACAGAGCAGGAATCTTTGTTTTTACTGGTCATGTAGTCCTTCAAGTTACTTGGGCCTCAGTTAAGTTAAAGGAGCACTGGTGATGCAGTGGTTAAAGCATTCAGCTGCTAACCCCAAAAGGTCAGCAGTTCAAACCCACCAGCTGCTTGGTGGAAGGAAGATGCAGCAGTCTGCTTCCGTAAAGACTTACAGCCTTGGAAACCCTATGGGACAATCTTACCCTGTCCTATAGGGTTGCCATGAGTCAGAATGTGTTTGGTTTGTATTTTTTGTTTTGTTTTGTTTTTTAAGTTCTTCCTACTCCCCACCAAAGGTTTGGCCTCTAGAATTCAAAAGCCAGGAGTCCCGTCTTATCTACTTTCTGCTGTGTCTTCTCTTCCCTGAGGCAAGGAATGATGAAGGGACTTGCTGACCAAACTGGGAGCAGGAGTGAGAGGTCATGAAAAGAACTGCAGGAGAAACATAAGGTAACATGTAAATACTACCTTGCCATCTTTCCACCCACAGAAATTCGCTGACTTTAGAGATCAAGATCCAAACCACTTATTTTATAGACAAAGAAACTAAGACACAAACCAGACTTAATGGTCTGACTGAGACTGGAGGAACCCTCGAAGCCATGGCCCCTGGACGCTCTGTTACCCCAGAACTAAAACCATTCCCAAAGCCAACTCTTCAAAGATTAGACTGTCCTATAAAACATAAAACAATACTCGTGAAGAGTGTGCTTCTTAGTTCAAGCAGATACACGAGCCCAAACGGGCCACTCCTGTCCGGAGGCAGGATAAGAGGGCAGGAAGGGACAGGAGGTGGTTGGATGGACATGGGAAACTCTGGGGTGGAAAGGGGGAATGTGAAGTCACATTATAGGGATTGCAACTAGTGTCACATAACAATATGTGTATTAATTTTTCTATGCGAAATTAACTTGAGCTGTAAACTTTCACCTAAAGCCCAATTTTAAAAAAGAAAGAAAAAGAAACTAAGGCACAGAAAATTGTGATCATTGTAGCATACAGGGCTGGGTGGCAGGGCTAGAACTTCAGAACCAGAATTCTTACTTCCAACCATCTGCTCATCTGACAAGTCTTCCAAAAATGTGAATGCCCAGGCGTACTTACTTGAGGCAGAATTAGTCATCTTAAAAATATAATTCACTATCACACATTGTTGGTGGAAGTGTAAACAGATGTGATGACTTTGCATAGCACTCTACTCCATACTAAGAGAAATGAGTGCATGTCCAAAAAAAGATGTATAAAAGTGTTTATAGCAAATTTATTCATGTTAGCCAAAATCTTTGAAACAATCCAAATATCAAATCAACAGAGGAATAGATAAACGGATTGTGATATATTCAAACCGTGAAATACTACTCAGCAATAAAAAAGAACGAACCACTGAGCCATGCAACAATATAGATGAATCTCACAAGCATTATGTTGGGCAAAAGAAGCTAGACACAAAAAGAGTACCTACTGTATGGTTTCGTTTATGTGAAGTTCAAGGACAGGCAAAACTGATCTATCATGATGGAACTCAGAACAGTGGCTACCCCTGGGGTGGGAGGGTGACTGGAAAGAGACACGGGGGAACATTCTCAGATGATGAAACTGCTCCATGTCATGATCTGGGTGGTGGTTACTGGGGTGTATACATAGATGAGAATTCATCTAGCTTAATGTTTTAAATTTTTACAGTATATAGCCTATGCCTCAATTACAAAAAACACAAATTGTATGTATGTATATATGTATATATACACTATATATGTATGTATTTTATGTATGTTTATATGTATATAAAACACACATTACCATTTCCAAATCTAACTGAAGAAATTATTCTTTGGCTACTTTTCTTTTACTTTCTGGCAAGGTTTTGCTTTTCGTTTTCCTCAAAATTAGTCTCCTTTTCTTCTCCTTATTTTTTTTACTTTATTAGTATGGTTATATTATTTGCAAAAATGTGTTTTAAGTTTTTTAAATAGCTGATTCACCAGGGAGCATATATTTCTACTCTCGAGAGCATCAGGGAACTAGCCCATTCTACCTAGACACATCACACAACCCTATTATCTTGAAGGTCTTGCGGGCCTCCCCAGGATTCACTAGGAAGTGAGAAAGGTACCCTTTGCTCTCAGAGCTCCATGCTGGTTCAGACCTCCATGCTATCACACATGCTGTTCCCTCCACTTGGAAAACGTTTCCTTCTCCCTTTATTTGTCTGACTTCTATGCATCCTTCAAAACCCAGTCTTCCTTCTAGGGATCCTTGCCTTACCCCTTTCTGCTTTCCGTGGTGTTATGGATTGCATTGTGTCCCCCAAAAATGTGTGTCAACCTCGCTAGGCCATAATTCCCAGTATTGTGTGGTTGTCCTCCATTTTGTGATCTGATATAATTATCCTATATGTTATAAATCCTAACCTCTATGATGTTAATGAGGCAGGGTTCGAGGCAGTTATGTTAATGAGACAGGACACAATCTACAGGATTAGGTTGTATCTTGAATCAATCTCTTTTGAGATATAAAACAGAGAAGTGAGCAGAGAGGAGAGGGACCCCATACCACCAAGAAAGAAGAGCCAGGAGTGGAGTATGTCATTTGGAGCCAGGGTCCTTGTGCTGAGAAACTCCTAGACCGGGGGTAAAATTCATGACAAGGACCTTCACCCAGAGCTGACAGAGACAGAAAGCCTTCCCCTGGAGCTGGGACCCTGAATTCGGGCTTCTAGACTCCTAGACTGTGAGAGAATAAATTTTTATTTCTTAAAGCCATCCACTTGTTATAGCAGCACTAGATGATTGAGACGCATGGCCTCGCCTGGACTCCCATATAGCCCTGAGCCTATCTCTGTGACTGCATTCTTCCCACAGAAATGTTCTCACCTCTGCAAATTCCTCCAGCTCAGGGACACAACTCCATGGGCTTCCATCCCCTTCCTAGCATAGTGCCCAGCAAACAGTGGGGGTTCCACCTGTTAGAAGATGACCCCAAAGTTGATGGATAATCCTTAGATTTGGTTTCATCATAGCTATTTTACAGGGCTTCCATAAATAAAAAATCTCCAACACTGCAGAAATTAATCTGGAGATTGAAGAAATGAAGTGTTCATAAAAATAAAAGTGCTGTGAATGCAACTGTATAAATGGGAAGCCTCTTCTTTCTATGGCAACTAATTGCCCCCAAAGGGCTGACAGCAAATAATGAGCAACGAAGGATGCCAGAATTATTTATAAAGATTTGGCTCCTGTGGCTTCGATAAATTTGTCGTGAAATGCCCTACAGAACCTCAACCTCAGCAGAACCTATTGGTCCTGTGATCACAACTTGAGATGCATTTAAGGCTCTGCCTGAGGCTAGGTTTCAGAAACATCAAATGCATGAATTGTCTTGTGGATAAGAAAAGTCATAGAATCTTTGAAAAAATGGGGAACCAGCTATTTGGAAATATATCTGAACAAGCACCGCAAGTCTTTTGAATTCCTATTCCAAATCCCTGCTCATTTTTCCTCCCTACAACTCCTGGGTATATTAGAAAGACACAGGCAGACTTGCTTTTGTGGATTTAAATACAGGCTTCCAAGCTAGGCTGAAATCAGGTAAGCATCACTGATTCTTGAGGATAAACAGATACGGGGTAAAATTGCAGTTCCAATTAAGATTCCTGATCCCAGAGATCTCTCCAATCCACTACCCTTGGCCATGCCACCACCTCCAGCCCTCCAGGGTTTTTCTTAAATTTATGAAGTATTTTTAGTTCATAAGGTCCTGAACAGCACAAACAATTTGCACTCGCCTACTAACCTAAAGGTTGGTGGCTCAAACCCACTCAGCTGCACCATGGAAGAAAGCCCTGTCTATCTGCTCCTGTAAAGATTACAGCCAAGAAAACCCTATGGAGCATGTTTACTCTGTAACACTTGGGATCGCCATGAGTCAGAATTGACTCAATGCAATGGGCTTGGACTTTTTGTTGTTGTTGTTTTAGTAAATCAGTTGAGGGAGGAGGAGAAGGAAGTCAGGTGGATGTAGCTTGGATCTGAGCAGCTCTGGCCCCTTTCCAGGCAGCTCTGGACAGCCAAAGGTGTTAACAGGAGCTGAAAGGAACTTCTTTGCATAATTTAATGGCAAACAGCATCTTGTTAGTTTGTGGTTCTATTCTTCTACTCTAAAAAGCGGAACTCAGCTCTATGAGTCATAAAGTTCCCAATATTTCCAGGCAACTGGTGCAACATCTTGAGGCCTATTTACTACGATGTTAAAGTGGAGCTCCTCCAGCCTCAGCACAGTGAAGGCTCCCTGTGATAACCATTGCAGAGCCCAGTAAGTTCGAGACAAGCCTTCCTACACACAAACTAACCAAGGAAGTGGAAACCTTCAGCTGGATCAGGAATGTAAAACCAGATCAGAATGTGACAAAGGGGTAGGGCTGGAGGAGGAATTCTTTGGAGGAAGCTGTGCTCTGCAACTTTCTACCAAATTTAACTCCATCCCAGCGCTACCAAGTTTGAATACTCACACCCTGCAAACAAAATGCCCTCCAGCTACCAGGATCCACACCCTACCCTTTAGAAGACAGGTTAAAAATAAGTCTTTTTCCAGTCATTACAGCAAGAATAGGGTTCTTCTATGATGAGGCATCAATGGGGAAGAACGCAGGCAAAATTTGACAGCCAGCCATGCCAGGAGACCCAAAGATTACATGGGTAAAGGAAGGCCAGTGGACCACCAGAGAAATGGCGAATCATAGCCACTAACACTGCTAGAGTCAAAAAGTCAGATAATAACAAGTGTTAATAAGGGCGTGGAGAAATTAAAACCATTGCGCATTGTTGCTGGGAATGTAAAATGGTGCAGCCGCTTTGGAAAACAATCGGGCAGTTCCTCAAAAGAGTTGCCATATGACCCAGCAATTCCAGCAAATACCCAAGGAGAAGAAAATACATGTCTACCCAAAAACTTGTACATGAAGGTTCATATCAGTATTATTCATAATAGCCAAAAGGTGGAAACAACCCAAATGTCCATCAACCTGTAAACATATAAACAAAATTTGTTATATCCGTATGATGGAATACTATCCAGCAATAAAAAGAACGAACAGGGACAAACTTTGAAAGCATTATGCTAAGTGAAAAAAGCCAGTTACAAAGGACCACTTACCGTGTGACTTCGTTGATATGAATTGAGCAGGAGAAAGGTGGGGTGCAGAACTCAAATTCTAGTAAGAAGACCAGATTCAATGGTCTGACTGAGACTACAGAAGCCCCAGAAAGCATGGCTTCTGGACTCTCTATCAGCCCAGAACTAAAACAATTTCTGAGGCCAACTCTCCAGACAGGCATTGGACTGGACTGTGGGACATAAAGTGATACTTGTCAGGAGTGTGCCTCTTAAGTAGATACAAGAGACCAAAGGGTTAGCTTCTGTCCAGAGGTGAGAGGGGAAGGCAGAGAGGGTTAGGAGATGGTTGATTGAACATGGGGAATCAGGGACTGAAAGGAGGAGTGTGCTGTCACAGAACGGGGTGAACAATTAGGGTCACATAACAGTGTATGTATAAAATTTTGTGTGGGAGACTAACATGAAATGTAAACTTCATTTAGGCTAGGACAATAAAAAAAGAAATATCAAGAAATAAAATATTCAAATTATATAAAAAAAAATAGTAGTAATCAAGGATGTGCCTTTCAACCAGAGGTTCTTTGTCATTTATTGCTTGTTGATTTAATGAATACATTGTGTGCTCTGACAATGTTCAACACATGGGATACAGCAGTGAACAAGAGACAAAATTTCTGCACTTGTTTGTGGAGCTTACATTCGAGCAGGACAGGAAATAATAAACAGATGCGACAAATATCAGATAGGGATACGCAAGAGCCCCCAGGCCTCCTCCTCAGAGAAGCTCACTTTCATCCTTTGCCTATTTGGTTTTTACATAAGGTTTTGTTTGAACCTACAGTCAATCCTCACGGCTAACCAAACCTCTGCCCACTCTTGCCAAGAGATTCTGAGGCCCACCTGGGGGCAAACGTGGCATGTCAGGCGGAAATGTTCTTTCCAAGTTTGATCCTAACGACATGACTTCAAGCAGGCCCTCTTCCCAAGCCTGACGAAATGGAATTTCCCATCCCTTTCATGAAAGCTGCGCTTCCTCGTAAACGCAGTTCCAACTAGTCATCAAGATTCATGCCACTTATAAGGCCTCATGTCTTTCTGATTCAGTTTGGATCTTTTGAAAAATGCCTTGATTAAATTTGGATCTTCCAAAAATGTCAGTGGCTCTGATTTAGGAAGTGTGAATTCTGGCAAGTTTGCCAAGTGTAGGACTTTCCTCCTTGTCGCACGTTCGCTTTCCTCGGTGACTAAGGCCCGTGCTGTACATAAATGGTCCCATTTTTAGCCTGGTGCTTTAGAAAAACGCATGCCAGAATTAAATTCTCATTTCCCTTTGTCTTGAAGGTTCACTGTGCCGCGTAGGTAACGTCACGCCCAGGTCCCCTCAGTCTCCTGAACACATCTGCAGAGCCCAGGCTTGGAGCGTTCCAAATTTGCTCCATGGTGATGCTCAGTTAGGAAGACATTGCAGCAATATGTGCCAGCAGGTTTGCTGGGCTGCCACAGAGAACTTCTCAGTTTCTAAAAGTTCCTGCAGCCTCCTCTGTCTGCTCATCTCAGTCCTGATCACACGGCAGATGGATGGGCTAGGATTCTCTAAGATGATGCTCTTGGCTTCAGCTGTCAGAACAGATGCAGTGATGCCCCCCACCCCCACTACCGCCGGGAAAGCAGCGCAAAGAGCTGATTGCTGTATTTTCTGCCAGATGATAGGGGAGGAGGATGTGAACGGACCAGGTACACCTGTCCTTTAATAGCCTGACAACTGTAACAACCACCACCCCCATGGCCATGGAAATGGGAGGAAGGATGGGGTTGGGGTGGCCGTAATGACAGGGCTGTGGGGCAGTTTAAAGGAGGCCCTCTGCGTACTGCTGAAGAATTGAAAATAGCAGCTGTATTTGCTCATGCGTCCTGCCTCTTCCTGAGCCCCGATAGCTAAGGCCTCCTACCATCCCTGATGCAGGGAAAGGTTGTTACAGCAGGGATGGGAGAACAAAAGGGTCAAAAATCTTGGCTTGACCTTTAAATTTCAAAAGTCAGTTTTGAGTTGTAAGAGCTCAAAGGACTTGGGGCATGAGCTTTGCAGATAAAGAAGAAACGCTGAAGAGCTTGTGACAGGTCACAGCCAGTTTTTCCTGCCCTAGAGATTCCCAGGGCACAGGAAGGGAGAGCAGAGAGTCACAGGGGCAGCAAGAGAAAGGGACACTGGGAAGTTTCCCTGAAAACAGCCCTGTTCTCTAACTCAGCTGCCAGACGATCCCGCGGGGGTAAGGAGCACGATAGAGATCCCAGGTGAGTGTTGGGGCCCTAGAGGAGAGGGTCTCATGCCTAGGGCTGCCGGCTAAAATACATATACTAAAAAATTTTTCCCTGCTTATCTGAAATTCAGATTTAACTGAGTGTCCTGTATTTTTATATGCCAAATCTGTCATCACTACCCACACCTCAATTCCCTGGGGTGGGGGGTAGGTGGGCTTAAAAGTCTTCTCACCCCAAGTTTCATGAGGAAACCAAAGACAAGGAAGGGCAGAAGGGGCCTTGGAGCAGCCTCGGAGCATCCCCACCCCACAGCCTTGGGCAAGAGAAGAAAAATGTTTGCTCTGCCTCCAAGACAGCCCCAAAATTAGTTTCTGGTAAGGTTTCAGAAGTCAGAAGGAGGAGGACACAGTGGTCACCTGCAGGGTCGGATGGGTGAAGTTCTCCTCAGTGAGTACCAGCATGAATGATAGTGTCCGCCCAGACCAGATTTCACACACACACCATGCGCCTCTGCTCAGAAACAATAAAAGCCCATACTTCCCGAGCAACTGGGTCTCTGGGTGGTGCAAAATGTTAAGTACTCAGCTACTAACCAAAAGGTTGGTGGTTCAGACCTACCCACAGGTGCCTTGGAAGAAAGGCCTAGAGATCTACTTTCAAAAAATCACAGCCACTGAAAACAGTATGGAGCAGTTCCACTCTGACACATGCGGGGTCACGATGAGCTGGAATCAACTCAGTGGCAGCTAGTTTTGGCTTTTTGGTGGTTGCTTTATTGAGCAATTGCTATGCGCCAGAGACTGTTCACAAAAGTTTATGTTTAATACTTTCTAAACACATTATAATTTCCTTTGTCATCTTCTCTAATCCTTGCAATAATCCCATGAGGTAAATATTTTTATCTCCATTTCCCTGATGAAGGAACAGAGACGAAGAAGTCAGGTGGCATCCCAGGGTCACCCAGCTGGCAGGTGGCAAAACCAAGGCATGAGCCTAGATGTCTGATTCCGGACAACCTTAACATCCACGTCTGCACTCTTAACCTCTTAACCTCTGGCTCCAGGACCTGCACTCTTAACCTGTAAGTAATACAGATTCTACAACCTTTATTTCTTGGGGTTGGATGTGACTGTAAGTAACAGAAAACACCAATTAGCAGTGGCTGAAACACATAGGAAGTTCCTGGGTAGGGCAAATAGTTACTGTGCTCGGTACTAACTGAAAGGTTGGAGGTTCAAGTCTACCCAGAGATGGCTCAGGAGAAAGGCCTGGTGATCTACTTCCAAAAAATCAGCCACTAAAAACCCTATGGAGCATGGTTCTACCCCGACACACATGGGATTGCCATGAGTTAGAATCAACTCAACGGCAACTGTTTTTTTGTTTTTGTTTTGGAAAACACAGTTTTACTTTGTCATGTTAAAAAAAAAAAGAAAGAAAAAGAAAATTCAGAGGTGAGCAGGCCACAAAGCTCCCAAAAGCTCCTTCCAGATTTCCCTCTGTCACCACTAGGTGGCTTTCAAACTTGTGGTCCAAGAGGGCTGCTGGAGCCTCAGCCATCCCATAGGCATTCCAAGCAGCAGGAAGGAAGAAGGAGAAAAAGGGCAAGCTCCTTCCCGTCTAAACTCTTCCAGGAAGTCACATGCACTACCTCTTACTCAAGTGACTTCATCTTGCTATAAAAGAGGCTGGGACAAGTAAGTAATCTCTTGGCTGGTTGGAATATGCCCAGCTACCATTAGAGAAAAAATGGAGAAAATGGCCGTTGAGAAACGCCTCTAGTAGATTTACTGCTGCCCAAACCACTTCCCCAGGTTCCATTGTGGGTGAAGCCAACAAAGCAGTGAGTGTGGCTTCCCAAGGCATCCACAAAAAGCTGAGGAGACTGGAGGCTGTGTGGTATGGGAAGGTTCCAGGTGACTCTTCCATCCTCACCCTGAAGCAAACACTGTTCTGATTTTTCTTCACCATAGGTTAGTTTTGCATTTTCTAGAACTTCATATGTTAGGGCAGTGGTGGGTCGGTGGCACCTTTCATGCGGGTGACCCGGGTTCAATTCCTGGCCATGAACCTCATGTGCAGCCACCAGCCATCTGTCAGTGGAGGCTCAGATGTTGCTGTGATGCTTAACAGGTTTCAGCAGAGCTTCCAGACTGTACGACAGACTAGGAAGAAAGGCTTGGAAATCTGCTTCCAAAAATCAACCAGTGAAAATCCTACGGACCACCAACGTCCGATTCATAACCAATCATGGGAAAGGCGCAGGACCAGGTAGTGTTTCATTTTGTTGTGCATGCAGACACCATGAGTCAGGGCCAACTGGACAGCCGCTAACAACAACAACAGAACTTCATGTAGATGGAAATACGGAATCGTTCAGTATGAACTCTTTTGTGCCCGGGTCCTGTCACTTAGCATTACGTCTGTAAGATTCACCCATGTAGTGTGTATCAGGAGCTCATTCTTCTGGTTGCAGAGGATCACTCCATTGTGTGAGTATACAATTTGCTTATCCATTCACCTGTTAATGGGCATCGAGTCTGTTTCCAGTTTTGAGCTATTAGGAATAAAGTTCTCAGAATATTCTTGTACGAGACTTTTTGTTGACATGGCTTTTCACTGCTCTTGGTTAAATACCTAAGCGTGGAATTGCGGAATTAGGATAGATGGACATTTAACTTTTTGTGAAACTGGTGATTTTCCAAAGCAGCATAGCTTTTGACACTCCCTCAGGCAATGTATGAATGTTCTAGTAACTCCATACGGCAAGTTTTAAGGAGGAACGCTGAGGGGTGGCACATTGTCCTCAGTTGGCGCAAAGGCCTTGGACTGGCAAGACCACCACGTGTAGCTCCAGCTTGGGAAGCTATGGAGGAGGTTCTTCTGCAGGGCAATCACAGGGATGCTGGACTAAGGAATTCCAGAGCAAGAGGCCACTGCAGCAGGCCATATTCTATGACGTGAGGCCAGCATTGGGCAAAAGTCTTCCAGGACTGCGAGATGGCCAGCCGGGCACAGAAGCATCTCGGGAGCCTCCTGCTGTCCTTCACTTCATCACTGGCCTGCCAGGAATGCAGGGACCCATGAAGATGTGTGAAGGAAGATTGCCGTTGTTGTTGTTAGCTGCTGTCAAGTCAGCCCCCAACTCATGGTGACCCCATACACAATGGGATAGGACCATTGTGACCCATAGGGTTTTCATTGGCTGATTTTTGGAAGTACATTGCCAGGCCTTTCTTCCTAGTCTGTCTTAGTCTAGAAGCTCTGCTGAAACCTGTTCAGCATCATAGCAACACGCAAGACTCCACTGAGAGACAGATGGTGGTGGAGCATGAGGTGCACTAGCCAAGAATCAAACCCAGGTCTCCCACATGGAAGGTGAGAATTCTACCACTGAACCACCATTGCCCCCAAAGGGTCATTAGCAGATGAATTATAGACACTCAGGATGGGCCCTAAAAAGGAGTAATGGCCCCAGGAAAGAGAGACAGTAATGAAATGACTCCCTCACCGATCCCAACATACTCTACAAAGTTATACTGTATTGACCTTGCTCTATCATCTGGAGTGGAAATAACTGGCAGGGATGTTGGAAGTTGTTTTTTCTGGATGCAAAAGCCATTAATTAACCTCTTTGAGAAGACTCTCCCAATGGAGTCTAAGGTTCACAGGTCATGAATTCTGGAAAGTTGACATGGATTTGGGATGGTCTGATAAAGAAGCGTGTCTTTGTTTTTCTCCTGATTTTGCCATCTTCCTTTTTCCTCAAAAAACAGTTTGCCACGGGCTATGGCTTGTGGCAACAGCATGAGAAAAGACTGTTACATACATTAGCGTTAGAGGTGGTATAGCCTAGTAGTTGGGCAAGAGGGTCTCTGAAGCCAGCCTGCCAGGGTTCGAATCCCAGGTCTGTCTTATATTAGTTGTGTGACCGAGGGCAAGTTACTGAACATCTCTGTGCCTCAGTTGCCTCATCTGGAAAATGAGGATGACAATAGGATATGCTTCACAGATTTTTTTGAGAAGTAAGTGAGTCAACATGTAAAGATCTTAGAGAATCCCTGAAACATAGCAAGCCCTTGATAAACTGTGATTCTGGGAGATTTAGGCTTAGCTTGAAAACAGCAGTAGTGACGCAATTAGTTCTGACTCTGGAACTTCAACAGTGATGGAATTAATACTGTGTAGGTGAGGAAACTGAGGCACAAATTTAGCCCCTTGTCCAAGCACAGTGCAGCTAAGTGGCAAAGCAGGGATTCCCATCTCATGTGAGTGGCTCCAAAGCCCCGGCTCTGCTCGTTACAACCCCCTTCCTTTTAATTATTATCAAGTAAACCGAGCCGAATGATTTGCTAAAGAGGCCTTAGGACATGGCATCACTGCCACCTGGTGGTGGTATGGCCACATAGCTCATGGCTGTGGTTCCTACTGAAGACAGAGATGGAGATGTCCTCAGAATGGGGGACCACCACGGGGCCACCTGACCAGTGGAATGCAACAGGTTACTAAAGCCTCTCTGGCAACATCATCCCATTGGTATTCCCATGACTAAAGTCTCTCCTTCAGGAAAGGGTACTCTGAAATCAATGCTTGGAAGGTTTGTATGTGTCACTGATACTTTAATGTGTTAGTTTATCAGATTAGCCAGCTCTTGCGAAAAAGACAGAGGGGTCAAGGGAATGGGACACAGGACAGGTAATTTGTGAAAGGAAAGATGTAATTCAGAAGGGCTTGAAGCATGGGGCATCACCAAAGAGGTCAGATTTGGGTGGAGGCACTGAAGTGAAAGCCTCTTTACAATTTTGTTCCCATTTGGCCTTTCTTTTACAACTCCCCGACTTGGGTGAAAAAATGTGGATGACACTCTTTAATGAGGAATACAGTGCTCTCTGTGTTCTGGATCTTCCTGTGTCAAGGCTTATATCTCACTCTGCCTTGCCTCACACTCCAGGGCAGTTTCATACTTTTGCTGGACAGTTATTACTTGGTCTTCCCCCTCTAACTTCTTTTCTGGGATATATCCTTCACTGCCTACCACTAGGGCCTCTCTTTGCTCAGCTCCAAGGGATCATCATGTACATTGTATTCTATGTGAATGGCATCCCTGGAGCACAACTCCATACATTACAATATGAATGGTGCTTCTAGGGGTTGTGCAATTTTGCAAAGCCGTCCACTAGCACTACCATCCACACAGGTGCAGTGGGTGAAACTATCTTCATGACAGTAACCTAGCCTCCAGACAGTAATTGATTGGCCTGGTATGTGCTCCAAAACCAAGTGGGCTAATCAGAGAGCTCCCACCCTCGAAAATGAGAATTGATATGAGAGATTTCAAGCTCAGATTGACTGCGATCTCCAACAAAGAGGGTGCTAAACTGCGTTGTCAGTGCCATGGCCAATCCTCTTTACCGGGGTGGCTGTACCAATTCCCCAGGTGCTGTGATGTTGGCTGCTGACATTCCAAAGCTACTCAGTCTTTAGAAAATTTCCTGCTGCCACAGAGAACTGCCTTCTCTGGGCGATTTTGTACCACCACCTATCCACCTCTCTCTCCCCAGCCAGCAGCCAGCCTGTCTGACACAGAGGTACAAAAGACCCACGCTTAAGGCAGGACGACTCTACCCCTCCACCATCCCTGGACCAGGCCACATGCTTGCTTAGCCCAGCCCCTTCTCTATCATGCTTTCTTCTCCCCATTACAGGCTTCACCTGAGAGCACTACCCCAACAAATCACCAAAACCCTGTCTCAGGCTCAGCTTCTAGAAAACCCACCGGTCTTAGTTATCTAGTGCTGCTATAACAGAAATACTGCAAGCAGATGACTAACAAACAGAAATCTATTCTCTTACAGTTTAGGAGGCTAGAAGTCTGAATTCAGGGCACCAGCTCCAGGGGAAGACTTTCTCTCTGTGTCAGATCTGGAGGAATGTCCTTGTCATCAATCTTCCCCTGGTCTAGGAGCTTCTCAGCTCAGGGACCCTGAGTCCAAATGGCATGCTCCTCTGCTGGCTCTTCTTGCTTGGCAGTAATGAGGTCCCTCTCCTTTCTGCTCACTTCTGTCTTTTATATTTTGAAAGAGATTTATTCAAGATACAGCTTAATCCTGCAGATTGTGTCCTGCCTCATTAACACAACTACCTCTAATCCTGCCCCATTAACATCATAGATGTTAAGATTTACAACACATAGGTAATTATATCAGATCAAAAAATGAAGGACAAGCACACAATGCTGGGAATTGTGGCCTAGTCAAGTTGACACACATTATTGGGGGACACAATTCAATCCATAACACCACCTCTAGCATGCAAATGTCTTACCAATAAGTTCAGAATCATTGATACTTCTTCCTTACTAGGTCCAATCAGCATAATGCCATCAATGTAATGGACCAGTGTGACATATTGTGGAGGGAAAGGTGGTCAAGGTCCCTGCAAACTAAATTATAACATAGAGCTGGAGAGTTGATATACTCCTGGGGTAGGACAGTGAAGGTATCAAGGGGTTGTTGGTCTGTAAACTGGCTCTAGCCTGGGAATTGATTGAGGGGCCATGACTCTATATTCTGGTGATTCAAGTTAGACTGCTATTTAGTTGGCCTAGAATACTTCCGCTTGTACAGACCAAATAAATATTTAGTAGGTTTCCAATCTATTTCAATTCTAGGAACAGCAAGTAACCAATGCCATAAGTCCATACAAGTCAGACAATCCTCATTACTGCTTTGACTCTGCTGTCCATTACAGTAACCACACCCAACCTGTCTTTGTTGATTAAGTGCCACCACTTGACCCCTATCACCATGGGGTCCAATCAGCCCCATTGTAGTTATGTCTCTTAATTCAATTAGGCCAGTTCCCACTGTTAAATCTGACTTCAATGAAATAGCAATCACAGCAGTCTTCAAGGATACTGGGGTCCCCTGACAAATTTGTTCCTCACCGTTGTGGTAGAAGGGGTATCCTCTGGGCACTCAGTGTGTGGGTCTGTGGGTCTAACCTGATAAATCCACTCTAATATGCCAATTCCCTTAAGCCTTTGGATACCTTCTTCTACTGCATACCAAGGCAAATCTGGCATTTCAGCTTTATTTAGTGCAGGCCACCGTTTAATCCATGTTTCAGTGAACCAATTAAATAAACTATTAGATCCTTTTCTGACCTCTTGAGCTGAAACATTGAATGAAGGGTCTGTGCTTAGTGGACCCATATCAATAAACTCAGACTGATCGAAACCCCAGGTTTCCATTAGTACATATTAGAAAAGTCAAGCAGTTCTTTTGGAAAGTAGTATACCACCTCCTGGGTCACACTTTGTACTTCACATTTTGGGGCTTGCTGGGACTTAAGTCTAGTTATAGGCCTAGAGGAGCCCTGGTGGCACAGTGTTTAAGAGCTCAGCTGCTAACCAAAAGTTCGGTGGTTCAAATCCACCAGCCACTGTTTGGAAACCCTATGAGGAGGTTCTAATCTGTCCTATAGGGTCCTAATGAGTCAGAATAGACTTGACGGCAACAGGTTTGGTTTTTTGGTTTATAGTTCTAGAAGAAAAAATGGGTGGTAGCTATGGGTCCTGGGGACATTTAGCAACGTCTTATAAGGCATCTGCCCAAGGTGATGTCCCAGGCAATGACTCAGTTGCCACCCCAGGGGATGACTCAGATGCCACCCCAGGTGATATCTCAGACAAAGGCTCTTCAGACACAGCTGGGTTAATCTTATCAGATGGGGTCAGAGGGGAGAATGGTTTTGCTAGGGAGGGTGGCTTAGCAGACAAAGATGGAGTAGTCTCTTCAGATAGGAGGGCTAATTCTGTTGGCAGGAGTGATTCAACAGAATTTAGGGGCTCAGTGTACCCTACTTCCTGATTATCTGCCCATATGTTCGCATCGCAAGTTTCAGGATTCCATTTCTTCCCAATCAGTGCCCTCACTTTGACTTCCAACACCATTGGAGGTTAGGAATTTAACTGGCATTGTAAATCAGTGACTCTTACAAAAACACTCTGGATTTGATTTTCAGCAGTATCAGCTCTATTACTACAAGACATAAGGATTTTCTTTCAGGACACAAGTGGCAACATGGAGTTCTTTTATGTGGCACTTGAGCTGTGACTCTGAATCCCTAAGCTCATCTCTTTCTTTCACCACTTAGTCTAGTGAAAGTAGAACAACCAACCAACTTCCTTATAATTCTGATTCTGACAAAATTGTAGAAAAGTATCAAACGTGTGATCACCCAGACCCTCACCTCTCACCAAAACGTAATCTGTTGGTGGTGATATTTTGCAT
The DNA here is from genome assembly GCA_030035585.1 of Dugong dugon. Taxonomy (NCBI): domain Eukaryota; kingdom Metazoa; phylum Chordata; class Mammalia; order Sirenia; family Dugongidae; genus Dugong; species Dugong dugon. The sequence goes on along the minus strand of CM057481.1, from coordinate 24,834,298 downwards.
ATTAATATCACCATCTCTTCCCATGGATTAACAGCACCCTCTTTACTACTGGAGGTAGAGTCATCAGTGCCTTTAAAACTAGTCAGACTTGAGAACCAATTTAGAAAACTCAACCTTACGATTTTGTTTCTCTAGGACCACCCTCAATACCAAGTGTCTTAGGCTGGGTTCTCTACAGAAGCAAAACCAGTTAAGTGTATATATATATGTATATATATATATATATATATATAGAGAGAGAGAGAGAGAGAGAGAGAGAGAGATTTATCTCAATGAAATGGCTCACACTGTTGTGGAGGCTGGCAAGTCCCAAAGTCTGTGGTTCAGGTGTCAGCTGGAGGTTTCTCCTGACTAGTGGCTGCAGGAGCTGATGAACCCAGAATCAGCTGGTCAGACAATAGACTACTGGTTCACAGGCTGCAGAAGCTGGTGAATCCCAAAGTCAGCGGGTCAGATGACAGGCTTCTGGCTCAAGTCCCAAGAACTGCAGGTCAGATGATGACGAGCCAGTAACAGGATCCAGAGTAAGCAAGTGACCTTTGCCTGAAATATATATATATATATATATATATATATATATATATATATATAGTACAGGCCACACCCCCGGAGAAGCTCCCTTTACAACTGATTGGCTGATCATATCAGATCACCTCAGGGAGGTGACCGCATTATATCAAAAAATGGAGAATAATTATACTGAGTCACAAAATGGAGGGTAATTACATAATACTGAGAATCATGGCCTAGCCAAGTTGACGCATAGCACTATCACAGAAGACCTGAACAACTCCGTCGATCATCTTTTTTTTTATTGTTGTACTTTAAGTGAAAGTTTACAATTCACGTTAGTCTCTCATACAAAAATTTATACATACATTGTTATATGACCCTACTTGCTCTCCCTATACTGCGACAGCACTCTCCTCCTTTCCACCCCAGATTTCCCATGTCCATTCAGCAAGCTCCTGACCCTCTCTTCCTCCTCATTTCACCTCCAGACAGGAGCTGCCCATGTAGTCTCATGTATCTACTTGAGCTAAGAAGCACACTCTTCACAAGTATCATTTTATGTCCCATAGTCCAGTGTAATCTTCTGAAGAGTTGACTTCAGGAATGTTTTAGTTTTGGGCTAACAGGGAGTCCGGGGGCCATGTCTTCCAGGGTCCCTCCAGTCTCAATCAAACACGAAAAGATTACAGATTAAAGTTGTTAAGGATTTCATCTTACTTGGATCCACAATCAACACCCATGGGAGCAGCAGTCAAAAAAATCAAAAGACGCACTGCATTGGGCAAATCTGCTGCAAAAGACCTCTTTAAAGTGTTGAAAAATGAAGATGTCACCTTGAAGACTAAGGTGCACCTGACCCACCCCACGGTCTTTTCAACAGCCTCATATGCATGCGAAAGCTGGACAATGAATGTGGAAAACCGAGGAAGAACTGACACCTTTGAATTATGGTGTTGGTGAAGAATATTGAATATACCATGGACTGCCAAAAGAACGAACATATCTGTCTTGGAAGAAGTACAGCCAGAATGCTCCTTAGAAGCAAAGATGGCAAGACTACATCTCACATACTTTGGACATGTTATCAGGAGGGATCAGTCCCTGGAGAAGGACATCATGCTTGGTAAAATAGAGGGTCAGCAAAAAAGAGGAACCCTCAACAAGATGAATTGACACAGTGGCTGCAACAATGGGCTCAAGCATAACAATGATCATGAGAGTGGCGCAGGACCGGGCAGTGTTTTATTCTGTTGTATATGGGGTTGCTATGAGTGAGAACCAACTTGACGTCACCTAACATGGACAACGACTAATGGCATCGAGCACCTTTTTTTTTTTTTAAATTGTGCTTTAGGTGAAAGTTTACAGCTCAAGTTAGTTTCTCATACAAAAATTTATACACACATTGTTATGTGACCCTAATTGCCATCCCTATAATGTGACCACACACTCCTTCTTTCCATCCCAGATTTCCCATGTCTATCCAAACAGCTTCTATCCCTTTCTGCCTTCTCATCTCGCCTCTGAACAGGAGCTGCCCATTTAGTCTCGTGTATCTACTTGAACTAAGAAGCACACTCCTCACGAGTATCATTTTATGTCCCATAGTCCAGTCTAATCTTTGTCTGAAGAGTTGACTTCGGGAATGGTTTTAGTTCTAGGTTAACATAGAGTCCAGGGGCTGTGTCTTCTGGGGTTCCTCCAGTCTCAGTCAGACCATTAAGTCTGGTCTTTTTACTAGAATTTGAGTTCTGCACCCCACTTCTCTCCTGCTCCATAAGGGACTATTTTGTTCCCTGTCAGGGCAGTCATTGGTGGTAGCTGGTCACCATCTAGTTCTTCTGGTCTCAGGCTGATGCAGTCTCTGATTTATGTGGCCCCTTTCTGTCCCTTGGGCTAATATTTTCCTTGTATCTTTGGTGTTCTTCATTCTCCTTTGCTCCAGGTGGGTTGGGACCAATTGAAGTATCTTAGATGGCCGCTTGCTAGCTTTTAAGGCCTACTCTGGGATTTTTGAAAGCCAGTGGACAACAACTAATAGGTATTAAGCAGTTCCTGTGCTGCAAATAGATTTTGAAATTCACAACCATGATTGAATGACATCAGGCAGGAGGTTGTTATGAACAAGTTAAGGAAGACAGAGAGGAGGCCTAGACATGGAGATTGGCTGTGGATCAGGAAGATAGTGCAATGATATAAGGTAGATGTAGATGGTTCAGAGGGCATCCGTTTAGAGAATGCTCATTCCTTGAGTTACAAGCTATAGTCTATGAATGCTTCTCATACTTGAAAGTCAATGTGGATAACCCAGGGATCTTGTTAAAATGCAGATTTTGATTAATCAGTTCTGGGATGGCGCTTGAGATTCTACATACAGAACAAGCTCCTCGTTTATGCTGGAAATAATAAGTATAGAAATAAGGATGTGAATTAAAATTAGAGAGTGCTATTAAAGAAAATAATAAAAGGAAAGATAATGTTTCAAGGGTAGATACTGGTGTAAGTACCATACAAGAGAGAGACCATTTACAATGAGGCCAAGAAATGAAAGAATAGGAGTCAGCTTGGAGGGGAAGCAGGGTGGAAAGAAATGGAACAAATGTGGGAGATGGCTCCTTAGAGAAAACTTAATGTTATTTTCTGATTTCTTTGTTGATCGATTTATTATAAGGTTGAAAAACAGTGTGTTTAGGAATCGCCCCAGATTTCTCAAAAGCTTAGGGACTGGTGATGTCGTGGTTTGGGAACAAAGGGGGGAAAAAAAACTCAAGGGGAGAAAGAAATGTTAATTGCAAAGGCAACAAGAAAAATACTGATCACGTGTTACAATGCTATAAATGAAATGAGAAAAATTTAAAAGTGCAATAAAAGGGTATAACTGCACATAATTAAAAATGAATGAACCATGATGAGTTCATTGAGAAAACTAGAAAAATTATGTTTTTCCTGAAAATTCACCCATGTTAATATCAAATAACTGTGTGTGTTGATCTATAGGGGACAGAGTTACATAGGTGAACCGACAACTTCAATATTGGATCTCTGACTCCCTGGAGGAAAGTAGGTTCAAGTTTTCCAGCCTGGCCCGGCTTGGATGCTTCTTTTGCTCTGGGATGAGTAAATTCTTCCAACTGTGATCTTGTTGGCAGAAGGAAGAGGCCCACGGAGCTGCATGAAGAATGCAAGTGTGTGCTCTGGAGCCTGGAGCCTGTTCTGCCTTAAGTGCAAATGTACTCAGAGTGGAGCATTGCCCTGAGCCTGAGAGGAAGCAAAAACATGTCATGCCCTGCTTTTTCAACACTGTTTCCTCCCCCATCCTTCTTCTATTTCAGGTCTCAAGTGTGGTGCGGGGAGAACTAGTCTAGTCCAGGCAGTTAGGGACCTAGGGCAACCATCTGGCACATCTGTAAATCACAAGTAAGGATTTCAACTGCTCTGACTGGTGTGTGGACCAAATATTATTCATCTGCTTCCACTCCCATCCCTCTTACTGAAGTGGCTTCTTGGGCTGAGAGATGACATTCCCTTAGACTTCCAGAAGCTGGAGCAAAAAAATGGTGAGTTCTATGGAGAACTGGTTTATTCTTATCATAAGTGAGTTAGGTTTGATATGAATTGTTGGGCCAGCTGTGAGCTGCAGGATTGTGGTTCCTCAATGAAGAAAAAAGATGACAGAGGAGGCCAAGGGACTGAGCCGTAGGAGGCATCCTAAGGCCCTTCTCCACCATCACTGGGCCCTTCCTCTATGCATATGTGACTTTTCAAGATTTGGATGTTGGGGTCACCTTCCTTTTGTGACTCTCAGACCTTGCCCCATGGGGCGTTAACATCTCCAGCCTAGGCTTTGGTGCTCTGTGTTGAATGATAGAGTCTCCTGACCAGAGCCTGAAGACGGAGCAGCTCTGGCTGTGGAGGCTGAGCCCCAGGCCCTCCAGAGCTATCCTTGTCCCATCTCTCTTAACTTTTCTTAGCTTCCCCTAGGCACTAGAGCATTTTCTGTGAAGTTCTAAAACTACAGCTCCACCTCTTACACTGTGTTATGGGCTAGAAAAGAGGGGAGAGAGTTCATAGATGAAGGCCCTGACTGTTTATGGGGTCCTGGGTGGTGTTGGTGCTCTCCTGATGTCACCAAAGTTATGAAGCTGAAGACAGTGAGTCCAGCTGGATCCTGTGTTGGGTCTCCAGACCCATTTTTCCCCCCAGTGAGGAATGTGACCCAAGACACCTGAATGAATCTTTTCTTTTATAAGGACCAGCACAAAACTGGTTCCTATGAGGCAGAAGTTAAAGATGTCCCAAATGTCCAACTTTTCCAAACTGCTGTACCACTCCATCATCTCTAACGTCCACTTCTTCTCATCCCCTCAGTCCTCTTCCTCCCATCTGTGGGTTCCGTAATTCACTGCAACATCTCACAGAACTCACGAACTGTCAAGGAATGGCTCATATGGCTGTAGAGGCTGGCAAGTACTAAATTGGGAGGTTAGACGACAGAATACTGGCTCACGAGTCTGCAGAAGCTGGTGAATCAGGTCAGATGATAGGCTGCTGGCTCAAATTCCAGGAACCAGAGGTCAGATGATGATGAGCCAGCTGCAGGATCCGGAGCAAGAGAGAGAACTTTGCCAGAGCATTCATATATATTGGATGCAAACCATACCCTCAAGAAACCTCCCCCTACTTGAGCAAGGTGGTCCAAGTGTGTGACTTGAATAAGAGTGGTAAACGTGGTGACTGAGGTAAGGGTGGTGATTTGAGTCAAACCCTGTAGTAAGGCAGTGACTTAAGATACATCCTACCTAATCCTGCCTCATTAACATTGTGGACAACTCACTCCCAAATAGGACCATAACCACAAGCATATAGGCTAGGATTTACAACAACACCACAAAATGCAATAATTACATCAGATCACAAAATGGAGGATGACTATGTCTTTTCATAACTGTGAAACCACTGAAAATCATGGGCCAGGCAATTCAACACATAAACTTAATCATCACAGGTTCTGTACACCTTATTTGTATTAGCAGCAAGCATCCAGTCCCCTTGATGGGCCACAGGTACCTTATTTGCATAGTTCCACACAATCATTGTGTGGGAGAAGGGCCATATTAAGTAATTCACCACAACACTCTACAGTAATACTGACTCACTAACATAACAAAGAAAACCCATTCCCAAATGGGATTATAACCACAGATATAGGGTTAGGCTTTATAATACGTATTTTTAGGGGGGATACAATTCAATCCATAGCACCATCCTTCCAGTTTTCAATGGGAAAAATCTTGGATTCATCCTTGTCCTCTATTTCTTTCATGTTTCAACCTTCAGTGCATCAGGAAATTCTGTTGCCTCTACCTTGAAAGTATAGGACCATCCCTTTCACATACCACTTTTCCAGCCACCACCCCAGTCCCAGCCATCATCATTTCTTATCTGATTATGCCCGTAACCTTCTATCTTCCTCCTTATTACATGTGGCCCCTACACACCAATTCTTTAAAAGCTGTCATAGAAGTTTCCTCCTCTGCTGAGAAGCATAAAATTGCTTTGCATTTCATTAAGATTAAAAGTCAGACTCTTTTTAGTTGTCAACAGTTGCCCAGACCATGATATGCCTACTGACCCCATCACTTCTCCCAGATTCCTCTACTATTACTCTCCTGAATTTCATTTTATTCTAGTCACTCCAGCCTTCAGCTCTTCCTAAAACATACAGGACATTTTCCCACCTTCTGGCTGTGCTCTGGCTATTTCTTCTTTCTGGAACAATCTTTTCCCAGAGATCCCTTGGATAATTCTTCACATCCCTCAAATCTCAGCTCAGGTTTTTTTTTTTCAATGAAGCCCACTCTGAATAGCCTAATTAGTGCTGTTTCTTGCGTTGTCAGCACTGCCAATACTCTGGATCCTGCTCTACTTTTAATTTTTCCATTGTACTCATCACCTTTACATATATATATGTATATGATTTAATGTTATATTGTTGCTTGCTGAGTCACCAACCCTTAGAGTAGGGAGATCAGTTTTTCAGTTATATACCCCAATTACATAGAAGACTGTCTCACATATTTTAGCTTATCTGATTTTCTGTTTATTCATTTGAAAGTGCGATCTTCTTTTTCCCTTACCAAGCAAGGGTTCACCAGCTAATGTTTTCTAAAATGATTATTTTGCTCCTCGTGCTAACTTAGTAAGGATAAACATGCTTGTGTTCCTTGCTGATTATTCCCTTATCATGCTGCATTTTTCGTAGAACAAATCACCACTTGACATATATTTATGTATATAAATTTATTGACCACACTCAACGTACCATCCATGTTCATCCAGATATTCCTGTTTTGTTCACTGCTGTATCTACATTGCCAGTATGAAGTAGGCTCTGTGTCAATATTACCTAAACCAATTTTAATAAATGAAGGTAGCCACAGTTAAGAGTCTGAAGAGAAGAAGTCTTGTCTGAGACACAGCTCTGCCAGAAGTAGCTCCGCATCGTGTGAATTGAATAAGACATTTCCTTTGTCTCCTCTCCCCAATATCCAGCAGGGCTCTAGATTATCCATGGTGTTATTGGAGAATAACAGCCAGAATAACAACAAAAGTGTATTCATATGAACTGAAATGTAGTTGTCAGGAATTTAGGCTTCAAAGACAAATTGACCTGCATTCTGACCCTGGCACAGCAACATTACAGGTGGGCAACACTGAGGATGTGGTTAGTTGATTGTCTCTAACTTCACTCAGCTATGGACTGTTTGAAATAATATCTGCTTAGGAGAGTAATGAGATATAAGTGAACTAGTGTGTTGAAAACTTTTTGCAAAACCTTTCACAAATTGTAGTTGCTCAATACATGGAATATTTTATCATTACTATATTGTATAGTGGCCCACTACAGTAGAGGAGACTTTTGGATTTTGGCTCCAGCTCAAAGTTTGTTGTGACACCATCATGCTAGGATTGATTAGAGATGACATAGACAGCTCACTGCGCCACTTCCCTCATAAGAGGAATTTTCTTACTCCACAGCTGCTCTGTTTTAGCACTGAAAGTTACTTCAGCAGCCTTTTCTCTGCTCACTACATGAAGAAAATGGATTCAGGTAGTCATGGCTGTGTGTCTTCCAGGGACTGCAAATGTGAGAGAATTTTGGAGCCGAGCTTCCACAGTACTGGTGTGTGAGTCTCTGCTTCCTAGGCTTCATTGGCAGCTTAACAGGTAAACCATCTGCACTTAACTTACCTACAAAATTAATTTTTTTGTGGTTAAAGTTATATATAACAAAACACTTGCCAATTCAACAGTGTTTACAAGTATAACTTGGTCACACTGATTATGTTTATCATGTTGTGCAGTCATTACAAAATGGGAATCATAACCTCTTCTTAGTCAGCAAACGTAAGGGCGTGCTGTTCTTGTTTCTGCAGAGGTAGTACTCTTTGTCATCTTATAATATTAGACTGTGTTTGTGTGAGGGTGTTATGAGTGTATGTTTGTTGAAGGGAACAGTCACTAATAATTGGTGTACAGTTGCATGAGGTCTCAACATTTGAGAATTGTAGGGAGATCTGGATTCTCGTGTTTCCTGTCTCACCTGAGTTCTTAATTTTTATTACCTTTGCCTCTGTGAAAGGGGCAGAGGATGACAGAACAACTGAGTTTTTGAAAAATAGTTGACTGACATGTAAAAATTCAAAATTCTCCAAAACAGCATTCTTTTTTCAGCAGGTGGACCTGTCACCTCCTGATCTCCTAGAGCTCAAGAAAATATGACCAGCTCAGGGCTGTGGCTTGCCGGTTTGTTTGTACAGGCCCCTGGTCCTCCCGTGCCATTCGCAGTACTTCCCAGTTGCTTATACCTCATCCTGCCTTCACCCTGTACTTATGTTTTGTTGAGTGTTCTGGTGGGTCTTATGGAAGGAGGTGTAATTGTTTGTTCACAGGGAAGTGATCTGAATTTCTGATGTTTTCTAACTGTTCTAGACCATAGAGAGAGGAATAAAACTTAATTGGTCACATTCAAACTGGAGAGCTTATTTCAGTGTGTTGGGAGTCTGTGAGACAGGATGCAATCAGTGAGGAAGTGAAGGTAGTTAGTGACGGGATGAGGCTGATGGCTATACTCTAGAGTAGACCTTGTTAGAACACAGAACCTTGTGTCAAATCCCTGTGAATTCTCAGTTCCCTGGGACTATCAATCTCATCCTTAGTTCTTGTACACCTTGGAGTACATGGTACCTTGCTGAGCCAGAATGTGTGGGATGTTTTAGGACTCAGTGGTAGTTGAGAATGTGGCCTTGGTCTTTAGCCACAAAGAGCAGGCTTTACTGGATCTTGCTAAGAGGAAATTTAGAGATGTGATGATGGAAACGTTAATAACCTGGCCTCGGTAGGTAAGAACAGCATCATTTATTTACTTTTTCATTTAGTGAATGAAAATATTTTACTCATCAACTTTGCTCCAGTGTTTGGGCTGAGGAATGGGAATAAATTGTTAAATAAAACAGGTGTGGTCCCTTGGTCTATGGAGTTCACCTCACATGTCCTGGCTTCCCCTTGGACATAAAGCTCTATGTATAAAAGTGAGTTTTCATTTCTCTTGTGATGAAAAGCTCTGAGGCTCTTTAAGTATTTTAAGTGTAAGCATAGGCTTTAGGGGACACTTTGGGTCACTGAGAGATTTGTGGTTTGGGACTTGTATAGCGTTTCACTGTGTTTATTACAAATTTGACATAATTATTTTGCTGCAAATAAACTCACACCTGTCCACCTTCAGAAACCCTGAAGAGCAAAGTATTTGCTCAGTACCTAGGAAATATTCATTGTTGTGCACTGTCTTTCCTCATGATATGCATTTCTACATGAGCACCATGTCAGCTATACCCATTTGTTTTCCCAGAGAAGCAAGGGAAAGATCTGAGGACAGTGGAGATAGGACTCATCCAGAGCCACTGTATTGGGAAGCACCAGGAAAGCAAGAATTTTTTTGAAGGACCAGCCCTGCATGAAGGGGATTACATTTCAATCAGTCAGAAAAAAATCTCTTTTGGGTTGAGGACACAACTTCACAGATACCTGAGCTTGCTTTTCTGGTCATGGAAACTTGTGGTCATGGAGACCCTTTTCCTCTTTAAATGTTACATGTGTATTGTGTCCAATATCTTTCTACTTAGCTCTCCTATTTACACCTATTTATGTCACCGTCACTCTCAATCCTCATGAAAGTATTTCCTAGTAAATTGCTTTTTAACCATTGCCAAAGTGCTGAAACAGCAAAATGTGGCTAAGTCTCTTTCTTTGTTCACAGCAGCCTTTTTTTTTCCCTAATAATTCCTTTCTTTTTTGTTTCATATTGTGTGAACCTCAACTTGAATTATTGGGTCAGTCTCTTGAAACCTTAATGATGGAGAAAAGTTATCCAGTGAACATATAATGGTGCAATTCATGAAGAATAACACCTGGTCCTCCACATTAGGAGAAATCTGAATAACATGGTGATAAAGAGCAGCATAAAAACCAAGGGGAACATTTGAGGTGAGTATCATTTAAACAACAGAAAACAGTGCCTCAGGAGAAAGGCCTGTGTGGTGACATTAAAATATACACATATATATTTACACACATATATATACTAATACATAGACACACACATATACCTAGCTGTAAAATTACGTGTTCAGAGAATTTTCACAATTTTACTTTTTCATAAATGTGAGTCAGATATTGAGTGTTTGAAACATATCTTACTTGGACACAATTATCAGAAAGCTTCATATTTTAGAAAACAGTGACAATAATGGTAGTATTTCTCCTAGATGATTTAACCTATGAAACATGAGAAAAGTCAAAGTAAAAACCATGCACATTCACTGTGTTTGGTAATGGTGAAATAGAACAAATTTATTTCCAACAGCATGTTGCCTATTTTTAACAGAAGTCATACAGTAGAGAACCTCTGTGAAAATAATGAAGGCAATCAGTGTGGGAAAACCTTTAGCCAGATTCCAAATCTTACTATGCTAGAAAGAAATCCTCCAGAAGTAAATCATTTTGAATGCTGTGAGAGTGGAAAAGCCTTCATGGATCACTCATCATGTAACCATCATACCACATGCAATACCTGTCCATGTAAGGAATATGGAGAAGCCTGCAGTTGTCCTTCTCACATAACTACTCATATGAGAACCCTTAATGGAAAGAAACCCCATAAATTTAAGGTAGGTGGGAATGACTTCATTTGTATCTCAACCCTTAAGAACCCTGTGACAACACTCACTGGTGAGAAATGCTATGAATATAACAAACAAGGGAAAGATTTCTGTAGTTTCTCGTCCTTTTGGACACATGTGAGAGGTCATAAGCATGAACGTAAAGAATGTTGTAAGACCTATCATCATCCTTCATTGCTCATTTTATATAAAAAATTTCATAACAGAAATAAGCCTTATGAATGTAAGGAATGTGGGAAAGCCTTTAGGTGTTCCTCATCCCTCACTCAAAATATAAGACCTCACAGTGGAGACAGGCCTTACGAATGTAAGCAATGTGGGAAAGCCTTTAGTGATCACACCTCAGTACACATGTAAGAACTCACAATGGGCAGAGGCCTTATGAATGTAAGGAATGTGGGAAAGCTTTTAGTCAGGCATCATCCCTCACTTCACATATAAAAACTCACAGTGGAGAGAGGCCTTATGAATGTAAGCAATGTGGGGAAAGCCTTTAGCTATTTCTGGGCCCTCACCACACATAAAAGAACTCACAGTGGAGAGAAACATTATGAATGTAAGGAATGTGGGAAAACCTTTAGTCGTTCCCATTACCTCTCTGAACACATAAAAACTCACAGTGGAGAGAGGCCTTGTGAATGTAAGAAATGTGGGAAAGCCTTTGGTCAGTCCTCATCCCTCACTACACATATAAAAACTCACAGTGGAGAGAGACCTTATGAATGTAAGGTATGTGGGAAAACCTTTAGGAGTTCATCACATCCCATTACACATAGAAGAATTCAGAGTGGAGAGGCCTTATGAATATAAGGAGTGTGAGAAAACATTTAGGTGTTCCTCACACCTTACTACACATGGAAGAACTCAAAGTGGAGAGGCCTTATGAATGTAAGGAATGTGGGGAAGCCTATAGTCATTACTCACACCTCACTTGACATATGAGAACTCACAGTGGAGAGACTGTTGTTGTTAGGTGCCGTCAAGTTGGTTCTGATTCATAGCAACCCTTGGTACAACAGAATGAAACACTGCCCTGTCCTGCACCATACCCACAATCATTATGCTTGAGCCCATTATTGCAGCCACTGTGTCAGTCCATCTCATTGAGGGCCTTCCTCTTTTTTGCTGACCTTCTACTTTACTAAGCATGATGTCCTTCTCTAGCGACTGGTCCCTCTTGATCACATGTCCAAAGTATGTGAGATGAAGTTTTGCCATCCTTGCTTCTAATGAGCATTCTGGCTGTACTTCTTTCAAGACAGTAGTGAAGAGACTACTCTGCATCAAAAGTGGGATGTTTCATCTTCACTGCTGTAACTTCAAACAGCAAATTTCAGAAAGTCTGCAGTTAAAAAACAAAATTTCTCAGTGAGTAAAAAGCAATACTAACTCAAAGAAGGGGTTATTAGATCTATCTCATGCCTTTGGGAGAAATGACAGTTTCATTGTAACTGGGGGGCTGTCCTCATTAGTGTGTGAAAATTTCTCAGTCCACTCAATTTTACCTCTCTTAACACAACTCCAGCATCACCTCCTCTTTAAAGCCTGCCTGACAAGGCACTCTGCAGCCCCTATTGTATGCCTCCATCACACCTAGAACTTCTAACACTTCCAGGCACCTTTTTTTTTCTTTAATTGTGGTAAATATATATGTAACAAAACATTTGCCATTTCAACATTCTTCACATGTACCATTCTGTGACATTAAATATGTTTCTCATGTTATTCAAGCATCACCATTATCCATTTCCAAGTTTTTCCATCACCCCTAACATAAGCTTAATTTCCGCTAAGCAGTGACTACCCTTTCCCCCTTCTTCCCACCCACCACTGGTAACCACTAATAAATTTTGGTCTCTATACACTTGCCTATTCTAGATATTTCATAGAAGTGGGATTAAAATTTAAACATAGAATTACCAGCAGTTTCACTTCTAGGTATATACCCAAAAGAATTGAAAGCAGGAACACAAACAGGTACATATACACCAATGTTGATTGCAGCACTATTCACAATAGCTAAAAGATGGAAACAGCCTAAATGTCCATCAACAGATGAATGGATAAACAAAAGGTGATACATACATACAATGGAGTATCACTCTGCCGTAAAGAGAAATGCCCACACTTTTTGGTTTACGATATTAGAAGTCCTTTGAGTTCATGTGGGAAACCCTCTTGGCCAATAGAACTGAAAAATGATGTTTCATTGGAAAACCATGCATTTTTAGAGCATACTGGTCAGGGTTATCTATTTCTGATTCTATGGGAGCTAATTTGCAACTCTCTAAGTTATGCATAACTGAGAGCAGTGCAAAATAATTCTTACCTAGAAACATGTAAATAAATTCTGTGCAGTGAAGGGACACCCCCCACCCCATGGAAAAATTCAGTTTTGCATCCACTTTATACATTTATATAAATGTATCTGTTCTTTGGAAGCTTCTTTGAACTGGTTGTAACATTTTAAACCAGTTTTGTCTTTAATGAGCTAAATAAAATATTTGACATGTTTTCATTTTAATATCTGTTAATTTCTGTATGAGAATCATGACCGTACCTTTTTTTAAATTATCCTTTAACATTGGAGTCTCTGGTTTTAATTCACATAATAACAGCTACTGTGAACTGAACGCTGTTATGAGTTTTACATTCATTGTCTCATTTATAGTGGAAATGTCATGGGTTTTGTTCACTACTCTATTCCCCAGCCCCTAGAACAGCCCGTCGCATATAGCAAGTGCTCAAAAAATTATTTGTAACTAAATGAATAAATCTTCAACAGTGCCAGGCAAAGCTGCTGTTGTTATTACCATTTTAAAGATTAGAAATCTGAGACACATAGTTGGCAAAGAGAAATTTTGAACAGTTTGCCTCCTCAAACAAAGCTGAGATAGAAAAAATACTTCATTTCCTTTTACGGAAGTATGGAAACTGTTCATAGAGGAACTCCCTACAGACTCCTTCTTGTTTCTCATTGACCCAAATTGTGTCACATGTCCATTTGTGAACCAGTTCTAACAACGAGAATGAGATAAAGCTTAGACTATCTGGGCCACCCTGGACTTGGTAATGGGGTCAAACCCACGGGGAGGGGTTTGAACAAAACAGATGGGTTCACAACCAACGGTGTCCACTTCAAGCAGTTTTGCCATTGCCTCTGCCTTGACCCGACTGAGTTCATCAGCTTATAATCCATTTTATTTTTGTCTTGTTAAATTAACTTTTTATTTTGTCATAACTTTTTATAAATATAGAATATCCATTAATAAAATACATCCATTTTCAGTGTATAGTTTAGTAAGTTTTGACCCATGTATAAACCCATGAAGGAGTCCCTGGGTGGCAAAAATTGTTAAATGCTCAACTGCTAACCAAAAGGTTGGCAGTTCAAACCCACCCAGAGAAGTCTCAGAAGAAAGGTCTGGCTATCTGCTTCTGAAAGGTCACTGCCTTAAAAACCGTATGGAGTGCAGTTTTACTGTGAGATACATGGGATCTCCATGAATCGGAATAGACTCAAGTTGTTTTTTTTTTTGTTTTTTTTTTTTGTCTGTTTTTATATACCCATGTAACTACCACCCTAACCAAAATATGGAACATTTACACCCACAAGAAAGTGCCTTTATGCAACTATCTAGTCACTCCCATCAAGAGGTAGTCACTGTTCTGGTTTCTATCACCACAGACTGGGTTTGCCTGTTCCAGGACTTCACTAAAATGGAATCATATAGTAAGTAATATTTTATGCCGGAATTCTTTCATTTAACATAGTATTTTTAGGATTCATCTGTATATTTACATTTATCACTTTTTTTTTTTTTTTTTTTGGCTGAGTATTATTCCATTGCATGGATATATACCACAATTTGTTCGTCCATTCTCCTGTTACAAACATTTTGGTTGTTTTCAGTTAGGGACTTATGAATAAAGATGCTAACAACATTTGTATACAAGACATTTCAGAATCAGTTTTTAAATTGGTTCCATGGTTCAAGAATCCCAGACCATGGGTGAAATTAGTAATCTGAGCCCAACATACACTACAGCATTGTCCCAGGGATTTGTAGCTGATTCTTCCCACCAGTGACCATTTCTGGCCCATGATCCTACCCTGGCAGGCTGAGATTCCATCCCTGCTTATGCTCTCAGACAACACTGTAGTATCCTAGCTTTATGTTCAACTCCCTGACATGCTCATGGAGGGGCTCAACTCCTTTTCCTGAGAAGAGGGTATACATCCTGCCCCTGAGGTGTATATCTAGTCCACTTCTACCCACCACCTGCCAAGGGATCACACAACTTCAACTCACCACTTTGGCCAGGGGTTCTGGAACCTAGATTTTTTTTTTCTTTAAATCTCAGCTGCATATTTTTAAATGTTTGGCATCAACTAGAAAAACTTAGATCTGTTCAGTCATTCGTTCACTAAATATTTATAAGGTACCTAACCACGTGCCGGGTACTGGGGATATATACCAGTTGCCTTTGAGTCAATTCCAACTCATGGCAACCCCATGTGTGTCAAAGAGTAGAACTAGGCTCTGCAGGGTTTTCAATGGCTGATTTTTTTAAAAAGTACATTACCAGGCTTTTCTTCTGAGGTTCCACTGGGTGGACTTGAACCTTTAACCTTTTGGTTAGCGGGTGAACACATTAACCATTTGCACCACCCAGGGACTCCATTTGGGATATAAAACAAAAAACAAAAAACTTGTGGCTGTTGAGTCCATTCTGACTCATAGTGACCTATAGGACAGAGTAGAACTGCCCCATAGGGCGTCCAGGAAGCAGATGGCAGATTCAAACTGCTGACCTTTTGGTTAGTAGCCAAGCTCTTAACCACTCTGCCACCAGGGCTCCATTGGGGATATAGTAGTGAACAAAAAAGACCAAAAAAAAAAAAAAAAAAACCTATCTTCATGCAGCTCACATTCTAGTGAGGGGAAAATAATAAGCAAGATAGTATATTAGATACTGAGAAGCAAAGGGGAAAAAAGCAAAAGATACCATGGAGACATTAGAATAGTCAGTGGGGAGCTATGTCCTGAGGGGAGAGCGTGCCTGGAATGTTTGAGGAATCATGAGAAGACCAGTGTGAGCAGAATAGAGGGATGGAGGAGGAGAATAATAGATGAGATGAGAGAGAACTGTGGGGCCATATGAGGTAGTGTTTCACTGATGTTAGAAGGACTTTAATTTTTACTCTAAATGAGATGAGAAGGTATGAGAGGATTGTGAGCAGAGACGTGACATGATCAGTTTTCATATTCATAGGATAGTTCTGGTCCCTGTGTTGAGGGTAGACTGAATAGCAATGGCAGATGCAACGAGGTAGACAATGTCTACAGAAGACCACACGTCTCAGCCTCCTTGCAATTGTTTTGGGGTCATGTGACTAGTTCTGACCAATGAAATGTGAGCAAAAATGGCATGTAACACTCCTGGGCTGAAGCTAAAGCAATTAAAATCCCATGCATAATTCTCCAGTCTCTCTCTTCCCCTAGCCAGTGGCCAACTTCTTGGAGATCTTGGTTACCAGACAATAAAGTTGAGAAGATCTTTCAGTACAAAAAACCACTAAAACTCAGAATTTGGCAAAGTAGAGCTTTCCCACAGAAGCCTGATGGCCTCAAAGTAGCCCTCTTCATAATAAGAGGGATAAAGAGAAGAAAGGGAAAAAAAGCAAAGAAATATGGTGAATCTGAAAACTAAGTCTTGGGAAGAACTGTGTTTGTGGATAGAGGCACATGGAACTGACTGGAATCAAACAGACAATAAGTCTAAGTTTTGTATGTTTTGTCAAATGATACCAGACTAAACAAAACCTGGGACACTGAACCCTGCTCCCCCAAACTTCCT
This sequence comes from Dugong dugon, assembly GCA_030035585.1. Classification (NCBI taxonomy): domain Eukaryota; kingdom Metazoa; phylum Chordata; class Mammalia; order Sirenia; family Dugongidae; genus Dugong; species Dugong dugon. The sequence continues at coordinate 24,817,685 of CM057481.1, read as the reverse complement.
TTACCAGGAAATGGGCTGAGAGATCATTACATCTCCCAAGGAGAATATATTCCCAGCCCACCTCAGATTAGCCAAGAAGGATAAAGGGGGGAAAAAAAGACCCTTCTAATGAGCAGAACCAAGACATAACCCAGGAGAATTCCTCACCCTACAATAGGGTGGTTCACAATATCCACCCAGTGGAATTTTAGAATTGCAGCTGAGACACTTTGGGAGATCATGGAAGAGTCTGGTTGTAGATACAAATTCGGGAGTCACAAGTATATACAGATAGTATTTGATACCATAAGTCTGGATGAGATCAACAAGAGAATGAGCACAGATACAGAAGGAAAGAAGTCCATATAATGAGCTCAGGGACATGCCATGGTTTAGAAGTCAGGGAGATGAGGACAAACCAGCAAAGGAGCCTGAGAAAGAGGATCCAAAGAGATAGGAGGAAACCAAAAGAGCATAGAGGTTTAAAAGCCAAATGAATAAAGTGTGACAAAGAATAACTTAGAGACATGTAGTTTGTGCACAGCTGAAAATGTATTTATATACCAGAGACAGCAACCATGTATAAATCATCACTCTAAACAAAGGCAAAGACTGGATTTATAAACCAAACTTCCCAGAAAGCCTGTGGAGCAGAGTCTTGAATTTTGTCTTTCGGGAAGATGGTGAGCTGAAAATGCTCAGGGAGGGCAGAGTGCCCTTGAGTAGGCTGTCAGAAGCTAGGAAAGGTATTGTGTTCTTTGTGGGGCATCTGAGAAATCCTGAGATCGACCTTCTGGGCACATGTGGTGCACCTGCCTCTGTCCTGGCAGCTGGTGTCTTTCTGCTGGTGTCTCCACCTTACTTAAGCCAGGTCTCTTTATACCCCTCACTATGATATCTCACTCTCCCTTACAGTCAACCTGAGCTCCCAGAAGGCTGAGAAGGCCAGAGGACCACAGTTTCTTTTTGACCTAGTACCATCAGCTGGAAGGAACCCTGGTGGCACAAACGGTTAAGCACTTGGCTGCTAACTAAAAGGTTGGCGGTTCAAACCTACTCAGTGGCTCTAAGGGAGAAAGGCCTGCCGATCTGCTTCCATAAAGATTACAGCCTAGAAAACCCTATGGGGAAGTTCTGCTCTGTCACATGGGGTTGCTATGAGTTGGAATCAACTTGAGGCACTCAACAACACATTCAGCTGTATGTCACCTTGGGATAATAGCTGTATAGTAACATTTAAGCACTGGGAGATTAGACAGCAGAGTAAGGAAAGAAGAAGGATACTTGCAAATATCATGAAAAAAATGTAAAACACACTTGATATGTAGTTTCCTAGTCAGACTAGCTCTCACCAAGAGAATAGACCCTGCAGACTAGTTTGACCAACATTAAGTAACCACATGTGCTTTTCTCTCAGTTTATTAATGATTGTTTTATTTCCCCTTAAGTGATCACCCAGAAATTAGAAGATGTATTAGCTATTGCACAGACTCCCCTTTGACTGGCTAGGCAGTAGTCAAAGGCAGTTCTATTATCTGGGACTATTTTAACCAATGAATTTATATAGTGTGTTGTATAGCCTGCTGAGCCCCTGAGCAGACTGTATAATCCTGAATACGTAACAGCCCGTTTCATTTGTTATTGGGTTATAGTCAGGAATAAATGATGGATTCACATTAAATTTAGATAATCACTTATTCTCTATAAAATTTTTATATTTAAGAGAGTTTATAATCCAATTTATTGATTCCCTTTGGAAGTAGGCAAAGATAAACCAATTCATTTGTTCAGAAACTTTTTCACATGGAAGAGAAATGAGACGGAGAAAGATCATGTATTTAAAACACTAAGATTTGGGAGGGAAAAACAACCATGAAGTTCTCGACAAGCCAAATTCAGCGACCTCCATCTATGATTTTTATTCTACCTGAAATTTGAACTTGTACATGCATATTTAGGCCCCTTTATGCAGTTTTGATACAAACCAGGTAATCTTGCTTAAAAGCAATAGCTCTCTGTTCTCTATACTTTGTAAAAGCAATTTAAGTTTGTTAAATATATATATCAGAACTAGGCTTAGGTGTGTTTGATCTTGACTTAGGACCAGTATTTGGCAAGGTCCTTGGATCTGATGTTATACTTTGTCCTTGAACCTGGATCTGGACTCAGACCTGAACTTTGGAACCAAACCATGAAACTTGGACCAGGACTTTGGTCTTGGCCTCTGAATTTCACACTTGGACTTTGGATGGAGACTTTGAACCTGGATCTTAAGTCCAAGGGTAAACCTCAGACCTTTGACCTTGAAATTAAACCATTGCATTGAAATGTGGAGCTTCTACCTGTACTTGGATGTGACCTTCACCCTGGATCTTGAATCTCTGTCAGATCTTGGACCTTGACCTGGATTTTGTACCCAGATTTGGGCCTTAGATGTGGACACTGGACCTTGACCTTGGACCTACATTTGTCCAGAATCTTGAACCTGACCTTAGACCTGTACCTTGGTATTGGACCTGGGCTGTGAATCAGAACCATAGACCTGGATCTTAGAAATGGAATTAGAGTCATGGATCTGGCCTTCAAGCCTGGACCTGGAACCTGGACCTTAGCATCAGGCCTGGATATTTGACCTTGATCTGAGACATGGAACTTTGCTTTTAGACTTGGACCATGAAACTGGATTTTGGAACTGGATCTAGACCTAAACTTTGGCATTGGTACTTCACATTGCACCTAGGCCTTACTTCTGTACCTCAGACTTAGATATGGATTTTGGACCTGGGCCGTGGATCTTTGATTTCACATTAGATCTGATCTTCAGTCTGGAACTTGGATTTGGACCTTAAATATGGATCTGTACCATTGAACAGGTGTTATGGATTGAAATGTGTCACCCAAAAATATGTGTTGTAAATCCTAGCCTCTATGCCTGTGGTTATAATCCCATTTGGGAGTGAGCAGTCTTTGCTATGTGAATGAGGCAGAATCAGTGTAGGGTGTGTCTTGAGTCAATCTCTTTTGAGATATAAAAGAGGTTAAACAAGCAAGCCAGAGAAGCAGAGATGGAGGAAGACACATGCCAAGTCACATGAAGATTGTCCAGGAGCAGAAGTTCAAATAGACAAGGACCTTCCTCCAGAGCTGACAGAAAGAGAAAGCCTTCCCCTTGAGCCTACACTCTGAATTCAGACTTCTGGCCTTTTAAACTGAGAAAATAAATTTCTGTTTGTTAAAGCTATCCACTTACGGTATTTTTGTTAAAGCAGCACTAGATAACTAAAACAACAGAAGTTAGACCTAGGTTCAGGACTTCAGAAATGAAATTTGGACCTTGGATAGACTTTAGACATACCTCTCCCTATTGCTTTATAAAATAAACCATAATGAACATAAGTGTTATCTGAGCAAAAATTTGAAAAACACACATTCTTCTCAACTGCGCTGACAAATGACAAATTTGTGAAAATGAGCTCAGAGTCATACAGAGTTCTCAAAAGTTTCTATTGTAAGTTAGAGTGAGTTAAAGTGAAATCAAACAGTATTTCTGTAAGAAAGCCCATTCTCGCACATTGTTATCAAAAGTACTTTCTTATTGCAAGACAGAGCCATTTAAGATGAATCAGAGCATTTTGGGGGAAAATGATCAATATAAGTGTAAACAAGCTTAGTCTCATACATTTGTTCTCAAAAGCATGTTCTCTCTTAGAGTTAGACTAAATCAGGGGTACTTACACACGAGAAAGAAAATAGCACAGAATCAAAGTCCAAAATTTAGTTCCAACATCAAAGTCCAGGTCCAAGGTTAAAGTCTAAGGTCTAGGTCCATGTCTAATTTCCCTGTCTTAAAGCAAGGTCCAAAATTCATGTCCCAGGTCCAGGTCCAAGTCTAAGGCTGAGGTTCAGGTCTGAGGTTAGAGTTCTTTATCCAGTGTCCATAATCAAGGTCCAGGTTCAGTGCAAAAGTCCATATTTGAGGTCCAAGGTCCAAGGCCAATGTCCAGTTCCTAGTCCAACTTCTAGGTCTAAGGTCCAAGGAATTAGACAAATCCAGGTACAAAGACTTGGTCCAACTTCTATGTCAAGGTCAGGTCCAGATCCATTACCTAGGTCAATGTTTGAGGTCCACATTGAGGTTAAACGCCCAGGTTCAAGGTCTATGTCCACATCCAAGTTTAGCTGTAAAGTCACATCCAACTAACTAGGAAAATCCAGGTCCACAGTCAGTGTCTAAGAGGTCTAGGTTCAGGTCTGACATTAGAGATTCAGATCCGAAGTCAGGTTCCAAGGTCCAAGGTATAGTTCCAAAGACCAGGTCCTGGTCCAGATCCAAAGTCCAGAAAAAATTTACATCCAAGTTCCAGGTTCAATGTTGAGGAACAAATTGGGGTCAATGACATAGGTTCAAGGTTGAAGTCCATGTCCAAGGTCAGATTCTGATTCCAATATCCCAAGTCCAAGTCCAACATCTAGGTCAGGTTCCAAGGTTTAAGGTTCAGTTTGAATTTTAAAGTCAGATCCAAAATCCAGATCCATGGATCAGGTCAAAGTCTGAGGTCCTGGCTCAGGGTCCAGGCCTAAGTTCAAGTCCAGGTCCAAGGTCAAAATCCAAGCTCGAATAGCCACATTCAGGGCTGTGTGAAGGTTCTGATTAAAGTCCTGATATAAGGTTCAGGTTCAAGGTTCAAAGTTGACTTTAAAGGTTCAGTGCAATTCCAGATTGAAGGTCCAGATCCAAATGCAAGTCCACTACAGAAGTATAAGTTCTAGGTCCTTGTCGAAGATCTAGATCCATGTACACGTTCAGGGTCCATGTCTAGGTCTAATTTTCACACTAAATTCAGGTCCAATGTTCAGATCAAAGCAATGTCTAAGATCTAGACCCAAAGTCCAGGTCCAACATCTATGTCCAAGATCAATTCAAAGTCCAGGTGTGCATTCCATATCTGAGGTCCTTGTCTGAAGTCCAAGATGCAGTTCCAAGGTCTAGGTCTTAATCCAGATTCAGTTCAAATCCATGCCAGAAGTCCAGGTTCATTATTAACGATCAGGTCAAAGTACAGGGCTAAGGTCCAGGTCCATAATCTTGGTCTAGAATCAAGTTCCAAGGTCAAGATCATGTCCAAAGGAATGAGAATAGAGAAAACAAAACATATAATAAAATAGCAAATAAACTATTAATGTAAATACATCAATAAAAATACAGATACTGGTAGAGTGGATTTTAAAAATGATCCAGCAATATGCTGTCTACCAGAAACTCACTTCAATTACAAAGACATAAGTAGGCTGAAAGTATAAATGTGGAATAGATATAATATGCAAACGTTAATCCAAAAAAGGCAGAGGTGGCTATATTAACATTGGACAGGTAAGACCTCAGGACGAAGAAAATTGCTAGAGACAAAGAAGGACATTACATAATGATAAAAGGATCAATCCACCAGGAAGACATACTAATCCTAAATATATACACACCAACTAACACAGTCTTAGCACTCCACTTTAAATAATTGATAGAACTACTAGACCAAAAATCAGATTTGATGAAGAACTGGACAACACAATCAGCAGAATCTAATTGACATGTTATAGAACATGCCCAACTAACAACAGCAGAATACACATTCTTTCTAAGAGCCCATGGTACATTCAACAAGATAGGTCATATCCTGGACCATAAAACAAACCTCAATAAATTTAAAAGAATTGAAATCATACAGAATATGTCCTCTGATCACAATGGAATCAAACTAGAAATCAATAACAGACAACAGGAAAATCTTCAAACGTTTGGAATTTAAATAACACTCTTCTAAATAATCCATGGGTCAAAGAGAAAGTCTCAAAGTTAAAAGAAAAAAAAAAAGAACTGAATTAAAATACAACATGTCAAAATATGAGGGACACTACAGGCTTACACTAGAAAAGAGAAAAAGTCTAAAATTAATTTAAGCACCCATCTCAAGATACTAGAAAAAGAAGAGCAAAATAAACCTAAAGCAAGCACCAGGAAAGAAATAGTAAAGAGCAAAAATAAAAGCAGGAAAACAATAAAGAAAATCAATGGACAAAAAGCTAGTTCTTTGGGGAAAAAAGCAATAAAATGTGTAAACTTCCAGCAAGACTGAAAAAGATAAAAAGAGAGAATACACAAATCACTAGTATCAGAAATGAAATATTATGAACAACTTTATGCTCATAAATATGACAGCTAAGAAGAAATAGACCAATTCCTTGACAACCACAAACTACCAAAACTCAACCAAGATGAAATAGATAATATGAATAGTCTTATAACTATTAAAGAAATTGAATTTATAAATAAAAATTTCCTGAGAAAGTAACCTCCAGGCCCAAGTGGCTTCACTGAAGAATTTTCTGAAACATTTAAAGAAAAATTGGGGCCAATTTTACAAGTCTTTTCCAGAAAATAAAAGAGAAGGGAATACAATATTTCCCAAGTTATTTTATGAGGCTGGTATTACTTATATAAAATCCAAACACATCATAAGAAAAGAAAACTACAAAGCAATATCTATCATGAAGTTAGACATAAAAATCCTCAAAAAAATAGCAAATCCAGCAATGTATAAAAAAATTATGCACTATGATCAAATGTAATTTATTCCAAGTAAACAAGGCTGGATCAGCATTCAAAAAATCAATGTAATCCACTGTATCAATAGGTTAAAAAAGAAAAATTTCATCATCATATCCATTGACACATAAAAAACATTTAACAAAACCCAGCACCCCTTCATGATAAAACTCAGAAAACTAGGAATAAAGGAGAACGTCTTCAACTTGATAAGGAACATCTACAAAAAGTCTATAGTTAACATCATACTTAATGATGAAAGACTGAATGCTTTCCCTCTAAAATCAGGAAGAAGATGAGGAGGTCTGCTCTCACCACTGCTATTCACTATAGTACTGGAATTTCTAGCCACTGCCATAAGGCAAGAAAAAGAAATAAAACTGTCTTTATTTACAGATGGCATGGTTGTCTGCAAAGAAAATCTTTTAGAAAAAAATTCTCAAATTAATAAGTGAGTTTAGCAAGTTGCAGAACACAAGACCAATAAACAAAATCAATCATATTTCTATATACTAACAATGAATACGTGGAAACCAAAACACAATACCATTTATAATCACTTCAAAGAAAATAGTTATAGATGGAACAAAATGGAACAGGGTGCATAAGCTCAATTACCACCATTGCTGAATAATTGATTCCCACTATTACTAGCCCCTGCTTAGTCTCATGATATTTCTTCTTCTTTCTCCCTCCTCCTATTCCAGTCCCTATAAAAGTTTATGATTAACTAAAGTTTCTCCTTGGAGGGTGGCAAAACAAATTGATAACACTCAAGGATTGCCAGTAAAAGGATTAACTCATCTGGGACTTGCCATCCATGACTACCAGAAGAGAAACTATAATCCTGTCTTTATAAAACCTTCAGCCTGAACACAACAGAGAGTCCCAGATGGAGCAGGAGAAAGGTGGGGTGCAGAACTGAAATTCTAGTAAAAAGACCAGACTTAATGGTTTGAGACTGGAGGAACCCCAGAAAGCATGGCCCCCATATTCTCTATCAGCCCAGAACTGAAACAATTTCCAAGGCCAGCTCTTCAGACAAAGATTGGACTGGACTGTGGGACATAAAATGATACTCGTGAGGAGTGTGCTTCTTAGCTCAAGTAGATACATGAGACTTAGCAGGCAGCTTCTGTCCGGAGGTGAGATGAGAAGACAGAGAGGGTCAGGAGCTGGTTGAATGGACACAGGAAATCAGGGGTGGAAAGGAAGAGTGTGCCGTCACAGTATAAGGAGAGCAATTAGGGTCACATAACAATGTATGTATAAATTTTTGTATAAGAGACTAACTTGAAATGTAAACTTTCACTTAAACTACGACAATAAACAAAAATAAATAAAACCTTCAGCCAGTCTCCAGGTCTGGGAGACTGGTGTTTTGGAGCAGCTCATTCCCCTCTGTCTCCTGTATATCGATATACAATAAAACCCTCTTGCTGCTCACCTCACCCCTGTCTCAGTATTGGCTTTTGCAGCAGAAAGCTCAGATCCACGTTTTGTGGCAACAAAAATATGTACAGGATGTATCCTGAATTTTTTTAAATGCTTGTGGCCTGTGTCTCTCTGCCCCGTAAAGCCTGCAGGGAGTGCACCACTCTGTGCTCAGGGGTGAAGTGATCTCAAACAATGGAAAACCCCATCTTGAAGGATCTCCCCAAACCCCAAGAAAAACCCACCATCTCCATGATCAACCAGACTATTCTATGTTTGGGGAATTCCTTATCATTTCCCCTGCCCCATGACATGCTGAGTGGTTGTTGTTAGGTGCCATCGAGTCAGTTCCGACTCGTAGCAACTCTCTACGTACAACAGAATGAAACATTGCCCCATCCTGTGACATCCTCACCATCATTGCTGTGTTTGAGCCCATTGTTGCAGCCACTGTGTCCATCCATCTCATTGAGGATCTTCCTCTTTTTGTCTGACCATCTGCTTTACCAAGCATAATGCCCTTCTCCAGGGACTGGTCCCTCCTAATAACGTGGCCAAAGTATGTGAGACGAAATCTTGCCATACTCGCTTCTAAGGAGCATTCTGGCTGTATGTCTTCCAAGACAGATTTGTGCATAATTTCTTATTTGTTTTTTTTTTTTTTTTAATTCAAACTCACTATTCTTCTGACTCAAACTCACACATTAAGATGTGTGAGAAGTTTTACTTTGGTCAATGTCTTGGGTTGAATCCCCGGGAGAAGGGTTTATTGAGGAAGGTCTTAGGAGGAGGGAAGTAGCTGGGGCAGGGGAGGAGCAAGGTTGTGATCTCAGCTGGACCAAGCTTTAGCCTGAGCCCACAGAATACTCTAGAGCATGAAATGCACCACAGAGTTGGTCCCACTTGGAGGCAAGGAGACAGCCATTTTTTACCCTGTATCAGTCAGTCTTTGGCCCTGAGCTGGAGCCATGGTGGGGTGGGGTGGGGGATTGCGTGTTAACCCCATGAATGAGGTGGTTCCCATTAGTGGAAAGCAATTCTCCACACAAGAGGGAAGCTGGGAGTCATTAGCAGCCATACATACAGCAACTGAGATGGGTGTGCCACCTGGTGAAGTTTCTGGGTGGGGCACTACATCATCCACCGCAAATGGATTTTCAAGGTCCCCTGATCCTGGATCACAAATCCCTGGGACCACAAAGTCTTATGGATGCAGGGAAAGGTTAAACCTGAGGCCATTCACCTCTGGTCTTCACACACACCCATATGGCCTTACCTACCTAAGGTCAAGCCACTTTCTTGGGTTCTGGTACCCACACCTCTTAGAAACCCTATATCAGTCAGGGTTCTCCAGAGATACAGAACCAATAGGACAGACAGAGAGATTTTAAGGAATTCGTTAGGGTGATTGTGGTGGTTGGCAAGTCCAAAGTCAAATTCAGGCAGAATTTCTATATTACAGTCTTAAGGCAGAATCCCTTCTGGAAATCTCAACTGTTACTCTTAAGGCCTTCAACTGATTGGATGAGGCCTACCCACATTATTGAAGATAATCGACTTAAAGTCAACTGATTATAAATGTTAATCACATCTACAAAATACCTTCACCAGAACTAAAAAACCAAATCCATTGCTATGGAGTCGATTCCAACTCATAGTGACCCTAAAGAGCAGAGTAGAACTGCCCCATAGGGTTTCCAAGGAATGACTGGTGAATTCAAACTGGCAGCCTTCTGGTTAGCAGCTGAGCTCTTAACCACTGCACCACCAGGGCTCCACAAAATACCTTCACAAAAAAAAAAAAAAAACCCATTGCCATCAAGTCGATTCTGAGCAACATCTAATTAGTGGTTGACCAAACAACTGGGCACCATAGCCTAGCCAAACTGACACATAAAATTAACCATCACACCCCCAACACCTTCTTCTCAGACCCCAGAAATTCAGCACTTCCCTGGAATCTGGTCACCATCCCCAACACCAACCCTCAAAGCAAATTCTCTGCCCCTCTTATTCCTGGACGGTCCAGTTTCATCCCATTTCCTCCAGTGACCTGGTTTCCATCTGTCCCAGGCAGCCTCCCTTCTCCCACTCTGGAGTACAAAGAGGCTGTGGACTCCTTCCTGGCAGTAAGAAGCACCCAAACCTTGGAACTCAGCTCCTCGTAGGGCGGGTTTGCCTCTCATCCCTTCTGGATGGGTCTTTGACAACAAGAGACAACAATTTATCCTGTGACACACCTAAATCACTCCTGCTGCTTCTAGCTTCTAGCCAGTTCCCTCAGGCTCCAAGGAAGAGAAGTTATGCAACTCAAGCTGAGTGTGGGTGTGTGTGAGAGACAAGTGGGTGGTGCTGGATATCAGGACAGATTGGGGTGTGTCCCCTTTGTCCAGTGAGGACAATCCAGGCCTCAGTCCATGGCCCTGAGAGGAGGACAGGAGCTGGCTACTCTCCAACATGAGAGGGGCCCTGGAAGGTGCTATCACACTCACCAGGTCAGGAGACAGTCATATTCCAGGTGCTGAGGGCCCTTGGCTGCCTCCTCAGACATGGTTTAGCCACCTTGCAGGGCAGCAAGATTTTGTGGGGCTCAAGTCCATCTATAGCTTAAGCGATAGCCCTGTGTTAAGCAGAACATGGGCTCACCCAAATGCACCCTATTCTGACTTCGGCAGCAGCAGGAAGAGGCCAGCTTGTGGGAGTCAGGGGCAGGTGCATGCATCCTGGGCTCCTCTACCTCCAGAGAAGCTAGGGGGCAAACAACCCTGAGTTCTAGTCCAGCCTCACTCCGTGTGCAGTGTGACTTTGGGATCTTCTCTGTCCTCTCTGGCTTCAGCTTCCTGAGAGGCAGGCAGACAATTTCTCAGGTTGTCCAGCTCGGGGACTGACTAGCTGTAACAGATATGTCATCCTTTGGTTCCCCAAGCATCTCCTGCTCCGTCCTCTGCCTCTGAAGGCAGAGGGGTGATTAAACCCCTCCCCCAAACCACTAGGTGACTTCCTGGGACCTGAAGCTCCTAGCCCTCCCCCAAGTATAGATACCTTGCAACTTCCGGGTAACTGTTCCTCTGTCCTGGAGCTGCCGATCTCTCAGCAGCATCTCCCTTCCCAAGGATGGTGCAAAAAGGAGAAGTTCACACGTGGAGCCTGAAGACTGTGACCTCACAGAGCAGGAGTGTGGTGGGGACTGAGCTCCCCCAGGGTTCAGCAGACCCCTGTGGGAACAGTCTGCCCTCACTCACTATGTGACCTTCCCAGTTCCCTTCCCCTTTCCTGGCCTCAGTTTCTCCACAAAATATAAGGGACACACATGCAGCCCAGGGCTTGGTCCAGACCCTCCTCAACACTCAGTAACACCCAGCAGAGGGTCTGAAGGTCACTGCTCTGCCTACACTCTGCTTACTCTCACACCACAGAGAAAATCGGGCCAGCTGTCCCCTTCTTGGGAAATTCCTGAAATTCCACCACTAAGGGGTGACAACCAAGCCTAGCTAGCTAGGCTTCACCTCTGAAGACATGGTCCAGCAGGACTTGTGCACTCCCTATTCTGAGCCGGGGGGAATGGTAGTTCAGTGGTAGAATTTTCCTCTTCCAGGTAAGAGACCTGGGGTTCAAGTCCCATTCAATCCACCTCAAACGCAGCCACCATCATCACTGGAAACTTGCCTGTTACTATGATGCTAAATAGGTTTCAGTGGAGCTTCTAGACTAAGACAGACTAGCAAGAAAGGTCCGGCAATCTACTTCCCAAAACATCAGCCAATAAAAACCCTATGGATCACAATGTTCCCGGCTGCAGTCGATCATGGGGATGGCATTTCATTCCATTGTACACGAGGTCGCCATGAGTCGGAGGTGGACTCCATGGCAGCTAACAACCGCAACTACATTCTGAGCCAAAAAAGGGGAGTGGGGATGAGCAGCCCCTGAATAACTACCAAGTCCTGCTTTTATCCCAGGTGAGCAGAGAAGCTTTGTTGAGTACGAAAAATAAACCCTTGCTTTCGGCTGTTCCCTCTAGCCCCAGTGCATGTAGCGACCACCTTACTTCATGGGAGAGAACAGGGGTCTCAAAAGATTTGAGCTCACAGCTGCTTCTGAAAAGACGTGCATGTGCTAGTTTCTGAAAACAAGTTGATCGGTTTTCATTGATCAGCCTAAAAAATGCCCAGTCCTTTCTAACATGCTCTCAGAGCTCTATTCTCAGCCCAGTATCAAGCTGTGACCCTGCCTTTGCAGAGGCTGAGAACACAAAAGAAGTCTGAACCCAATGAGAAAGAAGTGTTTACACAAATAATGTTATTGTAGGGGACGATGGGACAAGCACCACATTAAACATGTTGTTGTTGTTAGTTGCCATGGAGTCAGCCCCCCATTCATGGCAACCCTGTGCACATTGGAATGAAATGCTGCCCCATCCTGTGCCATCCCCATGATCAGTTGGGACCGGGCCATTGTGATTCATAGGGTTCTCATTGGCTGATTTTCAGAAGTAGGTCAGCAGGACTTTGTTCCTAGTCTGTCTTAGTCTGGAAGCTCCACTAAAATCTGTTCGGCATTATAGCAACACACAAGTCTCCACTGGCATGTGCATGGTGGCTGTGCATGAGGTTCATTGACCAGAAATCTACCCAGGTCTCTTGCATGGAAGGTGAGACTTCTACCACTGAACCACCACTGCCTTCATATTAAACATAAACTAGTTGCCATTGAGTCAAATTGTGCTCCATAGAGTTTTCAATGTCTGATTTTTTCAGAAGTAGATCACCAGGCCTTTCTTCTGAGGCACCTCTGGATGGACTCAAACTTCCAAACTTTCAGTTAGGAGCCAAGCACATTAACCGTTTGCACCACCCAGGGACTCCATACTAAACATACAACCTGGGAATTACGGGCGATGAGAGAGAGCTTCTTAGAAATTGAAAACTCAATGGGCTGGACTTTGTTTTGGTATCCCCAGAAGACAGCCCAAGGGCTGACATGGAGTAGGTGCTCAGGAAACATTGGGAGGAAGCAAGGAAGCCGGGTCTTGAAATATAGGAAGAGAGCTTTCCAGACAGAAGGAGCAATGTGAGCAGAAATGGAGGGTTGAGGCCTGTGGCAGACAGATGGCTCTGTGACCCCTGCTTCCTGGTGTTGACAGCCTTTTGTAGTTCCGCCTCTGGAGTGTGGGTGGGACCTGTGACTCTCTTCTAACCAATAGAACACAACAAAGGTGATGAGTGGATGTGATTATATTATCCAACATTGTCTTGCTGAAGTCAGACCCTTGTTGACTTTGAGAAAGCAAGCTGCCTACTGGGGGAGCCCACAGGGTAAGGAAATGCAGGCAGCCTCTAGTTGCTGAGGGTGGCCTCCAGCTGACAGCCAGCAAGAAAATGAGACCTTTAGTCCTACAACCGCAAGGAACTTAATCCTGTCAACAACTAAATCAGCCTGGCTGACACCCTAAGTGCAGCCTGGTGAGATCCTGAGCAGAGGACCCAGTGAGCCATGCTTGGATCCTGACCCACAGAAACTGTGAGATAATAAATATGTGCTGTTTCAAGCCACTAAATTGGTGATAATTGGTTACATAGTGTAATGGATTGAATTAGGCCCCTCCCCCTCAAAAAAATATGTGTTGTAAATCCTAACCTCTATGCCTGTGGTTATAATCCCGTTTGGGAATGAGTTGTCTTTGTTATGTGAATGAGGCAGGTTTAGCGTAGGGTGTACCTTGGGTCAATCACTTCTGAGATATAAAGGAGATTAAACAAGCAAGCAAGCAAGCAGAGATGGGGGAAGAGAGCTGCCAAGCCACATGAAGATCACCCAGGAGCAGAAGCTCAAAGAGACAAGGACCTTCTGCCAGAGCCGACAGAGAGAGAAAGCTTTCCCCTGGAGCCAGCACCCTGAATTCAGGTTTCTAGCCTCCCAAACTCTGAGAGAATAAATTTGTTTACTAAAGCCACCCACTTGTGGCTATTTCTGTCACAGCAGCGCTAGATAACTAAGACACGCAGCAAGTGATAACTAACACAGGGCCACACTGGGAAGTCTTAATGGAACTTCAGGTCATTGAGATAGTTGAGGGTGGCTGTCAGGTGACAAAATATTGGGCATCAGTGGAGGCGGTGGGGGAGGAGTAATGTGAAGCAGACAATGATGGCTACCTTTTACTGGACACTAACTGTATGCCAGGCACTGCAGTAAGGGTTATACACGTACAAACTTACTTAATCCTCACAAATGCTAGGATTTAGGGACTTTCATTACCCCCATTTTACAGTTGAAGAAATTGAGGTGCAGAGAAATTAAGCACACAGCTGATAAGTGATAAAGCTGGAGCTCAAGCTAAGAAGCCTAACTGCATTGCCCCCATTTTAAAGTGCTCTGCCGCACCCCTCAAGAGTGAGGGGGCCGGGATGTCCAGTTTGAGGAAGTGTACTCTTCAGGCAGTGGGATCCTTTGAAGGCCGTGGGACAGGGGAGTGACACAATCCATTGTGTGTTTTGGAAAGGCATCTTCCATAGAGCAGAGAGGAGAGTGGGGAGCCAGGCTGTGGAGAGACTTGGAGGATGAGGAGACTGGGGGTGTCTATACAGGATGGAAGAGTCAAGGGGAGACCCAAAGCTAGGCACTGGGGGTAGACTGGGGGAAGTGCAAGACCAAGTGGCAGGGCTGAGTTGCTGATAAAAAGCCCCTAGGCCAGCAGACATCTCTGGGGTCAGGGCCTGGTTGAAGTGCTCCAGTGGGGCCTGAAGCTTGCTGCCACCCCAGTTCTGCTCTGCAGGCCTGAATCCTGTTCCTCTTCCTCTTGGGTGAGGTGGGGCCAAGGGAAACTCAGTCCCCAGCCCAGCCAGTCCCTCTGCAGTTGGTCAATACCCTCAGTGTTGGTCCCTTCCTCCTCCAAGGTCTCCTGGGAAGTGTACTCAAGGCTACTGTTATGTCAGGTGCACAGACGCCTGATGGGCACAGCCAAAAGCCACCACAGAATTCAGACCCCTGCCCTCCCAGGCACAGCACCCACCACTCCATGAGGTTCAAACTTGTCCAGGGTCCCACTGAGCCCATCTCTCCAGCTTCAGCGGCCCCCACCAGAAATTAAACAAAACCAGGCGTTGACTGGGATGAGCCAGGCTTAGGCCAAATGCTGCAATTCATTTTTTAATCTGGAAATTTACAAACCGCTAAGACGTCTGGGGCACTGAGCCTCAAAGCAGCTGATCCCATGCTAGCTAATGAGGGTGGTGGCTTCGAGCTAGAGGGCCTGGCAGCTGGCACTTCTGGGTAGAACTGTCCCGAAGCCAAGTGCACTGGTGGCTGGACCGGCTCTCCAGGTGGCCCCCCACAGAAGGAAATGCCTGAGGGCTCCGCTGAGTGGACCTGAGACCCCAGCTTGCCTCTCTCCTAAGTCTCCTCCCCTGGGCCCCAGCCACGCCTCCGTCCTTACAGTCCTGTCCTACACCTGGGCTCTCCAGCCAGCGCCTTTACTCTTTGTGTGCCTTGTGCTAGGAATGTCCTTACTCTTCTCCACCAAAAAACAAACTGAACCAGTTACCTTCGAGTTGATTCCAACTCATGGGGACCCCATGTGTACAGAGTAGAACTTTGCTCCATAGGGTTTTCAAGGCTGTATGACCTTGCGGAAGCAGACTTCCAGGCCTTACTTCTGAGACACCTCTGGGTGGGTTCAAACCACCAACCTTTCGGTAAATAATCAAGCGCTTAACTATTTGTGCCACACAGGGGCTCCTTACTATTCTCCAAACCCATTGCCATTGAGTCCATTCCGACCCCTAGTGACCCTATAGGACAGAGTAGAACTGCCCCATAGGGCTTCCAAGGAGCAGCTGGTGAATTTGAACTGCTGACTTTTTGGTTAGCAGCCAAGCTCTTTAACCACTTTGCCACCAGGGCGCCTTTAAATCCCACTTTCACAGGCCAGAGTCTCCACAACGCCTTCATGAATGCCAACAGAGATGCTGTTTCCCTTCTCCAAGGCTCCTGGGACTGTTGCCTCCCTCAGGTGCCCTCAGAATATTTTGCCTCATGTAATAATATCTGCATGTTCTTTTCATCCTTGACTGAACCACCTAGGGCCGGGGCTGGATCTGGGTCATCTCTGCACCGTCCCCACCACTCAGTGACCCCAAAACACAGGCACAAGAGCGTATGCTGGTGAGGAGGGGCAGCCCTACTGGAAGCCAGTGCACAGGGGGTATTTTTAACAAATTAGCAGATGTTTTTTACCATTGTCCTTGAATAGCCTGAGGACGTTGTATCCATCATTCAGGGAAGGGGATTGGAATGAAGGGTGCACTACCTATATCTTCTTATCATTCACTTCTCCCCACCCCAGACACACATGAACCGTTTTACTTCAAGCACCTGCCCAAGGGCTTTTTTGTTTTTTTTTTTTGCAGAACTGGTGGTGAGCTAACTTGGCCTGAGAATTTTCACCTCCTGGTATTCACCCCCTTGTATAGCGGCCTCCACACACAAGGACAATTCATGGTGTGGGCCAGAAGTGCTGGGGGTTGTCATCTCTGGGAGCAGCCTTCAACCCATGAGAGGGGAGTGATGGACAGATACCCTAGTATACTTGACCTACAGATGAGACAACACCGAGGTGTACTCTGCAGTCTCCCAGAGGTTCCCATTGGGATTGAGCCCCAGGTGCCCACACTGGTAAACTGTATTGCCTCCCTTCTCTGTCTCACTTCCTCACTTCCATGCCAGGGTTTCCTAGAATCACCTCCCAAATAAACTCCAATCTCAAGGTCTGTTTCTAGAGGAATCTAGAAGGAGGCAACAGAATAGAAAGCAGATAAATGACCATGTCACTCTGCTCATGGAAGATAATGCCAGGTGCCTCTGAGGAAAGTTTCAAGACTGATGGGGAAGTGTTGACAGCAAAAAAAAGTTCATAGGACTCCAGAGAAAAGTGGCCTGGGCCCACTCCCCAGACAGAGCCCCAGGGAGGTAGAAACAGCTCAGTGAGGAAGGCCTTGCGGGGTGAAATTGCAGAAGAGAGTCTGCCCGTCTCCCAGAGATCTGGTTCCCCAGGCATAGCCGGAAGCCTTGGGTAGGTTCCGGGCCCCACAGTCATAGCAAGGAAGCAACGAAGAACCCCAGAACTAGACCACCACTGGGACATCTCAATGCCCGGACCCACAACAGCCCCCAGAGCTTTGGCTCAACCCCTAAAAAGCCAATAATCCTAGAAAATGGCTGTAACAGAGCAAGGGCTCAGAATCAGTGATAATTTGGGTTTCTTAAAGACACTTGACTTTAAGGACCCAGCAGTAGCTGCTAAACTAGCATCTCTTCCTCTTCAGGGTCCTCACCAGGACTTCTAGGACCACTGAGGATGCTAGGACCCTAATCCACAGGGTGAGGTCTGAAGTCCAAAGAATCACCTTCTACATATCTCCTCTCCCCTTGGGATCTCCTGGGGCTCAGAGCTTCCCTGACACCACCCCCAAGCTAGCCAGGGCCAGAGCCTGTCAAGAAGCAGTCAGAGACCAAACCTCTCCATCTATGGGGAGAAAAGCTCCTTCTCGGGGTGCACGGGGTGGGGGGGGAACCTCCCCAGTTCCTCCTCAGTAGATGCTCAGTACCTCCCAGCCCTGCCCTCCTCCCCAAGCCCACCCTGCACTTGCCTGGGGGTTGTGATTTCTTGAGGCTGGAGTTCCCCTCTTGTTCCCCAGTGTCTGGATACAAAACAACTGCCCAGGCCATACACACTGACACGTCCCCCAGCCTTTTTGGTTCAACAGCACCCAGCCCAACAGCAGAGAGTCTCCAACTGGGACCATATGGCCAGAAGGCTCCCAAAGAACAGGGCTTCTTAACCTGATTCACTGACCCCCACCCCCAACCCCCACAGGATACACAAATAGAAATCAGAGCTTCCATGAGTGTGGATTGGAAAAAATGGAATCTGGCACAGTGGTTAGGTGTTCGGCTGCTAACCCACCAGCTGCTCTGCAGGAGAAAGATGTGGCAGTCTGCTTCCATAAAGATTACAGCCTTGGAAACCCTGTGGGGCAGTTCTACTCTATCTTATAGGGTCACTGTGAGTTGTAATCAACTTGATGGCAGTGGGTTTGGTATTTTGGGTTTATTTTCATTAACTTTTAACTGATATTTAACATTTTTTTCCATTATGAAAGTAGGCAACAAAGCACAGTGGGTGGAGTCCCTGGGTGGCACAAAAGGTTAAGCCCTCTACTGCTATCCAAAAGGTTGACAGTTCAAATCCACCCAGAGGCACCTTAGAAAAAAGAACTGGCTGTCTACTCCTGAAAAATCAGCCATCAAAAACTCTACAGACCACACTTCTACTCTGACACATGTAGGATCACCATGCTTTGGAATCAATTTGACAGCAACTGGTTTTTTATCAGCAGGCAATGTGACTTTGTCACCAGGAGAAACCCCAGATATATTTGTATCTCACGTTACCACTGGTAGAGATGTCTCAAAATGTCATTTATAATCATCACTACTTTAAAATCATGGCAGTTGCTCAGCCCACAGCTAGATCTTGATATCTGATGCATGAGGAAAGAAATACATATTTCACTATGATGCAAATTTGTTTTTAATATTGTGATAGCTGTATTTCAATTGATGTCCTTTGTAATCCTTCAAGTTTTATACCTTTTGCATTTAAAAACTTCATCCTGAGAAGGGTCCGCAAGCTTCACCGGACGCCAGTAAAGAGGTCTGAACCCCTGCCAAGGGAAGACCCCTGGGAAGGAGGAAGAGGTGGTCTCCAGTTAGGAAGAGTCCTCATTCTGTCTTCAAAGAGTTGGGCGAGGAGGTCATAGAAAAAAGTATTCTGGGCCGGGGGCTGGGCAGCCAGACTCTGGAAAACAAGAGCCTAGCAAAAGGCTTTATTCCATCTCTTCCTCTTTCTACTTTTTTTTTTTTTTTGTTAAAACTTGTTATATTTACAGCTTCAACTTCTGAACTTCGCCATTCTGCCCAGCATGGAGCTTGACAGGAGGGGGATCCCGACAGGGTGGAGTGGAAGGTGAGGATCTGAGGGGCGCCAATCTGTGGCCCCCTGGATTAGGGGCTGGGTGGTGGCCAGGGGCCCAGGGATTGGCCCTCAGTTTCTCAGTTGGGGGCTGGCAGTGGAAGAGCCCTAGTTCCAGGGGCTTCCTAGAAACAGCTCGTGTTGGCTGTCACTCAGGGCTGGTGAGACAAAGTCAAAAGTGAGCTCCAGGGCGCAAACTGGAGTGAACCCTAAGTGCCTGCCCTGGGAAGTCACTGGCTGACAGGACCCCCTCAAGCAATTCAGGTAGAGGGTGAGCAACACTGGCAAGCTAGCTGTGTCAGAGATGTTGGCTGGCTCCCCAGTCATTGTCTTCTGTTTCTCCCATAGTGTAGCAGACGCTTTGGGGGCCCGTGTCTGATTACAGCCATAGCTGCAGTGGACAGTTCTGTGCAGGCTCTCAGCATCCCACCTTACGAGCATATAAGGCTCTCCCTTTACCTGCCTCAGGCTATCTCTGAAACCACAGCCAGCACTGAATTTCCCAGAGTAACGTGGACCACTCTGGGAGGCTTCCGAGGTCTTGCTGAGTGGAGCCTCCAACTTCTACAGCAGAGACCTTGATAGCACACTCCCTGCTCCCTTCCTCCAGCCCCCAGGAATCACCTCCCAAATTAACTACCTGCCTGTACCCAAGACCCTGCCCCAGGCTCCACTTTCAGGGACATCCAAACTAAGACACATAGTAATAGAATTTTTGGCTAGGCACATGACCACCCTGAACAAAGGCTATGTTTTCCAGTCGCCTGTTATAGCTAGATGTAGCTACGTGACAAAGTCATGGCAAGTGGGATATGAAAAGAGGTGACAGTGCAACTTCCAGGTCACTCAGTTAATAGGAAGGGGGGTTTTGCCCTCTCCTTCCCCTTTTCCCTCTCCCCCACTAGCTGAAATGCAGAAGTGATGGTGAGCCAACTTGGGCCAAGGGTCTTCACCTCCTGATACTCACACCCTTGTGTGGGCCTCCCACATTGAATCAGAAGTGAACTGTGTGACCAATAGAATATGACAGAAGTGACAGTCAGTGACTTCCAATGCCTTGTGGCTTCCATCTTGGTCTTTTGAATCCTTTGCTCCGGGGAAGCAGCCACCATGTCAGCAGGACACTCAACCAGCCCAGTGGAGACAGATCCAGGTGGAGAGGAACTGAGGCCTCTTGCCAACAGCCATGTGAGTGAGCCACCTTGAAAGTGGATCCTCCAACCCCAGTCAAGCTTTCAGATGACTGCAGTCCTCACTGACATCTGACTACAAACTTATGAAAATTATCAAGTCAAAACTATCTGGCCAAAGCTGATGAAAAGGAACACAAGTTGAGTAAGGATACTGTTGATGTGTTGTGAGATTGTTAACCACTGTTATAGGGCAACATTTGTAGTAACTGTTAAATGGGAGGCTATTTTGTCCTGTAAGCCTTCATCTTGGGCGAGAATGGCAGCACAATTGGAAGAGCATAGTCAATGTCACTTAAATGTGTAAGTAAAAAGTTTTGACACGGTGTATCTTTGGCTATGTGTATTTTCACCAAAAAAAAAAAAAAAAAACTGAGAATTCAGAGGGTTAAAATGTTGTGGGGTTGTTAACCAAAGTCATAAAACAGCATGTGTACTACTGTTACATGAGAAACTGTTTGTTCTGTAAGCCTTCACCTGAAGTACAATAAAATATTTAATTAAAAAAAAAAAAAAAAAAAACTATCTGGCCAAGTAGCTCCCAAATTCCTGACCTACAGAAACTATGAGAGGTAATAAATGACTTATGGAAGTCACTAAGTTTTAGGGTAATTAGTTATACAGCATGAGATAACTGATACAGAGTAACTAACATCCAAGGGATGGTTGAGCAACAAGATAGAAGGATCCTGGGCCCTTAACGTCACAGTTCAAGCCCTCATACCAACTCTGGCTTCTATGTGGAAAAAAAATAAATGATTTCATTTAAACCACTGTTCTTTTTGTCTCTATTGCATGCAGCTAAATCTGTATCCTAACTAATACAGCATCTGAAACTGCTCCCCACATGTCCTCTCCTGACAGCATTTACATGGAAATGATCTAAAGAAAGACAGAGACCTACATTACCACTGAGATCGTGTGCAGGCACTCAACACACACAGATGCTTAGGATTTCTTCCAGATGGCAAGCAGGAGGGGTTGGGCTAGAGGAGATGCAGAAAGCCAGCTCAAGACTCTCCTTACTGTGAAAGAGCAGCAAATGCTGGCAGGACTGAAGGGGTGGCCTGGGAAAACCACACTGACTCCACTAACTATTAGGACATGGAGCACAGACTCATATTCAGAAAAAGCACCAGATCCAGGAGAAAACTCCACAGGTCAGGAACAGACACCCCCCTGCAGATTCACAGGGAATGTCTCTCCCTGTCATGGGTGGTGCAAAGGGTTACCGTGTTTGCTGCTAACTGAAAGGCTGGAGGTTCGAGTCCACCCAGGGGTGCCTCAAAAGAAAGGCCTGACAGGACTAATGAGGCACAGCAGTCCAGGGACAAGAACTAGAAGGCAGGAGGGGACAGGAAAGCTAGTGATAGGGAATCCAAGGTTGACAAGGGACAGTGTTGACATGTCATGGGGTTGTTAACCATTGTCATAGGGCAGTATGTGTACTAACTGTTTAATGAGAAACTATTTGTTCTGCAAACCTTCATCTAAGATACAAAAAAAATAATAATTATCTATGTGAGATCATATTGATAATAGCAACTCAAAAGGTTTGATGGGAAGCCTAGGAGACAGTGAGTTGAAGGTAATGGTGATGGAATAATTTGGAAAAAGATAGTCAGAATAGCAGCACAACTGGAAGAATGTAATTGATGTCACTGAATTGTACATGTAGAAACTTTCGAAATGGTGTAACTTTGGCTATGTACATTTTCACCAAAAAAATGTCCTCAAGGTTGAGAAGGGAGTGTTGACATGTCGTGGGGTTGTGAACCAATGTCATAAAACAATATGTGTACTGACGGTTTAATGAGAAACTATTTGTTCTGTAAACCTTCATCTAAAGTACAATAAAAAAATTAAAAAAAGAAAGGTCTGGCAATCTACTTCTGAAAAAATCAGCCATTGAAAACCCTGCGAAGCACAGTTCTAATCTCACACACCCATAGGGTCACCATGAGTTGGAAGCAACTCCACGGCAGCTGGTTTGGTTTTGGTTTTTGGTCATAGAGCTAAAACAAGCCTTACTCCTTACTCCTTTCTTACTCCTCCCCAGAGTGGACTCTTGCACTCTGCTGTCCCAAACAAGTTGGAGGGGAGGTGTGTTACTAGGGCTGCAGTATTAGGAATCTCTCCATTTCAAGTGACAGAAAGCAAAGCAAAGAAGGAATTTACAGCTCAGAAACTGAAAAATGCATGGGTAGACTAGCTTTAGGGGTCCCTGGGTGGCACAAACATTTTGCGCTCAGCTGCTAACTCAAAGGTTAGCTGTTTGAATCCATCGGTAGTCCCATGGAAGAAAGGCCTGGCAATCTGCTTTTGTAAAGATCACAGCCAAGAAAACCCTAAGGAGCAGTTCTGACTCTGTAACACACTGGGTCACCATGAGTCAGAATCAACTCAATGGCAACTAGCAACAGCATGATGACTGGCTTTAGGCACAGCTGGCCTAAAGGACTCAAACAATGTCATCAGAAATCTCTCTCTCTCCTTAGATCTCTTGGATCTTATTTCTTATGTATTGTCTCAAATCTCAGGCAGGTAAATATGACCACCGCCACAGGTGGCTTACATTTTCCTGGCATAATAGCAGAAAAGCGTGCTTCTTTTCCCATATTCCAGCAAAAGTTCCAGGTCTGATGCTCACTGGCCCAGCTTGGGGCATGAGACCATCACTCTAACTCTCGCTGGCCAGGCCTGGGGCAAGTACCCACCACTGGAGCCAGAGTGGAGGATGACCCTCACCCAACCACTGAACCTCAATGACCAAGAATAAGGAGCAGTGGTTTCTACCCAACAATCAAGATGGAGTTCCCAGAAGTGCACTGGATAATAGACGTGTTCTACACAGCTGTGTTTTCCACACTAACATCAGGAGGATGAGGAAAGTGGCTCTGACAGCTGAGGAGTGGCCAGCATGTGCCAGGCTAGAGCAGACCTGGCCGTGGTAGAATGTGTCCAGCGCGTCCCTGGGGCAGGGAAGCTGAGACTCCAACTTTAGTCTGGCTGCCAGTTAAGGGAATCTCAGGCCCAAGCTGCCCCGTAAATTGGCACTTTCCCTAACCAGGGGTGGGCTATTCCTTTAGTGGACACAGTTCTGTACTTCTGTGGGGCAGGACCATCCTCACGGTCTTGCAGTGGTGCCCAGTGGCCCTCAATGTGGTCTAGGCTCCAATCTGCGTGACCTCTGCCCTTTGCTTCCTCCCCACCCCTACTACAGGGGGTGTGCGTGCTGTGCCCCTCTGCCAACTCCTACTGAGCCTCTCCTCTGATCTGCACCATCAGAAGTGGCCGAGCCTCATCCTGCAGCCCCCACTCACAACCTACCTCCCCTCTGTAGAGAATTCTGGTGTCCCCAGCCAACTTGGAACTCCCAGGGCAGGGCCTGAGTTTCCTCTTTGTTCCCTTGGCCCCGTTTTCCTCTCCCTTGGGGAGGATAGACCTGAGTCTAGACCCAAAGGGAGGGATTACTAGTCTCATGTTTGGAGCCCCCGAGGCAAAAGAAACTAATACCAATCCAGGTGGCTTCCTAGAGGCGGGGGCAGGTGTCAGGGTTCACCTGGGCGCGGCAGGGCTGCTGAGGCTGTCAGTGTACCTGTCTCCATCCCTCTGGGCCCTGTGCCATCCTAGGTGAGATGAGGTCAAGGGGCAGGGACAGCTGGCAAGTGACTCGGGCCTGGGCAGAATCCAGACTAGGGAGGAAGTGAGAGAGGCTTGCACAGCTGAGGCTATTTTCACTCAGACCTGTGCAAACAGAGGTGTGGGCTGGTCTGGCCAGTTCTCTCCCCAGTGCCTGGTCTCAGAGCCCCTTACCAGGACAGACCAGGACGGCAGTGCCCACTGGGTTGGGAGTCCGAGGGGAGGGGGGTGTAGAGGAAGGGCAAGTGTGAGAACGGCCCCCATGTGACCAAGAGACTCCCAACCTTGAGGTCCTGGTTCCTTTCTCAGGGTGCTAGACTCCTGCTAGGAGTCAGCCACACCCTCCCACTCCCCAGAGTGACCCTCACCTCTCTCCTATGCCCCGTGTGGGGCTGAGGCTGTGAGCAAGATTAGGGGTAAGCCTGGGCTCAGAGATCAGGCTGGGTGGAGGCCTATGATCAGGGTTGGGTTGAGACTGGAGTCAGAGGGCAGGCTGGGCTGAGCTAAGGCCTAGGATCAGGATCAGGGGTCAGCTTGGAACCAGAGGGCACTCTGGGCGGAGGCCTATGATCAGGTTAGGGAGCAGCCCAGGGTTAGGGTCAGCCTGGGATCACGGGTCAGGCTTGGCCAAGGCCTGGAATCAGACGTAAGTCAAAGCTGACAAAGCCTCCCGGAGGAGCTTCACTAACACCCGCTCCGGGCCTGCCATCCCAGCAGAGGACCCCAGGAGGCCCCCAGAGTGGGTGACTGACATGGATTGAAGCCTTGAGGCATGGCAGAGGCTCCTCTGAGAATTAAGGTGGGAGGAACCATCCTGGCAGAAGGAACAGCCCAAGCATAGGCCCAGAGGCAGGAAAGAGCATAGTGTCATCTGGCAAGCTCAGCATCCCAGAGGCCAGGCTTAGGGGGAACAGGGGTGGTGAGGGAGAAACAGGACCCAGGTAGAAAAGAGCCTCCAAGACCAGGCTACATAAGACCCTGAAGGAGTTCTCCTCAAAGCCAGGTGAGAGGACAGTGTCAGAAACCTGCGGCCGAGGGACAGACAGCATCAGCTCTGGGTTTTAGGATGATTCATTCATTCATCCATTCCACAAATACGAATAGAGGACTTTCTATGTCCCAGGCCACCGTTCTAGGGACATGCTATACGTTAAGGGACCAAACAGCTAGAAATTGCTGTCTTTGTGGAACTTATGTTCTAGCAGGGGGAGATAGCTAATAAATATAAGAAAGTAAACTCACAAACAATTAAATGACATATAACTTAGAAGGTGATAAGTCCTGTGGAAAAAATGCAGACAGGGTAAGGGGGCTCAGGAGTTTGAGGGGAGGAGGAGTTGGCAGTATTAAATAGGGAAGTTGGGTAGGCTGCCTTGAGGAGAGAGGGAGGGAGCTTTGGGGATACCTGGGGCAGAGCATTCCAGGAAGAGGGAACAGCCAGTGCAAAGACACTAAACAGAAGGGTAAGTTCTAGAAATAGCAAGGAGGCCATTGTGGCTGGAGTAGATGAGCACAGAGGTAAAGGGGAGGTTATGGGGGAATCACAGATAGGCCCTGAAAACACCTGAGCCTTTACTACCAGCGAGCAGCACTATGAACTAAAAAGCAACAGGATCTCACTTATGTTTTAAAATAATCAGTTTTAGGGAAATATGTTCAATAACACCAAACCCATTGCCATCCAACCCCATGTGTTACATAGTAGAACTGCTCCATAAGGTTTTCTGGGCTGTAATCTTTACAGAAGCAGATTGCCAGGCCTTTCTTCTGCAGTGCTGGTGGGTGGGTTCAAACCGCCAGTCGCCACCCAGGGATACAATCAGTAAAAGCCAGTGGGAAGCTAAATGTCCACAGCTACCAAGGCCTCCACTGGACTGAGTCCAGTACGGCTAGATGGTGCCCGGCTACCACCACTGACTGCTCTGACCAGGATCACAACAGAGGGTTCTGGACAGAGCTGGAGAAGGATGTAGAACATAACTCTAACTCACAAAAAAAAGACCAGATTCACTGGCCTAAAGGAGACTGGAGAAGCCCTGAGAGTATGGCCCCCAGACACCTTTTTAGCTCAGTGGGAAGTTACCTCCAAGGTTCACCGTTCAGCCTGGGAGTGGACAGCCCCGTAAAACCAAATGAGACTAACGAGGTACAGGAGTCCAGTGACAAGGGCCAGAAGGCAGAAGGGGACAAGGAAGCTGGTGATAGGGAACCCAAGTTTGGGTAAGGATATTGTTGATGTGTTGTGAGATTGTTAACCATTGTCATAGGGCAATATTCGTAGTAATTGTTAAAGGAGAAACTATTTTGTTCTGTAAGCCTTCATCTTAAGTGAGAATAACAGCACAATTGGAAGAGCGTAGTCAATGTCACCGAACTGTTCATGTAGAAATTTTTGAAATGGTGTATCTTTGGCTATGTGTATTTTCACCAAAAAAAAAAAAAAAAAAGGTTGAGAAGTTAGAGGGTTGACATGTTGTGGGGTTGTTAACCAATGTCATAAAACAATACGTGTACTACTGTTTCATGAGAAACTATTCGTTCTGTAAGCCTTCACCTGAAGTACAATAAAAAAATTAAAAAAGACAGTGGGAAGCTAGTGTACAGGACCAACAACTGTTTCTTCAAAAGAAAACTTGCAAAGAAAAGAGAGACATAGGTAGAGAGATGGAGCGTACTTTCACAGTAAATTCTAACATGTGAACCTTATTTAAACAGACAATTGGTTTTAAAAAAAAATTATAAGGCAAGGAACGAAAACTAAAAAATGACTAAATGGAAACCAAACCAAACCCCTTGCCGTCTAGTCAATTCCCACTCATAGCAACCCTATATGACAGAGTGGAACTGGCCATAAAGTTTCCAAGGAGCTGCTGGGGGATTTGAACTGTCTACCTTTTGGTTAGCAGCCAAGCTCTTAACCACTGTGTCACCAGGGCTCCAGATGATGACCATGTATTTATATTTAGTATTATTAAGAAATTTGAGGGGTTTTATTAACGGATTTGGGAGTTTTTTAAGGTTTTATGTGAATAATGACATCGTGGTTATTATTTTTAAGAGTCCTTATCCTTTAGATACCCTGGTGGTGCAATGGTTAAGCACTCAGCTGCTAACGGAGAAACTGGCTGTTCAAATTCACCCAGTAGCTCCATGGGGGAAAAAACCTGGCGATCGGTTCCCATAAAGATTACAGCCTTGGAAACCCTACAAGGTAGTTCTACTCTGTCATATAACGTCGCTATGAGTCGGAATCGACTAGACAGCACACAACACCACCAAGAACGTCTTTTAGATATGTACTGAAATATTCACAGATAAAATGAAAATCTGTGATTCAACTCAAATT
Source organism: Dugong dugon (assembly GCA_030035585.1). Lineage (NCBI taxonomy): Eukaryota > Metazoa > Chordata > Mammalia > Sirenia > Dugongidae > Dugong > Dugong dugon. Next base: position 24,790,461 of record CM057481.1, on the reverse strand, counting down.
ATGGCGGTTGGGATGGGGGCAGAGAGGAAGCAAGCTAAGTATTGGGTACATGGGAGTTCATTATATTACTTTATCTACTTTGCAGTTGAAGCTCTTCTTAATAGACTAAAAAATAATAATAGCACTCAACCCTGCCGCTGAGACTGGGGAGTAGGGGCCAGAAGCGGCCGGAAGGGGGCGGAGATTGTGAGGAAGGTACTGCGGTGAGAAGGCAAGCAGGTCAGGGAGGAGATGATGATTCCACGGGGACCTGACACAGGAAGCAAAAGGCGGGAAGGCGGGGGACAGGGAGGGGCTTGCAAGAGAAGGCGTCCGTCCCTCCCCCTCCCCATCCCTTGCTCAGTCCTTTCTCCCCACCCCCACCTTTCCTCCCTCTATCCACTCTTCTCACCTTCCATTCCTCACTCCTCCTTCCTCACCTCTCCTTCCAAATCCTTTCTCCTTCCCCACTTCTTCCATCTTCCAGACCTAGTTCCCGGCCCTGCTCAGATGACCCACCACCACCACCACCACCACCACCAACTGGCTTCTTCTCTGCAGCTGGGTTGACACGCAGCTCCAGTCTGATTTCCCTTGTCACGGTCCCCAGCCTCCCCTCTGGCCCCCCAGCCTCCCCTCCGAGGCCTGCTGTCTCCTCACTAAGGGCTTCCTCCTCTAAGTTTCCTTCAAGGAGGAGAGTGCCTCCCTCCTCAGAGCAGGCACCACCTCAGCCTAAGGCAGCTCTGCCCCAGCCTGTCAGGGAGAGGGAGAAGCAAGGGGTGACCAGCAGGACCCAAATTTCAAGGAGAATGTAAGGTGGTCTTGGCAGTTCTTCTTCTTAGAAATGATTCCTCTCTTGGGCCAAAGATCTCTCACCGCAAGGGAACGCTGAGGCTGGGTGGGAGGCAGAAGTGGCACACAGACCTTTCCTGGCCAGGCCTTTGTTTTCAAGCCTGGAAGCCCTGCAGAGGGAGGAGGGAGGACTTCCCTGCTGTTCCCCCAGACTTCCTCCCTTGAGCAGCACCCACCTCAGGGAGGACTGCAGTGTGCGTGAGAAGGCTGGCCACAAGGCCCTCAAATTAATTCGAATTCTAGGAAATAAAGACAAGCCATGTTTCCTGTACCCCAGAGTTGGTGGACTGAGATTCCCATCCAAGTCAAAAGAAAGGCAGGGAGAGGGCTTCTGGCTCCAGCAGGGCCGGGCTTGGCTGCACCACACCCCAGATTCCAGGCCACAGCCTATGCCCAGTGGCTGTGCACCAACCCACCTTGCAATTTATAGGCTGCCATCAAAGTCCATGCCACTCTCTTGAGGGCCTCGAGACCCTAAAATGGCCTACCTCAACAGGGAGGGTGACATACATTCCCGGCAGTGTCAGAGGGCGGAGCTGGGGTTCTGATAACAACCACAGTAAAAAAGATGGTAATAAGAAGCATTTAGTGATTATGGCTTGGCCTGACCCAAGACATGTTATTTTCAATCGCCTCATATGTCGTCAAAAGCTGGACAATGAATAAGGAAGATCAAAGAAGAATTGATGCCCTTGAATTGTGGTGTTGGTGATGAATATTGACTATACCATGGGCTGCCAGAAGAATGAACAAATCTGTCTTGGAAGAAGTAGAGCCGGAATGCTCCTTAGAAGTGAGGATGGCAAGACTTTGTCTCATATACTTTGGACATGTTACCAGGAGGGACCAGTCCCTGGAGAATGACACCAAGCTTGGTAAGGTAGAGGGTCGGCAAAAAAGAGGAAGACCCTCAATGAGATGGATTGACACAGTGGCTGCAACGATGGGTTCAAGCATTAGCAACAATTGTGAGGATGGTGCAGGATCGGGCAGTGTTTCATTCTGTTGTGCTTGGGGTCTCTTTGAGTTAGAATCGACTTGAACGGTGCCTAAAACAACTACAGGTGAGTATGGCTGTTTGCCTGTGGGCACATTCAGGTTGTACAAATCCCAGAGGCCACTTTGCTGGACGTCTATGCCTGGGGTGAGAGACAGAGGAGGAACCAGAGCTAGACTCTCTCAGCCTAGCACAAGTCTCTCATTCTCTCTACCCAGTCCTCAAGCCATAAGCCTGGCCTGAATCCCGGAGCCTACCTTCAGTCGAGAGTGTCACACAGTGGCCGACACAATGGCCTCAGATAGAAGCCTAGATCCTGCTGATAGGGAAAAAGGAAGTTGGCTGGATGCTCCCACCCTGCCCTGCAAGGACCAGGATAGTAGCTGTGCCTGGCATTTCCCAGGGCTGGGCTGGGCTCTGCCTTCTCCACCCACGGGAGTCCAGACTGTGGACTCATCTCTTTCTGGAGACATCTGTTTATCAAGAGCAGTCTCCATGTTACTACCCTGAATTCTCTCCTCCAATCTTCACTTCCACCTGGCAGGGGAGACCTGCCTCTGCAGACACACCTCCTGGGCAGTGGTTGGCAGTGACCTGCCTGAGGCACGTCAGCTATTAATAGACCTGTCCCAACCCTGCCCTCTTGGTGCAGTCATGGTTTGTCTGGATTGTCTTAGTTCAGGTCCAGGAAGTGACATATCTTTGTGGTCGGTTGATCTTGTTTTTGTTGTTTCATAGTTTTTGCCTCTATGTTCGTGCGTGAACATTCAATTAAATTTACATATAAATGTATTTATTAATACCATTAAATATTATAGAATTGCAGTTTCCTTTATTCGTGCTGTTCTGGTGTTGCCTTAATATCAGCATCATGATTACCTCATAGAATATGTTGGGAAACACTCCATCTTCTCTGCCGACCTGGAGCAGTTTGATTACCTGCTCCTTAAAGCTTTATAGAATTTTCGTATAAACCATCTGGGCCTGCTATCGTTTTGGTAGGGGGGTAGATTTAATAATTTATATTTCTCTAGAAAAGCATCCATTTCACCTAGATGTTCAAATATATCGTCGTGAAGTTGTACATAGTATTGTCTTACACAGAGACATACAAACACACACACATAAATGTTGCAGTGAGCATTTGACCAAGAGACTGCAGCTGCTGTTGGAAAGTAAATGGGGAGAATGGTCCTCCCCTCCAAGACTCATTGCACCATGACCCCTGCGCCAAGCTGCATGATGAGAGATTTCTGACCCCCTGGCCAAACGGAGCCCTGGGATGGTGAGGAGAGGAATTCCTTCCCAGGTCATCCCTCTCTGTGCCCAGACAAGGAGTTCCCAAAGGTAGGACCCAGGTGGCCTCTTCCTCTGTCCTCTAGAGAAGGAGCTCTCCCCTCTCCTTCAACCCCAAGGAGCCATTCTCCATGCCTCAGCTTCCCTTCTGTGGTAGCCATAAAAGTGCATATCTCTTCAAGAAAGACCATGCCATTCAGCTATCAGAAGTACAGTGAGCTACCAGCCTCTTGCTGCAGTGTCTTAGGGGTGCACCACAGCATCTAAGCCAAGGCAGGCTCTGACTGAGCACAGTGGGGCTACTAAGGCTTCTGTGTGCTCTGGAGCTCACTGTTGAGTTGGCAGAGACTTTGTCAGATCCTCATCACAGTCTGAGGCTTCTGGCTGCCAATCCAGCTTCCTCCCCCTTTATCTTTCACAAGGTCCCTCCATCCTCCACACTCCTGCACTCCTACCTCTATCTTAACTCACTGCTTGACCTGAACACCTGTCAGCTGCCTTTGATGGATAAAGGCTTAAAGGTTTAGGTCCCTTCAACTTAAATGCCCAGAGAGGGCAAAGCTTGCCTGCAGCCACAAAGCCATGTGGGCAGCTCTGGCAGGGAATCCTGGAGCAGTAATGCTCAGGTCAGATCATTTCCTCACCTCCTGACCCTCACCACACAGGCTGAGGCCACACTGTGGTCCCCAACCATCCCTCCCACACCACCACAGAAACTTGCACCATTGAGTTCCCGAGCAGGGAGCCTTGAAGGTGGTAAATGCACGACTCTGGGAGGTGGGTGAAGGGCTGGGGGAAGCGAGGGTGGCTCCCACCCCAGGAATGAGGCAGGCAGCCAGGAAGCCAGGCAGGCTCCCAATGAATAACTGCTGATTTCCTCCTCACTATGCCTGTCGTCACGGGGGATAGCAAGTGACTCTGCCTCTCTCTCTTCCCCGCCACCTCCTACACCCTCTGCATCCCTGTGCTTCCCGGCATCTGGAAAGTGGAGGGTGGGCCAGAGGCTGGTTCCAGGGATCTAGGAGGGAAGAAGATTCCAGAATACAACATCCCAGGGGGGAATCCATGCAAGAGGGACATGGGGAAAAAAAGACCCTTCCCAAGCCTGGACTGGTGAGGCAAAGATAGACTCCAGAGGGTCTCAGGCTTTGGATGGGGGTGGGGGTGGGGGGCACTTATAACAGAGCTTCTAAGTCCCTGCTTCTACCCCACTGGTAGCCTGCCCACCTTCCATCTCCTGCTCTGACAGCATTCCCTCCCAGAAACCTTCCTAGGATCCCTTCCTTATCAGATCTCACAGGACTCAAGAGTGGGCCTGTGGTTGACCCCTGGTGCCCCAGGACAGAGGACAGGGCATGTGGGAAGGATTAGTGGAGACGTGGTCAGATTTAGCCTTGGCTGAATTTTTGTAGGCTTTTTGTTTGCTGGTTTGTTTTGTTTTTCCTGCTCCACCTTTCACTTCTGATTGTTTTTGTGTGTGTGTGTGCCCTTTGATAGATAAGAAAGGGTGGCTTTCCCAAGGGAACAATTCTGAAAGAACAAAGAGTGATTTTCATTGCAGAGAATCTACAGGGAAACTAATCCCTCAGAGTCACTGGCTCCCTTCCTGGGAGCCCAAGGACTGGGAGGCTCTGTCGGTGTTCTCCCCACTCCAAACTGGCCTTCTAGCCCTCAAGCTGAAGAGGGGATTGGGTGTGGACCACCCTCCAGAGCAAGGGGAAGGGCAGCCAATGCCCAGGTGGTCGCTCTAAGATTCCCTCCCTCATGAGTCCTCTCCGCTCCTCCACCAACCTCCCGGGATGTGGCCTGATGGTCATATGGCAAAATGGAGTCTGACTTCATCTTTCTCCAATCCTCACCCCTGTCAATACATTCTCAAGTACCCAAGACCCCTGTCCTCAGAGAGAGCAGGAACTTCAACAGGCCAGCATTAATGGTGGGATTTCAGCATTCTGCAGCTGGCTAGGTGGTGTGTGTGTGTGTGTGTGTGTGTGTGTGTGTGTGTGTGTGTGTGTTGAGGGGTGCAGTGGACAAGGGTTTATGATAGCCAAAGCCTATGGATTTGCCATTTATATGCAGGGGCTTCTAGGACCCCAGGCCAGAAGAGGTGACTTTCAGAATAAGGACATGATGCCACTGCCCTGCTTCATGACCTGAGGTCTGAGAGGAGGTACTGTCAGGGTCACAAGGAGAGGCAAGGACATCTGGCTCCTGAACCTAACTATGGCCTCAGGAGTGAGAGTGGCTGAGGAGATAGCAACCATTCAAACACTCACTCCACTGAAGGACTGGGAAGAAGCCCCAGAAAGGCCGAGGCAGAGGTGCCTCCAGAGTTCCGGTATCTGGCGAGGGGCCTGTGTCCAGGCTCACTGATTATACCTGGAGGGGTTGGAAGTTGTGGGGAGCAGACATACACCCTTACGTCCCCCTCTGGCAAGGAGCGCAGCCTGTCTTATCCACCTCTACGCCCCCAATGCAGAGTACAGGGGCTGGCATGCCACAAAAAAACAAAAAAGAAAACCACACCCGTTCCCCTCATGGCAAACTCATATGTTACGGAGTAGAACTGAGCTCCATAGGGTTTTCTTGGCTGTAATCTTTACAGAAGCAAATCGCCAGGCCTTTCTTTTGTGGTGCCACAGGGTAGGTTCTCACTGACACCTTTAGATTAGTAGTCTGGCGCAAACTGTTGCAGAAGGAAGGAGGGAGGGAGGGAGGGAAGGAGAGAGAAAGGAAGAGACAGAGGGAGGGATGGAGGAAGAGAGGGAGAGAAAAGGGGGAGAATAGAAAGCAAATGCAGGCACTCCAAGTAAGTCAGAATCCAGGAGCGGCACCCAGCAGGGCGTTCATACCTTCCCCGCTTGCTTTTCCCCAACTCTTCCCAACCCCACCCCATCCCAGAAGGTCAGCGGCCCAAGTTTGCTGCGCTGTAGCCAGCGAAGCCCCGTGGTTCCGCTGGAATCTGGCGCACATAGACCTGTCAGCCAACGCTGAGATTGGATCTCCTGCAAGGGGCCGCACATCCCGCTACCCACCTGGGGACGCGAAGCCCTCTCCGCCTCTCGTGGCACCGAACACCACCCTTCACACACACACACACACACACACACACACACACACACACACACACACACACACACACATACACACATACACACTCCAATTACATCCACCTATCCACTCACTCGATCCCCGCAGCCACCACCGCCACCTCCGGTCTGGATTGCACCGTCTCGGGCCCTCAAAAAGAGGGTGAGGCAACCACCTGCGCACGGTCCTCAAAACACTCTCTTTCGGGTGCGGTGCCCATGAACCTGCGCCCCATTCTAGTGATAAATAAATCAAGCACTGGGGACGGAGGTTGGAGGGAGGCTGGCCCGATGTTCCCTAGCGGCAGACCTGCCGAACCTCGGAAGCGCGGCACTAGATGCAGGAGGCCTGGATATGACCCTTCTCCGGACCTCAGTTTCCCCGGCTGTAAAAACTGGGAAGACGGGATCGAGGGGCGGTCTCGGGTTCGTTTTAGGTCCCGCGCGCAGAAACTCAGGCCCGCGCGTTGGGGCCAGACCTTCCCTTTCCGCGCGGGGGCGCTGGAACCTTGGGCCAGCACTCGGTCGGGAGATGCGGGGACGCGCCAAACTCCCGGGAGCATGGCCCGGGGGTCGTAAAGGGCAGGGGCGCCCAGACCCTGCGGAGCGCTCCGCGCCAGGACGCCCCGGTGCAGGCCGGAGTCAGGTCTCTGTCGCGTCCTCGCTTGCTCCAGCCTAGCCTCTTCGGCTCGACAACACTGTTGGGAGCGTTGGGTATCCTCCAGCGCGCCTCACCTACCCCCCGTAGCTTTCAGCCCAGGGCCCTGCGTGGGCCGCAACCCGAAGCCTGGGGAGATAAGTGACACTTCCTGTCACTTTGTCTGGTCTGTGCACTAGAGCCCTCCGAGGCGCGGAAGTGGGAAATAGGGAGGCAGGCGGGGAGCCCTCCTGGAGGTGGCAGCTCCGAAGCTAGACGTGAAGGGAGCCCTTGGGTGGGGCTGAGGGGGCGTGCGGGGATGAGAGAGTGCTTCCAGGCTCTTGGGAAAGTCGTGAACCAAGCAGGAAAGGATGGGGCGTGATGGTAGCGCGAAATTCCCCGCAGAGGGGCAAAGGGCTGTGAATGCCTCCAGGTGGAGGGCAGACCGGGTGGGACTGGCTGAGAGAGCGCGGGGACTCCGCGGGGGCGCCCCTAGCCCCGCCCCGTACCTGCGCCGCGGCCCCGCCTCCACTGGGCCATTGGCTAGACCCGCCGCCCATCAGACGAGCCCCCGGGGCCCGCCCCCAGCCCCAAGCAGTGCGTCTTAGCTCTGGGGCCACCGCAGCAGCGCCACTCAGCTAGGCGCCCGGCCTTTGCCCGCGTGGTGCACCGCCCGCCCGCCCAATACCCGTGCGGGGCCGCCCGCTGCAGACTCGGGGCGGACCATGCGCCCGCCGCCCACCACCTGGCTATATGCACTGGCCGGCACCCTAGCCTGCGCCCTCGGCCCCGCGGTGAGTGCCCTCCGGGCCGCCAAGAGTCTGGGCAGCTGGGGGTGGAGTGGGGGCGCCGGGGCCCGGCAGTCAGCGCACGCGTCTATGTAAGGGGAATAAGGGGCACAGAGCACCCCGTCTCGATCCCAGCCCCCGCGCCCAACCCTGGACCGGATCCAGCCCCCAAAGGTGGGGTCTCTTCCTGAGCAGCGGAGAGTAGGCTCAACCCAACGACTTTGGGACACCAAAGGGGGATAGGGCCGGCCCTGGACTTACCTTCAGTGTAGTGGCCGGCCCTATCCCCCCACGGGGGTGTGAGTGAGGTGGGGAGGACCATGGGTGCAGGTCGGGGACTGTGGTGGATTGAGAGGAAGTGTCTGGTAGATCGTGGGTGGGAGGGAGGCTGTGAGAGTCCTCCTTGTGTGCTGTGCCCATCTGGAGGTGACTGTGGGGCGTTGTGTGTACGTGTGGGGGTGACGTCTTCACAGCACACTCAGCACTGGGGCCTCCAGGACCTAGGAAGGGGTCACTGGGAGCAGATGGGTGACAGGCAGACCCCTCCCTATGTCCTCCCACTGAGCAGAAAAGAAGGGCTTTGGAGCTCAAGGGAGAAGGTGGTGGGCAGTGAGGTGCTGGGGGCCGGCATGTGCATGGGGGGAACTGAGCAGGGAGCCAAGAGCCAACAGTGGCCTCTCTCTTCCACCTCTGCTCCCTCCCACCCAGGTATGTGTATGCCCCCACACATGTGTGTCAAGTGTCCCATGAGTGGGCATGCCAGTGTGTGTGTGTGTGTCTGTGTTTGTGGATGGCTCACCTGGGCTGCAGGGCAGACCCTGATCAAGGCAGGGAATGCATGGATCATAGCCCTCCAAATACAGGGAAGACCTCAGGGCTCACTGAGTCCATCTATGCTCACTTTACAGATGGGCAAAATGAGGACCACACACTCAGAGCTCACTCTTCTCCCAGTCAGGCCTGAACTGACGTTGGTTCCCTCTCCATTCGCACCCTAGTCCTTGAAGAATCTGGGGGTATTGCCTGGGCACAGCCTAAAACCCTAGGGGAGTTCCAGCATCTGGAACCAGCTCCAGATTGACTGGTGGGAGGGTGGGGGAGCTTGATCATCTATTCTGTCCCATTATCATCTCCCAATCGTCCCTTCCATCAGGGCAGGAATCACTGTGTTTCCTCCATCTAGCTAATGTCTTGCACACCCTGGGGGCAGGGGACAGGGAGTTCATTGTCCTGGGAATGGAGCTTCTGAAAATTGACAGAAGCCCTGATAGCCCTGAGACCTACCTCCTGAGCACTCAAAGCCTGATCAAGCTCTGGCCCTGGGGCCACAGCTCTGCTACCAATCACAGCCCCTCAGTGTCACAGACCCTCTGGTTCCCACTGACAACCCTCATCCTCTCCCAACCCTGGGCTCTGGCCACTCAGACTCTCCTCGGATAAGCCAGGGACCTTGGGACCACAGCCGGCACCCCATCCCCCACCCCTGGAGCCTTTTCAGCCCAGTGGGGCCTCACTTCACACTAAGTCACATCTGCTGCCACCTCCTGAGACAGCCCAGGTCTGGGCTCCCCCAGTGCCTACCTTCCCTTATCTTTCCACATCTTATTCAGTGTCCAGCTCCATCTCCTCCTCCAGACTGCTGTCCCTGATTGCTCCAACCCACTCTGCCCTCTCCCCGCTCCCCCTCGCTGACCGCACCCTCCAGCCCTACTTGCTTTCCAGCCAGGCTGTTCTGTTCATTCTATGGGTCAAGGGCTAGAGCCTATGTCCCCCATAGCCCAGTGCAGAGCTGGGCGCACAGGGGGAGAAGGGACTCAGCCAGGACTGGGTGATGGCAGGTTGGAGAGCACAGGCCCCAGTTTCCCTCTCTGCTCCTCCTTCCTTGCCCACTGGCCACCAGTTACTCCCTCTCAGGATGGACACCAGGTAATCCTGCTCCAGCTGGACTCAGTGAGGGGGGGTGAGGGCAGACATTATCAGAGTCATAAAATGTCAGCTGCAAAGTTCAGGTTGAAGGCCCAAGGCCTTATCATTCCTGTTTATGGTTCCTGACCTCAGCCTGCGAAAGGGAAATCTCTGAACAGGGAAGCAAAAGAGGGAAAGAAAACCTTCAGTGTCTCAGAGGAGGAAGTCTGCCCCAAGGCCACCCCCTGGGCCTTCCACTGCCAGTGCCCCCACCCCACCCCCACCCCCACCAGACTTCTCACCTCTTGCAAAGCTGCCCAGAGCAGTGCCCAGGTTCTGCCTGGGAAGACCCCCAGGCTGGTGGGGAAGCCCAGACCCAGTGACGCAGGGAGCTGGGATGGAAGGATAGAAACCTCCAAGACGGCCTCCTGAAAGCCCTGGGTGGGCCTAACCAAGGGCGGTACCTCACTCTGAGGAGAAGAGGCCTGGCCCAGCTGCAGCATGTTCCCTAAAACCCACAAGGCAGCCTGCTGGGGGCCAAGAGGACTTGGGTAGCTGTGGACAGCTACTGGAGAGGTTGGAAGCAGGTGGCAGGGGCAAAATGAGGAGGTAAGGCAAGGTCTTCAGGGGCAGGTGCTCAGCAACCTGCCTTAGAGAGGAGTTGGGGGAAGCCAAGCATCCCCCACCCCCTGGACCTTTCCAGCCTTTAGGGGCAACTGGAGGCGTCCTAGCCCTGGTGGTGCAGTGGTTAAGTATTCGACTGCTAACTAAAAGGTCGGTGGTTTGAACCCACCGGCCGCTTCACAGGAGAAAGCTGTGGCAGTCTGCTTCTGTAAAGATTTACAGCCTTAGAAACCCTCTGGGGCAGTTCTGCTCTGTCCTAGACGATCACTATGAGTTAGAATTGACTCGACCACAAAGGCTTTGGTTTGGTTTGGAAGCATCCTAGTCCTTCTGGAGTCAGGCCATTGGTCCTGCCAACAGAGGCTGTTTTGTGGTCTAGGGTGAAAAGTCAACCCTTTTCAGCCAGACTCTTGGAGGCTGTATCTTGCCTCTTCCAGGGAGCCTTCCCTGACTGCTCCTCTCAGCACTCCCTGCCCCAGTCCTAGGAGGCGGCACCTTCCTGGGCTATTCTTCTTGGATGAACACACCTTAGAAGTATTTCAGAGGAAGAAAAGGACACAGTTTATTCTCTCCAACATATGTATGGTGATTTTTTTTCTTTTATTAAAAAAATGTTCAATCATATAAAAAAGTAGAGAATAATATAATGAACATGGAAATACCCAATTCCTAGGTTTGACCATTGCTGACACTTAACAACATTTACATCATCTGCTTTCTTGACTGAAGTGCTTTAAATAATTACGGGACGTTATAACATTTTACCCCAAATTGTTTCAAGATGTCTCTCAGAAACCAAAGGAAATTTTCCTACATAACCATGATACCATCATCACACCTAATAAAATTAACAATGATTCCTTAATATCTAATATTTGAATATCCCCAACCAACATTTAATCAAACACCACAAGGTACCCATGCAGTACCCCCAGATTCTTCAAGGACTGGGGTGGTGATGGGGAGGGAACCAACCTATGTTCAAGTCTGACTAAGAGAGGAGTGAGTTCTAGATGTCTCTGGTTCCCACTTTGCCCATCTGTAAAATGGGCATCGATGGCCTGAGTGAATCCTGAGGTCTTCCCTATTTTGGGAGGGAGGTGATCCATGCATTCCCTGCCTTGATCCAGGTGAGCCCTGCAGCCCAGTTGAGCTATACACACACACACATATATATACATACATTTGGGGTATATGACACGTACATGTCAGGGGCACACACATATCTGGGTGGGGAGGAAACAGAAGTGGAAGGAAGAGGGAGGCCATACCCCTTGGAGGGAGTCGCAAGGCGATATTATCAGTGGTTTGGGTCTTATTGTAAGGGGTTCTCATGTCCGTGTCCTGATGAGACTGTACAGCAAGGTAGCAGGGAGGGTGAGGAGAAGATCAGGGTGTCCTGACAGTGGGCATCGAGCTGGGCTTCCCTGGACGAGGCCCCACTCTTACCCGTGTGTTCTCTCTCATGCAGCCCGTGGCATGAGGATTCATGTCTCTCAGGAAGTGCCTCCCTACTGTCTGACTTAAAAACAAGTTCTTCCTGCACAACGGGTCACCAAAGGGGGTGGAGGGTGGGGAAGAGGTTACAAACCAACCTCTTTGGAGGGAGGACTTGTAGCTCCCTGTGCTGGTGCCCAGCCTCCTGCTGGAGTATCTGATACCAGCATTACCCCCAGACCCTGTATTTGTAAACTGAGTGCCTGTCCTGAAGGATTCCTGGGATGATCTTCAAGGGGCAGAGGATTTAAGCTGACTGCTTAGCCTGAGTCCCTGCTGCCCCTCCTTTGCTGGCCAGCACCCAAGTGATCCTCTATAGAGACAGCCTGAAAGGCTTCATGTCCCAAAGGAAACTTCTCTAGAAGTTAACCCCACGCTGAAAGTCTTTGTTTGTATTCTGCTAATAACAAGACTTCACTCTCTCCAGACGCCTCTGGGGAATGTCCTGGCACCACTTTGAGCTCTGCAAAGTTCTTTTCGTGCCCCAAACGCAAATCTGCATTCCTATGTCTCCCCCACATACCGGTTCTCATTCTGCCCTCTCATCACCAAAGGCAGTGCTCAGCCTGCCCCAAGGGGAGGAGTCCTAGTAGGTGCGGCAAATTCAGATTTGTGGAGAGGGGAGGTTTCGCACTGTTGGGGAAGGAAGGTAAAAATACAGGAAGGGAAAGAGAAATCAGACCGCAGTAGGGGGCAAGGGAAACTGCTGGTCTCGAGACCTCTTCTCTGGTGCGCAGGGCTGTCATTTGTCAGTGGTTCGATCATTCTGACTGCTGCGGTTATCCAGAGAATTAAAGCTGTGGCTGGGCTGAGGTCTGGGTGTAGATGACAAGACTATCCTGGGAGAGAGGCTGGCTGGGGCTTTGACCACAGCAGCACCCACTAGCCCTTCCTGGGCCATCTCCTCGTGCCAGGCTGGTGTCTTTTACATGTGATCCTCGCCATGATCTTGGAAGTGGTAGGTGCTGTTGTTCCCATTGTACAGATGAGGATGGGTAACTTGCCCAATGTCCCCCAGCCTGGAAGTGGCAGACAGTCTGATTCCAGAGCCTGTGGTTTTAACCAGGCTCTGCTGCTGCCCTGGGACCTGAGAGATGAGATTTTTTAATTAGTAAGATGCACCAATCAGAAGTGATGGCTCAGTGAATTTTAACACTTAGACACCTGTGTAGCCACCACCCAGATCAAGCTATGACGCATTCCTGTCACCCCAGTAGACCCCTTCCCGATAAGATGAGGTCTTATTTCAATTTCTTTTAGAGCCTTCTGTAAAGCTAGGCACATGCTTCCCGTCTCTTTTGTAACTTCTGGATCCCAAAACCGCCCTTATTATGCCCCCCACCTGCCCTTCTCTCCTGTTGCCCCTTCTCTCCTTTCCCCTTTGCCTCCTCAACTACAAAATCTTCATCCTCTTTCCAACACAAAAGCAAAAGCCGAGTGAAGGGGTAGCCTGGAAAGCTGGGCTGTGGTCCCGTATGCCTGCCTTTAATCAGAGCCCTTTCCCTGTGGGCCTTCAGTTTCCCTCTGGGACAGTCTCTTGGCTGCCCCATGCATTCATGGAGGCCCTTAAATAGATCAAGGAGTGTGAGAGGTTTTCTGGCCTAATGATGGGGGCAGTAAACGGGACCATCCCTGAGCCCCCTTCCCTCTACCGCCCACCCCCGTCTCCTCCAACCGCCCAGGCCTTTCTTTGACAAACCTCAGGAGCACAAATTATCCAGAGTTGCTCCCAGTGCTTGGTAGTTTGCAGGCAGGAAGTTCTTTCTCCTGTCTCATCTAATCCAGCCTGCTGCATTTAGCCCCTCTCTCAGAGACCAGCTGCTCCTCAGAGGGGCTCAGCTCCTGGCAGGCACACTGATTGTCTCCCTCAACTCCTGTTATCATTGTTCTCTGGCCTGGACTAGGCTGTGGGTTCTGATTCCAGGCTGGTAGTGGGGGTCTCAGGCTTCCAATATGGGGATGAGTGTAGCCCACACAACTGAGCTGAACTCAGCCGGTCTTTCAGAGGCCCCAGCATCTAATAGCTACAGCTCCCAGTATCCTCATATCCCCCACAACCCTAGCCTTTGCCCCAGATCTCAGAAGCCCCAAAGCAGGACTTTCTCCCAAGTACCTCGCCAATTTCTGTGCTGGGCTGAGCTCCAAGAAGTGAATTTGCCTCAGAGCTTAAAGTCAGCCTGACCCTGTGGTTGGGCTGAGACGAGGGTGCTCAGGGCCAGGCTGGACCCCTACACCTCTAGGACAGCAGTTCCTGGGCCCAGATGAAGGGACACAGGCAAGAGCAAGCAGTCTGCAGCGTCTGCCCAATCCTGCTCCTCTTCTGTCCCCTGCCATGGTATTGGCCAGGTATGGGAGGTGACTGACAGGGCTTTGGCAGGGGGGTCCTGAATCGCTAGTTGGAGGTGGGGATTAGTCAAGTCTTGTTCATTCTACCTGCTCAGTGGGTCCCCTCCTCTCTATGCCCACTGTTCCTGTCTGAACCCAAGGCCTCAACAGTTCCTACCTGGACTTGTGCAGTAGCTTTCAGCCCTACCACCTGCAACCTATCCTCCACATGACCCCAAAGGATCTTTGCAAAATGTGTGGCCCTCTTCCTCACTCTCCTGCTTCAAATCTTTGATGGTTCTCCATGGCCTAGGGATCAAAGACCACACTTCAAAATCCAGCATTCAAGGCCCTTTCCAATGCTACCACCCCTGCCTGCCTCTCCTGACTTGTCTTCCAATTCCCCCAGGGCCCTCAGCTGCAGCTACACCAGGCTTTTCATAAACCATGAATGTATTTGGCATTTTCATGCCTCTATGCTTCTACATATTGTTCCTACTTTCTAGAATGCTCTTACTGCATCTCTGTCAAACTCTTACATAACCTCCAAGACCCACCTCTACTATCCCATTCTCTGTGAAGCCCGCACTCCAGCTGTATCCCACCCTGGATCTCTTCCCTGGGATCAACAGGAGATTTGGCTATATCCTACTAAGGAATTTTCCATCTCTGTCTGTGCGTCTAGAGTCCAGAGGGATAACGAGGATGTTTAGAATAGGAAAATAAGTGGGAGAGGAAGTCCAAAGTCTGCCTGAATTTCTCAGTGATAAGGGCTGGAGGGAGCTGCCCTGGCACTGGCTCCCAAAGAGCAATGGTTGACCAAATGGCCCAAGGCAAAGTCATGGAGAGAAAATGATGTAGTCCAGACCTGTGGCCTGAGATCTGGGTTCTATCTGGGCTTGGCTTGGGAATGTGCATTTGCTAGATGACCTTGGGTCCTTCACTGCCCCTTTCTGGGTCTCCGTTTCCTCTATCCCTCCTCCAGATAGGGCCCACCACTCAACTAAATTGTGGTGAGGGCAAGGCTAATTTTCCAGATCACCCCTACTTTATTTAGAGACACCCCAGGCCTCCGGGTTACCCTGTGGGCTCTTCCCCTCTCTTCTAACAGTCTCTCAGGAAGAGCTCTGTGGCTGTGCTGGTGGCGGAGCAGTGTTAGGTAGAAAAGTTGACCCAACACCCTTCCGCCCTCAGACAGTGGCAGGCAGAAGGTGCCAGAAACCCTGTGGTGCCCATAGTGATTGGGAAAGAAGTATCTCTTGGTAAATCACACAGTCACAGCCCTGGCTTAATTGGTCCCAGCAAGTGATGGCATCCATTGTCCTGTCCTCAGAGGACAGGCTGAACTGTTGGTTACTAGGACAGAAAACTCAACTAGCTGAAGCCATTAAAGAAGGTATTGACTCATGTTGCTGGAAGCAGACTGGCTTCAGGCACGGCTGCATTCAGAGGCTCAATGTCAAGAGGACTCAGTTTTTCTCCATCTCTCTATTCTGCCTTCAGCTGTGTGGCCTTCATCATTGTGTTCCATTTGTTAACCAAATGGCAGTGGTAGCTCCAGCCCCTGAATCCTTTGAGATTTCCAGTCCTCAAAGGGAAAAAGCAAATCTACTTGCCTAATTGCTTAATTCAAAGTCCCAGGAGTGAGTCTCCTGGCTCTGAGTAGCCTGAGTTAGGCCATGTCTCAAGCACTTGCAGCCAAGAATGGTCTGACTGGCTCAAGTCTTGGTCACTTGTGAATCCCTTAGAAGAGGGTTTATTAGGAATCCATGAAGTGAGAGTGAGGAAGGGTGTGGCTTCCCAGACAGAAAAAAGGACATGGGCACCAGAGGAGGGTAAAGAATTCTGGAAAGTAGAAACAACAAATGCCCACTACTATCCATCTTGCTTTGACATTGCAGTGTGATGGGAGGTGACAATGGGCAGGAGAAGGAGATGAAGCTAAAAAGGGTCAAGAAGATAGGACATCCTGTGGGGTAACAGGAAGGTACCATGGGGAGAAGCATGCTCCAAGGCAATCAAGATAGACCAATGGTGGGCCACAAGCTGAGGGTGGCCAGCCCCTTAGTTTTTCTTCCAGAGTCCACCTCTAGGATCTATCTGGCCACCTCTTTCCCCACACCTGAGCAGGATAAGCCAACCATAGATCCCTGAAGATAGGGCATCTCAAGCATTTCAGCCTGAGTAACCCTATGGGGAAGAAGGGAGGACATGAGCCCAAAGAGGAACCACAGAGTCTTAGTTATATAGTGCTGCTATGACAGAAATATCACAACTAGGTGGCTTTAAATTTATTTTCTCACAGTTTAGGAGGTTAGAAGTCCATATTCAGGACACCGGCTCTAGGGAAGGCTTTCTCTCCCTGTCGGCTCTGGGGGAAGGTTCTTGTCTCTTCAGCTTCTATTCCTTTGCTCCTTGGTGATCTTCATGCGGTGTGGCATTTATCTTCCCCCATCTCTGCTCACTTGCTTGCTTGTTTAATCTCTTTTATATCTCGAAAGAGATTGATTTAAGACACAGGCTACACTTATACTGTCTCATTAACATAACAAAAAAATTCCCAAATGGGGTTATAACCACAGGTATACGGGTTAGGATTTACAACACCATTTGCGGGGGGGACATAGTTCAATCCATAACATATAAGGACAAGTTTCCTTTAAATCTCATAGTTTTTCTTTTAAACCATCATTACAAATACCGTATCCTGTTCCATAATAGATCTGTGTTACTTTCAATATGCCAAGTTTTAATGACTTACCAGCTAATGTTTTTACCCCAATTGGCTGATAAAGTTGACAGTCCAATGGAACCTCAGGTTCACTGTGTGGCTTCCAGGCCCATGGTGCTGGGAGAGGGAGAGCTGGACGCTGGGGCATTCTGGAAGGCATGCTGGACAAGGAGTCCTGCCCTGGGACCTGGGCTGGGTCAGCCTTGGCACTTAGCTTCAGATGGGAAAGTTGGACTGTGGTGACCTCTTTGACAGTAAGCTCCACCAAAGCTCCCAAGAAGGGATGAGGGGGCTGATGAAGTGGAAGGGACTCCGTTGTGTGGCCAGCTTTTTGGGCACTGAGTTATCCAGCCTAAGTTTGGATACCCACCCTCCTCCCACAGCATGGAGTGCTCACTGCCACCTGGGACGTATATCCCTCAATGGCATCAATTTACTTAAAACAATGGTCAAAGTCACCTGCTTGGTACCTGCAGGCCAGGCAGGGACCTCCTTAAAGGAAGGAAATAGGGGAAGCCCCCCACCTGCACTCTCCCCATAACCCCACTGCAAGAAGCCTTTTGAGTCAGTAGGGGAGGTGGCTGAGGCCCATTTGGCCTACAAGGAAACTGAGGCCCAGGGAGGTAGGACATTGTCCCAGGGTGGGAGAAGCAAGTCGGGGGAGACACTGAGAATCTCTTATTCTGAGGTGGTCTTAGGGACCACCCTCTTGGGGACTGTGGCATTTTCCCACCTAAACTGGTGTGAGGTTGCCAGGGGCAGCAGCCACTTCCCTGAAACCAAAGACCCAGGCAGAACCTGCCACCAGCCCAGTGGTTCTTCTATGGAGGCTTCCACCTGCCTTCCCCACCCAACAGTTCCCAAGACCTGTTTTTGTCTGGCTTTCTCTGGACAGCCATCACCCCTGCTCACATGTCTGCCCCAATGCCAACTTCCCCTGGCACACCTGGTATGGCCCCAACCTGATCCCTGGCCAGGGCACAGGGGAGGGGAGGAGAGAAATTTGGGCCTTCCTATCCTTTCCCCCTACCTCCTGGAGGCAGAGGAGGCCTGGTGATCCTAGATGGGCCTCTTTGACTTCCTTCAACCTACCCCTGCCCCATTAGACCTGGTATACCTTGAACTGTTCAGAAACTAACAAGGAAGCAGGTACAGTCTGGGTAAGAAGGACCAGAAGGGTGAGCCCCTTTCCCAGCCTGGTGATGCAGAGGACCGAGCACAGGCTTCTGGAATGGGGACAGAGGCTATGAAATACAGCTAGACACCTGGACTCCTTCTAGGCCTGGCCCTAGGAACTAGAGGATGGGGTCCAACTCCTTATAACAAGGTAGTACTAGCTGGACCCCACCCATCTAGGGAGACTGAGTTGGGATGGAGGACTCTCAACCCAAGCTACAGAGTATGGTAGACTCCAGTGTGCCAGCTCTAGGCTCTAAGAAGATGCCCTCTTACCTCTGTCCAGGGTCTCACCAACCATAAAGAGACAAAGTTGTTATAGCCACAGCACTGCTGGGGGAGCCATCTGGCTTTCCCAGTTTCTCCCAGCATTTGGTGGCTCACCAACAAACCATGACAGAGTCCTCAAGGTAAAACCAGCCTTGGGGACAACAGTTTTGGGTCAGACCTGGATCAAGGTCAAGGTTCAGTCTGGGGCTAGGATTAGAATTCAGTTTGTGGTTGGGATTGAGACTCAGTCTGAGGGTGGGTCAGGGCTCAGTCTGGGGGTGGGATTGGGAATCAGTCTGAGGGTGTGGTTGGGGTTCAGTTTTAGGGTGGGGTTGGGGCTCAGTCTGGGGGGCGGGGTGGGGACTCAGTCTGAGGGGTGGAGTTGGGATTTATTCTGAGGGTGGGGTTAGGGCTCTGTCTGGGTTTGAGGGCAGGGCTCAGTCTAGGGCCGGGATCGTGGCTCAGTTGGAATTTGG
Organism: Dugong dugon; assembly: GCA_030035585.1. Classification (NCBI taxonomy): domain Eukaryota; kingdom Metazoa; phylum Chordata; class Mammalia; order Sirenia; family Dugongidae; genus Dugong; species Dugong dugon. The sequence goes on along the minus strand of CM057481.1, from coordinate 24,771,819 downwards.
AACCTGCTTGACCCCATGCTCCTGGAGTCTGTGTACAAGAGGCAGGCCTTGAAGGAGGCTGATGGGTCCCCTCCCATCTCTGTCCCCAGGGTGGCCAGGCAGCCGGGCTACAGCGAAAGGAGTGCATGTTTCTGCAGAAGATCGAGATGGACCACAAGCAGTGCCTACAGGAGGCCGAGCTGGAGAATGAGACAGCAGGTGATGCCCCCAGGCTGAGCCCTGTAGGAAGAGAGGAGCTGCAGGCCCCCAGTGACCCCATTTTTCCTCACATCGTGGAACCAGATCCAAGTTACATTCATTCCACATTTGTTGGAGGGGGGCCACAGGGAGGAGAGAACCTGGGTGATGAGGACAGGATGCTGGGAGAAATAGGGAAAGTCAGATGGAATAAGGATGGGCTTAACATGTTCCCATGTTCCCATGGCCTATCCCAGGTCTGGGGAGCTCCCAGTCATTAGCTAAAGGAAGCATACTAAATTCGGGTTCTGAAAAGTGGCTGGAGCCAACTCTGCCTTTGGGGATCCCTATCCTCTTGGCCAGGAAAAGTAAGGATGATGTGGATGGTTACCAGCCCACACAGGGTGGGAAGGCCTAGGGTGCTGCTGCAGAGTGGGGGCCTATGGACAATGAAGCCAGTTCATAGAGAAGTTGGGGCAGCTCACTGGTGGGAATACTCCTGGGCCAGCTTTCTCAGCCCCTGAGTTTAGCTGGAGCTGAGGTGGGAAGAACTGGCCTTAAGCTGCCACATTCTGGAATTAGACCATCGCACTGTGTTAGGATCTCAGAGGGAGAGCAGGGGACATTTTGTGACAGCATGTGACACCACGAGGACCACATGGAAGCTCAGAGCCATCTTGGCAGTCTAGAGAGAGAAGGGACACCGAGCTAGCCTGTGCAGGTCTGGAATACTCATCACCATGGGAGCAAGCCTAATCCTCCATCACAACCCGAGGCTCTGCCAATTACTGTGACCCCAGAGAACTGGTAGTGACACCGAACACACAAGTAGCTAGGACACACAGGTGCTCACCAGCCACCCCATCCCAACCCACCCTCAGCAGGCAAATGAGCCATCAGCCCATTATCCTGCTAATTAGACAAGCCAAGGTCAGACCTAGTGGCTGAGCCTGTGGGAACATGGGGAGGTCTGGGAGAGCTCCCAGCTGGCTGTGTGAAGGGTGTGCCTGGGGCACCCTGAGGTTGTGACTGCCCATTGGCTCAGACTTGGTGGGGCCATCAGGCCAGATAACATGTATCCTCTACTCTTCACTGCCCACACCCCACCCCATGTGCCCAGCACCTTGCTCAGCAGCCCTGGGGTGAAAATAGGAGGAATTAACAGAGGACTTCCTTCCAAAGGTGGCGCTTGAGCCAGACTTGGAAGTGTGGGCAGGGTTTGGAGAGGCAGAGAGGCTGGAAAGGTGGGGGCTCTGAGGCAGGTTGCATGGGGAGCAGGGAGGAGTGTCAGGTTCGGGGCTCACTAAGGGGAAGGGGTGGGGCTGGCACATAGGGCTGGAGACTGTGAAGTGGCTGTTCTGGCTCTGGGCCTCCCTCCCAAGTCATCTCCCCAGGCTCTAAGCTTAATTTATGTAACAGCCTCGCTCTTCCCAAGAGTGTCTTTGTGTCTTCCCTGCCCCCACCCCACCACCACCTTTCTGAGACTGGAGTTTATGTAACCCCTCCCTGTCCCTCCTTTTTGGCCCCCGGCACCCAGTCTTTCTGCCTCCTGCCCCTTAAGTATCTGTGTGTAGCCTCATGGACAGGTTTCGCCCCGCCCCCCCAGGTCTCAAGAAGGGATGGCCCCCTGACTCTTGGAGGCCAGAGACTGAGGTCTGGGGTGACTGGACTGCCTGTTGTATATGCACCCCACCCCCATCCCAGCAGGTCAGAGAGGCAGAGCCAGGCTGCGGGCAGGCGCCGCCAACAGCCCAGAGAGGCCCAGACCCCAGACTCTAGGCCCCACTGCAGCACCTCCCAGGCCTGGAGGGCAGGCCACCCTCGTGATCCTGGTGAGGTCATTGCTGGCGCAGGGTGTCTGTTGGGTGCCAACACACTGTCACCAGGCAGCCGATTTGGGATCTAGGGGAGGGCAGGTCTAGGGGCTATGGGTCTGCCCATGACCTTGATAAGGCCCTGTGTGTGTTCATGTACAACCAGGTGTGTGCTCCGGGTCCCTGTCTGGATGGGGCAATGTCTGTGTCTCTGGGGTCTGTAGCTCTGTGTCTGATTCTGGGTGTCTCTGTGTGTCTCGGTGTGTGTGTCTAAGCGGAGATATGCTTCGATGTGTCTACCTGGTGAGCTGTGTCACTGTTTGTGAGCCTGTGTGTGTGTTTGTATGTGTGTGTCAGGGGTATGTCTATGTCTGTCTCTGCATGCCCAAACGTGTCTGTCTGTATGTTTATGAGTCGTGTGTCTCTCTGTGCCTGTGTTTGCTGGGTACTGTGACTTTTTCTTCCCAGGTAAGCGTGCATGTTTGCATGTGTGTCTAAGGTTCCTTTTGCCTGGGCATGCTTGTCAGTGTGTGTATCTCTGTGTACATACAAGTCTATAAAAATGACACAGCAGAGCCCCCCACCCCAGGTTCCGTCCAGGTTGGGCTTTCCTGTTGGGGCTGCTGCCCCTGGTGGGCACACAAAGCCAGCCTGGGCCCTGTGACTCTGTGGGCTGACTAACGCTTGTGATGGGGCCTGTGGGGCCTCCCTGGACAGCACACAGGGAATACTCCCAGGGCCCAGGGCCCAGGCCAGGACAACACACCCTCCAGGTGCCAAGGCCTTCCAGGGCTCTCATCCCCTCCTCAGCTTCCCGCTGCCTCGGCAAACCAGCCCCATCTTGCCTCCTGCAGGGGGATTCCCTGACTGCTGGCCCCCATACTGACCGCTCTTCCCTGGCCCCCTGCCCTGCTTGCTGCCCTGTGGTCCAGCAGCTGCTGCCAGCCCAGCATCAGTTGCACTGAGTCCCAAGAGCAGGGTCCATCTCACTTTCCTCTTTCCTACCTCTGGTGAAGCTAAGCTCAGAACTGGGGACCCATTTCCTAATCCACCCCCTGGCCTGTGCTGGCAGCTGGAGGTTCACAGACAGCCCGGCATCTACAGGGACCAGACACAGTAGCTGTCCCAGAAAGCAGGTTGTGCCCCACTCTGTCAGAGAAAGGTAAACAAAGTCCAGCAGCAGCAGCAAAATTCCCAGAGAAATGAGACAGCCCTTCAGAGCAGGAAGAGTGGGAAAGGCTTGCTGGAGAGGGAGCGTGTGAACAGGTTGTACACTCACCAGCAAAGTGGCCTTGGGTGGGTCACCTGACCTGTCCGTGCCTCAGTTTCCTCATCTGTAAAATGAGAGGGTTAAATAAGTGATTCGTTTAAAGAGGTTAGAACTGTGCCTGGCACAAGGCCTACATACGAAGGCTACATGAGGGCTTGCTGATTTTATTAACAGGGCCTTGAACCCTGAGCAGATTCAATTGGCCTCCGCTGAGGCTGGCACAGGAATGAGGGGGGACTGACACCAGTGAGGCCACAGGAGCCCTCAGGACAGGTTGGGGCAAAAGAGGTTGGCGTCCCCGAGGAAGCTAGTCTGTGCTCTCTGGTTGGGCCCCAGGGATCCAGGTGTCCAGCATGAAGCCCCAGATCCCAGATGGCTGCCGCAGTCCTGGAAGGTACCCCTCCCTGCTGCTAGCCCACCCACCACTCAGAGTCCCGCCACTCTTCTCTAATGGGGACATCCCTCCACCTCTTCCTCTTCCCAGGCCCCCTTCCTGGGAACTTGTGAGACTTCGGACCTGGGCTGGGCTGGGCTGGGCCGGCTGGCGTTGACTTTGGCTCAGGTGTTGGATTTTCTGAGCAAACCTATGGGACTGGCAGGATTGCAAAGAGACAATTAAACCTGCCTCAGGGAAGAGAGTCTGAAATAGCTCTAGTCCCTCAGGGGCACCTGGCCCCTGAACAGGCAAATCCAGGGCATTTGCATCTGCCTATTAAAGCAGACCCCTAAGACCTACCATGCACCCTTCACCAGCCAGGCTACCACAGGGCTAATAGCTGTATGGAGGTCAAGGCAGCCTGCCATGTGTATGGGGGGCGGGGAGCACCCCTGAACTCATTCCCTGACATCCTTCCCAAAGCACAATTCACAATCTAGCTGAGTTGGGGTATCTGGTGCTTTATGAGTTTTATGAAGATTCCTCAAGAACTAGCCCAACCTCCATACAACCATCAGCTCATATACCCAGCACCTCCTTTTATAACAAGTATTTTCTAATGCCTTCTTTACTATCCTAAAATAAAATTCAGGATATACACATTCAGTTAAAAAAAAAAAAAAAGTTGTTGTATCTGTAATGTAAAGGAAAAAATGGAAAGCAATTTATAATAAAATACTATGTACATGTTCAGGCACAAATGCAATAGAAGATAAGACATAGGCTGAAGGTTGTACCTATAACTATATACTGGGAAGGTGAGAGCTGTAAAGGCAAATTAAGATATATAGGTAGTTGTTACATTGGTGACTCAAATATCACAGACAGAATTGCTGTCGGTAACATGATGTTCCAAAACATTGAACAACTCTTTATAAAGTTCAGAACAAAACAAAGTACGATGTTCTCCACCTTTACTCAGTAATTGTATTCCTGGATAACTCCATGTATGTTAAATCTGTGCAGTGAGTACCTTATGTTATATGTAAACGTCCCTGGGTGGTGCAAACAGTTTGCACTTGATTACTAACCTAAAAGTTGGCAGTTTGAAGCTGCCCAGCTGTGCCATGGAAGAAAGGACTGGCAATCTGCTTCCGTAAAGATTAACCAAAAACCAAGCCCGTTATCATCGAGTCAATTCCAACTCATAGCGACCCTAAAGATTATAGCCAAGAAAATCTTGTGGAACAGTTCCACTCTGTAACACGTGGGGTCACTATGAGTTGACATTGACTCAACGGCAACAGGTTTGGCTTTTTGGGGTTTTGGTTATGTGTGAAATGGAGTAAGAGTCTAGGCTCTGGCCATTACAAAAGGGTTTCACCTACACAAATGTCCAGTGGCTCATTTGAAAGTCATGCAGAACATGAGACAATTCATTGTGCAAGACCATCCAGGATGCCTACCTGGCATCCCTGGTGCACGCCCATCAAATGCCAGGTGAGGCCCTCCAATCACTGCAACAGACAAAACCCCAACACTGCTTGCAACACCCCCGGGGGCGGTCTGTCGCTCACTGAGGACCAGGGAGCTAGAGCCATGCCTTCCCTGTCAGGCTAGGGCTGTGCCTCCCCTCCTCAGACTGGAGGCTCCTCCAGGCTGAATGCTGGATTCCCCGAGCCTGGCAGGAGAAGGAAGAGAGTGAGTGGCTTACTGTGGGCTCACCAGGCTGGAGGCACCTGGTGCTGACCCATGTGTCCTCTGTCTTCACCCCACAGGCTGCAGCAAGATGTGGGACAACCTCACCTGCTGGCCGGCCACCCCTCGGGGCCAGGTGGTCGTCTTGGGCTGTCCCCTTATCTTCACACTCTTTTCTTCCAGTCAAGGTAAGAGCCATGGGTGAAGGGAAGGAGCAGGGGCGGTGTGAGTGGGGCCGCTGGGAGGTAGGGAGTACTTAGCTCTGAGGGGAGTGGGAAGGCAAAGGAGCGTAGCCAATGGGGGTTGGAGCAATCAGGGGTGCCCTGGTAGAGGCAGTGATAACATTGGGTCTTAGAAGAACTTGTGAGATTTGATTAGCTGTTCAGGTAGAGATGAGTACGTGGGAAAGGCTCACTAAATATCTGCTCAGCAATTGATAACTGATTGACTGGCAGGCACTCAATTAAATTATGGCTCCCATGTTCCCGTTGTCCTGGACTGGTCATTTGCTGCTTGGAGCTGATGATCTTTTGGCTTCTGTGAAACTGTCGCAGGACTTTGCTTGCACACTTGTCATGTTCTGCTTAAATGAATGTCCAAATATAAGGCAGAAAAAAGAAGGTGAAGCCTCTTTAGAAAGTGGGCTTTCTTGCTCTTGAGTAATTAAGGAGGCTTCCTTTCATCTAGTGGGAGCCCTGGTGGCACGGTAGTTAAGAGCTCAGCTGCTAACCAAAAAGTCAGCAGTTCAAATCCACCAGCTGCTCCTTGGAAACCCTATGGGGCAGTTCTGCTCTGTCCTACGGGTCAAGAGTTGACTCGAAGGCAACAGGTTTTTGTTTATTTAGTGAATATTTATTGAGCACCTGTCAGTGTGCTGGACACTGTGATAGATAAAGCACTGCGGGAATGGGGAACAAACCCCCACCCCCGTCTGCCCTCACGGAGCTAACGTTTTAGTTGGGAAGACGTTCAGCAAGAAAACAAGCAGATATATTATCATAAATAGCAAGAAGTGCTGGGAGGAGAATACTGGGGGACTACGTAAGTAAGGCAGGTGTTCACGAACAATCTCTGAGGAAGTGACATTGAACAGCAATCTGAAGACCTGGGGGGTGAGAAGGAGCCACAATCCCAGGGCTCCTCAAAGAAGGGGAAGGGGATTGAGAGAGGGAACCAATGACCCATGAACTAGTCATTCAGGGAAACTCAAGGCTGGTGTGGCTGGAGCAGAGAGAGCTGAGGGGTAGCCAGAGGCTAGACCACAGAGAGCCTTGAGGACAGAAGTGAGGGCTTGCGTTCTTTCTAAGTTCATTGAGAAGCTACTGGGGGTTTAAGCAGGGACACTGACACAGTCCGATTTAGGTTTTTGACTGATAACTCTGGTTGCTGTGAGAAGAAAAGATTCTAGAAGTACAAACAGGAAGCCACAATCACAAGGCAGGCAGGAGATGGTGATGACTGAACTAAGACAGAGACCGTGGTGGAAGAGAGAAGTGGGAGGCTTGCCTATGGAGTGCGTATGGGGTGAGCCAGGGGGACGGAGGAATCAAGCATGCCCCCACCTGGGTCTCGGTGTGGTGAGCTGGGGGAGAGGAAGGAGAAGGATTGGGATGGAGAGGACTGAGGGAGGAGCAGGATGCATGGGGAGCACTACGCAGGAGGAGGACAGGTGGGGAGGACCAAGGAAAGAGCAAGGCCTGTGGGGAGGACTAATGAGGAGCAGACATGGGATGGAGAGAGTCGAGGGAGGAGTACGAATGGGTGAGGAGGACTGCTGAGGATCAGAACAGATGGGAGCAAGACCTGAATGAGGATTCAGAGGGTGGGCAGAGGGTGATCAAAAAGACTGTTGGGGCTCACTCCAAGTGGTCTTCCCTTTCTGGACCTCAGTCTCCCTGTTTGTAAAGTGGGGGTGGGAGGCAGACCAAATGGTCTGTTTAGGGTGGGCAGTTTTGCCCCCCAGTGTGATGAACTGAGCCCTGAAGGAAAGACCTAGATGCCCTCCCTGAGGTTTGCCATATTCCAGGCCAGTGACCACCTAGCCCCACCCTCGTCCAGGGGAGCCTAGCACCTGGGCAGGCAGATGATGACTCCATCAGGCAGGTCTCATGATGTGCCGCATTGGCAGAGCCTGGCAACCAGCCTTCTCTCGGGTCCCCGAAAGCACCTGTGAATTGCGTTCCTCTCTTGCACTCTGCTAATTGCCTTCCTCCCTGATGGCTCCTCCTTCTGTCCCTTCTGGAATGTCACCACTGGAAGCTTCTTCACTTGAGAACCTGGACGGCAGCCCACCATCTGGCTAACCTTGAGGCTGCCGGCCAGAGCCCCTTGAGGAAGGGGGATGGGTAATTAGACCAGGACTCTTGCAACACAGCGGGACCTGCGTAGGTCCGACTGGGCTCCCTCTGGACCAACCCTGACCTCTCCATCTCTAGGATGTTGGAGCCATAACAGGGCATGGCAAGCCCATAAGGTACCTTTATGGAGATGAAAAAAAGTGCCCTTTTAGTCAGGGCTGCTATTAGATGGACACTGCTATTAGAATGGGAGAAAAATGTGGAACAGAATCTCAAATTCCTAAAAAAAAAAACCCAACCTACTGGACTAGTTGAGACTAGAGGACTCCATGAAACTATTGCCCCTGAGATACTCTTTAAATCTTGAACCAAAACTAACCCCCGAGGTCACCTTGTAGCTAAATTACAAATCGGCTCAAAAAATAATGAATATCGCCTGTAAGTACTGTACTCCGTTAAAAAAATCACTTATATGAGACCAAACGGTCAACAATTACTTTAAAACAAAGATGAGAATGTAAGAAGGGCAGGGAAGCTAGATTAACGGGAACAGAGCAACCAGAACAGAAGTAATGAAAATGTTCACATTGTGAAGAATGTAACCGATGTCGCTGAACAACTTGTGTAGAAATTGTTGAATGGGAATCTAAACTACTGTGTAAGCCTTCACTGAAAACACAATAAAATATTGAAGAAAAAAGAAAGTGCCCCTTCCTCAGGTGAAGTTGATCCATTACCAGGGCCCACTTAGTGACAAGCTGACCGCAAGCTGGATCTCAGTCCCCATCGTTCATCAGCCAGGTCCCCTGTGCAGTGAACAACCCACACAGCCATACTTGGTGAACTTAATCTCTGAAAATGATACAGAGAAATAGGAAACTGTGGGTCAGGGGCTGAAGACATGGAGGAAAGACAGTGTGTTCCATTAGCAACTAGATATTAAAGATGTGAGCAACTGACCTTAAGTTCCAAAGAGGGAAGTTTGCAAGTGAGGGAGGTGCAGGGCAGGAATGAAGCCAACCCCAACCCCTGCCCCTTTGGGTAGCAGGACTGGGGAAGGTGTGTCATCCCCAGACACTGGAGGAGTTGAGAGAATTGGAAGGGACCTGATGCTTCAGAGAAAGCTGAAGATAAAGACTCGTGGAGGGCTACCAAGAAGTCGTCTACCCAGGCTGGGGGGCCTGAGATTGCTCATCAAGTTACCAAAATGTTCGTGGCAGCCTATTCCTTTAATTCGTGGTCTGCACATCTTTCATCTGTGGTATTTTTACCTTCAAATATTTAAACAGACTTTTTTTTTTAAAGAATAAAAAAATAGGATAGCTATTTTCATTGGGTAAACTCAACATGGCTCATGCCATGAGTTGGAGTCTATTCAACGGCAACACCACCAACAAAAAACTAAACATACAGTCTATGTTACTCATGTCTGTGGGGTCTACGAGACACCCCCACCCCTGCCACCTGCATCATGAAGCCATAAATAAGAAAGTCTTAATGCCAACCTAACAAGTTTAGTCCCCTTGCTGACAGGGCCAGGGCACCATGGACAGGAATTCAGCAGAAGAGCACCATGATCAGATCTGGGTTTTAGAACAAGCCCTTCTGCTGTCTTGGGGTGGGGAGTGGGCAGGAGAGCAGCGGAGACCCATCAGGAGGCTCCTACCTAATCCAGGGGAGATGTGATGGTGGCCCAACCTAGGAAGGTCTTATTGAGGAAAGAGAGGCTGGGACAGGACTGATGACTAGTGGGAGGATAACAACAACAACAAAAAAAACCAAACCCATTGCCATCAAGTAAGCTGCCCCATAGGGTTTCCAAGGAGCGGCTGATGGATTTGAACTGCCGACCTTTTGGTTAGCTCTTAGCCACTGTGCCACCAGGGCTCCAATAGGGGGACGGGGGGATAAAATGACCCTTACTCTGATTTCTGGCTCCAGTCACTACATAGTGCCTTTCAGGCAATGGAGAACCCTGGGAGGAATTGGGGGATTGACTTCTTTTTGAGATATGGTAAGTGGGAGGAGACTGGGAGAATGTGGGACTTCCCCCCCCCCCACCCCCAGCTCAGGGTTAAAGTTCCTTGCCCAAATCCCCCTCTACACACATAAGGCCTGCCAGTTCCCAGGCCCAGACTGGGGAGAGACTCTGGCTGCTTCTTAGGGGCCATGGTGACCACCTTTGAGCTCTCCTTGAGAGCAGTTTTCTCTGAAGCCTGGGCCACAATCCCAGGGCTTTTCTAAGAGGCTGCACAGTCCTCTGAAGATAACCTGTTACTTCCTCCTTTCCCCCACCATCCAGGGGGACCAGGGGCTCCAGACAACAGACTGCCCCTTCAGTCACTGCTGGGAGCCCAAAAATATCTGGAGTCAGGCTGACCAGGATCTGCATCCCAAGTCTGCTGCTTCCTTGCTTCTGACCAGGGGCAAGACACCTTCTCTTAGCCTTGAGATCCCCATCGTTTAATGGGACTAACAAAATTCTAATCTCTGGCCTAATGCATTAATGTTTGCACATCCCACATAAGGCATGTGAAGTTGCTGTGTAGACGCTGATGACCCAGGGTCACTAGCAAAGTTCATGTTGTTGTTGTTTTGTGCCGTCTAGTCGATTTCAACTCATGGTGACTCCATGTGACAGAGTAGAATGCCCCATAGGGTTTTCTAGGCTGTAATCTTTATGGAATCAGATCACCAGGTCTTTCTCCTGTGGAGCTGCTAGGTTTCTGGGTGGGTTCAAACCACCAACCTTTAGGTTAGCAGCCAGCTGCTTAACTATTGCACAACCAGGGCTCCTTAGCAGAATTCATAATTATACCAAAATCCAGTTGTTGTAGAGTCAGTTCCAACTCATAGCGACCCCATGTGTGTCAGAGTAGAATTGCGCTCCATAGGGTTTCAGTGGCTGACTTTTTGGAAGTAGATCTCTAGGTCTTCCTTCTAAGGTGCCTCTGGGTGGACCTGAACCTCCAGTCTTTCAATTAGCAGCCAAGCATGTTAACAGTTTGTACCACCCAAGGACCCCATAGAGATACCAGGTGCCCACTTTGTCTGTGGGCCTGACCTCATCAAGTTCTGGTCCCTCTGGTGAATGGGGGGCTCAAAGCTTAAGACTTTACCAAAGGACTAATGGACCATAACTACCACAGCCTCCACCAGACTGAGTCCAGTACAACTAGATGGTGCCCAACTACCACCACTGACTGCTCTGACAGGGATCACAACAGAGGATCCCGGACAGACCTGGAGAAAAATGTAGAACAAAATTCTAACTCACAAAAAAAAGATCAGACTTACTGGCCTGACAGAGACTGGAGAAATCCTGAAAGTATGGCCACCGGGTACCCTTCTAGCTCAGTAATGAAGTCATTCCCGAGGTTCACCCTTCAGCCAAAGATTAGACAGCCCCATAAAACAAAATGAGACTAACGGGGCACAACAGCCCAGGGACAAGGACTAGAAGGCAGGAGGGAACAGGAAAGCTGGTAATAGGGATCCCAAGGTCAAGAAGGGAGAGTGTTGACATGTCACGGGGTTGTTAACCAATGTCATAAAACAATATGTGTACTGTTTAATGAGAAACTATTTGTTCCGTAAACCTTCATCTAAAGTACAATAAAAAAAAAAAATTAAAAAAAAAAAAAAAGCTTAAGACTTTAGCTTCCCAGCTTCAAGGCTGGTTATTTTGGCTTTGCCCCACTTTTCTACTCAACCTATCCTGGTAGGGGCAGATTTCCAAAAGAATAAGATGCTGAGGGTAGGCGTGGCCTCAGAGTAAGCTGAGTGAACTCCTTAGAACTGGGGACAAGGCAGGGCCTGTGGCTTGGTGAAGGGGGGGTTGAAAGCTCCAAGCCAGGCCCACCCTGTAATGGTGGGAGGCCAAGGGGGCAGAGTAGGGGCAGCTGAAGACTTTGAGCTTAGCAGCCTCTTGCAGCAGTGTGGTTAGGAGACGTGGGCAGAGAAGCTGCTGCCAAGGAAGGAAGTCAGTGCAGCCCAATGCCCCTTCCTGCCCTCCCCTGGGGCCACGCAGTGGAAATAGATCCAGCCCAGGGTCAAATCTCTGTACTGCTCCTTCCTGGTTGTCCTTCCCTCTCCCACCAGCTGTCCCTTAATTCCTCATCCATAAAGTAAGGTGACAAGGACCTCTTTCAAAGGGTGACCAGGAGGATTTACAGAAATAATGAATGTGGAACCATGTGGTATGTTCCAGGTGGCAAAGTTTGGAAACTATTAAACACACATGCACAGTGACCCTCTCTGAGCTCACAGGACAGCTTGACCTCTCTCCTGTGGCCCTGCAACTGAACACCTGAAACAAGTCCTCAGGTCATCTCAGTGCAGGTGAGGGCCAAGGTTATGGGGAAAGAATCTGGGAGCAGACCTGCTCTAGCCTGTCCTCTCTGTGTGCCTTTGGGCAAGTGACCAACCTCTTGGAGCCTCCACTTCTCAACTGTGAAATGGGGTTACCTTCCATATTGGATGGTTGTTTTTGTTGTTGTTAGGTGCTGTCGAGTCAGTTCCAACTCATAGTGATCCTATGTACAACAGAACGAAACACTGCCCGGTCCTGTGCTATCCTCACAATCGTTATGCTTGAGCCCATTGTTGCAGCCACTGTGTCAATCCATCTCGTTGAGGGTCCTCCTCTTTTTCGCTGACCCCCTACTTTACCAAGCATGATGTCCTTCTCCAGGAACTCGTCCCTCCTGATAACATGTCCGAAGTATGTGAAATATAGTCTCTCCATCTTTGCTTCTAAGGGGCATTCTGGTTGTACTTCTTCCAGGACAGATTTGTTTGTTCTTTTGGCAATCCATGGTATAGTCAATATTCTTTGCCAATACCACAATTCAAAGGCATCAATTCTTCTTCTGTCTTCCTTATTCATTGTCCAGGTTTCGCATGCATACGAGACGATTGAAAACACCATGGCTTGGGTCAAGCGCACCTTAGTCTTCAAGGCAACATCTTTGCTTTTTAACACTTTAAAGAGGTCTTTTGCAGTAGATTTGCCCAATGCAAATGTGTCTTTTGATTTCTTGACTGCTGCTTCCACGGGTGTTGATTGTGGATCCAAGTAAAATGAAATCCTTGACAACTTCAATCTTTTCTTCATTTATCATGATGTTGCTTATTGGTCCAGTTGTGAGGATTTTTGTTTTCTTTATGTGGAGGTGTAATCCATACTGAAGGCTGTAGTCTTTGATCTTCGTCAGTAAGTCCTTCTAGTCCTCTTCATTTTCAGCAAGGAAGGTGATGTCATCTGCGTAACGCAGGTTGCTTATGAGTCTTCCTCCAATCCTGATGCCCTGTTGTTCTTCATATAGTCCAGTTTCTCGGATTATTTTCTCAGCATACAGACTGAATAGGTATGATGAAAGGACACAACCCTGACGCACACCTTTCCTGACCTTGAACCACGCAGTATCCTCTTGTTCTGTTCAAATGACTGCCTCTTGATCCATGTACAGGTTCCTCATGGGCACAATTAAGTGTTCTGGAATTCCCGTTCTTCACAATGTTACCCATAATTTGTTATGATCCACACAGTTGAGTGCCTTTGGATGGTAGATGAGATTAAATAAGATGATGTGCATAAAGTGCTTCGTATAGCGGTGACTCATAAAATAAGTTCTCGAAACTTGTCGTGATGAAGCTGATAATGATGGTGATGAAGTTGATGACTAGTATAGTAGTGATGATGGTAACGATGATAACAGTGATGATGGTGGTTCCAGTGAGAAAGGAACTAGAAGGCAGGGCTGTTAGGACCCATCTCCTTCCTCATTTCTTCCTCGTCTCCTCTCTTTTCCTACCTTTCTCTCTCTCCCATTACTTCTTCCTCCATCTCCTTCTCTCCTCCTCCTACCCCTTCTCCTCTGTTCTTTTCCTCCCTCCCGCCCCTTTCCTCCCACTCCTTTTTTCTCCTCTTCCTTTCTTCTGCCTCACCTCCACCCCAACAAGCCTGGAGGCCATCTTTCTCCTGGACACCTTTCTCCTGCCTCTTTAATGAGTCCTGGGGTGGGGGAAGGGGGTTCTTTTCTGGCCCACCATTGTCCATTCATCCCCTCCTCCCCCTTCAGGGAAGAAGACATCTCCCCAGGGCTGGAGAATGGGGACCTCAGTAGTACCCATCACCTCACATATCCCCTTAGCAGTCCTGTCCCTTTGCTATAGACGTGCTGCCCTGGAGCCCCAGCCTCAACTTGTTTCTGCCCCAAGATCCTGCAGTGCTCTGTGGCTTGACTCTTCTTGCACACACTGCCAGGAACGCCCTGCTTCTCCATTTGATGAGAAGATCTATGCCCTTATCAGGTGGCCTCCCCCACCTGCATCATTGGTTCCTCTCCAGCAGCACCTCTGAGCCCCACTGGGTATGGGAGGCAACCCAGGCCCAAGGCACCAGGCAGGCTGACCAAGGAGGACTGGGCAGGCCGGGCCCCACACCCCACCCGAAGGGCTAGTGTCTGTACCCACAGGACAAAGAAACCCATCTGTCACACCAGCTCTCAGGTATCCCACGGCCTGGGCATCTGAGGCCAGGGTCCAGCCTCCATCTCTGACAAGGGTCAGCATTCGGCTAGAGTGTCGGGGGTCATTCTGTGACAAGGATCCAGGCTGGTCCGTGACAAAGGTCAGAGTTTATATTGCACCTGGGGTCAGGTTTGGACCATGACAAGGGGCAGGACTGAGCTGAGGAATGTGCTCTGACTCTGTCATCTGTGTCGGTGGGTCCCCTTGTGGCCCTGGAGGGGCTTCTCCCTGCCCCAGGTTCCCCCAGGATGCCCTGGGTGTTTGGTCAGGGCAGCTGGAGCCTGACAGCATCAGGGGTTGGCGGGAGTGGGGACGAGTTCTCTGACGTGCGTCAAGCAGAGACAGCCAGACCTCATGACCTACTCCAGAGGCTGGCCCTGCTCCCAGTCCAAACCTCTCTCAACCCTCCCTACCCCTGCCCTCCCCCAGGCCTCAACGTGAGCCGCAGCTGCACTGAAGAGGGCTGGACACACCTGGAGCCTGGCCCCTACCCTGTTGCCTGTGGCTTCGATGACAAGGCATTGAGTTTGAATGAGGTGGGCCTCAGCACACCCCCACCTCACCCCCAGAGCGCCTTAGCCTGCTAGGTTCTTTCCACCTGTCTCCACCAAGGGATGAAGTTGCTGTCTGTGTGGGAGCCAGGATTCCTGGGGTCTGCCTTTCCTAAGCCTCCTCCCTCTCCAGGCCTGCATATCTGGGGTATCAGAGGGGGCATTCATGAAGATGACATGTAAAATGAGGTCCCCAGAGCAACAAAAGCTGAAACAGCAGCCCCAGGCTGGGCCATCCTGCTGCCTCATGGGAGCCTCACTCTAGCCTAGAGGTGGCAGGGCAGACAGATTCCATCATGTTGTCACATCCAGAGGGGAAACAGAGGTGCAGATCCTGGAAAGCCTCCGTTACCCAAGAGCCAGTCAGGGTCAGAGACAGGAACAAGACCTGTTGTCCTCAGTCCCAGGACGAGGATCTGCCCCCAGGGCAGGTTCAGCATAGGGGGTCTCTGTAAGGATTTGAGTCCAGGGGCTTGGTGGCTCTTGATGGAAGCCTGGAGTATAACTGGAGTTTTCTCACTGCTCTGGCGTGCAAATGCATGTGTCTGCCTACCTGTCTTTCTGTCTGTGATGGCATCTGCTCCCCCCTCAGACAGCCTTCTCAGATGGGGCTTCCACTCCTCCCAAGGAGGCAGCAATTCCCTCAGAGGCCTTTGAAGCCCACTGGCTCCTCAGGCCCACATTCCCCTAGAGCCCTCTTAATCACTTGGCCTCTATAATCAGGCAGGGCTGGGAGATGGAAAGGAGGGAGGGGCCTTGCCCCGATGTGTGACCATGAGGAGGGTACAGGGAGAAGGAGTCCAACAAGAGGCCTGCTGGGGCCCAGATTTGTCTGCCTCCCCCAGAAAGGTCAGACTGCCCCCGTCCTGCTGCCCCAAGTTCTGAGAGCCCAAAGTGGGAAACTAGCCCCACAGCGTCTTCCTTAGGCTTTCTGCATTCACTGCGTGCTTCTGCAGGCCGCACAGCGTGACGGCCTCGTGGGGATCTGCAGGGCAAGCAGTCTTTGTCCCCTAGGGTGCTTAGCCCAGAGATGGGCCGAGAACAGGCACCGACTGGAGAATGAATGAATGAACAAATGGAACAACCGAGGTCTTCACTCTCGCACTCAGTGACATATCCCTCCCGGAGGAGTAGGGAGAGGAAGTTGAATTCAACCTCTGCCCCGACCCTGGGAAGCCCCCTATCCTGTCTATAGAACCTGGGGGGATTAAGTGTCAGGGGACTGCAGAGGGCCTCTCAGCTGTTCTTGGGGGCCCTGGGCCTCAGCCTTCTCATCTACCCAAGGCAGGGATGGGAAGGCAGGGTGTGTAAGGCACCTCACCCCTGCCAACACCCCCTAGGGGAGCCCCCCCCACCCAAGCTCCTCACCCCCCTCCTTCTAGCAGCAGCAGACATTGTTCTACAGTTCTGTGAAGACTGGCTACACCATCGGCTACAGCCTGTCCCTTGCGGCCCTTCTGATTGCCATGGCTATCCTGAGCTTGTTCAGGTGAGGACCAGCCGGAGCAACAGGTCTCAGATCCACCCCACGTCACTCTCACCATGAAGCCAGCCTGCCTAGACATGTTCTGCCCCCTCCACTGTCGCTTGCCAGGCAGCACACTGTCCCTGCTTCAGCCCCCTGCCGGGCCAGCCACCCCTGGACACGGCAGGGGGCTCAAGGGGTGCCCACAGCCTAGTCGCCCATAGGAACGGCCCTGCACAGGGAGACTGGGCACCTGGGGGCTGGGCCCGCACTGATGATAAGGTACCAGGGACTGGGGCTGCACTCGGGGATGCAGTGCCTGGGGGCGGGGTCCACGTTTTGGGATTGGACCCCCTTCGGGGCGGGGCTTGCACGCGGAGCCTACATCCTGCCCCGCCCCCACCCTTGCTTAGAGCTCTGGACAGTGTTAGTTTGGGTGGCAGGGTGGGGGTCCAAGGCCCCTTCGGCCTTCCAGACCTGCCCGCCCTGCGCAGGAAGCTCCACTGCACCCGGAACTACATCCACATGCACCTCTTCATGTCCTTCATCCTGAGGGCTACCGCTGTCTTCATCAAAGACTTGGCCCTCTTCGACAGCAACAGCGGGGAGTCAGACCACTGCTCTGCAGGATCGGTGAGGACCCCCGCCCGGACCACCTCCCTCGGTGTCGCCTTCTCTCACCCGAATCTCCCTTTTCTCTCAGTCTCCCCCTCTCTCCTCTCCCCTTTTCCCTCTTCCCCTCCCTCCCTCTTCCTCTCTTCCTTCCTCCCCTTTTCCCTTCCTCTTTCTTCCTTTTCTCTCTTTACCACTTCTTTCTGTCCCCAAGGGTGGCCAAACCCCCACTGACCCCTCCCGGCAGCCACTCAAATCCCACTCCCTCCCTAGTGGCAGGAGGTGCTGCCCGGCCATTAGAGAGCCCACAGACCTGCCCCTGCCAATTTCTCTTCTGGTAGCAAATGGAACACGTCATAGCCAGAGCCCAGAGCCCCCCGCCCCACCTCTGTTGCTAACTTCCCATATAACCTTGGGGAACTCCCTGACTTAGTTCCCCCAACTGTGCAAAGACTTCCAAGATTGGGTGCAACCCTGCCCTTTGCCATTTGCATACCCAGGGCTCTGCTCACCCTGTCACCCTTCCTGCTCCTCTTCCTCTCCCCTTGCCCTCTGGAGTAGTGAAACACACACAGACACACACATGCAGCCCTCCTCTCTGTTCTTCCCCTGCAGCCAGTCCAGTCTGGGCCTTCCTAGGAAACGGAGCTTAAGCCAACTTCTGATGAATTCACTCTCTGTCACTAAGTGGTCCATCTCCAAGTGATTCTGAGCTCAGGGCCCCCTCACTGAGTGCCCCCAGGTTCCAGCTCCTATCCCAAACTAGGGCCAGAGACTAGCCCTGGCTCCCACCCATTCCTTGTAGTCACTGACTCATTGACCATCCCCGTGGCCCCAGAGGCGGTGCATTGTTTCAGCAGTACCTTCTTCCAAGAGAGTGAACCTATGATAGTGGAACCTCAAGCATCTCAACAAGGGGGAGAGGGAACCCAGCAAAGCAACCTTGGCCATTCCCACAGCTCCTCAGAGGATCTGGTCCAGGACCTGGGGGCCAAATCGGACAGGTGGTGTATGAGCCCCAGAGCCTAGAAGCAGCCTCCAGACTCCAGTGCACTTTGTTAAGAATAATCGTGGAGACTAGCTTCCTGATTCATTAGCAGCTCTGTGAAGCTTTTCTAAGGCAAGGAGAAAGCACAGATAATTGGCCTGTTAAAGAACTGAGCTATTCTTGTGAAGCAAGCGAGGGGAGGGAAAGGCAAAAAAAATGTCTGATCTGGAGACACTGAAGCGCAACCTGGGGAAGTCCTTTCCAGTCATAGGAAGGGTAGAGCAGGCTGCTCTCTGAGGATGTTTCTAAGCCAAGGGCACAGGAAGGAAGGGTGGGAACCCATGTTCTGGGTATAGGAAGGAATGAAAGCTAGAAGCTTCATGGAGGAGGGTGACTTTAAGCCCCGGCTCACAAGCATCTGAGTTTGATCTGAAATGAAAGACTGTTTTTGAGAGGGCACAAAAGGACCCAGAAGAATTTCTAATCATGCCAGGTGGGCCACCCAGAGCCGCTAGATTGCCCTACTCAGGGGTCTCCCTGACTCCTCTGTCATCCTCATCTACTCTTCTACTTCTCTGGCCCCAGGGAGGAATGGCCACCCTTCTCTCTCCTCCCTTTACCCCTTTCCACTTCCCCTTCCTCTTCCCTCTTCTCAGTCCCTGTCCCTCCTCAACAGTTCCATCTGGCTCCACTCCAGAGTCCCAGACCTCCGCACATTGAGGGGACTCTTGGAAACTCAAGCAAGAATTCTCCCTCATACCTCTTCCAGATACCTTCAATTCTAATTGGAATAAGATGAATGACTAGGTGGCCTGGGGGGTGGTTAAGTGGATGGGTAGGTAGGTGGATGGCTGAGTAAATGGGTATGTGGATGGCTGAATAGGTGGAAGGATAGATGGATAAAGTAAGGAAGATTGTGCAGATGATGGGTTTAGGGGTAGGTGGGTAGACTGGTGGATAGATAAATGACTGGATTGATGGGTGGATGGATAGATGAATGGATGACGGATGGTTAGGTGGGTGGTTGCAAGTAGATGTCTAGTAGATGGGTAAATAGGTGAATGGAGAGACAGATAGGTGGATGGGTGGATGGACTGATAGATGGGAAGATGAATATATGATGGATGGATGCATGGATGGTAGATGGATAAATAGGTGAGTTGGTTGTGGATGTCTGGTGGGTGGGTGGGTAGATAAATGGATAAATGGATAGGTGGGTAGATGGTTGGATTGGTAGGTGGGTAGATGGATAGATAGATAGGAAGGTGAATAGAAGATGAATGGATGATTGGATAATTAAAATCGTCAGCTTATCCCAAAGCATCAGATGATCTAAAATCAGGGATAATGGGAAACCACTGAGGCATTTTAAAGGAGATAATGTAAAACAACAAAGAGATTAATATGGCTGTACCAAAATGGTATGTGTTCCCTCAGAGAGATGTGTGGTCAGGCAGGGACCCCAGTCAGCCCCAGTGACCCCTCCTGGTTCCTCTCCCTGCAGGTGGGCTGTAAGGCAGCCGTGGTCTTATTCCAGTACTGTGTCATGGCCAACTTCTTCTGGCTGCTGGTGGAGGGACTCTACCTGCACACCCTGCTCGCCATCTCCTTCTTCTCTGAGCGGAAGTACTTCTGGGGGTACATACTCATCGGCTGGGGTATGGCACCAGGGAGGGCTGCCAGGCTGGGGAATGGGGGGGCAGGGCCTGGGGAGCTCACGTGGGGAAGGGCACCAATCCAGCCTGCAGACTTAGTGTCTTGCTGGACTGCAGGTCCTACCTATAAGACTCTCAACCAACGGTTGATAAAGTCCCCAAACATCTGAGCCCCAGGCAGGTGCCCTCAGATTGCAGTCACACCCAGGGCTGATCTGTGGGCAGACAGGTTCTGTAAGCATCCTTTCATTCCCCCTTCAGCCCCTGAAACACACAGGGCCACTGCTTGTCTATAAGGTGGCTTTGTCAAAATTAGAAAGACTCTCCCTCTAGTTGGACACACCCCCTCAGGCATATAGCTTTACCGCTCAGTGAAGCATCTTTGCACAACAAACAACCTACGCAGCCATAGGTGGCAACCCTGGAAACCCACCATTTTCTCTCTCCCTTCTTGTTTCTGGCTCTGTCTTTCTCTTAAATCTCTCCCTCACTCCCTCTGTCCCTGCCTCCTGGGCACTCTCCTCTTTTTCTCTCTCCATTGGCCCTGACAGGGGTACCCAGCACCTTCACCATGGTGTGGACCATCATCAGGATCCATTTTGAGGATGATGGGTAAGCTATCACCCCACCCCCTCTCCCCTGGGTAGGGTGATGATGCCACACAGGCTTGGCAGGTAGAAAAACCACAGCACTTATTCCACAGTAGGAGGGCTATAGCTGGAGGGTGACCTGGGGAGCAGCAGACTCTGGGCCCGTGGTCTCTGATGGGTTCAGGGCGGAGCTGGGGACAATTGGGAGGACTCCTGTCCTGCTGACGCTCTCTCTGGCTGTGGACAACTTCTCTCTCTCCCCCACCATTCCCTGCCCAGGTGCTGGGACACCATCAACTCTTCATTATGGTGGATCATAAAGGCCCCCATCCTCACCTCCATCTTGGTAAGGCCTCCTCCTACCACTTAGAGATGGGGAAACTGAGGCCCATGCTAGGGAAGCAACTTACCTCAGGTCATACAGGAAATTAGTGTCTAAGGTCTGAACTAAAACCTAGGCTTCCCAATGCCCATTTCAGGGTCCTCTCCATACACTCCCCAACCAGTTCTTCCTCAAGAGTGGAAAAAACAGGTGAGGAGGCACAGTCCTCAGGGAAGTGAAGTAGGTTCCTGGCTGGCTGCCCAGAGAGGGCAGAGCTGGGGGGAGAGGTAAGACAGAGGGGCAGCAGGGACCTGAGAAAGAAAACAGGCCATCATCACCCCAGAGGGCTGGATACCCCAGTCTCCTCTCTGACCTCCCAACCACGGCCCCACCCACCAGGTGAACTTCATCCTGTTTATTTGCATCATCCGAATCCTGGTTCAGAAACTGCGGCCCCCAGATGTCGGGAAGAGTGATAGCAGCCCATACTCGTGAGTGTGGGCCCAGTGCCCTGGCTCCCCAGTCCCCCACACCCAGTCCTCAAATCATGCTACATCCTCTTAAGGCTTCTTACCCTAAACCTTCAGAGTGACCAAAAAGCCACATTGCTGTTACCTACCTCCACCACCCCCTGGCCTGGATCAGCCCAGAAGTGTCCCCTGCCTAGACCCCACCCTCACCAGACTGCCTCAGAGCCCCATATCTGCTTCTCCTTGACTCACCTGTAGGTGATCTGACCCAGGTATGCCACAGCTGCCAGGCCAGGGAGCTTCAGAAGACAGTAGATAACCTGTGTCTTGTTTACACCACATCCCCAGTGCATATGCCTGGCACAGAGAAAGTGCAATAAATGCACAGTGGATGAGTACCTTGGGGGACCCCCCAGTCTACAAAGAGATGGCCATGCTCAGGATTCAGTATTCTTCAATCATAATAATGACAGCTACCATTGAGTGGTGCCAGACGTGGGCTAAGGGGTTTCCATGTATCATCTCATTTCATCCACACAGTCCCCCTGTAAAAAAAAAACAAAAAAAACCCATTTTACAGATGAGGAAACTGACACCCACTCCCTCCTCCTCAGCTGACAAAGCATACCCACTTTCCATGGGCGGTGGGGGGTGGAAGGGTATAGTGTCCATTGGACAGTGATGAGAACTCCTTGCTTGGAAAGGTGTGAGGGCTGTTCCCTGGGCTTGGGAAGACTGGAGAAAAAAGTGGGTTTTCATGGGAGCAACAAGGTTTGCAGGGAAAACTAAAGAAACATGAAAATGTGGAAGGGGTGATGGCTGTGGGCAGGCGAGTAAGCAGGGCCGGATTTCCCAATAAGCAAGGTACACATGAGCCCAGTTGTGCCTCCCCACCAACCTGCAGTACACAATGTCACCTGTTCCCCCACCACAGCAAAGATGTGGTGAAACCCATGTGAAATTGCTCACCACAGATTATCAAGTAAATACAGTGAAGCCCGTGCATACCTTGCTTAATGCAAACCGGTGCCTACTGTACTTACTGGTGAATCTACCCCTGAGAGTAGGGGATTGCATGCCCACAGATGGAAACAGGGGACTGATTGACAGGGCGGATGATCCAATAAGCAAGGTAAGCACAAGCTTACTTGTGCTTACTTACTAATCTGTAGTTAACAATTTCACATGGGTTTCACCACATCCGAGATGTAGGCCTTGGTGAAGACTGAATTCCCAGGGGTGCACAGTAGCAAACTGTAACAAGAGTCAAAGATGTGGTGAAACGCATGTGAAATTGATTAGTAAGTAAGCACAAGTAAGCCCTTGCTTACTGGAGAGTCCTCCCCTGTCAGGGATTGTAAATTTGAAAAGAGGCTTTGTAGGACAGTGCTGTGAGGCTGAGAGAGAGACAGATGCCAGCCATACCTAGAAGCAGAATCTTTGATGTGGTGTTTAAAAAAAAAAGAAAAAAATGTGGAATTGTTCACTACAGATGATCTGGTAAGCAAGATAAGCATCATGCTTACCTTCCCTATTGGATAATCTGCCCCTGCTGATTGATCATTAGGGCTGTGCAGATAAGACAGGCCTGGGGCTTCCCACAAGGGCCTTCTAGTCCTGGGATTCTAGAATGTTCTTCTGAGTCTGACTTCTCATTTGGGGAGTTTGTGCTGTGGTTCTAAGATTCCGGGCTAGAATGTCACGAGCTGCTGGATTTCGGATTCTATTCTGGAATCCTGTGATTCTCTCCCATGAGACTAAGACTCATGTTCCTGGTGTGACAGAATTCTCTCCTGCTGGGTGAGTAGGTGGAGCTTCGCTTCCTGGTTGAGAAGGGAAGGCCCTGTAGGGGTCTGCTATATACTGAGCGGTAACACACGGGGCCTGCACACTCATCCTCTGCTTTGCCTGTGGGACCTTGTTTCCTCCAATGTACAACCACTCAAAAGAGCTTGCATCTGAGGCAGAGGGAGCTGGTCATTGCCAGGTCTGCGTGGGTGAGATGGAAATTGAACAGCTGTCAGCAGGCAGAAGGGGTGGGGGGAGTAGGAGATGTAGCTCCCCACGGAGGGGGTGTCAGCTCCCACTTTCCACCTCCCTATAAGCCCTCAGTTTAAAGAAAGCCTCCATCTGTCAGCCTCAGGCATATGGGATAGGTTTGCAGCCAGGGAGGGGTGGGCAGTGCCCTGGATCTTGGTATGGCTGGGAACCATGCTCAGGATGCAGTGTAGGGCAATGCCAGCTCCTCTGGCCCCAGCTCAGCCTTCCTGGGCACATTGCCAAGGCAGGAGAGATAGAGGCAGAGATACCTCACCCCATGCCTCTCCCAGTAGGGAACCATGGGCTCATACTGCCTGGACCAGCTATGAGGTCAGGTGGGTGGGAGGCCTGAAGTAGGGTGACCCCTGCTCCACGGGAGAGGGGTGAGTCATTTGGAGGGAATTTGGACTCTGCTGGGCACACAGGCTGAAGGAGGAGCTGGTCCTTTAAAGTGTGCTGGGAGTGTGTGTATTGGTGTGTGGGAGGGTGCAGTCCTGGAGAAGGTGGTGACCCTTAGAGAAGTGGACAGAGGGCTGGACCCTGAGTCATCCCTGGTGACCAAGCACCAGGTGGGTACCCACCACCCTTCCAAGTAAGTGGCCTTGGGCATATGTAGTCAGCATCCCAGTCAGAAAGGCTTCCTTCCCAGAAGTTCTCACTCCCAGTAGGAAACTGGTGTCTCATGGAGGCACTGCACTTTATAGCAGTCAAAGCACTAGGGTTTTCAGTGGGCCTTCAATTCTACAGAAATGAAGAAATGACCATGTTGAGCATACATTTACCCTGCTATACAGATGGGGAAACTGAGGCCAGAGGAGAAGGGACCAGGCTCTCCTGTTGCCTGAGAGCATCTATTCATTAGCTGTTGCAGAGTCTGAAATCTCACTATTATGCATCATCCTCAAGGTTCATCACTGGCCTCTACCTTATACTCTCTCCTCCAGAAGGGTGAGACTAGAAGGAGTTTCTTTCTCATGCCTCCTTCCAGACCAGTAAGGCCAGCGGGGAATATAAGGTCAGAGCCACGGCAGATTGGGCACTGAAGACATAGTGTTTACTGGAGCCAACAGTCTGTCCTCACACATCCTCGTCGTTGTCTCCCTCTTCTAGGTCCCCAGCCCCAGCTGCCCCTACACCAGGCCCAATCTTATCTGCACATGTGGACACACATACCCACTGACTGCCCCTTCCCTGTCCCCAGGAGGCTGGCCAAGTCCACACTCCTGCTGATCCCCCTGTTTGGGGTCCACTACATCATGTTCGCCTTCTTCCCTGACAACTTTAAGACTGAAGTGAAAATAGTCTTTGAGCTCGTCGTGGGGTCTTTCCAGGTATGAACTGTTGGCTTAAGGCTGCATTCTTCTCTGGCCTTTAAGGGAATTCAACCTCCAGCTTTGGCCACTTGTCACTGGATTCCAACCTTTTCATTGCAAAAGCATTGATTGAGCACCTACTATATGCTTGGCCCTATGCTTAACCAAGGGAACACAGGGGCTGGGGCTGGGGCTGGGGCAGGGCTGGGAGCTCCTGGGGTCTGTCTGCTTCACCTGTCTTGCCCCTTTCTCCCCAGGGTTTTGTGGTGGCTGTCCTCTACTGCTTCCTCAATGGTGAGGTAAGCCCCTCCCAGACCTTGGAGGCCAGGGAACAGAGAACTCTAGTAGGCCCAGCGCCCAGAAACCCTGATGGGACTTGTGCAGAACAAGGACTGGATAAACCTTACCACTCCACGTGTGGTCCTCAGGCTAGCAGCATCCGCGTCACTTAGGATAGTGTGAAAAATGCAGATTTCTGGACCCACCCCAGACCTGCTGACTCAGAATCTGAAATTTAACAAAACCCCCGGGGGATTCCTGTGCACATCAGAGTTTGAGGCGCATCTACT
Source organism: Dugong dugon (assembly GCA_030035585.1). Classification (NCBI taxonomy): domain Eukaryota; kingdom Metazoa; phylum Chordata; class Mammalia; order Sirenia; family Dugongidae; genus Dugong; species Dugong dugon. The sequence goes on along the minus strand of CM057481.1, from coordinate 24,747,078 downwards.
TAAGTGGCTGTGTGCCCAGTGAGTAGGGAGGGGACGGGCTGTGAGCAAAAGTGGAGTTGCTGTGGAGCCCTGGTTACAAGGCACAAAAATCCAATTGGATGAGCTCAAGTGAGCTGGAGAGTGGAGATGTGAAGAATGGGGGTACAGCCACCCCTAGGCAGCATCCTTCTCCCTCCCTGGACTGCATTCTCTGATCCTCTCTGCCTTCAGCCTACCATTGACCCCCACTGCAAGGCAGTGATCTGCCCCTTTCCTCAACCGGGTCCCAACTCTAATTCCCAAGGCAGCATCAGAGTCTCTCAGTTCAAGACTCCCAAAAGAGGATATGATTGGCTGGCTCAGCACCCTAAGTCTAGAGCAGCCCAGTCAACAGTGGACGAGACTCTAGGGCCAGGCCTGACCACCCTCTCCTCTCCCAGGTGCAGGCTGAGCTGCGAAGGAAATGGCACGGGCACCTGCAGGGCATCCTGGGCTCAAACCCCAAATACCAGCACCCGTCGGGAGTCAGCAACTGCGCCACAAGCAGCACTCAGGTCTCCATGCTGACCCGCCTCAGCCCGGATGCGCGCCGCTCCTCCAGCTTCCAAGCCGAAGTCTCCCTGGTCTGACCGCTAGGCGCCCAGGAGCCCAGGACGGCCCTCCCGACCCTACCCACCCCAGGTGGCGCAGGGGGTAGAGGCCTGCCCGTCCGGGGCTAGCCTCAGCTGTGGGTTTGGAGTTTGCTCTGGCCACCAAGTCACTGTCCGGACTTCCTTGGGAAGCGCAGCCCTTGTGCCTGCCTGGGGAATAGAGGGTGCATACATAGGAGAGCCAAAGAAGAGGTGGGATCGTGTCCCCTGCAGGACATGGGGTGGAAATCAGTCACCAGACTCCTCCTCCAAAGGCCCCCTCTGCCAATCAAGGGCAGGAAATCTGACTTGGACTCCTGGTATTTTTCCTGACCAATCAGAGGAAGGCAGCCCATCCTCCAACAGTGTTGGTGTGATCTGGGAGGAGAATGGTCATGCCCAGAAAGGTCACCCACTGCCACCACCTCAACAGTGCCTGAAATTCCACCATTGCTGCCACGTTCTTTTGGGTTAAGCATTCATCACGCATCTCTCTGAAGGTGCATTTCCCCCTCCCCCAGGGCCTGCTCTGAGCTGCTAGTTCAATAGGTGAGTTTCTATGCCTCAGGCAGTTGCGGTTATGGGGTGATATAGCAGTTGGGTTAGGGGAGCACAGCTACCTCCATAGTCCCTTTCAAAATGGAGCTGGGGGTTCCAAGGGCCCTCTCAGATCATGGCTGTGGCTAGAACCATGCACCCTGAGGACCTGGGAACTCTGAAGCCTCTGGGAAGTGAGGAGACTGCCACTAAGGCATGTTGGGGCCTCAGACAGAGCCTACCCACTCTCCAAGCCTGGCAGCTCTCCATCCAGTCAAGAGGAAACTGTTCTATTCTTAGATCAATACAAAGCAGCCGACAGAGCTGCTGGAGTCCCCAGAAATGGTTAAGTATGAGCATTCCAAAGGCCGCAGTCATTCCAGGAGAGAAGGAGCAGATGGGATATGAGATGACCATGTCACCCTTGCCCAGGGTTCAGTCAAGAGGAGGTAGATAGAGGAGAACACAGATGTCACCAAAACGAGTGAGCAGAGACAGTACGACTAACAGAAAGGTTTAGAAACAGGTAGTAGGGCAAAATAGATGTCAGTCAGCAAGAGATGTCTCCAAAGTCATTGCCCAAGCTGACCTCCTAGGTTCTACTTCCTGTAAACTTGCAAGGAGGTTGTCTTGCTGCAGGAGCAGGAGAGAGATGCCAAGCTTGTAAAAAGAGACCAGAATGGGCTGGTAAAAGCTCAGATCTACCCGCAAAGCTCTTTCAAAGTCTCGTTTTGCTCACTACCATCCCAGGACCCATCACCAAATGACAGCCCCAGCCCAGCATCCTGCAAAGGCTCAAGTACGGTGGCCACTCAGGATGAGCAGACTGTGAGCCTGAGGCAGAGGCAGCCCCAGGCAAATATGCTGTGATCAGTTGTCCCGCATATCCAGGAGTGGCTAATGCCTTCCATCTAGATTCACAAACACTCCATGCCCCGCCCTGTGCGTGGTCAGCTGTAGGACAGAGAAGGAGGTAGTGCTGTGCTCCCAGCCTTGGCCTCAAGCACTCCCAGCCCTGCTGGGGAGAGCATTCTCAGCTCCCCCACCCCCAGGCCAACAGTTTCTGGTGACTTCCAATGAGAAACCTCCAGTTCCAGGAAGGTGCTGGTGGTGAAGAGCTGGGCTGGGGACTTGGGGGACCAGGACTTCCATTCCCTCCTCCTCCTCTTCCCTACTCAGTGCCTCCCTGAGCTGGTTCTGGATACCTTGTTCAGTCCCATATGCCTCCGAACGGTCCAGAAGACAGAGCCCTAGTCGTTTAGTCCCGATTCGGTTTCAGACTTTCTCAGATCATGAGCAGGTCGTGATCTCTGGATCATGATCTCTGGACTTCAGTTTCTCCACCTGCACAATAGAGGAGGGTGTTGGGTGGGGAGTTCTCCACACCCTCCTGGCTAAGGCTTGAGTGGCTAACAAGAAGAGGGCCGCCCAGAGCCCTCAGCCACCTGCTCTGCCCTCTGAGCTCAGGGAAGGAGGACAGCAGCTGAAGTGGAAACCCCAAGTAGTCTGGGAGCCAAGGGCATACACAGAGGATGGAGGCTGTGCAGAGAATTTGGTTCAAGAATTGGAGGGGTTCCTTCTCCAGCGATGAGCTAAGGTGGCAGAAGAGGGGCAGGAAAGGAAGGGAAGCAGAAACCAGAGGAACTAACAGATCCTAGAAGCAGGGTGTACGTAGAGGAAAGGGCAGCACCCTACCTTCCAGACGAGGGACGTCACAGGCTGCCTGAGCTGTGTGAAGGCCAGGTGGGGCCCCCAGACCAAGCGGAAGCTAGCCCATCCACCACAGTGTCTGAAATCCCAACATCAGTGTATCATGGCTTCAGTGTAAGGCACAGAGCCCTGGGGAGGGGAGCAGAGTTACCAGCCAAGAGGGTGTAGAGTGAATGAAAGGCACAGAGACCCAAGATATGGGCAACAAAAGGGAAAACAGTTGGGGCCCTCTGACCACTGAAGGGACAGGAGATGAAAAGCCCAGTGAAGCCAAAACACAGACTCGGACCAGCAGAGGCAGGCTTCCCAAGCTGGGAACAGACATGGAGTGGAGGTGACCACGAGTAGGATTCCTCCTCCTTCCCATCCACGCCCCAGGTCCTAGGGTCCCTCTCCTGCTTTGCAGGGCACTTGTCAGTTGAGGCCAATTCATCTCTGTTGCCACCTGGTGGGTACTTCGAGGACTTCACCAAGGTTGGCCCTAGTGCCCTGAGATTGGCCCTAGTGCCCTGAGATTGGCCCTAGGGCCCCAAAGACCAGGTTGCAGGCCCCTTGCCCAGGAGGCCAGGTGACACAGGGCAGGTCTCTCTCAGCTGCATTTCAGAGTGAGAGACAAGAAGGAGGTGGCGAAGCATAGGACTGATGACCCCAGGGTCAGCCTGGGGATAAGGAAACCCAGGCCAGTCCTGGGCCTCATACCCAAGACCCTGATCTTGCTGCACCCTGCAATCCATGCCTCAGACCCAGCTGTGACCCCCGGCAGAGCCTGCCTCTGGTTAACCACAGGCTAGGCCTTGTCCCTTGTCCAGATGGAAACCTGGCCCCTGACTGATCCCAGATCCCAGTCTCTGAGGCTAAAGCCCAGTTAACTCAGGTCGGCACCTGCTGGAAAGATAAAGATGAGGAAACCTCTTGCCAGTACTGAGAGGTGCCAGCATGTGGATGGCAGAGCAACCATGTGGATGATTCCTGCCACGCAGGGACACGGGCTGCCCAAGGGCGATGGCCAGTCTGTCTGCACTCAGGACAGGGAGCAGCTTCCCAGGTGAGGTGACATCGGCTGGCCTCTGGGGACTAGGTGGGTCTCTGGGCCCCATGGGAGCATGATGGGTGACAGGGACACCTGCATCCAGGTGAACATCGCTGGGAGCCCTTTCCAGCAGGAACACAGGGGAGGCCAAGGGGGTGAGTGGCTTTGGGCTGGCTACTCTGGCTGCTGTGAAGGGCCCCAGGGGCAGGTCTAGGAAAAGGGGCCAGTCCATCATCCCAGTGAGGGAGGAAGAGGAGCAGGTTCTGGAGATGATGACCTGGTGCTGAATGCAATGTCTGGGGGACACCTGGGGCTGTTGGAATCAGCACCTAAAGTGACAGGGCCCAGGTGGGGGCTGAGGAGACCAGGACAGCGAGCCCCTGGGTGTGGGGGAGGAGTGTACAGGGAGTCTGTAGCCCCAGGCACCTCCATCTGGTGTGCTGGGCAGAGGAGGGCTGAGGAGTCAGCATCACCCCCTCCATTCCCACCCCTCGCCAGGGCCTGTTTTAATGAGCAGTGACCCAGCCTCCCCCTGCCCCCCCCCCATGTGGGAACAGGAACTGGTCTTATCTCTCCCGGGGGAGGGGGCCGGAGCCACAGCTGGCAGTCATTAAACACCCTGATCAGGCCAGTGATGGCCAAGATATTAATAGCCAGGAGTTGATGGCCCTGGAGACACAGGCTCCCAGGAAGAGGGGCAGTAACCTCGGCAGGCCATGGGGATGAAGAGGAAGGGTCAGGAAGCCATCCCAGCAATGCCCCAGCCTCCTCCACGCAGGACAGAGAGGGAAACCAATGTCCAGAGAAGGGAAGGGATTGCTCAGGGTCTCCCGCAAGTCACTGGCAGAGCCCAGCATTGAACCAAGTTCTCCAAATCCAGAGCCCTGCTTCTTCCAGTGTGTGGATTGTCACAGATGAAATTGATTGGCAGTGCCCCTTGAGAGGACACAGGAGGAGCAGACCAGGTTGGGGACACTGATTTTGTCTTTATTTAGTCCTTTTTTTAAATTGAGGTGAAATTCACATAAAAGAAAACTAACCATTTAAAGTGAACAATTCAGTGGCATTTTGGGCATTCACAATGTTGTACAACCACCACCTCTGACTAGTTCCAAAACCTTTTCATCACCCCAAAAGGAAACCCCATACCTGTTAAGCAGTTGCTCCCATTGCCCCCTCCTCTCTCCTCCTGGTAACCACCAATCTGCATCCCATCCTGTCTCCATGGGTTTACCTATTCTGGGTATTTCATGTAAATGGAATCATGCAGTATGTGACCCTTTGCGTCTGGCTTCTTTCACTTAGCATAATGTTTTCAAAGTTTATCCACATTGTAGCATGTAGCAGTACAATTTAAATTTTTGATATTTTGTTCATTATGTATTTTTGCATTAATTTTGATTTTTTTAAATATTGCATTAAAATATTATTTATCTTGCTTACTGAGTTTTCTGGTGCCCTCTTATATTTTGCACTTCACCCTGGTTCCAGCTCACCTGGGATTCACTTCACCCTAAACCCTGGTGACATAGTGGTTAAGAGCTACGGGTGCTAACCAAAAGATCGGCAGTTTGAATCCACCAGGCGCTCCTTGGAAACCCTATGGGGCAGTTCTACTCTGTCCTGTAGGGTCGCTATGAGTCAGAATCCACTCGATGGCAACGGGTTTTTGGTTTTAGTCCCAGCTGCTCCCAGAGCCCCAGCACCCGAGCCCTAGGATGTTGGGACTGGAAAAGACTTTGGAGAACTCTGGACCAGGTCCCATGTTGCTCAGAGGGAAAGGATTGCCAGGATGAGGCCTATTGGAAATAGGCAGCGCCAGGATTAATTCCGTGGTTCAGCTATGTCATTATAGACCTAGGTGTTTTCTACCTGTCCACTCTGCAATTTTCAGTATGTTGAATTTCTTCCCCAAACATCTCCTCATGATTGCAAGATGGCTGCCACTGCCCCAAGTTTCATGTTTTCACAGAACACCATCCATTGGCAGGGGAAATTTATCATCATATGTCTCATTTTATTAGGGAAGATAGCCCATCCTAGAAGCTACCCCCCTGCATACTCCCCTCTGGTTCCTTGGCCAGGATTAGGTCACATGCCCAAACCCTAGTTTCAAGAGAAGCCAGGCTTCTATAAGGGAAACTGATCTGCTAAGAAGGAAGGGGGGATAGCTATTGAGTAAGCAACCAACAAAGTCTGACTCCCAGTCTCTTTTGGGAATGTTTCTTTGAATAAGTGTGTGGTCTTTCTCGTTCTTTCGATCTAAGCTTGTGGTGTAGCATATGGTGGAGGTGTGGGGAGAGGGGAGGGAATGAAAATTAGTCGTAGTTCAGTACAGGAAACAGAAGACACTCTACGTATTTCATGCAGAAAGAGATTTCATGTAGGAAATTAAATGTAGGAAGGCTTGGAGGAATGGAAGTTAGGGCCCACTTCTCCCTTCATGGTCACACCACCACAGCTGTCACCTTTCAGGAAATTATTGTCAACATCTTGATTGCCCCATCTCAATTAAGCTGGTGACAAGAAAGTGGAAGGAACATAATGTCTTGATGCTGCAAAAACTCATGTCTGCCAAATCCCACCCATCAGCCACCACGCCAGGGAAGAATGGCCTTCACCCCACTTCTTCCTTCCAACTCTGTCGCGAGTGACTCTCAGACAGAACCTAAGTTGCATCCAGATCCCTAGCAGCAAGGGAGTCTGGTAAGGTAGTCTTTAGCCTTCCATTCCCTGCAGCACAGAAGAATACGAAGGGGCTTGAGAGGGGTGCCGAGTGCCAATAGATAATGTCTAGCATGGGCGCTCAAGTGGCATTGTAGCCCAAGTGCCCCAGAAAGCAGAGCCTGAGATAAGAGCCTGCAACCAGGAAACAGAAATGGGGAACAGAGAAGAGTGAAACAGGGAAGTAGAGAAAGCCAATATAAGGGTATTGTTGAGCTGGTCACTGCTGTGGCAACAGGAACTCATTTCCACTAAGACTGTCTGAGGAGCTGGTCTCAGAATTGTCCTCCCTTTGACCAGGATCCCAACAAAGGGTCTTGGATAGAGCTGGGAAAAAAATGTAGAGCAAAATTCTAACTCACAAAAGAAGACTTACTGGCCTGACAGAGACTGGAGAAACCCCGAGAGTATGGCCCCCAGACACCGTTTTAGCTCAATAAGGAAGTCACTCCTGAGGTTCACCGTTCAGCCAAAGATTAGACAGCCCCTTAAAACAAAACGAGACTAATAGGCCACAACAGTCCAGGCACAAGGACTAGAAGACAGGAGGGGACAGGAAAGCTGGTAATAGGGAACCCAAGGTTGAGAAGGGACAGTGTTGACATGTCGTGGGGTTGTTAATCATTGTCATAAAACAGTATGTGTCCTGTTTAATGAGAAACCATTTGTTCTGTAAACCTTCATCTAAAGTACAATAAAAAGAGAGAGAAAAAAAAAAAAAAAGAATTGTCCTCCTAAGGGACAGAAGAGGGGAGTTTTAACCACCGGCTCCCATTCCCCATAGCTCAAAGTTTTCCCATGTCAATTCCCTCAGACTTCCAGGCTTGGGCATGCATGAGTGTCAAGCAAGTCTCTGCAGGCACTCACACATGGTGTCAGAGAAACTCGGGGCTGTGATAGATATGGGTACAGTGGGAGTGATGAGCTGTCAGGTTACTCCTGTAGGAAGCTGAAAAGGCAGATCAATAGGGTATGAGGCAGAGGGTCTGGTATCGGTGATCTCCTGGTGGCAGAGAAGAAGAGCCTCACACAATGGTCTTATACTGCCCTTTGCATGAGGGTCTTCGTGGACATTCACTGTACCTGCTGTTGAAGTCTGGGGCTGGTGGACTTGTAGCCTGTTCTCTTGGCTGGGGCCCCAGGGTCTGCCCCACCTTGGCTCACTCCGGCCTCTCACATCTCAGCCATGCTTCTATCCAACCTTGGGTGAGAGCCACCCACACCACGGCCTCTGTGGCAGGCTCACCTCACCACTGGCCATGGCAGTGCCACAACAGGCCCACCAGTCCAGCTCAGCACCTTCCTCATGCCGTGAAGCACACGGGAACTTTCGGATCCCTTCCAGGCCTCTGGGAATGGAGGGAGGGTTGGGGTGCTCACTCAGGCCTTCTTGCCTCAAATCCATAGCCCCACTGTTTTTAACCAGTAGGGCCACCCCAAGTGGGCACAGGCTGTCTTCCAAATGCAGCGTGGGACACACACCCAACTCTATTTTCAGCTTTCCATTCTTTTCCCTCAAGATTTCATCGTGGAGGATGACACCAGAACACATATGTCTGACAGATTCTCCCCCTTCTCCTTTCCACCATTCACTAGCCGTGAGGATGGGCTTCCTCCCTCCAATTCCTATCCTCCTCCGTCCTGAAGTGGAATTTACCCTTCCCAGCCCTTCCCTGGGGTCATAATGGTAGAATGGCTTCAGAGGAACATAATTTCATCAGTGAGGGGATGAGAAATACATCCATTTAATATTTTCAAAGTATTAACATCCCTACATTCATCCAGCAAATATTTCTGGGGCACTTCCTATGTGCCAGGCACAGTTGTGGGCACAGAGGATACAGCGGTGAACAGGCAGAGTTCCTGCCTTTGTGGTGCTGACCCTCAAAAGGTGGAGACAGATCATAACTGAGAAAAATTATATAAGAAAGAAAGCAGGGTGAAGGGCGAGAGTCGGGGTGGTCAGAAGAGCTCCCCCTAGCCGGGTGACAGTTGTGCAGGAGCAGGTTGTTCTCCCATTTTGATAATCAGGATTTTAAACCATATGCATCAGAGCTGGGACTCAGAGGCTTTGATCCCAGGTGAAAACACCCAGCCCTGTGCCTCTGCAGAAGCAGCCTTGGATGGCTCCCTGCATCTCCACTGGGTAGGGGCCCAGGCACCCACTGCTGGCAGAGTGATTGAGAAGCGATGCCTGCCTGCAACTGGTGAAATCAAGGCATGCTTCTCAGGCCCATAGACTCCATCTGGGCGTGGGGACCAAGAGGTCTCCCCCCGACCCTGGGCTCAGTGTCCTCAGTGCCGAGTGACAGAGAACAGGCAGCTCTTAAGAAGACTAATATTTACTCTTCAAATGGGAGCTGGCACAGCCTGTTTCCTGCGACTGGCGTCCAGCTCACCCCGTGGGATGGACACAATAGGAGGCACTCTGGGAGATAGGCAAATGTCGGACACCAACACCCAGGATGAGACAATGCCAGAAAGCTGTGGACAGCATGTTCCAAGGCCCCATCCACCACGTCTTGTCTTTGCTTGCACACCTCCGTGCTAGAGAGCTCACTACCTCTCCATTCCGGTTGGACGGCTCTGCAAGAGAGTTCATTCTAATGTTGGCCCTGTGTCCCTTACCCTTGGCCCTTGCTCTAATCCCTGGGGCCTCAGAAAACGTGCCTGGAACAACCTCTCAGGGCAATGGTGGCTCTGATCACCTTCTCCCCTCCCACTCCCCACCCAAGCTTCACGTCCTCCAGCTCACACTTTGGGGCCAGAAATGGCTATTTCTGGGGTAGGAGGAAGGACTTGCCTTGGGGGCACCTCTGTCCCCCTGCAGCTGTGTTCCTTGTTCTTGTAGAGCCCGTCAGCTGAGTGCCTTGTGTGGGAAAGTCTCCGCCAGGAAACTGCTGGTCAGACAGCCTGAATCCGGGAAGGATAGTCCCCGGGCTCCCGTTCTCCCATCTTCCCCTCTCGAGTCCCCTCCTCTGTCTCCCCTTCATGCTCTCCCCATGACTTCCAGAAGGCCTCTCCAACCACTACAGCCCTGGTCTCTGCTTCAGTCCCCCCACCAACCACCAGGTCAGCCCTGGATGTTCAAACACTCTGGCAGCAGGTGGGGCTTTGGAGCTCCCCAGAGGCAGACTTTCCCAGCCTACTGAGTCCAGGGCTGGGCACACCCAGGGTGGGATCTCTCCCAGGGCAAGGTCGGCCCACCTGGTTCTGCTAGGACTCAGACCTGACTGCTGACTCTAGCAAACCCTCTTTTTTTAAAAAAAAAAAAAAAATTCCTGATTAACCCTAGGGATTCCCTGGGTGGTATAAATGGTTAACATGCTTGTTTGGTTGCTAACCGAAAGGTTGGAGGTTTGAGTCCCCCCGACACACCCTGGAAGAAAGGTAATCTACTTTTGAAAAATCCGCCACTGAAAACCCTGTGAAGATTAAATGGTTGCAAACCCAGCAGGCTGGCTGCAGTCCTTCTTGGTCTCAAGCTTCGATGCCACTTGGTCTGATCTTTGTGAGGCCTCAACCAGCTAGATCTTCCTCCTTCCCACCAGCCTGTAGCAGTGTCGTTGTGATTCCGCCACTGTGTTTGTGGCACGCCTGGTCCAGGGCTCCATCCTGAAGAAAGTGCTAGATGCGCTCATCGAGGCCTGCTGGGACATCACCTCGAGCTGCATGAACCTCCAGAGTATGGACTCATCCCACACCTCCTTGGTGCGGCTCACCCTGTGCTCCAAGGACTTCAACACCTACCACCGCGACCACAGCCTGGCCGTGAGTGTGAATCTCACCAGCATGTCCAAAATACTAAAACGTGCTGGCAATGAAGACGTCATTACACTAAGGGCTGAAGACAACGCGGCCATCTTGGCACTAGAATTTGCAGCACCAAACCAAGAAAAGCTTTCAGACTATGTAATGAAGTTAATGGATTTAGATGTTGAACAACTTGGAATTAGATGCGTTCTACTGAATTCGCACGTATATGCTGAGATATCAGTCATATTGGAGATGCTGTTGTCATTTCTTGTGCAAAAGATGGAGTGACATTTTCTGCAAGCGGAGAACTTGGAAGTGGAAACATTAAATTGTCACAAACAAGTACAAGTGATGCTGATAAAGAGGAGGCGGCTGTTACCATAGAGGTGAGAGAACCAGTTAGGCTAACTTTTGCACTTAGGTACCTGAACTTCTTTACAGAAGCCACTCCACCCTCTCCTACAGTAACACTCAGTGTGTCTGCAGACCTACCCCTTGTTGCAGAGTATAAAACTGCCGATATGGGACACTTACAGTACTACTTGGCTCCCAAGATCGAGGATGAAGAAGGATCTTAGGCATGCTTAAAATCCAAGAAACTAAAGCAAAGCTCTTTGGGAACTGCTTCTGAGATGCCAGCATGTACTTAAGTCCTTCTGTTACCAAGCTTGTACCTCTGAGTACATATGTAGATATTGTTTTCCGTAAATAACCTATTTTTTCTCCACTCTCTACAATTTGTTTAAAGAAAAAAGTCCAAAGTCAAATCTGCTCTTGTGAACCTAGAAATACTTCTGCCTTACCCAGAAATACTCTGTTTTTTATAACAAAAGGGTCTTAACTCTAAATACAGTTTTAAGAGTGTGTTTTCAATTTAAATACAGTTATCTGAATTTCAAATGTCAAAAAAAAAAAAAAAAGAAAACCCCTAAGGAGCATAGTTCTACTCTGACACACATGGAGTCACTGTGAGTCAGGCTCAACTTGATAGCAACTGATTTTATTATCCCTGCTTTTAATTCCGACGCCCCGGCCCCTAGTAGGAAACTGCTATGGATTGAATTGTATCCCCCAAAAGTATGTGTCAACTTGGCTAGGCCATGATTCCCAGTATTGTGTGATTGTCCACCATTTTGTCATCTGATGTGATTTTCCTATGTGTTGTAAATCCTACCTCTATGATATGAATGACGCAAGACTCAATCTACAAGATTAGATTGTATTTTGAGTCAATGTCTTTCGAGATATAAAAGAGAGAAGTGAGCAGAGAGACAAGGACCTCATACCACCAAGCAAGAAGAGCCAGGAGCACATGTCCTTTGCACCTCGGGTCCCTGTGCTGAGAAGCTCCTAGACCAGGGGAAGATGGATGACAAGGACCTTTCCCTACAGCTGACAGAGAGAGAAAGCCTTCCCCTGGGGCTGGCACCCTGAATTTGGACTTCTAGCCTCTTAAACTGTGAGAGAATAAATTTCTGTTTATCAAAGCCATCCACTTGTGGTATTTCTGTTAATAGCAACACTAGATAACTAAGACAGAAACCATTCTTGCAAAATATTTTATTATTTTGTGTACATATTATTTTTTGTCATGTGAATGTTCTCTCTCAGCCGTATGTTTTGCAGATCCATCTATGTTCTAAATTTGGGACTTCTGCCTGCTGCATGGTGCTCCAGAGTGAGTCTGCATACTTGATCTGTCCCTGATGGACACACAGACTGCCTTCAGCTCTCCACCAACACAAAGAACGTTTCAGGGAACATCTATCTTCATACATGTCCCCTTCAGGATCTGTGTAAGAATTTCCCTGGGACATACGCCCAGGAATGAAATTCTTTCGTCATAAGGTGTGTGCACACTTTATATGGGTAGGGAGAATTGTTCTCTAGATAGGTGGCCTTGTCTACACTCTCCCAGCAGTGAGCAAAGTCCTGTGTCCCTGTTCACCCTCCGACACTTGATGTCATCAGCTTTCTAAGTTCTGCCAAATGAATAGGTAAGGTGACATCTTACTTTTGTTTCAGTATGTATTTCTAACGATTTTAAGTATCTTCATATGCTTATTAGCTTCTTGGGTTTTCTCTTCCGTAAATTGCCTGCTCATTTTTCCATTGGGATTACTGTCTTTCTTGCTGATTTGCAGGAATTGCTTATATATTAATCACTTGGTTTCAGACATTGCAAACATCTTTCCGCATTCTTTTAACTTTGCCCATGAAATCCTTATTTGTATATAATCAAATTAACCAATCATTATGCCTTAAGTGTTGTGCTTGTGCCATTTTTTGTTTGTTTAAGAAGCATTTTCTGCCCCTGGGTCACAAAGGTGTTCTCCTTCATGTTCTTCGATGAACCTTACAGTGTTTGCCTCCCTCATTTGCTCAGTGACGTCTTGGAGCCACCTCAGCAGTGAGGCAGCGCCTCAAAGGCAGCTGCACTCTGGTGGCCCCTTCCTCTCTGGGCCCCTCCACGGGCACTGCCCAAGGATGCTTGGCGACTGTTGGGTAGCACTTCTGCTACCTGGCCCCCTTTGGGGGGGCTCCAGTTCCAGTTGCCATCGAGTTGATTCTGACTCATGGAGATCCCATGTGTTAGAGTAGAAGTGTGCTCCAGAGGGTTTTCAAGGCTGCGACCTTTCAGAAGTAGATTGCCAGACCTTTCTTCCAAGGGGACTCTGGGTAGGTTCCAACCACCAACCTTCCAGTTAGTAGTTGAGCACTTAACCATTTGCATCAACCAGGGACTCCCTTTGGGGGATAGGGCTCAAAAAAAAAAAAAAAAAGGCAGCAACTCATCAGGCTGAACTTTTCCCTCAGCCCTCCTGGCATAGAAAGGACAGCCTTCATGAGCCAAGGACCCTCTTCACTCTGTGGGTGCTGCTCAGTGGTGGACAGCTCCTTGTACCCAGCCCACGTGACAAAGCTCTGGACTACACTGTCACTGGATCCTGGCACAGGCCTCAGTTTCCCCACCTGAGCAATAAGGAGGCTGAACCAGATGCTCTCTGAAGGCTCTGTCAACTCCCAATCCCAGAACCTAATAACTCGGATGTTTATTTTGGAAGTCTCTGCCTTCCTCCAAAAGATTTCTGACTCAGGACAGATGGTGTAGAGAAGCTTGGAGAGTGCATTCCCCCACGTGTTCAAGGATGGTCAGGAGAGGCTGCTGTGTTTGTTTCCTTTCTGGGAATTTTATCAGCTGCTACAGGAACAGCCTCTGCAAAGGGGTGCAGTCCCCTGGGCTGGGAACCCGATGATGTGGCCGGTGGCTGCACCCCCTGGTGGCCATTCCATGACCAGGCTGGTCCTGGGAGATGAAAGCATCATCACCCTCACAGTACAGACAGGAGCCCAGAACCTAGAGTGGGGAAGATGCCTGTCAGGGGCACGCAGTGGGTCAGGAGCAGAGCCTGGAGACAAGGCAGGCCTCCCAGCCCCCAGGGAAGCGCTGTGACTGCCATTTTGGCTTTTCCATGGTCTTTCCTGGACGCACGATTGCATTCCAGAATTTGGGGGTTATTGCTAGAGAATATTTGCGCCCTTGTACTTATCTAGACTCCACTGGACAAGAGAGCTTGAATTTCACTGCCCTCAGCACCTCCACCTCCATTACGCCAAGCCCACATCACACCGTCTAGGAAAAGGGACCAGTAACTCAGAATTTTTCACAAAAGTACAAACACACAAGAAGTTAATAAACACCTCAGGTTTATTCTCCCCCCACTGCTGAAGCCCTCTCATTTAATTTACATATACATAGTATATAAATGACTACACAACATTCTTTACATACATTAACACAAGTTTAGGTTTTGCTACTGTGTGAAAGTTTATTAAAACATACCCACCATTTCCTCAAAATAGATCTTTGTTATAACATGAAAAAGGAAGTGTGTGTAACTTGGACAGCAAGCACTCAAAACAAATACGTGAAACGAATGGTTTTACACTGGCTAAATCAGCCTCTATCTTTTTTTTTATCTTAGTAGAAAAGTCCTCTAAACAAAATAGAACTCTGGGGATCAAGTCAGATGAATAATTTACTATTTCTAAAGCAACCCCCGAATCATATAAATATACAGGTTAAAGAAGGTCATGTGGACCAAGCACACGTCGAAGGAACAGGAAGGATTTGATCATTTTGCCCTAGATAAAAGGTGTCTGTGGACAACAGCTCCGCCATCGATACACACGGCAGATGTTTCTGTATCTTCCCAGCCCCAGATTTTACTGACAAGCCCTTATCCCTGCCAGTGATGTTTCCCCAGCAACAGAAGTCTGACATCACTGCTCCCCAATAGAAGAATCAGAACTCTCCTCATTTTGGTCAGGGAGGGACCTTGAGGTTTGGTCCAACCAGCAGAATGCGCCTCCTGGAGCCTGGTGCAGACCAAACGTCAATGCTACCAAGGGCTCTGTGCCTGGGAGGCGGGAGGCAGGTCCAGGGGGAGGAAGACAGGCCTCCACCTTTCTGAAATGAAAGAATGAGGCCATTTACCTTGCTGTATAATGATCTGCTTCCATAAAGATTACAGCCAAGAAAACCCTATGGGGCAATTCCACTCTGTCACATGGGGTCGCTATGAGTAGGAATCGACTCGATGGCATTCAACAACAACAAAACCCAAACTCATTGCCATCGAGTCAACTTCCACTCATAGTGACCCTATCGGACAGAGAACTGCCCCACAGGGTTTCCAAGGCTACAATCTTTACGGAAGCAGATTGCCACATCTTTCTCCTGCAGAGTGGCTGGTGGGTTTGAACCACCGACCTTAGCAGTCGCCCAGGGCTCCTTTTCAACAACATCATAAAATGCCTGTTTTTAAAAAGGCCAGAAGACATGGCCATGCTGCCGGAAGCACACTGAAGAACCTCCGTGTCTCAGGTGAACTCAAAGCCTTTCTCCTCCAGCACACAGTGGACACACCCTGCACTTGCCTCTGCTTCTGATCCTCAGGAGAGCCTGCCAGAGAGCAGGTAGGTTTTATTGCCGTATTTCCCAGGTGAGGACACTGAGGCCGGAAGGGCAGTGACCCTGACCGCTGTCACGGAGGACTGCGTGAAAGAGCCAAGCCTACCTCCAGGTCTTCTGACCGGCTGACCTGTGGCCCCTTTCCACCTCATCTCTCAAGGACACATCTAATCTCTCTCCTTCTGCCATCATCAACACAGAGAGCGCACAGGTAGCGACCCTGCATCCATGCAGGACTCTTGTGTAGGAACATCAGGGGGCGTTTGCTGGGCACAGCTGGTTGCTATAAACACTCCCATCCCTGCCTGGTCTCACTTGCGCTGCCCTGTGCAAACAGCAGGTTCTCTGAAGGCCACCTGTCCTGCACATTATAATGAGTGGCCAACTCCTTCGAGGAACAGCAAACAGCAGCCCTGGCTAAAGGTTCAGCATGCAGCCCCACGGACCAACGGGCAGCTCTGTCTTCTAGCAGATAGAGAGCCCCAGCTCTGCCCCTACTTCCTGGGCCCCACAAGCCGGCCTTGCTGCTAGCTGTCATCTGTGATTCTGAGCAGTGCTGGCCACCAAGTGCTGCTCTGCCTGCCCCAGACCCAACTGACAGGTACGCACTGGGGGCTCAGTGCAATCTGCTCCCCATCTGGGGCTCCTGCACCCACCCTATCAATGGCAGGGTGGCTTTATAGACCCCCAGACTCCAGTTTCAGCCTCTGTCCCCAGGGCTGCAGTGTGTGGAAGAGGAAGACAGGCAGAGGACACTTGGAGAGCGGGGACACCCAGGAAAGAACAGAGGGCTCAGTGAGGCTGAGAAGCAATGATTAGGCATTTTCAGTTCAGCACTCCTCCAGATAGACTTTTCCCATCTCTTAAAGAGCTTCCAAATGTTGGGGGGCTTGGTTCACAATGCATGTGAGCAGAGTTCACAGGTAACACAGGTACACTTCTGAGAAGCAAACCCAGCAGTCTATGGGCATATTCCTCCCTCTGCAGGCAGTGAGGCGCTAGCACAATAGGGAACACTACCCCCAATGTGCCCCAGTGGGCTGCACCCAGGAATGGTCCACGTCACAGTAAGCTAGCCTAGGGAAGAGAAGGCCAGGTTCTACATATTCCCTTCATGAGGGGACCTGGGGAAGGGGAAACCCTTTGGGCTTTGGCCCCTGGTTGGCAAAGCCTGCCCAAGGGCACTGAGCCATACCCACCCCCACTTTTGATGGGCAAAACATAACACTCGGATGCTCAATGATCTTGCAACATCTGATACCAGAAGGCACTTTCAAGGTTTTGTTTCCAACATTATTCCATCTACTCCCAGATCTAGCGCTGTGACGTCAGCTGGGCAGGTAGCACTTAACCACTGGGAAAGCAGAGGTGCTAGAACAGCAAGGAGTCCATGGCAGAGCGAGGATAAGTCCGGAGATTCGGAGCCAGCTTTCCAACATCAAGGATCACAGAGGGAACTACAAACCTCCAAGTCTAGACCAAGTCAACCCTGAGCCTGGGATTTCCCTTCAACTAAATCTTCAAAATATCTTCCCTATCATCAGCCTCTTCCTCTAGTTAGCTGAGGCTTCTTCATAGCTGGACTTCGGTTAAACAATGTGTTTGTAGTCATCATCCTGTACTGTTTCTCTAGTCATATTTTCCCTCTTACAAAACTGAACCTCAAACCCTATGCATATGTTAAGTGATTAAGATCACATTTAGCCACGTGTGGTAACACCTCCTCGGTGGGCAGGAGGCATTCAGCAGGAGGCACCCATCTTCAAGTCCTGTTCTTTATTGCTTGTGAGTGCGGATCACAGGCTCAGGCTCCAGAGCATCTGGGCCTACACGGGCACCCAGCAAAACCAACGCCATGTGGGCTTGAAAACAACCCATTTTTGAGCTGTTCTGATAAAGTTTTTTAAGCAGTTTTTGTTTTGTTTGTGCATGTGTGTGCGCCTCCAACTTAAAAGGCTTTTTCTCCCTCCTTGGCTTCTCATTCTAACTCACTACCTCTCTGAAATTATTTCCCAGAAAGACTTCACATTCAACCTGCTGCAGAAAATTACGCAAATACGAACTCAATGGAGAGACAGCTCTGAAATTTGTATCTGAGGATGTTGCCAATATAATTTTCATACCCAGATACTTCACGTGTGATGAAAAATAGAAAATTCTGTTATAAGAAAATAAAATTACTATGACAACGTTTTCCCAACACAGTTCCCAGTCACACACACTTGTTTTTCTTAAAGTAATACCAAGGTAGCTCAAGAACAATACACCACCAGTACAAATGAATTCCCTAAAGCTACATTCTTGCTTTCCCCACCTACTCAATAATTCTTACAATGATTTTCAATGTTTAAAAACTATCAAAATAGGATGTTTTATCATCAAGACCACATAATTCAACCCCAAATATTCCACGCAACAGTGGCTGAGCTATTCACGTTCCAGACTTCCATCAAGAACAATCCAAAGGGCAAACTCTTGAAATGGCCTCCTTAGTACCGGACAATCCAGGATGAAATTTCTGGAGACCTAAGGGATCTTATTCAGATTCATGTTTTTGACCATGCTTTGGAGGGTTATGATCAATCAATTTTTTGACAATGAAAGAAAGAAAAGTAACTTTCTGAAGCACAGGGTCAATAACATTGTTATAAAGCTAAAAAGAAAAAATTAATACCAACTTACTGCTTGCTCATAAAAAAAAAATGAAGCCCTTGATCTAATTAAGATTATTGAGAAAGATTAGGTATAGATGAGTAATTAATTTGGGAGGCCCTCTGTGTACAGGGGTACTACTGGTGGTGCAGCGGTTAAGCGCTCAGGCCGCTAACTGAAAGGTTGGTGGTTCGAACCCACCAGCCGCTCCATGGGAGAAAGGTTACATCTGTAAAGATGACAGCCTTGGAAACCCTATAGGGCAGTTCTAGTCTGTCCTATTGAGTCGCTATGAGTTGGAATCAACTCGAAAGCAACAGGTGTGGCAGCAAACAGCAGCCCTGGCTAAAGGTTCAGCATGCAGCCCCACGGACCAACAGGCAGCTCTGTCTTCTAGCAGATAGAGAGCACCAGCTCTGCCCCTACTTCCTGGGCCCCACAAGCCGACCTTGCTGCTAGCTGAACCTTTTGGTCTCTGTGTACGGGTACAGGGGTCAAGTATTCATTGTCATTAAAATGGCAGGTACTTGGCTGCTATCTAGAAGGCTGATATTAGCTGCCTTCCTGCACTGAGTCTAGAACATGCCGATGAATCTGTGCCATTGATTTACTCCAGTTTGTGGCCGATTGCAAGGAATCCTGAAACACTCATTCCTGCTCATGCTCATTAGTTTATGACCCCAGTAATACTGGTTACTCGATTAATTAAAAAAAATTTCAGATATACCCTGCAAATAAATACCAAACATTTCTGTACCCACTATCTTTAATGCACAGTCCCACCACCATAAAAGGCTGTATATAAATTAAATAAACTCAGCTTTCTTAACCATTTTCTCAGCTTAAGTTTGTTTTCACCTTAAATGAAGACAAAGTTCCATTTATATCCAAAATATATTTAAATATTCCAAAGATATCATATTGGACCTAAGTTATCAAAAATATCAACAAAACTTACATATCTTACATTTACGAACCATATTTTTGTAAGTTTTTAAGTCACCCTGTGCTAACTCTCTTATAAAAACTGACAGCCACATTTAGACTTAAAAGCTGATTTGGATTTTAAAGTGGTTCCTGGGGGATAACTGCCAATTACCAAAACTAGTGGAACTGAATCTAGCGATTTATTGCATCCTTCAATCTAAAAGACCAAAATAATTCCATTCTGATCTTCAAATGATGCTCCTTCTGAAGGGCCCCAGATCCTGCTGTCCTAAGTCATGTGCTGCGCCAGGGATCCTGCAGAAACACTCAGCACAAAACCAGGGCTGGTATCGAGGGACCTCCTCATACCTTCAACTGCACCCGTGAAAAAGCCCAAATCTTCAGCTTATCAGTCCAGTCTGGTTGAAAGAACTTCAAGGATGGAAACGTGAGGTGAAGTCGAGAAGCAAGAAGGGAAACAGACTGATCCTCAAAAGAAAATCCAAGGATCCGTTCACCTCATGGCAATGTCATCGTCACACTCCACAGTCAGACTGCTTCTCCTGAAGCTGCCTTGTCAGTATCTGATGCGAAGACAGAAAAGCCACTCCTATGTGGAAAAGGATTTGCCAGAGGTTTCTCAGCCCGTGCAGGTACATGTTGCCCAGGCAAATAAAGAGCAGCATCAGCATCACCTTCACGGTCCTGGCTGGACTGTAGAACAGGTACAAATAACACTGCAAGGATGCCACAAAAGATCCGATCAGAGGCAGTAAAGTGGCCACAAGGTCAGGAGCAAGTCTCACCTCCCACACCTACCACCCACAGTGTCATTCTCTGCACACATTAGCTTATTAAATAGTGTTCACTATGGTGATGCTTGGGCCCACTGCAGAGGCTGCTGTTAGTCACTGGACAAGAGACAACTAGGGATTTGGAAGCGAGAAGCAAAGTGAAACGGTGTCACAGGAGGAACTGGTGCACAGCACCCCTGAAAGAAATTTAACAAATAAAGAGAAATGCCCAGGCTGTGGGCTGTGGACAAAGAAGAGATGGAGATAAGGGGCAGCCAGGCCAGGATCCCTGACAAGATCCAACAGCCTCCAAATGAAGTGTTCCCTCAGGGAGGAGCAGAGCTGGGGAAACTCTAGCCATGACAGGCGAGTAAGTGGTGAGAAGATGAAGGAAAGCCGTGCTTTTACTATTTTGGTTTCTCCTGAGCCACAACTACACTGAATATCACTGTTGCCTAGATACCCTCCTTGGCACCTCTTCAAAAGCATCTCTGAGTCAGGGAAAGGTCTCACAGCAGGGAGAGTGACTTGTATTCTGTGTGTAGGGCTATCACATGGAAAAAGGACCCTGATGGCGCAACATTTAAGCACTTGGCTGCTAACCAAAAGGTTGGCGGTTCGAACCTACCCAGCAGCTCCATGGAGAAAAGTCCTAGATTTCTGCTCCTGTAAAGATTACTGCCTAGAAAACCCTATGGGGCAGTTCTACTCTGTCACATGGGGTCACTACGAGTCAAAATAACTCGACAGCACCTAACAAAAACAACACAGAGAAAACGGGCCATTTTTGTTCTACAAAAGGTAGAAATAGCTTTTTGGCCCAATATAAAAAAAACACATACATACTTTTCTCAAAGCACGAGCAAATCTGACAAAGGCTCAAGCTATGGTGGGAGAGAGAGTCCTCCACTGAAGGAGCTATCCAAGTAGGAATGCAGCTGAAGGAATGAAGGTGGAATGGTAAGACTGCAGCCCTGAAAGGCCTCAAATGCAGACTCTAGGCAACTTCCACCGGCAACACCCAAGCTTTTTTTTTTTTTTTTAATTGTACTTTAGATGAAGGTTTACATAACAAATAGCTTCTCATTAAACTGTACACATATTGTTTTATGATAATGGTTAACAACCCCATGACATGTCAACACTGTCCCTTCACAACCTTGGGTTCCCTATTACCAGCTTTCTTGTCTCCTCCTGCCTGCTAGTCCTTGTCCCTGGACTGTTGTGCCCCATTAGTCTTGTTCTGTTTTATGTGGCTGTCTAATCTTTGGCTGGACAGGCAACACTCAAGCTTCTGGAGCTTTGTTTTCTGAAAAGTGAGTGCTTTTTCAGTCTTCGGGTGAAAATTTCTCTTTTTGCACAATCATGTAATTCTTAAACCATTCTCAGACATACAGTTGATCCTAATTATTCATGGATTCCATATTTGCAAGTTTACCTACTCACTAAAATTTATTTGTAACCCCAAAGTCAATACTCGTGTCACTTTTGGGGTCCTTTGAGGACATGCGCAGGGTGGTGATAAATTTGAGTTGCCTGATGCAAAAAAAAAAAATCTGAGTCGCGCAACATGCACATTCCCGTCTAAGGATGAACAAGGAGACACTCCGCCTTCTTGTTTCAGCTCTCATAAACAAGTGCCTTTTTTGCGGTCTATTTAGTGCCACATTTTTCACATTTCTTTGATTTTTTTGGTAATTTCACTGCTTAAAATGGGCTCCAAGCATAGTCCTAAAGTGCTGTCTAATGTTCCTAAGCACAAGAAGGCTGAGATGTGCTTTACGGAGAAAATATGCAGGTTATATGAACTCTGCTCAGGCATGAGTTACAGTGCTGTAGACTGAGTTCAATGTTAATGAATCAACAATACATAATAAATAAAAAACCAACCAAACCTGTTGCAATTGAGTCGATTCTGACTCATGGCAACCCCACGTGTTACAGATTAGAACTTGCTCCATGAGGTTTTCTTGGCTGAACTCTTTAGGGGAAACGCCAGCCCTTTCTTCCTCAGTGCTGCTGGGTGGGTTTGAACCGCCAACCTTTAGGTTAACAGACAACTTCAAACTATTTGCACCATCCAGGGGTCTCATATAATAAATAAGGGGTGTTTAAACAGAAACACACATAAAACAAGATTATCTACTAATCAGTTGATGAAAATGTTGTAATTAGAGGCTCACAGGACCCTAACCCTGTATTTCTCCTAGGGGCAATGGTTCAGTATTTGCTAATTCAGTGTCTGCAGCAACTTTATGGAACATAACTACCCAAAATAACACGAATCGACCATGTGTGCAACAGAATGGGAGTGCCCTGAGAACAATTAAAAAAAAAAAACTTTAAGCACACAGAGAAAGTATTAACATCCTAGCCCATGTGAAGGATGAGGAAAGGGAATTAGAGTTCAGTTTTAATTAGAATTAATTCTGCCTATAGGGGATTCAAAAGATCCTTTCTACCCTACCCCCTAAGTATTCAGCTTATTTGAAAATGGGTAAATAATAATCAAAGTCCTCTAGTTAATGTTCTAATTTTTGTTCCATTTTCTATGGGCAGATTTGAGTTAGATGGTATTACTATTAAAAACAGCAATTTTTCCGTATGACCTAGTCCTATCTTTAAACAAACACATATGCATAGATGTTACTTCCACAGAAAGACATTTCTGCACTTGGACTGCCCGACAAGAGGCATAAGGCAAGACCCTGACTCACACTGGTCAGGCCCAGCCCAACCCCCACTGCAATCTCATCCCACCTTTCTTGTGAGTCAAATCCAAATTCCCGGTTCTGATCTGCTGTTGCCAATGGCCCTGTGGCAACGAGCCAGTGGTTTTCCTTTTCTGAGCTCAGAAACCCCTCCTTTGTAAAATGAAAGGATCGGGCAGGGTGGGCCTAAGGTCCTTCCACTAAGGTCTTGATATTGTCCATGATCTGAACCAAGACTTTGGCGGAACAAAAACAAATCCAGAAACTTGCTGATGTTTCCAACAGAAGAACTCACCAAAGGATCAACGTTTCACCCACCTGGAAAATGCAGGCTACAAAAGGAATAAGAAAAGCGAAAATGTTTCCAATTTCCTCCTGGGCAACCTAAAATAGGTATGAGGAACACAAGAAAGGGATATTTAGATGAATGGAAACACTATGACATGAAGTACTTTACTCCTCATTAGGTCTGGTGTGGCTGACAGTGCAAAATCCCTGGCTGGGTGAGTCCCTTTTACTTGCCAGATCAGGGGTTGGCATGCAACCATTTTCAATGGCCTGGACACACCATGCCCTTTCCTGTCTCCATGCATCTGTGCTAAGCCCTCAGTCCCACTGCCTCTCAAAATCCTACTCGTCTTTCATGTCAAGCTTTCCTTAACCTCCACCCCCCAACCCCAGCACTGCTACTATGCTCTACTTTGTGCCACGAGAGCCCCTGAGGCAGGGAGTATGTCTTAGCCACCTAGTTGGCCAAGTACCTGTTCTAGTGGGTACAAATGGATACTTGGCAGGTATCTGGTTAAGGAGCTAATGTGTGGTTGAAAACATTAAGAGTGGAAACCACACCACACATTAGCCAGAGATGAGATGTGGTAACAGTTGGTTATCATGCTTCTAACACAGGCCAGCGGCCATTCTCCACACAGGTCAGTCTACATTAGCCCCCCGAGGTTCAACATCAGCCATGCTTCAGACTTTAGCCACAATATATGTAAATAAGCATTATGGTTCTATCTTTAAAGGCAACACCTATCTGTTATGCTTCTAATGGTTCTTTGCTCTTTTAAAATATTTGAGACACTTCAAATTTTTAATAAACTGTTTTTTAAAAAGAATTGAAATGGAAAGTTGCTTTGAGATGAGCAAGCCAGGAAATAAACTTTTCAGTGATACAGTTCTTTAACAAAGACATAGCGAAGACCTATATATCTAAATTATATACATTATACGACATACTGTAAATATACTATATCTACATTATATAAGTCAGATAATGAGACAACCTTTTCCCGGGGGAAGAAAACAGCATGAATCTTAAAGTCTGAGAATCAACCTTTGCCCTGGGTGAGTAATCCAGTCCCTAGAGTGAATCCCGGGGTCCCAAGGGCCCTGGGGAAGTCTGACATTCTTATGGCACATTGCCCATTTCTCACCAATACCCCAGCAGGCCCCTCTGTCTACTTAGGACAAGGGACACAAAAGAGCTACTTCCATACTTGTTCAACTAACTACAAGGATTAAAGTTAAAAATAAAAATTGTACCTGAATTTTAAAAATTTTAAAACCTTGGTGCATAATAATCTTATGAATAAAATGTATCCCAATCAGTTTCTTCTATCACATGTTCTTCCATTTTAACGGTAAAGATGAGGTTACCTGCAAAGAATGTTCTGCAAGGTGAATTCCACGGATGAGGTTCAGGGCAGCACACATGATGTTGAGAATCAGGGAGAGGATGCCCAGGGCTGTCACTGGTTCCATTCGGAAATTAGGAGCTTCACAATTAAAAAGAAAGAAAAAAAGTGTCTAGTGAAAATAACCTCTATTCGAAAGGAAAAATAAAAACATTAACTAGACTTCCACTAATGCCAAGTTCACTGTGTTAACACAGAATTACAAACACGTTAATTGAAAAAGGAGTAGAAGTTAAGAGGGGGAAACAAGGCAAGAAATGACGGACAGAATGGATCTGGGAACCCGAGGTTGAGTTTCTTCCAGAAATAGGCCCCTCCTCTCTGGGCAAGCACAGGTTTTTTAAGTGCTTAATTTCCTTTCTATTTAAAGCACTGGTTCTCAATCGTGGGCAATTTGGCGCCCCAGTGAACATCTGGCAATATCAGGAGGCATGTTTGGTTGTCACTGCAGGGAGTGAGGCTGCTACTGGCATCTAGTGGATAGAGGCCAGGGATGCCGCTACATACCCTACAATGCACAGGACAGACCCCACAACAGAGATCCAGCCCAAATGTCAAGAGGGCTGAGGTTGAGAAACTCTGATTCAAAGCAATTTCTTATGTTACCAGAGAGGACTGTGGCTTTACATGTAAACTGGCTGTCAAATTTCTGAAAACATTTCTGTCTATACCTCAACCCTCAGCTTATAAAATACTCTACTCCTGATAAAGTGATGGGGTGGTGAGGCGAAGGCGAGAATGAAGGCACTGTCATCCTTGAGTCCTGCCATGCCAAGAGGGAGGCCACCAGGCATGGGGGTGCAAGCGCTGCCCAGAATGTCTCAACAGAAGCAGAAGCAGTGCGCTCACCCAGAGAAGTGCTGCCCCCTACCTCAGCAGTGCTGCCTCCCACCCCAGCAATGCTGCCCCTCACTTCAGCAGTGCTGCCTCCCATCTCAGCAGACCAAGCAGGTCTGTCAGCCCCTACCCAAGTGTCAACAGAAGTGCCTACCGCTTCAGCAGTGCCAAAAGTACAAGCAGAAGTAAGCCCCAGGCACATGACCAGAGAATGAGCCCCAGAAAAACAAAGAGCATGAAGTCCACTCCAAGTTACCATCCCATGCCCCACTCCCTGAGACAGCCAACTGTCCAGGCCCGCTCACCCCTGCTTCTCGATGCAGCCACACTTTGGACAAAGTAGCACCAGGATGGAGTCTTCCTTAATATCTCCCTCTTATTGACTAGCAGCTGCAATTTTCATCTCAGACAAGAATCTGGTTCAAAACTGTCTAATCATCTTTGCTGACATGTATCTAGATCACCCTGTTAGCTTCTTGGAAACATGGGTGGTGTGCCCAGACGCTGTTTCCTATTACCCTTCCTGTCTGCTTCTGTTCCCCAGACAATTAAAATAGAATTCCTCTGGCAAAAAAAAAAAAAAAAAAAAAAAATGCTGTACTCCTTTTCTGACAAGGACAACAATCAGTGTCATCTGTGCTTCTACAGCAAGTCATGGCAAATGCAATTTTTTTAATTCTAAAATAATTTGGAAGAGGAGGAAAACATTGACTATTTAAGCTACAATCTGTTTCTAAAACTCTACTTACAACAAATCATCATTCTCTCATTAAAGATAATCAATGAAATTGATTCTGGGTCACACAATTAAATGGTGTCCCACCCCACTTTCCTGTTATGCTGTTTGTAAATCATCTTTTCTCGTCCTTACATTTCACACACACATATATACAAATACCTAGCGATAATCCAAGTTATGCCTATTGTTAGTGTCTTAAAGTTTCCACTGAGTAATCCGAAATTCCCATTAGAACAGAACATGCTACCTGTAAAGATTCTAGCCTTGGGACAATAAGGTAAGTTAAACCACAGTAAGACGTCCTAGAAAGGATGGGCAAGTTGACACTGTTTTCTTTTTCTTTTTTTCCTTTTGTCTAGTATTTGAAAAACAAAACATATATTACAAAGTTATCCCTATCTTCATATATGGCAAGGGAGAAGCTTCATGCTCATTTACTCAGTCTTCCTTCTACAAAAGTTAAGTTCACTCCCGATATAAATTACAACAGCTTACTGACTGGAATGAGAGCCAACACAGGAATTTACTGTTTGAAACAGATTAAATAAAAATACAAAGTTAAGGCAAATACATTAAAATCTGTAACACATCACTTTTAAAAACTCAAACAATGAGCTGAGTATAAACAGTTAAAACAGAAATAATTAGACTATGTTATAGTGTAGAAGGAGCTCTGGTGGTGCAGTGGTTAAACACTCAGCTACTAACCAAAAGGTCAGCAGTTTGAACCCACCGGCCACTCCACAGGAGAAAGATGTGGCAGTCTGCTTCTGTAAAGATCATAGCCTTGGAAACCCTATGAGGCAGTTTTACTCCATCCCATAGGGTCGCTATGAGTCAGAATGTGTAGACAGGATTTGGCTCTTGTATCATTTCAGAATTCTTAGACTATAAATATCCACTATTATTGATTTAATTGTATAAGCAGGGAATGCAAAAAAAAAAATTATGCTTCAGTATGTGCTAGGCAATTGAGTGGCTCATGGTGTTAACGGCAGGCTAAGTCACAGAAAGTCACAGCACTGTGATCATGTCCATTAACACGTCCTTCTTCAGACAAGAACTCTGAAACCCACAGGGATAGACGGATGTCCCCAGAAAGTGAGAGCCCTAGAAGCTCTGGCTCCAAGCCTTCCCCAACACTCTCACCCTACAGCCTCCCTCCAACAAGGAGGGCAGGGCCTTCTAAGTGCAGATCCAGGCTGAGAAACTGCAGTGGTTCACTAAGTGATGTGATAAGGACTCACTGTCAAAGAAAAAATGTGCACAGAATGCTAATCTGTACAGTTCAATGAGTGACTTCCAGCAAAAGAGAACGGATCTCCTTCACAACATTTAAATTTGTAAAGCTCTATCTTGGTTAAGAAAACAGCCTGCCAGTCGCTCTTCAACTCCTGAATTTCATCATAAGAGCAGCCTCCCCCATGACCAACCTACTGTCATAATAATCTGTCGCCATCGAGTCAATCCCGACTCCTAGTAATGCTATAGGACAGAATACAACTGCCCCATAGGGTTTCCAAGGAACGGCTGGCAGATTTGAACTGCCAACCTCTTGGTTAGCAGCCAAGCTCTTAATCACTGTGCCAACAGGGCTCCACTGTCATAACAGTCAAGTGTTTTATTACTGCCACCAGGAAACAGAATCAGTTCGTATTTTCCTCCACATATTTTGTATACACTATCCCCACCATCCCCCAAACAATAGCCATCCTAGTGAAAAATCAATGCCCATTTGAAATGCATACCACCGCCTCATCTTCATTTACATTAGAGAGCAGCAGGCGACTTACCAGGCTCCAAATGCACCTGTGTGTGACCGTTCATCACCCCATTTGCCACATCTGTGTCCTCCAGCATGAGAACCACTGGAGGCTGGAACTCAAGTTCCTCCTGAATTTTTTCCAAGCTGCTCTCCATCTGTGAGGATTTTACATAGTTAAAATGCCACTTCACTTTCTGTATGATGCTGTCTGTAAAAAGAGAGCAACCCAATTGAGCATTTTCATCAGAATAGATGTTATAAGTTAACACGCACAAAATGTTCTAAGAAAGCGAATGTCAGCTAGATTCTGTGGAGTATCAAGTTATGCACAAAGGTCAAATGATTACTACATATCAACCCTAGTCTGATCAATTTCTCCAAGCAGAATAATTAGAATGTGATAGTGTGTCTACAGAGATGGCACCAAACATCAGAGAAACCTCAGTGAAAAGGGAGTAGGCACACAGTGGAATATTACTCAGCCAGAAAGAGAAATGAAGTCCTAGTGCAAGCCACAACATGGATGAACTCTGAAAACATGTTGCATGAAATAAGTCAGTCACAAAAGGACAAATACTGTACGATCTCATTTACACGAAAAAAGCAACTATATGGAAACCAAAGATTATCAGTGGTTGCCAGAGGGAGGGGGAGTTTTTACATAGAAGGTACTGAGTTCATGTTAATGGTGGTGGAATAATTTGAAAAGGATAGTGATGATGGTTGTGCAACATGAAGAATATAATCAATGTCACAGAATTATACATGTGAAATTACTGAACTGGTGAATGTTTTGTTGTGTATCACCACAATAAAGAAAAAAAACGATGGAGTAAGAGTGTTAGGGGCTTAAATCTTAGCTCAACCACTTCTTCTGACAGTACAATCCCAGGCAATTCACAGAATGTTTCTAAGCTTTGAAAATCGGGGACAGTTATTTTGGACCTGATTATCTCAAAAAGAAAAGGTTTGTGAGAAAAAACTCATAAATGAGTGTGAGTATGTTTAGCAAACTGAGACTACATATTTGAAGGGTATTGGTTTTAATTATTTGTTTTATGTTAGTATTAATCCATTATCAAGTCTTCACAAATGTTTGAAGTTTCATACATATTGGCTGGCAAAGCAAAATCATGTATAATTCTAACATCAATGTACTTTTACTCACGCTCTACTCCCGCTCAGTAATGAGGAAGCATGATGCTGGGGAAGTTCTTCTGTTCAGAGGCATATCTAAGGCATGGCAGGTAGGGTGCTTGCCCTGGGTATCACTTTCTTTTTTTTTGGTCGGGGGGAGTGCCAACTTGGGACATGGTGCTGAGCAGTTTCTATTGGTCATTACAGTTTCCGTCTCCAGCTGTGAGAGATCATTCAGCATTTAAAACGAATTGCCACAGGCCCTATTTTCCGTAGCTATGCCGCTGCCTGTCAGAGCAAGCACACTGCTTTGGAAGGAAGGCATGTGCAGAGATGAGGGGAGAGAAGAGCACAAATCCAGCCAGCTCCAAATGAAAAGACAGCCAAGAGGCGCTGCAGCCGGGACCTCTTTGGGGTAGCATACCCTCTTCACAGAAAGAAGTGGGCTGAGAACAGTGGTTTGATTAAGGCCTCACAAGGAGACTAGGCAGAACTCTCGGCCTGTATGACAGGTTTTCCAGGCTGGGAACTGTGTACCTGGGAGTTCCTAGCACCTTCAGGTGACACCAGAAGATGGTGCTGACCCCATTCCTTGATGGGCCAGCCTGCAGAACCCATGAGGAAATGTGAAGGCTATGGGAGTAGTTGCCAGAAAGCATAGGTGGCAACACTTCCTGTGCTGGCCCTGCACTTGACCATCTGTATAAAATGCTGCCATGACATCATGGGGCAGCGGCCGCTTACACAGAAACCACAGAATGACCCCCAACTCCCACCTCTACCCCCATCATCCCAGGAGCTCAAAGTGGCTTCGATTACACCTGAGATAACTGCAGGTTCTGACTAACAAGCTGCACTCCACAGCCCCTGAGCCTCTACAGGTCTCTCAGGCGGCTCCTGGAAAAGAAAGAGTCTTCAGAGCAGTGTTTCTCAGCCTTCTGAGGGAAGGACCAGGTTTGTCTCATTACCACACTGCTGCAGGCTGATACTTGCATAAAATATAATTAGAAATACCACAACAATATCAAATATCAAATTAACTAAGGATTTCTCAACACTTAGTACTCTCATTTTTGGTACTTACCTTATTACGGAAGGACCAGCTCAGTACCCCTTTTGAGTAGTTCTGCTCTACAGCAGAAGTCAGCAACCTTTTTTTTAAAGCACCGGACAGTAAGTATTTTAGGCTTGCAGGACATACGGTCTCTGTCACAACTACGCAGTCAACTCTGTCATCGCAGGGCAAAAGCAGCCACAGACAATATGTAAAAGAATGCAGGTGGCTGTGTTCCACTTTATTTACAAAAACAGGCGGCTGGCCCGTGGCCACAGTTTGCTAACCCCTGCTCCAGAGGTCTGTGGTGAACAGTCTATACAGGTTTCACCCTCCCTCCGTCCTGCCCTCATGCACTGCAGGGATGAAAAGCCAGAGTGTTAAACCATGAAGCTTTCCAGGCCCCTCAGATCACTGTGAAATCTCACAGTACACCACTGTTCTTCAGTGGTAGGTTACTGCACTGCCAATGCTTTTCCCTGATGGTGAAAGCCAAGCTCCACTCTAAGCCCTACACATACAATGCTGGAGGAGAGAACAATAAACTTGAAAGAGGGTTACGAACCAAATTCAAGAAAGGCATATGGCCTGGAAGCTAAGCCAATGCAGGTGGTGTCATAGGAAGCCGTGAATTCCCACCACAAGGTCTCCAGGAAGCAGAAGGCCATGGCTGCTGGACACTGGCGGGAACAGATAGCCATGCAGGCCACATCCCCTGAAGAAGAAAAACTGAAACAAAAGGGTGACATCTCCATTACTGAGAACCAAAACCAGAAAGCCAGTTGCCATGCAGTAGATTCCCACTCATGGCGACCTCTTGTGCTGCAGAGTAGAACTGCTCCATAGGTTTTCAACCCTGTGAACTTTGGAAGCAGATCATCAAGCCCGTCTTTCAGGGCACCTCTGGGTGGGTCTGAACCACTATCCTTTCAGTCAGTAGTCGAGCACTTAACCGTTCGTGCCACCCAAGGTACTCCTACTGGGAGCTAGACCCAATGTATTCCCGCCCCACACCCAAACCCATCCTTGCAGCAGTTTACTGTATATATACTGTATCTTCAGCTAGACCTGTTCCTGAGACTGTGCCTTTCTTACAGTTTCTAAAATGTCTAGCAGTATTAGCCACTGACAGTGTGCGATTACTCTTATTGATTCATGCATGAGGGATGCATATTCCATTAGCAAGAATCAGCCTCAGACTTCTATGCATCTTTTGAGAAAAACGTTTTCCTTCTTTAATCTACATCAACAGATATTCTAATGTTAAATCACCATGGCATCCCGAAATAAACTCTTTTTGGTTGTGAGTTTATACATATTCATACACATATGACTGCTGGATTTAGTTGCTAATGTTTTATTTAGAACTTTTGCGTCTATGCTAAGATCAGCCTATAATTGTCCTGTCTTGTACTATCTTCATCTAGCTGTGGTATTAAGGTTATTCTGGTCTGATAAAATGAACATGGGGATTTTCTTCTTTTTCTACTTTTTTCAGACTGTTACATTATTGTTATGGGTTGAATTGTGTCCCCCAAAAATGTGTGTCAACTTGCCATTGTGTTTTGGAAGCAGGTAACTTGTATTCTAGATTTCACAGATGAAGATGAACTTTCCCTAGGATGAATCTGCACTTGGAGTTAATTCAAGACTTTTGTGATATGATGGGGTGAATATGTTTTATATGTGGCAAGGACATGAATTTTGGGGGGCCAAAGGGTGGAATGTTATGGATTGAATTGTGTCCCCCTAAAATGTGTGTCAACTTGGCCATGATTCCCAGTACTGTGTGGTGGTCCTCCATTTTGTGATCTGATGTAACTTTCCTATGTGTTATAAATGTGTTGTAATCTCTGCCTGTGGTTAATGAGGCAAGACTGGGCTATGTTAAAGAGGATTAGGGTGGGATGCAACACCCTTACTCATGTCACAGACCTGATCGGTGTAAGGGGAGTTTCCCTGGGGCATGGCCTGCATCACCTTTTATTTTACAAGAAGTAAAAGGAGAGAGAAGCAAGCAGAAAAAGGGGAACCTAATACCACCAAGAAAGAAGTGCCAGGAGTGGAGTACATCCTTTGGACCCAGGGTTTCTGTGCTGAAAAGCTCCTAGACCAGAGAAAGATTGATCACAAGGACCTTCCCCCAGAGGTGAAAGACAGAAAGCTTCCCCTGGAGCTAGCACCCTAAATTCAGACTTCTACCCTCTTACACTGTGAGGAAATAAATTTCTGTTTGTTAAAGCCATCCACTTGTGGTATTTTTGTTATAGAGGCACTAGGTAACTAAGACAGCTATCATTTCAAGTTTTAGAGGCTCTAGTTGTTCTATCTGTTGTGTCTACTGACTCCCATTCATTATGGAATATTTCCTTTGTGCTTTGTCATTTTCTCCAGAGTTCATCACTGTGGGGCTCCTTTATTTCTGTAAGAATCCCTCAGGGCCTGAGTTGCGCCACATTTCTTCCACAGTGGTTAAGCATTTGCTTTGGACAACTACCCCTAGGAATGTCATCAGACTGGGACCAATACTGATGCTGAACCTTGGCTTGGGAATTC
The DNA here is from genome assembly GCA_030035585.1 of Dugong dugon. NCBI lineage: Eukaryota > Metazoa > Chordata > Mammalia > Sirenia > Dugongidae > Dugong > Dugong dugon. The sequence goes on along the minus strand of CM057481.1, from coordinate 24,714,869 downwards.
CTAGACCTCAGGGAGCATAAACTCACACTCTAACCCTAGTATGAGGCACAGGATCAGGGTTTCAATTTCTGAGGTGAAATTTTTATTCTTCCTTCCCATCCAAAGCCAAGTAGAGATGAGTACCCTGTGTCAGTGAGTAGACTATTCCTCATCTAGCATCATTTCAGTAGGGTTGTAGCTGACCAGAAGCGTCCCCTTTGTGCATGGGTCTGAGTTCCAACACTCCATCCTACATAGGCCCAATGGCCTCTCTTCTCATGGGTTCTGAAACTCAAGCCCCAAGTTAGCTATGATGATAACCCCAGTGCCATAGTGTTACATATTTACTATCTTGATACTCTGTTCCCCCTTCATTTCTGGCACATGGGGGTTTCTTGCAAGTTTAGCTATACTTTTAAAATAATTTTTGATATATATTTACCCATATTTCTGGGTGTTTCTGGCAGGAAGATTTTTAGGTTCTATCAATCTACCATCTTTTTGTAACTAGAAAATCTGTACATAAAAACTTCTTCAATTAAAAAGAAAAAAGGATGACCCCTCCTCCCCTTCTTATAAACAGAATCCTCCAGAAGGATATACATCTGTCTAGGATAGAGATATTTCTGTAGAAAAGAGAAGTGCTTAACAATAAAATAAGCTATGGTACTGCTCACCTGTAAAAAAGGAAAGCCTCAGTTATCCTCTGTGAAAATGATGATGAGTATTTAATTCAAATGCAAGTGAGCAGAACATCTTTTCTGTGAAAAACAGCCCTTGACAGAGGTTTCCTATCTGAAGTGCAACACAAAGTCCCCATAGAATGTTAGTCAATCACAGCATAATGAGGAAGGGACCACCAAGGAAGGTGGCTTCAGACCCCCCGAGCTGTGTGACAGCTGCCTGTGCCTGCTACCAGGCCATGGCCCTCCCTGCTCATCAGACACTGCTGCAAAGCCTGGTGTCTGCCCTGGGCTTTTCCTTTTGGTTTTGTGATTCTGAGACTTAATTCCCTTAAAAGGACCCCAGCTTATCAACTAAATATTTACTGTGCAAGGACAGCAAAAGAGAGACTTGCTAATAAGTGCTATAATACTGGAAAACACAGATGTAAAATCTATTACAAGTCATTTTGATATTTTAAAGCCTACTTCACCCCCAATCCTGCCATAGAATGACCTGTACTTAGAATAGTGCCTGGCACATAGAAAGCACTCAATAGTATTAGCTAATATTATTATTATTATAACCACTTGATCCTTACTTCTATTAGAGTACTTTTCCTGCTGTATTACAGTCGGTTATATATTTCCCTTGTTACCTCATTAGGCATTAAGTTATTTGAGAAGAGAGACCACAGTGTGACCAGGGCTCCAAGAGAGACCTAGCCTCATTCATTTTTCTCTCCACTGTTGCTATCATATAATATATGCTGAAAAAACTAAAAAGCAAAAACTTTTGGGGTCCAGAAACCTGTGCATCCCAGGCCATCCAGGGAGATGAAGGGCTGAGCAGTTTGGTGGCCATGTCCTCACTTACGGGGAGACGGAGAAGGGTGGAGGGATTCTGAGCATCTAACTGGATGCCAGTGGCAAGGAGTGCAGAAGGTAAAGATGGAAGTGAGAGTATGTCCTCCTGAATAAGAGCTATAAGTGATGTCTTTTTTTCTTTGCTTCCTCATTCTCGTCCTTTTCCCTTCCCTGTATTACAATCCAGTATCTCTTCTCTCCTCACATTTTTCTCCTCCCCTGCATCTAAGTGGGGAAAACAACCAAACTACAGGCATGAAAACTGCTTGAACTTGGGCCTCCCGATGCTCATGGGCAGGAGCCAAAGCAGCAACACACGAGGCTCTGGGAAACTCATTTCTCCCTTGTAAACACCCACAACCTCAGACCACTGTCTGATGCCAGATCTAGTTTTAGTACACAATGTGATAAGCATAAAGTTACCTCAACCTGTGGTTAAAAGTAATGCACATTTTGCTGATGTTTAGGGAAAGTGAATACGCTTGCTTACTGTATATTGAGGTCACGTCCTTCTGCAGAACCTCGACCTGGATACTGGGCCAGTCGCAAGGCTAATGTCTTGAGCCGTCTCCTGCATTCCACAAAATCTTGGGTGTGGTAAAAGTCAGTGGAGGCCGAGAGGGGCAGTCCATCCCTCACCCGTACCACACATGCAAAAAGGATCATGGACATGGTCCACAAGAGAAGTCATGAGGACACCTGAGGAATAGAAAGACACCTTATTACTGAGGGCCAGGTGATGGTGCCACAAGCACCCCCTGAAAAGTCCACTCTGGGTTGTTCAACTGCTAAAAATGCTGCTTTTATTACTTCCCTGTCCTTTACTGCTGTGTCACTCCCATTTTCTTTCCCTCATTATCCTCCCTAATGGTCTCTCCTTCATTCCTCTCTAATGACTCCCTCCCTCTCTAGAATTCAGCCAACTAAGATGAAGGAGAAAGGAAGAGAGAGGCAAGGGAAGCGGGCCCAGGAGGGCTCAGGAGCAACAGCAGTAATGAAGTGAAGGGACACAGGTAGCAAGATGGCCCTAAAGGGACAGGAAATGCCTTACACTGAAGCAGGGGCTTGCGTTCAGCTACCTGTGCATTCCAGGTCACCTAGGGAGATCAGGGCAGTTTGGTGGCCATGCTCTCACTTGCAGGGAGATGGAGGAGGGATTTTGAACATCTAACTGAATGCTAGTGGCAACAGAAGGCAAAGATGGAATGATAGAGTACGTCCTCCTGAATTTCTACAAATATTTGATACAAAGCCAGTCTTCAAAATGATGACTGAGTTCCTACAGATGGCTAAAGGAAGCCGTTCAGCAAATTATATTACAGGAAGATACTAAATATTTGGCCATGATATGTGAGCGCCATTAAAAAAACAAAAGGAAACAAACTGGGGCTCCATAATGCATTGGCAAATTAGAAAATGGTGCCTCTTTAGGTCGACACAGCCTCACATCAGTTCAGCTGGCAGAGCGCTGGCTGGGTTTCAGCCCCATCTGTTAATTTCACAGGGTGCTTGTGCTGGGCGTAACCTGTACATCTGTACGTGGCAGCCCTGTGACCAGGGATTAGTGAATTGGCCACTTTCAGCTCTAATGGGTCTTTCCATGCATCCACACTCCTGTTTCACAGATCCTATCTACTTGATAGGACGTTAATAGGTTGACCATCATGTAAACTGGTGGACCTTTCTTCCAAAGAACTCTAGGGACGTTAACCTTATTCATCATCTCAACTCTTTTGAGCAGTAGGAAAGGGCAGGCCCCAGGACGCACACTACTCTCATCTCTGTGCCTCTGCGTATTCTTTACTTGCCTGCAGTGCCATTCCCCTCACTTCCCCATATCCAAATTCGACCTCTACCTGCAAGAACTGTTTCAAACCCATCCTCTCCATGAAATCTTCTCAGACTTGCTCAGCTGGAAGTACTTTCTCCCTTCTTTAACAAGTTCCCAGGGAATCTGCCTCTTTGTTCTCTATTTACTGATTTAATATTTCCACTAAACCAAAAAACAAACCTGTTGCCATCAAGTCGATTCCAACTCAGTGACCTATAGGACTGAGTAGAACTGTCCCATAGGGTTTCCAAGGAGCGGCTGGTGGATTCGAACTGCCCACCTTTTGGTTAGCAGCTGAGCTCTTAACCACTGTGACACCAGGCCTCCAGTATTTCCACTACCTAAGTGTAAGTCCTGAGAATAAAGCCCATTCCTGGAATGAATGAATGAATAAACGAGTAATTATTCCCATTTGACATATGTAAAAACTGTGATAGTATGAGAACGCAGAGAAGGCAAAAAGAAAAATTAATCTACCAGCCAACAGATCCCACACAATCCATTTGTTGCATCCCCCCACATCTTTCTTTGTGGAGTAAAACTGTGAAAAGCTCTAGGAAAAATACAGAAACATTCTGATTGTTTCTAACCATGTACGTATACCTTCTGTTTTCAACCACTCCTAACAACGATAAAAATGTTTCCTAAAAGTTTTTATTCCCATTTCCAAAAGCCATTATACTTTATGAGCCGCCCAAACTATATGTAATATACTTTTAAATTTCAAACTAACAAAGTAGCTTGAGAAGTATTAAGGCAATTTTTTAGAAAATTACACATTCCTATTTCCCTTAAATTTTACATCTTCCGTGCAAAGTGGGAACCTACTGAGACTCTCATGTTCCAAGGTAGACCGCTCCTCCTGGCCCCTTTGAGACTCAGCTCAATTATCACCTCCTCAGGACAGTCCTCCTGACACCCTCAAAGATCTTATCCCTTCATCATGTGCTCTCATGGCACCATGTCCCTCTCTTTCACAGGCCCTGCATGGCTGTATGATTATATTTGATAGTCATTCATTTGTGTCTGTCTCCCACAGTGGCCTGAAACTCCATGAGGCCAGGGACCATGCTTATCGCTATATGCCCTAGCACTCAGCATGATGTCTGGCACGTAGTGGTACTCAAACTCTCAGTGAATAAATGAAAGAATAAACTGTTTTAGAAAAACAGAGGCAATGGTGTCTGTAGGTGGAGTCAACACAAAATTCCCCTCGTTGCAGTCGAGTTGATTTCAACTCATAGCAACCCTATAGGACAGAGTAGAACAGCCTCATAGGGTTTCCTAGGCTGTAATCTTTATGGAAAGATGCCACATCTTTCTCCTGCGGAGCAGCTGGTGGGTTCAACCTGCTGACCTTTCAATTAGCAGCCATGCGCTTAACCACTGCACCAGCAGGGCTCCTCAACACAAAATTAACAGGCAAAAAATATTTTCTATTCCTAAAGTATTTTGAAAATGAGTTAAAAGGGTACTTGAATTGTCTGTTTCTGGAGGTTGTTATTGTTGCTGTGTGTCGCGGAGTTGATTCCAACTCATAGCGACCCTACGGGACAGAATAGAACTGCCCCATAGGGTTTCCTAGGCTGTAATCTTTATGGAAGCAGATCGTTGGGTCTTCTCTTCTTTGGAACAACTGGTAGGTTTGAACCAGACCGACACAATTGGCTCCTGACTTCTGTATTCCCAACCACACCCTTGCCATCCCATCAACACTACCAACAAGGATGCCTTCCTCACTGAGCTTATTCCCCTCTTTTAAGCCCCCTCCCTTATACTCATGCAAACGCAGGTGCACATCCACACACAAAAACTGCTAAGTTCCCAGCACCACTGGCAGGGCTAGGCCAACTGCCAGAGGCACTGTGGGTTGTACGTCAGCCACTCGGCCAACAGTAAGACTTCTAGCACCAGAAAGGGAATCAAGTGGTGGGTGTATGTGGGCCAATAGCACTATCTTCCATATTTTTGTGACTTTCTAAAATATATAATTTGAAAACAATTTTTAAAAAAGTTACAGGGGACAAAGCCCTGATAGAGACAGATGGAGACTATAAGATCAATTTGAGACCAAGACTCAAAGTCTAAACAGTAACTCCAGCAAGAGCCTTATACCAAGACATATAGACACTAAGGCCAAAAGAAAAAGACAGTGAATCAATGAGATACTCAGAGAAGCAGAGACTGGACAGAAACACCTCAAGGCAAAATAAGATATTTGGGGGAAGGGGAGGGCTGGAGTAAACAGTACGCTCTGCTAAGGGAAGGCAGTACACATTTATTCCAAGTGTCAATCCCAAAACATCCTCAACTGGCTGACAATCCAGTTCCTGAATGAACACAGAATCAAGTGTTGTCTTGATGGAGCATCTATTATGTGCCAGGTATAGCGGTGTAGTGGTTAAAGTGCTTGGATGCTAACTGAAAGGTCGGCAGTTTGAAGCCACCAGCTGCTCTGCAGGAGAAAGATGTGGCAGTTGGCTTCTGTAAAGATTTACAGCCTTGGAAACCCTATGGGGCAGTTCTACTCTGTCCTACAGAGTAGCTATGAGTCAAGTGGGTTTGGGTTTTTTTTTTTTTTTTCAATTGTTATTGTTGTGCTAAACCAATAAAAAGGAAAGTGGTAATGTTTCCAAGTGACAGTAATTCTTAGAACCAGTTCTGCCACTGTCTGAAGGACCTGGAAGTCCCCTCCAGGCTTTCTACTTTATCCATCACACTCTTTGGTAATCAAACTTGCTTTTCCTTAAACATTAGCATTCGAGATAAATGAAACTCTTACTGTTTTCAGTTCTATCAAGTTATTAGTACCACAAACTACTGAAACCCACATCCATTTAAAAAATATTTATGACACTTCACTGAAGATGACTCTGTGGTGTCAACTGTTAATTGGGTTACAATTCACCCAATATGAAATAAATAACTTAAATAATCCTGTAACTAAATTTCCTTAATTATGAACTAAATTTCATAATATAAAAACTTCCAAAAAGAAGTCTCCAGCCCAAATGGTTTCACTGGGGAAATCTACCAACAGTTAAAAAAAAGAATTAACACACACACACACAAGAGAATTAACACCAATTCTACACAATCTCTTTCAGATAATAGGAGAAGAGGGAGAAGCTAGTATTATCCTGATACTAAAGAAAACTATGGACCAATACTCCTTGTGAACTTATATGCAAAAATCATTAATTATTAGCAAATAGAATTCAGCAATATAATGAAAAGAATTGAACACCATGACCAAGTAGAATTTACTCCAGAGATGGAAGACTGGTTTAATATTCTAAAGTCAATCAGTATAACCCACCATATTAACAGGCCAAAGAAGAAAAATCCCATGAACAAATCAATTGATGCAGGAAATGCACTTGACAAAATTCAACACTCCTTCATGATAAAAAGTCTCAGCAAAATGGGAATAGAGGGAACTTTCAGAACTTGATAAACAGCATCTACAAAAAGTCTACAGCTAACATCATACTTAACAGTGAAAGACTGAATGCTTTCCCTCCAAAATTGGGAACAAGGCAAGGATGTCTGCTCTCACCACTGCCATGAAATACGATACTGGAAGTTCTAGCCAACACAATAAGGCAAGAAAAGGAAATAAAAGGCATGCAGATAGGAAAGGAAGAATAAAACTGTTCCTATTTTCAGATGACATGATTGTCTACAGAGATAATCCCAAGGAGCCTAACAACAACAACAACAACAAAACCGTCCTATAACCAATAATTGGGTTCAAAAAAGTCAAAGAATACAAGGTTATATACAAATCAACTGTATTTCTATATACTAGCAATGAACATGTGGTAACCAAAATTAAACATACAATACCATTTCCAATTGATTTAAAAAATGATGTCAATAAGCCTGTTATTTTAAAAAACTGAATACTTTGGTATAAATCTAACAAAACTTGTATGATGAAAACTTTAAAACACTGATGAAAGAAATCAAAGACCTAAATATGTGGGGAGATAGAACATGTTCATGGATTGGAAGACTCAACATAGTAAAGATGTCAATTCTCCCAAAATTGATAAATAGGTTAATGCAATTCCTATCAAAATATCAGGAAGATATTTTGTAGATATATATGTGATTTTATAAAATTTATATGGAAAGGCAAAGGAAGTTAAATAGCTAAAACAATTTAAAAAAAAAATAAAGTGGAAAGAATCACTATCTAATTTTAAAACTTATTATATAGCTACAGTAATCAATCTCATGTGGTATTGGCAGAGGGATAAACCGATAAATGGAACAGAATAGAGAACCCAGAAATCGACCCTCACAAGTATAGTCAACTGATTTTTGGCAAAAGTGCAAAGGCAATTCAATGGAGAAAGAAGAGTTTTTTTTAAAAGAAATAGTCCTGGAGCAACTGTGTGTACACACACACACATACATATATATACAGGCCAAAAAAAAACTTGCCCTAAATCTCACACTTATGTAAAAATTAACTCAAAATGTATCATGGATTTAAATGTAAACAGTAAAATTATAAGACTTTTAGAAGACAACATAAGAGAAGATCTTCAGGACTTGGTGGTTGATGAAGAGTTCTTAGACATGATGACACCAAAAGCACAATCCACAAGAGAAAAAAATCAGTAAGCTGGGCCTCATCAAAATTAAAAACTTTTGCTTTGCAAAGTCCATGTGAAGAGGATGAAAACACAGCTACAAGAGTAGAAAATACTTGCAAACCACATTTCTGATAAGGGATTCATATCTAGAATTTATAAAGAACTTTCAAAACTCAACCCAAAAAAATTAACAAACAATCCAATTAGAAAACAGGTAAAACACATGAAGAGATATTTTACTGATGAGAAAATACAAATGGCAAATATGTTCAACATCACTAGCTATTAGGGAAATGCAAATTAAGACCACAATGAGATATTACTACCCATCACAATAGCTGAATTAAAAACAGTGACAATATTAAATGTTAGCAACCATGTGGAGAAACTGGTGGGAATGTAAAATGGTACAGCCACTGTGGAAAACAGTTTGTCAGTTTCTTAAACTAAAACATGTGCTTAGCATACTTGATAGCACTCCTGGGCATTTATCTCAGAGAAATGAAAATGTACGTCCACACAAAAGCCTGTGCACAATTGTTCATAGAAGCTTTATTTGTAACAGTACAAACAGTGAATGGTTAAACAAACTGTGGTACATCCATACCATGGAATAATACTCAGCAATACAGAGGAACAGACTATTGATACATACAACAGCTTGGATGGATCTCAAGGGCATCAGGCTGTGAGTAAAAGAGCCAATTCAAAAGTTTACATACCGTGTGATTCCATTTATATAACAGTCTCCAAATGACAAAACAGTAGACATAGAAAACAGATTTTTGGTTGGAGGAGTGGGTGGGTAGTTAGGGACAGTGGAGGGGACGGGCATGGGTGGCGCTATAAAGGAGATCACTGTGGTGATAGGATAGTTCTGTATCTTGATTCCGGTGGTAGTTAACAGGAATCTATTACACATCTGGTAACTATAGAACTATACACACACTTTATACCTGTGTCAATTTCCTTTTTTTTTCAATTTCCTACTTTTGTTATTTTGCTATAGTTACATAAGATAAAACCAACAGAGGAAACTGGGTGAAAGGTACACAAGTCCTCTCTGTACTACCTTTGCAACTTCCTGTGAATCTATAACTGTTTTAAAATAAAAAGTTGAAAAGCTCCTTATCTGAATTATGCTCACACTTGCTTTTTATGTTTAAATGTCATATTTTAATATCTCTACTGGTAGAACAGTAATAATCTTATGTGGTAATTAACTGTAGGTCTACTGATTTATGCATGAATGTTGAAGGGTATGCTCTAGAGCGAGCATCTCCATAACTATATGACATTTCCAAAATGGAAGATGCTCTAATCTCAAGGTTCATTAGAATGAAGCTGCTAGCAGATTAAAAAACCCAAACCTGTTGCCATCAAGTCGATTCCAACTCGTAGCGACCCTAAAGGACAGAGTAGAACTGCTCCAGAGGTTTTCCAAGAGCACCTGGTGGATTCAAACCGCCGATCTTTTGGTTAGCAGACGTAGCACTTAACCACTATGCCACCAGCGAGTGTTTAATTTAAAAAAGGAAAGCAGTGATATGAATCTGTAAAATTGTCACATTTATAGAAAAAAAAGTTATCAATTTCACCAGGACAAAGGCAGCTCCAGAGTGCTCAAAGAAAGAGGCACTGTTCTGTCTTCTAGGACTTCCCAGCTCCTTCCACAGGCCAGTGGACTTTGTAACCTAGCACCGTGTCTGGCACACATTAGGAGGCACACAATAAAAACTGCTGAATGAATGAATGACCTAAGAGCTGCCTTATTTTTGCTCACGGAAACAAGAAATGTAGGTTTCTAGATCCCTTGCCATAATTCTGATCTATATTTTGAATACTTTTCTACAGTAAATCTCTACTTGGAGAGAAAAAGAGGTTTGTTTAGATGGAATTTTTAAAGAAGAATGTGAAGTAGCAATCAAAAACACAGCACCCGCGTTACGAGGTTTTAGAAAATATGTTTTAATCTGCCCAACCCCTCCCCCCCCCCCGCCATTTCCTAAACCCTCTTCCCAGCATCTGTTTATATACTGCTAATGCCACAGATTATCCCTATTCTACTAGCAAAGACTTGGTGCCTATGCTGGAGGCCACTCTCATTCCCACTGTTCCCCTCCTCCCACCCTTTACCATAAATTCTCCAAATTCCCAGCACATGTACCATTTCTTCCCCTTCCAAAAAGAGAAAGTGAAAGAGAAAACAACATCAAATGACCAAACCAAACCCCAAGCATGTTGCTGTCCAGTCAATTTCGACTCATGGTGACCCCACGTGTTACAAAGTAGAACTGCTCCATAGGGTTTTCTTGGCTTTACTCTTAACAAAAGGAGACTGCTAGGCCTTTCTTCTGCAAGCTGCTGGGTGAGTTCAAACTACCAACCTTTAGGTTGGTAGTCAAGTGCAAACTGTTTGCACCACCCAGGGCTCCACTGGGCCTTCCAAAAGTAAGTTTAATTTAGAACATAAATATTCAAACACAAGTGTTCACCACAAGGCATAATGCCTACTCCTAAAACATAAAACACAGAAGACGAAACTGAGGTGCACCACCCTTACTGAATTCACCTTCAGCCACAAGACTTGGGAAATGGTTACCTAAATTTGTAGATCATGTAAGGTCCTTGTTCTATGTTGCTTGGGGATTGGGTGAAGAGGGGGGTGAAGGTCAACTTTGTCATTTGTTAGGAGCTGAGAAGTGTAGGGGGTTGAACTTGATGGGAACTAATATATGTGCCAGGCACTGTGCTAGGAAATTTTGCACTCATCACGTTATTTACATACAAAACTCATCAAAGATCTGTTAGTAGGGGAAGGAGCCCAGGCCTAGGGTTACACTTGTTACAATTGCCCCTTACTCACTGTATGACCTTGAATAAGTCGATTTTTCTATCAGTAACCCGTTGGATACAGGACCTGATCTCTGAGGTTCCTTCTAAGAATAAAAAACATTGGGACTCCAAGATGTCCTCTGTGTTGTAAATACAAACACTTAATTCAGAGCTATACCAACATTGTCTAAAATACATTTTCCAGAGCAAACGCTATTAAGCCAATTTAATTCTATACAGCATTGTTAAACCATTTCCAATTGCTTCTGTTTTACTAAAATTATCTTTATCAGAATCAATTCGCTTCTATGTAAAATGTAATGAAGATTTACCCTATCCATTGGTTCTGAGTTTTTTCTTTTTCTGATCAAGTCACAAATTTCACTAATTATTTTCCACCACCGGGAATGTTCTTCTGTGGTTTTGATTTTTGATTTCAATTTTTCCCCCAAGTGCTTTATCCTGGGTCTGGAGGACTGTGTAAACCTATAATGGACACAAATGTCCACCACCTCCTACAGTTGACGTTCAGAAAGTTGGTCCAGTGCATCTAGTACTTGGTAAACCAAGTCTATAATATCTACATACTACGAGAAGTCTGATGTCAAAATTAAACAATTCTCTGATCCGAGCTCCGAGGATGAAGACAATCGCCCATCTCGCTTCTAGAACACACCCAGTCTCCTCCCACTAGGGGCAGGGCTCAGCGCGCATCTGTCAACCGAACGTCCCCGAAGGCACGTGCCTCAGGTTGTCCCGGGTTCGGGGAGCAGCCAGAGGGAGAAAAAGGGGAAGAGAACGCCGAGAAGCCCCAGGAAGCCCCGCGGGGCTAGACCGGGACTGAGGGCGGGGCGGACCCGGTGCCGCCAATACCTCCAGGCCCGCCCCGCACCACACCCGACTCCGCCTGCTCTCGGCTAACGGGCCACGGCGCCCGCCTCTGCGCGCGCCACCCCTCACCTCGCCCCGACGGCGGCCTCTGGGAGTCGGCGCCCACCCGCCGCGCCGCTGCGCTACCCGCCGCTTCCCCGGCAACCTTAGTCGACCGGGTGGACCCGGTTCAGGTCACCGGCGGCCCGAGCGCAGGTAGGCAGTGGTGCGCAAGCGCAAACCTTGCGACGCCATTGGCTGCTGCTAAGCCCACATCGCCGAATCCACCAATCCTGGTGCACCTCCACAGCCCCAGTTCCCGGCGGGGTCGCGAAGAGAATGGGTCTTAAAGGGCTGCGACCCAAAAGTAGAGGGGCGTGGCTGGGCGCACCCCTTCCAGTTCCCTCCCCACCTCCCAGCTCTCACCCGCGTGGGTTTGAGGTACAAGCCTGCAAGTCCCGCTTCCGGAGGTGAGAGGAGGCGAATCTGGATTCCTGCCGGTGCAATGAGCTGGGCTGATGTTCGGGGGCGGGGAAGCTCCGCGTGACGGCGGAACACGCATGGGGCGTAGGTTCCGCGATCCGCCAGGCTAGGCTGGAGGCCTGAGACAGACAAACCAAATAACACGGCCTCCTGCCAACCTGGACGCGGAGCCAAAGTCCGACCCCGGAGCGAGCACGCCCCCGGCTGGAGGCAGAGGCACCCACAGATGGATGGCGGGCTGACGGGAGACTGAGAGGCAGAATTTGTCTATTTATTCATTCAACGAGTATTGAACACCTACTGTGTGCCAGGCACTGTGCCACGTACTGGGAACGTTGCGAGGAACTCCTGACACTAAAAGCTACGTTAAGAGAGGACAGTGTGAGAGCACCCATCAAACAGTTACACAAACACGTGTATAAATACAAACTGAGATACATGTTCTTCGGAGAGGAACAAGGTTTTTGGAGGGCATTTACAGGAGCATCTGGCCTGGAACGGGGGTCAGTGGAGGTTTCCCTGAGAATGTGACGCTGGCTAAGTAGCAGCTGACTAGGCAAAGGGGAGAGAAAGAGTGTTTCAGACAGAAGGAACAGCATGTACAAAGAACCCTGTGTAGAAGGCAGCGGGGCTCCTTTCCATTTTGTAAAAATCACCTTGGTTGTTGAAGTGAAGATCAGATTGGAGAAGGCTCAGGGTAGGTGTGGTGAGACCAGCCCAGAAGCCAGTTTGTCCGGGCAAGAGAGGATGGAGCTGTAGCGGGGATTGGGATGATGGTGAAGAGGAAGAGAACTGGGCAGGCTGGAGAGAGATGTAGGAGCAAAACCAACAGGACTTGGTGAAGAACTGGATGTGAAGCAGTGGGGAAGAAGCAGTCAAGGATAATGCCACTGTTCTGGTGAATAAACAGATGATGGAGGGATTCACAGATATGGAGAACACTGGAAGAGGATCTAATTTGGGAAAGAAAATTGATCACTAGTTCCATTCTAGACAAGTTGAATTCAAGGTGCCTTTGAGACTTCTGTTGGGATGTCAACATAGGCAATTGGATATACAGGTTGCAGTTTAATGCAGAGGTCTAGGTTGGACATAGACTTTTGAAAGTCATCAGCGCATGGGTGGAAATTGAAGCCAAGGGCAGGGCTTGCATGGGCAAAGAAAAACTACATAAATGAAAAGGCACAATACCAACCAGGTCCTCAATACTGCCCAGCCATCCTACATCTGCCAGTTCAGCTCTCTCCTCGATTCTCCACAACACCAGTCTCAAAATCTCCTGCATTCTTCCCAGATCTCCTACTCTTCCACTCCGCTTGCTCTTCCAGGTGCCACCTTCACTGAGGAAAGAGCAACCATCAAAGTGATGTTCCTCAGTTCCCACCAACTCCTTCCCTTCCAGTGGACTACCTTCTTTTCCTTTGCCCCTTTAACGCCAAACTTCTTGAGAAAAGTGGTCTACAGTTGAGGACTCCATTGCTTCACATTTTTCGTCATTCCTGAGTGTCCATCATTTCTGACTTAATGCCCTCACCACTGCTCTTATCATGGACATCAAAGATCTAATGCTTATCTTGCTTGACCTTCCAACAGCATTTGACATTGCTGTTTTAGCTTTTCTTCTCTGCCACTCTTTTTTCTTAAATTCAACGACCGCATACTCTCGTGGTTTTCCTTCTATATCACTAATCTCTTTCTCCCCCTAGTCTCCGTTGCAGCCTCTTTTCCTCTGTCACGAGGGGAGCCAACACATTCTCCTTAAGCAACCTTACTCACTGCATGATTCCAATTAGCTTCCACAAGTGATGTCTCTCAAAGCTGTATCTCCAGCCCAGCTCTCAGCCCTGAGTTCCAGACCCAAATATCCGACCACAACTTGAACATCTTCACTGAACATGTCCACGGCTGAATTTATCACCCTCACCTCCAGTCCAGCTTTTACCCTACTTCTCTACCTCCATAAATGGCATCATCAGTTTCTTAGTTGTCCAAGTCAGAACCCCCGGAGTCATCCCTAATTCCTTTCTCTCCCTTCCTCCACCGTGCAGTCACCAAGTTTTGGCAGAAGGCAATACCCAGAGTTGAGGCTCCAAATGCAGGTCTGGAGGCACCAGAGTGATGTCAAAAGAGCAGTGGACTTGGAGTCAGATATCTGGTACCAGCTACGATTCCCGTGTGATCCCGGGCAAGCTGCCTCTGAAAATGAACTGTATACAGCACCTACAATTCGAAAAGCTGACGCTGGCCACCTTAGCAACTGTCCCGGCCCCGCCCCCGAGGGCGTTTCCCAGAGTGCGCAAGCGCAAAGCATTCGTGACCGACCCCGGCCACTAGGGGCGTGACCCGAAGAGAACGCTGCGTTTGCGCGTCTCAGGACAGATGACGTCCCTTCCGTTCACCGCCCTCTAGGCGGGCGGACCCAATCAACGTCGTGAGCGTGAGCCCTACCTACCGTGGGTTTCTGCGGGGTTAGTATTAAACCTGGGTTTGCTGGTTGGTTGCGGGCGAGGCGCAGATCTGACTGTGGGGCCTGAGGCCGGATTCCATCCAGGCTTCCCGGGATGTCGGTGGCCTTCGTACCGGACTGGCTGCGAGGCAAAGCGGAAGTAAATCAAGAGACTATCCAGCGGGTGAGCGTCGACGCGGGCAAAGAGAAGGAGTTCCTTACTAGAGATCCCGAGGGGCTGCGAGTTGCGGGAATCTTCTTGAAGTGATTGGCGTCCGAGCTGAGACTTGTATGGGGCGTTGACCTGCAGGGGTACGGGGTGAGATGGGGACGGAGTCAGGAAAGACTCTAGGGAAAGACAGCCCGGTAGGGGGGCGTGCAGTCCTCCCGCCGTCCTGACGTCGCTTCTCTGATCTTTCAGCTTCTGGAGGAGAATGACCAGCTGATTCGCTGTATCGTGGAGTATCAGAACAAGGGCCGGGCAAATGAGTGCGTCCAGTAAGTACTCCCGCCCCTGCTGTTGGGTGGAGGGGATGTCCTGAATTAGGAGTCTTGAACTAATCTTAGTTGAGCCTCATTTTACAGTGGAGGAAAGGAAGGCTCAGAGAGGTTTCTTACCTGCGCGCAGCCAGTACATTGTGGAACCTGGAGTCAGACCTGGCTGCTGCTTCAAAACTTTTTTATTTGGATAAAGGCGCTTAGCAAATACAGGTGGTTGTCCTAATTACTAGGAGAATTTAGGATGAACCATGTATGACAAATGGTGGTGTCAAATCCTCTTACTTGAGGACTAGTTATCGTTTATCTTGAGAACATGTATGAAATGGGTTGCATCTGCTTGGCTATAAAGGATAAAATTCCTGTCTTTGCAGTCTCCTTAGTGGATTGCTTGAGATGCTCATCATAATTTAGCTTAATGCTTATTCAGTAATAAAAGTGAGTCACCTAACATGCACATTTCCATCTGAGGTTGAACAAGGTGATGACCCTCTGCTTTACTGTAAGCAAGTGTCCTTTTCACGGTGCATTTAGTGACACGTTTTTTGCATTTTTGTGCTTTTAGTTGGTGATTTTACTGCTTAACATGGCCCCCAAGCATAGTTCTGAGGTGCTTTATAGTGTTCCTAAGTGCTAAAAGGCTGTGATGTGCCTTACAGAGAAACTACCTGGGTTAAATAAGCTTTGTTCAGGCATGAGTGTAGTGTTGTTGGCTGTGAATTCAATGTAAATGAGTCAACAATGTATATTAAGTAATTTGTCTTTAAAGAGAAACATACATCCATCAACAGATGAATGGATAAACAAAATGTGGTACATATATACAATGGAATACTACTCAACCAGTAGGAGAAATGAAATCTTGATATATCTACAATATGGATAGAGCTGGAAGACATTATGCTGAGTGAAATAAGTCAATCACAAAGAGACAAATATCGTATGACCTCACTTATATAAAAAGACAAATGTATAGAGAACAAAGTTTATTTGCAGTTAAACCAGGGGCAGGAGGAAGGAGGAAAGGGGGGAGTTAACGGTGATGGAAATATGTTAAGGGTAGGGTTGCACAGCTGATTGTTGCAAGTGCCGTCAATAAGTTGTGCATCCATTAAAAGTTGTGTAATAGAACATATTTACAACAATGACAAAAAAAAAAAAAAAAGAGTAGTTGCTTAGGCTGATTATGTACAACCAAAAACCTCATGGGATTTGGTTTCTTGGTTTGGAGAATTAGGGTCATCGTTTCATGGGACATCCCAGAAAATTGGTCTAATAACATGTTTACTGCTTCTTTTCTACCTCCTAGTTAGATGTGTAGTGCCTGGGTCTTAAAAAGCTTGCAAGTAGCCATCCAAGGCACGGCATTTGGTCTATTTGCCTGGAACAACAGAGGAAGAAGGGGAGTCAGGGATAGGAGGAGGATGTGGAATGTGTGGCTAATTGCCTCCATGAACAACAGCTCCCTTTGCCATGAGACCAGAAAAACTGGATGATGCCCAGTTACCATTACTGAACATTTTGATCGGAGATTCCATAGAAGAATCCTGATCAAAAGGGAGAAAATGCAGTACAGATTTTCAAATTTTCATGAACTCCAGACTTCCTAGAGCTGTGAAGGTTGGATGAACCCCTGAAACTATTGCCCTGAGGTATAATCTTTAAATCTTAAACCAAAAATATCCCCTGAATTCTTCTTAAAACCAAAGAATGGTTTGGCTTAACTAGTAAAAAATGTCTGCCTTGAGCATTACACTCTTTTAAGAACTATCTATATGGGATGAAATTGACAACAGCAACTCAAAAGATTAGATAGGAACCTTAGGGGGCAATGAATTTATGTTAATGGGGTAGGAGCAGAAAACTAAATAAATAAATAGACCATGAAAAGCACACTTGTTTAACTCAGAAAAGGAAGGTGAGAATGGTTACACAACTTGAAGAATGTAATCAGTGTCACTACATTGTACACGTAGAAACTGTTGAACTGATGTATGTTTTGCTGTGTATGTTCTCAACAAGAAAATAAATAAAAATTATATATATATGAAAAAGGGAGAAATGCACATGGAATAAGGTTATGTATTAATCTGTTGATGAAAATGTGACCAGAGGCTCGCAGGAATCTAACCCTGTACTCCTCCTAGAGCAGTGATTCAGTATTCACTAACTCAGTGTTCACAGCAACTTTACAGAACATAACTACTGTGAATGATGATATTGTTGATTTAAAGCCTTGTGTTTAGGAACACTAAACATGACTTCAGCACTATACTTGGGGGCCATTTTAAGCAGTGAAATCACCAACAAAAAGCAAAAGAATTCAAAAAAACACGGTACTAAATAGACCATGAAAAGCACACTTGCTTATAATGTGAGAGCTGAAACAAGAAAGGCAGAGCATCACCATGTTTGACCTCAGCTAGGAACGTGTGTCAGGTGATTCAAATTACTTGCGGCTTTGCGCTGTCCGTGAGTGACCGCGAAAGCACCAGGAGTGTTGATGTGGGATTACAAACAAATTTTAGCAAGTAGGCAACTTCAGAGTTTGGAATTCACAATAACGAGAATCAACTGGGTATGACATCATTATTACTGAAGAAATAGGAGCCCTGGTGGTACAACGGTTACACGCTCAGCTGCTAACCAAATGGTCAGTGGTTTGAACCCAGCAGCGGCTCTGCTGGAGTAAAGACCTGGTGATCTGCTTCCGTAAAGATTTCAGCCTAGGAATCCCTATGGGGCAGTTCTGTTCTGTCCTATAAGGTCGCTATGAGTCAGAATCGACTCGACAGCACACAACAGCTGAAGAAATGTTTAAGAAAGCCATATTTCCTCCCCTCTCTTAAAGAAAAGAAAGAAAGAAAAGCACCTATAATCCCTCACTGGAATACAGTAGAGTACCTCCTTTGAGTAAGTCTTCACCTTTGACTCTGGCATTTGGTGTTTTTCACTTAGAGAGTTTATACTAAACACTTTCTCATTTTTTCTATATAGAAAATAGTGGCAAACATTCTGTTTAGTGCAGTGACTCTCAGCCTGGGGTGAGAACATAATCAGAATCTCCTAGTTGGCTTTTTCACATTGCACAGGACACACTCCCTGACCCCTGCTCTGATTTATTTTCCTGGGTGGGGAGCTCTACCTGCCTGGTTGAGAATTGCTGCTGTAGTAAGCTCACATTGATAGTGGAAGTGTCTTGTCCCTTCTTTAGTTTGTTCAACAGATATGTTATAAGTACTACTGAGTACCAGATACTGTTTCAGGTACGGAGGAATCAGTAGCAAAACATACCAGCTTTGCTCTCATGGGGCTTGCATTCTAGACCCTAGAAGCTAAAGGAGGAAACTATATTTTTTGGCACAAGTGCTAGGCAGGGAAGGTAAGGGGGTGCTATTTTATATATGTTGTCTCTGATATGGTGACTGTTGAGTAGAGGTCTGAGATGAGCAAGGCCAGCTATGCAGATATGTAAGGCAGAGAAGCAACAGGTGGAAAGACACCCCCGCCCCCTTCCTCAGGCAGGAGCATCCTAGATATCGTCAAGCTACAGCCAGGAGGCCACTGTGACCAGAACTCAGTGAGCAAAGACAAGTGTTAGGAGACGAGATCAGAGAGGTAACTGGAGGCCCCCCATCAGGTAGGTGGCCAGCTTCACTCTGAGTGAGATGGAAGCTGTTGGAGGGTTTTAAACAGAGGAATGGTGTGATCCTGGCTTATATTGTACAATGACCACTCAGGCTGCTGTGTGGAGAATAGACTAGGGGCACAAAGGGAGAGCAGGGAGACCAGTTAGAAGACTATTACAATAGTTCAAGCGAGAAATGACAGTGGTTTGGACTACAGTGGTAGCTGTGGAAATGATAAGTGAGATTGGGTGAGATTCTGGATATATTTTCCTTGAATATGTCAAACTAGAAGGTTGATAACACTGACCTTGTAGATGAGCCATTCCACTAAAGTGGGTAAGTTCTTTTCCAGTGTTTTGTTCATGGTTCCAAAAAAAACAGCTGCTGTCAAGTTGATTCTGACTCAAGGCGACCTCATGTGTATCAGAGTAGAACTGTGCTTCATAGGGTTTTCAATTGCTGATTTTTCAGAAGTAGATCACCAGGCCTTTCTTCTCTGGTGCCTCTGGGTAGATTCGAACCGCCAACCTTTCTGTTAGTAGCCGAGCACTTTACTATTTGCACTACCCAGGGACTCCTTTTGTTCATGGTAGGCGTTGGTGAAAACAAACTGCTAATTTTTGCCTGCTTTTTATCCATAGGTACCAGCATGTGTTACACAGAAATCTCATTTATTTGGCTACCATTGCAGATGCCAGCCCAACCAGTGCTTCAAAATCAATGGAATAATCTTCCAGTTGGTGGTTGTGAAGAGTAATTGAATGTAGCCTACCTCCTAGGAAATGGAAACAGGATTATTAGCACCTCAGCTGCTTAAAACTTGAATGAAACCTCTGTGGCTCATTTAAAAATGTAACAATGTGAAGAAAGCTACTAAATTAATGTTATTGGCAATGCACATATTTAATAACTTAGCAAACTCCCTCAATATTGACCCAGGGTGTCCTCTTTCCTAAAATGGGAGTGCGTTTGGGTAACAAACACATCATGGGCGCCTTCAAGCCTACCATTTTAGTTTCAGCCTGAAAAGGAAACTGAGTAGGTGTTGGGCAATTAGCAGGAATTAGGGAGGCTCTCAACTGAGACCTTGCCAAATGGACATATAACTGTGTGCCCCCTTCTGCCAGTTTGTAGTCGTGGTGCCTCTGACTGCTCTTTTCAGGTTGCTTTGAAATAAAGCTTGCCTTTCCATGAAAGACAGATGTGGAGGTGTACAAGTTTCTATGTAATAGCATTTCATCTAGAAAAAGTAAGGCATTAAAAATATATGTTAACAGCAGTACCATTGTCAAACCCAACAAAATTAATAATGCAGTAAAATCTGTGTGAAGTGGAAACCTGTCAAAGAAGGAAAACTCTAATACTTTCCACTAATAGAGAACAACAGAAAAGTGGTGAGACTGCACCCTGTCGAAGGTGGAAAACTTGGGAGACGCAGAAAAACCAGGCGGTTCCGGTGAGTTGTGGCTTTCACAGGTTTCACTGTAATTCTTAATTATGATCTAATAACATCTAATACTGATAGATGTTCAGTTTTTCTCAGTTGTCCCCAATGTCTTTTTGTTGACTTGTCTGAATCAGGATCCAAACAAGAGTCACACATTGCAATTAGTTACGTCTCCTAAGTCTCAAAATATTTAACAGTTCGCATTTCTTTTCTGTTTCCAGGCCATTTATTTGTTAAAAAAAACACTAGGTCATTTGCCCTAAAATTTCTCGTGTTCTTGATTTGTCTTTTTGTATCCCTCTGGTGTTGTTAAACGTGTCCCACTGTAACCCACTTTTCCTGTAAATTGATAGATTGAGAGGCTATAAAGTCAGATTCAGGTTCTAATATTTTTGGCAAGAATGTGTCATAGAGCTGAGTCCTTGCTTTTGCATCACCTCAGGAAGTGACCTGATTTTTAGTGGTATTAAGACTGAGAAGTGGGTTCATGTGATCTATTTTCAAGTTCTCAACCACGTTTCACTAAATCTTGCCAGCCTCAATCTGTAATTCGTTAGGGATTGCATAATGGTGCTTTTCTGTCCTTCTTTCTGCCTTCATTAGCTGTGTTTCTTCTGTAAAGAGCTTTTCCTCTGTAAGGATTCTCTGTAAAATGAGGCAAAGAGATTCCAGGAGGTGAACCTAACATTTAAAACCCTAGGCTTCTGGCTCCTTTTGTTAGGTATAAGGGTTTCAACCCCAGGGAGAGTGTGATGTGGAAATAGTGAAGACAGACCTCAATTTGAATCCCAACTCTATCATTTAACCTCTGAGAACTCCATTCCCTCACCTCTAAATTGGAGATAACAACATGTGCCTCCTGCAAGAGCTAGACCTGGCAATCTGCTTCCATGAAGATTGCAGCCAAGAAAACCCTATGAGGCAGTTCTACTCTGTCACGTAGGGTCGCTGTGAGTCAAAATTGACTCCAAGACACCTAACAACAACATCCTGAGGTTATGAGGTTGAAATAATGTGGTTGACAGTTGAGTACCCAGTGAGCATTCAATGTACGTTACCCCTGAAGTGTGACCAGAGGGCCCTGGCCCTTTATAGGCTTTCTCAAGTGTGGGAGGGAGCATGTTCCTTTGCTCCTTCAACCATTCTGCCCTCCTTAGGTTTCTAGTCCATTAGTGTCTCTTCCCTCCTTCTCTGCTAATGGGTCTGGCCTGGCCAGCAGATGTATTTGGGGCCGTACAATGTTTCTACAGCTTTGAATTAGTTGCCAGCATTTTAAAAATAAGAGAATTTTCCATTAAAGTCTGGATTTGTGGTAATGCTGGGCTTGCAGATCCACATGGCAACCATCAGCTGGAGTGGGATGGCAGCTGCCCCCACTTTACCTGGGCATCTTAACTTGTTTATGTAAGGCCTGGCACCCATAGACACTTGGGTGGAGCCATCAGAATAGCTTCAGCTGGAATGTGAACACAGGCTGATGTTTCAATTTGGGCCTCCCTGAAAGCAGAACCAGTGTGGTGAAATGAGTTTATGTGGACTTTTGCCTTGGTTCTGGGAAAAAGAAAACAGCTTGGGAGATTATCTCCCTGGGCCCTGACGAGTTGTTACAGTTGCCCTAGTCCGTTGGAGAAGCTTGTTACTTTTGCCCAGGGAAGAAGCCAGTCCCTGCCAGCAGAAAATGTCAGTTATTATGCAAATAGATGGAGCCACTTGTGAGGGGATGGGTTGGTTATTATGCAAATAGGGTGCATAAAATCCACCCAATAGACTTGAGCCACTTGCTTATATAAGCACCTATCCCACAGAGGTTGAGGGGGACCTCACTGTCACTGAGGAGAGCCTGGAATGGAGCGTGTTCTTTGGACCCTGGATCCCTGTCCTGAGAACCTCTTAGACTCAGGAGTCAGAGTTGTAATACTGGAGTGGCAGCAGCAGAACCAGAAGACTGACACAAGACAGCATGGTAGGCTTCCTGGCCCATGGAGCAAAGTGGCTACAGTGGGCTTGCCAACCCACAGAGTGAGAGAGCTGATGCCCTTTGAGCAGGAAGCTTGCTGGAGGTGTAGGGTACCTCCAAGCACTTGCTGGTGGAGCTAAAAAGCTGTATCATTTGCCTGAGCACGGTGGAGGCCAGGCCCAAGAAGGGGCTGAGAACAGCCTGACCTCGGGGCCTAGAGGAGGCCTGCATGGCTAGCCGAGAGAGAGAACTGTCCTACACCAAAGAAGGGAGGGTTGTGTTCACTTTAGGGGAGCCTTCTAGACCTTGCCTGTGTGCTTCTTGATATTGATCCTGTTCCTGTTATTTCCCGGTTAATCCTGATCCCATGTTAGTTCCCTAATAAACCATATAAATGTGAGTATGGTCTGTGAGTTCTGTGTGGCCACTGCAATGAATTGCTGAATGTTGCAGAAAACTAGAGTGCCGTGGGGTGGACTGCTGGTGTCAGAATTGGTAAAAAGGTTTAAAAGCAGGTATGTTTGACTTCTACCTCATAGGAATCAGCTTTGGGCTGATGCTGGTGCTGATTCTCGTTCTTCCTGAAGTTAGATGAGGTCCAGTGATATCGCTACTCTGTTGCAATCAGTGAGAAGGCCTTGGGTGCAGATAGTTTATTTGGAAGTTTATTTTCTCAGGAAGCAGGACTAAGGCAGTGAGGAAAGAGGGAAGGAGGAAAAGCCACCTTAAGGGGGTGTTATAGAGTGCACTGTGGTAGGCAATAGGGGCTCAGTTCTGCAGTGACCTCTGAGAAACATGCAGAACGTCCCAGAATTATCCACCTGGTAGACACTGGTTGGAGGTTGCCTTCAGGGTGTTAGCTCCCCTGTACTACCAAGCTGCCTTTGTGACCAGGTGGGTCCGCATACGTCAGAAGAGGCTGAAGAAAGCAGAAAACTGCAGGGCAGGCCTCTGAGGTGGGCTACTGCAGGCACAAGAAGTCTGACCTAGCAAGAACTGCTACTGGCTGCGACCCACATCAGAGGTGGACGAGGGGCTCTGACAGCACCAGTGTGGGCTCAGACAGCAAGCTAGTCAGGCGCAGCTTCCTGGTGGGAGGGGGACACTGGAAGATAAAGCTCAGCTCTCCCCTGGAGGAAAGGGGGTTTGTGACCTGCTGTGTTACCTTCCCTTTGTCTCTTGGGAGGACGTTTCAGTCCCCAGTCAGAGGACTGAATCAGGACAAATCAGGAATGTCTGAGAACAGCCCTAGCTGTTTAGCTACAGCCCACCCTACACTCCAGAGGACCCCTTCCTGGGAGACACCCTAGAGAAGCTGGTGCAGGCCAGCTAGCGGTCACGGTCTGTGTTCCAGCACATCTCTATCTACTTCCTTCAGAGGAAGTCTGCAGCACAAGCATCTGCCATCGCTTTTGAAGGTCCCAGGACTCAAAACAGCTGTGAAAAATGATTAAAAAAAAAAACAAAACAAACAGCAACCCTGACCAGATTATACTAACCACCACTCCCTCTCAGAGAACCCCCGGCTTCAAGAGTTGAGCCTCCCACTCCACCTGTGAGCCCTTCTCCAACTCTCAGGGTCAAGCTATCTCCCAATATCCCCAACAGGGTCCAAGCCCATCTCTCAGGGATTTTGTCACAGTGGTGACTTCTTCATTGCCACACTCTCCTGGGATAAGGATATGACTGAAAGCAGAAAGAACAGATCATCGGAGGTCAGGTTGTATCCCTGGGTGGCGCAAATGGTTAACGTACTCCAACCAAAAGGTTGAAGGTTTGAGTCCACCTAGAGACACCCTGAAAGAAAAGCGTGACATCTACTTCCAAAAAATCAGCCATTGAAGACCCTATGGAGCACAGTTCTACTCTGACACACATGAGGTCGCCTTGAGTTAGAACCAACTCGAAGGCAACTGCTTTGTATCCCATAAAATGTTATCTTTCTACTTCCTCTCAAGGCCTCGACACCTCAGTCTGACCATCAGAGACTCCTAGTGACAGTATAGCTAGGGAAGAGATGATGTTCAGTGCTACCTCATGTGCCCTTTAACCCCTGCAATAAACCTTCGTTACTAAAGATGACCTGAGTATATTTTTTAAACTAGGTACATAGCAGCTTCATTTTATTGTTACTCTTTCTACTTCACATGTATAATACTCTTTTGAATCTATTCCATTTTAATAAAACAATTAAGATTTTAATTAATCTATCACCTATGTTCCCAGTGAAAAATCCCACAGATTCTATGTCTTCATTATCTAGTGCTGCTATAACAGAACTACCACAAGTGTATGGCTTTAACAAACAGAAACTTAACTTTCTCACAGTTTAGGGGGCTAGAAGTCCGGATTCAGGGTGCAAGCTCCAGGAGAAGACTTTTTCTCTCTGTTGGCCTGAGGGGAAGGTCTTTATCTCTTTTCAGCTTGTTTCCTGGTTCCTGAGAGATCTCATATGGCATGACATCTATCTTCCCCATCTCTACATGCTTGCTTAATTTACTTTTTTTATACCTCAGAAGAGACTGACTCACCTACTGCATGCAAGTGAATCAGGGGAAGCCTCCAGCCTGATGCCTGACCCACAGATTTGAGACTTGTCAGCCTTCACAACTGAGTGAGCCATTTTCTTGAAACAGATATCTCTATAAATATATATATATGCTTTATGGGTTTGCTCCTCTAGAAAACCCAGCCTAAAATAAGTCCCAAATGCTGGTTGTGATCCAACTCTAAAAGGCTCAACACCCAGTATCATTACTTGGAAATTTCTACTGCCAAGGATTCCCTTTTGTTATGGATTGAATTATGTCACACAGAAAGATATGTTGTAAATCCTCACATCTATGCCTGTAGTTACAATCCCATAATGGAATGGGTTGTCTTTGTTATGTTAATGAGGCAGGATTAGTATAGGGTGTATCTTGAGTCAATCTCTTTTGAGATATAAAAGAGAAAAAAAATACAAGCTAGCAAGAAAGATGGGGTAAGATAGATGCCAAGACACATGGAGATCTTCAAGGAATTAGGAAGCAGAAGCTAAAGAGATAAGGACCTTCCTCCAGAGCTGACAGAGACAGAAAGCCTTCACCTAGAGCCAGTACTCTGAATTCAGACTTCTAGCCTCCTAAACTGTGAGAAAATAAATTTCTGTTTGTTAAAGCCATCCACTTGTGGTATTTCAGTTATAGCAGCACTAGATAAATGACACCTTTCATGGTAATCATTGCCAAATTAAGCCTGAGCTTGTAACTCCTTGGATACCAATTTCCTGCCACTCTTGGAGATGAGGACGGAAGTGTCAGTCCTTTTGGTGGAGTCTACCTCTAGGTCTGCCTGTTCAGAAGTTTCCTAACCACCACCACAGACCAGGTAGCACAGCTTATATCCAAATTATCTGAAATATAATCTCAACTCACAAGATGGAATAAAAGAATCTTTGAGTGAGAAGAAACCTTGGAAAGTATTTTATTTTACAGATGAGGAAACTGAAGTCCAAAGAGGTCAAAGTGATTTCCCCCAGATAACATAACCACTGGCAGGAAGCAGATAGAAGACTTCATTGGAGTGTCAAGATAAGAATGAATCTTAGGAGATTTAAAGTATTTTAAGTACACTTCAAAATAAGTTATTGCATCCCTGAGCTCTAAAGCCTACTTACACTGAAGCTGGATATCCCAAAGCTCAGTAATTACAAAGCTGGGTACTGTTCTCCTGTCCAGGGCTTTGAACGGTTTTGTTCTGGTTCAAACCCCTGCTGAGAATTTGCATTTCTAACAAGTTCCTTGCTGAAAATTTGCATTTCTAACAAGCTCCCAGGAAGTTATATATAAGAATCACCTGAAGATCTTATTAAACTGTAGATTCTGATTTCGTACATCTGAGGTGGAAATGCAAATTCTCAGCAGGGGTTCAAACTGGAGCAAACCAGTTAGAAGCCTTGTTCCTTTCCTTTCACCAGTCTTCATATGAAAGGTAGCTTCGCCAACCCATTTCACGCATATGCATTTCATTTTCTTAAGACCTTTAAAAATTGTTGAAATGGCAAATGTTTTGGTATATATATTTCACACATTAAAAAATTTTTAAAAATCCAAAACTATAAATTGTTAAGGAGCCACTGGATGCTACAAATGATACAGTGCTTGACTACTAACTGAAAGGTTGGCGGTTTGAACCCACCCAGAGATGCCTCAGAAGAAAGTCTCAATGATGTGCTTCCAAAAAGTCACAGCCTTGAAAACCCTACAGAGACACACAATAGAATATTAAGCAACGATAAAGAACAATGATGAATCCATGACACATCTCTCAGCATGGATGAACCTGGAGGGTATCATGCTGAGTGAAATAAGTCAATCACAAAAGGACAAATATTGTATGAGACTACTATTATAAAAACTCAAGAAAAGGTTTATACACAGAAAGAAACAACATTTAATGGTTACAAGGAGTGGAGGGGTAGAGAGGGGAAATCACTAACTAGATAGTAGGTCAGTGTTAACTTTGGTGAAGGGAAAGACAATATACAATATAGGGGAAGTCAGCACAACTTGACCAAGGCAAAGGAAGTCACTTAGAGGAACGTAAGGAGGAAAAAAAAAAAAAGGCAACCACAATCAATACCACAGTCAATACCGTAACATATACAACCCTACAACAAGAGTAAAAACAAACAATAACTTACAAGGAGATACATAGGCAGATATGTATGCTGAATAGGGGAAGGAGGGCGTATAGGAGTATACCTATATACATATATAGATTATAGTGTGGATATTTTCATATACATTTGTATGTACAGAAAGTATATTCATATATATAATAGAACACAAAGAGGGCACCATCATGGAAGCTTCCTGGATACATCAAAACACCCTGAGGGACCAAAATATTGGTGCTGAGGGCTGGGGACCATGGTCTCAGGGGACATCTATGCCAATTGGCGTAACATAGTTCATAAGGAAAATGTTCTACATCCTACTTTGATGAGTTGTATCTGGGGTCTTAAAAGCTTGCGAGCGGCCAGCTAAGATACATCTATTGTCCCATCATATCCAGAACAAAGGAGAACGAAGAAAACCAAAGACACAAAGAAAATATAGTCCAAAGGACTAATGAACCACATGAACCACAGCCTCCACCGGCCTGAGCCCAGAAGAACTAGATGGTGCCCAGCTACCACCACCGACCACTCTGACTAGGATCACAATAGAGGGTCCCAGACAGGGTGGAAGAAATATGTAGAATAAAATTCAAATTCAAAAAAAGACCAGACTTACTGGTCTAACAGAGACTGGAAGAACCCCTGAGACTAGGGCCCCCAGATATCCTTCTAACTCAGAACTGAAGTGACTGTTAAAGTTCACCTTTCAGCCAAAGATTACACAGGTCTATAAAACAAACAATAACACATGTGAGAAACATGCTCCTTAGCTCTATCAAGTAAAGGAGACCAAATGGGCAACCCCTGCCCAAAAGCAAAGATGAGAAGGCAGGAAGGGACAGGAAAACTGGACAAATGGACACGGGGAACCCAAGGTGGAAAGGGGGAGAGTGCTGACACATTGCAGGGATTGCAACCAATGTTACAAAACAACTTGTGTATAAATTTTTGAATGAGAAACTTATTTGCTCTGTAAACTTCTACCTAAAGCATGCATACATACACAAAAAGACAAAAAACCTAAGGAGGGCAGTTCTACTCTGTAACACATGGGGTCACTATGAGTTGGAATCCACTAGATGGCAACTGGAAAAAAATAAATGGTTAGCTGTGACATAATAAGTAAAATCAGATCCGGGATCACTAGTTTCTCAATTCAACCTAGGTTACAAGTTAAAATCCTGGGGACTGTTCCTCTGATAGAGATACTGGCCTCTCAGGGAGGTAGTACTGGAAAACTCTGACAGGGATAGCGCTTCTATGATGGTATGTTGAGTGCCAAAGGTCAGACTGTGCTTTACACAGGCAGCACTGGTACAGAAACACTTTAGAAACCAAGCAAACTTGGGATTTCAAGATTTACTATAAAGCTACAAATAAAAAATGTTGCACTGGCATAAAGATAAGACATATAGACTGATGGAACAGAATAGAGTCCAAAAATAAATCCACACATATGTGGTCACAAATCCAAGGTAATTCAATGGAGAAAAGACAGTCTTTTTACTAGGGGACCCTAGAGGTGGAGGACATCTAATTAATTAGTACTCCACCAGTTATCAGGCAGCTCCCAGTCAGCCCCTCACCATGTCACTCACTTCCTCTAAGTTGTTTTGCATACTGTCTGGAGAGCCCCAGAGAGATCCATATCTAACTGGCTCAGAGTGGTCA
This sequence comes from Dugong dugon, assembly GCA_030035585.1. Taxonomy (NCBI): domain Eukaryota; kingdom Metazoa; phylum Chordata; class Mammalia; order Sirenia; family Dugongidae; genus Dugong; species Dugong dugon. Next base: position 24,686,424 of record CM057481.1, on the reverse strand, counting down.
GACATGCATAGATCAGACAAAGATGATCAACAGATGACCTCGGGCTGTCACGCATGCTCCGTAACACAAGAGAACTCATACCAAGGAACAAAAGACTCATGTCAAAGAACCAAAATCACCGGACATACGTCATCTGCTGTAGCCAAGCCCATTTCAAAATCGAAGAGTCCCTGTCTTAGGCTGGGTTCTCTAGAGAAGCAAAACCAGTAAAGCGTATACATATATATACAGAGAGATTTATATCAAGGAAATAGCTCACGCAATTGTAGAGGCTAAAACGTCCCAGGTCCGCAGATCAGGGTAGAGGCCTCTCCCAGTTCACGCAGCCACAGAAGCCTGTGAACCCAAGGTCGGCAGGTCAGAGAGGGGCTCCCGCTCACAGACTGTGAAGGTCAGTGAATTCCAAGATCAGCAGACAAGACAATCAGGTTTCTCCTGATTCACGTAGCTGCAGGGGCTGGCGAACCCAAGGTCAGCAGGTCGGGGAACCAGACTCCTGCTTGCAGGCTGAGAAGTTCGACAAATTCCGAGATCAACAGGTAAGCTGCTAGCTCAAGTCCCACGAACCGGAGGTGAGACAACACGAGGCAGCTGCTGAGTCTGGAACAAGCCAAAAACCTTGGCAAGGCGAGCAGGCAGAAGGTAACCGGTGGAAGTCAGAGAGATGAAGCTGAGACGGCGGTGAGCTGCCACAGGCCCCGCCTCTACCAGTACCACTCAGCAGATTCCATCATGGGGGTGATCACAACATTATACAACTACTAAAACACGACGGAGAATAACGGTCTAGCCAAGCTGACATACAATCTTAACCATCACAGTCCACCCCTTGTCAACTTGGCACCTGTACACATCTCCTGAAACCATACATAATCTCGGAATAAAGATGATTACAAAGTCATACTTGCGCCTAACATGATACAACTAACACGCATACAATCGAAAACGCACTAGCCCTGTTTACATCGTATATTTTATAAGTGAAGGAAACAAAAATATTAGATGCACACATACAAAACAGAAATACTCATAGCAGTTACAGTCCCCGTTTCTGCAACTGGTCACGTGGCCGTAACTGGTATTTAGAACTACCTTCTTCCACCACCCATTCTGTATTCCCTTTGCCCTCAGCAAACACCTCAGCTGGTTTATGTCATGGTTTGAATTATGTCCCCTAAAAAAATGTGTGTATCAATTTGGCTGGGCCATGATTCCTGGTACTGTGTGATTTTCCTGTATGTTGTAAACCTGCCTTTATGAAGTTAATGAGGGAGGATGGGTGGCAGTTGTGTTAGTAGGTAAGGACCCGATCTACAAGACTGGACTGTGTCCTGAGGCAATCTCTTGAGATATAAAAGACAGAAGGGAGCAGTGAGACAGGGGGACCTCACACCATCAAGAAAGCAGTGCCAGGAGCAGAGCGCGTCCTTTGGACCGGGGTCCCTGGGCCAAGAAGCTCCTAGTCTAGGGGAACACTGATGAGAAGGCTGAGAGAGAGAAAGCCTTCCCTTGGAACTGACACCTTGAATTTGGACTTTAGCCTTGACTATGAGGAAATAAACTTCTCTTCATTAAAACCATCCACTTGTGGTATTTCTGTTGTAGCAGCACTAGATGACTAAGACAGTCCCTGAGCTGCTTTCCATGACAAGTCTTAGCCCCACCCCATAATAATCAACAGAAACTATGAATATGTAGAACTTCCTGATCCTGCCCACCTGCCTTCCTCCACCCCTGTATGAATATGTCTAATTCCCCAAACCTATAAAATGTAAATGCTTCCTCAAATTGAGGAACTCAATCTGAGGTCCATACCTCTGAGCTCCCGCTTGCTAGCCTGCAAAATAAACTCCTTCTACTAATGGTCCACAGCTACCAAGGACTCCACGGGACTGAGCCCAGTACAGCTGGATGGTGCCCGGCTACCACCAATGACTCCTCTGACCAGGATCACAACAGAGGGTTCTGGGCAGAGCTGGAGTAGGATGTAGAGCATAATTTTAACTCCCAAAAAAAAAAAAAAAAAAAAAAAAAGAAGACCAGATATACTGGCCTAAAGAATACTAGAGAAACCTCGAGAGTGTGGCCCCCAGACACCCTTTCAACTCAGAGGGGAAGTTACCTTCAAGGTTCGATGTTAAGCCTGGGAACGGACACCCCAGTAAAACTAAATGGGACTAACGATGTACAGGAGTCCGGTGACAAGGGCCAGAAGGCAGAGGGAGAGTAGGAAACTGATGATAAGGAACACAAATTGAATAAGGACACTGTCGATGTATTGTGAGATTGTTGACCACTGCTATAGGGCAACATTTGTAGTAACTATTAAATGGGAGGCTGTTTTGTCCTGTAAGCCTTCATCTTGGGCGAGAATGGCAGCACAATTGGAAGAGCATAGTCAATATCACTTAAATGTGTAAGTAAAAAGTTTTGAAATGGTGTTTAAATAAAATAAAAATAAATAAATAAATAAATAAACAAATGAGACTAAAGAGGTACAATAGTCCACTGACAAGGTCCAGAAGACAGAAGGGGACAAGGAAGCCCCCTGGTGATAGGGAACACAAGGTGGAGTAAGGATATTCTTGATGTGCTGTGAGATTGTTAACCATTGTCATAGGGCAACATGTGTAGTAACTGTTAAATGAAAAACTATTTTGTTCTGTAAGCCTTCATCTTAAGTGAGAATAACAGCACAGTTGGAAGAGCGTAGTCAATGTCACTGAACTGTGAATGTAGAAAATTTTGAAACGGTGTATCTTTGGCCATCTGTAATTTTCATCAAAAAAAAAGGTTGAGAATTTAGAGGCTTAATACGTTGTGGGGTTGTTAACCAATGTCAAAAAAAACAACATGTGTACTACTATTTCATGAGAAACTATTTGCTCTGTAAGCTTTCACCTGAAGTACAATAAAATATATATTAAAAAAAAAAAAAATAAACTCCTTCTTCCTCTCAAAAGCAGCGTCTGAGAGATTGGCTCCTTGCACACTGGGCACAGGCCCATTGGTCCAGTTTCATTTTCAACAAGTGGTGATAGAACTGCTGTATCACCTGTACGGGGGGGGGGGGGGGGACCTCAACCCCTACCTCACACCATACACAAAAATAAATTCTAACAGATCAAAGACCTAAATGTAAATGGTAAAAGTAAACTTAAACTATAGAACTTCTAGATGAAAACATAGCAGAGGACTCTTCCGAAGCTTGCAGTAGGCAAGGTATTTCTTAGCACAGAAAAAGCATAAACCATAAAAGAAAAAAACGGTAAACTGACGTCATCAAAATTAAAAACTGCTTTGCAAGAGCCACTGTCAAAACAACGAAAAGACAAGACCTAGATTGGGATAAAATATTCATAACCATATACTTGCTGACAAAAAAACTTGTATGCAAAACACATAAGAATTTTTACACTCAGTAATAAGACGAAGAACCCAATTAAAAAATAAGCACAGAACTCGAAGAGCCACTTCACAAAGATGTAGAACAGCCAGTAAGAATATGAACAGAAATTATCCCAGTCACGCTGACAAAGTGAAAAGAACACGTCAGTGTAATAAGAACATTGCCTTTGGAGTGAAGCAAACAGTCTAATATTAGAATACTTTTCATAGCTACTCTGCTAGGGAAAAAAAAAAAAAGCCAAAACATCTACCTTGGTTTAGTAAACCTCAACAACTTAATTCACGTAACTCCTTCACCGCTGTCCGAACCACAGAAGCCTCGCGATATCGGGAAGTGCAGGGCCCTTTATGGCCCCTGAAAGTGGATGAAGGAGCCCTAGTGACGCAGTGCTTAAAAGCAATCACTGCTAACCAAAAAAGGTCGGCAGTTCGAAACCACCAGCAGCTCCGCGGGAGAAAGATGTGGCAGTATGCTTCCATAGACAACTTCGGAAACCCTACAGGGTCTCTAAGAATCGAAATGAGTCAATAGCAGTGTGTAGGTGGGAGGAAAGACAAGATACCGTTGAGAGCGCAAGCGCGACCCAGTATCCCCGACAGAGCGTCTGTATCAATGGCGGGGAAGGGGGCGGGGCAAAAAAGAACGGCGCAGGTACAAAAGCGCCAGGCTGGAAGCCCCTCAAGATTGCTCAGACACGCCCATTCGCACGCCTCCTCCGCTTAACCACGCCTTTTGAGACTGCCATCTCGCGGTATTTGTCCTGACTCTCGCGGTATTTGGCGTGGCACCTGGACGTTGGGGCCAGGGAGTGGGTGGTGGTCCGTTAGTGGCGTTGGGCTCTGCCCGCGGTGGCAGCGGTTTCCTCTCTTCAGGGGGAGCCACTCAGGCTGGAGGCCGGCCAGGTGAAGAGCTTACCCCGTGTGTGTGCGCGATGCCAGGGGACCGGGAGGCCCGGGGTGGGAGGGGGCGCCGGTCTCGGCTTCCCGCTGTGTCGCGACAGGCCGGCGCGAGGCGACCTGGCGCGGGCTCCTCCCTAGCCCCCGCCTAGACCTCTTTCCTTCTCGTCTCTCCTAGCTCGTGCCGCCGCCTCGGTCGCGATGGGAGCGCAGGACCGGCCGCAGTGCCACTTCGACATCGAGATCAACCGGGAGCCGGGTGAGCCGGAGAGTGGGGAGCCCTGCTGGGTCCTGGGCTTGCCTGGGCGAAGGGGAGGGGTCTACCCTCATCAACCCTCCCCCAAACCTTTTAGGGAGCGGATAGGCGCGTCAACTTTCTCTTTTCTGCAGAGAGAAAATCAGTGGAGAGGAGGGTGGTCTGGAGTACAACCCCTATCCTACTCCGAGTCCCGGCCTCACCCTCTCAAACCCTACGCCCCCTTGCGCCCCCAGACTGAGCCCCCATACCCCGCCTGGTGCCAAGAAAGAGGGTACAATCCTTTCGGGACTTTTTTTCCCCCTCTCTCCCATTGTTTCTAGGAGGAAAACACTCTTTGATTCTGGTTTCTGGTATCCTGCACTTTGTACTTTAAAGTTTGAACTCGTATAATTTATGGGCCCCCAACCCTGATGGCAAAGTGGTTAAGAGCTGTGGCTGCTAACCAAAAGGTCGGCAGTTCGAATCCACCAGGCATTCCTCGGAAACCCTATGGGGCAGTTCTACTCTGTCCGGTATGGTCGTTATGAGTCGCAATTGACTCGATGGCAACGGGTTTGGTTTTTGTTTTGGTTTAAAACTTAGATATCATTAGTACGGTAACACTGCCTCTGTTTCCACTTAAGAATCTGTAGCCAGAATTTCTTGGTTCGTGGGAAAATGGCTAAGCTAACGTCCAGTGTGGTAAACTAGAGCATCCCATAGCAATAGAATTGCAGCATGGATGCACTTAACATTAATGATTTGAATCTAACCGTTCGTTAGTATATTTTGTTAAAAATAAAATATTTTCTCCAAAGCATAATTAGTTGTTTCATTCAAAGGACCAGAGTGTAGGGCTCCAAACTGTTTTCTTTGGGCTTTTTTATTGTATGTGGCAAAAGTTTCAATTGGAGGCGTATATACTGTCTTTGTGCAGCATTTTGTTCAGATTCTTGAGAGCTACTGCTCTGATGTTCTAGGCTCTAGGTATATGGCAGTGAGTAAAACAAAGACCTCTCCTCTTAGTAGTTTATGTTCTGTTGGGAGAAGACACAATAAACTAGGGGAAAAAATATAGTGGTTTGTAGCAGGGGTACCATTATTATAGATTGGTTAGGAAACGCCACTTTGAGATAACATTTAAGCAGACATCTGAAGGGAATGAAGTGAGTCATGTGGCTATCTTTGAGAAGAGTGTTCCTGGTAGTTGTTGTTACCTGCTGAGCTGGCCCCCAATTCTTGGCAGCCCCATGCACAACTGAACAAAACGCTGCCGGGTCCTGCACCATCCTGGCAATTGGTTGTGGACTGGACTTCTGTGATTTAGAGGTTTTTCGTTGACTGACTTTTGGAAGTAGATTGACAGGCCTTTCTTCCTCCTTCATCTTGGTCTGGAAGTTCTGCTGAAACCTATCCAGCATCATAACAATGCTCAAGCTTCCACTGACAGATGGGTGCTAGCCATGCATGAGGTACGTTGGCCAGGAATTAACTCAGTTCTTCTACATGGAAGGCTAAAATTCTACTGAACCACCAATGCTCTTATATTCCTGTTAGTAACCACTTGCCATCAAGTTGATTCTGACTTATGATGATCCCGTGCATTTCAGAGTAGAACTGTACTTCATAGGGTTTTCAATGGCTGTGATCTTTCAGAATTAGGTCACCAGGACTTTCTTCTGAGGTAGATTTGAACCACCATCCTTTTGGTTAAGTAGCCAAATGCTTAATCATTTGTGCCATCCATTATCTCCTATTACTGATGGAGGGAACAACTATTACAAGACTCTGAGAAGGGAGTGTGCTTGTCATGTCTGAGAAACAGCAAGGAGGCCAAGGTGGCTGGAGGAGAGGTGGGAAGAGAGTAGTGGGAAATGGCTAGTAGGCCATAGTAAGGACTTTGACTCAGTGAGATAGGGAAGCGTTGAAGAGTTTTGAGCAAAGAAATGATGTGAACTTAGAAATTTTATTGTGTTCTCTTGATTTTAGTTCTGTCTAATGTTTTGAGCCTTGATGGATCTTAACTCTTCTATAGAGAAATTTTTAAGAATTAGAAATAACAGTCCCCTGAAAAGTAGAAGTAAAATGCACAATGGTTCTGTAATCATTTTAAGTATTCTTTTCCTAGTACATGTTCAGATCCTAGATTTGCAAATAACTTTTCTTAAGAAAAATCTTCAAAACATACTTGGTAAATGTTGAACAAGCTTCAGTCCCCACCATCCAGTACAATTCATTATAATACTGTTCTGGTAGGAGTGGTTGGCACTTTTGAGAACACTGAATCCTATATAAAACAAGAAATGCTTATATTGTTTTAGGTTGGCTCATTTGGTGATTGGCTGTTTCATATGGCCTAATCTCATATATAATACTTCTCTAACACTTTTCAATATATTATCTAAATTGTAAATGCTTCACTTTTACATGACTTTTCGCTGTTACTTTAGTTGTATTAATAAGAGCCCTTCTGGCACAGTGGTTAAGCGCTTGATGGCTAACCATTAGGTTGGCAGTTCGAACGCAACAGCCATTCCACAGAAGAAAGATGTGGCAGTCTGCTTCTGTAAAGATTACAAACTTGCAAAACCTGTGGGGCGGTTCTTCTCTTTCCCACAGGGTCACCGTGGGTTCGAAATTGACTCAGTGGCAGCGATGTTTTTTTTTGTTTTTTTTTGTTTTCAGTTGGTTGAAGTGAAGTGTCCTGCTTTGTAGGGTTTAACCACTTGTTCCAAAGAAAGGTGATTCAACAGAATGTAGAAATTATTGAACAGTATCATTAATACTACACGCAAGTAAAACTTTGCTGAAGATCATTCAAAAGCAGTTGCAGCAGTACATCAACAGGGAGCTGCCAGAAGTTCACGCTGGATTCAGAAGAGGATGTGGATGAGGGATGCCGTTGCTACTGTCACATGGATCTTGGCTGAAAGCAGAGAATACTAGAAAGATGTTTACCTGTGTTTTACTGACTGTGCAAAGGCATTCGACTGTGTGGATTGTAACAAATTATAGATAACATTGCAAAGAATGGGAATTCCAGAACACTTAATTGTGCTCATGCAGAACCTGTACATAGACCAAGAGGCAGTCATTTGAACAGAACAAGGGAATACTGAGTGGCTTAAAATCAGAAAAGGTGTGCATCAGGGTTGTATCCTTTCACCATACTTACTCAATCTGTATGCTGAGCACGTAATCTGAGAAGCTGGACTATATGAAGAATGTGGCATCAGGATTGGAGGAAGACTCATTAACAACCTGCAATATGCATATGACACGACTTTGCTTGTTGAAAGGGACAAGGACGTGAAACACTTGATGAAAATAAAAGATCACAGCCTTCAGTATGGATTACACCTCAACATAAAGAAAACAAAAATCTTCACAACTGGATGATTAAGCAACATCATGATAAATGGAGAAAAGATAGAAGTTCTCAGGGATTTCATTTTACTTGCATCCACAATCAATGCCAATCGAAGCAGCAGTCAAGAAATCAGAAGACATATTGCATTGGGCAAATCTGCTGCATGAGACCTCTTTAAAGTTGAAAAGCAGAGATGTCACTTTGAGGACAAAGATGCGCCTGACTCAAGCCATGGTATTTTCAGTTGCCTCATGTGCATGTGAAAGCCAGACAGTGAATAAGAAAGCCTGAAGAAGAATTGAGACCTTTGAATTATGTTGTTGGCAAAGATTATTGAATATACCATAGCCTGCCAGAAGAATGAACAAATCTGTCTTGGAAGAAGTACAGCCAGAGTGCTTCTTAGAAGCAAGGATGGCGAGACTATGTTTCACATACTTTGGACATGTTATCAGGAGGAATCAGTCCCTGGAGAAGGATATCATACGGTAGAGGGTCAGCGAAAAGGAGGAAGACCCTCGATAAGATGAATTGACACAGTGGCTGCAACAGTTGGCTCAAACATAGCCATGATTGTGGGAATGATTCCAGACCGGGCAGTGTTTCATTCTGTTGTACATAGGGTCGCTATGAGTCAGAACTGACTGGACAGCACCTAACAACGACAGCAACAACATACGTCTTTGGGAGTCCCTGAGTGGTGCGAATGGTTAGTGCATTTGGCTGCTAACCGAAAGGTTGGTGGTTCGAACCACCCAGAGGCACCTCGGAAAAAAAGCCTGGCAATCTAGTTCCAAAAAATCAATCGTTGAAAAGCCTATGGAGCACGGTTCTACTCTGAAACATTTAGGGTCACCATCAGTTGGAATTGACTTGATGGCAGCTGACTTACTGATCATGTATGTCATTGAGTACTTATCTGAATAATGCTCTTGACTTATTGTATAATTAATAATTCACTGGCTCTAAATACAAAGTGGAGCCCTGATGGCACAGTGGTTAAGAGATCAGCTGCTAACCAAAAGGTTGGCAGTTCAAATCTGTCAGCTGCTCCTTGGAAACCCTATGGGGCGGTTCTATCCTGTCCTATAGGCTTGCTATGAGTCGGAATCGACGGCAATGATTTGTTTTTTGTTTTTAATACAAAGTAGTCTCTGATTTACTTTGATAAGTGAGGATCAGATCAAGGAGTATTGATAAAAATTACATTGAATATAGCACGGTATGTATTCTTTTCCATTACTATGAGTGGAAATGTGTATATTTTATAGCAGATTAGTTAACTTTAAAATTTGGAATCATAAAGCTACTGAATGAATGCAAGTGTGTATTCAAAGAGGAAAAATCTTTAAATTTATGTGAGTTTCTCTCTGTGAATCCAATAAAACAGTTCCTGTTTGAAATAATTACAGGACTCTTCTTTATAAATTTTTTAAAAAGTTTTTTAGCTATAAATTTGATTTCTTTGCTATCTATAGGACTATTAATGTTATCTGTTCCTCCTTGGATGAGTTTTGGTAGTTTGTGGCTTTTAAGAAATTGGTCCATTTTATTTACATTGTTACATTTAATTGCATAGAATTATTTTTAATAATCCTTATTCTTTTAATAAACATGAGATTTGTAGTGATATCTCCTCTTTCATTTTTAACAGTGGTAATTGGTGTCTTTTGTCTTTTTTTCCTTAGTCTGGCTTAAAGGTTTACCAATTTTATTATCTTCAAAAGAAGCTGATTTTGGTTTCTTTTTTGTTTGTTTTTGTCTTTATTTGCATTCATTGATTCTTCTGTTTGCTTAGGGTTTATTTTGTACCCTTTTTTTCCTGTTTCTTAAGGTGGACCTTAGATTGTTGATTTGAGATCTTTCTTTTTTTAATATTAGCATTTAATGCTCTACATTACCGTCTATGTGAGAGAAACTTAGCTGCATCCTACAAATTTTGATATGTTGTGTTTTCATTTTCTTTCAGTTCAAAATATTTTCTAATTTCCCTTGAGACCTACTTTTTGACTTGTAAACTATTTACAAGTGTTTTAATTTCCAAGTACTTGGGTGTTTTCTTTTAGCAATTATTTTAAAGCAATTTTCAGGGGAACAAATTCTTTTTCCTTCATCTGAGAATGTTGTCATTTTGCCTTCAATTAATTGGTCTTCAAGTTCACTGAGTTTTTCCTCTGTCATGCCCATTTTGCTATTGAGCCCATCCAATGCATTTTTTTTAATTTTGATTATTTTATTTTCAGTTTTAAAATTTCCATTTAGTTCTTGAGGCTTTCTATGTTTCCATTCATTTCAAGACTGTCTTTACTTGATGGAGTATGGTTATAATACCTGCTTTAAAGTTTTTGTATGATAAATCCAACGTCTCTGCCATTGTGAGGTTGTTATCTTTATTATCTTTTCCTTTATGAGAAGTTGAGATTTTCCTAACTGTATATAATTTGAGTTATATCTTGAACTTTTTGAATGTAAAGTTATATGACCCCGGGCCTAGTTTAAATCCTGTGGAGAATGCTGTGTTTTGTTGTTGTTGATATTGTTTTAGCAGGCAATTGACCTGGTTAGGTTCGGACTGCAAGTTTCTACCCACCTTCTATGGGCTGTGGTTTCATTGCCAGTTCAGTTTTCAAAGACTTTAGCCATACTACTCAGGTTTATCCCCCATGTGCATCACTTAGTGGCTAGTCTGGGATTTGGGTAGTGCTCTACAAAGTAACATGTTGTGTAGGATGCCATCCACACGTGCATAGTTTAGGGTTGAGCCCAGGAGTTCACACACAATGTTATTGTTTTCTTGAGCTCCCTGTTCTTTGTGATCTCCCTCAGCACTTCATGACTCTCAGCCTCCCAGTCCCCTGTCCATTCCCCCACTTGACCATGTCTCCTGGCTAGAAAGCCAGGACTTTAATTTCCCTGCTTTGTCACGTTCTTGCCATGACTGTGTCTGCCTCTGGGGCCAAGTAGCAGAAGGCTCCCATTGCCATTGAGTCGATTCCGCCTTGTAGCGACCCTATAGGACAGGGTAGAACTGCCCCATAGAGTTTCCAAGGAGCGCCTGGTGGATTCGAACTGCCGACCTTTTGGTTAGCAGCCGTAGCATTTAACCACTATGCCACCAGGGTTTCTAACAAAAGGATAGAGAGTGAAAAAGCAACAGGGATTCTTGCATGTTCTTGGGATCAGAGTTCCTCTAATCAGAGAGAAGGGTTCCCCTCAGTGTTTCAGATCTTGCCCAGTCACCACTGCTCCTACTGCTACTGCCACTGCAGGATTTCCTGGGGGCTGGGCAGGAGAGGGTGGGAAAACAAGCAAACCAAACCCAGGACATTCCCCTTATTTTCTCTGATCTGAAGGGATCCCGTTTCCTGATTCCTATACCAGAGACAGAGGGCTTCTCTTCGAGCTATATTGCTGTACCTGGTACACAGTTCTGAGTTTCAGGTTGCTTTTGATTCCAGGCCAGGAGATATCAGAGGAAAAACAAAACAGGAAGTTTATTACCAATTTGGTCCTTGGAGTTCTGGTTTCCTTCCCCAATTTGCCTGCTACCATTTATTTTTCAGTCCTTAGATAGTTACTCCATGCAGTCTTTCCAGGAATTTTTAGTTGCATTCAGTGACAAATATAAGATAGAATATACCTATATAAACTGTTTATAAATTTTTAAAGATGTTAACTCGTAAAAACTAGCCAATCCTTTTTTCATTGTCTGTAGGTTAGTTCAGGAGCCCTGGTGGCACAGTGGTTAAGCACTCAGCTGCTAACCAAAAGGTTGGTGGTTCAAACCCACCAGCTGCTTCAGGGGAGGAAGATGTTGCAGTCTGTTTCTTTTAAGATTTGCAGCCTGGAAACTCGATGGGGCAGTTTTACTCTGTCCTACAGAGTTGCTGTGAGTCGGATTCGGCTTGACGGCAATGGGTTTTTGGTAGAGGTAAATTCACGGTTTCCTATGGCATCTGCTTTTTTTCGTATGAAATGTGATACCCAGTTTGGAAATAAAAGATACGAAAGCCTCATTGACAGCTTCTTTTTTTTTTTCCCCTGCAGGCAGGCTCAACTCACCCTTGTCTGGTTAAATGTTACTTTTCTAGGGTTGTTAGTGGTTGGTTAAACCTAAGACCTCCCAGGGCAAAAGTGAAACAGTTTTCCCCTTCTTTGGTGCCTCGGGAACTTTTCCTTTTCCTTGCATTCTTTTTCAGATTTTTGTATCAAGAAATGGCATATTGGGGCCCAAGGGACCAAGTTCTAGATATCTGTTGCCAACTGATGTGAGCCAATTTAGTCAAGAATAGGTTCTTTTTAAGTAGATACTGGGAATCACCAATAGGGCTAGTGAGGGCTATAGTTTACCTCTGTCCCAGCCTTGCGACCAGGGTACAGTGAACAAGCCACATTCCATCACACACGGACATTTATTGGCAAGCAAGTACACACAGAACCTAAGTTAACACAACAAGTAAGTTTGATGAAATTCCAGTTCTGTCAGTTTCAGTTCTCTAACCACTCCTTATTTGAAAGATTCCTGCCTTTTGAAAATTGTCATTTGGACAGCCAGAATCCTCCAGAATAAGTGACTAGACTAGGACCTTTTTGGTAGATGGAACCTCAAATTCCATTCCAAAGTGTGAAAGACTCTCCAGATTCGCGTGTCCTGTTAATGCAAGGGTATGGAGTGCTGTAAATATTTCTACTATATTCGGAACATCATTAATTTATCAATAAAAGCCTGTTTCTAATATTCATGTTGCTAATTAGAAAGCCTCCAGTTAACTAGAGATAAAGATAGCTAAAGCAGTTTTAAAAGCTACATCTGGATTGTGGCCTTTGATTAAATACTAGCTATTACCCTTGGAGCGTGTTTATTTCTGCTTAAGGTGTAGTTTTAAAACTAATACTCTTATTTTATTTCAGAATGTCTATGCTAGGTATTTTAAAATATATTATGGTTGTCATAACATGCCACATTATAATAAGAGGCTTGGTGTAGACCTGTGGTTTACAAAATGTGAGACTCAGGGTCAAAATTAAGATGATGTTTTCTTTTTTTACTCCCCTTCTTAAGTGTACAATGAAGTTTTTCAGAGGCCACATGGCATGTGATATCACAACAGATTGAATGTAGAAGCAGGCTGGAGAATCTAACTGTCATGTATTAAGCCAGACATTAAAGAGATTTGAGAAAATGTAAAACAGTGCCACTCATCTCACTAAATTCTTCATTTATTTTTGAAAATAGAAATTACTAAAAATATTTATGTTGACATAGAATGAGTTTATCACTACTATTTAAAAATGGATTAATAAATCTATTTAAATTTCTAATATGATAAATATCATTAGATATAACCAGTTGTGATTGAGTTGGTTCTGACTTTCGGCAACTCCATGTGTTTCAGAGTAGAATTGTGCCTCATAGGGTTTTCAGTGGCTGGGATCTTTTGGAAGTAGCTTGCCAGGTCTTTCTTCTAAGGTGCCTTTGGGTAGATTCAAACCATCAACCTTTCAGTTAGTAGCCAAGTGCTTACCCATTTGCGCCATCAATAACTCATCTAAAAACCTCTTTAGAGTCCTCAGTAGTTTAGAATATAAAACATTCTGAGACTAAAAAGTTTGAAAACTGCTGTTGTAGACAAATGCTTTCACAGAACTCAAACCTTGGGTTTTTCCGCAAACTTTTAAAAAACTTGTTTGGAAATTATGTCAAATTTTAAAAAGTTGAAGTAATAAATATAGTAAAAAGAATGCATGTCTGTCATTTACCCAGACTCACTTACTTACATTTTGTCCCATTTGCTTTATTAATCTCTTTCTTTCTCTCTGCATACACATCATTTTTTTCAGAACCATTTGAGGGTAAGTTACCTGTATCACAGCCCTTAATTCATAAATACTTTTTTGTGTATTTCCTAAGAATAGAGATATTCTTTTACATACATCCACTCCTCACTTATTGACGGGTTAGGTTCCAAAGATGAGGTTGTTATGTGAAAATTGACGTTACGCCAAAATGGAGGATAACCACATCAGATCACAAAATAGAGAATGACTGTATCATTACATAACTGCCAAATTACATCATTACATAACTGCCAAACCACTGAGAATCATGGCCCGGCCAAGTTGACACATAATCTTAACCGTCACAGCCAGTGTTATTCTTGGGTCGGACCTCAACGTTCTTTACTGCCAGGCATACATCATTATGCACAAAATAGTTCATTTTTACTGTTGTCATAAATGTGAAACGTTGGCTAACGGGATAGTCAATAAGTGAGGAGTAGATATATTCACAATAGTTTTTAACTTTATAAATTTACATAGATAAAATACTTTAATCTACCATCTGTATCCCATTTTTGTCAGTTGATCTAGTAATAATATTTATAGCATTCTTTCCAATGCAAAATCCAATCTAAGGGTAAGATGTTGCATTTAGCTGTCTTGCCTCTTTTAAAAAAAACCAAACCCATTGCCATTGAGTCAATTCCGACTCATTAGCAACCCTATAGGACAGGGTAGAACTGCCCTGTAGGGTTTCCAAGGAGCGGCTGGTGGATTTGAACTGCCGTCTCTTTGGTTAGCAGCGGAGCTCTTAACCGCTGCGCCACCTGGACTCCCATGCCTCTTTAGCTTCCTTTAGTCTGGAACATGTCAACAGCATTTTTTTTTTTTGTCTTTTACAACATTGACATTTTAAAAGATACCATTACCTTCCACCTTTGTATAATGGAACATTCCTCATTTTAAATCGTTGTTTAAACTTGGTTTTTGAAAGTGATAACCAGGATGGTTTTCCTTAAAGGAATGCTTGACTTTGGAATTTTTTTTCTTCCTTATTTGGGCCTGAGAGCAATATCGTAAAACCCTGGCAATTTATCAAAGTAGATTAAAATGGGGATACAATTGAAATGGGTGTTTTATCTTGCTCTTTAAGATTTATCTGGATCCCAGAAACTGAATTGAAAATGTGTGCCCAGTAAGCATTGTGAAAGGTTTTGTAGTGATACTAAAAAATTAGGTTTAAGTAAAGAGACAGCTTAGGAATCTGACAGATATTTCAGTGCTACTTAAGAACCCCGGGCAAGCCATTTAACCTCTTTGTAAAATGGAAATACTGTACAGCTTTGTCTTCATGTGGTTCTAAAGATAGCAAAATTTGCTTATATTCAAAATTACTGTTTAAACTTTAGACTCAAACTCAGACTAGCTCATATTTTGAGAGCCTTGTGAGATCTGATTTGTACTGCAGAAACAGGAGAGCTGCATTTGTTATCTCAAGCTTACCTTGGGTGGTAACCTCATGAATAGTAGCTGGATGCAGTGGCACATTATTTAAATGATCTCTGTTTTTATATGCTCATAAGTAAAATAGGTCTTCAGTGTAATACCCAAACCCACTGCTGTCGAGTCATTTCCTACTTACAGCGACCGTATAGACAGAGTAGAACTGCCCACAGAGTTTCCAAGGCTGTAAATCTTTATGGAAGCAGACTGCCCTGTCTTTCTCCTGTGGAGCGGCTGGTGGCTTCAAACCGCTGACTTTTTGGTTAGCAGCTGAGCACTTTAACTGCTGTGCCACCAGGGCTTCTCTTCAGTGTAATAATGCCCACATAATAATGTAGGGAAGCTTAATTAAGTAGTACAACCACCTGTCTTATAGCAGTGTGTTTTTGTAACATAAATTTACTGTAATGGTATGGATTAATTAAGGACTACAGTTTTAATCAGGCAGACTGCTGTTTGTGTTATAACATAATCAGATAACCAGGTGGGAAACTAGTAACATGGGAGGGAAGGGTAGTTGGACAGCACTGCTACTTGTCTGTCCTGACAGTGATTTGAAAGGCCACAAGACTATGCTCATGACAGTGCTGGGAAGGGGGCAAAGGTGAGGTGTGGTCAGTTGTAAGATTTCCTTAGTTTTGTTCAGGTTTTATAACATATTCTTAGAGCTAAAATCATGTCTTTATTATTGATACTCCTAAAGAAAAAAAAAATCATTTTTACTGCAACCTTAAACTCCCTTTTTCCCATGGAAACGGTTGTTTTTGTACATGATTTTTGATAATGGCAATGTTTCTTAAAATTCTATCATGTTATTACAGAGCAGCCTGAATTTGTAAAGCATCTAGCATAGCATCTGGTACAAAACTGCTTTAATTAGTGCATGGCCATGAGCATAGGTACTGAGCCAAGTGAACAACTTTCATATTAAGGTATTAATGCAGACAGACCCTTGTAGATTAAGCCTTACTATTTACATTTTAAGAAAAGGCTTGTTTCAGGTTTCTACAAGCAAGAGGGAATTTTTCTCTTTTTTCTTAGGGCCAGGAAAATCCCAGTAATAACACCAACCCTGATGGATGGTTTGAGGCAAACCCATAGGAGTTTTTAGAGGGACTTGGAGACGAGAAAGTTCACTTTTGTTGTTGTTGTTGTTCTTACTAGCTGCCATCAAGTCAGCCACTACTCATGGCGACCCTATGTACTATGATAGCTGCCTGGACCGTTGTGATCCACAGTGTTTTCACTGGTTTTTTTTTTTTTTTTAGTAGATTGCCAGGCCTTTCTTCCTAGTCTGCTGAAAGGGTTTCAGTGTCATAGGAACGCGCACCTTCCTTTACCTTTCCTTCCTCTGCCCCAAGACTCCAAGTAAAATATACACAGATTTTTTTTTTCCCTCCTTTTTTTTTGTTTTAACATAGGCTGGCTGTTCCTTTTCTAACCCCCACCAGTTTGAGTCCCTCTGCTTTTCTATTATTTTTTCTGCCTTTGTTGGTGTTCGTCTGTCAGAGTTGTTGAGAGAGAATTCTGACATTGGTGGTGTGAACTAGCTTTCATACTATAAGTATGGTTTCTTACAGTTTTGATTTGTACATCATTTACTTAGAGTTTTGAGGAGAATGGAGACCAAGGTTGTTACCCTTTGGCCTGGAGAGTCTTAAAGCTTTCCAGAGGGCATATAGTTAAACCGAAAATCTTACAGAACAAAGCAGTTACACAGATGATCAGGGTACTTAGCAAACACTTATCTCATTGGGAGTAAAAGCATATTGGAACTAAAGATTTTTTTAAATAGGCAGAAAGGAGCTCTGACTAGAAAGGGCAAGACTCAGGTGACTTGAGTCATTGCTTTCAAGTGTTTTGTATATAGACAGCCTCCAACTTACAGTGGGGTTCTGTTCCAACAAGGGCTCCGTTGTGAGTCGGTTCTGATGTAAATAGAATACTTTTTTTTTTTTTTTAAGTTTTCATTATTACTGCCTTTTATTATCAGTATCTTTATAAATCCAATCTTTATTTGTCTTTGGGTTTGGATGAGAATGATAACATCAGCAAATTACATGCTGCAACATTGTGTGTAGTATATGTTACTAAAGATAAGATGTACAAGGGAAAAAAAAAGGACCGTTCTAAGTGCTGTTTATCGTAATTTGAATACGTCTTAAGACGGGGACTACCTGTATATCTAAGAGTGGCGTTGTTGGGTCATATGGTAATTATGCGTTTAACTTTTTGAGAGACATGTTTTTTTTTTTCACATGTCTTGCACTTTTCTGGCTAAGTAGCTATTGTTTTTTGTTGCTTTTGAGAATGCTATTTTTATTCCATTATTTTTCCCACTAGTTTTTGTTCATTGTAAGATAAATATCAACAACTTCAGTCTGTACTAAATTTCAGTTGTTCTTTTGGGTTTTTCAAGCATACAGTTATGTCTTTCAAATAATAATAAATTTGCTGTCTTTAATTTGTATATCGTATATTCTCTTTTCTACTTACCTTGGCTAGAATTTCTAGAAAGTGTTAAACAGCAATGATTCCCAACAAGCACTTTTGACTTGTTCCTTACTTTGATGGGATTAATACTATACTGGCTTTTTACCATTAAACATAATGCTGGCTGTTGATTTGAAGGGTGTCTGAGAATATGTGTGGTATGTTAATGGTTTCCTAATATTGAATAGTGTATTTTTTTAAGTGAAACTGACATACAGAGTTTTTAATTTGTTTTGCATAATCTTTCTCAGGCCTTGGTTTCAGTGTTATTTTGCTTCATAAAATTTGTTTTTTTCTTTTGCTATGCTCTGAAACAGTTGAGGTAGTGTTACACTTGAATGTTTCTTGCAGGGTTTCCATCGAACCCCTGCTGAAAATTTGCGTTTCTAACAAGTTCCCGGGCGATGCTAATGCTGCTGGTTAGGAACCAGTTCTGAGAACCACTAGTGCAGTGGTTCTCAAAATTTATTATACATAAAAGTCACCTGGGGATCTTGTTAAAATGTAGATTCTGACTCAGTGTATCTGGAATGAAAATACAAATTCTCAGCAGGGATTCGACTGAAGCCTTATTTACTAGAAGATTAGAAGTAATTCACTCATTTAAGGACACTCTTTTGGATAGTTAACTAGATAGTTAAGGAAGAAGAGTTACTTAACAGCCTTTTTTTCTTAGGTATGTTGCTAGTCTGTATCAGCACGAAGTTGTAATCTGTATTTTCTTAAAATTCTTTTTCCTAAATTTGTATATTCCTCTTATTTTGTTTTTCCCCAAAAGAACCAGTTTTGGTGATTGATCAAGTGTAATACCTTTCTTTTCCTAATTCATTAATTTCTGCATTAGCTTTTCTGTTTTCCTTAGGTTTATTTATTGCTTTTCTTTTTTATCTTCCTGAGTTGAATGCTAAATTTATTTTTAGTCTTATTTATTAATGAAAATATTTAGGGCTGTATGCACTGACTGGGATAAGGAAGTGGGGTTCAACACTTTTCCATGAGAAGCCTGGCATCTCCGGGATCTGGCTTCATTCTCTGACATCCTGGTTCCTACAGCTCTTTGTTTCTCTGATCTGTACTGGTATATTTGTCAACTAACTACATGAGCTAATAAATAAAATTCTCTTTGAGCTTTTGGTTACAACTCGGTATCCTAATTGAGAGTAATACAGAACTGTTTTTTCCAAACATAGCTGCAGGATACTTTTAGCTGAGTGTTGATTAATATGCCATCTGTCTAAATAATTAAAGAGCTGTTTTGGTCTTCTCTTATGTTATATCTTGTTTATGTTTCTTGCTATTTTCTTTCTATCTTTTACTGTGGGTTGCTCATGTCGTCCGCCCCCAACAATAACTTGAAAGATGTTTAATATATTTTTAGTTCTACAGATGTAACTTACGTAGTGTGCTTAAATTCATAGTTCGTCTTTAATCTACTTCAGCAAAGTCTGTTATTGATTCTCACTATGAAATATGAGGAAATGTACTCTCTTGTCAACTCAACCCCCTTTTAATGGTTTTTTATTGATACGTGATTACTCACTGCCTCCCTCCAGTTATTTTAATTATTTTTACGTTGCTGGCACCAAAAATTCTTTGTATATTATTAAGTGAGAAAAGCAAGATGCAATGCAGTGTACATAACATGCTACCCTTTTTTAAAAAATGAGGGAAAATAAGTATTTCAGTGTTTGCTTGTATTTACAAAGAGAAACTGGAAAAATACACAGGAAATTAATAAAAATGATTACCTGTTGACAGGGATGGAAACAAGATCTCTCATTTTGTACCTTTTTCCACTGTTTGATTTTTTTTTTTTTTTTCAGATAACATTTTTATTGTGTTTTTGGTGAAGATTTACACAGCAGTTTAGGTTCCCATTCAACAATTTCCATACAAACTGTTCAGTGACGTTGGTTACATTCTTTTTTTTTTTTTTACATTTTTTTTCCTAAATTTTATTTATTTTGTTGTTGAGAAGATGCATAGCAAAACATACACCAGTTCAACAATTTCTGCATGTACAGTTTAGGGGCATTGATTACATTCTTCGAGTTTTGTAACCATTCTCACCCTCCTTTTTTGAGTGGTTCCTCCCTCATTAACATAAACTCACTGCCCCCTAAGGTTCCTATGTAATCTTTGAAGTTGCTGTTGTCAGTTTGATCCCATATAGATAATTTTTAAAAGAGCATAATGCTCAAGGTGACCTTTTTTGCTAGTTAAGCTAAACTATTGTTTGGTTTTAAGATGACCTCTGGGGATATTTTTTTTTTTTTGTCTCATATTTTTTTTTTTTGTTTTTGTTTTATTTATATTTTATTGTACTTCAGGTGAAGGCTTACAGAACAAGTAGTTTCTCATGAAACAGTAGTACACATGTTGTTTTATGACATTGGTTAACAACCCCACAACATATTAAGCCTCTAAATTCTCAACCTCTTTTTTTTCTTTTTTTGATGACAATACAGATAGCCAAAGATACACTGTTTCAAAAATTTCTACATACACAGTTCAGTGACATTGACTGTGCTCTTCCAACTGTGCTGTTATTCTCACTTAAGATGAAGGCTTACAGAACAAAATAGTTTCTCATTTAACAGTTACTACACATGTTGCCCTATGACAATGGTTAACAATCTCACAACACATCAAGAATATCCTTACTCCACCTTGTGTTCCCTGTCACCAGGGGACTTCTTGTCCCCTTCTGTCTTCTGGCCCTTGTCACTGGACTACTGTACCTCATTAGTCTCATTTGGTTTTTTTTTTTTTAACACCATTTCAAAACTTTTTACTTACACATTTAAGTGATATTGACTATGCTCTTCCAATTGTGCTGCCATTCTCGCCCAGGATGAAGGCTTACAGGACAAAACAGCCTCCCATTTAATAGTTACTACAAATGTTGCCCTATAACAGTGGTCAACAATCTCACAACACATCGACAGTGTCCTTACTCAACTTGTGTTCCTTATCATCAGTTTCCTACTCCCCCTCTGCCTTCTGGCCTTTGTCACTGGACTCCTGTACCTCGTTAGTCCCATTTAGTTTTACGGGCTGTCCACTCCCAGGCTTAACATCGAACCTTGAAGGTAACTTCACCTCTGAGCTGAAAGGGTGTCTGGGGGCCACACTCTTGAGGTTTCTCCAGTATTCTTTAGGCCAGTAAATCTGGTCTTTTTTTTTTTTTTTTTGGGAGTTAAAATTATGCTCTACATCCTTCTCCAGCTCTGTCCAGAACCCTCTGTTGTGATCCTGGTCAGAGCAGTCAGTGGTGGTAGCCGGGCACCGTCTAGCTGTACTGGACTCAGTCCGGTGGAGGCCTTGGTAGCTGTGGACAATTAGTCCTTTGGACTAATCTTTTCGTTGTATCCTGTTCTCTTCATTCTCCTTGCTCCCGAAGGGATGAGACCAGTGGAGTATCTTAGATGGCCACTCATAGGCTTTTAAGACCCCAGACACTACTCACCAAGGTAGAATGTAGAGCATTATCTTTATAAGTAGTGTCATGCCAATTGAGCTAGATGTTCCCCGAGACCATGGTCCCCTCTGGGGATATTTTTGGTTTAAGGTTTAAAGATTATCTAAGGGCAATAGTTTCAGGGGTGCATCCACCTTCCATGGCTCCAAAAAGTCTAGAGTCCATGAGAATTTGAAATTCTGTTCTGCATTTTCCCCCTTTTGATTAGGATTCTTTTATGGGATCTCAGATCAAAATGTTCAGTAATGGTAGCTGGTCACTATCTGGTTTTTCTGGTCTCATGGCAAAGGAAGCAGTTATTCATCGAGGCAATTAGGCACACATTCTGTATCCTCCTGCCATTCCTCAGTCTCCTTCTTCCTCTCTTGCTCCAGGTGAATACAGACCAATTGTTTTGCCTTATATGACACCTTGCAAGCTTTTAAGACCCCAGGCACTACCCAGTGAACTAGGAGGTAGAACAGAAGCAGTAAATGCATTATTAGGTCAGTTAACTGGGATGTCCCATGAAACCATGACCCTAAACCTCTAAATCAAGAAACCAAATTCCATGAGGTATATGGTTGTACGTAAGCAGCTTCAGCAGCTACTCTTTTTTTTTTTTTTGTCATTGTAAATATATTTGTCACACAACTTTTGCCAATTCAGCTTTTTACAGATGTACAACTTATTGACAGCAATTAAAATAATTGGCTGTGCAACCCTTCCCTTAATCAATGAGATTTTTCCATCACTGTTCACTCCCCTTTCCCCCTCTCTCCCACCCTGGTAACCACTAATAAACTTTGGTCTCCATACGTTTACCTTTTCTTGTCTTTTTATATAAGTGAGTTCATATAATACTTGCCCTTTTGTGATTGGTTTATATTGCTCAGCATAATGTCTTCAAGCTCCATCCAAACTGTAGTATGTATCAAGATTTCATTTCTCCTAGTGGCTGAGTAGTATTCCATTGTATGTAAAACATTTTGTTTATCTATTCATCTGTTGGTGGGTGTTAAGGTTGTTTCCACCTTTTGGCTATTGTGAATAGTGCTGCAATGAACTTTGGTGTAAAAACCTCTTTTTGAGTGTCTGCTTTCAAGTCTTGGGTACATACCTAGGAGTAGAATTGCTGGGTCAAATGTAGTTCTATTTTTAGTTTTTTGAGGAGCCGCCACACTATTTTCCACAATGGCTATACCATTTTGTATATAAGGGTTCCAGTTTCCCCACATCCTTGCCAACAGTTGTTATTTTCTGATTGGTTACATTCTTCACAATCCATTATTTGATTTTTGAATCATGAGAACATTACTTATTTAAAAGAAAGAAAGAAACATTTTTAGAAGGTGCATAAAAATAGGGGGAAAATTTTTTTTTTCTATTATATAACTGTTTCCCAGTTGCTGGAACGTTTATATTCTGTTTTATAAAGATAACTACCATAGTTATTTAGGAGCCCTGGTGGTGTAGTGATTAAGTGCTTGACTGCTAACCAAAAGGTCGGCAGTTCAAATCCACCAGCTGCCCCTTGGAAACCCTGTGGGGGAGTTCTACCCTGTCCTGTAGGGTCGTTATGAGTCAGAATCAACCCGACAGTGAGTTTGGTTCATTTTTTACCATAGTTTTTTAGGTTTAATTCTGTATTGTAATGGATTCAATGCTCGTTGGCCATTTTCCTACTAGCTTGTCCTTGTTCATTAGTTATTTGAGTCATATCTCAAGGTTATACATTTAAATAGATATTTTAAGATAAAATCTAATTAGCATGTTTCCTTTGCTAGTATACAATTCTTGGTTCACAGCCTGTTATTTCCCCTAAGATGGTAGACAGTGCTCTGTTGTCTCCAGTTTCTAAGGTAAGGGGATCTGAAGCTAGCCTGATTTTTTTTTTTTTTCCTTTGTGGGTGACATGATTCTAGTGGATGCTGGGAAGATTTTTTTTTCCTTTATATCTCAAGATAAATCGTTTTGTTAGGGTATGTCTTGGTGTTGCTTTTCCTGATATATGGTGAATACTTTTGATCTGTATATTTAGATATTTCTTCATTTGTGGAAGTATGTTTTATTACTCTCTATCTTTGAGGCATTGATGGTTCAGTGGTAGAATTTTCATCTTCCATGCAGGAGACCTGAGTTCGATTCTTATCCGTTGTACCTCATGGTAGCCACCACCTGTCTGTCAGTGGAGGCTTGCATGTTGCTTTGGTTCTGAACAGGTTTCAGTGGAGCTTCTAGACTAAGACGGACTAGGAGTACTTCCAAAAATCAGCCAATGAAAATCTTATGGATCACAACAGTTCGATCCCCAACTGACCAAGAGATGGTGCAGGACAGGGCAGTCTTCATGGGGCCACTGTGAGTCGGGGGCTGACTTGATGGCAGCTAGCAATAACAACATCTTTGAATAATTTTGTTTCAAGTGTTTTGTTATTATTATTCAAATATTTATTTATTAAGAACTTCAAACCGGGCATTGTACAAGTCAGTGGGGGTACCAAAACCCATTGCCATCGAGTCAGTTCTGATTCATAGCAACTCTACAGGACAGAGTAGAACTGCCCCATAGGGTTTCCAAGGAGTGGCGGGTGGATTGGAACTAACGACCTTTTGGTTAGCAGCCGAACACTTAACCACTGCATCACCAGAGCTCCAGTGAGGGTATAGTGGTGAGTAAAACAGACGTGGTCCTTATGTCCCTGGCCTCAGATACATCAGTCAGGCCTAGGTTGGACACAGCTGCACTTGGTTCATACCACTTATGGCTTGTTACATTGTATAGCAACTGTGTTTGCATCCATCATTTCCAGCTAAGATGTGAGAAAAAAACGCAGAAACTCAGACACTGTATGTCACTTACTGTTGGACTTCCTGACACATGGGGAAGCTCTCAGTAAGTAATATTGGAGTATATGGTCCAATTCTGTTGAAATGCTGCTCCCGTCCCTAAATTTCCTCCTGGATTTTGCTCTCTGCCTCCCGGTGTGATCTGTTCCTGCCTTTGCCCTTTTCCGCATGTCTTGCTTTCAGTTGTCCATGTGCTATTTCTTGTCTTCTGCTGTGTGTCAGCTCCTACAATATTTTCTCTAACCAGTGCTCACTTTTCCAACTACCATATATTTTATGTCCATGATTTCAGCATTGCAATCTGCAATTCCAGCACAGCTGTTTCTGAGAACAAAAAACAGTACTACTACTGAAAATTGATTTTTGGGTTTTATCCAAATTCTGGGTAGCTTCTGATGTCATTCCTGCCACCAAGTGGCCAAATTAGGCTCTACAATAAGGCGGCAGAGTGTCTTGGCTTTTCCTTTCTGTAGCCAAAGTTTAAAACGTTTTGATGCTAGCTGATTAGTCTTGATATTGCTCCGTGACTTAAGTTACTTTTAAAGATCTACATGTTGATATGTTTGGATTAAGGTTGGAATCCAGTCTTACTCTGTATCACTTTTGTCCTTGGCCACTGATTTTCTACCCTAGAAACACCATTTTAATACTTACAGTAACCAGTTTTAGATTTTAGGTCTACCATTCATTATAAAGCAGTGTATTTATTGGCCTAGCGATAATTCCTTGGAATAAATTTTTCATATGTAAAAGAATATTTTTAATAGTAATGACTAATTGTAAAGGACTACTAAGTCTCACTAAATTATGAGTAGTGTTTGTTGAGTAATAAATTTTCCTAAGGTCTTATTCATTCATTCAAAACATGAATTCGTTCATCTAGTCAATAGTACTGATATTATATGCATTTTTAAAACTCTAAATAGACTTTACACCCATTGCTGCCTACTTAAATGTCTTCCTTTTTGCTTCCTTTTCCCATCTTTTTCTTTAATCTCTTGTAAATCAAGATTAGATAGAAGGGTTTGAAACTGCTTTAAAATTTGACTCCATTAATTAAAGCTACAGGCAAAGTGTTGACAGAGGAAAGTTTTCCCATATGCCATCGTTATCTCACTTTTTATCCCTTAAGGATGTCTATAATGCGGTATCTTTGTTTTATCCTCAAAGGAACTGACCGACATGGCTAGGAATAAATGAAAACCTTGCAATGTTAGGGTATATAAAAAATAATTTTGTATCAATACTAAAAATGTCTTATGCTTGGCCTACATTTACTTTAAAGTATTCTGTAAGTTCCTTTGAGTAAATAAAAATGTTCATAATGGAAAAAATGTGTAGAATAAGGTGGAAAGGGACTCAGGAGTGACTGTAAATCAAAACTCCCTTCTTATTTTTTGAGATCCTTAGGGCATCTGCAAGGTCAAAGTATTTTTATAAAATACTAAGATACTGTTTGCCTTTTGCATTCTCATTCTCTCACGAGTGTACAGTGGGGTTTTCTAGATTATGTGATATGTGATGTCATTGCCCTGACAGTTAATGGAATGTTTGCTGGTATATTCTTGTGTTTGAAAAAATTCTCAGTTTTAATATCACATATAGTAAATATCAGCAGATATAACTGGCTTAAACAAAAGCTCAATAATTTTTAAGAGTTTGAAGGCGTACTGAAACCAAAAAGTTTGTGAACCACTTCTTTATGACACAGTAAGGTTGAAGTTGCAGCCTTGCTGCTTCGCATTTCCTCTTTATTGTAAGGAAGTTTTTCTTTTTTTTTCCCCTTTCTGCTTTCTTGAAGAATAGGATGTGAATTTTAAGTGAAGCGTGGATGGTGCATTTCAGGAGATTAGGTCTAGACAGTTCTGAGTAAAGGTAGAAAGCTGAAATGCAGGACAGAGGAACTTCCTTTTAACAGTACTGGCCAGAATGACTGTTTTATGCTCTTGTTACTGGAGGGCCCCAGGTATAGATCCAATAATAGTTGTCTGTTATTCAGGATACTTTTAAAGAAGATTAATAGCTCAGGTAGGGGAATGTATTAAAATGGATCTAATAATGTAAGTTCCTTTCAAACACTTAAAATCCTACAATTTTAGGGCAAGAACCACTTTGGCTGTATGTGAATTCTAACACTAGCAAATGGAGTGAGAAGTTATTGTTAGTTGGTATTGCCCAATTAAATTCTTCCCCATTTAGTCTTTTAAAAAATTAAAATGAATTACAAAAGTGAACCTTCCCAGTTTGCTGATTCTATTTATCTCTTCTCTTTCTCTTAAATAAAATATGGTACTTTTAATCAACTCGCTTACAATTTTTTTCATGTATTTTGTTTCAGTTGGTCGTATTATGTTTCAGCTCTTCTCAGACATATGTCCAAAAACGTGCAAAAACTTCCTTTGCCTATGCTCAGGTAAGTGGATTATTAAATTATTTCCAATGAGGAATCATGACTATCAGTTTTACCTTGCTTTAACAGAGCAGATATTTCCCTGAAAAAATAATGGGCTGTGAAATAAGTTTTGCAAATTAAAAAAAAAATTTTTTTTTTCACTGACTTCTGTATGAAATCAGGGAAGCATTTTTTGAGGGGAAGGGAGGAGAAGGAAATGATCCAAAAAATGAAAAAGAAAGTAAGAATCTACTTTGTGTAATAAAATCTCTATTCATTATAGTTTATATTGTTGTTAGTTGCTATCAAGTCAGCTCCGACTCATGGTGACCTCATGTATAACAGAACAAAACGTTGTCTAGTTCTGTGCCATCTTCATGATCGTTGGTATCTTTTAAGCTATTGTTGTGGCTAGTGTATCAATCCATTTCATTGAGGGTTTCCTCTGTCTTCACTGACCCTCTACTTTACCAAACATGATGTCCTTTTCTAGCGATTAGGCCTTCCTGATGACATGTCCAAAGGAAGCCAGCCGAGGTCTCGCCATCTTTACTTCTAAGGAACATTCTGGTTGTATTTCTTCTAAGACTGATTTGTTCGTTCTTCCTGGCAGTCTGTGATATATTCAGTATTCTCCGCCAACATCACAATTTGAATGCGTCAGTTCTTCTGTCTTCCTTTTTCACTGTCCAGTTTTTCACATGCATATGAGACAATTGAAAAGACCAAGGCTTGGATCAGGTGCACCTTAGTCATCGAAGTGACATCTTTAACACTTCAACACTTTAAAGAAGTCTTTTGCAGCAGATTTGTGAAGTGCAATATGTCATTTGATTTCTTGACTGCTGCTTCCATGGGCATTGTTGATCCAAGCAGAATGAAATTGTCGACAACTTCAGTTTTTCCTCCATTTATCAAAATGTTGTTTACTGGTCCAGTTGTGAGGATTTTCTTTTTTAATCCCTTCATGTTCAGGCATAATCCATGCTGAAGTCTGTGGTCTTTGACCTTCATCAGTGCTTCAAGTTATCTTCATTTTGGGCAAGCAGGGTTATGTCATCTGCATATGACAGGTTGTTAACGAGTCTTCCTTCAGTCCTGATGCCTCGTTCTTCTTCACATAGTCCAGGTTCTTGAATTATTTGTTCAGCATACAGGTTAAAAAGTACAGTGAAAGAATACAGCCCTGATGCACACCTTTCCCAATTTTAAACCACACAGTATCCTCTCTTTCTGTTCGAGCGACAGCCTCTTGATCCATGTACAGGTTCTGCGTGAGCACAATTAAGTGTTCTGTGTTATTCATAATTTGTTATAATCGTAGTTAATATAATAACAGCATAGTAAAAAATGATTGTCTATTTACAAATATCAGTACTATGGACAAATTCAGCATTCCAGGTTTCATAAGAAATTAAGGGTTAGGAGGTAGAAAGGCAAAACATAATGAAGTTGTTCTTTATTATATATAATTGGATTCTATTTTAGCTGTATGGAGCCCTGGTGGCACAGTGGTTAAGCGCTTGGCAGCTAACCAAAAAGTTGACAGTTCGAATCCACCAGGCGCTCCTTGGAAACCCTATGGGGCAGTTCTACCCTGTCCTACAGGATCGCTATGAGTCAGAGTCAACTTGATGACAGCAGTTTTTTTTTTTTTTTAATATATAGGAAAAATGGGGAGGAAAATATCTATAATATTAATTTTGAAAATAGAAATAGCATATTTATTTTTTTAATCTGTACTTGGATGCACACAGACATATCTTTGCACCAGTTCTTGATTTTGTTCTTTTTTATAAGCCTCTCTAATCTTTCTTGAGGAGCCCTAGTGGCACAGTGATTAAGTGCTTGACTGCTAACTGAATGATCAGTGGTTTGAACACACCAGCTACTTCACAGGAGAAAGACGTAGCCGTCTGCTTCCATGAGGATTACAGCCTTGGAAATCCTATGGGGCAGTTCTACTCTGTCCTGTAGGGTCACTGAGTCACAATTGATGAGTTTGGTGTTGTTTTTTTTTAATCTTTCTTGATCGTCTGTGTCATGTAAAGTCTGTACCATACAATTTAACATTTATATTCTGGTTTGTAGTATTTAATTTGTATGTATGTTTGTGTGTTAAGTTGTCACTCTGTCCACTTCTTGTATCTCTTCCGGCCCGGCACACAGGAGGGATTTGACAAAGGATATTTAGTTGGTTGATGAACATGGGAGAATGTGTTTGTAGCTGAACTTCATTTCTTTTTTTCCAGGGGAGAAAGGCCTTGGGAAAACAACTGGGAAGAAGTTATGTTATAAAGGTTCTACATTCCATCGTGTGGTTAAAAACTTTATGATTCAGGGTGGGGACTTCAGTGAAGGTAGAGCTAAAAATTACGTTCCTAATACCCCATCTATCAGTTTCTAGAGAATTATCTCATTGTTACTTTTAATTGTAAATACTGTATCACTCAAAGTATAGTGTAAATATTAGGTGGTCAGTGAATAGTTGTTGGATGAATGAATATTATAGACCAAGAATGTATGAAAAAGCAAAATGCTAAGACATTTTATTTTATTTTTATGTAATTTATTTTAGTAATATTATTTGGTAAATTTCCTTATAATGAACTCCAAAGTACTATATGAATTCTTTTGTTCTTTTAGAATTTTGTTGGTGTTAATACTTTTGAAATAAGTGGGTTGTGAACATCATTTTTTAATCGAATTTGACTCATAATTTAATTGAGAATTCTTTAAGTTTTGATTATCTGCAGCAATTACAAGGTGTTAGTTCCTTCCGCAAATTGAAACCATAAAAAGTAATTTAATTTATATATATTAAGTATATATTTCTAATTTTCATTATGGTTTAATGTAGCTCATTACTTGTAGGTAATGGAAAAGGTGGAGAATCAATTTATGGTGGATATTTCAAAGGTAAGGCTTAATATTTTATGGTCTTTTGTTTCAGTTCTGATATTAAAGCAAGTTTGATCATATACTTTTACTGAGAAGAGGTTTACTTATAGTTCACTTTTTGCATGAAACTAATGCTGCATGAAAATACTTTATTTGCATGAATTTGGGGATAAATTAAATAATATATAGCTTTTAATTGACAAGATTAATTAAGGCTAACTTTATGGTTAAACATGACTTTCAGCATGGAGGTTAGGCAACTATATACATGAAAACTCCTATCTTCCTGCCTAAAACTGTCAACATATTCTTTTGTTTATAGAGAATGTGGTCTTTTGCAAAATGAAAAGGTAAGAGAACGAAGCTCAGTAACACAAATTCCAATTCTGTTCCCTTGCACCCTTCCTAATAAACTTATGGACAGCCTGGGTCAGGTTGTGACTGGATTTCTATATTGCTTGAAGACTTGGAAAATTCTGTATTTTATTTCATACGTGCTTCTGTACCTTTTTCTTTTCCCAGTGGGTTATTAGTTCCACATCAGGAAAAAGAATGTAGTTGTGTTTTTATTTTTTGTTTTTTTTTCCTAAACCGAGCAAATTATTTGAATAAAAGTTGATATTCCCTCCTTTTTCCAAGGTTTGTATGTTTTCTTTTGTATACTAGAAGTATATGATTGTCTTTTATTCCTACGGTAGTAGTATTTGCATAAATCTAACTATTGCACTTGCCCCAAAAAGCCTTAGAAAAGTCAGTTGCAGAGATTTATAGTGGGATCCAATATTACTGGATTTTAACACTCTGATAGCTTCAGTGTTATAATCTTTTATATTTCTTTTGGGGGAAAGTGGATTACTACCCTTTTTCAGAAGCCTGTTCCCAAGGTAATTATTTTTTAAAGTTTTCTGTGTTTCTGTTTGTTCTAAAGAAAGATTTGTTTGTATGACTGTTAAAAGGAAGTTTAAATTAGTTTTCCAGGTATTTCTCCTAGGTGATCTTTAAGACAGATTTTTCCTTTGTAGTAGTAGGAAACAGCTGTTTAGCTGGTTCCATTAGCATGTAGCAATTTGAAGCTAATGCTGCAGGCCACTTTAATGTGGTTGTTCCCTGTGACAGATACCTGTGTATCTTAAAATTCTATTTTGCCATTTAAGTTTTTGTTTTTACAGGGCTTGCTTCATTAGGTAATTTTGTTATCCAGTTGATTAGAAGGACTCCATATACTTAATTTAATTTAGGCATGACCCTACAAGTTAATTTATGTAATTTTTTTGCTCTTATAGTCTAGCTTCAAAACAATTGAGCAGTGAATTTTTCATATAGAAATTAAGCACATAAGAGGATTAATAAGCCTTTCCTGTGCATAGGACATTAGGCAGGATAATTGGAAATTTGGAGGAAATGAGCTTTACTATAGAGATTTTTCTAAAATTTCTTTCCTAGTTTTCCTCGAAAGTTAATAGATTAAATTAACCAAGGCATGTTACTACTGAAAGTGACTGTTCTAAGGCTGTTTGTATAAAATATTAAATATATGTTCTTTTTCTCAAGGCTTTAATTAGTATTTCTTGGTCTTTTTATGCTTTTGTGATTTGATTAGTTTAATTTTTTTTTTAAGTATTCAGTCAAGTATCTGTACTGACCAGAAGAGGAATTTCATCTTTTGCTTTCTGTTTATTACTGTGAACATTACACTTTAAAAGTGACTTATAATTAGAGACTGACAAATTTGTTTTTTCTTTAAACAGATGAAAACTTTATTCTCAAACATGACAGAGCGTTCCTTTTGTCAATGGCAAATCGAGGGAAACATACCAATGGTTCCCAGTTTTTCATGTGAGTAGGCATAATTCAGAGATGAGCTTTTCTTAAACAGAGAAGCGCTGTTCATGAGAAAGATGGTATAGTTAAACCAAGTTTAATGCTAGAATGTCAACTTGGAGTTTAGTATTAATTTTTAGTGTTATAATAATTGGTCAGCTCTAACAGAGCGCTGCCTCAGTGTGTATCCTGGATTTGAAGAATGGAACCTAAAAGATATAACTTGAAGATATACATTATTTTCAAAATATATTTTCATCTTAAGAAAAGAAATTGGCTTTGACTATTACCAAATTTGGGGACTCAGTTTACCAATGCTAGATTAGAACACAAAGTATGGATGAATGAACATGTAAAAATTGTTCATAGAATAGGATTTAGGTGTACCCCTGGTATGGGAAGCAGTTGGTCTGAATAAACCATTGCATGGTGGTTTTCTTCTCTTCCTGTTGCCCTCTAAGAAGCCAATTTGAGAGAGGTACCACTATTTTCTGATGTTGTATAGAGATAAGTGAAGATATGTGATTTGCTGTTAAGCTAGCCTTTAAAAAAACTCAAACTCTGTGAGATCTCTATGCATAATTGAATTAACCCAGTGTTGCTATAATTTCCACCCAAGTTTATAATGAGTTTATCACTCAGAAAACTTTCGAATGCTAAAATTACTTTTTAAAGACAAACTCCTTTACATGTACGTGCATGCCCACACAGAAAGCTAACTGCTTCTCATCTGAAGATTCTGGATAAGATGTTTGGCATACTTTTAGTTATATGCTTACCTAAAGCTACTCAAAAACCTATTTGTACCATAGTCCCATGATACAAAATGTGAAAGATTATTGTCCAGCATGAAGTTTAATGCTTTTGATTGGAAGTAAATCTCTACAGTTGTACTGTATGTATTAGAGAAATATTTTATTCCATAATTTATTCAGAAAAAGATTTCTTTGTCATCTTTCTGAGTGGATGAGTATGAATGGCGCTTCTCTGTCTTTAAAGGAGTAAATTGTTCATATTAAAAAAAATCTTATAAATTTGTCTGAAAAATAGATTTCCAACCTGATCTGATAAAGTTCAGATAAGGGGCATTCTGTTTCTAGGAATGTCCTAAAAATGGAAAGCCTGGTAGAAGATGATAATGTTTGGAGTTAATAGGAAAAAAGGAAGATCTAAAACAGTTGTTCCTGTATCTTGTTTTTATCCCATAGAGTATTTGGTTATTACACTTCTTTACTGTTTTTCTATTCTTGGCCTAGTTAAGGGCCAAAAATAAGATGAGTGGAATGCTTTGAAAAACTTCTTTTATAGTAACTTAATGTAGAAGCTGCTTACACTTTGATTAAGGTTTCCCATTTCCATTTTTAAGCTTATCTGAACTGTGAACATGGTAAACTAATGATTCATTGGCCAAGAAGCTACTACCTGAGGGCTCTAAAGTTTCTTGTAGATCTCCTTTTTCACATAAGTACATTTAAAATTTGATTTACGAGGTAGCAGTCAGTGTTACTTGCAGCACATATGTAACTTGCTAGTATTATATAGATTAGCTTGTTTTTAGAATGTTAGAGATAAAACTAGAGTATCTGGCAAGCATTAGTTTATTTTGTTTTTATGTTATTTAGTACTTGCTTAAGTCTTTTCTAGGAATGTTTAGTATCAAACAAAATTAAGGCCTTTGTAGTTTTCTACCTGTCATAATTTTACATTGGAATGCTATTTTTGATTAAAAAAATGACAAATGAAAATTTTAACATCAGTAAATTAGGATTAAAATTTTTAAACTTGTTTTTATAATTAAGTGTAGGTGGCACTAAAATCACTATGAACTTGTGACTGAAGGAAAATTTTCTACCTTTAGTTTGAAATTTACTTCCGCAAAAGAGTTTGCAGTTAAAGGCAATCTTGGAAGTAATTGAGTGTTTTTGCACGCACAGTAAATCTTTATCTCCTTTTTTTAAAAAAGATTTTTGTGCCTATGTGCTTTCTTTATGCTGGCTAAACGTACCAGTTCCTATGGGTCGCAGGATAAAATCAAACTAATGTTTATGTTTCTAAACAAAACATTTCCTTGCTTTATAGAAAGGATAGGTAAAATGGACTCGGTGCCCTATAAAAGAAAAATCTTTATCTTGCAATTCCAAATCCTTTTGGAGTTGGAAGTAGTGAAAAGTATAATGTATTATCTTCAAGTTGTTTATATAACCACAGATACCCGTTGCCGTAGAGTCGATTCCTACTCATAGCGACCCTGTAGGACAGAGTAGAACTGCCCTGTAGGGTTTCCAAGGAGCAGCTGGTGGATTTAACTGCCCACCTTTTGGTTAGCAGCCATAGCTCTTAACCACTTTGCTGCCAGGGCTCCTAACCACATGTAGTAGGGCTAAATGTTGACGTTATGAGGCCATCTGATTGCCTCCTGCCTTTTATCCTGTTACCACAACTCCTTATGTGGCACCTTGAGTAACAGTTCTGGAATCTGAAAAAGACAGTACAGTGAGAATGGATGGAAAATGCCAAGAGCTGCCTTTCTAGTGCCTGTGTCATAGGCTTAACAAGGACTTTAATACATCCTTGCAAAATTATACTTGTATTTAATGTTATAGATTTGTTATTCTGCAACACCTAAGGAGTAAATTTGGTGTTTTTAGTGTGAGATATTTGTAAAAATATCACTCAAGGATTCTTGTGCTTTGTGCATTATTAGCTATTGTCTGTCTTTATTTTTACACATTTAAAACCTCTCCTTCCTAAGGGAGACATCATTTTTACTAAACATAACAATTTCATATGTATTACTTCCTGTGGCTGGAATAATTATGCATATGATATTCAAATTTTCTTCTCTAAAGCTATTTGTAATTATTACAACTGCTTATATCTAATGCTGTATTAGTCATAATGATTTTGTTTTAGAGGACCTATATGAAAGAAAACTTATTCTTTTTTAGATAGTACTGTTCAGGAAATGTGCAAGAAGTGATATATGGTACTGTCCCCGTGGATCACTGAGAAAACAATGGTTTGTTCACACTGAGGCATTTCTAAAGGAATTTAAAGGCCTGGGACCAAAGTTACCAAGTTAACTCGGTATTTAGTCATTTGGTCCTTTCTATTATTTTTTATTTTTTGGCCAACATCTAGGACAAAACCACAATAAAAGCTGTAGCATTACAAAGTGGAAAGGGATTAAGAGATCATCTGATCCACCTTTTTTGTTCTATAGATAATACTGTACAAGAAAGAGAAAGTGTAAAGTCGAAATTGTAGAAATTTTACTGGAAGAATTGATAGGTAGAGAGAAGGCTGCACAATATAGGCTACATAATTTTATCGATCACTCTCCTCTGCATTTATTTTAGCTCAGTATTAGAAGCATCAAACATTGCAGGAATGACATTAGGGGGAAGAAATTTTTTTTTTTTTTTAATTTTGTTTTTGGCTGTTAGTAATAATAGTCTATTAATTCTGGCTCTAATTTTTATTGTCTTTACATACATTCATAAAAAAGATAAAGAATATGTTGCATAAAATAGACACTCAAAAGATTAGGTAGGTAACTTTGTATTAACTGTTCTCGTGGAATAGGGCATTACTATCTGTCAGGAAGCCTTGGTTTTAGTTTTGCTTCCTGTGTACCTTGAGTTAGTCTTTGCCTTTCTGTTTCTTATTTATAAGGTGTCTATCCCCACTTTCAAAGATTAAGTAAATATTTTGGTATAAAAATATGGGCTTAAAAGGAAGAAAGTATTTTTTAAGTTGATCCTAGTTTCTAAATATGTGGAATGATTCTTGTACAAACATTGTCTTACCTAAAGGAATTAGTTGTAATTGCATAATTTTCATCTGTCTGAAAGATGCTGCAAAGAAGTGTTGGGCTCATCTTGCCTAAATCAGGGCCTGCAGCAGTGTCTTTGTCAGCTGTTGTTAGAACATGGGCGTGACTTGCCCTCGCAGTGTGTGTGTTGCACCTGTTCCTCTTTGGCTCTTAGTCTGCGTAGGCCCTGTATCACAGCCATCAGGTAGAGAGAAGCTGCAGAGCTTTGGAGAACAGTCCCTGGGCGACTGTTATTGGTCATGATAATTATAATTATAAAAGTATGAGAAAAAAACAAGATAACATAGAAAAGCCAAACTGAACTTTTAAATAAGAAGCGTTTGTTATATTTTAAAAGTCATAAATAGGACTGTGGGGGGAAATAAGTTCTAGAATATGTTCTATGACACTTAAGAATCAGACTTGCAAGTGGCTACTCATTTGAGTGGGAGGGGGGTGCTGATCATTTCAGAGTAGGGGAGCAAGGGGAATTGAGGGGAGGTTTGCTTTTAAGGAGTTTACAAAGCTGCACTGACATTTTGGGTACCAAATATAGATTTGGGTAGGAATGCTTTTGCCCTCCAGCTATTCACGAATTTGTATGAGAAGAAATGCTAGTAAGTTTTAGTAACCTGAAAAGTTCTAGCTTTATTCCTTCCTTTTCTGTGGGCAATACCTTCATATGTTAATTTTCAAGATTTTTTTGTGAATAAAGATGTTCATAAAACTTAACCATAAGCCAAGCTCTCTAAATATCAAGTGTCGTCTCTAACATCCAGTTTTAGTATTAGTGTTTAAGTTGGAATCGACTCGACAGCAACGGGTTTGGGTGACATATGTGTTAGTAACCTGGAAGAAATTTTGTACCTAGTAGTGTTTGGCATGTATTACATTAAACTTAGTTTGAATTTTAGGAAGTTCTTCTATTTTGGCGATCTTTGGAACACATAGGTAGAGCGTTGTAAAGTGGTTTGGTTAGTTTCCGTTGCCCTTACACAATCGTTGTCACTCTGTACAATTTGTTGCTTCTTCCATGACTGTGTATGATAGTTCTAGGAGTTTAAGGAAGAAATTTCATGTTAAAGGTTGGATTAGAGGGAAATAGGTTATCTTTATTTCCCTCTTTCATACTACTTTATACCTAGAGTCACATGTTTTTACATTTATTGAAAACTCCAGATTATTTGAAAACATTATATTCTTTTTTATAGAAATTCATATTATCATAATTAAAGCTTGTTTTTAAATATTTCAAGATTTAATATGTCCTAAACCCTGGTAAAGAATTTTGTCCACTGTATAATATGGTTTTGGGTCTGAGTAGTAATAGATATATTTAAGGTTTAATATAGTTAAAATTGGTCCGGCAGTCTGTATTCTTTGAAAAAAATAGTTTTTATAATGGGGAAAATTCGGAGTAGACAGGGAAAAAAAGTACCGTGGCCAGGATTTGACAGCACACTCTTAAACTTTCATCTCTCTTGCCTTTTTATTCTCTGAGAAGATCCCTAACATTCTAGTTGTGCTGCTTTATTATTTTATTCTTATTATTTTTAGTGACTTAACATTATTTTGTTATTATTATTTTCAGTGACTTAATAACTACAAAGTGTATTTATAGTAACTACAGTCCAGACATTTGCTTGTTATCCCAATAGTGGCCCGTTGTGATACGTGGCCAAAAAAACGGTCGCAAATTTAGAAGCGCAAAAGATTCTTTAACTATTTGAAGTGAATTAGTAAAAAGTTCCCTGAAATTTTATGTTTGTTTTGAACTCTTTGACTCAGTTTTTTTGTTGTTGAACTTTCTGCTTTCAACTGGTAGTAACTGCTGCTGAGCAGTCAGATTTTTATATTTAAATACGTCCTCATGGTACGTTATTCTCTTAGCTTATTTCGGGGATTTGTGAAAGGAAATCTAATGTTTTGTTGATAGTTATTATTGACATGCTAGTGTTAAAATATTAAAAACCTGAACGGATTCCCACTTCAGCCACAGTGTTTTTCTTAAGCATAGTTCACCCCCAAATATGTGTCCTGTATGTAAGAAAATTTAGAGCCCTCCGTTTTAAAAAGCTTTCTTGCTTTGCATAAAACTTGAAAATATTTAATTTCAAAGTTATAGTGATATTAAAACATAGATTCAGTCTTGTCTTAAAAGTGTATTACAATTTATTTCTTGCAATTTTTGTGTAAAATTTACAGAAAGAGTGTTACACCGTGCGCTCCAAAGGTAATGTCTCATTACTCTAAGGCTCTCTCTTTTTCTTTCTTTGCCTTTATCTTTAATCCTATTGTGATATGCATTGAATTATTGTAAGAAAAAAAATCTTTCTGCTTGATCTGTATGGCAGCAATACATGTAAAACAAGTGTGTTTTATTGTTCATGATCAATCTTGGGAAGCAGAGTTTCATTTCAGCGGCTGGTTTCACCAAGTTTCTACACATCATCTGGTGGGGTGTGGGGTTATATTTTATATAATGGTTTTAGAGTTCATTTCAGTGCAGAACTGTTAATTTCTGTGTAAGATCAAAAGCTTCTTTGATAATGGTATAAAAATTTAGATTATTTTTTTTTAAGTAACTGTGACACTTCTTGATGTCTAGCATTTGCAAAGTTTAAATGACCTCTTGCATATATATATTTTTAAGTAGATTCAGGGGTGGGGGGAAACTGGAAATCCAGTGTTTCTAGTGACAGGAGAAATGGAAATGTGTAAATATTGAACGGGTTTTATAATTTGAAATGTTCTTTGCGGTTGTTTCTCCATTAGGTATAATTTCATAAGCATGTATAAACTTACACGTTGATGCTGGTCTCTGGCCTTCTTAAGGTCTTACTTACTGAGTTTATGTCACCACTGCACCTTTTTCTAAACAGTTCCATAGTTTTGAAAGTTTAATACAATTCAGAGTTGATGGAATGAGATCTCTTTGCCCATTTTGGTAGAATTGAATAGCTTCGACTGAGCATTGCTATTATGCCTCCTTCTGCCCGTTTGTAACCCCATTTGGCTAATGTCCTCTGTTATCCATGTGTGGTGTCAGCCAGTGCCAGTAAGCCTGCTTTACATTGGGCTTTCTACTTCTGGAAGGTAGGCTGAGAACTCCACAGGGCCTTTTTTGTCAAGATACTTTTTGGTATTCTTAATGTGCAGTCTAACCAATTAAAATACAAATTTGCATTTCTGCATCCTGAATTGCAGATGCAAGTAATGGGCTTGATTATTTTCATCAGTCTAGGCACAAAGGGCCAGCTGAAAGTTGTCTTTGAAAGAAAGAGTTGCTCCTGTCTTCATTTGTTTTTTTCACTACTGTAAAAAAGCACCAAGTTTGTTTGTTCTTCAGTTTTTATTTGACTTAAAAACAAAACTTGAATCTGTCATAAAGATAGCTATTCCATCCTCAAATTGAGTCTTAAGGATTATGTTGCTACATTACTGCGATTAGCTAGACTGTTTTATCTCACCATTTGCTCCGAAGGTTTGGAATGTCCAAAGGTTTCCCATAAAATGGTTTTTACAGCAATTAGCCAGGATAGCAAATTTAATTGCGTTCTGTGTGTTTTAGGAAAATCTGTAGGGTTTTTCCCGGTACTAGAAGATCTAGGGAAGTTCTGAGAAAATCATGGAAGAAGGAGGAATATATCTATCTAATCAGTAAACCATTCATTGTTTTCACTGCTACGTGTTTGAGACTGATCCCTTACATTGTAGAACACTTTCACCTTTTTAAAGCACTCTATACATCTTATGGAAGCACCGTCTAGCTTGTGTACCAATTTCTTCCTATCTTTAGTTGTGCTTTGGTAAAGTTTTATAATTATGAGAAACACATTTCTATCTGAAAGTGACTTACTGTCCAAGGTAGTTTCTGGATGCTATTTTAATGGTTTAAGCATTGGTAGTTCATCAGTTGGCTAGATTTTCTTTATTTTTTTTTTTCTTCTCTTTTTTTGCCTGTTTTTATTTCTAATTTTATAATTGTAATTTTATAATTACACTGGCTTGAATTTTCATTTCCAGGTCTTCTAAGGAAAATTTGAGACTTGTGTTTTTAATACTCTAATTTTCCTTTAAATTTCTGGAACTTCTTAAGTTGACATTTTAATTTAAAAAAAAATAAATTCTGTAGTACTCTTTCAGAACTGAATATTCTTAATGTAAGTATAAGCATTACAGTTCCTTTTAGAATAATGATTTTTAGTATTGTTGTGAATGTTAGAATTGTGTTTTGTTGACTTACATGTCTTGAATTGCCTTAAAGTAAATATAAAAATTTATATGAGAGCTTCTAGTACAATTGGCTCCTTTGATGTGGCCTGATATTCAGTGACCTTTTCTTTCTTCTCTCAAATATCTGTTTCTCATTCTTATAAATGAAGCTAGCTGCTTGTCGTGTATAATTCTGAGTCTAGTTATCTGCTTTGAATCTTTTCCACTGCAGTTCACATAATGTGAGGATCTATGAAAGCGCTATGGGAAACCCAGCTTGGATTTAAATGGTCTTAACCAAGTGTAGGCTTCCCCACAGTGGCTGTCTGACAGCTTGTGGTTGCAAAAGAAGCCTGTTGGATGTTTTCTGAGCCATGGGAATTGAAAATGTCTGCAATATTATCCATCATTGCTTACTCTGCTGTCAGAAGTGTTGCAGATTGAAGGTTTTTTTCCCTGTTGCATTTTCAGAGTTACTGTGAGTGGCAGCCTCACCTTGGGTGAAGGAAAAGGGGCAGGAAGTTCTGAAACAGGACTCCTGAGGGCCTGTCTCCTTCTGCCTGCCTAAAAGATGCAGACTGACTCAGTATGAGAAGTGACAAATAGAAGAACTCACTTAAGTGTGTGGGGCAAGTGTTGATCACACTTCTTTCCATAGGGCAAATGATAGGTGCTTTTTATTCTTGTTAATTATCTTGATAAAGTTTGAGGTTTTTTGTTTGTTTGGGGATTTTTGCTGTTGTTGTTTTGGATTTAATGTATATTTATGGCCATAAGTCAAATAAAACCTATTACATACATATACTGTATATATATATATTTCAGTACATAAATACATATATACATACACATGTATAGTTTTCATGATATTGGAAAAATAGATACGATTCTGTAATTATTATAATCTTGAGTTTTTTTTATCAGTAAAATGGCTGGTATTGCTGTTTTTAAGTTTCAATGTATACCGTGTTTAACTTTTCCCCTTTACCTCTTTGTTTTCTACATGCTTTAAACCCTTCCGCCGTCTTCACTTGAACACCTGGTTTTTGCCATCTCCTTTGCATTGATGTTTATTACACAGTACCACAAAACCTGCACCACACCTGGATGGGTAAGAGTTCCATTCTTCCTACCTTGGGATGGTGATTGGGTTGACCATCCATAAAAACCTAACAGATTGGACCATGGGGGGACCTTCAAGGAGGTGCTTTGATCTCTGTGTTAACCTCTAGAGCCACGGTCTTCCTTGAGGGTCATAGAGTGCAGTAGTCTTGAGACATCACGGTTCTCATGTCACTCACTGTAGGGGGTCTTTAACCTGGGCCCGTGAATGGACTTCTCAGCCATGTAGTCTTGCGTGTTCCTGAGAGTAGAGGTAATGGTTTCTGAGTATCAAGTGCAGTCTGACAGTGATCAGACTGTTAACCCTAAAATGGTTAAGAACCATGGTTTTAAAGGTAGAAAACTGAGGCCCAGTTTGAGTAATTGGTGCTGTTTTCCTTTTATAAAGCAGATTCCAAGTTCTAATTCCCTTCTAGCTGCATCATTCACTGAACACTTTGGTTTTGTTTTCAGGTGTGTGAACATGTTATTTATAGCAGTTGTCTTGATTACTGCTCAGAGCTTAATTATTGTCAAACTAAGTCTTTCTTGAATTTGTATTGTGATAGGGTGCATGTTGTCTTTGGACTAGTTATTTCTGGTTTTGAAGTAATCGAACAAATTGAAAATCTGAAAACTGATGCTGCAAGCCGGCCTTATGCAGATGTGCGAGTTATTGACTGTGGAGTGATTGCCACGAAATCAACAAAAGATGGTAAGTGCTTTATTGGGGTGGAGGGAGCTAGGGTGCACGTTAATGCATTGTTGAGGACTATTACTTAAAGGTACCTCCTGGATTTCAGTTAGGGGGAAAATTCATACAAGTGGTATAGCAATAGCCCTTGATGCTGCTATATCACATCCTTCATCAATCCATCAGCAAATCTTGTCGTATCTTACCTCTTCTTATTACTTCCCCTGCTACCAGCCTGGCCCAGACCACCATTATTTCTTCCCTGGATTATTGCAGTAGCCTCAAACTGTTCACCTCGCCTCTATTCTTGCTCCCCTGTA
Source organism: Dugong dugon (assembly GCA_030035585.1). Lineage (NCBI taxonomy): Eukaryota > Metazoa > Chordata > Mammalia > Sirenia > Dugongidae > Dugong > Dugong dugon. Next base: position 24,645,166 of record CM057481.1, on the reverse strand, counting down.
TCTTTTCTTAGCAGCAGTAGCCTCCTAACTGGTGTCTTTGCTCATACCATTGGCCCTCTGTAATCTGTTCTTAACAGGAACCAGAGTGATCCCTTTGAAACATATTTCAGATCATGTCACTTCTGCTCAGAACCCTCTAAGAGTTGCTTTCTCAGTCAGCCAAAGCTGAAGTCTGTAAAGCCCTGGACATAGACATAGACAGCTGTCTCTCTGCTGTCTCTCGGACCTCTTCCCCCTCATTCATCACCTTCCAGCCGTGTTGGCCTTTACTCGGACATGCCAAGAATTCAGGGACTTTGTTCAGGCTGTTCCTTCTGCCTGGAACACTTTCCACTCAGATATCTGCATGACTCCTTCTCTTGCTTCCTTTGGGTCTCCACTCACATTGATCTATCCACTCCCCACTCCCCGGCCTTCTACTCTCCCTAGTCCCTTTACCCTGCTTATTTTATTTTTCTGTCTTAGCACTTACTATTTGTCGTATTATGCAGTTACTCATTTATTTTCTTATTGTCTGTCCCAACTGGATTATAGGCTTCACGAGGGCAAGGGTTTTGTTACTGTACAATCTTACCAGCAAATTGTATTACCAGCTTGAAAGAAAGTTTATTTGGATTTCGTTTTTAGTTTGCTGTATAAAAAGCATGTTTTATGATACTTAGTAATTACATTTTTTACCCCGAAAAGTAGGCACTGAAATTCAGTACTAATATGTTTGTTAATTTTTCTTAAAAGTTTTTGAGAAAAAGAGGAAGAAACCAACTCATTCAGAAGACTCGGATTCCTCCTCCAGTTCTTCTTCCTCTTCAGAATCGTCTTCAGAAAGTGAAAGTGAACATGAGAGAAGCAGAAGGAGGAAACATAAGAGGAGGCCAAAGGTTAAACATTCGAAAAAGAGACGAAAGGAAGCGAGTGGTTCAGAAGAGCCGAGGAGCAAACATTCAGTGAGCCCAAAAGGGTGAGTGTGAAACACCAGGGCAGTCTTACTTAAAATACAAACAACAACAACAAAGTAAACCCACTATGGAATGGGAAAAGTATGTGTAATTCTGCGAACTTAGTTTCATTACCTATTTTGTTGAAAAGGGTTGGCATTTTTGGAAATTTAAATTGAAATCTGGCAAATCTAGGGGTAGCACAGACATTTGATATCAAAGATTTGTGTGTTTGCTGGTAAAAATAATCCCTGAAATTCTTGACAGAAAAAAAGTTAGGATCATTTGATCATTTTAACAATTTTCACTGGGTTAAGTTTGGTAGGTTCTCTTTGAGAAAATTGATTTACAAACCTTTTGAGTGAGACTTGTAAGCTAGCAGTATTTTGCTGTTATTTCAATATCTAATTTTATATGCTATTTTTATTATAAAATGTAAGCATTACGTATCTTGATTAGTGTCTTGGTTTGTTCTCTCTTAAGTAACTCTGAGAGGAGTGATACCAATGAAAAAAAGTCAGTCGATTCAAATGCTAAAAGGGAAAAGCCTGTGGTGCGCCCAGAAGAGATCCCTCCAGTGCCTGAGAACCGATTCTTACTGAGAAGAGATATGCCTGTTGTCACTGTGGAACCTGAACCGTAAGTAGGATGAGCAACCTGTGTGTTTTCATCTTTCTCTGATAGATAATTCCTTCAGCTTGCTGCAGTTCCACACTGATTTATTGAGCACAACTCATGTGCAGAGCACTTTGAAGGATACTGTGGGAGATACCAGAATGAATGACATGGACCCTGCCTTTTAGAATTTACGTTCTACTAGCAGGGAAAGAAGGAGCCTAATCACTCAGTGGTTAAGTGCTTGGCTGCTAACTGAAAGGTTGGCAGTTAGAACCCATCAGCTGCTCTGCAGGAGAAAGATGTGGCAGTCTGCTTCTATAAAGATTTACAGGCTTTGAGACCCTATGGGATAGTTCTACTCTGTCCTGTAGGATTGCTGTGAGTTGCAGTCGACTTGATGGCAGTGGGTTGGGGTTTTTGGAGTAGAGAAAGGGGCATGGACAGGTGGCTCAAGGGGGAAGTCCTCATTGGAGATCTGGGAAGATTTCATTACAAATCTTACTTTGGCCTTTCAGTAGAGAGGTGAGGTTTTGGTTATCAGGACAGAGGGTTAATTGAACTCTTTGGATCAAATCAAATGATAAAATGTGTTCAAATTTGAATGACACAAAATTAATTACATAGTGATTGGGGATATAATTTAGTGTCATAAATACATTACTGTTGTTAACTTGCCTGGTGATAACTTCTCTGTATTGGAAAAGCTAATATGTGGCTTTAGATTTGGCCTCAAAAAATAATATTTAGTGTATTTTGTATACTAGACTGACATTTAGAATTATTAAAGGAACTATTGTATGAACAGAAATACCTTTATGTGGCTGGTATAATTGATACATTCCCTATAAAGAGTTAGTTTGAAAGCTGAGAAGTTATGTAAATACTCCTGTTTGCAGTCAGGTCTCTACATAAAGTTATCATTTAGGTCATTAAATATTTTAAAAGCCTGATACTGTCTTATTTTAAAAAGCTATTACAAAGTGATATATTTTCTTTGAACTAATAGCTTACCTTGCTGATATTTACATTACTAAAAATTCTGCCTATGAATAAATTTTAGTGGGATCCTTCTTTCTTAAAATACAAGACTTCAAGTTCATTGATCAAATCCATTTGGTTTTCATAAGGTAGGAAATTTAAAAAGGTTTTTTTTTTTTTTTTTTTTAAACAGTTCAGCATGTATTTATTATGTGCCCAGTTCTCTGCTAGGTTCTGTGAGGGAGAGAAAATATGGGACATTATCCCCAACTTTAAAGAGCTTGGGATCTAGTTGGGAAAGAAGTATCTGCCCAGTATTGGCTGAAAAGGCCTTTGATTCCCGCAGCTTCTGCTGTGAAGAGGAAACGTGATGATGTAACACAAGGAGAGTTATGGCACCTAGCAACCGGGAGTCCATCTGTAGCTCAGACTCCAAGCAGGACATAATTTTTGTCTATAAGAGAGGCTTAATACCTTTGACAGAAGCTCTAGCTAATTGTGCTATAAAAGAAAAAAAATGAAGTAAGTATTAGGGAATAAATTGTTTTTGTCTAAAGATGATAGGACAGTATGTCTGGAAACCCAGTGGTCTAAATGTTGGAAAGAATTTAGTAAGATGTCTAGAAACAAAATAAGTATATACAAATCAATAGTTTTTCTCTGTGGCAGCTATATCTGGTTGAAATGGAAAAGAAAAAAATCCCGTTCACATTAGCAACACTAAAATACCGTGGAATAAAAGTAGTGTCAAATGAAGGCAACTATATGGCATAAAGAAAGAGTGCATAGATAACATAAAAAGGTTTGAAAAGTTTATGACAAAAGGTATGATAAAGTCAAAAGGCAAACAGAAGGGCTGGAACAAAAATATCTGCAACATATATACGAAAGAGTAAATATTCCTGATATACAAAAAGTTCTCACAAATCACTAAATCAGCCCAGTAGAAAAATAGGCAAAGAATATGAAGAAGCGACTTATAGAAGAAGTGACATAAATGGCAGACAGTTACATGAAAAGTTGCTCAAGCTCAGTAGTAGTCAGGAAAATGCAAATTAAAGCAATGAAATGCCTTTTCACCTCTTCAACTGGTGACAATTTTAGATGAGAAATAAAGGGCACTCCCCTGTATTGCTGGAAGGAGTAAAAATTATTATACATTTCTGGGAACATAATATGACAGTATCTGTTAAAATTTAAAATACACATTGTTTGACCAATTATTTCTACTTCTGAGACTCTAACTTAGAAAATTAAAAGCATCATAACACATGTAAAGGTGCTTATTGCATAACTTAGAGTGGAATAAAATTTAGAAACAAACTGAAAGTGATCCATCCAGAAATGGTTGAATGAATTATGGCAAGTCCACGTTATAAAATATCAGGCACCTATTTTTAAATTATTTAGGATTATATTATATGACATATGCCAAGCAAATGATATGACCCTTTTTTTGTAAAAAAATAAATAAATAAAAGCAACAACTGCCTTTGCCACCACACAAACTCACCAGGAAAGAGTGAGAATGTGGCCAAGGCAAACCAGAGAGGTGAGCAGACCTAGCCCCAGGCAGACATTCTGTCTGCTGTGCAGAGCAGACAGTCATCACCATGTGGAGGAAGAACAAACTCTTCCTCAGAAACCAAGTGATGAAATGTGCTGTGGTATAAAGACTTCATGCTGAATGTGTCCTGAAAACACATTGCAGAGTTAAACTGAGAGAGCTAAACAACTGACATATCTTAAAAGAGGAGTTTTCATTTCAGAACATCCAGCTATATTGTACAACTTCTAATTACTGCCCTTTTACGCCCAGCCTCTGACTATATAGCTCCAACATTTCATACTTGTGTCCTTATTATTCTTCTTTTGTTTCATAACTGAACACAATAGTTTGGCTTAGATCCAACGAATGTCCAAATGAAGTTAAAGACTCCCTGGCCTCAACATGCCTAATGTATTAACTATTTTAAAAAATAATTTGTTTTATTTTTGTAATTGTTGTAAATATACATAGGAGAACATATTCCAATTTAACAATTTCTACATGTACAATTCAGTGACTTTGATGATATTCTTCAAGTTGTGCAACCATTCTCACCCTCTGTTTTTGAATTGTTCCTCCCCCATTAACATAAACTCACCGCCCAAGCTTCCTAATCCAGCCCCCACAGTGCTGTAATAAAAATCCTATTTTCTTTGCTTGGCTTCCTCCCCCCGCCCCCCGGCTTTGCATTTGAATCCTGCTTTTATGTTAACCTCATTGCGCCTGCGTAGTATGATTAAGAATGTTGCTGACGTAACTTACGTGAAGTCCCTACTTCTAAACCCTTTAAAAGTAACTTGCCTGCCCGCCCTTGGAGAGCAGTCTTGGCAGCGCCAGGTCCGACTGACTCCTTTCTGTCGCACAGCAACATAAAGGTGCTTTTCCTGTTCTCCCACCTCGGTCTCTCGTTTATTGGCCGATACAAGTCATGCCAAGCAAGAATCTGAAGTTTCCACCTCGTAATAATCAAGCCACCAGGGCTCCTTGAGAATAACCGCTGGTAAATTGGTGAAATGGCTTTTCCCTGTATATGTTGAGTTACTGAAGCACACTTAAAGCTAGCAGCCTTTGAAGTTGCTGTTGTCAGTTTGATCCCATATAGCTAGATCTTTAAAAGAGCACAATGCTCAAGCAGACATTCTTTACTAGTTAAGTTACACTATTGTTTTGTTTAAAGAAGACTTCAGGGGATATTTTGGGTTTAAGATTTGAAGATTATCTTGGGACAATAGATACGGGGGTTCATCTAGCCTCAGTGGCTCCAGAAAGTTTGGATTCCGTGAGAATTTGAAATTATGTTCTGCATTTTCCCCCTTTTGATCAGGATTCTTCTATAAAATCTTTGATCAGAATGTTCAGTAATAGTATCTGAGCACCATCCAGTTCTCCTGGTCTTGTGGCAAAGGAGGCAGTTGTTGATGGAGAAAAGTCAATTTCAGTATTGTAAGGCTGGGGTCTGCAAAGTGGTTCATAGGCCAGATTTGGCCCACTGCCTGCTTTTGTACAGCCTATGAGCTAATAATCATTTTTACCTTTTAAAATGTTTGGGAAAAAAAGAATAGTGTTTCATGACATGTGAAAATTATATGAAATTCAAATGTCAGTGTATTTCAATAAAATTTTATTGGAACACAGCCACACCCATCTGTTCACATATTTTCTTTGGCTGTTTTCACTCTATAACAGCAGAACTGATTAGTTGCAGTAGAGTTAGTATGTGACACTCTCATCACTTTACATTGCTCCAAAAAAACCCAAACCCGTTGCTGTTGAGTAGATTCTGACTCATAGTGACCCTATAGACAGAGTAGAACTGCCCCAGAAGATTTCCAAGGAGCAGTTGGTGGATTTGAACTGCCGTCCTTTTGGTTAGCAGCCAAGCTCTTAACCACTGTGCCACCAGGGCTCCACATTGCTGCTCAGTGCGCTACAAATCACAGTGATGTAGTTACAACTCACCAGTATTTAAAGTGCCATGGACTATCACCTATCTATATGAAAAGACACTTTCAAAGATGAAGTACATAAAATCTTGTTACAGATCAACATTACCAGATAAACAGCATTAACAATCTATTGTTAGGGAACAGTAACTTTGAATCCTCATTAAACAAAATGCTACCCCCTCCCAAAAAATGGAATTACATTCTTCTCATTAGTAGACACTGTTATAAAACATTATACTCAGTTATTATATTTTTAATTTTGTCAATAAAACATTTGTGGAAATTTGTTTTCTTTCTTGCTATATAAGAGCCTATGTAATAGCCTCAATTTTCCTCTTGGCCTACCAACCTAAAATATTTACTCTCTGGCTCTTTACAGAAAAAGTTTGACATCCCTTGCTCCCTGTCTTTGTTGCAGTAGTTTATACCACTGTCTTTCATTTGCAGTTGAATATTGCTGATAAGTTTATTTGGCCTTACTCTTCTCTGGTCACATAACATGTTTGCAAGTTAATTTGTGCAAAATTATTTTAAATGGTGGTTGGTAGTTGGTGTCACACAAAGGTAGCAGAGTGATCTACTTTGTTATTTATTTATTATAAGCCCTGAGATTTTGATCGCTTGTTTGGGAGCTAGATTTAAGTGTGCTTCAGTAACTCAGCATATTTCAGGGAAAAGCCATTTTACCGATTTACCAGCAGTTGTACTCAAGGAGCCCTGATGGTACAGTTGTTACCGGGTGGAAACCAGGTTCTTGCTCGGCATGACTCGTATTGGCCAATAGATGAGAGACTGAGGTGGGAGCACAGGAAAGGCAGCTTTATTTCGTTGTACAAGGAGAAGGAGTCAGTCGGACCTGCTGCTGCCAAGACTGCTCCCCAAGGGCGGGCAGGCCAGTTACTTTTAAGGGGTTTACAAGTAGGGACTTCACGTAAGTTACGTCAGCAACATTCTTAATCATACTACACAGGCGCAGTGAGATTTACATAAAAGCAGGATTCAAATGCAATGCTCGTGGGGGAGGAAGCCAAGCAAAGAAAATAGGATTTTTAATTCAGCACTGTGGGGGATGTCTTATTATGGCTAAGTGCTCAGCTGCTAACTGAAAGTCTGGTATTCGAACCAGCCAGTGGCTCTGTGGGAGAAAAGGCCTGGCGATCTGCTTCTGCAAGGATTTCAGCCTAGGAAACCCTACGGGGAAATTCTACTCTATCCTGTAGGGTCGCTATGAGTTGGAATCAACTTGACGACACACAACAACACCACACTTGTTATCATTTAGTTAATTTGCTTAGTACAAACTGGGTTCTACCCTTAGTCTAGTTCATTTTTTGTTCTCAACCGTGCTGCACCTTAGAATAATTTGGTGATCTGTTAAGAAGACCAATTTCCTGGCCATACCTCAAATCAAATCAGAATGTGTGGGTAGCAGGAGGAGGGCAGCAGAGTTTGATCAGTATCTAAAAGGCACCCAGGTGCTGTTTTCTTCATAAGGAAAATGGGGCTAACAGTTGCCTACCAAGAATACCTACTTAACTTCATTGTGAGAATCAAATGAATATGGAAAGACTAATAAAACCATATTATAGTTTATGGTCAGGATTTTCTTATATAGTAACACTGTATATGTAAACTGAAGGCCAGATTCCTGAAACCTTAGAAAAGCCTTGATAATAGGTGTAAGAGTCAAGTTTTGTTTCTTTCTTTGACCTTGGGCAAGGGTTTTAACCTCTTAATCTTAAAATTCCTTATCTTTAAAATGGAGATGATAATAGTATCTACCTCATAGTGTTTGAGGATTAAACGCGCTAGTGTGTTTAAAATGCATATTAATATAATGCCTAGCATATAGTAAGTACTCAATAAAAGATAGCCATTATATTAATAATAAAAGCTACAAACAAACTGAGATATGAAAGGACCTCTCAAGCATAGAGGGTTGTAGCTATCATAAAAACGGTACTTTTGGAATTACCTGTAAGATAAGGCAACAGATGAAAAGCATTGAGGGAGGAGTCGCAGTTTAGAGTAGAGGCAGGGAGACAAACTGTAAAAAATGCTTGGTCATCTCAGAGTCAGAAATACCTCAGTGTTTCCTTAGAATATCACTGTTTCGACAAGAGGCATCTAAAAAAGGGATACTACTAGTATCATGTATCTCTACCCAACTGGGTTACATTTTGGTTTGGGGTTTGGTTTTGGGTTTGGTGTTTTTTTTTTTTAAGTTCTGGCATTTAAAGTGTTTGCTTAGAAACTTAGGTTATGTGGAATCACCACACTACAAAACTGTTGGATAAGTGAAGTGTTTTATATTATATCAAAAACCCATGGCTGCTGAGTTGATTCCGACTCATAGCAGCCCTACAGGACAGAGTAGAACTGCCCCATAGGGTTTCCAAGGACTGGCTGGTGGATTCGAACTGCTGACATTTTGGTTAGCAGCCGAGCTCTTAACCACTGTGCCACCAGGGCTCCACTCATATAAGGATGCAAATTTGATATCTAAATGTTGAAAAAACTACTTAGCTTTTGTTTATTTTTAATTTTCATCATAATCTTTTCTAGGAAGATTCCTGATGTTGCACCCATTGTAAGTGATCAGAAACCATCTGTATCAAAGTCTGGACGGAAGATTAAAGGAAGGGGCACGATTGTATGTGTGTTAAGACTTCTTTTTTCAGATTATTTATCTAAGCAGTAAAATTTATTTTTCCTACAGGCAAAGTCCTAGCATTAATTTTAGGTATAATCCAAACTCAGTTCTAGGAACTAGTTGTATTTTCCATAGTTTGGGAAGATACTGTTATTATTTACTGCTGGTTTTGAGTGGGTGTAATTAGGTATGAAATGAATATGTGAAACAGTCAGTATGCTAAGGAATCTTAGTATGTTGAATAATCTAGGCTAATGAATGTAACCATTAGGACTTTGAAGAGGAAGATTGCATGTGGGATTACAGGCGAGTCTCGGCCTTTCCCATCTGCTTTTCATCCCTTATGTTTGAAAGAACTTCATACCATCCTTTTGGTACTTGACTCATTGCCTTTAATGGAGTCTGAGATTGGGTCTTATACCTAACTCTGTCCTGTAGCAGACTCTGTAATAGAGAGACATTTTTTAAATAGTTATTCCCATCTTTGTTCTTAAAGCGCTATCACACACCTCCACGATCAAGATCCTGTTCTGAATCAGATGACGATGACAGCAGTGAAACACCTCCACACTGGAAAGAGGAGATGCAGAGGTTAAGAGCGTACAGACCACCTAGTGGGGAAAAATGGAGTAAAGGAGATAAGTAAGAGCTTTGAGGATAAGCACAGTCCTGTTTCTGCTGTATTTTAAGTGTCTCGAGGGGATAGAGACTTACTTTTAGACCCTTCATGAAAGGTTGACAGTCAGTATTAGATGGTGACCAAAGGAAACACATTTGGGAATACTTGGTGAAAGTAGTGCTGTTAATAAGGAGGGTGGAACCAGGCTTTGGAGAACCAAAAATTTGTTCTTCCTCACAAAACTGTAAGCCTACTGAATTTCTTAAAAATTTCTTGTTCAATTTTATAAATAATCAGTACTTAAAAATTATGTGGGAGATTCTTTCCTAACCAGGTCTCTTAGTCACTGATGAATTAATTGATAGGAAAAGCTGTACCCAAGTGTGTGCACAATTTCTGACTCCAAGGACAGTTGCTTCTTCAGAGGTGTACCCATCTCTTACCCTCAGAGACACCCTGTAGTGGAATGTCTGTGTTAGAAATGGAGCCCGCCCCAGAATAGCTAAACATACCATTGGGGCCCTGTGTAGTTCTTTATGGTGGAGTTCTCTTTTTCTCTGTTAGCATTTTGCAAAATAGTTTGAAATTGCAAGAGGGAGGAAAAGGCATGGGTCTGCTGTATGAAAACAAATGCAGGCTTAGACATAGTGGTGCTGAGGATTCTCAGATGTGAACCCTCACATCACTGCAGAGATTGCAGAGCCTCCATTTGTTTTCATGTACTTCTCCCTCAGTTTCTGTAGTAAGTGGTTTAACTGAAACCTTATGGGAAAGTCCTGATTGCTTTTGTGAGGCTGAGCTAAAACAATAGTCATGCTAGCCTTTTAAAAAGAAGACTTTCCTCAAAGTTCAGGTAGCCATCCTGTATCTGCAGAGAATCAACACAATTGTTTGGGAACTTGGTTTGACCCTCCCTCAAAAATGACGCCTGGAGGCAGAAGGTTATGAGCAAAGCACAGCCAAGAACTCCATGTGTAAGCAATGCTCTTGTGATTAGTTGGTTTCAAAAACATTTCTCTATCAAATTTGAAATTCCTTACTGAGCTTTGAAAAAATCCTTTTCTAAGTGCATCTGTTAGTAGTTGTTAGTGTGTATCTGTGAAATTATGAAGGTCATGATCAGGCCTATCACTCTTTGATTCATCCTTCTTACCTATGTTTAAAGTGTTGATAGAGTCAGTATTTTGTTACTAACAAAGCTTTGTCAGTGCTTTTGCATTGACAGCAAATGTCTTTAAATGCTTGTAAATAATTGCATGGATATTATGACTTTTTGTAGGTTAAGTGACCCCTGTTCAAGCCGATGGGATGAAAGAAGCTTGTCCCAGAGATCCAGATCATGGTCCTATAATGGATATCATTCAGACCTTAGTACAGCAAGACACTCTGATGGTCACCATAAAAAACGCAGAAAAGAGAGAAAGGTTAAGCATAAGAAGAAAGGTAAAAAGCAGAAACATTGTAGAAGACACAAACAGACTAAGAAGAGAACAGTTATCGTACCATCTGATGTAGAATCCTCAAAATCTTCCACCCAACGAACAAAATTTTCTTGTGACAGAGAAAGGAGATCTCGTTCTTCCTCATTGTCTTCTCGTCATTCATCAAGGAGGGACTGGTCTAAATCTGATAAAGATAACCAGAGCTCTTCAACCCATTCCAGCAGAGACTCATACAGATCAAAATCTCACTCCCGGTCTTACTCTAGAGGAAGCTCAAGATCAAGGACTGCATCAAGATCTTCATCACATTCTCGAAGTAGATCCAAGTCCAGATCTAGTTCAAAGTCAGGTCACCAAAGGACAGCGTCAAAATCACCAAGAACAGCCTCTCAGTTAAGTGAAAATAAACCAGTTAAAACAGAACCTTTAAGAGTAACAGTGCCACAAAATGAAAACGTAGTAGTCCAACCCGTGGTGGCAGAAAATATTCCTGTAATACCATTGAGTGACAGTCCCCCCCCTTCAAGGTGGAAGCCTGGGCAGAAGCCTTGGAAGCCCTCTTATGAGCGAATTCAGGAAATGAAAGCCAAAACAACTGATTTGCTGCCCACCCAAAGCGCTTATAGCTTAGCAAATGTGAAAGAGACTGGTAGTTCATCGTCCTACCATAAAAGAGAAAAACATCCAGAAAGCGATCGGAGTGCTTATTCCAAATACAGCGATAGAAGTTCAGAAAGTTCACCAAGGTCCAGGAGCAGATCTTCTAGGAGTAGATCTTATTCCAGATCATATACAAGGTCACATAGTCTGGTTAGCTCACATTCAAGGTCTAGGTCGCCGTCATCTAGATCTCATTCACGAAATAAATACAGTGATCACTCAGAGTATAGTAGATCATCTTCATACTCTTCTGTTAGCAGCGATGATAGAAGACTAACCAAGAGGAGATTTAGATCCAGTGGGAAAAAAAACAGCACTTCAGGTAAAAGGCACAGCAGCAGCTCTGAAAAGACACTTGGCAATAAATATGTCAAAGGCAGAGACAAGTCTTCATATCAGAGAAAGTATAGCGAAGGCAGGTCATCTTTAGATTATTCTTCAGACAGTGAGCAGTCAAGTGTTCAGGTTGTACAGTCAGCCCGGGAAAAAGAGAAGCAAGTCCAAATGGAAGTAACTAATAATAAACAAGAGAAAAAGAGAGATGAAGAGAAATCCAAGCCTGAACGGGAATGCCCTCGTTCAAAAAAAAGAACTTTGAAAGAGAATTTTTCTGATCACTTAAGAAATGGTAATAAGCCCAAAAGGAAGAATTATGCTGGGAGCAAATGGGACTCTGAGTCAAATTCAGAACGAGATGTGACTAAAAACAGTAAAAATGATTCTCGGCCGTCTTCTGATAAGGAAGAAGGTGAGGCTACATCAGATTCTGAATCAGAGTTTGGTGAAATTCACATCAAAGCCAAACCTACAACAAAGCCTTTAGCAAATACTTCACTGCCTGATAGTAATCGTGTTTGGAAACCAAGCCAACCGCGGTCATCAACCTCTGATTCTGGGGGGTCCTGTTCCAATTCAGAAAACAACAGAGGAAAGCTACAGAAGCACAAACATGGGTCAAAGGAAAATCTTAAAAGAGAACACACCAAAAAGATGAAAGAGAAATTGAAAGGGAAAAAAGACAAAAAGCACAAGGCTCCAAAACGAAAACAAGCTTTTCACTGGCAGCCTCCACTAGAATTTGGTGAAGAGGAGGAGGAGGAGATTAATGAAAAGCAAGTTACTCGGGAGTCAAAAGAAAAAAAACAAGTTTCTGAAAATGGTGAAACCATAAAAGATGACACTCAGAAAACTGAGAAGTCCTGTGAAGACGGCAGCGTTTCAGGTAAACATAATACGGTGAATATCTCATCAGATCTTGAGCAGCATACTAAAGATGAGAGTAAACTCAGCATTTCTCCCACAGTTTTAAATACTGAGGAAAACGTAGCCAGTTCACCCCCAAACATCCAGCATATTGAAGAGAGTGTCCCAAGTGGAGTGGAGGATGTGCTTCAAACAGATGATAACATGGAGATTTGCACTCCTGATAGGAGTTCCCCGGCAAAGGTAGAGGAGGCTTCCCCTCTAGGAAACTCCAGGTTTGACCCCCCAGATGTAAGCATTGTTCTCAAGCAGGATGTGCAGACGGAGAATCCTGAGGCAGAGGTAGTAAAACAGGAAAGTGGCGTGTCTGAAAGCAAAATGACAGGTGAAGTGGGGAAACAGGACAGTGGCGCGGCCAGCTTGGCCAATGCTGTAGAAAGTACCGTGAAGAGGGAGATGGCTGAGAAGAGCCAGACCAGCCTCGTGGATAACAAGTGGAAGCCCCTGCAAGGTGTGGGGAACCTGGCAGCACCCACTCTTACTTCATCCAGTGCTGTGGAAGTGAAGACATCGACTGCTGTCCCTGAAATGAAACCACAGGGCTTAAGAATAGAAATTAAGAGCAAAAATAAAGTTCGGCCTGGATCTCTCTTCGATGAAGTAAGAAAGACAGCACGCTTAAATCAGAGGCCAAGAAATCGAGAGAGTTCAAGTGATGAACAGACAGCTAGTCGGGATGGTGATAGCCAGTCCAGGAGCCTAAGTAGATCTCGAAGTAAATCTGAAACCAAATCAAGACACAGAACAAGGTCTGTCTCCTATAGTCACTCAAGAAGTCGATCGCGAAGTTCCACGTCCTCTTATCGGTGAGCAGTGTTCTCTTTCTTGTCCCAAGGAGAGTTTGTTACTGTTTGTTACTATGGAAGAACAGCAGAGTAAGGGGCAGGATCACTATTTCCAGATGTCTGAAAAGGAATAAGAAGTCTTGTTCTTTGTCACCCAGAGAGTAGATTGAGAACATGGGGAAATAGGGATTTTAGGGGAAGAAATTTGGGCTCAGTGTAAAAAACTCTGTTGATACCAATTAAAGCTCTCTGGCAGTAGAAATGAGCTGCCATGGTAGGTGGCGAGGGCTCCATCTTTAAAGGTGTGAGGCTGCTCTCTTGCCTGTCGGTGCTCCATTAGAAGTGAATCCTGAATTTCAGAATAGATGGGACTTAGAGCTCATTACTTTAACCGTCCATTTCACACATGGAAAGTGAGGGCCAGAGAAGCAAGGTTACCCCAAGGGCATGCAGCTGGTTGATCTTTATTCAGAGGGGAAAATGGTAAAAATCATCATCCTAACGTTTTTGGAGTGGGGAGGTTCAAGTTGATCCAGCTTTTGTCATCAGCGTGGACTGGATAGTGCAGAGAATGAGAATTGAGAACTAAAAAATTAGTGATGATAATATGAAGTTAATAAGTAGTTCGATTGTTTTCCTCATGATATTTCATGGTTCTACTTCAGTCTCTTGATTACTCATATCCCTTGATTTTCATCATTCGACCTTTAACTTCAGTAAGAATCTTTGACTACTTTTTCCTTTCTGGTTATTCCTCAGTCTTTTTCTTCTCTTACTGACCCAGACTTCTTAAAACAGGCATTATCACTTGCCGTCTGTAATAACTGTCTCCCACTTCTCATTTGCTTGCTTGCAGTCTGTCTTCTGGTCTTCCTTCCCCTCATCCCACTAATCTGACTAAGGTTTTCATCTACTTCCTCATGGCCATTGCCAGGGCATGTTTTCAGCCCTCACCTTCTGGAAGCCCTACACTGGCTCTCCTCATTGCTCTCACACCATTCTGTCCCATCCTCGCCTTGTGGGCTCCTCTTTCTCCGCCTGCCCTGACTCCCCAACAGGCTAGATTGTTGGTGAATCCTGACCTTTTCTTTCTGGATTTATATTCCTAAGTCAGTTGCCTGTTAAGCTACTCTGGTTTCCTCTCTTCTCACAATCTGCCTTACTTTTTACACTGAGAGAGCTGTGAGCTCTAGTGATGCTGGGCAGTCTACTCATTTACCTTCCTACCTCTCTGCCTTTGGAGTGGATGGTATTTAATAAATGAAGACAGTGAAGCATAGGAAAGCTAAGGAACTTGCTCTGAGCTCTACAGCTAACAGGTAGTAGACTGAGAGGGCCGAGCCTGGACGCTGCCCTGCCTCCCTGGTTTCGTTACCCACCTGGGCCCCACTTCCTCACTAAGTTCTAATTGTTTGTTGAATAAATGACTAGAATCTCATTAGAACAGAGTGTATTTATTCTCTTGTAGATAAACTGTGGAAGCATATCATGTCTTCTAAAACACAAGTCCCTACTAAATAAAAGCTATGATGATATTATATAGGTTGCCTGTACCTGTGGGTGTTTGTTCTGTCCTAGAATGGCAAGTATAAAGTAGGAGTAGAGGGTAGAGCGGCAGGTGAATGAAAACCAAAAAAAACCTGTTGCCGTCAAGTTGATTCCGACCCACAGCGACCCTAAAGAACTGGCCCACAAGGTTTCCAAGGAGCGCCCAGTGGATTTGAACTGCCAACCTTTTGGTTAGCAGCCGAGCTCTTAACCACCGCACCACCAGGGTTTCCAAGAGGGGTTGAATTTTGTTACTTAAGTTTTTTGTTTCTTTTATTAAATATTAGGTAGGTATAAAAAATAAAACAGACAAGTAATATTCGTTAAATAAATGTGTATAAAAATAATATAATGGATATTCAGTGTAGCTGTCATTTAGTGTGAAAAATAGAACATTAATATACCTGATGTAGCTCTACCCAGTGGCACCCCACTTTCCCTCCTTTCCTAGAGTTAACCATTTTTCTAAATTCTTGTTTATGGTTTTGTTTTTCTTTATAGTTTTATCACAAGTGTTTCTATCTTTATATAATTTTGTTTTTGCATGCTTTCAAACTTTTCTATAGATGAAATTCTATTTTATATATATAGGTGTTCTTCACTTGCCTTTTTTATTCAACATTATGTACTGGAGATATATCTCTGTTGAAACATGTAGATGTAATTCATTGATGACATAGACTAGTTCATTATATGTCCATGCCTTGATCTTTTTTTAATCCATTCTGCTGTTAATGGAGATTTGGATCATTTCCTTTTTTGTTATTACCAGCAATGCTCTGTGAGCATACCTGTACCAGCCTTTCCTGGTTTCTCTTGATTTCATTCTGTTTGATTTAAGCCCTGGTTGTTTTTGGATTGCCTCGTTAGCTGTCACTGTCCTACCCACTGTGAGGAGCCCGTGAGAGACCTTTCCAAAGACCTTAACTATTGTTGTGTTTTCCCCTTCCTGCCCAAACAGTAATTAATTTTAACAGCTTGGTGTGTTAATATAATTTTTTTTTTCACTGTTTTAATTGTAGATCAAGAAGCTACTCAAGAAGTCGGAGCAGGGGATGGTACAGCAGAGGTCGCACAAGGAGCCGGAGCAGTTCCTACCGCAGTTACAAAAGTCACAGGTGAGCTCGTGGTCCCTGCCCTGCAACGTGGCCTCCAGCCTGTCTGCCTTTCTTGGCTGCACAGGCAGGGTGGCATAGCTGTTGAGGAGAATCCTATCATTGCTGTATACCACGCTGGCCTGTTTTCTCATCAAGCTCTTCCTTTCAAAGAGCCACAGAATTCTTCTGACTATTCCCGGGATGGAATCTCACCAGAGTAAGCAAGAGAAGCAGTAGAAATATTTTAAAAAAGGCCCTGGCTCCTACCTCCACCTCTCCTTCAGTATATCTTCCTTAACCAAAATTCACATCTGCAGTCCCCTCTTCACTTAGAGATTGGGATAAGAAAATCTTAGAGAGGGGACCAAAAGCAAGAAGTGTGTGAGGGGTGACCCAGGTTTCTGGTTCTCCCTGCTTCTTCCTCTCTTTGGCCTCTGAGGTGTTGTCTGCTGCTACAGCCTCAGTGTGCTTACAGGTGTTCCCGCTGTCCAGGCCTTGTCCTCTCCCACCCAGCCAGAGCCTCCCCAGTGACTTTGTGTGCACCTCATAGATAAATTGTATAAAACGTAATCTTTCTTATGAAGTCCAATAAAAAACTGGTGGTAGATTTCACTGTGTTGAAATGGACAAAGAAATGTCTAGATTCTTGACCAGCTTGTCCTGCCATGATGATCCACAAAATGATGTTCTTTTTTGTGATTAATATTAGGTCCTCTAGCAGGAGCAGATCCAGGAGCAGCTCGTATGATCCCCACAGTCGATCCAGGTATGGACGGGGATTGGGTAGCTACCTGCAGGGGTAGAATTGAAAGGCTTGTTTTATAAACTGTTAAAAGTGTTGCATCTTATTAAATAACTTGAACACATCTATTTGTCTCATAAAATTGTACCCTTTATAAATGAGATCTTTTTGACAATTTTTATCTGTTGGCCCACTGTACACAAGTGTCAAAAGTGTTAATTGATGTCAAATTGTAATGGCAGGTATTTATTGAATATAATTGCTTAATAAGATCCACCAGCCTCAGTCAAACTAACTCAGTGTTAATTTTGTGATATTTTTCTGCAGAATTGAAATTAACATTTTTCTTTTTAATATGGTGTCTGATTTGGGACAAATGTTAAATGTTTCTAGTGCTTGTTATGCAGATATGTCCTCACACTGTCATATAGTGCCCATGTTCCCCCCCGCCGAATGGAAATATACAAGTATTTGAATGGGAAAATTATAGTGTTTGTTGTTGCTGTTAAAGCAGGTCCTACACTTACGATAGCTACTATAGCAGGAGTCGGAGTCGAAGCAGAAGTCAGAGAAGTGACAGTTACCACCGAGGCAGAAGTTACAATAGGCGGTCCAGGTAGGTCTCTCTGTGCTAGAGCACTGCAAGTTACTGTGGGCATTGGTGGGGAGGTGACAGGCTGCTAGTAGAAGGGAAGATACAACCTTCTGAGACAGAGATACTTCTTTGTTTCCCTGAATTTCAACAACCCACAGGCAGCTACCAAAAGTGGCCTTTGAATTAAGAGTTGCTGAGTAATGTTGGTTATTGTTAATGTTTGAATCTAAAATGTATCTTTAAATATTCACATATTCTTGGACAGACATTTCTTCTGGAAGGAGTAAAGAGAGAAGGCCACTAAACCATGGCCCAGTTGCTTAAATAGGGCTAGTTGCTGGAAATAACAAGGCCAAATTGTCCATTTTTTTTAATTAAAAAATTAATATGTAAGTGGTAACTTTGGTGAAGGGTAAGACAGTACACAATACTGGGGAAGCCAGCACAACTTGTTCAGTGTAAGGTCATGGAAGCTCCATGGACAAATCCAAACTTTCTGAGGGACCAAATTACTAGGCTGAGGGCTGTGGGGACCATAGTCTTAGGGAACATCTAGCTCAATTGGCATAACATGGTTTATAAAAAAAATGTTCTACATTCTACTTTGGTGAGTAGAGTCTGGGGTCTTAAAAGCCTGTGAGCGGCCATCTAAGATACTCCGCTGATCTCACCCCTTCGGGAGCAAGGGAGAATGAAGAAAACTAAAGACGCAAGGGAAAGATTAGTCCAAAGGACTAATAGACCACAACTACCATGGCTTCCACCAGACTGAGTCCAGCACAACTAGATGGTGCCCAGCTACCACCACTGACTGCTCTGACAGGGATCACAATAGAGGGTCCTGGACAGAGCTGGAGAAAAATGTAGAACAAAATTCTAATTCAGAAGAAGACCAGACTTACTGGCCTGACAAAGAATGGAGAAACCCTGAGAGTATGGCCCCCCAGTACCTCTGTAGCTCAGTAATGAAGTCACTCTCAAGCAAGTTTCAGCCTTTAGCCAAAGGTTACACAGGCCCATAGGACAAAATGAGACTAAATGGGCACACCACCCCAGGGGCAAGGACTAGAAGGCAGGAGGGGACAGGAAAGCTGGTAATAGAGAACTCAGGGTCAAGAAGGGAGAGTACTGACATGTCATGGGGTTGTTAACCAATGTCATAAAGCAATATGTGTACTGTTTAAAGAGAAGCTAGTTTGTTCTGTAAACCTTCATCTAAAGTACAATTTAAAAAAAAAAAGATACAATCTAACAAATATATATATATAAAATGTCATCATCATTTGCCTCCAAAGCAGGATTGAGATTTATCCTTTCAGTTGTTTGGTAGTGGGTGTGTGTATGTGGCTAGTACTGCAGAAGTCTTTACTGGGGCTTTCTGTAGTGTCACTATTCCTGGTGGCATCTGGTCTTGCCTTCCCCCATCCATTGCAGCTACAGTGATTCTTGTGAAGTGTCAGAGTGCTTTGGACACTCTTGCTTGAAACTGCCCTCAGGGTCATTTCCAGTCTCCTTAGCATTGCATGCAGGGCTCCTCCACTTACTAATCCTAGCTTAGGCTCATTCTGGCCTCTCTTCTTTAACGTGCTGGAACCTTCTGCCTGGAATCACGCACGCTGAGTTCACCATCTCTCCTCCTGCCCCTTAAAATGGGCAGTTCCCACCTACTCTGCATGTCTCCACAGCAACCTGCCATCCCTGGGAAGGCTTCCCTGATTGCTGACCCTGGGGTACAGCCCCTCCGTGTGCTTCTGACACAGGCTTTGCTCCTCCCAGGGCTCTCCTTGCCTCTGACTTGTTTGTCTTGCCCACTATTCTGACTGTCCTTGAGCCCCAGGGCATCATATTTTGTCCATAGTCCCTAACAAAGTAATTGACTCTCAGTGAATACTTTTCAGAATAACTGAATGGTGACCATAGCTGGGTTCTCTTGACTCTGAATGTCCCAGTGGTCCTGTCCACACCTGGCCCCACCCCCACCCCTCCTTGTGCCCACTTGGATTTCCTTACCTGTGATGAAGCTCTGTCCATGCACCTTTTACCCTTTACTTCCTCAGGCAGTCTCAGTCCAACATTGATGTTCATTTTGGGTACCATGGAAAGTTATTCTGCTCATTTGCATGAACGGATTTCAAATCATTTCCCAAGATGTGATGTTTCTTTATTTTATCTTAACCTTGATATTACTACCATTTGTCACTAAAAACATCTTTGAGAAGTACACAGTGTTGCCACAGTCAGTACCCCGCTTGTCTACCCACTTCCGTAGTGTTTCCAAGCCACTCGTATCAAAAAAGAAACTCTTAAGAGGAATTCAGAGAGTTGACATTTTAAAGGATTTTGCATATTTGTTTTGTTGTAGATCTTATGGCTCTGACAGTGAAAGTGACCGGAGTTACTCTCATCACCGGAGCCCCAGTGAAAGCAGCAGATATAGCTGAAAATGCCCTTTTTTGATACTAATTGTATCTTATTTGTAAATATCTGGTGACTTAAAAGTTTAAAAACTTAATGGCAGTCTGTTGTTCTGTTTCAATATTAGAAATGAATTTCAAGGGGATAGACATTTCTTGTTACTTGTTCATTTACATGTATGCAGAAGTATTTGAAATAATACAAATATGTCTCCTAGAAATATTTTTGTGCCACATTTTACAGTAGCCAAGTATGGAAACAAATTTCATTTTCTTGAATCAAGAAATCATGAGATTTATCTAAGTGTGATTTACAATATTACTTTAGATAGACTGTTTCTGTCCGTCTCATGTATTCCTTAGAATACAGATTCTTTTCCTCCGTTTTTCAGGTTTCAGCATATATGCTGCCAAGCATAGAACTGTGAAGGAGAACTGTTGAAGGCAGCCAAATATTTATATACCAATTACAGAGTCTTGTGCATATGTGCGCCTAAAAACAAACCACCCGGAATTGATATTGATGGTAGCTAGGAGTATAAGGCAGTGGCTCTGGGGTTCTTAACTCGTTCCTGACTTCTTGGCTGTCTCAGAGAATCAAGAAAGTGGTCATTGTATAACCCACTGTCTGCATTACTTCAGGCTAGAGGGCAAGGTTAGGAAGAATCAATCAGCCTTAATTATAAATACCTGCACTGTCTCTAAAGACTTAATGCTTTATTTGTGCTTTTTAATAAATACTATCAGAAATTTAGGGTTGTAAAAAATAATCCTATTCCAGTTTATGCTTTGGTGCTTGGTACCTTTTGGTGCCTCTTTAAGCATTGTTCTCATATCTTATACATTAGGATCCCATAAGAGAGAAAAATGAAATGTATTTTTTTAATTCACCAGTACTGAAAATGGTTCTTTCTGAACTATCTTCACTTTGAATATTTGGGGAGCTTCTCCCAAGCACAGATGTGGGCTGGGGGTCCTGTGGAGCAGGCAGGATTGGCGTAGTGGGTGGCGTGGCCACCCAGGTCTGTTGTACGTAATTGATGTGTCTGCTTCTGGAAGAGTAGATTGAGGAACGAACTTCAAAAGTGACATCAAAGTCTAACTACCATCCTGGGAACATTTGGTAGGACTTTTCAGTGTTTCCAGTAAGGGACATAGCACAACCCTAGCTGAACTGTTCCACACACCAGCACGTTGCTCCTGCTTCCTCTGTGACCCCTACTGGCTCAGCGGAACCTGGCACAACATGAGGAACCCAGGACACCAGGTAGCGGGGAGGGCGTAGCATACTGCATAAGTTACACGTTTTGAAGGCTTTGGATGGTTCCTCCAACAATAATTTGAGCTGTAAAGACTGGTGTGATTTTTTAATCTTTGGTTTGATTTTTCCCCCAAGTGTACTTAATCACCTTAGTGCCAGTTTAATCCTTAGGCAGAAGAAATTGAGGTTGGATGTTTGATGTAGACCCTGTGCCGTCCACCTCAGGCCCTGCCTGGTGTATTTGGGAAGTAGAAAAGAGTCCTCAGTTGGAAGCATGTGACAGCCCTTAAAGGACAGAGGGGTGACTTTGGGTGAATTAAAACCATCATCCATGGTAAGTTGCATAAACAGGGTTAGGTTGTCAATTTTTTGCTAAGTTGATAGGCAAAGCTACATTAGAAAACAGGACTTGAGTAAACAATACTGGAATCAAATAGAAAACAAGGTGTGATTCATATTAAGGGTTTTCAAAAGCAGCCTGCAAAGGAGAATATTGCTTTAATTCAGTGGGGAAAAAACATATTCAGAACCCAAGCAGAAACTGCCAAATCTAATTAGGTTAAGAAAAGTTACCCTTGGGCAGTGTATTAGTTTTCTATTGCTGTGTAACAAATTAGCCTAAACTTAGCGGCTTAAAATAACCCCCACTTCCTAGCTGACAGTTGTGTGGGTTATGAGTCTAGCACGTTACGGCTGGAGTCTCTGCTGAGAAGACTGAAGCCAGGTGTCATCAGGGCAACCTTCCTTTCTGGAGCTCTGGGGAAGAATCTGCTTTCAGGCTCGTTCAGGTTGCTGGCAGAACTCAGTTCCTTGCAGCTGTAGGACAGAGGTCCCCTTTCCTTTGTGTCAGGTAGCAGCCTCTCTCTCAGGCCCTTAAGGCCACCTGCGTTCCTTCTTGGGTGCTCCCCTCCATCTTCAAACCGTCGATGGCCTGTCAAGCCCTTCTCTTTCTCACACTTTGAATTTCTCTGGCGACTACTTCTGTTTTAAGGGTTTATGTGCTTAGATCGAGACCACCCAAATGATCGTTATTTTGAGGTCAACTGTGCCATATAACATAATGGAATCACAGGAGTGATATCATTCACAGGGTCCAGGGATTTGAGTGTGGAACCGAAAGGAGGGGTACATTTTAGAATTCTGCCTACCTCAGGCAGTAACTTCGCCCATCTCAGCTGTGGGTATAACTTTAACCTGAAAAGGTGGGCCCTGGAAGCCTCCTTTGTTTTCTCCCTGGGAAAGGACAGCCCTCAGCTGCAACATTCAACTTGTTGTGTGTTTACTGAAGTGAACTACAGAAATAGCCTTTCTTCCTAAAGTGGACTGTTCTGTATTTTGAAGTTATTTTTAATAAAACTGAATTATGTTGTGTATTGTGCTTCTTAATAGAAAATGCATTATCGAGCTGTTTTTCATAGCATCCTGTTTACTGCAAATGAAATATGATAGCTAGTAGTGTTCAAAACTGTAGAAAATACTTTTGTACATATCGCCAATGTCTAATTTGTATACACTCCAATTAAATTTCCCTACAACTTGGAAGGGGGGACCTTGTAGAAATTAAAATATATACTTAGTCTAAAGATCTGAGTCTGCACATCTCATCTTTATTCACCCAGACTTCAAATAGTCTTTCTGAACTGGAAAGGAAAACACTGAGTCTCTGCTGACCCAGCCAGTGAAGAGGCTTCCTCTCTCTCTCTGCAGCTCATTTTCTTCTAGCTGTGTGTGTTGTGGTGGGGCAGGAGGGGGAGCCAGGGAGAACTCCGGGCAGAGATGGTCACCTCCACAGATAAGCATTAATGGTGCTTGGTCTTCTCCCCCTAGAAACTCCAGATTTTCTCCAGGCTTTGCTGTCATCTTCCAGCTGAGGTACCTGCATCCGGATATCTTTGCCAAGGAAGGAACATGCCCCATCACATCTGTAGTCTGCCTTGGGACAGTACATTTACCTGCCAAACCACCTACAACCTCCACCTCTCCTCCCTAACTGCAGTTCACCGGGCAGGCGCATGTCACTCACTCCAGGAGAATACATTCATGGTGATATTTTTAGCATCCATAGGAGAATTTGCAGGGCAAGTACAATTAACTTTTGTCTTCTCAGAACTCAGAGGAATTTGTGTTTTCTTAGTGAATACAACATAACTTCCCATGGTAAGACTTGCAGACATCCAGTTTTCTAAATCAAGTTAACAGTGGACCACCAAGTTAGACAACTCCTGAAAATTGTCTAATCTGGATGCATTGCTTTAAAATGTAAAGAAAATGCAGAGCCTGTTTGCTGTGGGAGAACCCCTAATAAGGTTCCTTCATGGTCTTACATTTTTAGTGAGCTGTAGGATCTTCATTCACATTCTGATAGTGATGAGCTTTATCAGTCAGGCAGTGTTGGAGGCTGGGGACAGGTATGTCAGGGGCTTCTTTGGTGTTGAATATTGTTCTGAATTACCCAGGCATTAAATAGGTAATAGAATCCAAGGAAAATGCCCCCTCTGGCAAGAGGCCATGAGCACTGACAGGGCATCACTGTTTGGAAGGGAAAGGAGGCTCTATGTGGTGTTAGAGCAAGAGGCCCACTAGTGAGTGTAGCCTTGAAGAGGAGTGCTGCAGACTACTGTGGCCAGGTGAGGGACCAGGAAGCCCCACCTCACAGAGTGGAAAGGACAAGTCTTAGATGTCCAAAGGACTGGTGTTTTGAAGAGGGAATCGCCTTTGCTGCCATAGTGAGAGGTGAGAGCCTGAAGTCCCACAAGGGACTTGCTTGGCAGGGAGTTCTTTGATGCTGAGAGGGCAGCTACCTCTCAAGAGTCGAGAGGTATCGGGTGGGTGAATCCGACCCACAGCAAGAGGGGCTGAGTACCCTAAAAGAAGACAGCAGCTGCTCACCTCTGGACAGACTCTTGGAGGCTCCAGCCAATGCCTGATGAGTACAAGGGCGAGGAGAGCCCACCGTGCAACACACACCAAGGGCAGGGGGTGTTAACGGTCTGTGTGAAGAGCTCAGGAGGAGGTGGAGGCAGTGTTCCTCTTCCTCCCTGTGACTCAGAAGGCCTCTGGTGGGGCTGGGCCAAGCTCAAGGCCACGGGCAAGCGCCTCTGCCTCTTGGAGACCCAGCCGCTCTCTGCCATCTGTAGGCATCAGGCTGCAGCTCTGGCTCCACAAAATGAGCTTCACAGCCCACAGGACCCAGGCTGGCCTGGGAGTGCTGCCCCTTCAACCAGCTTAGGGCCATGCGAACATCAGGTAAAAAGAAAGGAGTGACTTGGGGTCTCTGGACAAACATCTATGTTCTGTGACCTGAGACCAGACCCTGGGCTTCTGACTGCTCATCTGTAATAGGAGCTAATGGTCCATGGATCGCCTATCTCAGTTTATACGCTCTGAGAAGAGGGTGCATGTGACTGGTGCAACTAGACCTGGCAACCAATGGTGCTCATCTTGTGCCCACACCTGGAGATGAGCCTGTCTCCTAGAGGGCCTGGGCTGGCCCCTCACCAGCCCCAGGGTCACCCAGTGCCTCCTGTAACTAAAGTCTCTACCACCAGGCCAGATTCCCAGAGAAAACCCAAGGAGGATCCCTACTGACCTCGATGCCTCCGGCCTAATTTGACCTTTTTTTTTTTTTAAGAAATAGATGAACTTCTATTAAGCATCTGCTCTATAGCATGGAAGCTTTGGGCCAGAGCCACACTGCCTGGGTTCAAGTCCTGCTCTGACATTTCCTAGGACTCCTGGGCCCCAGAGACTCCTGAGCCTTCCCTCAACACTGCGGGTAAAGAGCTCCCCAGGGTTCCTGTGAGGGGCCGGATGCAATCCCTAGTGAGAGGCCCAAGAGCCCTTGAGGCAGGAGAGAGGCCTGGAAGCTGCCAAGGAGGCCTCGAATGCCAAGGCCATGACGCTTATGCTGCATGAGGGAACAGGGCAACCCTCTGGTTTGCATTAGGTCCCCAACCCCGGGCAGCTGCATTCTATTAGTGCCGGGCTCAGCTGAGGCAGAAGGAAGGAGCAATTCCCCACCCCCACCCCAAACCCCACGCCCAGCTGACCCACATTCCCCCAGTCTGGAGGGCCCTGCATCAGCACTCCGGTGGGTAGCTAGAACCTCTCTGCCACCCCCACTGACCTATCCTGTATAAGTCAGGGACACTCTCTGTTCTCTGGCGCTGCCCACTCTCCCCTCCCTCCTTCTCCCATCTCAGCTACACACAGCTGCATGCTCCATGTGCTGAGCCTTGTGCTGCTCCCCACCCCCCATACATGAGGCTTGGGATATTCTTCCCAGCTTCAGTGGGGTGAGTCTGGCTTTCCCAACCAAGCCTGGGGACCCCCCCTGCACAGTCTGGGTCTGCGCCACCTCTCTGTCATGGGGGAGAAACTTAGGGCTAGATACTTGGGGAGCTTGCAAGGAAACCCTGGCGCTGGCCTATAGAGGCAGGGGCGTGGCTTTGCTGACCTTCCCAGCACACGGCCCCAAATGCCTGGAGGATCAGAGCTCGGCTCTGCCAAGTGAGCCTTCTTCACAAACTCCGGCCAGGGCAGGTGTTCACATGGACACCTGAGATCCTCCTCCCCAATTCCCCGAGACCCAGACCCACCTTACCCCCTCCAGAAAGTCTGCCCTGACCTCCCCTTTGAGGTGAAGCTCCCAAGGAATGTCCCTCTCTTCCTGGGTCTCAGTTTCCATTTTGGCCCAGGGTGACATGAAGCTTGAGCACCAGCACCCATGCTGCGGGGGAGGAGACTTCTTACCAGCTCACTCCCAAGGCCAAAAGAACAATTCCGCTTATTTCTGTCCAGCCACTCCCACCAGAAAAGAATCCTGACTCCACAACACCAAATCGCCTCCAGTTGCCTGCAGGTGCCAACCTTTCCTGCTTCCTGGCCTTTGCAGGTGCTGTTCTCTTGGCCTGGAGTGCCCTCCCTCTTCCTCTTTGCTTTTAATGCTGATTCAACTTACAGGCCTCCACTCTGAGCAGCCTCATTTGGCCCACCAGACTGAGCTCTTCAAACAGTTCCTCCCTGCCAGGTCTAGTGACCCGGGTGCCAACAGCCTCTCACAGAGCCCAGGGCTCCCTGAGCAGATGGGATACAGGGCAGAGATGCAAGAGGGGAGTTGCAGGGGTCTTCAGGGAGGCTGAGACACTCCCCCCCTGTCTCACCCAGGCTCTAGCCCCTCCTTTGGCTTGGCTGTTGCAGCTAGGGCCAATGCCAAAGGGCCAGCAGCCCTACCTTGGTCGTGCTGGCCACACCCTCTGCCAGGCCTTGGCTGGGAAGTGGCTTGGGAGTGTCCTGTGCAGCCCTTTCCCTGCCAGGCTCCTCCCAGCCCGTGGGGGAGGCAGCTCTCTCTCAGCCTGTCCATTCCTGGGCTCCTGACACTGGTGCCCAGCTCTGTGACCTGTTTCTCTCTGAGCCTCAGTGTCAGTGGGTACATAGTCCCTCCCTTCGCACCACCCAGGCTGCTGCAGTCAGATAAGCAAGTGAATTGGGAGAGAGGAAGAGGCAGAGGACAGGTCTGCTGTGGCCTGGCCTCAGCCCGTGGCCTCTGGGAGCTGAGCCGGCTGCTTGTGCACCCACATGGCCTCACAGGTGCAAAAACGCCTGCAGTGGCCACCAGGAGCTCCCTAGCTGGCCCAGCTCCTCATTTGGGCCTTGCCATGTGGCTGTTTGTGCCCCTTCTCTGTTCCCATCTCTTTGTCCACGAGGGTTTCTCTCCTGTATTTGGCTATGTGCGTTCTGTCTTCCTCTTGGCACTCTTTGTTCACCCCCATCTCTGTCCCTGAGACATGTTCTCCCTAGTTCTGGGATGGCCCCATCTTGGGGGTCTCCCCTCCTTGGCCTCTGGAGCCTTGGAGAGACCCTTGAAATCTGTCCAATCAGACCAGCAGGCTCCACCATGATGCCTAGCTAGGGACCCGGCTTCTGCTCCATTTTCTCCCCTGGCACCCAGAACCGAGTCACCCCAGCAGGCCTGAGTTCCTGCTCACTCATGAGTGAGGCAGCATACTCAGGGGACAGTGGTACAGCTGGGCATGGCCTTGTAAGTAAGTTTGCACGTGCGTAGGGAGTGATGGAAGGTTCTGTATTGTATTGTCGGGATGGGGCAGGAGCCAACGTGGGGTGGGATGGGTCGTGGGGACTTGGAGGCAGAAAGGCATCTGAATGGACATGGGCCACATGAGAGGCCCACAAACCCCCCCTCCGCCCCCCCTCAATGTTGGCCCAGCCACCACCTGGGCCCTAGCAGGTTCAGAGCCTCATGGTCCCCACCCTGCTGCTGGCTCAGCCTGGCAGCGTTCCTATGCAGCCTCCTGCCAGCACAGCCAGCCCCCTGCCCCCACGGGCGTCCATGCCAGAGCAGCATTCCGCAGGCCTGGTGGCATCTCCCCAGCAGAGGCTTAGCGGGGAGGCCACTCAGCAGTGGTCAGGTCACAAGGCTAGGCGGACACAATGGGGCCTGGGCCTCTGGCCCCCACTCCTTTGGGCTGTTTCCTGGCCCAGGGACAGTCACCTTAGGATCTGATCACTGCAGCTGTAGTCCGGAGTCCTGTATCGCCAGCTTGGAGGCCACCGGCTAGGTATGAGTCCACCGCAGCCAAGTCCTGGAGGCACTGAACAGAATGAGCCCTGAGTCCTGGGGTGGGGAGCTAGTTGGGGACCCCAGACTCACCCCCAGGTTCCAGGCTGCAGGGCTGGGAGGATGGGTGGGGATAGTGGTGGTGAACGAGGATGGAGTGCGGACTTCAGTCTCTCAGCATAGGTCAGAGGAACAAGTGGAAGTCTTTTCTACAGCGGGTTGGGGGGCGGGTGTGCCCAGCTTCCTGATTTCAGGGCCGCCTCCTAACCCGGCCCGCCTCCGTGGAGCAGCTGGAGGGCATCAAGGTTAGACTCCCGGACGAACTTCCCGGCAGGAAAAGGGGATCTGCGCGGAAGGGTGAGGCCGGGGTCCAGCCTCCCGGACGTGAGCAGTGGGGTATTGGCTGGGGGCCTCAGGAACCGAAGCAAGGCGGACTGCACTGGGGCGGTGCATGCCACTCGTGTCCGCGCCCCTCGCCGGCACGCAGGGCGGCCTGGCCCTTTAAGCGTCCAGACGGCGGCCCCAGCTGACGCGCGGGCTCCAATCGGCGCCCCGCGCCCCCCGCCCGCCGCGCCTGAGGCTCTGGGGCCGCAGCTGCTCGGCGGCTGGACTCGCCGCGGCCCGGTGCCTCAGCCCGCCCGGCCGCGCCCCCGGGGGCCATGGTTGCGGGGCCCTGCGCGGGGGCAGCCCCCAGCGCGGCGCTTCATGGAGCGGCCCCGGCCCGGCCGCCGGGGGCAGCGCGATCCCGAGGATCCCTGTGAGCCCCCAGTGCCACGGCACCATGGTACGCAGGGCCCTGCCTGTCCTCCCGCTTATCCGCCCACCTTTCCGCTCTGCCCTCCGGAAAACACGGCCCGGGAGCTCCAGGTGGAGGGATCCTCCCCCTCCCCTGGTTTCCCCGCCCCCATCTCTTGGGTCCCCGCGGGCCGGGAATGCGGCGCAACCCCGCGGCCATCAACGAAAAGGGGGTTAAATTCCTGGGGTGGGGGCGCCAGCGCGGAAGGCTGAGGTCTCGCTAGGCACGGGCACAGGGGGGCGCTTCTCTGCGCCCAGGATGGCGCCGCCCTCGGGCTGGGTGTTGGGGTCGATGGGGTGGGGGTGGGGGGGGTCAGATTCCCGCCCGGGCCTCGGGCCACGTGGGCGCTGGAGCCGTCTTGCCTGGGGCTTTGGGGCGGCCCGGGCCAAGGGTAGGGGGGCGCCCGCATCTCCGGTCCAAACTACTGTGTGACCTTGGGCCGGTCTCCCGCCCTCTCTGGGCCTGTTTCCCAGGACGGGGTGGGGGCCGTATGAGCGCAGGGGAGGCTCCCTAACAGAAAGAGCTTTGAGGTCATGGGCTTGAGCCCCTAGCCCAGCCTGGGCCCACCTACTGCTGCCTGGGGCAACGGAAGGATAGGTGTAGTGGTATAGGATGGAGTGTGGATGAATGGTCCTGGGGTTTTATTTTGGGGCCTCCACGGAGACACTGACTTTGTGGTGTTGGGGCAAGACACCCCTCAGGTGTAGAAGGCTGCAGCCTTCGTAGTTGTCCCCAGGAACTGGCCATCCCCAGCCTGCTTAGGGGAGAGGGTTTGAGGGCACAAAGCCCCTGGCAATAGGGGTGCCTGACCACTCCCTTAGTCCTGCATCTTAGCTAGACTGGGGTGGCCTGGATCCTGGGGGAGAAAGAGGGGGTGTAGCTGCAGCCAGCAGAGCCAGGTGGGGAGGGGCATCCACAGCTTCAGGGAGCTGACACATCTGGCTGGGGAGGCTGGCACAGCTGCTGGGCACTGCCCAGGAGGGGCCAGGCGAGGGGGCAGCTGTGTCCTGGGGCACAGCTGCCAGTTATGGACGTGGGTAGCACGTGTGTGCCTTGTCACAGTTAAGTCAGGGTGCCTGGCGGGGTGGTTCCCTCACCCCTGAAGGGCCAAGGATGGTATTGGCTTGCCCTGGGGGTTCTGTCTTGGGAATGGAGTCTTTGGGGCGACACTGTCCCCTAGGTTAACGCCTTCCACCCCTCTGAGGCCAGAGAGCCTGGGGCAGGCGTCACATAGGCCCTGGGGCCGGATTAGCACATGCGAAGGTTGGGCACTGCCCTTTCCCCAGGGCAGATGGGCACTGGAGGGCATTCCATGAAGAGAAGAAAGGTGGACTAGGGCCCTGGGGCCTGGAATGGGCCCCCCGCCCCCACCCCGACAGGCCTGGCTTTGGCAAGCCTTTATCCAGATCACTTCCCCTGCTATTTTCTTGCCTCTGGAGTTCCCAAGGAGCCCCTGTTACAACCCAAGTTGAACCCTGACCCTTCACTGACCTGTAGGTGGCAGTGACTGGGGAGGAGGCTGGGGGTCACCGGGGATAGTGGTAGGGCCTGGGGAAGCACAGCTGGTCCCTCTCAGGTGGGAGGGTCCCCAGACACCTTCTGCTTTACAAGTAAGTCGTTAAAGGCCAAGAAATCTAGTCATGTGGAGTGGTGTCCGGTCCAGGGGAGTTAGTCTGCTGCTGCTCTCTTGGGGACTCTCCCACTTTGAGCCTCAGTTTCTCTTATCTTTTCAGTAGAGGTTAGTCCCAGAAGATGCAGCAGAATGAGTCAGAGAAGGAAGATGGGAGGGGCCTGGTGCCACGTCCCCATTAGATGGGCCAGGCCTGGAGGGCCAGCAACCCTGAAAGAGAGGGGCAGATGGGTGGTTTCTTGGTTAGGGGCTGGGGGCTGGGGGGTGGGGCATGATGGAAGAACTCAAGGAAGATAGAATCCATCTCCAGAGGCCTGGCCAGACTGGGATCTGGAAGCACAGGGTGGGTGCTAGCCTGCCTACATGTGTGGAGGGTGGGGCCCAGGGCAGGTCTGGGAGCAGGTTGCCTCTGCTAGCTAGTCAGTATCATCCAGAGGTCCCGGGGGGAGGGCTTCTCGTTCAGGTAGCTGAGGTAGTGAGCTTAGACACCACTACTCACCACCACCACCCAGTGAGAGCCTGCCACTTGCTTCCTGGGTGATGGAAGGACTGGCATGGGGTGTGGGGGTGGGCTGTGGATGGCCAGAGCTGGGGTTTCATTCCAGGGCCTCCAGGGAGGTGCTGGGGCAGGGTAGGGACTGATGGCTTTGTGGCAGTGAGGCAAGGTACCCTCAGGTATAGGATCCTGAGACTGGGGTGGGCAACGCCTGAGGAAGACCAGAACCTACAACCAGTGGGCTTGGGCAGGTAGTTGGCAGACAGTAATTGAACATGGGCTGTTAGGCCTATGCAGGGGATTGGGCAGCCTGCCTCTCTGCGTGGCCCACTTTTGGGGAGGTGCTGTGGTGGAGCCAGGGGTGACTGAACTGCCCCTATTTTGAGCAATTCACAGAGGCTGGATGTGGCCCAAGGGCCTGATGGGTCTTACCCATTGGACTTTGAGGGGCCTCCCTGAAGCTCCAGAGGCCTCAAGTGGTGTGGCCCCCAAGATGGAACTCTCCCAGAACCCTGGTGGGAAAATGGCCTGGAGTAGGGCTCAGGGATCCCCTGCCTTTGAGCATGGTGAGCAAATAACACAGCTGTGTTCCCCACAGAACTCCATCTGTGAGGGAGAGCTGCTCGGGGCCAGGCCTGTGGCTATGGGCGCGAGAGGGGAAGTGACCAGTCCAAACTCTGGACAAACGATGAGGGCCTCCTTAGGCAGGGCAGCAGGACCAGGGTGGGGACACATCACAGGCCCTGCGCCTGGATTCCTTCACAAAATTGTCTCCTTCTGTGGCCCTAGGGGTGTAGGCCTTGAGGCCTATTAGTGAGGTGAGAGGTGCAGTAGGCCAGAGGCCAAGCTGTGTGCAGGCAGGCACGCCTGACTTTTGTTGTTGAGGTGTTTGAGGTCAGCAGGCTTGTTTTTAATCAGTATATGTGAGTGTGTGGAAGAGAATCTGTGGGGCCTGCAGACAGTGGGAGTGCAAGAAATTCAGAAGGAATACCCAGGTCCCTTTGAGGGTGACCAGCTAGTCCTGGTTTGTCCAGGACTGTCCGGTTTTAGCACTGAAAGTTCTACATCCTGGGAAGTCGCCCAGTCCTGGGCAAACCAGGATGGTTGGTTACCCTGGCTCCTTCCCATCTCTTCTCTTCCTTTCCCTTCCTACTCTTTCTTTTCTTTTCCCTTTCCCTTCCTGGGATAACTTTTCCCATTTCACAGGGGAAGAGCTGGAGGCCCAGAAAAGTTAGCTGACTAGCCCAGGAGCTGGTCTTCAGCCTCAAAAGGTGCCAGTCAGCGTCTGAGCTCCACAGGGAGGCTGACATGGGCTTGGCTTCCACTCCCCACTTCCTTGCTGGAGCTTCAGCTCTTCTTCTGTCTCATGGAACAGGATTGATGGGCTGCCCCCGATGGTGGGCACCACTGGGGGACAGGTGGGCTGCAGGGGTTGTGCAGGGGCCCAGCTGGCCTTGACCTTCTCTAGTGCCCTCTACCCCCACAGTTGCTGGTTGAGAAGACGACCGACTCACCGGCGGCCGAGTTCTCGCTGGTGGAAGACGTGGCGCTGCACTTTGCCTGCTTGATGGGCCGCCTGAATGAGCAGCGCCTGTTCCAGCCTGACCTGTGTGACGTGGACCTGGTGCTGGTGCCTCAGCGCAGTGTCTTCCCGGCACACAAGGGCGTGCTGGCTGCCTACAGCCAATTCTTCCACTCGCTCTTCACCCAGAACAAGCAGCTTCAGCGCGTGGAGCTGTCCTTGGAGGCGCTGGCACCGGGCGGCTTGCAGCAGATCCTCAACTTCATCTACACGTCCAAGCTGCTGGTCAACGCGGCCAACGTCCACGAGGTGCTCAGTGCCGCCTCGCTGCTGCAGATGGCTGACATTGCCGCGTCCTGCCAGGAGCTGCTGGACGCCCGCTCCCTTGGCCCCCCGGCCCCTGGCACCATGGCCCTGGCCCAGGCGGCTGCTGGCTGTACCCCGGCTGCACCACCTTACTACTGCGACATCAAGCAGGAGGCTGACACCCCAGGCCTGCCCAAGATCTATGCCCGTGAGGGTCCTGACCCCTACTCGGTACGCGTGGAAGATGGGGCGGGGGCCGCGGGTAGCACAGTGCCCACTGCCATCGGGCCAGCACAGCCCTTCTTCAAGGAGGAGAAGGAGGGTAGTGTCGAGCCCCCGGCCCCCCTGTGCAAGCTGGAGGGTGGGGAGGAGCTGGAGGAAGAGCTTGGGGGCTCTGGCACCTACAGCCGCCGGGAGCAGTCCCAGATCATTGTGGAGGTGAATCTCAACAACCAGACGCTGCACGTGTCCACAGGGCCTGAGGGGAAGCCAGGCGTGGGAACCAGCCCGGCCACCATGGTGCTGGGCCGGGAGGACGGGCTGCAGAGACACTCAGAGGAGGAGGAGGAGGAGGAGGAGGAGGAGGAGGAGGAGGAAGAGGAAGAGGAAGAGGAGTGTGGCGGCAGTGGAGGGGAGGAGGAGGAGGAGGAAGAAGAGGAGGGTGGCAGCCAAGGAGAGGAGGAAGACCAGGAGGAGGAAGAAGAGCACAGTGAGGAGGAGGAGGAAGAAGAGGAGGAAGAGGACGAGGAGGAAGAAGGGCACAGTGAGCAGGATCAAGAGAGTTCTGAGGAGGGGGAGGCTGGAAGCAGGCAGGTGCCAGCAGGGCTCCAGGACAGCCGGGTGGACCCCCCTCCCCACAGTCGCATGGCCACACGGTCCCGGGAGAATGCTCGGCGCCGGGGCACCCCTGAGCCCGAGGAGGCTGGGCAGCGGGGTGGGAAGCAGCCAAAGCCACCCCCGGGAGCAGCCCCCGCACCGGCCCGCGGGCCACCTGCTGCCGATGGGCTGGGGGCCAAGGTGAAGCTGGAGGAAAAGCAGCACCACCCTTGCCAGAAGTGCCCGCGCGTTTTCAACAACCGCTGGTACCTGGAGAAGCACATGAATGTGACCCACAGCCGCATGCAGATCTGCGACCAGTGCGGCAAGCGCTTCCTGCTGGAGAGTGAGCTGCTGCTGCACCGGCAGACGGACTGCGAGCGCAACATCCAGGTGGGCCTGGTGGGGTCACGGGGATGACGGAGCAGGCGGCCAGCTGAAGTCACAGCCATCCAAGCTGGACTGGGCGGTGCCCTGCTGCCCACATTGCCCAGACAGTCGGCAGGCCTTGCCCTGCCCTACACTGCCTGGGGAGACCAGACAGCCTGACAGTCAAAGCAGCCGAGGTTCTCAGGGTGGTGGAAGCTCAGGGGGAGCTGCAGCATCAGGGAGGGCTTCCTGGGGTAGGTGGCCAGAGCTGGGCTTTGGCACTTGGAGAGGACTGGAGCAAACAGGACCCTTGGCGAGAAGGGCAGATAGGAGCACAGGCTTGGGAAGAAGAGAGGAGAGACCTGTGTGAGCAGGAGAGGAGGCCAGGATAGCAAACGCTGGGGAAGGATGAGTCAGACGATGTTTTAGTAAATTCCCAGGGCTGCGAGAAGGCCAGCAGGGCCTCCACGTATAGTTTCACAGGTTGTGCATTGCACAAAAGCACTCGTGAAGGGAGGAGGGGTTTGCCAGGAGGGGCCACCATTTTCCACTTCCCTCAGAGGCACTGTGTAGAGCAGGGGGCAGCCAGCAGGAGGAAGCCCTCCAGTTAGCTCTCTGGAGGTACAGGCAGGCCTGGGCCTGGAGAAAAGGCACTGGATGAGAAATTTGGGAGGAGCAGGGTCTGCTGGGGCCGAGCTGGGGAGCTGGGCTGGCTGCCAGGCCTTGGGCCAGCCTGAGTCTGTCTGTGCCAGCCTGGCCTCTCATGGGGGTAGAGATGGGGGTGGGGGGCCGGTGCAGGGCCAGCCAGGCTCCCCCAGGGGAGGTTTTACTTTTTCTGGCCCAGGAGATGGGGGTCAGGTAGGTGGGTGCTAATTGCCTGAGCTAATTGCTAATTGCAGTGCCCTGTGGAGAAAGCATTACCTGGGGGTTCCCTGGTAACCTGCCCTACCCTCATGCACCTGTTCCCACTTGCCAGCCTGCTGGGCTGCCCTTTGTCGCCCCACCTGCCGCACACCTGAGCCTCCCTCCTGAAGGGGAGAGAAGCTTGTGTCCCTTCTGACCTGTGCACCCAGACACAGTTTCTGCCTGAACCCTGGCCTATTCTCTAGCCGTCTGGGGGTGTCCTGGGGACAACCAGGAATATTGGACCATGGTCCAGGGGGAGAGGGCAGGGAGGGGAGTGTGGTCCCTGAGGTTCCCACGACCCTCCATTGCCTG
The DNA here is from genome assembly GCA_030035585.1 of Dugong dugon. Lineage (NCBI taxonomy): Eukaryota > Metazoa > Chordata > Mammalia > Sirenia > Dugongidae > Dugong > Dugong dugon. The sequence goes on along the minus strand of CM057481.1, from coordinate 24,610,331 downwards.
ATGAGACCTGGCCCTCCTGCAGTCCCACCCAGCCAGCCCCTTTGGAACCTGTCCCCTTGGGGATCTCCATAATGTCAGAACATAGGCCCCAGCAGGGAGAGGCGGCAGAGAGAATGCCCCAGCTTTGTGGTACTTCACACCTGAGAGGGCTTCTCCACGAACTGTGTGCCCTTCAGCCAGTTGTCTGTCTCCCCTCTGTAGAGGCCTTTAGATAGTCTTGTTGAAATGAGCACGGAGGGGGAGATGCTTCCTGGAAGAGGTGACCCCAGCCCTCGTTGGGCTTTCAAAGGTTGAAAGAGGACCCCAGGCCTCTGGGTGGGTGGTAAGTGATCTGGAAGTTACCATTCACAACTCCCAGAACATCAGATCTGGCTGGTCCTTGGACAGCAAGGGCTCTCCAGCACATTTCAGGTGGGGAAGCTGAGGCCCGGAGCCTTCTCCAGGACACAGGGCCTGAAGTCCTCTCGTCCCACAGTGTGTGACCTGCGGTAAAGCTTTCAAGAAGCTCTGGTCCCTCCACGAGCACAACAAGATCGTGCACGGCTACGCAGAGAAGAAGTTCTCGTGTGAGATCTGCGAGAAGAAGTTCTACACCATGGCCCACGTGCGCAAACACATGGTTGGTAAGTCTGGGCCGGTGGGGAGGGAGCTTGAGGACTGAGGTGAGTCAGCTACCAGGTTTGCTGGGAAGGACATTCTATCCTGCTGAGGATGCAGGCAGTGTGAGGGGGTGAGAATGCACCTCTCAGCTGGGAGGCCTGGGGAGGCTGGTTGCAGTGGCAGGTGTGGTCTGGACAGGGCTGCCGTGTAGAGTTGGGCAGGTTGCCCATTGGGTACAATGGTGTCTGGAGCAGTATCCAGCTGCCACACTGCTAACCAGGCTGTGTGTTCTGGCATGGGGTTGTGTCCACCCAGGAGAAGGAGCACCTTTTTCCTAAATTACACCAAGTGCTGTATGGGGTGGCCGAGGTGGACATCGGGCCCCTGGCCAGGCCCTGCCCCTTTTCTCCACTAGAGTGCTCTGGGGGGCCTCCCTAGGAGCTGACTGGGAGCTGGGACCCAGGTTCTAGGTTTGGCCAGCAGGGACGAATTACCCAGCAAGCAAGGTAAGCACATGCTTAGTGTGCTTACTGTGCCTAGTATATCATTTATTAGCATTTATAGAGTAATGACAAGCACTGTGTCCTGTACAACCCGTTGTCATCGAGTCGATTCTGACTCATAGGACTCTACAGGACAGGGTAGAACTGCCCCATAGAGTTTCCAAGGAGCAGCTGGTGGATTTGAACTGCTGACCTTTTAGTTAGAAACCTGAGCTCTTAACCTCAGCACAACAAACAGTAAGAAATGAAACTCACTTGATACAGAAATGATAATTTTTCGTTTTAGATAAATATTAATATTTCCATTAGTTTTTGGAACTCAAATAAGTCGACCATTGCAATGAATTCAGTCAAGGTACTTTTTAACTGGATAGCATTTATGTACAGAGTTATGGCCGAAGTTTTGTAAACAGCACTATTTATAACTTTAGCTTTAAAATATGCTTCGCATATACCCTATATATGCTAATAAATGAGGTATTAGGTATGGTAAGCGCACTAAGCACATGCTTACCTTGCTTATTGGGTAATCTGTCCCTGTCAGGAATTTGCTGGGTAACCCAGGGCTAGTGGTCCTTCCTGGGCTTGGATTCCCCAGCTCTGAGCTCGATGTAGGGGTGAGGGGGTCCCTGTCTCCAATTGCCTCCTCCCAGATCTTCCTTGAAGAGTTTGGGTCCTCATCTATCTCTGGGTTCTGGCTTACTCTCTCTGGATTGCTGTTTAGGGCCCGAGGCAGGGCCTTTGCTAGCGCTATCCCTATAAAGCCCCACTCCCTTTGAGGTGTCAGTGCCATTATTAGCCCCTTTTTATAGAAGAGGAGGCCGAGGTCCAGAGGCCGCTTGGGGAGCCAGTGTGCACTGCACTAACATACCTGTGGCCGGCCAGGATTTTGGCTGAGGCCAGTCCCACCTGGGATCCTTCAATCTTCCCCGAAGCTTTGGGGGTGAGGAGGCCCCGACTGTTTCCCTTGGCCAGAGGCTAAGAACAAGGGGGTCCCTCAGCACTTGTCTGAGTCAGACCTTAGAGCAGACAGGGAGGCCTAGTCCCCAGAGGAAAAGGGGCTTGTCGGCAGACCCTCAGCTGCAGGAGCCTTGCCTGGGGTCCTTGGACCAGACCCCAGCCTCACAGGTGGCAGGTCAGCCCAGGCTCTGGGATGATGGCCTCATTCTCCACCTGCCCTGAGACAGAGGCTACCAGGCAGGCCACCAGGGAGGGTGGTGGCACAGGGTTACCCCAGGAGGCAGGGTTTGGGCCCCAGTGTGGGGATGCTCGGGCAAGGGTCCCCTGGGAGGAGCTATGGGGTCCCCCTGAGCCATGACAGCCACGGTGCCTGCCCCATAGCCCACACCAAGGACATGCCCTTCACCTGTGAGACCTGCGGGAAGTCCTTCAAACGCAGCATGTCTCTCAAGGTGCACTCGCTGCAGCACTCGGGGGAGAAGCCATTCAGATGTGAGGTGAGTTCCCTTTTTCGCACATGCCCAGGGCCACAGGGAGGGGCAGGGGTCAAGGGCAGCAGCTGCTAAAAAACCTGGGACCTGGGGAAGGTGAAGTGCCGTGCAGAAAGAGGGGGCCTCCTCTCTGGACGTCTGGCCCGTCACCCTCCCACTCTGCCTATCCTGGTCGCCTACCTTGCCCCCACCCCACCCTCTGCATGTTCAAGGTGGGAGGTCTGTATGGGTGGAGTAGTGGGGGCAGGCTCTCTGGAGAGAGGGAGAGCAAGGACGGAAACTGGGGGCTGCAGGTGGGGATGGGGAGGCCTTCTGACGACGAGGAGGATGAAGGGGCCACTGGCCTTATGCATGAGGACTCCCTCAGCTGTGCGGTCTCTTCCTGCGACCTGACCCCCCTTTCCACCTGGACCCGCGCATGCTGTGGCCCCTCTCCCGCTGCCCCTGCACTGCCCAACCAGAGGAGCACCGGGCCTGCCCTGCGGTCTGAGGGCTGCTCCCTTCACTCCACCCACCCCACCTTCCAGAACTGCAATGAGCGCTTCCAGTACAAGTACCAGCTGCGTTCCCACATGAGCATCCACATTGGCCACAAGCAGTTCATGTGCCAGTGGTGTGGCAAGGACTTCAACATGAAGCAGTACTTCGATGAGCACATGAAGACCCATACAGGTGCGGCCGCCCTGGGGCAGGGCTCCCCCCTGGGCTCACTGTCCATCCTGGCTCAGGACACCCACGATGGCCTTAACCATGCCCCTTCCCAGCTCTGGGCCTCAGTTTACCCTTCTGTATGAGGTTCAGTGCCATCCTCCCTGCCGCCCAGGGGTAGGGAGGCTGACACCCCAAAGGGTGGGGAGGGCCCGAGAGTAGTGAGGCTGAGCCCCACCATGGTGACCCCCAGTGATGCCCTATTGCCCCGTCCCGCCAGGGGAGAAGCCATACATCTGCGAGATCTGTGGCAAGAGCTTCACCAGCCGGCCCAACATGAAGCGGCACCGGCGCACGCACACAGGCGAGAAGCCGTACCCCTGTGACGTCTGCGGCCAGCGCTTCCGCTTCTCCAACATGCTCAAGGCCCACAAAGAGAAGTGCTTCCGCGTCAGCCACCCTCTGGCCAGCGATGGCCCCGCCTCAGCCCCAGGCCTGCTCCCTACCCAGCCTCACGCCCACGCACTGCCCCTGCTCCCGGGCCTCCCCCAGACCCTGCCGCCCCCTCCCCACCTGCCGCCCCCACCCCCGCTCTTTCCCACCACTGCCAACGCTGCCACTGGGAGGATGAACGCCAACAACTAACCGCCAGACTGTGCAGCCGATGCCCAGCGCAGCCCGCCAGCCCACCTCAGCCGGGCCTCTAGGCAGAGCTGGGACCTGAGCCTAGGGCTCACTCCTGGAGGGGCCCCACTGCCCCTCCTTCTTGGGGGAGGGCCCCTTGCCCCCACCTCCAGAGGTGGCTGGACATGCTTCGCTTGAAGCCCCTCCCCTGGGGGTGTGCAGGCTGGAGACCCCAAGCCGGTGGAGGATACCTCCCTCCCAAGTGGCCCCCTTTCAACGACTCGCTGAAGCCTTTTTTTGTCTGAAATGGTGAAGGACAAAAAAAGAGGAAACTGTTTGCAGCCCCCCTCCAGGTGAGGGGGTGCTGGTGGCTGCAGGTGCAGTGTGTGGGTAGGCCCTGGGTAGCAAGCATGGCGGTCACTCTGCGGAGGCCTAAGCTGGCAAAGGTTGGCCAGGCTGTGCCTGCATCAGCTTCAGTGTCTCCTCCCTACCTGCCCCGTGCCCCCTAACTTGGCCTCACGTGCTGAAGGGCTTGGGGAGAAGTTGGGGGTGCTGGGCCCCCTTGGAGGAGTTTGTGGACCCAGTCTGAGGGCTGCGACACTAAGGCAGGGACTTGAGACTGGATACTTGTGCGTGTGTTGGGGTGGCGGGTGACAAGGCACAAAGACTGCAGACCCAGCTCTGCACGCGTGGAGTGGGGCAGGCAGGGGCTGGACCCCATGGACTTGCTCTCCTACTCACTTACACCCCTGCCAGCAAGCACAGGGATCCCCATCCTGTGCCAGGCTGCCCTGAGTCCTGGGGAGGATGTCCCCAGAAGCCACTGGGTGCTGTGGCCAGGCCCTGGGTGGGCTGTCAGGCTGGCTCCCACAGCACCGACTCCCAGGAGCCCTCGAAGTGGGCTCGACCTGAGGGGCAGGGCCCTAGGAGCAGGCTTGGGCGAGCGTTTAGGGTTTCAAGGTGCTATCAGTGGGGCAGGAGCAGGGCTGCTGCTCATGGGGTACCCTGTCCCTCACCAGCTGCCCTGGCCCTATCTCCCACACCAGGAGAAGTGTGTGTCTGTGTCTGTCTCTGCTCCTGGAGGCCAGTTTGGGCCTCATCCTCACCCTAGGCCCAGCACACAAGCCACTCCTGGTTGGTCTCCAGCGTCCTTGTCCCTTCTGGGCCTCTGAAGGTAACAGGAGCCTGCACATTCAGGCCCAGCCTGTGCCCAGTGCTTGCCCCCATGAGGCTGGGCACTAATAGGACACCTTTTTTGTTGTCATTTAACGTCTTTATTCCTGCCTTTAAAATGGGGAGGAAGGTTCCATAAGCTACATGTTTCCTAGTTAAGCTCTTTCCTATTGTGTTTATATGGTTTTGTTTGTTTATACTCTTTGCACCTTAAACCCCCACTACTACCCCACCATCACCACCACCTTCCCAGCGTGGCTGGAGTAGGAAGGGGCCTGAGCCCAAGGAGGCTGCTGGAGGATGGTGGGGGAGTGGGGCTGGCCCTCATCAGCCTGAGAGCTGAGGGGGTCGGAACCCCTCTGACCTCCTTGTGAGGCCTGCAGCGCTGGGGCAGGGGGCTGGGGACATCTTAATCATCAATAAATGAAGCACTTTATTCTGTACAGATGTGGGCAGGCCCAAAGCGCCTGAGTGATTTGAAGGTTTATAATCCAACCTGTACCACCTGGTTCTCTGGGCTTGGAAGGGGCCGTGCCATGCGCTTCTCTGTGCTGGGGCCCTGCACTGGCAGGGCTGAATTTGGGGCTGTAGCTGGGGTGATAGAAGCCAGAGCCCACAGGCCTTGCCCTCAGGGCTCCTGCCATCCTCTGAAGAGAGAAGGCTGGGCTCAGAGAGAGGAAGGCTTCCCAAGAGCACACACACCCCAAGGCTGAGGTTCCAGCCCATTGTGAGGCCAGGGCTGGTCTCCCAGGTTCTCACTTTACTGTTGCTCTGTTCCTCACCTGCACCCTGGATCTCTGGGCTTCCATGACATCCTCAGGGTCCCCTCTCCCTGCTTCCCCCTACCCCTTGCATTTTCTAACCGCTGGTCCCAGTGCCTGGCAGTTCTTCAGAGCTGGATCATGCTTTTCCAAAAAAGCCCACCTTCCCCAGTGGGCTGTAGGCCTGGACCCCCCTGGGTTCCCAGCCCCCATCACTGGTACCAGGCTGCAGCCTGAGCAGACCTGGGGGGCCCTGGCCAGGCCGGGCCCCTTGTCTGTCAGGCCACACCTTGACAAGCAGAGATTGAAGATTGGGTGGGGGTGGAGCTGGTAGTGAAACCTTGTTCCAGGACGGGGTTTCCTGTTCTTGCCCCTTCCCCTCTGGGGTGCAGGAGACTGCCCCAGACCGCAGAATGGGGATGGGGGAAAATGGATCATTGTAGCTGTAGGTGGCACTGTCATCCTCTCTCCTGGAAGGACCCCATCCCAGTGGGGACAGGAGTCCTGTGTCCCTGGTGCTAAATGCTCTCCTCACCTTGGGCCAGTGTAGATGGGAGCTCCTTTCCGGACAGAACACGAGGGTCTGAAGCAATAATGGAACCTCAGCAGTGCCAGTATGAATAGGGATTCTTGTTTTATCACCTTTACATTTCCTTTTTTATTTTGAAAACAAATTAACAAGCACCTCAATGTTGGAGTGAGGGGATGAGCATCGTAAGACCTCCTAGGGCTAGGGGGTGGCGGGGGTGGGGTGTGAGGATCACCACCTACTAGAGGCCTCCTGGGTGGTTCTTCTGCTGGCTGGGTTTCTCAGCCTATGTGGCCAGACCACAGGCCTAGGCCTGCACCCTCCCCAGCTTCCCCTGCACTCTCTGGCCTTGGCCAGCTGGGGCAAGTGGCTGGAGAGATGAGGTGGGCCTCCAGCCCCATGACCACAGTTGGGGACCACAGGTGGGTGAGTGAGAAGAGTGAAGGGGAATAAAGTCAGTACAACTCCTGTCCCTGGGCCCCGCCTCTTCTTTACACTCTGCCTGCCTGCCTGCTCCGACTACTGGCTGGACAGACTTGGGCCGGAGCAAGACTGACAGCTGAGCATGCAAACTGCTTGGGCATCTGTGCCTGGAGCATCCCTGATGCCAGCTTCCTCCATGAAGGCTGAGCTGGGCTTGGGGAACACCAGTCGGGAGGTGGGCACTGCAATTGGTGCTAGGTCCTGGGCCAGACACAGGAGGGGTCCTGGGGCTGTGAGGCCAAGGTCGCAAAGGCAGTGCCCACACAGGTCCCTGCAGGCATGGCCCAGACAGCAGGGACCAGGCTCACAGGCCCAACAGCAGGGATGCTGTGATGTGCAAGGGGCTCGCTGCTCCCTCGGGAGCCCACAGGCCAGAGAGATCTGAAGGGACCAGCTATGAGAAATGCTGACACGGGTCCCTGGGAGAACAGAAGCTCAGGTGGAAGACAGGTGGCCTCCAAGAAGGGAGCAGCGGCTGTCATCCTTGGGGATGACATCTTTGCCCAGACATCCCACCTGAGCACTCTGTTTTGGATGGAATTTTAGGTCCTGGGGGACATGCAGTAAATGAGGCTTCTGCTTTTGTGGATACAGAGACTGCTCTGCTGGAACCTCCCAACAGGGAGGAGGCCTCAGAGACGAGGCTTGTGGGGGACTCACCAAGTGGCCTGAGACGAGGATACTGACACTGCCTTCCTGCACAGTCCCACTTCCTGGACTGAAAGAACAGGCACCTGCTGCTTGCTCAGATCACCTTAAAAACGAGGCTCGCTGACAGACCTGGGGGAGTGCCTGCTCCCCGCGCCCCTTGTGGTGCCCCTGCTTCTCTCTGTGCTTCTGCTCTTGCTGCCTGCTAGTTTGTGCGATGCCCCCTTCACATCCTTTCCCCGTCAGCCCCCACCCCACCCTCTCCTCCTCACAATATCTCCAGCTTCATGCTCCAACGTGGCTTGGCACATTTCATGCGGGGCTGTGTGGCAGAGGCCGTGGGGTGGCTACGGGCTGTGGATGGGCGTGCACCATCGTTGGCATGTCAGAGTGCAGCACTCACCTTCCCGAGTTTTGGTCTTTGGGGCCAAAAGGTTCACTAACCCCTCACATCCTGGAGCACGGGCAGAGGAACACTGCCTGTGGGAGAAAGCTGGGCTTTCTTTCCTGCTTAGGGGTGCCCGTGGGCCTGCTCCCGATCATGTGGCTCCCTTGAGCCATGGCTGGAGGTTGAGTCAGGACAGCTGGTTACGCTGCAGTAACAAACCACCTCCAAGCCTCAGTGGGGCAACACTCCGCAGCTCTGGGTGGCGTTCCAGGGCAGCTGTTCTCCACGTGGCGGCTCAGAATCCAGGCTGCTTTGATCTCGTGACTCCACATCAACACGGGCCTCCAGAGTCACCAGAGCCAGGGAAGAGAGAATGGAGAATTACACATTAGGTCTTCAATGCTGCCACCCGGAAGTGACATATCAGTTCTGTTTATATTTCATTGTCCAAAGCAAGTTCTATGACCATGCCTTACTTAAGGGGGGTTGTGGAAATGCAACTCGACTGTGTGCCTGGAAGGAGAGGAGAACTGGAAATACGGGGTCGGGGGGGGGCAGCAATACTCTCCTCTCTACCGGGGCCTGTAGAGCCCCTGGAGGCCAGGCTGCTGGGAACACAGCCTGCAGAGCGGTTTTCTAAAGGCCCTGGAGGGTTGGTAACAGGATAAAAGTGCAGTGTCTCCCCAAAGTTCTGTCAGACTAGGTGAGATGAGTTGCCCCAGTGTCCACAGGTGACAGTATTGGGGCTTGTGGGAAGTAGGGAGGATGCTAGGATCCATCCTGCCTCCCACAAACCTCAAGGAAGGAAAAGCAGCTCAGCAGGACCCCACCTTGAACTTCCCTTCTACTCACTCCTACCCCACTTCAGCTGGAAACAGGGTCTCTGGGAAATCCTGTGACCAAACCTAAACTAGGATCCCTTAGGACCCTGGGACCCCTGGCCTAAGACCACAGGTCTCATTACTATGAACATTTGACAGTCAACCCTCCCAACATAACCTTCTGAGGTGGCTGAGGGTCTGAGAAGGCTGAGACTCAAGAGAGAGAAAGCAGCTTGCACATGGCCAGAAAGTGGTGGAGCCAGGATTCAAACCCAGGTCTGTGCGATTCCAAAGCCATGTTCTTTAGCCACTGAACAATGCCATTTCCCAATGCTTGACTCCTCTGTGTCCCCTCCACTCAGCACACAGTGGTGCCCAGGGGAGTGGGGTGGTGAATGGTGACCCAGCATCACTGGTTGTAAACAACAGAGTCCCCAGTAGCTAATTTAAGCAGAAAATGATTTAATGAAAAGACATTAATTAAATCTCCAAGAGAACCAGAGACTTGGGCTCTGGAGTAACATAGTCAGGAATAATACCAGAACCACCCTGCAAGACTTGCCCTTGGGGAGGTGTGATTGCCACCCTAGCTGTGCCCTAAAGAGCTGACAGCTGGACACAAGCTTTGTCTCCACTGCCCCCCAAAGTTTAAACCCCTCCTCTGCCACCCTCACAAAACTAGCGTCTGTGTGATGTCTGCATCCTTGCTTTTCTCTCATTGGAATCAAAGTCTTGGATGAGTGTGTCTAGTTGGCAGATCCAGGTCCCATGTTTATATCCTAGCTGCAAGGGAGGTTGGGAAAACATGTTGTTTTCTACTTTGGACAGGTGGAACTCACAGTGAACTTTACTCTCCAATCAGTCTAAACATGCTGTGTGGCCACAAAATGTAACAAATACACACCACAATCTAGCCCTTCACTGCCCAATAGCAACATACATCCTTTTCCACACTCAAATTTCCAACAGAACAACAAAATGCTCCCAATTAACAACCTTCCATACACAAATAGGAATGTATTCATCCTCTTCCCAAAAGGGGACAATGTAATTACTTATCACTGACTATAGGATCTGCAGGCAATGGCCACTCCTTATCTAGTTCAGCTGCGATCCTGTTTTGGCATTCTGAACTTATGGACTATAATGTAAATGTAACCATCACCAACCCAATCCTTTATAAAACAGAAGGGGAATGGGGGGTGGGGTGGAAGAAAATTCTTTAAAATATATATATGACTCAGCAAGGAAGGAAATACAGGAAGATGCTACTGCCCTTATTAAGCCTCTGGTAGTGAGGTCAGAGATGATGCTGATGACTTCGTCACACCCCATATCACATCCCCCTGCCCTTAGCCAGCACCCTAGATGGTCACTGAAACTCACTTGGAAGGGTGTCCCAAACCTGCAATTTTGAAAGATAGGAAACCCTGGTGGTCCTGTATGGGGTGGCTCTAGCCACTCACTTATCTTTCACCTCTTGATAAGGAGCAACAGGAATCACACTGAGAGCTGGACACAAAAATCTGTCTCCATTGCCCCCCAAGGGCTAACCCTGGATTCCAGACATCTGCTTCCTACCCCTGCTGTGTGGCAGCAACCAGATTTCTTCTGAAGGCCAGGATCAATCACCCTAGTCCCTCTTTGGCCTTCTTCCAGGGGCACAGAGCCCTAAATCAAATGGTCAAGTGGCATTCTCAGATTCCAACTGAATGGAAATATGATTGAAGCCTCATGAAAAGCCCTCTCTTGGATACAAGAAGCAAAAGTTCTGTGAGTGAGCCAGCCTATGGTAGACTCCCACCACCTCCCACTCCACCACCCAGGTTCTGGGACCGAGGCGTTCTGAGAGAAACCGCATCAGGTCCATATTGGTCACAGGAAGCTCCTCAGTCTTGCAAGGTAGAGTCTCCAGGCTGGTGCTATAATTGATTCTTCCACAGATAATCCCACTTTTCCATAGAGCCAGCTGCTTCTGGGGGATGGGTTGGACCAGTGTGTCCTATTAGCTCTATCCCAAAGTCACACATCATTGCTTTTTTATAGAAGCTTTAAAATTAGAGCTTGGACGTAGTCTAAGAAGCCAAATATTTCTAGAAGGTTTAAAAAAAAAAAACTTCAGACTCCTTCCCCTCCTCCCTTCCAACTGCCCATAACAGTTGGTTGTCTTTGGTACTTACCTTCATGTCTACAAAAACCACTGCTTCCTGATTTGTTCAGGTTTGGGAATCATCTACTGATTGCTCTCTCCATGACTCCCACCACACATACAAACACTACCAATGTAGCTTTCCCTGCTCTTTCTCCCAATACAGTTATAATTTTGGGTTAAATTAATATTCAGAGTATATGTTATGCCTATGTGTCACGGATTGAATTCTGTCTCCTAAAAATATGTGTCAAGTTGGCTAGTCCATGATTCCCAGTATTGTGTGATTGTCCATCATTTTGTCATCTGATGCGATTTTCTTATATGTTGTTAATCTTGCCTCTATGATATTAATGAGGGGGGATTAGCAGCAGTTATGTTAATGATTAGGTTGTGTCTTAAGTCAATCTCTTTTGAGATATAAAAGAGAGAAGGGAGCAGAGAGACATGGGGACCTCATACCACCAAGAAAGCAGTGCGGGGAGCAGAGCGCATCCTTTGGACTCGAGGTTCCTGTGCTGAGAAGCTCCTAGACCAGGGGAAGATTGATCACAAGGACTTAACTCCAGAGCTGACAGAAAGAGAAAGCCTTCCCCTGGAGATGATGCCCCGAATTTGGACTTACAGTCTACTAGACTGTGAGAGAATAAATTTATGCTTGTTAAGGCCAGCCACTTGTGGTATTTCTGTTAAAGCAGCACTAGATAACTAAGACACTATGTAAACATTATTCTCAACTGAGCCATATAATAGAATATGATTTCATTTCCTTTCTTGCACAACTTTTTACTTTCGTATCTTTTTTAAAAAATTCACTAAGGGTGCTGCATGCTTACCACTATTGTATCACCAAACTCTTTGCAGTAAATGTAAATTCTCCTTCCAGTCTGCGCAAACACAGCAGGTGTCCATCAGTTTTCTCCTAGAGCCATCTCTCCCAGAATGCTCACTTGAATCTGCACTGGTTGATCTCTCTCTAGGCATCTGTACAGCTGTCATCCTGGGACTTCCCTTCTCCATCTATCTTAGTTATCTAGTGCTGCTATAACAGAAATACCACAGGTGAATGGCTTTAACATAAATTTATTCTCTCACAGTTTAGGGGGCTAGAAGTTCAAATTCAGGGCATCAGCTGCAGGAGAAGGCTTTCTCTCTCTGTTGGCTCTGGTGGAATGTCCTTGTCATCAATCTTCCACTGGTCTAGGAGCTTCTCAGTGCAGGGACCCCAGGTCCAAAGGATACACTCTGCTCCTGGCTCTTCTCACTTTGTGGTAATAAGGTCCCTTTCCTCTCTGCTGCATTCTCTCTTTTTTTTTTTTTTTTTTTTTTAATATATATTTTATTGTACTTCAGGTGAAAGCTTACAGAGCAAATAGTTTCTCATGAAATAGTAGTACACATGTTGTTTTTTGACATTGGTTAACAACCCCACAACGTATTAAGCCTCTAAATTCTCAACCTTTTTTTTTGATGAAAATTACAGATGGCCAAAGATACACCGTTTCAAAAATTTCTACATTCACAGTTCAGTGACATTGACTACGCTCTTCCAACTGTGCTGTTATTCTCACTTAAGATGAAGGCTTACAGAACAAATAGTTTTTCATTTAACAATTACTACACATGTTGCCCTATGACAATGGTTAACAATCTCACAGCACATCAAGAATATCCTTACTCCACCTTGTGTTCCCTATCACCAGGGGACTTCCTTGTCCCCTTCTGTCTTCTGGCCCTTGTCACTGAACTACTGTACCTCTTTAGTCTCATTTGTTTATTTATTTATTTATTTATTTATTTATTTTTATTTTATTTAAACACCATTTCAAAACTTTTTACTTACACATTTAAGTGATATTGACTATGCTCTTCCAATTGTGCTGCCATTCTCGCCCAAGATGAAGGCTTACAGGACAAAACAGCCTCCCATTTAATAGTTACTACAAATGTTGCCCTATAGCAGTGGTCAACAATCTCACAATACATCGACAGTGTCCTTATTCAATTTGTGTTCCTTATCATCAGTTTCCTACTCTCCCTCTGCCTTCTGGCCCTTGTCACCGGACTCCTGTACATCGTTAGTCCCATTTAGTTTTACTGGGGTGTCCATTCCCAGGCTTAACATCGAACCTTGAAGGTAACTTCCCCTCTGAGCTGAAAGGGTGTCTGGGGGCCACAGTCTCGAGGTTTCTCTAGTATTCTTTAGGCCAGTATATCTGGTCTTCTTTTTTTTTTTTTTTTTTGGGAGTTAAAATTATACTCTACATCCTACTCCAGCTCTGCCCAGAACCCTCTGTTGTGATCCTGGTCAGAGGAGTCATTGGTGGTAGCCGGGCACCATCCAGCTGTACTGGGCTCAGTCCCGTGGAGGCCTTGGTAGCTGTGGAGCATTAGTCCTTCGGACTAATCTTTTCCTTGTATCCTGTTCTCTTCGTTCTCCCTTGTTCCCGAAGGGATGAGATCAGTGGAGTATCTTAGATGGCCGCTCATAGGCTTTTAAGACCCCAGACACTACTCACCAAGGTAGAATGTAGAACATTATCTTTATAAGTAGTGTCATGCCAATTGAGCTAGATGTTCCCCGAGATCATGGTCCCCAGAGCCCTCCGTCCAACAACTCAGTCCCTCGGGGGGTTTGGATGTGTCTATAGGGCCTCCATGACCTTTCCTTGTGCAGGTTGTGTTAGTTTCCCCTGTACTATGTACTATCTCATCTCTCACCCAAGTTACCACTTACCTATTACCTATTTAGTATTCCCCCCCCCCCCCATCCCTGGTAACCAACAAGGATTGTTACATTTTGCATGTGAATTTTTTCATGGGTTTTTACAATAGAGGTCTCATACAATATTTGTCCTTTTGTGATTGACTTATTTCACTCAGCATGATGTCCTCCAGTTTCATCCATGTTATGAGATGGTTCACCGATTCATTGTTCTTTCTCATTGCATAGTACTCCATTGTGTGTATGTACCATAGTTTGTGTATCCATTCGTCTGTTGATGGACATCGAGGTTGTTTCCATCGTTTTGCTATTGTGAATAATGCTGCCATGAACATAGGTGTGCATATGTCTATTCGAGTGATGACTCTTATTTCTCTAGGATATATTCCTAGGAGTGGGATTGCTGGATCGAATGGTACGTCTATTTCTAGCTTTCTGAGGAAACGCCATATCATTTTCCAAAATGGCTGTATCATTTTGCATTCCCACCAGCAGTGTATAAGAGTTCCCGTCTCCCCACAGCCCCTCCAACATTTGTTATTTCCAGTGTTTTTGATTCGTGCCAGTAATGCCGGGGTGAGATGGTATCTCATTGTGGTTTTAATTTGCATTTCTCTAATGGCTAGTGATCGCGAGCATTTCCTCATGTGTCTGTTGGCCATTTGAATGTCTTCCTTGGTGAAGTGTCTGTTCATTTCCTTTGCCCATTTTTTGATAGGATTGGTTGTCTTTTTGTTGTAGAGGTGTTGGATTTTCTTGTAGATTATGGAGATTAGACCTTTGTCTGACTTGTACTGTCCAAAAATTTTTTCCCAGTCTGTAGGTTCTCTTTTAACTCTTTTGGTGAAATCTTTTGAAGAGCATAGATGTTTGATTTTTAGAAGATCCCAATTATCTAGTTTATCTGTTGGGTTTTTTGTGTTGATGTTTATGGTTTGTATCCTGTTAATGCCATGTATTAAGGTCTGAAGTGTTGGTCCTATTTTTTCTTCTATGAATTTTATAGTTTGAGGCTTTATATTCAGGTCTTTGATCCATTTTGAAGTAGTTTTTGTATATGGTGTGAGGTATGGGTCCTGTTTCATTTTTCTACAAATGGATATCCAGTTTTGCCAGCACCATTTGTTAAAAAGACTGTCTTTTCCCCATTTGATGTATTTTGGGCCCTTGTCAAAAATCAGGTGACCGTAGGTGGATGGATTTACATCTGAGTTCTCAATTCTGTTCCATTGGTCAATGTCTCTGTTGTTGTACCAGTACCAGGCTGTTTTGAGTACTGTAGCTGTATAGTAGGTTCTCAAGTCAGGTAGTGTGAGTCCTCCAACTTTATTCTTCTTCTTCAGTAGTGCTTTACTTATTCGGGGTTTCTTCCCTTTCCATATAAAGTTAATAATTAGTTTTTCCATCTCTTTGAAGAATGTTGTTGGTATTTGTATCGGAATTGCATTGTATTTGTAAATTGCTTTAGGTAGAATTGCCATTTTCACAATGTTGAGTCTGCCTATCCATGAGCATGGTATGTTTTTCCATTTATGTAGATCCCTTTGGGTTTCATGCAGCAGTGTTTTGTAGTTTTCTTTGTATAGGTCTTTTATATTCCTGGTCAGATTTATTCCTAAGTATTTTATCTTTTTAGGGGCTATTGAAAATGGTATTGATTTCCTGATCTCCTTTTCATCGTTCTCTTTACTGGTGTATAGGAATCCAACTGATTTTTGAATGTTTATCTTGTATCCTGCTACTCTGCTGAATCTTTCTATTAGTTCCAGTAAATTTCTCGTGGAGTCTTTAGGGTTTTCTATGTATAGTATCATATCATCTGCAAACAGGGAGAGTTTAACTTCTTCATTACCAATTTGGATGCCCTTTATTTCTTTCTCTTGCCTTACTGCTCTAGCGAGAACTTCCAGCACAATGTTAAATAGGAGCGGTGATAAAGGGCATCCTTGTCTTGTTCCTGTTTTCAGGGGGAATGTTTTCAGCCTTTCTCCATTAAGAATGATGTTGGCTGTTGGTTTTGCATAGATGCCCTTTATGATGTTGAGAAATTTCCCTTCTATACCTATTTTATTGAGAGCTTTTATCAGGAATGGGTGTTGGACTTTGTCAAATGCCTTTTCTGCATCAATTGAGATAATCATGTGATTTTTTTCTTTCCTTTTATTTATGTGGTGGATTACGTTGATGGATTTTCTAATGTTAAACCATCCTTGCATACCTGGTATGAATCCTACTTGGTCGTGGTGTATTATTTTTTTGATATGATACTGAATTCTATTGGCTAAAATTTTGTTCAGAATTTTTGCATCTATATTCATGAGAGATATTGGTCTGTAATTTTCTTTTTTTGTGATGTCTTTGCCTGGTTTTGGTATCAGCGTTATGCTGGCTTCATAGAATGAATTTGGAAGTGTTGCTTCCTCTTCTATGCTCTGAAATAACTTGAGTAGAACTGGTACGAGCTCTTCTGTAAATGTTTTGTAGAATTCTCCAGTGAAGCCATCTGGGCCAGGGCTTTTTTTGGTTGGGAGTTTTTTTATTACCTTTTCAATCTCTTCTCTTGTTATGGGTCTGTTCAGATTTTCAATATCACTTTGTTGTAGTTTGGGTAGGCCGTATGTTTCTAGATATTTATCCATTTCCTCTAGGTTTTCAAATTTGTTGGAATACAGTTTTTCATAATATTCTGTTATAATCCTTTTTATTTCAGTTGGGTCTGTTGTAATGTCCCCCTTTTCATTTCTTATTTGGGTTATTTGTGCCCTCTGCTGTTTTTCTTTTGTCAGTCTGGCCAGTGGTTTGTCGATTTTGTTGATTCTTTCAAAGAACCAACTTTTGGTTTTGTTGATTCTTTCTATTGTTTTTCTGTTCTCTATTTCATTGATTTCTGCTCTGATCTTTACTATTTCCTTTCTTCCGGTGGTTGTAGGCTTTTTTTGTTGTTCTCTTTCTATTTGTTTGAGTTCTGTAGTTAATGTTTTGATTTTGTCCCTTTCTTCTTTTTTGATATGTGCATCTATTGCTATAAATTGTCCTCTGAGGACTGCCTTTGCTGTGTCCCAAAGGTTTTGGTATGATGTGTTTTCATTTTCATTTGATTCTAGGAATTTTTTAATTCCATCTCTGATTTCTTCTATTACCCATTGATGTGTAAGCAGATTATTATTCAGTTTCCATGTGTTTGATTTTTTTTCCTTGCTCTTTCTAGTGTTAATTTCTACCTTGATGGCATTGTGGTCAGAGAAGATACTGTGAATTATCTCAGCATTTTGGATCTTGTTGAGGATTGCTCTGTGGCCTAAGATGTGGTCTATTCTGGAGAACGTTCCATGTGCATTGGAAAAGAATGTGTACTTTGCAGCGGTTGGATGGAGTGTTCTATATATGTCTATGAGGTCCAGTTGGCTGATTGTGTCCTTTAGGTCTTCTGTATCTTTGCTAAGTTTCTTTTTAGTTGTTCTGTCCTTTACTGAGAGTGGTGTGTTGAAGTCTCCTACTATTATTGTGGAACTGTCAATTTCTCTTTTCAGTGCTGTTAGAGTTTTTTTTATGTATTTTGGAGCCCTGTCATTGGGTGCATAGATATTTATTATGGTTATGTCTTCATGATGGATCATCCCCTTAATCATTATATAGTGTCCTTCTTTGTCTTTTATGGTAGATTTTGTTTTAAAGTCTATTTTATCTGAGATTAGAATTGCCACTCCTGCTCTTTTTTGATAGTTGTTAGCTTGATATATTTTTTTCCAACCTTTGATTTTTAATAAATTGACATCTTTGTTTCTAAGATGTGTCTCTTGTAGACAGCAAATAGATGGATCCTGTTTTCTTATCCATTCTGCCACTCTCCGTCGCTTTATGGGTGCATTGAGTCCATTTACGTTCAGTGTAATTATTGATAGATGTGAGTTTGTTGCTGTCATTTTGTAGTGCTTTTTTTTGTGATGCTGAAGTTTTCTTTGTTCTTCTTACTCTCTTGTGCTGAGTTCCTTTTGTTTGTGGATTTTGTGTTCATTTCTTTTGTTTTTGTAGGTTTTGTTTTTGTTGAGACTTTATGTTTTTCGTCTTTATTTTTATGAGTTGGTTTGTTAACTTTTTTTGTGGTTACCATGAATTTTACCCTTATCTTTATAATTTTGAAGCAGTCTACCGTTACTTGGTATCGCCTTGCCTTCTTCTCCTTTAGAAGGTTCTATACCTATGCCGTTTGTTCCCTCTTTCATTGTTTTGATGTTGTTGTCATCCTTTGATTGATTTCTCTGATTCCCTGTTGTATATCTTTTGTTTTTGGAAAGTCGTCTGTAGTTCAGTTCCTAGAATGGTATCTGGTTCATGTGAACCTGCATCCTAGGTCCTAGGTCCTGCCTAAGCTGTTTGTCCTCAGATCGAAGAACTCCCTTTAATAATTCTTGTAAGTTTGGTTTGACTTTTGCATATTCCTTTAGTTTCTGTTTATCTGGAAATGACCTAATTTCACCATCAAATCTGAATGAGAGTTTTGCAGGATATATTATTCTTGGCTGACAATTTTTTTCTTTCAAGATTTTATATATGTCATCCCATTGCCTTCTTGCCTGCATGGTTTCTGCTGAATAATCTGAGCTTAGTCTTATTGTTTCTCCTCTGTATGTGACTTCTTGTTTTTCCCGAGCTGCTCTCAGGATTCTTTGTTTGTCTTTAGTTTTAGCGAGTGTGAATATGATATGTCTTGGTGATTTTCTTTTGGGGTCTATTCTATATGGGGTTCGTTGAGCTTCTTGGATGACCAGCTTTTCATCTTTCATGATATTGGGAAAGTTTTCTGTCAGCAGTTCCTCAATGATCCTCTCTGTGTTTTCTGTTTTCTTCCCCTGTTCTGGTATGCCAATCACTCGTAAGTTTTTGCTTTTAATTGTGTCCCACATAACTCTCAGGGTCTCTTCATTTTTCTTTGTTCTTTTTTCTGAGTTTTCCTGAAACAGAGTTGTATCCAAGTGTTTGTCTTCAGTTCCACTGATCCTGTCTTCCATGGTTTCAAATCTACTTCTCAGCCCTTCTATGACACCGTCCATTTCTGAAATCTTGTTGTTTATCTTTTGGATTTCTAATTGTTGTTTTTGTATAATTTCGAGTTGTGAATTTATTTTGGCATTTTGTTCTTGCATCATCTTCCTGAATTCTTCCAATTTTTTGTCTGTATTTTCCATAAATTTGTCTATTTTTTCCTCATGTTTGTCAGCTTTTTGCCTCAGTTCTTGGAAAATTCCGAGTATTAGTGATTTGAGTTCCGTATCAGGTACTTCTAGTGCATTTTCTTCCACAGGAGAGTTATCTGGTGTTTTAATTTGGACGCCTATTGGAGCCATCTTGTCTTGTTTTTGTAAATGTTTTGATATTGTTTGCTGTTTTCGGGGCATTCAGTAGATATTTCTCTCGTTTATTGATTGTAGATTTTTTTTTTTTTTTCGTTCTTGTGGTACAGCTGGGCAGATCTAGTTGAGGAGGAGCCACTGGGATGGGTTGCTTGTGGCACTCACCGCAGCCACCAGGACGGTCGGTAGTCAGTGCTGGGCAGGTTCCAATAGGGCGTTCCTGCACCGCTTGGTGATGTGATGTCTAGTGCACGGTGCAGGTAGGTAGGGTGCAGCGGGAAGATGGTTATGTGTGAAACTAAGCTGGATATGGGAGAGAGGAGAGAGGAGGAGGAGCAAAAAGCGTACAAACATAAAAGAATGCTAGGGGAGTTTGTCGTTGGAATGTACAGATGAGAGACTATGGGATGGAGGAAACCAGAAGGAGGAAGAGAAAGAAAAGGAAAGAATGACCAAATGAAAATCAGAAAAGTTAAAAAACTGCAAAGTTCCCAGGGATCGCACCGATGCAGCTATGAGGTCTGGGGGAGTCGGTCTCAATTTTCACAGCTCAGCCTGGCCAGAAGGTACAGAGGCATACATCGCCTGGTATTCAGGGATCAGAAAGAGAAGGAAGAGATAGAGGGACAAGAAATTAAGCAATGAAGAAAGACAAAAGAGAAAAAGAGGTAAAATATGACAAAACTAATCAAAAAAGGAAGAAAAATAAAATTGAGAGAAAAAAAAAAAAAGGGCAACACCAGCAGTCAGTGCCTACAAATGGGACCCAGAGAGCCCCCACTCAGGGGCGCGAATTCCAAGAAGCCGATAGTCTCGGGGTTAAGTGACCGTGGCCACGGGAAGCAGAGGGGCCAACGAACAAAGGCCCCAGGATCCCACCTGCGCGGGAGCCCAGACCTGGAAACAGCCACACGCCCGAACGCAGCCCTACAGCCCCGCAGGAGAGAGCAGAGACGGCCCTCGGAACCAGGCACCCAGGCAAAAGGAGGGGGAGGCGGCAGAAAAAGGTCCGCTAGGTGCCAGCAAACGGCTCCCAGAAAGCCCCCAGCCCGGGCGCGCGGAACCCAAGCACCGGCGCCCCCCCGCCCAGGGACCCCGGCCACGGAAAGCAGAGGGGTGAACGAACAAAGGCCCCGGGATCCCACCCACGCGGGAGCCCAGACCCAGAAACAGCCACACGCCCGCACGCAGCTCCACAGCCCCGCAGGAGAGAGCAGAGACAGCACCCGGACCCAGGCACCCAGGCAAAAGGAGGGGGAGGCGGCAGAAAAAGGTCCGCTAGGTGCCAGCAAACGGCTCCCAGAAAGCCCCCAGCCCGGGCGCGCGGAACCCAAGCACCGGCGCCCCCCCGCCCAGGGACCCCGGCCACGGAAAGCAGAGGGGCGAACGAACAAAGGCCCCGGGATCCCACCCACGCGGGAGCCCAGACCCAGAAACAGCCACACGCCCGCACGCAGCCCTACAGCCCCGCAGGAGAGAGCAGAGACGGCACTCGGAACCAGGCACCCAGGCAAAAGGAGGGGGAGGCGGCAGAGAAAGGTTCGCTAGCTGCCAGCAAACGGCTCCCAGAAAGCCGCCAGCCCAGGCGCGCGGAATCCAAGCACCAGCACCCCCCAGCCCAGAGACCCTGGCCACGGAAAGCAGGGGATCCCCAGCTGAGGCAGAGAGGGGTGGGTGGTGGGAGAGCGCGCACCGCAGTTTACCGGTCGTTCTGTCTCCGACCAGATGCTCTGCAAGGCTGCTCTCCCGTTTGCTGGTCTCCGATAGGAATCCAAGATGGTGGATCCGCGCTGCGTTAGCTGGTAAGGAATCTCTGCCTGAGTCTCTCCTCGCTCTCCGTTCTCTTTTAGTATTCTCACTCCGTTTGGTGTTTGGCTGAGTTCTTTATCTCTTCATTTGGTGTTCTAGGGTTTCAGGATTGTTGATTCTCTGTTAGGCTTAGTTTTTTGGATCTTTGCTGTGGAGGGACGGCGTGGTGTTTCTGCCTAGAGCGCCATCTTGCCCCAAGTCCTGCATTCTCTCTTTTATATCTCAAAGGAGATTGACTCAATATACAACCTAATCCTATAGATAGTGTCCTACCTCATTAACGTAACTGCCTCTAATCCTGCCTCATTAACATCACAGAAGTTAGGATTTACAACACGTATAGGATAACTACATCAGATCACAAAATGGAGGACAACTACACAATACTGGGAATCATGGCCTAGCCAAGTTGACACACATTTTTGGGAGACGCAATTCAATCCATCCTTAACACTATCCTCCTGAGAATTACCTTTGCCTATTTCCTAGATGGATCTCCTCTTTCCCTGGATTGTGTATTCTTCCCTTACCTGGGTTTGCTCCCTTGTTTTGGCAAGACACATCCTCCAGTGGCTTCCTGAGGAAGAGTTTATGGGAGTGTGGAAAGCCATAGCCAAGGCCTGACGGGATCAGTCCTTCCAAGACCTAATAAAGCAGGGGACAGCAGGGGTCCCAGGACCACAGGCTGTTAACATCACACAACTGCAAAGTGGCTGCACACGAGCGACACTTAGTCATTATTATAACGTGTGAACAACATGGGAAGATGATCCTGGTGTGCACAAAATTAAAACCATCTCCCATGAAGAGATTTGAGAATGGAAGAAACTTTAGAAACATTTCTGCAACTGCAACATTTTAGAAATGGAGAACAGATTGGTTGTTGTCAGTAGTTAGGGACAGGGTTGGTGGTGGTGAGAGAGAGTTGTGTATAGTTATAAAAGGCAACAGACAAATCCTTGTGGTGATGGAACTTTATCTGTATCTTGACTGTGGTGGTGGATACACGAATTTACATATGTGATAAAATTGTATATGACTAAATACAAACACACATTCAAATGAGCATAGTCATTCCTTTGGTATCCGCCGGGGATTGGTTCCAGGACCCTCCATGCATACCAAAATCCACAGATGCTCAAGTCCCTTATATAAAATAGCATAGTATTTGCATATAACCTACGTACATCCTCCCGTATACTTTAAATCATTTCTAGATTCCTAATACAATGTAAATGCTATATAAATAGTTGTTACACTATATTGTTTAGGGCATAACGACAATAAAGAAAAGTCTGCACATGTGCAGTACGGACACAATCATCGTAGGCCTAACGACATCATACATGTCAGCAACATTTTTTTTCCGGAATATTTTCAATCCATGGTTGATTGAATCTGTGGATATGGAGGGAGGACTGTACAAATAAAACGAGAAATCTGAATAACATTGATGGATCGTGTCAGAGTCTATATCCTGGTTGTGATATCGTACAATAGTTTTGCCAAATGTTACAGTTGGAAGAAACAGGGTAAAGGATACACTGGATCTCTCTATATTATTCTTACAACTCCATGTGAATCTACAATTATCTCAATAAAAGTTTCTGTTTTAAAAAATGATCAAAGATCATTAATTCTTCCTTTACTGTATCCTGCTTTTTGTGTCAAGTCTAAGAACTCTTCCTCTAAGCCCCTGGTGGCACAACGGTTAAACACTCAGCTGCTAATGGAATGGTTGGCAGTTGGAACCTACCTCACGATTCCACGAAAGACCCGGCTACTTGCTCTAGTAAAGATTACAGCTTAGAAAGGTCTATGGGGCAGTTCTACTCTGTCACATGGGGTCACCATGAGTTGAAAATTGAATCGATGGCACCGAACAACAACAAATGCTGAAAATTTTCTATTTTTTTTTTCTAAAAGTTTTATTGTTTTAAATTTTATATTTTAAGTCCATGATCCATTTTGAGTTTTCTTTTATATAAGGTGGAGGTTTTGGTCAAGGTTCATTTTTTGCCTGTAGATGTCCAATTGCTTCAGCACCATTTGTTGAGAAGTCTACCCTTCCTCCATTGAATTGCTTTTGCACCTTTGTCAAAATCAGTTGAGCGTATTTGTGTGGATCTATTTGATTCTCTATTCTGTTCCACTGATCTATGCGTCTATCCATCCACCAATATCATACAATCTTAATTACTGTAGCTATATAGCATAGGGTAGAGTGAGTCCTCCCACTCTAATCTTCTTTCCCATATAAATTTTACAATAAGCTTGTCTATAAGTCTATGAAAATCTTTTCTGGGGTTTTGATAGGAATTGCATTACACCTACAGGTCAATTTGGGAAGGACTGACATCTTTACTATCTTGAGTCTCCCACTCCTTGAACACAGTATGTGTCTCCATTTATTTGCATCTGCTATGATTTCTTTCATCAGCATTTTGCAGCTTTCAGGAAAATTTTGTTTTCTTTGGAGTGACTGCAAGTGGTATCAGGTTTTAAATTTTGATTTCTACATATTTGTTGTTAGTAGATAGGAATGCAACTGAATTTTTTGTTGATCTTATATTCTTTACCCTTGCTTAGTATTTTTTTTTTTTTTGGGTGGGGGGTAGATTTTCTGTGATTATTTCCCTTTCATTCCTGAAAGATAGTTTTGTTAGATATAGAATTGGTGGTTGACAGTTTTTCTTTCAGCACTTGAAAAACGTTGTGCCACCTCCTTCCGGCCTCCATAGTTTCACATGAGAAATCTGCTATCTCTTTGAATTGGTGCTTCCCTATTGGTAATGTATTATTTTTCTCTGGATGTTTTCAAGATTTTTTTTTTTTTTTTATCTTTAGTTTTCAGAAGTTTAATTATGATGTGCCTTAGCATGGATTTCTTTAGGCTTATACTGTTTGGGGCTCACTAAACTTGAAATCTGTAGGTTTGTGTCTTTCACCAAATTTGGGACGTTGTCAGCCATTGTTTATTCGATTATTCTTCCAGTCCCGTTCTCTTTCTTCTCTCTTTCTGGGACTCAAATGATACAAATGTTGGATCTATTGTTATTACCCCATGAGTCCCCAAGGCTCTTTTTTTTCTTTTTCTTCTTCTTCTTCTGCTTTAGTCTATTTGTCTGTCTGTTGTTCAGATTGGGGAAATTTTGTTGATTTGTCCTCAGGTTCACTGATTCTATTCTCTGTCATCTCCATTTTACTCTTGATGTCATCCAGTGAGTTTTCATTTGTTATTGTATTTTGCAGTTCTATTATTTCCACTGGAGCCCTGGTAGCGCAGTGGTTAAGAGCTCGGCCGCTAACCAAGAAGGCCCGTAGTTCAAATCTACCAACAGCTCCTTGCAAACCCTATGGGGCAGTTCTACTCTGTCCTGTAGGGTCGCTATGAGTTGGAATCAACTTGATGGCAATGGGTTTGGATTATTTCCATTTGATTCTTTTTTATAACGTCTATTTCTTTGCTGAGATTTTCTATTTGTTTCAAGAGAATTTGTAATTGCTTGTTGAAGCATTTTTCGTTAGCTTCTTTAAAACCCTTGCCAGATAATTCCAGCATCTGATTAATCTTGGTGTTGGCATCAGTTGGTCGTCTTTCCTCACTCAACTTGTGATTTTACTGGTTTTTGATGACTAACTGTTTATTGTATCCTAAACATTTTGTCCATTATGTTATGAGTCATCCTGGCGAGGTTTAGCGTGCAGCCTACTTTTGTGGGCTGTGATGCTAATGGCAGCTTGATTTTCATAGTCTTTGCAGTGTTATTTTCATCTGCTTGCTTTAGCTGGTGCCACTGGGGGTCCCACTAGTCCCTGGTGGTGATACCTGAGTTACCAGGCCAGGCCAGGCCACCCAGTGCCTTTTGGTGGGGGAGGAGAGTCTCAGACCTGGTGTGGAAGAAGAGCACTTCGCCTGGCCACTTATTGTTAGCAGGGCTTCTAGTCAGTTCCGTTTATTGGTGGTGCTGGGCTTGCCTGATTCTGTCAGAGGGGCTCCCTTCGATCCAGGGAACTCATACAGTGGACAGTGGGGAGTGGACTTCAGAAGTTGTAACAGTGCTGTCCCTCAGCCAGTCTCACCAAAACCTGGAGTCTACATGCTCCTGCTTCCTCTTCTGAATTGAAGTCTGGTATAGGATTGGTGGAGCTCAGTCATATTCTGTTTACCTAGCTTCAAGGAAAGCTGGGAAAACAAGTTCTGGTTTCTGCCTTGGGGATATGGGACTACTGATGTAGGAACTGCCCCAAACACAGGAAGCCCATTTGGGAGATGTGGGAGGCCTCCAAGTGTGACAAGGGTCTGCCACATATGGACATATAGTAGGGCTACTTAAGTAAATACTCAATGACCAAGTCACAGCCCAGAACCTACATCTTTGCTGGCATGCTGGTTCTCCACCAGAGTGGGGTCTGCTCATGCATGAGGGATGTGGACTTTATTGGGTTTCTTGGCACATAATAGCAAGATATTCCCTGAGCCTGCCAAGGTGAGTGCAAGTTGTCTCTAAAACTTCACATGGTATTTCTCTTAAACGACCCATTCCATGTGATGAGACTCCTGATGAAGGCAGAAACTGTCAGTTAAAAACATAAGTAGATGATCTGGATGAAGCTTAAATAACTATGCTGAGTGAAAGAAGCCAGACCGAAAAAAAAAGTATGTACTGTATGATTCTGTTTATACAAAACACTAGAAAATGCAAACAAATTATAGTGACAGAAATCAGATCAGTGATGAAGCGGGGTGGTGGGGAGGGATGTGGGGAAGGATTAAAAAAGAGCACAAGGAAACTTTTGTGTGTAATGGATATTTTCCCTATCTTGATTGTGGTAGTGGCTTAATGGGTGTATACATATGTCAAAACTTAACAAACTGTACATTTTAAATATATGCAGCTTACTGCATGTCAATTGTACTGCAATAAAGCTGGACAATGAGAAAAAGACTGAAGAAGAATTGACGCCTTGGAGTCATGGTGTTGGCGAACAATACTGAATATTCCATGGACTTCCAGAAGAATGCACAAATCATTCTTAAAAGAAATATAACCAGAATGCTCCTTAGAAGCAAGGATGGTGAGACTTTGTCTCGCTTACTTTGGACACGTCATCAAGAGGGACCAATCACTGGAGAGGGACATCATACGTGGTAAAGTAGAGGGTCAGCAAAAATGAGAGAGACCCTCAATAAGATGGATTGAAACAGTGGCTGCAACAGTGGGCTCGAACATACCAACTATTGTGAGGATGGCACAGGGCAAAACAACATTTTATTCTGTTATACATAGGGTTGCTATGAGTCAGAATGGACTTGACAGCACCTAACAAAAACAACAAAGCTGGGTACATATGGGCATCTCCCCTGGGTGATTAATAGAGTGGCTGGGGGTAGAGAGGAAATAAGATTCGCCATGACTTGATGACTTGATAGTTGCTGACACAGGTGATGGGTACATCAAAGGTCATCACATTATTCTCTCTACTTCTGTACACGTTTGAATTTTCCATAATAAAAAGTTAAAGCAAACAAACAATGGCTCTCCATTGTACTCAGGGGAGAAATCGAAGTCCTTACACTGGTCCACATGGCCCTACATGATTCCCCAAACTCACCTCTCTGCCCTCATCTTCTCCTGCTTACCTCCTCATTCACTGCTGCAGCCCAGTGGGCTCCTTGCAGTTGCTGCAACATGGCAGGCACTCTCCTGCCTCAGGGCCTTTGCTTATGCTCTTTCCCCTGCTTGGAATCCTCCTCTCCCACGGCTTGAATCTGCTTAAACATGACCTTCTCAGTGAGTCCATCCTGACCATTCCATTTAAAACCATTACCACCTTTACCTGTCACTTTCCATGTCCCCTTCCCTGTCTCCACAGCAGTTATCATCTAACATCCTGTATAACTATTTATTTGTTGCTGTCTCCTTCCCTCCCCCAGAATGTAAACTCCATGAAGTCAGGAATTTCTGCCTGATTTGCTCACTGCTCAATCCCCAGCATTTAGAACAGTGCACCGTATAGGTTCTCGATGAACGAATGAGCAACATATAAATATTCTAGTGGCATGCCCAGTAGGGAGCGAGCACTATGGGATTCATCATTATCTAAAAATACCTCATTGAGTCATTTGATAAATATAAGCTAATTGTTCAGTCAGTACCTTCTGTCCTGGTCTTTGAAAAATGAGAATACGATACGTACACATGTTGGTTAATTGATTCATCGGGAGTAGCAAGGTAGGGAGGGATTCTCATGGTTTTTGGAGGTGGGCAGACCTGGTTTGAATCCTGGCTCAGCCACTTGTCAGCTGTGTGACTGCGCCGGGTTGCTGAGCCTCTCAGAGCCTAGTGTCCTCACTGACTAGGAAGTGCCCTGCAGTCCTGGGCTGGACAGAGCTGGGCTGGGAGCTCACCCCCTGCCTTTCCCAGGTGGGCCCTTGTGCCTTCGGCAAGATGGTCAGGACCACCTCCAAGGCCTGCCTAGGTGCTGTGCCCCCTTGGGACCTGTTGGTGGGGTGAGCTAGAGATGGTCAAAAAAACTGATAAGGAGGGACAGGCAGTGACATCTCTGGGATCACTACAGGGGAGGTGACTCAGTCCTGACCCAGCCCTACGCTGTCCCCCAGCCCCATCTCCCCAAGCCTGGGGTTATACACAAGTGGCTCAGAAGAATGATGGGGAGTGCTCCACAACAGTCCACACCAGTGCCCCAGGGGCTAAATTTAACCCACAGCTGCAGCCTCTGGCACTTAGGGAACAAGTTAATCTTGGTGGCTGAGGCTGATGTGGGGGGGGGGGCGGGGAGTGTATGGGGTGTCAGGAGTACAGGGCAGGGTGGGCTTCGGGACTGGCTCTCCAGGATCTCAACCTGGACCCCTCAGACCATAGCAAGGGTGCAGGGGCCCTGAGGCCAAGCAGGGCTGTGCCAACTTCTCTGTACCGGACATAGGGCCCTTCCCCAGGCAGGCTCTTGCCATGCCCAGTATAGCCAAGAACAATAAGCACAGACAGCTAAAGTCCTGGAATATTAAAAATATCAAACTTTTAAGAATGTGACTTTTTGAACATTAGAATCCAGAATGTCACTCCCCTAGAATGTTAAAACTCAGGGGCTTTAAACACCTAGAATATTAGAATCCTAGGAAATTAATATTCTAGCATGTCCAACACCTTCGAATGCTGAAGTGTACTCGCAGGAACACAGAACCTCAGAGCTTCTGAACCTCAGCAGGGCTGAATGAGGCCTTAGAGCTTAACTCCCCATCTCCTCATTGTGTATGGGGAAACTGAGGCTCAACAGAGACCTGACCTGCCCCAGACCCCACAGGAAAGTGGCAACCTTGTTTACCTAAGGTAGCTTCTTGCTTTCTTTCAGTCTAAGGATGGGCTCAGAGCTGGGGCAGAAAGAGGAAAGTTCTTCCTATTTTAAAAGGGGGGAGGGCAACCAGGCCCCCACAGGGTGAATGCCAAGTTCACAGCAGTATCCAAGGATGGCTGGAGTGGGATAAACTAGAAAGAGGAAGAAGGGGTCCTTGAGACAGAAAGGCCCGAAAGGCATGAAAGAAAAGAGACCCTGGAAGAGGGGCTCCAATGCTTCCCCCTCCCTGGGCTGAAGGTTAGAGCTTGGGCCACACCCCGACCCAGGGGTATTGCCCGACTAAGGAATCTAGAGTCAAGGCTTTACTATGTTCCATTTAGAAATGTGGCAGCGAGGCCCTCATCTTTGCATGGAGGGTCCAGACACCCTCCACCATCACCGCCCCCCACCCCGGTCCCATGAGCCCCCGGGGCTGAGTCAAGGCTGCAGGGGGAGAGGGCCTCTGCCCAGCTGTCCCCTCCACGTCATCTGCAGGAGGCCAGGCTACTCGCCTTACAGGCCTAGGCCGCCTCTATATATAGCCCATCGAAGACAGCTGCGCAGACAGAGCGTGCCCCAGTAGGAGGGCAGAGGAGCACAGAAAGAGGTCCCGCGTCCCAGTCGCCATACCCTAGGCTGCCCACCATGGCGCTGGGCCTGGGGCAGGTCGAGGAGCAGCGCTTGTACCAGCAGACACTCCTGCAGGACGGGCTCAAGGACATGCTCGACCACGGCAAGTTCCTGGACTGTGTAGTGCGGGTGGGCGAGCGCGAGTTCCCGTGCCACCGCCTGGTGCTGGCCGCCTGCAGCCCCTACTTTCGGGCCCGCTTCCTGGCGGAGCCGGAGACGGCGGGCGAACTGCGCCTGGAAGAAGTGTCCCCCGATGTGATGGCCCAGGTGCTGCACTACCTGTACACGTCGGAGATCGCGCTGGACGAGGCGAGTGTGCAGGAGTTGTTCGCCGCGGCGCACCGTTTCCAGATCCCCTCCATCTTCACCATCTGCGTGTCCTTCCTGCAGAAGCGCCTGTGCCTCGCCAACTGCCTGGCCGTCTTCCGCCTCGGACTCCTGCTCGACTGCGCGCGCCTCGCCGTGGCCGCCCGCGACTTCATCTGCGCGCGCTTCGCGCTTGTGGCGCGGGACGCCGACTTCCTTGGGCTCTCGGCCGACGAGCTCATCGCCATAATCTCCAGCGACGGCCTCAACGTGGAGAAGGAGGAGGCGGTGTTCGAGGCGGTGATGCGGTGGGCTGGCAGCGGCGACGCCGAGACGCAGGCTGAGCGCCAGCGCGCGCTGCCCACCGTCTTCGAGAGCGTGCGCTTCCGCCTGCTGCCGCGCGCCTTCCTGGAGAGCCGCGTGGAGCGCCACCCGCTGGTGCGCGCCCAGCCGGAACTGCTGCGCAAACTGCAGATGGTGAAGGATGCGCACGAGGGCCGAATAACCGTGCTACGCAAGAAGAAGAAGGAGAAGAGAGAGAAGGAGGGGGCCGGGGCCAAGGCGACTGATAAGACCACAGCCAAGGCTGAAGCCGAGGAGGAGGAGGAGGAGGAGGGCGAACGTGTCCTACCCGGGATCCTCAACGACACCCTGCGCTTTGGCATGTTCCTGCAGGACCTCATCTTTATGATTAGCGAGGAGGGCGCCGTGGCCTATGACCCGGCTGCCAACGAATGCTACTGTGCCTCCCTCTCCACCCAGATCCCCAAGAACCATGTCAGCCTCGTCACCAAGGAGAACCAGGTCTTCGTGGCCGGAGGTATCTTCTATAACGAAGACAACAAAGAGGACCCCATGAGCGCTTACTTTCTGCAGGTGCCTGGCAGCCCAGGGAGGGGGCAGCCAGGGTCTGGGCACTGGGGGCAGACTTGGGGGCCCAAGAGCGAACTGTGTTTGCTTGTCAGGGAATGTCACTGGGCCTAGGATAAGATGTAGGCCAGGGAGGTTGACTGACAGCTGCTTGCCTGAAGGTTGGGGAGAGTCAGAGGCAGCTAACCGAGCAGCACGATTTTGGTGTTTCGGTTTCAGCAGGATGTTAGCCCCGGGATGGTGTGGTTGGAGGCCCCGGCCCTGCACATGGGTTGGGGTCAGGCACAGTGAGAAGGAGGAGCAGGGCAGGCACAGGGGTCCTGGGCAGCGTCTCTGCATGCGACCTAGGACAGGAGCTTGGAACACAGACTGCCCCAAAGGTACCATGCTGTTTAGCCCTCCCATTGTACAGATGGGGAAATGAAGGGCCAGTAGAGTGGACAGTTCAGGTTGGGGTGTGACTGTGGAATGGTTTCCTGGAGACTGGTTTGAGCCTTGCCAGTTGGGTGGAATTTGAAGACATAGAGAGGATGGTGGTGTTTCTGGGTGCAGGTAAGGGGGAGATGGTATGAACAAAGGACAGACAACGAGGACAGAAGACAATAAGGAGTCTGGTGAGTGGTGTGCTCAGTGAGGCTTGAGCAGGTGCTGGAGGGGGTAGTGTCAGGGTTCAGCCCACAGCTGGGCCCCAGAGTCCCCTCCTTAGCGCCACCTTGTGGTGCCCCCATCACCGTGCTATAGTGGTGGTCTCTGGGCACCTACCTCATCACACACCCCCAGGAGGCCTCACCTGCTCTGAGCCTGGAGCGGGGAAAGGCACTGTCCGGAGAGGGGGTGCGCCTCCAGGTCGCGCTGACCCTCTCTGGAGTCCCAGTCTCATCTGTGACCCTGGGTGGCTGGCGGGGCTGGGCTGGGGCTGGGGCTGGGGCTGGAGTGGTGAGGGCGGTAGCTGATTGGACACCCGGCCCGGCCCCCAGTTTGATCACTTGGACTCGGAGTGGCTGGGGATGCCGCCGCTGCCCTCGCCGCGCTGTCTCTTCGGCCTGGGAGAGGCTCTCAACTCCATCTACGTGGTCGGCGGCCGAGAGCTGAAGGAAGGCGAGCTCAGCCTGGACTCGGTCATGTGCTACGACAGGCTGTGAGCGCGGGCGGGGCGGGCTGGGGACCAGCCAGGGAACGGGTTGGGGGCGTGGCCCGGACCCTGGAGGCCGGAGCGCCGATGCTGGAGGGAGCCTAGAGGCCGGGGACAGGTCCTAGACCGTGGGGTGGGGGCTGGAAAGCTAGCGCCCAGAGATTGGGGCGGGGGCAAGGCCATGGCCCTGGGTGGCCGGGCAGGAGCGAGGAACTGAGAGGTCTGGGGACTTCTGTAATGTATTGGATACACCTGGAATATGTGTTGGATGGGTGGATGAATGGAGAGAGGTTCCGAGCGCACGGTCTGAGCCTTGCTCACCGCCTGAGTTGAGCGCTCGCCCCAACTCCATCCTCTCGCGTCTTCTCCAGGTCATTCAAATGGGGAGAATCGGACCCCCTGCCTTATGCCGTGTACGGCCACGCGGTACTCTCTCATATGGACCTTGTCTACGTCATTGGTGGCAAAGGCAGCGACAGGTGAGGCTCAGGCCTGGAGTGAGGTCGTGGCAGCAGGACTAGAGTTAGAGCAGAAACAGAATCTCCCCAGGAGGCTGTAGGGGCATGACTTGCTGCGCTGGGAGGCCGGCGGAAGGGAGGGGGGACTGGGTGGCGGGGGCGGCGGGAGCGGCGGTTCTGCTCCGGCTTCCAGCTACTCACTGCCACCTCCTCTCCCACAGGAAGTGCCTGAACAAGATGTGCGTCTATGACCCCAAGAAGTTCGAGTGGAAGGAGCTGGCACCCATGCAGACCGCCCGCTCACTCTTCGGGGCCACGGTCCATGATGGTCGCATTTTTGTAGCTGCTGGGGTCACCAACACTGGACTGACCAGTTCCACTGAGGTGTACAACATTGCAGACAACAAGTATGGCCACTGCTCCACCCGCCGCCCCAGAGAGGCAGGATAGCCAGGGACCAAGAGCCCCACTGCAACTGCCTGTACTGTGTGGCTTAGGGCCTGTGTCTGCCCTCTCCCTGTCTGCCCAGGTGGGACCCATAGCCCCCATCTTGGGTCTCAGCTGTTGAGCTTGGACATCACCACAACACTGCTGTCACTCGGGGGATGCTGGTGGTGCAGACCTCACCGTCGGACACTGTCGGGGTGGGGGGAAGACACCACAGTGACCTGTCCATAAAATCTCTGTGCAGTTTCATCAGAAATTTATTATTTTTTATAAAAATACCCCTATAGTTAGTTATAACAAGAACATTTTTTGTACACCCAGTTTACATGTATCGATATACCTACAAGGCTAAAACTCTGTGCTAACTTACTTTTTGAACTTTCTAATGGCGCTAACCAAAAGGTCAGCAGTTCAAATCCACCAGCCGCTCCTTGGAAAGCCTACGGGGCAGTTCTGCTCTGTCCTATAGAGTCACTGTGAGTTGGAATCTACTTCACAGCGATGGGTTTGGTGTTTGGGTTTTAGTGCGCTCAGGTCAGAGCTGTCATTACCCAATTACAGTGACGCCTCAAATCACGTGGTCGACTACACGGGCTACAAGCAAGTGCTGCTGTTTTCATTGCCGCTGATGTTTTTATAGTCACTGATTTTGTCAAATTTTCTGAAGTTTTAGCTACAATATTGTGGTGATTAGTATTTGTGAACCTATATTAATAACTTTTGTGAGAACGAAATAGTAACGAAAGGAAAAGAAGGAGTGATATACAGGAATTATGACTTACGAGTAACATTAGTACAAAAAAATATTACTAAGCACTCTGTATGGTCTGGTACAGGAGGAGGTCCGTGGGGGGTGACACCATGAGTTACCGTAGTGGATGACACCAACCTTAGTGATACCTCTGCACCACAGCAATAGTCCCTGTCCTCTGACCAGCAGTGAGGTGGGGAAGGGGCTTGCCTCAAAGGTGAGGCAAGGGTTGTGGCCAGTGTGCTGGTGATAGGCATACAGTGGTGACAGGACAGAAGCTGGCCTGCCCTGGGCAGCCAGGAAAGAGAAGACCAGGTGGGCTCAGCTAGCAAAAGGGCTGAGGATGAGTGGGAGGAGGAAGCCCCAGGCAAAGAAATGTTGGTGCCAGAGCGCTTAGGGGAACAGAGGTAGGGCCCGTTGTTTCGGTCTGTCTAGGGTCGTTATGAGTTGGAACC
Source organism: Dugong dugon (assembly GCA_030035585.1). Classification (NCBI taxonomy): domain Eukaryota; kingdom Metazoa; phylum Chordata; class Mammalia; order Sirenia; family Dugongidae; genus Dugong; species Dugong dugon. The sequence goes on along the minus strand of CM057481.1, from coordinate 24,577,263 downwards.
GACTTGTCTTGTTGGCTTGTCGGCACCTAACAACAACAACATTGGAGGGAAGGCCATTGCTCAGGTTGGATGGAGTGTGATGGGTGAAGGGAGGTGGGTTTGGTGGCTACTGGGGATGGAGAGGTGAGGAGCAGCACTGAGGGCCTATCCTGACGGCAGTGAAATGCCTGCGAAGGGTTTTAAGCTCCCACTTGGGTTTTCCTAAGACTCTGCATGCCAGCTGACTTAGAGAACAGACTAGGGACTTCCTAGGAGGCAGGGAAGCCAAATGGGTGGCTGTAGCAACAGGCGATGGTGGCCTGGAACTGAGGGCCGGTGGGGAGGGGGCAGAGGGCAAGGACTTAGACCAGGGCTTCTCACACTGTAATGTGCACCTGAGTCTTCTGGGGTCTTGTTAAAATGCAGATTCTGATTCAGCAGATCTGGGGTGGGGCCCGAGAGTCTGCATTTCTAACAGCCACCCAAGTGATGCTGATGCTGTTGTTCCATAGACCACACTGGGTAGTGAGAATTTAGGAGAAAGATGAAATAGGACTTGGTGAATGGCTAGGTGTTGGGGGTGAGAGAGAGGGAGAAGTGGACGTTTCTGGGTGGGGGTGAGGAAGCCATTTATTGGGGGAACCATTGGGGTTCGGAAAAGTGAGGATCCAGCTAGGACATGAGGAATTGAGGTGCTGGATGTCCAGGAGGAGCCCTCTGGGGCAGAGAGGTGTGCAGCCCAGGGAGAGATCTGGGGGTCGACAGCACATGGAGGGACAAGCTCCCTCAGGAGAGAGGGTGTAAGTGGGAGGAGCTTTGGTCCAAGCCCTGAGGGACAGTCTGAAGGGTGAAGAGAGCTGGAGAATAACTGGGCTGTGAAGGGAGAAAAGAGTGGAGCACAGTGACGTGATGAGTAAAGGGCTTAAGTGGCCCCTGAGGAGTGAGACATCTGAGCCTGGGGCAGTGCAGGGGCTGCTGAGGGCTGGGTGGTGAGGTAGTGAGCAGGAGTTGGTTTGGAGGAGGAGGGACACTAGGGGATCCACAGTGGACTTCTCTGGGCAGGCTGGATGGAATGACAAGGGGACAACGAAGGGAGAGGAAGGGGCAAGAGAATGGGGAAGGAAGAAGACTGGAGGGAACGGGGTTGGCATGCTATGGGGCCCAGGCAGGGGCAGCAGGCAGGCATTCCTGAGAGGGCTGGAAAACGGGGCTGTGCTGGGAGTGTGGGAGACAGCCTGGGATTCAAATATCTGAAGGGTGCAGTGGAACCGTGAGCGCTGGGGTGGCAGGGAGTCACTGGCCATGGGGTTGCCCGAGGCCGCCTGGGTGATGCAATTCCTCACTCCCTCCCTCCCAGGTGGGTACCCTTTGAGGCCTTCCCGCAGGAGCGCAGCTCCCTCAGCCTCGTCAGCCTGGCGGGCACCCTCTATGGCATTGGTGGCTTTGCCACACTGGAGACCGAGTCCGGGGAGCTGGTCCCCACAGAGCTCAACGACATCTGGAGGTGAGCCCAGCCCCAAGGAGGTAAGGGGGGGAAGTGTGAGCAAGCCAGGTGTCCATAGCCCAGGCACCCTGGCTGGGCACCAGGCACTTGGCAAGCTCCTCTGGGGACAAAGCTGGTCCCTTCTCCATTGGGCCCTGTGGGGAAGGAACAGCAAGGACCCGCACTCGGCCCTGTTTTTCTCTAGTCTGGCTGGAAAGTCTGGGTTTGCACACATGGCACCTGGCCCCACTGTGGAGCAACGACTGTTTCACAGGAGCTGAGCCCAAGCTTAGGGCACAGACTAACAGAAACAGGGCCCGGGTAGCAAAAGGGGCCCGGAAAGGCAGCCAGGTCTTTCCTCTCCCTCTCTCCTGGATGCTGGGTCTGGAGGGGAGGGCTGAGGACAGGGTTGGGAAGCAGCTGGACCCCAGCTTCTCAGAGCCGTTGCTTTTCATGGCTGGTCCTTCATGAGGGCTGGGAGAAGAGGTTTTGGCCAGCTGGGGCACCCCCTGAACCTCAGTTATCCCGACTGCTGCAGGCAGCCTCTGGGTGCAGTCCTGCTGGGAGAGTGGGACTTGGGGAGACTTCTTGGAGAGTTGAGAATGGAAATTCTCAAGAGGAAGGAATGCAGGGTGGGGAGTATAGACCTTCCTGGAAGGAGGCTGTCTTGGATGAGTGGGGAAATTCTTGAGAGGTGGCCCTTCCTGGGGAGGGTGGGCCTTCCTGGAGTATGGGGTGAGTGTTCTTTGGGGATGGGCCTTGAGCATGGGATTCTCTAAGGGCAGACCTTCCTGGGATAGGCCTGGGACTGGGGGTGCACCCAGCCACCCCTCCCTGCTGGGACCCAGCTGACCAAGCTCCCTGTCCCTGCTCCTTGTCCCTGCTCCCACCCTCCCCCCACCCCCAGGTACAACGAGGAGGAGGAGAAGTGGGAGGGCGTCCTGCGGGAGATCGCCTATGCAGCGGGTGCCACCTTCCTTCCTGTGCGGCTCAACGTGCTGCGCCTGACCAAGATGTGACCAGCCCAGAGCGCCCACAACAAGCACCTCCCCATCCTGCAGCCACGCAGGCCTGGCTTCAAGGGGGCTGCAGGAGGGAGTCTGGAAGAGGCCAGAGCCCACCTGGATTCCATCATGGTGCCTGAGTGGCCACTTGACTAGGCAAAGAAAACTGCCACCCACTCGCAGCCTTCGGGCAGGGATGAGAACTTCCAGGCCTTGCCAGTGTCTCCATATCCCCCACCGGGCCTTCTTGGTTTATGAACCGGAACCATAGCGGGGTGCCCTGGGCTGAGTCCTGGCCCTGCCCCAGCCTGGCTGTGTATGCTGGCTAAATTTCCCCATAGGACCCAGTCTCCTCGCCTGTCAGATGGGGAATGTCCCCACCAAGCACCTTGCAGAGTGGATAAGTCTCCTTCTTTAAGAAGAATAAAGTGCCTTCCAAGCCAGCAGCTCAGGGTCTGGAATCAGGTGCTCCAGGAGTCTGTACCGGGCGGTTTGAAGACTCGGGCTTCAGTGTTCAGCTGTTGGGTTGCCAAGGTCGGTGGTCTCTGCCCTCCAGACTCTGTGTGCTCCAAGAGCTTGATCCCCCTCCCTGGGACCCAGCACCTCCCGCTCCTCATACAGCATGGACAAGGCACCTGGAGACCACTGGAGGAAAGGGCAGGGAACAGCCATGCTATGGTAGAAAAGTCTTTTATTCTATTGGTCAGGCCCTAGGCATAGCTAAGCATAGACCTTCCCTCTTCCCCCTCCCACCTACTCTGGCTTCTCTTTGTCCTGCTTCTCCTCCTCCAGCGCCAGGGTTCGCTCACGCTCCTTCACCAGCTGGATACCACAGTAGGTGACAAACAGGATGGCCAGCGTGGTCTGGGGGAACCCTGTGTGGAGGACAGGGCATCAATGCTTGGGGCAGCACCCCCTCCTCAGTGACTGCTCTCTTCCCTACCCTGTCCCCACTTGACTGACTCTGCTGAGTCCTTGGGGGGAGATGGGGTGGGAAAACATTTGAGGAGGTCATGTTCCTCAAGGTTGATGCTGGCACATTCTGCATCTCCCCATCCCTGTCCCTCACCTGTGAGCAGCAGGCGCCGGGCGACCAGCTCCGTGAACTCGAGGCTGTTCAGGCTCACAAGGTTGTACATGATGATGGCCCAGAAGTTCATGGCCCCAAAGAGGGCCCGGACCCTGCGGGACATCTCCTCTGACAGAGAGGCCTGCCCCGTCCACAGAAGCATTGGCAGCAGGACAAGAGGCCCAGAGGAAAGAGGACGTGGTGGTCAGCAGCCTTCCCATATGGCTACTTAGGCCTGGGAATATGCTGCGTCTCTGGGAGTCCCAGGCCAGCTCTTTCCCATTGTTGAAAATGGGGAAACTGAGGTCGAGAGAGAGAGGGCAGGACTGACCAACACAAGCAGGCCCTTGTGTCCCATGCCCCACAGTTGCCCTTGTTTGGACTCCAGTTTGTACCAAGAAAAGTGGCCGAGAGACGGAGAACACACGGGCAGAGAGTAGGGAGGGCAGGATACCCCACAGGGCGAGCCGTTGCCCTGACAACCTGGAGGGTGGTGGTGAGAAAGTTCTGGACTGGGGGCCGAGTGTGGCTGGACAGCTCTAGGGAGCAGCAGTGCTGCCCCCTCCAGTGACCCAGCCAACCGAGCCCCAGACCTTCCGTGCTCACCTCAATTCGTGCTAGGGGCCCCCACTCTGCCAGCTTCTGCACCCAGAGTTCAAAGTTGAGACCAAAGCAGTTAAGGAACGACCACAGGTAGACAATATCACAGGGCCCCAGCCACAGAGTGGTGATGGCAAACGTGGCCACCGTGGCCCCCAGCTCTGGGATCACCGCAGAGTGCTCCCCACCAATGTGGTTGTACACGTACCTGCAGGAAAGGCAGGAGAAGGGGTCGATGGGAGTATGGGAAAGGACAGGTGCAAGATGGGCAGAAGAGAAACAACATGGCAGCCCTCCTCAACCCTATCACCCTGGGTACATTGAACATTCTTGTCTTCAGTTGACTGCTCTTCCTCTGTCCAATTTCAAAATGTGGAGGGTTCAGCCTGCAGACTTCATATCTTCTCTAGTGATGTTCATTCACTCCCCAGGTAATCTCATCCAGACCTAAGACTTTAAATATTGTCTCTATACCAATGACCCCAAAGCTATCTTTAGCAGTATATCTAACTACTAATAGACATCTCCACTTGACTACTGATTCCCCCATCCCCGTCCAAACCTGCTTCACCCTCATTCATCTCATCAATCCATTCAGTTGCTTAGGCCAGAAGTCTTCGTGCCATCTTGGAGTCTCAATTTCCCTCACCATCCACATCTGATTCAGCAAATCCTATTGGCTCCACTCAGTCCTGACCATTGCTCACCACCTCCACTACCACCAACCTAGTCCAGGGAACCATCATCTCTCACATAGACTGTTGCAAGAGCCTTGTAAGTTGGTCTCCTTGCTTCTGCCTTTGCCCCTCCCCTATAGTCCCTTCTCCACACAGCAGCCAGAGGCATTTTCTAATAGTATAATAGTATAACTCAGATCATATCACCTCTGTGTTTAAACCCTCCAATAGCTTCCCACTGCAATTAAAATAAACTCAACCACCTCAGGTGAGCTAGAAGGTCTCACCTAGCCTGGCTCCCTGAGTCCCATTCACTATGCTCTGGCCTTATTGGTCTTTCTGTCCTTCAGATACATACAGCTGGCTCCTGCCTCAGGGCCTTTGCACTTGTTGTTCCCTCTGCTTGGAATTCTCTTTCCTAGATCTCCTCATTACTCAAGTCTCAGCTTAGATATCACCCCTTCACAGATGCCTGCTCAAATTCCAACTAAAGAAGTATCTACCCTGTAGCTAGGCTCTATCCCATTATACTGTTTTATTTTCTTCATTACACTACCACTCTCTAAAATGATCTTATTTCTGTGTTTGTTTACCTGTTAGTGGTCTGTTTCTCCCCACTAGACTAAGTTCCATGAGTTCAGGGTCTTTGCTGTGTTCATTGCTGTGTCCCCAGTGTCTAGAACAGTGCCTGGCACATAGTGGGTGCTCAATAAATATTTGTTAGATGAATTCAGTGGAAGCCCCACTGAGTGACTGGCCTCTCTTGTTCCTTGACCACCTCAGCCACTCATTTCCATGGCCGGACCCCTGACTTTCTCACAACTTGCAACTTCACTCCTTTCTAATTCTCACTCTTTGCCCAGACCCTCCTGACCTTCTGGCTCCCCAGCTCCAGCTCTTCAACCTCACTGACCCCTCCCCCATCTTGTGACTCCCCCCATCTTCATCACCCTCCTTAACAGGCTTATATCCCATGAGTCATCATTATAAATAACCTAAAAATCCTGATCCCTCACTTCTTTCTCCTCATCTGCCTTCAAGGAGCTAAGCCCTGATGGGGAAAATCTCATGCCTTCACATGTTGGAGTCCATAAATTCACTACTCCCAATCCCACCTGAGTTCTCAATGCCAAGGTTTCTCTAGTCAGCTTCCCCCATACTCTGCAATGGCTACTCCACCCTTAGCTCTCCTTCGTGTATGAGTGGTGTGGTAGTGGACGCAGGCAGAGCAGGGAGAAGGGGAGGCACAGATGCCTCTTCCTTCTATAGCTCCGACCCTGCATCTCTTTGCCGATGACCTTACCTCCTACTTCAGGGAAAAAGCCGAAGTCTTTTCATCTTTCCACACCAACATGTCACCCTTCTGCATCCACACTGGCTGTCCTATTCGGCATCATCGCCTCAACCACCTGGACCCTCCCTAGCCTCTCAAGTGCATCACGGTGCTCTACGTGGCCACACAGTTGTCCACACACTCCCTTATAGTTCCTGGGTTTCCTTTCACTCCTTCCCTGGCCCTGCCTCTCCAGTGAAAGGCTGAAACCTCCATGTCACCAACACTAGTGCTCAGTCTCCAGCTTCCTTGACCCTCAGCAACATCTGACCCAGTTGTCCCCACCATCCCTGGAAGATGGTCTTCCCTTGGTTTCCAGGGTGTAGCACGTTCTTGATTTTTCTACTGCTCATCTGATCACTCCTCTCAGTCCCTTCTACTGGCTCCTCCTTCTGCCCCCAATCAGAATCCTTCCAAGCCCAATCTCGGCCTTCCCTTCTCTCCTCCCGCTCTACCCTCTACATTTAGGACTCATCTACTCCCATGGCCCAAAGACTAGCCCTACACACTCATGGTGCTTAGAGTTCCATGAGTCCCCCAAAGTTCTCTGAACGCAAACCCTCAGGCCCAACCACCTCCCTGAACCTCTATGTCTCCCAGATCTCAAACTAAACATTTCTAAAACCCATCTCTGGAAACCACACACTTCCATCCTCCCAGACTGCAGGTAGGAATCTGGGAGTCATCTTCCTCCCATTACCGATCCCCGGAATCCATGGACAAGCCCTGTCCACGCTGCCTGCTGGGTGTCTCTCTACTCCCACCACTTCTCTTCACCTATAGGGCCCCCTCCCAAGTCCAAACCTCTTTCACCTCAACTTTGGCAATGACCATCTCACAGCCCTCCTGGCTTCGTCTGGCCTAGGAGTGATCTTTACAAAGGTGGCTCAATCTCAGTACTGCCCAGCTCAGACTCCTAGCAGGATAGATGTGACCACCCCCCGCCCCCCACCTCCAACTCTCACCCAACTCACTTGCAAAGCCAGTCGTTGATACCACGGTCAAAGTGCCTGTAAAGGGAGTGCAGACAGGTGGGAATCAGTCGGGCTCCAGGCTCCCAGGACGTGATGGGACGGGGCCATGGGAAGGCGGGGACCAGGGGCGTGCCCGGGCCTGGCACTCACGTTTCTGCGAAGACGTAGAGCGCCGTGATGCACTTGGGAGGCCGGGGAGGGTCCAGGTGGTCGAGGCGCGCCACCGTGTTGACGACGCCGAATAGAACGGCTGCCTTCACCCAGTCGTACACCAGGTTTGAGTAGGCCAGGCCCGCTGGGGAAAGGGCGTGGTCATGGCCAGGGGGAGCCGCACCGGCCACCCCTCCCCGGACCCCTAAATCCCTCCGGAGGCGCTGAGGCCTGCCTTCTCTGAGGGTAAGCTTTCCCCAGGTCCTGGGGGAGGCCCTTGCACCTGGCCCGCCCCTACGGAGACCCCGCCCCCTACTTCTCGGGGAGGCTCTAGGCCCCACCCCTTGGAGACCTCTCTCGCGTTGTCCTGGAGGTGGTCTTTGCGCCAAGCCCGCCCTCACGGAGACCACTTCTTGCGGGAGGTGCTGTGCCCTGCCTGCCCCACAAAAGTCCCCTCCAAGGTTGTGGAAATCAGCCTGAGGCCTCCAGGAAGTGGGGCGTGCTCTGTCAGATACGGCTCCCTTGTCATGGGAAAAGCTAACTCCAAGTCCCATGAATTTCAAGGAATAAATCCCCGCTTCCCCACCCCTTGGATAGGTGCTGTGTGCTCTCTGGGCCTCAGTCTCCCCAGCTGTGATGCTGAGGGGAGTGCAGAGGGTCGGTCTTCCTGGGTTGGTGGTCCCGGTTTCTGTCCCTGCGAGCACACACCGAGAGCACTGTTCCGGAGGCGGTTGGCGAACTTGAGGTCACTGGGGATGGTGAGGATGTAGAAGAAGTGAAAGAAGATGTCCACGGTTATGATGGCCACCACGCTGAGGCCTGCCTGGGCCCGGATGCGCCACAGCTCGCCATCTGGCCTTACCGGTTCCACCTGGCTCACCTGGTGGGGATGTGGAGCAGAGCATCTGAGGGGGGAGGCAAGCACTGCCAGAGGTGCCCTGTTTGAGGGGAGTCACCACCTGCCTGGGAATCTGAGGGTAAAGGGAGACAGGCTTCATCCTGCGAGCCATGCCTGAGGGGAGAGACACTGGCTACCTGGAGTCTGAGGAGGGTTCACTGTCTGCCAGGGGAGACCCAGACCTCTCTTGGGAACCCCATTTGAGAAGCAGTAGAATGTCCATGCTCTGTGATCCCTGTCTCAGGGTAGGGGGAGGAAATATGGCCCCATCCTGGAATTTGAGGAGGAAGAGGAGACATGGCTTCATTCTGGAGTCATGCCTGAGGGTGAGGACACAGCCTGCTCAGGGAGTCCTATCCGAGGTGGGAGACCCGACCTCACTCTGGGAGCTCCCTAGACAGGGGAGACTCAGTCCTGCCTGGGGAGCCCACAGAGCATCCCCTCACCTGGGCGTGGAAGCGGTCAAACGTCATGATAGGACCGAAGAAGAAGAATGGCAGGTAAAAATTATACTTGAGCAGGTCGGCTAGGGAATAGCGGCGGTCAGGGTGGGCACACCTCTCCAGTGCAAAGCTGGTGCAACGCAGCACCGTGAAGCCGCTGCCCCCATGAAACAGCACCTCTTGAAGATCAAAACTGCCTGTTACAAACCCGCTCTGGATGGGAGAGAACAGGCCACCAGCTCACCAGGGTGCCCCTGTCTCCAGGAAGCCCACTCAGCTTCCCACAGGGGCCCAACCTGGCCCTGCCCCTTCCTCGCTTCCAGAATTGGTCAACACTGGACACTGAGGGTCAGTTTCATGGCTGGAATAGAGCAAGGAATGAGCCAGACACCTCCCTGCTGGGGTGAAGGTGAACACCTTGTAGGCCAGGGGTACTCTGTAGTCAGGGGCTTAGAGATGAGTGGAAAAGCAAGGGAAATGCTTGGGGATACTTGGGAGGCAAGGGCTTTGGATGAGGTGAGAGGCTTGGGGTCCTATCCTCACACCCCTCACCCTGTCTTGCCTCAGTGCACACCTGCCAGGAGGTGAGAGGGTCCAGCTTGAAGGAGGCAAGGCTGGCCAGGCCAAGGCCCAGACAGAGCCAGGGTTGGCCCAAGAGTGAAACCACATAGAGGCCCACACAGTGGCCAAGCAACAGCAGCAGGTACTTGGGGCCCATCGTACCCACCACGGCCAGGACCCCATACACAGCATACATCCAGGAGCGGAGCTGTGGACAGGGACAGTTCAGTCAGTGCTAGGATCTAGCATGGATTTTTCCCCAACCCTTGTGTCTACAGAGGAGCTGGGGGTGGGGGCATCTGGGGTGGCCCAGGCCTGGCTCACCTGGGGGGCTACCATCGTGCAGAGTTTAGCAAACAGCACATGTCCAGAGAGGGCAAAGATGATGACGTTGCGGAAGGAAGTGAACCACATCACCCACTCGAAGTCAGCCACGTCCTGAGGTAGGCCCGCACAGGAGGAGGTGGGCAGGTTAAGGTGGGGAAAGGGGCAGGATGGGCAGGCACCTGGGCTGGTCAGGGCCCCGGCACCTTCCCAGCCCCCGTGTTCTTATGCATTAGGAGGGAACAGTGGCTGGAGGTCCATCCATTCCCCTGTGAGGGAAGGGCCCAGGCATAGAGGTAGAGAGGAATGAGGGGCACTGTGTGGGCTTCCGTGCCCTTCAAAGCTCCTCCTGTACTCAGCACACTTCCTGACATTCCACCACTATTGCTTTGCTCCTGGAAAGGGTGGAGATGGAGGCCCCTGCTGAAGCACATCTTACTTATAGGCACCCATCTCCTAAATGAGAAGGGCCTGAGGGATGGGATAGGGAGGAAGAGTCCAAGCTTGAGGTTGCCCCCAGATGGACGCAGGAGGGGACAGTGGAGATGCTGAAGGTGTTAAAGCTCAAGCCAGAGGCTCTCCCCACTGTGAGCCTCAGTTTTGCCCTCTGTCACTTGGGAACATCAGAAATAGGGAAGAGTGGAGGAAAGGTTTGGGATGGAGATGATGTGCCAGGGGTCAAGGACCCTGAGGCAGGCTTCAGGTCTGGGGGACCTACCATCTTCCGGCCAATGTACTCCCAGCCTGGCCGCACAGACTCCCGGAAGGACTTCCTGTGGGCCCCATCTGAGAACAGAGTGTGGCCTCAGGGGAAGGGGCTCCTTCACACATCCCCATGCCTGCTCCCTATGACTAGCTCCCACCCTGAGGGGAGGATATCAGGTCTGTCCCTGTCCCTGTCTCCCTGTCTCCGCTTCTCTCTGAGTCTCTGTGTGTCTGAGTCCAGGTCTCTAACTGCATCCTTGACTGAGCATCTCTCTGTATCTGTCTCTGTCAGTGTCTCTCCATGTCCCTGTGACTGCACCTGGCTCAGCCCAACCCCCAGGGCCCGGGGAGCACCCTGGGTCTAGAGTCTGTGTGTTTCTGGCCTTGCTTGATGGAACCCTGAGGCCCCTAGGGGAAGAAGGGACCCACCCCCGCCCCAGGGCCCAGAAGTTACCTTTTGAAGCCTCAAGGAGGTCTCGGCCTGCATAAGCCAGGGCCCCACTCAGCACCAAGGAGTAGAGGCCCAGCTCGGCCGCAGGCAATGCAGTCTTGATGCCCATAGCCTGGATGGGGCTGGGGGAGAGAGGTTGGGTGAGGACACTGCAGCTGCCAGCCCTGCCTAGCCCCACCTCATGGTCCCCAGTTGAGGTGGTGGCGGCCCCACTCTGAGGAAAGACCGCCCCTCCTGCCCCTTGGGTATTTTGTGCAGTGTTCTCCCCTCCCATGTCCCGTGTCCCCCAACACCCAGTGCCCCATCCTAGATGCCCCTTTAGCTCCCATCTCTCCCCTTAGAAGCCTAGTCTCCACTCTCAGCCTGCCTTCCTCACTGCATCTACTCCTTCATATCTTTTGGGTGGGCTGGTCCCTACCCTCTGCCCAAACCACTCCTGCCAAGGCCCCTGTGACCTTCATGTGGAGAAACCCTATCTGCATCACCTCAATAACCGGCCCCCAGGGTCCCCATCCTCTTCAGTGGCCCTCCCCTAAGTCCCCTCCTCTGACCCCCTCCCACTCCTGAGCTGCCTTTCCTTCCCTGAGACCCTGTGACTTCCCCAGGTCCTGCCCCCAGCCTCCAGCCTCTCACAGACCCCATTCCCCCAACAAGCCTGAGCCCCTGCGCTGCCATGTCCCTGGTCCCTGCCTATTTTCGTGGCTGCACGGGCCCACTCTCTGTGTCTGTGCAGTCAGGTCTTGGACGCTGGTGGAGGCCATGCTATTTGAGGAGGAGCCCTAGTGTAGCCGGTGTGGGGCCAGGAAGGGCCAGGCGGGCACCAGGGAGGGCACTGGCCGCTGTCCAAGGTGCTGATCAGTATCAGGCCCAGGGTGAGCCTAGCTCCCTCCTGCCAGGGCCTAGCTTGTCCCCAAGAATACTGCCTGGCCAGGCCATCCCTGGGGCTTCAGCTAGCACCTATGCCCTTCCCGCCCTGCTCTGACCTGGCCTGGGGCTTTCCCAAGGGCCCCATGGGTACAGACTGTCAGGGGTCAGGGCCTGAATTAAAGGGAGGAACGTCTAGGTCCCCCTGGGTCAAGAGGTGGCTGGTGTGGCGATGCTCCCACCCCAGAGCTTCCCCCAGATCTCCGTCTCCTACCATGTAGCTAGCTTTCCTAGGTCCCCCCAGTCAGCATTCTCCCCATTATACAGATGGAGGGTCACGGACCAGAGAGGGGCGAGGACCTGTCAAGGTCACACACTGTGACTGAGGCAGGCTTCTGTCTGCCTCTCCTTGGGACCAGGTGTTTGCAGCAAGCCCTCTGCAGTCTCAGATAAGGGAAAACCCTCCATGCCAGGGGTAGGGGGTAGTGGCCGGACCTGACTCCTGCTGAGAAGGCTGAGGCACCTTCTCATGGGCTGAGTGGGGGTAGAGAGGCCCCAGGGATCAGGTTAATGGAGCAGGAGCTTGAAACCGGAGCGCGGTGAAGAGCCTGAGAAATAGCTTTGTCAGCTGCCTCCCACTCACCACTTTCCAATTTTAGCTCCCCATGGCTGGTGCAGGGTGTCCCCAGCATGGCCTTTGTGGGCAGGGCCAGAGCTGGACCCCGGCCTGGGGCCTCTTCTCATAGAACCCCCCCACCCGGGCCTGGGCTGACCTGTGAACACAGGAGTGCCCCTGCCCCTGGTCCTGCTGCCTCAGGTGCTCAGGTGCACCTGGGGTAAATCCCACTTTGGGGCCTATGGTCTGGGTGAGGGGTCTGAGGTGGGCCCCACAGGTCTCGGGGCCCCAAAGTAGCTGCATCTCCAGCTGGCACTGACCTTGAGGAGGCTGTGAGGGACCCTGGCACACTGCCCACCTCTGGGCTCTGAGGTCCTGTGTCCGACTGTGCGTCCGTCCGACCAGCTGGGCTCTGAGGCCACGGTGGGGTGTGTCCATCCCTGGGGTCCCCACCCCTTCGAGGCTATGAGTGGTGAGTGGTGACAGCGGGAAGAGGCGGGGGAGGAGGAGGGAGAAGGGGGGAGGTGGCCTTCCCGGAGTGGAGCTGAGTGTTGTGGAGCAGAGCCGAGTGCTGCAGAGCTGCTGGCCGCAGGGAGCCGCAGGGAGGACTGTGGTGGGGAGGGGTGGCCAATGGCATAGGATCAGACAGGGACACCTGTGCCTTACCTCAACCTGCCTCCCCTGCCCCCCAGAGAGCTTGTGCCTCTCCCTCACTGCTGGCTGGGACTCCCCTCCTCCAGTAAGCCTTGCCGGTGGCCCTACTGGCATCATCAGGCTTATGAGCCCTGTCCCCACCATACTTGCACACATGTTCCCATCTTGACATGTGAGTTCCCAAGGGCTGCTCAGGGCAGATCGTCTAGCCCCTGCCATGGTCCTTCTCATTATGCCAGAGGTCTGGCTGGCCAGACATTAGTGCCTGGAGGACTGGCTTGCCTAGTGGGACTGGAACTGGCATGAGGCATGTGGCTGAGAGGGGTCCTCATATCCCAGCCTTGTCTCATAGGAGTCACTCAGGTTGAGAACCGCTAGCAGGGTCACTTGGCACAGTCTGAGTTGGCACTTGGGAGTGGCCGGCATCCTTTGATGGTAGGATGGAGGCAGACAGGAATGTCCCCAAACAACTGGGACTCCTGGGAGGGGAGGGTCAGGGCCAATACTCTGGGAAGGGGCAAAGAAGGCCTCAGACCTGGCTACTTAATGGGGAGGGGTATCCTGAAGACCCCATGTAAGAGGTCAGGAGCCTCTGATTGTCCCTTTTGGGGTAAGGACCTCAGAGTTTGGGCACGGTGTGTTTGTGCCATGCCTGTAGAGACCTACCTGTTCATGCATGCACCTGGGGGTAGAAGGAACTGTGCGACCGTGATCAGTGACAGGTCCTGGAGGCCCTGCTAACCCCAGCCACAGCCATAGGCTTAGCTGAGGATGGGAGAGGAAAGGGCTGCTCCCCACCCAGCAGGGGCCCTTCCACTGCCTAAGCGAGGGGTGGGCAGGAGAGAGGTTCCCCTTGCCCACACCACCACAATGCACTTAGGCAATGGGAGTCCTCCCAAGCATGCAGACACCTCTGGCCCAGAGGCAGAAGCAAGGAGACACACACCGCACACTGACATAGAGGCATAAGTCCACACATGCGCACAGCAAGACAAGCAGCAACCATAAACCCAGGGACCTGCAATCCACGCAGACCCCGTCCTGTGAGCCTGTGCGATCTCTGGGCTGCAGCTTTCTGCCTGCTGTCCACTGCTGTGTCCCCAGAGCAGAACTGGGCAGCAGGTGCCCAGAAAATTTGTGGAATCAGTGACTGCTTGGAGCAGGCCCCAGCACACCCACTTCTCAGAGGCTGGTTTTGAATCCAGAGACACTACATCTGGCTGAGGTGTCAGCCCAGAGCTCACCTGTGAGGGTCGCTGGTCCCGACAAGCCATGAATGATGATCACGGCAGAGTGGGGGCTGGGGTGGGGCTGCAGTCAGGGGTCGAGGGCACTAGAAGAGGCCAGTGTCAGGGAAGGGGGCCTGAGCCAGACTGCAGGGGTTAAAGAGGACTTCCTGGAGCGGGGGACACCCGAGCAGTTCTGAAGGCAGTCAGTGGTTGTCAGAATAAACTAGTAATAGTAGCCAGGCCCGGTTCTAAGACTGTACATGGATTCTTTTTCATGTCACCACAACCCATGGGGTAGCTGTTATTATCCCCAGCTGGTAGCAGAGGAACCTGATGCCCAAGGAGGTTAAGCAGTTGGGTCAACCCGCTAGGCTTTCTGGAATTGATTGTGCTGCAGGGTGAGAACCCGGCTCATCCACACCGCGCTGCCTGAGACCAGCCTGGGCCAGCCTGCCATCCAGCTGGTGCACGGTCAGGAGGGAAGCATACGGGTGGTGTGGCCCTGGGGTTAGGAGCGCAGATTCAGCCCACTGCCTTGAGCCTCATCTCTGCCCTGTTGGTGTGATTTGGGCCATTCTCTTCACTTCTCTGGGCATCAGACCCTCATTTGTGAAACGTACATACTGCTGGCCCTGATCTCACTGGGTTCTGGGGAAGGTGGGGTTTCAACGACTTACTACCTGGCTCCATGAACTGCTGCTCATGAAGAGGCTGTGAGGGAGCCACAGGGCCCCACCATCCAGAGGCCCAGAGAGGTGGGGACTCACACACACCTGGGTGACCCCCACACCACGGGACTGGCAGGGAGCTCGGCATGTGGGGATGGTAGATGTGAAGGACAGGGGAAGCCCCTTGGACCTGGGCCTGGACAGTCAGCTCCACCCTGTGTGAGGGGTGGCGGGAGGGAAGGGGGCGTGGTGTAGCCAGCCCCAAAACAGGGGGCAGGAAGGAAGCTGTGACTGGTCTGAGACCAGCACAACAACTTAGGGTCAACTTCCCACAAGCCACAAGGGCCACTGGAAACGTGGCGGGGAGGGGACTGATTCTCTCCAGCCTCGGGGACACCAAGTCCTTGTTCACCTCCATGTTTTTTTGTTGCTCAAAAAGGCAGGAAAAGTACCCTGTGTGTATCATTTGTGTGTGTACTTGTTTTGCATTGTACGTTGTTTGTGGCATGTGAATATTCGTGTGCTGTGTATGTATGTATGTGCTCTGTGGTGTCTGGGTGTGTGGTGTATATTTATTGCAGGTTTGTGTATGTTATGTGTGTACGTGGGGTACAGGGACTTAGGACTGTGTGGAGGCAGCACCTCCGGAGTGGAGTGGGCAGGCACAGACTTCCTGGCCATGAGCTCTCTGGGCAAGGAGAGGGGGAGGAGCTCTGCCCACCGAACGTGGGGGACCCAGAGTAGCACCCCAGCTGCTCCTGGAGACAAGGGAGGGGTCCAGTGGCAAGAGAATGTGTTTGGGGCTCGGCCTGAGTCAGCTTGCCCAGCTTAGCTGCAGTGTCCCAGAGGCCCCATGGGGAGCCATGCCAATGGCTCAGCTGGATCTCACCTATCAGTGCCAGAACCTGAGCACCTAGACCCGCAGCACTGGCCTGGGGTGCAGCCACGAACAGTCCTCAACTGAAGCCTCTTTGCCACCTGGCCTGTCTCCTTGCCCTTGCCCCTTGGCCCTCCAGGGAACCTGTTCCCCCTCCACACACACCTTGTGGCTCTGGGAAGGGACCTCGGTGTTCTTCTCTGTAAAAGGCAAGCCCAGCCTGCCTGCTGCCCACCCGCCTGAGGAATGGGGAGGTCACCTCAGGGCCCAGGGGCAGGTGCTACTGCCCAGGAGGGGCCATGGGCACTAACTTGGACAGACCGGGCTGCCCTCCTCCCCACTCGGCCCACTGGGGTTAGATCCCTCAGGACCTCACTCCTTGGCCCAGCTGACAACCCTTCTATCCCTTAAAAATCCTTCTCCCTGTCTCTCCTGGGCCTTCCCCTTCCTCCACCCTCCACCTCAGGGAGATGTGATGGGCAGATGGCTTCCTGACAGCCCCTTCCCCACCCAGATCTGGGCAATGAGTCTGGGAGCCGCAGGGAGGAAGGTGGGAGTCTCTGGTGCCACAGAGGTCACTGCGCCCTTCCACCCACTCCTCCTGTCCCTTCATGGCCCTGTTTCCCACGCCTCAGACTGGACCAGGAGCTCCCTGAAAGAAGGAAGCAAGCAGATTCGCCTCTGACACCTGCACGGCCCAGAGAGGCTGGTGACCGATGGCTAAGTGGATGGTGACCTGCGATGGCTCTGTCTCCCAGCTGGCCTGGGAGTTTCTGGAGATCAGGGGCCGTGTCTGACTCACCTGGCACCCCTGTGCCTCGGGCAGGGGAGCTGCTCAGCAAGAATTCACTGAATTAAGAGAGGAAATACCAAGAGCCATCATTTACTGAGTGCTGCGTGCCAGGCACTGCTCTAAAAATCTGGCACCTCTAACTCATTGAATCCTGAAGACAGCTTGGATGAGGGAATGGAGCAGACATGGTCTAAGCTGGGGCTGCCTATGGCAGGTGCCAGCGGATGTGGCAAGGGGCCTTCCGAAGCTCCACAGCTGGGCTCTCAAGGTTACCCACAGAATTCATAAACGGAAACAGTCGTCTATATCCGCAGTTGGCCTAAGCAAGGACCATGCCCACGCTGACCTGTGCAAGACCCCAGCTAATCAGTTTACCCACAAACGGGCAAACAAGATTTACTCTGCCCCACTGTCTGCAGTGTCTCCCCTCTTTCTCTTATATAAGTCCCATTTTTATCTTTGTGGGGTGAAATCAATCTATTCATGTATGCTTACTTCCACACAAGGGACATACATGAATAGATTGATGAACTAAGTGTCTCTGAGCTATTCTTTGACCCTAGAACAGCCCCATTTTACAGTTGAGGACATGGAGGCACAGGAAGGTTAAAAAAAACTTGCCAAGGTCACGCAGCTTGTGAGTAGGGAAAGCGATCTCCCCAGGTCCCTGTCCACACCCCGCGACCAGGGGCTGTCTTCTTTCAGCTGGGCTTCCCCCAGGGGAGGCGGTGTTTCCATGGTATGTGTGTGCATACTTGTGCATGCAAGTGTGTGTTCCTGGGTACACCCACATTTGTGTGTGCCACTGCACAAGTGACACAAGTCACTGTGTCTTCACGTGTGGGAGTGTGTCTGCATCCACATAAGAGCATGCTCACTTGTGTGTGGGCGTGCCTGCAGGTGTGTGCGCATGCTCCTGTGGGTGGTGCTGTGCGTGCCAGTCAGCCAGGTGTCTGTGGGCACGTGTGCACGTATGCACAGGTGTGTGCTCCTGAATCTAGTGTGTGTGTGCATTTCATCTCTGTGTGGGCCTATGTGTGGACACATGTGGCTATAATGTTTGGGGTCAGGTGTGTGGCTACGGTGACCCTCCTTGGAGCCAACCCCTCCTCATGACTGTAACCAAAGTCAATTGGAGGTGACACTGTGACAGTTACAGAGGGGACTGGGGGCTCCTGAGCCCCCTGCAGCAGTCCTCCCAGCTTGCCCCTGTGGCAGGGTGAGGGAGATACATAAACTCTCCACCCTGCCCGCCCAAAGCTCCTGCGCAGTCCCACCTGTGCCCTCCCCACCAGCACCCACGAGCTGCAGCCTTCTGCAGGCAGAAGGTGGTGTCCTCGGGACAGCTGGCTGGGGCAGAGCCATCCAGCTGTGGGCGTGCTCTCCTGCCCTTGGCAAGCTGCTTGACTGGAGGACGCTGGTTGTGGAGTCAGGCAGGCCAGGGTTAAATATTAGATATGCTTCTTTCTGTGAGCCTCAGTTTCTTCATTTGTAAAATAGGGCGACAATCCCCTGGGTCACTGGGAGGATGAGATGGGGTCAGGTTTCCACAGTAGATGCTCATTCACTGAGAGCTGCAGTGACTATGAAAAATCAATATTATTATTACAAGTCCGACGGTCTGCTGCTGAGGGAGAGGCTGACGTGGCCAAGAGCGTGGGGACCTGGTACCCCAGGTCTGCAGAGGGTGGCCACAGAAGGAGCCTCGCGGGGGTGTGAGGGATGGTGTGGGGGCAGGATGGGCTGGGTGGCCTGGGGAATGCACCCAGCCCAGAGCACCGAGGTCTCTCCTGTGCAGGAGCCAGGTGGGGGTGCAGGGCCCCCCAGCTAGGACAAAGGCGGTGAGCACATGCCAGAGGGACTGCCTCTGTCCTTTCACAGCTGGCTGGCTGTCCCAGAGCTCTTGCTGATGCCAAGCTGGCTTCTGGCCTCTCCGTAGCCAAGCCTGCCCCAGGCCTCCTCTCCAGGCTCCACCAGGGCTTCTCTGCCCTCGTGGCCTGTGCTCTCAGCTTCAGTTATCCTTGGGGAGCCTCTTCTGGAAGGAAGGGTCGAGCTGGCCGCCTAGGGCTGGGTTCCTGGAGTGGCTACAGTCCTCACACAGAGTCTTGTCTTCTCAAGGCCTGAGGCTGCCCTGTCTGGCCAGGCTGACACTAGGGCCACCCTCCTAGTGCTTGTCTGCCTTCTGCTGCCGGAGGGCCTGCAGAAAGACCCCCTTCACCTGGTCCAGGGTCTCATGGTACACACGGAAGTCCTCCTCCTTCCCCTGCAGGGCACTGCCCAGGGCAGCCTTCAGCATGTCGTTCTCCTCTACCTGGATGGCCAGCCTGGACCACACGGAGACAGGGCTCAGCATGGCGCGAGCCGTGTGTGGACAGGGGCCCCTGGGAATGGGGCTTCCAGCCCGGCTGCTCCTTAGGCTCAGGATGTCTCACTGACCCATCCCCCCACAGGCCCTTGGGGGGATAACCATGAAAGATTCCTCTCTGGGGCTCGTCTGCAGACCTGAGCCTGGCACCCAGTAGCCCCCATCAACTGTCAGCTGCCTAAGGAGAGTATTCATTGGCAGGGGTTTCTTCTTCCTTTCCCATCACTGCATTTGATCTTAAATGGCTTAACTGAGGAAAGTGAGTTCAGCAACTCATGCCTAATAAACCTCTTGGCACCAGGGGGTCATCAGGGTCCTGCTGGGCCCCTCTGCCCTCTGATGGCCAGTCCCTGAATTGCAGGTCTAGAGCCCTGGACCTGCCTTCTGGGCAAACAGAAGTTTGCCCATCTACCCATCAACCCACCTCCACCCAAACAACTTCAATGTTTCAGGGAGATGGGGCGGGGGAGCACCTGGTGGCCAGCTCCTCCATCTGGGATTCCACGGGCACGTCAGAAAGCTCTGCGAAGTCTGGCTCCTTCCTGTTGCTGGCGTTCTGTTTGTGCTTGGTGTTACAGGTGGGCGGACCTGAGGGGGTAGCAGCCACTTACTGTGATGAGGCCATGCCCTGTACCGACCCCCTCCCTCTCCTTGCCCCATACCCATCCCCCCTTCCTGCGATTGCTCTGGGTGTTCCCACTGCCTGATTTCCCTTCCGGCCTCTCCTCTTGCTGAGCATTCACTCCCTTCAAGGTGCACGCCGAGGGCTGCCCCCTCCACAAGCCCTTCCTGATGCCCGCTCTGCTTTCCCCTGACCCTGGCTGTGGCCTCTACGACAGCCCTGGCGTGGCCTGTTCTGTACCAAGGTGCTGTCTCACCTCACTGTCTCCATCTTTATGCCTTACGAGTTTCTGGTAATTCGTTTCCCAAGAGAAAAGCCAGCAGGTCTGAGATCTGGCCGGGCGGTGAGCCAGAGTCCAGGTCATCACTGCATCTGATGCCCTCACACCACTGCATCCCCTCCTCCACTGCCACCCCCATCTGGGCCAGCAGCTCCACACTAGGAAGCAGGGGGATCTAGGGCAGCCAGGGACCACAGAGCCACACGAGGAAGGGACCTGAAGTCATTAGGCTGATATTCAGAAAAAGACGACAAAGCCCCACTCATGGGGAACTCCGGCAAAATCACAGCATCAGAAAACCTCTGTGCTGAAAAGGGCCTCAGAGGTGGTGTGGCCCAAGGGAGCTCGCCTGGCATCAGACTCGGCTTTCACCCCCTGCTGTGTGGCCTCAGAGGACCCAGCAACTCCTCTGAGCCCGTTTTCTCACCTATAAAATTTAATAGTTCTGGCCTCTAGACCATTGTGAGGCCTGAGTGCGTTCACACTTGGACCTCAGGGCTCTGAGTAATCGGACCTCCCCTTCAGGGCCCCATGACTTCTCTGACCTCCTCTCATTCCCCCTCCCCTCGCCCCGCTCCAGCCTGGCCGCCTCACTGCTGTTCCTCCAAGCCACCAGTCAAGCTCCCACGGCAGCACCTTTGCACGCACCCTTCCCTCAGGCTGGGGTGCTCTCCCCCCAGCTATCTGCATGGCACATCCCTGCCCCCCATCTCTGCTCAGCTGTCAACTCCTAAGTGAGGTCTTCACCGGCCACTCCATAAAAAACAGCTACTTCCTCTGCAGCCTCTGCCCCTCGCTTCTGCTTCATGTCACCACGTGACCTGTCATGTCTTCTACTGGTTTACTTGTTTATTTTCTATCCCCCGCCACTGGAATGCAATGAAATGGAATTCCAGATTCTGGTCTCCTTATTTTACAGACTGGAGGTTGCTGTACTCCCCAAAGGGGCAGTGCTCTGTCCATATCACAGGCCAGCAGGTGGAGGGATCACATGGACCCTTTCAGGCAGCTGCCCCCTACTGTCCAGGCAAGACCAAAGTGGCATTCTTGCTGGAGCCCTCAGAAAACTGTGTGGTTAGCCCTCCCTGGTTGGAAGCCTGACAGGAGGTGGGCCCAAAGCTTGGAGACACCATACTTCTGGTGGGTCAGTACGGTTGAGCCCCAGAGACCTTCCCCAGCCTGGACTCTCAGCAGTTGCTGGAAGTCCCTGTCAAGTCCTGGCCCTGCTGGTGGGAGAAGGGTGAGCAAGAGGCCCCTCATGACCCACGTCTGGCACATCCTTCTGAAACCTCCTGACCTTGTCTGGGCTGAGCACTGGGAATAATGGTCCAAGTGTCCTTGGCTGGGTGAGGGAGTGGGGGACTACTGGGGATGCTGGGAGACACTGCAGCAGGGGCAGCAGCACTCCTACCCTAGAGCCTGGAGGGTGGTGGGGTGGGGAGGTGAGAGGGAGACAGGCCTAGCCCCACCGCACTGGAAGTTCTTCCCTGGGGGTTAGCTACCCCAGAAATGGCTTCTGGTTCTGGGATCCCACAACCCCAGCTTATCCCATCCTGACATGATGCTGATGCTGCTGGTCTGGAGACTGCATCTTAAGAACTGCTGTGTTACAGCAATAGACCTTTTGGATTAAGACAACATTTCCCAGCTTCCCTCTGCAGGACGAGGATCTGGCCAATGGGATGAGAGCAGAAGTGACACCTGCAACTTTAGGGCCATGCCCTTAAAAGGACAGGAGCGGGTTGTCTCCTTCCCTTCTTCCCCCCCCTTTCTACTGCTGGTGGGGGAGCTGAAGCAGCCATCTTAAACCATGAACGACATAGGAGCTGCGTGTTGAGGGTGGTGGAGCCACAGACACAAGGAGAGGCATGGGTCCCAGAACCTGTGGAGAAGCCTACTTAGGTAGACTGCTGCAGGAGGCAGAAATGGATTCCTCTCCTGTTTCAGCCACTGCTGTGTGGGTCTCCCCAACAGACCAACTTTGCCCCATGACCAACCCTGAGTAGAATCGGCTCAGGACAGTGGGTTGAAGGCTGGGGTAGGGATGGCAGTGGAGGTTGTGGCTGAGGGCAGTCAGCAGAGGCACTAAGGGCTCACAGGTGGGCTGGGGCCACGGGGCCCCTAGAGCTCTGGGCTCCTGGTTCTGACCAGGAGGGCCAGGGGAAGAGGATACTCAGCAGCTGGGGTAGGGAGAGCACTGCCCTGGTGGAGGCCTCGCCTTCCCACATTCTCACCAATGGGGCTGAACAGCGCTGCAGGTTGGCTCTTTCATTAGCAGCAAGGCTGGCTCCATCCCCACTTCACCTAGAGCCCCAGCCCCGGCCCTACCTGTTTTGCTCCTGGAGGCGGCTTTCTGTGAGCCCGGCGCCCGCCTGAGCTCCAGGCGCATCTTCTCCAGTTGTTGTTCCAGCACTACAGCACGTTGCCGCTCCTCCTGCAGCTTCCTCTCTGACTCCAGAAGCTTGCTATTGCTCTCCTCCAGCCTGGGGATCAGAGAGGAGCGGCTGCCACACCCCTGGCAGTGGGGGCAGGCCCCATTGCCCCTGCTCAGGTTCTCGGCAAGGTGGACAAGTGTTACATTGGTGGTGGTGGGATTTAGCCTTCTTAATTTTTACTGGAGTAACACAGGAATATGCATTTAAAATCATATAGTTCTCTTCAAGGCTTCTGATGAAAAAATCGGCAGTCCTTCCTTACTTCCAACTCCTGCTCCCCAGAAGCAACCACTTACAACACTTTTAGCTGTGTCTTTGAATATTTACTACCATATTTCTACTGATGCTTACGCTGATATTTTTTCTAAGGCTTAAGTGGCATCTTTTGGCTTCCTGTCATGCAACATGAGAATGTCGTTTTCTTATAGTACTCTTTCCTGAAAACAGAATCACTTCCCTACCTCTCAGGGTAGTTAGATTACCATTTTGTTGCTGGATTAATATTAGGTAGTTTATTATGTTCTATTGCTATTGTAACAAATCACCACAAACTTAGTGGTTAAAAACAATACAGATTTATCATCTTGCAGTTCTCTAAGTCAGGGGTCTGGTTGGTTTCTTTGCTCCAGGTTCCACAAGGCTGAAATCAAAGTGTTGGCTCACCTGGGCTTTCATCTGGAGGATCTGGGGGACAATCGGTTGCCAGGCCCATTCAGACTGTTGGCAGAATTTGGTTCTAGGTAGTTGTAGGACTGAGGTCTCTATTTCCTTGCTGGCTGCCCGTCTGAGTCATTCTCAGCCTCTAAAGGCCACCTGGCTGCCTCCATCTTCTAAGCCAGCAATAGCAGGTCCTTCTGACGCTTAAGACTCTCTGCTCTTGTCCGCAGCATCACTCTGACTGACTCCAGCTGGAGAAATTTCTCTGCTTTTAAGGGCTCAACCGATTAGATTGGGCCTATACGGATAATCCACAATCATCTTCCTATTTTAAGGTCCATAACCATAATTACATCTGTGAAATCCCTTCTGCCATGTAATACTAAGTATTGATAGGTAGAACACCAGGGAGTGAAGGGCACTGGGGGTCAACATTCTGCCTACCACAGGGGGTTACACTGTTAGACCAATTATTCACAGTGGAGATGCACACTGTACTAATGATTACCTTTCACGTGTAATTTTCTGCTTTTCCAGGAGTTAGTGATTGCCTTTTGTCCACTGTTTCATTTTCTATATACTGTATCTGTCATAAATTCATGAGCCTTGAAGGCCTTGTTATATGGTTATTTCACACCATACAATCATATAAACATTTAATTTTATACGATACAAACATATAATGTTTTAATTCTTCTGAGGCTAGGTGTAGCGTTTAAGGCTTCTGTGGTACTACAGGTCAACCAGAAGGCCAGGGCTCCCTGACACGCAAATCATGACATGCAAATCAGGGTGGCAGCTCAGGAAGTGGTCTTTCCACCTTGGTGAAGGGCCAAAAAGATTCAGAATAACAACAGTTTTGAAGAGTATACAGATACTAACACAATCTTGTCAAGGAAGGTTTAGGGCCCTAGAGAAACATACATGCCCAAAGAGGATTGTTCAAGCATATCCTTTGAAACTTCATTTTTAAACCAAAAATAGCTAAAACAATCTAAAGGCCCATCAACAGGGGAAAGACAAAATAAATGGTAGCAAATTTGTACTATGGAATATGATGGAGCTGTGTTGGCCAACATGGTAGCTGCCAGCCTCACCTCCACAGGTAGCTATTTAAATGAAAATTAACGACAATTCATGAAAATTAACAATTCAGTTCTTTAGTCACACTAGCCACATTTCAAGTGCTCAAGGGCCACATATGGCTAATGGCTACTGTATTGAACAGCACAGATACAGAACATTTCCATCACTGCAGAAAGTTCTGGAGAGCACTGCTCTAGAGTACAGAAAGAATGAGTAGATCTATATATACAAACATAATAGATCTCCAAGTCACAGGACTGTGACATATAATATCATACCATTTATGTTAAAAAAATTCACCAAGTAATAAATTTTCTATGTCTACCTATTCTTGCCTGTAAATGCATGAACAAAGGTCTAGAAGGATGCACTCAGTAGATAATGGGGGTGAGGTGGGTTGAGGAGCAAGACTTGGTGGTCATATCCAAATGAGACTTTAGCTTCACCTGTTATCTGAAATGATAACGAGGAGACTCCAATCTTGTATTTGTATTTACAGAAGTTTTTAAAAAGACTAGGGCACTGGCTTTTTATGAATTGTAAATTAGAGGCCAGTATAAGGTGAGATGTGGCCTTGTCTATCCTCACTGCCCAGCCTGTTGGAAGGAAGGTGGCTGGAGCCATTGGGGGTGACTGAGCAGTGGCCTTTGGAGCCAATACTCTGGGCCCCATTGCTCACCCTCTTCAAAAATCTGCCACAGGTGGGGACTCACATGGCTGCCTCATCCCCCTCTGGGTGTGGAAGGGGAATAAGTCTTTTCCATCCATAAATCTGACTGTGCTCACCAAGGCTGAGGCTGACCCTTACCTACCCACCTCCCACCCCCTTTAAAATACTCTCGGCCTTGGCAGTTCTCATCCAGAACGACCCTCACTATGTCTTGCTGTGACTCTTCCTCATGAAGCCCTGATCCTGAGAGGTCATGGCACTCCACCATTCGTTCACTCACTCGCTCACGAAACATGTCCTGACTACCCACATATGCCAGGCACTGTTCCAGGTGCATAGTGAGGAGCAGCCGATAGTGAGGGGGAGTCTTTTTCCCCAGCAGCCACCTGCTGCTGCCGAAGACCCTAGAAGTCAGAACCCTATGGAGGCTGAGGGAACCCATGCCTGTGGCCAGGACTGGCAGATCCAGGAGTGCAGTAAGAATACACACAGGTGATGACAAACCGCTGGGCATTTAAGGGGAATCAGTTGCTCCAAAGAGGGGTCCAGGCTGGAAAATCAGCCCAGGTGGCCCCCTATTGATGGAGATGTAGCAGAGGAGGTAAGAGAGAGAAGGCTTAAAAATGCTTCAGTGAATTCTCAACGAGATTTGAAAAATACTGTAGAAGAGCTGATAGAGTGAGAAAGAACTCTTAGAAACAACAAGAAGCATCTCCAAACTTAAACAGTCATCACAAGTACTGAAAAATAAAATGGTCCCTGGTGAAAATTAAATGAGTGATCTTGAAGATAAACTGGGGGAATTATCTCGGAACACAGAGTAAAAATAACCCGAGAAGTGGCAACTACTAGTGAGAAGATAAGAGCCATGGAGGACAGAATCAGAGAATCTAATCTCCAAACAACAGGAACTCTAGTAAGAAAGGGAAAAGCAGAAAAAAAGCAGTAATGAGAAAATGATAAATTTTCCCTGAGCTCAGAAAAACCCGAAGTTTTCAAATCAAAAGGGCTCACTGTACCAGATATGATTACAAAAATAGACATCCTTAGACACAGCTGGTGACATATCTGAAGTCCAGGTGAGGTAAAATTCTTATAGCAACAACCCAGCTAGCACTTCTTTGAGTACTCTCCACGAGCCAGGTACTGTGTTAAGATACTGGGTATGCATTATTTCATTGAATTCTCTAAACAACCAAGAGGACACGTTAATATTTCAAGAAGAGACAGAAAGCCTGAACTTTAAAAAGGCTGTCAAAGATGTACCTTTGAAAAAGATATCAGGCCCAGACAGGTTCTCAAGAAAGTTCTATCTAACCTCCAAGGAAGTGATCATTCTTGTTGATCAGACTATTCCACAACATAGAAAAAATGGACAGCGTCTCACGTTTCTAAAAAAATCTGATTTCACAGTGATAGAGCAAATGGATTAGTTTTCTATTGATACATAACACATTGCCATGAACTTAGTGGCTTAAAACAACACACATTTATTTTCTCACAATTCCTGCAGGGTAGAAGCCGAGGCTTAACTTAGCTGGATTTTCTGCTCGGGACCTCATACAACTGAAATCAAAGTGTCAGAAGGGGCTGCTATGTCATCCCAGGCTTGGAGTCCTCTTCAAGCTCATTCAGGTTGTTGGCAGAGTTCAGTTCCCTGTGGCTGTAGGGCGGTGGGCCCCGTTTCCTTGCTGGCCATTGGCTGGGAACTGTTTCAGCTCCTAGAGCCCGCCCACCATTCCTTGCCGTGTGGCTCTCCCCTCATATTGGCAGTTTGCTCCTTCAAGGGCTGCAGGAGAAGGTCTCTGCCACTTCTACTCTCTACTTCCATCTCTGGCCTCTAAAAACTTGTGGCTGTCAAGTCAATTCCGATTCATAGTAACCATATAGGACAAGCAGAACTGCCCCATAGGGACAAGGAGCGACTGGTGGATTTGAACTGCCCACCTTTTGGTTAGCAGCCAAGCTTTTAACCACTGTGCCACCAGGGCTCCTTCTGACCTCTAGATTCTGATTTAAAGGATGAGTCAAAATCGACTCGACAGCAGTGAGTTTGGTTTGGTTTTTGTGATTTGGTCAGGCCCACTCAGGTCATCTCCCTTTGGATTAACTCAAAGTCATCTGATTAGTAACCTTGTACAGTGAAAGCCGTGAGAGCTGGAACTCGACAGACTGCCTGGTTTTTCCCAGTCTCGCAAGTTTTCTGCCTTTGACAGGGCGCAGTCTTACTCCCTTTCTATTGCTTGTCTTAGGGGAAAATATTCGAGTTTTCCTTCTCTGACGGGTTTCCCCCTTACACAGGTTCCGGCTTTCACAGGTTTTACTGTATATATCTGCAAAATCCCTTTTGCCATGTAAATTAAGATAATCATGAGAACAATATCCCATCATATTCACAGGTTCTGCCCACACTCAAGAGGCGGGAAGTATATAAGGCATAGACACCAGGGGGTGGAAATCTTGGAGGTCATCTTAGAATTCTGCCTGCCACAGTAAAAACGGAGGGAAAAAGGAAGAAAATAAAATGCAATGGCATTGTAAGAGAATACTGTAGCACAACACAGTTCAAGGAATACAAAGTTTATTCAACACTAGAGGTATAAGATTCAACATTAAGATTAAGGTCACGTCATCCTTTCACTAGATGCTGAAGAAGCATTTGGTAAAATCATTAGCCATTTCTGATTTAAAAAAAAAAAAAGTCAAAGTAAAATGAGAATAGAAGGAAACATGTTAACACAACAACATATTTTAAAATCAGAAACCAATAACCCATCAGTAGAGGAACGGTAAATAAGTAATAGTGGATTACACAATAAAGTAGTATATAACCATACAAAGATATGAAGAGAATGTGATATATTGCGAAGTGAAATAAACAGAAGAATATGCGCAATGTATAATCAAATTTAAAAATTTATAACAAATTAAACATTTTAAAATCCCACTGCTGTCGAGTCGATTCCAACTCACAGCCACCATACAGGACAGAGTAGAACTGCCTCAAAGGGTTTCCAAGGCTGTAATCTTTACGGAAGCAGACTGCCATATCTTTCTCACGTGGAGTGGCTGGTGGGTTCAAACTGCATACGTTTTAGTTAGCAGCTGGAATGCTTAAGCCCTGTGCCACCAGGGCTCCTTTTAAATTTAAAAATAGATAAATACTAATGCTAATATAACTCAGCTGATGAACTGAAAACAAAGAGGAATATGCAGGAGCTACTGACTAGTTTAAGAGGCTTTCATTTTTCTGCTACGTATTTCAGTAATGTTTATATTTTGTTTAACTTTGTAATTGGGGAAATTCATAATAAGGGAAATAATAAAAGACATCAACAGCAAACATCATATAAAGTAATAAAGGATTTTATGAATTCCCACAAAATTCAGGCACAACCAAACTTCTGATTTCTCACATTCTTCTCCAATGTGCCTTCCCCATCTCAATAAACGTCACCATCACGCAGTCAAAAAGCCTGAGAGTCACCCTTGCCTCCTCTTTCTTCCTTACCTTCAGTTTCCAATCCATTAGCAGGGCCTACAGCTTCCCCACCCCCCCAAAAAAAATTAAAGACTGATAAAACTTAGTGTCAGTGAGGAGATGGGGAAATGGTTAGTAGTTCACATTATTGGTGGGAATGTAAATTGATTCATTTTAAAAGGGCAGTTTGCCATTCATTACTGTGAACATTTTAAATGTGTATATTCTTTGATTCATCAATTCAACTTTTAGGAATTTATGGTACAGAAGTGCTCCCACAAAAATGTAAAGATGTGTTCAGTGTGAGTCCATTTTTAAATAATGTATGTAATGTGCACACGTGTGTGTATAATTGGATGTACAAAGAAAAGAATTGGGTAACAGTTCTTATCTTTGAAGAATGAGGAATCGGGGGCTGCGAAAGGAAGCTTCTTTTGCAATAAATAAGTATTATGGTGGAGCCCTGGTGGCGCAGTGGTTAAGAGCCTGGCTGGTAACCAAAAGCTCAGCAGTCTGAATCTCTCTGTCACTCCTTGGAAACCCTATGTGGCAGTTCCAGTCTGTCTATAGAGTTGCTA
The DNA here is from genome assembly GCA_030035585.1 of Dugong dugon. NCBI lineage: Eukaryota > Metazoa > Chordata > Mammalia > Sirenia > Dugongidae > Dugong > Dugong dugon. The sequence continues at coordinate 24,548,737 of CM057481.1, read as the reverse complement.
TGAGTCAGAATCAACTTGACAGCAACGGGTTTGGTTTTGGTTTAAGCACAACATTTGTCATAGAAAAGCTAATAAAACTTTCAATAGGGGTTTTAATGCCAATGTAAGGGGCAGAAGACATAAACTGGGGCTCCTACAAGGCAGCAAGCTGGAAGTGAGTCTTCTGCAGAAATCTGGAAGGCTCTAAAGAATGCCTCATTTGTGTTAAGAGGATTAAAAACTATCCATCTATGAGCCCAGGAAGTGGCATGGAAGCTTGTAGTCTACCAGGGCCTTAAGTGGGGTGGAGGGAGGGGGATGCCACTCATGAGAAACTGAAGCACAAGGCCAGCACTCATGTGTTCAGGAAATCCTAAACCAATAAATTAACATAAAGTACTGATCAGAGACCACTGAAACCCCAGAGGCTCCAAAGAAACAAAAGCAGAACCACTCTGTAGGAGCAGTTTCATAACCCAGGCCCCCTAGGACTCCCAAGAGAAAAAAAAAATCCCCACTGAAGATAAGCTCGCAAAAACAACACAAAAATATAAACCACACAGGGAAATAACTCACCACGAGAGGAGTCAATAGCATTACTTAGGATCCTAAGTAATGAGGATGACAAAGCAATTTCAAAGGGACTAAGTAAGTTTAAAATTTATTAAAAAGATAAAGGCAAGCCATCTTAATGAAAGAGAACAGGAGGTTTACATTAGAAATGAAAAATATAGTTCTTAAAATACATTTCATGGCAGATGAAGTGCTACTGAAGAGATTTAGTGAGCTGGAACATAGATTTGAAGATACCCAGAATTCAGCTCAAAATATTGAGATTAAGAACTGCAGTGGAAAGAATAAGAAGATCTAACACATGCTGACTAAGAGGAGTTTTAGATGAAAAGAACAGAGAAAATGGCTGAACATTTTCCAGAATCGAAGCCCTTGGACTGAAAAAACACACTAATTCCTGAGCAGGAAAAAGAAAAGAAAGTCTGTATCTAAACACATCACAGAGAAACTTGAAAATATCAAAGACAAAGAAAATATCTGAAAAGCATCCAGAGAGAAAGAACATTATTGATAAAGGAATGACAAACTGATACAGACTTCTTAGCAACAATGGACGCTAAAAGACAATGGAATTATAGCCTTAAAATGCTGAGAAAAAAAATATCCATCTATCTAGAATTCTATACCCAATTAAATTATCATTCAAGAGAAAAGCATAATAAAGACATTTAAAAGTGAACAAAGACTCAGAGTTTATCATTTACATACCCTTACTGAACTACAGGATGTACTTCCGTCAGAAGGAAACTGAACCCAGAAGGAAGGTTGAGATGCAAGAAGCAATTCTGAGCAAAGAAATTTTTAAACATTAAAAATGTTTAAATTCTGATATCACTAAATGGTACCTGTAGAAACTGTTAAATTGGTGTATGTTTTGCTGTGTATATTCTCAACAACAAAATAAATAAAATTATATTAAAAAATTTTTTAAATGCTTAAAATTTTACACACGTTGAAAAAGTAAAAAATAAACTATTTTTTTTTTTGAAAAAATGAATTTGGAGGGTTTAATTTCAGGGCATTTAAAAAAGAATGTGAAAGATAAATATTAGGAAACAGTAATTGAAGACCAAGTGGAAAATCTGAATTAAAACATTCTAAATTTATTCTATTGCTTGAAAGATGATAAAGAAACTCATTAGTTTTAGACTTGCTAAGCTGAGTTTTATGTTAAAAGTTAAGGGTAACCACTAAAAGAATAGAGATATAATGTGTAACTTCCAAACTAATAATAGAAAAAAAGGAAATAAAGAAAACCGATCAATCTACTCTTAGTAGGAAGAATGGAGAAAAAGGAGCAAAGAAAAACCATGGGAAATAGAAAACAGTAAGATAATCAAAATATTCAAAACATGACAATAAGTGAAAATGGGTTAAACTCTATTGTTAAAATACAGAAACTCCCAGGTTAAATTTTAAAACAAATCCAACTAGTATATGCTTTTTTGTAAGAGACATACTGAGTGGTTTTTGCCATGGCAGACTAACCAGATTAGCCCTTCCTATCAAAAAGAACTAGAAAAACGGATACAAGAAATAATGTTTTCAGACACCAGACAACAGACAGCTATGATCCTTCAGAGAAGGGAAACAAATGACATGAGTTCTACCCTCGCCCTGGCTTTCTGTTTAAGGCACTTTCTGCCTGGAATACAGGGAGAGGGAACTCAAGCCAAGCACAGTGGTCTCCCTGGGCTGAGGAGATGAGACTGGGGGTTGGGGAGGCTGAGGCAGCTGAATTTGTAGGGCAGAGTCCTGGAGAGGAGGAAGCTACAGAAAGACCTCCTCCTGAGCAAGACTGGGACAGTGTCTCTAGACAAGTAGATATTGAGGATCTCTGAGAAAGCCACTGGGCCTGCACTATACTAGTAGTTCAGAAGATACTACCCCAGAGTTCCTGCTACCGAGATCCTTGGACCTTCTCAGGCTCCTCTCTTGCCCTGCACCTTAGAGTCTGCTGGCTACCCAGCAACTTCCAAAAAACTCCCTTTTACTGAACTTAGTCAGAATTGGCTTCTGTTGTCCGCCACCAAACAGCTCTAACTGATACACGATATGGTCTGTCAGGCAGGAACTCAGTGCTGTCCTTTGTATTTTTCAATGTGGAGGTCACATGGTTGGATCATGTGTTGGCCTGGGCAGCAGCAATTCTTGCCAAAAGGGTCACTTGAGTGAGGAGTACTGATTTATCTGAAAGGAAGTCTGTCAATAACCCTTTGGAGAAAACTGTGCCGCCTGGTCTATTGCCTTGGCCCCCTCCCCAGAGAAGTCTTAGCTCCCCCATCTGCCAGCAGCTCTCCTGTTTTTATAATTCCAGACATAAGTCTAGCCTATGTCTTCTTCCTATCAATTCTCCAACAGCACCAAGCAGAGTGCCAGGCTCATCCTAGATTTTAATTACTGGTGGGTTGATTTCACTGAGTCAACTTCTCCATAGTCTCTCTCTCTAAAACTCCCGCCTCATGTTCACATGCCATTTGACAGTCTAACTTGTGTGCATGGACTTGTGTCCCTGTGATGCAGGGCCCCAAGGATGTGGGGCACTTAGGTGGGCACAAGTCACGACCGGGACTACCCTAGATCAATCCTGTGGGAGCCAAGCTTTCAGGTGAGGTGGACCCAGACTTGGATAAGGCCCAGCCCCTGGGCAAGGGGGATGCCCTTGTGCCAGGCTGTCCACCCCAATCCCGTGCAGGCCCATGAGAGAGTGTCCCTGGGTGCCATGTGTTACCGTTTCTGTAGGACAGTGACAAACTCTGTGAGCCGGTCACGCTCCACCTCGGCGGCCTGCCAGAGGGCCTTGAATTCTGTCACCTGTGTCTGCCAGCCCTTTTGTTCTGGGATGTCTGAGAACCTGGGGACCGGGGTGAATGGACAGAGAGCAGAGGTCATCTGAAGAGTGGCTGAAGACACAAAACTTACCAGGGGCCCCTGTAATGCTGGGAGGGATTGGAAGGACATTCAGGGGCCCTCAGAGATAGCCAGAGAGGAAGATGCCAACCCAGCCCATCCCCTGGCTTCTTCCTGGCCCCACCTAAGTCCCTAAGGCCCCACTTAACTGACTCCAAAGCTAGACTTGACAAGGGCTAGAGCTGCATGGGCACCTCAGGACATCCAATCCCCATGGGGCCTGGCTGCTATGGAAGCTGGCTCTTGTGGCCCTGAAGTGCCCTGGGTACCTGTGTGGCCTCTGGCGCCTGGCCATCCTGCCCAATACCAGGTGGGCCCAGTCCCTGTCTCCCTGCCAGCCTGCCCAAGCCCTCCTGTGGCTCTCATTTTCCTGGAGTCTGGACACCTTGGCTTTGAGACTTGGTCAGTTTTCTCCAGCCCTGACCCAGCCCATCATTGCTTCCCCCTCACCACTGGGCCTGCCTCCCAGCCCCCTACTTGCTGTCTGGGGCCAGGATAGAAGGTGAGCTCTGCCCCAGGGCCCACGAGTGAATTGCAAGCTGCTCTCTACCTTGCCCTTCACCTTTCCCAGTGCAGGCTGGGTGACATGGGCTTGCTCTCCCAGCATGGAAGGTCACAAGAAGGGCCTCAGAGGTGGGTGGTGGACCAATGGCTGGGTTGGGGCATGCGAACCCTGGGCACTTGGCCTAGTCCTGAGGTGGACTTGCTCTGTGGTCTTGGGCAGATCTCTTCCCCTCTCTGGGCCCTAGTCCTCTCTCTGAACCCTGAGGGGCTGGCTGAGATGAGCTTGAGGACTGCAGACCCTTCCATACTCTGACTCCTAATGATGCTTGAAGGTCTTGCTACTCAAAGCGGTCTCTCTCCCAGACCTGTTGAGTCAGGGCCTGCATTTTAATGAGATCCCCAGGTGATCTGTGTGCACACTGCAGTTTGAAAAGTCCTGCTCCAAGTCACCTCTGTGATTCTCAAATGGGAGGAGCGGGAACAGGGGAAGGGCTTCTGCCCCTTCAGAGCCAACCAGAAGGGAGTGGGTTCAAATCATGCAGCCCTGGGATCACTCTCTGGGATCACTCCTGTCCTGTGAACTGCTGTCCCACCAGTGAGGGGAGGGGACTGGAAGCTCCACAAGGGCAGGGCCTACACGCAGTTGGGTTCAGTAAACATTTGTGTGCTGGGGAAGAACAAGCTTGAGAGTCATCAGTCTGGGTGGCCAAGGAGCACACTGGCTCCTGCCATCCCTGCAGAGGGCAAAGGTCACAGCCACACAGGCCTGGAAGGGAGCTGAAGGAGTCATCCTGTCCATCTTCTGGCTCCCACTACCAGAGAATGGTTTCTCTTGTGACTAAAAGCTCAGGGGCAGAGGTGTTCTCCCTGGTGGTGGGACGAGACCTCCCTGCCCTCAGGGGTGTGGCATGAGCCCTGTGGCTCAGGGTCAGCCCACTCTCCCCCAAGTTACGCCCCTCATGACCTACAGGGCTGGCTTTGGCCCATGGTCCCTGAGCTGCCAGGTGTCAGCCAGAGTGCTGTAGGCACTCCTTGGGAGACAGCTGCCCAGAGAGAAAACCTACTTGCCTAGAGTCACACAGCAAGTACAACACGGGGCTAGGGCCACTTGGAGGCCTCGCCCCGAACCTGGGCTGACCTGCCTGGAGGCGCTGACAGCAGGAGCATGGCTCCAGCGGACAGTGGGCAGGGCTCGAGACAGGGCTCAGAGGCAGGACAAAATCACCCTTTGTCTGTGAGCTAGCAGGAGGAACAAAGGGCCTGTTGAGGCCCTAAGGCTTGATTTTATCAACAAAGAAGGGCCAGAGAAACGAGGGGATATCAGTCACTTAGAGTGGGAACTCATATGACGTGAAACTTTCCCCCTACTGACTGATTCTCAATGGCAAGAGAAGGCAAGGGAAAGTGCTGGGAGTCAGGCCCTGGAAGATTCCTTGTGTTAACTCTCTGGTAGTAGGAAGGAACACTGGCCAGGGAGTCACAGGGCCAAGAGTCTAGTCCTGAAACCCACTTGCTCTGTCACCCTGGACAAGAAACTGGACCTTCCCCATTCTGCATGTCCTTATGTAACCTTGGAAGAGTCCCTGGACTTTGCCTGACCTCAGTTTCCCCTCGTTTTAAATGGGATGTCAATGTTGGCTGAGCAATCAAGGGTGGAAAGGACCATGAGGGTCTGAGGGTCCTGGGTTCCATACCTGGGTGAGGGCCCATGAGGACTGGGCAGGGAGGGCCGCGTGAGAGCAGATTCCACCAGTGTGTGGCCCAGGCTGGTCACGGAGCTGCACAAAGATGGAAGAGGCCCATCACCACAAGAAGGCAGGCTGGGCCCCACTGGGCCTCACCTCTGTGTGTGCTCAGCTGGGAGGGGAGCAGGGGCCAGCAGGGATCCCGGGAGCCTGAGGAGGTGGCCAGTGCCGGCCCTCGCAGCAGCCCTGTGGATTTGCGGCTCTTCTTTCCAGAACTCCTGCTTGCTCAGAATGAGACAGAACCAGGAGACATCAGAGCCTCAGACAATCAAACACAGGTCTCTTTGAGATTCCTAGGAGCAGATGCATTTTGAGGCCAGCTCAGAGTGGGTATTAAACGGGGGCTGTAGCCAACATGCAATAATACCTGGGCCTCAGTAGCTCCCTCCTGCAGATGCAATGCTATATAATAGGGGAGGACCACATATTGGAAAACCAGAGCCACAGTCATCTTAAAATTGCTTTCGTGGCTTCCCATCAGAGGCGGCAGGAAGCAGCCTTTCTTCTGAATAATTAATATGCACTTTCCAACCCCACAATCCCCTTTTTTTTCTTACCGAGAGGATCCAAGCCTGACAACGTGATCGTCTGCTGAGGCCGGGGACTTGGTCAGGCCTGGCTCCTCAGGGACCTTGGCGGAGGTGTGGTTGACCTCAGACCCACTGGATCCAATGTCCACGCCTTTATTCCGAAGATACTGCAGGGAATAGACATGGGTCCAACTCTTGGGGCTTTGGCTTAGAGGCCTGGAGAAGGCACGAGGGGGCTTGGCTTGATTTTGGGTCTTTCAGGGAGTATGAAAGAGGCTTCTTTTCAGGAGAGAAAAACAAGGTCTGTTTGGTGAAGGCGCTGCTTGCATGATAATGACATCTAATAATGCCTCTTTTCAAAAAGGGAGCTACATGGTGTGCGGATGGTGATTGAGCCAGGAAGTTGGTCGACATTCAGGTCCCAAAGAGAGGTGCTCAGCCCTCAAGGCAGGTCAGAGGCTGCCAACTCCTCGGGGCCCACGTCTCTGGCAGCCCCACCCACATGCTGATGAATACTAGCTAGGTACAACCTGAGGCCAGCTTCCTTCCAGGCACCTGGAGCCACAGAGGTTGGCAGGTCCTCAGCAAGGGTCAGGAGCCTTGGGTTGAGGCTGGGCTTCCTAGGTCCCTCCCTGAATCGTACCCCTCCGAGCTATCTTCTGAATACCTGGTGGGGCCTGGCTGAAGATGGAACATTAGAGGACCCACAGCAGGGGGTGAGGACACCATTAATGCGAAGACAGTTGAAGTGAGCCCCAAACAGCCTGGCATGCCCTCCAGCCTCACCCATTCTGAGATGACCTACAACGTATGCTAACTTGTCTGGTGGGTAATGCTTGGTCAACTGGCTGGTGACCTCTGAGGTAAGGATTGGTCCTCTCTTGTGTACCTAGAGCAGGGACAGTGGTGGGGCAAAGATTCTAGAATGTTCCCGTGTGCCCCCTCAGACTTCACTTCCCAGTGAGCCTGTGATGGGAAGCAGGGTGAGGACTGCAAGATGATGCCCCCACTCATTACCACACGCTGTGCTCCCAGGCCTTCTCCATGTTCTGGGGCCCTCCCCCAGCCTAGGGCCTTCCAGTACTGTCTACGACAGCCAATTCTGTGACCCCAGGCTGCCCGACTCCAGAGACGGACAGCTATAGGACAAACCAGGTTAGCCAGCCAACCCTACCTGAGGTTGGGACAAGGGGCTCCTGGGTTCCCACACCTCTGACCAGACCATGGGTCTCTAGAACAAAGGGCAGGGCTGCTCTGTTTCACACTTTTGGGCAGGGCTGCTCTGTTTCACACTTTTGGCTTTACCAGTCAACTTCCCAGGGGGCCAGAGGCTGTGAGGCTCCTCCTCCACTGGGAGACCTGAGTGACTGTCAAGGAATCCTTCCTCCAGAGACCACCAGCTGATACCCTTCTCTGCCCCCCCGCACTACCACCACAGGAAGGAGCCATAGAGAGCCCAAGGTGCCTGACTCTAAGCAGCCCCAAGCTGTGCCCTCAAAGCATCTGCCAAGGCAAAATATCTTCAGGGGCTCACCAGCTGATAAACATTTACTGAGTATCTATTGTGTGTTCAGTCCTGTGCCATGGCCTATACACCCTCGAGGGGACTTCAGAGGATAAAACAAGAAAACGACCACACAGTGTGACAAAGGTTTGGCTTGGGGACACTTAGGGAGTTAGGAGAGTGCCCAGGAGGGGCACGTAACATAGAATGGGGGTCCTGGGGCTTCCTGGAAGAGCTTGTGACCAGGTAAGCCCTAAAGGCTGAGGGGCAGCTGGCCAGGCAGAGCCCACGGGGGAGGAAGGGGAAGAAGCGTGTTCAGGCATGTGAGCAGGCCTGTAGTGAGGAGACAGAGAGCCCATGTGAGGTGCTAAATGGCATCCATGGGCCAGAGCATGGGGAGAAGGGAATAATAAAGAGAAGATGCAGGAGTGGTAGTAGCAAGAGCTGGTCATGTGGTACTCTGGAAGCTGGATGAAGAAATTTGGCCTTCTGCCTGTCATCCTGCTGCCTGGAATGTGCATGTAATGGCTGGAGCTGTAGCCACCATCTTGGATTATGAGGATGAGGGCCACAGCTGGGGATGGGAGCCTGTGAGCTGGAAGAAGCCTGGATCCTTGAGGAATTGGTGAGGCAGAGGATCATGGGGAGCCATGAACAGCTTTTAAGCAGAGCAGGGACATAATCAGGTTTGTGTTTTAGAAAGGAAAAGTATGTGCAGAATGGGCTGGGGGGCCAGATGGAGGCAGGTAGGATGTGGTGTGGCCAGAGCTAAGTCAGGTTGAAAGAAGGGAAAAGAGTCAAGATTTTTCCGGATGATGGATGGGCTTGCCAGGGCTGAAAACCGGTACCAGTGTCAGTGCCCCACTCACCTGCACACTGAGCTGCCCAATCTCCAACTCCAGCTGCTGCACCTTGGCCTCCCGCTCAGCCACCATGGCCCGCAGCTGGGCGACGAGGCTGCTGCTCCGCTGAGCCTCGCTGTTGAGCTTCTGGTCCAGGCGGTGGTGGGACGCTCGTGTCTTCTCCTCCTGTAGACTCAGGCTGCCCAGGATCTCCTGTAGCTGCTTCAGCTGATCCTGGGGGGTCAGGGGGAGGGCGGGTGGGGGTCAGCCATGGGAAGGGAGGACAAGGACAGGCTGCCTCCCTTAACCCCCAGAAACCCATCCCCTCTGTTCCCACAGGAAACTCCCACAGGAAGCTGAGTGTTCCCTTGAGAAGCAGCAGGACCCCCTTTCTTGCTTGCCCTCGGGGACCAGAAGGCTTCAACCAGGCAGGTGGGGACCATACTTGTGTCTTCCCTTCTCTTGTCCTCAACTTCCTTCTCTCTGAGATTGGGCCATGAAGGCCATCCAAGGGGCTCCCAAGGACAACAGAAAACAGCTCACTTCAGCTGGTGGGGGATATTTTTATGAAAGAAACCCTGATCCCACTCTGCTGGGAGACCACCCTGAGAGGTACCATCTGGACCCCTTGCCAGGGATCGTTGGTCATGAGATTTCAGCACCTGACTGAGGCCCATCCCCTGGAGATGCCTCCAAGGAGATTCCTAGGACAGAGGCTTCCTGCCTGGGGAGGAAGGACCATGTCAGTGATTTGGCCCAGGTTGGGGCTGGTGTCCCCACCTCACAGATGAGGAAACCAAGGGTCAGAGAACACAAGGGCACACAGCTGGTGAACGGCCGGGCTGGGCCTGGTTTGCAGTTCCCATCATGCAACCTTCAGTAACCAGAACGGTGGGCACACAAGGACCTCAGAGGACACCCTGCCTCACACCTTTAGTTTAAAAACTGGGGAGCTGAGGCTGAGAGGGGATGCAACTGGCCCAGGGTCACATAGCTGACTACAGACAGAAGTCAGGCCTAGATTTCTGGTCTTTTGTGCCCTGTCCACTGCTCTGTCTTCTGAAATTCTTACTGATGAAGGTGGGTGTCTGAGCCAGCATTGGCCCCCCACCAGCATCCCAGCTGAGGCAGGCATGACACCCCTGGGGCTGTGGGCACCACCTGGAATTTACACACCAAAGCCCTGGGGTGCCTCAGTTTCCAGAGAGGAAAGCCCTGTAGGCTGTAGGGTGAGAAAACAGTGCCACCTTGCTAATTGAGGAGGGGTCAGATAAACCAGATAAACCTGGTTTGAACCCAGGTGTATGGCCTTGGATGAGTTCTCTGACTTAATTTCCCCTTTGCGAAATGGGATTATAATAGATGACCCTAGGGGTTGTCTTGGGCTTAACTGTGATAAGCCACCGTCTCAGTGCCCAGAAGGAGGGGCTCTCTACGTGGAGGTTACTGCTATCACACAGACAATAATCTGTACTGGACCCCTCAGCTGTCCCTTCCATTCCTTGATGCAAAACAGCGCAGGTGTAATCCCATTCCATTCCTCCTCACACATTTCTTTCTCTGTTGGGGTCGCAGGCCCAGTGGCCCATGTCTGGCATGGCCAGAATCACAGCCCTCTACGTGCCCTCCAGCGCCTCTCTCAACAGCTCCTATCTCTGGACAGGGCTTCGGTGCTGGGGCCCATCTGGAGGCAATGGGCTTCTAGGCTGCACAGGTGGCATTTTGGGGTAAGGAGGGCCCATCTGGTGGGGGCAGGGTCACAGTATTCTGGGCAAGGTGGGGCTCCATCCTTTTGGGGATGGGGCCCTGGCTCTCGCCCTGAGTGGCTGGGCCATACCATGAGGGCGTCAATGAGCTCGTCATCATGCCTGCCCTTCTCCACCAGGGTGCCCATCTGACTCCTGAGGGTCTTCACTTCGCTTGACAGCACCTTGTTCCGAGACTTCAAACCCTCAAACTTCTTTTTCAGCTCTTCGAGCTCTTTCTGGAGGATGTCCCGCTCACCTGCAAGTTTCTGTAACCGGAAAGCACCATCATGGACAGCAGGGCTTAGCCAGACCTTGGCCACCTCTGGTCCTTGCTCTGAGTTACTGGTGAGGCCCAGAGAAGGGAGGGCACTTGCTGAAGGTCACAGAGCAAGCCAGCAGACTCCCAGCATGGGCTTCCAGCCCAGGACAGTCAGGGATGTCTGTGGGCCTGCAGCCTCCCTCCCTTCCCCTTGCACACGACAGACTCACTAATGGAGGACAGCACTCCTCTCTGCGGCCCAAGGACACGGGCTTCCAGCCAGCTGCCCCTGCTCTGCCAGACTTGGGACATGAGAGGAAACACACTGGCCAGCTCTGCGTGTGTCCTCCAGAGAGCATGGCTGTCCCACCCTCTGCCACTCCCCGAGCTGGGGAAAGAGAAAAGCCACACTTGCATAAACAGCACCAAGTCTTGGGTTCAAGCTGAAATGCCTCACTGCCCTGAGAGGTAGAAAGAGAGGAAGGTTCTACCTGCCACACCATTCTCTCACTTCCTCCATACAAGTCCAGGACATCACCCTAAACTCTGTGCCTCACTTCTGTCTGCTACAAACTGGAAACGCATGTGCTGCCCACGCCTTTGGGAGTCTCTCAATCATTCATTCCTTCAGTCGCAAATATCTCCTGAGGGCTTACTATGTGCTTGTCATTGTTATAGGTGCTCCAGATACAGCATCGAACAAAACAGAGTCCTTGTCCCCAAGGAGCAAATATCCTAGCAGGGAAGACAATCAACAGCAATAAGTATTTGATAAAACAAATGATGATAAAGCTATACGTAGGAGAAGGGATTCGGAGGCAGGGGTGCAGTCAGGGAAGGCCTCTCTGAAAAGATGACATCTAAGCATAGACTGAAGGAGGTGACGGTAGGAGCAAAGGCCCTGAGGTGGAACCAGTGTGGCTGGCACACAGTGCGGGGAGTGGGGGCAGGTCATGGCAAGGTCAGAGTAGGTAAATCCTCAGAGACAAGATCAAGACACAGAGGAGCGTCTTGGGCAGTGGATGATATAAACTGACTTGTGTTCAGGGGGCATTATCTCTGAAAAAGTGTTTTCAGATCCTGGATGAAGTGAATTATAGAAATGCAAAACAGTAAAACATGATGAATCCACAGGACCACAAGCAAATAAAAGCTATGCTGGCTGTTTGCGGGGAGGTAGCCATTGTTCACTTGTTCTGTGGTGTCTGAGCTCCAGGTGCCAGTGGGTGCCTGACAGGAAAGGCACACAGGACATTATTTCCTTCTACTCATCGTTGTGGCTTACAGTTGGTGCTATGATTCCAACACAATTCTGTTCTCTGTGTGTAAGTCTGAGGTAGCTGCACCTCAAACCCAATGTTTCCATTTCCCCTTGAGCTTACTCCCCTTCCTGCCTCGCCTATCTACCTGCTATACTTGTGGGAAGTCCTCCACAATTTTGCCTATTCCTCACCCTCCCATGTCCAACCAGTCACTGAGCCCCATAACATTGCCCCTTCAAGGCCACAGGTGTTGGCTCTTCTTTGACAGTCCTGCTGTTTTGGTGCAGGTCTTTGGTCATGTCTCTAGCAGATTATTATTTCTGCTCCCATGCCTCCTCCAACCCATCATCCACACACCTGACCGTGCAGCCTTTCCAAAATGCACATCTGACCATGTCCCTCCACAACTTAAAACCCTCTGGTGGTTCTCCACTGCCTTCAAGATAAAAGCCAAAATCTCTGGTCAGAGCATAAAGTCCTATGTGACTGGGCCCCACCCACCCCTCCAGTCTCACTGTTCCCCTCCTTACACCTGATGATCTAGTAGTGCTGGGGTGGGGGAGGTGCACTGTGGTGATGGTCACACGTTCCTAGTACAGGGCCTAGCCTTGAGTTGGTACTCACAAATGGAAGTCTCACGATGAAAAGGTAAGGTCCCCACTGTTAGGAAGTCCATTGCCAGGGCCACTGAAGTGGCCTGTTGCTTGGTCTACTAGTACCTCCTCCCACTTCTACTTTTATTTGAGGAAGCCCCCGTCTCCCACTCTCAGTCCATGGTTGGGGGAGACCTACAGTCAGGCACCTGAAGTTTGGCCAATCAAAGCATCTCATACCCTTAGCCACAGTGATTGGCTCAGGGATGGGCACATGACCCAAGCTAGGCCAGTAAGACTCAATTTGGGGACTTCATTGGAACTACTAGGAAAGAGAAGCCCTTTGTCTGTGGGGTTGGGTTAGAGGTATAAGCTGGGACTACAAGTGGTCCCCGTGGGAGAGAGTGAAGCCAACTCGGGGAAATGGTGCTGAGACTAAATCTCCAAATCTTCAATCCATCTGTGTCTGAAGCCAGGCCACCTCTGGACTGTTCATCTACATGGGCTCTTAAATTTCCTTTGTTGCTTAAGCTTGGTAGAGTTAGGTTCTGAAACTTCTGATATAGCCAGTAAGACACAACTGTCGGTGCTGATACCAGCCTGCCCACCTCTTTCATCAGCCTGGAGCTTTCCTCCTTTAAGCCCAATCTAACCATATCACTAAGTCCCTGGGTGGTACAAATGGTTTGTGCCAGACTACTAACCAAAAGGTTGGTGGTTCAAACCCATCCAGCAGCACTGCAGAAGAAAGGCTAGGCAGATTGCCTTTTTGTAAATATCACAGCCAAGAAAACCTATGGTGCAGTGCTATTCTGTAACACATGATGTTGCCATGAGGTGGAATGGACTCAATAGGAACAGGTAATCATATCATACCTCTGGGACCATGACCCTCTCCCTCTCTCCTTTACAGTGCAAGTTTCATGTCCAATATCTCCAAAACAGCTAAGGATGGGGTCACCCAAAGTCCACTATGTACCCATGAAATGGGCTTGTGGTGAGGTCCCAGTGAGAAAACTCAAGCCAGATCAACGGAACCTGAGGACCACGCACAGAGGTGACCAATGCCCCAAGTGACTTCTGCCTACAAGGATGGCTCAGAGCTTCTGATGCTGCTATGGATTGCACTGCGTCCCCCAAGAGTACGCATCAACTTGGCTAGGCTATGATTCCCGGTATTGCGTAGCTGTCCTCCATTTTGTCATCTGATGTAATTTCCTTGGTTGTAAATCCTAACCTCTATGATGTTAATGAGGCAGGATTAGAGATAGTTATGTTAGTGAGGCAGGACACAATTTACAGTATTAGGTTATATCTTGATTCAATCTCTTCTGAGATATAAAACACAGAGACAAGCAAAGAGAGAGGGGACCTCATTACCACCAAGAAAGAAGAGCCAGGAGCAGAGTGCATCCTTTGGATCCAGGGTTCCTGCAGTAAGAAGCTCCTAGACCAGGGGAAGACTGATGACAAAGACCCTCCCTCAGAACCAACAAAGAGAGAAAGCCTTCCACTGAAGCTGGCACCCTGAATTTGGACCTCTAACCTCCTAAACTGTAAGAGAATAAATCTGTTTGTTAAAGTCACCCATTGCAGTATCTCTGTTATAGCAGCACTAGATAACTAAGACAGATGTCTGTATCTTAGAACAGATGTCCACATCTTAGGGCTGGTCATGATCTCCTGGTTCTACCAGCCCAGATGACCTCCTCACCGGGCACGCATTACCTCCCAGCCTTCCTGTTTTTCCCTTTCCAGGATGCGGATCCTCAGCAGGTTTTTCTCCTGTGCCGACAGCTTCCTTGGGTCTGAATGGATGGACAGCTCATCACCAGCTGTTCCTGCAGATCGGCTCCGGGTCTGTCCCAACTGCTTCTCCAGCTCTCGAACCTGAGGAAGGTAAATCTTATCTTTCTGTAATGGGTCTGCAATTACAGACTCTACCCCACAGAGGGGCTGCCCTGAGGTGTGATGGGAGACCCCAATAGACTGAGTATCAAGCTACTGTTGCAGGTGGTTACGGGAGCCCCATGTGAGAGGGATAGGCAGGAAGGGATCTGAGTTGGGATTTTGTACAAAACAAGGAAGACACTGAGAGAAGTTCAGCTTAGAAAAGAGAAATTTCAAGGTAAATGAGAAAAATCACCCCATCTCTGAGGGACTATTTGAGGCCAAGAAGCAGACATGTGGCCTCCAGGAATCTGTGAGGGAAAGGGTGGAAGATCTCAGTACAAGGAAGTACTCTCTAACAGCTGGGTGTGCTCATCAGGAGGCAATGGGTTCCTGGCCACTTGCAGGAAATGTCACAGAGGACTGCAAGATTTGGAAGCTGAGAGACTGGCTCAAAGCCTCACTGGCTACGTGACTGTGTGCAGGTTACTTCTCTGAATCTCAGTTCTCTCATCTGTAAAATGGGCCCAAGGGTATACCCTACATAAGGTGGTCAGGAGGACTCAGTGAGATAATGCAGGGTATCCCAAACTTGCCTGAGCCTGGGAATCCTCCAAGATATTTCTTAAAATGACAGATCTTGGGGTGTACTCCAGACCAACAGAATCAGAGCTCCGGGGGTGTGGACAGGAATCTGTATTTTTAACAAGCACTGTGGGTTATTTCTAGGATTAGGTAACTTGGAGAAACCCTGAGATGGCCCAGGTGAAGCCCTCAGCATGGATCCTGGCACATATAGGCATGTGGCAGGTAAATATCACCCCACAGAGCCATGGTTTCATCAGACTAGGCCTGAAGCAGATAACTCCTAGGGCCCTTCTCACCTTGGTTCCCATGTCAATACAACCAAATGATGGAGCAAAGCTGGGTAAAGCTGAGCCAGGAAAGGAGGCAAAATTCACCAGTGTCAATGGCAAAGGCGGCAGCACCGCTTGGAAAGCACATGCCAGTGCCCTCGTGTGGCTTTGTGTGGTAATTCCATTAAATATTTAAAGAACACAGTATTTTAATTTTCTATTGACACAACTTAACAGCAATAACAATAATAACTAATTTGTTGAGTGCTTATTATGGCAGGTACTTTTCCAGGTATTGCTTCACTTACTTTCACAACAACCCTACAAGGAAGGTATTGTTGTCTCCATTCACAGGGGAGGAAACTGAGGCACAGAGAGATGTAGTAATTTGCCCAAGGTCACAGAGCTATGAACCGTGACAGAGGCCAGACTCAAACTCATGTCTCTTGAACTCCAAGGCCACACACTGATCATCAATTACAGCTTTTTGGAATATTTTCCCCCTTCATGTTGGCTTCAAGGATCCCACAGGAGACCCTGCAGAGCAAAAGCCACCCAGGAACTGTGACCTAAAGTCCCTGGGAATGAAGGGGACATTCTTGGCAAATACTGGAAGTTATACATTTACTCATATGTTTCTTGGTTTGAAGGCAGAAAGGAAAATAACCACAGCAAACCTATGTCACTGTGCTGAGCCCTTGACACCTACTGACTCATTCAATCCTTCCAACCACTCCACTGTCAACACTCCCATTACACAGATGAGAGAACTGAGGCTCAGAGAGATGAAGTAACTTGCCCATGGCTACGCAGCTGCTGAGCAAAGAGTTGGGATTTGAATCCAAGCAGTCTGGCTCTAGGTATGCTCCAAAATGTGTAGAAAATGAAGAGGAAGGCAGGCTAAGTTTTTATTGGGTAATTAAAACTTTCAAAAGACTGGAAGCATCTGGACCAAACTGCTTGGAAAAAGCCTACAATTACAACAGTCACGCAAACTTACATGAGCTAGGAAAAAATATGTTTAGAGTGAAATAAATCAAATCAGAGGCGTTAGCATTTGTGAAGCGCTAGAGCAGTGCCTGGCGAGTGGCTGTTATATAAGTGCTTGTTCATTAAATAACAAATTACAATCAGGCTGGTCATGAGGATGTAAAACAGCTGTGAGCGTGCTCTCTGTAAGGCTCTCAGGTGGGTCAGTGCAGGTCTTTCTGGGGCATCTCAAGACCCTTTGTTCATGGCCAGGAGGAGTCTGCTGACTCACTCACCTTGCGCTGCAAAACAAGAATTTGTTGAGCCCGACCACGCCAGGTCCCAGGGGTGGACAGGAGCTGCTGGACATTCACGTCTTCCCCGACCTCACAGGCCAAGACCTGAAATGAGGCAAGGCCTTCAGTGTGGCCAGGAGAGAGGGTCCCACCAGACCCCTAGTGCTGCATACAGTTCAATAGTAATATAGGGTGCGTGGGGCTCCTCAGAGGGTCCTGCCTCTGCCCACACAGCCTCCCTCTGCTTCAGTGCGTGGCACTCAAGGGCCAGTTTACCTCGATCCCTGGGAAAGTAGTAAACCCATCCTCCCCAGCATTTCCTGGACGGCGCTTAGAGCAGCGGAGAAACTGTCCACAATGTCCATATAGGGCCCCTTGCCTTTGTCATGTCCTGGGATGACCGAACCACAAAGCTGATCAACACCTGCTTCCTTAACCTGTTCACCTGCCACCGAGAACCCAGGTAATTGCAGATGATCACAGGAAGTACACTGCCTCAACGCTTCGCCCTCTGTGAAAAGCCACCCATAAGTGGCCATCTCTGGGTGCAGCAAGGAGAAGGGCTACCGAACATCAGTCAGGGATGCGGTGGTTCCAGAAAGGCCCAACTTTGCGGCTGGTGAAGGACAGCACTCAGGTCCTACCTTAAGGCTTTGAGGTGGAAACAATATGCTTCAGCTTGTGACATGGGCCCTGAAGCCTGTCACAGAAACCTGATCCTGTGTACCAAGTCTCTGGTGATTGTTTCCACAATAGAACACTGTTTGAGAAATCTTGGCCAGTCTGAGTGGTTCCAGCAGGGAAGACAAATGCCAGAGAATTCACTATGTAAATAAAAATAAATAACGAACCAGCTGGGCCTGCGTCCCAAGTATGAACATTCGCCTTTGAAAGGGGCCTTTAATAAACAAACAACTTATTTATTTTCTAGTATCACAGACACAGCAGAGGGCAGGAGGCAGGTTCCTGCAGGCTCCCAAGGCCAAGGTGCCTTATTAAGGAGAGATCTGGGATCTGCTGGGGTGCAGGTAGCACAGGGAAGGTTTAAAGGGGTTGGCCTGGGGGTACAGTGCTGTCTTATGGTCAGGCATGCATTCAGGGCCCCTTGGGCAGCGAGAGGCCCTGCCCACCAAATGGGTCTGCACCAAGAGCTGGCAGAAAGAGGTTACCAGACCTGGAGCCCAATGTAGAGCATGCTGTAGGATGCTCCTGGGGCTGAGCACTTGCTGCTCTTGAACGGAACCCAACATCCTGGCCACGCATTTCCCAAGCCCAGCCCCAGCCACACAAGACCTGAGCCCTGGTGCTGATACCTTTTGGGCTACCCTGAGCTCCTGCTTCACGGCCTGGACCTGGTTGCGGAGGTCACTCATCTTCAGGTTTGCAGCTGCCAGCCTGTCCTGCAAGGCCTTCATCTCTGGGCTCTCCGGCTGGTTGGGAAGGAAGGAGAGCAGTCTAAATAGCAATAATCATCACAGCCCCCATTTATCCAAGCATGTGCCAGGCCCTGTGCTAAAGTGCTTGGCATGGAGTAACTCATTAATCCTCACCAACCTGGGAGGTAATTCTTTTGTTAGCCCCACTGTAGAGATGCAAAACAAAGGCTGGTAGAGGTTAAGTTCATTTGGCTCAGGGTACCTGGTTGGTAAGGGTGGTGCGTGGATTTGAATCCTGGCAGTCCAATTCTGGGGTCCAAGCTCTTTGCTCAGTGTTGTGCACACACACATGCACACACACGCACATACAAGTGCAAACATGCACATACACACACACTCATGCCGACATGCAGAGGCCACAGAGATGGAGCATATGGAGGAAGCCTGCTGGCTCCACATCTCCCAGACACTTCCTGAGGGTGAGCTCATTCTCCTGTGCTCAGAGGCCACGATCACAGCAAATCCACCGTCACTCAGAGTAAAGACAGAACTAGCTAACTGTCATCCTAACTCAGGGCCTCCCTCTTCCAGGAATCATGAGGCTAGGCCTTGGCCTCCCTTTCCTGGCAGTGGCCCACCAAACAAAAATAGGGACCCAGTTTATTCCCCCAAATACTCCATCTCTGTGGCTTGAAGAACTGCAGCCACTATGAAAACTCTGCCTACTGGAAGTCAGCAATGTCATTTAAAAAAAAGTCATTGATTTAAACCATTTGGATGTAAATTTTTCTCAAAGACGTTGCCTACTTCTCTGTGTTTAACAGAGTTTCCTGAGTACAGGCTCACAGAAGTTTGGCATTAAAGGGACCTCCAAAGTCAGGCCATTTAAATCCCTTTCATATGTAATGAAAATAAGGCCCAGAGAGGAAATAACTTGCCCTTAGGGGTGACAGAAGTGGGATTAGAACCCTGGTTCTTTCCTTGCACTGGCTAGTTCTTCCAATTTAACCTGTTGCTATGTGGGCTGAGCATCTTGTCAGGCAGTAGGACTGAGACCACCTGACTCTAGCCTAACACACTTGGGTGGGTGGACTTCTGCGAAGCAGGGTGGGCAGTGCAGTGGCTTTCTGATTTTTCCTTAGCAGTCACCAACAAGATCTCATGTGAATACCAGTGTGAAAGACAACTCCCAGTAGATGGTGTCCAGGAAGTTTCATGGACCCCAGGGGCCCCAGGTGGCTGAGCTGAAAACTACTGGTCCAGAACCCCTGGCTTGATCTCATATGTAGAATGGGTATAAAAATGCACCCATTCCTCACTTATTGACATGGTTAGGTTCCAAAGACCAGGGGGTTGTGAGAAAATCAGCATTACACAAAATGGAGGATGACTACATCATTACATAACTGCCAAACCACTGAGAATCATAGCCCAGACAAGATGACACATAATCTTAACCAATACAGCCTGTGTTACTCTCACCTCACACTTGGGCATTCATTACTGCCAGATGTACATCATTAATGTACAAAATAGTAAGATAGTAGTTTTTTACTATTGTTGTAAATGTGAAATGTCGGATAGTCGGTAAGTGAGGAGTGGGTGTACTTCCTTCTCCTGCTTCCTCACAGCACCACCTTGAGGCTAAATAAGATAACCAATGTGAATGGGCTTCGCAAACTGAAAACTTTTTTCTCCCCTGCTAATGCGCCGCTTTGAGTTTGCCCTGGGTTGGGAAGCAGTACTCCAGCCTGTGAGATCTCCAGTGCTGGGAACCCCATTGGCTCTGATGAGTGGGGGGTGCTGGGAGCTGTGGGGGCACATGAGCCAGCCATGTGGATGCTGAGACCTGCAGCATCTCTTTGGTCTGCTCAGAGAGTGGGAGGGGCACAGTCCTTGGATCAGATTCAATCTGGATTTCTAGAACCCCGGGAAGTGAGATCCTCTCTTCAAGCCTCTGTTTCCTCATCTGTAAAATAGGGGTATGTATACCAACCTCCGAGTTCCCGGGAGGTGTAAATGATTGATGCACCTGGCTGCTAACTGAAAGTTTGAGTCCAGCCAGAGGGTACCTTAGAAGAAAGGCCTGGTGATCTATGCACAAAAAAATCAGCCATTGAAAATCCTATGGAGCACAGTTCTAGTCTGACACACGAGGTCGCCCTGAGTGGGAATCAACTCGACATTAACCGGTTTTTAACACTAACCTCCAGCATGTCTATGAGGGTTGATGAGATGATGCACGTACACCGTCCTGTCTGGGGCTGAGTTCTGACAGAGGCCTTGCCGGAGGGCCTAACGAGGCTCAGTGGGCAGTTGGCAAAGGGGCCAAGGGACAGGTGGTATTCTCAAGATGGCTGGGGCCCACGTACAGAAGCAGCAATCACTGCTTCCGCTCTGCCTGTCCCCAGCAGCTGGGCCGACCCTACCTTCCAGTCATTTTAGAGATATTTCTGCCCAGAGTGAAATCCCACAGGCTTCAGGGGGACCTGGGTGTGGGCACGCACACCCCTCTCCCACTGCCCCAGCTGTTTTCAGTCCATGGGGGACAATGCCAGTGCTACACCACAGCCTGCAGGACCCTGCCGGAGCCACATGCTGAGGAAGGGTGCTCAGTTCCTCTCTGGAATGTGCTTTGGAACCCGGGTGGAATGTGGCTCAAGTCTATAGGCCTGAGTGTGGCTCAGGCTCGGGCTGCCCTGGACGGTCTAATGAAGGGAAACTGCTTTTGTTCTCCTTCTGATCAAAGGATGCCAGAGAAACACGTGCAGCTGATGAGCTGAGACCTGCAGCCCATCAACTACTCCCTGATCACAAACTCCAGGCTCCCTGCAGCCACAGAGCCAGGTCAAAACTCCCGCTCTAGCTCGATCCAGGGCCTCCCTCTATGACCACATCTCAGCTTTTCTGGTTTATGTTCCCTTTTTCCCTTCATGGGCCCTGGGTTGCAAGCTGACAGTTAAGCAAACTGGGCAGGAATACTTAGTGCTTCCTGGCCTCTGTGCCTTTGCTTGCACTGTTCCCTTTGGAAGGTCCTGCCCTACCTTCCTTCTCCAGAAGGCCCACCTCAAGTACTCCTCCTCAATCCCGCCTTCCCGCTGCCTCACATGGTGTGTGCCCTTTGCTGAACTCAGAGCTCTCTCTGAAGGCCCTGTCCACATCCTTTCTTCAATATGTCTACTCATCTCACCTCCTAGACCAGGAGGGCCCCGTGGACAGAGGCCCTGTCTTTGGTGCCCTATGTCATGGCTCACCGAGTGACTGAACAAGCAGCTTCCTATCCAGGGCAGCTCTAGGGGCATGGGTTACCCAATGGTCTGGAATAAACCAGGGCATCTTAGCAGTGTCCCTCAGAGCCAGGAGAGGCCCTGGAGAACGTTCAGTCCAGACTTTGCCCACGGAAGGGCCCCCTCTGCTGCCTCCCCAGAAATGAGACTGGTTTACATAAGACGGGCCTTAAGGAAACAGATTAACCCCTGGGTGGACTCAAACCTCCAAAGAAAGGTCCATCCCTGTACACGGAGGACTGATTTTTCTTGTCAAGATGACCGTGAGACAGCCTGATCCTGAAGTGTAGACAACAGGGGAGATAGGGCGGGGGAAGAAGCACTGAAACGAGTCCTGAGGCTTGGCTCCCTATGTCACCAACTAGCCTGGCTTCCCCAAGAAACCCCTGGGAAGGCCTCCTGGGATGGTCTCAAGACTCTGATGCTATTTATCTGCCTGGTTTGGGCTCCAGATGGCTGGCCATTCATTGGGTCAGACTGCTTCATTTCACAGAGCTGTGATTCCTGTTTCCCAGGTTTCACCCACTGGTTTAGTACAGTGGAATCTGGGGAAAAAGCCACACTCCAAATAGTCAATTTTATGCTGTAGATTTTGAGTTCCACCAAGGGAAGACTCCTCACGATATGAATTGCCCCATCAGGAAAGGGCTCCACTGGACAGTAGTGAGCTCTCTGTCGCTGGGGTAAGGGAGAGGCTGGATGTCTTCCCGGTGAGGATGCCTAAGGAGATGTCTGGGCTGAGAGAAGGACAGCATCTGGACCAGGCCTTCTCTCCTGGACCTGAGGTTCTAGGGTTCCAGGGTCCTCAAGCCCCTCCTACCAACTCTCTTGGGGGCCTGAATCAGAGCTACACCCTCCCCAGGCCCCCTGGGCATGCCTGGCCCTCAGGCCAGCGGCTCAGTCACTGTTCCCTGGTTCTCTGCTCTGAAGAGACTGCAATGGTGGACAACAAGCACCTGGCTCAGGGCCAGGGCTATGGGGCAGGGGGGAGGCCTGGGGTAGAGGCAACTGCATTTGTATGAAGGAGGGGGGCCCAGGCTGGCAGCTGCCTTGCAGACTCCCCAGCACAGAAGACAATTCCTACCAAGGCTCCATCTCCCATCGGGGTCCTCGGAGGCTTGGCTCCCGCTTCGGTGCCCCCCTGGGCTGGGAGCCTGGCCACGGCCATCTGCAGCTGAAAAAGCAAATCCTTGCACTTAATATTTAATTCTGATTGGCAAAGTGTGCAGCCTAAGTAAAGTGGTCTGGAGCCACTGGGTGTGCGGTTACCGGTCTTGGTGGTTTGTCCTTGCAGCCACTTTAGGACTGTTAGTGGATGAATTCTCCCTTCCCCACTGCTCTGCAATGGGAGAGGGTTTAACTCATCGCCTGCCCCACTCCCCAGTCGCAGGGTAAGAGAAGCTCCAGGATTCACTAAGAGCTCACACTGGTGCCCCAGAGAATGCTTAATAAATGATAACACTGCAGCCACAGTCTGTCTCCTGGAGTTGTAAAAACAGCCCCGGAGAGTAAAGGAATTATGGAAGTCATGTCACAGATCAGGAGGCAGGGTCAGAGACATGGAGAAACTTGCCACACAGGCTCATGGCCTGGTGGCTGAGACTGTGGTGTACAGCCCACCCTTTAATCATCTGCTGATTGTTCACACAAAGCCTCGGCACAGTCCCGCCCTCCCAGCTCTCTGACCTCCTACTTGCTCCGCTCTCCACCACACTGGTCTCCTTTCAGACCGTCTTCCTCACTCCACGCTGGGCCCTCTGCATGGAGGGCCCTCTCCACCCTCCAGGGACCCAATGTGCCCTCTTCTGAGGGGCGCTTCCTTAATGCACCCACTGCTCTCCTTTTCCTCGGCCAAGGTTTATAACTATATTACAAATTGGTGCTGGCCTGCACCCAGGAGGGGGACAAGTATCTATTTTACTAAGATATCTATTTTGCTCCCCATGGTATCCCCAGGGCCTGAGACGGTGCTGAAAACATCTGTTACAGACTAGAGCAGCTCTAATTTAATGCCAAGTATAATGACAAGGTGGGCTGCAATCCAGTGCCACCACTCACTGGCTGTGTGACTTGAGAAAGCCTCTGAGCCTCTCCCAGCCTCTGCTCCTCAGCAGTATGAGGAGATGTGACCTCCAGCACAAGGATTCCATTCTAATTCCTAAGGGCCATGGACCACGTGGCTGTGCCCTTGCCTGGAGGGCTTTGTGATCAGCTTGGGAGGGTTGGTGGTCCCAAAAAGCAGAAGATGAACAACAGTGAGATCCTGACTGGGGGGGATGCTCCTGCCTCTAGATTAAAGTTAGCAAGGATCCCTGTTCATTCATTTACAGTAACTTTGCTTATATTAGCAAGGGCCCCTCTTAATTTATCGAGCAAATGTTCATCCAGTGCTTACTATGGGCCAGACACTGTTCTAAGCATTTTACAATGTCAAGTCATTTAATCCTCATAAACCCTTGAGGTGAGCACTACTAACACTGTCATGTGACAGAGGAGGAAACTGAGGCGCAGAGAGTTTATAATTTGCTCAGAGTCACCAAGCAAGTCAGTGATGGAGCTGAGATTCACATGCAGGTAGTCAGGCTACAGGTTTGTGCCCTTAACCAGGCTGCCTCTCAGTGACCCGTGTCCCCCTTGCTTCCTGACACACTTTCCTTTCTCAGAATGTGACAAAGGCTGAGGAACTCATTGCAAACACTGGCCCACAGCCTTTCAGAAGCATCCAAGGCATCTACACGTGGCTCCCTCTCTGGAGGAGTGGCCCAGGCCCCAGGAGTCCCCTCCAGAGGCAGGAATGGACAAGGCCCCTCACGTCCCGCTCCAGCTCCTGGACTCGATCGCTCAGCTGCTTCACTCTGGTTTTCGCACCCTCCGACTCCGCCATCAGCACCCGGTTCTTTTTGGACAGCTCGACAATTTTGGTGGCAACCACATCCCCGGCTACACCAGCTGTCCCTAAAATGAAGGAAATGGTGAGGCCAAATAAACACACAAGCCAGCACATCAAACTCATGCCACATCACCAACAGCACTGGGGTTTTAGAAGTTAAAGCTATTTGGTGTGAATACTCTCAAAGGGGCGGAGGCTCAGGCGAGTCACTACATGCCTAGGAGCCCTGAGACCCAACTCCAGTGAATAGAAATCCAGGATGTTCTAAGAGAATGTAAAGGCAGAAAGTAGCATTTTAATTCTGTGGAAGATAGGTTTATTGCTCCAATTCTTCAGGTCATCCCCAGTGATAGGATGATACATCTGTCCCCTATGCCCTGGAACTTTGCCATGCCCTCTGGTGAGCAGGGTGCTGTCCCCTTGACCCCTCAATGCCTGCCTGACTTGGGACTCAGCTTGAGCTTTGGTCAATGGGATGTTAGCAGATATGATGCAAGTAGAGGCTTGAAAAACATTTGTGCAGTTAAACTTGCCATTTTTGCTTATGCCATCTCCACAAGAACACGTTCAGGCCAGGTGGTCCTAGGAAGAGGATGAGAGACACACGGAACAAAGCTAAACCAGCCCAACGAAGTTTGACCTCGATCAGCCAATATCCCCTGCCAACCCCCCACGTTTGAGCTAAATAAACACTTATTGCTGAACGCTGCTGAGATTATGCGGTTGTTAGCTATGCAGAATTTTGTGGTAACACCTAACCAATGTGAATGCTTACATTCAATTAGTAAATATTTATTGAGATTCTATCAAGTGCTGGACATTTTAGGTGTCAGGAATTCAGTGGTGAATAAAAAGGACTCATGGAGTTTACATTCTCCATGAGAGAACAGGAATTGACATTCTCCTATTCGAACAGGGGAGATACACAACACAAACCAACAAATATATATTGTAATATCTGGGAGGGGTAAGTGCTATGAAATAAACTTAAGCTGGGCAAGGGGATGGAGAGTGATGGAGTGATGCTATTTTATATGGAGTGTTTAGGAAAGGCCTCTCTGAGGAGGTAATGTGTGAACAGAGACCTAGATAAACGAAGTGAAGGATTAAACCATGAAGAAGATTGTTTTCAACTGGGAAGAGTGTTCTAAACAAAGGAAACAGCAAGTGCAAAGGTCCTCAGGTGGAAATGTGCAGTGTGTCTAAGCGATCTCAAGGAGGCCAGGGTAGCTGGAACACAGTGGGTAAGGGAAGGAGGTTGTAAAAGAAGTGGTTGGAGGGAAGTAAATAAGGGAAGTCGTACTGGCTGTACAGAAGGCAGGCAGTCGGAGCTGGTCCACCTTGGCCAATGACTTGCTGGGTAGCTGTCTTAGTTATTTAATGCTGCTATAACAGAAATACCACAAGTGGATGGCTTTAACAAAAAGAAACTTATTCTCTCACAGTCTAGGAGGCTAAAAGTCTGAATTCAGGGTGCCAACTCCAGGGGAAGGCTTTCTCTCTCTGTCGGTTCTGGAGGAAGGTCCTTGTCATTAATCTTCCCTTGGTCTAGGACACGCTCTGCTTCTGGTGCTGCTTTTTTGGTGGTATGAGGTCCCCGTGCCTCTCTTCTGGCTTCTCTCTTTTATATCTCAAAAGAGTTGGGCTTAAGACACAACCTAATCTTGTAGATTGAGTTCTACCTCATTAACATAACTGCCACTAATCCTGCCTCTAACATCATAAAGGTAGGATTTATATCACATAGGAAAATCACATCAGATGACAAAATGGTAGACAATCACACAATACTGGGAATCATGGCCTAGCCAAGTTGACACTTATTTTGGGGGGACACAATTCAATCCCTAACAGTAGCCTTGGCAGTCCCTTGCCTTCTCTGCAGTACAGTTTCCCCATCTGCACAATGACAGGTTTGGTCATGTGCTCTGCAAGTTTCCTGAATGCTGACACTGCAGCAGTGGGTAACTGTCAGGGACACCTTCTCAGGCTTACTTTTCTTTCTTTTTTAAAATTTTATTGTGCTTTAGGTGAAAGTTTACAGCGCAAATTAGTCTCTCTCAAAAATTTATACACAAATTATTTTGTGACATTGGTTGCAATCCCCACATTGTGTCAGCACTCTCCCCCTTTCCCTTTATACCCCGGGTTCCCCGTGTCCATTTGTCCAGTTTTCCTGTCCGTTCCTGCCTTCTCATCTTTGCTATTGGGCAGGTATTGCCCATTTGGTCTTGTATGCTTGGTTGAACTAAGCAGCACATTCCTCACGTGTATTATTGTTTGTTTTATAGGCCTGTCTAATCTTTGGCTGAAAGGTGGACTTCTGGAGTGGCTTTAATTCTGAGTTAGAAGGGTGTTTGGGGGCCACAGTCTACAGGGTTACTCCAGTCTCTGTCGGACCAGTAAGTCAGGGTTTTTTTTTTTTTTTGAACTTGAATTTTGTTCTACATTTTTCTCCTGCTCTGTCTGGGACCCTCCATTGTGATCCCTGTCAGAGCAGTCAGTAGCGGTAGCCAGGCACCATCTAGTTCTGGGCTCAGGCCGGTGGAGGCTGTGATTCATGTGGTCCGTTAGTCCTTTGGACTAATATTTTCCTTGTGTCTTTGGTTTCCTTCATTCTCCTTTGCTCCAGATGGGATGGGACTAATAAATGTATCTTAGATGCCCACTTGCAAGCTTTTAAGACCCCAGACGCTATTCCCCAAAGTAGGATGCAGAACATTTTCCTTATGAACTATGTTATGTCAATTGACCCAGATGTCCCCTGAGACCATCTCCAGCCCTCAACCCTAATAACTTGGTCCCTCAAGGCATTTGGATGTATCCAGGAAGCTTCTATGATTTTGCCTTGGTCAAGTTGTGCTGACTTTCCTTGTATTGTGTGTTGTCTTTCCCTTCACCAAAGTTAACACTTGTCTACTACCTAGTTAGTGATTCGCCCCCCACCCCTCCACTCCCTTGTAACTATCAAAGATTGTTTTTTTTTTTTTTTTCTGTTTGTAAACCTTTCCTTGGGTTTTTATGATACTGGTCTCATACAATATTTGTCCTTTGGATTGACTTATTTCACTCAGCATAATGCCCTCCAGATTCATTCAGGTTGTGAGATGTTTCGTGGATTCATCATTATTCTTTATTGTTGTATTCCATTGTGTGTATGTACCATAATTTGTTTATTCATTCTTCTGTCGATGGGCACTTATGTTGTTTCCATCTTTTTGCTATTGTGAATAATGTTGCAATTAACATGGTGTGCATATGTCTATTCATGTGATGGCTCTTATTTCCCTAGGATATATTCCTAGGGGTGGAGTTGCTGGATCATATGGTATTTCTATTTCTAGATTTTTAAGGAGGCGCCATATCATTTTCCACAGTGGTTGTACTATTTTACATTCCCACCAGCAGTGCATAAGAGTTCCAATCTCCCCGCAACCTTTCCAACATTCCTTATCTTCTATTTTTTTACTGTTGTTGTTAGGTGCCATGGAGTCGGGTCTGACTCAGAGCAACCCTATTAGTGCCAGTAATGTCGGGGTGAGATGGTATCTCATTGTAGTTTTGATTTGCATTTCTCTAATAGCTAACTATCGTATTTCCTGATGTGTCTGTTAGCCACCTGAATGTCTTCTTTGGTGAAGTGTCTGTTCATATCCTTTGCCTATTTTTTAACTGGGTTATTCATCTTTTTGTTCTTGAGATGTTGAAGTATCCAACAGATTTTAGAGAGTAGACCCTTGTCAGATATGTCATTGCCCAATTTTTTTTCCCAGTCTGTAGGTTCTCTTTTTCAGACTTACTCTTCAACATGACATTGATGCAACTCAGAATAAGACTAAGGGTGACAACTGGTGGAGGGAAAAACAAAGGCACTGACAGTTTTCAAATAACTTAGCCCAGACTGGCTGCTGCTAGGCAGCGAGCTGAGTGACAAGGAATGGCTGCCCTTGGCAACCTCATGCCTGCTGAAGAGGATAAGAATACATTAAGAGAAGGGGCTCAGAATGGTCTAGAGTCCTGAGGTATCTAGAGGGAGGTGGGTATCATTTAGCATAGACTTGGCACATCTGGCTGCCTTTCTCCTTTAATAGGTGATATGGGGGAAAAATAGATGTTATAAAATCACTGGAAAAATCATATACTCTAGCAGTTAAGGAAATGCAAATTCAGCAGAGGTTCTGGTTCTGGTCAACAAGAATAAACAGAGAAGAGCCCAATCAGGGCCAAGGTCCCACCAGACACCACAGGTCTAGCCCATCACCTGAGCGCCAACATCTAGTGCATACTGCAGGGCCAAGGCCATCCCAGGTCCACAAAACTAAAGTCTCCACCAAAAGAGTCAAGGTCCAGCCCAGACCTACAGGGTCAAGGTCCAGCCTAGACCCTGCTAAGGGTGGTTGGGTCCTAGGAAGTCCTCCGGGAACAGCCAACCTCCCTGCCTTGTCTACCTCTCTGGAGCAGGAACAGCAGATGCTGTAGAGTAAATGCCCACTTCCACTGGGGCTTTATCCCCATGACAGTGCCTGAGCCAAGCACCAAGATGAAATGGATCCTGCCGGCTCACCCAACATGCTGCAAGCATCTCAGAGAACCTTGAGCTGTGACATCTCACAGAATGCTTGCTGGGTCCGCAGCACTTCCTAAATGCTTGCCTGCTGCCCCGCTGTTCCTTACGTTCCCATTCCCTGATGTGCTGGCCTCCCTGGGCCTGCTCTCTTCTTCTACCCCTCCCTTGTTCTCAAGACCCATCTGGACAAGCTTGATCACAACTGACCCTTGGCACTCTCTCTCTCGGGCACCTGCCCTCTGGGCCAGCCACCTGGACTCCTGGGCAGGGGAATGAGTCAGACTGTCACAACTACCTGTAAAGGCAAATCTGTCCTCTTCTATTTTCTTTTTGAGGTGTCTGATTTCAAAATCTCGTTCCTTCAGCAGTTTATGCAATCTTCCGTTCTCATCCACTGTTTCTCTAAGCTGCTCTCGAAGCTGCTCAATCTCGTCTTCAAGCACCCTAGAAGGCAAAGGCAGAGTTAACTGCTCCTTCACGGGGGCCTATGGGCAGGGATCCAGCCTCCACTGCCCAGGTGTTGTGCCTGGATTGGACACTAGGTGGTGATAAGAACGGGTCTGTACAAAACAGGAAGGAGAAATTAAGAAAACGTCAATGAGCAGATTTTAACACATGGTTCTCAGAACTGGGTGATTAAACGTGTACATGTGTGTATGGGTGCACACATACACACACACACACACACACACACACACACACACACACATACACACACACACACACACACAAAGTGAAAGGAGAAAGAAGGTTTGAATAACATTGTCTATTAACTGAATTCAAAAGAAAAAAACCAAACCCACTGCTGTCGAGTCGATTCCGACTCTATAGGACAGAGTAGAACTGCCCCCATAGAGTTTCCATGGAGCGCCTGGTGGATTTGAGCTGCTGACCTTTTGGTTAGCAGCCATAGCACTTAACCACTATGCAACCAGGGTTTCCGGATTCAACAGAGAGCCATATAAAACCCCTCCACTAAGAGAATTCATACTCCTTTTAAACATCTGTGGAACATGCATAAAAATGTATTACATTTTAGACTACAAAGGCAGTCTGAGCAAATTCCAAATAATGAACATCACACGGATCGTTTTCTCTAACAGCAACTGATTAAAATTATAAATCAATACTAAAAACAAAAATAAATAAATAAATTTAAAAAACCCCTAAACCTACCATAAGTTTGGAACCAAAAAAAAAAAGCCACTTCTAAAAGCCACTTTTAAATCATTCATGGGTTAAGAAGAAAGTGTAATGTGTATTATGAAGTATTTAGAACTGAATGACAGCAATGTGTATCAAAACTTGAGGGATGTGGCTAAAGTGATACTTAGAAGGAAATCTATAGTCTTAAATGCATATATTAAAAGACCAAACAGGAATTTTCTAAGCCTTAAATTGAGGCGAGGCCTCTAGGTCATAGGCAAGCCCAGTGGAAAATCAGAACAGGTGGTTGGTTTTGTGTATTACAAGTTGTCCCACAAGGCTCCTCTCAGAACTTTTAAACCCTTCTGTTGTTACTCACAGCATAGGCCCCCATAGAAATAGTTGCTAAAGAAGAAAATAAGTGATAGAAGTTATAGGCCCAAACCAAAATCCCGTGGCTGCCGAGTAGATTCCAACTCATAGTGATGCTGTAAGACCAGTGTAGAACTGCCCCATAGGGCTTCCAAGGAGGGGCTGGTGGATTCAAACTGCTGACCTTTCGGTTAGCAGCCAAATGCTTAACCACTGCACCACCAGGGCTCCACAGGCCCAAGGTAATAGTAATTATTACTACTGCTACTATTATTATTCTATCAATGGCTTGAGTCTCCACCCATTCATTTCCCTGATTTGGAGAAAGATCATTTGCAAATAGGTCTGGAGTTAATTTAGAGCTAGTGGTTAAGAGCCAAAATCAATTTTTCAATTATTGAGAAATCTTTATTTTTTCACAATTTGCTTTCTTTTTTTAGTAGAACTTTTAAAAAATTGGGAAACCATATGTGGTGAAATAACTTCCTTTGTGTGCCTTTTGCCTTGGTCTTTGAAAAAACAACTTGAGAGATTTTTTCCCCCTAATCCCGAGGATTTATCTTCGCCCTAGTTTTCTATCCTAGAGGGTTTGTTACTTTTGTCCAGGTTGATTGACAATTCCTGGTTAAGCTGTAAACAATTTGTGGTTTGATACTTTTTTGCCTGGTTCTGGGCTGCAGGCTGCCCTGTGATTGGTATGCACTTTGCAGGGATTGGTCAGTAGACTATGCAAATTAAGTGTCTATAGCCTAAGAGGGGACTGGTCAGTTCGTGGCCCTGCTGGGAAGGTCATGCCTTGAAACTGATAAGGAGTTGTGTCTGTAAGTAGCCAACCCCACATGTTTTTCAGAAAGAAGTAGGAAGAGAAGCAGAATGAGGAGAGAAGAAAGAAGCAGAATGAATAGAGAAGGAAGAAGCAGAGAGAGGAGGCAAGGAACTTCCTAAAAGAGCTATAACATGGGTCAAAGGCTGTAACACTGAAGACAGCTATAATAGACAGCGGGGCCAAGAGGAGCTTGTCCTGAGGGGGCTGAGAGGAGGCCTGCATGGCCGAGAGGAGCTGAGATAGCTGCTCTGCAATGAAGAAGGGAGACTTTGCCTACATGCTTCCTGATCCTGATCCAGAGTTGTACCCTGTTATTTCTTTAACACTTAACTGTACGAATGGTCTGTGAGTTCTGTGTGGCCATTGTGATGAATTATCAAACCCAGAAGAGAAGTAGAAAGTGCTATGGGAACAGCTGGTATAAGAACTGTTAAAAAGGTTGGAGGGTGGAGGTATGTCTGACCTCCACCTCATAGGGGTCAGCCTTGGGCTGATCTTGATTCTCATTATCCCCCTTGAAGTTAGACAGGTTCTGATGCTACTACTACTACTAGTCCCACTTCACACCATAAAAAGTAGAATTTAAAGATGGAGAAGGTGGAATCTGGGTGACATTAGAAGCACGGGGTCAGTTAAGAACTCTTTTGACTTTTTAGAGAATTTTGTATCAAAACAGATTTCTGCTTCCAATAACGAGTATAAATCCATATGCATCGTGTGACGTAAAATTTAGAGCAAGTGGAGAAAATTCTGGACTCCCTCAAAATTTTTCACCAGCTGCAAAAAAGCAAGGAATTTACCAAGAGCTTCTTTAGGACAGGATGTGTTTACGTGTTGTTATGTGTCAGGAAAGCGACACTGGCATGGGAGAACAATCCCAGATGAGATTTGGAGCAATGATCACCTAGGAGTCATCAGAGTTAGCCAACCAGCTCCTCAGAAACTCAAGCCCAGTTTTCATTAAAGAGAGGCTGCAAAAGAAATTCAAGTGAATGAGTAACACCTTAATGAGTTTCAAATTTTCAATTTGACTTTAAATCGTTTATAAATACATTTCACATCAAATTATGTCCATGGGAACACAGATCTTCCATTGGATATGAGTCTTCAATAATGAACTCTGTGTCTCAACATATAAATGCACATCTAGTCAACCTGATTGGAAGGATGTCTGCAATCATCTCTCCCTCCCTTTCCCCACCTTGCTGCAGTGCCCCAGGCAGAGTTCTAATTTTACCTCTTCTCAAAGCTATCTTTTGAATGTTGCTCCCCTGTGTGGAGGAGGCTGAAGCTGTCGGAGATCTCCAGGAGCTCTTCCTGGTCATTGACTTTGCTTTGGAGGCTCAGTTCTTTCTCCTTCCTTTTCTCCATCTGTTTCTGTAGCCTTTTGTGCTGCATCTCCTGCAACATCTTGAACTGGAGCCGCAAGGTGTCCTGCGAACCTTTATCTGACGCCATCTTGCGCTAGGAGTCAAAAAGGCAGCTTGAGCTCATGCAGACTCCATAAAGTACCCATTTCCTAAGAGTGCTCAGCACATATCCAGCCCTGTCTACAGACCCCAACCCTGCGGCTTCCTGCTTAACTTCGTATGCATGTCCATGTGGAAGCTTAGAAGCCCTACCTTCA
Source organism: Dugong dugon (assembly GCA_030035585.1). Lineage (NCBI taxonomy): Eukaryota > Metazoa > Chordata > Mammalia > Sirenia > Dugongidae > Dugong > Dugong dugon. Next base: position 24,516,185 of record CM057481.1, on the reverse strand, counting down.
CCTCCAATCCCCTGAAAGCAAAAGCTGAACTGAGCATCCTCCGCTAGCCCTGAATGTGCCACCAGACTGTAAATGGCTTTGGAAAAGCCCCCTTCATTCAGACTCAACATTTAACTCTTCTCCATTCCTTAAATCAGTGGCTCTCACCCTGGCTGAACATTAGAATCTTCTAGGAGCTCCTAAAAAATAAGAATGCCTGGGCCCATCCCCAGACCAATTAAATCTCAATTTCTAGGAATGGGGCCTAGGCATCATCGATTTGTTTTCTTTTTAAATTGAGGTATAATTTACATAAGTACATAAATACTGAGGGTACAGCTCAATGAATTTTTACATAGGTATACACCCCTGTGGTGACCACCAGATTAAAGCATAGGGCAGTGATAGTCTCTGAGCAGGCTACCTTGTGCCCCCTCCAGTTAACTGTTCTCCAAAGTACCATTATTCTGACCTCTACCACTGAAGATAAGTTCTATTTTCTTTTTAATCACTTGTATTGAAATATAATTTACATACAATAAAATACACCAATTTTATGCGTACAAATGAGTTTTGGCAAATGCATGCACCTGTGTAAACTACCTACTACCATCATGATACAGAACGTTTAACGTTTCCATCACCCCAGAAAGTTCCTTTTTGTCCCTTTACAGTCAATTTTCCTACCAACAAAATCCCAGGAAACCACTGATCTACTTTCAGTCACTATAGTTTGACTTTTTTAGAATTTCATATAACTGGAGACTACAGTATAGAGTCTTTTGTGTCTGGTTTATTTTGTCAGCACTACCTTTTGAGATTAGTCCATGCTATTGCATGTATTATTAGTTTCTTCTCTTTTTTTTTCTTTTAACTGTTGAGTATTTCACTGGCTGTAATGACATTCACATTGGATACCACAATTTGCTTATCCATTCACCTGTTATTGAACACCTGAGCTGTTTCCAGTTTGGGCCCTATTATGAGTAACGCTGCTATGAATATATTCATGCATAAGTAAGTCTTTGTGTGAACATATATTGTTATTTCTCTTGGGTAAATCCCTAGAAGTGGAAAGGCTGGGTTATATGATAAGTTTATGCTTACCTTCATAAGAAGCAGTTAAAACTGTTTTTGAGGAGCCCTGGTGGCACAATGGTTAAGCGTTAGGCTGCTAAGCAAAAAGCTGGAAGTCTGAACCCACCCAGCAGCTCTGCGGGAGAAAGATGTGGCAATCGGTTCCCATAAAGATTACAGCCTAGAAAACCCTATGGGACAACTTTACTCTGTCACATAGGATCACCATGAGTCAGAATCGACTCAATGGTACCCAACAACAACAACAAAACTGTTTTCAGAGTAGTTGTACCATTTAACACACCCACCAGCAGTTCACGAGCATTCCAGTTGCTCTACATCCTTGCTAACACTTGGTATGGTCAGTTTAAATTTAGGCATTCTAGTGGGTATGGAGGAGCCCTGGTGGCACAGTGGAAAAGTTGGCAGTTGAAACCCAACAGTGAGCCCATGGGAGATACATGTAGCAGTCTGCTTCCATAAAGCTTACAGCCTTGGAAACCCTATCGGGCAGTGCTACCCTGTCCTATAGGGTCCTATGTAGTCAGAATCGTCTTGACGGCAATGGGTTTGGTTTTGGTTCTGGTGGGTATGTAACAGTATCTCATTGTGGCTTTTATTTGCATTTCCTTGATGACTATGTTGAGCATCTTTTCATGTGCTCATTGGTCATTTGTATATATACATATATTTTTTTTTTTTTTGTGAAGTGTCTGTTCACATATTTTGCCCACTTAAAAACTGTGTTTGTCTTATTCTTATGGAATGGTCAGAGTTCTTGATACATTCTGGATGTTTTGTCTGTTTTGAACTTCACGTAAATGAAATAATAACGTACAAACTTGCGATGCTGTTCCCGCTCCCTGGAATTCTCTTTCCCCAGCCGTCTGCCTTGCTTGCTTCCTCATTTCCTTTGGATCTCTGCTCAAATGTCACCTTATCAGAGAGGCCTTCCTGATGGTCATATGGTAGAAAGCATTCCACCCCACCCCACCCTCGCTCATCCCCCTTGCTGTGTTTTACCTTTATCCATAGCACTTATCTTCACTTGACACAATATATATTTATTTGTTTACTGCAAGGCTTTGAACTAGTTCATCCTGGTTCAAACCCCTGCTGAGAATTTGCATTTCTAACAAATTCCCAGGCAATGCTAACGCTGCTTGTTTGGGACCAATTCTGAGAACCACTAGTAGACCAGTGGTTCTCAAACTTATTATACATAAGAATCACCTGGGGATCTTGTTAAACTGTAGATTCTGATTCAGTATATCTAGGGTAGAAATGCAAATTCTCAGCAGAGGTTTGAACCAGAGCGAACTGCTTGGAAGCCCTGGTTTATAGCCTCTCCATCCCGGCCAGCTCCACAACAGCAGGCACTCTGTGTGGCTCACTGCTATATCCTCAGTGCCTATAGCAGGACCTGGTATGTAGCAGGCACAAAATGAGTATGTGGTGAACTAATGACAGATGATCTGTTCCTAGGACTGCTCAAACAGACTCCTACCGCCCTTACTGCCCCCCACCCCTTCTCATCACCCCACTTACAGTCTAGCCAGCATTAGCTGAGGCACTAATTTCTCTAAAGCACAGCTCTGAGCCTGACATACCACTGTGCTAAAAAGCTTTAGCAAATACCCATTAGCCACAAAACCAAGTCCAAAGGCATTAAAGACTTTTGGGGATTGGACCTCAGTCTCTCCTTCCAGCCTGTTCTTCCACTGTTCTCCTTTATAAATACTGAGTTCTAACTAGTTGTGTCAAGTTGCTCATCTATCCCTGCACCTTCCCATCCCCCCAGGCTTAAATCCTGCTGATCACCCCAGGCTCAGCATGAACACCATGTCCTTGCCTGATCCTCCAGGAGAGAGAACACTGTCCATTGCTGAACACCCTCACTGCTCCATCTATGCCTTTCTACTGTACTTGGTTCTTAACCCTGTGTCAATATCAGAATCCCTGGAGACATGATTTAAAAATACCGTTATCTGCACTCACCCAGTTTAGAGGAACTTCACCTGAAAAAGGTGTCCAAAGGTTGAATAAAATCTTATTAAGCTTATTATTTGAAAATATAACTAACATATTATTTAAAAATAAGTTTAGAAGACCTAATATTATCAGGATGGTAATAGTACCCAAAGCAATCTATAGATTTAATACAATCCCTCACAAAATTCCAATGGTCTTTTTTTTTTTTTTTCCCAGAAATGGACAAACTGATCTCAAATTCACACTGAATTGCAAGAAGCCCCACATAGCCAAAACAATCTTGAAAAAGAACAAAGTTGGAGGACTCACACTTCCAGATTTCAAAACTTACTACAAAGCTACAGTAATCAAAATAGTGTTTAATGTTGGTGGCACAATGATTAAGTGCTCAGATGCTGGCATAGGATAGACATATAGACTAATGGAATCAAACTGAGAGGCCAGAAATAAATCCACATATCTATGGCCAACTGATTTTGACAAGAGTGCCAAGACTATTCAGTTGGGAAAGAACAGTCTCTTCAACAAATGGTGCTGGAACAACTGGATGTTCACATGCAAAATAATGAAGTTGGACCCCTACCTCACGTCATATAGAAAAATGAACTCAGATGGATCAACGATCTAAATATAAGGGCTAAAACCACAACATTCTTAGAAGAAAACATAGGGTAAATCATCATGACCTTGGATTTGACGATGGATTCTTAGATATGAAACCAAAAGCATGAATAACAACAAAAAAATAAATTGAACTTCATCAAAATTTAAAACTTTTGTGCATCAAAGGACATTATTAAAAAAGTGAAAAGACAACCTACCGAATGGGAGAAAGTATTTGCAAATCATTTATCTGTAAGAGTTGTTATAAAGTTGTGTCCCCCAAGAAGATATGTTGAAGTCCTAACCCCTATACCTGTGCATGGGATCTTATTTGGGGAAACAGGATTTTTCTTTGCAAATATTATCAGTTAAGTCATACCAGAGTAGACCCATTGCCACTGAACCAATTCTGACTCATAGCGACCCTGCAGAGAAGAGTAGAACTGCCCCAATAGGCCTTCCAAGGCTGTAATCTTTACAGAAGCAGACTGCCACATCTTTCTCCTGTGGACTGGCAGGCGGGTTTGAACTGCCAACCTTTTGGTTAGCAGCCGTGTGCTTTAACCACTGTGCCATCAGGCCTCTTTTTCTAGAGTAGAGTGGGTCCTAATTCTTTCTGAGTGGCGTATTATAAAAGGAAAGATCAGATATACAGGGAACACACCACATAAACATCCATCTACAAGCCAAGGAACACTAAGAACACCTGGGGATACTAGAAGCTGAAAGAGACCAGGAAGGATCTTCCCCTGGAGCAGACAGATAAAGCATAGCCCTGCCAAAGCCCTGAAATTTGGCCTTCTAGCCTCCAGAACTGTGAGAAAACAAATTTTTTTTTCTTTAAAGCCACCTACTTTGTGGTATTTTGTTACGGCAGCCCTAGGAAACTAAGACAAGGGTATATTATCCAGAATATATTAAAAAACTCTTACAATTCAACAACAAAAAGACAAACAACCAATTAAAAAATGGGCAAAGGACTTGAATAGACAATTCCTCAAAGAAGATATACAAATGGCCTACAAGCACATGAACTTAAAGTCACAATAAGATGCTTCTTCACACCCAGTAGGATGGCTATTATCAGGAAAACAGAACATAACAAGTGTTGGTGAGGATGTAGAGAAATTGGAACCCTTGTCCATTGCTGGTAGGAATGTAAAATGGTTTAGCCACAGTGGAAAACAGCGGCAGTTCATCAAAAAGATAAACACAGAATTACAATACGACCCAGCAATTCTGCTGCTACCTACATACTGAAAAGTAATGAAACACTGGTACTCAAACAAATACATTTACACAAATGGTACTATTCACAATGGCCAAAAGGTGGGAACAACCCAAATGTCCATCATTGGATAAATGAATAAACAAATTGTGGTATGCACATACAATGGAATACCATACAACCATAAAAAGGAATGAAGTTCTGATTCCATGCTATAATGTGCATGAACCTTGAAAACATCATGCTAACTTAAAAAAGCCAGACACAAAAAGTCCCATAGTGTATGATTTCATTTGTATGAAATATTCAGGATAGGTAAATCCAGAGAGACAGGACATAGACTGGTGGTTGCCAGGGGCTGGACAAAGGGGAAATGGGGAGCAGCTGTTAAATGGGTATGGAGTTTCCTTGTGGGGTGTTGAAAATGTTTTGAGTGTAGACAGAGGTGGTGGTTGCACAACATTGTGAATGCACTAAACACCACTGAATTGTTCACTTTAAAATGGTTAATTTTATATTATGTGAATTTCACCTAATAAAAAAGATTATCCTATGTTTCCCAACTTTTTGGACGCCTTGCAGATTACAAGAAGGGATGACCATATACTTCATTGCCCAAACTAGGTCACCTTGGAGAGTGAAACCAAACCCAAACCAAACCCATTGCCATCAAGTCAACTTCAACTTATAGCGACTCTCCAGGACAGAGTAGAACTGAAAGGAGGAGCTATTTATAATCATGCTGGGTCACCAGTGAGTCAGGAAAGCAACTTGCAGGTTGTGACCCTCATGTAAAACAACGGTTTTCACCCTTGCTGAGAGCTGGAGTCCCCGGGGGGGTTTTAAGGATACTGACGCCTGGGTCCCCTGCCCAGGGATGCTGATGTCATTGGTCAGGGTGGGGCTGGGTGTTGGATGTTGCTGCTCTAGGCTGCCATGCAGATAGCCTGGCCCGAGCTGAGACAGCACCTGGGGCCAAGGGTGGACTTGGTTGTCCCCTGGCCGGGTGAGTCTCTCAGGGCCTCAGTCCCATCTTCAGTAAACAGGAGATGATGATATGGAGACTACAGAGGTGCCGTGAGGGGCAAACACAAAGGAGGGTGGGGTGGGGTGTGAAAACGCTTTGTAGATTGATAGAAACAAAATCTGTTATTATTTTCTCCTTCCCTGTTGGTCTCTCTCAGGGACTCCCTTCCTCCTCTTCCTCGCCCCACATCCAGACCCTCCCTGCCCCTCACAATGATGCTTGTGACCCACCAGCAGAAAGCCTTCGCTGCTGGGCCCACTGTCCAAGTTCCACAATGCAGCTACTGCCTGGCATCACAAGGTCACCTCCTCTGCACCTCATCTCCTTGCTCTAGAGCTTGGGGTGACACTGGGCTCACCCCAGTGTCCCCTCACTGCTTTTTTATTTCTTTGGGTACTTGCTTCCCACCCCAGCTCCCTGGGTCTCATCTTTATCCCTCTAACCCATACGGAACACAACCATCTGGGGACCTGTCTAAAACCAGATCTAAGTGGTCCCTGCCTCTGCACGACCCTGCCGGGACTCACGGAGGGTGCTCCTACTGGCCTGAGGGCTGCACATCCATCCCACATTTTTGTTTGAGGCTCACAGAATGCTTTGTTAAGATCTGAATTTGTTGCAAATATTCAAAGATCTATAGACTTCGGTTAAATCCAGATCTCCAACTTCTTTTCTAAGTTTGCAGATCTGGCAATGCTGGGCCTATAGTCCCACATGGTGAGCAGCTGTTGGGCAGAGGAAATCCTCCCTGGGCAGGGTATGTTCATTCAATTCAACCACTGTCCCCACCACTGCCAGATGCTGTAGCCGGCATGCCAGCTGCCCGTTGCCATTGCACGTGAACACTCTTCTTCCTCTTATACCTGCTGGACTCATCCACTTCCATTCCCACCTGGTCCTACAGGCTCTGGGTTTGTGACCCCTGTTAAGGATCAAGCCTGGAGGCATCTCAAATTGCTTACTCCAGCTACTTCTCCTGCCTGGGATGCTTCCTCCCCAGACTTCCCTACCCCAGTCCTTCTCCTCCCCACTAACTCCCATTCAGCCTTTAGGATTCCCCTTGGGGCACTCTGTAGACTCCCAGAATCCCCTGATCACCAAACTTACTTCACTTTGTTATAGTTATCTATGATCTTATTTATATTCTCTCCTTTTACAAAGAGGCCTCTTATGGGCAAGGGTCTTGTGTCTTAATCATCTTTTAATCCTCAGTTTCTTGCCCAGAATAGGCCTTCAGTTAATATTTGTAGAATTAACTGTCATTGAATGAATATAGCAGGTGCTCAAGAATGACAGAAAGAATGAATGAGTGAATGAATGAACACGGTAACTTGTAAAGCCTTTTCCCTTTTCCACTTTCATCTTGCACTCGGGTCACTGGGAAACCGACACTTCTTGGATATATACTGTGTCCTGGGCAAATTAACCTCTTTGTGCTTCAGTTCGCTTATCTGTAAAATGGGATGATAACCACTATGTACTTCATGGAGTGGTTGTGAGTGCTAAGTGAGATAATGCATGGAAAGTGTGTAATGCTGTGCCTGGCACATAAGCACTCCCGACAGTTTAGCTACTATTAACTTTATCATATGAAATGGTGTGTCCTTAGCCCACTCAAGCCTCTGGGAGACACAGTCATGCCTTCACAGGCAGGACACATGTGGTCCAACTCAGCCCCCAGAGTGTTAGCATCTGCTCTGTGGGGTGCATGCGTCTAGCAAGGATCTGGATTTAACTGGTGTGGGCTGTGGCCTGGCCACTTGCCTATTTTTCAAGCTTCCTAGGTGTCTACTATACAGTTGGGGTTGAAAATGAGGGGTAAGTGCTCTGAGAGGCTGGCTAGGCAAAGTGCTACAGGAGAAAGCGCAGGTACCTGAGGTAGCCTGAGGCTGAGTGATGAAGGAATTAGGCTGGGTAAAGGGAGGAAGGGTTCCTGAGTAGGGGCTGAGGGCACTACTGCCAGGAGAAGAGCTTTTTTCTTTTTTTTTCTTTCAGTTGTGCTTTAGATGAAGGTTTACAGAGCAAATTAGTTTCTCATTAAACAATACACATATTGATTTGTAACACTGGTTGCCAACCCTGTGACATGTCAAAACTCTCCCCCTCTCAACCTTGGGTTCCCCATTTCCATTCGTCCAGCTTTCCTGTTCCCTCCTCCCTTCTTGTCCTTGACCCTGAGCTGGTGTGCCCATTTAGTCTCGTATAAGTTGTTTTATGGGCCTGTCCAATCTTTGGCTGAAGGGTGAACCTCAGGAGTGACTTCAGTATTTAGTTAAAAGGGTCTCTGGGGGCCATACTTTCAGGGTTTCTCCAGTCTCTGTCAGAGCAGTAAGTCTGGTCTTTTTCTGTGAGTCTGAATTTTGTTCTATGTTTTTCTCCAGCTCTGTCTGGGACCCTCTATTGCGATTCCTGTCAGAGCAATCGGTGGTGGTAGCCAGGCACCACCTAGTTGTGCTGGACTCAGTCTGGTGGAGGCTGTGGTGGTTGTGGTCCATTAGTCCTTTGGACTAATCTTTCCCTTGTGTCTTTGGTTTTCTGCATTCTCCCTTGCTCCAGACAGGTTGGGACCAGTGGAGTATCTTAGATGGCTTCTCACAAGCTTTTAAGACCCAGACACTACTCACCAAAGTAGGATGTAGAACATTTTCTTTATAAACTATGTTATTCCAACTGAACTAGATGTCCCCCGAGACCATAGTCCCTAGCCCTCAGCCCAGTAATTCTGTTCCTCAGGGAGTGTGGATGTGTCTATGAAGTTTCCATGACCTTGCCTTGGTCAATCTGTGCTGACCAGGAGAAGAGCATTTGCAGAGAGAATGTTTTGAATATGGGGAACTGAGAAAGGTTCAGGATGACCGGGGGGGGGGGGGGGGTAGAGATTTGGGCGTGGGGGCGGGGCTGGAACTTGGGTCTTGTCAGCCCCATCTAAGGAGCCTGGGCTTCATCCTGAGAGCGCTGGGGATGCTCAGAGTGGGCAGACAGGATTACACTTGCATTTGGTGAAGCCAGACACAAGAGGTCTAGCTGCGAGGATGTTGTTGTGTGCCGCTGAGTCAATTCCAACTCGTCATGACCCTATATGACAAAGTAGAACTGCCCCATAGTGTTTCCTAGGCTGTAATCTTTACAGGAGCAGATCCCTAGGTCTTTTCTCCCATGGAGCAGCTGGTAGATTCAAATTACCAACCTTTTAGTTAGCAGCCGAGTGCTTAATCATTGTGCCACCAAGGCTCCTTTGGGAGGATGTTACCAGGAAGGAATATAGTCTTAAATCAAGCTGTAGCCATGGGATATAGAGGGGGGAATAGGAACTGGCGTCAAATGGATGGGACTAGAGGCATGTGTGCAGAGAAGGAGAAGAGGGGAAAATCTAGGGACACCCCCAGGGGTCTGAGTTTGAGTGACTGGGAAGATGGTGGGCTCAGGCAGAAGAGCAGTGTCCTGGGCTGCAGGTAAGCCTGGTGTTGGATTGCTGGGCTTGAGACACTTTGGGTTTTCCACACGAAGATGCTTGGTAGGCAGTTGGCCGGGCAGTCTGGGGCTCTGGAGAGTGGTCTGGGCTGGAGACTCAGGTAGCTGACAACTGGAGTGTGGACAAAGCAGTGTAGAGAGAGGGTACAGAATGAGAAGAAGGCTGGGAAGGAGGCAGGAGAGAGGGAAGGAGAGGTTGGGGAAGGAGAGATGGCCAGGAGGACGCACCAGGTGAAGATGAGGACAGGCATGTGAATCTCAGCAAAGGGGAGGAAGGGCAGAGCTGATCAGAGCAGAGTGCTAGAGGCAGGAAGCTGCAGTTAGGGGCAGTGCGAGGGCGGATGCCAGGGACCCTTCTGAGACAGACCCCAGACCACATTTTTCCCTCTCTTCCTAAATAGCTTAACTGCAAGTCAATCTTGATGTCTGACCAAGCACAACATGGAACTCAGTGGAAGTTGCTGATTCCCAGGAACCAGAAAAGAAAACTTTGCTTTTTAAGAGCACATAACTATAACCCTAAAGCTAAATTTTTCAAAATGCTCCTTAGCCTCACCTGGCTCCTGACTGTTCCATGACAATGTGGTGGATACTAAAAACAGGCACAAAGATGTGGTCATTTGCGTTTGGGGGAGTCCAGATGAGTGACTGGAAGACTTTCTGTCACCTTCCAACCACCCTGAAGGTAGAAACTGTCATGTTCATTTCTGAATTTTATATTTGCAGCATAAGCCAGCACAGAGGTACAATGGGTGCTAAATTAATGTGTGTGCAATGGATAAATTAAGGAATCACAGCAGCAATTTTGGCCCGAGGACAAACAGCACTAAAGGCACTCAACTCAGATTCACTTGTTCATGTAAGATGTGAGTCAAAGAATCCTTCAGCAACTATTTCTTGGCATTGCACAGACAGCCACAGACAGAGCTCTATCTCATGGAACTTATAGGCTGGTGGGGGAGACATCGATTAAATGACCATACAAATAACCATAAAATGATAACTGTGATGCTCTGAAGGAGAGGTACATGGTGCTGAGAGCCTCTACCAGGGCATCTGACCTAGTCTGGGAGGCCCAGGAGAGGTTTCCCAAGGAAGTAAGATGAGATCTAAAGCACGAGTAGGAGTTAACTGGAAGAAAACACTGGGCAAAGGGACAGCATGTGCAAAGGCCCTGTGGAAGGATGAAGAATGGCAATGATTCTAATGATCAGTTTCCCCCATCCCTCCTGCATATCCAATCCATTACCAAATTCTGTTGGTTCTATCTTTAAACTATATCCAGAATCTGAACACTTCCCACCTCCTCCACCTCAACCACACTTGTCCAAGGACCATCATTGCCTACTTGGATCACTTCCATAGCCTCCTAACTCATTTCCCTGCATCTGTCCATGCCTGCTACAGTATATTCTCAACACAGCAACCATAGTGACCCTGTTAACACATAAATCAGACTGTGCTCACTCCTCAGCAGTATAATATGGTTCCTCTCCTACCCTATCCTTCATTATCAAGGACAAATCAAACTCAGCCTTTCACAATGGCTGTTCCCTCTGTTGGACCATTCTTCCTCAGATAGTCACATGGCTCCTTCCCTGACCGTGGACAGGTCTTTACTCAAAGGCCATCTTCTCAATAAGACCTTCCCTGATCACCTTATTAACACTGCATCCCCTCTCCCTGCTTCCACCTAAGCATTTCCTCTCCCCTGTTCAGGTTACTTTTCCTCCCCTGTACCTTTCACCATCTGACAGACAGTGTATTTTACCTATTTCTTATCTGTCTTCTCCCCCTTGTCTGTGAGCTGCTCGAGGGCACACATTTCTTATCTACTTTGTTCACAGCTGTATGACAGCAACTGTAGCAGTGACTGGCACATAGTAGGTGCTCAGTAAATATCTGTGGAACACCAAATGAATTCAGGCCTTCCTTAGTCCTGCCATCCTTGGTAGTCATCTGCTGCATTTACGAACAGGCTATCCACAGTAACTCTCAATGCTTAACAGGACACAATCTCCCAAAATCACTCTTAATAATTGTGCCTTCTATGTTGGGTACCCTAGGGCATGGCCTGGGTCCTGTTGCCAGCTCTGGTGGAAGCTGAGGCACAGAGAGGTTCAAACGCTAAGGCTAACAAAGGACTGAGAGCTGTGGGGTGGGGAGAGTGGCACCCACTCAGGAGACCCGTGGGTGAAGCAAGGTCCCAGTGGCTGTTGACAGCATCCTCCCAAGAAGTGGGCAGAGATGACAGAAACCAGTGAAGAAGGGCTGAGGCCTCTTCCCTGCAGGCCCTGCCCCCAACAGCCTGCCACTTTTTTGTTGCTTTTTTTTTTTTTTTTTTTTTTTTACTATGTCCTTGTGGAACCTTCCCAGCAACAACTTGGGGTTTTCCAGGTGGACAGAGACACGCCTGAGATGCCCAGCTCAGTGCCTTGTACACTGCTGGACAAGGTTCACCACCTGCCTGCACCAGCAACTATGCAGGGATGTTGTTATGGACTGAATTGTGGACCCTGCCCTCTACACCTCAAAAAAAGTTAATGTTAAAGTCCTAACTCCTGTACCTGTGAATGTGACCATATCTGGAGAAATAGGGTTCTTCTTTGTAGATTATTAGTTAAGTTAACGAGGTCATACTGGGGTAGGATGCGTCCTAATTCCTTCTAAGTGGTGTCTTATAAAAGGGGAAAACAGACAAGGAGTCACAAGGGGGGAGAGACACCATATGAAGATTCATCTAAAAGTCAAGAAACGCCAAGAAAACCAGGGCTACCACACGCTGAGAGTGACAAGGAAGGACCCTTCCCTAGAACCGACAGAAAGCATAGCCCTGCTGACTTCCTGAATCTGACTCGTAGCCCCCAGAACTGTGAGAAAGTAAGTATCTGTTCTTTAAAGGCATGCGCTTCGTTGTATTTTGTTACGGCAGCCCTAGAAAACGAAGACAGATGAGGAAGGGGGATGCCTGGCTGTGCTGGGAACCAGCCCTCAGGAGGACTCCTCCTCCGAATCGCCGGTGCTGTAAGGACTGGCCCTGGGGTGGGGAATAAGGAGGAGTGGATGCGGAGCAAGTGGGCTCCGTGGCAGAGGCCAGAAGAGATCGCTGAACAGGTTCGAGTCCTAGTTCTGCCACTTCCTATGTGACTTTGGACAAGCAACCCACCCTCTTCGCCTCGCTAACCCCCTGTACCGTGCGGAAAGTGTTTGCCTCTGGAGTTGGGGGAGGGGAGCAAGTGCGCGTGAAGATTCACAGGACGAAGGGAGGAGTCCTCGCTCATCGCCCGGCACGCGGGGAGCGCGCTGCCTTTGGAGAACGTGTGTGCGCTCCAACTCCGGCCCGGGCTGCCCGGCGGCTGCAGGAGCCCGTCCCCGGCTCCAACACGGGTCCCGCTGCCCTCCCTAGCACTTACAGCTGTCGCTCCGCTCCTCCTTTCCACGGCAGTCAAGGCTCTGTCACCCCTTCCGGACGCCAACGCGCGTTGCCCAGGCAACCGTCACCAGGGAAACCAGCATCGCCCCCCTGCGTGACGTCAACACGTCTCTACGGAAGCCGAGACGGCTCCTAGGAGGCCGGGGGTTACGCCCCGGCTGCTGTAGTAGGAAAATAGGCGGAGTCTGTTGGGTGTAGTGTGTCCTGAGTCTTTAAACTTGTTCCGGAAGTTCGCTTCTGGAATATATTTTTTAAGTTTTGTGAACTAAACGTTTTGCACAAAGATGCCCATTCCTGTGGAAAAGTGAACGTTCCTGTCGTGAGATTTAACGTGATCATTGAGAATGTCACTGAAAAACGTAAAACAGTGTGAGGGAAAGCTCATGTTATAATGGTAGGTGAAAAAAGCAGAACGCAAAATAGTAATTGCTAAATAAACAAAGTTGTGTTTCTAAAAATTAGGTGCAGAAACAAGACCGGGAGGAAGTACATTTTAATATACATCGAAATATTAAAATAAAAAATTATATTTGGCATTGCAGTGCTGTTGCTAATTTTACACTCGGCAGGATTTCAAAAAGAGTGAACATGATTTATTTTCATAGAGGAAAACACTTAGATGTTAAAGAAAAACTGTACTGCCCAATTTAAGTCGTTATCGGATTTCAGAGCTGTGTGCAGGCAGTTGATGGGGGACAAGAGGCCAATTTCTGTGAAAGGAGATCAAAGGAAGAGTGACGCTCAGCCTCTGCGGTTAGTGTGGGGAGATGGGGAAAAGAGCACTGCAGAGAGAGGAGAACCAAGTGAGCAAAAGTGAGTAGGAAGAACTTACAGGGCTGATAGCATTCTGGAATGTGGTGAGCAAATGTTTATCCAGGCCCTTATGATAAACTTCAGATAGCTTACCTTTTTTTTTTTCCTTAGTAGGTATTCTTCCTATAGACGTTCATGAATATGTGGCACTATACTTGCCATCGGCACTGCAGGTATAAACCCAAGGATTTCTGATAAAGGAAGAGTGGACCTTTTCTGTTGGTCTCCAGTTGGCTGCCTGGTGACTCGGCCCTTCTGACTTTTGACCTACTTGGCCCTTCTGATTGTGGCAGTCGGTCGCTTCCAGAGAAGAGCCTCCCACATTTCTTTCTTGGGAATTACCCCTTTGGAAAATCAAGCATAAATTCCTTTATGAAGAACTCAGGCAAAGTTCCAAGTTGAACTAGAACAGATTATGTATAAAATAACCTAGTTCATTCATCCCTCGGTATGTATTCAGACATTGCTTATTAAGAGCCGGATACAGTACTAGTGCTGGGGACATAAAAATGTCCCTGCCCTCAAGGAGTTTTCACTCTTAATGGAGACTGGTTAGGGGATCAGGAAATTGTAATTTTTTTTTTAAACACAGGAGAAATTTAATATAAAGAATTATTAACTATGATAAAAGAGTAACTGTAAGATAGAAATCAATGTATTGGTAACTCATTCAGAATTCCTGGGTGGTGCAAATGGTTAATGCACTTAGTGCTACCTGAAAGGTTGGAGGTTTGAGTCCACCCAGAGGTACCTCTGAAGAAAGGCATACAAACTACTTCTGAAAAATCAGCCATCGAAAACCCTATGGAATAAAAAGACAAGAAAAGGCAAATGTATAGAGACCAGTTTATTAGTGGTTACCAGGGGCGGGAGGGAATGGGGAAAGGAGGGTTAATGGTGATAGAAAAATTGCATTGATTAAGGGCAGAGTTGCACAGCCGATTATTGTAAGTGCCATCAGTAAGTTGTATACCTGTAAAAAGTTGAATTAGCAAAAATTGTATGATAGATATATTTACAACAATGACAAAAAAGAAAGTAGCTGCTGAGGCTGCTTATGTACAACCAAACGCCTCATGGGATTTGGTCCCTTGGTTTTGGAGATTTAGGGTCATGGTTTCATGGGACATCCCAGTTAATTAATAATGTGTTTAGTGCTTCTGTTCTACCTCCTAGTTCATTGCATATTGCCTGGAGTCTTACAAGCTTGTAAGCGGCCATCCAAGGCACAATAAATGGTCTCTATTCACCTGGAACAACAGAGGAAGAAGGGGAGTCAGGAATAGGAGGAGGATACAGAATGTGTGGCTAATTGCCTCCGTGAAGAATTGCCTGCTTTGCCATGAGACCAGAAGAACTGGATGGTGCCTGGCTACCATTACTGAACACATTGATCAAAGATTCCATGAAGAATCCTGATCAAAAGAGAAGAAATACAGAACAGAATTTCAAATCCTCATGGACTCCAGACTTTCTGGAGCCATGGAGGGTGGATGAACTGCTGCAACTATTTCCCTGAAAAATTCTTTGAACCTTGAACCAAAAATATCCCCTGAAGTCTTCTTAAAACCAAACATCAGGTTATCTTAACTAGTAAAAAGGTCTGCCTTGAGCATCATGCTCTTTTAAGAACTGTCTCTATGGGATCAAATTGACAATAGCTCAAAAGATTGGATGGGAACCTAAGGGACAGTGAGTTTATGCTAATGAGGGAGGAACAACTCAGAAAAAGGAGGGTGAGAATAGTTGCACAACTTGAAGAATGTAATCAGTGTCACTAAACTGTACGTGTAGGAATTGTTGAATTGGTGTATGTTCTGCTGTGTATATTCTCAACAAAAACAACAAAATAAAATTTAAAGAAAAAAAGGAGCACGGTTCTACTCAGACACACATGGGGTCATCAAGAATCAGAATCAACTTCATGGTAGCTGGTTTGGTTTATAAGATATAAGGAAACTCTGTATGGTACTCTAAGGCTGAGGGAGTGAACCCAAGGAAGGAGAGCTTGAAAGGGGTTCAAACCTTACTGGCGAAGGTGTAGATCAGCCCATCAAATTAGCAGAGAGGTGTGCTGGTTTGGCCAGACTGGAGCTGATCTGGAGTTGCAGTAGGTTGCTATATTAGTTTCCTAAGGCTGCTGTAACAAAATACCACAAATTGAGTGGCTTGTAAGAACAGAAATCTATCGTCTCACAGTTCCGGAGGCTAGTAGTCTGAATTCAGGGTGTCAACAGGACCATTTCCTCATAGAAGGCTCTAGGGAAAGATCCCGTCTTGTGTCTCCCAGCTTCTGGAAGCCCCAGGCATTCCTTGGCTTGCAGCTGCAGCATAACTCTGTCTTCACATGGGTGCCTTCCCTTTGTTCCTCTGTGTCTCTTCTCTTTTATAGGAATACCACTCAGATTGAATTAGGGTCTACCCTGCTCTGATACAGCCCATGTTAACTGATAACATCTTCAAAGACCCTACTTCCAACATCACATTCACAGGCACCGGGGCGAGGACCCAACTTAAATTCTATGGGGCACAATTCAATCCATAGCAGTCACTGTCCTCAATACAAGTGGAGGAGCAGGCAGTTAGCTACCAGTAGTGTGGATGAGGTAATTACAATTTGATATAAATGCCACTATCAGAATAAGCACAGGGAAGTGGGGACCAAGCCAAGGCTTAGAGTGGGGATCAAGACTCTTTCTAAAGGGGCTAATAATGTTCAAATGGAGACTTCAGGAAGCCCCTCAGAATCAAGTGAAAGGGAGCTGAGGGAAGCTGTTTGCATTTGAAATGGAGACCACATGTGCAAAGGTCTGGAGAGGAAAGAGGACATGGTGAATTTGAAGAAAGGCCAAGCCAAGGCTGTGGACTTAGTCCTTAGGGCAGAGGAGCTGCTTAAGGGTTTAGGTAGAGGAGGAACATGATTAGATTTGTGAAAAGAAGACCACAGATAAGAGACAGCTGAGGAAGTGGAGTTGAGGGTGGGGTGGGGGTGGGGGTGGGGAATCCCTCTGAGATATCTGACAGTGACAGCCTGAACCATGTCATCCCTGAAGGAGGTGGAATCAATGGGGGGGCGGGGGGGGGGAGGCAGGGGGAAGTACAGGAAGAAGGAGAAGGGGGTTACTTCCAGAATTGTTTGCTTGAGCAGCTGGATTAATGATGATGCCATTGACTGAGATCATGAATCCAGAATGAGTAGGTTTAGGGGGAAGGTGTTAGGTTTAACACTGGGCACATTATGTTTGAAGTACCTAGTGGACGTTCAAGTGGAGAGGTCCAGGGCTAGATAAAAAGATCTGGAATCTAGGGGAGACCTTGGAGATAGACACTTGGGAGTCATCAGCAGATGGTTAGCAATTAAAGCCATGGGAGTGATTGAGTTCTCCCAGAGGGAGGATACAGGATGAGAAGAGATGGTTTTAAGAATCTAAGGACTGGCACAAAAGCAGGGACCTCCAAAGGAGCCTGAGGAGCAGCCAAAGAGGTAGGAGGAGAACCAGGAGAACATGGGGCCCCAAAGCCAAGGAAAGAAGGGCTTCAAGGAGAGAGTGGTCGTAGAGTCCAGAGCTGCCAAGAGTTAAAATAACTTGCCTGTGGACACACACTCCATGCTCCTGACCATTATGTTATACTGTTGGAATGACCATCCATGTGGGCATAAGGCAACACATTTAAATGGTCAAAAAATATTAACTGCTGTTGTTACCCAGTACAATTCCAGGAATTGGAGTGGAGAGGAAGATGAGAGTGAGAGACCTGGAAATCTACAGGTGAGACAGCAGGGAGACAGGATAAAGAGTGGGATTCAGGTAGACATGAGCCTCAAAGGGGCGGGGACTTTTGTATAGTGTATATGAGGAAGTATCATTCACTCCATCTCAGGACCCCAAGGGAATCATGTGATAATGTGGCGTGGGATAATAAAGAACCATGTCTACTTAGAGGGCTTCCGGAAAAGCATTGTTCCCAGAAGAAAGCCAGATTTCCATTAAGACAAGAACATGCTGTGACAAGGTTACAGATGCAGGATAATTTCAGAACAGGCATTTTAGAACTCAAATTAGAAAGTTTGGGAAGGAGGGGAATACTTTGCTCCAGCAGTTCAAGGACTGTTTTTGATGAGGATATTATTTTTAAAGTAACCAGTCCTTATAAAACCAGGCATGATTTTCTCCTTGTTTTGTTACCTTTCCACTGCTTCCACTGAGGTCTCTTGCCATTTTTCTGCCTGTTGATACAGTTTCTCAAGAAGTTTCTGTAGTTTATAAGGGTGCCGTTTTCTTGTTCAGGAAGCCAATGAATCTAGAAAGGTCACCATGTACTTCCTCTTGTGTATTATACAAATGTTTGTTAATCCCAGCCCACTTTCATTTTCTCTAACCAGAATACACGTTGGGTCATTGCAATTTTTTTTTTAATTTGAAAATTTTATTGAGATACTTGTAAATTCACACACAGTTGTAAGAAATAATACAGGCACATGTATTAGTTTCCTAGGGTAGCCTATAACGAAGTACCACAAACTAGGGGGGCTTAAAACAACAGAAATTTATTGTCTCTATGGTTTTGGAGGCTAGTCATCCAAATTTAGGGCGTTGGCAGGGTCACGCTCTCTCTGAAAGCTCTAAGGGAAGATCCTTCCTCGCCTCTTCCTAGCTTCTGGTGGCTACTGGCAATCCTTGGCGTTCCTTGGCTTGTAAATGCTTCACTCCAGTCTCTGCCTCTGTCTTCACATCACTGTCTTCCCTCTGTACCTCTGCCTCTGTGTTTCTTCTCTCACTCGCTTCTTTAAAATTTTACGGTGATGAAGTACATATAACAAAACATTTGACATTTTAACCATTTTTAAGTATATAATCCAGTAACATCAATTACATTCACCATGCTGTGCAGCCATCACATTTCCAAATGTTTTTCATCATTGTCTTAGTTGTTTAGTGATACTGTAACAGAAATATCACAAGCAGATGGCTTTAACAAACAGAAGTTTACTCTCTCATAGTCTAGGGGGCTAGAAGTCTGAATTCAGGGTGCCAGTCCAGGGGAAGGCTTTCTCTCTCTATTGGCTCTAGAGGAAGGTCCTTGTCATCAGTCTTCCCCTGGTCTAGGAGCTTCTCAGCACAAGGACGCTGGGTCCAAAGGACACACTCCCCTCCTGGCTCTTCTTTCTTGGTGGTAGGATATCCCTCTGTCTCTGTGCTCCTCTCTTTTATATCTCAAAAGAAATTGAATCAAGATACAACCTAATCCTGTAGATTGAGTCCTGCCTCATTAGCATAACTGCCTCTAATCCTGCTTCATTAACATCATAAAGGTTAACATTGGCAACATACAGGATAATCACATCAGATCACAAAATGGGAGACAACCACACCATACTGGGAATCATGGCCTAGCCAAGTTGACAAATGTTCTGGGGAACACTGTTCAATCCATAACAATCACCCTAAATGGCAACTCAGTACCCCATAAGCAGTAACTCCCCATTTGCCCCTCCCCCAGCCCTTGGTAACCACTAATAAACTTTTGCCTCTATGTATTTGGTTATTCTAGATATTTCATGTAAGTGGAATCATACAATATTTGTCTTTTGTATCTAATTAATTTTACTCAGCTTAATGTTTTTAAAGTTTATTCATGTCATAGCATGTATCCAGGGGAGATCTTCATTCTCTTCATGGCTGAATAATATTCCATTGTGTATATATATACTACATTTTGTTTGTCCGTTCATCTGTTAGTGGACATTTGGGTTATTTCTGCCTTTTGGTTATTGTGAATAATGCTGCAATGAATATTGGTGGACAAGTATCTGTTCTGAGTCTGTGCTTTCCGTTTTTTTTTTTGGATATGTACCCAGGAGTGGAATTGCTGGGTCATATGATAATTCTAAGTTTAACATTTTGAGGAACTGCCAAATTGGTTTCCACAGTGGCTGAACCATTTTACATTCCCACCAGCAATGGATAGGCTCCAATTTCTCCACACCCTTGCCAATAGTTGTTATTTCCTGTTTTCCTGTTAATAGCCATCCTAATTGGTATGAAGTAGTACCTTATGGTGGTTTTGATTTGCATTTCCCTAATGACTAATGACATTGTTCATTTTCTTATGAACTTATTGGCCATTCATGTGTTTTCTTTGGGAAAATGTCTGTTCAAGTCCTTTGCTCATTTTTTAAATTGGGTTGTCTTCTTGTTGTTGAATTGTAGGTGTTCCTTATATATACTGAATATTAAACCCTTATTGGATATATGGTTACCAGATATTTTCTCCCATTCTGTAGGTTGCCTCTTTCTCCTTAAGTTCTTCGATGCACAAAAGTTTTTAATTTTGATAAAGTCCAGTTTAACTGTTTTGTTTTTGTTGCTTGTACTTTTGGTTTCATATCTAAGAATCAACTGTCCAAAACTAGGTCCTAAAGAATTACCTCTATGCTTTCTTCTAAGAGTTTTATGGCTTTCATTCTTATATTTACATCATTGATAAATTTTGAGTTAATTTTCATATATGGAGTGAGAAATGAGTCCAACTTCGTTCTTTTGCATGTGGAGGCCCAGTTGTCCCAGCATTGTTTATTAAAGAGATTATTCTTTCTTTATTGAGTGCACTTTGGCACCTTTGTCAATTGACCATAGATATATGGGTTTATTTCTGAACTCTCAATTCTATTCCATTGGTTTATATGTCTATCCTTATATCAGTACCACACTGTTTTTTTATTATAGTTTTTGTACATTATTTTGTCCATTCTCTGTACATTTTGAAATCGGGAGGTGTGAGTCCTCTTGCTTTGTTTTTCTTTTTCAAGATTGCTTTGCCTACTCAGGGCCCCTTGCAATCCGTATGAATTTGAGGACTGGTTTTTCCATTTCTGCAAAGAGGGACTGCTCCCCCCAACCCTACCCTGTGTGAGCTCCAAGGAAGGCCAAAATGAGGGAAGCATCCCCCTTCAGTCCTTCAGGCATGCCCCAGCCAGATCAGAACAGCCACAGACAGTAGTCTGCCAGCAAAGTCTGCTGTACCCGCTGCAGAGCGAGAGTCAGGCCCCCTGTCTGACAGCACAGTCCACAGTCTGCCATCACCGCTGTGCCATAGAGGAACAGTCAGTAGAAATTAAATGTTTCCTACCGCTTAAATGTTGCATTTTTCGTGATTCAGCACTCACTTAGTTGCTGCAACCGTCTGATTTCTTTTCAGAATTCTTACAGAGTTGAGTCTACCAATTTCTGGTGGTTTTCCTTGGTGAGCATGTGGGGGGACTTGAGCATGGAAGCTCTCTCTTCTATTAAGGACACCAGTCATATTGGATTAGGGTCCACCCTACTCCAGTATGACCTCACGTTAACAAATAACATTTTTAAAGACTCGATTTCCAAACAAGGTAATATTCATAGGTACTGGGGGTTAGGACTTCAACATGTCTTTTGGGGGAGAATAATTGAACCCATAACACCTCTGTACCCTTTACATGGTTTCCTCCAATGGTAACATCTTGCTAAACTATGGTACAATGCCACAACCAGGATATTGACATGGATACAATCCTCCGATCTTATTCAGATTTCCCCCTTTTACTTGCACTAATCTGTGTGTCTGTTTAGTTCTATCCAGTTTTATACCATGTGTAGGTTTGTGGGTCCACCACCAGTCAAGATACAGAACAGTTACATCACCATAAGGATCTCTGTGTTGCCCTTTTATAACCACACTCACCTCCCTCCTGTCCCTTTCCCCTCTGTCCCTAACCTCTGGTAACCACTAAGCCATCCTAAAATGTCATTTCAAAAATGTTGTGTAAATGGAATCATACAGGGTGTAATCTTTGATGATTTTTTTTTTAACTCAGAATAATTCCCTGGAGATTCTTCCAAGTTGTTGCCTGCATTAATAGTTCATTCCTGTTATTGCTGAGTAGTATTTATGGTATGTATGAACCATTCATCCATTGAAGGACAGCTGCTATGAACATTCATGTACGGGTTTCTGCGTGAACAAGTTCTCTGGGATAAATGGCCAAGGGTGCAGTTGCTGGGTCATAATGGCAAAGGATGTTTAGTTTTATAAGAAACTAGCAAACTGTTTCCTGGAGTGACTGTACCATTTCATATTCTTACAACAATGTATGAGTGGTCTAGTTCCCCTACAACCTCATTAACATTAGGTGTTAACAACATTTTTTATTTTAGCCATTCTGGTGAGTGTGTAGTGATACCTGTTGTGGTTTTAATTTGCATTATGGATAATGATAATAATGATTTTTTTAATGTGCTTGTTCACCATCTGTGTATTCTCTTCAGCGAAACGTCTGTTCATGTCTCTGCTCAGTTTCTCACTGTTGAGTTTTGAGAATTCTTTGTATATTTTAGATACTAGTCCTTTGTCAAAAATGTGGTTTGCAAATATTTTCTCCCAGTCTGTATCTTGTCTTTTCCTGTCTTCACATGAGTTTTCACAGAATAAAATTTTTTGGTTTTGATAAGGTTTAATTCATCAATTTTTTCTTTTATGGTTTGTGCTTTGGGGGTCAAGTCTTAAGAACTCTCTGCCTAGCCCTAGATCCCAAAGATTTTCTCCTATGTTTTTTCTAAGAGTGTTATACTTTTATGTTTTACATTTAAGCCCATGATTAATTTTGATGTTAATTTTTGTAGAAGATATGAGACCCTTATACAAAACAAGTTGAGGTCTATTTTTAGGCCTACGGATATACAATTACTCTGACATCATTGGTTGAAAAGGCTAGCCTTCCTCCACTGAATTGCTTTTGGACCTTTGTCAAAAATCACTTGAGCATGTTTGTGCGGGACTAATATAGGAACTTGGGGGGTGCAAGTGCTTTGCGATCATCTGCTAACCTAAAGGTTAGCAATTCAAACCCACCCAGCGGCTCCACATAAGATTACAGCCAAGAAAACCCTACTCGGTTCTACTCTGCCACATACGGGGTCGCCATGTGTCGGAGGCTGACTTGACAGCAGCTGACAACAAGGTACAAATGGTTAGCGTGCTTGGCTGCTAACCTGAAGGCTGGCAGTTTGAGTCTACCCAGAGGCGCTTTGGAAGAAAGGCCTGGTGATCTAACTC
This sequence comes from Dugong dugon, assembly GCA_030035585.1. Taxonomy (NCBI): domain Eukaryota; kingdom Metazoa; phylum Chordata; class Mammalia; order Sirenia; family Dugongidae; genus Dugong; species Dugong dugon. The sequence continues at coordinate 24,493,475 of CM057481.1, read as the reverse complement.
TGAAAAATTAGACACACATGGGGCCACCATGAGTTGGCATCAACTCTACAGCAGCTGATACTAGTAACTGCTCTGTTTCTAATCTAATTTAGGTTTTTCTCACAGCTCCGCGTAGCACCAACTTAAAGTGGGACCTCTAGCCATGCTTATTTATCTTAAAGATGACAATAGAGTCATCAAACAGATTTCACCTCACTAAAATTATATTCTCCCGCAAATAAGTGAATATAAATGTAAGCAGTCAACGACCCTACTCTTAGTACAAGAGGCAAACTTGAGCTGAACAAATTCAGGCCAAGGTGAGAATACCTTGGTTTTAGCTCTGTAACACTAGTCAAGTCACAAATCTCAACTTTCTTCTTAAAAATAGGGATAGCACCATTATTACCATGATAATCAAGTAGGTCATCAAAGTGCTTTATAAACCAGTGAAATGCTCTTCAGTTGTCATATATTATTGCAGATTTGGCTGGTGGCCTCAGAATGGAAATGAGCTTTGCTGCAGCTTAAAACCAAGGCTCCCCATCTCAGAGCTCTCCACTCTAGACCTCAGCTTTGCAGGTCCAAAATCCAATTTGGTCCTTATACCATGAGTGTTTCTTGGGGCTAGACTTACACCAGCTGTGGTATTAAGGGACTGATGTGCAAACCTGAATGCCAAGCCACCAGTTTACATTAGGGGACTGTGCCCCATATCCAGAGCATCTCTCTTCCCAGAATCAGGCACCCAGGAAGCCAAAAGAAGCACTGGAAAGATGTTGTGGGTGTGGATTCAGAACAGACAGAGGCAAAGTGTCTTGGGGTATTTTTGACCCAGGGTTAAGCCTTATTAAATATCCTGTTTCACAATAGGGAGCCCACACATAGATACAGATTGTTCATTTTCCCCAGGTTCAAGGCTCTAGCTGGAAGGTGCTGGATACACACTGCCAGTCCTGCCTCTTCAGCTCGCCATGGTTTTGTGCTTTTGACCACTAGCCTCCACAGACTCCCCACTCCCCCACCCTACTTTGTGTTTTTGCTTAACCAGTTTGGCTAGTCAAGTCTTATTTTGTCCATGAAGCTATTTTGTCTAAGATTTGTTTGTATATGTGGTGATCTCATTCATCATATGTTGACCTTGTTAGAAAACTCAATGTTCTGCCAAGATTCATCACCTCTTAGTTCCAAGGAACTTCTCTGATGGATAAGATCTACCTTGGCTCTCTACCAAGCCCTCAGAGTAAGCCCTTAGCAAAATTATGTTGGTAACATAATTTATATTTCCCTTCATATTTTCTCAGTTTCATTCTTGGCTCAGTCTTGGTCTCCCACAACACTGGATAAGAGTCATTTGGTTCCAGTGAATACTGGTTTCTCCTCTGTGACTTGGTCCTCAAAGCCTTGTGCACTTATTAGTATTTAACACCTTGACAGGAAAGACCATTTAAATGTGGGAATCTCTTTAGCTTCATTCTTATAAAAACCAAAGCAATTAATGATCTGACAGGACTGGAGGAATTCCTGAGACCATGCACCCCGGGCACCCTTCTAACTCAGAACTGAAGCCACTCCCAAAATCTTTCAGCCAAAGATTAGACAGACCTATCAAACAATAACACACGTGAGGAACATGCTTCTTAGATCAATCAAGTATACGAGACCAACTGGGCAACACCTGCCCAAAAACAAAGATGAGAAGGCAGGAAGGGGTAGGAAAACTGGAATAATGGGAACAGGGAACCCAGGACGGAAAGGGAGAGAGTGCTTATACATTTGCGGGGATTGCAACCAAGGTCACGAAACAATTTGTGCATAAATTTTTGAATGAGAAACTAATTTTTCTGTAAACTTCCACCTAAAGCACAAGTTAAAAGAAAAAAAAGCAAATATTGACTGGGGATTTTCATATATTAAAAAAAGTCTGGGGAGAAAGCAGCTATGCAGTATTGGGAGAAAGTTTTAGACTTGGGACCTGGATGAAGGGCGAGTGTGTGTACGTGTGGGTCGTGGAAGGTAGAAATGAGGGAAAGAGAAGAAAACGCGTTACTTTATGTACCTGCCTTCTCTTCCATCATGCACCCTCTCCACGTGACCAAGAACTACACGTTCTGGGTTTGTGTCCCAGCTCTGCTGCTTTTTAGTTACATGACCATGAGTAGTAAATCACAGCCTTCCTCACTGATATAAATCAGGAAAATACAAATTTCATAGTTTTTGTGAGGAACTAATGAGAAAAAGTATTAAAGCATTTTATATGCAGCAAAGCACTGCACAAAAGTAAAATATTATCATTACTGGGGTATGCATTGTGTGTTTTAGACTCAAACACCACAAGAGTTGAAAAAAGGGGAAGTTCATTGTAGCCTAAAAGCGTTACCAAAAGCAGAACTGGGGTTGGGTCTTTAAGGTCCGCATTTGAATTGACTGGGAGTGGGGAAGGGTAACATTGCAGGAAGAGTACAGCATGAGCAAAGGTGTTGGGGGCAGTGGTGAACAGAGGCCTTGGCATCAGTGGCACCCAGTGACAGCTAGGTGGCAGGACAGGAGGTGAACTAAAAACCCACTGCCGTAGTCAATTCTGACTCATAGTAACCCGATAGGACAGAGTAGAACTGCCCCATACGGTTTCCAAGGAGTGGCTGGTGGATTTGGACTGCGGCCCTTTTGGTTAGCAGCCAAGCTCTTAACCACTGCGCCACAGGGCTCTGAGCAGGGAAAGGAAAAGGACAAATCTGAGTGATGACACTCTGCTTTTGAAAAACTGACAGGACTTGGTGACTGGTTTAATAGTGATAACAAAAGAACAGGAGGAAGGAAAGACACCTCTAGTAAGAGTTTGAGCCCAGGGAATGACAGTGGGAGCTGGGGGGCATCGCTGACAGAAATAGCTGAGTTTGGAAGGGGCACCAGTGGGGAAGATTATTAAATTTGGTTGTAGACAAGCTGAATTTTAGGTGTTAACAGTACTCTAGCTGAAATGTATAATGGCATTTCTGCCTCACATTGTTAAATTTTAATTGCTCTGGGACACTTTAGAATTCCCCTGGGAACAGGAAAAGGACCTAATACCAGTGTTAGGAAAAGCCCAGATACTAGAGAGGATCCGTTCCTGGCATTCTCTGAGAGGACCAAGTGGACACACGCCTCCACTCTTGAGCCATTCATCACTACGGAAAGTAGGAGGAAATCTAACTTTTGCCTTGCTAAAAACAAATTCTTTCTTCCTTGTGCGTGTCAGTGACTAAAGAGAGGGTCAGCTCTCTCTTTATCTGAGAATAACACTAGGATGACTAAGCAGTGCTAGTTCTTTCATGAACTTCTAACAGGTAAATCATTCACTAATGAAGTGGGCAATAAGGCAACCCAATCAAGGCTGCTGTCCTGTTTTCCCATTCTATTTGATGAGCTTTCAAAACAGCATCAAGTATGTGAATAATATTTGGCAGTTCCACTATCTGATACATGAAGATTTTAAAATACCTTATTATGACCATCCATTCAGCTTTGTTTTGGTCTAGTAAGTATGATGTGATGGGCTGTGGATTTACACGGTGTAAGAGCCTGAATTTCAAGTCTTTAGGTGGCAGTTCCTCATCTGTGAGCCAGGAGGCATGGCCTAGATGACCAAGCCTCTTGACTTCCTGGTGCAGAAGCTCAGCGTAGTTAGGTTCCTAAGCATGGAGTCAGTTTCCAACCCTCACCACCAAATGTCACTGTTGCTCATTAACTAGAAATAGGTACCTCTGGTTTTTCTAGGGACAGCAGGATTCAGTATGTAAAAAACAAAACCTCCTTATTTAATTCAGCAAACACTTACTGAACATCTATGAGTCACGCACTAATGCCAGGTACTTGGGATGAAAAAGACCATCATGCCTTCAAGCAGAGTAGTGGGAGAGGCATGGAAGCAGTCACACACCAGTGCTCCAAAAACATTAAGCCAAGGACTTAACTCTGAATGAGAAAATCAACATAGCATTAAACCTAGCTCCTAAAGGTAGGATGTTGCTTCCTCAAGGAGACCTCCTCTAACCCCAAGCCTGGGTTAGGTCCCCCAGCCAGATGTTCCTATTGCATCCTTCACCTAATATCTGCTTCGTTGTAATCACTTAACAGCAGCCTCTGTTAGACAAAAACCTCCAAGAGGGCAGGGCCCATGTGGCTCTTGTGCTGCTGTATTCCCAGTGCTGAACACAGTAATAATGGGAACAGCAACCATTTACTGAGTTTACTAACAGAGCGCCGGTGGCACAGTTGTTAAAAGCTTGGTTGCTAACCGAAAGGTCAGCAGTTGAAATTCATCAGCTGCTCCCTGAACACCCTATGGAGCAGTTCTCCGCTGGCCTATAGGGTTACTATTAGTTGGAATCACCTCGACGGCGCCTAACAACATGTCAAGTGTGATGCTAAGCCTTTTACAATCACCGTTGCATTTAATCTTCCCCATAACCCTAGCCTACTGATATTGTCCTCATTTTACTGATAAAGAAACCATGGCTACTGAGCTAGTAGGTGGCAGTTACGAACCCAACTCTGATTCCAATAAATAAATAGTACCACATCCACTTCAGCCACTTCTAAGAATTTCCACAATCTGATGATAGCCTACCCATCCAACCTGATTTACCATTCTCTTCTTCAGGCAAGCAATCCCACTCATTTTCTCTTGAACATACAATGCTCGTTACCATCAACACTTCATTCTTTCTTCTCTCCCTATCCTGTGCCATTTATTTGTCTAGATGAATGGCTTTCAAATTAGTAGCTAGTTTAACAAAACCTGTTAAGTAGTGTACTCATCTAGTAGAATGACAATTTTCAGAAGTTTTCAGATTTGCTCTTTTACAGAGGCTCACCCACTGTTAAACTGCCTACAGGCATCTCTTATAACTTCTATTCAAAGCTGAAAAAATAGTTATTTAAAAAAAAAACCTAGCTGCCACATCTAATTTTTTTTTTAAATTTGTAAGTGTTGCTACTCCAGTATTAATTTCACAGAGGCCGGTATTTCAAGTCTTTTTTAACACCTGCTGACATTTACCACTTTACTTACCGACTTCCTGTATTTTCTAGACAACATGTTTCAAGAGTAGATCATTGTCCTTCCGTAAACGACAATCCCATCCCATCTAAACCAGAAAAAATGTCTATACAATCAGTTCTAGAGGATGTATAGCATAATGGCTAAGAATACAGGCTCTTAAACTGGACTGCTCAGGTTCCAGCCCCAAACCTTTTCACCTTCTCTAGCTATTGGCCTGGGCAAGTTACTTAAAACCTGTCCATGCCTCAGTCTCCTCATCTGTCAAACAAGGACCAACCATAGTTTCTACCTCTTGGGGCAGTTAGGAAGCTTAAGTGACATTATACATGAAAAGTGCTTAGAGGAGCGTGTGGCATGGAGTAAGTACTCAATAAATGTTAGCCATTATTCCTATTTGGCAGATACTCTTTAACTGGTTCCTAACAAAGGTACAAAACATTACAACACTTTTCTTGGAACTTCACGTTTACTAGTTTGGGGAATGCTTTATTTTTCCTTTTGGTCAAACTGAAATAAACACAAGACATTTGGTGTGTTCATTTACTTTAATGACAATATATATATATACCATGCTATTACCATGGAATGTAAATTTAGGTTAGACAAGAGAATGTCACAAGTACATTCTATAGTATCTCAAAAGTTTGTGTATAATGTCTGACCAAATCAGCTAGCTCATGAAATCATTAATCACCTCCAATATAGGTAATGTGTTTGACATTTATTATTCTTACAGAGAAAATAAAAACACTGCACACATTTAAAAAGTGTTCTTCATTTACTTTTCGATTACCAATTAAAATACACATTGCTATTTCAAGATGATGTTTAAAAATTATTCTAATATGACAGCAGCAAAAATATAATTCTACGATTACAAGAGTTAAATTAGAATCCATAATTAAGTTATTCTCATGGGTGTAAGTATAATTCTAAAATAAATACACTTCTAAGCAGCTGTTACCAGCTTTTTGGGTTTAAACACACACACACTTTCAGTTGTAGGGGACAATATGTTATATTCCATCCACTTTTCTGAAAGGGTTCTTCAAGAGTCAGCTAGCCCTAGAAACTGAGGTACTCAACCAGTCCACAAGGCAGGCAGAAAAAAGTTAAATTAATCGGGGTACACAGCACTCTAACATGACATCCAAAGCATGTGATATTCTGCAGCAACTGGAAGTACTTCAGCGTTGGCCTGCTGTCTTTTCCGGAACTAATTTCATTCTAAGAGTTTAAGAATGTGGGCATTTTATCGCTGTCAAGAGAATTTGGGTGGCGTGTTTCTTTTTGCTAACTTGACTCCCCTAATGACCTAGTGAGTGACCTAGGTACTAGCAGTTTGGTCACTAAGCTAGTCAAGCCTGCAGTAAAGAAAGCCTATATTCAGAATACTGTGTTCTTATCTGAACTCACTTAAATGGTTTATTTTCAACATAAACATGTCACTTAAAAACGAGGTGTCTAACCAAGCAACACTAACAAGACGAAGACAGTATCTCTTCTTCTAAGGCTTAGGTTTTGCCCAGTATTCCTGATACAAGGAATAGCCCATACCTAAAGAAAAAGAATGATAGTTAAGCACTCATATAATTTCTTCTACATTAAGAAAATAAAAACAGTTCATAAAAGAGCTAAAAGTAGCACCCTTGCTGCATGGACTCTTTATAAGGGGAAAAGACCAAGTGTGAGCACACTCTTGCCTTCTTAAACAATTTAGATTTCTAAAACCTTATATATAGTTTTCCAAGTAGTTCAAGGCTAATATGACTAGCTCACACTTAAAAATGTCTGTTTTAAAACACAATCAATATTTATCTGGAAACCTCAAAAGGAGTCACTCTTGCTTCATAACAGCAGATGAAGTCTGTGAATGACAAAGCCAATAAAAGCATGCAATACCTACACTTTAAAAATCTTCTCCACTTTCAGAAACTCAAGAAAATAGCAATCATATATTTATCTGAGATACTGGAACCTACTACCAGCCCTATCTGCAAGTAGACTCTTCAGTGAAATTGTAAACTCAGAGATGAACAGGATTGTTTTTTCTTCCTCTAAAATCCTAGTGCACTGTATCACAGACAATAAAATTGCATCACTACTTGAATTAGTTTTATCCAAGTTTTATATTAAAATGCATATAAGTGTTATTTGCAAACTGCTACCAGTTCAGCTAAAAATATCAACTTTGTTTTGTTTATACAGAAATGCATTAATAGGTAAGCACAAATTTAAAATCTCCTCTAGGAACCTACCAACAGTCATTGCTCCCACAACAAAGCCTTGGGCTGCCACCCGCATGTGGATCAGGTGGACGGACATTTTAGTGTCTCCCCTGCTCTTCAGTTTGTATAATCCATATGCAACGATTGCTGCAAAACCTGCCATTCCTGTAACACAAACAGTCGCAGGCACGTTAGATGCATGAGCGGAGGGGGGCGATCAAGATGACTTCACCGTCCATCAGCGGACTCTCCCCTATTTCATCACATCAGATCCAGAAAAATCAGGATTATCGTAAAACGTGGACTCGTGGACAGTTGATATAGCAGAGAAGATCTTATACATTACTATCACTGAGAAACAGAGATGGATCTCGTCTGTAAACTTCAAACTCTGAGATGCTGTACTGGGAAGACTGTTAAGTAACAGATCAATGGTAAGAGTTCTGAGGTAAAAGGAATATGATCCTCGAATTCTACACCTCGCCAAGCTCTCATTCATTTTGTGGGCAAAAAAACACTCAAGGTATGACCCTGTGTGTTTTCAAAGTCTACCATCTATGTACTTATGTTAAAGAAAAAATAAAAAGGAGACGGTGATGATGAACTAGAGGAAGTAAAGGAGCCCTGATGGCCCAATGGTTAATCACTTGGTTGCTAACTGAAAAGTTGGCGGTTGGAACCCACCCAGCAGCTCCTCAGGAGGAAGACCTGGTGATCTGCTCCCGTAAAGACTACAGCCTAGAAAACTGTATGGGGCAGTTCTACTCCGTCACGTGGGGTCGCTATGAGTCAGAATCGACTTGACAGCACCTAACAACACAGGAAGTAATCCAGTCAAATGAAAAACGAATCAAAATGGATACTTAAAGAAATAAACATAATATGTGAGATATAATGAGCAATAAAGCCAGATATAATGAGCAATAAAATCTATACTGTTTCTTGAAAATGACTGGGTGTTACTATAGAAAAATTAATGATCTGGAAACAAAGTTACGATTATTACAACAAAACTTTTGGCTAATAAAAGTATGTTAAAGGACTTGTCTTAATTTAGGGAATGCATTTATACGCAGTATAATACTTGGAACAGATGAAAAGACATATGCTGAATAAAAATGTAAAGTAGTACAGAAATAGTTGCAGAACCTTCAGATCATTAGAAGAAAAATAAGACAATAATGGGAAACAGCACTATAGGTAACAAACAGAAAACAGTACGATGGCAGAAGTAAAACTAAGAGAACTGTTATTATGTGAACGCGTTAACTTCCTCTACTGGGTTAAAAAGCAACACCTGGATATATGCTTTGTATGGACAATTAACTAAAATAACACTAAAGAGCTGAAAATAAAAGGATGGGCAAAAATAAGGATCGGCAATAACAACAAAAAGAAAACACAGAAGTGGCAACGCTAAATTGCTATCAGAGTAGAATTCTAGGTAAAACTCATCAACCATGTCATACAGGTAGACATTTGATAATAATAAAAATGTTAATCCATAAAAAGTAAGTCATAAATCTTTAAATAATCCAGTTACTATAGTGATAAAATAACTGCAGCAAAAGTTGTCAGGAACATAAGGCAAACTCTATTAGAAGATAATAAAAATGAGAAACTGTAGTGTATCTCAGAAAATGATAAAGCAAGAAACCCTGAAGTAAAGCTGTTGAATTGAACACCATTAAATAACCATAATTTAATAGAATATTTGAATTTAAAACAGAGATCACATATTCTTTCAAATGCCTATGAAGTTTTTACAAAATCACTCTTGTATTAGGCCACAAAGAAAATTTCAAATTCCAAAAAGGCTGTACAGGCAGTCCCCAAGTTATGAAGAAGATCAGTTCCTAAACCTGTCTTAAGTCAAATTTGTAAGTAAGTCAGAACAGGTACATACAGTACTTATTTAGCATCAGTTAGTCAAATATTTGTCTTAGTATACAGTATATATTTTACCTTTCTATGCATATAGAAAGGATCCCTGGTGGCGCAGTGGTTAAAGCGACGGACTATTAACCAAAAGGTTGGCAGTTCGAAACCACCAGGGGCTCCTCAAGAGAAAGATGTGGCTGTCTGCTTCCATAGATATTTACAGCCTTGGAAACCCTATGGGGTTGCTATGAGTCGGAAGCAACTCCATGGCAGTGGGTTTATGCATATAAAACACTTAATACTTCCAAACCACACAATGAGCGTCACAAAGTAGTGCATGTATTCGTTATTATGAAGCCACTGTATTTAACTCAAATTTTTAATATAACAGGTGTTATGGCAGTCTACGCTTAAGTACGAGTTGTCCATTAAGTCAGACATTTGTAACCTGGGGAATGCCTGCATTCCTGGACTACAATAACATCAAACCAAAACGTACCAATCAAAATATAAAACAGTCACATATACACACCCCTAACCACTTAACAGTTAAACCTATCTTAAATAAATAATTGGGTTCAGAAATTAAAAGTAAAAACAGATTTTAGGAAACTATCAAACAACTGCCTTAGCAGTGAAAAACAAAATCAGTACTGATTCTTAAACTAGCAAAGAAAACAAGCAGACAAACCTCAAGGAAATCTGATCAAGAAAAGAAAAAATAAGTACACAACATTAGGAATGGGAAAGGGGCTATAACCACAAGTAGTACTTTTAAAAATAAATTACTCTGCACATCTTCATGTCAAATTTGAAAATCTAGGTGAAATGATTTTTTTAAATAATTTTAAAAATTTTTATTGTGCTTTAGGTGAAAGTTTACAGTGCAGATTAGTTTTTCATTCAAAAATTTATATACAGATTGTTTTGTGACACTGGTTGCAATCCCTGCAATGTGTTAGCACTCTCCCCCTTTCCGTTTGAACCCCAGGTTCCCTGTGGCCAATCATCCAGTTTTCCTGTCCCGTCCTGCCTTTTGGGCAGGTGTTGCCCATTTGGTCTTGTAGACTTGACTGAACTCAGAAGCGCGTTCCTCATGTGTGTTGTTTGTCTTATAGGCGGGCCTAATCTTTGGCTGAAAGGTGGACTTCGTGAGTGGCTTCAGTTCTGAGTTAGAAGGGTATCTGGGGTCCATAGTCTCGGGAGGTCCTCCAGTCTTGGTCAGAACAGTAAGTCTGGTCTTTTTTTGTGAATTTGAATTTGTTCTACATTTTCCTCTTGCTCTGTCCAGGACCCTCTATTGTGATCCCTGTCAGAGCCACTGGTGGTGGAAGCCAGGCACCATGTAGGTCTTCTGAGCTCAGGCAGGTGGAGGCTGAGGTTCATGTGATCCATTAGTCTTTTGGACTAATATTTTCCTTGTGCCTTTGGTTTTCTGCATTCTCCTATGCCCCCTACGGAACGGGACCAACAGATGTATCCTGGATGGCAGCTCACAAGCTTTTAAGACCTCAGACATTACTCTCCAAAGTAAGGTGTAGAACATTTTCTTTATGAACTATGTTATGCTGACTGACGTAGATGTCCTCTGAGACCATGGTCCCCAGCCCTCAGCCCCATAACTGGTCCCTCAAGGTGTCTGAATGTGTCTAGAACGCTTCAATGGCTTTGCCTTGACCAGGTTGTGCTGACTTACCCTATACTGTGTGTTGTCTTTTCCTTCACCAAAGTTAACACTTGTCTACTATCTACTTGGAGCCCTGGTAGTGCAGTGGTTAAGAGCTTGGCTACTAACCAAAAGGTCGGCAGTTCAAATCCACCAGCTGCTCCTTGGAAACTCTATGGGGCAGTTCTACTCTGTCCTATAGGGTCGCTATCAGTTGGAATCAACTCCACAGCAAGTTATTTTTTTCCGTATATAAACCTTTTTTTGGGTTCTTATAGTGTAGTATTCCATTGTGTGTATGTATCATAGTTTGTTTATCCATTCATCTGTTGATGGGCACTTAGGTTGTTTCCATCTTTCTGCTATTGTGAATAATGCTGCAATGAACATGGGTGCGCACGTGTCTATTCATGTGACAGCTCTTATTGCTCTAGAATATATTCCTAGGAATGGGACTGCTGAATCATATGGTATTTCTAGTTCTAGCTTTTCAAGGAGGCATCACATCATTTTCCATAGTGGTTGTACCATTTTACATTCCCACCAGCAGTGTGTAAGAGTTCCTCTCTCTGCAAGCTCTCCAACATTTGTTGTTTTTTGTGATTAGTGCCAGTACTGCTGGGGTGAGATGGTATCTCATCGTAGGTTTGATTTGCATTTCTCTAGTGGCTAATGATTGCGAGCATTTCGTGTGTGTTAGCTACCTGAATATCTTCTTTGGTGAAGTGTCTGTTCATATCCTTTGACTATTTTTTAATTGGATTATTTGTCTTTTTGTTGTTGAGATGCTGAAGTATTCTATAGATTTTAGAGATTAGACCCTTGATCAATATGTCATAGCCATTTTTTCCCCCAGTCTGTAGGTTCTTTTTACTCTTTTGGTGAAGTCTTTTGATGAGCTTAAGTGTCTGATTTTTAGGAGCTCCCAGTTATCTAGTTTATCTTCTGGTGTTTGTGCATTGTTAGTTCTGGTTTGTATTGTATTTGTGCCATGTATTAGTGCCCCTAAGGTTGTCTCTAATTTTTCTTCCATGATCTTTATTGTTTTAGGTTTTATATTTAGGTCTTTGAATTTTCAGTTAGTTTTTGTGTATGCTGTGAAGTACGCGTCCTCTTTCATTTTTAACACGTGGACATCCAGGTTTGCCAGCACCATTTGTTAAAAAGACTGTCTTTTCCCCATTGAATGGACTTTGGTCCTTTGTCAAAGATCAGCTGACCATAGGGAGGTGGATTTACATCTGGGTTCTCAATTCTGCTCCATTGTTCTATGTGCATGTCATTGTACCAATACCAGGCTGTTTTGACTACCATGGCTGTACAGTAGGTCCTGAGATGAGGTAGTGTGAAGCCTCCTACTTTGTTCTTTTCCTTCAATAATGCTTTGCTTATCTGGGGCCTCTCCCCTTTCCGTATAAAGTTAATGATTAGTTTTTCCATCTCATTAAAGAATGCTGTTGGTATTTGGATCGGGATTGCATTATATCTGTAGATTGCTTCAGGTAGAATTGACATTTTCACAATGCTGAGTCTTCTTATCCATGAGCATGGTATGTTTTTCCATTTATGTAGGTCTCTTTTGGTTTCTTGCAATAGCGTTTTGTAGTTTTCTTTGTATAGGTCTTGTACGTCCCTGTTTAGATTTATTCCTAAGCATTTTATCTTTTTAGGGGCTATTATAAATGGTATTGTTTTTCTGATTTCCTTTTCAAAGTTCTCTTTGTGGGTGTATAGGGACCCAACTGATTTTTTCTGTGTTGATCTTGTATCCTGCTACCTTGCTGAAATCTACTCCAGCAGTTTTCTTGTGGAATCTTTGGGCTGTCTATGCATAGAATCATATCATTTGCAAATAGGGATATTTTTACTTCTTTCTTACCAATTTGGGTGTTCTTTATTTCTTTTTCTTGCCTTACTGCTCTAGCTAGGACTTCTAGCATAATATTAAACAGTAGTAGTGATAAAAGGCATCCCTGTCTTGTTCCCATTCTCAGGGGGAATGTTTTCAGCCTCTCTCCACTGAAAATGATGTTGGCTGTTGGTTTTGTATAGGTGCTCTTTATTATGTTGAGGAATTTCCCTTCTGTTCCTATTTTATCAGGAATCGGTTTTGGACTTTATCAAACGCCTTTTCTGCATCAACTGAGATGATCATGTGATTCTTTTGTTCTATTTATGTGGTGGATTACGTTGATGGATTTTGAAATGAATCATTTTTTTTAGGAAAATACAAAGCACTAAATTTGACTCAGGAAGTGGTAGAAAAACCTCACTATACCAATAACTGGAGCCCTGGTGGCGCAGCGGTTAAGAGCTCAGCTGCTAACTAAAAGGCCGGCAGTTCGAATCCACCAGCCACTCCTTGGAAACTCTGTGGGGCAGTTCTACTCTGCCCTATAGGGTCACTATGAATCAGAATCGACTTGATGGCAGCAGATTTACACCAATAACCATGGAAAGAACTAAAACGACAAGATTTAGGGCAATCCAAAAACAAAGACCCAAACAGTTTTATTGGCAAGTTCTTATAAATTTTTAGGGCATTCTTAATTCGTGCGTTATTTAAAGTATTTTGGAACATTAAAAAGATGGCAAGCTTACCAATACATTTTCTACACAAACCCTGATATCAAAACAAAATTAAGATAATATGAGAATATAATTATTGAGCAATTTAAAAAAGATGGAAAATTCCTAAATAAAACAGTAACTTATCAACTATAAAACTGTATTAGAATAATATTACTGGCCATGATTATTAGGTTTTTACTTTGGGAATGATTCGTTCCACATAAGGAAATGTTTTAAAATTCACAAAGTATGAAACTATACAATCATTTCAGTAGATAGTTTAAAGATTAGTAAATTAGAATAATAAAGTATATTACAGGAACCAATAGAAAATAGAGATTGTAGTTAAGGTTGAAATGCTGGAAGCATCCCCACTGAAGTCAGAATAAGGGAAGGATGCATGCAAACACTACTATTATTGCCTGGAGATCCCAGACAATTTAATAAAACATGAAAAAAAGCTATAAACATAATTTAGGAAGAAACAGTATTAGTTTGCAAATTATATAACTGTGCATAGCGAAAATCCAGGAGAATCAACTGAAAAACAGCAAGAACCAATAGGAGAAAGAATTACTTTCATGAATGCATCAAAAAATTATATCTAGGAATATCTAAAAAGTAATATGCAAGGCCTAGAGAAATTAAAAATATAAACTTATACTTCAGGACACAAAAGACTTGAATAAAAACATATAGGCATACCACATTCAAAAACTTCCATCCTCCCAAAATTTATAAATTAATTAAATGTAATCCAAATGTAAATTCCAATAAAATGACCCCTCCTCCACTTTTTTTTTTTTTTTTTTTGGGTGGTGGTGGGCATGGGGTGGGGTGGGGGGGAACCTGACAAGCCAATTCCAAAGCAAACAGGCAAACTCTTTTTAAAAAGGTAAAATAAACATACCATTAAGTTTCTGGTACACAACTAGACATAACAGAACAAAGCAGCAAAATAGGGAGTTAAGAACAAGACCCATATGTGTGTAGGTTGAGGTAATATATAGCAACACTATGGGAACAACTCGTGTCATTGACAGGACAGTGGTTAAATAAATGGACTGAAAAAGTGGAATGTTCTTTTTTTTTTTCAAGACCGTTTTGACTATCCTGGGTCCTTTACATTTCCATATGAATTTTAGTTTGTCAATTTCTGCAAAAAAGCCAGCTAGGATTTTGACAGGAATTGCACTGAATCTGTAACTCAATTTGGAGAGTACAGTATTGCCATTCTCACAATGTTAAGTCTTCCCAACTGTAAACATGAACTGTCTTTCCATTTAGGTCTTTTTAAACTTCTTTCAGCAATATTTTATAGTTTTCAGTGTACAAGTATTGTACTTCTTTTGCTAGATTTGTTACTAGGTATTATGCCATTACGAATGGAATCACTTTCTTAATTTCATTTTCAGATTGTTCACTCTAGTGTATAGAAATACAGTTGATTTTTATATGTTGATCTTGTATCTTTATACATTTTTTAAAATTTCTACTATATCTTCCTTAGACATGTTTTACTCTTAAAATCAGAGGGAAAGCACTGTGCAAAAAATAGGTCAAATAAGTCTGTGTTAAATGATTTTCAAAGAAGCATGTTTAAAGGAAGGGAATAGGTGAATACCTGATTAAACTGGTGGACAGATCTACTAAAATGCACTGTATTGAACACATACCTAAAATACGTAGAACAAACATTTCCAAGCTTTAGAAGTTTGGCAGAATCAAAGTTGTTGTTTTCATTAATCTAGAAAATCCTTCCTTAGTGATTATTAGATGAAAACATTAAGATTTGGTGTGATTATGGACTTTCCCACTGTCACAGCTAGTTAGCAGCAAATCCAGGACTAAAACTGGGGCTTCTGATTCCCAATCCAGTGTTCTTTTCACTACGCTACACACTCAGTGAAGTAAGAATCAATAAAATAAGAAGTCTGGATACACACAGAAGTGTTTAGTTAGATTTATATCTAACTATATCAACTATAAAACTGTATTAGAATAATATTACTGACCATGATTATTAGGTTTTTACTTTGGGAATGATTCGTTCCACATAATCTCAGCTATGTCAACAACTAAGAAAAATATACTTGAAAATAAATGCTTTCAGGAGGTGCTTGACGAACAAGTTTACCATACGCCTATTGTATGCAGGCTTACAACAGATTATTAGAACGTTAAGCTTACCAATGGGGACAAACGGTGCCTCTTTAGCTTTTCGGATAAGTTTGGATCCTTGATCTTCATCATATGAAGAAAGAGAAACATCTGTGTTGGATGACATAGTGACTGGTTGAAGAATCTTCCTGAAAGACAGTTTTCATGAGGCTCTGTAATTAAAAGCATCTGGACCACTATAAAGTGCCTAGGTGTACAGGTAGTCCTTGGGTTAAGAACGAGATCCGTTCCTAAGTCTTTAAGTTAAATTTGTACGTAAGTCGGAACAGGCACATATGGTTCATATTTAGTGTCAGTCAAATGTTTGTCTTAGTATATAGCATATATTTTACTTTTCTATGTATATAAAACACTTAAGAAACATTGCCAAACCACGTATTGTTTTCATGGGCATCACAAAAGTAATGCGTGCGTTTGTTATTCCGAACCATTGTATTTAACTCAAATTTTTAACATCATAGGTTTTATGGCAGTCCATTCTAAGTGTGAGTTGTTCGTAAGCTGGACATTCGTAACCTGGGGACTGCCTGTAGTTAAAAATTCCTAGTTTCTACGTAAAACCTGTATATGTTATCAATGAACTTTTCTAAACATTTTTATTCTATACCACCTCTAAGGAGAATTTTGAAAATTACCACCTATAGTTTTGAAGCTTCCTCCATACAACCAATTCCTTTTTAGCACCATATTGTTAAAAACATGTTAAAACATCGTTAAAGACAAAAAAAATTGAAGTTACTTTTATCAATTAAAATAGCAGCTATTAACCTTCTGGCTTTCTTTAATCAACTTTGACTTGACAGCTTTAAATTACTCAGACCAAACTGATATTCCTTATTGCTTCCTCAATATGGTGGAAATCCTACTGAGCACTTTTAATTGTAGTAAATATAGTCTTAATTGCTTTCAACTGCTACTGACTCATTTGCTCCACCAAGCTACCTGGATTCAGTTCTCATCTCTCAAAAGTTTCCAACCCATTACACTAATCTTTGTTATTGACAATGGCGGTCTTTGGGGAAAAGATTACACTCACTGTAAACAGTCAAAACGTCTACCTAGCTCATCATTTACTCTTTTAAGAACAAAGCTTCAGTTTTAAAAATGGTTGCTAGAAATGTGCAATATAATCTTTTTATTTTTTATGACTTAGGATTATCATTTTCAACATCACTGGAGTATAAAATCGAAACACCCTCAGGGCCTTCTTAATGAATTAGTATCTTCTAAGCGGTGGCATAGTGGTTAAGAGCTCAGCTGCTAACCAAAAGGTTGGCAGTTCGAATCTACCAGCTGCTCCCTGGAAACCCTATGAGGCAGTTCTACTCTGTCCCTATAGGGTTGTTATGAGTTGGAATTGACTCAACGGCAGTGGGTTTTGGTTTTTAAGCTGCGGCTCAAAGGAGCCCTGGTAGTGCGGTGGTTAAGCATTCAGCTGCTAACCAAAAGGTTGACAGTCTGAGCCCACCAGCTGCTCCGCAGGGGGAAAGACATGGCAGTCTGCTTCCATAAAGATTACAGCCTTGGAAACCCTATGTGTCATCTCATGTACTTTGGACATGTTATCAGGAGGGCCTAGTCCTGGAGAAGGACATCATGCTTCGTAAAGTAGAGGGTCAGCAAAAAAGAGGAAGACCCTCAGTGAGATGGATTGACACAGTGGCTGCAAGGATAGGCACAAACTAGGGCTTCAGACTGATTCAAACCCCTGCTGATAATCTGCATTTCTAACAAATTTCCAGATAATGCTATTGCTGCTGGTTAGAGACCAATTCTGAGAACCACTAGTAGAGCAGTGGTTCTCAAAATTTATTATACATAAGAATCACCTAGGGATCTTGTTAAAAGGTAGATTCTGATTCAGCATATCTGGGGTGGAAATGCAAATTTTCAGTAGGGATTCAAACCTGAACTAACCAGTTTGAAGCCCTGGCTGAAACATAGCAACAATTGTGAAGATGATGCAGGACCCGGCAGTGTTTCATTCTGTTGTACACAGGGTCACTGTGAGTCGGAACCAACTCGACAGCACCTTAATTTCACCTTAGTCATAGTAACTACGTATATACTTCCTTTTTCACTGAATTCATTTGAACTGCCTGTAAACTTTACTCATACATAAAATAAGGGAGTCAAACATAATATGTAACCACACAAGTCTCTGATTAGGGTCAACTACAATAAACTCTAAAGTCAACTCCCATCCCACTGCCCATATAAAATCCTACCTTCACTTCTGAGTTTTTCATGTGCATCACACTCCCCTTGATAATAGCTCTTATTCAACACCTTGCAACCCAAAGGGGGTTAGTGGTAGTTAAGGCCTCCCCCAAACTGCAGAAACTCTAGGGGTGAGGATGTGTGCTTAGTTTGAAAAGTGAATTCATCCTTCCAACTTCACACACCCACTAAGAACTAAGAGTCCAATTCTGTCATCTGACAGAGAAGAAAACCTTAACCCAGAGCAGTTGTGCAGAATCAGTCAGATGGGAGAGAACTCAGATTAGAATTAGACCTTTAACTTCTCTTTTTCTGTGCTCCCTTACCTCCCAATTGAATACATTCCTACTTACTGAGCTCTTACTATGTACAAGGTTCAATGAGGGGCCTCCAGGGAACTCACTATGTATTTGAAAAGAGATAATGCATACAACTCTGAAATAACTAATGTTTCAAAAGCTAGATTTCTTTTTTTAAGAGAGATGACAGAGTGTGATTAATTGTCAATAGCGTAATAGAGACCATGAAGACTGATTTCAGAGGGAATGATGTCTTTTAGTTAAAGTATGTATGGGAGGTTTCACAGAGAATGACGGGATTGACCTTGAAGAATCTGCATAAATGGACTAGATGGAGAGATTCATATTGTACTTACTTTAGGCTGATATGTTTATTAGCTGCCTTCATACCAAATAATAAGCTCCTCTAAAACATAACTGTTTATCACAAAGCCTCCTTCCAACTCCCTCCCCCACTCCCACATCCCAACCACACTAAACTTTTAGGCGCTCTCTGGAAACCCTGGTGGCATAGTGGTTAAGTGCTACAGCTGCTAACCAAAAGGTTGGCAATTCAAATCCACCAGGTGCTCCTTGGAAACTCTCTGGGGCAGTTCTACTCTGTCCTATAGGGTCACTATGAGTTGGAATCGACTCGACGGCAACGGGTTTGGTTTTGGCTTATACCTCCAAGCCTCTGCACAAGTTGATTCTTCTACCTGTTAACACTCTTCTTCCCCTTCCCCACTTTCCATCCCCTTCAGACACTCTCTCCTGGCTAACTTCTTTCTATCCTTCAGATTCATACCTTAATGACGTCCTCTGGGAACTCTTCTTGACTCTATACATTTACAAGTGCTTTGGTTATGCAGTGCCATAGGATGCTCTGGGGGCACTGGTAGTTCAGTGGTAGAATTCTCACCTTCCATGCAGGAGGCCCAGCCGATGCAACTCATCACAGCCACCACCCATTTTTCAGTGGAGGCTTGTGTGGTGCTATGATGCTAAACAGGTTTCAGTGGAGCTTCTAGACTAAGTCAGACTAGGAAGAAAGGCCTGGTGATCTACTTCCAAAAATCAGCCAGTGAGGTCTCATCCCTTCGGGAGCAAGGGAGAATGAAGAGAACAGGATACAAGGAAAAGATTAGTCCAAAGGACTAATTGTCCACAGCTACCAAGGCCTCCACCGGACTGAGTCCAGTACAGCTAGATGGTGCCCGGCTACCACCACTGACTGCTCTGACCAGGATCACAACAGAGGGTTCTGGACAGAGCTGGAGAAGGATGTAGAGCATAATTCTAACTCCCAAAAAAAAAAAAAAAAAAAAGACCAGATTTATTGGCCTAAAGGATACTGGAGAAACCTCAAGAGTGTGGTCCCCAGACACCCTTTCAGCTCAGAGGTGAAGTTACCTTCGAGGTTCACTGTTTAGCCTGGGAGTGGACAGCCCAGTAAAACTAAATGAGACTAACAAGGTACAGGAGTCCAGTGACAAGGACCAGAAGGCAGAGGGGGAGTAGGAAGCTGATGATAAGGAACACAAGTTGAGTAAGGATACTGTTGATGTGTTGTGAGATTGTTAACCACTGTTATAGGGCAACATTTGTAGTAACTGTTAAATGGGAGGCTATTTTGTCCTGTAAGCCTTCATCTTGGGTGAGAATGGCAGCACAATTGGAAGAGCATAGTCAATGTCACTTAACTGTGTAAGTAAAAAGTTTTGAAATGGTGTATCTTTGGCTATGTGTATTTTCACCAAAAAAAAAAAAAAAAAAAAAAAAAAAAAAAAAAAAGCTGAGAATTCAGAGGGTTAAAATGTTGTGGGGTTGTTAACCAAAGTCATAAAACAGCATGTGCACTACTGTTACATGAGAAACTGTTTGTTCTGTAAGCCTTCACCTGAAGTACAATAAAATATTTAATTAAAAAAAAAAAAATCAGCCAGTGAAAACCCTATGGATCACAACAGTCCGATCCACAGCCCATCATGGGGACGGTGCAGGGCAGGCAGCATTTTGTTCCATTGTCATGATGCTGCTAAGAGTCAGGGGCCAGCTTGCTGGCAGCTAACAACAACAACAGGACCCTTTTTCTATTATAACCCTTTATTATAGGTGCTTGTTTAATTGCCTGTTTCTCTTGCTAGAATCCTTGAAGTCAGGGGCCTACATCTCTTCTGCTCATATCTATCTTCTCTGCCTGGTGTGATGCCTTGCATGTAATAAGTACACAATATAACATTTGCTGAACGAATTAAAAAGTTTTGTTTTTCAACAAACAAAATTATTCTCGGGTAATTTATTTAGCAATATTTAGTGAAAACAATAATAATTATACACATTTGTAGAGCTTAATCAGTCAGTAAGAAAAATGCCAAACTGTATGTATGTAGGAATTATTTCTTTCATAATTCTTCTATTGTATTTGTGAAAGAAGACATAATAACCAGGGTAGGTCTTGGCTCCTTGAAACCATGAGACAAAACTATTATATACCATAATCCATTTTTTAAAACTAGCAACTTCTTCCGTAGATATAAAAGCACGTTTTCCTCCTTTGCCTTCATTTTTCCTAAACCAAGAAATCATTTGGAAATTATCTTTAAAAGCAAGAATGTTAGTACTTTTCCCTCTAATCACCACACATCTGGATAACTAATTGCCTAACAGATCACCTCAACTTTTGTTCTTTGCTAAATCGATTAATCTTGCTAAACATTTCTTTCTTTGTGTTACTCTCCCATCTAAAAATCTTCTATGGTTCTCTAGGATCTACAGATTTACTTCATCCTTTCAGTGACCCTCATGCTTTTACCTAGCTCAAACATGACTTCCTTTAAGAAGCTTTCCCTTACTTCCCTCAGGACAGTTAAGTTCCCTTAGTATGCTGTTTTCCCCATAAAGTCTGCTGTTATCTCTATATAGGTTTTCCCCTACACCTCCACTCTCTAGACAGCTGAGAATCTTAATTGTATCTACATTCCCAGTCACTGGCACATTAACAGGCAAAAAGAAAGACAGAAAAAAACAAAAATCAAAAAGCTTGCACAACATGTAGCCTTAAATAAATTCCATTTGTTTTGTCTAAACTCATTCTAGTATATTTCTGTTGCCTATAAAACTCACTGCCATTGAGTCAATTCCAACTCATAGAGACCCTATAGGACAGAGCAGAACTGCCCCATAGGGTTTCCAAGGCTGTGATCTTTACGGAAGCCACATCCTTCTCCCACGGAGCCGCTGGTGGGTTTGGTTAGCAGCCGAGCATTCAACCACTGCGCTACTAGGGCTCCTTTCTATTACCTATAACCAAGTCTTAATATAACACATAACTAAAATTCTTGTCTTGGAATAAAACATCTCTGAATTTCAGTGTTCCTGTAAAAAGCCTTAGCCTTGTGAGACAAGAATATGCATACAATATAAACATTGTTTGCTTCCACTTTCCCTAGAAGCATTTTACTTCATACCAAATCAGACCACACCATGAGAATGAGATCTGTAGCCATTTGTCTAATTAACTGCTCTGATCCGAGGGCCAAACTGTTACAGACCAAACAAGGTACCAGGAAGGCTGGAGGGAAAAGTATGAAGCCCAGACCTTGGAGACATCTCTAAGTTTAAAAATTGGAGAGACCTGAGGTTTATCTGGACACTGGAAGGATGCATTTACATTCTAAAAGGTTAGGTTGATAACCCAGGATCCTTTCCATCCTGTCTCAATGGAGCAAAAAGGAGGGGGACGGCTGTCTCTTCTCTGTATATAAACGGAGACTAGAAGAATATCCATTGTTCTCCACTCCTCACCTATGACACAGACTCTGAAGTTTGTGTGGGTAGGACTTTTGACCTGGCTTTCAGAATGTCACCACCCCTTGGGTAAGAATCAGGGTGGGGGAGCCATGTCATCATTATTTGCTGTACGTGACTAATGATAATCTTTCTCTGATCCATAATACTCATGTGCACATTCAAGATAATAATAAAGACGAATATTAAAAATCCAACACTTACATCAGTTATTTGTTACCTTATAGTTCAAAAGCTATCTTTATACCATCTTATAAATTCTGATATAGTATGTACCTGTTACATACTCTCTGGATGTAAGATTTTGATAATTGTCTTCCTAATTACCACCTAGAAGTTTCCCAAGTGTTCACAATATACAGCTACCTGAAATTAAGGATGATCTGCTTTGAAAGTATTAGGGTCAATAACAAGAAATCTCGTAAGTTGAAAGCAACAGATGACCCAAATGATTAATCCATGCCAGTAACCTCATTTACAAATGAGTTCTGAGCGGTTACGTGGATTTTCAACACCAGGAATACATCTCTGGCAGAAAAGGATTACAACCCAACTCTGTTGATATTCAGCCCAGGGTTCTTTTGATAGACAACCTATTGCCAAATCATCAGATACTACTGAAAACCTTTCCAATGCATGGGGACCTGGAAGAGGTATAATGGAAAATGAGCTGCCCCTAGCATCAGGTGATGGAACAGACTGGAGGATCTTCACAGCCTGTCTTTTTGGTGACAGGAACTACTATCTAAAAAAGCAATGGTTTAAAACTTCGATTTTGCATCACTCACCTATCAAGCATGTTTAAAACGGCTGCTGAGGCCCCAACCCTGGAGATGCTCATTCACATGGTCTGGGCACGGGTCAAGGAATCTGTCTTTTAAGAAGCCCCATCAAGTGATTCTGGTCCACACCAAAGTAAGAGAACTCCTGGTCTAAACCAAAAACCCCTTGCCATCGAGTCGATTCTGAAGCATGGTATTACAATTTGTCACAACTCTTCATTCAAACTAGTCTTACTCGAAAGTGCCTGGGTACTTCCGGAAGCATAGATCCCTTTGGTAGGGATTCCCCAGAAGAGGGAAATAGCTGCATTCACCGCGGGTAATCAAACTAAAAAAGGCGAGTAACACCGCTGAAGTCATACCAGCGGCTTCCAATTCTAAAGTCATACCCTGCTTTGTAATTTCCCATCCACAAGTTTACTTTTCAAGAAGAAATTTTAATTCTGTCACAGATGCTTCAAACAGGACCTGAGGCCTTCGAACCTTCACAGAGAAGGTCAAGGCGCACAGGGTGGTTGGAAACACCGGGTTGGGGACAGGAGGTAGGCAGTGGACTACCTGTTTTTCGCCCTCCCTTCAATCTCTCAACCTTTCTCCTCTCTCGCTTCCTGTGACCTTGTCAGGACTCCAAGGCCGAAGTCCTCCCCTGGCTATCCCTCCTCACCCACCGATCTGCCCCAGCTCTCAAGAGAGCATGTTCCGGGGACGCTGCGTGCTGCCGGCTCCCCAAGCCGGCCCCAGCCCCAGCCCCCTTCACAGGTCTCTCATTACTCCATCACTGAGTCTTCCCCGGTCGGCAAGGATTCATTCAGTCCATGAGATTTTGCTTCTTTCACTCCGTAATGTTCTCACCTGACACGATCCCAAACCTCGTCTTCAGGCCCCTGGCATCTCCTGATCCTCGTGGTCGGGTCTGAGCCCGGCCCGCTACACCCCGATCCCAGGCATCGCTCCCACTCCCAACCCCGCGGCCCCAATCTCTCAAGGTCCTCTAAGCCCAGCCAAGAGTTCCCTCCTTTCTTCCCGCCCGGCAGTTGGGAGCCCACCGCTCCCAACAACCCGTCATGCTTCACTCACCACGAGAAAGCTAACTCCGTAAACTCCCACCGGCTTCTAACCCGGGTCCGCGACCCTTTGCCAGCCGGTTTCTCTTCGTTCCGCCCGCAGCCGGCCCCAGCCAATCAGAAGCCAGAAGCCGGCACGTGGGAGGCGGTACCTGGCCCGGTGGGTGCGTGCGTGTACGCGATGGGTGGGGCGGCTGGGAGAGGGTCTTGGATTGGCTGGGGCGGCGTGCGCTACTTTTTCAGACCAACCACGTC
This sequence comes from Dugong dugon, assembly GCA_030035585.1. Classification (NCBI taxonomy): domain Eukaryota; kingdom Metazoa; phylum Chordata; class Mammalia; order Sirenia; family Dugongidae; genus Dugong; species Dugong dugon. The sequence continues at coordinate 24,469,513 of CM057481.1, read as the reverse complement.
AGAGCTGAGAGTGCAGAGTCCGGGGTTCCCGGGAGAACGCTTGAGCCGTTGTAGCTCGGATTTCTCTTGCCCTAGTTTCTCGGGCGGCGGCTGCAGCAAACACCGTGAACGTTGTATCCGGAGCGCTGGCTCCTTGCGTAACGCTGCGCGGGCCAGTGGGGACCGGGGGCGAGGGCTTTCGGCCGCGGCCTACTGTTGGGAGGCTGCGGGTTAAGTGGGTGCATCTTCCTGCTCTCAGGGCGCTGTATCCGTTCCTGTCTCCTGGTGCTTATCCGCCATGATCGTGTGCTCTTGGGCCTTCCGTGGGACCCTTCGTGGAACTTACACTCTAGTGGGGGGTGGCCATCGATTGCAAGCCACTCACGTGACCCCACTCAGACCGGTAGAGGCTTCTCTTAGGAAGGAAGTGACAGAGACCCCTCCTGGCAGTGAACTTCTGGGGGACTGAGCACCTATTTTGTTCGTTTTTGAATCCCTGGCATAGACTGTTCAGTAACTATCTGGCGAATTGATGCAAGGAATTGAGGATTGTGCCATGGGGAGTGTATCTGTGACTAAATTGGAGTCTCTTAACCATAAAACAGGGCAGATTGCCAAGTGCTGTGTTACACAGGTAGGAGCTGTATGCCGTGGGCTCAGGATTCTAAAAACCTTTTATCCAAAATTGAGTTTAGACGCCGTGTAGGAAGAGTTCCTGCTGTGTATGATAAAAACCCCATCCCCTGCTGATGTCTCTTTCAGCTCCTTGAAAGCACAAGTTTGGTTCATCCTGGTATCTCTGTAATGTTAAATGAAGAAAGATATAACAGCTTCAGGGACCGGAGGACTTTAAAGATAAATAGGGATAATCAGGGACTCAGTTACGGTAACTGAAACAATAAAGGAACCTGATTTCAATATGAAGAAATGATCTCTTTCTGATTAGTACACTACTTAGAAACTAAAATCTTGATAAATGTTAGTGATAAATATCTGAAACAGGTAATAGGTAATGCAGAAGACTTTAAAATGGAGATTCTGCGGCAGTTTATATGATATCACAAGAAAACAGTGACCACAAATGGTTACATCTTTCATAATACAGACATAATTAATAACAAATATGCAGCGTGTATTATTCCTTTGTCCTTATTGTGTGTCATTTTGAAGTATACTTTCTGACTGATGCCACCACAATGATGTAGAAGACTTAAAAAAAAATTATCTGGATTCTCAAATGCAAAATTAACCCACCGGTAGTTAATAGAAAGGTAGCACAAGAAGTGTCTCTTAGCTTTGCCAAGTTGCCCTCTTCAGAGACCCTATAACTTCTCACGCTCCAAGTAGCTGTCCACACATGGCCATATCTATTTTAAGGGGAATGGACTTCAAAACTCATGCATGTTTAGACTGAGTTTCCAGCTAAGCGATTCTCAGACTTAAAGTTACTGTTACTGATACCATCTTTAAAAATACTGTGATGCTGTGGACTTTGGTTAAAAACAAATATTAAATCTTTTGAAGAAATTGGTAATACCTATGACTGTTTTAAAACCAGAGTTGGGAGTCACCATCAAAAATTATTGAATATATCGTGCTAGGTACTGTACTGGACTCAGAAGTTAAAGACTGCCCCTGCCCTGAAATATTTTGTAATTAGGTAGAAGGGACAGGTATACAGCAAAGACAGCCTATGATAAGTGCTTTGAATGGAAATTAATGTACATATCACCATGACTAGAGCAGTTTCAAAGAAGGCTTCCTGGGACTGGGGCTGGAGTGACCCGGGAAGGATGACCAGCATATAAATAAGTTGAGAGGATGTTCGAGAAAGAGCAAACAGTGGGCAGGGGAATGGAGGTAGGACTGTAGGACTGTAGCTCTGACATGAAGGATGGGGAGTGGGGAGAGACAAAAATTTGTGACTAAAGCAGAGTCAGAATAATGGAAAGTAGGTTTGAACCACACTGGGGAGGACCTTAAATGCTAATTTAAATAACTTGAATGGCATTCTGTTAGGTGGGCTGTCAAGGTTTTGGAGCAGGAAGTTGACAAGAGCAGAGTGCATTTGAGATACTTGTAGTGGAGAGTAGATGGTTTAGGAAGGGACTGTCAGCATGACTCAGCCAGAAAATTAAAAACTTCAGTATATGGCTCATGATATTCAGTCTATTAAGGCCAGTTTCCCCCTGGTCTTAAGGATATGGAAGGCTGCTGCCTGCAGTAGAGTCATTCCTCTACCACATTGCCAAGGAGCACTGCTTTGAAGCAGCTGTACTAATAGACTAGCCCTAGGGAGCATTGACTAGAGATCAGGCCATCTTAAGATTCCATGCCAAAGGACAGTCCTGTTGCCCTGATGGGTGACTAATAGTGTATTATAACTCAATACCTTTTACATTTTGCAAAGTCATGGATAGTACTTAAGCTGTTTAAAAACAAAAAAGAAATTCTCTGGTCATCCTGCTTGGACTGCTCGTTGAAGTCTGTTAAGCGCTTTATGTTGTCGTTAGGTGTCATCGAGTCAGTTCCGACTCTTAGCAACCCTATGTACAACAGAACAAAACACTGCGGGGTCCTGCGCCATCCTCATAATTGTTGCTATGTTTGAGCCCATCGTTGGCAGCCACTGTGTCAGTCTATCTCGTTGAGGGTCTTACTCTTTTTTACTGACCCTCCACTATACCAAGCATGATGTCTTTCTCCAGGGACTGGTCCCACGTAATAACATGTCCACAGTATGTGATATGAAGGCTTGCCATCCTTGCTTCTAAGCAGCATGCTGGCTTTACCTTCTCCAAGACTGACTTGTTCGTTCTGCTGGCGGTCTGTGGTATATTCAGTATTCTTCGCCAGCACCATTATTCAAAGGCGACAATTCTTCAGTCTTCCTTATTCATTGTTCAGCTTTCACATGCCTATGAGGCGACTGAAAATACCATAGCTTGGATCTGGTGCACCTTAGTTCTCAAAGTGACATCTTTGTTTTTTAGCACTTTAAAAGAGGTCTTTTGCTGCAGATTTGCCCAATGTAATACGTTGTTTGATTTCTTGACTGCAGCTTCCATGGGTGTTGATTGTGGATCCAAGTGAAATGAAATCCTTGAGAGCGTCAGTATTTTCTCCATTTATCATGATATTGCTTATTGGTCCAGTTGTGGGGATTTTCATTTTCTTTATGTTGAGATGTAATCCATACTGAAGGCTGTGGTCTTTGATCTTCATCAGTAAGTGCTTCAAGTCCTCTTTGCTTTCAGCAAGCAAGGTTGTGTCATCTGCATATTGCAGGTTGTTGATGAGTCTCCATCCAATTCTGATGCCGTGTTCTTCTTCGTATAGTCCAGCTTCTTGGATTATTTGCTCAACACACACATTGAATAAGTATAGTGAAAGGATACAACCCTGATGCACGTCTTTCCTGATTTTAAACCATGACGTATCCGCTTATTCTGTTCAAATAACTGTCTCTTCGTCTATGTACAGGTTCCTCATGAGCACAATTAAGTGTTCTGGAATTCCTGTTCTTTGCAGTGTTATCCATAATTTGCTGTGATCCACACAGTCAGATGCCTTTGCATAGTCAATACAACACAGATAAACATTTTTCTACTTTCAGCCAAGATCTGTCTGACATGAGCAATTATATCCTTTGTTCCACGACCTCAGATTTATCCTGAAGTACAGTGCTCTCGGTGATAATATCCATGCGCCTTTAAGGAAGACCAGTTAATACGACTTACTCAAATTGTAGGCACCAACCACTAATGCCAAAGATGAAGAAATTGAAGATTTTTACCAACTTCTGCAGTCTGAAATTGATCAAGCATACAATCGAGATGCATTGATGTAGCAAAAAGATGGAAACAACCTAGGTGCCCATCAACAGACGAATGGATAAACAAATTATGGTATATCCACACAGTGGAATACTATGCAACGATAAAGAACAACGATGAAGCCGTGAAACATAACATGGAGGAAGTTGGAGGTCATTATGCTGAGTGAATTTAGTCAGCCACAGAAGAACAAATATTGTATAAGACCACTATTACAAGAACTCAAGAAAAGGTTTAAACACAGAAGAAAACATTCTTTAATGGTTATGAGGGTGGGGAGGGAGGGAGAGGGTTATTTATGAACTAGATAGTAGATTAAGAATTACTTTAGGTGAAGCGAAGGACAGCACTCACTACAGGGGAAGTCAGCACAACTGGACTAAACCAAACATAAGAAGTTTCCTGAATACAGTCAGACACTTTGAGGGACAGAGTAGCAGGGGTGGGGCCTGGGGACCATGTGGGACATCTAGGTCAATTGGCATAACAAAGCTTATTAAGAAAATTGTTCTGCATCCTGCTTTGGTGAGTGGTGTCTGGGATCTTAAAAGCTTGCAAGCGACCATCTAAGATGCATCAACTGGTCCCAACCACCTGGAGTAAAGGAGAATGAAGAACACTAAAGACACAAGGAAAGTATTAGCCCAAGAGACAGAAAGGGCACATAAACCAGAGGGTTCATCAGCCTGAGACCAGAAGAACTAGATGGTGCCCAGCTACTACCAATGCCCACCCTGACAGGGAACACAACAGAGAGTCCCTGACGGAGCAGGAGAAAACTGGGATGCAGAACTCAAATTCTAGTAAGAAGACCAGACTTAAAGGTCTGACTGAGACTGGAGGAACCCCGGAAATCACAGCCCCTGGATTCTTTATCAGCCCAGAAGTAAAACAATTTCCGAGGCCAATTCTTCAGACACGGATTGGACTGGACTGTGGGACATAAGGTGATACTCGTGAGGAGTGTGCCTCTTAGCTCAAGTAGATACAAGAGACTAAACGGGCAGCTTGTGTCCGGAGGTGAGATGGAAAGGCAGAGAGGGTTAGGAGCTAGCTGAATGGACATGGGGAATCGGGTGGAAAGGAGGAGTGTGCTGTCACAGTATGGGGAGATCAATTAGAGTCACATAACTATGTATAAATTTTTGTATGGGAAAAAAAAAAGTCTCCTCTAAAAAAAAAAAGATGCATCGATGATTACTGGTAATTGGAATGTGAAAATTGGAAACAAGGAAGGATCCGTAGTTGGAAAATAATGACTTGGTGAAACAAATGACACCGGAGATCACATGATAGAATTTTGTAAGACCAACGACCTATTCATAGGAAATAACCATTTTCACCAACATAAACAGCGACTGTACAGATGGACCTCGCCAGATGGAATACACAGGAATCAGATCGACAACATCTGTGAAAGGAGACAATGGAGAAGCTCAGTATCATCAGTTAGAACAAGACAAGGGGCCGACTGCGGAATAGACCATCAGTTGCACATGTGCAAGTTCAAGTTGAAGCTGAAGAAAATTAAAACAAGCCCCCAAGAACCAAAAGTACAACCTTGAGTATATCCCACCTGAATTTAGAGACCATGTCAAGAATAGATTTGACACATTGAACACTAATGACCAAAGACTAGGTGAGTTGTGGGATGACGCCAAGGACAACATACATGAAGAAAGCAAAAGATCATTAAAAAGACAAGAAAGAAAAGACTAAAGTGGACGTCACACAAGACTCTGAAACTTGTTCTTGAACACAGAGTAGTAAAGTGAATGGAAGAAATGATGAAGTAGAAAAGCTAAACAGAAGATTTCAGAGGGTGGCTCAAGAAGACAAAGTAAAGTATTATAATGAAATGTGCAAAGACTTGGAGTTAGAAAACCAAAAGGGAAGAACAGGCTCAGCATTTCTCAAGCTGAAAGAATTGAAGAGACAATTCAAACCTTGAATTGCAGTATTGAAGGATTCTATGGGCAAAATACTGGCTGATGCAGGAAGCATCAAAAGAAGATGGAAAGAATACAGTCACTGTACCAAAAAGAATTGGTCGATGTTCAACCATTTCAGGAGGTAGCGTATGATCAAGAACCAATTACTGAAGGAAGAAGTCCAACCTGTACTGAAGGCATTGGCGAAAAACAAGGCTCCAGGATTTGACGCAATACCAATTGAGATGTTTCAGCAAATGGGCATAATGCTGGAAGCACTCACTCATCTATGCCAAGAAATTTGGAAGACAGCTACTTGGACAGCCGTCTGGAAGAGATCCATATTTGTGCCCATTCTAAAGAAAAGTGATCAAATAGAATGTGAAAGTTATCAAACAGTATCATTAATATCACATGCAAGTAGCAGGTAAAATTTTGCTGCAGATCATTCAAAAACTATTGCAGCAGTAGATCGACAGGGAAATGCTAGAAGTTCAAGCCAGATTCAGAAGAGGATGTGGAAGTGTTTTGTAAGAACGCTAATTTCTTTTCAAAAGGAGCAGCTAAGCATATCGGGCTACTATGTTTAACTCAGGTTTAGGACAATCTTCTTTTCCACAATTTATATATTCTAGAACATTAAATCCGAAAGCCCATAGTCCCTCTCTGTCTTTTAGTAAGAACAGTTCTAAAATGCAATCTCAAAATTCTCCAGAAGGGGAAAAATCAAAATCACCTTTTTTCAGACCACCAGCCTGGGGTTTGCTTTGCTGCTTACTAGCTATGTGACATTGTGCAAGTTACTTAATAATTCTGTGCTTCCGTTTCCTCATCTGTACAATAACAGGATCTACCTGATAGGGCTCCTGGGAGGTTTAAGTGATATATAAAACCCCAACATTGCCTACCACATAAGAAGCACTGTACACGTTAATCATTATGATGTTTCTGGGTTTTTGCGTGTTCTTAAAGGTTCTACTTAGCTAACCAATGAACGCAATTGATGTGTTTCATTTCAGAGAATGTGTGTGCGTGTGCGTGTGCGTATGGTTTGCATTTTTAAATGTCTTGATTATGAGGATTTGCATAAAATCATAAGTATAAGAAGCTCATAAATCGCTGTGGTATATGTCAGCAGAGAAGAAGCAAGGAGCTAGCAGGTACCTTTCATCTCTAGATTTCTTAGTTTCTTTTGCATTACTAGTTTTATCCAACAATGTAAAATTTTTTTTCCGTTAGTAACCAAAGTGGCAGTAGAATTTTAGTGTTTATGTAGTGATATTTTCTGTAGTGAAGAAGAATACTGTGCTTGAGATATTTTAGTCTTGAAATGATTTTCCACTGATGTAGTTAGTATTATTTGTTGTTGTTGTTCAGGACAGCAACACTCTTCGTAACAAATACCAATGAGAAAAAGCTTGGTAGAATGGAAGAGGACTGACCTGGGGCCCCAGGATTGCTGCCATGCACAAAAGTTAAACAGTCCTGTCAAGCTTTTTAAGGGAAAAAAGTCTACATATTATCTGCACATCTTCCCCCTGTTCACTTGACCTACTGGTTTCTAGTCCTGTCACACCACTAACCTACAATGGTGGAGGGACATAGTGATTCAGTGGACATATTTCAGTTTTTCACCCTTGCCTTACTTGACTCTTCTGTCATATCTGACACACTGAATCTCCCCTTGATACCTTTCTTCTGGTTCTCCTTCCAGTCTGCCCCAGAATTGCTTAATGCCTGTGTGTGATATTGTGGTGAGGCTCATTTGCACAGGAAAGCACCTAAACGGATGAAATCAGGAAACACATCTGCATCATCTTAGGCTTGACACAAGGTTGTTTTCACTTGCTCTATTTAAAAAAGAGCCATGAGGCTGTCACTAAAAAATAGATCTTGGATTCTTTGTAGCTTCTTGTTCTTCTTAGTTCGGGAGTGTGGCAGGGAGATGGACAGGTAGGGTGGTGGGCAGAGTACTTCCCTGATTTAGCTGCACCCTTCCTGCCCCTTTTCCTTATTTTGGAGACATTCGGATTTAGAATTAACAACACAGCCATGTCTGCTTAAAAATTTAGGTAATTTTCTACTGTGGGTTGGAATCAACTTGACGGCAACGGGTTTATATTTTGTTATTGAATATGCCCCTCAGTAGAAAATGACTAGGCAGAATTTGCTTTTTTTAATATTCAGCTTTATATGTGTTATATCTTTGTTAGAAAACTTGTAATTTTATATAATTTATATAGTTAAAAAGATTGACTTATTGTTATGACATCTGTATGTAGATGTTGGACTAGATTACACAAAACAGCATTGATCACTGGAAGCAGAAGCTCTTTGTTTGCCACAGGCAAACAGCTTATTCAAGTAGAAAGGATAAACTTAAAGATTTTTTACCGGGGGTTCTCTACCTGGCTCCTGGTACTTGGTTTTATGTTGCATACCACGGTTGTGTATGGACATTGGGTTACAAGCTCCTGGCTACAGAGTCTGTATTGCATCCATCTTTGTATTGCCCCAGCGTCTGGTGGTGTCCTGCATGTAGGAGGCCTCCAGTAAAAACTGGGCAAATGACTCAAGGCTGTCTCTGCAGAGGTGACACCTGAGATCAGTGATGCCACTTGCATTCTTAGCTACTGGGGCTGCAGAAGCAGGGCCAGAACCAAAAAAAAAAAAAAAAAACAGTTGCTGTTGAGTTGATTCTGAGTCTCCCTTTCAGCGCCACCCCCCACCTTGGATACTGATTGCCCCTCCACTTTCCCGACTCTGTCTCTCCCCATGATTTAGAGCTATTTTTACAGTCCGCTAGATTCTCCTAAAATGACATGCCTCTTCTGTGAGGCTCTGCCGTATTCAGTGGCTTTGCAAATAGATTTTTATAGACCGATCTCCAAGCTCTTCAGGTCATCCTGTTCTCACGGTGATTATGGGACAGTATCTGTTAATCTCCGTGTCTTAATGAATTGAGGGCTCATAAGTGTAGCTGACATCTAGGTTAGATTGCAATGACAGTAAGGACAGGATAATGACCTCCTTTGCCAGAGATGGATAATTACTTTCCTGCTACAGCTCTGGGAGATGGATTATGCAGACAGACATTTCACCTAAATTGGTGCCCTGAGTGACTCTTCCTGTCCTGATGCTTTTGTCCAGGGACAGGAACCTGCCTGCCTGGTTTCAGGGAAAACCAGAGAAGAAAGATTACCTGCCCTATGCAGATTCACTCAGTGAATCAGCAGTCAGGCGCTAGCCGCTGAAGCCCTTCTGTCACTCTGCTTTATGAGGGTCAGAAACTTTTTTTCAAGGATTATGAATATTAAAGTCATAGTGTGAAAAGATGACTGGTAACCTTAGCCTGTTGCCTAGTGCAAAATGGCTGATCAGAAGGAAGCCACAAGGCAGTGAACCTGTGCATGTTATGATTTCTGCAGGGATTGGATACACTTGCTTAAGGATAGTTCACCAATGGTTTTAAAAGACCTATTATCATTTCTAAGGAGCGGTGATTAAGTGCTTAGCTGCTAACCGAAAGGTCAGTGGTTTGAACCCACCAGCTACTCTTCCAGAGAAAAGACCTGGTGATCTGCTGCCATAAAGATTATAGCCTTAGAAACCCTATGAGGCAGTTCTACCCTGTTTATAGGGTCACTATGAATTGTAATCAGCTCGGCAGCAATGGGTTTGGGTATTATCTTTTCTGGCTAATTTTTAGTTAACTGGGATCTGCAACCCTTGGCATCCATGAACTATAGTGAGTTGTTCCTGGCCTCCCCCTTCTCTGCATGTACTTGACACCAGAAGCAAGCAGAACCATATGCAGCTACCCACACAGTCTGCTGTACAAATATCCACCTGCTCAGTGCCTGCTGTTCTCTAGGCCCGGTGCTAGGCATTTGACATATTAAAGTGTCTCTGATCCTTAAAATAATACTACCGAGTAAGTATTATTATCCCCATTTTACACACGAGGGAGTAGGTTCAGCATGATTAAGTAACTTACTCCGGTTTCCACAGAGGCAGGGGCAGAATTTGAACCCAGTCCTGTTTAGCCAATGCTCTTTCTTTCAGGAACACCCCACTGTCTGTGTCCTTTCTTGTTCCCTGCCTGTGTTCAGATGTTTCCCCTCTCTCTTAGAATGTCTTTTTTAACCTTCTGATACCTCGGTCAAAATCCTTATCAGTCATAATTTTTTGTTTTGAAATATATTTATGTAGATATTCACAAACACATGCACATACATATTACATATAATGAGGAAAGGATATACCCCTATAATGTTAATAGTGGTTTTGTCAATAATTTGTGAATTTTATTCTCTATGTTTTTCTGTCTTTACCAAACTAGATATGTATCATTGTGATTAGAAAACAATTTTTTAAATCTTTCACATCCTCTCAAGTTCGTGTGTCGCTACCTTTGTAAGTAAAATCTTTCTTGATAGCACAACGTGATTAATGTAATTGGTGTCAATGTATACGTGAAAAATGTTGAATTGGCCATTGTGCTATATATGTATATATTTACAACAATAAAAAAAAGAACAACTTTTCTAATCTCTAAGCTGATGCTGTCTCTTCGTCTTTTGAAACACACGCCCTTTCCCCAGCACGTTGTATTTTCTCAAGTCACAGCCTGTTTTGCTTTGTTTCCTGTCTAACCTGAGTTTCTCAGGCCCCACCAGCCTAAAAGGGACGAGCCAGACAGGCACAGCTAACAAATGGTCACAGAACAGTCATAGTACTCAGATCCCCCTCATCATGAAAGCTAGGTCGTCCTGCTGCATCCATCATATTGCAGGCTTATGTCTCTTCTGGATCCCTGTGGTCTTGGCCTGTGTCTCCTCCACAATGCTGTCCCCAAGACATGAGTCAACAGTTGTGCTCATTCTGGTGTTTGTCTTTTTGTGATTTTTTTCCCTCTCCTACAAAGTCAGAATCGACTTAATGAAGTGGGCAACTACTTGGCTGTTGTTGTTAGGTGCTATTGCATCGATTTTAACTCATAGCAACCCCATTTGACGGAGTAGAACTTCCCTATAGGATTTTCTAGGCTGTTATCTTTACAGAAGCAGATTGCCAGGTCTTTCTCCTGTGGAACCGCTGGGTAGGTTCCAACCACCAACCTGTTGTTTAGCAGCTTAACCGAACGCTTAGCCTTTGTACCACCAGGGCTCCTGGTAGTAAGCTAGGCCCCGTTATTCCCTTAGGCCCCACACCTTCCTGGCTATGCCTCCCCTCTTCTTCACTTTGCTGAAGTGGGAGAAGGACCATCCTCTCCTACCCAGGTTGTACTTTGAAAAGTCATACTTTTCCCCGCTTGCTTTCTTAATCTGTGACAAAATCTATTGTGTGGCAACTCTTATATTTGAGTTTTTCTTTCCATTTCTTACAGCATCCCCTCCCTCGCCCCCTTGCATAGAGGAACTTGTTCTATGCTAGGTCAGGAGTGAGAGTAATTGGCCTAGTCCCTCACTTTCCTCGCTTCAGGGGTACCAGACAAAGGAGGCCCACATCTGCTCTTTCTCCCTTCAGGGAAAATGAGTACAGTGTCTAGGAGATCAAGGTGTGGCTTTATCCTATAACTGATTCAGGTGTCTCTCTCCTAGGCAGCCTGTCAGCTTTCACCTGTCCGGTCATTCTCTTTTCAGGGGGTCTGTTAGGGACTATCAGAACTGAAAGCTTTGTGGCCTGCCCTGGCATGTCCAGTACCAGCCATCTTTGGGCCTTCTGTCCATTGTATCCTATTCTAAGCCTCTCCATTAGCTTCTAAGGCCCTTGGAGAATGACTAACTGACATTCAGCTTGGTACAGTCTGAAGCATAGGGTGGCAAGAATCCCATAAACATTTGCAGAATGAATTACTCAGATCCATTGAATTTTGTGCCCTGCTTTACTCCTTTAACATTATTGCAGCAAACAAGCAAATGAAGGTCATTAGTCTCATTTTGTTCTGCATTAATTACATCACACCATGATTCTGATTCCATGACTCATCTGAGTTTTTTTTTTTTTTTGAACAATTGATAAAATTTATTTATTTATTTATTATATTTTATTGTACTTCAGGTGAAGGCTTACAGAACAAATAGTTTCTCATGAAACAGTAGTACACGTGTTGTTTTATGACATTGGTTAACAACCCCACAATATATTAACCCTCTAAATTCTCAACCTCTTTTTTTTGGTGAAAATACACATAGCCAAAGATACACCGTTTCAAAAATTTCTACATACACAGTTCAGTGACATTGACTACACTCTTCCAATTGTGCTGTTATTCTCACTTAAGATGAAGGCTTACAGAACAAAATAGTTTCTCATTTAACAGTTACTACACATGTTGCCCTATGACAATGGTTAACAATCTCACAACACATCAACAATATCCTTACTCAATCTTGGGTTCCCTATCACCAGCTTCCTTGTCCCCTTCTGCCTTCTGGCCCTTGTCACTGGACTCCTGTACCTCATTAGTCTCATTTGGTTTTATGGGGCTGTCCACTCCCAGGCTGAACGGTGAACCTTGGAGATAACTTCACCACTAAGCTAAAAGGGTGTCTGGGGGCCATACTCTTGGGGTTTCTCCAGTCTCCTTTAGGCCAGTAAATCTGGTCTTTTTTGTGTGAGTTAGAGTTATGTTCTACATCCTCCTCCAGCTCTGTCCAGAACCCTCTGTTGTGATCCTGGTCAGAGCAGTCAGTGGTGGTAGCCAGGCACCATCTAGCTGTACTGGACTCAGTCCGGTGGAGGCCTTGGTAGCTGTGGACAATTAGTCCTTTGGACTAATCTTTTCCTTGTATCCTGTTCTCTTCATTCTCCCTTGCTCCTGAAGGGATGAGACCAGTGGAGTATCTTAGATGGCCGTTTACAGACTTTTAAGACCCCAGACACTACTCACCAAGATAGAATGTAGAGCATTGTCTTTATAAGCTGTGTCATGCCAATTGAGCTAGATGTTCCCCGAGACCATGGTCCCTAGAGCCCTCCGCCCAGCAATTCAGTCCTCAGGGAGTTTGGATGTGTCTATGGGGCTTCCGTGACCTTTCCTTGTACAGGTTGTGCTAGTTTCCCCTGTATTGTGTACTGTCTCACCCTTCACCCAAGATACCACTTATCTATTGCCTATTTAGTATTTCCCCCCGACCCCTTCCATCCCTGGTACCCAGCAAAGATTGTTACATTTTGTGTGTGAACTTTTTCATGGGTTTTTACAATAGAGGTCTCATACAATATTTGTCCTTTTGTGATTGACTTATTTCACTCAGCATGATGTCCTCCAGTTTCATCCATGTTATAAGATGGTTCACAGATTCATTGTTGTTCTTTCTCGTTGCATAGTACTCCATTGTGTGTATGTACCATAGTTTGTTTATCCATTCATCTGTTGATGGGCATCCACGTTGTTTCCATCGTTTTGCTATTGTGAACAATGCTGCTGTGAACATAGGTGTGCATATGTCTATTTGAGTGACGACTCTTATTTCTCTAGGATATATTCCTAGGAGTGGGATTGCTGGATCGAATGGTATGTCTATTTCTAGCTTTCTGAGGAAGCGCCATATCATTTTCCAAAATGGTTGTATCATTTTGCATTCCCACCAGCAGTGCATAAGAGTTCCCATCTCCCCGCAGGCCCTCCAACATTTGTTATCTCCAGTTTTTTTGATTCGTGCCAGTAACGGCCGGGGAGAGATGGTATCTCACTGTGGTTTTTATTTGCATTTCTCTAATGGCTAGTGATCGCGAGCATTTCCTCATGTGTCTGTTGGCCATTTGAATGTCTTCTTTGGTGAAGTGTCTGTTCATTTCCTTTGCCCATTTTTTAATAGGATTATTTGTCTTTTTGTTGTAGAGGTGTTGGATTTTCTTGTAGATTATGGAGATTAGACCTTTGTCTGACTTGTACTGTCCAAAAGTTTTTTCCCAGTCTGTAGGTTCTCTTTTCACTCTTTTGGTGAAGTCTGTTGAAGAGCATAGGTGTTTGATTTTTTTAGAAGATCCCAGTTATCTAGCTTATCTGTTGGGTTTTGTGTCTTGATGGTTATGGTTTGTATCCTGTTAATGCCATGTATTAAGGCCTGATGTGTTGGTCCTATTTTTTCTTCTATGAACTTTATAGTTTTAGGCTTTATATTCAGGTCTTTGATCCATTTTGAAGTAGTTTTTATCTACGGTGTGAGGTATGGGTCCTGTTTCATTTTTTTGCAAATGGATATCCAGTTTTGCCAGCACCATTTGTTAAAAAGACTGTCTTTTCCCCATTTGATGGACTTTGGGCCCTTGTCGAAGATCAGGTGACTGTAGGTGGATGGATTTACATCTGGGTTCTCAATTCTGTTCCATTGGTCAATGTATCTGTCGTTGTACCAGTACCAGGCTGTTTTGACCACTGTCACTGTATAGTAGGTTCTGAAGTCAGATAGTGTGAGTCCTCCAACTTTATTCTTCTTCTTCAGTAGTGCTTTACTTATTTGGGGCTTCTTCCCTTTCCATATAAAGTTAATGATTAGTTTTTCCATCTCTTTGAAGAATGTTGTTGGTATTTGGATCGGGATTGCATTGTAGTTGTAGATTGCTTTGGGTAGAATTGACATTTTCACAATGTTGAGTCTGCCTATCCATGAGCATGGTATGTTTTTCCATTTATGTAGATCCCTTTGGGTTTCTTGTAGTAGTGTTTTATAGTTTTCTTTGTGTAGGTCTTTTACATCCCTGGTCAGATTTATTCCTAAGTATTTTATCTTTTTAGGGGCTATTGAAAATGGTATTGTTTTCCTGATGTTCTTTTCATCGTTCTCCTTACTGGTGTATAGGAATCCAACTGATTTTTGAATGTTTATCTTGTATCCTGCTACTCTGCTGAATCTTTCTATTAGTTCCAGTAGATTTCTCGTGGAGTCTTTAGGGTTTTCTATGTATAGTATCATATCATCTGCAAACAGGGATGGTTTAACTTCTTCATTACCAATTTGGATGCCCTTTATTTCTTTTTCTTGCCTTATTGCTCTAGCTAGAACTTCCAGCACAATGTTAAATAGGAGTGGTGATAAAGGGCATCCTTGTCTTGCTCCTGTTTTCAAGGGGAATGTTTTCAGCCTCTCTCCATTAAGAATGATGTTGGCCGTTGGTTTTGCATAGATGCCCTTTATTATGTTGAGAAATTTCCCTTCTATACCTATTTGATTGAGAGTTTTTATTAGGAATGGCTGTTGGACTTTGTCACATGCCTTTTCTGCGTCAATTGAGATGATCATGTGATTCTTTTCTTTCCTTTTATTTATGTGGTGGATTACATTGATTGATTTTCTAATGTTGAACCAATCTTGCATACTCATCTGAGTTTTTTCATTGTGATGTAATTCACATACCCTAAAACTCACCATTTTAAAGTGCACAGTTCAGCAATTTTTAGTATATTCATAAATTTGTGCCACCATCACCACTATCTAATTCCAGAACATTTTCATCATCACAAATATGAGTGACACCCATTACCTGTCACTCCCATTTCCCCCTCCCAACCCCTGGCAACCACTGATCTACTTCATCTATGGATTTGCCTATTCTGGACATGTCATATAAATAGAATCACTTACAGTATGTGGAATTTGTGTCTGGCTTCTTTCACTTAGCATAATGGTTTCAAGGTTCATCCATCTTGCAGCATTTATCAGTACTTCATTTTCATGGCTGAGTAATATTCCACTGTATGGATATACCACATTTTTGTTTATCCATTGATCAGCTGATTGATATATGGGTTGTTTCTACTTTTGGGCTATTATGAGTAATGCTACTGTGAACATTTGTATACAAATTTTTCTGTGGTCATAAAATTTCAGTTCTTTTGACTGTGTACCTAGGTATATAGTCAAATTTCTGGGTATATGGTAACTCTATGTTTAACTTTTAAACAACTTCCAGACTTTTCCAAAGTGACTGCACCATTTTACATTCCCAGTAGCCATCTCAGTGGGTGTGAAGTGGTATTTCATTGAGGTTTTGATCGTGGTTTTCCTTGATGGCTAATGACGTTGACTATCTTTTCACATGCTTATTGTCCGTTTTTTTTGTTTCTTTGGAGAAATGTCTATTCAGATCTTTTGCCATTTTAAAATTGGGTTATTTGTCTTTTTATTGTTATGTTATTGAGTTGCAAGAGTTCTTTACATATAGTAGCTACTAGTCCCTGTAGTTTTACTTGGATCCACAATCAATGCCCATGGAAGCAGCAGTCAAGAAATCAAATGATGCATTGCATTGGGCAAATCTGCAAAAGACCTCTTTAAAGTGTTACAAAGCAAAGATGTCACTTTAAGGACTAAGGTGCACCTGAGCCAAGCCATGATGTTGTTTTCAGTCACCTCATATGCTTGCAAAAGCTGGTCAATGAACAAGGAAGACCGAAGAAGCATTGATGGCTTTGAATTGTGGTGTTGATGAAGAACATTGAATATACCATGGACTGCCAAAAGAATGAACAAATCTGTCTCGGAAGAAATACAGCCAGAATGCTCCTTAGAAGCAAGGATGGCGAGACTTCATCTCACAAAATTTGGACACATTATCAGGAGGGACCAGTCACTGGAGAAGGACATCATGCTTGGTAAAGTAGAGGGTCAGCAAAACAGAGGAAGACCCTCAATGAGATGGACTGACAGTGGCTGCAACAATGGGTTCAAGTATAACAACGATTTTGAGGATGTCACAGGACTGGGCAGTGTTTCGTTCTGTTGTATACAGGGTCGCTATGAGTTGGAACCAATGCGATGCACCTAACAACAACAAGTCCCTATAGAGATATGATTTGCAGATATGTTTTTCTATTCTGTGGGTTGTCTTTTCACTTTCTTGAGAGTGTCCTTGGAAGCACAAAAGTTTTTAATTTTGATGAAGTGCAATTTAATTTTTATTTCTTTTGTTGCTTGAACTTTTAGAGTTATATCTAAGAAACCATTGCCAGATCCAAGATCACAAAGATTTACATCTATGTCTTCTCACAATTTTATAGTTTTAGTTCTTACATTTAGGTCTTTGATCCATTTGGAGTTAATTTTTGTATGTGTTGTAAGGTAGGGAATCCAACTTCATTCTTCTGCTTGTAGACATTCCGTTGTCCCAGCATCATTTGTTGAGAAAACTATTCTTTCCCCTGTTCGATTGTCTTGACACTCTTGTTGAAAATCAGTTGACCATACATGCATGGTTTTATTTCTGGACTCTCAATTCTATCCTATTGGTCTATACATATATCCTTATACCAGTACCACATAGTCTTGATTAGTGCAGCATTGCAGTAAGTTTTAAATCAGGAAGTTGAGTCCTGCAACTTTGTTTTATTTTTCCCAGATTGTTTTAGGTATTCTGAGTCCCCTGTAGTTCCATTTGAATTTTAGGCCAGCCGGGATTGTGATGGAGGTTGCATTGAATCTGTAGATCAATATTGGGAGTATTTCCATCTGAACGATATTAAGTTTTCCAATCCGTGAACACAGGATGTCTTTCCATTTATTCAGATCTTCTTTAATTTCTCTCAGTGATGTTTTGTAGTTTTCAGAGTACAAATCTTATTCTTCGTTTGTTAAGTTTATCCCTAAGTATTTATTCTTTTTGATGCTATTGTAAATAGAATTGTTTTCTTAACCTCATTTTCAAGTGTTCATTGCTGGTGTAAAGAAATACAAAGGATTTTTGTATATTGATCTTGTAACATGTAATCTTGCTGAACTCATTTCTGGTTTTTTTTTCCCGACTGTTTAGAGTTTTCTATATACATGTTCATGTCATCTGTAAATAGACTTTTACTTTTTCCTTTCCAATATAAATGCCCTTCTTTCCTCCCTTCCTCTCTCCCTTCATTCCTTCTTTCCTTTCTCTTTTTTTTGCTCTAATTGCCCTGACCAGAACTTTCAGTACAACGTGGAAGGGAAGTAACAGCGAGAGCAGACATCTCTTTCTTTTCCCTGATCTCAGGGGGAAAGCTTTCTGTCTTTCATCATTAGGTATGACGTTAGCTGTGGGTTTTTCATAGATGCCCTTCATCAGGTTGAGGAAGCACCCTTCTATTACTAGTTTGTTTAGAGTTTTTATCATGAAGGGATATTGAATTTTGTGAAATGCCTTTTCTGCATCTATTAAGATGATCATGTGTTTTATTTCCCTTTATTCCATTAATATGATGTATATATTGATTGATTTTCTATGTTGAACCTACCTTCCATTCCTGGGATATATTCCACTTGGGTGTCGGGCATAATCCTTTTTATATGCTGCTGGAGTCAATTCATTAGTATTTGTTGAGAATTTTTGTGTCTATATTTATAAGGGATATTTATCTGTAGTTTTCTTGTGATGTCTTTTTCTGGCTTTGTTGTCAGGGTAATACTGACCTTACAGAAAGAATCGAGAAGCATTTCCTCCTCTTCTGTTTCTTTGAAGAGTTTGTGAAAGATCGATTTTAAATCTTCTTTAAATGTTTGGTGGAGTTCCAGTGAAACCACCTGATCCTGGGATTGTCTTTGTGGGAAGTTTTTTATTACTAATTCATTTGTTTGTTGCAGAGCTGTCCACATTTTCTGTTTCTTCTTGAAACAGTTTTAATAGTTTATGTCTTCATAGAAATTTGTTCATTTTATCTAATTTGTTGGCATACAACTGTTCATAGTGTTCCCTTTTAACTCTTTTTATTTGGTAGTGATTTCCCCTCTTTCTTTCCTGATTTCAGTAATTTGAGTCTTTCTTTTTTCTTGATCAGTCTAGCTAAATGTTTATCAATTTTGTTGATCTTTTCAAGGAAACAACGTTTGGTTTTGTTGATTTTCTCTGTTTTATTTCTATTATTCTTTCATTCATTTCTGTTCTAACATTTATTTCTTCCTTCTGCTTGCTTTAGTTTGTTCTTTTGTCTAATTTCTTAAGGTATAAGGTAAGTTTATTGATTTGAAATGTTTTTTCTTTTCTAATATAAGTGTTTACAGCTGTAAATTTCCCTCTAAGCACTGCTTTGTCTGCATACCTTAAATTTGATATGTGTATTTTCCCTCTCATTTATCTCAAAATATTTTCTGATTTCCCATTGTCCCATTGGTTATTTAGGAGTTTTTTTTTTTTTTTTTTAATTTCCAAGGAGCCCTGGTGGTGCACTGGTTAAGTGCTCGGCTGCTAACTGAAAGGTTGGCAGTTCAAAGCCACCAGCTACTCTACAGGACAAAGATGTGGCAGTCTGCCTTCACAGATGTACAGCCTTGGAATCCTTCTAGGGCAGTTCTCTTCTGTCCTATAGGGTCTGTAGGAGTCAGAGTTGACATGACAGCAATGGGTTTGGTTTTGATTTTGCTTAATTTCCACATATTTGTGAATTTCCCAAATTTCCTTCTGCTGTTGATTTCTAACTTAATTCCAGTGTACCCTGAGGACATATTTTGTATGATTTCAGTCCTTTTAAATGTACTGAGACTTGTTTTATGGCCTAACAGCTGGTTTGTCCTGGAGAATGTTCCATGTGTTTTTAAGAGGAATGTGTATTCTGCCATTGTTAGGTAGAGTGTTCTACTTATCTGAATTTGTAGGAGTTCATTTTTCACCTGGTAAACCCTGCTTATCCTCTGAGTCCAAGCTCCAAAGGATTTCCTCTGTCAAATATTAATCCATCTCCCCATATAGAATGTACAGTTTCCTCATCTGAACCTCCATCAGGCTGCCAACACCCATCCTTGTTTTGTAACCATTACTAACAAGTCAGTCTTCCTGAATTCTCATGCTGTGGGTTTTTTCCAGGCAGGGACCATGTCTTAGCCATATGTCCATATTCCTGAAACTCTAGTCTGGTACTAAATTTAAAGCATGACATTGAAAGGATTAAAGAATTTGGTGGTTATTGAGTGCCTCTTAAAGGAGCCCTGGTGGTGCAGTGGTTAAGTGCTCAGCTGCTAACCAAAAGGTCAGCAGTTCAAACCCACCAGCCACTCCTTGGAAACCCTATGGGGCAGTTCTGCTCTGTCTTATAGTCACTATGAGTTGGAACCGACTTGATGGCACCTAACAACAACATCATATACTTTTAGGCTTTTCTTATAAAAGAAATTATAAACCTGGTAGACTATTTCAAAGGAAAAGGAAAGAGCTGTAGTCATAAGCTCTAATCAGTGGGATAGGTCAAAGGATGCTTACATTATGTTTTAATTTCAGGTAAGGAAAGTCCAATCAAGTTCACACTGAGAGGGTCACTTCTAGAGGAATCACAAGGAATTGTTTCTGAAGTATATGATCCTATCTAGATCCCACCTGTATGTGTATGTTCTCGGAAGGTCTGAGGGTATGAAATTGGGAGGTGAATTCACCCCACATGCCAGTTAGGGTCTGAATTGACACTTTATTCTAAAAACTGGTTGCCGTGGAGTCGATTCTGACCCATGGCAACCCCAAGCGTGTCAGAGTAGAACCGTGCTCCACAGGGTTTTCAATAGCTGATTTTTTCAGAAGTAGATAGCCAGATCTTTCTTCCAAGGCGCCTCTGGATATACTTGAACCCTCAAACTTCCGTTAGTGGCTGAGTACGTTAAGCATTTGCACCACCCAGGGACTCCTTATTTTCTCTAGTTTAAGATAAAGACTGATAACTTTTGAAGCTAGTCAGGGGATTCTTGAAGGTTTCTTGTCAAGAATACAATATGAGGAAGAATGTTTTCATCTAGGATGTAAACTCTTTTCTCTAGTAACCTCTGAAAATAGAATTATAAAGTACGTTGCCTGTAAATTTGGTGGTGAACACTGAATTTAAAAAAAAAAAAAAAAAAAAGAGGGAGGGTAATACCGGCGATGGCCCAGAGTTACATACAATAATGGATGGAGTGGTATCATTAGCATGATCATCACAATCAAACATTTATTGACAACTAATGGAGGGCAGAACACTACTGGGAGAGGGGAACATCAAACTGTCTGGTGATGGAAGAATTAGGGACTTAGAGAAGGGACGGAGTAGGTCTCCAAGTGGAGAATAGGCTTAAGCAGGGTCGAAGAATGGGCGAGTTTTGAATTGGAGAGACATAGGTAAGAGATGAGGGTCAGTGAGAGGACAATAGAAGTTGGAATGTGTACAATGTACTATTTGATCAATGCAAAATACTCAGGAGGTTGCACACCTAGGCTTTGGTAGAGGCAGGGCACAGGAAAATTGCTGGCCCTGTGTCCACACAGGTGTGTCAGGACTCTTAGAGCTTTTAAACAAGAGGATTAGCTCACTAGATACACAAATCAGTCATCTGCATGATTCTTTGTGGTCTAGGCAATAGCCCCTATTAAGTTGATGACTAAGGCAATCCATCTATGACTTACCAGAAATTCTCTCTCCAAGGAAATTAAGGGAGAAAATGGGAGTGGTGGGCCAGGAATGATGGACAGTTCTGGGTGGGCCAGGGTGAGTCACTGTCCTCAGTGCCAATAAATACGAGGAGGCTAGGCTAAGGACTCCTGCATTTACTGCTCATTCTCTTCACCTTTCCCCCAAATCCTAGCTCCTTCAGCTCTCTGATCCTTTGCCTTTTCTGATAGGGCTCTGGAGTTGGACCAACTCTAATTTTATAAGGAAGGCCCCTGAGGTCCAGAGAGGAGGGGGTCTTGCCCTTATTCCTACAGCAAGCTGATTTCAGAGTTGAGATGAGGAGAGGGGCTCCTTGACTACCAGCCCCATGCACTCTCTCCTCTGCCATGTGGCCTTACTTTTTGAGTCTTCTATTGGTGGAATCAACTGAGAGGAAAGGAGATACAGAACAGGACATGGGAGCAACTTGAAGGGGCAGTTATGGGACTGCAGAGTGCCCAAGGGAACATGTGCAGAGGCAGAAGGAGCTTGGGGGCAGAGGATCATCCTCCGTGACCCTGCCTTCAAGAAGCTATCAGCACCCATCACCCACACAGCTTCAGGTCACATATTCTAAAGTTTAAACTCTGAACTAACATACACTATGTCCCATTCACAGATCTCTAACGTTTTACTAAACAAATGTGGGACCTCTTTTCAAATTTTTGTTTTAAACTCCCTTTCAATGAGCTTTTTTGAAGTTTGCAACTTACAACAAGGCCCATATTTCTCTCCTCTGCTAAATGGGGTGAGGTCTAATCTTTCTTCCCTGAATGTCCCAAGGTCTCTCCTCCCCCGATAACCACAAGGCAATCATGGAGGAAGTCTTAGGTTGTGTCCATGCATCAAAGGATGTGTGTCATTTCAGTGTGTGAGGAATTGGGGTGTGCTGGTCTCTAGCCTCTGGCTGAGCATGCCCCTCCTTCCTCCTGCAGTGCAGTCCTGAAAAGAGGCAAAGTCTTGTTTTAAATGTTGACCCTGTACTATGTGGCATAGTCAACATATCTGGAGCAACACAGAAGAGCGACTGCTTGGAGCAACTCCAAGCACAACAGAGATGCAGTACAGGACATACGACAAGTGCACACTGGTGAGATCCCTTAATGTCTTTTGTGTCCTCCCTGTGCCCTCTGCTCCTGGTGATGCTGTGTCTAAGCTCTGTCCTTGGGCTCATCTTCATTTCAGAAAGGCTTTATTGCTTCAGGGATGCATTGTAAACTACACATGTTGGTCCATCTGTTTGTCTGTCTGGTCTCTGTGTTAACCCTCCCTTTCAGACCTCCCAAAATCAGGTGTACTCTGTTTGCTCTTAGGCTATATAGACCCTCTTTGGTTCAGGAAGGCAACTCTAAGTTCCCTCACGTCAGTCAGTTTTAAACATTTTGGTCCCCATTATGTATTATTTGGGATTGGTGTACCAGAGAGGACCCCAAACTGGTGTTTTTCCAAGATTGATCCTGGAACCATAATTTCCTGAAATGTTTAAGGGAAAAAACACGAGAAACTCTCATTCTGGCCAGGTGGAGTGAGAGAGCTAAGAGAAGATGAAGCTTAAAAAATTTGTCATCCCAACACACAATACAGAAGAAGTCAGCACAACTGGACTAAATAAACCAAAAGCTAAGAAGTTTCCTGAATACAGCCAAATACTTTGAGGGACAGAGTAGCAGGGGCGGAGCTCTAGGGACCATGGTTTCAGGGGCTATCTAGGTCAATTGGCATAACAGAGTTTATTAAGAAAATGATCTGCATCCCACTGTGATAAGTGGCGTCTGGGGTCTTAAAAGCTAGCGCGTGGCCATCTAAGATGCATCGATCGGTCCCAACACACCTGGAGCAAAGGAGAATGAAGAACACCAAAGACAAAAGGAAAACATTAGCCCAAGAGACAGAAAGGGCCGCATAAACCAGAGACTCCCATCAGCCTGAGACCAGAAGAACTAGATGGTACTTGGCTAACACCAATGACTGCCCTGACGGGGAGCACAACAGAGAGTCGCTGATGGAACAGGAGAAAAGTGGCGTGCAGAACTCAAATTCTAGTAAGAAGACCAGACTTAATGGTCTGAGACTGGAGGAACCCCAGAAGACATGGCCCCCACACTCCCTGTTAACCCAGAACTAAAACCATTCCCAAAGCCAACTCTTCAGACAAAGATTAGACTGGACTGTAAGAAGTAAAATGATACTCGTGAAGAATGTGCTTCTTAGTTCAAGTAGACACATGGGACTAAATGGGCAGTTCCTGTTCGGAGGCGAGATGAGAATGCAGAAAGGGACAGGAGCTGGTTGAATGGACACGGGAAATCTGGGGTGGAAAAGAAGAGTGTGCTATCATATTATAGAGAGAGTAACTAGGGTCACATAACAATGTGTGTATAAATTTTTGTATGAGAAACTAGCTTGAGCTGTAGCCTTTCACTTAAAGCACAATAAAAAAATGTCTTATAAAAAAAAAAGTCATCCTCACTCAGCAGAGGTCGCAAAACCTTATTAAGAATGTTGGGAATTTTTTTTTTTTTCCAGGGAAAAGTCTTTTAGGTACCTGTAAAAAGCCCCCAAGAGCAAAAGAACAAACCCTCCTACCTTTAGAGTAGGTGTGCAGGTTATCAACTTTATGCGGTGCTGTTCTAAATCAGTCTTTTATTTCCCTGTTTGTGACATTGGAGTCCATGGGTGGTGCAAATATTTAAGCGCTTGACTACTAACCAAAAGGTCAACAGTTCAAACCCAGCCAGAGGCTCCTCAGAAGAAAGGCCTGGCAATCTACTTCTGAAAGGACACAGCCTTGAAAATCCTATGGAGCACAGTTGACTCTGCAACGTATGGGGTCACCATGAGCCAGAATCGATGGCAACTGTTTGTTTTTTTGGTGTGGTGTTGCTGGAACATTTTTCCCTTGCCAGCTGGGACGAGGTTAAGCGTTCTCAGTAAGGAGCGCTGGAGAGCAAGCTTAGTTTCCTGCCCGCTAGCTTCTGTCTGGTGCTGCAACAGTTTAAATGCTAGGCTGAACCCACCAGTGGCTGCTCAGGAGAAAATACCTGATGATCTGCTCCCGTGATTTCGTTACAGCCTAGGAAACCCTATGGGGCAGTTCTACTCTGTCCTATAGGCAGTGGCGTCTTTAGGGTTGACGTCACTTCCCCCCCCCATGCTAATTACCACATTATTGTAGTTAAAACACCAGAAAATTTGACAAAATCATCAACTATAAAAACACTCAAAGCAACGAAAACAACAGCCTGTGCTTGTTGATTCAAAGCGTCATGGTAATTCGGTAACAGTGACAGCTCTGACCAGAGCGCATTAGAAGGTTCAAAAAGTAAATTAGCATAGAGTTTTAGCCTTGTAGGTACATTGATACAGGTAAGCTGGGCTTACGAAAAATTTTTTTTGTCGTTATAACTACAGGGATATTTTTATTAAAAAAATAATTTCTGCTGAAACACTGCACAAAATTTTTATAGACAGTCATTTTGGTGTCACCCCCTCTGACAGCGTCACCCTGTGCAGTCCGCACCGCCTCTCCCCACCACCAGGGACGCCACTGCCGGTAGAGTTTCTAGGAGTCAGAATCAACTCAATGGCACACAGCAACAGCCCCAGTTGTGGGCGGGTTCAGCTTGCCAGTCTTGGCCTGTGGTTTCCTGCCTGCCAGCCTCAGCCCCTGACTGGAGCAGCTCTGGTCAGGAGAACCCAGTGAACCTCTCTGCCATCCAGTGGGCTGCAGTCACACCCTCTCCAAGGAGGCATCCAGCCTTGGAGAGGGACCCCCTCCTGCTTCCAAGTTAGTTCCTTCCTTGAGTACTCTCCTTCTGCCCTAGGGTATTCCTTAGAGTTCCTTCTTGTTGTTATTAGGTGCCATCCAGTCATAGTGAGCCCATAGGACAGAGTAGAACTGCTCCATAGGGTTTTCTAGGCTGAAATCTTTACCAGAGCAGATTGCCAGGTCTTTTCTCCCGTGGAGCGGCTAAGTGAGTTCAAACCACCAACCTTTTCAGTTAACAGTGAAAGGCTTAACCGTTGCGCCACCAGGGTTCCTTCTTCTGTTCCCTAAACCCATTAAACTCATTGCTGTGGGGTCAATTCTGACTCATAACGACCCTCTAGGACAGAGTAGAACTGCTCCATAGGGTTTCCATGGCTGGAATCTTTACGGAAGCAGATTGCCACATCTTTCTCCCGCAGAGCAGCTGGTGGGTTCCAACCACTGACCTTTTGGTTAGTAGCCAAGTGTTTAACCACTGCGCCACCAGGGCTCCTTTTATTCCCTAAAAAAAACCCCTTTGCCAGAATTTTGAATAGGGAATTTGAAGAGGGAAAATTTGAATAAGGAACTTGAATAGGGAAAGTTTAATGTAAAGAAGTATTGACTACTTAAAGAAAAAATGTGTGTCAACTTGGCTACTCCATGATTCCCAGTATTGTGTGATTGTCCACCATTTTGTCATTGATGTGATTATCCTATGTGTTGTAAATCCTACATCTACGATGTTAATGAGGCAGGATTAGAGGCAGTTATGTTAATGAGGCAGGACTCAATGTACAAGATTAGGTTGTATCTTGAGTCAGTCTCTTTTGAGATATGAAAGAGAGAATTGAGCAGAGAGACAGGGGGATCTCATACCACCAAGAAAGTAGTGCCAAGAACAGAGCACATCCTTTGGACCCAGGGTCCCTGTGCTGAGAAGCTCCTAGGTCAGGGGAAGACTGATTACGAGGACCTTCCTCCAGAGCTGACAGAGAAAGCCTTCTGGAGCTGGTGCCCTGAATTTGGACTTCCAGCCTGCTAGAATGTGAGAGAATAAATTTCTGTTTGTTAAAGCCATCCACTTGTGGTGTTTCTATTATAGCAGCACTAGATAACGAAGACAGAACCATTAAAGCATTTTCTTGTATTATCAGATACAAATAAATATAATTAGGAATTATGCATATTTGATTAGGAATCAAGATTTTCAGTATAAAAGAAAAGGAAGTACTATTACAGAATTAAGAATTGAAGTAGAAACACTGTTGTGTTAGAATTAAATTTTAAATATTATTATGAATACCCTGTGTTTACATGGAAAAGATAAATGTACATCTGTTTTAGTTCTTTCCACTACAGTAGTCCAGGAGCAAAATCATTTTATGATTCTATTTTTCGTCTAAAATTCTTTTACTCTGCTAAAAGGGCTCTTTGAAGAAATGGAGGATTCCATATTTTGGATTTGGGAGCATTTTTTTGGAGTGTCTGTCAGAAAACAAGCTTTCAAAAGATTAATGTGATTATTTCCAAATGACCGAGGAACCAACTTAAAGAGTTCTCGCTAGCCAGAGTTGTGACTGTTTGAGCATCAAAAGGAGAATAATTGCTGTGGATTATTTAAATACATTGAATCTGTAAAAAGACATGAGTTCATAAGGACACAAAAAGAGGAAAGTCAATAAGAAATATTCCAAGGGAAACTGAATGGCGTAAACAAAAGGCATTACTGTGGAGCTCTTTGCTCAATCGTGTTATTAACTCATTTTTAGTATCATGAAGAATACTAAGAACTGTCAAATATAGCAGTTAGAGCACACTTTCTTACTCAAGGGGGATATTTGTAGAATGAGCCTCTAAATTCTGACCTTGAGACAGAAGCCATGTGAAATATTCAAAATCCAAGATGTGATTTT
Organism: Dugong dugon; assembly: GCA_030035585.1. Taxonomy (NCBI): domain Eukaryota; kingdom Metazoa; phylum Chordata; class Mammalia; order Sirenia; family Dugongidae; genus Dugong; species Dugong dugon. Next base: position 24,442,745 of record CM057481.1, on the reverse strand, counting down.
AAGGATCCTGAGGAGGTGTATGGTCTTCAGGATATGAAAGAATGCACAATTCCATCAGGCTCACATGTCTTTAAAATTAAATGCAAAAGACACTACTGTGGAACATCAAGTTCAAAAGTGTCTACAGTTGTAAGGGTACTGATATTTACATGTCTTAAGGGTTCATAACTCTATCGATTGATCAACGTGGGTAGGAGCTGCAGCCTTTTAGAAAAATTAGGTAACATAGAACTTGAATTCAGGGAAGTGGGCCAAGTGGTCACTCCTCTATTTATGTATTTAAATATGCATTTATTTATTTGTTTGCTATTTTAAGTCAAATCCTAGACATCATAGCATTTCACCCAGCTATTCCCCTTCTTGAAGTTATGGAATCTTCAGTGTCTCAGACAAGATTCTCAGCCTCCCAGCCCAAGTGTCTGCTAGTAAATAGCAGTAAGTAGAAAACTGATGTGATAATGGCCTTCTTAGGTGGTATCTTTATTATCTAGTGCTGCTATAACAAAAATACCACAAGTGGGTGGCTTTAACAAACAAATTTATTTTCTCACAGTTAGGAGGCTAGAAGTCTGAACTCAGGCTGCCAGCTCTAGGGGAAGGCTTTCTCTGTCGGCTCTGGAGGAAAGTCCTTGCCTCTTTTTCAGCTTCCATTCTTCTGCCGTCTTCATGTAGCTTGGCATCTCTCTTCCCCCATCTCTGCTTGCTTGTTTCCTTGCTTAATTTGCTCTTTTATATCTCAAGAGATTGATTTAAGACATACACGACACTAATACTGCCTCATTAACATAACAAAGAAAACCCATTCTCAAATGGGATTATAACCACAGGTATAAAACCAAAACCAAACCCTTTGCCTTCGAGTCGATTCCAACTCATAGTGACCCTATAGGTCAGAGTAGAACTGCCCCATAGGGTTTCCAAGGAGCAGCTGGTAGATCTGAACTGCCAACCTTTTGGTTAGCAGCCGAACTCTTAACCAACTACACCACCAGGGCTCCAGGTATAGGGATTAGAATTTACAGCAGATATTTTTAGGAGATACAATTCAGTCCACAACAGTTGGGTAAACATCTTGCAACCTGGGACTCTTTAGAATACAGCACAGAAATATTTAAGAAAAGAGACCCATAGTATTAATTTTTTTTTTAAGTCAAGAAGGGGGCTTGCGTATGTGATGTTTTATATTTCACAGGAGGATGAATTTGGCCTAGTAGACTGACAGCTTTGTAGCTTTAATTTGAAGTGTCTGAGCAATTTAGATTTATGATTTTAAAGTGAAATTGTACTAAATTCTTCTAACTATTGAAACATCTAAGAGAACTTTAGATGCCTAGTATTGATAAGAAGAAATTTTTTCTAGAAAGGTTTTGTTTATTAAGTTGACGCAGTTCAAGTACTTGAAAGGAAAATACTTGAGATGTAGCTGTTCACGGCATAAGTAGACCTATTAGCACCCCTGTTCCAGTCCCCAGCCCCTTGTCACTTTCCAACAACCGCAGGGCCTACAGAATGGGGCCTGATATGGAAAAGGCTGCCTGGATGCCAGCAGGTTGCTTCTTCTGTCTGCTTATAGGCTCCGCCAAGATGGGCGCCCTGTGGTCCCTAGCTCCCTTCTCCCTCCCCCAGCCTGTCAGAGCCTGAGTATCTTACTCAGGTGAAGAAGCATGATAAAATGAAAAAATTGCTTGGTGTTCACCTGAGTTTTCCAATTTATCAGTTTCTCATTGTGTGCACTGCCTGTCTTGTGCCACTGATAATTCGGGGAAGTGCCCTATAAGACTTGGCCTGAGTACTAGGAGCCTCCTGCTGGGTCTAAGTTATGTTATGCTTCTTCTCTGGGTGGAGTCCCTGGGGAGGGCAAACAGTTAACAAGCTGGTTAACAAACTCAGCTGCTAACCTAAAGGTTGGAGATTCAAGTCCACCCAGAAATATCTTAGAAGAAAGACCTGGTGATCTACTTCTGAAAAACAAGGCTTTGAACATTCTGTGGAACACAGTTCTGTTATGACACACATAGGATCACAGTGAGCCAGAATCAACTCCACGGCAACTTTTTTTTTTAATTCTCTTGGCAGCCTGCGGCACCCCCTACTGGAAAGCAAATGCTGCTACAGTAAGAACTGTCCCAGGAATGCATTCTTCCCCAGGAAAAGATAACCTCATACCTAGACTTAGATCAATATTTTCATTTTATGAGACTCTTCCAGTGGGTATATAAATTTCAAGCCACACATCCCCTAAAACCTCTAAAGCTCTGGTGAGATAGAAGCAAAACTACAGCACCAAGCAAAACTAAGTAAAATTTTGCAATAAGCAGACTGTAAGTGGTCTGCAGCCCTTCCAACAATCAAGATGGACTCTAGAGGTACAATTTCACAATCCACCAGAGCCTGGGGCTCAGGCCATATCAAAGTCATCATCCAGCTGATGATATTCTAGTAGTTTCACTCCAACTCCAAGAGGCTTTCTACTTGTCTGTTGTTTTCTTATTTTCAAGAACTCACTTGTGTCCTGGATTCCTTTGCAGCTCAGGCTGCCAGGCCACCCTGGACTCCATAATGCACTTCTGTTCCAGAGGGATACAGGGTCTGTGAAAAAGAATTCCAAGAAAGAACCCAGGTGGAAAGGACCCTATGATGTTCTCTTGACCACCCCATGACGTTATGAGGTTCTGAACCATTCTTGGGGATACAACAATGATAAGCCACAACTCCATCAAAACTGATATCAAACAAGGTGAACTTGGATACAGTTCACAGAGACCACCAAAGCTCTGTGGCAGCTTTAGCCTAGAAGAGAAAGGGGGTTACTGTGTGGTATTCAAGGCAGACTGAGTGAAGACCACAAAGAAGTTTCATAGGACTGTGTAGAGATGCCAGATAAGTGACTTCAGGACTAGTGTGTGAAATGGAAGACTAATGGGCTAATACTGACTGTAGGATTTTTAAGTCCTCACCATGCTTACCACCCATTCCTGCCCCTTACCACCACATCTCTCTCTCCTTCAAATGTCTTTTGCAGTGGTGACACATGAGCACCCAATAGCTGGTGTACAAGATCTTTAGATCTTCCCTAAAGATTTTTGATGACACCTTTGGGACACGATGTGCAAGACCCTACAAAATTTTCCCCACCCCAAGAATACCTAAGACGACCTTGCCTGACATGGCCTGTGTGTTGGTCAGCTGCTTTGGGATATAGAGGACTCCTTACCTTTAAGCATACTTGATTTTATGCCCTGTCCTAGTTCTAATCCTTGAAATTGTAATTTTCGAATGGAGAGGCTCATTGTAAATCCTGTGGGGATTCTAGAACAAGGCCTAATGCAACTAGGGTTGCCATCTTGGCTCCACAAAATGAGCAGTCATCTGGCCTCTGTAAAGGAAGAATGAAATGGCTTGTGAACTCATAACTGTGGCTCAAGGTGGATGGAAAAAGATATACATAAGATTAAAGAGGTATCCCAAATTCTGCACTCTATGAGAGGAATAACCCTTCAATGATTCAAGTGGATCCTGGACATAGGTGAACAATTATTAAAAGTTATTAACTGCAAATTAATTATCCTGATTACAAAATACACTCTATGTATTTGTTATGCTAATACGGGCTTGCTTGTCATGTTATATTAAACTAACCTCTCTCCAAACTCTTAACTCTTTGAGAGGCCAAACAATGACTCTCTGAGGGGCAGAGAAACAAAGCCAAGACTATGTGGAATGATCTATAGCCTGGAAGGGCATATTCATGGCCTACTAAATGAGATGAACTGACACAGCGGCTGCAACAATGGGCTCAAACACAGTAACAATTGTGAGGATGGTGCAGGACTGGGCAGTGTTGCGTTCTATTGTACATAGAGTTGCTATGAGTTGAAACTGATTCTACGGCACCTAACAACAAAAAATATACACTGTTGATGGTACATCTCTGTAAAAGGGAGGCTACAAAGAGGAATGCAACCCCCATCATCTCCAGAATTTCATGTCATTTATTCTGAAAATTAAATTCTTAATTATAGCAGAAATCCTTAATGTCTGATTCCATGTACAGAAACTATGACCCTCCTTATGTATCTTCAGTGTTTTAATGAACATAAACTACAACCACTTTTGAAATGTATATTGTCAGAACCCTCTTTCAAGTAACTTTTTTGAAATTTTCTAATATAGATTCATTGATTATAGGCTTAAATATAAAACCTAAAATTATAAAACCTCTAGAAGAAAACATAGGAGATAATTTTTGTGAGTTTGGGTTAAGCAAAGATTTCTCACATAAGACACCAAAAGCACAGTATGTAATAGAAAAAAGATTAATTATTTGGACTTCATCAAAATTAAGAACTTCTGCTCTTCAAAAGACACTGTAAGACAATGGAAAAAAACAAGTCACAGGCTGGGAGAAAATACTTGCAAATCATTTATCTGATAAAGAATTTGATTTCAGAATATATAAAGAACTCTCAAAACTCAACAATGATACGCCAGTGTTCATTACAGCATTATTTACACTAGCCAAAAGGTGGAAACAATCCAAGTGTCCATTAATATTTGAATGGATAAACCAAATATGGTTTATACATGCAATGGAATATTACTCAGCCCTAAAGAGAAATGAAGTTCTGATACATGCTATGACATGGATGAACCTTAAACACATTATGCTGAGTGAAATAAGTCAGACACAAACGAATAAGTATTGTATGATCCCAATTCTATGAAATATCTACAACAGGCAAATGTATAGAGACAAAAGTTTATTAGTGGTTATCAGGGGCTAGGGAGAGAGAAGAATGGGAGTTATTGCTGAAGGAGTGCTGTTATGGATTGAATTATGTCCCCCAAAAATATGTGTATCAATTTGGCTAGGCCACGATTCCCAGTACTGTGTGATCGTCCACCATTTTGTCACCTGATGTGATTTTTCCGTGTGTTGTAAATCCTGCCTCTATGACGTTCATGAGGGAGGATGGGCGGCAGTTGTGTTAGTGAGGCAGGACTCAATCTACAAGACTGGACAGTGTCTTGAGGCAATCTCTTGGGATATCAAGGAGAGAAGTGAGCAGAGAGACAGGGGGACCTCATACGACCAAGAAAGTAGTTCTGGGAGCAGAGCACATCCTTTGGACCTGGGGCTCCTGTGTGGAGAAGCTCCTAGACCAAGGGACGATTGATGACAAGGACCTTCCCCCAGAGCCAACAGAAAGAGAAAGTCTTCCCCTGGAGCTGGCATTCTGAATTTGGACTTCTGGCCTACTAGACTGTGAATGAATAAAATTCTGTTTGTTAAAGCCATCCAGTTGTGGTATTTCTGTTATAGCAGCCCTAGAACTAATACACATACTGAGTTTCTGTTTGGGATGATGAAAAATTTTTGGAAATGAGTACAGTGATGATGGTAGCACAACATGGTGAATGTAATTAATGTCATGGAATTGTACACTTAAATATGGTTAAAATGGCAAACTTTTTTGTTAAATATATTTTACCACAAAATTTTTTTAAAAAAACCTCAATAGTAAGAAAACACACAGCTCAATTAAAAAAAAAAATTGAGTGAAAGATTTGAAAAGACACTTTACCAAAGACATGTAGATGGCAAATAAGCATGTGAAAAGATGCTCAACATCATTAGTTCTTATGGAAATGCAAATTAAAACCCACAATGAAATACCAATGCACACCTATTGTAATCGCTAAAAGTAAAAAGACTGACCACACCAAGTACTTAGGAGGATGTAGAGCCCTTGGAAATCTCATACTTTGCTGGTGGAAATGGAAGAATGGTACAGCCACTTTTGGAAAACAGTTTGGCTACTTTCTTACAAAGTTAAACATACACATACCATACAACCCAGCCATTCCATTCCTAGGTATTTTACCTAAGTGAAATAAAAACCTATGTTCACGTAAAAACCTGCACACAAATGTTTATAGCAGCTTTATTTGTAATCACCAAAAACTGGAAACAAACCAAATTTCCCTAAACTGCAGAATGGACAAGCCAAAAAAAAAAAAAAAAAAGGCTGGAGGGAATGTAATTTGGTATGATCACTTTGGAAAACTGTTTGGCAGTATTTACAGAAGTTGAACATATAACCCAGCAATTGCACCCTCAGGTATGTACCCAACAGATATATGTAATGTGTTTGCCAAAAGGTTTGTCAAGAATGGCTATGGCAGTACTACTCATAATAACCCTGAATAGTCTGACTCCATTTTTGGTATTTGACCACTGACATACTTCAGGCTCCTTCACTCCCTTTTTCTCTGTTGTCCCATACCTGGACAAGCCATAAGAAAGGCCAGCTACTCCCTCCCTTGGTGCTGTCAGGGAGAAGTTCAAACCATGCAAACTTCAGCTTGTGGGAGAGGGAGTCCTCACCCTGGGCTCTCTTTCCCCAACCTCCCAGCCACTATAAAACCAGAGCCACCCGCCCCTCCTTTAGCCCAAGCCAAATGGACTGGCTTGGGTGCCTGCCCTACTTTCTCCAGAAAACCTCATTATGTGAGTAGTAGATCTTGTCATACTCTCTTGGTGAGTGTGTGGCATCATCAGTCTCGACACCTGAACCAGGTTGGATGGGGGTAAGGGGTTCATCCCATCCTCCATGGGAACAACCACAAAGCAAGCCCCAAACTGAAACCATCCAAAAATGCCTAATCAACAGACCAGTGGACAAATTACTGTGTATTCACCCAGTGGAATCTACACAGCAATAAGAACGAATGAACTTCAGCTGCACATAATCTCACAAACATATTGTTGAATCAAAGAAACCAAACACGAAAGAATATATTCTATATGACCACATTTAAATGATGTTTAAAAATAGGCAAAACTATTTCTGACGAAGTCAGGATAGTTACCACGTTCTTGAGGTGCTAGTGACTGGAAAGGGGCGCAAGGAGGGCACTTTTCTGTATGTCAGACTGAATTGGGAAGAAATGGGGAAGGCAGTGTTGGGTCTGACAGGGTTGGGAATCTGAGCAAAGGGCCCTAGCTCTGAGGGAAATCCAGGTTGTGCTGCTGGTTAAACTGACAGATTAAAAGTGTGCGCCAGCCCCACCCAGTGGACAAATGTGGAAATGCGTGTCATGGCTTAGAATAGGAAGATGACTAGCCTCTCTAGGAAGCTTCTGATGGTGCCAGCCAATTTTGGGGGTGAGGTGCAGATTTGGGCTCAGAAATAGAACACAGTGTCCAGGAAGGGTCTGAGGTCAGCCTTTCTTTCCTGCTATAGAGAACTAGGCTCAGCCGGGCTGAGGGGGACAAATGACTGCTCTGAAAGGGGAGAGGTAGGAAGCCAAGAGAAAGGGGGACCATGTCCCAGCTGAGGGCTCCACTATATCCAGGCTTGGGCTGCCTCTGCAGGCAGTCCAGGCTGGGCATGGACATCACCTTTACTCAGGTGTTAGGTGTTAATCCAGTAAAGTAGGTAGTAATCCACATTTTACAGGTGAGGGAATTGAGGCTCAGGTAGATATTAGGCCATTTGGCTTGTAAATGGCAAAACTAGGGGTTTTGGCCCCCAACCCCTTCCCTAAACCACAATTCTCTATGCAGAGTAGCCTAACCATTTTTGTGCTATGGCTCCCCCTGCAGTCTGGTGAAACTTATAAGCCGGTCACAGTATAATGTCTTAAAGTGCATAAAATAAAATAATAGGATTACAAAGAGTACCAATCCTACTAAAATCATTATCAAAACTTTTTAAAATTGTATTATAGGATGTGCTATATATGTGCTTCTTTATTAATGTATTAAATACAAGATCTAGCAGTAGGTCTGTAAACAACCAGAATTTCAAGGAAGTGATGACAATAAACAATATTTTGAGATGTTTGCTATGACGATGATGGGAAATGAAACTATCAGGGATTTTATTGGTGACAAAGTCATGGGTTCTGCTAATACTACTGTGGTGTGTTGCCCACATTCCAATTAAAGAGAATGCTGAATTTCCATCAGAAGTTAGTAAAACTAAGGATACAATCTTGTTCCCATCTAAATTCACAGACCTCTAAGTTCATATACTAGCCATGGGTCCCTTGGGGGTCTGTGGGCCCCAGGTTAAGATTCCTTGCATCTGTTGCCTTTGATTCACCACCTCCTTCTCAGCTATTCCCAGAATTTCATGGGAAACCAGCCTGTGAGCTAGTAACTGGCAAAAGTGCAGGATCTTTGTTAAACAAGGCAAAAACATAGTGTTCAACAGACACTTACTGAAGGCTCCAGTGCCTTAGACAGACTGTTAGACCCAGAGATACACAAAGGAATAAGATTCAGCCTCCCGACAAGGGAGAATGAAGAGAACAGGATACAAGGAAAAGATTAGTCCGAAGGACTAATTGTCCACAGTTACCAAGGCCTCCACCGGACCGAGTCCAGTACAGCTAGATGGTGCCCGGCTACCACCACTGACTGCTCTGACCAGGATCACAACAGAGGGTTCTGGACAGAGCTGGAGAAGGATGTAGAGCATAATTCTTACTCACAAAAAAAAAGACCAGATTTACTGGCCTAAAGGAGACTGGAGAAACCCCGAGAGTATGGCCCCCAGACACCCTTTTAGCTCAGTGGTGAAGTTACCTCCGAGGTTCACTGTTCAGCCTGGGAGTGGACAGCTCTGTAAAACCAAATGAGACTAATGAGGTACAGGAGTCCACTGACAAGGGCCAGAAAGCAGAAGGGGACAAGGAAGCTGGTGATAGGGAACCCAAGGTTGAGTAAGGATATTGTTGACGTGTTGTGAGATTGTTAACCATTGTCATAGGGCAACATGTGTAGTAACTGTTAAATGAGAAACTATTTTGTTCTGTAAGCCTTCATCTTAAGTGAGAATAAGAGCACAATTGGAAGAGCGCAGTCAATGTCACTGAACTGTGCATGTAGAAATTTTTGAAATGGTGTATCTTTGGCTATGTGTATTTTCACCAAAAAAAAAAAGAGGTTGAGAAGTTAGAGGGTTGATATGTTGTGGGGTTATTAACCAATGTTATAAAACAACATGTGTACTTCTGTTTCACGAGAAACTATTTCTTCTGTAAGCCTTCACCTGAAGTACAATAAAAAAAAAAAAGGCATTAAAATAAAATAAGATTTAAGGAAGCACAAAAAAAAAAAAGATTCAGCATCCCAAGAATGAAGAACACCATGGACACAAGGAAAGTATTAGCCGAAGAGACAGAAAGGGCCACATAAACCAGAGACTTCATCAGCCTGAGACCAGAAGAACTAGATGGTGCCTGTCTACCACAATGACTGCCCTGATAGGGAACACAACAGAGAGTCCCTGATGGAGCAGGAGAAAAGTGGGGTGCAGAACTCAAATTCTAGTAAAACGACCAAACTTAATGGTTTAATTGGGACTGGAGGGACCCTGGAAGATATGACCCCCAGGCTGTCTGTTAGCCCAAAATTAAAACCATTCCCAAGGCCAACTCTTCAGACAAAGATTAGACTGGACTACGGGACATAAAATGATACTTGTGAAGAGTGTGCTTCTTAGCTCAAGCAGATACATGAGATTAAATGAGCAGCTCTCATCCAGAGGTGAGATGAGAAGGCAGAGAGGGTCAGGACCTGGTTGAAAGGACATGGGAAATCTGGGGTGGAAAGAAGAGTGTGCTGTCACAGTATAGGGAGAGCAAGTAGGGTTACAAAACTATGTACAAAATTTTTGTATGAGAGACTAACGAATTGTAAACTTTCACTTAAAGCACAACAATCAAAAAAAAAAAAAAAAACCTGAAAAAAAAAATTCAGCCTTCCCCTTAAGGAAGGTCCCTGGGTGGTACAAACAGTTTGTGCTTAACTGCTAGCCTCAACATTGGCATTTCAAACCCATCCAGCAGTTCCACAGAAGAAAGGCCGGGTGATCTGCTTCTGTAAAAATTACGTCCAAGAAAACCCTGTGGAACAGTTCTATGCTATAACACATGGGCTTGCCATGAGTCAGAATCGACTCAACAAATTTATTTTTTCTGGTTTTTACCTCTCAACGATCACCCTCCCACTTCTGCCTGGTTGAGGCAATGTCTCCAGGCTGTTTATGATCAACTTTCTCAAATGAACTGAAAACGTAAGAAGTCAGTGCTGTTGGGAACAGAAGAGTAATTCTGTCGGTTGAGCAGTTTTCCATGTTGTGTTGTTAGGTGCTGTCGAGTCAGTTCCCACTTACACTGACCCTGCGTACAAAGAACAAAACACTGCCTGGTCCTGTGCCATCCTCACCATCATTGCTATGTTTGAGCCTACTGTTGCAGCCTCTGTATCAGTCCATCTTGTTGAAGGTCTTCTTCTTTTTCACTGACCCTCTACTTTACCAAGCATGATGTCCTTCTCCAGGGACTGGTCCCTCCTGATAACATGTCCAAAGTACGTGAGACAAAGTTTCACCACCCTCTTTTCTGAGGAGCATTTTGGCTGTCTTCTTTCAAGACAGATCTGTTCATTCTTCTGGCAGTCCATGGTATATCCAATATTTTTCGCCAACACCATAATTCAAAGGCACTCATTTTTCTTTGATCTTTCTTATTCATTGTCCAGCTTTCACATGCATATGAAGCAATTGAAAATACCATGGCTTGGGTCAGGTGCACCTTAGTCCTCAAAGTGACGTCTTGGCTTTTTAACACTTTGAAGAGATCTTTTGCAGCAGATTTGCCCAATGCAACACGTCGTTTGATTTCTTGACTGCTGCTTCCGTGGGTGTTGATTGTGGATCCAAGTGAAATGAAATCCTTGACAACATCCATCTTTTCTCTATTTATCATGATGTTGCTTATTGGTCCAGTTGTGAGGATTTTTATTTCTTTATGTTGAGGTGTAATCCATACCGAAGGCTGTATAGTCTTTGATCTTCATCAGTAAGTGCTTCAAGTCCTCTTTGCTTTCAGCAAGCAAGATTATGTCATCTGCATAAAGCAGGCTGTTAATGAGTCTTCCTCCAGTCCTGATGCCCCATTCATCTTCATATAGTCCAGCTTCTTGGGTTATTTGCTCAGCATACAGGATGAACAAGTATGGTGAAAGGATACAACCCTGATGCACACCTTTCCTGATTTTAAACCACTCAGTGTCCACTTGTTCTGTCTGAACAACTGCCTCTTGGTCTCTGTACAGGTTCCTCATAAACACAATTAAGTGTTCTGGAATTCCCATTCTTCACAATGTTACTCATAATTTGTTATGATCCACACAGTCAAATGCCTTTGCGTAGTTAATAAAACACAGGTAAACATCTTTCCAGTATTCTCTGTTTTCAGCCAAGATCCATCTGGAATCAGCAACGATATCCCTCGTTCCACATCCTCTTCTGAATCCGGCTTGAATTTCTGGCAGTTCCCTGTCGATGTACTGCTGCAACTGCTTTTGAATGATTTTCAGCAAAATTTTATTTGCATGTGATATTAATGATATTGTTTGGTAATTTCTGCATTCTGTTGGATCACTTTTCTTTGGAATGGGCACAAATATGGATCTCTTCCAGTTGATTGGCCAGGTAGCTGTCTTCTAAATTTCTTGGCATAGATAAGTGAGTGCTTCCAGCTCGGCACCCATTTGTTGAAACATCTCAGTTGGTATTCTGTCAGTTCCTGGAGCCTTGTTTTTCGCCAGTGCCTTCAGTGCAGCTTGGACTTCCCCTTCAGTACCATCCATTCTTGATCATATGCTACCTCCTGAAATGGTTGAATGTCGACCAGTTCTTTTTGGTATAGTGACTCTGTGTATTCCTTCCATCTTCTTTTGATGTGCTTCCTGCATCATTCAATATTTTGCCCATAGAATCCTTCAGTGTTGCAACTCGAGGCTGGAATTTTTTTCTTCAGTTCTTTCAGCTTGAGAAACGCCAAGCGTGTTCTTCCCTTTTGATTTTCTAACTTCAGGTCTTTGCACATGTCATTATAGTACTTTACTTTGTCTTCTCAATCCGCCCTTTGAAATATTCTGTTCACCTCTCTTACTTTATCATTTCTTCCATTTGCTTTAGTTACTCTACATTCAAAAGCAAGTTTTAGAGTCTCTTCTGACATCCATTTTGGTCTTTTCTTTCTTTCCTGTCTTTTTAATGACCTCTTGCTTTCTTCATGTATCATGGTCTTGATGTCATTCCACAACTCATCTGGTCTTCGGTCATTAGTGTTCAATATGTCAAATCTATTCTTGAGATGGTCTCTAAATTCAGGTGGGATATACTCAAGATAATACTTTGGCTCCTGTGGACTTGTTTTAATTTTCTTCAGCTTCAACTTGAGCTTGCATATAAGCTATTGATGGTCTGTTCCACAGTCGGCCCCTGGCCTTGTTCTGATTGTTGTTCCTGACCTTCTCCATTGTCTCTTTCCACAGATGTTGTCGATTTGATTCCTGTGTATTCCATCTGGCAAGATCTACGTATATAGTTGCTGTTTATGTTGTTGAAAAAAGGTATTTGCAATGAATAAGTTGTTGGTCTTGCAAATTTCTGTCGTGTGATCTCTGGTGTTGTCTGTATCACCAAGCCCCTATTTTCCAACTACTGATCCTACTGAACAAATATGACTTAAACAAAAACCATCTGTTTTCCAGATGGTTTTTGTTTAAGTCATATTTGTTAATTATATATTTTATGTTTCTGGGCACCAGATAGTTTGAAGAAGGAGCTGACTATGTTTTAGAAAGCTCACTTTGGTGGCAACGTGAAGATTGGATAGAGGGCAAGAGGGTAACCGTCTGTTCCAACTCAGAGAAGTTTTTCAGCTGAGGCTGGGGGTAGGTAGGCTTCAGAGTAAAGGGTAGCACTTATATACACAGCTGTGCCATCAGATGGCTTGGGTTCAAAGCCTAGGCCCATCACTTGCTAGCTGTGGAACTTTGGGCAAGTATATCTGATATTTCTGTGTCTCAGATCCCTCATCTCTAAAATGGGGATAATGGTAACAGTTCACAGGGTTGGTGTGAAGACTAAATGAGTGTTAGTGCTGCTAGCCAGATGATGAGGGTGATTATGACTGAAGAGGCAGATGTGCAGAGACTGGATCGAATCCCCTGTGAAAAGAACATGGTGGGAAAATCTGCTGCTTGGATTATGTAAGGTGAAACACAGACAAGCTTGTTTTATTTTCATAGTTACATTTTTATTTTATTTTATATTGGGGAATATATAACCAATCAAACCTGTCATTTCACCAATATTATTCTGTAAGACAGGGCTAGAGTGAATATTTAAGTTTTAAAATTATGAGTTGATTTAGAGACAATAATCATACAGCGATTCATAGCAGAGGTGGTATGGGGATGTGGCAAAATGTGTGAAGGTGTTGGCAGTTCCTGGTTTGATTCACAGTATTAGGAGATTGGAACTACCTTCACCTTATGGAATTCCAGAGGTTCCCCTGGCTCAGCCCCACAATCGCTGCAGCCCCAAACCCTGAATTTGAGTGGAGCACAGAGGCTGATGGAAAATGCACAGTATTTGGGAAGAAGCCCAGAAATAATGTCCACACCCCTTCGTTTCTGGATATGCTCAAGGGTAGTATTTCAAACTGCAGGTCACCACCCAAAAGCAGGTTGTGAAATCAGTCCCTGGGGTACATCCAGTGTTTTAAAAATGTGAAACAGAGTAGAGTAGAAAATATTAGAGCACATTGTGGGTGATTAGGGAAATTATTATTTTGTGAAACTTCCATTTCAGGTGTATGTATGTGTGCAATGAGCCAGCAAAGAAAATGCATTTCCTGTTGTGAGTCACAGGCAAGATGTCTGCTCAGGTGGAACAGGCCTGGCTTCTAGTCCAAGTTCTGCTCCTCCCCTGCTGTCTAGCAGGGCAGTCCCCATACCCTCTGAGCCCTAGAAGCAGTGTAGTTTTGCTGGGTGGCTAACTGAGATGTTCACATGCTACCTTTATGCCCAGGATTCTGATTTAGCCCAAGTCTTCCTGAACCTTCCATCTCAACATATTGAGTTCTCTAGGAGGGACGTCTAGGATCAGGCCAAATAGGCCTCTGGAGTTTTGAACAGTCACCTTCCTGACCTCATCCAAATGTTCCCTTTTCCAGACTGAGCCCACACCCAGAGCTTCTGCTTCCAAGTATTCCACCACATTTCCAGTTAAAGCATTTCCTTATCACTCATGGTTTCCTCAGTTCAAGGCCACACTTCCCTCTGTGATTTGTGCCCAGCGAGCATATTTGCACTCCTGATGTGGCCTCTGTGTTGTCCACCCTACTTGCCAGGACCCACTGCCCTGCGGAACTGGGGGAAGACAGAGGGGTCCTCTGTAGATCACAGGGTTTCAGCCCATGGAGCTTGGTTCAGCTCTTTCCTCCCCTTGACTGGTGAGGTGGTGACTCAAGGGCACAGTCTTTAGATAGCATATGTGGATAGCTGTCTTAGAAGGAGTCACCCAGAAGCAGATCCTGAGACAAAGATTTGAGTGTAAATATTAGGGTGAACTAAAATTGCCATTTTTATAAGATGAAACAGCTCAAATATGGGCAACGTCATATGGTTCAACCTAATTGCTTATTTGGGAGATGAAGGAGACACAGATAGGCAAGTAGGGAAATGAGGCAGGGGAGGAAAGGCAGCGATAAAACGTGAATTATCAAACCAGTTACTCCTGTGGGTCACTGGAGCTTAATCCCACTAGAGAACCTCAGGGAGACAGTTTAGAACACACAGCTCAGAGTGATTCCACTCGAGGACAAGGGAGCTGGGGTATTGATGCTCCCATCAGTCATCGGTTGAGGGATACTCAGTGGGGAGCACTCTTTCCTCGCAACTTCTGGCATGTTGTCCTAGTGGCCAGGGGCAAAACAGGCTTATTTGGCCATAGCAAGCCCTCAGACAAAGCAATGTGGGTTTTGACAGTTGGAAGTCAAAAGCTACATAAGCTATGCCAGTGGATTCCAGAAGTGCTTCTAGTGGGCACCTCTGGCTATAAACTCAAGTATGTAAGAAAATATGATCTTGTTTTTCTATAACAACTGATTTTCTATTTTGAGATCCCCATTCCACAAGATTTTGGGAAGTAAATATCAGTCACTATGGGAGTTTCCCTTTCCCAGAACTGCATCAGTTCCAGGAGATTTGATCGGTGCTGTGACCCATGGCATCTGTCCATGCGGGTGTCCACCTAGACATCATCATCCTACCCTGCTGTTGGCCATCAGCCCCATACATCCACACTCAGTATGGTCCACCAGCACCTGCAGGCCCAGCAGGCCTCCTGAGTACTTCATTTGGTTGCTTCTGTGACAGGTTAGGACATGGGATGGGGCTACCTATGGTACTGTTCACCTCAGACCATGTGTCATGTCCCTCTGCCCCTGGATCCCACAAACCCCAGGACTCTGGCCAGGGCAGGGCACCAGTTACCAATGGCCATCAAGTCAGTTTCAACTCATGGTGACCCCATGTGTTTCAGAGTAGAACTGTGTTCCATAGAGTTTCCAATGACTGATTTTTTTTAAAGTAGATTTCCAACCCTTCATTTAGCACCCAAATGCGTTAACCATTTGCACCACCCAGGGACTCTAGGCAAGGCACAGACAGGTTCCCTCTGATGTCTAGAGTGACCTTCTTCCCCCTCCTGCCTCCCATCTTCTACTCAGTCTGGTGAATCACTTTTTACTTTGGTATAGGATAGAAAGAGAACCTTAATTTCCTCAAACTCCTGTACTCCAAGGTCAAAGAAAGACTCCGAGATCCTCCTTGAGGCCTGGCTGTTTGCATGGAGGGAAGGTCAATATGAGAAAACATCAATAATGTTGCAAAAATATTACTCCCAGAGCCCCCAGACCACCCCCTACCCATGACCAAGGCTTGTGACCATTGTCCCTTCCACAGATGTTCCATCTGCTACTTTTTGCTCTTTATGGTCATTATAACTTGTGTAATGGAGGAAGGAAAGTTACTCTTAAACAAAAAGTAACTGTAGATGTTTCTTCTTTCTAAAGCAGAAGTTCTTAATTTGGGGTCCATGATATACTTCCAGGGATCCCTGAACTTGCATGCAAAAAATATTGCATATTTATTTTATTAACCTCTAATAAAATTAACATATTCTTAAATTACGAATGTAGGCAACAAAACGTAGTATTAACAGGACCTGTGACTTTGTCAGCAACAGACATCACAATATTTTTTTCTTACATGACAATTGTTGCAGGTGTCTTGAAATTTCATTTATACTCATCACTATCATGGTAGTTGTATGAACCTTCACTAGATCTTTTTAAATGTGTGAAAACGACATGGGGACAGTATCTGACCTCCTCCAATCCCACAAGGAGGGAGGAGAACCAAGATCAACAGCACTAGGCTGACTCCTATGAGATGGAGTCCAGACAAGCCTCCTCTCTCTGCCACCTTTACTAATTCTGACACCAAATCTCCCTCGCACAGCACTCTCTACTTCTCTGCTGGGTTCGGTAATTCATTGCAGTGGCCACACAGAACTCAAAGACCATACTCACGATTAAGGGGTTTGTTATAAGGGAAGTAACTGTTACAGTTCAGGCTCAGGAACACTCAGGATACAGTTCTTAAATCAGGACAGCCTCTTCCCAATTGTGCTCACAGGCACAACTCTCCCTGGCCTTCCACGTCTGCCCAAAGGCACTCAGCTTTCTCTCTCCATGGGCCAGGAAGCCCAATGTGCTGTCTCCTGCTGCTGTGTCTCTCCTGCTGGTCTCTATTTCCTTGGTGGTGGTGGACTCCTTCTGTCTGCTCTGGAATTGGCTCTCTTTTAAGGCAAAACTGACCAATCCCCTTGGTGGGCCACAATTACCCTATCACACAGTCCTGCCCAATCACCTGGGTGGGAGTTACAAGACCACGGCTAGAAAGGCCACACACAAAAGTAATCAATTACACTGCAAAATGTGTTACTAATGAAATGCATATGTTACTAAGTCATAATTTTGGTTTTAAAAATATTTAATAGCTGTATTTGAGAGCAATTTTTTTAACTTTTTATTTTGAGATTATTGTAGCTTCATGTGAAGTTGTAAGAAATAATGCAGAGAGATCTTAGACACCCTTTACCCAGTTTCTTTCAATGGTAGCATCGTGCATAACTGTAGTACAATACCACAACCAGGAAACTGACATTGATACAATCCACCAACCTTATTCACATTTCACCAGTTTTACATGCACTTATTTGTGTGTGTGTGTGGTGTGTGTATGTGTGTGTGTGTGTATTTAGTTCTATGCAGTTTTATCACATGTAGATTCATGTGACCGCCACCACAGTCAAGACACAGAACAGTTTCATCACCACTGGGATCCTCCCATCACCCGTGTATAGCCATAGTCACCTCTCTTCCACCTCCTTCTCTAAACCTTGGCAACCACTATAATCTGTTTTCCATCTCTGTAATTTTGTCATTTCAAGGTTGTTATATAAATAGAATCATACAGTATGTAACCTTTTGAGGAGTGGATTTTTTCACTCAGCATAATTCTCTTGAGATCCGTCCAAAATGTCATGCATATCAATAGTTTGTTTCTTTTTGTGGCATGGGTGGGCCACAATATGTTTGCTCATTCAACCATTGACGGGTATTTGAGTTGTTTCCAGCTTTTGGCTATGATGGGTTTTTAACATATGTTATTTTATGCTTTAAGAAGTATTATTCTGAGAGGGAGTCCAAAGGCCTCAACAGACTGCCCAAGGGATCCATTGGCACAAAAAGTAGTTCTAAGGGGAGAGGAAGGTAAATCTCCACATTGTTCCCTTCCATCCGCAGAGAGTAGGTGGGAATGGGAACAGGGAAAGATAGAAAGTTCAGGGCCTCTGCCAGGTCTTCTGTGCAGTTGAGGTGAGACCAGAAGCAGATGGTCTCTGTCTTTGCAGAAGCATCACTGAGCTGATCTGTACTATAGGGAGGGGACTGAGTCTGTGGAGAGAAGAGTCAGAGGCTGGTGAGGGCCCAGGAAGAATAAGAGGTGTGCAGCCACATGGCAACTTGAACTCCAACCATTGCCCCAAACCTAATGAAAACCTGCCACACTCACGAAAGAGTCCTATAGTTATTAGAGGAGACAAAGGATGGTAACTGGGCTGAGTCCCACACCGGGCCTGCAGGGGAACAAGGACAGCTGTAGACAGTGAGCTGTGAGTGGGACGGAGAGTTCAAAACTCAGAGCTGGAAGTGACTGTGACAACATAAGCTCCTGGGAAGAAGGAGAAGTCAGGGGCAAGCCCACTCCATTTCAATTCAAGAACAGCATGATCTCAGCAGACAATTGGGCCTGACTTCACCTGTTGAGAGTTTTCTTTTTTCAGTTGGAGGAGTGAGGGCTCATGTTGTGATGACCTCCCAGCATCCCATCCCCCAAGAACAGCCCCTAATGGGAGGTTCCAGGTAGAGTTTGAGTTCTGTCTCCTGCTTGTTGTACCCAGCCCTAAGAGGTACTGTGGTCTGGACAGGGGCCTGGCAGCCAGGTGCCAAGGAATGCCAGTAGTTAAGAAGCCAGCCAGGAAGAAGATGCTAGAGCAGGGACGGGAATGGGCAAGAGTCTGCAGGAAGAGACTATAGGTCCCCAAAGCTAAGCCAGATCACCATGGTGGAACCACTGAAGAATTAATGGTTCTTGGCATTGAGCATCAATGGCTGCTGACCTCACAAGAAGAGAGACCCCCAGAATGTACCTGCCTCCTGACAGATGAACACAGCACCACCTGCTAAGTAGTCATGCCAATCTTATCAAACCTGAATCTAATCACACTTCCAGCTTCCAGTTTACAGGAAATAGAGGACAGAAGAGCATATTAAACGAGACCATGAAGATGCAATCAGCAAAATCCAGACTGTTGGAAACAGGATGAACAACCAGTTTCTTCAATAAATAAGTTGCAAGGAAAAGCAAAAAATTGGAGATGGAGAGGGAATTTATAGATTAAAGAAAGGCTTAAAATATCAACTAATCACAGTGGGTGGACTTCATTTGGATTCTAATTCAAACAAACTGCAAAGGAAAAAAATTATGACCTTTATATAAGCAGTGACTGGATATCTGATGATATGCAGGAATTAGGATTAACTTCTATAGGTGTGGTAATGGTCAAAGACCTTATCTTTTAAAGATACACACTCAAATATTCACAGATGGAATGATATGATGTCTGGTATTTGCTTCAAAATAATACAGGAAGGGGTAAGTGGGAGGGAGCATAGGTGAAAAAGATTGAAAATTGTTGAAGCTGAATGATAGGCACGTAGGAGTTCATAATACTTTTCTTTTTTTTTTTTCGGTATATGTTTGAAAAGTGCCAAAATAAACAACTTAATAAAACTGAAAAACACCAGGATTCAGAAGGGAGGGCGCAGAAACCAACTGAAGGAGTCGAGAGTGGAGTTGTGGGGTAATCGGGCTGCCTGGGTTCAAATCACTGCTCTGGAATTTGGAAAAGTCATCTAATCTCTACGTGCTCTATTTTTCTCATTATTAAACGGGGTTGCCAGGAGGATTAGATGAATTTGTATGAGTAAAGCAGACTGGGAAACTGAACCCCAGTTAGTGGAGTTAGTGGAGAATTGAGGCCAGTCTTAGGTTAAGAGCTGGGAATTCTGGGACGGCCTTTTGCATAGAAGCCTCCATTCACCCAATAAACTTTTATTGAGCGTCTACTATGGGTCAAGCACCCGCTAGGTTATTCTTTGGGGGATCCGCAGATGAGCACAAAATAATTTCTGTCCTGGAATCGCTGATCAGATCAGAGTTGGAGGGGCTGGGGACAAGGAAAGAGAAAGAATTAAGCAGTATATTCACATACATTATGTGCAAGAGAGCACTTGGGTGGAAGTCAGAAAGGCCAGGTGGCTTCTATCAACTGTGTTTCTGGGCAAGTCAGTTTTCCTCTCTGAACCTTGGCAACCCTGTCTGCAAAATAAGTATGACAACCTCAACATGGTCCAACTGGCAGAGAAGACATCTGGAGAACCACTCCATTTGCTCTAATGTGTAACAGAAGGCTGAAGTTATTTAGTAAACGTATAAATACAATGATTTCAAACATATGTTTTAGTAAGGCAAGGGACTCGTACTTGGGGAAAGGGTTATACATTCCCCCTTAGCCAAAAGCAGCCCCCTCCCAATGCCCTGAGGACAGTGCCTCTTGGCAAATGTGCAATAGAAAGAGACAGCACAGGTCTGCAGTGGCTGGAGGGGGCCAGCCTGGGGGGCAGCACAGAAAGAGGAAGTGGGAGAGGTGAGATGAGCAACATTTCCTTCCTGTTGTGCCGTCAATGGGCCATGGTGGGAAGCAGTTGCATTTGAGATTCTGGCACAAATCTAATCAAAGTGAGTAAGCGTGGGCACTAACAGAGCTGCTAAATTGGAGGGAAATTCAGACTTTTAAAACTCCATAGATAGACCAGACTGACCCCCTCATGGGCTCATACTGGAGTGGAGTGAACTTTGCCCAAGGAAGACACAGAAATGGAGAGACAGACAGAGAAACAGAGAGTGAGACAGAGGATGAGGCAAGGGCAGACCAGGGCTCTTTCACCAAAGAAGCCAGTTTGTGGGTAAACCAATTGGCCAGCATCTTTTGAGCTCTTGCTCTGTGTAGGGGTAGTGCCAAGCGCTGTGTGCAGATCAACACGGCCTGCAGACCCTGCAGACTCGGAACAGGGGATCAGGGAAGCCTGGAGAGGCCTTGGGAGCTTCTCGGGTGAGAAGGGCCGGAGCTGGGTCGTAGAGGATAGGAAGGATCAGGCCGCAGGCAAATGGTTCACATATTGACGGTTGGTGCTCGGCTGAAGAGAGAACCAGGTGTTTTGGAAATGTTCTGAAAATGTGATGCCATTTTTCTTGGTAACAGTAGATGGGTCCATGTTTAAAATGTAAGTGTGCTGTTTAACTCACTATTGAAGTCATTCCTGACGTTCACCCTTCAGCCAAAGACTAGACAGGCCCATAAAACAAACAATAATACACGTAACTCAACCATGTATCCGAGACTAAATGGGCACACCAGCCCAGGGGCAAGGACTAGAAGACAGGAGGGGACTTGAAAGCTGGACGAATGGATATGGAGAACTCAAGGCTGAAAAGAGAGTGTTGACATATCATGGGGCTGGCAACCAACGTCAAAAAACAATATGTGTGTTAATTGTTTACTGAGAAACTAACTTGCTCTGTAAACTTTCATCTAAAGCACAATTTAAAAAAAGTAAGTGTTCTAGAAAGTATGTAAGAATAGTAAAGATTTTAATATCTCTGCCCTGAAGTTGGGATCCCTGCTGGTGCAATGGTTAAACACTTGGCTGCTAACCAAAAGACGGACAGTTTGAATCCACCAGACACTCCTTGGAAACACTATGGGGCAATTCTACTCTGTCCTATAGGGTTACTATGAGTCAGAACCAACTTGATGGCAATGGGTTTGTTTTTTTTGTTTTTTGTATTTTTTACCCCAAAGTTGAGGGGGCCCTGGGGGTTCAGTGGTAGAATTCTTGCCTTCCATGTGGGAGGCCCAGATTTGATTCCCAGCCAATGCACCCCATACGCAGCCACTACCTGTCTGTCAGTGAAGATGTGTATGTTGCTGAACAGATTTCTGTGGCGCTTCCAGACTAAGATGGACTAGGAAAGAAGACCTGGTGATCTACTTCCAAAAATCAGTTAATGAAAACCTTATGGATCACAATGGTCTGATCCCCAACTGATCATAGAGATGGTACAGGACTGGGCAGCATTTCATTCCACTGTGTATGGGGGCTACTCGACAGCAGATAACATCAGCAACAACCCTGAAGCTGAAGTGGCACTGCAACCTGTGGGAGAGGCCCTGTGCATCAGAGGCTAGTCCACTCCCCTCCCAGGGCAAACAGCCTCCTTGCGTGTCTTAAAGATAGCAAAGAAGATAAGTTCACAGCCTTCTTTCTCCAGCCTACTTCAATATCAGGAAGTCCTCCTTCTCCCTGACCTGAGTTTCCCTTGCTGCAATGCACTGTTATCTCTGCTTTGACTGGCCTTACGGCTGGTGGAAGGAGCCCAAGTGGTGCAGTGGTTAAGCCCTCGGCTGCTCACCGAAAGGTCAGCAGTTCGAACCTACCAGTAGCTGCTCTGCAGGAGAAAGATGTGGCAGTCCGCTTCCATAAAGATTACAGCCTTGGAAACCCTATGGGGCAGTTCTACTCCATCCTGTAGGGTCACTATGAGTCGGAATTGACTCCATGGCAATGGGTTGGGTTAGGGCTGGTGGGGAACAGCTGGCTACCATCCCCTCCGTGGAGAGCACTTCCTCTGCATGAAAGAATTTGGGCAAATGCTGCCCAGCTGTTTGCCACCTGGGCTGTTCAGTAAATATCCCTCCGGCAAAAGCGAGAAGGAGAAGTCAGACAGGAAAAACTCAGGGCACCAGGTTGGCAGGATGCTGCTGGGCATGGCCAGGGCGGGGGTGAATCACTGAAAAGCAGGATAACTGGAGTGCAGGGGAAGCACCTGGTGTCACCTGGCCTGGCTCAGCCCTGCCTGGAACTCTCCACTCTTGACCCCTGGAACTGTGATTGACTTCCCCTAACTGGAACCTGCCCATTCCAGGAAAAGGCCCAGCCCTGGCTGGGAAGACTCCCCAGTGTGTGCCAGGGAAACCTGGCTGCCCACACATGGGGATCTCAGCTCCCCTCACAACCTACCCTGCATACTAGGGTGTAGGTGTTTGATGTGTATGCTGTGGCTGCGGAGAATCATGGAGGGTGGGAGACAACCTTAGGACAGATTTCATTAGGAAAATCAGCTCAACAGAAAGCAGATGGGCTGGATATCTTTTAAAAGGGGATGGGACAGTTTGGGAGCCCTGGTGGCGCAGTGGTTAAGAGATTCTCTGCCAACCAGCTGCTCCTTGGAAACCCTGTGGGGCAGTGCTACTCTGTCCTATAGGGTTGCTATGAGTCGGAATCAACTCGACGGCAATGGGTTTTTGGGATTTTTTTGGGACAATTCGAGCAACAAAAGAAATAATAATAATAATGGGTGATAACCCACAGAATAAAAGAAATACCCATGAGTCCATACTGGTATAAATAATTGAACAAATAAATGGGAGGAAGGATCAACTGTTTCTTACAGTAAAATTCTAATTAACAAATGAAGAAGGAGTGATGGAAATAGAAAATCACCATTAGGCAAACACCAGAGTAATAACTGTTGTCAGAAAGAATCATCAATGGATATTTAGTGGGCAAAAGTATGCTGAGTAACAGGATATTTGCAGTCTATGTCTCCCCATAAGATGCTGATGAATTACAAGGAACCATCCCTGCATACCTGGTATAAATCCCACTAGATCATGGTGAATTATTTTTTTGATATGTTGCTGAATTCTATTGGCTAGAATTTTGTTGAGGATTTTTGCGTCAATGTTCATGAGGGATATTGATCTGTAATTTTCTTTTTTTGTGGTGTCTTTACCTGGTTTTGGTATTAGGGTTATGCTGGCTTCATAGACTGAGTTTGGCAGTATTCCATCCTTTTCTATGCTCTGAAATACCTTTAGTAGAAGTGGTGTTAACTCTTCTCTGAAAGTTTGGTAGAATTCTTCAGTGAAGCCATCTGGGCCAGGGCTTTTTTTAACTGGGAGTCTTTTAATAACATCTTCAATCTCTTCTTTTGTTATGGGTGTATTTAGTTGTTCTACCTCTGTTTGTGTTAGTTTAGGTAGGTAGTGAGTTTCTGGAAATTTGTCCATTTCCTCTAGGTTTTCAAGTTTGTTAGAGTACAATTTTTCATAGTATTCTGTTAGGATTCTTTTAATTTCAGTTGTGTGTGTTGTGATATCACCCATCTCATTTCTTATACCGGTTATCTGCTTCCTCTGCTGTTTTTCTTTTGTCAATTTGGCCAACGGTTTATCAATTTTGTTGATCTTTTCAAAGAACCAGCTTTTGGACTTGTTAACTCTTTCAATTGTTTTTCTATTCTCTTTTTCATTTAATTCTGCTCTAATTCTTATTATTTCCTTCCTTCTGGAGCCTGAAGGCTTCTTTTGCTGCTCTCTTTCTGCTTGTTCCAGTTGTAGGGTTAATGTTTTGATTATGGCCCTTTCTTCTTTTTAGATGTATGCATTTATTGCTATAAACTGACCTCTGAGCACTGCTTTTGCTGTGTCCCAAAGGTTCTGGTAGAATGTGCTTTCATTCTCATTTGAGTCTATGAATTTCTTTATTCCATCCTTAATCTCTTCTATAACCCGATAGTTTTTGAGCAAGGTGTTGTTCAGTTTCCATGTGTTTGATTTTTTTTCCGTGCTTTTTGTGTTGTGGATTTCTACTTTTATGTTCAGAGAAGATGGTTTGTAATATTTCGATGTTTTAGATTTTGTTAAGGCTTGCTTTATGGCCTAATATGTGGTCTATTCTGGAGAATGTTCCATGTGCACTGAAAAAGAAAGTATAGTTGGCTGCTGTTGGGTGGAGTGTTCGGTATATGTCTATGAGATCAAGTTGGTTGATTGTAGCATTTAGCTCTTCTGTGTCTTAGTTGAGCTTCTTCCTGGATGTTCTGTCCTTCACTGAAAGTGGCATGTTGAAGTCTCCTACTACTGTTGTGGAGCTGTCTATCTCTCTTTTCAGTGCTGTTACAGTTTGTTTTATGTATTTTGGAGCCCTGTTGTTGGGTGCGTAAATATTTATTGTAGTTATGTCCTCCTGGTGTATTGACCCTTTAATCATTATATACTGTCCTTCCTTATCCTTTGTGGTGGATTGTACTTTAAAGTCTGTTTTGTCAGAGGTTAATGTTGCCACTCCTGCTCTTTTTTGAGTGTTGTCTGCTTGATATATTTTTTTCCATCCTTTGAGTTTTAGCTTGTTCGTGTCTTTAAGTCTAAGGTGTGTCTCTTGTAGGCAGCTTATAGACAGATCATGCTTTTTTATCCAATCTCCCACTCTCTGTCTCTTTACTGGTGCATTTAGTCCATCCATTTACATTCAGCATAATTATTGATATATATGAGTTTAGTGCTGTCATTATGATGTCTTTTTTTGTGTGTTGTTCATAGTTTCTCTGTTCTCCATAATTTTCTGTGCTGAGTCGTTTTTCTTTATGTATTTTTTTCTTTTCATCTTTTTCATTGTTGTTGATTTTTTGTTTGCTGAGTCTTTATATTTTTATAGTTTTTTATTTTGATTTGTAGGATTGTTAGTTTCCTTTGTGGTTACCTTAATATTTACCCCTATTTTTCTAAGTTTATACCAGTCTTCTATTTCTTTATATCGCCTTGACTTCCCCTCCATATGAAAAATCTATGTCTGCATTTTTTAAGTCTGATGAATTACAAAGAGAAAAATGATAACTTTATAGTGGAAAAACCTGGCAGATAGTAGCTCAACCAAGTGATCAAAGTCAAAAAAAAAAAACAGTTGACATCAAGTCGATTCCGACTCCATAGAGTTTCTTAGGATCTTGGGGGAGTAGACTGCTAGGCCTTTCTTCCAAGGTGCCTCTGGGTAGACTCAAACCTCCAACCTTACAGTTAGCTACTGAGCATATTAACCGTTTGCACCACCCAGGGCCTCCGATTAAAGTTAACATGACCAGGAATGAGATAGATCAGCATCAGGTGCTCTTTGATATGATGCACTGGGAAAGGCACAACCTCACTTCTGGTGCATTACTGCAAAAAATGCATAACCTCAATCTAATCATGAGGAAACAGCAAACCCACACGTAGGACCATTCTACAAACTAACTGGCCGATGCTCTTCAAAACTGCCAACATCATGAAAGACAAAGCCAAACCAAGGAGCTGCCCCAGAGTGGAGGACACTAAGGAGACACGACAACCGGATGGAGCGTGGGTCCTCGAGTGGATCCTAAACCAGAGAAAGGACAGCAGTGGGGCCATTGGTGAAATTTGAATAAGATATGTAGATTAGTTAATAGTATGTTAATTTCCCGGCTTAGATCGTTGTCCTATGGTTATATAACATGTTAACCCGGGGGGAAGCTGGCTGACAGGCACACAGGAGGAATGTGCACTATTTTTGTAAGTCTAAAAATTATTTTAAAATTTTTAAGAAGATTAAAAAAAAAAAAAAGGAAAGTGATGAGGAAGGAGCCCCAGGTTGTGGAAGGCAGCTGTAAGGAGGGAACCAGGACTCTGGGCTCTTGTTGGGGGGCTCCCTGGACCTCATTCTCCCTATTGGTAGCTGAGAGTTTGGCCTAGAGGGGCTTGGAGGTCCACCCACTTGGAAGGTCCCCTGCTGTTCTCCGAGTAAGAGCCCATCGCATCACTGGCTTAAACTCCACTCTGGGTGGTCTGTGGACCCCAGGGGAAGGCAAATGTCTAAGCCCCTGTCCATCTCTCTAGGGCATCCAATCCTCATCACACCTGCCTTAGGGAGGCACCATCAGCATCCCCAGTGCAGATGGGAAGACGGAGGCTCAGAGAAGGAAAGCCACCATCTCTAGGTCACACAGCGGGTATATGCAAAGCCAGATTGAAGCCGAGCTCTGCGTGACCCCAATGCCAGTGCCTTTAAACACCTAGCAGTATTGCTTCATTAATGCTCAATTCAGGAGGAGGCAACAAGTATTCACCAAGCACCTGCTATTGTCAGGCTGTCTGTGGGGCTGGAGGTGAAGGTGGCTGAGACATTGACCCTGGACCACAGGTGCTGCTCTGGGGCAGAGAGACCCTCATACTGCTAAGGTAGTGTTCCATACACATGCATTCGTTCATCCAGTCCCTGCTTTTGCTTGGCCCTGGGCTGGGGCTGGGGGTCAGATATGGTCCTTGCCCTAGGAGCTCCTGACCTGATTGGGGAGCAGACAAGTAAACAGGCAGCTGGCTACATAGGGATATATCCCGTGATGGGGTAAGGGGGTGGGGAGAAGAAGAGAAGGGAAGAGGGAAGATGGTTTGGAAAATGTAGGAGATAAGGATATTGTGGATGTGCTGTGAGTGTAGCTGACATAGCACTGCTTAGAGAGAGTTATGTTATGACCAGAGAAGGAGACTATGGGTGAGGTTTAGGGTTGGGGGAGGCCAGAGGTGGGCTTCTGCTGGGGAGGCCATCCAGGTGGGTGACAGGGTAAGCCAAAGCCTGGAGGCCTGGACTGGGGCCATTGGTATCCTTGGCCCAGCTGCTTGGGACTTGGGGAATCTTTCCAGAGAGGTGTGGTTGGGGATACATCTCCTAAGTATTTAGACTATCCTTGGGGTGTGCTCCTTCATTGGGGTGGTTATTTGAGCTTGATTCATTTGTTGACTAGGGAAACAGCTTGTGGCTGTGCAGCTGGGGTGGGGCCAGGGACCAGTGCAAACAGACGCTTTTCCCAGCCCTAAAGCTGTATGTGTCCAGGCCCCTGTCCAGTGAGGGGAAGAGCTTACAGAGAAGAATCACACTCCCTCTGCACTTCCCCCAAGGAAGAGGAACCCGGGCTCCGCTGCTCTCCTCCTGGCTCAGGCAAGTGGGTCTGGCTCCTCTGAGTGGGGTGGGACCAGCCCAGGGGCCACAGGGAGAGAGTGGGCACAGGTCCTGGGGAGAGGGAGGGGTAGGGGGTGAGTGTGGAGCTTTCTCTCTCAGGCGATGGTTGGAGAGCTGCCTCCAGCGGTGGGGTTACAAGTGGTCTGCTGACCCAGCGTCAGGAAGAGTTTCCTGGAACTCCCTGAGAGTTGGGTCTCAGACCAGGGGTGGGTTAATCTCAGGCATTCCCTTCTCTCTCTGGGCCTCGGTTTCCTCTGCTGTACTATGATGGGGGCAGATGAGGTGGTCTTTAAGGGACCCCCTCACAGGGCTGAGGTTCCTTAGCTCTTTGGTCTTCTTTTGCACACCTCCACCCTCTCTCCAGAGTGCTGCTTAGAAGGGAGGATGGCGAGACTTGGTCTTACATACTTTGGACATGTTATCAGGAGGGACCAGTCCCTGGAGGACAACATCATGCTTGGTAGAGAGTCAGTGAGAAAGAGGAAGACCCTTAATGAGATGGATTGACCCAGTGGCTGCAACAATGAGCTTCAACACAGCAAAGATTGTGAGGATGGTACAGAACCAGGCAGCATCATGTTCTGTTGTACATAGGGTCGCTATGATTCGGAACCGACTCAATGGCACCTGACAACAACCATGCTTTCTCCACATACCCCTGAATTCTCAGCCCCCTCCTTCTGCCCCAGGATCCAAACAGCCCCAGGATCCCCTCCCATCCATCCCACCTGAGCCAAGTGTCATTTAATCAGTGAGTTCACTCATTTCAGGACCTGGAAGAGAACTAATAGTTATGTGCCAGGCACCTGTTTAATTATTATAAAAACTCTATGGGGGAGGCATTTTATAAGCAGGGCTTCAAACATGTTTGCTCAGGTTCGATCCCCTGCTGAGAATTTGCATTTCCACTCAGATATACTGAATCAGAATCTACATTTTTAACAAGATTCCAGGTGATTCTTATGTATAATAAATTTTGAGAACCACTGCTCTACTGGTGGTTCTTAGAACTGGTACCTAACCAGCAGTATTAGCATCACCTGGGAACTTGTTAGAAACGCAAATTCTCAGCAGAGGTACAAACCTGAACTAACGTGTTTTAAGCCCTGTTTATAGGTGAGAGAACTAAGGGTCAGAGAGGCTAAGTAATTTGCCCAGGGATACCCAGCCATTAAGCAGTCCTGGTGGTACTGTGGTTAAGCGCTCAGCTGCTAACAGAAAGGTCAGGGGTTCGAATCCACCAGCCGCTCTGTGAGAGAAAGCTATGGCAATCTGCTTCTGTAAAGATTACAGCCTTGGAAACCCTGTGGGGCAATTCTACTCTGTCCTACAGGGTGGCTAAGAGTCGGAATCGACTCGATGGCAATGGGACCCAGCCATTAAGAATGGCCCCATCTGTATTTTGTCGGTTCTACTGTGCTGCACCGTGCGGCGTATACTACCCTTCCTGGGGATGGTGGTGAGGATGTTTGGTGTGAACTCAGAATAATGCTGAAATACAAACACAAGGAGCTGTAGTGGTAAAATTTCAGGCAACAATGAAGGAGGCAAAAAAAAAAAAATTCTGGAAAGATGTGAAAATCACACCTTTTCCTATGGCAGCAGCTCCTTGGAGTTGGGCTCTAAAAGTTGTTAAGTTTTATTACTGGAAATCAGCCTTGAGGAGAAGGGTTACTCTTGTGATTTTATCAATGTCACAAACATCCCTGTTTCCTGATAAGAACCAGGAAACACTGAATAATGTGGGGTCCCAGGGAGCGTGGGGAGCCATGTTCCTCACCCATCCCAGGGAGCAGGAGGCCTGTCTCTCAAGGCTGCAGTGGGACCCCTGCCCTGCAGGGGACTGGACAGGGCACCTCCCTTCCAGTCCCAAGACCGTGACTGCATAAATCCAGGGCAGGCTGGTTCAGCAGATGGGGCTCTGGACGTGAAAACAGACAGGAAAGCAGTACACCAAGAGCTTCCCCCAGGGTTATTTATCACAGGTAGGATTATGGGGTTTTTTTTTTTTGTTGTTGTTGTTGTTATTTGTTTGTTGCCTCTTTCTATTTTTTCTTCTGTATTTTCACATTTTGTAATCAGGAAAAATACATGTTGAAAAAAGTAAGGAGAGAAAGGGAGAGCAGTGGTGTGTGTGTCGGAGACCAGGGCTCCAGGGCTGGCTTGGTCTAGCTCATTGGGTGGCTCTGGGTTTCCTGCAGAGCTTCTGCAATGAACATAGGTATGCATATGTCTGTCCAAGTCACTTCTGTTAGGTTTCTGGAGTATGTATATCTAAGACTGAGGTTGCTGGATCATAAAGTAGTTCTATGTCTAGTTTTTTGAGAATGCACCACACCATTTTCCATACTGGTTGTACCATTTTACATTCCCATCAACAATGGGTAAGTGTTCCAGTCTCCCCACATCCTTGCCAACATTTGTTACCTGTTTTAGCCGGGATGAGATAGTATCTCATTATAGTTTTGATTTGTATTTCTCTACTCAAATGGCTAATGATCATGAGCATCTTTTCATATGTTTATTGGCCACTTGAATGTCCTCTTTGGTGAAGCATCAGTTCATGTGTTGCCCATTTTTAAATTTGGGTTGTCTTTTTGTTGAGTTGTTGAAATTTTCTATGTATTTTAGAGATTAGACCCTTATCAGATATGTTGTTTCCAAAGATTTTTTTCCCAGTCTGTGGGTTGTCTTTTAACTCATTTGATGAAGTCTTTCAGTGAGCATAAGTGTTTAATTTTTATGAGATTCCAACTATCTAATTATTCTTCTGTTATCTGTGCATTTGTAGGTATGTTTGTTAGCCTTTTTTTTTTTTTTTCATAGGTCCCTATGGTTTCTTCCAGGAACTTTATAGTTTTAGGTTTACATTTAGGTTTTTGATCATTTTGAGCTAGTTTTTGTGTGTGCCAGCACCATTTATTAAAGAGACTATTTCTTCCCCCATTGAATGCATTTTGGTCCTTGTCAAAAATCAGTTGTCTATAAATGGATGAGTTTATTTCTGGGTCCATAGGGTTTTAAATGACTGATTTTTTGAAAGTAGATCACCAGGGCTTTCTTCTGAGGTACCTCTGAGTAGACTCAAACCTCCAACCTTTCAGTTAACAGCTGAGCATGTTAACTATTTGCACCACCGAGGGGCTTCATGGGTCAGAATCCACTTGAGTGTAATTTTTTTTTTTTAAAAGTATTATTATTTTATACATGAGAAGACAGGCTTTTTGAGGTCAAGAGCCCTGGGTCGGAAGCCCTGCCTTTGTCTTGAGCTGGCAGGGCCTGAAGATTTAACCCCAAGGGCACCGAAAACTGAGCAGTGAAACCCAGACCCAGCTCTATCCCCAGAGCTGGGCATTTGTGAGTTCCCGTCCTTGGTGCATTCCTGGAGCACTGGCCTTCTTCCCTCATGTCCTCAATGTATGACTCTAAGTTCCTTTTCCCGTTTTCCATTCATGCGGTTCCAGCCTTCTAACCAGCCTTCCATTCAGGTGTCCTGCTACTTTTCTACCTCTAGACCCACACGTTGCCCCATCTCATAATGAACTAGCTTTGTCTCTGGGCCTGGGTTCAAATCCCAGCTCTGCCACTTACTGGCTGTGTCCCCCTGGGCAAGTTCCTTAGCCTCTCTGTGCCTCAGTTTCCTCATATGTAAAGTGGGGATGATAATAGTAGAGTTATTGTAAGGATGAAATGAATCAATGCATGTAAAGTTCTAAAAACCGAACCTGGACATAGTAAGTGCTACATCCAAAAAACCCAAACCTATTGCTGTTGAGTTGATTCTGACTCATAGCAACTCTATAGTGATGCTATATAGGACAGAGTAGAACTGCCTCGCAGGGTTTCCAAGTAACAGCTGGTAAATTCAAACTGCCAACCTTTGGTTAGCTGCCAAGTTCTTAACCCCTGCACCACCAGGGCTCCAAGTGCTATACAAGTGTTGGGTATTCTTCTTATTGTTGTTGTTATCACATACACAGAGTTTAATACCTATTACTGGTTTCCCCAAAGGCACGTGTTCTGCCACCTGTGTCTGACTGCTCTGTTCTGTACCTCTCCCAAGGCCGAACACTGTGGTTAGAGCCTGCATCACTCCACAACTTGTACTTCAACTTTTCCAGCCTCAGCTGGGCCAGGAATGTAAGATGGGAATGCCAGAGGGATGGGCAGAGGGCCAGGGGGCCCTATCCCAAGCTGAGCCCGGACAGAGTCCAGGATTTGGGCCCATCTCCACCTAGTCCTCCCAAGAGCAGTGGAGGGAGTATCCTGGGAGGGAGATGGGTTGACTACAAGGCCACATCCTGTGACGGTCGTCCAAGGAGGCTTTGCCAACTGGAGGCGTCATTTGTACCATGGCTCAGCAGAAACAGTGGAGGCTCTGGGCTGGTCACGCTCCCTGGTCATGGGCTCCCGAGGCCACCGGGGCAGGGATGGCCTGGGCTGGGGAAACAACTCACAGAGGGAGGGTCTTGGCTCAGCTGTGTCTGGGGCACCAGCAGGGGAAGTGGAAAACCAGGCCAAGGAAAAATGAGAAGAGAAGTGGGGTAGAGAGGCGCCTGTGCTAATTAATTCCATGAGGATTTGTTGAACACCTCCTGATGCCAGGCCCCGTGCCAGCAAGCCCTGGGACACAGTTCCAACACCTGGGAACCTCCAGTCTAGAGCGTCAAAAGATGGCTCTTCTTCCAGGAGGTGGGCACTAAGGCTGAGAAGTGACCTTCTGGGAGTGTCTGGGGGGCTGGGGTGGGGGCTTCCCCAGGCCAGTGGCACAGGCAGGCTTCTGGGAGGGGAGGATTTAGGTTGCATTTTAAATACATTTCCAAATTCTAAGGAAGCAAGTCAAATTATTGTCCACTAGAAGCAATCTCATATGATGTTCTTGCTTTACTCTTTATTTCCAAAGCTCTTGTGGTCTCTTGGGGTTCATGCATGGTCGTATTTATTTGTTCTCTGGCCTCAGCTCCACTGTGAGTGGCATGCTGGGGGCACCAGAGAGGAAGCCTGCATGTGGCCCATGCCCTCCAGAGCTCTCAGCTGGGGGTGGTGGTCAGATTCACGTGGAAGATGGAAGATGGTCGGAGACGCAGAGAGGGAGACAGCTAGCTAGGCAGGGCAAGTCAAGTTCCACAGGGTCACGAACTACAGTATGCTGGCAAAGGTTTAACAAGTCTCCAGCACACCACAGGCCTGGAATCTTCTCTGCCACTTGTTACTGAGGCCAGAAATCCCACCACCAGAGCCTCCTCCTTCAAATCCAAGTTTAGTCCATATTAGAAGTGGGAGCTATTCTACCTTTTATTGTTGGGGCCCTGTTAAGCACTTGACTGCTAACCAAAAGGTCAGATCCATGGTTTGCTATCGGAGGTCGTGGGCAATTGGGCTTCACTTCTCTAAAGTCTCAGTTTCTTCATCTGGAAAATGGGGATCATACTAGTACTGCCTCCCAGTATTATGGTGACAATTAAATGAGAAAATTACATGTCAGTACTCAGCTCAGAGAAGGAACTCAAGAGCATGGCTGTCTTCCTGTCAATATAGACATAGCAATATCCTCCCTCTTGTTGCCTCAACTGCAGCTTCTCTGAGAGGCCTTGGAAGGTGGACCCTAGATCACCAGGAGAAGACATTACTCCTCCAGCCAGAGGTTCTTGTGGAGTTGAGGTTGGGCCAGCTCATGCCAGTGGCCTCATGAAGTCACCAAGACAATCATATGACTGCCCCAGAAACAAGCTGTGGTTTGCTTCTGTGCCCTTGGCTTTGTTGCAGGGGAAGCCCAGATGACCTTGCTGTTCCTGTCCCTCTTCCATAGGCCTCCCGCCCCAGCCCCAGTGCAGTACCCTGGATTCCTTAAAGGTCCTATTGCAGAGCTTCACCCAAGACTACCTTAGTCCCTCCTAATTCATACTAGAATGTGAATGACTGACACCCCAAGTCATTTCTCTCAAGGTGTTGCTAGATAAGCCAAATGAATTTAGGCAATAAGGGAAAGTGAAAATAAAAAGGAAAAAAACAATAGGAGTAGGGACTGTCATGGGTGAGGTAGACAGAGACCTGAACCACAGCCAGCAACAGCATGGCCAATGACTAGTCATTGTGTGCTTTGCACAAGTTGTTCCCCTGTGTTGAGTTTCAGTTTCCCTACCTGTAAGTTGTGGGAGGTGGACACAAGGCTCTCTCACTCTCTCAATCTGAGATTCTGAGGACACGAAGGATCATGGGAGGTGTATTAGTTTTCCATTGCTGCTATAACAAATTACCACAAATTTAGTGACTTAAAACAACACAGATTTATTATCTTACATGCCTGGAGGTCAGAGGTCTAAAATGGGTTGACAGTGCTACATTCCTTCTGGAAGTTCTAGGGGAGAATCTGTCCCTTGCCTCTCCCAGCTTCTAGAGGCCACCTGCCTTCCTTGGTTGATGGCTGAGACTTCTGCTTCCATTGTCAGTCTCCTTCTGTGACTCTAGCTCTCCAACTTACCTCTGGTAATGGCCCTTGTGATGAGACTGGGTCCACCTGGCTGATCCCGGATACCTTCCTTATCTCAAGAGCCTTAACTTAACCACACCTGCAATATCTCTTTTCCCATAATAAGGTAACATAGTCACAGGTTTGGGAGGATTAGGGTGTGGCTATCTTTGGGGGACATTTTTCTGCCTACCACAGGGAGGCTGCACTTTGCAAAGAGCTCAATAAAGCCTTGCAGCATGAATGGTGGAATCTAGAACAGCCAGACCAGCCAATGAGGCCAGTATCCTGGGGGACCAAGACCTCCTGAGCCCAGCCACAGCTGCCTTCTATGCCTTTCTCAGGTAACCCCTTTTGATAACTGCTGGGTGGGGCAGAACAGAGATTGAGGATGAATTGTGACCAGGCATAAGGTACCGGGCCGGGAGTCCAAAGACCTGAGTTTCAGAGGCAACATGGCTGGTGACTCACTGTTTGACCTTGAAAATGTTGCTTTGCTCCTGGGTTAAATGGGGACAACAGTTCCTTCCTAGTTGGCCTAACAGGAGTACTTCAGTGGATATGAAAGTGTCTGGTCCATTGTAATGTGCACAATGGACATTACATGTGATGTTGGTTGCTGTTGTTGAATTTGATATTGACAAAAGTGATGGGAGGGGCTGGTGGCCCCAGAAGCTGGAAGGACCTAGAAAGATTCCTAGGGAGAAAGATCAGGAAGACCCCAAGAGGGAAGGGAACAGAGTGTTCCAGGGGGAGAGGCCCTTCAAAGATGGCCTGGTGCAGCCCCAGCCCTGCTGTGCCTGACCTCTAGCTTTAATCAAAGCAGCTGTCAGACTGCTTTCTGCTGTTTGCAAAAGCAAACCTTGATCCAGGGTAGGGTCCAGGTCAGTGCTGACAGCTCAGAAGAGCTGTTTAATTATTTGCAACACCTAACAGGCCCCAAAGCAGGCCCAAGTACAAAAGAGCCCCCACCTTACTCACAGCAGCCAACAGACTCCCAACACCAACCATGTTTGGGGATGTCCTTACTGCTACACAGAAAAGGGAGGGTACAGTGATGGAAGACCTCAGATGCCCAGGAGGGGAATGGAAGACCAGGAAAGAAAGTGCAGAGCCAAGTTCCCAAGGACAGTCAGGGTAAAGCTGGGTGCTAGACAAGGCCACCCAGGCTACTCCTGGGGTGGGAGCAGGTGTGCATGAGATTTTCCCCAACAATTGCCATTTGACAGGAGCCCAAGCGTGAGGCAGAGCTCATGGAGTGGGTGAACTCCAGGGATTCCCCAGGAGAGGTGCCACCTCAGCAGCATTGATATTTCCATTAGCTGTGAGGTCACAGCGTCATGGGTACTAGAAGGGTCAGCTGAAGGCCTGACTCCACATCTCCTTCAAAATTCTACCTGGAAAAAAATAGACAAAACTTCTACCAGGAAGGAATTGGAGGAAATGTTTCCAATATATATAGAAAAGTTAAAATTCTTACTAAAGACCTCTTGAAAATGAGAACCTCACCCCATTAAAACAATAAATAGTCCACAGGAGAAATATTAGTGGGCGTTAAACATATAAAGGAGTTCAACTTCACTTGAATCAAAGAATAAAAAATAAAATGGAGGTACAGCGTAGGGTTAATGGCATTTCTCGCTTTGTACTCATTATCATCAACAGCTCACAGGCCTCTCTGTTATAAGTGTTCATGATTGCCTGCTTGAGCCACTTATTCCTCAGGTTGTTATCTGATGTTACTGATTTCCTAACAGGAGGACTCCCTTTAGTATTTCTTGTAATTTTGGTTTGGTTTTTGCAAATTCCCTAAACTTCTGTTTATCTGGAAATGCCCTAAGTTCGCCATCATATTTGAGAGATGGTTTTGCTGGATATATAATTCTGGGCTGGCAGATTTTTCCTTCAAGGCTTTATATATGTCATCCCATTGCCTTCTTGCCTGCATGGTTTCTGCCGAGTAGTCCAAGCTTATTCTTATTGACTCTCCTTTGTAGATGACTTTTCGTTTATCCCTAGCTGCTCTTAAAATTCTCTCTTTATCTTTGGTTTTGGCAAATTTGATTATAATATGTCTTGGTGACTTTATTTTGGGATCTACCTTATGTGGGGTTCGATGAGCATCTTGGATAGATATCTCATCATATTTCACAATATCAGAGAAGTTTTCTGCCAACAAATCTTCAACAATTCTCTCTGTATTTTCTGTTATCCCCCCCTGTTCTGGTACTCCAATCACTCATAAGGTATTCCTCTTGATAGAGTCCCACATAATTCTTAGGGTTTCTTCATTTTTTTAAATCATTTTATCTGATTTTTCCTCAAATAAGTTGGTGTCAAGTGCTTTATCTTCAGTCTTGTTAATGCTGACCTCCATTGCCTCAATTCTGCTCCTATGACTTTCTATTGACTTGTCTAATTCTGAAATTTTATTGTTAATCTTCTGGATTTCTGATTGCTGTCTCTCTATGGATTCTCGAAGCCTGTCAAATTTATCATTATGCGCTTCTCTAATCTTTTTAATTTCCTCTATTGCGTGTTCTGCATTTTGCTTAATTCCTTCCTAATTTCTTGAAGAGTTCTGTGTATTAATCTTTTGTATTCTGCTTCCAGTAATTCCAAGAAATTTTCCTCCTCTGGAAAATTTTTAGATTCTTTATTTTGGGAGCTTACTGAAGCCATCATGGATTGCCTCTTTATGTGATTTGATATTGACTGTTGTCTTCGAGCCATCAATGAGTTGTTATATTTATTTATTTTATGTTTGCTTACTGTGTCCTAGCTTCTAGTTTTGTTATGATATGCCCAAATAGGCTGCTCATATGAGCTAGTTTGATTATTGGCACCTCTGAAGCTCTAATGTTCTGTCACCAGGTGGTTAGATCTGTCACTAGGTCTGTGAGTTCAGGAGTCTGCCCACTCCTCCTGTATGGATTCAGCTCAGGTGCCCAGGTAGATAGCCACCAAGTGTGTGGTATAGGCTCTCACTTACAGTCCTAGACAGGCAAGGGTGACTGGTGTAGGCACAGGCATCTGGCTGCAGCAGGGGACACACTCTGAGCAAGGCAGGGGACTGACAGCCACCCCCGAGTGTCCAGGAGGAAGGCATGTCCCTGTTCCCTACAGCACGTAGGTAGGTGGGTTTTGTAGCCAGACTATGAGCACATAATGCTGTTGGCTGTAAGGAGTGGGGGGTATCTCTTGTTCATGGGCCCCTACAGCAGGTCACTAGGTGACATGGGTGGAGCCACCAGTCCTCAGGCCCCTGATGTGAGTAGGTGAAGACTCTGCTTAATGGGCAGAGCAGTGTCAAATGTCAAGAACCTGCCACCTCACAGCTGAAACAGTTGAAGTTAGAGTTCCAGTATATACCCTGTTGTACTGCAGTAATGAGGTATATACCCTGTTGTACTGCGGTAATGAGGGCCTACGCTGTTGAGATGGGCCCACACAAGTCTATGCAGGGGGAAAGGCACTCAGAGTCCGTGGATCCCTTATGCCTGTGCCTAGGCAAAGGAGCTGTGCCTACCCTGGGTTCCAGGCTTAGGGGACTGGCAGTTTATTTTTTCCCCTGTTCATTAATTTGTTCACTCTCGAAGGCAGGGAGAATGGCTCCAGGCATGTGACGGATCCTACTTCCAGTCCAGGGGACTTGGCAATTGCTGAAGCCGGTCCGGGACTCAGTGCAGAGCAGGGAGCAGGGAGGTAAATGGGAGAGAGGTTTTTCCCTAAAGGGGGTGTTTTTGATCCACGCGGTAGGCTGTACGCAGTTACTTATCTTTCGCCTATGAGGGCTGCTCCTCACTGGTTCTGGTGGCCGTGTAGACTCTCAGCAGCTTGGTCTCTCCCAGTGCAGAAAACATGCTTCTGGAGCAGGGCTGCTTGCCTGCCTCACCGCTCATCCCCAAGCTGATCACGCCTGAAGGGCTCAGGCTCTCTCCGTGTCAGGTCTGGCAACTCCTCGCTGCTTCTGAACCGTCTCTCCCTCCCCTGCCACTCAGTCTGGTTTCTCAACTCTGCCTTTGATGTTCAGGGCTCCCAGACTGCCATATATAATTGAATCACTTTTTTGGGGGGGTCTTTGTTGTAAGAGGGTCCACCAGAAGCATCTGACTACTTTGCCATCTTGGCCCCGCTTCTCACATTTATTCCTTTTTATCTCCTCCCTCTCTCCTCTCCAACCCCAT
The DNA here is from genome assembly GCA_030035585.1 of Dugong dugon. Taxonomy (NCBI): domain Eukaryota; kingdom Metazoa; phylum Chordata; class Mammalia; order Sirenia; family Dugongidae; genus Dugong; species Dugong dugon. The sequence goes on along the minus strand of CM057481.1, from coordinate 24,404,651 downwards.
TCCCCACTGGTGAACATTCTAATATGTTGAACATGAACTCTCCCTTTCTGTCCTTCTAGAACATATAACAAAATTGAGAATAATCCTTGGTTCATGACATACTCATATCACTGGTTTATGTGAAGTTCTGTTTTAAAAAGATTATTTACTTTTAATAACACAGTAAACACCTGAGAAGCCATTACCTCAGGGGAAACTAGACCACTGCTCCTATCTATGTGCCCCCCTCATCCCGTTCCTCTGGCTTCTCCTGCCCAGGCAGCCGCCATCTTGAATTCTGTGTTTGTCATTCTCTGCTTTCCCTTTCGTCTGTCTGTACTACTTCCAGAATATATTTTTATTTCATTTGTTTTAACCTTATTAAAAGAGTATCGTGTTGTATGTATTTTTATGGGACTTGGCGATAAGTGAGCATATTCAAGAGGCATTAGGAGGTAGAGACTGACAGGGTGGCAGTGAGGGGGATGAGGGAGGACTCTGGGATGTTTCAGTCATAGGTGAATGAGTAGTTGGTGGTGTCATTCTATTAAATAGACACAGGAGAGAAGAAGAAGCTGGTGGGAAGATGATGGATTCAGTTTTGGGCAAAGTAATAATCTAACATGTATTGAGTGCCTGCTGTGTGGTAGATACTCTTAAACCCACTGCCGTCGAGTCAATTCCAACTCATAGCGACCCCACAGGGTTTCCAAGGCTGTAAATCTCTATGGAAACAGACTGCCATATATTTATCTCATGGAGCTCCTGGCAGTTTCGAACCTCTGAGCTTTTGGTTAGCAGTCAGTTGCTTTAACCACTGTGCCACCAGAGCTCCTAGACACTCTTAGTAGAGCTTAAAGTGCTCCACGTGTATTATCACACTTAAGCCTCAAAAGAACCCCATGAGATAGGCAATGTTATCATCCTCATTTTAAAGATGAGGAAACTGAGGCATGGAAAGGTTTAATAGGTTCTGAGTCCATCAACATGATGGATCACACTCTCCTGCTGCAAACATAGTGTAAACATTTTATACTGGATAAAGTATTTTTAAAATTTTAATACGTAACTGAACTCAACAGTAAGAGAAATCTCAGGTAATTGAAGTATAGAGAACCCTGGATATTCATAGATAAAACAAGCCCTACTAAAGATAAACTCTCATTTTAAAAAGCAATTATAAGCCACACAAGGAAGTAAACTGCCAAGAGGAAGAGTCAGGAAACACAATAAGTTCGTGAATTGGTACCCTTAAATAATAAATAAAAATATGAAAGACACTTTAAGTCTTTTTAAATTATGAGGAAGAAAATAAAGAAGTGTAGCCATAATGAAAGAATTGAGTGCTGTGAAGACACCTAAAGGTTAAGTCACTTGTGTGTTACATAATACTAGGTGACAGAGTGGGGCTGCCAAAGCTCATGGTCTTAATTGCTAGACTACAGTTACTGAAGTAGACTTGAACAGTCTGTATGACATACCAAGACAGTAGCAAAAGTGGGTTTGGAGAGAGCTAGGGAATGTCTGATTTCACTATATTGTTTCTTTCATACCACCCTCTGGTCTACAGAGCTCCAGGACTGGGTGCGTTCTCTTTGACATGGCTGCCTCTGCCTCACCTCTGTTGCTCACCACCGAGGACACCAGTTCTGAGAACAGCTCCTTCTATGACTATGACTACTTGGAAGATCTTCCCTTCATGCTCTGCAGGAAGGATGCAGTGCTGTCGTTTGGCCAGATCTTCCTGCCAGTCTTCTACAGCCTGATCTTTGTGTTGGGCCTGAGTGGGAACCTCCTTCTTCTTGTGGTCTTACTCCGGTACGTGCCTCGCAGGCAGATGGCTGAGGTCTACCTGATGAACCTGGCCATCTCCAACCTCCTGTTTGTGGTGACGCTGCCCTTCTGGGGCATCTCCATGGCCTGGCATTGGGTCTTTGGAAACTTCTTGTGCAAGATGGTAAGCACCCTCTATACCATTAACTTCTACAGTGGCATCTTCTTCATAAGCTGCATGAACCTGGACAAGTACCTGGAGATCGTACACGCTCAGCCCCACCACAGGCTGAGGACACGGGCCAGGAGCCTGATCCTTTCTGCTGTGGTGTGGGGTATGGCCCTGGCCATCTCCATTCCTGACATGGTCTTTGTGCGGACACAGGAAAACCCCAAGGGTGTGTGGAACTGCTACCCAGACTTCAGCGTGCACGGGACTTTCTGGAAGCTCTTCCTCCGCTTCCAGCAGAACCTCCTGGGGTTTCTCCTTCCATTTCTTGCCATGATCTTCTTCTACTCACGCATTGGCTGTGTCCTGGTCAGGCTGAGGCACCCAGGCCAGGGCCGGGCTCTAAGGATGGCTGCAGCCCTGGTGGTGGCCTTCTTCGTGCTGTGGTTCCCATACAACCTTGCCTTGTTTCTGCACTCACTGCTGGAACTGCAAGTCTTTGGGGACTGCAAGGTCAGCCACCACCTGGACTATGCCCTGCAGGTGACAGAGAGCATCGCCTTCCTTCACTGCTGCTTCACCCCGGTCCTCTATGCCTTCTCTAGCCGCCGCTTCCGCCAGTACCTGAAGTCTTTCCTGGCCACTGTGCTTGGTTGGCACCTGGAACCTAGCACTGCCCAGGCCTCACTGTCCACTTGTTCTGCGAGCAGCAGGCTGACTGCCCACGAAGAAATGACCAGCATGAATGAGCTGGGGAAGAGGCAGGCTGAGGGCTCCCCCAACAAGGGGGATGCGGGAAAAAATTCAGCTTGAATGGCCACACCATAGTCTGGTGAGAGCTGATATTTGATGGGACAAATCTCAGTTAGGCTTCCACCTCCACCACTGCACCCAAACTGCTCTCGCCAAGGACCTCCGTGACCCCATTGCTAAATCCAATGGTCCATTCTCAGTTCTCAACCTTCAGCAGCATTTGGTAGAGTGAGTGCTTGTTCTCACCTTCTCCCTCCATTTTCTTCACTTGCTTCCAGAACTCTACATTCCCTTGCTGAATTGCTGCACTGGTTTCCCAACTGACCTCTGTGCTTCCAATTTGCTCTTCTGTTGCCTAATCATCATATAGCAGCCAGAGCAAACCTTTAAGCATATTAAGTCAGATTACACCACTCTCAGCCATCACTCCCACCTCCATCAGAGTAGCAGCCCAAGGCCTATGTGATCTGCCCCAACCCCACTTTCTCTCTCTGACTTATCTCTACCACTTGGATTGCTCCCTTGGATCACTCTGTTCCAGGCACACTGGCCTCCCTGCTGTTTCTCAAACACTGCAGGCACATCATCCTAAGGCTTGATTCCAGCTCTTGCTGGAATGTTCTTCCCCCGGGTGTCTACTTGGCTCACTCCCTCACCTCCTCAGATCTTTGCTCAAATCTCACCTCAGTTAGCCCTCAGCCTTGTCTACCTTACTTAATACACTTCCTAACATTCTATATGATTTGCTTATTTGTTGTGTTATTGCTTATCTTCCCCCATGCCCACTGGTGCACATGAACTCCCTAGGGCAAGGATCTTGGCTTGGCTCAGTGATGTACTGAGAGCCTGGCACTGGGTCTGGTGTGTAGTTTTCAGTAAGTATCTATGAAATGCATGGGTAGAGGAGGTGGTCTTTTCCTTGTGGCACTGCTGGGGAAGAAGAGCCTGAGGTCCTCTACCCATCAGGCTCCCCCCTTCCCTATAGCTAGCTCAGCTGGGGAAATCTGATTAAAAAGACTGCCCACAATCTTGGCAGCCTTGATGGTGTCTCCAAACCAAAACCAAACCCATTACCATCGAGTTGATTCCAACTCATAGGGACCCTATAGGACAGAATAGAACTGCCTGTAGGGTTTCCAAGGCTGTAATCTTTATGGAAGCAGACTGCCACATCTTTCTGCCATGGAACAGCTGGTGGGTTTGAACCACTGACCTTTCAGTTAGTGCTACCAGGGCCCCTTTGATGGAGGCTGCAGGGCCTGGCAGTCAAGAGGGGCTGGGAGGGTGTGGGGATGCCCCACCTAAGGATATGCCCAGGAATATGTACAGCCTTCAGGAGGGAGGTGGAGTGAACCCTGTATTCCCAGGAGGGCCATGAGGATGCACCCTGTATCTTCCTTCTGCCTGCCATGTTCCATCTCAAGAGCCTTCAGGGCCCCCTGAGGCCTGTGAAATGAAGTCCAAAATCTTTGATTTCAAGGCTAGGGCTTTAGCAAGTAGTACCTTCAGCCTTATACTCTTGTACCTTATACTCTCCCCCTGTCCTTTTCACTTCCCAGATGCCAGGCACCACTTGCTGTTTCCTGCACATTCCCACCTCTGTCTTTTGCTCTGCTGGCTGCCTCATGTAATAGGGATCTGTCTTAGTTACCTGTGGCTGCTGTAACAGAGATACCACAATAGAGTGCCTTTAAAGAGCAGAAATATATTTTCTCACAATTCTGGAGGGTAAAAGTCCTAATCAGGGTCTTAGCCATGTTGATTCTTTCCTCGCCGGTAGTTCTGGGCATTCCTTGGTTCCTTGGCTTGCACAGGATCCTCACATGGGGTCTGTTTTTCTCTGTGTATGCATGTCTCTGTGTCTAATCTGCTTATTTCATAACTTAAAAGTGGTTAGGTTTACAACCCACCCTACTCACACAGCTATAGGAGTTAGGATTCCAACACGTATTTTTTTTAGAGGGAGGCACAATCATATCCATAACAGGATCATTTTCCTGCCAAGCATCCACTTGCCCTTGTCTTGTAACTGAATCCCGTTTACTCTGGGAAACCACTTCTTGGTCACTCAGCCCTGTACTTTGGGTGGGAGCCGAGTAGAGTGTGGGGCTTAGGCCAGTTACAGCCTCGAGTTTCCCTGGCCACAGTGATTTGTTTAGGGGTGGGCACGTGGCCCTGGAAGAGCCAATGAAATGCAATGGGGCTTGGTTGGGGGCATCTGAAGCTGAGAGGATGTGAGGTCTGGAGCTGTTCCCTCCATCATCTGGAACTTCAGAAGGTGGAGAGGGAAGCACAAGTGAGTGACCAGACCCTCAGCAGTGTTTGAGACCAGAATCAAGGTACAGCTGAAGCTCATCTCAGTTCTGGACTTGTGACTTAAATGAACCAATAAATTCCTTTCCAATTTGAGGATTGTGTTTTTTGTAACTTGCAACCTTAGGATTTCTGCCTGGGTACTTTCTTCTTCATGTCTCCAAGGTCGAGGTCCTCCCTGCCCACTGAACTGAAACCTTTCTCCAGGGAGCTGCTGGCCCACAGTGACGTCTCTTTCTGGAGCTTCTGAAGCCCTCAGTGCTTTCCCCCACCTTACAACCTGCCATGACTTGCCCCATCTGTCCTGCTAGACTTGTTTCAGTCCTGCCTATGTGCCAGGTTGTCCCAGCAGGCTGTAGGTACCCAGAGTCCCTGCCTTTATGCCCATTATAAACAGATGGGATGGGGCAATGTATGCCAAGTAAGACCGGCAGGGTTTGTCCCCAGCTTTGGCAGATTAATGTGTGTGTGTGTGTGTGTGTGTGTGTGTGTGTGTATGCATGGTCTGTGTTGCTGTGGATAGTGCATAGTACATATGGCTACGTATGTGGATCTAATAGGAATGTGTCACTGTGTCCATGTGGGGCTGGGTATGTGCCTGTGGGTTTTGTTTTTTGTTCCTGTCTGTTCAGTTGTGTATGTACTGGTGTGTTCTTGCTGCAGATAATCTATACGATAATCAGTGCTCTGAAGCCTATGCCTAAAGGGGAGGGGGAGGGCTGACTGCAGGTGGTCCATTGAACCATCTCACTGTCCGAGGTGCCATATACTGCTGCTGACCATAGGGAGGCTTTGACCCCAGTGCTGTTTGCAAGAAGGCAAGTTGGGCACTGGTTAGGGTGTGAGTTGGGGGTGGCTCTCACCTTCCAGGCCAAGACAGAGCTTGCGCTACTCCACCTTCCTTCTTGGCCAGACCCTGGTCCCTCCTGCTGCTCTCCACTTGCCCAAAGACATGACTGAGCCTGGCTCCCTGCCTGCACTGCTCAGCCCTGCCCCAGAGGACTCAGCAAAGACCCCATATGCTCTTGGCCCTGGGGTTCTGAGTCCAGGTGGACCCTTCCCCAAGGCTGATCTAGAGAGAAGCACAGGAATGGCTTGCCTATGAGCAGGGCTGCTGCCAGCCCTCAGCCCTGTGAAGAGTAAGGTGAGTGTTCCCAGCAGTTACTCCCTATGAGAAACAGATCTCTCTTCTCTCCCAGATGCCTGAGATTCCACCATTGGAGAGTCACCCTTGATCTTGCTCTGTTGTAAGCTATTCTCAGTATACATTTAGTGGGCTTTCCTCTGAGGCCATGAGGAGGGAAGGAGTGGGAGCAAGAAAAAATCAGGAGCAGAAATGAAGAATAGGGGGCAAGTAGTGACTAGCTTCATCTTTGAGGGTCTCAGCCTTTCCTGCTGCCTCCAGTTTGCTGCCAAGGAAGGGAAGTAGTCCTTGCAGAGGGTGTCTCCAGCAGCCCCCATGCAGATGCCTCTGCTGGAGGGGCTGGAGGTCATGGCCTCTGTCCTCTGGCAGCAGACAGGCATTGTCCTCTCCTTGCACACTCCTAATGCTGAAGTGTCTCTGCTTCTGGGGTGGTTTGTTGTTATGGTGGACATCCTTGCCCCCAACTGTGGTATGGTTTCACCTGTATTCACCTTACATCTGACACACTGTGGCCTCCCTCGGACCCAGGCATACCCTCTGGGGCTCTCAGACAGGCCACGGGGTCCATGAAGTTCCTCCTGGATCTGAGTGTGGTCACTCTTGACTGAGACCTCTTGGTCCTGACTCAGTGGACTCAGGCCTTCAGTCCTGCCCCAGCCTGTCGACAGGCCAGGCTCCTGGTCCATATTACCTTGGAGGGGGCAGGAGAGGAGAGGATGCAGCACCTAGGCTGGTCAGGGCCAAGGAGGTGTGTGTGGGCCCCCTCCCCTTGCCTCTTTCCCCACACCTGGAGTGGGCACACCTGGTATGTGGGGAGGTCACTGGTCACCTCCCCATGGATGGCTCCCAGCCTCCCAGTGCTCTTCTCCTCCTCTTGTACTTCCACTCTAACTCTTCTCCTTGTGCTCCTGACCCCTGCTGGAATAGAATGGGTTGTCCTGGCTTCTCCTGGACAGTCAGAGCTCTATCAGGCTCTGGGTAGACATCATTATTTTGGGGCAGCTAGATCTAGAGAAAGACAGACCTGGTCCAGAGTCACAGAACTAGTTGGGACACACTCCTGCTCCCAGCTCAGGCTCCTGCCTGCTCTACTAGCCTATGTTCCTGGCAAAATTCAGGGCCAAACAGGTAGCCCCAGGAGAAGGGAAGGGGACAGTTAGAGATGTGGGGTAGGAGTAGCAGAGTGAAGCCCCCCTGGGCGGTCCCTGCTGGGGGGTCCATGCTGCCTGGGCCTCCTTCCTCCTCCAGGACACTCCACCATCTCCCACAGTCATTCCCCTCCTGTCCCAGTGCAGCCAGGGCCCTGCTATCAGCCCAGTGTAGCTCTGGCTGCAGCATCCTCCCCCTCCTGGCCCTGGGAATGATGCCTGGCAGTGGAGGTTGTCTCCATTTTACATGCCAGCAAGCTGAGGCCAAAGAAGGGCAGGACATGATTTGAGGACATGAAGTAAATTAATGGAGACTGGAAGTCAGATTTCTGTACTTTAATCTACAGTTAGGTTCTTGAGGGTCAGAGATGAGTGACTAAGACCCCAAACCCTAGTGGGCTCCTGTCTGGGGCCCTAGGGCAGGGAACCAGGACACACAAAGCAGTAACACATAACAGACGTGCTGTGATACAAACAGCACTGGAGAAGCCCAGAGCATAGAGGCTATTTCTGGCCAGAGGATGAGATGAGGGAGATCCAAGAAGGCTACCAGGAGTAGCTGGCATGGGGAGGTTGCCAGTAAAAGCAATGCTCCAACTATACGGATGGTTCCACTGGAAAAGTCAGCCAAGTTGAATTGCACTGGAATGAGAAATTTGCAGCTAAACGATGGTGAAACTTAAATGAGGCAATGGGGAGCCAGGATTAAAGTAGAAGAGTGACAATCAGAGGCACTTTTGGAAAAAACAGTGGGTTGGAGGTGGGGCAGAGGGCCCGTCAGGAGCTGGTGTGGACAGAAATGCGGAGCTATCAGAATGACAGTGTGCATGGGGAGTGAGGACACATTTCAGAGGCATCACAGACAGGACTAGGGGTCTGATTGTATGTGGGTAAAAGAGAGGGAGGTGAGGATGTCTCTTAGGTATCTATCTTGGGGGATAGGGTGGCTGGTAGTGTCCTGAGCAGAGAGAGGAAGGGAAATCAGAAGTGGGGTGGTCAGGGCAGAGTTTAGGGGACAGATGCTGAGTTCTCTGTGGGCCAGACTGAGTCAGATGTGCTATGGGGAGATTGGGAGTCTGGGACTAAGAGAGACCTCTGAGCTTAGCAATAGTTGATGAAACCAAGCAAGGGGTTGAGACCACCCTGAAGTAGAGGTGCAGAGAGGAGATGAGAGCACTGAGGAGGGACCTTGAATACCTCCCACATCAAAGGCAGGGTTTCTCTAGACCTGCTTTCCAACGTGGTAGCCACTTGCCACATGTGGCTAGTGAGCCCTTGGAATGCGGTTAGTCTGAATTGAGAAGTGCTGCAAGCACACACCAGATTTTGAAGACAGCATGAAAAAAGGAAGGTAAAAATATGTCATTAATATTTTTTATGTTGATTACATGTTGAAATGCTAATATTTGGGATATAATGGGTTAAATAAAATATATTATAAAATTGAATTTCACCTGTTTCTTTTTACTTTCTTTAATGTGTCTACTAGGAAATTTAAAATTGCACATATGACTTCCCTTATATTTCTATTGGACAACACTGTTCTAGAACATGAATTCCACAGGACATGGAATAAGTTTGTGGGAAAAAAACAAGCAGAGTGGAGGGTGGTGGAAGCTAATGTTTGAGAAATGCTGTTACTCTCAACTGCTTTCTGTACCACAGAACTTCTCAAGGCAGACATCTTCCAGATGGATTTGCCCACAAATATTCCCCCTCCCACTGTGAAAGGAAGATTCTGCAGATCCCACTGTGAGAGAAGTGTCTTAAAGAGAGAATGATAAGCATGTGAGATGGCTAGAAGGAGGCTAGAGAGAGAGGAGGACAACCAGAAGTAGGGGTACCACAGAACCAGAGAGAGGTGTGCTCAGTGAGGCCTGGGGCTGCAGAGGGGAGAGCTGGAGAAGGTGGGAAACATCACGAGCCTCTGTTGCCAGGCTTGTGGCAGGCTTGGCCAAGCTCACTCAGCAGGCCACGGGCAGTAGTGGAAATGTACATCATGGCTGGGTTGTGTGATGCCAAAACCCCAGCTCTGGGGGTCCACAGGTGGCACAGGTGTGTCAGGGTCGACTAGCTCCAGGTCAAAGTATGAGACCATGAACAGGATGAAGAGCTTCATTTCACTGAGGGCGAAGAACCTCCCAGGGCAGATGGAGATGCCTGAGCCCCAAGGCATGTTGTAGTAGTGAATCTTCTTGCCTCCCTTGTAGAAATCCATTTTTTGACTGCCATTGGGTTTGAGGAAGTGATTGTACTTGAAGGCAGTGGGCTCGGGGTGGATGTCAGGGTCCATTTGCACTGAGAGATAGGGGAAGAGGGCCACTTTGTCTCCATGACGGAGCAGGTACTGCCACCCATTGGCCATCTTCAGGCTCTGGTCACCTTGTACCACCCTGAGGAGGATGGGTGAAGCCCTCAGGTGCAGTGACTCCTCCATCACGCTGTCCAGCACTGGGGTGCATTTCAGGGCACTGGGGTCACAGCTGAAGGACTGCTTGACCTCCAGCCTGGCTTCACCCAGGACCTTGGTGGCTTCCTCCTTCACAGCCTGCATGGCTTCTGGATACTTCAGGAGGAACAAGAGGGCCCAGAAGGAGGTAGGCCCTGTGTTCCCCTGGGAGACCCAGAGCATCATGAAGTTGAACTTCTGCATGGCCGGGGCTATTTCCTGCTCCCTTAGAAACTGAAACATGTAGGATAACCAGTTGCTTATGCCATCCTTCTTCAGGGTGTGTTTCACAGAGAGCACCTGGTGGAAGAGACGCTGGAGCCGGCCCACTTCTAGCCACTCTGGGGACCCCAGCATGGAATAGACAAGCCTAGGGAACAGGAGGTCGAACTTGCAAAACTCCACAAATAGCTCCTCTGCCTGGAGCAGGTCCTGCTCCTTGTCCTTTGTGTAGCCAAACAAGCTTAGGTAGCCACCTTTGAACAAGGTGTTGTAGCAGAAGTGAAAGAGGCCATCCTCACACCAGCAACTGGCATCTGGACTCCAGCACTTCAGCCCCAGCATTACCAAGGACAAGCTGTCCAGCATGGCCTCACTGAGATTCTCCAAGCCAGCCCCCATCAGGTGCTTGGTGCTGGCTGAGCATATCATCTGGTATACTCCCTGTACTGACTGGTATCCAGATACCTTCAGTACTAGTTTGTTGGCATACTCCACAAAGTCCAATTTTTTCTGTACATCCTTGAGGATGGGACCAAAGGAGAAGGGATCCATGACAAAGGTGAAGTACTGGCCACCTAGCTGCACAGTGAACACATCCCCATGCTTGGCCCACATGCATTTCAGGAATTCAAACGTATTTTTCCGGAAAGCTATGGCATGGCCCAGCCAGGGCACAGGGCCCTTGTCCAGAGGGGGCTCCTGGGGCTTGCGTTGTCAGAACAGCCCTGGCAGGCACAAGTACCCCACAATGGCCATGAGCAGGGCTCCCAGCGGCAGACCCCAGAGCATCATGGCTGTGCTCCCCCAGGTTAAGCTCCAGACACACTGATTGATCTCTTTGTACCAGGAGAGTTTTGGGAGGCCTTGGCAAATTGGAGATGGAGAGGTCTGTCCACCTAGACCTTGCCTTGTGGCTTCAAATCACAGTAAAAAACCCAGTGAGAGATAGTACCTGGGAGCAAAATGTTTTCCTGAACTTAACACTTACCAGAGCCTGCTTACTTGAGAGGAGCAGGAGGAGGGTCCAGGAAGAAGCCCAGAGAAGCTCTAGTCACAGCCTCCTCACTAGCTTCAGGCTTTGCTCTGATCTTTTCAGACTCAGCTCCAGCACCTTCTCCACGAAGCCTTCCTTGATCCTGCCCCATCCCCCATGACCTACCACCTATACCTTTATTTACTTACGCATTCAGTTACTCATTTATTTGCTAGCTCATTCAGCAAAAACACATCAAGTACTTACTAAGTTTCACATCCACTCTTTCCTCATCTTTAAAAGAGCCAACTCAAGCCTTTTTCCTAGTTGGTCACTCTGGGAAAGATACTTAACCTTACTGTGCCTCTGTTCCCTCATCTGTGAAATGGGGATAGTAATAGTGCCTCACAGGTGCTGTTGTGAGGTAAAAAGAGACAAAGCGTGCAAAACACTTAGAACAGTGCCTGGCTCAGTACATGTCACCTCCCCTAAAGCGCTTTCCCATACCTTCTGCCACCTCCCCTGTGCCCCATAGCTCCCCTGTGCCTCCTCATCCTTTCCCAAGTCTGTTTTCACTTCTGGTCTCAAAGCTACTTGTTGAGGGGCAGGGCCGAGTCAGAGTCGTGTTTGCTCCTAGCTGTGCATACACAGAGTATGCACAGTCAACATTACGTGAAGACTTAATTTCAGGTCGCTATTGGTCAGAATAGACTCAACCGCAATGAGTAATCCAAAGGAGTGTTAAACCAAAACTAAACCTGTTGCCGTGGAGTCAATTCCGACTCATAGCGACCCTACAGAACAGAGTAGAACTGCCCCATAGGGTTTCCAAGGAGCGACTAGTAGATTTGAACTGCTGATCTTTTGGTTAGCAGCCATAACACTTAACCACTACACCACCAGGGTTTCCAAAGGAGTGTTAGGGGGCCTTAAAAAAACACCTAATTAATTAGTACTCCACCAGTTATCAGGCCACTCTCAGTCACCTCCCCACCATGTCACTCACTTCCTCTAAGTTGTTTTGCAGACTCTCTGGAGAATTCCTGACGGATCTGGATCTAACTGGCTTCAGGAGGTCAGACATGCGCAGAGCAGACAAGGGTGACAGAGGACTTCGGACCCCCCCCCCCCCCCCGGTGCAAGTTCAATAGCATGGGGAAACTCAGGTCAAGGAACGAAAAGGCTCATGTCAAAGAACCAAAATCACCAGACATAAGTCATCTGTAGTAGCCAAGCCCATTTCAAAAGCCAAGAGTCCGTCTGCCACTTCCATGCCAAGTCTTAGCCCCACCCCGTAATAATCAATAAAAACTATGAATATGTAGAACTTCCTGATCCTTCCCACCTGCCTTCCTCCACCCCTATATGAATATGTATAGTTCCCCAAACCTATAAAATGTAAATGCTTCCTGAAATTGAGGAACTCCCTCTGAGGTCCATACCTCTGAGTTCCTGCTTGCTAGCCTGCGAAATTAACTCTTTCTTCTTCTCAAAACCAGCGTCTGAGAGATTGGCTCCTTGCACACTGGGTGCAGACCCATGGGTCCGGTTTCAGGAGGAGCCCTGGTGGTGCAGTGGTTAAGAACTCAGTTGCTAACAAAAAAGATGGGCAGTTGGAATCCACCAGCTGCTCCTTGGAAACCTATTGGGCAGGGTTACTAGGAATTGGAATCAACTTGAAGGCAACAGGTTTTTGTGTTTTTTTTTTTAATCTGAAGGAAAGAGGCACCAATGTTGGGACTTTAGGCCTTGAGAAGGCTGAGCTAGTGGAGGAATGCAGGCTCAATCTGTGGGCAGAGTGTGAATGAATCCAGCTGAGGAGGCAAAAGAGTCAGCGCTCACTCTCTGAGCCCAGGTGGCTTGCCTATGCTCTTCTCTAGCAACAAGAACTGGTTGGGGAAGTTTTATGATAAGGAACTAGGCCCAGAGCACAGTAGAGACTTTCTCTGACAGCTGTCCTGTCTTGGGGCATTGAGGTAAGCTGACCATTGCCTGGGGGCCTTCTGTGAGATGTCAGGCCAGGTCCCTGCCAGCAGGCCCACAAAGGAGAAAGCTGCTGTGTCATTGATTCCAAGGCTTCAGTCAGTTAGCCTAACCCATTGTTGCAATAAGTCAGGTTCACTCAATTCAACCAGTTCTGAAACCCCCTAAGTTACTCTTTAACTTTCCAATGACCTGCAAACAGTGATCTGGGCTCCTCAGACAATCATAGGGTTTCCACATGGCCTTCTGAGTGAGCTCCTAGGGAGCTCGAAACAGCCATACTGCCTCCAGCAAGCCCTCCTGATTTCTCAGAGCAACCACAGCAAATACTCAGCACCATCTCCTTTCCTCAGCCTCAGAATCCACAGTCAGAAACTGTGGGCCAAATCCAATGAGATAAACTTTGCCCTGGCCATTTTTCATACATTCTCTCCTCCCTCCCTCCCTTCCTCCCCTTTCTCTTTGAAGCAGCCTCACCTGTCCATTCAACGGATATTTATTGGGCACCTACAAAGCACCAGAAACTTTGCTAGGAGCGGAGAATACAGCCGTGAATGAAATGGATGGACATTCTCCCTGCCTTCCTGGAGTTTATGATTTAATGGAGAGGAGCAGCGCACGTAAGGGTGGGGGTAGGGAGAACAGGAGTTCGGGTGGGAATTAAGCGGAGGCCTGGAACCCAAGGCCAGGTCTATCTGTGTTGTGTGTATGTATGGTGGTGGTGCTAGCGGCTCCAGCACATGGCGGGGTCGGGGAACACCCACCCTGGGAGCCAATGTGGCTGGAGGGTTCAGAGGAGAGGGAAGAGTCTCCAGCCAGGTGTGGGCCCGGCTTTGACTCATCACGCTGCTCTGAACCCCTCCCACGCCAGCCAGTCCAGGCGCCCTTGCGTCCGGGTCCATCCGATGGGGGCCACTGTGGGGAGGCTGGAGGGGCCATCAGTGAATATTGGTTTTCCTTTGGTAGGAGGCTGGTCTGCTGACACAGACGCCCTCGAAGGCCTCCCAAGGGGCCGGGGGCCAGCGACTCAGGGTTAGCCCCAGGATCCCCTGACACGCCTCAACTTTCGACCCCAGCGGGCAGGAAGGTGAGAGCGAGGTTACGGTGATAGACCGGGACGCCCGGAAAGACCAACGACGTGTCGCGCGGCCTCCGGGCATGCTAGAGCGAACGCAGGCCGGAGAATCGGAAAGTGGTGACGTGCTTCCGGCGCCGCAGTTTCTGCGACGGCGGCTGTAGCTCGGTGCGGAGGGACCGATGGGTCTGTAGAGCTCCGCGCAGAGTTAGTGTGTGTGAGTCTCATGCGGAGCAATCAGTAAGCGAGTGGGTCTGGGGCTGGGAGAGAACGTGCGGAGGAGGCTGCCTCCGTCCCTGTCGCCGCCGGCGCTCCCAACACGCGCATGCTGAGTTAAGTCGCCACTTCCACCCACACCGGTGGGAGTCCTCATCTCATTAGCCTGGCAGGAGCATCATATCGGTTGTCCTTCAACATTTGTTGGTGTTTCTTTCATGCTTGCCTCATTTGCACGTTCCTTGGTGAGCGAGGGAGTGGGTGGGGTTCCCCTCTAAACAGGGCTCAAGCGGGTCGCTGGTTCTTCCCGGTCACACTACTTCTCATTCTATCAGTGGCCCAGAGTTTTGGGCCCACCGGCTGGGTACCGACCTGAGGGTTCTGTTTACCTGCTGTGCTTCCTATATTGAGGCTCTCTAGGTGCTCTAGTCCCGGTGCAGCGGCCATCTTCTGCGTCTTGTTTGCACTTTTTTCCAGCTCTGGATGGTACTGGCTGCTCCTCCAGTGCCTCTCACCTACTGTCAACAGCCCCAGCAGTCAACAGCAGTGGCATTGAAATGAACATGTGAGGGAGAAATTATTTCAGCCTTACTTTAGATCAGATAGTAGTCCTTTAATTTAGGGCTGGGCTTGTTCAGGGCTCCCTTTCCATTCTAGCTTTCCAGGTTCCTTCTTTTTTTCCAGGAGGAGAAGAAAATCGTCCAGGGCAACTGGGTTCTTGACAGACTGGCCCTAAGTGGGCTATGCTTACTCCTAGCCTGTATCACATATACCAGGTAACGGTGAAGCCAGTGTGGGATAAACCCAAGGATAAACTTGGGTTCTTGACTCAACTCTGTTATTAACTTATAACGTGATGTGGGACAGTTCATTTCACCTCTCTGGGCTTGCTCTTTCGACATGGTAAAACAGGAGGCTGAACTTGTACTTGCCAGCACTGGGGTATTGGACTGCGTTTCCTAGGAGGCTAAGAGATATGAGGGCATATAGATGGAGAGGATGGAGGGATGGGTGGGAACTTGGAATACTTGACGTTGAGCCCCTATACTGTACATGGCTCTGTGCTCCCCATTCCCACCAAGACCATCACCATTCTTAGCTACCTCATTTTGAGAATTGCCACGCGCCAAGTATTATGCTAAATACATGTATTGTGTCATTTACTCCCCAAGCTGTGTTGGGGGTCTGCAAGACCACGCCTACGTTCAGAAATTCACTAGAACTCAGGGGACTCGGTAGGTAGTCGTATTCATGGCTAAGATTCATTATAGCAACGTAGTAAGATATACAGCGATCATAAGGGAAAAAGACACAGCTGGAGTCTGGAGGAATTCACGTGCAGTCTTCGTAATGCTTTCTCCTGCCTATAAGGGATCACACAGAGCTCATTCTTCCCCCAGCAATGAAAATGCAGCAACACTGGAATATCTCTGCTTGGGGAAGCCAGTTAGAGACATGGTGCCCAGTGTTATTTATTGGGGGCTGGTTGCATAGGCATCCTCTGCCTAGCACATACCAAAATTCCAGATTCCCAGAAGGAAAGTAAATACTCAGTATAAATGACATGGTTTGCACAAATAGTGTAGGCACAGTGAACTAGCCTTATCAGTTAACTGTTGACTTAGAACACTCTGAGAGCCAAGTTCACAGACACCAGTCAGGGACCAACCTTGCAAGCAGGTCTTTCTAAGGATAATAGTCCTGGGGCTGCTATGCTAACTTTTACAACCCTATGAAATCATAATCCCCTCATTTTACAGAGACAAAAAGTGAGACTACGAGAGGCTAGTGACTTGCCTAGAGTTGCAGAGCTTGCACATGGCAGAGCCAAGATTCTTCCATATCTGTTCACGTCTAAACTTGAGCTCTTCTATCCCAGGGCCCTCCTCAAGTCCTTTGCACTTGCTGTGCTTTCTGCCTGAAGTGTTTTTTCCCCTTTTGCATGACTGGTTTCTTTCCATCACTCAGGTCTCAGCTCAAATTTCCCTTAGCAGAAAGGGCCTTCCTTGCCACCCTAATGTAAAGTGGCCTTCTCTCCTTTAGTCACTTTGTAGCACGTTACCCTATTTCAGTTTCTTCAAAACATTTATCATTATTTAAAATTGGCACTCTGGGGGGAAAAGCCCTAATATGTAGGGTTTGCCAATTTCCCTGGTGTAAATAATGCCCTCCCCCCACCTCGGCCAATTTCAGGCTACCGATATGAGATCACTAAAGAAATAACCGGTATGACCTGGGGCTGGCTTGAAAGTAAGTACTTAAAAAGTACTTAAAGTAAGCTTAAAAATAAGGACTATGTCTTGTTTATCACTGTAGCCCAAGACCTAGCACAGTGCCTGGGACATAGTTAGTACTCTATAAATGTTTGTCGAATGAAGGAGTAATTAATTCCATCTTTCTCGTAACTGATTCAGTGTTAGTCTTATTTACAGATGAGAACATTGTGGCCCAGAGACGGGAGAAACTCTCTCATGGGCACACGTATTAAGCGACAGAACCAAGCATTGAATCCAGCCAGTTTATTTGTGCAAGATTCACTGTTAAGTGGATTAGAAAACCTAAAATGGGAGAAATGGGGACTAGGGAAACAAGTTACAGTATACAATTCCATAGTTCATATCAGTAAATCACTTATTGTAGGCCTCCCACATGCAAGGTACTATCTTAGGCACTGCGGAGGAGACAAAATGGGTTTAAAAATGGTCCTTGCTTCAAGGAGCTGATAGTCTATAAAAAAAAATGAAATAAGTACTTAAATATCAAAAGCACAATGAGTAAAGGAGGTACAAGCCAAATGCCAGAGGTTTCTCGGAGGGTGGTGGTACATTCTGTTAGGGGAAAGAGAATAGAATCAGAAAGGTGTTTATGAAAAAAAGAGTCATTTGGAATGGACTAGGAAGGATATGTAGGTCAGGTTGCAGATGGAAAGGTAGGGCATTTCAGGCCAAGGGAACGGTATATGGGGAAAGGCATCTAAAGAGCTGATGAGATGTCCTTGAAGAAAAAAGTCCAGTTGCCTGGCATGCCAGGCCAACTCAGGCATGAAGCCTAGATTGCCAACAAAGGTGCTAACTAGGAAGCTGACTTTCAGTTCACCTCCCAGCAAGCTGCAGGAAAATATTAGAGTTAGCTGCTGTTTGCACCTATAAAGGAGGCAGCCTTGCTACTAGAGCCTCCAAAGCAGTTGGGAGGGGCCTGGAGGGTATAAATGCCGCCCCGCCCCCCACCATGGCAAGGGGAGCTTTGTGAAGTACTTGGTTGGATCCCCACTGCATCCAGGCAATTATTTTCAATGGTAGAGCACCTTCCTGGGGGATTTGAAGGCCCGGGAAGCTTGCCCGTCCATTTAAAGACTGGATATTTATCTTTAGCCTGTATCCAATGGCACCTCCCAGTCACCGTCATCCTGTGACAGCTGTGCAGTGGGATGAGAGTTAAGAGCAACCGCGGAAAGATGGCTTGGTACCTATTTTGGAGTTCCTAGAATTCACCTGAAGAATGGTCCTTATTTGACAGGCAGTGGGGAACCACTGAAGATTTTTGATCAAGAGAGTAAAAGCATCAGGATTATTAATCTATTATTAATGTTTTATATCTGAAATTAGGAAAAAATATAGTTCTCAACGAATAGTGGGACATAAGGAGAATTAATGGATATAAAGAAAGAAAAAGGTAGGAAAAGGAGGGCTGATCTTTGCTTTCCCCCTAAAAAGGAGGAAGATCCTGGGAAAAAGGTGAGTGCATTCTAAGTGGGGCTAAAGATGAACAGAGGATATCTGGGCAGGGTAGTTTTAGGAGCAGGTTGGTAGGCAGGTCCCCAGCCTATTAGTGAGCTATAGGATGTCTGGTCATGTGTTTGCTGAGATGCCCTCTGCTCCCCTGGGGCAACCTCACTTTCTTCTTGGTATCTTCCTTTCTCCTGTGACATCTTTGGGTTTCCCCAGGAGTCAGAGGCCATGACTGATACTTGATCTAGCGTCTTAATTTCATAGGTCTAAACTTCATGTTGATTTGGGGCCCAGCACTGGGCTGGATAGAGGGAGCCAAGTGAAGAGAGCACCTCTTAAGTGAGTGGAGAGAGAGAAACTGAACATGGAAGAATTTGAGAACCAGACAAGATAGATCTGGAAGGGTCTTGACTTTCAATCTGGCTGTAATTTAAAAAAAAAAAAAAATTTGTTGTTTTTTTTCCCCCTTGTAACAGTAATTGCTTATCATAGGAACTGTATGATATACTGTAAACGGTAAAAAGAAAACTGAAATCATCTGTAAATCAGCAATACAGAGTTTGATTTTTTTTAACTTCACATTATGTCATATTTTTCCATGTCATTAAAAATTCTCTCTAAACATCATTTTAAGTGACTGTGCATTATTTTGTTATAGAATATACTGCAATAGATTCATTTGGTCCCTATCATTGGACATTTAGATTGTTCTTCAGTTTTTCACTGATACAAGTAATGAGAGAGCAGCTTTGTTCAAAGATCTTTGCACCTATGATTATTTCCTTAGAATTGATTTCTACAAGTGGAATTATTAGTCAAAGGAATTTCATATTCATTTTAAGACTCTTGACACATTTTTTAATTACTTTCAGAACAACTGTACCAGGTTCGTACTCATACCTGTAGTATATCAGAACATACATCACACCTTGCCCTGACTGTTTTCTAAAAAGTTGATTTTATAGGTTTGGTTTATTGAAACTATTTCCCATAGAAACAATAATGTGTATGTGATTTTAAATTTTCCAGACTGGTCTACAAGTACCTGTTAAATCCGTAAAATAGCTCAGAGTTTTAACTGGGTTTAAATCCCTGACCCCAGGCAACCTTGGCTTAGTATACGAACACTTACCTCTTTCTTCTGACTTTCTGAATCTTTGTCTTCTCTCTCTGTTTATTCTCCCCACTTAACTACTGTTCACCTAATCCATACATATGCAGTTACCCTCACCAGCCCCTAGTGTTGTGAGATTGTGTCTAGGGTAGCAGGAACCTCTTGCCTCAGGAGGTGACCTTGAGGACATGACTGTATACTTTAGAAAGGAAAGGTCTGGTCTGACCCCTGCTCAGAGGTCCTTTACAGAGAGGTGATGTTGAAGGATTATGGAAAAGAGGCCTACTTGGGTAAGACCTCCTACTCCTGGGATTCAGCCTCTTCTTTGGGGTTTTTGGGCTTTTTCCAGTCTCAGAGGCTGAGAGTTTTCTGATAATCCTCAGCTGAGTGGTGGTTTTTGGGCCAAATTCTCCAAGTTCAGGGGTTTCAGGGTAGTCTTAAGGTTCTTTTGGCCCTGAACCAGGGTATTTTTGCTTCCTTAAGGAATGCAGAGAGCTGAGCACAGCTAGGAATGGGTTGACTCCATGTCACTATTCTTCAGTCCTCTGCAATCCTCCTGCCCTCTCTGAGGTTGTCTCTCTCGTGTCCAAAAGTGTCTCCCAGAAGCCCTTTGTACAGTGCGAATATCTTGTCGTCCTCACTAGATCAATTGCCCTTTAGATTAATTCTGTCTCCCATAAATTCTATTGGAAGTATAATCCTGAGTCTTCTTGACTCCTTTGCATTTCTGTCTGGGCTGGCCTTACTTGATCACCCTTAGTACTTCACCCTCTAGCCCCCAGCCTTTAGACATAGATCTGAGAAGGTCTTGACCCTAGACCTTCTGCTTGCTTTTATTTGCCGTCATATTCAGTTTCCTCTCTCTTTGAGCAGCACTTCATTCCCCAAACTACCTGTGATTGCTCAGTTGGAGCAGTGGGAAGAGGCAGAGGGCCTGGATCTTCTGGGTACTCAGGAGAACATGGTATTGAGACAGGTCCATATAGGTAAGTGAGGCAGAAGTTAATGGATTTTAACTTCTTTGTCTGTTATTCCCCCCTTAAAAATTAAAAACAACAACGACAAAACCCTGATTCTAAAAGTAATATGAAACATTATGAGAAAGAAAATAATTTACTCATAATGCTACCATTCCTATATAAGAATTGGTCATAAATTTGTGTTTTTTCTTCTTGTGTTTTTTCTACACATAATAAACATATATATATATATATATACTTGCTGTTATGGATTGAATTGTGTCCCCCCAGAATATGTGTTGTAAATCCTAACCTCTATGCCTGTGGTTATAATCCCATTTGGAAATGAGTTTTCTGTTATGTTAATGAGGCAGGATTAGTATAGAGTGTGTCTTGACTTAATCTCTTTACAAGAGAGAAAAAGAGCATACTAGGCAAGAAGAGATGGTGGAAAATTTATGCCAAGCCACATGGAGATCTCTAAGGAACCAGGAAGCAAGCTGAAGAGACAAGGACCTTTCTCCAGAGCTGACAGAGAAAGCCTTCCCCTAGAGCCAGCACCCTGAGTCCACAGTAGGGAGAAGCCTTACAAGTGTAAGCAGTGTGAGAAGGCCTTCATGTTCAGCAAAAATCTTAGCAGTCATATAGTAATTCACGTTAGGGAAAAGCCTTGTGAATGATCAGAGTGTGGCGGTGGCTTCAGTTGTAGTTCATACCTTATTTCGCACCAGGGAAGCCATGGTGAGGAGAAACTTTATGGATGTGAGGAGTATGGGAAAGCTTTCTGTTGCAGTTCACATTCAGCATCAGAAAATTAACACAGGAAAAATCCTATGTGTGTAAGGAGTATGGGAAAGCTTTCATTTGTAGCTCACATCTTATTCAACACCAGAGGATATACACTAGAGAGAAGTCATTCAATGCTATAATTGGAGTCTTGAGATCTAAATGAGAATGCCTTATAAACTCTCACACTTCTTTTCTTCTTTTTGTCTTCGACTCTCTCCTTGGAACCTCAAATCCAGTCACGCTTATCCACACATTGAAAGTACCAGAGTTATTGCTGCCTATCTTCTTTTCCTCTTCACTTATAGTCTATTTTTTAGGATTCAGTTCCTACGTGGAGCTTTGTTGATACCTCTCCTCCCCGTTTTCTGTATTATTGTAGTTAAGTTTTTGCTCAAGCATGAAGGGACCTTTTGGAAATAATTAGAAAGGAAATGAAAGAATATCAAATTGAAAAACTAGACCTTAGGAAGAAACAATGGTGATGGGTTCCAGAAACATTGCCTGGGGTAAGAATGCAGAAGAAGGTTTATGGTGACCCTCCACAGCTTGGTTGGGAGTACCTGTGTAGTTTCTTCCCTGCTGTATTTTTGTAGATTCACATGTCAGCCTTCCTAGATTTCCTGAAAAGCCTTTCTGAGAAGAAAATACCATGGTCAGCAATATGTATGGCGTTTTATATTTGTCATTATAAATTATTAAATACATCTTCTGAAACACATGGCTTTTCTTGAATTAACACAGAAGAAACTAGTTTTCTGTGACCTTATTTTTGAGTATCCAGACCAATAAATAAGTCCTCAAAATTTCATATACAAAGAGGTAGCAGCTGCCTTCAGACCTTCCCTAATTAGTTGCTTCCAACCTTCCATACAACTTGTGATCCCAACTTCAGGCCTGGTAAGTACCAGGCAGAATAGAATTAAAGTGCAGAAGTCAGAGTGTTTTTTGATGTTTGTTGGTTTCTTGAGTATGACACGTTTGGTGAGAGCTGTGAGATAATTAAATCTATTGATATAATTGCCTTCTTAATTTCATCTTTGAATTTTTCATTGCTAGTATATTGAAAGACCCCTGGTGGCACAGTGGTTAAGAGCTCAGGCTGCTAACCAAAAGGCTGACAGTTTCATTCTACCAGCTGCTCCTTGGAAACCCTGTGGGGCAGTTCTCCTCTGTCCTGTAGGGTCACTGTGAGTCAGAATCGACAGCAGCACGTTTGGTTTTTTGGTTTTAGTGTATAGAAATAAAATTGATTTTTTATAAACTGATTTGTATCCCACAACCTTGCTGAACTCATTTATTAGCTTTAATGGTTTTTGTTTTTTTTTTTCCCTTCGTTGATTTTTTAGGATTTTTTATATACAAGATTATATCATCAGCAAATAGAGATAGTTTTACTTCTTACTTTGAAATTTGGATGTCTTTTATTTCTTTTTCTTGCTTAATTGTCCTGGCTAGAACCTACAGTATAATGTTGAATAAATGTGGCCAGAGTGGACCTATCTAACATATCTTGTTCCTGATCTTAGCAGGAAAGTTTTCAGTCTCTCATCATTATGTATAATGTTATACGTAGGTTTGTCGTAAATACTTTTTATCAGGTTGGAGAAGTCCCATTCTGTTCCTAGTTTGTTTGTTTGTTTTATCATGAAGGGTGTTGGATTTTATCAAATGCATTCTCTGCATCTATTGAGATGATTGTATAATTTTTGTCCTTTCCATGTCTCACTAGTCTTCCTCTTACAACTAAAAAATCTTGACATCGTACAACAGACAAACATAAAAAGATTCTGAAACATTTAAAGGAGAAGGTCCTAGGGACCTCCGGACTTGAGGAACAACACAGTGGTGAATTCTGTGGATTACTTTTTGCCCCTCCTATATCATGGATATGGCACTGAAGAAGCCTGAAATGCAGAATTACCAACAGGCATACACCAGAAAAATTCCCAATAAAAGCCTCCTCCCTCTAGCCAAAAGGCCTGGCTAAGGATGATGTAGCAGAACAGAAAACTTTTTTTGTTAATACCCTCCCCATTCCACTAGACACACACACACAAAAAAAACCCCTGCCACACACTCGCTTCACAGTGTCAGCAGGACTGAGTGTTGATCTGGGCATCTGGTCTGACCCAGTAGCACCAAGATGGGGCAAGTTGGCCCTCTGCTTTCCCCACTGGGGTGGTGTGTTAGTTATCTACTGCTGCTACAACAGAAATACCACAAGTGGATGGCTTTAACAAAGATAAATTTATTCTCTCACAGTCTAGGAGGCTAGAAGTCCGAGTACAGGGTGCCAGCTTCAGGGGAAGCCTTTCTCTCTCTGTCAGCTCTGGGGGAAGGTCCTTGTCATCAGTCTTCCCCAGCTGAGGAGCTTCTCAGTGCAGGGACTCTGGGTCCAAAGGATGCGCTATTCTCCTGGCTCTTGTTTCTTGGTGGTATGAGGTCCCCCTGTCTCTCTGCTTGCTTCTCTCTTTTATATCTCAAAAGAGATTGACTTAAGAAGCAACCTAATCTTGTAGATTGAGTCCTTCCTCATTAACATCACTGCCTCTAATCCGGCCTCATTAACATCATAGAGGTAGGATTTACAACACGTAGGAAAATCATATCAGGTGACAAAATGGTGGACAATCACACAATACAGGGAATCATGGCCTAGCCAAGTTGATACATATTTTGGGGGGACACAATTCAATCCACGATAGATGGTATCAGAAGAGATGAACAAGGAACTGAAATTCCATCCCAACTCAGCAGCAGAGAGGCAGAATGAGGTGATGTGAGGTGGTGCTAGTGAACACTTTGGTTTTCCTGCTGAGAGAGTCAGTAGGCCCCAATGGGACCTGAAACTTCCACCTCCTCTGAGTTGAGGCAATGCAAGGCAGTGCTAATTACCAGTCAACCTACCTCCCACTCCAGTGTCAGGGAGGCCCAGAGAGGAGCGGAATTTCCACCCTCACCTCATGGATTGACTGCCTGCAAAAAATATGTAGGATTCAGAATCTCCCAGCATAATACCCAAAATTAACAGAATAAAATTAAAATTTTTTCTTATACCAAGAACCAGGAAAATCTCAGAGTGAGAAAGGGAATGGACAGATGCCAGTGCCAAGATGATATGAACATTGGAGTTATCTGACAAGGATTTTTAAAAAGACATCATAAAAGTGCTCCAACGAGCAGTTACAAACACACTTGAAAGAAATGAAAAAATAGAAAGTCTCAGCAAAGATACAAAAAAAGAACTAAATGGAAATTTTAGAAATTAAGAACGCTGAAATTAAAAACTCACTGAATGGGCTCAATAGCAGATAAATACGAGAAATGAAACAAGCAGTGAACTTGAAGATGAAACAATAGAAATTAACCAATCTAAGCAACAGGGAGAAAATAGACTGAGAAGAAATGATCAAAACCTTAGGACCTGTGAGACAATAACAAAAGATCTAATATTTGTATCATTAGAATCCCAAAAGGAGAGGAGGAAAAGCATGGAACTGAAAAAGTATAAAAAGAAATAATGGCGGAGAACTTCCCAAATTTGGTGAAGGACAAGTTTTCAGATTCAGGAAGCTGTACAGAACTCAACAGGATAAATCCAAATAAATTCATGTCCAGACGCCTTGTAATCAAACTTCTGAAAACTAAAGGCAAAATATTTTGAAAGCAGCTAGAGAAAAACATTATCTGTAGAGAAACAATTGAGGCAACAGTAAATTTCTCACCAGAAACCATGAAGTTTAGATGGAAGTGACAAAATTTTTCAAGTGATAAGAGAAAACAACTGTCAACCTAGAATTCTATACCTAGTAAAAATATCTTTCAGGAAGGAAGGTGAAATCAAGATGAAGGAAAATTAAGAGGATTTGTCAGCAGCAGACCTACTGTAAAAGAATGGCTAAAGGAAATTCTCTAAACAGAAAGGAAATGATGAAAGAAGGGATCTTGGAACATTAGGAAGGAAGGAGGAACCCGGAAACCTGACAAGTGTACCCAGACTGCTAGCCACATAGTTAAGTAGCAGAGGAAACCAGGGCACATAGCTAGGGGTACCAGACCTGCCCTGTCCTGGAAAATAGAGTAGGCTGCTTACCCCTCTCAAGGGTACCACTGGGCATTGACTGCAGTTGACATCTTTTCAGGGAATGACATTGCTATCCCCAAGCACACAGATGTGGACCATACTGTTGAAAGACTCTTATATAAGCTCTGTTACATATTTGGATTACCCAAACACACACCATTAGACATTGTTAGAAGGATGATCTGCTGCAGCTTCTGCGCTTCTCA
The DNA here is from genome assembly GCA_030035585.1 of Dugong dugon. Classification (NCBI taxonomy): domain Eukaryota; kingdom Metazoa; phylum Chordata; class Mammalia; order Sirenia; family Dugongidae; genus Dugong; species Dugong dugon. The sequence goes on along the minus strand of CM057481.1, from coordinate 24,379,574 downwards.
CCCTGGCCGCCTAATCAGAAGCCTTGGGCCCAGAACATTCCTTGATAATGGAATCTGGGAACAGAGCTCCTCTCTCTCTCCCACTTTATTCTCCTTCATGGGGAGCCTCTCCCTGCTATGGGTGCACTGTACCCTTAGTCTCTCTGCTCTGTTCATGCGTGTGTGTTATATGGCACCTGGCCAACCCCCTTTCTATATCTCTTCTGGTGGGTACTGAATGAGGTTCTTCAGCTGCAACATGAAAGGGGTGTGTGCAGCCTACCTGCTGGTAGTGGGGGACTGCCTGCCTCCCACTGTTGAAGCTGATCTTGTTCTGTTTCTCTGTGTGAGTAAAGCAATGTTCTGTCCAATGCTTGTGAGTAAATTGTGCTGTGTTGGTGACCCTGGACTTTGACTTGACAACAGTAGTGCCACTTTTATAGCTAAAAGTGACTAGCAGTGGACAGTTACCTAGGACATTACTAGGACCTTTTATGCCCTGTATCATCCCCAAGCAACATATGCTATTAAAATGAGTGAACTCTTAAACTGAAAAAGATAACTGGACAACCAAGACTCAACTCTCAGTGGCGCACAATTTAAGATATGTAGTATGGGCTCTAAATGTGGCAGTCCCTCAAAAGGATACCTCCCACTTAAATGTTGAGGCTTGGGGAGTGGGTGAAAACCCAGACTGGATGTAAGAGGCTCAACCCACATAATTAAACCTCTTTTTTTCCTCCCACAGCTTATACCTGGAAAACTGGGCTACTGAAATTTGTGAGTAAGAAAGAAGAGCCAGGGGAGGAGACTGAAACCTGGTGTTTTGTTTTTGCTACTCACCTATGCTTTTGGGGTTTGGCAATTATAGATGATGATAATGATCATCAATATGAAGTGACAACTCCTAAGGTAGTGTTGGCATGGACCACATGTCAGAGGGTGGGAGATGTGCCAGGATGGTACAAGCTAGAAAATAAGGTGATACAAGTAAGAAAGAAACTCCTGAGCTAATTAGGGATGAATCTGGGCATATGGTGTGGGTAAGACGGGGAGGATTGGAAAAAAGGTGAAGTGATTACTACAGAGATTATCGTAATGATCATGTGGTTGTGGAAGGAGAGGAACAATCTGGGTTGGTAAAGAAAGAACGTCTTAGATACTGGGAAGTGAAGGATGGAGAAAGGGACCGTTACTCATTCTCAACTGTTGTCCGCAGAGTGGTTGGCTAATTCAACCCAGACTTCTATCACCACCCTCGACTTTTAACATTGGCCAACAAACAATTGTAAAACTCTCAGAGACTTTCCAACAGCCAGTCACTCCAGAAAGGAATAGCCTCCACTCTAAAAGAACAAGATTAACTGTCTGGACACTGATATGATTCCCTTTAGCTACATCCTGTTATTGTTGGGCTCTTGTTCATTTTTCACAGACTACTACTGATTGTTCTAAACTGTCAACAGAGTACTGGACAATCATTGCCCAGGATTTCCTGTTGGGTAGTTCATGTGGTTATGTGCTATTGCCAACGCTTCTTGCTACACCTGGATTAATGACATATTTAGCTGGTTTGGCCTGGACGGGGAGCCTGGCTGCAGTCTATTCTCCATGAAGGCCTGAACACCCTACTGGGAATCATAGTCATGGTCACTCTTGTACAGTGTTGCCTAAGACAAATGGAATGAATTTGTCCAAGCCTCTATCAGTACAATTAATTAAGAGTATTCAGTGGCCTATATGGTGGCCAATGCTCCTGTGAATTTTTAGCTGGATGTGTGAAAGGCCAGTGAGTGGAAGATGGAGTTGTAGGGGAATAGCTCCACCATAGTGCCCTGGCAATCTTGCACATATCTACATAAGCCATGCAGGCAAAATCTTGAGCCACAGACTATCTGAGTTTTGGCAGATAACCTTGTAATCCTTCCAGAACATGAGAGGAAGGGAGGAGGTTTACAAGGCCATCTCCCTCTCCCCTCTCTGTCTCCCAGGGGAGGCTATCAGGATATAGCTACAGAGTACAATACCACTTAGCTACAGTTTAGAACTGGCTCCGCAGCAGTGGGGAGTCCCACAACTGACATTGCAGTTATCCAGCCCCTTTTGTTTCATCTTCATTCTTTTTGGAGTGTGGGACAAGGATCCAGGGAGTTGGCACATTTGGCCATTCTTTTGCTTTCTGTGTAAGTAATGAATTGTGTAAATCCCAAAGTGGCTCAGTGTATCTTTACCAGCCAAATCAGTCAGGCCTTGGCCTTAGCTTTGCCTTCTGCTGTGTGCTTGACAGAAAGGACAATGGAAAGAGGAAAAATACAGGTATAGTAGATTATCTATCCATCTCCTCATTAGTTTTCTAAAAGTTTTGAACCAAAACACTGATCAGAACCATAAGAGACCCTCCTTCTGGTGGACCATTATCTACTAATCAGGCTGTCCTGGCATGGACTTGTAACGTGAAACTTTCCTCCAAAAATGGAGGGTGCCAAGAGACCAAAGAAAGAGGCGGGCAACTCCAGGGTGGCAGCAGAGGAGTTTATTAGGGAGACTTACATATAAAGCGAGTCCCGGGCGGCTGCAGGACCAAGCAGATTTCTACATCTTGCATTGGGAGGGCAGAGGTTTTATAGCAGTGGTGGACAGTGGTGACTACATGCCAGTGACTTACATAAGGATGGCTTAGCAAACGGTAATGAACTAGCAGAATGCATGAGGGCGCTCATGTTTGGCCTCGCAAAGCCGATTTCCTCTTCACAGGCATGTTCGGGGCTCATTGTTCAGTTGTCCAGAACCTCATAATTGTTTTGTCACCCAGTCCAGTTTTTTCCATCTTCTTTTCCCAAGAAACTTACGGGAACATTTGTTGTATGCTCAACCTACCTGGTGACCTTCACCATGGTAAGAATCACTGCTTCCTTCCCAGCACTCACAGCTAGTGTTCATTCACAAGCTTCTCCAGTATCCTTTCGAAAACAAACCTGGCAGCCTATCCGAGGCCTCCTTTGCTCTGTGGGTTTTTCACAGGTATGGTATCTGTAAGCTCGCAGGACCTGGAGAGCTATAAGGCATCCAAGCAGCTGGGTCTTGTTCACCCTGCTTAAAAGGTTAACTTCCTGACTTGCTTTGTGATGTTAGGCAAGCCATTTCCTCTCTTTGGGCCTTACTTCAACTGAAAAACTAAAGGTTCAACATTTATTCATTCTTTTACTCAACAGATATTCCTTGGCACTTAAATTGGACCCCACGAGATGACAGACATTGGGTGCATATTAGAGGCATAAAAATGAGTAAGTCAAGGATATATAATCTGCCCTCTGGGAATGTAAAACCTAGTAAAGGGAGGCAGATACACAACAGGTGCAGTCAAGTGAAGTATGTTGTTAGGTGTCGTTGAGTCAGTTCTGACTCATAGCGACCCTGTGTACAATGGATGAAACACTGCCCGCCCCTCCACCATCCTCATAATCGTTGTTATGCTTGAGCCCATTGTTGCAGCCACTGTGTCACTCCATCTCGTTTAAGGTCCTCCTCTTTTCCGATGATCCTCTACCAAGCACGATGTCCTTCTCCAGGGACTGGTCTGTCCCTCCTGATAACATGTCCAAAGTATGTAAGATAAGTCTCGCCATCCTTGCTTCTCAGGAGCATTCTGGCTGTACTTCTAAAACAGATTTGTTCTTCTGGCAGTCTATGTTGTTGTTACTGTGTGCTGGCAAGTCAATTCCAACTCCTAGCGAGACTATAGGACAGAGTAGCATTGCCCCGTAGGGTTTCCAAGGAGCAGTTGGTGGATTCAAACTGCCGACGTTTTGGTTAGTAGCCTGAGCTTTATATCCACTTCACCATCAAAGTTCTGCTTCACCACCAGGGCAGTCCATGGTATATTCAATATTCTTCACCAACACCATAATTCAAAGGCATCAATTCTTCGGTCTTTATTCGTTGTTCAGCTTTCGCATGCATATGAGGTGATTGAAAACACCATCGTTTGGGTCAGGTGCACCTTAGTCCTTAAAGTGACATCTCTTGCTTTTTAACAGTTTTGCAGCAGATTTGCCCAATGCAGTGCATCCTATGATTTCTTGACTCTGCTTCCATGAGCATTGATTGTGGATCCAAGTAAAATGAAATCCTTCACAACTTCAGTCTTTTCTCCATTTATCCTGATGTTCCTTAACTGGTCCAATTGTGAGGATTTTTGTTTTCTTTATGTTGAGGTGTAGTCCATACTGAAGCCTGTAGTCTTTGACCTTCATCAGTAAGTGCTTCAAGTCCTCTTCACTTTCAGCAAGCAAAGTGGTATCATCTGCATAACACAGGTTGTTAATGAGTCTTCCTCTGATCCTGATGCAGCGTTCTTCATATAGTGCAGCTTCTTGGATTATTTGCTCAGCATACAGATTGAATAAGTATGGTGAAAGGAGACAACCCTGACGCACACCTTTTCTGACTTGAAACCACGCAGTATCCCTTGGTGTGTTTGAACGACTGCCTTTTGGTCGATGTACAAGTTCCTCATGAGCACAGTTATGTGTAAGTGAAGTATGGGTTGCTGTGTATCAGCATTCATCCATACTACAGTGCAGCGGTGTGCAAATGAAGTGGTGGTTACTGGGAGGAGGACGGCTGGGAAAGGATTTCCATAGGAACCCCTCTCTCCAGCTGCCTGCTCCCCTAGAATCAGTTAGGATGCCCCTGGGGAGGTCAGTGTCTTGTCGAGACAATGACATCACTAGGGTTGGTGTCACCAAGTGTCCTAACTCATGGAGTCCCCCCCCCCCCCCCATGGACTGCCTGCCTTACCAGACTGTACAGAATCCTTAGTATTGTTTTTTTTTAATACTAATGTTACTCATAAATCATAGTTCCCATATATCAGTCCTTCTTTTCCTTTATTACTTCATTCTCAGAAGTTATTGATATAGATTCACAAGTACTAATTGCCACAATATTGTAACTAAAACACCAGAAAATTTGACAAAATCAGCAACTATAAAGACACAGGCAGCAGTGTAAACAACAGCGTGTGCCGGTAGTGCCTGCTTGTAGCGCATGCAGAGGAAACCAAGGTGGTTCCAAGCATCACTGTAATTGGATAATAACAACAGCTATGACCTGAATGCATTAGCAGATTCAAAAAGTAAATTAGCATAGAGTTTTAGCCTTGTAGGTATATTGATACATGCAAGATGGGCCTACCAAAAATGTTTTTGTTGTTATAGCTAACTACAGGGATATTTTTATTAAAAATAATAAATTTCTCCTAAAACACTGCACAAAAATTTTATGTCATTTTGGTGTCACCCCTTCTGCAGTGCCACCCAGTGTGGTCCGCAAGCCTGCACCCCTCTAGTGAGGCCAGAGTGGCGAGATCTAGACTACGTTCCGCTCCTTCTTGCTCTGCGGGGAGGGGAAGGAGGACCACAGAGACGACTCCCTCGCTGTCCTAGAGAAGCTGGAGCAGCACGAGGGCCGCATCCTCGGTCTCCTAGACCCCGAGGCGTGTGGGGAACAGAGCGTTGGGGGCTCGCGGGGCGCGAATCCTGGGTCTGGCTTCGGCGCGGGGACGCTGTGCCAGGTCGACCCGGTCCCGGCCCCCCACCCCCGCTTCGACCACTGTCAGCCCCGGGTCGGGCCGGCGCGCGCTTTCTTCCCCGGAGGGCGGCGGGGGCTATGGCCTCCGCGGCCCTAACGTGCCGGGCCCGCCTCGGCCCTGCCTTCGAGCGGCCGCCCGGACGTCCCGCTCCGTCCCGTGCGCACCCGGTGAGTGCGGGGCTGGCGCCTGGAAGCGGACTCGGCCCTGCCCCGGGCTCTAGACCCACATAAGGGGCAGAGGGGGGGTGGTGCGGTGACTGGGAAATGGGGGTACAGGCTAGAGTGGAGGGCCCGGAGAGGTAGGCCGGGTGCAAAGTGAATTTGACAGCCCCAGACTTGAGCCGGCAGAAGCAGACATGCTAAGGGCAGAGGTGTTAACAGCGCAGTGGGTAGCGGCGAATGCCTGGAATTTTAATGAACCTAGTTTTTTACAAAACAGGTTATATTTGAGATGAGTCTCTCGATGAACAGGAGTTCAGGTGCAGAAAGAAGGAACTCGATCTTCAGGCAGAGGGAGCTACAGGTTCAAGGGCACAGATCTGAGTGAGGAGAGGGTTTGGCATCTTAACAGGATGTTGAGAGGATAGGGGATGGGGGTGGTAGTGCCAAGATAGGATCCTGGGCACGTAAGCTGGGTCGCCGGATAATAAATGGAATTGTCTGTGGTGCAGAGGAATTTGGACTTTATTAGTTAGGCAGAGGTGAGCCAGCCCGAGCCTTTGAGCTCTGGAGTGCTGGATAAATCGCTGTGAGGACTTTGTAGGGCTAGGCTTGAAGTATAATGGACCAGAATCGGCAGCTCCTTATTATGGAGACAGAAAGCCTGAATTATAGGATTTCCTATAATATAGGAAATTATAGGAAGTCTTAATAGTTGTAGGTTAACACAGTGTTTTTTAAGGAAGAGCATGAGAAAGCGGAAGGAAAGAAAGAAAAGGTGCCGCAGCTCCGACTTCCAAAGAAGTATAGAAAAAGGGGACATTGAGACTGGGACATGGGGAAGAAAGAGGGGGATGGTATGTTTTAGAGGGTGCGTTGAGATGGAGCATGCAATAAATACAGAGTTAACATCTGTCCTGTTGAGTGTAGTATTTTGGGCAACCTGAGTGTTCCCAGGACCCCTTAGCTGCCTCTTTGGCTGGTGGCAATGACTGAGAGGGAGAGAAGAGGAATAGGGGAAGTAGGGGTGGCAGGAGTGAGGATAGAAGGGAGTATGACATAGTAGGTAAGAGCCAGAAAGTCACACAGGCCTGGGTTCTGTCTCAGTTCTGTGTCTTTGGGCAAGTTCATCAGAGCTTCAGTTTCCTCTTCTGTAAAATGAATCTAATGCTTTCTTCCTAGGCTGTGAGGCATAAAAAACATAATATATGTAAAGCGCTTGGCACAGGCTCAATAAACAATAGTTGTTCTTGTTGTCAAGGATTGGCGACCTCTGGAGGAGAACATACTGTGGAGAAGGCATGGGATCTAGAACTCAAGTGATTGTTTTGAGTATAGAGATGAAAAGGGAGAACTTTTGCAGAGACTCATGAAAAAGATGAGAGGATGTTTGCTGAAATAAAGATGAAGAGACATGAGGAAACTGATGACTGATCTTTTATATCTTCTCTGTAAGTAGGGGATGAAATCTGCTTAAGAGTACCCTGAGATACTCAGAATCCAGGAACCCAGCAGGCTTCCCCTCTTAGTGCCCTGTCTGCCTGGGTCCTGGGGTTATCCTAGGGCATTTATATACTTGTTGTTTCAGGAGTCACTGACCTTCGAGGATGTAGCTGTTTACTTCTCTGAGAACGAATGGACCAGCCTGGCCCCTGCCCAGAGGGCTCTGTACAGGGATGTGATGCTGGAAAATTATGGGGCTGTGGCTTCCCTGGGTAAGGGTATCTCCCTTTGGCCTCTGCCTCTGCCCTTCAGAGTTTCCTAGCTTCTTCTACCTCAGAGGCACGAGAGTCATTGATAATCCTGAGCTGAGCGGTAGCTTCAGGCTCTTGGATTCTTAATGGCCCAACCTCAGAGGTTGCTGAGAACTGGGAAGTCCTGGTATCAATTTGGGCCTCAGAAAGGACTTCCTTAAGATGCCTACCCGACCCCCTTTTTTGTGGGTACAGTGGGAAGAGAGAAGATTCCTGGGACTCCACTGAGGTCTCAGTTCCCCACCCCACAGTTCTGTAGGGAAGTTCCTGGCCCAATACTGAACATCCTTATACATATGTCTGAACTTGAGCACTCTAAGAGAGAGAGAGGACAAGAAAGCTCAATTCCTCAATGAGTGAAATCATCCATTTGCTCACTCAAACTGTTACTGAGCTCCTCTTATTCTGTCAACTTCCTGACCTTTGTAAGCCTCTTGGCCCTCTCCCCCGGGTCTCCTGTCCCTTATCTGTCCTTGCTGTCCCTAGTTATTACCTTCTTCCTCCTGCCTCAGAAGACAAGGCCTGGGAGGAGTCCTGGGATTGTTCTGTGTGACTCCATTCACCTGCTTGTCCCATTTCCTTTCTCTCAAGCAGCATTTCCATTTCCTAAACCGGCTTTGATTTCCCAGCTGGAACAAGGAGAAACACCCTGGTGCTTGGCTCCTCAAGGAGCTCTGGATGGAAAGGGCCGGAGGGGCGTCTCCTCAGGTGAGTGAGAACACACATGCCAGTCATCTGACCAGTTCCCTTATCTTGTTCTTTAAAATGTAATAGGTATGTGTTCTATTAACCCAATACTGTAGACACCAGTGGAATTCCCATTTTTCTCTGTGTTCTCATGGTTTTCCATTTTGAGTCCTTGTATTATTCATCCTGCTCCCTCCTGGCTCTGGTGTGCCATCTTCATTCACCTGTTTTGCCTCCTCGTCCCCCTCTGTTGTTCTTATGATGGTCACCATTTATCTTTACTCCCTTACTTTCCCGTTTACTCCCTGATATGAAGTGGCCTTCCTACTTCCCCAGCCTACTTACAGTCTTCCAACAGAAGATTCTGACTCTGTGCTTGGCAGATAATCTTTATCATTAGAAGTTGCGCAGTCTTGGTAACTCTCAGCCAAATAGTTCCTATTCCCCAGAGATTCCTGGAGAAAGCCCTGGGATTCCTTTAGGCTTTTCTGCTCCTAGTTTCCTAGTGAGACTTGTGTGCCCCTACTGCCTCCCTGGCCCCATTCCTTCTTCTTGTCAAGGCTCTTCTGTGGGCACAGGGGGTCTTAAGCTTGGTTTCAACTTTCCCCATTCTCACAGTTCTTTGCTGTGTCTGACAGTGTTTCTATATTAGAGTACTTTTGATTGTAAGTAACAGAAAACCCAACTCGAACTGACTTAAACAATAAAGAGGAATTTACTATTTCATGTAGCTGGAAGTACATAGGTAGATGGGTTGTGGGTATAGTTTGATCAGAATTCAAGTCTCTTCTGTGTCTCCTTGTATGTCAACTTTGTCTGCAGTCTGGCTTCTCTCACAGTTGTAAGATGGTTGATAGTTGTACCCAGACCTTTTTGCTTCCTTCTTTATACCTGTGGGAAGAAACAGGGCAGGTCTTCCCCATTGGGAATCAAAGTCCCAAGTATTGCTCAGATTGGAACATCTTAAGTCGTATGCCAGCTCTAAATCACTGTGGCCAGGGAAATACCATGCACTGATTGGCTTGGCTTAACTTGGATTGCCTATCCCTGAATCAATTATTGTAGCAAGTGGGGTGGGCTTAGCCTGATTGGCTTCTACTAGTCAGAGCCTACCCTAGGATCTGGGGCTACTACACACTGCGGGAGGATTAGAATGGTTGTAGGGAGACAACCACAATGTCCTCTACACTCTGTCATGATATTAGTGCTTACTCCTCCCACCACCTATGGGAATTTCCCATCTTTCCTTTAGGCAGAAAGCCAACAGCTAAGTTATTCCTTGGGCAAAACCCCAACTCCCTGACCTACCGTAATCTTCCTGGAGAACATCTGTTGCTACACAAAGCCCACTTTTGTCTCTGAGAAGAGAATACTCAGGGGACACACAGCCTCTTCCTTTAGTGATATAAAAGGTTGTCATTTGGAGTACGTGAAATTGCTCTGAATCTTAGGAGGCTTTAGATGGGAGTGACAAAGGACAGATCTTAGCTTGGTTTGAAAATGAGTTTATTAGAGTGGACCTGTGTGAATAGAGGTGTCCATCAGTAGAGTAAGGTAAGACTTCTGGAAATGGCTGATGAGACTTGAGGCCATTTCTTATGGATGCCATAGAGAGACCCATCATTGAACTGCCTCAGATCCTTTGTGGAATGTGAAAGCAATAGATAGATAGGAAGGAAAGAAGCTAAGATTGTAGTTTTCCAACATAGGCTGACTAGACAGAGAGTTCCCAGGAATAGCTCTTTGCAATTCCATCCTATCCTGATTCTTTTACTATATAAACTGGCTTTCATCTTCACAGGGCAAGTGAAGAAGAAGCCCTAGTCTTAGATCTTAATGGTGTTGTGCTGGAACATGAAAACTTGCTTAAGTTTCTTTCTCAATTTTCCTATTTCTTCTTCTTGACATTTTAAAATGGGTTATATGTTTTCATCTCTTTGGGAATTGATGGAATTGCAACTTCCTAACCTTCATATTATTTGTCCCCCTCAAGATTCAGATCATCTGTGTTACCAACACCCACGTTTATTCTCTCATTGCCACTTCCATCTCTGCTCTTTTCCTAATGGGCCCCATTCCTCTGACTGAACTGGCCTTATTTGTATCTTGACCCTGGCAGGATGTCCATTTCTAAAGCCTGCTGGGATCTCCCAGCTTGAGCAGGTGGAAGAGCCACTGAACCTGAAACTGCAAAGAGAGGGTCCAAGTCTAATTTGTACTGGTAAGTGAGAGGGAAATGGGCACTTTTCTCCGTGTCACACATTTTCCTCTGCCTTTCCTTTGTAAAATGTTAAAAATCCATTTTACTGCTCATGCTTTAAATGAAGTCTCCAGAAACCTCCAAATCAATTAATCAAGAAGAAACTTAAACCCTAATGTTCCAGCTTTCATGAGGTCAAGTCAATTAATTAAATTAGGATGGGTCTTGGGTCCTAGGATCAAACTGAATACATGGCCTACTCATCTGGCCATTGTGGTCAACCGATATTTTTAAATGCTATATTTTACTCATTGTATTAGTTGGCAGGGATCAAAACATAAGTTAGCTAGGGTCTTTATCCTGGAAGGGTTCTCAGTCTAATGGAACAGTCAGATACACAAATGCATAATTACAGCAAAATGATGGTGCTATAACATAGGTGTGAATAGGCACTATGGGAACAAAGAGGAGGGAATCTTTGCCCAGCTCTCCCTGAAATAATGTGGGGAAACATTTTTCATGGTGGGCCTGTTGATTGGATTGAGTGACAAGACTACATTTCCTTTTATTAGTGTTGAGAAGTGAGAGGAAGATCTTTCTTGTTGCTGTTGCCCCTTGTGTGACAAAGCTCAGTTCCTCAGGTGTACCAGAAAGGATTCTTTATCTCTGAACAGGTCCTCTGCCCTGAATTCTGGCCTGTTCTTCTCATATCATAAACTGAACTGAGCTACTTAAAAGGAATTGTGACTTGTCTCACTTGGATTCAATGTAACTATTTCCTGAGAGCCCGCCTTGTGCTTGATCGGTGCTGGGAATCACAGCCCTCATAGGCTCTCTGTCTAGTTTCTGTGTTTTGCTTACTTTCTGTATGTTAGCCTTGCTTTGCCATTTTCTGCTAGGACAAGGCTGCCAAGACACAGGGTGGCACTTGGAGAGAAATGGACATATTAATACCACTTGGTGGGTAATGATAACATTTGCAGCTTTGATTTCTTCTTTCAGAGGATGTGTCGAAGAGTGAAAAAGAGGATTTTATTCCGAAGCAGGAATTTTTTCAGGAGGCATATGACCGTATGGTGCTATCACGTAGATCCCAGTGGTATGACTGCCAGGAATTCTGGTTTGGAAAAACCTATGAAGATGAGAAAAGCAGGTTAGGGAGATGGGCCAGTGGGGAAAGCGTGGAGAGTGCTACAGATGATATTATAGAAGTGATTGTCACAGATGAGATGATCTCAGTAGAAGAGAGTTCAGACAGTACTGACCTCAATACCCACCTTACTATACATCATAAAATTCTACATGGGCAGCTATTCTGTATATCTGAAGATTGTGGCAAGTGTTTTTATCAAAATGAAGACTTTGATCAACACCAGAGAACTCATAATAAAGAAAAAGTCTATGGATGTAAGGAACGTGGGAAGGCTTTCCGTTTTAGATCACATTGCATTGCACATCAGAGAATTCACACTAGGGTAAAACCCTATGAATGTCAAGAATGTGCTAAAGCCTTTGTTTGGAAGTCAAACCTAATTAGGCACCAGAGAGTACATACTGGAGAGAAACCCTTTGAATGTAAGGAATGTGGGAAGGGCTTTAGTCAGAATACAAGCCTTATACAACATCAGCGTATCCACACTGGGGAGAAACCATATACATGTAAAGAATGTGGAAAAAGCTTTACTCGGAACCCTGCCCTTCTTCGACATCAGAGAATCCACACTGGGGAGAAGCCTTATGAATGTAAGGTATGTGGGAAAGGCTTCATGTGGAACTCAGACCTTGCTCAGCACCACAGGGTCCACACTGGGGAGAAGCCTCATGAATGTACTGAATGTGGGAAAAGCTTCATTTGCAAGGCACACCTTATCCGACATCAGAGAATTCATACTGGGGAAAGACCCTATAAATGTAATGAGTGTGGGAAGGCCTTCAGTCAGAATTCTGTCTTAATTAAGCACCGGAACCGCCATGATAGAGGGAAACCCTCTAACTGTCAGACCTCTCATCTTCTTGAACATTAGAGAGTGCATAATGCTGATACTTGTTTATAATTCTCATGCTACAGGAATCCCAGAGAGAAAATGAGGTGACCTTCCGCAATTTTACTCTTATCCTAATAGCCAGTAATATCTTGCCCTTTCTCCTGAATGGATACCCAGTACCTAACAAGACCGGTCCCCCTGTTCAACCATGTTTATACCAGCCTCTATTTAGTTGAGCACCTACTATATGTCAGGTGCTTTACATGCATTATTTAATTTTCTTAACAATTCAATTAAGGTAAGTACTCATCTCCATTTTACAAATGAGGAATCAGGTTGAAAGAGGTGGTTAAAAAACTCATTCAAAATTACACAGCTAATAAATGATGGAGTTGAAATTGGAACCAGGCTATCTGACTCCAGAGTCCGCTGTTCTTTATTTAATTATGCACATTCCTGCCTCTACCCATTTTTATTTGCTCAGGTTTCCCTGGTTACCCAGCTCCTTCAACTAAACAGACTTATTTTTCTATCCTTTTTGTAATCAGTACCACCCAAGTTGGTATTCAATTATGTGCTGTCTTATATTTTTATGATAGTCTCATATGTGTTAATCTTGACTTCAGCTAAGTTTCCCTTTGAGAGCCAACACTGCATTTTTTTTCTCATATTTTAAAACTTATTTATTTTTTACTAGATATAACATGGATATGATAAACAAAAAGTTGAAATAGTTCAAAAAGATGTTCAAGGAAAAGTAAGTTTCCTTTTCACTCTTCCCCAATTACTGTTACTAGTTGTGTAATCTTCTGGAGATATTCCCTATAAATAGACAAGTATTTATTAATATTGCTTTTCATAAGTCTAGCTCACCCAAAGCCTTATTTGATGTAGGTGACACTGAAATTAATGTTGCCAACTCCAGGATCTTGTTCTCAGAAGTTGTGGTTCTCCTTGGGGTCACCAAGGTAACTTAGGAAAAGCAGTAGAAGGTAGTTTGGGTTGTGCAGTCTTGGGAGACCTGATTGCCCTTGTGTTATCAGCCTGCACTCTGGGCATAGAAAATATGATGTAAACCAAGCTTGAGATTTTTGTCATAAAAATCTGTATAGCTACAACCCCTTTCCTCATTGCAACATTATCCTAAATCCTTTCCAGTCTGTCTCCCTCCCATTGCCATAATAACCCACACCCCAAAGTAAGCTATGGGTCAGTCACCAAGGGAGGGAGAAACAGCCAGTTTCTGATGATGGTTAATGCTCTGTTAGATACTTTCAGCCAGTCAGCAGTTGAAAAGATCCCATCTGATCTAGTATCTTGGTGCCAGAGACACAAATGCCCTTCCCAGGTCCAGGATCAAAGATACATGCTAGGAACACATAGATTTTACACAAGTAAGGGGAAGATGAAGAATTGCAAAATTAACTATACTTGAAATCAGAAGGAGTCTACGTAACAATATCTTCTTAAAGGGGATGCAAGCTGTTATTAGTAGCAATTAAATGCAGGATATTAGAGAGTAATACTGACCATCTTGACACTATCTCAAGAGAACCAAAGACCCTATTCAGGGGAGAAGAATGCTGACCAAATCAGACAGGTTTGAAATGTCCATTTCAGATTCTTGACCTTTAGAGTCATCCTTCAGACAATGCGCTGCTATTTAGGCATTTCATTTTGTAAACTGCCTGCAAGTTAGTTTACTTTTTGATTAAGGAGCAATGACAAGAAGCCAGAGGCCTGCTTGGACCCGCCTTCTGCTTCCTGAAAATCACAAACACTAACTCCAGAGACCCTGATTGCTGAAGCCTAAATCTATGTGGTAAGGAGAACTTGCCCTAGTTCAGCATAGCCAGGACAACCTCTAATAAGCAGTATAAATTTTGTATCGCAGAACCAAGGAAATGGAAATGAATGATGTGAACAGGTGTTTGAAGGAAGTTGTTTATTAAATGTTATTGAGCACCTACCTGTGTGCAAAGCCTTGTGCCAGGCACTGGGTAGACAGTAAATCAGACTTACCCCCTGCCCTCCTGGAACATTTAGTCTAGTGGGAGAGACCAACCCCCTTCCCACAAAAAAATTAACTAAAATAATTTTAAAAACTATTTTAAATTGCAAAGTACTATAAAGGGAATGAACAGAGTGCTGAGAGAATGGTATGGAGGGGACCTACTTTATATAGGTGGTCAGGGAATGCTTATGCTAGGAAGGAAGTAACATTAAAGCTAAGAATCGACGGGTGAGAAAGAACCAGTTGTATCAAGAGCAAGAGAAGAACAGCAGGCAAAGGGAACAGCTATGCAGACTCCCTGATGTGAGAAGAGCTTGCATGTTCAGGGTACCAAAAAGAGTGTGTGTAGAACAAGTTGGGTTTGGAGAGAGAGGTGGGCCAGATCATTCAACAATCTTACTTGAGAAGAGAAGCCATCGAAAGGTATTCAGTGGAGGAGTGACATGTTTGATTTCTATTTTAAGAAGACCACTCTGGCTACTAAATAGAAAATGGTTTGTAGAGGGACAAGACTGAAAAAGATAATGTTGGAGGCTGTAGTAGCAGTCCAGGTGTGAAAGGATGGTGACCTGGAGAGGGTAGTATTAATGAAGATGGAGAGAAGTAGATAAGATTTAAGAGATATTTTGGAAATAGAATCATTAGACCTGCTAATGATTGGATACAAGGGGTAATGGGTAGGGAGGAATCAAGGATGACTTTCTGATTTCTGGCTTTAGCAGCTGAGTGGGTAGTGGTGCCATTTACTGGAACGGGTAAGACTGGAAAAGGAATAGGTTTGGGGAGGAAGAAATCTAGAACTCTGTTTTGGATTAACATATTTGAAATTTGTATAAGATGTGCAGGTGAAACTTTCAAGTAGTATACAGGGCTGGAGCTGTACATTTGGAGTCATCAAATAAGCAGAAGAGGTGTAAAGACATGGGAAGGAATGAAAGAAATCTCTAGAGCTATGTTATTCAGTACAACAGCCACCAGCCACGTGTGGCTATTTAAATTAAAATTAAATAAAATTTTAGTTCCTCAGTCACACTGGCCACATTTCAAGTGCTCAGTAATCATATATGGCAGTTGGCCACCATATTGGATAGTGTAGATATCGTATGTTTTCATCACTGCAGAAAGTACTGTTGGACATCGCTGCCCTAGAGAGCGTATAGCAAGATAAGAGAGCCCAGGATGGAGTCCTATGAAATACCAATTTGTTATTTAGGGAGTTGGACATAGGGGGAGGAGCCAGCAAGAGATGCTCAGAAAGAGCAGCCAGTGAGGGGTTGGCAACAATACCAGTGTACACATTATGCAGGAAGCAGTTGAAATATAGGGTTGAAGGTTAGACCATGGCTGAAAGGTGGTGATCATTAAAACCCTAAATACTCACAAGCTCCCAGAGTGGCAATGATGTATATGCTGGAAGAGGTCAGTATCTTAAAATGGGAAAGAAGCAGAGAGAGAATACGAGTATGAGCGAACATGAAAGAGAAGGGACAGTTTGGACTTCTAGAGGCGCATTATTGAAGTTGATCAACCCCAGAAACTCCCTCAAAGATGGAAATGTGTGTGGGTAGGGAAGATTTTTAAGATTATCACAATGAGAAAATTATCAAAATATGGCAACAGATAGGTATTCTAGAAGGTTTAGGAAATAGAATGTGGAAATGGATCCCCTACCAAGAGAATTCTTAACTTGTCGTTTTCTTACCAGAGGCCCAGAGATAGGCATTTGGAAGTCCTGAGCCCACATCACAGACTCTATAGTGTCACATAAGGCAGTCCCTGGGTTACAAACTAACTTACGGACAACTCATACTTAAGAACAGACTGCCATAAGGCCTGTTACATTAAAAATCTGAGTTAAATACAGTGGTTCATAATGAACGCACACAGTATTTGTGACACTTATGAAAACATTGTGTGGTTTGGAAATGTTAAGTGTTTTATATACATAGAAAGGTAAAATACATACTATATACTAAGACATTTTACTTACTGACCCTAAGTAAGAACCATATGTACCTGTTCTAACTTACCTACAAATTCGACTTAAAGACAGATTAGGAATGGATCCGACTTGTAACCCCGGGACTGCCTGTATTCACGAAAGTAGGAGCACCTGTAAAGAGAAGTGACTGCTTGGCCTGCCACGGAAACTCCTCAGTCTCAATTCAGAGATCCATCAGGCTCTCTCATTTAGTGTTCAAATCAATGTCACTAGGAAAAAAAAAAAATCAAATGCATTAAACGCATGAACACAGGGACAAAAAAATAATGGAATTTTAACATGGAAGACTTTCCCATCTGTAGTGACACTTCCTAGACTTGTAAAACTCAGAAAAGGAATAAAAGTACTAACTCAGTTCCTAAATCCAGGACAAACATAAAAGGTGGAAATTTAAGATATTCTCTGATAAATTACAAGGAACAGAATACCTCAAAATCAGTAATTGGGCATGGTAAAATTTTGTCTTCGAAGATCTTCAAAATTGCAAAGTGAGGAAATGTGAAAATAGTGTGTAAAGTCATTAACCTACTGAAATTTAGGTGGCCTACCATGAACTGGGAAATGAATAATTAAATCCCTGCTATTTTGCAACCCTATGTCAGATACAGAGTTACTTATTTTAGAAGCAGCTCAGTTGCACATCATTGTCTGTAATTCTGAGCATCTGTCTTTTTGAGTTTGAGACTCTGCAATGGTCATCTCATTTGGTTTCCAGCATCCATTCCTCTTCCCTTTGAGAACAGTGACCCAAATATTCTTTGAGAAAGTATCCTTTCTCAGCCACGTGGTTTGGCTCCCCCTAAGTTTATGAGTGGACGCTGTTTGGCTTAGGTCAGTCAATTTATCCCATCCCCTTGGCCACAGAGCCAGAGAACTGTGAGAAGATATTTACTGGACCTTCTGGAAGAGAGAGGCTTCTTTTCTTCTATGGGAGCCACCAAAGGAGATAACTCTCTGTCCTCTTCTTGGTATGTAGGAAGATCTGAGGCCTAGAACTGTAGCAACTGTTTTCTATTAAAAAGGGGAAAATCTGGAGCTTCTAGGTGCTGCCATCCAGAGCCAAAAGATGAAACCAATACCAAAGAAGACAGTGGCAAAGCAGAGAGAAACTGGGTCCTTGGCAACATCATTTGAGCCACTAGACCAAGCCTTACTTGAAGTAAACCTACCTCTGGACTTTTCAGCTATGTGAGCCAATAAATATCTTCTGTTGAGCTAGTCAGATTTGGGTGTTCTGTCATTTGCAACTTAACTAGTCATAGCTGATATGGGCTTGAATTTGAAAACACTTTGCTCATACAGCACCGTAACATAGCATTTTTCTCTTGCTTGGTAGTCACACGAGCTCCTCATTTGTATCTCTTCTCAGCTGCTTGAAGGTTGAGTGTTTAAATAGATGCCTTTCATGTCCTAAAGTTAATTTTATGAATACCACCTGACTGATGTTTTAAGTCATACTGTAACATACCCTCCAAACTTAATGAAAATATATTCTCAGTTCTAGATTCTGTAGACGATAACTTCTAGCTCTTTGAGATGACTTACAGGCTCCCCTACCATATTTAAGTGAATTTTGTATTTGCCACGTCACCTGTATTTTAAGTCAGATTCATTGTGAAATAACCAGGTGCTGGATTCAGATCTGCTAGACACTTTGTTTTATTGAACAATACTCTAGTAATTGTTGAGAAGGACAGAGTCCAGACCTAGAGATAGATTCTATTAAGCTGAAAGTCATCTCTCTGCCCAGTGACTGAGATAAAAGTTATAGATTGAAAAGTTGCTTCCTATTTGACCAAGAGAAAACATGCAAAAAGAAATAGTGTTGACCATTTTTGTCTTTTTTTTTTTCTGAAGAAGGGCTGTTGTTGTCTGGTGCAAACAATATAGGTGTTGGCACTAAGCAACTGCATTTGTCAGTCCTCACACTCATTTCCATCATTCCTAGTCCAAGCTGGGCTAAAGTGTGTTTAGCAAGAATGAAGTTTAAGACCCAATACCTTCTGACTTCCACTATATTGTACCCACTAAACTTGGTGACAGGTTATTTGTTGGATTTCAAATGACATATTAAGGAATAGACACTTCTAATCTGTTGATAATAAAAAGAAATGAAAAAGAATTGGTGTGAGAGAAGAAACTAAAAAGTAAATTTTCCTATCAAGCAATCAACTGGTGTCTCAGATAGTGTCCTGGACCATAGGTTTCTTCCTTGGATAAGTTTCCTGCCCACTAGGAGCACCCTGTGGAGAGGTTGAGGTAGGCTTTTGACTCTGCCTTCTACTGTTTGAGAGAATATTAATTCTAAATGTATGAGCTCTAACCACCAGACCCAAAATAACACTTTATTTCCTGGGAGGCTTATGGGATTCTCATGAAAATGGGGATAAACACCCCTGAAATTTTACTGTCCTGGGGTGGTAGATCAGATTCCCTGATGTTCCTTTGAAAAGTATGTGCTCGTGTGAAGGGAAAACAAAGGAGGGAATACATCGATCCACTTTGACACTATAAATGAAAAATGTGGTATATACTGGTAACTGCTGGCAAATGAGATTTTTAAAAAAGGTGGGGTGTACAAAGTGAAAATATTCTGAAAAAGTAAAAAACATTCCTGAGAGAAGCAATAAATGATGATGTAAACATGGGAACTGAAAATCAAAATACATACAAGAGGTGGGCATGATCCATCTTTGATGCCAACTTGACCTACAGATGGGGCTGGATGCTGTTGCCCAGGAAAGTGAGAGTCGTCCTGAAAGACTAGCCCCAGTTCATGACACTGTCCCCATTTCGTCTCTTATTTCTTCCACTTATTCTTCACCATAGCAATTGGCTTCTGCTTCCACCAAGCTCCTTGAGCTAAGGTTATTACCAATAACTGGCTTCTTTGGCTTCATCCTTTCTGGCACGGTACCCTGTTGACAGCTTTCACACCTTGAGGATGCCCTCTTGACTCCTAGGGCACCATTTTCTCCTGGTGTTCCTGACCTGTTAACTATTGCTTTTGAGTTCCCTCTTCTTTTGCCCACCTTTTAAAGATAAGCAGTCCCCTAGGGATCCAATCTTGTCCTTTTCCTGACTTTGCACACTGCCACTAGGTGGCAGAATTATTTGTCCATTTAAGCTACATCTAGGTGCCACATGCACAAAACGGAATTTATTATCCTTACCTACAAGTGTACATTACCCCATTTTCACTGCCACCTATCCCCTTATCCAAGCCAGGAACTTCACAAGAACCTTCAGCTCCTCTCTATCCTGCACACTTATAAACAGTCTGTGATGATTCCTACTCATGAATATAGCAGATCTACCACCTCCTTTGCACGTCCTTTGCTTTACTTCATGTAGTGACCATCCCAGAGTTTTGTGACAGCTATTGTCCTTTCTATCCTTTCTCATTCTGAGATCAAGAAACTTAAAATGAAAATCTAATTATATCACTCTCTTTCTGAAAACCCTTTAATGATTCTGTTGTCTGTAAAACAAAATCCAAATTCCTTAGGTCAGTATTCAAAACTTCATAAATGGTTTGTTTTAATCTATGGTTTGGCCCTATCCTCCCTCAATCTCCCACTTAGGTCCCAGCTTCAGTCATATTCGCCCACTTCTAATTTTTAATCATGTCTTCCTTTCAGAGGATGAGTGAATGTATCTGTATAGACTAATTAGACTAACTGCTCTCAACCATGGGTGGTTTTGCCCCACAAGGTATATTTGGAAATGTTTAGGGCATTTTTGTCACAATTGAGGGAGTGGATGCTACTGGAATCTAGTGGGTAGAGGAAGGGGATGCCACTAAATGTACTACAATGCATAGAACAGTCCCCCACAACAAAGGATTATCCAGCCCGAAATGCCAATAGTATTGATGATGAGCAATTCTTGTACAGGTCAACCACATCTGGAAGTGTGTTGGTCCTTTCTTTGAGCCTTTATAAATCTGCTACAAAGGAGGAACGAGTTTCAGCATAAAGGATACACCAGAATGGAAACATAGATTTATTATGAGGAGACATTTTGTCTTCCTTTGATCATATTAAGTGATTAAATTAGTTGCAAAGTGCTCTGCCAACTTGCAAAGCACAATTTTCTCCCCCAGGTCAAAGTGAGTGCAAGAACTAGAAATGGGGATATTCAGAAAGAGCCAGGTAAATGGGACTAGTGTGGATCCATCAGATTTATGTGTGCCCTCTGCCTGACAGAGGTAATAGGAAGCACAGGTAGCTGAGGTCAGTCTGGAGGTATGAGGCTCTGCCACTTCTCTCCAGTTTATTTTTTTAAGCTTCTCTGAGGCCAACACTAAAATCAAACAATTAAATGGAGATCTAGGAGGATGGGGCATAGCCCTGGTTGTGTTGCTTAGAGGCTAAGATGGCAAGGTCAATATCTTAAGTTTCCTAACCTACTGCCTTGGAGTCTATTCCGACTCATAGTGACCCCCATAGGACAGAGTAGAACCACCGCATAGGGTTTACAAGGCTATGATCTTTTTTATTTTATTGTACTTTAAGTGAAAGTTTACAATTCAAGTTAGTCTCTCATACAAAAATTTATACATACATTGTTATATGACCCTAGTTGCTCTCCCTATGCTGTGACAGCACACTCCTCCTTTCCGGCCCGGATTTCCCGTGTCCATTCAACCAGCTCCTGACCCTCTCTGCCTTCTCCTCTCACCTCCAGACAGAAGCTGCCCATTTAGTCTCATGTATCTACTTGAGCTAAGAAGCATACTCTTCACGAGTATCATTTTATGTCCCATAGTCCAGTCTAATCTTTGTCTGAAGAGTTGACCTCGGGAATAGTTTTAGTTTTGGGCTAACAGTCTGGGGGCCATGTCTTCTGGGCTCCCTCCATTCTCAGTCAAACCATTAAGTCTGGTGTTTTTACTAGAATTTGAGTTCTGCATCCCACTTTTCTCCTGCTCCATCAAGGGCTGTCTGTTGTGTTCCCTGTCAGGGCAGTCATTGGTAGTAGCCAGGCACCATCTGGTTCTTCTGGTCTCAGGCTGATGAAGTCTCTGGTTTATGTGGTCCTTTCTGTCTCTTGGGCGAATACTTTCCTTATGTCTACGGTGTTCTTCATTCTCCTTTACTCCAGGTGGGTTGGGACCAATTGATGCACCTTAGATGGCCACTCGCTAGCTTTTAAGACCCCAGACTACAAGGCTATAATCTTTATGGAAGCAACCTGCCACATTTTTCTCCCTTGGTGGATTCAAACCTCCGACCCTTCAGTTAGCTGAGTGCTTAACTGCTGCTTAACCTCTTAGTTTCCTAGGGCTGCCATAAAAATGCCATGAAGTGAGTTGCTTAAAAGAACAGACTTTTATTTTCTCACGGTTCTGGAGGCTAGAAGTCCAAATCAGCTGTGTCAGTTCCTTCTGAGGACTTTGAGAGAGGAACTGTTCCATGCCTGTCTCCAAGTTCTGGTGGCTGCCTGCAATTCCTGGTGTTCCTTTGCTGGTTGCAGATACATCTGCCTTTGTTGTCACATGGTGTCTGTCTTCTCCATGTGCGTGACTCTCTTTTTATAAAATACCATTCCGAAGGGATTAGGATTAGGACCCACCCTAATTCCAGTATGATTTAGCTGATAGTATCTTTAAAGAAAGACCATGTTTCCCCCAAACAAGGTCACATTCACAGGTACAGGGGGTAGGACTTCATCATATATCTTTTTGGGGAAAATAATTCAATCCGTAAGAGTCAGGGAGGCCAAATTTAAAGATCTCGACAAGAAACCTGGTCGTGCTCAATAGCTAATAGATGCTACCTTGCCTCATGGTAATGAAAAAGATGATATAGTGGACTTGGTTGACTGCTTATCCAGCATCCGTTACCCTCTTTCCTCTTGAAATGTATCCACATTTCACAGCCATATAGGGTGGGTTTATCTATACTACCAGCTACAAGGGTGGACCCTGATGGTATTAAGTTAATTGGAATAATCCCATTTCTGTTGCTACAGCTATTGGTTCAGGAGTGGGCATGTGTCCTAAATCGATCTAAACAGAGTGAAGCTCAGGATTTTAAAAAATAGTTTATGGGGGAGATACCCTCTCTTTATTCCTAGATTTACACTGAGAAGCATATAGCCAGGGCCACTACTAGCCTAAATAGTACCTTTGTGCAAATTAAAAATAAGGCAGATAGATGAATTAGAAAAATACACCTCCCTCCACCCCCGAGCAGATAAATTAGAAAAAGGTGCCCAATCTGGGTAGATAGATTAGAAAAAGGCACTCCTTTGGGCACAGGCTCAAGTTTGGTATGTAGATGGAATATCTGTGCTAAGAAAAGGTGGCCCTTCCTATGGGTGAAGGCAGCCTTGCACCAGGATGCACGGCTTGCCAAACAGCATGGGCTGGATCTCAGCCCCTACGTCCCCCTGAACAAACTGCACCACTGTATGTGGAAGCACTAAATACGAACCCAGGAGCAACAGGTGGCCCCTCTTGTTGCCACTATGAAGGAAGATGGGCATACAGAACAAGGGAGAGCAGAGCCTAGAGAATGGTGAGAAGTGGAGCTGTAACACTAATGACATTAATGGGAGCATGAACACTGGATCAGATCCCACCTAAGTCTCAACTAGCTATAGATTTTTCAGTTAAATAGCAAATAAATTACCTTTATGGTTATGCCTGTTTAATCCAGATTTTCTATTACTTACAAGTAAAAACATTCTAATTGATATAGTCATCTAGGATTTCCAGATCCCCAATATATCATCTGTTATGAATTGAATTGTGTCCTCTAAAAAGTTATGTTGAAGTCTTAACCCCTGTACCTGTGAATGTGACCCTGTTTGGGAATAGTAGTTTTCTTCTGTTATGTTAATGAGGCCATACCAGAGTAGGATGGGTCCTAAACCTAATCACTTCAAGGTGTCCTATAAAAAGAGCAGAAAAGACACAGACACAGAGACACACACATGGGAAGACAGATGCCAAAGAACATCAAGGAACTCCCAAGGGTACTGACAATGAAGGACCCTCCCCTAAAGCAGATGCCCTAATTTGGACTTTTAGCCTCCAAAACTATGAAACAATAAATTCCTGTTCTTTAAAGCCACCCACCTGTGGTGTTCGTGTTACAGCAGCACTAGGTAACTAAAACATCATGCCAAAAGGAAGTGGTCTATTAAATCAGTATGGCCCCTTTCTCCCCAAACCCCTGCCAGAAGAGCATCCTTTCTCATATTTTTTATAGGTGTAGATTTGGAGGACCACGAAAAGGAAAATTTCTCTAACAAGCAGAAACTGGAACAGCCATTTTGCCTTACCAAGAACTCATTTCATTTCCAGGGGAGTGATCCAACAGAAGATGCATCATTCTGTTCCCTATTGAATAATATATGGTATGTGTTTGGGATTAGGGACCACTGATACTGCTTTCTTTTTTCTAAATGGAAATTTTAATTTGGGTTATTTTATTTTTCCTCCACCCCTATATACTGATATGTTGGGGGGAGGATGGGGGTGGATAAATGTATCATTATCTCATAGGTTGGAGGTTCATGGGCATATCTTTTGGATTTAAGATAAATGGATATCATCCATCTTGATCATGGAGCAAGATACAAGGCTGGGTATGACTCCAGGTTGTCCTTCTGGAGTGGTAAGTATATGTTCTGTCACCTTTCCCATGAACCTCATCCTTCCCTTTTGGTTGATAGAAACCTACATTTGTTTGTTCTTTTTTTTTTTAATTCAAACAAACATATGAGTACTGTTTTGTTTCTGGTACAGTACAGTGCTGGACTCTCAGAGAGTACAAGAGAATTAAAAGACTCAGTCTTTGAGTTTGAGATGTTTGGCAGAAAAGGGGTGATGGTGGCAAGGCTAACCTAGAAAGGAAATAAAGAACCAGAGAAGTCAGTGCCATGACTTAGGAAAGGCAGGATTCTAAGAGTTGATTTACAAGTCCATTGTTTGGGCTTTGGAACACATTAACTTGGAGATATAGTCCTGTATGTTAGTTTGGGGGTTAGTTTATGAGGCCAACCCACAAGAGTTTGTTTTTCACTCAGAGTTTAAAAAAAAAATTTAAGAGTAACTTTTTTATTATAAAAGTATTACATAAAAAAAAAATGAATTGTCAAAATTTGGAAAATACACAAAAATAAGTTTTTAAAAAATCACCTGTAATCCAATTACTGAGAAATAACTATGGTTAATATTCTTTTTAATTTTATTGTGGTTATATATATATATATCACACACACACATATATATATATATGTATATGTATATATATATATATATATATATATATATATATATATATATATATATATATATATATATATATATATATATATATATATACTATAACCAGAATTTTTGCCATTTTAAATGTGATTAAGTGGAAATTCAGCGACATTAATTAGACTCACTATGTTGTATACTCATCACCACTATTTCCAAAAAATTGTCATCACTCCAAACAGAAACTGAGTACCTCTTAAGCAATAACTCCTCACTTCCCCCACCCCTGGTAACCACTAATGAACTTCTGTCTTCATGAATTTGCCTGTTCTAGGTATTTCATAAAAGTGGGATCATACAATGTTTGTGCTTTTGTGTTTGACTTTCTACCAAACAGAATGTTTTCATGGTTCTTCCACGTAGTAGCATGTATCAGAACTTCATTTCCCTTTATGGCTGAATGATATTCTACTGTATGTGTTAATAATTTTTATAGAGGCAAGAGTTAAAATGGGTTCCCTAGCTAAGAGCCAAACAAATATTAGTCATGAGGCCCTTTACAAGAAACAATAACTTTATGCATACTTGAGATTTAGGCGAGTTTTCCTTATCAGCATACGTTAGCAACATTCATCCAATCAAGTCAGCTTGGCATTCAGTGACCAACTTTTCCAAAACAAAAGGAAAATTAAATGTAATTAACCAAAGCAAAGGACAAAATACTTACTCATCTAAGCCTTAAAAGGGTATTATAACTGTGTAAACTCTAACCTCCTCACCATTTTCAGTTTGAGGTGCTTCCTATTCCCTAAAAGCTTCTCGCTCAATAAACTGTTAACTCTGATTGACTTGTTGATCAAATTTTTGTCTTTTGACATATGTATATACCATATTTTGTTTATACAGTCATCTGTTCATGGACACCTTTTGGCTATTATGAATAAAGCTGCAATGAATATTGGTGTACAAGTATCTGTTTGAGCCCCTCCTTTCGGTATATACTTAGGAGTTAAATTGCTGGGTCATATGGTTACTCAACATTTAACTTTTTGAGGAACTGCCAAACTGTTTTCCACAGCAGCTGCACTATTTTACATTAGTGCCAGCAATGCACAAGGGTTCCAGTTTCTCCACATCCTCACCAACACTTATTTTCTTTCTTTTTAATAATAGCCATCCTAGTGGGTGTGAAGTAGTATCTCATTGTGGTTTTGATTTGCATTTCCCTAATGACTAACGAGAAGCCCTGGTGGTGCCGTGGTTAAGAGCTTAGCTGCTAACCAAAAGGTTGGCAGTTTGAGTCCACCAGCTGCTCCTTGGAAACCTAGGGGGCAGTTCTACCCTGTCCTATAGGGTTGCTACAAGTCAGAATCGACTCGACAGCGACGGCAACGGGTTTAACAACTTATGACACTGACCATCTTTTCATGTGCTTATTGGCCATTGGTAGAACTTCTTTGGAGAAATGATTTATTCAAGTCTTCACTCATTTTAAAATTGGGCTGTCTTTTTATTATTGAGTTGTAGAAGTTCTTCATGTATTCTGGATATTAAGCCCTTATCAGATATATGGTCCCATATATGCTCTCCCATTTTGTATTGTCTCTTTGCTTTGTTGATACAGTCCTTTGATACAAAAAAGTTTTAAATTTTGAAGTCCAATGTACTATTTTGTCTTTTGTTACTCATGCTTTTGGTGTCATATCTAAATTCATTGTCAAAAACAAGGTCCTGAAGTTCTACTCCTATGTTTTCATCTAAGAATTTTATGGTTTTAGTTTTTTATATTAGGTCACTGATCCATTTTCAGCTAATTTTTATAGATGGTGTGATATATAGATCAACTTAATTCTTTTGCATTTAAAGATCCAGTTGTCCCAGAAACGTTTGTTGCAGAGACTGTTCTTTCCCCATTTAATGGACTTGGCACCCTTGCTGAAAATCAGTTGCCCATAGGTATATGGGTTTATTTCTGGACTCACAGTTCTATTCCATTGGTCTGTATGTCTGTCTTTACACCTGTAACACACTGTTTTGATTACTGTAGCTTTATAGTCCATTTTGAAATTGGGAAGTATGAATCCTCCAAATAACCAAATTGTTTTGGCTATTCTGAGCTCCTTGCTTTTTTTTTAATTTTTTTTTTATTTTTACTGTACTTTAGATGAAGGTTTACAGAACAAACTAGCTTCTCATTAAACATTTAGTACACATATTGTTTTACGACATTGGTTAACAACCCCACAACATGTCAGCACTGTCCCTTCTCAACCTTAGGTTCCCTATTACCAGCTTTCCTGTCCCCTCCTGCTTTCTAGTCCTTGCCCCTAAGCTGGTGTGCCCCTTTAGTCTTGTTTTGTTTTATGGGCCTGTCTAATATTTGGCTGAAGGGTGAACCTAAGAAGTGACTTCATTACTGAGCTAAAAGGGTGTCCAGGGGCCATAGTCTCGGAGTTTCTCCAATCTCTGTCAGGCCAGTAAGTCTGGTCTTTTTTTTGTGGGTTAGAATTTTGTTCTATATTTTTTTCCAGCTCTGTCTGGAACCCTCTATTGTGATCCCTGTCAGAGCAGTCAGTGGTGGTAACTGGGTACCATCTAGTTGTACTGGACTCAGTCTGGTGGAGGCTGTGGTAGTGGTTGTCCATTAGTCCTTTGGACTAATCTTTCCCTTGTATCTTTAGTTTTCTTTATCCCTTGCTCCCGAAGGCGTGAGACCAGTGGAGTATCTTAGATGGCTGCTCACAGGCTTTTAAGACCCCAGGCACCAAAGTAGAATGTAGAACATTTTCTTTATAAACTATGTTATGCCAGTTGAGCTAGGTGTTCCTCTGACACCATGGTCACCACAGCCCTCAGCCCAGGAATTTGGTCCTTTAGGGAGTTTGGATGTGTCTATGGAGCTTCCATGACCTTGCCTTGTACAGGTTGTGCTGGCTTCCCCAGTATTGTGTACTGTCTTCCCCTTCACCAAAGTTACCACTTATCTATTAAAGCTGATCCTCAAAAGCTGCTTTTGAGGATCAGCTTTTCCATTTCTGTGAAAAATGCTGTTAGAACTTTGACAGGGACTGTGTTGAATCTTTAGATCACTTTGGGTAGTACTGACATCTTAACAACATTGTCTTCCGATCCATGAACACAAAATGTCCTTCCATTTATTTAGGTCTTCTTTAATTGGTTTCAGCAATATTTTTTAGTTTTCAGTGTATAAATCTTTCACACTCCTGGTTAAATTTATTCCTAGACATTTTATTCTTTTATATGTTGTTGTAACTGGAATTGTTTTTGTTAATTTCCTTTTCAGATTGTTCATTACCGGTATATAAAAACACAACTGATATTTTGCGTGTTGATCTTGTACCTGGCAACTTTGCTGAACTCATTTATTAGCCTAGCAGCTTTCTTGTAAATTCTTTGGGATTTTCTATATATAGGATCATGTCATCTGTGTATAGAGGTAGTTTTACTTCCTTTCTGATTTGAATGCTTTTTATTTCTTTTTCTCGCCTGATTGTTATGGCTAGAAATTCCAGTACAGTGTTGAATAGCAGTGGTGAAAGCAGGCGTCCTTGTCTTGTTCTTGCTCTCAGGGAGTACGCTTTCAGTATTGCACCATCGAGTGTGATGTTTGCTGTGGGTTTTTCATAAATGCCCTCTACCATGTTGAGGAATTTCCATTCTATTCCTAGTTTGCTGAGTACTTTTATTATGAAAGGGCGTTGCATTTTGTCAAATGCTTTTTTTTCCCATCAGCTGAGATGATCATGTGGTTCTTTTCCTTCATAGTTTTTTTTTTTTTTCATTTATAGTTTGTATCTTTTATGTAGTATTTAAGAAATCTTTGCCAAACCTAAGGTCATTAAGATTTTCTCTAGATGTTTTGCAATTGTAGCTCTTACATTTTTTATGATTCAAGTTATTTTTTGTATACGGTGTTAAGGGTTAAGGTTCAATTTTTTGTATACAGCTATCCAAGTTTTCCAGCATCATTTGTTGAACAAGTTACTCTTTCCCCAGTGAATTTTTCTGGCACAAGTGTCAAAAATCAATGTATGAATCTATTTATGGACTCATTGATTTCTTTGTCTACCTTCACTACTATAGACAACACTATCCTTACTACTATAACTTTATAATACCTCTTGAAATCAAGTAATGTAAATTCTCCAATTTTGTTCTTTGTTTTGGCTTTTCTTGTTCTTTTGCATTTCACATAAATCTTTTAATCAATTTGTCAATTTCTACAAAAAAACCATGCTGGGATTTTGGTTGCATTTTCATTGAATCTGTAGATCAAATTGTGGATTATTGACATCTTAACAACACTAAGTCTTAAGTTTGTAATTTTTTCTGTACAGATCTTGCACATATTTTTTCATATTTATTCCTAATGTAAAATTAATTTTGTAATTTTTGTGTACAGATCTTGTACATCTTTTATCATACTCCTAAATATTTTACATATATGTAGAAGTCATTGCAAATAATATTAAAGGAGCCCTGGTGGTGCGGTGGTTAAAGCACTGGACTGCAAACCGAAAGTTTGGCGGTTTGAAACCACTAGTGGCTCTGCAGGAGAAAGTTGTGGCAGTCTGCTTCCGTAAAGATTTACAACCTTGGAAATCCCACGGTGTCGCTATGAGTTGGAATCGACTTGACAGCAGTGGGTTTGGGGTAAATAATATTGGTTTTTGAATTTCAATTTCCTCTTTGCTAATATAGAGAAATACAATTGATTTTTAAAATATTAACAAAACCCCCAAAATACCAGTGGCCCTCCAGTCAATTCTGACTCATGGTGACCCTATGTGTGCAGAGCAGAACTGCACTCCATAGGACTCATCCAGTGAATTCTGATCTGTGATGACCGCATGTGTGCAGAGCGGAACTGCACTCCGTGGGGCTTTCAAAGCTGTGATGTTTCAGAAGCAGATCACCAGGACTTTCTTCCAAGGCACCTCTGGGTGGGTTCCCGAGCCAAACTTTTGGTCAGTAGTGGTAATTTAGGAAATGATATTGGAGTCATGATTCCCTATCCTCGAGCATAGAGAATATGACCCAGCTGAAGCTGGGCTCACAAGGACTCACAAGGATACATCAACTGCGCCCTGAGATATAAAGACAATAGCTAGGACAATCTTGAAAAATATCTTTTAGGGAACCTTTCACATAAACCAATCAAACAGAGCATAAAAGACTTTCCACTCTTATCTTTCACTATTAGCATTTAGTGAATAGAAAATTTGTTGGACCAATGAGTACCTTCCTGACTGTCCTTACTGAAACCTGTACTAATGATTATTAAGAAAGACAGTTCAAAATATAGAATCACAGAGATTTAGCAGTTTCTAGCCAATCTGTGAAAAGGTGAAGCTTTCAGTGGTTTTGCCTATTTTGTGATGTTAATATATACTGGTCATTCTGTGACATTCCTTGGACTCAGGCACACGTGGCTCTAGTAGCATGCTTGTCCATTTTCCCACTCTTGTCTATTCTGTAATATTTCCTTGGACTCAGACAGACATGGCTCTGGCAGCATGCTTGTCCATTTTCCCATTCTTGCTTGTTCTATAATATCTCCTTGGACTTGGGCAGACATGGATGTGGCAGCATGCTTGTCTGTTTTCCCACTTTTGTCTATTCTGAAATTTCCTTGGATTCAGGAAGACATGGCTCTGGCAGCATGCTTGTGCAATTTCCCACTTTTGCCTTTTTGACTATATGCCCAATAAAACTTTCTTTTTGCTTTACTAAACTTTGTGATTTTTTTCCTACAACAATGGAGTGCTTAACCTTTTGCACCACCAGCCTGCGCGCTGCCATTGGGTCGACTGCGACTCACAGTGACCCTATAGGAGAGAGAACTGCCCCATAGGGTTTCCAAGGAGCGGCTGGTGGATTCGAACTGCTGACCTTTTGGTTAGCGGCGGGGCTCCTAACCACTGCACCACCAGTATCCTTAAGTATTTGTAATTGTTCAGGCAAATCTCTCAGCCTGGTTCAAACTTCCCTGTTAGGTCTGTGATTTCTTCTCTATGCCCTGAGGGACGGTAGTTTGGCAGGGGGGTGGACCTGCCAGGCAGGAACAGGCTCAGGTCTCCAAGAAGAGGCCTATGCAGGCTCCACCGTGAATTGTTCTGGCGGAATAAACTGCCCCGCCTCTTTTCCAAGGAGATCAGTTGGTGAAAGAACCCAGTGCAGGTGTCTCGACTCAGCACAGGAGGCTGTAAGGAAGAAAGGACTGTATAGGGCTCACCTGTCCGCCCTCTCCCTCGATTGGTCTGGCGAGAACTAGAAGGAGGAACCACTGAGGTGTGGGATCCTCCAATATTCCTAGAGAACCCCGAGGAAGGTTATGGGCCGGAAGGTCAGTGTGATGACGCATTTCCTTGGGGCGAGTTTTTGAGTAGCAGAGCTTTGTGTCTACCAGTGTGTTGGCTCCTCGCTGAAAAGCTGCAGGGGCCTCAGTGAGCCCATGGTGAGCGGGTCTGGTTTGGCCCGGGAAGGACGGGGAGGACCTCGGGGGAGGCGGGCGCAACTGCTACTGTTACTTGGACTCTGGGCCCTAGGTTGGTGGTGCCTGTGGTCACGATGAAAGGGGGCATGTGCTGGCCTGGGGGAACCGGCCGCAGTCTCTTGTCCCCAGTCACTTCCAGCTGCCCTCCCACCCCATTACTTTTCGTGTGAGGTAATATGATGGAGACTGACAGCATGAGCCCCACAAGATTATCACTGTCCACCTTTCTGGGCCAGTCTGGCGGCGGCGAACACGCCCTTTCGTAAACCCCACCACCTTTTCTTGCTCCTGGGCTCCGAGAATCCTAGCTCTTTCCTTTTAAGGTGCCCAGCCCCGGCGCCCCCCGCCCCTTTGTTTTTAAATGTGGCCACAGAAAATACAGTAAGCCTCCGGGTTGGGAACGTCTGACTTATGAACACCTTGTACTTGCCCTTTAATGCTAAGTAAATTTGCCTTCACTTTGAACTGATTGAACCAACCCCCTACTCAAAGAAAATTCTTGATCAGGATCACCTTCCCTTGCTGCACGTGCAGCTTTGAGCCTTTTCCTGCACTACAGCAGAGCTTCAAAAGGGAATCTGTTCAAACCCGTGGAAGAATTTGCCTTTCCACCCCAGATATACTGAATCAGAATCTACATTTTTTTTCATGTAAAAAGAAAACGCTTAATGGTCTGAGAGAGACTGGAGGAACCCTCAGAACTATGGTTCCAGACACTCTGAACCCAGAACTGAAACCGTTTCAAGCTCACTCTTCGGACAAAGATTAGACAGGACTATAAGCCAAGGAATGATATACGTGAAGAACGTGCTTCTTGGTTCAGCCAGATATACAAGACCAAACGGGCGGCTCCTGTCCGGAGGCAGGATGGAAGGGCAGGAAGGGACAGGAACTGGTCGAATGGACACGGGGGAATCCGGGTTGGAAGGGGGAGTGTGCTGTCACATTGTGGGGATTGCAGTCGATGTCACAAAACAATATGTATAAATTTTTGAATGAGAAATTAACTTGAGCTGTGAACACTCACCTAAAGCACAATAAAAATTAAAAAAAAGGAAAGAAAATGATGCACAGACTGAGAGAAATTGGGAAATTAGAAGTTCGACAAACCAAATTTCTAAATAATTTGACATTCAGTGTCAGGTAGCACTTCCCCAAGCATTAATAAAATAATAACAATGCTTTTGCACTGGGGGACTCCCAGGAAAACCCATGAGTAGGGCCGTGCCGCCTAGGACAGCCAGGAAACCATTCTCCTGGGAACGGGTAGACAGTGGACTGCATTGCTCGTAAGTGAGGCCCGCCAAGACCTGTGTGTCTTCTGGAAGGGGATCTATGAACGCGCTCTGAGGGGGAGGACATGTATCTTCTGCCTCAAACACTTGCTTGAAAGCCTCTAAAAATCCTGCTTACTCTGTTTATGGGCCACTAAAGTTTGAAAAAAACAAAAAAGAATCTACATTTTAACAAGATACCCAGGTGTTAAAATGTAGATTCTGATTCAGTATATCTGGGGTGGAAATGCAAAATCTCAGCGGGGGTTCAAACCAGTTCCAGTTTGAATGTACCTGTTCCGACTTACCTACAAATTTAACTTAAAGACACAGGAATGGATCTCATTTGTAACCCAGGGGCTGCCTGTAGTTTATGAACAATTTGCCAGGCATGGCTTTTAGCCCAGACTGGATGCTTTTAATTGTCTATTGAGCAACCAGAGTATCCAGGACACTGGAATATTGGACTTCTATGCCAAGATGGAATTTGTTTAGTCCATAACGTGGAAAGTCCAAATTAAAGGTTTGGAGCCCCAGGATATGAATTGGCATAATGAAATTTCTTCAACCTAAAATCTTCCTTCATGTACACTTAAAATATATATTCAATGTTAAGCATATATCTCCTTTCCAAATCTGAGAGATGGTAAAGAATTCTTTTCACATCTGTCTGTTTAGTCTCTTAGTTGCATCCTCTTACTTTATAATATTAAAATTCTGAGGATTCAGACTTGACTGGGTTTCACGGTCTCTGTTAGTGAAGTAACATGTCTACAGCAGACTTGGTATTTGGACCTCAATGGTTATGGTTATGGTTTTTCACGGCTAGCGTGAGATTCTAAGTAGTATTTAGGGGAACCTCTATTTCTAGCATATTCCAGATAACTCACATTGGACTTTAGTATTTTCTAAGTATGTGCTTTTCAACAGCTCATTCTCTTGATCTGAACTTTCTGAAGGCCTCTTGTTTGAGTTTTCTAATCTATGAAATATCCACTGGATAGGACAAGTAGTCACAAAGATTCAACAGGTTCTCAATTTAAGAGAAATAGAACACCCACTTACAAGGAGTACCTATTTACTCTATTTACAAGGAATTACTACTTGTGTTACTATTGAGTAGAAGCCTTCCATGAAATTAGCAGCATTACCTGTGAAGATTTTCATGTTTTCTTTTATGTCCTTCAGTTCATGCTTTTCACTACGAGTTCTGATTAGATTGTTTCTACCTGCAAAGATATGGTGTCTAGCATCATCTGACAACTTTTCCTGTGACCCACACGCCTCAGCTTTCCTACCTTCCTGAAGTGCCTTAGAGTCAGAATACCATGGACTTGGTAAAACTGCATAACTGAGATTGGATTGTGGATTTTTGTCTTGTCTGTCTGTCCAAGCTTGATGTATGAGCAGAGGGGGAAAGCTGAGTGTGGTGACGGCATCTACTTTGGCGTCAGCCAAGACAGTTGAGGCTTAAAGATCTATTAAGACTTAGAGATTTATACTGATTGGGGATATTTGGTCTAACCAGTGGTAGCTGTTACATTGCAGGCATTGTCTTTAATTAGTATATCTTGCAGAGTCAATTCACCGAAGGGTAGAATCCCTGTTTCCCAGTAATGAACTAAGTAGCACAGAATGGGATTTGGAAATAGTTTCTGTTACAATACTGTAATATTTGGGATATGCCTTATAACTTGATATGTAACTTTAACATGACTACTACTCTCTTTTTATACTCATCTTCCTCCTTCTCCTGCCAGAGCTATAAAATTAATGAACCATCTTAAAATCAATCTATGTGTCCTAGGGAGAAACAATATTTGAGAGTTTCCAAAATCTTATTGGCAAACAGTTTCCAAATCCTGTTTTGGTTTAGTTCCTTCCAATCATAGACTTTTGTTGCTGAAAGGGACTTCTGAAGTTGTCTAGTCCAGTGCTCTTTTCTGTACAGGAAGAAGAACAGAGACTGAGAGTTAAGGACTTTGCCCAAGGTCTTCCAGTGTTTGAGTGCGTATCTAATAAGCACCTCTTTCCTATCTCTGGTGTGTAGATTCTAGGGAACTTTATCTATAGTTCGGGTCTCTATTTTTCTTCTTGGCTCATTAGTCCTCTATCCATTGATTCCCGCAGTCTCCCCTTCTGATTGCTTTCCTGTGATGTCACCTTTGCATCCAGGGAACTTAGAGTTTTCTTGCCTAAGAATCATCTTCCTGGAATGATCTCTGCTTATCTCTTTATTCTTCTATATACATTGTGAGCAAAGAATTGTGCTGCCAATATAAACAATGTTAAAATGGAACCTGGGGCAGAGGGTCTATGAGGGAGTTATGGTCAGTTCACTCTTGCTGATACATCTTTCTCTGCCTTTGGCTCCGAAAATTGTGCCTTTCCCCATAAGAGAAATTAAAAACACCAGATGTTGACAGCTATGTCCTTTATAGCCAGGCCTCAGGTAAGCATTGGTTCCTTTAATCTTCTGTCCACTTAAGTTTTGAGGTAAGCCAATGCAGGCATTTCATTGAACCTGTGTCTGAAGGTGAAGATACGCTTGTCTGTATTCAGTAGCAGAATGAGCTCGGAAAGGTTGCAGGTAAGATGAGGTAGATGCCAAGAAAAGGTGCACCTGCTGCAGAGGATAGGCTGTAGAATGGGAGCTAGGTGGCAGCAGCAAGAAATACCCTCAGAACGTGGTAGTAAAGGAAGGAGAGGCATGGACTGGTTATACAGAAACCCATTCCTTTATTCTCTTATTAAAACTAATATTTGAATATATTGGCATAACACCAAAATGTGGAGAACCCCACAGTGTAAAAATATTTATGTCAAGTAGTGATAAAGAATCAAGATCTGCTCCTGTGGAAACCCTATGGAGCAGTTCTCTGTCCTATAGGGTCTCTATGAGTTGGAATCGACTTGATGGCACACAACAGCACAGAGCGATATGTTCTATATGGGAAAATAAAACACAGAAGGAGGATAGAGAGGGAACGATAGGGTGGTCAGGAACAGTCTCTGATAAGGGGATATTTGAACAGAGACTAGAGTAAAATAGAGATCAAGATGTGCTGATATTTAGGAGCATAGCATTCCGGGCAAAGAGAACAGCAAATACTAAGGCACAGAGGCAGGAGGAAATGTATTAACAGAGAGGGAGCCAGGGAGGCAGCAGTGATTAGGGGGTGAATTCAGAGTATGAGAGGAAATGACATCAAACAGAGAGGTAGAGATGAGGTCATATAGGTCCTAGCAGGCCATGGTAATGACTTTGGATTATTATTATTTTTTTAAATTGTACTTTAGATGAAGGTTTACAAAACTAACTTCTCGTTAAACAGTTGTTTTGTGACATTGGTTGGTCAACGACATGACAACACTCTCCCTTCTCGACCTTGGGTTCCCTATTCCCAGGTTTCTTGTCTCCTCCTGCCTTCTAGTCCTTGTCGCTGGACTGGTGTGCCCCTTTAGTCTCCTTTTGTTTTATGGGCCTGTCTAATCTTTGGCTAAAGGGTGAACCTCAGGAGTGACTTCATTACTGAGGTAAAAGGGTTTCTAGGGGCAGTGACTTTGGATTTTGATAGGTAGCCTTTGGAAGGTTTTGAATGGGGGTGTGTAGTCCAAGATGGCTCGCCACTGGATAGTCATGGTTACCACCAGAATTTAGTTGTGAGGTCGTTTCTTTCCATATTCTGTGGTCACACCTAGCAGCAAGGGCATTTGGGGGTGCCTTTATTCTGGACATTCATGTGCCCAGTTAAATTTCAGGGATTTTGTTGGTTCATTTGTTTTGTTTATCTGTATAAACAAGGAGAAAAAATAGTGATTGAGGGATAGCTAAGAGTCTGTTTTAGAGTCAGAAAGATACCAAATATCTGACATACATGGAATTCTAAGAAGGGTTGCTATAAGTGGGGTGGGTGGGGTAGAGTTTGCAAGGTATTTGTTTAGGAAAAAGGTGTTACTTAGTTTGCAGATCTTGGGGAAGTTTCAGGGAGGAGGTTAGTATTTGAGCTGGGATTCCAAAGGCCAGTTCTGTTTAGACCCTGGGGAGATGAGCAAAAAGGGAGGAAGGGCAGGCAGGCAGGCATTACAGGCAGAGAGAGCCGGCAGGGCCATATTTATAGAACAGACAGCACCCAAGTGTGGCTGCAGTGCAGTGTGTGTACGGGGATGGAGGGTGAGGCAAGGTTGAAGAGTGAATTCTGGTCGTGATGTGGAGCCCTGAATCCTTGGGTGAGGAATTGTAGAAACTGAGACGGTGAGCATGTTTGGACAGGGAAGTGATCAGCTTGGGTTTTCACTTTGGCAGTGTATATAGGTCAAGAGGAGTATGGAGAGAAGTGATCCCACTGATTTTTGGAACTGTTTAATGAGTCTTCAAATGCTCTAGCCTCTGATTTTGCGATAGCTTTCAGGTTTGGCATTGGGATGAGTAAGAATGTGAGGTTGGTTGGTGGGTGGGAGGTCCTGGATACTCACTGCTCTGTGTCCAGCAGCCACATAACCAGGAAACGCTGACCACACCACATGTTATATAGTGTAATAAAGAGCCTGACTCTGGTTTTGATGTTTGACTGCTGACAGCTTTCAAGCCCCATCACTTCTTCCCCATCTACCCCACATCTGGGCAAGCTGATAAGAAAACTTGGTTGCTCCTTCCTTGGTGCCAGTGGGAAGTTCAAACCACACAAGCCTTTACCCGAGCACAGAAACCCTCATTTCAGCTCCACCCACCACCCACCGTAAAATACCAGGCCGGTCCCCTTTCCCTGCCCTCTCAAGCCATTTTGACCAGCTTGGGAGCCTGCCCCGCTCTACCAGAAAACCTCATTATGTGAGTAACAAACCTTTTCATACCCTCTTGGTGTGCGTTTGGTGTCATTAGTTGCAGCATCTGAACCAAATTTTGGGCTGGGGGTGGGGGTCTCTTTTCTGTTTCTGTGGGGTGACCACAACACATAGTCTACAGAAAATCTGTTGGTGAATCAAGACATTGGTGTGGGCAAATGCTGACACAGGAATGCTTCTTTGTGTGCAAGACATTCATTCATTCCATGGGTATCTTACAGGTGCCTACTAAGTGTCAGATGCTAGAGATGGAGCAGTGAATTGGCTGTGATGGAGATTATATTCTAGTCAGGGAGAAAGACAATAAGCAAAAGAGTAAATTGCATAATATGTTTGAAGGAGAGGGGGTTGAGAAGTACTGGGGATGGGGTTTGCTTTTTTTTAAATTATGCTTCAGGTGAAGGTTTACAGAACAAATAGTTTCTCATTAAACAGTACTACACATATTGTTTTATGACATTGGTTAACAACCCCACGACATGTCAACTCTCTCCTTTCTCGATCTTTTTTTTTTTTTTTTTTTTTGGTGAAAATATACATAGCCAAAGATACACCATTTCAAAAATTTCTGTGTGCACGGTTCAGTGACATCAGTTATGCTCTTCCAATTGTGCTGCTATTCTCACTTTAGATGAAGGTTTACAGAACAAAATAGTTTCTCATTAAACAGTACACGTGTTGCCTTATGACAATGGTTAACAACCTCCCTACACATCAACACTTCCTTACTCAACCTTGGGTTCCCTATCACCAGCTTCCTTGTCCCCTTCTGCCTTCTAGCCCTTGTCCCTGGACTGCTGTGCCTCATTAGTCCTGTTTTGTTTTATGGGGCTGCCCAGTCCCCGGTTGAACGGTGAACCTCGGAAGTGACTTCACCACTGAGCTAAAAGAGTGTCTGGGGGCCATACTCTCGGGGTTTCTCCAGTCTCCTTTAGGCCAGTAAATCTGGACTTTTTTGGTTTGTGTTAGAATTTTGTTCTACATCCTTCTCCAGCTCTGTCCAGAACTCTCTGTTGTGATCCAGGTCAGAGCAGTCAGTGGTGGTAGCCGGGCACCATCTAGCTGTACTGGACTCCATCTGGTGGAGGCCTTGGTAGCTGTGGTCCATTAGTCCTTTGGACTAATCTTTTTGTTTGTATCCTGTTCTCTTCATTCTCCCTTGCTCCCAAAGGGATGAGACCAGTGGAGTATCTTAGATAGCTGCTCACAGGCTTTTAAGACCCCCAGATGCTACTCACCAAGGTAGAATGTAGAACATTGTCTTTATAAACTGTGTTATGCCAGTTGAGCTAGATGTTCCCCGAGACCATGGCGTTGGTGGGGGGGGTGGTTTGCTATTTTTAAAGGTTTGTCAGGGTAAGGCCTCACTGAGAAGGTGATATTTGAGCAAAGCAAAGACTGAGGGATGTGAGAGAACGTTTCATGGGGATGTCCAAGAAAAGGTGTTTTGACCAGAGGGAACAGCAGGTACAAAGGAAGAGCAAGTGTGGCTGAGATGGAGTAAGTGAGGAGAGTTGTAGTAGGAGGTGAAACCAGAGTTAAGGGGTGAGACTGGCCCGGTTGCTTAGGATCTTAAAACTCATTGCAAGGACTGGCTTTTTCTCTGCATGGGATGGGAAGCCATGGGAACATTTTGAAAGAGGAGTGACGTGAACTGTCTTAGGTGTCAAAAGGGCCACCTTGGCTGCTGTATGGAGAATACAGCTTTGTGTGTAAATGGCATTCCCTGGTATGTACTTGCCTCCCCACCTCAGGCAGCAAGGAACAGTGGTCCATACTTTCTGACTCTGCTTCCTTGTTCCCTTACCACTGCATGAAACTGTTAATTCCAGATCACTGGTAAACTATTTACTAAATGCAGTGAGTGTGTGGAAAACCACAGATAGGTGTAGGAGAGTAAGTTGAAGGAAGAATTAAGGTGAAAGTTGATGACATGGTTACGTGGCATCAGGTGAGCAGCCTACATAGTCCCCCAAATATATGCATCAGTATGCATTGATGGTCACGTCCAGGGCTAAGTTCTCTTTCCATGAGTGTACTCATGCTCAGGCCCAAGCCCAGCAGTGATCCTGTAGGTGAAATGTCCACAGAAAGCTAGCTGCATGGTAGCTCATATTGGAGCTACCAGCTGAGAAAGCATGTTGAACTCTACCTGGCTGCCTTAACTCCTCTGTCCTCTTCTTCTCACACCTTCTCAGTTTCACACACAAACCTTTCTACCACACCAGGAACTCGGGACCAAATGCATGTAGATCACCAAAGGCCTGAGAATGGGTTGTTCTGAGACCGCAGGACCTTGTCATTTCAGGAATCAGTGACCTTCAAGGATGTGGCTGTGTACTTCACCCAGAAGGAATGGGCCAGCCTGGTACCTGCTCAGAAGGCCTTGTACAGGGATGTGATGCTGGAGAACTATGAGGCTGTGGCCTTCCTAGGTAAGACCTCTCTGCTGCTGGTCTCTGCCTGGGTCTTTACAGGCTGGAGGGGTCTCTTATAATTAGTAACTGAGTGGTGGCTTCTGGGGTTTGAACCCTAAGTGGCTCAAGCTTGGAATTTTCAAGTGTGGAGAGATAGCCTTGCTTTCCCACCTGCCTTGCAGATGATCCTGTAGGCACAGCAGGAGTTGAGCTTAGCTATCTCATCTTTTAAATTACGTTGGGGGAACCTCAGCTTCCTTGTCTCCCACTGGTGGCTTCTTGTAGAAGCCATCTGTCTGTTTCCTGATGGGAATTTTCCACCCTCTAACGAAGAAGGTAAGAAATCTTGTTTCCCCTTAAATAAAGATCTGCCTCCCAGTGTGTCTCAGACTTCCTGTGGGCACTATCCTGAGGCTACTCCCTAGGTTCCCTGCACCTTTCTGGGTACCCACTGCACAGCCCATCTCCTCACCTCCTTTGCTGTGCTTGCACCCACAGACTGAAACCGACGTCGGTGACTCTGCTCATCATTGTGTTATGTTTTCTTCCTTTCAAGCAGTGTCACCCGCTTCCAAACCAGCTCTGATCTCTCAGCTGGAGCAAGGGGAAGAGCCAGGGTTCAGCCAGCCACAGGGAGCCCTAAGCAGGAGGGGCAGGAGAGCAGGCCTCACAGGTGAGTTAAACAAGGGGTACCCTTTCCTTGCCAGCTTGGCCTCTTCATCAGTATGAGAGACGTGCTGTCTTTGCCTAGCATCATGGAATTCACTGGGGTACTGTCACACCCTTTTTAACTGGTCTTTTAGTCATTGCTTCCCATCCCTTTAAGCTATTGTACATAACACCTTGCTTCCTCATTTCCCATACTGAGATGCTTTTTTATCCATGAAGATATTTGAAGGAAAATGTTCTAAATGCTAGCTTGATACTTGTTTCCACTTCTCTTCAGTTGAACTCATTTTCCAAAATAGATATTATGAATAGGAAAGGGAGAAAATTTATTATTTTTTTTTCTTAATTTCTCATTTTGTTTTTGGAGATGAGAGACATAATGACATTTTACTCCTAAAAACTTCGGGACACACACATAAAACATGGGAATATTTTCTTACATACCTAAAATAATAATGTTATATATGGGAAAATTAACAATAATTTCTTAATATTATCCAGTACCGGGTCTATACTCAGATACCCTTATTTGTTCCCAGAATATCCTTTTACTTGGTTTGTTGACTTTAGAATCACATGTTACAACTGTTTCCATAAGTCTTTTTTTTTTTTTGTTCCAGAAACAGTCTCTTTTTCAAGATACTGACTTGGTGAAGAGACCACGTTATTTGTTCCACTTTCTGGGTTTTTTTCTGATAGTTTCTGTGTAATTTCATTTAGTCTGGTTCCTTCCATATTTCCTAAACTGAAAGTTAGTTAGATAATTCCTAATAAGATTTAAAGTAGACATTTTTGACCACATGACATCGTATATGATATTGTGTATTGCATCACATTAGGATATATGTGATACCTGGTTGTCCATTTGTG
Source organism: Dugong dugon (assembly GCA_030035585.1). NCBI lineage: Eukaryota > Metazoa > Chordata > Mammalia > Sirenia > Dugongidae > Dugong > Dugong dugon. Next base: position 24,338,392 of record CM057481.1, on the reverse strand, counting down.
ATGACAAGATTGACAGCTGGAATAAGGAGGGGACAGCCTAATCCCTTGTTGTCAATTTAGGTTTGTCCTTGGGAGACCAGAGAGATCCTGTGGCATTTTGAGACTGTCAAGTTCCTGGTCAGTCATTCACTTACTGATGTTAACACCAACTGATAATTCTTTCCTGAATCCACTCATTTCATTAGGGGTTGAACAATGATGATTTTCTAGTTCTGTCTTTCCTTCTAAACTTATTGGCAGATATTATTCTGTAAACCAGACCATTTTGTCAGCAGTTACTTCTAAAAAGGCAGGATGAATAATTAATTCTTTCCTTTTAATTAATAATGTTGGGTAAGGAGTTGATTTAATAGCAGCCTCAAATGATAATGAATACTTTTTTTTGCCTTTATCTTTTTTGAGTATCATTTTGGATTAATGGTTTTTTATAGATTGAATAATACCTCCCTAATAAGGTTATTAAAATTAAATAACATAACCCATATACTTGGCACATAGTGCATGCTAAGTAATTACTTGCTATTTGTTTACATTTCCAGCCTGTGTGGGTCTGCTTTCCTTGTAATGGGCTCCACTGCTCTTTATCCTCTGTCTTACTGGTTTGTCCTCAGCCCCTGTGGAGTTTCCCTTTTCTGCTGATGCTTCTCAGCTAGAGAAAGGGGGAAGAACCTTCAGTCTGGATCTTCAGGGTAGTTTCTCCAGAGAGGCTTTGGGGGACATCCATGATGGTGAGTGCCAGGAAACTGGTTACTTGCCTCCCTCCATGACATACAGTCTTGTTGTCAGAGAACTGGCTTGTATTGTAATTCTGAGACTTTTCCTAGTTAGCTGGTCTCTATAGGAGTAAAGACTCTCCAGAAATGCAGATTAATTTTGTCAGTAGGATTTGGCTCATTACCCTTTCTTGGAGTGTGTTGTTCTTGGCAAAGTTAATCTGTGCCCATTCTGTTAGAGTAACACCTTTTAAGTTTCAGTGTGCATAAGACTCACCTTGAACACTTTTCACATGCAAGCTTAGGGCTCTTCCAGAATTTTGGATTCAAGAGGCCTCAGGTAAGGCCGGGGAATTTGTATTTTTTGCAGCATATCCCAGGTGATTCTAATGGATGGTACAGGGGCAACACTTTGAGAAATACAGCCTTGAGCCAAACTGCAGTGACAAAATGGCAAAACTGTAGTTACCTTACAGTTTACCATTAGTTAGTCTCCATGGGTGGCAGGTTTGATCTGCGTTCCTTTGTCCCAATGTTGTTTTCTCTAATTTTGTATGTAACTTACATTTGTAAATAATTTGAAAGCTTCTGAGCTTGCACATTCATCATATACTCCTAACATGGAATATCCAATTACTTAATTTTATTTTTTGTTTGATAGTTGATTAATTAATGGGAGTCTCACTTAATTTTATCCTCACTTATTTTCTTTCTTCTTAATTGTCAATCTTCTTACTAATGGATTAGTCTATTCACTTTCCTATTCTTTTTTCAGACCATTCCCAATATCAAATGTTTCATTATCATCAATGTTACCCTTTCTAATCAGAAATAATTATCTTGTCTCCTTTGCATCTTTGATCACAAGACTAGATGTAACCCTTTTCCCTATTGGGTCTCAGGACTTTTCCTGTCTTTCTTTATTCCGTATACTCTGTGAAACCAATTTGTAAACATATATAAAAGCTGTGTACTCACAAGACACAGCTGTATCCTTGATGATTCAGTTGCATCTCAGACATTGCTAAGGTGTGATATTTGTTATTTCTCCTCAGGTTCTAATGTCAGGGTTGAAAATGCGCTTTTGACCTCAAATCAAGACATTACTGAGAACAGCAAATCCCATGGCTTGGCTTCAGAGGAGTATCTAAGAGACCTTTCCCAGAGACAAAATTTTCAAGTCACTTCTGAATCAGAGAGCAAGATAGAAAGGAATTCAGGAAATCTCATGGAGGACACATTGACGAAAAATAAGACAGATTCAGTGAAGGAGAGAGTAAACAGTGAGAAAATTCATAAAGAAAATAAATGTCATCCACACAAGAAATCAGAGAAAAATGTTGATGTCGGTTCTTACCACGTAACACATCTGCAATTTCCAGGTGAAGAGGTTTCCTACAAATGTGATACTCGTGGCAAACATTTCAGTCGCAATTTAGACTTTTCTCAACACCGCAGAATCCACACTGGAGAAAAGCCCTATGAGTGTAAGGACTGTGGCAAAGCCTTTACCTTGAACTCTACTTTTGTTCAGCACCAAAGGATCCACACTGGAGAGCGACCCTACACGTGCAAAGAATGTGGCAAGGCCTTTAGCTGCAGCTCCTACCTCACTGCACACCGCCGAGTGCACACTGGGGAGAAACCTTTCAAGTGCAAGGACTGCAGCAAGGCTTTCAGTCAGAAAATTACCGTTATTCGGCATCAGAGGACACACACTGGAGAGAAACCCTATACATGTAAGGAATGTGGTGAAGCTTTCAAACTGAACTCACAGCTCACTTACCATCAAATGTTGCACACTGGGGAAAGTCCCTACCAATGTAAGGAGTGTGGGAAAGGTTTCACTTGGAACTCACAACTCCTCCGGCACCAGAAAATTCACTCTAGAGAGAAAGCTTATCAGTGTAAGGAGTGCGGGAAGGCCTTCAAGCAGAAAGCCAGGTTGAGTCAACACCAACGGGTCCACCCTTGTTGGAAAGCCCGTGAATGTAAAGACTGTGGGAAGATCTTCAACAAGATTTCAGGACTGAAGCGGCACCAGAGGCTACATATTAGAGAAAAGGATTGTAGGAAAATCTTCATTGAGAACTCAAATTTCATTTGCCATCAGAGAACTGATCCTGGAGAGAAACATTCAAATGTAATTGTTGGTCTGTGTGTCCCCCAAGTGCAAGTTAGCAGGCCTGCCCCTTCTTGGCCTGATTCTCCCAACCCAGCTATACCTCCTGCCCCTTCCCAGAGTGCTCACTGTGCTCCTGCTGGTCCTCTCTGCTTACTGTCTGCACCACAGACCATTTCACTTCCTACCTCTGAACCTTTGCTTTTTCTGCTCCCCCAGATGCCCTCTCCTCTTCTCTCCCCCTTTCTTTGATCCTATCTTACCTTAAGGCCTTTTGAAGCTTGCCTCTTTGATGCTACCTTTCTCATTATACCTCCTTCATCCCTGAAGATTTTCTTAAAGACAGCCTTATTCTATTTACAGCTCATTTATGTGCTGGATTTTGTTGTTTTTATTTTTATTTTATTTTTTTCTCTCCACTTGACCCAGTGTCATTTCTAACTCTGCATTTGCAAGCTTCTCCAGAGCAGGATAGGTCAGGAAGGTGGAATATCCCCAATGTATTAAAATAAGGAAAAAAAGTATTGCATATTCTCTCAATTTCTATTGATGTAACTATGATTTACTATTTACTGTTGATTAGGAATCTACTTTGTTTGATTTACTGTCTGCTATTGGTGTAACAAGGAGCTCTGGTGGTGCAGTGGTTAAGCACTTAGCTGCTAACTGAAAGGTCAGCCATTCGAACCCACCAGCCTCTCCGTGGGAAAAGAATGTGGCAGCCTGCTTCTGTAAAGGTAACCTTGGAAACCCTATGGGTCAGTTCTCCTCTGTCCTATAGGGTTACTGTGAGTTGGGATCGATTCAATGGCAACGGGTTATTGGTATAACTCTGTTAAGTAACATCTTAACTTTTAGATTTCTGTCCTTTAAAGATGCAGATGGTTTCTGAATGGATAGTAAAGATAACCACAAAGATTATGGTTCTATTGACCTGTAAGAAATTAACCAGTTTTTTTTTTTCCTAACTTAAAACAATAAAGAGATAACTTATTTCATTATTCTTTCCTGACCTGCCTGTTCCTTAAATGCTCCTTGAACCAGTTTTACCATGTTACTCTTTCCTCATTAAGGAGTTAAGTAAAATTTTGACATGTATCATTTCTGTTTGTATTCAAATACAAAAAAGGGTCGTCGTATTTTTTAACTTTTTAAAAAATACTTTGACAATTTTGGATGTTGCTTACTGAGATGGCCAAGTGGACTCACTTGCCAGAGACAGACTGTTGCTGTTCCTCATGTGCTATTTAAACCCAGCCATGTCTTTTCTCGGCTCCTGCAGAAAATCCCAAGTTGCACAAGAACTTTATCTTTGTTGATTCACTGTTTTTCTGCAATTTTTTAAATTTTTATTTTGTTGCTGGCTCTTGGTCACAACAATATTTAATTCCACATGGCCAGCACCTTGACTGCAGCCCTGTGAGAGACTCTGAACTGAAGACCCAGTCCATGCTTGGACTCCTGACCCACAGAAACTATGAGGTAATAAATGTATGCCGTTTTAAACAACTAAATTTGTGGTCATTTGTTACACAGCCATAGGTAACTAAAGTACTTCTCTCTAGCCACAATACATGGGTCCAGGAATCAGGGGAAGGAGGTGGGAGCTGTTCCGCTCACTCACTGTTAAACCTAATAACACACTCATAGAATTTTTGCTTCTACTGCTAGCAGCTTTGAACTCTGCTGGTTTGGAGATCTTAGTTCCCAAATGAAGAATGATGCTTCTGCTAGGGGACACATGATGGGTTCCATTGATTTCGGAGATGAGTACTACCTGGCCATTTTACCACTGAACCAACAGGAAAATAAAAGGGGTCTCAATCTACTGGCTGGAGGGATTAATCCTGATTACCAAGGGTAAATTGGATTGCTGCTGCACAATGGAGGCAAACAGGACTATGTCTAGAATGCAGGGATTCTCTGGGGTGCCTCTTAGTACTTCCATAAAAATACCAGACCAAATCCATTGCTGTTGAGTCAGTTTTGACTCATAGTGACCCTATAGGACAGGGTAGAACTGCCCCATAGGGTTTCCAAGGAGTGTCTGGTGGATTTGAACTGCCGACCTTTTGGTTAGCAGCCAAGCCCTTAGCCACTGCACACCAGGGCTCCTAGTATTTCCATGGCCAATAGTAAAAGTTAATGGAAAACTACAGCAACCAAAAAACAAACTGCAGGATGATTGAGGACTCAGACCCTTTGGGAATGAAGGCTTGGGTTATTCCACCAAGTAAAGTACCCAAAGCTTTTGAGATTCGGGCTAAAGGTAGTTAAAGAAGGAAGCTATAAATACATACTATGATCTCATAACCCACTACAGAAATGAGGAGTGGGTAACTGCATATTTTATCTTTGCTTTTTATATACCTGTGATTGCTCATATACACTAGCTATTCTTCCTATTTCATTTTATATGCAATATTCAGTGGGACTGTAACTCAATCTGAGCAGTAACTAGTATATAGTCAGAAATGAATACAGTAACTATTGAAACTGTTTCTCATTTTGAGGAAAAAGTGAGAGCTTCTTGTAATAAGTATTGAAGGGGAAACAGGCTTTGTGAGGCAGAACATGAGTGCCCTCATGCAGTCCACTAGTTCACTACAGTTTGCTGAGTCATCCATATGTAAATCCCTGGCAGGTAGCCACTATTGTCCGCCACTGCTATAAAAACCTCTGCCCTCCCACTGCAGAGCGTGGAGATCTGCTTTGTGGCCACCCAGGACTTGCCTTGTATATAAGTCTCCCTAATAAACTTTGCTGCCACACTGGAGTTGCCTGCCTCTTTCTTTGGTCTCTTGGCACCCTCTATTTTTGGAGACAAAATTCACGTTACTGCTCCATGCTTGAACAAGTATCTTGCTAGATGGAAATACAGAGTTGTTCAAATGTTATAACCAAAACAAAGCCCATTGCCATCGAATCCATTCCGACTCATAGTGACCCTATAGGACAGAGTAGAATTGCCTCATAGGGTTTCCAAGGCTGTAATCTTTAAGAAGACTGCCACATCTTTCTCCCACGGAGTGGCTGGTGGGTTCGAACCACTGACCCATCAGCAGCCAAGTACTTTAACCACTACCCCACCAGGGCTTCTTTCAGAAGTTATAGAGGAGTTCAAATATTTGTACAAGGGTGTATGTGAAAGCTCTGTTATTCAAAAGGATGGTCTGGAATTTATTGCTGAAATTATCCATTGCCTTATCTGTGAAATGGTTATGGCCCTGAAGCATTTTTTGGTAGTTGCGTGGTGTTAAGTTTTGTCACCATACTTATTTCGTATAATTCATACTTATTCAGACTTAAAGATTTTTCACTATACTTATTCAATCTGTATGCTGAGCAAATAATCTGAGAAGCTGGACTATATGAAGAAGAACTCGACATCAGGATTGGAGGAAGATTCATTAACAGCCTTCGATATGCAGATGACACAACCTTGCTTGCTGAAAGCTAAGAGGACTCGAAGCACTAACTGATGAAGATCGAAGACTACAGCCTTCAGTATGTATTACACCTCCGCATAAAACAAAAATCCTCATAACTGGACCAATAAGCAACATCATGATAGATGGAGAAAAGATTGAAGTTATCAAGGATTTCATTTTACTTGGATCCGCAATCAATGCCCATGGGAGCAGCAGTCAAGAAATCAGACATATTGCATTGGGCAAATCTGCTGCAAAAAACTCTTCAAAGTGTTAAGCAAAGATGTCATTTTGAGGAGTAAGGTGCACCTGACCCAAGCCATAGTATTTTCAGTCACCTCATATGCATGCAAAAGCTGGGCAATGAATAAGGAAGACCAAAGAAGGATTGATGCCTTTGAATTATGGTGTTGGCGAAGAATATTGAACATATCATGGATTGCCAGAAGAATGAACAAATCTATCTTGGAAGAAGTACAGCCAGAATGCTCCTCAGAATCAAGGATGGCAGGACTTTGACTCACGTACTTTGGCCATGTTACCAGGAGGAACCAGTCCTTGGAGAAGGACATCATGTTTGGTAATGTAGAGGGTCAGTGAAAAAGAGGAAGACCCTTAATGAGATGGATTGACACAGTGGCTGCAACAGTGGCCTCAAACAGCAATGATTGTGAGGATGGTACAGCACTGGGCAGTGTTTTGTTGGACATGGGGTTGCTATGAGTCGGAACCAACTCGACAGCACCTAACCACAAACAACAATAAGCTTTGTCAAAAGAGGTAGCTGGAGAGAAATTTTAGGGGTTGGTGGACTCTCCTTCATGTTTCCAGTGGCTTATTTGCCAGGCTATTAGAGTGTGCTTTTTAATCCACTGCCCGTTTTCTCCTATGCTAGGTACCTGGAGGGCAGAACTTTATCCGGTGTTTGGACACAGTGTGTTTACTTCAGTTTTTGACTGACGCAGTGGTAGATAGCTGGGAGCCCCAGACAATATAGGCCTGTGTCACAGCTCAGGTTGCTGAACTGTGTTAACTGGGCTGAGCCACACTCCTATCAGGAAATTCCAAGCTTACCCCTCTGGAACCAGGACAAAGGCCAGACCTCTCTTCGAAGTTCAGATTCCTTACTACATGGTTGGGTTGTGTGTTTTCTTACTGTTGAGTTTTGAGAGTTCTTTATATATTCTGGATAGAAATTCTTTATCAGGCACATGATTTGCAAATGTTTTTTCCTAGTCTGTGTCTTGTTTTTTTATTAGCAGTGTCTTGAAAAGCAGAAGTTCTTAATTTTCATGAAGTCCAAATAATCTTTTTTTTTCTTCTATGGATTGTGCTTTTGGTGTTGTTTCTAAGAAATCTTTGCTTATCCTAAGATCACAAAGATTTTCTTCCTTTTAAAAAAATTTTTGGTGAAAATATACACAACAAAACATAACACCCATTCAACAATTTCTGCGTGTACAGTTCGATGACATTGGTTACATTCTTCACATTGTGTCGCCATTCTCACTGTCTCAACTCATATTGTCTCACCACCATTCACTTAGACTCTCTGCCCCTTAAAGTTTTCATCTGTGCTTAGAGCCCCTGTTGTCAATTTGATCTCATATAGATAATTATTTAAAAGAGTGCAATATTCAAGGCAGACTTTCCTGTTTTCTTCTAAAAGTTTCACAGTTTTAGGTTTTACATTAAGCCTGTGATCCTGTAGAGTTAACTTTTGTACATGGTACAAGGTATGGCTTGAAGTTCTTTTTTTTTTTTTTTTGTATGTGGATATTCAGCTGTTCAGGCACCATTTGTTGGAAAGATTGTGCCTTCTCCATTGTTTCCTTTGCAAATTTGTCAAAAATCAATTGGTAGTATATGTGAGTCTGTTTTTAGAACTCTATTCTGTTATATTGATCTATATATGAATACTCTCTCCAATACCACATTGTCCTACTATAGCTTTATAGTAAATTCATAAATAATATATTTGAATCCTCCAACTTCGTTCTTTTTTAAAATGATTTTGGCTATTTTCATTCTTTTCGCTTTCCAAATGAATTGTAGAATCATCTTGTTTCCTGTCTTGCAGCTAGGGTATGTCATTGATTGTTACTTATTACCTATCCATTCACTTCTGCTTCCTCAGAAATTGCTGAATTTCCCAGTTGCCACATGGAGAGGTTTGACCATGTGACTGACTTCTGGCCATTGTGATGAAATGGTGTGTGCAAGTCTCTGGCCATGCACTTAAATACAATCCCCCCTTAGATCTAGAAAAGCAGGGTTTTGCCCCAGGCCAGGTGCCTTAGGGGTTCCTGTATTTGGAGTGCCTTCCTCTACATTTTTTAAATCCTCCACTGTGGCCTGGGAGTGCCTGGGCCCAGAAGTGCTATCCTGTGGCGTGCTCCAAGAGCAGACTGGGACCTAAGTGGGCCCTGGGCTCTGTTTCTCCCTTTAGAAGTATTCTCCAATCCTTTATCCAGTGTATGGGGTGAACTGAGTTGCTCCATAACTCACACCTATAGAGCTGCCCAGGGGCCTGTGGCTGGACGCCAGTTCCAGGAGAGCAGCCAACATGCATGGTATTTCTTTCACAGGATCACGTGAGGTTGGGCCACCAGAATGGTGTTGACACTGATTCTGGGTGACTCTCATGTCAGGCACAGGATGAGTTCAGGGCTCTGGACTACTATGGGTCTATTGCCATCCCTTGGGCATGACCTGCATATGTGGGCTCATGTGTCAGCTTCTTCCCATCTGTTCTGACTGCAATACTGCCTCTGGGCTACACACCTCAGAGCGTAGAGGTGGCAGCAAATGTCCTTTATCTGTGTGCCCCCCACTGTTGGCATTTAGGATGGGCAGCCTACCTCCTACACAGTCTCTGGCACCACATGTCAGGCAGTTCCCTGGGGGTGGCCACATCTGTCTCCTCTGAGGCCTTTCAACAGGCTTTTCTGATAGTTGTCCTCTCTTACCATTGATGCAGTGACACCATGCTTTCCTGGGTCAGTCTTAAGCTGTGCTGGATGAGGGATGGACATTTCTTGAGTGAATTGGACTGCTCTTCTCACTCTGCCCATGGGCCCCTTGCTTATAGTGGGGGTGTATGGAAGGGAGAGGTGTGATCAATATTTAAAGACATGACATTCTAGGAATGCAGTGATTATAGCCTAAAGAGCTCAAGAGACGTCATGGTTGTAAAATGTGTTGTTCCATGATTACAGTATAAAATTCCAAATGGTAAAATCAACATGACCAGGAAACTGATTACCATTTATATTTTCCTGTGTATTCTGGGTAAGACTTGTATTTATAGTAATTATCAATGAAATACAGTAACTTTGAAAATGTCATTGGAAGCCATGATGAGGTAATGTCACAAGTAATGATGTAACCAGAATTTAATAAATGGTACTAGGGAACTGCAGATTTAAAAAGATCTATACAAACAGATACAATAAAAACAGGTTCTGCCGGGTACTGTGAGGCTTACTGCCCTTTTTTTGTGATGGGATATGTGAAATTAGCTAGCTTCTTTGACAACAAACAATACAAAGAAACTGTTCCTGGGGATGAACAGGAAGAAATAGTACCTGGATGCTATGAAGGATCTCCGTGTGCACTTATTGGACCATGTTGTTATTGTTAGGTGCTGTAAAGTTGGTTCCAGCTCATAGCGACCCTATGTACAATAGAACAAAACACTCACTGCCTGGTCCTGTGCCATGCTGACAATTGTTATGCTTGAGCCCATTGTTGCAGCCACTATGTCAGTCCATCTCATTGAGGGTCTTCTTCTTTTTTGCTGACCCTGTACTTTACCAAGCATGATGTCCTTCCGCCGGGACTGATCCCTCCTAACATGTCCAAAGTATGCAAGATATAGTCTCACCATCCTTGCTTCTAAGGAACATTGGCTGTACGTCTTCCAACACAGATTTGTTCGTTCTTTTGCAGTCCGTGGTATATTCAGTATTCTTCACCAACACCACAATTCAAAGGCCTCTATTCTTCTTTGGTCCTCCTTATTCATTGTCCAGCTTTCACATGCATATGATACGACTGAAAATACCATGGCTTGGGTCAGGTGCGCCTTAGTCTTCAAGGTGACATCTTTGCTTTTCAACACTTCAAAGAGATCTTTTGCAGCGGATTTGCCCAATGCAATGCGTCTTTTGATTTCTTGACTGCTGCTTCCACGGGTGTTGATTGTGGATCCAAGTAAAATGAAATCCTTGACAACTTCAATCTTTACTCCGTTTATCATGATGTTGCTTATTGGTCCAGTTGTGAGGGTTTTTGTTTTCTTTATGTTGAGGTGTAATCCGTACTGAAGGCTGTGGTCTTTGATTTTCATCAGTAAGTGCTTCAAGTCCTCTTCACTTTCAGCAAGCAAGATTGTGTCATCTGCATAACACAGGTTGTTAATAAGTCTTCCTCCAATCCTGCTGCCCCCTTCTTCTTCATATAGTCCAGCTTCTCGGATTATTTGCTCAGCATACAGACTGAACAGGTATGGTGAAAGGATACAACCCTGATGTCCACCTTTCCTGACTTTAAACCGGACAGTATCCCCTTGTTCTGTTCGAACAACTGCCTCTTGATCTATTTACAGTTTCCTCATGAGCACAGTTAAGTGTTCAGGAATTCCCATTGGACCATAACAACTATGAAGTACCTCTTCTTACTGTTCTAAATCTTCATTGATAAATCACTCTACCTTACATGGGACTATGAATTTTGTAATATGTTGTTCAATCAAACTGTTTATATAGACAGGGATCCTCAAAGAAATATTTCTCCAGATTCCCACACAACCTGTGCATGCCCTCCACTTGTCTCCCTCGTTATTCCTTTCACTTTAGCTGTAATGTGGAAGTGGTAGTGAGTCATCCTGGACCATGTAGATGAGAAAGCACCTTCACGATAGTGAAGCAACAGAAGGAGCCGATGTCCCTGGATAACTTCATGGAGCAGAGCTCCCTACCAGTCCTGCACTACCTGCCTCCATACTGTTAAGTGAAAGGTAAGTAAATTTCTTTCTTCTTTAAGTCAGTAAAAGGGTTAAAGTGCCTAAACTAATATCCTAAGTAATATAGACACTATTCTGGTAAGTGAGATATGACTACAAAAGTGTTTGGGGGTAGTGATGGCTGGTCTTTGGAAACCTGACTTTTCTGGTAAAGTGTTCAGGTGTTATTAGTGTCATATAGTCCTCCTTTCTTCCTTATGAAGTAAAGATGTGCTGTCTGAAGCTGCACCAGCCATCTTGCAGCAATGAGGGAGTGGCCAAGAGTGCCTCACAGGTGCTGGCCCTAGCACTGAGCAACCGACACAACACCAGCTACTGCCTACATCCGAGCTTCTTGTTAATGTGAAAAAAACGAAAAAACTCCAGTTGTTTAAGTGACTATTTTACTGGATTGTGTATGTGTGTATTACTTGTGGATAAAGGCATTTCAAGTGTGGCAGGAGGCTTACTTATTTTACTTTTTAACATCTCTGTAATATGAGAAATATTGAATTTAGGTAACTGATTTTCAGGGGTGTATGTGGTGTTTCTTGTATCTTTAAGCTTTACTGTGTTGTGAGGCTTCTTTTTTTTCTTTATATCTCTCTATCATTTGATTCGTTACGATAAGCAACCTTTGTAACTTCAAAAATAAAATTAAAAAAAAATCTCAAACACGTGTACCCTTAAAGCTTGATATAAACTCCTTATGTTTATAGGTATTACACAATTACAACCAAAACTTCAAAATCAGTGATATTCAGTGATATTAATGTTAAGGACAGTTGTATTTTGCTGAAACTAAATTGCTGTTCTAAAATGCATATTATACTAACTACTATGATAAAGGTTCTTTTGATTTTGCCTTAGCATACCTACCCAACCAGGTACCTTGTGATGACTCAGTTTTCTCACTACTTTCTTCTGAACAGGAAGTGAGGTTCAAGCCTCTGCACTCCCATATTTAAAAGTCTTCTGGGGGGGTCATCAGTGAAGCTCCTGTAAGTGCTCTAGATTACGCAGGCCACTGGGCCGCACATAAGGGCTTCATGGATCTTGGAGAAGAGTGGACCTCAGTAGTGCATGGCTGAGGGCTGCATGTTCTTCTGGACCAGCCTTCCCGGCAGAGTGGCTGTTTTGTGCAAAACAATGGTTTAGCATGAGTGTAAGATAAAAAGAGTTGTGTTAAAAAAAAAAAAAAAAAGTTGTAATCTTTGCACCCCATGTGGGGTATCACCGTGGCCTGGGCAGAAGTTGGACAAATAAAGGCATCTGGCAGTGATGGACAAGTGAGGTCCGTTGAACCCTGCAGGACAGTCAGAGTGGTGTGCAGGACGGCGTGCAGGCCTTTATCTAGCCTGGCCTCAACTTCTTCCTCATCCTAACCCTTCCTCACTCATTCCTGGTGGCCCTCCCTACACACAAGATGGAAAAAGCATAACCTTTTTGACATCTTGAGGGTCTCCTGGAGCCCTTGGGTGGTACAAACAGTCGAAAGGCTCAGCTGCTAACAGAAAGGTTGGAGGTTCAAGTTCATCCAGAGGTCCCTCGAAGAAAGGCCTGCGATCTACTTATGAAAGATAAGCCATTGACAACCCTATGGAGCACGGTCCTACTCCGACACATACAGAGCTGCCAAGAGTCAGAGCCCACTGGATGGCACTTTTTTTTTTTTTTTTGAGGGTCTTCTGCGTCTATTCCAGCAAACTTTTCCGAGGCTCCACTGGCCTGAGGCCCCGTTCTGTCCCGGCCAGCCCCTCAGCTCCATTCAGGTCTCCAACGCTTGACTCCTGATTCCCCTTCTAGAGCCAGAACGGAAGGACAACCAACCAAAAAAACCCATTGTCGTCGACTGGATTCCGACTCATAGCGACCCTATAGGACAGGGTAGAACTGCCCATAGGGTTTCCAAAGAGCGCCTGGTGGATTCGAACTGCCAACTTTTTTTGGTTATCACTCGTAGCTCTTAACCATTATGCCGCCAAGGTTTTCGAAGGGACCACTTGTAGGTGGGAAATCCGCAGGCGGGGGTTGAGCGGGAACAGGCTAGTGCTTCCAAGGGGAGGAAGGCTTATGCAGGCTCCGCTTCTCATTGGCTCGGCTGGGCCCTGCCCCTCACCCGGTATTCAAAGGAATGAAGGGCCCGGCTTCTTGCTGCCTCCTTAGACTCCGCCTCCTAACCCTGATCAGTTGGAGAATGAGTCACAGTTCAGTTGCCTTGACTCAGAAGGAAGCTGCTGGGAGGAAGACAAGAGCAGGGCTTCCGACCAGCTCACTCGGCTGGACCCCCTGCTGAGAACTTGCTCTTCCACCCCCACCCCCCCAAAAACCAAACCCGTTCCCATCCAGTGCATTCTGACTTATAGAGACCCCAGATATACTGAATCAGAATCTACACTTCAACAAGATCCCCAGATGATTCTTTATATATATATACATATATATATAAATATGTAAATAAACCCTGGACAAGAGCGTGTCTCGCCCACTCGCCCTTCTCTTCAGGCTTGCCTTGCAGGAACTAGAAAGAGAGAACCACCGAGATGTGAGGTCCTCCAATATTGCTAGAGTAAATACCAGGAAAGCAATGGGTTGGATGGGCAGTGTAATGACGTACTTCCGGCGCGGACACTGTGACTCAACGCCTGGGAGTTCGATTTGTGAGGGGCGGTTTGTGGTGCCTGCAGTCTCTGTTCGCTGAAAAGCTGTAGAGGCCGCCCGAGCCCACGGTGAGCGGCTCTGGCTTGGCCCGGGAAGAACGAGACAGGGCTGCAGGGGAGGAGGGCACGACCACTGCTGCCCTGGGGCCCTCAGCCCGACCCCCGGCTCGCCTCGAACACTCGAGAGGGGCCGCTGCTAGGCCTGGTGCACTGTTCGCAGGATCCCGCCCCCTCGTTTCCCTGGGCCAGGCCAGCCCACGGCTTGTTCAGGCTCGGGAAGGGACACAGGTTCAAGGGTTGACACAGAATTACTCATAAAGTTTTAACTATCCGCCGGGCCACTGTAGCATCAGAGAACACGCCCCTCAGTTGCCTCACCCCTCTCGTCCTAGCCACAGCTGCGGAGACCCTAGCGCCACCCCTGAGTATGAGTACAGCTAAACGCCTTTTCTCTTCTTTAGGTAGCACCAGGAAGTCAGTTTGTGATCAGTTTATTCACCTTAGACGCTTATGGCTGTCTGTAAAACAGCCTAAGTTTTCAGAATACTGAAATGTTTTCTAGCCCCAGAATGGAGCCTATTTAGTCCACAAGTTGGAGAATGTGGAGCTCTGAGATTTGAATTGGCTCACATGAATGTTTAATTGAAAATCTCATGCCAGGTCATATCTGTCAAGCACCCTATAATATGTATCCAATGTTTAGCATATAATTTCCTCTGTATAATGTTAGAGATAGGGAAAGAATTCTTGATCTAGCTCTCTTTATAGTCTTCATTTCACTTATTCTTTATTACCCCATTGTCATAACATTGGGTCAATGTTAGTAAGGACCCACTGTAAGGGACATTTATCACAAGGATCCGAAAGCATCACAATTTAAGAGAGAGGACACAACTACAAGAGGTCCCTATTTACTCAGTATGACTCACTGTTTCTGTCACGCTTGAACTGAAGCCATCTGTGAATTTAGCAGCATTACTTCTGTAGATTTACACTGTGTTTTCTTTTAAAGTCTTTCTGTTTACACTTAAAACTACTGTTACTCCTTATTAGAATCCCCCTAACTGCCAAGATGTGGTTTCTAGTCTCTCCTGACAACTCTGTTGCCCTGACAGCCTCAGCTTCCACTGCCTTCCTGGATTCACCAAGGGTCAACAGAGTGAGGGGTAGTCTTTTTTTCTGATGCTGTTGTAGTTCCCTGAGACTTAACGGCAAACTGCAGAAATGGAAGTTGAAATTGAAACTCTTTAAGGTCTACAAGGACAAACACTTTTTATGCTGATTGAGTATCTGATCTCAGTCATGGCAGCTATTTGGATTTCAGATGTTGCCTTTTAATGAGTATACCTTGCTGATTCACTCTTTTGAATGGCAGAAGGCCTGCTTCCTAATGATGAACTAGTTAACTGACCCCAGTGGTAGTTGGAACTAGTTGAGAAGTGAGATTGATTTGCTTCTCCCGTAATATTTGGAACTTGGAGTATTTGGGACAAATCATGAAATCAGTGGGTTCATGTAATACAGTAGTGTTTTTCTTCTCATCACTACTCCCCAATGCTTACAAAATGAACATCTTATGATCAAACTTTGTATTTAGAGGGAAAAAATAGTAATAGGTAATTAGGACCAAGATAGTCCTAATAAATTATTTTCAAATTTCATTTTGGCTTTATTACTTCAAGTCATAGAAACTCCTATACAAATATGTAACATAGGAGGAAAACGAAATGCTTAGGTCTTAACAGTATTTGATGGGTTCCTTGTATACAATTCATTTATATCTGTATTTTATGGATTCTAGGGAATCTTCCTTAACTGTTTCATGCTCCAATGTTCTTTTCAGTCCATAATCTACCCTAGTTTCCTTTTCTGTCTCTCCTCTGGATTACTGAAAATTATAGGTTTCTCAGTTCACCTTCTTAGCTCTTACTAGATTCATTCCTGGGATCATCTCTGCTTGCATTCCCCTATTTAATGTCTGTGAGCCTGAAGGTGACACTGATAGAAGCAATAACTGAAGAATGGTAGTTCTTGCAGACTTCAAAACAGGATGGGTCAGAGGTTATATGCAGGAGTTATGGTCAGTGGAGTTTGGTCACTATTGTTTCCTTCTTTGCCTTCAGCTCCAAGAAAGGAATAAAGAAGGTCAGATGATGACAACTGTGTCCTCAGCAACCAGACCCCCGGTGAGCTGGGTTTCCTCTGCCTTCTGTAGACCTAAGTTAAGCCAGTGCAAGCACTTCAATGAACCAGTACCTGAAGCTAAAGATGTAGTGGTCTGTATTAACCAGCAGGTTTTATACACACATATTCATGCACGTGTGCATGTGTGTGTATGTATTTATATAAATAATATATAATATAGATGAATATGGAGTCCCTTGGGGCACAAACAGTTAAGGACTCTACTACAAGCTGAAAGGTTGGCAGTTCCAATCCACCCAGAGGCACCTTGGAAGATGGGCCCGGTGATTTGCTTCTGAAAGATCACAGCCTTGAAAACTCTATGGAGCAGATTGACTCTGCACCCATGGGGTCGCCATGAGTCGAAATTGACTTAGAGGCAACAAACAACAACAACACGTATGAATATATACGTATGCATATATTACAAATCTTAAATATATCAATTTTTATAAATATGTACACCTGTATAAATATTACCCATATCAAGATGAAACATTATCATCACCCCAAAAGGCCCCCTCATGCCTCTTTGCAGGACTACCCCCCAAAGTTGACTACTATTCTGGCCTCTTTCACTGTAGATTAGTTTTGTCTGTTCTTGAACTGCGTATAAGTGGAATCATTCAATATGTACTCTTTTGTATGTGCCTTCTTTAGCTCAACATTATGCTATGTCTGTGAGCATCACTCATGTTATGGCACATAGCAGTGGTCTGTTCTTTTTCATTGCTGAGCAGTTTTCCATTATATGATTATACCACATTTTATTTATTCATTCTGTGGGTGGACATTTTGTTTTTAGTTTTTGACTGTATGAGTAAGAATACAGTGAACATTCTAGTAGCTGCCTTTTGGTGGCCATACACACTCATTTCTCTTGGGTATATCTCTAGGAGTGAAATTGCTAGATCTCCAGGGTATGCATTTGGGTAGTTTTAGCAGGTGCTACCCAACAATTTTCTGAAATGGTCGTTCCAGTTTACACTTCTACCAGCAGTGTATGAGACTTCAGTTGCTCCACGTCCTCACCAATGCTTATTGTCGTTAGTTCTAGGTATCTCATTGTGGTTTTACAGTGTTCTTTTCTCCAGTGATGTTGAGCACCATTTTATATGTTTATTGGCTACGTGAAGATCTTCTTATGTGACGTGCCTGTTAGATGTTTTTCCCATTTTTTTTTACATTGTGTATCTTTTTCCCCCCAAATTGTAATAATTGTTTGTGTATTATGGATATAAGTCTTTTGTCAGATATATGTGTATATGAAATATCTTCTCCCAGTATGTGGCTTGCTTTTTCACTCTTAATGGTGTCCTTTGATAAACAGAATTTCTTATTTTTAATGAAGTCCAGTATATCAAGTTTTTTGGTTTTTTTTAATGGTTAATGTTTGTCTTGTGTAAGAAATCTTTGTTTACCCCAAGGTCATGAAGATAGTCTTCCATGTTTTCCTCCAGAGGGTTTATTGTTTCAGCTTTCACATTTAATTCTGTGATTCATCTAAAATTAAGGGTGTGAGATATGGGTCAAAGTTCTTTTTTCCAGTTTACTCAGGACCATTGAAAAGTGTTATCTTTTCACTACTAAATGACATTGTTTACTTTGTCATGTATTAGGTGACTATATATGTCTGGGTCTATTTTAAAACTCTTCATTTAGTTCTGTTAGTCTAGTTGTCTGTTTTTGTACCAGCATTCCATGGCACGCACTGTTGGTGGGGAAATAAAATAATTTTTACAACATAATATAAAGGGCTTGCTCCAAGATAATTTAAAAATGTATCAATAAGATAATTGACAATTTTTTTGGCACTTGGTTCATAGGTTCCCTCAATCCCATACTCTATGGTAAGACCCCTTCCTGTAGAACTCTTTTTCTGAAATATGTGGCTGAGCTTCTATTCCAGGGCTTGACAGCTTTAAATAGCCTTCTTTTCAGGCCTGTCTTGAGCTATGTGCACCAGGTTGTTCTAGACTCTAACCTTTCCCAATAAGCAGTATTTCCCTATGCCTCTCTAACCTCACTACCTCTATATAGGAATGGGGTGGGGGAGAGAGTGTCATCGGCACATCTGAGAGCTTTGTGCCAGGGTAGAGGCTGAAGAGACAAGAGTGAAGAGTTGGGGCAAAAACAGAATTGGGAAATGTCAGCTCAAATAATCACCCAAATAAATACAAAATGAGGAGGGGCTTACAGCTAAGGGGACAGCCATATCCATGGGTCCGTTCTCCCTCCATTTACATACCTTTTGCTCAGGCCCAAGCCCCAGTTCTGTACAGCAGGTTCAGTGTCTGTGTGGAGGTCACATATATTTGGAAGCTCATAGTAGAGACATACTTGGTTCTAACTGAAAAGTGTGCTGACTTCTGGCTGTCTGCCTTTAATCCTGCATCTTTCTCCTCCACACTTTCCACATTACACACATAGACCCCTATGGCACATCAGCGACCCAGTACTAAATACATATGTGGATGCCTTTCTCAGGCCTTTCGTTGACAGTCTTGACCATCACCAAAGTCCTGAGACCTGGGAGAGCAGGAACTTGTCATTTCAGGAATCAGTGACTTTTGAGGATGTGGCTGTGTACTTCACCCAGAAGGAATGGGCTAGTCTGATGCCTGCTCAGAAGGCCTTGTACAGGGATGTGATGCTGGAAAACTATGAGGCTGTGGCCTTCCTAGGTAAGACCTCTCTGCTGCTAGTCTCTGCCTGGGCCCTCTGAGGTTGAAGGGGTCTCTTATAACTATTAGCTGAACCCACATGGCAACCTCAGGTTGCCAGGTACGGAGAGCCCTGGGGTCTCTTTGACCTCCAAGAGGGCTTTCCTTCTTTTTCCACCATAAAAACAGCCCTCTCTTCCCACTTGGCCTCAGAGGTGATCCTCTGAGTACAGCAGAGTTTGAGCTATATCTTGGTACCCACCCTCAACCTAGTATTGAACCCTCCAAATTATCTTGAGAGAACCCCGCCCTTTCGTCTCCTTCTGGGAGTTCTCCTAGGAACCGCGTGTCTGTTTCCCTACAATGGGAATTTGCCATCCTCTAACAATGAAGGTAAGAAATCTTGTTTCCCTTTAAAAAGAAATTTGCCTCCCAGTGTGTCTCAAGCTTCTTCCTAGAATCCCTGTACCTCTCCAGAATACTTCTTGCCCAGTCCACCCAGAAATTACTCTCCTCACCTCCTCTGCCTGTTCTTGTATCTGTAGGCTGAAACCAGCATCTGTGACTTTGCTTATCATTGTGTTTTGTTTTCTTCCCTTCAAGCAGCACCAGCCACTTCCAAACCAGCTCTGATCTCTCAGCTGGAGCAAGGGATAGAGCCAAGCTTCAGCCAGGCACAGGGAGCCCTAAGCATGAGGGACAGGAGAGCAGGCCTCACAGGTGAGTTAGACAAAGGGTAACCTCTCTAGCTTGGTCTCTTCCTTTGCCTTATTTCATCAAAGTGAAAGACATGTATTCTCAATGTGCAGCATCATGGAGTACATTGGGATCCTTGATCACACTCTTTTTGACTGGTCTGCTACTCATTGCTTCCCATCTCTTTAAATTGTAGTACACAACACTCTGCTTTGATATTTCACACACTGAGATGCTTTTATCCCTGGAGATATGTGGAAAAAATTTTCTAAATACTTTACTGGGTATGTGTGATCACTTTTATCCAATTTCCCCCCATTTTACAAAATTGATAAACTCAGTGCAATGTTATCTTGTCCACTACCCTATAGACCAACTAGAAAAATTTGCTTTACATGATACTAAAGATATTAAATTTTAAAACAATCTTTTATATTGAAATACTTTAATGTAGCTTATGAATATTATGATTTTCCTCCCCTTTAGGATATATCTCAAAACTAAGAAGATTTAGCTACTTAGCCAAAATAACGTTATCACAGACAATAAAACTTAAAATTCCTCAGAATCATCAGTGTTGGGAAGACAGGACAAAGGCTTAGTTCTTTTACCTCTAAATGCCAGTTTTCAAAGTAAGGATTTATAAGGCACCTGTCAATGCATTTTATTTTTCTGTTAACTTGTGAATTTCCATGGATTTAATGTTTTTCAGCCATTAAAATTATTCATCTTGATGTGCAAAGCAGACTCTCATGTCTTTTTTTTTAACGGCCACACTGAGATATAATTTACAAACAATACAATTCACCATTTAAAGTGTACCATTCAGTGGTATTTAGTGTATTTACAGAATTGTGCAAGCATCACATAATCAAGGTTTAGAACATTTTTGTCACCCAAAAGAGAAACTTTGTATCCATAGTGGTCATTCCCTATTCCCCCTACATGCTCAGTTTTAGGTAACCATTCATCTACTTTGTTTCTATAGATTTGCTTTCTGTGGATGTTTGATATAAATGGGATCATACAATATGTTGTCTTTTGCAACTGGCTTTCACTTAGCATAGTGTTTTCAAGATTCATCAATTTTGTAGACTGTATCATATTTCATTCCTTTTTATGGCTGAATTATATTACATTGGAGGGATATACCACATTTTGTTCATCCATTCATCAGTTGATGGATATTTGATTGGTTTCCACTGTTTAGGCATGATGAATAATGGTGCTGTGAACATTCATCTACAAGTTTTATCGTGGGCATATGTTTTCTTTTCTCTTGGGTACATATTCTAGATCTGTACTTGCTGAGTCATATGGCAACTCTATGTTTAACATTTTGAGGAAATGCCAAAATTTTTTCCAAAACAGTTGAACCATTTTACATACCCACTAGCCCGAATCCTCACTGCCTTAGGCTGGGTTCTCTAGAGAAGCAAAACCAGTGAGACGTACATATATAAAGAGAGAAATTTATCTCAAGGAAACGGCTCATGCGATTGTAGAGGCTGGCAAGTCCCAAGCCTGAGGGTCAGGTGTCACGCTGGGGGCTTCTCCTGACTCACGTAGCTGCAGGGGCTGACAAAGCCAAGATCGTTGGCTCCCAGGATGTGAAAGCTGACAGATTCAAGATCGGCAGGTAAGACGACAGACTGCTGAATCACAGGCTGTGGAGGCTGACTAATCCCAAGATCGGTAGGTATCATGGATTGAATTGTGTCCCCCAAAAATATGTGTCAACTTGGCTAGGCCATGATTCCCAGTATTGTCCACCATTTTGTCATCTCCGGTGATTTTCCTATGTGTTGTAAATCCTACCTCTATGATGTTAATGAGACAGGCTTATAAGCAGTTATGTTAATGAGGCAGGACTCAATCTAGAAGATTAGGTGGTGTCTTAAATCAGTCTCTTTTGAGATATAAAAGATAGAAGTGAGCAGAGAGAAAGGGGGACTTCATACCACCAAGAAACAAGAGCCAGGAGAATAGTGTGTCCTTTGGACCTGGGGTCCCTGTACTGAGAACCTCCTCGACTGGGGAAGATTGAGGACAAGGACTTTTCCGTAGAGCCGACAGAGAGAGAAAGCCTTCCCCTGGAGCTGGCACCCTGAATTCAAACTTCTAGCCTCCTAGACTGTGAGAGAATATATTTCTCCTTGTTAAAGCTATCCACTTACGGTACTTCTGTTATAGCAGCACTAGATGACTAAGATAGTAGGTAAGACAGAAGGCTGCTGGCTTAAGTCCTAAAAACCAGAGGTCAGATGAAGATGAGTCAGATGCAGGATCCAGAGCAGCATCCAGAGCAAGCAAGTGAGCTTTGCCAGACTGTCCATATATATATTGAATGCTGGCCACACCCCCGAGGAGACTTCCCCTACAATTAATTGGCTGATCACATCATGGAGGATGATTACATCATTACATAACTGCTAAACTACATCATTACATAACTGCCAAACCACTGAGAGTTATAGCCCAGTCAAGTTGACACACAACATTAACTATACAGTCCACCCTTTGTCCTTTGTCCCCTTGGCACCTGTACACATCTCCTTAAACCATACACAATCTCTAAATGAAGACAATTACAAAGTCATACATGTGCCTAACATGATACAACTAGCGTGTACCACCAAAAATGCACTAGCCCTGTTTACATCTTATATTTTATAAGTGAAAAATACAAAAATATTTAATGTGCACATACAAGGAAGAAATACTCATAACAATTACAGTCCTCATTTCTGCAGTTGGTCACGTGGTCATAACTGGTATTTAGAACTACCTTCTTCTACCACCCATTCTGTATTCCCTTTACCCTCAGCAAGCACCTCAGCTAGTTGTGGTTCTTTGCCTGGTGGAGTGACCCAACCTTCATTTCTGAAGGGTCTGGGCTATTAGTACTCATATCAGAATTGGGTTGTTGTAGTTTTCCATTGACTTTAATCAGAGGGCATTGTAGTACTAAGAGATGCCCTAAGGGATCTCTGTATTCTAGACTACTATTTTTTACCTCTGTTATGCAACATCAATCCAATTTCCACTTGGTAGTCAAGATCAGTCACACCAGCCAATATGTTAACTTCCTTCTTTGCCTGTTGATCCAGAAGCATGAGGAGCCCGAAGTGGCTGAGTAGCATTCTTAACTTCCAGTTCAGTGGAATCAGTGTTGTGTATTCAGGTGGGAGCATTCCTACCTTTGGAATTAAGACCTCTAGACCCCGAGATCATAGGGTCACAGGGACAGGAAGCAAAAATTTTGTGAGTGGGTCATTAGGGGTAATAGTGAGTGGTGCCACTCCCATCTCCACCTCTTGATTCCTGGAACTGTGAATCCTGGCTATGGGAGAAACAGCACCATATATTGGATGCTGGTTTAGAGCATATGCAACCTCCTGGAGAACATTTCCCCAACCCTGCAAAGTGTTGCCACCTAGCTGGTGCTGTAATTGTGTCTTTAGAAGGCCATTCCATCATCCTGTCAAGCCAGCTGCTTCAGGATGATGGGGTACATGGTAAGACCAGTGAATTCCATGAGCATGGGCCCATTGCCACACTTCATTTGCTGTGAAGTGAGTCCCTTGATCTGAGGCAATGCTGTGTGGGATACCATGATCGTGGATAAGGCATTTTGTGAGTCGATGGATGGTAGTTTTGGCAGAAGCATTGTGTGCAGGGAAGGAAAATCCATATCCAGAGTAAGTGTCTGTCTCAGTACGAATGAAACACTGCTCTTTCCATGATGGAAGTGGTCTAATGTAGTCAATCTGCCATCAGGTTGCTGGCTGATCACCTCGAGGGATGGTGCCATATCAGGGACTCACTGTTGGTCTTTTTTGCTGGTGGATTGGGCATTCAGCAGTGGCTGTAGTCAAGTCATCCTTGGTGAGGAGGTCCATGTTGCTGAGCCCATGCATAGCCTCCATCCTCGCTACCATGGCCACTTTGTTCATGAGCCCACTGGGCAATGACAGGAGTGAATGGGGAAAGAGGATGACTGATTTCCACAGAATATGTCGTCCTATCCACTTGACTGTTAAACTCCTTCTCTGCTGAGCTCAACCTTTGGTGAGCATTCACATGAGACACAAGTATCTTCTTGGCCCGTTCAGAGAGGTCTATCCAGATACCTCTTCCCCATACCTCCTTGTCACCAATTTTCCAATCATGTTCCTTCCAAGTCCCTGACCATCCAGCTAAACCATTGGCCACAGCCCATGAATCAGTATGCAATCACATATCTGGCCATTTCTCCTTCCAATCAAAGTGAACAACTAAGTGCACCGCTTGAAGTTCTGCCCATTGGGAAGATTTTCCTTCACTACTGTCCTTCAGAGAGATCACAGAAAGGGGCTGCAGTGCTGCAGCTGTCCACTTTCAAGTGGTGCCTACACGTCACACAGAACCGTCTTTAAACTAGTCATGAGTTTTTTTTCTCCTCAGTCAAGTGATCACAAGGAACTCCCCATGAGACTATACGTGCAGACTGGGAGACGGCAGGTAATGTGACAAAAGTGGAGACCATGGGAATTTGGGTCACTTCCTCATACAACTAACTTGTGCCTTCAGGTCCTGCTCGAGCCTGATCTCGTATATACCACTTTCATTTAATGATGGAGTGCTTCTGTGCACATCTGACTTTATGACTATGTGGGTCAGACAACACCCAGTTTATGATGGGCAGCTCAGCCCACATGGTTACTTGGTGGTCCATGGTTAAACTTTCAGTCTCCACTAAGGCCCAGTAACAAGCCAAAAGCTGTTTCTTAAAAGGAGAGTAGTTATCTGCAGAGGATGGCAGGGTCTGTGCTGTGATTCACCAATAGGGGCCTGCCAGAGACTCCAGATGGCATCTCTATCTGCCACTGACACTTCAGGCACTACAGATCAGCCAGATCATATGGCCTAAGTGGCAGAATGGCTTGCACATTCTGAACCTGTTGCAGAGCCTTCTCTTGTTCTGGGCCCCACTCAAAACCAGCAGCTTTTTTAGTCACTTAATGACTAGGCCGGAGTAGCATACCCAAATGAGGAATATGTTGCCTCCAAAACCCAAAGAGGGCCATCAGGCACTGTACCTCCTTTTTAGTTGTAGGAGGCGCCAGATGTAACAACTTAACTTTAGAAGGAACATCTCAACATGGCCTACACCACTGGACTCCTAGAAATTTCACTGAAGTGGAAAACACCTGAATTTTGGTGGGATTAATTTCCCACCCTCTAGCATGCAAATGTTTTACCAATAAGTCCAGAGTCATTGACACTTCTTCCTTACTAGGTCCAATCAGCATAACATCATCAATGTAATAGACCAGTGTGACATCTTGTGGAAGGGAAAGGCAATCAAGTTCTCTGGGGTCTAAATTATGACATAGGGCTGGAAAGTTGATATACCCCTGAGGTAGGACAGCGTAGTTGTATTGCTGGCCTTGCCAGATGAAGGCAAACTGCTTCTGGTGTTCCTTCAAAACTGGAATCAAGAAAGACATTTAGGCCAGCTCAATAGCTGCATACTAGGTACCAGGAGATGTATTAATTTGCTAAAGCAGTGAAACCACACTGGAACAGCAGCTGCAATTGGAGTCACCACATGGTTAAGTTTACAATAATTCACTGTCATTCTACAAGATCCATCTGTTTTTTGTTTTGTTTTGTTTTTTTTTGGCACAGGTCAAATAGGTGAGTTGAATGAGAATGTGGTGGGAATTACCACTCTTACATCCTCGAAGTCCTTGGTGGTGGCAGTAATCTCTGAAATCCCTCCAGGAATGTGGTATTGCTTTTGGTTTACTATTTTCCTAGGTAGGGGAAGTTCTAATGGCTTCCATTTGGCCATAATTGCCCTTACTCTACATGTCTGGTTCTGTTGGCAAGAGTGATTCAACAGAATTTATGGGCTCAGTGTCCCCAGCTTCCTGATTATCTACTCATATGTCCCCATACCAAGTTTCAGGATCCCATTTCTTCCCAATCAACACCTTCACTTTAACTTCAGACACCATTCAAAGTTGGGAATTTATCAACATTGTAATTCAGCCACTCTTATGATAAGACTCTGGGTTTGGTTTTCGGCAATATCAGCTCTATTACTACGCAAAATAAGGCCTTTCATGACACAAGTGGCAACTTTGAGGTCTTTTATATGATGCTTGAGCTGTAACTCTGAAGCCCTGAGCTCATCTCTTTCTTTCACCACTTTGTCTGGTGAAAGTAGAACCAATGAACCAGCTGCCCTATACTTCTCATTCTGACCAAGTTGTAGAAAAGTATCAAACATGTGATCACCCAGAGTCTCACTTCTCAAAAATATTTGATCTATTGGTGGGTGACATTTTGCATATTAATATTGCCACCTCATGCCATGGATCAGCAACGCCCTCTTTACTACTGGAGGCAGAGTCATCAGTGCCTTTAAGATTAATCAGATTGAGAATCAATTTAGAAAACTTTTCCTTATGATTTTGTTTCTCTAGAAGCTCTCTCGGTAACAAATGTCTTAGGCTGGGTTGTCTAGAAAAGCAAAACCAGTGAAGTGTGTGTGTGTGTATGTATATATATGGATCTATCTCAAGAAAATGGCTCACGTGGTTGTATAGGCTGGCAAATCCCAAGTTCATGGGTCAGGCGTCAGGTGTCAGGCTTCTCCTGACTCATGTAGCTGCAGGGTCTGATGAACCCAAGATCGGCAGGTCAGACATCAGGCTGCTGGCTTACAGGCTGCGGAGGCTAACAAATCCAAGATCGGCAGGTAAGATGGCAGGCTGCTGGCTTAAGTCTGAAGAACCGGAAGTCAGATGATGACAAGCTGGATGCAGGATCCAGAGCAAGCAAGCGTGCTTTGTCAGAACGTCCATATATATATTGGATGCAGGCCACATCCCTGAGGAAACTCCCCTTACAGCTGATTGACTGATCACATCAGATCATATCATGGAGGATGACTACATCATTACATAACTGCCAAATGACATCATTACATAACTACCAAACTACATATTATGTAACTGCCAAACCACTGAGAATCATGGCCCAGACAAGTTGACACACAGTCTTAACCATCAGACTCACCAACATCACCATCCCAGTAGGTGTGAAGTGTTATCTCATTGTGGTTTCAATTTGCATTTCCCTAATGACTAATGAGAGTCTCTGGGTAGTGCAAATGTTTAAATCTCTTGGCTGCTAACTGTGAAGCTGGAGCTCAGTTCCACCCATAGGCACCTTGGAAGAAAGGCCTGGGGATCTACTTCTGAAAAATCAGCCACTGAATGTCTTATGGAGCACAGTTCTACTGTGACACATAGGGCTACCATGAGTTGGAATCTACTCAATAGCAACTGGTTTGGTTTTAATGACTAATGAGATTTAACATCTTTTTATTTGCTTATTGGCCTTTTGTACATCTTCTTTGGAGAAAATGTATGTTACATTCTTTTGCACATATTTATATTGGGTTACTTGTCTTTTTGTTGTTAGAGTTCTTTACATATCCTGGATACTAAACTCTTATCAGATACATGACTTGCAAATATTTTATTTCATTCAGTGGGTTATCTTTTCACTTTCTCGATAGTGTCCTTTGAAGCACAAAAGTTTTCGATTTTGATGAAGTCCAGTTAATCTATTTTTTCTTTTGTTGCAATAGCTAAAACATCACTCCCTAATCCAAGGTCACAAAATTAAATACCTGTATTTTCTAAGAGTTTTACAGTTTTAGCTGTTACATTTAGGTCCTTGATCAATTTTTAGTTAATTTTTGTATATGGTATGAAGTAGGGAATCCAGTTTCATTCTTTTGTGTGAGAATATACAGTTGTCCTATTACCATTTGTTGAAGATACTCTTCTTTCTCCATTGAATTGTGTCGACACCCTTGTGGAAAATCAGTTGACCATAGATGTATGGGTTTATTTCTGAACTCTCAATTCTGTTCCATTGATCTTTATGTATATCCTCATGCCAGTAGCATTCAGTACTGATTACCTGTAGCTTTGAAACTGGGAAATGTGAGTCTCCCAACACCCCTAGACCTGTTCCCAACAGACATGCCCATACGTGTTCACCAAAATGTTCACAAGAATGTTCATAGCAGCGTTATTCACCATGGCCTCAAACTGGAAACAACACAAATATCTATCAACAGTAGAAAGGATAAATAAATTGCGGTATATTCACACAATGGAGTGTTTTACAGAAATGGGAATTAATGAACTACAACTACACTCAAATATTCTGTTGAGGGAAAGCAGCCAGCTACAAAAGCAGTCCTGCTGCTTGAGCCCATTTAGATGAAGTACACAAACAGACAAAGCTAATTTATGCCATTAGAAGTCAAGTGAGTGGTTGCCCTGGGGAAAGGAGCCATGAGGGGGATGTGTGGAGATGGAGCCTTTGTCAGCCTGGGTCTCCACATGACTATAACCAGTAGAGAGCCCTCCTGAGCCCTCACTGGATATGAGAGTGAGTGTGAAACAAATTTATTGTGTAAAGCCATTAAGATTTGGAAATGAAGTTCTGATACATGCTGTGACGTGGATGAACCTTGAAAACATGCTGAGTAAAATAAGCCAGACACAAAAGGACAAATATTGTATGATCCCATTTCTATTAAATATTGAGAATAAGCAAACGTATAGAGACTAAAGTAGATTAGTGGTTACCAAGGGCTTGGGGAGGGGGGAATGGGGAGTTATTGCTTAAAAAATTTTTCAAAAATTCTGCTATTACACCCACCACACAATATTGGAAAAAAAAAAACAACTTTAATATGCACACCTTTCCTGGGAATGCTGGTAAAACAAACAAACAAACAAAAAAAAACCTGGAAAATGTTACTGTAGCATAACCTAGTCCATCCTGATTACATGAATAAAATTGCTTTTGAAAAAGAGTTGCTTAAATCCGATTTTGTCACTCCTCTGGAAACCCTGGTGGCGTAGTAGTTGAGAGCTATGGCTGCTAACCAAAAGGTCAGCTGTTCAAATCCACCAGGTGCTCCTTGGAAACTCTATGGGGCAGTTTTAACCTGTTCTATAGGGTCTCTATGAGTCGGAATCGACTCAATGGCAACGGGTTTTTGTTCTGCTCAAAGCCTCTCGGTGGTTTCCCATCTCCCTCCAAGTAATGTCCCATGTCATACAGGAGCCTGTAAATCCTTCCACATTCATTGCATCTCTAACATCATCACCTGCACTCTCTCTCTTACTCATTGTGTCCCAGGACAATCGTCTTCCTATTGTTCCTTGGACACTCCAGGCATTATCCCACCTCAGGACCTTTGCACTTGCCATTCCTTTTGCCTGAAATTCACCAGATGCAATGCTGCATGTACCACTCACAAGGCATGGGGCCACAGTAAAACAACTCTCCACAGGTTTTAGGTTCCTCATCTGACAAATAAGGACCACAATCCCTGCCCAGTCAACTTTCCTAGGTTCCTGCAACCACAGAACATGTCCCTATAAATTGAGTGTGGCCTCCTCAGTGGCGCCTCCCTGAGCACCCTATTTAAGTCTGCACATTCCATCCCCCTTCAGTTTCATTCTGTGCTTTTCTCCCTGAACTAGACAACTCCTTGGAAGCTGCATTAAAACCAGAATCAAATGTGTTGCCGTCAAAAGTCGATTCCGACTCATAGCGACCCTATAGGACAGAATAGAACTGCCCCATATGGTTTCCAGGAGTGGCTGGTGGATTCGAACCACCGACCTTTTGTTTAGCAGCCAAGTTCTTAACCACTGTGCCACCGGGACTCTGGAGACTATATTAAAGGGTTTTGAATATAGATAGCAAATAAATCCTCCCTTTGGGGGATTTAGGAAACAACACTTCATGTATTATTTACTTTCAAATTTTCAACTGATTGGCAGTTGGCTGCTCACAAGTTGCTAGCAGGGCCTCTGGTTACCTGGAGATCTTTCAGGTAGGAAAACACTCAAATGAAACAGGTGCTGCTGCTCCTGTTGTTGTTGTGTGCTGTTGAGTCAATTCCAACTCATGGCGACCCTATAGAACGAGTAGAACTGCCTCGTAGGGTTTCCTAGGCTGTAATCTTTACAGAAGCAGATCGCCAGGTCTTTTCTCCTACAGAGCCCCTGGGTAGGTTCGAACCACCGACTTTTCAGATAGCAGCTGAGAGCTAAACGATTGCACCACCAGGCCTCCTTGAGAAAGGTGCTAGTGAGAAATATTTCATAATTTCCACCAGAGGGTGCTTTCTATGGCTGTAATCTTTAAGGGAACAGACAGCCGGGTTTTTTCTCCTGTGGAGCTGCTGGTGAGTTCAAACTGAAGACCTCCTGGTTAGCAGCCAAGCACTTAACCATTGTGCCACCAGGGCTCTGCAGTCTCTGCTTTAGTTCCCTCCAATCCATCCTACATTGGAAACCCTGGTGGCATAATGGTTAACAGCTACAACTGCTAACCAAAAGGTCAGTAGTTTGCATCCACCAGGTGCTAGAGCTATTCTGTCCTACAGGGTCACTATGAGTCGGAATTGACTTGACAGCTGCGGGTTTGGTTTCTTTTTTTGGTGGGGGTGGTTAATCCATCCTACACATCACAGCCAAAATGTAAATGTAAATGTAGGCTTGCCACTGGCCTGCTCCCCATAACTCTCAGGATTAAATGCAAATTCCTTCAAGATGACATTTACAGGCCTCTTACACATTTCTAAACCTCCTTATCTGCAGTTCCCTGCATCTCAAAGCCTTTTCTTGACACACTCTATTTTCAAGTTGACCTACCCCACCCCAATTCTCTCTATCTGAAGACCCAGCACAGCATGTTCCCTGTAGTTGCTCTGTTGCAAGTGCTATCTTTTTGGTCTCTTTCATGGACTGTGAAAGGAGACCTGGTGGTGCAATGGTTAAGCACTCTGGTGCTAACCAAAAAGCAACTCCATGGGAGAAAGACCTGGCCATCTGCTGCTGTAAAAACTACAGCCTACAAAACCCTATGGAGCAGTTCTACTCTATCACATGGGGTCACTATAAGTTGGAATCAACTCGATGACACCTAACAACAGGAACACAGCTAACCAAGATTGTTAAATAAAAAAAAAAAAAAGTATTTTTTTTTAAATTGTACTTCAGGTGAAGGTTTACAGAAACAAGTAGTTTTTCACTAAACAGTCAGTACACATACTGTTCTATGACATTGGTTAACAACCCCACGACACAGCAACCCTCTCCCTTCTCGACCTTTTTTTTTGGTGAAAATATACACAGCCAAAGATACACCAGTTCCAAAATTTCTGCATGCACAGTTCAGTGACATCGATTACGTCCTTCCAGTTGTGCTGCTATTCTCACTTTAGATGAAGGTTTACAGAACAAAGTATTTTCTCATTAAACAGTTAGTACACATGTTGCCCTATGAAAATGGTTAACAACCCCAGTACATGTCAACGCTGTCCTTACTCAACCTTGGGTTCCCTATCACCAGCTTTCCTGTCCCCTTCTGCCTTCTAGTCCTTGCCTCTGGACTGCTGTGCCTCATGAGTCCCGTCAAAAAAAAAAAAAAAAGTATTTTTTCTCATGGATTATGAACTCCCTCGAGAAAACAATGATTCTGGTCCTTCTGTTTCTATCTGTATCGCACCAAGAAGCTATGTGGTAACTGCTTTTGAATAAAGGAATAAGACAGAAGGAGGGGGCAATGCTACATCTATCACTCACAGAGCAGGGTCCACAGTAAAGCCACATCTTCTCCACAGGTGCCTGGTTCCTCCTCTGACAGATAAGGACCATCATCCCTGCCCACTCGACTTCCCTGGGTTCCTGCAACCACGGAACGTGTTTGTTTAAATTACATCATCCAGAACAGGGATCTCTCTTATGGAAGAGTTTCAAAAACATTTGTTGAATCCACGAATGAATGAATGAGAAAGAAACTTCCTCTGAGGCAGAGACTGCTGTCATCCAATTTCCAGTCTCTCTTTTTTCTTCACTCACTGAATCCCTATACTTTAGGGGGCGGCAGTGTACTCAGTCAAAAATATTAGATCGTTCACAAACTTGCTTGCAAAAAGGGATGGTCAGTGAGAGGTAAACGGAAGTCATTGGGTGGGGCCCACAGGCAGCTCTTAAAGGGGGCTGGAGTGGTGATTATTGCTCAGCAAATATTCACTGCTCGTCCCCTCACTGTGAACACTTCGCTTCACTGTCATTGGGCTTGGCCATGGGCTCACTTTGACCAATGGAACGTGAGCAAACAGAGGCATTATATATGCTTGCACAGTATCGTTTGGCTTTGCTTTCTGGTGTTTACTATATGAAGAACAAGCTCTGGGCAGCCATTTTCCCTCTAGTCTGATCCCCAGAACGAGACAGGTGGGACAGACCTAAACCCAACCCACTGCTTGGAGCCACATCCATCTGAAGCAGAGCCACCCAGCAGAACCCAGCACAGTCAACTTGCAGATCCATGGGCGTGAAAATAAATGTTGGAGGCTACTGAGTTTTGGAGAGTTTTGTTACATAGCATTATTGTGGCAAAAACTGACTGACACAGGTGGGCTGGCCAACATTTTAGAGGCCAACCCGAGACAAAAAGTTTACCGGACAAAGGAATGACCACATCATACAAAAAGAACCCATAATAACATAAACCAAAACCAAACCCATTGCTGTTGAGTCAGTTCCAACTCATAGTGATCATATAGGACAGAGTAGAAATGTCCCATAGGGCTTCCAAGGAGCAACTGGTGAATTTGAACTGCCAACCTTTTTGGTTAGCAGCTGTAGCTCTTATAAATAATTATACACGTGTATGTGGGTGAATTATGGTGTTGAGTATACCATGGACTGCCAGAAGAATGAACAAATCTGTCTTAAAAGAAGTACAGCCAGAATGCTCCTTAGAAGCAAGGATGGTGAGACTTTGTCTCACATACTTTGGACATATTATCAGGAGGGACCAGTCCCTGGAGAAGGACATCATGTTTGGTAAAGCAGAGGCTCAGTGAAAAAGAGGAATACCTTCAACGAGGTGGACTGACACAGTGGCTGCAACAATGGGCTAAAACATAACAACGCTTGTGAGGATGGCACTGGACCAGGCCGTGTTTTCTTCTGTTGTACATAGGATTGCTATGAGTCGGAACCAACTCGAGGGTACTAAACAGCAACAGCATGTGGGTGGTACAAACAGTTTGCACTCTGCTGGTAACTGAAAGGTTGGCAGTTTGAACCACCCAACAGCACTATGGAAGAAAAGGCCTGCTGACCTGCTTTCGTAAAGATTATAGCCGAGAAAACCCCAGGGAGCAGTTCCACTGTGTAACACATGATGTTGCAATGAGTCAAAATCGATTCAACGGCACAAAACAACAACAACAGCATGTTATTTACTTTAACATAAAAATGTGAAAATAGGTGTTTATTTTAAATTGTACATTATCCTGTATTATTTACTTTTCTGTTACATAAATGCTACTATTTAAACAAAACAATAAGACTAGCTAGCAATGGTAATTAGTAGTATTTAATAGTAAGATTAAAAAAATGTAAAAAACAATAGTTTTATAATGGTTCTTTCCTTTGGTATACAAATTTACTTTAACTCTTTTTAAAACTCTTTATTGGACGTTCACGTAGACCATAGTGTTGTGTATTCTTAAGGTACATGAACGTAAGACTTTTAAAAGGAAAATATAAATACAATGTTGTTGCAGTGTGACATTGAGTCAATTCTGACTCACAGTGACCCCTGTAGGACAGAGTAGAACTTCCCGTCTGGTTTCCCAGGCTGTAATCTTTATGGGAGCTGATCACCAGGTCTTTTCTCCTGAGGAGTGGCTAGTGGGTTCGAAGAGCTGACCTCTCAGCAGTTAAGCGCTTAACCACTGCAGCATCAGGGCTCCTTATAAATACTACAATAGGACTAATTAAACAGATATTACCTATATTTGCTAAATGAACAAAAATGACAATGATATATTTCTTTCTGTCCCATGAAACAATAGTATATTTTCACTTTTCCTATTTCTTTTCCAGTGACACTTTTCTGAACTGCCCGCAGCCTTTAGGACGTCTTTCTTTTCTTTTATGCAGTGGTAAAACTGAATACAGTCAAAAGTGAAATTCACTTTGACTTACAAATCTGTTCTTATCAAACACGTTACACTGATTCCTGGTGTCAGTCCAGTGTGTTAACATGAAGCTAAATATCCTCTCAACAAAAGTATCGGAGCATGGACTACTTACTTACGATTTAATGTTATTAGCAACAGTGGGTTTTTAGACTTGTAGGAATTAGTTTCCAACTCTCCAAAAATGTCCATCCACTTTGTATCTACAAGCTTGTTTTTGTAGACCAGCTATTTGCAGTCAGGTCCTGTGCATCTGTCAATTTATTCTGTAGGCTATCCATGCCTAATATATTGATCATTTTAAACATGCCAAAGCACATTGGATAGCACTATAAGTTAAATCTCTCTTTCCCAGGGAAAATAGTTTTAAAGAACAGAGGTAATCTGAATTTGTGAAATTGAGGTTAGATTCAAAAGAAGTCACAGTTTTAATAAAGAAAGTGAGAAAGTCCTGTTTAACTTGGCTGCCCTTTTCTGGTGACCATTTTTGGAGTTCTGAGATAGGCTTCTTTCCAAAATACGCGTTTTTGTTACAACCTTCCCATGACATCAAACCACTCAGGTGCAGGCAGTTCACCTTTTTAGAAGCTCCTTATGGCTCATCAAAGATCACCAAAGGACCTGGAGAAAGAGCACGTACATTTCTGTGTAATCTCTTTTTTCCATTTTCACCTTCAAGGTATTTCCACATGAGAGAAGGACAACCTTCATGTCCCACACTTTGAAAATGTGACTTTATGGCAGCCCAGCATTTTAATATCTTGTCTGTGGCTGGCAACGATGACAGCTGTCTTTTAGGCACCGGTCTAAAGAGGCTCCTTCCATTTCTATAAAGTCAAAAACCTCATTCAGTGCTTCTGTGTGTTTTGAGGAAATTAGAGAGTGACCAAACACTTTGATCATAAAGCCCTCGGAATCACAGGTAAGTAAACCCCTTTCGGGCAGCGTGGTGTACAAGGTATGCAGGACATTTATCAAGCAAGGTCTTTTCATTTTCTTTCTCTTTGGTAAGAGTTTCTAGACTAAACAGAATTTACCAAAATTTACATTTGTGCTGTCTGCTGAATATGCAGATCGATGAGCAAAGTCTAGTTTGTATTTGGACAAGATATTACATTTTCTGTGGTTTTATTAAAATCCTCATAGAAACCAAGAAGACGATTCAAAACTCCATTTTTCAAATCAAAGTACCTCAGAGGAAGAGGCAACATTAGTTACTGTCTTGATTTGACGCCCCACTCCAGATACCGTGGAAAGCTTGACTGTTGGTGAGATGTGGCAGAATGAGCTCTGCACCATAGGGGCCAACATACCTGCTATCAGAGTCTCCCCTTTTGTTCACCCACAGGACATTTTTGTTGCAACCACTGAATCAGGAAATGTGACTTTACTCAGTTTCATAGGGCAATCAAAGGAATGATACGATAATGTGTGTTCATTCGGGTGGTAAGCCCAAGCTAATTCAGTGGCCTTTATTTTCGACTGGACATTGCTGCCTTTTGGGGAAGAGGAAATATTTTTTATAAAAAATTTAAAAAACAACTTTTGATTGATTTAAAAGTATCTGCCTGTGTCACCTGAGACTTGTGAGATTTGGTCCCCATATGTGTTTTCAGATCTCCTTTTCTACCAGGCCCAATCTCAAATTCTTTCCTGCATATTGTGCAGTGTGTTCTTTTTTGGTTATTTACTAATCCAGTTGTATGTGTCCTTCTATCTGTCATTCAAGTAAGTCATTTAGCCTTCTTTTTCAGTGATGTCTGGGCCGTGCTGTCATTGATATAGTAATTGTTCTCATTTTCATTATCTGAATGCTTAAAAAACATAGTCATAATATTCACAACATTAAAAATTAAAATAGCACTATTTCAATACAAAGCCCAATAGTTAATCCAAAAGCCCCTTGAAGTAACTATTATATTTTCCATTTTATAGACAGAGACACTGAGGCTCAAAAAGGGTCTAAATCTAGGCTCTACCACTTACAGACTTAGGGAAAGTGGAAGATGGAGTTTTGTCCCTGCTTGGTTATTTTTTTATCCTTGCCTTGGCTAGGCAGGAAGCATATTTGAATAAACCAAGGGTTGGACACACTGGCAAGGAGAATTAGATAACTCTGAGAGAAAGTTAACAACTTATAGGGGGAATGAGTTAGGGCCTACCAGTTCTACTACCTTTTGCTGTCTCAAGGTAACTCCTTTGTTCCTGGAAGATTGTGGTTTTGTTTTATTAGGAGTTGCATCCCTCATGCAGTAGTTCTTAAACTTTTCCACCAAGATATCCACAGAGAAAATTCAGACCCCAGGGTCATGACTGGGTATGTGGTCTTAAGCTGCCTCACTGCCAGAATTAATTTTTTTTATTACATACACATATATTTGTTTTAATATTAAAGTAATGAAAATTATTATTAAAATGTATTAGATATATTTTGACATTCGTGTTTCAAAATCTTTGCCTAAAATTATTGCTCCAGAAAGCAGTAACTGCAGGCAAGCCATTTAACCTTTATAAGCCTACACTTCTCATAAATGTAAATGCAAAATGAAGCCTTCCCTCTCCATTCCACAGTCTTTTTAAGTATTGAAAATGAAATAGTTTACATAAAAGATATTCTTTAAGCTTATTTCTATTTGTTTAGTCAAGGGTCCATGCTTAGCTCATTGCCATGGGTAAATGAACAGTGTCAATAATTATATTTTTTGTGGAATTCTTTAGTACTAGTTCTCACTTGTAGAATAGTCACAGCACAGCCAGGGAGGATATATCACATTTAAAGGCTAATTTCCCTGGCCCACTCCAAATAATCAGGGTTATCTATACCTCATTTTCATTCTTGTTTATCTTGTGTTCCGAGTGCAGACAACAAGGTAAGTATTGATTATTTCAGTAAATATTAAGATTTGTTATGACCCAAGCCATGGTGTTTTCAATTGCCTTATATGCATGTGAAAGCTGGACAATGAATAAGGAAGACCAAAGAAGGATTGATACTTGGAATTATGGTGTTGGTGAAGAATATTGAATATACCATAGACTTCCAGAGAATGAACAAATCTGTTTTGAAAGAAATACAGCCAGAATGCTCCATGGAAGCAAAGATGGCAAGACTTTGTCTCACATACTTTGGACATGTTATCAGGAGGGACCAGTCCCTGGAGAAGGACATGCTTGGTAAAGTACAGGGTCAGTGAAAAAGAGGAAGACCCCCAAGAAGATGGACTGACAGAGTGGCTGCAACAATGGGCTCAAACATAGCAACGATTGTGAGGATGGCGCAGGACCAGGCAGTGTTTTGTTCTGTTGCCCATAGGGTTGCCATGAGTCGGAATCTACTCAACGACACCTAACAACATCAACAACAATTATGTAATAAAGAGTCTGGCCCCATTATTGCTGTTTGATTTCTGACAGATTTCAAGTCCCACTTCTCCCTCTTCTCCACTTGCCCCTATCTGGGCAAGCTAATAAGAAAGCCGACAAGCTCCCTTCCAGCAGAAAGTAAGTTTAAATCATGCAAGCCCCTGCCTGCACACTGGGAACCCTCACTCCAGCCCTACCTCCTAACCACAATAAAACTCCAAGTCACTTCCCCCTCCTTGCTCTCTCAAGCCATTTTCAGACTGGCTTATGTGTATTCCCTACTCTTCCCAGAAAGCCTCCGCAGGTGAGTAATAAGTTTCTTCCTACCCTCTCGGGACACGTGTAGTGTCATAGTTTTGACGTCCAAACAAATTTGGGGTGGGGGTTCCGTTCTGCCTCACAGGGTGACCACAAAAGACGTTAAAAATATAAGAGGACATTATGGACAACTTCATGTCAATAAATTTGACACCTTAGATGAAACGAACAAATTCTTTAAAAAACACAACTTCCCAAAAGTCACACAAGAATAAACAGAAAATCTGAATACTGTTAAAGAAATTGAATTCATAATTAAAAGCCTTCCACAAAGAAAACTCTAAGCCCAATGGCTACACAAACTTTTTCAGAGACTAAAGAAAGAGAACATTTCCTAATTCATTTGAGGCCCTAATACCAACACCCAACAATAACAATTCAAGGAGGGAAAACTATAGGGTATTATCTCTGAAAACAAAGATGTAAAAGTCTTAAAGCAAAAAAAGAAAAAAAAAATTCACTAAGATATAAAACAAGGGTCACAGAAACTGATACTTCTTAGACATAACCCATTTCCTCATGGGATTAGTTTTCTTGGTTTGAAGACTCAGGGTCATAGTCTTGTGGGACTACTCGGTCAACTGGCATTAAGTTTATGTTCTACATCCTAGTCTGCTGAGTAGTGTCTGGGGTCTTAAAAGCTTGTGAGCAGCCATCTAAGATACAGCTATTGGTCTTCACTCACCTGGAGCAAAAGAAGGAACCATTACTGGTGCGAATGCAAAATGGTACAGCTATTGGAATGGGGTTAATGCTCATTAGTGGTCACCAGGGGCTGGGGAGAGGGGAAAGATGGAGAAGTACTCCCTAGGTAGTAGTCACTTTTTGTTTACAGTAATGGGAAAGGTAGCACCAAATGTGGGTGAAGTTTGCACAGCATAACTGATATAGCTGATATCAATAAGCTGTACATAGGGAAAAGGGATGAATGGGCAAATGCTAGCTTATGTATGGTTTTGTAGCAATAACAACCACCAAAAAAAGCTGTGTGTGTGTTGGGAGGGGGTGGTGGTGGTACAGCCATTGTGGAAAACAGTTTGGTGGATTCTCAAACAACTAGAGGTAGAGCTGTCATATGACCCAGAAATTCAACTCCTAGTTATATACCCTAGGGAGCTAGTAGAAGTGACATGAACAGACATATGCACACCTGTGTTCATCGCAGCACTATTCACAATAGCAAAAAGATGGAAACAACCTAGGTGTCCATTAATAGATGAATGGATAAGTCAAATGTGTTACATAAATACAATGGAATACTATTCAGTGATAAAGAAAAAAGAGTTCCCAAAACATCTTACAACGTGGATGAAACTGGAGGACAGTATGTTGAGGGAAATAAGTCAATCACAAAAAGACAAATATTGTATGTTTTCACTTTCAGAAAACAACACGAATAGGTAAATATACAGGGACTTACATTCATTAGTATCAAAAGAAGATGGAATACACAGTCATTGTACCAAAAAGAACTGGTTGATGTTCAGCCATTTTGGAAGGTAGCGTATGATCAAGAACCAATGGTACTGAAGGAAGAAGTCTAAGCTGCACTGAAGGCATTGGTGAAAAACAAGCTTCAGGAACTGACAGAATACCAATTGAAATGTTTCAACAAATGGGTGCAATGTTGGAAGCACTCACTCAGCTATGCCAAGAAATTTGGAAGACAGCTACCTGGCAAACTGACTGGAAGAGATCCATATTCATGCCCATTCCAAAGAAAGGTAGTCCAACAGAATGCAGGAATTATCGAACAATATCATTCATATCACACGCAAGTAGCAAGTAAAATTTTGCTGAAGATATTCAAAAACGGTTGCAGCAGTACACCGACAGGGAACTGCCAGATATTCAAGCTGGATTCGGAAGAAGACATGGCACGAGGGATATCATTGCTAATATCAGATGGATCTTGGCTGAAAGCAGAGAATACCAGAAAGATGTTTGTGTTTTTTTGACTATGCAAAGGCATTCAACTGTGTGGACCATAACAGATTATGGATAATATTGTGAAGAATGGGAATCCCAGAACACTTAATTGTGCTCTTGCGGAACCTGTACTTAGATGAAGAGGCAGTCGTTCAAACAGAACAAGGGGATACTGCGTGGTTTAAAATCAGAAAAGGTGTGTGTCAGGGTTGTATCCTTTCACCATACTTATTCAATCTGGATGCTGAGTAAATAATGTGAGAAGCCAGACTATATGAAGAAGAATTTGACATCACAATTAGAGGAAGATTCATAAACAACTTGCAATATGCAGATGACACAAACTTGCTTACTGAAAGCTAAGAAGACTTGAAGCACTTACTGATGAAGATCAAAGACTACAGCCTTCAGTATGGATTGCACCTCAACATGAGGAAAATAAAAATCCTCACAACTGGACCAATAAGCAACATCATGATAAACAGAGAAAAGACTGAAGTTATCAAGGATTTCATTTTACTTGGATCCACAATCAACGCCCATGGCAGCAGCAGTCAAGAAATCAAATGACATATTGCGTTGGGCCAATCTGCTGCAAAAGACCTCTTTAAAGTGTTAAAAAGCAAAGACGTCACTTTGAGGACTAAGGTGCACCTGACCCAAGCCCTGGTATTTTCAGTTGCCTCATATGCATGTGAAAGCTGGACAATGAATAAGGAAGACTGGAGAACTGATGCCTTTGAATTATGGTGTTGCCGAAGAATATTGAACATACTATGGACTGCCAGAAGAACCAACAGATCTGTCTTGGAAGAAGTACAGCCAGAATGCTCTTCAGAAGCCAGGATACCGAGGCTTCGAATTATGTACTTTGGACATTTTATCAGGAAGGACCAGTCACTGGAGAAGGACATCGTACTTGGTAAAGTAGAGGGTTAGTGAAAAAGAGGAAGACCCTCAAGGAGATGGACTGACACAATGGTTACAACAATGGGCTCAAACAACGATTGTGAGGATAGCGCAGGACCGGCAGTGTTTCGTTCTCTTGTACATCAGGTCGCTGTGAGTCTGAACCGACCCCACGGCACCTAACAACAATAATTCCCGAGGAGAAAAACTGTTCCTTGTTAATGAGCTTAAGTGATCAACGGATTTTCATTCAGTGTTTCCGTCCAAGCCGCCCCTGGGGGCTGATCCGGAACAAGGCGATGAGATGCCAGTAAAAAAGAAGACTTGCCTTTCTGAGACTTTGCAGGGGAGGATGGCAGCTTCGGCGACCCTCAGCCGGGCCCCCAGGTGGCCGCAGACTCACAGAGGACTTGTACGCCTTAGAGGCGGGACCCCAGCGATGCGCGGCGACCCTGCACGGCGCCCGTCGCTGCGGGGCCTGGGCACCTCACCCGCTGGACGCGCAGGGCGCGGCCGGCCCCTTCCTCTCACCTGCCCCCCACCTCTCCGGCTCCAGGCGGCTGGGCTGCCCGAGCCCGGGGCAGGGCTTTTATTGTGAAAGGAGCTCCCCCCTCTGTGCTTTCGGGGGAGCGGAGAGGCTGGGCCGGGACGCGAGGCAGGGACTTTGCAAACTTTGCAGACGTTCGCCGAAGGGCGCAGAAACTCGCGGCTGCCTGAGGGCTCCCGCGGACCCGGAGATCCTCGCAGACCCCACAGATCCCGCCGTGCATCCGCCCAGACCTGGTCTAACAACCCCACCTGTGAAACATCCAGCTGTCCAGCGTCCACTTGGCCGCGGGGACGCTGCGGACCTTCTGTTCGCGAAACCGGAGCCCAGCGCAGCCGTGCGCAGCCGGTTCCTGGAAGCCCGGGGAGCCACGGCAACCGGGGCGGCCCGGGACTGCAAGATGAGTTCCCGAGCAGGCTGAGCGCGCCGAGGAGCCGGCCCCACCACCGCGAGGGACATGGTAGGAATCATGGGAGGGGACGCCTGGGCAGGCGAGGCGAGGACCTGGACAGGTGGCGAGGGCAGCACGCGCCATCTCTGGGCGCTTGCAGCCTGCGCTGCCTCCGGGGGTAGGAGGTGTTCCCCGACGGTGGCATGGGGGCGGGGGCGGGCTTTCAGTTCTGCACCCAGGACCTGGGACTGTCAGCTTTGCTGCCTTCTTTGGCCGGAGGATCATAATAAGGGAGATTTCATTATGCACCCAGACAGCCTGGCCCAACCGTAACCCAGTCAACGCGCTGCGCAAGCTTCACCCGACCCACAGGGCAGGGAGAGGGGAGGATTCCGCCGGACACCCAAAGCAGCCTCTGCTGAGTGAGACGCCTTTGAAGTCACTTTTTTTTTCCTCTCAAAAGTGCATGTGAATTTTGTGTTACCTATAACTTAACCATGTTTATGAAAAATAATGCCTTACATTTATTACCACAGAGTTAAATTGGCCCCGGTAAGGTTCACCTTTTATCGCCTGGCTGCCGGTATCCACCTCTTCCCACTTCCTGGACGGGGCCACATCCCTCTGGGGACCATAGGGCAAGTGTGGCAGCATTGGTCAGTTAGGGATGTCGCAAATGAAGTGGACCTTGTGGACCTCTCTCTCCCATTGATAAACTTCTCAGACACCCACAAGCAGAAAAGATCAACCCTTTGAGAATGTGGCACAGGCAGGCACACATATAACCTCAGCAAAGGGATTTCCCTCAGGACTGGCAGATGTAGCCTGCTTTCTTGTAGACGTTCCCTGCAACCCCTGTCAGGTTCCTGCAGGTCATCATCATCCTGCGTCCTTCGTATCAGCCTCTAGGATAAGTTTGAATTCTGAAGGAACTCACGGGGGCCCTCCTCTCTGCTCCTCTGTGTCACCCACTGCCAAGCTCACAGAGGGCAGATTGGGGCCCACAGGAGATATCCCTCTAGGATATTAGCTGTGGGCTTGGGGTTTAAAAGAGCATCTAGAGACTCCCCTGTAGGGTTTTGGGCCTTTGCAAGGGTGTCATGACAGGTGCTGGGACCAGTGACTGAGGGCTGGTCAACAGCGCTGGGGGCTCAGGGAGGATACCTGTGAGACTGTGTGTGTGGGTGTGTGTGTGTGTGTGTGTGACCTTCCCCCTATCCCTAATCCTCAGCTTTTTTTCTCAAAGATGCTAAAGAGAAAGAAATAATAGAATCTTAAGATTGAAAATGGGGACTGGTCACAGATACAGGATGCAAAACTGAAAAGCGTAGACCTTTTTACTGCAAAATTCTGTTTGGGCCCAAGAGTGCTGACAGAAGGGATTTGGGCCAAGGCATCAGCTGTGGGCAGTGGTCTCTTGGCTTTAAAGGCACCTATGGCAAAGCCTCTGTGGCCCCCTGAGGCAGAGGCAGAACGCCCAGAGGGGAGGACATATCTGCCTTCTGCTTGGGCAGCCTAAGAAAGCATCGATTTCTTTTGCCCCCCTGCCAGTGCAAGCTTCCCGTTCCTGCAAGCCAGTGCAACCTCCCACCTTCACATCCAGGCTGTCGGACACAAGTCAGAATTGCACCTTGTCAGGGCCTGTTTGTAAGAGCCGGGCAGATGGGCAGCCTCCGGCAGCTAAATGGCCTTGGAGAGCTGAAGGGTCTCCTTTGCTTCCCCCTCTGAACGAAGAGCCCCTATGATCCGGAGGCCTGGGGGCCCATAGGGCAGTCTAGCACCATGGAAACAGCATGGGAGGAGGCAGGGAGCCTGGAATCCTTTGGGAGCCTCAGTTTCTTTCTCTGTAAAATGAAGGATTGGACCAGATGTTCTCTGAGGTACCACTT
The DNA here is from genome assembly GCA_030035585.1 of Dugong dugon. Taxonomy (NCBI): domain Eukaryota; kingdom Metazoa; phylum Chordata; class Mammalia; order Sirenia; family Dugongidae; genus Dugong; species Dugong dugon. The sequence goes on along the minus strand of CM057481.1, from coordinate 24,295,477 downwards.
AGCTCCAAAAAGCAGTGATGCATGAATAATCCTGAGGTTGGCCCCCAACCCTGGGAGCTAACCTCTTCAGCATGGACAACCAAAAGGGTTTGAGGAAGAAGTGGTTCTCAATCCCACTCGGGCTGCACCCCAGACCAAATCTGGGGCGGACCAGGACCAAGGGGTTTTTCAGGCTCCCCAGGTGAAGCCAGTGCTCAGTGCTCCCTTTCCTGAGGGAACAGGAAAGGCTGGGGCTCCATGCTGCACTTCCTAAGATATCCCCACATCTGCAGAACTTTCATTCCTCAGCTAGTCCTAAAACAGAAGGCTTTGGTGAAGTTACTATGGGAAGTGATACATTTGCATGCCCCTCCTGGAGGGCCCTTCCACTCGAGGACCCTCTTTTGACTCATTTACCCAAGATGTGGACTTCCCAAACTTGTTTGAATATGGTATCCATTTATCCAGTAATTCCTTCTTAACCCACTGTCTTAGTCATCTAGTGCTGCTATAACAGAAATACCACAAATGGATGGCTTTAACAAGTGAAAAATTTATTCTCTCATAGTCCAGTAGGCTCCAAGTCCAAATTCAGGGTGTCAGCTCCAGGGGAAGGCTTTCTCTTCTCTGTTGGCTCTGGAGGGATGTCCTTGTGATGCATCAGTCTTCCCTTGATCTGGGAGCATCTCAGCACAGGAACCCCAGGTCCAAAGGATGCACTCTCCTCCCGGTGCTGCTTTCTTGGTGGTATGAGGTCCCCATGTCTCTCTGCTTGCTTCTCTCTTTTATATCTCAAAAGAGATTGGCTTAAGACACTATCTTATCTTGTAGACCTCATCAGTGTAACTGCCAGTAATCCCTCTCATTATATCATAGTGATAGAATATACAACACATAGGGAAATCGCATCAGATTACAAAATGGTAGACGATCATACAATACTGGGAATCATGACCTAGCCAAGTTGACAGATATTTTTGGGGGACACAATTCAATCCATGACACCTGCCATATTACTAATTCAATGTACACAAGATGGGAAACTCTGGGTTAGAAATATAAAGCTAAGAGCCTGGAATCCTTAAGTGTGTTTTTGAAAAAGTGAACATTGACTTGCAGGATCCATGGGGGCATTTTTGATCATCCTGAGGAGGGTGTAGATTCCTGCCAGGGCTTGATGTGTACATTTTTAAAGCTAAGGTTGGGACACTTGCCACCTTCTTCCCTTGCAACAATGGTGGGGGCCTCTGAACTTCTTGGATGAAAAATATTGGTAGAAGAAGTTAAGACTATTACTGCCAGTTTAAAAGAAAAGCTTCCTCCTGACTAACAGCTACACTGCCAGCTTCTACAGGTAACCACGATTATCATTTTGGTGTATCTCCTGCTCTCCCTGAGTATTATTTTAAAGAGTTATGTCATACCGAATATGCAGTTTTGCAATCTGATTTGTTTTACTTCACTTTATATCAAAAAGCATGTTCCCATGTCGAACTCTCTAGAAACTTTTCCTAAGCAAACTTTTAATGCTGCATGATTTCCATCATCAGTCATTTCTCTGTTTGTGGACATGTAGGTCATTTCCAGCGTGGGGCTGTTTTTGACAGCAGGTGGCCAGTTTCTCATGATCTGTGGAAATGGGGAGCTGAGTGCCCGGCAAAGTGGGACTTAGACAAACTCACAAGAACAAATTGCTTCTGTCTCCTTCTCCACCAAAGGTTCCACTGCAACCTCCCGGGAGAGCCCAAACCGCCCTCCAGGGAGGTGATGGGGGGAGTTTCTTTTTGTCTTTGCTCTACTGAGATGTCATCAGACAGCCAGGGGTGGCAGGAGGGGGCCCTGGGAGAGCCCACAGTGGGTCAGTTCTTCTCAGAAGGACAGGGCTAAAATCCCTGGAGGCTGAGACTCAGAGGAGAATCTCCAGGTGAAGAACTGAGGCCACAGAAATGATGCATCTTCTTCAAGGTCCCTTAGATTTGGGCTAGAGCCTGAGCCTCCTAGTTCTTGTACCCTTTCAGGTTCCATCACTAAACACTGCAGCTTCTTCATAAACCTGAGGGACTTGGTGCAGCTTGGAGCAGGGAGAAAAGGCACAATTTTTGTTGGTTTGTTTTTAATCCATGAGTAGCGTGTATTAATACTTGATTCCTTTTTTTTTTCCAACCATCACCACTATTTATTTCTGAAACATTTTCATCACCCCAAACAGAAACTCGGTACCCATTAAGCAGTAATTCCTCATTGCCCTTCCCCCCAGGCCCTCATAACCACTAATCTACTTTCTGTCTCTATTTGGCCGCTTCTGTATATTTCGTGGAAGTGGGATCATACAATTATTTGTCCTTTTGTGCCTGGCTTATTTTATTTAGTATGTTTTCAAAGTTCATCCATGTTGTAGCATGTATCAGAACTTCATTTCTTTTTATGGCTGAATAATATTCCATTGTATGGATATACCACAATTTGTTTATCCATTTGTCTGTCAATGGACACTTGGGTTATTTCCACCTTTTGGTTATTGTGAACGATGCTGCAGTGAACATTGGTGTACATGTGTCTGTTTGAGTTCCTGCTTTCAATTCTTTTGAAATTAAAAGAAAGCAAGAGTGGAATTGCTGGATCTTACGGTACTTCTATGTTTAACTTTTTGAGGAACTACCAAAATATTTACCAAAAAGCACAGGGTTTGAAATCAGAGGGGGGGTTTCTGCCATGCTGGGCCACGTGTGACTCTGAATAAGCACTCTGGTGCTCTGAACCTCCAGCCCATCTATAAAGTGGGGCTATAATAATGGGTTGTTTTGAGGAGCAAATGGAATCACGGAGCTGAAAATACTTGGTACCCCAAAGGTGCTATAAGAGTGCGGGTTATATGGAGGACTCACAAAAATAGTTTTTGTTTTTGTCAGGACCTGGAGCCCTGGTGGCGCAGTGGTTAAGAGCTCAGCCACTAACCAAAAGGTTGACAGTTCAAATCCACTAGCCACTCTTTGAAAACCTTATGGGGCAGTTCTACTCTGTCATATAGCGTCACTTTGAGTCAGAATGGGCTCAAGGGCAATGGGTTTGTTTGTTTTTTTAAAGGAATGGTGAGGCAGTTACAGATGCCTTTCATTCCATACCAGCCAGGGGTCTGGTTCTGGGTTACCCTCTAAGTGTGGGTCAGCTATAAACAGATTCTATTCTAAAATCATTTTCTTGATCCCTTATATCTCTCTTCTTACCAGGCAGGAAGAGTCTAGCCTGTGGGAGATGTCTGTGCAGTCATGTGTCCCCTGCGCCTCGTTGTTCTCTGATGAGACAGCTACTGGCCCCTGAGGTTATATTTCTGGGGTGCCCCAGGGAATCATCCTGCAGAAGGTCTGATGTGCCCCTCAGGTTCTCAGGTTCAGATGAAGAAGAGGTTAAACTGGTTTTGGGATCAGAACCAGGACATGAAATGCAGCCCTGGGAGCCTGTGGGGAATTTGACACTATCCGTCCCACTCTTGAGGGCACCCCCGCTTACCTGCAGCCCCTGCTCCATATACCACCCAGGCTCTGTGCAGGGTGGGGCTGGAGAGCAGAGGACTGTAGACAACCCACTGGCCCCCGTCAAACCAAGCAAGCAAGTGGTCCAAAAAATGGTGGTGGTGGTGGTGGTGGTGGGAAAACTGATTCGCAAAAAAATTAGTTCCTCAGCTCTCTGTTTCTGGGGCCAGTGAGAGAAAGGTGTTTCAGATGGCCTCAAATTCCCTGATAATCCCCTCAGAACAGGCCTGGGAGGCCCAGCCTCCTTCCCCACTCAGGGTACCCCGTGTAGACACAGAGTGTGTCAGGTTTGCTGGAGGCCTGGGCACTGGGAGCCATCTGGGGCTGGCTTTGTTTGGATCACCTTGATGTGACTACTGAAGTGTTTCCATCTGGAGAGTTTGGGGTGCAATTCCTGTATTGTCTAGATGTGTCTGAAGGGCCACCTGGCTTGAAAGGGAGAATGGGAGCAAAGGTTTGTGGAACCCACAACTCTTGGGGACCCCCAGTCTTGGAAGTGGTCTGGAGTCTGGCCTGGTGGCTTCACAGCTACTCGTTAAATGGAAGTAGGTAGGTGCCTCGCTTGTTTGATAGCAGCTGGTGAATCCTGGTTGGTGGGGGGAGTTGGGGTGGGGGAGGGAGTTAAGAGGGGGATGATGAAACAGTGGGCGCCTCGCTCTCTGGTCTCCAGGCCTTGACAGGTTCTAACCAACGTGTGTTTCCTTGGTCAGGGGCTGAGTCTCACTCCCAAGAGGCTTTTGAATTCTTGAGTGGCATATCTAGAAGGCCATGTAGGGAGGTTTACAGTCTGGGTAAGTGTGCATTAGTGCTCTCTCTTTCCCTGACAACTTTCCATCCATCCATCCATTCAGAAAATGTCTGCTTTAAGGCAGAGATTATACTAGGGCAGAAGATATCAGGGTAAATTACACAGTCCCTGCCCTTGGGGAGTGCACAGTCTGGTCAGGCTGCCTCTGTGTGTATGTGTGTGTGTATGTATGCCTCTGTGTGTGTGTGTATGTCTGCCTGCATGTGTGTGTATGTATGCCTGTGTGCGTGTGGATGCCTGTGTGTGTATGTACGCCTGTGTGTCTGTGTGTGAATGCCTGTGTGTATATGTGTGTACATATACTCTGTGTTTGTGTCTGTGTGTGTATGCCTGTGTGTGTGTGGCAGGAACAGGTGGTGGGCTCAGGGGAGAGGGAGGCATGAAGAAACGTCTCAGTTCTGTGAGCTAAGTGCTCTGATGGGGAAACAGAGAAGGAAGGGGCCCCACCTGGGAGGTGAGGGCTGTGGGGAGGCTCCAGGGCAGGAAGTATCTGAGGATGGCCTGGATTTTGTTAAGTGTAGACGCGGAGAACCACTGCACACCTATCAGAATAGCTAAAAAACAAAATACAACCACAGCAATTAAAAAAACAAACACAAAACCTTGACAATATTAGTGCTGGCCGGGATGCAGAGCAGCTGGAACTCTCATACATTAATGATGAAAACGCAAAGTGGTACAGCCGCTCTGGAAAACAGTTTGGCAGTTACTCAAAAAGATAAACATACACTCACCATGTGACTCAGTAATCCCATTCCTGTATATTTACCCAAGAGGAATGAAAACATATGTTCACATAAAAACTCTTACACGAATGTTTATAGTAGCTCTATCTATAATTGCCCCAAAACTGGAAGCAACCCAAATGTCCCTCAATTGTAGAACAGCGAGAGGAACTGTGATACATCCATACAATAGAATACCGATCAGCAATAAAAAAGAACAAAATTTTGATACATGCAAAAACATAAGTGAATCTCAAAGGCTTTATGCTAAGTGGAAGAAGTCAATCTCGAAAGGTTACATGCTATACGATTCCATTTCTATGACATCCTGGAAAAGGTAAGACTATGGGGATGGAGAACAGGTCCATGGTTTGCAGGGGTTAAGGATGGGGAAGGCTGTAACTACAAAGTGGAAGTACAAGTGAGTTTTCTGTGTGACAGAACTGTTCTGAATCCTGATTGTGGTGGTACTTACATGAATCTATACATATATGAAAACTCATAGAATGTACACAAAAATGTTTAGTTCTATTGTATGTAAACTTTGTTGTGTTAGTTGCTGTCCAGTCCATTCTGACTCATGGCAACCCCATGTGTTACAGAATAGAACTGCTCCATAGGGTTTTCTTGGCTGTAATCTTAATGGAAGCAGATTGCCAGGCCTTTTTTCCTTGGCACCATTAGGTGGGTTTAAACCGCCAATCTTAGGTTAGCAGTTGAGCACAAACTGTCTTAGTTATCTAGTGCTGATATAACAGAAGTACCACAAGCAGATGGCTTTAATAAAGAGAAGTTGATTCTCTCACAGTCTCGTAGACTAGAAGTCCCAATTCAGGGCGCCAGCTCCAGGGGAAGGCTTTGTCTCTCTGTTGGCTCTGGAGGAAGGTCCTTGTCATCAATATTCCTCTGGCCTAGGAGCTTCTAAGTGCAGGGACCCTGGGTTCAAAGGATACACTCTGCTCCTGGCACTACTTTCTTGGTGGTATAAAGTACCCCTGTCTCTCTGCTTGCTTCTCTCTTTTATATCTTAAAAGAGATTGATTTAAGACACAACCTAATCTTGTAGATTGAGTCCTGCCTCATTAATATAACTGCCTCTAATCCTGCCTCATTAACATCATAGACATAGGATTTACAGCACATGGGAAAAATCACATCAGATGACAAAATGGTAGACAATCACACAATACTGGGAATCATGGCCTAGCCAAGCTGACACACATTTTTTGGGGATGCAATTCAATCCATAACAACTACCTAGGAACCTTATTCTAAATTTTTAAAGTAATAATAACAAAAAGAAGAGGGAAAGGCATTCTAGCATGAGGAAAATCACACGCAAAGTCCTGGAGGCAGAAATGAGCTATCAAAAGTTGTTTCAGGGTGGCCGGAGCTGGGGTGAACCACCAAAGGAACCTCCTGGAGATGGAGCTGGACGCAGAGCCTGGCTGGCCTTTGGGTGTGGGTGGTCTTGTGGCCCAGCTAGGGATTTGCATTATTATCCTTAGGACAACGGAAAGGCTTTTGAGCTTGGAGAGGTTAATTGTGTCTTTAAGTTAACCCTTTGGTGATCCAATTATTTTCTGCTTTGAATTTTTTGTTGATACCATGGGTTTTCATTAATGGAAGCATGCTGAATCACTAAGTGTGTCTGAATATTTGGTAGGTAGTAAAGATTTTTTTTTTTTTTTGGCGCCTTCCACAAGCCTACCCTAAGTGTTTAGTGGTATATGAAGTACCACTAATTATAGCCCAGAGTCCCCACTGGGGTCTATCGGTACATATGTGTAACAAATAAAAAGTTTCAAAATTTCAATTTTTCTCCCCAAAACTCAGACACCTCATACCAAAAAAAAACCCCCAAACCTATTGCCATTGAGTCAATTCCAACTCATAGCAACCCTATAAGGATAGACTAGAACTGCCCCATAGGGTTTCCAAGGAGCAGCTGGTAGATTTGAACTGCTGACCTTTTTGGTTAGCAGCCAAGCTCTTAACCACTGTGCCACCAAGGCTCCACACCTCATATAGTACACCTCATGCAGTACTCTGTAAAAACAGTAATTTGTGGCACATGCCCATTTCTTTGGTTTCAGTCATAAAAGCCCCTGCCTTGAGGCAGCACACACTGTCAGTGGCATAGCAGCTTCCCTATAAACCCCAGAGACTGAAAAATTTCATGGTTGCTAAATGTACCACTGGGCATGAAAGGGTTAAAGATGTTTGGGGGGGGGATAGGGAGGGGAGACTGAAAAAAGTGGGGTGGAGGGGGAGTATAGTAGGCTGAATAATGCCCCCCTCAAAGATGTCCACTTCCTAATCCTCAGAATATGTGAATATGTCACCTTAGGTGGCAAAAGGGACTTTGCAGAGGTGGTTAAGTTAAGGATCTTGAGATGGGAAGATAATTTTGGATTATCCAGGTGGGCCTAATATAATCACAAGGATTCTTATAAGAGGGAGGCAAGAAGATGTAAATCAATAGTAGGAGATGTGAGAGGGAAGTAAGAGGTTGGAGTGGCGCGAGGAAGGGGCCACAAGCCAAGGAATGCAGGCAGCCTCTAGAAGCTGGCAAAGGCAAGGAGACAGATTCTCCCCTCAGAGCCCCCAGAAGGCACCAGCCCTGCCCACACCTTGATGTTAGCCCAGTGAGACTGATTTCGGACTCCTGACTTCCAAAACTTAAAGAGAGTAAATTTGTGTTGTTTTAAGCCACTACATTTGTAGTTGTTTGTTACAGCAGCAATAGGAAACTAATACAGAGGCATCTGGGGAGTGATCCAGGTGGACAGGATGCACGTTTGGGCCTGTGACCGGCCAGAGGGAGTGGTGTGAGGGACGTTTGGGCAGGAGAACGTCCAGCCCTTGGTAACTTCCAATTTAGCCCTTGGTAACTTCAGACGTGGAGTGTACAGGCAGGTCAAGGGTGACTCCATTTTCTTGGGCAAGCATCTGAGTATACAGGTCTCTCCCTTCTTTTTCTCTCTTCGTTTTCATTTTTATTCACCTTTTGGTGTCCTTTAACTAGTCACACCTAGAAGTAGTCATGATGTAGAAGTAACTTACTTAAAAATGATGCTAATCATTTTAAGTCTATAAAATAGATTGTTATATTCTTAAGAGCAATGGTGTTTCACTTTTCTCCCCAGGCTTCCGACTGGTGTTTACATATTGCGTTTATAATCATAAAAACAGGGTAGAGATAATTACAGTAATAAATGAGCAATGTTATTCATGTCACCCTTGCTGTGGTCCCTGAGGCAGTCCCCCAGCCCATGTGGCCAGGTCAGTTTCTGTCTTCCTGGCCTCCAGGCCTCCCTAACCACCCTGCTGGAGGGTGGGTGGTGGTTGCGGCTGCTACGTCACTCCTAGCCCAACTTCCTCGCCTGCGATGGGCTTAGGTTTCTGCTAAGTGGCAGCGGAAAGGGGCTATGTCGCATGCTGTTTACTTCTGGGAAGTTTTTGTTTGGCTTTCGAGGGTGTTTGCTTGCAGTGAGCAAACAGACTCTTCTAGAAACATCTGGAGAATTCAAATCCTTCACCTTGACTCAGACAGTGGGTTCATGGTTACATGTTTAGGATCCAAGTTGGGTGGGGATTTTTCCAGAAATGCCATCAGCCAAAACTGATCAAAGACAACGGAGAGAATAGGGCTAGGAGACAGAAAGGGAGAGAAGACTGAGCCAGAGATGTTGGGATGTGAGCTGGGGAGAGCAAGGCAGAGAGACAAAGTAGCAGCCCTGGGGAGCCCATACAGGGGGCCTTCCACCCTGTGGTGTGCCTTGGGGCGGGTGCGGGGCTCTCAGGCTCTTAAAGCTGGTTCAGCAGTGTGTTGCCCCAACAGAGCAGAGCTGTTTCCGGCTGGCCTGGCTGGTGGGGGCTGGGTGCCTCTGCATCTCTGAGCTTCAGATGCCCAGAGCCACCACTGGCTCAGCCCTGTTCTCCAGCCAGGGGAGTATTTGTGCACAGGACAAATACGACTTTGCACCAGTGGCTGGACTTGCCTCTGTCCAGACTGGTTTTGCAGCAGCGCTATGCGGTGACTTCCAATGCCTCAGAGGGCACTGGGGGATTTGCAAGATATTCTGGCAAGAATTTGAAAAGTTGTTTTAATTGAAAGCAGCGACTCAGATAGACACGTGTCTTACAGTGTTCATGTGTAGTAGTATTTACAATGGCCAAAAAGTGGAAACAACCCAAATGTCCATCAGTAGATGAATGGATAAACAAAATTGGTTCAGCACACATTGGAGCATTACTCAGCCATAAAGAGAAATGAAGTCTGATACATGCAACAACATGGATGAACCCTGAAAACGTTATGCTGAGTGAAGTAAACCAGACATGAAAGAACAATACTGTATAATCTCACTTATCTGAAATACCAGAAGAGGTAGCCCATCGAGACAAGAGAAGAGGAGTGGTTAGCAGGGTACGGGGGAAGGAGAAATGGGATTGCTTTAGTATTTTTAAATACTTGGTGGCACATTTGAGGTGAGATGGGAAGACCCAAATCTAGCTGGATTTGTAACATCAGAGGATTATAATTTCAGTAAGTGTAGGATTTACAACCCCTTTCTTCCTTCTCCTCAAAGGAGATGAATGGACTCCAGTCCCAGGGATACTGTGATAACCCCAGACCCCATTACCAGCCAGGTGGAAGGAGTGGGGGTGGGAAAGGAGCAAACCCAGCACCCCCAGCAGATTTACCAAGTTTAGTCATCAGAGAGCCATGTGCCCAGGGACTTGTGGGCTCTGGGATGTGAATGAGCAGCCATGGGCCCCGCAAGAAGCTCCCAGTTCCGAGGGAACCCAGGGGTGGTGTGTGGGAGCCTACCGAATGGCAGGCTCCTTGACTGTGGTCCAGGTGTGATGTTCTGTGTTCCAGGTGTGATGAATGTGTCCAGCCATGATGTTCTGTGTTCCAGGTGTGTTATTCTGTGTGCAGCCACGATGTTCTGTGTTCCAGGTGTGTTGTTCTGTGTCCAGGCATGACGTTCTGTGTTCCAGGTGTGACATTCTGTATTTCAGGTATGACGTTCAGTGTGTCCAGGCATGATGTTCTATGTTCCAGGTGTGTTGTTTTGTGTACAGGCATGATGTTCTGTGTTCCAGGTGTGTTGTTCTGTGTCCAGGCATGGTGTTCTATGTAGTCAGGCATGATATTCTGTGTCTAGGCATGATGTTCTATGTTATAGGCATGTTCTGTGTCCAGGCATGATGTTCTGTGTTCCAGTCATGATGTTCTGTGTTCCAGGTGTGTTTGTTATGTGTCTAGGCATGATGTTCTATGTTATAGGCATGTTCTGTGTCCAGGCATGTTGGTCTGTGTTCCAGGCATGATGTTCTGTGCATCCAGGCATGATGTTCTGTGTTCTAGGCATGTCATTCTGGGCCCAGGCATGATGTTCTGTGTTCCAGGCATATTGTTCCATGTTCTAAGCATGCTGTTCTGTGTCCAGGCATGATGTTCTATGTAGTCAGGCATGATGTTCTGTGTGTCCAGTCATGATGTTCTATGTGTCCAGGCATGATGGTCTGTGTCTAGGCATGATGTTCTATGTTCTAGCCATGTCGTTCTGTGTCCAGGCATGATGTTCAATGTGTCCAGGCATGTTGTTCTGTGTCTAGACATGCTGTTCTGTGTCCAGGCATGAGGTTCTGTGTTCCAGGTGTGTTGTTCTGTGTGTCCAGGCATGATGTTCAGTGCATCCAAGCATGTTGTTCTGTGTCTAGGCATGAGGTTCTGTGTTCCAGGTGTATTGTTCTGTGTGTTCAGGTATGATGTACTGTGTTCCAGACATGTTGCTCTGTGTGTCCAGGCATGATGTTCTGTTCCAGGCATAATGTTCAGTGTTTTAGGAGTGTTGTTCTGTGTGTCCAGGTGTGTTGTTCTGTGTGTCCAGGTGTGTTGTTCTGTGTGTCCAGATGTGTTGTTCTGTGGGCCAAGTGTGACTTTCTGCCTTTTATAAATGAGGAAACTAAAGCTCACAGGAGCCAAGTGCCTTACCCAAGGTCTTGTGACTGGGAGAGGTGGCATCAGGCTGAGGCCCAATCTGAGTAAGTCTCAGGCCTGTGCCCTTTTCCTGACCATGCAGGGCGGGAGGAGGAGAGGGACAAATGGGTGCAGTGGGGGAGTTATCTCACTGTTCACCTTTGTTCCAGCTAGCTGGGAGGAGGTCAGGTGACCCCTGGAGCCCCCATAGTCCAAGCAGGACCCTTGAAATCCCTTGGACATGTCTAGGTGGAAGCTGTGGGGATAGAGATGGGGGTGAGGCCAGGACAGACCATCCAGGGCTGAGGAAAGTTCCTGTAAGGATGTCATCTGGGGACTCGGGAGGCCCCTGGGGGCTTGTCTTCTACAAGTCTCTTTTTCTTGCTGGCATCTCAGCTATTCACACTGCCCTAAGTTACACAGACACACAGTTGCTCACATGCTCACAACACACAACCACACACTCACAGACCCTCACACATTCATGCTGACACAGACACCCACACTCATTTGCGCACACTTGCACACCCTTGGAGCAATTGCAGAGGCGCTGCCTGGGCTCACGACACTCTGCTCTGAAGCCAGCGTAATTGGCGGGTGGAAGGGCCAGAGCCAGGCTCAAGCTGTGCCCAGGCTGGCAGGGGCTTTGGGTCACGCTGCCGGGGTTGCCTGGGCTCAGTGGAAGGGCAGGTTGTGGCCAGTTTGAGGGCTGGAGCTGGGATGGCCAGTGAATGGGCCATTGGGTTGTCCATCCCTGCGAGAGCCAGAGATTTCTCTGTGCTGGGAGGAGGGTGGGTGGGACACACGGGCCTTTTCCTCCAGGACAGAGTTGCTCTGTTGTCCGTCCACACAGAGGCTCAGTGTGTGCCTCCAGGGGACCTCAAGCTGGCTCAGGGACTGGCTGACGGCAGGAGGTGGCCTCCTGGACAGGACAGGCGCTCCCTACCTACCTCCCCACATACCTGGCCTCCCTGTGCACCCTGCCACTGTCTGCAGGCCCTAGTCCCAGTCAGCACTTACAGTCAGTCACCACGTCCTGACCGCCTCCCCCTCCCCACTTCTCGTGGTTCCCAGGAGATCCTGTTGCAGCTACAAAGATGCTATTGTATTCCTTTCTTTCAGAACATGCACTCCTGAAACTGGTTAAAGTCTCCCCATTTCTCTTTGGCTGCCAGCTGGTGGGGGATGCAGATGGCTGACTGGGCAGTGCCACCCTGTTTAGCCACTTCACTGGGGGTCAATCAAGGCTCCTAGCCCCTTGTTCATACCCACTCATCACCCTGACAGTTGTCCAGGGTGACATAATACCTTACTTGGCACAGCTTTAAAGCATGGAGGGTTCAGAGGGTGAGCTATGGAATCAGAAATGAATTCAAACCCTGCTTTACCACCTTGGGCAAGTCAGTTAACCTTTAACCTCTCAGCCTCATTTCCCGTGAAGGTAACAGCGCCCCCTTGTGGGGCTGTGCACAATAGTCGGGACGCAGTAAGCGCTCAGTGGGAGCTGGGATTGCACTGTCCTTAGACAACAGGCAGGGCTGGAGGTGCAGCAAGGCTGGGCCTTGACGATTGTCAATAGGGCTCCTCAGTGCATCAAGGGGAGCAGGAGCGGGAGGCAGAGAGGGTTCTGGTGTGGGGATGTACAAAGTAAAACCAAAACCAAACCCATTGCCATTGAGCCGATTCCGACTCATAGCAACCCTACAGGACAGAGTAGAACTGCCCCATAGAATTTCCAAGGAGCACCTGGTGGATTTGAACTGTCAACCTTTTGGTTACCAGTGGTAGCACCTAACCACTACGCGACCGGGGTTTCCATATGCTATAAAGGGACTACTATATGGATATCCCTATGATGTTGAACTCGAGAAGGATGGAATCAGAGGGTAGGGGAAGGGGTACCTTAGTTTAAGGGGTCTTGACCCAAGGTCCATGCATAGAATTCAGGGACCCTAACTTGGTTGAATGGAGCCTCGGTGGCATAGGGGTTAAGAGCTCGGCTGCTAACCAAAAGGTCAGCAGTTCTAATCCACCAGCTGCTCCTTGGAAACCCTACGGGGCAGCTCTACTCTGTCCTGTAGAGCCACTATGAATTGGAATCAACTCAATGGCAATGGGCGAACTTGGCTAAAAGAAAGTGACATCTTTATTTTCACTAATCTCTAACTGAAGTTCAGCATTTCCTTCAACAATGAACATGGGCACTAACCACAGTTGTGTTGGCGGGATCTGTGGCTGTCACAGGTGGAAATCACAGATATTTTACATCACGCGACAGTGGAAGCATCTACTCTGAAATACAGTCATAACTTGTCAGTGCTTTGAAATTACGTTTGTTATTAGGTGTGCTGGTAGATCTTGTTACTTAATGTGCTACATAAGCAGCATATGTATTTTTATGTCACAAATTTGTTTTAAAAAATATTTTGATAACTGTGTTATCATTTTATGTCTTTCATTTTATGCCCTTAAAGTGTGCATCCTTAGAAGGGTGCATGGGCTTTGCCAGGCTACCAGAGAGGTCTTTGGGACTAAACAGTTCAGAACCCCTGATGTCTGTGGTATTCATCAGTGTGATATGATTTTGGGGGGAACGTTGAAAGCCCCCTGTGCCTGAAAGTGCCTTCCTCAGCCTCCACTTCAGAGCCATTAAAAAATAATCTTCAGCAAACTTCTAGTGTATGCTGGGCACTGCACTGGGTGCTGGAAGATAATTTCCTTTTAATACTAATAATATCTATATTTGCATTGGGCTTTGTAGCTTCCTTATCGGTTATCTCATTGAATCCTTAATCTTTTAAAGGTTAAAACAGTTGCTGTTGAGTCAATTTTGACTCAAGGAGACCCTATTTTTTCACAGTAGAACTATGTTCCATGTGGTTTTCTTGGCTGTAATCTTTTTTTTTTAATTTAAGTTTGTTGTCGTTGAGAATATACATAGCAAAACATACACCAGTTCAACCATTTCTTTTCTTTTTCTAAAAATTTTTGTTGTACTTTGCAAGGAAAATATTAGCCCAAGAGACAGAAAGGGCCACATAAACCAGAGACTCCATCAGCCTGAGACCAGAACTATAGTGCCCAGCTACCACCAATGACTGCCCTGACAGGGAACACAACAGAGAGTCTCTGATGGAGCAGGAGAAAAGTGAGGTGCAGAACTCAAATTCTAGTAAAAATACCAGACTTAATGGTCTGAGACTGGAGGGACCCCTGAAAACATGGCCCCTGGATTCTCTGTTAGCCCAGAACTGAAAGCATACCGGAGGCCAACTCTTCAGACAAAGATTAGACTGGACTATGGGACATAAAATGATACTCGTGAAGAGTGTGCTTCTTAGCTCAAGTAGATACATGAGACTAAACAGGCAGGTCCTGTCCGGAGGTGAGATGAGAAGGCAGAGAGGGTCAGGAGCTGGTTGAACGAACATGGGAAATCTGGGGTGGAAAGGAAGAGTGTGCTGTTACATTATAGGGAGAGCAACTAGGGTCACATAACAGTGTTCTGTATAAATTTTTGTATGAGAAACTTTCACTTAAAGGCACAATTTAAATTTTTTTTTTTTTAAATTATGCTTTAGCTGAAAGCTTACAGAGCAAATCAGTTTCCTGTTGGATAGTTCGTACATAAAGTGTTCCATGACATTTGGTTTCATTCCCCACAATGTGTCAGCACTCTTTCCATTTCGACCCTGGTTTCCCCATTTCCTTTCGTCCATTTTTTCTACCCCTTGCTGCCTTCTCATCTTTGCTTTTGGGCAAACGTTGTCCTTTTGATCTCGTATAATTGATTGTTCTAAGGAACATGTCAGTTCAACCATTTCTACATGTACAATTCAACGTTGTCTGTAATTTTATGGAAGCATATTGTCAGGCCTTTCTTCCATGGCACCACTGGGTGGGTTTGCTGGGTGGGTTTGAACCACCAACCTATTGGTTAGTAGCCAAAAGCAAACTGTTTGTGCCACCAAGGGACCTCAGACCCATTTTAGAGGTAAATAAATAGAGGCTCAGTGAGCTGAGTAGTGGCCAAGCCATGCGGTTCATAAATCCGAAGGCCTTCAATGCCGGCCCTCCGCTGACAAGTGTGCTGATCTTTCCACTCAGTCAGCCTGAAAATTCTCACACCTAGACTAGCCCTTTCATTTTCTTTTGTAGTCTTTGGAAAATTTCTATTAAAAGTAAATACCCACAGAAATTAGGTTGTTGTGTAGAGCGTTGTTCTGAGACTGGGTCCCAGAGCACCCAGTTTAGAGAGAAGAGAGGGAAGGGCAAGGGATGGAGTCAGAGGCCTGGGGAGGGAGGCTGGGCCTGGATTTGGGTGGCCCTGGGAGGGGACGGCTCTGGGCAGGCGTGAGGGCGGGAGGCAGCAGGCAGTAAGGTGTGTAGGAGCCAGGTGTGGGGGCATCAGGAAGGACAGGCTCTGAAGCCGGGGGAGAAGCACCCACATTTGACTCTGAAATCTGCTTGGGGAGCCTCCCAAACATGGGTGGGGCTGAGCCCCAGGCACCTAGTTACTGAGCAACCTCTCTGCGTGGGCCTGAGGGAGCCCCCATTTCTGGAAGCCTCTGATGCAGTGTCTGCGTGGGACTTGGCTGAGAGGGCATGTGATGGACCAGCAGAGAGGGTCCACGCCAGGCCTCAGGTGTGGGCCTCACCAGGCACGTCCCATGATTGATGTCTATGCTGTGGCCTGCTTCCTAGTTGGACAGTGAACTCCTAGAAGGAGGCAGCTCCAGTGCGTATCATCTCCCCACAGTGCCCAGCACGGCACAGGTGCAGAGGACACGCTCAGCACAGGCATTGATTGGGTGCTAGCTGTTATGAATTGAATTGTGTCCCCCCAAAGTATGTGTTGAAATCCTAGTCCCCACACCTGGAGAGTGGAGCCCTGGTGGCGCAGTGGTTAAAAGCTCAGGTTACTAAACAAAAGGTCTGCAGTTCAAATCCACCAGCCGCTCCTTGGAAACCCTATGGGGCAGTTCTACTCTGTCCTGTAGGGTCGCTATGAGTCGGAATTGACTCGATGGCAATGCTTTTTTTTTTGTTATAACTGTAGAAGGTCCCTGGGTGGCACAAGCAGTTTGCAGTTGGTAGCTAACCTAAAGGTTGGCAGTTCAAACCCACACAGCAGCACCACAGAAGAAAGGCTGGGCACTCTGCTTCCATAAAGTTTATTGTCATGAAAACCCTAGGGAACAGTTTTACTCTGTAACACTCATGGGGTTGCCATGAGTCAGAATGGACTCACTGAAGATGTAATCTCATTTGGGAATAGGGTTTTCTTTCTTATGTGAATGAGGTCATATCATTGTAGGGTGTGTCTTAAACCTAATCACTTGTGAGATCTAAAAAGCGCAGATGAGGCACAGAGACAAGTAAGCACAAACGGGAAGACAGAAGCACCTGTGAGAATGGCCAAGGAACCCAGGAAAGATGGGGTTACAGAAGCTGAGACAAGGATCTTCCCCCATGGCCCACAGAGAGAGAGAGAGAGCATTCCCTTAGGGCCAATGCCCTGAATTTGGGCATCTAGCCTCCTATACTGTGAGAAAATTAATTTCTGTTCTTTTAAGCCACCCACTTGTGGTATTTCTGTTACAGCAGCACAAGATAACTAAGACAGTGTTGTTGTCGTTAGATGCCGTTGAGTTGGTTCTGACTCATAGCGACCCTGTGTACAACAGAACGAAAAACCACCTGGTCCTGTGCCATCCTCACAATCATTGTTATGCTTGAGCCCATTGTTGCAGCCACTGTGTAAGTCCACCTCAGTGAGGGTCTTCTTCTTTTTCGCTGACCCTCTATGTTACCAAGCATGATGTCTTTCTCCAGCGACTGATCCCTCCTGATTACGTGTCCAAAGTATGTGAGACAAAGTCTCGCCGTCCTTGCTTCTAAGAAGTATTCTGGCTGTACTTCTTCCAAGACAGATTTGTTTGTTCTCTTGACAGTCCATGGTACATTACGTATTCTTCGCCAACACCATGATTCAAAGACATCAATTCTTCTTCAGTCTTCCTTATATACACATGAGGCGATTGAAAACACCATGGTTTAGGTCAGGTGCACCTTAGTCTTCAAGGTGACGTCTTTGCTTTTGAATACTTTAAAGAGATCTTTTGCAAACAGCTTTGCCCAATGCAATGCGTCTTTTGATTTCTTGACTGTTGCTTCCATAGGTGTTGACTGTGAATCCAAGTAAAATGAAATCCTTGACAACTTCAGTCTTTTCTCCATTTTCTCCATCATGATGTTGCTTATTGGTCCAGTTGTGAGGATTTTTGTTTTCTTGATGTTGAGGTGTAATCCAGACTGAAGGCTGTAGTCTTTGATTTTCACCAGTAAGTGCTTCAAGTCCTCTTCACTTTCAGCAAGCACGGTTGTGTCATCTGCATAACATAGGTTGTTACCAAGTCTTCCTCCAATCCTGATGCCCCATTCTTCTTCATATAGTCCAACTTCTTGGATTCTTTGCCCGGCATACAGATTGAATAAGTATGGTGAAAGGATACAACCCTGATGCACACGTTTCGTGACTTTAAACCACGAAGTATCCCCTTGTTCTGTTCGAACGACTGCCTCTTGATCTATGTACAGGTGCCTCATGAGCATAATTAAGTATTCTGGAATTCCCATTCTTCGCAATGTTATCCATAATTTGTTATGATCCACACAGTTGAATGCCTTTGTATAGTCAATAAAACACGGGTAAACATCTTTCTGGTAGTCTCTGCTTTCACCCAGGATCCATCTGACATCAGCAATGATACCCCTGGTTCCATGTCCTCTTCTGAATCTGGCTTGAAGTTCTGGCAGTTCCCTGTCAATGTACTGCTGCAACTGCTTTTGAATGATCTTCAGCAAAATTTTACTTTCGTGTGATATTAATGATATTGTTTGATAATTTCCGCATTCTGTTGGATTACCTTTCTTTGGAGTAGGCATAAATATGGATCTCTTCCAGCTGGTTGACCAGGTAGCTGTCTTCCAAATTTCTTGGCGTAGATGAGTGAGCACTGCATCCATTTGTTGAAACCTTTCCATTGGTATTCCATCAATTCCTGGAGCTTTGTTTTTTGCCAATGCCTTCAGTGCAGCTTGGACCTCTCTTTTCAGTACCATTGCTTCCTGATCATACGCTGCCTCCTGAAATGGTTGAACGTCGACCAATTCCTTTTGGTTTGGTGACTCTGTATTCCTTTCATCTTCTTTTGATGCTCCCTGTGTCGTTTAATATTTTCCCCGTAGAATCCTTCAATATTGCAATTCGAGGCTTGACATTCTTTTTCAGTTCTTTCAGCTTGAGAAATGCCGAGGCTACTGGAAAGCTGGATTCTTTTTTTAAAAAAATTTTATTGTACTTTACAGGAAGCTTTACAGAACAATAGATTCTTATTAAGCGGTTGGTACACATATTGTTTTATGACAATGGTTAACAACCTCACAACATGTCCACACTGTCCCTTCTCAACCTTGGGTTCCCTATTACCAGCTTTCCTGTCCCCTTCTGCCTTCTAGTCCTAGTCCCTGGGCTGCTGTGTCCCATTAGTTTCATTTTGTTTTATGGGGCTGTCTAATCTTTGGCTGAATGGTGAACCTTGGGAGTGACTTCATTACTGAGCTAAAACGGTGTCCGGGGGCCATACTCTCAGGGTTTCTCCAGTCTGTCAGGCCAGTAAGTCTGGTCTGTTTTTTATAAGTTAGAATTTTGTTCTACATTTTTCTCCAGCTCTGTGCGGGACTCTCTATTGTGATCCTGGTCAGAGCAGTCAGTGATGGTAGCCGGGGACCATCTAGCTGTACTGGACTCAGTCTGGTGGAGGCTGTGGTAGTTGTGGTCCATTAGTCCTTTGGACTCATCTTTCCCTTGTATCTTGTTTTCTTCATTCTCCCTTGCTCCCAAAGGGGTGAGACCAGTGGGGTATCTTAGATGGCTGTTCACAGGCTTTTAAGACCCCAGACGCTACTCACCAAGGTAGAATGTAGAACATAGACATCTGGATTTTTATGTGAAATATCCTGGTTTTTACACGTTGGCTCAAATTTATTTAAAACACTTCAGGCCAAACAAAACATATCTGCTGGCCAGATTTGACCCAGGAAGCACCATTTGCCAATTGTCCTCTAGGTCTAATCCTGTAGAAGTCCCTTTGACCTGTGGGACCCCAGATGGATTCAAGGTGGAGAGGTAGATTCTTTCCTCGAGTGTCCCTAATTGGCTCCGCCTCCTCTGTTTTCACGAATCTGATCAGGAGGCAGGCAAAGAAGTGCATGCGGGAGACAGCCTCCGAGCAGCCAGAGAGTAGGAATCTCTGGAAGGCTGGAATGGAAGGGCCCAGAGAGAAACTTGCTTTAGTTTTTCAGCAGCAATCCTGACCCCTTCCCACCCCAGCCCCACTCAAGGGCCTGAGATCGAAATGGGTGGCTATTCAAACAAAGACAGCCAGAGAAATTTCCGACAAATGACAGTGTCTCCAAAATTCCATCGGGCTTGTGGTGTTCCCATACTGGAGTGCTTGTGAGCTGGAACAAAGTGGTAATTCAGTTATGGATATGAGAGGCCTCCTGGGGCCAATGGGGCTGCGAAAGCCCCGACATGTAATCAAGCTTGAGGCTGGAGCAGAGTGACCAGCCAGCAGGGTGGGGGAGATAAAGGACACAGTGGTGACCTCCCTCCCACCGTGGGAGCTGACAGAGGGTTCACACTCCCACCTGCAGGACATTCCTTCTCGACACATGTTCCAGAATCCTGACAGCGGAGCTAAACCCATAGACATTGCTAGAAAATCATAATCAAAGTAATAGTAACAATACTAATAAGAAGAACACTGAACTCAACTATGCGTCAGGCTCTGTGTTGAATGTTTTGCCTATAACAGCTCATATAACCTTCACGCTGCTCAGTGATTTTATTTTTAAGAGTGACAAGTCACATTCTTTTCCCACCCAAATGTCACCCCCATAAGGGGAGGGGCTTATGTGTCTCTCCAGCCCTGGACTGCGCTTGGCTCAGGAAATATTTATTGAATGAATTAATGAATGGATCACCCTATGAAGGAGGTACTATTATTATCCCCACTGAACAGATAAGGAAATTGAGGCCCAAGGTCACACAGCAAGGACACCATAGACTTGGGATTCACACCCAGTCAGCCCATTTTGTCTTTTTAAAACAGCTTTATTGAGATATAATTCACATACATAAAATTCACCCATTAAAAATATGCAATTCAGTGGTTTTTAGTATATTCACAAGAATGTGCAGCCAGCACCACGATTCGAAAATGTTCAATTTTAGAACATTTTCATCACCTCAAAAAGAAACTCCATACCTACTAACATTTCCTCTCTACTGTCCCCTTCCCCCCACCCCCCGGTAACCACCAATCTGTGCTCTGTCTATGGATTTACTTATTCTGGATATTTCATATAAATGGAATCATATAGTATGTGGCTTTTCGGTCCGACTTCTTCATGTACCATAATGGCTTCAAGGTTCATCCATGTCATAGCGTGTATCAGGACTTCATTCCTTTTTAAGGCTGAATAATCTGCCATTGCATATATGCACACATTTGTTGATCCATTCATCTGCTGATGGACAGTTGAGTTGTGTCCACGTTTTGGCTATTGTGGATAGTGCTGTCGTGAACACTTGTGTGTGCATTTTTGTGTGGACAAACATATATTTTCTCTTTTCTTGTGCATACTTACCTAGGAGTGGAATTGCTGGGTCATGTGGTCCAACCCCATTGCTGTCGAGTCTATTCCGTCTCATAGTGGCCCTACAGGACAGAGTAGAACTGCCCCATAGGGTTTCCAAGGAGCGGCTGGTGGATTCGAACTGCAGACCTTTTGGTTAGCAGTCGTAGCTTTTAACCACTGAACTCTGTTTAATTGTGTGAGGAACTGCCAGACTGTTTTCCACAGTGGATCAACTGTTTTTTACTCCCAGCCCATGTGTTATTACCGGCTACACTAGACCGGTGATGGCAGGAGGGCCCACTGAGCCGCCTGCCTCCCTTCTGGGCCCAGAGATGAAGCTTGTAAACAACTTGAGGACTGGAGAAACGCTGGGGTGAGCTGATTTGTCCTGGGGTGGGTCCTGTGGTCAGGGGCTAGACGGGCCCGAGATTATTAGGATGTGGGTGCTCAGTTCCTTGCTCAGCCTGTGCCTTGTGGGCCTCAGGCCATCCACTTGGAACCTAAGGATTTGTAGCCTCCCTGGAGAGAATGTCCACAAACTCCCAGAGATTGTTTGTCTTTCTGATGACGAGTAGATCACTCTGTCCCTGGAGCAGAGACCTGGCAGCTGCGTGTGCTAAGGAGGCCTGTGCAGAAGCTCACATCCCACAAGACTTTCACGCAGTAAACCAGAGCAGAGGCTGTCCTGGGCCTGGGACTGGACGGGCTGGCCTGGAATGATGTCCCTCTGTGGCGGGCCCCCATAATGGACAGTCCCCCAGCCAGCAGTAGATGCAGACTTTTTCCCTCCTGCCCACCTCCATCCTCTGTGCCCTACACCTGTAGTGCCATCTGCAGCTTCCTTTACGGCAGTGTTAGAGAGGTAGTTTTGTGAAATTGTGTTTGGGGATCAGTCAGGGCATCTGGAGTTGCTGGGCCTGAGGTGAGAGGGCTCTCTACAGGTCTGGCTGACCCTGCCTCAGGCCTCTTCTCCCTACTCTGTAGGGGTGTCCTCTTGGGCTGGCTTTTCTCTTTTTCAAGTGGGAAATACTAAGTGTGCAAGCTGCTGTTTTCTTGAGAGAGTTCTGGGGTCCACAGAGATGGGGAGAATCTTCAAATTGGAAAACAACCATTCTTTTCCCACCCCCTGGCTGGTGTGACCCTCACTGGGGCAAACTCTTCCCTCCCCCAGCTCTGCCTCACATGACAGCTGCACAGGGGAGGGGTCCTCGTCCTCCTCCTCGGAGCTGATGTTGATTGAGGTCTACTGTGAGTCTGGTAAAGTTGTAAGCACTTGACAGTTATTTAATTAGCATAACTGTCCTAAGGTTCTGTCTTAGGTTGGTATTCCCAGATGTAGACCTTGAGACCAGGATTCCAGTACAACTGGTTTATTTGGAAGACGACAACAGGAAATAGCAGCGGGGCAGGGGGAAGTGAGACAAGGAAGGGAAGGCAGCCAATGCAGGGTGCATTACTGAGCAGGACATTACTGTGGGCAACTGGGGCTCGATCCTGCGGAGGACTTCTGGGAGACTGTAGAGCCTGACTCAGTGTTGCCCTGCATGAGGAATGAAGAAGATGGAGTCTTTATCCACCAATTCCTGTCTGTCATTGGTTGAAGGCTGCTCCTGGAAGCGTTAATTACATACATGTTCTCAAGATAAATGATAACTAGTCCTCAAGTTTAGGAGTCCCTGGGTGGTGCAAATGATTAAGTGCTGAACTACTAGCTGAAAGGTTGGCAGTTCAAGCTCACACAGAGGCGCCTCAGAAGACAGGCCTGGTGATCTGCTTCTGAAAGCTCACAGCCTTGAAAACCCTATGGAGCAGTTCTACTCTGCACACAAGGGGTCGCTGTGAGTCAGAATCAACATAACAGTAACTAACAACAACAACAGTTGTCAATTAAGAGGACTTGGTGGCACCGTTTGTCACACATAGTTCATCCTACATTCACCTGGTAACTGGGATGGTCATCTGTGTTGGTTAATTGCTTTTATCTAAAAGAAAAATAAACATATATCTTTATGACAGGGGATAGGTTTGCAACTTGGAGCTAGATCTTCCCCTTGGCAGAACGCGGTGCCCCAGCGTTGTGGAACTAGTCCCAAAAGCTTGGTCATGTGCAGTAAGAAGTACCACTTCATGACACAGAGGACAGTGTAACCCTCCCAGCTCCCGTTCTTCTTAGCAGAAGTTGGTGATACATAGTTCAGGTTAAGGGATTATTTCTTCTAACACTGGATGCAACTTAATCCAAACAGCATGTGGTCACATCCAGCCTGAAATGGAGTTGGCCCAGCCAGACCAGGGCAGGAGGCTAGAGCAGAGGAAAAGGAGCCAGAAATTATGAAATATCGGGCTGTGCTTGTGCAGCCCTTGGCGTGTCTGTGGAAAAGAACACAGTGCTTTCTTATTAACTCATAGACTCAAAAATGCAGACGGAGCTGAGGGGGAAAGTGAATTGATTTTATCCCTTTCAAAAGAGAACTGACAATCAAGATGGAAGTGTATAGCTACTGACTTCCAGGAGCTCCTAATTTTGCCAGGATCCTCAGTGGGAATTAGAGGATGTGGGGAAGAAAAAGGTGTAGGTGGGAGCAGGTGGGACTGTGCGGGGATAACTGGACTGCTACATCCGGTGTCCCTGGGGTAACAATACTTTTTGCATTTATGTAGTCAGTAAGGTTCCATAATGCCTTCAAATAATCTCTAGTACACTGTGAGTGTGTATGCAGTTTTTAAAAATAACAAATGAACACAATTAAACTCAAGTCATTCTGCCAGAGCCATCTTGTATGTGAAGAAGGCAGACTGCTTCTAGATCACAGGTCTCCAAAGTGGGGTTCATTCACCTCAACAGGTACATTAGGTAAGCCACTGGGGTACAGTATGAACATACTAGAACTTCTGTGTACATTTACTTTACCTCATCCTTTTATAATTTTCATGTCTTGTTTAATTTTTATAATGAACATATTCATGTAGTAATGTATGTTTATAATGTACAAATAAAGAAATCTATATCAGAGGGATGTCATCAGAAAATTTTACCAATAAGGGTGTGCAATAAAAAGGTTTTGAGGCCGTTGGTCCAAGTAAGGTGATTTTCCCTCTAGTATTAATTGAACCCCAGTACTGTGTCAGTTATTCTTTTGAACATATGCACTTCATTCATTCATACATTTATTGAGAATCTAGTAGGTGGTAGTTGCTTTGGTGGCATTTACTTGCTCTCTGGATGCCTGGATTTTGAATCTGTTGGTTTCCCCCACCTGCCTCTTGGCAGAAGTTTCATCAGGCTTCAGGTGATTGGGGGTGAGGAGAGAGTAACAGAGACCTTTTTCTCTTAGACTTGCCAAGGTGGCCTCTTGGTACTTAGCATGTTCTTCATTGGGACAGGATGTCCAAGTCAGGCCATGGAAATAGAACCAGGTGATTTCAACTGAGAGCTGTTCAGTGGGCCAAGGAGAGGTTGAGATGCTGAGAGAGAAGGCTGATTGCTCCTCACTTAGCAGCTGAAACTCTGGGGGCCCCAGATGCACTGTTTGCCTTCAGTTCTCCTAGGTGTCTGGGTTAGCCAGTCAGATGTCTCATGAACTAATTCACACCCAAACCACAAACCAGCGAAAGTGTGAAACATTGCACAAGAGCCCACACCCACTGACCATCTTCTCAAGAGAAGACCATTCATTGGGTAACTCAAGCACAGTTCCCTGGGTTTCTTTCTCTTCGTCTATAAAAATGAGAGTAGGCAAGGACAGTGATGCTTCTCAAACTATCTGGGGTAAAGGACATTAAAAAAAAATTCAAATCTATCACAGACTCAAACTTTTATAAACTATAATAAAACTGAATTATTAGTAAAATAAAATAAACATACAACATATGATTTTAAAAAGACATGAAATACTGGGATTTTAAAAACATGAGCAGCCATCTAAGATACTCCACTGATCTCACCCCGTTTGGAGCAAGGGAGAATGAAGAAAACCAAAGACATAAGGAAAAGATTAGTCCAAATGACTAATGGACCACAAGTACTACAGCCTCCACCAGACTGAGTGCAGCACAACTAGATGGTGCCTGGCTACCACCACCGACTGCTCTGACAGGGATCACAATGGGTCCTGGACAGAGCTGCAGAAAAATGTAGAACAAAATTCTAACTTGCCAAAAAAAAAAAAAAAAGAAAAGACTAGACTTATTGGCCTCACAGAGACTGGAGAAACACCGAGAGTGTGCCCTCCGGACACCCTTTTAACTCAGCAATGAAGTCACTCCTGAGATTTACCCTCCAGCCAAAGATTAGACAGGCCCATAAAACAAAATGAGACTAAATGGGCACACCAGCCCAGGGACAAGGATGAGGAGGCAGGAAGAGACAGGAAGGCTGGTAATAGGGAGCCCAAGGTTGAGAAGGGAGAGTGTTGACACACCAAGTGGTTGGCAACCAATGTCACAAAACGATATGTGTATTAATTGTTTAATGAGAAGCTAGTTTGTTCTGTAAACCTTCATCTAAAGTACAATAATTTAAAAAAAAAAGAAGAAACACACACACAAAAGACATGAAATACAAGCCTAAATGTTTGCTTGTATCATTACTTCTTAATGTTTTCTATTGTGGAAAACATTATTTACTAACTTCCCTCTATGGAAAATAAGGATTTGGATCTTTCATCATCTTGTACCATTTCCACCACACACGCCATTCTCATACATCCATCCTTCCAGTACGATTAGATAATAATTTTGGTTAGATCAGTGTTTACATAATAATAACCACATAAAAACTATTCACAGCTGTATTAGTTTTCTACTGCTGCTGTAACAAATTGCCATAAACTTGGTGGCTGAAAACAACACACATTTATTCTCTTACACTTTCGGAGGCCAGAAGTCTGAAATGAGTCTTAACAGGGTTAAAATCAAGGTATTGGCAGGGCTGGTTCCTTTTGGAGGCTCTGGGGAGAATCCATTTCCTTGTCTTTTCTAGCTTCTAGAACAGCCTTTATTCCTTGGCTTATAGCCTCTTCCTCTACCTTCAAAGCCAGTAGCATAGCATCTTCTTTCTGACTCTGCTTCCATAGTCACATGGCCTTTTTCTTCTGTAGTCAAATCTCCCTCTACTTCCCTCTTAAAAGGACACTTGTGATTATGGGGGGCTCATCTGGATAATCCAGGATAATCTCCCTATAGCAAGATCCTTAATTTAATCATGTCTGCAAAGTCCCCTTTGCCATGTAAGGCAACAGGTGCACAGGTACTAGGGATTAGGATGTGGATATCCTTGGGGACCATTTCAGCCTATCACAACAGCTGAGCAGTACAGTACATTATGATTACGTCTCCTTTCCTATGCAACTTTTTGTTTCCCCTGTAATTAATAATTGTCCTTTTTGTTTACTTAGCTTTGCAGATACTTACCACCAAATCACCTTCCTCTCCGTAGGTTCAAGCACATTAATTTCCCTTCTTAGGAAACCAGCTCTCCCAGAGCCTTTTCACCTCTCCCTTCTGAACTGGTTTCTCTCTTGGTTTGCTGCACAACTGTTTCCTTAAAATCTCCCTTCAGCAAACATCTGGGGCGTTTCTTTGCCTCTCTTTTGTGATGGATCTTTATTTTCTGAATCCCATGTCTTTTTTCTTGGTTTACCACTTGGTTTCATTGGATCATTTTATCCAATAGATTATTAACAATGATATATGAGGAATAAACTTTTTAAAAATATTGTATGCCTGAAAATATATTTAACCTTACATTTGATTAATAGTTTGTCTGAGTATAGAATTTTAAGCTAGAAATTATTTTCTGTTAGAATTTTGAAGTCCTTGCTCAACTGTACTCTAGTTTCCAGTGTTGCAGTTAAGAAGTCCAAAGTAATTCTGATTCTTAGTTTCTTTGCATAAAACCTGCTTTTTTTTTTTTTTTTTCTTTCTTTCTGGAAACTTGTAGGATCTTTCCCCTAGTGTTCTGAAATTTCACAATGATGTACCTTAGTTTGTTTTAACCTGGCTTTTCAAAGCAGAACCTGAGGCAGAAGGCTTATGTTCTATTATTTTGTTAGGGAATGCAATCTCAGGGAACACACCAAGAGAAGCAGGGAAGCAGGGAGAGACGATTTGAGGATGTGTTATCTAGCTGCGTGTTGCTTAGTGTGATTGATTGCTTGATTCCATGGACCTATCCAAGAAATTGCATACATGGAATTCATGACCACTTGAATTTGTTCACTGGCTTCAGTCTCCCAATGGTCAAAGATTTGCTTCACTAGATGTAGATTTCCCTATACTTCCAAGTTGCGCATTTCTTGGTATTGCACACCTGGTAGTTATATGGGAGCAAGTAAGAGGCACAGCAGTGCCTGGTGGTGAGGCTTTGTCAAGATGTGCAGATAAGTGACATAATGAGCCCCAAGCAGCCACTGCCATGGAAGCCTTGGCTTTTAATGGCTTCAGCAACATACTGCCTCCATGACTGCGGAAACAGGACCTGTAATGTTAGAGTTGATCCCACCAAAATGCAAGAGCGTGGATGGGGAAGGAGGGCTTGCAAATCATTGAATTCAATACAGTTCAGGGCTAGTTTTAGCTCTTGTGTTGGATGCTTAGGAATGCTTTCAATCTTTCAATGTTCAGTATGTAAACGTTTTCTTAAAACTCTTGTTTTCAGTATAGTATCCCTGCCCTTAACTGTGCTAGTATATAGATACTTTGGTTTTCTCTCTCCATAGAATATAAACAAAACCAAAAAACAAACCAGTTGCTACCAAGTTGATTCCAACTCATGGCAATTCCTGGGTGAGGCAAATGTTTCAACACTTGGCTGCTTACTGAAAGGTTGGCAGTTTGAATCTATCCAGGAAAGCCTCAGAAGAAAGGCCTGGTGACCTGCTTCTGGAAAAAAAAAAGCCATTGAAAACCCTATGGAGCACAGTTCTACTCTGAAACATATGGGGTCACCATAGAATAAACCCCTAGTCTTTTGCTGGGTGGAGGAGGGGCGGTTGCCTGACTTCGAGGTGTGGAACAAGAGATCTGGAGGACTAGCTTCTTCTTAAATAGACTTTCAACCAACTCTTGTTTATGATTCACCTTCACCTCCCATTTCTGGAAGTTCCTGGTGTCACCCATTCTTGACCTGTTGGGGGCTTTTGTGATGTAAATCATGCTGAGCCTTGCCCTCTGCCTTCCAGTTTAGGACTCAGCTTTGGTTGGTCTGCTAAGGCAGGTATCACTCATTCACTGGCTTTCCAGCTTCCTAGATTTTGCTTGTGGTTGCCTCCTCTCCATTCTATTTGTCCTTATGGGCTTTGCCTTAAAACTACAACCCCTTTACTGTCATGGTAGTGAGGTTTTAAGAGGAAGAGGAGGAATAAACACCTCTCAGGGAAAAAAAAAAAAAATCATTGCTGTCGAGTTGATTCCAACTCATAGCGACTCTATAGGACAGAGTAGGCCTGCCCCAAAGGGTTTCCAAGGCTGTAAATCTGTACAGAAGCAGACTGCCGCATCTTTCTCCCATGGAGCAGCTGGTGGGTTTGAACCACCGACCTTCTGGTTAGCAGCTTAGCACTTAACCATTGTGCCACCGGGGGCAATAGCATGTGTTTAATCCATCATTTTTAGCTGGACAACAGCATTGCTTTTCTAAATCAAATTAAATCTGGCTCCAAGCCTGCCCTCACGTGGGTGACTCAACATCAGTTAGACAGCCCAGCTCAGTTTGCCTCTACTTGAAAGCAAAGGCCTTTAATTCTCTCCCGGGGCAGGAAAGAGGCTGGCTGCCAGCTTTCCAAGTTTGTTTGCTCCTGTTCTTTGAAGCTTCTATAATAGCAGGGACAAAACTCCAGTTAATAAACTGATGGAGCCAGCTGGGCCTGACTTTGAATCCTGGCTCACTCACTTAGCTGTGGGGCTATGAGAAAGGGACAAGCTCCCTGTGCCTCAGTTTCCTCAGCTGCCCAATGTGAATGCTGGTGCCTTCCTGGTAGGGAGGTTGCAGGGGTTGGATGAGATGATGCGAGTCAAGCACCTGGCAGAGCATGGACAGGACATGCTCAATAATGCTGGCTACAGTCTTGTCATAGTGTCTCCTGGAGGAAGGACATCCATGCCTCCAAGGTGTCATCTGTATCCCTAGACATGGCTGCCCCGATCCACCCTTGTCCTCTTCAGCCTCAGGTCACCTGGCCAGAAGGAGGTCTGTGTTCCACGGTTGTCAGGAAATACCCCATGAACCTCACCACTTCAGGGTTGTTCTACTTTCCATTCACTCCACAGACTGCCCATCTGATAAAGGTTTAATTTTTCCACCTGGGATTCCAAGTGGAGCTTGGTTTCAAGCATCCCAAGGGCCAGTCTTTAAGGCATTTCATGGCTGAGCCCTGCTCTCCAGGAGGCCAGTGTCTCCCAGGAGGACGTTAATCTTCTTCTCTGGAGCTCACAAGTGTTTACAGAGCAGCCGACGTGTAGAGGTCTGCTGCACTGGGCTGCACAGCGAGGCATCAGAGCTGGTCTTTTGGTCCCTTGAACAAGTGGTGGCTCTGAGCAGGTGCCTTGGCATCAGTCCCTGAGACCTTCTCATGCCCCTTCCTCTCATGGTTACCAGTACTCCCTCACAGTGCTGTGACCTTAACTGTTACCAGCCCTTCTCAGATGGAGAGACTGAGGCACAGGATAGTAATCTGAAGGAGGTGCTGGAGTTACAAAGTGCCTCAGGGATTTAATACTCCTGGGACTAAATAATAACTATAAAATATTTGCAAGGCCCTGCTGCTGGCACTTTACACATGTTAAAACTCATTTAATGCTCACAACAACCCTTTGAGGTAGGAACCATTACTATATCCATTTTTCAGATGAGGAAACTGATGTTAAGTGACATGGTCATTAGTGGCAGAGCTGGGTTTGGGTCTAGATCGTTCAGCTCCTGTGTATCTTTCACTGTATCCTTCAGGATCCTGCGTTTCTGAAGTGGGTGTTTGGAGAGTATTTGTGGGAGGAAAATGAAGCTGGGCATCTCCTATGTCTGTGCCAGGTTCCCAGCTCATGTATCAAACAGATCCAGGTGTTCGAAAGCCTTCTGCCAGCAGTGGTCCCCCCATGCCAGCTGGGAGCATGGAAATGTTTCTGGATGAGCGCTGAGGGCCTGCGCTTGCCCTTCCCGCATGCGCCCTCAAGTGCCCAGGCCTAGGATTGGCTCCTGTGTGCCAAGAAGGGCTTGGTCTCTGGAGGCTGAAGACCCATGTTGGAATCCTAGCTCTTTTACTTAATTGACTGTGTTGTTTTGAGCAAATTACTAGGCCTCTCTGAGCCTTGAGTTCCTTATCTATAAAATGGGCATGATGAGAATTCCTTCCTACCTGCCACGATGGTTGAGAATATTTGGAGACAACATCCTTCTAGCCATAATAGTGAAAAACTCTAAGCAAATATGAGACGTTATTAGACTCTGGTGGAGTCTTCAGGTAGTGGCACTCGACTGCTCCCTGCTTTCCATGCTCTGCCAACCCTACCCACCCTATCCCTTCATGCTTGGGAGGATATGGTGCCAGGATGTGGGCAAGGCCAATTTTGTATAGGGTCGCTATGAGTCGGGATCAACTCAGTGGCAACGAGTTTGGTTTTTTGGTCTGGGGTGGGCAGAACTGGCCTGGGGGAAAGGATTGTGACATTTGCATTTTTACTAGGAGACAGTGAGTTGCTTGAGGGCAGGGGTCAAGTCTTCTTCACATTGGCGTCCCCATTTCCTAACCTAATGTCCACCAGAGAAGGGGTGCTCGGAATGAGAGGATATAATTGTGATGCAGCAGAATTTGTCTGGGGAGCATCACTTCTCCATGCCTCAGCCCTGTACTTCCCCTTTCGCAGTGTCTAAAGCTGCTTGTCCCTTGCCCAAGGGTCTCCGTAGTGCCTGCCACCACATGCCTTTCCCAGCATCTTCCACTCCATGCACCTACAGTCAGGTGTTGGGTTCCAAGCAGCTGTAGATAACACTTCAGCTCCCAACAACGGAAACCACTCCAGTGAAGGGGGGAGACTGGAAAGGTGAACTCAGGTGTTATCCAGCCAGAGCCTTCTTCCAGCCAGGTAATGTCCCGACAAGGGCCACTTCTGGAGGCTTTCTCAAATCCCCAGGTTCAAAAACACCATTATAGCATTTTATGTTCTTCCATAAAATGCACTAAAGAGGGCTGAGAGAGTTAAATTTTCAACTTATATTACTGTTCTTAACAAATAATTTTTATTTTGGCTGAAGTCTCTTGAAACAGTTTCTTTAACGCTTTTCTTATTTTTGCAACGGTGTGGAGAATTCATTTGGTTCACAGACTTCTGTCATCTCTAAATTTGACATTACACTCTTTATTTTTTCTAAAGCGTACAGATTCCTGGAGCTTTTCCTCCTGCCCCCACTCCTCCACTGAGAACCATCACTTTCTAAGACTTCTTTCAGTCTTTATTTCTATTTCCAGCACTACCTATTGTCATTTGCTCACCAAGGACATTTCCATCGCTTCACAAGGCTATTGGATCCCTGAAGTTATGCGATGGAAGCTAAGCAGCAGAACTTGGACACACAGTCAGGCTCATCCATGGACTCGACGGCTGACCCCTCCCACCACACTTGCTTGTAGCAGATGAGATTCAAATCTGAGCCTCAGCAGAATTTCAAATTATCTGTGTCATGGACCTTTCGAACCAAATACCTGTTACCATCAAGTTGATTCCAACTCACAGCAACCCTATAGGACAGAGTAGAACTGCCCCATAGGGTTTCCAAGGCTGTAAATCTTTATGGAAGCAGACTGACACATCTTTCTCCCACGGAGCAGCTGGTGGGTTCAAATGGCCGAACTTTTGGTTAGCAGCTGAGTGCTTAACCATTGTGCCACCAGGGCTCCTTCCATAAATCCCTCAAGGTCAAATATTTTGGTGCCCTTTGTTCAAAACACTTTTCTTAAAATGTGCCAACCTGGGCATTTTGCTTGGGCAGATTAACGAAGGTTGAAGAGGAGATGGAAAGAGATTTTCATTTTCAAGAGAGACTTCTCTCTGTCTTTAAGAAGCCACTATGTGGGCTGCCATTTGCAAGGCTGTGATGGCTTCTTGTACTTCGCACCTGGCTTGCTGCAAGTCAAGGCTGTTTGAAGTCACAGGAAGTGGTTGTTTGAAGTCACAGGAAATGGCTGGCTGAAGCCACAGGAAGTAGTTGAAAGAGGCAGCAACATTCCAGTTCTCTTTTTCATGCATAGCCCCTCCCTAAACTCACCTCTGTCTCCCAATGCTCTGAGTCTACCTCATCATTCTCTGGCAGAGGGAAAGTACCTGGGCTTTGGAAAAAATTTAAATCCTGTCTGCCACTTACCAGCTGTTTAACATTGAGTGAGGTACTTTACTTTTCTAACTCTTAGTTTCTGCAATTGGAAAACCATTATGTTAATACATACATTGTAGGATTTTGAGAGTACCTGGCACATGGTGTGGGCTGGCATTTATTATGAGGATCTGCTGTATTCACAACACATTTCAGATGTATTTCAATTTCTTGTTTTATCATATTGAGAATGTTTGAGCTAAAACGATATTGGGCATAATCTGGTTCTGGATATAGCAGGAGGCATAGAACATGCTCGGTTTTGAGACTGAGTCCTAGACCTAATTTGGGGGTAACAAACGAGAAAGCTGCTTCTGATACTACCTCTCAGACATGCTCAGATTCGAGGTTTCAGTGGGTTAAGTGGTGGCACTTTCTTCTTCTTCTTCTTTTTTTTTTTTTTTTAAAAAAATAATACTTTATTGTGTTTAAAGTGAAAGTTTACACAGAAAATTAGGATTCCATTTAACAGTTTATACACAAATTATTCAGTGATATTGGTTACATTTTTTACAATGTGTCATCATTCTCATTCATTCCATTCTGGTTGGATAATTTCCAGTACTCTGGTTTCCCTGCTCCCTTACCTTCTCATCTTTGCTTTAGAGTCATTTTGGCACTTTCTCATTGATGGCCTTCTCTTTAATAAAGTGGGACATGAGACGCAAGAAAGTTATTTTCATTTGGAATGAAAAACAAATATAGCCTGAAAACATTTTTATTTTCCCTGAATTAATTTTCTTCAGTGAAAGAAAGTTGCCACCCACCCCTGATCTCATATAAGCCTCAGTTTGTAGATGAACCAGCCAGTCCCAAACAGATAGTCCTTCTTTGAGAGTGAGGCCCATCCCTGAGGCCCAGTGCAGTTTCTTGGAACCAGGGCTAGAGCAGGGTCTCCCGGGGCAGCACAGTAATTAGTCTGGAGCCACATGACCTGGGTTCATGCCCTGGTGCTGCCCTTGCTAGCTGTATGAGCCTTAGGTCACTCTGAGTCTCTATACTTTGTTTTCCTCCTCTGTAAAATGGGGATGATAATAGTGCCCACCTCATAAGACTAGCCAGGTCCCTGCGTGGTGCAGACGGTGTGTGCTTGACTGCTAACCTGAAGGTTGGTGGTTCAAACCCACTCAGTGGCATGAGGGAAGAAAGGCCCGGAGATCTGCTTCCCTAAAGATTAAAACATATGGAGCAGTTCTACTCTGTAACACATGGGGTCACTAGGAGTCAGAATCAACTTGACGGCAACAGGTTTTGTTCTGTTTTTTTTCATAAGGTTGGCATGAGGATTAGACAAGTTAATGTAAGAAAAGTTCTTGAAACCATCCCAGGCACATAGTGAATAAATGTTACTTATCGTTCCTTTGTTTTTTTTTCCCCCCTCGGAAATTGGCTGGACCACAAATTACAGGGGCAAGAGTCACTTCTTTTTTTGAAGTTGCTGATGCAGAAGGAAAATCACAACCCCCCTCAACGGAGCTGAGCAAGGGAGCCTGGCCGGGTTGTGGCTTAGGAGTCAGGGAACCTGGGACTCTGCCCACAGTGGAACAAACAGCTCCAGCCTCCCAAGGCCCAGCAGATCTGACTGGAAGAGGGATGTTGTGTGCCGGGAGGCCCTAACAGGTTCGTGACTATCTCCTTTGCCGCTGGAGGCCTATGCCAGCCTCGCTCCGTCTGCCTGGGGTCCAACTCTGGGCACAGCTGAGGGAAGCAAAATCTAGCCAGTCCTGCAGAGTTACTCACAGGACTATGACATGTGGTTTTAGTTCAGCCCTCTGAAAATCTGCTCATGTATTCCTTCTCAGTCCAGCCATGGCTTTGTTGTGAAAATTATTTAACCAAACTTTTAAATGGAACAGAAACTCTCAAATTCCAAAAACTCTGCCGGTCTCACTCAGAGTCTGAGTAAAGATGAATCAACGGTCAGCAAGGGGGGAGGGCTGTTTAGAAGAGAGCTAAGTTCATGGGACAGAACAGAAGGGGCTCTTGCACCTTAGTGATAACTCCAGAACCAGAGCCAAATTTGGTTTTTATTAAAACATACACACTAAACACACACACATGCATGCACCTCATCACATAGCTTCCCTCTGCCCCTTTCCCACCCAGAAAACTGCCACCCAGAAACACTTTACAGGTGCTTTGTAATGGTGTCTGTTTTGGTGGGGAGAGGAACATGTGACCTCTCTCTGCCTTCTCTCCATCTTCCCTACCCAGAATTTTATCCCATTGTCCACGGCAGTTTGGTGGAGGACCAGGTTTTTGTCATCTTTGTCTGACGTCTAGGAGCTGAGAAAGATGGCCTCACCTCTGTCCCTGCCAGTTGGCTCCTGTGTGGCCAGGCTGACTAGAATCATATTTGTTAGGCACTGGGGCTGTCAGGGTGAGAGCAGGGTAGTCTGGGAGGTGGTCTGGGGAATGGAGAGCTGGTGTCAAAAAGTAAGACAAAATCCTGGCCAGATTTCCCTAAAGTAGAAGAGCATTCCTTTCCTTGTAGCCCTTTAGAAATGAGAAGAAGCCCCCACAGGCTGTTGTGGTACAAACTATAATTGAGTCCTTCCCTCCAAGTGTCCCTGTTTATCAAACTGTCTCTGTGAAAAGGTCACCAGATTGTGGCCAAATTTTTTTACTCAATATCTCCAAAAAAATCCCTTTTCAAAAGAACCATCTGGTTTCCATTTGATAAAGGACTCCACCCCATGGAATCTTCCCATCTTATGGGGAAAACTGGTTCAAGGATGTATCTGCGGCCAGGTTGCATCATCATCCTCATTACAGCCTGAGCCCCATTTGTAGTGTCAGCCCTGTGCCCTTATTAGTCAAGGGAAGGATACTACACTTCATTACTAAACTGCCTTACTGTTATCTGACCCAAGGGCTCACATAGAGCCCAGTAGAAACTGTCAAAAGACCTGTAGTAGTCAGGTTTTGCTGTGATAATGCTGCATAACAAACAACCTTACAATGTGAATAACTTGCTACAAGGAACATCTATTTCTTGGTCACAGTGCTGTGGGTAGGTTGGGCTTAGCAGGTGAGGCTGGGTTGGCTCCAGGATGGGGATTGCGTTCAGATCTGCTCCAAGTACTTCACTTGGGCATGCTCTTCTTGTGGTGGAGGCAGGCTTGCAAGGAGGCAAGCCAAAACACACAAGCACATTTAAAGCCTCTGGTAGGACACAACATACGTTATGTCCACTCACATTCCATTGGCCAAAGCAAGTCATACGGTCAAGGCCAAAGACAGTGGATGCAGAAGTACACTCCATCTGCAATGAAACCATGGCAAGGCAGGGAGGAAGGAAGAATTGTGAACAAATGATACTATCAATAACATATACCTTTTCTTCATGTTTGAGAGCTGTCTTCTACCTTGTGTGGAGTCAATGCAAGAGAGTTTGGTCTCTGTCTCTACTTAGCATGGCCCCCTAGATTCTCAGTGGTCTGGGCGCTTTCAATCACTACACTCATGACTTCCCTTCCCAGAGAGTTGGTAGGGAACTCAAGCCCTACTCTTGATGGAATCTCAATCTTTTCCTTTTGGCCTCTCTTTCCACTTCCATCCTGGGTCCCTTTCTCTCCTCACCTTCCCACATGCTTTTAAGCAAAGTGATTCCTTTCTCTTCCCTCCTGGATGTCTTTGGATGGAGCCCCTGCATGACAATGAGACCTTTCTCACTGCCAGGATGGCTTCCTCCTAGCTTACACTTGTGATTTTATGATCAAAGAGTTTTCTCCTTCTGCCTCTACTTTGAGATGTGCTCCCAAATATCCCCATTTTTTTACTCTGACATAACAATGTGCCAAGCCCCAGGAAGTGGGTGGGTGGGTATTTTTCAAATCCCAGAAATATGGAGGGATTTCGAGAAGTAGGGGGAGAAAAACCCTGGTGCCACCACCCATTTAAATGTGCTAAACCATGTACTGGGCCCTTTACACAGTTTGACTCACTTATTTCCCACATCAACCCTTGGAGGGAGGAATTATTTCACTTTTCCCCATTTTATAACTGAGAAAATGGGGCAGAGAGTTTGTGTAACTTGCCCGTTGTAACAGCTCAGAAGGGCAGAAACAGGACTAGAACTCAGCTGTGTCTTTTCCAAAGCCTGTACCATATGCTTTTCCTGCTACCACCCCCCCCCCTTATTTTTTAACTGTCCCTACTCTGCAGCTGTGGGTGATGTGACTGTGGGACTAGTGGGCATCTTCTCTGAGGGATCAAGGGGGAGTCATGGAGAAGGAGTGAGCGTTGGGGATTTGAGGAGAGGAGGAAAAATACAGCAGCTGTAGAACCAGACAGTGAAGGTCATGCCATTTCTCTTTCCCTCCTTCTGTGATCATTGAAGGGCAGAAAAGA
Source organism: Dugong dugon (assembly GCA_030035585.1). NCBI lineage: Eukaryota > Metazoa > Chordata > Mammalia > Sirenia > Dugongidae > Dugong > Dugong dugon. The sequence continues at coordinate 24,259,017 of CM057481.1, read as the reverse complement.
CAGTGTGTGTATTTTGGATGGTGAGAATGGGGCTGGGGGTAGGCCAAGCTGGCAAGTGTGCAGTGATGGGGTTCGTTTGTTTCCCATCAGCAAACCAGTACATTATGCATCACTTCCCTTTCTTCTTTCTCTAATATACTATTTATTATTCAGCTGAATGTTTCTCTTCAGAGGATATTTTTTCAGTTTGATCAAAGCTGCTTTTCTTCCCCTAAATCCTTCCTTGGGTGGCCCTGCAGGGGCCATCTGCTCATGGCTGTTTTGAACCTTCCTCTCTGCACAGCTGCACAACTGCCAACTTTTCCCAGGTTGTCCGAGGCCAAGTGAGGCCGAGAGAAGGATCAAAAACAGTCTGTCTTCTTGAAATATTTTAAAAAGATGATTTATTTTTCCCTAGTGGTATCCAAAGCTTTGAGAATACAGATAATGTACCCAACTTGAAAATATATTTTTCTTTTTAGAAGGAAAAGAAAGGCCAAACAGCCTTCTTTGTCCATGGCCATTTTCCTGGTTTTCTTGCCAGTTGTGTCACCCTGGGTAAACATTAGCGGCCTCGCCCTTTCAGTTTCCTCATCTGTAAAATAGCAGTGATGTAATTCCCATTCTCCTGCTAGTTGTTGTAAGGATTAAAGGAGACAATAATTGATATATAAAGGAAATGAATATCAGTCAGAAGGAGGGGGGCCCAACAACTTCATCCCTTGGTATCTCCTTTAGAGACATCTTCAATTTTCCCTAGAGATTCATGCACTGGATGCTCAGTGCAGCACTGTTACAATAAAAAATGGAAATGACAAGGTCATGGAAGCTCCATAGACACATCCAGACTCCCTGAGGGACTGAATTACTGGGCTGAGGGCTGGGGATCATGGTCTCGGGGAACACCTAACTCAACTGGCATAACATAGTTTATAAAGAAAATGTTCTACATTCTACTTTGCTGAGTAGCGTCTGGGGTCTTAAAAGCTTGTGAGCAGCCATCTAAGACACTTCACTGGTCTCACCCAATGTGAAGCAAGGGAGAATGAAGAAAACCAAACATACAAGGGAAAGATTAGTCCAAAGGGCTAATGGACCACAACTACCACAGCCTCCACCAGACTGAGTCCAGTACAACTAGATGGTGCCCGGCTACCACCACTGACTGCTCTGACAAAGATCACAATATAGGGTCCTGGGCAGAGCTGGAGAAAAATGTAGAACAAAATTCTAACTCACAAAAAAAGACCAGACTTACTGGCCTGACAGAGAATGGAGAAACCTCGAGAGTATGGCCTCCGGACACCCTTGTAGCCCAGTAATGAAGTCACTCCTGAGGTTCACCCTTCAGCCAACAATTAGACAGGCCCATAAAACAAAATGAGACTAAAGGGACACACTAGCCCAGGGGCAAAGACTAGAAGTCAGGAGGAAACAAGAAAGCTGGTAATAGGGAACCCAAGTTTGAGAAGGAGAGAGTGTTGACATTTCGTGGGGTTGGTAACCAATGTCACAAAACAATATGCATACTAATTGTTTAATAAGAAGCTAGTTTGTTCTGTAAACTTTTATCTAAAGTACAACTTAAAAAAATTGAAATGATCTAAAACCCTTCAGTAGTGAAATGGGTAAAGAAATTATGGCATGTTCTCATTGCAAAATATTATGCAGCAGTTAAAGAGTAAGGTAGCCCTATATTGACAGGTATGGAAAAAGTTTCAGGACATGTTGTTATGTCAACCAGAACAAGTTATGCAGTAGACATCGCCTTTACAGTAAAAATGACTACCATGTATAGTAGGATGGAAAATGACCCTCCAGAAGTAGTCCACATCCTAATCCCTGGAATCTGTGGATGTTACCTTACTTAGGGAAAGGGTTTTTGCAGGTGTGATTAAGTCAGCACCTTGTCTTAGTTACCTAGTGCTGAATAACAGAAATGTCACAAGTGGGTGGCTTTTCTCACATTTCTGGAGGCTAAACGTCCAAATCAGGATCTCAGCCACGTCAGTTCCTTCTGTGGCCCTCTCTACTAGTTTATGGTGTCTGCCCACAATCCTTGGTGTTCCTTTGCTTGTAGATGAATCATCACATGGCATTTCCCCCTGTGGGTCTCTCTGTGTCTGTTTTCCTTTTTTATAAGACATCACTTAGAAATGTCACTGGTATGACCTCATTAACATAACACAAGAAAACAACTATTTTAAAATAGGGTCAAATTTACAGTCAGAGAAAACTTTTGTTTTTGTCTTCTCCAAAAATAAGCAGAAATCCGTGCATTTATATGTGTGCTGTCATGTTTAACTATAATTGGTTTATTTTATTGACAGTTAAGGGAATTGCTGCATAACATAGCTATGTTTTGCTAATTTATAGAGATTTGAATTATTGCCAGTTTATGTTCTTGTTTATTACATATGCTTGGAGGCCAGGTTAATTAATTAAAAATTATGGGAATTGTTTAATTACATATTTATGTTTTTTTCCTAAATTTTATTTCTTTTGTTGTTTTTCAGAATATTCACAGCAAAACATATACCAATTCAACAGTTTCTACATGTACAATTTAGTTATACTGATTACATTCTTTCTGTTGTACAACCATTCTCACCCTCATTTTCTGAGCTGTTCCCCCTTATTAAAATAAACTTACCACCCTATATGGTTCTTATCTAATCTTTCAAGTTGCTGTTGTCAATTTGATCCCATACAGATACTTCTTAAAAGAGCATAATGCTCAAGGCAGACCTTTTTTCACTAGTTACGTTAAACTTGGTTTTAAGATAACTTCAGGGGATATTTTTGGTTTGGGGTTTAAAGATTATCTCAGGGTAATAGTTTCAGGGGTTCATCCACCTTCCATGGCTCCAGAAAGTCTAGAGTCCATGGGAATTAGAAATTCTGTTCTACATTTCCCCCCTTTGATCAGGATTCTTCTGTGGAATCTTTGATCAAAATGTTCAGTAATGGTAGTTGGGCACCATCCAGTTCTTCTGGTCTCTTGGCATAGGAAGCAGTTGTTCGTGGAGGCAATTCGCCACACATTCCATTTCCTCCTACTATTCCTGACTCTTCTTCTTCCTCTGTTGCTCCAGGTGAATAGAGAACAATTGTTGTGCCTTGGATGGCCACTTGGAAGCTTTTAAGACCCCAGGCACTATGCAACGAAACAGGTGGTAGAACAAAAGCACTAAACACACTATTAGGCCAATTAACTGGGATATCCCCTGAAACCATGAAATCCTATGAGATGTTTGGTTGTACATAAGCAGCCTCAGAAGCTACTCTTTTTTTATTTTTATTTTTGTCATTGTTGTAAATACATCTACCATACAACTTTTGCCAATTCAACTTTTTAGAGGTGTACAACTTATTCACGGCACTTAAAATAATTGGCTGTGCAACCCCACCCTTAATCAATGCAATTTTTTCATCACTGTTAACCCCCCTTGTCCCCTCCTCCTGCCCCTGGTAACCACTAATAAACTTTGGTTTCTACATATTTGCCTTTTCTTGTCTTTTTATCTAAGTGAAGTCACATAATATTTGTCCTTTTGTGATTGGCTTATTTCCGCTCAGCATAATGCCATCAAGCTCCATCTATACTGTAGCATGTATCAAGACTTCATTTCTCCTACTGGCTGAGTAGTATTCCATTGTTTGTATGTACCACATTTTGTTTATCCATTCATCTGTTGATGGGCATTTAGGTTGTTTCCACCTTTTGGCTATTGTGAATAGTGCTGCAACGAACACTGGTGTACAAGTCTCTTTTTGAATCTCTGCTTTCATGTCTTTTGGGTATATACCTAGGAGTGGAATTGCTGGGTCATATGGTAATTCTATTTTTAGTTTTTTGAGGAACCACCACACTGTTTTCCACAATGGCTGTACCATTTTGCATTCCTACCAGCAATGTATAAGGGTTCCAATTTCCCCACATCCTTGCCAACATTTGTTATTTTCTGTTTTTTTAAATCTTAGCCATCCTAGTGGGAGTGAAATGGTATCTCATTGTAGTTTTGATTTGCATCTCTCTGGTGGCTAATGATGCTGAGCATCTTTTCATGTTTTTGGTGTCCATTTGAATGTCCTCTTTGGTGAAATATCTGTTCAAGCCTTTTGCCCACTTTATGATTGGGTTATTTATCTTTTTTGTTGTTAAGTTGTTGAAGTTTTTCATATATTTTGGTTATTAGATCCATGTCAGATATATGGTTTCTGAAGATATTCTCCCAGTCAGTGGCTTGTCTTTTCACTTTTTTTGTAAAGTCTTTTGATGAACAGAAGTTTTTAATTTTTATGAGATCCTTTTTATTTTGTCTTTTGCTGTTTGTGCTTTTGTTATTATACTAGATAATCCATTGTTGAAAGCAAGGCCTGACAGCATTGCCCCTGCTTGTTCTTCTAAGAATTTTATGGTTTTAGTTTGTTCATTTAGGTCCTTAATCGATTTTGAATTTTTGTGTATGGTGTGAGACACGGATCCTGTTTCATTTTTCTGCATGTGGAAATCCAATCTTCCCAGCACTATTTATTGAAGAGACTCTTCTTTCCCCATCGAATGGACTTAGCACCCTTGTAAAAAATCAGTTGACCATAGATGTGTGGGTTTATTTATAGACTCTCAATTCTATTTCATTGGTCTATGTGTCTACTGTTCCACCAGCAGCAGGCTGTTTTTAACTGTAGCTGTATAGTACATTTTAAAATCAGGAAGTGTGAGTCCTCCTACTTTGTTCTTCTCTTTCAACATTTTTTTAGCTATTTGGGGCCTCTTGCCATTCCGTATAAAGTTGAAGATTGGTTTTTCTACTTCTGTAAATAAGGCTGTTGGAATTTTGATTGGGATTATGTTGAATCTGTAGATCACTTTGGATAATACTGACATCTTAACAATATTAAATTTTCCAATCCATGAACGTGGAACATCTTTCCATTTTTTAAAGTCTTTTTTTATCCATTTCAGCAGTGTTTTATAGTTTTCATTGTATACGTCCTTCATGTCCCTAGTTAGATTTAGTCGTAGGTATTTTATTCTCTTAGATGCTATTGTAAATGGAATTGTTTCTCTAATTTCCCTTTCATATTTCTCATTGCTGCTGTATAGAAACCCAGCTGATTTTTGTTTGAGGACCTTATACCCTGCAAGTCTTCTAAATTCCCCTTTTAGCTCTAGGTGTTTTCTTGTGGACTCTGGGATTTTCTATACATAGGATCACATCATCCACAAATAGAGATAGTTTTATTTCTTCTTTTCCAAACTGGATACCTTTTATTTCTTTTTCTTGTCTTATTGTTCTGGCTAGAACTTGACACATTTGTGTTTTGCCAGTTTATAGAGATTTGATTAATGTTACATGTTGTTATGACAGAGTGCAGGTGCATAGCCCAATTTAGAGAAGGTATTTATGACCTACTTCACAAACTTCTATGATCTATTTTCAAGGTTAGAACGACTTTCTAATGACTTACAGTTAATAGTTAAAAGTGTTATAGAAATATATATGTTTCTATTTCTAAGTTCAGAAATTCTCTAACTTCACATTATAAGTATTTTTAAAAGCATTATAAAAACATCACAACAGTGTAAAAAGCAGTATAGAAGATTCAAAATGCTTATGAGATTTGAGAACATGTATACAAAAGTATACATAACAACTACCTTTTAGCCAGATTGGAAACAGAAGGAGAGGTGCTTTTGAGGAGAAAGAGAGTTAGTTAGTTATATAGTAGAGGAATTCTAGTGCCCCTTCCTGTCTCCCTGACGCCTAAAAATCTAACTCTGATAGGTGGGCTTCAAGGATGTCTCTTGGGAGGGGTGCTGAGTGGTCAGCCACCTGGGGGTTGGACTCTATCCACCCAAAGTTGGTGTACTGTCCTGGATGCTGTGGAAATGTGCAGAGGGAGCAAGATTATTGGGATTCCCAAGGCTGTCTGGGTGCTGTGGCTTCTCAGCACAGAAGCTGGAAGGAGTGACTGTCTGTGGGCTGGCCCAGTCACTGCATTCTGTACAGGAATGCCCCTTTCCTTCTTACAAACGTGCCATTGAGGACTGTTGGGAGGAACATGGCTGCATAAACTCTGCATTCTCCTTTTCTACTGGAAACCATCTAAAAGCAACGAAGAGAATGGAAGACAAAAAACAAATTCCTTTTTCATCTAAATTAGGAGGTAGACACCAGAATATTTGGGAGGGATGTAAAAGCAGTTGAGTTCATGCAGGAGCAGTGGTAGCTGAAGCGAGAAAGAGTGGAGGAGAGAGCCCAATGGGGGCAGATCTCAGAAAGCACCAACAAAAATACAGCTGAAGGTGAGAGACACGCACTGAGGAGCAGAATCCCCATCTCTTATATGCAAAAAAAGGGTGTGGAAATGGGGGTGATCTTTGTGGTCCAGAGGTCCCACCTGGGCCTTCAGGGTTAGAGAAGCAGATGAGGTCGTGATACCCAAAGAACCATGCTTACCAGCCATATATGCAGGAAGCAGCCTGGCTATCTGGTAGTTGAGAAGAGCATCTGCTTTATGAAAACCAGCTGATTTCAATGCTACTTGGGCCCCTCCTACATATGTACGGAGTTGGTGCTGCCTCATTTATGTGCCAACCTGCAGAAAAAGGGAGGAGAGAAAGGCCAGGGCAGCCAGTTTCCTTTTAAGCAAGTGAGGCAGGCAAAAGTGGTTGACTCTCACGCCATGGGGAAGGACTTAAGTCACACAACCACACACTGCTGCAAGAGAGACTGGAAAAAGTCATCTTTAGCTAGATGGCTGTGTGCCCTGGAAAAAGGGAAGAGCATATTTGTGGGGACACCTGGCGTCTGCCACATGGGCCCTAGAGATCACATGGAGATGAAAAGAGCGGCCAGGACTTGGTTGGGGGGGACAGATGTGGAAAGAGACCCTTATGGTACATGGCGACCATGTCCTAATGGGTGTTGACTGAAGGGCAGTGGAGGCCACAGAGGAGAAGCCTGTCTGCCTGCAAGCATCAGGAGAGGCTACCCAAAGAGGCAGAGCAAGCTAAGCCTTGAAGCCTGGATAGGGTCGACTGGGGTTGCCCATTTCTTCTTTAGAAAGCAGCTAGATGCTTCTTGACCTAGACTATGCTCTTTTCAGTCCCTAGTGTACCCAGAGGCCGCTTGTCTCTGTCCCCATTGTTCTGTGGGTTGGGGCTGACATCTTTCCCAGGTCTCAAACTTTCTCTTTCTACTTCCTCCTCCCCCAGGCATCTTGGCTCTGCAGAAGACTGCGTGGCAAGAGGCGGTCAGTGATGACATTCTGCCTCTTGATGACCCTGTCTGCGGTGGCTGTCACCCGCTTCCCCTCACTGCATCCAGCCACTGGCCCGGACCCCGGTTCCATGGAGCCCCAATGGGTCACGGGTGTCCCTGCTCCCCATGTCCGGCAGGCTCTGAGTTTCAGCCGGAGGCAGCGGGCAAGAAGCCTGGGGTTCCGGAGAGGCTTTGCTTTGCCCAGGAACTCCAACTTGGTCTGTGCTGAGAAGCAAGGTCACAGAGGGAGAGTGGACGGAAGCAAGCACTCCCCAGGAGGGGACAGCAGGCGTCCAGGTAGGGTCAGGAGGGACATTGCTTCGGCAGCCTGTGAGCCAGATAGTCCCATCCGGGAGACACAGAGCGAGATGAGCACCCTGGTCAGCCCGCTCACAGGGAGCGACATGACCACTTTCCGGACTTGGAGAGCCACTGTTGGATCCACCCTCCAGCCCCACCCAGCTGAAGGCAGGGAGCTGCCAGGAGCTGAGAAGAGAGCCTTGGCTGGTGGGCAACATGCCAGGGACTCTGGCCCAGCCCGGGGGGCTCGTCGGTGGCCTGGCTCTGCTGGGGAGTTGCAAGGTTCTGTCTGGTGTAACACTGAGACGCCTGGGCTGTTGACAGGCTTGAGAACCGGCAGGCAGGTTCCCCCATGGTTCACAGAGCATGATGTGCAGACCCTTGGGCTGCTGGCCCATGGGAAGGTGGTAGGCAAGGCCCGAGTCCCCGGCCATGGGCAGGTGCTGCAGGTCAGCCTCTCTGTCAAGGGTGCCCTTCAGGACACGTCTGCTCCCGGGCTCAGCCAGCTTTGCTCCCAGGGGCTCTGCGGCCTCATCAAGAGGCCTGGGGACCTGCCTGAGGTCCTGTCCTTCCATGTGGACCGTGTGCTGGGGCTGCGGCGGAGCCTGCCTGCAGTGGCCCGGCGCTTCCGCAGCCCCCTGCTGCCGTACCGCTACACGGATGGTGGCACAAGGCCCCTCATCTGGTGGGTGCCCGACGTGCAGCACCTGGCTGATCCTAACGACGACCAGAACTCTCTGGCCTTAGGTTGGCTGCAGTACCAGGCCCTGCTGGTTGATGGCTGCAGCCGGCCGGGCCAGGCCCTGTGCCTGGGCATCCACCGCGCCGAGTGGGCACGCCTGGCACTCTTCGACTTCCTGCTGCAGGTAGGTGGGGCCAGGCAGGCAGGGCTGCAGAGCAGTGGAGGTAGGGGATTCAGGTAGAGAGGCCTGAACTGCACACCTGAGGATGGATGGTGGTGACTCTCCCTCACATCCTTGTCCTCTGACCGCCCAGCACATGCTTTTGCTATTTCTCTGCCCCTGGGTTTATGCATCCAGTCATGTGCTGGAGCCACCTTGTATCAGCTCACAAGAGCTGACTGTTAAAACTTTCAGGAATTTCAGGAATTCAGCTGGTTGGGAAATACAGCCATTATTAAAAATGAAATTATGTAAACTAACTGTAGGCTTGCTATGAGTCAGAATCAACTCAACAGCACACACCAACAATAGCTAAAAAATTATATTAGAAACAAAGGTAATAAGTACTCAGAACTCATCACTTCCTAGTTGACTACATTTTACTATTGCCTGTGCTCTTGATGTTATTATATGTTGTGTCTGTATGGTAAACACTATATTCTGGTGTGCTATTGCACACCTCACCTCTTCCCAACTCCATGCTCAGTCATGTCATGCTGGTAGCTTGAAACTGGCAAGTATTTACACCATGGAAATCAGCAAACGCTACAGATCAGGGCTTCCTCCCTCTCCCAGAGAGCTGGCTGTTAAACATTTACCAGCCCACCATTGTGTATAGCCATGCTTGATTCAACAAGGATTCAAAATGGTTGCATAATTTTAAAATAAAGTGTGTGTCTGTGTGTGTGTCTGTGTGTGTGTGAGAGAGAGAAAGGAGGATGATTCTGGTCCAGGTAGGGTGCTGAAGAATGAGAAGGAACCCCAGCCACTGGCCAGAGGATGAGGTCCCTGCTGTGCAGGAGTTGATCCTGGACTTGCTGGAGGAGAGGCAGTCTGGGGATCCTAGGGAAGGGGAGTCAGGGCAGCAGGAGTTAACTGGTGGACTCCAGGCATCAGCTATTTACTGACTGCCCTGTTAACAACCAGCCTGTGACTGATGTCAGCTGAGGATACACACGTAAGGAAACTGCCAGGAAGAAATTAGGACAGAAAATGAATGAAGTTCAGAGTGAGGCAGTTATGTGCACTGCAAACACACTGAGCCAGCCCCTGGTTCTGTAGGAACCTCCTTTGAGGAAAAAGATCAACACTAACTCCCAGCTTCACCTACGTGGTGGGCAGAGGGGCCACTGGACAAGATTCAGGGCCATGACTGGGCAGCCAGGGTCCAATATGCTGTGTTTGGTCCACACAGGGTTGGTTTTGCAACGTGTTCCAGAAAATTCTTTGACAACATTAAAACTTGGGAGATTTCCCATAAGAATACAGCTTTTGTTGAAACATTGGATGGTTTAGCAGAACTGGGCCTTCATTCCCAGGTGGCAATAACCAACCCAAGCTGAGTAGCTGCTGCCCCCTTTAGAGGTGGCCACACTCTCCTTTAGTCTGACACCTGCCTACCATGTTCCCCTTGAATGCTGCCTGTCTGCCTGTGCTGTTTTCATTCCCAGTCACTGGACTAGCTGATCTCCAGTGTTCTTCCAAACTCACCAGCCTGTGACGCCATGTCTGCTTTGTGGAAGGAAGACCCGGGAACCTGGTGGTCAAGGTTATGGGCTTTGGCATCAGACAGGCCTGGGTTTGAGCCTCCCGCCCCCAGACCACTTTTGGCTGTGTGACACTGAGCAGGTTACTTACCTTCTCTGAGATTCACTTATTTCACCTCTAAAATGAGATTGGACTCATCCCCTTGGTTCCTTACCATTTTAGTGCATGGTTGCTCCTCATTGCCAGCACCTACCTCTCTGCCTGAGGGCTTACCCTTGGCCCTGGAGCCTTCTCTACCTTGCTGTATGACAGGCTGGAAGTGCTGGGGAATTAATGCTTTCCAGGTAGTGTGGACAGCTATCCAGGTCGGGACTGAGGTGTTTCCCTGGATTGTAGATGTTTCAGCACTGAAGCCAGACAAAAAATCAAAACCAAACCAGTTGCTGTTGAGTTGATTGCAACTCATGGTGACCCCAAGTGTGCAGAGTACAACTGCTCCATAGGGTTTTCAAGGCTCTGGCCGCCAGAAGAAGACTGCTAGGCCTGTCTTCCGAGGCACCTCTGGGTGGATTTAAACCACCAACCTTTCGGTTAGTAGTCAAGAGCTTAATTATTTGCCACACCCAGGGATTCCAAGGTGGGATAGTCCTGGGCAAACAGAGTAGGTTGGTCACCCACCTCCAGGAGCAGCTGTCAACCAGTGACTGGTGGGAATTGGTACATAAATACTCCAGCTCCCTTGCTGGGATAACTCTGACATGTGTGTCCTACACTGTCTCCCAGAGTTCCCTAGCAGGACTGAACCCCAGGCAGCCATGGTGGTTAACTGCTGGCCTTCCCTGTCTTGCTTCCCCACCCCCTACTTTGTTTCTTGGAGTTAGCTCACAAATAACCTGTTTCACTTGAATCCTTGTCTCAAGGTCTGTCTCTGGGGGAGTCCAGCCTGAGTCAGGTGGTTTCTGCAAGGACTGAGTGAGATCGTTCATGTAATTTCCTCCATACAGCTCCTGGCAGGCAGCACACCCTCAGTAAAAAGCAGGCGTTGTTCCTAGCACTTTACAAGAGTAAATTTATTCCAATCTCTATTTTAAAGTTGAGAAACTGAAGCCCAAGAGGTTAAGTGACTTGTCAAAGTCACAGCTGATGGAGCTGAGACACAGCCTGGACAGTCTGACTCCAAGCTCGCCCTCTCAATCAGTCACTCTTGGGATGGTCATGAACAAGAGCAGGAAGATGGACCCCTGCAGCGATGCCCGGAGGGCCTCGAGCTCCGAGGCCCCATTCCTCACAAAGCCCGAGCTGGCTGAGGTGCACACTGCAGCTTTCTGCTCCACACAGAGCCTCTCTGTCCCCGCTGGGGCTGTGGTGTGGGACCCTCCCGCAGTGCCAAGCCCCGCTGTAGGGACTGAAGTCTCTGCGGCCAAGGCACACAGGTTGGGTGTGTGGTCAGATGCGGCTGGGCTCGGCTAGGCCACCCCTTCCCTGGTTTGCTGAACAAACACCCCTGTCTGACTGCCACCAAGTCAGAGAGAGGCAGGGCTGTGAATTGTGGGGTTCGCTGCAGGGGAACCCAAGGGACCTTCTGGCTGGGGGCTGAGTACAAGCTCGGTACACACCACGAAGCCTTGCTTTTCTTTGTGTGGTGTAACATACCATTTACCCCCGCACAAGGTACACAAGTGCTACACACATACACCCCCCACGAATCATACCCATGCTTCACAAATCCCACAGAACACTCTGTATTGGTTAGGTATTGCTGCAATAATGCTGTGTAACACACCTCCCTGAGCTCAGTGGCTTAAAACACCAGCCCTTTATTTCTGACTCCAGGATCTGTTGGTAAACTGGGCTCAACTGAGCATGGCTCCAAGCTGTGAATTGGGTTCAGGTCTGCTCTTTATGTCTCATTCTGGGGCCCAGGCTGAAGGGGCGGTACAGCCAGGGGCAAACTTCTTAAAGGGGAAATGGAAGAAGCCCTGGAGCCCAACCAAATTGCAAAAGCACATTTAAGGTCTCTGCCAATGTCATGTCTATAATTCCATTGGCCAAAGAAAGTCAATGGTCAAGTCCCACGTCAGGGGAGGAACATACGGTCTGCCTGTTCTGAACTCCAGTCCCCCATTTTCCCTCCTCAAAGGCAAACTGTCACCAGTCTTCCCTGTGCCACTCCAGAGAAAATCCACGCACATTCAAGCATATATACGCATACCTAATCCTGTGCCCCCACCTTTTTCAACACAAATTGTAACATACCATACACAGTATTTCTTTTTATCCCAGTTAAAAGTATATTACGGCTACAAAGTATTTCATTGTTTGGCTGCACTACCATCCACTTCTCTTGTTCCCATTGAGAAAGTTATGTTCTTTCCTTGTAACAGCTATGCCTGCAAATCCTTAATTACAGATGTCTTTGTACTATATGTAAATTTACTGTAGAATAAAATTCTAGAAATGGAATTGCTTAGCAGAGGGAGAAGCTTTTTTTTTTTTTTTCCATTTTGGTAGATGTATCTGTCCAGCAGGAAACGAATCCAACGCAGGTGGTTCATAGGAAGAGGTTTTAATGAAAGGACCAGTTACAGAGGTGTCACCAGGGTTCAGGGAGTGAATAAGAAATGATGGAGCATCAGAGACTAGCCTTACCACCATTAGACTTGAATGGATAAGGGGAAGGCAGAAAGTCACAGTGGTCACGGAAGAGGGCTGCCCAGCAGGAGCTGTGGTGGAGGAGGACTGCAGCCATGACCAGAAGAGAAGCCCAGAGCAGGTAGAGAGTAAGGAAAATGTGCCCAGACCTTTCTCTCCTCTAACCTTCCTGTCTCCTGCTGGTGCCTTCCACCAGCAGACCCAACCGGAAGCCAGAAGGCAAGGATGATACAGCCCACAGGGTCAGCACCCAGACTTGGAACAGCAATCGGGTAACGACCAGCTCGGTAAATGTGGCCAAATTGCCCCCGCAACAGATCTGCACTTCCCAGCAATGTATGAAGTACCTACTTCCCCACCCCTGAACAACACTGGTTATCATTTACCTCTCTGATCTTTGCCACTATGATAGATTAAAAAACAACAACAAAATTTTAATTATGAATGACATTGAACATCTTTTCATAAATTTAAAACCAGGGCCTAGATTAGGATGAGGTGTGATAGGCAGAATTCTAAGATGGCCCCCAATGATTATCGCACCCTAATATAAACTCCTCCCCTTAACTGTGGTCAAGACCTGTGAATATAATGGAATATCACTCCAGTGATTAGATTACTGATCAGTTAAATTTAAATTCATCAAAAGGGAGATTATCCTGGGTGGGCCTGACTTAATCAGGTGAGTCTTTTAAAGACGGTGAAGCATCAGAGAGATTCTCCTTCTGGCTCAAGGAAGAAAGCAAACAGCCATGTTATGAACTGCCTGTCAGGAGTGAAGGCCTCCAGGAAGTCTCTGAGATCCTCGAGGACCTCAGTCCTACAACCACGTGGAACTGATTTCTGCCGACAACCTGAATGAGTTTAGAAGAGGTCCCTGAGCTACAGATGAAATTGTGGCCCTGGATGATTTCAGTCTGGTGAAGCTCTGAGCAGATAGCTCAGTAAAAACACGATGAACTCCTGACCCACCAAATCTGTAAGATAAAAACCAAAACCAAAACAAAAAAAAAAAACCTGTTGCTGTTGAGTTGATTCCACCTCATAGTGACCCTATAGGACAGAGAAGAACTGCCCCATAGGGTTTCCAAGGCTGTAATCTTTGTGGAAGCACTGTCACATCTTTTTCCCATGGAGCAGCTGGTGGGTTTGAACCATCAATCTTTCAGTTAGCAGCCGAGTGCTTAACCACTACGCCACCAGGGCTCCTTTGTAAGATAATAAATGTGTGTGTGTGTGTTTTAAGCCACTAAGCTTTCAGTAATTTGTAACACAGTGATAGAAAACTAATGAATGAGGCAAGGGAGGTACCCAAGGTGCAAAAATTTTAGGCGGTGCTTACTGTCATGTGCAGACCCTGCACTCGCAGGACCCTGAGAATGAGCGCCTCCTGACACCCTAGTCCTGCCTCTGTTTGAAAGCCTTTTATTTTATATTTTTTAACTCTCTGCTCGTATTCAGGTTTAATTGCCATTAAGCTTTGTTTATAGTCTTTTTCTGTACAGAAATTAAAAAAACGTATGTTGTTGAAATTACTAAGTTTTTCTTCTATGAATTCTGGTTTTGTATATCGTGCTTTGGAAGGTCATTCTCACTTTAGGATAATTTTTAAAAGTCTTCCATGCTTTCATCTGTACTTTTATAGTTTCACATATCATTGCTCCACCTGGAAGTTACTTTTGGGATAAGAGATCAAGTGTGAAACAACTTTTTTTCCTCCCGATGGCAACCCAAATGTCCCAAAACCATTTGTTGAATAATCAAACTTTCCCCCAATTTGAGATGCTACCTTTATCAGAGAGCCAATTTCTATATGTATTAAGGTCTATTTCTGGAGTATTTTCTGTTCCTACTCCTCATTTATCGACTATCTCATCATCAACATTTCACATTTACGACAACAGTGAAAAATTTACTATCTGACTATTTTGTGCATTAATGATGTATGTCTGGAAGTAACAAAGGCCAAGGTGTGAGGTGAGAGCAACACTAGTTGTGATAGTTAAGGTTATGTGTCAACTGGGCCATGATTTTCAGTGATTTGGCAGTTATGTAATGATATAATTTGGCAGTTACATAATGATGTAATCTGGAAGTTATGTAATGATACAATTTGGCAGTCATGTAGTGATTAGTCATCTTCCATTTTGTGATCTGATGTGGTCATCCTTCATTTTCACATAATGCTGATTTTCACATGATGACCTGGTCTTTGGAACCTAAGCATGACGATAAGAGAGGAGTGGGTGTATTTATATGTCAGAATCACATGGTTTTAATTACTGAGATTTATATATTATGTTAACAACTGGTAGGGCTTGTTCTTTCTCATTGCTCTTGTTAAGAATTTTCTCGATAGTCTTGAATACTTTTTTTCACATAAAAGTTAGAGTCAGCTTGTTACTTCCTCCCCTTTCCCAAATCCTTTTGGGATTTTATTGGAAGCAAACTAAATTTTTGTGGACTAATGTACAGAGAATTTATATCCTAAAATATAGAGTCATTCTAGCCAAGAACATGATATGTCTCTATTTATTCATGTTCAAGCATCTTGAAGTTTTCTTTAACTGAATCTTCACTTTCATGTTGGGCTGCCTGTGGGTACTTCAACTTCTGTGGCCATTCAAAATGGGATCTCTTCTTCCTTTATATGTTCTGGCTAGTAGCTCCTTAGGTCCTTGGGTAGTGCAAATGGTTAAGCACTCAACTAACTGAAAGCTTAGACTAGAGTCTTCAGTATGGATTACACCTCAATATAAAGAAAACAAAAACCCTCACAACTGGACTAATAAGCAACATCATGATAAACGGAGAAAAGATTGAGGTTGTCAAGGATTTCATTTTACTTGGATCCACAATCAATGCCCATGGAAGCAGCAGTCAAGAAATTAGATGATGTATTGCATTGGGAAAATCTGCTTCAAAAGACTTCTTTAAAGTGGTGAAAAGGAAAGATGTCGCCTTGAGGACTAAGGTGTGCCTGACCCAAACCATGGTATTTTCAAACGCCTCATATACATGCAAAAGCTGTACAATGAATAAGGAAGATCGAAGAAGAATTGATGCCTTTGAATTATGGTGTTGGTGAAGAATATGCAATATACTATGGACTGCCAGAAGAACAAACAAATCTATCTTGGAAGAAGTACATCCAGAATGTTCTTTAGAAGCAGAGATGGCAAGACTTCGTTTCATGTACTTTGAACATGCTATCAGGAGGAACCAATCACTGGAGAAGGACATCATGCTTGGCAAAGTAGAGAGTCACAAAGCAAAAAAGAAGAAGACCCTCAATGAGATGGATTGACACAGTGGCTGCAACAATGGGCTCAAACACAGCAACAATTGTGAGGATGGTGCAGGACCAAGTAGCGTTTCATTCTGTTGTACATGGGGTCGCTATGAATTGGAACCAACTTGACGGCACCTAACAACAACAACAACCGAAACATTGGTGGTTTGAATCCACCCAGAGGTGCCTTGGAAGACAGGCCTGGCAATCTCCTTCTGAAAGATCACAGCGTTGAAAACCCTATAGAGCAGTTCTACTCTGTATACATGGGGTGCCATGAGTGGGAGTCAACTTGAGGGCAACTAACAACAACAACAACAGTAGCTCCTTGCCTGTATTAAAGCTGTTTTATTTCCGTAATATTAATTTTGTTACTGGCTACCTTACTAAATTCATATTGCTTCTAACAGTTGCTCAATTTATTCTCTTGGGTTTTTCAAGTATACTGCCATTTCATCTGGAGTGAACATCACTTTGTCTTCTCATTTCCTCTTCTTTCTTTCTCTTATCTCATTACATTGGCTGGCACCTCCAGAGCAGTGTTAAATATTAAAGGGATAATGGTCATGACTTGTTTCTTACAGTCTTCGGACTATTTCTCATGTTTCACCATTAAAGATCATGCTGGCTTTTGACTGAAGATATGATACAGAAGTAGTCATTATTCCTGCTTTATTAAGACTTCTTAATGTCAGGAATCTATAAAATGTATAATTTTATCAAATGCCTTTCAAATATCCACAGAGGAGATCATGCTATTTTCCCCTGTGATGTACTAATATGGGGATTTCTTGTGAAAGGTGTTCTAATGGTGACTCAGCCTGCTTCTTGGTTGGAACCTGCTTTTCCCTGGTGGAGTCATCTTTTAATGTGCCACTGGTTTTGTGTGCTGCTGTTTAAAATTGACAGTGGTCTACAGATGTCTTTAAATAAACTCTGTTGTTGTTGCTAGGTGCCGTGAGTCGATTCTGACTCATAATTGACCCCATGTGACAGAGTAGAATTACCCCATAGGGTTTTCTAGGCTGTAATCATTACAAGAGCAGATCACCAGGTATTTCTCCCATGGAGCCACTGGGTGGATTTGAACTGCTAGCCTTTCGGTTAGTAGCCAAGGGCTTAACCATTGCACCACCAGGTCTCCTAAATTAGCTCTAGTTCTTCTCAATCCCTCTCCTCAAACCCCAGCAGCCAGTCTAGTCACACAAGTCCAAGCTAGTGCCTCAACTTCTGGCCTCAGACTTGGGCAGATGAGGAGGTCCGGATGTTCCTTTCCTAGAGCCTCCCGAGAAGGTTGCCCTTTGTGGAGCACTGCAGGGTGAGTCCTCGGAGAGTGTGAGTCAGTGCCAGGCAACTCACTCCTCCCCACCCTCTGTCCTCCCCAAAGCAAGTCAGTCACTGTGGGCTGATCCTGCTGCCCTCCACAGAGAGAGATGCTGGGGTGGAGGAGCGGACTCAGCTCCCCTCTGCCTCCAGCCACTCTGTAACTCTGTCCCCAGCAGGGTGCCTGCCCTAGTCAAGAGCCATCCTTTCCACCCAGGAGGGTGCGGGCCACCTGGGACAGCAGGTGGATCTCCTGGAATCCACCAGACCAAGATTAGGCACTTGGTACCCGTCTTGGCCCAGGAACCTGGTAGGTCTGGTTAGAGGACGTGGGCCCCCCTCCTCCAGAGCTGGGCCTTATGTCTCCTCCTCCTCTGACCTCCTTGGCTGACTTCAGTGGCTTGTCCCACCCTGTTTGTGGGGGAGGGGGGGACAACAGAGCCAAGCCTTCCCCTGAAGGCTTCTGGTGTTGGCATTCTGGGTAGGGAGGTAGGGTGCTATGGGCAGGCTTTCAGTGGTCACAGTCCTCATGTGAAGACCCCAGTATATCCTTCCTCCTGTCAGCCAGCTGCTCACTTCATTCATTCATTCAAAACATTTCAACCAAGTCTCTAGGTTTTCTAACTGCGTGCTGGGTGGGGGTCAGATTGAGCTGTCTTCATCTTTGCCATCAAGGAACTTGTAATCTGATGCCAAAGGCACACACACCTGCTGAACAGTCTGACTTAGTGGCTGGGAGCCAGACTGCACGGGTTCGAATCCAGGCACCACCACTTCCTAGCTATGTGACCTGGGGCGCATTACTCAGTCTCTGTAACTCAGTTTCCTCGTCTTTGAAATGGGGATAATAATGTGTAAAGCACTCAGAGCGGTGCCTAGCACAGAGTAGGGCTTTATAACTGTTTAATTTAAAAATAAGCAAAAACTTCAGTTCAGCGTCGATTATGCAGTATTGCTAGGTTGGATCAGAAAAGCAACACTGCCAAGGGGAGCTTCTCCTTTTTCCAAAAAGGGGCAAAAGAATCAAATTCCAAAGGGACATGGGAATGAAACTTAAGCTTGGTCCTGTTTGGTTGCTAGTATGCTGCTGTTTAAACTGAATTTCTCTTCAGTGGAAAAATATAACCAGACAGCGTGGCAAAATAATCAAATTGGCAACTGCGCCAATTTGAATGCGCCAGGCCATTCAGATGGGTGTAGGTTTTGGGAAGCTAGCACTGCACGTATTGTAAGGGCCAATACTCCTTTTAGCTTCCTTGGAAACAAATGCGGCTCTGAGGTGAAATCTCCTGCCAGCCTTGTGGAGACAGGGTCAGGGAGGGTTTAGCAGGAGGAGGGTGGTTGGGCCGGCTGTGTGTCACACATGAAGCAAAGTCTGGAGCAGTTATTACATTTCACCTCTCTAGATCTGCCCTGAAGTCCCTGTGTGGTGCAAACGGTTAATGTTCCTGGCTACTAACTAAAAGGTTATAGGTTGAGTCCACCCAGAGGTGCCTCAGAAGAAAGGCCTAGTCACCTACTTTCAGAGAATCAGCTATTGAAAACCAACCCTATGGAGCACAGTTCTACTCTAACATATGGGGTTACCATGAGTTGGAATTGACTTGACAACAACTGGTTTTAGAACAGCCCTGGCATTTACTCTCCCAGTCAAAGAGGACTCAACAGGTAGGTTTGTGTCTCCCAGACCTGTCTGTGCTCAAAAAACTAGGCCGGCATATGGAAGAGTGTCTAGACCATCATCAAAACATGCACTTTATGTCAGACCCTGGTTCTCAAGCCTTTAGCCAAAGTAAGCTGGGGTGAGGCCAAGGCTTCCTGGGAGGGAACCCCTAAGATTCCTCTTTGGGCCTATCTCTGCCAGGGCTGGAGACAACTGAGGACTCTGCATGACAGCCCCCTCCCAGCTTCATATAGATTGTCATCCTGTGTGGTCCCAGAGCAGCCCTGTGGGGATGTCACGGCCCCATTTTGTGGATGAGAACCCAGAGGTTTAGTGAGGTGAAATGAGTCCCTCGAGTCACACAGACAGGACAGAGTGGAGCCAGGATTTATCCCCAGATCCGTCTGGGCTCCAAACCAGGGGTCAGTAAACCAAACTATGGCTCACAGTGCAAGCCAAGTCCTCCCCTCTGCTTGTTTTTGTACAGCCCATGAGTTAAGAATGGTTCTTGCATTTTTTAAATGGTTGAAAAAAAAAGAATATTTTGTGACATACGAAACTGTGAAATTCAAATTTCAGTGTACATAAGTAAAGTTTTATTGGTACACGGCCATGTCCATTTGTTTACACATTATCCACAATGCATTCAATACATGCTAGAGTGGCAGAGTTGAGTAGTTGCGACAGAGACCTTATGGCCTATAAAGCCTAAAATATTTACTGTCTGGTCTGGTCTTCTATAGAAAAAGTTTGCTGGCATCTGCACTAAACCACTATGTTGAAACTCTGGAGCTGGATCTCCTTGCTAAGTGTGAGGACAATATGGAGGACTATAGGTGGTGTGATACTAGCTTTACCAAACCAAAACCTGCTGCTGTCAAGTCTATTTTGACTCACAGTGACCCTGTAGGACAGAGCAGAACTGCCCCATAGGGTTTCCAAGGCTGTAATCTTTACAGAAGCAGACTGCTATCTCTTTCTCCCACAGAGTGGTCGGTGGGTTCGAACCGCTGACCTTTCGGTGCTTAACCACTGTGCTACCAGGGCTCCGTGATACTAGCTTTAGGTGGATTTAAAACTGATTGGATGGCTGAGAGGTCTCTGGTGGCATGCTGCAGGGCTCTGTCCTCAGCCCTGTCCCGGTCAACATTTGTATCAGCAGCCTGAGTGAGGATGGGGGGTGTGGTGGACTCAGCTGGTTGCCCTGTGTTCCTTCCTAGCAGAGCCCTGATTTGACTCGACTTCCACTCATTCCTGGCTTCAGAGGTGACAGGTTCAGGAAGCCTAGCTTCAGCTGATCAGTGCATCACCATCTTCCAGTGGCCTCTCTTTTTGCAGGGATGAGTCTGTGTCCTAATCTGGTTCAGTGAGGCTGAAGTTGTGGACTTCCATTCCATGGTTGGGAGAGAGGTTCCCTCTCTCTCTCTTCTTCTCTGTCTCCTACTGGCCATGGACAAGGAAAATGGTCACCTGTAGGCTTCTTGGGACAACACTGGGATGTTGTTAGCATTGTGGGTGGTCAAGTGGGGAGCAGAAAGAAACATGAGTTCTATCATGACATGATGGAGCTGGTAAATCTGCACAACCTGCCTTGCCTTGAGACTTCCTGCTAGAGATGATCCTCGTTTTTCTTATAACCAAAACCAGTTGCTGTTGAGTTGATTCTATCTAACTCATGGTGACCCCATGTGTATCAGAACAAAACTGTACTCCACAGGATTTTCAGTGGCTGGTTTTTTGGAAGTAGATTGCCAGGCCTTTCTTCTCAGACACCTCTGAGTGGACTTGAACTGCCAACCTTTCGGTTAGCAGCTGAGCATTTAACCATTTGCACCAGCCAGGGACTCAGGAAGTGTTGTTATAGGAGTCCTTTGATCCACTCTAAGACACTGTGCGCGTTAATTCTGTGTTAGGGATGTGGGTAGCACAGCTCCTGAGAATGGACCCCACACACTAGACAGTTCTCACTTTAGGCCATCCAGTGTAAAATGAGGCTGTAACTGGCATGTCCTCTTCCTTTCCTGATGCTGATTCAGGCCTACCGCAGGGTGAAAGAGCTGTCCACCAAGAACTGTCTAGATGATTGTAAGGGACTATTATCTCTGAAGAAGGGAGGAATACCTGATGTAGCATTTGCTGCTTAAAGAAAAAGTAGAGTCCTGTGTGACCCTCCCCAGGCAGACAGACAGGCAGCTGGCATTTGGAGCTCAGGAGCAGTGGTATAGTTTAAGACCAGGCCTGGAGGCAGCAGACACTGGGCATAAATCTATGCTGGCCTGAGAGGGGTGTGTACAGCTCCTGGTGTGCAGGGTGAGCTGGCCAGAGGAGCAGAGCAGAAGCCCTATTACTAGCTAGTGGCCAGCAACAGCGCTGAACGGCACAGAGTCGCTGAGGATTGTCCCAGCCCCTAAATCCCCTTGAGTGGATGGAGGTGTGGACCTGAGGTCACACAGAGCAGCAGGTCAGGCTGCCTTGGTGCTGGGCCTGGTGGAGGCAGGCACCCTGCCACACCACTTCAGAGCCTGGGTGTCCCCACAGGTCCATGACCGCCTGGATCGCTACTGCTGTGGCTTTGAGCCTGAACCCTCAGACCCCTGTGTGGAAGAGAGGCTCCGGGAAAAATGCCGGAACCCTGCTGAGCTGCGACTGGTCCACATCCTGGTACGTCTCCTCGTGGCTCCTGGCCAGCCCAGCCCAGGTCTTTCTGTCTTCTTCAGAAACTACAGTTACTGAGTTTCAGAGATCATCTGATGCTGGATTTCCCAGTCCTGTTCTTTTTGGCAGTAGACGTCCTTCGAGTAAATATTTCCAATTTATAAAACTGGCAAAAGTGGAGCTTTGAGAATGTGGCTGAGGTGAGGTCAGGGAAGGGGGCCTGGAGCCCCGTTTTCACCATCACCACTGCCCTGTGGCCCCCAAGAGACTCCAGGGAACCCCTAGGGCTCCAGGAATCAAAGTCTGAGAGCTGTCTAGCCAGACTTCCTCACTGTGCATGCAGATGAGGAAATTGTGGCCTGGGGAGGAGAAGGAGTTCCCAACGCCACGTGGCCGGTTGATGGCAGCAACGGGGCTCCAACCCAAAACCCTGATGTCCCCCAGGCCAGTGCTGATCAGAGAAACTCGGTGCTACCTCCCGTTAGAGCTGGAGACCAGGGTGGGAAGCAAAGTGGCCATCAGAGAGGGGCCGGCGCGGCCAAACAGCCACTTCTCCTGCACAAGAAGCAAGGTGCTACCTGGGGAAGCTTTCTCCACCTTACTCCCCCGACGAGGCCTACCGTCCACAGCCCCTCTTCGCCCGGCTGCTTTTGGAGGGTGGCTGTCAGTGTGCTGCCAGTGCTGAGCTCCAGGCAGGCCACACTGACCCTGGAGGCCAGGGCTGCCAGTGGAGCCGCTGGGTGGTGGGATTTTTGGGCCCCTGTCCCCCAGGGTCATCTCTTCTCTTCCCTAATAAAAGGCAAATATCCCTGGGAGAAGTAAAGCTTCCATATCCGTCACTTACCCCTTGCGAGGCAGCCATTTCACAGGTCCTTTAGGACAGCAATTTTCAGAGGGAAGAGTCACTAGGCTTTGGAAAAAAATGTGATCCTTGCTGTATGGAGGGAGTTGAGGGGGGAGAAGAGGCAAAGAGAGAAGAGCTGGGGCCCTGGAGACAACCAATCTTATAATTCAAGCCTAGGTCGCTGGAGAAGACTATGAGGTGTTACCAGGGAATTCTGGGGGCTATGTGGGGGTGAGTGTGCACATGGGGGGAATTCTGGAGAATATGTGGGGTGAGTGTGTACATGGGGGGGAGAGAAGGTCTCAGGTGCTCAGCCACACCTAGTACCCTTTCGAAGGTACGGAAGAATTCCCTGTTGCTGATTTTAGTTTTGAAAATGTTTAGCAGAAATCAAACGCTTCTCCTGTGGAAACAGTACAGTCAGTGCTGTCGGAGGTGTGTTACCCGTGATGCTCGGGGGAATGCCCAGGTATGCAGGCACAAGAGGCACCCAGGTGGTGAGCCTGTGTGAGCGTGTGTATGTGTGTGAGCATGTGTGTGTGAGTGTGTGTGCATGTGAGTGTGTACTTGGTGAGCATGTGTGTATGAGCATGTGTGTGTGTGTGTGTAAGTATGTAAGCATGGGCGTGTGTGATACATCGTGAACGCAGATGGCCCTGATGAGTACATTACTCTGTGCTTGCAGATTCCTGCCCAGGCTCCTCACCCCTTCAGCCACTTGGTGTGGGAAACAGAGGTGACTGTCTTCTCAGTAGTAACCAACACGGGAATCAGTCCCTCTGCATTACAATATAGCAGGATGGTGCTGTGGCTTACAGCTACGAGTCCAGGTTTGAAACCAGCCCAGCTGCTTATTAGCTGGGTGATTGTGTGCAAATCGCTTAACTTCTTTGCGCCTCCATTCCTATAAAAGGCGGCTAATCCTAGTGCCCACTTGCTAAGGTTACCGGGAGGATTCATTGAGAAGATGCCAGGAGGCACTTTGCACAGTGCCCGGCATAGAGTAAGCACCCAGTGCATGGAAATCATTTGGGCAGTAGCAGGCTGGATTGTGGGACTGCCAGCTCAGGGCCCCCAAACCACTTAGCCTTCCCAGAGTCCACAGGCACCAGCTCTGCTGCACTCTTACCCCATCGTCTCTGTCCATCTCCTTTCCCTGAGGTCCGGAGCAGCGATCCATCTCGTCTAGTCTACATTGATAACGCGGGAAACCTTCAGCACCCGGAGGACAAGCTCAACTTTCGGCTGCTGGAAGGCATAGATGGGTGAGGTTCAAAGGCAGGGAGACTGGGAGCAAAGGATTGGAAGGAGTTGGAGGTACAAGGACTGAGGCTTAAAGGCCTTGCTGCAGGCTGTGGGGCTGTGAACTGTGGCTCCTGAGAGGTTCGTGGTCCATCAGACAAAAGCTCTCAGAGCTGAGATTCCGGAGGGGCAGAGAGCCCTGGGAAAGTGGAGTGGGAATGCAGCCATCAGGCCCCACCAGCCTCTGGATGGAGTGTCGAAGCCTCCACAATGTATAGAGGGCCTCCTGGCCCGGCAGAAGCTGGGGTATGAGAAAGATAGACCTTCCCTTGCCTGGGGTGGGAGAGCTAGCCTCGAACCCTACCCTTCCCTGCTCATTCCTGGCGGGCAGCTCTGGCTTCCTGGGGTTCTTTCCATGTAGAGCATTTGCCATGTAGAGCAGTGGGCATTGCACCCAGGAGAAGAGTTGATTCCCCCAGCTTCTCTGAGGGGTGGGACCATTCTGAAAGCTCTACCCTCTGCTTTCACAGCAGAGTGGGCCAAAGGGGTCTCTGCTAACCAGGCAGGAGGTGTGGCCCAGGGGGACTTCGAAGGCGACTTTGCCAGGATTCCCCAGCTGTGAAAGTCCTGGCCATCTGGCTTTGCCTTTGTCTGAAACTCTGAGTTTACTTTTGCTTTTCCTTTTTGTTTTGGGGGCTCGGGGGCCTTTCTTCCAGGTTTCCAGAGTCTGCCGTGAAGGTCCTTGCATCAGGCTGTCTACAGAACACGCTGCTCAAGTCGCTGCAGATGGACCCGGTGTTCTGGGAAAGCCAAGGCGGGGCCCAGGGCCTGAAGCAGGTTCTCCAGACCCTGGAGCGGCGAGGACAGGTCCTGCTGGGACACATACGGAAGCACAACCTGACTCTCTTCAAGGACGAGGACCCATGAGCCCCCACCAGGCAGAGCTCTTGCCTCCCAATACCACCCTAAGTTGATGAGCCCTCATCCTGATGACCATACTTGCTTGGGTTCACCCATCTTGAAGACAAAGGGGAGAAGCCCAAAACCAGAGGGCACCCTGGCTGCTGTGGTATGTTCCGCCTGCCCGGGATGGTGGAGGTGGTTGTGGGTGCTTGGTGTCCGATCTCACCGCACTCTTAGATGGAAATACCCGCACTCTCTGCCTTCTCAGCTTTGGCTGCTTTCTCCCTCGCACCAATAAATACATGCAAGAATGTTCTGTGAACTGCTCTAGATACTGTCAAATTGTGTATTCTACATGCATCTGCAGAGCTGACAACCGCGTGCATGCGTGCGCGCGTGCGTGTGTGTGTGTGTGTAGAGGTGTGTGTGTGGCATGTTTGCAGGGGTGCACGCATACATGACACAAGCATAATAAGGCTCCTCATTTAATTGTATTTGTAGCCCATGACTTCTCTGGTTCAGAGTAGACTCAGGTCCAAGAAATGAAACACCAGTGTTTTGTCTTTATAGTCTTTAAATTTTCAGTTCTTCCTCAGTTACATTTTTTGGTTTAAACATTAGCTGTGGTGTGGCTTCCTGGGCATCTTACGTGAGTCAGAGTTCTATTGTCATAGATGCTGTGGCCATTGTCCATTTGTATAGTCAATCTCTTGATGGTAAGTGAGCATTAGCTCCATTTTTTTCCTAGTTCAGGAAGCCAAAGCACAATCTCTGCAGCCATCTGCCCAGAACATTCCCCTAGCCAATTACACAAGGAGCCCTGGCGGTGCACGGTTAAGTGCTCAGCTGCTGACCAAAAGGTTGGCAGTTCGAACCCACCAGCCGCTCTGCGGGAGAAAGATGTGGCAGTCTGCTTTCATAAAGACTACAGCCTTGGAAACCTTAGGGGCAGTTCTACTCTCTCCTATAGGGTCACTATGAGTTGGAGTCAACTCAACAGTAACAGGTATGGGAACCAATTACAGAGGATGCCCCACTCCAGCTTCCCTGTGCCAACAACCTCCAACCAGGGCACACCTGAGGCTTTTTCCGTTTTCATTCTAAAGCTCTTCCCTTCTTCTGCCTGCCTGGAGTCTCTGCCAAATGCAGGTGATGGTGGCTGACTCCCTTGTTATAACAAGCTCTGAATAAATAGCCTCTGTTTGTTTTCATTTTGGTGGTCATTTAGTTCCACATCACATTGCTGTGAGGATTAAACAAAGTTAGATGGTAACCTGGGTGAAGGCAGCTGGCTCAGCACCCTGCCAGGCAGGCAAAGTGAGCCACACCCTAAGAGGATTTCCTTTATGCTGAACTAGGTTTGGGATGGCCTCCGGGAAAAGGAGGGGAAATTTGCCTAGAGGGTAAGTGGGTTGGCTGTGTGGGGTGTGTATGTGTGTGTGTGTGTGTGTGTGTGTGTGTGTGTGTGTGTGTTGAGCAGACACTGAGAGATCCCTCCCAGCCTGCCCAGTCCATGTCAACCGCTTGTGATACTGTGGGCCCAACTATCCCTGTTCAGCCAACCCAGCAAAAACACCACCTCTGGGCGATTGCCTCAAAACTGGTCTCTTCCTCCCTCAGGAGGGGCAGGCTCCAGGTCCCGCCCTGCCTGAGCTCCCCAGAGCTCCAGGGCCAAGCCACTGCCACCCAGCGCCTACCCCAGCTACTCCTCAGCTGAGAACAGCTCCACTTTGGGGTACTAGTCTCCATGTGCTGTCCCCCAAAAGGTCACTTTTTGAGTTCCTACCTTCTGCCTCAGGGCAGTCATTTTATTTTTAATCCTTAATTTTTATTTTTTAAATTT
The DNA here is from genome assembly GCA_030035585.1 of Dugong dugon. Taxonomy (NCBI): domain Eukaryota; kingdom Metazoa; phylum Chordata; class Mammalia; order Sirenia; family Dugongidae; genus Dugong; species Dugong dugon. The sequence continues at coordinate 24,232,660 of CM057481.1, read as the reverse complement.
GTTTTTCAGAACTACTTTAGGAAAATAACAGAGATGACTGAACTTGAACACAGGGGCTCGGGGTTCAGATCTGAGCTCGGCCACTTGTACAATTGACAGATTTTTATGGCACATTTTCTATAAGAACCACTAACATTTACTGGGTGCTAACCATGTACCAGGCACTGTGATATAGGCTTGACACAGATTAAAGCATTTAGCTTCATCACAACCTGATGTTGCTGTTAGCTGCCGTGGAGTCAGACTGTTGTGATCCATAAGGTTTTCACTGGCTAATTTTCAGAAGTAGATCGCCAGGCCTTTCTTCCTAGTCTGTCTTAGTCTGGAAGCTCTGCTGAAACCTGTTCAGCATCATAGCAACACACAAGCCTCCACTGATGGTGGTGGCTACACATGATGCATTGGCTGGTAATTGAACCCAGGTCTCCGGCATGGGAGGTGAGAATTCCAGCACTGAACCACCACTGCCTCTACTGGACAGGCAGGTGTTATTATTAATATCTCCATTTTACAGACGAATTAATAGCATGTTCAAGGTCACCCAGCTTGTAGGTAGAAGGGCCAGAATTCAAACCCAGGTAGGAACTGTGCCAGCAAATCTCAGCCCCAGGACTACCTACCAATAAATGATGCTCCCACCACCCTCCCCAGCTGCTCTGACAGCTCCTTTCCCTTGGACTGACAGCTCATGACAAGGCAGGGCCAGTTCCCTGGAATGTGGAGCAGCAAACAAGACTCTCCACCAAGCACATGCAGATGCATTTGGCTCCCTGCCCTAGGTCTTTGCCTGCTAAGTCTGCTCAGGCTGCTAACTGAGTCTTTGTTGCAAACTTGAAACTTCATCCACTTTTCATCCTTTTCAAAGAAAATTTTCAGCCTCAGTGCTGGCTGCTTCCCCTCCCTGCCCCCAGCCATTACCTCTGGAATGAGAATGATGTGCCAGGAGAAGCAAACAGCTGGGGAAGCAAATCAGGACCTTCCCAGTCAGGAGCTGTGGTGGGGTCTGCACTGTGGCATCTGCTCACTTCAGGCAAATCGGCCTCAGGAAAGAGGCCGCGAGGGGCTCTGTCAGGGCAACCACAGTCGCTGGCCTCACCCCTCCGGTCCATGCCCGCTTCTCCTGCACCTCACCCCGAATGGGGCTATTCCAAGGAAAATGATGCCATTTCCAAGCTGGGGGGGCTGATATAGTCACACAGGTTCACAGCCCTCTAGATGCAATTCCAGCAATCCTCAAAGCTCTGGAAACCAAAAGCTTTTTCATCTGTTTGGTGCCAAAACTCACCCACTCAGGGTGAATATTCATGTTTCAGTGCAGAAATACTGATGTGTTTGCCTATTGGATGTAACCTCAGACCCTGCTGAGGGTGTTGCACAGTACACGGTATACGCATCATATCACCTTTTCTCAATCTGGAAAATTCAGAATTCTGAATCACAGCTGGCCTTGAGGGGCTGGGTATGGGATTGTGGACCTGAAATAATTTACTGCTGAGGACTTCACAAAGATACTCTCGTGAGTGTCTTACAACCCTGAGAGAGATACTACTATCTCTCACTTTACAGATGAAGAATTGAGGCTGGGAGGGGGGAGTGACTTGCCCAAGTCCCCACAGATAGGAAGTAGCAGAGTTCATATGTGAACACTGTGGACTCAGCCATGGTGCTGGATGGAGACACGAGTGACCCCTGAGGTCCTCGACTTCAGAGGTTTCCAGAGTGGACGCTGGTTCAGAGGGAGGCTCTGGGGTGTGGTGAATCTTGGAGATGCATAGCCACGTTGGCATATTAAAGGCTCGGTGGCGTCCTGCAGCTAAGAGCCCTGTTCAGTGCTGCCTTTCCTAAATTTAGTTCGCTATGGAGCCCTCCCTTTGTTTTTTTTGGAGGGTGGGGTTTGGTGGTTGTTGTTATAACACTTATTAGCATTCCTCAAGATGCACTTTGGGAGATCCTGACTTGGTTCAAACCCATTTCGTTCTGCAGACAAGGATGTTGAGGTCCAGAGAAAGGTCCTGATCAAGGATACCAGGAGAATGGCTCTTTCCCTGGTGTGATGAATGTGATGTTCCTCCTCCAGGCACAGCCCCCAGCCTGGGGTTTCCAGGAGAGCTGGAGGTCGGATGTGGGTTTTCTGAGTGAGTGTCACAGGGCCTTGAGGTCAGGACGCAAAGCAGTCCCTTTGGCCAATCATCCCCAATTGGGCCGCAGGGATGTGAGGAGTTGGTTCATGTGCCTCAGTGGTACTAAGCTGAATTGATTCCTGTTATCCTGGAGACCAGGGCTTCAGGCTGGGCAGTGGAAGTATGAATCAAGGCTGCTTGCCCTCCTACCCTTCTCTTGCTCTCCCTGTCTCTACTGTCTCCATTTCCAAGAAACTCTGTTTCAAAGGCACAAGAAACGTTTTCAGTGATGGTTAGTGTATGACCCTGAGAGTACACCAAAGGTCAGAAGGGCTCGTGTGCCCACATAACCACGAGGTCTGGACCGCAGCCCCTTCCTGGTAGGTGCTGACCTCTCCAGGTGCTCTGGACCTGTGGTGTGCTGCGCCTGTCCTTGAAGCCCCAGATAACCTCTGGCAGTGCAGGAGGATTGTACCCTGCCCCTGCAGGTGTACCCTGTAAGGTGCCCCTGCCACCACCTTCCAGACATCATCTCCAGGGCCTGCCGTTGAGTCTGAGTCTGAAAACCATTACTCAGTGGCTGCACCTGCAGACAACTGAACACACTCAAGCTGGTGTGAACCAAGAAAGGATGAATTAAACAAGACTGGGAGCTCTTGAGGAGTCCCTGGGTAGTACAAATGGTTAACACACTTGGTTGTTAACGCAAAGGTTGGAGGTTCAAGTCTACCCAGAGGCATCTTGAAAGAAAAACCTGGTGATCTACTTCCAAAAAATCAGCCATTGAAAATCCTGTGGAGCACATTTCTACTCTGACACAAATGTGGTTGCCATGAGTCGGAATCAGGACAGATGGCCAAACTACACCAAAGACTGCCCCATCGAAGACCCCACTGCCATTGGCTGACACTGCTCATTATGGGGCTGCCCTGGATTCTCTACCCCTCGGTCCTGTGCACCCTTGCTGGAAGCCAGAACAATCCCCCAGTGCATTTGCTTCTTCACTTTGCTCACTTCTGAATCAAACGCTCATGCAAAAAGTTGTGTGATAGATATATTTACAACAACAACAACAGAAAAAAAGAGTAGCTGCTGATGCTGCTTATGTACAGCCAAACACCTCATGGGATTTGATTTCTTCGTTTGAGGTTTAGGGTCATGGTTTCACGGGACATCCCAGTTAATTGGGCTAATAACATGTTTAATGCTTCTGTTCTACCTCCTAGATTGTTGCTAGTGGTCTTAAAAGCTTGCAAGTGGCCATCCAAGGCACAAAAAATTGGTCTCTATTTGCCTGGAGCAACAGAGGAAGGAGAGTCAGGAACAGGAGGAGGATATGGAATGTGTGGCTAATTGCCTCCATGAACAACTTCCTCTTTTGCCATGAGACCAGAAGATCTGGATTGTGCTCAGCTACCATTACTGAACATTTTGATCAAAGATTCTATAGCCAGATCCTGATCAAAAGGGGGAAATTGCAGAACATAATTTAAAATTCTCATGGAATCCAGGCTTTCTGGAGCCACATAGGCTGGATGAATCCCCAAAACTACTACCCTGACATAATCTTTAAACCTCATACCAAAAAATACCCCTTGAGAAAATGAAGAGAAGAGGATACAAGGAAAAGATTAGTCCAAAGGACTAGTGGACCACAGCTACCGAGGCCTCCACCTGACTGAGTCCAGTACACCTAGACGGTGCCCGGCTACCACCAAGGACTGCTCTGATGGGGATCACAACAGAGGGTCCTGGATGGAGCTGGAGAAGGATGTAGGACAAAATTCTAACACACAAAAAAAGACCAGATTTACTAGCCTGACAGAGACTGGAGAAACCCCGAGAGTATGGCCCCCGGACACCCTTTTAGTTCAGTGGTGAAGTCACTCCTGAGGTTCACCGGTTAGCTGGGGATTGGACAGCCTAATAAAACAAAATGGGACTAAGGAGGCACAGCAGTCCAGGGACAAGGACTAGAAGGTGGGGGTGGGGGACAGGAAAGCTGGTGATACGGAACCCAGGGTTGAGAAAGGACAGTGTTGACATGTTGTGGGGTTGTTAACTATTGTCATAGGGCAATATGTGTACTGACTGTTTAATGAGAAACTATTTTGTTCTGTAAACCTTCATCTAAAGTACAAAAAAAAAAAAAGAATTATCTATGTGAGATGAAATGGACAACAGCAACTCAAAAGGTTTGGTGGGAAGCCTAGGGCGCAGTGAGTTGAAGATAATGGTGATGGGATAATTTGGAAAAGGATAGTGAGAATTACAGCACAACTGGAAGACTGTAATCGATGTCACTGAATTGTACATGTAGAAATTTTTGAAATGGTGTATCTTTGACTATGTATATTTTCATCAAGAAAAAAAAAAAAGGTCCTCCAAGGTCAAGAAGGGAGAGTGTTGACATGTCGTGGGGTTGTTATCCAATGTCATAAAACAATGTGTATACTGACTCTTTAATGAGAAACTATTTTTTCTGTAAACCTTCACCTAAAGTACGATAATTAAAAAATAATACCCCTTGAAGTCTTCTTAAAACCGAACAATACTTTAGCTTAACTATTGCTCTTTTAAGAATTATCTATAAAGGATCAAATGGACAAAAGCAACTCAAAAGATTAGATAGGAAACTTAGGGGGCAGTGAGTTTATGTTAATGGGGGAGGAACAACTGAGAAAAGGAGAGTGAGAATGGTTGCATAACTTGAAGAATGTCATCAGTGTCACTAAATGGTACATACAGAAACTGCTTTACTGGTGTATGTTTTGCTGTGTATATTCTCAGGAACAACAAAAAAAAAGTAAAATAGATTATGTATATATATATATATATATATATATAAAACCCATTGTTGTCAAGTAGATTCCGACTCAAAGTGACCTATAGGAGAGAGCAGAACTGCCCCATAGGGTTTCCAAGGAGTGGCTGGTGGATTTGAACCGTGGATCTTTTGGTTAGCAGCCAAGCTCTTAACCACTGTACCACCAGGGCTCCACATACATATATAAAGGCTTGTGCGAGTGCTTCTAATTAGTGGAGGCTCAGTCACGCACATGGCTGTGGCCTAGTGCAGGGGAGGGTGAGAAAGGGAATTTCCATCTCTCTGGCAGGGCAATTGCCAAGTTACAGGATACTGGATGTCCAAAAAAGGGGCTGGAGGTCCAGAAGCTCAACAGATACCCACCATAGAAAGAGCCGATTATTGCGATCCCATACCCTCTTGATATTTGAAGACAGTGGTATCTGCCATTCCTGTGTACCCATACCCTCTTATTTTTTAGATGTATGTTGATGTGTGTCCCGGATTTCCACCTCCAAACCAAAACCAAACCAAACCCCTTATCTTCAAGTCAATTCCAACTTATAGTGACCTTATAGGACAGAGTAGAACTGTCTCACAGGGTCTCCAAGGAGTGGTCCAAAAAACCTGTTGCTGTTGAGTCAATTACAACTCATAGCAACCCTATAGGACAGAGTAGAATTGCCCCATGGGTCTCCAAGGAGTGGCTGGTGGATTCGAACTGCCGACCTTTTGGAATAGTCTGTTAAAAATAGTCAAAACTCACTGAAATTTGAACGGAAGTTTATTCTGAGCAGTTATTCTATATGCATATGGGAGAGCATTTTGATTCCAGAAAAATGTAAAACGGCTCAAAGAAGGTAGGTACAATGGGGCTTATAAAGAAAAGAAACCAAACCCATTGCCATCGAGTCAATTCCAACTCATAGTGACCCCGTAGGACAGAGTGGAACTGCCCCATAGGGTTTCTAAGAAGCAGCTGGCGGATTAGAACTGCAGACCTTTTGGTTAACAGCCTGAGCTCTTAACCACTGCACCACCAGGGCTCCATAAAGAGAAGAGGAGGGAGAAATATAGATCAACCATTGGCTAATTTTAACATGATTGATTGAACACTGCCCTTCTCTTTTACTGAGACCAAGGGATATCAGTTCACGCAATAGTCTCTGCCCCTCTACCCAGCCTGATCTTTTGAGATTCAAATTTAGTAAGCCTGGCTTCTGACAGGAAAGGGAGTATTTGCAACTTTGGCTGAAAGAAAAGTGGCTGGCGTAGTGATTTTGATAAGGGATTTATGTAAAATAAATATTTGATTTCATGGGTATGAAAAACCTTAAAATCAGAGTAAGATGCCTGTTATTAATTTTCCTATTCAACAAGTCAACAAGACAAACAGCGACTACACACGTAGACCTCACCAGATGGAATACACAGGAATCAAATCCACTACAGCTGTGGAAAGAGACGATGGAAAAGCTCAATATCATCACTCAGAACAAGGCCAGGGGCCGACTGTGGAACAGACAATCAATTGCTCATAGCTGAAGAAAATTAGAACAAGTCCACAAGAGCCAAAGTGCGACCTTGAGTATATTCCACCTGGATTTAGAGACCACCTCAGAATTGATTTGAAGTGTTGAACACTAGTGACCAGAGAAGTTGTGGAATGACATCAAGGACATCATACATGAAGAGAGCAAAAGGTCATCAAAAAGACAGGAAAGAGAGAAAAGACCAAAATGAAGAGACTCTGAAACTTGCTCTTGACTGTTGAGTAGCTAAAGCAAACAGAAGAAAGAAGAATAAAAGAGCTGAATAGAAGATTTCAAAGGGTGGCTCAAGAAGACAAAGTAAAGTATTATAATGACATGGGCAAAAACTAGAGATAGAAAACCAAAAGGGAAGAACACCCTTACCATTTCTCAAGCCGAAAGAACTGAAGAAAAAATTCAAGCTTCAAGTTGAAATACTGAAGGATTCTATAGGGAAAATATTAAACAATGCAGGAAGCACGATAAGAAGACGGAAAGAATACACAGAGTCACTGTACCAAAAAGAATTGGTCAACGCTCAATCATTTCAGGAGGTAGCATATGATTAGGAACCGGTGGTACTGAAAGAAGTCCAAGCTGCACTGAAGGCATTGGTGAAAAACAAGGCTTCAGGAATTGATGGAATACCAATGGAAATGTTTCAACCAATGGATGCAGCTCTGGAAGCGCTCACTCATCTATGCCAAGAAATTTGGAAGACAGCTACCTGGCCAACCAATTGGAAGAGATCCATATTTATGCCTATTCCCAAGAAAGGTGATCCAACTGAATGCAGAAATTATCGAACGATAGCATTAATATCGCACACAAGTGAAATTTTGCTGAAGATCATTCAAAAGCAGCTGCAGCAGACATTGACATGGAACTGCCAGAAGTTCAAGCTGGATTCAGAAGAGGATGTGGAACCAGGGATATCATTGCTGATGTCAGATGGATCCTGGCTGAAAGCAGAGAATACCAGAAAGATGTTTACCTGTGTTTTATTGACTATGCAAAGGCATTTGACTGAGTGGATCATAACAACTTACAGATAACAATGCAAAGAATGGGAAATCCAGAACACTTAATTGTGCTCATGAAGAACCTGTACATAGACCAAGAGGCAGTTGTTTGAACAGAACAAGGGAATACTGTGTGGTTTAAAGTTAGAAAAGGTGTGCTTTAAGGTTGTATCCTTTCACCATACTTACTCAATCTGTATGCTGAGCAAATAATCTGAGAAGCTGGACTATATGAAGATGAATGGGGCATCAGGATTGGAGGAAGACTCATTAACAACCTGCATTATGCAGATGAAATTGAAGAGGGCTTGAAGCATTACTGATGAAGAGCAAAGACTACAGCTTTCAGTGTGGATTATACATCAACATAAAGAAAACAAAAATCCTCACAACTGGACCAATAAACAACATCATGATAAACGGAGAAAAGATTGAAGTTGTCAAGGATTTCATTTTATTTGGATCTACAGTCAATGCTCATGGAAGCAGCAGTCAAGAAATCAAAAGACGCATTGCACTGGGCAAATCTGCTGCAAAAGACCTCTTTAAAGTGTTAAAAAGCAAAGATGTCACCTTGAAGACTAAGGTGCACCTGACCCAAGCGATGATGTTTTCAATCACCTCATATGCATGTGAAAGCTGGACAATGAATAAGGAAGATGGAAGAAGAATTGATGCCTCTGAATTATAGTCTTGGCGAAGAATATTGAATATACCATGGACTGCTGGAAAAACACACAAATCTGTCTTGGAAGAAGTACAGCCAGAATACTCCTTAGAAGCAAGGATGGTGAGACTACGTCTCACATACTTTGGACATGTTATCAGGAGGGATCAGTCCCTGGAGAAGGACATCATGCTTGGTAAAGTAGAGGGTCAACAAAAAAGAGGAAGACCCTCAAGGAGATGGATTGACACAGAGGCTGCAACAACGGGCTCAAGTATAGCAACAGTTGTGAGGATGGTGCAGGACTGGGCAGTGTTTCGTTCTGTTGTACATAGTGTTTGGGAAGAGACAACTTTTAGTGCAGTCAGTGAGACAGAGGCAGAATATGCTGACCATGCTATCTAATTTTAAAATGGATTTCTAGACTAACAGCTATGTTTTTTGAGAAAAACTTATTTTTCCTTGGTGGTCAAAACCAGGATGTGAAACCATATGCCCCAAGGGGTCTTAACCAAGTGACTGTCTGCACCCCTCAAAATACACATACGTACTCAGGAAGAGTGCTGTCTGGGTGCTGTTGCCAACAAGATATTTTTGCAAGATAGATAAAGAAAATACATGTAAGCATCTTGTGACCATGATCTAAGCATCTGATGAAACTATCTGTAATCTATACTAACTATACTATTAATGATCAGTAATCAATTAGGGTGTGATTTTTACTATTCATTGATTTTCCTGTAATTGCCCTGTCTATGGTTTGGTTCCTCTTTTTACCCCATAAGAATACTTTTATAACGAAACCGCTCCAGGACTACCTGGTTCCATTTTCAATGGGCTATGTGGTTCCCCAATTGCAATTGTTTTAAACCCTTAATAAACCTCTCTGTTTTAACTTGAAACAGCGTTCAAGTTCTTCTCTACAACAACAGGGTCACTATGAGTCAGAACCCACTTACCGGCACCTAACAACAAACAACAGTTCCAAGTCCCAGAGGATGCTGGTGCTTGTGATCCAGTGACATTTTGAGAGCCTTTGTTGTTAAGGAAAATGTGGAGACTTGCTGGGGTTTGCATGAACTTCCAGGGAATTTGGAGATGGGAATGGGATAGTTCTACAATGCATTTGAGAACTAAGCAAATAGTTTGTTCTGGTAAAACCTGAATTATATCTCTTCCAAAGGAGATAGTTTGGAGACTGACAGAATTAAGACTCGACAGGTAGGGGAGAATTAACACAGCTTTAAATCCAAAGGAAGAAATCTTTCTGCAAAGAAGCCAGTCATTGGCTCTGGTTTGCTAAGGGGCAGGACAAATATGTGAGGTCTACGTGAGAGACATGTCAGCAGGATAACTGTGCTGTTGTTGTTAGGTGCCGTCAAGTTGGTTCCGGCCTATAGTGACCCTATAAAACAGACTAGAACTGTCCCATAGGGTTTCCAAGGAGCGGTTGGTGGATTTGAACTGCCAGTCTTTTTCGTCAGCAGGCAAGATCTTAACCACAGCGCCAGCAGGACTCTGGGATAACTGTAGCCAGCTCATAATGACTTGCAAGAGCTGAAGCTGTTAAACACATCCATTAAAAATTAATTATATGAAGTTGCAATTAAATAAATGACATTAAGAAGAAAGGTAATGAGTACCCAACACTCACAGCATTCTAATTATTTTACTATTATCTATGATCTTGACTGGTAACCCTGGTGGTGTAGTGGTTAAGCGCTACGGCTGCTAACCAAAAGGTTAGCAGTTCAAATCCACCAGGCGCTCCCTGGAAACCCTATGCGGCAGTTCTCTGTCCTATAGGGTCACTATGAGTCGAAATCAACTCGACAGCAATGGGTTTTATGATTTAGAGGTTACTTACATCTACTGTATTTGCATGCTGAGAATACTACACAATTGTGTGCTACTGCACATCTCTTCCTTACGCCACTGAAATTCAGTAACATCAACTTGGTAGCTTGGAATTGGCCATGGAGTATTTATGCCACAGAAATCAGCTAATGCTACAATCCAGAACTATTTTCTTTGGAGAGTCAGCTGTTAAACATTTGCCAGCACACAGTGGCAGGGCGGTCCCGGAGGGGTCTCTAGATCTCACAGCCACTTAAGAAAGTTGGATAGGAAGCTCACGTCTGCTCCCAGCAGAAATTCCTGGTAGGAAATGCTGCCCCCTGTGGGTGGAAATAGGGTCACACCTCAAGCGAGAAGGGCTTGTGTGACTCCACAGTGGGGGCAGCTACCAGGGGCTGCAGCTTATCCGGGAGGGGCTGCTACATAAACCCCAGGCTGGTGGAGGGGGCTGCTGAGTCCAGGTGTTGTTCTAAAGGGCGTGGTAGGAAGGATCAGCCCCTCTGCCTGTGAGGAGCGCTCCCCTGGAACACTGTTGCTCTTGCGTTGTCTTGAAAGGGGGCAGTGTTGAGGTTGTCTGAGGCGGTGGCTCCCTCCAGGAGGGCCATGAACATCACCTGACAAGTCCGGAACACTTTTGGTGGACTTTTTGCTGAGAACTTCAGATACCTTCCTGATCTCAAATCTTCACAACTTCATGAGGTAGGCATTATTGTTCCCATTTGACAGATAAGCAAACTGAAGCTCAAGAGAGGCTGAGTCACTTGTCCAAGGTCACAGAGCTGGTGGAGCTGGGATTCAAACCCAGGCCTATTTGATACCAGAGCCCTTGCTCCCAGCCACTACGGCATCTTTCCTTCCTTCCTACATTGATTGATTCAGAAATTTGATAAATAATATTAAGCAAAATTTCAGATTTGCTTAATTTGAACAGAGAACATCAGATCTGGAAGGAATCAGAGGCCATGTACTGTGGTGGCTACATGTTCCTGATGTTTGGAGAGAGGCCCAATTTTACACATTCTGGCTGGTTGTCAGATGGCATGTCTGGTTGGTAAGTGCTTTCCTGGGAGGATGACAGGACTCCCTAGCTCAAGGCTTGTGGGTGTGGCAGTCCTAATTACCTGCAGAGCTGGAGAAGACACAAACTGGACTTTCCAGAAGAGGTGAATCGGTTTTTCCTTTTTAATCGAGGTGTAATATACAGTCGCTATGGACTGGAAGTGAGTTGATGGCAACAGGTTTCGGTTTTAACATACATATGGTCAACTGCATGAAGAAAAATGCACTGATGATTACTGTAAGCTCGATGACCATATACATGGATATTCACTTGCAACCACCACCCAGCTCAAGACATTTCCAACCCCCCAGATTTCCTTGTGTCCATCCCAGTCTTTGCAGTGGGTTGAATAGTGTTCTTCAAACATTCATGTCCAGAATGTGGCCTTACTTGGAAATAGGGTCTTTGCAAATGTAATAAGGTCGTACTGGATTAGGGTGGGCCCTAAATCTAATGGCTGGTGTCCTTACAAGAAGAGGAAGGACACACAAAGACATAGGGAGGAAGGCCAGGTGAAGAGGGAAGCAGAGACTGGAGTTTCTGCTGCTCCAATCCCAGAATACCAAGAGCCACCAGAAGCTGGAAGGGGCAAAGGAGGACTCGCCTGTATAGACTTTGGAGGAGTGTGGCTTTGCCAACACCTTGGTTTCTGACTGCTAGCCTCCAGAACTCTGAGAATACTTTTTTAAGCCCATGTATGTTCAATATTCTTTGCCAACACCAAAATTCAAACACGTCAGTTCTTCTTTGGTCTTCCTTATTCATTGTGCAGCTTTTGCATACATGACGTGATTGAAAATACCTCATATTGAATGAAGTATTTTCTCATACTGAATATGAGGTATGAGTATTCATATGAATATTGAATATACATACCATGGACTTGCAGAAGAATGAACAAATGTGTCTTGGAAAAAGTACAGCCAAAATGTTCCTTAGAAGTGAGGATGGTCTTTGTCTCATGTACTTTGGACATACTAACAGGAGGGACCAGTCCCTGGAGAAGGACATGCTTGGTAGAGGGTCAGTGAAAAAGAGGAAGATCCTCAATGAGATGGATCAATACCGTGGCTGCAATAATGGGCTCAAACATACCAACGATTGTGAGGATGATGCAGGACTGGGCAGTGTTTTGTTCTGTTTTACATAGGGTCACTATGAATCAGAACCAGTTTCATGGCACCTAACAGCAACATTTTAAGCCACCCAGTTTATGGTACTTTGTAATCACAGCCCTAGGAAATACACCCCTCCTCCCAGTAACCATGATTTTGACTTCTATCACCATAGATGCTTTCCTCTTCTAGTCTGTACGTAAATGGGATCAGACAGAATGTACTCTTTCGGGTCAGGCTTCTCATCACTTAACACTATGTCTGTGATTCATCCACGTTGTCGCGTGTATCCATAATTCCTTCTTTTTTGTTGTTGTTGTGTCCACTGTATGAATATATCGGTCGATGAACATTTGGGCTGTTTACAGTTTTGGGCTATTAAGAATAAAGCTAAGTCAGACACAAAAGGACAAATATTGTATGATCCTACTTATAGGAAATATCCAGAATAGGCAAATGCATACAATTCAAAATTTATTAGTGGTTCCCAGAGTCAGGTGGGAGGGGGAAATGTGAAGGTATTGCTTAAGGGGTATCAAGTTTCTGTTAAGGGTGATGAAAAAACTTCGAACATGGAGAATGTAATTAATCAACAAATTGTACATGTAAAAATGGCTGAAATGGCAAATGTTTGTTATATATTTCACCACTATAAAAAAAGAATGAAGCTGTGAACACTCTTATATACGTCTTTTTAATGACATAAGCACTCAATTCCCTTGGGCATGTATCTAAATGTGGAACTGCTGAGATATATGGCAGAATCAGTAGAAAATGCCGAATGGTGTTCTCGTTGGTTGCACCATTTTACCCCCAAACCTGCAGTGTCTGAGAGCTACGGTTTTGAGCTGAGTCTTGATGTCTGGATTCACACGGCAGTTTGTGGTGACTGGTGGAGGTTACAGTTAGGGAGCAAGATACTGTGCATAAAAGGAATGTCATGGAGGAGCAGAGTGATCATGGAAATGCCCCACTCAGAGCTCCTGCTGTGGAGAATGTTAACAGGATGGCCCCAGCTGCTGTGCTTTGAACCCACCACTGTATTGGCACTGCGGCCACACTTGCCACAGAGGCTCTCAACCAATCACTAGGCACGGCGGGGATACTCCTGTAACAGATGGCTTTGGCTCAAGAACTCCTGACTGACCCGGTGAAACTTACTTAGAACTGCAATACAGCCTGAAACTCTACTACTCAACCCCCTTCTCTGCCTCTCTCCTTCACAGGAGCCAGATCCGCATCAGGGTCTCTCAGTGAACAAAAGGTTAAAACCTTTCCTCCATCTTTAAGGACAAACTTGATCTGGGTTAACTTTGTAGGTCAGTTTCCATGGAAGCCAGTTAAAGGCTGAATGCCAGGTGTGGTATCAGGCAACCTGTTGATGGTAAAAATGACCCTAACTGATAAACTACATCTGGACTGAAGGGGCAATGAATGATACAGTAGAAAGTCGTAGCTTTGGGCTTCCCTGAGTGCAATGACTCTCAAAAGGGCACGTCCCTTGAGCAGCCCTGGGAACTCTGATTGTAGGTTGTTATGGGAGATACTGTCTTCAGTGGGGTATGGGGTTTCTAAGCCAAGGTAGCTCCCACAACTACTGATGTGGATCTCATCACCTCACACTTAAGCAGTCGTCTGGGGAAAGAGGGTAAGAGAACAGGCCCTGGGCTGATGTGAGGACTCCCCCTGTGGAAGAAAACTGCTTGACACTGCCCTGCTGGCAGGCTGTGCATCCTGACCTACATCCTTCTAAGTGAATCTGACGCCAAGTGTGGCCTATCAGGTCTTGCGAGTCTGAATGTCTAGTTGAGCATAAGAGCCCCTGATGGACACTGCTCTCCCTCACCAGAGACCTCGCCCACCTACTTCCACTACCAGGCTTCTCTCCCACTTAGATGGAAATGTGGTATTAATCCAGCCTGTCAAGATGAAACCCAAACAGCCTGCCTTGCTTCACGGTCCTTGACACTTACCTGATGTCACAACTCCTTGGTTGTCAACCAGAACTAAACGGTATTTTGGGATTGGCTAGGAATCCTTGGGTGGTGGAAATGGTAAAGTGCTCGGCTGCTAACCGACAGGTGGGCAGTTCGAACCCACCCAGAGATGCCTTAGAACAACATTCTGGTGATCCGCTTCAGAAAGGTAATAGCCACTGAAAACTCTATGGAGCACAGTTCTACTCTGAAGCATGAGGTCGCCATGAGTCAGAATCGACTCGACAGCAATTGGTTTGGTTTTTTTTCAGTTTGGGTACTGACTACCAGGGCCACTTCCCATCCTCCAAAGAAGACTTGACCAAGATGTTTATAACCATTTAATGAATGTTCCAAATGCACCCTCCACTGGGCTACAGGTGAATTTCATAATGATGGAAGCTGATGAACCACCCACTCAAGATACCACATGATTGATTACTCAGTTTCCAGAAACCTGGATACCAACCAGAAGGACTCAGTAGGAAAAAGGATGATCACTTAGCCAAAGAGGCTCCCTGGGCTTCTTCCTTTCCTTCTTCTCTCTCCCCACTAAGGAACTTATGCAGGTGTATGGATGCTTAGGCAGGTAGAAAGATGGAGAGGGTCCCATCTCATCAGTGTGAAGAGGAGTGCTGTGAACACCACACACCAGATGCAAAAGAAGACACTGAGGCACAGGCCTGGGTCAGGCCTTCTCAATAAATAAATAAATAATTCTCAGAAGCCACCATAGTGGGGCTAGTGGGCCCAGGGGCACTGAGCTGGAGGAGCCACCCTTCCAAGGCCTGGCCATGGCCCGCTCACTACGTGCTGCAAACCAGCACATCTGCAAAGGGTCCCAGGAGGTTCTTGTTGAAGATGCAGCGGATCCACACCAGGTAGGTAGTGAAGGGCTTGATGTTGTCAGTGAAGGTGTGGTTCTGCAGGGCCAGGATGTAAGGCACGTAGGTGTTCTCTCCCTGCTCCTGGAGCCACACCTCATACTTTACTTCCCTCACCTTCAGGTACTTGAGGTTCCAGGGGATCTGCCAGGAGACAGTAAGGCGGGCCTCAGAGGCACCCTGCACTGATGCTTGGCATCGCGCCTCCCGCACCTTGCCCGGGTATAGGCCAACTGTCCACTTCTGCTTCCGTGGCCCAGGCTGGCCCTTCACCACACGCCGAATGGTTTGGATGAGGGACAGGACGTCCACCTTGGTGTCCTGGTAGATTCTGAAGAGCCACTCGGGGTTTCGGCAACAGAGATGCCGTGGGACCTCACGGCTTTGTAGAATACGAGCCTGCTCGGCCTGGTCCAGGTGGGCGATGCCCCCCTGGTCCCAGGGCCGCTCAGGGTGTGCGACTGTGTTCTCTGGCACCGTGTTCCGCCAGGCTACGTACTGGAGGTCCATACCGGGTAGCATGGCCAGAGTCTTATAGGGGGTGTAGTGGTCGGGATTGACTGCATATGGAAAGAGCTCAACCACGGTCGCCCCCCGGGGCAGGAAGAGGGCGGTGACCAGCTGGGCCCCATGCATGCTGACCAGCATGGAGGCACTGCTGACCAGCCGTACAACATCTGCAAAGGCATGGTCCTCCAGGGACACTGTCACTGTCTTCATCTGGAACTCCTGGGCCAGCACCAACAGTAGCTCTGCCTCATTCAGGATGAGTCTGTTCTGGGTACGGCTGAAGACCAGAATGTACTCCTCTCCTAGGGGGGCCCCTGTGTTGCTCACATTCAGCTTGTCTCTCATAAATCGTGCAAACTGCCGGATCTCATTGCCTGAGACGAGGATGTTGGCCTTTGGGCCCTGGGGCTGGACAAAGCCGTACTGGTACCAGGTAGTGATCTTGGAGAGGCCCACAAAAGCATGAGAGAAGCACAGCAGCCGGCCGAGCGTCTTTAGCTGTGCCCGCAGGAGCGGCTGCTTGGGGCTGAGAAGCTTGTAGAGGTCGAAGTGTGCCCCCTCGCCCCAGCCCTCCATGAAGAAGAGCCGGGCCTCGTGGGCCAGGCCGGGGAACTGCCGCAGGGTGTAGAAGAGAGGCAGCAGGTCGTCGTGGAAGACGTGCATGAGGTTGTCAGGGTTGAAGCGGTTGGCGATGAGGGCCACGTCAGGCACGAACACCGGCTTCGGCATGAAGCGCAGGGTGGCGGCAGGAAGCTCCACGAAATTGAAATACTGGGTATTGTGGTCTTCCACAGTGGACAGGTCGAGCAGGGCAGGCTGGAAGCGCCGTGAGCCCAGGTTGGGCAGCATAACAGAGGTGTTGCCATGGAAGAAGATGAACTCCTCGGCCTCATTGGAATAGCAGAGCCACTTGAAGCGGCAGATGCGGTCGGTGTGCGTGCGACCCGTGCACACCATGTGTGTGCCGCCCTCCATCAGGATCTGCAGTGCCTTTGGGTAGTCGATCCTCAGCGCTGGGGCTGGCTCAGGGGCCTGTCGGCTGAGGGCCAGCTCCTCCTCCAGAGTGGACGCGTGCTCGCGCAGCCGCACATGCTTCCACAGGACTGCCGCCAGCACCGACACCAGGAGGGCATTGAGCACCGCCGAGAGGTGCATCCTAACGCCACAGCGGGGCCCTGGTGAGACGACGGCTACTGGGGGGTGCCACAGGCCTGGTGGGCTTCACGCATCCCCATGGAAAACTTGAGGACCAGCCAAGGCCTGAAGAAGAAGAAAAGAAAAAGAAAAAGAGAAAGTGTTGGTATAGTCTGTCTGGAGTCTTTACAAGCTCCTACTATGTGCCGTGATGGTTGAGTGACAGAATTCTTGCCTTCCATGCGGGAAGGCTGGGTTCAATTTCTGGCCAATGCACCTCATGCGCACCCACCACCCATCTGTCAGTGGAGGCCTGCGTGTTGCTATGATGCTGAACAGGTTCCAGTGGAGCTTCCAGACTAAGATGGCCTAGGATGAAAGGCCTGGCAACCTACTTCCGAAAATCAACCACTGAAAATCAATCACAACATTCTGATCCTCAACCAGTCACGGGGATGGTACAGGACCGGGTACTGTTTCATTCTGTTTGCGTGGGGTTGCCATGATTGGGGGCCAACTCAACGGCAGCTAACAATGTGCTAGGCTCTGTATACCTGACACAACACTGGCGTTTTACACGTTGGTAAGTACGGCAGATCAGACCATTGTTCAAACAGTATTCAGTCCCTCCCCTCATCATGTCCACGGGTGGAGTACACACCCTCACACCTTGACTTCTGGCTTAGCAGAGTAACTTGGTTTGGCCAATGAGATGTTAGCAGACAAAACATAGCCAAAGGCTTCAAACGTGCTTGTGCGACTGGCCTTGCCCTCTTTATACTGAAGACAGTGCTGTGAGAGGAACATGTTCAGGCTAACTCACTGGTCCCAGGAGTGAAATCCTGTGGAGCAGAGCTCCTCCAACCACACCTAGCCTAGCTCAGCTGACTGGATGTGCGAGCAAGCCAGCCAAGATCAGCAGCGCCATCCAGTAATTCCAGCCATGATCAGTCAACACAGACACCTGAGCTAAAGGCTTGTTACTGTATGCCACTGAAATTGTGTTTGTTTCTTATGCAGCACTCCTGCAGCAAAAGCTAATCAACAGATGTATCTGTGATGAGAGGCCCCAGGAAAACCCTCTTTAGGGGCCTGACCCTCACGGCTCTGCCAGGTAACGACTTTTCTTTACTATGGGAACAAGCGGGAGTGAAAGCCTGTGAGCACTGTTCCCCGGTGGCACCCCAACACCCCGTGTGCCCCTTCTGAAAAATAAGCAACACATCTGCACAGGGGGAAAGATTAGGTAACATCTGCTCCTGTTTAAAGCTCTTCTTTAGAAATCATGACTGCTGGCTTTTAGATTCCCATATAAGGACAGGTAGAAATTGTGCCCTCAGTGTTCTAGCAAGAGAACTGTGTATGGACAAGTGAACCTAAATGAAAGTTAGGATTTCAGTACTTTCTTCTACTTAGCCCATCCGGTGACTTTTTCATTTTGGTTACTAGGTGTCACGACATGTCTGATATCTTGAAGCAAAAAAGCAAAGGGATTAGAACACCCTCCCACATACACACACCTAGAGGCCTGGCTGGGTTGTAGGCACCTGCTCCCTTTTTTGCACTATCATGAAGGGCCTCACACTGCTCTGGGACACAGGACTGTTCAGACAGTTTAAGAATCTCACCCTCAACCAAGGCAGGTGCAGCACAGGTAACACCTCCCTGGCACTGCATCGGGGATTTATATGCTGCCTTTATCCCCTCAGAGCCCCTGGGAAGTGCAAACAGCTTGGCTGCTGTGGGAGAAAAAACCAGCTTTGGCCTTTTGTCTCTCGTTTCTGAAAACAGCCCTTAGAATTCTGGAGCAATTAATGAATTGGGAGTTTCCAACTTATCACCTTGGCTATAGGCCTCAGGAAGGCAGGGCACATAATGAGGCCTCCAAACAAACCACTGCCCCCCACCCTCTGAGGCCTGATGTTTGTTAGCAGAGTTAAAGAGATACCTTTATGGGCTGGCACGAGGTGTCTTACCCCCCGCCCCCGCCCCCACAGTGGGGGGTGGCATATAGTCCATCATATATTCTTCGGGGTATAAAAATAGCTGGATGAGGGACCTCAGTGTCCTTCAGCTATGGTGCTATGGGGAAGCACGCATAGCAGAAGTTTTCAGCCCACTTATCTAAACCTACCTGGCCGGGGGGACCAACAAAAGCTAGGTCCCCTTTAAGTCCCTTGTGTACAGTACAATGTGGGGTATGCATGGAAGAGCTGTCATCTCCACCCAGAGAGCCTTCCTTAGTCACAGGGGGCACTCAAAAATTGATCCACATTTGTTCTTGTGTGCTGTCTGCTTCTTTTGTAAGTAACAAAAGCTACTTTCCTTGTGCTAATGTTCTGGGAGCATCCAGTGTGTTCAGTCTCTGGCTGGAAGGATGTAATATTCATGGAGGAATCACTATTAATGATTGGTCCCCTTTTTCTAATGGCCTCCTGGCTATTCAGAAATCTGGGATGACCTGTAAATGTACTGTAGTTGCTGTTAGGGACTGAATTGTGTCTCCCCAAAATAGGTGTTGGAATCTTAACCCCTATACCTGTGGAAGTAATCCTGTTTGGGAATAAGGTTTTCTTTGTTATGTAATGAGACATATCAGTACAGGGTGTCTTAAACCTACTCTTTTTTTTAAAATTGTGCTTTAAGTGAAAGTTTACAGTTCATGTTAGTTTCTCATACAAAAATTTATACACACATTATTATGTGACCCTAGTTCCTTTCCCTATAATGTGACAGCACACTCCTCCTTTTCACCCGATTTCCCATGTCCATTCAACCAGCTCCTCCCCCTTTTTGCCTTCTCATCTCACCTCTGGACAGGAGCTGCCCATTTAGTCTTATGTATCTACTTGAACTAAGAAGCACACTCTTCACGAGTATCATCTTATATCTTATAGTCCAGTCTAATCTATGTCTGAAGAGTTGGCTTCGGGAACAGTTTCAGTTCTGGGCTAACAGAGAGTCTGGGGACCAGGTCTTCTGGGGTCCCTCCAGTCTCAGTCAGACCATTAAGTCTCATTTTTTTACTAGAATTTGAGTCCTGCACCCCACCTTTCTCCTGCTCCATCAGGGACTCCCTGTTGTATTCCTTGTCCGGGCGGTCATTGGTGGTAGCCGGGCATCATCTAGTTCTTCTGGTCTCAGGCTGATGCAGTCTCTGGTTTATGCGGCCCTTACTGTCTTCTTGGGCTAATACTTCCCTTATGTCTTCGGTGTTCTTCATTCTCCTTTGCTCCAGGTAGGTTGGGACCAATTGATGCATCTTAGATGGCTGCTTGCTGGCTTTTAAGACCCCAGATGCCACTCACCAAAATGGGATGCAGAACATTTTCTTAATAAACTTTGTTATGCCAATTGACCTAGATGTCCCCTGAAAGCATGGTCCCCAGACCCCTACCCCTGCTAGTCTGTCCCTCGAAGTGTTTGGTTGTATTCAGGAAACTTCTTAGCTTTTGGTTTAGTCCCCTGTATTGCATGTTGTCCTTCCCTTCACCTAAGATAATTCTTATCTACTATCTAGTTAGTGAATACCCTTCTCCCTCCCTCCCCATACTCATAACCATCAAAGAAAGTTTTCTTCTGTGTTTAAACTTTTTTTTGAGTTCTTACGATAGTGGTCTTATACAATATTTGTCCTTCTGTGACTGACTAAATTCACTCAGCATAATGCCCTCCAGATTCCTCCACATTATGTTTCACGGCTTCATCGTTGTTCTTTATCATTGTGTAGTATTCCATTGTGTGGATATACCATAATTTGTTTATCCACTCGTCAATTGATGGGCACCTAGCTTGTTTCCATCTTTTTGCTATTGTGAACAGTGCTACAATGAACATGGGTGTGCATATATTTATTCGTGTGATGACTCTTATTTCTCTAGGATATATTCCAAGGGATGGGACTGCTGGATTGTATGGTACTTCTATTTCTAGCTTGTTAAGGAAGCGCCAAATCAATTTCCAAAGTGGCTGTACCATTCTACATTCCCACCAACAGTGTATAAGTGTTCCAGTCTCCCCACAACCTCTCCAACATTTATTATTTTGTGTTTTTTGGATTAATGTTAGGCTTCTTGGGGTATAAACCTACTCACTTTTGAGATATAAAAAGAGCAGATTAGACACAGAGCAATCAAGCACAAACAGAGGGGAAGATACATGCCTCTTGGATTTCCAAGGAGTCAAGGAATGTCAGGTGTACAGAAACTGAAAGAGATCTTCCCCCAGAGACAACAGAGAGAGCCTTCCCCTAGAGCCAGTGCCCTGAATTTGGACATCTAGTCTCCAATCTGTGAGAAAATAAACTTCTGTTCATTACAGCCACCCACTTGTGGCATTTTTGTTATAGCAGCACTAAGAAACTAAGACAGCTGCTAAATGAAAGGTTGGCGGTTTGAGCCACACTTTGGAAGAAAGGCCGGGCGATTTACTTCTAAAAAATCAGCCACTGAAAACCCTATGGAGCACAGTTCTACTCTGACATATAATAAGGTTGCTGTAAGTTAGAAATGACTCCACAACAACTGGTTACTGGTTTATTCCCTTGGGGCTAGCTTTAGACTCTTGGTGTCATCTATTATCAGAAGTATCACCTCCCTATGATTAAAAGTATCAGTGTGCAATCTTGCCCAGAAAGACACAGTGTCTCAGGTTAGGATGAGTCCATATAGCCTGAGAAGTTATCCCAAGAAACACGTGAAGGAGAGTGCGGAAGTGAAACAGAAGGGATGAAAGCCAGTACAGAGTACATTAATGAGCAAGCTACAACTATACAAAAGCTGGGATACTGGTCTACCGACCTCTGTCCAGCATTAGTTGAAAGCTACTCCTGGGGGCACTATTTATTCTGGCCTACCCTCAACCAACAGTTGAGCATGCACAAATGCACACACATGCATAAATTTTCTTGAAATAAGAATAAACCTGGCCAAGTGTTATGTACTCCACTGTTTTCTAGTCCATTCCATCCTAGGTTCATTAAAAAAAAAGCGGGCCTTTCACCAAATTTAGGAAAATTTCAGCCATTATTTCTTTGAATACTTTTTCAGCCTCATGACTCTCCTCTCCTAGACTCCAATGACACAAATACTCCTTTTTTTTTTTTTTTTTTAAATTGTTCCACAGGTCTCTGTTCATTTTTTTAAAGTCTTTTTCTCCCTGTTGTTCCAACTGGATAATTTTTATTGTTCTGTCTTC
Source organism: Dugong dugon (assembly GCA_030035585.1). Taxonomy (NCBI): domain Eukaryota; kingdom Metazoa; phylum Chordata; class Mammalia; order Sirenia; family Dugongidae; genus Dugong; species Dugong dugon. Next base: position 24,210,781 of record CM057481.1, on the reverse strand, counting down.
GTGTTCACTGATTCTTTCTTGTCATCTCCATTCTTCTATTTAGTCCATCTAGTAAATTTATTTCAGTTACTGTATTTCTCAGTTTCATTTAGTTCTTCTTTATAGCTTCTCTTTCTTTGCTGGAACTTTCTATTGTTGAATAGAAAAATTAATAACAGACATCTTACTTTGATTTTAAGGCTTTTCTTATCCACGAAACCGAATATTAACCATAAAAAGCCTGGACCAAATTGAAAAAAGGCTGTCAGAAACTGCTCTCCCGCAATGTAAATTTGTTTTATCCTGCTAGAAAATCATTACCTCCTAATTTAAATTTCAAAAAAGTCTCATGGCTGCAGGTGGGTGGAGGGCCAAATTACTAGCAGCCAGGCCAGAGGTAACCTGCTATTAGTTGATCTCAGAAAAGAGGGGAAAAAACAAAAAATCCAAACCTGCTGCTGTCTAGTAGATTCCGACTCACAGCAACCCTGCAAGACAGAGAACTGCCCCATAGGGCTTCCAAGGAGCGGCTGGTAGGTTTGGACTGCTGATCTTTTGGTTAGCAGCCATAGCTCTTAACCACTGCGCCAGCAGGGCTCCAAACACCATTGTATCTAGCTTCTTCGAGCCATTTTTCTGGAATCAAAATGGTCTCCATATACGCATATGGAATAACTATTCAGAATAAACTTTATGTTCAAATCTCGGTGAATTTTGATTATTTTTGACACTGTGTTTTCATTTGCTTCAAACATGTTCATAATTGCTGAATCATTTTTTATGATGGCTGATTTAAAATTCTTGTCAGATAATTCTAACATCTGTGTTATCTTGGTGTTGCTGTCTTTTGATTGTCCTTTCTCAATCAAGTTGAGATATTCCTGGTTCTTGGTGTAACAAGTGATTTTTAATTGTAGCCTGGACATTTTGTGTATTGTATTAGGATGCTCTGGATCTTATTTAAATCTTCTATTTTAGCAGGCTTCTGATAAAACTGTCCTGGTGGGGGAAGGGAGAGCATTGACTCTTTACCATTGTGTGTGGGTAGAAGTCTCCTTACTCAGCCTCCACCACCATCATCCTGGCAGCGAGGGTGAGGAATGCCCTATAACCTACTGCTGAGTGAGGGTGGAAGGAAATCTAACCCCATAGTTGGCCTCCCCTGACACTATGGGGTGGGGGAGGGGTGCCTCATCACTGCTGGGCATGGGGGAGGGAGTGGTAGGGAGGGCCACCTTCTTACCACTGGGTAGTGATGAAAGTCCAGGCTTCCCATTTAGCCTCCTCTGGCATCACCCTACTTGGGAGGGATGGAACATCTGGTCAGCACCAGGTGAGGGTGAAGTCTAGCCTCTCCACTCGGCCATTACTGAAGCAGGGGAAGGGAGGTAATGACTTTTCCCTGATGTTCTGCAGTAATAGGGCGTTTATTGTCAAATGGATTCTCTTTCACTAGGCTGTCCTTTTCCAGTCCTTTGACAATACAGAGAGCAAATGCTTCTTGTTTTTATTTGTTTATGCCCACTGACATTTCTGGGTAAGCAACCTTCTTTGGCATCCACTCCAGGATATATAAGAGGCGAGAAGAAAACCCAAGGAACTTACCACTGTGTTGTCTTGCTAGTCCTAGGGTCTTTAGCTGGTTCACATTCTTCTCTCCACCTTTCTTCTTTTTTTAATATAATGTCCAGTATTTTTAGCTGTATTAAGAGGGAGGGATAGAGATTGCTGTTGTTGTTAGTTGTCACTGAGTCGGCGCTGACTCATGGTGACCTTATGTATAATAGAACGGAATGTTGCTCAGTCCTGTGCCATCTTCATGATCATTGATATGTTTGAGTCCATTGTTGTGGCTCTTGTGTCAATCCATCTCTTTGACGGTTTCCCTCATAATCGTTGACTCTTTATTTTACCAAACATGATGTCCTTTTCTAGCGTTTGGACTTTCCTGATGGCATGTCCAAAGTCTTGCATCTAGTCCATCTTGACCAGAACTGGGAGTCTCCTTGGCATCTGCTTTTTAAACAAGCTCCCAGGTGATTCTGGAGTACAGCTAGATTTGAGAAAAACCAAGTGGATCTTAACCAAAGAACCCAGACCGTGAATCACATGACCAGTTGTTAGTTTGAAGCTTGAGAATGTTTTACTTTTGTATATAGACTAGAACAGGATCAATGTTATTCCTATAAGCACATCACTACCACTCAGGTGCTTTTTGATACACTTTGAGTGAAGAAGATGAGAATGGCTTTTCAGCTACCACAACCCTGCTGCCCAGCTCTTCTAGGTTGCTAGCAGCAGTGAGCAATCTGTGTTTAGTTATTTCCTACTAACAGCTGGTACAAGTTACTATCCTGTTTTACTTCACTGTAAAAAATATCTTTTGGTTTTCATCAACATCAATATGCCCAGAAGTGTAATACACACGTGAATGCCCCCCATCACATGCTACAGTAGAAAGAGAGATGGCCAAATGCTGTGGCCAGAAACCTGCAGAACCTCAAACCAGGAGTGAGCCTGGCACAGCCTTGTTTTGCTGTATGACTCTGGACATGCTGTTACATTTCTCTGATCCTTGGTTGCATGGACGATAAGGATGAAATCATGCTGGTCTTAGCTTCCTCTTTTCCTGCATCTCCTCACCTGGTTAGATCCAAACATGGAGCAGCATGTCAGGAATAAACATCAGGCCAGTCAAGCCAGGGTACAAAGGAATGGCTTCATGTTTTTCCCTCAGAAGGGATGGGAAAGGAGAGATAACTCCCATGGCCCTCTCCAGAGAGAAGATGCCTCCAGTCTTTCCAAGTCACCTCTGTTCAGATTAACTTGTTTGTAGGCAAAGTTAGACATTAGAACACTTTTCCTGTTACCTGGAGAAGGACACTTGCTTCTTGAAGCTGACAGGCTGGCATGGGACTCTGCCTGGAATGATCTTGGCCTCCCTGGGAATAGGTGGGGCTGTTCAAACTCCCAATCAGTGCTCACACGTCTTGTGCCTGTGAGTTCTGATGCCCACATCTGAGCACTGTGGACAGAGGTTCTTCTTTCTTCCTCTCTTAAAAGGAGAGACCATACAAAGGTCACCTGCCATGGAAGCAGAGGCAGCAGAAACATTACCCCTGGAGCCTGAGAATGGAGATATGGTTGGCTAGAGCTGCCCAGAACCTTGGGAACCCAGTGGTTTGCTGATCCTGATCACTGGGGGCTAGTGAGGGTGATGGTGGGTGCAGGGCAACAAGGACATGAGCCCAAGGTCTCAGGTTCCCATCTAGCTCCAAACAGAACCAAACAACAACAACAAAAAAAAAACACCAAACTCGTTGCCGTCGAGTTGATTTTGACTCATAGAGATCCTATAGGACAGAGTAGAACTGCCCCAGTTTCCAAGAAGTGCCTGCCCCTTTAATGTGTTTTACATTTAGAGGTACCATAAAAATTCATTTGAAAAGGGGGTTCTTTACTCTTAAGAAGGAATTCCATTGCTACAAAGGTTAAGGACCACGAAGCAAGTTTTCTTCATTTTGTAGAAAGGAGAAGCAGTTAGTTGCACAGCAAGTCTGTGGCACAGCCAGGATTAAAAACGGAGGTGTCCTAAGCACTTCTGGTGCAGTGCTGCCTCCCAGTGGATACAGTGTGCCAGAGGCTGGGGAGACCAACAGGTCATTAGTAGGCTTGGCTGCGTAGCTTCTGTGTTCAGGTTCTAATGAAGTTAGATGGCCCCTCGCACAGCCTGGCCTCTCACTCCTCCATCCACCTGCTCTGCTCCAGGGTCTGGGCCAGGTCTGATGTGGATAAGCTACTCTGATAGGGGACCGTTTGGCACAGCTCTGCTGTGGAGAGCAAGCCCATCCCATTTCCCAGAGCTTCATCTCTCTGAGGAAGTTCCTCTGGAGTTCTCCCCTTGCCCAAACTGCTGTAGCCTCTCTGCTAACCCTCTACTGGGAAGAGGCAAGGCTTGGGTCAGGCACAGTGCGAACACTGCAGTCTCAGGGATCCAACTCCACATATTAGTCTACTCTTTCGGAGATGCTTTTAAAGGTATCACTAGTTAATTGGTGGCTACCACACTACATCCTATGCCAACCTGGCTCTAAGTTCCTGTTACATGACTGGTTGTAGGTAGCTCTCACAGAAGGATCGACAATGTTGGGAAAAGTTTGAAGATGAATAGCCAGCCAGTTTCAGGTTTGAATCCCAGTTCCACTATTTACTAACTGTGTGGTATTTCTGAACTCAAGCTCCTCGTCAGCAAAAGTGAGGATACAGCACCCACATCACAGGGTTGTGGAGAAGGTCAGAAATAATGTACTAGTAGAGCCTTGTGAATGTTGATACTTGACTGTTTCTGACGTACAAAAACAGCAATTTCATACAATTAGGTTCAACCTAATAGGTGTCTAGCAGAGATGAAAATAAAAAGGTTTTCAGGCACCAGATGGTTAATAAAGGGCCTCAAAAAACCAAAACCACTGCCGTCCAGTCGATTCAGACTCACAGCAACCCTATAGGACAAAGTAGAACTTCCCCATAGCGTTTCCAAGGCTGTAAATCTTTACAGAAGTAGACTGTCACATCTTTCTCCCACGGAGCGGTTGGTGGGCTTGAACCATGGATCTTTTGATTAGTAGCTGAGAGCCTGAACCACCGTGCCACCAGGGCTCCTTATAAAGGGCCTCAAGGAGGCACAAATAATTTTGGCATTTTAAAACATTTTGGACACACTTGGCTGCTTCATTGGACTCAGGCAATAGTGGATCAGTGCTGAGGCAGGAACTGTCACTTTTCATCATGGTCATTTGAAACAAAGGATTTTAAACCTACGCAGCAGAAGATTTCTTCCAAAGATGGAGACTAAGACCAGCCAACGAATGCTGTCACCTGTGTTGCCTACGGCACCTTAGGATGGAATCAGACACCAACCCCCAATTTCTTGGGCCTCCAGCTCAAGTACATTAAATAAATGACAGCGTGGACACTGTTGGCTTCCACTCAGCGTCCATTCAAACATGTGCTGAGCCTAAGATAAGGCACAGATGCTCAAGTTCCCTTAGGCAAGTCTCAAAAGAGAAAAGAAGACTCAGTGAACAAACGTTCTTGAATCTTTGGAAGGGCTGGTAGGTGAAGGTAGAACCAGACTCAGAGGTCTAGGTGAGACCTACGGGGAACGGCTGCCCGAGGCAGGGACTGCCTCCATATCCCCACTTGAGCAGAAATGCATTGGCCACTTGCTGGGAGTTGAGAGGTGGGATCATGGATCTGTCAGGACTGGAGACTGGACCTCTGTAATGGAATGTGCACATGGATCCACCAGGTGTCTTGTTAAAATACAGTCTTTTTCAGCAAGTCTGGAATGGGGCTTGAGAGACTGATTTCTAATAAGCTCCCAGGAGATGCTGATGCTGCTGGTCTACACAACCCACAGTGAATAGAGTCCTAAGGACTCTTCCTACTGGGAGTTTCCCTGTGGCTTTATGGGAAAGAGAAACATCCAGACTGGCCCTGGAAGACCTTGAGACCTTGAATCAGGGAAGACAAGCTATTTGGAAGAGAAGTGAGAGAGAGATCCTGTCCTTCTGATTCTTTTTTTTTTTAATTAGAATACTTGGTTTCCTACACCCAGCTTGGCTATAAGTAAGAGAATGCAGAAGAGAAGTAGGGAGAGCTTTAGTAACTTCTACTACCCTCTCTCCCCGCACACAAACAAGCACACTCCCATTTATATTCTAGGGAAAAATCCCTTGTCTTAATTACACAAAGATTTCTCTTCTAAAACAAAACCCACTACCATCCCAGCATGTTGCAGGCAGAGACACTACTGCCAAGTCTTTGGATGGCTTCTCACCTGAGTTAGAGACTCAAGTGAGTGAGGTTCTACCCACAAGGGCTGCAGGCTGGGCTAAGCCCCCAGCAGAGCCAGCCCACTCCTTCTGCAGTTCCCTAAAGGCCTTACTCCTTCCTAGTATCACAGCCACTTATTGGTGAATGTGACTGTGGCCATGCCACATAGGGAAGGGGAGAGGGAGCAGGAGGGAAATCAGAATGCTTTCCATTTACAATATAAGTTAAAATAAGCACATAGAATAGAGATACTCAAACACAGTAGATTGCAAAATACTTTAAATATGCACATGAAAGAGAGATGCTCCATCAATTCTCAATGTCTTTTGTCCCTTAATCAGCTGGGTCCCCTAGGCCAGCTTCCCTGCATCAACTTCCCACCCAATTTTCTCAACAGATAGGGTATGCTCAGGGAATAAAAACTAATTTTATATTAACACATGGAAAATACAGTTAGGCAGGGAAATTCTTGCTATAAAAATAAAATTCTTGTTGAAAAAAAAATCCCTCAACAGAGAGATAAAAACTCACTTATCAAGAAATGAGCAAGATATGCCCTCATACAGCTTTAAAGGTATCAACAACTAGCAAAGATTGATAAAATCTCAAGTATGATTATTTAAATTTAGGGGAAAAAAATTAAGGAAAAATAAAAGGTGAGTTTTCACTCTCTTTCTCTTACAGTGTGAGTTCTGGGAGGGCATTTACTCAGCAGCAGGTGTTAAAGGAAGAGCCGGGCCCTGGTCTCTGACAGGCTGCACTGGAGGTGAGTGCGCGCCTGCAGACAGTCCCCACTTCTGTCCATTGAGAGCACCTGTAAGCAAAGACACCGCAGTAACAATGACGATGCCCAGCACCCAGATCTTGATTTCTAAATATCATTCTCCTCTAAAAGTAACCAGGTCTCCTTGGAGAAATATTATTCCCCGGACTGGGGCAGGGAAAGAACAAGATGAACATGGAACATCTTGTAGTGCTAGAAAGTAAGAAAGTTCTCCAAAAAAAAAAAAAAAAAAAAAAGATGGGACATATTGAAAAGACAGAGGAGCCAACTTGAAGGCACTCTCAATAGCTAAATCTGGGACAATCTGAGCAACAAAGTAAAAAAATAATAGTAATGGATCATAACTCACAGGACAAAATAAATACCCGTGAGTCAATACTGATATGAGTAAATAACTGAATGAATGAATAAGGGAAAAGAGGCAGATCCTCCTTACAACAGAATTCCAATCAATAAATGTAGAAGCAATGACGGACACAGAAAATCATCATTTGGCAAGCATCACAGTAATAACTTGCAGGCAAGATACACTGATGGATGTGATGCTAAAATTAGTGGGTGAAAGTAGGATGAGAAACAGGGTATTTGCACAGTCTCAAAGTATCTTCCCATGAGACACTTATTCATTGCAAAGGTAAAAACAGAAACTTTACAGTACAAAAGCCTGGTAGACACCATCCCCACAACCAAACAATCAAAGTTAACATTGCCAATAATAAGGCATATCAACATCATGTACCTTCTGATATGATGCATTGAGAAGGGCACAACATCACTAGTATTCTTGCCCCAAATACCTAGCCGCAATCTCTGTTTCTAAATGGGGAGACTTGGTTCTAGCTCTGAATAAAGGTCTTTAGATGAGGGATATTCTACAAAATAACTGGCTAGTACTCTTCAAGAGACAAGGTTATAAAAGACAAAGATAGACTGAGATCTCCCAGAGTGGAGGTGGTTAAGGAGATCTGACAACTAAATGCAGTGTGGGGTCCTGGTTTGGATCATGAACCAGAAAAAGAACATCAGCGGGACAACTGGAAAATCTCTTACGGTCTGTAGACTAGTTCATAGTGTCATGTTAATGTTAATTCCCTGGTTTTGATAATTGTACTGTGGTTATATAAGATGTTAACATTAGGGGAAGCTGGGTGAAGAGTATTTCTGCAACTTTCCTGTAAATCTAAAATGATTTTTTTTTATTGTACTTTAGGTGAATGTTTACAGAATAGTTTCTCATTAAACAGTCAGTACACATATTGTTTTATGACATTGGTTAACAACCCCACGACATGTCAACCCTCTCCCTGCTCAAACTTTTTTTCTAAAATGATTTTTAGACTTGCAAGGAGTTTCCAAGGAGCAGCTGGTGGATTTGAAGTGCTGACTTTTTGATTACCAGTAGTAGCTTGTAGCTCTTAACCACTACGCCACCAGGGCTCCAAAATGATTTCAAAATAAAAGTTATAAAAAAGTTAGGTAACATCCCTTAGGAAGCAAGGGGACATAAACATTTACAGGTAAAAAGACATGTTTGTGGTTTCCTTTAAAATACTCCAGCAAAAAGAGCATGGAGACAGATGGAACAAGAACAGGATATTGATAATTATAGAAGGTGATGATAGGTACATTTGGTTCTTTCTATGATTCTCTTCTTTATGACTGTTTATAATTTTCCATAATAAAAAGTTAAAAGGGAAACAATAGAGAATCATATAAATCACTATTACCAATGACAAAAGAATTCTGGAGAGTGGATGAGTAATAAGTTACTATTCTGAAAACATAAATAAAGCCCTCGGTGGAGAGATAAGAGGCAGATGTGTGCAGATAAGCTGAGGCAGGTTTTGCTCTGATCACAGACGAGTGAGTGCTTCCAACAGAAAAACCACAAGGAAACCTGTTGATTCTGACTCACAGCAACCATACAGAACAGAGTGGAACTGCCCCGTAGGGTTTCCAAGGAGCAGCTGGTGAATTCAAACTGCCGACCTCTTGGTTAGCAGCCGAGCTCTTAACCACTGCGCCACCCAGAGAATATCAGAAATCAAGAGCTTCGGGGAAATGAGGAAAGGGAAGAAGACCTACCTCCAACCTGAGTGGTCATCTTAGTCCCAGGTACTCACCACCTCCCCGGTAAACAATCTGCTCCTAGCCCTCTCTGAGGGTCCCTATGCTCCAAAGCAGGCTGGGGATGTGGGGCACCAGGGACCACAGGCAGGAAGGAGGCCAGGGTCCTTCCCCTGGACCTGGCTGGCTGTGTGTGCCATGGCCAAGCCCAGCCACTATTGAGCTCAGGGACTTGGGGCAAAGCTTATGGGAACCAGGAAACACGGTGTGGGGCACTGTGGGGCAAATACACAACAAGGAAGAGACAAGCCTTTGAGATCTGGTAGGGGCGTGATGGGAATAGAGTTCCCAATTAGACATTAAATCCTCATCCTACCCCCTAGGCCATGCACAATGGCTCCAACAAAAGCCAGTACAAATACAGACTGATCCACATGGGCCTTCCCAGGGCACTGCAGGTTTTCCAGTTACTCTTCCACGGAAGTACAAAAGAAGGAAGGTTTGCTGCGAATGCAATAAAACAAAAGTTCACTAGAAACAGTGTGATGCCTAAAACATGCGTTCCGGAGGTTAGACTGCCTGGGTTTCTATCCTTTATCACTTTCAAGCCAGGCAGCTTCCACTAACGTCTGATGGGAATGGATGCAAAAATACCCAGGTACCTTACCCACAGGTGGGATAGTGCTGAGGCATGTTCTACACTGGCTCCCAGGGTTTCCCAAAGGCATTAAGCTCCAGTTAGTTGCCCACATTGGTAAAAGGACTGATACATACATACCCTTTCTGGCTGCCTTCCCTTCCCTGTCTCACCTCCCCACTCCTCTATGATTACTGCAACCACCTCCCAAATAATCTACATGCACTCGAATCCTTGTCTCAAGGTCTACTTCTTGGAGAACCTTAATTAACAGATATTATTGTATTATGCTATTGTGGATACAGACAGAAAGTCACCCTTGCACTTTTACCTGCTGTGAAGTAACCAAGGTATGACAGGAAAATGCCAACAAGCATTTGGGCACTCAATGGTTATTATAAAATCCTTCCAGGCTGCTTCCCACCCCTCTTGTGTGTGCCCCACCCCCACCCCCTGCACTGCAGTGGCCTGCATAACCCAGGAGAATTGTAGGATCAGGCAAAATCCTCAGAAAGGTTTTAGAAAGTTAACAGATGGAGGCAAAGTACTTTAATCAGACCCCTAGTCCTAAAAAAGATAAGTCTTTCCTCAACACTCTATCAACCTATTCCTGGAGAACAAATAGTTATGCAGCAATTGGGCCAAGCTGCTTACTGGGCAAAAGATCCAGCGATGTCCCCTTTCCCTAGGTCAATTTTCACTGCTCCTGGGGGCTACCGAGATGAAGGTGATGCCTGGAGAGGCTGCTAGCTTCAGTGACAACAGGGCAGTGGCAGGGAGGCAGGGATGGTGAGAGATTAATTTGGTTCACCATGCTTGCCTTTGAGACTGAGAAAGACACAGCTAAGCAGCTGCTGTCTGCAGGACTGCGCCTTGGTCTGACTGGGCACGCTGCCTGTTTTATCCTGATTTTTGACCAATTGTTCAGTGCAACTCTATGCCAAATAGCTTCCCCAGGAAAACGGTGAGTGTGGGGGCATTATTTCTTACCCCTCACACAGAGGGGAAGCGGGAGCCTAGTCAGAGTACAGGTCACCACCTGGAACAAGGTGTAGCCTCTGCTGGGGCAGACAGCAGAGATGGGGCGAGAACTCTTTCAAACTGTAAGTCTCCATGCCTCACTTTGTCGCCTGGTTCTGCTGAAATGGGTGGAGGGGCCAGAATCCCAAAATCACCAGGAAACTTACTCGGTAGCGACAGGGAACTCCCTCCCGCTCCTCAGCAGTTCATCTCTCCTTTGTATAGCTCTGAGAGCTCACAACCACTCCTGGCACAGCAGCACTATCAAGTGCTTTTCTCCCTTACCTGCTGCCCTTAATTCGAACCCACTTCTGAGCAGGGAGGCAGGATCCATCTTTGTCTGCAGTCAGATTTGGCCAGCACAGCATACCTACTGAGTACCTGCTATGTCACAGTGCCATGCTCATACAACTTCACTTAATCCTTATCACCACGGGGCAGGATGATTCACATTGTCCATCCAGGGAGAGAGGCTCAGAGATTGGCCACATGTCCACAGCCCAGGATTCAACCCTATGCATTTCCACCTGTGCTGCCTCTCAGAGATGAGGGCTGCCTCACAGGGCGTCTTGTCATGAGACTCTATGGACAAGGAGGAAGTAAGATAGTGGCTCTTAGAGGCATGGACCGCACAAGATAACTGATTTTGTCTCATCGTAGTGCCCCTCTCCCCAAAAAACCAGCCAAACAAACAAACAAAGCAAAAAAACCCAAAACATATGCTGCTTCTTTAAGATCTACAGGAGAGCATGAATGCCTGGTGGTCAGTGATAAGTCAAGAAAACACACTCTGGACTTAAAAGTTGGGTGTCTGGAGGCAGACCACCTGGGTTCAAATCCCAAGTTGGCCCCTAGTCCTACCAGCTATGGCCTAGTCCTTTTCCCTCCAAGCCTCCGTTTTCCTCATCTGTAAAATGAGGATAACTGTACCCACCTCATAGCATTCTAATAAAGAATCAATAGCTCACACATGCAAAGTGCCTGAACAGCATCTGGCATACAATAAGCACTTGAAATAAATGCTAGATATCACTATTAACTAGTAGAGCTTGGGTCTGCCTCTGAGCTTGCTTGTTTTCCCTGCCTAGAATGATTTCCCCATGGATCTGCACAGAGCTGGCTCCTTCTTAACTTCTGGGTATCAGCCCAAGCATCACTTCTTCAGAAGGTGCTCCCCCCTCCACATAGTTGAGTATGAACGCTGACTCTCTGGGTCTCCCAGCAGCACTGTGCTGATCAGACCAACAGACCACACCTTCTCCATTAATGTGGTCCACAAATGAGGAACTAGCATGCATCATACACTGGGGATACAAAAATGAAAAAAAAAAATGGCATCCCAGTTCTTACTCACAGAGGCAGAAGAGACGAGAGGCCATTGTTCACACTCGATGAGATGCGGCTGTTGCTTTGGAGTGCTATGAAGGAAGCATCTTGACCCCTGGGGGATGAGGTGGACGCCATCATTGCAAGGTCCCCTCCTGTCCTGTGAATGTAAGTGCTCTTCATAGGCTACAAGTTTTCCTCATTCAGTGGGAACAGCCTTCTGGGTCATCCTGATAGATGATCACCTGGTCTTTGCTTAAAAACCCCTGCTTCTTCCTGATCTTGTCCAAAATGCTTCCCAGAAGAGCACAGCCAAGCGGAAAACAGATATTTGTTTAAGAAGCTGGAAAAACCTGACAGATCTCCCATGCCTGTGCATTCAATCTGTGCTAAGTGCAGGCGGCAAGACACACACAAGATGGCAGTGGAGATTTAAATCCTCTTCCCTAACGGTAGCGGTCACAAGTCCTTCCCAGGCCACATGGCTCACACTCACCTTCTTCAGACTCTGGGTGTGAACTGCAGATCTACCACACGCTAGCTTTATGATCTTGGCAGGTTTCTTTACCTCCTCAAGCTTCAATTTCCTCATCTGTATAATGGGAATAATAACCTCCTAGGGTGTTGTGAGGATTAAATGAGTTAATGCATGTAAAGTATCTAACAGGCCTCAAAACACATTTTCTGCCATAATTATATTTCCATTAGGGTTGCTAAAATTAACAGTGAAAGAAACACAGGAACCAAATCAGCCATACAGCCCTAAACCAACTCCCAAAGGGAGTAAACCCCCAATCATTTTGGGGTGGCACACTCACAAATCTGAGGTTTACTCAGTCTTCCTAATGACTTGTTACCCTTCTCTTGTGAAGACAGCCCCATAAATTTAGAAAAAGCTTCTCCCTGGTCTGAGTAGTCAGTTTTCAGCATAAAATTAACCAGAACCATTTTATGTTCCAGGTACTAAAACCTGTCCCATTTCTCCCATAATCCTCAAATCAACATTAAGAGGCTAACAGTATTGCATCATCCCCTTTTTACAGATCAGGATACAGAGGCTGGGAGAAGCTAAGTAAACTGCTCCAAGTCCCTCAGCTTGTATGGAATGGAGTCAGAATTTGAACACAGAGCTGGTAAGCACTGTCTTACGCTGGTAGCCCAGGCAGCATTTGGGCCTCATCTTCTTGGCATCCCAGAACAAAGTGGGTCAGAGAGTACTCAAATGTCACCATAGTTTTTATTCTCTGCCTCCTCTACCTCGGGCACCAGACTTAGGACCCAAATGGTGTGGGAGCACAAAGGACTTAGTGGCTCAGCCAGGAGAAAGCCTAATAGGAGCAATCTTTTTCAAAAGAAAGGGGAAAAATAAACAAGAGATAAAAACGTGCCTAAAAAGCCCTTTAAAAACTGAGACGGGCAGAAGGAGGTGACTGATTCACCCTCCTAAACTGCTTTACTCAGCTCCTAGAGCAGCTCAATATTATGAGATTCTCACAGACTTAGGAATCCTCTTTTCTAGGATTCCATCTGTTCAAGAAGCATCAGGAAAAGGCGTTGATAATGGTGCCGTTGCACCTGCCAACACCAATGAGAGCTGGGTGCATGGCGTGGGGGCCTACCTGCCTATGGGAGCTCATGATCTGAGGCTGGTCCTACTGTCTGGGTCAGGCTGCAGTTCTGGGGTGCCCAACCAGCCCCAGACACAGGCACAGAACAGCTGTCCACAAATGCTATGGAGTCTGATAAGGAGTAAAAGCACCAGGAATTCTGGGTCTAGAGCAGGGTGTGCAAACTCACATGTCTAATGGGGCCAGGAGCCAATGGGGAAAGAGAAGCTGGGGGTGGGTCCGTTGTAGCCTGGAGACCAAACGCCCAGGTTAAAGATGTAACTGATGAGGGACTGGCAGGAAAATGGCCTGGTGGTATAAACTCTTGTGATGTGAATGTCCTAATCTGTAACTACCGGCAACTACTCAAATCGAGTGAAGACAGCGTGCAGGCTCAGCTCATCTCACTCATCTTCTGCCCAGATTCCGCCACAGGCACAAGTTTGTAAGCTCTGGTCTAAGGTGAAGGCCCCCTCCTGCCAGCCTCACCACCTGCACTGGGTTCCCAGCTGCAAGACTGCCAGACCAGCTGCTGTTCACTGGTCACTCCTCCCAGAGCAGGACCGTTGAGACTGGACTGCCTGCCCCTGGCAGGCCTGGGCTGCAGCAAACCCCAGGCTGGCCTGTGGTCCAAGGGGGCAGGGCCCAGGCAGGGGATGGTGGAGGGTGGCAACAATGTCTATAAAAGACTTTAAAAATTACAGTAATTTGACTTTTAAGGACTGTCATGGTTTAAATTATGTCCCCCCAGAAATGTGTGTATCAGTTTGGCTGGGCCATGATTCCTGGTACTGTGTGATTTTCCTATACGCTGTAAATCCTGCCTCTATGATGTTAATGAGGGAGGATGGGTGGCAGCTGTGTTACTAAGGCAGGACTGGATCTACAAGACTGGATTGTGTCCTGAGGCGATCTCTTGAGATATAAAAGACAGAAGCGAGCAGAGAGACAGGGGGACCTCATACCATCGAGAAAGCAGTGCCAGGACCAGAGCGCGTCCTTTGGACCGGGGTCCCTGCACAGAGAAGCTCCTAGTCCAGGGGAACACTGAAGAGAAGAAGGCCGACAGAGAGAAAAAGCCTTCCCCAGGAGCGATGCCCTGAATTTGGACTTTTAGCCTACTTTAACTGTGAGGAAATAAACTTCTCTTCGTTAAAACCATCCACCTGTGGTGTTTCTGTTACAGCAGCACTAGATAACTAAGACAAGGACTGTTCGCACTTCCAACTGAAAACTGTAGAATTTGGATTTTGTCACCGAAGAGCGCTTTTATCCTAAACACGGCCTGGATTTCTAGTTACAAAACCTTTTGGTCCTACATTGATGTGGCTTAACGAGTTTCAATAACTCATACAGATCCTCAGAATGATCTCTTCCCTTTTTTGTAACAGAAGTAGTACATGGAACTGGTACTAGTAACATGATGCTGGCATGTGCTCCAAGATGAGCTATTAATCCAACACTATTGATAAACTCAGACAAATATTTATAGGACATCAGGTTTTCTGATGCAAGTATTTACCCTTTGGCAAAATGTTGAAAGCCTCTGAATGCTCCTTGTAAAACTTAACATTTAATTGACGGGGCGTATTTAACACTGAATTAAGAGTTCATATCTTTAGACTAAAACCTTGACATGGGTAATACCTCCTTGCTTTAGTACAAAGAGTAAAGTAGTCAAAGCTGGAGACATTAATCCTATGTCAGTAGTTGGTTGACTGTGACTCTACTTCTTTCTCTACAATAGGGTATGTGATCCCTTTAAAAGAAAAAAACAAAACACAAACCCCAACACCGTAGAATTCAAGGCCATGCTACTCTGGTGAGATGGATGATGTCAATCTTTGCTGAGGACAAGCCAAGGCTCACAGCCCCCAAGCAGGTGGAGTGAGTCCAGCATCCCTCCCCCTACACCCCACCCTGTGGCCTGCAATCCCCTCACCAGTTTTTGTCCTTCAAGTGGTGCAGATCTTTGCCAGCACAGCATGCTGTGATGTCGTCTGGCTTTGGCTTGGCACAAATGGGTCACTTACAAATTAAAGCTGGCTGTGTTGGCCCTTTCTGGCATGATAAAGTAGCACTACCACATATCAGTGTGGTTATAAACAGAGACGCAAACAGGGGACAGAATCGTGTCAGCCTTTGTTGTGAGGCTCATACAGGTAATGCAGAACCTGCCTGTATCAATTTTTTTAGATGAAACTGCAAGTAAAGATAATTCTTCTAGGAAATGCTCAGACCCCAAGGTGTACACAGACCCAGATGGGCCCTCAGGCTTTGTTTGAGAAGATTGAATTCATCAAGAGAGTCGGAAGACACCCACTATAGGAATCATAAAATATTCACAGAGAAACACAAGGAATGTGTACAACACATAGGTGGTGACAGGAAACAGCTCTGGGAGATCAGGGTTGGGGCCACCCAGGGAAGCTACCTAGAGGGCGAGTAAATTTTGAACGAGGTTTTGAAGGCTTTTTGTGAGGGGTCGGGGGAGGATAAGACGAGCATCCCTGTTATGTGTCTACATGTCCCCCACTGGCAATGACTGCAATGAACTCTGTCCACGGCAGGCAATGCCACACCCAGTTCTCACATGTGTCCACCAAGCCATGGAGCTCCTCCTTGACCCCAGGGCAGTGATAGCCAGGCCTAAAGCCACGTCGTGCAGCTCAGCAGGCACTTAATGAGTACCCAGTGAGGCAGAGACTGGGGAGCGCAAGGCTGCAGGGCAGGTGCAGGCAGTGCCAGGGGAAGGTGGAGGGATGCAGCTACCAGGAGACCTGGGTTTTGCCAGTGGAGCCCCATAGGCTCAGGTGACAACTCACTAAGCCCTCTAGAAGGGGAAGCTCTGTGGCAGCCAGGTCACCAGCAGTCCCTGCCAGATGCTCAGGGAGCTTGGAATCCAACATCAGCAAGGGGAGGGAGGTGATAGGACTTGGCTTTGGGTTTCTTTTGATCTCACTTATCACATGGTGTCACCCTCGACTCCTCCCTTTCCTAATAATGACAATAACATCAGAGCTAACATCCACTGACCATTCACCAGGTGCCGGGCTCTCCATTTCACGTACATCACCTTGGGTGTGTTGGCACACTGACAATCCTCGCTTCACAGAGAATAAAACCAAAGCTCAGAGAGGTTAAAAACCTGCACAAGTTTACACAGGAGGCAATGATGAGATTCTAAACCATGCAGGCTGGCTACAGGGTCTGTGATCAGTTTCTTTTTATTTGGAAATAATTTCAAACTTACAAAAACACTGCACATGTACAAAGAACTCTTTTACACTCTTACCCAGATTTGCCAACTGCTAATTTGACACATTTATCATTCTCTCTCTCTCTCCACACACACACACACACACACACACACTCACACACACACACTTTTCTGAACCATTTGAAAATGAGTTGGAGAGACATTTTGCCCTTTTAAACCATAACACTTCAGTGTGTAATTCCTAAGAACAGGGAATTCTCACATATAACACAATTTGGAGGAATTAATATTGATACATTACTATTACTAGATCCAACAGTGGCACTCTGTATTGGATGCTCATACCTGCAGGCCAGCAGAGAGAAAGTAGGTCCACTGAGAAATGAATCCCTGATCACAGCGAGGCTGGACTGCTTCTCCTGTTGCTTCTGACGGCTACTGGACACATCTTTTGGAAGCTCTGGCACCCAGTGTACCTGCGGCAATACCTGATGCTACCCCAGGATGTGTCGTGATTCTGTCACAAACTTCACTGCTGGAGGACCCTGGGTATGGCTCATCACTGGGTGTATCTAAAGGAACCCAACACAAGGGCCTGTATTGATAACAGCAGTAATAGTAGTAATCATAGCAATACAGTGACCCCTTCCTGAGGTTTGCCTCAGGGCCGAGTGCGCACCAATCTGAGACATCAGGAAGGGACCCTCTGCCATGCTTTTCAGAATGGAGAAAAGAGACAAACTCTTAGTATAAGACGGTGCCAATGGTGGTGACTGTCAGCAGGTGAAAGGTCTGATTCTCTTATAGTGCTGGGCCCTGGGTATGTACCAGTGGGGATGCAGAGAGTTAGACACAATGGAAGGATTGATTGCTGCCCAAGCTGGCTCTAGAAAAAAGGCAGCCAGTCTCTAGGGTGAGGGTATATGTTATTGCCATCTTACTTCATGGGAGCACCTACTATGTGCCAGGACCTATATCAGACAGTATTCTGTTGTGATCCATAAGGGTTTCATCAGCTGAGTTTCAGAAGTAGATCACCAGACTTTCCTCCTAGTATATCTTAGTCTTCAAACTTTGCTGAAACCTATCCACTGCTGGTATTTGAAATGCCAATGGCATAGCTTCCAGCAGCATAGCAATACGCAAGCCACCACAGTTCAAAAAATGATATAGTGCTAGAAGATGAGCCTCCTAGGTTGGAAGGTACTACACAACAGTCACAACAATGGACTCAAGCGTACTGAGGATCATGAAGATTGTGCAGGACTGGGCCATATTTCATTCTGTTACGAGTTGGAGCTGACTCGACGGCAACTAACAGCAACAATATGTGCCAGGCACTGTCCTAAGCCCTTTTCCAACCTCTGATGCAGGTTAATTGTATTATCTGCATGTTCTTTTAACACAAGAAAACTTAAACTCAGAAAGCTATAAGGTCAAGGTCTTACAGCTCAAGCAGGGACACCAGGATTCAAACCTGTGTCTGACTCCAGGTGCCTTTTTCTTAAACACTGTGCTCATCTGCCATTAGACTCAGAGGTATGATCAGTGACAGAAAAGCAGAATAGACCTCAGAGCAACGAGTTTTCATCACTCAGGGGCAGGGCAGGTGGATGGCTCTGGAAACGCAGAAACACAGATTCTCAGCTGTAACTTAGCAACTCAAAGCTTCTCTTGCTACAGTTATTTCCTGCCCAGCCAGAATCTGAATGCCCCGCACATATACAGTAAACATTTGGTGAATGAACCCTATTCTGTCTGTACTCCTGGTCACTTAGTCCTATTAAACTCATCCCCAAAACGGTGGAAGTCAGACCTTCCCTTCCCTTCCCATGCCGGGCAGGGTCGGGCCTCGTTTTGCCCAAGAGTAGGCTCAGAGAATTACTTGGCATAAAGTAAGCAGACACTGGTCACCCACGAGGTGCAGGACTCTGGCCTGAGGTCCTCAGACTCCCGTCAGTGACCTGGAGACAGGGCCCTACACAAACGCATAGGGTCACAAACAGAACAACCAGAACGCAATTAAAGAGAATGCTGACACATTGTGAAAAATCTAATGTCGCTGAACAATTTCTGTAGAAACTGTCAAATGGAAACCAAATCGCTGAATAAACTTTCACCGAAAACACAATAAAATTATTATTAAAAAAAGCATGGGGTCAGGAGTCCATTAGGTCCCTCCTTCAGAGGCGACCTGGACTCTGTCAAGCAGGCAGTGACAAGCTCTTACCACTGGCACACAGGAGGTGCCCTACCGAGTCCCAAGAAGCCAAGAGATCAGCTGCAGGCCTGCCCAGGTACCGCCGCTGCCCTCCAAGGCAGCTCGGAAGCCGAGGACCCCTCCGCTCACCTCACCTGGCTCCCTGCCACCCGCACCTCCTGCGCATCATCACCCTAAACAAAAGGGCGTGGGGACCCGGCTGCCAGTGCCCGCCTGGAGCTAAGGGTTCGGCTCGCACCCCGGCTGCCCGCACCCCGAACCCCCCCACACCTCCTCAATCCACATCACACGTCATTCCTGCGCTCTGCAAACTTCCCCGCTCCCACAAACGTCCCGAAATCTCCCCGTCACCCAAGGGCGCGGCACCCTAGTCGTTCCCACCTGAGGGCGGTCCGGGGTCGAGCCCTCAATTCCAAACCCCAACCGGGTCGTGGAGCCCTCAAACCCTCTAGCGCGCGCCTCTCACCTGAAGCCCGGGCCCGCCAGACTGAAGCTGCCTCCGCCGACGAGTCCAGGCGGCCCCTCCGAGGTGCCGACTTTGGCTGAACCCGCCACTGCCGCCGCCACCGGAGCTTACTCCGAGCGCGGGAGGCCCCGGCAGCCAGGACAGACTCCGCACAGCGGTTCGCTCTAGCGCCGCCGCCGGGCTCGCAAGTGCATGTGATTAGCCCTCCCGGAGGGCGAGCCCGACGCGGGAGCCTCTGCGCCTGCGCAAACCCCGGGTTCGCGCGCCCGGGCCCTGGGCCTGAGCCAGCCCCTTGGCTCGCGGAATCCTGGGAGTTGTAGTTTGAGTCCAGGAGAGCCCCCTCAGCCCGCGGAATCCTGGGAATTATAGTTTGCACCCTGAGAGTCTTGAGTTTTACCTGATGTTAGTATTACACATGTATGGTAGTCTTGATAATAAATTTAAATGCAAATTAAACCAGCAGCCAGGTATTAGTATAAAATCAAAGTAATTAATACGTTCACGTGCTTTTAAAAAATATAACTACCAAACCAAGACCAAAACCATTGCTCTCGAGTTGATTCTGTCTCATAGAGACCCTGTAGGACAGAGTAGAACTGCCCCACAGGGTTTCCAAGGCTATAATCGTTACAGAAGCAGAGTGCCACCACTTCCTCCTGCCGAGTGACTGGTGGGTTCAAACCACCGACCTTTTTGGTTAGCAGCGGAGGGCTTAACCACTGTGCAACCAGGGCTCCTTTTATAATACTACAAAACAAACAAACAAAAAAACCCGTTGCCATTGAGTGGATTCTGGCTCATAGCGAGTCTATAGGACAGAGTAGAACTGACCAATAGGGTTTCCAAGAAGTGGATGGTGGATTCAAACTGCCAACCTTTTGGTTAGCAGCTGAGCTCTTAACCACTGCACCACCAGCGCTCCTATAGTACTGCAGGGGGCTTAAATACAAAAGCACCAGCCTCCTATTGTGCCACTACAACTCCCTTACCCCTACGTTATCCCACCCTTGACCTCTAGCTCCTCAAGAGCAACCACTCCCAACTCACAGGAGTGTTGCTTCTGGCATTTATTGCCAATTCTTGGACTATACATATGCCCTCATTTTTGAATTATAAATTTTACACCTCCACTGATTAGGATATACGAGAATTTAACTCAGATGTGCACCGACCATGACTACCCACACCCCCATAGCATTATGAGATAACATTTCTGACTATCTAATTGGAGAAACGCTATCTTTAATTTATAATTATTTTAAATCATAATGCCCAGTGTTTAAGAAGTAAGTTGGTCAAATTAAGCAGGGCAGTTTGACAATACAGTCAAAAGCCTTTAAAAACATACTGCGGACCTCTAACCAAGAAATGCTAATCATCGTGGATTAATGCAAAGGCTGAACAGTTTTGTCTGTAACAATAATAAATTAAAAAGTTGGAACGACAATATTACTTTGAGACAAAGTAGAATCAAGAGCAACCAAAATTACCAGAGATAAAAAGGAATCTTATACAGTGATAAAAGGGTCACTTCATCAAGACATAAAAATCCTAAATGTGCAGATACACAACAACAGAGCCCTAAGATAAACGGTTCAAATATTAATAAAACTAAAAGGAGAAATAGACAAGTCCTCAGTAATGGTTGGAAATATCAACATTCCTCTCTCTACAATTGATAGAACAATTAGAAAGAAAATCAGCAAGGATATAGAATGTGGATCTGGAACTCAAGGTTTAGATATGTGGATTTGGGAGTCATCCACTTAGAGAGTTGTAGGGAAGAAACAAAACAAAGTTTAGTAAAGCAGAAAGAAAGTTTTATTCGGCATATATTCAAAACGGCAAAAGTGGAAAGCGGAGAAGCATGCTGCCAGAGCCATGTCTGCCTGAGTCCAAGGAACAGTTACAGAATGGCCGGTATATATTAATATTACAAAATGGGCAAAGCCATTGAAAGCTTCACCTTTTCACAGTTGACCAGAAACTGTGATCTATTCACTAAATGCTACTAGACAATTAAAAGAGTGGAAAGTCTGTTGTGTTCCCTTTGATTGGTTTATGTGAAAGATTCCCTAAAAGATATTTTCCAAGATTGTCCTAGCTATTGTCTTTATATCTCAGGGCCCAGTTGATGTGTCCTTGTGAATCCTTGTAAGCCCAGCTCCACCTGGGTCACATTCTCTATGCTTAAGGACAGGGAATAATGACTTCCATTTATTTCCTAAATCAAGAGAAATAGAAAGGGAATGTGACCCCAGAGAAAGAGAGGGGCCTAGCCTTGAGAAATGACAAACTCAGCTTGGTGCTCTATAAAAGTTATTGATTTACAGAACATATTACACAAGATCTTAAAAAGCCAGCTACCCAGCCCACCTTGGATGGGAATTCCAGAACACTTAATCGTGGTCATGAGGAACCTGTACATAGATCAAGAAGCAGTCATTTGAACATAACAAGGGGATATTGCGTGGTTTAAAGTCAGAAAATGTATGCATCAGGGTTGTATATTTTCACCATGCTTATTCAATCTGTGTGCTGAGCAAATAATCCAAGAAGCTGGACTAAACAAAGAAGAACTGGGCATCAGGATTGGAGGAAGACTCATTAACAACGTGTGTTATGTAGATGACACAACCTTGCTTGTTGAAAGAGAAGAGGACTTGAAGCACTTACTGATGAAGATCAAAGGCCAAAGCCTTCAGTATATATTACACCTCCACATAACAGAGACAAAAATCCTCACAACTGAACCAATAAGCAACATCATGATAAACGGAGAAAAGATTGAAGTTGTCAAGGATTTCATTTTACTTGGAAGCAGCATCAAGAAATCAAAAGACACATTGCATTGGGCAAATCTGCTGCAAAAGATCTCTTTAAAGTGTTAAAAAGCAAAGATGTCACCCTGTGGACTAAGGTGCGCCTGACCCAAGCTATAGTATTCTCAGTAACCTCATATGCATGCAAAAGCTGGACAATAAATAAAGAAGAAGAACTGATGCCTTTCAATTATGGTGTTGGTGAAGAATATTGAATATACCATGGACTGCCAGAAGAACAAACAAATCTGTCTTGGAAGACGTACAACCAGAATGCTCCTTAGAAGTAAGAATGGCTAGACGACGTCTCATACTATGGACATGTTATCAGGAGGGATCAGTCCCTGGAGAAGGACATCATGCTTGGTAAAGCAGAGGGTCAGCGAAAAAGAGGAAGACTCTCAAGGTAATAGACTGACATAGTGGCTGCAACAATGGGTTCAGACATAAAAATGATTGTGAAGATGGCACAGGATGGGGTAGTGTTTTGTTCTGTTGTACATAGGGTTGCTATGAGACAGAATTGACTCAACAGCACCTAACAACAACAAAGTATCTCCCACAACATTAAATAATTATTATTTTGCAATATACTTTTCTTGACTTTTTAGGTGGTCCATGATTTTATTTAATGAATCCCTTATTACTGAGGAGTTAAGCAGTTTCCGAGTTTTATTTGTTTGTTTCTTATTTATTTATTTTATTTTGAAATGATTATGGATTCACAAGAAGTTTCAAAAATAGTATATATATACATATATATATATATAACACAAAACTGTTGCTGTTGAGTTGATTCTGACTCATAGCGACCCTATAGGACAGAGCAGAACTGCCCCATAGAGTTTCCAAGGAGAGGCTGGTGGATTTGAACTGCAGACCTTTTGGTTAGCAGCCAAGCTCTTAACCACTGCACCACCAGGGCTCCACAAAAATAGTACAGAGAGGTGAATTTCATTTGGCCTTTCCTTTCTCTGTTTTTAGTCAATGGATTTCATTCTTAAAGTCACATGAGGGCTGCTGCAGCTCCTGCCATCACCACTGAGATCGAGACAGGAAGTGGAGGACGGGCTGGAAGCAAAAGGGACTTTTCTAGAAGTCTCGCACAAGATTTCTGCTTACATCTCATTGGCCACCCTTATTTGCAAGGGAGGCCCAGAAATGTAGCTTTTTGATTCCTAAGGGAGAATGAATATTGGTTAAGTCACATTCCCAAACCAAATTGCTTTGGGTATATCTCCACCTGGCTGGCCTGCCACCATTTTACAATCTACATGATGAAATTGATGATGACGGTAATGATTAGGATGGTTTTTAAATATGTCTGCAAATTCTTTTACTCTCCTTGTTTCAAAAGGTACAGTTTAGTTCCCTTTCCCTTGAATATGGGTCAAACTTAGTGACTCGCTTCTAATAAATAGAAGTGATGTTATGTGACTTCTGAAGCTAGTTCATAAAAAGGATACAGCTTCCCTGAATCTCTCTCTTGCTCTCAATCTCTCTCTCTCTCTCTCAATACAGTTGCCTTTGGAACCTAGCCACCATGTTGTGAGGAAGCTCAGGCTACATGGAGAGGACATACATGGCTGTACCAGCCTAGAGCCTCAGCTGGGCCTTCAACTGACATCCAATATCAATTGCCAGGTATGTGAGTGAATGAGCCTTCAGATGATTCCAGCCCCAGTCTTTCAGCTGTCTCAGCTGCAGGTGTAAGTCATCCCTGTTGTGCCTTGTCTACGTTTTTGACCCACGGAAATTGTGATAAATAATAAATGATTTTTGTTATTTTTGAGCCATTATGTTTTGGAGTAATTTTTAATGTAGCAATAGATCCTTAATATCACCCTCCTTGCACCAAAACCTGTATTAGTTATCTATTGCTGCATAACAAATCACCCCAAAACTTAGTGGCTCAAAATAACAGTAATCATTTATTATATCTCGCAGTTTCTTTGAGTCAGGAATCTGGAAGCAGCCTGGCTCATTGGTTCTGGCTCAGGGTCTCTCATAAAGCTGAGTCATGTCAGCTGAGACTGTAGTCAACTGAAAGCTTGGCTGAGGCTAGAGGATCCATTTCCAAGATGGGTAAGTCACATGGCTTGGGAAGTTTGTTCCTCTTCATGTGGGCCTCTCCCTGGGGCCCCTTGAGTGTCTTTACAACATGGTGGCTTGTTTACCCCAGAGTGAGTGATCCAAAGTGGAAGCTGCAATACTTTTTGTCACCAAGCCTTAGAAGTCACACACTGTCACTTCTGCAGTATTCTCCCGTTTACATAGGTCAGCGGTGGTATAGTGTGGGAGAGGACCTCGCAAAGACATGAATACCAAGAGCCAAAGATCAGTGAAGACTCTTTTTTGGAGCCTGACTACCGCAATGGTAGTCAGAGCTACTAAGTTTAGTACCTGAATTGTGTCTCCCAAAAATGTGAGTTGTATAAATTCTACTCCCTATGGTGGCGTAGTGGGTAAGAGTTTGGCTGCTAAGCAAAAAGGTTGGCAGTTTGAATCTACCAGGTGCTCCTTGGAAACCCTATGGTGCAGTTCTACTCTGTCCTATAGGGTCACTATGAGTCGGAATCCACTCAATGGCAACGGGTTTTGTTTTGTTTTTTCCTACCTGTGGTTATAATCCCATTTGGTAATGGGTTTTCTTTGTTATGTTAATTAGCAGCATTAGTGTAGAGTATGATTTAAGTCAGTCTCTTTTGAGCTATAAAAGTGCTGACTGAGCAAGTAACCAATCAAGCAAGCAGAGATGGGGGAAGATAGATACCATGCCGCATGAAGATCACCAAGATCGTTAAGGAATAGAAGCTGAAAAGATAGGACTTTTCCCCAGAGCGAACAGAGAGAGGAAGCCTTCCCCTAGGGCCAGCACCCTGAATTCGGACTTCTAGCCTCCTAAACTTTGAGAAAATAAATTTCTCTTTGTCAAAGTCAGCCACTTGTGATATTTCTGTTACAGCAGCTCTAGATAACTAAGACAGTACCTATTAGGTGTTTGGCTTTGTATAGAACTTATTTTATGTAATCCACGCATCAATCTTATGCAACTGATTATTGTTTGTCCCCAGTTTACAGATGAGAAAACTGAGGCCAAGGGTCATTAAATACCTTGCCCAAGGCCATGTAGCTAGCAAATGGAGGAGCAGGAAGGAACCCAATTTGTTGTGGCTCTCCTACCTGTGATCTCTCCTTTTCCGTTTCTCTCAGGGGCTAGAAGCCTTCAAGCTACTTTACACCCCTTCTGCTCTCTCTTCCCCCAACTGCCAAGTTGTGAAGATCCTACTCTGCAGTGTCTATCCTTCCCCTCATCCTCTTCAAATCTGACTTCTACTCTCTTGGTTCAGGGTGGTAATATATGTGTTAAAAACCAAAACAAAACAAAACAAAAAACAAACCTGTTGCTGTCAAGTCGATTCTGACCCATAGTGACCTTATAGGACACAGTAGAACTGCCCTATAGGGTTTCCAAGGAATGACTGGTGGATTCGAACTGCCAACCTTTTGGTTAGCAGCCAAACACTTAACCACTGAGAAAAATAAAAAAGATTAAAAAAGTACTTATCTGTTAAATTAATGAAGAAACTGACTTTAGCAACTTGTCATAACTCAGTTGGAAACCCATGAGTCTATTAGGATCTTTGAAAGGAATCCTCAGACTCAAAGCAATGGAGAAACAGATAACCAGGTAATCTCAGTGGAGTCTGTGTCCAAGTCAGAAAAACGCAGCCAAGGCAAGGCCTGGGAGAACTGGATTGAGAGAAGAGGCAGAGCACAAAGCCTTCCCCCAGCCATCCATCCAGACCTAGTGTCTCCAGATTTGGCAACTGCATGAGGTTGTGAAGGACTTTCAAAACAATGCCTTTTAAAATTTCGTAATTGCTTTTAAGAAAATGTAATTGTTGTAAATATTCCATATTATATATTTTTAATTCAAGGTTATATTTTCCCAGCTCACTGATGGTATGATAGGCAGTATTGCTAGCATTTAGTCTTACCAAGTCTGTTTGTTGTGGGGGCACCCTTCTTTCCCTGCCACAGTGAGCTCCCACAGGCCTATTCGAGCAGGAGGCGTAATCAGCGCTTTGTTAAGGTCCCTGCTATGCACTGACTTGTATAGTTAATTAAATGATACCCAAAGAGAAGGATAATTTTATAAAAGAGACATTCATTTCCTGAAACTACAGCTTAAATGATTGCAATGCCTTTAATAAGCTTTAAGTTGTGGGGGAAGATATGTGCAATTTGCATAATTCCAAATCACCCCATTCTTTATCTTCTCACCCCCAACACTACCCTTCGCCTTTTCCTCCAGCTGATGACTGTTTTTTCATTGTTCTGCCCATTCAGGCTCCTGAAAGAAGATTTTATTCTGAATGTGAGTAGGCAGAAAGATGCATACTCCACTGGGGAAGATAGATGCCATTGACAACAGCCTAGAGATGCCAAGAGGTACCTTAAGGTGAGATCCTACTGCAGAATGAAAGAAATGGAGTGAAGAGACGGAAGAGAAAAGAAAAAAGAGTAAGAAAGTGAGGGGCCACTGAGCTCCTGGATGCAGCCAGACCTGAAGCTAAAATCCCTAAACTTGTAAGAAATACAAACCAATCAATTCCCTCCCTCCCTTTTTTGCCTCGATCCAATTTGAGTAGGCTTTTTCATCATCATTAGGAACGAGTCTAACAGCTAAACGTAGGCAATTGGAAAAGGACAGAAAGGGCACTTCCTCTCCTTTTCCATCCTTCAAGTTCTCAAGGGAATAAAAATCTGCTTTCAAAGGACTCCCGAGAGCCAAGAACACAGCCAAGAGTGTGACTGGGGCCTAGTGTTGCTAGTGATCTCAGAGAACTAGGAGGGACTCCACTGTTGAGGCCCAAAAGAAGGTGAGATCTGGAGAGCTACATCAGAGCATGCAGCAAAGGCTGGGGAGGCCATCTCAGAGAGAATCCCCAATTCTGCAATGCCCATGGGAGAGTAGGGAATCCCACATTGGGACTGGGCAGCAGAGGCACTCTCCCTTATCATGAACTATTTGCTGGCTTGGCATTTGCGATATGCTCTTTCCTGGTACTTTAATTTGGCTAAACTGACAGCTCATTATACATGAAGTTTTGGAGAAGAACAGTTGGAGTTTGGGCTTCTAAGTCAGATGGATCTGATCGTGAACACTGACTTGCTATGTGACCTCTTTAAGCCTTAGATTATTCACTGAGAAAATGGAAGTAATGACAGTGATCACTGTGCAGGCAGAATGACACAGGTGATGCTGGGGGTTCTCTGCCCCCTTGAGAAGCAGGGAGAAGTGTCTTGATTCTCCCCTCTCCTCTAGTCTTATGGCCTGGTTGGTCACAAGGCCACCCCAGGACTGGTGGCGCAGTGGTTAAGAGCTCAGCTGCTAACCAAAAGGTTGGCAGTTTGAATCCACTAGCTGCTCCTTGGAAAACCTATGGGGCAGTTCTACTCTGTCCTATAGAGTTGCTATGAGTTGGAATCGAATCCACAGCATTGTTTTTTTTGTTGTTTGTTTGTTTGTTTTTAATGTCTTCATGGTTGCTATTATGCATCAGTCCAA
This sequence comes from Dugong dugon, assembly GCA_030035585.1. Taxonomy (NCBI): domain Eukaryota; kingdom Metazoa; phylum Chordata; class Mammalia; order Sirenia; family Dugongidae; genus Dugong; species Dugong dugon. The sequence continues at coordinate 24,183,219 of CM057481.1, read as the reverse complement.
ACTGGAGACTGCCTCTTCACCAGTATCCTCAGAAAAGATCACTCACATAAAGCATTTGTGAGAGTAATAGAGTAGTGGACTTTACTGAAGTACTGGCACTAAGAGTTGGGATATGCCATGTACCCTAGAGCAAACAATATCCAAATTAGAACCTCTTCATCTGTAACCACCAGGGGCCCTCTTGCAGCTGGTACTTCACTCTTGTCTTGGATGGCTGTCTGCCTTCCTCCCTCTCCTCTTCCTCCAGCCTCTTCTCCCTTTTGCCCTTGGCGCCTCCAAAACAGCAGTTTCTTCTCTTTGCCTTATGTAGGGCAGCCACTGCTCTTCTCTGAAGCCTTGCAATTAACTGATTCTCTGGCCCTTGAGCAAGTCTCAACTTCTGCCTTGAGTCAGAAGGTTTTTGGGCAATGAAATCCACTCTGGAGGTTAAAGTAGGATGTGACTCAAGTGACTCACAGATTTGTTGGGGGTGATGAAGGAAGAGACTCTAGCCTGGGCTTCTAGGAACAATTCCCTCAATCATAATGGTCTGCCAAGGGAACTACTGCCACCCAGCCCCAGGATCAGCTGCCTCTTCCTCTGCCATGAGCAGGAAACTACCACTGCCCCTGCCAGCCATAGAGAAAGCAAACTCCTCCGCTACCATTTCCTCATGCAGGCGTACCACCTAATGGAGTTGCCTCCTTCTTCTAAGTTTCATAGGATGCATCTGCTTGGTGGGGCCCTAGCTGCAAAGCATTTGGAAAATGGAATTAGTATTTCTCCATCTCCAGTGTGAAGGGCACAGTAGAAGGCAGTTGGAGTGAGTGACAAGTGAGCCAGCCTCTGGTATCTGCTACACTCACCAAATGCTTTATGTAGTTGTTTTTCAAGACAGTTCCTTTCATAAGAAGTATTCTACTGCCAGATTTCAAGACAATTTTTTTTCTATTGTATTACAAGTCAGTCTGTGAAGATTAAATAGATGGTCTAGTGAAGCTCTTGGCACATTGTCTGTCATATTAAAAACAAAACAAAACCTGTTGCTGTCTTGTTGATTCTGACTCATAGTGATGCTACAGGAGAGAGTAGAACTTCCCCATAAAGTTTCCAAGGAGTGGCTGGTGGATTTGAACTGCTGACCTTTTGGTTAGCAGCTGGGCTCTTAACCACTGTGCCACTAGGGCTCTGTCATATAGTAAGTGTTTAATAAATGTTAACTATTAACCAGTAAGGAGGTACCTTACTGGCCCTTCAAGTCCTAGGGAGGATTTCCAACCCAAGGTGCTTAAGGAGAGCAGGAGGATAGAGACAGAGAGAGAGAAAACCAATTAATGACTGTGTTGATCTTTAAATTTCTTCCTTTATGGTCCATCTCAATTCTCTCTAAGTGTCTTATCATTCTTCTAGAATGACCAGCTTCACTTAGCATTGACTCTGCCTGTTGAAACCTCTGAACAAACCTCAGCCCTTCACAAGACTTGAAAGTCTTCTGTAGCCCCTGTCGTAGTTTCTGCTGTGTATCTCCATCAGCCTTCACTAATTTTTTGTCCATTGTCCAGAGGCTGCATGACTGAAGAAAGTGTTATATCCAGATGTAACCGCTAAGAGTAAGCAAGATGGGCAATGCCCCCATCTTGGATAATGCCCTGACAAGCGTAGACATTAAAAAGAATGCTCCATTGTTGAGTTTCCCATTGGGATTCAGCATTTTCTTCTCAAACAACCTAAACAACTTGCTGCACATCACATACAAGAAACAATTCTATCAAGAGAACATCTGGAGATCAGGGCTGCAGTTAGTTTGTTGAGGCACAGCTATGGGTGAATTGAATTTCACCTGCTTGTTACATGGACCAGCATGGCTGCAGGTCTCTAGTTCTACACAGGGAACAACTTTTCTTCAACAGTTTCCTTCATTTGGCAAACACTCTGTGCAATACTTTATTTGGGGTATTTATCAGTGTTTTGAGACATCTGCAGTGTACATTTTCAGACCATACAACTTTAGAGAAGCTATTGGACAGAGTTATGTCCATCAGAGAGAAAGCTGAAGGCTTGCTGATTTTGCTTCTTTTATTTTTGAAAAAAATTCTGGCTGAATCTACCTTGGTTCAGAGCCAAGGTGGATGGGGACAATTGTCTGACAGACTTTCTAAATAATTCTGGAGGAAAAAGAAGCTCTCTGTTTGTTCTACTCTGGTCATGTTGCTATCTACCCCCTCCTTTGTTCACAGGAGAAATTGCCAGCCCTTGGTCTGACTTTGGATAGTGGAGACCAGTCTCTTTATTTTTTTTATTTTTTATTGTTGTACTTTAAGTGAAAGTTTACAATTCAAGTTAGCCTCTTATACAAAAATTTATACATACATTGTTATGTGTCCCTAATTGCTCCCCTATACTGTGACGGCACCTTCCTCCTTTCCACCCAGATTTCCCGTGTCCATTCAACCAGCTCCTGACCCTCTCTGCCTTCTCTCATCTCACCTCCAGACAGGAGCTGCCCGTTTAGTCTCATGTATCTACTTGAGCTAAGAAGCACATTCTTCACGAGTATCATTTTATGTCCCATAGTCCAGTCTAATCTTTGTCTGAAAAGTAGGCCTAGGAAGTAGTTTTAGTGCTGGGTTGACAGAGCTGGGCCATGCTTTCTGGGGGTCCTCCAGTCTCAGTCAGACCATTAAGTCTGGTCTGTTCACTAGAATTAGACCAGTCTCTTTAATTTGCTCTGTCCCACATATTATTCTTTGTCAAGTACTTGATCCTGGATTGTGAAAAAGACATTTTGTAAAAGCAGAAATAGTAATAAGGCTGACTTGGGCAATGTGACCTAAAGAGCAAATGACCTCATTGGCACATTGGAATAAGAGAGGATTAACTTCAGTATCCCAAGTCATCACTTACTTATTGTGCGACCTTGGGCAAGTTACTTGTTTCTGTAAAACGGCAAGAGTAATAATAAAATTTATTCCACAGGTTATTGAGAGGTTTTAATAAGATAACATACGCTTTGTGCTTAGAATGGTGTCTGAAGCAAAGTAAGTAAACCGTTAAGAGAGGTTAGCTATAAGCTTGTTGAACCTATCTAAAACTCAGTTTTCTCCTCTGTGAAATGTATATAATTATACCTTCTTGTCAGGTAGCTATTGTTATATAACAAATCACCCCAAAATTCAGGGACTTAAAATAACAATCATTTATTAGTATAACTTGCATACCTATGTGTCAGTAGGAGACTGCCTTCGTTGATCTCAGCTGAGCTTGTTATGTTATCTGTGAGTTAGCTAGGGGAGCTTAGCTGGGGCAGCTCTGCTCCATATGACTCTCACTCTCCTCCAGGAGCCAACAGGCTCACACAAGCATGTCATTCTCGTGGAGATGGCAAAACTGCAATAGCACAGTTCCAATCGCATAAATGCTTTTTCACGCCTCTGCTTGTATCATGTCTGCTAGCAATCCTATTGGCCAAAGAAAGTAACATTGCTGAACTCAAAAGCAAGAGATAGAAAGTACACTACACCTTCTTGAAATGAAAAACCACATGGTAAAGAACATGGATACGAGATAGGTCAAGAATTGAGTTATTAATGTAATCTACTGCACCTACAAAACAAAATTATTTTTGTGTAACTTATGTAATATGCATAGTACATTGTAGGTTTTTAATAACCATGTCTGTCTCCACTGTTCAATAAATGTTGGGTAATTGACTATGATTTGAAGAGTAAAAATAAATTGGTTCCAGACATTTAAAGCTATCCTTTCTCATTATGAAGTTTGGCATATTATATAATACAGCAATCAATCGACAATTTGGGTAGGGCATCCTCATACACTGCTGGTGGAAATGTAAACTGATATAATCTTTGCAGAAAGAAATTTGACAATGTGTATCAAGGCCTTAAAAATGTGTACTCTTTGACCCAGAAATTTCCATTATGGCAAATCTACCCTAAGGAAATAAAAGAGCTATAGACAAAGAGTTACACATAAGGATGTTCAGTGATGTGCTATTTAGAGTAACAAGGAAAAAAGAAAAAGTGGGTGTTATGGATTGAATAATGTATGTCAAAATGTATGTCAACTTGGCTAGGCCATGATTCCCAGTATTGTGTGGTTGTCCATCATTTTGTGATCTGATGTGATTATCCTATGTGTTGTAAATCCTAACCTCTATGACATTAATGAGGCAGGATTAGAGGCAGTTAAGTTAATGAGATGAGATCCAATCTACAGGATTAGACTGTATCTTGAGTCAATCTCTTTTGAGATATAAAAAAGAGAAGCGAGCAGAGAGGAGAGGGAGCCAGAAGTGGAGTGCATCCTTTGGACCCAGGGTCCCTATGCTGAGAAGCTCCTAGACCAGGGGAAGAATGATGATAAGGACCTTCCCCCAGAACCGACAGAGAGAGAAAGCCTTTCCCGGGAGCTGGTGCCCTGAATTTGGACTTCTAGCCCCCTAAACTGTAAGGGAATAAATTTCTCTTTGTTAAAGTCATCTACTTGTGGTATTTCTGTTATAGCAGTACTAGATAACTAAAACAGAGGGCAATGCCAGATTAGTTTGTTGTAGAAAAATACCTCTCACTGAAAACAGCTAGGCAGCCAAGATTAAAATAAATCAGTTTGAAGGTTTAAGAGTTACAAAGACAGCCACAACTTGAGGATTCAAGATTCCAGAGACATGGGAAAGTAATTAAGGTGAGTCTGAACGTCTATGCTACTTTACCTGTCAAAGCATTTTTGGATTCTTGAGTAGTGTAAGCAAAAAAAGAAACACAAAAAGGATGCTAAGAAACATAGAATCTGAGCAAATCTGTCAGAAGTCAGAGTAGGGGTTGAAGAGGCAAAAATTAGAGTTCAGTGCTATTAAGACAGCTAGGCCTTCAGAGGCTAAGATCCTTTGAGAAGAGTAGTACAGAGAAGAGGGCTGCTTGTTCTCTTGAGGCATTTACCAATCCATAAACAGGCTGAGAGAAGCTGATAAGAAAGTGACAGCCAAGAAGTTGAGGAGCTAAACAGAGATTTTGCAGCCTCAGAGAGATGTGGGGATAAACATTGGCGTTGAAGTCTTACCAAGAAGGAGAGACTGGTAAACATCTCAGACCTTCAAATGTTACCCCTAAAAGCCTACATCCTGGAGTAAAGATGAACTGAAAATAAACCAGACCTTATAAAGACTGATACCCTGACTCAATCTATGATTAGATTAAAGTAATCTGCCCTAATTCTAACTACCTGCCATAAGCTAAAGGCTCATTCAGAGCATCTACAACATTTTATACACATTTTATGGCATTTAACCAAAATTCTCGGGATATCAAGAGACAGTAGCGGGAAAAGAATCAGACAAAAGAAATAGATTGAGAGGTGATAGACTTATTAGAGTTATCAATTATGGTCTTTAAAATATTTATGATTAAAATATGTTTAAGAAAATGGATGACAAAATGAAGAGTTTTGTCAGATAATTGAAATATATTGTTTAAGATTCAAATGGAAATTCTAGAATTAAAATTATAAGGGAAATTAAGAACTCAAGAGATAGGTTTAATAGCAGATTAGGCACAACTAAAGAGAGAATTAGTGATGTGGAAAATAGGTCAAATGAAAATACCTAGAAGAAACATGGAAAGAGAAAAAAGTAAAAAATGCAAAAAAGAATTTAAGACATATATGGGATATGGTAAAAAGGTCTAACATACACATAATTGGAGCCCTAGGAAAGAAGAGATAAAATGGAACAGAAGCAATATTTGAAGAAAAAATAACAAAGTATATTCCAAAACTGATGAAAAACATTAAGATTAGTGAAAGACACCAAGAAGCACTGTGAAATCCAAGCAAGATAACTACAAAGAATACCTTACATAGGCAAATCAAGTAAAACTGCTGTAAACCAAAAAGAAAGAGAAAAATTTTAAAGTTGGCAATTGGAAAAACGTACTGTCATTAAGAATGATGATTGACTTCTCAAAATAAATAAATGAACCCTATTTTAAGGCATAAATAGAATACCAAGCATAAATAAAAATGCACAAACTCCAGAAAATAAACTAGATAACTGGGACTTCCTAAAAATTAAATACTTATGCTTATCAAAGGACTTTTCCAAGTGAGTAAAAAGAGAGCTTACAGACTGGGGAAGAAATCTTTGGCAATGACATACCTGATAAAGGTTTAATCTGTAAAATAGACAGAAAACTTCAACAACTCAACAATAAAAAGACAAGCAACCAAATTGCGAAATGGAAAAAAGACATGATCAGACACTTCACCAAAGAGGACAGTCAGGTGGCCAACAAATACATGAAAAGATGCTCATGATCATTAGCTGTTAGAGAGATGCCAATCAAAACCATGATGAGATACCATCTTATGCCTGCAAGAACAGCACTGATCAAAAATTCAGAAACCAATTAATGCTGGTGAGGTTATGGGGAGATTGGAATTCTCATACACTCCTGGTGGGGATATAAAATGGTACAACCACTGCGGAAAGCAATATGGCGCCTCCTTAAAAAGCTAGAAATAGAAATACCATATGATCCAGCAATCCCACTTCTAGGAATATATCCTAGAGAAATAAGAGCCATCACACGAATAGACATATGCACACCCATGTTCACTGCAGCACTATTCACAATAGCAAAAAGATGGAAACAACCTAAGTGCCCATTAACAGGTGAATGGATAAACAAATTATGGTACATACACATGATGAAATACTATGCAACTATGAAGAACAATGATGAATCCATGAGACATCTCACAACACGGATAAATCTGGAGGGCATTATGCTGAGTGAAATGAGTCAATCACAAAAGGACAAACATTGTATGAGACCACTGTTATAAAAACTGAAAAAAGGTTTACACACAGAGAGAAACAATCTTTGATGGTTACAAGAGAAGAGGAGTGAAGGGGAAATCACTACCTAGACAGTAAACAAGAGTTAACTTTGGTGAAGGAAAAGACAATACACAGTATAGGGGAAGTCAGTACAACTTGACCAAGGCAAAGAAAGACACTTAGAGGAACACAAGAAAAAAAGAAAGAAAGAAAAGAGGCAATCATAGAAATACTATAGCATATTCAACCTTACAACAACAGTAAAAACAAATAATAACTTACAAGCAGATACATAGGCAGATACGTACTCTGAATAGGGGAAGGAGGGCACATAGGCGTATACCCACGTACATATATAGGTTAAGCTATGGATATATATATTTGTATGTACAGCATGTATATTCATATGTATAACAGCACAAACCCTAGCCTAGGAAACCCTATGGGGCAGTTCTATAGGGTCGCTATAAGTCAGAATCAACTAGATGGTAATGAGTAAAAAGATTTGTGGATGCCATAATAAGTAAAATCGGGAAAAGGCCTCCCCTGCCCAGTGAAAGTTTCTACATACAGACAAGCCTGAAAACTGAAGACATAATCCCTTTGCCTCCCCAAGAAGACATTATAGACAGATGCTGCAGGTGGAGGGCTGGGCAGGCAATAATGGCTTGAACACGGCCCCCAGGAAACCCACCTGCTCGCATTACATTTCCCTGGAGCTCTGCTGGCAGAAGGACATCTGTGACACAAGAAGTCTCCTTTCTGCAAGGCTTATACTCTTCAGGACGTGCATGTTTGGGAATATAAATTCTTTCTAAAAGCGCTTTTGTGATTTCTTGACTGAGGCAGTAATAATATGTTCATTGTGGGCGAAGTAAAAACCACTATAAACTAAAACAAAGCAATATAAAATGACCCTTAATTTCTCTATCCAGAGAGCACTGCAGTCAGCCTTTGGTATATCACCTTCCAAAGGGTTTTCTGTCTTGTGGGGATACTCAATATGCAAAGTGAGGCCTTACCGTGCATACTGTTTTGTGACCTGCCTTTTTTCACTTTCCAATATGTCATGAATGTCTTGGCAAGAAGAGTCTCTGGGAAGTGACAGCAATCCCCACTGGAAGCACAGACAGACAGGAGCGAGGGAGCCGACTCATCTACCCTGGCCAAAATCACTTTTCTTTAAGTGCCTTAGAGATGAACGTGGGCATTGTTAAACTATAATTTTCCATTTTTAATAAAACCATGATTTTCTTTGTTGCCATGAGTACATGTTTTTACTTTGTTCAGGATTAAGGTATTTCACTCCTTCGAGGGACGTCTAATTATATCAGTAATGTGAGCTAATTGTTCACTCCTTCAGATCATAGAGACATTATTTTATTTTACAGAAGTTAATGGGACTTTAGTAATGATTTGGTCAAGTCCCTTCTTTCTGGGTCAGGAAATTGAGATCTACATAGGTGATGGAATTGGACTTGGGTCATAAAGTTGACAAAGGACACATCTTAAGACTGCAGAAATGGTTTGCACATTTTCCAAATGCTTCTGGGTTGTGGGAATAGTATAGCCAGTAAGATCTGAGGACGTTGACTTTGTCCTAAATAATACTGTGATAAGATAGGGATGCCTGATGCAAACACCCATTTAAAGGCCACTCCAGATGTATCCCTCTCTCCTTTGCAGGTGCCCATGTAACCCTGGTAGAAGCTCTGGCCATGTGGGCTGATCACAGAATAGGATCCCTGGGGCTAGGGTGGGGTCCAGTGAAGTTAAGGCCAGGGGAAGAGGGAGACAGAGGGCTAGTATAAAACCATATCCTGGAGATGTGTTGAGAGTCAAATTGGAGAAGTCAAATGATTATCAGATACCGAGACAAACAAAGGGCTGGAAAGCCAGTGATCAGGAACCTGAAACCACAGAATCAAACCAGGAGGTGAGGAGGGAAGCAGAGCCACATTCAGAACCCTCTCAGACCTTGTCCAAAGGGCCCTGGTGGTGCAATGGTTAAGCACCTGAAAGGTGGGTGGTTCGAACCCACTAGCCGGTCAGTGGGAGGAAAGAATGACAACCTGCTCCCATAAAAATGACAGCATAGGAAACCTTATGGGGCAGTTCTACTCTGTCCTATGGGGTTGTTATGAGTCGGAACTGACTTGAAGGTACTAACAACAACAGACCTTGTCCTATATGTCACTTCTTTATGCTGGTCCTGATTTGTATCCTTTTTGTTATAATAAAACTGTAATGATAAGTACAGTACTTTCCTGAGTTCTAGGAATCATTCTAGTGAATTCTACATCTGAGAGGGTAGTGGGAACTTCCAAATTTGTAGCCAGCAGGTCAGGAGTGCAGGTGTTCTGGGGACGCTTGCACTTGCAGCTGGTCTGAAGTCTTGGACAGTCTGGAGGACTGTCCTGTTTAGCCTGTGAGATCTGACCTAGCTCTGGGTGGTCAGGATTGGAAGACGAACTACGTTTGCAGTTGGTGTCAGTAGACACATTGAAGGCACTAACCCAGACCTGGGGGCTCAGGAAGGTTCCCAAAGGAAGTGACGTTGAGTTTGGAGTTGAAGAATAAGTAGGAATTGGGCAGATGAAGGGGTTGATGGGATGGTGGTGATGAGGAACTTACCAGGAAGAAGGAACAGAGGATGCAAAAACCTGCCAATGAATCTAAGCAAAGTGATCGTTAGGAAATGAACTAAAAATTGTAATGGCTGGGGCACAGGATAAAAGAGTGTAACGAGGCTGGAGAAGTAGACAGGGGTCCTTCTCTTTGGTCCTCACATGACCATTTGTATTAGTTATCTGCATAACAAATCAAACCTAAACTTAGCGGCTTAAAACAACAAACATTTATTCTTTCACAATTTCTGTGAGTCAGGAATCTGGGTACAGCTTAGCTGGGTGTCTCTGACTCAGGGTCTCTCACAAGGCTGTAATCAATTTGTTGGACCAGGGTCTGCTGTTTCATCTGAAGGCTTGAATGGGGCCAGAGGTGGGTGGGGAACTCATCACTGCATTTGCTCATGTGGTTGTTGGAAGGCTTCAGGTCCTCTGACTGTTGGAGCAACCAACACCAGTTCCTTACTTCATGGGCCTCTCCATAGGGCAGCTGAGAGGACCAGCAAGATGGAAATCACCATCTCTGTGTAATGTAAATTTGGAGGTGACATCCCATCACTAGTGCCATATTCTATCTGTTAGAAGTGCAGTACTAGGTCTAGGCCACACTCAAGAGAAATGGATTATTCAAGTGCATGAAAACCAGGGGGCAGGGATCTTTGGTGGCTATTTTAGAAACTTCCTGACACACCATTCTTGTGCTTAATTAGTCCATGCAGCATAGATCTTAGGGAAAAGTTGGCTTATTCACAGATCTCATCCACTCCACATGCTCCAACCTTCTATTGCTTTCTTTCCTAGCAAGAGAGCCTTTAATTTAGTTATTTTTGCTTTAAACTGTTGTTTGTATTTTAAAGAAATTAAGAGGACAAAAATAGTCTTTTATATGTATCCACATATTTACCATTTTCGAAGATCTTCATTCCATCCTGTAGACCTGAGTTTCTATCTGGTTTTATTTCCCTTCCACCTGATGAAATTCCTTTAGCATTTATTCCAGTGCAGGTCTGTGGTTGGCAGATTCTCTTAGTTTTCTTTTTTTAATCTAACAATATTTCTATTTCACCTTTGTTCTTGAGGGATATATTCCCTGGATATAAAATTCTGGGGTGATGGTTCTGTTTTGTTTTTCTTTCCCAGTACTTTAAAGATGTTGTTCCACTGTCTTCTGGTCTTCTTTGTTTCTAATAGAAATCATGGGTCATTCAAACCTTTGCACCTTTGTGTGCAATATGCTCTTTTCTCTGGTTTCTTTCTCCCTTTTTTTGGACATTTTATTGTGGTTTAGGTGAAAGTTTACAGAGCAAATTAGTTTCCCATTCATCAGTTTATACACAGCTTGTTTTCGTTATACTGGTTGCAAACCCCTGAATGTGTCAGCACTCTCCCCTCTTCCTCCCTGGGTTCCCTGTGTCCATTTGCCCAGTTTTCCTGCCCCTATAGTCCTTCTGAACTTTGCTTTTGGGCAAATGCTGCTCTTTAGGTCTCTTACAGTTGATTGTTCTGAGATGGTGTTACTGTTCATTTTAGCAAGAGATCCTTTAAACCTCACATTCATAATTACCTCTGGTCTGGAGTTAACCTTAAAATATTTTGGGGATGAGAGTTTTTAAATAACATTCCATTCTCTGCTTTATCAAGTTACCCTAGCGCTTCATACTGTCTGCATTATGGTTCCAGAGCTGTAATATTCTGAGTTGCCCTAACACTTCTAAGTTACATATAGAATTTTTACTTTAGAAATAATGTATTTACCCTCTTCACCTAAATATTTTCTCTTTCTTTATTTAAAAATATTATCACATCTGTTTTTTCTCTTTCATGGAGTCCTATTTTTTGATATATGAAAACTTCTCCAGTTGCTGAGTCGACTCTGACTCATGGTGACCCTGTGCTCCACTGAGTTTTCAGTGGCTGATTTTTTTCAGAAGTAGATCACCAAACCTTTCTTCCAAGGTGCTTCTGAATGGACTCAAACCTCCAACCTTTTGGTTAGCAGTCAAGTGTTTGTACCGCCCAGGGTCTCCATAGGAAAAACTGATAAGCTTTTAAAAAGAATAAACAAGGTTCAGAAACTTGTAGGAACATTGAAGCCAGGCATGTGGTGAGGCTGTGGGTGCCAGGAGAGGAAGGCTGAGCAGCAGCAAGAGGCCTCAGGGTGGTGCTGTTCTGGGATGCCACCAGCATTTAGAGGGTGCCATGCAGGCTTGCAGTCCAGAAACTCCGCTTTGTCCATACCCCAGAGTTGATGAGTTGGAAGGCAGCTGACTCAAGCTGATTATACTCATAAAAGATTGATATCTATAAGCCATGGGTCAGCTTTTTTAATCTACATGGAGAAATGTAAGTTCTGGTGCCTGGAGATTCATGTCTTCTGGCCTGCATGTTATCTTCTTATAGGGATAGCAGTAGAATGAATGAGAACAAGCTTAGTTAGTTTCATGACTTGAATGCTTAATAGCTTTGCATTGTGATGGTTTGAAATAACACCTGCATGACAGGGATATCCCTGCTGTTGGGATGTCAGGTCATGTTCTAGGCCTAGATCACCTTATCCTCCTGGACAGCCATGAAAACACTACCAATATCTGTGGCTCTGGTGTGAGGCTAGCTAGCTAACCACACTAGGGCCCACATGTGCAAGAGAAGTCTGAACTCTTCAGGTTGTAAGTGAGAGAAATCCACTTGGAGTTACTATGGATGGAAATGGAATTTATTGGCTCATGGAATCCAGAAAAAGCATGAGTCATATGGATTCTCCCATCTTTGGGCTACATCACCATTGACCAGCTCCTACCACACAGAAGAAAACATGGCTCCCAAGCTTTATATCAGAAATGCCAGGCCACTGAGGAGTTGACTCTATTTCTCAATTTCTAAAAAATCCCAAGGAAGGGTTCAAGTAAGTCCCGAGGAGCAAGCAACTTGGAGGGAGTCAGGATCATGAAATAAAATGGCAGCTCCTGGGTAATAACATGGGAATGACAGTTGGGGCTGGAGGTAGGGAAATCCCTGAAGAAGGTAGGGGTGATGGAGTCCACCAAAGGGCCTCACTAGACCATGAGCCTCATGGAAAACCACAAGCAACCACCTCTTGTCCTAATTTGAGCACTTAAAACAGTTGTTACACACACACATAGTTCCATGTCTTTACACAATGTTGCTTTCTCCTACTCTACTAGATGAATGTGGTTGTGTTTTCAATCATACCTTAGGTGAGATAATTTGTGTGTTGGATGTTTCCTCTCCAATATTGTATTGGCTGCCAAATATGCACTTAAGTATGCCATGGAATCTATTCTGACTCGTGGGTGACCTCATGTGTGTCGGAGTAGACCTGTGCTCCAAAGGGTTTTCAATGGCTGATTTTTTGGAAGTAGATCACCAGGTCTTTCTTCCAAGTTTCCTATGGGTGGACTCAAACCTCCAACCTTTTGGTTAGCAGCTGAGTGTTAACATCTGCACCAGCCAGGGTCACCGTATATGCACTTACAGTGAATAAAAATGGTTTCTGACTATGTGAAACGCATACTATGTGGCTTCTCACCAAGATTGCTTACCCTACCTACACTCCTGGAGACAGGTGTTACTGACTGATGTTCTAACCAATCAGACCACAAGCAGACCCAACCAATAAAAACCAGAGGAAAGGCCCAGAGAAGAGGCAAAGAAATAAATGGGTGAAGACCAAAGTAGGGGACATTAAGTTAAAGACTGTGCTCATTTAAAACTGAAGAATGCAAAGACTTCAGTGTAATTTAATGGTGGTCTTTAAGGAAATTTCACACTGAACAATGAAGCACTTAGAAACTTAGATTTTTAGAGTTCCAGTCCCATCCCTTCATTTATAGACAAGAAAACTGAGGTCTGATGGGCTTAAGTGACTGTTTGAGGTCCCTTAAGTTGCTGGTGGTTGAAGACTCCTAGTGTCTTAGGCATCGATGTGCCTTTTCACAAAACAATGGTTACATGGAGATGTTATTGCATTGAACGTCACCACAAGCTCACGAAAGAAATATCATTTTTCCAAATGAGGAACATGAAGCTCAGAGATGCTGAGTGACTTGTTGAAAGCAACACAATGAGGAGGTGTTAGAGTCAGGATTTAAGCCCAGTATCCATAGAAAAGGCAGCGAGTGTTACAGAATGCAGAGAAATGAGGGATTAACACTGCCCAGAGTGTGAGGATCAGGAACGCTTCCACAGAGGTGACATCTGAGTGAGTCTTGAAGGATGAGTGGGAGTTTCCCAGGAGGACAAAGGAAAGAGAGCTTTCCAGGCAGTAGAGAACAGTAGGGACAAAGACACTGAAGTGAAGAAGAGCAAATAGCAAATGGACTTGGGAGGTGAAAGATGACAGTGAAAAAAGAGGCAGGAGCTAGCCCACCAAGGACCTTAAAACTTAAGCGAAGGATTTAAGATTTTATCCCTTTGAGCAGAGCTTCTCAAATTGTAATGTGCATGAGGATCACCTGGAGATCTGGTTAAAATGAAGATTCTGATTCAGTGGGTCTTGGGAAGAGTTCAAGAATCTTCATTTCTAATATGGCCCACATAATGATGATGCTGCTGGTCTGAGGACCACACTTTGAGCAGCAGAGCCTTAGATTTGTGCTGTCCGGTGTGGTAGCCACCAACCTCGTATGGCTATTGAGCACTTGAAATGTGACAAGTAAGACCAAGGAGCTAGATTTTTTATTTAATTTTAATAATCTTAACTTTAAAACTGGAGCTCAATTTGCATTGGGCAAATCTGCTGCAAAAGACATCTTTAAATTGTTAAAAAGCAAAGATGTCACTTTGAGGACTAAGGTGCGCCTGACTGAGAAGTTTTTCAATTTCCTCATGTGCATGCAAAAGCTGGACAAAGAATAAGGAAGACTGAAGAGGAATTTATTCATTTGAATTATGGTGTTGCTAAAGAATATTGGATACACTATGGATTACTAGAAGAAAGAACAAGTCTGTCTCAGAAGAAATACAGCCAGAGTGCTCCTTGGAAGCGAGGATGGCGAGACTTCATCTCACGTACTTTGGACATGTTATCAGGAAGGACCAGTCCCTGGAGAAGGACATCATGCTTGGTAAAGTAGAGGGTCAGTGAAAAAGAGGAAGACACTTGATGAGATGGATTGACACAGTGGCTGCAATGACAGGCTCATACATCCAATCGTGAGGATGGCGCAGGACTGGGCAGTGCTTTGTTCTGTTCTACATACGGTCTCTGTGAGTCGGAACTGACTCGATGGCACCTAACAACAACAACAGCTCAATTTGTTATTGGAAAACTTTTAAGTATATTTGGATTAATGTGAGTCTATGAGTCTACTTTTTCTATTGTCAGTTTTATAAATTCTCAACATAGACCAAGTATTTCTGATGAAAATTTAACATCTGGATTCAAAGACTTAGTATGCAAAAAGAACATAAAATATCTCATTAATAATTTTTATATTGATTATACATTGAAATGACACTTTGGATATATTGGTTTTGTTTAAAATATGTTATTTAAATTAATTCCACCTGTTTATTTTTACTTTTTTTTTTTTTTTTACGTTGCTACTAGAAAATGTAAAATTGCATATATGGCTCACATTTGTGACTTGTATTTTATTTCCCTACCACTCATCTGTCAGTTTGTTGTAGTGTGGTGGCTTGTGTGTTACTATAATGCTGGAAGCTATATTTCAAATACCAGCAGGGTCACCGATGGTGGACAGGTTTTAGGTTCCAGTGGAGCTTCCAGACTAAGATAGACTAGGAAGAAAGGCCTGGCCATCTGCTTCCAAAAATTAGCCAATGCAAGCCTTACGGATCACAACAGAATACTGTCTGATACAATGCCAGAAGATGTGCCCCCTTGGTTGGAAGACAATGTATCATTCTGTTATACATAAGATTGACATGAGTTGGAGCCAATTCAATGGCAACTAACAACAGCATTCTATTACTACTGGACAGTCCTGCCATAGATGAGAAGGAGATATTATCTCTTACCTTTCACCTAAGGAGAGTTCCTGGGGGTTTCTTAGGCTTTCTCTATTTGGAGAGTTGCTAGCACACAGTGATTCTTCCCTGTTTCCATGCATGGACAGATGGAGGCAAAAAGAAATTGTAGGATGTGTCCTGGGACACTGTTCTGGCTGCTGGAGGAGAATATTTATTGGAACAGCCTGTGGCTCCATTTTTCCCTGACCTGCATCTGTCTACAGGCTGTGCTTTGCTAGGAAATGCTATTAATTCTCATTATTTTTCTAGCCATGACAAGAAGACAAGTGGATGTATCTTTAAGACATGCAGTTCAGGGAGCTCAGAGCCCAGCCTGTCACAGCTCACTTTCCAGTTCACCTGTAACCATGACAACTCCATTGATGCAAGTTGCCATGGGTCATAATGTAATCTGGATCAGATTTTTTTTAAAAGAAAGAATGGAAAAACACTCAGCTTTGTCTCACGGAACTATCAGAGATGGTCTCATCACGCTTATTTAATTACTTTTGCTTGTGATTTCCCTGGGGAGGCATTTTTGCCAGGAATGATTTCCTGGGAAGGCAGGAGAATGCACGGAAGTGGTTGGTGTTATGGGATCCAATGGCTCACATGATCTTGGGCTGGTATTGGTGGGAAGATTTTCACCACATCCCCTCAAGTCCGTGTTATTTCCACTCTGTTAGCTCCAATGAAATATTAGACACTTCATTACATTTTGGAGCTGGAAGGTGCTCAGGTGGGAAAGTGGGGAGGGGAATAACGGACAGATCTGAACCCATTGTGGGTTTAGGTCTTGAATCTATGGATCCAAATTCAGGGAGGCAGAAAAAGCTGAGAAGGGATAAGAAGAAAGAGATCCAAGTATACAACCAAAGATGGAAAAAAACCCTGTAATCTTAAGTCCAAATAGGAAATATTATTAACTTATTTTTTATGTACTTCCTAGCTCTGTTTACTGAAAAGGCTTAGTAGCAATGAGTGGCCGTTATGCCCAAACTGTGGTCTCTAAGTACCATTTCTACTTAAAAAATGGCTGATTCCATGCCTGAGGCAAGAAACTTTCAAGGTGTCCTGAGACACCTGATTGTGCCAGAAAAGTAGGAAACTGGCAAACATTAACGGGGTCAAGTTAAAGCCACACTCACCCAAGGCTTAATTCAAAAGGTCTCCTGTGGGCTAAAAATGGAATAATTTGAGCATAAAAATTAACGTAATTTACTGAAATTGCAACTGACAGAATCAAAATCCAAAAATTTATAATAATCCTTAAGGAAGACAAGTTTATTAGTCTGCTTTGGATATTGATAGGGACCCTGACAAAGGAAGGGTTAAAAATCAATCATTTTGTTCTGTCTCTCCTATATGAATTATATTTCAGGGTAACCAAATAGTTGATGAAAGTTCTTTATTAAGAATTTCAGCTAATAAACACAGATGGAAAGATTGTTGTTGGTGGTGCCATCTAGTTGATGTCAATTCATAGCGACCCCATGTGACAGAGTAGAACTGCCTCATAGGGCTTTCTTGGCCATAATCTTTATGGAAGCAAATCCATAAATTTCTCAGAGTGACTGGTGGGTTTGAAACACCAACCTTTTGGTTAACAGACCAACGCTTAACTGTTAGTGCCACCAAAGTTCCTTAGATGGAAAGATAGAATTAGTAAATCTTTTGGAGTAATGTATTTAGGTAACGATTATCAATGGATGTTGAAACCATTTGGTGATATATTTTTTAATTTTTTCCCATACAAAAATTTGTACATACATTGTTATCTGACTCTACTTGCTCTCCCCATACTGTGACAGCACACTCCTCCTTTCCACCCCGGATTTCCCATGTCCATTCAACCAGCCCTTAACTCTCTCTGCCTTCCCATCTCACCTCCTGACAGAAGCTGCCCAGTTAGTCTTTTGTGTCTACTTGAGCTAAGAGGCACGCTCCTCACGAGTATCCATTCGGTGAAATATTGATGAGAAATTTTATAAGGGACGTATCAGGTTGACAACATCTGAATTCACTGATCAAACTTATAATGCTAAAGTAGAACAATCAGACATTATATGCTTACTCATGCGATGCAATGAGATGTATAAAGCACCAACTTTGAGGTATTATTGGCTAAAAAATTAACCAGGCTCTAACCAAGCCTTTATATTAAGAAATTTTTATTAATTTTGATAGGTGTGATAATGGCATAGTGATCATGTATTTTTAAAAATGTCTTTATCAGTAAGAAATGCATACTGAAGTAATATGAGGGTAAAATGTTATAATGTCTGAGATTTTCAGTAAAATATTATTGCAAAAAACAAACATACAAAAAATGAATAGATGAAATGAGACTTACAAAATATTGATAACTATCAAAGCTGGGTAATGGACACATGGAAAGTTATTATATTATTCTATTTTTATATATGTTCGAAAATTTCTATAACGAAAGGAAATCTGGGTTACACGGTTCTAGGAGAGAGAAAGCAAATTATTTTTGCTCCAAAAGAAATGAAAAGCAGCTGCATCATGCAACATTAGAGAGCTGTCCACAGTCCTAGTACCAAACCTTTGCTCGAACCCACAGAGGGGCATCAGCAGGTCTTAGTCTCACCCATTGCTCAGAATTTAACTCCTATTGTATTATGTTCCCAGGACTGCCATAACAAAATACCACATACTGCGTGACTTACAAGAACAGAAATTTATTGTCTCACAGTTATGCGGGCTAGAAGTTCAAATCAACATGTTGACCAGGCCATGATCCCTTAAAAGTCTCTAGGGAAAGATCATTTCTTGTCTCTCACAGCTTCTGGTAGCTACAGGCATTCCTTGGCTTGTAGATACATTTTCACATGGCCATTCTTCCTTTGTCTTCTCTCCGTGCGTCTTCTTTTTTATAAAGATATCACTCAGATTGGGTTGGGACCAACCCTACTCTAGTTCAATCTCTGAAATGCCAACGGGCAAAACCAAAAATGGCCCCAACAAAAGCCTGCTCTCTCTAGTCAAAGGACCAAGAAGGGGGCAGCCTAGTAAGATAGAAAACTTTAGACAATAACCTCTCTACTTCAGCTAAACGCAACAGAAAAACTGTGGTCCACACATATATGACTGTGTCCACATATATGACAGCAAAGGTCAAGAGGGAAGCCTAGCGTTCCATACTTGTGAGGCTGTGATGAGGAACCCCAACACCCCTGCTAGGGTGGTGTTACAGAAAGCCAAGTAGGGAGCCAGAATTTTCATCCCCACCAGCTGGTAATGAGTTTGCCCTCTCCACAATGTCAGTGGAGGCTATATGAGGAAGCTGGACTTCCACCCCCACCCAGTAGTAAGAAGAGACACATCCATCTTCCTACTGGGGTGATGTCAGAGGAGGCCTAGTGGAGAGTCAGAACTTTCACCATCACCAGTGGTAATGAAGCCACCCCCAAAGTGATGTCAGTGAAGACCACATGGGGAGCCAGAACTCTAATCCCCACCCAGTATTAATGAGGATTCCCTTGCCCTTTGGTGTCAGTGGGGGCCATGTTGGGGAACTTGGACTTCTGTCTCTACCTGGCAGTAATGAGGCAGCACCTCAACCGTTGCTTGCCAGAACAGTGCCAATGAAAGTTAACTGAAAGAGAAGGATTAAGTAAGATCCAGAATCTCAAATGTAATACGAAAATGTCCAGGTCTTGCTTGGAAATCACTCATCATTCTAAGAACCAGGTAGATCTCAAACTGCATGAAAAAAGATAATCAACAGATGCCAACATCAAGATGACAGAGGTGTCAGAATGATCTAACAAAGATTTTAAAGCAACCACGATAAAATGCTTCAACTAGCAATTATGAACACTTTTGAAATTAGTGAATAAGTACAAAGCCTCATCAAAGAAATAGAAAGTCTCAGCATAGAAATAGACATTGTCAGCAAAGAAAGAGAAGATATAGAGAAGAATCAAGTGGAAATTTTAGAACTGAAAAAAATACAGTAACTGAAATAAAATCTCAGTGGGTTGCCTAACAACAGAAAAGAATCTGTGAACTGGTAGGTAAAACAATAGAAAAAACAGAGAGAAAATAAACCAGAATAAGAAAATGAACAAGACCTTAGGGATCTGTGTAACTATAACAGAGGACCTAACATTTGCATCATCTGAGTCCCAGATGTAGAGGAGAAAGAGGGTGGGGCTGAAAAAGTATTCAAAGAAAGAAGAGCAGAAAACTTCTCATATTTGGGAAGAGATAAACCTGCAAATTCAAGAAGCTGAGGGAACTCCAAGCAGTATGTATCCAAATAAATCCATTCCAAGATGGATCATAATTAAACTTCTGAAACTTGAAGACAAAGAAAAAGTTTTGGAAGAAGTCAGAGAAAAAGGAAATCTTACCTATAGTGCCACTGTGAGTCTCTATGGCACTCAGCAACAACTTTAAAACCTCCTTTTCTGCTGGAGAAGGAGAAATGTAATTTGCAGGGTCCAGCCCCAGCATCACAGAGCAGAACGGGGGCTTTGAAACTGAGAGATGACAGCTTAATAACCAGCCCATCTGTATAACAAAATCCATTGCCAACGAGTCAATTCCGACTCCTAGCTACACTATAGGACAGAGTAGAACTGCTCCACAGGGTTTTCAAGTCTGTAAATCTTTATGGGAGCAGACTGCCACATCTTTCTCCCTCGGAGACTACCACATCTACCACATCTTTCTCCCTCAGAGGGGCAGGTGGATTTGAACCACCAATCTTTCGGTTAGCAGCCGAGCACTTAACCACCTCGCCACCAGGGATCCTTCATCAAAGGATTGCTACCTTAAATTTCAGGGTAGTACTCCCACAAATTAGTAAGAAAAAGACCAAAAATCCCATGGGAAAGTAGGCAAAAGATATAAAAAGGCAATTCACAGACGAAACTCAAATAGCCAATAAACATATGACAAGTTTTTCAACCTTCCAATTAACCAGGGAAATGAAAATTTAAACAAAAATGAGATACCACTGTTCAGATGGTAAAAATGTAAAACCATACAAAACAACCTGACAATATCAATATTGACAAAGATCCAGGGGATTGGTAGCACTTAATCACCGCTGGTGAAAATATAAATTGTTAAATACACTTTGTTGCGCAATCTTTCAATAGCTGTCAAAGTTGGAGGTGTTGATAGCCTGTGTTCTAGAATTCTAGCAAGCCTATTTAAAGATGCATTCTGTATTGTCTCGTTGAGGGTCCCCAGTAGGATTGAGCTCCAGTTACCCACAGCGCTAATGTGATCATCATCACACTCTTTACAGGCTTTCTTCCCTTTTCTGTCTCCCTTCCCCTTCCCTTACCATGTTTTCTGGGATCATCTTCCAAATAAACTACTTGCACCTAAATCCTAGTATCAGGGTCTGCTTTTGGCTGTTGAATGAAGTGGGAGCATAACCACCCCAGCTGTTAGCCCTGAGAGATGTAGAAATGTTGGCAGAGATGTCCAGGTTACAGTTTTTTCATGACCTCATACAGATACTGTATTGTCACATTTCACCTCACTGTCACTGTGTGTTTATATGGCTTGGTCATCTTTCAACCAAAGAGATGCATTATGAATCTATAGTAGAAGTGAAGCTTAGAGGTGAGTTTTTCTGAAATGCAAGACACTTAATCAGCTTTGGGACAGATAAGAAATTGGGGAAGAGGACAGAGATATGTCTCCACAGGAAAAAAATTCTACTCAGCCAGGAGTTCCAATAACCAGCTAGGAATCACTGTGGGTCACAGGATAGAGTCAAATAGCATCAAATAAATCAACCAGTCAGTATTTGTTCCAATCACTATAGCTTTATAACAAACCACCTCCAATTTTAATTGTATAAAGCAACGATCATTTTATTAGTCTCATGGATTCTGTGGGTCAGGAATCCAGAAACAGCACAGCAGGGACAGGTTGTCTCTGCTCCCTGATCTGGAGCCTCAGCTGGAAAGACTCAGAAGCAGGGGGTGATTCAACTGATGGAGTTTGGAAGCAGCTGAAGGTTCGCTCACTCCCATGTCTGGTGGTTGATGCTGACAGTTGGCTGGGACCTCAGCTGGGGCTGTCAGCCAAGGCAACTGCATGTGACCTTTCCATATGGCCACTTGGACTTCCTCACAGCATGGTGGCTGGGCTCCGGGAGTGAGCATACCAAGAGAAGCAGGTAGAAGCTATATTGCCTTTATGGCCTGGTCTCAAAAGTCACAAAATGTCATTTCCACCATAGTCATAAGCCCAACCAAAAATCAAGGAGAGAGAATATGGAATGGCCCCAACTTCTTAATGAGAGGAGTGTCAAAGTCACATTTTAAGAAGAGAATGTGGGTTGGGAAATGTTGCAAACATGTGAAAAATATTATCTGCTAACCAAAAGGTTGGCAGTTCTAATCCACCAGCCACTCCTTGGAAACTCTATGGGGCAGTTCTACTCTGTCCTATAGGGTCACTATGAGTTGGAATTGACTCGATGGCAGTGGGTATGTGCTTAGCCCAGTTTCAAGGTCTATGAGGTTTATAAGATGGAGCCCTATTGTCTGAATCGATGTTGGTTGATGGGGGCTTCATCATCTCCAGTCAGGGCTGCTTCCTAGCTCTCAGTGGCTCTGCTTTCTCTGGGAATAGACCTGATATATAATGGCTTCTGTGTGCCACTTGGTCCATACTCCCAGCCACAGCTGATAGGTCCAGGAGGGACATCTGACACAAGCCAACCCAAAAATAGTCTTTCCTGGGATTTCTCTAACTGGTTCTAAGGAAAGTTGGCAGTCCCTCTGTACCATGGGATGTGAGGCTTGGCCATGTTTCTTGTCATGTGGAGGAGGCCAGTCTGCACTAGGAGAGAATAGCAGAATAGCTGACTCTCGGAGACAGAGACCAGACACACACACACACACACACACACACACACAGAATCCTAGCAGCTTTTAGTTTACAGGTGTTTCTGATGCCCATCAGCCCCACTGCCTTTCCCATAGGTACATGCAATGTCCTAGAGTCCTTCCCAAATATCCTCCTCCTTTTTAAACCTAAGCTATTTAAGTTGGATTTCTGTCACTTGCAACCAAAAGCATTCTGACAAGCACAGGTACAAATACGATAAGGTGTTGTTCATCTGGGCTGGCCCCAGAGCAAGGGCAGGTGGAGCTGGAAGAGGAGAACCAAGGGTCAGTATTGCAAGAACAATGTCATCCATCAGATTCAAGGGGCAAGTGGTAGGTCATTGTCTGGTGGCAGGGTCAAACGTCAGGAGGTGAGGACATCAAGAGCTGGTCAGGACATAGAATTCAGGTGGTGAAGGGACAGGTTTTGGAGTCAGGAAGATCTAGATTCAAATCCTGAGTTGGAGATTTGTGGTTGAACCTCTCTGAGCCTCAGTTTCCTTATCTGGAAAACATATGATTAATGACTACCTCATGGGATTATTGGGAAGATTCAACAGCTAGTTTTAGGACTTAGCATTAGGCCAGCTATTTGGGGCAAATGTGAATGATTCATATAGAAATGCAAGGCTCTGAATTTTTGTTATTCTATTGACCTAATTTCATTTGAAACAATTCCACCTCATTTTATCTGAAACTGATGATTCAGTTGGGCTATCACCCTTGTGTAGCAGCTACTGTGAGTGTCCTACCCTGTACCCTCTTGGCCCTCCTTAGCATTCACCTGCAGCTGCAGTAGACAGGTCCCTGGACCCAACGATGTGCCTATTTAGCCAAAAAAGTGGCTCCCACAGACTGTTGAGATCCAAAATCCCAAGTAAACCTAGGGTCCCTGAAGAGTAAGGGCTTCAGCGCCTGATACATCAAATCAAATTCTGTCTTGCAGAGACTAACATTGGCAAGGACTCAAGAAAACCTTTGTCGTGTAGGATTATTCGTCATAAAGATCTGTAACTGCAGTCAGCAAAGCCCTGCTCCTTTACCATGGGAACATCCTCCATGTGGTGCCTGGTATTGCACGTTCAATGTACCAGGCAAAGCAGGGGTGCCTGAAAATGAAGCAGCTCACTGAGAGATTTCACAAACTGGTCCAGAATGATCTCCAGCTTCAGTTGCCTTTGTTTAGACTGCAGGGTTTGTGCTCAGCTACTGAGCCAGCCTTGAGGACTGGGAATCTGGAAACAAAGGCTATTGAGTCTGAATGCACTTCACTCGCTAAGGTTTTCTTTGGCTTGCTAATGTATTCAGATTAGAAATGAATAATGCTTCCGTTCACCAAGGTTACCATTTCCCTCCAATCTCTTTGAGGGCTATTTTTGTTCTCCCCTCCCCTCCCCCGAAGGCAGTACAAGAGGGTGTGTTCAGAGAAAATAACCTTATCCCACACCCTGGATGTGCGCCTGTTCAGCCTCGGCCCTGCTGGGGCATTGTCCTTGGAAACCTGCCTGTCTCCAGGTGCCAGATGTCAGTAGTTCCTGCAGCCCTGAGCAACTGCGCAAGAACACTGGGTGACTTGCAAAAAACTCATGACTCGGGGATCCATAGACAAATTGCAATGTTAATTTATGAGCTGGGTTTCTTATACTTCCGTTATTTAGTGTCACTAGAGTTTTGTAATACTGCATTCGCTGATGCAGTGCTAAGATCCCCTTGACACAGTCCCTCTGTTACAGCTTTTCTTCTAACAAGAAAAGGAAGGAACAGTAAGTAGATGATGCTAACAAGCACTAAGTGAGTCACTGACTGACCTTGGGGAGAGACTCAGAGAGTCTCCAGCTGCCCAAGGATGAGGCTGACTGTGAAGGTGATGTCTTGGGGAAGGGGCCAAGGAAAGGAAGCATCCTTCTGGGGTAGTCATTTTCTATCCACAGTGGCCAGACAGGGCTGCTCCTGGGTTCCAGGCTGATCTCTCAGATTCCGGCCTCTCTCCTAGCCTTGCTGGCTGGGACCTTTGGAACAGGTGAGGAGCTGATTTTACTGTTTTTGAATCAGAATCAACTCAACGGCAATGGGTTTGGTTTGGTTTTAGGGGAGCTTCATAAGAAGAGTAGCTACGGTTGGTCTGAGAAACCACACAAGGGCAGGCCCTCTGCTGTCAGGAGAGGGCTGTTCTCTGTAAGGCAGCATCTCACACCCCAGGCAGTCCCAGCTGACCGTTCCAATGGAAGGTAAGTGTTGAGTGCACAGGCAACATAAAATTGAGCTTGTAAGTCTATGTTCATTATGTTTTACTTTGAAATTTCCTGATGACGTGCCCAAAGTAAGTAAGCCACAGTCTTGCCGTCCTCGCTTCTAAAGAGCATGTCATCAGGAAACACCAGTTCCTAGAAAACGATACCATGTTTGGTAAAGTAGAAGGTCAGCAAAAATGAGGGAGTCCCTCCATGAGATGGATTGACCCAAGAGCCGCACCAGTGGACTCAAACCCACCAGCCATCATGAAGACGGCGCAGGACTGGGCAACATTTCATTCTGTTGTACGTAAGGTTGCCAGGAGTTGGAGCCAACTCGGTGGCAAGTAACAACCACAATGACTTTGAAATTTATTAGATGACAGCAGACTTGTTTCCTTAATGATGTTTACCTTAAAAATAATCAAACATATGTGAAGTCTCTGATTGCATAGCAATAAAGGTGTGGGGATGCAGCCTTGAAACATGATGGAGACCACTGTACCCATCTGCTACGGCTGTGGGCCCTGGATACACCGCCAGATCCCCCTTCAGTTACATGTAGAGGCAGACAGCCCTCAGCTCTCAGTTCTCCTAGGGAAGTGCCTGGGCTCAAGAAAACTGCCTTGCCCAAGGTCACACCCCATCCTGGGTCAACCCAGGGGTATAAAGCCGTGGAGCCCTCACCCCAACTTGGACAGCCTCAGAGCTGAGGCCTTTGTTGAGACTACACCACAGCCCAACTTCTCCCACTTCTTAATCCTACTTCCCCCTTCCCCTCCTTCCACAGGTCTTGATCCCAAGAGCACACGCTAATAAACATCCTGAACACAATTAATTCTCTGTCTTGGAGTCAGCTTCCTGGAGAACCTGACCTGTGACAGCTAATGCCCAATACTGCTGCCTAACAAGCCCCTCCAACCCTGGCTTACAATGTTGTTGCTGTTGGTTGCCATTGTTAAAACAAAAATCATTAAGCCAATAATATAGATTGATTGAAGTTCACTTAATACATGATTTGCAAATTGAGGTTAACATTTTGACTAAAAAACAAAACAAAACAAAAACCAAACCCATTGCTGTTGAGTGGATCAGTTAAAAATGTTCTAAGGAACGAAGAATTTCCAAAGATTCTTTTACCCCATTTTATTGACATTGCCATGGAAAAAGGGCCAGAATAGAACTGATAAAACTATTTGTGGTCAGGAAAGATTTATTTACCCTAAAACATGGCTCTAGTCTGACCTTTGGAGTTTCTGTTAAAACTGCACAGAGATAATACTTTTAAAAGAGCACAATGCCCAAGGTGAGACTATTGAGTTAAAGCTGACTTAGGAAAACCAATTTTCTGAAGGCTCCAGGTTCAAAGATCTTTTCAAGGTGACAGCTTGGGTGGGTCATCTCAGCCTCCATGGAACCCAGAAATCTGGATTCCAAGAAAATTAAAAAATTCCATTCCTCACTGTTGAGTCGACCCCTGACTTATGGTGACTCCATGTGTTACATAGTAGAATTACTCCATAGGGTTTTCTTGGCTGTGATCTTTATAGGAGCAGATTGCCAGGCCTTTCTTCCATGACACCATTGGGTGGGTTCGAACTGCCAACCTTTACATTAGCGGTCTAGCACAAACCGTTTTGTGCCACCTAGGGACCTCTGTCTTACAGTAACAAGTGCTTACTCTTCCCATTAGAGATCTGTGGGTTAGCAGAGGCAGCTCTGCTCCAGGGTACAGGCCATCTGGGTTAGCGTCAGGCTGAATTGGGTTCAGTTCTGCTCCATGTGTCCCTCGCTCTTTCACCTTGTATTAGCAGCTACTCATTCTTCCTGTGCCAGATCACAGGAATGCAGGACTGAGCAGAAACACACGATGCCTTCTACAGCCTCAGCTCAGAGCTGAGCTAGGAAGGGCACTGTCCCTTCTGCCCTAGTCCCATTGGCCAAAACAAACCCACGGTCAAGCTTGACATCAGTGGAGCAGGGGAATGGACTCCGCACCACGGTGCACTGTGAGGTCTTGCAGTAGAAAGAGGCAGGCGAGAACTGAGAATAAGACCCCAACCTAGTCTAATCGTTTATCTGCCCATTCATCCATTCATGAAACACTTGTTGAATATGAATCAGGTACCAGACGTGGTCCTAGTGCTGAGGTTGAAAGGGTTGGCAGGCCAGCCTCCCGCCCTCAGATGCTCACAGTCCAGTGAAGGAGAAAGCCAGTCAGCAGGGCATCACAGCACAGTGTGGTAGATGCTGCAGCCGGGGTGGGTAGAGTGCCCTCAGAACACGCAGAAAGGGCACTCTCCTCCTTCCCACAAGCACCCTGATTTTCTTTGGGGTTGCCTGTCCCACACTGTGCTGGTCTTGGAGGGGTTGTAAGCTAGGGGCCCAGTCCACTGTCAGCCCAGGGGTGACGAGATGGCCCAAGGTGGTCACACTTTCTCCAGGCGTCTGCAGTTTGGCTGAGTGTCATCAGATGATGGGTGGAGCCCACTCATTATGGGGACTGAAGCCTAGACCGAATGGCCAGTTTCATTCCCGCTGCCCCATTCTCACATCTATTCCCCAGCTGCTGCTTCTTTTTTTAACGTTATTATGTTTTAGGTGAAAGTCTACAGAGCAAATTAGTTTCCCATTCAACAAAGTGTTCCATGGCATTGGTTGCAATCCCCACACTGTGTCAACACTCTTCCTATTTCCATCCTGGGTTCCCCGTTTCCTTTTGTCTGGTTTTCTTACCCCTTCCAGCTTCTCATCTTTATTTTTGGGCAAATGTTACCCTTTTGGTCTTGTATAATTGTCCGTTCTAAGAAGCATATTCTTTTTGGGTATTGTTTATTTTATAGGCTTGTCTATTGCTTGGCTGGTAGATGGTCTCTGGGAATGGTTGCAGTTCCAAGTCAGAGGGGTGCCTTAGGGCCATAGTCTTGGGGGTTTCTCCAGTCTCTATTAGGCCAGTAAATCTGATCTTTTTTTATGAATTTGATTTTTTGTTCTACATTTTTCTGCCACTCTGTCTGAGACCCTCTGTTGTGATCCTGGTCAGAGAGGTCAGTAGGGGTAGCTGGGCACCATCTAGTTCTTCTGGTCTTGGGGTCGTGTAGGCTGTGGTGCATGTGGTCCATGAGTCCTTTGGACTAATTGCTCCCTGGAGTCTTTGGTTTTCTTCACTCTCCTTTACTCCTACTCCCCAGCTTCTTGTCCACACTTTGAGATGTCTTATATCCCTGAAACAATTTCCCATTTTGCTTAAATCAGCCACAGAGGGTTTCTGTTATTTTATCCAAAGGCCCCTAACTGAATTAGGATCTGAACACGGACTTGGGCAAGAGGGAGAATAACCAAAAAGAGGAGGCCCATAAAGCTGAGCCCTAAAGTGTAAGAAGGAGCCAATAAGGGCACAGAAGGGCAGGGCCCCCTCCAGGGGGAAGGAACAGAACTGCAGGAGTCTGGAGGTGAGAGAAAGCATGTCACAGTTAGGAAATGCAAGGAGAGGATGAGAAAAAAGCATTTCGTTGGTGTTTATAAAACTAATCCCCAAAGTCTGTTTGCTGGAATACCACAGCACAAGGTATAGGAGGGGCCTAGAGCTCAGTGGATTTATCTAGAAAGTCCTTTTGAGTTCCAGAAATGAGAAAATGTGGGTCAACAGCTGGGGACCAGCCCTTTTTGACAGCTGAAGCTGTAGTTGGTTTCTCTCTGTTAGGGAGGCGCTTAATCTGTGTCCCCATCCCCCTGGGGTGGAGGTGGCGGGGGTGGGGGCAAGGGTGGAGAAGGCAAGGCTGAGACTGGGAGTGTGAGGTGATAGGGAAGGAGGGGGTAGATGTGAGAATAAATCCCAGGGCAGGCAGGATGGAAGCTGGGGGAACATGGTCTTCAGGGACCGAAACAAGGGAGAGGTCTGAAATCTGAGTGTAGACCTGTAGGAGGCAAGGGTTTCAGAATCTGCAAGAATAAGGCACCGCCAGGTAACAGAGGGCACAGTGGGGGTGCCCCAGTCCACACTGTGACAAGAGGAAGCAATCAGAGGGTTGCGGTGCCACAACTCCTTATTCCTCTGAAGTCCTTTTCTGTGTGTGCCGTTTGCTTCCTGCTGCCCTCTCCTGGCATCTCACGGAACTACCGTCACTACAACCAAAGGCTTCTCCTTGAGTGGGGTAAACCGTTAACGGCTTGACCGCTAAACGAAATATTGGCGATCTACCCAGAGGCGATCTACTTCTGAAAAAATCAGCCATTGAAAACCCTATAGAGCACAGTTCTACACTAACACACATGGGGTTGCCATGAGTCATAGTTGACTGCATGGCAACTGGTGCTGGTATTCTTCAAAGGATGAATAAGCCCTTGGTCAAGGCACGCATCCAGTGGGAGGGTGTCAGAGCTGGAAGGGACCTCAGGGATACTTTTGTTCAGTCACTACATTTTACAGAAGGAACTGAGTCCCATGGGGGGGAATTGACTTATTCTGGGTCATATGCTGCATCAGTGGGCTTGAGCTTTTAATGCTACAGTCACTGATGATTTTCATGGCCCATAATTACCACCAAATCTGGGAAACAGGGGCTTCCCCCTGAGAGTTCAACCTTATGGTTTAATCACAGATACTCCAGAAGCTTGTCCATAATCAACCACGTGATTCTGGCTATCACTAATGTAGCTGTTTATCATTTGAAATAGGTTGAATTCCAAAGAATCTGAGCCCCAGAAGAAGAATTAAAAGACAAATAAATACAGACCTGGTTCCTTATGTATCAGAGCAAAACTTCAGTGGTGGGTACATCTAGATTCAAGAGATGTAGGGAGAAGGGATGGGACAGAAGCTCCTGAAGAACGTGTTGTTGCTTGGAATGCCCTGAAGCATGAGATCTATAAATCCCTCTCTTGATCTGAGCACCCACAGATCTCTTCCACTATTAGCCATGACAACAGACTTTCTAATTTGAAAATCCAGACACATAGTCAAGTCTCTGACCCTCGGGTAGTGCCTGGCTTGTCTTGTAGATACAATGAAATATTCATAGTCTATGGGATGCTGAGGGCGAAATGGCCGTCTTCTCCCCTTGAAAGTGTCTAGCTACTGGAACTTCACCAGGCCAAGTAAGAATATATCTTCCTTCTGAAATGGTGATTATAAATTGTGGGCACAGAAATCCCCAAATGCCAGGAGTTGGCAGGAGTAAAAGGGGAGGAAGGAAGAGCTTTTTGTTTTTAAATGCTGATTTGGGGTTGTGGTTGATTACCTACTAGGTAGCAAAGGTTTACTGTGGGCACCCTCACTTGTGTCAGGGTAAAATTGTGCTCCATAGGGTTTTCAATGGCTGAATTTTTGGAAGTAGATTGCTAGGCCTTTCTTCCAAGACACCACTGGGTGGACTCCAGCCTTTAACCTTTCAATTAGCAGCCAAGCACGTTAACCATTTGCACCACCCAGGGACTCCAGTAAAAGCCTACAGGAAAAGCATTTGAAGTGCTGACCTGTTGCTGTTGAATCGATTCCGACTCATAGTGACCCTATAGGACAGAGCAGAACTGCCCCATAGGGTTTCCAAGACTGTAATCTTTATGAAGCAGACTGCCACATCTTTCTCCCACAGATCGGCTGGTGGATTCCAACCGCTGACTTTTCAGTTAGCAGCAGAGCAGTTAACCACTGCACCACCAGGACTCCTATTTAAAGTGCAAATATACATAATTGCCCCCATAAAGGTTGAGAGAAAAGCAAGAATGCAGGTTCTTATGGATTGAATTGTGTGCCCCCAAAATATGTGTTGTAAATCCTAACCCTTATACCTGTGGTTATAATCCCTTTTGGGAATGGGTTTTCTTTGTTATGTTAATGAGACGGTATTAGTGTAGAGTGTGTTTTAAGTCACTCTCTTCTGAGATATAAAAGAGCAGATTAAGCAAGCAAGTAAGCAGGCAGAGATGGGGGAAGATAGACGCCAGGCCACATGAAGATCACCAAGGAACCAAGGAACAGAAGCTGAAGAGACAAGGACCTTCCCCCAGAGCTGACAGAGAGAGAAAGGCTTCCTCTAGAGCCGGTGTCCTGAATTTGGACTTCTAGCCTCCTAAACTGTGAGAACATAAATCTCTATTCGTTAAAGCCACCCACTTGTGGTATTTCTATTATGACAGCACTAGACAACTAAGACACAGGTATTGGTCCATAAGCAAAGGGCATGGACAGCCAAGGGGGCAGGGCGATGGTGCCCACAGAGTGGGACTGGGGCAAGATGAAAACTATGAAAGCAAGATAAA
Organism: Dugong dugon; assembly: GCA_030035585.1. Taxonomy (NCBI): domain Eukaryota; kingdom Metazoa; phylum Chordata; class Mammalia; order Sirenia; family Dugongidae; genus Dugong; species Dugong dugon. The sequence goes on along the minus strand of CM057481.1, from coordinate 24,152,393 downwards.
AACTACTGAGAGAGCAGCTTCACGTCTCTAGGTTGACAGCAGTAGAATTCAGGAGTGTGGCAAAGCATGCTTACTCATCACCAAACCTTTTTCCATCTCTTTCTGGGCACACAGCTAGACCACATTTCCCAGCCTTCCTTGAAAATAGATGTGATCATGTGACTGACTTCTGGCCAACGGAATGGGAGCAGCATGGCCCATGAAAACCTCCCATAGGTGACATTTTCTCTAGTCCCCTGTCTGTCAGCTTAAGGTCAATGCCCAGGGCGACCTTGGAAGCTACATGATGAAAATAACAGAGCTGTTGTTAGCCTGGGTCCCTGAATGACTGGGTTGAGCAGAGTCTCCCACTTACCGCCACAATCTAGAAACATATTTTGCTCTACTCTGTCCTATAGAGTTGGTATGAGTTGGAATAGACTCCAAGGCAACGTGTTTGGTTGTCTTTGTTCCATGGGGGTAAGATCATCGGGTAAGACATATGTTTTTTTTTGTGTTAAGTCACTGAATTTTGAGAATTTGTTTTTTACAGAAGATTGTTGTTAGATGCTGTTGAGTCGATTTTGACTCACAGCAATCCCATGTGACAGAGTAGAATTACCCCACAGGGTTTTCTAGGCTATAATCTTTACAGGAACAGATTGCCAGGTCTTGCTCCTTCAGAGCCGCTGGGTGGGTTTGAGGCGCCAACCTTTTGGTTAGCAGCCGAGCTCTTAACCATTGTGCCACCAAGGCTCTTTCTTACAGCAGATAACAATATACTAATATAAGGAGCAAACCTCAGAATCTCCTAAAATTGCTTTAAGAATTAATGGAGACAGATCATGGTAATATCACAGCCATTCTGCAATCGTCTGCAGGTAACTGGGGACATTCCTACCAAGTGGGAGGCAAGCAGTGAAAATGTCATTATCCCTGGTTTGAGTATTGTCTTAGTCATCTAGTGCTGCTATAACAGAAATACCACAAGTGGATGGCTTTAACAAAAAGAAATTTATTTCTTCACAGTAAAGTAGGCTAAAAGTTCAAATTCAGGGCGCCAGCTCCAGGAGAAGGCTTTCTCTCTCTGTCAGCCTTCTCATCAATGTTCCTCCAGACTAGGAGCTTCTCCACGCAGGGACCCCGGGTCCAAAGGACAGGCTCTGCTCCTGGCACTGCTTTCTTGATGGTATGAGGTCCCCCTGGCTCTCTGCTCACTTCTCCCTTTTATAACTCAAGAGATTGTCTCAGGACACAATGCAATCTTGTAGATCGAGTCCTGCCTTACTAACACAACTGCCACCCATCCTCCCTCATTAACATCATAGAGGCAGGATTTACAACATATAGGAAAATCACAAAATACCGGGAATCATGGCCCAGCCAAACTGATACGCATATTTTTGGGGGGACGTACTTCAATCCATGACGAGTATGTGGAGGCTTAAAGAGATACAGTAACTTGCTCAGAGTGGCAAGTCCCTTTGTCAAGACTCAAGTCCACAATTCTAGAAGGTTTGTAGAATATCGCATGGGGAAGGACCCTTATCTTACTATAAGATACCTTGATGAAACTCCTCCACCTTCAGATTATTTTACCATTCTCACTTCCCAAAGGCAGCATCTGAGTCTCTTTGTCTGAGGGCCGTCAGCTGCTGCTGGTGTCTGCTTTGCCTGTGCACATGGAGAGGTGGAAGTACCTGAGAACTTACACCAATCCAGGGGAGCTCTTGACCCAGGATTGACAGTGCAGGGGTATAAATGCTTCAGCTGCCTCCCCTGACCACCCTGATTACCTCAGATTATTCTGGGATGTGATCCAAACTGCACTGGATTCCCTGTGCGATAGAGCCAAGTGGGAGCCTCCAGGACCCTGGAGTGGCCTCCCTCCTTCCTGGTCCCACTTCCTCACCCCCTACTGGCTTTCCTTCCTAATAAACCACTTTTCCATTAATGCTTCTCTCAGGGTCTACTTCTGGGGAGCCTACCCTAAGTTATTTAAATAGAGTCCACCCCCGTCCTTATCCAAACGAGGAAGCCAATGGTCAGAGAAGGGAAGGGACTTGCCTGAGGTCACACAGAGGAGAATGGGACCAGAGCCCAGGTCCCTGAGCTTCATCATCTGCTGCTCTGACAGCTGGTGCTCCAAAGCGATCTTCGCTCTTACAACCTGAGCTGTCACCTGCAGTGACCCAGGCAGGAGCCGGCACTCTAACGGCACTCTAACTTGAGACAAACTGACGGACTCACACGAAACAGCACTTACCTGACCGCATGATGCTCTGATATCCACCCCCTACTGTGGTGCTGGGCAGACGTTCAACCAGCAATATTTATAGAGCATCCGCTTTGTGCCAGGCAGTGTTCTGGGTGCTGGGGCCACGCAGTGAGCAAGACGACTCACACACCTGTCTCATAAAAGAGAGAGAGGGATAATATAAAATCAGGGAATGATAGGGCTGGGAAGAAAAATACACGGGGACAAGATGTGAGAGTGATGCGGGCCTTGTGAGGAGGTGACGTAAGAACATGAGACAAGATGAAGGCAGCTCCTCACTGGAGCTGTGTTTCTCTCTAGGTCCCCTCTCCTGAGATAGGAGAAAGCTGTGCTTGGGCATCAGTGTGGAGTCAGCGTGGCACTCAGAGAACACTGGCCATTGCTGGTGGGTGGCCGCCCTGCCCAGCATGGCCTCCTCTGGGTTCCGGGCATGTACAGACCCTGCTGACTCTTGCTATGAGAGGGAAGAGGGGACCAGCTGGAAGCAAGGGAGCTGGGGCTTCTGACTCTGCACACAAGGCACACCAAAGGACGGAGCTGGACTTGTCCTTGGCCCCTCCACAGTCTGTTATCTTAAAAAAAGAAAAGAATACGTGGAATTATAAATCAGATGCTCTCCCCATGGCTTCAGATAGCACTATGGCCTCTCATGTCAAGCTTAAGTCAGGAATTTTCTCTTATCAGACTGTAACTATGGAAACCCTGGTGGCATAGTGGTTAAGTGCTAGGGCTACTAACCAAAAGGTCAGCAGTTTGAATCCACCAGCCACTCCTTGGAAACTCTATGGGGCAGTTCTGCTCTGTCCTATGGGATTGCTATGAGTCAGAATCGACTCCGTGGCAATGAGTTTGGTTTTTTTTTGGTTAGACTGTAACTATCCAAAATCCCTGTTGGAGCTGAGAGCTTGAGCTTGTGGGGTTTGTAATCAGGCAGGTGTTGGCTCTACCCCAGTGCTGTGTGCCCTGGGCTTCCTCACAGACGCTCTCTGACCGCAAACCTGAAACAGCAGCATCACAGGCTGAGGAAACAGCCATGGGCAAAGCCTCCAGGGCAGAAATGTGCGCACATGTTCAGGGGGTGTCTGTGAAAAGGGGTAATATGGCGCCTCCTTCCTGCTCTGAGGGTCAGTGCAGCAAGCCACACCTCCCCCCACCCCCTTGCCCACCCAGCCACCCATGATCCCCTCAGAATGTGACTCAGTGCATCTGGAAGACACAAAGCTGATGCTGCTCTGAGCAAGCCCAGGCGAGTCCTCACCAGATGCCAGCATCCCCTTGTCCGCTTCAGTCCCCACTGCAAATGACCGTGTATGTGTGTGTGTGTGTGTGTTTGTGTGTGTGTGTGTGTGTGTGTGTCTGTGTGTGTGTGTGTGTGTGTGTGTGTGTGTGTGCGTGCATGGGGGGGTGCTTTTAATAATACTTATTTTTATGTTTTGCTTTTACAACAGCAAAGGAGAGAGTAAAAGTCACTTTTGAGTTTATCTTTCAGAGACCACCTTCCTAGTTCTTTGGTGTATTTCATTCCCATCTTTTTAATAATAATTGTTGCATAGCTGAGAAATCACCATACATCTTTTTTTTTTTTCCCCTAAATCTTCATGTGGTAGCGGAATTTTCCTCCACCTGGGGTTGTGGGAATAATTAAAAATGATTCTTTGGTCATTATTGGCTGAAATGGGCGTTTTACTTTAATGGACCTGGGACTCAGAATCCGGGGTCAGAAAATTAAACGTAAGTCCAGGAAGCTCAGATTGACTCTTGTTCCAACAAAAACCCCCTTCTCACCAAGGAATGCCACACAATGAAAACATGCTTGGACCAAGCCCAAAATGCTCACAGTAATTATGTCTCAGTGCCTTTCCGGCCACTTTTTTACTTATTTGCATTTTTCCAGTTTTTCTAGAATGAACTTGTAATTCTTGCATCACAAAAATAACAAAAGTATTTTTAAATTTCAGTAAGACAAGGGGAAAAAAACAAAAGGCAAAGCGCTTTATGTGTAGTATGTTGTCGTCATTAGCAGTTGCCACCGAGTCAGCTCTGACTCATGAAGACCTTATGTTGCCTGGTCTTTCGCCAGTCTCACAACTGTTGGTGTGTTTGAGGCCATTGTTGTGGCCAATGTGTCAATCCAGCTCATTGAGGGTTTCCTTTTGTTTTCAATCACCCTCTACTTTACCAAGCATGATGTCCTTCTCCAGTGACTGGTCCCTCCTGATGACATGTTCAAAGTAAGCAACATAAAGTCTTGCCATCCTCTATTCTAAGGAGCATTCTGGCTGTACTTCCTCTAAGACGGGTATGTATAGTATAGTCTAGATCAAAATTGTGAAGTGTGTTACAAGATGTTAATAGATGTTCCATGAAGAAGTCGTCCAGTGATAAATTGGGAAACAAAGAGTTACAGAAAGCTAATTAGATTTCTTTCCTTCAGGGCTTCTCAGAACCTTTAATATGCTGATTGGTGGTTGGTGGAAAAGGGGAAGATCCTCAGTGAGATGGACTGACACAGTGGCTGCAACAATGGGCTCAAAAATACCTACTATTGTGAGGATGGTGTGAGACTGGGCAATGAACGTTTTGTTTTGTTACACATAGGATCGCTTTGAGTTGGAGCCCACTTGATGGCCCCTAACAACATTTCTTAATTGATGTTCCATCAATTCCTAGAGCCTTGTTTTTCCCCAATGCCTTCAGTGCAGATTGGACTTCTTCCTTCAGTACCATTGGTTCCTAATCATATGCCATCTCTTGAAATGGTTGAATGTCGACCACTTCTTTTTGGTATAATGAATCTGTGTATTCCTTCCATCTTCTTTTGATGCTTCCTGTGTCCTTTAATGTTTTCCCCATAGAATCCTTCACTACTGCAACTCGAGGCTTGAATTTTTTTTTCAGTTCTTCAGCTTGAGAAATGTTGAGCATGTTCTTACCTTTTGGTTTTCTATCTCCAGTTCTTTGCATATGTCATTATAATACTTTACTTTGTTTTCTTGAGCCGCCTTTTGAAATTTTCTGTTTAATTCTTTTACTTCATCATTTCTTCCTTTTGCTTTAGCTACTCAGTGTTCAAGAGCAAGTTTCAGAGTCTCTTCTGATTGTCCTTGATGTCGTTCCACAACTCGTCTGGTCTTCGGTCATTAGTGTTCAAGGCGTCAAATGTATTCTGGAGATGGTCTCTAAATTCAGGTGGGATTTACTCAAGGTCAAACTTTGGTTCTCATGGACTTGTTCTAATTTTCTTCAGTTTCACCTTGAACTTGCATATGAGCAATAGATGGTCTGTTCTGCAGTTGGCCCCTGGCCTTGTTCTGACTGATGATATTGAGCTTTTTTCATTATCTTTCCACAAGTGTACTCAATTTGATTCCTGTGTATACCATCTGGGGAGGTCCATGTGTATAGTTGCTGTTTATGTTGGTGAAAAAAGGTATTTGCAGTGAAGAAGTCGTTGGTCTTACAAAATTCTATGATGTGATCTCCGGCATCGTTTCTATCACCAAGGCCATATTTTCCAACTACTGCTCCTTCTTCTTTGTTTCCAACTTTTGCATTCCAATCGCCAGTAATTATCAATGTATTCTGACTGCATGTTCAATCAATTTCAGACTGCAGAAGCTGGTAAAAGTCTTCAATTTCTTCATCTTTAGCCTTAGTGGGTGGTGTGTAAATTTGAATAATAGTTGTATTGACTGGTCTTCCTTGTAGGCGTATGGATATTACCCTTATCACTGACAGCATTATGCTTCAGAGTATATCTTGAAATGTTCTTTTTGATGATGCAGCACTGGAAGTGTTCACTCATCTGTGCCAAGAAATTTGGAAGACAGCTACCTGGCCAACCAGTTGGAAGAGATCCATACTTATGCCTATTCCCAAGAAAGGTGATCCAACTGAATGCAGAAATTACCGAACAATGTCATTAATATCACACGAAAGTAAAATTTTGCTGAAGGTCATTCAAAAGTAGCTGCAGCAGTATGTCGACAGGGAACTGCCAGAAATTCAGGCCAGATTCAGAAGAGGATGTGGAACCAGAGATATCATTGCTGATGTCAGATGTATCCTGGCTGAAAGCAGAGAATACCAGAAAGATGTTTACCTGTGTTTTTATTGACTATGTGAAGGCATTCGACTGTGTGGATCATAACAAATTATGGATAACAATGCAAAGTATGGGAAAACCAGAACACTTAATTATGCTCATGAGGAACCTGTACATAGACCAAGAGACAGTTGTTCAAACAAAACAAGGGGATACTGTGTGGTTTAAAGTTAGGAAAGGTGTACATCAGAGTTGTATCCTTTCACCATACCTAGGCAATCTGTATGCCGAGCAAATAATCGGAGAAGGTGGACTATATGAAGAAGAACAGGGCATCAGGATTGGAGGAAGACTCATTAAAATCGTGCGTTATGTAGATGACACAACCTTGCTTGCTGAAAGTGAAGAGGACTTGAAACGCTTACTGATGAAGATCAAAGACCACAGCCTTCAGTATGGATTACACCTCAACGTAAAGAAAACAAAAATCCTCACAAATGGACCAATAAGCAACATCATGATAAACAGAGAAAAGATTGAAGTTGTCAATGATTTCATTTTACTTGAGTCCACAATCAACACCCATGGAAGCAGCAGTCAAGAAATCAACGCATTGCATTGGGCAAATCCGCTGCAAAAGATCTCTTTAAAGTGTTGAAAAGCAAATATGTCACCTTGAAGACTAAGGCACACCTGACCCAAGCCATGGTATTTTCAACTGTATCATATGCATGTGAAAGCTGGACAATGAATAAGGAAGACTGAAGAAGAATTGATGCCTTCGAATGGTGGTGTTGGTGAAGAATATTGAATACACCATGGACTGCCAGAAGAACAAATCTGTCTTGGAAGAAGTACAACCAGAATGCTCCTTAGAAGCAAGGATGGCGAGACTACATCTTACATACTTTGGACATTTTTGTCAGGCGGGATCAGTCCCTGGAGAAGGACATGATGCTTGGTAAAATACAGGGTCAGTGAGAAAGAGGAAGACCCTCAATAAGATGGAATCACACAGTGGCTGCAATAATGGGCTCAAGCATAACAGCGATTGTGAGCATGGCGCAGGACCGGGCAGTGTTTCGTTTTCTGGTACATAGGGTCACTATAAGTCAGAACCGACTTGGCGGCACCTAACAGCATCAACAACAACATTATGCTCTTTAAGAGCTATACCTAACAACGTTTCCAGCCTTACCTGATCTCTGAACATCTCTTGTGAAGAGTATCTCTGAAGACTCATTTTCTTTGAAACATATTTTGGGAACCCCTATTCCAAAGCACTGGCTATGTGCAGAATCAGAGAAATGCCAGGGTCCCAACAGGCCACGTTCTAACATGATCCACATAGTTGAATGAAGATTTGTTAGGAGGGACTTTGAGACCATGTTCGTTGTGGAACACTGCTGGGTCTCCCTGGCAGAATCATAAGTGTGGTCAGATCTATTATGGATTTTCTTATGAATTGAAAGATCTAGAGAAGTAAAAACATCCTCAGGCAGTTGGTTATTATAGTGTCACTGAGCTTTCTGTTGAGCAGATACTATAGGCCTTGGAAGAAATATAAGGAAGGCCCTGAATTCCAGGGCCATAAAATATGCATTCAAATAAAGTGCTCCAAAGGAGAATAAAAGTAATCATGGAGAGTGGGTGTAATAGGCATGTCAGCGGCTGCCCACATCTGCTGAGGTGACGCTGTAGGGACTAGACCTCCAATGACAATATGTGTACCTCTGCCTCAGGACTTCCTCTAGCAGGCTGGCATCAATGCAAAGCAGACTGCCCCCAATGACTGATGAGAGTTGCTGACCTCAGCCTTCTCTCACCTCAGGGGGATGACTCTGATGTGCATTGTCTACACTGACTCTCAGAATTCCCCAGTGGAATAAATAAGTCTCCAGTTGCCCATAGTGGCCCTCATTTGATTGTTGTTGGTATTAGCTGCCACCTGACCCCATGCATAACAATGGGAGAACAAGACTGTTGTGACCTATAGGATTCTCATTGGCTGATTTTTGGAAGTAGATTGCCAGGCCTTTCTTCCTAGTCTGTTTTAGTCTAGAAGTTCTTCTGAAACCTGTTCAGCATCGTAGAAGCACACAAGCCTTCACTGACAGATGATGGTGGCCGCCATGAGGTACATAGCTGGGAATCGAACTGGGTCTCCCTCATGGAAGATAAGACTTGTACCACTGAACTCTCACTTTCCTCCTGGTTTGATTACACACCCTTCGTGGCTGCCTTTCTTTCCCTGCCTCACTTTCCCTGGGAAGCAAAGTAAGTTCTGTAGGAGTTTCTTTCCTGGCAGGATGGTCTTCCATGATTCTGCAAATCAAATTTTGCCTTAAACAGGGAGGAGGACATTACCTCAATGAGTTAAGAACCAAAGCCAAAACCCGTTGCCGTTGAGTCGATTCCGACTCAGAGTGACTCACAGCGACCCTATAGGACACAGTAGAACTGCCCCATAGGGTTTCTAAGGAGCAGCTGGTGGATTCCAACTGCAGACCTTTTGGTTAGCAGCAGTAGCTCTTAATCACTCTGCCACCAGGGTTCCGAGTTAAGAACAGTTCCATCTTGTTTCTGACAGAGGGCAGCATTTGGTTTTCTATCAGAGGGAGAGCGATTCCTGGGCTTGCAAACGACTCCAGTTCAAAATAAAGAAAAACAAATTGAAATGAGGATTTTAATCACTGGGGAGGGAATGAAAGGCTGTGTCAGCGTCTCCATGGTAAGTGGCATCTTTCAGGGATTTATCATACCAGCTGTAAAAATATGCTTTATGCTAGGATTTGGTGAGAGCAAGCCTCCAGTCACTTAAAATGTATATATTATTAAAGATTCCACTTTCAGTCAAACCAGGAATGTGACTCTGTGAAAAATGGCACAGAATGCCAGCTGCTGCCTGCCGCATTCCCTGCCAAACCAGCTCAGCACCAAGAGGAGGCACAGGCGGGTGACCTGACCCTTCCAGAGGCTGCTTTGTGTTCTGGAGATGGTTTCTCTAGGGGGAGAGGGCCTGGTTCTTTGTGGAGGCAAAATGGTGGTCCTTATAGGGTCCTGTCTGGGAGCTGTAGGTGGCTGTACTCTGAGCACTACCTCATTTGCTCCCTTTCCCACATTCCGGGTCCCAGGACCACGGAGAGGAAGGGAGCTGTCAGCACAACCACACACTACACTCAGCCCCTGGGCTCATGATGCTGAGGCCGTTGAAGACAACACCAAACCAAAATAACCAAACCTGTTGCCATCAAGTTGATTCTGATTCATGGCGACCCCACGTGTTACAGAGTAGAACTGCTCCAGTCCCTGGGTGGCGCAAATGGTTGAGCACTTGACTACTAGCCGAAAGGCTGGTGGTTTGAACCTACCTAAAAGCGCCTTGGAAGACAGGCCTGGCGATCTGCTTCCAAAGGGTCACAGACTTGAAAACCTAATGGAACATTTCGGCTCTGCACACATGGAGTTACCATGAGTCTGGACCAACTCAATGGCATCTGACAACAATCTTTATGGAAGCAGACCACCAGGTCTTTCTTCCACGGAGCCACTGGGTTTGTTTGAGCCACCAATATTTAGGTTAGTGGTTGAGTGCAAACCATTTATGATGACCCTTGAGGACATCATAAGTGGAAGAAACTCAGGTTGGGTTGATGGGAAAACTTAGACCCACTCTGGTTGCAGCTTGCAGCCTGAGCTCCCGTGGTGTGCAGAGTATGAAAGGAACACCTTACCTGGCAGGTGGACCACATTACTGGCTGAAAGAGAAGGCAGTTTGGGCAAAACAGATCCCAGTCTGAACCTTTATCTCACAGCACATCAAAGCCACTTCTGCTTGGCTTCAAATAAACCCATTTTGCAGAAACTTTGGTCAGTGCTTTATTTGAAATAGGGTAGTAGAGTGGAGGGGGCCTTTTTAAGAGAAAAGAGAAAAGGTAAAAAGAAAAAAAAAAAAGAGAAGAGAAAGGCAGCTTTTTATGATCAGAAATGAATCCTTAGTACATGCCAGCCTGTGCTTACCGGGTCTTAGGCGTTAGTGATTTAATCTTCCCCTACCACGGTAAGTGGTAGGTTCTGTTATTCCCATTTTAAAGATGAACTAATCGACACTCTGATGTTAGAGAACTCGCCCTGCGGAGGTCTCATAGAGAGTAGGTGACAGAGTGGGTGCTCAAAGGCAGGTCTTTCTGACTCCAATTCACTAGGCTTTGTGCATTGCACTCAGGAGCAGGTCTGAATTGCCCTCCTCTGAATGGTGTAGGAGCAGGGCTCCAGAATTCCACCAGTCCATCTCCTCATCCTTCCCTAGGTGGTGCACATCCTGGCACAGTGCATGGCAGGTCCCGGTCCCAGCAGATTTCCTGCTTCAGGGACAGGCAGTGGCTGCAGAGGCACTATTCATAGTAGCCCAAAGAGAAAACAACCCAAATGTTCGTCAGCCAGTGAATGGATTAACAAAATGTGGTATAATCACGTTGTTGTTGTTAGCTCCCGACTCGTGGTAACCGTGTGTACAAGGGGATGAAATGCTGTCCAGCCCTGCACCATCACCATGACTGGTTATAGATTGGACTGCTGTGATCCATAGGGTTTTCACTGGCTGATGTCCAAGCCGTTCTTAGTCTGGAAACCCTGCTGAAACCTGCTCAGCCACATAGCAACACGCAAGTCTCCACTCACAGACAGGTGGTGGCCGTGCGTGAGGTGCGTTGGCTGGGAATCAAACCTGCTCTCCCACCTGGAAGGTGAGAATTCTACCAGTGAACCACCAATGCTTCAGTATACCCACACAATGGAATATATTCAGCAACAAAAAGGACTGAAGTGTTAATTCATGTTCCAGTATGGGTAAACCTTGAGAACATTGTACTAAGTGAAAGAAGCCAGACAGAAGAGGCCACATATTGTATTATTCCATTTATAAATGACCAGAATAAGCAAATCTATAGAGACAGAGAATAGATTAGTTGCTGCCTATGGCTGGGAGAAGGGACTCTGGTGGTGCAGTGGTTGAACTCTTGGCTGTTAAACCAAAAGGCCAGCCTTTCAAACCCACCAGCTGCTCTGAGGGAGAAAGATGTGGCAGTCTGCTTCTGTAAAGATTACAGCCTTGGAAACCCTATAGGGCAGTTCTACTCTGTCCTATAGAGTCGCTATGGGTCGAAATTGACTCGACGGCAATGGGTTTATGGTTGGGAGAGAGGAAAAGAATAAGGAGTGACTGTTAATGAGCATGGGGTTTATTTTGGGGGTGATGAAATGTTCTGAAATTAGACTGTGGTGATGGTTGCACAACTCTGAATATACCAAAACCCACTGAATTATATACTTAAAGTGAATGGATTTTATGGTATGTGAATGTCAATAAAGTTGTTAAAAAATATAGAGGATTGGTTAAAAATATTATGGTAAAAGCATACAAAGGATTACTCTGTAGCTACTAAATTAATGATGGCAAGCTATATACTGTACATTGATATGGAAAGTTGTCCATAGTATAGCAAATGAGGAAATTAGGTTATAATTCATTATCAGAAAGAAACAAAGCTATTCTTCCAAAAGAGTATATGTATTCAGGATTCAGGTCTAGGAAGAGTGAGCCCCCAGGAGAGTGGGCATATCTGCACCCAGAGAAGGCTGCATGAGGAAACCAGAAAATCCTAGCCCTGAAAGCAGAAGAGCGAGAGAAAGGGGGCGCCGTCTACCATCAGGCAAGGAGAGCTACTGGAACCGGGAAAGGTGTCCTGGCAGAATTTAAGAATCATTCCGTCTCCTTTTCACTGTTAATCTCCCCAAACATGAGGGTAATTTGAGTTTTACTGGGGACAGTAGAGCCAGAATTCACTTAAGGCTGCTCTCGGCCTTAACTTGCTTGAGCAGTCTAGCTCTGCTCTCCAATCCAGCTCAAAAGGGCTCCCTGCCCTCACCCCCAGTGCTGAGATTCTCTGAGACCCCTCCGGAAACCTTATGTTCTGCTTTTTCTAGAGCTTCTTGGGCCATCTTCTTTATACTATGCAGAAGCTGCACAAACTGTTTGGGTTTTATTCCAGTTTCCGCCTTCCTGGCTGTATGACCTTGAGCAAGTCACCTAATATTCCTGTGCCTCAGTTTCTTGTCTCACGGCGCATGCTGAGAGGTCAGGGAAGGTTTGTCCACCATCATTGTCGCCCTTGTAGTTGGAGGATCTGGGGCTAAAGGAATGGGGGGCAAAGGGCTCCTTTGGTGAATAGCTCATCCAGCTCTTTAAGGGCCTCACCAGTACCCTGTGCCCTTCTTACCCTCTGTTTGTTCAGCCTCTGGAAGGCATTTCCAGCGGGCCCCACCTACCTCCATTCAGCCCAGCCCCTCCCCAGCTTAGTGGCCACCAGCCCTGTTGTTTGTGACTGGGAAAGAGGAAGGAAGAAGGAAGAGATCCTTTCGGTGAAGACTTCCTCCGGTGCAAAGGCCAGCTCCAGGTCAAGTTCACTTCGGTTTTTTGACTTACTGAGTCAAAACAAAAATAAAATACTTCAGGCCTTGTGGTTGCTTGACAACTTTCCTGTCATTTCTCCAAATAAGTGCTAAGTGCTCCCCTTCCCTACCCTTCCTGTCCCATCCCTCTTTGCTCCATTTTCAATCTGCCAAAACCTTGCCTCAGTGACCTTTCACAGTGCTGGCCCCTGGCTGACCACTGCACTGAGCCTGCCTTGGGTCTAAAAGTACAAACCTTCTCTCTCTTACTCTCACTCTGCCATTGAGCTGTTATTTATTTATTTTTTTGGTAAATATTCTTATCCCTTATGTTCCTGACAGCCTGTGGGCTGTTGTACTCCTGAGCCAGTGGCGTCAGAGGTTCTAGCACTAGCCACTTCCAGCCTTCCTCTGGGCTGAGCATGGAGGAAGCACTGGTTCCTGACATTCCTGGGCCTGGATCGGCATGTGGCTATGGTGCGGGTTCTGGGGATTTCTGATTAATAAATTGTCAGATAGGAAAAGGAAGTCATACGAACCAACATTCCAGCTGAGGAAGAAATTAAATTTTTGGAATTTGGCCCAGAATAAAGAACAGACATTTTCTTCCACAAGAGTTTATGCTTGACCAGATGCAAGCTCAGAATGTGGACTCCATCTCATAAAGACTTAGTCTGGAGCTGGAGGCAGGGGCTAAGGACCCATCATTCCAATGAAACAACCCATGTATGCACAGGGATTTCATCTGAGCAACTCAAAGGGCTTTATAAGTAAGAGCAGATCTTCACAGAAGTCCCAGAGAAGCAGGTGGGAAGAAAGCTTCTCTCTTTGGAGATGGAGGTACCAAGCTGGGAAGTAGTTTATCTGAGAGCATGAAATACCAATGACCAAGAAAGGGAATGCCACTTTGATGTTGACCAGTCAATCACTTGACTAGTAGCATTTATTAAGCACCTTTTATAGATGGGGCTCTGGAAAAGATGCTTTACACACATGCATCCTTGCAATATTCCTACATGTTGATACTATTAGTATCTCCATTTTACTGATGAGGAAATTGAGGTTGAGAAAGATTCCCTAACTTACTCTGTCCTTGTCAAAGCTAGTGTCTTCTCTCTGTCCTACTCTGCAATCTAGCAAGCAGTTTGTAAGCTTGCACTAACAGCCTCAAAAAAGTCTCTGCTTTTTGATCCCATAATTTTACCTTAAGTAATCTATTCTCATGATATAATCCTAAAAGAAGAATAAGTGTCTTCTAGTTCAACATAGCTTATGATATACATCTCTTCTTTCCCAAATCCTAGTATTTACTTTTCTTTCCAAAATCCCATTGAAATGACAGAAGAAATAAGAAAATAGAAATAGAGTCAAAGTGATTGTGGGCAATCAGGAGGAGTGTGATCAACATCCAGAAGATGGAATGTTAAGGAATTTCTGGGAAATATAAGACAAATGTAAACAGATTGAGGATTAAATGAAACAGAAGCTGTAACGTCACAGAGCTGAACACAGAATCACCACAGAGTCAATTTTTCCAGTAGGACTCCAGAACAGAGGCAACAAGCACTGGGAGACAGAGTGAGCTGGGGATGGGTTGTAGGACATTTGAACTAGTTCTCCTCCACTGTCCACTAACCCCTACCCTGTACATACACAGTTATAAGAGGCTGGCTCCTATATCAGGAACTTCGCTCCCTGCCAAATGAATGGGATTCTCACGTGGGGTAAGCAGATATCCTCCAGCCCCCAATATTGTCCCTCTCAGACATTCATCTACAAATAACAGCAGACAACCAAGAATTGTCTGACATTTCAGAAAAGTCACAGCCTGAGAAAGGCATAAAATACAAAAATAGAACCAACTCTAAGAAAGCAGAATTAATACCTAAAACAGAAAAAAACTTTAAGTAATTAAAATGAATATCCTAGAGAGAATTGAGAGAATATCACATTCATTTAAAAAATAAAACTAAAATCCATTGTCATCAAGTCGATTCCAACTCATAGTGACCCTATAAGTCAGAGTAGAACTGCTCCATAGGGTTTCCAAAGAGGGGCAGGTGGAGCTGAACTGAAGACCTTTTGATTAGCAGCTAAGCTCTTAACCACTTCACTACTAAGGCTCTAAAAATAAATAAAGCCTCTATAGAAAAGAGTCAGAGTTCTGGCAGTTAAAACCATACTTGCCAAAATTAAAAAACTCAATAAATGAGTTGACTAGGCAAATGAAAACCAGCTTAGTAAACTGGAAGATCAAGGTAAGGGATTCTCCCAAAGTACTGGAAAAGAATAAAGAGATGCCATCTTTTTTTTTGTTAAGAGATGTGAAGAATCATTGATATGTCTTTCTTACAAGAGTTCCAGAGGAGAGAACACAGAGAATGGACTGAAGGAAATAATCAAAGCTATAGTAGAAAAGAAATGTCCTAAAATATGCTGAAGAAAGACTTCAGATAGAAAAAGACCATCTGACAGTTGAGAAGAAATACAAAGCAAGCTTCTGAAGCTCAATTTTTAAAAAAGGCAACAAATCTAATAGAAAATGGGCAAAGAGCATAGATAACTGACAGAAGAGAATATGAATATGAATAATAAATAGGTGAAAAGAGCTCAATCTTACACATCATTAGGAAAATGAAAATTATATTTTTCACCCATCAAATTGGCATAAATGAGACATACCCTAATATCCAGTGTTGACGACAATATGAACAACCCGTAATTTCACAAACGTCATTTGTTACATTCTTCCAGAGGGCATCTTGACAGCAGCTATCAATATTTTTATTGTAATTTAGCATTTTCGCTTATAGGAATCCATTCTGCAGAAATATTCACCTATGTCCACAAAGATATATATACAGGGTGTTCATTGGACCATTATTTGTAACAGTGCTTACTGGAAATCACGTAAGTGTTCATTAACTGAAAAATAATTATATAAATTATAGTATGTGTACACATTATGGAATTCTGTGCCACCATAAAAAAGAATGAGGTAGATGTTTATATTCTGATAGTAAAATGTTTCCAAGATAAAGTGAATAAAGTGAGTGTTGAAGTGTCTACTTTCCTTTTTTTCAACCATGTTTCTTCAGGGAAATTTTCTTGTGTTATTTCTTTGATTATTTCTTTCTCTCCTTTGAGAAGCCTATTAGATGACTGTTCAAACATCTAAACCTTTGTATCTTAATTTTTCTCTCATATTCTCCACATCTTTCCCCATTTATGTTCCTTTCTGAAGGAAATCTCAGCCAGACTTTAGAAGCAATGACTTGCTTTTCAGCTGTTCTATTCTCAACTATTGAGTTGGGTTTTTAAAATTTCAGTAGTGAAACTTCTATATCCAATATCTCTGATTGTTTCTATTTCCAGTTCAGCCTCCTCCTGTATGGATGTAATGTCCTTCTCAATTACTCTGGAGTATTAATTGCACTGCTTTTAAAGACTCCTTACATTTGCTCTATTAACCCTGTTCCCTTGAGAATTGAGCCTTTCATGATGCTGCCTGAAACATTTTGCTCACTTGCCTCACTTTGCCCTCACATTAGCAAAGAACTTAAAGTTTGATGATTCCAAGAATTGGGTTGAAGGGAAATAGATTCTCTATACACTTCTAGTGGGAGTGTAAATTGGTACAGTCACTTTGGAGTGAAATCTGACAATATCTTAAATTTAAACATGCACAATCTTTGATTTAACCGTTCCCCTTTCAGTTCTGGATCCTAGAGAAACAGTCAACTGTGTGCATAAAGATGTTTACTGCAATCTTGTTTGCACATATGAAAAATTAGAAGCACCCTAAATGGTCATCAATTGGAGACTGGTCATACAAATACTGTGAAATTCCACAGCCCAGTTAAAAACAATGAGAATTGACATGTACTGATATGAAAAGACCTTTTAAACATGTTAATAAGTGAAAAAAAGTCACAGAACAGTGTATGCAGTATGCTACATAAAAAACAAATAAACCCATGAACGAAATCTGTATTTACACAGGTACAAACATGTGTAAGGAAATGCATGGAAAACAGTGGCGGTTAATGACCAAACTGCTAATAGTTATTATTTCTGGGCAACCAGTGAGACTGGGTGATGGTTAAGGGGGATTTATTGTTTAAATGTTAATAAGAAGGCTAGATTAATTTGCATAATTTAAAATAAATTAGAGGGCATGGAGGTCTTGCATGGCAAGAGAAGCAGGGGCAGTGAGGTATGATTTGTCACCATCAATGTAAACCTGTTGTATCCACTGAGTGATGAAGGCTGGGAAATCCGGTTATTTTTTAAAAGCTAGTGGCGGGTCTTTCTGTATTCTAAGGCTATACTGCCCAATATGGTAGCCATTAGCTAGATGTCATTAAGCTTGAAAAGTGGTTAGTCCAGATTGAGTCATGCTGTAAGTACAAAACAGGGTCCTTGGGTGACACAAATGGTTTGCTCTCAGCTACTAACTGAAAGGTTGGCAGTTTAAATCCACTCAGAGGCACCGCAGAAGAAAGGCCTGTTGACCTACTTCTGTAAGATTACAGCCGTTGAAAACCCTGTGGAGCACAGTTCTCCTCTGACACACATGGTGTTGCCATGAGTTGAAATTGACTTGATGGCAACAGGTTTTAACGGGCAAGTGCAAAGTACACGCTAAATTGGAAAATACCTTAAAATACTCACCAGAATTAAAATAGCTCATTAATAATTTTTAAACTGAGTACATGTTGAAAGGATAATATTTTGAATATTGGTTAAATAGAACTTATTATTAAAATTAATTTCACCTGTTATATATGTGGCTCACGTTATATTTCTTTTGGACATTACTAATCTGGGGGTTCAGCAGGAACCAGCTAGAAGGAAAACAACCCCTGGGTTTCAGAGAACAAGTTATTGGACCCAGACTAGTGAGAGATTTTGAGGCAAGTGGGAGCTACATTGCTTTGCATAAGGAAGTAGAAGAAATGAAAAGTAACAGAATGGACGAGGACAGGCAAGTGTGGCCTGGGGCTGGGTCTCTGGGGAGAGAGGAAATAGAGAAATGATGGGAGGGAGGCCTGACAACATGGCAGCAGCCGAGCCCATGGAGACAGATGGTCAAGAAAGGACTGCCTGAGGTGGGACCGGCAGTGACTTCTGCCAGCAGGGAGGTCTGATAATAAACTTTAAATGGGTTCCTATTCTCTGTCATAATGCCCCTGTGCTGTCCCCATGCCCTAAAGACAGAGTGTTCCACACAAGTCGTGGGTGAGAGGTCCTGTGTCGGGGAGGAGAGCTGTGCCAGCATTTGGGCAAAGCAGGACCCAGAGAGGACAGCGACCTGCAAAACAATGGCCGGAGAGGCAGAGGAGAGGAGGGGAAGCAGAGACGCAGAGGCGAGGAGGGGAAGCAGAGAGGCAGAGGCGAGGAGGGGAAGCAGAGAGGCAGAGGAGAGGAGGGGAAGCAGAGAGGCAGAGGAGAGGAGGGGAAGCAGAGAGGCAGAGGCGAGGAGGGGAAGCAGAGAGGCAGAGGCGAGGAGGGGAAGCAGAGAGGCAGAGGCGAGGAGGGGAAGCAGAGAGGCAGAGGCGAGGAGGGGAAGCAGAGAGGCAGAGGCGAGGAGGGGAAGCAGAGAGGCAGAGGAGAGGAGGGGAAGCAAAGAGCACGAGTGCAGGCTGAAGGGGGCAGGCTACGATGAGGACAGTGTGGCACCCCAACAATTTTTGGAAATCTGGAAGAGCACTGGACTGCTGGCAGGGATGTGCAAGGGGCTAAAGTTTTATCTGGCTTTTGGAGAAAAGGATTAGCCTGCAGGCAGGCAGGTGCTAGGACCTTCTGTTTACTTCTGAATGTTGTAATAGCCACTGGAGTGGTGGGCAGCAGTCCTTGGGGAGGTTTGGTAGCAGTGCGGGTGGGACGGTAAGGAAGTAGAATATTCACAATGTTAAAATCCACACTAGCAAATAACATGGAAAGATCTCCAGGATGCACCATTAAGTGAGTCAAGAGGCAAGGACCCTGACAGGGTGTGCTGCATATTGACCAGTGCCCAAGGCATTGCAGCAGGTGGTCTGTGTCCCTCTCCACCATTCTCTCTCTCTCCCTCTTTCTGCTTCCCCATTTCTCTCTCTCTCTCTATGCCCCGCCACCCGCCTCCCCACAGCTTCCACCATCTGCTCCTTCCCATTACCCCTGCAAGTCTAGGGCCCCTCAGTCACTAGCCCTGGGTTATTCCACCATTTCTTAGTGTGTTCCCCACACTCTATCCACACCTTTGCCAACAGTCTTTTTATTAAATCCTTCTCAGTTATTCATGCAGGAGACTTCAGTTCTATCCCTGCTCAATGCACATCAACTGCAGTCACCACTCATCTGTAAGTGGAGGCTTGCATGTTGCTATGATTTGAACAAGTTTCAGTGGAGCTTCCAGACTAAGGCAGACTAGGAAGAATGGCCTGGCAATCTCCTTCCAAAAATCAGCCAATGAAAACTCTATGGATCACAGCAGTCCAACTGGCAACTGATCATGGGGATGGCATAGGGCCAGGCAATGTTTCATTCCATTGTGCGTGGGGTCACCATGAGTTGGGGGCTGACTCGACAGCAGCCAACAACAACAACAGTTATTCAGCTTGAGTCTGCCGTTCGTTTCCTACCGAGACCCTGACTGATACACAGATTATATCATATGCTAACTTCTATGTAATTAAGGGAGAAGTCGGAATGAAAATAGATAATTATATTTGCGTAAAAATACTAGAAGGCTACCCAAAAAACTAATAAAAGTAGCTTACAGGAGGGGGTGTGGTGGGGGAAAGCTGGTGGACAAAGGCCGAGGCGGAGCAAGACTGCTCATTGTATCCAACTTACGTTAGTTAGATATTTGAACCTTGTGAATTACGATCTATTCAAATAAAATTAGACTGGAAAGAACGTGCTCTACTCCCAAGCCTGATTATTTGGAGGAATCAGTTTAATACTGTCCAGGCCTTTCACGGAGGAACTCCAGCTCTTCAGCTGGAAAAGCCCAGGCTCTGAGGGAAGCGGCTTCTCCAAGTTGGCTCCATGAAGCAGGGCCACAGCCAGCTGCCCCATCTGCTCTCCTCTCCCTCCTCCTGCCTCCCAGGGATCTGGTTTCAGCCACCAGTATCCTAGAGGCGCTGCCACGGGGTTTTTCAACTGACCAGGAGAGATAGCAAAATTCAATTAGATGAGAGGGTTGATCTTGGGAAACAGGTGAAACCAACACTGAAGGAGAGCTTCTCTGGAGAAGACCCATTGAACTCGTTGCTGTCCAGTCAATTCTGATGCATAGCAACCCTATAAGACAGAGTAGAACTGCCCCATGGGGTTTCCAAGGCTGTAAATCTTTATGGAAGTAGACTGCTGTATCTTTCTCCTGTGGAGCAGCCTTTCGGTTAGCAGCCAAGAGGCTAACCACTGTGCCATCAGGGCTCCTTCCAGAGAAGACAGAGGGCATCAAATTTATGCTCACTCCAATTCTGAGAGATGCTATTTGGTCTTTGATTTTTGCTTCTGGAAGGTTCCAAAAGACGAAGCAATTTCATTGGTTTTGGCTGACTGGCTATATTAAACACTTCAGGCACATGGCCTGAGCTTGGGGAATGTTCAGCCCCACCCTGCACATACCTTCTTGTAAGTGTATCTTGTGGGCCCTGTGTACCTGTGACACAGACACAAAGCTCAGAACCACACCAGGAAGGGCATTCCCACCAACATGAGACCTCAACCTCACATAGAGAGCACTTTGACCTTTGTTGAATAATCAGAGGAACCAGTATGGGAACAAAGCTCCCACTGACAAAGCTAAGTACTCATTCCCTCTTTAATCCTCGGAGTCACCATTACAAGGCAGGGAGAGGCCAAGCACTATTCCAGCCTTGTAACCAGAACAGTGGGTTAATGACCAGCCCTGTGTCATGTATGAGTCATGAGAAGAGTGGAGTCTAAACCCTGATCTCTGGACTCCCGGCACAGTGTTATGTCTTCGCCCTCAACAGCAAGGGAGGGGAAATGAGGGAGGGAGAGCTTACGAGATGCACACAGTGCTCTAGGGGGTGCTCTTCCTTTCCATGGCTTCCCCTTACTGTTTGAAGGAAGTGATGATGAACAAACAGTTGGCCTAGGAGTTACCTCTACCACCCGTCTATCAGTTTGTCATACTGTGGTGGCTTGCATGTTGAAAGGTATGCCACCGCATTTCAAATACCAGCAGCGTCACCCATGGTGGACAAGTTTCAACAGAGGTTCCAGACTAAGACTAGGAAGAAAGGCCTGGTGATCTACTTCTGGAAATTAGCCAGTGAAGACCCAATAGATCACAACAGAATATTGTCTGATATAGTGCTGTAAGATGAGCCCCTTAGATTGGAAGGCACTCAAAATACACTGTGGGCACAACAGTGGACTCAAACATACCAATGATCCTGAAGATGATGTAGGACTGGGCAACGTTTTGTCCTGTTGTACATGGGCTCATCATTAGTTGGAGCCAACTCAGTGGCAACTAACAACAAGGAGTTACCTAAGTGATGTGACGTCAAGTTCAAAGACAAAGCTCTCCTCCATGGGTCTGCGCTGCCCTAATAGCTACCATTAGTGCCCCTTTGGGCATACTTCATGGCAATATTGCCAAAAGCAAGCTTCTGGTCAAAGACAATTGAGAAATACTGGCCTACTGACTTCCTGAGCAGCACTGAAGCATTGTCCCTGGGCCTTGGTGAAACATTATCTCAGTTGTTGAAGTGTTAGTCAAGGTTAGTTCATCGGTTCAGCCGAATTCTGGTACAAGGCCCAGTACAGGTGTGTTTTCCTTAGGTAGGAGGGAGTCACAAAAGGCTCTGTGGAGAGATGGAGCCTACCTATCTCTGAGGCTGACGGAGAGCAGGAGGAATCCAAGTCTGAGGCAAAGTCTGTGGAGCGGGACAACAGGAGGGAGGTCTACCATAAGCGAGCCTGGGAGCCCTAAAGACAAACTTTGTCTTCTTCAGGCTCACACTTAGCTTTGGGTGAAAGGCCTATTCCCAATTATTTCCACTTATTACCCGTTTATCTTGTGCCAGATTCTGGGACAAACCATTTTCCAGAATTCTCAGTTTCCAGATGAAAATCTGACAGAGAGTGAAACTGCCCATGTTTGCATAACCAGGAAATGGCTGAGCTGGAGTTTGAACCCCTGTCTGGCTGGAGCCTAAGTGCTCCCACTTCCCAGAATATTCTCACACATTTGCTCACAGATTTGAAGAAGCTGTGGGGAGGGTGAGAGGGAGGAACCAAAGGGACTGGCTCAGAAAGGGAAGAGAGGTAGAGAGGGAAAGGGTGAGGTGGAGGCAGGGGAAATCCTGACTCAATGCACTTGAATGAACTGTCAGCACATAAACTGAGCTATGCTAATATCAAGGCCAGGATGCCACCCAATAGAATTGCAATGGCCAAATCTGTTTGCTTCTGCACCGGGCTTTTAAAATACATTTTTCTTCACCAATTGGCACCCTGGCGAACATCTGGATCATCCTTTGACATTTGAAAAAATAATCTCAGCTGATAGAGCAAATGTTCTTCTGGCTTTGTGGCCAGAATTCTCCTGACCTCAGAGATCCTGCTCACCAGGTCCCTCCTTTGATGAACTCGCTGAAAGGAGATCCAGAGAAGAGGGGATAAAGGGTGGCCAAGCAAATGAAGTGGGAGGATGGCGGGTCTGGCAGGAGAAGTTGGCGATCATACACCCGACAGCCCTTGCAGAAAAAGCTCCTTGACCGTTGGCCCAGTGTGCCTCTCCCACAGTTCCTGTGGGCTGCCTCTGTAAGAGGGCCATGGTGGGGACTGGAGCCCCGTGTCCACTTTGGGGTGTGGCTCTGTAGAAAAACTTTCTGTGCACATCAAGCTGAAAACGTCCAACAATTACAGTGACAGTCACTCCCCGCTCTGCCATGCGCATGCTGGGTGGCCTTGAGCAAATTACTTAACTTCTCTGTGCTTCAGTTTCTTATCTGGAAAATGAGTGTGTTACAACATAACCTACCTCATAGGGTTGTGATTAGACTACAAAGCACTCAGAACAATCCTGGAGCCCAGTGAGTCCCATGTAAGAGTTTGCTGCTATTACTTGTTCTGGTGAGGATATGGAGATCCCGGTGTGTGTGTGTATGTGTTATTGCACACCTACAATGTGTCAGAGGGTTTACACAGATGCTCTTCAATCTCCCCAACAATCCCCAAAGAAGGGGTTTATGACTAAAGTTTATAGATGAGGAAACTGAGTCCCAGAGAGGATAAATAATTTCACCAAAGGTCACAGAGTCTGGGGACAAGGAATTAGGATTTGAACTCACATCAGCCTAGCACCAAACACTGCTAACTGCATCATTCCACACCTCCTCCTTGAAGCAGTCCAGGCCTGAATTATTCCTGACACCTGCTTAGATTGTTTGGTGATTCAGCCACAGCCTTGGTTTAATCAGCTCATTCACAATTCCACTTGGTGGGTGAAGTGGGGAGCAGTCAGGGAAAGTACATTAGGAAACCGAAAAGTGAGAGAAAAACTAGAAGAGGGGTTGGGATCCTTGGGATCTGGCATGAAACGCCATGTTTCAGCACATACTCTTTTGTATTTTTGTCTGGGCTTTGACTCGCCTCCTAGGGCGCAGGTCCTGGGAACAGTAAGGAGTGTGAGGGACAATGCTGGAAGAAAGCTCGCGGTGAAGGTTGCCCATCTGAGAATCTTCCCAGCCTCCTCCAGCCTTGACCAGGGACAGAGCATGGGCAGGAAGGAGGCAGGTCTCTCCCGTCAGCCTGGAATGCTCTGGGACAGGACACTGTGGGGTCTAAGCAGGGTGAATCCTCCCTGTCACAGGGGAAAGATTAGTCTAAAGGACTAATGGACCACAACTACCACAGCCTCCACCAGACTGA
The DNA here is from genome assembly GCA_030035585.1 of Dugong dugon. Taxonomy (NCBI): domain Eukaryota; kingdom Metazoa; phylum Chordata; class Mammalia; order Sirenia; family Dugongidae; genus Dugong; species Dugong dugon. Next base: position 24,128,739 of record CM057481.1, on the reverse strand, counting down.
GTCCAGTAAAGCTAGATGGTGCCTGGCTACCACCATTGACTGCTCTGAAAGGGATCACAATAGATGGTCCCAGACAGAGCTAGAGAAAATTCTAACTCACAAAAAAAGACCAGACTTACTGGCCTGACAGAGACTGGAGAAACCTCGAGAGTATGGTCCCTGGACCCCCTTTTAGCTCAGTAATGAAGTCACTCCCGAGGTTCACCCTTCAGCCAAAGTTTAGACAGGCCCATAAAACAAAACAAGACCAAAGGGGCACAACAGCCCAGGGTCAAGGACTAGAAGGCAGGAGGGGACAGGAAAGCTGGTAATAGGGATTCCAAGGCTGAGAAGAGGAGAGGGTTGACATGTCGTGCGGTTGGTAACCAATGTCACAAAACAATATGTGGACTAATTGTTTAATGAGAAGCTAGTTTGTTCTGTAAACCCTCATCTAAAGTACAATTAAAAAAAAAACTTAGGACTATAGGGTATGTCACTTCTCCAGGGGACACCAGCCCCTCTCAGCTTTGGGGCCCTGTGAGTCCTGCTGCTCCTGAGGGGCTGAGTCACGTCCTAGAGGGACTCAGTGTGATTGCTTCATGTCTACTGACCTTCATACCTCATTTATCAGCCACTATCTGTGGATAAGGCTCCCTTGGGTCACCCTTCACCCAGCCAATGTCCTCCCTGGGGATGGTCAGGACAGGCTGGCAGGAATCTCTGCTGATGAGACTGGTCATGCCCCAGGAGCTGACAAAGGCTCAGCCTGGTACTCACATCACAGTCAAAGCTGGGGAGCAGGTGGCCTCACTCACCTGGTGTGGGACTCAGTGACCCCTGCCAAGACCCCTCTATGGCCCCCCCATCCAAACACCTTTGGCCATGTTGAGAAGACTATTGAACCTGCTTGTCCTTAGGCAGGGGTGACAAAAAAGCCCCTAAGAAACCTCACACGAATAGTTATGTTCTAAGACTTAAAAAAAAAAAAAAAAAAAAAAAAAAGATAAAGAGGGTTGTGGACTGGGGAGTTTCAGATTTACAATAACCCTATTTTTCTCCTATAGAAATGTCAATGAGCAAGGTTTTTAAAATAGCTGTGTTGTTATTCTAGCTAAAATTAATCACCCGGGTAATCAAAAGTGATGAAAACAAACTGAAACACACCTGAGCAAACTTTGAGTTTTGAGTTGCACAATACTCTGGGGGGAGGGGGCTCCGGATCATCTAATGCATGGCAGTGCGGTCCCCAACTCCAAAGAGAAGACTTGGGAGGGCTTGCACTCTCGGGGTCCTGAGTGGTCTCTGCAGCCTGGGGTCAGGTCACGTAGGAGCCCACTGTAGCAGCACAGTGCATGCAACCGGCCCCCCGACTGAGTTACCACACAGATCCTGTTCTCATTCAGGAGGGACGTCCCCATCCATCCAGTTTATCTTTGTCTCCCCAGCACCCAACACCGGGCTGTAGATGGAGCAGACCCTCAGGAAACATTTGATAAACCAGTGGACAGTCCTGTCACCAGTCCCTCCTGTGGGCTTGACTGTGAGGCAGAACAATACCCCAGGCAAAGCTGTGGCTTTGCAGCCAGTCTACCTGAGTGCCAGTCCTGGCTCTGCCATTTGCTGGCTGTGTGGCCTTCGACTTGAGCAAGTCACTTAACCTCTCCATGCCTCAGTTTCCTGAAGGGGGTAGTAAGAATACTTGGCCTGTAGATTGTTGCAAAGGTTTAATGTGTTAATATGTGTGAAGGCCTTAGAACAGGGGCTGGCACTATGTGTAGTGTGTTATCCTACCTTACAGCAGAGGCAACTGCACTTAGAGAGTCTGTGTAACAGGCTCCTTCTGGCTCTCCTGGCTTTGTTCTGTTCCATTACCTGTCTCTCTCTGTGGTTCTAGCCTTTTCTGCACCTCCCGGGTAAGCCAGTGCTTTCTCTCTCAGCCCAGGTTCTTCCTCGCCTTTAGCCCGGGCTGAGCTCACTGTCCTTGCCCATGGCCACCTTGATCAAGCCAGGAGAGTCTCACCTCTGCCATCCCCTGGCTTGGGCTCCCAGGCCAAGACATATGGATCTGGACATGGACACTACTCCACCCTTACTGACTGCGTGGACATGGGCAGGTTACGTGAACTCTCTGTGCCTCGGTTTCCTGATCCACAGAATGGAGGTGAAGCATCTATCTTAGAGGGACAATATGAGGTTTAACATCTGGCATACAGTAAGTGTTGCCTAACTGCTTGCTACTTTTATTAATAGTGTTATTATAGGAGCCCTGGTTGCACAGTGGTTAAACCAATTGACTGCTAACCAAAGGGTCGGTGGTTTGAAACCACCAGCTGTTCTGTGGGAGAAAGATATGGCAGCCTGCTTCCATGAAGATTTACAGCCTTGGAAACCCTATGGGGTCACTATGAGTCGGAATTGACTTGACAGCAGTGAGTTTGTTTTTTTTTTTAACTGTTGTGGGGTTTTACTTAGCTTCTCCAGGGACCACCTACTCACCCTTGTTTCCGTCTACATGTTTGAGATGGACTAGCACATATTCACTCATTAAATTCATCAGATATTTACCAAGTGCCAACTACGTGCTGTGCGCTGGGGACATAATGATGTGTAATATCTGCGAGATATCCAATGGTCTTTTTATAGGCTTCTTTGGCATTCTATCCTGGCTCCACGATTGTCTACACCTGGTGGTATTGAGGCTGGCGTAATATCTACCATTAACTGGGCACTTACTATGGGCCAAGTAATTTATACTCACGTTATCCAATTAGACCGTTATACAACCCTAGGTGCCAAGTGTTTTTACCTTCATTTCTAGTTAAAGAAACTGAGGCACAGAGAGTTTAAGTAAGTTGCTTACATTCCTTTAGTGAGGTAGTGTCAGCACCAGGATTTGAACCGAGGTCTGTTTGACTCCTAACCACTACACCACATTCTTGGAGGCCTGGGGAAGGTAAGATCCCCTCCTGTTCTGGGGGACCCATCTTTCTGTTCTGGAGGGCCACCTTCCCTGGGCACAGCAAGACCTTCCCTCGGTTCTATCCCTGAGAAGCTAAAAACCCTTTAGCAGCTTTTATTCTCAACCACCAGAAAAACCTGCCGATGACCAGGAGCGTCAAAAACCAGCTCCTACATGGAATTGTGTGCATTCATGTTTTCTTTGGAGGTGATTCATGGAAAATCTTAGCCCATGAGCTGAACAACTGTTCAGAGATGCTGTCCAAAGAGGCACACACATTCCAGGAATCACTGAGAGGGAAATGGCTCACAAGGGTCCAGTTTCCAGGCATGGATTTGGGGCCAAAGCAAATGCCATCTCCATCCTTGAGCCCACAAATAGCTTTTCTACTAAGTAGCAGGTCATCTGGAAGGATTTGATGACAAAGGAAGCCAGGAAGACGTTGCTTTTCTGATTTTAGATCAGCTCATGTGAAGAGAAAGAGCATGGGACACTCTTTTCCCAGGTCTCCAGATGGCTCAGTCCCTCATCTCCTTCAGGTCATTGCCTCAGGCAGTAATGGATTGTCTAGGTTGTTGCTAGTTGCAGTCAAGTTGGCTCCGACTCATGGGGACCTTATGTATAACAGAATTAAACATTGCCCAGTCCTGTGTCATCCTGATGATCATTGGTATGTTTGAGTCCATTTTTGCAGCTACTGTGCAGTGCCTTCCAGCCTAGGGTGCCCTTTTCCAGCACTATATCGGTCAAATATTCTGTTGTGATCCATAGTTTTTTTTCTAGGATTATAGTCCAATCTTCTTTTCTTTTTTCCTAAATTTTATTTATTTTGTTGTAGCTGATGGGAATATACACAACAAAACATACACCAATCCAACAGTTTCTACAATTTAGTGACGTTGATTACATTCTTCTAGGTGTGAAACCATTCTCACACTCTTTTTCTGAGTTGTTCCTCCTCTAGTAACATAAACTCACTGCCCCCTAAGGTTCCTATCTAATCTTTTGAGTTGCTGTTATCAGTTTGATCCCAAAAAGACAGTTCTTAAAAGAGCATAATGCAGAGGCAGGGCCAAGATGGCAGAGTAGTCAGACCCTTCCCATGGACCCTTTTACAACAAAGACCCAAAAAAATAAGTGATTCAATTATGTATGGCAATCTGGGAGCCCTGAACATCAAAGGCAGAGTTGAGGAACCAGACTGAGTGGCAGGGGGAGGGAGAGATGGTTTGGAACCTGCGAGGGATTGCCAGACCTGACCCGGCAAGAGCCTGAGCCCTTCAGGCCTGATCAGCTCATGGGTGAGCAGTGAGGCAGGCAACCAGCGGTACATGGGAGGCATATTCTGCACAGGGAGAGACCCAGTGCCAAGAGTCTACATGGCCACCCAGAACCAGTGAGAAGCAGCCCTCATTGGCAAAAGATAAGTACTTGCGTACAGCTTACCACACAGATCAAAAACACCACCCTTAGGGAAAAATCTCTCTCCCATTTACCTCCCTGCTCCCTGCTCTTCACTGGGTCCCTCACTGGCTTCAGCAATTGCCAAGTCCACTGGGCCAGAAGTAGGATCTGTCACACACCTGCCATTCTCCCTGCTGTGGAGAGTGAACAAATTAACAAACAGGGGTAAAAATAAACTGCCAGCTCCCCTAAGCCAGGAACCCAGGGTAGGCACAGCTCCTTTGCCTAGACACAGGCATAAAGGATCCAGGGACTTTGAGTGTCTTTCCCCCTGCGTAGACTTGTGTGGGCCCATCTCAACAGTGTAGGCCCTCATTACTGCAGTACAACAGGGTATATACCGGAACTCTAACTAAAACTATTTCAGCTGTGAAGTAGCAGGTTTTTGACATTTGACACTGCTCTGCCCATTAAGCAGGGTCTTCACCTACCAACATCAGGGCCCTGAGGACTGGTGGCTCCACCCATGCCACTTAGCCACCTGTGATAGGGGCCCATGAATAAGAGGTGCCCCCCAGTCCTTACAGCCAACAGCATTATGTGCTCTTAGTTCGGCTGCAAAACCCACCCACCTATGTGCTCTAGGGAACAGGGACATGCCTTCTTCCTGGACACACAGGGGTGGCCTTCAGCCCCCTGCCTTGCTCAAACTGTGCCCCCTGCTGCAGCCAGATGCCTGTGCCTACACCAATCACCCATGCCTGTCTAGGACTGTAAGTGAGAGCCTACACCACACACTTGGTGGCTATCTACCTGGGCACCTGAGCTGAATCCTTACAGGAGGAGTGGGTAGACTTGGGAGCTCACATTCCTAGTAACAGATCTAACCACCTGGTGACAGGACGTTAGCGTTTCAAAGGTGCCAATAATCAAACTAGCTCATACGAGCAGCATATTTGGGAATATCAAAACAAAACAAGAAGCTAGGACACAGTAAGCAAACATAAAATAAATAAATATAATAACTTATTGATGGCTCGGAGACAACAGTCAATATCAAATCACATAAAGAAGCAATCCATGAGGGCTTCAGCAAGCTCCCAAAATAAAGAATCTAAAAATTTTCCAGAGGAGGAAAATTTCTTGGAATTACCAGAGGCAGAATACAAAAGATTAATATACAGAACTCATCAAGAAATTAGGAAGGAAATTAATCAAAAGGCAAAATGTGCTATAGAGGAAATTAAAAAGATTAGAGAAAAGCACAATGACAAATTTAACAGGCTGCAAGAATCCATAGAGAGACAGCAATCAGAAATCCAGAAGATTAACAATAAAATTTCAGAATTAGACAACTCAGTAGAAAGTCACAGGAGGAGAATTGAGGCAATGGAAGTCAGAATTAGTGAGACTGAAGATAAAGCACTTGACACCAACTTATGTGAGGAAAAATCAGATAAAATGATTTTAAAAAATGAAGAAACCCTGAGAATTATGTGGGCCTCTATCAAGAGGAATAACCTACAAGTGATTGGAGTACCAGAACGGGGGGATAACAGAGAGAATTGTTGAAGATTTGTTGGCAGAAAACTTCCCTGATATCATGAAAGATGACAAGATATCTATCCAAGATGCTCATCAAACCCCACATAAGGTAGATCCCAAAAGAAAGTCACCAAGACATATTATAATCAAATTTGCCAGAACCAAAGATAGAGAATTTTAAGAGTGGCTAGAAATAAATGAAAAGCCATCTACAAAGGAGAGTCAATAAGAATAAGCTCGGACTACTCCGCAGAAACCATGCAGGCAAGAAGGCAATGGGATGACATACATAAAGCCTTGAAGGAAAAAAACTGCCAGCCAAGAATTATATATCCAGCAAAACTGTCTCTCAAATATGATGGTGAACATAGGGCATTTCCAGATAAACAGAAGTTTAGGGAATTTGCAAAAACCAAACCAAAATTACAAGAAATACTAAAGGGAGTCCTCCGATTAGAAAATCAGTAACATCAAATAACAACCCAAGACTAGACCACAGGACAGAGCAACCAGATAGCAACCCAGATGGGGAAGTTACAAAAGTAAATCAAAGGTAAAACACTGATAATAGGGAAACAGATGTCAATATGTAAAAGATGACAACATTAAAACAAAAAAGAGGAACTTAAAAAGTGTAGACATAGATTTTTCATGTGGAGAGGAAGTCAAGGCGATATAAAGAAATAAAAGACTAGTATAAACTTAGAAAAATAGGGGTAAATATTAATGTAACCACAAAGGAAATTAACAATCCTACAAGTCAAAATAAAAAAAACTAGAAATATATAAAGACTCAGCAAACACAAAATCACAACAATGAAAAAGATGAAAAGAAAATACATAAAGAAAAATGACTCAGCACAGAAAATTAAGTGGAACAGAGAAACTGTCAACAACACACAGAAAAAGATGTCAGAATGACAGCACTAAACTCATACCTATCAATAATTACGCTGAAAGTAAATGGACTAAATTCAAGAATAAAGAGACAGAGAGTGGCAGATGGGTAAAAAAACACGATCCTCTATATGATGCCTACAAGAGACACACCTTAGACTTAAAGACACAAACAAACTAAAACTCAAAGGATGAAAAAAAATATATCAAGCAAACATCACTCAAAAAAAGAGCAGGAGTGGCAGGATTAATCTCTGACAAAATAGACTTTAAAGTAAAATCCACCACAAGTGGTAAGGAAGGACACTATATAATGATTAAAGGGTCAATACACCAGGAGGACTTAACTTAAAAAATATTTATGTACCCAATGACTGGGCTCCAAAATACATAAAACAAACTCTAACAGCACTGAAAAGAGAGATAGACAGCTCCACAATAGTAGTAGGAGACTCCAACACACCACTTTAGGTGAAGGGCAGAATACCCAGAAATAATCTCAAGAAAGACACGAAAGGGCTAAATGCTACCATCAACCAACTTGATCTCATAGACATATACCACCCAACAGCAGCCAAGTATACTTTCTTTTCCAACGCACATGGAACATTCTCCAGAATAGACCACATATTAGGCCATAAAGCAAGCCTTAACAAAATCCAAAGCATCAAAATATTACAAAGCACCTTTTCTGACCATAAAGCCATAAAAGTAGAAATCAACAACAGAAAAAGCAAGGAAAAAAAATCAAACACATGGAAACTGAACAACACCTTGCTCAGAAACTACTGGGTTATAGAAGAGATTAAGGATGGAATAAAGAAATTCATAGAATCAAATGAGAATGAAAACACATCCTACCAGAACCTTTGGGACACAGCAAAAGCAGTGCTCAGAGGTCAGTTTATAGCAATAAATGCATACATCCAAAAAGAAGAAAGGGCCATAATCAAAACATTAACGCTACAACTGGAACAAGTAGAAAGAGAGCAGCAAAAGAAGCCCTCAGGCGCCAGAAGAAAGGAAATAATAAGAATTAGAGTAGAATTAAATGAAATAGAGAATAGAAAAACAATCGAAAGAGTTAACAAGACCAAAAGCTGGTTCTTTGAAAAGATCAACAAAATTGATAAACCATTGGCCAAACTGCCAAAAGAAAAACAGGAGAGGAAGCAGATAACCCGTATAAGAAATGAGATGGGTGATATCACAACAGACCCAGCTGAAATTAAAAGAACAGAATGCTATGAAAAATTGTACTTCAACAAATTTGAAAACCTAGAGGAAATGGACAAATTTCTAGAAACTGACTACCTACATAAACTAACACAAACAGAGGTAGAAAAACTAAATAAACCCATAACAAAAGAAGAGATTGAAAAGGTAATTAAAAAACTCCCAACCAAGAAAAAGCCCTGGCCTGGATCGCTTCACTGGAGAATTCTACCAGTTAACACCACTACTACTAAAAGTATTTCAGAGCATAGAAAAGGACGGAATACTCCCAAACTCATTATATGAAGCCAGCATAACCCTGATACCAAAACCAGGTAAAGACACCACACACACAAAAAAAAATTACAGACCAATATCTCTCATGAACTTAGATGCAAAAATCCTCAACAAAATTCTAGCCAATAGAATTCAGCGACATATCAAAACAATAATTCACCATGATCAAATGGGATTTGTACCAGGTATGCATGGATGGTTCAACATTAGAAAAACAATCAATGTAATCCATCACATAAATAAAACAATCGATGCAGATAAGGCATTTGACAGTCCAGTACCCATTCATGGTAAAAACTCTCAACAAAATAGGAATAGAAGGGAAATTCCTCAGTATAATTAGGGCATTTATACAAAGTCAACAGCCAACATCATCCTAAATGGAGAGACTTTGAAAGCATTCCCCTTGAGAATGGGAATCAGACAAGGATGTCCTTTATCACCACTCTTATTCAACATTGTGCTGGAGGTCCTAGCCAGAGCAGTTAGGCTAGAAAAAGAAATAAAGGGCATCCAAATTGGTAGGGAAGAAGTCAAAGTATCTCTATTCGCAGATGACATGATCTTGTACACAGAAAGCCCCAAAGAATCCACAAGAAAACTGCTGGAACTAATAGAAGATTTCAGCAAAGTTTCCAGATACAAGATAAACATACAAAAATCAGTTGGATTCCTTTACACCAACAAAAGAACCTCGAAGAGGAAATCAGCAAATCAATACTACTTACAATATCCCCCAAGAAGATAAAATAGGAACAAATCTAACCAGAGATGTAAAAGATCTATACAATGAAAACTACAAGACACTAACGCAAGAAACCAAAAGAGACCTGCATAAGTGGAAAAACATACCTTGCTCATGGATAGGTAGACTCAGCATTGTGAAACTGTCAATTCTACCCAAAGCGATCTAGATACAATGCAATCCTGATCCAAATTCCACCGGCATTTTTTAATGAGATGGAGAAATAAATTACCAACTTCATACGGAAAGGGAAGAGGCCCTGAGTAAGTAAAGCATTACTCAAGAAGAAGAAAAAGTGGGAGCCCTCACACTACCTGATTTTAGAACCTATTATACTGCCACAGTAGTCAAAACATCCTGGTACTGGTACAACAACAGATACATAGACCAATGGAACAGAATTGAGAATCCAGACGTAAGTCCATCCACCTACGAGCAGCTGATATTTGACAAAGGCCCAAACTCCGTTAGCTGGGGAAAACACAGTCTGTTTAAGAAATGGTGCTGGCATAACTGGATATCCATCTGCAAAAAACTGAAACAAGACCCATACCTCACATCATGCACAAAAATTAACTCAAAATGAATCAAAGACTTAAATATAAAATCGAAAACAATAAAGATCATGGAAGAAAACATAGGGGCAATGCTAGGAGCCCTAATATATGGCATAAACACAATATGAACCATAAGTAACAGTACTCAGGCCCTAGTAGAGAGACTAGATAAGTGGGAGCTCCTAAAAATCAAACACTTATGCTCATCAAAAGACCTCAAAAGGGTAAAAAGACAACCTACAGACTGGTAAAAAATTTTTGGCTTCGACAAATCCGATCAGGTCTAATCTCTAAAATCTACAAGATACTGCAAAACTTCAACAACAAAAAGACAACACAATTGAAAAATGGGCAAAGGATATAAACAGGCACTTCGCCAAAGAAGATATTCAGGTGGCTAACAGACACATGAAGAAATGCTCATGATCATTAGCCATTAGAGAAATGCAGATCAAAACTACAATGAGATATCATTTCACCCCAACAAGGCTAGCATTAATCCAAAAAACACAAAATAATAAATTCTGGAGAGCTTGTGGAGAGTGGAATACTTATACACTGTTGGTGGGAATGTAAAATGGTAAACCACTTTGGAAATAGATTTGGCGCTTCCTTAAAAAGCTAGAAATAAAAGTACCATACGACCAGCTATCCCGCTCCTTGGACTATATCCTAGAGAAATAAGAGCTGTCACACAAATAGATATATGCACACTCATGTTCATTGCAGCACTGTTCACAATAGCAAAAAGATGGTAACAACCTAGGTGCCCATCAATGGACGAATGGATATACAAATTATGGTATATCCACACAATGGAATACTACACAACGATAAAGAACAACAAGGAAGCCATGAAACACAACATGGAGGAAGTTGGAGGTCACTATGCTGAGTAAATTTAGTCAGTCACAGAAGGACAAATAGTGTATAAGACCACTATTATAAGAACTCAAGAAAAGGTTTAAACACTGAAGAAGACACTCTTTGATGGTTACGAGGGTGGGGAGGGAGGGTGAGGGTTATTTACTAACTAGATCGTAGATAAGAATGATCTTAGGTGAAGGGAAGGACAGCACACACTACAGGGGAAGTCAGCACAACTAGACTAAACCAAAGCTAAGAAGTTTCCTGAATACAATCAAACACTTTAAGGGACAAACTAGCAGGGGTAGGGGTCTGGGGACCATGCTTTCAGGGGACATCTAGGTCAATTGGCATAACAAAGTTTATTAAGAAAATGTCTGCATCCTACTTTGGTGAGTGACATCTGGGGTCTTAAAAGCTTGCAAGCAGCCATCTAAGATGCATCAATTGGTCCCAACCACCTGGAGTAAAGGAGAATGAAGAACACCAAAGACACAAGGAAAGTATTAGCCCAAGAGACAGAAAGGGCCACATAAAACAGAGACATCATCAGCCTGAGACCAGAAGAACTAGATGGTGTCTAGCTACCACCAATGACCGCCCTGACAGGGAACACAACAGAGAGTCCCAGATGGAGCAGGAGAAAGGTGGGGTGCAGAACTCAAATTCTAGTAAGAAGACCAGACTTAATGGTCTGACTGAGACTGGAGTAACCCCAGAAAGCATGGCCCCTGGATTCTCTATCAGCCCAGAACTAAAACAATTTCTGAGGCCAACTCTTTGGACAGTGATTGGACTGGACTGTGGGACATAAAGTGATACTTGTGAGGAGTGTGCCTCTTAGCTCAAGTAGATACTAGAGACTAAATGGGCAGCTTCTGTCCAGAGGTGAGATGGGAAGGCAGAGAGGGTTAGGAGCTGGTTGAATGGACATGGGGAATCGGGTGGAAAGGAGGAGTGTGCTGTCACAGTATGGGGAGAGCAATTAGAGTCACATAACAATGTATGTATAAATTTTTTGCATGGGAAAAAATTTTTAAAAAAAGAGCATAATGCTCAAGGCACACAGTTTCTACTAGTTAAGCTAAACTACTGTCTGGTTTTAAGAAGATTTCAGGGGATATTTTTGGTTTAAGGTTTAAAGACTATCTAAGGACAATAGTTCCAGGGGTTCATCCACCCTCCATGGCTCCAGAAATTCTAGAGTCTCTGAGAATTTGAAATTCTGTTCTGCTCTTTCCCCCCTTTGATCACAGTTCTTCTATGTAATCTTTAACCAAAATATTCAGTAATAGTAGCCAGGCACCATCCAGTTCTTCTGGTCTCATGGCAAAGGAGGCCGTTGTTCATGGAGACAATTAACCACACATTTCATATCCTCCTTTTATTCCTGGCTCTTCTTCCTCTGTTGCTCCAGGTGAATAGAGACCAACTGTTGTGCCTTGGACGGCTACTTGCAAGCTTTTAAGACCCCAGGCGTTATGCAACAAACTAGAAGGTAGAACAGAAGCACTAAACACATTATTAGGTCAATAACTGGGATGTCCCATCAAACCATAACCTTAAATCTCCAAACCAAGAAACCAAATCCCATGAGGTGTTTGGTTGTACATAAGCAGCCTCAGCAGATACTCTTTTTGTTGTTGTTGTGTAGCTTTATCTATCACACAATTTTTGCCAATTCAACTTTTTACAGTTGCACAACTTATTGACAGCAATTACAATAATTGGCTGTGCAACCCTACCCTTAATCAATGTGATTTTTCCACACCATTAACCTCCCTTTTCCCCCTTCCTCCTGCCCCTGGTAATCACTAATAAACTTTGATCTCTATACATTTGCTTTTTCTTGTCTTTTGTATAAGTGAGGTCATGCAATATTTGTTCTTTTGTGATTGGCTTATTTTGGTCAGCGTAATGTCTTCAAGCTCCATCCACACTGTAGCATGTATGAAGACTTCATTTCTTCTACTGGCTGAGTAGTATTCCATTGTATGCATGTACCACATTTGGTTTGTCCATTCACCTGTTGATGGGCTTTTAGGTTGTTTGTTTCCACCTTTTGACTATTGTGAATAGCACTGCAATAAACATTGGTTTTTGAGTCTTTGCTTTCAAGTCTTTTGGGTAAATACCTAGAAGTGGAATTGCTGGGTCATATGGTAGTTCTTGTTTTAGTATTTTGAGGAACCGCCACACTGTTTTGCACAATGGTGCTACCATTTTGTATTCCCACCAGCAATGGATAAGCATAGGGTTTCCATTGGCTAATTTTTGGAAGCAGATCGCCAAGTCTTCTTTCCTCGTCTTTTAGTTTGGAAACTCTGCTGAAACCTTCCACCATGGGTAATCTTGCTGGTATTTGAAATACCAGTAGCATAGCTTCCAGCATCATAGCAATGCACAGCCACCATAGTATGATAATCTGACAGATAGGTAGTGGTTTGTCTAGGTAAGGAGATGAAAATGACCCTATTATCTAGCAGCACAGGAGTGCCTCTTAGGGAGGGTACTAGTTTTGTTTGGAAAAAGGACCTTAATAAATGCTTGGGGTAGACAGTGAGACCTTGAAGTTGAAGCTACTCTGCCATTAAAAATAAATAAATAAGGGCTGTTTGTTCGCTTCTACAATGGTCTGGAGAAAGGACAGAAGAGGAAGGAACAGGAGCAAAGGCAATATGGAGAGAGGCTGGGAGAAAGTGAGGGGAAGCTCAGTGTGGGGCAACCAGCAGCTTCTTCAGGATCAGAGATGCACTTCTGCTGCATTTTGAAGTTGTGTTGTAATGATATAAAGCCATTCTCAGCTCACCTCCTAGCCCTTTCACTCCTAAAATAGTTGGCAAATTCTCCTCAGCTCAAATATTTTGTGTGAGAGGAATTTTTTTATAAGCTTGATGAAAACTGTGGTATGAAACGCTACAGAACAGAGACAGCACTAATCACAGGCAAGAGCTGGGGCAGAGGATGGGGAAGACAGGGCACTTGAGCCCCTGAGGATGTGCAGAAATTGTAGGGAGAGCTGTAGGTTTCTAAAGGCTGTGAATTTGATGGCCCAAGCCAGTTTCACCTGTGTCTCTACCAGGCACAGGGCCCCACTAATATATCCATAAGGAAAATATTAGGGTTGTCATTTTGCAGAAATTAATCTTTTTTCCCTCCTCTAATCAAGTTCCCTTGCTCGAGTTATAAAGCTAGAACTACTAAAAGCAAAGAACAGCAAACCTGTATCCTGCCCCATTACCTGTCTTCCTTGGGAACAAGACTTAATGGACTCTTTTGCTTTTCCTTTATAGACGGTGCCACATCCATACAGATACAGAGGCTCTGATCTTTTTTGGACAATGGACAGATACTCAGATTTCAAAGAGCTTGAAGAATGAAGCACAAATGTTTAAAGGAGCAGCTGGGTTTATTCATTAGCCCCTGTGAGTTTGGTCAGTGTGATGGTTAAGGTTGTGTGTCATCTTGGCTGGGCCATGATTCTCAGTCGTTTGGCAGTTGTGATGTGGTTTGGCAGCTGTATACTGATGTAATCACTTCCATGATGAGATCTGATGTAATGTGGTCACCTCCATGACAGGATCTGCTGTGAGTAGCCAAACAATTTGAAACAGAGTTTCCTTGGGGGTGTGATCTGTATTCAATATAGGTGGACTTTCTGACAAGGCTAGAGGGATTTTGCTCACTCTGGATCCTGAAGCTGGCTCCTGTTCATCTGACCTCCAGTTCTTGGGACTTGAGCTAGCAACTTACCTGCTAAACTTGGCATTCGTCAGCCTCTGCAGTCTATGAGCCAGAGGCCTGCCAGCTTACCTGCTGATCTTGGGATTTGTTGGCCTCTGTAGCCTGTGAGCCAGAGGCCTGTTTTCTGACCTGCCAGTCTTGGGTTCCCCAGGCCCTGCAACTACATGAGTCAGGAGAAGCCTCCACCTGACCCAAGTACTTGGGACTTTCCAGCCTATGCAACCACGTGAGCCATTTCCTTGATATAAATCTCTCTCCTTCTCTCTCTGTATAGACGCTTCATTGGTTTTGTTCCTCTAGATAACCTAGCCTAAGACAGTCGACATAGATCAGTTTCTCCATTTGGACCCACAGAGTGGTGGCTGCCAGCACTGGATATAAGCAGGGATTTTCCACTGTAAACTTTTCCTTCCTACCAGGGCTGCGCTCAGGCATGAGATCACACATTGCTCTGACCTCTCAGGAGGTACAGAAGTTTCAGTCTTTCGTGTGGGGCAATCAGGTAGTAAAGCTAGAAGCATCTTCCCTTCTCCTTTCCCATTTCACCCTCTCCTTATCATCACCCCCTACAAGGATCCTGTGAAGAGGTTCCTGGGTGCTAGGCCCTTGTGAAAGTGTCTCTACTCCAAGAGATGCCTTAGGACCACATCGGGCTCATCATGATGCGAACTTACACTCCATCAATGGTTGTCCCAATTGTTATCTCACTCCATCCTACAATAACCTGAATTAGCAGAGGAGGTCCTCACCCCCATGTGGCAGTGAAAACTGGAGGGTCAGAGAGGTGCAGGGACTTGACCAAGATCAGGGAGGGAGTTACAGAGTCAGGAGCAGAGACCAGATTTTGTGGTTGGAATAAGGGCTTTTCAGGTGTGTTTGTTTGTTTCCTCCTTGTTTAGCATCAGAATCTTTGCTTGCTGGACACTCCATGTGCTAGTTATTCTCTCTTCTCTGCACTTCTCTGCCCTGCTTGGTCCCCCAGTCTGGTTTCTGTGGGCAGCATCAGTCAGAGCCCCAGCTGGCTGGCTTCCTGGTGGCCTTGGAGTCAGAGGCCCCTGCGGGCTGGGGTTTGGCACCTGCAGCCACAGCTCCTGTTGGACGGCCCCTCTCCCAAAGCTCCGGCTCTCATCAGACTCCAGTGACATCCATTCCTCCTCTCGCCCCTTCAGGGTGGTAACTGCTTCCCCCATTTCTCATCTCTGGGTGCCTCACCATCCCAGGGTCGGTTTCTAGCTCCCCGGACGTGGTCCCTTTCTTAAGTTAGTCTTCCTTATGCTGCTTTGAGTGTACTCTCGGCTCCTGTTGAACCTCAGCTGGTACACCTAGTATCTTAGACAGATGAAAATGGAGTTGCCATGGGCTCTCTTTGTCCCCTTTGGCAGGCCCTGGGACACTACTGAGGAATCTGAAAGTCTCAGAAGCACAGTTTGCAACCACTGACCCGCATGCAGGATGATAAGGACCAGTGGGTGATGTGCCAGGGGATCCTAAGGCTCCTTCCTTCAGTGCAGCTCAAGAGGGCTTGGGCTGGGTCTCTCCCTATCCCTTAGAAGGGTGCTAAAGACACCCGCATACCGGAGCTCTGGGGCATTTCCCATGAATCTCCGGAGACAGCTGTTCTTCCTCATGTTTTCCTTTCACTCTTTCACCTTCCCAACCTGTTCAATAGATGGCAGGAACCAAGTTCTGAGGAAAAAGAGAGGTGTCAAGAGGTTGCCAGTCAGCCTTGTCTTTGCCACAGGCAACTTCAGCGTGAGTGGCTCCTAGTGTGGCTACTTTGCAGTATCCATTCATCACATGTGGGTGGGTCCGTGAGCAGGATGTCCTGCCTGCCACTCAGCACCACAAGAACATGGTGCTGCGCCATCCCATTCCTCCCTCCAAGGGGTTTAAAAACTTGCTCCTCCGAATAGAAACCACTCATTCAATCACTGGACCTATGCTATAGCAGGAGGGCTCTGGCTGTGTTCACACACAAACACACACACCAGAGAGCAGAGGAGCCAATGGGTTGCCCCAAGCTGTTAAGAAGCCACTTTCTCAAAGTCTTGTTGCCCTTCCTGCAGGCCAGGAGCCTAAAGCATCTCAGGTTGGGGGTTCCTTAGAAGCCGAAGACATCAGGGGAGCCGACCCACTGCCCTAACCAAGGACGCCTGCTTTGTTTCCACCATCATCTACACGTCAGGGTACAGCTCCACAGCAGGTGCCCCCAGCATTTGGGGAATTTCTCTTGAGGAAGAGAAGCCACTGACCAGCCAATGTTTATCTCCACTCTGCTTTGAAACTGCGTTTCTCAGAATGAATCCACAAGCTGCCATATGAGTTTGACCACGTGTCTCTAGTGATTTTGACTCCCATGAATCAGTCCCTCAAAGCCTTATTCAATAATAATAATTCCCAAAAGTGAGTGTTCAGTCATGCATGCTTGCATGTAATCATTCATTCAGCATTGACTTGCTTACTATTATGAAGCACAGGGTGTTGGGCACTGCACAAGGGCCTCTTGAACAAGCTGGGGTGCCAGAGATGATGAGAGAAGTTCTGATAAGAGTTGTAGGTGCGTATCTGTGTGTGTAAGCCACGTGCTTCCTGAGAAGTCCACCCTCCCCGTGTATCTCCCCTCTTCTCTGTCCCTCTCTGTCCCGGTCTCACTTGTTATTTCCCTTTTCCTCTCCCCTCCTCTGTCTCCCAGTAACAGTCTACCCTCATGCTCCAACCTCCCCCAAAACGAGGGTAAGTAAAAAAGTATTGCTACTAGAGTTCCGGTTCATACATTTGTGAGTTTATTCCAAACAAAACATGTTTAAACATGTCTCTGCAATCAGTGGATGTCTGCAGACAAGTTCTCTCAGTAATACACTTTCTTAGTCTCATTAGGGTGCCTTCAAAAAAAAGGATACTTTTTGGGCCATGGAAAAAATTTTCAGGTCAGGACTAATATCAAATTTTTAATAAAGCTCAAGTGGACATCTTCCCAAATCATTGAAGCTTTGCAATAAGTTTATGAGAATGCTGTCCCACATAAAACAACAGTTGTTAGATGGATCAAGCATTTTAAGGAAGGTCAGAAAGACCTCAAAGATGAGCCAAGAGAGGGAAGACCGCTCAGAAGGTTATAGTGACTTTTTTTTGAGATTCCAAAGGGGTAATCTTGACAGATTTTCTTGAAGGACACAGGACGATCATGGGGGCTTATTATAAAGAATTTTTAAGGAAATGAAAAACTGCATTGGTGAGAAAAAGGCCAGGAAAGTTGCAATGAGGAATTTTTTTTCATCACAACAATGCACCTGCTCATTCTTTGAGGGTGGCAAGGGCTGGCCTACGAGAATTTCATTGGGAGACCTTACCCCATCCACCCTACAGCCCTGATCTTGCCCCATCAGACCTCTTTTTGTTCCCAAAACTCAAAGAACATTTAAAAGGAACACGATTTGAGTCCCCTGAGAATGGAAAAACTGCCATTTTGACGTAGTGTAAATCAAAGAGCGCAGAATTCTTTGGGGAAGGTTAAAGAGATGGAAACACCATCTTCAGAAGTGTATATACCTAGATGGAGGATATGTTGACAAACAATAGCTTCACATTTTGATATTTTTGCTTAATAAAGGTTTCTATGATTTTGTAGCAATACCTTTTGACTTACCCTTGTACATATCCAGTTTTTGTCTCTTCTCTGTCCCGTGTCTTTCTTCTTCCCCCATTTCCTCCAAACCAATGGAAATTCTCCCCAGTCGGAGGTGAGAAGGCAGCAGTCATCCTGAAAATGCAAGAAATAGAACTCAAGTGGAAGACCAGAATCATGCCAAACATTTCCCAAGGGAGGGGAAAAGACCACAGGAGATAATAAAAATATTGCTCACTGCCATGACAACAGCAATCATTGTGCCACAGTCCCAAGGGTTTAGGGGCAGCAATATCAATTGGACATTTATTTCCCCAGCACAACTAGCATCTCTAAGGAGGCAGAAGCCAAGAAGAAGATGTCTTGAGGCCAGAGAGTTAGGGTGCTTGGCAGGGATTGGCCCTTCTTTCTCCAACTTGCCTCCTGGTGCACTGTGATATTACTTTCAGCTGTGCCCTGTGCCTAATTCTTTATAAAGAATGTTGTTTAGTGATTGCCATTGGCAGTATGGAACTCTGGTGGCACAGTAGTTAAAAGCTACAGCTACTAACAAAAAGGTCGGTAGTTCGAATCCACCAACTGCTCCTTGAAAACCTTATGGGGCAGTTCTGCTCTGTCCTAGAGGGTCTTTGTAAGTCAGACTCAACGGGTTTGGTTTTGGTTTATTGGTTGTCCACTGGAAGCCCAGGGGAGGGGGCTCAGCCATAGGCTGAAGTGAGTGGCCCCTGAAGAAGGCAAAGGCAGAACCAGGGCCAACATCAAGGGGCCTACAGGGCCTGTGAAGGCTCAGAGAAAACAAATTACCCAAATTATGTCTGAGGATGGGAAGGTGGGCGGTTGGGCCTCACATAACAAAACAGGTAGCAGCATCATTATCAAGAATAAAGCCAACAATGGGAAACTAAGAATAATTAACAGGGACCTGTTCCAGCTGCAGCCAAAATCACAGGGCTAAAGATTCACCAGAAGGTCAAGCTAAATAAAGGCAATGCGTTAATCATTTACCATTTCTGTTCTAGGTGATTTATGCATATGGACACCAATGTTCCATTAGAAATTGTGTCAAACTGCACTGTGAGCTGGGGGTGCCTGGCTAGTGCAGTGGTTGGAGGTTTGAGTCCACCCAGAGGCACCTCGGAAGAAGGCCTGGTGATCTACTTCCGAAAAATCAGCCATTTGAAAACCGTATGGAGCACAGTTCTACCCTGACACATATGGGGTTACCATGCGTCAAAACTGACTCCATAGCAACTGGTTTGGTTGTGGTTTGCATTGTGAGCCAAGCCAACCACAAGCTCCCAGGACTAGGGTCGTTTCTGAAGGAGAGGTGACTTCCCTCTCCAGAGAAGCTGCTTCCTCCTTTGAGGCTGTCAGGGGATGCCGGCAGCAGCTGCGTGAAGACCCTACTCGGTGATCTTGATTTAGGCTTCCCGAAGACTGTCAGCTCTCCAATTATTCTGCATCGCAAGGTTGACAGGTGAGGCTGAAACAAAGAGCCAATCAGCACTCCCCTCAATACTATATCCCTCCACGCCCGGGCATTGTGCACTTTTCAAGGGTCTGTGCACTTAAAATACTATTGTCAAGAGCCAGAAGCCTCAAACTGTGTGAGATATTAATGGAAGTATAAAAACATTGCTGGGTGTGTATGGCTGTCATAAGGAAACTCTAAGGGAATCCATCTGTGTTAGGGCATCTTGGCCATTTGCAAGCTTTTAAGACCCCTGGCAGCACACTACAAACTAGGAGGTAGGACAGAAGCACTAAACATGTTATTAGGCCAGTTAACTAGGATGTCCCATGAAACCATGACCCTAAACCTCCAAACCAAGGAACCAAATCACATGAGGTGTTTAGTGGTACACAGGCAGCCTCAGCAGCTACTCTTCTTTTTTTTTTTTTTTTTTTTCCGTAAATATATCTATCACACAACTTTTGCCAATTCAGCTTTTTACAGGTTGGTACAACTTATTGACAGCAATTACAATAATCGGCTGTGCAACCCTACCATTAATCAATGTGATTTTTCCAACACCATTAACCTCCCTTTTCCCCCTTCCTCCTGCCCCTGGTAACCACTAATAAACTTTGATCTCTATACATTTAGCTTTTCTTGTCTTTTTATATAAGCGAGGTCATACAATATCTGTCCTTTTGTGATTGGCTTGTCTTGGTCAGCATAACGTCTTCAAGCTCCATCCACACTGTAGCATGTCTGAAGACTTCATTTCTCCTACTGGCTGGGTAGTATTCCATTGTATGCATGTACCACATTTTGTTTATCTATTCATCTGTTGATGCGCATTTAGATTGTTTCCACCTTTAAAGGCTAATTGTGATTAGTGCTGCAATAAACATTGGTGTACAAATCTCTTTTTGAGTCTTTGCTTTCAAGCCTTTTGGGGTATATACCTAAGAGTGGAATTGCTGGGTCATACAGTAGTTCTGTTTTTAGTTTTTGAGGAACCACCACCCTGTTTTCTACAATGGCTGTACCTTTTTGCATTCCCACCGGCATTGGATAAGGGTTCCAATTTCCCTACATCCTCACCAACATTTGTTATTTTCTGTTTTTTTTTTTTTTTTAATCTTGGCCATCCCGGTGGGAGTGAAATGGTATCTCATTGTGGCTTTGACTTGCATCTTTCTGATGGCTACTGAAGCTGAGTATCTTTTCATGTGTTTTACGGCCCGTTGAATATCCTCTTTGGTGAAATGTCTAGTCAAGTCCTTTGCTCATTTTATGATTGGGTTATTTGTCTTTCGTTGTTAAGTTGCCGAAGTTTTATACGTATTTTGGTTATTAGATCCTCGTTGGATATATGGTTTCCGAAGATATTCTCCCAGTCGGTAGCTTGTCTTTTCACTCTTTTGGTAAAGTCTTTTGATGAAAGAAAGGTTTTAATATTTTATGAGGTCCCATTTATTTATTTTATCTTCTGCTGTTCGTGCTTTTGTTATTATATTAGATATCCATTGTTGAAAACTAGGCCTGACAGCGTTGCCCCTGCTTGTTCTTCTAAGTATTTTATGGTTTTAGTTTGCACATTTAAGTCCTTAAACCATTTTGAATTTGTTTTTGTGTATGGTGTGAGGCATGGATCATGTTTCATTTTTCTGCATGTGGAAATCCAATGTTTCCAGCACCATTTATTGAAGAAGCTCTTCTTTCACCAACAAATGAGCCTAGCACCCTTGTCAAAAATCAGTTGAGCACAGATGTGTGGGTTTACCTGGGTTTACTTTTGGACTCTCAATACTATTCCATTGGTCTATGTAGCTATTGTTATGCCAGTACCAGGCTGTTTTGATTAACGTAGCTGCATAGTAGGTTTTAAAACCAGGAAATGTGAGTCTTCCTACTTTGTTCTCTTTCAACACTGTTTTAGCTATTTGGGGTCTCTTGTCATTCCATGTAAAGTTGAGAATTGGTTTTTCTATTTCTGTAAAGAAAGCTGTTGGAATTTTGATCAGGATTGCATTGAATCTATGGATAGCTTTGGGTAGCACTGACATCTTTACAATCTTATCTTCCAATCCATGAACATGGAACATTTTTCCATTTCTTAAAGGCTTTTTAAATCTCTTCCAGCAGCGTTTTATAGTTTTCATTGTATAAATCCTTCACATCCCTGGTTAGATTTATTCCTAGGTATTTTATTCTCTTAGATGTTGTTGTAAATGGCATTTTTTCCCTAATTTCCCTTTCAGATTTCTCATTGCTGGTATATAGAAACCCAACTGATTTTCGTTTGCTGACCTTCTGCCCTGCAATTTTGCTAAATTCCTCTTTTAGCTCTAGGTGTTTTCTTGTGGACTCTTTGGGATTTTCTATATATAGGATCATATCTTCTGTGAATAAAGATAATTTTATGTTTTCTTTTCCAACCTGGATACCTTTCATTTCTTTTTATTGTCTTACTGCTCCAGCTAGGACTTCTAATAGAATATTGAATAGAAATGGTGAGAATGGGCACCCTTGTCTTGTTCCCAATTTCAAGGGGAAAGCTCTCAGTCTTTCTCCATTAAGCGTAATGTTGGCTGTTAGCTTTTCATATTTGCCCTGAATTATATTAAGGAATTTCCCTTCTGGCTTAGGCTGGGTTCTCCAGAGAAGCAAAACCAGTGAAGCAAATAAATATATATACAGAGATATCTATTTCAAGGAAATGGCTCACACAGTTGTAGAGGCTGGCAAGTCCCAAGTCCATTGGTCAGGCATCAGGCTGGAGACTTTTCTTTACGCACATAACTGCAGGGGCTGACAAATCCAGGACGGACATGTCAGATGGCAAGCTGCTGGCTCACAGACTGCAAAAGGTGACAAATCCAAAATTGGTAGGTAAGATGGCAAACTGTTGGCTCACAGGCTGAGGAGGCTGATGAATCCCAAGATTGCCAGGTAAGACAGCAAGTCACTGGCTGTGGAGGCCAATGAACCCCAAGATCGGCAGGTAAGACAGCAGACAACTAGCTCATAGGCTAACGAATCTCAACATCAGCAGGAAATACAGCAAGCCGCTGGCTTAAGTCCCAAGAACCAGAGGTCAGATGATGATGAGCTGGATGCAGGATCCAGAGCAGAAGCAAGCTTTGCCAGAGCATCCATATATATTGGGTGCAAATCACACCCCAAGGAAACTCCTCTTACAACTGATAGGCTGATCAATCAGATCACATCATGGAAGTGATTACATTGTATTACTTATGGGAGATCACAAAATTGAGGACAATTACATCAGATCACAAAAAGGAAGATAATTACATCATTACATAACTTCCAAATTACATCTTAACTGCCAAACCACTGGAAATCATGATCCAGTCACGTTGACACACAACCTTAACCATCACACCTTCTACCCCAATCTTCTTTAGCGTTTTTATCAAGAATGGTGTTGGATTTTATCAAATGCTTTTCCTGCATTCATAGATATGATCATGTGATTCTTTTCCTTGGTTGTTGTGATGTGGTGTATTACGTTGATTGGAGTTCTGATGTTGAACATTCCTGCATTCCTGGAATAAATCCCACTTGGACATGGGGATTTAAATATTTAAATATGCTGTTGGATTCTGTTTGCTAGTATTTTGTTGAGGATTTTTGAATCTATATTCATAAGAGGTATTGGCCTATAGTTTTCTTTTCTGGTGGTGTCTTTGTCTTGTTTGCGTATCAGGATTATATTTGTTTCATAGAATGAATTACAGAATATTCCTTCCTTCTCTAATCTTTGGAAGAGTTTAAACACTACTGGTGTCAATTCTTCTCTAAATATTTTGTAGAATTCCCCAGTGAAGCCATCTGGTCCGGGATTTTTGTTGTTGTTGTTGTTGTTGGGAGGTTTTTAATCACTGATTCAGTCTCTTCACTTGTTATGGGTTTGTTGAGACTTTCTATTTCCTCTTGAGTCAGTTTGAGTAGGTTGTGTTCTTTTAAGAATTCGTCCATTTCCTCCAGGTTATCCATTTTTTGCCATACAGTTGTTCATAATACGCTATCATAATTTTCTTTATTTCTATAGGGTCAGTTGTAATGTTCCCGTCTTTCATTTTTTATTTTAGTTATTTGCATCTTTTTTCTTCTTTTTTTTGTCCATCTAGCAAAAGTTTTGCCTTTTTTTTTTTCATAGAAGCAACTTCTGGTTTTATTGATTCTCTCTATTGTTTTTCTGTTTTTTGATTAACACTTCACATTTTCAAAAAACCACAAGAAATGGATGAACTATCTAAAAAGAACAACTTCACTTTAATTTCCATTGAAATGCCTCAAAGCAGAAAGTCTGAGGATCCTGACTCTTCCCCCACTGCTCTCAGGAAGGCTGGGGGCTCCTTATATTCTTTCACCTGATTTTTCTGTATTGGGGTAAAAGTTTACTTTCCATGCTGGTGGGAAATGACCTTGTATTTATCAATGTTACAGTTTCCATAATGTATTTATTGCTTCAGAATAAAAGAAGTTGAACATCTCATAGATTTACCTTACCCTTAGAAGGATCTAAAAACAAACAAACAAACAAATAAAAACTGACTTTAAAACAAATGCCATTGGAAAACAGTTTGGCAGTTTCTTAAAAAATTACACATATACCTACCATGTGGTCCAGCTCCTCTACTCCTAAGTATTTACTCAAGAGAAAAGAAAGCATATGTCCACGTACAAAGACTTGTACACGAATGTTCATAGCAGCTTTATTTATAATATCTTGAAACTGAAAGCAACCTAAATGTCCATCAATAATAAGTAAATGAAGTATAAGCAAAATGACTAAACAAATTGTGGCATGTCTATATAATGGAATGTTATTCAGCAACAAAAAAGGACAAACGATTGGTATATACAACAACATGGATGAGTCTCAAAATAATTATGCTGAGTGAAAGAAACCAGGCAATGGGGAATAATACTGCATGATTCCATTTATATAAAACTTTGGAAAACGCAAATTAATCCATTGTGACTAAAGCAGATTAGAGGTTGCTTTGGGAGGAAGGGTCCAGAGAGACAGGAAGGACAGAGGGATTATAAAGGAGCATGAAGAAACTTTAGGGGCTGATGGATATATTCACTACTGATCGTGATGATTGTGAAAAAATATATATGTCATACATGTAATATATATTCATATGTATGTCAAAACATATCAAATTGTATCTTTAAATATATGCAGTATATTACATCAAGTATACACTTGTCTGTCAGTGGATGCTTGCGTGTTGCTACAGTGCTGAACAAGTTTCAGTGGAGCTTCCAGACTAAGATAGACTAGGAAGAAAGACCTGGTGATCTACTCTGAAAATCAGCCAATGAAAACCCTATGGATCACAATGGTCTGATCTCACTGTGCATGTGTTGCCATGAGTTGGGGGATGACTCGACAGTAGCTACAACAGCAACAAATACTGCAATAAAGCTGTTTAAAAAGTTAAATAAAGAAAAAATATGCCATGATACGGTCACAGGGAATAGATTTATACTTTTGTCTTAAACAACTAGAAAACCAAGCAAGACGTGAAACACCAATTTTCAACACTGGACAACAGCCAATGCAGGATTGTGTTCCCTGAGGGAAGGGAAACAAGCAAGGTGAACTCTAGAATGGTACCAGCTGTCTGCCTAGAGAGAACCCAAACAAAGGCCAGTGGTCTCCAGGGTTGAGGAGAAAGCCTTCAGAGTTCTGGGAGACCAAAGCAGCTTAAATTTTTAGAGCAGAGCATCAGAGATGAGGGAGTTCTACACACAGAGAGAAAACTCCAGAGGTAAAGACCTCAAGTCTTTGATCTCTGATCAGTGCGTGCATGTGAAGAAATTCCCTGAGACAGGAAAAAGAACCAGCTGAAAAGAGCAGACAGAACAGTTCCTTGAGTTCGTACAGGGATTGGAATAGTTGGTATTCTCACCACTCAAAGTGTAGAGATCTTGTAATATATGAGTAGAGTCCTCAGAAGAGTATTGCCTTACTTTTGTTGTTGTTGTTGGGTGCTGTTAATTCCAACTCATGATGACCCCATGTGACAGAATAGAACTGCCTCATAGGGTTTTCTTGGCTGCAATCTTTATGGAAACAGATTGCCAGGCCTTTTTCCTGCAGAGCTTCTGGGTGGGGTCAAACTACCAATCTTTCGTTTAGCAGCCAAGCATTTAACCGTTTGCACCACCAGGACTTCTTATCATCATACTAATGAGGCTAAATTTGTCCTAGACTAAATGTTGTTCTGGATCTACCATAATGAAGTTTAAAAGCAAACCCAAGAGCATCAAACTATTTCTAAGTAACTGTGTGCCAGAACAAAAATCCAACACTCTTCAAAGGAATACAAAATCCAACACTAAACACTGCAAAATCCTTAATTTCTGCCATCCAATAGAAAATTACCAGGCATGCAAAGCAGCAAGAAAATATGACTCCTAACCAGGAGAAAAAACAGAAACAGACTCAGAAATGGTAGAGAGGAACTTGCAGACAAGGACATTAAAATGTTATGATAAATATTGTAAATACATTCAGGGATGTTAAAAAGAAAACATGAACTTGATTAGGAGAATACTACATTGCCATCGAGTTGATGCTGATACATAGCAACCCGATAGGACAGAGTAGAACTTCCCCATTGGGTTTTCAAGGCTGTAATCTTTATGGAAGCAGACTGCCACATTTTTCTCCTGTGAAGTGGCTAGTGGGTTCGAATCACCAACCTTTTGGTTAACAGCCAAGCCTTTAACCACTGCACCCCTGGGGCTCCTTTTGAGAAGAATAGTAGATATAAATGAAAAATGAGGCAGAACTTCTGGATGTGGAAAATACAATATCTGAAAAAGATATAAATTGTGAACAAAAATAATCAATTTGATTGATACTGAAACTCACTTCATGTTACCAAGTGATAATTGAATCATCACTTCCTTGGAGAAGCTTTACTGGATGGAATAAACTCACTATTCTATACTCTCACTTCAACCTCCTCTTCAAAACACTTGTCATAGTTGTAATACTTCCATCATCTGTGGAATTACACAATTTGTGTCTGTCTTCCCACTAGTCTGTAAGGTCCTTGAAAGCAGGAACACATTTTTGCTACCTGTGTCCCAAGTACCCAGCACAGTGTCTGGCATAAAGTGAGCACTCAATAAATACTTTGACTGACTGACTGATTGAATGAATAAATGAAAGCTGTAACCAGCTTGTAATGGACTCATTCCACAGTTCTTATTTAAAGCATCACTGCTGACTTCTTTCTTCATCAGCGTAGTGATGCTTTTTAACCGTAGCTACTGTTCTCACATGGCCTCATACAACGTGCTTCCTGCAGGCTCTGCTGAGTTCTGAATTAAGTGTGAATAGATGATTCACTGAGCAATCTGGAGCAAGTTGTTTGACCTCTCTACCTTTGGCTTTTTCAGCTAAGTAAGGGTGTTGAAACAGGTGGTCTCTAAGAACTCTTCCAGCTTTGATATTCCAGGATGCTGCTTGTGGTCCAGTCTCCAAAAATACCCTCCATGCTCAGTATCCTCACCTCCTAGTGTCCATGCCTTTGTATTGAATCAGGGCTGTCTGTATGAGCAAAGAGTAGGGTGGGAAAAAAAAGTATATGACTTCTGAGGCTAAGTCATAAAGGGCATGTAGCTTCTGCTTTGGCCTCTTGGATCACTTGCTCTAGGGGAAACCAGCCACCATTGACAACACTCAAGTAGCCCCATAGAGAGGCCCTCATGGACAGGAACAGAGGCCTCCTGCCAACAGTCATGTGAGTGAGCCATCTTGGAATAGGATCCTCCAACTCTAATCAAGCCTCCAAGTGACAGCAGCCTCCACCAACATCTGACACCAACCCCATGAGAGACCTGACCCAGAACCACCCAGCCGAACTACTCCCATATTCCTGACCCACAGAAACTGAGAGAGAGAGTAATTGTTTACTGTTGGTTTAAACCACTAAGTTTTGGGATAATTTATTACACAGCAATAGATAACTAATACTCTGGTACTAATAGCTGTCCCTCACTCATACTTTAACTATTTCTGCATTAAAACAATGCATAAGCTAAATCTCTAGAACAGAAATATTTCCTAACTTTGAGGACCACTTTGGGGGCCTGGAATCTAGACCACAGTCTCAAGGAATATAGAAGCCTGTCTTTTCTTCATTTGGCCTCAGGGGATTTGTTCTGCTCCCTGCTCTCACCCTTCTTTTTCTCTCAAGTTCTTTTTTACTCCACTTTCAACAGTTCCACTCCTACTCTGCTCCTGATTTTCTAGGTGACCTTGGGACACATTTTTTCCCAAATCCTGTAATCAGTTGTGAATGTGGACATATAGCAGGTGTCGAACAATAATTAATTGCTACTTTGGTTCAGGTCCTCCAGAAAGCAGAACTTGAGGCAAGGATTAAGCTTCTAACAATTTATTTAGAAGGTGTAAGCACAGGGCAATAGAGGTGAAGGAAAAAAGGAAGTGAGGTAAGAGAAGAAGAGATTCAATGCAAAGCAACACATTGTGATGGCCTTTGTTTCACTGTGAGACACTGGGTTGCTTGTTCACTCAGTATGAGGACTTCTCTGGAAAGACTGCAAGAAGGAATCATGACCTAGAGTCATCCGTGGAGAAAGGAAGGTGGATAAGTTTACCTGCCCTGCTCCCACCTGTCCTCTATTTCCCACTGGTCAACATTCACCCCATGGGAGTTATTTCCCTTGTATCACCCAGCCCCCTGATGACTGCCAGAAAACCAGATCCCACACCCCCATTGTGCGGTGTTTCGTCCAAGTCCAAAAGTGGAGGGCATGTAAGAGCAGGTGGAGCACCATCCAAGACAGGGAGGAAGCCACTGAGGAAACTTAAGAAGGTATATAGCAGCACTCGTCTGTTAACTGAAAGTTGGTGCTTCAAGCCCACTCAGCGGCTCTGTGGAAGAAAGGCCTGGCGATCTGGTAAAGATCACAGCGTAGGAAACCCTATGGGGCAGTTCTACTCTATCACATGGGATTGCCATGAGTTGCAATTGACTCGATGGCACTTAACAACAACAATAAGGAAGATATATATGGTGTGCGTCCCATATAATTACCCTTTGTCCCGTTCCCAATTCCTCTGATACTAACTTCTCAGCATAGCTGCAGGAAGATATGGATTCTTACTGTCTTGACTGTATCGATGTCTTAGATGTGCAGCATGGGGGAAAGATAAAGTTAGACTGCATATCAGTGAGAGCTGATCCTTACAGGCTTCAAGACAGACACACTCAAATCCTGGCATGCAAAATATAAGACTCCCTCTTTCTTCAGCTACGCTGAAAGGGAGAGCTTATCTCTCAGCTGAGGGTTCTCAGAGATAGTAACATCCACCCACTAGTGTAGAAAATGCAATTTAACTGAGTAAAACTAGAGATTTTGAACAGACTCCCTGGGTGGGACAAACAGTTAAATACTCAACTACTAGCCGAGAGGTTGGCAATTCGAATTCACCCAGAAGCACCTCAGAAGACAGGCCTAGCAATCTGCTTCTGAAAGTTCACAGCCTTGAAAACCCTATGGAGCACAGTTCCCACTCTGCACACGTGGGGTTGCCATGAGTGGGAATCAACTTGATGGCAACTAACAACAACAACAGAGATTTTGAGCAGCCACTGGTCTCTTTTAAACAATATAAAAAGCCCCCAAACCCTTGTCTTTGGCTAGGAAGAGAGGTGTTTCCTCCCAAGAGTTCTTTAAATTCCTGCTTAGAAGAAAACTGCCTCAAGCCGTAGACCAAGGCCCCACAAGTCCCTCAGAATTTCAGTGTGCCAGGAGGCCCAAGCCCAGCCTTCACTTAGATGAGGATGGAAGGATGAATTGATGGATGGGTGGGTGAGTGGGTGGGTGGATGAATGGATGAGGTGGCTGCTGGGTTTTGTGGTTATCCAAGAAGCATTATTGTCCAAGGCATCCAAGTCCCTTAAATGCTCCTTGCAAACAGGCAATCAAGAAAAAGCATCACTGTGAGTTTTTACTGTCTTGAATCAGTCTCTTGGACATGCATTCTTCCTGTCCCTGATATAGCCAGCTTCTCTGATCCCCCACCCTCTAGCTTGTTATAAGCTCTACCCTGTCTCTTTGCATTCGAGTGACAAGAAGCAGCACAAAGCTGTGAACAAGAGGCTAGAGCTGTAATTGGCACTGATATTCCCTGGCCTTATCCACTTATTACCTGGTAAGCCAAATGGGAGATTTGTCTGATTTTGATCCTAGGAAGAAAAATGACAACCCTGTGCCAGTCCTGCCATTTAAAACAAGGTGCCAGGCTGGTCCCTGGGCCCAGTTACAGCCAGCAATGCTCACCTGCCTGACTATGGTCTTCAGTATCTGTCTTCCCTTCCTCCAGCTAGAATTTCCCTTCACTGGGCTGGGGGTGGTGGGTGAGTGGGGGCGGGGAGACTGCATGCTGTTTTCTCAGCTGGTATCAGTACTGTTCACAGGTTGCCAAGGGGCCTCAAAGGATTCTTTGGGGAACTATGTGTTCCTTAGGAAATCAGAACCCTAGCTGAAAAATACACCCAAAGCCTTCCTTCCTTCTCCCCTGGCCCTTCTCTTTAAACTCCTCCTGCTGCAAGAGAAATGAGAGAAGGTCAAGAAGAGCCAGCTCCATGGAGACCCATGTTAGATTTCCGGCCAATGCACTTCATGAGCAGTCTTCACCCGTCTGTCAGTGGAGGATTGTGTGTTGCTATAATGTTGAACAGATTCAGCTGAGCTTCCAGAGAAAGACCAGGAAGAAAGGCCTGGAAATCTACTTCCAAAAATTGGCTAATGAAAATCCTATGGATCACAAGGATCCAATACCCAACCAACCATGGGGATGGCGCAAGACTGGCAGTGTCACATTCCGTTGTGCTTGGGGTCGTCATGAGTCTCACTGAACTCCCACCAATTGTGGGTCCACTGGAATTCTGTGCCCATGAAGCATTGCGAATGCTGTATGTGAATGGGGCAGCAAGGGGCGGTAGACTAGCAAGTTGCTTGTATGTCCTCTGCTCATGTGCATGCTCCATTGTCCCACTGGACTTCTCTTAAAACACAAATTCAAAGATAAAATGAAAGAATTTCAAGATGGTGACAGCAAAGCATTAAACCAAATGTGGGGCCCTTTTGAGAATGGAGACCTGTACAACTGCACAGGTCTCACGCCCATGAAGACAACCCTCCCTGTCAGGGTGGCAGAATAAGAGCTAACACTTTGACAGTGCATATAATGGCCAGGCACTCATCTCAGTGCTTATTATGTATTCACACATTGAATCCTCCTGACAAGCTTAGACAGCAAGTAAGTCACTATCCCATTTCTCAGATGCAAAACATGAGGCACTTGCCCAGTGTCACAGACATGCCACTGGCACCACCAGGGAGCAGATCCAAGCAGTCTGGCCCCAGGGTCCACGTGCCCAACCACTACACTGAACTGCTTCTCAGGATAAATCAAGGAAAGACTTGGGGCAGGGAGGAAGTCACACATTTCTCTTTCCATTTTTACCTGTAGGCAGGTTTACACGTCAGAGTTTGGAGTGTCTTTCCCTTTAAATGGGAATCCAGAGCTTTACCTCCATAAAACAATGGGTGTTTTAGTAGCTGTGGAGTGGTTCTCAACTCACAGCAATCTCACGCACAGTGGAATGAAACACTACCCAGTCCTGCACCATCCCCGTAACTGGTTGTAGATTGGACCGCTGTGATCCAAAGGGTCTTCATTGGCTGATTTTTGGAAGTAGATCACCCAGCCTTTCTTCCTAGTCTCTTAGTCTGGAAGCTCTGCTGAAACCTATTCAGTATCATAGCAACACACAACCTCCAATGATGTTCAGGTGGTAGCTGCTCTTGAGGTGTGTTGGTTGGGAATCGAACCCGGGTCACCTGCATGGAAGGTGAAGATTCTACCACTGAACCAGGGCAAAGGACTGGGAGACTTTTTTAGGATGATGATGAGGGATGACTTTCACACTGGGGAGGGAAGTTGGGGTCTGAGGAAGCCCCTTCCTTCCAGCTGCTGTTAGATATGGAGACGTGGGTGTTTTTCATTGGAACCCAACTAGGTAAGCCTAGTTTTCTTTTTGTTTAGTAAATGGCTTACACACACACACACACACACACACACACACACACACACACACACACACACACACACACACACACACACACGACCCAGCTTTGCCCTCAGGTCACATTCTTAGAAACTGAGTGTGTCCCTTCACCACCCTCACATCTCGTCCTTTTCTGTGTGACTCAAAAGCATTCCCCATCCACTGCCTGGAGAGGCATTGCCCATCAGGTGGGTTCATCAGGTCACGGGAGAAACCCTTTCCATCTTGAATGCTGACCTTGATATGTCCCAGTCACCCCTGAGGAAGGACAGTCAGGACAGAGGGAAGTGACAACTTCCTGTAGGCGCTAGTGTAGGTGGGAGAGGAAATGATGGCAGGGAGGGCTGGAGGCCCATGGAAGGGAATGGAGGGCTTGGGAAAGCGCAGAGGAGAAAAGCGGAGGCTCAGCTAAGTACTGTGCATAAGGTCCCCAGGAGATGGATGGATGCATGTGATGCCAGCCCAGTAGTTTTTCATCATTGGCCTGAAATGTTTATTACTAGTGACCAAACAATCTAGACCTAGTCACTCATCTTTATGACCAACAAATCTAGTAACTGCTGCTCAGCAGTAGTAGTGCGTGTGCTCTGATTAGCTAGCCATCCAAACAAGGGTTATGTCAAATGGGAGCTGTGTCCATACCCTCTCTGAGCATGAAGGCAACGGACAGAAACCCCAGGTCTCACCATAAAGACTTCTGTGCCGTGTGGACGAACACAACAGTTTGAATCTTTCCCATAAAATTCCTGCACACACATACAACTGAGACAGAAAATTTAAATGTCCCATCACTTAGGGACAAAACAAAAAGTATATCATAACTGGGTGTCAGCTACTACAGATTGGATGCCTGAGCTTGAAGAAAAGACATCAGTGAAGGAAAGCTATGGCTTCAAGCAACTGCCTTCATCATTCTGACAGCAGCAGTTGCAGCTTCTCAGCAAGGTTGCTTTTGTTTTCCCAGAGTTCTGGGGGATTTCTCTGCCTTTTTCCCATCTTCCGTTGTATGGTGCCTTTAAAACCCGTTGCCGTCCAGTTGATTCTGACTCATAGCAACCCTATAGGGCAGAGTAGAACTGCCCCATAGGGTTTCCAAGGAGCAGCTGGTGGATTCGAACTGCCGACCTTTCGGTTAGCTGTGGAACACTTAACCGCTGCCTTGAGGGGAACCTTTAGGGGAACAGCAAGGGGTAGAACTCTCTCTCCTTTCCTGTTTCCTTTATTGAGTTGTAATGTTCTAGTTGTATCTGAACATATTGTTTGGAAACCAACAGGCATGTACTTGATGCATGAAGTAAATGTCATTTGATGTTGTTAATGTCATATCATTGACAAAAGAAGACAAGAAAAAGAATCCCAACAGATGGATCGGTTTTACATGTCATACTACACACAGTTGATTCCTGACAGCCTAGAGCGACAGCAGCCACTTTGTCAGTGGAAAAGATACAACGTTTTATGTCATCTCAAGGAAGAATTCCCCAAATGGCTATTCTGGAGTCCTTCCTGCATTAATGTGCTCAGCTGCTAACCAAAAGGTTGGAGGTTTGAGTCCACCCAGAGGCACCTCTGAAGGAAGGCCTGGCGATCTACTTCCAAAAAATTAGCCGTTGAAAACCCTATGGAGCACAGTTCTACTCTAACATACAGAAGTCACCATGAGTCAGAGTCCTGCTTCTCAGGGAATTTTCTCTTTTATGGTTTTCTTTTTCTTCAAAAATGCTCATTAGTTCCAGGACTTGGGGCAATATGAGTTGCTCCCTCCCAACATAAAGATTGGAATCCTTTGTTACAAGTAGGTTTTGTGCTCCAGAGAAAGTACAGCTAAAGAGCCATGAAAAATAACTTTCTCCCCAGTTGTCACATATCTTAGGCTGGGTTCTCTAAACCAGTAAAGCATATAAATATATATAGAGAGAGATTTATATCAAGCAAACAGCTCACGCAATTGTAGAGGCTAGAACTTCCCAAGTCCGTGGATCAGGGTAGAGGCCTCTCCCAAGTCACACAGCCGCAGAAGCTGGAGAGCCCAAGATTGGCAGGTCGGAGAACCGGGCTCCCACTCAAAGGCTGTGAAGGATGACGAATTCCAAGATCTGCTGGCAAGACCGCGAGGTTTCTGCTGATTCATCTAGCTTCAGGAGCTGGTGAACCCAAGATTGTCGGATCAGAGAGCAGGGCTCTGCTCACAGGTTGTGAAGATCAATAAATCCCAAGTTCAGCAGATAAGCTGACAGCTGACAGTCCCAAGAACTGAAGGTGAGATGACCGGAGGCAGCCACAGGATCCAGAGTGAGTAAAAAGCCAGAACGTCTGCTTATATTCATATGCAGGCCACACCCCCAAGAAAACTCCCTTTCATCTGATTGGCTACTCAGAGCAAATTCAGTCATGGGAGTGATCACATGTAAACACTGAGAATCATGGCCCAGCCAAGCTGACACGCAATCTTACCCATCACATCACGTTTGACCATTTTGAGTGACAGAAGGGGGCTCATGGGTGTTAGGGTATATGAAACCAAACAATTATTGTCTCTTGCTCATCTTTTTATAGACAGTCAAAATTGTCAGCCAACGCTGAACTCTGAAGAGCAGTTGAGTAAAAAATTAAACATTTTTCTTCTTTTGTGAATAGACCAGTTGCCGTCAAAGCGATTCTGATTCACGGCGACTTCATTTGCGTCGGAGAACTGCACTCCATAGGGTTTTCAATGGCTGTGACCTTCAGAAGTAGATTGCCAAGGCCCTTCTTTCAAGGTGCCTCTGAGTAGATTTCAACACCAACCTTTCAGTTGGCAGCCAATCGTTTAACCATTTGCACCATTCAGGGACTCCTCTTATGTATCCCACAGGTGGTGCAAAGGGTTTGTGTGCTTGGCTGCTAACCAAAAGCTTGGAGATTTTAGTCCAACCAGAGGCACCTCAGAAGAAAGGCCTGGTGATCTACTTCCAAAAAAACAGCCATTGAAAACCATATGGAGTGCAGTTCTATTCTCATGGGGTCACCATGAGTCAGAATTGATTTGATGGGAACTGGTTTGGTGTTTGTGATTTATGGGGTCTCAGGAATCCCTGGGTGGTGCAGAGTTGACAAGTTTGGAAAGGTTGGAAGTTTGAATCCAACCAGAGTTACCTCAGAAGTAAGGCCTGGTAATCTACTTTTGAAAAATCAGCCACTGAAAACCCTGTGGAGCATAGTTCTACTCTGACACACGTGAGGTTGCCATGATTGGAGTCAACTCGACAGTAACTGGTCCTTTGTTAATAGTTTTCTACTAATATCATTTTTTAAGCTCCAGCAAAAATTCTTAGACTATGATGATACAGTTTATGTTTATAAAAATGGAAAACCTACGTTTGTCCTAGCTTGCTGATTTCCAGATTTTTTTCTGGCTTTAACACAGGAGGGGTGGGGTGTTGAACGCCCAACAGTTGGAGGCTGACCCCTGGCTGGCTGACCCCCGGCTCTGAGTTAATCTCTACCAGCCACCAATCAGGTAGGAAGTGTCGCTTTGCTACATGGCCACCACGGGCCATTCCCTTCAAGTTGTTGCTGGTTGCCAGGGAAACAAGGAAGTCTTAATGTTAAGAATAATCTGATCCTTAATGGAAATAGTCTCTCTCTAAAGAAAAGTTAACTTGGAAACCATCTCTGTTGTACGTAGCAGCTGTCCCCACCCCACCCAAGCCCTATTTTCTTCTGCTTGCCTGGAGGTCTTAATTCTGATGATCTGTGAGGTGTCAGCCAGAAGGTCTTGTGCTCTGCTGCAAAGCTCTATAAAAAGGCAGATGTATGACTGTGTCATCCACAAATACCCTAGAAAGTTAAGTGTTAAACTAGTGTCAATAATAAATGTTTTCCTCCAAGTAGGTCACAACAGTATCACCAGAGCCCTTTAAAATATAACAAAGCAATAAAATCTCAGGGAGTTCAGGGATGCCTAACCCTGCCGTTGTCATTGTAGTACAGTAAGAAAAGTTATTAAATGCCATTCTATCTTGTCTGCCTGAAACCCTTGGATGGAGAGTGGCATCTCCTCCGAACACCTGAAGTGATTATCTCCACAAATGGGAAGTCTTGGAACCAGAAAGCCCACGGAAGGCAGAAATGACTTTTTAAAGGTCTTTCTAAGGAAACATGGCCACTGACCCATCACCACCGATTCAGCACCCCCTCTCCATTTTGCAGAAACACTCCCTGATCTAGGGTCCTGCCTGTCCTCCCTTCCAAGGGCCCTGCCTCGGTCTTTCATCAACCACTGGACTTCAGCCTCAGCTTCTGCAAAGGTATTTCTGATGGTAGCCCCCAGGTGGGGAGCCTGAAGGAAGGGCCACATGCTGGTGTGTGTAAAAATTTGGAGCTTACTTTGCAGTGATCCATGGTTTTGTTGTCATTGATTGAAAATTCCATGTTGAAATTCCATATTCCTGCCACAGTGGCTGCAAAGTCTTGATTGTTCCTCATCTTCTACTGCTTCTCTTCCAATAGTAAGATTGCTTTTTGCTGTTTTCTATGAGAAGGTCCTTCCTGGTATAGGAAAAAAAAAAAAAAAAGCCAGTAGGACTGGGAAAATGAGCCACAGTGAGGAATCCAAATGCCTCATCTCAAGCTGGGTTACCCAGACCCAGACCCTGAGAGAAGAGCCTACTGAAAGTGACTCATTAGAAAGTGTTCCCAGGAAAACCCAAAGTAAAATGGGGAAGTGGTACTGAGAAGGGAAGGAGAGCAAACAAGAAGGGTATGATGCCAGGTCAAGTCCCTTGGAGGGCAATTGGCTCAATCTTTCAGGGGCCCTAGGCACAGTACAGGTCACACCTAAGTGTCCCCATCAGGGATGGGGGAGTTGGAGAATTTATGCCCCTGCACTCCTCAGTCACTGGTTAAAGGCTGCAGTGTGGGCAGTTCCAGCAGCCTGTGGACAGCCTTCCAATGAAGAAATGCAGGTGCTGTTGGGACTGGATGCATGTGGGGGAGCTGGTATGCCCAGAAATGGCAGAAGGATCTGTGGAGATATGGGCACAGGACTGACAGCATCTGCTACACACCCCACTCACAAGAAAATAAATCAAAGGAAGGAAACCAACGTTTACTTCCAGATTCATGTATTTGTTCATTGAGCAAACAGTTATTGACCACCCGGTATGTCCCAGCCATTGTGCTAAATGCTGGAGATTAAAAAAACAAAATGGCAGCACCAACCTTGTACCTGAGAGGCTTACAGTCTAACAAGGTGGGGTGGGGAACATGCACCTAAATGGACATCCCTCAACTCAGGTTTGGACCAAACTATTCCTAACGCCTACGCAGGTCTCTTTCACAGACCGTCAGCTCTTCTACCTCAAAAAAGCTCCCTGTGCAATTATATAATCCAGGGGTTATAAGGCTATATTGCTTAACATTAGTAAAGCATTCAGAGACCCCTGGACGAAAGCACAACGTGAGTGCAAGGTATTGTTAGTAATAAAGGTGGCATTCAGTAAGACCAAAAGAAATAAACTGACATGGGAGCTTTGCTCTGCATTTGGAGGAGTATTCCGTGTCTCCTAGTCCCTTTATCTGAAAATCAAATGCTCCCAATAGCTGTAAAACTTTCCTGCACTGGTTTGTTGTAGGACCTAGCATTGTTCTGGCATCCACACTTTGGTAAGTGCCCTGCTGATTCCAAGAAGCATGGCTGTGTTGGCAGCATTTCAGCAGTGACACATGCCAATGGGTTACTTGAGGTCATGTCTATCTATTGCCCATGACCCACTAGCCAGGACCAAGAGGGCATGGGTGAGGGACTGTAGTGAGTGCAGGCTAATTGTAAAACATTTCCCATTTGCAGGATGAAACAGGTTAAGAAAAGCGCAAACAGTTGTCTTGTCCCTTCATTTCTAGGACTAAAGACTCACAAATCAGAAGGGGTGCCCAAGATAGAGTTGCCAGAGAAATTATCTTACAGAACATACTTATACTAAGAAATTATTGGTAGTTTATCTGAAATCCAAATTTAACTGGGCATCTTTTATTTTTATTTGCTAACTCTAGCAACTCTACCCTCAGGGCTTCATCAGAAGGACTTTTCTCCTTTAATTCTCTGCTGGGGCCAGCAATGGGAGACCGAATAACTTTGGAAGACTGTTCTCTCCAAGGAGTCCCTGGGTGGTGTGAACAGTTAATGTGCTTGGCTGCACCTCTGAAGAAAGGCCTGAAGATCTACTTCCAAAAAAATCATCCATTGAAAACCCTGTAGAGCACAGTTCTACTCTGACACACGTGGGGTCGCCATGAGTCAGAATTGACTTGATGTCAATTGTTTTGTTTTGTTTTTTGTTCTCTCTAGTCAAGCCATTTATTTAAAGTCATCTAATGTTGCTTTTTAAGGCCATCCTACAACTGTTCCTGGGACTAGGAATGTCAGCCCAAAACCATTCTTTAACTCACACAAGGACCAGGGACCTCCCTGTTTTAAAGACCAGCATGTCTTGATAGGACAGCATGAAAGTGTGTTCATAGATGGAAACATGGAGGCAGAGAGAAGCCCAAGATGTGTCTCCTTTAGCAGGGCCTTAAATTCCAGAACGCCGTTTCCAAAAGTAACCCCTTAGGTTTTTAGGCTGTGAGGAGCTTGTCTGATGAAGAAGTTAAACAATGCTGTACTTTTTAAAACCACAACCAGCTAAAAGCTCATCTAACATGAAATGCTTGTGCAGATTTTAAAGCTGTAGAGAAGCATAACCATCTCCAAATCTTGAATTTGCTCAGCACCTTTTTTCTGGCATAACACATTCTCATCAGTTACTTCACTTGAGCCTCGAGACAGTCTTGGAGGCAGACAACACAAATGTTAGTTGATCCCTTTGGCAGGTGAGGAAGGTCAGGCCAACACAAGTCTAGCGCCGGCCGCCCGCGAGTGCCGAGTGCCGAGGGTGGCGTCATATCTCATTCCTGGCCCTTCCCATCCAAACAAGCTATTAGGAAGTAAGCTTGGGGCTTGATTCAGCAGTTAAAAGCCAAGGTCTGAGACATGTCGTTTAAGATTTCCAGACTCCGCCTTCCATAGTGTACCCAATTAAAAAAAACAGTTGCTGTCAAGTTGATTCTGACTCATGGTGACTTCATGTGTGTCAGAGTAGAACCGTGCTCCATGGGGTTTTCTTTTTTAATAATTTATTTTGTCATTATTTTTGTTTTTGTCGATAATATACACAGCAGAACATACAGCAATTCAACAATTTCTACATGGACATTTCAGTGACATTGATTACATTCTTCAAGTTGTGCAACCACTCTCACCCTCCTTTTCTGAATTGTTCCTCTCCCATAAACATAAACTCACTGTCGCCAAAGCTTCCTAACTTTTTGAGTTGTTGTTGTCAATTTGATTCCATATAGATATTCCTCTTTAAGAGCACAATGCTCAAGGCAGACATTCTTTACTAATTAAATTCAACTATTTGGCTTAAAGAAGGCTTTAGGGGATATTTTTGGTTTAAGGTTTAAAGATTATCTCAGCAATAGTTTTAGGGGTTCATCTAGCCTCCATGGCTCCAGAAAGTCTGGATTTGATGAGGATTTGTAATTCTGTTCCACATTTTCCCCCTTTCGATCAGGATTCTTCTACAGACTCTTTGATCTAAATGATCAGTAATAGTAGCCAAGCACCATCCAGTTCTGGTCTTGTGGAAAAGAAGGTAGTTGTTCACTCCATAGGGTTTTCAATGGCTGAGTTTTTAGAAGTAGACAACCAGCACTGTCTTCTGAGGTGCCTCTGGATGGACTCAAACCTCAAACCTTCTGGTTATCAGTCAAACACATTAACCATTTGCACCACCTAGGGACTCCAAGTGTACCCGGTAAACAAACAAACAAAAAAAACCAAACTTGTTGCTGTCGAGTCAATTCCAACTCATAGCAACCCTATAAGACAGAGTAGAACTGCTCTGTAGGGTTTCCAAGGAGCACCTGGTAGATTCGAACTGCCATCCTTTGGTTTAGCAGCCAAACTATTAACCAGTGCACCACCAGGGTTTCCAAGTGTACCTGGTCGAGTCCACTAATTCATTACATAAAGTTTTATCAAGCATGAACCACGTTCAGGCACATTCTAGGTGCTGGGGACACAGCTGGGAAAGGCACACAGTTTTCCTGTCTTCCTGGGGCTTATGAAGGAGTTTGGAGGCAGATAGCAAACAAGTAAGCAAAGTAGTGAACATGCATCAGATGGTGACAAGCACTCTGAAGATAGTTACAGAGGGTGCGGGCAGAAGGCGGGCTGCTTCATGGAGAGTGGGCAGGAAATCAATGGAAAGCAAATCTGACCCAAGGTTCTCACCTTTTCCCGTAAAGATCAAGGAAGAAGATGTAGGCTCAAGTCATAGATGGGGCAGAGCGGAGAATATAGAGACCCTCATAGCTGAAGGCCAGGTGTCTCCCTCTTGGAGGAGTTTTACTTCTGGAAAGGGGCAGGCAAGACACCTGATTACTGTCTCACTTAAAAAGGTTGGCTCCTGGAGCTTGAGGTTTTCCTAGAATTTAAGAGTCTATCTTCCCTGAAACTTCCTGTGCTTCTTCAGAAAGCTAGTAACTACCTCATGAGGTTTCATATCCTGCTGGAATAGTTTTTAGGCACCTAAGGCCTTCTAAAAGGATCCCTGGTGGCACAAACAGTTCAGCACTTGGCTGCTAACTGAAAGGTTGGTGGTTCAAACCCACCCAGCAACTCCATGTGAGAAAGACCTGGCAATCTGCTTTTGTAAAGATTATAACCAAGAAAAGCCTATGGGGGCAGTTCTACTCTGTCCTATAGGGCCTCTGTGGGTCAGAATCTACTCAATGGCACACAACCACCACAACAAGAAGGCCTTCTAACACAGGCTGGAATGGCCTGGTCTGTCTGTGCCTTACTTCCAAAAAAAGACCAGACATAGGGATGAACAGGAACAGAGCTGGGCCCTGGGCAAGATGGCCAAACATTTAATACATCCAGTTTGTTGGACTTTGGAGAGGAGATCAGCTGCTTAGACTTCACACCTTGACCAGGGCCCAGATGAAAATATTTAGATCAATGGTTCTCAAAGTGTGGTCCCTGGACCAGCAGCATCAACATCAAGTGGGAACTTGCTGGAAATGCAGATTATCTCCCCCGCCCCTCCC
Organism: Dugong dugon; assembly: GCA_030035585.1. NCBI lineage: Eukaryota > Metazoa > Chordata > Mammalia > Sirenia > Dugongidae > Dugong > Dugong dugon. The sequence goes on along the minus strand of CM057481.1, from coordinate 24,088,153 downwards.
AGACCTACTAAATCAGAAAGTCTGGGTGTGTGGCTCAGCCTTCTCTAGTTTAACAAGCCCTCCAGGTGATTCTGTTATTTGATAAGGTGTGAGAAACACTGCTTTAGGAGAAAGCTGGGCAGTGGTTTAGGAGGAAAAAAAAAAAAAATCCTACTTTAGCCGAGACTTGGCTCTGAGTGCAAAGTCAAACCAGAATAAAAACAGAACCTCCAGGGCCTCGGGATGTGTGATGTAGTCTTGCCAAAAACCAACCAACCATAGAGCCTGATGTCTGAGTTTGACTTCTCCATCCAGCAAAACTCCTCCATGAAAGAGATAAATAATGAATTCTGGCTATTTCCCCCAGTCAGATCCCGAGGTTCTAGTTTCTTCTGAGGATACTCTGGAAGCTCCATTCATTCACTCATGTATTCATTCATTCACTCCCACACGCTTAGCTGCTGAAGATACAAAGAAAATAAAACATTATCTCCACCCCATGCAGCTTGTATCAAGGAGAGAAGCATGACAGGTGGATGAAAAATTACAATGCAGGATAATAAGCATTGCAAGAGAGCACTGGATTGGGGTGAGGGAAATGGGCGAGAAGAGAGTAGGGCTCAGGTAGGCCTGGAGGAACAGGAGCACTGGAGTGGAGCATGAGTTGATCCTGTCCGACCAGTCTAGTGCTGGAGTAGTATCATGACACAGTCAGATGGGAAAATTTGAGTTCAATCCCCACCTCTTCCGTGAGAAAAGAGTTGTCTGCAGAGTCTAGATATACGCCATGGCCTCGATGTACCTAAGTGCATGCTTGGGGTGATGGGGGGAGACTGGAGGAGTGAGGGTGCCACTGGCAGCCCCAGCCCCCAAAGACCTGACCACAGTCTGCATTCCCAGCCCCTTTTTCTGATCAGGGTTCTCCTGAAGACCAACACCTCCTTCTCAGTACTATCATCCCAATTAAAAAAAAAAAAAAAAACGAACAAACAAACTCAGTCGCTGCTGAGTCGATTCCAACGTATGGCGACCTCGTGTGTGTCAAAGCAGAAAGTAGAAACAGTGCTCCATATGGTTGAGGTGGTTGAAAATATCATGGCTTGGGTCGCAGACACCTTAGTCCTCAAAGTGACATCTTTGCTTTAAAGAGATCTTTTGCAGCAGATGTGCCCAGTGCAATATGTCGTTTGGTTTCTTGACTGCTGCTTCCATGGGCATTGTAGATCCGAGTAAAATGAAATCCTTGACAACCTCAATCCTTTCTCTGTTTATCTTGATATTGTTTATTGATCCACGTCATGGATTGAATTGTGTCCCCCTCCAAAATATGCATCGACTTGGCTAGGCCATGATTCTCAGTATTGTATGATTGTCCACCATTTTGTCATCTGATGTGATTTTGCTATGTGTTGTAAATCCTGTCTCTATGAGGTTGATGAGGTGGGCCTAGCAGCAGTTACGTTAATGAGGCAGGACTCAGTCTATGAGATTAGATTGTGTCTTAAACCAATCTGTTTTGAGATATAAAAGAGAGAAGCCAGCAGAGAGACATGGGGACCTCATACCACCAAGAAAGCAGCTCCAGGAGAAGATATGTCCTTTGGACTTGGGGTTCCTGCACTGAGAAGCTCCTAGTCCAGGGAAAGATTGATGACGAGGACCTTTCTCCAGCGCCAACAGAGAAAGCCTTTCCCTGGAGCTGACGCCTTGAGTTTGGACTTCTAGACTCCTAGACGGTGAGAGAATAAATTTCTCTTCGCTAAAACAATCCACTTGTGTTATTTCTGTTATAGCAGCACTAGATGACTAAGACAGTCCAGTTATGAGGATTTCTGTTTTTTTTATGTTGAGGTATAAGCCATACTGAAGACTGTAGTTTTTGATCTTCATCAGTAAGTGCTTCAAGTCCTCTTTGCTTTCAGCAAGCAAGGTTGTGTCATCTACATAACGCAGGTTGTTAATGAGTCTTCCTACAATCCTGATGCCCCGTTCTTCTTCATATAGTGCAGGTTCTCTGATTATTTGCTCAGCATACAGATTGAATAAGTACAGTGAAGGGATACAACCCCGATGCACACCTTTCCTAACTTTAAACCACGCAGTGTCCCCTTGTTCTATTTGAATGACTGCCTCTTGGTCTATGTACAGGTTCCTTATGAGCGTGATTAAGTGTTCTGGAATTCCTATTCTCCCCCATGTTATCCATAATTTGTTATGATCCACGCAACTGAATGCCTTTGCATAGTCAATAAAACACAGGTAAACATCTTTTTGTTATTCTGTTCAGCCAAGATCCATCTGACGTCAGCAATGATATCTCTCATTCCATGTCGTTTTCTAAATTCTGCCTGAATTTCTGGCAATTCCATGTCAATGCACTGCTGCAATCGTTCTTAAATGATTTTCAGCAAAATTTTACTTTGGTGTGATATTAATGATATTGTTTGATAATTTCTGCATTCTGTTGGATCACCTTTCTTTGGAATGGGCACAAATATGAATCTCTTCCAGTCAGTTGGCCAGGTAGCTGTCTTCCAAATTTCTTGGCATAGATGAGTGAACATTGCATCCCTTTGTTAAAACATCTCAATTGGTATTCCATCAATTCCCGGAGCGTTGTTTTTCGCCAATGCCTTGGTGCAGCTTGAACTTCTTCCTTCAATACCCTGTGCTCTTGATCATATTCAGCTTCCTGAAAAGGTTGAATTTCAACCAATTCCTTTTGGTACAGTGACTCTGTGTATTCCTTCCATCTTCTTTTGATGCTTCCTGCAGCATTCAATATTTTGCCCATAGAATCCTTCAATATTGCCACTGGAGGCTTATCTTTTTTCTTCAGTTCTTCCAACTTCAGAAATATGGAGCATGTTCTCCCCTTCTGGTTTTCTAACTCCAGGGCTTTGTACATGTCATTATAATACTTTACTTTGTCTTTTAAGCTGCCATTTGAAATCTTCTGTTCAGCTCTGTTACTTGTGGTTAATAATTACGCAGGAATTTTTAGCTATACTAGTAATAAAAAATGCAACAACACAATACTGTTTTCCACCTGCCACATTGGCAGTGCTTTGTTTTAAAGACAATACTCAATACTAGTGATATATATTAAAAATATATAATAAATAAGCATGCATAAAGTAGCAAAGAGAAATAAATCAAAATACTACTGGGTAGCATGGAAATTTTATTTTCTTTATGCTTTTCTGCATTTTCCTATTTTTCTACAATGGGTACATAGTCCTTTTGTAATGAAAGAGTCATAAAAATTAAAACACACATGAATGTGATAGTATCCTGAGTGTAAAAACTCCTTATCTAATTCTGCCTCCAGACAGGTGCCTCTCAGACCAGTCCTGATGAGTCACCCAACTTGTCTGTGTTTTTTATTTTCTCTCTGCAAAATAGATCCAATAATCCTGGCCTCTCCACCTCAGAAGGCTGTTGTGTGTCACAGACACCTTCTGCTTGTAAAGCCCCAGGTGAACGCTAATTATTATCATTACTGATACACTAATGCCTTTCTGAGAAAGATGAGTCACAGCCACTGTGACATCACTGGCAAGGCTCCTATGAGGAATGGCCTTCTGGGGCAAGATTTTACATGAAGACTCCTCTTCCCAGAGAACTTCTGCCTGTTTAGGGATCCAAGAGGGGCTGGGAGGTGGAGGTGTGTGTCTGTCAATTATTGCTGGGTACCAAACAACTCTAAACCTCAGTAGCACACCACTGAGCATTTAGTTTTGTACGCACACATCTACGAGTCAATTGGGGTTTGGCTGACCTTGGCTGGGATCAGCTGAGTTGGGCTCCAAGCTGCAGTTTGGGCCCAGGTCTGTTCCATGTGCCGCTCATGCTCCGTGGAACAGCAAGCTAGCAGAGCCACAAGAGGATGCTCCCAATTGAACAAGCACACTTCAAGAATCTGCATGTGTCACATTTGCTAATACCCTATGGCCATGCCAAGGTCAAGGGGCAGCAAAGTGTTCTCCCAAGATTGTAGGAGGATCTGCAAAGTCACATGGCAAAGGGGCAGATGCAGGGGAAGGTGAACAACTGCGGCCAGTGATTCAGCCTAGCGTGAGAAGGGTTGGGGAAGCAACATAAGCCTGACTGTGCAGAACAAAGGAAGGAGGGAAAGGGTTGGACAGAAGTTCAGGCTGTGACCTGTGACCTACTGGAGGCAACTGGGAAATGACTTCCTACGTTCATTCATTCATGCAACCAACAAACATTTATTGGGGGTTGGGCTTGGAACGTGGTGAGGCTCTGAGCTGGGACATGATATAGATAAGGATAAAGGTAAGATTCTATCCCTTCTAGTTGTTTTCTTAATAAAATTTATTTCAACCCAACAGCCCATAGCCATATTTTATTTATTTATTTTTATTTTTATTTTTTTATTGTGCTTTAAGTGGAAGTTTACAGTTCGTTTCTCATTCAACAATTTGTATACACATCGTTATGTGACCCTAGCTGCTCTCCCTATACTGTGACAGCACACTCCTCCTTTCCACCCTGGATATCCTGTGTCCATTCAACCAGCTCCTGTCCGTTTCTGCCTTCTCATCTCTCCTCTGGACAGGAGCTGCCCATTTAGTCTCATGTATCTACTTGAGCTGAGAAGCACTCCCTTCACGAGTATCAGTTTACGTCTTGTAGTCCAGTCTAATCATTGTCTGAAGAGTTGCATAGTCATATTTTAAAGGTACTTTTATTTGCAGCATTCCTGCCTCTTGTGTTGCCATGGTTTTAAAAGGTTGCGTGTATTTTTATAATCTCAACACCATGTCTTAAGCACTTTTCCCAAACGTAAACATCATTATGATCTGAGTGCTCCCTGGCAAGATAGAGTGGGTGTGTCCATGTGGCAGATCCCAGTTTGGGCTGTAAGGATCCATTTGGTAGTGTGGTCTGGAGTCTGGAATGGTGGGTTGGATGGGTGCATGTGCCCACCTTCCAGGACAGCACCTGAGGAGGAAGGAAGTGTCCTATAGAGGTGAACAAGCAGGGCTAACTGAGGAGGTGGAGCAGAGATGGAGAAAAGCAGAGACAGAGCTGAGGGGCCAAGCCAGGAGGCAGCTGGCTGTGCACTTGACGTGGGCTGTGGCTCTGGGTTAAGTGAGAAGGTGACAGAGACACGAGGAAGGGCTGGCCATAATGAAGCAAGTAAAACCGGATGATGGGTGAGTAAGCAGGGCACAGCCCACCAGGGCCAAGCCCCTGGGATGTTAACAAGGGGGAAAATTGGTGCTGGTTGTATAGGGATCCTCCATACTACATTTAGATTTTTCTGTCATGTTTAAAATGGTTATAAAAATAAAGTCTGTTAGAAAAAAAAAGCCAAGGGGTGAGAGTGCAGACTTGAAGACCTTGGGCAAGTCACTTAACTCTTCCAGGTTGAGTTTCCTCACTGGAAAATGAGGATAATAATACTAACTACCTATGATTGTTGTGGGTACTAAATGATTAAAGCATGTCCAGTGCTGGAAAAGTGCCTGGCACAGTCACTACCATCAAGTTGATTCTGACTCACAGCAACCTTATAGGACAGAGTAGAACTGCCCCATAGGGTTTCCAAGGCGGTAAATCTTTACAGAAGCAGACTACCACATCTTTCTCCCAAGGAGCTGCTGGTGAGTTTGAAACACTAACCTTTTGGTTAGCAGCCAAACACGTAATAAGTGAGCCACATTGCATATATTTATTTAGGGGCTCTGGTGGTGCAGTGGTTAAGAGCTATGGCTGCTAACCAAAAGGTTGGCAGTTCAAATCCACCAGCCACTCCTTGAAGACCCTATGAGGCAGTTCCACTCTGTCCTATAGGATCACTATGAGTCAGAATTTACTCAATGGTAATGGGTGCAGGTGTTTATTTAATACATAAATAAAAGTAAAGGTGAAGGTTCACCTCAATTAGTCTGAAAAACAGGGGGAAGTATACATTAGCTGAGGGTTTTGTTGTTGCTGTTCTTGTTTTAAAAAAAGAAAAAAAGCATGCTCAGGGCTCGGGTTTGGGCCCCCCTTCACAGAAATCCCCAGGCCCTGCTCCCCTCCCTCCAGTGTAGCCTGAATTTGGCTCTTCCTGCTCTTTCCCTTTAAGGTTTCGTATTTTCTGTCAGGTTCAGAGGGGATGACTTAGCCTGAAAACCTCCCACCAGGAGCATCTTCCCTGCCCTAACTCTTCCCCAGGGAAAAATCAAATCCAAACCCATTGCTGTCAAGTCAATTCCAACTCATGCCAACCCCATGTGTTTCAGAGTAGAGGGTTTTCAATGACTGTCAATTCACAGAAGTAGATCACCAGGCCTTACTTCCACAGTGCTGTTGGGTGTTTTCAAACTGCCACCTTTTTAGTTAGTAGCACAAACTAAACTTGTGCACTCAGGGGCCCTCTTCCCTGGGAGCGTCCTCCTAATTCTAGGATGAAGCAATACCCCTCTAGATGCCCCCATTCTCACCACCCTCCCCCCAATACATGGCCCCAGCCCCTAGATTGTCCAGCTGCCTCTCCTGATAGTACTGACACCTTCATAGCTCAAAGCACCTTGGTAAGGAAGGGCCCAGCACCACTGAACAGGATGCTTAGGAGGTGCATGTGCCCCTTATTGCTCAGAAAGGAGTCTCCCTAAAGAATAATCCTGAACTTTGTCCAAGTGACTGAAAGCTTAACACAAGTCATCTTCCTGTGAGCATCTGAGAAAAGCTGCCACAGCAGAATCAGGCTACACATCTGCTGTTTCCTTTAGTTAAGTCCTTGAATTCCTGGAGCTATTTCCCAGTCTCCCTCAAGGCCACATCCTTCTTCCAGGCTGTTAGGCAAGGAAAAACCAAGCAGTGTAATGAAGTGGCAGGAACTGAAAAATCTCAAGCTATAGGATGAGACTGAATCTCCCAGTACTATTCCCTGATGGGTTTTCCCTCATTTTCTTCTAAAGATGCCTATTTCTTGTAAAAAATCCCAAGACACTGGTAAAGTGATCATTCATATGAGCCTCATTTTACAGGAAGGGAACCAAGTCCTTCCTGGAGACAAGAGAGGAAATCGATTTCAGGGTTGTTTCCTGTTGGGAGAAGGAATTGCAGCTCCTTATCTGCATGCTAACTATCTAGGGTTAGCACATTTTCTTTGCTTTTCCTCATGCCAGTACTTGGCAATGACCTACATAGATCACATGCCTAGTAATAACTGGAGTTTTATTAGCACCCAACATTCAAGGGCCTCTAGGGATGTGGCAAAAAAGCAATATTTAGTAAACCAAACCTTCATGCCTCTGCGGCACCCTTTGAAGAGAAGAGGCTGCTGGCTGGGAGCATCTGGCACAGCAGTTACTCGTCTTGGCTTTTTTTTTCTTATTCTTTTTTATGGAAATCTATAAGACCACGGTTTACTCACCCAAGGTTGATATTTAAGATGCATAACAACTAGTATGGCTAATCAGAATAGATGTTGGTCACGTGAGCAAACAAGGGCCCAGCCTTCCTCCTCACCCCTCATTGGCCAGGCATTGCTCCTTTAGTTGTAAGATTAAGAGAAAGACCAGTTTCAGGGAAGGCATCTAGGTGGTCAGGATAGTGGGACAATGGCTATTTACCAAGTGGCATGGAAATGATTCAATATTTATCCAGCTGACTAAACCTACTGTCGTCAAGTCAATTCCAACTCACTGCAACCCCATATGTTACAGAATAGAACTGCTCCATAGTGTTTTCTTGGCCTTTCCTCTTCAGTGCTGCTAGGTGGGTTCAAATTGTCAACTTTTAGTTTAGTAGTCAAGTATCAATCCTGAATTCACACATATTCTCAGTTCTGAAAAAGTACAGATCCATGCACTTTCTGAAGTACATGGCTGGACATAGACTGGTACCTAAGTGTACATGATGGTTAACTGTGTCAAGTCAAGGTACAGGCATATTGGATTCAGGAGCCTTGAGGACTTCATTTTACTGCATCGCATCTTCCCTCTGGAGGCCAGTGTAGGTCCACTGGAGCTTGAGATAAAACTAGAGATGCATCAGGTGAGTGGTTACCTGAGATGAGTATGTGTATGAAGAACAGAGAGTGGGTGCAAATCATAATGACAATATGAGATGGTTAAAGCTGGGGATGTGCAAGCAGGTCCCTAAGTCCAAAGGACAAGTGTAGATTCAGACTTTAGAGACAGGAAAAATCAGGGCAGATACTAGAGAGATTCCAGGTCAAGAGGGTCAGTAAGATCACAACAACTGAAGCAAGAGGGTTCAAAACTACTGCCTCAAAAGCTTCCACCATGTCTGTGTCATGGAAGCTTAAAATCAAAACCAACCCCTTTGCCCCCAAGTTGATTCCAACTCATGGTGACCCCATGTTACAAAGTAGGACTGAGCTCCATAGGGTTTTCTTGGCTGTAATCTTTATGGAAGCAGATGGTCAGGTCTTTCTTCCGCAGGTTGCTGGATGGGTTCAAACCACCAACCTTTTGGTTAGTAGTTGATCGCAAACCATTTGCGCCACTCGTGAAAGCTTAGCCGTGGTTAAATTGTAGGGTAAATGTGGTGCTACTCGACACTCATCAGCTCTTAGAACCTCCTCCTCGTGAAAAGATTTCCCCCAAGTTTTTGCAGCTCACACAGCAAATTCATTCCAGAAAAGATATATCAGACGCCAAAGTCTATGTATCAGAAGGGCCATCATCATTTGATGGGCTACTTCCCACTGGGAAAAAGCATAATTTGGATGAACGACCTTTTCCATCACTAAGTGCCAAATTCTGTAGGACTTTGGCTGTCTCACCGTGGGGCAGCTTTATCAATTTTTTGTCAGTGCAGTAATTCATCATTTTCAAAGTAGGGCTTGATGGCCACTGGGGGGATGCAAGAGTCCTCCTGATGGATGGTAAACTGCTCTCCAGATATGTGAGTCCTTTCTTCTGTGCTTCTGAGTGAATGCCATGAAAATGAGTACAACTGTCATTTTTATGGAAAACAAATCACTCCTTACTAGTACTCTATTAAGTGAATCACTGAGGATGACTGAGTTTGGAATTTGTGAACCAAAATTAGTGTGTGACTAGAATACTTCAATTCAGTGTTCTACCAAAAAAAAAAAAATCTGTTACCCATACAACACATGACACTTTGAAAAGCTCCTGCTGCACATGTACACCTAGATGGCTTGAATGCCCACACTTAGGAGAAGGCAAGCTGTGTTACCTCCTTCATCGATTGCTGCTACTGTGTTATCCATGGAGTTGGTTGCAGATTATCTGATCTCCCCTACAATGATTAGGAATCCATATTAACCACAGCAGTATATGGGTCCTGTGATTTTCTAAGCACTATATTTAAAAAGTCTAAAGTACATTGTACTTCGAATAGGAATCACCGATACCCCTGTTGCAAAGACAAATATTTACATAATACCATCTCCCATACTTCTACAGTGACATTTAGTTGTTATAAACAAGTCTCATCTTTTTTCCATTGGAAAATGGAAAAAAGTAGACTAGATGGACAGTGAGGTCTTTTGTCCCACCTAAGTAGGTTGAAGTCAAAATAAGTTTGCAGCATGATGAGTATAATTAATGCCACTGAACTGTACATGTGAAGATTGTTGAAATGGCAAATATTTTGCTACATATATACTTACCACAAAAATAAGTTTAGGGGTTATTCCTCTTCCCAGGGAAAGCTTTTTTTTAATAGGTTATAAATTTCCATGATTCAAAAGTCAAAATAAAATTAAAAGGTGTAATTGAACAAAAGAAATCACATGATCATCGCAATAGATGCAGAAAAGGCATTTGATAAAGTCCAACACCCATTCCTGATAAAAATGCTCAATAAAATAGGAATAGGAGGAAAATTTCTTAACATAATAAAGGACATCTATGCAAAACAAACAGTCAACATCATTCTCAATGGTGAGAGTCTGAAAGGATTTCCCCTGAGAATGGAAGCAAGACAAGGATGCCCTTTATCACCACTCCTATTTAACATTGTGATGGAAGTCCTAGCTAGAGCAATAAGGCAAGAAAAAGAAATAAAGAGCATCCAAATTGGAAAGGAAGATGTAAAACTATCCTTATTCATAGATAATATGATACTATGCATACAGTACCCCAGAGATTCCACAACAAAACTACTGGAACTAATAGAAAGACTAAGCAGAGTAGCAGGATACAAAATCAGCATAAAAAATCAGTTGGATTCCATACACTGACAAAGAGAATTTTGAAAAGGAAATCAGGAACACAATACCATTTATAATACCCCCTAAAAAGATAAAACACTTAGGAATAAATCTAACCAGGGATGTAAAAAAACCTATAAAAAGAAAACTACAAACACTATTGCAAGAAACCAACGAGACCCACATAAATGGAAGAACATACCATGTTCATGGATAAGAGGGCTCAACATTGTGAAAATGTCAATTCTACCCAAAGCGATCTATAGATATAATACAATCCTGATTCAAATACCAACAGCATTCTTTAACGAGATGGGAAAACTAATCACCAACTTTATGTGGAAAGGTAAGAGGTCCTGGATAAGCAAAACGTTATTGAAAAAAAAAGAACAAAGTAGGAGACCTCACACTACCTGATCTCAGAATCTACTATACAGCCACGGTAGTCAAAACAGCCTGGTACTGGTACGACGACAGACACATAGACCAGTGGAATAGACTCAAGATCCTAGACATAAATCCATCCACCTATGGTCAGTTAATTTTTGACAAAGGACCAAAGTCCATTAAATGGGGGAAAGACAGTCTTTTTGATAAATAGTACTGGCAAAACTGGGTGTCCATCTGTAAAAAAATGAAACAGGATCCATACCTCACAGCATACACAAAAACTAACTCAAAATGGATCAAAGACTAAATATAAAACCTAAAATGATAAAGATCATGGAAGAAGAAATAGGAACAATGCTAGGGGCCCTAACACATGGCATAAATACAGTATGAACCATAACTAACAATGCACAAACACCAGAAGATAAACTAGATAACTGGGAGAGCCTAAAAACTAAACACTTATGCTCATCAACAGACTTTACCAAAACAGTAAAAAGAGAAACTACAGACTGGGAAAAAATTTTTGACTATGACATATCCAACAAGGGTCTGATCTCTAAAATTTATAGAATACTTCAACACCTCAGCAACAGAAAGACAATCCAATTAAAAAATGGGCAAAGAATATGAACAGGCACTTCACCAAAGAAGACATTCATGCAGCTAGCACATGAGGAAATGCTCGTGATCATTAGCCATTCCCAAACCAAACCTAACCCATTGCTATTGAGTCGATTCTGACTCATAGCGACCCTGTAAGACAGAGTAGAACTGCTCCATAAGGTTTCCAAAGGGCAGCAGGTGGATTTGAACTGCTGACCTTTTGGTTAGCAGCCAAGCTCTCAACCACTGTGCCACCAGGGCTCCCGTTAGCCAAATACAAATCAAAACTACAATGAGATACCATCTCACCTCAACTTTACTGGCACTAATAAAAATAAAACATAAAATAACAAATGTTTGAGGGGTCATGGGGAGATTGGAACTCTCATGTACTGCTGGTGGGAATGTAAAATGGTAAAACCTCTATGGAAAACGACATGGAGCTTCCTTCAAAAGCTAGAAATAGAAATACCATTGATTCAGCAATCCCACTCGTAGGATATATCCTAGAGAAATAAGAGCACACACCCATGCTCACTGCAGCATTATTCACAATAGCAAAAAGATGGAAATAACCGAAGTGCCCATCAACAGATGAATGGATAAACAAATTATGGTACATACACACAAAGGAATACACTACAACGATTAAAAAAATGATGAATCCATGAACCATCTCATGACATGGATGAATCTGGAGGACATTATGCTGAAAAAAATAGGTCAATCATGAAAGGACAAATATAGTATGAAACCACTATTATAAAAACTCAAGAAAAGGTTTGCACACAGAAAAAAAAAACAAAACAATCTTTGATGGTTATGAGGGAGTGGAGAGGTGGGGAGGGGAGATCACTAACTAGATAATAGACAAGTGTTAACTCTGGTGAAGGGAAAGACAACACACAATATAGGGGAAGTCAGCACAACTTGACCAAGGCAAAGTCATAGAAGCTTCCTAGACACATCGAAACACCTTGAAGGACTGAGTTACTGGGGCCAAGGGCTGGGGACCACAGTCTCAGAAGACATCTAGGTTAACTGGCATAACATAGTTCATAAAGAAAATGTTCTACACCCTACTTTGATGAGTAGCATCTGGGGTCTTAAAAGCTTGTGAGCAGCCATCTAAGATACATTTATTGGTCCCATCCCATCTGGAGCAAAGGAGAATGAAGAAAAAAAAAAAAGAAAAGACACACAAGGAAAACATTAGCCAAAGGACTAAAGGTCCACAGGAACCACAGTCTCCACCAGCCTGAGCCCAGAAGAACTAGACAGTGCTCGGCTATCACCACTGACATGTCTGACAGGGATCACAATAGAGGGTCCCAGACAAAGCAGGAGAAAAATATAGAACAGAATTCAACTTCACAAAAAAAGACCAGACTTACTGGTCTGACAGAGACTGGAGGAACCTCCAAGACTATGGCCCCCGAACACCCTACTAACTCAGAACTGAAGCACCTTTCAGCCAAAGACTAGATGGGCCTATAAAACAAACAATAACACACATGAAGAACATGCTTTCTAGTTCAATCAAGTATACGAGACCAAAGGGGCAACACCTGCCCCAAAGCAAAGACGAGAAGGCAGGAAGGGACAGGAAAACTGGACTGATGGACATGGAGAACCCTGGGTGGAAAGGGAAAGGGGGAGAGTGCTGACACATTGTGGGGATTGCAACTAATGTCACAAAACAATTTATGTATAAATTTTTGAACGAGAAACTTATTTTAATAAAAGGTATAATTGATACCTTGTTAAGTAGTGTCGGGGGTCTTAAAAGCCTGTGAGCAGCCATCTAAGACACTCCACTGGTCTCATCCCTTCGGGAGCAAGGGAGAGTGAAGAGAACAGGATACAAGGAAAAGATTAGTCCAAAGGACTAATTGTCCACAGCTACCAAGGCCTCCACCAGACTGAGTCTGGTATAGCTAGATGGTGCCTGGCTACCACCACTGACTGCTCTGACCAAGATCACAACAGATGGTTCTGGACAGAGCTGGAGAAGGATGTAGAACAAAATTCTAACTCATAAAAAAAGACCAGATTTACTGGCCTAAAGGAGACTGGAGAAACCCCGAGAGTATGGCCCCTGGACACCCTTTTAGCTTAGTGGTGAAGTCACTTCCAAGGTTCACCGTTCAGCTGGGGAGTGGACATCCACATAAAACCAAATGGGACAAATGAGGCACAGCAGTCCAGGGACAAGGACTAGAAGGCAGAAGGGGACAGGAAAGCTGGTGAGCTGGTGATAGGGAACCCAAGGTTGAATAAGGATAGTGTTGATGTGTTGTGAAGTTGTTAACCACTGTCATAGGGCAACATGTGTACTAACTGTTTAATGAGAAACTATTTTGTTCTGTAAACCTTCATCTAAAGTGAGAATAGCAGCACAATTGTAAGAGCGTAGTCAGTGTCACTGAACTGTGCATGTGGAAATTTTTGAAATGGTATTTGGCTATGTGTATTTTCACCAAAAAAAAAAAAAAAAGGTCAAGAAGGGAGAGGGTTGACATGTCGTGGGGTTGTTAACCAATGTCATAAAACAATATGTGTACTACTGTTTCATGAGAATCTATTTGTTCTGTAAACCTTCACCTGAAGTACAATAAAAAAAATTTTTTTAAAAAAAAGGCGTAATTGATAACTTTTACTCCCTCCACTGCCCCGGTTGGCCTGGGTCCTCCACCCACCCCTTTGAGGTCACCACTTTATTAGCTTCTTGTGTGTCTTTCTAGGGCTTCTTTATGCAAATAGAGATATTCATATTTTCACCTAAAAGGAAGGTCTTAAATATTTCCCGAATGCACAAAGCTCCTCCGACCCTGTGTTAGATAAAAGGAATAAACGCAGAGGTGACCCCAGAAGACTGAAGTGGCATCTGAAGTCTGTCTTTCTATGACTGTCAGCAGCACTGACCCTTCTCAACATCTGCCTCTGGGGGAGACAGTGGAATAGTTTCCTTTCATCTCCCTGGTTCTGCTTTTGTAACCCTGTGGACCTTCATATGTCAACAACCCCACAAAAGTCTCTGACAAAGGCTCACCTTTTGTTGTACACGTCCCCCACCCACCCAAACAAACACACCTGTTTAGGGTCCCATCACGTCAGCACCTGTGGGGATGGGTAAGTGGACTCTAACGTAAACAACATTGAAGGATGAGGAGGCTGGTTTATCAAATCAAGGTTTCTCCCAGCAGTCCTTCAAAATGGGTCTAATGGGGAAACTTGATTCTGGAGGACATCCCAAATGTGTAAGATTCACAACATACTCATGGAGAGCTTATGATGTGCTAAATGTTAAGGTAGGAGCATGGTAGGGAAGGCTGAGCAGGACATAGTTCTTGCCTTCATGGAACTCACAGCCTCATGAAGAGAGTTACAACACATCATAATAAGGGCCGTGAGGAAGCACAGACGAATGACCTCTAACCAGAGTGGAGATTTCAGAGAAGGCTTTATGTGGGCAGCCTCATCAAAGCTGAGACTGGCAGGCAGTGAGTAGGGGCCTGGGGCGGCATTACAGACAGAAGGAACAGTATGTGCAAAAGCCTGAGGGAAGCAAACCGCAGCTCATTCCTCTTCTCCTGCAACTTCTTTTCCCAACTGGGACCTTCTGGAACTAATTCCGATAGCCAAAGAAGTGACTTTAACGGAGGGGTAGCAACAGTAGGATTGGAGGTATTTGGGGGTGAGTTGTTGCTGTTGTTAATTGCCGTCTAGTCAATTCTGACTCATATCGACCCCATGTGACAGAGTAGAACTGTCCTATATGATTTCTTGGCTGTAATCTTCACAGGAGCAGATCACCAAGACTCTCTCCCATAGTGTCGCTGGGTGGGTTCAAACTGCCAACCTTTTGATTAGCAGCTGAGTGTTTAACCATTGCATTACCAAGTCTCCTTTAGAGGCGGGTGGAGGTATATAGGCACGAACCTGATCCAGCTCTGAACAGGGTCAGGTTGGGGTAGTACAAGAGAAGAATTAGGAAATTAAATGCCTTTTCTCCTCAGGATTCCCAACTTGATTCTAGGCATCATTTCCTGTATTACCTTGGAAACTTCAGAAAAGGTCATGGCAATGGAAGCTTGAAGGGAAAGGCCTCAAAATGTCAATGAGTCAGAAGGTGAATCAATCAGGTTCCCAAATGAAAACAGATGGTACACTCAAAACAGGATGACCTGGGGACAGATTATTTACAAAAGCATGGGTGGGTGGAGGCACAGCCAATAGTGCAGCATCTCGGGTCTTAGCATCCTTGGGCCCAAAGGAAGATGAGGGGCAGTAACCAGAGTCTGCATTAGAGAGGGTTTTGTTAGGCCTCTGGATCTTGAGAAGAAACAATGACTTTCAGCAGAGGTGACCCTGTAGGGAGGGAGCCAGGGGAATAAGTTCCCCCTCCTTGCCTCCCCAGTAGCCAAATCTAGCCATAGGAGAGGGCACAGGGCCTGCTGTTAAGGCTCCAGGCACAGAGCAGCATTCTGGATGTGGAGGGGCACAGGGGGCAAGAAGACAGAGGGAAACTCACCAAAGTTCTCACTGTGACTCAGAGTTTTAGGACACTGGCAGGTTTTCTTTTTCTTCTTTATGCTTTTCTCTATTTTTCCAATATTCTCAAAAGGAGCACATGTAACTTCTCCAATTGGAGAAAACATTACTTTTAAATAAAAAAGACAACAACAAGGAATGTGTCCCAAGAAGGGCCTGAAGGCAGAAGGGGACAGGAAAGCTAGTGATAGGGAACCCAAGGTTGAGTAAGGACAGTGTTGATGTGTTGTGAGGTTGTTAACCATTGTCATAGGGCAACTTGTGTACTGTTAAATGAGAAACTATTTTGTTCTGTAAGCCTTCATCTAAAGTGAGAATAGCAGCACAATTGGAAGAGCGTAGTCAATGTCACTGAACTGCATGTAGAAATTTTTAAAATGGTGTGTCTTTGGCTATGTATATTTTCACCAAAAAAAAAAAAAAAAGGTCAAGAAGGGAGAGGGTTGACAGGTTGTGGGGTTGTTAACCAATGTCATAAAACAATATGTGTACTACTGTTTCATGAGAAACTATTTATTCCATAAGACTTCACCTGAAGTACAATTAAAAAAAAAAAAAAAAGTACTCCAAGAAATGTGTCCCAAGAGGCACCACTGGGCTACACATGTCTTCATTAATTAGCATGGGAAAGGGAGGGCTCACAAAAATTCTGTTTCCATTCCAAATGGACAGCTGACCTTTTCCCACAGGACATTGACCATGAACAAAGCAAATGCAATTGGCATTCTCAACTAAGGTCTTGGGGAGGAAGAGTCACCGGACCCTGAAATGATGCTCAAGCTCTTCTTGTTTCTCTGAAGTGAACCTTGCGGGGAGGGAAAGAATCAGAGGGAAAGACACTCAGCATTTGGGGTCCAGGGACTTGGGTCAAGTCTCAGCTCAGCCACTCAATCATGGTGAAACCTCAAGCAAGTCTCTCACAGACTCTGAGTCCTGGTAGCCAAGTAACCCTGAGTGTTGATGATGATCCCCTCTCAAAGGCATTGTGAGGGCCCACAGATTTGGGTGAAAGTGTCTTGTAAACTGTTAGACGCTCTACAGATATTACTTGTAATTGTCAAAGAGAGGAGTGCACAAAGGATAATAACCACCACAAAAGGCAAGAACAAATGCATCAGCATGTTCCCTCTGCTGTGGTCCACAGCATCTGGGGAGCCTAAAAGCCTGGCTAGTCCTTGAACAGGAAGAACACAATCTTGGGTTTACTGAACAGAAACACACAAGAGTTCAGAGGTAGGTGTGATAGATTTTTCTATTTCCCATCAAAAAGCCTCTTTCTCTCTCTGTCTAGTCTTCTTCTCATTTCTCTGCCTTTTCCACCCCTCGGGTCTTGCTCACAGGAGTCTCTTCCCCCCTTGCGGGGTGGAGGGAGACTCTAAGATTTAGGACTTTCAGAGACTTGGGAGAACAGCATCTATAACACAGAGTTTTCTCTGCTACTTTGATTGTCTTGGTAATGTAATTTCAGTGTGTAATTGTGCTAAGAAACCCCTGTCCCATGAGGAAAGGACAAGGTAGATGAGACCAATGGAAACTCCATCTCACCACATGAGAAAAGTCATGGCGGAAGAGGGCATGAAAAGAACACAAAATAATAAAATGTGAAATTCACTATAAAGATTGCATAAAGCTTCAACATGCAATCATATTCTTTCAGAATCATTTTCGATCCCTTTGACATTTGTTGCTGTGGTATCTGATGTACTCACAGCTAGAGCCTGAAGGTTTGAGGGCCAAAGAGAAATGCAGCGGCACTGTGCAAAGAACAGGGAATACAGAAGGGTATAGAAGCAGACATTATACAGAACTGAAAGTCTTGGGGGGAGACATAGACTAATCAAATAGATAATAGAGGACTGGCTGAACAAATTACAGCAGATCCATATACTGAAATACTATGCAACAATAAAAGGAACAAGGATACTTTCTATATACTGATATGGAGTGATCTCCAGGATAAGTGTCAAGTGAAAGAAAATCCAAAGGGCTAGAACAATGTTTACAGTATGTCACCTTTTAGATAAGAATGGGGGAGGGGGGTAATGAAATTATACACACATAACTGCTACGTATTAATATTATGAAATTATTAGAGGCATATTGTAGGATAAAACAGATAAGTAATCATGTTAGTGTAACTAATATTTTCAATGTAACACTAAAAAGAACAAAGTATAATGGAGAGCAGGCAAAGGTGAGGGAGGCCCTCAGCAAGATGGGTTGACACAGTGGTCATAACAATGGACTCAAACATAGCAATGGTCACAAAGATGGCATAAGATTAACCAACATTTCGTTCTGTTATACATAAGGTTGCTATGAGTCAAAGCTGATTTTATAACGACTAAAAACAACAAATCTGAAATTCAAATTGGAAATAGCATATAAATCCATACTTTTTTCTCTTTATAATTTTTTTCCAAAAGCATTGGCTACAAAAGAAAAAATAAATAAATAAATTTGGATTTTATTTTTAAAAAAACCACACTTCTGTGCATTAAATGATATTATCAAGAAAGTGAAAAGACAACCTACAAAATGGGAGAAAATATATGGGAACCATATATCTGATAAGGGTTTAATATCCAAAATATGTAAAGAACTCCTCCAACTCAACAACAAAAAGACAAACAATTCAATTTGAAAATGGACTAGATATAGACATTTTTATATTAATGAAATCAATGAAAGGATTTGAATAAACATTTCTCCAAAGAAGAGACACAAATGGTCAATAAGCGCATGAAAAGATGCTCAACTTTATTAGTCATTAGGGAAATGCAAATCAAAACCACAATGAAAGAACACTTCAAACCCAGTAGGATGATTATTACATAAAAAACAAAAACAGAAAATAACAAGTGTTGGCGAGAACACGGAGAAACTGGAACCCTCGTCCATTATGTAACATGGTGCAGCCATTTTGGAAAACCATTTGGCAGGTCTTCAAAAAATTAAACATAGAATACCACATGACTCAGCAATTCCACTCTTAGGTATATACCAGAAAGAACTGAAAGCAGGGACTCAAACAGGTACTTGTATATCAATGTTTATTAATTACAGCATTATTCACAATAGTTAAAAGGTAGAAACAACCCAAATGTCCATCAACAGAAAAATGAATAAACAAAATGTGATACATACATACAATGGAATATTATTTGGCCATGAAGAGAAATGAAGTTCTGATACATGAATCTTGGAAACATTCTGCTTAGTAAAATAAGCCAGAAATATCTAGCACAGGCAAATTATAGAAACAGCGAGTAGATTAGTGGTTACCAGGGGCTGCGGGGAGAAGGGATAGGAGTTATTGCTTTATGGGTACAGAGTTTCTGTTTGAAGCAATGAAGACATTTTGAAAACAAATAATGGTGATGGTTGCACAGCATTGCAGGAGTGACTAATGCCACTGGATTTTCATTTGAAAATGGTTAAAATGGCAAATTTTACGCTGTGTATATTTTACCACAATTAAAAATTTAAAAAAAAAAAATGTTGCAACTCTATCCACTGAAAAGGCCTAGTAGTGATGAATGCCCCAGATTATAGTCTCTAAGTACCATTTCCCAATATAAAAAGCCAGCACTCCTTCAAGATATGACTGATGAGCCTGGGACATCTTATGCCAGAAAGGAAACTTATGGAAGACTGTAAAACTGTGAAAGACTAAAGAGGCCATATCAAAATTCAACTTTGGTTTCCACTGGCCAAAGACAGGACCATTTTAGCAAAAAAAAGAATAATAAAACAGTAGATTGAAACACATTGAATGTATAAAACTCCATGAATCTAAAATGATACTTTAAAAAAAAGAAAATAAGAGAAACACTGATCTCCACCAGAGGTTGCTAGGGCTTCAACTCGTTACTTCAAAAATTGGTAAATAAAGTGAAAGTATCAGTATTTGTTCCTGTATTTCAGAATAACCAAATGGTGAACCCCATTGCCGTCTAGTCAATCCTAACTCATACGACCCTACAGGATAGAGTAGAACTGCCCCACAGGGTTTCCAAGGCTGCAATCTTTACGGAAGCAGACTGCCACTCTTCCTCCCTCGGAGCAGCTGGTGGGTTTGAACCACCAACCTTCTGGTTAGAAGCTGAGCCCTTAACCACTGCACCATCAGGGCCCCTTAACCAAACAGTGGCTGGGGAAAACCTCTTCATTATAGAAGGATTTCCTCTATTAAATGCAAAAGGAATGATAGAATTCTTTTGTGACTGTTAATAAAATAATGAATTTTAGGAAACAATCACCATTGGATGCTGAAGACCTTAAGGGAAAGGCTGATGATGAACTTCATAACAGAGGAATCTTGCTGATACCACCTGAGCAATCGCTAACAGTAGGATAGACATGCTTCATGGACTTCCTCAGGTGATGCAATATAAGACATACAGCACTATTACACCTTCACAACTGCCTTAAAAAAAATTGAACCTGAATCTAACCAAGCCTCTAGATCTCTTACCAGTTTACAGGATATATGTGGGACTTGAAGAACAAATTAAACAATACTACAGGAAGCAACTGGGCAAATCCAGAATGTGGGGCATTCCACAAGATAAATGACCTAGTTTCTTTAACAAATTAATGGTGTGGAAAAAAAAGGAGCGGGAATTGTTAAAGTATAGAAGAGACTTAACAGATAGGACAATCCGATGAAATGCGTGAGCCTGGATCCTGACTTGAAAAAACAACCCCAAACATTTCTTTAAGAGAACTAATCTAATATCAAGGGATAATTGTTAATTTTGTTAGGTGGGATCTTAGTTTGCTAGCGCTGTTGTAACACAAATACCACAAGTGGGTGGCTTTAAAAAACAGGAATTTATTTTCTCACAGTTCCAGGAGCTGAAAGTCCAAATTAAAGTCTCCACCATGTCGATTCTTTCCTTGTCGATAACCTGGAATGTTCCTTCGTTCTTGGCAATCCTCACAAGGCATCTGTTTTCCCCTTCTATGCGCTTGCCTCTGTGTCTAATCCGCCCTTTTGACAACTCAGAAGTGATTAAGTTTAGTACACAATGGCCTCATTAACATAACAAAGAAACCACTATTTCCAAACAGAATTGTATCTGCAGGTATAGGGTTTAGGATTCTAACACATATTTTGGGGGGAAACCATTTCATAACATGTGGATAATAGTGTGGTGGCTATATTTTTAAAAAGTCCTTATCAATTACAGATGCACACTGAAGTATTTATGGGTGAGATGACATGATGTCTGGGATTCCCTGGGTCAGGGAGTAATGGGGACAGAGTCATAATTGTTGAAGCCAGATAACGAGTGCCTAAGTTTTCATTATACTCCTCTGACCACACAGTGTACTTTTAAAAAAGCTCATAATATAATGTTTTAAAAATAGGCACATCAATATATAACTATAAATTATGTTAGGTGCTGCATGGGACACCTCTGGTGTGTCACCTCAGCATCCCTTGGGCTTACTTTAGATTGCAGCCCCGGCTGGGCTGACAGCTCCATGCAGCCTTTGACCTGCCTGACCTCCAAGCGAGCCAGGCGACTCTCGGACTTGTGGCATGGAATGCCAGCTACAGCCTCCTCAGCGCCCGCACATAAGGAGCCCATAACACAAGTATGGGGAGTTAATGCCCCGTGGGACAACAAGCCCAGGCGCCTTGTTTTCAAGACGCAGTAATTGAGACTGCCTGAGGTGGAGAGACTCTTTCATGGTCCCACAGCTGGTTGGTGACAGAGCTGGACTAGGGATCCTGTCTTGACACTGTCCACAGCACCCAGCAGAGGGCTTCGCACACAGTAGGCCATCAATAAGGGTGTTTTGCATGCGTAAAGAAATGCCTGAGCCAAAAGAATGTTGCTGCCCTTTGTTGTTGTTAGCTGCTTTCAATCCCATCCCTGACTCCTGGTGATCCCATAAACCATAGAATGAAATGCTGCCCGGTCCTGCGCCATCCCCATGATCAGCTGCGGATCAGACTGTTGTGATCCACAGAGTTTTCACCGGCTAACGTTCCGAAGTGGATCACCAAGCCTTTCTTCCTACTCCATCTTAGTTTGCTCAGCGTCTTAGCGACACACAAGCCTCCACTGGCAGATGGGTGGGGCTGCACATGAGGCACATTGGCTGGGAATCAAACCTGGATGTCCCTCATGGGAGGCAAGAATTCTACCACTGAACCACCCATGTGCCCTGAGCCAAAAGAATGGAGACTATAAACACAATACAATTAACAATAGAAGCTTCCAAAAATAAATCTAATTTGTTTCACATGATGGATTTTAAGACCCTAAAATATCATTTGAGAAAATAAGCAACTGTAAAGAAATACAATGGTTATCACAGAGCAATACACTTCCGCATAGGTGGTGAAACCCCAAGCTTACTGGCTCTTAGCTCTGTCTTCAGCGTCATGAATACAATTGTCCACGTGCACAGACGTATGTGCAAACAGGTGTGTGCATTCCATATTGTTACAGATAAAAATAGCTCAAGAGCTCAGAAGAACAATCTGCTTAATTCTAGGAATTTGGAAAAACACTTTAGTCAACAGCAGAGTCTCAGTTTTGAAGATAATTGGCATTTCTCCCAACCACAAGTATTTTAAATATTCAAATAAATGAGATAACACTCAGAGGCAACTCTTCAGGCCCAAGTCATTCTGACTGCTGGCATCTGTTTCTTCTCTCTTTCCACTCTCTCTCTGCTCTCTCCCAGAGCTTTCAGTGAGCTATGATAAAATCTGAAGGGTTGTCAAGGTTTTAAAAAACAAGCTACTTGGCTATCAGGTAAAAATATGCAAAAGATATGCATAGCCTCTTCTTGGTGCAAAGAACAAGGTAGGGCATGATTTTTACTAGAAAACTGGCTTGAAGAAAGCTAGTGGAGTAATAAGGGTTCCAGCTGCATGGGTAACCTGTTCAGCCAGGACCAGATGGTTTGGAGGACCGGTAATGAGATAGGAAGTATTCTCTATCTAGGTCATGAATAACAGAATTGTTTGGACTGCTGTGTGTTCAGAGGCTGATGCTAAATGAGAGAATGTTCTGAGACGCAGACATATCTGAATTTGGTTCTAATTGGCTCCTGTTTGGCAGCCTTTGGTCCTGGGTTTGCAGACGGAGCTGTTGTAGAATGAAAGCTTTCTGTACAGGACAATCTATAAATTTCCATCCCAGAGATTACAGCATATCACTGACATGTCACAACTTTAAAGAAAACAGACTGTGTCTAGCATAAAGTAGAATGAGGGCATCTGCTTATACATGGTGGATACCCATTGCCATTGAGTGGATTCCGACTCATCGCCACTCTATAGGACAGAGTAGAGCTGCCCCATAGGGTTTCCAAGGAGCAGCTGGTGGATTTGAACTGCTGACCTTTTGGTTAACAGGTGAGCTTTTAACCACTATGCCACCAGGGCTTCACAAGCTGGATGGGAGTTTTAATTATTGCAACTGTTCTGCAGGTCAATTTAGTCATATATATCCAAAAACCCCTAAAAGTTTGCAAAGTACCTAGCATTCTACTTCAAGGAATTTATCCTAATAATAAAGATGTGCCCTAAAATCTAGCTGCAAGATCTTGTTTGTAATAATAATGTATTTTTAAATAAAGCAGTGAACTAATTTATTGCCCAAAAACAAGGGGTTACATTTTAAAAACTGATGGTGCAATAGAATATCTTCAGTCATTAAAAACAGTAATAAAGATGTATATTTATTGACACAGAAAGATGCCTACGACATATTGCTAAGTAACAAAAAAACTGGTTATAAAATAGTCTGACCCCACTTTTGCTTTAAAAAAGTGTTACACACATACGTACATGCATATACAGGTAGTCCCCAACTTACGACATATTCGAGTTACAATGAACCACACTTACAACTGTCTGGTTTTTTTTTTGTACTTCTTACCATTAGTAGTACGTACTACATACAATGTTGCAGTGCGTAATTTGCTGATGTTATCATTCTCAGAAGTTCATTTGTAGATGTTTAACATTATGATTTATAAAGTACTGATAATAAAAGGCAATAATAATGAAAACTAAAAAACAAACAACGAGGTATTCAACTTACGTCAGATCCGATTCACGACAAAGTCGTCAGAATGGAACCCCGTCCTAAGTCGGGAACTACCTGTATATACGTAATACATACGTATTTATGTGCTTAGGAAAATACATGAAAAGTTAGCCACAGTTATGTCCGGGTAATAGAATAATGGGCAATTTTCCTTGTCTTTATTTACCTCCATTTTCTAAACTTTCTACAAAAACAAGCATTAACTTTTATGTTTTTCATTGAAACAGAATTTAAAAGCAGAAAGTGAGAGCTTTTCAAAAGGATTCCATGTAATGGCCAAAAAATAGGCGAGTGGAGGTGTAGTCCATGGAAGGTGTAATCTGTAGAGGGAACGTACCGGTAACCTGGATTCTGTCTTCTTTCATGGGGGGTGTTCTTTGTTCTTCTGGGGGAAGTCAGCCCTGAACTCCCATGGGAATGACTTTGCCAGGGAACCAAAAAGAAGCTCTGTGGTCCTTTCACAGCACGGCTGAGCCACCTGTGCTCACTACTTGCTGAGGATGGCAGAGCGACGAACAGAAGGCGTCTGGGTATTCAACAACTTCACAAAGTCACCACGCCACTCTTAGATTCCCCACCTCTGAATTCTTTTATGCCAGGGGAAGAACTCCTGTGTTGCTCATGCCATACTGTTTTGGATTTTCACTCAGATGCAGACAGACCTAGTCCTAACTCAAACATCCCTCATGCTATATACTTAAAGTTGAGTTTTTGTTTCATGAAAACAAATACTAACAGCTTACCACCCTAAAAGTTGTTGTTAGCCCACGGAGTCAGCCCTGACTCATAGAGACCCCACACACAATGGAACAAAATGTTGGCCCAGTTCTGCACCATCCACACGATCGGTTGCGGATCGGACAACGTTCCATTGTACATCACAGGGTTTTCATTGGCTGATTTTCAGAAAGGAGATCACCACGCCTTTCTTCCTAGCCTGTCTTGGTCTGGAAGCCCTGCTAAAACCTGTTCGGCATCATGGCAACACACAAGCTACCACTGACAGATGGGTGATTGTTTTGCATGAGGTGCACTGGCAGAGAATCAAACCCGGGTGTCCCGCACAGGAGGCGAGAATTCTACCACTGAACCACCACTGCCTCATATCCTAACAGTAGCCCTTCACATTTCTGAAATCTCCTGATAAATGTCTACCCCACTCACAGCATTTCATATGACACTGCCCCCCGCCCTCAATTGTCTCCATGTTGTCCATAGCAAGTCACTGCCACTCTGAAGAGTTTCCCAGCTGATTCAAGAAACAGGGCTGGCTCTCCTATGCGATATCCACCATAAGGAGATCCCAGAGTCACAGAATTCATTTGAACATCAGAGAAAGATTATGTTTCTAAGAGAGGAAGTAAGCGCATGCCTCGGGGAGTGTGGGGTGAGGGGATGGTATTTAAAAAGACCTTCTAAAAGCTTTCCAGAATGATCTTTCTTTAGATAGAAGATTTATTTTAGTCTCCCATTTCCTGTTTCTTTCTCGTTTATTTTATGACAAGGGATCCTGACGTGATAAAAGAAGCTTGTTTTCTACAAATTTTCTTTTCCAAAGATTTTTGTCTCTGACAGTGTTTTGTGCCAAAAAAAAAAAAAAAAGAAAGAAGAACGGTCATTTTCTTGGGTGTGATTTCTTTCAGGTGACTCATGTCCTTGCTAGAAGAAATCTTGTGGTTTGTTCTGATGGCTGTTGATGGTGCTAGGTTGTTGTGTTTTGTGGCTTTGTTTTGTTTTGAAGCATGTTTATCTTAGGGTTGCTCTCTGCCGTGCAGGTCCCTTGCTGAAGGGCTGTGGTTACTACTACGGGGGGGGGGCGGGGGCAGGGAGGGGTGAGGTCGTGAGTTTGCTGATTCCCTCAAGAGGAGCTTGCTGCAGGCAAGAAGGGGGAATGCAACACTTTCTAGGGTGCCCCCATTCTCCAACAGGAAGCAGGGACGCTTTTCAGGCAACCCTTGATCACTCAAATAGGATCCAGAGCAGCAAACACTTCCAAGGAAGGAGTGTAAGGGTGAGGATACCAGAGATGGTTGGGACTAGAAAGGTTGGTGGTTCAAACCCACCCAGCAGCACCATAGGAGAAAGATCTGGTGATCTGTTTCTGTAAAGATTACAGTCAAGCAAACCCTATGGGGCAGTGCTACTCTGTCACATGGAGTCACTATGAGTCAGAATTGACTTGACAACACCCAACAACAACAGAACTCATGGACTACTTCAGGTAGGCAGTGGAAGGGAGCACAGAAGTAGAAGAAGGTCAGTGGCAGGAGGTATGGAAGGAATCAAGTCATAGGAGTAAGACCCCTTCCTGTATGGACAGTTGCCATGGAGGTAGGGCTCCCTATAGGTAAAGTAGCACCAACAGGCAAACCAAAGAGACAGGGCCCGGCCAATTACATCCAGTCTATAATTTGCTCCCAACTTGTGGATCCTTCCATTTGTGCTGTTGGTAGGCATTGATAAATTGAACTTCATGAAATAACTGTACCCTCCTATACTAATTCTGAAGTAATCCTTAACATCCCAATATTGAACAACTGAGTAGTGGATAAACCAGTGGTTCCAAAACTGGATTATGCATCAAAATTACCTGGAACTCTGGAACTCTTTTTTTAAAAATAATATTGTATTGTGTTTTTGGTGAAAGTCTACACAGCAGATTGGGTTCCCATTTAACAATTTCTACACAAATTGTGCAGTGACATTGGTTACACTCTTCACAATGCATGGAACATTCTCATTATTTCCTTTCTGGTTGTTCTGTTTCCCTTAATCTAGTTTCCCTGCCCCCTTACCTTCTCATCTTTCTTTTAAAGTAATTGTTGACTGTTTGGTCTCATATAGATGATTTTTAAAAAAGAATGCAGTACTCATGGGTAATATTTATTTTATGAGCCAATCTGTTATTTAGCTACCTGGGAACTCTTTTAGAATACAAATTCCTGAGTACCCCCAACCCTCAAGCCTATTAAATGAGATTATCTGTGGGAGGAGCCAGGAATCTGGATTTTTAACAAATTTCTCAAGCCATCCTTCTGTGGTCTTTGGAGCCATTAGGATGGGGGAGGAGGGTTCCAGCTGTCTGTGTAAAGTCAATTACACATACCCAAGGAGAGACAAGGTTGGTTTAGACAATGGATCACACTCCGCCAAGATCTCCGTGTGTGGTAGAAGCTCCTTGTACGACAGTGAAGGACAGGAAAAGCCATTTCTGCAGCCTCGAGGAGAACCAGAATAATGGCTCTCATTGTTCAAGATTCACTGTTGCTCAATGGCCTGATTGTCCTTGTCTTCTCAGAGGTAGGCAGAGATGCTTTCTCTAGGAGCTTTTTACACACACACTTCTGTTTGTTACCATCCAATATCCAGAGCGTCTATTTCGGTAGTATTTTGGGTCAAGCCTTCTCATAAGTGGTGGTTATTGTTAGCTGCCATAGAGTAGTTCCCAACTCACAGGACTCTACACGCAAAGGAACTAAACACCATTGTGATCCATTTTTCAGAAGTAGATCACCAAGCCTTTCTTTGTACTTTGTCTTCAGCTCTGCAGAGACCTGTTCAGCATCATAGCAACATGCAAGCCTCCACTGACAGATAGGTGGTGATTGCTCATGAGGTGCGTTGGCTGGGAATTCAACCCAAGTCTCCCATGTGGAAGGTGAGAATTCTACCACTGGACCACCATGGTGAGGCATGTGGTTGGGCTTCCTTATATCCAACTTATCGAGCCTTTGCTTTCAATGGGGATCCTTGGTCCAATGGATTGTGGCCAGGATGGCAGTGCCACTTGCCATAAAGTGTGACAACTGTGTAGGGAGGAAATTCTGTATCTACCTTGCTCTTAATGGCATGCCGTTTAAAGGAATGTTTATGGGCTCTCTTGGGTCCCCCAGGACAGGCACTATTCTCTTTTGAGCCCCAGAATATTTTTTTTTTAATGATTTTTTAAAAAAAGTTTTGTTTTGTAGTTTGGTATAAAGTCATCCATATTGAGCTTAGAGAGTTTAGAAACTATAGAAAAATAGAAGGAGAGAAGAAAAATCACTCTTAATCCCACTCCCCAGAGCCTACCATTTTAGTGAATTTCCTTCTTGTCTTTTTTCTCTGCATAATTTTTTGCGTGCTCACTTGTATTTTCCCATATTATTATAAGCTCATAAATGCATTTAAGTGGGTGTATAGATCTACCATAATTTAGTTAACTGTTTCCCTACTGTTTAACATTTTTTATTGTTTCCAATTTTCTCTAATGAGAACAGTACTATAGTGAACATCTTTGTGCAGAAAGCTTCTTACAAACTGTCTTTTTAGAGCAGAGTCTAAGAAGTGGGATTACTGAGTTGAGGCCATGAACATATTAAGACCTTTGATGTGTTAATGTTTGTTGTTGTTGTTAGTTACTGTCAAGTCGGCTCTGACTCATGGCGACTTTGTATACTACCGAAAGAAATGTTACCCAGTCCTATGCCATCTTCCAGCACTGTATCAGACAATATTCTTTTTATTTTTTTATTGTTGTAGTTCAAATGAAGTTTACATTTCAAGTTAGTCTCCCATACAAAAATTTATACGTACATTGTTATGTGACCCTAATTGCTCTCCCCATACTGTGACAGCACACTCCTCCTTTCCACCCGATTCCCCATGTCCATTCAGCCAGCTCCTAACCCTCTCTGCCTTCCCATCTCACCTCCGGACAGAAGCTGCCCATTTAGTCTCTAGTATGTACTTGAGCTAAGAGGCAGACACCTCATGAGTATCACTTTATGTCCCACAGTCCAGTCCAATCCTTGTCTGAAGAGTTGGCCTCGGAAATTGTTTTAGTTCTGGGCTGATACAGAATCTGGCGGCCATGCTTTCCAGGGTTCCTCCAGTCTAAGTCAGACCATTAAGCCTGGTCTTCTTACTAGAATTTGAGTTCTGCACCCCACCTTTCTCATGCTCCATCAGGGACTCTCTGTTGTGTTCCCTGTCAGGGCAGTCATTGGTGGTAGCTGGGCACCATCTAGTTCTTCTGGTCTCAGGCTGATGAAGTCTGGTTTATGTGGCCCTTTCTGTCTCTTGGGCTAATACTTTCCTTGTGTCTTTGGTGTTCTTCATTCTCCTTTACTCCAGGTGGTTGGGACCAATTGATGCATCTTAGATGGCCACTTGCAAGCTTTTAAGACCCCAGACACCACTCACCAAAGTAGGATGCAGACATTTTTCTAATAAGCTTTGTTATGCCAATTGACCTAGATGGCCCCTGAAAGCATGGTCCACAGACGCCTACCCGGCTACTCTGTCCCTCAGAGTATTTGATTGTATTCAGGAAACTTCTTAGCTTTGGTTTAGTCTAGTTGTGCTGACTTCCCCTGTAGTGTGTGCTGTATATCAGACAATACTCTGTTGTAATCCGTAAGGATTTTATTGGCTAATTTTCAGGAGTGGATTGCCAGGCCTTTCTTCCTAGTCTGTCTTATTTTGGAAGCTCCACTGAAACCTGTCCACCATGAGTGATCCTGTTGGCATTTGCAATACCGGTGGCATAGTTTTCAGCATCATAGCAACACGTAAGCCACCACAGTGGCAGATGCGTGGTGTCTTTGATATGTAGTCCATCTAATTTATGAAAGGATTTCTACTACCCATGAGAACACCCATTAGCAAGGACTCCACTGGTCTCACCCCTTCGGGAGCAAGGGAGAATGAAGAAAACAAGTTACAAGGGAAAGATTAGTCCAAAGGACTAATAGGCCACAATTACCACAGTCTCCACCAGACTGAGTCCAGTATAGCTAGATAGCACCCAGCTACCACCACTGACTGCTCTGACCGGGATCACAACAGAGGGTTCTGGACAGAGCTGGAGAAGGATGTAGAGCAAAATTCTAACACACACAAAAAAGACAAGATTTACTGGCCTGAAAGAAACTGGAGAGAGTATGGCCCCCAGACACCCTTTTAGCTCAGTGGTGAAGTCACTTCCGAGGTTCACCGTTCAGCCAGAGATTGGACAGCCCCATAAAACAAAACGGGACTAATGAGGCACAGCAGGCCAGGGACAAGGACTAGAAGGCTGAAGGGGACAGGAAAGCTGGTGATAGGGAACCCAAGGTTGAGTAAGGACAATGTTGACATGTAGTGGGGTTGTTAACCATTGTCATAGGGCAACATGTGTACTGACAGTTTAATGAGAAACTATTTTGTCCCATAAACCTTCATCTAAAGTGAGAATAGCATCACAACTGGAAGAACGCAATCGATGTCACTGAATTGTGCATGTAGAAATTTTTGAAATGGTGTATCTTTGGCTATGTATATTTTCACCAAAAAAAAAAAAAAAAGATAGAGATGGGAGAGGGTTGACATGTCGTGGAGTTGTTAACCAATGTCATAAAACATTATGTGTACTGACTGTTTAATGAGAAAATTTGTTCTGTAAACTTTCACCTAAAGTACAATTTAAAAAAAAAGTATTTCAAATATCAAAAAAAGAATGTGTGAATCATTCAAGGGAAATGGTATATTTTTGGACACGTTAAGAGATTTATAATAAGAAGACAAAGGACTTGAATTTGGAGGAAAACACAGGTTTCAGAATACATGAGATGAGATTGGGGCATTGTCAGGAAGGGAAAAGAAAACATCAGCCCTCATTTTTCAGTGTTAGATGTTATGAATCCGGGAGTAATTAAAACTCTAAAGACACCCTAGGTGATGCAATAGTCCATTTTTGGCAATTGGCATGCCTGAATGCAGACACTTTGTACAGCAGAGTAATTAGTAGATGCTTCATGGAAGTGATTGTTGCTGGTTTGATTATTCTTTAACAGAGTGGATAGATCAAGAGGCTGCTCTGCTAGGTGAGTCCACCTTCCTTTTTTTCCCCCAACAGGATAAGTGAGCACTCATTATTTATTAAAATTATCCCCTTGGTTTCATTTCACTCACAAAGGAAATATATGCCCCTTGTTAAAGAATACAGATTTATTTCCCTTAAGGTCTAGCAGGTAAAGAAGAAGATAATCAACAATCTCAGTGAGTTAGAAGAAAGCTGTGTCTGTACATCGCCTAAGCAACCAGTCACTCAAGACAATTCTGCCAAAACACCCGACAATCTTGTGAAAAACCCATCAGCCTGTTATTGGATATCCTTCGGCTCTCTGTTTGTCCTTCTCCGGTTGAGTAACTGAATTTCTCATTTTGTACTGCTTGTGTTGGTTTCCTACAGACCCTGCTGCAGGTAAATCTTTGATTCTATAAAGGAAGTCATCTATCTTTAAAACTTCCCCCTGGGTGCCTTACTGGTGACCATCAGAAAATTCTTGGCAGAAATATGTTTCAATTGCTCAGTGGAGCTTGAAAGGCCAGACAAAACTTAGACCCTTGGGCAAGAAGAAACTATTTAAAAGATGATCATTAATCAACATTCCCCCTTTTCTTCTTCCCAAACCAAAAAACCAAATCCATTGCCATTGAGTCAATTCTGACTCATCGCGACCCTGCAGGACGGAGTAGAACTGTCCTGTAGGGTTTCCAAGGAGCAGCTGGTAGATTCGAATTTCTGACTTTTTGGCTAGCAGCCAGTCTCTTAACCACTGTGCCACTGGGGCTTTGTCTTCTCCTCAGTGCCCAGAAAATGTTTGGGTGTTTTTGTTTTGTTTGTTTGGTTTTGTTTTGTTTTTTTGTTTTGTTTTTTTGTTTTTGGTAGGGGGTGGGTTGAGGGCTCTTGGACTAGATGGCGTGAACACCTGGCCCAGGTTTGCCTGGCATCATCTTCTCTAAGCAATTAATTCTTCATGAAAAATATGCTCACACCACATAGACACACATCAAAAGAGAAGGAAAAGCCACCACTTCTCCTGCCTCTCTGGTTTCAGTTCAGCCTCCAGGAGGCCAAGTCAGCCCAGGCAAGCCTCATCTGGCACTTCACCGCCAGCAGAAAATAGTCTGTCCTGGGCAGCTGCACAGTTGCCATAGTGCGGCAGAACCTTGGCAGCAGACTTCTGAGCAGGTTTCTGTGTTTCTGGAAGGTGGTTTGCACTGCAAAAGAGAAACCTGAGCTGCACCAGGATTCAACCTATAGAACATGTGGGTGACTAGCCCTGCGCGTACTGGGCTTTCCATGCCAAGTTACTCCCCTCATCTGCCACTGGCCTACTTTCATTCTGCCTCCTTCTCTCATACCTCTTAGTCTCTCCAGTTCTCACTTCCCATGAGAAGCCGCACCCCAATTCTATCTGTTGCTTTAATCCCTCGCTTCAATCAATGGTGTGCTGGAGTCGGCTCTTCTAAGCTCGAGAGAGAGACCATTGTACACATCTTTTCCCAATTCACGTTCAATAACATCAAGTTGCTATTGTTGTTGTTGGTAGGTGCCATTGAGTCGATTTTGACTCATAGTGACCCTATAGGACAGAGCAGAACTGCCCCCATAGGGTTTCCAAGGAGCGGCTAGTGGATTTGAATTGCTGACCTTTTCGGTTAGCGGCTGAGCTCTTAACCTCTGCGTCACCAGGGCTCCAACATCACGTTAGTAGCTTGAAATAAGGCACGGTAGGAGTATTTACAACACAGAAATCATCAAATACTACAAATAGAGCGTTTCTCCACGGACAGATAGTTGTTAAACTTTTACTACCTCACCACTGTATTTGACTGCTGTTGTTGGGTGCCGTCCAGTCAATTCCAAATCATAGCGACCCCATGTGACGGAGTAGAACTGCCCCATAGGGTTTTCTAGGATGTAATCTATCCAGGAGCAGATCATCAGGTCTTTCTCCACAGAGCCGCTAGGTGGGTTGGAACCGCCAACCTTTTGGTTAGCAGCCCAGCACCTAACTATTGCACCACTTAGGGCTCCTTCCACTGGATATATCCCTTTTCGAATGTTAAATCAAATTAGGATTTATTTTATTATAATAAATGGTTGACTTTACCCTTAGCCCTAGAGTAATGCAAAGGAGAGTATCAATCCTGGGAGAAATTGTCATGTGTGCCCTGGGACTCCCTACACAATTTTCTACAAAACAGTCTCCTTCCGAGTGACCCTCCTCACTCACCTCCTTCACCCTGATGCACACCTTTCCTGACTTTAAACTATGTAGTATCACCTTGTTCTATTTCAACAACTGCCTCTTGATCTGTGTACAGGTTCCTCATGAACACAATTAAGTGTTCTGGAATGCCCATTCTTCACGATATTGTCCATAATTTGTTATGATCCACACAGTCGAATGCCTTTGCCTAGTCAATAAAACAGGCAAACATCTTCTAGTATTCTCTTTTCTCAGCAAGATCCATCTGACATCAGCAATGATATCCCTCATTCCATGTCCTCTTCTGAATCCAGCTTAAACTTCTGGCAATTTCCTGTCAATGTACTGCTGCAACTGCTTTTGAATGATCTTCACCAAAATTTTACCTGTGTGTGATATGAATGATATTGTTCGATTATTTCTGCATTCTGTTGGATCACCTTTCTTCGGAATGGGTACAGATACGGATGTCTTCCAGTCAGTTGACCAGGTAACTGTCTTCCAAATTTCTTGGCATAGACAAGTGAGCACTTCTAGGGTTGCATCTGTTTGTTGAAAGATCTCAGTTGGTATTCTGTCAATTCCTGAAGCCTTGTTTTTTTTTTTTTATTGTACTTTAGATGAAGGTTTACAAAACAAGCTAGCTTCTCATTAAACAGTTAGTACATATAGTGTTTTATGACATAGGTTAACAACCCCATGACATGTCAGTGCTCTCCCTTCTCGGCCTTGGGCTTCCTCTTACCAGCTTTCCTGTCCCCTCCGCCTTCTAGTCCTTGCCCTAGGGCTGGTGTGCCCCTTTAGTCTCATTTTGTCCTATGCATCTGTCTAATCTTTGCCTAAAAGATGAACCTCTAGAGTGACTTCATTATTGAGCTAAAAGGGTGTCTGGGGGCCATACTCTCAGGTTTCTCCAGTCTCTGTCAGGCCAGTAAGTCCGGTCTTTTTCTGAGTTCGAATTTTGTTCTACATTTTTCTCCAGCTCTGTCCGGGACCCTCTATTGTGATCCCTGTCAAAGCAGTCAGTAGTGGTAGCTGGGCACCATCTCATTGTACTGGACTCAGTCTGGTGGAGGCCATGGTAGTTGTGGTCCATTAGTCCTTTGGACTAATATTTCCCTTGTGTCTTTAGTTTTCTTCATTTTCCCTTGTGGAGCCTTGTTTTTTGCCAGTGCCTTCAGTGCAGCTTGGACTTCTTCCTTCAGTATCATTGGTTCTTGATCATTACGATACCTTCTGAAATGGCTGAACATTAACCAATTCTTTTTGGTATAGTGACTTTGCTATTCCTTCCATCTTCTTTTGATGCTTCCTAAGTTGTTCAATCGCTATGAGTTAGAATTAACTCAACGGCAATGGGTGTGTTTTTGTTTTTTTTTAAGTCATTCAATATTTTCCTGGTAGAATCCTTCACTGTTGCAACTCAAGGCTTGAATTTTTTTCTTCAGTTCTTTCAGCTTAAGAAATGCTGAGTGTGTTCTTCCCTTCTGGTTTTCCATATCCAGGTCTTTGTACATGTCATAATACTTTACTTTGTCTTCTCAAGCCACCCTTTGAAATCTTCTGTTCAGCTCTTTTACTTCATCATATCTTCTGTTCACTTTAGCTATTCAACATTCAAGAGCAAGTTTCAGAGTCTCTTCTGACATCTATTTTGGTCTTTTCTTTCTTCTTAATGACCTTTTGCTTTCTTCATGTGTGATGTCCTTGATGTCATCTCACAACTCATCTGGTCTTCGGTCATTAGTGTTCGGTGTGTCAAATCTGTTTTTGAGATGGTCTCCAAATTCAAGTGGGATATACTCAAGGTTGTATTTTGGCTCTCGTGAACTTGTCCTAATTTTCTTCAGCTTCAACTTGATCTTGGCTTATGAGCAATTGATGGTCTGTTCCACAGTTGGTCCCTGGCCTCGTTCTAACTGACAATACTGAGCTTCTCCATTGTCTCTTTCCACAGATGTAGTCGATTTGATTCCTGTGTATTCCATCTGGCGAGGTCCATGTGTACAGTTGCCATTTATGTTGTTGAAAAGAAGTATTTGCAATGAAGAAGTCGTTGGTCTTGCAAAATTCTATCATGTGATCTCCAGAACCGATTTTAACACCAAGGCCATATTTTCCAACTGCTGATCCTTCTTCGTTTCCAACTTTTGCATTCCAATCACCAGTAACTATCAATGCATCTTGATTGCATATTTGATCAATTTCAGACTGCAGAAGTTGGTAAGAATCTTCAATTTTTTTCATCTTTGGCCTTCATGGTTGGTGCATAAATTTGAATAACAGTCGTATTAACTGGTTCTCCTTGTAGGCTTACGGATATTATTCTATCACTGACAGCATTGTTTAACTTCAGGATAGATCTTGAAATGTTCTTTTTGACAATGAATGTGACACCATTCCCCTTCAATTTGTCATTCCTGGCATAGTAGACTGTATGATTGTCTGACTCAAAATGGCCAATACCAGTCCATTTCAGATCACTGATACCTAAGATATCAGTCTTTATGCATTCCACTTCATTTTTGATGACTTCCAATAGATTCATACTTCGTATATTCTGCGTTGCAGTTACTAATGGGTGTTTGCAGCTGTTTCTTCTCATTTTGAGTCACGCCACATCAGCAAATGAAGGTCTTGGAAGCTTGACTCCATCCATGTCATTAAGGCTGACTCAGCTTTGAGGAGGCAGCTCTTCCCAGTCATATTTTGAATTGCTTCCAACCTGAGGGGCTTATCTTCTGGCACTGTGTCAGACAATGTTCTGCTGCTATTCATAAGGTTTTCACTGGCCAATTTTTCAGAGGTAGACCTCCAGGTCTTTCCTCTTAGTCTGTCTTAGTCTGGAAGCTCCACTGAAACCTGTCCACCATGGGTAACCCTGCTGGTATTAGAAATACTGGTGGCACAGCTTCCAGCATCACGGCAACACACAAGCCACCACACTACGACAAACTGACAGATGAGTGGTGTTATGGAAGCTATAAATTTGGGCAATCTTAAGTAGAATTGTTCACATTGGTCCCCTAAAATCTGGCCCCATATTACTTTCAATTTGTAAGCCTATTGGGTTGTTAAGGAACCCTGGCGGTACACGGTTAAGCACTCAGCTAATAACCGAGGTTGGCGGTTCACACCAACCCAGTGACTCTGAGGGAGGAAGACCTGGCAATCTGCTTCCATAAAGATTACAGCCAAGAAAACCCAATGGGGCAGTTCTACTTTCACACGGGGTTGCTATGAGTCAAAATTGACTTGACAACGTACAACAACATTGGGTTGTTATAATCATAGAAAACGTCTGTGATAACAAATTCGAATACTGTACAGTTGACAGTTGGCCCAGCACTCTGCCAGCCCGTGTCCACATTTGGTGGGCAGGGTGAGGAAGTGACTGACTAGTGGATATTCCGGGCTTTCTCAGTTCCACTGGCGGCAGCTGGGTGCAGCGTCCATCTCATTGTATTTATTCTCGTGCTTTTTGTAACAGTACAGACTGACTGAAAATACTGTTTTTCACTAACTCTCACAGGTCAGCCCCACATGTTGTGTAGTGAAATGTTTTAGGCCCCACTTTCTGCATTTGGTAAGGCTTTACTACTCTCTGAGCAGCAAATCCCATGTAATCAAAACAACATTTTAAAATATATTCCCATATATTTCCTTGTACTGATGCCTCTACCTTTTTCTTCAAGAGGAACACTTTTGCTATGGGGAATTGTAGAGATTTTACAAATGCAAAGAAAGAGAAGAGTTGACATTTAGCTTCCAGCAGTCAAACTAGGTTTTGAAACCAAAAAAGTCTTGAATTGCAGGCTTTGTCTTTATGGAAAGGATTTTTTAAGTACCTCTATCTCTCCCTGTTAGGGAGAACCCCAACCTTTTGGGTCATGATGTCCCATCAGGTCAGGAAGACGAAGGGGGGAAACCCACTCCTTTCAGCTCTTATAGACTGTGGGAAGGTAGCCGAAGAAGAGGAAGCTGGCAGTCAGACAGGGATCCCAATCTCTGCCTCTGGGCTAGGACAGAGTGTCAGGTGGATGCGGAGACACTGAGGACAGTGCTTCTGCCCCTATTCTCCTTTGGAGCCCTGGAAGGAAATTACCTTGTAAGCTGCCCACACCAGTCACTGCAGAAAAACTCAGAACGTGGCATGATCTGGTGGAAGAAGTTTGGTATGTGATAGGGAAGGAGGAACCCCACAGTCCCCATTCACCCTCTTAGGGAAAAAGGAAGCTGCATTGAGAGGCACTGGAGCTCCCAGGGGCCCTTGGGGAGAGGTGAGGTGGCCCCCAAGCAGAGGAGATTGGGACAGAGCAGAGGAGAAAGGGGTCTGTGGTACCAGCAAAGCAGTGGTGGGCCCACGTCAGCCTGAGAGAGGCCTGTCTCTGAGTTATATGCATCAGCAGCAGAACACAGCAGAGACCCCAGGAGGACACCCAAGCCCGGTAGTCATCATCCATGGAGCAACCCCAGACAGCTGGTCCCTGGAAGACTGACAAAGAGCCAACAGACCTCACATCCATCCAATGACCCCACTCTCCCTTTGACATCACAGGGTCGCACAAAACACAACCATCTCCCTTATACTCAGGTGTTACTTTGGAGGATCACAGATGGGAGTGGGGCATTTTCCCCAAAAGATCTAGAAAGACTGTTTAAATGACTGGATCTAACCAAGTGCATTGGCCCAAACTAAATATTGTTGCTCCCGCCCCTCACCCCTGTTACTCAGCCAGTTGCCGTCAAGTCAATTCTGACTCATGGTAACCCCATGTGTGTCGGAGTAGAACTTCTCCATAGGGTTTTCAATGGCTGATTTTTCAGAAGTACGTTGTCAGGGCTTTCTTCTGAGGCACTCTGGGTGGGCTCAAACCTCCAACATTTCGGTTAGCAGCCGAGCTAGTTAACCATTGTACCACCCAGGGATTTCCCTGTTACCCAACAGGGTGGGATTTCATGAGGAAAAAAATGAAGGAGCTATGTTTTCTTTGTTCATCTGAATGTAATGTGAGGAGATCTGAAACATGTTACAGCCAAAGTGTGTTCTATGGAACATTCTTCTCCAAAAATGCTCACGTGGGAAGAGTTATGTGGCCAAATAAATCTGGGAAAAATTGCATCCTGAATGTTCCCTCCAGACTGCACAGTGCACCCTGGCCTACTAGAGGCTCTGAGAGGTCCGCAGTGACAAGCCTGTTGAATCTTTGTCCAACCCAGCACCACACTGGGTCCTTTGGATGATCTCTGTTAATGTCTCAAGGAACTCATGTTCTCTAGAACATACTTGGAAACTTTGCTTAATGAGAATAAGATTTCTGGGCTCGCCTATGGGAAGCTGCGTTTTGGCTCCAGCAGGCAGAGGAGGTTACCTCCATTTACGGCTTCACAGAAGGAACAAGTATCTCCCAACTAGACACTCGCTGTTCAAGGTGGCTTGGGCAGAGGATGCAGACTCTTCCCAGCATGTGTGTGATTAGGCTTAGGCGTACCCTGCACACAGGACTTAACTCTAGCCGATTCATGGCTTTCATTTTGCTGCTAGAGATGAGCTGTTACAATGCAAACATATTTTTGGTTTTCCTGCACAAGCCATTCACGGAAGTAAAAAGAGCACTGCACTCAAGAATCAGACAAACCTGGGTTTGAGGCTCTCCCCACCCAGTAGTGAAGCACCAGCCCCAGATTCAAGTGTCAACAAAACTACTAAAGGCAAACGGAAGCAGAGCTGTGTACCTTTCACCAAAACCCTCTCCCAAATTCCTCCGGAATCCCTGAAGAGCGGCTTGGCTACCTCCTTGGTATTTCAACCCTCCCTGTCCACCCTCATTTTGTACTTGCCTTTTGGACCATAAGGCCCATGGAACCCTGAATAGTACAGTACCTGGTGTTTCTGGCCTTTGATGTGGAACCTCGCAGGGAGCCAACATTCCCAACGCCTGTCCTCTTTCCTTTGGTCAGCTGTTGATTGAGAGCTTCTTCCTTCTTCTCATGACTTTAGGAGAACCACAAGGCTGAGGCAGAACCCTCTGTTGGCCATGGACACTGCATGGAGCCTTAGTGTCTTTCTCTGGTGAGACTAACAGACGCTGTCTGTCTTATCTTCCTTGCAGGGCTATTGTGAGGATTAAAAGAATGAACGTCTATCCCAGTCTGAGGTTTGCTGTAAAGCCCGATACAAATGTTTCTTGTCCTTGTCTATTTCTGTATAACTTAATTTTTGATGTCACATAGTATTTTTACTGAATCTCCAAACAGCCAAGGTTGTTATTTGCTTTCTTATCTGAAAAAAGAGGTTGATGCAATATTTTTGTTACCTAGAACTATTTAAAATTAGGGGAAAGGGGAGTTACATACTCAGATACATCCTGTGGAATACCCCTGTGAAGAGGATGCTCAAACCTACACAGACATATGGTTCCTAGACCATGTTCCTCCTCTGGTCTCTAACTACAGATCCAGTTCCTATTCATTTTGGAACTGCTGACGTTGAATCTTCATTGGCTTTGATTTTCTGTTAGCCTTTGTCACTTCCTTCCTTCCTTCCTCCCCGGCTTCCCAAGCTTTTATGATGTTCAAACCTTTGACATACTTTTTGTACACCAAGCTGTCATGCTCTACTTTTGCAAGTAAACACAATCAAATGTTATTCTAAAGAGCTTCTAGAAATCTCACGGGAGCAGTTTTGCCCAGATCTGCCCAGATTTTGAACAGAAAATTTCCAGTTCTTCCTACTTCCCCACCTACTAGTGGAGTACCAGCTCCCAGTACAAGTGTCAACAAAACCATCAAAAGCAAATGGAAGCAAAGCCTTGGACCATTCACCAAAAACCCTCCCACTGCAGAATGTGGATTCAGATATGCTGAATCAATTATATTTCTGTGGCACCACTAAACTCT
Source organism: Dugong dugon (assembly GCA_030035585.1). Classification (NCBI taxonomy): domain Eukaryota; kingdom Metazoa; phylum Chordata; class Mammalia; order Sirenia; family Dugongidae; genus Dugong; species Dugong dugon. Next base: position 24,048,455 of record CM057481.1, on the reverse strand, counting down.
TAACCTAAAATCATTCTGGGAAAGCAGAAATAGGGGCAAAAACTCTGGAGAACTACTATTAAAACACTGACGATGAGAAGGACACATTTTAATACCTCCCAGAAAACCCTCCTCTCAGTTTAGTTCTAGGCCAAATGAATACAACTGTACTGTAATGGTCGCAGTCCTCAGAGAGACGTCAACCAACAGGAACCTTCTAGGTATGAGGGCCAAGATATCTCTTCAACCTGTTGGCAAATGAGAGGCTCACTAAGGTGAGAGCAGAGCCTTAATAGATCTGGAAAACTATAGTTTCTGATATTTGATCATCTGCTTGTCCCTGAGAGTTATAATGAGAGTAGATTTGGTTCTGCAAAGCCTGATTTAATCCATCTCAGAATTTTCATTTGTAAAACATTAGCAACCACTAATTCTTACCTCCTCCCTTCCAAAAAACAAGATTTTGATTTCCTTACTGGCTCACATGTTCAAGGAACATTCAGGTGTAATATTTTCTGTGTTTATATCCATTCTCCCACCAAAACCTCTCTACAGTCCCATGAGGTAGGTAGGCAAGTATTACCAGTCCCATTTTGTGGTTGAAGAAGCCGAAGTTCAGGGAGTTTGCAGGGGTTCCTCAAGGTCCTCCCATGAGTAAAAGACAGTTGTGTCTCAGCCTAACTTATATCTGAGTCCCATGCATTTTCCTTTCACTCAGAGAGTTCTTAGCCTAGGATCTTCTAGAAGGCTTCAGGGGATTGCCTAGAAAAATTTATATGTACATAAATTTTTCTAGAAAAAGAGTCCACAGCTGGCATGGGATTTTCAAGGAGGTGCATGACCCAAAATTTGTTAAGAACACACTGTCCTCTTTGCCTGGCATAGAATAGGCAATTGACATTTGTGTGCTGAATGGAATTGAGGATTAGTGCAGCATCGGGTTGGGTCTCAGGGGGATAATGCTGTTTGTCCAGAAGAGTGCCCAGTGAGGAATGGCCCCTGTGCTGTAACAGGTGAGATTCTAGCCATGGTATTCCAGAGGACACAAACAGAGGTTGGGGGCAGACCAGGCAAATTTCATGATGGATATATAGCCTGGAACCCAGGACCAACCCAAGTCACCTGAAGAGGACACATCTGTGTAGGAGTCTAGAAAGAGAATCATCATGAGAGAGGAAGAGAGAGAAATTTCCTGCCTATCTTCTTGACTGGGGGTGTGGTGGCCAGTTTAGGGGTTCCTGGGTCCTCTTTGGATGAATAAACTCTCAAGGACTGTCCTAGAAGCAAAAAAATAAATAAATAAATAAAACCCTCCTGAGGAGATATCCTTCATCAGCTGACCCAAAACTCATTACAGAGCAAAATAAAGAGGAGTTGAGTCTACCAAATTTTTGCAGAGAAGTTAAATGAAAATGAGGCTTTGGCAAAAGAGCTGAAACAAATGTGGAGATTAGGAATATCACTGTCAAGCCAGTGGTCACCTCAGCAAGTGGATCAGCTTTCCATGTACTCACCGGGCATCTTAAAGAACTAGACGTTCATCACGCTTTGGCATCCATTCAGAGACAGGAAGTACAATCAGAACACTTTTGTCCAAATGATGGTGTATTATACCCACCTCCCCGCCCTTGGCTAACAGGACACGTGTTGCTAGAATGTTTAAAATCTGATTCACTGGGGCAGTAAGAAACAAGCATAACAACCCCAAGGCAGGCTTCCAGTTTGGGGCATTTTGGGTCTTTGTGTTTGACAGGATGTGTTTAGAGGAGAGATTTCCGTGGCCACTGAAACACAGAGAAGCTTGGTGCCCAAAGAAGAATGAGGGGAAACAAGAGCCTGCGTGTGTGTCCCCTGGTCAACAAGGAGGCAGGAAGCATCCGTCTGGAATACGTTCAAAGGAAACAACTGCAGGCTGGAATGCTGGAACACCAGTAGTCTTTGAAATGGAGCAGCTCCTTAGCAAACTTCGCTGGAGAACAGATAGATATACAGAATATGTGGGAGTGAGTTGTATGGGAATTAATTCGGGAGCAAGACTCCTTAGTGTGTGCATCAGAGAGGGAAGAAGAGAAGAGAAGAGAAGCAAAGCCCAGATTCTGTTGTTGGAAATGTTCTAAGTTTAAAATGCAGCCCACAATCCATCTCAGTCTCTTTCAGTAGGAGTCCTGGCACTCGACTCCAGTCCTGGCAGCTTCTTGAGGCACCCTAAGTATAAAAGCATGGGAAGAAGTATATGATATGTTTCAAGATCCTTGAATGCTTCTTAATCAAGTTATAGTGAAGAGGGGAGGTTCAAGCAACAGTCCTGGCATTATTTTAATTCCCTAGTGGAAAATTACTGGAGCATATTTCATATAATTAAGGTCAAGAATGGATTTGGCATCATTTAAGGCAAATGCTCTGAACACAAAGCTGGCTCAGCTGGCGTGATTTCTAGTCTTGAGAACAGAAAAGTCTGGCAACAATTAACCAGGCAAGAGAAAACAGCAAAGAGACCACTGTTTGGCCATCCTCTGTACAGATCAGGGCAAGGAATTGTGACACTCCAGAAATCAGCAATAGAAGAGACCCACTGGAATGCAGCAAAACTGTATTGTGAGTAATGGCTTATGCCTGGAACATCTCAGGAAGTTTTATGAATGTTAATTCAATTGTGCAACATATGTCAGGAAGGTAAGTGGTCCTTGTTTTACAAACACTAGGCATGGTGGGATCTGGGCCTCCCTGAGGCTCACCAAGTGTCCTGGGGTAAGTTAACTCTAGATCCTGATGCTATGAGACAAAAAAGAAAAGAAAAAAAAAAATAAACCAATGTTATTATCAACACAGCTGATGAGTATAAACAGGATTTGGAGCAGAACCATGATACTTAGTACAGATGCTTCCATTCAGGACCAAAAATTTGTTCTGAGCCACAAAGCTGTCAAGCTGTGTACAAGAAAGGATGGCCATGAAACCTCAGTACCAGCCTTGGGGCATTCTTGAACCATAAGCCTCCAGTAAGTCTGGATCCCAGTATTGTGAAGTCTGGGTTCAAGTGTGGTAACATCTTGGCTTGCTGTGAATGTTATGAAGCCAGAGCCAAAAGGTACACATGGCCCTATTCATTGTGATGGCTTTCCTTCCCTTCTTAGGCCACTGTCCTCGACTTGGGGAGAAGACCAGCAGATTGCCTCCTGGCACATTCCAAGGGAAATATTGGGAGGCAAAGTACCAAAATCTATTACATATGGCAGAGCAAACAAATGGATGTATGGAGAAGGGAAGTCTTATAGATAGAGGTGACATAGTGTAAGAAAGACCCAAAATAACAGTGGCTTAAACAAGATAGAATTTCTTTCTTTCTCATGTAATAATTTGGACATAGCAGTCCAAGGCAGGTATGATGGCTCCATTATGGAAGGACCCAGACTCCTTCAATCTTGTTTCTCCACTAGCCCCAGGGTGTTGTCCTCATCCAAATGGTCCAAGATGACTAGTCACCATGTCCACATTCTAACAGGAAAGGAAAAGTGGAGGGCACCCCCTATGCTTTAAGAGAACAACCTGGAAGTTCCACGCATCACTTCCATCCACATTCTATTGGTCAGGTTATAATCACATGACCACCCCTAACTGCAAGGGAGGCTGGGAAATGTAGTTTTTTTCCTGGATAGCTGCGTGCTCAGTTAAGAATTATATTCTTATGGAAGCAGGAGGGAGGCAACCTAAAGGAGCAGTGTGTGCCGGCAGCTAAGTCTTTGTTTCGCTTGACGTGTTCCACCCCACATTCCTTCATCTCTTCCCTCTTCCTCTCCCTTCCTTTAACCCTCAGTGCTCACTTTGTGCCCCGCACAGCACCTCCACACCTTTGTTGCTTGCTCTTTCACCCGGATTCCATGGGTCCATTCAGCACACCCTTCTTCTCTTTCTCCTCTTTTCACATTCTCTTCTTCCTTTAGATTAAAGAAACTTGAAAATAAGGAAAGAAGAAGTTGTATCTTGCATACACTTCTGGGAAGCACATTTTCTTGGAAGTAACTCCTTGAATTATTATAATAAGAATATCAATCCTATGCAATTCCACTCTAATTCTACTTCAATTTCTATTCCAACTGCAGATGCAGTATGTACAGTGAAACTGTGAGAACTGAAACTCGACAGGACCGCCTAGATTTTCCAGGTCTTGCAAGTTTTCCACCTTTGACAGGGTGCAGTCACCACTTTTCTATTGCACTCCATTTAGTGGAAAATATTTGAGTTTTCCTTCTCTAACAGGTTTCCACCTTACACAGGTTCTGGCTTTCTCAGGTCTTATTCTACTTCTTCCTCTGACCCTAACCACCAGAAGCTGGGTCAGACCTCGTGAGTGAAAGGGCTCCAAACTGCCAAGTCTACCCAACTTCAGATGCCAGGGCCCCTCTCACTTCTGAATTGCTGGCTATAAATTCAGGGTTTCCCACAATCCCTCAGGATGCCAGCTATAAGCTTGGAGGTCCCCAGGGTCCCCCTCATTTCTGACCTGCTGGTTCCCACTACTCCCTTGGTTTCAATAATTTACAGAACTCAAGAAAGCACACTGTATGATACAAATGAAGAGACACATAAGGCAAAGCCTTGGAGGGTTCCCAAAGAGGAGCTTCCATGCCCCAAAGGACTCCTTATCCTCCCATGTAGTCCTATGTCTATCATCAACCAGGAAGCCCATGGAGCTTCTGTGTCCAGAGCCTTTACTGGGGCCTTACTACTTAGGCATGATTGATTGAACAGCACCCCTTCCAGGAGGTTGGGCTGATATCACATGTTGGGTCTTTCTGGCCTGGCCAAGCCCTACCCAAGAGTCATGTCTTTAGCATAACCTGTAAGGTAGGTGTGGTCTGCAGTCCTCATCAGAGATGGTTCAATCACTGGGGAATTCCAAGAGTTTAGAGGTTATCTCTCAAGAACCAAGAACAAACATCAAATTCTTTGGGTAAAGTTAATTGTAAGCCCCACAATTATCTTGACCACTTTAAACTATCACCTCCCTAGTATAGTGGGGGCCTTCTTTGAATTGAAGAGGTCCTGAAATTTTCTGTACTATATGTATAGAAATAAATAATTTCAAATGCACAAATAAAGATTCACTTTGCTCTGGGTGGTAGTGATATGGATATATACGCATATGAGAAATTGAGTATACAAATGGACAATGGCCACACCATCTATAACGGTAGAAGTCTGACTCACATAAGATGCCCTGGAAGTCAAACAACAACATCTGCAGCAACTAGCCCAGGAAGCAACCAGCACAACCTTTACAGCAATTGGCTCAGAACAGTTGGGACTTAGTCAATGACTGCAAGCTTCTCTAGTTTTTACCCTCCTTCCAACTCAGTGCCAACCAGAGAGAGCCAAATATATTCTCCAAACCGATCACATAAGTCATTCAGCTTCTAGTTAGCCCACCTCCAGCTTCTCCAAGCAAATCATCTCTAATCAGAGCATACCTAAGCCTTCTCTTCTTTCACTTGTGAAGCTTTCCCACTACCCTGCCTGCCTTTGAGTCTTCTCAAGGCAAGTCATGGTGACTGACTCCCTTGCTACGGCATGCTCTGAATAAGTAGCCTCTGTTTGTTCTAATTTGAGTGGTCTTCATTTATTTCTCCACGTGGTAAAAACTCACTGAGCTGAATATTTAAGATTCGTGCACTTTATACTGTTTTCTGTATACATGTTATCCATCAAAAAATTTTAAAACCTTTACTTTGCTCAACCTTCTGAATATAGAAGAATGAACTCTGTTGGGACTAGTGAAGGAAAAGCAAAGTGCACATTAAAATAAAGTAAGCACCACCGGTTTGCACAGGCAATGTCAGAACTAAGAACTTCTCATTGCCTGCTCACTTGAAATGCCATGGGCAGACTTAGAAACATCTCCTTCATTTTATGAAAAGACCATAGGAAACATCCAGTGTGTCCAGAGCTCCTTGGGCCTAGTCCCACTCCCTAGCAGCTACATGGGGCAGGGAAGGCATAGAACAGGACACCACTGACTCTAAATACTAAAACTTTACTAACAAACCCATACACGCACCTTGTTTTTTTCCTCCATCTCTCTACCCTAGTGACACACTTCTCTGTGTGGTCTATGTCATCTTAATATATAATTGACTCTGCTGAGGCTTCCCTGAGACCCATCACATGGAATGTTCTCCAGTTCTCTCCCATGGGACCCTGAGGCACATTATGCAAATTATACCCAGACACTTACTGGAAAACAAAGAACTCCCCCCACCAACAAACTGAGAGAGATAATATACATATCATATATATATCATGTGTATATCATATATATATCATATATATGAATGTAACTCAGTGCAGTTCTAGGAACAAGATGGAACTTTCCCCAGTGTTTTGGCTGAGTTTTGACATGTTTTAGAGTAGTAAATATTGAAAGAAATTAAATATAAACAGTCAGAGTTAGGCTTAGGAATTTGGGCAGGGTATCACCAAAAGCCCCAGAATCAACAATGCTATTTGTTACAATAATGCAGGGTTGTTCTTCAGGTTTCACAGTTGAATTTAAAACGTAAAGGGTAAATGCTTCAGCTTATAGTCCACTGAGAGTGGAGAAATGTGGTAAGTGTCTAGCAGAATAATCCATTACGTATCAATGACTTGGGGTCGCTGGATAGTACAAATTGTTGGCACTTGACTATTGACAAAAAGGTTGCCAGTTCGAACCCACCTAATGGCACCACAGAAGGAAGACCTGGTGATTTAATCTTCTATAAAGATTTAGCCAAGATAACCCTACGGAGTTCAGTTGTACTGTGTAACACATGGGGTCACTATGAGTTGGAACTGACTTGAGGGCAACAGGTATCAATGACTCAACACCAAGGAAAGCATCCCTGGGGTTCTATGGCCCCAAATTCACGGTTTTCAGGAGGGCCATAAAGGGATGATGAATGACGGGAAAGGGAGTTACTAACAGACAGTAGATGTGAGAGTCAACTCAATGATGCCAATTGGTTGCAAAGTAGAAGGCAGGACATTAAATATGAATGCCTAATTACACACAAGTCTGTGTTGCTTCACCTTCTGTGTGGCTTCTCACCTTTCAGGCAGAATCTTGCCCATTCTGTGTTACCAAACCCTTCCCATGCCGACTTAATTAGACTCCAAGTGACCCCATGTAACCGAGTAGAACTGCCCCATAGGGTTTTCTAGGCTGTAATCTTTACAGAAGCAGATCACTAGGTCTTTCTCCCATGGAAACGCTGGGTGGGTTCAAACCACAAACCTTTAGGTTAGCAGCCAAGTGTTTAACTGTTGCATCACCAAGGCTATGGAGCAGTTCTACTCTGTCACATGGGATTGCTATGAGTCGGAATCAACTTGACAGCACATGACAATATTTACCAAATTCAGTCTGCATTTTAAAAAAAAGTATCGCGGACCTATTGGGCCAAAGCCTGAATGTGTTAGGAAGTTTTTCTTCTTAGGAACGTTTGATTATTTCACCCAGTTCTGTAGATGTTAGAGCATTAGGCACTAGCAGCAAGCAGCTTGCTCTGGGAGTTGCTCTGGGGACTAAATTCCCAACTCAAACTGTTTCCCCTGTATCTGTCTCTTCCTCCGAGAAGTGGCGTGCAGAACATTGTCTGGCTCATTGAGGTTCCTTATTATTTGGATTTGGGGTAAACAGGAGTTTCCTTTCTGGCTCTCTAGGATTAAACAACTTGATATATTATTTCAGTTTGAATGAAAACAGAGCAACATCTCTGACATTTGCATTTTGAGAAATGGAAACTGGAAAGGCCATCTTGGTGCATCTTTAATAAACTGTGGTAGAGAAAGAAGTGGTTGAGAAACCCTAGCAAACCTGCCTCTTTGCTCTGGAAAGGGACATGGGTGTGGAGAGGGAATATAGGAGGCATAGAAGTTGAAGAGGAGCCCAAGCCACCAGGTCCCCTGAGAAGAACTGAGTCTCTCACCTGAGGATGGAGCACCAGCCTCCAGAGACCCTGTTGCTTAGTAGGAATGCTTCGCTTTGTTCTTTATTATTGTTTGCACTCTATGGAGTCTGGGAGCTGAAAATAACTGTAAGCTGAGAGGAGGAGGAACCACCTATCTCTCTTGAAAAGACAACAAAACAAACAAAACCACCAATTATTATCACCAAACTATTAAAAGTGTTTCCCACAGGCAGATGGGCTTATGGTGGAAGTGGGGGTGGGGTGGAGGTGTTGGGATGGTGGGATGGGGGGGTGTCTCTCTGTACTGTAGAATTGTTTGAAATTTTTTGTAACAATCAAAGGATATGATAAATGCAAAACAAGAACAAAGTATAGGTACAATATTGGTTTCTTAGGAAGGGCCCTGGTGGTGCAGTGGTTAAGCGCTTGGTTGCTAACCAAAAGGACAGTCGTTTGAACCCGTCAGCTGTTCCAAGGGAGAAAGATGTGGCAGTCTGCTTCCATAATTATTACAGTCTTGGAAACCCTGTGAGGCAGTTTTACTCTGTCCTATAGGGTCACTGCGAGTGGGGATCGACTCGACGGCAATGGGTTTGGTTTTTTGGAGGCAAACATGAAGCCATTTACCAGACTCTCACCTCCCCGTTCAACGTCACATGTTCTACCTCCAGCCAGGCACCCAACACCTTCATCCCACCAGCAGCCTCTACTCTCATTGTCTATTTCCCTCCCTTCCACTCCCATCTCTGCCAGAAACACCTTGCTGTTACCAAACCCAGGAAGGTGGGTCTTTGTCCAGTGCACTCAAACTTGCCAGTTATCTGGACACTGATCTTTGAGAAAGAGACAGTAACTTTATTGTAATGTGCTAGAGCAAGGAGCTGGGAAGAAGTTCCTCAGACCCGGCTCCCTGAGCTATGGGGAAGCAGGGCTTATATGTGATTTGGGCAGCAACATGGTGGCCGCCCAGGTGTACTGGGGAGGGAAAATTCTAGAAGGTGGCCAGGAAACAGGACGTGATGTGGTTCTTGTCAGACATCTTGCTTTGGAATAGGGTCCGAGTGATGATTTTCCTTCTGATTCACTCTACCTGTTGCTGCGTCCTCTGTTGAAGTCAATTAGTGGTCACAGCTGGCTCTTCTGGGCATACGGGGCTGGCCAAATCTGGTTTGGGCTAGTTTAAGGACTAATGGAAAGTTACTGGCATTCACAGGGTCAGGTTACACTGGCTTGCCACACCTGGGAGATAGCTCTCTTACCCTACTCAAACTTACCCACCATGTTCCAGTCCATCATCTGAGGGGCCTGTCTTGGCCGGCTGTCATGCTTGATAGATGACTTGGGATAAAGTTTTAATGACTGTGCTAATGCCTACATTTCCTGTACTATGAAATATGTCTCAAGAGTCATATGCACGTTGCATCATTTCATCCAGTCATCCCACTTCTTGGAATATATCGTAAAGAAATGACAAAAAGAGGATGCTGTTGATGCCGACCGAAGTCCTCTTTGCCAAGCAGAGTACCCATTCATCCCCACCTGCTGTGAGTGTTGGCTGCAAACAGCTTAAAGCTGACTGCTCTCCAGAGTTGACTTGCTGGGGAGTCTCTGTACTCACCCCCATCACCCAGGACATCCCACAGCCCCTGACTGACTGACACAGGGTACAAAAGTCTGTCCCCTTTACCTCAATGTGGGACAACTCTGTAGTGTAATTTGTATCCAGAGTTCTTTGTGTGATCAGGCTGAAGGAGACTCTAACTGGGAAGCCATCTTTGCTTAGCTCCTTCCCCTGCCCAATTGTTTCCCTCCTTCCTGTTCTCCTGAGACCCGCCCTTGATAAATCACATGGATTTTAATCCTATCTCAGGCTCTACTCCTAGGGAACCTGGCTTAAGACACAGGGAGAAGTTATACTCATGAAAAATGTTCATGACGATAATCAGAGGGATACCAACCAAATGTTGATAAGAGAAATTTCCTTGACAGAGTAGAATTGCCACAGGAGACTCTTGCTTTCACCATAAGCTTCTTTGTTCTTTTTAATTCTTTACTATGCACTTGCAGCACTATGATTACAATATTTTAAATTAAAAAATTAAAATTAAATACTCCCCCCCCACCTGAAAATATGCAATGAGATCTTTTTTTATAGCACAGAATGAAGTGATAGTCATGCATTTAGTGGTCATCTGGATTTCATTTTGGAAAGTCAGTCTAGAAAATCCAAAAGTTTTTTCAGTCCTGGGATGAAATCTATACTCCAGGCAAGCTTATCTCTTTATCTGTAGGTAGATCAAATGTTCATACCATTTTCTGCTAGAATTTGGCTGTTTATTGAAAGTAACCAAATCTTAAGACAGAGTGAAGGAAAAAATGGTACCCCAACTAATGGTTACTAAAAGAAAGGACAATAAGACTATTCTAAAACTATCCAATGTTGATAGCACCCAATGTGCTTTTAAATTAAATGACAAGACTCTGAAGTTCATCCTTCAGTCAAAGATTAGACAGGTCTAGAAAACCAACAATAACACATATGAGGAACGTGCTTCCTGGTTCAATCATGTAAACAAGCCCCAAAGGGCAATACCCTCCCAAAACCAGTGACAAGAAGGCAAGAAGGGACAGGATAAATGGACAGGTGGAAATGAGGAATTGGGGTGTGGAAGGGGAGAGTGTTGCTACATTGCAGGGATTGCAACCAATATCACAAAACAATTTGTATATAAATTTGTTGAATGAGAAACTAATTTGCTCTGTAAAGTTTCACCTAAAACACTATAAAATAAAATAAATTAAATGACAAGAAATGAGAGTTTGAGAAATAGGATGCCTAACTGAGCAGAAACTCTGAAGCGCACTGGCCCCACTGGGGCTGATCCAAAAGGAAGGGTGAATGGATGAAGTGCTGTTTGGGAGGAAGGCAAGGTCCTCACTGTGCAATAGGGAGAGGACAATGAAGCAGGGGGCCAATGCTTTGCCCTGTGACACACTGTCACTGTGGTGGGAGGTAAGGATGCCAGCTGATTGAAACCCAGAGAAAGGGATGTGGACTACAGGGGCCAGTTCATAAGGCATTCATGCAACAGCTATTCGGGGCCTTGTCCTCTGCCAGGTACTGTGATGGTGCTGAGGACACAGTGGAAAGCAATGGGGGAGAAATGGAGAGTATCAGTCAAGGGCCTTTGATTGCAAGCAACAGAAACAGATTTTGCTTAACAGCAGCAAAAGTGAGTTTACTGGAAGAATAATAAGACACAGAACTACAAGAAGGTTGAAGAATCAGCTTGGAAACAGGCAGGAAAGAAGGCAGTTCAGGGTGAAGGGGCTAAGAAGCAGGAACTACAGGAAGCGTCTAACAGCAGAAGAATCAGTAAGATTCAGACCAACAGAGGAGAGTGGGCAGTTGAGGAATGCTCCAGGAAAAGGGCACTGCCAAATGGCCAGATGCTGTAGAGCCTGGAGCAGTTTGGGAAATGGTAAGCACCATAATTCCCCATCTGTCTGCCAGTTTGTTGTACTTTGGTGGCTTGTGTGTTGCTATGATGCTGGAAGCTATGCCACTTATATTTCAAATACCAGTAGGGTCGCCCATGGTGAACAGGTTTCAGTGGCACTTCCAGACTAAGGTGGACTAGGAAGAAAGGCCTGGCCATCTACTCCCGAAAATTAGCCAATGGAAACCCTATGGCTCACAACAGAATATTGTCTGATATAGTGCTGGAACACAAGCTCCCTAGGTTGAAAGGCACTCAAAATACACAGTGGCTGCAACAATAGACTTGAGCATAGCACTGATCATGAAAATGGCACAGGACCGGGCAACATTTTGTTCTGCTAGACATAAGGTCACTATGAGCTGGAGGCCGACTTGATGGCAAATAACAACAGGTCTTAAAGCAGTAGTTCAGTTGATGGTGCAACCTCAGGCGATGATGTCTTGGAATGGAGGAAAGCGGCGTCTCCTTGGGCTGAATGCAGAGCATGAGCTGCGTGTGGCAGGAGAAGGGCCTAAAGAGACCAGCAGGGGACACTCTTGAAGGGTGCACTGTGTTAAAGTGCTAGGGTGGGGGTAAGAAGTGGTAGGGCAGTGGGTAGGAAGGATTGGAGAAAGACAGCTAGAAGCAGGGTGAGAGTCAGCAGGCTGTTGCTGAAATTAGTGGAAACATGACAGGAGCTAAAGGGGCAGGGATAGTGAACAGAGAGGCCACAGCAGGCTTTGCGGCAAAAATAAAAGGGATCCCCAAGGATAGTCTCCACATGTCCACAATGTTGTAAAGTCTCCAGGTTTCCAATTAACATTTTATCTACAGTTGGGACACCCAGGGTTAGGTGAGGTCACATGTACAGAGTGAGTCTTAAAGGTGGGAGGTGCAGATTTGAAACCCTTCTCTGGCATTTTCTTGCTGCATGGCCTTGTAGAAGTCACTTCCCCTCTCTAGGCCTCACTGGTGATAATTTCACCACCTGGCTCTACTGGACATACGTCGTTTGACTACTCAGCATCTGTTCCCCCTTGTCTAAGTAAGACCTCTGATTTTTTTTTTAGAAATCGCCGTCTTCATTCTCCAGGAGTAGAGCTCATCCCCCATGTTAACAAATGGGTTCAGGGATAGGGAATTATGTAAGCCAGTCCAATCAGAGTGAATCTTGGGGGTTTTCATAGAAGTCACTGGAAGAGATGTTTACTCTTTCTCACAGAACTCAACCCTAAAGTTGCTCATTCTGCAGCCAACTAGCCTTCAGTATGGAGGGAGCCACAACATGGAGCTCAAGAATGGAAACACAAATGGATGGCAGAACTGACAGACCAAGAAAAAACAAGTCTTGATGGCACTCTTTTAGTCCCTGGATCAAGCTAGACCTGAAGCTAGATATCCTTGGATTTTTCTATTCCATGTAAATTCCTATACAAGCTGCTGGGATCATCAAACAAAACAATCAGAAGGACAAGCTCTGCAAATGCTGAGCTCTCAAATCTTTATTACCTGACCCCAGGGCCAGTTTGGCCAGTGATATCTTTCAGGTGGTCTCGGTCCTCTGCACAATTGCTCCTCCAGGCAGTGTGTTCAGGTAACCAAAGTCTGCCTCAGACATGCCCATGCTGGCCCACTGGAGCGAGCAGGAAGGAAATATGGGGCCAGAAATGGTGGGCAGCAATGGGAGCTGTGATGGAGGACACTCAGGCTGGCAGCACTTGGCCCAGCACTGGAAAAGCTTGCAGGTGTGTGTGGCCATCTCTCCACTCCTCAGACCAACCAAAAACCCATTGCCATCGAGTCAATGTTGACTCATAGCAACCCTATAGGACAGGGTAGAACTGCCCATAGGGTTTCCAAGGCTGTAAATCTTTACAAAAGCAGGCTGCCACATCTTTCTCCCGTGGAGCAGCTGGTGGGTTTGAACCACCGACCTTCAGGTTAGCAGCTGAGTGCTTTACCCACTGCACCACCAGGGCTCCTCCATATGCGCGGAGTGCCTCTCAAAGAAGTGTTTCTCTGCACGAGGTGCCATGGAGGCTGGTGATGCAGCCACAAAGGAAGTAGAAGGCATCAGGAAAAGATTCTCGTCATGGCACTTCCGACTACGGGGGCAACAAGGTCTCTTCGGTGTGATAATAAAGGGCTTGGGGCTGGTGTGTGCTTGGGGTGGTTGTGCTGGCCCCTCCCCAAAGAACCTCATGTTCCCCCATCAGGATCTCTATCATCACAGTGATAAGAGTACCAACAGCAAAAGCAGCTAACACTGAGTTGGCGAGGGAGGGTTTCCTCAGGGCTTTCTCCCACAGCCTTTCGGTGCTTCTCGGCACCGCACAGCGTGCAGGCTTTGGAGCCAGGATGAGTAGGTTTGAACACTGGTAGCTATGTCAGCATTAGCAAGTCGCCTCACCTCCATGCCTCAGTTTCCTTATCTGTAAAGTGGGGATAATAACAGCACCGGCTTCATAGGTTGTTGTGAGGATTAAATGAATTAATACGTCTCAGGGCTTAGGACAGGGCCTGGCTTATGGTGAGGGCTGTTGGTGTGTGGGAGAAGTATTAGTAACAAGCTTGCTTTGCACTGACTGGCAAGGCTAGGCCTTGAACTAGGTCTCTGGCTCCCAGATCTGCTTCCATGACTCAGCCAGGAACATGAGGGTGATGTTCACACGCACTTGAGTGCGGTTAAGTGGGCACATCCACACCCTCAGAACACAGAAGCCTGAAACAGAATCTCTGTCAGGTTCTCCCTCTGAGTCAATGGCAAGCTGGGCATACTGTCACTAATTATACTCAGCAAGGAGGTGTCTGCATTCCCACACCCCACATCTGCAACTGGAAAGGGCGGGGAAGCTGAACAGAAAGAAGTTCACTGTGTATTTATCCATATGATATTTCTGCCTTGTTAGCCTCCCGAGAGGAGTCCCTAGGTGGAGCAAGCATTAATGTGCTCGCTGCTAACTGAAAGGTTCGTGGTTCAAGTCTACCCAGAGGTACCTTGGAAGAAAGCCCTGGAGATCCACTTCTGAAATATTAGCCATTAAAAATCCTATGGTGCCTTTAAACTTACGTCAAAAATACCCCATTAAGTCTTCTTAAAACCAAACAATAGTTTATCTTGTTGTTGTTGTCCCGTGCCATAGAGTCATTTCCGACTCATAGTGACAACAGAACGAAACACTGCCTGGTCCTGCGCCTTGAGCATTACGCCCTTTTAAGATCTATCTATCCATAAGCTTTTCACTGGCTAATTTTTTTTTTTTTTTTGGAAGTAGATAGCCAGGTCCTTCTTCCTAGTCTATCTTAGTCTGGAAGCTCCGCTGAAACACATCCACCAAGGGTGACCCTGCTGGTATTTGAAACACCAGTGACACAGCTTCTAGCATCACAGCAACACACAAGCCACCACAGTATGACAAACTGACAGATGGGTGGTGGAACTTAGATTTAGGCATTTTCAGTCATCTCTAGCTGCTCGGTGTCAGTGAAGCTGGCCTTGGGTCTGTGACCCCTAAAGTTCTCGTGGACATACCCTAGATATAGATAGCAAGCCCCAGGAGCTACTAGAGTTGAAATGAGATCCACTCCCACTGGAATGACTGTCCAGATTTGCTAGTTTATGATCCTTTGGGGACTCCCATCTCCCAGGCTGGACTGGAAGAACATCAGGACTGAGGTGGAACATTAGTCATCCTGAGTAATTCTCCGCTCAACTTTGGATGAGAATAAGCTCCAGGCAAAAGGGAACACTTCCTTGTTGTGACAGTGGCTTCCTGGTAGACTGCTGCAATAGTCTTCTATTTGATCTCTAGCCTTCTTTTGCGCCTCATTCTGATCCATCCCAAAGTAGCTAAAAGGAAGGGCTCTGGGCAATACAAATATGAGTGTCGTTCCCTTGCTTAAAATCCTCCTGTAGTTCCCCACAGTCTAGACCAGTGCTGTTCAATAGAACTTTTTGAAATGGTAGAAATGTTCTATATCTGCACTGTCCAGTATGATAGCCCCTGGCCCCTAGGGCTATTGAACACTTGAAATGTGGGTAGTGTGCCTGAGGAATGCGGTTTCTAGTTGTACTTAATTTTAATTAATTTAAATTTAAATAGCCACAAATGGCTAGTGGCTACCATATTAGACAGCACAGGTCTAGAGAATGAAATTCCAAGTCCTGGGCATGATCTAGCCCTGACTATTTGATCAGCCTTATGTTTTTGCCAGAATTCATTCAAACTGGGAATTCCAGCCATAGCAAATTGTCTTACAACTCCCTAAACACTGTGCCTACTTCACACCTCCGTGCATTTACATCTGCTGTTCTTTCTGCCTGGAATGTTCTCATCCCTTGCCCAAACATGCCGGCAAGCTGCCTGCCGGCCAAACAACCCTCCTTCAAGACGCAGCTCCAGGGTTGCCTCTGCTATCAAGCTTTACCAACAACCCTCTGCCCTCCCCAGGCAGAATTAACCACCCCTTCCTTTATGCATCCAGCCCAGACATGCTTTGAGGCCCTTCCAACACATACTGCACTGATACATTTCCCATCTGCTTCCTTCTGAGAGTAAAGGCAGACTCCTGGAGAGAAGGCTGTGTGTCTATTCACCTTTGGGCCTCCAACACCTTCCACAGGACTCGGCTTATAGCAGGCAATCATTAGATGGTGGCTGAAAAAATAAGCAAAATTATCAGAGTGAACAGAAGTCAAAATTTGGGCTATCTAGCATCCAACCTCTTGTCCTATTTCACCCCAGTTACTCCTTGGGACATCTCTTTGTGTATGGCCTTGAGAGTTGTTGTTGGTTGACATTGAGTTGATTCTGACTCATGGCAATCTCGTGTGTTACAGAGTAGAACCGCTCCATAAGGTTTTCTTGGCTGTAATCTTAAGAGAAGCAGACTGCCAAGCCTTCTGTCTTCCATGACACCACTGGGTGGTTTAGAACTGCCAACCTTTAGCTAGTAGTTGATCACAAACTGTTTATGCCACTTAGGGGCCTTGATCTTGAGATTTAGGGGAAGCCAAAGGAGCAGATACTCTCACTGCCTCGTCCATCCTTCCAGAAACTGATGAAAGTGTGAAGGATGCTGTAATGCTGGGACAGCTGGAGGTCACTTTCAATGTAGCAGCAGCTCACAGGCCATATTACTTCTGCTGCCCGGTCCACCAGAGCTCCAAAGTTGTTTCTATGTCCTGCTGTGGACCTCTGATAGCCTTCCAGAAATCCCGAGTCAGCTATCTTTTGGTAGCCAGGTACCAAGTGACTCTTAGCAGCAGGCAAGTAGATAAGCTTCCAGATCTACAGAGCCATGCAGGAGGGAGAGCGTGTCCTTCTGTGAGGAGACCCAATGGATGATAGAACTGAACTGTTAGAATGCATAAAGCTGAGGCTGAAGCCAAGCAGAAGACCCTCAGGCAGCTGGGGAGGAGTTATCTGGCCTGGAGGGAGGTGCAACTGACAGTTCCAGGAGCTCGGCCCGTGTCAGGAGAGCAGACCACCATCCACACCAACCTCAGTGACCTGAGTAGCTGGGTACTATGTGCTGAGCCAACCCACGGGCTGAGGGAGAGGAGGCAGGTTACCCTGGAGACTCTAAATGATCCTGAGAGATGGTTTTGATAGGGATTGGGAGACTGGGGGGCATTGGGATGCCATTGGCAAACATTACTGGTTAGTTTTCTATTCTCTTAAGTGACCATCCCTTTGAATACACTGTAAACCAAGAGTTTCATTCACCTGCTCAACGAAGTTTATGAAGGGCCTCTTCTTTTGCATTAGGGACCATGCTAGCACTCTTTCCCACCTCAGGGCCTTTGCCCAAGCTGTGTCCTCTGCCTGGATCGCTCTTTTTGCCTTGTCTGAACAGCTCCCACACATAATTCAGACTCAGCTTAAATGTTACTTCCCCATGAAAACTCTTCTAAATACCTCAACTAGGTCTCCTGGCCTCTGGCCCCTGGCCCCACCTCATAACACTTATCAGAGCTGTAATTGTATAGCTGTTGGTGGGGTCATTTGAAGAAAGTCTCTCTTCCTTGCTAGGTGGCAGGCTCTGTGAGGGCTGGGACAGTGTTTGTCTTGTTCACAGAAGTATCCCCAGCATTTCACAGCACAGTGCTTGACACTCTAGCAATATTCGTTGAGTGAATGAGGGGAGGAGAGACTGAGAGGGAGGGAAGGAGGGAGGGAGGAAGGGTTGCAGCACTCCCTCCTCACCCTCTGGTACCCACAGTGTTGTAGTCACCCCGACTTATGCTTCTGGCCCTTAAAAGAGAAAACAATAAATGGCCTTTCTGGGCCATACACTTGGGGTCCTGGTATCCTGCATTCCTCCTAAGCAGGGTACCACTGCTGCATCTTAACCACCCTCCACAACCTCACACCTGATCCTCAGTAGGGTGTACCCTCCAGGATTATGAACAAAGACAACTCAAAATAAAGTCTCTACTATCCCACACTTCTGACACAAGGGTTGTAGCTATCCAATGATTTATTCCGCAGCTCAGAAATTTTTAATATAAATACAATATTCTCTTATTCATATTTTACACATTGTACTTGGGGTGAATACCACCACCACCACCAGCTGCCATCAAGTCAAGTCCAAGTCATGGCAACCCCATGTGTGTCAGAGTAGAACTGTGCTCCATAGGGTTTTCAATGGCTGAATTTTTTTTGGAAGTAGATTGCTAGGCCTTTCTTCCAAAGCACCTCTGGGTGGACTTGAAACTCCAACTTTTTGATTAGCAGCAGAACACATTGGGGAGAATGTTGTTATGTTTTTGTTAGGTGCCGTCAAGTCAGTTCAGACTCACAGCAACCCTACGTACAACAGAACGAAACACTGCCCGGTCCCGCGCCATCCTCACAATCATCGCTATGTTTGAGCACGCTGCTGTAGCCACTGTGTCAATCCATCTTGTTAAGGGTCTTTCTCTTTTTTGCTGACCCCTCTACTTTACCAAGCATGATGTCTGTTACAGATTGAATTGTGTCCCCAAAAAATGTGTATAAATTTGGCTAGGCCGTGATTCCCAGTATTGTGTGCTTGTCCACCATCTTGTCATCTGATGTGATTTTTCTATGTGTTGTAAATCCTACGTCTATGATGTTAATGAGTGGCAGTTATGTTAATGAGGCAGGACTCAATCGACAAGATTGGATTGTGTCTTAAGCCAAGCTCTTTTGAGATATAAAAGAGAGAAGCCAGCAGAGAGACGTGGGGACCTCATACCACCAAGAAAGCAGCGCTGGGAGCAGAGTGCATCCTCTGGACCCAAGGCTCCTGCACTGAGAAGCTCCTAGACCAAGGGAAGATTGGTAATGAGAACCTTCCTCCAGAGAGAAAGGCTCCCCCTGGAGTTGGCACCCTGAATTCAGACTTCTAGCCTTTTAGACTGTGATAGAATAAATTTC
Source organism: Dugong dugon (assembly GCA_030035585.1). Lineage (NCBI taxonomy): Eukaryota > Metazoa > Chordata > Mammalia > Sirenia > Dugongidae > Dugong > Dugong dugon. Next base: position 24,029,639 of record CM057481.1, on the reverse strand, counting down.
TCTTTGTTAAAGCCATCTACTTGCGGTATTTCTGTTATAGCAGCACTAGATAACTAAGACGATATCCTTCTCCAGGAATTAATCCCTCCTGATAACAAGTCCAAAGCACATGAGACAAAGTCTCGCCATCCTCCTTTGTAAGGAGCATTCTGGCTGCATAGGGGGAGAATAGAGACTTACAAAGACTGAGCACTAAGTCCATCGACTGTCATACTTGGGAGGGAATCCTGGACCAGAAAAAGGACATTAGTAGAAAAACTGATGAAATCCAAATAGACTCTGTAGTTAAAGTATTGTACCAATCTTGGTTTCTTAGTTCTGACTAACATACCATAGTCATGCAAGATGTTAATATTAGGGAACCTGGGTGAAGGATATATGGGAACTCTCTGTACTCTTTGCAACTTTTCTGTAAATCTGAGTATAACAAAATAAAAATTCTATTTTAAAAAAAAGAGTACATCCAGTTTCTTCTTTAAAGTACTCAAAACATAATCGTCTAAGTGGAGAGATGATGGGTGACTTATTTTTTTTAATTATACTTTCTCTATTTTCCACAGTAGCATGCATTGCTTTTCTAATTAGAAAAATTGTTATTAAAAATGACTAAATAATTTGGTTTAGAGAATTTTCAAGTATATATGATTAGTTTTGTTTTTAATGAAAAGTCAGTGATACCATTAAGATCAAATTGCAAAAGATATTGTTGTAGTCATCTAGTGCTGCTCTAACAGAAATACCACCAGTGGATGGCTTTAACAAAGAGAAGTTTATTCTCTCACAGTCTGGTAGGCTACAAGTCCAAATTCAGGACATCAGCTCCAGGAGAAGGCTTTCTCTCTCTGTCGGCTCTGGAGGGAGGTCTTTGTGATGCATCAGTCTTTCCTTGGTCTGGGAGCATCTCAGCACAGGAACCTCATGTCCAAAGGACACGCTCTGCTCCCAACACTGCTTTCTTGGTGGTACGAGGTTCCCATGTGTCTCTGCTCACTTCTCTCTTTTATATCTCAAAAGAGATTGGCTTAAGACACTATCCAATCTTGTATACCACCTCATCAGTATAGCTGCTGCTAATCCATTTTATTACATCATAGTGATAGAGTTTACAACACATAAGGAAATCACATGGGATTATAAAATGGTATACAATCATACAATACTGGGAATCACGACCTAGCCAAGTTGATACACACATTTTGGGGGGGACATAATTCAATCCATAACAGATATCATTATAACAACACATAATCTTACTACCCCAACAAAACCAGATTCTCAATTTTGCGTATAACATTTCATGTGCAAACATAATTCTACTAAGCTGCAAGGGAAGCTAGGTTGTCAAGTTTTAAGGCAGATGCCTGCTTGTGTTTCCTTCAAATGCAATTAAAATAAATTGTAGGTAATCTTTAAACGACAAGTGTTCAAAAGGTGCAGCTGCAAATATAAAACCAGCGTGCAGAGGTTCTGAAGGTGTGGCACTGTTGCCTCTTGACCACTTTGAGACCTCCCGCCCGTGGCTCAGGGGTCAGACAGGGCAAGAGAGGGCCATGTCTCCCCTGTCACGATGCCCTATGGCACAGCCTTGTGACACAACTCTGTATTTCAGATGCCTGCTAGGGGTGGAGGGAGCCCCGAGTGGGAAAAGCTTCCTGGGAGCTTCCGGGAGCTAGGAATGAGAAATGAGTGCTAATGGGACCCTGCTGTTCTGAAGTCATTCTAGATAGGAGTTTGGAACAAAGTGGGTGGTTCCTTCTTCTCCTGCAAAGTGAAGCAGAGTTAACTCTTCAGAGTTAAATACCTCCTTGAGAGTCAACCACCACCCAGGAATGCTGAGGTTTTGCAATGCTCTGTCCCTAACTTACCTCATCCTGTATTCTCATCTTGATCTTCACCACCAACTTTCTCTTGAAGGCCTCTCAAAAGATGTGTGAGACAGTACAAATCGTGTGTAATTAAAGCTTTCTTCCTCTACCAGGTTGCAAAGGGTGCTGTTTCACACAAACAGAAGTATCACTGGCTTTGTTCTCTCTGGCGAGACTCTCTTGTTCCATAAATATGGAAAGAGGCCCTTTGTCCACTGCAGAATATAAGCAGCTCTAGAGCCTCTCTGTCAGTCAGGGCCGCATCTCTTCGCCCTCAGAGAGGAAAACCAGAATGGCTATCTCTCCAGGGGCAGATTAACCAGTAAACACGGTAGGCACTGGCTGGCATTGAGCAAGGTATACACGGGCTTCATTGTATTTACTTGCTAATCTGTGGTGAGCAATTTCACATGGGTTTCACCACATCTTTGACGTGGTGGGGAGCAGGTGAAATTGTGCACTGCAGATTGGTGGGAAGGCACAATTGGGCCTATGAGTACCTTGCTTATTGGATAATCCAACCCTGGCTCTCTCCCTGCTGAGGCGATGGGGGCCTGGCTTGCCTGGCAGTCCCGCCATTGGATCCAGGTCCAGTCCTGGGTCACAAGCTACTCCCTGGGCACCGCCCAGCCCATCCCATGCTCATCCTCTCCTTCCATTGCAACTGGGGCTCTGTGCTCCCACCTAAAGTGCCAGCAGCTGCTGATGGACCAAACACCAGGCCCTTGGCCCGGCATTAAGGGGCTCTCCAGGCTCTCTCGCTGCCCCTGCAGTCAGACTAGCCCCCTTGCTGCTCTTGGCACAGTTCCCTCATTTCTGCTTCCACACACCTGCCCCTCCTCTTCTGAGATCCTCCTCACACCCACTGAATTTCTACCCATTTTTAAAGCCTGACCCAAGTCAGCCTTCACATTAGGGTCTAAGGACCAGCAGCACCAACTTGTTAAACGACTGCTGTTGAGCCGATTCCGACTCATGGCAACCCCATGTGTGTCAGAGTAAAACTCTGCTCCATAGGGTTTTCAGTGGCTGATTTTTTGGAAGTAGACCGCCAGGCCTTTCTTTCAAGATGCCTCTAGGTGAACTCGAATATCCAACCTTCTGATTACCAGTGAGCGTGCTAACCGTTTGCACCACCGAGGGACTCCACCAGCTTGTTGGAGGTACAGATTCCTGGGCCCCACCCCAGACCAGCTCCATCAGAATCACACTTTATCAAGATTCCTGAGTGATTCATGTGTACCTTAAAGTGGGAGGAGAAACTTTTAAAATGAGATATTTTTCAAAGTGTAGACCTTGGGTCAGCAGCAGCAGAATCTCCTTGCTAAAAATGCAGGCTCCTGGGTCGTACCCCAAACATACAGAAATTGTATCTGAGGGTGACTCAGGAATCTGCATATTTAATAGACACCCTCAAGTGATTCTTTTTCATTTTATATATAAATTGTAAATGATGTAAACATCATAGATTACCATAATAATTTCAATAATAAATTTGAATATATTAATTTAAAAATTATACATTACTACATAAATTAGATGTTATATACAAATGCATAAATCGTTAATTATTACATGTGGTGATTTTTACTTCCTATGTGAAATCTATTATAAAAAAATCAGAATGTTATCAGGAAGACTGACATCTCATTTGGCTGCCATACCCTGTAACTGTCATGTTCCCAGAGCTTCTTCCTTTTATTTACGCACACGTATATTCCTAGTGAAATCCTATATAATTATGTTGTGTTTTGGTTTTTACAAAAATGGTACTTTTGTGTTATTCTGCGATTTGCTTTTTCTCACTCAACAATTTGTTCTGAGGACAGAGGGCTACCTCATTGCTTTTAGTTGCATAGTGCTTCGTGGTATGGATATACACTCTTTAAAGCCATTAGTGGATGTTTAGGAGTCCTGGTGGCACAACAATAAAGTGCTCAGCTACGACCTGAAAGGTGGACAGTTCTAACCCAAGTGGTTCTGCAGGAGAAAGTCCTGGCGATGTGCTTCTGTAAAGATGGTTGTTATCGTTGTTAGGTGCTGTAGAGTAAGTTCCGACTCATAGCGATCCCATGTAGAACAGAATGAAGCGCTGCCTGGTCCTGTGCCATCCTCACAATCCTTGCAGTGTTTGAGCCCATTGTTGCAGCCACTGTGTCAATTCATCTCGTTGAGTTTCTACTTTACCAGGCATGATGTCCCTCCCCAGGGACTGGTCCCTCCTGATAACATATCCAAAGTACATGAGACAAAGTCTTACTATCTTCCCTTTTAAGGGGCATTCTGGCTGTACTTCTTCCAAGACAGATTTGTTTGTTCTTCTGGCAGTCCATGGTATAGTCAACAACAACAGTCGATATTTAGGTTGTTTACAGTTTTCTACTTGTACAAGTCATGCTACCGTGAACATGCATGGACGTACCTCCATGTGCCAGGGTGGGTGGGGTTTTTTATGATAGAAGTAGTGACATGCTGGAAAGTGGAATTGCCCATTATGGAGAGACGAACATTTTAAATGTTAATAGCTATGGCCAAATAGCTGCAGCTCCACCATTCTTTTTACCTTCAAGTTTAATCCTTTTATTTTGGTATTCATTTCACACGATGTCTGGAATTCAACATTATGTTTTGGCATCCTGCTCCAAAGATGCTAGAACTTACCTCCTAGTACCAGTAGAGTTGACATTTACTGACAGTTTCTAAGTACTTTTCATGACCTTACTCATTAATCCTCACCTCAGCAATCTTTTGAGGTAGGTATTATCACTATCCCCATAATACAGATACCAGACTGAGGCCTTGGTCAAACGTCCATGGCAGTGAAGTAGCCCACCAAGCACTCAGAGTTCCGGGTGACTGTTACGGATTGAATATTGTTGTTGTTAGGTGCCATTGAGTCAATTTCAACTCAAAGTGACCCACTGTGACAGAGTAGAACTGCCCCATAGGGTTTCCTAGGCTGTAATCTTCATGGAAGCAGATTGCCAGGTCTTTTCTCTCCCGCAGAGCCACAGGTTGGTTTGAATCACTGACTTTGTGGTTAGCAGCCAAGCACCACCAGCGTTCCTTGTGGATTGAATAGTACCCCCACAAAAGAAAAGTCTGTATCCTAACTCCCAGTCTCTGTGAATGAGACCTTGTTTGGGAATGGGGTCATGGAAAATGTTATCAGGTAAATTACCATGGGGTCCTACTGGAGTAGGTGGGTCCAAATCCAATGTGAGTGCTGTCTTTATGAAAGAGGAGAGACACAGAAGTGGGAAACTCATGTGAAGATACATCTACAAACCACCAAATGCCAAGACACCCTCGGGCTACTAGAAGCTAGACGAAACAAAGAAGGATCTTCCCCTAGAGGGGACAGAGAGAACATGGCCACGCCGAAGTGCTGAATTTAGATTCCTAGCCTCAAGAACTGTGATACAATAAATTTCTGTCCTTATAAACCACCTTGTATGTGGCATTTTGTTACAGCAGCTCTAGGAAAATAATAAAGTGAAGAAGGGAGCAAAAAGGAGGTCGGCTGCTAACCAAAAGATCGGCAGTTTGAATCCACCAGCTGTTCCTTGAAACCCTATGGGGCAATTCCACTCTGTCCTATAGGGTTTCTATGAGTCAGAATCGACTCAACGGCAATGGGTTTGGTTTTTTTCTTTAATTGAAATGAGGCTTCTTTAAAGGTTGTTTCAGACCTTCATGGAGTCCCTGGGTGCTGAAAATGGTTAACACACTCAGCTGCTAACTGAAAGGTTGGCGGTTCAGTTCTACCCAGAGTTGCCTCAGAAGAAAGGCCTGGCAATCTACTTCTGAAAAATCAGTTCTTAAAAACCTTATGGAGTACAGTTCTACTCTGATACACATGAGGCCTACTCCAGGAAACTTTTTTTTTTTTTCCCCCAAACCTACATATTCCTAATGAATTTATCTCAGGAATTCATCACAGTAATCCTATAGGACAGAGTAGAACTGTCCCATAGGGTTTCCAAGACTGTAATCTTTTCCAAGACTGCCATTATCTTTCTCCCCAGGAGCGGGTGATGGGTTCGAACCACCAACCTTTCAATTAGCAGCTGAGTGCTTAACCGCTATGCCACCAGGGGTCCTTGAAGTTCTTGTAACCACTATTAAAAGCAAAATAAAATGGAGGCAAACTTTCTTTGTTATCTCATGGGGAGGATGTGCCTCAGCATTTCAATCTGCATCCACCAAGTCACCCTGACATGGGACAAAAAGACACTGACCTCATGTGCCTTCTTGTGGTTCTCTAGGATTATCATAACATATATTGAATTTAAAAACAGTCCCAGTCCTCAGTGCATTGGGAGTGCAACTGAATTCAGCCTTTTTTTTTCTTTGACACTTTTTACAGAGAGAAAACGTGTGACTTTTCTTGATGAGCAAACAGCCAAAGGTGTTTAGAAAAGGTCTATCATTTTTCTGGTGGCAAGACACCCCACACTAAATTCATTAACAGCTCTTCTGTTCCGAATTTTAAAACATTCTTTGACCCATATAAATTCCTTGTTATGTCCTCTATGAATATAAGAAAATTAACTGACATACATTATGGCTACAAAGCTAGGATGCAGCATAGTATAATGGAAAGGGGCTTGGAGATGGTCATTTCGCCCTCTGCTTCTACTCCTTTTAAGAAACGTTCTTCATCTCTGTAATTTTGTGAAGAGTTTGTTGTTGCTGTTAGTTGCCATTGAGTCAGCTCCAACTCATGGCGACCCCATGTACAACAGAGAAAAACGTTGCCCACTTCTGCACCACCCACACGATCATTGGTGTGCTCCAGTCCATTGTTGCAGCCACTGTCTATTTGAGTACCTTCCAACCTAGGGGGCTCATCTTCCAGCACCGTATTGGAAAGCATTCTGTTGTGATCCACAGGGTTTTCTTTGGCTAATTTTCAGAAGTAGATTGCCAGGCCTTTCTTCCCAGTCTGTCTTAGTCTAGAAGCTCTGCTGAAACCTGTCCACCATGGGTGACCCTAGTGGCTTATCTTCCAGCATTCAAAATCTGTGCTGTACCACCTGCTTCTATTCCTCCTAAAAAATGTTCTTTTTGTCTATAATTTTGTGAATAGTGGTCAACGCTTTTTGAAACTTTAAGTCTTATCTTTAACTGCACATGTATATGTCATTTAATCACATTTCTATATTTTCCTATCTTCTAGAAAACGTTAAGGAACACAGAAACAGGCATTCAGCTATTTTATGAGCAACTAACTGTAATGAGTTATATGGGCCAAATGCTGGGCTGGTGACCACCACCTCAAATAAATCAGTTCACTTCTCTGCTTCTCAGTTTTCTTTCCCAAAATACACGTGACACAGTATACCCACTGGTTCATTCATTCAACAAATATTTATTGAGTTCTTACTCTGTCTTGAACCAGTGAAAAGTGCTGGGGCTACAGTGGTGAACAAAATACATGAGGTTCCTGCCTTCATGGAGTTTAAATTCTGGTAGATGTGAAAGCATTGCAGAAGCAGAAACTTTGTACCAGTCAAAAGCAATGCACTTATCTGCTTATAGAAATGTTTTCTCTCCTCTATCTCTGAACCCAGTGCTCTTCCATGTCTACGCTGTGTACTGGCACCTACTCCATGACACCTTGGCAGCAAATGAACTGTAACCTCTTTGAGGGCAAGACATGGCCTTACAGTTTTCATGTCCCCAAAGCTCAGGATAATGGGATATTTGGCTCTGAGCCCTGAACATGGCCTTAGGTCTAAAATTCCCTGGACTCTCTCCTGTCCCATATGGTCTTTCAGTTGGGGCAGGTTAATGTGGTTGTTGAATGTAACAATGACCATGGTAATAAAATGGATGTTTTCCTACTAGAGCTAACAATGGATGAATCTGTTAAAAATATTAATTTTTAATATTAATGATTTGAACTATTCAGACCTGAGTTTGTAGAGGTTTGGGGACAGTATATTCTATGCACATTAACCTCAATTGGTTTAGTCCAAGTATATACTAATGATTTTTCCCCCTAGTTTATGAACAGGATGAGCAACCTCTGAAAGCTGAATTAGGCCCTTTTGGCTGATTTTGTTTGGTGTAAAGTTCGATGCAGCTCACTGGTTATAAAAGAAACCATCCTGATTTTACTATCAGTTCAGATGTGGGTATTTTCTGGCCCTTCTCATGGCTCTGAGCTCCTATAAATACTCCATTGCCTTGAATAACTGAGAGTTTACTACTTAGGAAGTATGAGGATTCTCATGAATAACCCACACCTATCCTCTTATTGCAGATTGAGGTCTGCTAATTAGCATCAGGCCCAGGCAAAGGGCTCTAGTAGGGAGGGGTTCCAAGTACGGATCGGAGTGCACAGTGTAGTCATCCTTGGAGTGAGTTAAGGCCCTGTGCAGTGTAAGGGAGAGTGGAAGTGTGGAAGAAGACAGCTCAGCTCTTGCCAGCTGTCTTGCTCCTTTCACCACCATCTACACCCCCAACTTTCCTCTATTCAAAGAGGCAGAACAGGGGATTGGACGAGGAAGGTAAATAGAGCCCCAGGCAAGCCATTCCAGGGGTGGCTTCTCGGTGAAAGAAAGAAGAAAAGAAAGGAAGGAAGGGAGGGAGGGAGGAAAGCAGAAGAGGGTGCCTGTATAATTCATCCCACTTCTCCTACCCAATTCAATCACTTTCTGAAGACTATGTGCTTCCTCCTCTTTCAACATTTTTCTTTTAAGCCCATCTTGAGGACAGAAGATATTTCTTAAATAACTTTAACAAGTAGAATGTTCTAAATTTGGGATCTCAATTACTGGACTCTTGAATCTTGAAACTAATTCATTATTTCATTATTCCAACTAAACCCACTGCTGTGGAGTCATTTCCGACTCATAGTGACCCTATAGGACAGAATAGAACTGCCTTATGAGGGCTCCCAAGGTAGTAATCTTTATGGAAGCAAACTGCCGCGTCTTTCTCCTGCAGAGTGGCTGGTGGGTTTGAACAGCTGACCTTCCGGTAAGCGGCCGAGCTCTTTAACCACTGTGCCACCAGGGCTCCTTATTATTCCAATGACTCATGTATTAAACAAGTGTATTTTGAGTAGCTGCCATGTGCAAGGCACTGGGGGATACAATAGGAAAAGACAGACAGTCCCTACCTTGGAGGAGCTTGCAGCCTATAGTATAGTGAGGTTAAGAGACAATTGAAATAGTGTGTCAGAAGAGCCATGCCAGGTGACTTGTGGCATGTTATGGGAACACAAAGGAGGTCACTCAATCCAGATGAGAGGTCAGAGGATGTGACATCTAAGCTAAGAACTGAGGGACATAGAAATAAGCAATGAGGGTGAGAGATGGGCGTTCAGATTGGCTTTCCATCGCTGTGGTGGACTATCAGAAAAAAGATAGGTCTTTCCTGAATCCTGGGTGGACTGGGTGGAGTAGCTGAGTATGACCTCTGGGCAAAGTCTGGCTCAGAGTGGTCAGTCAATAAGTCTGAGAGACAACCAAGGTTATTTTCAGCCAGGAGTGGATTGCCATGCACACCATGGTGTACACCCATGTCTTTGAAGCCAAAACTCAAGAAACATTGAAGACATTTCCTGGTTTATTTTCTTGACTCAGCAAATTAGATGCTGGAACAGAACCAAAAGAAGATTTAATAGTTCTGAAAGCATGAATTCTAAGGATTTCACTTACTATTATTATTAAAAATAACATTATTTTTTTGAATTATGTAATTACTTATAAGCTCCTCTGCTTAAAACAATTTGAGTAATGTCTTCTAGAAAGACCTAAAGGTGTCATGATGGAGAATGCTGCAAGTTTGTTGTGAGAATTGGGGTTTGGGGTGCATTGGAAATGGCACACTTGGCACTGGCAAAGGAAGAACCCTCACATTAAAAGGAAAACCTCTGAAATCATAAAATGAGATTCTGTGCACTGAATTAGGGACCTATGTTCTCAGGAATGGTTCTGATTCTGAAGAATTGTGGTCCTGGCCCAGAAACTTCCTTGGGATTCAGAACTCTACAGGTACAGCGTATAATGGATTAGGTTCTGTTTATACATTTCCCAAATATTTACTGAGCACCTACTATGGAGCCCCTGGGTGGTGTAAACAGTTGATGTGCTCAGCCGCTAACCGAAAGGTTGGAGGGTCCAGTCTGTCCAGAGGCACCATGGAAGAAAGTCCTGGTGATCTACTACCAAACCATTGGCCACTGAAAACCCTACTGAGCACAGTTCTACTCTGACATATACGGGGTCACCATGAGTTGGAATCGAAGCAATAGCAAGTGATTACCATTTGTCAGTGCCATGCTAGGTGCAGGGAATCTAGAGAATAATAGGAATTGACCCTTAGTCCTTGATTGGGGGGCAGAGAGAAAGAAGCTTACGGTTTGGTGGAAAAGGAAAGACAAGTTACTGGAAGTCAATGGGAAGAGCAAAGTACTCTGGGGAACATGTGGAAATAGAGGGGAGAATCATCCTGAGAGTCCCACAGGTGGACAAGAACACGGACGGTGCATTGGGCAGAAGGACTAGTATCTCTAAAACCAAAAACCACTCCTGTTGCCATCAAGTTGATTCTGACTCATAGCGATACTATAGGACAGAGTACCACTGCCCCACAGGGTTTCCGAGGAGCGGCTGGTGGATTTGAACTGCTGACATTTTGGTTAGCAGCTGAGCTCTTAACCACTATGCCACCAGGGCTCAGCATCTCTAAAGTACACCTAAAACCCTATGCTTTAAAGTGCAGCATCATATGATGTTGCTTAATATCCTTGTTTTGTGATTGTAGAGCTTGTTTTAGTTTTTATGAAAATAACGGTATGAAAGAAAGAGAATTTGGAGGCTTTTACGGTTTTCTTTTTTAATTTCTTATTTTTGTTGCCATTGGCATCTAGGATGGTAGGAAAATCAAATTAAAATAATAATTAAAAAAAACCTTTTTAGACAAAGTGTTCAACCATGCATAAAAGTGGAGAGAAAAATGTAATGAACTCATTTACCTATCATCTAATCTCGTTTCCTCTATATCCAATATTTGTTTTGCTTTGCTGGAATATTTAAAGTAAATTCCAGGCATCATTTCCTTTCATTTATAAATACTTCAGTATCTCTATCAGAAATGGACATTTTATTAATATAACCATAATGCCATTATCATGTGATGTAATACCCAGAACATACTCAAATTTTCCTGATTGGCTCAAATAATTTTTTACATATATAATTTTTTAAATCAGGATCCAAAAGGATCTACACATGGTATTTGATTGAAAAGACTCTTAGGTCTCTTTTAGTCTATAATAGTTCTTCCCCATCCCCTTTTTTATGCCATTCACTTGGGGAGGAGGACAAATGAGTCATTTGTCCTGCAGATTATTCCATATACTAGATTTGGTTGATTATTTTCTTCTGGTGTTATTTAACATGTTCTTCTATTTCCTATAAACTGGATCAGCTTTTTTTTTTTTTTTTTTAAATTGTGCTTTAGGTGAAAATTTACAAAGCAAATCAGTTTCTCATTCAACAATTTATACACAAATTGTTTTGTGACACTGCAATCCCTGCAATGTGTCAACACTCTCCCCTTCCCCACCCTGGGTTCCCCATTTCTATCAGTCCATTTTTCTTGTCCCTTCCTGCCTTCTCATCACTGCTTTGGGGCAGGTGTTGCCCATCTGGTCTCGTATACGTGATCAAACTAAGAGCACGTTCCTCACATGTGTTGTTGTTTGTTTTATAGCCCTGTCTAATCTTTGGCTGAAGGGTGACCTTTGGGAGTGGCATCAGTTCTGAGTTAAAGGTTGTCCAAGGGCCATAGTCTCAGGGATTCCTCCAGTCTCTGTCAGACCAGTAAGTCTGGTGTGGGCGTGGGTGTGTGTGTGTGTGTGTGTGAGAATTTGAATTTTGTTCATTTTTCTCCCACTCTGTCTGGGGCCCTCTATTGTCATCCCTGTCAAAGTGGCCAGTGGTAGTAGCCGAGCACCATCTAGTTGTTCTGGGCTCAGGCTGGTGGAGCCTGTGGTAAGTGTGATCCATTAGTCCTTTGGACTAATATTTTCCCTGTGTCTTTGGTTTTCTTCATTTTCCTTTGCTCTGGACGGGATGGGACCAATAGATGTACCTTAGATGGCCACTCACAAACTTTTAAGACCCCAGACTCTACTCACCAAAGTTGGATGTAGAACATTTTCTTTATGAACTATGTTATGCCAGTTGACCTAGATGTCCCCCACGACCATGGTCCCCAGCTCTCAGCCCCAGTAACTCAGTCCCTCAGAGTATGGATCAGCTTCTTGTTAAAATATTTTTGGCTAGCAAACTTCAGAGGAGATGTCGTGTACTTTCTGTTGCATCACGTTATGAGACATATAAAGTCAGTTGTCCCACTTTTTTTTTCCATTGTCAAGCCAATTCCTGCTCATGGAGGTTTCTGGGTGGTGCAGTTTGTGCTTGACTACTCACCTAAAGATTGGCAGTTTGAACCCACCCACTGGCACTGTGGAAGAAAGGCCTGGCGATCTGCTTCCATAAAGATTACAGCCAAGAAAACCCTATGAAGCAGTTCTACTCTGTAACACATAGGGTTGCCATAAGCCCCGCTTCTAGAGATGTAAAAACTGATCAATAGGTTCAGCCTGATCCATCCGTTATAAAGTTTCCTGTCAACCTTTCCCCTAATGGTTACTGATGGCCACTGCCTAGGTTCACCATTTCATCAAATCTTGCAACATAGTGATTTTATAATCCTATCATTCCTCTGTCTTTATTACCTGGAATTCTTCTATAAAGAACTCATCATCTCTTTGGTTACTCTGAAATACAGTACATACAAAAAAGTCAGGATGAGTGCTTGATTCTTCTCCTTTATTTGCCCATTTTGGATATATTTTAATCCATTGCAGTCATTGTTATTTTCAACGCTAAAATTGTCCCATACTTGGCCAGTGGAAGTCCCTTCAAGATGACTCCTGTGTCCCTTAGACCTGACTGATAGTGTCTGACAGCTCCCTTGCTTTCGGGAATAACAAGATTCTTTCTGATGCATTAACTAGCCTTGCAAACTCCTCAACCCTCCCTTTGCCTAGCTATGACAAGTAACAGTTTATACTAGTTGTATCAGTTAGTTAGGAGTGCTTTCAGCTGTAAATAAACACAGTAAACAGAGTGGTCCATTTTTTTCACAAAACAAAAAGTTTGCAGCAGGCAGCTGTTAGCATTTGTTCAGCCGCTCATGAAGTCCAGAGCTGGCATGGCTGTGATTCTCTTGGCCTCTTCTTTGTAACTGCAAGATGGCAGCTCCTGTTCTAGGCATCATGCCCACAGGCAATGCAGGAATAAAGGGGAAGACCAGAGGCAGCTGCAGCTGTCCCTTTTTTTTTTTTTTTTTATCAGAAAAGCAAAAGCTTTCCTCAAACCCCTCTAACTCCCACAGCAGGGTTCCACCTAGACCTCATTGGCCAGAACCAGGTCCCATGGCCACTCCTACTTGTCAGGGAGTCTGGGAAAGCGAGCAATTAGATTTGCTGGTTTTTAAAGTGCACACAGGTGAGAGAGGGGAGGTTGGCAGCAAGTACAGGGTGAACTGTTTCTGGAAGAGTAATCATGAGTCCTGAATCAACTTTCTCTATCCTACTATTACTCCTGTTTGTTATTTTTACCTAACGTGTAAGACTCCCTGATTTTGTAGCAGGATGGGTAAGTGAAAAAGAATTGTGAGCTGGAAGTGAGTAAATCCTTAAAAAGAAAGACTTCCCTAAAGAATTAAGCTTCAGCTGTTTTGACATCACTGCCCTGGTGGCTCAGCATGGATCTGATCAGTTACCAGATGCCAACTCCAACTGCAGGGTCTGCACTGCCAAGTGTCCTGTCTCCTCGTGTCCATAACAGGACAGATGAGTCTCATCTTCATTATGACAGACTCCTTGTTTGAGCTGCAAAGTTTCCTCATGAAGCCAGAATACCTTGTGGTTACAGTTTCACCAGAGGCTGCCCAGCTTTCATGCTGGTAATGGCAAAGAGCAGAGCTAACATTCCACCAGCTCTCTGTACTGATGTTAAAACACTGAGCTGGTTCTGCAGTGGCTGATAAACAGCCACTTCCTGGAGCCCCTGAGTCCTGCTGCCTTGGTCATTGCTGTCCCTCTCCTAGGACCCTTCCCCATCCTGCCTCAAGACCTGCTCATAATCCAGCAACTGAAGGCTAAGGCTTGGCTTAGCAGAGGCTCTAGGATCCTACTTCAGCCAGCGCTAGGGCCATCCATTCTGTGTCCATCCACTTAATGCTCATATGCCTCTGATTTTAAAATATTTCCAATTCCAACTCATGGTGACATTATAGGGCAGAGTAGGACTGCGCCATAGGGCTTCCAAGGCTGTAATCTTTATGGGAGCAGACTGCCACATCTTTCTCCCAGAGAGCAGCTTTTAGGTTTGAAACCTGACCTTTTTGTTAGTAGCTGAGTGCTACCAGGGCTCCTTACTTAAGGAATGAATGTGGATAATTCCATTTCTGATAGTCTTGGTTTCTTCAAGGCTAATTACTAAGTCACTTGTTAGAACATTTGAGCTGCTCTGATACTGTTGTTTTTCTTTAATATTCATGCTGTAAGTGAAAGAAGCCAGACACAAAGAGTATACTACATCACTCCAATTAGATGAAGTTGAAGAAGAGACAACACTAATTTATGTGATAAGAAGTCAAGTAGTGGTTACCTTGGGAGGGACACTAACTGGGAGGAGGGGACACAAGAGGGCTTCTGGGGCACAGGTCATGTTCTCTTCATGGTCTTACTGCTGAGACTGCTGGTCACTGACCCAATATCCATCTTCCTCCTTTCTATTAGAACCTTGATTTCCTGATTTTCTTGTTGGGGATTGGGGTGGCATGTGACAAACTGAAACCTACATTTCCCATCCTCCTTTGGAACGGGGACTGGTCATATGATATGCTTTTGGCCAATGAGATGTAAGTGGAAGTTGTTGATGGGATTTCTGGGAAATTTCCTTCAGGGTGGACAAGCTCTGTCAGTCATACCCTTCATACCTCCCTAAATACAGGATGAGTTGCAATTAGCCTTAGTCATGCTCATATGTGAAAATCCCCAGCTTGTTTCCATTCTGTGGTTTGAGTCACTCGTTCATTCAACAAATACTACCAGTTGGGCATGTACTAATGAGGTGTTACAGATTCAGGTGTCCCAGAGCTAGGCCTGTCATTGGAGATGTAGGCCTGGAATGAAAACAAGAGCAGATATACTGGAGGACCCAGACCTTGACTAATAAGGGAGGTGGGAGGAGTCACTGCTTAGCTCTAGCAGACAGTTTGACACATGGGAAATTGAAATTTCAAGTTGTAAAATCTTCCAGTTTTTCAAGAGAAGCCAGAAATCTTAATTTTATTTTTCAAAAATGATATCTCCAGGAGGCAGGACTTCTAGCTATGGCAGAGTAAAACTGAACAAAATTGTTGTATTAGTTTTCTATTGCTGTATAACAAATTACCAGCACTAAGACAATGACCAAGTGAGATTTATCCTAGGATGCAAGGTTGGTGTGGCATCCAATAATTAATGCAATATTCTATATTAATGAAGGACAAAACCCACATGATCATGTCAATATATGCAGAAAAAGCATCTGAAAAAATCCAACACCCATTCATGATCAAACTCTCAACCAACTAGCAATATAGGGGAACTTCCTTGTCTTAGTCATCTAGTGCTGCTCTAACAGAAATACCACAAGTGGATGGCTTTAACAAAGAGAAGTTTATTTCCTCACAGTAAAGTAGGCTAAAAGTCCAAATTCAGGGAGTCAGCTCCAGGGGAAGCCTTTCTCTCTCTGACGGCCTTCTAATCAATGTTCTCCCGGACTAGGAGCTTCTCCGCGCAGGGACCCTGGGTCCAAAGCACTGCTCCCAGCACTGCTTCCTTTGCGGTATGAGATCCCCAACTCTCTGCTTGCCTCCCTTTCATCTCTTGTAAGATAAAAGGTGGTGCAGGCCACACCCCAGGGAAACTCCCTTTACATTGGATCAAGGATGTGACCTTAGAAAGGGTGTTACAATCCCACCCTAATCCTCTTTAATATAAAATTACAATCACAAAATGGAGGCCAACCACACAATACTGGGAATCATGGCCCAGCCAAACTGATACACACAATTTTGGGTGGACATAATTCAATCCATGACATTCCTCAACCAGATAATAGGCTGTATGAAAACCTACAGCAAACATCCTACTTAATAGTGAAAGACTAAAGGCATTCCCCTAACTTTGGAAACAAGGCAAGGATGTCTACTCTCACCACTTGTATTCACTACTGTACTGGAAGTTCTAGCCAGTCAATAAGGCAAGAAAAAGAAATTAAAGACATCCAGATTGGGAAAGAAGAAATAAAACTGTCTATTTGTAAATGATATGATCCTGTATCTGAAAAATCCTAGTGAATCAAAAAACACAATTAGAACTAATAAATGAGTTTGTCAATGTCACAGGATACAAAAATCAATAGTATTTTCACATAGTGCTAATGAATAATCCAAAAAATGAAGGAAACAACTCAATTCACAATAGCATCAAAAAGAATAAAATTCTTAGAAATAAACATAACAGAAAAGTAAGATCAGAAAACTACAAAACATTGCTGAGAGAAACTGAAAAAGATAAAAATAAATGGAGAAATATACCATGTTCATGAATTGAAAGATTCAAAATTGTTAAGATGGAAATTCTCTCCAAATTGATCTACAGATACAACATAATCCTAATAAAAATCCTTCTAGGCTTTTTTTTTTTATAGAATTTTACAAGCTGATCCTCAAATTTACATGAAAATATAAAGTATCTGAATAGCAAACAATCTTGATTAAAGAAGAAAACTGGAGGATTTACCTGTTTTCAACATATATTATAAA
This sequence comes from Dugong dugon, assembly GCA_030035585.1. NCBI lineage: Eukaryota > Metazoa > Chordata > Mammalia > Sirenia > Dugongidae > Dugong > Dugong dugon. The sequence continues at coordinate 24,012,864 of CM057481.1, read as the reverse complement.
ATAACAGTAGTCAAGATAGTATGGTAGTGGTGTAACGATAGCTAGCTAGCTCAGTGGAACACAATAGAAAGTCCAGAAAACCTTTACATTTAGGTCAACTGATTTTCTACAAAGGTGCCCAGGCAATTCAATTGGGAAAGGGTACTCTTCTCAATAAACGGACAGCTGGATATCCATATGTAAAAACAAATAAAAAAAACAAAGAAGCCTTAGATGCTTACCTCACATCATACATAAAAATTAACTCAAAATTGACATAGACTTAAATGTTAAAACCCAAAACTATAAAGCCTGAAGGAAACATATGAGGAAATCTTTGTGACCTTGGCTTAGGCAAACATTTCTTGGATACGACATCAAAAGCACAATTCATAAAAGAAAGCAATTGGTAAATTGGAATTCATCAAAATTCAAAACTTTTACACTTCCAAAGACATCATGAAAAAAAAACCGAAGACAAGCCACAGCATGGAGAAAAATATTTACAAATTACATATCTAACTAAGGACTTGTATCTGAAATATGTAAAAAAGTGTTACAACTCAATAAGACAAGCAAGTCAATGAAAAATGGGCAAAAGATTTTAACAGACCTTTCACCAAAGATATATGAATGACTAACAATCACATGAAAAGATATCACCGTCATTAGTTATTAGGGAACTGCAAATTAAAAACCAGTACACATTCATTAGAAAAGCAGTAATCCAAAAGTCTAACACCACCAAGTGCTGGTGAAGATGTAGAGAAACTAAAACCCCTATACACTGCTGGCAGGAATATAAAATGGTATAACCACTTTGGAGTTTATCAGTGCCTCAAAATGTTTATCAGTGCCTTAAAATGTTAAACATGACTTACCATATGACCCAGTAATTCCACTCCTAGGTATATATATCAAAGAGAAAATAAAATATATCCCCACGAAGAGTTTATGTTAGTAGTCTATCACTAAATTCTACACCTGAAAAATGTTGTATTGGCAAATATTGTGTTATATATGTATTTACAATAAAAGAGTTTATGTGAATATTCATAACAGCATTATTCGTAATAGCCAAAGTCTGTAAATAAATGAAGTGTCCACCTGGTGAATGGATAAAGAAAATCTCATGTATCTATATAATGGAATTCTATTCAGCAATAAAAAGGAATGAACAACTAGTACATATTACATGTATCATGGATAAACATTATGCTAAGTCAAAGGAGCCAGACACAAAAACCTACACATGGTACAATTCCATTTATATGACATTTCTAGAAAAGGCAAATCTATAGAGACAGAAAGCACATAATTGGTTGCCAGAGGATAGAGGCTGGAGTGGGACTGGCCACAAATGCACACAAGAGAAGCTTTGGGGATGACAGAAATATTCTAAAAGTGAATTGTGGTGACAGTTGTACAGCTTTATAATTTTACTAAAAATCATTGAATTGTCTATGTATTATAGGCAAATTTTATGATCTGCAAATTATACCTCAAAAAACTGTTTAAAAACAAACAAAAATTCCCAATTTTAAAATGTTCACAATTAATTCAAATTCTTTTTTTTTTAATGCTTTTTGTTTATTTCTGGGTTTCACAATGGGTTTGTGTTAAGCCATTCATGTTTTTTTGCACTATTCATCTTTTAACTCTTTTTTATTGTTGTAGTTTAAATGTTTACATTTCAAGTTAGTCTCCCATACAAAAATTTATACATACATTGTTATGTGACTCTAATTGCTCTCCCCGTACTGTGACAGCACACTTCTCCTTTCCACCCCTGATTCCCCATGTCCATTCAACCAGCTCCTAACCCTCTCTGCCTTCCCATCTCACCTCCGGACAGAAGCTGCCCATTTACTCTCTTGCATCTACTTGAGCTAAGAGGCACACTCCTCACCAGTATCATTTTATGTCCCACAGCCCAGTCCAATCCTTGTCTGAAGAGTTGGCCTCGGAAATTGTTTTAGTTCTGGGCTGATACAGAATCCGGGGGCCATGCTTCCCGCGTTCCTCCAGTCTCGGTCAGATCATTAAGTCTGGTCTTCTTACTAGAATTTGAGTTCTGTACCCCACCTTTCTCCTGCTCCATCCAGGACTCTCTGTTGTGTTCTGTGTCAGGGCAGTCATTGGTGGTAGCTGGGCACCATCTAGTTCTTCTCGTCTCAGGCTGATGAAGTCTCTGGTTTATGTGGCCCTTTCTGTCTCTTGGGCTAGTACTTTCTTTGTGTCTTTGGTGTTCTTCATTCTCCTCTACTCCAGGTGCATCTTAGATGGCCACTTGCAAGCTTTTAAGACCCCAGATGCCACTCACCAAAGTAGGATGCAGAACATTGTTAATAAGCTTTGTCATGCCAATTGACCTAAATGTCCCCTGAAACCATGGTCCCCAGATCCCTACCCCTGCTACTCTGTCCCTCAAAGTGTTTGATTGTATTCAGCAAACTTCTTAGCTTTGGTTTAGTCCAGTTGTGCTAACTTCCCCTGTAGTGTGTGCTGTCCTTCCCTTGGCCTAAGATAATACTTGTCTACTATCTAGTTAGTGAATAACCCTCATCCTCCCTCCCCACCCTCGTAACCATCAAAGAATGTTTTCTTTTGTGTTTAAACTTTTCTTGAGTTCTTATAATAGTGGTCTTATACAATATTTGTCCTTCTGTGACTGACTAAATTTACTCAGCATAATGACCTCCAGATTCCTCCATGTTACGTTTCATAGCTTCATCATTGTTATCGTTGTATAGTATTCCATTGTGTGGATATACCACAATTTGTCTATCCATTCATCCGTTGATGGGCACTAGGTCGTTTCCATCTTTTTGCTTTTGTGAACAGTGCTGCAATGAACATGGGTGTGTGTATACCTACTTGTGTGACAGCTCTTATTTCTCTAGGAATTAATTGAAATTCTTAAAGAACCTGTATGAGAAAAAAAATATATACCAAGTCTGCAGGCAAAAGAACTTGAGCTGCCAATTTGCAATCTCAGTGCTATGTTGTAGGGACCGAATGAAAAACCAAACCAGTTGCCATCGAGTCGATTCCAACTCACAGCCACCCTATAGGACAGAGTAGAACTGCCCCATAGGGTTTCCAAGGAGCAGCTGGTGGATTCAAAACTGCCGACCTTTTGGTTAGCAGCCGAGATCTTAACCACTGTGCCACCAGGGCTGCAGGGACAGGAATTTTAATAAAATAAAATCCTTCTCCTCCAGGAATTTAAGACTCAAAGAGAGAAAATGAAACTGTAAACAGTTACAAAACCTTATAAGTACTGCAATGGTACATACAGGGAATTATAGGGTCCCAGAGAACCCCTGATTCTGACAGGAGGGGTGGAGCCACCATAGAGGTGGGCTTTGAAGAATAAGTAGGGATTCAGCAGACTGCATGTGTAGAAAAGGGAGAAAAAGCATGGGTGACATTGCCAGACAAAGGGAACAGAATGAGCAAAGACTTGGAGGTGTGAGAAAAAATTTTCTTTTTTAAAAAATTTCATTGGGCTTCGGTGAAAGTTTATAGTGCAAATTAGATTCTTATTCAAAAATTTATACACTAATTGTTTTGTGACATAGGTTGCAATCCCTGTAATGTGTCAGCACTCTCCCCATTTCCCTTACCACCCTGGGTTCCCAGTGTCCATTCGTCCAGTTTTCCTGTCCCTTCCTGCCTTCTCGTCTTACCTTTGGGCAGGAGTTGCCCATTTGGTCTCGTATCTGTCAGAGCGGTTGGTGGTGATAGCTGGGCACCATCTAGTTCTGGGCTCAGGCTGCTGGAGGCTGTGGATCATGTGTTCCTTCAATCCTTTGGACGAATATTTTCCTTGTATCTTTGTTTTTCTTCATTCTCCTTTGCTTTGGACGGGGTGGGAGCAACAGATGTATCTTAGATGGCCATTCGTAAGCTTTTAAACCCCCAGACACTACTCACCAAAGTAGGATGTAGAACATTTTCTTTAGGAACTATGTTATGTCAATTGACCTAGATGTCTCCCAAGACAATGGTCCCCAGCCCTCAGGCCCAGGAACTCGGTTTCTCAAGGTATTTGGATGTGTCTAGGAAGCTTTTATGACTTTGCTTTGGTCAAGTTGTGCTGACTTCCCCTATACAGGCATATCTCGGAGATATTATTGCAGGTTCGGTTCCACACCACTGCAATAAATCGAATATGGCAACAAAGTGAGTCACACGAATTTTTCGGCTTCCCAGTGCATATAAAAGTTATGTTTACACTATACCATAGTCTATTAAGTGTGCAATAGCATTATGTCTCAAAAAACAATGTACATAACTTAATTAAAACATACTTCTTTGCTAAAAAATGATAACCATTATCTGAGCCTTCAGGAGTTGTAATCTTTTTGCTGGTAGAGGGTCTTGCCTCATTGTTGATGGCTGTTGACTGATCAGGGTGGTGGCTGCTGAAGGTTGGGGTAGCTGTGGCAATTTCTTTTTTTTTTATTTTACTTTAAGTGAAAGTTTACAATTCAAGTTAGTTTCTCACACAAAAATTTATACACACATTGTTATGTGACCCTAGCTGTTCTTTCTATAACATGACAGCACATTCCTCCTTTCCACCCTGGATTTCCCATGTACATTCAACAAGCTCCTGTCCCTTTCTGCCTTCTCATCTCACCTCCGGCCAGGAGCTGCCCATTTAGTCTCATGTAGCCACTTGAGCTAAGAAGCACACTCTTCACGAGTATGATTTATGTTCCATTGTCCAGTCTAATCCTTGTCTGAAGAGTTGGCCTCGAATGGTTTTAGTTACAGGCTAACAGAGAATCCAGGGGCCATGTCTGCCGGGGTCCCTCCAGTCTCAGTCAAACCATTAAGTCTGTTCTTATTTACTAGAATTTGAGATCTCCTGTTCTGTCAGGGACTCTCTGTTGTGTTCCCTGTCAGGGCTGTCATTGGTGGTAGCCAGGCACCATCTAGTTCTTATGATCTCAGGCTGATGGAGTCTCTGGTTTATGTGGCCCCTTCTGTCTCTTGAGCTAATATTTTCCTCGTGTCTTTGGTGCTCATCACTCTCCTTTGCTACAGGTGGGTTGGGACCAATTGATGCATCTTAGATGGCTGCTCGCTAGCTTTTAAGACACCAAACACCACTCACCAAAGAGGGATGCAGAACATTTTAATAAAATTGTTATGCCAATTGACCTAGATGTCCCCTGAAAGCATGGTGCCCAGACCCCCACTCCAGCTACTCTGTCCTCAGAGTGTTTGGTTATATTCAGGAAACTTCTTAGCTCTTGGTTTAGTCCAGTTGTGCTGATTTCCCTTATAGTGTGTGTTGTCCTTCCCTTAACCTAAGATAATTCTTGTCTACTATCTAGTTAGTGAATATCCCTCTTCTTCAATCCCTACCCTCGTAACCATCAAAGAATATTTTCTTCTGTTTAAACCTTTTCTTGAGTTCTTATAACAGTGGTCTTAAACAATATTTGTCCTTCTGTGACTGACTAAATTCACTCAGCATACTGCCCTCCAGTTTCATCTGTTATGAGACATTTCACAGCTTCATCGTTGTTCTTGTTGCGTAGTATTCCACTGTGTGAATACACCATAATTTGTTTATCCATTCATCTGTTGATGGGCACCTAGGTTGTTTCCATCTTTTTGCTATAGTGAACAGTGCTGCAATGAACACGGGTGTGCACATTATCTATTCATGTGATGGCTCTTATTTTTCTAGGATATATTCCAAGAAGTGGGATTGCTGGATTGTATTACACTTCTATTTCTAGCTTTTTAAGGAAGCGCCAAATCGATTTCCAAAGTAGCTGTACCATTTTACCTTCCCAACAACGGTGTATAAGTGTTCCAGTCTCTCCACAACCTCTTCAGCATTTATTATTTTGTGTTTTTTGGATTAATGCTAGCCTTGTTAGGGTTTCTAATGTTGTCCCTACTTTTTCTTCCATGATCTTTATCATCTTCGATTTTATATTTAGGTCTTTGATCCATTTTGAGTTAGTTTCTGTGCATGGTGTGAGGTATGGGTCTTGCTTTTTTGCAGATGGATATCCAGTTAATGCCAGCAACACTTGTTAAAGAGACTGTCTTTTCACCAGTTAACAGACTTTGGCCCTTTGTAAAATATCATCTGCTCATAGGAGGATGAATTTACTTCCGGATTCTCAATTCTGTTCCATTGTTCTGTGTATCTGCTGTTGTACCAGTACCAGACTGTTTTGACTACCGTGGCGGTATAATAGGTTCTAAAATCAGGTAGTGTGAGGTCTCACACTTTGTTCTTCTTCTTCAGTAATGCTTTACTTATCTGTGGCCTCTTCCCTTTCCATATGAAGTTGTTGATTTGTTTCTCTATCTCCATAAAAAACGCCATTGGAATTTGGATCAGGATTGCATTGTACCTGTAGATCACTTTGGGTAGAATTAATGTTTTCACAATGTTGAGTCTTCTTATCCATGAGCAAGGTATGTTTTTCCACTTATGTAGGTCTCTTTTGGTTTCTTGCAGTAGTGTCTGATAGTTTTTTTTGTATAGGTCTTTTACGTCTCTGGTTAGATTTATTCCTAAGTTCTTTATCTTCTTGGGGGCTATTGTAAATGGTATTGATTTGGTGATTTCCTCTTCAAAGTTCTCTTTGTTGGTGTAGAGGAATCCAACAGATGTTTGTATGTTTACCTTGTATCCTGATACTTTGCTGAAATCTCCTATTAGTTCCAGTAGTTTTCTTGGGGATTCTTTGGGGGATTTCCGTTTATAAGATCATACCATCTGCAAATAGAGATACTTTGACTCCTTCCTTATCAATTTGGATGCTCTTTCTTTCTTTTTCTAGTCTAATTGCTCTGGCTAGAACCTCCATTACAATGTTGAATAAGAGTGGTGATAAAGGGCATCCTTGTCTGGTCCCCGTTCTCAAGGGGAATGCTTTCAAGCCCTCTTCATTTAGGATGATGTTGGCTGTTAGCTTCGTATAAATGTCCATAATTACGCTGAAGAATTTCCCTTCTATTCCTATTTTGCTGAGAGTTTTTATCATGAATGGGTGTTGAACTTTAATGCCTTTTCTGCATCAATCGATAAGATCATGTGGTTCTTGTCTGTTTTATTTATGTGATGGATTACATCGATTGTTTTTCTAATGTTAAACCATCCCTGCATACCTGGTACAAATCCCACTTGGTCATGGTGAATTATTTTTTTGATATGTTGTTGAATTTTATTAGCTAGAATTTTGTTGATTTTTGCGTGCATGTTCATGAGGGATACTGATCTGTAATATTCTTTTTTTGTGGTGTCTTTACCTGGTTTTTGTGTCAGGGTTATGCTGGCTTCATAGAATGAGTTTGGGAGTATTGCATCCTTTTCTATACTCTGAATACCTTTAGTGGTGTAGTGGTGGTGTTAACTTTTCTCTGAGAGTTTGGTAGAATTCTCCAGTGAAACCATCAGGGTTAAGGCTATTTTTTGTTGGGAGTTTTTTAATTACCTTTTCAATCTCTTCTTTTGTTATAGGTTTATTTAGTTGTTCTACCTGTGTGTTAGAAATTTGTCTATTTCCTCTAGGTTTTCAAATTTGTTAGAGTACGATTTTTCATAGTATTCTGTTATGATTCTTTTCAGTTGGGTCTGTTGTGATCTCACCCATCTCATTTCTTACTTGGGTTATTTGCTTCCTCTCCTGTTTTTCTTTTATCAGTTTGGCCAATGGTTTATTGATTTTGTTGATCTTTTCAGAGAACAAGCTTTTGGTCTTGTTAACTCTTTCTAAAATTCTTTTTCTCTTCTCTATTTCATTTAATTCTGCTCTAATTCTTATTATTTCTTTTCCTCCGGCACCTGAGGGCTTCTTTTGCTGCTCTGTTTCGACTTCTTTGAATTGTAGGATTAATGTTTTGATTTTGGCCCTTTCTTCTTTTTGGATGTGTGCATTTATTGCTATAAATTGACCTCTGAGCACTGCTTTTGCTGTGTCCCAAAGGTTCTGGTAGGATGTGTTTTCATTCTCATTTGATTCTGTGAATTTCTTTATTCCATCCTTAATTTCTTCTATAATCCAGTAGTTTTTGAGCAAGGTTTTGTTAGATTTCCTGTGTTTGATTTTTTTTTTCTTGTCTTTTGTTATTGATTTCTACTTTTATGGCTTTATGGTCAGAAAAGATGCTTTGTAATATTTCGATGTTTTGGATTCTGTCAAGGCCTGCTTTATGGCCTAATATGTGGTCTATTCCGGAAAATGTTCCATGTGCGTTGGAAAAGAAAGTATACATGACTGTTGTTGGGTGGAGTGTTCGGTATATGTCTCTGAGATCAAGTTGACTGATTGTGGCATTTAGATCTTCCGTGTCTTTAATGAGCTTCTTTCTGGATGCTCTGTCTTTCACTGAAAGTGGTGTGTTGAAGTCTCCTACTATTATTATGGAGCTGTCTATCTCTCTTTTCAATGCTGTTAGAGTTTGTGTATTTTGGAGCCCTGTCGTTGGGTATGTAAATATTTATTATGGTTATGTCCTCTTGGCGTATTGACCTTTAATCATTAGTGTCCTTTCTTATCCTTTGTGGTAGATTTTAAAGTCTATTTTGTCAGAGATTAATATTGCCACTCCTGCTCTTTTTTGAGTGTTGTTTGCTTGATGTATTTTTTTCCATCCTTTGAGTTTTAGTTTGTGTCTTTAAGTCTAAAGTGTGTCTCTTGTAGGCAGCATATAGACGGATCATGTTTTTTTATCCATTCTGCCACTCTCTGTCTCTTTATTGGTGCAATTAGTGCATTTACATTCAGCATAATTATTGATAGGTATGAGTTTAGTGCTGTCATTTTGATGTCATTTTTTTTGTGTTGTTCACAGTTTCATTGTTCCACTTAATTTTTCTGTGCTGAGTCGTTCTTATTTATGTATTTTCTTTTCACCTTTTTCATTGTTGTTGATTTTGTATTTGCTGAGTCTTTATATTTTTCTAGTTTTTTATTTTGATGTGTAGGATTGTTAGTTTCCTTTGTGGTTACCTTAATATTTACCCATTTTTTTAAGTTTAAACCACTCTCTTATTTCTTTATATTGCCTTGACTTCTTCTCCATATGAAAGATCTATGACTACTTTTTTTTAGCCCCTCTTTTTTAATCTTGTCATCTTTTACATATTGACATCTGTGTTTCCCTATTTTCAGTGTTTTAGCTTTGTTTTTTTTTTTGGGGGGGGACTTCCCTTTCTGGGTTGATATTTCATTGCTCTGTTCTGTGTTCTAGCCTTGGGTTGTTATCTGATGTTATTGCTTTTCTAACCAGAGGACTCGCTTTAGTATTTCTTGTAATTTTCGTTTGGTTTTTGCAATTTCCCTTAACTTCTGTTTATCTGGAAATGCCCTAATTTCACCATCATATTTGAGAGACAGTTTTGCTGGATATATAATTCTTGGCTGGCAGTTTTTTTCCTTCAAGGCTATATATGTATCATCCCATTGCCTTCTTGCCTGCATGGTTTCTGCTAAATACTCCGAGCTTATTCTTATTGACTCTCCTTTGTAGATGACTTTCCGTTTATTCGTATCCGCTCTTAAAATTCTCTCTTTATCTTTGGTTTTCGCAAGTTTGATTATGTCTTGGTGACTTTCTTTTGGGATCTACCTTATGTGGGGTTCGATGAGGATCTTGGATAGGTATCTTCTCATCTTCCCACAATATCAGGGAAGTTTTCTGCCAACAAATCTTCAACAATTCTCTCCGTATTTCCTGTTATCCCCCCGTTCTGGTACTCCAATCACTGATAGGTTATTCCTTTTGATAGAGCCCCATAGAATTCTTAGGGTTTCTTCTTTTTTAAAATTATTTTTATCAGATTTTTCCTCAGATAAGTCAGTGTCAAGTGCTTTACCTTCAATCTCACTAATTCTGACTTCAATTGCCTCAATTCTGCTCCTATGACTTTCTACTGAGTTGTCTAATTTTGAAATTTTACCGTTAATCTTCTGGATTTCTGATTGCTGTCTCTCTATGGATTCTTGCAGCCTGTTAAATTTGTCATTATGCTCTTCTATAATCTTCTTAACTCTCTCTGTTGCTTTGTCTGTGTGTTCTTTGGCTTATTCTGTATTTTGTATGATCTCCTTCCTGATCTCTTGAAGAGTTTTGTATTTTAATCTTTTGTATTCTGCCTCTGGTAATTCCAGGAAGTTCTCTTCCTCTGGAAAATTTCTTGATCCTTTGTTTTGGGAGCTTGCTGAAGCCATCATGGTCTGCCTCTTTATGTGATTTGATATTGACTGTTGTCTCTGAGCCATCAATAAGTTATTATATTTATTTTACTTTTGCTTATTGTGTCTTAGGTTCTTGTTTTGTTTTGATATGCCCAAATAGGCTGCTCGTGTGAGCTAGTTTCATCATTAGCGCCTTTGAAGCTCTAATGTCCTGTCACCAGGTGGTTAGATCTGTTACTAGGTATGTGAGCTCAGGAGTCTGTTTACTTTTCTTGTATGGATTCAGCTCAGGAGTCCAGGTAGTTGGTCACCAAGTTTGTGGCGTAGACCCTCACCTACAGTCCTAGACGTGCAGGGGTGATTGGTGTAGCCACAAGTATCCGGCTGCAGTAGGGGGTCATGTGCTGAGTATGGCAGGGGGGTGACAACTGCCCAAGTGTCTGGCAGGAAAGCGTGGCCCTGTTGCCTAGAGCGTGTAGGTGAGTGGGTTTTGCAGCCAGACTATGGGCACCCAATGCTGTTGGCTGTAAGAACTTATTCTTGGACCACTTATTCTTGGTCCACTTATTCTTGGACCCCTGTCGCGGGTGGCTAGGTGGCATGGGTGGACCCTGCTTAATGCGCAGAGCAGTGCCAAATGTCAGAAACTTGCCACTCCACCTATAGCTGATACATTTGAAGTTAGGCTTCAGGTATATACCCTGCTGTACTGTGCTAATGAGGGCCTACATTGTTGAAATGGGCCCACGTAGGTCTATGCAGGGGTGAAAGGCATTCAAAATCCGTGGACCCCTTATGCCTGTGCCTAAGCAAAGGAGCTGTGCCTTCCCTGAGGTCCCAGCTTAGGGAAGCTGGCTGATTATTTTTTCCTGTTTGTTAATTTGTTCCCTCTCCAAGGTTGGAAGAATGTCTCAGGGCACATGATGGGTCCTACTTCTGGCCCAGGGGACACAGCAATCCCTGAAGCTGGCTCGGGACCAGTCCAGAGTGGGTAGGGGGCAGGTAAACAGGAGACAGGTTTTTCCCAAAGAAGGTGTTTTTGATCCATGCAACAGGTTAGACACATGTACTTACCTTTTTCCAACTGACCGCTGCTTTTCACTAGTGCTGGATGCCCGAGTAGACTCTGCCACTCGGTCTCTCCCGATATGGAAAACACCTCCTGAGTGCCACTGCTTGCCTCACCACGCGTGCCAGCCGATCTAGCCTGAAGGGTGCCAGCTCCCGCTGGGTCAGGTCTGGAAACTCCTCACTGCTTCTGAACTGTCTCTCCCTCCCCATCACTCAGTCCGATTCCTCAACTTTGCCTTTGATGTTCAGGGCCCCTAGATAACTATATATAATCGATTCACTTGTTTTTTCAGGTCTTTCTTGTAAGAGGGACCACAGGAAGCACCTATTCCGCCATCTTGGCCCTGCCTTGCCCTGTGGCAATTTCTTAAAATAAGACAACAATGAAGTTTGCCACATCAACTGACTCTTCCTTTCACAAAAGATTTCTCTACAGTATGTGATGCTGTTTGATAGTATTTTAGCCACAGTGGAACTTCTTTCAAAATTGGAGTCAATCCTCTCAAACTCTGCCGCTGCTAAGTATATGTAATATTCTAAATCCTTTGTTGTCATTTCAACAACGTTCACAGCATCTTCACCAGGAGTAGATTCCATCTCAAGAAACCACTTTCTTTGCTCATCCTTAAGAACCAACTCCTCATCTGTTAAAAGTTTTATGATGTGATTACAGCAATTCAGTCACATGTTCAGGCTCCGCTTTTAGTTCTAGTTCTTTTGCTATTTCCACCACATCTGCTGATAGCTCCTCCATTGAAGTCTTAAATCCCTCAAGGTCATCCATGAGGGTTGGCATCAACTTCTTCCAAAATCCTGTTAATGCTGATATTTTGACCTCCTCCCATGAATCATGAATGTTCTTAATGGCTTCCGGAATGGTGAATCCATTCCAGAAGTTTCTCAATTTACTCTGCCCAGATTCATCAGAGGAATCACTATCTATGGCAGCTACAGCCTTACAAAATGTATTTCTTAAATAGTAAGACTTGAAAGTTGAAATTACTCCTTGATCCATGGGCTGCAGAATGGATGTTGCATTAGCAGCCTTGTAAACAACATTAACATCCTTGTACATCTCCATCAGAGCTCTTGGGTGGCCAGGTGCATTGTCAATGAGCAGTAATATTTTGAAAGAAATCTTTTTTTCTGAGCAGTAGGTCTCAACTGTATTAAAACAAAGAAAACCTATTGCTGTTGAGTCGATTCTGATTCATAGTGACCCTATAGGTCTCAACAGTGACCTTAAAATATTCAGTAAACCATGTTGTCAACAGATGTGCTGTCATCCAGGCTTTGTTGTTCCATTTATAGAGCATAGGCAGAGTAGATTTAGCATAATTCTTAAGGGCCCTAGGACTTCTGGAATGGTAAATGAGCATTGGCTTCAACTTAAAGTCACCAGCTGCATGAGTCCCTAACAAGAGAAGTCAGCCTGCTCTTTGGAGCTTTAGAGCCAGGCATTGACTTCTCCTCTCTAGCTATATGAGTCCTAGATGGCATCTTCTTCCAATACAAAGCTGTTCTGTCTACATTGAAAATCTGTTTAGTATAACCACCTTCATCAATTATCTTAGCTAGATCTTCTGATCTCCTGGATAACTTGCTGCAGCTTCTACATCAGCACTTGCTGCTTCACCTTGCACTTTTATGTATAGAGATGGCTTCCCTCCTTAAACCTCATGAACCAGCCTCTGCTAGCTTCAAACTTTTCTTCTGTAGCTGCCTCACTTCTCTCAGCCTTCATAGAATTGAAGAAGAGTCTGAGCCTTGTTCTGGGTTAGGCTTTGGCTTAAGGGAATGTTGTGGCTGGTTTGATCTATACAGACCACTAAAACTTTCGCCATATCAGCAATAAGGCTGTTGTGCTTTCTTATCCTTTGTGTGTTCACTGGAGTAGCACTTTTAATTTCCTACAAGAACTTATCCTTTACATTCACAACTTGACTAACTGTTTGGCACAAGAGCCCTAGCTTTTGACCTATCTCAGCTTTTGACATGCCTTCCTCACTAAGCTTAATCAGTTCTAGCTTTTGATTTGGAAACCCTGGTGGCGTAGTGGTTAAGAGCTACATCTGCTAACCAAAAGGTCAGCAGTTCAAATCCACCAGGTGCTTTTGATTTAAAGTGAGAGACGTGCAAATCTTCCTTTCACTTGAATACTTAGAGGCTATTGTAGGGTTACTAATTGGCCTAATTTCAATATTGTCGAGTCATAGGGAATAGGAAGGCCTGAGGAGAGGGAGAGAGATGGGGGAATGGCCAGTTGGTGGAGTAGTCAGAACACACCCATTTACTGATTAATTTTGTGGTCTTATATGGGTGTAGCTCTTGGCACCCCAAAACAATTACTATAGTAACATCAAAGATCACTGATCACAGATCATCGTGACAGATATAATAACGAAAACTTTGAAATATTGCGAGAATTACCAAAATGTGACACAGAGACATGAAGTGAGCACATACTGTTGGAAAAATGGCGCCAACAGGCTTGCTCCACACAGAGTTGCCACAATCTTTGATTTGAAAAAACGCAGTATCTGTGAAGTGCAGTAAGGCAAAGCACAATAAAATGAGGTATGCCTATACTGTGTGTTGTCCTTCTCTTTACCAAAGTTGACACCTGTTCACTATCTAGTCAATGATTTCTCCTCCTTATCCCTCCCCAAGAAAGTAATTTTCATTTAGAGAATCAGGAGGGTTAGAGACATGGTACACATGAAGAGTAAAAACGGAAGGGAAACAAGGCAGGGACCAGATCATGAAGGGCATGGCAGGCCATGTTAAAACCTTTGAACAAGGGGTTAAGCAGGATTTACTTGTTGAAGGGGAGTCCTCAGATGGTGCAGAAGGTTAATGTGATCGTCTGCTAATTGAAAGGTTGGAGATTCAAGTCCACGTAAAGGTGCCTCAGAAGAAAGACCTGGTAATCTACTTCCAAAATATCAGCCATTGACGGCTACCACCAATGAATGTCCTGACAGGGAACACAACCAAGGGTCCCTGATGGAGCAGAAGGATGGGGTTCAGAACTCAAATTCTAGTAAGAAGACCAGACTTAATGGTCTGACCGAGACTGGAGGTGCCCCCGAAAGCATGGCCCCTGGACTCTCTTATCAGCCCAGAACTAAAACAATTTCCATGGCCAACTCTTCAGACGTTATTGGACTGGACTGTGGGACCTAAAGTGATACTCGTGAAGAGTATGCCCCTTAGTCAAGTAGATACAAGAGACCAAAGGGGCAGCTTCTGTCCAGAGGTGAGATGGGAAGGCAGAGAGAGTTAGAAGCTGGCTGAATGGACATGGTGAATCAGGGACGGAAAGGAGGAGTGTGCTGTCACAGAATGGGGTGAGCAATTAGGGTCTCATAACAATGTACGTATAAAAATTTTGTTTGAGAGACTAACTTAAAATGTAAACTTCATTTAATTACGACAATAAAAAAATATATCAACCACTGAAAATCCTATGGAGCACAGTTCTACTCTGACACACAATGGGGTCACTATGAGTCAGAGTCAACTCCATGGCAACTGGTTTGGTTTTGGTATTTGTTGGATGAACAACTCTGACATGCTTCTTTTGGCCTAACTTAAATTTGTATATCTCCTCAACATCACTGCACTCATATAAAAACATTAATATACTGCTTACCATGTACCAGGCACTATTCTAATGCTTTATGCAAACTCACTTAATCCAATCAACACTGGTTCTCAAAATCTTGCCTGCATCAAATCTCCTGGAAATCTTCTTCAAACAGACATTCCAGAGTTTTTGATTTAGTAGGTCTGGGGTAGAGCTCAAGAATTTGCATTTCAAGCCACTTCCCAGAAGATGCTGAGGCTGCTGGCCCAGGGAACTAATTGTGAGAACCACCACTTTACATCAATCTTATAAGGAAGGTACTATTATCATCACCATCATTCCCATTTTACAGATGAGGAAATAGAAGGTTAAGCAACTTGCCCACGGCTGTGTAGCTCTTAGTGACAGAGCTAGGATTTAATGTTAGTCATGTCTCCTAGTTCAAAGGTGGCAAACAAGCATATTTAAAGGATGGCATTTTCAATCCTTGCCTATAACTATCATATATCCATCATATATATATACATACACATACATGTATATATACGTATATATATATATACATGTATATGTACATATATATATACGTATATATATACATATATACATATATATGTACATATATACATATATATGTACATATATATACATATATATATACACACACATCGTACCTATGTATGTATGTATATAAAATAAATTACACTCCCCCACTGGGCAATAACTGACATCTGAGATAAGAGTTAGAAATGTTAACTGATGGCAAGCGGGTGGAGGGAAAGTCTTTGAGGAACACTTAGGACCTTCCAGTAAAGTTTTATTTTGATCCTACTGGGATGAAGCCAGGATTTAGGAAAGCACAAATTATCAACTTACATAATGACTAATTAAATATGTAAAAGGGAACCACATTAAGTAAAAAGTCACAACTCAAGAATGAATTGTGCATGAATACTCAATATGTTGCTTTAAATACGCTTATTTTTAATTTTTTTGTGAATTTTGAAAACTAACAGTATCTAGAGAAAATAACCTTGTCACACACCCTACTTCTGGGGGGCCCAAGATAAAAATGGCAATTCTTTCGTGAATCTGCTAGGTTTTCACATCTTGATCTAATTTGTAGCATCTTCCTGGTTTCCTTCCAATAAACAACTTCTTCCTTAAATTGGTGGCATTATGTTATTTTTGAGATCTGAATCACAGGGACTGTAATACAAGCCTGCATGTTCCATCTTGTCATTCTGCAGAGTGCTGTATATCTAATTAAAGCTTCTTACAGGTCCATAAAAAGACCTAACATTAAAAAAGCAGTGTGTGTTAGAGAAAGCCCCAGGGCAGACTGGAGAAGGGATTTTTTTCATTAACAATAAACACATTTGCTTAAATTCAAAGTTAAGTAATAATATTTTAATTTGTACTTGAAATTTTTAAATATTCTCCGAGCATAATCAGATCATGTTACCACATTTATGGTGTAGAACCGAAAATGGGTCACGTTCTTGCCAGCAGCACTCCAGCTTCCCAAGAAACACTGGAGATGAATAAATGATTTACCATGTGGCCAGCACTGCATTCCTCCTTTCTGGGAGAGAGTTGGAGCCAACTTTATGTAAATCAATTTATTTTATGTTCCTTCTAATTCATTGTTTTGTTATTCTTATGCCCTTGTTATTCTTACAGAATTTATTCAAAACCTGAGTTACAGAGCAACGATATTATAAATATTCTATTTTTCAAGGGCTTATTTATTATGACCACTGTTTTTGTGGTACTGTTACATCTCTGGGGCTATAGACCTTCAGTGGAAGCCTTTAACCACTGGAATTCCCTTGGGAGACCATCAGAGTGGTATTTTTCCCCCCTTTAGTTGGCTACAGGGTACCCTGAGAAATGATACCTCCCTGAGGGGGAAGGTGCATGGCCTTCCCAGCTTTCCAGCCACAAAGGAACGGATTCCATAAATCCAAATTAGGAGCTCTGGCTTAACAAGCTGCTAGAATGAGAAAGTCAATGTCAAAACGAGACTATTCTTGTATGGTCTTTCCTAGTCAGAGAGATCCCAGAGATGGAGCCTTGACTCAGCCCTGAGGGGCAGAGGCCCAGCCTGAGGCTTTCCTGGGCACAGACTCCACCACCCAAAGCCAAGGCATGAGGGTAACTGGGAGGCCCCCTTTAACAGAAAACCTTACCTTATAAGCCTGAGACTCAAAGGGTTTGCACCTCCCAACAATCCATTCCTGTCTCCCAATCATCTTTTACATGCAAAGTAGATGCTGTGGAGAAAGGCTGCAAGAAAAGGCTTCTGACATTTGCAGGTCAGCAGAGATTTGCTAAAGCCATTTAGATTTCTCTTCTTCCTGTCCATCTAACCAGACTTGGAGCACCTAGGCAGCTTTGTGTGTGTGTGTGTCCTTCTTTATCAGGGGTTCTTTCCTGGTGTGGGTGGTGGGGGGGGAGAAAGAGGGGAAAGCAGGTTGGAGGAACCTGGCATCAGGTTTGTTGGGTCTCCCTTCCAACCCTGGAGAGCTGGTCTCCATTGTGCCAGACCTTCAGGGGTGGAACTAGGAGCTGCTTTCCTCCCACCCCTACCCAGGCCTCTCCAGCCTGCACTAAACTCCCTTCCCAGCCACCAGACCCACGGAGGCACACAGTGCCACAGCTAATGCCTTGTGTGTTTTTAACCTGACTTTATGTATTTTAATGCTTTCCACGACCTTTTACCTTTCCATTCTGTTTCCAGAGGAGGCAGCCTGGTCGGGCCAGTGTCTCTGCTGACCTTTAAAGCCAGCACTGCATTTAGATGCTAGGCTTTTCTCCTTTTGTTTAAATATCAACAAAATTCCTTCAAATCAAATTCGTATAAGAAATTAACTGCACAGAATGAACATGTATGTGTAAACATATATACATGCAAATATATACGTGTGTACGTATATACATATACATGTATACATATATATACACGTATATACATATGGAGCCCTCGTGGCATAGTGGTTAAGAGCTACCGTTGCTAAACAAAAGGTTGGCAGTTCAAATCCACCAGACGCTCCTTGGAAACCATATGGGGCAGTTCCACTCTGTTCTACAAGGTCGCTATGAGTCGGAACCGACTCAATGGCACCCAACAACAAAATACGCATGTATGTGTGTATACATATATATATTTGTTTACGGAAACCCTGATGGTGTAGTGGTTAAGAGCTACCGCTGCTAACCAAAAGGTCAGCAGTTCGAATCCACCAGGCGCTCCTTGGAAACTTACGGGGGCAGTTCTACTCCATCCTATAGGGTTGCTATGAAACGGAATCGACTCAACAGAAGCAACGGGGTTTTATATACATACATATATACACGCACATATATGTGTATAAATTTTTTCCACCTTGCTTAGATCTGGGCGAGAGAGGCGGTAAACCTTTAAGGGTAAAGTGCGTGCCGATCCCTGCCCCCCAACCCCCCCGACGCAGAGTCAAGCGCGGACGCAGTTCCTTCCCTCCGTTTCTCTCCACAGCTCGCGCTACTTTTCCCGGCCATTGTCCGTGTTCCTGAGGCTTCCTCCTCCACAGTCGCCCATCCTCCTCTGGCGCTTCGCCCACTTCCTCCTGTCAGCCGCAGTCCAGACTCGCTCCAGTCGGGTAGCTACCAGGACGCCCTCAGCAGTCCGCTCACAGGCGCCCGCAGGTGCGCCTGCCCCGCCCTTCCCTCCGCCCCGCCCCGTCGTACGCGTCACAGTGACGTAAAGCCCGCGCAGGCGCAGTTCGGCACTCACCCCCACCGCGGCCGGTCGCCCGCTCGCTCGGTATTATGATTAGCGCTGGGTGCGGGGACCTGGCGACTGGGAGTGAGTCTTCAGCGCCGCGGCGGCTGCGGACGGACGCCCGTCTGCAGGCTGAGGTAGGGGCGAACGCTGAGCGCAGCGGCCGTGGGCAGGGGTGCGGGGCCGGCCTCCGCTGCCTCAGCAGTCCCCGCAGCTCCCGGGCTGGGTGCCCGGGCCGGGGCGTCCGCCGCAGGCTGAAAGTAAGTTGCGCGCTCCGCGCTCACTGAGCCGGCTGCAGCGCGCGGCCCGGGAGGACGCGGGGCCGGGGCTTCGGCGGCCCCGACCCTGCGAGGCGGTGGCGCGGCCTGGCGGCCGGGCGGCGGCGGGGCCCGGGCGGGAGCCGTCACTGCGGCGGCCGGCCGCCGGTGCCCGGAGGCCCTGCCCTTGCGGCCGCGGCGGGATTGCGGCACCTCGGGAGAAGCCCGCATCCCCGCGCCCCGCCCCGGAGCGGGCCGAGTGCGGCGCCCGCGGGGCCGCGGAGCCCAGTCCGGGTTCCCCGCGCTCAGGTTCTCTCAACAGGGTGTGTTCTGTCCTCTCAATTTGTTTTCTTTTTTCAAAGGAATCTAAAGATCTGGCTGCAGCAAGGGGGTTCCTCGGTAAAACTGCATCCTTACAATAGAATGGGGATATTGTTGTCTGTAGAGAAAGGGCAGCGGGGTAAGGAAGGAGGAGCAGTGCCATTCCCGAGGGAAAGCTAGAATTTTTTTGGATTGGGAAATCTCCGTTCCTTCCTATACTCATCGCCTGTTGATTTCTTTCTGGACCATTTTACAAAAACCTTCCTGCCTTTTGCTTGAACGTGGGATCTAGGAAAGTCGCAGCCTTTCATCCTGGGGGTTCCTGGTGCTCTGCTATTCCTAACAGTTGGATCAGATACAATCCAGTAGCTTCATAGGGAGTTCGGTTCAAGTCCAGTATTTGTGGGAAATTTAGCCGTAGAGTTATTGAATCTATAGACTTCCGAAGATACAGGACTTTTTAACTGTCAAATTACTTTTTCTTCCTCTTCCATTTAATTAATTGAGTAGTCTCAAAAGCTGACTTAACGGGTTTCACATTTTATTAAGTTTAAAGGCTTGCAAGTGATGGAACTGCAAAAGTTGGGCATCCTGTTGAATTTCCACCAAATTTCTGTCAAACATTAAATGTCTCCGTTTTAGTTTCTTGTATGGGGTTGGGAAACTATGTCCTAAATCAGTCCGTTGTCTGTAATTTTTCAGAATGTGTGTCAGTGAACTTTAAAGCCTGGGGGTTGTCAAGGCTTATGTAATCAATTTGTTAATTTATAATCTTGTTACATTGCTTTCCAGATTTATAAAATCATTCCCTTAAGGAAATCTGTCTTCAGCGTCTGCTTAAATATTTCTCTTGGAATTGGATTCCTGAAGAGGAGTATAGTGTACAAGTGATGATTGAACTTACCAGTTAGACTACTTTCTTTAAAAAAAAAAAACAAGAAACAAAAAAAACATTAATTCTTTTATCTGAATATCTGTATAACTGTTCCTGTGAGGAGAACAGGTGGCATTCCCATTTTGCAGAACGAGAAATGAGAGAAATTACAGGACATTCCCAAGGTCCCATGAAGCAGTACAGGAACTGGCAGTCAAGTTCACAGTGCGAGCTTTCTTAAATACTCTGTCTTCAAGGCTTTCTGGTCATGGACTCTTTCAAACTTTGACTTTGAGTGCCACCTTTCTATTTTTTAAATTTTTGCATAATCAGTTTTTATTGTGTTGGTAGGCAAAAAATTAACCTAACTCTATTAATTCTTTGCGATTCTGAGTAAATTTTTCTCAGTATTATTTCGGTAAGCTCCATTAGTTTAAAACATTATACTAGAATTCAGAAGTTATTTTTAGTTTTCTAGATCAGAAATACAGATTGGGCCTTTATGGTTCAAATTTAGTCTCATAATCCTGAAAGGAAATCCTATTAAATGTCCTTATTAAAATTGAGAGGAGCCATGGTGGCTCGATGGTTAAGCACTCGGCTGCTAAACAAAAGATCCATGGTTCGAACCCACCAGCCGCTGTGCCGGAGAAAGATGTGGCAGTCTGCTTCTGTAAAGATTACAGCCTTAGAAACCCTATGGGGAGGTTCTGTTCTGTCCTGCAGGGTTCCTATGAGTCGGAATTAACTTGATGGCAACGGGTTTGGTTTTAGTTTTATTAAAATTGGAGCCCTGGTGGCGCGGTGGTTAAGAGCTCGGCTGGTAACCAAAAGGTTGGAATCCACCAGCTGTTTTTTGGAAACCCTATGGGGCAGTTCTGCTCTGTCCTATAGGGTCATTATAAGTCGAAATCGACTCGATGGCAACGAGTTTAATGTTTTGGTTTTTATTAAAATTGAAGGGCTTTCATATTTTTAGTGGTCACAGGAAATACTATGGGTGTTTCCCTCATATAGAAAGTGAAACTAAATTGAAAAAAGTTGTTTATTTTTGGAGCTACTGAGTAGCCATGGCTCTAAGCACTGGTATAAATAAAGCATGATTTCTTCCCTGTTGCAGCTTGTCTGAATCTAAGAGCTCCTTGCATTGCCCAGGAAGTAAAGGGTATCAGCAAACTTAACACATGGCCAGAATTTTAGGAATTAAAAACAACTGAGGAACTGTAAAGCCTTAGTTTAACTGCCTCCCCGCTGTTTGCTTATCAACTAAGAGATAGAGGTTTTAGCCAAGACGCTTTTATTAAAAAACTGTTATCCAGAATAACAGTTACTTCTTGGTGTGCATGTATGTGTAGGTAAATTCTTAGAGCAATTTAGGTGGAAAAGTTGCTTGGATTCTAGAAGTTTTAAAGACAAACCTAACCTTTGATTATTCATGGAACCTTTTTGTGTCTATTTTTGGGGCCCTGGGTTAGAAGGAGAAGCCCTGATGGTGCCAGTAGTTAAGCACTTGGCTAGTAACCAAAAGGTCAATGGTTCGAACCCACCAGCCACTCTGCTAGAGAAAGATGTGCTTCCGTAAAGATTACAGCCTTGGAAACTCTATGTGGCAGTCCTACTCTGTCCTGTAGGGTTGCTATGAGTCAGAATCCACTCAACAGCAGTGGGTTTGGTTCAGTTTGGTTTGGGAGTTAGAGGGGGAGCCCTGGTGGTGCAGTAGTGAAAGCACTCAGCTACTAATTGAAAGTTCAGAGGTTTGAACCCACCAGCCTCTCTGAGGGATAAAGATGTGGCAGTCTGCTTCCATAAAGATTTACGGCCTTGGAAGCCCTGTGGAACAGTTCTACTCTGTCCTACAGGGTTGCTATCAGTTGGAATCTGCTAGATGGCAGTGGGTTTGGCTTTTGGTTTGGGTTAGAGGGTAAGAAGCCCTGGTGGTGCAGTGGTTAAGCCCTTGACTGCTAACCAAAAGGTCATTGGTTCAAACCCACCAGCTCCTTGCTGCTTCCATGGTGATTACAGCTTTGGAAACCCTATGGGGCAGTTCTCCTCTGTCCTGTAGGGTTGTTATGAGTCGGAACCCACTCTACAGCAGTGGGTGTTTTTGGGTTAGAGGGTAGTAGTAATAGAGAAGTGAATAAAAACCAGTTCTACCTTTAGGAGCTTATGGGCCATTGTGGGGGATGGGGTGGGGTTTATTGGAAAGATAACATGGGTAAACAGTAACAATATGATCAGATGAGTGCTGTGGTGAGGCATAGGCAAAATCCCTGAGGAAACGCAGAGATGGGGGCAGTGAACAATCTGACTTGGGAATGCTTGGCAGAGGTGGTGGTAGCTGAGCTGGTCTTGAAGCACGTGTAGAGTTCCCAGGCTGAGAAAAGGGAAGGGGCTCAGAGGGTTCAGAAAGGATCTGAAGACAAGGCCAAGTGGTGGGGGAAGAACTTAGGTCCAAGTGAGTGAAAGGGAATTGGAGGAGAGACCACACAGCTGCTCTCTTTTTAAAAGAGTTTGAAAAGCAAGGGGAAGAGGTAGGGGCAGTAGTTTTGGGGGGAGGAAGGGACGGGAGAGGGAGGAATTTTTTGTATTTTAGTTTGGGGAGAGCTGGTATAAAATTCCCCAGGCTTAATGGCATTATGAGTGACTGTGGCCCCTGGGAGTGTGTTGTCTGCTCTGGATGATCCGAAGTTGCGTTATTGACACTGTGGATCATTTCCTCATCCGCATTTCTGCACATCTGCTTGGGTTGTGGCCCAGTGTCCCATGGAAAACCATTTCTCTCCTTAAGGGGAGGACCCCATCTAAAGAGGATTCCTTTTCTGCCCTCCCTGAACATTTATTCTCTGCTGTCACTTCCAGAGCCTTCTGAGATTCTGGTTTGGCACGTCCAGCATCTGGTCTCTGCCCAGGTAGGCTCTTCCATGAAAAATCCAGCCTCTTTTCCCCTCCTTACTTGTTGTGTTGTACCACTCAGCCTGCTGCCATGTAGCTACTCAGCAGTTACTTCAGAGTCAGAGGGCACTGCCAGTCCCACATGATGTTTTAAGTTCTGGAGCATCTCCACTCAAACCAAAACCCAAACCCATTGCTGTCAAGTCCATTCTGACTCATAGTGACCCTAGATTGGGTCTGTCTGTATGTCTAAACTCATGCCCCCTCAACGACATATTTGCCTGGATCATTTAATGTAGGTTATGAAGTCGACACTCCAGATGTGTGGGCAACAGGACCTGTGACTGGTCAAATCACAGCCCACTGGGCCTCAGTTTCTCTGTTGTTGACATGTTATCTTTCTCACGCTCAAAAGAATGTTAGTTCATTGAAGGCAGGGGCCACATCTTTGGTCTCTATATCCCCAGTCCAGAGTAATACTTGGTGCACAGTCTGTGTTCCTAAGAAGTGCCTTGATAAAGAAACTTCAGAAATCTAATCTTTAGTTTGTAGGTTCATCAGCCCATTAATAGAACCCATACCTATTTTAATACAGCGGGGTTGGATTTAAAATACTTTTCAATGATAGAATTGTAGAACTGGAAGCCAGTCTTCCCATTTATACTAGCACATAATAGATGCTCAGGAAATGTTTGTTCCTGTCCTGTACTCCTGGTCTGAGTGAATGGCTCTACCACCCATTTAGAGTCATCCTAGATCTCCCTTTGCCTTGCTTCCCCTGGATTGAGTTCTTGGATTCTTCCCGAATGTGTCTCCTCAATTACATCCTTGTCACCACTGCCCTCTATTTTTTTTTTTACTTTAGCTTTTTTAAAATTGTGATAGTACTTACATATATATAAACCTATGTATGTATGTATATATGTGTGTGTATATACACACATATACAACAGAACATTTGCCATTTCAGCCGTCTTCTCACGGACAGTTCAGTGACATTAATTGTGTTCATCATGTTGTTCAACCATCACCCTTATCCTGCCCTCATTTTCGAGTCTTTAAGTAATCATTTTACCTGGAGATATTTTCAGTAGTCCCTCACCTGTCTCCCAGCTTCTAGTCTTGCCCTTCCAGTCTGATCTTTACTTTGCTACCAGAGTGATTAGTTTAATTGTCATCTCTGATTGCTGCTCCCCGCTCAGGATTCTCTGTCTCTTAGTGCCTGCCTTCATTTCTTTATTTAATAAAATGTATGTCTGTATTTTGAGCTGATGCTGTACAAAGTAGGCCTTGGGCTACAGAGGTGAATAAAACTGGACATGGCCTTATACAGTACTTATTTAGTTTAGAGGGGGACACAGATTATTAATCACATGATCACACAAATAACATGCAACCACAATTGTGATAAGGGCCATAGTGGAAAAGGACTGGTGCTGTGAGAGTGGATACAGGAGCTGGTGTGTCAGGAGTGTGGGGAGGCTGAGGGGATGCCAGGACCTTTAAGCTGGTCCCTAAAGTACAGGTACCCCAATCTGAGGAATATAAACTGATTTGCATGAATACAAGGCCCTTTGGGTATGTGGTTGTTGCCTACCTGTCTGACCTTGTCTCCTATGCTCATGTATTATTGTCCCAGTCACACTGAGCTTTCTCAGTACTCTTCCTGGAATGCCTCTTCCCGCCATCATCGATTTCAAGTTGTAACACAAAAAAAATAAATTTCTCTGGGATGCCTTCCTTGAACTCCCCAAGGCAGATTTAGGGGAAGGAACACCTCTTTTTGTCCATGTGTCTATTCCTGTAAGAGACTGTAAACAACTTGAGGCAGGGAACTTCCTAGTATATCTGGTAGAGGCTTTTAGGGGCCAGTTTGTTGGACCATATAGGGATGAGGGTACTGATATCAGAATAAGATGGGGAACCCCTCTCAAATATTGGAATCTCCTGGGGGAGAGGCCAGTTTTGAAAAGTTGGAAAAAAGTCTTTGGGCGATGTTGATCCCATTTCCAACTTGCTGATATGTATATTATCCCATTTAGCTTCCATAATAACTGTACAAGGTGGTGATTATCTTTGTTTTATAGGTAGAACTTGAGTAACTTGTCCAGTTCTAAATCCTGTGGCACTCTTTCCACTGCACTATGATGCTGCTCTCCATATTTGCTGAATAAATGAATTTTGATTATTTTTTAAAGCGCTCCTCCATGGTGAAGGTAATAAGAAAAGCTGACTATGGTACTTAGAAATGCTGAATTTTAGGACTGCTGCCCTAGTTCCTTCTCTGATGTTCTCTTCTCCCATATGTGTACAAACACACATATACACAAAACACACTCCTTTGGTTATATTATTGTCTTTTACTTTATACTGCATGTTGTTGTTAGCTGCTGTTGAGTCAGCTCCTGACTCATGGCTACCCCACACACAACTGAATGAAATGCTGCCCAGTATTATGCCATCCCCATGACAGGTTGTGGGTTGGACTGTTGTGATCCATATAGCTAGAGAAAGTACTTGAAGTATATTCAACTTGGAGCCCTGGTGGCACAGTGGTTAAGAGCTTACCTGCTAACCAAAAAGGTTGGCAGTTTGAATCCACCAGCTGCTTCTTGGAAACCCTGTGGGGCAGTTGTGCTCTGTCCTATAGTGATGCTATAAGTCAGAATCGACTCAACGGTAACAGGTTTTTTTTTTTTTTGTACTGATGAACTTGGTTTAATATTCAGCCTTGTTGGTTCTTCTAGGTTAGAGGGATTATATTTTAGATATTTTGATGTAAATCTTACCTTTACAATATGGCTTATTTAGATAAAGTTCATTTTAGATTTAGGACAAAGAATTTGTTACAAATATTTATGAACAACTGATGAAAGTAGAATGTACTGTATTCATGAATTTCTTTTTCAGATATCCATGATATTGAACAGCCTTTTTATTTAGCAGTGGACTGAAGCGTAGCAATTGAATTTTATGGTAAAGTTTAGCTTTCTCTTTTACCTCATTTTCTGTGGATTAACAGTTGCCTACGTTTTTATCGACAAAGTATTATGAGTGTACTAAAGAAATTTGAAATGAGAATATTCTCTCTATAATTCAAAGCTTTATTTTGCCCTTTGCTCTTCTATTTTATGAGTATTTGCTAATTATCTTGTGAAGGAAGATGCTTTTTCGGAAATGAATGGAGAGGATGCAATTTGCAAAATGAATTCAAATTGAGATTTTGGCAAGGGTCAAGTTTTTAAGGAGAAGATAGATCCTGCCTAAATTCTACCTGAATTACTAACTTGGTGTTGACTGTTTTGTGCCACTGGGGAGGACTCTTGCTATCACAAAATTGTGTGCATACTCTAAAGTATAGCTGTTTTCAAGATGCCATTCCATTTTTACATGACCGTCCAGTCCCTCAGTCTGTCTTTTGAATGGTTGTTTGGCTGTAACCTCATTTCTCCACTTAAAAAGCATTTTCTAGACATTTCAAAAAGTTCGTGACAGAATTATTTGTTAATACTGTGTATAAGGTCTTTGGTGGCACAAGGGAATTTCCTGTGTTTGATTGCTGGGGCAAGTTACTTGCATGGCATATCAGAATTGGAAGAACACCAGAAATGTCAAAGTAGATGTATTTTAGTGCAGTTGTTTCCTTGGGATTTAGAAAGGACTAAATGAAAGGAGGCATTGTATTGTTTCAGGAAGAAATGCAGGGCCAAGAAGTTAGTTGGACTTGGAGACCAACCCAGGCAGCTCTTACCTGAATATAGAATGGAGCAAAGTAAGCCTTTAACCTATTTGGCCTTGCTTTCTCATCAGTATATGGGTGTGATACCTCTATTATATTGTTGATTGTGAGGAATTAAATGATAACGATGAATGTCAAGAGCCTCGTACATACGTAGATTCCCAGTAATTAAATTCTTTTTCCTCTTTTGAGACATGGATTAAAACAAAACTGGAATTCTAAAATGGGCAGTTGTGGCAGTAAAAGAATTTTTAAAAATTGAAATAATAGAAGAAAAATCAACTGTGATTTTGGTATAGTGAGTCATTTCTATAGTAGATTTTTTAGGAAAATAGTATATATATGGTGATCAATGTGACAGATTCAATAAGTCGAAACCAAAATTGGTGTTTTATGGAACTTGGAAGTGAGCAATCAGCTTTTTAAATTGATTAAAATTCTCTAATGACTTTATTCCTATGTTGCTTTCATGTTAATACCTGAAGGATTGTCCTCTTTAGTTGAGGCTTCACATCAGTTCTGGAATAAGAACAAAATGGGCTTCTTCTGGGCCATTTTTTAACCCTTTAATGATATTTTAATCAAACTTAAGTATAAGTCAAAGATAGATGTGTGGTAAATTATTTAATATTTCAAGTTTTAGTTTTGAGAAGGAAAGAATTCATGAGGCGTTAGAGTTTTGTCAGAATCAGCCCTCTCCTTGCCTTATTAAACTTATCTGGCTGCTTCTACCCAAAATCATAACTTCACCTAAACTGGTGTTCTCCTTTCCTAACCCAGCCAGCCATATGCACGGCTCCTTTCCTGCTTTTGTTTACCCTATTCTCAGGAATGACGTTCTGCTGCTCCCTGTGGAAGGGTGGTCTGTAGGCTGCCCCTGTCCTTGGTAATCCTGTCCTTCAGTGTCTTCTTTTCTTCCTTAGGAGGTGCTCTTGTGGGACAGTGGTTGTGTGCTGGGCTGTTAACCAAAAAGTCTGCAGTTTGAACCCACCAGCTGCTCTGTGGGAGAAAAGACCTGGCGATCTGCTCCCCTGAAGTTTGCAGCCTAGGAAACACTGTGGGGCAGTCCTACTCTGTCCTATAGGATCACTGAGTCAGTTGACTCTACAGCATGTAACAACATTTTCCCTTTGACATACTCACCTCCGCTAACTTGCATAATTATTTATCTCTTTTATATGTAGACCCTGTTTTCTTAACTCATTGGTAAGGTTCTAGAGGATAGGGACTGTGTTGTGCCTCACACAATTAGGGCTCAAATATTTGTTAATGAAAATAGGCTCAGAGTTCCTGTTTCCTCCTCAGGCTGAAGGAATTGCATACCTTCTTGCATAGGGGAAGCCAAATATTTCATTGAGTGTATCTTATTTATTACAATTACACAAACAGGCTTTAGGCAGTATATTTTCAGGGAAGTTGGTTTATTCTTTAGATTTCTTAATGGAAAAGTAATTTGAATGCATAATTATGTACAGAAGGTCAGAATTTTAATAGTCTCTGCCTTTCCTGGATTTTAAAAGCAGCACATACTCACTGCCAAAATTTGAAAAGAACAGAAAAGCATAAAAAGAAAAAAGAAGTCTGTAATCTTACCAGTTTATCATTTTGGTATTTCTTCTGTGTATGCACACAAATTATATGCTTGTTTAAAAATTGGGATCATACAGTATGAATAATTTTGTATTTGAACTTTTTTACTTTTTATTGTGAGAATTTTCCATGAGATTAAATAGCCTCAAAATATAGGAACATAGTGTTAATGTGGATATGCTGTGATTTAACTTTTTACTGATTGTTGACCTTTATGTTATTTCTGATTTTTTTTTGCGTGTATAATTATCACTGTGCATTGTTGAATATAAATGTTTGTCTACACCTTTATTTCTTCAAGATATAAATTTAGTTGTGATATTATTAAGAATATTAATTATTTGAAGGCTCTTGGTACACGTATTGCCAAACTACTTTTCAGAAAGGTAATTTGCAGTCTCACCAGTGTAAGGCAATCCCGAATGATCCTGTCTCTTATTCGAAGTAAATTAAATGTCAGGTGCCATTGTTTTTGTTTACGGATTAGTTTATTTCTTCTGTTTCAACATTCTTTTTTGACCATCTTTTAATGACCATCTTCTTTGCAATATCAGTAGGGGAAAAAGAAGGTGACAGGTAGTTAAAATGAGTTTTGACAGTGTTAATAAAAACTTTGGAAGAGAGGAGATTTAGATTAAGTTTTAAAATTTTCCATAACTTCCAATTTAAATTCTGTTTTCCTGGCAAGAGTGAGTAATTGTGGGTTGGCTTTATTTATTTTGGAGTAATTTCTACACACCAGCTTTTGTTTAAGTCATTATTTATTATGTGAGCACTTCATGCCAGGATTGTCACCATACTCATTTTTAAGTCTCACTTAGCCTTAGGCAGAAATGGTGACAAGCTGAGCATTTTCATCACTTTTAACAAGAAACAGGTTCTTTTTAGGAATTTGAGCTTATTAGCTGTGTTGCTGGTCCAAGTTTTGTGGCTTAGATGTTAACCCCTGTCTCTCTACAAATACTGTTACTACTTTACATCAGTTAATGATTTACCTGGTTTCTGAATACATTCAGATTTCTTGGTATATCCTAGGTTATAGCTTGTTTTACTTAAAGGGAATAAAGACTACTGCAGCCAGCACATCAAGGGAATCTTCTGTATTGGCAACCGAGCCAGTGCCTTGAGAGTCTGGAGCAGGCTTCTCAACCTGGCATTCCTTGTCACCTGAGTGGCCCTAAGTCCACTAAAATCGACTACTTGGAAGAAAACTTTTAGAACATACTTAATAGTAGGTAGTTGTTTTCCTTTGGAAAATACTTTTTAAGAGATTCAGAGGTAAAGTTTACCTATTAGAACATTTCTAATAGTAAGTAATTGACTTACTCTTTTAATTTATAGTTCCCATTTTGATTTGTCCAGTGGCTGCAGACTGATCCTGCATGATAACCATACAGTGATACTCAGCCAATCCAGTGAAAAACTCTGGGTTCTTCTGTAACCTTGGACCTGGTTTCTTTGTCTTTGATTTATAGCTTATATTGATAACTCCCACAAGGAGCAGTGCCATTCTAGAAATGTGGAATATTGTTTACTTTGGAGAAAGAGAACAGCAGTGACGACTGCATGGTAGGGTTGTGCTTGTTTTCTTTGACTTGGAGGGTATTGATATTCCTTGAGGATTTAGCTGACTGTCTTCAGCCTATACCATTCTTGTTAATTGTTATCTTTGCTATTTTAGGAGTAAGGTTACCAAAACCAAACCAAACGCATTGCCATGGAGTTGATTCCGACTCATAGCAACCCTATAGGACAGAGTAGAACTGCCCCATAGGGTTTCCAAGGAGCGGCTAGTGGATTGAAACTGCCCACCTTTTGGTTAGCAGGCGAGTTCTTAACCACTGTGCCACCAGGGCTCCATAGCAGTACAATTAGGGTGGTAATATTAGAGAGGTAATACTCATCAAGAGTTCGGTGCTAACCAAAAGGTCAGCAGTCTGAGTCCAGTAGCCACTCCTTGGAAACCCTATGGGGCAGTTCTTCTCTGTCCTCTAGGGTCTCTATGAATCAGAATCAATTTGTTGACAACAGGTTTGATTTTTTTTTTTTTTTAAATATTCATTGAAGAGAATGTCAGCTGCCTTTTCTATAGATATACAGTTTAGCCTGATATTTCCCATGAGTAAGAATTAAATATTTCATTCCTTAGTATTTGTAAAAGATACCAGATAATTTCTATGTGTAAGAAGCTTAACTGCAGTTTTAACACAACCTTGCAAAAGCTCCACTTTTAGTTGTCAGTATTAGTGGGAGAGTATTGGCACAGATTTTAAAATATCCATTTAATTTTTTGGAAAGTTTTTGTAAATTTGTATATTGGTGGTCTGATTTTGTAGGACAATTTGTAATATTCCAGACGAAATCTAGAAAGGCTGTCGAGGTAGCCTAATTTGCCTGCCCTTTTTGTTTAGTTCCTCTACTTCCTTATGCCATGGATTGGTCCGCAGTGGCATCCAGGCAGAGCCATTGTTCTTCAACGTGCTGTTTTGTCCTCCTTGGGAGAGATGTGAGTGGGAGACATTTGTTTGATCTGCAGACCAGACTGTACTGGTGATGATGGCAATGAAAAGCTAAAAGTGGGTTTTGACAAGAGTAACAGGGTGCATTCCAAATTGACAGTAGGTTTAAGAGAGGCTGGTTCTACAACTGTTTTCAGCAGCTTGCAAAATGTGTGTAGGGCCACCCACACTTCCTTCCTCTTTTCCAGCCACACCCGCATGCTTCAGTTGCTTCTGCTCTCTTGAGCTAGGAGAACATGAGTATATTCTTGCAGCATGTACCAATACTTGTTTCTCAAACATGAATTTCCATACTATAAACACTCTTGACTAGCTGGCCTGTTTCATTTAGGCCCAGCCTAGATATATGCATTCATTAGCATTTACTAAATAAGAAGGCTGCTTTAGAATGACCTATTTTAGTGGTTTTGCTGTTTAAAAAGATGTCATTTTAGCAATGAAGTCATTAAAAATACTGATGTAGAATAACTTTTTAGTGCATAGAAGAATGTTCATCATATAAAGCAGAGGAAAAAGTAGTTATCAACTTATGTACAATATTATAGCTTTGTAAAGAAAGTAGATATAAAGGATACATATTCAAACCTGAATAGAAGTCATTTTGGATGAGATTACACATGATCTTTATTTTCTCTGTTAAGCTTTTCTGCATTTTCCAAGTTTTCTAAAGCAAACATGTATTAACTTGCTTTTGGAGATGAATATTTAGAAAATAGTTATAAAACTATATGTGTATTTTCCCATTTTATAAAAAATTTGTGTCTAGGCGTATATTATGCATAGAAAATACTTTGTCAGGCTGTGTACCAAAATGCTAACAGAGGTTATCATAGAGGGTGGGATAACGGATGTTTTTAAAAAGTCTCCTCTCTTCTTGTCATCTGTACATTCTAATTGTATTTTTTTCTGCACAAAACAGATAACACTTTCATAATTGAAACAAAAAATACTAAAACAAAGGAAAGTGTTATGTCAAGTGAAAATAACCTGATGTAGAACATACGGTTATGTATAGAATGATCATTCCTTTGTAAAGCAAAGTAAAGAAGAAGCTGTATATAAATATTTGCAGGGAGGCCACTGAAATGTTTAATAGGGCTGATCTTCAGTGGAAGGACTGTAGATGCCCCTTTTTTCTTTCTACTTCCTGTTCTGCGTTTTCCAAATTTTCTATAAGAGCATATCACTTTGATGGGGGAAAAAAAATGTAAAGGAACATTTAGCGCTCTTTGAAAGGGTACATCTGACAGAAAGTCATCTTAATATCATTTTAAAAGCAAATACTTAGATTTTGTGGGGTATTTTGTTGAGAAATCATCAGACATCTGATGCCCAGCTAGAGACATTATTTCTTTTTTCTTACAATCTTAACAGCACTCATTTTCAATTTGATACATTTTAGGAAACTGAACAACAGCATTTCCCTGAAAGCAAAAGAGATAATAGCTAAGTAAATTCATTCTCTTGAAGTAGGGTAGAAAACTAAAAGAATATCTGCTGGATGGGAGAGGGGGTAAACACCATTGTTATAACAATGATGGTGGTGGTGGCGGCTAGTATTTACGGAATGCTTACTCTGTGCCAGGCCCTATTCTAAAAATTTTACCTGTGTGAACTCATTCAATCCTCATTTCTAACATTTTCTAATGAGAAAACCTTCCATACAGAGAGGTCAGGTAACTTCCTGAAGTGCTGTGGCTAGTGAGTGACTGGTGGAGCTGGGATTCGTATCCAGCCGGTGCCCTGCAGAGCCGGTACTCAACCACTGGACTACCACACTGCCTTGCTGCAGAGACGGTGGATGGAAGGACAGCTGCTGGAAAGAGAAGCAGACGGGGGTAATGGAGGAGCTACCACATCCCACTTAGAGCTGAAGGGCCAGCTAGGCATCCTACTGTTGTGTGACTAGACGTAGGCCTGTGCCCATGGCTTTGCTGGCACCGTTTGTGCTGCAGAGCTGTCTCCATCTCTCCTCATCCCTTCCTTCCCTGCAGTAGATTTGTTTTCACATCCAGAGATCACCTTTCCTTCTTCTTTCACCTTTCCTGTCTAGTTTGCCCCACGTTTGTACTCCTTTTCCCCCAAGCTCACCTGAGTTTAGGCTTAATAATTACCCCGGTACAACTCAACTTTAACGTGTAATGTAAATTGCCACAAGGTTAAGCACTCAGCTGCTAACCCAAAGGTTGGCAGTTTGAAACCGCCCCACGGCCCTGTGGGAGAAAGACCTGGCAATGTGTTACTGTAAAGATTACAGCCAAGAAAACCTGAGGCAGCTCTACTCTGTCACATGCGTTCACTATCAGTTGAAAATGGCTCAATGGCACATAACAACAACAACAAATATGAATGTTTGGGAGTCCCTGGGTGGCACAAATATTTAAGTGCTGGACTGGTTACCTAAAGGTTAGCAGTTTAGACCCACACAGAGGTGCCTTGGCAGTAAGGCCTGGCAGTCTGCTTCCGAAAGGTCACAGCCTTAAAAACATTGTGGAGCAGTTCTACTCTGCACATCGACTTGATGGCAACTGAACCACAACAACAGTACGAATGTTTAGGCCTTTCGGTTATTTGTGTGCTATTTCAGTGTCTCAGAAAGGCCCGTAGCACTACCTCAGTCAGTACTCTCTCACCGTACCGTGGTCTGCTCACATACTCCTTGTTCATAGTTATAGTTTCTTTACCATCAGATAGGAACGCGAAGGTGTTATGTGTGTTTCCTGATGTTGGCATCATGGTTGATTTCTGTCAGCCTATAGACGACAGCATGTTGCAGACATTGCCCTCCTTGGCTGTCATAGTGTGTGTTTCATGAGCCATAGAGGTTCCTGGAGTTGGGGTGGGCTTCGGAGCCAGGCTGAGCTGCTGTTCATCGCGCAAGTCTAGCTTCATTGTACCGACCTTGCAGGCTTACAGTGAGGAGTCAGTGAAGTGTTGGTTCAGTGCCTGTTACCCAGGAGGCGTTTAGAAAACAGTGAGCACGCTGTTCATTATTATTTTCTCCTCCTTCCACCCTAAGTCATTGGAACAGACTTTCAGAGCTGTCTACCTGCAAAAATCTCTGTACCTGTTCACTCTGAAATTCTTATTTCCTAAAGATTCCTTAAAGGGGTTGTAATTCACAGAGGAAACAGCATAATAGGGGTGACTGGGCAACTAAAAAGGAACCCTGGTGGTGCAGTGGTTAAAGCAATCAACTATTAAAAGAAAGGTAGGTGGTTTGAAACCACCAGCAGCTCCACGGGAACCCTATGGGGTCACTATGAGTTGGAATCAACTCAGTAGCAGTGGCTTTTTGGTTTTGGGGGCTACTAAAAACAGATTTTTGCCATTTTTATCCTTTTATCTAAATCCAGCTTTAGGCTATATGATTTTAAGCAGAGTTAAAACAAATAGAACTAAACTAACTAAAATCTTTTTCTTTATTTTCTTTCAGGAGAAAGACCCAACTGACGAAACATAGTGATACCAAGGATTATTCAGTATGCAGTTTGCAGGGTATGTCTTCAAGTTGGTATGAATTCACCTTTACATTCCAAAAGCCACATCTTAATGTTTGCCGTTGGTATTCAGAATGACTTTTGGGTACTGTGAGATCCTCAGATATCAAAAATGATTTAATTATTTCCTATCTTAACTCAAAATGCACTTGATAGTAGGACTAGACGGTGGGCTAGTCTTTAAAAAGATGTTCAATAACAAGGATTTTTTTTTTCCTCCCAACTTTCTGTTAATCATAACGTCGTGTTCTTAGGTATACAATTTAATTACAGTTCCACAGACTCTAGGGATACTGTACAAAAAGCAAATTCTTTGATGGTACAAGTGATTTATCATTTTACTATATGATACTTTGTGATTATGAAGAGACCCTATTCTTTCCTGTGAGCTCACTATTAGATGAAAGATGATCTCATTGTGCCCCTTTGCTGGCACAGGTCTGGGAGGAGAAATGGTGTTAATAGTGATTATCTCTGGATATCTGAGGCCCTGAAAAAAAGATTTTCTCATTTATTACTTTTGTAATTAAATAGTTTTAATTAAAAACTGAAACTCTGGTTTATAAAAATCTAATTTATATGCCATTTACCAGGAACACATCTAAACTAATATGATACATGAAAAGAACAAAGATTATATGACTTGAAGGTGATCTGAAGTCTCTTTCAAAAGCTAATGTTGCCTGTGCAAACTTGTGCAATAGAAACATAGACTTAGGAAGAATTTTAAGAATAGTTATTGCCCTGATAATTAATTGAAGCTAAAGATTTAAAGATAGTTTTCTGCCCAGTGCAGTTAGCCTGTACTTTTTATTTTTGAAAATCAAATATACCTGAATTAAAGTTTCTTCTGAGTAACTGCTGACCAAAGAAAGCAGAGTCTTCCTTTCCATTTGGATTTTCCTGTTAATCCTATCATTGAAATTATTAACTCAGAAGCAGGACTAATACAACACAGTGTAGAAGAAATCTGCTTTTTCTCCATCACCTGTAAATTGTACTGGTTTCTTATTTTAAAATCATAATAGAAGAAGTATTAGTAATTTTGTTTTGCTTCCGAAATCAGTTTGCAGAAAGAGTGTAGCATAGTGGTTAAAATCATAGACTTTGGTTCAGACAGCCCTGGGTTTGAATCCCAGCTCTGTCACAGGCTGGCACTGTGGGCTAGACCAAGTTACTTAACATTTCAGTGTCTCAAAATGGGGCTAATAAGCCCTCTCTCTGAGGGCATTTATAAAGATTAAATGAGGACGAGGTATAGTGTTTTTGGTGCATGACTGGCATGTCATACTCAGTGAATGGTAGTTACTGTTTATTATTATAATAGTTACTAAAATGTAAAAAAAATAGAAATTTATTAACATTGGCTTTTTAAGTTCATGATATATATATTTTTTAAGGTAGGTATATGATTCAGATCATTTCTATTTGCATGCGAGAATGACTTTATGCTTGCTTGATAGTTGGTTTTTAACTCTTAAAGATATCCCAAATGTAACATCCTTTAGCATAGTCAGAATGTTTATAGTGGGTATAGGCTTTGACATAAAAATTAGGTTTTAATCCTAGCTTCAGCGGTCAATATGTTACGTATACCTAAAACAGAGCCTGTTTCCTTGACTCTAATAATGGGACTAGTACCAACCTCTTAGGATTGTGAAGACCCAATGAAACAATCCAGTTTGGTGCATTTTGCACAAATAATAGACATATAGTAGATTTTCAGTAAAATGTTAGATTTTCTTCTATTTTAAATAAAATGAGATTTAAAAGAATTTAATGATAGTGCTTAAAAAAAATCTACCTATTTGTATATACAATTTAACTTTTTAAAATATTGCCAACTAAGTGGAGTAAATAAGTCCTGGTCTTAATAATATGTAACTGAAAGTGTGAAACTATTCTGGGAACATTACAGAAGGTTTTACCAAAGGCATGGATATGCACTAATAGGAAATAGAGCTAGTTTTGGGAAGTCGTTGTATTCCTTGTTGAATTTTGTTACTTATTTTTATTAATTTTTGGTCAGACAAAATAATGGTATGAGTTCAGCCTGTGAGATTTAAAGAAGCATCTTAATTTGTATGCTTTTATGTATTGATTTGTTTTTCTGAGTGCATCCAAAATTAAATGGTCTTTAAGAATGCATGCTTGTTTACTCTTAAAATATAAGCAGCTCATGGTGGGTTATGTTGGAAGATTGGAAAACCATAATAAAGATGGGCAGTACAAAGAGTGAGTTACCAGTCAGCAAATAATTTATTAAGTACCCATTGTGTGAGATCTATTGTTCTAGGCACTAGTAACACAAGAGCCTTGTAAAAAAAATTTTTAAAAATCTGAATTTGAAAATTTAACAAAACAGTTTGGAATACCTGCCATACGTAAAGCTGTTGGTGGAGGATAGAACAGCAAAATAGAACCTTAGAATAGAAGGTCCTCAAGAGCCTTCTAGTCTCAGGATGGAGATGGTATACCCAAATACCTATAGAATAAATACCTATAACATGGAGGTGTCCCAGAAAATGCTGGAAGGGTAAAGAAGGGAAGGTAAATTCCACATGGGAGAGTTAGAGAAGACTTCACTGAAGGGATATATGTGCACTTACAGGAAATAGTGCTAGCCTTGGAATAACAGCAAAAGGTTGTTGGGTTTCTGTCCGAATGTTTATTCTTTGTTTTCCCTTTCTTGTCAAATCTTGCCTTGTTTATTAAGCCACTAATTGATATTACTTTTGGAAAATGTTTGCTTTTTAAACATAGCTTATCAAACTTGCCAGCTTTCTTATTTCTGACATCAGCAAAAAAGTGGCTTTCGACATAACTTATTTTTTATTTTGCAGAATTTTATTTGACATTTAAAATTCTCAACCTTTATAAAGAACTCTAAATATAGAAATAAGTTCTTATAAATGACCCTGACTCATTTTATGTCTCAACTTATTTACTTCTAACCTTTTCTGAAGATGAAAAATAAAATGAAGCCATTTTAAAGTATGCTATAAAAGGAAAAGTTACAGGAACATAATTTTGTTTCTCCTCTTATTTTGTAGATGTCCATGGCGGCATTGAAAATGAATTCTTTATTTTCAACAGATATTCTTATATGAGAAGATCCATTTCAAAAAGTCTAAATATTTCTTCTTCTGTTGGACCAGCATGGCAGGATTCAAGAGAGGATATGACGGGAAGATTGCTGGATTATATGATCTGGATAAAACCTTGGGTCGAGGTCATTTTGCAGTGGTTAAACTTGCCAGGCATGTTTTTACAGGTGAAAAGGTGGCAGTAAAAGTTATTGACAAGACAAAACTGGACACGTTAGCCACTGGTCATCTTTTCCAAGAAGTGAGATGTATGAAACTCGTGCAGCATCCTAACATTGTACGCCTTTATGAAGTTATTGACACCCAGACCAAACTATATCTTATTCTGGAACTTGGGGATGGAGGCGACATGTTTGATTATATAATGAAACATGAAGAGGGTCTTAATGAAGACTTGGCCAAGAAATACTTTGCTCAGATAGTTCATGCTATATCTTATTGCCATAAACTCCATGTAGTTCACAGAGACTTAAAACCAGAGAATGTGGTCTTCTTTGAAAAACAAGGTCTTGTAAAGTTGACAGACTTTGGTTTCAGCAACAAATTTCAGCCAGGAAAGAAGCTGACTACAAGTTGTGGCTCTCTTGCATATTCTGCTCCAGAAATTCTGCTCGGTGATGAGTATGATGCACCTGCAGTAGGTAGGTAACCTTCTGTCCATTATTTGCTCACTTAAGTTCTACCAGCTAGAGTTTAGTTGGTCACATTGGTTGTTTATTGAAAAATAATGTGTGAAATAATTTCCATTGTTAAGTGTCCTAATTAACGGAACTGGTTTCATGAATGCCATAATATCCCTAAAGCTGGCATTTAGTCTATTTCAGTCTTTAGATGGCAAATGTCAAGTTTATTTATCACCACAAAAGAAAATAAGTTATCCTTTAAGGTAACCTCTCATCTGCACATTATAATTTTTTTAAGGTCTGAGTACTTGTTTTGTCTTCGTAGATTCTTCTGGTAGTGGTTGGGCCTAGCTGTCTCCTTCCTGAGAATCCCTTTTAACAGTATTTTGGGACCCATATTGGAGAGGTATTATGAATATTATAGTGCAGTGTGAAGTTTGAGCATTGGAATCATTTATTAACTATGACATTGAAAAAGGTACCTGACCTCTCTTGGCTTTATTTCTTCATCAATAAAATAGGATTAAATCAGATACAGGTATTGTATTTAAATTATCTTGTTTTACTTTTCACAGTGACCTGTGTGATTGCTATTGTCAGTCTCATTGTACAAGATAGGAGACTGACATTCTAGTGCCTGCAACATGGTAGATTCTTGAATAGTGGCAGCCATTGACATTCCCAACCTGCCCTTCCCCGCTACTCCCAATGCATTTTTGTGCTCTCACTCACTTGGCATGAGTTATCTACTTGTGGTGGAGGTGTTTACTGCTTTTCAGCTGTGTCAGCTTTGTCCCCTTTGGGTCTTATCTGTCCTAAAAGTAGTGTAGGAATTTAATTTTAATTTTTAAGGCTTTGTTAATTTAAGGTGTGGTCAAATTTTACATTTTTAGTTTAATCTGGAAAAAATATGCCCTAATATTAAATGCATATGATGTCAAACTTCATAAATGAGGAGTCTTCCATTTTCATTCTGATCATTTGAAGTGCAGGATACGGAAGATTGCTGACGTTATACTGAATACGGTGTACACCAAGGCACTGCTTTTCATGTTAGGTTAGTGTGTTCTGGAAAAGAAAAGATTAATGAATGGGTTCTGCCCACTAGAGATAACCAGGCTTCACTGAAGTCTTTCATTAGAATATTTGAGCAAGAGAATTTTGATTAGTAGAGCAGCTCTAATCAGAAAAGCCAGGAATTTACAGAAGAGGAAACAGAAATGTTTGCACTTGAAAAGATGTGCAACCTCATTGATAATCAGGGAAAAGAAAATTAAAACCACAATAAAATACTGTTTCATACTGTTCACATTGGCTAAAATTAAAGCCAGACAAAATCAAATGTTGACAAGATGACAGAACATCAGGAACTCATACTATTTAGAGAACAGTTTGGCAATACGTAGTAAAGATGTACACATCCCATGACTAAGCAATTCTACTATGTATGCACCCTAGAGAAGTTTTTATTCATGTACAAAAGAGATTTTCAAAGGTGCTTTTAACAGCATTGTTAAATATTCATTAACAGGGGAATTGTTCAATATTCATACTACAGAATTCTATATGTCACTGACAGTGAATGAACTTGAACTATGTGTGTCAGCATGGCTGAATTTCACAGATCTACTGTTTAAGGGAAAAAAGCAAGTTGGTGAAGTATGCATATGTTATGCCATTTATATAAAAGTTTAAAACATACAAAGCAATAGTGTATAATGTTTAGGGATGAGCTGAAGAATGGATAAGATCAAGATGGGTTACCTCAGGGGGCAGCCATTTCTAGAGTTTCAAAGCATCGGCGATGATTATTTCTTAAGTTGGGTGGTGGGTACACATGTTCTGTAATGTTCTTTTACTTTTTTGTGTATCTTTAACATTGCATAATAAAACTTAAAAAGTTCCAAAAAAGGAAAAGAAAATTGTCTGAAAGGATGCACACTGATCTGATAAATGATTACCTTGCATTGGTGAAATAGGATTGGGTGGAGTCCCTGGGTAACTTTTTCATTGTCTTTATTTATTCTAATTCATTTTGTGTAATTGAAATAAATACAGAATTTTTTCTTTTTTAAACAAGTGGGCAGATATCTTTCTGTTAATATGCTGTTAGTATAGAGGATCAAAATCAGTCAGTGGTTTTCACAAATACTTAGCAAAATAAGCATGGACAGGATTGAAATCTGTCATTTTATTAAATTGTCAGATTTACTTCCCTTTTAGTTAAAGATTGTTGATTTGCTTCTGTTTCTTTGTTTACTATGCATACTTACTTAGACTTAATTTTACAAATTTCTTGGTTTACCACTGATTCTTGACCTCACTGTCCTTCACTTGGATTATTTTTGTTTTGTTTTGGTCGTAATCCTTTCAGAAAGAATTTGTAAAAAAAAATCCGCAAGTTCTTGTCTGTCTAAACAATATCCTAAAATTTGAATAATCATTTGGGTATAGAAATATATATTCAAAATAATTTTCCTCCCAACTTTGAAGATAGTTATCTGTCATCTTCTTGCTTCCAAAGCTGCTAGTGAAGCGTCTGTAGGACTATATTTCATTGATTCTGACAAACACGTTTTTTGACATTTTAACACTTCCAAAAGCGCTCTGTTTTCTAGGGTATTAGTTCTTCTGTTGAATGAACTTCGTTCCTCTTGCTCATGGTGTTCATTTTTCTTAGGTGCTTAGGGCTTGTTAGTTGTGAGTTTATCTGTTTTTGAGGTTTGTTGATAGCCTGTCTATGAATACACTGCCTGCCTCCAGGGGATGTGGGAGAGGAGCAGGGTGTGCAGCCAGGTGGGATGTCCTGGTATCTGATGTTGTTCCACAGAGTGTCAGTAGACACCTTGGACACTATCCTTCTCTCTCTGTCCCTAATGCCCACAGTCACTCCTTCTGCCTAGAACAGATATCTGCTTGGGCATGAATGGAGCTAGTTTAGGGTTTTGGGGTGGAGGAAATGGCCCCCAGTTAATCTAATGGTCGCCTTGGTGCGGTTCCTTCCAGTTTCCAGTTTGTCTTCTAGAAGGGAGCACCACAGAAGTGCCTCTTAATTGGGCTCTGGTTTCCTCTTTCAGTTTGATCCCACCTTTTCTGTCATATCTAGTGATTCGAGAGAGAGAAGGGCGTCTCTGTCAACATGTGTTAAGTTGACTTTACTAAGTTAGAAAAGAAAGAAAAATGTCATGTATGAAAAATCCTGGAATCTCTCATCACAGTCCTTGGAATTTCTGTGGTAGAGATCACAGTGCAGCAGCATAGGAGATAGAGAGCTCATAGCTGCTTGTTAGATCGTTTTACTCAATGGAAGAACTCACTAGAATGAGCAGGCAGGGGAATGAGCCTGTGCCTGTTGGTTCTTGGCACACTTCATGCCTTTGCTCTGGAGAAAACAGGCTCTGCTGAAACTCAGGGTGGCCTTGCTGCCTGCCTGCCTGCCTGCCTGGTGGGGTGGCCTGTCTATAGTGAGGTACCAAGTGGATTTCTGGGTAAATACTTTTTTTCCCCCCAAAGCAGCATTGGGAAAGGGTTAAATCAAACCAGTTACCATTGAGCTAACTCATGGCATCCCATGTGTGTCAGATTAGAACTGTGCTCCATAGTGTGAATTAAATTTGGTATTGAGAACTTTGTCATCTCACCTGAGATTTGGAGACTTCCTAGGATGTTACAGATCTGGAACTGAAAAACCCCTGTATTAGATGCTTCCTAGTTCATAGACAGACTTCAGAAATGAAATATTCTGTCTGTACATTAATTTATTATCAGCTATTCACTAGAAAGCCTAATTACTTAAAACATGACTCCATATTAACAGAATGCAAAGGTTTTGATTTAGAGTCAATATGTGTAGCTTCTTGGGATGTAAACAGAAAACCTATATACACTCTGTAGTAATATTTCTCAAGTTCTTGGTTTAGCATTT
This sequence comes from Dugong dugon, assembly GCA_030035585.1. NCBI lineage: Eukaryota > Metazoa > Chordata > Mammalia > Sirenia > Dugongidae > Dugong > Dugong dugon. The sequence goes on along the minus strand of CM057481.1, from coordinate 23,970,931 downwards.
AATGGGAATTATCTGCTGTTATGAGCAGTGTTTTCATGAATATTATTATGCAAAAACTAGAGTTCTTATTCTTCATAAATCTGTTTTGCCATGCATTAGAATATTATTCTTGTACCTGCTTTGAGTAAGCTAGGAATAGAGGGGAACTTCCTTGACTTGATAAAGAGCATCTACAAAAACCCTACTGCTATCATCATACTTAATGGTGAAAGACTGAATGAATGCTTTTCCCTAAGATTGGCAATAAGGCAAGGATGTACACTCTTACTTTTCTTATTCAGCATGGTACTGAAAGACATATAGATTGGAAAGGAAGAAATAAAACTGTATTTGCAGATGACACGATTGTCTGTAGAAAAAATCTACAGAAAATCTAGAACTAATAAGTGAATTCAGCAAGGTGGCGGGATCCAAAATCAACACACAAAAATCAGTTGCATTTCTGTACACTGACAATGAACTTGTGGAAACCAAAAAACAATACCATTTACAATTATGCCAGAGAAAATGAATTACCTAGGTATGCATATGACAAAATACGTATAGGATCTATATGCTGAAAATTACAAAAACTAATGGGTCATATGGTAATTCTATGTTTAGCTTTTTGAGGAACCATCAAACTGTTTTCCAAAGTGGCTGCACCACTCTACATTCCCAGTAGCAGTGGATGAGGGTTCCAACCTTGTCAACACTTGTTATTTTCTTTTTTTTTTTGATAATAGCCATCCTAGTGGGTATCAAGTGGTATCTCATTGTGATTTTGATTTATATTTCCCTAATGACTAATGATGTTGAGCATATTTTCATGTGCTTATTGGTCTTTGCATATCTTGGTGAAATGTCTATTCAGGTCCTTCGCCTATTTTTTGATTGTGTTGTCTTTTTGTTGCTGAGTTGTAGGATATATATATATATATATATACACACACACACACACACACACACACACACACACACACACACACATAAATGTACATATATATGTATATATATATTTATATTAATGTTAAGTCCCTACCAGATATATTAAATCCAAATATTCTTCCCCATTCTGTAGGTTTTCTTTTTACTTTTTTTGATAATATCCTTTGATGCACAAAAGTTTTTAATTTTGATAAAGTCTGGGTTATCTGTTTCTTTTGTTGCTCATGCTGTTGGTGTTGTGTCTAAGAATCCATTGCCAGATCCAGAGTCCTGAAAATTTATCCCCTATGTGTTCTTATAACAGTTTTATGGTTTAAGCTCTTATATTTAGGTCATTGATCCATTTTGAGTTAAATTTTTATGTGGCATGAGGTAAGCGTCCAACTTCATTCTTCTGCATGTGGATATCCAGTTGTTCCAGCACCATTTGTTGAAGAGACTATTCTTTCCCTGTTGAATGCACTTGGCACCCTTCTAGAAAATGAATTGGTCATAGATGTATGGGTTTATTTCAGGATGCCCAGCTGGTTTTGACAAAGGTGCAAAAGCAGTTTAATGAAGAATAGATAACCTTTTGAACAAATGGTCCTGGAGTAGTCGAATATATGTAGACAAAGAAAGGAAGATCGACCAAACTTCACATCTAATACAGAAATTAACCCAAAATAGATCATGAAGTTAAACATAAAACATAAAATTATAAAACATTTAGGGGGGGGGAAAAAAAAAAAGGAGATCATCTTTAGGATTTAGATAGAGGCAAAAAATTCTTGGACTTAACACCAAAAGCATGAATTGGACCTCATCAAAATTAAAAACTTTTGCTCTGCTAAAGGCTCTGTGAAGAGGATGAAAAGAAAAGCTACAAATGGAAGAAAATATTTGTATATCACATAATTTGACCAAGGACTAGTATCTATAATATGTTGTTGTTAGGTGCCGTTGAGTCCCCTCCAACTCATAGCGACTCTGTGTGTAGCAGAAGGAAACATTGCCTGGTCCATCTACGGTATATGTGTATATATATATAAAGATCTCTCAAAACTCAGCAGTTAAACAAAAAACATTAGGGAAATGTGAATTAAAATCACAGTGAGATAGCACTACATACCTAACAGAATAGCTAAAATAAAAAGTAGCGATAATACCAAATGCAGATGATGAAGATGTGGAAAAACTGAATCACACATACATTGCTGGTAAGAATATGACATGGTACAATTACTTAGGAAAATAGTTTGACATTTTCTTATAAAACTAAATATACACTTAGCATATGGCCCAGCAATTGCACTTTTGGGCATTTATGCAAGAGGGACGAATACCTATGTTCACATAGAAACCTGTACATGGATGTTCATAGCAGCTTTATTTGTAAAAGCCAAAACCTGCAGACAACCCAAATGCCCTTCAGCAGGTGAGTGGTTACACACATTGTGATATGTCCCATACCATGGAATACCATGGAGCAATAAAAAGGAACACACTGTTGATACAACAACTTTTTTACTGAGTAGAAAAGGCCAATTTCAAAAGGTTACATGCTATTTAATTCTGTTTATATAACTTCCTTGAAATAACAAAATTATAAAGGTGGAGACCAGATTGGTGGTTGCCAGGGGTTAAAGGTGGTGCTGGGTGTGTGCAGCTGTAAAGGCAGAGAATGAAGGAGCCTTGTGATGGAGTACTTCAGTGTCTGGTGGTGATTATAGAAATCTACTGTTGTGATAAAATTGCATAGAACTATACACACAAATGAGCACATGTAGAACCAGTGAAATCTGAATAAGCTTGGTGGACTATACCATTGTCAGTTTCCTGGTTTTAATATTGTACTGTAGTTAAGCAAGATGCTGCCATTGGAGGTAACTAGATGAAGGTTACATAGGACCTCCCCGTGCCTTTTTTTTTTTAACTTCTGTGAATCTGTTTCAAAATAAGTTAAAATACATATGTACCATTCATCTTGTGGAAGGCAAGCGTCCCCGTGTGTATGTTCCTGAGATGTTGTGCAGGGTTGTTTTTACTTAATTTTTACCAGTAATGCCTGATTATGGTCTAGGCATGAAGGTCAATATGACAGAAGCACACAGCATTTTTGCAGTGTTCAAATGCACACTAACAGATGTCAGTCTTATATTGTAGCCTATCTCCACTGAGATGTGAGCACTTAGCCTTCGCCATGTTAAAAACGTGTACTTGTGTTTATTTTAGAGCAGTGATTCTTAACTTTTTCTTATTCATGATGCCTTTCTATGTGATGAAGTGTATAGATAAATCTTAGAATTGTGTTCTTAAACATCTTTAATTTCTCACTTCTTTGACCTAACTTACTTCTTGTGAAGGTCATCTCAAAATCCAGTACAAATTTTAAAAATGGCTGTCTCTGGTCTATCTAAAGAGAATTGCCTTGTCTTGTGATTAATAAAACATGGTAAGTTGAGGCATTCTTGCCTGTTAATTTAGATGTCACGTAGAATTTGTATGATACGCCAATTTTTGGAAATCATAGCATATTTAAGCCAAGAGTTGTTAAATTAGAAGCCACATTTAATGTACTTAAGGCGACTAGTCGTTTCTTGTTCTACTCTAGTCTCTGTGATGAACTATCTCCTCAGCATACTCTTTCTTCCTATATAATATTCTTTTAGAGAATGAGTGTACACCACAAGAACATGCTGCGATTATAGCAATATGTGTATAATATGTTAAAATATTTAAATATTTTCTCTGAAAATTGTAAAAGGATCACACTATACAGATAATAAATCTTTAGTCATAATCCCTCTATGATAGAACTTCGAAATATTCCAAAAGGAGACAGACTAGTCAGAATTTTTTTTTGTTTGTTTATATAAATCTGCTACTAGAGTTTAAATCATAAATTGATAAATCCTTGCTTTTATTTCAGATTTCAATGACCTCTCCAGAGACACTGTTAATGTCTTTGCCTTTATAGTCCTTCCCAAGCTGCACCAAATCTGAGTGTGTACAGTTTCCTTTCCCATCCAAAAGTCTTCATTTATTAGAGCCAGATGTCTTAGTAATGTTTCAGTGTTTTCAGACTTGGACTTTCTCTTCCCAGAATCAGAATCTAGTTAACTTTTATATTACTTACTCTTACACTAAGGAGCCCTGGTGGCAAAGTGGTTAAGTGCTTAACTGCTAACAGAAAGGTTGGCGATACGATCCCACCAGCCGCTCCGCAGGAGAAGGATGTGGCAGTCTGCTTCCATAAAGATTACCCGTTGCTGTCGAGTCAGTCCTGACTCATAGTGACCTATAGGACAGAGTAGAACTGCCCCATAGAGTTTCCAGGGAGCACCTGGTAGATTCGAACTGCTGACCTTTTGGTTAGCAGTGGCAGCTCTCAACCACTATGCCACCATGGTTTCGTCTATAAAGATTACAGCCTTGAAAACCCTATGGGGCAGTATAGGGTTGCTACAAGTCGGAAGTGACTCTGGCACGCAACAACAGCAACAGCTCTTTTACTATTTACCATTTGGACACATGGGCCTTAACAGGTTCTAGATTAGAAGTTTAGGCTTGCATGTCAATCCATGTGCCACTGGGGTCTGACCTGAGTGGTGTTTGAGATTATTCCTTTCAAAGGGGTGATTTGTGCCTCTTCTTTGGGTAGCCAAGGAAGTTTGGTCTGCTTTAAAGTAGGACCTTGGTTAAGTTTTACTAAAGAGGTAAACGTAAAACCTGTCTACATAAGCGTGCCCTGCATGAACTGCATTGCTGCTGGAGCTCAGGTGTAGTCATGAGTGCAGTATTAAATTGTTGAGAACTGAAAAAAATATCCCATGTGTAGCACACACCTCCCATAACTCAGCTACCAAGTGCAATGTCATATTCTCTGCAAGGTACCTTTTAAAAGGTATAGTGTCATCATTTCTTGCCACATAAAACCCGAAAAAAAAGGAAAAGAAAATCTTCCTTAAGCTTTTCCAAAGTTTCATAATTAAAAGGTGATCAGGTGTGAACCCTCTGTAAATAAAGGCACTTTGTTCAGTATTAGTTTTGTGATCACAAGGTACTGACTTTATTATGGAAACGTTGCGCAGTTAAGCATTTGGGAAGCAGATTGCAGAGCTTCTGTACCTTGAGTAAAATCTTTTGGGTATCATAAACGAACTATTACCGCATTTAATATATGTAATAAAGATTCTTGAGCATGTAATGTTTATGGGAGGTATACTCTAGAGACCATATAGGTGAGTTTTTCAGGTTAACTCAAGTGTTGATTTTCAGTGTTTGAGAGCTCTGAAGGGTATGATAGAAATAATTTCTGAGTTTTTGATGTTTTCCTTACTGTGTTTTTAGCTATGGCGTTTATTATTATTCTCACTGTGTTGTAAGGCTCAGATCAAATGAAATAATGTTAACACTGTTTTGAAAAGTATAATTTACTCTACTGTAATAGTGGTATGATAGACTTTAAACCAGTGGTTCTCAACGTGGACTGTCCATCAGTTTTACCTGGGGTAGAGTTTTTAAAAAAATAACGTTGCTAGGCTCCACCTCCGGAGATTCTGAGTCACAGTGTTGGGTGAGGCCTGTATCCAAATGCTCCTGTGGGATTCTGATGTGCACCCAACCTTGACTACCACTGATTTAAACCAGTAGAACCAAAGGATTTTAGACATTAGTGGAAAACCAGATTCCCAGCATTTTAATTCTGATATTCTTTGAAGGGTTAGTGTTAGGAAGAAAAAATGTTTAAACTTATTTAAGTTCAAAAAGCGAATGAGAATGCTTGCTTCTTTTTTTGATGTTAGTGATTTGACCTCTCCTCCTCCTCCCCTCCAATTTTTAATTGCACTCTGTGTTCATTTAGGAATTAAGTGAAAACCCAATTTCAGGTACTTTGGAAATTTTTTCTGATACTGTGTCCTCAGAACCAGTGCCTGGAACTGGACCCTTCTGTGTTGATTGCTTGTCCTTTCCTCCCCTCTGAGGAGCCCAGAAACTGTCCTGCCTGCTTCCTTCCCGCTGCTGCCCCCTGGAGTCTCTGTTCAGGGCCTTCCCTACCTGGCCTCCTGCAAGTCAGATCACCTCCCTGCCTCATCCCAAATTATTTTCTTTACCAAGAAGGTTCATAGTACCTTTGCAGTTTTCTAAGGATTCTTAACTGCTATTAAGTAGATTTTTTTTTTTTTTAATGTGTCCTTAGTGTACCTCTTAATTCTTTCTTCTAAAATCCTTTTTGGAAGTACAAAGGTGTGCACAGTTGAAAACTGTGGGTCTTATTTGCCTAAAAGCCGGAAGTTACTATTCATCTACTTTTCAGAGTAGAGTTCAAGCTCTGAGTCTTTTGGTATTTCATCTGAGGAGGTAGAAAAGGAGCTGACTGGCATGACTGTGTGTATCTTAGAAAGCAGACAAGAGAAAGGAGGGATTTCAGGACCAGATTTCCTTTCCTTTCTTCCCTGCTGCCCCAGTTTCTAGATATGGAGGGCTCCAGGTGAGAGGCCCTGGTGCTGTGGACAAGGGTAAGTTGGGAATCCCAGTGAGGAGCAGCTGTAAGGAAAGGGAGATTCCTTGGGTCCACAGACTGAGGTGGCAGCTTTAGGTAACCACTTATAAGAAAAGCAATGTTTATGTGATCCTTTTAAAAATTAAGTCTTATCACGTCATTCCCCTACTTAGATCACTGATGACTTCCCACCTCATTCAGAATCAACCAGAGTCCTCACAGTAGCCTACAGGCTCTCGGAACTGGCATCCCCTTTTCATCCTGACTTTCCCAGTCACTCACTTAGCTCAGCCATACTGCCAGGCCCAGTCCTGCCACGGGGTCCTTCCATCTCCCTCTGCCTAGGCCACTCGTGCCCCCCCCAGGTACTCTTGCTCGCATGCTACCCATTTGGCGAGGTCTTCCTCTTCCACTCCAAAGGTGTAGGTCCCTGGCACTTCCTCTTCTCTTTCACCACTTCTCTGTTCTCTGTTACCTCCATTTGTCAAATGAGGGTAGTAATAGTCCCTGCCTTTACTTTTGTTGAGAGGAGTAAATGGAAGAATACCTGTGAAGTACTCAGCATAACACTAGACACAAAACTAGTCTTCAGTCAATCAGATGTGACTGTCCAGCACTTCCTCTTTGAGATCACAGAAGGCCTTATGTTTTTATGGTGCTGTGCCTGTGGGCTCTCAGGGGCTGTAATGATCATGACCTCATTTTCCTTCCTCCTCTTGCTCAGTACTGGAGAAAGAGTATCCGAGGTGTTCTCGGCTCCTTTGGACATTCGTCCTCGGGCATTTCTGAAATGTTGGCTGTCCTGGGAAAAACAGGGAGGAAGGGCAGGCGTATGACCTTTGCTCATGTGTTTTTCTCATGCATGTTGTTTTTAGTTGTATTTAACCTTCAGGATGTTAGGTAATTTGTATTTAGGGGATAGGTTAATTTATAAGTAGGGATTTTTCTTTTTCTTTTTTTTAATGTTGGGTAAAAAACAAATGAAAGTCCTAGTATTTATTTGATAACTGATTAGTTTCTTGGGACTTCAGAAGAGCTTTTCAAACCTCCACAAACAGTAACTATTTTAATAAAAAACATAGTAAAAACAAAGAAACCCCAAGCCACTGCTGTTGAGTCGATTCTGACTCATAGTGACTCGTGACCCTGTAGGACAGAATAGAACTGCCCTATAGCGTTTCCAAGCCTGTAAATCTTTACGGAAGCAAACTGCCACATCTTTCTCTGGTGGAGCTGCCACATCTTTCTCGGGTGGAGCGGCTGGTGAGTTCGAACCATCGACCTTTTGGTTAGCAGCCAAGCTCTTTAATCACTAGGCCACCAGGTTGCCAAAAGGCATATAATTTTTAAAAAATTTTTTATTGTGCTTTAAGTGAAAGTTTACAATTCAAGTTTCTCATAAATATTTATACACACATTGTTATGTGACCCTGTCCTGTGACAGTACACTCCTCCTTTCCACCCTGGATTTCCCATGTCCATTCAACCAGCTCCTGTCCCTTTCTGCCTTCTCATCTCACCTCTGGACAGGAGCTGCCCATTTAGTCTCATGTATCTACTTGAGCTAAGAAGCACACTCTTCATGAGTATCATTTTATGTTTTACAGTCCAGTCTAATCTCTGTCTGAAGAGTTGGCTTTGGGAATGGTTTCAGTTCTGGGCTAACAGAGTCCGGGGGCTATGTCTTCTGGGGTTCCTCCAGGCTCCATCAAACCATTAAGTCTGGTCTTTTTACTAGAACTTGAGTTCTGCACCCCACTTTTCTCCTGCTCCTTCAGGGACTCTCTGTTGTGTTCCCTGTCAGGGCAGTCATTGGTGGTAGCCAGGCACCATCTAGTTATTCTGGTCTCAGGCTGATGCAGTCCCTGGTTTATGTGACCCTTTCTGTCTCTTGGGCTAATGTTTTCCTTGTGTCCCAGGTGTTCTTCATTCTCCTTTGCTCCAGTTGGGTTGGGACCAATTGATGTATCTTAGATGGCTGCTCGCTAGCTTTTAAGACCCCTGACGCCACTCATCAAAGTAAGATGCAGAACATTTTCTTAATAAACTTTGTTATACCAGTTGACCTAGATGTCTCCTGAAACCATGGTCCCCAGGCCCCCACCCCTGCTACTCTGTCCCTCGAAGTGTTTGGTTGTATTCAGGAAACTTCTTAGCTTTTGGTTTAGTCCAGTTATGCTGACTTCCCCTGTAGTGTGTGTTGTCCTTCCCTTCACCTAAGATAATTCTTGTCTGCTATCTAGTTAATGAATACCCCCTCCGTCCCTCCCCACCCTCATAACCATCGAAGAATGTTTTCTTCTGTATTTAAACCTTTTCTTGAGTTCTTATAATAGTGGTCTTATACAATATTTGTCGTTTTGCAACTGACTAATTCACTCACCCTAATGCCTTCCAGATTCATCGACGTTATAAGATGTTTCATGGATTCGTCGACATTCTTTATCATTGTGTGGTATTCTGTTGTGCAAATATACTGTGATTTGTTTATCCGTTCGTCTGTTGATGGGCAGCTAGATTGTTTCCATCTTTTTGCTATTGTGAACAGTGCTGCAGTGAACATGGGTGTGCATACATCTGTTCGTGTGACAGCTCTTATTTCTATTATATTCCAAGGAGTGAGATTGCTGGATCGTATGGCACTTCTATTTCTAGCCTTTTAAGGAAGTGCCAGATCGATCCAAAGTGGTTGTACCATTTTACATTCCCACCAACAGTGTGTAAGTGTTCCAGTCTCTCCACAACCTCTCCAACATTTATTACTTTGTGTTTTTTGGATTAATGCTAGCCTTGTTGGGGTGACATGGTATCTCACTGTAGGAAAACACATAGAATTTTAATTTAAAAAACTGAATATGCTGATATTCACGTTAGGTGGTAGCATAGGAAACCTTTAGAGAGCTAAAAACATCAAATCTGCTTGGGTATCTTTTTTGTTTGAGTGGGGAGAGACATGTCTGTTGAAGAAAGACTAGTTTGCAAAACAAGAAATTAGCAAAGAACAAACTTTTTAACACAATAAATTTGGAATCCTGTTACGCACAGTATGCATTGCTGGACAGACACGGAAGTCAGAAGGTTCGAATGAAGTTATTTTCAGTATTTTGAAGAACTGCTGCTGAAGAACATGTTTGTTTACTTACATGTAGGCCACTGTGCTTGAGCATTCTCCTGTGCTTACTCTGAGATGGGCCTGGCAGGACTGGTTAGCCACAGGTCTCGGTGTCTGGGAAACCCTGCCCTGTCATGTCAGGAAGTCGTGTGTATAGTCTTCGGGTTGTCATGACTCCAGGAGTGGCTGCTTGAGAAATGCTTTCACAGCCACATTAGCTCACAGTGTGGGGTCCTTACATGTTAACTCTGACTTTGGTAGAGAAAGGTGTACAACAGGGTGCCACAGATCTAAGAACCAAGTTCATTAGCAGAGATTGTACTGTCGCTTCATCGTACCTGTGGTTCCAAACATGTGCCCTTTGCTGCTTTTTCATTTCTTGTTCCCTTTTTTCTATATAACCTATTTTGTCCTTGGAAAACATTGCTTTATCTTACCTAATTTTTATTAATGATTTATTAGCTTTATTTGGGATATATTAAAATTTACATTCAGCAAGTATACAACAGTGCCTAATTTAGTATTTTTAAATTTTAATTTAGAATTATTTTAAATTCTGAAACCCAGGGTAAAAAATAGTAGGGCCTCATTTGTGACACTGTCTGGTGAGTAGGAAAATGACTTTGTGGTCCAAGACCATCTTTGTATGTACATCCACGTCCTGGTGCCCAGGATGCTGCCTGGAACAGAGAATGCGCACTAGTTTGTTAGGTAAGAATAATGGAGGGGTCTGTGGGTGGCTAAAAAAAGAGGATGATGACATGGGAAAGACACATGCCCTGACTGCTATTCCCTTTGGAACTGGACATTGTGTTGCCAAGCTGAGTTCACTTCCAGTGGCTCGTTTGTCCCCCTTGCTGAATGGTAAGGTCTTTGAGAGAAGGGACTGTGTGTTTATATCTTACCTCTGTCCCGTCCTCAGTGCTTGGTAAATATAACAAGCTTTTAATGTTTGTTTAAATGGTTAAATATTACATGGATGACGTTTAAATGGATAAATATCACATGGATGAATTAAAGAAATGAAAATTTACATTCATCTAAACTTTATAAAGTTTGATTGTGGTCTCTCTCTATTGCCCTTTCTGATCTTCTTGCTCATGTTATAACTCCTTTTCCTTCCCTTCTGTATGTATATTTAATAAATCCTAGACTAATCCTTTTATTACAGGATCTAATGAAAGCTGTTAACTCTTTTCAGAGAGATGCAAAGACACAGGTATATTTTGGTTCAACTTCAAAAGTATTTATGGACCACTGTGAAGCCCTTTTTTGTATCTGGCCTTGGAAGCTTATGGGACTGAGTAAAACGTGGACCCACAACTATCTGACAGAAAGGATGAGCACAAGCAGTTTTTAAGTAAGCTTTACAGCATAAAATATTGGTGTAGAAGAGCACGTGTCTTTAACTTGTTGCTGTTTTATATGTTAGATTTCTCATTTTCCTTATTATCTTAGTTTTCTAGTGCTGCTATAAACAGAAATACCAGAAGTGGATGGCTTTAACAGAGAAATTTATTCTCTCTCACACAATCTAGGAGGCTAGAAGTCTGAATTCAGGGTGACAGCTTCAGGAGAAGGCTTTCTCTCTCTGTCAGCTCTGGGGGAAGGTCCTTGTCATCAATCTTCCCATGGTCTAGGAGCTTCTCAGCACAGGGATCCTGAGTCCAAAGGATGCGCTCCCCTCCTGGTTCTTCATTCTTGGTGGCATGAGGTCCCCCTGTCCCTGAGCTTGCTTCTCTCTGCCTCTAATCCTGCCTCATTAACATCATAGAGGCAGGATTTACAATGCATAGGAGAATCACATCAGATGACAAAATGGTAGACAGTCACACAATACTGGGAATCATGGCCTAGCCAAATTGATACACATTTTTGGGGGACACAGTTCAATCCATAACACTTAATGTGTTTTGAATTTCCCAGCTGTGACTTCGGTAGGCAGGTGGTAAGGGAGTGTTAGAGGTATGGTTATAGATAGGGCTGCTCACAAAAGAAACATCATCATAGAGAAACAGTATTTTCACTTTTTAAAATCAGGATAGACTTAACTTACAGGTATTTGGTATGTTTAATATGGCTTTTTTAAAGCCCATTTTGTATTATGAACTGAACCTTTGTATGTATCAAATCCTCACTGACATTTGGAGGTCCTTGGTGCATTTTAAAAGAGACTTAACATGGGTTGGAAGTGTCAGTAGATGGCAAGGAAGCCCCTCAGGTGGTGTGGTCCCCACTTTCTGGGGTGCAGTTCTCAGTTTTATACTCATTAGTAATTAGTTTCTAGACCAAAACTTGTGTAACAAATTCTTAAGGGACTAATGTCTACACTAGAATACTACTTGATTAATATACGAAAAATAATTAGGTATCAGTCAACTATGCAAACTTAGATTCTTGTGTCAGAGTAGCTATTTTTTTCCAAATTTCACCTATTTGTTGGGTTTTTAAAAAGACGTTTAAAAAAGATCTTCTTTTAATTAAGCGTGTAGTATAAATTGATTGGGTTTAACCTTTCTTAGGAACATTGGTGATCCATTGAAACTTTTGAGCTCATACTTTATGATCCTTTTTTGGATTTCTCCATTTGCTCTGAAAGGACTCCTCCCCAGCTGGAATTTTAGTTCATCTGGTCCTCTTGTTTCCAAGGCTTTAAAAACATGATTTCTTCAAATTATTTTGTTTCTAATTGTTAGAGCAGGAGGTTAGCCTGCTGCAACCTCCTGTATTCTTCCTGGAAGCAGCAAGTTCGCATAGGGTTTAAGTTAGGTGTCATTTTATTCTCAAACATCCATTTATAGGTGGGGCACCTTACTGTCTGCCCTATACGAAGGCAGTCGTATTATCAAGTTACTAGTAAATAGCCTGATAAAAATGTCTTTGATTTACTGTCTGGCATCAACCAGTATAAAAATGAATTTATTAGTCAGTGGAAGTAAGATTAGGAGAACTTGAGTGTTCCCTGCCTTTCTAACCTTTGACTGGTCCAGCTGTTTTCAGGGGACTAAGGGGGGCAGTTTTTCATTTGGCAAGGAGGCTTTCCAAAATTGTTTTTGTGTTACTTTATTTAAGATAAACTTCAGAATCTCTAGATACCAGTGCCTCTTATCAAATACAGAACTGCTCATTGATCACTTTTAGATTAGTCCTTGAGTTGTCCCAAACTTGACGGAGCACCAGGAAGCAAGCAAGTAAAGTCTCCTGGATGGCTGAAATGGACTGTCGATTATAATTTTATTTAAAATACATGTGCACCACATCCATAAACTGTAATCAAATCAACCTTTTCTTTAGGTTCTTTTTTTGGCTTAATTTTGTGTTTAAAGTAACATAAAAAGAGTTTTGGAAAGCTCATGTATTTTGTTCATAGCCATCATTCAGCAGTCTCCTCAGATCCTTATTTAATTTTACATAAAACTATGACAGGTTCAGTAAATCCATATTTCCAGCCTTCAGCAAATAGATACGTAACGTAGGGACCTCCTGGAGGTTCTGTTGTACAGAGGATCGCTATGAGTCGGGAACGACTTGATGGCACCTAACAGCAACAACAGAGGCAGGCATGCTGATAACAACAGATGAGAAGGAAACATGAAATCATACTCAAACTCTAAAAACATGATGTGGGCCTCTGTTTGCTGTCTGGATTCCAGACGTTTAGCAGTGCTGTGGGCACTTCTGGATGTAGGGCAAGGTACCTGCTACCTGTGGAAGCAACTCTAAAAGGGGAATCCTAGACAGAAGAAAAAATGGACCCATCTTTTCTTAACCAGATGGTTGTTACTTTCAGTGTGAGTGAATGAACAGAGATGAATCATGTCAAGGCCCAGGACACAGTACAGCGGTGCTATCTCTCCTGGAGGTTCTCCCTTCATTGCCAACCTCAGAGGTCTCCTTACTGTTGCATCTCAGCACCTGCCACGATGCCTGGCAATTTAGGGGCAGATGCTTCCCAAGGGCACCTCTGTATCTTAGCATGTTCTTTAGCTAGTGATTCTAAATGACAGAAAGAAAAAAACAGGCTGTAATCATCCTAACTTCCTCCAGAAGAATAATTATGTAATAAATTTTACTGGAATAATTATTTGAGGAAGAAGGAATGATAGATCACTACCTATGTTGTATGTCAAAATAAAGTCCAGGCAATTAAGGAGCCCTGGTGGCACAGTGGTTAAGAGCTCAGCTGTTATCCAAAAGGTCGGCAGTTCGAATCCACCAGCAGCTCCTTGGAAACCCTATGGGGCAGTTCTCCTCTGTCCTGTAGGGTCACTATGAGTTGGAATCGACTCGATGGCAACAAGTTTGTTTGTTTGTTTTTTTTAATATGAAGAATTAAGCCAAAAAAAGAACCTAAAGAAAAGGTTGATTTGATTACAGTTTATGGATGTGGTGCACATATATTTTAAATAAAATTATAATAGACAAACTGCTAAAATATTCATAGTATAGAATGAATATTACTATTCGTAATGCGGAGGAACCCTTACAAATCAATAAGACAGACTCTCCACTAGACAAATGAAAGATAGTTCATTAAGAATTCATATAAATAGGAGGTGGGGCCAAGATGGTGGAGTAGTCAGACGCTTCCGGTGGATCCTCTTACAAAAAAGACCCGAACAAACAAGTGATTGGATTATATATAGCAATCTGGGAGCCTGAATATCAAAGACAGAGTTAAGGAACTGGACTGAGTGACGGGGAAGGAAAGATGGTTCGGAAGCAGCGAGGAGTTGCCAGACCTGACCTGGGGAGAGCCTGAGCCCTTCAGGCCTGATCAGCTCGGGAGTGAGCCATGCGGCAGGCAAGCAGCCGTGCTTGGGAGGCACGTTTTCTGCACTGGGAGAGACCCAGCTGCTGAGAGTCTACATGGCTACCCAGAAACAGTGAGAAGCAGCCCTTGATCTGGCGAAAGATAAGTAACTGTGTATGGCCTACCGCGCAGATCAAAAATATCCCCCGTAGGGAAAAACCTCTCTCCCATTTACTTCCCTGATCCCTGGTCTGCACTGGGCCTGGACGACTTCAGCACCCGCCGAGTCCCCTGGGCTGGAAGTAGGACCCGTCACGTGCCATGAGCCGTGCTCCCTGCCTTGGAGAGTGAACAAATTAAAAAATGGGAAAAAATAAACTGCCAGCTCCCCTAAGCCAGGAACCCAGGGTAGGCACAGCTCATTTGCCTAGGCACAGGCATAAGGGATCCATGAACTTTGAGTGCCTTTCCCCCTGCGTAGACTTGTGGGGGCCCATCTCAACAGCGTAGGCCCTCATTACCACAGTACAACAGGGTATATACTGGAAGTCTTAACTTCAGCTGTTTCAGCTGTGAAGTGGCAGGTTCTTGACATTTGACACTGCTCTGCCCATTAAGCAGGGTCTTCACCTACCTACATCTGGGGCCTGAGGACTGGTGGCTCTACCTACGCCACCTAGCCACCTGCGATAGGGGCCCATGAATAAGAGGTGCCACCCAGTCCTTACGGGCAACAGCATTAGGTGCTCATCGTCTGGCTGCAAAACCTACCCACCTATGCACTCTAGGGAACAGGGCCATGCCTTCCTCCGGGACACTTGGGGGCAGCCGTCAGCCCCCTGCCTTGCTCAGAGTATGTCCCCCTGCCGCAGCCAGATGCCTGTGCCTACATCAATCGCCCATGCCTGTCTAGGACTGTAAGTGAGAGCCTATACTGCACACTGGTGGCTATCTACCTGGGCACCTGAGCTGAATCCATACAGGAGGAGTGGGCGAACTCCTGAACTCACATTCCTGGTAACGGATCTAACCACCTGGTGACAGGACATTAGAGCTTCAAAGTTGCCAATAATCAAACTAGCTCATACGAGCAGCCTGTGTGGGCATATCAAAACAAAACAAGAAGCTAGGACACAGTAAGCAAACATAAAATAAATATAATAACTTATTGATGGCTAAGAGACAACAGTCGATATCAAATCACATAGAGAGGCAACCCATGATGGCTTTGGCAAGCTACCAAAATAAAGAATCTAGAAATTTCTTGGAATTACCAGAGGCAGAATACAAAAGATTAATATACAGAACTCTTCAAGAAATTAGGAAGGAAATTAAGCAAAATGCAGAACACGCAGTAGAGCAAATTAAAAAGATTAGAGAAGAGCATAATGACAAATTTAACAGGCTGCAAGAATCCACAGAGAGACAGCAATCAGAAATCCAGAAGACTAACAATAAAGTTTCAGAATTAGACAAAATAGAAAGTCATAGGAGCAGAATTGAGGCAATGGAAGTCAGAATTAGTGAGACTGAAGATAAAGCACTTGACATCAACTTATTTGAGGAAAAATCAGATAAAAGGATTTTAAAAAATGAAGAAACCCAAAGAATTATGTGGGACTGTATCAAGAGGAATAACCTATGAGTGATTGGAGTATCAGAATGGGGGATAACAGAATTGTTGAAGATTTGTTGGCAGAAAACTTCCCTGATATCATGAAAGATGACAAGATATCTATCCAAGATGCTCATCGAACACAACATAAGGTAGATCCCCAAAGAAGGTCACCAAGACATAATCAAACTTGCCAAAACCAAAGATAAAGAGAATTTTAATAGCCGCTAGGGATAAACAAAAAGTCATCTACAAAGGAGAGTCAATAAGAATAAGCTCGGACTACTCAGCAGAAAACATGCACGCAAGAAGGCAATGGGATAACATATATAAAGCCTTGAAGGAAAAAAAACTGTCAGCCAAGAATTATATATCCAGCAAAACTGTCTCTCAAATATGATGGTGAAATTAGGGCATTTCCAGATAAACAGAAGTTTAGGGAATTTGCAAAAACCAAACCAAAACTACAAGAAATACTAAAGGGAGCCCTCCGATTAGAAAATCAGAAACATGAAATAACAACCCAAGACTAGAACACAGGACAGAGCAACCAGATATCAACCCAGATAGGGAAGACACAAAAGTAAATCAAAGGTAAAACACTGAAAATAGGGAAACAGATGTCAATATGTAAAAGATGACAACATTAAAACAAAAAAGAGGGACTTAAAAAATGTAGACATAGATTTTTCATATGGAGAGGAAGTCAAGGCTATATAAAGAAATAAAAGACTGGTATAAACTTAGAAAAATAGGGGTAAACATTAATGTAACCACAAAGGCAAGTAACAATCCTACAAGTCAAAATAAAAAACTAGAAAAATAAAAAGACTCAGCAA
Source organism: Dugong dugon (assembly GCA_030035585.1). Classification (NCBI taxonomy): domain Eukaryota; kingdom Metazoa; phylum Chordata; class Mammalia; order Sirenia; family Dugongidae; genus Dugong; species Dugong dugon. The sequence continues at coordinate 23,954,200 of CM057481.1, read as the reverse complement.
ACACAAAATCAACAACGATGAAAAGAAAATACATAAACTACTCAGCACAGAAAATTAAGTGGAACAAAGAAACTGTTAACACACTAAAAAAGACATCAAAATGATAGCACTAAACTCATACCTATCAATAATTATGCTGAATTTAAATGGACTAAATGCATCAATAAAGAGACAGAGAATGGCAGATTGGATTAAAAAAACATGATCCTGTATATGCTGCCTACAAGAGACACATCTTAGACTTAAAGACACAAGCAAAGTAAAACTCAAAAGGATGGAAAAAAATGTATCAAGCAAACAGCACTCAAAACAGAGCAGGAGTGGCAGTATTAATCTCTGACAAAATAGACTTTAAAGTAAAATCCACCACAAAGGATATGGAAGGACACTATATAATGATGAAAGGGTCTGTGCACCAGGAGGACATAATTATAATAAATATTTATGCACCCAACGACAGGGCTCCAGAATACATAAAACAAACTCTAACAGCACTGAAAAGAGAGATAGCTCCACAATAATAGTAGGAGACTTCAACACACCACTTTTGGTGAAGGACAGAACATCCAGAAAGAAGTTCAACAAAGACACGGAAGAGCTAAATGCTACAGCCAACCAACTTGATCTCACAGACATATACCGAACACTGCACCCAACAGCAGCCAACTATACTTTCTTTTCCAATGCACATGGAACATTCTCCAGAATAGACCACATATTAGACCATAAAGCAAGCCTTAACAAAATCCAAAGCATCAAAATATTACAAAGCCTCTTTTCTGACCATAAAAGCATAGAAGTAGAAATCAACAATAGGAAAAGCAGGGAAAACAAAATCAAACACATGGAAACTGAACAACACCTTGCTCAAAAACTATTGGGTTATAGAAGAAATTAAGGATGGAATAAAAAATTCATAGAATCAAGTGAGAATGATAACACATCCTACCAGAACCTTTGGGACACAGCAAAAGCAGTGCTCAGAGGTCAGTTTATAGGAATAAATGCACACATCCAAAAAGACAAAAGGGCCATAATCAAAACATTAACGCTACAACTGTAACAAGTAGAAAGAGAGCAGTAAAAGAAGCCCTCAGGCGCCAGAAGAAAGGAAATAATAAGAATTAGAGTAGAATTAAATGAAATAGAGAATAGAAAAACAACCAAAAGAGTTAACAAGACCAAAGCTGGTTCTTTGAAAAGATCAACAAAATTGATAAACCATTGGCCAAACTGACAAAAGAAAAACAGGAGAGGAAGCAGATAGCCCGTGTAAGAAATGAGATGGGTGATATCACAACAGACCCAACTGGAATTAAAAGAATCATAACAGAATACTATGAAAAATTGTATTCTAACAAATTTGAAAACCTAGAGGAAATGGACAAATTTCTAGAAACTCACTACCTACCTAAACTAACACAAACAGAGGTAGAACAACTAAATAAACTCACAACAAAAGAGGAGATTGAAAAGGTAATTTAAAAACTCCCAACAACAACAACAAAAAATCCCTGGCCTGTATTGCTTTACTGAAGAATTCTACCAAACTTTCAGAGAAGAGTTAACACCACTACTACTAAAAGTATTTCAGAGCACAGAAAAGGATGGAATACTTTGAAACTCATTCGGTGAAGCCAGCATAAGCCTGACACCAAAACCAGGTAAAGACACCACAAGAAATGAATTACAGACCAATATCTGTCATGAACATTGACACAAAAATCCTCAACAAAATTCTAGCCAGTAGAATTCAGCGACATATCAAAAAAATAATTCACCATGATCAAGTGGGATTAATACCAGGTATGCAGGGATGGTTCAACATTAGAAAAACAATTGATGTAATCCATCACATAAATAAAACAAAAGACAGGAACCACATGATCTTATCAATCGATGCAGAAAAGGCATTTGACAAAGTCCAGTACCCGTTCATGATAAAAACTCTCAACAAAATAGGAATAGAAGGGAAATTCCTCAATATAATTAAGGGCATTTATACAAAGCCAACAGCCAACATCATCCTAAATGGAGAGACTTTGAAAGCATTCCCCTTGGGAATGGGAACCAGACAAGGATGCCCTTTATCACCACTCTTATTATTCAGCATTGTGCTGGAGGTCCTAGCCAGAGCAGTTAGGCTAGAAAAAGAAAGAAAGGGCATCCAAATTGGTAGGGAAGAAGGAAAGGTATCTCTATTTGCAGATGATACAATCTTATACACAGAAAACCCTGAAGAATTCACAAGAAAACTACTGGAACTAATAGAAGATTTCAGCAAAGTTTCAGGATACAAGATAAACATACAAAAATCTGTTGGATTCCTTTACACCAACAAAGAGAACCTTGAAGAGGAAATCACCGAATCAATACCATTTACAGTAGCCCCCAAGAGGATAAAATACTTAGGAATAAATCTAACCAGAGACGTAAAAGACCTAAACAATGAAAACTAAAAGATACTTCTGCCAGAAACCAAAAGAGACCTGCATAAGTGGAAAAACATACCTTGCTCATGGATAGGTAGACTCAACATAGTGAAAATGTCAGTTCTGCCCAGAGTGATCTACAGATACAGTACAATCCCGATCCAGATTCCACCGTCATTTTTTAATGAGCTGGAGAAACAAATCACTAACTTCATATAGAAAGGAAAGAGGCCCCGAATAAGTAAAGCATTACTCAAGAAGAAGAACAGAGTTGGAGGCCTCACACTACCTGATTTTAGAACCTGTTATACTGCCACGGTAGTCAAAACAGCCTGGCACTGGTACAACAACAGATACATAGACCAATGGAACAGAATTGAGAATCCAGACATAAATTCATCCGCCTGTGAGCAGCTGATATTTGACAAAGGCCCAAAGTCCGTTAATTGGGGAAAAGATAGTCTCTTTAAGAAATGGTGCCGGCATAACTGGATATCCATCTGCAAAAAACCGAAACAAGACCCATACTTCACACCATGCACAAAAACTAACTCAAAAGGGATCAAAGACTTAAATGTAAAGTCGAAAATGATAAAGATCATGGAAGAAAAAATAGGGAGAATGTTAGGAGCCCTAATACATGGCATAAACACAATATGAACCGTAAGTAACAATACGCAGGCCCTAGTAGAGAGACTAGATAAGTAGGAGCTCCTAAAAATCAAACACTGATGCTCATCAAAAGACTTCACTAAAAGAGTAAAAAGACAGCCTACAGACTGGGAAAAAATTTTTGGATACAACAAATCTGATCAGCGTCTAATTTCTAAAATCTACAAGATACTTCAAAACCTCAACAACAAAAAAGACAAATAACCCAATTAAAAAATGGCAAAGGATATGAACAGGCACTTCACCAAAGAAGATATTAACAGACACATGAAGAAATGCTCATGATCATTAGCCATTAGAGAAATACAGATCAAAACAACAGTGAAATATTATCTCACTCCAACAAGGCTAGCATTAATCCAAAAAACACAGAATAATAAATGCTGGAGAGGTTGTGGAGACTGGAACACTTACATACTGTTGGTGGGAATGTAAAATGGTAAAACCACTTTGGAAGTCGATTTGGTGCTTCCTTAAAAAGCTAGAAATAGAAGTACCATACGATCCAGCTATCCTGCTCCTTGGAGTATATCCTGAAGAAACAAGAGCCGTCACATGAATAGATATATGCACACCCATGTTCATCACAGCACTGTTCACAGTAGCAAAAAGATGGAAGCAACCTAGGTGCCCATCAACCGACGAATGGATAAACAAACTATGGTATATCCACACAATGGAATATTGCACAATGATAAAGAACAATGATGAAGCAGTGAAACATCGTGTAACTTGGTGGAAGCTGGAACTTATTATACTGAGTGAATTTAGTCACTGAAGGACAAATAGTGTATAAGACCACTATTATAAGAACTTAAGAAAAGGTTTAAACACAGAAGAAAACATTCTTTGATGGTTACGGGGGTAGGGAGGGTGGGTGAGGGTTATTCACTAACTAGATAGTAGATAAGAATCATCTTAGGTGAAGGGAAGGACAGCACACACTACAGGGGAAGCCAGCACAACTGGACTAAACCAAAGCTAAGAAGTTTCCTCAATACAGTCAAATACTTTGAGAGACAGAGTAGCAGGGATGGGGGTTCTGGGGACCATGCTTTCAGGGGACATCTAGGTCAGTTGGCATAACAAAGCTTATTAAGAAAATGTTCTACATCCTACTTTGATGAGTGGTGTCTGGGGTCTTAAAAGCTTGCAAGCAGCCATCTAAGATCCATCAATTGGTCCCATCCACTTGGAGTAAAGGAGAACGAAGAACACCAAAGACACAAGGAAAAGTATTAGCCCAAGAGGCAGAATGGGCCACATAAACCAGAGACTTCATCAGCCTGAGACCAGAAGAACTAGATGGTGCCCACCTACCACCAATGAACTTCCTGAGAGGGACCGCAACAGACGGTCCCTGATGGAGCAGTAGAACAATGGGATGCAGAACTCAAATTCTAGTAAGAAGACTAGACTTAATGGTCTGACTGAGACTGGAGGCGCCCCGGAAACATGGCCCCTGGACTCTCTATCACCCCAGAACTAAAAGTTTCCAAGGCCAACTCTTCAAACAGGGATTGGACTGGACTATGGGACACAAAGTGATACTCGTGAAGAATGTGCCCCTTAGTCAAGTATATACAAGAGACCAAAGGGGCAGCTTCTGTCCAGAGGTGAGATGGGAAGGCAGAGAGAGTTAGGAGCTGGTTGAATGTTCATGGGGAATCGGGTGGAGGGAAGGAGTGTGCTGTCTCAGAATGGGGTGAGTGGTTGGGGTCTCATTAACAATGTGTAAAAAAAAAAATATTTTTTGTATGGGAGAGAAAAAAAAAGTCATATAAATAGCATATAAAGAAGAAAAAAGTTTGACCTTAAAAGTATTTACAGTATTCAGGACTTAGTATGAAGCTACAGTAATCAAGACTATATGGTATTGACAAAAGGGTAGACATATAGATCAACAGAATAGAGTTTAAGTAGATTCATACATGTACGGACAGTTAATTTTCAGCAAAGGTCCTGAAGCAATTCAGTGGATAAAGGGCAGTCTTTTCAATAATGGTGGTGAAACAAGTGGATATCATATGCCAGAAAAAAATGAATCTTGCTCAGAATTAACACAACATGTGCCGTAGACCTAAATGTAAAATATAAAACTCCTAGAAGAAAACATAGATCTTTGTTACCTTGGCTTGTTGTCGTCGTTAGGTGCCATTGAGTTGGTTCTGACTCATAGCAACCGTACGTACAACAGAACAAAACACTGCCCAGTCCTGCACCATTGTCACAGTGGTTGTTATGCTTGAGCTCATTGTTGCAGCCACTGTGTCAATCCATCTCGTTGAAGGTCTTCCTCTTTTTCACTTGGCTTAGGCAAAGATATTTTAGATACAACACTAAAAGCATGACCCATAAGAGAAAAAATAGATAAATTTATCAAAATTAATAACTCCTGTTCCTTGAAAGATACTGTTAAGCCACATAGTGGGAGAAAATACTTAAAAATCATATCTGATAAAGAATGTATTCTTAAAATATATAAAGAACTCTTAAAACTCAGTAGTAATTTAAAAAGTAATCCAGTTTAAAAATGAGCAAAATATTTGGACAAACCCTTCACCAAAGAAGACATTCACATGGCAAATAAGTGAAAAAGTGCTCAACACCCTTAGTCATTAGGGAAATGTAAATCAGAACTACACCTATTAGAATGGCTAAAATTTAAAAAACTGACAGTACCAAGAGCCAAAAAGGATGTGGAGCAACTGGAACTCTTAGACACTGCTGGCAGGAATGTAAAATGATACAGCCATTTTGTAAAATTACTTGGCAGGTTCTTATTAAGCTAAGCATACATTTACCAGATGACCCAGAAGTCCCACTAGGTATTTACACAAGAGAAATCAAAACTTACGTTTATATAAAAATGTGTATTCAAATGTTTATAGTGGCTTTATTCATAATTCCCCAAAACTGAAACATAAATTGTGGACCATCTGTACAATGGAATAGTACTTGGCAATGAAAATCAATGAACTGTTGGCATATGCAACAACGTGGGTGAATCTTAAATGCATTGTGAAAAAAGCCAGACTACAAAGGCTGCATCCTGTGTGATTCCAATTATAGGCAAAACTATGGGGACATAAAGCAGACCTGTCGTTGCCAGGAGCTGGCCTAGGGGGAGGGGTTGACTACAAAGTGGCCCAAGGGAACTTCTGGTGGAGGGATGAGACAGCTATTCTGTATCTCAGTTATGGTGGTAGTTATGAGAATGTGAGTTTGTCAGAATGTGCAGAAACTGAGCACTAAAACTGGTGAATTTATTATATGTAAATTTCACCGTAATGAAAGAAATTGGGGAGAACTATTCAGGGCAATACAAATTAAAACAAATCTGATATATCTTTGCCTGTCTAATAGGGCAGATATTAAAAATTGTCTGCGGTGTTGGTGAGTATGTGGAGGCCTTCCCATAGGCTGCTAATTGATAGAATCTTAGTGAGATGAAACTTGTATTACTTTCATAATCTGAAAAGAATGTTACTTTAAAAATAAGAAATAGGTGGTTATGTTTGTGAGAATTGTCTAGCTAAATTTTAATATTAAGGAACAATTTAAAGTTGTAATTCTACCTGGAACCTTGTATGTTTATTGTAGTCCCTTGAAAGATACAGTATATTGTTGTTTCGTGGCTTTTTTTTTTTTTTTTTTTTTTTTCCAGTGTAAGGTAAGTTGTATGCATTTTTTAAACCACATGTCCAGTTTAGGTGTTATGCATGGAGAACTGACAAACCAAACATTTATAAAAAACTGGTATTGGGGATTTTGAATCTGGTTATATTAAATTATTATTAAATTTTCCATTTTAAAACTTATTTCTCTTTATCTTCAAGTAAGGAAGTTAAAAAGGTTGACAAGCTTGAACATTTTTGGGAGTGTTTATGAGTGCTGTGAAAGGATATACCTCATTTGACTTTGTATCCCCAGTGCTGAGAAAGTGCTGTTTATTGTGTTAAACATTTTGTGCGTTTTGAAAGAGAACCCACTTAAGACTTATCCAGGAGTGGGCATATGCAGGTAGTTTTTATTATCTGCTGTTTTAATGGCTTGTAATTTGTCTTAAGGAGCCCTGGTGGTGCCATGGTTAAGTGCTTGGCTGCTAACTGAAAAGCTGGCAGTTTGAACCCACCCAGTGGCTCTGCAGGGGAAAGACCCCACAGTCTGCTTCCAAAAAGAGTACAGCCAAGAAAACTTTATGGGGGAAGTTCTTCTCTGTCAGACGGGGTCACTGTGAGTTGGAATTGTCTCAGTGGCATCTAACAATAACAACATATTCATCTTATGTTAGCATTATGTACTTCAACCTTATACAAAAGGCTCAGTGCTTTCAACATCAAATTAATGAAACCTCAGAACACTCCACTAGCTATGCTGTCCACTAAAGCATCAAGTTAGTATAGAATTCAAATTTATAAAATGCTAAACATACAGTATTCTAGTCTGGTTGCACTTGACTCCGGCCAGACAAGAATTGGACATTTTTGGATTTGATACTAAGTCTAAACATTTCAGCTTTCTAGTTCAAAGTTAGACTTGTGAAAGCTCTTGGTATTTGTCATAACCTTTAGGGAAATTTGAAATGAAAAATCGCTGCTTAAAACTAAATTTAAAGTCATTGTGTACCATGGTAAAGCAGTTCTCCAGTAGGTCCAACCTTTGAAGAGTATCTTCGTTGGAAGTCATAAGTAGGAGAATGTGCTCTTATGCACATTGCCATGAGTGATAGTCTCTTGATTCTACAAATACTTGTAATATAAACATTTTAGACTTTGTGATTACTATTATAAGAAAATTGGTCAAAAGCTAGAGATTTTTTTCTTAAGCTTGTAAAAGGATGTACTTAGGGTTTACACGTTAGCCTTATGAAGATAATTTTGGAAAGGTATGAATTTGAACTCATTTCTGTGTCACCAAGGTATTTAGAAATACTAGAGGGGTTGTTCTCGCTGGGTGGAAATTTTGAGACAGCCAGAGCCTCCAGACTGACTGGGAATGTACCCGTGGTGGGTGATTGTTTGGTGGCTCTGCCTTTAGTGTGACCTTTGCCTCGAGAACTCTCTGGTCTGGCATGAAGCAGGGAGCTCGAACTTAGAGGACAGTATGGCCAGCAGCACTACCCTGACCCCTTCCCCAGTTTTGTGAGACCAAGATCCACCCCCTGGACACTGTAATATTGAGATACCACCAGGAATAAAAAAGTTTGTCAGTCGATGAGGTTTATCCAGAAACTCTCTGTACCCCGTAACCCTGCCCCACCTTTTTTTCTTTCATTCCTTTTTCTGAGACTATTACAGGTTTTTATGAAACAGGGAGTTTAATATCTGAGTTTTCTTAACCTTGAAGCAAATTATGTGTGGTTAAAATTAAAATAATTCTTACTCTAGCTATTGAGGCTATGGAGAGATTGGTTTATGAATCCTGTAAGAGAACCTTGCAGAGCACCAAGGGTCCTCAGACCACAGGAGGGGAGTCACTGTCTCAGTGAGTAGAGAGCATGTCTAGACCTTTTTTTAAAATTACCTTTACATTCCTTTAAAGAGGTTTATGCTTAGTTAAAGTATACATCATAATATTCTGATAAGCACAGCTGATTTTTAATTACTTTTTTTGTAAAAGTAATAAATGATGTTTTTGTGAAATACTTCAAATAATACAGAAATATATTAAATAAAAAAGCATATAGCCCCCTTTGCTTTCCCCTATTTCATTCCTATGTTGTTGTTGTGTGCCGTTGAGTTGATTCCAAATTATAGTGACCTTATATAACAGAGTAGAACTGTCCTATAGGATTTTCTTGGCTGTGATCTTTACAGGAGCAGATTGCTGGGTCTTTTTTTCTGTGGAGCAGCTTATGGTTTGAACCGCTCACCTTTTGGTTGGCAGCCGAACGCTTAACCATTGCAGCACCGAGGCTCCTTTACCCAGAGGCAACTTATTACCAGTCCTTGCAGGCTCTAAAGTGATGCTTGTAGCACTGTTTGCCCAGACACCCGCTTGGAGGTTACCAGATAGATGATGGTGTTCACACAGAAGAGAGAACTAAGTCAGAGAAGTTGAGCAACTTGGCCAACATCACACAGCTAGTTAATGGTAGGATTTGACCTTGGGACCCTGGAACTTTAGCCAGGCATGCTCTGTTCGTTAGATCATGCTGAAAGAAATCAGCCAGCTCTGACATTTTAGCTTGGCTTATCTTTCCCTCTTCATTTGTAAAATTCACTTCCTGACTGGTAGGAAAACTGGGTTTGTAGAGTGATTTATGAAGGAATGCTGAGTCGAAAAGGTGTCTGCTGTTTTGTCTGGTTGTTGTGTGTGTGAACGTGTGCAGTCCCACAGTGTGTGGTTGATAACCCTTTGACTTCTTAAACTTTTTCTTGTTTTCATTTGACCTGAAAAAAAAAAAAAAAACAAGTTTGCAGAAGGCCTTAAATAGCTAACTAAAACAAACTGCAGCTTGTCATTGATTTGTATTCCCAACACACACATACACACTCCCTGCACTGAGCACTTCTTAGTCTCCTTTCCTTGATCTTGTATTTGAAGGACATGAATAACCACTGTGCGGCCCTGTTCCCTAAAACCTCTGCCTCAGCTGCCTTTGTGGGTACCCCAGCCAAAGAGTTTGCAGAATAACTACTTTCTCTTTAGTTACAGTGGGGGTAGTGGTGGCTCAGTGGTAGACGTTTCTCCTTCCATGCACGAGATGCAGGCTCGATTCCCACCTTCGGTTCCTGGCTAATGCACCTCCTTTGCAGCCAACACCCATCAGACAGTGGAGGATTGCATGTTGCTGTGATGCTGAGCAGGTTTCAGCAGAACTTCCAGACTAAGGCAGACTAGGAAGAGAGGCTTGGCGATCTTGCCTTCGAAAATCAGCCAGCCAAAACCTGATGGATCACAAGGGTCTGATCTGCAACCAGTCCCAGGAATGGTGCAGGACTGAGTGAATTGTCCCGTTGTGCATGAGGTTGCCATGAGTTGGGGGCCAAATCAATGGCAGCTAACAACGACTTTAGTTACAGATTTACCCCATTCAACAAACTTCTGTTGTGCAGGCACTGGCTGGGTGCAGGGGACATAAACTGTAATGGATGAAAACAGGAGAAAATTGGTCATCACAGCCCATTGTGATGATGCTAAAATCACCACTAGCCAACGTCACCAGGTTGGAAGGTGATGAGGGGTGAGGGAAGATGAAGGTCAGCAAAGCTGAGCTTTGGAGGATTTTAAGCAGGTGATGGAATTGGCAGGATCTGCCTGATCTGGAAGTCAGAGCACCTGAAGAGTGGGGAGTCTGGAAGTTTTGACTGGGTGGGTAGAGTGGCCATTGACCAGGCTAGAGCACAGACAGGGACAAACAGGTTTGGGGAGAAGATGATAAGCTTAGTCTGGGCAGCATTGATTTTTGAAGCCCCAAGGGGCATTCCAGTAGATTCAGGTATAGTATTCAAGAGAGACAGAGAGAGGTTTTTAAAAGTAAGTATGAGATGATGGCATTCATTCTCTTTTTTTTTTTTTAAAGGGAAGAAATCTTTCCCTGTTAAAGAATAAAACCTTGCTTCTAAATGAGAGTATTGATAAGCATTAACTTGTCCAAAATCTTCATTCCTTTTCTGCCTCCCTCTTACGCTGTCAGTTCAAGTGACTTGAGAGTTTGCTGCTTTCAGAACAGTGTCTAGTCTTGCTCCTTAGAACCAACCACTGGTCTGGTCTGGAGCAAGGAAGATCTTTAGTAATCAGGAATTGTAGGTAACTTTAATACAGATGGGTGCTTAAGTTTCTGAATATCGTACAAAGGAACACAGGCTCTAGGTTTTATTTTAGAGCTCCTAGGATCTAAACACTTTTGGAATAAGTACTTGCTATTCTAAGAAAGCATTGCTTTTATGTTAGTATTGGGTCAAATGTCAGCTGCTAGTGACCAGAGTTGGCACTGACAAGTGATTGCATGAGGTCTGGCAGCTGAAGTAGTGTCGTAAGAGGTGCTGGTCCCCACTCTGTCTGTAGTGGTTTTAGAACATTCTAGTCCTGTTGCATCTTTCATAACTCATGGCCGTATTGGTAAAAGAAAACTGGGAAAAATAGAGGTTTCTACCTAAAACCTTTCTGCTGGTCTTACTATTTTTATTACTTTCTAATTCTTATTCTTTTGCTGTCTAGATAAATCACTTCAGAAGTGATTATTTAGAAAACCTCACAGTAGTCATACCACTGCGTCCCCCTTTGGCATTTGCTTTTCCTCAAATTAATAATTAGCATATTCTTTTATTCTGTTTTATTTTCACTTTGATCTTTTCATAGCCTGCCTAAAATGAACTTTGTAATATAAACTCCACCCCAGTCCTAGAAGTAGCCTAATTCAGTTACATTGTGACAGATTGATGTACTGAGTGTTAGCAGGTGAAACTTCAGTCCTCAGTGAGGGAGCAGCCAGTACAAGAGACTGCTGGCTCCATCCTTTATACTGTTCCTCTTCATCTTTCTACCTCTTCTCACAGCTCCACAAGTTGGAAGTTGTTGTTTTAACCAGTATTTATTAAGCGATAATTTCTTTTTCCATTTTCATTAACCAAGGGCCTATAGCTGAATCTGGAATAAAAGTATATGCATCAAATAGTAGTGTCAGCATTGAATTTGATTATTCACATGGTTGATGTTAACCTGTGTGCCTTTTAAATGTGGTTGGACAATTCCATTAACATTTTTTAAAAAATGAAAATAGTGCAAGTCCCCATTCTCCCAATTACCGTCTTCATGTATCCCTTGCAGTCCTGGGATCTCAAGCTGAAGCTGTGACCTACCTTGGGAGTTTGTAGTTTTATTAGAAATCTTTTTTTTAATGGAAAAAGATAATAGGAAATAGCTACTAAAATGAATTTTTATTAAGACTAGTACCGTCTCTCTCCCTCTCCCATTTGTGGGTGAATGTAGTAGATAATTCTTTTTGATGCCATTCTTAGTTCTTTAATTCCGGTGTCCAGTTCTGGGGACCCAAGCTCCTGAATCATCACCTTTTTCCCCTGAATTTCTAAGAACTTTTCCCTGTTCCTTTCTTCATCTCCGTTAGTTTCTCTTCTCTCTGTTGGCTCTGTGCCTCTTGAGCTTACCTACTTTCTGTTTCTGTTACCAACTGCCTGTGTCTCACAGTGACTTGGAAACCTTTATGGACAAGGGCGTCTCATTTATATTGTCCACTGTTTCTAGAGCAATGCCTGGCACAGATGAACAGGGGCAAGGCAGCAGCAGCCGCCTTTGAATGTTTTCTGTGTGCTCGGCTCTGTGCTGAATACTATTTTAATCCTTTTAATGCCCACAACAGCTTTAAGAGGAGGTAGATTACTGTTATGATTCCCACTTGAAAGGTAAGGAACACATTTTGAAATAACTTGAAGTCATACCATTTGTGTTTGCTTAGTGACTAGCTTTTATCTCTTTCCTTTGGCCCTTGGAATGGAAAAGTGAAACAATTCAAAGACAAAAAGTAGAGCAAAAAGAGAAATTAAAACGCCTGGAGAATAAATAAACGGCAAAACTGACCCCTCGAACAATCGTATTGTCTTGGTGAGAAGGTCATTTGGTCTTTCTAACACTTTGCTCCATTAGTTCTTATTTGTAGTTCTTTGCTGTTCTTCTTTGGTTTAAATGCTTTGAATTATGTCATTAGCTTTGTGAACTACTTGGCATATGATTGGATTTCTGAGATTTTCAACTTCTAAGCATTTTCATATTCCAGAAATTATTTCAGGCCTAGCTAGAAACAGTGGACACACAGTATATATTTGTATTGCGTTCTATTTTCTTTTTTACTCTTCTAACCATGCGTCACTTCCTAACAAGGAGAAAGTGTTAGTTTGCTTTGGACAAATGATCCTGAAAAGAACATTTTCTAATAATTGGGTTTCCTTGCTGTTATTGAAGTTAATATTTAACAGAAAAGGAAAGTTTTCTTTAGCCAAATAAAAATTTAGGGTATTTATTATTGATATATATATATATTTGACATTTATATTATTTAACATTTAAAAAACGTCAGCTTTGCATAGTTGCACTGTCAAATGTAATCGCTCGTTTAGCGTAGTTAATGTGTGCTGTTGAGTCAATTCTGACTCATAGTGACCCTGTAGGACAGAGTAGAACTGCCCAATAGGGTTTCCTAGGCTTTTTATGTGAACAGATTGCCAGGTCTTTTCTCCCGTGGAGCTGCTGGTGAGTTTAAACTGCTGACCTTTGGGTTAGCAGCCAAGGACTTAACCATTGTGCCACCAGGGATTCTTAGTGTAGCATAGGGAAAAGGTTAAAAAAAAAAAGAAAACAGTTGTCCACATTTATAGTATGAAATGTTAGAAGAAATAATGTAGCTAAACTCATTGTATGAAATACTTCATGTAGAATTTATATGGAAGGATATGGATTTATTATACGTGTGTATTAGTGGTTAGGTGTGATTACAGTAGTAGCATTAGATATTGTCACTATTTGAACAACAGAAGAAGGAAGAGTTTTTATTTTAATTACCCTAATTTTTATGTTTATGCATTTTTATTGTAAGTCATTTCAGATTTTGGGTGGGAGGGAGATAGTCAAGTATATATTATAAATAAAAACTTTGAGTTTCCCCCTTGTATAGTGGACATCAGTAGAAAGGTGAGATTTACTTTATAGTTAATTTCTAGAACATAAATGAAGGACACATAAAAGAGAGGGTAATTGCAATTGCTGGAGTCTCTGGGTGGTGCAAATGGTTAATGTGTTCAGCTGCTAACTGAAAGGTTGGAGGTTTGAGTCCACCCAGAGGCACCTTGGAAGGAAAGCCTGGTGATATACTTCCCCAAAATCAGCCATTGAAAGCCTTACAGAGCACAGTTTTACTCTGACACACATAGGGTCACTGCAAGTTGGGTCCACCCGGTGGCAATTGGTTTTAATTTCAGTTGCCACTTGTTCACAGTGGTGGCTTAGGAGTTGGGGCAAGTGATCAGAATTAGGCTTAAGTTGTACAAAGAAGGTTTAAGTTAAATTATCAACTATATAAATTTCCTTTAAAAATTTCGGTAAGGTACTGGGATTGGGGTTGTAAATTCTTCTCATTGGATATTTAAAGAACAGGTGTGCCCAGCTGCCGCTACTAAAGACTGTTTGGCTTTGAAAAGGGATGGCTCTCTGGATTCCAAGATCAAGGCAGTGGAATGAGGGTCAGTGAGCAGAGTGGACTCCGGAGCCAGCTTGCTGTCCTGGGGCAGTGGGTCAGGTAATTCTTGCATCCAGCAAGCAGTGCCAGGCAGACTTCTTGGGGACACTGCAGAGTCAAGGGCTTGAACTGAATGATCCTTAACCCAAACCAAAAACCCATTGCCGTCGAGTCCGACTCATAGCCACCCTATAGGACAGTAGAACTACCCATAGGGTTTCCAAGGAGCTGCTGGTGGATTTGAACTGCCTACCTTTTGGTTTGCAGCTGAGCTCTTAACTACTGTGCCACTAGGCTCTGAAGAATGATCCTTAGATTCCTTTATATAAATGTTTTAATTTTAGTAGGTATTCCCATCTGTTTCACTAATTTCTGCTGGAGCATCCTTAGTAAAATTTATTGTACAGATAAGAAATCACAGTGCATATAACTTGCATTTCTGCCTTTATTGAACTCTTTGTTTGATTCAGACCAAGGAAAAGCTGTTTCATTAAGTTTTAATTCCCTTGGAAAATAACATGGAACCTACATTATTTTAGTTTTAAGCTTAAATGGAAACAGCAGTTGAGTGTGTCCTACTGACAGATATAAATGTCACGTGGCCATGTGGCCTGCCCCTCCATTCTCTTCTGACTGTAGTCTGTAAGCCTTTTGTGGTCTAGAAAGCTTTTTGAATTGATCTCCTGTATGAAGTTTATACTATCATTAGTCTGTACTTTAGTTTATGGAATGAATGAATTTGTGATTTCTTCCTAAATAGATGCATTCTTTCTTCATTTGAAAAAAGTATCATTTTTTTGCATCTGATTGATCGTTTGTTTTTTATTTAGTGGCGAGGAGTAGGAGATTGTTTGTATTATGGGAGTTAGTAGAGGGTCAGCAAAAAAGAGGGAGACCTTCATCGAGGTGGATTGATGCAGTGACTGCAACAGTGGGTTCAGATCTAGTAATGATTGTGAAGATGCCTCAGGACCGGGCAGCATTTCATTCTGTCGTGCATAGGGTTGCCAGGAGTTGGAACCTAGTCGACAACACCTAACAACAGCAACATCAGTCTAATGCTAGAGTTGGGAGGGTCCTCAGATGTTAACCAGTCCAGCCTTACAATGGGTACAGGAATGTCATGTGCAGAATATTAGACAGATGGTTGCCCAGCCCTTGCTGGAATACTTTTGGTGATGGGAGACTTACTATCTTTATGGATAGCTGGTTCCAGTGTTTTAATGGCTGTATTGGGGAGCTCCTGTTTTTAAGCCACAGCGTGCCTCCTGGTTCCTAACACCTTGCTCCTCATCGTGTTTTCTGAAGTAATAGATAAGCAGTCTTTTTCCTCATAACAGCACAGGCGTATTTCACTCTTCTCTGAGCGTTGATTTTCTTATGTATAAAAATGATCTGAGTTACATAACTTGGTTACCTCACTAGGATTGAGTGGAAGAACTGAGATAATTGTGACCTTAGACAAAATACTTTTCAGGTCTCAGAATATTAATATCTTAGTTTTATCTCTGGTGATGTGTATTTGTAATGGGAAAAACAGCAGTGTGTTGTCCATTGGCTTGGGAGCTTTGATAGGTAATTTCCAGTTGATGTTCTTTCCATTAATGAATGAATGAATGAACTCATCTCTTCATTGACCGTTTATTGACCATTCACTATGTGCCCCTCTGTGCCTGGTACTTGCTTAGGCCTTAAGTGACTATGAATAACAGTGAACAAGGCAGATAGGTTTCTTGCCCTGTTGGGGGTTAAATTTTCTTCCTTAGATATTTTTACCTTGAGAGATAAATGCTTTCGATTAGTCAGAATAAAATAATAAAACATCGTTAACCTGCTTTTACTCCCTTTGGTGTTTTCAGCGGTCCAGTATTTAACAGTATGTCTTTGCTTTGTAGATATCTGGAGTCTAGGAGTGATTCTTTTCATGTTGGTGTGTGGGCAGCCACCCTTTCAAGAAGCCAATGACAGTGAAACATTGACAATGATCATGGATTGCAAATACACAGTACCATCCCACGTGTCTAAAGAGTGTAAAGAGTAAGTAAAAAACAAAATATGTGGAAACCTTAAGCACTCATATTAAACCCAGAAATTTTATTTCATTAACAGCCAAGAAAATCTGAGGTGATTTTAACATCCAAGTTTGCATCTGGATTTATTTTACTTTTTGAATTTAAGATTTCAGCTGCTGTTAAAAGTGTTTTAGGGGGTTAACCCCAGAATATAATTTGAAATTTAATGTTAGAGTACAGAATAAATTCATCTATTTCCTAAACCAGTCTGTTTCAAGAAACCCTTTATGTGCCTCATCAGCATCTACTTCACTTGAAGTGAAGACAGTACCATGGGAACTGCCTTTCTCTGCATCAGCATAAAAGCAAGACCACCTGGAATTATTTTACGTTTCAGAAAAGAGAGCATTTTTTTCCCCTGAACTAGGCTGTCAACACACCAGTTCAGGATTTACAGATTATGTATCACAGTGTTATTCACTTCCCTTCCCCTCAGTTGACTAAAGAGCTCTGTTT
Source organism: Dugong dugon (assembly GCA_030035585.1). NCBI lineage: Eukaryota > Metazoa > Chordata > Mammalia > Sirenia > Dugongidae > Dugong > Dugong dugon. Next base: position 23,937,374 of record CM057481.1, on the reverse strand, counting down.
TGGCTTATGTGACTATGGGAAGCCAGCAACCAAATGTTTACTCAAGTTGATTTTTGGAGTTTAATGTACTTTATAGTACTTTGATAGTATGATATATATGTAGTGAGAAATACAGCATTGGATTAGAAGAACTGTTGGAAGTTCAGTATTTCATTGACAGTATGAGTGATATTTTTAATGCGCTCAGCTGAGATTATAGCCACTACTTAAGGACTTTGCTGTATTAACAGAGTTTTGAGTTTCAGATCAGGATATTAAAGATATATTTCTCCCAGTTTCTGATAGCTTGGGGAATCTTTTCTGCAAATGGAGCACCATCTTAGGCCATGTAGTAGATGATTAAGAACTTAGGTAGTCAAACTGTCTGGATTCAAATACTGACTTCTTCATTTATTAATGATATGAAAGTGGTTATTGTGAAAATTAAATGAATTAATACGGCTAAAGCTCTTAGCTCAGTCCTTTGCGCATAGGAAGCACTCAATATGAATATTGATGATGATGGTGGTGATTTTTATGCCATTACTATTATTATTCTCTTACCTCAGGAAGCAAGGCTACTGTCTGGGTGTAGATTGTGTGCATGTTAAATGTTTGTAATCCAAGGAGTATCTCCACAGCCCTTACTGAAAAAACTAAAACAAATTAACTTATTTTTATTTTGACATACATCATTCAAAAGAATGTGTAAAAAATATATATATAATAAAATGTGCACCTTATGTACTTACCATCTAGCTAAGGAAATAAGAACAGTTACCATTATCTTAGAAGCCTTCTTGGTGCCTCTTTCATAGAGGGATTAGCTTTAATAGTTACAGTACCATTCAGTTTTTCTGTTTTTTCCCATGCCAGCTTAGCTAAGTTGTATTGTTTAAGGGGCCTATCCATGTCATCTAAATTCTCAGATTTATTGGCCTGAAGTATTTATAATATCCTCTTACTATGTTTTTCAGGTCTGTAGGGTCTGTGGGAGTGTCACCCTTTCTCATTCCAATACTGACAGTTTGTGTCTTTGCTTTTTTTTTTGTCTTAATTGATTGGTGTTGCCAAAACTTTGTTAATTTTATTAATCTTTTTCAAAGAACTACCTTTTGCCTCATTTGACTTTTTTCCCTCAGCTAGCTTGGAAGTTATAGTCTGTTAATCTTAGTCATCTTCCTGTCTACATTAACAGACACGTACGTATTTTTACACTTAATTTAACAAAACTCTGTAGTAATTTGTACTTTACCCTCTTCCTAAACAACCCATAACCCTTATAAAACTTTAATTACCATCCAGCATTTGAGTAATTTTTTTACTCCACAAATTAGGGAGTATTATCATTTCGTACAGTCAAAAATTGTTTAGGTTTTCCCAGATGTTTGCCAAGAATTTTCTTTATCCAGACTTCTTGCATATCAAACCTTCCAGTTGGGATCACATTCTTCTAAAAATAATATCCTTTAGACTTTCTTCAGGTGAGCATCTTTTGGTGAAACTTTCTCAGTTTTTATTTGAAAATGACTTTATTTTACATATGTTCTTGAAAGTTTCATTGGGTATAGAATTCTAGGTTGGCAATTATTTTGTCTCAGCTAGTTGAAAATATTATTCCACTACCATCTGATATACATTGTTACTGTCTAAAAGTTAGCTGTTTGTCTTATTGTTTCTGTGTAGGTGATGTCTTTTCTCTCAGGCTGCTTTAAGAGCTATTTATTTTGCTTGGGATATGTTAGGCCTCCTGGATCAAGATTGTGTTCTTCAGTGAATTTGGAAAATTCTCAGCCATTATCTTTTCACAGAAAGCTTCTTCCTGTTTTCCATTCCCTTTTGGAACTCTAATTAGTTGTAAGATATTTTCACTCTGTCCTTGTTTTTTAACCTCTTTCATGTTTTCTCTCAGTCTGCTTATGCAGGGTGTTTCCTTGGTTCTGTCTTTCAGTTAATTCTGTGTCTAATTTGTTGTTTAATTTGTCCATTGATTTTTTTAATTACAATTATTATTTCCACTTTTAGAAGACCTATTTATTTATTTTCCTCCCCTCAACACGGCAGAGTAATTTTGTATAGTCTTTTGTCCCTTGGTCGTATTTTCAAGTTTCTCCTTCATGTCTTAAACATATTCAACATTGTTATATGTTCAAAATTTCAGTATCTGAAATCTTTGCATTCCAATTTTCTGTCATGTTTTTTTAACTCTTGCTAATGGTATCTTGGGTTGTTTTTTGTGTTTTTTGAATGTGAGGTTGTATTCCTTATAATATTATTTGGGGAATTCTTTGAGGCCTGGTTTTAAGTTACATTCCCACAAAAAAAAAAAAAAAAAAAAATTGCATTTACTTCTCTGCTAGTTGCCTAGGAGCACTGCCAGCCTGTAAGTGCTTTAACATCTTCACTGTGTGAGTGACTCTGATATCATTAATTTGGACCAAAAACTTGCGTGAAGACCAAGTTTCCTCTTGGCTCCTTCTGAGCAGTGGATTTGTTTCTCATTTCTCATTCACCTTCACACTGAAGCTAAGATCCCAGCTCTTTCAAGGGCTCCAGTCAGTCTCCCACCTTCAGTAGGCTCCACACATTATATTCTGTTCCCTTCATCCAATGTTGCTTTCACAGCTGAAGCAGAAACCATCAGGCCGGCTTTATTGATTGCCTCCCAAGGTTCCTGCTTTTGTCCATTAGTATTTCTTAATTTTTTTTTTTTTTTTTTTTGCCAACATAACAGTGTCTTTAAATAAAATACAGTTCTAAAAGTATACAGCATTTTCATTGTCTTTATTAGAAGGGTCATTCATTCCTTGAATGGAATTTGGCCTATGTGCTCTATTCTATATGTCATTACTGATCATTGTGTCTGGTTCTGGAATGTCACTGAGCCAGGACTTAATTCAGACAGGTGTTAATTTGATACTAGAGTTAATTATAGGAAACTACCATAGTTTTGTGCAAATAACGTGCACCTTCTGAGTTTGTTTGCTGGCCGTGTCCTTCCCCCACGAGGTATTTACGTAAGCATGCTATACTTTTGTTTTTACAACAACATGTGGAGGAGGATTGGCAAGGCAGCGCTTGTGAGGGTCCTCACGGGGGGAGGGCGCAGCGGGCAAACAAATGCAGAAGGCACACGTTATTCGTGTAAAAATATGGTATATTTGTGTGTTTAGCTTATCAGTATGTCTAGAGATTGTGATTTTTTTATTTTACGAATCTGATGGCACTAAATTTTCATTATTTCTATCTGACCCCCCCCCCACCTAATTAGTGAACCTAATTAAACTGATAGTATAAGTGTAAGAAATAATTTAATTAATAAAATAATTCACCATTCCTGATCCTGCCAGCAGTTTGCTTTAACAGTGGATTTCCTTTTCTTTCCAGCCTGATCACACGGATGCTACAGAGAGATCCCAAGCGAAGGGCTTCTCTAGAAGAGATTGAGAACCATCCTTGGCTCCAAGGAGTGGACCCTTCACCAGCCACAAAGTGTAACATCCCCCTTGTGTCATACAAAAATCTCTCAGAAGAGGAGCACAACAGCATCATTCAGCGCATGGTGCTCGGGGACATAGCAGATCGTGATGCCATTGTAGAGTAAGTCAACATTCATCAGTACAGGGGTCACAGGTTTAGTGTTCTTGGAATGGGCGCTCTACTCGTCAGGGCCTTTGGGCACTGTGCAGTGGGTAGAGTTCCCAATTGGTAGGAGTTATGTCTTTATCTCTAAAGCTCCTGGCCCAGTGCCTGGCACACAGGTTTTCTTGTTCTAGTGAACACGTAAGCCATTGCTGGGTGGTGTCAGCGAATGCTGTGGCCTTTCTCCATTCCTATAGGGGTAGATTGGAATATCCTGTTTTCTATCCCAGTGCACACCTTGTCCATAGTGGTGTCCTCTTCATTCCTGTTTCTCCTGTTGGTTCCTGAAGTGAGCAGGGAGAATGGGGCAGTAGCACGGGCTTAGAGTTGTCTAAATCAGGATTGGCAGATGGGGCCAGTCTCGTGGTTTCATAAGTAAAGTTTTACTGGATTGTAATAATGCCCCTTGGTTTATGTATTGTCCGTGGCTGCATTGTGCTACAGCAGCACGAAGCCTAAAATGGACGCTGTCAGGTCCTCTAGAGCCCTTGCTGCCTTGACCTGGAACCCACAAGTTACTAATTATGTCCTTAAACACCAAAGCCCGGTTTTAATAACCTAAGAACTTTGAAATCAAGGATAATAGAGCAAAAAGATGCAGCTGCTTTGTTTTAATAATGATTAATTTCTATAAGAGGTCCTATCTATGGAAACTGTGAAACATTTCTACAAATGAAAAATCAAAGTTCTTTAATATGTTTAGTGAAGCAGCTGGGTATGATGGAAAGAGGGTAGACTCTGGGTGGCAGAAGAGGGGTTCCCATTGGGAAGGTTACTTCAGCATGGCTGGGTGACCTGACCCAGTTTCTGACCCCTGGGGACAAGGAGGCTGCAGACTGGACCTACAGACCTGCTTTGTGTGGGGCCGTCACGTGCGACATCTTGTCAGCAGGGCTGGTTTCTGAGAAGGGTGGTGTCTGCATAAAGGACATGTATCTTTAGGGTGCTTTTAATACACTGGAAAGAAAGACTTACAAAGTAAACTGACTTCTTAACTTTGGTTTAAGTACAGATTTCTACTAGTTTCCAGTGCATCATGATAAGCCCTCACAGCTTGACCCACAGCTACTGAAGTGGCCTAAACGAGCAGAGAATCTCGAGCGGGAGGCACTACCCTGCCAGGGACACTCAGTCTAGGAACTTGTAGGAAAGGGTTTTGCATTTCTGAGTGAATAAAAAGCAGTTTGTATCTCCCTGAGTTGGCTTAATTGTGTTTGTTGCTGTTGTTTGCTTGTTTTGATTTTTGGTGGTAAAATATACGTGACAAAGATTTTGCCATGCTTACTTAAGCGCATAATTCAGTGAAATCAATTACAGTCACCATGCTGTGCAACCATCACCATTCCAAAAGTTTTTCATCACCCTCAACAGAAACTCTGTACCCATTAAGCAGTAACTCCCCATTCTCCTTTCCCTCAGCCCCTGAATAACCAACCACTAATTTTTCTGTGTCTATGCATTTACCTGTTCCAGATATTTCATATAAGTGGGATCATATAATATTTTTCCTTTTGTGTCTGATTTATTTCATTCAGTATAATGTTTTCAAGGTTCCTCCATGTCGTAGCACGTATCAGAGCTCATTTCTTTTTATGGCTGAGTAATACTCCATTGTATGTATATCCATAGCAGGTTTTGTTTACCCGTTCATCTGTTGATGGACACTTGGGTTGTTTGCCTTAATGTTTTTAGTTTAAATAATCACAATGGAGTCATATTTAATTAATGTAAATTGAGTTACAAATCCAAAAGGAGTAGGGGGCTTTAAATGGTTTGTGTGACTGTTTGCCCCTCCACTAGTCAGCACGTGCCCCAGACCAAGCAGGAGATGGGAACCTGCTGACCCCAGGTGGCCTGCTGTATACGGTGTGAGCAGCTCCTCGTTCTAAGGGTGGTTCCTGTGTTTAAAGACCCTTGACATGTCCCGTAAACACAAGCCAGCTGCTTTATCTGGTACTCAGCTGAGAAACCACTCTAGAGAATTCTGACCCCTACCTTTCACTTTGGGCTCCTACTTTGGAGTCTCCAACCTGGGCCTGTCCTGCCTCACTCTACATTTTGTAAAAAGTGAGCTCTGCTGTTGTTTCGTTTTGAAGTATTCTGTGTGAGCATTCTCACTAACTGCAGAAAAACACCAGTGTGTTCCTGGGCCATGTGGGGTCCTCAGCGGCTTGTGTAGCACTCTGCAGTGTGTCCATGGCAGGCCAGCTGCAGGAGAGCAGGCAGGGGTGTGTGCCTAGCAGACTAGGGACTTGGCGAGCATAACGTTTTAAGTGGGTGAATGAATACACTAATTTTGTTCAAAGAAGAGGTTAATAACAACATGCCTCAACTACATTAATAACTCTTTAGTGCCTAAAATGTCAATAAATGCAGAGAGTCTAAAAATAACTTCTTAATTTTCTCGATTGATACCGGTGTTTCAGCGTACTTTCATATAACACACACCTCATCTCCACTATGTACTTGTAATGGAAGCAGGTAAGTTAGTTTAACAGAAATAAACACTAATGCACAAATGAAGTTTTCAGATAATCTGTACATTCTTGGAAGCTTCCTTTTCTTAAACATCGAAAACTGACATCAGCATTGTGGATTTTTCTAATACAAATATTTTATACAGTTGTTTTTTAGAATTTCAAGAGTGACTTAAGTAACTACTAGTGGTTTTTTTTTTTTTGTTTGATTTTTTGCATAATTTTAACGATCACAAGTTAATGAATTTCATTTGCTTGTGCCTTTTTTTTTTTTTTAAATCAATTCTGCTTCTTGTAAAAAGCAAACGTACCAGTATGGCTTATGTTCATTGTCACTTTGTTTTCCTCAGAGCCCTAGAAACGAACAGATATAACCACATCACCGCTACTTACTTCTTGCTCGCTGAAAGGATCCTGAGAGAAAAGCAAGAGAAAGAAATACAAACCAGATCTGCAAGCCCGAGCAATATCAAGGCCCAGTTTAGGTGAGAAAAAAATCTTCACTGATTTTAGTAAGTTAATGTTTTGAAATAGTGGACTTTTTTTTTTAATTGCTTCCTAACTGTGGGGTGAGGGAGTTCAGTTATCATGGGAGAGACTCATGCATGGGGTTTCTGGTGTGTGCCTGGGACGGTGTTGGTCCTTTGTCACCAGGTGGGAAGAGGGGCTGCGGCTGGTGGCCTGGCTGAGGAAGCATGTTAGGAGAAGCAGCCTCAAACCAGAGTTTGCTAACTATTTTCATTAAACTCTTCCAGATCTGACATGTATTAATCTGTCATTTTCTTTAGTTTTTCATCTCAGGAATGAGGCTGAAATTTCCCGAGTTATTTGAAATAATTTTTTAAAAAAATATATGGCATTTCTGTGCCATCACAGCAGGATGCTGTCTCAGGGTTTCAGGGATTAGACAGATCAACTAGTTGGCTTACTAGCTGCTTGACTTTGGGCAGGTCACATAACTTCTCTGTGACTCGGTTTCCTGATCTGTTAAAATGGGCGTAATGACACTGTCTACCATAGGGTTGTGGTGAGGCATAAATGAATTAATATAGTGAAGTGCTTAGAACAGGGCTCCTCGTGTTTGCTGTCAATGTTACGACGACGTCTCACTACCACTCTCTCCTCCAGTAAAGTAGTACATGTGCTCCGCCCCCTTCTTCCTTCTCCTCCCTCCTCCACCGCCTCTCCCCTTCTTTTCTCCTGCCGTGCTAACTTTCTGCTTAAACTCAAAGCACAGAAAAGGTTTAGTTTTTCAGGTCATCATTATGAAATTTATTTAAAAAGTTATTTCTCTTTTGTCCATTTGGGTAAAGTCATCTGCGGAATTGTAGTGGTTCAAAAACAGAAGGGGGCTTCTGATTCTGAATAAATCTCTATTTGTGCATCCAAATATATATAAATATGTGTGTGTATTATTATTTTTTTTTGGAAAAGAGGAAGAAAACCAGTTGGATTTTAAATTACTTGTAGTCAGCTCATCATGTGTAGTTTGTTGGCCGGGTGGAGCGACAGACAAGAGGGAGGACAGCAGTCCCAGGTTGTCATAGAATCAGAACTTCAGGACCTTAGTTTAACTGCAAAATGACTTGAGTGACTTCATTCCTATCCTAGGTGGATTTTTCTGCAGTGAAAACTAAGCACGACGTATATAGTGTCTGCTTAAGAGGTCTGGGCCCCAGAGTGAGGGAACTCTTGGGAGTGAGACACACCAGGAGACTGGTTTTGAGCGGCGAGGATCCCCCTAGTCCTGATCTCACCCCTCTAGCGGGAAAGAGCAGCCTAAGACCAGACAGCCCTGCACGATAGCTGCACCGGCTCTGGAGCCACCACCAGTCTTTTGTAGGAGAGAATATTTGGATTTGAACTGATTTCTGGGTCAGTGAAACAGGTCAGGATTCAATCTGAAGTTGATCAAATAGGTAAATAAATTAAATCTGTTTAACTTTATTATAGAAATTAAGAAAACCAACCTTACTAGGCAGTTTTTCTTCTGCCCACCTGAGGATTCTGGAGGCAGATGCTGTGAGGGCGTTTTCTCTCCTGTGACACATGGCCCACTTGCAGGTGGCAGAGGTCTGCTTCCTTGCCTTTTCTTTATCGTCATTTATTTTATTGACAAAACCCTGGACCTAACTTGGCTCCATTGTTAGATATGCCTTGGGGTCCAAGTGACTTGGGATGTAGAGGCCTGGACAGAGTCAGGAGACTAGTGTTTCAACCAGCAGTTAGTGGTTGGGGAGGTCAAGGCAGGGAGCGCCAGCACAGAAAGCTGACCAACACTTGTTGGGACCAGGTGATGGCCCAGGAAATCGGTGACAGCACTGTTGGGACAGTTGGTTACAGGAAACTGAGATCTTCTCCCTGGCTGCTGGTGTCTGTACCCTGATGGATGGACAGAGAGAAGTGAGGACTTGGCCTCTGAGTTTTGGGTTCAGGGGCAGAGTCCTAGGCCTTGACTTCATGGGAACATGGGGACTCCCCTGGGGAATGCAGTAGAGGATGCTCAATTCAGGAATGTAGGAGTCAGAATTGACTCAGTTCACAGGAGAGGTGCTTATACAGGCAGGATCCTGCATTAGTGAGGGGATGTGGCATTGGGAGTTGTCAAATCCAGTAGCCTGAAGTTTCTTAAATTCTGGAACTGATACTGTTCCGAATATACTAGAATTTTACTTGAGTCATCAAAAAGTGTAGGGCTGCCTCACACGTTCCTGTGACAGAACATGAAGTCTAAAAGAAAGGTATAGGCGTTTAGATTTATTCCTAATCTAGAACTCTTGGGACTGTCTTTGGGAGTTGTCTGCAGACTCAGAGAATCTTCCAGTCTGCCCAGGAGAGCTGAGCACACAAGGTTGGAACTCCCTTGGGGGAGGGGGAGGAGCAAGGGTTAGGACAACTGGTAGATGGTGCCAGGTAATTCTGAAATGAAAACGCTGATGTCCTTACTGTAAGCGTGATGTGCTCACACACTGCCGGCAGTTGTGGGTCGGGACCACTTCAGGGACTACTGCTTCTTAGCTTCAATTGGATTTTTTTTTAAACAGGTTTATTCTTGTGCAGAACATTTTAAGAAAACTTGTTTGTAACAGTTGTAATAGATATTTCTATATGGTGGTCACTGATAAATTTTTGTTCTTGCTTTATTGATTATGAAAACAATATGATTTTCCAGTTTTTTGGGACTGCAGGCCCTTGAGAGCTCTTGGGTCCTGCCAGTGTGGGATGGAAACATGGCGTGGTCAGGCTGCTGTTGGAGGAGGGCTTGGAGGTCCTCGGGGAGCTGGCCTCAGCGTGAGTCACGTGGCACCCAGCATCCCCTCAGAGAGAGACCAGGCCACGAGAAGAACCACTGAGGCCTGGCCGCATTGGCTGCATCAATTCAACCAGAAACTGTTCACGCGGCTTCATCAGGTCACAGAGTCAAGCCACCACCTTGGGGGTTTAGCAACCATGGTACCTCCAGCCTGTCATCAGATGTCACTGTCCTCAAACCCGTATGACCGTGGGATATTACTTACCCTCTCTGCGTCTTGATTTCTTCCTCTGTGAAGGGCCATGATAATAGCCCCTGCCTCACGGAATTGTGGAGTTAAAAGAACTCAGCCCTGTAAGCCTCTCACAGCAGTGGCTGGATTGTAGTGAGCAGTCAGTGTGAACTGTGCTGTTGATGCATTTATAATTCTTGTTAGCAATCTTCCTTCTCTTTTGTTGAAATAAGACGTGATTTACTCACAGTGTTGTGGCTATAAGGATGACTTATTTCATCTAGCAGTGTTGGATGCAGATACATGCTGAATAAATGTAAACCCTGACGATTTGGTCTATTTATGAACAAGAGCCGTTGGTCCAGGGATGCCTGCCCATATGGTGGCCACCACAGCTGCAGCACTCATGGATCTTGCTTCTGGGGGTGGGTCTGAGAGGTGTTTTTTGGCTTTCTTTTAAGTGGGGGAGGGTAACAAGAGCCTCCCTCGCATCTGGTCCCTCCTTGTCCTTGCACGCCCATTGGCTGCAGCTCTTCTGCATCACAGATGCCATCAGCACTTCGCCTCCCTCCACGGGGATTTCCTCTGTTTGCTGGGTGGGGTTTTGGAGGCCACTTACACATGATTCTTTCTCCGGGAGCAGGTGTGTCGTGTGCAGCTTTTTTTGGGGCCACGAGACTCATGGTGGGCGTGTGCGATTTTGTTGGGGGAGGACAGATGACTTGTCCAGAGACACTTCTTGACCTAAAAAATATTTATTAAATTACAAAGCAGTGACTGTAGCAGATGTACCCACTCCATCCTTGAGAGAGAGGATAAGGCTCTGCGTTGAGGGAAAGGTATCTGGATAAAATCTCTTCGAGTTTTTTTAAAGCTAATGGTTTAATTGGATTTTATTTTCAGGCTGACAAAACTGGTGTGGATGAAAATGTCCACAGTGTAAAGCTGGCTGTTTGAAATGTCAGTGGCATCAAAGCAGCCTGTGGCATGTGCTGTTCCCCTGGAGTAGACTGTCCCCCCGGGGTAGAGGGGACAGTTGAGAATTCCAAGGTGTTTATTCAAAGCAGAGGCGAGAGAGCCTCATTATCAGAAGTCTTTGGCTCCCAAACATAGCTATGTTCTTGTCACTTGAGTGACTCCAGATTGAAGAATACAATCAGTTTAAATAATAGTGACGTTTGCTATCCAGCACTCTTCTGTGGGCATTTCAGACATATATTTATGTTTAGCTTAGTAAGTGCACTTCTTAATTAGCGAGGAAGAGATTTATGTCTGCCGGTATCCATTGACCTGTCTCTTCATATTCTCATATTATAGTCATTAAAATGTGTCCATTTATTTTTGTAAGCACTGAGCTCTTTCACCATCTTGTAAAATCAAGAGGAACAAATTTCAGGTGAATTTTATTAGCAGTAATACACCTTTAAAGGTTATGATCTAAGAACCAAAGGAACAAAACCTGTGGTGTTCAGGTTTTGCACTGGTGGTAACCCCTGTATGCCTTTAAACATGTTTTTCTGTGTAGTATGAAGCTCTTGTATGGGAAAGGTGGAGGAGTTCTTCACCCCTTTTTCTCTTCTGAACAGCTATGACAAATTTTTCATTTGACCAATAAGCTACAGGCTACACCGTGTTTCAAAACCACATTTGCCATTCTGGTGCCTTGCTGATGTTTACAGGATGTTAAATGGGTTTGCAAGGTGGCTGCGGCTGCTTTGTTTTTTTTTTTAAAGTCTGTGGATTTTGCCCCAGTAAGTTTTACATAATGTACTCTACTAGTGTGTGCATATTATTACATGGTTTTTCTCTTTCCAATCTGTTACATAGGCAGTCATGGCCAACCAAAATTGATGTACCCCAGGACCTGGAGGATGACCTCACAGCCACCCCTTTGTCTCACGCAACTGTCCCTCAGTCTCCTGCTCGTGCTACCGACAGTGTCCTCAATGGCCACAGGAGCAAAGGCCTGTGTGACTCGGCAAAGAAAGAGGACCTCCCTGAGTTGGCTGGGCCAGCACTGTCTGCGGGGCCGCCCGCAAGCTTGAAACCCACAGCCAGTGGGCGCAAGTGTCTGTTCAGGGTGGAAGAAGACGAAGAGGAAGATGAGGAGGACAAGAAACCCATGTCCCTCTCAACACAAGTGGTTTTGCGCCGGAAGCCATCTGTGACCAACCGCCTGACGTCTAGGAAGAGTGCTCCCGTCCTCAACCAGATCTTTGAGGAAGGGGAGTCTGATGATGAGTTCGACATGGATGAGAATCTGCCTCCCAAGCTGAGCAGGTTAAAAATGAACATCGCTTCCCCGGGCACAGTTCACAAACGCTACCACCGGAGGAAAAGTCAGGGCCGCGGCTCCAGCTGCAGCAGTTCAGAGACCAGTGATGATGATTCTGAAAGCCGCCGGCGGCTCGATAAAGACAGTGGCTTCACCTACTCCTGGCATCGCCGGGACAGCAGCGAGGGGCCTCCTGGCAGTGAGGGGGATGGCGGGGGCCAAAGCAAGCCAAGCAACAGCAGCGGAGGGGTGGACAAGGCGAGCCCCAGTGAGAGTAACGCCGGCGGGGGCAGCCCCTCCAGCGGCTCCGGGGGCAACCCCAGCAACACGTCGGGCACCACGCGCCGCTGTGCCGGCCCCGTCGGCTCTGTGCAGCTGGCCTCCCGCAGCGCCGGCGAGCTCGTTGAGAGCCTCAAACTCATGAGCCTCTGCCTCGGCTCCCAGCTCCGTGGTGGCACCAAGTACATTATCGATCCCCAGAACGGCCTGTCATTTTCCAGTGTGAAGGTCCAGGAGAAGTCCACGTGGAAAATGTGCATCAGCTCTACGGGCAACGCGGGCCAGGCCCCTGCCGTGGGCCGCATAAAGTTCTTCTCTGACCACATGTCAGCCCCCACCGCTGAGTTGGAGCGGATAAAGAGCAAGAACCTGAAAAACAACGTGCTACAGCTACCTCTGTGTGAAAAGACCATCTCTGTGAACATCCAGCGGGGCCCCAAAGAGGGGCTGCTGTGCGCCTCCAGCCAGGCCAGCTGCTGCCACGTCATCTGAGGGTGGCCGTGCTCCATCCCACTCAGAGCTGTGAAGACCGGCTCACGTCACTGTCCCCTTTTCTGTTGTACTCTTTGCGGTGGGCGCTTGGAGCAGTTATTTATTACATTGTCATGTGTTCGCCTGTGACAATGCATGGTCTTTGTGCATGCTGCTAGACACTTCTTTTCCCCCCGAAAAGTCTATTGTGTAATTTTTACTTTTATAATTTTAATGTGGATGATCAGGATTAAATTAAAATGTATATTTGGAACCTAATATAAATGGAGCACTTAGAAATTTGATGTTCTGCACTTAACCTAGAGAGAGACAAAAAAAATGCTTTTGTTTCCTTGTGAAAAATCTAAGTTCCTGTCCTGCCGTTCTGTGATATGGAGACTCCATGCTCTGAGGCGTGCTCTGTGGTGTCTGAGGCAGAACCAAAGCAATAACGTTGTGATGGGACAGGCCTGGGTGCCGCGAGTGCCGCTCAGTGCGGGCCTGTGCGGAGCCAGCCGAGAGCAGCGAGTGTCTGCACTGGAACCTTAGCACTATGATTTGAACATACCCACACCTGTTTGTCTTAAGCTATAGAGTGAAAACAAGTTTGGGTTCTTAAAATTTAACCAAAAAAGATTTCCTTGTTTTTGTAATAGGCGAGATAAAGTACATAGGTTATAAGGCAGCTTCCCCTGTAGTGATAAATTAATTGAAAGCAGACAATCTTATTTTGTAATGTGATGAAGTGAGTCGATGATGTCTTAACTCTGCTTATAGAGTATATGTCTGTCTAACAGAAGAACACAGTGCTGTGTGAACCCTTCCTGTGGGCACACCCAGGGGTGCCTGTAACACAGTGTAGATAGACGGTAGGGCCTGGTTGGGGCACAGAGGTGCACACAGACGTCGGCAGAGTTAAACCCCATAAATGAAAAACAGAAAAACTTGTTGGGATCTTTTTAGGAGTTTGGTAATTAGTTGTCTCTGTTATCTCCATTCTTTTACATCCTTTGACTCAGCTATGAAAATCGGCTAATCAAAAACATAAAAGGGTAAAATTCACACATGCAAGAAAAAAAAAAAACCCACAAAGCTTGCTTGTTTTCCCCTCTTCTTTTTTTGCTGTTTTTCATGTTGCCTTCCTGCCAGAATAATAATCAAAGAACTCTTGCTTTAAACTATTCCTGTACAAAGACTACTTTTGACCGGATAATCATCTTACGTGGCATTTTATCTTGTTAGGACACAGTATATTGCAGATTGCTGATTTTGGAAGGGGCCAGATGTTATTCTTTCATGCTGTGCCCTGGGGGTCTTAATGCTTAGTGACACTGGTGCTAGGGTGATGGCCCCGCCAGTGGCTGGGACCCCGGGCCTTCCCGCCCGTCAGCTGTCACGGCTCTGAAGTGATGGACTGAGTCGCGCCCGGTCACGTGATTTGTGGAATGGGCAGAGCACCAAAGAACTGCATTACGTTGGTCATGGTTCCTTCAAGTACACGCTGACTTTGCTGACTTTAGGAGGAGTATATTTTACTCAGAACTCTGAATTTCACAGTATACAGACTAAGTAAAATGATACTTAAAACACTTACTTTAGTTTCTAGACCTAGGCTAGATATGTTTTAAGCTACAGCTCTAGTTCATTGTGATATTTATAATCAAAAAGCTACAAGAATAGATGTGTGGGTGAAGCCATAGAACATATTTGCTTGAAATTCTTGAGCAGGGAACTTACAAAGGGCCAGAAATAAGATGTGTGGTTCACATAGAAAGTGAGCGTAACATCTGTATTAAACGTAGAAGAGAAGTTTATAAAGGGCATTGGCAATACGTTCTTTGTTGCAGCTGTTTTCCAAGTAATGTAAATACTTCTCCTGTGATTATGTATAGCCTTGGAATGGCACCTTTTAACTAACCCATGTGTGTTTGGTTTTCAATGGTTTTTTATATTCAGATGTATATATGGTGCTCACTTTAGGATCAGCAGTGTTGACCATTTATGCTGCATAGCTGTATTATAGCCTTATTAGTTGTGTGTGGTTGGTTGGCCCTCTGGGTACACAAATGTTAGTCTGAGTGGTGTCTTATTCATTTGTTCGTAAGTGAATGATTGTGCATGTGTTGTATGTCATAGTATGTCGTCACATAAATGGGAGGGAGCGAATAACCATTACATTAAGATAATATTGGACCAAACTACTTACTTGCTCTAAACAGTTTCTTGTTTCCCCTAACCTGTCTTCAAAGGTTGCATATAGTTACAGTAGTGTATAAATTAAATATTGTGGAAAAGCAGTTAGTCTTGTATTTTTTCTGTATGTGTGTATATATAATTATGTACTTCTGGCAATTCTATCTGTATTTAAAGATGTGACAATCTTGACACCGATTTTAAGAATAGCGGTGAGACTGAATTGAGTTAAAGGTAACCCTACCAAGTAAGAATTGATGTGTGTTAAGAGGGTACAGAATTATCAGCCGATTTGGTCAGTTGCTTCCAATGCCGGTTGATTGTCCTCATTGTGTAAACATTGACAGGTATGTGACAAATTAGAAAAAAATCCAGATAATAAAGTGGCATATTGGTGTTCAGCAATATAAACTGTGTCCCATGTTGTATTTCTTCCTGTAAAAGCAGCTTTGTAGAACCCCAGCCCGGGTGAGACCCAGCTCTCACATGCTTTGCACCTGCAGCTGTAGGTGGGGGGAAAAAATACAATCGAGACTGTTCTCAGTTTAAACTTGTGACCACAAATGTCAGGTGGGCCTCAGGGCTGCCCGTTAATCATACTTTATTTCTCCGGTTCAGCCGCTTTTCTCACTCGACTGGTCACGGTGATCCCTACCACTTGAATAAATTGGAGCTAACACTTGAATAAATTGGAGCGATTAGAACTGCCGCCAGCTCCCACCTGTACTTCCTGCCCTCACATGTGTCCACCTGCTCTGCTCTCCTCCTGTTAGGGTGGTTCCAAGGTCACCTCCTCCACGTAAACACCCCGGGTCCCATCCCTCTGGCAGCCACAAGGCCTTTGCTCCTGTCATTCTCTCTCTTCATCATCCATCTTTGCTTCCCAACAGCAAACAAAACAAACATAGTTTTATTGCCCTGTCTTAAGAAAAAAATTGTTTTTGTCCCGACTTCCGTCTCTACCTGTTGTCATATTTCTCTGTTCCTCTCTTTCACTCTCTCTGGAACCCTTCCAATCAGCTTTTGTCAATGTTACCCACCAAAACTGCTTTTCTCAAGGTCGGTAATGACCTCCATGCGTTAAATCCAGTGAGCAGTTTTTAAAAAGTGTTACTGAGATACAGTTCACATACCATACAGTTCACTAAATAGTACAGTTCAGGGCTATTTAGTATATTCACAGAGTTGTGCAACCATTACCACCGTCAATTTTAGAATATTTTCATCACCCCCCAAAAAACCTTATTCTCATCAGCAGGCACTTCCCCTTTCCCCAGCCCCTCTGCCCCATCCCCAGCTCTAAAACCAAAACACAAAACCTGTTGCCTTCAAGTTGATCTGACTCATAGTGACCCTATAGGGCAGAGTAGAACTGTCCCATAGGGTTTCCAAGGAGCGCCTGATGGATTCGAACTGCCGACCTTTTGGTTAGCAGCCGAGCTTTTAACCACTGTGCCACGAGGACTCCCTCCCTCCCCCCTCAGCTCTAGGCAGCCAGTAATCCAATGGTCAATCCCCACGTTATCATTTGATGAGTTGATCATTTTTCCTTCCTTGTAAACTTTCCATCTTTCAGAATCCCACTTGTCCTACCTCTGCTCTTCAGTCTACTGGTTCCTCCTCTCCACCCACTAAACCTGGAATGCCCCAAGGTTAGATGTTGGACCCTGCGTTCAGTCTCTTGATGATCTCATTCAGTCCAACATACATATGCTGAGAGAACCCAAAAATATAATTAGCCCACATCTCTCCCAGGTACATCAGACTCCAACTACATATTTGACTTATCTACTTGGATGTATCTAATAGGCATCTCAGTTTTTTAAATCCCCAAACTCCTAATCTTCCCCCTCAAATTACACCTATCCTAGTGATCCCCATCTCAGTCAATGGCAACTTCAAATTTGTTAGTTTTGCACAAGCCAAAAATCTTGGTGTTATTCGTTTGCTCTGTCACCCCAACACTCAATCCATCAGCAAACTTACTGGCCATTCACCACTACCACCCTGGGCCACGTCACCACCATCACTCAACATGAACAACTGTAAGCACCTCTTAAAGGGTCTCCCTGCTTTTGCCCCTGCATTTCTCCCACCTGTTCTTCACTTAGCAGTATAAATCATCCTTTTAAATCTAAATCATACCATGTTTTGAAAGATTTAATTTCCAAATATTTGATGATTTTCTACATACATTTCGGTTACTAATTTCTAGTTTAATTCCGTTTTGGTCAGAGAACGTGTTTTGTGTAATTGGAATCTTTTTAAACTTACTGAAACTTCTTTTATGGCCCACCGTGTGGCCTATTTGGTGACTATTATGTGGGCACTTAAAAAAGCACTATTGTTGGTGGAGTGTTCTATAACATCACTTAGTTCAAGTTGGTTGATAATGGTCACATCTTCTGTATATGTACTGATTTCTCTATCTCACTGTGTCAGTTATTGAGAGGAGTATTGAAGTCCCCAGCTACGATTGTGGATTTATCTATTTCTCCTTTTAGCTCTTATCAGTTTTGTTTCATGGAATTTGAAGCTCTGTTGTTAGGTACATACTCATTTAGGACTGTTATGTCCTCTTGATGAATTAACCCCTTTATCATTATGAAATGCTCTTTATCCCTGGTGATATTCTCTGTTCTGAAATCTGTGATACTGATGAAACCACTCCAGCTTTCTTTTGACTTATAAGAGCATGTCTTTTTCTATCCATTTAGCCTACCTGTGTCTTTATAGTGAGTTTCTTGTAAACAGCACATAGCTGGGTCTTGCTTTTTTATCCAATCTGAGAGTCTTTACCTTTTAATTGGCGTGTTTAGACTACATTTGGTGTAATTACCGTATTTTATGCAAATAACGCTTTCCCCTGAAAAAGGTATTTTCATAAGCACACTATGCTAGTCTTTTTTTTACACCAACATGTGGAAGAGGATTGGCATGGTGGCACTTGTGAGGGTGCCTCATGGGGGAAGGAAGTGGCTGGCAAACAGAGGGTGAGCATTATTTGCGTAAAAATACAGTATCAATATGATTGGGTTTAAAAATATAGTCTTCTGGTTGCTTCCTGTTTGTCTCATCTGTTCTTGGTCTTCCCTCTTTTACTACCTTCTTTTGGTTTAACTGAGCACTTTTTATGATTCTATTTTATCTCCACTATTGGCTTATTGGCTGTACCTCTTCATTTTAACTTTTAGTGGTTGCTGTAGAGTTTACAATATGTATCTTTTAATGTATCACAGTCTACCTCCAAATAATATATCATTTATGTATCGTATGAGAACCTTACATCTGTATACTTCCATTTTCCTCTTCCTGTTCTTTGTTCTCATACATTTTACTTTAGCGTATGTATAAATCTCACATTGTCATTATTTTTGTTTTCAACAATTATCTTTTAAAGAAATTAAAATATGGGAGAAAGTCTTTTTATTTTACCTATATATCATTTCTAGTGCTTTTCATTTCTTTGTGTAGATCCACATTTTGATATGGTATCATTTTCCTTCTGCCTGTAGAACTTCCTTTAATATTTCTTATAATTCAGGTCTGCTGGAAATACATTCTGTCAGCATTTGTCTGAAAATGCCTTTACTTCAATTTTAGTTTTGAAGGGTATTTTTGCTGGGTATAGAATTCTAGGTTGACAGGTTTTTTGTTTGTTTGTTTGTTTGTTTGTTTGTTTACTGTAATGCTGAACACTGAATTTTACATTGTTGGGGCACTGGCTTTTGTTTTATTCATTTAAAAGGTGTTGGGTTTTGTTTCGGCATACAGTTAATTTGGAATTAGTTGGAACACTTTGGGTCTTGTTTTTAAACTTTATCAGGGCAGATCCAGAGCAGTCTTTAGGGATAATTTGGCCCATGACGGAGGCAATAGCTTTCTAAGACTCTACTAGAGTCTTTCCACTCTGGCTGGTGGGACCATGAGCTATTCCCAGCCCTGTGTAAGTTTCGAAGATTGTCTGCTGCTTTCCAGTGGTTCTTTCCCTGGCCTCGGGTAGTTTTCTCACAATGTGCTGATGAGTACTCAACCAAAGACTCTACAGGTCTCTAGCTCACTCAGCTCTGTGTAGCACCCTCTTCTCTGGATACTCTGCTCTGCAATCCTATCCATGTTGTTCTCTCTGAACTTGGATCTCTCTTTTCAACTCAGCAAAACCATCAGACTCTGTGTGGGGTCCTCCTTCCTGTGTTCTGGCAACTGCCTCCACCTGTCCACCTCTACAGATCCACTATCCTATATCTGAAACTGTTAGGGCCAGATGTTATGCAATCTGGACTTTTTCAGATACAAGGAAAGCAATAAGATGCATATACACATTATAAAATAGCTCCAGTGTGGTTTAAAGTGGAACCCTATAATCAAACAATATGGCTTTGCCCTCTCTGCAGGCACTAAAAGGTGAAAGGCAAAGTCAAGATAGTGTCATACACTGTCTCCTCTCCCCTCCAGGTGGGAACCCAAGGAGTGGGCTCTGGGATCAGATCAGGGGGTGTCCCTGGACAGACCCTGAACCTTCTGAGCCTCAGTTGTCCCCTTGCCCTGTCCATCCCTTTCTGTGGGGTTCTACCAAGATTGCATCCACACGCTTGGGATTTTTGATAATGTGAATTCTGCCTTTGAGAAGAGGTTTCCTACACTCAGTGCCTTTTCTGCCCAGGGGCTCTTCTGGTGGAAGGCAGGTCAGTGGAGAGGTTGTGGGAATTTTGGTGATGTGCTTGTAATGGCATTGAGGGCAGTATGGAGCATCCCTTGAAAGGGAGAATTTGCCCTGAAGGGTGTGTTAAGGCAGCAGAGCTGGGAGGTGCCCTCAGAACCAGGGAGGGGGCAGCGCAACTTAGAGGGAGAGAATTGCCTTTTCCAGATCCCGAATTCCCTTCTCGAGCCTCGACCTATGTTACCACATCCATTTCTCTCTTCACACTTCTCAGAGAGGCCTGCACAGGATCTACTTCTAGATTTTACTCTCATCTCCCTCCATCTCAGGGCAGCATCTGGTGCCATTGACCACAGAGCCTTGGTAGCATCTCAGGCTCACCTGCTAATCTCCCACTATGGAGTTTACATTCTAATGCAGAGAAACTGATCAGCAACGACTGTGCATTTCAGGTACCCATAGGTCTTCTCTCAGGCATCACAGTCCTGTGCTATCTGTTGCTGTGTCTGAAACCTATAGTTTTATATCAGGGCTTTGAACCAGTTCGTTCTGGTTCGAACCCCTACTGAGAATTTGCATTTCCACCCCAGATACACTAATCAGAATCTACAGTTTAACAAGATTCCCAGGTGATTCTTATGTATAATAAATTTTGAGAACCACTGTTCTACTGGTGGTTCTCAGAACTGGTCCCTAACCAGCAGCATTAGCATCGCCTGGGAACTTGTTAGAAATGCAAATTCTCAGCAGGGATTTGAACTAGAATGAACTGGTTTGAAGCCGTGTTACATATTTTGTTTGGGTTCCTAGTTGTTTAAGGCCGAAGAGTCAATCCGGTTTCCATTTCCCCTTTGTGGCCAGAAGTCTGAATCACGTGTTACTCCTCAAAATCCTCCCACGACTTCCTGTCCCAGATTAACAAGCAGGTTGAGTGGCTTATTACACCTCATATTGAGAGATCATTTTAACTCAAGGGCTAAGACCTGGTCTCAAACAATTCTTGAAGAATCCCAGTTTCCCTCCTTCCCTGGGACAGGGCTAGAAGTGTCCCTCGATCCCCAAGATGCCTATGGTCTGTTAGGAAGTGACATCTTCAACGTGTTTGTGTAGAATAACAGCAAAAACCTGGGCCAGTGGACATATGTTAGGAGGAAGCCCACCACATCGCTAGGTTGATTCAGGGTATTAATGCAAATTCCGACCCGCATCCTTCCTTCAGCTGTGGCCCAAATGCCAGGTCTGCAGAGCCGTTTATAGCTGGAGAGCAGCTGCTGCAGCAGACCGTTTCATCAGGGGCCAAACGGGCCCGGGATGGCGGGCGGGCAGGCAGACCCTGGAGACCTTGTTTGTGCTGGTGCTGGTCAGTGCCTTTTCTGACTCCACCTTCGAGGAGGGACAGACCCTCTGGTGCCACTTTTGGGCCTCGTGTTCTGGGGCTGGGGGTGCTTATCAGCCTTCATTAAGGGGGAAGAGTATTTGGTTTCTGCTTTTCCAGCCAGACAGCTATGTAAAGGGAGGTATATATCCTTGTCTGCACTATTGGGTTGCCCTCTGGTTAATTATTCAGCAGTTGACAATGATTGTCCTGGTACTGGGCAGCACTTCATCCTGGCACTGTGGTGACAAGGTAGCTGGGAAGGAGGAGGGTCTGGAGGAGCTGTTAGCATCAGCCACTTCTGGGCAGAAACCAGCAAAGCTCTTTGCCCCCTCGGGGTCCTCAAACTTCAGTGTGCACAGCATCCACTGGAGATGTCAAGGATGTAGACTTCTGGCCAAACCACCAAAATATGGGTCAGTAGGCCTGGGTGGTGAGACCAGGGTACCTGCACTTAATGAGATCCCAGGTGATCCTCTCCCAGGGCTCTGTGGCCACACTCTTGGTTGGGCTGCACCTCCTTAGCTTTGACTGTGAGAGAGCTGGGATGAGCAGCTCCCCATACCCTGCCTAGGAGCCTACGTTTGCACAGACGCAAAGACCAAGAAAGCCCTTTCAGAGGCCCAGGAAAACCATCTTCCTTCCACTGAAGAAGGCAGCCATGGTGGTGTGACTAAACCAAAGACTGGTAGTTTGGAAGACAGGCCTGGTAATCTGTTTCTGAAAGGTCACAGCCTTGAAAACCTTGTGGAGCAGTTCTACTCTGCAAACATGAGGTCACCATGAGTTAGAACGGACTTGGCAACAACTGTTTTTTTGTTTTTTTTTTTCCTACTGAAGAGGCTGTGGCCCCTTGTGGTTGGGATGAAGGGTGCTCCCAAGGTGAAGGCAGTCAGGACACAGCCGTCCTGGTAGAGGGGCCAAGACTGTCCTCCAGGTTCTGTTGGGTCCCTGAAGATGCTGTGACCCCAACTTCGGTCAGGCCCCCTTCTCTTCAAGCCACTTTAGGGAGGGAAGCCTGGAAAATGGTGGCCTCTTCAGACCTGGCTGGCAGCAAGGGTTGCCCAGGGCCCCCATGACTGGGTTATCAGCAGAGATCCCATGCCAGGCGCTGTCCTTGCAGGGACATGGGGCTCGTAAAACAACTTGGTGATGAAGAGTCTGGACTCTTCCTTGTCCTGTAGCCTTTGGCCCTTCCTCCTTCTCCTTGTTGCTAGGTCCTGCTGGAAGACTGCAGGAGCTGCATGGCTTAGGGCTGAGAAGGCTTGTGGCAAAGGGGCTTGATGGTGTGTGGGCAGCAAGGGACGGCCAAGAACAGAGGTGGGCGAACATGGTGGACACGGGCTGTGGAAATGGGTGGCTGAGGCTATGTAGCACGATGCTGGCCCTGAACCCTCACTGGACCCCCTATGTGCCTCAGTTTCCTCATCTATAATATGGAGATAATATAAGGAAACTCAGCCCCAGAAGGTATGTCAAGGCCCTGAGAAGCCGACTGGGCTTCTGGCCCTCCAGGTTTGCCAGAGGGCTGGGTGTCCTAAACATTTGCTTCTTGATTCCTCCTGAAAACCACTAGAACAAAGATCTGCTGCCAAGTCTGAGTGTCTGAGCTGCTGGTAGGAGTGACAGTGTGGCCACTGGGAGGGAGAGAGGAGGGTGTACCATCTGATCCCCCCACCCCACCCCTAGGCTCTGCCAGGAGAGGCCAGGCCAGGCCCGGGGTGTTGCCATCCAAATGCTCTGGGGCCTCTGGGTGGGGAACTCACGCTCCTGGAGAGGAGCTGCCTGTGTGGGGTGTGACAGCCCTGCCCAAGGAGGTGCCCTACAAGTGTCAGTGGACAGAACTAGATGTGGTACAGGCTGGTTGTGTGTGAAAGAGGAACGAAGTCGGGCTGTGAGTGAATCGGGCATGAGGTCCAACCCCAACTAACCTGGCTAGAGTTTGTAACTCATGGCTTGAAGGAGGCAGGTAGCGGCCAGTGTAACAGTCAGAGGAGAAACCGGGGCCACCTTCCAAGTGAGGCAGAGTGGGAGCTCGTGGGCCCCATAGCAGCTGAGGTGGGGGTGGTGGGCTCTACCCCTGCTGTTGACCTCATGAGCCCAGGAGCCTGAGTGGGGCCTGGCCCCCCGCCCCCTGGACTCCCCTGGCCTTCAGGGTACGCAGAGCCATCCCAGACAATGTTGAGAAGCAGCCCTTCCCGGAGTGAGTTTCCCCTCCCAGCGAGGGCTGCATCTGCGGCCCAGCACGTCTCTCGCTGGGAACCTTCCCAACAGGGCTGGCAGGATGAGGCTGTGTGTCTGGGAGCCAGGACCGGCACGCACTTCCCCTGGGCCTTTGGGCCATTGCCGGGTGGCCTCTTTTCCCATGACCTGCATGAGGTGGGTCTGTCTTCCTTGAAAGTTGCATGACGACGGAGAGAGCACTGGGCTTAGACTTCAAAGCCCAGGGCTTAAGCAGGCCACCATTTACCACAGTGTGAACAAGACCTCCTCTCCTCATGCCCCCATCTGAGACTTGGCTCTGCCGCCCTTCCCAGCTTCTGTCCCTGCCTGGTTATCGGGAGACACTGCTCTCTTAAGTCTCCTGACTGTGCTATTTCCCTACATACCTTTTCTTAACCAGGACAGGTGGCTAGTATCTCTGACGTCCATATCTGGTCATGGCATGTGGGTGCCTCCCAGCTCTTGTTAGCTCTTCGGGAAGGTGGCCTGGAGCAAACTGAGGTGTGTTTACACCCAGTGGGAGTCCTCAGGGGTTGATGGGAGAATTGAATGAGCAGAATGAGGACCATCCTCTTGGGTGTGGGTCCCCAAGGGGCCTAAGGCACCACAGCCAGAGTGGATCTTCACAAGAGCATCGCCCACCATGGCTCGGAGGGCAGTGGTGGTGGATCTGAGGGCTGAGGCCAGAATGGGCCGAAGTCAACGGCCACAGGAGTTGGGGGAGGATGAAGTGAAGTCTAATGAGCATATTGGGGTGAGGGGTTCCAAATGGAGATGATGAACAAAGGGAATGGGCTGAGGGGACATCCTTTTATGTGTTGAGGCCAGTGTCTGGGTGGACAGGATGGGGCAGCATCATCCTAAATGTCTTCCTTAATTCAGTTCCTCAGTAATAAGAGACAACAAAACTTGGAGCTGACAAAATGTGGTACAGACATACAATGGAGTATTACTCATCCAGAAAGAGAAATGAAGTCCTGATACATGCCACAACATGGATGAACCTTGAAAACATTATACGCAAGTCCGTCAGTCACAGAAGGACAAATACTGTATGGCCCCACTTACATGAAGTAGGCAAATGCATAGAGACCAGAGTTTATTAGTGGTTACCAAGGGTGCGGGGGAAGGTGGAGTCTTAGCTGAGGGGGCACTGAGTTTCTGTTAATGGTGGTAGAATATTTGGAAAAGGACAGTGTACAACACGATGAACATAATCAATGAACGTAACTGTACTTGTAAATATTGAATTGGCAAATGTCTTGTTATATATATTTTTACCACAATAGAAAACAAACTTGGAGCTAAGAAGATTACCTTAGTCCCCCCACCCGGCTCCTCTGACTGCACCACTTGGTTCCTGAGCACCTGCCTTGTGCTAGATGACACCTCCTCTGAGCACTGGGGACAGAAAGAACTGGTCACTGTCCTGCCCTCTGGGCGCCTGGCAGACCATGCTGTGCCCCCTCCTGCCCTGCTCCTCTCGACACCACCTGATTGCCCCACCTCCATCCTCCTTCTGCCACAGTCACATGCCCAGGGGCTGCCCCATGGTACGGGGGTAGGTTTCCTGATGAGCCCAGGCCGACCCTGGTCCTGTTTCTCCTGTGCACTAACTGGCTGAGGCTTGGTGAAATGTGTGTTTCTGCCCAGTGAGACACTGAGGAAAGGCAGACCAGGGCTTCTGGGAGAGACACAGTCAGGCTGCAGAGAAACCTGGGTCTGTGCCAGTGTTTCATGTGCCAAGGAGGGCCAGCATGGCTCAGAAGCCGCTGCGAGCCTACAAGCGGGGAGATGAGCCGATGGGCTTCAAACTCGGGGCACCCAGAACCCACTGTCTCACAACCAACTGTATCTACATGACTGGGCCTCACATTTGGACTTGGGGAAACAAAGGGCTAGGTGGAGGATCCCATTTGAACTTTCTCCTTTCCAGCAAACGCTGGGGCCCAGGTTGTGATGGGAGGAAAATTGTGGGGGTCTCAGGGCTCAGGCCTGTATTGTGGCTGCCATCACTGGTGTTTGTTAAAACATGAGCACGCTCTAGAAATGTTAGTCAAACACTGAACAGCTGCTGAATAATTAGTCCCCCGAGTGCCTCAAACCTATAGGGTCAGGGCAGTGCCAACTCACAGGCGTCTGTGCTGGAAAATATGCTGGGGACCGAGGGACGAGCAGGAGAGGGAGATACCCATGACCCAAATGCTCCTGCAGGACCAACATAGACAACCAAGAAGTGGTGGATGGGAGAGAACCAAGGACCTCCAAAAATGAGTGATGCTTGAACCAGCCCGCCCAGGCCACCCTCACGTCTGCTGTGAAGGAGGGAACCAAGGTGCCGCCCTTGAGCTATGGGAGATGGGTCTCTGTTATCTGGGAAGCAGGAGCCCGTCCCTTTACTCCTCCCCTTAGTTCTTTGCCATCTTCCCGATGGACTGGGGCATCTGTAGCTCTGCCAGCAGAGGGACCCACAGGCTGTAGTGCCCAGCTGTGAGGGACATTAGGCCACGGGTGATAGGCCTTCTGAGCCTCCTGTTTCATGGGGCTGAATTCGAGCACACAGAGTTGGAACAGCTGGCAGGATGGGGCTCCAGAGTCACAGCCTTTGTGCCTGGAGGGCTGCACCTCAGTGAGCCAGATCACTCATCGGCACAGCTAGGGGGTGGATGGCACCTCTCGGGGTGAGCCTCAGGCCAGGTGCCAGAAGTGGCAGCTGGCGCTTGGGTGCACACCCTGCCCATAGAACCCGCCCAGCGCCCTCGCTGTGGCTCCTCTAGGACAGGCTCCAGCAGCAGCAGAACCTCCCGGGAATTGCCTGGGCTTGGGGTGCAAGCTTTGCAAGTTGTCCACGTGCGTCCCATCTCCAGCCAAGCCCCCCACCCAAACTCCCCATCGCGCCGCTCCACCTTTAGTTACCTGCAGTGACAGCACTAGGGTTGGTGTCACCCCCTCATGCTAATTACAATACTATAGCTACACCAGAAAATCTGACGAAGTTAGCAACTGTAAAAACACCGGCTGCCACCAAACAGCACGTGCCTGTAGAGCAGGCAGACGAAAGCACGTGATTCAGAGCATCCCCAGAACTGGGTAGTAACGACAGCTATGACCGGAGTGCATTGGAAAGTTCACAAAATTAGCATAGAGTTTTAGCCTTGTAGGTATATTGATACATGTAAGCTGAGCTTATGAAAAATGTTTTTGTTGCTCTAGCTAACTACAGGGATATTTTTATAATAATGAATTTCTGCTGAAACACTACAAAACTTTCACAGACCGTCATTTTGGTGTCACCCTCTGACAGTGTCACCTGGTGCCGTCTGCCCCCCTCCCCCCAGTGATGCCACTGGTCACCTGACCCAGGGCTCCTTCAATATCGGAGGAAGGCAGAGTCAGAGGTGCACGCTGCCTTTAATAGCTTGGTTCCTTCTGTTTCTGCAGATAAGGGAGCTGTGAACATACTGCAAGATAAGACCAAGAAAGAGGGATTTAACGCAGCCCTGGTGTCGCAAACACTGCCTTGCCGCACCATTTGCTCAACTGCAGCGTGGCAGGCAGCCCCTTCCGAGCAGTTCTTGAGGGCATGGTGGGCACCCCCAATCCGCCAGCCTGCCCACGGGTCCCAGGCCATCATGGGGACGAGGAGTGGCCATCACTGTGAGAGGTGACGTGGAGAGAGGCTCAAGGGGCAGCGGCGGCTCTGAGCAGTCAGGGGACTGGAATGAAGGGTTGGCAGGTGTGGGCGGAGGATGGAGCTGGGCACTTCGGAGGGGCACCTGCTGTGTGGGGGTCACTTCATTTGGCAGAGTACTGGGTCTGGGTCACGGCGCCATGACACCGCCCCGGCCTCTCTCCACCAGAGCAGAAGCGGCAGATGTGGCGCAGTCACAGGCCTTGTGGACAGGGCAGCCGGGACAGCCAGGATGCTCAGGCCGACTTCTCTTTCCCACCGACCCCGGCTTCCTCCTTTAGGTTCTCGGCCACGAGCTTCAGCTGCTGTTGAGAGAGCACAGGACACAGGTGAGCCACTCAGGCCTACGAGCCGACACCCACTGTGGGGGGCACCGTGCTCTGCAGAAGACCCTCTCAGCTCCGCTTCAAGTGCATCGTGACCCCGGAGAAGCCAGCCCCTCGTTCCTGGACGTCCAGAGCCCCTATTTCTGCAAATATGGGGGGAAATACCACGTCGTAATGTGTGAACCCCACTCAGGGAGATTTTAAAGATCGTTGTTATTACAGTCTAGTCAATTCTGACTCATGGCGGCCCCACGTGTGCAGAACAGAACTGCTCCATTGGGTTTTCAAGGCTATGACCTTTCAGAAGCAGATCACCAGGCCTTTCTTCTAAGGTGCCTCTGGGTGGGTTTGAACTGCCAACCTTTTTGCTAGTAGTTAAGTGCTTAACCACTTGTGCCACCTGGAATGCCCCTCTCCTGGAACCCTCTGGGCCGAGAGGGAGAGGGCCTGGGAGATGATGGAGCCAGGAGTCTGGAGCACTGGCTTGGGGCCAAATTTTTGCTCTGCCCCATGAGCTGTGTGACCTTGGCAATTTGACCTCTCTGAGCCTCACTTTCCACATCTGCACCATGGGAGCAATGGTGCACATCCTGCAGGGTGGCTGTGAGGATTATTGTCCACAAGTGCCTGGCCCAAAGCAGACACTCCATGAAAGCCCAGAGATTTTTTTTACCAGCCCCTTGTCTTTATAGCTACAGGACACTCCCCAACCCCAATCCAACAAAAATTAAACACACCCACGCCAGATGGGATTGGCCATCCCACAGAGTCTCCTCGAGTACCCTGCAATCCAAGTTTCCCAGCGGAAGGTCTGAGGCCAGGATGGAGGCTGAAACTGCCAGGCTCAGAGGCGGTGTCAGGAGGGCTGCACACCCAAGGCTTAAAGCAGCAATGGAGGAGGAAGTCCTGTTGCTCCCAGGCCAGAAGGCCTGCATGGATTGAACCCTGTATCCCCAAAATATGTGTTGGAATCCAAACTTCTATGGCCTTCCGTATGGATTACACCTCAACATAAAGAAAACAAAAATCCTCACAACTGGACCAATAAGCAGCATCATGATAAACGGAAAAAGATTTTATCGTCAAGGATTTCATTTTACTTGGATCCACAACCAACACCCACAGAAGCAGCAGTCAAGAAATCAAACAATGCATTGCACTGGGCAAATCGGCTACAAAAGACCTCCTTAAAGTGTTGAAAAGCAAAGATGTCACCTTGAAAACTAAGGTGCATCTGAACCAAGGCGTGGTGTTTTCAATTGCCTCATATGCATGAGAAAGCTGGACAATGAGTAAGACCAAAAAAGAATTGATGCCTTTGAATTGTGTTGGCAAAGAATACTGAATATACCATGGACTGCCTAAAGAACGAACAAATCTGTCTTGGAAGAAGTACCACCAGAATGCTTCTTAGAAGCAAAGATGGTGAAACTATGTCTCACATACTTGGGACATGTTATCAGGAGAGATCAGCCCCTGGAGAAGGACATCATGCTTGGTAAAGTAGAGAGTCAGTGAAAAAGAAGAAGACCCTCAACGAGATGGATTGACACAGTGGCTGCAACAATGGGCTAAAACATAACAAGGATTGTGAGGATGCTGCAGGATTGGGCAGTGTTTCGTTCTGTTGTACATAGGGTCGCTATAAGTCAGAACCGACTGGACAGCACCTAACAACAACAACACCACACCTGTGTATCTGAGCTAATGTAATGTAATTATGTTACATGTAATGTAATACAGTGACCTTCCATAACGCAATCTACTATAATGTCAATCAATTGAGGTGATGCCAGTGTAGAGTGGATCCTGAACCTAATTACTTCTGAGTTATAAAAAGGGCAGAATGGACACAGAGACACACACTTGCGGAAGACAGATGCCATGTGAGGATCATCTGCAAGCCAAGGAACCAAGGAACACCCAAGGCCACCAACAAGGAAGGAATTGACATGGCTGAGACTCTGATTTGGACTTTTAGTCTCCAGAGTTGTGAAAAAATAAATTTCTGTTCTTTAAAGCTACCCACTTTTGGTATTTCTGCTAGAGCAGGACTCGGAAACTGAGACAGGGCTGGACACTCCCAGTTCTAAGGCTCCACCCACAGGTCCCAGCACCTGTCCTGTGGGTGCTGGGAAGGATGACTACCGCTCTGCCCCGCTTGCTGAATAAATAGTAACTACTTGGAAATTTGGCTTGAAACATACACACAGATTTTAGGATAACAGCTATTTGCTTATGGATAAACAAAACTCCTCTGAGCACAAACACTGCTGGGGCCCTGGGTAGCTAGCCACCCTACTTGGGAGCCCCGAGTGCCACGTGGGCCTGGGGGCAACACTACACTCCTATCTATTTTTCAGGGAGAGGAGCCCCCTTCCCAGCCATGAATCAAAAGCCTCTACCCCCTGCTTCACCCGAGTTTGCGCCGTGAGGTTCCTTTGTGTCTGCAGTATCTCGCAGACCTCACTTAACTCCGACAGTCTCATCTTTCCTGAGTTTGTACTTCACATGGCGGCTCCAAGATGGGCCTACTGGAGGCTGAGGCCGGCCTCTCTCCCATGGGACTGGGGAGGGGACTGCCAGGCCCTGGCCTGCCTGGGTCTAAGCGGCTCAGGGGTGGCTGCTGATGCGGGAGGGCCGGGTAGAGTCATGGTGGCCAGTTTGCTGGTGGAGTGGGAGGACTACTTCTGCCCAGGTTCAGCTCAGCTGTACCAAGGAGCAACAGGCAGCACTTCTGCAGGCCTGGAGCAGGTGGGCACAGGGGTCAACGCTGGTCCAGGGAGACGCCCTATGCAATGTTCATGTAACCCTAAGCCTGACAAGGGTGGGTGGTGGAGATGGCCGGATTTAGTCCACAAGCCTGGAAAAGCAGAACTGCCACACCACGTGAGGCTCCCCAGCAGTTATTTTTGCATGTGCCACCTCTTCCATCGGGACACTTGTGTTACTAACACCATCAGGAGCCCACTTTGCCTGGGAACTGCTGAAGTAAAATATCTCCACAAAGGAAAACTATTTCAGCCCAGATTCAGTGCAGACTTTCCCAGCTGGTGCCATTTAATGCTTGTAATGTCTTTTTATGAAAGAAGGAATCTATTTCCTGACAAGTAACCATAAGAAATTAAAGGCTAAATAAATGCAACTAAACTAGAACCATATTCCACCACTCGTCTGTCAGTTTGTCGTACTGTGGTGGCTTGACTGTTGCTGTGATGCTGGAAGCTATGCCAACAGAATGTGGAAATAATTGGACAATGTTATTAATATCACACACAAGTAAAATTTTACTGAAGATAACTCAAAAACAGTTGCAGCAGTACATCGACAGGGAACTTCCACAAATTCAAGCCAGATTCAGAAGAGGATGTGGAACGAGGGATATCATTGCTGATGTCAGATGATCTTGGCTGAAAGCAGAGATTACCAGAAAGATGTTTATCTGTGTTTTATTGACTATGCAAAGGCATTGAACTGTGTGGATCATAACAAATAATGCATAATGTTGGGAAGAATGGGAATTCCAGAACACTTAACTGTGCTCATAAGCAACCTGTACACAGACCAAGAGGCAGTCATTTGAACAGAACAAGGGGATATTGCATGGTTTAAAATCAGGAAAGCTGTGCATCAGGGCTGTATCCTTTCCCCATACTTATTCAATCTCTATACTGAACAAATAATCCAAGAAGCTGGACTATATGAAGAAGAACCAAGCATTAGGACTGGAGGAAGACTCATTAACAACCCGCATTATGCAGATAACACAACCTCGCTTGCTGGAAGTGAAGAGGACTTGAAGCACTTACTGTTGAAGATGAAGGCCTACAGCCTTCAATATGGATTACACCTCAACATAAAGAAAACAAAAATCCTCACAACTGGACCAACAAGCAACATCACGATAAACAGAGAAAAGATTCAAGTTGTCAAGGATTTCATTTTACATGGATCCACAATCAATGCCCATGGAAGCAGCAGTCAAGAAATCAAACGATGTATTGTACTGGGCAAATCTGCTGCAAAAGACCTCCTTAAAGTGTTTCAACTGCCTCATATGCATGCGAAAGCTAGACAATGAATAAGGAAGACTGAAGAAAAATTGATTCCTTTGAATGATGGTGTTGGTGAAGAATATTGAATATACTATGCACTGCTAGAAGAATGAACAAATTTGCCTTGGAAGAAGTATAGACAGAATGCTCCTTAGAAGTGAGGATGGCAAGACTTCATCTCATGTACTTTGGACATGTTATCAGGAGGGCCCAGTCCCTGGAGAAACGCATCATGCTTGGTAAAGCAGAGGGTCAGCGAAAAAGAGGACGAGCCTCAATGAGATGGATTGATACAGTGGCTGCAATGATGGGCTCTAACAGCAATAATTGTGAGGATGGCACAGGACAGGGCAGCGTTTTGTTCTGCTGTACACAGGGTCACTATGAGTTGGAACTGACTTGACAGCACCTAACAACAACAGAACCATAGTGAGAATCAAACATTCCCCAGCTTATCACAGAATCTTCCAGCCATGTTTCCAGGCATTCCACAGGGGTGGTAAATCAAAACAGGTGACATTTGAGGCCCCTTGCGACGTGAAAATTACTCCCCCATTTACGTGTGTGGCTCCATCTGGGAGTCCCATGACACTAGGCAAACGGAAGCAGAGGCGTCTGGTATGTCTCCTGTGAGGGCCCTCCTGGTGGAGTGCAGCCTCTTGCTCCACAAGGCAAATGGGTCCCCTCAGACAGGCCGTCTCCCCTGAATGACCTAGACAGAAGTGATTCTTGCTGCTGTAGTGACTGTCTGATGTCTGGCGATGCTTGTATGATGTCCTCTGCCCCTACATTATCCTTATAGTCGATGGGCCTGTGGGGAGCCTCCTCAGTGATCACAGGCCCAAGGTCAGGGGCTCCACTCAGGCCGGGGGAGGAACTCAGGACCCACCCAGCTGGGCTCCTCCCCATCTGCGTGCCAGCACTGCTCAGGGCAGCTCCTAAGAGCCTGGGGTGACCCTGAAGTCACAGGGCCGTTTGCACTGAACTGTGCTGCTGGTGGCAAAGGTACAAGGATGGCCAGAGACCCACAACCCTCTTGCATGCCTCAGGCTGGGTTGAGGGGGCAGTTTGCACAGGTATACCTGTCCCCACTTCTGCCCTTTCCTTCACCTGTTGTAGATCAAGCTATCTTCTGAAGCCACAAATCATCAGGCTGCTCTTCAAAGCCAATACATCAGGGTGGTCCCCACTCCTGTCTGGAAGTGAAGGTCCAGTGGCTGGCTAGCTGGCTGGGCCAAGCCCGCCCCACCCTCCCTCTCTGGCTTCTTGGGTGTGCTGGAGCCCTTGGGGCTGATCTGCCTCACTGGAGCTTTGCGGTCCCCAAAGGAAAGTTGCCCAGCCTGAGGTCCCCCAAATTGCACCTGAGGTGGGAGGAGGGACAGGAAGGCTGTTCTCGCCACCTTCATCTGTGCAGAACTGGCTCAGCACCTTCCTCCCAGACTGCACTCTGCCTCCCGTGCCTCCTTGGGCCTGCTCTCTCCAGCTGGGACATGCAGAGCAGCGGGCAGAACCAAACCCCCAAACCTGCAGCTAAAGCCCAAAGAAAACCCCAAGCAGTTTGGAGGGAATGAGCTACTGTATGGCAAGCCTGCCCGAGAAAAGGAATTGAACCTCTCCCGTACAGGTAGGCGGGCAGGGGCTGCAAGCTGCCATCTCTCCTGCCTGAAAGACGGAGTCTGCTCTGTGGGCAGAAGCTGGAGTGAGAAACCAGTTACTTGGTTTGGGCTATGTGGCCTCAAGACAGGCTTCTCTGGGGTAAACCAACCGCTGCCTACTGTTCATGGGCCTGGATCCCCAGTTTGGGGTCATCCACCTCACAGCAGAGGCATTCTGTCTGTCCTGGGGGAGTGGGCTGGGGATGCCAAGCTGTAGCCCCAGTCCCCGCCCAGGGCCCAGTGGGCTCCCCACCATCCTACCCCACCGGGGAAGCGGTTGAGAAGTGGCAGGATTAACTTCAGAATCACAGAATTTCTGGTAGGAGGGAGCCCTGAAGATCATTTAGTCTCATGGCTAGCTGATCAGGCCAGGCTGACTGCTTAAGAATCCCAAGCCTGTTTGGATGCAGATGCCTGGTTGCATCCCTGAGGTCTGTGCCAGGGCCCAGAATTCTCTGTGGATTTTTAACAAGCCCTCACAGTTCTACGTGCATCCTCCCAGATTTGGGAGTCTCTGATATGTTTTCTGCCACCTTTCACACCCAGCAAGCTGGCGGACGGGTCCCTTCCACACTGCCCTGTGGGCTCGCCCCGCGGGCTGCGATGCAGGTCCGGCCTGGGCTGCCCCCTGCAGCTCAGCTCTTTGGCATCTTCTCTTCAGCAGCCCTGGCTGGGGGCTGGGGTGGGAGCAACAGTATCCCCTTTTAAAAAAATCTGGCTTCTTTGGAGATCCTTAAATTAAAACCTTATTAAAAACATAAGCAGGATAATAATGCTTACTTCTTCACTAGAAAAAAGCATCAGAGGAAGAGAGAATGGAATTTTCCCCCAATTCATGCCTCATTAAAATACACATGTTCCAAATTATTCTTTGAAAAGCACTACAGACTGAGTGTTTGCATTATCAGTAACGATCATAACAGGAACCTCATCACTAAGCGTTTTGGCCAAACGCGCAACTTAACCTGAGACATTTTTTCTGACACCTGCAATGCTTCCCACAGACCCCAATGGCCACTGGAGGCCCACAGACCTCTGATGGCCCCTTCCACTCTCCTCCCAGGCTTGTAGCAGAGATTGTCCCTGGCTGAGCCCACAATCAGCTTTAGGATCCTTCTAATCACCCCACCCGTTGCCGTCAAGTTGATTCTGACTCATAGTGCTCAGGACATCACCACCAACTGATTGCACGTCCAACCCAAGGTGAACTCTGTTAGCGTCTGCTCAATTACTCTCCGCCCCCAAAAGCCATAACCACCACCTACAGAGGGAATCAATCTGGGCAGCTTGTGGCTGAAGGACTGAGAGACCCCCATGCATTCCCCCCTT
Organism: Dugong dugon; assembly: GCA_030035585.1. Classification (NCBI taxonomy): domain Eukaryota; kingdom Metazoa; phylum Chordata; class Mammalia; order Sirenia; family Dugongidae; genus Dugong; species Dugong dugon. Next base: position 23,903,259 of record CM057481.1, on the reverse strand, counting down.
CCTGTTCACATGTGGCCTGACAGACCCCTGTGCTTCACAGAAAACAGGAGCCAGGTTCTCAGGCCAGGTCAGTTCAGCATCGGCACCTGGCTCCATGGGGTCCTCCCAGACTCAGGGGCACAAGCCAGGCAACAGAGCACTGCAATCACCCGCGGGAACACCCAGCTCCGGCCCTGGGGATTCTGAGTGAATCGGTCCAGGGTGCAGCCTGGGAGGCAGGACTTTGAAAGCCCCCAGGTGGTTCTAATGTACAGAGGAAGCTGAGAACCACTGCCTGAAAGGCTGGCACCATACTTGGAGTCTGCGAGGGGCAGTGAGGTGTGACAGGAAGGGAATAACCTCCACGCACGTCTGTGCGCCTGTTCCTCACGCACTCCCTGCAATGACAAATAAAATCTTCTCTATCGGCCTCACTGATGAGGTCATGGGGATGCACCCAGGCTAGGTAACTTGTTTGGGTCATGTCGCTAGAGTCAGGGCAAAATTAAGCAAGAGTCTAGGCAGTTCAGGTGAAAAAGAAAAGGCTAGGCCTTCCGAAGTACCATATTTTCACAAAGACTATTTTTATTTATGTCTAGAGGAAGGTTTACCCCTAAACAAGCAATATTCTGAACACATCTAATACGATTACAGTATTCCAATCTGCCCTGATGATGTCATTAGGCCTCTGACAACCGTGATGGAGGGTCCAGAGGAGCAATGGCAGCAGTCAGTCAGGTGATCCTGAGGGAATTACGCCTATCTCTCCCTCTGGAAGGAGTCTGGGTGGTGCAATTGGCTGCTCACCTAAGGGTTGGCTGTTGAAACCCACCCTGTGACTCTGCAGAAGAAAGGCCTGGTGATCTGCTTCCATAAAGATTATAACCAATAAAACTCTATGGAGCATTTCTACTTTGTAACACATGGGATCCTTCCAGCCACTCAGTCCTCAGGGTAAATGTCATTACCCGCAGAGCCTTTCCTGACCACCAGCCAGAGAAGCCATCCAGTCACCTCACTACCACATAACAGCCTCCTTCCATGGGTGAGGAGCCTATGTGAGCCACACTTAAGTTCTTGAGGTCAGTGTTCCTCTCTCCAGCATAAATTTGTGGCCATGTGTCTAGATCACAGAAAACGCAGTGGTAGCGGGAGCTTTATGTCGCAAGTTGCAGTGTTTCGGAGTTCTCAGTGCTACCTGCCCTGGCCACAGTGCAGATTTGGGCCCAGCCCCTATGACTCTGACTCACTCACTGGGACCAAGAATCTCATTCCCACCAAGCCCCGGAGGTGTGGCACAGGTGCAGGTGTCTGCAGTTACAGCTGGGTGGGAGGAGGAAAGAGGGCCACGTGAAAGGTTGCCAGATTATCAGCTTGGTCCCAGATAGACACCAAGGCTCCTCCAAGAAGACCAAAACCCAGCTCCAGGAAGGCTACAAAACCTGGTGGCCAGGCCCGGCTCGCCCAAAGGTGAGACACAGGTGTCCATGCATCTCATTCACACCCCAAGAGCTGACCCCAGGGAGGGTAAACATCAGTTCAACGAAAAAAAAAAAAATGTTGCTGGATGTCTAGTTCTTAAATAATGTTTTAAGCTCTGTTTTCTCTGCACATTTTGGATTTCTGAGCAAAATTTGCAAAAGCGGAACTTAAAAGCATTTTGAAAGGAAACTTTTTGAGACCACAAATTACTTCCAGTGGAGAGTGAGGAGCTGATGGAAGGGAGAGGCCTGCTTTACAACCACCCCTCAGGCATCCGGTCATCCTGGGGCTTCTGGAACAGGAAGCCAACTGTGTCTAACTAGAGCCAACCCTGAGAGCTGGGCCCTCAAAATCGCTGCGTGTCTGCCAATGTTATGGGCATGCAGTTACTCGGGTGGCTAAAAGGAGCTGGATGCTAATGTGGCATGACCAAGCAAAAGTGAGGAGTGAGTGACCCACTTCCTGGGTTTGGGAAACATCATTAGGTGCAACAGGCCCTCATCAGAGGTGCTCACTGCCTCTGTCCTTCACATCCCATCAGTGGGTGCTGATATTTCCTCCAAGTTATAGGCCCCTAAATGCGATCCTTTCCATTTATGCAAAATACACATGAAATCACTAAGTAATTACTGTAACAGACCCCCCTCCACCCCAGGAACCTCGGGCCTCAGCATGGCATGGACACACTGCATCTAGATTGTCTCCTGCAGGCTCTGGGGCTCAGGCAGGCGTGCCACGCACACTGGCCTCAGCCTCATAGCTGTTGCTCTGTGCCGGCTTCCTGCCTATCTTGGCTGGCTACCTGCATGCCTCCCCCACTTCCTGAATTTCTCACTGCGCCTGTATATCAAAAACCTCTTTTTACCCCCTGCTTTGTCAACATACTTTTAATGTGTGTTATATTCTGTTACCTGGGTGCAACTTAAATTAATAATAGTGGCCAACACTTATGTCACATTACATGCTCTAAACTCTATACGTATATTAACTCATTGATTCCTCATAACCACCCAATGAGAGATGTATCATCCCCATTTTTAAAGATGACACTGAGGCACAGAGAGGTTGAGAAATGTGCCCAAGGTCACACAGCTCACAAGGGGCTGGAGCCCAGGCAGTCTGACTCCAGAGCCTGGGCTTGACCTGAACGCTGCCCAGCCCTTCCCTGGTGTTGGATCCCAACACTGTTCCATTTTTGTACTCTATAGATGTCATCCAGTTATCTGCTGGGGTCACTTGTCCTATGAGGCTCAGATTCAACCAGATCACACCTATGTCCCATGAGGTTTCACCCAGTACTTTCTGCATTCTTGATGAGGCTGGAATTTTGTCTTGTCACACCTGGTTTAGGTTTTCTACTTCTGCTACATTTCTAAACCCAAGGCAGTCTGGCTGTAGAGTCTACCATGTTAAACCTATCCGGATCTGTAAGTGCACATTTAAGCAAGGTTTAAAAAGTTGCTTAAAACTCTAGACAGGAAGCTTAAGAGTCAGTTTTAAAAATCCAGAAATTCTTGACTTTCTTTCTTTTTTTTTTTAAAGACTCCTAAAGGCACAAGAACATGTGGAAAGTGCGGTGGGAAAGTTAGTTGGCAAAAAGCAAATGCTCGAGCAGCCAGAACACAGAAAAAAAGTAATGACCAGTGAACTGCTGAAGAGAACATCTCCAAGGAGGAAAAATATAAAGACTGAAGAAACCTAAATCCGGCAGTGAAGGGCAGTGTGCTAAAACCCATAAAGAGGAATAGAAACATTCATAAATTATTGAGCAACAAGAAAGGTTAAAACAGGCGATGTGTCGAAAAAGCTGATAACAGCTGTTACTGCAAATTGAATGGATTCTTTTTTGAAAACCAAAAACTTCTGTGAAGTAGAAACAGGAGCCTGTCATCCCAGATTTGAGTGTGGAGAGCAGTGGGCTCTGGAGCGTCTCAGAGATCCACCAAGGGAGAGGCGAGCAGAGGGCCCTCAGCACAGGGGCCTGGAGTGCCGTGGCTACCATGTAGGATCAGATCAGACTTCAGAGGGAATTTGTAAAGTAGCGGTGTAACTGGAAATAAAAGAATCAAAGTCCCTACGTTCAAAAGCAAGATATGACTAATAGTAAGGAAATAATATAAATATACATAAAAATGATGATTAATCACTTCTAGAATGGCCACCGACTAGGTACAATGACCACGTAAATAAGAGGGTGGCAAAGACAAGGGTAATGAAGACGTGGGAGTAACGCTCTTAGACGGGAGGACAGGAAAGACAGGTGACGGTGACGCCAATTCTGTGTGAGAAAAGGAAAAAAAAATTCATACTTTGGCAAATGACAATGTTAGAATACTATGGTGCTTAGCTTGCCTCCAAATCAGAGGACAAGTGACTAAGAATCTTTTAATAACACACTGACTGTTAATGGCATCTTTCACTGCAGTAACCAGGTCCACAGGTGTGATGCTATTTTGCACACTGAAACGTGGGGAGGGAATCCTCCATCCAGGTTCTGCTACCATATGGTGGTACTGGGTGTTCAGAAGAGAGCGAGCTCTGCAGTCTTACTGGTTACCATCAGCCCCATGATACTGGCACATTCAGTGATGTTACCAGAGGACAGTAACCCAGATGCTCAGATCACCCGGATGACCAATAGCAGCTGGTCTGGAGGAGGCGTTTCCTGAACGAGATTACACAGCATCACTTATTTACTCAGGAACCAACCCACTTCTTAGCTGAACACACCCAAAACCAAACCACTGCTGTCAAGTCGATTCCAACCCTGGTGGCACAGTGGTTAAGAGCTTGGCTGCTAACTGAAAGGTCAGCAGTTTGAACCTACCAGCCGCTCCGCCAGAGAATGATGCTTCTGTAAAGATTATACCCTTGGACACCCTACAGGGAAGTTCTACTCTGTCCTATAGAGTTGCTATGAGTTGGATCTGAACGTAGGAAACTCAAAATTTTTGATGTAATGTTCCTTTCTCCTTGATCCAGCTCCAGGGTAATGGCTGGGAGGAAGGGTGTGCCTGGGGGGCCTTGAGGATGTAACCTCTTTCCCGTCTGAAAGCCCTGGAGCCAAGGATAGAGGCAGTGTACTTCTTGAGTTTGCCAAGGTCAGGGAGGCTCGTCTCTAGTCACACAAGTCACTGGGTCCCTTGGGAGATAAGACCCAGAGAGGTGTGTGAATGGCAAAGGCTGAGATGACCATCTGGTCAACCCTCAATTTTAATCTGTGGATTCCAATTTGATAAACTAGCAACAGCCTGGGGTTCAGGGTTCAGGCTGGGACAGGAGGTGTGGACAGGCCAGTGGGTACGAACGGGGTAATGGACACCAGCGCCAGTGGCCTGCTCCAGAGAAAACCCTCACCGGCTCCTTCACTGAAAGCAGCGTATGGGCAGCATTTTCAGAGATGACAACGGAAACGGAAACACTCTGTTTGGTCAGAATAGAAATAAATAACCACTGATAAACCACATGAATCAGAAAGCCTCTAAACTGACCCTGGGGGGGGGTGGCTGCCTGCGGGAGGCGTCTGCGGTGGTCAGAGGTACCGTATTTTTACGCAAATACTGCGTTTGTTGTACGTTTTTTGCCAACTGTGCAACCCCCTCCCTGTGCTATTTTTTGTAAGTATGCTATGCTGTGCGTGTTATATGGGTGGGCGTGTTATTTACGTGCTGTGGTGTTTTTGAAAAAATACATAATCCAGTCCTGGCCTCCTATCACAGTCTTGATTCCCGGAGTACGACGGGACACAATTTCACTGAGGCGTGAAAAAGAAACCCAGAGATTTTAGAAAATAATCGGATGAGGTAAACAGTCTAGTAAATGAAATCGAGGAAACAGTCCCACTGCCATGCCCAGGTTTCAACAAAAGATTTTTTTCAAATTTAAAATAAATATTTTTCTTAAATAGTTAAGGGGAAATCCCTTTATTCTGAGAAAACGCTAACGACAGCCATTAAGTGGGACAGGATACCAAACGGGTGAGCTGCGTTTATGCCTGATGAGCTCTATGTGCCTTCTGTGCTCCCAGGAGGCGAAGGGGTGCAGGATGCCGAGGGCCCCGCACGCCGCAGAAGGGGCTCCACCTTTCAGAACCATCAAGGCCATCCATCACCAGAGTGCAAACAGGGCTTTATGAAATGCAGGCGCAACTTCAGGCCTCAGAAGAAGCACAACTGTTTCTCACCATCTTTAGTGTCTTCCCCAGGGCAGTGTTTCAGGATTTTTCCTCCCCTAAACACTGTTGGCACTTTGATAAACACAAAAAGATCTATGTCCTCCATTAATGTCTAGTTTCTCAAGATCAGTATTATGATGAAAACCATGCCAATGAACTGTGACATGGACTGTGCTTTTTAAGACTCTCTATCACCTCCACTGCCCAAGAGATTGCTACACACCCTTCACCTCTGGGGGCAGGACTCCACCCCTGGTCGGGTAAGAAAGGCTGCAAGTCTCAATGGCTGCCAGTCATCAAATTTGCGGCACTGGGCAACCCTTCTGCAAGCCTGAGCAAAGCTGGAGCCAGAAGCAGTCGGTTTGATTATGCTAGCTTTTTTCTCACAGAGAGACCCAACAGGTGCCCCAGTGACTCAGGCCTACAGGTGAAGAGGCTCCCTTGGAGATCCAAAGAGATAGTTTACCCATACTCAGGGGACACATCTGTGGGTTTCCAACTTCTCCCCCTCCCTTTTTTTTAAACTTAGAATCCTAAACAGGAGGTTCATCTTCGTTAGAGGAACAGAGAACACACACACACACCCAGAAAGGCCTGGATGAGGGCAGACTGCAGCTTTGTCTGTGAGGAGGGAATGGCTTTTTCACAAACGTGTACCTAGGTCTTTGGGAGCAAAGAAGTCCAAGACACTGGTGTGATCAGACACAGCCTGGATGAAGAAACCGAATCATTCATGACGGACACTCCACTTATAGACCAGCCTAACCACATCAGGTCTCCCCTGGGTATGTGTGAGTTGCAGGGGGGACGTGGCCTTTGGTGTATGTGTCAGTGTTAGGTGGGCTGAGAGGGGCTTTTGGTATTGCAATGACAACAGAGTTCACTGTAATTAATGATGGGACCAGTCATGGGTTAAGCATCCAGTGCCCGATATGCACGCCCCTCTTGGCCATGGAGTGGAGAGTTCCCAGGATGCTAAGCTGGGAAGGAAGTTGGGCCAGACTGAGGCTCGGAGACATGGCATATGCAAATGCACGGGCTTATCCCTGCTTCTGACCAAATTCCAAAGGTCTTAAAAAGGTTCTTTTGAAAATAATGGAAATATGCTAACATTTATTATAGTGGTTAAGAGCTCAGCTGCTAACCAAAAGTTCGAATTCACCAGCTGCTGCTCCTTGCCAACTCTATGGGGCAGTTCTACTCTGTCCTGTAGGGTTGCTATGAGTCAAAGTCAACTCAACAGTAATGGTTCTTTTTTTTTTTTGGTTTTTATAGATATTACAGGGCCACCCTTTGTCCACTTAATGGAAATAGAAAAGTTCTGATTTTTCTTCTCCTCAGTAAGAAGTCATACCAGTAAGCCTCGCCTCCTTTCTTCTCTTGAGCACCAGATGCATGCGTGAACTAAGAAGATGTTCTTGGCTCCTTATGTGAGGCCACTATTGCCAAATTTAGGTGTGTTATTGGAAAAAAACATTACTCTTTGTGAACTCAGAAAGAGAATAAAAACGAGGACTAAAATGTGGTACTACCTACATGCCCTGTTCCGAAAAGAATGCAAAATAGGAAGAGAAGTAGTAAAATGCACTTCTAGAGGCTCTTAAAATGACCCCAGAAACAAGCTAGTCCCAAATAGCTTCTTCATTCCAACTCCATTTGCTTCCATTCACTGAGTCTAAGTCTAAAAATGTAGCTGTATCTTGTGCTTTGAGAGAAGCTCTGCTCCCATCACATAAACATTTATCAGAGACTGGAAAGTTCTAGAAAGATGGTGTCTATCCACTTGATCAGTGCTCTCTTTAGTCTGACTTTTGGAAAGAAGATCACAGTCACAGTTCACGGTGAGCTGTCAGCCAGTACAATCCTGCTTAAGCTACACGACTGCAAACAAAAGCTTCTAAGCAAAAGTCACGACTATCTACAGGGTGTGTCACAGCTTGACTACCGCCCTGCTTTGCTTTCAGCAACACCAGCTGATCCGTCTAATATGTGTTGAATTAAATATGCCTTAAAATATTCAGGTCTTCCTCTAACATTACTGCTGTCTTCCTGTGTGAAGCCAAGGACTGCAGACAGCAGAAGAGATAAGCTGTTTGCTACCAGGGAATCCCCTGGTCAAAGTCATAAAATATTGATGTTTTTTGCCTGTTACCCTGAACGACCTGCAAGTCATTTTGTTAAGAGGACATGGAATAAATGTCTCAGGAGCACATGGCCAGGCTTTGGTGGAGTGGTTCTGTGTCACCTAAGAAAGCCCTAGCTGATTCATAGTGAATTTCCATTGCTCCAGAGAGGGAAGAAAACCAGTATTTCCATAAATTGTGTTGGGCAAGTCAAAGACACAAGCTTGTGCAGAATAAAAAATCATGCAACTGTATCAGGCTGTGGGTATCTTTTTTTTTTTCTTGCCCTTTGAAACAAACATTCCAGATAAGTATGTGGCAAAGCACATGGATAAATGCTCTTCCTTCTGTGGGCTTGATTAAAATGGCATGGAAGAGTAAAACGTCCATAATGATTAATAAACTCAGGGACAAAACCCCAACATTTTTACTTCCCAAGAGGAACTGGCATCAATGTCAAGACTTCCTCAATGTCCTCAGAAAAGCCTGCCACTTCCTGTGCATGCACAGCCCAGCGGCCTCCTGGGCTGGGAGGAAGTGACGGCTGACATACGAGATGGAGCTAGAACAAAACAGTGCAGTGAGTCAGAGCGGGAAGGTCTCCACACAATGAGAGGACAACTATTTCCAAACAAAGCCTTCATCAGCTACTATGTTCACCACTGATAACAACACGCATGGAGAACCGAACTGTCGACAGTTCTCAGGTTCTTGCCCTCCAGGGATTATTCTTCATCCTTAGGGAAACCTCACTGCCCTCACATACTGTATTTAACTCTGGGCTAACCATGCCAAGTGCTGTGAAGAACTTGCAGTCCCCGGGAGAGTGTGGGAGACACCTGGACTTCTAGCCACCAGGTGGACACACCTGGGCTGGACCTTGAAACCTCCTCTCTGGTCTCCTCTCCCAACCCTCTATGGCTCTCCCCTATCCCCTGTGGCCCTTCTGCCTGGGCCCCTCAGTGCGGGGGCCCCTGTGCAGGCTGTACAGAGTGCTCTGGGGCACTCGCAGCATGCCACTCCTGGCTCTCACTCTCACCCTCCATGCCCACACACCTAACTAGTAGCAGGTCTCCAGTTTTTGGGTCCTCCTGTTTCAGGGTCCCATGGCTTTGCATACACTTGTAAATCCCTACTGCTCTTTGAAGACAGTGTGCATGTCACATCTTGTATGAAGACTCCTCAGACCACCACTGGCAGGGCATGTTCCCCTGTGTGCCTCCTCTTGCTCCCTGAACCACTCCAAACCTATTAATTCACTGAAATAGTTCCATCTAAGGTCACCAAGCTGGACAATGAATAAGGGAGACCAGAGAAGAATTGATGCCTTTGAATTACAGTGTTGGTGAAGAATATAATATTGAAGAACAAACAAGTCTGTCTTGGAAGAAGTACAGCCAGAGTGCTCCTTGGAAGTAAAGACAGCGAAACTTCATCTCATGTACTTTGGACGTGTTATCACGAGAGACTAGTCCCTAAGAAAAAAACAGCATGCTAGGTAAAGTAGAGGGTCAGCAAAAAAGAGGAAGACCCTCAATAAGATGGATTGACACAGTGGCTGCAACAATGGGCTCAAGCATAACGACGACTTTGAGGATGGTGCAGGACTGGGTAGTGTTTCATTCTGTTGTACATAGGGTCACTATGAGTCGGAACCGACTTGACCACACCTAACAACAACAACAAGCTCACCAATGACCACCATGTTGTTAAATCCAAGGGGCATTTCCTGGTCCCCATCTTGCGTGATTTCAAAGCAACATTTGACGTTTGCCACTACCTCCTTCCTGACATACTCCCTTGACTCTGTGGCATGATAACTTACCTGGTCCCTCTTCCCACCTCCCTGCGCTGTAGGCTAATTCTCCTCTGGCAGGTCCTTAGAGATTAGCATTCCTCAAGTGTCAAACCTCGGTCCTCTCGTTTTTGTACTCTAGAGCAACACTGTACAACAAAACTCTCTGTGGTAATGGCAACGTTTTGTTAAGAACTTAAAATGTGGCTTGTGCACCTTGATTTGAGTTAGTTTAAACTGAAATAGCCACAGGTGGCTAGTGGCTACCATGGACAGCACAGCTCCATGTGGTCTCCCTAAAAGACATCATGCACCGCCGTGGCCTCAGCCACCATCTACACACAGACCACACACAGGCCAGATTTTCCTCTGAACTCCACACTCACATAACCACTGCCTACTTGATATCTTTCCTTGGATGTTACTAAATTGGCAACATTAAATTCACAAAACTAAATTCAAGACTATCTTCTGAAGCCAAGCTATCTTCCCCATCCACTGCCATCCACCCAAATGCACAGCTCAGGAGCATCAGACAACCGAGCTTTGTTGACTTCATCTCCTAATCATTTCTCAAATTTCTCTGCTTCTCTACATTTTGACTACCTTCTTATGAATTCAAGGAGCCTTGTTGGTGCAGTGGTTAAAATGCTTGGCTGCTAACCAAAAGGTTGGCAGTTAGAACCCACCAGCCACTCTGTGGGAGAAAGCTGCGGCAGTCTGCTTCTGTAAAGATTTACGGCCTTGAGAACCCTATGGGGCAGTTCTACTCTGTCTTATAGGGTCGCTATGAGTTGGAATCCACTCGATGGCAGCGGGTTTGCTCTCATTAATTCATCATGAAAACTGCTGCAGTGACTTCCTTTCTGATCTGCTCGTATCCTCTCTGGCCACACCCCCTAATCTGTCCTCCATGATGTAGCCTAAATGTAAATCTACAGATGTCCCACCCCATACTTAATCCCTGACAGTGGTTTCCTGTGCTTCTGGATAGAGGCAATAGCCTGGTGTGTAAGGCTCAATCCTGCCAACCCCTGGCCTACTCTCCACGCCCTTTCTCTTCTTCCCTCCAGGCACACTGGTCATCTTCCTGTCTCCTGCAGTTACCATTCACCCTCCCACGCCAAGGCCTTTGCACAAGCTGTATCCTTTGCCAGGAGTGGTCTCTCCTCTCTTCTAGTTAATTCTTATCCATCCATCATCTGATTCTATGATCCCTACTTTCCCTTTGTCTTTACACGCTATCTCAACCCCTCACCCTGCACGAAGCCTGACATATTATAGGGGCCTGATGAATATTTGCTAAATGTTTTCTCTCTGAAGGTGACTTGAGGGTTGTGTCAATTGAGGCCTCAAACGGAATCTCTTCCAAGAGGTCTGAAGGCATGCAGCCTCTTACTACTGCTGGGATCAGCAGCACCATGGAGCATCCTGCTTCTGAAGGATCACAGGGGCTCCTCCAGCTGTGCTTTCCCCAAAGGACTTCATGGCCTTGGGGACAGCCAGTCTCCTCCCAGACCTCTTTCCCCCTGCTGCCACTGTGCCTCAGTCCCTATTTCTGGTCTCCTCTCCACATTGTTCAACAGGGCATAAAACAAGACAGCAGGAACAGTGGGACAGGGGAGGGGTGGTGTTCTTTATTTCATATTCAAGGCCTACTCTGATCTACAAATGCTTTCATGGGGGGATTTTATCATTTCATTTTGATCCTTTGCCCAGTTTTCAATATTACCTTCTGTAACTCTGAAAAGCAAGCAAACAAAATCCCTCCTGTTAGTCACACTATGAAGATTCCTAGAGAACTGGCTACTGAGCGATGGATGCCATGGAAGAAAAGCCCAGCTCATTTGTGTCTTCCCTTAAGGGAGGGACATAAACCCATGTCCCTTCCATAAAAAAGCAGCATCAGAAGGGGCTGTGATCATCTGTAAAGCAAGAACCTGAGACTTGGAGAGGGAAATAATCTGTCCTCAGCCACCCAGAGATGCCCAGTAGAAGCAGAGCCAGAGTGCCTAGAGCCTCTGCATTTGAAGGAAATTCATAATCCACCCTCCCCCATTCTCAAATCATCTTGTCTTTTCTGGGTGAAAAACTGTCCCTTCGTCTGACTTTTCTTCATATGATATGGTTTTCAGAGCATTCTGACCACTCCTGAAATCTTCAATGTCTTTACAGAAATGCAGGGCAGCATCGGGATCACTTGGGAGGCCGTCATAAATGCAGAGTCTCAGGCCCCACCCCAGACCCACTGCTTCAGAATCTGCATTTTAACGAGATCCCCAGGGGATTTGTGGTCATGTTTGAGAAACATTACTCTTGGTGTACCGGGTCTAACACACAACACAGCTGGAACATTCACTTATTTATTCATTAAACCACTGAACAATTATTAAAGACCTACTATTTGTACTAGGCACTCTGTACACACCAGGGATCCCCAAAAATCCTTCTAAGTAGAGCTGAGAGTGCAGCAGAGAGAGATGCATAGGACAATGGAGCCTTAAAGCGCTCGGCAGGAGTTCAGTGGGGGAAAAAAGGGAACAGTGGTTGACTCTACTTGAGGCTGAAGGGACCCATAGTCAGGGGGTCAAGGAAGGCTGGCGAAGAAAGTGTTTAGTCAAGTGCCAATGGAATGTCCACTGAGCAGTCACTGAGAGGGCTTTCTGAGCAGAAGAGTGTGATGTCAAAGGAAAGAAAGTGGCTGAGAAATTCAGAGAAAGACATTGGGCAGGAGAGATGGCCAGGGCCCAGGAGGCCTCGGGTCGCGCCCCTTTGTCCTGGGCACTACTCTGTTACTGCAGCCTCTGGTTATGTAAGCTTCTTTGGCAACCTCCCTTCAGGCTCATTTGAACTTGCAGCCAAGCAGAAAGTCCTGCTTTTTTCACATGAATCTGGTTTTCAGTCAGATTTTTCTGATCTTATACTTCAGTGATTTTTTTTAAATTTCAATTTTTTTAAATTAATTGTTCATTTTTGATGAAAATATACACAGCAAAACCTGCTCCCATTCATCACAGTTTCTAGACATAATGATCAGTGACATTGGTTACACTCTTCCCATTGTGTTAACATTCTCATGATTTCTGTTCTACTTCTTTCACTCCCATTTACTTAAACTTCCTGTCCCCAACCAAACCTTCTCATCTATACTTTAAAACAGTTGTTTACCATTTGGTCTTATATAGATAATTTTTCTTTAAAAAAAAAGAATGCAATACTCAAGAGTGACAGTCTTTATTTTTTGAGCTAAACCGTTACTTAGTTTAATGGTGACTTCAGGGGATATTTTCCATTCAAGGTTTGAAAAGTAACTCAGGGCCATAGTCTTGGGGATTCCTCCAGCCTCAATAGGTCCAGTAAATCTGGATTCTTTAGAATTTGAAGTTCGGTTCTACATTTCCCCCACTTCTATCAGGATCCATCTATCGTGTCCCTGATCAGAACATTCAGTAGTGATAGCCAGGCACCATCTAGTTCTTTTTGGTCTCAAGGTAGAGAAAGCAGTGGTTCATGGAGATAATTAGTCCTGTGGTCTGGCTCCTTCTCTGACTCTTGGTTTTCCTTCTTTCTCTTTTGCTCCAGACACACAGAGACCAACAGTTGTATCTTAGATGGCTGCTCATAAGTTGTTAAGACCCCAGACACTACTTACCATACTGGGAGGTAGAACATGAACTTAAGTACTATATTATGCCAGTTCACTGGATTGTCATATGAGACCATGGCACTAAGCCCTCAAACCGAGAGAACTAATCCGGTGAGGTGATTAAACCAAAAACCAAACCCACTGCAGTCGAGGCGATTCCAACTCATAGCAACCCTATAGGACAGAGTAGAACCGTGAGGTGATTGGTTATGTCTAATTAGCATGAGCATCTGCAGCCACCCCCCCCCCCACCTTTTCAGCTGTTACTGTTGCAAAATCATACATAACCTAGCATTAGCCATAGGAGCCCTGATGGCGCGATGGTTATGCTCTTGGCTGCTAACCTAAAGGTTGGCGGTTTGAACCTACCAGCTGCTCCACAGGAGAGAAGACCTGGCAATCTACTCCTGTGAAGATTAAAAACTTGTTGCCATCAAGTCGATTCTGACTCATAGCAACCCTACAGGACAGAGGAGAACTGCCCCATAGGGTTTCCAAGGCCGTAAATCTTTTATAGAAGCGGACCGCCTTATCTTTCTCCTGTGGAGCTGCTGGGTGGGTTTGAACCACAGACCTTTCGGTAAGCAGCCAAACAACTAACCACTATGCAACCAGGGCTCCTCTCCTGTAAAGATTAGCACCTAGGAAATCCTATGGGGAAGTTATACTGTGTCCTATAGGGTTGCTATGAGTTGTAATTGACTCGACATCGACATCGCACAACATTTGCTAATCCATCCTTTTTTCTTATGTATAGCTATTGACATTAATTACATTAGTCCAGCTGTGCAAACTCCACCCACATTCAGTGACATGTGATTTAAAAAAAAAAGCAAGACCTTCAGTTTATCCTGATTAAATTTTAATGTGTTCTCTTTGACCATCACTAAAGCCTGTCAAGACCTTTTTAATTCCTTCATCTGCTGCATTAATTAACCCTTCAGAGTGGGGCACAGCCCAGAAGTTGGTCCTGGGCTTCTTGAATATTTAGGTTGGCCCAAAGCTTTGCAGTATTAGGGCCCTCGTGCCCATCTTCCACCCCAACTCTTTTTGAGTTAAAAGTCACTGGAAAGTACTCTTAGTCATCTAGTGCTGCTATAACAGAAATACCACAAGTGGATGGTTTTAATGAAGAGAAGTTTATTTCCTCACAGTTAAAATATGCTAAAAGTCCAAATTCAGGGCATCAGCTCCAGGGGAAGGCTTTTTCTCTCTGTCGGCCTTCTTCTCTTCGGCGTTCACCCGGACTAGGAGCTTCTCCGCGCAGGGACCCTGGTCCGAAGGACACGCACTCTGCTCCCAGCACTGCTTTCTTGACGGTATGAGGTCCCCCAATTGTCTGCTTGCTTCCCTTTCCTTTTAGCTCTTGAGAGATAAAAGGTGGTGCAGGCCACACCCCAGGGAAACTCCCTTTACATTGGATCAGGGATGTGACCTAGGTAAAGGTGGTGTTACAATCCCACCCTAATCCTCTTTAACATAAAATTACAATCACAAAATGGAGGCCAACCACACAATTCTGGGAATCACGGCCTAGCCAAATTGATACACTCATTTTTTGGGAGACATAATTCAAACCATGACATACTCCCTCTAACTCTATCAGTTCCTTGAGTCACTTCCAACTTTTAAGCTTGCCTGCTGCCTTTCTTCCGTTCGTCCATTCACTCTGGTTGCTGTGTGGAGGATGGACTTGGGGGTGGGGTGCACAGGAAAAGTGGAAGCCAGGACAGCAGACGGGAGGCTACCAGTGTGGCTGGCAGTAGTACATTTATAGTTCGGGGCGAGTACTGGCCATGGGGAAAGTGGATAGGTTCTGGAGACAGAGCCACTGTACTGGCTAAGGGACTAGATGAGGGGGTGGTAAAGGGTTGGGGTGGAGCCAGTTACTTGCTGGGAAGCTAGGGGAGGAGAAGTTTCAAGGTGTGAAGAATTAGGGCTTCTGTTTTCGTTTTTGAGAGCCCTCTTCACCTCCAGTCTCTTGAACTCTGCTCCCAAAGGTCTCTGCCTAAGGCTGCTTCTGCAGTGCTTGTTATTTATTTGCTTCTGCTCCTGGGACACAGGTGGGGCTGAAGTTTGAGGAGGAAGTAGACAGGGCAACAGGCAAATTCAGTCTTTCCAAATCAGGTGAATCAGGCTTTAGTGTTTCAGAATCAGCCCAGGAGCTAGGAGCTCCTGTTCATGGTAGAATACTCTGCCAAGTGGACATCCTCCTGACTCTCTGTTATGTCTCTCATGCTATCTCCCTAACACATCACTTCTGTTTTCTGTTTTTCTCCGGTTTTAGTGTCAAGCAAATGTTTTCCACCATCTTTCCATCTTCAGGTTGCCATTGGGTATGCATTTTCCTGACACAAAGCTTCTTGCAAATTCTAATCTATCAGAACAAGGAGCATTACCTTCTATTGCTGGCCCAATGCATTCCCTCCCCACCACTGTCTGTTCTTCGTTGCTATAAGAGCCCATCTTTCACTATAGAAGCTGAAAATGCCAGGTGTTTTTTCCATAACCCCAGCAGTTAGGGCATGGACTAGTAATCAACTCCTGGCCAGTGAGGCTTGAGGAGAACTCAGTTGGGGGACTTTTGGGCAAGATTTTCCTCCCTTACATGAAGAGACTCTGAAGAGAAGCTGCCCTTTTCTCCCCCTTGCTTTTAGACATGTGTGTTAGGATACGATGCCTGGAGCCATGACAGCCACCTTCGGACCACAATGAAAGCCAAATGCTGAAGATGGCTGCGTGGGAAAGTAGAAAAAGCATAGGTTCTGGCTGTTCTCCCAACCCTGGGACAGGCCCACCTGTGGACTTACACCGTATTTCAGGTTCACTGGATAACCTTCACTCTTTATATGGGAACAACCCAGATATAGCTCAAGCTATGAAAGCTCTGAAATTTCACCATTCTATGTTCTTCTGTAAATTATGCATACCTCCTCAACTAAATACGTCGAATCTGCTGCTTATCATTCTACCTAGTCTAAAGGTTTTGTATGGGCATATTTTTTTCTCCTTAAATCATAATTTAAAGTTTTCTTGAGTATACTGGCCAATTTTCTTTCAAGGCCATTCTTCTTACTATTTGAGATAGGTTCTATTGGTTGCTATATTTTGATATTTTAAGCCTCAATTTAGAAACCAAAATCATGTTCTTTGACTCCATGCAGCCATTTCTTCTCCCTTCCTTTCTTGTTACAAAGTCTTGACCTCCAACGTGAATCACTAGGTTTTCCCTCTCTTAACCAGTGCTTCAACATCAATGGAGGAGCAACTCAAGTTACCTCCTGTAAGCTGAGCTGTGCTGTGCTGTGTCCTGTCCCCCTCTCTAAACTCCCCCTCAATCGGGCCCTCACAGGCTCTGGGCTTTCCTGCCCCTCCTCCCCCATTTCCAGACCTCTTCCTTTCTCTCTGCCTTTTTCAGTGTAAGGGAATCAAGCTTCTCTCAGTTCCCTCTCCACCTCCAACTCACCCTTAGTTATTCTGCTTTATACACAAGCCTAGAAACTGGGCTGGTAGAGGAAGAATACTCCAGGGAGAGGGGAAAGGCTGTGAACACTCAAAGGGTATTGTAACTATTTTTTTCTGTCACACTTCATTTTCACAAGAATCAGGAGAAGTCCAGGGTGACTGGCTGGCCTGATGAGTGTTGGCAGATTTGCTTTCACATCTTGGAAATATATGCTAAAGCGACAACATCCTTCTTGCTTGGCAATACGTCCTCTGGTTCCCACCCCCACACATCACAGCTCCTTGTGGTCAGTAGCAGGTTTTCCACTGACTTGTCTATGATTTTTCTTCTTGTTCTAAAGCCTGGCATGCAGCCCCCCCACCTCCCCTGAATGTTCAGATTTACTCTCTATGGAAAAATCTTTCTGTCATAAATACCAGTAGCTCCGCATTCTTCCTTTTCCCCATGTCAAATTCTTCCACCCTCACCTCTTGACTCTAAGCCTCTTCAGGATATTTGTTTTCCTGGCCTCCTTCTTGAAAATTTTCCATTCTGCACAGCAATTTTAAATCCCCTCTAAAAAGTTAGAGCCTACACCTTCTCTTCTAGCAAAATCAGTCAGAAAAAAAACAAAACAAAACAAAAAAAACCACCATACACTTGCATTTAGTTTTCGCATTTACAGAATCTTTTCCTATACTGGTGAGGGCCTCAGGAAAATCAAGTGACATAACAATAACTCAGCATACTGAATAAAAGCAACAGTTAACTGAAGGTGACTCTGTGCCAGCACATGTTGGGTGCTTTGCATTCATTATGTCTAACTCTCACAGTGCTTCCCATTTTACAGGTGCAAATAACTGACATGCACAAAGGTTAGGTCACATGCCCAAGTCCCTACAACTAATAAGTCTTAGAATATAAGCCCAGGGCTGCTTGGATCCAAAGTCACTGTTCTTTCCAATTCCTTCAATTTCCATATCTCCTGGCATTCAAGGGACATATAACTCTCTGTGGCTTTTCCTAAAAATAGTGTTTTTGATTTCAGGATACTACAATTTTTCTGGACTTGTTTGTTCCTGCTCAGTAGAAAAAGGGGCATGATTTAGGGGTAAGTGGGGAAGGGCTAAATTCTGATGTGGGATCTCCAGGCCACAGAGAGTAATAATCAGTGTTTCAGAGGTCCCCAGGGCAGTTTTCTAGTAGATTCTCCTGGTTTTCTTTTAGTTTTCTCATTATATATTGAAGAGCAAAAATTTTTAATTCTGATGAAGTCATACCAATTTGTTCTTTTATGGTTCGTGCTTTAGAAGTCGTATCTAAGAAATCCTTGCCTAACCCAAGATCACAAGGACTTTATCCTTTTTATTTTTTCCTGGAAGATTTATAGTTTCAGGTTTTACATTTAGGCCCATGATCCATTTAGAGTCAATTTTTTTTTTTTTTTTTGGTATATAGTGTGAAGTCTGGATCCGTGTTCATTTTTTTCATATGGATATCCAATTGTTCCAGCACCGTTTGTTGAAAGACTATCCTTTCTCTACTGTATTGTCTTTGCACCTTTGTCAAAAATCACTGGAAAAACCAACTGGAACTAAGAGACATATATAGAGCACTCCATCCAACAACAGCAGAAAATGTATTCTTCTCCAGTGCACAGAAATCATTCTCTAGGATAGACCATATGGTAGGTCACAAAACCAGGCTCAATAAATTTTAAAGGATTAAAATCATACAAAGTATCTTCTCTAACCACAATGGAATGAAACTAGAAATCAATAATAAAAGGAAAACTTGAAAATTCACAAATATGTTAAAATTAAACAGCACACTCTTAAACAACTAATGGATCCAAGAAGAAATCACAAGGGAAATTAGAAAATATTTAGAGATGAATGAAAATGAAGCACAACATATTAAAATTTACTGGATGCTGAAAAGGCAGTGCTCAGAGGGAAATTTATAATTATAAACACCCATAAGGTGTTTACAATTATATAAAGAAGAGCTGCCTCCTCAAAGGAAAGTCGACCCTAGTGGCATGGATAAAGTCAAGCTTTTGGGACCTTCATTTGCTGATGTAGCAAAACTCAAAATGAGAAGAAACAGCTAAAAACATCCATTAATAATCGGAACCTGGAATGTACGAAGTATGAATCTAGGAAAATGGGAAGTCATCAAAAATGAAATGGAACACACTAACATCAACATTCTAGGCATTAGTGAGCTGAAATGAACTGGTATTGGCCATTCTGAATCAGAGAATCATATGGTCTACGCTGGGAATGAAAACTTGAATGGGTTGCACTCATTGTCAAAAAGAACATTTCAAGACCTATCCTGAAGTACAACGCTGTCAGTGATAGGATAATATCCATATGCCTACAAGGAAGACCAGTTAATATGACTATTATTCAAATTTACCCACTAACCACTAAGGCCAAAGATGAAGAAATTGAAGATTTTTATCAACTTCTGTAGTCTGAAATTGATCGAACAGGCAATCAGAATGCATTGATAATTACTGGTGATTGGAATGCGAAAGTTGGAAACCAATAAGAAGGATCCGTAGTCGGAAAATACGGCCTTGGTGATACAAACGATGCCGTAGATAGCGTGACAGAATTTTGCAAGACCAGTAACAACTTCATTGCAAATACCTTTTTTAACAACATAAACAGCAACTATACATGTGGACCTCACCAGATGGAATACACAGGAAACAAATCTACTACATCTGTAGAAAGAGACAATGGAAAACCTCAATATCATCAGTCAGAACAAGGGCAGGGGCTGACTGCAGAACTGACCATCAACTGCTCATGTGCAAGTTCAAGCTGAAATGGAAGAAAATTAGAACAAGCTGACGAAAGCCAAAGTACGACTTTGAGAATATCCTACCCGAATTTAGAGACCATCTCATGAATTAATTTGACATACTGAACACTAAAGACCAGACAAAGTGTGGAATGACATCAAGGATATCATACACGAAGAAGGCAAGAAGTCATTAAAAAGATAGGAAAGAAAGAAAAGACCAAAATGGATGTCAGAAGAAACTCTGAAACTTGCTCCAGAATGTAGAGTAGCTAAAGTGAAAGGAATCAATGATGAAGTAAAAGAGCTGAACAGAAGGTTTCAAAGGGTGGCTTGAGAAGACAAAGTAAAGTATTATAATGACATGTGCAAAGACCTGGAGATGGAAAACCAAAAGGGAAGAACATGCTCAGCATTTCTCAAGCTGAAAGAACTGAAGAAAAAACTTCAAGCCTCGAGCTGCAATACTGAAGGTTTCTATGGGGAAAATACTAAATGATGCAGGAAGCATCAAAAGAAGATGGAAGGAATACACAGAGTCATTATACCAAAAAGAACTGGTCAATGTTCAACCATTTCAGGAGGCAGCATATGATTAGGAACCGATGGTACTGAAGGAAGAAGTCCAAGCTGCACTGAAGGCACTGGCGAAAAACAAGGCTCCAGGTACTGACGGAATACCAATTGAGATGTTTCAACAAATGGATGCAGTGCTGGAAGTGCTTAGTTGTCTATGCCAAGAAATCTGAAGACATCTACCTGGCCACACAACTGGAAGAGATCCATATTTATGCGTATTCCCAAGAAAGGTGATCCCACCGAATGTGGAAATTGACGAACAATATCATTAATATCACATGCAAGTAAAGTTTTGCTGAAGATCATTCAAAAGTGGCTGCAGCAGTATATTGACAGGGAACCGCAAGAAATTCAAGCCAGATTCAGAAGAGGATGTGGAACCAGGGATATCTTTGCTGATGTAAGATGGATCCTTGGTGAAAGCAGAGAATACCAGAGAGATGTTTACCTGTGTTTTATTGACTATGCAAAGGCATTAGACTGTGTAGATCATAACAAATTATGGATAACATTTTGAAGAGTGGGAATTCCAAAACACTTAACTGTGCTCATTAGGAACCTGTACATAGATCAAGAGGCAGTCGTTCAAACACAACAAGGGGGATACTGCGTGGTTTAAAGTCAGGAAAGGTGTGTGTCAGGGTTGTGTCCTTTCACCATGCCTATTCAATCTGTATGCTGAGCAAATAATCCGAGAAGCTGGATTATATGAAAAACACAGCAACAGGATTGGAAGAAGACTCATTAACAACCTGTGATATGCAGATGACACAACTTTGCTTGCTTGAAAGTGAAGAGGACTTGAAGCACTTACTGATGAAGATCAAAGACTACAGCCTTCAGTACGGATTACACCTCAACATAAAAAAAACAAAAGTCCTCACAACTGGACCAATAAGCAACATTATGATAAACAGGGAAAAGATTGAAGTTGTCAAGGATTTCATTTTACTTGGATCCACAATCAACACTCATGGAAACAGCAGTCAAGAAATCAAAAGATGCATTGCACTGGGCAAATCTGCAGCAAAAGACCCCTTTAAAGTGTTGAAAAGCAAAGATGTCACCTTGAAGACTAAGGTGTTCCTGACCCAAGCCATGGTGTTTTCAATTGCCTCATATGCATGCAGAGAAGAATTAACATCTTTGAATTGTGGTGCTGGAGAAGAATATTGAATATACCATGGACTGCTCATCTGCTGATGGGCATTTAGGTTGTTTCCACCTTTTGGTTATTGTGAACAGTGTTGCAGTCAATATCAGTGTACAAGTCTCTGTCTGAGTCTCTCCTATCAAGTCTTTTGGGTATATACCTAGGAGAGAAATTCCTGGCTCATATGGTAGTTCTATTTTTTAGTTTTTGATGAACTGCCACACTGTTTTCCACAATGGCTGTAATATTTTGCATTCCCACCAGCAATGGGTAAGGGTTTCAATTTCCCCACATCCTCGCCAATATTTGTTTTCTTTTTTTTAAATCTTAGCTGTCCTAGTAGTGGGAGTGAAACGGTATCTCACTGTGGTTTTGATTTGCATCTCTCTGATGGCTAATAATGCTGAGCATCTTTTCATGTGTTTGGTGGCCATTTGAATGTCCTCTTTGGTGAGATGTCTATTCAAGTCCTTTGCCCATTTTATGATGAGGTTATTTTTCTTTTGGTTTTTAAGTTAAGTTTTATATATATATTGGTTATTAGATTCTTACTGGATATACGGTTTCCAAAGATGTTCTCCCAGTCAGTAGCTTGTATTTTTACTTTTTTGGTAAAGTCTTTGATGAACAAAAGTTTTCAACATTTATGAAGTCCCATTTATTTATTTTGTGTTTTGCCATTTGTGCTTTTGTTATTATATTAGATAATCCATTGCTAAAACCTAGGCCTGACAGCGTTACTCCTGCTTTTTCTTCTAAGAATTTTATGGTTGTAGTTTGCACATTTGGGTCTTTAATCCATTTTGAATTTGTTTTTGTGTATGGTGTGAGGCATGGATCCTGTTTCATTTTTCTACATGTGGATATCTAATTTTCCAAGCATCATTTATTGAAGAGTTTCTTCTTTCTCCATCGAATGGACTTCACACCCTTGTCAAAAATCAGTTCTGGACTCTCAGTTCTATTCCATTGGCCTACATGTCAATTGTTATACTAGTACCAGGGTGTTTTTACTACTGTGGATGTATAGTATGTTTTAAATTTAGGAAGTGTGAGTCCTCCTACTTTGTTCTTCTCTTTCAACATTGCTTTAGCTATGTGGGACCTTTTGCCATTCCATATAAAGTTGAGGACTGGTTTTTCTATTTCTGCAAAGAAGGCTGTTGGAATTTTGATCAAGATGTGTTGAATCTGTAGATTGCCTTGGGTAGTATTGACATCTTAACAATAGTAAGTCTTCCAATCCATGAACTTGGAATATCTTTCCATTTATTTAAGTCTCCTTTAGTCTCTTTCAGGAGTGTTTTATAGTTTTCATTGTATACGTCCTTCATGTATTTGGTTAGATTTATTCTTAGTTATTTTATTCTCTTAGATGCTATTGTAAGTGGGATTGTTTCCCTAATTTCCCTTTCAGATTTCTTATTGCTGTTGTATAGAAACCCAACTGATTCTTATTTGTTAACCTTGTACCCAGCAACTCTGCTGAATTCCTCAATTAGCTCTAGAAGTTTTCTTGTGGATTCTTTGGGATCTTCTCTATGTAGGATCATATCATCTACAAACGGAAGTAATTTTACTTTTTCTTTTCCAATCTGGATAGCTTTTTTTCCTTTTCTTGTCTTATTGCCCTAGCTAGGACTTCTAATAAGATATTGAATAGAAGAGGTGAGAGTGGGCACCCTTGTCTTGTTCCCGATTTCAAGGAGAAAGCTCTCAGTCTTTCTACATTAAGTAGAATGTTGGCTGTTGGCTTTTCATATATGCACTGAATCATATTGAGGAATTTCCCTTCTATTCCACTCTTTTTTAGAGTTTTCATCGAGAAACGGTGTTGGATTTTATCAAATGCTTTTTCTGCATCCACAGAAATGATCATGTGGTTCTCTTCCTTGTTCTATTGATGTGGTGTATTACGTTGGTTGATTTTCTAATGTTGAACCATCCTTTTATTCTTGGAATAAATCCCACTTGGTCATGATGTACACTCTTTAAATATGCTGTCGGATTCTGTTCACTAGTATTTTGTTGAGAATCTCTGCATCTATATCCATAAGATACACTGGCCTGTAGTTTTATTGTGGTATCTTTGTCTGGTTGTGGTATCAGGGTTATGTTTGCTTCATATAATGAATTGGGAAGTATTCCTTTCTTCTCTATCTTTTGGAAGAGTTTAAACAGTATTGCTGTCAATTCTTCTCTAAATGTTTAGCAGAATTCCCCAGCGAAGCCATCTGGTCCAGGACTTTTTTTTGTTGTTGGGAGGTTTTTGATCATGGATTTGATTTCTTCACTTGTTATGGGTCTGTTGAGACTTTCTATTTCCTCTTGAGTCAGTTTGGGTAAGTTGTGTGCTTCTAAGAATTTATCCATTTCATCTAGATTATCTAGTTTGTTGCTGTACAGTTGTTCATATCTGTCATAGTTCTCTTTATTTCTGTTGGGTAGATTGTAATATACCCTCTTTCATTTCTTATTTTCTCTTTTTTTTCTTTGTCAGTTTAGCTAAAGGTTTGTCAATTTTATTGCTCTTTTCAAAGAACCAACTTCTGGTTTATTGATTCTCTCTATTGTTTTTCTATTTTTGATTTTATTTACTTTTGCTCTGATCTTTGTTATTTCCTTTCTTCTTGTAGGTTTTGCCTTAGTTTGCTCTTCTCTTTCTAGTTCCTGGAGTTGTCAAGTTAGGCTGTTAATTTGAGATCTTTCTTTTTTCATCTAGGCATTTATCGCTACAAGTTTCCCTCTGAGTACTGCCTTTGCTGCAGTCCCTAAGTTTTGGTATGTTGTGCTTTCATTTTCATTTGACTCTAAGAAATTTATGATTTCTATTCCCCCACCCCTTTTTTTTGTACTTCAGGTGAAGGCTTACAGAACAAAGAGCTTCTCATGAAACAGTAGTACACATATTGTTTTATGACACTGGTTAACAACCCCACAACATGTCAACCCTCTAACTTCTCAACCTTTTTTTTTTTTGGTGAAAATACACATAGCCAAAGATACACCATTTCAAAAATTTCTACATGCACAGTTCAGTGACATTGACTACGCTCTTCCAATTGTGCTGTTATTCTCACTTAAGATGAAGGCTTACAGAACAAAATAGTTTCTCATTTAACAGTTACTACAAATGTTGCCCTGTGACAATGGTTAACAATCTCACAACACATCAACAATATCCTTACTCAACCTTGGGTTCCCTATCACCAGCTTCCTTGTCCCCTTCTGCCTTCTGGCCCTTGTCACTGGACTACTGTACCTCGTTAGTCTCATTTGGTTTTACGGGGCTGTCCACTCCCAGGCTGAACGGTGAACCTCGGAGGTAACTTCACCACTGAGCTAAAAGGGTGTCTGGGGGCCATACTCTCGGGGTTTCTCCAGTCTCCTTTAGGCCAGTAAATCTGGTCTTTTTTTTGTGAGTTAGAATTATGTTCTACACCCTTCTCCAGTTCTGTCCAGAACCCTCTGTTGTGATCTGGTCAGAGTAGTCAGTGGTGGTAGCATGCACCATCTAGCTGTACTGGACTCAGTCCGGTGGAGGCCTTGGTAGCTGTGGACAATTAGTCCTTTGGACTAATGTTTTCCTTGTATCCTCTTCTCGTCATTCTCCCTTGCTCCCAAAGGGATGAGACCAGTGGAGTATCTTAGATGGCCGCTCACAGGCTTTTAAGACCCCAGATGCTACTCACCAAGGTAGAACGTAGAGCATTGTCTTTATAAGCTGTGTTATGCCAATTGATCTAGATGTTCCCCGAGACCATGGTCCCCACAGCCCTCCATCCAGCAATTCAGTCCCTCAGGGAGTTTGGATGTGTCTATGGGGCTTCCATGACCTTTCCTTGTACAAGTTGTGCTAGTTTCCCCTGTATTGTGTACTGTCTCACCCTTCACCCAAGATACCACTTATCTATTGCCTATTTAGTATTTCCCCCCCACCCCTCCCATCCCTGGTAACCAACAAAGATTGTTACATTTTGTGTATTAACTTTTTCATGGGTTTTTACAATAGAGGTCTCATACAATATTTGTCCTTTTGTGATTGACTTATTTCACTCAGCATAATGTCCTCCAGTTTCATCCATGTTACGAGATGGTTCACAGATTCATTGTTGTTCTTTCTCGTTGCATAGTACTCCACTGTGTGTATGTACCATAGTTTGTTTATCCATTCATCTGTTGATGGTCATCTAGATTGTTTCCATCGTTTTGCTATTGTGAACAATGCTGCTATGAACATAGGTGTGCATATGTCTATTTGAGTGACGACTCTTATTTCTCTAGGATATATTCCTAGGAGTGGGATTGCTGGATTGAATGGTACGTCTATTTCTAGCTTTCTGACGAAGTGCCATATCATTTTCCAAAATGGTTGTATCATTTTGCATTCCCACCAGCAGTGCATAAGAGTTCCCATCTCCCCGCAGCCCCTCCAACATTTGTTATTTCCAGTGTTTTTGATTCATGCCAGTAGTGCCGGGGTGAGATGATATCTCACTGTGGTTTTAATTTGCATTTCTCTAATGGCTAGTGATCACGAGCATTTCCTCATGTATCTGTTGGCCATTTGAATGTCTTCTTTGGTGAAGTGTCTGTTCATTTCCTTTGCCCATTTTTTAAAAGGATTATTTGTCTTTTTTGTAGCGGTGTTGGATTTTCTTGTAGATTATGGAGATTAGACCTTTGTCTGATTTGTACTGTCCAAAAAATTTTTCCCAATCTGTAGGTCCTCCTTTTACTCTTTTGGTGAAGTCTTTTGAAGAGCATAGGTGTTTGATTTTAAGAAGATCCCAGTTACCTAGCTTATCTATTGGGGTTTGTGCATTGATGGTTATGGTTTGTATCCTGTTAATGCCATGTATTAAGGCCTGAAGTGTTGGTCCTATTTTTTCTTCTATGAACTTTATAGTTTTAGGCTTTATATTCAGGTCTTTGATCCATTTTGAAGTAGTTTTTGTATACGGTGTGAGGTATGGGTCCTGTTTCATTTTTTTGCCGATGGGTATCCAGTTTTTCCAGCACCATTTGTTAAAAAGACTGTCTTTTCCCCATTTGATGGACTTTGGGCCCTTGTCGAAGATCAGGTGACCGTAGGTGGATGGATTTACATCTGGGTTCTCAATTCTGTTCCATTCGTCAATGTATCTGTCGTTGTACCAGTACCAGGCTGTTTTGACTACTGTAGCTGCATAGTAGGTTCTGAAGTCAGGTAGTGTGAGTCCTCCAACTTTATTCTTCTTCTTCAGTAGTGCTTTACTTATTCGGGGCTTCTTCCCTTTCCATATAAAGTTGATGATTAGTTTTTCCATCTCTTTGAAGAATGTTGTTGGTATTTGGATCGGGATTGCATTGTATTTGTAAATTGCTTTGGGTAGAATTGTCACTTTCACAATGTTGAGTCTGCCTATCCATGAGCATGGTATGTTTTTCAATTTATGTAGATCCCTTTTGCTTTCATGCAGTAGTGTTTTGTAGTTTTCTTTGTATAGGTCTTTTACATCCCTGGTCAGATTTATTCCTAAGTATTTTATCTTTTTAGGGGCTACTGAAAATGGTATTATTTTCCTGATTTCCTTTTCATCGTTCTCCTTATTGGTGTATAAGAATCCAACTGATTTTTGAATGTTTATCTTGTATCCTGCTACTCTGCTGAATCCTTTAATTTCTATTTTAATTTTGAATATAGTTTTGATAAATGTATTAATGTACTTGTCCTCTAACAAGTACTTCAGTTCTGGGTCAGTTCCCAGTGATTAATGATTCTGCTAATTATGGGTGGGGTGTGTGTGTATTTATATTCTTGAGCTTTGTTCTGGGATGCAGTTAAGTAACCTGGAAACAGTTTGATCCTTTTATGATTGTTAGGCAGGTCCAAAGCAAAGCTCACTTGAGGACTGATAAATTATTCCCTACTACTTACTGTTCCCTATTGCTGGGGAGGAGCCCTGGTGGTACAGTGATGAAGAGGTAACCAAAAGGTCAGCAGTTCGAAACCACCAGCTGCTCCTTGGAAACCCTATGGGGCAGTCCTACTCTGTCCTATAAGGGTCACTATGAGTTGAAATCGACTCAACAACAATGGGTTATTTTAATTTTTTTAAAATTTTTTATTGCTGGGGAAAAAAATTCTTCCCAATGTCCCATGAATTATGAGTTTTTCCAGTCTGGCTTGGGAACAGCACTGTTCCCAGCTCTATGTGATAATCAGGCACTGTGTTTCCTCTAATCCTTTTTGATGGTTCTTTCCCTGACCTCGAGTAGTTTCCTCACGTGCATGCACTGATCAGTATTCTGCTGATTACTAGATAGGTTTTCTGTAGATCTTTGGGGGTTTGTCTCTGTATAGCTTTCTCTTCTCTGATACTCTGTCCTGTGAACTCTTAGTTGCCTTGGTCTCCCGGGGCTCCCTGTCTGAAGGTGGTAAGCTGGGGTGACTGTAGAACTCAAATTGTTTGCTTCCCATCTCTCAGGGATCACTGTCCTTTATTGTCTGATTTCCAGTGTCTAGAAAAACATTGTTTCATATATTCTGTCTGCTTGTGTTTTTGGAGGATGTTTCTGGCATGAGGTATTTTTATCCAGATTTTTCAAATTGAGAAACTGAGTGTCCATGAATGTAAGTTACCTTGGTCAAGGTCAAATGGCAAAGAGGACAGGATCTTCTGACCACACAGTTGTCTCTCACATACCATGGTGTGGAGGGGGTTGTTTAGAATAAAAACAGATTCTATTAAAAAAGGATATGACAACTTGGTGTCAAAGATTCTTAAGGTTTTTTTAGTGGCTTTAACTTTTGAAAATTGCTTTTACGTCCACTTTACCTATTGTGGAATTTTGTACCTGATAAATACACAAATACTGTAGATTAACACTGAAGTTTTGCTAAATTATTGGATAACAGAAAATAAGTTTGTCATTGAAACTTTTCCCTTAGAAATTACTAAAGAAATACATCTTTTCATAATAATTTAAAAAAAGTAAAGACATATAGAGATTAAAAAGTGAATTTCCTTTTCACACTCTAATCTTGGTCTCTTAGAGGTAACTTCGGTGAACAGTATGGTATCTATCCTTTAGATACTCACTTTATTCATTCATTCCGCAAATACTGACTCAGCATATACAGGCCAGTAACGTGTTGCAGAACTCGATAAAAGAGAGAGGGTCTGTTCCTAGTGAGGTTGCGTTCTAATGGAATTTTATTTTTATTTATTTATTACAATACAAATTTGGTCTTCAACACACTTGAGTATGGACTCTGGAGCCAACCCACCTAGGTTAAATCTGAGTTTTGCCATCCTGAAACTGTGTGTCCTTGTGAATTTCCTAATTTCTATGCCTCAGTTTCCTCATCTGTAAATGGTGATAATAATACCCATCTCATAGGGTTCTTAGGAGAATTAAACCAATTTATATGTAAAACAGTGTCTGAAGAGTTGCAAATACTCAACAGATGTTAGTAGTTACTATTACTAACCACCTTTGCCTATTGTATTATTCATCATTTCTAATTAATTCATTTTAAGAATCATTTTAATTACTAATAACTCCTTTTTGCTCCCTGATCATTTCTTTTTCCTATCAACTTCTCTTGTGTATGGCTGCAAAACCTTTTCAAATCTTTCTTAAGATTTTAATTAGAATTAGTTCTTTGGTTATCTTGTATTATCTGTCTATGGGTCAGTTTTTCATCCTGGTCTCTTTCTCTCTATCATACTATTGGTTTTCTTCAAATATCTGATGATCCTTGATGGTTTCTTCACATTTAGAAAGAAGGGCTAGGTAATCCTTGGTGGTCTACTCACCTTTGGGAAAGGAGGTGACAAGAATGGGCAGCTACCAGGGGTTTCCTCTGCCTCTGTCCCATCTGTCTGCACCTTGTCCTCTCCTCTCAATGGTGAGACTACGGGTAGGGACCACATATACCAACAAACACATTTTCCTTTAGGGTGTGTGTACTGGCAGCAGGCAGGTGATCTGCAGGCCCATGAGAGCCCACATCAGAAGAGCCCCAGATGCTCAGACTCAGCACCTTCCACCCCTGGGTACCATGGCCTCTCCTAGTATCCCCGTCCTGTGGGCCATGCAGGTTCAGAATAACTTGGAAATCCCTCACAGTAACAGAGCTCCTTCCAAAAGCCCCCATCCCCACTACCTTCACTGTGGAGAAGTAGACTTCCTTTAATTAACTGCCCTGATGCTTGCCTCTCCTGTGTCCCTTCCTTGCTGGAACATCCTCTAGCTAAGGAGCCGCTCTCACCTCTCAGTGCAGCTGTGCCTGAAGGGGTTGCAACTTCTCTACTCTAGTTCTCTGTCAACTCTTTCCTACTCTGCTTTCTAGTTTACAGAAACTTCTTAACATTTTTTGGTTAGCTGATGGTACTCATTCTTGTTTTCCAACATTTTTTTAAACAGATTTACGCTCTTCTCGTATTTTTCCTTTGTTTAAATATGCTTTTTGAAGGACGCAGAATAGGTATGTTCAAGCTATGAAGGCCTATTAGATGGTAGTAAGCATTAGGGATGTGTGAACAATTTTCCCACTGAATAGCCACTAGGTCAGCCCCAGAGACAGAATACAGACCTGGACAGCTCACCAGGCTCACCAGTGATAATACATGGAAACCTGGCTGACTGGGAAGCTTGGGAAAGCCCTCAGCCTCTTGGGGTCTTAGTCTCCATCTGTTAACACTATGTCTTAAAAAGCCTCTTCTAACTGTGGAAAATGATGGCCTGCGTCAAGGAGATGACTGGATCTTAAACATGGCTAAAGGAAGATCAGGGATGTTGTAAACCACAGGTATGAACATACTTTGTCAAGATCATGACCACCATGTATCCTGTTAAGAACTTTTTTTCTTTGTCTTAATCGTCAAGTTCATGATGAACTTGAGTCTGCCTCTGTCTATTTCCTGGAAGAAAAGTACACATGTGTATGTATTTCTAGTATCTAGTCAGTACTTAGTACCACTAGATTTTTATAAACTATATTGAGAGATTTTGTTTTGTCCTTAAGAGCATCAATAACCTTGATCCCACAAGACTTATTTTTATAGTTCCCATGGTATTTTTTCCTGAGTGAGACAGGCTGGCAGCAGCGTTTATAAAGGACCCACTATGGTGAAGTACCAGGAACCCAGCATTATTGAACACATACTTTCCAGCACATAAACATTCATGAGACGAAGGAGAATACAGTCTCATTTAAAAAAACAAAATAAAATACTAAAAAATTCCAGGTTCCCTTTTAGGTTGAAGTTCTGTTATTCAGTCCCTCTGTGTATCCACCATTGAGAGAGATACACTAAATTAAAAGAGGAGAGAAAAAAAAAAAAAAAAAAAAAAAAACCCCACACCAAAATACGCCGCAAATGAAATTTAGCACCATTTCTTTTGTTAATGGGCTTCTACTTAGACTCTCACGTTATTTTTAATCTGGCTGTTTACACACATTTTTAATTCGTTTAATCATTTCATAGACAAGTAATTTCATGGTTAGATTTGTTTCAGGCAAAATGGAGTGTTACCAAATATCTCAGATTATTTTTGGGTTGGAAAAATTAAAGAATTAAAATTGAAACAATTCTACATTATTGGGTTTTTCTGTTCTAATTACAGAATGGAGCTATTTCCATAAATACAATATGTTCTGTAATAGGATAATGAGTCCTGGTGGCACGGTGGTTAAAGCATTCGACTGCTAACCAAAAGGTCAGTGATTCAAAACTACCAGAGGTCCTCAGGAGATGCAGCAGTCTGCTTCCATAAAGTTTTACAGCCTTGGAAACCCTATGGGGTTACTATGAGTTGGAACTGACTTGATGGCAGTGTGGTTTTTAAATAGGATAATAGATATAATAAATAAGATAAATATCTTCCTATATTTCCTAACCTTCCCCTTGCACTCTTGAAGTACCCAAAAGCCATCACGTTTTTAGAACCAGGTTGAACTGATGTTTACTCTGTGGTCAATAAGTGCCAGGCTCGGGCACATGCAATCTTTCTTAATTTATACAGTCACTCAGGGAGGCTGGCACCACCATCCCCATTTTACTGATGAGGAAGCATGGCTCTGAGAGGTCACCGTACCTGGGGGAAGGCAGACACCTTGGCACAGCCAGTTTGGGCACAGAGTCTCCACCACTCACCCAGTGGGCTTTCCTTTAGCTCAGCTGCCACCAAAACTCTGTAACAACAGACAGCCCTATAGCATATACCTGCTCACTTGTTAGTTTTCCTTAAAACAAACCAACAAGCACAAACATAAAAATTTACTTCTCATAAATTCATGAAGTATTACTCTTCCCATTAAAAATTTAAAAATATTCTTCAAGGACACAAAGCTGGAACGAATAATATAATCAGCTCCCTCATATCTACTACCCAGCTTCTTTAAGAAATAAACATGGTTAATATACTTGACTCTAGCTTGGCACTCCCTACCCCATCTTATTTGACTCCCCAGAGGACCACTCCCCTGGATTGGATATTTATTATTCCCATGCATTTCTCCTCCCTCATGTGTACTATACCCAAATGGTACATAATTATTACTGTGCTAATTTTAAAACTTTGTCTATGGCAGAGTTGCCCACGCAGGGCTCCAAGGTGAGTGAGTTGGTAACCGATGTGTTGGAGGACTGAATCCTGTGCTCTCGGAATCCTACGCTCTCGGGTGAGTCACCGCCCCCAGCAGTCCTCACCCCAGAGCTCTGCAGAAACATCATCACCCTGGCTGGAAGCCAAGGGAGCCTTGGTCCTCTTCACGGCCATTCCTTCCACCTATGCTCTCGACCCCTCTGCTGCCCTGCACTCTGGCTCTGTTCAACATGGTGCCAAGCACTGCCAGCACCACTGGCGACTCTTAGCAAGCTCAAGGGTGAGTGCTGAGTTGGGATAAGCTCTGATTAAATTTACAAGTCTTCTCTTCAAGCTTATTTTAAAAAACACACCTTAGTGTGTCTAATGAAGATAATTAAACAGCTAACCACTAAAGTAGGAAGCATAGGCTTTACAAGAAATCAACAGATTACCAAAGCCTCACTGATGGCCTAGTGAGGATTTCAGCTCTGCTTCAAGTAAATTATAAGGGCATTTTATCAGGAAGCATCATGCCATGGTTGATATTTGTTTTGTCTTGAGGCAAAATGCCATCTTCCCCATCAACCTGGGAATAAGCACGTCTTCCTCTGTCCTTCTACCCTGCAAGTCCGCTAAGCCTCTAAAATTCACCCTGCTTGGTGTTTAAGCCAGTTGGCATATTTCTTCCTCCACTTGCTGCCCCAGCCCTGAACACTGGACCTTACAAAGTGAACACTCAATGCAGGTGAAAGCCTGCACAGGGTAGAGCTACAGTTCCCAAACTCTGCAAAGAGGCGCCCCAAAGGGTGAACCCACAGGGGTACCACAAGATATTTTAGATTTTCAAGAGAAACACAGCAACATTCAACATCTGTCAGATACCAGACAACAGCAAGAGCCCGTGAAAGTTAGTCTCCCTTCTTCCTCCACACCTGATGATTTCAGTCTAATTAATCTAGTGAGTCCAGCCATACCTAGTGGAATGGTTTTGATGGGGGGATGCAGGAGAAAGGTTATCTGACACCCAGGGAAATTAGAAACAAGGCTGAGCCTTTGTGGATATGTTAGCAAGACGTTTAGGGCAGTGTGAGAGGGCTGAGCCCCTCTAGGTCTGTGGGAGATATAGATATAGCCTATCACCAAAGGGCTGGGGGTGGTGTGGAGCTGGATGGATGGGAAAACCCTGTTCCAATGAGATGAGAAGAATCATTTTTCCTGAACTGTTTACCCTCTGACCCCATTCCAAACGCAAGGGAAATTACACAATTTGGCATTTCAGATTAGTAACACTTTGTCTTAAAAAGGCTTTAGAAGCTCACCTATAAACTTAACACGTTCACTGAGTGCCTGTGATGACATGCACTAGGGCTTGTCCTAGGATGCTACCCCTGCCCATGATTCCCATCTCCTAGTCTCCATGGCTTGTATAATCTCCTCCCCCACCCCAACCCCCCGAGTGTGGGCAGGACCTGGGAGTGGCTCCTAACCAAAAGAATACGACAAAGGTGATGGGATGTCACTCCCATGATTAGATTATATGGCAAAGGTGAACGGGTTCTGCAGATGTCATAAAGTCTCTAATCAGTTGGCTTTGTCAATCAAAAGAAAGACTATCCTGAGTGAGTCTGACTTAATTGGGAGCCCTTTAAAAGAGGGCTTAGACTCTCCCTGAGCCCAGAGATTCCAAATAGAGAGATGCCCTATTGCGGCTTTGAAGACTAAGCTGCCATGTTGTGAGAGGGTCTATGGAGAGGGCTACGTGGCAAGGAACTGTGGGTGGCTTCTAGGTGCTAAAAGTGGCCCCAGGCCAACAGCCAGCAAAAAAAGAGGAACTCATAGTCTTAAGGCTACAAGGAGATGAATTCTGCCCACAACCTGAGAGAACTTGGGAGAAGATCTTTCCCTAGTTGAGGCTATGATGAGACACAGCCCTGAATGACACCCCGATTACAGCCTAGTGAGACCTAGTGAGCAGAGGACCCAGCTAAGTGGTGCCCAAACTGCTAACCCACAGAAACTATGAGATAAAAACGTGTGGTGCTTTAAGATTCTAAGTTTGTGGCAATTTGTTATGCTGCAATAGAAAATATAGTACCTAAGGTAGAAATTCTTTCTGCTATATTCTTGAAGCATTGCAATCATGAAGCCGTCAAGCAGAAACTGTCTCCAAAACTTTTTACAGTTTTAAGTAACTGAACATTTGGAAAATGTTTCAGATCTGAGGCATAATTTTCATCTGCACGTTGATTTAACACAAAGCGTTTGGCTGCTAACCAAAATGTCCGCAGTTTGAATCCACCAGCTGCTCCTTGGAAACTCTTCGGGGCAGTTCTACTCTATACTATAGGGTTACTGTGAGTTGGAATCAACTCGATAGTACATAATTTTTTTTTGTTTTTGTTTTTTGTTATCTTAAATCAAAAGCCCTGTGTATTACTTGGCTCTTCTAGAAAACTGTTCCTGGTCTTGCAGGATTATGATGGCTCTGGCTTTTAAGAAACTCTACCTTTTGCCAAAAGAGCCCTGGTGGCACAATGGTTAAGTGCTTGGCTGCTAACCAAAAGGCTGGCGATTTGAATCCACCCAGCGGCTCCACAGGAGAAAGACCTGGTGATCTGCTTCCCCAAAAATTACAGCCAAGAACACCCTATAGGGAAGTTCTACTCTGTCACATGAGGTCGCTATGAGTCAGAACTGACTCAACGGTACCCAACAATAACAACAACACTTTGACAAACTCTAGACAGCATCACAGCAACAACAGAGCCCCAAGAAATCCCAGATGGGTGTGATTTCACTGGGGTGAACAGGGTTGTTGTTATTGTTGTTAGGTGCTGTGGAGTCAGTTATGACTCATAGTGACCCTATGTACAACAAAACGAAACACTGCTCGGTCCTGCACCATCCTCACAATTGTTGCCATGTTTGAGCCCATTGTTGCAGCCATTGTGTCAATTCACCTCATTGAGGGTCTTCCTCTTTTTCACCGACCCCTCTACTTTACCAAGCATGATGGTCTTCTCCAGGGACTGGTCTCTCCTGATAACATGTCCAAAGCATGAGACATCTTGCCTTCCTCACTTCTAAGGAACATTCTGGCTGTACTTCTTCCAAGACAGATCTGTTTGTTCTTCTGGCAGTCCATGGTATATTCAATATTCTTCACCAACATAATTCAAATGCATCAATTCTTCTTTGGTCTTCCTTATTCATTGTCCAGCTTTCGAATGCATATGAGGTGACTGAAAATACCATGGCTTTGGTCAGGTGCACCTTAGTCCTCAAACTCACATCTTTGCTTTTCAAAACTTTAAAGAGGTCTTTTGCAACAGATTTGCCCAACGCAATATGTCATTTGATTTCTTGACTGCTGCTTCCATGGGCGTTGATTGTGGATCCAAGTAAAATGAAATCCTTGACAACATCAATCTTTTCTCTGCATGATGTTGCTTACTGGTCCAGTTGTGAGGATTTTTGTTTTATGTTGAGGTGTAATCCACACTGAAGACCGTAGGCTTTGATCTTCATCAGTTACTGTTTCAAGTCCTCTTCGCTTTCAGAAAGCAAGATTGTGTCATCTGCATATCACACGTTGTTAATGAGTCTTCCTCCAATCCTGATGATGCATTCTTCTTCATATACCCCAGCTTCTCATATTATTTGCTCAGCATACAGTTTGAATAAATATGGTGAAAGGATACAACCCTGACACACACCTCTCCTGACTTTAAACCACGCAGTATCCCCTTGTTCTGTTTGAACGACTGCCTCTTGGTGTATATACAGGTTCTGCATGAGCACAATTAAGTGTTCTGGAATGCCCCATCTTTGCAACGTTATCCATAACTTGTTATAATCCACAAGTTGAATGCCTTTGCATAGTCAATAAAACACAGATAAACATCTTTCTGGTATTGTCTGCTTTCAGCCAAGATCCATCTGATATCAGCAATGATATTCCTCGTTCCACGTTTTCTTCTGAATTTGGCTTGAATTTCTGTCAATTCCCTGTGTATGTACTGCTGCAACGGTTTTTGAATCATCTTCAGCAAAGTATTACTTGTGTGTGATATTAATGATATTGTTTGATAATTTCTGTTGGATCCACAAATATGGATCTCTTCCAGTTGGTTGGCAAGGCAGATGTCTTCCAAATTTCTTGGCATAGAAGAGCGAGTACTTCCACCATTGCATATGTTTGTTGAAACATCTCAATTGGTATTTCATCAGTTTCTGGAACCTTGTTTTTCACCAGTGCCTTCAGCGCAGCTTGGACTTCTTCCTTCAGTACCATCAGTTCTTTATCATATGCTACCTCCTGAAATGGCTGAACATCAACCAATTCTCTTTGGTACAGCAACTCTGTGTATTCCTTCCATCTTCTTTGGATGCTTCCTGTGTTGTCCAATATTTTGCCCATAGAATCCTTCAGTATTGCAACTCAAGGCTTGAATTTTTTCTTCAGTTCTTTCAGTTTGAGAAATGCTGAACATTTTCTTCCTTTTGGTTTTCTAACTCCAGATCTTTGCACATTTCATTATAATACTTTGTCTTCCTGAGCTGTCCTTTGAAATCTTCTCTTCAGCTCTTTTACTTCATCATTTCTTCCACTCGCTTTAGCTACTCCACATTCAAGAGCAAGTTTCAGAGTCTCTCCTGACATTCATTTTGGTTTTTTCTTTCTTTCTTGTCTTTTTAATGACCTTTTTGCTTTCTTCACGTATGATGTCCTTGATATCATTCCACGACTCATCTGATCTTCAGTCATTAGTGTTCAATGCGTCAAATCTATTCTTGAGATGGACTCTAAATTCAAGTGGGATATACTCAATGTTGTACTTTGGCTCTTGTGGACTTGATTTAATTTTCTTCAGCTTCAACAGGGTACTACATATTAATTGGATTGAAGGACCTAGGAATTCCTGAAACAGTCCACACAAGAAGATGGCCAGATGCGATATGAGGATGGCCACCTCAACCCATGAAGTCCCCTTGACCTTCTGGAACCCTTTGTGTTGTGATATTATGAAGATTCAAAAGCTTCCCAGTTATTTATGAGAAACTTCAAAATTACTCCTTAATGCTTTTTAACTAGTAGAGTTCTGTCAAAGAGCTAGAACCTCAGCCTCAAATATATACTTATGATTTCCTAATTATCCATAACTTTATCTGGTATTGGTAGATTTTCATCAGCTACTTTGCCAAGGGTAATTATCTACTTCTTTGGGCCTAAGGAGAAAAACAATTTTCTTCTAATTTACTTCACACAGTAGAGTAGTTAAGGTGAAAAAATTATTTTAACCATTCTTGAAAGGGTAATGTGGTAAAGGAGGAAAAAAAAAAGAAGAAATTATCACACCATAGCAGGGCCCTATCGGTATAAAAGCAGGTTGCTACCACAGGCTGCTACTGTGATAAACGTGAACACGTTCACAGTTTACAGAAACACAGCTCTCAGGGGAGCAGGAAGAATCTCATCTGCCATGGCAACCACTCAGTGCCATCTTCTGGCACCTCCTGAACGGGCCTCTAGAAAGAGATTAAGTCCAGGTGCAGGATGACATCAGGGCTCCTGAGATCTGCAGCGCCTCTTGTGGATGCTGCTTCTGTGGGGCTGGATGAATGTCCGGAGCAGGCTGAACATTTTCCATGTTGAATCAGAGCCTTTGCCACACAGTCATGGCAAACATCAAAAGCACACGATGTGCAACTGTTTTCACTCACCATATGCAACTCATTTATAAAAACATTAGGCTATTTTGTCAAAAATGATCATGACTACATTTTTAGAGGCAAGTTTTTAAATGTTGTGAGCCAATACTGAAATCTTAGAGGAAAAAAAGGAGCCATCATCACCTGTATAGTAATTATAATTTTGAAACAGTAGTAACACTGGTATTCTGATAAATTATTAGCGCACACAAAATGATCTCTTGTACATACATGATGGCTGATAATGAGGGGCTACGATGATGAATCACGTACTACCCAAGTCGTAACAGTTGAAGTATCCAGAACATACTCTAAAGACAGGTGTGTTGGGAAGAGTCTCTCCCCAAAACAAACTGCTTCTTTATAGCCTTAGTTACCCATAAAGCTGTGTTTTATCCTTTTAAAAAGGTAACAAAATTAGCTCATGACTCTATAGCAAAAAGATCAAGTGAACACTAAATTCCATTTACGACATTCCAAACTCCCTTTCTATCTTTGGGCACGTGGATATTTTTACACAACAGTACCAGTTGATCACATGACTATCATCTGAACACCAACGGGCGCCCCATCCCACAGCATGTATATTGAATCTCCAGTAGAAGTGCTGCCCTGTAGCACTGGAGGGACCTTAGAGACGGCCTGCTCCAACTCCTCAGTTCAGAGATGGTGAGACTGCAGGTTAACTTTTGTTTTCATTATACTTTTTTGTATTTTCCATATTTTCTATGAGTATATATTACTTCTACAATCAGAAAATAATAATGTTTGAAATATCTGTTCTAGGACATTTAATTTACATGACATAGAAAAAAATAAATTCCTGTCAAATTATTTTTTAATACTTAGAACTCTCTGAACTGTAAATTATTCATCGCTGGAGTGCGTTAACAAAAGTTTTGAGCTTTTTTCTTTAGTACGTAGTCTTTAGTACGTAGCTAGGATGGTTTAGAAGCCAACTGTCATTTCTTCCAGTCTCAGATATTTTTATAGCCTAGTTTGGACTAAGTGTAAAGCAGTGGTCTAACAAATTTACACAAAATGTATTAAAATGGTCAAAAGCTGGGTCATAGTGAAGCTTCACATTTTATGTGTGCCTTATGCATTGGGCTACCCTGTTAGACTGGGCCCCCTATAAAAAGCGTGATTATGCCCTTTGGGCAACCAAACCCCTTTACGTGTGGCTCAAGATGGACACTTGCTCTACCAAACTCCAAACGGGTCCTGTAAATGATGGGATTCTGTGTGTTCTACCTGCTTCTTTGGAATCTATGATGGAGTGCTTGGTTGTTAACTGGCTCTATGCATTTCTTCTGTGCCTTAATATGTTCCTAATTAACAAGAAAGTTTCACTCAGAACATTCTGGCAAAGTCCACAGACTATATAAAATCACAAGTTAGGTACTTGAATTCTTAACCCTGGTAAAGGAAACCTAAAACCACAGCTTGTAACCATAACGGGCAGTTCTTGGTCACAGAGAGTTCTTAAATCTTAGTTCTCCTAAAAGCTGATTTTTTGAAGCAGTTTATTTATTAATGATATCTTAAGAGATTTAAGTTGTATTAGAAAGATAATTTCTGTATGTTTTCAAAGTACCAAATGAAAATAGAGACAAAAGGGAAACCAGCAATATATATTGTGACTTTGGAAATGGGTTTGATTTTCAACTTAGTGCTCGCTCCGGAATTCAAAGGTGTAACTTAGGAGGCTGGCTACTAAAGAATTATAATCAGCACTTACAATTTCATCACAATTATCTCACTTCAGATCTGCTCCTTTCATCCTGCCCCATGTTTTACTTATTCCCCAATATAAGACTCACAAAAGGTGCATAAAAAATGTCCACTGAATGAATGAACCAAACCTGCAATCTGAGGAGTCAGGGTTCTGGGTCCTCCCTAGAAAGTGATGGACCCTGAGCTAACAACTGGATCACTCTCCTGCCAGAGTTTTACTTTTACTTTCTGGCTGATGATTCTAAATACAAGACCACAGTGTAGAAGTTTTTGTAGCTTTAGATATTTCCCCACTAGTCACAATATCTGTCCAATACCAATCTTTTCTTGCTTTCAAGTTGTCTTAATCATGAACTGACTACTCAGTAGGACCTGGTGAAGTTGATTTAAACACACACATCACCACCACCACCACCAATGCCCATCAAATATCCAGCACTCATAGAAGAGGGATGTTAATGAAGGAGTGTGTAAAGCCATCGCCACTGGAAAAAAAAACCAGAAAGTTCTATTCTTACTTCCTCTGTAGCCAAGGGTCTATATCTTTCAGAATCTTGTTTCTCCACATATAAGATGCAGTTCACATTCCTTATAATTAATGGCTACAGGGAACTGGAATAAATTTTACTAGTTAATTCTAATATACTACAAAAGAACAGTTATAACCAAGGATGAAATAAAATTATGGTAAACATTCAAAAGCATATACATATTACATTACTAAAACTGTGAGTCAATAAGATAAAAACCCACCAATCCCTCTAACTGATATTACACTTTTGGGGTTAATGTTGTGTTAACAAAATACTGGATTAAGAAAAGCTCTATTGAAGCTAAGTGTCTACTCCAGTGTTTGAAGGGTATCTGAAAAGGCAGCAACTTTTTACATTACATTTGAATAGTTCATTCTATCTGCAATATTGTTATGTCTGAAAATCTTTCCTTTAAGAGGAAAATCAGAAGGAGGAAAGAGTGACTTTGGAGTCCTTTAACTGTGTTAAATGAGAAGTCAGAATTGTTTCTTCCTACTGAAAAGGGATACCATGCTAACTGCTTTGGAAAGTAAACAATAAAATGTATTACACTTTGTGAGATTATCTACTTTGTTCCTGCCTCACAAACTCTACCACATTTAACACAGGAGGACAGAAAGGTAAAACAGGGTGAGCAAGGATGTTGCACAGTTGCGTTTTTACCTGCATTTTACTAAGAAGTTATTGAAAAAATGCTTTTCCTCTAAGTAATTTTAGATATGTTTTATTGTTACCATTTAATACTTTTAAAATATTAAGATTTTCTTGCTGGTCCTTTACTGATTCCTCAGGATAATACCTAGATTATAATGGAACCTATTATGAATGCAATATTGTGGGTCCTGCTGCATTTGTATTTTCTTTAAAAAGAAGACATTCCAAGCCTGCAGCTTTAGTGCCCTATTTTGATGTGCTCTTGAAAATTACAGGAAAACATGGCTATGCCTTTTCAACCAGGATGTCATTATATAACCAGCAAGACGGTAACATTACCAATCCCACTCCAGTTTGCTTAACCTCAAGCTTTCTAACTGAACTCTCAGAAAATCCACGCTAGCTCACTGAAATTAATTTATCAAGGTAAGCACGGGCTTACTTACTAATCTGTAGTGAAACTGTTCACCACAAATATGGTGAAACCCATGTGAAATTGCTCAAGATGTGGTGAAACCCATGTGAAATTTGTCACTACAGATTAGTAAGTAAGCACAAGTAAGCCTGTGGTTAACTTGCTTACTGGGTCATCCGTCCCTGTCAGAGGCTGTGAATTTGAAAAGAGGGTTTGATTCTGTAGGAAGGTGCTGTGGGGTTGAGAGAGAGACAGATTCCAGTCGTATCAGAAGCAGAATCTTTGATGTGG
Source organism: Dugong dugon (assembly GCA_030035585.1). Lineage (NCBI taxonomy): Eukaryota > Metazoa > Chordata > Mammalia > Sirenia > Dugongidae > Dugong > Dugong dugon. The sequence goes on along the minus strand of CM057481.1, from coordinate 23,862,143 downwards.
TAAAAAAAAAAAAAGTGAAACTGTTCACTACCAATAATCTGGTAAACAAGGTAAGCACTGTGCTCACCTTGCCTATTGGATAATCTGCCCCTGAGTACAACAGAACTATATTTGTGAAACAATGTTTTCTGTGAATCTTTCCAGGTGGAGAATGGATTCCAAGTGTTCTGAGATATAACTTTTCTCTGATAACTCTTGAATAAACGACAGAAGTTCTGATAACCTGGCAAACAGCAGCTAGCATCTTCCTCACTGGTCTCCCTGAAAGAACCTTTTTTCTAACAGTAGCTTGGTGAGGTCTTTGAACAAATTACTGGCATGTGTACATATTGTTTTTTTGAACTGAAAACCAAATTACCTCAATGATTATATCTATCGACTTTGGCAATAAATGTTCTGAACCACTAGTATACTTAAATGTAGTGATGCTGTGAGGAGTTGGTTAGAGAAAACCAGACATGCATAAATACAGTACAGCTCAGACATTAATCCAGATTTACTGGAAGCTACATTAAGAATCAAAGGGAAGCACAGCCCACTCTCATGCCATACTTAATGTCACCTTTATGTCCAGCAATTTCCCTTTAAGAGAAATTTGTCTCCCTATTTTATTTTTATTCCTTCAAAAGCAGATCATACTGATTTGGATAACTGTCTTGTAGCTAAGGATTAATTTCTTTGAGAGTTGGAATGCAAACAGGTACTTGATGAAGGCAGGTTAAGTGAGATTTAATCCTTTGGAAGCCCAAGGGAGTATTAGGAGAGGAGTGGAGCTCAATTCTGGATCGACACTGTATTTTTCTTTGGTTCTTTGTTCCCTAATCAAGTCAATGGACATGAACTTGAAGTGCCTTGCAGAGCAGTGCTGGCAGGGGCACTCCCACAGGACTCCCATTTTTGTTGCTTCTCTCCCTGGAGTGGTGCCATCGTCACGGTGCTTAGAACACTGAAAATTTTATACACTGGCTGCAAACAAGCAGATGGTTTCAAGTCGAATGGAGGGCCAGTTAAAAATGGCTCACTCTGGAGTAGGAAACTGATGATAAGGAACACAAATTGAATAAGGACACTGTCGATGTATTGTGAGATTGTTGACCACTGCTATAGGGCAACATTTGTAGTAACTATCAAATGGGAGGCTGTTTTGTCCTGTAAGCCTTCATCTTGGGCGAGAATGGCAGCACAATTGGAAGAGCATAGTCAATATCACCTAAATGTGTAATTAAAAAGTTTTGAAATGGTGTTTAAATAAAATAAAAATAAAAAAATAAATAAATAAACAAATGAGACTAAAGAGGTACAATAGTCCACTGACAAGGTCCAGAAGACAGAAGGGGACAAGGAAGCCCCCTGGTGATAGGGAACACAAGGTGGAGTAAGGATATTCTTGATGTGCTGTGAGATTGTTAACCATTGTCATAGGGCAACATGTGTAGTAACTGTTAAATGAAAAACTATTTTGTTCTGTAAGCTTTCATCTTAAGTGAGAATAACAGCACAGTTGGAAGAGCGTAGTCAATGTCACTGAACTGTGAATGTAGAAAATTTTGAAACGGTGTATCTTTGGCCATCTGTAATTTTCATCAAAAAAAAAGGTTGAGAATTTAGAGGCTTAATACGTTGTGGGGTTGTTAACCAATGTCAAAAAAAAACAACATGTGTACTACTATTTCATGAGAAATTATTTGCTCTGTAAGCTTTCACCTGAAGTACAATAAAATATATATTAAAAAAAAAATAAAAAATAAAAATGTGAAAAGAAAAAAAAAAAATGGCTCACTCTGTATTTGAGGGCTCAGGAGCAACTGCATTGTGCAGTTAACTGCTTCTCAGAAAAATTAGTTTCAAGATTAGCTATGTGCCAACCAACCATTTCTTCCTGAGATTGCCACTGTACTGAGATGTAATTAACTCACAAGAATTTTTTTTGTTTTGTTTTTTCTCTCTCTCTACAGATGAGCCGTTTGATTTGAGCACACTGGGTCTGTAGACAGGACAGGGCTAAATACCAGTGAGAGGGAAGTCGGCCTAAGGACCCGACAGGGTTTTTTTTTTTTTTTTTTAAGTAACAAGTCCAAATAATAGATGAATCTAAACTCTCATGAACTGACATTTGAGGGCTTAAATAAGATCCCTGAAGCTAGGGGTGGAAAAACAACCAAGTCCTACAACCAAATATGACTGAAAATCAAACCCACTCTGCCCTCCTATAAAGATACCAGCTCTTTACCATGTAACTACCCTCTAACCAAGTACAGCTGGCTTGAAAGGGGATCTGAAGGGTGATGGTGAGACAAAGCTTTAAAGCTGGTGGCAGATCAGAAATGCTGATGCAGTTAGTTTTAAAAGAACGTGGAAAAGGATGCAGCTAGAGAGCACTGCCAAGACTTGCGGTGGTTTTCCACTGTCCCAGGTAATGACTGCTGATGGCTTAGCACAAAGTCAACATGCCAGGCGGTGGACTGGCTGTTTTTCGAGCATTAACCCACTTACTTGCCTCATCCTACCAAGCTGTTACTGTCCCTATTCTATAGGCAAGGAGACCAATGCTTAGAGAGAAGGTGAGGGTCCCCAAGTCCCCACTGTTAATGCCTGCGCTCCAGCATTTCTGAAATGCTGGCTCATTGCTATAGCTGTATCTCTAAACCTCTTGGCATCACTTTTCATTCACGGAGTATACTTTTTTGATCAAATGAGAGAAACCATACAATTAGCAAACATAGTCTTACTTTCTGTCTCATTTAAACAATGAAAAATACGTGTGCTGCGATCTCAGCCAACTACTTTAGTTGAGCAAGAAGAAAGCTGTATGTGGGAATGACGCAATCCAGATATGGCAGGAGGCAACCTCTGCCACTCAGAGCTCTCCAGCTCACCTGTTTCCTGGTTCTTTTTCTTCTAACCTACTTTTCTCCTCCACAGTCGAGAATGGAAAGAAAGCTCTCTCTCTCCGTGACTGTATTTATTTATTTTTGTTTCCACTTCACCTTAACACAGGCTTCTTGTTTGCCATCTAGTATGGCAACCTTTACAGGTGAATTCGTTGATGATCATCCACAGCAGAGCCAGACCATTTTCTCTGTCACAGAGAAGAGTGAGTTAAACTGGCTGGAAGGCTGAATCCCCAACAGCAGGAACTGAGCTGGATTGATTTTCACCTCACCTGCTGCTACCAGGAAGGTAGCCTACCTGTCTCCCTCTGGGATCCGCTGTACTGGGAAGGTGCCACTAAGGACAGCAGCAGCAGCGTGGGCCACTACATGCAGCTGAAAAGGACTTGGAGGCCCCCTGACCATAAGAGAGGGTGGCCTTCATGAGGGAAGTCCTCTCCAGCACGGAGCTCCCCAGGCAGGAAGTCTGACTGATAGCACAGACCACAGGCCTGCTGCTGTTCCAGGGCAGGGTTTGAAACCAAGTGCTTTGAAAACTGGAAGACAGATTCAGCATACGAAAAAGGGATGCACAAAGATCTACAAAGGTAAACAGAAGAAAAGCAGACTGATTTGCATAAAGGAAATGAAGCAAAAAAAAAAAAAACAAGGCTGCAAACAGGAACATAAGCACAGAGAAGGAAGGTTAAAAGGCGGCAGAAGGGCCTTGAGTTAGGATAACATCAAGTTCAAAGAATTGCTACTCTGTGCACTTAGCCCTTTTCCTCTTCTTAAAAAAAACAAAAAAGAAGAAGAAGAAAAATGAGAGATGAAGATGAGGGAGGAAAGGAAAATAGTGATTAACACACACACACACACACACACACACACACACACACACACACACAGTCTACAGAATACTATACTTGAAGCTCAATTCTATCATGTTAACCTAGCAACATTATTCTTATTAGAAACTCTATGCTCGAATTTATTTCAAACCAACTACTCAGTGATTCTGCCCCTAAAAGAGCAAAGACTTATCCTTTCAAGTGTGAGCCCAAGAAGAGCTTCCAACAAGAACTCCATCACATTTTCTGAAGGAAGGACACCACCAGTGATCTAACACCACTCTTCATTTCCAGAAATTCACTTGAAATCCAAATTAGTTTTGGTTGATTAACATTTTAAGGCAACCTGCATTTCAAGTCTTTGCTGGATGGCAAATATTCTTAAGAAATCACTGGGCTGGGAGGGATTTGAGAAGACTGCTCTTTGCCAGAAAGCAGGTAAATTTCCAAAGAAGGTAGTTTCTTCTCTTCTGGAAGATCTCCAAGGACGACAGTATTAAAACATTCATCTCCCAAGATGGAATATTAAAAATGAGTATTTTAACCTCTAATGATCAAGAAGTTCTAAGTTATACTCAATCAAGAATTCTGTTATTTACACCCATTTGCTCTATTCATTCTGCATCCAGATGGTGATAACGGTGGATGGACATAGACCTAGAGTTGCCAACCTGGGTTTGACTCCACTTGCTCACCCTTTGTGGTTGTTCCTGTTATTTGATCCATTTTACAGAGGACGAAACTGAGGTCCAGAGAGGTTTAGTAACTTGCCCAAGGTTACTCTGTTATAATGGTGGAGCGGAGATTCCAGAGATATGTTCTCCTGACTACAAAAGCCTTCTCTTAACAACAAGGCATACAAAGCACCCAGCCTGCTCCTGGCACATTTAGGGTGGTCAAAAAGGCCCACTATTTGATTATGTCCTCAGAGGACCAAAACACTTCATTTAAAGCCAAAATTTTGGTACAAACTGTGAGTAAAAATGACAATTCCTTAGTTTCTCTGATTGTAATTGTTTAATCACACATCATTTTCACGGAAATGATGTGTGTACAGCTATCCTGGATAAAGTTTAAATAACCCAGATTGATGCTTTTGAAAATGGTTTTCCACAACATACATTAAAACAAAAACAAAAAACTTATTAGTCTAATAAGTCAAAAAAAGCAACCTGGATTTATTCGGTCTCTCTCCAAAGCAATATTTATCACGTGGGAAGGCAAAGGGGGTTGGCGCTGGGTTTTCCAGACATTTGGCAGTTCATTTTATCTCATGCCTATGACTAAAACCAGACTTGCAAATTAAAAATATGCCTGTCTTTTTTTTTTTTTTCAAGACAATTCAAACAAAAGAGTCTACGTATCTACCCACACACACTGCTTTAAGCAACTTGAATGAAGAGTTGGAAAGAATCGTGAGATCCATTTATCTTCCAAATAACAAATGGTAAAAAGATTCTTCCCACATTGGTTTGGGAAGAGATCAGGATTTTCAAGTTATAGCCTTGTTAAGATAGTTACCAGGCAGATAACAATTGCCTGTCAACTCTATCTAAAAGAACAACCAGCAATTAAAAAAAAAACAAAACTCAAAAATTTATGAAGGAAGAATTCATTTACCTCCCCACCACTTTTTTAGAAGAGGAAAATACAACATTAAATAGATTTTTGAAGAGCAGAAAGAAAGAGAAGATGGTGTACTTTTGAATTGAATTTCATAATCCAATTGCATTTTAGCAGGTCTGATGTTCTACTTTTTTCTCACTCATCACTTACTTGTGAGGCCTTCTTAACATAATTTTATCTCATTTACAAATGGCATCACCAAGGACATCTGGTTAAATGTACAGAAAACACAAGATAGTCAAAATTCAATGCTAAATCTTATTTCATGGTTACCCTGGGGAACCACAGGATCAAATAATCCAGACTCATCCTCTTAATCCAACCCAGGTTGAGAGATTTAAATAGAGTGACTCATCAACCATTCCAGTAAGGCAAGCACATGCAGTTAATGAAATGGATCAAAAGACAAGTTATTTCAAATATCAATCTGGTGTATCTAAAAATCAACACATTAAGTTATTTTAACAGCAGTTAAAACTCTTCCAGGGTCATTTCCAATTCACAAAGTATATATTTCAAAAGGAAGGTAAACTCACCGTTTTAGAATCTACTGTGTGCCAAGTGGAGCCCTGGTGGCACAGTGGTTAAGAGCTTGGCTCCTAAACAAAAGGTTGGCAGTTTGAATCCACCAGCAGCTCCTTGTAAACCATATGGGGCAGTTGTACTCTGTCCTACAGGGTCGCTATGAGTCGGATTCGACTTGATGGCAACCAGTTTGGTTTTGGTTTGGTGTGCCAAGTGCTATGCTAGGTACTTTTCACATAAAGATTTTATTTCACTTAAAGTAAATTCTACATTTCTCCTTAAGCATGAAGGAAATAGTACAGCAAGGAAGAAAGAACACTGGACTAGGATCCAAATCCTGGACTCAGTTGCATTTTATTTCTCTGACCATTTAAACTTTCTGAGCCTCAGTTTCCTCATCTATAAAATGCTGTAGTGAGATCTCCTAGGCCTACCCTCACAGGACTGTGCGACAATTAATTAAGATAACAAATTTGCTAGTGCTCTGCCAACAGCAAAGTTCAATAAAAACGTAAATTGTAAGCATTTCCTATTTTAGGAAATAACCAGTAATTAAAAACATAAGTTTAAAAAGAAAAAAAAAAGTCTGTGGTTTCCTGCACATGGTACGTACTCAATGATGGCTTACTGAATCCCATATGCAAATATAACACACAGGATAATTTCACCATCAGCGAACTAGAATTTCGTGGTAGAGAAAGGCATGAAAGGATAAAGTTTTGGCCCTAATCATGTTCAGTTATTGATTCACAGATTCAACAAATATTTATCTCTGTGTCTGGAGTTATCTTGCCTAGGATTCTAGTCTGGAGATCAAAGACAAATGTCTTTGATGAAGCCAACAGTACACTTGAAAAAAAAAAAAAAAGCCTAGAATATTTAGTTTAAAAAAAAAAAAAATAACAGTACAGCCCAGGCATTTACCCATAAAAGGAAGATCCACTCTCACACATGTCAGCCTCGAGGCAATGTAATTATTAATCTAGTTCAGAATCAGAGATTGGAACTCTTAGAACTTTCACTATCTTATCAGGAGGTATCTTTTCTGTTTTTATTGTTTTTAAATATACAGTTTAATAAGCATTCTGAAGTCTCTAGAATAATTTATGGGGCAAAATTTTTTACTTTACAAATACAGATACTTTGTAATAACATATGTGAACATGTTCAAAAGCGCACGATCATCACTTCTACAGCAGAGTACACCTGTGGACTTTCTCCATGAAATGAACCAGGCTGCCTCTGCCTACACTGTTTCTTATCTACTGATACTGTGACTTGGAAAATGCTAAATTGTATTCTCTTTCATGACCTATTCAGTAGTTTCAACAAATAAAAATAAATCTGGTTGTGATTTGGCCACCCTTCTTTCATTTGGGGGAAACAATTAAGATATACAAATTTTAAATTTCTGCTTAGAAAACCAGGGGAATGAGGTAAGTAGCAAATCGCATACATCATTTACTAGGATGACAACAATGATTCAGAAGGTTCTCTAGAGCTTTAATGGAGCATCTTATTTAATGTCTGGATCCCTTCATGCACCTTAAGGCATTTTGTTTTTCTAAGTCTTCTCTAACCAGCGAGAATAGAAAATACAAAGGGTGGGGGGAGGGCCTTGAGCTGCTCTACACATCAGTGATAAGGGTAGGATTACTCCAAAGTCTAAATTTGTTAGCTGTTTTTCTAGTTAACAACTGCAAAATACAAACTATTTCAGAATTGTCTGGTTATTTTATGGTCTTTGGAAGCCACCCTTGTTATTCAAGGGCCTCTACTGCAGGTCGCTAGGTGGTGTGGGTGGAGCCACCAGTTCTCAGGCCGCTGATGTGGGTAAGGTGAAGACCCTGCCTAATGGGCAGAGCAGTGTCAAATGTCAAGAACCTGCCACTTCACAGCTGAAACAGTTGAAGTCAGACTTCTGGTATATACCCTGTTGTACTGGGGTAATGAGGGCCTACGCTGTTGAGATGGGCCCACGCAAGTCTATGCAGGGGGAAAGGCACTCAAAGCCCATGGGTCCTTTATGCCTATGCCTAGGCAAAGGAGCTGTGGCTACCCTGGGTTCCTGGCTTAGGGGAGCCAGCAGTTTATTTTTTCCCGTTTGTTCATTTGTTCACTCTCCAAGGCAGGGAGAATGGCTCCAGGTATGTGATGGGTCCTACTTCCGGCCCAGGGGACTCAGCAATTGCTGAAGCTGGTCCAGAACCCAGTGCAGAGCAGGGAGCCGGGAGGTAAACGGGAGAGAGGTTTTTCCCTAAGGAGGGTGTTTTTGATCCGCACAGCAGGCCATACACAATTACTTATCTTTTGCTGATCCAGGGTTGCTTCTCACTGGTTCTGGGTGGCCGTGTAGACTCTCTGGCACTGGGTCTCTCCTGGTGCGGAAAACGCGCCTCCCAAGTACCGCCGCTTGCCTGCCTCACCGCTCACCCCTGAGCTGATCAGGCCTGAAGGGCTCAGGCTCTTGCCAGGTCAGGTCTGGCAACTCCTTGCTGCTTTCCAAACTGTCTCTCCCTCCCCCTGCCACTCAGTCTGGTTCCTCAACTCTGCCTTTGATGTTCAGGGCTCCCAGATTGCCATATATAATTGAATCACTTGTTTTTTGGGGGGTCCACCGGAAGTGTCTGACTACTCCATCATCTTGGCCCTGCCTCCCACCCTTGTTATTAATGTCAATCACACCCAGTCTTTTTTTTTTTTTTTTTTAAATAAAGGATTTGAACTTTATCAAGGCTAGGTATGCAGTCTTTGTCAAGTGCTTGTGCATACCTCCTCAAAACATGTCCTCTTCCCTAGTGATCCCAGAAAGCCATATGACCTGTTTCTATTTTTGCCAGAATATCTATTTTAAGATTCCTCTTTTTTTGTCCAAGGACATCATTAGCCATTTATGTAATATATTAGGTTCTGAACTCTGTGTGAGTCAACAAACTCAGTTGATTTAAGAGGATATTTATTCAGAGTCTCCTGGGTGTCAGGCCCTTGCAGGGTGAGAGGACACAGGAGTGAGTAAGGCATCGCCTGGCCCTCAGGGACCCCACAGCTCATAGGGGAGACCTAAGAAGAACCAAGTACAGTGGGGTGAATGCACAGAAATGGGTACCAGGAGCCTAAGTCATGCAACAGAGGAAAGGCTTTCCCAAAGAGTTGGGGACTGAGGAGGGGTCCGTGAAGCTGATGGCAGAGGGGAGGTATTGCAGGTAGTTGGAGTTACAAAGAAGCAGAGGTGCTTGGGAATCCATGAGCTGTGCAATCCTGCTAGACCCAAGAGTGAGAGGAAGAAAGGATGGGAGAGGAGGCTAAAAAACAGCCAATATTTGCTAGAGCATTAATAGCCTTTGAAGAAAATTATCATTTATGAATTGGAGAAAAATCTACAGTTTGAAAAATCACCTGCAAAATGGCCACGTAACAAACCCTACCCCGGAGAATCGTCCTGAGGGGTCGCTGACACATGCAGAAGGCTGAGAAGAGTGCCTGGCTCACATTTCCACCTACCACTACGTGCCAGCTGTTACTCTCCTCGTTGTTATTATTACTGCCCAGCTGTGTATGGGTCATGAAGACAGGCGGGGCTGCTGCAAAGGTGGAACTCTACCTCATCATCCTAAACTAGTTTTATGGTATCATTTTATCCCAAAATTCCTTTGTGGGTTCACCCAGTGGCCCAGGGCACCCAAGCGTGTGGTGGTCCTCCTCCATCATCATCCTCAGGCTCTCCTTCCCCGCCCCAGGCTGTGTGTCTTACATTGTCTCATCTGAGCCTCACTCCAACTTTATGTGGTAGGATGGATCCATTTCTGATCCTGAATTGTAACTGGTGGTGCAGTGGTTAAGAGTTCAGCTGCTAACCAAAAAGTCAGCAGTTCGAATCCACCAGCCACTCCTTGGAAACCCTATGGGGCAGTCCTACTCTATCCTATAGAGTGGTTATGAGTCAGAATTGACTCGATGGCAAGGGGTTTGGTTTTCTGGTTTACCTCCCTAATAAACTCCATAATCGAGTATTGTCTGTGAGTTGTGTGGCCACTGCAACGAATTATTGAACCCAAGAGAGAAGTAGAGTGCTGTGTGAGGGATGGCTGGTGTCAGAATTGGTAAAAAGACTGGAGAGAGGAGGTATGTCTCACCTCCACCTAACAGCAATCAGCCTTGGGATGTTGATGCTGATAATGATTCTCTCCTCATGAAGTTAAAGGAGGTTAGATGCCGCCTCCACACCATTTTTACAATGTGAAAATCTGGTTCAGGAGCTGCTGGCCAAGAAGTAGCCAGAAAAGAGCAGAGGCATCTCATCAATTACCCGTTGCTATTGAGTTGATTCTGACTCACAGCCACCACATAGGACAGAGTAGAACTGCCCCATAGGGTTTCCAAGGAGCACCTGGTGGACTAGAACTGCCAACCTTTTAGTTAGCAGCCATAACTCTTAACCACTATACCACCAGGGTTTCCCCTCATCAGTTAGGCAGCTCTAGCTCTTAACTGTCCTCAAACGTCCATGTCTCCCTCAACGGAAAGTTCTACCAGAATGGCCTACATCTTGATAATTTCTAATTTCAAAAATGTAGAAGGTGACCTTCCTATCTGCTAACACTTCCACAGTTCAATAAACTGACTTAATAGGAAGATGAATGTAGCTCATTCAAGGCAAAAAAATGTCTTAAATGTGCATAACTATCACCTTAGGGTTGCTAAGCATTGTCATGACACTCATTTTCGAGAACTTTTAACATAAAGGACAATTTCACCATTCTGTCACACAAGTTCTTATTCACTCTTTAAAGATCCCACTGGAAGAAAAAAGCACACAATTCCCTCTTCTGGACACCAGAGAAGGGTTAGCTGCCCTGAGTGAATGGCATACTGTCTTTTCTCCCCAAACCACACCATTGATGATTTAGCCTTCTCTAGGGATATTTATTTAAGCATGTTCTTACAAGAAATAGGAACATTCTGAATTCTAGATGTCTTTGCAGCTACAATGGCACCACACAATTCTCTAAAGTGTCTCTTAAAAAGTAAACCTATGGATTAAACAGCAGAGGATGCCAAGAGTGACTTAACCATCTTTTTTCACTTTAAAACAAGCAAAGAATAAAGTTCAGTCTTACACAGCCTGTTCTTTTCCAGCCACCTAAACAAACCAAGGAGCCCTGGTGGTGCAGTAGTTAAGAGCTTGGCTGTTAACCAAAAGGTCAGCAGTTCGAATCCACCAGCTGCTCCTTGGAAATCCTATGGGGCAGTTCTACTCTGCCCTATGGTGTCGCTGTGAGTCGTAATTAACCTGACGGCAACTGTTTTGGTTTGTTTCTTAAAAGGAACCAATGGAACCTGGGTGGCACAGAGGTTAAGAGCTTGCTGCTAACCAAAAGGTCAGCAGTTTGAATCACCAGCTGCTCCTTGGAAACTCTATGGGCAGCTCTACTCTGTCCTGTAGGGTGGCTATGAGTTGGAACCTCTTGGAAAACGGCTTAAAATATATGTGTTGTTGTTAGATGGCGTCCAGTAGGACCTCGACTCATGGCAACCCCATGCACAATGGAATGAAATGCTACCAATTCCTGTGTCATTCCCATGATCGAAAATATACTTACCCCCAGAAAACAAAGAGGTCACTAGGTGATGCAAATGGTTTGTGCTCGACTGCTAACCTAAAGGTTGGCAGTTCAAACCCACCAAGTGGTACCATGGAAGATAGTCTTGGCGGTCTGCTGCCGTTACCATTACAGTTAAGAAAACCCTGTGGAGCGTAATTCTACTCTGCAACACATGCGGTTGCCATGAGTCAGAATCAACTCAACAGCAGCTAACAACAACTGCAAAAAAAAAAAGGTGTGGGACCCTGGCCAAGGGTCCCACATCTGATTTGAGGCCCTGGAGGGCTATAGTTTGCATTGTGGTATCTTCTTAAAGTCCTTGTTTTGTTCTCTGAACAGATTTCCAAAGCTGTTATCTTTCCCAAAGGCTCCAGGCATTCAGCCTTAGAGATCTTTGGACCCTGCAGGTGAATGCTCCCTCCCTGTATGTATGCTCTGGGCTAAGGATGTGTTCCAGGCCATGGAGTGGTTAAGACTCCTTTCTATTTTTAATTGGATCTTTAAAATTACTGAGAGTTAAATGAATCAATTTGAAAAGAAATAAAAGGGCACCACCAGGATGATATTTACTGTCTGGAATTCTTTCTAAAGGTCTCAACCAACTGAAGCCAATGGTAATCATTTGAAAATGCCCTTTGCAAAGCAAACAATTTTATTTTCTCCAGTTTGCCTCTTGCCTGTATATTTAGAAACACCATATAGTTTCCTGACACTGAAAAGAGAACTGCTTTCAGTACACTTCCTTTCCGCATTCATTCTAGCATTTAGTTCCCCCTCCCCTCGGCCCCAACACCACCTCACAAGCTGAGAGGAATAACTGCGACCCACAAAGCACTTCACCAAATGGGCTCAGGGCTCCTACATTAGAATAACTTGAAGTGCTGGAAAAAAATGTAGATTTCTGGGCCTTGACACAGACTGTGGAATCCAGTCCTTTATTTCACAAAACAAAAAACTGAGGTGCAAAGAGGCTACCTGACTCTCCCAAGGTAACTCAGCTAATTAGTGGTGGAACCTGGCCCAGAACAGCTTTTATTGGCTCTCACCTGACCGTTTTTGGGATCTATCTTTGCTGAGCGTTGGGGAGGGAGGCAGGTAAGAGGGTGGTAGTGGAGCAACGGTAGAGGGCTTAGATTTAGGTGCCTAAGATTTAGGGAATAAGAATATTTAGGGAGTGAGGCCTCGGCACATGTATTTTTCAAAAGTTCTACATTTGATTCTGATGTATAGCCCTATTTAAGAACTGTCTGAAGACTTAAATTTCTTAACCAGGTTTTGCCCATAAGATGGGAATTGCATGAAAAAGTACCAATTATAAATTAATCATCATATAACAATTATTAATAAGTAATAACAATTTGTATTGACAAGCCTATGGTCAACTTCTGACCACTTAACAGTTAAAGAGTCTGGGAATGAGTCAGGCATCAAGGAGGTTTATTCTTAAAAATGTTTTCTGTAACTCCATGAACGGACCAGGGGATGCGGCAGAAGCTCTCTCTGCTTAGGTACACAGGAACAGCCCAGGGAGTTGAGGCTGTACTTATTTATAAACCAGATAGTTAAATGTTAGATTAAAGAAAAATTTTAAAAAAATTCTATATCCTAGAAATGACGCTAGTTCAGCAAGTAAACTAAGACATGGCCAGTCAATCTGAGTTTTGGAAAAGCACAAAGCGTGTGACCTTTCATGCCTAGGTCCTTCAGGATTTTCTAGGACCTTCTGGACAGTACGGCTAAACAGGAAGTGTGATGAACAGGCCTGTCTCTGACTAATGGCAATGTAAGTTTGTGTGGCCACACAGCAGTGTCGGCCACACAGCAAAGCCTCAGGCCACCAAGAGCAAGACAGCAAGAGAGGGGCAGCTGCTACAGGATCTTCTGCCAGACCCTTACCCTGGACCTTTTATTATCAGATTGAGAATTAAAAAAAAAAAAAAAAGTAATAGAAACAGGTAGAGGAAGGACTGCTTTTTCTGGTTAGCAGTTAAGGCCCCAAGAAACTCTGGTCACAACACTCATTGCTGTCTCCTGCCCACCTGATGTACTGGAGACATTAAAGCTACACATTTATGCATTTAAAAATCATCTTTAATGAAAGCTAGGAACCTCCTATTTGAAGGCATTTAATAAATATACTGAGTTGAAACCTGTTGGACATTCTGTCCCCTCAGAACCTTAACAGCTGTTACAGACTGAATTATGTCCCCAAAAATATGTGTTGTAAAAGCTAACCTCTATTCCTGTGGTTATAATCCCATTTGGGAATGGGTTGTCTTTCTTACGTTAATGAGGAAGGATTAGTGGAGGGTGTATCTTGAATCAATATCTTTTGAAGTATAAAAGAGATTAGGACAAGCAGGCAAACAGAGATGGGGGAAGAGAGATGCCAAGACACATGAAGATGGCCCAGGAGCAGAAGTTCAAAGAGACAAGGACCTTTCCCCAGAGCCGACAGAGAGAAGGCCTTCCCCTAGAGCCCGCACACTGAATTCGGACATCTAGCCTCCTAAACGGTGAGAAAATAAATTTCTGTTTGTTAAAGCCACCCACTGTGGCATTTCTATTACAGCAGCACTAGATAACTAAGACAACAGCAAAATCAGCACCAAAATAAAATTTTCTTACAAGTTCATGTTCAACAGAGAATAATATCTAGGTCCTCAGGAGAACAAGCCCCCCAAGAGATTTAAAATCTTTTAGATTGTTTCTTCTTTTTTAAAAAGCATGAGATAGAATTTTGGTCAGTTTTCATTTCTCAATGAAGATGGTTGCAAACACATTTTACTTCTGAAAACAGGGCTTTGCTTCACTGTCTGCATGTAGAGAGTAACTTGAGGATATGAAAATTTAGGAGCTGAGAGGATTTGAGAGGTCATGTAGATATATCCATGGTGAACACTAATATCCATGGCAACCCCCAGAAGCAAATACGACAGCCCTGCGGTAGGCCTTTAGGCAAATGTATTTAATAGCATGAGACATGTTAATAATAATAATAATAATAATAATAATAACCTGCTGCTGTTGAGTTGATTCCAACTCATAATAACCAGCTTTGCCTTTTTGACAAATTTACATGGTCACGTGAAATCTGAGTGAAAGGAAAGCTTTACTAATGTGAAGCAGGATCTCACCTTGACCTGGGGTTAAGGTGCATCTACACCAGCCTGGAAGCTACCTGTCCCAATCTACAGAACAGCACTAGGAATGGAATCGATGGAGAAGCTTGATTACCCAAACCCTTCCAGAGGCAATGCTTTACTTTTTTTATTTTTGCTTACATACTCCCCTATATATTTTGATGCTATGCCTCCCCAATTTTAACTTGACATCCAAAATTTTTCATCATATATTAGTTACAACAAAAAGTAAACACTGACACTTAAAAATAAACTTAGATCACTCTTACAGATATCCAAGGGATTCTAATCACCGTGATTTGATATTCACCATCACCCATTTAAAAAAATATATGAAGATGCTCTTGATAAGTAATAAAAATTTTATATTTTTCCTTTTTTCTCTTTGCAATCATATTTTCTTTCCACTTCTTCCAAATAAATTTATACTAATAAAATATATTATTTTGCTTGGAAGTCTTTATCATTCTCACGTACTTCGATACAATCATTTGCTCATAAATTGAACTTTAAAAGCTTTTTAAATTTCCTGTGACTATAAGCCTAAGTGTTTAAAATTTTCTTCTGGACTGACATCATTACAGTTATTACAGGTGCACAAATGATACAAATTATATAAAATATAACACATGTTTTGATAAATAATTATTGGACGTAAATGTTGGACCCACTTGGGAAATGCATCTCTTAAGGAGTTGGATTTGTTTTTGTTGGGCGAGAGACTGGGGTGCCTTTGCCGACTGCAGCTTAGCCCCTGACACCTCCACTTTGAAAGGTACTCTGTCACCCTGGAGGTTTTGACCCCTGAGGACAAGGCAAATGGTGGGGTTTCAAGACAGTTGAAGGCATGCCTTTCTTCTGCAAGGTGGGAGAAGGGCAATTGTGAAGGAAGAGGTAGCCATGGACAGCCAGGAGGAGCTAGCATGATGCCAGGGCATCCTCGGGCAGTTGTGTTTTAGGAAAGAGTTCATGTGTAAGCTGAGGACCTGAAATTGAGGCCTTAAACCTGTCCATGCCTACCCACTCCTTGCAAAGTCTGAGGAACACTGCTGTTTGGAGGGGCTGTGCTCTCTCCACCTCCAGCCCCTTCCTTCCTACTTCCCTGTTTCTCACCCAAGTGGTCTTAGCCTCTCCTTTAAATGAAGACAAATACTTTAGAATATTGTTACAATACTGAACGGAGTGCCAAGTCATAAGCCTGCGGGGCTGTTCTCTAGCCTTGGTGTCACTCTGACGTGACTCAAACCTTACTGAGGAGGTTACAAGCAAATCCCACTTTAACTCATACTGCGACTTCATTCCACACTTGATTCATGACCTCATTTTCATATACATTATGCGAAAATAAATTTTACTCTAAAAATTTCACCTGACGAGTAAATTTTTTTTCTTTAAAAAAAAAAAAAAAGCTTATGTTTGTAAAAAGAAGAATGAAGGAGGAAAGAGTGTGTGAAGGATGTGTCCCTATGTGTCTGAAAATGGCACCAGGGAATTTAAGGAATTATTCAAACCACCTACTTAGACTATGAAGGGGGACTTCAGTCCTTTTTTACTTACATGAATATTAAATACAGAAAAGTATACAGATAACAAATGGTAAATCGCCTCTCTGACAGAGAACTCTTGGGGGACTTAAAACAGTAATAAATGTGTGTGGTTAGAAAATTCAAAGTACATGTAAAAAGGGAAACCTTGTTCCTTTCTCAAAGGTAATTATTGCTCAGGGTTTCCTGTATGCCCTTCCAGGAGAAAAAATGCACGTAACAGCATCTATTCATTTTTCTCCCCTCCCCTCTTCTTTTCTTTAAAGTTTGACTCAAAAGGGATCATATTGTTCTATATTTTGCTTTGTCTACTTAATAAAATAGCCAGGGGACATACACACATACATACCATAGACAGATCTTTTAAAAACAAACAAAAAACAGATTCATAGCTTTTTATCATCTGAATATACCATAATTTATTTAACTAGTCCCCTACTGAGGAATTCTGTCGTCTCCAGATTTTTGCTAATAAAAACGTCTCAAGGAATAGGTTTGGTATACTTTTTTGAGATAAAACCGTTACCTAGCAAAGAGTTGCTTTGAGTTGCAGGGTAATTTAAACTCTGATTCAATTGCATTCTAGAAGCCTGAACCAATTACACTCTGCCAACAGTATGTATATAAGAGGGTCCATTTCCCCACAACCAATGAGCACAGGTTATCAACCCACAGTTGCCAACAGAATAGGTGAAATGTGGCATTTCATTGGTGCTTGAATTTACTTTTCTTTCATTTTGAGTGAGGTTGAGTATCCCTTCATATGTTATCCTTTGATTATTGGACTGTCTTATTTTATGGATTTGCAGAAGCTGTTTTTGAATTAAAGCTATTACCCTTTGTCATATGTTGCGAGTATTTTCCCAGTTTGTTCAATTTATCTTTTGAGTTTGCTTTTTTTTTTGTCACATAGAAGTTTTAAGTTTTCATGAATTTTACTTTATATTTTCCTCTATGATTTTTGGATTTTGTGTCCTGACTAGGAAGGCATTTTTCATTGGGAGATATAAAAAGACTTTTTATAGGTCTTTTATGGTATAATTTTTTACATTTAAATCTCTCAGTCACCCAAATTCTTTTGGGAGGAGGAGGTAGAAGGAATGAGGTAGGATATAGTGCAATAATTTTTCTAAACAGCTGGTTGTCATCAAACCATATAATAAACAACCCTTTTGTTCACTAATACAAAGTGTCACTTTGACCATAAACTAAATTCCCAGTTTTATTTGTGCCCATTTGTGGACTCGCTGCTTTGTTCCACTGATCTATACATTTCTTCTCTAGTTCAAAATGTATTTAACTATTATATCATTCAGAATATATTTTAATATGTGACAGAGCTAGAACACCTTCATTTTTCTTCTTTTTCAAGTTTCCTTGCTATTCTCAAATGTTTATCTCTACATATTTGAATTGGCATTGCATTTTCACGAGACTGAATCCGCTGATCCCAGTAGGGTTTTAAAAATATCCTTCACATAGATTATCCATATTGCTTTCATAAACTAACACCTAGGGGCATTATATATTTTTAGTTTCTCTGTAAATGGGAACTTCTCTTCAATATTTTCACAAGTGGTGACTACTTTTTGTAAAAGGAAACAAATGATTTTATATAAGCCTTGTAACTTGCCTCCTTACTGGATTTTCCTATTTTCTAATAACTTTGATCTTGTGTTTTTTAGGTATACAATCTTATAATCTTCAAGTAATGATAAATTTGCCTCTTCCAGATTACTTGTACTTCTTATTTCTTTCTCTTGGATAATTGCATCAGTTACTGTCTCCAGAACAATGCTAAAAATCAGCAGTGATAGTAGGATTTCTGACATTGCTGTGGATGTGTCTGGTGTTTCACTGTTAAGCATGATGCTGGGTTTTGGTTTAAGATACAAACACATGGGCTAGGTCGCATGCCACAAGTGAACGTGCCCTACATCTAGGAACATCAGTAGATTTGGTCTTCTGACCAACCATATGGCACACATGAGCACAGCTCTAGCTGGTGGACCT
This sequence comes from Dugong dugon, assembly GCA_030035585.1. NCBI lineage: Eukaryota > Metazoa > Chordata > Mammalia > Sirenia > Dugongidae > Dugong > Dugong dugon. Next base: position 23,843,968 of record CM057481.1, on the reverse strand, counting down.
GGGCTCTCCCTCTTTTCTGTAATCTTATCACAGGTCCCCTTTGAGGGTAACCACCTACTCAGGGTCATGTACTGCTCCAATGTGGGGTCTACCAGTTTGGTGACATACCCTTGGGGTCCTTACTTCTAACACAGGGTCAGCTTGGGTGGGTCCTCCTTCCAATTTTTTCTCTCAACTCTCCAAACATAAGAGAAAATACTCCTGTGAAAGGTGGTCTGGAGGCCTAAGAGACAGCATTGGGCAGAGCGGTCCTGGACCCAGAGCTTGTCCCCTCAGCTGATACAGCCTTACTGATTTTCTCTTTGGTTAAATTCTTATGTTATCACTGGAGAGAACTAGCTCTGGGCATCTAGGAATCTTCTGTCTCCCTACTCTCACTCTCCTTTAAGCAGAAAATCACCAAACTGGTGAAATCCAAACAAATAAGTAAAAAATTCAAACCAGCTCTGCTGTTGAATCAATTCTGACTCATGGCGACCCCATGTGTTACAGAGTAGAACTGCTCCACAGGATTTTCAAGGCTGTGATCTTTTAGAAGCAGACTGCCAAGCTTTTCTTCCAAGGCGCCTCTGGGTGGGATCAAATCGCAAACCTTTCAGTTAGTAGCTGAGCGCGTAACCATTGCACCACCCAGGGACTCTTGGTGAAATCCAGCACAGCTTTTTAGAATTTTCTCTCTTTCTCCCTTAGGTCTCTGGTAGAACATGGAAGTCACTGGGGAAAGGAGTTTCTACTTTACTGGCCATTTCCACCACTCCTGCCCACACTTTCTCTCTCACTCTCCTCAAGGTATTATTCAGAATTCTATTTATTCACTTCTCCTTCCGTAATGTTTCTATAGAGGGCAGAATTGGAAACTGTGGGGAACTGCCCCAGGGTGAACTCAGGGCATTCTTAGGAATCTCTCTCTTGTTCTTCTGCAGGATGCTAGCTGCATTCTTTATTTAACATTGCTTGAATATTCTTGTTTTGTTTAGTTTAGTTCTTTAAACCTATTTGTTGCTCATATTGTTAGGATTTGGGTTTTATTCTGCCATCTTAAAAATTATACTTCTCTGTATTTATTTAAACTGATAACCTCAAGGCGGAAGGAAATGCTGACAGTGATTCCTTTGAATTATGTTTCCTATCATTTGCTAAGAAAATGTAACTATTATTTAGAACAGTTTCTCTTACCTGCTGCTTGAGCGCTTCCAAGGATTCAAATTCCAATCTAGCCAGTTTCATCTGGATATGCCGTGGTTTATCAGGTATGGCAAATGCAAGTATAAACTTTAAAGCCAGAAGTGCATGCTGAAAACACACAGTACACGGTGACGTGAGACATTAGGCCATATGTGCAAGGCAACAAATTAGCACCTAAGCAATCTGTAATCCTTCTCATTAATCTTGGGTAATTTCTAATTGTTGGCCTGTGAAGTATCACAGAGCAAACAGGTCCACTGGTTATATTTAATCCACCCAGCTGTGGCCCACTCAGTAATTACTGACTTATTTGCTTTATCCTTTAAAAATCACTTATTGCCATAAACTGATACCATATACTACTCTTATTAATGTTTTACAGAAAAATAAAGCTTATGCTTAAAAGGCTGCCATAAAATCTTTTTTTTTTTAACCTGCATCTTGATTTCCAGTGTATTGGAGTGCATAATATTTGCAGAGCCACTCCCTTCTCCTCTGCCCAGCATTGTCCTCCCTGTGCTGTGCTTCAGACTGAGTTGTATCAAATGTACACAGGTCTTAAACATCAGGTGCATTTTGAATCCTCTGCATCCCCAACAGTACCTGGTGCAATTCTTTTTAGGAAATGATAATAAATATTGACTGATTGAGTGCACTATCTTATGCTGCTGACTCCATATACTGTAGGGCAAGTACACAGAAATGTAGAGTGTATCCTTCTCATTACAGCGTGGAAAACTTAAAACCTGGCTATTATATTTCCCTTCTACACCAGTATCATAAACAGGTTTTGTACAACACAATATGAGATTTCTAACTGTGCTTCTTTCTCTTCGGAACTGAAATAAGGCAATGGTATTGCTTCCATTGGTCACCCTGCTCTTCAGATGCGCAGCCTCAACCTAGTGATGCTTCTCCAATTCCAGCATCATCTCGTGATCCAGGATCAAGATACACAGAAATCTTAACGATTAAAAGAACAAAGTTGCTTCTTTGATGGTAGCATGAATTACTAAGTATTAAAAGCTGTGAAATAATTTTTAAAAGAAAGAAAGAATCCAGAGGCATTAAGAAAGGCAACGGAGGAGATGGAACAGCCTCTAAGAAATGCTGCATGGCACTATTTGCCAAAAAAGAAAACACTTGAAAACATTTAAACGGAATCCTTACTGTAATATTTTCAAAAGGAGGATGAAGGATAAATAACATGGATTTCTCCTGAGAGAAGCATGAAATAGTGAAGAAAATCAGCATCATGTCAGAACAAGCAATAATTAAATCAGAGGACTTGAAAATTGGCAGAACCCCAGAGCAGGCCAGGCAATCTCTGTTATTAACAAGAGATCTGGAATGGACCATGGACAGGCCGTCTTCACTTAAATGTGACTGCTCTGACCAAAGACGACACTGGAAAATACTGACTAGGGGCCTATATTAAGAAAACGTGTAGATAACACAGCATGGATCAGACGACATCATATATATAGCCAATTCTGACCTAACTGAGTTGAACTAAAAAGGAACCTGGATATAATATGCAAATAAATATAAACAACTCAGAAAAGGCTATACTGTGCCATTATTTCACTCCATTGAAGTCCTGAAATATAAGTTTATCTAAGACTTAACCTCTTCAGTGGAAATATTAGACAATAAATAAATAAATTAGTAGAGGAAAAGAAATCTATGCTTTTCAGCAAATATGAGGCCTCAAATTGCTGGCGCCCCACCATAACCAAGTCACTAGCCCCTTCCCATCTCTCCCAACAAATCTGCACAAATTCATCTTCCACAGAGTCTGGAAGGGGATTAGTGAGAAAAAAGACCCTGGTGAGGAAGGACACGCTTCCCTGGATGTAGGGTGCTTGGAAAATGTGTGAATTCTCCAACCAGGATCGGATGTCGTGTGACTGAGTAAGGCTGCCACAGACCTCGGTGCTCGTGGTTTCCATATGGTGTTCATGTTCATAAAACTCTTAATAAACTGAAAAATTTGGTATTGATTAGGCAATATGAATCAAAATAGGAGGACACTGAAATCACTTCAGTATCCACTGAAGTGATACACACAGGACAAGGAGCAGGCTGGTGGGAGAAGGAGTCTGCGTGGGGCTGTAAACTTCTAGGTATCTGTGCGGCATCTACGTAGAGATGCTCAGCAGGCAGCTGCAGAGAGAGGTCTCAAGCTCATGAGAGAGACAGGGGCTGGAGACAGGAGTCATTGTTGTTTATATAAAAGTGGCAAATAAAGCCATGGGAATGAATGAGATTCCAGTGAAGAGAAAAGATGAGATGAGGCGAGAAGAGGCAACAGGCTGGAACTGAAGGAACAGAAACACATGCATGATGGCAGAAGGCGAGGGGCCTGCAAAGAAGCTTGAGGAGAAGCAGGGAGGGGTGGGCACACTCTAGGAGGGTCTGGAGTTCTAGAAGTGAAGGGGAAAATGAGGAGTGTGTGTCATGGTGGGTGTTGTAAGGTCAAGTACATGACGGCTGAGAAGAACCATTTGGATTTAACCACCAGGAAGCCTTTAATGACCTTAGTGGGAGTGGTTTCAGCTGAGCGGTGATCACAGATGCTAGACCACAGCAGGCTGAGAAGGGGTCTGAGAAGCAAGGCTGGAGAAAGCAGGGGCAGAGAACAGGTTCAGGAAGTTGGCTGGTAGGAAAAGTAAGAGATGAAGTTGCAGCTGGAGGGACACTGGGTTAGCCTGGAGTTTGATTATTTTAAAGATGTAAGACTTGAATATATTAAAATGCTTTAGGGAAAGAACCAGGAAAATGAGAAAAGGTGAAGATCCTGGAAGAAGGTCTAAGGCACAGAGCTAGGTCACTGTGCAAGGCAGGGGCCTGGTCATCAACCAGTGATATTATCACTGTTGAGGGGGAGAGAGCTGACCACAGGAAACAAAAGCTTTTGGGGGCACTAATTTGAGGCTGAGGAGAAGAATTTTAAAAGAAAAGATATTTATTTTTCAGAATATGTGCGGTGGATTGACTAATTTTATATGTGGCCTTTCTGGCCATGGTCTTGTAACTCCCACCCAGGTGCCTGTGTGATAGGGTTATTTGGCCTACCAAGGGGATTGGTCAGTTTTGCCTTAAAAGACAGCCAACTTCCAGAGCAAAGAAGAGAGCCCACCACCACCAAGAAGTAGAGACCCGCAGGAGATGGTGCAATGGGCTTCCAGGCCCACAGAGTGAGAAAGCTAAGTGTCTTCGGGCAGAGACTGAGGGCCAGGGAGAAGTCTACACCTGACCCATGAATTTGGGACTCGCCAGCCTCCACAAGTGCATGAGTGAGCCATTTCCTTTATATGGTTCCTGAGTTCTGTCAGACGTTGCAAGGAATTAGGGAAGCCAAAGACAGGAGGGAGAGTACTGAGGCGAGAGGAGTAGTTGATGTTAGAGATGATGGAGTGGTACAGCAGCCTGGAAAAGTTGGACACTTGGGACATCTTAATCTCCACCTCATAGGAACCGGCTGTGTGCTGATCCTTATTCGTTTAATAGGCAATTCGATACTTAAAATGAGCAAGGACACAAGAGAACTACACATAATGTTCTCACTTACTTTGCTTTTACAGACTTACCCTTTAGCCATCATTAAGTACCCTTTCCTCAAAACTGATAATCATAGTCCTCAGCAGAAAAAGAAAAAATAAAACTAAAACGCCAACTTTATTAATTAAACGGGAAGAAAATATTAAAAACATTTTCACAGTGGTTTTCTTTGGATGGTGGCATTCTAGGCAATTTCTTTATCTTTAGTTTTTACCGGGCATGTGTTACTTTTATATGGAAAAAAAAAAAAACTTATGTAAAACAGAAGAACACAGGGATCCTCACTTGACAAACGAATTACACAGCCTGGCTAGGTTAACCCCACCCGGTCACTCTGCCCATTTGCTCAGTAAACAGACCCAAACCAAACAACATGTAGCTCAGAGAATCTGAAGCCAGGAATGAAAGAAGCTGGGGAAAACAGCCACCTAGTACTCATTCATTCTACATATATCTAGAAAGCACGAATGCAAGGTCTGCCTGCTTAGATGGTGGCCTTCTCCCACCTCTTCCCTATCTCTCAAAATCCTCTATTACATTAATTTTTGTTTCCCATTTTACTCTGCTACACTTCCAGAAGTTCCTCCATATAACTGGTTTATTTGGTTCAACATAGCATCTTTAGAAAATGACAATACCCCTGAGAGGGTTAAGCAGCATCAACCATTCACAGATACCTGCTTGCCTTAGTCATCTAGTGCTGCTGTAACAGAAATACCACAAGTGGATGACTTTAGCAAAGAGAAGTTTATTTTCTCACAGTCCAGTAGGCTACAAGTCGGAATTCAGGGTGCCAGCTCCAGGGGAAGGCTTTCTCTCTCTGTCAGCTCTGGAAGAAGGTCCTTGTCATAGTCTTCCCTTGGTCTAGGAGTGTATCACCACAGGAGCCTCAGGTCCAAAGGACGCGCTCTGCTCCCAGCACTGCTTTCTTGGTGGTATGAGTTTCCCCCGTCTCTCTGCTTGCTTCTCTCTTTTGTACCTCAAAAGAGACTGGCTTAAGACACTATCTAATCTTGTAGATTTCATCAATATAACTGCCGCTAATTCATCTTATTACATCATAGCGATAGGATTTACAACGCATAGGGAAATCACATCAGATGACAAAATGGTAGACAATCATACAATACTGAGAAACATGTCTTAGCCAAGTTGACAGATATTTTTGGGGGACACAATTCAATCCATGACACTGCTAAAGAATGAAATCTGCCCTGCTCTTTCCCCCTCTAACTTGAGTACTTGGGAGGGGGGAGGGGAAGACACCACACAACAAAAGAAAAACCACTGCTGTCAAGTGGATTCCAACTCCTAGTGACCCTATAGGACAGAGCAGAGCTGCCCCATAGGGTTTCCAAGGCTGTAAATCTTTACGGGAGCAAACTGCCACATATTTCTCCCACGGACAGCTGGTGGGTTTGAACCACCGACCTTTCAGTTAGCAGCCCAGCACTTTAACCACCGTGCCACCAGGGTTCCTTGAAGATGCCACAGGGAGAGATATGAGCAGCTTCAGCAGCAGGGTGCCTGCCTCTTTGAGAAAGAACGCTAAAGAGACGAGGAAAAGAACCAGCGTTGTTGTCAGTGATGAGGAAAGGATAAATTAGACCTTCTCCCACCTGGACGGATTAAATCAGATTTTGTGGTCTAGCCTGGAAACCTAAAGAACATTTACAGCTCCATGTTTCAGAAGATCAGCTTTGTGAATCTCATTTATATCTTCCATACCGCCAATCTGTTACAAGGCTGAGAACTGTTTTTATACTCACTGATCTGAGGGGGAAAAAAACTGTAAAAAGCATTTTAGCTATTTTGACTTGTTTACATAAATAAAAGGAAACCTAAGATGAGATAGGAATCTGCTCGAATCTGAAGAAAAGCACACTCAAATGAATAGTTTGGTGGAAGTAGCCTGTCTATAAAGAAAGGAGATATTTTATGGGCCATGATTATGATTCTTCACCAACAATCTTCCTTTAAATAAAACTCACAAAATTACATCCTAAAAAAGGAAGAAGGAAAGAAACACTGGAGGATAGGGTAGGGAGATGGGCAGAATTTTAAAACTAATAAATACAAAGAAGTAGGCTCCCCACAACAATATGCTTCAAGTAATGATTATAGGGTGTCTTGATTGGGAAAGGAAAAAATAACAGGACCCGGGAAAATGATCACTTGGAAGCTGTTTTCTGGAGCCAGAGGTAAAGTACTGCCCACTCTGCCATCAGTGTGTCGCTCACACTTGGTTACTGCAGGGCTGCCAAACCCTTGGGGGTCTCATGCCAGGTGCACAGAGGGCACCAGAACCATTTTGTTTTGCAAAAACTAGAAAACACGTGATATGATCAGCAGTAGCAGCTGTGTTTTGTAGCAGTGTGTCCCCAACCCTGTCTCTTCTGAAACAGAAAATGCAAATTAGAGTTGAGTTCTTGGAATTCTGAAAAGCTAATTTGATTTCCACCGCGGTGTGTCTGCCGCGTTACCTCTTTCCATTCAGAGCCCGGGCACCACTGAACAAAAGAAACTCCTTTGAAAAAACTTCCTCTGCTGATTACCAGATAAATTACACGCCAAATGCCAATTAATAAGAAATGATTAATGGAGCTGAAATTAAAAAAAAATATATCATGGAATTGTGCTCTTAAGGAAAAAACCTCAGGAGTATCCAGTTTAAGATGCCAGACCAAGAATGTACATCTACTTCTTCCATCTCCCAAGGGTCCCCTGAAATGACAGAAATATATATTCTAAATGGAATGTGACTAGAAAACAAGAGAAGTTGCCACAACTTCTGAAGACAGAACTGACGGAGTGCAGCTCAAGTCTCCAGAGTCGAACGCAGGTCCTCCCAGAGAGGCACTCCAAAGACATAGCAACCTCAGACTGAAACCCACCAAAGGGCAGGATTGGGCCAGAGAGTCATTACCAGAGTGAATTCATTAAAGAGCAGCCTTCATAAAAGCCAGGGCCACTGGGAGCCATTTTTCACATCACCTTGTAACACAGTGGCTGTAGGTGATATTCTTGCACTAAAGCCAGAGACCTCCCTTTAAAGGCTGTATGTGATCCTCTGAGAGGGCTGCTCATGTGGGGCTGCTGGGCCCTGGAATGAAGCGGAGCTGAGCCCAAGGTCACACTAGATTCCTACTAAAGACTTGGAGGCCATCCCAACAAACCACCCACAGAAAGCCAAACAAGGACGGGCACTGCTGCCTAGAGTCACTGACACTCAAGTTGTTCAGACTCAGAGTTAGGCTAGTCAAGTCCCTGGTGGCCAGTCTGTTCCCCCACCCCTAAACTTTCAGAGACTCTCCACACATACAATCTCCCACCCAAGGAAGAGGACTTCTGGGGAACAAACATGAACACTGGCAAAGGAAAGCCAGGCAGAGCCTGTTTTCATCAACCCAGCCCTTCATCCACAAATAAGAACCAGACACCAGAGTGCCACACAGTTGTGGACAACCAACACAATGTCCAAGATGAACAAACAGAGCAACCATAGACAGCAAAAAAACAAAAAAACTGACATTTTGGGAGCACGTAACAACTCAAACTTTACTGCCAGTATATGCTACATGAAAAAGAAAATTACTTGAGGAGGTACTCCAGCAAAGTGAAAATGGAATCTAAGAGGATATACAGGGAAAAAAAGAAATAGTAGCGTCTGACCATGACCCAGAGGAAGCTAGAAAGAAAACAAAAGATGACCATTTGGACTTGAATGCTTAGAAGATTCTCTTTTAAAAGACAAAGTGCCGATTCTAAGATTATGTTTTCTTCTCAGGTTCCATAACACTATTTGGTTAAACAGTACATAATATTTATAATATATGTTCATTCTTGCTTTTATAATCAACTGAGAGACAAATCATAGCTGTAATTATAATACAAATTCCAATGTAGAAATAATAAAAGAGCCAACAAAAATGGGGAGATGGAAAGAGGAGGGGAAGGCAAAGGAAGACTAAGTATGTTAATAGTCTCACCCTCAAAGAGAAGATGCAATACTGCCTAAAGTTGACAAATTAAAAAACAGATGTTTTAAGTGAACTCTTAAAAGTCACAAAGGCAACCTCTAAAATAATTTATAAAGTAATATTACAATAAAAATCAGGAGGGTAAGGTGGGAGATAACATAAGCACGCTAAATATTTCTTTCATAGCAGTAAGACAACAGATTGTCTAAGTTGATAAATCAGGAAAAAAACAAAACAAAACCCAAACCCATTGCCATCGAGTCGATTCTGACTCATAGCGACCCTATAGGACAGAGTAGAACTGCCCCGTAGGGTTTCCAAGGAGCAGCTGGTGGATTCAAACTGCTGACCTTTTTGGTTAGCAACAGTAACTCTTAACCACTGCACCACCAGGGCTCCAAATCAGGAAAAGAAAGTATATTACTTAAAGTTATAATGATGACTATTGGGGGAACCAAAACCAGACACTTTTAGCAACGACTGCTTCTGGGGAACGGAAATGGGGTTGCAGAGGGTGACTTCTGCTTCTTACTTTATATACCATTTTGACTTTGATATTTTCCCCCATATGCATGCATTACTTCTCTAAAGAACACAAGACAAAAAGACAGATTCTCTTAGTCTAAGGCAGAGGTTGGCAAACTTCTTAAAGGGCCAGGTAGCAAATATTTTAGGCTTTGCAGTCTCTGTCACAACTACTCAACTGCCATTCATTATATCATGAAAGCAGCCACAGGCAGCACAGAAACAAATGAGTGAAGCTGCGTGCCAATACAACTTTATTAACAAAATAGGTGAGAGGAGGATTTGGTCCTTTGACCTTAGTTTGTCATCCTTTGGTATACAGCGTGGTGTTGTTAGCTGCCGTCGAGTTGATCCTGACTCATGGTGACCCCATGTGTGCAGAGTAGAACTGCTCCATAGGGTTTTCAAGGCTGGGACCTTTTGGAAGCAGATCACTAGGCCTGTCTTCTGAGGTGCCTCTGGGTGGGTCTGAACCGCCAATCTTTTGGTTAGTAGCAAAACACTTAACTGTTTGTGCCACCCAAGGACAGAGAGAGTATGTAGAAAGCCTGAAAACTCTCACTCATTATTTAATCAAGTAATTAATTCACATGAATATTTGTTTGAAGATGGAAAAGCATCATAAAATTTATCTTTGTAACAACAACACAATGAACGGGATTTTTTCCTCAAGTTTAAAAGGAGGTTTTTCACACTGTGTGGATACTGCCCTGCCCTGAGAAGATGCAGGGAGGGCGGGGCGGTGCCTGTGATGCCAGCACATCACGCTCCCCACCAAGTCAGCTCCTGTGCACTGAGGGTACACACGGGGAAAGAGAGGGCATCACTACCATCCCAAGGAGGCTGCCCTCTGACTCACCCACATGGGCTATTTCCCAAGATCAGTCAAGTGAAGGAGTTGTTGGGCTTAAAGAATTAACGGAAAACTGAAATCTAAAAGAAGTCTACCAGGAAAAAAAGCAATGGGAAAATGATAGGAAAGTCAATTAAAACACTGAAAGAGATAAAAGTAACTCCTCATTACTATAAAAAACATGAAAAGTTTTCACCCACTCCTCCTCTATCCCACCACTTAACAGAACAGTGGTTTGGGAAAAATAAATGCCAATCAGACCAAATGAATAGAAGGAAATAATTTAAAGGGTTATAAATAAATTAAACTGAATACCTCATGAACTCTTCCCTTTTTAAATATAATCCCCACTGTGGTGACTTGCTAACAGAAAAGACTCCTTTATTGGTGAAGGTGATCAATGAGGAGGCTGCCATTTGTCACTGGGGTGAGAAAGATGCCTTCTAAGGCTTTGGCAATCCCTGTATTGTCGAAGAAACACATTTTACAGGACTTTAAAGAGATTTAAGTGCGTAAAGCTTGTGTTCCTTCCATTCAGAGCCACATTTCATGCACAAAGCAGTTTCCGGGCCAGATTTGGTGGTAGTGAAAGGAAGTGAAATCTGTAGGAGGGTTATGTTTTATTTGGAGCTTGTTTTGTGTTTTCAACAATTATTTTGATCACTTGACAAGTAAAAAACCAAGCAACACTTAATAACTGTGTGCTCAGAAATGTTCTCTAACTAAGGTCTGGAAGCAAACTCTGATTCCGGTTTCATTTTGCTATATACTTATTTTATTTATTTTAATTGGACCATCAAGTGAGAATTTAAACCACGCTGGAGAAACACACATTTGTAACCCCTAAATCATTAGTCACAAAGGCCAGATGTGGAGCATTCCAGAGGCATGTGAGAGCGCTAGGCTCTACAACTGTGTGAGGAGGGCAGAGAATCAGCTGCCTGACGTATGGCTTGCTAGTGACAGAGCTGATCCGAGACCCCTGACTCTTCTGACAGCATCATGGCGAGGAGGGAGGGGTTCAGGAGACTCCAGGTGGTAGGGCATTGTAGGAAATGGAGTTGCTGTTCCTTTGAGGTGCAGTCCAGGGTGAGGTGAACTGCCCCTTACCTCTTGGCCTCACAAAACACTGTTTATATTCAGAGATATACAGGTATAGTGAACACTGGAAGAATCTTTGAATTTAAAAAAAAAGTTCTGAAGGTGCAATGGCAAAAGTAAATCCCAAGCCACGGATGCAGGAGGGGAAGAAGAGTTCAACTAAATGAGTTGACAACATTAGTAGTACTTAATAACACTTTACTGAGTCCTAACTGTGAGGTAAAGATGCCTGGCATTTCTTCGATACTACTGGGCAAAAGCTTTGCTCTGTCTCCTTGGTTCTATGGATCTGCTTTGGATCTGCCTGAATTTTCCAAGGCCCCATCTGAACTTGATCCTTGAAACATTTTCCCATCCAGGGACTACTTCATCCATCCCAGCTCTGCCAGGCTTCCCCTCCAGTTCCCCAGCGAATCATCTTCCTTTACTCCTACCATGCTGCACCATCACTATGAAGCTCAATCAAGCATACTGAGAAGGAAATGAAGCCTAGGATTTTCCATGTAAAGGCAACCAGCTGGATCCAAAAAAACCAAACCTGTTGCCATCGAGTTGATTCCAACTAACAGCGACCCTATAGGGCAGAGTAGAACTGCTCCACACGGTTTCCAAGGAGCGCCTGGTGGATTCAAACCGCCAACATTTCGGTTAGCAGCCATAGCTCTTAACCACTAGGCCACCAGAGTTTCCAACCTGGTGGACAGTGATGTCTATTGCCATGTGAAAAAAGAAAATTTTAGAGCTGAGAGATTCTTAGTGGACCTCTAAACCACACCAGTGGCATCAGCTGATTAACTGAGTGACAGATGACAGAAAGATCCTAAACTAAACCTTGGATTCATTATCATATGAAAATCTACTCTGCAGAGAAAAAGCCCGAGAGACAGGGGGCATCAGACTTCTGCCTACTCCACTGTGGACCTTTCACTGTCACTGTTGTTGACCATACAATTGATGTATGTTTAGTTACTGCAACATTCTGCTTAACCTGCTTCCCTGAAGTATGATTTGGCATATTTACAACTGAACATATGCTTCAATTTGCTATTTCTGTAACTGACAACAAATTTATTCAAGAGAAAATAAAATCTCCTCAAAAAGACTTCACAAGCACTTCCAGTTTCAGCTCTGACACGTAAAGAGCTCTGAAGTTGTCATTCCTATCAATACAACTAGAAAAAGTTGGACAAACTGAAAATTAACAACTTTTCTTGGACCTATCAGAGAACTAAAAGCAAACCACCACCCCAAAATCTGAAGAGACAGGTGCATCCAGAGAAATGTATCAACCAAGATCTACTTAGCTGGAACAGAAGCCACTGGAGCCATAAACTAGTAAGAACACTTAAATGATAATTTTGATGAATTGCTGCTAGCTGAGTATGGACTAGTTTGAGTGAGAAATTCCTGAAGGCTGCAGTTTTAGTAGAGAAGGCCATACACTTTCATAGGCTTTCCCTCCAGGAACCCAAGCAGGTTCTCATGATGAGAATCTAAACAAGATCTCCTCATGGCTCTTGCAGATGAAGGGGAAGAGTAATCATTGAGGAATGCATTTAGTCTTCTCCATAAAAAAGGCTTAGTCTCTAGAGGGAAGGACTTTGTCAGAGCACAGTTCTGAAACTTGATTCTAGCTGGAGGAAGAAAATTCTTCACCACTTCAGCCCTCTTGAGCATTCATGTTTCACCCAAATAAAAGAAAACATAATCAACAGAGATCAGAGTTTCAAGGAAATAGACTGGGAACACTGCAGTTGGGGAAGGGAGTAAGGGATGAGGCGAAAAGCCATACCACTGGAAAAACACTTGTAGAAGTCACAGTCCTGAGACAAGCCCACTAGAAGACCGAGATTTATTCAGAAGATTTATAGAATTCTTCCCTCCCTGATACCTTGTCATCACACCAACAGGGTTCCAATATAACAGCAAATTATACCTGAAAGAGCTGCAAAACATAGACTGACTCTGAGGAGGAAAACACAGGGAATCCCAAAGTAAAGAGGGGAGACAAAAACAAGAGCACTAGAGAAATTTGAAGCCTCTGGTATCTATAGCTATAATAAATGTTAAACACAGCCCAACCCCTAGACAGATTAACATAAATCCTTACACTAAAGGCCTATTTAATTTGGTTCCTATTATCTGATACAACATGTCTGGCTTTCAACAAAAAATTACAAGACAAGGCAAGAAAAACACTCTGAAGAGATGAAGCAACCACCAGAACCAGACACAGACATAACAGGTTCTAAAGTTATCAGACAGAGAATTTAAAATAACTATAATTAAAATGTTAGGGGCTTTAACAGTAAAAGTGGACAAAATGCAAAAACAGATAGGTACTGTAAGCAGAGGGATGGAAACTTTAAAAACAATCAAAAGGATGTGCTAGAAATAAAAAAAAACCCACTATAATAGAAGTGAAGAATGCCTTTGATAGATTCAGCAGTAGACTGGACACAACAACCGAGGAAAGAATCAGTCATCTTGAAGATAGATTAAAAGAAACTTCCCTACATGAAGGGAAGGACAGAACACATTACAGGGGAAGTCAGCACAACTGGACTAAACTGAAGCTAAGAAGTTTCCTGAATACAATCAAACACTTTGACGGACAGAGTAGCAGGGCTAGGGGCCTGGGGACCATGCTTTCAGGGAACATCTAGGTCAATTGGCATAACAAAGCTTATTAAGAAAATGTTCTGCATCTTACTTTGATGAGTGGTGTCTGGGGTCTTAAAAGCTTACAAGTGGCCATCTAAGATGCATCAATTGGTCCCAACCCACCTGGAGTAAAGGAGAATGAAGAACACCAAAGACACAAGGAAAGTACTAGCCCAAGAGACAGAAAGGGCCACATAAACCAGAGACTTCATCAGTCTGAGACCAGAAGAACTAGATGGTGCCTGGCTTACCACCAGTGACCACCCTGACAGGGAACACAACAGAGAGTCCCTGATGGAGCAGGAGAAAGGTGGGGTGCAGAACTCAAATTCTAGTAAGAAGACCAGCCTTAATGGTCTGACTGAGACTGGAGGAACCCCAAAAAGCATGGCCCCTGGATTCTCTATCAGCCCAGAACTAAAACAATTTCTGAGGCCAACTCTTCAGACAGGGATTGGACTAGACTGTGGGATATAAAGTGATACTTGCGAGGAGTGTGCTTCTTAGCTCAAGTAGATACAAGAGACTAAATGGGCAGCATCTGTCCGGAGGTGAGATGGGAAGGCAGAGAGGGTTAGGAGCTGGCTGAATGGACATGGGAAATCAGGGGTAGAAAGGAAGAGTGTGCTGTCACAGTATAGGGAGAGCAATTAGGGTCACATAACAATGTATGTTTAAATTTTTGAATGGAAGACTAACTTGAAATGTAAACTTCATTTAAACTACAACAATAAACAACAAAAAAGAAACCTCCTAAACTGAAATGAAAAGAGAAAAAGAATGAAACCCCCAAAAGCAAAAACAGAAGAGACTATCCAAGAATCGTAGAACAATGTCAAAAGGTATAATATACATATAATTAGAATACCAGAAGGAGAATAAAGAGAGACTAGAGGAGAAGAAATATTTGAAGTAATAATGCTGAGAACTTTCTAAAATTAATGACAAATACTAAACCACAGATCCCGGAAGTTTACCGAGCAAGAACACTAAGCAGGGGAAATACCAAAAAATCTCCACCTAGGCACGTTATATTTGAACTACAGAAAACCAAAGACAAAGAGAACATCTTCAAAGATGCTAGAGTGGAAAACAAACAAAAAAAAGTACCTATAGAAGAAAAAGGATAAGAATTACAACAGACTTCTTGTCAGTCATGCAAGCAAGAGGGAATGAAATACAATATTTAAAGTGTTGAAAGAAAAACCACCAACCTAGAATTTATACCGAGTGAAATTATTCATCAAGAATAAAGGAAAAATAAAGACTTTCTAGGCTAAAACAAATAACAACAAAACAGAAACTTAAAATTTATTGCTACCAGGCCTGCCTTGCAAGAAATGTTAAAACACATTTTTCAGGCAGAAGGGAAATGATGTAGGTTGGAAACTTGGATCTAACGAGAAATAAGAAGAGCACTAGAGAAGGAATAAATGAAGGTAAAATAATGTGGTGCTGTGAATTGCTTTTACATGGCCTTTCTAGCTATGGCCTCTTAACTTCCACAAAATGACTGGCTGGGACTATGCAAATAAGGTGTGTAAAACTCTTGCAGGGACTGGACAGCAACTATGCAAATAAGGTACCTGTGGCCTACCAAGGGGACTAGTCAGTTCTGCCATATTGCTAGGTTTAAAAAAGCCAATCCCCTGAGGGAGATCTCACTACCATCAAGAAGAAGAGCTGGGAGTGAAGCACATCCTTTGGACCCAGAGTCCCTGCACTGAGAACCTCCTAGACCCAGGAGAGAGAGAGTATGAAAGGGAGAGAGAGAGGGAGAGGGAGAAAGAGGGAAAGAGAGAGGGAGAGAGAGGGAAAGAGAGAAGGAGAGAGAGGGAGAGAGAGAGGGAGAGGAGGGAGGGAGAGAGGTAGAGGAGGGAGAGAAAGAGAGGGAGAGGGAGAGAGGGGGGAGAGAGGTAGAGGAGGGAGAGAAAGAGAGGGAGAGGGAGAGAGGGGGGAGAGAGAGGGAGAGAGAGAAAGAGGGAGGGAGAGAGAGAGGAAGAGAGGGGGGAGAGAGAGGGAGAGAGGGAGAGAGGGGGAGAGAGAGAGGGAGAGAGAGGGAGAGGGAGAGAAAGGGAGAGAGGGAGAGGGGGAGAGACGGGGGGGGAGAGAAAGAGGGAGAGGGAGAGAGAGGAGAGGGAGAGGGAAAGGGAGAGAGAGAGAAGAAGGAGCTGTAACACTGAAGACAGAGAGTAGCAGCAGCAAGAAGCGGCAGAGGCATGAGCAAAGTGCCTGCCTGTGGGCACAGCCAAGAAGGAGATGAGAGCCAGGTTGGTAAGAAGCTGTCCCGATCCAGAACTGTCTCCTGACTTGATCCAGTTAACTCCAGGTTGATCCTGATCTGTAACCAGTTACTTCCCTAATAAACCTCATAATTTTGAGTATGGTCTGTGAGTTCTGTGTGGCCACTGCAAGGAATTATGGCCACTGCAAGGAATTATCAAACCCAGCAGAGAAGTAAAGTGCCTTAGGGAGGACAGCTGGTGTCAGAAAGGGTGAAAAAAGTTGGAGAGTGGAGGTATGTCTGACCTCCACCTCATAGGAATCAGCTTTGGGCTTTGGTCTGATTCTGCTTCTTATCCCTAAGGAGTAAGACACTACCACATTACAAATAGAATGTTTTATTTTTCTTATTCTTAATTTATCTAAAAGATAACTGTTAAAAGCAATATAATAACAATTCATTAGGTGATTATAGCATATAAATAAGTGAAATGAATGATAGCAGTAAAAATCCTAAAAATGACCTACATCTTCCAAACCTCTGATTGTGTTTCTTTACATCAGAAATACAACTGCCTAGACAGAGGCCATGCATCATTTCTGTGTTCTGTCAGTTTTCCAGGAGCTGTCTAAACACTGACAAGCATAAAGACAAGAAGCCTAGCAGAGAGAGAAATGAAGAGCTAACAGTGGTATGCAGAGTTCTTAGAATGAATGGTGATCAACAAGGCCAGGACTTCCACTGCTGTTTGCTTCTGGGGACCAGGGTTCATGTACACAAGTCATGTATATTTTATCATCCATCAGGGCTCAAGAGCATATGCGGCTTTGGCAAGGAATACTTCCTGCCTTCCATTTCCCAAGTCTCATTAGGCTACAACAGTCATGTCCACCATCTGTAGAAGTTACCAGCAATACCGTATGTTTGTCAGGTTTTGCTTTAATGTAATACTTTACATCTTTGCCAGAGCAATGGAAATGGGAGAAAGAGTTGCATAGAGACAGTGGATGTAGAAAAGAAGTGTAAAAAGTAAACCATATTGACAAGTCTGCTCTAAAAGAGAGTAACTTCATATAATTGAATAGGTATCAAAGAAGAAGAGGGATAAGACTTTTTATGACTATGCATTTTTTTAAAAAATCAAAGATAAAATTTTCTGTTCTCCACTGGCATATTTTCTGAAAGAAAATGCTAGTTTATTACTTATTCTCTTCTTAAACAAATCAACTTAGATATGCTTAATGCACATTATGTCAGAAAAGTAAAGAGAATCTGAACTATTTCTTTGGCAAACTCAGGTTGTCACTAAGACATTAAATGACCACACAGTTACGAACTAACAACTACAATCATCTTAAACAACTCAGAACTCACCATACTGGAAACCAGGGCTTTGAACTGGTTCTTCCTGGTTCAGTCATGGGTAATGAAGCGAAACCAGAATAGACCCAAATTTTTAGTTTGGGTGATCCGGAACGATAACCGAACAGGAAAAATTACTGGTCAAAGCCCTGGAACGGGAGACTCTGAAGAGGCGTAGTGAACCCTTTCAGGAGCCTGATGCGTATGATTGGATTACTGGCAGGACTGTGGAGAATGACACACATTCAAATCTGTGCGGCTGGCTACCGTCTTTGAGCAGGGCACCGGTGTTTTCAACGCTGCTCAAAATCCTGAGATGAGACCACCAGAGGGATGAGTGCAGATCAAAAGGACAAAGGTCCAATGACAGAGCCTGAGACACTCTGACAATCAGAGACGGAGACAGAAAGTGGAAGACAGAGAGAGGAGAAGAGGGTAAGAGGGAATCAGACACACAGCACAACAAAATGAGAGAGAGAGGGAGAAAAGTGGGAGTGAGGGAGGAAAGGAGGAAGAAACACTAAGAAAAAGTAACCAGAAAGTCAGGTGAATAAGCAAGTGATACGGGGTCCTCGAAGTCAAATGAAAAAGACGTGTTTCTAGGAGAAAGGATTGATCAACAGTGTCAAATGATCCTGATGGTTCAAGTAAGATGAGGCCTAAGAATGACCATGGCATTAACAACTTATTGGTCATTGGTGATCCTGAGAAGTAGAGTTTTGGTGGAGTGCTGGTTCAAAAGAAAATCGAAGAAAGTAATCGGACACAGCAGACAGCTTCGTAAGCAAGTTTTGTTTAAAGAGAAATGGGGCAGTAGTCACGGTGAAACATGAGGTCAAGATGGAAGAAACTACAGCATGTTTGTGCGCTGATGGGAACGATCCCAGAGAGAGGGAGAAATAATGGTGCAGGGGAGAGTGGGGAGGACTGCTGGAGCACATACTTGAGACATGGGAGGGATGCAGAGTTGTCCTTAGTGGGACACAGACGTGGTTCACCCACAGTGACAGGAGAGAAGGTCAATAACACAGGCACAGATGCAGCTGGTACAGCTGATGGGCTTTTGTTTTCTCAGTGAAGTAGGAAGCTAGGTGATCAGCTGAGAGTGAGGGTGGGGACGGAGGTACTGGAGATTAAGAGAGGAGGCCAGAAAACCAAACGAAACCTGTTGCTGTTGAGTCAATCTGACTCATAGTGACCCTAGAGGACAGAGCAGAACTGCCCCATAGGGTTTCCATGGAGCGGCTGGTAGATTCGAACTGCCGACCTTTTGGTTAGCAGCCTTACCTCTTAACCACTGTGCCACCAGGGCTCCTGAGAGAGGAGACAGCACGCAATAGTCACTAGGAGACCAGGAAAGAGAATAGACCAGGGAAATACGCATGATTGCCAGGCCACTGAGATCAGTGATGTGGAATTTAAACTGAGGTCAGTTACATGGCTATACGGCAGTGACAAGGTCAAGGGTATGACTGGGGGGGTGAGGGACAGGACTGAGGTCAGGAGAAGACAGGTCAGTGGAGGAGAGAAGCCAATAAAGTGAGAAGCCACGGCAGTGGAAGGATCCTTGACGGAGATGTGCATTAGAGAGTGTTCTGCAGAGTGTATGGTGAGCCAGGCCCTTAATTCCTCAAGGAATAAGGACAAGTGACCTGGGGGTGTGGTCCTGACATGCAATTCAAAGATGAGTGCTTTTATAGAGGTGGGAAGGAAAAAATTTTGAGGGGCCTAACACTCATTTCAATATATAACCTCCAGTGTGTCTGTTAAAAGAAAGAAAAACCTCACACTTCAGACTTTAAACATTAAGAGAATGTTTAATGCTAAACTGGGTGACACTAAATTTGGAGAAAGGGTAAGAAGAAAGGGATGGAGTGGTTAAAACCCTCATGGAAAAGCTGGGATGTGAGCCTGACATAAGGGGATGAGACGCAGACAGGGAGAGGTGACACGGAGGGCCAGGATGAGAAGACGAGTGATGGCCAGCAGTGGACGCACTACCTTTGTCAAACCATGGAGGGAGGTGCGGCCTCGAGATGACGTGTGGGCTGGGAGGAAGGAACTCAGGCTGAGTTGGCAGTGGGTCTGACATAAGATGCAGTAAAGAGGTGAAGTGCTGAACGGGCTCTGAAGTCTGTGGCCCGGGTTCAAATCTGGACTCTGCTGCTTCCTGGCAAGTTACTTGGCTTTGCTATTCCTTGGTGTCCTCTAAAATCGAGATGCTAACTGTAGCTACCTCATAGTCTTGTTGCAAGGATTAAAAGAGCTAATATCTGTAAAGCACTTAGCACAGCACCTAGCACCCATATGGCTCACATGTTATTACACCAATCAACACCATTAGGAAAGACCTTGAAAGCCAGGCACATAGGTCTGCATCTGGCAGGCTCCTGCCCTGGGGGTGGCACAGCGAAGCAGTAATGGGTAGGAGGGGCAGGAGTGTCAGCGGCCAGTGGGAGGCTGTGCCTGCCAGGGTGACACGGTCCAGGGTGGGGAGGTGGCCGTGCATATGCAGTGGGAAGTGGAGGGGCCTAAGCCCAAGTGGTGTTTCAGTGGAGAGTTATGGGACTTCGAGACAAATGTGCACTGGAAATCAGCTAGCCAGCCTGATATGATGGTGACCTTGGGGCACCTCTCCTCCCACAGATCTGACTGGCTAGTTCCTCCCTTCCCCCGTTCCCATTTTGATGGCCACTCCCTAAACTGCATGGGGACTATGTATTTGATCTTTCCCTCAGATTTCTGGAGTAAGCTGTACTTACACAATTTCCCAATATACACAAACACTGGTTCTAAACCTTTTTTTTTTTTTGGCACCAGACTTTGACCGCCCAGGTGCTGGACCACAAAGATGAAAAAGACATACAGAAAAACAGATGACAATACCTCGCGGCACGTGAGGCGGCATTTATCGCAGTCTCTAGAGTCATATACCACCGAACCAAACCCGTTGCCACCAAGTCAATTCCGACTTACAGCGACCAGGCACTGCTACTCTAGAACAAGTTCAAAGCGCAGCAGAAACAGAGTGGGGGTAACTTTCATTTCTCACCCATGGAGGTGAAGAAAATATTTAACCTTAAAAAAAAAAAAAAAAAACCTCAAGTACCTGCTACATGATGAAATAATTACTTCTTTAAATAGGAACAGGTGTGCCAAGTCTGCCCACTCCTCAGGTAACTCAGCTCCCTGCCCCCCACCGTGCGCGAACCTGGCACTCAGCAAGGTGCGGCAAAGTCACCAACACCTGCAGAACCATCGGGAGAAAAGGAAAAGCATGCTGCAAAAATAGAATCTTCAAGCAGTGATGCTGATAATTAACGGTAATCTCAGCTGCACTCCTGAATGTCACCTTTGTACAACGTGCATGTATTTTAAAAGCTCCAAAAGTTCTACACTACAATGGTGGCACTGATTTTTACCTTAACGATGCTAAAAATCTGCTAAACCTGGGCATTTTCTTCACTTTTGCTTCAATGTAAACTCTTATACACATCCACAAGGAAGCAAAAAGAAGGCTGTTCATCCTTCTGTAGCACTGGCTGTAGGAGTAGAGTTGAAGGCAAAACAGGTGTCTGTTACTAGTAGAACAGATGAGTAAATTTTGGTATATTCTTTTTTTTTTTTTTTTTTTTTTTTTGTTTTTTTTTATATATATTTTATTGTACTTCAGGTGAAAGCTTACAGAGCAAATAGTTTCTCATGAAATAGTAGTACACATGTTGTTTTTTTTTGACACTGGTTAACAACCCCACAACGTATTAAGCCTCTAAATTCTCAGCCTTTTTTTTTGATGAAAATTACAGATGGCCAAAGATACACCGTTTCAAAATTTTCTACATTCACAGTTCAGTGACATTGACTACGCTCTTCCAACTGTGCTGTTATTCTCACTTAAGATGAAGGCTTACAGAACAAAATAGTTTTTCATTTAACAGTTACTACACATGTTGCCCTATGACAATGGTTAACAATCTCACAGCACATCAAGAATATCCTTACTCCACCTTGTGTTCCCTATCACCAGGGGGCTTCCTTGTCCCCTTCTGTCTTCTGGACCTTGTCAGTGGACTATTGTACCTCTTTAGTCTCATTTGTTTATTTATTTATTTATTTATTTATTTATTCTTATTTTATTTAAACACCATTTCAAAACTTTTTACTTACACATTTAAGTGATATTGACTATGCTCTTCCAATTGTGCTGCCATTCTCGCCCAAGATGAAGGCTTACAGGACAAAACAGCCTCCCATTTAATAGTTACTACAAATGTTGCCCTATAGCAGTGGTCAACAATCTCACAATACATCGACAGTGTCCTTATTCAATTTGTGTTCCTTATCATCAGTTTCCTACTCTCCCTCTGCCTTCTGGCCCTTGTCACCGGACTCCTGTACATCGTTAGTCCCATTTAGTTTTACTGGGGTGTCCATTCCCAGGCTTAACATCGAACCTTGAAGGTAACTTCCCCTCTGAGCTGAAAGGGTGTCTGGGGGCCACACTCTCGAGGTTTCTCTAGTATTCTTTAGGCCAGTATATCTGGTCTTCTGTTTTTTTTTTTTTTTTGGGAGTTAAAATTATACTCTACATCCTACTCCAGCTCTGCCCAGAACCCTCTGTTGTGATCCTGGTCAGAGGAGTCATTGGTGGTAGCCGGGCACCATCCAGCTGTACTGGGCTCAGTCCCGTGGAGGCCTTGGTAGCTGTGGACCATTAGTCCTTCGGACTAATCTTTTCCTTGTATCCTGTTCTCTTCGTTCTCCCTTGTTCCCGAAGGGATGAGATCAGTGGAGTATCTTAGATGACCGCTCATAGGCTTTTAAGACCCCAGACACTACTCACCAAGGTAGAATGTAGAGCATTATCTTTATAAGTAGTGTCATGCCAATTGAGCTAGATGTTCCCCGAGATCATGGTCCCCAGAGCCCTCCGTCCAACAACTCAGTCCCTCGGGGGGTTTGGATGTGTCTATAGGGCCTCCATGACCTTTCCTTGTGCAGGTTGTGTTAGTTTCCCCTGTACTATGTACTATCTCATCTCTCACCCAAGTTACCACTTACCTATTACCTCTTTAGTATTCCCCCCCCCCCTCCCATCCCTGGTAACCAACAAGGATTGTTACATTTTGCATGTGAATTTTTTCATGGGTTTTTACAATAGAGGTCTCATACAATATTTGTCCTTTTGTGATTGACTTATTTCACTCAGCATGATGTCCTCCAGTTTCATCCATGTTATGAGATGGTTCACCGATTCATTGTTCTTTCTCGTTGCATAGTACTCC
Organism: Dugong dugon; assembly: GCA_030035585.1. Taxonomy (NCBI): domain Eukaryota; kingdom Metazoa; phylum Chordata; class Mammalia; order Sirenia; family Dugongidae; genus Dugong; species Dugong dugon. Next base: position 23,821,225 of record CM057481.1, on the reverse strand, counting down.
ATTGTGTGTATGTACCATAGTTTGTGTATCCATTCGTCTGTTGATGGACATCGAGGTTGTTTCCATCGTTTTGCTATTGTGAATAATGCTGCCATGAACATAGGTGTGCATATGTCTATTCGAGTGATGACTCTTATTTCTCTAGGATATATTCCTAGGAGTGGGATTGCTGGATCGAATGGTACGTCTATTTCTAGCTTTCTGAGGAAACGCCATATCATTTTCCAAAATGGCTGTATCATTTTGCATTCCCACCAGCAGTGTATAAGAGTTCCCGTCTCCCCGCAGCCCCTCCAACATTTGTTATTTCCAGTGTTTTTGATTCGTGCCAGTAATGCCGGGGTGAGATGGTATCTCATTGTGGTTTTAATTTGCATTTCTCTAATGGCTAGTGATCGCGAGCATTTCCTCATGTGTCTGTTGGCCATTTGAATGTCTTCCTTGGTGAAGTGTCTGTTCATTTCCTTTGCCCATTTTTTGATAGGATTGGTTGTCTTTTTGTTGTAGAGGTGTTGGATTTTCTTGTAGATTATGGAGATTAGACCTTTGTCTGACTTGTACTGTCCAAAAATTTTTTCCCAGTCTGTAGGTTCTCTTTTAACTCTTTTGGTGAAATCTTTTGAAGAGCATAGATGTTTGATTTTTAGAAGATCCCAATTATCTAGTTTATCTGTTGGGTTTTTTGTGTTGATGTTTATGGTTTGTATCCTGTTAATGCCATGTATTAAGGTCTGAAGTGTTGGTCCTATTTTTTCTTCTATGAATTTTATAGTTTGAGGCTTTATATTCAGGTCTTTGATCCATTTTGAAGTAGTTTTTGTATATGGTGTGAGGTATGGGTCCTGTTTCATTTTTCTACAAATGGATATCCAGTTTTGCCAGCACCATTTGTTAAAAAGACTGTCTTTTCCCCATTTGATGTATTTTGGGCCCTTGTCAAAAATCAGGTGACCATAGGTGGATGGATTTACATCTGAGTTCTCAATTCTGTTCCATTGGTCAATGTCTCTGTTGTTGTACCAGTACCAGGCTGTTTTGAGTACTGTAGCTGTATAGTAGGTTCTCAAGTCAGGTAGTGTGAGTCCTCCAACTTTATTCTTCTTCTTCAGTAGTGCTTTACTTATTCGGGGTTTCTTCCCTTTCCATATAAAGTTAATAATTAGTTTTTCCATCTCTTTGAAGAATGTTGTTGGTATTTGTATCGGAATTGCATTGTATTTGTAAATTGCTTTAGGTAGAATTGCCATTTTCACAACGTTGAGTCTGCCTATCCATGAGCATGGTATGTTTTTCCATTTATGTAGATCCCTTTGGGTTTCATGCAGCAGTGTTTTGTAGTTTTCTTTGTATAGGTCTTTTATATTCCTGGTCAGATTTATTCCCAAGTATTTTATCTTTTTAGGGGCTATTGAAAATGGTATTGATTTCCTGATCTCCTTTTCATCGTTCTCTTTACTGGTGTATAGGAATCCAACTGATTTTTGAATGTTTATCTTGTATCCTGCTACTCTGCTGAATCTTTCTATTAGTTCCAGTAAATTTCTCGTGGAGTCTTTAGGGTTTTCTATGTATAGTATCATATCATCTGCAAACAGGGAGAGTTTAACTTCTTCATTACCAATTTGGATGCCCTTTATTTCTTTCTCTTGCCTTACTGCTCTAGCGAGAACTTCCAGCACAATGTTAAATAGGAGTGGTGATAAAGGGCATCCTTGTCTTGTTCCTGTTTTCAGGGGGAATGTTTTCAGCCTTTCTCCATTAAGAATGATGTTGGCTGTTGGTTTTGCATAGATGCCCTTTATGATGTTGAGAAATTTCCCTTCTATACCTATTTTATTGAGAGCTTTTATCAGGAATGGGTGTTGGACTTTGTCAAATGCCTTTTCTGCATCAATTGAGATAATCATGTGATTTTTTTCTTTCCTTTTATTTATGTGGTGGATTACGTTGATGGATTTTCTAATGTTAAACCATCCTTGCATACCTGGTATGAATCCTACTTGGTCGTGGTGTATTATTTTTTTGATATGATACTGAATTCTATTGGCTAGAATTTTGTTCAGAATTTTTGCATCTATATTCATGAGAGATATTGGTCTGTAATTTTCTTTTTTTGTGATGTCTTTGCCTGGTTTTGGTATCAGCGTTATGCTGGCTTCATAGAATGAATTTGGAAGTGTTGCTTCCTCTTCTATGCTCTGAAATAACTTGAGTAGAACTGGTACGAGCTCTTCTGTAAATGTTTTGTAGAATTCTCCAGTGAAGCCATCTGGGCCAGGGCTTTTTTTGGTTGGGAGTTTTTTTATTACCTTTTCAATCTCTTCTCTTGTTATGGGTCTGTTCAGATTTTCAATATCACTTTGTTGTAGTTTGGGTAGGCCGTATGTTTCTAGAAATTTATCCATTTCCTCTAGGTTTTCAAATTTGTTGGAATATAGTTTTTCATAATATTCTGTTATAATCCTTTTTATTTCAGTTGGGTCTGTTGTAATGTCCCCCATTTCATTTCTTATTTGGGTTATTTGTGCCCTCTGCTGTTTTTCTTTTGTCAGTCTGGCCAGTGGTTTGTCGATTTTGTTGATTCTTTCAAAGAACCAACTTTTGGTTTTGTTGATTCTTTCTATTGTTTTTCTGTTCTCTATTTCATTGATTTCTGCTCTGATCTTTACTATTTCCTTTCTTCCGGTGGTTGTAGGCTTTTTTTGTTGTTCTCTTTCTATTTGTTTGAGTTCTGTAGTTAATGTTTTGATTTTGTCCCTTTCTTCTTTTTTGATATGTGCATCTATTGCTATAAATTGTCCTCTGAGGACTGCCTTTGCTGTGTCCCAAAGGTTTTGGTATGATGTGTTTTCATTTTCATTTGATTCTAGGAATTTTTTAATTCCATCTCTGATTTCTTCTATTACCCATTGATGTGTAAGCAGATTATTATTCAGTTTCCATGTGTTTGATTTTTTTTCCTTGCTCTTTCTAGTGTTAATTTCTACCTTGATGGCATTGTGGTCAGAGAAGATACTGTGAATTATCTCAGCATTTTGGATCTTGTTGAGGATTGCTCTGTGGCCTAAGATGTGGTCTATTCTGGAGAACGTTCCATGTGCATTGGAAAAGAATGTGTACTTTGCAGCGGTTGGATGGAGTGTTCTATATATGTCTATGAGGTCCAGTTGGCTGATTGTGTCCTTTAGGTCTTCTGTATCTTTGCTAAGTTTCTTTTTAGTTGTTCTGTCCTTTACTGAGAGTGGTGTGTTGAAGTCTCCTACTATTATTGTGGAACTGTCAATTTCTCTTTTCAGTGCTGTTAGAGTTTTTTTTATGTATTTTGGAGCCCTGTCATTGGGTGCATAGATATTTATTATGGTTATGTCTTCATGATGGATCATCCCCTTAATCATTATATAGTGTCCTTCTTTGTCTTTTATGGTAGATTTTGTTTTAAAGTCTATTTTATCTGAGATTAGAATTGCCACTCCTGCTCTTTTTTGATAGTTGTTAGCTTGATATATTTTTTTCCAACCTTTGATTTTTAATAAATTCACATCTTTGTTTCTAAGATGTGTCTCTTGTAGACAGCAAATAGATGGATCCTGTTTTCTTATCCATTCTGCCACTCTCCGTCGCTTTATGGGTGCATTGAGTCCATTTACGTTCAGTGTAATTATTGATAGATGTGAGTTTGTTGCTGTCATTTTGTAGTGCTTTTTTTTGTGATGCTGAAGTTTTCTTTGTTCTTCTTACTCTCTTGTGCTGAGTTCCTTTTGTTTGTGGATTTTGTGTTCATTTCTTTTGTTTTTGTAGGTTTTGTTTTTGTTGAGACTTTATGTTTTTCGTCTTTATTTTTATGAGTTGGTTTGTTAACTTTTTTTGTGGTTACCATGAATTTTACCCTTATCTTTATAATTTTGTAGCAGTCTACCGTTACTTGGTATCGCCTTGCCTTCTTCTCCTTTAGAAGGTTCTATACCTATGCCGTTTGTTCCCTCTTTCATTGTTTTGATGTTGTTGTCATCCTTTGATTGATTTCTCTGATTCCCTGTTGTATATCTTTTGTTTTTGGAAAGTCGTCTGTAGTTCAGTTCCTAGAATGGTATCTGGTTCATGTTCACCTGCATCCTAGGTCCTAGGTCCTGCCTGAGGGCTTAAGCTGTTTGTCCTCAGATCGAAGAACTCCCTTTAATAATTCTTGTAAGTTTGGTTTGACTTTTGCATATTCCTTTAGTTTCTGTTTATCTGGAAATGACCTAATTTCACCATCAAATCTGAATGAGAGTTTTGCAGGATATATTATTCTTGGCTGACAATTTTTTTCTTTCAAGATTTTATATATGTCATCCCATTGCCTTCTTGCCTGCATGGTTTCTGCTGAATAATCTGAGCTTAGTCTTATTGTTTCTCCTCTGTATGTGACTTCTTGTTTTTCCCGAGCTGCTCTCAGGATTCTTTGTTTGTCTTTAGTTTTAGCGAGTGTGAATATGATATGTCTTGGTGATTTTCTTTTGGGGTCTATTCTATATGGGGTTCGTTGAGCTTCTTGGATGACCAGCTTTTCATCTTTCATGATATTGGGAAAGTTTTCTGTCAGCAGTTCCTCAATGATCCTCTCTGTGTTTTCTGTTTTCTTCCCCTGTTCTGGTATGCCAATCACTCGTAAGTTTTTGCTTTTAATTGTGTCCCACATAACTCTCAGGGTCTCTTCATTTTTCTTTGTTCTTTTTTCTGAGTTTTCCTGAAACAGAGTTGTATCCAAGTGTTTGTCTTCAGTTCCACTGATCCTGTCTTCCATGGTTTCAAATCTACTTCTCAGCCCTTCTATGACACCGTCCATTTCTGAAATCTTGTTGTTTATCTTTTGGATTTCTAATTGTTGTTTTTGTATAATTTCGAGTTGTGAATTTATTTTGGCATTTTGTTCTTGCATCATCTTCCTGAATTCTTCCAATTTTTTGTCTGTATTTTCCATAAATTTGTCTATTTTTTCCTCATGTTTGTCAGCTTTTTGCCTCAGTTCTTGGAAAATTCCGAGTATTAGTGATTTGAGTTCCGTATCAGGTACTTCTAGTGCATTTTCTTCCACAGGAGAGTTATCTGGTGTTTTAATTTGGACGCCTATTGGAGCCATCTTGTCTTGTTTTTGTAAATGTTTTGATATTGTTTGCTGTTTTCGGGGCATTCAGTAAATATTTCTCTCGTTTATTGATTGTAGATTTTTTTTTTTTTTTTTTTTTCGTTCTTGTGGTACAGCTGGGCAGATCTAGTTGAGGAGGAGCCCCTGGGATGGGTTGCTTGTGGCACTCACCGCAGCCACCAGGACGGTCGGTAGTCAGTGCTGGGCAGGTTCCAATAGGGTGTGCCTGCACCGCTTGGTGATGTGATGTCTAGTGCACGGTGCAGGTAGGTAGGGTGCAGCGGGAAGATGGTTATGTGTGAAGCTAAGCTGGATATGGGAGAGAGGAGAGAGGAGGAGGAGCAAAAAGCGTACAAACATAAAAGAATGCTAGAGGAGTTTGTCGTTGGAATGTACAGATGAGAGACTATGGGATGGAGGAAACCAGAAGGGGGAAGAGAAAGAAAAGGAAAGAATGACCAAATGAAAATCAGAAAAGTTAAAAAACTGCAAAGTTCCCAGGGATCGCACCGATGCAGCTATGAGGTCTGGGGGAGTTGGTCTCAATTTTCACAGCTCAGCCTGGCCAGAAGGTACAGAGGCATACATCGCCTGGTATTCAGGGATCAGAAAGAGAAGGAAGAGATAGAGGGACAAGAAATTAAGCAATGAAGAAAGACAAAAGAGAAAAAGAGGTAAAATATGACAAAACTAATCAAAAAAGGAAGAAAAATAAAATTGAGAAAAAAAAAAAAAAAAAAAAAAAAAAAAAAAGGGCAACACCAGCAGTCAGTGCCTACAAATGGGACCCAGAGAGCCCCCACTCAGGGGCGCTAATTCCAAGAAGCCGATAGTCTCGGGGTTAAGTGACCGTGGCCACAGGAAGCAGAGGGGCCAACGAACAAAGGCCCCAGGATCCCACCTGCGCGGGAGCCCAGACCTGGAAACAGCCACACGCCCGAACGCAGCCCTACAGCCCCGCAGGAGAGAGCAGAGACGGCCCTCGGAACCAGGCACCCAGGCAAAAGGAGGGGGAGGCGGCAGGAAAAGTTCCGCTAGGTGCCAGCAAACGGCTCCCAGAAAGCCCCCAGCCCGGGTGCGCGGAACCCAAGCACCGGCGCCCCCCCGCCCAGGGACCCCGGCCACGGAAAGCAGAGGGGCGAACGAACAAAGGCCCCGGGATCCCACCCACGCGGGAGCCCAGACCCAGAAACAGCCACACGCCCGCACGCAGCCCTACAGCCCCGCAGGAGAGAGCAGAGACGGCACTCGGAACCAGGCACCCAGGCAAAAGGAGGGGGAGGCGGCAGAGAAAGGTTCGCTAGCTGCCAGCAAATGGCTCCCAGAAAGCCGCCAGCCCAGGCGCGCGGAATCCAAGCACCAGCACCCCCCAGCCCAGAGACCCTGGCCACGGAAAGCAGGGGATCCCCAGCTGAGGCGGAGAGGGGTGGGTGGTGGGAGAGCGCGCACCGCAGTTTACCGGTCGTTCTGTCTCCGACCAGATGCTCTGCAAGGCTGTTCTCCCGTTTGCTGGTCTCTGATAGGAATCCAAGATGGTGGATCCGCGCTGCGTTAGCTGGTAAGGAATCTCTGCCTGAGTCTCTCCTCGCTCTCCGTTCTCTTTTAGTATTCTCACTCCGTTTGGTGTTTGGCTGAGTTCTTTATCTCTTCATTTGGTGTTCTAGGGTTTCAGGATTGTTGATTCTCTGTTAGGCTTAGTTTTTCGGATCTTTGCTGTGGAGGGACGGCGTGGTGTTTCTGCCTAGAGCGCCATCTTGCCCCCTCTGAAAAACTTGGTATATTCTTAAGGTGGAAAACTACGCAGCAGTCAGAAGTAATGAACCAGATTTATATACAGCAACATAGATAGATATCACAAACATGATGCTGAGTGAAAAAAATCAAAATTAGAATGAGATTTAGAGCCTCAAAAAACCATGAATGTAAGTTAAAATACACAACATAAAACAACACAATTAAAAGAAATGGGTGGAGGGTGGAAAGGAAAGACATACAGTAAACACACCAGATTGGGTGCCTACGCAGGAGGAGGGCCACACAAGTGGGAAGAATTAAAATAAAAGATAAGCAAAGATGTCTGTGCCATGAATCAAGGAGTAGGATCAACTTGACTTTGTGAACCTGAGGTGTGGCGGTGGGCATGGTGGGAAGGGAATGGCAATGTTCTGATGAATGAAACACAGTGGGTATGCATTTTTCATACTTGAAGCTTTCTGGTATTTGTCACTTGTAAATCTTGCTCCACAGCCACCTATAACGCACTGTGACAAGGCACCCAATAATATATCATCATTCTATAAATGTGGCATGTTTTGGCACAATCATTATCTCAATTTATGGATAGTATTTAATATGAACTAGGATAACAGATGCCAAAAGCTAAATTAGCTAATGCTGAATCTAATGAAGAGGAAAGCTTTGATCAGCTCTGAAATAAATTCAGGGAGAAAAGTAGATAACAAGACGCCTACAGAATTGAACTTGACACTGTGATTAATAACTTAGCATGGGAAGTACCTCTTAGCAGATTGCTAACCTCACATATCAGAGCTTACCCCGACAAGCTATAGCTTATTGCAAAAATGTGCTCATGTTTTACTTTAGAATAAATATGTTGCCTATAGGCTCCTGGAGGAGTCCTGGTGGTACAGTGGTTAAAGCGCTTGGCTGCTAACCGAAAGGAGAGTGGTCTTAACCCACCGGCCACTCTGTGGGAAAAAGATGTGGCAGTCTGCTTCCATAAAGATCTACAGCCTTGGAAACCCTATGGGGCAGTTCTACTCTGTCCTATAGGGTCGCTATGAGTCAGAATCGATTCGACAGCAGTGGGTTTGGTTTTTGGTTTTTATAGGCTCCTGGTGGCACAGTGGTTAAGTGCTCAGCTGCTAAACTCAAGGTTGATGGTTCAAATCCACCACTGCTCCAAGGGAAAAAGCTGTGGCAGTCTTCTTTCATAAAGACTGATAGCCTTGGAAACCCTAGGGGCAGTTCCACTCTGTCCTACAGAGTCACTATGATTGGGAATCGACACGACGGCAATGGATTTGGTTTGGTTATAAGCTCCCGGTTTAGTTTATAACATGCTTTTTGTTTTCCACCTCTAACTACAACGTTTATTTTACATTCTAAAACAAAATCAACTACAAGGAGATCAGCACCAGGTGCAAATCAACTAACTAATATGTTCTGAGAAGCTGCCACCTGCAGTGCTCAGTGCCAAGGGGAAAGCTATAGTGTGCTACGCCTGGGGCCTAAGTGGCTCATGATCTAACAGACCAACACTCAAGGTTTCCCATTCCTGCTCCTATAGGAGTTTTCATGGGATCTTGGAATAATCACATAAGTTTCTTTACCTGCCTTTCCTGAGTGACACTCTGAATTCCTGGCAACAAAGATAATGGATGGGTGAACACTGGAGGGCCAGGAATCCTCACTGTATTTCCCAGTTACAACCTATAAAAGGGGAGATACCACTATATCCCCATTACGCTACATATGATCTTTACTACTTGTGAAATGCAAATAGTAAAACCCTGGAGATCTGTTATAAATATTGACCCTGGAGTCCTTGTCAAGATACTCCTTTAAAATGGAGACCACTGTTCAACAAGAACCTTTTAGTACTCAGAAGACGAATCTTCTTAAAGGTCTAAGACAGACCACTTTATAAAAACCTATTGTAAGGAAAAGTTTAACAAAGGTTCCAGGACACCTTCTTCTCCTTCTTGGAAGGATGTTCTTAGCACAAGACAAAGCAAACCTTCAAGTTTTCGAACTTAAGCGGAAATAATTTAATTTGTTCCACAAAATTCCTCCATATCCTCCTTTTACTCACTGTAACAATAAACTATTCCAAAAATACTTCTATGTAGAAAATATTTCTTCATGAGTTCTCTCATGAATTAGGAATTCCCATTAACATCAAATGAAGAGGCAGTCAACAGGAAACACAGAAAGTATTAAATCTTCCATTAGGCTTAAACCAATTTCTTGTATGCTATGAGCTTCTGAACCAATGTTTCTGCAAGAGTGAGACAAAGTCTCTGAGCCCCTGGAGCTGCGTGGAATTAGGAAGAACATAAATACATGTGAGTACAAAAACAGCACCATTTAATGCAAGGTGGACAAACTCTGGCCCAAAGGCCAATGGGTAGCTCCAGGAGTAAGGGTTGGCTGTATCATGTCACCACCCACCTAGTGTGGCACTTCTTTTTTTTTCCCCTGAGTTGCTTTCTGTCCAACACCACCACCAACCCACGGCCTGCCACCATGATTTTCTCATCTTGCCTTTGTTCTACTCTCTGGGTAGGCTCAACCCTCTCCTCTCCGGGAGCCAGTGTTGTTGGGTGAAAAGGGACTAGGCATGAGCTCATATCCCGGTTCTACCCAATGCATTTCCCTAGCAAATGGAATGTAAAAAATTGAGCATCCTCCAATTCAGTGAGTAACAAATGAGGTATAACAGAGAGGTGGTAAGGTTTCTACAGGCTAATTCTTAAATATAACAGATAGCCAAGAATCACTTGACACTTGAGAAAAGCCTTTAGAAAAGAGGTAAACAGACACACGGCTATACATACATACTCTGCAATGAAAAAGGAGAAAATGAATCTCAGAGGAAACAGATAATTCAGGGAACCGAAGGGAAGGCTAGACAGAAAGAGAGACACAGAAAAGAAACCGAGGCACAGAGAAGCTAAACAACTCCCACAAAGTCACACAGTCAATAAGTGGCAGCATAGGATTAAAAATCAGGCCTATTATAGACTACTATAGTCTGTCAGTTTGTGGTATTGTGATGACTTGTGTGTTGCTACACCACTGGTATTTCAAACACCAGCAGGGTCACCCATGGTGAACAGGTTTCAGTAGAGCTTCCAGACTAAGACAGACTAGGAAGAAAGGCATGGAGATCTACTTCCAAAAATAGCCAATGAAAACCCTATGGATGGCAACAGAACATTGTTTGACATAGCATTGGAAGATGAGACCCCCTAGGTTGGAAGCCACTCAAAATACACAACAATGGACTCAAACACATCAAAGATCATGGAGATGGTGGTGTAGGACCAAGCAACATCTTGTTCTGTTAGACATAAGGTCACCCCATGAGCTGGAGCTGACTCAACGGCAACTAACAACAACATAGACTACTATATAAAGCCGTTAAAAGGAATGAAGTACATTTCGGGTTTAAAATGGGAGGCTGAGGATTCCTATTTATCTCTCATATACACATAGAAAAACAATCAAAAAGGCAGTAAAGAAATTTTTTAAAAGTACATTTTCTTAACAATGAAGGAAATGGGAAAGAGACCATCAGCACATGAGAAATTTCAGGAAATCAAAAAATAGATGAGAGTATATTGGATGATGAAGTTGAGTACAGGAAACTACAGCCTAGAATCCAGAAGGGGGCAGTTTCAGTTATGGAAGAAGCCAACCAATTCATTAGAACCTTGGAAAGGATCCACACCTGGACACTGCCCTCACAATGATAGGCTCATTTACTCCGTACAGTCTTGTATGCAAAATAACTTAGCTCAGATGCACACACGCATGTGCCACATGTACACAGACACAGAAACGGTATTTACTGAAGAAATTAAGGAACTTTCTTTTGGGGGAGGTCGCTAAGGGAGTTCAACACCACCTTCCACATTCTGGCACGGGTGACGGGGGGAAGGTGAGGGCAGTATTTCTGGTTCACACCAAGTCATCCATGATAAAGCAAAGCCTCTGTCTCTGGGAAAACCTTACCCATATCATGAATTCGTGAGCCATCCATGCTATTGGCTAATTCTTAAATATAACAGATAGCCAAGAATCACTTGACACTTGAGAAAAGCCTTTAGAAAAGAGGTAAACAGACACACAGCTATACATACATACTCTGCAATGAAAAAGGAGAAAATGAATCTCAGAGGAAACAGATAATTCAGGGAACAGAAGGGAAGGCTAGACAGAAAGAGAGACACAGAAAAGAAAGAAGGAAGGAAGAAAAAAAGAAGGAAAAAATATGGACGATAGTCTCAGGGAGAACTAAGAAATCTTGCATTCATACAGTGAAAACTGACACAAAAAAGGAAAAATAAAAACACTACAGAGTTCTTGGAAATTACCAAAATGAAAATATCAATAAAAGAGCTGGGGAATCTAGTCTAACAAATTTTTCAGAAAATAGAACTACGAAAAGCTAGAAAAAGAATAAATCAAAATAAATAGAATGAAGGAAATAATAAAAACAAGAGCAGTAATCAATAAAATAGAAAGCAAACAATACAGAAAATCAATGAAACCAAAAGCTAATTCTTTGAAAAGATCAATAACATTGATAAACCTCTACCCACAGATTAAAAATAAAATAAACACAAATTAACAATATCAGAAATGAGAAAGGGGACATCACTAAGATCCTACATAAATTAAAATGATAATGACAAAATAATAAGAACAATTTTATGCCAATAAACTTAACAACTTAGATGAAATGAACAAACTCCTTGAAAGAACCAAATTACCAAGACAGACACAAGAACAACTCCATTTACAATGGCATCTAAGAGAATAAAATACCTAGGAATAAATTTACCCAGGGATGTGAGACTTTTACAATGAAAATTATAAAACACTGCTGAAAGAGACTAAAGAAGATCTAAACAGATGGAAAGATGTTCCGTGCTCATGAATTAGAAGATTTAGTATCGTCAAGACGTTACTACTACCCAAAGGATCTATAGATACAACACAATTCCGTCAAAAACTGCGATAGAATTCTTTACAGAAATGGATAAACTAATCCTCAATTTTATATGGAAAGACAGGAGACCCTGAAGAGCCAAAGCAATTCTGAAGAACAAAGTAGGAGGCCACACACTTCCCAACTTCAAAACATATTACCGTGTTTTTATGGAAATAATGCAGGTGTTATACCTTTTTTTTGGCCAACCAGGTTTACAGGTTGCTGTAAAAAAAACCAGCACAGCACTCTTACAAAAATACCTAGGGAGACGGAGGGCATGGCTAGCAAAAAATGTGAAAACACTCATGATATTTGCATAAAAATATGGTAAGCAGCTACAGTAATCAAAACAGCCTGGTACTGGTTTAACGATAGCACACAGAGCAACAGAATAAAACTGAAAACCTAGAAATAAATCCAAACATCTACAGTCAATTTATTTTCAACAAGGGAACCAAATCCATTCAACGGTGAAGAACAGTCTCTTCAACAAATGGTGCTAGCAAAATTGGACACAGAAAAGTGAAACAAGCTCCATACCTCATGCTGTATACAAAAACTAATGCAAAATGGATCAAGGACCTAAATGTGAAATCTAAAACCATAAAGTTCTTGGAAGAAAATGCAGGAGCAAAGCTCTGGGATCTAATTTTCTTCAGGGATAGATTATCAAACACAACAACAAATGCATGAGCAGCAGAAAACAAAACAGGTAACTGGGACCTCATAAAACTTACATACTTTCGTTCATCAAAAGACTTTATCAAAAGAGTAAAGAGACAATCTACAGACTGGGAAAAGAGCTTCAGGAATAATATAACCAATAACGGTCTAATAGAAAACGTCTACAACTTAACAACAAAGGCAACACAATCAAAAACTGCACAAAGGACATGAACAGACCCTTCACCAAAGAGGATATTCAAATGGCCAACAAACATGAAAAGATGCTCAACATCATTAACCATCAGAGAAATCAAAGCCACAATGAGATACGATTTTACTCCCATTAGGATGACTAAGAAAATGACAAGTGTTGGAGAGGATGCGGGGGAAATTAGAACCCTCATCCATTGTCAGCAGGAATGCAAGTGGTACAGCCATTGTGGAAAAGAGTCTGGTAGTTCCTCAAAAAACTAGAGGTAGAGCTGCCATATCACCCAGCAATTCTCCTCCTAGGTATATACCCTAAGGATCTAATAGAGGTGACAAGAACAGACGTATGCACACCTATGTTCACTGCAGCACTATTAACAATAGCAAAAAGATAGAAAAAACCTAAGCACCCATCAATGGGTGAACGGATAAGCAAAATGTGGTACATACATACGATGGAATGCTACTCAGTGTTAAAGAAAAATGAGTTCCTGAAACATCTTACAATGTGGATGAACCTGGAAGGCATTACGTCGAGCAAAATGTAAGTCAGTTGTGAAGACAAATATTCTATGTTCTCACTTTTATAAAATGACACAAATAGGTAAATATACAGAAATTAACGTTCATTAGTGGTTACCAGGGGTTGGGAGGGGTGAAAGAAGAAGTACTCCCTAGGTAGCAGTCATTTTTTGTCTATACTAATGGGAAAGGTGGCACCAAATGCGGGTGAAGTTTGCACAGCATGACTGATGCAACTGATGTCAATTAGCTGTCCATAGGGAAGAGAGATGAATGGGTAAATACTAGTTTTTGTATGGTTTTGCAACAGTAACAACAACCAAAAGAAGGGGCACAAATGCTGATACTAATTAGACATGACCAATCACCTCATGGGATTAGTCTTCTTGGTTTGAGGGCATAGGACAGTGGTCTCGTGGAATAATCTAGTCAACCAGCATAATATAGAACTTAAAGTTTATGTTCTACCTGCCAGTATGGTGTGTAGTGTCTGGGGTCTTAACTTACGAGCAGTCATCTTAGATAAAACTATCGATCTTTATTCATCTGAAATAAAAGAGAAAGAAGGAAACCCAAGAATCAGAGAAGGAACTGGACTAGAGAACTAACCGTCTCCATGGACCACTGCCTCTTCTATCTTGAGACCAGAAGAACTAGATGGTGCATGGCTACCACTACTAAACATTCTGATGAGGGACACAACAGACACACCCTGTTAAAAAGGGAGAAAAAACTAAACATTCTGATGAGGGACACAACAGATACACCCTGTTAAAAAGGGAGAAAAAACTAAACATTCTGATGAGGGACACAACAGATACACCCTGTTAAAAAGGGAGAAAAAACTAAACATTCTGATGAGGGACACAACAGATACACCCTGTTAAAAAGGGAGAAAAAACTAAACATTCTGATGAGGGACACAACAGATACATCCTGTTAAAAAGGGAGAAAAAACTAAACATTCTGATGAGGGACACAACAGATACACCCTGTTAAAAAGGGAGAAAAAACTAAACATTCTGATGAGGGACACAACAGATACACCCTGTTAAAAAGGGAGAAAAAACTAAACATTCTGATGAGGGACACAACAGATACACCCTGTTAAAAAGGGAGAAAAAACTAAACATTCTGATGAGGGACACAACAGATACACCCTGTTAAAAAGGGAGAAAAAACTAAACATTCTGATGAGGGACACAACAGATACATCCTGTTAAAAAGGGAGAAAAAACTAAACATTCTGATGAGGGACACAACAGATACACCCTGTTAAAAAGGGAGAAAAAACTAAACATTCTGATGAGGGACACAACAGATACACCCTGTTAAAAACGGAGAAAAAACTAAACATTCTGATGAGGGACACAACAGATACACCCTGTTAAAAACGGAGAAAAAACTAAACATTCTGATGAGGGACACAACAGATACACCCTGTTAAAAACGGAGAAAAAACTAAACATTCTGATGAGGGACACAACAGATACACCCTGTTAAAAACGGAGAAAAAACTAAACATTCTGATGAGGGACACAACAGATACACCCTGTTAAAAACGGAGAAAAAACTAAACATTCTGATGAGGGACACAACAGATACATCCTGTTAAAAACGGAGAAAAAACTAAACATTCTGATGAGGGACACAACAGATACACCCTGTTAAAAACGGAGAAAAAACTAAACATTCTGATGAGGGACACAACAGATACACCCTGTTAAAAACGGAGAAAAAACTAAACATTCTGATGAGGGACACAACAGATACATCCTGTTAAAAAGGGAGAAAAAACTAAACATTCTGATGAGGGACACAACAGATACATCCTGTTAAAAAGGGAGAAAAAACTAAACATTCTGATGAGGGACACAACAGATACACCCTGTTAAAAAGGGAGAAAAAACTAAACATTCTGATGAGGGACACAACAGATACACCCTGTTAAAAAGGGAGAAAAAACTAAACATTCTGATGAGGGACACAACAGATACACCCTGTTAAAAAGGGAGAAAAAACTAAACATTCTGATGAGGGACACAACAGATACACCCTGTTAAAAAGGGAGAAAAAACTAAACATTCTGATGAGGGACACAACAGATACATCCTGTTAAAAAGGGAGAAAAAACTAAACATTCTGATGAGGGACACAACAGATACACCCTGTTAAAAAGGGAGAAAAAACTAAACATTCTGATGAGGGACACAACAGATACACCCTGTTAAAAAGGGAGAAAAAACTAAACATTCTGATGAGGGACACAACAGATACACCCTGTTAAAAAGGGAGAAAAAACTAAACATTCTGATGAGGGACACAACAGATACACCCTGTTAAAAAGGGAGAAAAAACTAAACATTCTGATGAGGGACACAACAGATACACCCTGTTAAAAAGGGAGAAAAAACTAAACATTCTGATGAGGGACACAACAGATACACCCTGTTAAAAAGGGAGAAAAAACTAAACATTCTGATGAGGGACACAACAGATACACCCTGTTAAAAAGGGAGAAAAAACTAAACATTCTGATGAGGGACACAACAGATACACCCTGTTAAAAAGGGAGAAAAAACTAAACATTCTGATGAGGGACACAACAGATACACCCTGTTAAAAAGGGAGAAAAAACTAAACATTCTGATGAGGGACACAACAGATACATCCTGTTAAAAAGGGAGAAAAAACTAAACATTCTGATGAGGGACACAACAGATACACCCTGTTAAAAAGGGAGAAAAAACTAAACATTCTGATGAGGGACACAACAGATACACCCTGTTAAAAAGGGAGAAAAAACTAAACATTCTGATGAGGGACACAACAGATACACCCTGTTAAAAAGGGAGAAAAAACTAAACATTCTGATGAGGGACACAACAGATACACCCTGTTAAAAAGGGAGAAAAAACTAAACATTCTGATGAGGGACACAACAGATACACCCTGTTAAAAAGGGAGAAAAAACTAAACATTCTGATGAGGGACACAACAGATACACCCTGTTAAAAAGGGAGAAAAAACTAAACATTCTGATGAGGGACACAACAGATACACCCTGTTAAAAAGGGAGAAAAAACTAAACATTCTGATGAGGGACACAACAGATACACCCTGTTAAAAAGGGAGAAAAAACTAAACATTCTGATGAGGGACACAACAGATACACCCTGTTAAAAAGGGAGAAAAAACTAAACATTCTGATGAGGGACACAACAGATACATCCTGTTAAAAAGGGAGAAAAAACTAAACATTCTGATGAGGGACACAACAGATACATCCTGTTAAAAAGGGAGAAAAAACTAAACATTCTGATGAGGGACACAACAGATACATCCTGTTAAAAAGGGAGAAAAATGTGGAACAGAACTTCAAATTCTTAAAGAATCCAGACTTACTGGACCTACTGAGGCTGGAGAAGTCCCAGAGACTATGGCCCTGAGTTGCTCTTCAAACTCTGAATTGAAACTATCAGCTGAAGTCATCTTTAAACTAAGTAACAGTTTATCTCAAAGAGTACAGACTGTCACTCTTGAGTACAGCATTTTTTTGTTTGTTTTATTTTTTTTAATTATCTGTATAAGACCAAAGGGTCAACAGGTATTTTAAAGCATAGATGACAAGGTTGAGGGGCAGGAAATTTAAGTAAATGGAATGAAAAAATCAGAACAGAAGAAATGAGAATGTTGATACAACCTGAAAAATGTAACCAATGTCACTGATCATTACTTCTAGAAACTGTGGAATAGGAGCAGGTTTTGCTATATATGTTTTCACCAAAAATAAAACAAAATTTTAAAAAATTGATAGAGGAAGAAACAGAAAATCTGAATACCTCCTTGTATCTATCAAAGAAATTGAATTAGTAATTAAAAACATTCCCACAAAGAAAACTTCCGGCCTAGATGGTCTTACTGGGAAATTATATCAAACATTTAAGGAATAAATAATACTAATCCTACACAATCTCTCTTAGGAAAAAAGAGGAGGAGGGAACACTTACGAGGACAGTATTGCTTTGATACCAAACCTGGACAAAGACATGACAAGAAAATAAAATTGCATGTCAATATACCTCATTAGCATTGATGCAAGAATCGTCAATAAATATTAGAATATCAAATCCAGCAATCTGTAAAAAAATATGACCAAGTGGGGTATATCTCAGGAATGTAAGGTTGGTTAAATAATGTAACTGACCACATTAATAGATGAAAGGAGAAAAATGACCTATCATTTCAAAATATGCAGATTTTTTAATTTTTTTTTACAAAATTCAATACCCATCTATGATAAAAACTCTCAGTAACATAGGAACAAAGGAAAATTTCCTTAATCTGATAAAGGACATCTAGAAAAAAACTACAGCTAACATCATACCAAATGGTGAAAACCTGACTTGTCTCTTAAAATCAGGAACAAAGAAAGGATATACACTTTCACTACTTCTCTTTAACGTGCTTCTGGAGGTCCTAGCCAGTTTAATCAGGCAAGAAAAGTAATTAAAGACATAGAGATTGAAAAGGAAGAAGGAAATTTGTTTTTATTTGCAGATGACACAGAAAATTCTAAAGAATATACAGTCATATGTCGCTTAACATCCATGATACGTTCTGTGAAACAGGATGTTAGGTGATTTCGCTCCTGTGCGAGCACATCATATACAGGTTGTCTCCAGTTTCTGCGCCTAGCTCCGCCTGCTATTCCACCCACCTGAGGAGTAGGAACAACCTGGCTTAGCAGCCCCAGCTGCCGCCTGCCCCCAAGACAAATCCTGAGCTGTATCCACTGGATACAGGCCCACCTTGCCAGGTGTGCGGCTGCGGGCTGGGCAGAAGTGGGGACTTTTTGCGCATGTCCAGGCGGCGGGGGGAAGGCTCCGCTCGGAGAGGTGGGCACAGGGACTAGGCGGGGAGCAGGTGTGCGGGTGCTGGAAGAGTGGCTAGCAGTAGCGGCCCTGGGTGCCACATCCCTGCTGGTGTAGGCCGCTTCCTGATCGTGTGCAGCAGGCCGCCATCGCCCAGAGCCTGGCCAGCGCCAGTTGCAGGGGGGAGAAACCACAGCACGTGCTGCCCTGCACCAGGAGTGAACTGCTGCAGGGCTGCTGGACAGGTGAATGAAGCCAGGGGGAGGGGAGGGAGGAGGAGCAGGCAGAGGAAGGGGTGCTATGGTGACTGGGATGTGCCCTGGAGGCCCGCTGCTCATTCACTCTGGGAGTTTAGGGTCTTTAACACCACTGGGGGGGGGGGGGGGATAATAAACAAAAGGATACCTGCTTTCCCTTTAAAAAACAAAAAAAAAAACCATATGGGACCATGGATGTATATGTGGTCGGACATTGCCTGAACAATGTTAACAATGTTAACAATATTATGTGGTGCATGACTATAGAAATACGTGTGTGTGTATATATATATATATATATATATACATATATATATATATATACATGCACAGGCAATCATGCACCACATAACGTCTGTTCAGGCAACGTCTGACCGCATATATGTCTGTGGTCCCATAAGGTTATAACAGAGCTCAGAACTGGATTTAGGCATGTTGCACTCAACAATCACGATGATCCTCAAAAACAAGGAAAAAGTTCTCCAAGCTATTAAAGGATTGGCTCTGCTGAAAGCTACAAGGCTAATGAAAACGTGAAGGTTATCAGATATGGAAAAATTGCTAATGACATGGACTGAGGACGAAACACAAAAGCGAATCCTTCTCAGCAAACTGAAGATCACTGCTAAGGCATGAAGCTTGTTTAAGATGCTTAAAGAAAAAGCAGGACCAGACTATGATACCGAGTTTACTGCTAGCTCCGGGTGGTTCAGGTGCTTCAACGCGCCTTTTTCGCTGCATAATGTGAAAGTGAGTGATGAGTCTGTGAGTGCTGATGCAAAGGCAGCAGAATTTGTTGAAACCTTAAAGAAAGATTGTAGAGCTTATTTGCCCCCCAAAATTTTTAATATGGATGAAACCTCTTATTCTGGAAGTGAATACGGGAAGGATCTTCATCCATAATATGGTGTTTGCACACATTCAACCCATATAATGTCTTATTTCACAGAATGTATCATGGACACTAAGTGACACATCTATATATGTGCGTGTGGGCGTGTGCGTATGTATCTATACGGGATTTGAAGGCACATGACCAGACTTTCACTACTCTCTTTTATAATATCCCAGGTCCTGTTAAGATCATTGCTTTATTACTTGCGTTGTTAGGAGAGAAAACTCTGAAGGTTTCTGGAAGTGGTAAGAACCATATCTTTTATCTTTGAAAATGAAACTACTCTAAATAAGAGATGCCTGAGGGTCACAGAGCAGATATCACAGTCAAAGCCTCCTTTTCCTGGACCCCTCCTAACCAAGCCCATGGCCTTTGGTCTCTGATCGTTCCTTAAACATACTTCTGTGTCAGTGTTTAATCTTTCCCTAATGACCTGAGTACTGGTATATTCTTGTAGGGATTCAGACACGTCAATTATGTATTTACGTCCTTATGTATATATTTTACAAAATCCAGCTCTTCCCTAGATGAACTGAAAGCTCCCCAGGCAAGGAAATTGACTGCCTGCTTTTGTAACAGCTAGCACCATCTGGAATCACTGTTGGACATAGTTGCGGGTCAATGAAAGGTCTATTAAATGCAGCGCTAACTTAAGTATTAACAATTACAATTGTACCTGATGGTTACCGGGGAGGGGTAGAGATGGAAAAACACTAAACAGACAATAGATAAGTGCTAACTTTGGTGAAGGGTAAGACAGTATATAATACTGAAGAAGCCAGCACAACTTGTCCAAGGCAAAGTCACGGAAGCTCCACAGACACATCCGAACTCCCTGAGAGACTGAATTACTGGGCTGAGGACTGTGGGACCATGGTCTCGGCGAAAATCTAGCTCAACTGGCACAACATAGTTTATAAAGAAAATGTTCTACATTCCAATTTGCTGAGTAGCATCTGGAGTCTTAAAAGCTTGTGAGCAGCCATCTGAGATACTCCATTGGTCTCACCCCATCAGGAGCAAGGAAGAATGAAGAAAACCAAAGACACAAGGGAAAGATTAGTCCAAAGGACTAATGGACCACAACTACCACAGCTCCCACCAAACTGAGTCCAGTTCAACTAGATGGTGCCCAGCTACCACCACTGACTGCTCTGACAAAGATCACAATAGAGGGTCCTGGACAGAGCTGGAGAAAAACGCAGAACAAAATTCTGACTCACAAAAAAAGACCAGACTTACTGGCCTGACAGAGACTGGAGAAACCCCAAGAGTATGGCCTCTGGACACCCTTTTAGCCCAGTAATGAAGTCACTCCTGAGGTTCACCCTTCAGCCAAAGATTAGACAGGCCTATAAAACGAGACTAAAGGGGCACACCAGCCCAGGGGCAAGGACTAGAAGGCAGGAGAGGGCAAGGAAGCTGGCGATTGGGAACCCAAGGTCGAGAAGGGAGAGTGTTGACATGTCGTAAGGCTGGTAACCCATGTCACAAGACAATATGTGTACTAATTGTTTAATGAGAAACTAGTCTGTTCTGTAAACTTTCATCTAAAAAAAAAAAATTACAACTGTGTTTCAAAAATTACATTGTAATCAAGATGCGGAGATTTTAACATTGCATCTTTTAAACAGACATTCTGATTGCAAAATAATTTTCCATTAAAGCATTTTTAGAAGGATGCCAAATAATTTCTCCTCTTATATAATACTGCCGTGATGAATCAGAAAACACTTTCCCACAGGTGGAAACCTATTTACAGCAACATCAAATGTTCAATCACAGGTTAACTAAGAGCAAAAGTATATTCAATTTAAAAAGAAATATTAAGAAATCTAGCTTAAATAAAACTTTTTTCCCCCTTACTTGCCATAAAATGTTTCCTATTTTGAGAACCAAGTTTCAAAATTTAAAAATTCTATGCTTAAGAAATGGAATAGCTTTTGCAGTCTTGGGTTTTCTACTTTTGATCTGAAATCTCATCACATCCCTATACTGTAGAGGATGGGAGTGCAGAGCCTCCTAGTGAACAGCAGGGGTGTTAAAAGTTCTACACTGGAGCCAGCTTTATTGATGACATTCTTGTATATGATATACTCCCGTGGGTACTCCCACATGCTGATAAAATCCCCAAAAGTCAACAGTTTAATTTAAATTGTGCTATTAACAGTACGTCAACAATGGTTAGAGAGAAAAAAACATGACCTGGACTGGCCCCAACTCATGCCCTCAAGAGGGCCCTTAGAGAGGCCTAGCATCTTGCTGTCTTTCCCTGGTTCATTCAATCTCCACTCTCCTATTTGACTTTATACTTCTCCTTTCTCTTCAAACATCCGACATCTCTCCCTACGTCCTCACTTTCAACAATGACATTACTTGGTATTTCATGAAGCAAACAACTTTCAGAAGACATCTGTACACTCCTATCACTACTTTTACCCACCTACCCGCACGTGGACCCAAACCCTCCACCCTTTCCTATGTTTTGAAGTCTAACACACTCACTTGTGTTGCAGTCCATCCCAGTCCCTCTCGCATAGGCAAGGGCATCATCCACCCTTAGAGAAGCTGCTGCAATGTATGTGAGTGGCATCACTGAGGCATAACTTTGAATCTGCTCCAATTCATGTTTTTCAATTGTGGTAAATATATAGGTAACAAAACATTTGCCATTTCAACAATCTTCACATGTACGTTTCAATGACATTAAATGTGTTCATCATGTTGTTCAACCATCACCCTTATCATAACCAAACTTTTCCATCACCCTTAACATAAACTCAGTGTATCCTAAGCATTGCATCTTCCTTTCCCCCTCCTTCCTGCTTGCCCCTGGTAACCACTAACAAACTTTGATCTCTATACACTTGCCTATTCTAGATACTTCAAATAAGTGGGGTCATACAAAATTTCCCCTTTTGTGACTGACTTATTTCACCCAGTATAATGTTTTCAAGGTTCATCCATGTTGTAGCATGTATCAGGACTTCATTTCAATTCATTTTTTAAATCCCTCACTTATACATTACCAAGGGCAGATTATTCCATAAACAAGGTAAGCACAGTGCTTACCTTGCTTACCACATCATCTGTAGTGAACAATTTCACATTTTTTTCACCACGTCAAAGACTGTGCTTCTAGGTATGGCTAACATTTGTCTCTCTCCCAACCCCACAGCACCTTCGTACAGAATCAAAACCTATTTTCAAATTTATAATCCCTGACAGGGGTGGATTATCCAATCAGCAAGGTAAGCACAGGCTTCCTTGTGTTTACTTACTAATCTGTAGTAAACAATTTCTTTTAACTTTTTTGTATGTTTGAAAATTTCAAAATAAAAAGTTGGGGAAAATCATTCACAGATCTGATACTGGCAAACCAGTATGCTTCCAATCCTATTTACAGGATTTTTGTCCCCCAAAATGTCTTTATCCCTCTAAGCAGGATCCAGTCACAATTTATGCACTGCACTTGGCTGTTATGTCTCTTTGATCTCTTTTACACTGAAACAGTGAGTGCCCAGTGTTAGACCTTTCATGACTGGACCCTGCTTGCTGAATGTCATGCCCAACCCTGTCTACACTCTCATCTTAGAAGCGATATTCCAAGTCCTTTCTCATTCCTGTGCTATTGCTCAGGGCAATCTACCCACTCACCCGTGCCAGCCAGGATAAAACTCAGTTTTGGAGGGCTCTGAGCTCCACAGGCAGAGTTAGGTATCAGCACCTCTGTGCTCACACGGTGCCACACATACCTCTACCATGCTTTTCATGCTACCACAGTTATTTGTTGACTTTTTTGGATGTGCCAAATCCCCAAAACAAAAGGAGAGAAATTCTGTTCCTTTTTCTATCCCTTAGTGCCCAATACAATGTGTGGCAAGTATTGAAGAAAACAGTTAATTTAACTCAGGGTTTCTTGATCTCAGCACTACTGATATTTTGGATTGGAAAGTTCTTTGTTATAGGGGCTGCCCTGGACACTGGAGGATGTTTAAGCAGCACTTAAATACTGGTTAAATAAATACATGACCCTGAGGTATTCCTATTCAAAAGGCAACCGTTTCTACAACAAGAAAACTGCCACCTCTGGTCAGTGGGAGTCCTGACAATGACTGTGAGAGTGAAACCCAAGTGACACAGATTCTGATACAACACAAACGGGCCAAGGAGAGAAACCCAAACAGGCACATGCAAATCCTTCTTCCAGCCAGCTTGCTTATACAGTTTTGGAATGGCCTAAAGAGTATTTTTCTACCGTCTGTGACTAAAGGTGTGTAAAACAGAGATCTTCTGTGGTTTAAATACGAAGCTATTTCAAACAAAGGCAAAATTATGATTACTGATTTCCACTGAGAATATAAAAGGCCATATAGGACTGACTGACAAGTGGTAGAACCACTTGCTAAAATTTTGAGCTCTGTTTTTTCTAATTTTCTTCCTTTTTCATATTAGAAGATTGTCAACTCAATGGCTCATAAGCAAAACTGGAGGAATCCACCAGATTAATTATTGAAAACCAGTATGTTACTTCTCCATGTCAGTAAACCGTTGGAGGACTTGAAGAGGGAAGGGCAACGTTTCTCTTGAAAATGAAAAGTTTTTCTTGCTAGCAGCTGAGAGCTTCTTGGTGGACAACAAGCAAAACCAATCTCTCCTTAATTACATTTTATAACTTATAAACATTTTTAATCAGCTAAAAGAAAGCTTTCATTAAGATGCATATTCATGAACTTTAGTTCTCCATAATAAATACATATTTTAAAATAGCCCTTTGATGCTTAATTCAGAGAAACTAAACAAACACTAGAGAAAAAGAATGAGTGGATATATAAATTAAATGTTAACTAGAGTGAGTCCCCAGTTTAAGAACGTCCGACTTACAGACAACTTATACTTAAAAATGAACAGCCATAAAGCCTATTATATTAAAAATTTGAGTTAAATACAATGGTTCACAATAATGAACTCATGCACTACTTTGTGACGCTCATGAAAACACTGTGTGGCTTCAGCAGGTCCTTGGGTCGAGGAAGGAGAGCACTGTCCATCATTTTAAGTCGGATCATGGTGCTGTCAACACTGTGTTGAGCGTGTAACTTTGTATTTGGCTTCAATTTTTTTTTTTACAGTAATCCCAAAAATCCTCCTAAAAAATCTATATAATCTAGTCAAGAAGACAATTTAAAGCTCAGTTTTCTCTCCAATTTTATTGTCACAATTATAATTTTTTGGGGGCCTTTGATTTTTAACTAGACACTATTAATTAAATATATGATCACTATAGGAAAAAAACACACACATACACAGAAAAACCAAAAGGAAAAGAATTATCCAAATCTTAATAGCCAGAGAAAAAAATTACTGCTAACTATTAATGCTTGGAGTATATTCATCAGGCCTTTTCCTAAAGAAATATACACATGTAAATATATACATTTATAAGCTTTTCATTTAACATATCATGACCATCTTTCCAACAATAGAGATTTATATGTATATTTTTGTTTTGCTTTTATACTAGCAAGGTATGCTATTACAAGGCTATCCCAACATTCAGTGAATTACTTAATGTGGGCACATAGCTCCTTTTCACTCTTGACCCTTATATACAACGTTAGAATGAAGGAACTTTTACACTTATTCTAACTTCACTTTCTTGACATAAACTGCTAAAACCAGAAGAGCTCAGTCAAAAGGTATACACTTTATGGTTTTTTATTTAAATTCTCAAATTAACCTCCAGAAATGTTCTACCAATTTACAAGACAGACTCATCAACAGCCTTTGTTTCTCTACTAGCACCCCAAAAATGTTCTAACAGGAATGTTCCAGCAGAATGTTTTTCTGTTTTTGTCAATCAGAATGGCCCAAAACAATATTCACTGTTTCAAAATTTCTTTCTCTCATTACTCGTAAGTATAAAATTGTTTCATAAATTTGAGAACACTCAAATTTTTTCTATTGTAGACTGCTTACCCCTTTTTATTGATGGTGATTGTTCTAATTTCATATTAATCTTTCAGAACTCTCTATAGAGAAAGAATAATTAACCATTTACTTGTCTTTTAAGTTTGCTTGTAAGTTTCCCTTAAAACGTTTTAAATGTTTAAAAAGTAGTCTAACTTGTGACTCTTTTCTCTTATAGTTTCTTGTTTTGGGATATTTATAGTAATGGTCTCCTCATCCAAAGATCAGATAAATGTTCTTGTTGTTAGGTGCTACCAAGTCGGTTCCGACTCATAGCGACCCTATATACAACAGAAAGAAACACTGCCCAGTCTTTTCCCATCCTCACAATCACTCCTATGTTTGAGCCCACTGTTGCAGCCACTGTTGTCAAGGGTCTTCCTCTTTGTCACAGACCATCTACCTTACCAAGCATGATGACCTTCTCCAGGGAGAAGTCCCTCCTGATAACATGTCCAAAGTATGTGAGACAAAGTCTCACCATCCCCATTTGCAAGGAGTACTCTAGCTGTATTTCTTCCAAGACAGATTTGTTCGTTCTTCTGGCAGTTCATGGTATATTCAATATTCTTTGCCAACACGATAATTCAAAGCCATCAATTCCTCTTCAGTTTTCTTATTCATTGTCCAGCTTTCGCATGCACGTGAGGGGACTGACAGTATCATGGCTTGGGTCAGGGCACACCTCAGTCCTCAAAGTGACATCTTTGCTTTTTAACACTTCAAAGAGGTCTTTTGCAGCAGATTTGCCCAATGAAATACGTCATTTCATTTCTTGACAGCTACTTACATGGGCGTTGATTGTGGATCCAAGTAAAACGAAATCCTTGAAAACTTGAATCTTTTCTCTGTTTATCATGATGTTGCTTCTTGGTCCATTTGTGAGATTTTTGTTTTCTTTATGTTGAGGTGTAATCCATACTGAAGGCTGTAGTCTTTGATCTTCATCTGTAAGTGCTTCAACTCCTCTTCACTTTCAATGAAGTTGTGTCATCTGCATATTACAGGTTGTTAATGAGTCTTCTCCAATCCTGATGCACCATTCTTCTTCATTTTGTCCACCTTCTCGGATTATCTGCTCAGCATACAGACTGAATAAATATGGTGAAAGGATACAACCCTGACACACCTTTCCTGATTTTAAACCATGCAATATCCTCTTGTTCTATTCTAACGACTGTCTTTTGGTCTACATACAGGTTTCTGCATGAGCACAATTAAGTGTTCTGGAATTCCCATTCTTCACAGTGTTATTCATAATTTGTTACGACCACACAGTTGAATGCCTTTGCACAGTCAATAAAACACAGGTAAACACCTTTCTGGTAGTCTCTGCTTTCAGCCAAGATTCACCTGACATCAGCAATGATATCCCTCATTCCACATCCTCTTCTGAATCTGGCTTGAATTTCTGGCAGTTCCCTGTCAATGTACTGCTGCAACTGCTTCTGAACGATCTTCAGCAAAATTTACTTGCATGTAACAATAATATTATTTGATAACTTCCATATTCTGTTGGGCATGTTTTCTTTGAAATGGCACAAATATGGATCTCTTTCAGTCGGCTGGCCAGGTAGCTGTCTTCCAAATTTCTTGGCATAGACGAGTAAGCACCTCCAGCACTGCATCCATTTGTTGAAACACCACAATTAGAATTCCGTCAATTCCTGGAGTCTTGTTTTTCGCCCATGCCTTCAGTGCAGCTTGGACTTCTTCCTTCAATATCATCGATTTTTGATCATATGCTAATCTCTTAAAATGGGTGAAAGTCAACCAGTTCTTTTGGT
This sequence comes from Dugong dugon, assembly GCA_030035585.1. Lineage (NCBI taxonomy): Eukaryota > Metazoa > Chordata > Mammalia > Sirenia > Dugongidae > Dugong > Dugong dugon. Next base: position 23,794,177 of record CM057481.1, on the reverse strand, counting down.
ACAGTGGTTCTGTGTATTTCTTAGATATTCTTTTGATGCTTTCTGCGTCATTCAATGTTTTGCCCCTAGAATCCTTCAAAACTACAACTCAAGGCTTGAATTTTTTCTTCAGTTCTTTCAGTTTGAGAAACGCCAAGTGTGTCCTTCTCTTTTGGTTTTCTAACTCCAGGTCTTCGCATATTTCATTATAATACTTTACTTGGTCTTCTTGAGCTGCCCTTTGAGATCTTCCATTCAGCTCTTTTACTTCATCATTTCTTCCATTTGTTTTAGCTACTCTACGTTTAAGAGCAAGTTTCAGAGTCTCTTCTAACATCCATTTTGGTCTTTTCTTTCTTTTCTGAATTTTTAATGACCTTTTGCTTTCTTCATATATGATGTTCTTGATGTCATTCCACAACTCGTCTGGTCTTTGGTCCGTAGCGTTCAATGAGTCAAATCTATTCTTCAGATGGTCTCTAAATTCAGGGTTATTCTCAAGGTTGTATTTTGGCTCTCATGGACATGTTTTAATTTTCTTCAGCTTCAGCTTGAACTTGCATATGAGCAGTTGATGGTCTGTTGCACAGTAGCTACCTGGCCTTGTTCTGACTGATGATATGGAGCTTCTCCATCATCTCTTTCTACAGATGTAGTTGATTTGATTGCTGTCTATTCCATCCAGCGAGGTTCATGTGTATACTCACTGTTAATGTTGTTGAAAAAGGTATTTACAATGAAGAAGTCGTTGGTCTCGCAAAATTCTATCACGCGATCTTTGGTGCTGCTTCCGTCACCAAGGCCATATTTTCCAACTACTGATCCTTCTTCTTTGTTTCCAACTTTCACATTCCAATCACCAGTAATTATCAATGCATCTTGATTGCATGTTTGATCAATTTCAGACCGCAGAAGTTGGTAAAACTCTTCAGTTAACTCATCTTTGGCATTAGTGGTTGATGCGTAAATTTGAATAATAGTCGTATTAACTGGTCTTCCTTGTAAGTGTATGAACATTATCCTGTCACTGACAGAGTTGTACTTCAGGACAGGTCTTGAAATGTTCTTTTTGACGATGAAGGCAAATGCCATTCCTCTTCAATTTTTCATTCCTGGCATAGTAGGCCATATGATTGTCCAATTCAAAGTGGCCAATACCAGTCCATTTCAGCTCACTAATGCCTAGCATATCTATCTCTATGTGGTCCATTTCATTTTGGACAACTTCCAATTTTCCTCACTTCATAGTTCATACATTCCATGTTCCTATTATTAATGGATGTCTGCAGCTGTTTCTTCACATTTTGAGTCTTGCCACCTCAGCAAATGAAGGTCCTGAAAGCTTGACTCCACCCACATCATTAAGGCTGACTCTACTTGGAGGAGGCAGCTCTTCCCCAGTCATATTTTGAGTGCCTTCCAAGTTGAGGGGCTCATATTCAGCACTATATCAGACAATGTTCTGCTGCTATTTTCACTGGCCAGTATTTTCAGAAGTAGACTACCAGGTCCTTCTTCCTCGTCTGTCTTAGTCTGGAAGCTCCACTGAAACCTGTCGACCATGGGTGACCCTGCTAGTATTTGAAATATTGGTGGCACAGCTTCCAGCATCGCAGCAACACGAAAGCCACCACAATACGACAAACTGACAAACGCAGGGGGTAGTTTTGCATATATGCCCTTAATTAGGTTGAGGAATTTCCTTCTATTCCTATTTTGCTCAGCATTTTTCTCAGGAAAGGGTGTTGGATTTTATCAAATGCCTTTTCTGCCTAAATTGAGATGATAATGTGATTCTTTTCCTTTAATTATGTGGTGAATTACATTGATTGATTTTTTAAATGTTGAACCATCCTTGTATGTTTGGTATGAACCCCACTTGGTCTTGATTTATTACTTTTTTAGATATGCTATTGAATTCTGTTGGCTAGATTTTTGTTGAAAATTTTTGCATCTATATTCATGACGTATATTGGTCTATAATTTTCTTTTTCAGTGGTGTCTTTGCCCGGCTTTGGTATCAGGGTTATACTGACTTCATAGAATGAATAAGGGAGTATTCCTTCCTTTTCAATGTTCTGGAATAGTCTGAGTAGAATTGGTATCAAGTCTTCTCTGAATGTTTGGTAGAATTCTCCAGTGAAGCTATCTGTGCCGAGGCTTGTTTTGTTGGGAGTTTTATTATGACATCTTCAATTTCTTCTTTTGTTATGGGTCTGTTCAAATTTTCTACCACTATTTGTTTTAATTTCGGTAAGTAGTGTGTTTCTAGAAATTTTTCCAGTTCTAGCTTTTCAAATTTGTTGTTAGAGTACAATTTTTCATAATATTCTATTAGGACCCTTTTTATCTCAGTTAGTTTTGCTGTAATGTCACTCATTTTATTTCTTATTTTGGTTATTTGCATTTTCTTTTTTCCCTTTGTCGATTTTATGGATCCTCTCCAAGAACCAACTTCTAGTCTTGATTCTTTGTATTATTTTTCTGTGCTTTATTTCATTTATTTCTGCTCTGATTTTTATTATTTTCTTTCTCCTGGTGACTGTGGACTTCTTTTGCTACTCCTTTTCTATTTGTTCGAGTTGTAGGGTTAACCTATTTTGGTCCTTTTTTTCTGTTTTGATGTGTGCATTTATTGCTATAAATTCTCCTCTGAACACTGCTTTTGCTGTGTCCCAAAGGTTTTGGTATGCTGTATTTTCATTCTTGTTTGATTCTAAGAATTTTAAAATTTCATTTTTAATTTCTTCTACTACCCAATAGTTTTTAAGTAAGGTGTTATTCAGTTTCCACCTATTTTTTCCTTGTTCTTTCTATTACTGATTTCTAGTTTTATAGCACTATGATCAGAGAAGATGCTTTGTATTGTTTCGATGTTTTTTAATTTATTGAGGCTTGCTTTGTGGCCTAAAACATGATCTATTCTGGAGAATGATCCATGTGTGTTGGAGAAGAATATGTACTGTGCTGCTGTTGGGTGGAGTGTTCTGTATATGTCTATGAGGTTGAGTTGGCCGTTATGTTATTTAGATCTTCTGTATCTTTGTTGACATCTTTCTAGTCGTTCTGTCCATCATCAAAAGTGGTATGTTAGGGTCTCCTACTACTATTGTAGAACTGTCTATTTCTCTTTTCAATTCTGTTACAAGTTTGTTTTATGTATTTTGGAGCTCTGTCATTGTATTCATAAATACTTATGATGGTTATGTCCTCTTGGTGGACTGACCCTTTAATCATTATATAATGCTCTTCTTCGTCTCTTATAATGGATTTTGACTTAAAGTCTATTTTATCAGAGATTATTATTGCCACTCCTGCTCTCTTTTGGTTACTGTTTGTCTTGGTCATCTAGTGCTGCTCTAACAGAAATACCACAAGTTGATGGTTTTAACAAAGAGAAGTTTATTTCCTTACAGTAAAGTAAGCTAAAAGTCCAAACTCAGGGTGTCAGCTCCAGGGGAAGGCTTTCTCTCTCTGTCGGCCTTATCATCAATGTTCCCCTGGACTAGGAGCTTCTCCGCGTTGGGACCCCGGGTCCACAGGACGTGCTCTGCTCCCAGTGCTTCTTTCTTGGTGGTATAATGTCCCCAATTCTCTGCTTGCTTCCCTTTCTTTTTATCTCTTGTAAGGTAAAAGGTGGTGCAGGCCACACCCTAGGGAAACTCCCTTTACATTGGATCAGGGATGTGACCTGGGTAAGGGGGGTGTTACAATCCCACCCTAATCCCCTTTAACATAAAATTTCAACCATAAAATGGAGGCCAACCACACAATTCTGGGAATCATGGCCCAGCCAAACTGATACACACATTTTTGGGGGGACATAATTCAAACCATGACACTGTTCTTGATATATTTTTTCCATCCTTTAGATTGTTAACCTATTTATGTATTTGTGTCTAAGGTGTGTCTCTTGGAGGCAACATATTGATGGATCATTTTTTAATCCATTCTGCCACTCTCTGTCTCTTGACTGGTGCATTAAACCATTTATATTCAGTGTTGATTATTGATAGGCATGATTTACTGCTGCCATTTTGTTATGCTTTTTTTTTTTTTTATTGTGGTATTAATGGTTTCTTTGTTCCGCTTAATTTTCTGTGCCAAGTTCTTTCTGTTTATGGAATTTTCTTTTTTCATTGTACTTTAGATGAAGGTTTACAGGCCTAGCTTCTCATTGAACAATTAGTACACATATTCTTTTGCAACACTGGCAACCCCATGACATGTCAACACTCTCCCCTTCTCAACCTTGAGCTCCCTATTACCAGCTTTCCTGTACCCTCGTGCCTTCTAGTCCTTGGCCCTGGGCTGGAGTGCCTCTTTAGTCTAATTTTGTTTTATGGGCCTATCTCTTTGGCTGAAGGGTGAACCTCAGGAGTGACTTCATTACTGAGCTAAAAGGTTGTCTGGGGGCCATACTTTTGGGGTTTCTCTAGTCTCTGTCAGGCCAGTAAGTCTGGTCTTTTTTTGTGAGTTAGAATTTTGTTCTACATATTTCTTCAGCTCTGTATGGGACCCTCTATTGTGATCCCTGTCAGAGCAGTCAGTGGTGGTAGCTGGGCACCATCTAGTTGTGCTGGACTCAATCTGGTAGAGGCCGTGGTATTTGTGATCCATCAGTCCTTTGGACTAATCTTTCCCTTGTGTCTTTGGTTTTCTTCATTCTCCCTTGCTCCTGATGGGGTGAGACCAGTGGAGTATCTCAGATGGCTGCACACAAGCTTTTAAGACCCCAAACACTACTCACCAAAGTAGAATGTAGAACATTTTCTTTACAAACTATGTTATGCCAACTGAGCTAGGTGTTCCCCGAGACCATGGTCCCCACAGCCCTTAGCCTAGTAATTTTGTCCCTCAGGGAGTTTGAATGTGTCTCTGCTTTATGGATTTTTTTTTCCGTATCCCCTGTTGTTGTTAATTTTGTATTTATTGGTTCTTTTTTCTTCTTCATTTTGGTGAGTAGATTTATTAATTTTCTTTGTGGTTACTCTGAAATTTATCTTTATATTCCTAACTTTGAAACAGTCTATTATATCTTGATATCACCTTGACTTTCTCCCTATATGGAAGTTCTATAACAAGACCATTTATTCCCCTTTTTTGTTTTGAAGTTGCCACCATTTACAGATTGACATCTCTGGTTCCCTGTTTCCAGTTTTATTTTACTTTTGAGAATTGTTTATCTGGGTTGGTATCTCGATGATGGTGTCATGTGCTTAATCTCAGGTTGTTGTTTGATGTCATTGGTTCTCTGTCCAAAGGACTCCCTTTAATATCTCTTGTAAGGTTAGTCTGGTTTTAACAAATTCCCTTAATTTATGTTTATCTGGGAATGTCCTAGTTTCGCCATCATACTTGAAAGACAATTTTACTGCATATATGATTCTTGATTAGCAATTGTTTTCTTTCAGGGTTTTACATGTATCATCCCATTGCCTTCTTGCTTGCATAGTTTTGCTTAGAAATCAGCACTTAGTGTTACTGGTGCCCCTTTGTAGGTGATATTTCATTTTTCATGTGCTGCTCTCAGAATTCTTTCTTTGTCTTTGGTTTTGGAAAGTTTGATTACGATGTGTCTTGGTGACTTTCTTTGGGGGTCTATCCTGTATGGGGTTCATTGAGCTTCTTGGATAGAAATCTTCTCAACTTTCATGATATTAGGGAAGTTTTCTGCCAATAAATCTTCAAAAATTCTCTGTGCTTTTTTCCTCTCCTCTTCTGGAATTCCCATTACGTGTAAATTATTCCTCTTCTTAGTGTCCCACATAACTCTTAGGCTTTCTTCATTTTCCTTCATTTTTTTTTGCTGACTGTTCCTCAAACAAATTAATATCAAGGGACTGTCCTATATTTCACTGATTCTTTCTTCCATTCATTCAGTTCTATTTCTATGTCCTTCCATTGAGTTATCTATTTCTGATATTTTATTGTTAATCTTCTGGATTTCTAGTTGTTGTTTTTGTATGGTTTCTAATTGTCTATTTATTTTGTCATTTTATTCTGGTATTGTTTACCTGAATTCTTCTAGGGTTTTGTCTGAGTTTTCCTTCATCTCTTTGAGGATTCTGTATATAAGTCTCTTGAATTCCTTCTCAGGTAGTTCCATTATTGTTTCTTCCACTGGAAGGTTTTCTTTCCCTTCATTTTGTTCGCTCATTTCAAGTATCTTATCCTGTTTTTTTCATATGATTTGTTATTGTCTGCTGTGTTCAAGGCATTAGGGTGTTAATTTATTTATGTATTTTGTATGCTTGTTTTGTGCTGATTCTTTTGTTCTGTTTTGCTGTATCTGGAGCTTTGTTTCTTCTCTTTCTTTCTAGAATGTCTTTTTTCCTTTGCATTTCTAAAATTTTTGTTATTTTGTGGTTCTGGTCTATGTGTGACTGTGGAGTGTCTGTTGGATGGGTGTGATTTTCTCTCATTAGTGGGTATGGTGGGTCACAACCACATGCAAGTCCTCTGTGGTTAGGCTCATATGTCTTCCCTTACTGGAGTGAGTAGAGGTGGGAGAGTGGGTTCTTTCCCTGACATTAGGTGACAAGTATTGGATGGTTAGGGTCCTTCCACAGTCCTTACGGGACCATGAGGTCTTTCTGGGTTGGTGCTAGCAGTTACTGCATTCTCTGGAGGTCAGGGCAGGATGTCTCTGTATCTGCTGTGAGAGAGTGCTATACAAATGGGCAGGGTAGGCCTGTTGTGCCTGCACAAATTGGCATCTCAGTAGGTGATGGGGGATCAAGGGGTCTCAGCCCAAGTATAGACAGCCTGCAGGAACTGTCTGGGTGTGGGATGTGTGATGTTGCAGTTGGGTGGACACTGCATGAGGGCACTAGGATCTCTTGCTCGTTGTTTGGCAGAGGCACATACGGGGCCTGTCAGGATGTGACTGGTGTTGCTAATGAGGTGATGTGTCTGTCGGGCCGATCACTGGGGCATGGGTGCATTCTCACCTGTCGCTGAGTTGGGCGCTGTGTGTGCACCGCTGGTTGCCAAGTGACTGGGGCAACATTGCATGGGTCACAGGTCTCCGAATGGGTGTCACAGGAACTCTCACTGTCAGCTGCTGGCAGGGCGGGACAGCACGGCGGAGGAGGAGTGTCTCACGTCTCCAGTTGCTGGTTTGGTGGTGGGAGCACATGTTGCTAATCACCAAGCAGGCAGGGCAGCACAGGGGTGGGCAGAGTGGGCACAAGCCGCTGGTGGTGGGTTCAACAGTGTGGGAGCATGCGCTGTGTATTGCTGGGTGGGCAGGGTGGCGCAGGGATGGGCAGGGCGGGCGCGAGCCTCCAGTCGCAAGTCCGATGGCTCAGGAGCATGCACTGTGGATTGCCGGGCGGGGGCGGGGACACACCACTGGTCACTGGGAAGGTGGGGGATGAGGAGGTGGGACTGTGTTCCCCCAGCCTCTGGAGCGGGCGCCTGGGCACTCACCACATAGTGCAGCTGGCTATCAGGACCTAGCCCTGGCCAAATGTGAGGTGGGGAGCTGTCCAAAATCTGGTCAGGTGGGGGATATCTAACCATGACTTCAAGGGTCCTCCACTCCACCAGTGCCACCCACCCAAATGATCAGGGACCACTGCTGGTGTGTAGTTCTGTCCCTATTTTCTGACAGCCTCCCTCCTCTATGGTTCCGTGGATCCTTAGGGCTCTCATCCGCCTTCCTGTGCATTCCCTCCTTAGATTTAGTTCATGTTCTGCTCAATTTGCTTCCCTCTGGGTTTGTATACACAGTATCTCTGTCTCCTATTGGAGATTCCGTGAAGTTGCCTTCCTGTACTCCTTACCTGGGAATGTTGCTGTGTTTGTCTCAAGATGGCCACACTGTGCTGGGCAGGCTGGAAAGGCACCTACAGTCCATAAGTCTCCTTGTTTGCTGTTTTCATCCAGTTTCTCCTTCCTTTCATTGTTCTATCCAATCCTTTATCCTTCTATTTGCTGTTCTGGGTTCCCAGGTTGTCATCTGTATCTGTTTCACTTGGTTTCTTGGTTCTTTGCCATTGGGGAAAGACAGGGTGTGTGTGATTAAGACGCCATCTTGGGCCACCTCTCCATAATGGGTTGGTTCTTGGTGTCTTCCTGAAGTTGGTCTATCCTTCCTCCTTCACTGTACCATATATTTTATCAGGTGGAAACTCCTTAATGCTTATAGGATGTAATGGACACCACTTCCCTACCATTTCTCTGTTTCCTCACTGATGGATTTCTTCCTCATTTTTCTTTGTAATTTCTGTTGGTTTCTCCCCTTATTTCACCATCTTTCAGGAAATCTTGAATTAGATCACTTTGTGGAACTTTGTATGAGCAAGCTGTACCACTAATAAGAATAAAATTATAAGAAACTTTAAGATCAACTGTTAAAAAACAAATCTAACTCTAAATTAATTGATGACCATAATATCAATTTCGGAAAAAGAAATAAAACACAGCAAACCTGCTTGCTGACTGAAAATTAATTTCTCCGGTCTACTCAGAATGGAGACAGAATCTCCACAGTGGGCAGATTTTTGGCCCTTTCTTGAGAAATCCAAGGGCTGAATTTATGCTATAATATTCTATTGACTGAACATCTACAGAAAGTCTCCTTGAAAAGACTTCTTGCCCCCAGAACTACTGGGTATACCCTGGAAGGTTCATACAATTGCTGACCAGCTATTTACCTAATTAGTACCATGAATTTATTCCCCTCAGGATGGACACAATAGTTACTTTTTTTTCTTTTAGCACGGTGAGATTTTTTTCATTTGAAAGTATACATATGCATATGGTAAAATAAAAAATTACAAAGAGTATGGTGTAAAGTAGGTCTACCATTCACTGCTGGTCTGCCCTCATCCTACAGTGTTCCCCCTAAAGAGAAGCCCTGTCACTTATCTACTAGTCTACAAAGAGAGAAATCCTTCATTATCCCCCAAATCAAAACTCATCAGTGTATTACATGATAATGAGAAGATACAGTATTACAAACTATTAAGAAAGCTAGCATGATACCAAAAGTACTGCACTGGATAAGATTTTATCTAGTTTTCAAGGCAATTATTCATTCAACAAACATTTACTGAGCATCCATCATATGCTAGGCACTGCTAGGGATTACAAAATGAAACAAGACATGACCCACACACTATTACCCTCTGTTTCATCTTATTAAGAAAACAGTAAGAAGAGCTGACAGTTATTATTTAAGTGTTAAATCAATATGCCATTACATAAAAACTATTTATAAACCAAATGGAACAATTCCAACACAGATCTCAGACTCTAAATACATCCTCGGATCCTGGACCATAATACTGTACTTATAGTAAGTTCAGATGGGGAAAGAATGGTCTGATGACAAATTACCCCTCACCTTAAGTATCCTCACATCTCCTTTTACTGTTAGACAACTTGGGATGTGATCATGTGCAATACCACCAGGAAGACATGGGGTTAACATCACCTTCCTGTTTGGGCAAAATGTAATCTTAATACAAAGGTGATGCCTGTTGCTGTTATGAGCAAAAAAAAAAAGGAGCAAACATCACTTATTAGTGGACAGAACCCTTTAGCTTTGGCAGGTGACAGCCATCCTTCAATGACCTGCACACCAAAGGCACGCATGGGAGGTAGGGGTGGGAGTGTCTTCAAGCATTTCACTATGGCTGGCCTCTGGGGAAGGAGTGCCTGCTTTTTAAGTTAATGCTTGAATATAGCACTTATCATGTGCTAGACCTTCCTCTAAGTGCTCTTCATATTTTTTACTCATTTAATCCTCAAAACAACCCTATGAGATAGGAACTATATTTATCCCCATTTGACAGATAGGAAACCAAGGATCAAAGAGGTTACATACCTTGGCCAAGCACAAAGAGCTAGTGAGATGTCTGCAGGAGCCACACAGAGGTTCTAGATATAGAAGTGGGGGTTGGTTGGGAATACAGGCCTTAAAATGTGTCCTCATTAAGTTGTCTCTTCTGTACAATACAATACTGAAACCAACAACCTGAATAACAGCAGCAGAGCCCACCTCACCATTGTGCTACAAATGAAAATGCCAATACTCACAATATCCCTTAAATTAGGTGCTTTAACCCCTATTTTATAGATTAGGAAACTAAGGTCCAGAAAAGTAACTTTCCCCAGCTAGTCATATCTGAGGCCAGGATCTTGCCTGTCTGATTCCAGACCCCTTGCTCTTTTCACTCCACCATAGCACCTCTCTGTATAGGTATGAGTGAGAAATTCTGAGGCCATCACAATAAGGAAAATAGTGGCTCTATCTACTCTGATGGTGTATACTTATGCTAATGTAGACCGGCCTCCTATTTGGATAGAAGTTTTCAGGCACAATTAATTAATTTAATAAATGTTTAACTTTCACCCTTATGTAGTGTTCGTATCTGATATAATTTTTCTTATTTTAAACAATATAGAACACTTGTACCTTACATATGTGGCAGATAATTCAGTAATAAATTGACTAGGATCTAACATTTGGCAAAAGCTTCAAAAATTCAATAGTTAAAAGAAAGTCTACTAGATCATCAGACTTCCAAATTCTATCTCTATTTTAAGGTTAGAGCATCTGAAAGCAAAGCCAAGCGCCTGGGTGATAATTTCACAGCCCCCTGCAGAAATGCTTCTATTAAGTTAAGGCACTTTAGAACTGTACTGAACTAACCATCTGAATGGCATATTATGCACATTTTCCAAAACTGTCCTTGAAGACATTGATCATTATGAAAACCAAGGTTCCCTATTCGAGGAATTATATGATAAATTCATCTTTGAGTTTACTTCAAAAAAAAAGTCTCTGAAGAATTTTTATGCTTTCTTTTGTTTGAGAACAAAAACAGATGTACTACCTTTCTCTTTTTACTTGAGCTGACAAGAAAACTTAAGATTTAAGGCCTAAATATACTAAGTATCTCATCTTGTGTGGATAGAATATACCATTCACTAGCCAAGATGTTCTCTAAAAGTTTTTGTACCTCATTACCTTACTTACATTTCAAATTTTATTGTTACTTCCTTCTTCAAGTAGGTAGAACTAGAAATCAAAAATAAATATTAAACTTTTATGTATTAATTCAGAAATTGGCAAATCTAAAATTCCAGCAAAAACTGTCAAATTCTCAGGACTCAGTGATAAACACGAACCAGAGAATGAATGAACTTTAGTGAAACGTGGTTGGTAGCTTTGCCCTGAAGAGAGCTTTAAAAAAAAAAAAAAAAGGAAAATTTAGGGCAGCAGACATTTCTAAGAAGTTTAAGTACTGGATAGACTAAGTAGGGAAAAAGTTAATTACCACAAATGGTTAAAATTAAGATGTAATGCTAGGATTTGAGAGACATCTGGAATAAACAGATGAACTTATTTCTGCTCTCCGCTCCCTCCAAATCTCACTAAAGTGACAGTCCAAAGTGCCCTGACCCAAGCAAAGCTCAGGAGACAGGGCTCTGGAACCTCTGAAGGGCTGACTGAAGGGCTGCAGGAGGGTCGGGAGACTCTCCCCACAGCTCCCAGGCCTTCAGAGCCAGGGTCCACCTCCTCCAACCTAGTGAAAGACTAAAGCCTTCCTCCCGAGTGAGACTGAACCACAGGGAGCAGAAGCATAGCAATAAAAATGTTGTTATAAAAAAAAAAAATGCTGTTATACTGAAAGGGATACGAAGAGGAAGCAGAGACATGGCAGGGAACAGAAGAAAACTTTAGAGGGATGACAATGCATTCATGAAACAAAGGACAGACGTCAATTTTAAAAGGTGGGCAAGCATTCAGGGAACAAAAAAGAGCTCTTAAATACTAAACATAGCATAAATAAATTCAGTAGAAGAACTGAAAACTACAGATGAGGAAATTTTTCTTTAAAATACAACAGAAAGACAAAGACACAGAAAATAGGGAGGGGAAAAAAAAGCCACAACAAATGATAAGTGCAGATAATGCAACAGAGGTCCAGAAATAGACAAGATGGAGAAGAGATACTTCTCAAAGAAATAATTCAAGACTTGCACAGAACTGAAGAACTGTCAAGATGAACTGTCAAGATCAAATGATGAAGAAAAACCAAGGCATATCATCATGAAACATCAGAACACCAAGGATAAAGAGAAAACTGAAAGCTTCTGAGACAATGAACAGGTCACACAGGAAAGATCAGGGATCAGACTGGTATCATCCTCTCAACAGCAGCACTGGAGGTAACTGAGCAACGACTTCCAAATATGGAAAGAAATGGACATAAAAACGTTTTTAGACACATAAGATTCCAAAATTTATTTCTTATGCACCTGCCAAAGCAAGGGAGGTGATTACCAAAAAAGGTGTACGAGAGCAAAGCAAAGTAAATTCTCAAAAAATTGGTAAATGAGGACGAGAACCATGAAGCTTGGAACAAATTAACAGGAATTCTAGAAAGAACCTCTCCAAGGTAAACAAAACAAAACACTAATAGGCTACCTGATGTTAATGGTTAAGCACACTAAATTTAGGAGTGAATCAGTGAATGAATCAGAAGTACATAGAAAACCAAGAAAATCTGAAAATGAGGCAATTATCAACTCAAGGTGGGAGGAATTATACAAAAAAGAAAACATAATCATGTCACACTACATGCTTAACTGTGAATAATATTTGCATAATATGTATGCATAATAATATAATCACTAAATACTGATTTAACTAAAAGTTGTGACATAACTACATTGAAGGATGGAGACACACAAGTATGGGGGGAGTGCAAAAACATTTGCGTTATATAGGAAGGGTCAATAAAACTGAAATATACATTATTTAGAAATGCAGAGGTAAATAGCAGTAGAAATGGCTAAAAATTGAGTCAACTCTAGGAAACTGGAAATGGTCAGAGAACAGTTCTTTTCGTTGTTATTCTTATAGGAATATTTGATCTTTAAAGTTATTGTTATGGATTGAATTATGTCCCCCCCAAAATGTATCAATTTGGCTGGGCCATGATTCCCAGTACTGTGTGGTTGTCCTCCATTTTGTGATTGTAATTTTATGTTAAAGAGGATTATGGTGGGAATGTAACATCCTTACTAAGGTCACATCTCTGGTTAAATGTAAAGGGAGTTTCCCTGGGATGTGGCCTGCATCACCTTTTATCTTACAAGAGATAAAAGGAAAGGGAAGCAAGCAGAGAGTGGCAGACCTCATACCACCAAGAAAGCAGCACTGGGAGCTGAGCACATCCTCTGGACCCAGGGTCCCTGGTCGGAGAAGCTCCTGGTCCAGGGAAAGACTGACAAGAAGGCTGACAGAGAGAGAAAGCCTTCACCTGGAGCTGACCCCCTGAATTTGGAATTTAGCCTACTTTACTATGAAGAAATAAATTTCTCTTTGTTAAAGCTATCCACTTGTGGTATTTTTGTTATAGCAGCACTAGATGACTAAGACAGTTATGTATTACTTTCGTAAAAATAAAATATGATTAAGAAAAAAACTAAATAAACTTGGTCAAATATAAGCAAAAAATTTAAAAAATCTAGTTTCTAAATTATGGCAAGTACTAAGACTGATACTCAATTTGTGACTTTAGAGAATGATGGCATCTCAGGGTGGGAAGCATCTTTTTTAAAAAAAACTTTATTTTCTTGTTGCTGAGATTATACACAGCAAAACATACACCAATTTAGCAGTTTCTACATGTACCATTTAGTGACACTGATTACATTCTTCAAGTTGTGCAACCATTCTTACCCTGCTTTTCTGAGTTGTTCCTTCCCCATTAACATAAATTCACTGCCCCCTAAGGTTCCTATCTAATCTTTCAAGTTGCTGTTGTCACTTTGATCCCATATAGATAGTTCTTAAAAGAACATAATGCTCAACAGAATACGAACAATGCACAAACACCAGAAGAGAAACTAGATAACTGGGAGCTCCTAAAAATCAAACACTTATAGTCATCAAAAGATTTCACCAAAAGAGAAAAAAAGAGAACCTACAGACTGGGAAAAAAAATTTTGGCTATGACAAATCCAATCAGTGTCTTATCTCTAAACTCTACAAAATACTGCAAAACCTCAACAACAAAAAGATAAATAACCCAATTAAAAAATGGGCAAAGGATATGAACAGGCACTTCACTAAAGAAGACATTCAGGCGGCTAACAGACACATGAAGAAATGCTCACAATCATTAGCCATTAGAGAAATGCAAATCAAAACTACAATGAGATACCATCTCACCCAATAAGGCAAGCATTAATGCAAAAAACACAAAATAATAAATGTTGGAGAGGTTGCAGAGAGACTGGGACACTTATATACTGTTGGTGGGAATGAAAATGGTACAACCACTTTGGAAATCAATTTGGCGCTTCCTTAAATAGCTAGAAATAGAAGTACCATATGATCTAGCAATCCACTCCTTGAAATATACCCTAGAAAAATAAGAGCTGTCACACGAATAGATATATGCACACCCATGTTCACTGCAGCACTGTTCACAACAGCAAATAGATGGAAACAACCTAGGTGTCTATCAACGGATGAATGGATAAACAAATTATGGTATAGTCACACAGTGTAATACTACGCAACGATAAAGAACAACAATGAAGCTGTGAAACATAACATGGAGGAAATTGGACAGCATTATGCTGAGTGAATTCTGTCAGTCACAAAAGGACAAATATTGTATAAGACCACTATTATAAGAACTCAAGAAAAGGATTAAACACAGAAGAAAACATTCTTTGATGGTTACAAGAGTGGGAGGGAGGGAGAGGGTTATTCACTAACTAGATAGTAGACAATAATTATCGTAGGTGAAGAGAAGGACAGTACACACTACAGGGGAAGTCAGCACAACGGGACTAAAACAAAAGCTAAGAAGTTTCCTGAATACAACCAAACACTTCGAGGGACAGAGTAGCAGGGCTAGGGGTCTGGGGACCATGCTTTCAGGGGACATCTAGGTCAACTGGCATAACAAAGTTTATTAAGAAAATGTTCTGCATCCTACTTTGGTGAGTGGCGTCTGGGGTCTTAAAAGCTAGCAAGTGGCCATCTAAGATGCATCAGTTGGTCCCAACCCACCTGGAGTAAAGGAGAATGAAGAACACCAAAGATACAAGGAAAGTATTAGCCCAAGAGAGAGATAAGGCCACATAAACCAGAGACTGCATCATCCTGAGACCAGAAGAACTAGATGGTGCCTGGCTACCACTGATGACCATCCTGACAGGAATACAACAGAGAGCCCCTGATGGAGCAGGGGAAGGGTGGGATGCAGAACTCAAATTCTAGTAAGAAGACCAGACTTAATGGTCTGACTGAGACTGGAGGGACGCCAGAAAGCATGGCTCCTGGACTCTCTGTCAACCCAGAACTAAAACCATTCCCAAGACCAACTCTTCAGACAAAGATTAGACTGGACTATGGGACATAAAATGATACTTGTAGATACATGAGATTAAATGCGCAGCTCCTGTCCAAACGTGAGATGAGAAGGCAAAGAGGGTCAAGAGCTGGTTGAATGGACATGGGAAATCAGGGGTGGAAAGGAGAAGTGTGCTGTCACAGGATAGGGAGAGCAATTAGGGTTACATAACAATGTATGTATAAATTTTTGTATGAGAGACTAACTTGAATGGTAAACTTTCACTTAAAGTACAACAGTAAAAAAGAAAAACAACAAAAAAATAGAACATAATGCTCAAGGCAGACATTTTTTACTAGTTAAGCTAAACTTTTGTTTGATTTTAAGAAGACTTTAGGAGGTATTTTTGGTTTAAGGTTTAAAGATTATCTTAGGACAAAAGTTTCAGACTTCAGGAAGTCTGGAATCCATGAGAATTTGAAATTCTGTTCTGCATTTCTCCCTTCTGATCAAAGATTCTCCTGTAGAATCTCTGCTCAAAATGTTCAGTAATGGTAACCAGGCACCATCCAGTTTTTCTGGTCTCATGGCAAAGGAGGCAGCTGTTCATGGAGGCAATTAGCCACACATTCCATATTTTCCTTCCACTCCTGACTCTCCTCCTTCCTCTATTTCTCCAGGCAAAGAGAGATGTTGTGCCTTGGATGGCCACTTGCAAGCTTTTAAGACCCTAGGCACTACGCAACAAACTAGGAGGCAGAACAGAAGCACTAAACATGTTATTAGGCCAATTAACTGGGATGTCCCATGAAACCATGACCCTAAACCTCCAAACCAAGAAACCAAATCCCATGTGGTTTTTGATTATACATAATCAGCCTTGGTAGGCAGCTACTCTTTTTTTTTCCCCCCTGTTGCTGGCAGGTACTTTTCTGGTCTTTTTTGTAAATATATCTAAGAGTCCTGGTGATGCAGTGGTTAAGTGCTCAGATGCTCACCAAAAGGTCGGCAGTTCGAACTCACCATCCACTCTGTGGAAAAAAGATGTGGCAGTCTGCTTCCATCAAAATTTAAAGCCTTGGAAACCCCATGGGGCAGTTCTACTCTATCTTATAGGGTAGCTATGAGTTGTAATCAACTCGATAGCCAACGGGTTTGGTTTGGTTTGGTAAACGTATCTATCACACAACTTTTGACAATTCCACATTTTACATGTATACAACTTATTGATAGCCATTACAATAATCACCTGTGCAACCCTACCCTTAATCAATGTGATATTTCCATCACTGTTAAGTTCCCGCTTTCCCCCTCCCTCCTGCCCCTGGTAACCACTAATAAACTTCTTTCTCTAGGGTGGGAAGTATCTTAACGATCGTTTAATTTATGCCACCTGCTCCCCAATGTGAGCCTAGCTACTTTCATTTTTTAATAACTCTGCTCCCAGGAACTACTCCCAAGACAACTATGCTCTCCAAAAGGACACATCCAGATGAACACGATAATCCACACTACTCAGAGGTGGCCAGGACGAACTTCGAAGCCTCATCTTTTCTGATTTCTTCTTTCCAATCACTCTCTAGCTTCTGATGGGCTGTCTGCTTCCCAGACTGAGTGGCCAAAATGGCCATGACCAACAGCTCTGAGTCACATCTCGCCTACCCAGGAGAGCAGTCAGACCAAGATGGGCCCCTCCTGTGACAATTCCAAACCCTCCAAGCAAAGGCCCACACAGGTGGCCCTATGCCAGGAGCTCACGTGCTTACTGCTGGGCCTGGAACAGGAGAGGGGACCCCAGTCTCTCAAAGAGCTGGGTCCACTGCAGTCAGCGGGGGCGGGGGGGGGGCAGGTTTCCAGAAGAAATGGGTAATGGGCAGGTAATCCAATAAATAGGACATTGACGTTAAACAGCGAGACTACTTATTAGTCTCTTAAGAGATTCGATTTTGGAACATGTTTAAGAATTATTAAATTATATCTCCTCTTAAGAACACATGATTTTACGTTATAAGCTTCATGTGCTCTGAGGCATTGGTGGGTTATCAGCACTGGACACCATAAAACAGAAATCCAGCAGGATGGCCATTCCTTTTTTAAAATTTTCTTTATTCTTTCACTTTGTCTGTTCATTTGTGGTGGAAAGAATGACCTCCTAGGTGACTCTACCCAGAATAAAAACAATCTGCTTCCAGGCCTTAGGCTTTTTTCTCAATGAGTTTAGTAAAAGTGTATTTTCATAGTGTTCTGGGGATCTTACAGAGCCCTGGTGGCATAGTGGTTAAGAGCTCGGCTGCTAACCAAAAGGTCGGCAGTTTGAATCCACCAGCTGCTCCCTGGAAACCGTATGCGGCAGTTCTACTCTGTCCTGTAGGGTCACTATGAGTCTGAATTGACTCAATGACAACGGGTTTGGTTTTTTTGAGGGGGTAGATCTTACAATTTTTGGCCCCAGATGATGTGTTTTTATTATTTTATTTGCATTCTAAAATGGTATTTCATCAGAGGAGCCACACTTTCGGAACTTCTAACAATTCATTCTTATGCACCCTGGGGCAACACTCAACACTTTGCCTGGCTCCTAACGATGCAAGAGACACAAGTGACTAAAATCAATTGCCCAAAACTTCTAAGTGCTAAATGGATTCGGAAGCCAGTGCTATCATATGGTTGATCAGCAGGTGGGAGCTGCTCCCTCTCCCTATGGGCATAGCCACCACTAAGTATTTGGGGTTTATATGTGTATAAATAACTTCAAATAGAAGAATCAGCACAAACCCAACTCCTATGAGGCGGATGTCAAATACATCCCAGATTTCCACATTCTCCAAGCTGCTGTATCACTCTACCTCTGACACCAGCCACTCTCCCTCCCTTCAGCACTTTTCCCTCCCTGGGTTGGGTTCGGCAATTTGCTGCAATAACTCACAGAACTCACAAACTGTACTTACAGTTAAGTGGCTTATTAAGCAACAGGTACAACTGGGGATCAAGATCAATGGGCTACAACTCAGGATCTAGATCAAGAAGCATGCAGGCAAAGTCTCCCTTCTTTCGGGACAGGACAGCTCTCTCAGCTCCTCTTGGCCATGCAGACCTCCTCTAGGCCCCCTAAGGAGAGGTTCCTCTTGGCCCTGCCATCTGTCACCACCAGCTCTGCTGCTGGGCCCTTTCTGGGCCTCTTGCTGTCTTCAGTGTTACAGCCCTCGACCTGTGTTACAGCTCTTTTAAGAGGTTCCTTGCCTCCTCTCTCTTTGCTTCTTCTCTCTTCTTTCTACTTTATGCTTCTTCCTGCTCTTCTCTTCCTGCTTCTTTCTGTCTCAAAAACCTCTGTGGGGCTCGCTTCCCAGAACTGATTCGATAGCAAGGGGTTTGGTTTGGTTTATTAATATGGAGCTCTCATTTATAGCTGATGAGGACACTTATGGTAAAATGATCTGGCTGTATCTATTAAAAATAAAAATCACGTCTACTCTGATCCAGCAATCCCATTTTTAAGAATGTAACTTACTGAAAAACGACATATGTATATTGGTGGTAACTCAAAAAAATCTAAACACAATCTGAATGCCTAACACCAGGAAAAAAAGTTGGATCCTATGGGATATTTCCTAACTATTACAAAGAACAAGATATATATGTATATTGACATATGCAACCCTATTATGACGATGACAAACATGGTTCCCTAAAATCACTAACTAGGTAGTAGATAAGTGTTAACTTTGGTGAAGGGAAAGACAACACACAATACAGGGGAAGTCGGCACAACTTGACCAAGGCAAAGTCACAGAAGCTTCCTAGACAAATCCAAACCCCCTGGGGGACCAAGCTACTGGGGATGAGGGGTGGGGATCATGGTCTCAGGGGACATCTGGGTCAATTGGCATAACGTATTTCATAAAGAAAATGTTCTACATCCTACTTTGGTGAGTAGCATCTGGGGTCTTAAAAGCTTGTGAGCAGCTTTCTAAGATACATCTATTAGTCCCATCCTGTCCAGAGCAAAGGCAAAAAACCAAAGACAAACAAGGAAAATGTTAGTCTAAAGGACTAATGGACCACATGAACCACAGCCTCCACCAGTCTGAGTCCAGAAGAACTAGATGGTACCTGGTTACCACCACTGAACACTCTGATAGAAAGTTCTGGACAGAATGTAAGAAAAATGTAGAACAAAATTTAAATTCATAAAAAAAGACCAGACTTACTGGTCTGACAGAGACTGGAGGAACCCACAAGACTACAGCCCCCAGACACCCTGCTAACAGAACTGAAGCCACTCCCAAAGTCTACCTTTCAGCCAAAGATTAGACAGGCCAATAAAACAAACAATAACACATGTTATTAGTTTAGTCAAGTTCAGTCAAGTATATGAGACCAAATGGGCAACCCCTGCCCAAAAGCAAAGATGAGAAGGCAGGAAGAGACAGGAAAATTGGATGAGTGGACACGGGGAACCCGGGGTGGAAAAGGGAAGAGTGCTGACACATTGTGGGGATTGCAACCAACATTACAAAACAATTTGCATATAAATTTTTGAATGAGAAACTCATTTGCACTGTAAACTTTCACCTAAAGCACAATAAAATTAAATTAAAAATAAATTCAAATAAATAAAAACCTTTGTAAAATGGGGGGTGGGGGGGGAAGGTTCCCTAATGGTACATCCCTGAGGGGTGTCAAATTTCAGAAGCACAGTTCAGGAACCAAAAGGTAATTTAAGAGCAATTCTACTCTTTATTCACATTTTTTTGCATAGAACTTACCACATCTTCTTTTCTTTCTGCCCCAGTTTTCCTCATTGTACTTCTCCTTTGCCCCTTACCAGTCCCCAACAAGGCCAAGCCCATCCCAGAATGCAAATCATGCTGGTTTTTGTTCTCTTCCCCTTTTCCTACCAGTACCCCCCCCCCCCCCCCCACTTCTGAAGATGCACACTGATTTAACCTCTCCTGCTCAGTCCCCTGGTGACACAGTGGTTAAGCGTGAAGGCTGCTAACCAAAAGGTCAGCAGTTTGAATCCACCAGCCACTCCTTGGAAACCATATGGGGCAGTTCTATTCTGTCCTGTTAAGTCACTATGAGTCACAATTAACTCGACAGCAATGGGATTTTTTTTTTAGGGTAAGGCCCCTGTCCTCCACCAGTTCAGGAATCCTGTCTGCTCCAACCATTCTCATTGTTGGCATCCTTAAAGTCTAAGGACTCTGCTTCAAATGATGGGGATAGGAGATGGGACTGGGCTAGCAGTTGCAGAATTCTCTCTGGCAGATGGGGTGTGGGTACATATATGAACACTTTTTTTTTTTTAAGTTATCACATTTCACAAGATTTTTGTGATTTTGAATTAACTGCGAAAAGCAAACCTGCTTCATGGTAAATATGTGAGTACAATCCTGTTCCCTCATCTCCCAAAGAGGAAAATACAAACTCATACCTACGTGCACATATGGGACAGGAGGAAACCTCCATATTATTTGCCTTGTTGTAATAAGCAAATAATACCTTCATAATTAAAACAGTAAAGGCAGAAAACTTAAATAGTTTACAAAACTAAGAAAAGCAGCCCCTACTCACATAACCCTTCCTCCCAGCATGCTTATCTTACACCTCCTCTTTCTTTGGGGGAATCATCTTCAGAGTTTCATCCTTTGGCATGTATAATGAGACCAGCATCCTCTCCTGCTTCTCTGTTTTTCCAGATCACAGAAAACTCCAGTCCAAGAAAAGGAGAGGAAGGGTTTCCTGTCAGGATTGCATTGCATCAGCAGGGTGGGGTCTGGAGCTAGTAAAGATTCCACCTTACTGGACTCTCCCCAAAGCTGTCCCCAAGATAGGCATTATCAGATGAACCCAAGTCCCCCAAGTGAGGAAGGAACAGAGCCCCCACCACCTCCCAGGTCCCCTCTGCAGTCCCACAGAACCTTCACGTACCTGTTGTATTCTTTGGCGGAGGGGGAGGGGCTCTCTACTGCAAGTTCATTGGTAGAATCATACAACTCACCCCAACTATAATGTTTTTTGATACTGTTTTTGTTATGATATATTCAAAGAAAAAAAAAATCAACCTAAACATGAATTTAGAAGGAGCCCTGGTTGCACAGTGGTTAAGCACTCAGCTGCTAACCCAAAAGGTCAGCAGTTAGAACCCGCCAGCAGTTCTGCAGGAGAAAAGACCTGTTGATCTGCTCCCTTAAAGATTATAGCTTAGGAAACCCTACGGGTCAATACTACTTTGTCCTATAGGGTTGTTGAGTCGGAATCGACTCAATGGCACACAACACCACCAAAACATGAATTTAAAGATCCCTAAAGTGATTTATGGTACGTATCTTAATGCTCAACTGTAATTTTTAATTTGGTTGCATAATCTCTGCACTGCACATAGGGAATAACTCACATGCCATGTCCCTACCAGAATGAATTCTCAGTTGCAAATAAAGTCATTAATGATCTGGTAAATGCTTTGAAAGGCTTTAAGTAGCATAACATTCTCTGCTCATCTATTTTTAAAAAGGTTTGAAGCTCTGAACCCTTGTTCTGTGCTGTGAAGTAAGCATGTGTGCAGGATAAGGCACTGATGATGGATCGGGCTGTTTGCTGTCTCCATGGTAGGCGGAACAGGGAGACAGTGGGAACTGTTTTCCCTCCTGCGTCTCAGGAACCATTGGGTACTGGCTCTGGGCCCTCTGGCCTTGGGGATTTCTAATGTCTCCACAGCAGACATGTCACTCACCCACCCCACCCCCCTTCCGCAAATCAAGTTGATTGAGAGGAACTTTGCGATGGGGCAGATGTGACCCATTCTGGGAGGAGCAGGGCGAGGATGGGAGCAGATGGGAGTGTAGCCAATCAATTGTGTTAGCGGGAGAGACCTGCCCCCTGCACATCCTAGGAAGGAATAGGACCTCTGATGAGGTAGCATATGGAGGTCAAGCGGGATGAACACCAAAGCCTGGGCCTTTCAAAACCTGCAATGCCTGGCACAGAGGAAAACCAGCCACTTCCTTCCCATGGACCACGCAGCCTGGACTATGTAGTTTACTACAGCTGGGATTTACTTAAGCTGTCCCTCAGTTTTCAATAACTATAACCTTCCTTCTTATTCTTGCACATTTTCAGGGAGGAGGACCACAAAGAGGTGTCAAAAGATGAAGAGACTGTCCTTCTCATCAAGTAGGGTTCAAAGGGAAATAAGATTTGGAAAAGTAACATGATGTAACATTTCTTGAACTCAAGTACAATGAAACAATGTAATACTTGCTATATGTAAATAAATCATTAGTTCCTTCCTCATCAAATGGTTCTTCAATGCAACCGACTTGAGGTTGTGGTGCTTGTGGTGTTGGGGGCAAGTTCCCAGACCTCAATGACTTGAGGTGGTGGTGAGTACCGAGGAAGAGGCTGAAATCACACCACAGGCGTGATCACGGGATTGCCTCAGCCTTCTCCATCCACAGAGTTTAGGAGCTCACCCAGAGAAATCACTGGAGAGGGGGTGGTTAAAGGGTTTGTCTTTGTTTTTTCCATATCTTCATATTTCTGACAAAGGTACAGGCAACTTCTAGTACAATTGAGAGTATAGCTTAACAAGCATTTATCAAGCAAATTCACAGTAATCCTAGGCATTATGGGTAAAACAACAGGAACGCAGAAGACACAGACCCTATCAGAATGAGGTTACAATCTACTAGAGTTGAGGAATCCAGCCATGAAGCAAACACAAAACAATTCCACAGCAACATATGTTCAGGTGTGATTCAAATCATATATGTTCCTACTAGGACACTGACAATAAAGAAATGCTCAGGATGGGAAGCGTTAACCAGGGAAGGCTTCGCAGAGGAAGCCCGTCTCAAGTTGGGTCTCAAAGGAAGAGTAGGACTTCAGCGGGCAGCCAGGAGGTCCACTGAGCAGAGGAGAGGGCATTCGTAAAGGAATGGAGGCCAGAATCAGCCGCAGTACAAAAAACCAGGTATTGGAGAGGAAGAAAATGAGAGGTAAATCCACACTTTCCACCATTACCTCATTTCATCGAACCCATGCCATTCTTTTCTGTATCACCAAGAAAGAAAGAAAAAAATACTGCCAATGAAACTACTATACAAGGTGCTCCTATCATCTCAAGTTCTTATTTGAAGGGGCTCTTTTAAACTTCTTCACAGATATATTTTTTATCATCACTCTTGTGCTACATTTAAAAAATATACATATATATATATATATATATATATATATATATATATATATATATATATATATATATATATAAAACGCACTGATTCACACATCCTTAAACTTTTTTGCACAGAGTCCATCATTCTGAATCGTTTTACCTCAGAGTTGACAATACTCAAGTTTTTCAAAACAGAATCCTCTTTTATGACATCAGCAGTGTCACAAAAACCAAACCCGTTGCCATCAAGTCAATTCTGACTCATTGTGACTCTACAGGACAGAGAAGAACTGCCACATAGGGTTTCCAAGGTTGTAAATCTTTACTGAAGTAGACTGCCACATCTTTCTCCTGAGGAGCAGCTGTGGGTTAGAACCACCAACCTCTTGGTTGGCAGCTGAGCACTTAAACCACTGCACCACCAGGGAGTGCTTCACCACTGTCACCAGGATTTCCTTCCATTTGCAAGTTTCAATGCTGACGCTTTTCTGATCTAATCAGAAAGGATCAATGAAAGGTTCTCAGCACTGCTCAGGACTCATATTCCTTTCTCAAAGGGTCCTTCACAGCTTGTGGACTGAAACAAGAGGAGCTGCAGTCACCCAATCATGCCACCAGGAAAAGTATCCAAGAGTGTCCATGTAGAGACAATGGTAAACTACATCATGACAGGCCTGAATGACAGCCATGGCAAAGTGCGGCCCATTTCCAGGGTGTTAAAATGTGAAAAAATGTGCCTTCAGAATGAATGAAATGATGTGGTGTAATCTGCTAAGCTTCTGTTCTAAACTATAACTCTCCAGATATTGATACTAAAACTATCCTTGAATGTAATTAAACTGAAGACAGGACTTGCTTTTTAAACCATTAATAGGCGTGTTAATTAAAGTGTGTTTGTTGTACATACACACACACAACAAAAAAAGTAACACGTTACAAAAATTACCCCAATAACTATCTTAGCTTTTTACGTATCAGTGTATGTATTCTAAACTGGGTTGGCATAATCTTCAGAGGTTTAGAAAGACTGGATAAGCTTCCAGATCTATACAACTTCATATAGATCTAGTGATCAGAGAAACACAAATGAGTTGCACTCTGGGGTAGGAGATGTAAAATTTTATCAATTCCAGACGTTTTTTAAAAGACGTGAGCAAAGTCTTACTACTGTAATGTCATTCCTATAAGATGGGCTCAGATCAATAAACAGTGGCTTTGGTGGAAATATTGGAAGCATTCCCAGTCCTGTGCCCTACTGCAGCCTCACCAAGCCTGTAACCTCAGCAGCTACATGGGTCTGAAGGAGTAATTCTGCTCCCTTTGGGTGGGTGATGAGCCCCAGGATGAAGAAATGAATATAAATAACTTTGCTAAATCCTATCATAAAGGTCCAGCAACTATTTGTTTTTATTTGTCAAGCTTTTGATATGTCTGAGCCAGACATATGAAGTTTGCAAACAAAGTTTAAATGTTAATTTCATGAACTAATTTTATGTTGGGGGTTAATAGTTTAGGGAATCCTAATGTATTTACTCATAAGTTGACTGAACATTAATCAAAATCTAAATAATAAAAGTGATCGTGATTTTTATGTAAAATTTACTAGACCAACAAATAAAACACTAAGCTTTTAAGTCGAGCATAAGAAAAATTCTGTTTTTATCTTTACACCTTTAATCATTTGAGTATTAAAACACAAGTAACTGTGAGTAATCCTTTCTCTGCACAAAGCCATCCTCGGATAATAACAAAAACAACTCCACTGACAGAAAGATAGAAAACCTAGGGAATCCATTTTATTTTAAAGGAACTAATGAACGAGCTTTTTCATCCTGTCAGCTAACCACAGTCTACTAAATAAACTCAGATATGCAGAAAAACCCTGCGGCACCCACTTGCTAGCAGTCCGGGAGAATACCTATACGTGTCGTGGGCACCACATCAGGAGTGTCCGCAGCAGTGGCAGCAGAGCAGCTGTGCAGGGAGAGGCCACCCCAGTAACGAAGGTGTGAAGGGGACCTGAGAAATCAAGGCAGAGGAGGGAGGAGAGCAAAGGCAGGCAAGGATGAGAAAGGCCAAGATGCTCCCTGGGAGCACCAACAACTAACATTCTTACCCCGACGAGAAAGAGACTTGTATTATTCACTCTCCTATCTGCCATGGAGCCCAACATAATGTCTACACATGACTGATAGATTCTGATTTACTTCTAAATCTGTCCAGGGGCTGAAAGAGGGCAGAGAAGGGAAGGAAAACAGCCATGGACGTCAGCTAAGGAGCCAGCACAAGGTCCTTGCTCACTAATCTGACTTGCATCACGTTCTGTGACTTGGCATAGAAGAACCCCAGTATAGACAATGGTCTTGATCTGGGTAATCTTCCATTTTTCACCCTAAAAACAAATTTAAAGGAAATGGCTACAATTGTGTATGTGTAAATCACTGGTTCTATCTCCAATAAAATCAAGTTGTAAACATTATATGATTCAGAAAGTAGAATAATATGGGCTCCCTCTAGTGGTTTAAAACACCTTTAAATACCCTCAGATATTTAAAGGAAGTTTCTACTTTATTTTGATTTCTTTTTTTATTACTTACTTTTTTTTCCTTGGGAAATCTAAATCTTACAAATACAACCCTACAAATATTCATCCCAGTAGATGAGGTGAAGGGAGTAGGCCCAGAGTCCAAATGTAATGACTCCAAATTCACAAAGCAAATTTATCTGTTCTCCTCAAGATCAATGAACAAAGAGACTGGGACAGACAAAGAAAGATTACAGTATTAGGCAAAGAGACAGTGAGCTGCAACCATACCATAAAAAGACTGAATTTTCTCATGTGACTACGAAATCATCTCTGAAGAAATTAAAAAGGATTGGTTCCTAAAAGGCTTTTAAGCCAATCCTGGCCCGACTTTGAAGGGTTCTGGGGCTGTTCTGACAGTTAAGATTTGTTTCAATTTTTCAACACTGTCATGTAAAGAAAGGTCTCATCACTTCACAGTCACGCATCCTATTAAACCCTGCACTCTAGTGAGGTTATTTAAGGCAAAGATCAGGACTCACAGCTGAGACAGAGGATTTTTTACTCAAGTGTGGCGAACCTGAGCGTGGCTGCCATTTACACTGAAGCTTCGAGCTGTGCTACATAACGATGTGACACAGTAGAGGGGGGTCTACAGGTGAGAGACTTAGTACAAACAAGCAAAAGAGCCAAGGGCAGAGGAACCAGGGAAAAAGCATGAAATATCTCCACTAAGAAAGGTCAGTAACAATTATGAAACAGAAGGGCAATGTAATTGGTACATAACAGATTACAGTGTGGCTGTGATACCATATATTTTCTGCCATTGCTAAGGAAGATAGTGTTGTTTTTTTGTTTCCATCAGGTTAGCTCAGACAGTTTAGAGGAAAAAAAAATCTCTTCAACAAAATATCAGGATGAGAAATGAAAGAAAATTATTCTTGAAAGAGTGTCTCAAAAGATTATCAAGTAATACAAAGTCTTTCAAAGATGATGGTAAAAATCTGAATGAAGTTCTGAAGTTCTTAAGTACAATGGCAGTTTCTCTGATTTGCTTTAGTAACAACAATGTAGAAAAGACGAAAACAAAAGCAGCTCTCTCATAGGGTATGAGATGGCATCAGCATAAATAAAATCTATGGCTGGTTATTGTGTTTTATTAATACTATGTAACTTTTACACTACAGAGGCATGCCATTTATAGTTTAAAATGAATATAGTTAAATCCAATGTTTATAGCAATTTCTATAGAATGCTGAGCATCGAGTCTCTGGTCAGAATCAAAATTCTCTCCCACATCACTTTTTCTATGGGAATATCAGATTCAGATGAAAATGGTTTGACTTGTCAGAGGATTCTTCCTGCTCAGCAAGAGGACTGCCTACAGGCTGGATTCCCTCGACATGACTTCACTAGTGAACTGACTGAAGGGCATGTGCTTTTCACGAGATGCCATCCTCTCCAACGTTTTACTGAGGTGCCAATGAAACCCAAAATTATACCCACCAAAGCCCTTTATTTGAGGGGTGCTTCAAAACCTCCAAGTAGCCCTGGTGGCACAGTGGTTAAAGTGCTCAGCTGCTAACCAAAGTCGGGGGTTCGAACCCACCAGTCACTCCGCAGGAGAAAGATGTGGCAGTCTGCTTCCATAAAGATTTACAGCCTTGGAAACCCTATGGGGCAGTTCTACTGTGTCCTGTAGAGTCGCTATAAGTTGGAATTGACTCGATGGCAGTGGGTTTTTGGGCAAAAACCACAGGTGACTTTCTTACTCATTAGGAATGAAGTAGCACGTTTTCTTCACATTCTCTTTTCAAGAAGTCACCTTTCAGATCACAGAACCAAAACACTGTTATTTTATGACAGATACTGCAGCAGAAGAGGTGATATATACAATAACAAAGTCAAAGAATCAAAAACTGTCAGCCTGCTGGTTTGTTTCACCTGGTTATTATTCTGATCATCATTTATGTTCAACTAAACAATATGGTCCCCGAGGGCAGAGATTATACCTTTTTTTCATTCCTCCCATAGGGCCAGGATATTATGAGTATGCATAATAGGGATAAACGATACTTGAAGAATAAATGAATTTTAGATTTCAATTGAGGAGCCCTGGTGGTGCAGTGGTTAAAGCACTCAGCATAAATGTGCCCTGCTTCTCAGAAAGGATTTAAGATGTACACAATTAAAGAAGAAAAATGGAAAAATGTATTTCTGAAAAAAAATTTTGATAATGAATAAAATATATTTACAATACAATGTCCCTGCAAAGCTGGAACAGTACATTTTAATGCACTTTATGCCTGTTAATTTCAATTAAAAAAAAAAAAAAGCTATAACGCTCCTATGGTATTATCCAGACCTTATTTACCACAAATCATTTATAATGTTACTCTTATCTCAGAAATGGCAATTCCATTCTCTAAGTTGCTCAGGCCAAACTTGGAAGTCATCCCTGATAACCTCTCTTTTGTTACATCCCACCTTCCAAATCTATTATCAAATTCTTCCGATTTTGCCTTGAAAATATCTGCAGAACCTGACCATTTCTGCTACCTCCACAGTAACTACCCTGGTCCAGGACACCATCATCTCCGTCCTAGAGCATTGCCATGGCCTTCTAACTGGTGTCTCAGCCTCTGCCCTTATCCCCTTAGTCTATTCTCAACACTGCAGCCAGAGTGCCCCATTCACACACCAGCCACCCTCTGCTCAGAACTCTCAAGCAGCTCCCATGTCACCCAGAGTTAAGCCAGTCTTGACCATGACCTGTAAAGCCCGACATGATCTGCCTTCCCACTCCCTCCGTTATAGCCGGGACTCATTTCCTTCTACTCGTTCCTTCACATACTCCAATCTGGCCACACAGGCCTCTTTGCTGTTCTTGAACAACCAGGTCCAGGCCCACCACAGGGTCTTCATTGTGCTACTCCTTTGGCCCATGCTGTTCTTCCTCCAGGGGCCTGCAGGGGAGTCCTTTTCACTTACTTCATGTCTTGATATCACCCTCTCTGAGAAACCGTCTCAAACCACATTCCCTAAAACATTCCCTAAAAACACTCACCATGACACGTCCCAACTCCCTCCCTCACTTTATTTTTCCCCTTAGCATTGAGAACTAACATACTGTATATTTTATTTACTAATCTATTATCTATCTTCCCTCTTAAAATGGACACTGCACAGAACAGAGGTTTTTCTTCTGTGCTCACTGATGTATTATCACTGCCAGGAGAAGTGTCTGGCACTAAGTAGGTGCTCATAATCCTTTCTGAATGAACTGAATGAATTACAATTCCCAGTTATTGGAAGATTCTTTGGTTTCAGATGAAAAAACATGCTTCACTGGTGTTTTTGTTAGTAGACTTGGTATCATTATCTTTTTACCCAAAAGTTGATGAATACATTTCTCTCTGCATTCCCCAGCAGCAGGGAAAGTCTCTGGGTATCTTCTTCTCTCACTAGAGTCCAGATAAGATGGGAAAAAAGAGGTGAGAACTTTTCTGATGTGCCCTGTGAGGGAGGCAGGGTGAGTATTACATTCCTCCCACCGCCTCATGTACAGGAGGAAAGAAGAGGTGTTCAGCACGGCTCAAGGACCGACCACAGGTCCACGGCTCATGAGAAGTTGGGGCGCAGTCCTCACCCAGGGCTACTTCATGCAGACAGGTCAAGTGTGTGAAGTTCCCTCCCTTGACCCCTGCCACTGCTGGCCCCTGGAAGTTCAGCACTCAACCAGCCAGCACTGCCTGTATGTTCTCATGGCTACAGCCACCCCTTCACAAAGGAACAAAATAAAGGAAACGTCACAAACTTCTGATGGTGACCAGGAATGCAGAAGAGTCACTGGTAGGGCCCAGAGACACTCAGGAAAGGCATGTCTCTAGACCCCAATGGGTGAGGACAACCTTTCCATAAGTAGAGAAAATAAATATACAAACTTCAGGATTCTTCTTGACGGGCTCCAGGGGGCTGCTCTGTCACTATTACCATGATAGAAATGAAATACAATTAAAAAAATGAAACGCAATCTGCAGATGGCTCTGGTTTTGAAAAGAAAGGGAAGATTCCATAGTTAGCAAGTAGATGTTGAAGAGATAGGCATGGTTATAAAAGGGCAACAAGAGGAATCCTGGTGGTGATGTAACTGTTCTGCATCTTGACTGTGGTGGTAGATACACAAACCTACACGTGGGGTACAACTGTACAGAATAAATACACACACACACACACATACATACACGAATACAAATAAAATTGGGAAAATCTGAAATAAGATTGGTGGATGGTATAAATGTCAATATCCTGGTTGTGATACTGTACTATAGTTCTGCAAAATACTACCACTGGAGGAAAGTGGGTACAGGGTACATGGAAGCACTGTGTATTACTTCTTACAACTGCATGTGAATCTATGATTATCAATAAAAATTCCAAAAAAAAAAATCATGAAGACCATACCTTGGCATGGTCTGATTAGGCATATTCTCCCAAATCCCAGGGACCTACCTGAATATGCCACTGTGTACAATGGAGTAAGACTGTTGAGACAGAAAATGTATTTGATTCATTTGATGCTTAATTAAAATCTGCCAGATTGACACAAAGACTCCCCAGTAGTCCTCTTCCTAAGGCTATCAGAGCTCATATTCTGTATGCTATTCCTATCGCCAGCTAGAGCAGAAAAAGATTATTTTTTTTAAATAGTAGGACACAATCATATTTATAATCAGACAGTTCTCAAGGTGACAAAAATTAGCTACTTGATGCTTATCCCACTTCGTGGTTTAATTAGAACTGTTAACAAGAATGGTATTGTTTGATTAATGTCCCCAGTTAGTGAATTGTTATAAGCAACATTCAGAATTTCACGATCACTTTAATGATTTCATTTTTAAAGACTATAGCTTTAAGTGATGCAAGAGACACTTAATGCTAAAAAAAAGCTAAAGCCAATAAAATAATGGAGTGCAATATACACAAAATAAAAAGTGAGTATCACTGTACTATTGCCAACATAATTTATTTATACCTTATGGTTGTCTGTTTAGCTTCCTTACTGCCGCTCTAGTAACACAAATTAGATTTTTAAAAATTGACAAAATACAGTCCATATATCAATTTATTCACTGATTTGACAGTGTCTGCAAAATCGCAGAAAAATGTTTTACCAGTGCCCTAGCTCTAGACTGACATTTCCAATTTTATTTAGCCCAGGAGTGGAGTCTGCATAGACTCTGCTATATTAAATTAATGTCTAACATCCAATCCCTATCTCAGCCTGAAAAGAATCTTTTATAAAATAAACACTAAAAATCTTCCTTCACATGTAAGTCATGATTGTGAATAGTGAGAGCCGGAAAGAGGACATTCGCTTGTTTTTCTGCTATGCCTGTTAGTGTCATCGTCCTTCACGTCAGATAGTTACCACCTTAGCACCGCACTTTCAGTTTTCAGATGCACAGCCTTAACTAGCCCAGGCACCAGAGACGATCAGAGAGGCTCATAGCTGTGAATCTGATAAGAACACAACTTGTAAGCTTCTCTTGAGGGAGAAAATGCTTTCATGAATTCAGTGTGGGGAGTCTTCACTGTGAAGTTAAGTCCGTGCCTATGGGGTAGGGGCCATCCAGTGCAGTTCTGCTCTGAGGTGTGTTCCTGGGCAATGCAAGCACACAGCAATGAGGTCCATGGTACTGGTGCCACACTGCTAAAGAAGATGGTCTTGTCATATAAACCCAATAGGTCACAAGCTCTCGACTCTGCTTTCCTTAAAGGATGGCCTGGACTGTAAGCTGGGGTGGAAGTGTGGAGAAGAAGGGTCAGAGCTCCTGCTGAGGAGACCCCCTGACACAGTTACCACCCCAGAAAGGGTGGGCTGTGGCCCACGATCACTTACTTATATCAGTGCACGATTTTATCACATTTACTTTTGGCTTCACGTATCTAAGTCCTGTCACCCAACTAATCGGCAAGTGTTGTCTGGGAAGAGATCCAAACTCTCACTGTGTTGTATTTTCCAGCTCTGAGGACAGCTCTAGGTACAAGGAAGACACAGAGGTAAGATGGGAGAGCAGTGTCTCAGGAGCCAGCCAGCCATGAGAGAGAATCCCAGCTCTGCCCTTTTTCACTTAATAAACACTCACACAATGCTTAACATGTGCAAGGCACTGTTCTTTACAAATACTGACTTACTTACTCTTCGTAACAATGTTATGAGGCAGGTACTCTTATCAAGCATTTTTTTACAGAGTGGCTCAGTAATTTGTCCAGAGTCACAAAGGGTTGTCACTGGACTACAATGCTAGTAGTAGAGCTGGTGAGAAGTGGTCATACTTTGGATATATATTGCGGTGAAGAAAAGAAGATTTTTGGATTTGGGGGAGATAGATGACTCAAGGATGACTCCAAGGTTTTTGGCATTAGCAACTGGAAATATGGAGTTGCCATTTATGGAAATGGGAACTATTTTATTTTTGTTCTCCTTACACATTTAACTGTATTAAAAATATTTACATTCTACTTTATCAAAAATATCCTAATGGGCAACTTCCAGCTCCACTAACATGGAGTAATCCCTTCCAATCTGATCTTCCCTCAGCCTTCTTCCACATAGATCTCAGCTTTTATGTTAGGAACAACCCACCTGAGCACCTACCATCACTTGGCCCTAGGACTGGAGACTGAGGGTAATACAAACATTGAATACGACACAGCTCCTGCTCTCACAGCACTCGTTAGTTGGGGAGAGAGAGAATTCATGGTAGAATACTGTATGACATCATAACATGATAGGGGAACACAGAGGAGGAAAACGCTGATCCTAACGGAAGAGACCTGCAAAACCTTTGTGGGAAAGGTGATGTCTGAATGAGACCTTGAGGATAAGGGGCCTCTGACAAGCAGAAATTGGATGGGAGGAAATTCCACGCCAAGAGAACGTCCAAGACAAAGACACAGAAGCAGGACGATACAAAACACAGTTCTGCCTGTGGTGTCGTGTGCATGCTGAAGGAATGGGGTGAGGGGAGGGAAGACAGGATAAGAGGCAGTTTACCGAGGACCTTAAACCCTTGCTAAGGAGGCTGGCCTTTATAAGAAAGAGAAACCAGGAAAGGCTTTTTAGCTTGTTAGTGACAGAGTCAGAGCTGCGCTTTACAAATGTTAGACTGGAAAGAAAGAAACTGAAGTCAAGAAGAGGTGTACGTGCTCACTGAAATATTCCAAACAAGACATGACAACAGCAGCCTGGTCCAAGGTGGGGACAGCACCTCAGAAAGGCGGAGACTGATGGAAGAGGCAATCTGGAAGCAGAATCAGCACCTAGGAGACTAAAGTGATATTCAAAGGAAAAAAGAAAAACTGAAAAATGCTTCGTGGTTTAAAAGTGAGTAACCAAGAAGATAATGACCCCATTTGCTAAGATGTAAAATACAGAAAGAGAAGGAAGCACAGAGTGGCGTCCCAGAGAGGATGCAGTACTCTCCTTGGAATGACTGAGACAGAGGTGCCTGTGGAATGGCCATGGGGAGATGTCTGTCAGGCAGCCAGAAGGCTGGACAGAGCAAGCAAACACACAGATTTATGAGTCAACTGCAGAGACAGGACAGCTACACCGCAAGAGCCGCTACCACGCAGTAATTACATCAAGCCTCAGCCCAGGGCTCTGCAAGAACTGAACTACTCAATACATCTTTTCCAGTGTCCTATCCTGCTTTTAATCAAATTTCTTCTAGAGATTAGACATTTGACACAAAACCATTTTAGCGACTGTCAAAAAAAAAAAACAACCAAACCCATTGCCATCTAGTCGATTCCAACTCATAGCCACCCTATAGGACAGAGTAGAACTGGCCCATAGGGTTTCCAAGGAGTGGCTGGTGGATTTGAACTGCTGACCTTCTGGTTAGCAGCCAAATGCTCAACCACTGTACCATAAATATTCCACTACCTTAATCTAGAGCAAATCGTTTCCTGCTTCTATATTAGTAATACTTAGCTGTGTTTAGGTTAATTAGCCCTCTCTATGTCTACAGCAGTGCTTCTTAAGCCCTCCGTGGTGAAGGACCAATTTCTTAAATTCCTAGTCTATCGTGGACCTATCTATGGTCCTATGCATGTGAAAAGAATGCAACTTGCACCACATGCAACTCACCATGCAAGTCGAACACCGCCCGAATTGGTCTATACCGTGTTCAACAAGGGGAACCCCTGATGGCACACGTGCTGGAATGTCACAGCAATGTCAAACTGCCTTCCAAATTTCTGAAGCTTACCTTCAACTACTGTACTGACCTCACCGTGGACCAGTAACAAACACTGTGGACTGACACCAGTCTGCAGATGATCATAATCTGACCAGCACTGGTTTATAGTCTTTATGTGATTGTTTTTAAAAATGCAATGTTTAGTTTAAAAAGAACTCAAGATAAAGGGATGAATTTAAAATACATTAGAAAGCAAGTGCATGCTGCAGGGGGAGGGGAATGACAGAGAAGCTCAGGATGCTATCATATCTGGGCAAGATCCCTCGGGACATGGCAGAATGCAGCTTCTCAGAAAGGGCCAGTACTGAGCCTTGTTTACAACATTCCTTGTATTCTGTTTCTCTTTAGGTTTTCCATCAGTCTCTGTAATCATAACCACAGAGCACATCATGATTAGATTACAAACTCACAGCTGGAGTATTACTTATTCTTCAATTGAGAATACACATCAAATCCACAAAACAGATGCCCTCCAAAGACTCTAACTTAGACAAATGAGCAAATTTACTTGCAGGATCCTGCCACTGAGGTGCCAATCCTTTGGTCCTGATGGGGGGCTGTCCAACATTCTGATGCTTATTCCATGAGGATCTTTGATGGGCTATAATTCATGCGTTCACTTTTCACTGTGAGCCATTAATGGTAGTGTTCATTCATCTTCAAAGGTTTCCTCTAACTATACCACAATATGATACTATATACCACAAATGATAACTATACCACAAATGATAACTATGCTTATCCTTTCAACCCACATGCAAACAGTCCAGAGATAATCACGGTCTCCAGCTAGCATCCTGCGCTGGCAAACAGGTAGGCTCACAAGATCACAGAATATGTATTTTTGCAAGCAGGAATGCTAAGAAGTAAATTTTGCTGGCTGAACTTTATCCTTTCTTATGTCCAAGGAAAATGACGTTGCTGTTGTTATATGCTGTGGAACTGACTGCGACTCAAAGCAACCCTATAAGGCAGAGGAGAACTGCCCCACAGGGTTTCCTAGGCTGTAATCTTTACAGGAGCAGATGGCCAGGTCTCTTCTCCTGTGGAGCCGCTAGTAGGTTCGAACCACTGACCTTTTGGTTAGCAGCTGAGCAATTAACCACTGTGCCACCAGGGCTCATTTAAGGAAAATACAATTGAATGTTACTGTTCTCACTCCTTTTTAGTTTTTGTAACTGTAGGAATCCATGAGGAAGAGCTAATACAGAACAGAATTTCAGAACCGTAAAGACCACAGGAATAACCAATGGCTACCTCCCTGTAGCACAGATGGCTAGGTGTTCACCAAAACCATGTCCTCTTCTGGACCCACAGTTAGACCACATTTCCCAGCCTCCCAGTTCCCATATGGCTTCCTAATGGTCACGCCACTGATTTCCAGCCAATGGAACATGAGTGGAGGTGATATGTGCCCCGTCTAGGCCTAGTCCATAAAACCTTCCCTCTCGCCATGCTCCATGTTTTCTCCCCTTCTGCCATCTTAATGTAGATGAGCAAGGAAACCTTGGAAGACAGAAGGAGCATGGAACACTGCTTGGAGGAACACCTGTTTTGGACTTCATGTGAATAAGAAATAAAATTCCCTTGTGTTTAGGTTATTACATATTTTGGGACTTGTTTGTTACAGCACCCGGAGCCCTGATGGT
Organism: Dugong dugon; assembly: GCA_030035585.1. Classification (NCBI taxonomy): domain Eukaryota; kingdom Metazoa; phylum Chordata; class Mammalia; order Sirenia; family Dugongidae; genus Dugong; species Dugong dugon. Next base: position 23,758,244 of record CM057481.1, on the reverse strand, counting down.
GCAGTGGTTAAGAGCTCGGCTGCTAACCAAAAGGTTGGCAGCTTGAATACACTAGCCGCTCCTTGAAAACCCTATGGGGTAGTTCTACTCTGTCCTACAGGGTCGCTATGAGTCCGAACTGAGTTGATGGCAACGGGTTTTGTTTTTTGTTTTGTTTTCTTTTTGTTACAGCACCTATTTTTACCTTAACTAATCTACTCCCCTATTTTGCACAGAGGAAAATGGAGACCAAAGTGTCTAGTTTACAGTAAAGAAAACCTGCCTCACTAAAGTACCACCTACACTGAGGCTTAACATGATGCTCTTTCTGGTGACAAGACGAGAAGACTTTGCAAATCTAAGACAAATTCCTTCTAGAGACAATAAGTATTCTCTTAAACATAGCAACAACCACGTGAATAACAGAAAGCAGGAAATGCCCACTTTCAAGTCCTCCTTTGGAGCATGTTTACAAGTTTATCAAGGCACTTACTTAATGGAATTCCTGTGCTCAGAGGTTTTTATTCTGTCTGAAACAAAACAAACAAATCAAAAAAGCAAAAGACAGCTTGAATGTTACCCAATCATCTCAAACTCTGCAACCCAGGAGGTCCATGGTACAGGTGCTACATTCAAGTGGAGGCAACCCGGGGAGAAGATACACAGGAGGATGCTCAACAGGAGGTACTGGGAGTACAGCCCAAGCCAAGGAGTAAATAAGCTCAACCTGGGGTGATCGTGGAAGCCATGATATAGAGGAGCTCATTCAAGGGGTACAGCTGAGGCCAAGGGGTAGATAAGCTTACCTAGGAAAGGGTTGAAGAAGAAAAGAAGCATGAGGATGAACCCTGAGAAGCAGAAGCCCAGGAAGAAGCTCAGTAAGAAGGTCAAGAAGGAGGAGTAGTCAAAGAGATAGGAAGAAAACTAGGAGATACAGCTCTCATAGCAGCCGAAGAATGAATTTTAAGGAGAGTCATTCACCTCAAACAAGCTCTGTCCATAGATCATGTTTATTTATCCTCCCATGCTTTTGTTAAAGCAGCTCTCCATGCAGATAGTGATAAATTTCAGGTTTCTGTAATGGTTGTGTGTACATATTTCTAATTAAGAGGACATTTTCTACCCAGTTTTGAAGATCTGGGTTCTCAGGGAAAAAATCCACAGAAAATTTCAGAAAGCAGTTTTGTTAAATTTCTAAGTCAGGACTCCCCCAATCCCACTCTTTTCTATGTAAATTCTGAGACATTACTATAAAGTGGTAATTATAGTATGGCTGCAAAAGTCACTCCATTTGTAGTCTACCCCATAACACTCATACTGGCCCTGTCTCCCTGGGGCCCTAGAAACCAGAAGAGTTTCCCCAGGGAACCCCCTCCCTTCTCCAAGTGCCTGTGCACTAACTATGCACAGCACAGTTAGCCCAGGCACGTAAGGGGGAGGGAGATGGAAACATTGATTCCTTCACGCAGGAGATTCACAGACATGCATTTCCAGCTCATCCAACTGCCTGTTAGGCTCCCCCTGCCTGTCTCACAGGTACCTTAGATTCAGCATGACCAGAAGCAAATTCAAGACCTTCTGCTAAAACACGATCTTCTTTCAATGTATCTATCTCAGTGACTGGCCCTTCATCCAGCAGCCAAGGTAGAAACCTACAGTCACTCATGACATCCCCTTCTCCCTTAACACCCTCCATATCCAACATATCACTGAAACCTCTGAATACTGCTTCCAATATGTGCTTCTCTTGAAGAGCCACTTCCTTCCTGGGTCCAAGCTACCATCTCCACTGCCTGTCCTGATCCAAGCTACCAGGATCCCTCCTCTGGGCCAGTGCAGTTACCACTTAATGCATTTCCAATCTTGACCCCTCTGAAACATCCTCCACACTAAGCGAGAACAAGGTTTTGATTTTTCACACTGAAAATGTGATAGGTACTACCGCCAGCCATAATCTCACCTCTTGCCCTATCCTGATCAATGACTGCTCATGGCTCTTAAGTGAAGAAACAGTGTCCTGAATATGGCCTGTACAGCCATGTCCTCTCCAGCCTCACACCACATCCCTCCCTGCATCTCTCACTGTCCTAGAGACTGCATGCTCCCTTAGCAGGTCTATTTTCCTCTCCATCCAAAGCATCTCCTCCACAGTCCCTCATCCTCATCCTCTTCTCAGGCCCCACGTTAGTGGTTATCCTTCTTCAAAAATGCCTTCTCAACAGCACACACTACAGGGGAAGTCAGCACAACAGGACTAAACCAAAGCTAAGAAGTCTCCTGGATACAATCAAACACTTCGAGGGACAGAGTAGCAGCGGTAGGGGTCTGGGGACCATGCTTTCAGGGGACATCTAGGTCAACTGGCATAACAAAGCTTATTAAGAAAATGTTTTGCGTCCTATTCTGGTGAGTGGCTTCTGGGGTCTTAAAAGCTAGCAAGTGGACATCTAAGATGCATTAACTGGTCCCAACCACCTGAAGTAAAGAAGAATGAAGAACACCAAAGACACAAGGAAAGTATTAGCCCAAGAAACAGAAAGGGCCACATAAACCAGAGACATCATCAGCCTGAGACCAGAAGAACTGGATGGTGCCCAGCTACCACCAATGACCACCCTGACAGGGAATACAACAGACAGCCCCTGATGGAGCAGGGGAAGGGTGGGATGCAGAACTCAAATTCTAGTAAGAAGACCAGACTTAATGGTCTGACTGAGACTGGAGGAATCCCAGAAATCATGGCCCCTGGACTCTCTGTAAGTCCAGAACTAAAACAATTCCTGAGGCCAACTCTTCAGCCAAAGATTGGACTGGACTGTGGGACATAAAATGATACTCGTGAAGAGTGTGCTTCTTAGCCCAAGTAGATACATGAGACTAAATAGGCAGCTTCTGTCCGGAGGTGAGATGAGAAGCCAGAGAGGGTTATGAGCTGGTTGAATGGACACAGGAGATCAGGGGTAGAAAGGAGGAGTGTGCTGTCACAGTATAGGGAGAGCAGTTAGGGTCACATAACAATGTATGAGAAACTAACTTAAATTGTAAACTTTCACTTAAACTACAACAATAAAATATAAAAATAAAAAAATGTCTTCTCTCTGACCCCTTATGAGGTTAAGTTCCCCTACTCTACCCTCCAGTCATTTAACATGTGTGTGACTATTCAATGCTTTGTGTCCCGACTAGATGAAGTTCCAAGAGCCAGGGACCAATCCTGCTTCTGTCTAGGGCCTAGTCAAGGTGTGGTAAGCACCCAAACATCAGTTGGGTGAACATCCCCCAGGAGGCATGGTCAACCCCACTTCAATGCCCTAACCACATTTAGGGAAGGGAGAAGAGTGCAAAGAGATTAGAACTATTAAGTAGGGAAAGATATTTTATCTCCCTTCTTTCCTTTTTCCACATTCGTAAAACAAACTTGTGAGTGGTAATGGCTTAGGAGGGGAGCAGAAGTGTTTAGAAAGCAAAGGTCCAGTTTTCAAATTTGCTCCTCTCCACTGCAAGTTTTTCTTCTTCTGTTTTCATATCAAAATGCCAGCAACTTATGAGAAATCTACTGAGGCTGGTCATTTCAAACCTTGGTCTTTCTGGAAATCATTCCTCCCAAATCCAAGTCCAAGGATCTGCTGCCACTGTAATGTGCCAATATCATCTCTTCACTTTGGATTTATTTATTTTGTTTGTTTTGCAACAGAGCTATCACTTCTATCATCAAATGACAACACTCAGTATACTCTAGCATATTCACATGATATACTTAGAAAGTATTAAGTAAAAAAAAAAAGTCATTAAAATCAGCACACTTAGATGAAAATCCAGTGATGGAAATCATGAAGCTTTAAAAAGACTGCCAACTTATCTCTTTAGTCAGGGATATGACTAACATATGGACTGTAAAATCATCTTTACCAATTTAGATTCATTTTCAGAATTAGCAACATACTAATTGTACTGTTCAGCTACCAAATCTTTAAATGTCTTCATATTTTATTAAGCTATCTAATTAACCATAAATTTGACAATTTATTCCCTGGACTTAGAGATGTAATATTTGTGATTATTTTTATAACGCTAGAAACAGCGAATCTGTGGAATATTGCAGTTCAGTGCCAGCCATGGTAGAATCATCAGCATGCACACTGACACGGCAATACTAAATGATTAATTAACAAGTTAAAGGAAAAAAAAATTGTTAAAAAGCACCATAGCTGGGAAACAATTTCCAGACTGGGATGATTAAAAACTCTATTGAGAATGCATACTATATGTCACAATTCATAGAAAATTTAAAAGAGGGAAAACTAAATGGCAATAAAGTCAGGAACATGGTTACTTTTGGATGGCAGTGACTGGGAGGGGCAGAAAGGGCTTCTGGTAAAATGTTCCATGTCTTATGAATGCGTTCACATCATGAAACTTCACTGAGTTTGACACTCTTAACCAGTGTCTCTATGTACATTAAACCAAACCAAACCCGTTGCCATCGAGTCGATTCCAACTCATAGAGACCCTATAGGACAGAGAAGAACTGCCCCAAGAAGTTTCCAAAGAGTGCCTGGTGGATTTGGACTGCCGACCTTTTGGTCAGCAGCCGTAGCACCTAAGCACTACTCCACCAGGGTTTCCTGATGTACATTACACTTCATTAAAAGTTTCCTCAAAATATTTTAAATATTTACTTAAAATATCTTATGAATATCACAGAATATAGCATCTATATTCTTATTTCAGTCTTATTTGAAGTGATAACTAATAGCAGAGGTCTCTTAAATTCTCTTAGGGTCTAAAAGAATTTCTAATTTACTGTTTGACTTTAACAATAGTGGGAAAACAGTATATGTTTAAAAGGATATAATACAGACATATTTGTATAGGCATATATATATGGTACACAGAATGGATATGATACACACATATACACTAGATGCTACACTTTAGCGGCTTGGAATAAAGTTACACAGGACTTAAATTGCAGATTTATGGACTCATCTATATAATTGATTTCTGAGGAAGATTGTCAAAATTTCTTCAATGGCTGTATATTTATAAAAATTCAACTTCAAAATGCCCCTTATCAAATTAAACTATGACAATATGTCCAGCATGCTTCTTATAGATCGTATATTAGGTTTAGTATTATGTTAACAAAAATAGATTTTGTCGTAAACTACAGATAAATTAGAATACATATACTGATAATTCAAACAATATAAAATAAAATATGCTGTAAACTAAACAGAAGATGCAGCACTCTTCTTCAACTCATTAAGTGAATATAATATATTCAGAATACCTGAAATGTTCAAAATAAATACAATTTTTTTTCCAGACAAAAAATATTATTACAGGAGAGTTTAATGTCAACAAAATGGTTGTGTAGGCAACTCCAAACTCCCAGTCCTCACAAAAAACATCAACACAACAAGCAGAAACTCTCAAAATCAACTTTGTCAAACCTTTGGAAAACAGTCAAAGGTCTCAGCAACCACGTGAAGGCTAAATCAAGAAAAAGGCAACTTAGAAATGGTAGGAAAGCTTTGTGGTGTTTTTCTTGCCTTTCCCCTACCCCTTCCCTAACTCGGTGGCAGTTTTAAAGGTGGTAGCCCATGTTTCCAGTGTAGGACTCTGGTGCCTGGTTCCAGAGGGAGCAGAACAGACCTTATTTGCAAATTACTGTGTTCGTATGTTCTAACCTGTCGAGGGGCTACCTGAAGGACTGATGCAAGGTGCTCACCTGTTTCATCTAACTCTGAAACCACTCAGGGCAGAAAAGTCATGGGCACTGCTTGAAAACACTGTAAAGCCAACAAAAACCTGCAGCCACCTGGGGCAAAAGATTACTATTGAGACATACAACAGATTGCCTAAAGCCTAGGAGGAAGAGCCAGGGAGGGAGTTTCATTAGGAAATTAGGACATTCATATGTATCCTGGGAAATTCAGAAAGCTACATGCATGCCCAGGACAGGATATAAGCTCGAAAACATCTGAAAAGACCCTAGCTTTCACCACTGGCTGATCTCTAGGCTCAGTGCAAGAAGGAAGTGAAGATGAAGGCAGAGCTGTCTATTCAAGTCCTTTACCCATTTTATGATTGGGTTATTTGTCTTCTTGTTGTTAAGTTGTTGAAGTTTTTTTTATATTTTGGTAATCAGATTCTTATTGGGTATAGGGTTCCTGAAGACATGGCAGAGCTGTAAATGACCTTGCTAAGTGTTAAAGGATGAACCCAGCACAGGCCAATCCATAATCACTAGGAGAAATGTTTTGTTTTGTTTTGAGCTCCTGGAGTTGAAGGAAATCTCTGTCAAAACACTACATAAACACAAGCTAAGCCTTCAACCATCAAGAACAGCAACACCGTTTGAAGGAGAAAAATGTGATTTCCAGAGTTATCACATTATAATATTTAAATGTCTAGTTTTTAACAACAACAAAAAAAAAACACTAAGCATACAGAGAAACAGAAAAATATGGCTCATTCAAAGGGAAGAAATAAACTGACAGAAACCACCCCTGAGGAAGCCCAGACATTGGACTTACTAGACAAAGACTTTAAAATAACCATCTTAAATATGGTCAAAGAGCTAAAGAAAAACATGAACAAAGAACTAAAGTAAGCCAGGAAAATGACGCATGACCAAAATGAGAATACCAATAAAGAAACAGAGATTATAAAAAGAAACAAAACAGAAATTCTGGACCTGAAAAATACAATAACTGAAATGAAAACATTCATTAAAGGGGGTCAACATCAGATTTGAACAGACAGAAAAAAGAAACAGCAAGTTGGAAGGCAGGACAAATGACATTATCCAGTCTGAGGAGTAGAAAGAAAAAAGAATGTAGAAAAGTCAACAGAGCCTAAGGGACCTGTGGTTAGTCTATCAAGCAGACTAACAAATGCATTCTGGGAATCCCAGAAGGAGAAGAGACTTAAATAAATAGAAAGACATCCCGCGTTCATGGATTGGGAGACTTAATATAAAAGTGATATACAAAGTCAATACAATCCCTATCCAAATTTCAAAGGTGTTTTTAGCAGAAATGGAAAAATCCACCCTAAATTTCATACCAAATTTCAACAGACCCAGAATAGCCAAAACAATCTTGAAAAAGAAGAATTAAGTTTGAGGACTTACACTTCTGATTTCAAAACTTACTGCAAAGCTACAGTAATCAAAACGTGAAGTATTCACACAAGGACAGACATACAGACCAATGGAATAGAACTGAGAGCCCAAAAATAAACCCTCCTATCTATCATCACTTGATTTTCCACAAAGGTATCCAGACCATTCAGTGAGGGAAAGAACAGTCTCTTCAACAAGTACTGCTGGGAAAATTGGATATCCACATGCAAAAGAATGAAATTGAACTCTTACCTTACACCACATACAAAAATTAACTCAAAATGGATCAAAAAGCCAAAATTTAGGGGCTGAAACTATAAAATTCTTAGAAGAAAATATAGGGGCAAATCTTCATGACCTTAGATTTGGCAACAGTTTCTTAAATAGGACACCAAAAGAAGAGGCATCAAAAGAAAAAATGAATAAATTAGACTTCATTAAAATTAAAAACTTTTGTCACCAAAGGACACTATCAAGATAGTGAAAAGAAAACCCACAAAATGGGTGAAAATGTTTGCAAATCATGTATCTGATAAGAGTTTTTATATCCAGAATATACAAAGAACTCCTACAACACAACAACAAAATGACAAATACCTTGATTAAAAAATGGGAAAAGGCTAGAATAGTCATTTCTCCAAAGAAGATAAACAGATGGTTGATAAGCACATGAAAAGATGTCCAGCATCATCAGTCATTAGAAAAATGCAAATCAAAACCACAATCAGATACCACTTCACACCCACCACAGTGGATATTATCAAAATGACAGCTAACAAGTGTTGGCGAGGATGTGGAGAAATTGGAATTCTCACACATTGCTGTGGGGAATTTAAAATGGTAACCACTATGGAAAACAGTTTCACAGTTCCTCAAAAAGTTAAACATAGAATTGTCATATGATCCAGCATTTCCACTCCTAGGTATATACCCACAAGAATTAAAAATAGAGACTCAAACAGATACTTGCACGTGAACATTCACAGTAGCATTACTGACAACAGCCAAATGTGGAAACAACCCAAGTGTCCATCAACAAATGAATAGGTAAACAAAACTGGCTCTAAATATACAATGTATATTATTCAGTCATAAAAAGAAATAACCCCCACGTCTGTCAGTTTGTCGTACTGTGGGGGCTTGGGTGTTGCTGTGATGCTGGAACCTATGCCACCGGTATTCAGATACCAAGCAGGGTCACCTATGGCAGATAGGTTTCAGCTGAGCTTCCAGACTAAGACAGACTAAGAAGAAGGACCTGGCAGTCTACTTCTGAAAAGAATTAGCCAGTGAAAACCTTATGAATAGCAGGGGAACACTGTCTATATAGTGCCCGAAGATGAGCCCCCCCAAGGTTGGAAGGCACTCAAAAGATGACTGGGGAACAGCTGCTTCCTCAAAGTGGAGTCGACCTTAATGATGTGGATGGAGTCCACTTTCAGGACCTTCATTTGCTCATGGGGCACGACTTAAAATGAGAAGAAACAGCTGCAAATATCCATTAATAATCAGAACACGGAAGGTATGAAGTATGAATCTAGGAAAATTGGAAATTGTCAAAAATGAAATGGAATACATAAACACTGATATCCTAGGTATAGGCATTAGTGAACTAAAATGGACTGGTATTGGCCATTCTGAATCTGACAATCATATGGTCTACTATGCTGCGACTGACAACTTGGAGAGGAATGGCATTTCATCCATCGTGAAAAAGAACATTTCAATATCTATCCTGAAGTACAATGCTGTCAGTGATAGAATTATATCTACATGCCTACAAGGGAGACTAGTTAACATGACTACTATTCAAATTTACACATGAAACACTAAAGCCAAAGATGAAAAAACTGAAGATTTTTACCAGCTTCTGCAGTCCAAAAGTGACTTAACATGCAATCAGGATGCATTGACAATTACTGGTGATTGGAATGCAAAAGTTGGAAACAAAGAAGGACTGGTAGTTGGAAAATATGGCATTAGTGATAAAAACGATGCCAGAGATCAGATGACAGAATTTTGCAATACCAACGACTTCATCACAAATAAACCTTTTTTCAACAACATAAATGCTGACTACACACGTGGACCTCACCAGATGGAATACACAGGAATCAAATCGACTACATCTGTGGAAAGAGACAATGGAGAAGCTCAATATCAGCTAGAACTAGGCCAGGGGCCAACTGCGGAATAGACCATCAACTGCTAATATGCAAGTTCAAGTAGAAACTGAAGAAAATTAGAACAAGTCCACAAGAGCCAAAGTACGACCTTGAGTATATTCCACCTGAATTTAGAGACCATCTCAAGAATAGATTTGACACAGTGAACACTAATGACCGAAGACCAGACAAGTTGTGGACTGACATCAAGGTCATTATACATGAAGAAAGCAAGAGGTCATTAAAAAGATAGGAAAGAAAGAAAAGACCAAAGTGGATGTCAAGAGTCTCTGAAACTTGCTCTTGAACGTCGAGTAGCTAAAGCAAAAGGAAGAAATGATGAAGTAAAAGAACTGAACAGAAGATTTCAAAGGGCAGCTTGAGAAGACAAAGTAAAGTATTATAATGACATGTGCAAAGGGCTGGAGATAGAAAACCAAAAGAGAAGAACAGCTCGGCATTTCTCAAGCTGAAAGAACTGAAGAAAAAATTCAAGCCTTGAGTTGCAATGGTGAAGGATTCTATGGGGACAATATTAAACAAGACAGGAAGCATCAAAAGAAGGTGGAAAGAATACAGAGTCATTATACTAAACAGAACTGGTCAATGTTCAACCATTTCAAGAGGTAGCATATGATCAGGAACCAACAGTACTGAAGAAAGAAATCCAAGCTACCTGAAGGCACTGGTGAAAAACAAGGCTCCAGGAATTGACGGAGTACCAGCTGAGATGTCTCAATAAATGGATGCAGTGCTGAAGTGCTCACTCATCTATGCCAACAAATTTGGAAGAGAGCTACCCAGCCAACCGACTGGAAGAGATCCATATTTATACCTATTCCCAAGAAAGGTGATCCAACTGAATGCGGAAATTATCAAACAATATCATTAATATCACATGCAAGTAAAATGTCGCTAAAGATCATTCAAAAGCGGCTGCAGCAGTATGTAGACGGGGAAGTTCCAGAAAATCAGGCCAGATTCAGAAGAGGACATGGAACCAGGGATATCACTGCTGATGTCAGATGGATCCTGGCTGAAAGCAGAGAATACAAGACAGATGTTTACCTGTGTTTTATTGACTATGCAAAGGCATTCGACTGTGTGGATCATAATAGATTATGGATAACACTGCAAAGAATGGGAATTCCAGAACACTTAATTGTGCTCATGTGGAACCTGTACATAGATCAAGAGGCAGCTGTTTGGACAGAACAAGGGATACTGCATGGTTTAAAGTCAGAAAAAGTGTGTGTCAGGGCTGTATCCTTTCACCATACCTATTCAATCTGTATGCTGAGCAAATAATCTGAAAAGCTTGACTATATGAAGAAGAATAGGGCATCAGGATTGGAGAAAGACTCATTAACAACCTGCATTATGCAGATGACACAACCTTGCTTGCTGGAAGTAAAGAGGACTTGAAGCACTTACTGATGAAGATCAAAGACTACAGCCTTCAGTATGGATTACACCTCAACATAAAGAAAACAAAAACCCTCACAACTGGACCAATAAGCAACATCGTGATAAACAAAGAAAAGACTGAGTCGTCAAGGATTTCGTTTTACTTGTATCCACAACACTCATGGAAGCAGCAGTCGAGAAATCAAAAGATGCATTGCACTGAGCAAATCTACTACAAAAGATCTCTTTTAAGTGTTAAAAAGCAAAGATGTCACCTTGAAGACTAAGGTGTGCCTGACCCAAGCCATGGTATTTTCAATCACCTCATATGCATAGGAAGCTGGGCAATGAATAAGGAAGACCAAAGAAGAACTGACGCCTTTGAACTGTGGTGTTGGCAAAGAATATTGAATATACCGTGGACTGCCAAAAGAATGAACAAATCTGTCTTGGAAGAAGTGCAACCAGAATGCTCCTTAGAAGCAAGGATGGTGAGACTACGTCTTACGTACTCTGGACATGTTGTCAGGAGGGATCAGTCCCTGGAGAAGGACATCATGCTTGGTAAAGTAGAGGGTCAGCGAAAAAGAGGTAGACTCTCAGTGAGATGGACTGACACAGTGGCTGCAACAATGGACTCAAGCATAACAACGATTGTAAGCATGGTGCAGGACCAGGCAGTGTTTCGTTCTGTGGTATACAGGGCTGCTATGAGTCAAAACCAACTCAGCAGCACCTAACAACTAACAACAACAAAAAGAAATAAAGTTCTGATACATGAAAATATTATGCTAAGTGAAATAAGCCAGACACAAAACAACAAATATACTATTCTACTTAAAATATCTAGAATAGGCAAATTAATAGACATTAACCAGATCAGAGTTTACCAGGGCTGCGGGGAGAGGGTATTGGAGAGTTATTGCTCAGTGGGTACAGAGTTTTTGTTTGGGGTGATGAAAAAATTGGAAATAGATAGTGGTGATGGTTGCACAACATTTTTAATGGAATTAATGCCACTGAACTGTACACTTAAAATGGTTAAAATTACAAAATTTATGTCTTTATATATATATAAAACCACGATAATAAAAAAAATTAAATAGTATTACAGAGTTCTGGGCTTCCATAGGATAAGAGAGTCATCAAATTCCAAATCTCTCCATACATCTTTTAAGAAAACAGATCAATAAGGGGAACACATCAAACTATCCATTACTCATGCTTACTACATAACTAGGAGACAGGGAATACCATGAACTTCATGTTACATGAAAACAGGGAAATAAACATTCAAATCCAGCAAGACAAGCTCCAAAGCGCTCATCTTAGTGGAAAATCAGATCAGATACTATGAAAAAAGTGGACAGGGGAATGGAAGTCTAGGGATGTTGGAACACAGACAAAATCACCCCCAGAAAGAGAAATTTCCACCTTGAGTAAGAAGCCACTGAGAACAAGTCTAAGACCTGGGGTATCAGAGTCTCCTGGAGAATTAAAAGCATGGGTTTTGAAAGTGTACAGAATCAGAGGTGGTAGTCTTAGGAAACACTATTTCTGGAGGAAGGATTACCTTGAAGGAGGAGGCAAGTTCGGAAGATTGGCAATTATGGAAAAAACAAAGCAAGAGGAAGAAATTAAGATTCCTACAGAAATAAGCACAATCCCCACACCTTTCACCACAAAGAAGTTACTCACTAAAGAAACGGTACTTTACTATACTAGCAGAAGGGAGCACTCTTCAATGAAGAAACTGAGTACGCCACCCAAATCTCTTATTATGCCAACTAGAACTACCATTGCTGCTCCAGGAAAATTATACATTTCAAAATGAACAAAAAACAACAGATAACATTCATACAAAATTACTATGAGAAACAGATATTCAGAATCAAAGTATTAAAGTTTTGGGTTTCGTTCTTCCAAGAAAATAAAAATACAAACATAGTTACATACATACATCAAAGAAACAAACAAAAACCAATCAAACAAAGCATGAACCTGATAAAAACTGTAACTCAATAAGCCATCCTGAATAACCTTTAAATAAGCATTTACAAATCTGAAAACAAAAACAGAAAACCTTCAAATCAGAACTAGAAAAACTCAGAACAGAAATATCAAACAAACAGGAAGATGTGAAATGAGAGTGACTGAACTCAGTAAAGAAACTAAACAAAAAGACAAAATCATCTTATAAATAAAGATTAATTTACGAAATGGCCAAGAGGGAACGGATACAAATGAAAATATAATAAGGGACACTGAAGAAAGACCTGAGAAGCCGAGAGGAGGAAAATACAATTAACACAGATAAAAAAGGGAAAGAAAATGATTGAGAGGAAGACAAGCAGAGAAGATCCCACATACATATAACTGCAGATCTTGGAGACAACAAAACAATGGAATAGAACTAATATTAAAAACTATAATTCAAGAAAACTTTCCAGAAATAAACAGAGGACCTGAAGCTCCATCTGAAAGGTCCCACTGTGTACCTGGGAAAGTTTATCTGGAACACTCAACTATGAGAGATATGCCAGTAAAACTATTAATTTTAAAGATTAAAAAAAAAAAAAAAAAAAGTTGAGTTCCAACAAAATGGCACCCTAGGCAGAAGCACCACGCCATCCCTCCACAGCAAAGATCTGAAAAACTAAGCCGAACAGAGAATACAACAATCCTGAAACCCTAAAACATCAAATGAAGAGATAAAGAACTCAGCCAAGCACCAAATGGAGTGAGAAAACTGACAAGAGAACGGAGAGCGAGGAGAGATTCATGCAGAGGTCCCCTACCAGCTAACACAGTGCGGATCCGCCATCTCGGACTCCTATCGGAGACCAGCAAACAGGGGGTACGAGAAAGCAGCCTCACGGAGCTTCCAGCAGGAGACAAAACAACCGGTAATTGGTGATATACGCTTTCCCACCCCCCACCCTTCTTCACCCCGACTCGGCCTCCTCTGCTTCCTGCGGCCAGTTTCTTGACTGGGAAACAGCAGCTGCTTGGATTCCACACGCCCAAATGGGTGGCTCTTTGAGTGCCATTTGTTGGCTGCTGGTGTTGCTTTTTTTCCGCTTCTTTTTATTTCTTCCTTGCCTCTCCCCACGTCCCCCTCCTTTAGCTCAAGTACCTCGCTCCGTGTGCCATCTTTGCTTCTTCCTGAGGGGCTGCAGAGCTCCGGTAATTTGTGATATACGCTTTCCCACTCTCTACCCTTCTTCACCCACACTCGGCCCCCTCTGCTTCCCACGGACACAGTCTATTGTCCAGGAACACCAGCCGGCACTAGCTGGCTCTCTGAGTACCATTTGTTGGCTGCTAGTGTTGCTTTTTTTTCTACTTCTTTTGACTTCTTACTTGCCTCTCGCCACCTCCCCCTCCCTTCGCTCAAGTACCTGGCTCCGTGCGCCATCTTTGCTTCTTCCTGAGGGGCTGCAGAGCTCCGTTCGAGTGTGGAGCTGCTTCCCAGTTTGGGCTGCCGCGCTGGTGGGATCCCGGGGCTTTTGTTCGTTTGTTTGTTTTGAATTATTTGTTTGTTTTCTTTTCCTTTTCTTGAGTTGGGAGTCCTTTCTGGCCAGGACGAGCTGCGTGGCAGGGAGATGCCCCTTCGGCTTCCACAGAGGTGTAGAGTGATCCCTAAGGGCATTTCTTTTTACATTGTTTTTTTTTTTTGCTGTTTCTTTGGGGGCCTTTCTTGTTTTTTTTTTTTTAATTTTTTTTGTTTTGTTTTTCCTCTTTTTTCCTTTTTGTCTTTCTTCATTGCTCAGTCTCTCGTCTCTCTGTATCTTCCTTCTCTTTCTGTTCCCTGAATACCTGGCATTGCATACCTCTAAGCTTTCTAGCCAGGTTGTACTGCAACACCCGAGAGCAACTTCCCTAGACCTCACAGCTGCACCGGTGGGATCCCTAGGAACTTTGCGGTTCTTTAACCTTTCTGATTCTTATTAATTCACTCTTTTCTTTTCTTCCGCCACCTCATTCTGTTTTTCTCCATTTCATAGTCTCTCATCTCTCCACTCCAACGGCAAGCTCCCCTAGCATTCTTTTCTGTTTGTTTGTATGTTTTTGGCTCCTGTTCCTCTCTCCTCTCTCCCATATCCATCTTAGCTCCACACATAACAATCTCCCCGCTGCATACTGCCTACCTGCACTGTGCGCTTCACATCACGCCACCAAGCAGCACAGGTACAGCCTACTGGAACCTGCCCTTCACTGATTACCGACCAGCTCTGGTGGCTGTAGTAAGTGCCACAAACAACCCGTCACAGTAACTCCTCTTCAGCTAGACCTGCCTTGCTGTACCGTATCTGAGTGACTGACTCCGCCAGTTGAAGAAGGAGGCAAAAAGTATTGTGCCCAAAGATGAGCAAACAACAAAGAACACAAAGTCTGCCTGCTCAGACATAGTCAATTTTTTTTAAAAAAACGGGATAAAACAAACAAATCTACAATCAATAAATGAGAAAAATAAAGACTGAATGTCCCGAAAATAGCAGACAATAACAAAACATTTACAAAACAGGACAGGATGGTTCCAGTAGGCATCCAAACTAAAACACCAGATGACTCTCCTCTGGAAGAAAATGCACTAGAACTACCTGATAGGGAATTCAAATCTCTAATATTCAGAATTCTCCAAGAACTGAGGCAAAAAGCTGACAAACATGAGGAAAAAATAGACAAATTCATGGAAAATACAGACAAAAAATTGGAAGAATTCAGGAAAACAATGCAGGAACAAAATGCCAAAATAAATTCACAACTAGAAATTATACAAAGACAACAATTAGAAATCCAAAAGATAAACAACAAGATTTCAGAAATGAACACTGTCATAGAAGGGCTGAGAAGCAGATTTGAAACGGTGGAAGACAGGATCAGTGGAATTGAAGACAAACACTTGGATACAACTCTGCTTCAGGAAAACTCAGAAAAAAAGAACAAAGAAAAATGAAGAGACCCTGAGAGGTATGTGGGACACAATCAAAAGCAAAAATCTTCCAGTGATTGGAATTCCAGAACAGGGGGAGAAAACAGAAAACACAGAGAGGATCATTGAGGAACTGCTGACAAAAACTTCCCCAATATCATGAAAGATGAAAAGCTGGCCATCCAAGAAGCTCAACGAACCCCATATAGAAGAGACCCCAAAAGAAAATCACCACGACATATCATATTCACACTCACCAAAACCAAAGACAAACAAAGAATCCTGAGAGCAGCTCGTGAAAAATAAGAAGTCACATACAGGAGAAACAATAAGACTAAGCTCAGATTATTCGGCAGAAACCATGCAGGCAAGAAGGCAAAGGGATGACATATATAAAATCTTGTAAGAAAAAAATTGCCAGCCAAGAATAACATATCCTGCAAAACTCTCGTTCAAATTTGATGGTGAAATTAGGTCATTTCCAGATAAACAGAAATTAAGGGAATCTGTAAAAGTCAAACCAAACTTACAAGAATTATTAAAGCGAGTTCTTCGATCTGAGGACAAACAGCTTCAGCTCACAGGCAGAACCTAGGATGCAGGATCGTACCAACCAAATACCAATCTAGGAAATGAACTCTCAAGGACGATCCAAAACCAAAAGAAATACAACAGGGCATCAGAGCAGTTAATCAGTAAATGACAACAACAACAAAACAATAAAAGAGGGAATAAACAGCATAGGTATAGAATCTTCTAATGGAGAGGAAGGCAAGGTGATACCAAGTAATGGTAGACAGCTTCAAAATTAGAAAGATAAGGGTAAAATTTATGGTAACCACAAAGAAAGTTAACAAACATACTCATTAAAAAAAAGAGGAAAAACATAAAAGTCTCAGCAAAAACAAAAACAAAACAAATTTTAAAAAAATCCACAAACAAAAGTAACTCAGCACAAGAGAGTAAGAACAAAGAAAACGTCGGCACCACAAAAAAAAGCTCTACAAAATGACAACAACAAACCCACATCTATCAATAATTACACTGAATGTAAATGGACTCAATGCACCCATAAAGAGATGGAGAGTGACAGAATGGATAAGAAAACAGGATCCATCAATATGCTGTCTACAGGAGACACACCTTAGGAACAAAGATGTGAATTTATTAAAAGTCAAGGGTTGGAAAAAAATATATCAAGCTAACAAGTACCAAAAAAGAGCAGGAGTGGCAATTCTAATCTCAGATAAAATAGACTTTAAAAACAAAATCTACCATAAAAGACAAAGAAGGACACTATATAATGATTAAGGGGACAATCCATCATGAAGACATAACCATAATAAACATCTACGCACCCAATGACAGGGCTCCAAAATACATAAAACAAACTCTAACAACACTGAAAAGAGAAATTGACAGTTCCACAGTAATAGTAGGAGACTTCAACACACCACTCTCAGTAAAGGACAGAACAACTAAGAAGAAACTCAGCAAAGATAAAGAAGACCTAAAGGGCACAAGCAGCCAACTAGACCTCACAGACATATATAGAACACTCCATCCAACTGCTGCAAAGTACACATTCTTTTCCAATGCACATGGAACGTTCTCCAGAATAGACCACATCTTAGCCCACAGAGCAATCCTCAACAAGATCAAAAACGTTGAGATAATTCAAAGTATCTTCTCTGACCACAATGCCATCAAGGTAGAAATTAACAATAGAAAGAGCAAGGAAAAAAAATCAACTACATGGAAACTGAATAATACCCTGCTTACACAACATTGGGTAATAGAAGAAATCAGAGATGGAATCAAAAAATTCCTAGAATCAAATGAGAATGAAAACACATCATACCAAAACTTTTGGGACACAGCAAAGGCAGTCCTCAGAGGACAATTTATAGCAATAGATGCACATATCAAAAAAGAAGAAAGGGACAAAATCAAAACATTAACTACAGAACTCAAACAAATAGAAAGAGAACAGCAAAAAAAGCCCACAACCACCGGAAGAAAGGAAATAGTAAAGATCAGAGCAGAAATAAATGAAATAGAGAACAGAAAAACAATAGAAAGAATCAACAAAACCAAAAGTTGGTTCTTTGAAAGAATCAACAAAATCAACAAACCACTGGCCAGACTGACAAAAGAAAAACAGGAGAGGACACAAATAACCCAAATAAGAAATGAAATGGGGGACATTACAACAGACCCAACCGAAATAAAAAGGATTATAACAGAATATTATGAAAAACTATACTCCAACAAATTTGAAAACCTAGAGGAAATGGATAAATTTCTAGAAACACACAGCCTACCCAAACTACAACAAAGTGATATTGAAAATCTGAACAGACCCATAACAAGAGAAGAGATTGAAAAGGTAATAAAAAAACTCCCAACCAAAAAAAGCCCTGGCCCAGATGGCTTCACTGGAGAATTCTACAAAACATTTACAGAAGAGCTTGTACCAGTACTACTCAAGCTATTTCAGAGCATAGAAAAGGAAGCAACACTTCCACATTCATTCTGTGAAGCCAGCATAACGCTAATACCAAGACCAGGAAAAAATGTCACAAAAAAAGAAAATTACAGACCAATATCTCTCATGAATATAGATGCAAAAATTCTGAACAAAATTCTAGCCAATAGAATTCAGCATCATATCAAAAAAATAATACAGCACGAACAAGTAGGATTCATACCAGGTATGCAAGGATGGTTCAACATTAGAAAATCCATCAATGTAATCCACCACATAAATAAAAGGAAAGAAAAGAATCACATGATCATCTCAATTGACGCAGAAAAGGCATTTGACAAAGTCCAACACCCATTCCTGATAAAAACTCTCAATCAAATAGGTATAGCAGGGAAATTTCTCAACATAATAAAGGGCATCTATGTAAAACCAACAGCCAACATCATTCTTAATGGAGGGAGGCTAAATACATTCCCCTTGAAAACAAGAACAAGACAAGGATGCCCTTTATCACCACTCCTATTTAACACTGTGCTGGAAGTTCTAGCTAGAGCAATAAGGCAAGAAAAAGAAATAATGGGCATCCAGATTGGTAATGAAGAAGTTAAACTGTCCCTGTTTGCAGATGATACGATACTATACACAGAAAACCCTAAAGATTCCATGAGAAATCTACTGGAACTAATAGAAAGATTCAGCAGAGTAGCAGGATACAAGATAAACATTCAAAAATCAGTTGGATTCCTATACACCAATAAGGAGAACGATGAAAAGGAAATCAGGAAAACAATACCATTTTCAATAGCCCCTAAAAAGATAAAATACTTAGGAATAAATCTGACCAGGGATGTAAAAGACCTATACAAAGAAAACTACAAAACACTACTGCAAGAAACCCAAAGGGATCTACATAAATGGAAAAACATACCATGCTCGTGGATAGGCAGGCTCAACATTGTGAAAATGTCAATTCTACCCAAAGCAATTTACAAATACAACGCAATCCCAAACCAAATACCAACAACATTCTTCAAAGAGATGGAAAAACTAATCATTAACTTTATATGGAAAGGGAAGAAGCCCCGAATAAGTAAAGCACTACTGAAGAAGAAGAATAAAGTTGGAGGACTCACACTACAAGACTTCAGAACCTACTATACAGCGACAGTAGTCAAAACAGCCTGGTACTGGTACAAATGACAGATACATTGACCAACGGAACAGAATTGAGAACCCAGATGTAAATCCATCCACCTACAGTCACCTGATCTTCGACAAGGGCCCAAAGTCCACCAAATGGGGAAAAGACAGTCTTTTTAACAAATGGTGCTGGAAAAACTGGATACCCATCTGCAAAAAAATGAAACAGGACCCATACTTCACACCGTATACAAAAACTACTTCAAAATGGATCAAAGACCTGAATATAAAGCCTAAAACTATAAAGTTCATAGAAGAAAAAATAGGACCAACACTTCAGGCCTTAATACATGGCATTAACAGGATACAAACCATAACCATCAATGCACAAAACCCAATAGATAAGCTAGATAACTGGGATCTTCTAAAAATCAAACACCTATGCTCTTCAAAAGACTTCACCAAAACAGTAAAAAGAGAACCTACAGATTGGGAAAAAATTTTTGGACAGTACAAGTCAGACAAAGGTCTAATCTCCATAATCTACAAGAAAATCCAACACCTCTACAACAAAAAGACAAATAATCCTATTAAAAAATGGGCAAAGGAAATGAAAAGACACTTTACCAAGAAGACATTCAAATGGCCAACAGACACATGAGGAAATGCTCGTGATCACTAGCCATTAGAGAAATGCAAATTAAAACCACAATGAGATACCATCTCACCCTGGCATTACTGGCACGAATCAAAAACACTGGAAATAACAAATGTTGGAGGGGCTGCAGGGAGATGGGAACTCTTATGCACTGCTGGTGGGAATGCAAAATGATACAACCATTTTGGAAAGCTAGAAATAGACATACCATTCAATCCAGCAATCCCACTCCTAGGAATATATCCTAGAGAAACAAGAGTCGTCACTCGAATAGACATATGCACACCTATGTTTATGGCAGCATTGTTCACAATAGCAAAATGATGGAAACAACCTAGATTCCCATCAACACATGAATGCATAAACAAACTATGGTACATACACACAATGGAGTACTATGCAACGAGAAAGAACAACAATGAATCTGTGAAGCATCTCATAACATGGATGAAACTGGAGGACGGTATGCTGAGTGAAATAAGTCAATCACAAAAGGACAAATATTGTATGAGACCTCTATTGTAAAAACCCATGAAAAAGTTCACACACAAAATGTAACAATCTTTGTTGGCTACCAGGGATGGGAGGCATGGGGGGGAGTACTAAATAGATATGTGGTATCTCAGGTGAAGGGTGAGACAGTACACAATACAGGAGAAACTAGCACAACTTGTACTAGGAAAGGTCATGGAAGCCCCACAGACACATCCAAACTTCCTGAGGGACTGAATTGCTGGGTGGAGGGCTCTGGGGACCATGGTCTTGGGGAACATCTAGCTCAATTGGCATGACACAGCATATAAAGACAATGCTCTACATTCTACCTTGGTGAGTAGTGTCTGGGGTCTTAAAAGCCTGTGAGCAGCCATCTAAGATACTCCACTGGTCTCATCCCTTCGGGAGCAAGGGAGAATGAAAAGAACAGGCTACAAGGAAAAGATTTGTCCGAAGGACTAACTGTCCACAGCTACCAAGGCCTCCACCGGACTGAGTCCAGGACAGCTAGATGGTGCCCGGCTACTACCACTGACTGCTCTGACCAGGATCACAACAGAGGGTTCTGGACAGAGCTGGAGAAGGATGTAGAGCATAATTCTAACTCACAAAAAAAAGACCAGATTTACTGGCCTAAAGGAGACTGGAGAAACCCCGAGAGTATGGCCCCCAGACACCCTTTTAGCTCAGTGGTGAAGTTACCTCCGAGGTTCACCATTCAGCCTGGGAGTGGACAGCCCTGTAAAACCAAATGAGACTAACGAGGTGCAGGAGTCCAGTGACAAGGGCCAGAAAGCAGAGGGGGACAGGGAAGCTGGTGATAGGGAACCCAAGGTTGAGTAAGGATATCATTGATGTGTTGTGAGATTGTTAACCATTGTCATAGGGCAATATTTGTGGTAACTGTTAAATGAGAAACTATTTTTTTCTGTAAGCCTTCATTTTAAGTGAGAATAACAGCACAATTGGAAGAGCATAGTCAATGTCACTGAACTGTGCATGTAGAAATTTTTGAAATGGTGTATCTTTGGCTGTGTGTATTTTCATCAAAAAAAAAAGAGGTTGAAAAGTTAGAGGGTTGATGTGTTGTGGGGTTGTTAACCAATGTTATAAAACAACATGTGTACTTCTGTTTCATGAGAAACTACTTGCTCTGTAAGCCTTCACCTGAAGTACAATAAAAAAAATAAATAAAAATAAAAATAAAATAATAATCAAAACTTAAAAAAATATAAGTAATAATAAACCTCTAGGCCTCCAAGCAAAATGATCAAGACACTTACTTACAAAAGAAGGAAAAAATAAAACTGGTATTAAACTCTGACAGCAACAAATCAGGACAACAGTAGAACAGCACTTTCAAGAAACTTTAAGAAATCTGAATCAATTTTTTTTTTTTTTAGATCCAGTCAAGCTGTCTTCCAATCATCAATGTTATAGGGGAAAAAAAAGAAAGTTCTAAACATTCAAGAACTTAAGAACTCTTCCTGAGGAATGTTCTGCTACTCAAACTGTCCAGTTTTCTAATTCTTATCCCAAGCACAATTCTTCGCTGGAAACGACTCCATTCTGAATGTAGACTGATCTCTTCAAGAAGCGTGAGACTTGCCTTTTCCTAAACTTTCTGGGACAGAAAGCAGGGTACGTTAACCACTTTAAGACCTTAAAGTAACGCAAAGTAATATGAAAACAATGGATGTCAACAAAGTCATATTTAAATAATTATGTACTAACCACCAATTTTGAGGCACTGGGTTATTCAACAGGGCCATGGTGGTGCAGTGGTTAAGTGTTTGGCTACTAACCAAAAGGTCAGCAGTTCGAATCCACCAGCCACTCCTGGGAAATCCTATGGGGCAGTTCTACTCTGTCCTATAGGGTTGCTATGAGTCAGAATCGACTCGACTGCCACAGGTTTGGTTTTGGTTTTGGGTTATTCAACAAAACAAATACTTCCCATTAATTGACAAACTTTAAAGCCAACATCCTTCTTCAATACTCCCCAAGGACAAAAGCAGCCCATTTAGGTGGCACTGTTGGGACCAGTGGAGCCTCGATGGCACAGCGGTTAAGAATTCGGCTACTAACCAAAAGGTCAGCAGTTCAAATCCACCAGCTGCTCCTTAGAAACTCTATTGGGCAGCTCTACTTTGTCCTACAGGGTCACTATAAGTCGGAACTGACTCAACAACAGTGGGTTTGGTGGTGGTGTTTTTTTTTATTGGGACCAGTAAGTTCTCACTTAATGAAAAAAATTGGCTAAAACTGGGAATCATAAAAAAATGTCTCTCTTTAGTATTTTATTTTAGCAAATATTTAAATGTACATTTACTTGCAAATCCTATTATACAGTGCCAAGGTCTTTCCTTTGACTAGCATCTGGTGATGGAGTCACCCACTGCCTTCAATGCATAAAAAATAACCATAAGACAATGTCTAAGATTCTCAGGTTTGTTTTCTTTAAAGAAGAGTGAAAACTTAAAAGACACTTGTGAAGCAATGTGAAAACAGAATCTGGAAGCTGTCCATACTTTATGATTTCTCCCCAATCTTTCATAATTGCCTTGTCTTTATCCAATCTGAGAGCAATTTGTCTTTATGGAGTCTTTCCAAAGGTTTTCACGGAAATGTCGACTCTATCTGTTTTAACACACACATTTCATCACTTTTCATTCCATTTAATTAAATTATGCCAATTACAGTAACAAGAATACCACATATAAACAGACTTGGGAACAAAATGCCTCTCGGTGAGCACTTAATTCAGTGCGTAGATATCTTAGGCTGGGTTCTCTAGAGGAGCAAAACCAGTGAAGCATATATATATAAATATATATCCATAAACCAAAAAACCAAACCCGATGTCGTTGAGTCAATTCCGACTCATAGCAACCCTATAGGACAGAGTAGAATTGCCCCATATGGTTTCCAAGGAGTAGCTGGTGGATTTGAACTGCTTCTGGTTAGCAGCCTAGCTCTTAACCACTGTGCCACCTGGGCTACAAATATACAGAGAGAGAGAGACTTATTTCAAGGAAATGACAGCTGTGGAGGCAGCAAGTCCCAAATCTGCAGGTCACGTGTCAGGCTGGAGGCTTCTCTTGACTCATGTGGTTGCAGGGACTGATGAACCCAAAACTGGTAGGTCAGACGGCATGCTGCTGGGCTCACATTCCAAGAACTGGAGGTCAGAGGATGATAAGCCGGATGCAGGATCAAGATAAACAGCAAGCTTTGCCAGAACATGCATATACACTGGATGCAGGCCACATCCTCAAGGAAACTCCCCTTTCAACAACTGGTTGTTCACATCAGATCACAAAATGGAGGATGATTACATAACATCCGCTAAATCACTGAGAATCATGCCTAGCCAAGTTGACACATAACCTTAACTATCACAGTGGACTTCTACCTCATTGCCCCCACCTTCACCCCCACCCAGTGAAAGCCTGTGCCAGTTAGGGCACTGTAAGAAGGGAAAGGAAAGGGCCAAGTCATTTAGCGAAGGAGGTCAGAAAAGAGGGCTCTACTGCACTGTAATTAATCTCATGGACAGTTCTATCCCTTCTATCTGTGAGCATATCCAGAGCCAGGACTGTATTTTAGTAATGCCTGGCATATTTTAAGCACACAATTCACATATATTCAACAAAAGAATTTCCCTTGACCGACACCATCAGGAAGACACAGAAAAACGTTTTATTTGGATGAAAACTGAAGAAGCAGACAGTACATAGACAGACCAAGATTATCAGAGGAATAAAAAGGAAATAAAAGGCAGAAGAGGAAAAAAAAAAAAAAACAGTTCAATAATTCTATTCAAAAGTACCCTACTCCAGCAGTTGAAAAGCTTATTTACCCTCCCAGGAACCCAACACATGCCCAACACTGGGAAGTAGTGATCTGATGAATACCTTGGTTGGTTGTGGTTCTTTCCTAGAGAATTTTTAAAATTGAATTCTCTGAGTCTAATCAAACTTTTCAATTAGGTGAAGAGACCTCTATAGGAGATTATTTTTTCTTTTCTGAACCAACAATGACAATAGTAAGTAACAAAGCCTGAATCCTTACTCTTGCCAGACACTGGCATAAGCATACTGTGTGCATTTATTCATTTAATCCTCATAACAATTGTAGGAAGTAGGTACTGAACTCATTCAAAGACACTCAAGTTAGTCAATGGTATAACCAGGATTTGAACCCCGAACCTATGTTCTTAACCACTGTGCATACTGCCTAACATATTTCACCCTTTCTTATAATGTAATTTTAATATTTCGCCTAAGAGTTTTATTAGTATACTTCCCAAAGGTACAACATCAAAGTCTTCTCTATGAATAAAAAAATATGATGTCTGGGTTCTAGCCTAAAATAATCCAGTGAGGAAGCAGGTGGAGTATAGATGAAACAAGATTAGCCAGGAGCTGGTAACTGCTGCAGATGGGTATGAGATCATGAGGGCTCATTATACTGGTCCCTACTTTTGTGTACATTTGAAAGTTTCCATAATAAACATTCCAAATGGGTGAATTTAAAAAAAAAAGTCTCAAAAGACACAAAACAGAGAGAGGGAACATAAATGTAGCAAGTGTTAAAAATTGGTGAATTCTGATAAAGGGTATATAGGAATTATCTGTATTATTCTTGAAACTTTTTTGTAAGTCTGAAACTATTTTTTCAAAATAGGAAAATAAACCTTGTGAGTCAGGGCACCAAAGAACCCAGAAGGCTCAGTTAGTCAGAGGACACCTTTAGTCATTAAAAATAGCTGAGAATCAACTGTTTCTAAGCAGATCTGGGGTGGCGGAGGGGAGGCAAAACATGCTATCTTAAAATCTTTTTAAGAGACTGAAATTAAATGCTATTTTCAAAACTATCAATTACACATGCATAGTGCAGACAGGCCTGCTTGTCACAAAAAACCAAAGGATTAGAAATGCAGGGTGACTTCTAGAAGTCAGTAGTTAATTCATTTTCACATTAGGAATAAAGAACAGTTTTCAGTAGGTTAATTGTTAGCATTCAATATGTCTAATTTGTGCATTTTGCCAAGTTCAGAATTATTAGAAAACTGTGGATGCATTTAATGTTAAAATGAAATATTATCTAACATTTGCTATCTGGAAGATTTTAGACGATTTCTCTTTTTTCAGAATTGGAAATTTTTGTGTAATTCTTCATTTAAAGTAATAATTCTTTGCTTGAAATTACACCGAGGAAATGAAATAAATTTGTCTCAAAAGTGAGGGTAATGATTTCCTAAGGAAAAGTATTTGGATACTGATTTAATCCTGCAGGCTGAACTTTATGACATTGGTAATATTTTAGCATTTTTAACCTACAAAAATGTCATTTTCATACTGTTTCACTAAAAGATTGGTAGGCTATCTCTTAGTCAGCCTATAAGAAATCTCTGTAACTCTCTTACAAATAAAAGTAGTGTTCAAGTGTCATCAGTTTTTAAAGGTAACACTGAAACAAAACAAAACCTGTTGCCGTAGAGTCAATTCCTACTCACAGTGACCCTATAGGACAGAGTAAAACTGCCCTGGAGGGTTTCAAAGGCTATAAATCTTTACAGAGGCTGACTGCCACATCTTTCTCCCACAGAGCAGCTGGTGGGTTTGAACCACTGACCTTTCAGTTAGCAGCCTAGTGCTTAACCACTGTGTCACCACCAGGCAACACTAAAACCCAAACCAAACCTGGTGCCATCGAGTCAATGCAGACTCATAGCGACCACTAGATGGCAGTAAACACACAGGTTGTGACACGATGTTGAGATATCAGCGTACCATAAGGAACACTTCTGCCTTCACTCAATTTTATACTACACTAAATTAAACTTTCAAAAAAAACCTGAAAAATCAAAAACCTAAATAAAAATTAAAGTTTCCTGGCTGTAGGAATATGATCCAGAAAAGCTATTCAACTATATACTCACCCACAATTTGTGAGGATATAGTAAATGAAAAGTGATTTTAACTTGGGCAAGGTAGAAAATTGAACTACACTATGAAAAACTGTGAAAGAAAATGGTCTTAAAATATTTACACACATAGGGTCCCAACAAAATATATAGCCAATTTATTTAAATGTATTTTAACAAGTAAATGGATATAGGTGTTAGCCAATACACATTTTGGATACTTCAAGGTCAAAATGCAAGGGTCAATGAATGGTTAATATATGTATGTTGATATATCATCTGAAAGATGTATACATTTTATTTGATGCCCTTGGTATATATTTATTCTAGCTTGCCAGAGAATATACAGTGCATTGAAGGTAAGAGAACTTAAATTTTAAAAATGTTATTTCATAGTTGAGGTTGTTTAAGACTTATTTTTAATTTGAACAACTGTCTAAATGTTAAAGCTTTCTTAACATGTAAATTATGAGAACACTAATACTCAACATCAATTTTCTATAACTGTTACATTTTTAAAGTCTTATTTTGTTAACAAATTCTAATCACAAATATATTTTAGATGTCATTTAATTTGGAGAAAAAAACTTTAAAATAAACATTGTCGTTCTTCATCAAGAAGTTAAAAATTTACATTATATATATTTATGGCTTACACTTTACGGCTTTTTTGAATAAAGGAAATTTCTATATTTCTAGGGGTCATGAATGAATATCTGAAAGCACAGCATGCTATTTATCTAATATCCTAGTAGGTGAAACATTTTTATTAACTCAATAAGTACTAACACTTTTCTAGACTACAGGAAAAATACAGATGATAAAATACAATTTTATTTTAAAATTAATTTGAAGATTTTGTTCCCTTATTTGAAGATACACTTGCAGATCAAACGGAAAAACCTTACAAATAGAAACATGTTAATGTGATCCACTGATGACTTTGATGGATCTTCTCTAACATTTTGAATTAGAATTTCAGCGTGACTTTACAAACTTCTATGGAACTAAACCCAAAACTTGTGTTTTCTAATTTATTTGTAAACTTTCTACTTTTTGGCTTCATTACAAGACCAGATGGCATTCAGCTAAGGTCTCAGCAACACCAGAATAAAATTTGTTAACTTACTAATTTTTTGGTTAGTTCTAACACTTTTTCTGAGCTTGATTTTGTTCTGACACACACAATTCTCAATTTAGAAACCAAAGCGAGGGTCCTCACAAATCTACTAAAGTCAAAAAAGTAAAAGCAAAGAAATCTTCAAATTATTACCACAGTAGAAAAAGAGAACTTATTTTGATACCAATCTGTGCCAATATATTCCAACTTTCGAGCAATAGTTAACCTAACAATATATCATAAAATAAACCATAAATACTGCAAGCACATTAAAACAAATACACACCAAAATAATCACTCTTCTCTTAGCAAGAATCTATCCTTGATAATTAAGGGAAGGAGCCCTGGTGGCAAGTGGTTAAGAGCTACAACGGCTAACCAAAAGGTCAGTAGTTCCAATCCACCGGCTGCTCCTTGGAAACCCTATGGGGCAGTTCTACCCTGCCCTACAGGGTTGCTATGAGTCAGAATCAACCTGACGGCAACGGGGTTTTTTGTTGTTGTTGTTGTTTGTTTTTTAATGAAAGGAAATGCTTCATTGTTTATAAGTATAAATCTAGCAGGGATTGAAATAACCTAAAATTTTGCTTCTGTAAAAATTACAACCAATCTTAAATCAAAAACATCCCCTGAAGTCTTCTCATAACTCAACAATAGTTTAGCTTAACTAGTAAAAAAATGTCTGCCTTGAGCATTATGCTCTTTTAAGAACTATCTATATGGGATCAAACTGACCAAAAGCAACTCAAAAGGTCAGACAGGAACCTTAGGGGGCAGTGAGTTTATGTTAATGGGAGAGGAAAAACTCAGAAAGGGAGAGTAAGAATGGTGGCATAACCTGAAGAATGTAATCAATGTCACTGAAATGTGCATGCAGAAACTATAGAATTGGTGTATCTTTTGCTGTGTAAATTCTCAACAACAACAAAATAAATAAAATTTTTTAAAAAATTACAGCCAAAAGAACTGGATATTCATCTGCAAAAAAATGAAACAGGACCCATACCCCACGCCGTATACAAAAACTACTTCAAAATGAATCAAAGACCTGAATATAAAGCCTAAAACTATAAAGTTCATAGAAGAAAAAATAGGACCAACACTTCAGGCCTTAATACATGGCATTAACAGGATACAAACCATAACCATCAACGCACAAACCCCAATAGATAAGCTAGATAACTGGGACCTTCTAAAAATCAAACACCTATGCTCTTCAAAAGACTTCACCAAAAGAGTAAAAAGAGAACCTACAGATTGGGAAAAAATTTTTGACAGTACAAGTCAGACAAAGGTCTAATCTCCATAATCTGCAAGAAAATCCAACACCTCTATGACAAAAAGGCAAATAATCCTATTAAAAAATGGGCAAAGGAAATGAACAGACACTTCACCAAAGAAGACATTCAACTGGCCAACAGACACATGAGGAAATGCTCACGATCACTAGCCATTAGAGAAATGCAAATTAAAACCACAATGAGATACTATCTAACCCCGGCATTACTGGCATGAATCAAAAACACTGGAAATAACAAATGTCGGAGGGGCTGCGGGGAGATCGGAACTTTTATGCACTGCTGGTGGGAATGCAAAATGATACAACCATTTTGGAAAATGATATGGTGCTTGCTCAGAAAGCTAGAAATAGACATACCATTCAATCCAGCAATCCCACTCCTAGGAATATATCCTAGAGAAATAGGAGTCGTCACTTGAATAGACATATGCACACCTATGTTCATGGCAGCATTGTTCACAACAGCAAAATGATGGAAACAATCTAGATGACCATCAACAGATGAATGGATAAACAAACTATGGTACATACACACAATGGAGTACTAGGCAACGAGAAAGAACAACAATGAATCTGTGAAGCATCTCATAACATGGATGAAACTGGAGGACATTATGCTGAGTGAAATAAGTCAATCACAAAAGGACAAATATTGTATGAGACCCCTATTGTAAAAAACCATGAAAAAGTTCACACACAAAACGTAACAATCTTTGTTGGTTACCAGGGATGGGAGGGGTGGGGGGGAAATACTAAATAGGCAATAGATAAGTGGTATCTTGGGTGAAGGGTGAGACAGTACACAATACAGGGGAAACTAGCACAACTTGTACAAGGAAAGGTCATGGAAGCCCCATAGATGCATCCAAACTCCCTGAGGGACTGAATTGCTGGGCGGAGGGCTGTGGGGACCATGGTCTCGGGGAACATCTAGCTCAACTGGCATGACACAGCTTATAAAGACAATGGTCTGCATTCTACCTTGGCGAGTAGTGTCTGGGGTCTTAAAAGCCTGTGAGCGGCCATCCAAGATACTCCACTGGTCTCATCCCTTCGGGAGCAAGGGAGAATGAAGAGAATGGGATACAAGGAAACGATTAGTCCGAAGGACTAATTGTCCACAGCTACCAAGGCCTCCACCAGACTGAGTCCAGTACAGCTAGATGGTGCCCGGCTACCACCACTGACTGCTCTGACCAGGGTCACAACAGAGGGTTCTGGACAGAGCCGGAGAAGGATGTAGAACATAATTCTAATTCACAAAAATAAGACCAGATTTACTGACCTAAAGGAGACTGGAGAAACCCCGAGAGTATGGCCCCCAGATACCCTTTTAGCTCAGTGGTAAAGTTATCTCCAAGGTTCACCGTTCAGCCTGGGAGTGGACAGCCCCGTAAAACCAAATAAGACTAACGAGGACAGGAGTCCAGTGACAAGGGCCAGAAGGCAGAAGGGGACAAGGAAGCTGGTGATAGGGAACCCAAGGTTGGGTAAGGATATTGTTGATGTGTTGTGAGATTGTTAACCATTGTCATAGGGCAACATGTGTCGTAACTGTTAAATGAGAAACTATTTTGTTCTGTAAGCCTTCACCTGAAGTACAATTAAAAAAAAAAATTACAGCCAAGAAAACCCTATGAAGCAGTTTTACTCTGCCACATGAGGTCACTATGAGTCAAAATTTACTTGATAGCACCCAGCAACAAAGCCTTACTGGCATTTTGGTCTTGTAGATTAATTTTAGCCTGAAAAATACTAAGACAGCTAACTGCTGTGCTTTTGTCTGTCACCCCTTAGGTTGCCAGGTACCTCTAATTTATATCCTAGGAGTGGATTATAATGGAGGCAGAAGTCAGTGGAAGTCTCCAACCTCATGGATGAAACTGCCCTTTGCAACTGCTCTGGGAAATCAGAATAAAGCCACATTCAGACTTTTCCAAAATATGTTATGGAGGGTTACGAAAGGAAGAAGATGAAGGCAGCAAAGAGTCTGCCACTTTTGGATGAAATTCATGACTATATATTCATGAGCATCTCCTCCTCCAACCTTGGCATAGAGTGTGTATATGAATAAGTATTTAATTATATATGTATGTGGGTACATGCATGTGTGTGTGTATGTAAAATATGCACATCTCAACTATATAAGAAGTAATGTCCTTGTGGACAAAAATAACAAGGCAACTTTGTCTTTCCATAGCACCAGATTCGGTGTCATACACATAGCTGCTCTCAATATTGAATGTAATTTAATTAAGGAATAAAAAGGGTGAACACTTGCCACTTTATAAGAACTTTAAAATGTCATAAACCAAAAAATACAGTCATATAATTAATACCAAATATAAATGTAACAAAAGATGAATAATATCTACTTTTCCTTTATAAATAAAAATACTGACATTCCCATTTTCTTTTTTAACGAGCCTGATTTATTAATTCAACATTCATCCAACCACTGAACTGCATACCTACTATGTGCCAGTCACTATTCCAGGGGGTGGTTTTGTTTACTAAAGAGATAGTAGACATGGCCCTATCTTCATGAAGCTAGCATTCTAGATGTTAAATACACAAACCTACAAGTAAGTGTGTGGCTTATGAACGGGATAAATGCCATGAAGGGAAAGAATATAAGGCTTAGTGAGAGACTAACAGAAGAGACTTAGTTGAGATAGAGGAGTCAGAAAGGCCTGAGAGTCATAGTGAAATCTAATAAAAGAATAAAAGTAAGCTAACCAGGCCCAAAGAGAGTGCAAAGGTCCAAAGTTGAAAATTTTAAAAAAAAAAAAAAATTAATAAACAAGAAAGTGAGGACTTCTTCTTCCAGAAAGATTAAGAAGTACTTTTCACGGTTCCTCCTGCTAAGCATAACTAAAAGCACTTTATGTAATATCTCCCCTGTTGCCATCAAGTACATTCTGACTCTTAGTGACCGTATAGGACAGAGTAGAACTGCCCCACAGGGTTTCCATGGAGTGGCTGCTGGCCTTTTGGTTAGCACCCAAATGCTTAACCACTGTGCCACCAGGGCCCCAATATGTAATATACATACCTATACATTATGTACACATATATAATAGATATATACGATGTATACATATAAATAATATAAAATTTATAATATATAAATGGACATTATATATAAAATAAGCATAAGAAGACTCTGGAAGGTGGAGAAAAGAAAGCAGGCCAGGTAGGAACCTTGAGACTCAGAGAACAACATGACACTGAATTTCTTGGGTTTTCTTTTTGCCTCATATATCCTAGACAGGGTGCTAGAGAAGCAGGCAGCCTGGAAATGCCAATGGGCACATAACACAGACAAAAAAGCCCCAAGAAAAGCCTTCCCTCTCTAGCCAAAGGACCAGGAAAGGAGCAGTCTAGACAGACAGAAACAAACCTTTTAGACAATAACTGCTTTACTCCAGCCTAACACCACAGAAAAAACTGCAGCCCTATACCCACTGATGCCGGCAAACGCCTAGAGAAGAGCCTAGACTTACACCCTTGCCAGGTTGTAACAAGGCACCTCAACACACCCACCAAAGCGTGTCAGAGAAGCCTTATTAGGGAGACTGAACTTCCATCCTTGCTGGGTGGTAATAACCCCCTGCAATCTTAACAGTGGCGATCATGTAGGGAGCCTGGACTTCCACCCCTACCCAACAGTAATGAAGCATCCCTCCCTCCCTCTTCCTGCTGGGTGGGTATCAGAGGAGGCCTACTAGACAGTCAGGACCTTCACCACCATCTAGCAGTAGGGAGGCCAGGCCCCTGACACAATGTCAGTGGAGGTCACACTGGGAGCAGAAACAAAGCACTCCTGTGCACCCTACACCCCTGAGCTAGTGTGTATCACTGGAAGCCTAGTGGGAACCTGGAACTTCCACCACACCCAGCAGTAACAAAGAGCCTCTCCTTCCCCATGTCAATGGAGGTTGAGTGAGGAACCTGGACTTGTACCGCCAAATGGCAGTAACAAGGTAGCGACCTCCCCCCACCCCAACCCACCCCCGCCTACACAGTGCCACAGTGGTGTCAGAGGAGACCAGCTAAAAAAAACAGAAAACTTAAGTAAGATTCAGAGTCTCATAATACCCAACCTGTTCAAGTTTACGGTGAAAATCACTCATCACGCGAAGAACCAGGAAAATCTCATCTTGAATGAGAAAAGACCATCAAGACAACAGCATTGAGATGAATCAGATGTTGGACTTGTCTGTCAAGGATTTTAAAGCAGCCATCACAAAAACGCTTCACTAGTTAATTACAAATTTTCCTGGAATAAGTGGAAAAATACAAAATCCCAGCAAAGAAACAAATTATAAAAAAGAACCAAATGGAAATTATAGAACTAAAAAATGCAACAAAAGAAATGAAAAACTTGGGTGAATGGGTCAGGCTGAGTGGAGATGACGTCGGGTAAAATCAGTGAACTTGAAGATACAGCAATAGAATTGACCCAATCTGAACAACAGAAAGAAAACAGACTGAAAACATTAAACAGATTCTTGGGGACATGTGGGACAATAATAAAAGATCCAACATTCATATCATCAGAATCCCAGAGGAGAGGAGAAAGAAAGTGGGGCAGAAAAAGTATTTGAAGAAATAATGGCTGAAAATCCCCATATTTGGTAAGATACATCAAATTTGATCTGAGACGATATTAGAAGCTGAGCACCCCGCAAACAAGATAAACCCAAAGAAACTCACACGAAGACCCATCACAACTAAACTTTTTAAAACTAAAGACAAAGAAAAGAAATCTTGAAAGCAATCAAAGAAAAATAACACATTACTCCTAGAGGAACGCTAGTTCAAATGACAGCAGATTCCTCATCTGAAACCATGGAGGCCAAACCGAAGTGGCACAATATTTTTCAAGTGCTGAAAGAAAAGAACTGTCAACCACAAATTCTATATCCAGTGAAACTACCCTTCAGGAATGAAGGAGGGGAAAAAAAAAACGTTTTCAGATGAAGAAAAACTAAGAGAATTTGTCACTATCAGGCCTACCCTTAAAGACTGGCTAAAGTAAGTTCTTCAAACAGAAAGGAAATTATAGAAGAAAAGGTCACGTACCATATGATTCCATTTATATAATCCTATTCTCAAAATGACAAAATTATACAGATGGAGGCTAGATTAGTGGTTTCCAGGAGTTAGGGATGTTGGGGGAGAAGTATGCAGTGATTATAAAGGGAGATCTTTGTGATGATGGAGATTTATCTTGATTGCAATGGTAGTTACATGAATCTATATGTGCCATAAAATGACAACCAATGACAATATCTTGGTTTTGATATTGCACTACAGTTACGTAAGATGTAACCATTGGGGGAAACTCAATGGAAGGGGAAAGAAACCTCAGTACAATCTTTGCAACTTCCTGTGAATTATAATTATTTCAAAATAAAGAGTGAAAAGAATAAAATAAAGTGAAGATTAAAGTCACAATTATAGGCTAGCGATTTAAATTTTCTGTAGGTAACCAAAGGTTTTTCTCATACTTGTTTTAATATTGACTTACTTCTGTTGTATACCAAGGGACCAGTTTAGATAATGACAGTAATGCAGTTGCTTTAACACTATGTAAAGAGGCAAAATAAACTTAAGAGGAAGCATAATGGTTAGAACCCAAAGGGCAACAACAAAGTGCCCCCAGGTCCTGCAGATTAATCAAATCTATGAGAATTAGATTAGCAACATCAGTCTGCAACACGAGATCAGCCACCAGCAGACTAGTCCTGTGGGTCAGTAAATCTCCTAAATCAATCAGGAAGAATCAGGCCCTGGAGATCTGATTACGATATCACCAAATACAAAAGCAAGCAGTAGCCTAATCGATGATAATAACAGACAAGAAGACAGACTGAGCCAGCCAAAAATCTAAAGAAAGTCATGGAAAAATCAAGAAGTGCACAGTACTGACCTCATCCAGCATTGCTCAGAAACTGAACTATCACCAGGATCTGGCTCATGACAGAGCTCTGCTCTGTTGTGGGGAAGTATAGTTTTCAGGTTTTTCCACATCTTTGAAGACTATTAAACTCCCCTTGCTCTGGTTCTAAATTTACCAAGAAATCTTCTGGTTACCAATTCAACTTTAACACAGACTATTATAGTCATTGAAAAGTATATCCATATTGTAAATTGGAGCCCTGGTGATGCAGTGGTTAACAGCCTGGCTGCTAACCGAAAGGTCAGCAGTTTAAATCCACCAGCCACTCCTTGGAAACGCTATGGGGCAGTCCTACTGGGTCCTATAGGGTCGCTATGAGTCGGAATCAACTCCATGGCAACGGGTTTGGTTTTGTTGCCGTTGTTTTTTTTTTTGGTATTGTAAATTAACTAACTGGCATTCTGGTCAGTCCCTTGTGAGTTTCATTAGTTTTAAGTTCAAATCAATCCCAAAAGCCTAATTAACTCTGAATGTACTGGCAAAGACAAGTTCCGAGACCTGCAAAGTTAAGGGCCAGATCCTAAATTAAGAAGGCACACAGTGAGCCCAGCCAGCTGGCTTCCCTTTACCCAGGGCACCTCTGTCTTGTTCTCTCACTTCCACAGGTAGTAAGTTAGCCTTGCAAATAAGCTCTCCAAAATCCTATTCAACTCACAAAATGGAGAACAGATCTACTTTTATCTGCCAGGGCCATTCTCTTTCTCCTCCTATCCAGTGCCTTCTAAAATCATTCTCCAAAACACATATTCTACATTTATCATTTATCATACATTTACCATGAATGCAAATTCCTATCAAACATGCTAATGGAGCAAAAAAGAGCAAAGCAGAATATATTACTTTAGCGAATACTGGAATTGCACAAGTCACGATTTCATTTTTTCTGATGAGCCCTGCGTTCTAAGACCCTGGGTATATCAATCACCACCCTATTTAAATAATCCTGCTAAATTCTATTTTAATAAATTTTTACTTTAACTGTTGTATTTTTAAAATATCTAAAAATAAAAGGTCACAATATCCCTGACAATTATAATCATTAGCAACAAAATATTCCTGCAAATTCTTCTAACGGTCGGTGCTTAATTTTCAAGAGGTTACAGTAATGCATATTCAGAAACATGACAAACAAAACGAAAACCTAGAAAGTACCCAGACAGACTACTTATACCTTGTATGTGACAGTCCGTCTTCCCACACGTTACATTCTGGAACGCTGGGAGTGTTTCACAATGAATTCCACAACTGTTGCAAATGAGACTAAAACCATTATCAAAAGGTATTTCTTAGGGTTTATTTGCTTAAGAAAGTAGAAGTGACATTTCCCTAACATAGACTAAAAAAATATATTAAATCTATAGGATTCTATTTCAAACAGGATTTATCTATTCGACACTGGACAGGATTGCTCACTGGATGAACAGTCACATCCTTGTTTACATCATGGTGACTGGTTTTCATACCTGGGCAATCAATAACCAGGAATACACAGCCTCGGTCCTCCTGTCTGAACTGCTCTGATTTCTTACCAGTAAATGCAAGTTGCCAAATCGCCAGTCATCAACCACCAAGGACATCACTGCTTTAGAATAACAAAGGTATCTGATGTGGAAACTATTTAAAATAGGTTTAAATTTTCACTTACCTCTACTGCTACAACAATCAAAATCAGGTCCGCTTTTGAGTCTGGAAAGAGTGCATTCACTTGTGGTGACATTCCAATCAGAGCACAGTTAGTGACCACAGATATAACACTCATTGTTTCAAAAGCCAACTAAGAGAAAACAGAGGGAAAAAGATGGGAAAAATAACAAACTGCAATGACTGCTTCCGTATCTCCTCGTCCTTGTTTCTTACGATCTAAAATCAAACAAGGACGGCAAGGAAAGTCTTTCCCTGGTTCTAAATACTCCAAGTACATTTTAAACGTTTCCTCTGTCATGCTATGATTTTC
This sequence comes from Dugong dugon, assembly GCA_030035585.1. Classification (NCBI taxonomy): domain Eukaryota; kingdom Metazoa; phylum Chordata; class Mammalia; order Sirenia; family Dugongidae; genus Dugong; species Dugong dugon. Next base: position 23,721,570 of record CM057481.1, on the reverse strand, counting down.
TTTAGCTTAAAAAGTCATACCGTTAGAATGTAGTTTAGATACCTTTGGATTGAGTATCCCAAAGCAGTGCACTATACTTTCTACTATACTGTTTTTTTAACTGAAATTTTTATTGAGATAACTTTAAATTCACATGTAGTTACAAGAAATAATACAGAGAAATCCCTTTACCAGTGGGGACCTGGTAATACTTTGCAAAACCATAGAAGAATGAGAGTCCTGGGTAGTGCAAATGGTTAATGTGTTCAGCTTCTAACTGAAAGGCTGAAGTTCAAGGCCACCGGAGGCACCACAGAAGAAAGGCTTGGCGATCTACTTCTGAAAAATCAGTCACTGAAAACCCTACGGAGCACAGTTCTACTCTGACACGAGTGGGGTCACCATGAGTCAGAGTCGACTTGACAGCAACTAGTTTATAATACAATACCACAAAAGGATATTGACATTGATACAATCTACTAATCTTACTTAGATTTCTCTAGCTTACTTGTACTTGTGAGTGTATTTTTAAGTTCTATACAATTTTATCACGTATGTAGGTTTCAGTTAACAAACACTATAGTCAAAATACTGAAGAGTTCCATCACAAGGGTCCCTCCTGTTTTCCTTGTATAACATACTCTCACCTCCCCTGGGCTCCCTAATCCTTGGCAACCAGTAATCTGATCCGTATTCCTAAAATTTTTTAAAATGTCATATAAATAGAATCATATAGTAGGTAACATTTTGGGATTGGTTGGGCTTTTTACACTCAATGTAATTCCCTAGAGATTCACCCAAATTGGTGATGTTACCAATAGTTTATTCCTTTTTATGAGTAGTATTTATGAGTCTGAGCTCTTTTTGCTGAGTAGCACTTCATGGTACCACAGATTTTGTAACCATTCACCCACGGAAGGACATCTGGACTGGTTCCAGTTTTTGGCTATTACAAATAAAGTTGCCGTAAACATTAATGTACTTTGTATGACTCTAACTTTTCATTTCTATGCAATGAATGTCCAGGAGTACAGTTGTGGGATCATATAGTGCTTGCACGTTTGATTTTATAAGCAACTGCCAAACTGTTTTCTAGAGTGGCTGACTCATTTCACATCCCCACCAGCAGTATGAGTGATCCAATTCCTCTGCCTTCCTGCCAGCTTTAGTGCTGTCACTCTTTATTTCAGTCACTCTGATAGGTGTGTAGTGCCATCTCATTGTGGTTTTAATCTGTATTTCCCTGATGGCTAATGATGTGGAACAGCTTTTCATGTGTTTATTCGCCATCTGTGTTTCTTCTTCAGTGAAATGTCTACTCATGTCTTTTACCCATTTTCTAATTGGATTGTTTGTTTTTTACTCTTGAGTTTTGAGACATCTTTGTATATTCTACGTACAAGTCCCTTGTCAGATAAATGGTTTGCAAATATTTTCTGCCGTTCTGTAGCTTGCTTTTTAATCCTCTTAACATGAGTTTTCATCAAAAAAAAGTTTTTAATTTTGATGAGGGCCAACTTATTTTTTTCTTTTATGGATCCAGCTTTTGGTGTCAAGTCTAAGAACTCTTTGCCCTGCCCTACATCTGGGAGATTTTCTCTCTTTTTGTTTTTCTCCTCCCTTTAAAGTTTTATAGTTTTATTTTTTACATTTAAGTACATAATCCATTTTGAGGCAATTATGGATCAATTTTTGTATACGATATGAGGCTTGCTTTCCCTTTACTTTGTTTAATGTTTTGATTCAAATGCCTATTTTAATTCTTTCATGTGTGTGTATTAGTATTTTAAGCCTACGGATTTTCCTTTGAGCACTTCATTAGCTGTATCCCACAACTTCTGATATATATTATTTCAGCATCATTGTTTTCTAGAAATTCTACAATTTAAAATTTTATTACCTCTTGGACCAAGTCTTCCTTAACATGGTTATTTATATTTTTATTTCCAGGCGATAGGAGATTGTTGTTTCTGTGTTATTGACTTCTAGTTTTACTGCATTTCATCAGAAAATACAGTGTATACTATTTGTGGATTTTGTGAGGGTTTTCTTGTGGGTTAACATCTGGTCACTTTTAGTAATATTCCATGGGCAACTGAAAAGGTGTATTCTCTTCTTCAGATACAGAATATAAAATTAGGATTCTTTTAAAATTATGTTTTATTTAAAAAAACAAGTAAGCTGCTGTTGAGCTGATTCTGACTCATGGCAACCCCATGCGTTGCAGAGTAGAACTGCATTCCATAGGGTTTTCAAGGCTGTGATCTTTCAGAAGCAGATCTCCAGGCCTTTTTTCTGGTGCACCTGTGGGTGGGTTCAAACCACCAACCTTTTGGTTAGTAGTTGAGCGCTTAACTGTTTGCGCCACCCAGGACTCCTACATTTTATTAACATATATCAATTGTATATGCCTTTTCTTTAAATGGGGTTTTTCATGTTCTTAAGTACTTCCTTTCTTTCACTTTACATAACAATGCTGGAAGCTGATTTGGTCAAGACCAACAGATGGCTTTTCCAGCATAGGGTCTTGTATTGTGGTTCATAAGAGTTAAGTAAGGAATAGTATAACACTCCCTATACTTATCTTAGAAAATCTCTTCAACTCTCTTTGCCCAATTTCTCTTTTTAACTTGGAGAAAATGAGGTGTGACTGAATGGTGAGGAAGGACTTCAAAGTATTTTCCATTAATCATAGGTAGGGTACCACTGCTAATCAGACAACTCACCTTTGTATATATGCTAGTAACTCATTCATACATGTGAAGGACAGTAAGATAAAACATGGCTGGAGAAATGAAAGTTCTTTAATAAAAGATGTCAGTGTGGTTAAAGGTGAGGATACAGGTCATATGTTTTCTTAATTTTTTTTTCTCCAATGTGCATTTTTATATTTATACACAAGTAAAAAAAAACAAAACACAGGGCTGCTTGACAAACAATGGCTGCTTCCAAGGCTAGGGAAAGACTGGTTAAAAAATGAGCCTGGAACATCTTGTTATGCCAGAGAATAAGGAAGTACTAAACAAACAAAAAATCATGAGGGGGTGTCAGGAGGCACGAGCTGACTTGAAGGGGCTCCCACTAGCCAAATCTGGGATAATTTGAGAACCAAAATAATTAAGAACAGTAATTGTAAACTACTGAAAAATTAGTAATTCATGAGTCCATACCAATGACGAACAGACAAATGGATGGATAATGGGTGGGGAGAAGCTAGGGCTTTTGCTTACAATAGAATGCCAAGCGCCAACTGGTAAATGTGGAGGCATGCAAGAGGTGGAAAATCATCATTTTACAGCCATCATAACTGAAGTCTGGATCAGTTAAGGATCATCAATGGATGCTACATCTCAGAAAAGGTTTTGATGAGGAGCAGGATAACTACATGATCTTTTAGTGCCTACCCCTCTACTGCTTAGTTGCAAGTGTAAAACTGGTAATTAGATAATGGAGAAAACAGACAACACGTTGACCAGATGACAAAAAATAAACAATGGGGGAAAAAAAAAAAACCAATGAGGGATGGGTAGACATCTTGTGTCTCTAGATACAATACCCTGAGAAAGACACAAAATCACTTGCCAAAAACGTATAACCTGAATCTATTCAAGAGGAAACATGAGAAAACCCAAATGAGAAACATTCTGTTACAATAAGGGGGAAAAGGGAACTGTGTTCTTCAAAAATGTCATGTCATAAAATACAAAGAAAGGCTATAGAAATGTTACAGATTAACGGAGGCTAAAGAGTCATAACAACTAAATACAATTCCTGACCCTAGACATAGGATCTTACACTGCAGGAGGAAAAAAAAAAAAAACCAAACACTAAAAAAGACATTACTGGACTAACCAACAAAATTGAAATACAGATGGTAGATTAGATTATTCTATTGATTATTCATTATCAATTGATCAAATTACTGAAATCAAAAACTGTACTGTGGTTGTGTAAAAGAATAACCCTGTTCTTAGGAAATACACACTGAAGAATTTAGGGATAAAGAGCCATGATGAATGTAACAGCCTAAAATGGTTCAGTAAATAAAGCGTATGTGTGTAGAGAGAAAGAGAAAGAGAGAGAAGACAGAGATTGAGACAGAGCTAACAAGTAATAAAAAGGGTAAAGTGTTAACAGACAAATCTACGTAGAGGGTACTATTCTTATATTTGCAACTTTTCTGTAAGTTGAAAATGATTTCCAAATAAAAAGTTAACAATTTTCTTTAAATGATCATCTGTATGGACCACTCCTTCCTTTTACCTTTCCAGTTTTACACCACCACTGTTTTCTGATCTGCAGATCCAGAGTCCTACAGTTTTCAGTAAAAAATACTACCCCCTAGAATTAGACCACAGACTTGAATTCAGAGATATTCACTTAATTCATTAAATAGGTCAAATTCAGTAGCAAGTCATGTACATGATTAATATATGCTGCTTTGCCTTTTGATGACTTAAGCTCGGAGTTGGAATTACATACTTGAAAACGGTCTTAGAGATTGTATTTTAACCCTCCTGCCAAATTTCAAAAATGAGAAAAGCGAAACCCAAAAAATTAGCAAGGCCCAGAAAAAGTAAGCTGAGGTCACACATCCGGTGTGTGACAGATGAAGGACTAAAGACTAAAACCCGGTTTTCCCAAATCTCTCGTCAAGGCTCCCCCACTTCCCCACTTTGATAATTAAATCACAATGCCTCATTTTGTTATTATTTAAAAAAAAAAAAAAGAAGAATTCCCTTCTCACATAGTTACCTGCCATACACCAATATTGGCAGACAGTTCTGAGAATGGACGTTTGAAGACCCTGCACATTTTTAAGGCGTCTGAATTGACTTCGGTGAAGTTATTTAACACAGCGAAGGCAGCCGCTAATGGGTAAACACAGGAGAAAAGGCTCACATAGCCAAACTGCAGGAATAACTCCAAATAATCATCAAAGGTGCCCTGAAAAAGTAAACCACATGAAGAAATCAGGCATTATTTTAATAGCATATAATAAGAACAACCTTTTGAAATACTATCCAAGGCACTGGCCTCTAACAGTTAAACAAATCATCAGAGCTTCTCCCAATTCTTTTTTTCTTAAAACAACAAAGAATTTACTTGAATTCAAGATAAATTTATAATTAAGTCCCTGAAATCAATAATGAAAAATGATGTAGCTGCTTATTTCATTGTACCAAATCTATGGATTATTATACTGTTGCTAAAGTAAACTAGAGTAAAGCTAAAGATGTTTGTTACTGAAGTAAACAGAAATGATCCAGCATCACTGTGAAAGATCTTTTATGATGCCCCCCTTACATAATGAGCACCCCAGAATCTCAGTCTCTGACCCTCTGTTAAAAAACTGATGGTGCTGACATCAGTGAAAGTGGTGGAGTAAGAACCTCCAAAATTTCACCCCTCCATAATAGCAATGAAAAAAAAAATGACGAAAGTGGCCCTAATCAACTATTTCAGTCTTCTGGAAATAAAACACAACTTGAAGCAACCCAGGGAGCATTCAGTCAAAAAAAAAAACTGAATCTTGGTAAGAGCAGTGAGCTTTGCCCCCATCCTTGCAGCAATCTTAAAAATAACAACACACATTCCTGGTACCAGAGACAGTAGAGTAGGACTAAAGATCTTTCAAAGCCTCATCCCAAATAGGAATCATTATTTGTCTTGTTTGGTGGCTTCTTGGAAGACCTCACTGGAAAGGCTTGTCTTTATTCAACCTCACGAGAACTCTCCAAGTACTAAAGGCTTCCACAAGGGAAGACGGGAACACAGTTGCCTAAGGTGAAGGATAGCACTTGGAGCAAACAATAGAATAGCCAAGGAGCTTAAAAAGAAAAGCTGAGGAATGAAATGTTGACAGGGGCTTTGAAAAGCTCTGATATACTCCTAGGAAACTAGAAAACCAGGAATATGGGTAGGGCTGTGCATCGGCTCAGGAAAGAACTGAGAAGGCACTAAAACCTCACCTTTGACTGACCTTGAGGTTTTTTGCAAGCAGGAAGTGAAGGTTAAGGAAGAGCTGAAAAGTGCCTGGTGGAGTGCTAAAGGTGTGCCCCAAAATGCACATAGAGCCTCTCTACAAAGAAAGACTTACTGGTTCCAGGCATTTAAGGACATCCTTGTCTGGTTCCAGGCATTTAAGCACATCCCTGTCCAATCTTTAGATGACCACTAAGCTAACTGAGTAGAGACTCCAGTGGCCATACACAACAAAGATACAAACTTCGCAGAATTAGTTCAGAAAAGTCACTAAACAAATAACAACCATAACAAGTAGTAACAACAAGAAATCCTGTGGAGGAGGAAATCTGATTTCCAGAGTTGACACGCTATATTACTGGATATGTACAGTTTTCAACAAAAAATTATGAGACAAGCAAAAAAAAAAAAGTAGACCCATATACAGGAAGAAAAAAAAAAGTCAATAGAAATTCTCCCCAAAGAAGCCCAGACACTGAACTTACTAGAAAAAGACTTTAAAAACAGTTATTTTAAATATGTTCAAAGAGCTAAAGAAGACCATGACTAAAGAACCAAAGGAAAGCATGAGAAGGAAGACACCAAATTAAGAACATAAAGAGATACAAATTATGAAATAAAAAATTCACTAAAGGGGATCACCATCAGATTTGAGCAGGCGGAAGAATGACCAACAGAACTTGAAGACAGGTCAATTTAAATTATCAAGTCTGAGGAACAGAAAGAAAAAAGAATGAGTAAAAATGCACAGAACGTCAGAGACTTATGTGATAGCATCAAGCACACCAACATACGCATAATGGAGGTGCAGAAGAGAGGAGAGATAAAAAGGGGTAGAAACAATACTTGAAGAAAGAATGGCTCAAAAAATCACAAATTTGATGAAAAACATTACTTTACACATCTAAGAAGTTTAACAAACTTGAGATAAGCTCAAAGTGACCCACTCCTAGGCACGTTGTAATCAAGCTGTTGAAAGACAAAGACAATAAGAATTTTAAAGAAGCAAGTAACTCATTACATACAATAGATCCTCAATAAGATTAAAAGGGGATTGCTCATCAGAAACCATGGAGGCCAGAGGCAGTGGGATGATACATTCAAAATGCTAAACGAGAAAAAGAACTATCAACCAAGAATTCTATATCCAGTGAAACTATCCTTCCAAAATGAAGGAGAAATTAATACATTCACACACACAAAAAAAAGTGTCTGTTGCTAGCAGACCGGCCCTACAGGAAATATTAAAGGGAATCTTCAGGCTGAAATAACAGGACACTACACAGTAACTGCAATCCGCGTGAAATAAAGAGTACTGGTAAAGTTAACGACACAGGTAAACATAAAAGACAGTATAAATGTATTTTTTGTTTGTAACTCTTTTTTTCATTCTGATTTAAAAGACAAACGTATAATGAAATAATTATAAATCTAAGTTGATGGGCACACAGTATATAAAAAATGTAATTTGAGAAAATAACAGCCTGGGGGGGTATGGGCTATATAGTAGCCAAGGTTTTGTATACTATTGAAATAGAGTTGGTATTAATATGAACTAGGGTGTTAAAAATTAAGATGTTGAAGGTAATTCCAAGGACACTACTAAGAAAGTAATTTAAAAACACATAGTAAAAGAAATGACAACAGAAATTAAAATAGTACACCAAAAAAAAATTTGCTGCCGCCAACTTGATTACGACTCATGGAGGCACCATGTGTTACAGAGTAGGACTGATCCATAGGTCTTCTTGGCTGTAATATTTATGAAAGCAAATCACCAGGCCTTTCTTCCACAGTGCCACTGGGTGGGTTTGAACTGCCAACCTTTACGTTAGTAGTTGAGTGTTGTCATGGAGTGAATTGTGTCCCCCCAAAATATCTGTCAACTTGGCTGGGTCATGATTCCCAGTATTGTATGATTGTCTACCATTTTGTAATCTGATGTGATTTCCTTATGTGTTGCAAACTCTATCACTATGATGTAATGAAATGGATTAGAGGCAGTTATACTGATGAGGTCTACAAGATTAGATAGTGTCTTAAGCCAATCTCTTTTGAGATATAACAGAGAGGAGCAAGCAGAGACACATGGGGACCTCATACCACCAAGAAGGCAGTGCCGGGAGCAGAGCACATCCTTTGGACCTGAGGTTCCTGCACTGAGAAGCTCCCAGACCAAGGGAAGGCTGATGACAAGGACCTTCCTCCAGAGCCAACAGAGAAAGACTTCTCCTGGAGATGATGCCCTGAATTTGGACTTGTAGCCCTCTGGGCTGTGAGAGAATAAACTTCTCTTTGTTAAAGCCATCCACTTGTGGTATTTCTGTTATAGCAGCACTAGATGACTAAGACAAGTGTAAACCATTTGCACCACCCAGGGACCTTAAACAGTACACTAGAACATGTCTATTTATTTAATACAGAAGAAGGCAGTATTGGAGGAATTGAGGGGAAAAAAGAGTAAGACATATGGAAAACAAATGGCAAAATGTTATACATAAAGCCTACCTTCTCAATAATGCCATTAAATGTCAAACTCTCCAATTAAAAGGAAGAGATTGGCAGAGTGGATAAAGTAACAACAACAACAAATTCATCCAACTACATGCAGTCTGCAAGAGGCACACTTTAGATTCAAAGATACAAATACCTTGAATGTAAAGAATGGAAAAAGATATACCATGCAAACAATAACCAAAAGAGAGCTGGAGTGGCTATACTACTATTAGACAAAACAGATTTTAATACAAAAATTGTTACTAAAGACAAAGGACATTTTATAGTGGTAGAAGGATCAATCCACCAAGAAGACATAACAACTATAAATGTATACACACCTAACAGAGCCCCAAAATACATGCAGGAAAAATGGACAGAACTAAGTGCCTGCTAAATGCCAGGCTCTGTGTCAGAAACAAAGATTCTGTGATAAATAACAAGAGAATTCTACCCTCAGTGATTAAGAAAAGAAAAAAAAATTATTACCTAATAGCACAAAAACCCTAAATAAGATATTAGCACACTCAACATAGCAATGTATATGAAAAATATTGACAGGTAGAGATAATCATTTAAATGCAAGAATGGTGTTTTATTAGGAAATTTATTCGTGTAAATGAAACACTAAATACTTAAAGAGATAAACAATATCAACAGAAGCAAAAAAGAAAAAGAAAATTTAACATCCCTTCACAATAAAAACTCTCAGCAAACAAGGAAAAGAGCATTGTTAAACTGATAAAAGGCCATCTACCAAAAACACAGAACAAACGTAACACCCAACAGTGAGAAGACAAAAATCAGGAAGGAGACAAAGATTCCTGCTATAATCACTTCTATCCAAACTGTACTGAACACATTAGGGAGCCCAGTAGATAATGAAGAGTATAAAAACTAAAGGAAGAAAGAAAAACACCATTTATCAGAGTGGCGCTGATAAACTAAGACCTAAGAGAGAAATTAGTACACTCGTTCCTTTACTTCAGATCAGAGAGATGGTGCTGTATAACAGAAGGAATTGGAAAAGCGAAGTCCAGAATCTTGTTCCTAATTTATTTGCCAAATGATTAATAATACTGAGCTTTAGTCGCCTGTTTTTAACATGGGAAAGCAGTGCCTGCCTTAACCTTCCTTCATAAACGTATTGTCAGATGTAAGGAAGTGCCAGAAGAGGTAATATCTAAGATTCGGGCAGCGTCACCTTATTAGCATACAGCTCTTAAATGAATTAAAGTTGCTTGAAGGAAGGCCATATTGGTTGGATTACCATACACCATTTGTTGAGCTAGGAAAAATGGAGGGCAACAGCTCTAGAAAAGTTTGTCAATTTTGTTTTGAGGCACTTTAGGGGATGATGTTATTTGCCTAAACAATTTCAGAGAACAAGACAAGCTTTTGAGCAGACGCTAGTTGATCATAAGAAGAGAAGTAGGAAAGTAAAGATAACAACATGGAGAATTATTTCAAGAAACTGTGAGGGACAGGCAGGGGACAGGACACAAACAGCATAGGATGTATGGGGTTTGCTTAGTTTAAAATGGGAGAGGTGCTGACAGCTGGCGCAGGAAGCAGGAGCTATAGGAGCACCAGGTGATGGCTGATGAAATGAGGCCTCCAAAATAAGTGAGGGATGGAATAAAGAACATGGGGCACAGGGTGGCATCCTGCCCAACATCCAGGCCATGTGGTTGCCCAGGAACCACCACCACAGTCAAACACAGGTAATGTCCATGAGTGAAGAAGTCCAAAGGAGGGTAACCTAAAAATCTGGAAAAAGCCATTGAAAACCAAAGTCTCTTTTTAAAGCCATCTGAAGTTTCTCAGTAGAAGTTGTGGGCAACTACCAATGAGCTTGTTTGGTTTAGTTCTTAAAGGCTACCCCCTCCTACCTTTGTGACCTATTGTTGTTTACAATGGGGAAAACCAGATGTAGAAATAAGTTTATTGGTATGGAAATATAAAAATTATTGGTTGTGCTTAAAAAAACACTTAAGTTACAAAACTGAAAGTATTTTTGTAAAATGTAAAAATATAGTATGTATGCCAAAATGGAAAGAGTCTGCAAAGCTCTAAAACAAAATATCAGCAATATGGGTGGCATGAATGAGGGTGATTTTCATTTTCTTTATGCATATTTATCTAATTTTTTTGTTTATGCTTCCGTAAGTTTTCTATAAAACCCACTGCCGTTGGGTAGATTCTGACTCTCAGTGACCCTATAGGACAGAGTAAAAGTGCTCCATAGCATTTCCAAGGAACAGCTGGTGGATTCAAACTGCCAACCTTTTGGTTAGCCGCTGAGCTCTTAACCACTGCACCACCAGGGCTCCTAAGTTTTCTATAGTGAGTATACACTGATGGAATAATTTTTTAAATGTCTAAAAATACAAATTGGAAACCCTAACGAACTGAAAGACTGGGATGGAAGAAGCAGAACAGGTGCGTGTCACTAGCAGTGGGGAGAGGACCAGGGTATGCAGCTCTGGCAGAGGCTGCTTTTATTTCTTGTCTACCCTGGTGCAATATAACCACAAGTGGACTTAGCTTGATGTGACAGAGAGAATCAGAAGCTAGGGTTGCCACAGAGGAAGGAGAAGACAATAGGATTCCCTCTCACCCCATTTTACGGTCATGTTTCAACAAGGTACAAAAATGAGAAGACTTAAGGAACTCGGAAAGGCCGTTCTGCTGGAAGACACTCGCATCTTTGCTTCTCATGCCGTATCTGTGGCAAGCAGAATTCAAAGATGGGCCCCACAAGTCCCACCCTGGTGTACACGCCCTGTTCATGTAAGTGAGTGGGGGCAACAACCTGTGGGCTTGGAAGCGTTTTCTCGATATTTTGTGTATAAACACAAATAATGTTGCTGGCCAAGATGTTCTGTAAGTTAATACTTTGAATCATCTTCTCCCCTAAACACTGACAGAAAATGTTAGTGCACATATGTACATTTTAATCAAAAGACATACCACCACTCAAAAACAAGAAAAATAAATGGAACAAAATGCAAGATGGTAAGCAGGCACACAGCCAGGCTCTAAGTCCACAGGGTGGCAGATGTAACCGGCATTTATATCATGTGGGCAGGGGAAGCAAAAGCACCCCACTCTCTCGAAGTATAAATAGAACCAGGATTATTGAGCAAAACCAGGGGCTGAAACAGTGGTCCTCTACCCTTGAAAGGTGGCTGTAATGAAGCCACAACTGCTTCCCAGAAACTACTGCTTTGTCAACAGCATTCCACCTACTGGCACTGTGACTGCATGTGCAAATCCTCCAACATCACCACAAGATGAGAGCTCTGGGCTACAAAGACCTGGTTCTGGACTAGGGACTTGGAGGCCCAGTGAGCGCAACTGTGAAAAATAAGGCAGGGAGAAATGGGCAGAGAGAGAGAACTCCTACTCCAGATAAACAATGCAGTTTGAAATTGTTAAGCATATGAGAAAAACTAACTATGAAAGTCAACAAGAAAACTCAATAAGTAGGACATGAATTCATTCAAGATGTAAAACAAGACTACAAGGGTTTAACAATCATGTACCCGCAATGAATGAACCACTTCAGGATATATTCTGCTAAGAAGAATAATATACCAAGAAGGAAGGATGTAAGAAACAATGCTCCGAAGCAAATGTGACCCTAAAGCATACCCCAAAATAGAGAAATAGTGAACGTAGTTGGAGCTCAATAAAAGTGTGTTGAAGACATGATTAGATTTTATGAGCTAGATTTTTCAAATATTACAAGTGGCCAAGCCTCTAATGGTCTCTTTGCAGTTCCTAAAAATAACTGTTTATTTGTCTTTATTTGTCTTAAAGGAACTGTTTCATATTTACAACAGCACTAAGTCATTTAAGCTAGAAATTAATCTTCAGATTGGCATTCCATTTTTTAGCGATGGCCCTCAATCCACTGCTTGAGTAACTTGTCTTATATGACTTTGAATTGTGACGAGTGAGCAATGCTACAGCCTCTCCATGGCCCCATCTCTCTCTCTTGCTTTGTCATTTCTTGAGCAACTATTCTCACTACCCTTTCTGCAGAGTGGGCACATAATTCACCAAGCTCGCCGCATGGGGTTGTTAGGCGTAACTTCAGACTCAAGACAGCAGTATTTCAATGCACGATTCCATCTTTTTAATTTTAAAATAACTCATGATAAGAAGACTGGCTGGAAAGCACTGATAAGATAGTTGTGTCTAAGATAACGAGTGTACAATGCGCTCATTAGTCATGACTGTTACTGAATTTCAGTAAATGTTTAATCCACCAATAGTCAAACTTACCAAATAGGTCCCCATTTCTTTTTCCAGGATGACTTGCTCATATAATGTAGCATCAATGTCTGCCTTTAAAGCCCGCAGCTTCCTCTTCACCTGTACACCATGCTTCTTTTGAAGCCAATAAGGAAGAAAAGATTCTACGATTTGGTTAAGGATCTGCGAAGTAATCAGGAGAGTGGCCAAGCTCTAAAGAAAAGTATATAAATAATATTTAGCAATGTGGCTTAATAAAAACCATAGATAGCATGCATATAATTATGCAATAAACAGAATGAAATCTTAACAAATAGCATACTATATTAATAATGGAAAAGCTAGGTATCAGAATGGTGTTTAAGGTTACACCAAACACCCACTGACACACAAACACAAACAGTTCAGTTAATGAATATATTTTTGCTGTTAGATTTGCTTTTACAAGCCTTGAGACGAACTATATAATTGACTTTATTGCCCTACGTGATTAATGTTGCAGGATGACTAGCTTCAATTAATTTCTTATCATTTGAGTGAGATGCACTGTGCAGTTGCTAATGTTTTTATGTTTGTTTTTTTAGAATTTGTCCTAGAAGTAGACAAGATATAAAATACTTTATTTGGAAAAATAATATGAAGACAATTACATTACCTGAGTATGGGAAACCACCTCTAAAACCTAAAAAACTGATACTTTCCTGTTCTTCACACTCACCTGACGCAAAAGCTTCATATCCCTCAGGACAAAGGCAATGTAGAAGAGTGAGGCGAAACAATTGAGAAAGTTGAACTGCCAAAAAAGATAACAATATTTAATATTGCCTATTTAGTATTTTATTACAAATACAATATAGCATTTAAACATCTAACGAGGGACTTCTACATGGTGTAGACTGATTTTTCCCTGTTCCCCCCACCTAAGTGCAACTATAACCTCTGGAATAACGCAAGAGACAACTAAAGGAGAAGACTCAAAGGTGGTTAAGAGGAAAGCAAACTGGTTTGGGACCCCAGGAATGAAGAAACAATACAGCACCAGGGCATCTTATTGTCTCCCCCACCCAAGAGAAGGAGCCCAAGGCCCAGCGTTTCCCAGTCCTCAACCTAGCAACCCAGGTAGCCCAGGTAGGCTCATTCCTCCCCCAGATCAAACATGAGTCCCACAAACACCACCAGGCAAGCCCAGAAGAACCAGCAAGGGGGGGTCGATTGGGAGCCCCACCAACAATAAGCAACCAAGAGAAGTGCTCTCCTTCCTCTCCAGGCCTTCTAATCCCCTGTCCCATCAGGAAATACCAAAATAGTCAGGCAGGACTGGCAAGAAGGACCCTGCCAAAATAAGCAGCTCAGCCCAGGAAGCCTCTTTGTGCCCACGGACCTGCGGCTCCCCTCCCGGTCAGGAGTCAGTGGGACAGCTAGATGGCACTGGCAAGTGGGGCCCACCACAACAAAGGGCTCGATCCAAGAAACTTCTCTGTGCTCATCGGTCTGAGACACCCTCCCTTAATGAGAGACACCAGGGCAGCTAAGTGGCACTAGCAAGAGAGGCGCAGCCATAACCAATTGGCTCAGCCTGGGAACATCTTTGCCACCATGGGCATGAGACTCCCTCATCCTACCCTAGATAAACAATGGCAGCCAGGAAGCACCAGTAGGGGGATCCAGCCACAAGTACATGGTCATGGAAGCCTCTTTGCAACTGTGGGCTGAATTCTTTCCTCCTCCACCAAGAGACATTCAGCAGCCCAACCTTGGGAAATCCCTTCCACCCTCAGGCAGCACCAGCAGGGACCACTGCAGGCCCCAGCAGTATGAGTAAACCAAGCAGACCAAAAAAAATCATAAAGGCTTTGAAAACTAAACTGTCATTACAATCACAGCCCACAAAAGTAGGCCAGAACGTGTATGCTAAACCTAAACAGGCTGAGCGTCTGCTAAATTAAAAGATTTAAATAAGATTCGAAGTCTTCTAACATAACAGACAAAATGTCCAGTATACAGTCTACGGTCACCTGTCATACTAAGAACCAATAAAATCACAATTTGCATGAGAAAAGACAATCATCTGATGCCAAAACTTAGAAGAATCAGAGGTCGGAATTATCTGACAAGAATTTTAAAGCAGTCATAAAAAAAGCTTAAAAAATCAATTGCAAATTCTCTTGAAACAAATGGAAAAATAGAAAATCTCAGCAAAGAATTAAAAGATATAAAGAAGAACCAAATGGAAATTACAGAACTCAAAAATACAGTAACAACTTGTGGAGTAGGCTCAATAGTGGAGTGGCAATAAAAGAGAACAGAATCAATGAACCTGAGGATAAATCAATTGAATTCACCCAATCTGAACAAAAGAAAGAAAATAGATTTTAAAATTGAACAGGATCTCAGGGACCAGTGGGACAATAATAAAAGATCCAACATTCATATCATCAGAGTCCCAAAAGAAGATGAGAAACAGTAGGGCTTAAAGAGTATTTGAAGAAATGATGGCTGAAAACTTCCCCAAATTAATGTAAGGCACAAATCTAGAGATTCAAGAGGCTAAGCAAATGCTAAACAGGCTAAACCCAAAGAACTCCACGTCAAGACACATCAAGCGAGAGGAAGCAAGTGAGCAGGGAAAGGAGCATGCCCAGCCCCACCTGCTGTTGCACCCGCCTGAGTAGCAGCAGCAGCCCGGTCCCCACAGCCCCCGGCTGTCCATCTGCCTGCCAGACAAAGCCCAAGAGCCTGCGTCCAGAGCCATGTCCTTGTCCACCAGCAGCAGCACCTGGCCCAGCTAGAGCCGTGCCATCCCCACCCACACTATGCCCATCAGTGCTGCAAGAGCCTCAGTGTGGGGTCTTTAAAACCATTAGGGGTAAACAATAAATAAAAGAAGAGCTCTTTCCCTTTAAAAAAAGAACAAAGAACCTTACGGGACCACAGACATACATGTGGTCAGATGTTGCCCGAACGAACGTTACGCAGCACATGACTGTAATTCCAATGACAGCAAATTTCTCATATGAAACCATGGAAGCCAGAAGGAAGTGGTCCTTATTTTAAGTGCTGAAATGAAAGAACTCACAACCACAAGTTCTATATCTGGCGAAAATATTCTTAAGGAATAAAGAAGGTATATAGACATTCTCAAATGAAGGCAAACTAATTTGTCACTAGCAGAGGTATCCTTAAATACTGACTAAAGGAAGTTCTTCAAACAAAAAGGAAATATAAAAGAAAGAATTTTGGTGCATCGAGAAAGAAGAAAGAAT
The DNA here is from genome assembly GCA_030035585.1 of Dugong dugon. Lineage (NCBI taxonomy): Eukaryota > Metazoa > Chordata > Mammalia > Sirenia > Dugongidae > Dugong > Dugong dugon. The sequence goes on along the minus strand of CM057481.1, from coordinate 23,705,584 downwards.
ACTCAAAAATGCAGAAATATGGATATATACAATAGACTAACCTTTTTCTCATGAGTTTTTTCAAAAAACTCATCAAATCTTATTTGATGATTGGAACAAAAATTATAATACCATCTGATACTCATGACAATGATATTTAAAAGTCAGGGAAATAAAGGGATGGTGCAAGAAAGAGTAAACAGAGCAGGCCAGAGACTGCTTCCTCAGAAAGACTTGCTTCCAAAGTTGGCCCTTGGCTGGCATCTGGGAACCTGGATTTCAGGAGGGTTCCCACCATTTCCTAACTGATAAAAGTGGCTCACAATGTGGTTTATGCTGAACACTTGCTTTCCTCCTAGGAGTCTGGATTCTTGGTATGTACTAGGCAGAGATGCTTTGTGACCAGCCTACAATAAAAACCTTGGGCACTCAGTCTCTAGTGAGCTTCCCTGGTAGACAATATTTCACTGTTTTCACAATTCAATGCTGGAAGAGTTAAGCTCATCCTGTATGACTCCACTGGGAGAGGACTCTTGAAAGCTGGACTCCTCCCTATGGCCTTTGCTGATTTTGCTTTGTATCCTTTCACTGTAATAAATTATAGTCATGTGACTGACTATATGTTTAGTCCTGTGAACTAATGTTTAGCCTTGAACATTTGGTTAACGTAGCCTAGTGGTCTGATGAGATGGACAGTATATTAGCAACTGACTGGATTCATTTTGTTTTGTCATGTTTGAATGAACTATAGAAAGCAGATGTCGTTCAAAGGGAACAGAGGTGAGGAAGGAAGGAGGCAGCAAGCTTGATACTCAGGGATGAGTTTTCAAATTTAAGTCAATTTTTTTTTAACATTCTTAGATGCATTACATTCTTCTTAATTGAAAATTTTATGGGATAATTGTAGATTCACATGCAGTTGTAAGAATCACCAAACCAGAGGGTGATCTTAGGGAACCCTCAAATTCAGAGATTTATATGGAAGTAAAGTTTCCCGAGTTCACTCAAAGTGGTAAAATGTTGATACCAGTAGACTATAAGTGACATATGCATACAGTAATACCCATAGCCACTAATATGAAAACTATACAAAGCAATACACTCAAAAACACTGTACATAAATCAAGATGGAATCCTTAAAAATGGTCAAAGAAGGCAAGAACAGAACAACAGAGGAACAAGAACCAGAGGAAGCAAACAGAAAACAAAATAGCAAACTTAAGCAATGACATATCAATGACCTAAATGCATCAATCAAAGATGGAGATTTCAGAATGGCTTTTAAAAAAAAAAGAAAAAAGGGTACAACCATACACTATTTACTCATTCCAAATTCAACAACATAGGTAGGTTGAAAGTAAAAGAATATAAAAAGATATACCAAGAAAACATTAACTTACAAAAAAACAAAACAGAAATGGCTATATTATTGTCTGATTAAGTCAAGTTCAGGGCAAGGAAAATTACTAGAGACAAAAAGGGGCATTACATAATATTAAAAGGATCAATCCATCAGGAAGACTTAATGATTCTAAATCTGTATGTAACAAGCTATAGACCCTCAAAATACATGAAACAAAAAATGACAAGAGTTGAAAAGAGAAAGAGACAAATCCACAGTTCCAGCTGAGGACTTTCACACCCCTTCGCAGCAACTGACAGAACTATGAGACGGAATTTCTTACAACTGTATGTGCAGCTACGATTATCTAATAAAATTTTCAATTAAAAAGAATGTAACGCATCTAAGAACGTTAAAACAAAAATTGACTTAAATTTGAAAACTCAACCCTAAGTATTAAGCTCACTGTCTCCTTCTCTCCTCACCTCTGTTCCCTACGGATGACATTTACTTTCTACAGTCCATCCAAATCTGACAAAACAAAATGAATCCAGTCAGTTGCTAATATACCATCCATCTCATCAGACCAGTAGGCTACATTAAGCAAATGTTCAAGGCTTGAGGGGCAGAAGGGAAATTTCCCAAAGGGACTTTCATGTACACAGAAAAAGTACAATGACATCTTCCAAAGTAGGGCAGACGTACTCCTGGCATCACAATTTGGAACATTTCCAATTTTAAATGATTTTTAAAATCATTTAACTGACATTTTAAAAGATTTTTAACAATCTAAGCATATTAACAGTTTAGGTAGTTTATTTATAATGCAGTTGAAGACATTATATAGTTATTCCAAAAGTACAACTGAAAAAAATGCCAAAAAGCTTTCACTGTTACAATTCATAACTGTAAAGTATCAGTAATAAGATCTGCAGCCATAATTAAATTATGTCACTAACTCACTGTGCAGAGGTCTAAATTAAGTGCCTATTTATTATCCCCATAATTCATGGCTGACACTCTAAGCACTAATATGGCAGCTTATTTTTTTAGAGATTACATACACTAAGATACAACACAAGAGAAGAGGTATATTGATAAACAATACGTAAATGAGCAAGTGATTTAACAAAAATTAAATACTGGAGCAAGTGTGAGGTGATGCCTTTCAAAAAATAACCATATTTTTTAGATTTAACCCAATTACATGTTATTTCACTAAGATTCTCTGTGGAAACTCCAAAAGTCACAGCAAATTAAAATGAGAAACTTTTTTTTGTTTAAGGTTTCTGAGTGAATTTGGGTATTAATCTCACTTCCTGATAAACAGATTTTTAATCTCCTTTTTCAGAAAATCTAGGGCCCCTAAAACTTCCAACTTGATAGAGTCAGTAGAATAAACTAATCCCAAACCCAGAGGTAAGGAATTAACTTAGAAGGCAGCACAATACCCTACCCAAACAGAGGCTTAAACCAAACTTTCCAATGGTGTTTTACTAAAGCTATAGCAAAACAAGAGTTGTAAATAAGTAAGAAATAGCCTTCTCAAAGACACTGGTTGTAGTGGGTTGAATGGTGAACAAAAAGATATGTCAACATCCTAATCCTTGGAACCTGTGAATGTTACCTTATCTGGAAAAGGGCCTTGAGATGTGAAAATCATCCTGGATAATCAGGGAGGCCCTAAATCCAGCGACAACTGTCCTTATAAGAGAAAGGCAGGGGGAAGTTTGAATCAGGCAGAAGGGGAAAAGATACAGAGATGAGGAGGTAATATGACCACAAAGGCAACGACTGGAGTTATGCAGTCACAAATCAAAGAAAATCAATAGCCACCAGAAGCCAGAAGAGGCAAAGAATGGAATCTCCCCTAGAGCCTCCAGAGGGAGTACGGTGCTGCCGACACCTTGATTTCGAACTTCTGGACTCCAGAACCATGACAGAATTAATTTTGGTTTTTTAAGCAGCCAAATTTGTGGTGATCTGTTACAGCAGCCACAAGAAACTACATACACCAGTTCTTAAATATAAACTGTCCACCTCTCCTAGCTTCTCATTCCTTACTTGACATTCTCTCAGCCCCCGGAGCTTCAAAACCCTAAAACCATGTGTGCCTTCCCCACCTTCCTCCCCACATCAGATCAGGAGCCAAGTTCTGGTGATTCCATCTGTGTTTTCCTCCCCAGGTCATATCATTACTCCACACTGAATTATGGATACAGTGTCCTGACTGACCTTGCTTCTCGGCCCATCCTTTTTTCCAAAATTAGATTAATATTTCTTAAACACCCATTTCTTCAAGTAGTTCTCCTGCTCCACTATCCTCTATACTGATGGCTTTCCTTTCTGCCTCCAGCCCCCATGCTGGCTACTTCCTGCTTAGCAGCATCACTTTCTGAGTCAAAAGACTGCTATGTGTACATGCGTGAGCACTGAATTAATGAGGAAATGAGGAGGAGAGCAATATGATCAACACAGCCAGACGGTGGGAGTCAGGGTAGCAGTGCAAAGTTAGAGTATGAAGTTGAGAATGAAAAGCCTGGGAAGGCTACAAAATGCCATCTCCACAAGATTAAAAAGGCAGGCAGAGACCTAAAAAACACAATGCAGGAAGAACAGATTTTAACTTATGAGTCATTTTACAAGGCTGTCATCTGACATTGCATGTGGCATTGTCAGAGAATAATAAAGTCTGACAAATAATTGAATTCTCCAAGGTACATGGAGTTTTTTACCTCTATGCACAAAAGCTCCACATTACAATCTTTCTGAATGAAGTTTTTCATGTATCACATGCTCCCCTGCCTTCTCACACAGAGAACATAGAAGATAACTTCCTTGCTGATACAGAACTAACATTTTGAACATCAATTATTTCACAGTGCAAGGATGAGGCCTTCAGAGCCTTTTTAAGTATGTATGGCTGTTTACCCCTTTTCTAAATTGTCTCAATTGCTAAAAGCATTGAATTCTGATCATCTGTTTATGAAGGTTTTCTACTCCTCACCTACTACTTGCCTCCATAAGTTGACCTACTTCCAATTAAAAAAAAAAAAAATGTCACCTTGAAGACTAAGGTGGACCCGACCCAGACCATGGTGTTTTCAATTGCCTCACATGCAAGTGAAAGCTGGGCAATGAATAAGGAAGACCAAAGAAGAACTGATGCCTTTGAATTATGGTGCTGGCAAAGAATATTGAATATACCATGGATTGGTAAAAGAACAAACAAATCTGTCTCAGAAGAAGTACAGCCAGAATGCTCCTTAGAAGCAAGGATGGCAAGACTTTGTCTCACATACCTTGGACATGTTGCCAGGAAGGATCAGTCTCTGGAGAAGGACATCATGTTTGGTAAAGCAGAAGGTCAGCGAAAAAGAGGAAGACCTTCAATGAGATGGACTGACACAGTGGCCACAGCAATGGGCTCAAGCATAACAACGATTGTGAGGATGGCGCAGGGCCGGGCAGTGTTTCCTTCTGTTGTGCACAGGGTCGCTATGAGTTGGAACCACCGGACAGCACCTAACAACAACAACTCCCAATAATCTAAACACCCTCCTAATGGGTGGTTTCTGATCTTTTAAGGACTGAAAAACCAGACATATAGGTTTCTCAGAATAATTTCTGAGCTAGAATAAAGACTTTTTCTAAATGAGGGCCTGGAGCCCTTTCTCGGGAGTAAAGTACATGGATTGTGTTAAATCAGTTTCAGTTGAGAGTTCATTTCTTGATTCTTAGCTACGTCCAGATGGCCAAGGTAACCTCCTGATAAATGAGGTGCTTTTGGCTACTTAGTAGCTGCATTATTATTTATAGTAATGATGGAAAGCAATATACTGTGTGAGCTTCTACCCAAACAGCAGACAAGTTACACAACGCCTTCTCTCCATCTCCCCCTTACCCATCATGACACGCTGGGGACCTCTTGGGCTTCAGAAATGTATTTGACAAAAAAAGTTTAAGTTTTTTAATGTTCCATCACTAAACCAATTATTGGTAATTAGAAGGGTTGTTAAATAGTGAAAGATTCAAAGCAGTCTAACAGTAATTTTTACATATTAAATTCTTACATGTACATCTGTAACTTTTGAACATATGTATATATACACATATTTATTAATCATTCCTTGCCTACTTTCACAAAATATACTAACTACCTGCAATCTTAAATTAGAAGCAAGTCTTCATATTTACATTCCTAAGTATCAAATAGCATGCTGTAGTTTCATAATTAAAAATTGATTTGTATATAAAAAACTCTACTTACCACTAAAACTTTCAGAATTAGATGATTCTGGTAGGCAGATTCCAATCTGTGATTCTCTAAAATATTAATAAGGAGAGGTAATTTCTCTCAGATGAGAAAGCAACATGGGAACATGGTCATCAAGTAAAGTGACATTGTGCTGAGAGCTTCAGTCAGTGAGTGTGTTACCATCAAGAACATCAAACAAAAAATGGAGAAAGTTAAGTCCAGGCACATTTTTTCAAATATTAATGCTGCAGAAGAAATTTGGGGAGTGTTGGCAAATGATCCCATACACAAACCAAACCAAACCTGTTGCCATCCAGTCAATTCCGACTCATAGCGACCCTACAGGACAGAGTAGAACTGCCCCATATGGTTTCCAAGGAGCAGCTGGTGGATTTGAACTGTCAGTCTTTTGGTTAGCAGCCAAGCTCTTCACCACTGTGCCACCGGGGCTCCAGTCCATACACAGCCATCCAAAAAAAGACCCTGTATAAGTGGTAATGTTACAACCTGACTAGCAAAACTCTAATGAGTAGGGGAATAAATAGTTTTCTATACATGTGGCTTACCAGGATTAACTTAAACGGAAACTCAAACTTCCATCCTAATCTAGGAAAAGGAGACACTGTACAGATCTCAGGACAGCAAGGCAAAGAACAAGAAAAAAGATTTTAAAGAGAAGTGTGATTTTGTACAGAGGGGCAGTGAATTTGAACCCCTACTTGGCCACTGTCTGACGCTGGGCAAGTTACTTAACTTGCTGATATTTACCCTCCTCACCTGAAAAACAGAGCTGACAGCACTCTCCTCCCAGGGTCATTGTAAGGATTAGAAATAATGTAAAACCTTAGCCCAATATCAGCAGAAGGAAAGCACTCAATAAATGGTAGCTGTCGTTCTCACATGACTAATAAAAATAATTTAAAACATCTTTATGGTCCATGAAGTTAAGGCCTAGACTTCTTTCTAGGGAATAATATGGCATATTTGTTTGTCTGTTTGAATGAATACATAAAAAGTGAATGGCCTATCAAAACCATTTTTAATCTATAGCCAAGTTCCTTTTTCACCATAGATACATGTCACCTTCACTGAGCACAATGGCAGTCCTCAGTGCCCCCACACCAGCTATACAGTCAGTTATAAAATACTAGCTACAGTTCATTCGGTCAGAGTATCATGAAGAAAATTTCAATCTATTTTACTCTCAGCATGAAACACAATATTATAGTATTAGGAGCACAGGTTTTGGATACAGATAGGTTTGGATTAGCCTGGCTCTATCATTTGATGATTAGATGAGAGATAACATGAGAGGAAAAATGGACCTTGGTAAGCCTCAGTATATTTATCTGTAAAATGGTGAAATAAGTTCTATTCCATGGTGTCCTGAGGAGACGAAAATGAGATACTGTAGATGCAGTGCTTAGCAGTGCACTCAGAATATAGTAACTAGCACTCAATACGTAAGAACTGTGATAACCATGATATGGAGACCTTTAGAGCTCACAGAGCCAATGAACTTATGTCTCTATAATGGCCCAGAGCAACACTATCTTCTTTGCAAGGTAACAAGTATATGAATCCTATGAGCTAAGGTATATTTCTCTCAGGCAGATAAGACATGAATACAAAGCTTTAACTCTTACCCCATGAAGTTAAAAACTCAGCAGCATAGCGATAGAGGCGGTTCATGATCTCAATCACGATGGCATAGATGATGCTGGGCACATACAACAAGACACTGGTCCACTCAGACTCGCTGTTCTCATGTAGCCCCAAGGCCCAGTCCTCCATGTCAAAGTAAATCATCATGACATATAGAGAGAAATAGAGACAGAGGCACACAAAGGGCAGAGAGACCAGGTAAATGCGCATCTGCCTCTTGTAGCTGGGGTAGAGAGGCTCCTCCCTGCCGGTGACAGGATTGATACCCAGAGCCCCATGAAATCCTGGCCGGGGCTCCTCAAAATGCCTCTTCATGACCAGTGTCCCCCACCTGTAGGTCATGGTGGCACAGCCACGCTTCCACACCTCCAGGATCACTGTGGACCAGATCAGGTTGAATGAGGCGAAGATCACGTACTTGTCATAGTCTTCCCACACGAACACATAGTAAGGCAACCCAATGACGGCCATGGGGATTAAGGCGAAAGTGAAATATTCCAAAAATCCAAAGTAAAGAGCAATTGTCTCCCCAAAGTAGCTACGAATATTGTCTATAGTGAAATGAAAAAAGATCTTAAGTACAGACATACAAACTACCAAAAATAAAGTTTTTTTAATCATTCCAAGTAAGTTTATTCAATTTTTTAGTCAAATGGGAATCATTTAATAGCCTCATTTCCCAGTTAGTGCGCAGTGTTAAGTCCATCCATGCTGTACATCCCACTTGTCTGTACAGCAAGCCAAACATTTCCTTCAACTCAGGGGCCAGCCCATAGCTGCTGGGCTGCTCTGCCAGGCACCCTGGGTCTGCTTCCCCTTTACTTCCTTACGTGGTGGATGCCTTCTTCCCGAAGAAACACACTGGGGCTTACTTGAAAGGTCCTTGTTTAAGCTCAGTCATGGCCTTTGAACCATTTTAATTTGAGGGTTCTATTTATGCTCCCACTTTAACATTATAGTTACAAATGTTCTTTTATAAAGAAGACTCCTTTGCATCTCTAGTATCCTGCTTCCTCTACCCACAGATAGAAATTTTCATCAATGAGTCATGGCAAAATTTTCAATGCTCTGAAGAATACAAATTATTCAAAAGCACACACTAAGATTCTACATATAACTTCTAGAACAGCTGTGGAATACATCTACCTACAGCTTCACGTAAACAGTGGACAGAAGAAGACACAAGCAACATCACTGTTAATGTTTTCTGAACGCGACACAAGCTAACTAATCCAGAAGTGGTCACTAACACTGCATGCTCTGCCAGCCACATCCACATGGGTGAGTACCTGGATGGAGACAGCATCCTGCCCCAGAACCAGGATGGGATGCAAGGAGGAGGTTAGTTACATGCCATTAAAACATTACTTTTTTAAAGATGATGTGATCAGGTCAGTCTATGGAAGTGGGTTACAACAAACAGATTTAAACTATTTTCTCCTATCCTAGTTTTTCTATCTAACCCCAAACGAAACTGTTGCCAGCGAGTTGATTCCGACTCATAGCAACCCTATAGGGCAGAGTAGAACTGCCCCACAGGGTTTCCAAAGAGCAGCTGGTGTGGATTCGAGTCGCCCAGCTCTTAACCACTGCGCCACCACGGCTCAACAATGAGTATGATGAAGCCACCTCAAATCTGAATCAGGTTAAAGAATATGCAAGCAAAAAAAAAGAAGAAGGGGATGGTTCTTATGGTGGTGGGTTCCAAATCGGATGATCTGAGGGGTAGGTCAAGATTTGCCTGTGCCCAGCTACTGTCACCAGTCCCTGCACTCCCCAACTCCCCAGACACCTCAAACCCACTACCATAACCATGCCCAGGCATCACTATTAATTCACTTTCTCCCTTATGCAGTAGTAGCTTGTCACCTTAAAAGTCCTACAAGCAATATTCAAATTTATTGCCACTCAAATGCCAAGATAAAGTGGAAGAATATCATAAATCTAGCACAAAATGGCTATTATAATACTGAAACTATCAGAAAATAAAACTTTTCCCTTCAGAGAATATAAGGAAAAAAATCAAAATGCAGTTTCAAAATTTGATCCTAAAAATAATCTTTGTTCTCTGTTACATCATTAAAATAATTGTTTTCAGAAATGGAAATTAGAAAGAATATTTTGGAAGTATTCCTTTTAACAAAATCAAAAGAGAAATATCCTTTAAAAAAAAACTGAGAGTAATGCTTATGGTGAAATCTACCAGCTTAAATGTACTGCTCATGCTTAAAAAATATGACTGAATCAGCAATTTTGAGTATTTCTCAACCTCTATATTGACAAATTTGCATAAACTAATGCTAAATAAAATAATAACTATTCTTATAACTGTATTCAGAGAAAATGGATAGATCTAGTAACACACACCAAGATGTTTATAAACTATCTCAAAAGATGTTTAGGTCTGTTAGTACCTCTCTAAGTATGAGCACAGCTTGGCTCTACGGAAACAGAAATTTTCAAATGCAAAATACTCAAAGTCAAACTAAATTCTTATAAAATTTGTTCTACTCCAACCCTGACACATACTCGTGAAGGCCATTCTAAATTTCCTGTGTTGTTGGTAAATTTAATGAAAGCCTGTGATAACAGACCACCTAAAATGATATGAGAAATAAAAAAGAACAAATACGCAATTTAACCCATCTTATTCCCCACAAAGAAATGTTTTCCTCATGCAGCCGGTGAACTCTGCCCAGCTGAGCGTTAAATATCTGCCGAAGGAAACGACTCCACTGCTGAATCATGACTTTCCATTAGCAGCTCTTCCTGACTCCCCTCTAAGAGAACAGGCATTGACACATACCTATGGGCTGATACTTCAAGGTAAGCCGAGTATACCAGGTGTCCTCAAGCTTCTTCAGGGCTTCATTATCATGCAGTGGAAACACTTGAATCACAACGCCAGAGGTGATCAATCTTCTCACTGCAGAGAGAAAATGCACCCAAGTACATAAAACAGATTTGAGACTGCTCAGGATGCGTCATCAAGTAGTACAAAAACACTCCGGTTAGAGACTGAGTACTACACAAAAGTCCTACTCGAAAAGCGTGTATTCTTTTCTTCTTCAGAATATAAATATTTTTTTATTATTTTCTCTGTCTATAAAAGCAATACAAGTCAGTGTAAAATTTAAACCATACAGAAGTGTACAAATTAGAATGTGAAGGGCCCTGTTATTCTCCCCTTCCTTGGAAAATAACTATTGTTAACAGCAACTTATTATATATCCAGACTTCAAAAAAATACATCCAGAAATGTGTGCTTAAATAGAAAAATGCAGTCAATCTATACACAATGTTCTATAAACTTTTCTCATGTAAAAGTATATATGGATATTTTCCATGTCACTATTAATAGAACAGGTCCTTTTTAACAGGGTCATAATACTTCCTTGTATGAAATGCTATAATTTAATTCATCCTCTATTAAAGAATATTCACCTCTTTTTTTGCTATGATAAATGTTGCTAAAATTTTTGCACGTATATCTTTTCCCACCTGTCTGCAGGGTGAGTGGAAGAGACAGATGAATTTAACCAGACAGTATCACCTGGCAATGTTAAATGAAAAAGGGGAATTCTCTCATCCATAATTACCTAGAGTGACTCATGGAGGGGGGATCTTCAGGTCTTCAGAAGGAAGTGCATTCAATGATGCAGAAAACTCAAATGCAATGCCTGTGCCTTTGGGGAGATGAAGCACATTCCTCACGAGTTCCCAGTACAGTCTTACTAAAGAAAACGGGTGCTTCTCAGGTGCATCCCTATTTCCTATCTACTTTGTCACCAAAGACGGGTGATGAGAATATCAGGCACCAGGCCTCTCCAGGGTAATTTAAAAGTAATTTAAAAGTAAGCCTAATTTCTTAGAAATGAAAAAAAAAAAAGATAATGAAGAAGACATACCTGACAATAACAATAGGAAAAAATCTGGGTCTGAAAAAAGGATTTGTTCTGCTTAGAATTGTATCTCATGGTTAAGTTACACAAAGGAAAAAAGCTCAAAAGCTAGACTTGTTAAAAAAAAAAAAAAAAAATCCTCCTTAATGGCTGAAGAAAGGCAGAGACGCAAAATACCAGTAACTAGGATAAAAAGGCATTTGGTCTAAGTTACATCAGCCCCTGGTACTGTCAAATCCTTTTTTTTTTTTTTTTTTCCATATTTTTATTCTAAAGTGTTTCAGAGGTTTTTCCTTCAGCTAACATGAGTGAAAACTGATCACCCACAAGTGTTCTGATTCTTACCCTTTACTGGGGAATACACAGGCTGTAGCTGGTTTAAATGAGTATATCAAATTTTTTAACTTTGAAGTGACTTACGGCATCTAATTTATTATTTTACTATTTCAAAGTTGTTTCTCTTTCCTTTTTTTTTTAAATGACTCTATTCAACTATAGAAGACTTTCCAGGCAGGCATAAAATTCAGCTTGTATACTTCTAAAAATAGGATTGTGAACTGAAGGACTCAGAATGTAAAGGTGCAGGTCCTAAATTACTGGGCTTCTCTTCACCATCAACGGGTGTGTGTGTGTGTGTGTGTGTGTGTGTGTGTGTGTGTGTGTGTGTGTGTGTGTGTGTGTGTGTGTGTGTGTGTGTGTGTGTGTGTGTGTGTGTGTGTGTGTGTGTGTGTGTGTGTGTGTGTGTGTGTGTGTGTGTGTGTGTGTGTGTGTGTGTGTGTGTGTGTGTGTGTGTGTGTGTGTGTGTGTGTGTGTGTGTGTGTGTGTGTGTGTGTGTGTGTGTGTGTGTGTGTGTGTGTGAGATCCTTCAACCTTCTCAAGTCAGCTAAGAATGTAATTACCAGGAGTCTTACCTTTAAAGGAAAATATGATGCTGTGTGGGCCTATTTAAAGAAAGGAACGGCTTAAACAAGACTCCTTCCTTCAAGAATGCTAAACGATCTCTCGTCAAGTACTGTGGGTTATTACTACCATAGCCATTTAACAAATAAAAACAAATCAAAATCTAATTTGAGAGAGACTATCAGGAGGGACCAGTCCCTGCAGAAAGACATCATGTTTGGTAAAGTAGAGGGTCAGTGAAAAAGAGGAAGACCTTCAAAGAGATGGATTGACACAGTGGCTGCAACAATGGGCTCAAGCATAGCAATGATCATGGGGATGGCGCAGGACGGGGCAGTGTTTTGTTCTGTTGTACATACGAGTCAGAACCGACTAGACAGCACCTGACAACAACGTAAGTAACCTGGTTTACAGTAGGACCCAGTAATTAAATAAGAGAATAACAATACTTATACAGTACTGCTTCTGTCTTTGGTTTATGTGAGGTGCTTACTTCAAAAGTTAAAACAAACATCTCTCTCAAGAGTCCTTACAGCGTCTCCTCACAACAGGGAAGAGCAGGTCTTGCCGACTCCATTTCAGCAATGGGATAATGAGCACACAGAGCACCGACTAACAGCGACGGCCAGCAGCCTCTGCAGAATGACGACAGCCTCCACCATCCCCGAAGCTGCTGCTGGACCCTAGCACCCCCACGGCCCCTTGTGTGACTCTAGACTAGGGTGTGAATGGACCACATTTTCTTAGTAATGAAAAACTTCTCAGGGATACCACCTGTACTGTTTTCATCACTTCTTAATATAAAAATTGCAAATATGTATGTGGCAAAACACAGCACATGCATATATGTATGTTGTCCTATGCCGCTGACTCAGACTCATGGCGACCCCATGTGTTACAAAGTGGAACTGCTCCATAGGGTTTTCCTGGCTGTGATCTTTACAGAAGGAGCCCTGGTGGCGCAATGGTTAAGTGCTCAGGTGCTAACCAAAAGGTCAGCGGTTCAAACACACCAGCCACTCCATGAGAGAAAGATGTGGCAGTCTGCTTCATGTAAAGACTATTACCTTGGAAATCCTATAGGGCAGTTCTACTCTGTCCTATAGGTTCCCTGTGAGTAGGAATCAACTTGACAGCAACAGGTTTAGTTTTTTTGTTTGTTTAATCCTTACAGAAGCAGACTGCCAGGCCTTTCTTCCACAGTGCCACCGGGTAAGTTCAAACAGCCAACCTTTCAGTTACCAGCCAAGTGCAAACTGTTTGCGCCACCCAGGGACCTATGTGTATATGTATATGTGTATATATATATATATACGTGTATGTGTGTATAAATGGCTTAATCTTTGTATGCATATGCCTCCTACATGCTATATAATCGGCATTTATTCCATCATTCTTATAAGGCCAATTAAAGATTTTAGAAAACAGACTGTATCTGACTACTCTGATCTATCCACTCGTATACAGAAGATATTCAACCACAATGTTCCAAAAGGATAACTATCACCAGTTGCCATCAAATCAGTTTCGACTCATGGCAATCCTGTGTGTGTCAGAACAGAACCGAGCTCCATAAGGCTTCCTTTTTTTTTATTTTCTGTTGTTGTTTTTGAGAATATACACATCAGAACATAAACTAATTCAACAGTTTCCACATGTACAATTCAGTGACACTGATTATATTCTTCAAGTTGTGCAACCATTTTCACCCTCCTTTTCCAAATTTTTCCTCCCCCTTTAACATAAACTCAATGCCCCCTAAGTTTCCTATCTAATCTTCCGAATTGCTGTTGTTGAATTTGATCCTATATAGATAGTTCCCCACAGGGTTTCAATGACTGATTTTTCGGAAGTAGATTGCCAGGTCTTTCTTCTAAGATGCATCTGGGTGGACTCAAACCTCCAACCTTTTGGTTAGCAGCCAAGCGTGTGAACCATTTGTACCACCCACGGACTTCAAAAGAATAACTATATAATATTAAAGACATAATCACGAGCTGTTTCACATCTCCATCAATCAAAACATGATAATCATTTGATAGACATTATGAGACAGAGATTTAATCTAAAGTAAATAATAGCACTATTTAGGGTACAGTTCGTAAATAATTTGTGGATCCCTTAATTACTTTCTTTAAAGAAAATCTTTCATTAAGTTATTTACATAGCTATTAACTATTAAGAACCAATAGGAGAAAGTAGGGTCTGAGGGCATGCAGAGATCTTAGCTCACGTGGAAAACCAGAAATGGGATGGCCATCAAGATGAATGCTGGACAACTAAAACACACGTATACCAATTTCTAGTTTTCCACGTCTTGCCATTTGATGGAAGGAGGAAGAGCCCTAAACTGCAGAGCTCACAGCACCACCTAACTAACTGCCTCAAAATCATGTTTACAATGACACAATTTGCTATCTACTTAAAGAAATGTTTCTATCAAAACACGACGTTGTGGCAGACAAATTTATAACCATTGTATATAAAATTAAAATCAAATTAGACCTAAGATAATGGAGAGTGCATCTCACGAAAGCCCTCGCCAGCTCCCACGGTGTAGACAGGATCACATGGAGCCAGTTAAAGTCTCTCCTGATCAGCTTCGGAGAAGACGCTGCTTAAGAGGGTGGCTCCCACATCCGCAACACATAATTTAAAGGCTAAAATAAGCTTTTCTGTTTACCTCTGTGGATTAACTTAACGACAGTCTAGTATTTTAAGTGACTCTAAGTCTTGGTGGTTCTGCAATTTACACTTTGAAAGTAGCCAGCAGTTTACAATTATACATATACCATTTCTTCGACCAAACATTTATATAAAATTAAAATGATATACAATATAACAGCATTTTGAGGATCACATTTTCAAAAGCATCATCAAGGAAGAGAATAATGCAGAATTTAAAACCTAGCTTTGACAACTTAAATAAATTCTTATCTCAGCTTTCAAATGACCATGACTGAGATGATTTTATTATTTAGTACAAAACATTTACTTCCAAATATTTAGTATTAAGAATTATCTGTACAATAAAATATAAAAAAAAATTATCTGTAGTGATAAAATGTACAAATAAATACAATTTAAAATTACAGTAAATATTCAGTACAAAAAAAAAAAAATTCTTGTTTATAAAAACCTTATCCTGTCAGTGAGGAAGTTATTTCTGGTATAGCTTCAGGACACCAAACTGGTTACCTATACACCCAAGAGAAATACATTTACATACTTCTTTCAAGTTTTCATTTAGGTGAAAATTTCTCTCTTTGAAGCAACTAGGGGCATTTGGAAACTGCTGCTCAGAGTCCTGTCAGATAAAAGAGCACACCCACTCTTTCCTCCACCACAGCCCCACTCCAGATGTTGTACCCATACAGAAACACACAGACAGAGGCAGTGATTTCCACAAGATGGTCTGATTAATGCAGGTAGAAAGGAAGAATCAGGGATGTTTACATCACTAACCAAGACAGTGCCTCAGTCAGCTCTGTATTTTATTTGATTCAGTACCCAGCTATGTCAGAAAATATTCTTCACACTCTGCCCCATCCCCACAACCTACAAACATGCTTCCGAAAACAGCCAGTCTGAAAAAACTGGGGATTCATCAGAAAATAAGCAATAATCACAAAGAAACTGGCACAGAACTATGCTAATGATAATAATAATACAAGGGAAAAAAGGATAACTATAAACAAAAAGCAGAGAAGAAACAACAGAATACTGCAGCATCGAGCAATGAAAAAGTATGAAATTCTTCAAGAAATTAAAGGAATTAAAGCAAATACTGCATCTTTGAAATTAAAACTCAAAGAAAAGCTAGCGAGGCAGAACTCAGAAAGGCAATGTAAGCAAAAATAAAACTACCAGAGATATAAAGTTATAATAAAAGCTACAAAAAGGCTGAAAACACAGGAAAATGGTAAACAAACTTAAGAAGATTAAGCAAGAACAAAGACCTAAAAAAAAAAAGGTACAGAGAAAATGTAAGACATAGGACGGTCCACATATACATATAATTGGCATCCCTGAAGACTAGAACAGATCAAATACAACCAAAGCTTCAAAGGCAACTGAAGAAAAGGTTTCCTGAAATAATGGTAATCTTTAATCTATGCACTGAAAGAACACACGTCCGACCAAAAAAGCTGATACAAAATAATCAGCCATCAAGACATATGCAGGTTGAGTGGGAATGAGGACAAACAACAATAACAACTACCTACATTCAAATTGCCTGCTACTTCTTAAAACCTATGCAGATCAACAAGGAAAGCAACTAAACACATCTATAACATATGCTTACAGCATAACTCAGAGACAGAGGAGACTACAAAACCCCATTTACATGTAATTCAGGCAATAAAGACCCAAGAACCCAAAAAGCTTTGGGCTACAGACTAGAATGGTGGAGGAAGTCCAACAGGAGCTGCACAAAAGAACAGGGAGGGCAGAGGGGTCCAAAAAAAAGCCGTACTACCCTCCAAAAAAAAAGTTGCTATCAAGTCAATTACGACTCATGGTGACTGCACATGCTGCAGGGTAGACTTGCACTCCATAGGGTTTTCAAGGCTGTGACCTTTTGGAAAAACACTGCCAGGCCTTTCTCCAAGGCACCTTTGGGTAGGTTCAAACCACCAACCTTTTAGTTAGCAGTCAAGTGCTTAACTGTTTGTGCCACCCAGGACTCCTAGAGAAGTCCTAGTGGTACAGAAAACCCAGATAACATGAACTAGAATTCACCACCATTCCCCTGAGTGGGAACCTGTGAGAACAGGTTTGAGACATGATGGGTCAGAGCACTGACAACATGAAAGGTTGAAAGGAAGAGCGTGGAAAGTGCACAAAACAAGAAGTGGCTGACATATGAAAGCACTGCTTCTGGGCAACACAGACGAAAACACCTTGGAAAGTAATGGACTCCCTGGAGGTAGCATCTCATGGTAAAGAAAAAGAAGGAAAAAAGTGATAAGATAATATAAAGCATGATAGTATTAAAAACAAACAAACAAACAAAAACTCCCACAGGGGGTCAGGGAGTGGCGGAGAGAGGCACCATTTGGTTTTAAAAAATGTCTTTAGTATGGTAATGGCAGAGGAAGCCTGTCATTGACCCAGAAAGTCATCTAAACTCTTCTCCTTTATATTCCATAGGATCTCATGCTAATGGTTGATACTGGAATATCCTAAACATTCAAACATTAATGAGAAAATTAAAACTCTACATGCATATGAAGATACTTGAAAAGAAAGAAAAACAAAACCAAAAATGAGAATAAAAGCTTCCAGCAGATGAGAGTCCACCAGAAAAATCCAGCCACAGAGGGGAAAACTGCAACCTTATACTCCAACATGTACTTAAAATAATTAAATAATTTCAAATAAATAATCTCAAGAAAAAGAAAAGAATAGGGCAAACAAACAGAAGACATAAAATGGGAACTGACAGAACTCAGGAAAAGTTCTGACAGAAAAAGACAAAATCTTCTCAGAAACAAAGCCTAAATTACTAGGTGTCCGAGGCAGAACGCTGTGATAAAAAATAGAGAAAGATTAGAAGTGAGAAGAGCCAAAAAAAATTTGACAGAAATAAATACAGAGGTAAAAAGGATCAAAGGAAAAAAAATGAGAAAATGAGCAATGAAGATCCAACACATGTAAATTGAGTCCCTGAAGAAGGAAAAGCAATGAAACAACTAATAATTAAAACTAAGCTGTCATTGTTGTTTGTCGCCATGGAGTCAATCCCGACTCAGGGCAACCCCATGTGTGCAGAATAGAACTGCTCCATGGAGTTTTCAAGGCTATTACCTTTCAGAAGCAGACTGCCAGGCCTGTCTCCTGAGGCGCCTATGGGTGGGTTTAAACTGCCAACCTTTTGGCTAGTAGTCAAGTGCTTAATTGTTTGCACCACCCAGGGACTTCATTTAGAACTATAATCTCCCTCAAAATATTACAAAATAAAATAAGACTTGAATATGCATTTTTACCAAGAAAAATCATCTTTAACACATACCCTCGTAAAATTATTAGACTTTAAACATACAAAAAAAAAAAAATTCCATGGGCTTTGAGGCTAAAAGACCAAGTCACTTAAAAAACAAAGAAAACAATGCTACCATCTGACTTCCACAGCAACATTTAACTCAAGAAAAGAGAAGAACAACATCTGCAAGACTCCAGAGGAAAGAACATGTGAGCTAAAGATTTTTATCCAGTCACACTGCCCTTCAAATATCAAAACATGAACATGAAAGAACTCAGGGACTACTGCATCCAGGGGCCCTTTCTAAGAAATCAACTAAAGGATGAGCTTTATCCAAACAAAGGATGATTAGAAACACCTTAGCAATACTGAATATATTCAACAGTAGATTTAAGATTTAAAAAAGGATAATAATAAAGTAGAACAGTATGTAATGTCAAATGTTCTGACAAAGTAGAAAATACACACACACAAAGAATGAGGACAGAGAGTGAGAGAGTACAAAGAGTGAGAGAAGGGACAAAGTAAAGTAAGCTAACTGAAACCAAAATGTACTTAAGAATCCAAAGATGAATTAAGAATAATAAAACTGACTAAAATTAGGTGGAGAAGGAGGGAAGAGTAGAAAGATTATTAGCAACTATCGTTGCTCACAGTAGAGAACTAACAGTGAGTATAGAAAGTTATTACTATAAGAGTAATATTAGAGCAAAAGTACAAACCTTCCTAAATACTAAGAATTTTTAAGAGGGAAAAAAAAAACCTAGATGACGTAGTGAAAGACTGTATATCTATACAATAAAAAGACCATTAAATAAAACAAGAAAACTGAGACCAAATAGATTTGATTGTAGCAATGAATGCAAATGAGCTGAACTGACCTATTAAAAGATTTTTAGACAACTCATAAAACAAAACCTACTTCTGTGTTGTCTTCTATATACCTAAAACAGTATGATTAAGAGAGTCAAAATATTAACGGATGGGCAAAGGTATATTAAGAAAATGCAAACAAAAATAAGACCAGGATCATGACAAGGTAGCAATCATGCCAAGACTCAATGAGATAAAGGAGGACATTTTATAATGCTAAAAGACTACAATACATATTGACAAAATAATAGTTATGAATATCTACGCACAAAAATCAAAGAGCAGAAACTTTCATTAAGCAGAAACTACAGGAGAAGCAAAGAGAAATAGAAACACGCTAAGAGTAAGAGGCTTCCCTCTTTTGGTATGAATAGAGACTCATGGATTAAAACACATACAAGGGATACAGAAGACCTACACAACATGATCAATGAGGCAGATCTTCTAGATAAGTATATCAAAGTTTGTTTCCTAAAACTAAAGGATTCATCTTCTTTTTAAATACATACGGACCATTCATACACACACAAAAATGGCCATATATTAGGCCACAAACAAAGTCTCAATAAATTTTAAAAAGCAGCAATATAAACTTCATTCTTTGAAACAATGCAACGAAACTAGAAATTAACAGTAAAATTAAAAAAAAAAAAGCCCCTTCTACCTGGAAATTTTAAAACTGACTATTGAATAACTTAAATAGAAAGGGAAATACAAAATGAAGTACAGAATTTCTATACATCAGATCTATGAGGTACAGCTAAAGCAATGGTCAGAGAAAAACAAAGAGTCTTAAGTATTTAACAGTAAAAGTAAAAGAATGAACACAAGGTGAATTAAACACCCATTTCAGAAAGAAAAATTACAACGAAGTACATAAAGATGAAAGCAAGAATTAATGAGTTAGGAAACAGAAGCACAGTAGAACTAATAAGTAAATTAAACAGCTGAGGGGAAAAAAAGTAAACAAAATCGACAAATCACTAGTTAGCTATATACGAAAAAAGAGAGAAAGCACAAATAAGATAATGACAAGGGGAAAATAAGTATTAAAGCAAACGAATTAAAAAGATCCTGAGAGAAATTTGCACAAATCAATTCACACACATTTGAAAATCTAGATAAATGGATAATTGTCTATAAAAATAAAGTTTACCCAAACTGACCTCAGTAGAGATAGAAAGTCTAAACAAACCAATTTCCATAAATGATTTAGAAAAAATTATTCAAAGACTTAATCCACAAATATCAGAGCCAGATGATTTCATAAGTGAATTCTACCAAACCTTTAAAAAACAGGTAAGACATGAATCATATATAATAATAGAAAAAAAAAAAAGTAGAATGAAATCTTAAACCTCATTCAGAAGTTATATTATTGATATTAAAATTAGCACGGTTTTTCAAGCTGTTTTATGTATAGCATAAGAAAAAGCAAATTAGTAATTATGTTAATGTTATTAAAAAAACAAACAAACTCGTTGCCGTTGAGTCCGACTCATAGCGACCCTGTAGGACAGAGTAGAACTGCCCCATGGGGTTTCCAAGGAGTGCCTGGTGGATTCAAACTGCCGACCTTTTGGTTAGCTGCCACACTTTTAACCACTACGCCACCAGGGTTTCCATTAATGTTATTAAGAATCAAGATTTTCAATGTAAGTGAAAAGAGATATAATATAAAACCAAAGAAATTAAGTAAAATCCTATGATTTAGATTGGAATTCAAAATATCAATATAAATTGTTAATTTTTGACAACATATTTCCTAGCTAATTGTATGCTGTGAAACCTTCAGAAATAAGAAGTAGTGAACCGTAGAGAATACATTGACTTAAATGTGCAATACAATGAAGCTCAAAAACCAAAAGATATGTTCATGAAAAAACAGGTTATTGTAAAGATAGTTAACATTTTCAGTAGGAGAAAAAAAATAAAGCCTCTATAATTTGTTATTTATTTCTGTTGTCATTAGGTGCCATCAAATCGATTCTGATTCACAGTGACCCCATAAGACTAGAGTAGAACTGCCCCCATAGGGTTTTGTAGACTTTAAGCTTTATGGGAGCAGACCACCAGGTCTTTCTCTCACAGAGCTGCTAGGTGGGCTCGAACTGCCAATTTTTCAGTTAACAGCCAAGCATTTAACCATTGCACCACCAGGGCTTCTAAGAAAAAATAATTCCATTAAAACATGTATTCATGAAACTGGTTGATATAATGACTTACATAATGATTTTCCTGGATACAACTTTGCCTGGGGGTAACCAGGGATCATTTTTTCATCTCTGGCTCTAAGATTTTCAAGTTCATGCTTGATAATGAATTGACATTCTGCCATTGTGAGGAAATCATCATTGTTATCTAAAATTAAGCCAAAAATTCCAGTTATTTTCTCTGTAATAAAGTGAAAGTAAAAATTAAGTAATAATACTTAAGTTGCCTGGGATTATAGAAATAATAATGTAAACAATATAAGTAGTAAGCAAAGTATAAAACTGATAAATACAACATAAAGCTCCTTAAATATTTTATGAGAATAAAAAATTCATTTATACCTTCACATAATAAAATTCTTCCATTACTTTAATAGTTGGTATAGGCAGTCACCGGATTACAAACTAGTTCCGTTCCTAAATCTGTCTTTAAGTAGAATTTGTAGTAGTTGGAACAGTTAGGTACGTTCGTATCTAACGTCAGAGAGTCAAAACAGTTGTCTTAGTGTATAGTATATAGTGTACCTTTCTATGCATAAAAAACATTAAAGAAACACTTCCAGATACACTAAAACATCTTTAACATAAAAAATATAGTAATAATAATAATGTCTTGATGTGTGTCGCAAAGTAGTGTTTATTATTATAAACTACTGTATGTACCTCGAATTTTTCATATAATAGGCTTTACAAAGGGTTGGTTCATAACTGCGGGTTTTATGTAAGTTGGACGTTCATAACCTGGGGGCTGACTATACATAACATGGTACAAACATCCAAACAGGAGACACCTGTTTGATCTCATTAAGTACCAATGAACAAAAGGCAATATAGTCTTTAATTTTCACAATATTCCTAAGCAGGGAGGTAACTGAAGAAGTCTGTGTATATGGCAAATTCTCCTCCTTTGAACTCTCAAACCCAGGCTATTCCCTTCTGGAGTCAAACATAACTTTCATAAATGAGGGAGAAGATTAAGTCTGATAAGAAAATACTCTAGCTCTTTGGCAGGTGAATCCTCTCACATGAGGTGAATTTCACCTTGATCATTTATTCAAGGTTTAAAAAATCCAGGGTGAGCCTGAGGAAGTCTAATCACGTCTTGTAGCTCTGAAAGCCTTTGAAGGGGCCAGCTGGGTTCTGAAATCAAACTCTCACCCCAATAACACAGCCAGCTTGGCGTCTGCAGTAGTTCTTTCCAGAATCTGATCTTTTCCAGAACCCCCTATTTGGGCTGGAACAGAGTCAGTTATCCCACTGTATTCAGTAGGAGCCAGAAAATTCAGGAAATGAGGATTCTAGGACACTGAATGGAATATGTTTCCCCCATTTTAAAATTTATAAGATTTTTCTATATAAAGCTGATGAATATCCACCATTCTATGAATTAGAATAATGCTAATAAGTTACATGGGTCCTTTTAATTTACGGTCATCTATTCCAAGGTGTCAAACTCCGGCCCATGGACCAAATGTGTTTAACCACCTGATTTTGTAAATAAAGTTTTATTGGAACACAGTCACCCTTGTTTGTCTACTTACTGCTTAAGGCAGCTTTTGTTCTACAATGGCAATGTTGAGTAGTTGCAACAGAAACCATACAGCCAGCAGTGCCTAAAATATTTAATGTATGGCTCTTTACTGAAAAAGTTTGCTGACTCCTGATCTATTTATCAAAAACTTATTTTCTGATAAACTGATTCAGACAGAAACAAAGAATTGAGGGACTTACCATCAAAACCTTTGAAGTTCTGTCGGGTTCCATATGTGAAGGCTCTCATGGTGTTATCATTGCACTCTTTTACCAAGCCCAATGCTTCCGCCCCTAGCAGCAATCTAATATTGGAAGCGCCAACAAGATATAAGTTTTGATTTTCTAACGTTTCTTTCTCATATTTATTTAACAAGGGTCTAAACAACAGCTGGGCACCTTTAAAGAAAAGATAAGCACAATCTTAGAAAAACATAAAAGCTTAAAAAAAGAAAAACTTTCTAATGTTACTACTTTAGTAGAAAGAAACAAAATTATGTTAACAATTTAAATCTTCCAAATAAATAAGAGTCAAAGTAAGTTGGGGAATGGCAGTTCATTATAGCTTTATTTTTTAATTTTATGGTGGCAGAATGTATAAACAAAACATTTGCCTTAAGTGTACAATTCTGTGACATAAATTACATTCACTAGCCTGTGCAACCATCACCACTATCTATTTCCAAAAGTTTTTCTTCACTCCAAACAGATACTCAGTACCCCTAAGCAATAACTCTCCATTTCCCACATCCCCAAGCCCTTGGGAACTACTAATAAGCTTTGGTCTCTATGCATTTGTCTGTTCTAGGTATTTCATGTAAGTGGCATCATACAATATTTGTCCTTTTGTATCTGACTTATTTCACTGAGAATAATGCTTTCAAGGTTCATCCATGTCACAACATGTATAAGAGCTTCATTTCTCTTTATGGCTGAATAACATTCCATTGTATTATATACCACATTTTGTTGATCCATTCTTCCATTGATGGACACTTCAATTGTTTCCACATTTTGGCTACTGGGAATAATATTGCAATGAACACTGGTGAACATGTGCCTGTCTGAGACACTGCTTTCAGTTCTTTGGATATACACCTAAGAGTGGAATGGCTGGGTCATCTGGTAGTTCTATGTTTAACGTTCTGAGGAACAAACTGATTTCCACAGCAGCTACACCATTTACATTCTCACCAGCAACGCTTGGAGGGTTCTAATTTCTCCACATTCTTGCCAACACTTGCTATTTTCCATTTTTCTGACAATAGCCACCCTTGTGGGGGTGAAGTGGTTTCCCACTGTGGTTTTGACTTGTATTTTCCAATGACTAATGGCATTGCACATCTTTTCATATGCTTACTGACCATTTGCATATCTTCTTTGGAGAAATGTCTACTCAAGTCCTTCACCCATTTTTTAATTGGGATGGTCATCTTTTTATTGTTGACTTTTATAGTTTTTTTTAATAAATGAAAAACCAGAAAATGTAGTAATAAGTGGCTTGCCAGTTACTCAAATCAGAAGTAGATCTGAGCTAATCCAACGTTCATTAGCTCCAGGTATAAAATCGTACTGAACGAAAATATGCAACAAAAGGATACAGTTTCTTAATATAAAACTAACAAACTAAAATTTAATAAAATTAATTTGAAATAAAATTTCCAGTGGAAGAAAAACACAAATGTAACAAATATTAGACATAACAAACTTGGAAACATTAATATTAAATAATAAAAAGCAACGCAATTTTTCAATGATTTTTTTTCTCATAAATTTCTACATTCAATTAGGTCTAATGATATTTTTCTTAAACAGGCTTCCAAAAAATTAATCAAAGATGTTATGATTTGATATTGTATGTGTAATTATTATTTAAAAGATTATGGAGAAAAATGATATTTTTTCCTAATTTTTTATATCTACCTACATTCAGCTTTTAAAGGTACATTTATTTCTTTACTATTTACTCTTTAGAAAGAGTGGACAGGAATTGTGAATATACTAACTAGACGGTGACAGCATAATGAGCAGAACTTATATTACACTTACCAAGTAGATTAATATATTAAAATTAACATATTATGACACTAATATTTAGGAAATTTATAGTATAGTATAAAAACTAATAAAAAGTAGACAAAAGATATGTTCAATTCACAGAAAATACAAATGGTTCTTAAATGTAAGATCCTTAACCTCACTCAGATTAGGATAATGCAAATTAAAATTACACTAATATACTAGTTTTTACTTCTCACACTGCATAGATCAGAAGGTTGATAACAAACTAGGCTGATGACTGTGGCAGCCATAGAGGTGCCCCACTCCACTCAACTCTCCCTTCAAGAGAATCAGCTGCAAGGAGCAGAGCTGACTGACAGTCTCCTGATGCTGCACCTTTTTATCTGCTGCACACTCACGCCACACTTCTCCCAACTGCTCCTAGTCGTTGGCTGGGAAGAGAGGGGACATTGCATAAAGGCCACTTCAGCTCAACATGGGTTTCCTTTAATGGCAACGTTTGGGCCTGACCATGACTTTTTCAGAACTATGCTGTGGTCTGAGGCTCTTCCTACCCAACCTCCTTCCTTCCCTCTCTCCTTTCACAGGTGTCAGACCAGCTCCACAGTCTGAAGGCTCTTCCTACCTACTCCTGCTCCCTCCCCCTTTATCTTTCCACCTATGTTTCCCTCAATAAATCTCTTATGCATCAAATCCCATCCTGGAAAACCCAATCTTGCTTGGAAAACCCAAAATGATGCAGTGTGAATGTGGGAATGGTACTCTCAGATATTGCTATGGGAGTATAAATTGGTATAACCTTTATGAAAAACCATTTGTCAAAATCTTGTTTTGAAAAAGAGCAGTGCCCATCTTCTCTCTCCCCACAATTCACCTTCCCCAGTGGAAACCACTTTCAAATTGTTCAGGTGATTGCTTTGTTACTTGCATTCATGTCACTAAATAAGATGTTTAAAGAGCTATTTCTAGATTTCTCAGTTCTAAGTCTTAAAAGATGCAGATTTAGCTCTTCTCTCCCCATCCTCACCATTTCCATGTAGCATTCCCATCATTCCATTCTCACAATATAGTTTTCATTGTTGTTGTTAGTTGCTGTCTCCTAAATCATGGCGACCCATGTAGAACAGAATGAAATGTTGTCCCGTCCTGGATCATTCTCAAGATCTTTGATATGTCTGAGTCCATTGTTGTGGCTATTGTGTCAACCCATTTCACTGAAGGTTTCCCTTGTTTTTGCTGACCTTCTACTTTACCAAATATGTCGTACTCTGAGTGCCTCCCAACCTCATCTTCCAGCACTATACTGGACAATGTTCTGTTGCTATCCATAAGGTTTTCATAGTAATTTTTGGAAGTAGATCACCAGACATTTCTTCCTAGTCTTAGTTTCATTATTAGTATTTATATTATTAAGACTATATACATGTTATTTATAGCTGATCCTTACAGCATACTATGATTTTCCTTTCCTGTACTTCCCATGACTGTCTCGTTTTATCACTTGCTTAGTTTATTATGTAGTTATTGATAATTCAACAACCCCCCCCCCCCCCGCCCGCCAAGTTCCCTGCCAACCGTCTAAATCTCCCTTGGATACACTGGCATGAGAGATATCCTATCAATATCATTTTCTTAGAGAAATCTCTCTTCACTCTACCCTCACGTGAACCTTGCTGACAGTCTGCCGGGGTACAAAATTCTAGATTGAAAATCATTGTCCTTCAGAAAATCCTGAAGATATTATGCCACTGCTTCCTAGCTTCAATGTTTTCTGTTAAGAAGTGTGATCTTTAATATCTGACCTGTTTTCTTTTTTCTGGAAGTATGTAGTATCTTCTGTCCCCAGGGTTCTGAAACTTTCTAATGATATGTCATTTTCATCCACAATGCTGGGCCCCGCATGGGCCCTTTCAGTCTGGAAAAACATGGCATGACTTTTTCTTTCATGATTTCTTCCTCTCATTTTTCTGTTATTTTTCCAGAACTCCTTTCACTCAGATACATACCTCCTGGACTAATTCTTTAATTTCCTTATTTTTTTCTCTCACATTTTCCAATTCTATAACTTTTCAGTCACCTTTCTGGGAGATTTTGTCAACATTATCTTCTAACCCTCAAACTGAGTTTTTAAATTTTGCTTTCATGTTTCCGAAATGATTATTTTTATAATATCCTACTCTTAATTCACAGATGTTATATCTTCTCTTAACTCCAAAAATTGAGATTTTTAATCTTCTTTTGGTGTTCTTTTTCTACATAGTTGGTTGCTCTTACCTGTTTCCTTGCTTGTTTAGTATTAGCTTTCTCTTTCATGTTAGATTTTCCCCAGATGTTTGGTGATCTTTCATTTGTTTACTCATGTTTAAGACAGGGCTCTAAAAGGCTAAACAGAAGTTCTAAGGGCTTAGATGTAGTTGGTCAAAGGTGGCCTTTAATGGACAACCTCCTGATTTCTGCACCTGTATTTCATCTTGAGCCGGTCAGATTTCCCAGAGAAAGACTGTTCAATCTCCTTCCTAGATGGTTTGAGTTTGACTGTTGGCATGAGAAAACTGAATTAGGGATAGAATGGTGGAGTAGGGGTGGTGGAGTGGTAACAATATTCTGTGCAGAGCCTCCATGTCACAAAATCATGCAACCGATCATTTCCAAAGAAAAAACTCTGAGTCTTCTGTTAGGGCAGTGGAATACAGAAGGGATCCAAGGATCTTAACTATTTCTTAAATAAATCTCAGCCAATCCTCTGTTTTTCTTGGTACCACTTTTTTCCCACCTCCATAAGCTCCCAGTGTCACTAATTTCCAAGTCTTTGGGAGAATTCTGCAGTGTAAACCAAAGTGCATCTCAACTTTCCCCCCTGCCAGCTCAAGATGTGGCTTTCTCAGGTCTGAGAAGTCAATTACTACTCATCTGTTTTCTAGCTTCCAAAATTTTGTTGCTATTGTATCTTGCTTCTTTGTCAATGTGGGCTTATGCCCCTTTTTTTTTTTTAATCCTTTGTCATTTTAATAGGGGTTTGGAAAAGAGTAAAAGTACATGTAAGTGTTAAATTCACTATCTTTACCTAGAAGATCCAGAACACTTTTTCGGAAAGTTCTTTTATGATCTTCCAAGCAGTGTGAGACATTAGCCTCTCCACCTCATGCTGTCTCTGCTGAAGGCACACAATCAACAGAAAAGATGGCTGAAAATATACTGGAGTCTCTCACTCTAACACACTAAAACATTCTTACATCACAAGAATTTTAAAGAAGGGACTTGAGTCTGGTGAAATACCTCAGATTTCAACAAGCAGATACTCTTGTTTTTAAGTTTCCTTTCTGTTCAATTGTTTGCAAAAGTTTAAAGATTCCACTTTTCTTCAAAATTTTATTTTTAAGAAACCATTTCAGTTTTCAGTCGAAATAGTTTTTTAAAAGAGTCTATTTCAGTTTGGTCCAGCATTCAGTGGCTTAGTAAAGTTTAAGGTATTGTTTTGTGTAGTTTATGAAGTGTCTGTTTCTGTAAAATGTCCTCCACCTTCTTCTCAGATTTTGACAACCTTCAAAAAAGGGTTAAACTTTGGCTTCTTTTATAAAGTCATCCCTTATCAACCCAAAAAGCATCACCAAAGTGTCATCTGACTCTCCCCTCGACTTTTACAGAAAGTTACATATGATTCATTTGTAAGCATCATACACTGCTTTGTGATAGCTCTTCCATTAACTTTTTTTTAAATTACTTAAATTTCCAGGAACTGGCATTTAGTCTCCCTACCCTGATAGTAAGGGCACTGGTGGTTCAGGGGAAGAATTCTCATCTTCCATGTGGGAGGCCCAGGTTTGATTCCCAACCAACGTACCTCATGCATAGCCACCATCCATCTGTCAGTAGAGGCTTTCATGTTGCTACGATGCTGAACAAGTTTCAGCAAAGCTTCCAGACTAAGACAGACTATGAAAAAAGGCCTGGTGATCTACTTCAGAAAACCAGCCAATGAAAACCCTATGGATCACAATGGTTCAAGCCACAACTGATCATGGGGATGGCGCAGGACTGGGCAGCATTTCGTTCCACTGTGCATGGGGTCACCACGAGTCCAGGGCAACCTCGACAGCAGCTAACAACAACAACACTGATAGTAACATCCTAGCAAAGACCGTATTTATGAGTCAGACTCGACAGCAATGGGTTGGGTTTGGTAGCACTATGCAAAGAACACTCAACAGATACTTGTTCATTCATTTGACAGCTATTTATTTAGCAAGTACTAGTATCAAATACTGTACTAGGCACAAAGTTCAGCACAATGAACAAAGCTACTTATGCTGCTTACAGCCTAACGGGGACTTACAGAGTCTAATCCTGCTTTAATAACTCCTTTCAAGTCCTGGATATACAATAAAGAACAAAGAAATGGACATTAATAAATAAAATACGTCAATGAGAAAATTGTAAAACACATTTCCAAATACATATTTAGTCATTGAGCATGGCCAAGTCTGAGTAATATTTATTTTACTCACCTCCATCTTTCTTTTTAGCAATAACTCTGTTTTTCAACCATTCTTTGGTTTCTTCTTTGACATCCTGAGCAAGCTCAATGACTACCAAAGGTGTGAAAGAAGTCTCGTAAGTATCCAAAGCTGATAAGGTAACTTTCATCTTTGACAAACTTGCTGAAAATTAAAATAAAAGGCAAAAATGGGTTCTTATGGAAAAGAGAAATGCACAATACACTGTGCTTACATTTTCTTTAAATTACACATAATTCTGACTTCGAAGATAAAGGAAAATTCATCATGACCCAGATGGCTAATATGACCTTAAAAAGGTTCAACCAATGGTTCAAAGCACGCATAGAACCAGGCCCTTACAAAGATGAAGAGAACACCATTCTTTTCCATAAGAAGCTCAGAATACAGCAGGGGAGACATTCAGTAAATGAAGGGTAACTGTGTAAAATGCTCTCACACTAGGGGAGTAAGAAAGTATCTATAAAGGTTCAGGGATATGTAAGTGGCTAGGTGTGTCTACAGCATTAACTGTGTGTGAGAGGAAGGTAGAATGGGGATGAGCTGGTATCTAACTAGAGTCCCTGATTACAAAGGAATTGGGCTTTGTCCTATATACAATGGGAGTCACCAATTATGAGTAGGGAATTGATGCAGATTTCATGCTTGAGTATGGATCACAAAGGATCAGCCCAGAGTGCAGGGGACCCTAGGAGGCTAACAGAGTAGTCTAGAAAGAGCTAATAATGGCTGAATGGTGGCAGTGGAGGGGTGTGGACAGACTGGAGGCAAAATCAATAAAAGCTAACAACTCGACTGAATGATGACTAAGAAAACTAGAAGAATGTTAATGTGTAATGAGTGGTCAAGTTCTAATTACGTAGGACTCTACAGCAGCTGCAGCCAGGCAGAACAACTACTACACATCTCCCCTAAAACTACACATTCTAAAGGTGCCACATTAAGAACACAAGTTAAGACTTCTATTTCCAGAACAGATTAAGGAGTTCACACAAACCCTTCTGCTAAAGACAACGACACTATATATTTATATGTATTTATACACACACGTACATATAATTTTTAAATCTGTCTGTGGGTATCAGAAAGCCAGCAATGCAGTGGGGAACATGGACCCCATCTCCAGAAGAAACTCAGAGAAGAAGGTCAGTACTTTCAACCAGTTTCCCAGGGGCTGCCTTTGCCAATATGGCAAGAGCAGAGAGGACAAGAAGCTAGGCAGTGCCCCTGTTGGTCATGAGGTACTAGAGGACAAAAGGAAGGAATAGGGTCAGGTAAAATCCCCACACTTTGATATGAGACCCTAAAAGGCTACACCCTAAAGATAAGAGTGAACCAAAAGAAGACCAGCCGTGATAGGAACTCAACTCTAGGTTCATGACATCTCAATCCCTGAAACTGGATTTTGATAACCCAGATTGCTAGTGTTCCTAGCTGCCTGACAGAGCAAACACAGATCCTCTCTAGAGGAAGATATCATCTTTCTGTGCCTCAAAACTTTCGAAGTTTTTTATACACAAAGAAAAAAAATTTCAAAGAAAAAAATAACCAAGCACATAAAACCAAACCAAATCCATTGCCTTTGAGTCAATTCTGACTCATAACAACCCTAAAGGACAGAGTAGAACGGCCCCATAGCATTTCCAAGGCTGTAATCTTTATGGAAGCAGACTGCCACATCTTTCATGGAGCGGCTGGTGGGTTCAAACCGCCAAACTTTCGGTGAGTAGCCGAGCAGTTAACCACTGCACCACCAGGACTTCTATACCAAGCACATAGAGACAAATTAACATAAACGAAAATGAAGAGAAACAAACAATAGATCCAAATAATGGAGTTAGTTGAAGAGGCTTTAAAATACCTATATGTTTAAGTAACTAAAAGATTAAGAATTTTGGCAGAGAACTGAAAACTACTTTTAAAAATGGAAAATCTAGAATTTAAAAATATGAGTCAAAATTAAAAACCCAAGAGAGGCTTTAACAGAAAATTAGACAAAGCTAAAGAGAAAATCAATGAACTATAAACTAGGTCTGAAGAAAATATCAAGAATGAAGCCCTGAGAGCAAAAAAGGAAGAAAAGAAAGTAAGAGACAAGAAGACACAAGGATTCTCTGAAGCAGGGAAGGGAGAGATTGGGGCAAAAGCAATATCTGACGAGAGACTGACTAAGAATTCCCCAAAACCGATAAAACCAAGACATAGATTTAAGAAAACCTGGTGGCATAGCAGTTAAGAGCTACGTCTGCTAACCAAAAGGTCGGCAGTTTGAATCCACCAGGAGCTCCTTGGAAACTCTATGGGGAGTTCTACCCTATCCTATAGGGTCACTTATCAGTCGTAATCGACTCAATGGCAAGGGTTTTTTTTTTTTTTTTTTTTTTTAAATGTACCTCAAGCAGGATAAATAAAAGGAAAACACCATAGTAAAGCAGTAAAAAAAGCCACAAGAGAAAAATCTTAAAATCAATCAGAAAAATAAAGGCAAAATACTTTGAAGGGCAATAATTAGACTGACAGCTGACGTCTCTGTAAAAACAATGGAAGCCATTGTATCTTCAAACGAAACAGTATCTTCAAAGTGCTAAGAGAAAATTACGAGCAATCCAAGATCGATAAAAAACCCATTGCCATCAAGTCGCTTCCGACTCATAGTGACCCTACAGGACAGAGTAGAACTGCCTCATAGGGTTTCCAAGGAACAGCTGGTGCATTTGAACTGTCAACCTCTTCATTAGCAGCTGAGCTCTTAACCACTGTGCCACCAGGGCTCCCAAGATTGTATACTCAGGCAAAATATGCCTCAAGAATAAAACGGAAATAAAAACATTTTCAAACAAACGAATATTGAGAGGATTCATCACCAGCATACTCACACTGAATAAAATGATGATAAAGGGTGTTCTTAAGGCAGAAGGATCACAGATAGAAACTTGGAGATGCAGGAAGGAAAGAAGAGCAATGACTCAGGTAAATATGTGGGTAAATCTAGATAAGAACTCATTGTTAAAACAGTAATAACTTATGGGGTTTAGATGTATATAGAACTAAAATACATGACAGTAAGAGCTTCTGTTCATACAAAGACACCATTTAGACAGTGAAAAGGCAACCTACAGAGTGGAGATTGTCACAACACATATATCTAACAAAGAACTCATGTACAGAACAAATGAAGAACCCCTATATATTAAGCAGAAAGAGACAGCCCAATAGAAAAAATGGGCAAAAGACTGTCATTCTACATGTTTTTTCCTATTAAATAAAATCTTAATTTTGAATTGTCTACCATACAACTCTTCTCGAAGGTAAGCTAAAACAGAGAACAAGATTAATGGCCTAAAGCAAAATTAAATGTATCAAAAATAAGTTAAACTCAGCTAAAAAAATTAAAAAACCATATTTTTGGCTTTATATATATAACAAAAGACACTCAGCAGCCAAAAAAGAAAACCTAAAGTTGCAATGTGAAAATTCACAGCCAGGGAAAGGAGTAGAAATGTCCTAGAACCAATGTCACAGCCTCCCTCTCCTTAATTACCCCAAACCCAAACACAATCCAAGGACTTTAAGTTGATTCCAACTCACAGTGACCCCATAAGGTTTCCAAGGCTGTAAATCTCTACAGAAGCAGACAGCCACATCTTTCTCCCACGGAGCCACTGGTGGTTCTGAACCACCGACCTTTCGGTTAGCAGTCCATCACTTTAACCCCTGTGACACCAGCGCTCCTTCTTAATCACCCAGTCCAGGCTGAAAAAGTAAGCAATTTACCAAAAAGTGGAGTCAATCAGGCTAGCCTCAGGGTTCTCCACAGAAACAGGTAATACAGAAGCAATGCCTATGAAGTCCTAAGGGAAAGAAAATGTGACCCAAGACTCTTAATCACACCAAGTCATCATACATGTCCAGATGGAAAAGACAGAAATTCTCAAGGATGCAGAAACACAGGGAATGTCTTTCTTGAACAAACTATTTGACCATCAAACCCAGAGGGGAATGAAGAAGCCATTGCAAAAGGACAAGTGAGCAATGAATTCACACACATAGAACGGTGGGAAGTATGGTTAGTACGTAAATGTTATAAAACTTGACAAAATAAAGCTAATAACAGGTCAGAAGAAGCATAAAATATATAATTTTCTCATCTTTCACAGCACATAAAAATCTAAATTTGCTAAATCAAGAAACACAAGATTAAGGATACTGGAGATTATAATCACTATAAGAACTAGAAAGTGAAATAAACATTCCAAACTTCAGAAGGAAAATACATGCAAAATAAATCAACTGATATTAACAAAAGACAGAAAATAAACCATTTGAAACTGAAAATGAACATAAAATAACAGAATTAAAGACTAACCATACGTTATAGCAATAAATACAAACAGTAAACTAACGAGATAAATAGACTCAAAAAAAGAGGCAAAGTACTCAACTAATAAATTCTTTTCAGAGGTGGGGGAGCAGAGATAATTTGCTTCTTTCTGTAAAGTGGCATGTTTTCTACTGTTGTTGCTGGGTACCATCAAGTCGATTGTAACTCATAGCAACCCCATGTGAGAGCAGAACTGCCCCATAGGGTTTTCTAGGCTGTAATCTTTACAGAAGCAGATGGCCAGGTCTTTCTACCATTGAGCCACTGGGTGGGTTCAAACTCCCAACCTTTCGGTTAGCAGCCAAGCACTTAACCTTTGCACCACTGAGGCTCCTTTTTCTATTATTAGTTAATAGTAATAAACATTTGACTCAAGGAATTTTTATTTTAGCCTTGACTAGCAGGACTCTCACAACTAAATTTTATGCTTAAATGTAATAGCTTTGTGTCTTTAATCTAGAGCACTGGTTCTTAATTTGTGGTGAGCATTCCTGATGCTACTGATTTTTAACAGCTATCCACCTGTCCCCTTTTTTTTTTTTTTTTTTGTGCTTTAGGTGAAAGTTTACAGAGCAAATTAGTCTCTCATTAAACAGTTAACACACAAATTGTTTTGTGACATTGGCTGCCAACCCCACGATGTGTCAACACTCTCCCCTTCTCCACCCCGGGTTCCCTGTTTCCATTTTTCCAGTTTCCCTGTCTCTTCCTGCCTTTTCGTCTTTACTTTTGGTCTGGGTGCCCAATGGTTTCCTATACATGAAGTGAACGATGAAGCACATTCCTCACATGTGTTATTGTTGGCCCTACCAACCTGTCTAAATCTTTGGCTGAAGGGTGAACTTCAGGAGTGCCTTATGTAAGAAGAACACAAAGGAAAAAAAATATTCAAAATTGTTATAATGCAGAAATTACAGTTCAAAATGATCAAAAGTAAAAATCTAAAGAAATCTAGAAATATTTTCATTAACACAAGAATGGTTGTTGTTGCTGTTAGGTGCCCTTGAGTCAGTTTTGCCTCATAGTAACCCTATGTAAAACAGGGTCACATGTCATCCTCACAATTATTGCTATGTTTGAGCCCACTGTTGCAGCCACTGTGTCAATCCATCTCATTGAGAGTCTTCCTCCATTTCGCTGACCCTCTGCTTTACCAAGTATAATGTCCTTCTCCAGGTACTGGTCCCTCCTGATAACATGTCCAAAGTACCTGAGACGAAGTCTCACCATCCTTGCTTTTAAAGAGTATTCTGGCTGTACTTCTTCCAAGACAGATTTGTTCTTTCTTCTGGCAGTCCATGGTATATTCAATATTCTTCGCCAACACCATAATTCAAATGCATCAATTCTTTGGTCTTCCTTGTTTATTGTCCAGTTTTTGCATGCACATGAGGTGACTGAAAACACCATGGCTTGGGTCAGACGCACCTTAGTCCTCAAAGTGACACTTTTGCTTTTTAATACTCTGAAGAGGTCTTTTGCAGCAGGTTTGCCCAATGCAATATGTCGTTTGATTTCCTGACTGCTGCTTCCATTGGCGTTGATTGCGGATCCGAGTAAAATGAAATCCTTGACAACTTCAATCTTTTTTCCACTTATCGTAATATTGCTTATTGGTCCATCTGTGAGGATTTTTGGTTTCTTTATGTTCAGGTGTAACCCATACTGAAGGCTGTAGTCTTTGATCTTCATCAGTGTTTCAAATCCTCTTCACTTTCAGCAAGCAAGGCTGTGTCATCTGCATATCGCAGGTTGTTAATGAGTCTTCCTCCAATCCTGATGCCACATTCTTCTTCTTATAGTCCAGCTTCTCAAGATTATTTGCTCAGCATACAGACTGAATAAGTATGGTGAAAGGATACAAACCTGACACACAGCTTTCCTGATTTTAAACCACGCAGTATTCCCCTGTTGTGTTCGAATGACTGTCTCTTGGTCTATGTACAGGTTCCACGTGAGCACAATAAATGTTCTGGAATTCCCATTCTTTGCAGTGTTACTCATAATTTGTTATGATCCACAGAGTCAAATGTCAGCATAGTCAATAACACACAGGTAAACATCTTTCTGGCATTCTCTGCTTCCAGCCAAGATCCATCTGACATCAGCAGTGATATCCCTCATTCCATGTCCTCTTCCGAATCTGGCTTGAATTTCTGACCTTCATTTGCTGATTTGGCACAACTCAAAATGAGAAGAAACAGCTACAAGCATCCATTAGTAACTGGACCACGGAACGTACAAAGTATAAATCAAGGAAAATTGGAAGCTGTCAAAAATGAAATGTAATGCTTTAAGATCAATATCCTAAGTATTAGTGAGCCAAAATGGACGGGTATTGGCCATTGTGAATTGGACAGAGGTGGTAGTTACTGAACATCATTACCAACTGAAGACAACAGTCACGATGAACCAATAACAAAGAATCCTTCCTGAAAATTCAGAGAATTCCAACTATTTACGTGCATATGTCTGCAGATGAATCTTTGCAACATTGTCAGGCACTGAATAAAGCTAGACATTGTAGTAGATTCCTGAATTAGAGGCATCAATAAACCCTGGACAGCAACAGAGAATGAAGAAAACCAAAGACACAAGGTAAAGATTAGTCCAAAGGACTAACAGATCACAAGTACTACAGCCTCCACCAGACTGAGTCCAGCACAACTAGATGGTGCCCAGCTACCCTACCAACTGCTCTGACAAGGATCACAATAGAGGGTCCCGGATAGAGCTGGAGAAAAATGTAGAACAAAATTCTAACTCACAAAAAAACAAAAAGATCAGATTAACTGGTCTGACAGAGAACTGGAGAAACCTCGAGAGTATGATCCCCAGACACCCTTTTAGCTCAGTAATGAAGTCACTCCTGAGGTTCACCCTTTAGCCAAAGAGACAGTCCCATAAAACAAAACAAGACTAAATGGGCACACCAGCCCAGGGGCAAGGACGAGAAGGCAGGAAGGGACAGGAAAGCTGGTAATGCAGAACCCAAGGTCGAGAAGGGGAGAGTGTTGACATGTCGTGCAGCTGGCAACTAATGTCATTAAATATGTGCACTAATTGTTTAACGAGAAGCTAGTTTCTTCTGTAAATCTTCATCAAAGTACAATTTAAAAAAAAAATCTGCACCTCAAAAAAAATAAATAAATAAGCTCTAGATACGTGCCCATTTTACTCTGTAAGTACCAAATGGTAGTAGTTACCATATTTTTATGCAAATAACCTGCCTCAGGAGAAAGGTGTGGCAATCTACTTACGTGAGTGGGAAATATCTATTACAGTTGAGCCTATAATACACATGGGGGTTCTAAGTGATACAGCAGCTTAGTTCACTCTGATTAATACAATCCCTTTGTCTTGTTTTGTTTCAGTGTTTGGGCTGATGTACAAGTATGCCTTTTATTACAAGCTGTCTGAAATCCTATTAGAGTGTAATGGTTAAGAAGAGCTTGACCTGTGGATTCAGACAGACCTAAATTCAAATTCAACTCCTGACCTTTTAATTGTGTGGCCTTAGGCAATTTACTCTCTTTTGTAAAGCGAAAATAATAAAAGCACACTGGATTGGTCTCAGATGAAATAACGCATATATAACATTCAGCACAGCACTTGCCACTGCATGCAAAAAAATGGTAACATTTCTATTACTAGCTACTAGTATAAATATTGGAGCCCTGTGGTCCAGTGGTTAAGAGCTCAGCTGCTAACCAAAAGTTTGGCAGTTTGAATCCACCAGCCACTCCTTGGAAACCCTATGGGGCAGTTCTACTCTGTCCTATAGGGTAGCTATGAGTCGGAATCAACTCTAAGGCAATGGGTTTTTTTTTTTCTTTTGTATTATAAGTAGTATAAACAGAATTTTAAAACTTTAGAATTAAACTCTTCAGAGAAATATTAATCAACTCTGATCAACTGTCCAGCTCTAACCAATAAAAATAAGTATGACAAGGGTTACAGCAAAATAATAAGCTACAGGGAAGAAGTCTGTCTACCAATCCAAAATGTATTTAAAGGATACTATAGTTGGAATGTTGAGGTGTAAGTCATACTAAAGGCTGTAGTCTTTGATCTTCATCAGTAAGTGCTTCAAGTCCTCTTCACTTTAGAAAACAAAATCCTCACAACTCGACCAATAAGCAATATCACGATAACAGAGAAAAGACTGACATTATGAAGGATTTCATTTTACTTGGATTCACAATCAACATCCATGGAAGCAGCAGTCAAGAAATCAAAGGATGTATTGCATGGGACAAACTGCTGCAAAAGACCTCTTTAAAGTGTTAAAAAGCAAATATGTCACTTTGAGGACTAAGATACACCTGACCTAAGTCAGGTATTTTCAATTGCTTCGTATGCATGTGAAAACTGGAAAGTGAATAAGGAAGACAGAGAAGAACTGATGCATTTGAATTATGGTGTTGGTGAAGAATACTAAATACACCATGGACTGCCAGAAGAATGAACAAATTTGTCTTGGAAGAGGTACAGCCAGAATGCTCCTTAGGAGCAAGAATGGCGAGACTTTGTGGGCATGTTATCAGGAGGGACCAGTACCTGGAGAAGGACATCATGCCTTGGTAAAGCAGAGAGTCAGAAAAAAGAGGAAGACCCTCAACAAGATGGATCGACACAGTGGCTACAACAATCAGCTCAAAACACAGCAATGATTGTGAGGATGGTGCAGGACCAGGCAGCATTTCATTCTGTTGTATGTAGGGTCTCTATGAGTCGGAACCGACTCAATGGCACCTAACAACAACAACAACATTGTTGGAATGGAGTCCCTGTGTGATGCAAACAGTTGACACACTGGTACCTGAAAGGTTGGAGATTTGAGACCAACCAAAGGCACCTTGAAAGAAAGGCCTGGTGATCTACTTCTGAAAAACTAGCACTGATAACCCTATGAAGTATAGTTGTATTCTGACACACCTGGGGTCACCACAAGTCAGAGTTAACTTGACAACAACCGGTTTTGGTTCTTTATTGTTGGAATAGCCCATATTTGCTATTAAAAATATCAATAATACATTTAGAACCACAGAAAATAAATCACCTCACTGATTTAAATTCAGAGTTATTACAGACTCTTTTCCTGGCCTCCAGCACACTTTATTATCTCGATTCTCTCCCTACCTCTGTAAACTCCTTTCTCCTTTTCTGGGTCCTCTCAACACCATCTGTGCAGTTTGTTCAAGATGCAATCCCTAGATTTCTGCCTTCTTGTTATATAATCCCTCCCTCTAAAACCTCTTTCCTTCTCTTAACTTCAAATGCTGACCTCGGTGTTGATGTCTTTGCAATCTGCATCTCTAGTTGTGTATTCTGAGTTGAGCTTCATCAGGAGTTTCCAACACTTCAGTCTCAACATACCCAAAACTAAATTCATCAACTTTTCCCCAATATCAGCTTCCCTTTCCAGTTTCTTTAACTTTCTTGAGGATACCATCTTTATCTCTTTACCAGGCATGAAAAACATTGCAGTCAACTTGGAGACCTACAAATGGAGTCAGTCATTAAGGCAGAATGGTCTCACTCTAAAACGTTTCTCATGTGAATCTCTAACCCAGTGGTTCTCAACCAGAAGCCATTTTCACACTTTGGATTTATTTAGTCCAATTTTGTACTTGAGATAAGTTTTAATGACTCCAAAGTACAAGTGCAAATCATTTCACAGAAACAATCACAAAGGAGGTGACTAACACTGTATAACGTTTTTCCTTTTTTCAGGGCAAATCATAATCTTGCAGTAATCTAATCAAGCAGATCCAGGCTGCATGGCTTACACTAAGCAGCACTGTTTCTCTCTAACAGAGCATATGTTTTGTTTGGGGGCAATACAGGCATTATAAATCAATGCTGGATTCAAATTACACTACAAATTCATCAGGAATGCTATTTAAAGACACTGGCCAACAAGAGTCATCATGGTAGGCTCTATGAAGGAAACATGATCAAGACAGGATTTAGTACTTACCTCCAAATAGCTAATAATACAGTCAGGAATTTCACAGAATGAGAGGATAATAACAGATAGCAATTAGAGCCATGCGAACTCAAAAAAAATGAATGTTTTGCATCAAGCAAAGGGAAAAGCATGTTCCACACAGGGGAACAACACGTGTAAAATCAAGGAAGCAAGAACCAAGGCAACACAGCAGAAGAACAGTAAGAAGACTAGCTGACTAGAACAGAGGGGTTACGTTTTGTAAGCTGTGGCCATTTAAAGATAACAAATGCTGTAGTTTATATTTGACCTGATGGCCAGTAAGTAGATTTCTGAGCAGAGGGTTATCAACATGTCAGCGTCATATGAATCTCAATAGGTAAATCTAGGGGGTGAGAATATGGGTGTTATCCATGGTATTATTTCAACTTTCCTGAAGGTCTAAAATTTTTCATAATAAAAAGTCGGGAAAATGTTACTCTACTGGTAGAATATAAAGGCTTAGCATCAAAATGACAACACTATCAACATTTGCTGAGGACTTACCACATGAAGGCACTGTTCTACATGCTCTTACTGTGAATTAACTAATTTAATCCTCACATCAACCCCATCAAGAAGAAACTTTAACGCTTCCATTTTACAGAGGAGAAAACTGAAGCGAAGGAGGTTAAACAGCTTGTCCAATATCTCAAGTAAAAAGCTGGGGAGCTGGGATTCAAAATTAGGCAGCCTGACGTCAGAGCTCACACCCTTAATCACGTGTGTGTATACACAGATATCAGTCTATGGGGTGTGTGCGGGTGTTTGTGTGTTTTAATAAAAATTGCGTCATTAGTCAAATAGTCTTGAACAACCTATTGGATAACCAAATTGCTATTTCTCCAAAGTGCTATTTCTAGGTAGGATTTAAGACGATTTTTATTTTCTTCTTTACACTTTTCTTTTTAATTTGAATTTTAATGAGCAGGTGCTTTTTATAATCTTTTAAAAAAAAAGTAGTCTCATTATAAAAACTCAATAAAAGGTTTAAACACAGAGAAAAGCATTATTTGATGGTTACAGGGGTGGGAAAGGAAGGGGAGGAGAAATCACTAACTAGACAGTAGACAAGGATCAACTTCAGTGAAGGGAAGGACACACACAATACAGGGGAAGTCAGCACAGCTGGACCAAAGCAAAAGCTAAGAAGTTTCCTAGACACATCCAAACACTTTGAGGGACAGAGTAGCCGGGGCTGAGGCCTAGGGACCATAGTCTCAGTGCACATCCAAGTCACCTGGCGTAACAAAGTTTATTAAGAAAATGTTCTACATCCCACTTTGGTGAGTGGCGTCTTGGGTCTTAAAAGCTAATGAGTAGCCATCTAAGATATATCAATTGGTCCCATCCCACTTGGAGCAAAGGAGAATGAAGAACCAAACACACAAGGAAAACACTAGCCCAAAGGCCTATAAAGAACCACACGAACCAGAAACACTACCAGCCTGAGACAAGAACTAGATGGTGCCCACCTACCACCAATGACCGCCCTAACAGGTGACACAACAGAGAAGCCCTGACAGAAAAGGAGAAAAACATAGAACAGAACTCAAATTCACATAAAAAGACCAGACTTAATGGCCTGACAGAGACTGGAAGAACCCCCGAAACCATGGCCCCCGAACGCACTGTTGACCCAGAACTGAAACCATTCCCGAAGCCCACTCTTCAGGCAAAGATCAGACAGGACTATAAAACAAAAAATAATACATGTGAGGAATGTGCTTCTTAGTTCAATCATATACACGAGACTAAATGGGCAGCTCCTGTCCAAAAGCAGGATGAGAAGGTAGGAAGGAACAGGAACTGACTGAATAGACACAGGGAACCCAGGGCGGAAAGGGAGAGTGTGCTGTCACATTGTGGGGATTGCAACCAATGTCACAAAACAGTATGTGTCTAAATTTTTGTATGGGAAATTAACTTGAGTTGTAAACTTCTACCTAAAGCACAATTTTAAAAAAAAAGTGGTCTCTGTATTTTTAAAATAGTATAGAGTCCCACATTTACAACAGTAAATGTAAAATAAACACTTCAGTAAACACCGAATTGTACCTTTTAAACTACATAATACAAAACAATATTTTGCTTTATTCCACAGTTAAAAACATACCAACTTTGTATAAAAGCAGCTGCCTAGCTTTAAAGATTTGTTTTGTTTTGAGCAAAGGTTAACTAACAGTAAAATGCTTTCTGTCCAAGAGAATATGAAATCAAAGGCCCCATCAACTTGAGCACATCGACTCCTCTCAGCTCCTAAGCAGAAGGAAATGGCCAAAGGCACTGTAGGGGCTGGACGATGAGAAAATTTTTAGAGCTGAAGGAGCTGTAGGGGGCAGTTAGCCCCATGACCTCACTGTATCATGTTAATAGGACCCAAAGTCACACAATCAGTGTGGTGGAGATAGGCCTGGAAGCTAGCACTCTTTGAATGACACTGACACCATGCCATCTGAAGATCTTTTTTTCATTTTGTGAACTTACCAACCAATAATGTTAAAGTCAGTTTTATAGTCTCATCATCAGAAATCACACTGGTCTTGCCACAGCTATGTAGATGCAGGCTCTAGCTCAGTGACAATCTAACAGACTACCACCATGAGTGCCCGTGTTAGCTGGATTCTGCTTTGAGCAATGTCAACCATGTGGGATGGGGGAAGACTGCCTGCAAAACCTTCTAGTGGATGTTGATAAGCCTTGGTCCCTTTAAGGCTCCAGTACATAACAACTTCTTGTTGGTTTCAACACAGCCAGGAGACAGCCTTGTAAGGACTCAGCGCTCCACATATGCCTGTTTTCAGTTGCTGTGCACATGTGCCATCCATTGGGCCACAGTGTATTTACAAGCTGGGTACCTAAAAGGCAGGACCCTCTCTCCCACAACCTGTACTCTCCTCTTCTTCCTGTCCCTGAATGGTAATCCCACCCAGAAGTGCCCTCTCCTTGGGGAATTTCTCTCCCCATATGGTACTCCCACCTGAGTGTGTCCTCTCCTCAGGGGATTCCTATCTCTGTAGAGTATCACCTCTGGGAATGCTCTCTCCTTGGGGGATTCCTGCCTGTGGGACCAAGAACTTAGTCTGGCCCTTTGACTCTGGTTACTAAAATAACCCAAGCAATCAAGGTGCCTGCCTTTGTTTTCCAAAGTAGTTGGCATGTAGGGGCTATACAGACCCTACACCTGGCAACTAACTTCAAGAAGGGAGGGGGACGTAATGCAGTCATGCATATTCATTGATTGGATCCATCATAACTATGCATTAAGACCCAAGTCATGCATATTCATTGATGTCCCAAAGACTAGGGGATGGGGACCTTGGAGTGCTCTCTTTGGGGACTCTTAGATTGGTGAAGACATCCATGCACGGGAGCATGTAAGTCTCTGGGAGCACCAAGTCCCTGGGGACAATGGAGGTCCCAGGTCCCGTGCTGGGAACACTCCCAGACCTTGCCTGATGCATCCCTTTGCTTGTCTCCTCTCTGGTTATAATAAATGGGTAACTGTAAGTATAGGTACCAGTTTCCGTTAGTTCTGTGAGTCATTCTAGTCAATTAGCAAACCCACTGGGAGCAGTAAGAACCAGCAGAGAGGCTGGTGTTTGCCTATTTGGCAGGGGCTAGAAGGACAGAGTCCTAACTTGTGGAGACCCAAATCTGGGTGGTTAGGGTCAGAGAAAGTGCCACATGGGTGGCTGGTGTCAGAATGATGAAGTGGGGATATGAGTTATTTTCACATTTTGGAAATCAGCCTTATGTGGGCTATTCTTCATACAATGCCCCTCTCTGTTCTGCACGCATCAGGGTGTGGAGATGGCAGACCTTCAATCCTTGCAGTTCACTGGCCAGTGGAATTCAGGCCTACTCTAGTCCCATTTCTTCCACAGGCTGGCCTGATGGCCTAGATATCAAGCGTAAGGTGTAAGGTGGTGGAAATAAGAAGCCTCGTGGCAGCCGTGGCCTAAACTGAGTTCTCCAATTCCCTTTCACCAGACAGTATTAATGGCAGCTTGTGCCATCATTATCACACACACTAAACTAGTATATCGGACCAAAATACCAGACATGAAGGGACATGAAGGCTTTGGGTACGGCTACAAGAGGAGGCCTTGCAGTTCCAGTTGAAGCATCTAAAAACAAGCAATGGTTCAACTTACAGTCTTCTTAGGCACTGGAGGGTAGAATGATATCTGCTACTATAGCCAATTTCCCCCTTCCATCAGGACTGTCAGCTAGGACAGCAGGCTGGGGATAACTACAAGACATAGACCAGACAGGTTCCAACCAGGCCGCAGGGCACAAGATCAACAGATAGTACTAGTACCATTTGCCAATGAGTCAATGCCAACTCATGGCTACACCATGTATGTCAAAGTAGAACTGTGCTCCATTGGGCTTTCAAGGCTGATATTTCAGAAGCAGATCACCAGGTCTTTCTTCCAAGACACCTCTGAGTGGACTCAAACCTCCAACCTTTTGGTTAACTGTTGACTGCGTTAACCATTTGCACCATACAGGGACTCCAATGAGTAGATAAAACCAAAAAAACCCATTGCCGTCAAGTCAATTCCAACTTACAGCAACCCTATAGAACAGGACAGAGGAGAAGTGCCCCACAGGGTTTTCAAACTGCTGACCTTTTGGTTAGCAGCCAAGCTCTTAACCACTGCCCCACCAGAGCTCAATCCTAGGTAACAGTGAGCTGAAACAGACTGGGATTCACCATTATGAACTGGACAATCATATGGTCTACCATGCCGGAAATCACAAATTAAAGAGGAACTGTGTCACATTCATTGTCAAAAAGAGCATTTCAAGACCTATGCTGAAATACAACGCTGTCAGTGATAGGATAATACCCATACACCTACAAGGAAGATGAGTTAATACGACTATTATTCGAACATACGCACCAACCACTAACACAAAGACAAAGAAATTGAAGATTTTTACAAAATTCCACAGTATGAAATTGATCAAACATGCAATCAAGATGCATTGATAATTACTGGTGATTGGAATGTGAAAGTTGGAAACAAAGAAGGATCAGTAGTTGGAAAACATGGCTTTCGTGACAGAAACGCCAGAGATCACGTGACAGAATCTTGCAAGACCAACGACTTCTTCACTGCAAATACCCTTTTTCAACAACATAAATGACAACTATACATGTGGACCTAGCTGGATGGAATATACAGGAATCAAGTCAACTACATCTGTAGAAAGAGACAATGGAGAAGCTCAATATCATTCAGAACAAGGCCAGTGGCCGACTGTGGAACTGAC
The DNA here is from genome assembly GCA_030035585.1 of Dugong dugon. Lineage (NCBI taxonomy): Eukaryota > Metazoa > Chordata > Mammalia > Sirenia > Dugongidae > Dugong > Dugong dugon. Next base: position 23,660,741 of record CM057481.1, on the reverse strand, counting down.
CAGCAATTGCTCATATGCAAGTTCAAGCTGAAGCTGAAGAAAATTAAAACCAGTCCATGAAAGCCAAAGTATGACCTTGAGTATACCCCACCTGAATTTAGAGACCATCTCAAGAATAGATTTGATGCATTGAACACTAATGATCAAAGACCAGACGAGGTGTGGAATGCCATCAAGGATATCATACATGAAAAAAGCAAAAGGTCATTAAAAAGACAGGAAAGAAAAAAAAGACCAAAATGGATGTGAGAAGAGACTCTGAAACTTGCTCCTGAATGTAGAGTAGCTAAAGTGAATGGAAGAAACGAAGTAAAAGAGCTGAACAGAAGATTTCAAACAGCGGCTTGAGAAGACAAAGTAAAGAATTATAATGAAGTGTGTAAAAACCTGGAGTTGGAAAATCAAAAGGGAAGAACACACTTGGCATTGCTCAAGCTGACAGAGCTAAAGAAAAATTTAAGCCCTGGGTTGCAATATTGAAGGATTCTATGGGCAAAAAATTGAATGATGCAGGAAGCATCAAAAGAAGATGGAAGGAATACACAGAATCGCTGTACCAAAAACAACTGGTTGATGTTCAATCACTTCAGGAGGTAGCATATGATTAAGAATCAACGGTACTGAAGGAAGAAGTCCAAGCTGCACTGAAGGGACTGGTGAAAAACAAGGCTCCAGGAACTGACACAATTATCAATTAAGACGTTTCAACAGATTGATGCAATGCAGGAAGTGGTCACCAGTCTATGCCAAGAAATTTGGAAGACAGCTACCTGGCCAAATGACTGGAAGAGATCCATACTTGTGCCCATTCCAAAGAAAGGTGATCTAACAGAATGGGGACATTACCAAACAATATCATTAGTATCACATTAATATTATGCTAAAGATAATTCAAAAACGGTTGCAGCAGTACATCAACAGGGAACTGCCAGAAATTCAAGCCAGATTAAGAAGAGGACGTAGAATGAGGGATATCATTGCTGATGTCAGACGGATCTTGGCTGAAAGCACAGAATACCAGAAAGATGTTTACCTGTGTTTTATTGACTATGTAAAAGCATTAGACTATATGGACCATAACAATTTATGGGTAAACACTGCAAAGAATGGGAATTCCAGGACACTTTAATTGTGCTTGGGAGGAACCTGTACAAAAACCAAGAGGCAGTGGTTCGAACAGAGCAAGGGGACACTTCGTAGTTTAAAATCAGGAAAGGTGTGTGTCAGGGTTGTACTCTTTCACCGTACTTACCAATCTGTATGCTGAACAAATAATCTGAGAAGGTGGACTAAACGAAGAAGAACGCAGCATCAGGATTGGGGGAAGATTGATTAATAACCTGCGATATGCAGATGACACAACCTTGCTTTTTGAAAGTGAAGAGGACTGGAAGCACTTACTGCCGAAGATCAAAGACTACAGCCTTCAGTATGGATTGCACCTCAATATAAAGAAAACAAAAATCTTCACAACTGGACCAATAAGCAATATCATGATAAACAGAAAAGATACAAGTTTTCAAGGATTTCATTATACTTGGATCCACAATCAACACCCATGAAAGCAGCAGTTAAGAAATCAGAAGACATACAGCACCAGGCAAATCTGCTGCAAAAGACCTCTTCAAAGGGTTAAAAAACAAAGGTGTCACTTTGAGGACTAGGGTGCACCTGACCCAAACCATGGTATTTAAAACTGCCTCATGTGCGCACAAAAGCTGGACAATAAATAAAGAAGATCGAGGAATTGATACATTGAATTATGGTGTTGGTGAAGAACACTGAATATACTGGGGACTGCCAGAAGAAAGAACAAATCTGTCTTGGAAGTATAGCCGGAATGCTTCTTAGAAGCGAGGATGGTGTAACATTATCTCACATACTTTGGACATGTTGTCAGGAGTGACAAGTCTCTGGAGAAGGACATCATGCTTGGTAAAGTAGCGGGTCAGCGAAAAATAGGAAGACCCTCGACCAGATGGACTCACACAGTTACTGCAACGATGGGCTCAAACATAGCAACGACTACGAGGACCAAGCAGCATTTTGTTCTGTTGGACCAAGCAGTGTTTTGTTCTGTTGGACTTAGGGTTGCTATGAGTTGGAAACTACTTGACAGCATCTAACAACTAAAGCACAATGAAAAACAGAATATTTGCATAATTTATAAGGTCCTCTCCAGAAAACACCTATTAAATGCAAAGGGAAAAACAGTAACTTTACAGTGGAGAAACTTGGTAAACACCACCTTAATGAAGTGATCAAAGTTACATCACCAATAATGAGAGGTATCAACATCACAAACCTCCTGATAAAATGTGAAGGGAAGGACACAATCTCATGTATGTGGTATTTTTGCCAAAAATTCATAACCTCCATCTAATCATGAGAAAACAATAGGCAACCCAAATTGAGGGACATTCTATAAGCTAATTGGCCAGTACTCTTCAAAAGCATCAAGATCATCAAAGTCAGTGAAAGACTGAGGAACTGGCTTAGATTAAAGGATGCTAGGAACATATTACAACTAAATGCAATGTAGGATCCTGGACTGAACCCTGGATATTAGCAGGATAACTGGTAAAATTTGAGTAAATTCTGTACATTAGTTAATATAACTGTAGCAATATAAATTTCCTGGTTTCAACGATCGCACATGGTTATGTAAGATGTTAACATTTGAGGCAAACTCTGAAGGAACTCTGCGTACTATTTTTACGATCTAAATTATTTTTTAAATTAAAAAAAAAAAAAAATGATTCCCTTCCAAGGGGGAAAAAAAATCCTAGTTTCCTCTTATTAACACATACACACAAAAACCAATATACACTAAAATTAATTGCTTTTGATTCACTTGTGACACTAGAGTCACCCGTGACAACAGACTTACTGTTATTCTGAGCTGGTGGCCATCAAAAACAAAGGTTTTATTGTTTATGAAAGCAAAAAACCAGAGACAATTTAGATATCCAACAAACAGTTGAGGAATCAGCTAATCAAAGTATAGTACAGCTATCATTTAAGCCCATGACAACTATACCCACCTTGAGCAACACCAAATCTTCACCTCCTAGTATCTGGCACATAGCTGAAACGCTAATATTTGGTAAAAGAATGAATCCATAGGATGAACTATTACACAGCCATTTAGAAAAGATGATTAAAACTCAGTACTGGCCCATGAAAATACTAAGAACATTTAAAGTGGGGGGAAAAGTGAAATACAAAAAAATATAATAAGAAGATCCCAATTATGTAATATGTACATTTATATATACAAAAAATACAAAATGAATTAGGAAGAAATGTATCAGAATGTGCCTTTGGGTGGTGAAATTGTAAGTGATTTTTATTTTCATCCTCATAGTTTTCTCTATCTTCCAAAAGTTTTCTACCACGGTGAAGAAAAAAAAAAGTTCACCGGTTTTTTTTTTTTTTTACTTGTACACACACACACACACACACACACACACACACACAATCCAATTTACCAGGTCTTTTCTATCCCTTTCCAGAATCATTTTATACTTTTTACATTTCCTCCTTCTTCATCTGCAGTTCTATGATTCTTTCAGCAATAGCTTGTCAGAACAGATGAGCTACTTTCCACAGCTGATTTGAAAGTGCAGTTCTCTGTCCTACAGGATTGCTATGAGTCGGAATCAACTAGGTGGCAATGGGTTTGGTTGTATCACCCTCATAGGATGAGCCCTTAGAAAACACCTTGTTCTCTAGGTGGGCGTTACTTTATATAGAAAGAAGTCAGATAAAAAGATATAAAAAATTTTCAACCCCAAAGGATTAGATTTAAAAAAATTAAAACTCCACAGGATTTAAGGGAATTTGATACAACTGCGTTTTGAGCCTGAATAAACTTCAACTATACTTTTTTAAGTCTGTACACTACCCTGGCTCTTGGAAGAGAATTTTACAGAAGACAGTGCACACCGATGCTGTTGGTGTGAAGGCACCAGGAAAATTAGATGCAGCCTGCAGGAGGAGAACCCCATTCCACCCACATTTCTCAGGTATCCCAGGCACTGCCCCTAACTTGCATCTATTAGTTAAACTACCCCATACTTAAACTGACAGATCACTTAATATGTCCCAGCCAAAAGGCTGGAAACCCAATCAACCCAATGTGAGTTAAGAACATTATCCTGCAAGTTCGCTCCGGCCAAACCCGTTCTGACAAACCCCAGCCCTCCTAGCTCCTGGGATTTCCTGGAGAAGCCTGAATGTTGGGCCGCCGTGAGCTGGTCTTTCCAAAAAGCGCCCTGCATTCAGCTTCGCCGACTCTTCCGCCCTCCCCCGCGCCCGGCACCATCTCCTTCCCCAAAGGTCTGAAGCCCCCCACGACCCTAATCCTGACTCCACCAGCCCCAGATTTCGGCCTCACCATCCTTCTTCCTACTGTTCACTCTCAACCCCTTTGCCCCCTCCTCACACCTGCGATCGCCAGTCCCCCACACCTTCACTTCTCCCTCCCCTATTAAACTCACCCTTACCCCCACCTCAGATCCCATCCCGGTCCTACTTCCCTATTCCCTTGACTGCCGGCACCGACCGACACGAGCCAGAGAACGAAGGGCGGCCTCCGGGAGGAGTCCCGGGAGACGTCCCGCCGTACCCCGCCGGCCAGGGTTCAGCGAGACGCACTGACCCGAGCTCCACGCCGCGGAGGGACACAGGGGTCGGGGCCTCTCGCCCCCTCCCCCACTCACCCGCCGCCGCGGCGCCCCACGTCTGCGGGGGCGGCCTGGGAGTGGTAAAGACCGGGATGCCAAGCCAGCGGACGCTCGCCGCTGGGGGCGGGCCGGGGCCTGCGGGCCGGGCGCCCCCTACCGCTGGGCGTGGCGGGCGTGGCGGGGCCTAAACGCAGTGACGCGCAGGCCCGGTGGGACTGCGGCCGGCAGGCAGGGCCTAAATGGGCTGTCACTCCGAATGGGGGCGGGACTTCACTGGGAGTGCCGCACCGGGCGGGGGCGGGTCTGGAGAAGTGATCCTAGCTGGGATGTGGCACCGAGTTGCAACGGCCCGTGAAAGGGAGAGGCGGGCCGAGTACGCTGTGACGCCAAGAGGGGCAGGACCGCGGCGGGGGAGGCGGGGCCTCGATGGGCTATGACTCCGAATGGGGGCGGGACCTAGCGGGGCTGTCTCTTCGACCCGGCGCGGGGCTGGAGAAGGAGCGTGCCTCTTTTCCCACTTTTCCATCCCAGAAGGACCAAGACCCAATTTTCTGGTCATCTGCAAGTATAAAAATAAATCGTTTTAATTATGTCTCACTTTCAGTTAATAAAAGTCGAGATCCAATTTATGACTAAAACCCCACGTCCAACTAAAGCCAAAGTATGTACTTACAGTGCCCTATGGGGGTCCCAGCTCCATCTCCCCTAAATCTCTCTGAAAACCTCTTGTACCCGCCCTGGCCACACTGGTCTCCTTTCTCTTCCTAGAACTCGCCATACACTGCCACCTCCCATTGCAGGGTCTTTGCTGTGGCTGCTTCCTCTACCTGGAAGGCTCTTCCCCAGATGTCTGCTGGGTGTGCTTCCTCACCTCAGAGTCTTTGCTGGAATCTCACCTCAGTGAGGCCCTTTCTGACCATCCTGTTTAATACCTGCTCTCCCCCATCCAAGGAGCCCTTGTGGTGGTGCAGTGGTTAAAACGCTTGACTGCTAACCAAAAAGTTGGCAGTTCAAACCCAACAGCCGCTCCAAGGGAGAAACATGTGGCAGTTGGCTTCCAAGGAAACCCTTCCGGTAGGTAGTTCTACTCCGTCCTATAGGGGAATGACTCAATGGCAGCGGGTTTTCTCCCCCATTCAATCCACCTCTCCCCCATCTCCCTTACCCTATTCCACTATTTCTACTATTTCTTTTTTCCACATCACTTAAGTGTAGGTATCTTTGTGGTTTTGTCCACGGATATATGCCTAGTACCTAGAACAGCGTTAGGTCTGCAGTGGGCAAGCAATAACTCTTTGTGGAAGGAAAGAATAAACAAACAAATTAACTTAACGTTTCCTCTCTCCCTTCATCCAGCTCAGACCAGTCTGAAGACTCAGAGTCCCGCAGTAGGGAAGAAGCCTCCTCTTCCGCTAGTAGGGAAGAAGACTAGGGGAAAGAAGCAAGCGCCTAATTACTTGGTAGAGCCTGTTTGTTGTTCTTTCTAGACCCTTGATGCCCTGTCATGGTAGGTATCTAAATGCTGGCATTTTCATGCGGTACATTTTGGAGATTTTCTTCCCCACCCCCACCTCCCCGCCCCCTGCCTCCCATCTCAGTTTGGCCTCTTATTGCCGGGAAGGCTACCCCTCGTGTTGTGCCTCATCAAGGCTACAGACTGGCTACATTTCACAATCTCTACTTACCCATTAAGAGCTACAAATCCTTGTCAGACCAAACCAGTATAAGGGCCCGCACCTTTCTGCTGCCTTTTCTCCTTGTTGTTGGGGACTACTCCAGCTTCCACATTCTCCAGGGAGAAGTAGGCACCCGTCTGTGTTCACGTTTGCTCCCAGATCTCGAGGTCGCACATCAGGCTTTCCCAGTACTCCCTCACCAAGCACACCTCTGGTGCTCTGAATTGGCTTCAGCATGGGGACTTAGACATATGCCCAGCCTGGGAGTGAGCTGCCCAGCTACCCTCCTCGAAGGCCCACGTAGGCACAGTAAATGATCCTCTCCGAGCCTTGCTACCTCAGCTACAGCATCCTATGAGGACCACAGCTCACAATGTTACCGGCCAGTTATGGTATGGATGCCTTTTAGTAAATCCTGCATGAGTATGTCCAGAGACTCTCTCTCTCTTTTGAAAATAGAGACAAATTGTTCATGAGCTTCAATAGATTTAGGCATTAATTACTCATTAGAGTTTTGTTTTTTTAATTACAATCGTCCCATCTTCTCTCTCTTGAACTTACGGCCATCCCTCCATATAACTTCATCTTCTGGCATTTATATGGCTGGAAGAATTGGAAAAAATAAAATTTGAATGGGAATATAAAAAATTTCTTTCGCACAGGCAACCCTATTTGATCTTCACAATGAACAAATTAAAACTTTTTGTTAAGTATGACAAAAGTAATTATTGAACAATACAAATAGCAGACCTGAGCTAATGACGTGGATCTGTATAACATTTATCTATTGCTGCATAACAAACCACTACACAGAATTAGGGATTCCCTTCTCCAGCTCTCTCCTGCAATCTCTCCTCTGTGGAAGGATTTCCTCCACACTTATTGGCTCCCAGAAGTCCCTTTTTCCAGTGCTGCTAGCCAGAAAGATGGGGCTTCTTTCAGAGTTTTATCTTCCTATGCCATGCAGTTCTGTGCAACTGGGGCTGACCTCAGGGCAAAGTGTCCAGAGAAAAGAAAGAATAAAAAGAACAATGATTTCCCCCATACTCTTTACAAAACCTTTTTCCCACTTTCTCTGTCCAGAGGGACAGGTTTTCTCTCTGGGTCTCAGGTGCTCATGTCACTGTGCCACAGCAATGCAGCTCTGTGACTGGGGCAGCCTCAGGGCAGAATGAGGAGAAAAAACAATCAGGGATTTCCTCCATTTAATCCAGCTTGCAGGAGGAGCCTTTTTTCCTGGTCCTGTGACTAGGAAGTCTGGTTCCTCTCCGTCATGGATTGAAATGTGTTCCCCCAAAACATATATCATTTTAGCTAGGCCATGATTCCCAGTATTGTGTGATTGTCCACCATTTTGTCAACTCATGTGATTTTCCTCTGTGTTGTAAATCCTACCTCTGTGATGTTAATAAAGTAGGATTAGCAGCAGTTACGCTAATGAGGCAGGACTCAATCTACAAGATTAGGTTGTGTTTTAAGCCAATCTCTTTTGAGATATAAAAGAAAGAATCAAGCAGAGAGTCATGGGGAACTCATACCACCAAGAAACAAGAGCCAGGATCCCTTTGCTGAGAAGCCCCTCAACCAGGGAAGACTGATGACAAGGACATTGCCCCAGAGCTGACAGAAAGAAAAGGCCTTCCCCTGGGGCTGGCACACTGAATTCAGATTTCTAGCCTCCTAGACTGTGAGAGAATAAATTTCTCTTGGTTAAAAATATCCACTTTGTGGTATTTCTGTTACAGGAGCCCTAGATAACCAAGGCACTCAGATTTTTTACTGGTAGTGTCTACTGCAGTTTTCAATTCAGCCAGCCCTGGGGTCAAAGCCAGAAGGTAAAGGAGAGAAAAACAAAACAAAACTCAGAAATCTCACCACTGCCATATTTATCTTTCTTCAAGTTTTGACTCCCTTCCCCAAATCACCTGCTATTATTTACTTTTCAGAGTCCTCACTTAATTCTTTTTCATATTTTGTCCAGATAGAGTTTTTAGTTCTAATCAATGGGAGAAAGAGGCTAGAGTGGACTCACTCCATTTTGGCCAGAACTGGAATTTATTGCTCTGAAAGATGAAAACATGTTTTAATTTGCATTTTTCTTATTACTTATGAGGTTGAGGGCATCTTACAATGTTAAAGAGACATTTTTGTTTCATTTTCTGTGAATTTTTAATGTATAAATTTTATATATAAATACATATTCATGTATTTTGTCCAATTTTCTACTGGATATACAAACTGTATAATAGCAAAAGTAGTCCTTTCTCTTAGATATGAATGTTAAAACTTTTTCACAGTTTGCATTTGTCTCTTGACTTTTCTTACGCTGTTTTGTTTGTTTGTTTTGCCATGCAGAACTTTTTCATTTCTAACTGATCAATTTTGTCTTTTACTGCTTACTACTTCTAGGTTGTATCATACTTAGAAATACCTTCATCTCTCTTAGATTTCTTTGAAAATCCTTCCATGGTTTCTTCTTTACATTTTATATGTTTTTAGCTTTTTTTTCTTTTAAAATTTGACGCATCAGAAAGTTATTTTGACGTGAGGTAAGTGGAATGGATCCAACTTTACTCTATATCTTAATAACTACACAGCAGTTAACACTCTAGGCTGCTAAGTGAAAGGTTAGAGGTTTGAGTCCACTCAGAGGCACCTCAGAAAAAAGACTTGGCAATCTACTCTCACAAAATCGGCTACTGAAAATCTTACAGAGCACAGTTATACTTTGACACACATGGGGTTGCCATGAGACACAACTGACTTGAGGGCAACTGGTACTGGTACACATTTGCCCAGCCCCATTTAATTAATAATTCATCTTTTCCCTACTGATTTAAAATTCCACCATTATCTTATACTAAATAGCCTTCTGTACTTCTGGACTTGCTCTTCTGGTTCATTAACCTGTTGGTTTATCCAGATTCATTCAACAGACTCATATTGTTTTAACTTCTGAAGCCTTGAAATACATCATTTTCTTTCTTTAAACTCTTCAATGCAGTCAGAAAAGTTCTTGTTTTCTGCATTTCTATCGTAACTGTCAATTGTAGCAGCCACTGAAGCCCTGTGTTCAGGAAACTGTTCACCCAGGTGACCACAGGTGACAATTTATGTAACTGTTTTCCACTGCATGCCTTCAATTTGTAGTAACCCATTTTCCACAGGTGGCAAGGTCATGATTGTCTTCAAACCAGCCAGAATAGATCCAGTCCCAGATCCCCATCTTGAGGGTCTGATTCCTGCAACCACTTCCAATACCAAATATGTCAGTCAAGTTTCGGTGCAGAAAACAGAAACCACATTATGTATTTAAAGCAGGAAGAGATTTAACAGAGAATTTAGTCCTTACAAAATCACTGAAAGGTCTGGAGAAGCAATTCTAGGCTGGACGTCTTGGAATGAACAACGTTGCTCTGCTCAACTGGCCCGCTGCTACCTCTGTGGCTACTGGAGTTTTGCCAGGTCTGGAGCCACTGCCACTGCCTGAGGAGGATCTGCTGTTTTTGCTGTGTGCTGTCAAGTCGATTCTGACTCATAGACACCCTATAAAACAAAGTAGAACTGCCCCACAGGATTTCCTAGGTGAAATATTTATGGGAGCAGATCACCAGGTCTTTTCTCCCGTGAGTGGCTGGTTGGTTCCAACCACCGACCTTTCGGTTAGCTGTCAAGCACTTAACCATTGCACCACCAGGAATGTGACAGATGGACACCTTAAACTGTGATCCAGGGTTTTCAGAGTTGGATTTAAAAAGCTGCTACAATCATTTCTGCTTCTTGACATCCAGGAAGCTTGAGAACGAAGACTGGAACTTGCTTCAAAGAAACCACGATCTAATCCAGTGGGAGGTCAGGGAGCCACAGGAAGGTGGTTTTCTAACTTCCTAGGTTTCCAACCTTTATACCTAGCACATCTTCACATAAATCTTGCCCATTTCTTATTAAGTTTATTCCTGGGTAGTTTACCTTTTTCATTGCTAGTGTAAACAAGACCTTTTCTTTCATTGTATCTTCTAATTGGCTGTTGTTTGTATATATGAACATCAATTTCTACATATTAGTTTTATATCCAGAATAAATTATCTTGTAGCATATAGTTGACTCTCTTAGGATTTCCAAGTTTACAGTCACATAATCTGAAAATAATTATAATTTTACCTCCTTCTAATTTTTATCCTCTTTTTTTTTCTCTTGTGAAATTACATTGATGAATACCTCCATAACAATGTTAAATAATAGTGGTGAGACAGACATTCTTGTCTTGTTTCTGATGTTCATGGAGATGATCCTGGGTTTACTCAGCCAGTAGGAAGTTGACTTTAGATTTGAGAAAAATATATTTTATCATTAAGTAACAGTCCATCAGTTCTCATTTTATTGAAAGTTTGTCCTTATCAAGGATGAACGCTGAATTTTACTCTATGCCTTTTTATCATCTATGGAGATATTCACGTGATTTATTTTTCTTTGTTAGTGGAGCATGTTAATAGATTTCCTTACATAGATTTGATTCTGAGAGAAATAGGGAATCATCGGGGAATTCTGAGCACATGAGTGACATTATCTGAATTCAGTCTTAACAGGATCATTCAGGCTTCTGTGTTGAGAATATACAGCAGAGGCACAAGGGAGAAAGCTGAGTATTGCAATAATCAAGGTAGGCGATGATGGTGGATTGTACCAGGGTGGTAGCAGTAGAAGTGATAAGAAATGGCTGAATTCTAGAAATATTTTGAAGGTAGAGTCAGGAATTGATGACATATTGGATGTAAGTATGAAACAAAGAGAGGACTCAAGTGACAACATTGTCATTAACTGAGATAGGGAAGAGTAGGAGGAGGAAATTTGGCAGAAAACTCAGTAGTCCTATTTTAGATACATTGAGTTTGAGACGTCTTTTGGAAATTTGAGTTGAGACACAGGGCTCTGGCATTCAGGAGAGAGGTTTCAGCTGGAAATATGAATTTGCAAATTATCATCACGGAGATGATACTTGAAGCTGTAAGACTGACTGAAATCACCAGGGGAGTGGGTGGAGTTAGAGCAGAGAAGAGGACCAAGGATAGCCTTGGTCCTTAATTCTAATTGTAAAAAGTTAGAAGAGGAGAAAACAGCAAAGGAACCTGAGAAGGGCTGGCCAGTGAGATGAGAGGTAAACCAAGAGAGTTGGGGTGGGCTGAGGTTCTTTGAAGCAAGTGAAGACCACGAATTAAGGAGGAACTGTGTCCCATGATGATACATCAAGTAGGATGAGAACTGAGAACATAAAATAATATGGCAATACTAAGGCAAACATATTTGTCCTATCAATTATTATAAACAAGATAAAATCATTTATGGGGGAAAAAAAGATGTTCAAATTATTGAATGAACTAAAACTCAGCTCTATATGTAAGAGACAGGCCTAAAACAAACTGATTCAAACAGTTCTAAAATAAAAGGGCAAGGCACACCAGGCAAATGTAAACACAAATAAAGCAAGGGTCATAATCTTAACAAGGTTGACTGCAGAGCAAAAAGCATTAAACAAGACAAAGAAGGGGAGTTTAGAAAGCATAAGTGTAGAATCCACAATGAGATAACATTTTTATGAATATATATACACCAAATAACATGGTTGTTCTCAAAGTTACTAGGAATGCCCCTGTCTCCAGACTTTTGCACCAACTGTTCCTTCTGCCTGGAATACTGTTCTCCTAGAGCAGAGGTAACTCCTTCACTTTCTCTAAGTCTTTGTTCAAAAACATCATTTTCTCAATGAGTCCTACTCTGACTTCCCTGCTTAAAATTGTAATCTGTCCTCTCTAATCCTTTTAAACTCTAGTTTGTTCACTGTTTTCAATCCTGCTCTCCATGGCCCTTACTGAGGTTTCTTTTGTGTCTCTTCTCTCCTGGGCTGCTTCCAACTTCTTCTTTATTTCCTTGATGCTTTGTTTGTTTGTTTTACTTCTTTTCTAAGCATTGCAGCTCAAGTTTATCTTCTATTGTCTCACCTCTCACATGAGCTACTTGCAGAGTTATATGTTGATAGGGTCCAGGTACCTGACTGGAAGGAATTGGTCTTCTGGCTCAGGATTGAGTGGGTGAATTGTTTTAGCCTTTACTTCTCCCCAGACAAAAGATAGGCAGCTGCAGAACTGCTCACAGTGCAGACTGCTTCCTGTGAATCTATGGCTTATCCATGTGAGTTCACATTCAGCCCTATTCCCTTTGCTCCTACCTCATTCCTACATGTTGCTCTTCTGGTAATTCTGCTTTTTGTAACTCCCTACCCCATGGCAGTGATTAAGAACGTGGCTGCTAACTAAAAGGTCAGCAGGCTAATCCTTGGAAACCCTATGGGGCAGTTCTACCCTGTCCTATAGGGTTGCTATGAGTCAGAATCCACTCGCCGGCAACAGGTTTGGGATTTTTTTTTGGACCCTACCCTGTGCCCTTTACCTTAGAGTACCCACTGGCCCTATCTGAGATCTGCAACCCTGCATGTGCTTTCTCCACTTCTGCTGGCACCCCTATTGATCCTCACGGCCGTGGGTACCACTCCCACCTGTTTTGTGTGGTTTTGAGTTTCAGATGTTTCCTTGTTTTGCTAAAGATGAGGTCTGCTTTCATGTTTCTAGTGTCCTTATTCCTTCTTGGTGGTTTCTGAGAGAAAGGAGAAATGCTTGTTTTCTCTACTCTTCTCAAACCAGAGGTGCCAACTGATTTTCTATAAATAGAGATTTTACTTTTATCAAATGCTTGAGGCAAGAGTTCCAATTATTAAAAAGTTTTCAGACTTGACATAAACATAGTGATGCAATCTTTTTTTTTTTTTTATTGTTGTACTATAAGACAAAGTTTACAATTCAAGTTAGTCTCTCATATAAAAATTTATAAATACATTGTTATGTGACCCTAATTGCTCTTCCCATACTGACAGCACAGTCCTCCCTTCCATCTGATCTCCCGTGTCCATTCAACCAGCTCCTGACCCTCTCTGCCTTCTCATCTCACCTCCAGACAGGAGCTCCCCATTCAGTCTCATGAATCTACCTGAGCTAAGAAGCACACTCCTCACGAGGTGATGCAATCTTTTTTTTTTCTTTCTTTCTAAGATTTGTTTTAAAATAGTGTCATTGTATGAAAGGGACTCACTAGATAACTATCTAGGTCCCCTTCAGCTTGAAAATGCCATGATTCTATATTTCCAACTTAATTCAATTAATGGAGAGAACCTATTCTTTTCTATGGCAAAAGGAAGTGCTTGGAATATTTTAAAATTATAACTAACTCCTTAAGATAATGATACAGAGCTCAGTGCTTAATACTTTTAAAATTAAATTTACTATGCTGGATATTTTCTGTCTGCCCATCCAGATCCACTGCCCACCCTTCTCCATCCTCCGCTGTGCCCCTAGACACTGACCTCTGTGGACTGTATCAATGGGCTTCCATGTTCCCTGGCCCCTGGAATCAGTTAATTGGAGCATTGGCAAGAAACTGGAGGGAGGGAAGAGGGTGGGGTCAGGGTATTCATTCCCTGCTTTCTCCATGCTGGGTCATGGTGAGTTGGCTGTGTCCACCTACAGAAGGTCACAGCTCTGGTCAGGCAGCCCCCTCCATACAGTTCTCTTTGTACACTGAGTAGATGCTTCTTCTCCTTGCCCTTCAGGTAATGGCTCCCAACTATTACTAGCCCCAGGGTGCTGCACCGTCATTTGTGGCTTCCTTCAACTTTGCCCACACCTTTGTGAATAGTCTCTTTTTAAAACTCTGCTCAAATTATCAAATTTGAGTGTGCCATCTGTTTCTTGCCAGGACTGTGATGAATACATCTGCCATTTTTTGCTTCCCTAAATATTCTCCAGCATCATCAAGCAGCACTACTCAGTTTTTATAGTAGACTTAACTGCCATCTTATTCTCTTCCCAACTTGCCTCAGATTTTAACAGGGGTAACTCTCAGCTTGATTCATGTTTGGGCAGGCTCAGGAAGGCATCTATGACATAATGAAAATAGCTTAGATGTGAAAAAAATTTAGCTTCTAGAAGGGGATGGATAAAAAGTCTACATAAAGAGCAATAGTGGTAAAGATAATTAATATTCAATGATCTAATTTCATATTTAAAATGTAACATCTAACAGCAATTTTTAGATCGAATCATTTATGGTCAAATACTTCACTTGATATTTAAAATGTCTCAACATAACAAGCAGGAATAAAAAGAAAAGAAAGTGACTTTTAAATTTTTGCTGAAGACATTTTTGATGTTTTCCATTTTGATATCTAGGAATGAAAAACAGAAATTTATTTTCATATATTAAAATACCAATCTCATCCTTCTAGAATGAAATATGTAAACAGCTTCCATCTTCCTATAATGTTGAATACAAACGCCTATAAACAGCAAAACTGATTACAGTAGATGAAATATCACATTGGTATTTTGAATATCCTGAGAAAAGTGTTGTTTTATTTCCACTCTGTTTTTACTAGAAACCTTTAAAATAGAGTAATGACCATTTGATAGCTGCCAAATAACCAAGGACACAATTTGGCTCATAGTGTTATTTCAATTCTGGTCTTAGCAGGGGGCAGGCTAAATGGTTAATGGATCTCTTTTCTGTATCTCCAGTGTATCTAATATATTCCTGGAATAAAGCCATTGAAGTAATAGAATTCTTCTATGAAATTACTCACCTGAGGAGAACTGCTCATCCTAAATATCAGATTTTGATTAAGACGGGTATTTTCTACTATCAAAATCTGTATCATTGGTGTCAAGAACTATGAGGGTTTGAGACTTTATCATACTTGTCAACTAAGAAATTAGCCCACCACAGTTTTTCATGGATGCTGACAGAAGACATAAGACTCCTGGGTCAGAGACAAAGGACATCATTATTCGTGGCATAGCAGTCAGCATAAGCTCCATGTTTGTGGCAGTTCTTCTTACTCCTCCTCCCTCCCCCAAGTCTAGTGATGGCAATGGGGAGCAGCCCAGATGGATTCTGCACACTCAGTGGGTTTGCATCACAGCTGAGAACCTTCAGTCTTTTAAAGGAGCTGCTAACAAATCTGCTCAACCTTTGCCCCTGCAGGAGACATTATCAATTATCTTGGACAGCAAACAACTCAGCCCTTTACTCCACAGGGAGAAACTAGCTCTATCTTTAAGACTTTTTGCTATAAAAACATCCTTGAAAAGACAGTTTGGAACAAAGGTTATCAATTCCTTTTCTCAGAAGTTGTGCAGACACACAAGAGACCCAAGGAAAATTACCTCCCAACAATTAGGAGAAACCTTGCTACTAGCACAACTTATGAGTTTTCTCAACAGAAATATATTCTACATACAGAGGTAGCAGACTTTCAAAGTTACACATACTTTGTAAGAGGACAAAAGATTACTGGATTTCCTTTTTGCATGTCTTTTAATTTAAAAAAATCTAAAATAGGAAACATGTTTGCTTAGGCAGCAGATGTACTAGAATGGTAACACAGGCACTTGGAATAAAAGTAAAAACTGTAAGAGAGTAGGCAGTGAAAAGTAGGTCTCTCTCCCTGTTTCTCTCCCTCACTTATTTTGGATTTCCTGGAGATGTATAGATACAGATATAGACATACATAGGCACCTATAGATAGATGGAGCCCTGGTGACGTAGTGGTTAACAGCTATGGCAAGCTACGGCTGCTAACCAAAAAGATCAGCAGTTCAAATCCACCAGCTACTTCTTGGAAACCCTATGGGGCAGTTCTACTCTTCCCTATAGAGTCACTGTGAGTTGGAGTCGACTTGACAGCAACAGGTTTTTTTTTTAATAGATAGATGATATATACATAGATAGATATAGATACATGTATATATATGTATGTTGTTATCATGTATATTATATATACAAGGGTATAGATATGTGTGTGAGGATGGGAGGGAAAGAGGGCTTGTTCATGGCGGAGGGCCTAAAGAGTGATGCTGCTGCCAATTATGTTTTTCCTGGGGATGTGTGCAGCAATATGATCTTCTTTTGTCCTACTGCAAAACCACAAGGGTACTACCCAAGGTGAACAACTATACGTCATTTAGGACATCTTGTTGCTAGCATCTACTGCCTTCCCTCATAGAGAACAAAACATTCTGAGCCTAACTCAAGCACGTGAGCACTCAACATCTAATTGTTGCTTCCACTCAGATCTGATTGATGTTAGTGCTTTGAACTCTGGAAGGCCCTGAACGTCACTTCAAGCCCTCTTTTATGTATCCAGGACCCTGCTTTTAGCTACCATTACAAAGATAAAAAATCCCTCCATTTGACTTCTTTCAATATACCCTATAGATATTACTCTGGTATCTAAGTATTATCTAAACCAAAACCTAAACCATTGCTGTCAAGTTGATTCTGACTCATATCGACCCTATAGGACAGAATAGAACTGCCCCACAAGGTTCCCAAGGAGCAGCTGGTGGATTTGAACTGCCGACCTTTCGTTTAGCAGCTGAGTTCTTAACCACTATTGTGTAGTAAACATAAATTTGCAGATGAAAATGAATTGTGATTTTTATAAAATAAATACAGTCCTTTAATGCATATGATGAAATAGAAAATGGTAATGTTTAAAGGCCTTCGACTTGATCTGACAATAGAGTTTTGGTTTATTCAGTTCCTACAATTTGTTATGCTCTGATGCCTTCTCTTTGAGAAGCCCAGTGTGTGAGAGGTAAACATTTTTACATGATGAATCCTTAACAAACAATCAAACACAAACAAAAAACAGGTTTCCCCAGAAGCTGACTCTGAGAAAAGGATGGAAGAGCAAGCAGTTTGTTTAGGAGGTGATCCCAGGACACGAGGTAAAGGAGTGAAGAAGGGAGAAAGGAAATCCAATCAAGGTGTGTTATCAAGTGGGTTACTGCTGTGGGCAACTGTTGCGGAACCCCATTGGGACACTGGGAGTCAGTGCAGAACACACCTCAGAGTTATCTGCTGATCGGTGGGGGAACTGGTTGAAGACTGCTGACTGGGGAAAGTTAATCCTCTGGCACTTCTAGCCACCTTTTCTGTGAGTACAGAGAGCTCCTGCACCAGAGGAAGGCAAGGAGATGCAGACACTGGTGGTTGGATGTCAGGTTGAATGGACAGTCCTGCGGGACTAGGGCTGAGGCACTAGCAGCATTTACTACAAGGTTCATTACAGAAACAAGAGTCCTTTGACTCATATTTCATATCTACAAACAGACACAAATTTAAGTTGGAATGTCATCTCTGAGAATACAGAAGCAGTTACAGGTAGAATAATAAAATGAATACATGGATGGAATCAAAAATATGTTCATCAAATAACTTTAAATCTGTGTCCCTTTAACAGGCTGGAGCCCTGGTAGCACACTGGTTAAGAGCTCAGCTTCTAAGCAAAAGTTCAGCAGTTCGAATCCACCAGCTGCTTCTTGGAAACCCTATGGGGCAGTTCTACTCTGTTCTGTTGAGACGTTATGAATTGGAATCAACTCAACAGCAATGGGTTTTGGTATAGGGTTGCCATGAGTTAGAATCAACAGCAATGGGTTTAATAGACCACAATAATAATAATTTTGCATGATGAGTTTAATATTTTTCACAGATGCTTTAATTATGTTGTTATTAGTGTAATTAAAGGCCTCCTGGTTAAGCGTAAATGGTTAAGCACTTGACTACTAGCAAAAAGGCTGGAGGTTCGAACACATCCAGAGGTGCCTCAGAAATCAGGCCTGGCAATCTGTTTCCGAAATGTCACACCCTTGAAAATCCTATGAGGCAGCTCTACTCTATACAGATGGGATTGTCATGAGCCAAAATCGACTCAACAGCAACTAACAACAACAGTGTAATTAAATTGTCTTTTATTTTTGTGTTAAAAGATATACTTTGTTAAATATGGATATTTAAAGTATTTATTTAAAAGTTAAAAATTTCATAAGCCTACTCTGACATTTCTTTATTTTATAATATATTGGGAGCCTCAAAAACTGAAAATGTCCTGGGCTTCTGTCACCATTGGAAAGACCCTGATTAAAAATTATGGAACCATGGAGAAATTAAGGCAAAATTAAGAATAAAAATGAAAGAGCCCAAGAGGTAAAATGTAAAGGCATTTTGCTCTCATCTAATAGATAATGGGAGAGTAGAGCAGTACACATTGTACCTGCATTTAATTGTTCTTCTTACAGCCCAGAAAACTTAACTTTGTAGAACTCAACATATTGTTTCAACTGATCCATGATCTCAGATCTTGCTTTTTATATCTTATCTTAAAGAAAGCAAATTACAAAGCAAAAAAGTAAGCATTGTTAGATGACTAGAATTAGTGGGACTTAATACATATTCTGAACACAGGATAAGAATATCATTGGCAGCAATAATGAATAATCGTGAAATTCCCTGCAATACACAGATGACACAACCTTGCTTGCTGAAAGTGAAGAGGACTTGAAGCACTGATGAAGATCAAAGACCCATAGCCTTCAGTATGGATTACACCTCCACATAAAGAAAACAAAAATCCTCACAACTGGACCAATAACAACATCATGATAAACAAAGAAAAGATTGAAGTTGTCAAGGATTTCATTCTACTTGGATCTACAATCAACACCCATGGAAGCAGCAGTCAAGAAATCAAAAGAAGCATTGCACTGGGCAAATCTGCTGCAAAAGATCTCTTTAAAGTGTTGTTAAGCAAAGATGTCACCTTGAAGACTGTCTTGGTCATCTAGCGCTGCTATAACAGAAATACCACAAGTGGGTGGCTTGAACAAAGAGAAGTTTATTTCCTCACAGTAAAGTAGGCTAAAAGTCAAAATTCAGGGCGTCAGCTCCAGGGGAAGGCTTTCTGTCTCTGTTGGCCTTCTCATCAATCTTCCCCTGGACTAAGAGCTTCTTTGCGCAGGGACCCCAGGTTCAAAGGACGTGTACTGATCCTGGCACTGTTTTCTTGGTGGTATGAGGTCCCCAGCCCTCTGCTTGCTTCCCTTTCCTTTTATCTCTTGAGAGATAAAAGGTGGTACAGGCCACACCCCAGGGAAACTCCCTTTACATTGGATCAGGGATGTGACCTGGCTAAGGGTAGTGTTACAATCCCACCTTAATCCTCTTTAACATAAAATTACAATCACAAAATGGAGGACAACCACACAATACTGGGAATCATGGCCTAACCAACTTGAAACATATTTTGGGGTGACACAACTCAATCCACGACAAAGACTAAGGTGCGCCTGACCCAAACTATGGTATTTTCAATTGCCTCATATGCATGTGAAAGCTGGACAATGAATAAGGAAGACCGAAGAAGAACTGATGCCTTTGAATCATGGTGTTGGCGAAGAAATATTGAATATATCATGCACTACCAGAAGAATAAACAAATCTGTCTTGGAAGTACAGCCAGAATGCTCCTTAGAAGCAAGGATGGCAAGTATTCCTCTCATGTACTTTGGACATGTTATTAGGAGGGACCAGTCCCTGGAGAAGGACAACATGCTTGGTAAAGTAGAAGGTCAGAGAAAAAGAGGAAGACCCTCAATGAGATGGATTGACACAGTGGCTGCAACAATGGGCTCAAGCATAACAATGATTGTGAGGATGGCGCAGGACTGGGCAGTGTTTCCTTCTGTTCTACATGGGGTTGCTATGAGTCGGAACCAACTCAACAGCAGCTAAAAACAATAACAAATTCCATCAGGTCTTTCTAGGGACCTTGTGAAGCATGAAGGAAATGTGTATTATATTTATCTTCATTTTTTTCCAAGCACAAGCTAACTAAAATGAGATGCCTTATGTTTGTAATTAAATTATAGGTTAAAGGTTATTAATGTGGTCATCTTTTGCTCAAAATTATCCCTGGTGAAAACGTGCCTTCCCCATACTGAATTTGTTTCAATAATCATTGACTAGCAAGTCTATGGAGCCCTGGTGGTGCAGTAGTTAAAAGTCTGGCTACTAACCAAAAGGTCAGTAGTTCGAGACTATAAACTACTCATTTATAAAGATAACCTTCTGTTATGGATTGAATTGTAACCCTCCAAAATACATGTGGAATTCCTGGGCCCTGTCTGTGAATATGATTCTCTTTGGAAATAGGGGTTTTGTTTTATGTTAATGAGGTCACACCAGTGTATTGTAGATTCTAAATCTAATCACTTTTGAGTTATAAAGAGACCAGAATAGACCCAGAGACACACAGGCAGAAGACACCAAGGAACACCAAGGAATGCCTAGCATCACCAGCAGACACCAGAAACTAAGAGAGAGGCTCACAGAAGGAATCGACATGGCCAAGACCCTGATTTGGACTTTTAACCTCCAGAACTGTGAGAAAATAAATTTCTGTTCTTTAAAGTCACCCATTTGTAATATTTCTATTACGGTAGCTCTGTGTAACTGAAACACCTTCCATGTTGCACTACAATTGAGAGATTAATAATTTGATTAATAACTCTCACAAGCAAGAAATAGATATTATTTGTTGAAATTATACAATTTAGATTAATCACCTTTGATTACAATTTGGCGCCCTGGTGGTGCAGTGGTTAAGAGCTCAACTGCTAACCAAAATGTTGGCAGTTCGATTTCACCAGCTGGTCCTTGGAAACCCTATGTGGCAGTTCTACTCTGTCCTATGAGTCAGAATCAACTCAACAGCAATGGGTGTGGTTTTGGTTTTGACAACAACTTATGAAAAGTTAAGAGAAGCCTTTTCAAAATCAGATATTTTTATACAGTGTTATTAAAATACAAATTGGAAAATGTGAATTATAAGTACTCCTATTAAAACAGTCTTCATTTTAATGAGATTTTAAACTGTCAAAATTAAAGCAATAAACACACGCAATATTGGATATCCAGTGCTCAGTGGGATATGGATGGCAAATCTTTTTTCTGACCCTAGTATTTTTAAAAATGAAACACTTAATAGAACTTAGTTGTTTATTTAGAAGGTAAAAACACAGCTCACAAGTATCTGGAGAGCAGCTGTCTGATACACAGTGTGAAACAAATGTGGCTAAGGACTGTTTCCCAGTGTGCTCTGGGCAGGAGTTATGCGACCTTCTACATGATGAGACAGTCCTCTTTAGGGGAGTATGGAGCTGGACAATTAGCCATCAAGTTGAGAGGTGAGAAATACGACTCTCAAGAATTATTTAAGGTGTATGCATATATTATCTGTTGCTATTTAACAAATAACCTCCACACATTGCTTACAATAACAAATATTTATTATCTCACAGTTTCTGAGAGTCAGGAATGTGAGAGTGACTATGCTGGGACGTTCTGGCTCAGGGTCTCTCCTGAGGTTGTAGTCAAGATGTCAGCAGGGGCTGCAATGATCTGAAGGCTTGACTGGGGCTGGAAGATCTGCTTCTGAGGTGGCTTACTCACATGGCTTGTTGGCAAGAGGCCTTAATTCATCATCATGTGGACCTCTTCATAGGACTGCTTGACTGTTCTCAGGACATGGCAGCTGGCTTCCTGCAGAGAGAGTGATCAAGAGAGAGCAAGCAGGAAGCTGTAATCCCTTTTAATGGCCTAGTCTCCGAGGCCACACACCATCATTTCTGCTTTTATTCTACTTATTAGAAGCAAGTCATTAAGTCCATCTCACGTTTAAAGGGCAGGGGGGAGATGGCATTAAGCTCCATTTTTTGAAGGGAGTATCAAAGAATTTGTGAATATATTTTAAATCTTGGCAGTGCAGCAAGCCCAGAGAGCAGATGACTCAGCCAGAGCCCTGTTCTTCCACCCCTTGCTAGATGTTTACAGTGCATTCTTAGGGCTAACATTTAAGACATAGATCCTAATGCCACACATCTAAAATAAGTTGATGAGTCAGTTTATGATGAGAATATAGACAGTTCAGTTTTCCCAGAAAGTAGAATCTGACATTTTAGAACATTGCCAGATATAAGCCCATGTGTATGGCAGCCCAGTTCATTCAGAGGACGTCTCTAGCATAATTTTGCCATATCTGCACAACCAATTATACTCATAGGAGTGTCCCTAGCCTGAGCAAGCTAGTTATGAGAGTTGGGACTGAGGCGGGAGTGGGGTGGCAAGGAAAGGAGGATACTGATGAGGTCTGAAAAGAGTGATTCTGGAGCCACTTCAAGATGAACCACTTTACAATGCTTTCCTTGAAGACCTGGTATTTAAAGAAACCACTCATTAGGTGCATCCATAGTCAATGGGTTTTAATTTCACAGTACATCTCACTACTGGTTGTGTGCTTTGGAGGCAAAGGAAAAGACTTGTTGAAAAGTACACTCCCATCTTACACTATGGAAAGGGTTTACTTGAAGCTGCTCTAGTCAACCAACTTCTTGTTGACGTCATTTCCAACCCACCACAAAGTTATGGTAAAGGGAAGGCATCTACCAATGTTGAGTGAATTAACAGAACAACTGGCTAGGGGGCAAAGCATCACCCCTAGATTTGGCAGTTGAAAAACTAAGATCCCAGAAGGCTATCACCTTGCCCAAAGCCACATAGCAAGTTACAGAGCCCAGTGAGAACCCATATTTCCCAATTCTCAAGCAAAGACCTTAGTGCACCATTACCTGCCTCATCAAAGGCAGTAACTGCCAGGAAAAGCTCTCCATCTCTCATAGTCAGAGAAACTGAAAAAGCATTGGAAAATGGTATTTCAATAAATGCACTTGACTAATAAGGTTGGAGTACCATGTGTTCTATTTTAATATATCAGAATTGAAAGGATTTAAGTAGCTTTAAGCAGAAAATTTGCATTGGGCAAATCTGCTGCAAAATATCTCTTTAAAATGTTGAAAAGAAAAAATGTCACCTTGAGGACTAAGGTGCACCTGACTCAAGCCATGGCATTTTCAGTTGTCTCATATGCATGAGAAAGTCGGACAATGAATAAGGAAGATGAGGAACTGATGCCTTTGAATTATGATATTGGTGAAGAATGTTGAATATATCATGGACTGCCGGAGAACAAGTCTGTCTTGGAAGAAGTACAGCCAGAGTGCCCCCTGGAAGTAAGGATGGTGAGACTTTGTCTCAAGCACTTATCAGGACAGATGAGTCACTGGAGAAGGACATCATGCTTGGTAAAGTAGAGGGTCAGCAAAAAAGAGGAAGACCCTCGATGAGATGGATTGACACAGTGGCTACAACAATGGGCTCAAACATAGCAATGATTGTGAGGATGGCACAGGACCACACAGTGGTTCGTTCTGTTGCACATAGGGTCTCTATGAGTCAGAACCCACTTGACGTCACCTAAAACAACAACAAGTAGAAAATGGGGAACCCTGTTGGTGCAGTGGTTAAAGCACTTGGCTGCTAACTGGAAAGTCGGTAGTTTAAACCCACTGGCTGCTCCCTAAAGATGTGGCAGTCTGCTTCCCTAAAGATTCACGGCCTTGGGAACCATCTGAGGCAGTTCTAATCTTAGTCTTATAGGGTCACTATGGATCAGAATCGGCAGTTGTTTTAAAGGGATAGATGCATTTTCATCTTTTTCCAGATGGCTTTCTATTTGTCCCAACACCATTTATTAAAAAGCCCATCTTTCCTCGAAGAAGAAAAACTTGATTTATTTTTAGACATTAACTTGCTATAATGCAGCACACATCTTTCTCCCACAGAGCAGCTAGTGGGTTCAAACCTCTGACCTTTTGGTTAGCAGCCGAGCACTTACCCACTGCACCACCAGGGCACCTTATGCAGCATACAGAGACTAAGGAATAAACACCTGAGCACAAATGAGATCAAAGAATAGACACTTGTACTCTACTGTGGAATAGAACCAGTCTCTCACCATTTGGAATACAGAAGAAAAATGCACACAACAGTGTATATGTGTTGTCCTCCATTGCCCCCCCACCCCAGATCCATTCTCTGCCCTCTGTGCCAGGAGGCTGACCTCTGTCGACAGCATCAGTCAGCAGCCTGCCCCAGCTCCTGGTTGGGTTCAGCCAATGGGGGGCACTTTCAGGAGATCCAAGCATGGGAGAAGAAAAGTTGGGCATAACTTTTATAAGGGCTGCATTCTGCTCTCCAAAGCCACCTCTCCAGTGGGTAAGCCCTTCCCTCCCAGCTGCAGCTCTTGCTGGGTTCTGGTAGCCCGTTCCTTCCCCTTGCCCTTTCAGGCCTGGGTGGTTACAACCTTCTATTGGTGCTGACCTGGGTGCTTCCTCAATCCCACCCACATTGCTATAAAGAGACCCTCCTAAACCCTCTTAAGTTATGCCCTTTGAGCATGCCATCTGTGTCCTACTAGACTTTGACCAATACAAACAGCATTACAGATACGTACAAATCTATCAATCATAAATGTTTGAAGTGTGGCTCCACTTCACCCCACCATCCCCAAATTAGAAAATTTACCGAGCAAAGTCAAAAACCAGTTAATGAGATCATACCTCATTTAGAAATCCAGAGTGATAGTATTCATCTTGATAAACTTCCTTGTTCATTACACAATGCTCTGATCTGATTTGTGGTCACTTTCAGAAATCAAGCCCATCCTCAAAGGTTTGAGGTTGAACACTATCATTAAAGATAATGTCCCCACCAAACCAAAGCTAAGAAGTTTCCTGAATACAATCAAACACTTGGAGGGACAGAGCAGCAGGGGTAGGGGTCTGGGGACCATGCTTTCAGGAGATATCTAGGTCAGTTGGCATAACAAAGCTTATTAACAAAATGTTCTGCATCCTTCTTTGGTGAGGGGCGTCTGGGGTCTTAAAAGCTTATAAGCAACCATCTAAGATGCGTCAAGCGGTGCCAACCACCTGGAGTAAGGGAAAATGAAGAACACCAAAGACATAAGGAAAGTATTAGCCCAAGAGACAGAAAGGGCCACATAAACCAGAGACTTCATCAGCCTGAGACCAGAAGAACTAGATGGTGCCCGGCTACCACCAATGACCGCCCTGACAGGGAACACAACAGAGAGTCCCAGATGGAGCAGGAGAAACGTGGGGTGCAAAACTCAAACTCTAGTAAGAAGACCAGACTTAATACTCTGAGACTGGAGGAACACTGGAAAGCATGGCCTCTGGATTCTCTATCAGCCCAGAACTAAAACAATTTCTGAGGCCAACTCTTCAGACAGGGATTGGACTGGACTGTGGGACATAAAATGATACTCGTGAGAAGTGCGCCTCTTAGCTCAAGTAGATACAAGAGACTAAACGGGCAGCTTCTGTCCAGAGGTGAGATGGGAAGGCAGAGAGGGTTAGGAACTGGTCGAATGGACATGGCGAATCAGGGGTGGAAAGGAGGAGTGTGCTGTCACAGTACAGGGAGAGCAGTTAGTGTCACATAACAATGTATGTATAAATTTTTGTATGGGAAAAAATTAAAAAAAAAAAAAAAAAGATTGTGTCCCCAGCCTCTGCAGACAATTCCACTAAGAGCACTTTGAGCTGGTACTCTCTCCAGGGTGATTGCTTTGAAGTCAGACATGAGCATGTTCAAGCTCTGGTATGTTTGCTTAAAAAACAAAAAGCCCACTCCCATGACTTACAGCCAAGCCCCTCGCTACTTCCTAGGTACATTTCTTTATTCTGATATCTTTTTTAAAAAGCTTTAGCAAAGCTAATTAAATGAGCTTGCCTATTAATAGTTGCTTCTCTGATCAGTGGAAAACTTCTATGGGAAGTTTATTCTTGCACTGCTGAGTTAGTTCAAAGGGGGAAGGAGGTGGCCCTACTGAGGCAGGAGCCATATAGGTTTGCTTCATGGGTCCAGCAACTGGTGACATTGTGTAAATAACATGAGGGTTAAGTTAGTTACCTCACAGTAAGTAGTCTGTGAGGTAAGCAACATTATCCCCATTTTACAGAAGAGGAAAGTTGAACTCAAAGGTATGCTGGAACAAAGGTTTTTGTATACTATTGAAATTAAGTTCATATTAATACAAACCAGACTGTTTTAAGTTAAGATGCCAGCTGTAATTCCTAGAAAATCATTAAGAAAATAAAAATTACTGAAAGAAACAAGGGCATTAAAATAGTATACAAGAAAACATCTATTTAACATAAAAGAAGGCAATAATGGAGGAAGAGAGGAACAAAAAAGACACAAGACATACAGAAAGCAAATAGCAAAATGGCAGACATAAATTTTATCTTATCAATAATTACGTTAGATTTAAATGGACTAAACACTCCAATTAAAAGCCTCAGTGGGCAGTACGGATATAAAAACAGCATCCAACTATATGCAGACTAAAAGAAAAACACTTTAGATTCAAAGACACAAATAGGTTGAAAGCAAAATGATAGGAAAATATACACCATGCTTCTCCAGTGGATCAGCCCTTCCCAAGACCTAAAAGAGAGCTAGAGTGGCTATACTAATATCAGACAAAATAGATTTTAAGCTAAAAATTGTTGCTAATGAAAAAGAAGGGCATTTTATAATGATGTTGTTGTTGTTAGGTGCCTTTGGATCGGTTCCAACTCAGACCCTGTGTACAACAGAAACAAACACTGCCCGGTCCTGTGCCATCCTCACAATCCTTGCTATGCCTGAGCTCACTGTTGCAGCTGCTGTGTCAATCCATCTCATCGAGGGTCTTCCTCTTTTTTCCCTGACCCTCTCCTTTACCAATGATAATGTCCTTCTCCAGCAATTGGTTCCTCCTAATAATTACTGGTGACTGGAATGTAAACATTGGAAACAAAGAAGAAGGATAAGTAGTAGTTGGAAAATACAGTCTTGGTGATAGAAACAATGCTGGAGATTACATGATAGAATTTTGCAAGACCAACAACTTATTCATCAGAAATGCCTTTTTTTCAACAACATAAATGACAATTATACACGTGGACCTCGCCAGATGGAATACAAATCGACTTCGTCTGTGGAAACAAACAGTAGAGAAGCTCAATATCATTAGTTAGAATAAGGTCAGGGGCCTACTGTGGAACAGACCATTAATTGCGCATATGAAAGTTCAAGTTGATGTTAAAGAAAAAAAATATATAACCTAGATAAAATGAACAAATTCCTAGAAAGACAGAAACTATCAAAATTAATTCAAGAAAAAACAGAAAATCTGATCAGACCTATAACAAGTAAAGAAATTGAATTAGTGATCAAAAACTTCCCACAAAGAAAAGCCCAAGATCAGATGGCTTCCCTGCTAATTCTACCAAACATTCAAAGAAGAATTAACACCAATTCTTCACAAACTCTTTAAAAAAATAGAAGAGAAACACTTCCCAACTCAATATATGAGGCCAGAATCACTGGGATACCAAAAATGAGACAAAGATATCACAAGAAAAGAAAACTAGACCCATGTCCCTTATGAATATGGATGTAAAAGTTACCAACAAAATAGTAGCAAACTGAATGCAGCAACATGAAAACGATTACACACCATGGCCAAATGGGATTTATCCCAGTAATGCAAAATTGGTTTAACATATGAAAGTAAAATAAATGTAATATACCGTATTAATAGACCAAGGACAAAACCTACATGATTGTCTTAGTCATCTAGTTCTGCTATAACAGAGATACCGTAAGTGGATGGCTTTAGCAAAGAGAAGTTTATTCTCTCACAGTCCAGTAGGTTACAAGTCCAAATTCAGGGCGTCAGCTCCAGGGGAACAATTTCTCTGTCGGCTCTGGAGGAAGGGTCTGTGTCATCAATCTTCCTTTGGTTTGGGAGCTTCTCTGCACAGGAACCTCAGGTCCAAAGGATGCTCTGCTCCCGGCACTGCTTTCTTGCTGGTATGAGGTTCCCATGTGTCTCTACTTGCTTCTCTCTTTTATATCTCAAAAAAGATTGGCTTAAGACACTATCCAATCTTGTAAACATCATCAGTATAATTGTCATTAATCTTTCTTATTAGAGCATAGTAATTGAATTTACAACACATAAGGAAATCACATCAAATTACAAAATGGTACACAATCATATAATACTGGGAATCATGACCCAGCCAAGCTGACAGACATTTTTGGGGGACACAATTCAATCCATGACAATGATCATCTCAATAGACACAGAAAAAGCATTTGACAAAAGCCAATGCCCTTTCCTTAGGAATACAAAAGACCTTCTTCAATCTAATAAAGTGTATCTATGAAAAATGCACCGCTAATATCTCACTTAAGGGTAGAAGACTGGATACTTTCCCCTGTTAGATCAGGAACAATACAAGGAAGCCCACTCTTGTCACTTCTGTTCAACATTGACTGGAAATACTATCCAGGGCAATTAGGCAAGAAAAAGAATAGAAGTCATCTAGATCGGTAAGGAAGAAGTAAAACCATCTCTATTCAGAGATGGCATGAACTTGTATATAGACAATTCTAAAGAATCCACAATAAAAACTATTAGATACAATAAACGAGTTCATCAGGGTTGCAGGATACAAGATCAATATGCAAAAATCAATTGTATATTTTTAGCAGTGAACAATGCAAAAAGGAAATTAAGAAAACAATTCTATATACAATTTTATATTCCAGAATGCTCCTGAGAAGCAAGGATGATGAAATTACATATCACATACTTTGGACATATTATCAGGAGGATCAGTCTCTGGAGAGGACATCATGCTAGGTAAAGTAGAGGGTCAGCGAAAAAGAGGAAGACCCTCAACGAGGTGGACTGACACAGTGGCTGCAACAATGGGCTCAAGCATAACAACAATTGTGAGGATGGCACAGGACCAGGCAGTGTTTTGTTCTGTTGTACACAGGGTTGCTATGAGTCAGAATCGACTTGATTCTATATACAATGTCATTAAAAAAAATTTAGGAATCAATTTAACAAAAGAAGTTCAAAATTTGTATACTGAAAACTACAAAATATCATTGAAAGAAATTAAAGAAATGGAAAGACATCTCACGTTCACAAACTGAAAGACTTAACATGGTCATACAGATTTAAATACTATCCCTATCAAAATTCCAGGTGCCTTTTATTCACAGAAATTGACAAGTTGATCCTAAAATTCATATGGAAATTCAAGGGACCCAGAAGAGCCAAAATTATCTTGAAAAAGAGAACAAAGTTGAAGAACTCACACTTCCTATTTTCAAAACTTACTACAAAGCTACAGTAATCAAGACTAAGTGGTACTGGCATAAGGATAGACAAATAAATCAATGGAATGGATTTGAGAGTCAGAAATAAACCCTGACATTTATGGTCAACTGATCTTTGACGAGGGTGTCAAGAGAGGAAAGAACAGTCTTTCAAACAAATGCTGCTGGAACAACTGGATATCCACATGCGAAAGAATGAAGCTGGACCCCTACCTCACATCATATACAAAAACTAACTCAAAATGGATCAATGGCCTAAATGTAAGCACTATAACTATAAAATTTTTAGAAGAAAACATAGGAGTAAACCTTTTTGACCTTGGATTAGGCAATGATTTCTTAGATATGACACTAAAAGCATAAGTGACAAAAGAAAAAATAGATACATTTGACTTCATCAAAATTATGAACATTTTTGCTGCTAATGATACATTAACTAAAAAGACAACCTGAAAAATGTGAGGAAAATATTAGTAAATCATATATCTGATAAGAGACTTGTATCCAGGTTATATAAAGAACCCTCACAACTCAACAATAAAAAGACAACCCAATTAAAAAAAAAAGCAGGAAAAGATTTGAAGAGACATTTCTCCAAAGATATATAAATGGCAAATAAATATATGAAAGATACCCAATATTATCAGTGATTAGACCCAAATCAAAACAACAATGAGATACTATTTCACACCCAGAAGAATGGTTATAATAAAAAATAATGACAGTAACAAGTGCTGCTGAGGTTGTGGAGAAATTAGAAACCTCATACATTTGCTGGTGGGAATGTAAAATGATGCAACTGCTTTAGAAAACATGTTTTTCTGTTCTTCAGTTGTTAAACAGAGAATTACCATATGATCTAGAAAGTTACTTCTAGGTATATACCCAAGAGAATTGAAAACATAAGGTCACACAAAAACTTGTACACAAATGTTCATAGCAGCATTACTCATAACAGCCAAAAAATGGAAACAACCAAATGTCCATCAACTGGCAAATGAATAAACAAAATGTAGTATATACATACAATGGACTATTATTCGGCTATAAAAAGAAATGAAGCTCTGATACATGCTATGACATGGATGAACTTTGAAAACATTATGCTGAGTGAAATAAGTCAGACACAAAAGGACAACTATTGTACCATTCACTTATATGAAATATCTAGAATAGGCAAATGCATAGAGATCAAAGTTTATTAGAGGTTACCAGGAGCAGGTGGGAGGGGGAAAGGGGAAGTTATTGCTTAAAGGGTACTGAGTTTCTGTTAAGGATGATGAAAACATTTGGGAATGGATAGTGGTGATGTTGAACAACTGGTGAATGTAATTATGTCACTGAATTGTACACATAAAAATGGTTGAAATAGCAAATTTTTTTATATATATTCTGCCACAATAAAATTTTTTAAAATATGGTATATCCATACAACGGAATATTATTTGACCATAAAAAGTAATGAAGTACTGACACTCAAAAACACGGATAAACCTTAAAAACATTATGCTAAGTGAAAGAAGCCTGACATATAAGGCCACATATCGTACGATTCCATTTACATAAAATGTCCAGAATAGGGGAATCCATAGAGACAGAAAGTAGACTAGTGGTTGCCAGGTTCTGAGGAGATGGGGAAATGGGTAGTGACTGCTAATGGGTTTCTTTTTGGGATGGTGAAAATGTTATGAAATTACTTAGTGGTGACAGATTCAAAACTCTGTGAATATACTAAAGACCACTGACTTGTATGTTTTTAGAGGGTGGACATTAAAGGTGTTAAATATGAACTACACGTCAATAAATCTGGTAAAAAATGCATAATCCGTATCAAAGTATTCAATGTTGATGTCTGCCTATAAGAATAGTCACTCTGTCTACTCCACTTTGCACACTTTCTGTAAATTTTGTGACTTAGCCACAAACCCTTTATGTGTTACACACACATATACCCTGAAAGGCCCCTCTTATCATATACATATCATTCTGTGACTGACCCACATACACCTATATGAGGACAGAGGCTGTCACAAGAGTAGTGGAGTTGACAAATGAGAGGACATAGAACTCACCAGGTACAATAGAATCTGGGCAGAAGCAAGAATCTGTTAGAAGTGTTTTAGGTAGGTGTAAGAACATTTATGGGTGCAAGGTAAGGGAAATACCAGGTATGTCTTAGGCTGGGTTCTCTCGAGAAGCAAAACCAGTAAAGTGTATAAATATATATATAGAGAGAGATTACAGCAGGGAAACAGCTCACATGATTGTAGAAGCTGGAACATCCCAAGTCCGTGAATCAGGGTAGAGGCCTTTCCCAAGTCACACAGCTGCAGAAGCTGGCAAGCCCAAGTTGGCAGGTTGGAGAGCAGGGCTCCCGCTCACAGGCTGTGCAGATCGATGAATCCCAGGTTCGGCAGATAAACTGACAGCTCAAGTCCCAAGAACGGGAGATGAGACGACAGGAAGCAGCCGCAGGATCCAGAGAGAGCAAAAAGCCAGAATGTCTGCTTATATACAGATGCGGGCCAAACCTCCAAGGAGACTCCCTTTCATCTGACTGGCTACCCGCAGTATATTCAATTATGGGAGTGATTACATTAAAACACTGAGAATCATGGCCCAGCCAAGCTGACACACAATCTTAACCATCACAGTCCACCCCTTGTCAACTTGGCACATGTACACATCTCCTTAAACCATACAAAATCTCTGAGAAAAGAAAATTAGAAAGTCATACCTGCACCTAACATGATACAACTAACATGCGTACAATCAAAAACGCACTAGCCCCATTTACAGCTTATATTTTATAAGTGAAGGAAACAAAAATATCTGATGCACATATACAAAGTACAAATACTCATAACAATTACAGTCCCCTTTTCTGCAACTGGTCACATGGCCATAACTGGTATTTAGAACTACCTTCTTCCACCACCCATTCTGTATTACCTTTGCCCTCTGCAAGCACCTCGACTGGTCATGGTTCTTTGCCTGGTGGGGTGACCCAAACCTTCATTCCTTAAGGGTCTGTGTCATTAGTAGTCATGTCAGAATTAGGTTGCTGTAGTTTTCCATTGACTTTAATCACAGAGCATGGTAGTACTAAGAGACGCCCCAAGGAATCTCCTGCATTCCAGACATACTCTTCTTTACCTCCATTATGTAATATCAGTTTGATTTCCTTTTAGTAATCAGGATCAATCACACAAGCCAGTATGGTAACTCCCTTCTTTGCCTGTTGATCCAGAGGCATAAGGAGCCCAAAGTGGCCAGGTGGCATTCTTAACTTCCAGTTCAATGGAATCAGTGATGTGTCTCCAGGTGGGAGCATTCCTCCCTTTGGAACTAAGAGCTCTAGGCCTGCAAAGCACAAGGTCGAGGGGACAGGAAGCAAAAATCTTGCAAGTGGGTCACTAGGGGTAATAGTGAGTGGTGCCACTCCCATTTCCACCCCTTGATTCCTGGACCTGTGAATCCTGGCTATGGGAGTAACAGCACCATATATTGGACGCTGGTTTAAAGCATATACAGCCTCCTGGAGAACATTGCCCCAACCCTGCAAGGTATTGCCACCTAGCTGGCACTGTAATTGTGTCTTTAGAAGGCCATTCCATCGTTCTATCAAGCCAGCTGCTTCAGGATGATGGGAAAAATGGTAAGACCAGTGAACTCCATGAGCATGGGCCCACTGCTGCACTTCATCTGCTGTGAAGTGAGTTCCTTGATCTGAGGCAATGCTGTGTGGGATACCATGACAGTGGATAAGGCATTCTGTAAGTCCATGGATGGTAGTTTTGGCAGAAGCATTGTGTGCAGGGAAGGCAAATCCATATCCAGAGTTAAGTGTCTATTCCAGTAAGGACAAAATGCTGCCCTTTCCATGATGGAAGTGGTCCAATGTAGTCAACTTGCCACCAGGTTGCTGGCTGATCACCTCGAGGGATGGTGCCATATCGGGGACTCAGTATTGGTCTCTGCTGCTGGCAGATTAGGCACTAAGCAGAGGCTGTGGCCATGTCAGCCTTGGTGAGTGGAAGTCCATGCTGGTGGGCCCATGCGTAATCTCCATCCCTGCCACCATGGCCACTTTGTTCATGAGCCCATTGAGCAACGACAGGAGTAGCTGGGGAAAGAGGATGACTGGTTTCCACAGAACGCATCATCCTATCCACTTGATTGTTAAAATCATCCTCTGCTGAGGTCACCCTTTGGTGAGCATTCACGTGAGACACAAATATCTTCACTTCTTTAGCCCATTCGAAGAGGTTTATCCACATACCTCTTCCCCATAAATCCTTGTCTACAATTTTCCAATCATGTTCCTTCCAAGTACCTGACCACCCAGCCAAACCATTGGCCGCAGCCCATGAATCAGTATATAATTGCACATCTGGCCATTTCTCCTTCCAAGCAAAGTGAACAACCAGGTGCACTGCTCAAAGTTCTGCCCATTGAGAGGATTTCCCTTCACCACTGTCCTTCAGGGAGGTCCCAGAAAGGGGCTGTAGTGCTGCTGCAGTTCACTTTCAAGTGGCGCCTGTAAATCGCGCAGATCCATCTATAAACCAGGCGTGAGTTTTCTCTTCCTCAGTCAACTGATCATAAGGAACTCCCCATGAGGCCATAGGTGCAGACTGGGAGATGGAAGGTAATGTGACAGGAGTGGAGACCATGGGCATTTGGGCCACTTCCTCATGCAACTTACTCGTGCCTTTGGGTCCTGCTCGGGCCCGATCTCGAATATACCACTTCCATTTAATGATGGAGTGCTGCTGTGCACGTCCAACTTTATGGTTCTGTGGGTCAGACAACACCCAGTTCATGATGGGAAGCTCAGGCCTCATGGTGACTTGGTGTCCCATGGTTAAGTGTTCAGTCTCTACTAAGGCCCAGTAACAAGCCAAAAGTTGTTTCTCAAAAGGAGAGTAGTTATCTGCAGAGGATGGCAGAGCTTTGCTCCAAAATCCTAAGGGTCTGTGCTGTGATTCACCAGTAGGGGCCTGCCAAAGATTCCAAACAGCATCTCTATCTGCCACTGCCACTTCAAGCACCATTGGATCAGCTGGATCATATGGTCCAAGTGGCAGAGCGGCTTGCACAGCAGCCTGAACCTGTTGCAGAGCCTTCTCTTGTTCTGGTCCCCACTCAAAACTAGCAGCTTTTCGAGTCACTTGATAAATAGGCTGGAGTAGCACACCCAGATGAGGAACATGATGCCTCCAAAATCCAAAGAGGCCCACTAGGCACTGTGTCTCCTGTTTAGTTGTGGGAGCAGCAAGATGCAATAACTTATCTTTCACTTTAGAAGGAATGTCTCAACATGCCCCACACCACTGGACCCCTAGAAATTTCACTGCAGTGGAAGGTGCCTGAATTTTTGTGGGATTAATCTCCCACCCTCTAGCATGCAAATGTTTTACCAATAAGTCCAGAGTCATTGACACTTCTTCCTTACTAGGTCCAATCAGCATAACGTCATCAATGTAATGGACCAGTGCGATGTCCTGTGGAAGGGAAAGGTGATCAAGGTCCCTCTAGACCAAATTATGACATAGGGCTGGAGGGTTAATGTAGCCCTGAGGTAGGCAAGTGAAGGCGTACTGTTGGCCTTGCCAGCTGAAGGCAAACTGCTTCTGGTGGTCCTTTGAAACAGGTGTGGAGAAAAAGGCATTAGCAAAATCAATAGCTGCATACCAGGCACCAGAAGATGTATTAATTTGCTCAAGCAGTGAAATTACATCTAGAACAGCAGCTGCAATTGGAGTCACCACCTGGTTAAGTTTTCGATAATCTACTGTCATTCTCCAAGATCCATCTGTTTTTTGCACAGGCCAAATAGGCGAGTTGAATGGGGATGTGGTGGGAATCACTACCCCTGCATCCTTCAAATCCTAGATGATGGCAGTAATCTCTGCAATCCCTCCAGGAATGCGGTATTGCTTTTGGTTTACTATTTTCCTAGGTAGAGGCAGTTCTAATGGCTTCCACTTGGCTTTTCCTACCATAATAGCCCTTACTCTATTTGTCAGGGATCCAATGTAGGGGTTCTGCCAGTTGCTGAGTATATCTATTCCAATTATGCGTTCTAAAACTGGGGAAATCACTACAGGATGGGTTCGGGGACCCACTGGACCTACTGTGAGATGGACATGAGCCAAGACTCCATTAATAACCTGACCTTCATATGCCCCCACTCTGACTGGTGGGCCACAGTGATGTTTTGGGTCTCTTGGAATTAGTGTCAGCTCAGAGCCAGTATCCAGTAATCCCTGAAAAGTCTGATTATTTCCTTTTCCCCAATGAACAGTCACTCTCGTAAAAGGCCATAGGTCCCTTTGGGGGAGGCTGGGAGAAAGATTAACAGTGAAAATTTTTGGCAGTGTATTGGAGTCCTTCCTCAAGGGGACCTGGCCTCCCCTTCATTCAAGGGGTTGTGAGTCTTTAAACTTGCTCAAATCTGGGAATTGATTGAGGGACCGTGACTCTCTATTCTGGCGATTTGAGTTAGACCGCTGTTCACCTGACCTAGAATTCATCCATTGGTATAGACCAAGTAAATATTTAGTAGATTTCCTATCTATTTCACTCCTAGGGACACCATGACCAAGTAGCCAATGCCATAAGTCCATACAAGTCAGACTACTCTCATTACTGCTTTGAGTCCTCTGTCCATTACTGTAACCACGCCCACCTTGTCTTTGTTGATTGAGTGTAGCCACTTGGCCCCTACTACCAGGGGGTCCAATCAGCCCCATTGTAGTTAGGTGTCTTAATTCAGTTAGGGCAGTTCCCACTGTCAAATCTGACTTACATAAAATAGCAATCACAGCAGTCTTCAAGGATGCTGGAGCTCCCTTCACAAATTTGTTCCTCGCAGTTGTGGTAAAAGGTGTGTCCTCTGGACACTCCATGTATGGGTCTGTGGGTCTAACTTGATAAATCCACTCTAGCATGCCAATTTCCCTAAGCCTTTGGATACCTTCTTCTACAGTATACCAAGGCAGGTCTGGTACTTCA
Source organism: Dugong dugon (assembly GCA_030035585.1). Lineage (NCBI taxonomy): Eukaryota > Metazoa > Chordata > Mammalia > Sirenia > Dugongidae > Dugong > Dugong dugon. The sequence continues at coordinate 23,624,299 of CM057481.1, read as the reverse complement.
ACTTGATTTAGTGTTGGCCACCTCATAATCCATGCTTCAGCAACCCAACCAGATAAACTGTTAGATCCTTTCCTAACTTCTCGAGCTGAAACACTGAGGAAACAGTCTGTGCTCAGTGGACCCATATCAATAAACTCAGACCGATCCATCTTTATGTTCCTTGCACCATTATCCCACACCCTTAATAGTCATTCCCACACATATTTCCCAGGTTTCTGTTTGTACATATTAGAAAACTCAAGTAGTTATTTTGGAGTGTAGCGTACCTCCTGCCAGGTCACACTTTGTACTTCACCTTTTGGGGCTCTCTAGGACTTAAGCCTAGCTATAGGTCTAGAAGCCAGAATCAGTAGTGTGGAATTGTTTTGCAAACATTCAGCATTATCTTGTAAAGCATCTGCCTCAGGCGATGTTCCAGGCAATGACTCAGGCAAGTGCTCTTTAAAGGCAGCTGGGCTAAGGCTAATCTCCTCAGATTCAAGTGGAGGGGCTAATGGTTTTCCTGGGCAGGGTGGTTTAGCAGACAAACATGAAGTAATCTCTTCAGATGGAACTGGTTCTGCTGGTAGGAGTGATTCAATGGAATTTACAGGCTCAGTGTCCCCAGCTTCCTGATTATCTGCCCATATGTCCCCATCCCAAGTCTCAGGATCCCATCTCTTCCCAATCAATGCCCTTACTTTAACTTCAGACACCTCTTGAGCTTTGCAATTGAGCTGGTGTTGTAATTCAGCCACTCTTACAATAAGACTCTGGGTTTGGTTTTCAGCAATTTCGGCTCTGTTACTACAAGAAATAAGGCTTTCTTTCAAAGCACAAGCGGAAGCCTTGATTGAGGTCATGTATGTGGCACTTGAGGCTTGACTCTGAAGCCCTGAGCCCGTCTCTTTCCTTCATCAGTTTGTCTAGTGAAAGTAGGACAAACCAACCAGCTTCCTTATACTTCTCATTCTGACAAAGCTGTAGAAAGATATCACACATGTGTTCACCCTGAGCCTCACCTTTCACCAATACCTGATCTACCAGTGGTGATATTTTGCGTATTTATATCGCCATCTCGCTCCATGGACTAGCAGTGACCTCTTTACTGCTGGAAGCAGAGTCATCAATGTCTTTATGACTAACTAGACTTGAGAACAAATTTAGAAAACTGATCCTTACAATTTTGTTTCTCTAGAACCACTCCTGGTACCAAATGTCTTAGGCTGGGTTCTCTAGAGAAGCAAAACCAGTAAAGTGTATAAATATATGTACAGGGAGAGATTATATCAAGGAAACAGCTCACGTGATTGTAGAAGCTGGAACCTCCCAAGTCCGTGGATCAGGGTAGAGGCCTCTCCCAAGTCACGCAGCTGCAGAAGCTGGCAAGCCCAAGATCGGCAGGTGGCAGAGCAGGGATCCCACTCACAGGCTGTGCAGATCGATGAATCCCAGGTTTGGCAGATAAGCTGACAGCTCAAGTCCCAAGAACGGGAGATGAGACGACAGGAAGCAGCCGCAGGATCCAGAGAGAGCAAAAAGCCAGAATGTCTGCTTATATACAGATGCGGGCCACACTGCCAAGGAGACTTCCTTTCATCTGATTGGCTACTCGCAGTATATTCAATCATGGGAGTGATTACATTAAAACACTGAGAATCATGGCCCAGCCAAGGTGACACACAATCTTAACCATCACAAGGTAGTTGAATAAAAACCTAGGAAAACCACATAGTTACTAACAAAATCAACAAGGGTATCAAGTCTGATGTCCTTTATGGGTAGTTAGAAAAAGAAAAAGCAGGGAATAAAACTTCAGGGAAGAAAAACATGCAGTACTTCGATTTTTTTTTTTTTTTTGGTAAATCATAAAGGATCACAAAAAATATATAATCAGAAATTATTTTGCAGAAGTTACAAAACAACTTCAATAAAAAACAAGACTCATAAAAGGATTTCTGGGCAGGGATTAGAGAAAGACTTAGGGAAAAACACACAATGCAGGAATTATAGCACTGGATAATTATTTTCCAGGTTTTAGGCTGTTTTGAGCATTTCCCCATAGCCTGAAATTATTATCTTAAGCTGGCTGCTGTGCTCTAACAGTTTGTGTTAATTCACCTTCCTTTATTTCCTGTCTGGTAAGTCATATGCTGTATTAAATAAACGTAATAAATGGGCAATTTACTATCTCTGACAGAAGTCAACAGGCTCAAACACACTCGTGGAAGTTATATGTATAATAACAAACACCTGTGTTAATTTCTTTTCATGAGGCGCACAATAGCATCCTCCTCAAGGAAGCACCTTTTGATAAAGTGAATATATAAAGTATTCATCATATCATTTTTTTCTTGTCTCTCTGATGTGCCAGCAAGCATATGTTTCTTTCGATTAATATTCTTTTACTTGCACAAAAACTGTTTGCCAATAAATGTATTTTTGGAGGGCAGTGAAATAATGGAGGGGATATTTGAATGAAGTTTAGGATAAAAACACTACTCATAACACGTTCAAAAGATTTGATTCAGTTCAATTCAATCCACCTCTACAAATAATTAATAAATACCTACTGTGTGTCCTACAGAGGTACCTCAGTGGTATGAGCAGTTTGTGATCGGCTGCTAGCCTAAAGGTTGGTGATCTGAACCTGCCCAGTAGTGCCACAGAAGAAAGGCCTGGCAATCTGCTTCCATAAAGAGTAAAGTCAAAAAAATTCTATGGAGCAATTCTACTCTGTAACACATGGGGTTGCCCTGATTCAGAATCAACTCGACTGGTTTATGTGTCCTACAAGTCCCTAGGTGGCGCTGTCCTCACTTTCACAGAGTTTATAATCTTGTATGTAAACCAAGCCTACACAAAATGATTAAAAGAACAAGATAAAAGGATGTACCATCTTGCACTATAAAGATATGCTGTAAAACTTTATGAAATTCTCCCTCTAAGAACAGGTGCTATTGTGCAGTGTATGTCTATATCACATTTAAAGGGCACCATTCACATAGTAGATGTGGTAGATTTGTAACTGATTGTAATTTTTTGCAAGATGAAAGTACTGTCTTGAGAAGAGGGAGCATCTTTTCTAATGAGCACAGAAATGCCACAGGGGCTAATGGAGGCCTTGGTGATTATTTGGGTGAAGGCAAGGTGATGAATTTCGTGAGAGCAGAGTTTGTCTTATTCGGCTTTGTGCAAATAAGTTTACTGAAGAATAATAACTTGTTGAGTTACAAAGGTGAAAACATTTTTTTCCCAGTCATACCTTCAACCATTCTATGTTGAATCATTCTTGTCTGGCCCTTAGTAACACTGAGGGAAGATTCCATCTTGTTCCAACTCCTTTAGTGATTAATATTTAGTACAATCCAGTTCAAAACTTAGTGTCATATCAGATTAAAGTCATCTCTTCTTGCCTTGTCCAGCACAGCATAGAGATGCTGCTTCAAGGCCACCATCCCTCTTCTGATTCTACTCCTCTGAGGTTGGAAAGGAGCTGGAAGGAGTGATAAGGGAAGTGATATTTCTTACAAAATATGCTCCCTTCTTAAAGAAGATCTAAATTAATGAAAAGATATCCAATGTTCATGGATCAGAAGATTTAATATTCTTAGGAACAACAAGCTGGCAATATTCCCCAAACTGATCTACAGATTCATTGCAATCCCTATCAAAATTCCAGCTGTCTTTATCACAGAAATTGAAAAACTGACTCTAAAATTCATATGAAATGCAAGGGATCCAAAATAGGCAAAATTATCTTGAAAAAGAAGAACAAAGTCAGAGAGCCCACACCTCCTGATTTCCAAACTTATGACAAAGATACAGTAATCAAGACAATGTGGTACTGCCATAAGGATAGGCATACAGATATACAGATCAATGGAATGGAATTGAGAGTCCGGAAATAAACTCTTACATTCATGCTCAATTGATTTTTGACAAGTGTGCTAAGGCAGTCCAGTGGCGAGAAAACAGTCTTTTCAAAAGTGGTGCTCAGACAATTGGATATCTCCATGCAAAATAATGAAGTTGGGCCCCTACCCCATGCCATATACAAACATTAACTCAAATGGATCATAGATCTAAACATAATCTTTTGGAGGTGATGAAAATATTCTAAATTTAGATAGTGGTGATGACTGTATAACTCTGAATATACCAAAAACCACTGGATTGTATACTTTTAATGAGTGAATTTTATGGTATGTGAGTTATATCTCAATAAAGCAGTTTAGAAAAAAATATTTACATGACTTACTAGAAGAAAGTATAGGTAAATATATAATCTAGAGGCAAAGAAAGCCGTTCTAAGTATGATACAAAGGCAAAAATATAATAAAAAATGATTTCTGTATTTCACTACAATTAAAAAAAATTTCCATATAAAAAATACCATTGACAAAATTTCACAATATATACCAGTCTTAATAATATCCTTAATATATAAAGAGTCATTAAAATCGGTAAGAGAAAATTATCAAGACCCTAACAGAAACATGGGTAAAGTATATGAACAAACAATTCACCAGATAAAAAATAGAATGGCTAATAAACATATAGAAAATATTCCAATTTACTGACAGTCAAAATAATGCTGATTAAAACACAATGAAATGCTTCTTTCACACATTAGATTGGTGAAGGTTCGAAGGAAGTAGAATACCTATGACTGGTGAGTATATGGGAAAACAGGATGCTCATATACCTTTGGTGGGAATGTAACTTGGAATAACCATGCTGAAGGTAATTTAAAAATACAAACTAAATGGTTAAAAATATGTAAATACTTTGTCTAAGTAATTCTTTCTGGAATTATATTCCAAGAAATAATGCAATAGGTATTCAAAAGAATATGTGCAAGGCTATATATTCTTGTGAATATTCATGAAAAACTAGAAACAACCTAAGTGCCAAACAACAGATGTAAATAAATCTAAACAATAGAACACCATAGCCATTAAAATTACTTGGAGGCATATTGAAGTGGACATTGCTGGTTGCCTACTTAGCATCTATTCTCTCTGTCTTCATTCCTAGAATCCCATAAAGCCGCTGGACTCAGGGAAAGCTGCCCCGGACCCCTGCCATCCCCAAAGACAAAAGTAACCTGAATGGTATAAGTGTTTCATGGATAAGCATGGAATTCAATACAGGTCAATAAGATGCAAAAAAGAGTGATAAAGCATTGAGCTGGATATTTATGTTTGGTGTACTTTTCTATATGCATATTTAATGGGAAGAAAAGTTTTATAAAAGAGAAGAAAGGCAACATCTTTTTTGCTTGATTTGGTTTCGAAGATAAATCTTGGCCTTCTAGCATGGTGATTCTTAAGGCAGCTTATTACAGAGAAGTCCATCAGTTTCTCTTCATTTATTGTTCTATTACCTCCCTTTTCATTCACCTTCCCCTTTCTCTGTCAAGGCCTCTCTAAAAACATATTGCTTCTGCTCAAGAATATTATCAGTAACTAGGAAAATCATCAGGACTTACTGATGGGCTATAGCTCCAATTCTGAATTCAGTCAGTTCCCTGAAAGGTATTTATATTACTTAAATCATTGTTTATGAGTAAAGTTGGGTAACGCTCACATAGTATGCAATATGGGGAACTAATGGTTGACAAAAATGTTTACTTCTACATTTCCCAACTTGAGGATGTTTGATTACGCAACTGTAAAAAAGTTCTAACATGTATTTTTGGTGTTACACATTTATTGTTTTCTGCTTTCAGTATATTTTTCTTCCAATAGCTCCAAAGTAGCAGAAGCATGCACAGATGACAAGAAACTATATTAATGTAATTTACACGTCGAGGAGCATTTTAATTTAAAAATGATACTATATTTCTCTCATAGATTCAGGTTTTTAATTCAACCTCTGATTTTTTGTACTATTCAGAGTGTAGACATTGGTCTTGGAATTAAACTTATATTTCAAGCGATAAAGAATAATTCAAAAGGAAGTATTTAATCTCTTATTTTTCTCAAGAAAAAAAGAGTTTCCCACTTGAATAAAGGCTGAATTATGGTGATAACTCAAACAATTGGAAAACATAATACAGAAGAGATTGAGAATTGCAGTTATATGAAGAAAGAAACATCTCATTATGGATTTTACTAGGAATTAAATTGGTAACAACAAAATCTGACAATAACTTTCCTGTAAGTGGTTATAATGATTAAAGATTCAGATAAAAATAAAAACAAACCAAACTAGCTGCTGTCGAGTCAATTCGGACTCATAGCGACCCTATAGGACAGAGAAGAACTTCCCCATAGGGTTTTCAATGCTGTAACTTTTATGGAAGCAGATTGCCACATCTTTCTCCCATGGAGAGCCTGGTGGGTTTGAACCACCTACTTTTCAGTTAGCTGTTGAGCACTTAACTGTTGCACCACTAGGGCTACTAAAGATTCAGATAAAAGACCTAAATTCTCTCCTGTTTTGGAATTTAACCAGTATTCTATATATTTTGTGTAGACTGATAATTGCTTTCTACTTATTTGTTTTTAACCAAATAAAGGAAATTACAAATACTCTGACAAGATACTCAAGAGGGGAAAGAAGAGAGGATATAGCTATACATTCCATGCGTGTATGTATGTATGCATTTACAAATCTATCAATATCTATTATAATAACAGCATATAGTTGATTTATTTTTAAATGAAATCCTATGCCCTGAATCTGGAGGTCATTCCTAATTTCCTAATATGTCGGGAAATTTATGGTTAAGAGTCTTAATTTTCTTAGTAGACTTTGATAGTATTTTCACATAGTGCTTATATAACTTGGACCAAGTTGATTGCCAAGTTTCAAGTTATGGTAAAAAATAATCCATGTGATCTGATCCTCAGGATAAGTGCAACAATCAGGCAAAAATAGTGGATTTGGCATTCTTGTATCTAAAAGGCCCCAGTGCATAACCGATTTACCAATTTAGTTGATAGCTAAGGTCTCAGTTGCTCCAATTCCCAGTTATAACATTACTTGGGTGGATGATTGGCAATGGGAACAAAGCCTCAGGCCCAGTGATAGTTGCATTATGACTCTAAAGCACATCTTTGGCTGATAGCTCAGAGGTTATTGTTCCACACTAAGAGAACTAACAAAACTAGTCTCATTGGGTTTACTCTGTTGCATGCTCATAGACAATCACATCACTAACTCTTTTCAGGTGCCCTGTTGCAGGGCCCATCCATCACCCCTGCTAGAAACACAGCTCCAGGCAAGTGCCTTAGCAATGGGGGTGTGCAGTTTGACAGCGTTTTATCAACCTATCACCACCTCATACGGCTGCCACCGCCACCATGCTAGAACGTGTGATACACTAAATCAAAGAGACAGAGAAAAGTCCTCTTAGCCCTTGCTACCACCTTTCCGGATAATTGTTGGTAAGTAACAGAACCTCTTTATTGTACCTGTTTTCTCATTTGTACAATAGAAATGACACTAACTGTTAAGGATGATATAAAGATAAATTGGCCCAATAGGGTAGCATTTTGAATTCTTTGCAGGTGTTATTTAAACCACAGCCGTTAATCAGTTAATAAAAAGGGTTTATTTGTTTGCCACAATGTGTGGATTACAATACAGTTCTAAGAACTTCTGGGGATTATAAGGAAACTAGAGGACATATCTCTATTCTCAAGGAATTACTATACTTCAGGTGAGACAGGACCAACCCAGTGAAAATTGGCAAGCACCCTAATGAAAATATAACCAAGACTCTGATGTTCTTTTACGGACCCACCCAGGTGCAGATGTGGTTAACTGGAAGCTCTGCTGAACTCAAGGAGAAAAAACTAGGCGTAAGGTGGGTTCATTACTGAGGGTTTAATTATTTTCATAAATCATTTTAGCACAGTATCATGCTACCAAGCAATTTTTGTATTAGAAGCCTTATTGTACTGAAAAACTAATTCTTTACATTAAAAATGATAGGTTCAATTTTGTATAACTACATATGTTAATTATCACTATAATTATCACTTTGGTTCACACACAACTTTTCCTCAAGGAAAGAATGCACATATGTGTATAAATGATGGTTTAAATGTCTAGTTTTAAGTGACTTATGAGTTAATAATACAAAAGTAACATAGCGATATACATACTGAACATGCTACTGAACCTGAAAGCTATATATTAGCAGCCCACTTTCCCCACCTGCAGCTAAAGAAATGACATTAAATCAGACTCCAATGAGAAGAGTGGAGCGTAGCTAAGCAACGCTGCCAAATTTCAAAGGAAAAGAGTTATGAAAACAAGCCCCAAATTTAGCTATTAAACGTATATTCATTAGCGCAGCTAAAAAAGCCTTCATACAATGATTCTCAACACTTAATAAAAAAAATAAACATAAATGTCAGAAGCCAGAGCAGGGCATACTGTACAACTGAAATTCTTGAGGCTAAAATATCTGTTATGGAGCTGTTAAGTCATCTCTCCTGTCACGTGTCTGTCAGGACTGCCTGCTCCATTACTCCCCCCTCTCTCCTTCAAAACTTGGTTAATAACCCAGATGGTACTTACGTGGGTGTGTACACTTCGCTATAATCATTGAACTACTCACTTATGATTTGTGCTGGATACTTCAACTAAAAAGAAAACAAACCATATCTGAGACTGTCACCATGAGCCAGAATTGACTTGACAGCAACTGGTTTTTCATGAGTCATTACACACTTGCTTGTACTAATAACCAGGTTGCTATCTTTCAAATGCTTCAATATGCTTACCTATATTATGTGTGCCTTGACTGAAAGTTATTATACCTTCATTATCCATTTCTTTGCATATTTTTAGCTTACTTGTGTTCGTTCGCTTTTTCCTGTGAAACCTCAACTTCTTTGTCCGCCATCTCCTTTGTAACTCTCCCACATTGAGGTTAAGCAGGCAGGAGTGTGTTGGTAAAGTGGCTCTCCAAAAAAAGAAGAAAGCCCTGATCTGAAGCTGTTGCCAATTTCTGTGGTGCAAATACTCCAACTATAACTAATTTTTCAAAGTCCCAAGGTTTAACAACCAAACCAAAACCACACCCAAAGCCGTTGAGTCCATTCTGATTCACAGTGACCCTATAGGACAGATTAGAACTGCCCCGTAGGGTTTCCAAGGAGTGGCTGGTGGATTCAAATTGCCGACATTTTGGTTAGCAGCTGAGCTCTTAACCGCTGTGCCACCAGGCTCTGACGAAATTCCTGAATACTTAACAATCGGCTGTCGTGAACCAGCATGAGCCAGCTCCAGCCACCTCGGTAAGCAATAAGATCATTGCTAGTTTTGCTCCATCTTAGAACAGCATTTTCACTAACTGCTCACTCACTCATGCCACCACCAAGTTTTTCCAGCTGTGGGCACAGACATCATAACATATTTCAGTGTGGAATCAGTGATGGGTGAAAATTGTTCTCTCTGTGCATCCCTGTGGAGCTGAAGCTAAATAAGTCAATTTGCTGAATTCCTTAGAACCAAGTATTTATTTCATCACAAACCGATATTTCCCACTTGTCAGGAAATGTAATAGAGCCAAGACACCAACTGCTTTGTTTTCTGCCACAAGTGCAGACTAAACAAAATGGTTATTCAATAAGCCGTATTAAACTGAAGGATGCATTTTCAAAATGGTAAGCAGGCAAGTAAACAGGGCAACATTAACGCCTGAGGGAATTATGGGTATGAACATTTTCTTTCTGCCACTGTGTAAACCTGCCCCTGCTATAAATGCTCAGTGGCATAAATTCTGATCACAGACAGGTTTTGCTCTTGGAAGCTCAAATACAGAAAACCCAAAACCAAACCAAACCTATTGCCATCAAGTCGATTCCGACTCATAAGGACCCTATAGGACAGAGTAGAACTACCCCACAGGGTTTCCCTGGAGTGTCTGGTGGATTCGAATCACCGACCTTTTGGGTATCAGCCATAGCACTTAACCTCTACGCCACCAGGGCTCTAAATATAGGAAGGCAACTGAAATTTTCAGTGTCAGCATTTTGGAGGGCAATATTTTTTCCTGATTCATGAGGAGGCCTATTATTTCAGCATGGACTGATCAGAAAAGAACACTCACAAGAGAAATAAAGGATCTGAAATACGGTAGAAAAACCCTTTTGAAAAATGCCAATTCTGCTGACAATGAGAATCCAGGGCTCTTCTGTTGTCCCAAATGAGACAGAAGGTGGAGGAAAGGAACACTGTCAAAATTCTCTCCCCAAATTATCATCACTTCAAGTTTCCTGGGGCCAGTGGACATGACTGAAATTGAATGCTAGTTCTTTTGGCCTCTCCCTTTGCTCTCTCTCTTCCCTACCCTACTTCCCACCTCCAGTGGCATCACAGCTTGAAATTAGACAATCATTTCTATGGCTTCCTTCTCAATCGAAGCCAGGTCTCCTAAGGAGTCATGAAAAGTACCAGAAGGACACAGAGTAGGAGCTGGTACAAGCTTGGGGATTATTTCAAAGGTCATGACTTACCTGATTTTTTTATTACAATTTGTTGGGGAGATATGACCCTGCTGTATTTACGGATATTCTCCCACACGTCTATCTTCCTTATGTGAAAATCTCTACAAATTATGGTGACAGATCAGGGTATATCATACAACTCTCACTCTTTTTCAGTTGTGATCTTTCTCTTTTCCTACATACATGCCTGTACTACTCCTCCCGCCCACAGTGACCCTTTGCCTAGCTTTCAGCTTAATTTTCCTCTTTTGCAGTGTTGTGTTACAAAAGTAGACCTTCTGTCAGAAGTTTTCCTGAGGTCATCCTGTAAAAACCACCATTCTTAATACTTAATTCAAATTTCATGCTATCATTAAATGGAATGAAAATAAGGGTTACAGTTGGATTCCCTAGGAAGCAGTCTCTGAGACAGGGTTCAATGGTCAGGGAATGCCCTTGAGATCAACAGCCGTGGAAAGGAGGGGAAAAGAGGGGTTGGGCAAGGGGACAAGATGAACTGTGATGTGGGCTTAGCAGCCTCAGTTACAGGCAGAAATGGCTCATTGGAGTTGTCAAACTTTGGGTTGAAATGGCTGGGCCTTTATACCCCCGCTCCATGAGCCTTTAGATGTGGGCCTCCTCCAGAAGGGCATGACCTTGGGTGAGGCAACTTTATGCAGCTGAGGCATTCTCCAAGGGACTTAAAGCTGGAAGCTGTTTTCCTGAAACACTCACAGCAGCTGGAACAACAAATCCTTCCCTGAAGGGAGATTTAAGTACCACACCTCCATGTCCACCACAATTTATTTCTTTATCCTGAAAAATATCCATTGTCTTCACACATCTTATATTCTTTATAACGGCATAAATAGGCTACTAAGCAATAAGTTAAAAACTATTTATGATTTCGACAGTGACAGAGCAATTGGGCATCCATAAGCCAAAAAACAAACAAAAAACCTCAAGCTAAACCATACGCTTTACACAAAAATGAACTCAAAACGCATCATGGACTTAAAAGTAAAACGTAAAATTAAACTTTCAGAAAAATGCATAAAAGAAAAATTTGGGTTGTAAAACTAGGCAGAGTTCTTAGACTTGACACGAAAAGCACGATCCATAATAGGAAAAATCAATAAATCAGACTTCATCAAATTAAAAACTTTTCCTCTGTAAAAGCCCATATGAAGAGGATGAAAAGATAAGCTACCAATGGGAGAAAATATTTGCAAACCACATATCTGAAAAAGGACTAGTATCTAGAATATATAAAGTACTCTTAAAAGTCAAGGATAAAGAATTGACAAATGTTATATGTATTTTTACCATTAAAAAAAAAGTTAACACTAAAGAACAAAATGATCCAATTAGAAAAATGAAAAAAAAAAAAAAAAAAGAACAGATATTTCACTGAAAAGGATATACAGGTGGCAAATAAGCATGTGAAAAGATGTTCAATATCACTAGCCATCAGAGAAATGCAAATTAAAATCACACTGAGACATCACTACATACCTATCAGAATGGCTAAAATAAAAATAGTGACAATACCAAATGCCAACGAGGAGGTAGAGAAACTGGATCAATCACACATTGCTGGTAGGAATGTAAAATGATACAGTCACTCTGGAAAACAGTTTGGCATTTTCTTAACAAACTAAACAGGCAACCACGATATGACCCAGCAGTTGCACTCCTGGGCATTTATCCCAGAGAAATGAAAATATATGTTCACACAAAAACCTGTACACAAATGTTTATGGCAGCCTTAGTTGTGATATCCCTAAGCTGGAAACAACTCAGATGTTCTTCAATGAGTGAATGGTTAAAAAAAAAAAATCATACATCCAATCATGGGATACCACACTAAGCAACAAAAAGGAACAAAATATTGATATATGCAGCAACCTGGATGAATGTCCAGGGAATTATGCAGAATTACACCATGTTGACACTGTCCCTTCTCAACCTTGGGTTCCCTATTACCAGCTTTCCTGTCCCCTCCTGCCTTCTAGTTCTTGTCCCTGGACTGTTGTGCCCCATTAGTCTCGTTTTGTTTTATGGGGCTGTCTAATCTTTGGCTGAATGGTGAACCTCGGGAGTGACTTCATTACTGAGCTAAAAGGGTGTCCGGGGGCCATACTCTTGGGGTTTCTCCAGTCTCTGTCAGGCCAGTAAGTCTGGTCTTTTTTTGTGAGTTAGAATTTTGTTCTACATTTTTCTCCAGTTCTGTTCAGGACCCTCTGTTGTGATCCCTGTCAGAGCAGTCAGTGGTGGTAGCCAGGCGCCATCTAGTTGTACTGGACTCAGTCTGGTGGAGGCCTTGGTAGCTGTGGTCCATTAGTCCTTGGGACTAATCTTTTCCTTGTATCCTGTTCTCTTTATTCTCCCTTGTTCCCTAAGGGGTGAGACCAGTAGAGTATCTTAGATGGCTGCTCACAGGCTTTTAAGACCCCAGACGCTACTCACCAAGGTAGAATGTAGAACATTTTCTTTATAAAATGTGTTATGCCAATTGAGCTAGATGTTCCCCGAGATCATGGTCCCCACAGCCCTCCTGGGCAGATCTTTTAATCTATACGGTATCAGTCGGGGTCATTCACTTGGCTGCATTCAGGTGGTGAGTGGGTGGGCTGGAAATTCTAAGAAAGCTTAACTTACAAGTCTGGTACCTCAGTGCTCCTCACATGGCCTCTCTATCCACATGGCTAGCAAGGGCTTCCTCACAGCATGATGGTCTCAGAGTAGTAGGACTACTGCTATGGCAGCTGAGTTTCAAAAGGGAGCACATGAATTGACAAACGTTGAAACTGAAGATCTCTTAAGTTCCAGCCTTGGAAATTAGGCAGCATCACTTTTGCCACATTCTTTAGTCAAAACAAGTCACAGAACTCAGACTCAAGAGGAGGGAAAACAGACTCCAACTCTCAATGTGAGGAGTGGCAAAGAATTTGTGCTCATCTTTACTCTACCATAAACCAAAAACTAAACCCCTTGCTGTCGAGTAGATTTCAACTCATATCACCCCTATAGGACAGGGTTGAACTGCCCTATAAGGTTTTCAAGGCTGTAATCTTTACGGAAACAGACTGTCATATCTTTTTCCCAGCAGAGTGGCTGGTGGATTTCAACAGCTGACCTTTCAGTTAGCAGCAAACTGCTTAACCACTGCACCACCAGGGCTTTTCTACCACACCATAGGGGACAATTAGTTAAACATTTGAAAAAAAAAATTTTTTTTCTTTGTGGGAAGTGTTTTAAAAATTATTATTACATATTCAATTAAAAATATATATTGAGCTATTCAGATTTTTATTTCATCTTGTGTCAGTTTTGGTAAAGTATGTTTTCTAAGGATTTTGTCTAGTTCATCTAAGCTACAGAATTTATTGGCATAAAGCTGTTTGTAATATTGCCGTATTACCCTTTCAATGTTTGTAGAATCTGTAGGGATAAATCTTTTCATTCCTGATATTGTTAATTGGTGTTTAATTTCTTTCTTTCTTTCTTTTCTTTTTTTTTTTTTTGATCAGTTAGCTAGAAGTTTATCAAGGAACCAACATTTGGCTCTGTTAATTTTCTATTTCATTGATTTCTGCTCTTATATCATTTCCTTCCTTCTCCTTTCCTTTGGGTATAATATGTCTTTTAATTCAGTTTATTTAGTGGAAATAGGACTATTCAGAGTTTCTATACTTTCTTGTGTTAGTCTTGGTAGGTTGTGCTTGTCTATCAATCAGCTGATGAAAATTGGCCACTTCATTTAAATTTTAAAATTAATGATCATAAAGTTGGTCATAATATCATCTTATAATCTTTCTATGTCATTGGAATCTGTAGTCAATTCTGCTTTTTAGTTCCTGATATTGGTGATTTGTGACTCCTTGCTTTTTCTTTGGTTGTTCTTTCTAGGAGTTTATCAGTTTAATAGGCTTTTAAAATTACTAAATTTTGGTTTTTTAATTCTCTCTCATGTACATTTAAGAAGCCCTGGTGGCGCAATGGTTAAGCTCTTGGCTGATAACTGACAGGTTGGTGATCTGAAACCACCCAGTGGCTCTGTGGGAGAAAGACCTAGTGATCTGCTTCTGTAAAGATTACAGCCCAGAAAACCCTATGAGGCAGTTCTACTCTGTCACATGGGTCACTATGAATCAGAATCAACTTGACAGCATCCAACTACAACAACAATGTAAATTCATTTTCCATTTCATTAATTTCTGCTATTATAACTTCTTCTATTTTCTTAGGGTTTTATTTGCTGTTAATTTTTTACTTTCTTAAGCTGGATACATAAATAATTGGTTTTCACCCATTCTTCTTTTCTAACATATGCATTTAGGGATATAAATTTCCATCTATGATAGGTTTAGCTACATCACAAATTTTGCTAAACTGCATTTTCATTGTCATTCCATTAAAAATTTTTCTGATATCTTTTATGATTTTTGGTTACTTTCTCTTCGTAAGTTGTTTTAAAATGCATTATTTAATTTCCAAATATTTGGGGGTTTTCTAGTAATTTCTTTGTTATTGATTTTTCATTTACTTCCATTGTGACAATGGAATATACCCTATAGAACAATATTTTTACACAAATAATGCATACCTTTTATGTTTGCCAACTGCGCCCTCCTCCTATGAGCTATTTTCGTAAGCATGCTATGCTAATTTTTTTTACACATAGTGGTGCTTATGAAAATACCTCAAGGGGAGAGGGCACGGTTGGCAAACAAATGTAGAAAGCATGTTACTTGTGTAAAAATATGGTATTTACTTTAATTCTTCATAACTGGTTGAGATTTGTTTTATGGCCCAGCATGTGGTTTAATTTGGTTAAATGTTGTATGTGCTATATGATAATAAATTTACCTATTTTTCATCTTAGTTCTGTCCATTTTGTGCTTTATACATTTTGAAGCTATGTTATTAAATTCATAAAAATTTAAATTGTATCTTCCTATTGGCTTGTTCTCTTTAACATTTGTTATCTCTTGGAACACTTGTATTAAAGTCTATTTGTGTGCTGTTAGTATAGCTATATCAGCTTTCTTTTGGTTATGTATGAAACAAAAATGATAAAGGACTTTCCTCACATATTGAGAAGTTCAGAGGTGGGCAGTCCAGGGATTGCAGTTTTTTAATGTAACATATTTATATCCTGAATAAAATTGGGATGCTGTTAGTAGGAAAGAAGAGGAAAGTGGCAGCTAGTTATGTTTGTTGTATCATTTGTCAGGGAATGTGGAAAAGATTCTACTTTTGGCTGGGCAGTTGGCACAGATTTTAAGATGTTGCCCAACACTGTGTTTTTATACTGTACCGAGTTTCAGCATAGCCTTACTGATCAATGAGAAAAGAAGAGACCATGGCAAATCCATTCTCCTTTATGGCCCATCTCATTTGTCAGGGATCTGACCATGCCTGGGGTCAGATCTTCAGTTCCTCTTGGGAGCCCTAAATTATAACCATTGTAACGATACTGTATTAATTAGGATTCCTTGGATTGCAAATGACAGGAATCCAAACTAAACTAGCATCCTCCACAAGTTTGTATGCAAATTAGATTCTAGAAGCCCTAATCATGTGATTTTTTCTGAAGTCACACAGCTGATTGATGTGTAGGCCCTTCCCTTGGCCCTTTCCCCTACCACCCCATGCTCTTCCCATTATCTCCCTGACACACTTGCTTTCTAAGTGATTATATCACTTCTTTATAACCATTTCTAGGGCAACCAGGCCATCAAGACCCTCAGAAAACTTCCTCTCCTTCATGCCTTATCCTCATTCTGGTTTGAAAGTGCTTACTTGGAAAACTTGTGATAAAGGCCCAAGCTCCTGTTATGGCTGTAGTGTTTCTCACCATTTTCCCTGGGGAATCATTGTTGAGGGCTGGAAATTAAAGCCAATTTTAAAACCAGTGGGGCACCAGTCAACAACCTATATGTTACACTTGGCCTTCGTGGAACAATGGCAGCATTCAGTTCTTTGGGCTCCACAGCTCTGGGGTAGAGCAGGTAAAGCAGGCTATGAACTCACCTTGGTGAGGGTTGCATCTGACCACCTGATTGGAGAGTTCAAAGTAGGCACCAGTGATCTCCCAGTGTAAGTGCTGCTCAATCAAGGTGAGAGGTGAATAGGTCTCCAAATGAAGTAGATTTGGAGGTAGGGCACCAGGGTGGCCTAAAACTCTGGAAAGTTTGCTTTCAAGGATCCATCAAAGTGCTGGGAGGCAGTGATGGAAGAAAAGATCTTGCAGAAGCAGAAGTTGATGTTGGTATAGGTGAGATGCCTCGAGGTTCAGGTTGTAGTAACCAGTGTTGTAATTGGTCTCATTGCCTCCCAGGAGAACACAGTCAGGAGGCTCCAGAGCAGTGCAGTAGTAAGGGTAGAGCTGTAGGACTCCAAACACTGTTGAGAACATCTGAGGGCTGGGTGGATGGCCTATTCCAGCTTGGACTTCTTGCCATAGTCAAGAACAGCTCCTTCATCCCAGCAAGGTAAAGTCTGGACCAGGGATACACCTATAGTTGGGGAAGAGCAGAAAGTCCCATAGCCTTATATACTCTGTCAGTTTCTGGATAAACTTCAGCATTGGACCACGATCTCTTTTTTCACTGTGCGGTGACCACAAGCCTAATTATCAGCAGATCTTCCTTGTCAGAGATTAACTGTTCAGGGTAGAAGAGCTTGTCTATGAGAGCAAGATCCAGGTCCAAAAAGACCTCCAGGGGTGCATGCTTGCCAACCCAACTTTGTGAAGGTGTTGCAGCCACACCGTAGGGTTTTGTCACTGGACTTAATACCACTGGGCTGGATATTGTTCTCCACACAATAGAGTACCCAATAACTGGCCTGGCCAATGTGGATGGTGGTGCCCCCAACATAGATGTGCTCTGAGAGGTAGAGATTGTGGAGGTTCAGTTTCAGAGGCATTACAAGCCTATGGCAACACTGTGAATTCCCAGAAAAGTGTTTTTATATGTCCCTGTGCTCCTTATGATATTTTATGAGTTGGATTAAATACAATTAAAATATTTATTAGATACTACTATGCCCAAGTGATTATGAGTGGCTTAAAAAAAATCACACAAGATACCATCCCTATCCTCAAGGAACTTCTGGTGTAGTTGGAAGGATACTCAAGAATGTCCATTAGAAACTGTAACCATTATGCAACACTGATAAACTGAGTACACAATGGGCGACAGAGGCAGCCAGGGTTAAAGGGGCTCAGGGAACAGAAAGAGGCTGCACTGAAAGATGAGAGTCAGAAAAGGGGAGTAATGGACTGAGTCCATGATAAAGGGCAATATATGAGCTTGTGTTCAGTGGATTCGAATCTGACTTATAGCCACCCTATATGACCGAGAAGAACTGCTCATAAGGTTTCCTAGGCTGTAATCTTTATCGGAGCAGATCGCCAGGTCTTTTCTCCCACATAGCCACTGGGTGGGTTTGAAAAGCTGACGTTTCGATTAGCAGCCTAGTGCTTAACCACTGCACCACTAGGGCTCCTTAATATATGAGCTTAGACTCCATAATGGCAGGAGCTCTATTTTAATCCAGTTTCCTAGTGCCTAGATCAGAGTGGGCTCATAGTAGCCACACAATAAATACGAACGAATAAACGGTAGCAAGTGTATAATTACCAGGTTGCAGGTTGAATATGGTGGAAAAAAGGCTTCAAAACAGGCCAAGAAATGCAACATTAGTGATTTCCTCTCAAGAACCCAAAGTCCTAAACACGGACTCTTTTCACTCCTCCCAAGTATATGGAGGGGAACGGGCTTTGCTGGTTTTGGTCACGAATGTAACTCCAGCGTCTAGAATAGCGCCCGTCACGTCAGTAAATATTTATTGAAGGGCCCTGTGAGTCGCCCTCTCACCTTCGCTACCTACCCACAGCGGGAGGCCAAACAGCACCTGGATTTCAGCACTTCCCTTGGCTCTGCAGTATGCACTAGATACTATCACAGCTCTTCCAGGGCAGAGCTGCACCTCTGTCCCCAGGGTACTACCAGGTGTCTGCCCAGTGCCCAGAACCTGACAGTCAACACCAGAGGGATGATGCATTAATACACTCGTTATTGAAATTACTACCTGACTCTGCCGGGTAAATCGCACCAGGTGCTCTAGGTTGACTGTCCCGCTCAGCGCCCACGTCGGGCGAGACTACGCATGCGTGCTCGATGGGCGGGGGTGGGGGCGGCCAGGCACTCGCAGCGGGCTGCCGCGCCGCCGGGTCGCGGGAGCGGCGGACTACGTATGCGCGGGCGGAACGGCCTTAAGGGCGGTGGCTGGCCGTGGTGGCCCAATCGGCGTAATAGCCGGCTTCAAGTAACAATCCGGCGCTTCCGCAGCGGTGGCGACCATGGCGGCGAGGAAGGAGACGATGGACTCGGCGGACCCCAGCGAGAGGTGAGTGCGGCCGGGGACTGCGCGGGACTCGGGCGCGCGCCTTCCGCGCGGTTTGGGCGCGAGCCCGGCGGGCAGCACCGAGGATTCGTAGCCCGTCTGGCGGCCGCTGGCCGCTCCCCTGTGTGATCCCTGTGCGAGTTCGCGCGGCGCCCGGAGGAGTCCCGGCCCCGCTCTACCCCGGCGGTCACCCGTCAGAGCCGGCCCGGGCGGTATCTGCGTCTGACCCGGGCAGCACCGGGAGGCCGCCTTGATCCCCGCGCGAAGGGGCTGCCGCGCTGTTGTGTAAGTGGCTTCGCGGGGCTGGCGTCGGAGGAGGGTGACCCGGACGCCCGGACCTGGGCCCTTTCTCCTTTGGGGGGGTCGCCTTTGGGGTAGGGGAGGCTTCGGACCCCGGCCTTGCCCAGCGCGGCCGGCGGGTGATGCCTGGCGTGCCCTGCACCTGATTTGGAGTCACGGGAAACTGCCCATTTCCCAGCGCGGCTTCCGTCTCCAGGTGCGCGCTGTGCTTGGTCCATTCTTGGGTAAGACCCAAAGTCCCGTCCGGACTGGGCCTCCCCAAAGACTGGAGAAAGGGGCGGTGCTTCCTTGTCGGAGTGAGAGATAACCAAAAACCAAACTCACTGCTGTCGAGTCGATTCCAACTCATATGACTGTGTAGGACAGAGTAGAACTGACCCGTAGGGTTCCCAAGGCTGTAATCCTTACGGAAGAAGACCGCTACATCTTTCTCCCGCGGAGCGGCTGGTGGGTTCCAACCGAACCGCCCACCTTTCGGTTAGCAGTCGAGCGCTTAACCACTGCGCCACCAGGGCTTCTTCGGAGTAAGATGGAGAGCCTAAATTCACCTAAGAAGCGGCCAGAGATAAAGGGATGTGGAAGGGAGGAAAATCCCAGCGTTAAAGGAAAGGGGGATTGGAGGAGTGGGTGTATGGCTTTGAGTTTCAGAAACGTTTAACTTACAAATACAGAAAGAAGGTTAACGTTTAAGATATGGATAACAAGTTCGAAAATAATAATCTTTCAGATGGTGATGTACCGTGCTGCCAAGCCCCTCTTCCCCTTTATTTTGTGTGTATCTGTATCTGTGATTAGTTATGGCTTTACTGGAGAAGTGTGTGCGTGTGTGTGTCCGTGCGTGCGTGCGGGCACCTCTTTAAATAAGAAGACAAAGTAGGAAGCTTTATGGAAGTTGGAAGATATCTAATATATAGCTTATTTGATATGCAAATATGTTACATTTACTTTTTTTAAAATGTAACTAACTTCACGCACTTGTTAGAATAATAGTGGATGAATTAAATTATTATGAACAGTATTGCCTTATTTCTCAAAGCTAATCTTCTAAATTGGAAACTAAGTAGACATCTGTATTCCTTCTCCCATTTGTGTTTAATTTCTTGACAACAGTTCTACTTCAGATGTCTATAAATTTGCATATGAAACATAACCTAAATTATAAAAGATAATATGGAGTACTGTGAATACAGGGGTATTTGGAAAGATGTCTGAGATGGGAAATTGTGAAATACAAGAAACTAGGTTCTTCTTCTGAGAGTTGTTTGTATGATGAATAAAGCCACTGTTTTGGTTTGTTGATAACTGCTCCCAGTGACCTCCAGCCATCACTCAAAGCCACAATCCCTTTCATGTTTGTGCTCTGGGCTCCCAAGCTCCACAACCTCAAGACCAAAGAGTACATCTGAAAGTAGGCTCACAAGCCAAAAATGTTGTGACAAACCAGATTGGAACAAGCTACCAGTGTGGGAATTGCCTCCTGTTCCATTGAGGTAGGATGCTGAATGTTACAGGGACACAAGTAAGAAACTGTGTTTTAGGTATTATTGTTTTCATTTTTCAGGTGAAATTGGGGTTGGGAAGGCTACTAGCACCCCGTCAGCAAGTAGCAGGGCTGGATTGGAGTCCCCAGTGATGTCTGGATTTAGTCTGAGGAACTTTCCCCATAGCTCTCCTGCCTCACTGGGATCAGGACTCCATGTGGAATGTGCTTAGCTCTTGTTTCTTTTGCTCATTCTTCTGGTGCTTCATTATTTAATCCTTGCATTGACCCAGAGCACAATTCCCTCTCTTTCCTCTCCCCCTTTTTTCTTTTTTACTTTGGTTACTCCACAATAGAAGTATCCCAAGAACCGAGTGGAAAAGAGCAGTCTTGAATCAAGTTCCCTATCCTTACAGTATTTCAAGTTTAGATGGGGAGATGGCATTAACAAAGGAAACAGTTATAAACTTGTCATCTAAAGGTTTTTTGCAGCATGCTGATTCTGGTCTCTTTGTGACTCTCTTAGTGAAGACAAGCATGCTTAGGAACCATTTTTGTTTTCAACATCCAATGCTTTTCAATTACAATACAGTTGAAAAAGCTAAATGCAACAAGAGTAGGCCAGACTTCTATGAATTACTGCAAGATTGTTCCAGAGAATGATTAAGTATCAGTTAAGTTTAGAGGAAAGCTGCCACAGATAATAAGAATTGCTCAGTTGCAGGATAGAGTATAAAAGAGGTAGTTTGCAGTGTGGTGTGCTGGAGTTGGCTTGCACCGGCAAGCTATTCCTAAATTTTCAGGAGCTTTGCCAGCTGTTGGCAGCTTGAAATCAGCCATGGTGGGAGTATTTACACCATGGAAATCATCAAATGCTACAAATAAGGGATTTTCTTCCCCCACATCCCCGTCAGAGTTAGCTTATCTGTACCCTACTGGGTTAACATTAAAATTTGAATGTAGTTCTTTGCCTTAGAGATTTAAAACAAAACAAATCCATTGCTCTCAAGTCAATTCTGACTCATAAAGATTAAAAAAAAAAAAAAAATCCCTGTAGTCCAATAGTTTCCAACTCATAGTGACCCTGTAGGACAGAGTAGAACTGTCCCATAGAATTTCCAAAGAGCACCTGTGGATTTGAACTGCTGACCTTTTGGTTAGCAGCCATAGCACTTAACCACTATGCAACCAGGGTTTCCATAAAGATAGGAGAGTGGATTTCTCTATTTTATTGTTGTAAGGTGCCATTCAGTGATTTTTCAACTCATAATGACCCCATGTGACAGAGTGGAACTGTCCCCGTAGGATTGTCTCGGCTGTAATCTTTACTGGAAGCAGGTTGCCAGATCTTTCTCTCACTGAGTGGCTGGTAGTTAGAACCACCAATCTTTTGATTAGCAGCCAAGCACTTTAATTGTTGTGTCACCAGGGCGCCTTTTTTAACCCTTTAAAAGACTGCTCTTCTCACCCCCAGCATCTAGGCTTCTGGGAGGCTCAGTATCTTTCTCCCTGCTGCCATCTCCCCTTCCCAAGCCTTTGCCACCTGACTTCTTAAAGCCCACGGAACTCTTCAATGCCACATCCCCATGGCCTTTTATTTTTCTCAGTACTTACCCTTCTTGGGTTCTTTTCAGTGTTTGACACTGTAATGATAGCTTGTTCTTTTTTAAATGCTTACTTATCAGACAGTCTAGCTTTTATGGCCGTTTGGTTCTATTCCTGCCTCAGACCCATAATCACTTTTATTTATTGAGTCCTCTTTTTCCCGTTTTCTAAATATAGTCATTTTCCAAGATTCCGACTGCATCGTTGTTTTTATCTCGTCTTGTTTCCTCACACTGCTTGCATTATCCTGTCTGTGGAGGGGACTGAATTCTCGTCCTCATTCCGGAGCCCTCTTCTCTTCTCTACTCATGTTTCTATTTGTGTACCAGATGTTTGCACCTGATTCCTCGAATTTAACATGTCCAGACCAGGACCTTATATGCAGCTTGCTCCCCCCAACCTAAACAATACAGAAGACCTAGTTCTTCTCCCTTGACCTCCCTATTTCTGTTAGGGCAGTTCTGTTCTTCTGGGTCATCCAGATTCAGAATGGTGGCATTATCTTTTGACTCCTCCTACCCCTTTCATTGTCCCTGAATACCAAATCTGTTACCAAGTCTAGTAGATTCAAAGTCTATAATATCTGCTTTCCACTCCCACTGCCACTTGGGAGCCACCTGGCTCCGAGCTTCCTTATTCCCTTACCTGGCTTTTTGTAGGCTTGATAACACCTTCCTGTGCTCTCAGTCCAGCTCATTTCATTAGTTACTTTTATCTTCTCAAAAGCCACTGTCTTGTTTGTAGCACAGCCACACACAGTGGCTTTATTCTATGTCCTCAACCTGCCTTCAAAGCCCTCTGCGGGCAATGTAGTTCAGCCTACCTTTTGAGTCTTATTTCCTCCCCCTACACTGGGCTTTAGCCAAGCTGTATCTTCCGTTGTTTCCTAAACACATTCCTTGCTCATCCCCCATTTCTCATGTGTTGGTTCATGTTATTTTCCCTGACCCAAAACAGATTGTGATCTCCCTTCTCTAAAGGTCCATGGTATTTTTCTAAACGTTTTTCATGGCACTTATATTATGTTTGGTAGTATAGTTATTTGTATATTTTCTGTATCAGCTCATTGAGGACAAGACTTTGGTTTTACTCATATGTCTTATAGAGGACAAGGGGCTTTATAAGTGGTAAGCTTTAATTAGAAATTTTTGTTAAACACTTCAACTGTTGTAAATTAATGCTGATACAAACATTAAGATCAAAACCCTAGTAGCTGATTATACATTCTGCAGCTGTGTGACTTAAATATTTTAATCATAAGATATTCAGAAAAGTCTGAATTTGAGTACGACAGCAATTAGGATCATGAACTTAAATTGTCTTGGGGAGGTTGGGAATAGGATTCTATTCCTTGACCTTGAATGAACCAACCCATGCTTCCCTGTTTTGCCTGTTCTCCAGAATGCCACACAGGCCAGCAAATTCAGATTTCAGTCCTGTGACAAAGAACTTGTTAACAACAGATAACAAAGTCGCAGGAATGGTCCACTTAATAAAAAACAACACCAGATAATAAATTTCAATATTACAGAAGTCTCTGAATGAGTCTTTAGGATTTGACCTATATTATTTATAATAGCTGTTCTGAAACATTATATTGGTTTAAACATAGCCTTGATAAATCGTTAGATTTTAGTCTAATCTCCTGATTCTGGGTAATACTCCCATCTGATTGTGTCATACAAAAATTGGTGGAGAGGTGCTTTTATTAAAAGTGATTGTTGAGTTTGAGATCTAGGATTTTTAGTTATTCCTAAAATTAATTCCTAATTCCTATTTTTTAAGTTATTTTTGGTTTTATTCTTTTCGTTATGTGAATGAACTTATGTTCATTATGAACGTATGTGAATAAACTTCTTTAAAGCGGACAGAAAGAAATGTTACTCATATTTGTTAAGCATTGCAAGCAGAAAAGTAGACCTGTAGCATCTTCAGGTGTGTTTGATGACGCACTCATCTAAGGGTCTGATTCCAGAATGCGTTGTTTACTGTGTGTGGGAAGGTGGGAAACAACTGGAGGGAAAATATTACCAGCCCATGACTGTGTCTAAAACAGTGATTCTCCCACCCTGGGTCTTTTAAAGTTATGGGTTAGAAATGAAAAAAAAAAAGTTAAAAGACTGTTAATGAATATGTTAAAATATGAGGCCTGTGTTGTTATTGATCTAATAGTTAATGATAATTTGAGTCATTTAAGTATCATTTATCTAAAATTAAATGGAATGTTAGTCATTTAAATTGTAGTTGTATGAGGTATATTTTTTTCCTTTTTTCCCAAGAATAGAATTTAAGGTCAGTTCCCAGGAAGGAAGGCCTTTATTTGCTCAAGTGTGTAATTTCCAATTTGGAACTTTTTAATCATTCGTTAGTTGAGGAATTATTTCAGAGGAATACGTATACTCACACCCCTAATTTATTGGATATTTATAATAAAAATCAAAACCTCATACTTTTTTTTTTTTTTTTTTTTTTTTTTTTTTTTATATATATATATATTTTATTGTACTTCAGGTGAAAGCTTACAGAGCAAATAGTTTCTCACGAAATAGTAGTACACATGTTGTTTTTTGACATTGGTTAACAACCCCACAACGTATTAAGCCTCTAAATTCTCAACCTTTTTTTTTGATGAAAATTACAGATGGCCAAAGATACACCGTTTCAAAAATTTCTACATTCAAAAACCTCATCTTTTTTTAAATGAGATAGAATACTGTCCTTAGAGTAGTTTGTAAGACAGTAATAATAAACTTAAATAATTTTTTTTTTCATTTGATACAACCAGTATAGGGATGGAGGCCATTTAAAACAAAATTATAATGAAATACTCTTTACTTATAACCAAATTAGAAATGTTATTTACATGGCCAAGAGTGTGTGGAAATTGTCCAGACTGCTGTACATTTTCTTTGGAATACTATGAAACCTCTTTCACTGTTTCCCAATATTTATAGATTGTGCAATTCAGGTTTAGTAATACTATAGATCATCAAATGCCTTAGAGAACAAAACAGGGATCACTAGGGAACTTAAATGTTCATGGTGTGTACAATGTTAATGATACATTTTTTTAAATGATTAGGTAGAAATTTAAGGGGAAAAAAGTCAGTGTCTTAAACTCTGGATACTTAAAATTAGATTCTTAGATAAACTCTGTTAATATGTTCAACACAATTTATTTGGCCTTTCTTAACATCCTCCTAAATTGACATCTCTAGTGTGCTTTTAAGGAGCCCTGGTAGCACAGTGGTTAAGTGCTTGGCTGCTAACTGGGAGGTCAGCGGTTTGAACCCACCAGCTAGCCGCTCCACGGAAAAAGGATGTGGCAGTCGGCTTCCGTAAAGATTTACAGCCTTGGAAACCGTATTGGACAGTTCTGGTCTGTCCCATAGGGTTACTGTGAGTTGGGATAAACTCAACAGCTTGGGTTTCTGTGAGTTCAGTGGGTCACAAGGAGACAAAATGCAGAGATAAGACAATACCATCTCTTGAAAGTTTGTTTCATAATGAGTGGTAAATTGGTAGGGGTAGGCATAATTCCTAAATTACAGGCTGGTATGTAACGCTAGTGCCTTGTAAATAGTAAGTATTCAGAGTCTGGATTAGTTTTTGAATGTAATAGGTTTTTGTTTTTGTTTTTTTTTTTAAAGACTGAAACAAAGATTACGTTTGTGTTTTCTTTGCCCCAATTTGTCTATGATGTCATTTGGACTGATAGTAGATTATAGTTCATTTCACTTTAATTTTTTTTTTTTTGTACTGACCTCTTATTGTCTCTGGCAAAGAACTCTGCTGTGATTTGAGGAGTATTTAAGAAAATTGATGAGACTGAGTTGTAAGTAACTTCCTGTTGGTACTAGTTTGTGTGGACCTTGATGCCCATACAAAAAAGCTTCGGCTGAATAATAGTTTACTTTTTAAAAAAAAACACTCTAAAGTTCATGAGATTCTTTTAATTTCCGGTTAATGAACTGCTTTTTTCAACAATTGAAAAATTGTTGAATTGAAAAATTCATTGCTGAAGACTTGAATCATTTTTTCCTTGATAATTTGTAAATATGTTTACAGGCTTACAGACTAATATTAATAATGTTTTCTATGAAGTTTATATCTTGATAATAAATTATATACAGCATTTGTGGGATGCTGAGAGGTCTTATCATCTTACCGTGTTAATGCCGAAGGTTTGAAACTGGCAGCAGAGAGCATTGAAGTAGAGTAGAGCCTCATCATAATCCAAATTATAGTGTATCTTCAGACATTCTTTTCTTCAAATAATATCTCCAAAATATAACAATATGCCATGAAAACCTGGCCAAATACATGCGCTTCTTGTCCTGTTCCTTAATCCTGTTTATGTAGGTATGTACTCTGTGTGTATGTGTGTGTTTGTGTATATGTGGTGCTATTGAACTTACTAGGAAGTTCTTATGTCTAAAGGCAAAGAGACGAAGAAAGTTATACTAGTAGATAAAAAGGAATAACTTATTTATATGAGGGGAAAAAAGGTGTGCACCTTAGGTTACCGTGCTTCTGATTGCCTTACTATATTGTTGGTTCAGCTGATTACTATTTTCCTGCTTCTCCTCTTTGCATCAACATTTGTTAGTTTTGTTTTTGTTTTTGGGTGGAGGAGAGGACAATCAGGTCCTTGCCCTGCCCTATCTCCTATTAAAGAACGTGTGGTGCTGTGAGTGCATTTTGCCTGTAGAACCCCATCTGCCTTCCACTTCTAAACTGAACCAAGGCCTTCAGTTTACATCTACAAAGAGTTACCAAGCACTCTCATGGCCACCAGCCAGTTAGTATGTTTGGCAATGGGATATAAGGATGATACTAACGTGGGTCAAACAATGCAGTAGAGCAGATAAAAATGTAAACAAATATATAAACAAATAACCACTGCAGTAGTAACCGTATCTGTAAGAAGCGCCAGAGGAGTGCTTTAATCACCTCTGCCCTTGGCATCAGGGTTAACAACCATCTATCAGAAGAGGTGAAGCAAGGACATTCTGGGCAGAGGGAAGAACTGTACAAAGTCATAGAAGCATAACATAGTATGAAGTTTTGGTACCTATGAGGTACTAAAAAAGTACAAGTGCAAGAGACCAGATGAGGAGGGAGTAGACTGTGAATGGATTGTAGATCACTTTCTGAAAAGGTCTAAGGAATGTGAATTTTATTCCATAGGTAGGTAATTAGAACCTCTTGAAGTGTTTTAAGGAAGACAGTTACCTGAGGAAAAAGGACTTTGGAGTCATTCAGAACTGAATTCAGATCTTTACTTGCGTCATTTCCTTACTAGCTGTGTACCTTGGTCCTAGTGCTTAACCTTTCTGAACCTCAGTTTTTGCAACTATGAAATGAGGATAACTTGGGTTGGGAATACAAAGCTAGAAAAAGCTGGATGCTGGATTGATCCTTCCAAAACTGAGCACATTACTATCGCCTTTTATTATTTTCCTGTGTTCTCTATCATTAGTGGCACCTAAGGCAGAAACCTGGGAAGTCCTTCTCTATTAATGCCATCTTTACATTCAACTAATTATCCAATCCAGCTTTTTACTTCTTAAATATTCTTTGGCCTCATTTTCTCTCCTCCATCCCTATTGACAAAGCCTTGGTTCAAGCTCTTACCTCTCATTTGGAATCAGCAGTAGTTTACCTCACTTCCTCTTCTAATTAATTCTCTTTCACCAGAAAGTTCTCTTTTTTTTTTGAATTTTTTAATTGTACTTTTTAGATGAAGGTTTACAGAACAAATAGTTTCTCATTAAACAGTCAGTACACGTATTGTTTTATGACATTGGTTAACAACCCCACGATATGTTGACACTCTCCCTTCTTGACACTGAGGACTTTTTTTTTTTTTTTGGTGAAAATATACATAGCCAAAGTTACACTATTTTGAAAGTTTCTACATGTACAATTCAGTGACATCAATTACATTCTTCCAGTTCTGCTGCTATTCTCACTATCCTTTTCCAAATTACTCCATCACCATTATCTTCAACTCACTGTCCCCTATGCTTCCCATCAAACCTTTTGAGTTGCTGTTGTCAATTTGATCTCACCTAGATAATTCTTTTTTTTTTTTGTAACTTAGATGAAGGTTTGCAGAACAAATAGTTTCTCATTAAACAGCACACATATTGCCCTATGACAATGGTTAACAACCCCATGACATGTCAACACTGTCCCTTTTCAACCTTGGGTTCCCTATCACCAGCTTTCCTGTCCCCTGTCCTTGTCCCTGGACTGCTGTGCTTCATTAGTCCTGTTTTGTTTTATGAGGCTGTCCAATCCCCAGCTGAACGGTGAACATCAGGAGGGGTTTCACCACTGAGCTAAAAGGGTGTCCGGGGGCCATACTCTCGGGGTTTCTCCAGTCTGTCAGGCTAGTAAATCTGGTCTTTTTTTGTGAGTTAGAATTCTGTTCTACATCCTTTTCCAGCTTTGTCCAGGACCCTCTATTGTGATCCTGGTCAGAGCAGTCAATGGTGGTAGCTGGGCACCATCTAGCTGTACTGGGCTCAGTCTGGTAGAGGCCTTGGTAGCAGTGGCCCATTAGTCCTTTGGACTGATCTTTTCTTTGTATCTTGTTCTCTTCATTCTCTCTTGCTCCTGAAGGGATGAGACCAGTGGAGTATTTTAGATGGCTGCTCACAGGCTTTTAAGACCCCAGACACTACTCACCAAGGTAGAATGTAGAACATTGTCTTTATAAACTGTGTTATGCCAGTTGAGCTAGATGTTCCCCTAGACCATGGTCCCCACAGCCCTCCACCCAGCAATTCAGTCCCTCAGGGAGTTTGAAGTGTCTATGGAGCGAAAGTTCTCATTTTTAAATAGTAACCAGCATGTGTTGAGCCCTTGCTAATGGTCAGACGGCATGTTGAAGCTATCCATTGTCTCAGGTTGTTGCAGTGCCCCTGTGGTCTACTGCTCCCTGGATATTAAGCTGCCTCTCCTCGATGGCCACTGGCCAAGTCTGCCAGCTGTAGCCTTCCACGGCTCCTGCCCCCACATCCGCATTGCCTCAGGCCTGCCTCCTTGTTCTGTCTGTTCAGCTAATGACAGATGCCCAGGTCATTCTTTTCATCTACTGTTTGCTGGAATCCGAAGCTTTTTTGTTTTTCCATTAACAGTTGACCAGTATGACCTAGGCAGGAAATACTCATGCCAGCCCCCTGTATTTGTGTAGGGGTATGTTACTGCTGTTTTCCATGAGATTTGAAGTCTTTTTTTTCCTAAAGTTTTTTTTTTTTCCTTCTCTCACTACCCTGCGCCCTTGCAGGTGTCTTTTTGCTATTAAATGAACCTATTCATGGTCTCTAACTTTTTTTGCACTTCTACCCTGGTAAGAGGTTGTCCTCTTGTAGGGTGGGGGTGGGGAAAATGCCTTTTTTTTTTTTCCCCCTTGTTCTGCCCATTTTTGTCCACTGTGTAATTATATGGAATCTGACTATTCCTATGGAGCACACATGGGGTTGCCATGAGTTGGAATGACTCCATAGGACTAACAACAACAAACATCCCTGAAGATAAGATGCACTTTGACATGTACTTTGTAGATATCAGATATCTGAGTCACAGTACTTAGCACAATGCTTTGCATCTGTAAAAGTGCATTTTGTCACCATCACACAGGCAGTAAGTTCCTTATTCTGCTTTTCTTCTCCATAAATAACAGTTGGGAGTTGAGAAAAGCATTAACTCACCTGCTTGTGTTTTGTTTTTGATGTTCTAGGTCAGGATGGCTAACTGGCTGGCTTCCCACATGGTGCCCTACGTCTACATCACACCTTAAAGAAGCTGAAGAAAAAATTTTTAAATGTAAGGTTTTCTTCTTGTAAGTTACCTGAGCTGTTTAACTAAAATAGGTCTCATATGTTCAATTACCCCGAAACTGGAGATAAGATTTTGTGGTGTGTTAGTTGTTGGTAGA
Organism: Dugong dugon; assembly: GCA_030035585.1. Lineage (NCBI taxonomy): Eukaryota > Metazoa > Chordata > Mammalia > Sirenia > Dugongidae > Dugong > Dugong dugon. The sequence goes on along the minus strand of CM057481.1, from coordinate 23,594,118 downwards.
GTAACTTTTTCCACGTCATCAGCAAGTGCAGAAATGTGTGGGGCAGTGGTTCTCAAACACTTTGGTCTTGGGACCCTTTATACTCTTAAATTATAAGGACCCTGTCATGGTTTGAATTATGTCCCCCAAAATATGTGTGTATCAATTTGGCTAGGCCATGATTCCTGGTACTCTGTGATTTTCCTGTGTGTTGTAAACCTGCTTCTATGATGTTAATGAGGGAGGATGGGTGGCAGTTGTGTTAGTAAGGCAGGACTGGATCTACCAGACTGGATTGTGTCCTGAGGCAGTCTCTTGAGATATAAAAGACAGAAGCAGTGCCAGGATCAGATCGCATCCTTTGGACAGGCGTCCCTGCGCCGAGGAGCTCCTAGTCCAGGGGAACACTGATGAGAAGGCCGACAGAGAAAGAAAGACTTCCCCTGGAGATGACACCCTGAATTTGGACTTCTGGCCTACTTTGACTGTGAGGAAATAAACTTCTCTTCGTTAAAACCATCCACTTGTGGTATTTCTGTTATAGCAGCACTAGATGACTAAGACAGACCCCAAAGAACTTTGTTTATGGGTTGTAGCTATCAATATTTACCATATTAGAAATTAAAACCGAGTAATTGAAAAATATGCTGATTTATTATTTTAAAATAGTAGTAATAAATCCATTACAGGTCAAAGTAAATAACATATTTATAAAAAATAAATATTTTCCAAATAAAAATGTAGTGAGAAGAGTGGCATTGTTTCACGTTTGCAGATCTCTGTAATGTCTGGCTTAATACATGACAGCTAGATTCTCTGATCTGCTTCTGTATTCAGTCTGTTGGGTAATCACATATGTGGTCTCTGGAAAACTCCACTCTACACCCATGAGAGAATGAGAGTGAAAAAGGCAAATAAAGTCTTAGTATTCTTATGAAAACAGTTTCAACCTTGTGGACCTCCTAGAGGGTCTCAGGGACCCCTGAGAGGTCCTGAGACTACACTCTGAGACTAGATGAGCCTCAGTGTTCCAGAGCAGGTTGTTCCTTGCCATGGTATCTGGTGCTGAAAGAGGCTGTGCCTTGTACAGTGGAACAAACATGGAACTGGAACGAGTTAACCCGGGTCTAGGCCCAGATCTGGAACCGGGTAGCTATAGGATCTTAGGCAAGTCGCTTTTTTCAGCTTCAGTTTTCTCAACCTGTAAAATGAGGGAGTAGAAGGAGCCCTAGTGGTGCAGTGGTCATGCAGTCGGCCGTTAACCAGAAAGAGAGTGGTTCGAACCCACCAGTGGCTCCAAGGAACAATGACCTGGTGATCTGCTTCCATAAGATTACAGCCTAGAAAACCCTATGGGATGGTTCTGCTCTGTCATGTGGGGTTGCCATGAGTCAGAATCTACTCAACAGCACGCAACCACCACCACAACAGGATGGTCCTTACTTAGAATTCCTCCTGGTGCTGACATTCTAGGGTTCCTAAAGTCTACGTTTAAAGTGATGTGGAAACCTTTTTTCATTTCTTATAAACGCTGAAATTTACCTAAACTTGTACCATCAGTGCATTTCCAGGTATCTGTGGGTATACTTTTAAGCAGTGGTGTTTATTGTGCAATTTTGTCCTGCTGAAACAATTTAGAGGAGTGGATTAAGTAGTGCGGTTTACATCCATGATTGCGAGGTGTGTATACATTGTTGATGTGTGTCGACTTCTGTTTTCTCTAGCTTCACCTGAGGTGATTGAGTTGAGAATTGGATCCATTTAAGATTTCATTCTCTTTACCACAAATGAATTTTTTGTTTGTGTGTTTGAATGATTCAGGAATAAGTGACCATAACTGGATGTATCCCTTGGAAGGAAAAATTAGCCATTTTACATGAATTTTTAACATAAAAATGAATTTCTACTCACTCCATGTACTTGGGTAGTCCTGTTCTTTACAAAGCTCAGAAAGTTGTCATTGTGGTTTACCCAGATTTAAAAAAAAAATCTCGTGAGGAGATAAAAATGGGTGGTAGATAACCAATTCATCCACTTACTAAACAAGTTGATTGACTACGGAGCATTACATACCTGCTAGGTTCTGTGGATGCAAAAAGGAGTGAGTTGGCCCCTACTTCAATATCAGACATAAAAGCCAGTTAATACAGTGGGATGAACTCTGTAATAAGTGTTACAGTTGGTTTTTATGGGAATATGCAGTTCTGTGTTCAAAATACCGAAGTGGTTTGGCTTGGTGCTAATGCAGATTCACCTCCTTTTCTAAACTGGTGGCATCTCCCCTACTTAGGGGCATGAGCTTCATTAATATGCTGAATGAATGCTAGGTTTCCTCTTTGCTGCCATTATCCGGATACAAAACCTGAGATTACTTTTTTAGTTAAAGGGCAGAAACTGGTTCTCCTGTGTTTTGTCCATTGCAGATGACTATGCGCAAATAATTTATGGGTACATTTAAAGTGTAGCTATTCAGTTGTGATAGTTTAATGTAAACTAATTTCAGATTAGTTTCATCTTCAGTCATTTTTTTTTTGAGGAGTTTAAAATATTTAGTCCCACAAAATTGAAGGCAGGTAAGAGTTTTTATCTACAAAATTGTAATTATTTGCAATTTCTAGAGAAATTGTGGGACTTGGAACTTAGGTCACCTGGCACCTCATGCTGAGGAGTTTCTACCATATTCTGCCAACATTTTTCTACTAAGCTTTGAAATGACTTAAGATTTCAGTTACACATTTAATCCCTATACCGTTAATCTTCCCCTGAATTCATGATTACTTTTTAGGGAAAAGTGTTTCCTTCAAGTCTGATTTCGACCTTCAGTGTTTAATCTGTCAAAGTTTTACACATTCAAGACATCAGGATTTTGTTATTGTTTGCAAAGCCAGGGACCTTACAATAATGGATGTAGTGACCTTTCTAGTTCTTGGAGCATAATACCTTCGTTTAATAGATGTGGAAAGAAGTCCAAGGAGGTACCGTGACTTGTCAAAAGACCTTGGCCATAAGAGGTAATTCCCACTTAGATATATAACATGGTAATTAAGAATTACTTGAATGAATAAAAATGTGCTTTTTTTAAAGGGCTGATATAAATTAGTACAGGCTAAAATCATATGCGTGGATATCAGATGGTTTCTAGATGATTAATTTATTTCTTTGAGAATACTCCCCTTCTGAGTAGTGAAGCTCAACAGAATTTCTCTTTTATGTTTCCATTAGGTGTTCCCTGCACATACAAAAAAGAATCTGTTTGTATATCTAATGGAAATAAAATATGGACATTGAAGCTATCTTACAGTCTTCCAAATAAGACACCACTTGTCCTCCTCCATGGTTTTGGAGGAGGGCTTGGACTCTGGGCACTAAATTTTGAAGATCTTTGCACCAATAGGCCCGTCTATGCATTTGACCTATTGGGGTTTGGACGAAGTAGTAGACCCAGGTTTGATAGTGATGCGGAAGAAGTGGAGAATCAGTTTGTGGAATCCATTGAAGAGTGGAGATGTGCCCTAGGATTGGAGAAGATGATCTTGCTTGGACACAACCTGGGTGGATTCTTGGCTGCTGCTTACTCACTAAAGTATCCATCAAGGTAAGTGATGGTGACAGAGAAGAGAGGGATTATAAATGTGACATCACATACTAGTCTCTAGTTCCCGTCTTTGGTGGCTGTTGGTGTCTGTCTTGGTCATCTAGTGCTGCTCTAACAGAAATACCACAAGTGGATGGCTTTAATAAAGGGAAGTTTATTTTCTCACAGTCTAGTAGGCTACAAGTCCAAATTTAGGGCATCAGCTCCAGGGGAAGGCTTTCTCTGTCAGCTCTGGAAGAAGGTCCATGTCATCAGTCTTCCCTTGGTCTGGGAGATTCTCTATGCAGGAACCTCAGGTCCAAAGGATGCCCTCTGCTCCCGGCACTGCTTTCTTGGTGGCATGAGGTTCCCATGTGTCTCTGCTTGCTTCTCTCTTTTATATCTCAAAAGAGATTGGATTAAGACACTATCTAATCTTGTAAACCTCATCAGTATAACCTCATCACAGTGATAGAATTTACAACACATAAGGAAATCACATCAGATTACACAATCATACAATACTGGGAATCATGACCCAGCCAGGTGGACAGATATTTTTTGGGGACACAATTCAATCCATGACAGTGTGAGAGCCTTGTAAGACAGACAGCCTCTTACAGGATCCTATAGACCAGATGGCCACAACTGATGGCTAACTCAGTGGCTGAAATAATGATGTTGAATTTTTCTATCACACATGCTTTGGCAGAAGGCTTGAGAAAGGACTTTCTATTTGTTAAATTGAGAATGTGTAAAATTTAAACCACAAGAAAAATTGTAGTGCTGCTGTTTATTATTACCTAACCTGTAGATCCAGCAGGCTTTTCTAACTTTTTCTAAGTTCAGTAAACTGTAATGGGAAAAAAATGTTAGGAATTAGGTGAACCAGGTGCAGGGCTGTCTTTGTAACTTAGAGCAAATTGCTCAACGTCTAAGCTTTAGTTTCCTCATCTCTGCAGAAAATATACCCACTTTGTCGTTAGGTGCCGATGAGTCCGTTCTTTCTCAGAGTCCTGTGTACAACAGAACGAAATGCTACCCGGACCTGTGTCATCCTCACAGTCTTGGCTGTGTTTGAGTTCATTGTTGCAGCTACTGTGTTAATCCATCTCATTGAGGGTATTGCTCTTTTTCACTGAACCTCTACTTTACCAAGCATGATGTCCTTCTCCAGGGACTGAATCCCTCCTGATAACATGTCCGAAGTACGTGAGACGAAGTCTCGCCATCCTCCCTTCTGTGGAGCATTCTGGCTGTACTTCTTCCAGGACACATTTGTTCATTCTTCTGGCAGTCCGTGGTATATTCAATACTCTTAGCTAACACTATAATTCAAAGGCATCAATTCTTCTTCAGTCTTCCTTATCATTGTCCAGTTTTCACATGCATATGAGGCAATTTAAAATACCATGATTTGGGTCAGGTGCACCTTAGTCCTCAAAGTGACATCTTCGCTTTTTAACACTTTAAAAAGGTCTTTTGCAGATTTGCCCGGTGTAAAACATCATTTGATTTATTGACTTCTGCTTCCATGGGCATCAGTTGTGGACCCAAGTAAAGTGAAATCCTTGAAAACTACAGTAGTTTCACCATTTATCATGATGTTGCTTATTGGTCCAGTTGTGAGGATTTTTGTTTTCTTTATGTTGTGGTGTAATCCACGCTGAAGGTTGTAGTCTTTGATCTTCATCAGTAAGTGCTTCAAGTCCTCCTCACTTTCAGCAAGCAAGGTTGCATCATCTGCATGTCATGGGTTGTTAATGAGTCTTCCTCCAATCCTGATGCCCCTTTCTTCTTCATATAGTCCAGCTTCTTGGAGTATTTGCTCAGCAAACAGATTGAGTAAGTATGGTAAAAGGATACAACCCTGACACACACCTTTCCTGATCTGAAACCACATGGTATCCCATTATTCTGTTCAAGCCACTGCCTCTTGGTCTGTATACAGGTACCTCATGAGCACAATTAAGTGTTCTGGAATTCCCATTCTGTGCAGTGTTATCCATAATTTGTTATGATCCACACAGTCAAATGCCTTTGCATAGTCAATAAAACACAGGTAAACATCTTCCTGGTATTCTCTGCTTTCAGCCAACACCCATACTACATCAGCAGTGATTAACCCTCTTTCCATTTCCTTTTCTGAATCCGCCTTGAATTTTTGGCAGTTCCCTGTCCGTGTACTGCTACAATTGTTATTTGAATTATCTTCAGCAAAATTTTACTTGTGTGTGATATTAATGATATTGATCGATAATTTTCGCATTCTTTTGGGTCACCTTTCTTTGGAATGGACACAAATATGGGTCTCTGCCAGTTGGTTGGCCAGGTAGCTGTCTTCCAGATTTCTTGGCATGGATGAGTAGGCACTTCCAGCATTGCATCCGTTTGCTGAAACACCTTCACTGGTATTCAAGTCAATATTCTATATACATAAAACTCATATTATTAAACACAAGTTAATTTCAAAATAATAAGATTTTCTGATATCCCAAATCAGAACTGAAGTCTAGTCAGCCACAACACCATGCCTGGCACATAGTGGGTGGCCAGTAAACCTTTCTTGAATAGATAAATTTGAAAAAGACCATTGTAAGCTAAATTCACCCTTGGCCTTTTATATGTTCTTTTCTCTGTTTTGTCTTTTTATTTTACATAAAGCATCAAGAAATAGGGTCCAGCCATGTTGTACCTTTTTCATTTCTTTATGGGAGAAAAATAGGTTTCAGTTGTGCAAATGTTTTATGCCTTTTGAACAGTTAATTTACATCTAAAGTTAGTGTGTCTCATACAAGCACGTTACAGTGGAAATAAGGTTGGGATCATTTTATATGTGTGTGTGTGTGTGTGTGTGTGTGTGTGTGTGTGTGTGTGTGTGTACTTGTAAGAAAAAGATATTACTAAGACGGTTTCTGCTAACCAAAAAATATGTATGTATAATTTATTTGTATTAATTATGATATAAAATAAACTTGCTATTTTAACTAACAACTTTAGTTAATTTACAAGAATGTTAAATCTGCAAACTAAAAATAAGATTTTACAGTTTATTTTTTTCTTCCTATTCTTACAGGCCAGAAAATACCCCACTGCAGCACATGGTATACGAAGGCAGGAGTTAGCAATCTCTTGGGCCCCTCTTCCTTCTAGCTTTTCCTTCTTTTGCTTTTCAGAATGATTTCTCTTTTCATAAAGAGGAAAGGGTTAAGTGAATAAGAATGCCTTTGAGTTTTTGGTAAAGAGCATCATTCTTTCCTTTTGGTGCAGATCTTCCACACTGCTCACATGTTTATTCAGATTACTATTACTATTTCTCATTTTTGTTTCTTTCTTGCCTTGAATCTTTTCTATGTGATACTGACTGGACAGATTCATCCAGATTTACATAGGTGACCTGATGTTATAGTTAATAGAACTGTTCAGTAGACTCACAAATCCAGACATAGTTAGATGTCATTGTTTACTAGAAGTGTGTTTATAATTATAAAAAAAAAAAAACACCAGTTGCTGTCAAGTTAATCCCAACTCACGGCGACCCCATGTGTGTCAGAATAGAACTTTACTCCATAGAGTTTTCGGTGGCTGATTTTTTGGAAGTAGATCACCAGGCCTTTCTTCCAGGGCACCTCTGGGTGGCCTCAAACTTCCAACTTTTCAGTTAGCAGCCGAGTGCATTAACTGGTCCACTACCCAGGGGCTCCCTTATAATTGTAGCAAACCTCATGTTTAGTGAGGTTTAGTGTTTGATGTTTCTTCAAGTCGGCACTCACACCATGCAGATGTGATGATTGTCAAGGCCTCTGTCTGTGTAATCTGGAATGTTTTACCTGAGCTAAAGAAGCTTCTTCATGGCACACACACATTTTCTTATGTGTAATAATAGAGCAGTCCATTTAATATTAACTAACCAATTACAGAACTGCCGCCTCTCAATATCTCCAAGTACCATTTTTATTATGTTATCATGAGATTAAAATGAATCTTTGAGTTTCAGAAAGTTTTTTTATTTGGAGGGGAGGGTGGTCTAATAGAGACCAAATGAAATTCAGCTAAATTCCTGCACAGCCTATGCATCTTTTTTTTCCTAATGGGCTTTGAGGATGCTGCTTTTTTCTTTGCCTCTCAGGTGCGACAGATACTATCTCTCTCTCTTCTTTTTTTCCTCTTAAGTAAGACAGCTTATGTAGAGCTCCTCTTGTTTGTATGTGTGGAGGAGAAAAAACAAAACAACACTGTCTTACTTGTTGGGACTAAGTGGCCCAATCCATAGCATACCTATTTCTGTCCTTGTATTTTATGGCAGCTTCATTCTTTTGTTCTTGGTTATTTTTACAGGACAGTTTGAGGATAAGAAAGACAACGCCTAGTCTCATGTACCTGTTTAGGAAGGATTCTTATGATAGAAAACAAATAAAAACTGATCAGTTTTTGCCAATTTTTAGAACATTAGGTCAGCATGGGTGGCTCATCTCTGTGATTGGCAAACTGCCTCTGTCCATACAAGTCATTGTGGAGCCTAACTCATGGCAGCGATCCCCTCTTTTCCCCAGATTCTTGATACTGATCACTAACTGAGTATTAAGCATTTGTGATGTTTATGTAATAAGTGCCCGGACGATTCCATCAAGGAAGTGTTAGTGATGAATGAAATGCTCTAACATTAAGTTTCAGCAGTTTGGATGTATTTAAATAATGTTAAATGACTTAAGGGAGCTCTGGTGATGCAATAGTTAAGCACTCAGCTACTAACCTAAAGGTTGACAGTTTGAACCCATGCAGTGGCTCTGGGAGAAAGACGTGGCAATCTGCTTCTGTAAAAGATCACAGCCAAAAAAACTCTATGGGCCAGTTCTACTCTGTCCCATGGGGTCACTATGAGTCAATTAACTTGACAGCACCCAACAACAACAAGAAGTGACTTTGTGTTTAGAGCCATTTCGTTTTCATTCTTTCTCTTTAAAAATAAAATATTTAACGAGGTACCTGGGTTCCAGTTACACTATAATCTCAGCAGTTGTTCTAAATCATAACTATCTTTTTAAATTAGATGGTGTTTATCATACCTTACTCTTATGCTTCAGCATGTCTATTGTTTGTACGTTCATCTATCATATGTGCTGTGTATGATGCTATGGGCTGGACTTGGTGGTGAGCAATGGAGAACAGTTTACAAGGCTTACAGTCTTTGGGAAGAAGAGACAGGAATTCATCAACCACCCAAGTAACATGAGCACTGTGATGAGTGCTGTGATGAGGTGGGTGGTTTTGTGAGAACTCTTGATAAGAACCTGACCAAGTCTGAGGATCCAGTAATGGAACTCTGAACAAGTGCAGCTTGAGTTGAGGTCTGAAAGGGGAGTAGCAGATGGCAGAAGAGCATTCTAGGCAGTGGGAACCAAAATTGCAGAGGCCCTGTGCTAGGAGGACACCTGGGCCATTCTGGAAAGGCCAGTGGAGCAGGTGGGCGGAGAGGTTATGTGTGGTTAATAGATGACTCCACATGGGGATACAATGCCCCAGTGTTTTTCCTCCCAAAATTTCCTTAGTTCATCTCTGTTGTCTTACCATGATGTGTAATAATAAGAAATGGCATTTGTAATTTCATTCATAGATTAATGTGCTGGGTCACAAACCAAAGGGCTGCTTGCTGTGTGAGGTGTTTCCAGGCTGTCATTCTGTAAAGCCTCCTTCATTGAGCAATGTCTGATCACCTGTAGGTGGAGATGAGGCGGGGAGAGGAGAGTAAGCTGGCGATAATAGCCAAAGATGCCATATCCTTTCTTCCACCTGTGTGCCCAGTTCTTCCTTTTAACTTTCCTTTCTTCTGGGCCCTGGTGCTCAGGACTCTACACAAAGACTACCTGTGTTTTATAGGTATTTTTTATAAACTAAGGAAAGAGACTATAGAAACTTTTAACTTAGAAAGTGTTTAACAAAAAGACCCATTCCAAGTTAAAATAGAATAGTTACAGCTGGCCTTCACTTCTCTAGTGAAAGGTTTTCACTTCATCTTATCTTTTCCCTTTTGACCTGCCTGGTCTGTCTCCTGACTCTACAGACCTAGGCTGAGCAATTCTTGTTGGCCCCTCTTCAGAGGAAGGCTTTTCTACCTGGCCTGAAGTTGGAGGTGTTTAATTTGTTGTTCTCTGGACTTGTCTCATTCTCCTCGCAGTGGGGCCAACTTTATCTTTTTTTTTTTTTAAATTGTGCTTTAAGTGAACGTTTACAATTCAAGTTAGTTTCTCATACAAAAATTTATACACACATTGTTATGTGACCCTAGTTGCTCTCCCTGTGACAGCACACTCCGTTCCACCCTGGATTTCCTGTGTCTGTTCAGCCAGCTCCTGACCGTCTCTCCCTCCCCTGTCACTCAGTCCGATTCCTCAACTTTGCCTTTGATGTTCAGGGCTCCTAGATGTCCTATATAATTGATTCACTTGTTTTTTCAGGTCTTTGTTGTAAGAGGGACCACAGGAAGCGTCTGACTACTCTGCCATCTTAGCCCCGCCTTCCCAACTTTATCTTGAGAATGGCTCCTTTGTGCACTGATTAGTTTCTTTCTGGTCTCTGATGTCAGGAAAGAATGTTGTTTTCCTTTCCTTCTTCCATAGATAAGACCTGTAGACTTCCTCATGGGAGGGAGTTCTAAGTTCTAGTTCTGATTATTCTCCTTGTTGCATAGTTTCTGGCAGGTGGCTGACTTTAAATCTCATAAAGGTCAGGTTTATATACCCTACTTAGCATTTAGACTCAGCTCTCCTGGTGTGTTGGAGCAGGTGTTGTTTGCTGCTTTGCTCTTTAGACTCTAATCTGCTCACCATCTTTAACCACAAGACCTACTCTGATGACTAAGAGAAGAATGCCTCTTGCTGTATTGAAACTGATGGGCTCTTCTCTTGTTCCTGCTCTGCTGGTTCTTTGTTTTTACTGTTTGGATGAGTTTCTGAACCTTGACAAAGATGTCTTATCGATGACTCACATATGCTGTCTGGCTAGACCTAAACCTGTCCTTTACCCTAGATGAGAACTAACAATCCCCTAAGGCGATCCTCTATGGAATATTAGAAGGTAGGGCCTGGATTATTATAATACCTTAGATATACATTAAAACCACATAACTTCTGTCAAGTGAAGAGATTTCACTTAGGAGATGAAAAGTTCATCTGGGAGCTTGGTCTAGTTCAAAGTTTAAAATAATCTGTGTGACAAAACCTGTAATCAGGTTTCTTGAAGGATAAAAGTTAAATTACTTGCTGGTCACATGGTTCCAGTCACTCTCTTCCCATGCTCTGTGGAATAAATTCTGCGCTAGTAGTCTTCCTATTTTTGCTACGATAGCTAGTTAACATTTACCGGATACTTACGTGGTAACCACCAACCTAAGTGCCTTGCATGGTGTATCTTATTTAAAATCCGTGAAACCAAAAATAAGCAATAATTTTCTGAGGTCTTTTACATATAGTGGAAGCAGATGATATATAACTAAAGTTCAGTTTGTTCTAGAGCTTTAAAAATTACTTTCAAAAATGTTTTTAGTATAACTCTCAGTAAGAATTATATATAAGCATGTGGGTATCTGAAATAAAAGTTTTGTGGAATGATACTAAGGTTTGTTATATGACATACTTTTCTATTCCAAACCATACTATTTTATTAAAACAAACTGGTACTGCTTCCCTAAATGGATTTTACTACCCACTACCCACCTGCAGGATTAATATAAGAAATAGCAATATATTCTGATGTCATCTAGGGGACCAGAAATACCCAGACTGGACTAACTCCTATGCTTACTCTTTGATTATACTTTATAAAATTAGCATATCTGTATAGATAAAGAATAACAGTCATATTAACTGGCCTTCCTTGTAGGCGTGTGGATGGATATTATCCTATCACTGACAGCATTATATTTCAGGGTAGATCTTGAAAAGTTCTTTTTGATGATTAATGCAACACCATTCCTCTTCGATTTGTCATTCCCAGCATAGTAGACCACATGATTGTCTGATTCAGAATGGCCAACACCAGTCGATTTCAGCTCACTAATGCCTAGGAGATCGATCTTTGTGCATTCCATTTCATTTTTGATGACTTCCAATGTCACTTCCAATGTTTCTAGATTCATACTTCGTACATTCCACGTTCCTATTATTAATGGATGCTTGCAGCTGTTTCTTCTCATTTTGAGTTGTGCCAAATCAGCAAATGAAGGTCCCGAAAGCTTGACTCCATCCGTGTCATTAAGGTTGACTCTGTTTTGAGGAGGCACCTCTTCCCCAGTCATATTTTGAGTGCTTTCCAACCTCAGGGGCTCATCTTCCAGCACTGTAACAGATAATGTTCTGCTGCTATTCATAAGGTTTTCACTGGCCAGTTTTTTAAGAAGTAGACCACCAAGTGCTTCTGCCTAGTCTGCCTTAGTTTGGAAGCTCCACTGAAACGTGTCCACCGAGGGAGGCCCTGCTTGTACTTGAAATACCAGTGGCAAAGCTTCCAGTATCACATCAACACTCAAGCCACCACAGTACAACAAACTGACAGATGTGTGGGCTCAAGCATAACAGTGATTGTGAGGGTGGCACGGAACTGGGTGGTGGTTTTGTTTTGTTTTACCTAGGGCCACTGTAAGTCAGAACTGACTCCGTGGCACCTACCAACAACAACATAGATAAGGACTGAATGGAAACATGGGAAAGGATAATACTCCAAATGTTTATGGAGCATTTGCCATGTGCTAACCTCCATGCTGTGTGCTGAAGACACAGGATTGAATAATTATGGGTACATTTTCCCCCTTTCAGAAAAAAGGGGAGCATTTGCCCTAGTGTATACATTTTGCATAACTGTTTAAACTGGCGTTTTTACCTAGCAACAATATTTTGAAGATCCGTATTAAACAAGGCAGGGCAAATGGAGGCAAAAACAAAATAATTACTTAACTAGGGATAAGTTAGACTTTCCCTGCCTCCAGTTTTCCTTCATCCATCCCCTTCTTGGGTTAGCAGGTCAGTAAGATCCTGGAGCGGAGTGGGCAAGATTCCTTTACAAATTTCTAACAAAAATTTAACAATCTTTTAGGGTAGGATATATTTTAAAAAAGAGTTCATTTTTCTCTTTAGGAGGTAGGTCAATAGTGAATAGTACTGGCCATTTCCTAACATGAATCTGCTGCTTTCTACTAGGTGGCTGTCTTATTAATTCTGCTCACACCCCTGGTGCACATCTTCCCCCCATCCTAAATCTCACAGTGGCTGTAGTAAAGGGAATTTAGAAGGGAATCAAAATATAAGAGATTGTCTCTGCCATTTAAATATATACACAGGTAGTTGGTAAAATAGAGGGTCAGCGAAAAAGAGGAAGACCCTCAACAAGATGGATTGACACAGTAGCTGCAACAATGGGCTCAAGCATAACAACAATTGTGAGGATGGCGCAGGACCAGGCTGTGTTTTGTTCTATTGTGCATGGGGTCGCTATGAGTTGGAATCGAATCATCGGCAGCTAACAACAACAACTGGTAGTTCCCAACTTACAACAAGGTTCCAACAACTCCATCCTAAGTTGGTTTTGACGTAAGTCAAATGAATACCTCTTTTGTTTTTTAGTTTTCATTATTACTGACTTTTATTATCAGTATCTTTATAAATCTGATCTGTGAACATCTGAGTGAACATCTGAGGATGATACCATCAGCAAATTACATGCTGCAACACTGTAGTGCATATTACTAACAATAAGATGTACAACGAAACAGATGTTCATAAGTGTGGTTCGTCATAACTCGAATACATTGTAAGTCGGAGGCTACGTGTGTGTGTGTGTGTGTGTGTGTGTGTGTGTATTTCCTCCCCTCTTTCCATATCTTATTAGCAAATAATCTTGTATAAAGCTTTTAGGCAATAAAGTCACATTAAGTGTATGAAACTCTCACTTATCTCCACACAGATTCATAGTTATATTCTGTACTTTGGTTTAGTTTTGAATATGAGATATGAGAAAGCCTTTAAACAAATCTTCTCAATGCTATGAACTCTAGGATATCATGGTAGGACTAGCCTAGGGTTGATAAAAATTAAGCTCTACTTTTATTAATATGTTTATCTTATGTTGCTTAGCCTATTCTTAGGAGAGTCCTCTGCCCAATGGCTTGTTGATGTCTGTTAGAATACTTGAGCTAGAAAATACGGGTTTAGCTCTTGTTCTCTATTAACAGGCTGTGTGTAAGAACATGAGGTAATCTGTCCAGCCATTCGTCTGCTCTTTAATGTGAGAGTTTTTAAAGCTGTTTCATTCAACTTTACTTTATAAATGTTGTCGGTTCCTTATAGGCTTAAGGCGAATTTACCAAATGGGCTTAAATTTGTTCTTTCCTCAACAGGGTTAGTCATCTCATTTTAGTGGAGCCTTGGGGTTTTCCTGAAAGACCTGACCTTGCTGATCAAGACAGACCCATTCCTGTTTGGATCAGAGCCTTGGGAGCAGCGTTGACTCCCTTTAACCCTTTAGCTGGCCTCAGAATTGCAGGACCCTTTGGTGAGTGCTTATGTTTATAGATTATCAGTAGAGGACTGTTTACCAGTACCACCTTTGTTCATCAAAGTCTTAAAAACCAACCAACAAACACAAAAAACTGAACCCTTTTTATTCCTTTTCCAATAATAAGTACAGGCCATGCACAAAAATGAACAAAACAGGCTTTTCTCCTCAAAGAGTCTTTATATTGCAAATAACACAAGTAATTAGAAAGCAGAGAAGGAGGGGCATGCTGAGGATGGGATTAGTCATCTTTGAAGATTCTGAAAAAGCCAAGCAAGTAGATTGTCCCTCAGGAAGTGTCTACCCTGCTCAGTGCATGGGGAAAAGAAGTGGAACTTGTTGACCTGCTGGTGCGCATTAAAGAGCAGTTGGGCAATTGGTTGTATACAGCTGATGGATCACAAAGTTTGACTTGATTGACTGTGGGAATAACAGGTATTACCATACTCATCAATCCCTTCTTTGCCCCTTAATCTCAAAATATTAAGAAGATAAAATCAACCTTTTCCACAAAAATTTTGGGGACTCCTGATTTATTTCCATTCATGTTTTGAGGTACTCGTGTTTAGTCTCTGATTTAAATTCATCTGTCGCAGCCCTTGTGCCTCAGCCTTGTAACTATGGGGATTTTTGTACCTGGTTGTCACAGATGCTGATGGTCTGGACCTCTACCTTTCCCCCTTATAATTTGTATCAGTTAGGAATGCCTTCAGCTGCAAGTAACTGAATACCTAAGTGGCTTAAACCATGAAGTCTTTACTGTTTGCTTAACAAGCAGTCTGGAGGTAGGTGGTATCAGGGTTTGTTCTAATAGCTGGCTCATGAATGTCACAGCTTGGGTCTGTGTCTATGACTCTCTTGTTATTTTTCCTCATGGTTGTAAGATGAGTGTGGCGTGAAGCATCATCTCACAAAACAGCACCTTAAGCAAGAAGAAAGGAAAGCAGTCTTTCTCTCCATAATGCTTTCCTTTGTCAGTGAAGAAAACCTTCCCTGGAAGGATCCAGCAGACATCCATCCCCTTATTTCTGCCCACCCTTAGTCCTTCCATCAGCAAAGAAGAATAAATTTATCTAACTGACCAATCCTGATTTATTCCCAGGGGCTGAGGAAGGGGCCTGCTTTCCTGGGCACGTTGCTGCCTAACTAATATTGTACAAAAGTAGGGTTCTGTTAGCAAGAAGAGAAGAGAGGCGTAGGGCAAGGGGGTGGGAGTGTGGGAATAACTGCTGCATAGACAACCATAGATTCTGCTCCCTTCTGCCCAGCCCTGGCCCCTCTTTGCCTTCCTTGCCTTAGTGCTATCCCTGCAAGGGGACTTTAGCAAATGGGAGAAGCTCAGGGTTGAATTGGTGACCACACTCCCTCAGTGCTCTTATAAATGGTATCTTTTCCCTGTCCCCAACTTTCTTCCATCTCCCTAGTAGAGCCACCCCTTCTTAGGTGCTTGATCCTATTCCCTTGATGAACTGTTGAAGAGATTCATTTAGTCCATGTGGTCCTGAAATAGAAATGGATTTTATTGGGTCACAGAGAGCAGCTATGGGAAATACAAAGTATGAAAAGAAATTAGGGGGACAGTGATGGAGGAGGGAGGATGCCTAGGGAGGACTTTTAAAGACACATCCTCTGTCTCCCAGCATTGCTTGCACCTCTGTGTGTGTGTGTGTGTGTGTGTGTGTGTGTGTGTGTGTGTGTGTGTGTAGGTAGGGGTGATACAGAATATCAGCTGTATCATAAAAATTCTTGTTGCAGCTGTGTACTTCCTTCAGAGATGGAAAGGTAGGACCAGGAAGAAGGAAAACCTTGCTAGAGCAGTGGATGAATGGCAATAGCAGAAAGGAAAACTGACAAATCCCTGGGGCCCCAGAAGAGAAAAGAGTGACCAGAAGGTGACTGTGGCTCCTCAGCCTCTTTCCCTTTAGGGCCCTTGCCTCTCAGCTCAGGGGTGGGCCTTGGAGTCACCAGGGACGGCCTTAGCAGGGAGTGTTGCTGGTGTCCCAAGCAGAACCTCTGAGTTTATTTTCCCACAGCAACATTTATATACCCCAGCTCACTTCGTTTAGATGCTGATGGGTTGCAGTTATGGAGGAAGTACAAGTTAACATGTTGATTTTATTTGTGAGCTACTCTACTCACCTGCTGTGTTTCACAGAATTTATTTTTCCCTAGAGACAAATTGTAGAAAACTAACTTCTGTGGTTTTGAGCTCTTAAAGCACATCTGTAAGTCAGTATACAACCCTCTTTAATTCTTACTTTACTCTTTCCTTTAGGGGATTTGAGGAGAGAGCTTTTAGGATCTATGCTTTTTTCCATCTAAAATGCATTTGAATACATGTATATATGCATGCACATAACACTCATAAGACAAGCAAGCACTAAAACTTTCTATATTATATAGTCTACAAGTTAATTATAACTTGAAACATTAATGTTTTTATTTCATATTTAATAGGTTTAAGTTTAGTGCAAAGTTTAAGACCTGATTTCAAGCGGAAGTATTCTTCAATGTTTCAAGATGATACTGTGACAGAATACATCTACCACTGTAATGTACAAACTCCGAGGTAACGTTTATGATTCTAAATTTACGTGTTTGCTTTTTAGACGTTTTGACACATATGTGAGTAGTCCAGAAGATTTTATCATTAAATGATTAAATATAGAAGGACAAGTGTCTAGTACTTATGCCCTCATCTTAATACCTTCGTCCATTCAGGGGATGCCTACTGTATAAAACATTGTGCTGGGTTCTGATGGGGCTTAAAAAAGTTAAGACACACTTTCTCCACTGATGTGCTTATGGATAAGTTGAGGAAGCAGTGGTCTTGATTGTCTCTAGGAGATGATCTGAGTTGAGGGATAAAGAATTAATTTCACACTAAAGCAACATTTCCCAAACTGGGTATGAATGTTCGACAGAAAGAAGTGCTGGATTAAACAGAAGTAAGTGGTTTTCTCTACTGTGCATCATCTTAGTACCTTTATTTTGCCAAAGTGCATTACATCTCTCAAGTGCGTGGGAGATGGTGTACAGCGTTTTTCCAGGTTCATTCCGCAATTCCAAGTTGCTCTTTCACTGAGCAACTCTTAACATCTGTAGAAGATGGGATGTAGAAGATGAGTGAGTAAGCAGGGTTGGTGGAGGGAGAGGGATAGAAGGGATCCTGCTTGTATTTCGACAGTGATTAGAAAGAGAGAAAGAAGAGAGTAGCCAGAGGGAGCAAAAGGGTCAAACAAAGACGTTTCGTATTTAAAAAATACATATATGCATGTGTGTGTGCATATATGTGTGTGTGTGTGTGTGTGTGTGTACATATATATGACTTGAGGATGTTGGGTAGAAGGTACCAGTGGAGAATACAGATCCAGAAGACAGTGGGGAGGTAAGAGGAGGCCGGAAGAGCAAGGTCCTAGAGTTGCTAAGGAGAACGTCAGGAACAGAGTGTGAAGATGAGCGCTGCAGTTCTCATGCTTTGTTGTGCACTGAGATACCAGGGAGCTCGTCAGAAATGCAATTCCCGAGCCCTTATTCTGAGATTCTGACTCAGCAGTTCTGGGCTGCATCTTTAAGCAGATGATTGCAGTACAGGGTGGACCCTGGACCACCCCTTAAAAGCTAGGAGTGGTACCTCATCCTTTCCAGGGTTGAGACTTGGGTGAAAGACAGAGAAGCTAGAAGCAGAGACAGCCTCCTTCAGTTATTTTTTTTATCCCTTGCTCACTTTTCGCAGAGAATATGTAACCAACTTGATTAAAAGATGGAGTCTGTGGAAGCTGTTGAGGTGTAGCTGTAGCTTTTTAATAAAATAGGTTAGAGGGTCTCTGCCAAGAGTGAGGGAAGCTGTAGGGCCGGGGTCCTCAAGCAATTGCTATTTTCGCTAGGCCGTTGGGTCTGGTCTGTACATTTTTATTGACTTGTTCCAACAGTTTTCAGTGGTCTCTCCCAGGAATGTCATTCTTTTCCTGCATCATCTTGGTGTTTTACTTTTCACCTGCACATATTTCATGGTCACAGTTTGTTGCTTTTCTTGTGGTGGAACTTGAATTCTTCATATAAGGCAACTTATAATTCTGCCTACTACTGCAAGACTAGCAGAAATGACAGCAAAAAGGACCTATCCTGGCAATTTGCAAAAATACTTAATGCGAGTTTTTTCTAACTTGGTAATGGCTTTGCCATTGCAGGTAAAAAAGCTGATACCATGATCCATTAGAAAAGTTACCTTCTGTATCAGTTTGAAATACCTAAGTCAGAGTGAAAAAACATATTTTAACTATCTCCACAGAAGTAATTTAATACTTTAATGATAGAGAATCGTTGTTGTTAGTGGTCGATCAAGTTGATTCCAACTCGTGACCCACGTGCAAAGTAGAACTGCTCCGTAGTGACCTTTCAGAAACAGATCACCAGGCCTGTCTTCTGAGGTGCCTCTGGGTGGGTTCAAACCACCAACCTTTCAGCTAGTAGTGAAGTGCTTAACAGTTTGTGCCACCCAGAGACTCCACGATAGAGAGGGTTCCATGTTTTGGTTTAGAAGAAGAAAACTTCTTAAAATCACTATAGTTCAGAGTAGCCTTGTTTATCTAACACTGTTGTATCTTCTGTGGGGTTTGTTCCTTTAACTTTGTAGTAAATTATTTTCTGTTTAAGCTGAGGTTGTTCTTAAATGAGAGAGAAGCTAAGTGTGAGTGTGTTTTGATAGAGATGGGAGTACTGATATATATCTTCCCAAAAATCATGTGTCACTTCCTCCTTTCTGTTTGAGTGGTGAGTCAGCTTTCAAAAATATGACTATTCCTTATGGATGGGCAAAAAGGCCAATGCTCCAGCGAATTGGTAAAATGGATGCCGACATTCCAGTTTCAGTGATCTATGGCGCCCGATCCTGCATAGATGGCAACTCTGGCACCAGCATCCAGTCATTACGACCACATTCGTACGTGAAGACAGTAGTAAGTGTCTGGCTTGGTTTTGGTGTTCAGTTGTAGATGAAGTCTGTCTTGTTTTCTTGGCCTTAATGGGGTTGCAGGTTGTCCCTGTGATTTCTGAGCTGTACCTACAGCCTCAGTCAGGGACTTGATATGTCATGTGATGGGAGTGGGGTCTGACCTACCTTTCCAAACAGCGAATCACCTTTCTTAAGAGCTTTTTATGTCCCTAGAGCCACAACATCTTAGGGCTGGGAGAGAGAAGGAGGGCCTGGTTCCGTAGGCCCTCGACCAGCCACAAAGGCAACCAGCCTCCCCACCGACAAGGCAGCATGTTCTCACTTTGTTCAGGTTCTGTGTGGGTGCTGTCATTAGTGTTCACTTTAGACAAAAGTGTTGTTTGTTTTTGCATATTGACGTTTTTATTAAGATTCAGTAGATTTTTCTGTTTATTCTCAGATGTTTTAATTGATGGAAATACAGAGTAGTTCTACAGATCAGTGTTGCTTATTCCTTTATATTGTGCTTTATTTAAATACACTGCTCTCACTTTTGTTGCTAAGTGTCTTTGCTTATGTCATCGTGTTTTACTGAATGCTTGTACTCACAGACTGGCTGACTGTCTTTCCTCACCCAGGCCATCCTTGGAGCAGGGCATTATGTGTATGCAGACCAACCGGAAGAGTTCAACCAGAAAGTAAAGGAGATCTGTGACACCGTAGACTGAGCACATAGAAGGCATGGTGGGAAACCTGGTGACTGATATAATTCCTCAGCAGTAATTAATAGTCTCCAATGAATAGTAAGGAATACAAAGGAAAAACCAGGCAGTCTTCTTGATTGTACTTTACACATGTTTTCTTTTATGAAGTAACTTGCACATTTAAACCAGTTAGTGCCTTCTAGAAAAATGGCTTTCGTTTCTCCTACACAAAGTTGAAATTTACTTAAAATACTCGATGGAGTTTCCAAATCTAATAGCTTCAAATAAAAAATTATTTGTCCCTCTGATATATTAAAAAAAATTGTAATTTTTCAACTGGAATATTTTTTCATTTCTGTTTAACTTTGCTATGTTGGGTGCATTGGGTACATTTTATATTGCAGTCTATATTACCAATTTAAAGAAGGGATTTCTGGGTATATTATGTTATATACTGTAAAGATGTACTTTGTCTTCTTGGCGTGTGTTTATCATGCCTAATAACTGATGGTTAATCTACATTCAGTGTGTTTTAATGTGAAAATTTGTCAGTTGTTTAGAACGTTTCACTTCATTTTTGAACTGTAGTGACAAGACAGGTTTTTGGTAAAAAGGAGGGGAGTAATCACTAGCATTACTTTTTCTGATTTTCCTCGTTCTATATTACATTTTAGAAGTGATCTACCCTGACATAGAATCTGTAGCAACATAATTCCTTGGAACAATCTATGTGTGGTATGATTCTTCTCTTTATGGAAACATGACATCAGTACTGCACTGATGCGAGCACTGAAAAGCTTTAACTGAAAGTCTGTCCTTTTCTCCCCATTAGTAGTGGTCTTTTCCGTGAACCAAGATGCAACAAATAACAGATTTCCTCACTGAGGGGATGTTAAGACTGTTACATTCTAGTAAGCTAAGTCCTGTCCTATTTTCATTAACATCTCACTCTTGTAGATGGGTGCTAAAACTGGATTACATTTTTACCACTAAAATATAAAAATAGGTGGCACTAATACATCTCAGTGCGGCAGAGATGAAAGGTCACACCTAGTTTTATTTTTAAAGAGTTTCATGCTGATTAAATCATTTTTATACTTGAAGTTTTATTACAAAATTCCATAAGGTATCACACTTGATCAAACTATTTGCAGTGACTACTATCAACAATAGCACTTTCTTACTGTTTTAAAATGAGGAAGACTTCCTTGAAACTGACAATAAGCTCTGCATGACAACTGGCTGCTGAGAAAGCCCCTCCACAAAAGAAAATCGAGTGGGGCTGTCACCAGCAAGGCATCTCTGCCTTATATTTTGCCTGACATTGCTTGTGTAGGAGAAAGGTGATTATGTAAATAAAAACAGTGAACCTAGAGCAAATCATTCTTTAATGGTTTTGGCTGTTTGGTCAATTAGGAAATTTGTAGTTCTAAGGAAATGTAAGGTGGTACCACTGTTGATTAACTGCCAGAAAGACTTATTTTTGACATTATCTCCCCTACAAAAGAATAGGTAGATTTTAAAAAGCAGAATGAACAGCTTCCCAATGAACAGTTTGTCTTGCTTGTCAGGTTCTAGGTTAGTACAAGAAGATAACCTGAGAGCCAAGAAGTGTTATCAGATTTCTCTACCTTACGAACAAAAATAGTATCTTGGCTGACCAGATTCAAACCTATCAGCAGTAGAAATAATTTGGGTGATACGTTTGTATTTTTGTTTGACACAGTCTCTAGTCTCTCTTAATTACCCTTGGTTGGCGAATGACAGTTTTCATTTGTACGGGAAGATTTCTGCACAGGAAACGTGGTCCCAGCTCTTAGAGGGAAGTTACGTGCTTCACTTGATAAACGGGGTTTCTGGCCACAGATGTGTCAAGTGATCAGGAAAGAAATGTACCCAAATGTCCAGTGGAACTTATTTTCCTACCGACTGAATTTGTTTTATTTGAAAAAGTGTTGTCATACTCTCTTTAACAGTCAAATTTTACTTTGGGCTACAGTGTCTGTAATTTTGTGAAGATTGAACCCGCAGAGAAGGTCACAATCTTCCAATTCCTGAAAATACAGCGGGTGCTAAATGTTTTCTATTACAGTATTTCATCTTTGCTCAGTGATGCACAATGTACTTTATTATACAGAATAAACTTTACTGTGACAGTAGTAACAAGATAGCTGTTTATTTTCTTGAGTCCTTAGTATGAGCCAGTCTGTTTATAATTGTTGTTATAGCACCATGGGGCCAGTGAGTGTTCAGTAAACCTCCACTGGGATTCTCTGGGAAGGCTGCTTTGGGAGTATTTTGACTTCCAGACTTGCCCTTAACCTTTGTCCATGCATTCCCTAAGGATCACTCACTTAGTATAATGTCTGATTTCTTCCTTGTTCTTCCAGAGCTAATTTTCAACAGAAGTTTGCCTGGAGTTGGTTTCAGAGTATTATTTAGAAAACGCTTTTGAAATGTCTCCATTGATACATATTTTTTACATTTTAAAGGTCATACCAATTCCCAATAAAACAAGCAGTTTTTTCCTGTATCAAGGTCATTGGGAAGAATAAATAGGAATAGCCAGAAGAGCTCTAAAACAGAACATTGGCGAAGGAGGGCTAATCCTACGAGATAATACAACATATTATCAACAGAAGTGACACGGTGGCTGCAACAGTGGGCTCAGACACACGGATTGTGATGGCACAGGACCAGGCAATGTTTTGTTGTTATACATAAGGTCGCCATGAGTTGGAGCGACTCAATGGCAGCTAACAACAACAACATCAACAGAATAGAGAAAATCCAAGAATTTAGTGTAATTAGCATCTCATTACCAAACCCAAACCCACTGCTGTCGAGTCAATTCTGACTCATAGCAACCCTCTAGGACAGAGTGGAACTGCCCCATAGGGTTTCCGAGGCGCGCCTGGTAGATTTGAACTGCTGACCTTTTGGTTAGGAGCCAAATGCTTAACCGCTGCACCACCAGGGCTCCAGCATCTCATTGGTGGAGGAAAAAAAGACCTTTAAAAAATGATGTTGGGACAAGTGCAGTTAACTATGTGGAAAATAAAATTGAATCCACTTCTCACACTGTACACAAAGACGAAATCCAAATGGATCAGAGACCTAGTTGCAAAGGTGAAAGCCTCTAAGTACTAGAAGGAAACAGGAGAATTCCTCAGAATCTGGGAGAGGGAGATTTCCTCTGACTGAAAATCGAGAAGCAATAAAAGGAAAAGTTCGTCTCTTTGACTAAGTGAAAATAAGAGTTTTGAAAGACAAGGGGGAAAAAAGCAAAATTATTAATAACAAACTGGCGAAACTATTTGAAACTTTTAATCACAAAGGGCTAATATAGCCCAAATATATAAAGAATTTCTAAAATTAGGAAAGAACCTGAAAGAAAAATGGGCAAAAAGATAAGGACTGCTCACAGAAAATAAAATGCAAATGACAAACATGAAGGGTGTGCGTAATAAGAGAACTGCACATTAAAGCTACTCAGATACCATTTCTCATCTGTGAGATTGCAAAAAATCCACATTTCACAATGCAGTCTGTTTGTTAGGGGAGAAATAGGCACTCCGAGAAGTACAAACGCTGATGGATGGAAGGTATTAACTAGCAAAATTAAATACCCATTTATTCTTCAACCTCACAGTCCTCTTTTTTTTTTCCTAATATTCTCTGGTGTTTTTGGTGAAAGTTTACACAGCAAGCTAGGCTCCCATTGGACAATTTTCACGCAAATTGTTCAATGACATTAGTTACATTTTTTACAACGTGTCCACGTTCTCTTTAATTGTGTTCTGGTTGTTCCATTTCCAGTACTCCAGTTTCCCTGCTCCCTTATCTTCTCATCTTTGCCTTAGAGTAAATGTTGACCTTTCGGTCTCGTGCAGATGGTGTTTTAGTGTAGCACTTACCTTATGGGTAACGTCCTTTATTTTGTGTGTCACTCTGCTGTTTTGCTAAAGGGTGATCTCGAGGGATAGTTTTGGTTCAAGGTTTAAAGAGTTTCTCAGGGCAGTAGTCTCGGGGAATCCTCTGGTCTCAACTGCCCCACTTAGTCTGGATTTTTAAGAATATGAGCTTTGTTCTGCATTTTTCTCCCATTCTATCTGGGACTATCTGTTGTGACCCTGGTCAGAACGGTCAGTGTAGCTGGGCAGCGTCTAGTTCTTCTGGTCTCAGGATAGATGAGGTTGTGGCTCATGTAGGCTATCAGCTACGTAGACTTGTTTCTTCTCTAAGATTTTTGTTACCTTCTTAATATTTCGCTCCTGATGAGTAGAGACCAATAGTTGTATCTTAGATGGCTGATCCCAAGCTTTTAAGATCCCAGACACTACTCACTTTACTAGGATGCAGGAGATGAACTTTGTAAACTATATTATGCCAATTCACTGAATTGTCCCATGAGACTATAGTTCTAAGCTTTCAACTCTAGAAAACCAATCGCAGAAAATGTTTAGTTGTATCTGAGGAGCATCTGTAGTCTCACAGTCCCACTTCTAATAATTTATCTGTGATGCACTGGGGAAAATATGAAGGGTGTATGTACAAAGATCTTCATTACAGCACTATAACAGCTAAGAACTAGAGACCACCCAAATATCCATTGATAGGGGATTGATGGAAGAAACTAGGCTACGTCCATACAGTGGAATCTTGCACAGCTGGAAGAAGGAATGGAGACTATTTCTGTACACTGCTCTGGAGTGATCTCCAGGATATAGGAAGTGAAAAATGTAAAGTGTGGAACAGGATGTACGGTGTACTAACGAATGTGTAAAAAAGGAGACAAATGAAAAATATATATATTTGTTATTTTTTTTTTTTTAAGGTATACCAATAACTTGTAACAGTTCCCTGCCAGTGGTGGGAAGGAAAGGGAGGAGCTGGGCAGGGACAGCAGCTGGATATGTATTCTTGCTTTGTACTTTTTACTTTGGGACCCTGTCAGTGTTTTCTATAATTTTTTTTTAAAAGCACATCTTAAACTTAGCTATCAAGTTGGTGATATAACCACACATAGAAGAATTACTTCAAGTAATTTTAAAGCCCAGCATTTTGTCTGCACTTTCCTAATGGAATAACCTCCTACAGACCAAAGAATCATGAAGAAATCTTAAACTGCATTCAATTGTTTTATTTTTTTTTAGCAATAAATGGTATTGGCGGTGTCAGTTTGAAACGTGTATGTATGATAAAGAAAATATTTATTTATGCCAATGGAATTAAGAGCCAAGATTTTCAACATAAGAGAAAAGAGATACAAGGCTAAAATCAAGTAAAAACCTTGTAAGTTTATATTTGAACTGGAAATACAAGTCCTCTGATTTATTTTTCCTCTTTCTGAAAAATACGTATTACCTAATTTTGTCCACTGAAGAGGGGTAGAAGCAATCAACCCAGCAGTAACACCTCCTCCCCGCCACGATCCAGACTGTCTCACTAAAAGAATCCACGTCTCCTTGGTGAAATGGCTGATTCCAGGACAGGGAAAGGACAAGATGAGCACCTTGTGTCAGAAAGCAAGGAAGCAATCAAAGTCAAGTCATGAAGGGACTCTCATTGGCCACAGATGGGACAATTAGAGCATCAGAAAGAATAATGGATTGAAATGTGAATTGTTTAAAACTTCATGAGGTCATATGAAGAAAAAAAATGGTCACCTTTGAAGGTTACTAGGACACCAACTCATTAATTTGAAAATTGCTAAAAGGAAAAATAAACATTTATCCTGACTTCTCTGTGTATCCGGGTAACCTGATAAGGGAATTTTTTCACATAAGAATCACAGCTAAATACCGGAAAAATGATAGGAAGTCACAATTTTGCCATTGCAATAATAGGAGTCCCTGGATGGTGCAAACAGTTAAGGCTATCAGCTGCTAACCGAAAGGTTGGAAGTTTGAGCCCACCAAGAGGTGCTTTGAAAGAAAGGCCTGGCGATCTACTTCCAAAAAATCAGCTGTTGAAAGACCTGGGGAGCCTAGTTCTAATCTGACACACATGGGGTCGCCACGAGTCAGAGTTGACGTCACAGCCACTGGCATGAAATAATGGATCTAGGTTGCTAAAAGCATTATTGACGGGAAACATTTTATTGGATGGCTCAGGCTGATACATCTGAACCCAATGATCAATCTTAGCATTACTGAAAAAGAAACAAGCCGATATTACATGCTTGTGATGTGTTGCAGTAGCGAGAACCCAACACCAGCCATGACAAATTATTGCTCCAAAATAAATAAACAAAAATTGAACATGAATCTAATCACTCCCAGTTTGGAAAAACAGGGGATTGAAGAACATGTTAAAATGTTAAAACAACATGCTAAATGCAGAATATGAGAAATTCCTTAGGAATTCTTCAAATTGAAGGTGTAAAATAAAGGTGGTGATGGTAGTGGCGGGATTCGAAGATTAGACTTAAAAGACCTTGTTTGAGTAAGGTCAACTTAAAAAGACCTTTTTGAGACAATTAGAGAAAAACTAAATTGGACTTAGTATCATGATATTAAGGAATGATTAATTTTGTTGGGTGAAATAATGGTATAGTGACTATGTTTGTTTTTGAAGCCCTTATCTGTTAGAGATATATAATGAAGTACTGAAGGTTCAAATTATGGCTGGGATTTATCTGAAAATACTCTAGGAAAAAAAAAGTCAGGGGGTAGAAATAGGTGAAATAAGAACAGGAGAATTTTGTTATGTCGAAGCTGGGTGATGGATACATAGGGGTTTAATGTAGGAATTTATTGTTCTTTTTCCTCTACTTCTATGCGTGTTTGCAAATTTCCATAATTGAAACTTAAAGAGTAAAAGAGAATGTGAAGAGAAAGATTGGTGACTGCTGGTAGAGGCAACTTTTTCTAGGAGTTTCCCTGCAAAGAAGGGCAGACAAGTTACTATCGGGAGGGGAAAGCAAGATCAAGGGTAGCTTCGTTTATTTGTTTGCTTGTTTTTTAAGATGGAAGAAATAATCTTATGTTTGTAAGCCAGTGAATAACGCAACAGAGAAAGGGGGGAAATGATGATGCAAGAGAGAATGGTTGGAGTGATGTATTAGCAAGGCTAAGGGCAAATAGTGGCTGCAACGATGGGCTCAACAAACATAGCCATGATTGTGAGGATGGCACAGGACCAGGCAGTGTTTTTTTCTATTGTACATAGGGTCATTATGAGTTGGAACCAACTCAATGGCACCTAACAACAACAAGGGCAAATAGGAACCCTCATACACTTTTGGTGGGACTGTAAATTAGGACAACCCCTTTGACAAGTCATTTAGCAACATATAACAAGATTGTAAGTGCTCCACACCACTGGACACAGTGATTTTGTTTCCAAGATTCTATCCCACAAAAACACCAACAGCAGTTTGCAAAGAAGTTTGCAAACAAGAAGTTCATTGCAACACTGTAATATTAAAAGTCTGGAGCCAAATATATGAATGGTTAAGTTATGATACATCCATGCACTGGAATATTATGCTTTAAAAATGAGGTCTGTAAGTGGCAGTATGGAAAATTTCCGAAATACCTTTAATGAGAAAACCAAAATGCAGAGTAGTATTTCATATATATACATTTAATATATATTTAACAAAAAACAAAATACAGGAAAAAATCTTGGTAGGTGGTTGTGCAGATCCAGATTAGAAGAAGGGTGGATGTTCAATGTATGGAAGACTTTAAGTATTGGTAATATAGTAATGAAAACTGAGCTATGAAATTTATAACTGGTCTGTCCCTGTTCTCCCTAAAGTAGAAACACAGTCCCAACATGAAACTGTCTACTTCATCCATCCTCTTTTGCTTATACTTGTTGGAAAAAAAAAACAAAAACAAAACCAGACTCGTTGCTGTCAAGTCGGTTCCAACCCTATAAAACAGAGTAGAACTGCCTCATAGAGTTGCCAAGGAGCGGCTGGTGGATTCGAACGGCCGACCTTTTATTTAGCAGCCGTAACTCGCCGTAGCTCTTAACTACTGCACCACCAGGGCTCCTTCTTGTTGAAAGGGACATGTGAATTAGAATATATTTATTTCTCTAAATCTATTTATCTCCATCTCTACCTCTACCTCTATTTCTCTCTCTCCCCAGCTCAATGTATCATCTTCTCTCTCCTGCTATTTCCTCTGAAACCTCTCCTTGGAACAGAATGTTGATAAGGTTATATTACATTAACTGATTAGAATTTATTTGCCTGTTTTCTGCCGTAGCCTGGTTTTGGGGTCACCTCACTAGCTTAGCTCGCAAATTTAAATTTTTTTTAAATTGTAATCAAGTAGTTTTCTAAATGACATGGGCAAGGAATATTATTCCACTATATATTTTAATCCTTAAACAAAAAATTTTCTGTATATTCACTTAAGACTTAAAAGCTTTCCATGAAGTGCATTAATTGTTTATTCTAATTATTGTAAATTTTTTACCCAAACATACTTTTTTTCTTACTAAAATACTGTATTCATTTTGTGAGGACGGTCTATTGGCTGACAGACATGGAGGCTGGGAGTTCTAATTCTGGTTTGCTACATTGCGTGACTTGTCATGCCTGTCAGGGAGACAGGTGTGACAAGCTAAATGATTGTGCCTATTTCCTCCTTGGTAAAATTAGAATGACATTTTGTCAAAATGACCAGAGTGGAGAGACAAGTACGTTGCAAACATTACTGCTGTGGTTTCCATGTTCATTATAGGCTGTTTCTTAGTTTTTACCTATGAATGTTTTTATAATCAGTTACAGCAATAAAAACAAATGTTGAGACCAAGATGCGTGACTGGTATTCCACCTTGCTATGCCACCCAGGTTAATATATTTCTGCTGATCTACGAAAGCCCCAACAGATACTTAACATATCTATTCAAGACCTGGATCTTTCACATATGTCTAGTCAAGAGTTAGATCTATGTTAAAGGTGTGTTGGGGCTTTTGTAAATTAGCAGAAATAAAGTAAACTGGTTGGCATAGGACGGTGAAATAACCAACAGATCTTTAACATAGATCCATTCAAGACTTAGGTCCCTGGGTGGCACAGATGGTTTGTGCTTGTCTACTAACTGAAAAAGGAACCCTGGTGGTGCAATGGTTAAGAGCTCTACCGCTAACCAAAAGTTCAGTGGTTCGAACCCACCAGCTGCTCTGCAGGAGACAGATGTGGCCGTCTGCTTCCGTAAAGATTACAATATTGGAAACCCTATGGAGCAGTTCTGCTCTGTCCTATAGGGTCACTATGAGTCGTAATCGACTCAACAGCAACAGGTATGGGTTTTTTGTTTTTTGTTTTTTTTTTTTTTACTAACTGAAGGTTGGCAGTTTGAGCCCACCCAGTGGAAGTGTGGAAGAAAGACCTGGCAATCTGCTTCTGTAAAGATTACAGCCAAGAAAACCCTATGGAGCGGTTCTGCTCTGTAACACTTGAACTCACCACCATGAGTCAACTTCATGCCATGGGTTTATTCAAGACTTGCAAATACTGCTTTCCACAGGGTGGGAGGAGCCACGGCGTAAGTGGCGATGCTGAGAGGAAAATATGGCGGCCGAGAGAGGCCAGACATGGATGACAGCTCTAAAGGGCCTGGTTCTTGTGCTCACCTACAGGAACTACTGAGGGATAGCTGTCCTGTCTCCATGTGGCCCCCTTCCTTAGCAAAAGGTTTTCAGTGATGCTCTTGAGGAGTGAAGCAGCTCCTCAGTACCTCCAAATGACCTCAGTTTCACGTGGCCAGCTCCTCAGGTCCCTGGCAGCCAGAGACAGATGCCACGTCCTGAAGCACAGTCGGTATCAGCAAGCATCTCCTGAGCATGAGACAGGAAGGGTGCCAACTCTCAGAGCAGTAGGGACCAAACTCTAGCGTGTCTAAGAGTCATGGAGGCAACTGGTTACAAATGTAGAGTTGAGGCGCTGCCCCCAAGAGGTTCTCATTCTGAGGCCTGGGAGTCTATGTTTTTTAACAGGCATCCCCAATATATCTGATATAGGAGTGTTGATTGCTCAGTTTGCTTTGTTTTTGTCAGGCAGTTAATTTGGTTGGACTCAAACTAGAAATGCTATCCCTTGGCGACAACAGAAATCTCAGTTCAATTCTTTCATCCTTAGTCGGTTGTTATTAGGTGCCACTGAGTCATTTCTGACTCATAGCGACCCCATGTGCAACAGAATGAAATGCTGCTGGGTGCTGTACCAACCCTTAGTCAGAGTCTACCCCCAAAAGACAGCCAGAGATTAAGGCAGGGATTCTATCCAGACTGTTTTCTCCTGTTCAGGATTCCCCCTCACAGCAGCAGCTGAGGTCGCCCTGAACCCTGCCCTCTGGCTTTTCTGGCCAGAAAGACCGATGGTTTTCTACCAGAGTTCTAGACTCTTTACCACTTCATAGCCTTGAGCTGTGGCTTTCCCTCAGGCTAAAAACTATAAAGGGGTTGCTTTCTATTCCAAGGATCAATACCCCTTCCTGATCTACTTTGCTTTGTTCATTCTCCAGGGCCCCAGGGTTGTTGTTCCTTCTATACTGTCCAGTTTATGGCTATCTATGGTGGGTTGAAGAGTTCTGGCGGTGCAGCGCTGAAAATGCTCAGCTGCGAACCGAGAGGTCGACAGTTCAAACCCACCAGCTGCTCCTCGGGAGAACATGTGGCAGGCTGCTTCTGTAAAGATTTACAGCCTTGGAAACCCTATGGGGCAGTTCTACCCTGCCTGCCCTTTAGGGTCACTATGAATCGTAATTGACTTGACAGCAATGGATTTGATTTTTTTTTTTTTTTACAGTGGGTTGACCCCCAGCAGGATCTTTCTCAGCTGTACAGGAAGCAGATCAGAACTTGGGAATCACCAGAACACTAGAAAATAGTGTTCCTTTTGTACAAGCCTAAGACTTAGCTAAGTAGAGGCTTGCCTTGCTGGAAGTATGCTTGTGTCTGATTTCTATACTTACTTCCTTCCCATCAGCCTACAGTGAGCACAGATAGCAGTCTATAGATGTTACACTGTATTCCATAACTGTAAGTGAGAATGGGCCAGTACAGGAAAAGTGGTGTGGTGTTTGCACTGCTTTCAGATAACAAGGCCCCAAACTTAGCTGAGAGGAAGACCAAATATAGCTTGCAGTCGATAGCTCGTCTGGAAACCGCCATTTCTGTCTCATCTATCTAATGCACCTTCCTTTTAATTTCTTCTATCTTTAGCTTTTGCTGGCCTCACAGGTATTACTTACCCTGCACACCAGTGATCCCAGAAGCTTTGCAGCATGTTGGTTCACTGTCCCGGAGGCCTCTGCTGTCTCTGGGATTGCGTTACTACTCACCCTTCTGGGTAGAGCTGTGCTGGTTCATTGTCATCTCATTGCCCTAATGCTGTAAATTTTTATTAAGCCAACAAAAGCCAAATGATTAAATTCCTGAAACGTGCCAAATTCTCTTTAAGAAATTAGGAAAATTAGCAAGATTCTAACCACTTCTGACAGAGTCCCTGAGTAGTACAAGTGTTAAAGCACTCAGGTGCTAACCGAAGGGTCGGAGGTTTGCGTCCACCCAGAGACACCTCGGAAGAAAGGCCTGGCAATCCATTTACAAAACAATCAGTCATTGAAAACCCTATGGAGCACAGTTCTCTGACACACATGGACTCACCATGAGTCGGAGTTGACTTGAAAGGCAACTTTTTTTTTTTAAAACAACTTCAGAGAGTACAGTAAAGAACTTGAACATTCCGCATTACCCAGAACCCGAGGGCACCAACTATAGGATAAGGTTGGTGAACAAGTCTGGAAGTCAGCAAAAACCTTAGGGATGAATGTCTTAAAACGTCTACATTGCCGACGTGAACTTCTCATGGTTCCCTAAAACCAGCCCAGAAATAACCCTAAAAGGTGATGCTCCCAGTACACTTCCTCCATACCTCCACTCTTCAATGCTGTTAAAGAAGGAATTTGAAAATAATGAGTGGACACTAATAAGGGGTTTATTTACTACCCAGGGAGTTGAGGAAGTGGACTCTGGAATTCCAAAAATCCCGGTCCTGTGACCTGTAAATTGCTGCTCTGACATCTGCCTCATTGTTTATTAATCTTCGGCCCGTGGGGACAGGAGCCAACCATTAAGTAAGTCAGGTGTCACACATATAACTACTGAGCAGCCTCCACTATCAGAGACACAGCTGAGAACTAAGGAAGAAGGAAGAAGGCCTGAGTGTCCAAAATAGATGCCAGCAAGTCTTGTGCCAAAAGCCAGTGCACTTCCTAGTTGTAGAGAAGACTCCGAGACCCTCCCTCAGAATTTCACTGCACTTCCAAATTGCTCTTTTTAATCTGCTGGGTGGCTTAGAATTCCATGTAAAAGTAAGGATTATCTGGTTCCTAACATGTTTTCTGGGAGAGAGGCCAAGCAGCCAAGAACAGCGAGGAATAAGCTGGTTCATTTTAAAGTAGTTGTGAGCTTTTTAAGTTTTCATGCAACGCTAACTATAATGGCCTGGGACAGAACTTCCAAGAGATCTAATCTTGTGGGATAGCAGTCAGGGCCCCTTCTGATAATGACTGGGGTTAAAAAGATACACAACAGCATTGACCTCATGATGAGGTTGGCAGAGAATATATGATTGGGAGCCTTGTGTGTTTGAGGAATGGAAAGAAGGTCATCTCAAATGTTCGGAGGAAAATGGCATCCTGTGGATGAAGATGGGAGTAGCCAATCAGAACATTAGAGCATTGCACATTTACAAAAGATGTCACAAATACCTTACTTCATCCTTACTACCTCTTCTGTGTACCTCATATGATTTTGGCTTTCATCCTAAGGGCCACAAGTGGATATGAAAATGTAAAGCAGAGAGTAGGAATGGGACCAGATATACTTGAAAGGAAACTCCAAACACCATCTCCATTTTACAAAGGAGGAAAATGAAACCCAGAGAGGTTAAGTGACTTTCCCAAGATCATGCAGCTTAGTGGTCAGCCAGGACACTGGAACTAAAATAGTCTTACTCCCTTTAGAGTTCTTTTATTTGGGCCTCCTTCTGCATGATGTTGCCAAATATGGTAAATAATAGTGTAGGGTTTGCTTGCCATGTATTAGCATGGGTAGGGTCTTTGCAGAAAATCACAGACACGACAAAGGTAGCTGACTTCGTTGTCTAGCCAAGTTTTGATTGAGATCTCACAGAGCTCCCAGCACCTTAAACCAACCAGTTGCCGTTAAGTCAATTCCAACTCACGGTGACCCCACATGTGTCAGAGCAGAAATGTGTTCTATAGGGTTTTCAATGGCTTGTTTTTCCGAAGTAGATCACTAGGCCTTTCTGCTGAGGTACCTCTG
Organism: Dugong dugon; assembly: GCA_030035585.1. Classification (NCBI taxonomy): domain Eukaryota; kingdom Metazoa; phylum Chordata; class Mammalia; order Sirenia; family Dugongidae; genus Dugong; species Dugong dugon. Next base: position 23,561,065 of record CM057481.1, on the reverse strand, counting down.
GGTGGACTTGAACCTCCAACGTTTTGGTTAGCAGCCGAGAATTTAACCATCTGTACCACTCAACACCTTCACAAGACAGAATTAGTTATGTTCAGAATTATGACAAGTTACTCTATGATAGAAGGTGTTCACACAAAGGGTGAAACAATGCAGGCCACCACTGTATTCAATGCTACAGAGAATCCAGTTAAGAAAATGAATAAGGTATGGACTCTTTTACTGGGCCATAAGCTATTTGGAAGCATATTTCTGTCTGTTGTTCCTTGTGTACTTTTGTTAACTACACCTACTCCCTACTTATTGACTATCTCGTTATCCGACATTTTGCACTTATGACAATAGTAAAAATTCTACTATCCCTCTATTTTGTCCATTAATGACATACATTTGGCAGTAATGGATGCTGAGTTGCGAGGCGAGAGTAATGCTGGCTGCGATGGTTAAGGTTATGTGTCAATTTAGCTGGGCCATGATTCTCAGTGGTTTGGCAGTTTTGTAATGCTGTAATTTGGCAGTTATGTAATGAAGTAGTCATCCTCTATTTTGTGATCTGATGGGGTTGTCCCCCATTTTTGCATAATGCCAATTTTCGGAAAACAACCTGGTCTTTATAACCTAACCATGTCGATAAGTGAGAAGTGAGTGTACAGAGTAAGGAAAACATATTGTATCATTGCACGGGGAGAGAGATTGCATATGGCCTGCCTCCAGCCTACATCTGGCCTGCATCTGACTGTGGGGAGTCAGAAAAGCTGAAACAGGAAGTAGCATTTGTACTGAGAAGCTAAGAAGCTGGTGCTTAAATTCTATTCATCTTCCATAAGAACTAACAATGATGGAACATTTACTATGTGCTTGGCACTTCGCAGCATCGTTTTATTTAATCCTCATAACAAGCCTGTGGGGGAAGATACTGCCAATTTACTAGGAGGAAACCGAGGCTCAGAGAGTTAACTTATTGGAGCAGACACTGTTGGTAGACATCTGTCCCGTCCCAGATGACCTTTGTGGGGGGAATGTGGTAGCAAGTGTCAGATCTCGTCTACCTTCAGGGAGAATAAGAATCAGCAGCAGCAGCAGCCCAAAGATGATTCCCTTGAGGTGGAGGTCAGACATACTTCCACTCTCCAACCTTTTTACCAATTCTGACACCAGCTGTCCTCTCCATGGCACACCCCCCTTGGACAGGCCTCCTCTTGGACCTTAGGACAGGCCTCCACTCAGCCCCCTTCAGGAAAGGCTTCCTCTCAGCTCCTACCCCACGTGGGCAAGTGTTACAACTCTTTTAGCTGTACTGACAAGTGCCTAAGGCACCCCACTCCACTAGCAAGCCTCTTGCCTGAAGGCATTCAGCTCTCTTGCTCCATGGGTTGGCAAGACCACTGCAGCCACCTTGCCCCGTGAGCCAGGAAGCCCACCATACCACCTCACGCTGGTCTGCTGGGTCTGCTGCCACTGATCCAACATTAGCACAGCTCTCTCTGTCTCCTGGATCTAGGAGGTTCTCAGCACAGGCACCCGGGTCCAAAGACACGCTCCACTCCAGCTCTTCTTCTTGATGGTAGTGAAGTCCCCCCTCAATCTCTATGGGATAGCTGCTTATATAGGCAAGTGGTTTAATCCTATTGAGTGGATTTTATGCATCCTATTTGCATAATAACTGACCAATCCCCTCGTTGGACTAAACTGGCCAATCCCCTTGCAAGTGGCTCCATCTATTTGCATAATAACTGACATTTTCTGCCAGCAGGGGTCGGCTTCTTCCCTGGGCAAAAGTAACAAGCTTCTCCAAAGGACCATGGCGACTGTAACAAGGGCACCTGTAACAACTCCTCAAGGCTGTTTTCTTTTCTCCCTTTTTCACAGAACCAAAGCAAAAGACCACATAAAGGAACTCATTTCACCAGACGGGGTCAGCTCCTGTAGCTGTTGGCTGCCAACTGGTTCACACCTACCTTTCTCCAGAGGCCTGCTCTTGCCTGAAGGGAGCCACCCTACCTGGAGATGTAATATGAAAGGCAGTCAAGGAAGCCTCCTGGCTGACAAAGAGAGAATATGAAACTCGCTCATGAGAGACATGAATATTGTATTTCCTGGGTCTATCTAACACACATTCTAGAAAGGGAGACTATTTGAGGGAGACATACACAGGAACAAAGTTTCAGTAATCAGAGTGGCATCCAATTGCTCATCTCCCAAATGGGAACTATCTACAAAGTTCTGAAAGAAAATGATTTTCAACCTAGAATTCTATACCAAGCTTACCATCACTAAGAGCAAGAGCAAAATAACAGTGTTCTTGAATATGCAAAAGCCTAGACAAGACTAACTACGTAATTTGTGGGGCCTGATACAAAATGAAACTGTAGGGCTGTTTGTTAAAAAATTGTTACTGATTTCAAGACTGCTATAGCAGAGCATTAAAACATGGGACCCTTCTGAAGGCTGGGCCCTGTGTGATTGAACAGGTCACAGGATGTTTTGGATACTGATTAATTCTTCATCAAAAAAAAATATATATTTAAAAAAACTGATTTTAAATATTTAAAGGTAAGTACTAGATAAGAAGCAGGCCGTGGGCCCAGAGCTTACCACCCATAAACTCTGGAAAAAAATTGTATTCTATCAAAATAAAATTTAATTCAAGAAGAGGTAAGCAAAAATAGTAATAATAATAACAACACAATCAAATAAGAAAAACATAAAAACCAAATGCCCTTCCAGTGAAACTTATGCAAAGTTTTTATCTTAATTATAATGTTCTCTGTGAAGCTTAAAGTAGTGATTTTTAAAAATGCTCTAAAAAAGTAGAAGAAAAATTGTTTTAGAATCCAGATGATTTCAACAAAATAAAAAAGGTGGGTGATAGGGAAGAGAAAAGTAAAAGCATGCTAAATGACTTGCTGGGCTTGGGCCAGAGGGTGTTTTGGATACCGATTAATTCTTCACTAAAACAGAAATATATTTGAAAAAATTGATTTTAAATATTTAAAGGTAAGTACTAGATAAGAACTGGGTATCAAACTAAAGGAAAAAGAAAAAATGATCAATTCAACAAAAATTAGTTAGGGAAAATAAAAGGAAATGCAAAAAAATCCTAATAAATAGAAAACATCAAATAAGATGCAAAAAAATTAGTCACAACGTATCAGTTATAACAATAGATATGAATGGGTTAAAACATTCTCTTGCAGACAGAGTAATGGCCCCCCAAAGATGTACCACATCCTAATCTCTAGAAACCATGAATATGTTACTTTACATGGCAAAGGGGAATCAAGGTTCCTAATCAGCTGACCTAATAGGGAGATTATCCTAGATTATCTGGATGGACCAAATGTAATCACAGCGTCCTTAAATATGGAGAAGGGAGGCAGAAAAGTCAGAGTCAATGATGTGATGTAAGAAAGACTCCATCCCATGTTGCTGACTTTGAAGACAGAGGAAGGAGGGCCACAAACCAAGGAATGCAGGCAGCTTTTAGAAGCTGGAAAAGGCAAGGAATGAATTTTCCTTGAGAACCTCCACAAAGGAATGGAGACATGCCAACATCTTGATTTGGGCCCAGTGAGACCCTCTGCAGTCCTCTGACCTCCAGAACTGTAAGATAGTAGATTTGTGTTGTTTTAAGCTGCTAAACTTGTGGTAATTTGTTACAACAGCAATTACAACTATTATACCCTCAGTTAAAAAGACAGACTCTCAAATAATGTGAAATCAAGGCCATGATGAACAAAAACCCTAAAACAAAAAAAGCTTAAATTCAGCTATATGCAATTTATAAAAGAAAAAACTAAAAAAAATGTGAAGGGTTATTTATTCTTTCAAAAGTATGTGTTGTGCATTCACTGTGTGCTAGGCATTGAGCCAACAAAAAGTGAGCAGAACAGACACACTCCTTGTCCTCATGGCACTTAAAGTTGGGGCAGAGAGCGGGCAGCAGTCAAAAAGCATTTAAATTGGAAGTAAGTAAGATAATTGTAATTGTCAATAAATGCTATGAAGGGTATAAATAGGGTACTGAGATTAATATTACGTGCCAGGTGGTTGAGGAATGCATGGGAAGTGATATTTAAGCTGAGATCAGCAGTTGCAGGAAAAAAGGCCACCTATTCAGAAAATGGCCATGGAGGGTGTGATGGTTGTGATTGGGTGTCAGTTTGGCTGGGCCATGATTCTCAGTGTTTATATGTGATCACTTCCATGATTGAATATGCTGTGAGTAGCCAATCAGTGGAAAGGGAGTTTCCTTGGGGGTGTGGCCTGCATCTGAATTTAAGTAGACTTTCTGGCTTTTTGTTCACTCTCAATCCTGTGGCTGCCTCCTGTCATCTCACCTCCAGTTCTGGGGACTTTAGCTAGCAGCTTACCTGTCAATCTTGGGACTTGTTGATGTTTGCAGCCTGGGAGCAAGAGTCCTGATCCCCAGCCTACTGATCTTGGGTTCGCCAGACCCTGCAGCTACATGAATCAGGAGAAACCTTGTGGTCTTGCCTGCTGATCTTGGAATTCAGTGACCTTCACAGCCTGTGAGCAGGAGCCCTGCTCTCCGACCTGCCGATCTTGGGCTTGCCAGCTTTTGCGGCTGTGTGAATTGAGAGAGGTCTCTACCCTGATCCACAGAATTGGGATGTTCTAGCTTCTACATTTGCATGAGCTGTTCCTTGATATAAATCTCTCTCTCTATATATAAACTTTGCTGGTTTTACTTCTCTAGAGAACCCGAACTAAGACAGAGGGTGTTGAGGATTGAATTGTGTCCCCCAGAAAGATATGTTGAAGTCCTAACCCCAGTATTTGTGAACATGAGCTTGTTTGGAAATAGGGTCTTTGCAGATGTTATCAGTTAAGCTAACATGAGGTCATACTGGAGTAGGGTGGGTCCTAATCCAATTTGAATGGTATCCTTATGTCTTAGTTATCTAGTGCTGCTATAATAGAAATACCAAAAATGGATGGCTTTAACAAAGAGAAATTTATTCTCTCACAGTTTAGGAGGCTAAAAGTCAGAATTCAGGGTGCCAGCTTCAGAGGAAGACTTTCTCTCTCTGTCAGTTCTGGGGGAAGGTCCTTGTCATCAACCTTCCCTTGGTCTAGGAGCATCTTAGAGCAGGGACCCCTGATCCAAAGGACTTGCACTGCTCCCAGCTCTGCTTTCTTGGTGATAAGAGGTCCCCCTGTCTTTCTGTTCACTTCTCTCTTTTATATCTCAAAAGAGATTGACTCAAGACACAACCTAATCTTGTAGATTGAGTCCTGCCTCATTAACATCATAGAGGTAGAATTTACAACACATAGGAAGATCACATCAGATGAAAAAATGGTGGGCAGTCACACAGTACTGGGAATCATGACCCAACCATGTTGACATACATTTTGAGGGGACACAATTCAATCCATAACACCTTATAAAAGAGGAGAAGAGAAACAGACACGGACACACAGAGAAGAGAGTCAGGTGAAGACAGAGGCAGACTGGAAGGACCTACAAGCCAAGGAACACTAAGAATAGCTGGCCGTCACAGGAAGCTAAGAGAGAGGCATGGAACAGATTCTCCCTCAGAGCGCTCAGAGGGGATCAACATGGCCAGTACCCTGCTCTCAGACTCCTAGCCTCCAGAACTGTGAGACAATAAATTCTGCCTCTTTAAGCCACCCACCTCGTGGTACTTTGTTATGGCAGCCCTACCACACACCAGTACAGAGGGACCTGCTATGGTGAAATATTGACTGATAACACCAGCAGTTGCTCCCTTAGATCCACCTTTGCATTCCTGCTGAGGCCGTGCTTACCCCAGACTGCTCCCAGCCAGTAACTGAGCACGGTGGATGTACTAGAACCATTCCCGCCAGATGCAGGACTCCTCTAATGGGCAACTTTGGCTTGGGAACTCCCCATCAGCCTGGCAGAAACTTTCCTCTGCTGTCTGAGACCCTTCTTGTCCAGACCTCTTTCCTTCTTTCTCTCCTTTTACATGTGTCAGCTCACCTTCCTACTCGGGCTCTCTCCCTTCTACTCTTCACAGACATTTTCCCCAACAAATCTCTTGCACATTTATTGTGTGTCACAAATTACCACAGATTTAACAGCTTAAAACAACACACATTTATTTTCTCACAGTTTCTGTGGATCAGAGATCCAGGCATGGCTTAGCTGGGTCCTCTGCTCAGGGCCTTTCATGAGGCTGCAGTCAAGGTGGTGTCCTCATCAAGGTGGTGTCTCATCTGAAAGCATGACTGGGGAGGATCTGCTTTCCAAGCTCACATGGTTGTTGGTGGGATTCAGTTCCTTGGGCATGTTGGACTGAGGACCTGCGTTCCTAGGTTCTTTGGGAGGTGGACAGCCCAAACATGGTTGCTTGCTTCATCAACATATGCAAGCTGAGAGGGAAGTAGAGAGAGCTGGCAAGCATGACATAAGTTACAATCTTATATAAGGCAATCACAGAAGTGATATTCCATCACCTTTACTGTATTCTGTTGGTTAGAAGGAAGCCACAAATCCCACTCCCACTCAAGGGGAGAGGATTACGTACGGGTGTGAATACCAGGAGGTAGAAGTCAGGGGGGGCCAACTTAGTGCCTATTACCCTACTTGCATTTGTGATGGGGTCTGTCAGGTATGGGAGACTTAGTGATATACTCAGTTTATATAAATCCTCACCCATTCTCCCTATAGCAGAGTAAATGTTATCCTTTGCTAATTCTTACTTGCCAATAAGTACCAGTGACTGGTTTCAATATTGCAATCCTGTAATCGGTATTTTTTGAATGAATGTATCAATTTCCTGCAAATAAAAGCAGTTTTGAAAAAGAGTTTGGTACCATTAACAGGTTATTTTTCATTTGCATTATAAAACTGATTTGGCAGCTTTGCATTTAAAAGCCCAAAGTTTTGAGTCATGCATGATTTTAAAAAAGAGCTTAAACATTCCAGAACATAATTTTCCCCAGGATACCCTTGTGTTTGCTTTTTGCATCTGGACCGCTGTCATAGTCCTGCCATCTGCAGCCATTTATAGTTAAATCACATTTCCCCCCTGAAGAAACTCAAGCAAATACAGTACTTCCTTTTAAATGTCCTTTACTCAAGGGGGAAAACATGTATAGATGCTTTTCCACAGTCATACTGGCATAAATTTTAAAATATTCTGTGTAAATGAGCAGTGGCTGCACTATGTTAAGCACCTCAGTTAATGTCTTTAAGGTGACATTTCTGAGAATTGGTTTATTAATGCTGTTACTATTTTTTCTTGGCACAAAAGTCAGGCCAATGCTCGTCTTGTGAAGTCATATCAGAGAGTCAGGAAGTCTGGGTTCTTGGCCCAGCTTTGCCACAAATGAGTCGAGTGGCCTTGGCACTCACCCTCACTCTCTGCACCTCAGTTTTCTCGTCTTTGGAATGATGAGTTTGGATAAATCCCTCTAACTTACTTAGGGATCTATTGCATTGGGCAAATCCGCTGCAAAAGACCTATTTCAAGTGTTAAAAAACAAAGATGTCACTCTGAGGACTAAGGTGTGCCTGACTAAGGAGCGTTTTCAATCACTTCATATGCATGCGAAAGCTGGACAACGGATAAGGAAGATCAAAGAATTGACGCTTTTGAGTTACGCTGTTGGCAAAGAATATTGAATATACTGTGGACTGCCAGAAGAAAGAACAAATCTGTCTTGGAAGAAGTGCAGCCAGAAGGCTTCTTAGAAGCGAGGATGGTGTAACATCATCTCACATGCTTTGGACATGTTATCAGGAGGGACCAGTCCCTGCAGAAGGACATCATGCTTGGTAAAGTAGAAGGTCAGCGAAAAAGAGGAAGACCCTCAACAAGATGGATTGACACAGCGGCTGCAACAATGGGCTCAAGCTTAACAACGATTGTGGGGATGGTGCAGGACCAGGCTGTGTTTTGTTCTGTTGTACATAGGGTCACTATGAGTCGGAACCGACTCAACAGCACTTAACAGAAACAGCAACAGCCTATAGAATGCAGGCATGCAAACTCAATAAACCAGTCTAAGTTGCCTCCTGCCATTCACTTAATGACAACCAATCATTTTAAATTTCCCTTTGGGGAACTCCCGTAACAGTTTGTATCTAAGCTCATCAAAATTCTAATGTGACAAGCTCATCTCTTCGGAGGTATGCTTCCTGCTTGCAAACAGTTTTTTTTTTTTTTCCTCCGTCCAACAAAACCTTTCAGTCCAAAATGATTTATTGATCAGGGGTGACCATGATTAGCTGCCATATGGACACTGGTGCCCCACCCAGACACTATTTGTTGGGCTGGTGCCACTAATGCTCACAGCTGCCTCCTTCCTTGGAGGCTAGCTCTCGGCCAAGCAGGAGCCTCCTTGCCTGGGAGGTTGCACCCCTGCACCTGATAACTGACTGAGAAATAAAATCAAACCAAAGTCATTGCTGTCAAGTTGATTCTGACTCATAGTGACCCTATGGGACAGAGTAGAACTGCGCCAAAGAGTTTCCAAGGTTGTTATCTTTACGGAAGCAGACTTCCACATCTTTCTCCTTTGGAGAGGCTGGTGGGTTTGAACTGCCAACCTTTTGGTTAGCAGTTAAGCACTTAACTACCCTGCCACCAGGGCTCCTGACTGACTGACTAACATAGGGGTATAATAGGCCAGACGCCTTGCCTCAGTGTGGGACCAATTCTGCAGTGCAATCCACGCTTCCTGAGCTCCCTGTTGGATCAGGCTGAAGCTAGAACAAACCTTTGCTTAGTTCTTTCCCTACTCCATCCTGGTCCCTCTCTCCCCTTCTCCTGAGTGACCCCAAAACCAAATGCACAAGAATTCCTCTCTCAGGCTGTACTTCTACAGGCCCCGATCTTAGCAAGAAAGGTGTCTTAGAGGAGAATGCTCATGGATATGAGATTTTGGGAATTTATCTGAAGGCATAAGGTCATCGTGAGAATGAGGAATAGTGAGATATAAAAATGGAGAGGAAGCCTTTAAAACACTAAATACGTTTAAATAAACATACAAGCTTCAGTTTATGTCAAATTTAGTTTATATTTGAGACTATGTTGGAACCTTTATTTAGAAACATCTGCTCATGTCTGGCTCAAAGTGGGCACACAATGTCTACATTTTTAAAGTCCCTCTCTTTTGTTTTAATGTCATCTTTTACATATTGACATCTGTTTCCCTATTTTCAGTGTTTCAGCTTTGATTTACTTTTGTGACTTCCCTATCTGGGTTGATATCTGGTTGCTGTGTCCTGTGTTGTAGTCTTGGATTGTTACCTGATGTTACTGATTTTCTAACTGGAGGACTCCCTTTAGTATTTCTTGTAATTTTTGTTTGGTTTTTGCAAATTTCCTAAACTTCTGTTTATCTGGAAATGCCCTAATTTTGCCATCATATTTGAGAGACAGTTTTGCTGGATATATAATTCTTGATCGGCAGTTTTTTTCCTTCACGGCTTTATATATGTCATCCCATTGCCTGCATGGTTTCTGCTGAGTAGTCCGAGCTTATTCTTTCTTTTTTTTTTTTATTGTACTTCAGGTGAAGGCTTACAGAACAAATAGTTTCGCATGAAACAGTAGTACACATATTGTTTTATGACACTGGTTAACAACCCCACAACATGTCAACCCTCTAACTTCTCAACCTTTTGTTTTGGTGAAAATACACATAGCCAAAGATACCATTTCAAAAATTTCTACATGCACAGTTCAGTGACATTGACTACCCTCTTCCAATGGTGCTGCTATTCGCACTTAAGATGAAGGCTTACAGAACAAAATAGTTTCTCATTTAACAGTTACTACACATGTTGCCCTATGACAATGGTTAACAATCTCACAACACATCAACACTATCCTTACTCAACCTTGGGTTCCCTATCACCAGCTTCCTTGTCCCCTTCTGCCTTCTTGCCCTTGTCACTGGACTACTGTACCTCGTTAGTCCCATTTGGTTTTACGGGGCTGTCCACTCCCAGGCTGAACAGTGAACCTTGGAGATAACTTCGCTACTGAGCTAAAAGGGAGTCTGGGGGCCATACTCTCGGGGTTTCTCCAGTCTTCTTTAGGCCAGTAAATCTGGTCTTTTTTTTGTGAGTTAGAATTATGTTCTACATCCTTCTCCAGCTCTGTCCAGAACCCTCTGTTGTGATCCTGGTCAGAGTAGTCAGTGGTGGTAGCCGGGCACCATCTAGCTATACTGGACTCAGTCCGGTGGAGGCCTTGGTAGCTGTGGACAGTTAGTCCTTTGGACTAATCTTTTCCTTGTATCCTGTTATCTTCATTCTCCCTTGCTCCCGAAGGGATGAGACCAGTGGAGTATCTTAGATGGCCGCTCACAGGCTTTTAAGACCCCAGACACTACTCACCAAGGTAGAATGCAGAGCATTGTCTTTATAAGTTGTGTCATGCCAATTGAGCTAGATGTTCCCCGAGACCATGGTCCCCACAGCCCTCCACCCAGCAATTCAGTCCCTCAGGGAGTTTGGATGTGTCTATGGGGCTTCCATGACCTTTTCTTGTACAAGTTGTGCTAGTTTCCCCTGTATTGTGTACTGTCTCACCCTTCACCCAAGATACCACTTATCTATTGCCTATTTACTATTCTCCCCCCCACCCCTCCCATCCCTGGTAACCAGCAAAGATTGTTACATTTTGTGTGTGAACTTTTTCATGGGTTTTTACAATAGAGGTCTCATACAATATCTGTCCTTTTGTGATTGACTTCGTTCACTCAGCATAATGTCCTCCAGTTTTATCCATGTTATGAGATGCTTCACAGATTCATTGTTATTCTTTCTCGTTGCATCTGAGCTTATTCTTATCGACTCTCCTTTGTAGCTGACTTTTTGTTTATCTCTAGCTTCTCTTAAAATTCTCTCTTTATCTTTGGTTTTGGCAAGTTTGATTATAATATGTCTTGGTGACTTTCTTTTGGGATCTACCTTATGTAGGGTTCGATGAGCGTCTTGGATAGATATCTTCAACAATTGTCTCTGTATTTTCTGTTGTCCCCCTTGTTCTAGTACTCCAATCACTCATAGGTTATTCCTCTTGATAGAGTCCCACATAATTCTTAGGGTTTCTTCATTTTTTTAATCCTTTTATCTGATTTTTCCTCAAATAAGTTGGTGTCAAGTGCTTTATCTTCAATCTCACTAATTCTGACTTCGATTGCCTCAATTCTTCTCTTATGACTTTCTACTGAGTTTTCTAATTCCAAAATTTTATTGTTAATCTTCTGGATTTCTGATTGCTGTCTCTCTATGGATTCTTGCAGCCTGTTTAATTTGTCATTATACTCTAATCTTTTTAATTTCCTCTGTTACGTGTTCTGCTTTTGCTTAAGTTCCTTCCTAATTTCTTGAAGAGTTCTGTATATTAATCTTTTGTATTCTGCCTCTGATAATTCCAAGAAATTTTCCTCCTCTGGAAAATTTCTAGGTTCTTTATTTTGGGAGCTTGCTGAAGCCATCATGGATTGCCTCTTTATGTGATTTGATATTGACTGTTGTCTCCGAGCCATCAATAAGTTGTTATATGTATTTATTTTATGTTTGCTTACTGTGTCCTAGCTATTTGTTTTGTTTTGATATGCCCAAATAGGCTGCTTGTATGAGCTAGTTTGATTATTGGCAACTTTGAAGCTGTAATGTCCTGTCACCAGGTGGTTTAGATCTGTTACTAGGTCTGTGATCTCAGGAGTCTGCCCATTCCTCCAGTATGGATTCAGCTCAGATGCCCATGTAGATAGCCACCAAGTGTGTGGTATAGGCTCTCACTTACAGTCCTAGACAGGCATGGGTGTTTGGTGTAGGCACAGGCATCTGACTGCAGCAGGGGGACACACTCTGAGCAAGGTAGGGGGCTGACGGCCGCCCCTGAGTGTCCTGGAGAATGGTGTGTCCTTGTTCCCTAGAGTACGTAGGTGGTGGGTTTTGCAGCCAGACTATGAGCACCTAACGCTGTTGGCTGTAAGGACTGGGGTTGGGGTGCGCCTCTTATTCATGGGCCCCTATCACAGGTGGCTAGGTGGTGTCGGTGGAGCCACCTGTTCTCGGGCCCCTGATTTGGGTAGATGAATACCCTGCTTAATGGGCAGAGCAGTGTCAAATGTCAGGAACCTGCCACTTCACAGCTGAAACAGTTGAAGTTAGGGTTCTGGTATATACCCTGTAATACTGCAGTAATGAGGGCCTACACTGTTGAAATGTGCCCGCACAAGTCTATGAAGGGGGAAAGGAACTCAAAGCCCGTGGGTCCCTTATGCCTGTGCCTAGGCAAAGGAGCTGTGGCTACCCTGTGTTCCTGGCTTAGGGGAGCCAGCAGTTTATTTTCTCCCGTTTGTTAATTTGTTCACTCTGCAAGGCAGGGAGAACGGCTCCGGGTGTGTGACGGATCCTCTTCCAGCCCAGGGGACTCAGCAATTACTGAAGCCGGTCTGGGACCCAGTGCAGAGCAGGGAGCTGGGAGATAAATAGGACAGAGGTTTTTCCCTATGGGGGGTGTTTTTGATCCGCATGGTAAGCTGTACGCAAGTACTTATCTTTCACCAATGAGGGTGGCCGTGTAGACTGTATGGTGCTGGGTTTCTCCTGGTGCAGAAAACCTGCCTCCTGAGCATCGCCACTTGCCTGCCTCACCACTCACCCATGAGCTGCTCAGGCCTGATGGCTCAGGCTCTCACCTGGGTCAGGTCTGGCAACTCCTCGCTGCTTCCAAACCATCTCTTCCTTCCCCTGCCACTCAGTCTGGTTCTTCAACTCTGCCTTTGATGTTCAGGGCTCCCAGATTGCTATATATAATTGAATCACTTGTTTTTTTGGGTCTTTGTTGTAAAAGGGTCCACCGGAAGTGTCTGACTACTTCGCCATTTTGGCCCCGCCTCCAGCCCTGGAATTCTGGTAGGAGGCTTGAGCTGAAGGAAGGAAGAGTTTGTGGGCTATGAAAGAGTGAAAACAAAGAATAATCTGACGTCCCCTGGGCTGAGGGTTCACTGTATCTCACCTCATCAAGGAAGCGTGATGGAGATTAGGGCTAGTAGAAGGCAATGATTTGAAGGTTGATTTTCGCAATGGACTGCAGAACCCTTTCAGAAATTAAGCATGCTAGTTATTGGGGGAATGTGGCCTCCTGGCATGGTGCCTTCAGAGGTGAAAGGGTTTTCCAGAATGAGATTTGATGTTCCTAACTACAGTCTCCAGACTCTAAACCAAGGCCATACCCATTGCCATGGAGTCAATTCCAACTCATGGTGACCCCATGTATTACAGAGTAGAAATGCACTCCTTGGGATTTTCTTGGTGGTAATCTCATTGGAAGCAGATTGCCTGTCCTCTCTTCCAACGAGCCTTTTGGTGGGCTCAAACCACTAACCTTTAGATTAGTAGTCAAGCACAGATCATTTTCACCAGCCAGGAACCCAACCCTTGGTCATAGAGAGGCCTTTATGACACCAGATATCTGTCAGAAATAGCCTGCCCACCTCCCGAGCCTATCAGGAGTCCCTGGCCACACCTTCATGTAGAGTGTGAGTTAGTTTTCTTGGGGGGAGTTTAACGGTGTGTTGGGAGTGAGGAAGGAGAGAGAAAGATGACAAAAAAAAAAAAAAAAGGGAAACTAGCATTGAGTGGGTGGCAGCTGCGTGCCTCTTACCTGACCCTCTCAACAACCTCGGGATTGAGATCTCCTTACGTCTCAATTTCTTCACATGTAAAATATGCTTAATAACCAGCTATATGGCAAAGTGATTAAGTGATCGGCTGCTAACCAAAAAGTCAACTGTTCAAATCCACAAGCTGCTCCTTGGAAAGTCTATGGGGCAGTTCTACTCTGTCCTATAGGGTCGCTATGAGTCAGAATCAACTTGATGGCAATGGGTTTGGTTTGGTTTTCACTAGTCCTCACAGTGAACCCATGAGGTAAGTACTGTTACCATACCCATGAGGAGATGGAGGCCTGAGAGGTTAACAATTTGCAAAACGAGATAAGGTCAGAGCCTATAGACAGGTATATCTGAGCTCCCTGGTGATTTTGGAGGGTTGAGAAGGCCCAGCAGGGGGACGCCCTAGGCCAGGCACTGGGGGCTTTGGACAGCAGGATGGCAGCATAAAGGTACTGGACATCTTCCCTTCAGAGCAGGGGTCAGTACACATTTTCCATAAATAGCCAGATAGTAAATATTTTAGGCTTTAAGGGCCACAGATCTCTGCTGAAACTGTTCAACTCCACTGTTTTAGTGTAAAAGTGGCCATAGACAATACGTAAATGAATGGGAGTGGCCGTGTGCCATTGAAACTTTATTTATAAAAGCAGGTGGCTGGCCTGTGGTCTGTAGTTTGCCAACTCCTGGTTTAGCGTCATTTAGCGTAGATGGATCAAAAGGGGTCAGGGTAAGACAAGAAGAAATGGTAGGGACTAGGGTTAGCAAGGCATTGTCTCATTCACCCCAGTCTGTGTAAATGGCACCCCCTGGAGTTGTGCAGTGCACAGACTGCACAACCACAAGTGGAAGTCCTGAGGGTTAGATAAAAAGAACACAAGCCTTATGATCTAGGCTGTCCTACCTTAAGAACGGCTAAGGTTGGGGCCCTGGACAGGGCCTGATCCTCAGTGGGGTAGAAGTGACAGATTGTGAAAGGGCTTCAGAGAGAGAAGTGGGAAGATCACTTACCTGCCCAAAGGTAATGCACCCCCAAGAAAATCAGGTTCTCAGTGGTGTGTCAGAAGGGCACAGGGTCAAGTGAAATCTATTTGCCAGAGGATGAGGAAGGCAGGCCCCATCTGGTGATCGGACCATGGAATTTGGCCACCTCACTTCATGCCCCTTGCCCAGCTCTGATCCAGTCTGGAAGCAGGATGCAATTGTGTCTAGCATTATGGAATGAAAACCCTTGTGAGGCAGCAGCAGACATCTAAAAATGGACTAGAAAGGTCATAGGTCTCACTTCCTTGAAACTCCTTTTCTGGGTTCCCAGAGAAGTCAGGCATGCAGTTCTGTGATAAAGCTGAGTTAACCTTTGGCATTCTCAGCACCAGCTGCTCCAACAGATCAAGGGCAGAACAAAGTACAGGAGAGAGATAGAAGCAGGTGCTGCTTTCAGCGAATTTGAACAGGACTGGAGAAGTAAGATGGAAAAACCCACTATTCTAACAAGCTCTGGATTGTTGACAAAGACCATCTCAGGGGTCTGTCTGGACAGGGGAGCTTGCCCAACAAATGTTGGGACAACAGTGTCATGCTCAGGAGTTGGGACTCAATGAGACAAAGCTGGAGAAAAGGACTTGGAGCCAGAACGGGAAGGGTCAGCAAGAGCCCAGGGAAGTGCTGGTGGGAGGCATCAAGGGTCACTGCTTTGGGAGGAACTGGCCTGCTCAGCAGGGCCATGAGCATCACCTATTGAAGGAGATACCCAGTCCTGGTTCTGGTGAGAACAGCCCCATCTCCATCCCTGATGTCAACTGTGGAGTTGGAGACTCATTTTTCAACAGTAGCATTCACGCTACTCACACAGGAGTTACAGTCAAGTAACCTTCTCATCTCTTGCTTTGACTCTAGGCCCAGTAGGTAGATCAGGAGCTTGACTGTTCCCTCCTGAGTTGAATGAGTTGGTCAGCAAAACTTGAACATCACCAGGAAAAGGAAACCTAAAATACATTTAAAAAAAGATATCCTGAAAATGAAGTTCCCTGTAGGCAAAGAAATGCACTGGATTGAAAGTTTCCAAAACAGATAATGTAGTAGAATGACCTTGGGGGTCTTGTTAAAAATTCTGAGGCCCAGCCTACTGAAATGAACCTCTTATAGTATAGTCCCCAAACCAAACCTGTTGCCATCGAGCTGATTTGGACTTAGAGAGACCCTATAGGACAGAGTAGAACTGCCCCATAGGGTTTCCAAGACTGTAATCTTTATGGAAACAGACTGCCACATCTTTCTGTGGTGGAAGAAAGATGTGGTTGGTTTGAACTGCCAACCTTTCAGTCTGCATCCAAGCCCTTAACTACTGTACCACCAGGGCTGCTAGGAGTGGAGTCCAGGAGTCTGTATTTGACAAGTTTCCCAAATGATTTGGACATGCAGCCTGATTTGGGAACCCTGGCCTAGGGGACCTTCTGCGATTTCTGCTGGTTCTTGGGCAGAACTGGAGTGACTGTACCAAACTTTACCCAGGCTGCTCCACTACTCCTGGTCTTTTTGCCTGGCTGTGCTACAGCCCAGAATAGGGAGACAAGAAGCTGGGAATTAGGACATAGTTCCTGCCTCCAGGAGCCCCCAGTGCAACTTTTATAGCATGGCTCCAGCTACAATGCCCCTCCACAGTCACATACAGAATGTTAGGGAAACTAACCCTTGGACAAAATAAATATGGCCAAGCAGGAAAGTGACTAAGAGTTGAGTTGCCCTACTGTTTTTTTGTTTCTTAAATAATGCTGGTGAAAATTCAAAGAGATCACACCAAGCCATTGTCAAGGGCAATCAGTACAAGGGATCATTGGTTTCTATCTGCACGTTTCAAACTCTATCAGCAAAGCCATAGAGTATATAGGGATAGAGAAAGGAAAGGGAATTGCAGCTTAAAATGGAAGATAAGAAAATGTGCTGAAATAGGAAATGAACATGGTGATTGATCAAGAAGTGCTCAAGGCTGGAATAATTGCAACCCATATTCTAGTGGTCATTACAGAAGAAAAAAGAAATAAGTAACTAGAAATATAAACTAGAAATACATTTTAGGTTAAAATGAAATTTCGTGGTAATGAACAGAGAGGATTATATCTAGAAAATCACTCAGGCTGAGCATTTAAAAAAAATCAAAGTTATAGTACTATTCAATGTGTGGTAGAATTCTGCAGTGAAGCCATCTGGGCCTGGAGATTTCTCTTTTGGGAGCTTTGAATTACAAATACTGCTTCTTTAATGGTTGAATAGTCCTATAACCATTAAATAAACTGAATTCAGAATTTAAAAGCTCCTGAAAAATAAATCTCTTCTGGTTTCAGCTGTGACGTGAGGATTTTGAAAGTTGTCACTCCCGTCCTTAAACAAGCAAAAAGCTGAACAATCAAAAAATCAAAAAGTTTTCTTGGACTCATCAGAAACTGAGGTGATAAGACAAATTGCAACAATGAAATCTGGAGAGACAGGCAAATCCAAAGAGTCACAGCCAAGATCTGCTTACCTGAGCAGAAGCCACTGGAGCCATAAACTGATAGGAACACTTAAATGGCAATTTTGATGAATTGCTGGAGGCTGAGTATGGACAAGATGAGATTGTCCTGGGGATGACTCCTGGGGATCACAGTCTTAGGGGGACCCTCAGCCTTTTGGAGGTTTTACCTCTAGGAACTCCACCAGGTTCTTATGGTGAAGAACCAAGAAAGATCCCCTCCTGGCTCTGGCAGAGGTGGTGGTGATGATGGTAGACCTGGTCTAAAAACCACTTGCCAAGGTCACAACCCAGGGACCGAACCCAGTGAAAGACTGAGATTTAATCATAAGATTAGAAAATGTTTTCCCTCCCTATACCTTACTACAACCCCAACCAAAAAACCAGTTGTTGTCACGTCGACTCAACTCTGACTCTATGCGTGACGGAGTAGAACTGTGCTCCATAAGGTTTTCAATGACAGATTTTCAGACATAGATTGCCAGGCCTTTCTTCTGAGGCACCTCTGGGTAGACTTGAATCTCCAGCCTTTTGGTAAGTAGCCGAGCGCATTAACGGCTTGCACCACTCAGGGATGCCACAACGCACCAACAGGGTTCCAGCATTAATAACAGTGGATTACAGCTGAAATAGTGGCAAGATACAGTCTCTATCTAAGGAGCAGTTTTTAGTGAAGCAACGACAACAAAAAAAAAGAGGAAATAAAAACAAAGATACTAGAAGAAAACTGAAGCCTTTGTCACCCACAACAAACACTAAACACAGCCCAACTCCTAGTCATGTTAACATGAAACTTCACTCAAAGGTATATTTATCTCAGTTGTTATTACCTGATACATCAAGTCTGGCTTTCAACAGAAAATTACAAGGCAACTAAACAATAATTTAGCTCAAAAAATAAAAAATGTCTATTTTGAGCCTTGCGCCCTATTGAAGAATTACCTGTATGAGACTAAAATGACAACAGTAACTCTAAAGCATAGGTGAGAACTTTAAGAGGCAACGAGTATAAGTTAACAGTGGTGAAACAATAGGGGCAGAGAGAGTGAAAATGGTGACCCAAGATGGAGAATGTAACCATTGTCAGTGAACTAGACATACAAAAATTGTTGAACAGGTGTATATTTTGTTGTGTATATTTTCACCAAAAAAAAAAAAAAAAATTATAAAGCCCATCAAAAGGCAAGAAGAAACACAGTCTGAAGAGACAAAACAAGCTTTAGAACCAGGCTCAAATATGGCACAAATTTTAGAATTATTAAACAGGGAATTTAAAATAACTACAAGTACTATGGAACCCTGGTGACATAGTGGTTAAGAGCTCAGGCTGCTAACCAAAAGGTCAGCAGTTCGAATCCACCAGCCACTCCTTGGAAACCTATGGGGCAGTTCTACTCTGTCCTGTAGGGTCACTATGAGTCGGAGTCGACTTGATGGCACACAAAACAATGAGTACTATGTCAAGAGTTCTAATGGAAGAAATAGACAACATGCCAGAAGAGACAGGTAATACAAACAGAGGAATGAAAACTTTTAGAAAAAAATCAAAAGGAAATACTAGAAATAAATCACAGTAACAGGAATCGACTCGACGGCAATGGGTTTTGGTTTTTAACGGGAATGAAGAATGATTTTGATGGGCTTATTAGTAGATTAGACACGACCGAGAAAAAAATTAGTGAGCTTGAAGATAGGTCAATAGAAACTTCCCAAACTGAAGTGCAAAAGAGAAAAAAGAATGGAAACAACTGAGCATTTAAGAACTGTGTGACAATTTCAAAACGTGCACTATAAGTCTAATTGGATTACCAGAAGGTAAAGAAAGAGAAAAGGGCGCAGAAGAAATATTTGAAGTAGCAACGGTAGAGACCACCACCCGTCTGTCAGTTTGTTTCACTGTGGTGGCTTGTGTGTTGCTGTGATGCCGGAAGCTATGCCACCGGTATTTCAAATACCAGCAGATTACCCATGGTAGACAGATTTTAGTGAGGCTTCCAGACTAAGACAGTCTAGGAAGGAAGGGCTAGCTATCTACTGAAAATTAGCCAACGAAAACTCTCCGGATCACAACAGAATATTGCCCAGTACAGTGCTGGAAAATGAGCCCCCTAGACTTAGTAAGAATACACAGTGGCTGCAATGAAGACTTGAGCATACCAGCTACGTTGAAGATGGCACTTGAGGTCGCCATGAGTTGAAGCCGACTCGGTAGTAACTCACAACAACAAGAATGGTAGAGGGTTTTCCAAAGTTAACGGCAAACACAAAATCACAGATCCAGGAAGCTCAAAGAACACCAGGCAGGCTAAGTACCAAAAAATTGACACCTAGGCATATCATATTCAAATTTTAGAAAGACAAACAGAAAATGTTGAAAGAAACCCAGGGTGGGTGGGCTGGGGGAAGACTTACCTATAAGGGAGCAAGAATAGGAATTACAGTGGGGAGTACTGGTATTTACATGGCCAGCTTACGAAATGACAAAGTGATGGAGACTGAAAAGTATCATTTAGAGAGGTAGCAGGAGATTCAGGCCTAAACAAAATTTAAGAAACCACAGAAAGAGAGAATGTCAAGAAGGGAGGGATGCTCACTTGTGTCAAATGCTAACACTTGTACACACAAAAATATAATCCATGCTAAAGATCACACAATGAAGGCACTGATGGTTCAGTGGTAGAATTCTCACCTTCCGTGTGGGAGACCTGGGTTCGTCTCCCAATGCGCTTCATGTATAGCCACCACTCATCTGTCAGTGGAGGCTTGTATGTCTCTATGATGATGCTGAACAGGTTCCACACTAAGATGAACAAGGAAGAATGGCCTGGAGACCTACTTTTGAAAATCATCTAATGAAAGCTCTATGAATCACAATGGTCTAGTTGGTAACTGATCATGTGGATGGGGCAGGACAGGACAGCATTTAGTTCCATTGTGCATGGGGTCACCTCACCATGAGTTGGGGACCAATTCAACAGCAGCTAACACCACCACCAACAAAGACAGTACTAAAAATCAATGCGGAAATAAAAAAAAATTGTTCAAAAAATGGTGCTAGGACATTGATTAGCTATTTAAGGAAAAAAAAATTTAGAACGCCTACTTGATGCTATACATCAAAATAAATACCAAATGAATCCGAGAATTAAATGGTCCTTTGTATTCTCCTAGCTATTTGACATTATGTTTTATATTTTTAAATTAATGTTTTGTTTTATATAGTTCTAAATTGACCATTGTGTTTAGCTCATTTCAACTGAAAAGAAAAGATCAATAAACAGAGCTACATAAACTACTGTCCATACATCAAAACACAGCACATGCAAAATTAAGAGGTAAATAGTAAGACAAAATGGTTTTCAAAGATACAATAGAGAAAGGGATGTTGTCTTAGAAATGGAAGGCTTTCCTGTGGATAGAAATAATACTAAGACTCCAGAGTCAACATGGAGAAATGGAAAAAGGCAAAAGTAGACATCCAAATGCTCAAAACAGTTGGGAAAAAAACGTTCAAGCTCACTAATGATTCAAGAAAAGCAAATTAAACCAATGATAAAGGTTTCTTAAAGTCTTGCCAACCTGACTGGCAGGCAGACACTCTCTGGTGGCTGAGTTACACTGGTCCGTCCTTTCTAGAAGGCAATTTGGCAGCTTGTATCAAGAAACTTAAATACTTGTGTGTCCTTTCACCCAGTAACTCCAATTCTAGGAAACTGTCCTGAGAAAATAAACGTAATTGGGGACAAAGATTAACACACAAAAATGTTTGTCTCAGCACTACGGTAATAGTGAAACTCCAGAAACATGCTAAATGTTGGTGAGGAGGGGGTGTCTGAACAATTCACGGTACACATATTAAAGTGGAATGTTAAGGATCCGTTAAAATTGTTTTAAAAGAGTTTTTATTGCTATGATAAAATGCTTACGATGCGATGTTAAGTGAAAAAAAAAGAATACAAATTTGTACAAATAACACATTCTCACCTGTGCTTAAAAAAAAGTGATCAGACAGAAATACACAGAGTATTAAAAGAGCCTGTATCTGGAAGGTGGTTGGTAGGATGATCGGAAAATACAGATAAATATGTTTAAAACTAGAATTTTAATAACAGAGATGCACTTTTATATTGTTGGCTTCTAAAAATCATTTTTGGTTAAGCTTAAAACCCCTTTTTTGATAATAAAAATAAATCAACTCAACAAAAGTTAATTAACTTGAACAATGTGTTGAAATAATTAAATTGATAAGAAGACCCGTTGAATTTTAAAAAACACCAGACTACTGTGATTATATAAATTCTATATACAGAGAAAATTATTTCAGTAAAGGAAGAAAAAGGAGACAGGGATAGAGAATTAGCCTATGTAGAAACCAGGGTGTGTGTGTGTGTGTGTGTGTGTGTGTGTGTGTGTGTTTCCACGTGTTAGAGGAAAGAGAATGAATACATATCTGAGAGTAGCGCTTTTTCAATTTTTATGTTCTTTTAAAAATATTTCAAACAGAAGAATTGAGAGAATAATGTAACACACTCCTGGATTCCATAGATGTTAGCATTTTGCCATATTAACTTCAGGTTCTTTTTTTTAAAATAATATTTGGTTGTGTTTTTGGTGAAAGTTTACACAGTAAATTACGTTCCCATTTAACATTTGTTCTGTATGTTTCTATTGTGATCTCAAATCCCACATGGTATAAGTCACTATTATGCTTTCAAAATACATAATATGAACTTAGAAATAAGTGTCTACCTTTGTGAGACTCTAGCATTAACTATCGGTTATTAGAAACCTGTAAGTCATAAGAAAGTTATTTGGAAAATTTCTGAATTTAGACATAGAAACAGAAGCATGTGAAATATGTAAATAATGTAAACAACCTTTCAGTTCACTTTGACCAGGAGTGCTGTGACACGAGAAAACATAACATAAATCTAAACAATCTCCCTAATCTCTAACCTTGAAAAGAAAATGCGTCATTCAGCTACTCTCTACCCTGGAGAAAAGACATAACAATACTACTCTTTGACATCACACTGGCCTTTGTTGTGTGGAGACAAGGTGACAAATTCACATATAAACCCGAAATTTCTGCTCACTTACTGAGAGAAGTCAGAGAGAACCGAGATTCTGTCCACCATTGCCGACCTAGGACCCTAGCTATGAGGGACTTCCGCCAAGTTCAAGTTGTGGTTAAGCCTTCCTCCTGAGACCTCTCTTTAAAGGTAAAAGCCTGAAGTATAAAGATTTGGACTCTAACCACTGAACAAACATTGTAATTGTAATCGCTAATTCTGATTCTCTGGTTCTAAGTGAATGCTGTGAGGTCTTACTTGCCTGCCTTACCACGATTACCTTGCAACAAACTAAACGAGTTTATGCACGGCAAACCTGAGTCTCTCTCTATTAATTTTCTAAGATAAAACCTTATACAACATTTCTACATAAATTCTTCAGTGACATTGGTTACATTTTTTACAATGTGTCAACATTCTCATTTCTGTTCTGGTAGTTCCGTTTCTATCAATCTAGTTTCCCTGCCCCCTTACCTTCTCATCTTTGCTTTAGAGTAATTGTTGACTGTTTGGACTCTTATAGATGATTTCTTAAAGGAGTGCAGTACTCACGGTTGATATTCTTTATTTTATAAGCCAATCTGTCATTTAGCTAGAAGGTGATCTGAGGGGATAGTTTTGGTTCAAGGTTTAAAGAGTTATCCCAGGGCGATAGTCTCAGGGAGTCCTCTAGTCTTAACTAGAGGTCCAGTAAGTCTGGATTTTTTAAGGATTTGAGTTCTGTTCCACATTTTTCTCCTGTTCTATCAGGAGATTCTTTTATTTTTAAGGAAATAACATTGCAGATACACTTGAAGTCCCTTCTTTACTTGCCACCAAACCATTCTCCTCCCAGCCCTCTTGCCACACTCTCTTCTCCTTTGTTTGTTCTCTGCTTTCCTAACATACGAGAGAAAAGACCGTTACAAAGAGGGGAAAAAATGTTTAAAAAAATTCTGGTCGTTTGTTCAGTCATCTGTGCACTCATAAGAGGTACCCATGGGCTCAGGGCTGCCCTCCACAGGAGCCAGTCCCTGTGGACTCAGCCTGGCCTGGTTCCTTGCCTGCTAAGGGGAGTTGCACCCTGTGACTGGAAGGCCTCAAAGGACATCTCTACCTGGCCCTGCTCCACCCCCCCATGGGATGTGTGACCTGCAAAATTCTTCGCCCTGTCACCCACCCCAACAATCTCTTCCTCGGTATCAGGGGGATTTAGGGTGCAAGTTGGGATCCTTTCAGGTTCAAAAGTAGTAGGTTAAGGACGTTTGCAATTACTTTAGGCCTACTTGGATAATCCAGGAGGATCTTCTCATCTCAAGATCTTTAATCACTTCTGCAAAATCATTTTTGTCACATAAGGTAACATATTTACAGGTTCTGAGGATTTGGATGTGGACATCTTTGGGGGCCATTACTCTGCCTACCATACCTTCCCTGTGGCAGTTTTCAACTTGTGTGATTTGTCGTTAAATTGTTGTTGGTGAGTGCTATCAAGTTGA
Source organism: Dugong dugon (assembly GCA_030035585.1). Taxonomy (NCBI): domain Eukaryota; kingdom Metazoa; phylum Chordata; class Mammalia; order Sirenia; family Dugongidae; genus Dugong; species Dugong dugon. The sequence goes on along the minus strand of CM057481.1, from coordinate 23,537,354 downwards.
TTCCAACTCATCGTGACCCCATGTGACAGAGTAAAACTGCCTATAGGATTTTCTTGGCTATAATCTTTATGAAAGCAGATTGCCAGGCCTTTCTCCCAAGGACCTGCTGGGTGGGTTTGAACTGCCAACCTTTTGTTTAGCAGCTGAGCGCTTAATCGTTGTGCTACCAGGGCTCCTTGGTTGTTAAAGGAGCCATGGCAAATGCAAGGGAGGAGAGGTGGAGGCCTCATCAGTGAGGTTGGGGATCGTCTTCTGACAAAGTGACACTTGGGTCAAGACCTGGAGGCTGAGGAAGATTCGACAGACGGAGAAGGAAAGGAAGAGAGAACAGCCCTCACAAGGCAAGGTGGCAGGATGGAACCAGATGAGACTGAGGGACTGTATGAAGCTTGTGGGTTTAGATGGGAGAAAGCAATGCAGCCTTGTCAACACCTTGATTTTAGACTTCTGACCTCCAGAACTGTAAGATAATAAATTTGTGTTGTTTTAAGCCACTAACTTTGTGATAAATTGTTACAGCAGCAATAGAAAATGAACATAGCCTGGAAATTCTGGGAATCCATTGAGGATTTAAAATGGTGGTGGAGGGGAACGGAGGGACAGAGGTGGGGAACTTGCCCAATTGTGTCCTTTTAAAGATCTCCACCCTGGGATTTGGAGCTGGACAGATGGTCTGAGAGGAGGAGCCTCAGCCAAACAGCCCTGGCGGAACCGAGACCCTGAGGAGGTGAGAATGAGGGTAAAGGAATGTGCATTTGTGAAGAATTAAGGAGGGAAGGGTCTTGGCCACCTCCTAGAGGGTGGGTTTGAGAGGCATGGAAAAGGAGGGGAAAGGTATGCACATCCACCCAGGGCCCATGCCCTGAGCTCGTGGAGTCTTCGCACTTCATTTCACAAATGACATAACTAGGAGGCTTAAAGTCAGAAATAAAGTAACTTGCTCAGGCCACGAAGCTAGAAAACAGCGAAGAGAAGATTCAAAGCCTTGTCAGTTTGGAGAGGCAAATAAAATCCCGCAAAGAATGTCAACCCCCGATGGAGTCAGAGCATCATACATTTGTGTGGCAGACACGAGATGGGCTGTCCAGCTTCCCCTTCAAGGACAGACTTGATTCCCAGCAGTGGGGCAGGTGATCAGCAGCCTCAGCTGTCAGCTCCTCCAGGTCGACCTTGCCCCAGGTTGCACCCTCCCCAGGGCTGCCCGCATCTAGCGCCTGAGTGAACCAGGGGATTGGAAGCCTGGCCATGTGAGCCAAATGTGGGAAACTGTGACAGGTGATCCTTGCTGCAGGCTCCCGGGGGGTTGGCCTGGGCTTTGTGGAACCTGCATCACAGGTTAGCTCCTTCCTCTGCCCAGCCCTGCCAACTTCTTCCCTTCACAGGGGCTGATCCCTAATAAACTCGGCCTGTGCTTCTGGTGGAGTCCCTGTGTGGTACAACCAGTTAACCGTGCTCCACAGGGCTTTCAATGGCTGATCTTTTAAAAATAGGTCCCCAGGCCTTTCTTGTGAGGTGCCTCTGGAGGTTCAAGTCCAGCCAGAGATACCCCGAAAGAAAGACCTGGAGCTGTACTTCTGAAAGATCAGATATTGAAAACCCTCTGGAGCACAGTTCTACTCTGACACACATGGGGTCTCCATGTGTCAGAATCGACTCAGTGGCAACTGGTCTTTTTGTTTTTCTGCTTCCAGAGAACCCAACCTGAGACAGAACAAGAATAAGTCTTTAATTAAGCAGTCTTTGGAGACTAGGAGGCAGTGGCTGGGGTGGAGAGGAAGGGGCTCAGCTTTGCACCCTAGGTCCTGTTTTCTCCATGTTTTTTTTTTTTTGTTTTTAGTACAGAAAAATGAGACAGGGTCCTCCCCATCTCTATTTTGTGTTTTCTCTTTTGAAGGTTAGGCGTGGGTGCTCCCTACATGTGTGTCTTGATAAGGGAAAAGCAGTCTTAGGCCAGATGACCACGAACTCCTGGAGAATTTAACAGCATCCTCCCCTGGCTGGGTCTTGCTCAGGTTCTTGTTCAGCCTCCAATGCCTGCAGGCCACGTAATGAATCCAGCGCCTGACAGAGGGCACTGCATTCCCGCATCGTTGCCTGATTCGTGGTCGGAGGAAAGCTGACATTACCCACCAAAGGGCAGAAGGAGCCCTTTGGTGTAGACGAAGCCACTTGTCTCCACCCAATTCGCCTTCCTCCCGGCTCCGCCTTCCTCCCGGCTCCGCCTTCCTCCCGGCTCCGCCTTCCTCCCGGCTCCGCCTTCCTCCCGGCTCCGCCTTCCTCCCGGCTCCGCCTTCCTCCCGGCTCCGCCTTCCTCCCGGCTCCGCCTTCCATCTGGGTAAAGAGGCGCTGCATCCGCAAAGCAGTTTGTGGTAGGAACGGAGGAGAGGCAGGGGTCCTTGCTAGCTGTGGGTGGAGCCTCAGAAAGCCACAAGGACCATGTGACAATAGGGATATGGATATCAGCTCAAATCATTTTTCTACTTTTCTCCCAAGACTATCAGAAATTCTAGCTCTAAAAATAGAGAGTGAGGAGGCTTCCTTCTTGTCTTTTTATTCAGAGAGGTCAGAATGCGTGAGAAAGGAAGCATAGGGGAGAGAGGCCGAAAAAGGAAAGTGTTCCTTCTCTAGCCCAACCCAGTAGTCAGCTCCCCTAGTTATCCTGGTAATATCAGCTTTACACATGTATACAGTGGTGTGCTAGTAAATGGTTAACAACCGGTTCCTAGAAGAGGGCCGTGGGCGGCGGGGGTGGGGGGGAGGGGAGTGCTGATTTGCAGCCTTTGCTGATTTCTGTGTTGTTTAACACTCCAGCCATGGCTGATTTCAAGCTACCAGCATGATGATACTGAGCATGGAGCTCGGAGGAGGTATACGGTTGTTGTTAGCTGCCATCCAGTTGGTCCCTGGCGCGTGGCGACTCCATTACACAATGAAGCCAAACACTGCCCAGTTCTGTGCCATCCCCATAATTGGTTGTGGACTGGACTGTTGTGGTGCATAGGATTTTCATCCTATGAAATCAGGGCTGATTTTTGGAAGAAGATCTCCAGGCCTTTCTTCCTAGTCTGTCTTAGTCTGGGAGCTCTGCTGAAACACACAAGCCTCTACTGACAGATGAGTTGTGGCTGCACATGAGGTGCCAGGAATCGAACTCAGGTCTCCTGCATGGAAGGTGACAATTCTGTTACTGACCTATCACATCAGTCTATAGTATTTCCACCATACATATGCAATAGACATATATAACCTCGAGAACATAGATAATAGTAACATGTAGTAAAATAATTAGGAAGTGATGAGTCTGAGTATTTGTATCCCTTGCTTTTAATATAGCATATTTAATTGTGAGTTTATGTAATTTAACTTTATAATGGCAGTGTTTAACGATCAACATGCAACATTCTTGGATATTTAATAATCAGTTCTCCTGGGCCAGTAAGGAGCTGGCCCAAGCACAGCACACAGAGCCATTTAGCAACTCAAAGTCCCCTCATGTCTATCATCCTAAATGCTACCCAGGGCTGAGTCAGTTGGCTCAGATATAATAATGAATGATCCATTGTGGCTACCCTCTGCCCTATCCTTTCATTTGCGGTGTCTCTGGAGCTAACATCACTTTACTTCACTTCTTGGAGGCAGTGAGCATAATGTGGTGGCAGGAGCACAGCCTTTGGAGTCAGAAACAGTGGGGTTTTTCAGTTCTGCCATTCACTTGTAGAGTGTGTCATGGATTGAATTGTGTCCCGCAAAAATATGTGTCAACTTGGTTAGGCCATGATTCCCAGTACTGTGTGGTTGTCCTCCATTTTGTGATAGATGTAGTTTTCCTGTGTGTTGTAAATCCTAATCTCTGCCTGTGGTTAATGAGGCAAGATTAGATTATGTTATAGAGGATTAGGGTGAGATGTAACACCCTTACCCAGGTCACATACCTGATCCAATGTAAAGGGAGTTTCCCTGGAGTGTGGCCTGCACCATCTTTTATCTTACAATAACTAAAAGGAAAGGGAAGTGAGCAGAGAGTTGAGAACCTCATAGCACCAAGAAAGCAGCACTGGGAGCAGAGTGTGTCATTTGGACCTGGGGTCCCTGTGCCTGAGAAGCTCCTGGACCAAGGGAAGATTGATGACAAGGACCTTCTTCCAGAGTCAACAGAGAGAGAAAGCCTTCTCCTGGAGCTGGTGACCTGAGTTCAGACTTCTGCCCTACTGGACTGTGAGAGAATAAACTCCTCTTTGTTGAAACCATCCACTTATGACATTTCTGTTATAGCAGCACTAGATAACTAAGACAGAATTTGGCATCGAGAGTGGGGTGCTGCTCTAACAGATACCTAATATGTGGAAGTGGTTTTGAAACTGTGAATGGATAGAAGACTCAGAAGGAAGTGAGGAGAACTGTTAACACTAGAGACTGCACAGATGGTGAGAAGCAGCAGCAGAGAACCAGAAGCAGCAGAGAACCAGCAGCAGCAGAGAACCAGAAGCAGCAGAGAACCAGCAGCAGCAGAGAACTAGAAGCAGCAGAGAACCAGCAGCAGCAGAGAACTAGAAGCAGCAGAGAACCAGAAGGAGCAGAACCAGGAAACCAACGCCAGAGCCAACCCACAGAGTGAGGGAGCTGAGTGCCTCTGCGCAGGTATTTCTATGGTATTTCTGTTATAACTAAGACAGAATTGACCTTGGAGAAGTTACTTAACCACTCTGAGCCTCAGTCTCTTCATCTCTAAAATGGGCATAAACCAAAACCCATTGCCGTCAAGTCCATTCTGACTCACAGAGACCCTATACGACAGAGTAGAACTGCCCCACAGGGTTTCCAAGGAGTGGTGGGTGGATTTGAATTGCTCACTCTTTGGTTAGCAGCTGAGCTGTTAACCACTGTGCCACCAGAGCTCCAACATGGGCATAATAGTAGTTAATTCACAATGTTACTATGGATTTTGGCAGGGATTACCAACTATATCACAATATCCATTCTCCCTTTTATCACGGAATAGAAGAATTTTTAGCTGAGCACATACCTGTCTGGACTAGAGGCTACATTTCCCAGTCTCTATTGCAGCTAGTGGCACAGTGGTTAAGAGCTCAGCTGTTAACCCAAAGGTCAGCAGTTAGAATCCACCAGCCACTCCTTGGAAACCCTATGGGGCAGTTGCACTCTGTCCCATAGGGTCGCTATGAGTTGGAATCAACTCAACAGCAACAGGTTTGGGTTTTTTGGCTTATTGTAGCTAGAAAGGAGCCCTAGTGGTGCAGTGGTTAATGTGCTCGACTGCTAACCGAAAGGTGGGCAGTTTGAACCCACCAGCCACTCTGAGGGAGAAAGGTATGGCAGTCTGCTTCTGTAAAGATTTACAGCCTTGGAAACGCTATGGGGCAGTTTTACTCTGTCCTATAGGGTCACTAAGAGTCGGAATTGACTTGATGGCAGTGGGTTTGGTTTTGGTTTATTGCAGCTAGATAAATTGTTAGTTGCTGTTGAGTCCACTCTGACTCATGACGAGCCCATGTACAACACAATCAAAAGCTGCCTGGCCCCATGCCATCTTCATGATCATTGGTATGCTTGAGTCCATTCTGTGGCCACTGTATTCTAGTGCCTTCCAATCTAGTGGGCTCATCTTCCAGTACTGTATCAGACAATATTCTGTTGTGATCCATAGGATTTTCATTGGCTTCATTTTCTAAAGTAAATTGCCAGGACTTTCAACCTAGTCTGTCTTAGTCTGGAAGTTCCTCTGAAACCTGTCTGCCCTGAGTGACCCTGCTAGTATTTGAAATACTGGTGACACAGTTTTTTTTCAGGTCAAAGAAGTAAGAACATGTTTGTGTGCTGGTGAGAAGGTTGCAGCAGAGAGGAGTGAATTTTGCAGGAGCTGTTGAGTAGTTAGAGGGGATGGGGTTTGGGGCTCAGGGGTTATCCTCAGCTCAGAGCCCAGAGGTTCATCTCCAGGAAGAGGAGGAGGCCTCTTCAGAGTTGCTGCTTTTGCTGACCACATCCTTTCTGTTCCTTGAACACACCCAGCCTTTGTTCCTGCTGTGCCCTCTATTTTCCCTCTGCCCTGGTTCTTTGCCTGGCTGATTCCTTATCATCTCTTAGGTCTGATCTCAGTACCCCATAGGCTCTACCTAGAGCACCTTTGCAGGTGTGGTTCCCTCCGCCTGGAAGGATCTTCCCTCACTCTCTGTGGCCCTCTCCCCTTTGTTTTTTCAGCTATCCCCTTGGGTAAGCCTTCCTGGCCACCTTCCAGGCCACCCCCACTCTCTCCTCTTCCCTCCTCAGTCTTTCTCCACCACACTTATCCCGTTTGACACCTTTTGTATTTCACTCCTTTATTTTATCTGACTCCCCCATCAGAATGGACGCTCCACGAGGTGGAGGTTGAGCATTCAGGTCTCTTTTATTCACTCTTGCATCCCCGGGGCCAAGGGCCCGGCATATAGTAGGTGCTCAATAAATGTCTGTTTCATCAAGGAGTGGAGGAAGGAAATGTCACTTTGAAGAGGTGCCCTTCAAGGTCAGAGTTGCTCTCCCTGCCCCCATAGTTCCTTCTGGCCCCCCATCCTCGTTTACTTCCTTCATAGTCCTAATCACTCTCTGAAGTAATTTGTTTATTTTTCTCTTCACACATGGAGTAGAGGTTCCATGAGAACAGTTTCTCTTTGGTCTTGTTCACTGCACTTTCCACCAACGTCTAGAAAAGTGTCAAGCACAGAGTAAGAGATTAATAAATATGCAATGAATGAGCGAATGGGTACACTTGGCTGCATGGAAGCAGCAGAGGCCACCTTGGGCGTTAGCTTTGATACGTGGGTGGCAGGGTGGGGCTTTTTACTTCTCCTAGCCCATGTCCTTGTTGTGAGAAGTTATAATGTATGAAAAAAAATGAAGGTAAATATTTAAAAACTCAACAAATGTTACAGTCACCATGCTTATTATTAATATATGTATGCTTTTCTTACCTAGGTTGGGGGGTTTCATAAAGACAATCTGTAATTCCTGGCTGCAGCCAAAAACCTTACAGAGGATGCCACTGTGCTGAGGGTCTCCACAAAACACCCTCTTCTCACTCCGCTTCAGGGAACCTTGGGAATCTGGCATCCAAGTCATGGAACTTCTTAGGGTTTACTAACTTCAGATTAGTTACTTTAGGTATAGCAACTGCTTTGAATCTCCTACCGCAAACTTCATCAAGGACTATAAATAGCCCAGCTCTTCACAGGGGTGGAGCCTGGGTGAACAAGTTTACACCTGCAGTTCTGGTGTTTGTGGAGAAATCAAAGCTGGTGACGGTCCCACCCGTGGGATTCAGAGAAATGAGCCATGCTCTGCTGGCTTGGATGAATTGTTCCTCCCTCTCCCCACCTCCACCTCCACCTGCAGGAGTCTGGGACAGGTGGAAGTGTCTGGGGTCCTGGAGTCAGAGGCAGCCTCAGAGAGGCCCATTCACCTCTGGGAGCATTCACCACTTGGCAATTGTGAGGGTGCCTTTCGCCTCTGGAGCCTCCGCTTGTTACTGTGACCAGTCAAGCTGTATGGGTTTTTTGTTTTTTGCAAATATCACCACTATTTGTTTCCAAAAACTTTCATCACTCCAAACAGAAACTCTGTATGCATAAGGTAATAACCCCCTCTTTTCCCCTCCCCTCAGCCCCTGGTAAACTCTAGTCTGTCTTCTGTTTCTATGAATTTGCCTATTCTAGGTATTTCATATAAGTGGGATCATATAATATTTGTCCTTTTGTGTCTGACTTATTTCACTTAGCATAATGTTTTCAAGATTCATCCATGTTGTTGGGTGTATCAAGACTGTATTTCTCTTTATGGCTGAATAACATTCCACTGCAATGATCAAATAATATCATATGCTAGCAAAATTTTGCTGAAGATAATTAAAAAAAATGACTGCAGCTGTACATCGATAGGAAACAAACTGCCAGAAGTTCAGGCTTGATTCAAAAGAGAACAGGGAACAAGGGATGCCGTTGCTGACATCAGATGGATCTTGGCCAAAAGCAAAGAATACCAGAAAGATGTTTACCTGTATTTTATAGACTACACAAAGGCATTTATTTGACTATGTGGATTATAACAAATTATGGATGACATTACAAAGAAGGGAATTTCCGAACACTTAACTGTGCTCATGCAGAACCTGTACATGGATCAAGAGGTAGTTGTTCGAGTAGAACAAGGGGATACTGCGTGGTTCAGAATTGGAAAAGGTGTGTGGCAGGATTATATCCTTCGCTTATTCAATCTGTATGCTGAACAAATAATCTGAGAAGCCAAACTATATGAAGAAGGATGCTACATCAAGATTGGAGGAAGACTCATTAATAACCTTCAATATGCAGATAAAATGAAAATGACTTGAAGCTCTTACTGATGCAGGTCAAAGGCTACAGCCTTCAGTATGGATTACACCTCAACATAAAGAAAACAAAAATCCTTAAAAATGAGCCGATTAACAACATCATGACAAATGAAGAAGAAATTGAAGTTGTTAATAATTTCATTCTTCTTGGATCAACAGTCAACATCCACAGAAGTACCAGTCAAGAAATCAAGCAACAAATTGCATTGGGCAAATCTGCTGCAAAAGATTTTTTTTAAGTTTTAAAAATACAAAGATGCCACTTTGATGACTAGGGTGTGTCTCACCCGAGTCATGGTCTTTTCAATTACCTCAAGTGCATGCAAAAGTTGGATAATGATAAAGGAAGATAGAAAATGAAATGATGCATTCACTGTGGTATTGGTGAAGAATATTGAATATACCACGGACTGCCAGAAGAACAAACAAATCAGACTTAGAAGAAATTGTTGTTGTTAGGTGACATTGATTCTGACTCATAGCGACCCTATAGGAGTGGCTGGTGGATTTGAACAGCCAATGTTTTGGTTAGCAGCCAAGCTCTTAACCACTACCACCAGGACTACAACCAGAATATTCCTTAGAAGCCAGGATGGCGAGACTTTGACTTACTTTGGACATGTCATCAGGAAAGACCAATTGCTAGAAAAGGACATCATGGTTGGTAAAGTGGAGGGGCAGCGAAAACGAAGGAAACTCTCAATGAGATGGATTGACACAATAGCTGTAACCGTGGACTCAAGCACACCATGAGGATGACACAGGATTGGGCAACATTGCATTCTGTTGTACATAAGGTGCCATGAATGGGAGCCAACTCAACGGCAACTAACAACAACATTTATTGATAGTACAGCGCTTTCCTAGCTCCTGAATCTATGCAGGGGACCTGTTCCATCTCTCTGTCATGCATGGGGACAACAGCCTTCACTTCTACCCCTAAACAGGCATGAAGACCCCAGCCCCAAAGGCACACATCTAGTCTAGATCTCCTGGGTTCTATGTGGCTTCCCTCTGCTCCCGGTGAACAGGGGTTCAGTTTTGTGTCTGGCTCCAGAAGATTTTCTTTAACTCTCAAGTTAAGCTATGTATTTTCAGACACCTAAGAATATTCTCTCCAGGATTTCTATATGTAGGAGGATTTTCTATATGTTTGCCTCTGCTGCGTCTGCCATCTTGATCATGGGAGATGTAAGTTTTCATTATTTTGCTTATCTGCAATAAACCTGTCTAACACATACCAAAGAATGAAACTGTATGAAGCCGCAAGGAGAAGGGGATGAAGGAAGTGGTACGTTTAAACTTGCAAGGATTGAATTCCATCCTCTCTACTCAATTTTGGCCCTAGATGTCCCAGCCACTTTACTTTATTCAGGCCTTCTTGTTTTTATCATTCTAATCCATTATCATTTGGAGCGATCGGAAGAAGAGATTGTTACTGGTGGGAAAACAAAACAAACAAACAAACCCTGGTTTCAGAAGAGTCAACAATTCCTGAAGATTGGTATAACCTGTGATTCTAACAAATGAGAATCCCTTGACCTTTTTTTGGAGCCAAGCAGCAGGAATGCGTGAAGGTTCTGCAGCTGTTGCGACAGCGACTACCCACTTGGGTAGGAGAAAAGTTAAGCTCAAGTTGTCTGAGTTCAAATCCCAGCTCTGCCACGACCTAGCCTGAGTAAGTTGCTAGTTACTTCGATGGTCTGTGCGTCAGTTTCCCCATCTGTAAAAGGGGAACACCTTATCTCAGAGGGTTATTGTAAGGATCAAATGGAATAATTTGTGCACAATACTCAGTGCAAGAAACTGCTCAATCAGTGGTTGCTGTTATTGTTGTTATTTTGAGTCAGAGGCTATTGCCGTCAAATCTCAGCTCTGCCCTTGCTAGACAAGTGAATGGATGTCACTGAGCCTCATTTTTGTCAATCCTACAATGGTAATTATAATATTTACCTCAAAGGATGTTGAAAAGAGGTAACAATCATGTAGTTCTTTAATGCTGCACAATGGTGTGCAGAGCAGAACTTAACAACCTTAGTTCCCTCCCCTCTTTGCCCTTTGCCTCTTATCCCAGTGGTCTCCAAAAAAAAAAAGAACCAATCTGTGTTGCTGTAGAGTCAATTCCGACTCATAGTGACCCTATAGGACAGAGTAGAGCTGCCCCATAAGGTTTCCAAGGAGCAGCTTCTGGATTCAAACTGCTGACCCTTTCTTTGGTTAGCAGCCGTAGCACACTGTAGCTCTTAACCACTGTGCCGCCAGGGCTCCCAGTGGACTCCAGGGCAAGTTAAAACCAGGGTATTGTGTGATCTGAAAGGTGCTTGCTTCTGAGTTGGCATGGGCAAAGAGAAACCTAGAACCTGACTTTAGGTCTGCAAAGTGGACATTTTCCCAGACAAAACAAGGAATGCTTCCCTGGCTCTCCTTTCCCTTTGCCTCTTATCCCGGTGGACTCCACTGGAAGGTGGGGTGAGGAAGGGGTGGGACAAGGGCTGGGAGAGAGCTGGAGCCAGGGAAGCTTTAAGTGAAGGCTGTTCCTGAGATTCATGGACTTCCGCATTCCCAGGGAGACAGAGTGGACAGAGTTCCAGGTACTTCCTGGCAGTCACGGGGCAAATTCCTTTCTTTCTACTCCAATTCCTGGCAACCCCACGTGTGTCAGAGTAGAACTGTGCTCCACAGAGTTTTCAATGGCTGATTTTTTGGAAGTAGATCTCCAGGCCTTTCTTCCAAGGTGACTCTGGGTGGACTAGAACCTTGAACCTTTTGGTTAGCAGCCAAGTGTGGTAACCGTTTGCACCACCCAGGGCTTGCTTGCTTTCTGCATGTAGCTATATTAACAGGGATGCTATTTTGTTTTCCTGATTCTAAAATAATTTCCCCCAAATGTGGAGGGGTGGGGGTGGAAGGCCCCTCCCCTTCTAGCTTCCACCACCCACCCCCTTGCACCCCTCAGGCTTTTTGTGTCAGCCCCATTTTGGTGTGTGAATGTGAGAACTGCAATTGCTATGCGGGTATCTTTTTTCCTTCTCTTGGTGAGTGGGAGGAGCTGGGGAAGATGTTAATTCAGAGCATCAAAGATGCACATTTTCATTTGGCTCTGGTGGAGACCAGGAATGCACCGGGCTTTGGATGGATCAGTTAACTCACAGCCTTTTGCAGAGATATTTGAAAGAAGGGGGGAAAAATTACCAGACTAAGGAAAACCTTCCTAGCTTCCAAAATTCTAATGATGTTTCCCACCATAGCAATGCCGGGCACGTGTCAGAGGAGGACCCACGGGAGTCTGCTGTACGAAAGGCCTGGTAGAGGCTTTCACAGCCTGACCTTGCCTGGTGCTGGGGTCCTGACAACTGGCGATAGTTCTGGTTTAGGTTATCTTTCTGTATGCGTGTTTGTTTTGTTGTTATGTCGTCTTTTTTTTTTTTTTTGAAGCAGCTCACACAGTGAATAATTGAACCAGAATCTGAATTCAGGCTGTAGCACTTACAGCTAAGGTATGTCCCACGTCCGGTTCCCAGAAGCAGCCCCCAAGAGGCGCCTTTGCATGGAAGTATTTCACTGGGAAATGCTCCCAGGAAAAACCAGTAGGGACCAGGGAGGGAAGGAGGCCGGGCAGGGCGCAGTGGTGCAGTGTTGATCAAGGAGGGAAGCTTCCACTTGGCTCAGTCCCACCCAGAGCCCTGGGGTCAGTGTAGATCACACCCCACAGTATCCCTATCTGGGGTGAGAGAGCTACAGCACTTGTACGCCTGCACTCAGTAGTCCCTGGGTGGTGCAAACAATTAACGCACTCGTCTGCTAAAGGAAAGTTTGGTGGTTTGAGTCTACCCAGAGGTGCCTCAGAAGAAAGGCCTGGCAATCTACTTCTGAACAAAATCAGTCATTGAAAACCTTATGGAGCACAGTTCTACTCTGACATACACAGGGTCACCATGACTTGGAATCGACTCCACAGCAACTGGTTTTTACACACAATTGTCCCAGGTTAAGGGTTTCCCTAAACGACAACCAAACCAAACTCATTGCCATCGGGTTGATTCCGACTCATAGTGAGTCGATTCTGACTCATAGCAACCCTATAGGACAGAGTAGAACTGCCCCATAGGGTTTCCAAGGAGCGGCTGGTGGATTTGAACTGCTGATCTTTTGGTTAGCAGCCAAGCTCTTAACTGCTGCACCACCAGGGCTCCTAAATCCTAGGCATTCCAGGTTCCCTTGTGGGCAGGCAAAGTGGATTCTGACAGTGGGAGGCAGCCATCCCACAAAGTGACATGGGGGCTGGCTGTTGGGACTGAAGGCACACAGGAGCCGATGTTCACTACAGTTGCTGGGCCCTGACTGCGTCAACTACAGTGGCCTTAAGCAATTGACTTAGGTCTGTGAGACTCACTTGGAAAATGCAGGTAATCACGTACCTTCTTCACAAGATTGTCGTAAGATTAAATGAGATGATACTTCAGTGTAAAGCCCCAAGGCTATTTCCTGGACATGGTGAGCGCTCAGTAAATAATGTTGTTATGATTAGGCTGAGCAATGGCACAAACTTACATTCTGGGTCTGTAGCAGCACTGGGTGGCCCTGGAATGCAGATGACAGACATGAGCTCCCTCCCTTCTCCTGCCTCTTTGGCAGACATGGCTAATTGATGGTGGCATCCTTCTCACCCAGCCAGGGGGCGGCCGTAGCATCTTTGTCAGGACTGAAGTCCCAGCAGCCATCATCAATCACCCTGAGATGGACAGGAGATGGAACTTTTGCTGGCTCTGAGGGAGAAGGAAAACCCTCCCCCTGGAGGTGGTCCCTTTCCTGCTCCCCAGGCCAGCCCATGTGGCTCTTCCACCTGCCCATGTGGCTCCTTCTAAGTGTTGTTTGCTGGGAGGCTGGCTGCTCATTCTGACAACGTGGACGCTACTCAAAATATTTTTGGAACATTTCTTCTACTATAGCCTTCGGAGCCTGTCTGTTGTTGTTGTGTGTTGTCGAGTTGATTCCAACTTTTAAACAACCCTATAGGACAGAGTAGAACTGCCCCATAGGTTTCCAAGGCTGCAATCTTTATGGAAACAGACTGCCACATCTTTCTCCTGTGGAGCAGCTGATGGTTCAAACTGTGAACCTTTCAGTTCGCAGCTGAGTGCTTAACCACTGCGTCACCAGGGCTCCTTCTAGAGCCTGTCTAGCTCATGAAATTCTAACAGCAACAACCATCACTGTTTATTGAGCATGTACTATATATGTACCACATATTCTGCTAAATCCCTCACAGAGGATGGCGCAGCATTGGGCAATGTTTTATTTTGTTATACATAAAGTCACCATGAATCAGAGCTGACTCGAAGGCAACTAACAGCAACACTAGTTAGCTGCTGAATCCTCTATACTCTGTGTGGTAGTGTGTTAGAGTCCAGAGAAACAGAGCCAACAGAAGGATAGATAGATATGTAATCCACATGTTATCTTTCTATTTTTCTATCATCTATCTATCTATCATATCCATCCATCCATCAACCCACCTATCCACCCTCCCACCCATCCATCGATCCATCCGTCCATCCATCCGTCCATCCATTGATCCATCCATCCATCCATCCATCCATCCATCCATCAACCCACCTATCCACCCTCCCACCCATCCATCGATCCATCCGTCCATCCATCCGTCCATCCATTGATCCATCCATCCATCCATCCATCCATCCATCTGTCTATCCAGCCATCCCTCTGTCTATCTACTATCTATCCAGAGACATTTGTTTTAAGGAATTGGCTCATGTGATTGTGTGTGTGGAGCGGGGAGGGGACTGGCAAGTCCAAAATCTGTAGGGCAGGCATCAGGCTGGAAATTCCAGCGGAATTTCTATGTTATAATCTTGAAGCAGAATCCTTCTCCTCTTACAAACCTCAGTTTTTGCTCTTGAGGCTTCAGCTGATTGGATGAGTCCCACCCACATCATCCAAGATAATCTTCACTTAGAGTCAACTGATTGTAAACACCAATCACATGTACAGAATCCCTTCACAGTAACATCTAGACTAGTGTTTCACCAAACAATTGGACACCGTAGCCTGGCCACGTGGACACATAAAATTAACCATCACAGGTAGGTACCATTGTCCTCATTTAAAGATGATAAACTAAGGTTGGAGAGTTTAAGCAGCCCCCTTAAAGGTACACAGTTAGGAAGTGGTGTCCATCTACCTCCTTAGTCCATGCTCTGAATCACAGGCACTAGCCTGTTCAGTCCTTGAAGGGAGCCTGTGTGTTCCCATTTGTGCATATCAAATTTTATAGTGATTATTTGCTGCCCTGTATGCATGCTGTCATAGTGGCTAAACCCTGTATGAACTCTTGTTTCTTCTGTTTTCCCTTTATTTATTTATTTTTTAAAGTTTTTTTATTGTACTTTAGATGAAGGTTTACAGAATAAATAGTTTCTCATTAAACAGTACACATATTGTTTCATGACACTGGTTAACAACTCCACAACATGTCAACACTCTCCCTTCTCGACCTTGAGGACCTTTTTTAGGTGAAAATATACATAACCAAAGTTATACCATTTTGAAAGTTTCTACATGTACAATTCAGTGACATCGATTACATTCTTCCAGTGGTGCTGCTATTCTCACTGTCCTTTTCCAAATTATTCCATCACCATTATCTTCAACTCACTGCCCCCTAGGCTTCCCATCAAACCTTTTGAGTTGCTGGTGTCAATTTGATCTCACATAGATAACTGGTTTTTTTTTGTACCTTACATGAAGGTTTGTAGAACAAACAGTCTCTCATTAAACAGTTAGTACACATGTTGCCCTAAGACAATGGCTAACAACCCCATGACATGTCAACAGTGTCCCTTCTCAACCTTGGGTTCCCTGTGACCAGCTTTCCTGTCCCCTCCTGCCTTCTAGTCCTTGTCCCTGGACTGCTGTGCCTCATTAGTCCTGTTTTGTTTTATGAGGCTGTCCAATCCCTGGCTGAACGGTGAACTTTGGGAGGGGCTTCACCACTGAGCTAAAAGGGTGTCCAGGGGCCACATTCTCCGGTTTCTCCGGTCTGTCAGGCCAGTAAATCTGGTCTTTTTTTGTGAGTTAGAATTCTGTTCTACATCCTTTTCCAGCTCTCTCCAGGACCCTCTACTGTGATTCTGGTCAGAGCAGTCAGTGGTGGTAGCCGGGCTCCATCTAGCTGTACTGGACTCAGTCTGGTGGAGGCTGTGGTAGCTGTGGTTCATTAGTCCTTTGGACTAATCTTTTCCTAGTATCCTGTTCTCTTCATTCTCTCTTGTTCCCGAAGGGAGTGAGACCAGTGGAGTATCTTAGATGGCTGCTCACAGCCTTTTAAGACCCTAGATGCTACTCACCACGGTAGAACGTAGAACATTGTCTTTATAAACTGTGTTATGCCAATTGAGCTAGATGTTCCCCGAGACCATGGTCCCCACAGCCCTCCGCCCAGGGATTCAGTCCCTCAGGGAGTTTGCAAGTGTCTATGGAGCTTCCATAACCTTTCTTTGTACAAGTTGTGCTGGCTTCCCCAGTAATGTGTACTGTCTTACCCTTCACCAAAGTTACCATTTATCTATTTAGTTCCCCCCCAGTCCTCCCATCCCTTATAACCAACAAAGATTGTTTCTTTTTGTGTGTAAACTCTTACATGGTTATACAGTAGAGGTCTCATACAATATTTGTCCTTTTGTGATTGACTTATTTTACTCAGCATAATGTCCTCCAGTTTTGTTCCTCTTACTCTCCTGTGCTGAGTTCCTTTTGTTTGTGGAATTTCTTTGGTTTTTGTAGGTTTTGTTTTTACTGAGACTTTATGTTTTTCGTCTTTATTTTGATGAGTAGGTTTGTTAGCTTTCTTTGTGGTTACCTTGAAATCTACCCTTTATCTTCCTAGATTTGAACGAGTCTATTATTACTTGGTATCGCTTGACTTCCTCTCCATTAGAAGGTTCTATATCTACACCGTTTATTCCCTCTTTTATTGTTCTGATACTGTTGTGATTTACAGATTAACTTCTCTGGTTGCCTTTTGTAATTCTTTTTGGTTTTGCATAGTCCTTAAGAGTTCATTTCCTAGGTTGGTATCTGTCTAGTACAATCCTGCGTCCTATATTCAGCCTGTGGTCTGATATTGTTTGTTCTCAGATCAAAGGACTTCCTTTAATAAGTCTCATAAGTTTGGTTTGGTTTTTATATAGTCCCTTAATTTCTATTTGTCTGGAAGTGACCTAATTTCACCATCATATTTGAACGAGAGTTTTGCAGGATGTATTATTCTTGGCTGGAAATTTTTTTCTTTCAAGGTTTTATATTTGTCATCCCACTGCCTTCTTGCCTGCATGGTTTCTGCTGAATAATCTGAGCTTAGTCTTATTGTTTCTCCTCTGTATGTGAGTTTTTGTTTTTCTCAAGCTGCTCTCAGGATTCTTTGTTTGTCTTTGGTTTAGGCGAGTGTGATTATGATATGCCTTGGTGATTTTCTTTTGGGGTCTATCCTATATGCGGTTCGTTGAGCTTCTTGGTTGGTCAGCTTTTCATCTTTCATGATATTGGGGAAGTTTTCTGTCAGCAGTTCTTCAATGATCCTCTCTGTGTCTTTTCTCCCCCTGTTCTGGAACTCCAGTCACTCACAGATGTTTGCTTTTGATTGTATGCCACATAATTCTCAGGTCTGTTTATTTTTCTCTGTTCTTTCTTCTGATTTTTCCTCAAACAGAGTTGTGTCCAAGTGTTTGTCTTCATATCCACTGATCCTGTCTTCCACCGTTTCAAATCTGCTCCTCAGCCCTTCTATGACACTGTCCATTTCTGAAATCTTGTTGTTTCTCTTTTGGATTTCTAATTGTTGTTTTTGTATAATTGCTAGTTGTGAATTTATTTTGGCATTTTGTTCCTGCATTATTTTCCTGAATTCTTCCAATTTTTGTCTGTATTTTCCATGAATTTGTCTATTTTTTCCTCATTTTTGTCTGCTTTTTGCTTCAACTCTTGGATAATTCTGAGTATTTGAGATTTGAATTCCTTATCAGGTAGTTCTAGTGCCTTTTCTTCTACTGGAAAGTCATCTGATGTCTTATTTTGGACACCTACTGGAACCATCCTGTCCTGTTTTTGTAAATGTTTTGATGTTGTCTGCTGTCTTTGGGGCATTCAGTAGTTATTTTTCTTGTTTACTGATTGTAGATTTTTTTTTTGTCCTTTTTTTTTTTTTAAATTTGGCTGTGTCTGAGCAGGTGGGCTGTGTGTTCTTTGTTGTTTGCTCATCTGTGGTCACGAGACTTTTCACCTCCTTCTCCAATTGGCAAAGTCTGTCGCTTCAGATATGGTACAGCAGGGCAGGTCTAGCTGAAGAGGAGTTTCTGGGATGGGTTGTTTGTGGCACTTACTACAGCCACCAGGGCGGGTCAATAATCAGTACAGGGCAGGTTCCAGTAGGCCGTGCCTGTGCCACTTGGTGGTGTGTTGTTAAGCGCACAGTGCAGGTAGGCAGGATGGAGGGGGGAGATTGTGATGTTTGGAGCTAAGATGGTATGGGAGAGAGGACAGAGGAACAGGAGCCAACAACATACAAACAAACAGAAAAGAATGCTAGGGGAGCTTGCCGTTGGAGTGGAGAGATGAGACACTATGAAATGGAGAAAAACATAAAGGGGAAGAAGAAGAAAAAAAAAGAAAAGAATGAATAAATAAACATTAGAGAGAAAAAAGAACAGCAAAGCTCCCAGGGATCCCACTGGTGTGGCTATGAAGTCTGGGGAAATTGTTCCCAGGTGTTGAAGTACGGCCTGGCTAGGAGGTGTAGAAGTATTCAGTGCCAGGTATCCAGGGGACAGGAAGAGAAGGAAGATATAGAGAGATGAGAAATGGTTGTTCTGTCCCCTGCTGGAAGCTCCGTGAAGCTGCTTTCTTGTACCCCCTGTTTGCTGGTCTGTGATAGGAGTCCAAGATGGTGGATCCGTGCTGCATTAGCTGATAGGGGACCTCTCCGTGTATGTCTCCTTGCTCTCTGTTCTCTGTCAGTTTCTTATTCCATTTGGTGCTTGGCTGAGTTCTTCATCTCTTCATTTGATGTTTAGAATTTCAGGATTGCTGTTTTCTCTGTTCGGCTTAGTTTTTCGGATCTTTGCTGTGGATTGACAGTGTGGTGCTTCTGCCTAGAGTGCCATGTTGCCAGAAGTCTCCCCCTTTATTTATTTTTTGAAGCAATTATCAGAGCCGTTTCCTTTTCTCTGCCTCTTTCACCACTAGCTCACTGCCCTTATGACTAATGTTTATCTCCTGGGATTAAGGTTCCAGTTCTCTGTGTTTGGAGGTCACAATCTGCAATCCTGCAGATCCCAGATCTTGCACCTTCTTTGAAATTGCTCTCATTACGTACATCTTACATCAGAGTCATAACCCCAGATCATAAGGTTTTTGGACTCCCTCAAGAACTGATGCCTTTGAATTATGGTGTTGGTAAAGAATATTGAATATATCATGGATTGTTAGCAGAACGAACAAGTCTGTCTTGGAAGAAGTACAGCCAGAATGCTCCTTAGAAGCAAGGATAGCGAGATTTAATCTCACGTGCTTTGGACATGTTATCAGGAGGGACCAGTCCCTAGAGAAGGACATCATGCTCGGTAAAGTACAGGGTCTACCAAAGAGAGGAAGATCCTCAATGAGATGGACTGACACAGTGGCAGCAATGATGGGCTCAAGCATAGTAATGATTGTGAGGATGGTGCAGGATTAGGCAGTGTTTCGTTCTGTTGTACGTGGGGTCACTATGAGTGGGAACCTACTCAATGGCACCTAACAACAACAACTTCCCTTAGAGCTATTCTGTGAATGATTCTTGATATGTGTTCAGTCAAGGGTGCCTCTCTGGAAGGAGGCAGGTGCAGGGAGAAGAACAAAGACTCCTTGTTTGTGCCACGATTGGTCCCCTGAGAATGCAAAAAAGCTTGAGATGGGAACTAGCTCTGCAACTCACACTAGCCTCCTCCTCTTGCCAGTTCAGTTAATTGGTCCAGGCACCTGTCCACCGTCTTTTCCACCTTAACCAACAGCAACAAACTCACGCCTCGGCCATTCTGTCTTCCTAGTCTCTCCAACCTCCAGCACCAAGCACTGAGATTCTGTACTTTCTCAATCTTTTGCCAAAGATATTCTTCCAATGTATCAAAGCCTGTTGTGGGCAGGGACTATGTCTTAGTAAGCACTATAGGGAATATAAAGATGTCTAAGAAATGGTTCCTGCCCACTTGGGAGCCAGGTTTTCTGACCGAAGATCTCATCCCTGTGCCACGGAGGATGAAACAACAAGTGGTACTCATGGAATTTACTGGTTCTATCATATTCTTGGGGAGTCCTTGGGTGGTGCAAATGGTTAAATGCTCAACTACTAGCCAAAAGTTTGGTGGATCGAACTCACCCAGAGGTGCCTAGGGAAACAGTCCTGGTGATCTGCTTCTGAAAGGTCACAGCCTTGAAAACCATATTCTGCACACATGGGGTCACCATGAGTATAAATCAACTTGACAGCAGCTAACAACAACAACAGCATCATATTCCTGGAGTGCCTGGTTGGTACAAACGGTTAACACACTCTGCTGCTAACCAAAAGGTTGGAAGTTTGCTCCACCCAGAGGCCCCTCATAAGAAAGGTCTGGCAATCTACTTCTGAAAAATCAGCCATTGAAAACCCCATGGAGCACAGTTCTGCTCTGACACACATGTGGTCAACATGAGTTGGAATTAACTTGATGGTAACTGGTTTTATCATAGTCCTGGTTATTCACAAGAATCCTCCCTTTCAGCAGCAACTGGGGAAGGGGGGCCCTTGCTGCTGTGTGACATTGTATGAATTATGAAATTTGCTCTGGACTAAGGTCCAATGTTGGTGATGTCCTGGAGACTTATTTATCCCACCCCTTTCCATATGGGAAGTGTTTTTGAACTTCCCCTGTTTATACTTCACTACTGTATGTAGAGTATATTATTGTGGGTTAAATTTACTGCTATGGTCCTTAGGTTGCATAATCGTGAGAAAGTACCCAAGGCTTGATGGTTACAGAGCCGGGAGAGAAACAGATATCACTGGAGATTGTGGACTCTGAGAACAATGGCTCAATGTAATCATCTCTGGGTGTAGTCGCTTGGCTGTGACTTTGGGTGTCTCTCATTGGCAGAAGGTGAGCATGCAGGTGGTTGCACACTTGTGCTTTTGGATCTTGGTAAGTGGATGCTCCTTTAGGATTGCTGTTTGGGAAGAAGGACTTGTGTGTCTGGCAGGCAAGGAGGTGGGTGTAGCTGGCATGTTGCCTGGCCTGGCCTGCCTGGGCCACTTCTAATGACACCAACCTGCCCACTGAACAAAGACACACCGATCAGCCTTTACTGCTCAAGAATTTGAACCAAGAGACATAGACTTTGTCATTGGTGTCAGGGGTGGAGTCAGGCTGGTGTGGCCCTGTTACAGAGGTCTGGGCAAAGTGAGCCAGCAGAAGCAGGAGGGCAAGGGAAGTGGGGAGGGAAGGAATGGGAGCTGGGGTGAGTTCCTCGAGCACCGTTTTCTCTACTGTTCCTGTTGTTGTTTTTCCTGGGCAGCTCTCCTCCCTTGCTATAAACCCCCTGCAATGACTGGAGAGAGGCATTGGTGATTCAGTGGTAGAATTCTCGCTTTCCGTGCTGGAGACCCAGGCTTGATTCTCAGCCAATGCACCTCATGTCATTGAAAGCTTGTGTATTGCTATGATTCTGAACAAGTTTCAGCAGAGCTTCCAGACTAAGATGGACTAGCAGGGAAGGCCTGACTATGTGCTTCTATAAATCAGCCAGTGAAAACCCTATGGATTACAACGGTCTGATCTGCAACTGATCTTGGGGACGGCATGGGACTGGGCAGCATTTCGTTCCCTTGTGCATGGGGTCGCCATGAGTTGTAGCTAACAACAACTCTGACTGACAAGAAGGCTTCTGATCCTTATAACCACTGACTATAGTCCAGGGCCTCTGACTCCCAGGCAAACATGGGGTAGCCTCTCCTTCCAGGCTTTCTCCACCTCCTTTGCCAAAGGCATCCAGACAAATGTTTACAGCTCCTGAGTGCAGGATGTGGTGCACCCAGCCTCACCTGCTATCATGACGGTGCAAAGTCCTGCTCTTAGCAGGTGCTTCAATGGCTGATGAACAAACCACATGACTCTGAAGCTACATAGTTCTTCCCGTCAACCAGCTGCCACCTGAGGCCCAGAAGAGTAAATGCCCATGTCACCCTGAGCAATCCTGTGGTTAAAACAATGAACCACAGAGGTGTGAGAGGAATTTAATCCACTGCTTGGTGTGTTGACCTCTGGCCTCTCTGCAACAATGACACATGTCGTCTTTCAAAGCTCATAGAGTCCCCTATTGCCCACAAGTATAAACGCAAAGCATTATGATGATTGGACATAACAAAATGATCCCGTGGGTGTGCAATGACTGGTTTAGTGTACACGAGAGCCAGAAGTCCACAGCGAGGTATGAAGACCAGTAGTCTCTGAGTTGCCTGGGAGCTTGTTAGAGATGCACATTCTCAGGCATCTCCCCAAACCTACTGGATCAGCAAATGCCCTTTAACGAGGTCTTTCCCCCCATTGTTTAGTTACATGTTGAAGTCTGAGAAGCGTTGATTCAGAAACACGTTCAGCTTCATCAACACAAGATTTCTGTGGTTTCAGATACTTCTCATATTAAGAAGGAAAGGGCAGGGTGAGGAGTTGGACTTGGCAAGTTCACACTTGACACCAGAAGAGGGACGCCACACAGTGGTTCCGAGCGTGAGTCTGGCTTCAGATCCCACTGCGTGACCTGGATGGGCACCTAACCTCTCCAAGGCTCAACTTCCTTATCTACAGAATGAGAATAATAACAGCACCTACTCGAGATAACTGCTGTGGGGATGAAATGAGCTGTACATATAACAAGCTTGCAGCCAGGTCCTTACTACGTGTGTTATTACTATTTTGCATCATCAAAGTAGCACCATTTACTGAGTGTTCACTGTGTGTTAAATAGTGTGCTAAGCACTTCAAAGCACATTAGGAGATATCACCCTACCTACAGAAGAGGAGAAAGAGGGTCAGAGTGGGTCAGTATCTTGGGCTGGGATCTTGACTTCCCAAGGCTAGCAGGGCTCTTATCCACTGAGTCATGTTATCTTTTATATGGTGTTTATTGTACAAAAGGTTTAAATTCAAATATTGTCAGATTTATCTGTCTTTTCCTGTAAGGTTTGTGCTTTACATGTTTTTGTGAAGACATCTTTCCCTACTCCGTGGTCATAAAGATACTCTCCTATGTTATTATCTATCTCAGTTTCTTAGGGCTGCTGTAACAGAAGTAACACAAGTGGGTGGCTTTAAAGAACGGAAATTTATTTTCTCACAGGTTAGGAGTCTCGAAGTCCAAATTCAGGGTGCTGGCTCTAGGGGACGGCTTTCTCTCTGTTTTGGTTCTGGGGGAAGGTCCTTGTCTCTTTTTAGTTTCTGTTCCTTGGTTCCTTGGTGATCTCCACCTGGAATCAGTCTTCCCCAGTTTGTCGTTGCTTCTGTGCCTAAAATAAAAAACCCATTGCCATCAAGTCGATTCTGACTCATAGTTACCCTATAGGACAGAGTAGAACTGCCCCATAGAGTCTCCAAGGAGCAGCTGGTGGATTCAAACAGCAAACCTTTTGGTTAGCAGCCAAGCTCTTAACCATTGGCCACCAGGGCTCCTTCTGTGCCTAAACTGCTCCTTCTATTTATTTCAAAAGTGTTTGGCTTAAGGCACACCCTACGCTGACACAGCCTCATTAACATAACAAAGAAAACCCTAGTTCCAAATGGGATTATATCCACATGTACGTTGTTCTTGTTGGGTGCCTAGAGTAGATTCCAACTTATAGTGATCCCATGTAACAGAGTAGAACTGCTCCATAGAGTTTTCTTGGATATAATATTTATGGAGGCAGATCACAAGGTCTTTCTCCCACAGAGCCACTGGATGGGTTCAAACCGCCGACCTTTCAATTAGCAGCTGAGCTCTTAACCATTGTGTCACCAGGGCTCCTTATCCACATGTATAGGGGTTAGGATTTACAGCAAATAATATTTGGGGGACACAATTCAATCCATAACATCATCTAATGTTTTAAATGTGTTTTTCTCCTTTGTCTTTTTGTTTTAAACTTCTTGGTACGAACCCTCATCCCCCCCATAGCCACCTTTCCTAATGCATTTGACATATGTCTTTAAATATGCATATAGCCTTGTAAAATATGTCTTGTGTCTGCTTTTAATTTACATAAGTGGAATTTTGCTATAAATCTCATTCTGGCTCCTATTTTGCTCACTCTGCATGTTGCTCTATAGATTTCTTGTTTGCTTCCTAGTGTTGTGTATTATTCTAAAGTATTCATTGTCACAGTTTACTGATCCATTTCCCTTGTGAAAGACACCCAGGCTGCCTCCAACTCCCCACCACACAAAAACACTGCAAGAAACCACCTGCTACTTTCTGAGCCTTTCCATGGGATTTATGTGCCCAGGGGTTGGGTTGCTATGTGATGCAGTCGTTGGATTCTGAATTTGCCTAGGCTGCCAAAAAGCTCTCCACAGAGGTGATTCCAGCTTATACACCTCCTAGGGGTGCATCAGGGTTCCCGCCTGCCCTCATGTCTAACTTTTGCCCTTCTGGTGGGTATAAGTGGACATCCTGTCTGCATTTGCATTCCTTCGATCACTGCTGATCTAGGAGCTGCTCTTCACGTACTTGTTGGCCATTTGGTCGCCCCTCCTGCACATTGCCTGAGTGTAATTTTCTATTTATTTCCTGTTGATTTTTCTCTGTTGAGTTGTAATAGACTTTGTAATAGATAACTGCAAAGAATACTTTGTAGTTATCCTTGGATTCTTGACTTTGCAAATACCTTCTCATGATTCGTCACTAGGCTAGTAATTTTCTCTTGTGTCCTTCATTAAACAGACAGGCAAAATTTTTATATAGTCATAACCACTAGCTGAGCACAAACTATGTGGCAGACACTGTGCTGGGTGCTTGTCTTAGTTCGGTTCCCCCCCAGAAACAGACCCAGAGATCAGGATATTGGCATAGGTAGTTTATCTGGGAAAGAGCTCTGGTGGTGCAATGGTTAAGCTCTCAGCTGCTAACCAAAAGGTTGATGTTGCTAACCACCAGCTGCTTCATCGGAGAAAGATGTGGCAGTCTGCTTCTATAAAAATCACAGCCTAGGAAACGCCATGGGGCAGTTCTACTCTGTCACGTGGGGTTGCTATGAGTCAGCACCAACAGCAGCAAGTTTATTTGGGCAGTGAAGGCAACATCTGTAGTGGGGTGGGGAAGTGACCCAGGGAAGGGGAGGCCACCAATGAATGGTGTGTTAAGTAAAGCAAGTTTCCACTCTAGGTGACTGGAACTGAATTTGGCTGGAGAACCCTGGGAACTAGTGTAGAACATGCCCCTCACAGTCATCCCACCCATACTCCAATGGGTGAATGGTTAAACAAACTGTGGTACATCCATACTATGGAATACTACTCAGTGATAAAAAGAACAAACTATTGATACACATAACAACTTGGATAAACCTCCAAGGAATTATGCTGAGTGAAAAATGACAATCCCAAAAGGTCACATACTATATGATTCCATTATATAACATTCTAGAAATGGCAAAGTTACAGAAATGGGGGGAGGAAAGCATGGTTATAAAGAGGTAACAGGAGTGATCTGTGTGATGATGGAATTATTCAGTATTTTGACTGTACTGGTGGACATACAAACCTCCACAGGTGACTAAAATGTACTGACCTCAACACACACACAAATGAGTACAAGTAAAACTGGGGAAATCTGAACAAAATTGGTGGACGTATCCATGACAGTGTCTTGGTTGTGATATTGTATTACAGTTTTGCAGGACGTTACCACTGAGGGAGCCTGGGTAAAGATTACATGGAATCTGTCTGTATTATTTCTTACAACAGCATGTGAATCAACAACTACCTCAAAAAAAAAATTAATCAAATAAAAAGGCTTAGGCAAGAATGTTCACAGCAGAGGTAGTTAGCCAGCCCATTTCTTCTCTAGTGAATTGCCTGTTCATAGCCTTTGCCAATGGTTCTGTTCTGTTTTCTGCCCATTTCTTATATATTCTAGATCAGAGATTGGCAAACTTTTTCTGTAAAAATTATAACTAACTAAACAAACGAATAAATAAAACCCATTGCCATGGAGTCTGACTCATAGCGACCCTATAGGACAGAGGCCATTCCCTAT
The DNA here is from genome assembly GCA_030035585.1 of Dugong dugon. NCBI lineage: Eukaryota > Metazoa > Chordata > Mammalia > Sirenia > Dugongidae > Dugong > Dugong dugon. The sequence goes on along the minus strand of CM057481.1, from coordinate 23,511,655 downwards.
TTGCGTGATCTCTTCCCTTTTTGCATGGCAGGCCCTTTCTCATGCTTCCAGGCTCAGCTCAAATATCACCTCCTCTGAGGTGACTTACCTGAACACCTCCTCATTTACTGTTACTTAACCTAATTGAAGATTATCATTTTCATTTATTTACTTGTTTATTGCCCATCTCTCTCTATTAGGGAGCCCTAGTGGTGCAGTGGTTAAGAGCTACGGTGAGCTATGGCTGCTAACGAAAAGGTAGGCAGTTCAAATCCACCAGATGCTCCTTGAAAGCCATATAGAGCAGTTCTACTCTGTCCTACAGGGTCGCTATGAGTCAGAATCTACTTGGCGGCAACAGGGTGTTCTCCCTATTAGAATGTGGGTTCCATGAAGATGGACCTCCATTGTTAATCACTGCCTCCCAGGTACCTGGCACATAGCAGACACACATCAAAGAGTTCCTGAAAAAACAACAGAACAAATCAGCAAGTTTAATTGATTTTTCAGAAGCAATGGGTCATTAGATCACTGTGGCATTGCCCAATAAATTCTCTCACCCTCTTTGACAATGCACAGAATTAGAATTAAGGTTTGCCCTTCAACCCTACCCCACTCTACACCTTTATCATTTGATAAAACACCGCAGCAGCTAGAGTGTATTTATCACATTTGCATTTATTCACAGTTCGATCTGAGAGCCCTTGTTAACTCCCTTAAAATATCTGATTGAATTTCATGTGGAAGTGAATGCCACAGATTAAATATATGTTAAGAAGCTTCCCATTTTATCACAGCCTGTGCACTGCCAGAGAAGCATTCTGCATGTTAATTAAGATAGCTGGGGGATTTTTAAAAGATGTCTTCTTCTCCCTTTAGCTTTATAATGCATTCAGAGGATGGGAACTAAGGCAACTATTTGCAAAGCCGTAAAATTCAGCATCAAGTCAGATGGCTTCTGGGGTCCCAGGGAGCGTCAGGGCCAAGGCAGAGTGTCTATACCTCAGCAGCTGGCCGGGCCTGTGTGCTGGCTGTAAAGAAGCGAGGCGCAACTGCCAGGAGGAAGTTTTGACTTCTGACTTCAGGAGGAATCGTGGCTTTTGGGCTATGGCTAGAGTTTTGCCCAGGGAACAGTTAAGCAGGAGGTGGGGGTGGGAAGTGATCAAATCAAGAATCAAAATGGACAAGATGAATTGGGTAGTGCAAATGTGGAAAAATCCATCTTTCCTCCTAGTTAGAACGTCAGGGTAGCCAGGAGGGTGTGGCAAGACCAAGAGGACACTGCAGATGCTTGCCTTGACAGCCATAACAGTGCATTGGGCCCCTAACCAAACCCACTGCCGTCGAGTAGATTCCAACTCATAGCGACCCTATAGGACAGAGTAGAACTGCCCCATAGGGCTTCCAAGGAGTGGCTGGTGTATTCGAACCGCCGATCTTTTGGTTAACAGCCATAGCTCTTAACCACTGCCCCACTAGGGCTCCTGGGCTGAAATTCAGAGGTAGCTCATGATGTGAAAAAAGGATGGAGTTTGAAGTTCTTTAGACCTGGGTTAAAATCCTGGCTCAGCCACTTGCTTGGACAAGTCACTTACTGGACTTCAGTTTCCACATCTGTGAAATGGGTACAGGGTCACTTTTGGACTCAGAGACAACAAGTGTAGCTGGTACTGCTGAGCTGTTTGATCCCCCTTTCTCTTCCCTTCCCCTCTGCTCCAGCCTCAGCTCACCTTTCAAACCCAGCCAGCCCATTAGAGTACAAAAAGATCTCGGGGTGATTTGGGGAGTAATTCTAGCCATTTCCACAATCCCAGTAATCTCTGGTTTGGAAAACACCCTCATAAAAATTGTTTCAGAATAACACTGCTATTTGTTTTGGAACCCCTAATTCATAGTTTAGGAGACATCCATTATCAAAACAGTGTTGACAGCTTGGGTGATACTAAAAACAATAAACAGATGTCTACCTGAAGCCAGTGCAAAATTTCCCCTCCTCCCTCGAAACCTTCTCCTCCATTTTATTATTGTGCCTTTCCCAGCTGTGGCCAGCAGGGGGAGGCACCTCTCTCTCTCGGGTCCATTGCCACAATTCTAGTGTGCTCCACTGTTCCCCAGCCCAGTCAGGCCTCCCCTGTCTCCACCTCCCAGGTCCCCAGAGCCTGAGCTGTAGCTCCGCCTTTGGTTGGTAGAGGCTTGCAGACCTACAAGGAGGGGCCATAGCTGAAAGCAGGGCAGAGACACTTTGGAGTCCTCCTTAGTACTGAGTTGACTAGTGTCTCTCTTTCCTGGCTCTATTCTGAGCAGAACAGGCCTTGGGAGAGACCCAGGATAGGTTCTGTCTCCAGCTGGGATAGAAAGGCATCAAAGAACTCTCTGTCCCGAGACAGGCCCATCAGAGATGGCACATCCCTCAGAGGGTGTGTCACACACCAGAGATGACACATATTCAGAAGAAGTAATATGCTCCAAAGAAGGGACATGTTCCTCAGGAGTGACACAGCCCTCAGGACAGATATACCCCACAAGGGTGATGTACCTCTCTGAGGTGACTTGCCCCTCTGAGGTGACACACCCTTCTGAGGCAACATGGTCCTCAGAAGTGACACATCCATTGTGGCTCAGCCTTATCTGGCCATTTCAGGCATCAGAACCATGTCCTGGCATAGCAGACCCTGCAGGGCCCACCCTATAAGCCCTGTTACTCATTTCCAAGATTTTATGGCTCAGAGCCAACAGAGGCCTGGCCCAGCCCAGCTCTGGGGCCCCAGGCTGAAGGTGGCTGTGTCCCTGGGGTCTCCAGAATGATGCCTCCTGGGCCCCTGCCCTCTTGCGCATAGGAGGCTCTCACTGTTCCAAGTCCTGCCGACAGAGATAGAGACAAGAGGAAGAGTCATTTATGATTTATGGATAATGAACTAATTTAATCCTGGGTTCCTCTTGTGTCTCCCATTTAGTAATTTGTTCCATGTCTTACTGGCTGGTGTTCTTTATCAGGCTGTGACAGAGGGGAGTGGTGAGTCATAACAGCGGGGATTTGAAGGGTGACCTATATACCAGGACTGGGAAGGCAAGTCCTGAGAGATGGGTGATGGCTCCGCCCTCCACGCCCTCCCTGCTGTGGGCAGCTCTGAGTTGGCACCGCTCCTGACTGCAGCCAAGTGGTGGGAAGGGAGCAGGGCTGGGAGGGCTGTTCAGTGCAGTGCCTGTGGTCGGGGCTGTGTGCCCATAGCAGGCCTCTGCGTGTGCTTAGGTGGAATATCAGTGGGGGCGATGGAGATGTTGGGGTCAAACCCCCCCATACACAAGTCACCCTTCAGCTGCATGGAGAGACGGGACTGTGGAGCAGACCCTGGGGTCGGGCTACCTGGCCTCAAATCCTGGCTGCCCCTTTCTGTCTTTGTGATCCTGTGTGTATCCCTTTACTGCTCAGAGCCAGGAAAGTACATTCCAAACAGTGAAGGCTCTCACCTCTGTCCTGGTGCTCTTGCCTTCGTCTCAGCCCCGCTGCCTGTTTTCTTGACTCTGTTCCTTCTTTTATTCCTATTGTACACATAAGGACGCTGAGGCACCTTGAAGAGGGAAAGAGGGAGAGCCGTGAATAGATAAGGGGAGAATGGGACCTGAGAAGGCTGGAATCAGGACACTGGGGTGGACGCTTGCCGGTGGGCTCTCTCTGACCCTTGTGCATCATCTTGCTGAGCATCTGGCCCCAAAGCCGCTGGCCCCAGAGGTGCCCTCACACAGGACGACAGGCAGGGGGCGCTGCAGCAGGGCTGGGCAGACCGCAGACGGCAGCCACTCAGCAGCGAGGAGGGAAATAAGGCTGCCACCTATGTTTATTTGGACTGGAAGGATGAGGAGAGAAGGGAGGTGTGGGCAACCATACGAGACAACCGTCAACTATTTGTGTACTTACCCAACCCTGCAGTCACTTATCATGTGAAGTAAATGGTTATTGTGCCCACTTTATAGGTAGATAAATGGGCGCGGAGAAGTTCAATAATTGTCTAGGCAGCTCAGCTGGTGCGGGGTGGAATCTGTCTTCTCGCTGTCCCATTGCTTCTGCTGGGCAGGATCTGGCCTGTGCAGGCGAGCAAGGCCACTGCTCTGTGATAGTGTTGTCCTAACGCTCGGTGGCCTGGGAGATAATTTCTATGCACTTCACTGCCCTTCAATTCAATATACCTGGAAGATAGGTATGAACAAGGACTATTTTATATATGTAAGTTTTTAGTTGAAGTATAGTATATGAGCAAAAATGAACATATTATAAGTGCACAGTTCTCTAAATGTTCATTTAGGAAAAGAACTCCACTACCGTCGAGTGGATTCCAACTCATAACAACCCTGTAGGACAGAGTATAACTGTCCCATAAGGTTTCCAAGGCTGTGAAGCTTCCCGGAAGCAGACTGCCACATCTTTCTCCCAAGAAGTGGCTGGTGGATTCAAACGGGCGACCTTAGACGTTTTTGGCTAGCAGCCTAGCACCTTAAGCACTGTGCCACCAGGGCTCCTAAATATTCATAAGGACCATTATTTTAACCCCATTTTACAGAAAGAAAACTGAGACTCAGAGAGGTTAAATGATCTTCCCAGGTCTGTTCATGTACTAAGCAATAGAGGCAGTATTCCAGCCTGTATCTTTTAATGTCCATGTTTTAAAATGGACTTTTGTATTTCAAATTTTGATTTCTTTTGAGAGCAATACCATTTAATGGGAAAAGGCAATGCTTTTATCTTATTAACTTCATGACCACGAGTGGTTCGATGAGAAGGAAATCGAGTCCCTTCAGCCATTCGCTCTTCTGTATTAAAACTCTTTATGTGAGGGATGAGGGCGCTGCTGAAGGGCTGTAAGTAGCTTTGTGGAGAACTGCAGGATAAACTTCACGGTGAAGGTCTAAAGTTTGTCGAGTCAAAGACTTGAGAAAGGCACACTGTACTTGAACTATTTATTTTTGCAGCATTTAATTTAGCAGTCATTTTCTACACTGACACTTTGTAGACTATTTTGGAGAACTGACAGAGCCTTCATAAGAGTGGCATGGTCTTCTGCTTGCAAGTCTGTTTTTTTAATTTTAATTTTTGTGCTGTGAAATGGCTTTTTTAATCCCACGTTTCAAAAAGCGGGAAACGAGGAGTCCCTGGGAGGCACAAATAGTTAAGCACTGGGCTATTAACTGAAAAGTTGGCAGCTCAACCCCCCCTCCCGCAGTGGCACCTTGGAAGAAAGACCTGGTGATCTGCTTCTGAAAGATCACAGCCTTGAAAACCCTATGGAGCACAGTTCTACTCTGCACACGTGGGTTCGCCATGAGTCCGGATTGACTCAACAGCAACTAACAAAACAAAAAAAAAGGGCTAACATTAGAAATTTTTTAAAAAAGAAAACATTTCAATTCTGATTAATGAAGGGAGAGAGGACTCTTCCAACTGTCAGTGTACAAACTCTGAGACCTCTCTCTCCCTTAAGGTCCTCTACTTTCCTCCCTTAGGAGAAGGAGGTCAGGAGGAGGCCTTTTCCTGAGGGTGGGAAACTCGGATGGATTCTGGCTTCTCTGGACGTCTTCATGGGGCCCCTGGGGGAAAGTAGGGGTGGGGTGTATGTATTGCAACGCCCCTTCCAATTCCATGACAGCACAAGTTAGAAATCATTCCACCTGAGTCATCATTCCATCAAAGAAGTGTCTGGGGACTGGCTTTGCAGCAGGAGCAACAAAAACCCAATCAATTAGCCAATATTCACCGGCTGAGATGGACTGTGTGTCCGCCTGGGACTTACTGAGGAAGCAGAGCCTGGAAAGGAGACCCATGTGGCTGGGGAGGAGATACGAATTCCAAGGACTGGGCTTTGCAGTTTGGGGGTCCCAGAGGATCCAGCGTGGCAGCGGGACACCACTCCTGCCTCACAGCGCTGCTGGCAGTCAGGCCCAGGCCACAGACGGTCCCCCAGAGAGGGCCAGCCGCCTAGGCAAGGCTGCAGCGAAGGCGCTGCTTCTGCCCTAGCCAGGCGGGAGGATGCTCCGCCAGCAAAACCTGCAAGTCATCCTGCGCAGCTGCGGCCTGCGGGTCGGGCGCAGGGACGGCGGCGCTGTGCCCGGAGGGAGGGGCGGGGAGAAGGGCACATCTCACAGACAGCCTTTGGGTTTTCAGCTAGAATTCTCCAGCAAGGTTTCAGAGCAGCATGATCCACCCTCTGACTTTTTTTCTCCCGCTCTCCACCCCTTCACCCTGCATCCATCTCTTGCTGGTCTCCCCCGCCCAGGTGTTTCTCTTTCCAAGGCAGCAGGGTGGTGGGATGGTCCCTCCCTCCCTGGGTCCAGGAGCACCAGGGGGCTCACTTTCCTGCAGCCACAGGTGTACAGAGAGAATACGCCTGATTGTGTCCCTGAAGACTAGCTAGACAATTTTATTGTTATTTTAATGGAACTAGTTGCCAATATCTAAAAATTGGGAAATTTCACGTGTAAGCCCAGGCTTCCTTCTTCTCTTGAAAGCTGGGTGATCTGGTGACGATGGGCCTGAGTACCTCCCCTCCCCGACTCCACCACCCCATCATGGCGGGAGCCTGTTGTCCCCACCTCTCCCATTGCTCACATTTATTTATGACCTGCCTGGCCCTCCAGGGCTGCTGAGTTAGTGAACTCTCATCCCGGTCCCTGGAGAAGAGGACATACAGCAGGAGGTGTTCTGCCTCCTGGACCACCTCGGGGAGGAGACTCCTCTGCCTCCATATAGCATATCCTCGCCTTACCTCCATCACACACCATCACCTCCATAGCTGGTAACTCCACACAAAGATGGGTTGTGGCCATTTATGGGCATTGGTTTAAATTTCCTTCCTCTTCTTCTGGGTCGTGGTCCCTGGCTGGTGCAAGTGGTTTGCACTTGACTACTAACCAAAAGGTTGGTGGTTCAAATCAACCCTAGTGGCACCAAGGAAGAAAGCTCTGGTGGAACACTTCCATAAAGATTACAGCCAAGAAAACCCTAAGGAGCAGTTCTACTCTGCAACACATGAGGTCACCGTGAGTCGGAATCGACTCAGCGGCAACGGGTTTTTTGGTCTTGTTTTGGGTCAGAGGATTTAATCACCACTGAAGACAAATTTTGAGATGTGATTCTGCACCTCCATGACTCAAGGAAGGCTAAGGAGTCTCTACCCCAGGGACTGGTGACAGCGACTCCTCCAGCAGAGAGTCTGGTGAGCTGCAGGGGAGAGTGGGAGGAGGGAGCAACCCGCTGGCTGTGTCACTGGTCCACCCGTCAAGGCACACCCTCCCTCGGTGCTCTTCTGAGAGGATACACATGGAGGCTGCTGCCCAGCAGCGTGAGGGCCAGCAATAAGGCGGTTAGCTTACACCGTGTTCATTTGTTCATGTTTAGAGCCACTCACCACGGAAAGGGACTTTGTGGAGAGCTGAGAGTGAAGTCAATTACATGGGGTCATCTCTTCCCCCTTCAGTGTCATAATTCAGTAGTCACTCCCTCTGCCAATGGGCAGGGCAGGGATGTGGGTCAGGGAAGGAGAGTCAGCGGAGAAGGGTGAAGGACTGTTAGAAAGATGTCTTTCTTTCTTCATCTTTCTTCCCAGTATGTTCAGAGAGCTGCCCTCAGTGCCCTATGGCCAGAAGTCAGGTCCTCCTGCTCTGGCGACATGTGGGGGTTCTCTCGGCTGGCATGGATTCCTAGCAAGAATCACTCACCTCTGAAAGGGTGTAGAGAGGGCTTGTGAGGACTTTGGTCTGGAAGCACAGGCTTGCAGAACCTGGCGTCCCAGCACACCCAGCCCAAGCCCAGGGGTGTGTGTGTGAATGTGTATGTATGTGTGTGTTGACCCAAGTTATCTCTACATGACGCTCTGTGTAGGGTAGAATTCCTGCCTCTGGTAGTGCTGGTCCACCTGCTGTCCTAATAACAGGAAGTTCCATGTATTGGGAAATATTAGAAAGATTTTTTTTCAGTCCTGCTTTTATTATTTCCTAGCTGTGGAACTTCAGGCAGCCCAGAACCTCTCTGAGCCTCAGTTTCCTCATCTGTAAAATGGGGTTAATAGCTCCTACCCTTTCTTCCCTCCCATTTCATTATGACACCAAATGAGATGATGTTGATGTTGTGAAGGTGATGTTTGAAAGCTGTCAAGGGCTTTGCAGGGAACAAGGTACCAGGCTTGATGCCCAAACCCTCCCTCGCAATCATCTGATGGTCAGTTGGCTGCGTGGGGAGGCAACCCTAACTTGGAACTATCTGTCCAGGCCTATTTTCACATACAGAACAAGCCTTTATTGGAATTTCAATCTCGGACCTTTCATGTGGGGGCAACAGGAAGCTTCACATCTTCCCAGAACATCAAGTGGGCTGGACAACTTGGGGGGAAAACATGATTGTTATATTAAAACAAATGCTGAGGTATGACTGTGTAGAATGCAAAGCTTCATGAATTTTAAAGTTAGAACAGGAGCAAAGAAATGTTGTGTTTGTGGTAGGACAGGAAGTGAAGTCTGCTTGGGACTACTTTCCTAGAGGGCTCAGAGGACTTCAACATTGCCCTCTGCCATTAAAGGTACTTTAGTGAAAAATGTGAGAAACGCTCCCGTTGTGGAGAAAGCACTGTGCTGGGCTCTGCAGCAATGTTGAGGAGAAGGCTTGGCCCTGGGGGACCCACAGAGGGGCAGCTTCCTTCATGGGCTATATGGGATCAGAAGAAAGAGAGCTTATGTCTTGCTGGAGCTGTGGAGATGACCAGGGGAGACTTCCTGGAGGAGGAGGAGGCAGCAGTGTGATTTCAGGAGGAAAGGAGCACACGAAAACAAACATAGTACTCAGAGTGAGTCATGCTAGGTGACTGGCAGGAAAATCAAGCCTGAGCCAAGAGAAGAATGTGGAAGATGCAGCTGCGAAGCTGAGCTGGGACCCCAAGTGAAGAATCTGGAATGAGCACGGCAGGTCATCAGAGTTCCAGAAACCATCTGAGCAGAGAAGTGACGAAGTCAAGAGTTGCTTTAGGGTGATTAATTGTATGTTGGTGACCAATTTCCAGCCATTTTCTTTGGCCTAGATAATTTTTCAGACAACGGAGCCCTTTAATCCTTTAAGGTGTTCCTCCTCCCAGAAGAGAAGAAATTCTCCTAAGAGAAACAGTCTCTTAGCTCAAACTGCAATGAACACTTGATGATAATAATCTTTTTTTCTTCTTGCTGCTCAGATGAAAAACTGCATAAGCCCAGAGAGGTTAAGGGCCTTGCCTCATGTTGCCCAAGGAATTTGAGCTGTTGTTAAACAGTATAGTGGCAGATAGGTACTGGCATGTCCTCCAGAAAGGTGGATGCCAGGTACATCTCAAAACATTACCATAGGACCTCATGGTTCTCTGTGGGTGAATTCTCCACAGGAGCCCTCAGCCAACAGATTCCAAGGGCTAAACAGACAGGAATGGCCATAAGCCCCCTTTCCACTGCTTGTGGGGTGCTTCATACTCAGGGCCAGCAAGAGCTTCAGGTGAGATTTCAGGTGCTGCTGAGATCTGGGCACCTGGGCACCCATCTGGGTTTTTCCACCCAGAATGGAACACCAGGTAGAATGTGCAGCTGGCAGGATTCTGGGCAGAGAAGAGAAAGGGCTTCCTAAATAGAGCAATTGAGAAAGGCTCCCAGCAGATACTCCCATGGAAGTTAGGAAACCAACAGCCTGGAGCTGGTGGGGGCAGAGTGATGTGATGAGGCTTAGCCACCTGGACTTTCTCCCCTGTACTCCCCAGTCCAAGATTAGGCCAGATTGTGAATTGCTTGGTGTTTAGACTGGCACATCTCAAACTTCAGTATATCTGCAAATCACATGCAGATCTTGTTAAAATGCAGATTCAGGTTCTGTGGATCTGGATGGGATCTAGGATTCTGCCTTTCGCACAAGCTCCTAGGTAATGCCAGTGGTCCGCAGACCACAATTTGAGCAGGAGGCATTTAGACCACGCTATCTTGTTTATACTGGAGTGGTCTAACCTGCCTACCTCCTGGCATAGTTGAGTTTCTTCTTCTATGTGGACAGAAGTGATCCAGGACCTTCAGGCTAGCTCTGAAGCCCTGCGTTCCACAGCTGGTTCCTGCTGGGCAAAACTGGATCCCTGATGCTGAGCCTTGTCCTTATAAAGAAGAGGTCTGGGACTGGGGGTATGTTCTGCTTCCCAGCTTGGCCTACAGATCCCGTATGGGGCGGGCCACACTTTCGCAATGAGATTTGGAGGAAGCACCGTAAAACTTTCTGTCCCAAATGTGTCCTCCAGTGATCTGCCATGGCTCACCATCTGTAGCTGTATATCCTGCTTCCCTGGCAGGTAGGTATGGCCATGTGACCAAGTCCTGGCCAATAGGAAACAAAGGGAGGTAAGTAATTTACACATCTTTTGGGCCATACCATTCAATAGAAAGGGGTTGCCCCCTTGTCCTTTTCTCACCCTTCTAGCTGGCTGTAATACAGGTGTGTCTTGGATCATGAGGATGAGGGCAATATCCAAGAATGTCAGAGCAGCAACAGAGAAGGAGGCCAGGCCTTTAGTGACTTTGCAGAGCACAGCCTTCAAATAGCTAGGACTTCTAGATGAGCAAAAAATACACCTCTCTCTCGATTAAGTCTCTACTATTTTGAGTCTCTGTTACAAGCACCTTCACCTGTATCCTAACCAAAACAAGGGTAGTATAATAAGCAATTATCAAAGATGAATATTTCAGCATAAGCTATATCTTCTCTCACTCACTTAACAATGATTTTTTCGTGACTCCCTTTTGACAGGCAGTGAGTCAGGTGGGGGAGATAGAATTATGAAACAGACATGGTCCTTGTCCTGAAACCTAAGGTCTATGGTAGGGAGTATATACGCAATCAGGCATGATTTATGTGTTCAGGAAAGACTTGGCTCACAGTGCACATGTAGCATGAATGACAAATAAACCTTTGTGTTTTAAGTCTTTGAGACTTAGGGATGGCTTGTTATTGCAGCATAACTTAGCCTACCCTGACTGATGCAGAGACCTGTACAGAAATTCATGCAAGAGATAATGGTTGCCAGAATCAAGGAAGCTAAAGAGAAGATGGGGTGAAGTGGACAAATAAAAGATGATTTAGGAGGTGGAATCAACAGGAACTGGGACAAATTCACGTGGCAATGAGGCAGAGAGAAATTAAAGCTATTCAGTAAAGGGTTTAGCGCTGAGAGCTTTCATAGAGGAAAGACCAGAATCTTCAAGAGACACCTTGCTCCAGTCTCCATACTCAGCATTACATTATTCATCCTGCTCCAGACCAACCACGACAAATATCAGGTCTGGCCACACTACTCTTCTGCCCAAATCCTTTCACTGGCTCCCCATGGATCTCAGGATATATTCAAACTTCTTGATAAGGCTTGTAAAGTTCTCTGGACCTGCCTGCCACTCCAGCAGCTTCCGTGCTTCTTTGCTGGGATAACCCCTAATTTATCCTCCAAGACACAACACCTCCCAGAAACCACCCTTATTCTCTACCCAGTCCTCTCCTCCCTGTTCCATCAGGGTTAGTTGCCCCCTAGGGCGTCCCATGGTCCTCACTACACCCTGTGTAAGGATCTGTTTCCAAAAAAAAATAAAAAACAAAAAACCTGTTGCCATCGAGTCAATTCCGACTCATAGCAACCGTGTAAGACAGAGTAGAACTGCCCCATAGAGCAAAAGGTGACGAAAAATGAGGGGGATGGAATTGTTCATGCCACACATGTTCACTGAGAGCCTGTGATAGAATTCTGAAGAGATAGAGAACAAGGTTTCTTCTCCTTCCTGGTAATCAACTTCCCTCCCTTCTGGAGTCTCTCCACTCTGCTCCGAGCCTGGCGTTCTTGTCCTGTCTCCCTGCCCTCCAGACCCTCCTGCTCTCCTTCCATTGTTGAGGCTTCTCTAAAAATTCTTACAAGGAGATAAGGAGTTGTAGGGTGGCCAAGACACCACTCCCGGGACTTGGACCTTCAGGCCTGGCTTCCCGTCTTCTGGCCCTAAGTGATTCACAAAAACCTCCTTGGCCTTAGATGCCCTCCTCTGTGAAATGCCAGGGTTAGACTTGGATGCTCAGCATTCCTGCCACCGAAATGCAGAGCAAGGAATTTGTCTGGAGGACGTTTTCCCTCCCCACCTCTGGACCTGCTGTGTCTACCCAGACGTGTTCCATGGACAACAGCCTCCTTCCCTGCAAGGCCAGCTCCTTTGGGGAAGGGCCTTGGTTCCTGCTTTGAATAGTGTGGCTGTCCCTGCCAGGCTGTTGGGGACATTATACTGACTTAAGATCAGTGACAAGAGGGAGAGATTTCAGTGTGAGGTGGGAGGGCCCGGGCACCCCCAGAGATGAGGGAGGAGTGGTGGTGACAGCCTGGTGGGGGGCGGAGGGGCAGTGTGATAGGAGCCCCATGTGAGGCTGTGTGGGCATGCCAGGTGGGACCGAGGAGCCTCCTGGCACTCACTCCGAGGGCCTGGAAGGAAGGCCGTGGCTGAGGGGGAAGAGAGAGTGTGAAGACCCTCAGCCTGGAGGCACACGTTGGCCTCATCCCTGGCCCAGCCTCCATTTGTGGCCTGGACCCTAAGTGCCCACAGGTTGTTGAGGCCAGAGAAGCTCAGACTACATTAAATGAGGGAATGAAAAGGGACAGAAAGAAGACAGTCAATTGCAGAACAAAGGGAACAATGCTCTTCTCCCTTCTGGACTTATCTTAGTTATTTGAATAACATTTAGTCAAGATCCATCATCCACTGGATAAGAGGAAATAGTTGAGTTGAGGAGTAAAGAGAGGAAGAGGTGAGAGGGGAGGAAAAGGGACCAAATGCTGAGCCATCTGTTCACCCGCATCTCTCCCTTCACCTTTGTGGCATGGATTAGGCTGCAGCCATCATCACTGGGAACTCTGGGTAGCGAGCTGCACACAGAGGGCCTTCTCTGCTCTGGGCTCCTAGTGCTGACTCTCTCATCCCCTCTCTGGGTGGCAGCTAGAAGCTAGTGGCTGAGAGCTGAGGACCTCCTATGATAAGCTGGGCACAACAGCAACTGGGACTAGCCTGGGCCCTTGTTGCAGCCATCTTTATTCTTACCCTCATCCTGGCCTTTTGCTACAGTTTCCCAGGCTGAAGGCAAGTGAATTGATGGCAAGTCAATAATCAATCAAAAATCATTCTCCATGTGTATTTGTAAGCAGCCCTGGTGGCGCAACAGTTAAGCACTCAACTGTTAACTGAAAAGTCGGTGGTTCCGACCCACCAGCCACTCCGAGGGAGAAAAGACCTAGCAATCTGCTCCCGTAAAGATTACAGCCAGGAAACCCTATGAGACAGTTCTACTCTGTCCTGTAGGGTCAGTATGAGTTGTAATTTATTTTACAACACACAACAATGTGTACTTGCTAATAAATTAGTTCATTAACACAGCAAACGTTTATTAAGTGTCTGCTGTATTCCAGGCACCTCTTAGTGCTTGGATAGAATGATGAACAAAGCCGGGGCAGTGCCTGCCCTCATGGAGGGAGCTGAGAGTGAGGCGTGGAAGCAGATATTTGACACATATTCACAAATAAATACATAATGATAAATTGCAATAAATACTATGAAGGAAAAATACAGAATGCTTCAAGATATATCATGGATTGCACTGTGTCCCCCAAAAATATCTGTCAACTTGGCTAGGTCATGATTCCAAGTGTTGTATGATTGATTACCATTTTATCCATGGACGTGATTTCCCTATGTCTTGTACATGCTATCACTATGATGTAATAAGATAAATTAGCAGCAGTTATATTGATGAGGTCTACAAGATCGGGTAGTGTCTTAAGCCAATCTCTTTTGAGATAGAAAAGAGAGAAGTGAGCAGAGAGACAGGGGGATCTCATACCACCAAGAAAGCAGTGCTGGGAGCACAGCGCGTCCTTTGGACCTGAGGTTCCTGCCCTGAGATGCTCCCAGACCAAGGGAAGACTGATGACAAGGACCTTCCTCCAGAGCCAACAGAGAAAGCCTTCCCCTGGAGGTGATGCCCTGAATTTGGACTTATAATCTACTAGACTGTGACACAGAGAATAAATTTCTCTTTGTTGAAGCTGTCCACTTGTGGTATTTCTGTTATAGCAGCACTAGATGACTAAGACAAGAGGGGATACCAGATGGCTGATTTCAGTTTAGGAGGACAGGTGACAGGAAGATCTCTCTGAAGGTGGGACATTCGTGTTCAAACCTAGAGGAAGAGGATCAGCTGGCCAGGGGAAGGTGGAGGCTGTTGGGGGAGAAGGAGCATTAGGTGTGAAGGCCCCCAGATGAAACAAGCCTGGGGTAGTGTGGTTGGAGCTGGGAGCTTGGAGCAGTGTGGCAGGAGAATGTCCAAGTCTGGTCCCACTCCTGTGGTCATCAATCAGCCGGGTCACCCAACCCAAACACACACCAGGGAACCACAGAGATGTTGACATTAAAACAGAGGCCCAGCCCCAAGCCAGCAACATGCACACAGGGGTGAGAGGTCCCCTGTGCCTGTTCCACTGCCCCTCGAGAGGTATAGACAGATGGCATGTTGCTGAAGCACAAGCTCTCTGTCTCTATCTGAGGGAGCTGGGAGGTGGGTGAGAGCAAGGACCTGTATATTTTTTGTGAAAATATACACACAGTTTCACAAATGCTACAGGTACAGTTCAGTGACATTGTTTACATTCTTCAAGTTGTGTAACCGTTCTTGCTATCCTTTTCCAAATTATTCCACCACCATTAATGTAAAGTCACAGCCCCCTAAGCTTCTCATCTAACCTTTTGCGATACTGTTGTCAATTTGATCTCACTTAGATAAACCTTTGAGAGAGCAGAATGCTCAAAGCAGACATCTCTACTAATTAGGCTAACCCGTTGTTTGGATCAAAGCAGACTTCTGGGGAAAGTTTTGGTTTGAGATTTAAGGTTTAAAGGTTATCTCAGGGAAATAGTTTCAGGTGTTTATCCAGCATCAATGGCTCCAGAAGATCTAGATTCCTTTGAAAATTTGAAATTTGGTTCCTTTTTTCCCCCTTTTGGTCAGGATTTTTCTACAGAATCTTAGATCAAAACGTTCAGTAATGATAGTTGGGCAGTATCCTGTTCTTCTGGTCTCATGGCACAGAAGGCAGATGTTCATGGTGGCAGCATTTGTTCTTCCTATTCCTGACTCTCCTTCTTCCTCTGCTACTCCAGGTGAATGAAGACCTATTATTGTAGCTTTTATGGCCACTTGTAAGCTTATAAGACCCCCAGCATTATGCAGCGAACTAGGAGGTAGAACAGAAGCACTGAGAAACGGTATTTGGTCAATTGAATGAGCTGTCCCATGAGATCATGACCCACTAAGAGGGCTTTTATTTAACCAGAGGCTCCCTCCTTACAAGAAAAGTGTGGTTTTAAGTAGCAAAATCTCTTCCCACTCCAGCACACACATTTGTATGCTCAGAGCTCAGGGAAGGATCTTCAGAGAATGTCTCCCCAGGTCTGTAACTTTACAATGGAGGCCCAGAGCCCAGCGCCATGGAGTGACTTGTCTCCCAGCTATGGTCAGAGATAGGATTGGGAGTCAGGGTCCTCTCCATTGTGCAGGGAGAGAAAGTGTGGATAAGTCAGGGTGTGTGGTGCAGAAGTGGACAACCTGGGGTGCTGGGGTCTCTGTCACCCAGCTTGACGTGGTACCCAAACGTGAGCAGATATGCTGACCTGTACAGCTTTCCTTCTAGCCCCACCCCCAGCCCCTCGGTCCCCGGCAGTAATGCACACGTGCCCAGCCCATAAATATCTTATTTTGTGTTCCTGCCAGCCTCTGCTAATAGGGCTAATGCTTCCTGAGGAGCAGCCCAAAGCTGCATTAGTCGCAGATGTTTGATTGATTTAAAACAAAGAGCCTGACCACCAAGCCTCTCTCTACGGTTTCTCTTCCTGCCACTTTGCTTGCAGGGTTATCTCTGAAATGCAATTAAGGTGCTTAAAAGTACATTTTCAGGAAGATGCAGAATTGATGAGGGGAGCTGGCCCTGGTGGGTGCCTCCAGATCGTTCCAGTTCCAGGGAAAGGAGCTAGACCCCGCCTGGAGCTGCGTCCACGCCCCCCAGGGTCTTGGTTCTCCAGGGTAAAATTGGCCCCTAAGGAACTGCACAGGGATTGGTGGGAGGAGCTACCTTCCAGTGGAGGCGCAGCTGCTTCCCCAGTTCCTGTCTTTTGGGAGACCCAGTGGTCTTGGTGAGGCCTTGGGAGGGGATAGGGCTGCAGGCCAGGTGGACTGCTCTTGGGGCTCCCTGCTCTGAAGTTTCCCGGGGGTTACCCTGAGGGGAGTCAGGTGAGTCAAACCAAAGCCTGGGGTACTTGGGGCTCCTGCTCTCCAAGGGAGCGCTCAGATGTCGCACCACTGCCCAACCCACTTTGTCCCTAGAGGCCCTCGGCCTAAAGCAGCTCCTTTCCTAGATGTGCTGCTGGGGCTAACCGGTAACCAGTTGCTCTCAAGTCAATTCCAACTCATAAAAACCCTATGTGTGCCAGAGTAGAACTGTGCTCCATAGGGTTTTCAATGGCTGATTTTTCAGAAGTAGATCACCAGGTCTTTCTTCCAAGGCACCTCTAGGTGGACTCGAACCTCCAGCCTGTCAGCAGCCAAGCACATTAACCGTTCACACCACCCAGGGACTCCTAGCCCTGTGTTTCTCAGGCTCTCATGACCTGAGTACCCTGTGGTCAAGGAGGGTAAGCTCCGAGGGTCCTTCCAAACTGGTTGGAGTGAGCCAAGCCTTTGGGAGCGAGGGGATGAGGCAACTCTAGGGAACAGCTCAGTTGGGTTCTGCAGACATTGTGTGAGCCCCTCTGAATACCAAGTACTGGACAAGGGGCCGCAGAGGTGAAAAGTTACACTAGACAGAGAAAAATTTCACTAGACAGAGAACCGTATCCCCAGTGAAGTGGCTGTCTAATAGGGGATACAGGACAGTTCCCCAAAAACCATAGCACAGGGGAGCAGGTAGAGGTGCTGGGATGAGGGGCAAGTTAGAGAACTTAGGTAGGTACCAAGAACTGCTGACATAGTAGAGCTGCTACAACTCCCTAGAAATGTCATGGGAAGGAGGAAATTATTTTTACCAGAATTTCTTTTAGGGAAAGTGTTGCATGGTAGGGAGGAACAGTCTGAGATGGTGTGTGTGCAGGATGGAGAATACCCAAGGGCTGGCACAGGTAACAAATGAACTTCATGAAGGGCTTCTGCTTTGCTTGGTGGTGTGAAGATTTGGAAGCCGGTGCTGACCTGCCTGGACCACCAGGACGGACTGAACCCAGCCATCGTGTCCTACCTCTCTGCCCCCTTTGACCACCCAACCTCAGCCTTTCTCCTTTAAATAGAGGTGGAACAAAGAGTTTGAAAATGTCAGGTTTAAAGGGGCACCACCTTTTTTAGCCTGTGCAGGCTGCCAGCTCACCCTAAGCCTGCTCTGGCAGCACAGAGGGAAGGGTAAGACCATTCTCTGTGTGGCAGGTGGGGAAAGGTTCATCCTGCCCAAGCTATTTCAGCGGGGCCTGGGAGAATGGGCCAGGTGCTGACAGTGGGAGGTAGAGAGATAGGGTCTTTCAGATAAAGGCACAAGGTAAGAAGTGAGAGTTTACAGAGTGGGTATGGGTAACTGTAGATACTTGGTTTGTTAAGTACTGTGGTGATGAGTTAGGAGAGTAGGTTGGAGCCATATGGTGGTGAATTTTAACGTTTGCTAAGAATTTTGGGATCTACTTACTGGGCAAGGTCCCTGGGTGGTGCAAATGGTTAAGTGCTCAGCTGCTAGCCGAAAAGTTAGTGGTTCAGACCCACCTTGAGGCACCTCAGAAGACAGGCCTGGTGATCCACTTCTGAAAAGATCACAGTATTGAAACCCTATGGAGCAGTTCTGCTCTGCACACATAGTCATCATGAATTGGAATTGATTCAATGCCAACTAACAACAGCTTGCTAAGCAGTGGTTAACCATAGAAGGCTCTAGGACCAGGGGAGAGACAGAGTCAGAAATAGGCTTCTGGAAGATTAACCAGGTTGGGAGTGAGGAGAGATGTAGGTGTTTTCATGATCGTTAGCAGATTCTTTGAGTTCCTGAGGGCGAAAAAGATCTTAAACAATAGAATGTATAGATCTGACGTCCAGTGGGACAAGTCGCTTGGCCCCCAAGCCCAATGTTCATCTGCCCCAAATATACTGTCCACCAAGTCTATTCCTCTACCACTTATCTTTTCCAGACAACTACTGCCTTTCCTGGTAATCAACCCTGCTTCTTTGAGGAGCTCCTGGTACCCTTCTCTGCTGTTATCTACTGATCTTCCAGACCCTCCCCTCAATTATCCAAGATTTTGGAAACCTGGACTATAGACTTTTTCTTGCCTGAAACTCTGTCTTTGTCCTGGGTGATGTCAACATCCCTGTGGATGACCATCTAAATCCCAGGCCTCTCAGTTCCTTGACCTCCTCATCAGCAATGATCTTCTTCATGCTTCTCCACCACTGATCTGCTCACACCTTGGACCTCGTCCTCACCAAAACTGCACCACTTCTGAAGTCACCAGAGCAAACTCTCCTCTCTTTATCTTAATCCAGAAGTTGGCAAACTATGACCCGTGGACCAGATCTGGCCCACTGACTGTTTTTAAGTTTTTTTGGAAACAGTCACTCTCATCCATGTACATATTGTCTATGACTACTTTCTTGCAACAACAGCAGAGTTCAGTAGGTGTGACAGAGACTGTATAACCCACAAAACCTAAAATATTTGCTATCTGGCCCTTTACTGCAAAAGTTGTTTGACCCCTGTCTTACCCACCAGCTCTTTGTTTTCTTCATTCCCCTCCTTATCCAGCATAAGCTCATAATTTCAATGACCCTTTCTGCTATCATCCCCCATTTTGTGGCCCCTCTGGATGAACTGAACTTCTCACTTTCTCTACATCTGCCTGTGCACAGTGGAGTGTTGCTGGAGAAAGTCACACAACAGGGCAGATTGATTACATCATAAATCCATGATCACCAGCCTCAGAAGGACCTCTGCATTTCTGGAAATCCTCCTATTTTTTCTGGTCAGCGCACTCTCACACTCTGAATTATTTTAACCTGTACATTTCTGACCTACATCTTCCCTTTCTTTTTCAGCAGATGACATGGGCTGGCTTTTTACAGAGAAAATAGAAGACATCAGAGAGAACTCACCCACGTTTTTTATACCAAGCAGATACTTACCTATAGTTACCCCTCTGCTGTGCTGCTTTCTACTTATCACAACTGAAGAGTGTCCTCTTCCTCAGTTGGCAGGTTCATGGTAATTCAGTCATCACTTCCTCAGGATTGCATGAGTTAACTCTCGTGGCATCACAGAAGTGACTTTATGTTTGATTAATGCCTACCCTTGCAGTAGACTGTGAGAAAGGGCCGTGTCTGGTCTGGATCCCCATTGGGCCTCCAGTGTCCATTACAGTGCTTGGCTACTGTGGGCACCAAATCAATATCCATTGAATAAAGGATGCCATGTCAGAGTAATCTAATCTGATAACATTTGGGATTGGTTCAGTTTATTGAGCTGAAAATCAGTGGTTCTTAATGACAGGTTAGGGGCAGATGTCAGAATCTCCTTGAGAGAATTTTCAAAGTAGACCTTTCCAATCTCTGTATCTCCACCCCCAGTATTGGTTTTCGGAGGGAACAGGGTGGCTTGAGCACTGTGACTCCTTCCTCTCATGCAAAGATAAACTACATGAATTTTAAGGTCATTTGGTTAATAGTGAAGGGTCCTAGAAAAACCAAGGGTTTTGGCATCACACAGTCCTGGATTCAAATCTCAGCTTCACCATTTCCCAGGCCTCTTTGAATCTGTTTACTGCCTTGCTAATTAGGGATAACACCTATTTGTTAGGGTTGATGTGAGTGAAATCACTGGGCATCTGATGGTGCTTGATGGGAGTTATGTGGTATCTTCGTTATCTAGTGCTGTTATAATATAAATATCATAGGTGGGTGGCTTTAACAAGCAGAAATTTATTTTCAACAGTTTAGGAGGCTAGAAGTCTGAATTCAGGGCACTGGCTCTAGGGGAAGTGTTTCTCTCTCTGTTGGCTCTGGGGGAAGGTCTATGTCTGTTTTCAGCTTCTGTTTCTTGGCTCCTTGAAGATCTCATGTGGCGTGACATCTGTCTTCCCCTATCTATGCTTTTTTGTTGCTTGCTTAATCTGCTCTTTTACGTCTCAAAAGAGATTGACTTAAAATACACTTTACACTAATACTGCCTTGTTTACATAACAAAGAAAACCCACTCCCAATGAGATTACAACCACAGGTATAGGGGCCAGGATCTCCAACACACATTTTTTAGGGCACACAATTCAATCCGTAACATGTGGGTCTGCCTTTTCCTTCGTAACTCAATATCAGCAGTAACAGAGTTGCTTGTTTCAATGATTTTGTCCAGATTTTCATCCTCCTTGTTATTTGAACATGGTTGCTGAAGATGTATAAAGCTTGATTTAAACTTCCCCTATTACCTTCCTGAGTCTTGCTTTGGTCTGTCTGCATTCTGCAGGGATTCCGGAGAAGAAGTTTGAAAAGATGAAGTTGTTTTATTGTCAGAGGTTTTTGCTAACCATACAATTGGGTTTTCAATAGAGTGATTCATGCACATGCATTTACAGCTGAAGTTGTAGATCTGTTTTTAGAAATTATTAGCAGGCATTAAACAAAAATGGGCTTTGTTAATAATTCACCAGAAAAAACATATGGTGCAATATCTTGCAATAGTAATCTTTAATGGCAGAATAAGTATTCATTCGTTGTTTTTTCTTCTTAGACATAACAAAGACTCAAATCCTCTGAAAGCGGAAAGAAAGGCAGATCTAAGAGGACATATTTATCAGCTAAGCAGAGCATGATTCTGCCTCTAGAGTCCCCAGAAGCACAGGACAGGAGGCGGTCCAAGATAGGGCTGTAGTCAGACACCTTAAAACATCCCTCTTACAACAAAGACCTGAGAAAACAAGTGAATTCAATATAGATGACAACTTTGGAACCCTGAGCATCAAAGGCAAGAATCAGATCGAATGCCAAGTAGAAGGAGGGATTGTGCTAAAACAGTGGACACAGAGAATTAAGGATCGCCAGAGCTCTGCCAGCTGAACTGGCACAGTGTGGCCATATTGAGGCAAAGAAAGCAGTGTTGCCAGCCAAAGCCCCCATCACCTGGTGCAGCCAAGCAGGAGAGACTCTACACCTATGTCAGGTAGTGGGCAGAGAAGTGGGTGCCACCAGATCACAGACCCCCAGCACAGTTGGGTGGGTGGAAGAGGGTATGCTGCTGGTCCGCGTGTCCCGAGCACAAGTGGTGCTCCCCTCCTGTGAAAGTTAAGTGCACTCCCTCACCAACTGCACCCCACCCAGCACCCTGTGCCAGAGGTCCATGGACCTGCAGTATCCCCCCACCCTCTCACCCATCTCCCCTGGCATGCCATCACGGTCCAGCGGCACCCACCACCATCCTGTCTCCTGAGCTGGGGGCCCATGGACTGGCTGCACCCATCCCTTCGCTCAACCACTTGTGCTCGGGACACGCGGACCAGCAGCATACCCTCTTCCACCCACCCAACTGTGCTGGGGGTCTGTGATCTGGTGGCACCCACTTCTCTGCCCACTACCTGTGCCAGGAACCAGTGATCCAGCAGTGCCCTCTCTTCTGTCCATCCACCCATGCAAACCGCAGCTTCTGCCCCTTATTCCAGCCACCCAAGTTGGGGCCTGTAGACCGGCGGTGTCCATTTCTCCACCTGGCCACCAGTGCCAGGGATCTGGAGACTGGTGGCACTCCCTCTTCCACCCAGTCAACTGTGCTGGGGGCCTAAGGACTGGTGGCACCCACTCCTATGCCCAGCCACCCGCACTGGGACCCATGGCCCAGTGGTACCCACTGCTCTGCCCAGACACTGCAGACCAGTGGTACCTCCTACATCCTCCAGCACCTGACCCAGGGGCCCAAGGACTGGCAGCACACTCTCCCTTGCATCGTGCTCTAGCAGACAGTGGCATGCCCTCCCAGCAGGCACCTGTGGACTGGCAACATCCCCTTGCCTTACCACCCGCACCGCCCGCCCCAGCAACCAAAGGCTTGTGTCTGCTCCAACCACCCCCACACAGCCCTGCCCACCCAGGACCATCACTGAGTGTTTCTGTACCATCCATCTGGTGACAGACAACCTGAGCTCCCTTACCCTGACCACCCAGCAACTGGCAGTGCTTACACACAACACCCAGCCCAGCAACCAAGGAGAATACTCCCTGCATCCACGCCCAGGTGACCTGCCAGACAGACACATCACCTCACCAGCAAGATTAGATACATCCTCAGCTGCCCCCCAAGACCAGCAAACAGAGACCCATGTTCAAACACCCAGCTGCTGCCCTACTGACCCGGAGACAGGTGGTGAAAGCTCTAGTGCAGCCAGATTAACAGCAGAGTAGCACACAAGCTTGCCTACTCTGATATGTCAAAACAAAACAAAAAATCAGGATACAGCAAACAAACAGACAATAAATAAATAAACTTAATAACACCTTAATGCTTTGGAGACAATAGACAATACCAGATCACATAAAGAAGTAGAACAACATGGCTCCAGCATGTGACAAAAATAACGAACCAGAAAACTTTCCAGAGGAAGAAATGGTAGTGGAAATACCTGATAAGGAATTCAAAAGACTAATATATAGGGTTTTCCAAGAGATCAAGAAAGAGATTAAGGAAAATACAGACAAAACCAAGGAAAACACATACAAAGTGAAGCGGAAACAGGCTTTGTGAGGCCAAACATAAATGCCTTCATGCTTTCTGCTAGTTCACTGCTGTTTACCAAGCCATTCGTACATAATTCTTGCTGAGGCAGCCTTATGTAAGTCCCTGGCATGTAGTTACTATTGTTCACCACCACTATAAAACCTCTGCCCACCACTGCAGGGCACAGAGATTTGCTTGGTCCTGCTGTCTCTCAGGACCTGCCTCATATGTAAGTCTCCCTAATAAACTCCTTTGCTGCCACCCTAGAGTTGCCTGCCTCTTCCTTTATTTTCTCAGCACCCTCCATTTTTGGAGACAAGTTTAACATTACCAGTATATGCCAGACAATTGGCGAGCCAGCAGGGAGACTGAGGAAATGGCGATTGGGAGTGAGACCTCTGTGGGGGAAATCCTGAGTGGGCCATCAAACTCCTTGTGGGGAGGTCTGGCCCATATGTTTGATGCGTGTGGACCTCCGCATGAGTACAGGGACTTCCCAAAAGTGCCAAGCAGCATAGCACAGTTGTGGGAAGACACACACCTTCATAAATGTAGAAGGGAAACTAGGAAAGTAGTAGCAGCCATAGAGTGGCCACTGTGCTGGGCCACTGACACCCAGCTAGCTGCTGAAGCATGCGTAAGAGCTTTGCAGGAAGAGTTACAGTTGGAAAGGGATGTGCAGCAGTCTTGTGTGGCTGTAACTGACATACTGAGTAGCTGTGCTGCGAACAGGATTAGCAACTAGAAACACTAGCCTGCAGGTTTGTAAAGATGGGGGGAAGGAAAGTGCCAAAGGCGAAGATCAGGGCAGTGTTGATTAAAAGTGACTGGGATGCGAAAACATGGAATCCTTGGGAGAGTGAGCCTAATGACTCAGATGTGGAGATAATAGTAAAGGAGGAGCTTGGCTTTGCAGAGCGGCCCCTCTGAGCACCACTGCTCATTACCCATAAGATGAAAGCTATTCTCGAGCCTGATGACTATAGACAAGAAATCCCACCTGCCAGTGCCATGACAATGTGGGAATACACCCCCACTGAGGTGATTGAATTTTGTGGGAAATTCCAGCAGAAAGGAAATGAAACCATTGCAACTTGGTTATTATGTTTGTGAGATACCAGGGAAGACGGTGTCACTTTAAATGGAGCAAAAGCAGAAAAAATTAGTAGTATAACCACCCATCCCACCCTCCGGTAGCATTTACATGCAGCTTGGGACACAGAGGGTATACACACCTTCATGGATTAGATCATCTTGTGTTGTAAGAAGGCATGGCCAAATGAGGGATACCTTCCCAGTATGGTTGGGAAGTGGTCTTTCATAGAAGAGCTATAGCAACTAATACAAGAGCTAGGTATGAGCTATGCCATTTATGTTGAGTACTTCCAGGGACCAGACAATAAACTCTTTACTGTAGGAATGAAAGAAAAGATCTCATAGGTGGCCCCACCCTCCTGGTACAGCATGCTGGTGACTATAGTTAGTCCCTTAGTGGGCCAGGCAGTCTACCAGGTAGGACAAGCCATAGCTGACTTAGGTGAAACTAAGAGGGCTAGAGAGAAGTGGGTGTAATCTGTGGGAAGAGAGAAGAGAACAGCTGAAAACTCTGTAAGATGACCGTCCAAGGGCCCCTTGAAAGTAACCTGAAAAGAGATGTGAGTGGACTTAGAGGCTGCTGGGATGGCAGTAAAAAAAAAAAAAAAAAGATAAACAACTGAATGTGGTTTTGGTCAACCTTTGGAAGAATCTGAAGCCAGAACAACAATACTGCCCTCTGGGTCCCACTGCCCCCACAAGGAAGATCCTCTTGCCACTGGCTGGACCCCGCCAACCCCTAGGGACTAACAGTAAGGCTGAGGTCATCTTCAGGTCAGGGCCCTGCAGGAAGACCAGAGACCTCAAGTAGAAGTCACAATACATTGGTCAAGAACTAACAAGCAGCAAGTGCTAGCTCTGGTTGATACAGGGGCAGATTGCACCCTTATCTTTGGAAACCCTGAATGGTTCCAAGGACCACCTTTGGCAACTTATGGGTATGACAGAAAGTCAGGTACTCCTGACTCTAAAAATAGGACGTACTCCTCCTAAACCATATCATGTTTATATTTCCCCAATACCAGAATATATTCTAGGAGTGGATGCCCTCATGCGACTGACTTTGAACACATCTGTGGGAGAATTCTGACTGCAAGTAAGGGTGGTAAAAGCAGTCTTGAGGGGGAAAGTGGCATGGGAACCAGTTACCCTGCTCCCACCACAAACAGTGGCAGATATTAGGCAATATAAGCTGCTGGAGGACATAAGGGAATCAGTGAAACCATTTTGGAATTGAGAAGGGTAGGTATCCTTCTGGAAGCCCACAGTACTTTTAACTGCCCTGTGTGGCTTGTGAAGAAACCAGATGGGTCTTGGCATATGACCGTGGACTATAGAGAACTTAACAAAGTGATCCCGCATACATGCTGCATTCTGAAACATAACTTCCCTGTTGGAAACCCTTAGTAGAGACTTGGGCATGTATCATGCTGTGTTAGACCTGGCCAATGAGTTCTTTAGCATCCCTGTAGCTCTGTCTGCTCAGGACCAGGCTGCCTTCACCTGGGAGGGATAGCAATGGACATTTCAGGTGCTACCCCAAGGGTATCTACATAGTCCCACCATTTGCCATGGTATGGTTGCTGGAGATCTGACTCTTTTCCCCTTCCCCACTCTTGTCTGTTGGTTTCATTACATTGATGATATTATGTTAACTGCTGAAGATGTTTCTCTGTTACAGGAGTGTCTGGATGCCCTAATCATCCACCTACAGGAGAGAAGATGTGCTGTGAACCCCCCAAAAGTGCAGGGGTTGGGATTGTCAGTAAAATTGCAAGAGGTCGTCTGGTCGGGTAAGGCCCATGTGTTGCCTGAAGCCGTAGTCGATAAGATACAAGCTTACCCCACCCCTGGGTTGCTAAAAGAAATGCAAGACTTCATGTGTCTTTTGGGGTATTAGAGAGTATTTATTCCCCATTTGGCCCAGTGCTTGAGACCACTTTGTTGACTGGTAAAAACAAAAAGTGGGGTGCCTCTTGGGATTGGGATAATGAACAGCAGCAAGCTTTCAAAAAGGCAAGGGTGTTGGTTTCACAAGTGAAAGCGCTAGGTACAATACAGGCAAGGCTTCCCTGGCAGGGTGGACCAAAGTGCTGCCTGAGGCTTTGAGGTTGCTAAATCAGCTCCCACTGGGCTTTAACCCCATACGCCAGACTAGAAGCCCCGACTGACTCTCCAACAATGATATGAGTGATGTCACAGGCTCCAGAAGCGTATCCACCAAGATTGTTACTGAAACAAAACAGCATGGTCCTCTGGACACCCCAGGACCTGGGGCTGGGAAGTGGAACCATCTATTGACACTTGTCATGAGTTACCCCACCAGGGTTGATTGGTTACTTCATCCCTCTAGAGGTAGAGGAACTGGTCAGCCTAATGTGGGAGCCCACCGTCCTACTGCATGGAGGGCCCCAACAGTCATGCTTTACGTAGAAAGGAACGATGAATATATCACGAGGGAAAGAGGTGGGTCTCCTTTTCTGGCATACAGCAAAATAGGTGATTTTACTCACAATCTCTCAAGTGACCTCCCCGGGGCAGCACATATGGTACGATCAGCCAGGAAAAATGCCTAAAGCAGCCACTGTTCTCACCACCCGAGGGGAAGCCACTAGTGTAATCCTAATAGAAGGGGAAAATTTACCTCTCTCAGTATCTACTAAGCATCTGTCTTAGTGGGCCCACAGCTTTGCCATATTCCACAACAAAAGCAGCTGCTGGGTCTGTGTACAACTCCCCTTCTCCAGTACCAAAGGCATGCCTTAGAGTGTGGAGTCCCTGACCAGAACCTACTGGACAGCTGTGAGAGACGTGGGGGTGGTGTTAAAGCCTCTTTAACTAATTGGGATGTGTCAGGAATAACAGGAGAGGGGACACAACATCACGTTTTCCTGGACTTAGACTGTTGTGGACACCCGCATCCTGGTAAGAGACTACAATGCCTCTTAATTGTGGCCGTGAGAGGGTGTTTACCACCTCTGGGATGGTTTAGGTTGGTTGGTATCTGAACAGGGTGTGTTAGGGAAACCTGCTTATGTCTGTTTTTAGTCAAGTAAAACCGCACGAGTTCCCCTGTCTCCCTCTAAGTCTTCTTCCCACATAGTGGGCTGGACTCCTGCATCCCACGGCCAATAAGCAGTAACACTTAATACCACTGAACGGTTGCAGTACAAAAACCCCAAGAGGATGGCAGGAGCATACCTCACTCCTAACAGCACTTGATGGCTGTGTGGCCACTACCTGTGGCCCTGGTTACCATATGACTGGATAGGGTGCTGCATTTTGGGGTTACCCTACGCTGCATGAATCGTTAGAAAAACTGTACCAAAACCTCTGAATTACCCCATGGTGAAAGCCAGGTGGACGAAGTGTAGTCTTTTCCACTGGTATGATTTCATTTTAAATGTTTTGCTTCCCCCTGTTGGCTCCTTAGAAGTAATGGGACAAACTGAAAAGCTAAATAATTTTGCTAAAGGGCCCTGAACAATAGCAGTGAAAGCTTGTGGCTGTTAACTACCAAAACCACTCAAATGAGCAAGATAGTCCTTCAGAACCGAATGGCTTTAGATATTCTAACAGTGGCTCAAGGTGGGACACGAGTTATAGTAAAAAGTGAATGTTGTACCTGTATACCAGATTACCACCAGAACATAACTGATTTGTTAGGCCATATGAAAAAACAAATAGAAGCTTTGGACATACTAGATGGCAGGTCTGCTGTGACTGCCTGGTTTTCCTCTTTCCCCTCTGGCTCGCAAGGGTTTTGGTTGGGTCTTAGTCTTTTCCTAGGAATAGGGATTTTCTGCTGTGCTGGTGTGGTCTGTGCCTCCAACTACAGCAACTTCATCTGTCCCTACCTGCAAAGGTGTAGCATCTCCTCTCTGGGCCCTCAGGGACCTTGTATAAGAGGGAGAACATACCTGATTGTTAGAGCCAGCCTTGAAGGGTTGACTGAAGGGGAAAAGGCTTTTCGAGGCCAAACATGAGCACCCATATGCTTTCCGCTAGTTCACTGCCATTTTCCAAATCATACATTTGTGTGTGTGTGTGTGTGTGTGTGTGTGTGTGTGTATGTGTGTGTGTGTTCTTTAGGTGAAAGTTTACAGAGAAAATTAGTTTCCCGTTTGATAGTTTGTACATAAAGTGTTTCATGACCTTAGTTTCATTCCCCACAGTGTGTCAGCACTCCTCATTTCCTCCATGGTTTCCACATTTTCTTTGGCCCTGATTATCTGCCCCTTCCTGCTTTCTCATCTTATAATTAATTGTTCTAAGGATATGGTCCTCTCAGGTGTCATTGTTTATCTTATATGCTCGTCTATTGTTAGGCTGGGAGGTGGTCTCCCAGAATGGCTTCATTTCCAGGTCAGAAGGGTGTCTTAGGGCCATAGTCTCAGGGGTTCCTCCAGTCTCTGTCAGACCAGCAAGCCCAGTTTGTGTGTGTGAGTGTGTGTGTGTGTGTGTGTGTGTGTGTGTGTGTGTGTGTTTGATTTTTTGTTCTACAATTTTCTCCTGCTCTGTCCCGAACCCTCTGTTGTGGTCCCAGTCAGAGCAGTTGGTAGTAGTATTCGGGCAACATCTAGTTCTTCTGGTCTTGGGGTTGTGTAGGCTATGGTTCACGTGGTCCTACCAAGTCATTCTTAAGTAATTCTTGCTGAGGCAGCCTTTTGTGAGTCCCTAGCATATAGCCACTATTGCTCAAAACCACTATAAGACCTCTGCCTACTACTGTGAGGCACAGAGATCTGCTTGATCCTGCTGCCGTCCAGGACCCACATCATTGTAAGTCTCCCTAGTAAACTTCTTTGGGGCCACCCTGGAGTTGCTCACCTCTTTCTTCAGTCTCTCAGCACCCTCCATTTTTGGAGGCAAGTTTCATATAACTGGTCCATGCTGGGACACAAAGCAATAGAAGAATTCAGGAAAACATTACAAGAACAAAATGACAAAATAAATAGACAATTAGAAACTATACAAAAACAGCAACTAGAAATTCAAAAGCTTAACTATAAAATTTCAGAAACGGACAACTCCATAGAAGACCATAAGAGCAGAATTGAATCAATAGAAATCAGAATCAGTGAAATAGAGGACAAATTCTTGACACCAATTTGTCTGAGGGAAAATCAGAAAAAAGAATGAAGAAAAATGAAGAAAACCTTAGCGTTATGTGGGACATTTTCAAGAGGAAAAATTTACATATGATTGGAAATCCAGAACAGGAGGAAGCAAAAAAAAAAAAAAAAGAATTGTCAAAGACTTACTGGCATAAAACTTCCCTAATACCAAGAAAGATGAGAAGATATCCATCCAAGAAGCTCAACAAACCCCATACAGGATAGACCTCAAACGAAAGTCACCAAGATATATCATAATCAAACTCCAAAACTAAAGACAAAGAAAGAATCCTGAGAGCAGCTTGGGAAAAACAAAAAGTTGCCTATAAAGGGGAACCAATAAGACTAAGCTCTGATTACTTGGCAGACACCATACAGGCAAGAAGACAACGGCATAACATATATAAAACCTTGAATGAAAAATATTGCCAACCAAAAATTATATATCCAGCAAGCAGCCTCACAGATTGTCATGACTCCATTAAAAACTTTTAAGAAAGAGGAGGATACTGATATACATGCTTCTTTAGAAGTACTTTTTAAATACCAGCTTATAGCCCCAATTACTGAAATTAAAGCTTGAATGAATGCTAGAGGCTATCAACATCCAACACTCATTTATGGGTAGGCCCCAGTAACAAGATAGTCCTCCCTCAAATATCGCATGCCCCCATGAAATATTAAATAAATATGGATTGAGACACTTTAGTCCAGTTGTGGATCATGATATATCTAATTGCCCTGTTTGTTCTCCCTTATGCATTATGGCTCATTTAGTGCCCCTAAACCAATCCAAGCATGACCCCAAAATTTTAGTTCACTATAAAAAGTAGGGAAATATTTAGGAAGGCATTGAAGAAAGCAAGATAGCTGATCAGTCAAGCTGTCATATGCATACTGATGATCTAGTTGTGGGTGAGAGTTTGCTAGCTGAGGATTTTACCCCTAATGGAGTGGTGTGGCACAATCTTGTAAGCCATCAAGCGGAGATCCCTGATAAAGAGCATGAATATTGGAAAACAGAGGATTGTAAAATAAATTGGAACACTCATACCTGGGAAGAGCCTATCACAATCCTGTGCTTCTGAAACCTTTACACATTCCCTGATTAGGGCTCTACATATAAATAATCATATGGGGAGAGACAAACTAATTGATTTTGTAAAAAAAAATACTGGTCGGGAAATTTTTCTATTGCAGTTGAACAAGTTTTTTCTTGATGTAGCCTTTGCCCTAGAGTTAACTCAGGGAAACACATTAAGGTGCTTCCTGGGTGGTATTCTTTGCCCTCTGGGCCTATGTGAGAGTGGCAAATAGATTTCATTCAGCCGCCACCATCAAATGGCTATAAATATGTCTTGGTAATGGTTTGTAGATTCTCTAGTTGGGTAGAAGGCTTTCCTTGCTGTAATACTACTGTTTGTAGCCAAGAAACTCCTTGAGAATATTATTCCTACTTGGGGACCCCCAGCAATTCTTTGCAGTGATTGAGGGATTCATTTCACTGGATAGATCATTCAAGAGATTTGTAAAATTTTTCCTATTTTCCAGAAACTGTATTGTGTGGGGATATATGCCATTTAAACATGGCTGCACTATTGACAACTGCAGCCCCCACAGGCCTCTATGCTGCACAGCATGTTGAGACTTGTCCCCAACATGTTGAGACTTGTCATGACTTGTTTTTCCAAACTTATTGTCCCTTTACTGATTGGCTTGTTTACCTGAATTCCTTCTCCCTTGCCCACACCCAAAGCCCATTGTTCTGTTATTTGCTTCACTGCTTGCTGTGTTCACTATAAATAAACTCCTGGGACTGAAGCCGGGGCTGACTCCTCAGAGTGACCCTCCTGGCCCCACTTCTCTGTAAGAGTTGTGTTTGGTTACTGTCTCCGCCATCCCGACATTCGCCACCACTGTGACAAATGGTGCCCCATGTGAGGGGCTGTGACAGATGGTGCCCCGTGTGAGGGTGCTGTAGACATCCTTACACTCAATCCATGAAGGTGGTAAGTACAGGACGCATCCATTTCAGGCTGTTCTTTCAGCCCCAGGAGCGGCGGGGTTTTTCCACTGGCGGAACTTTCCCAGACGTTCTCATCTCAGACTGCTATAGCCCCGGGAGTGGCAGGGCTTTCTCGTACGCTCCCTCAAGGCATTTCAGGCTTCGGGCCAGGAGCTTCCCTACCATTCTTTTCTTCATTTTCCTATTCCTCCTCTCTATGGGGAATTCTCTTTCTCCTGAACAACATCAACACAAAACCCAGTTGTTAAAATTGTTAAAGGCCTCTAAGCTTAAGGTGTCAGAAGAAGCCCTTACCCAACTCCTGCTTTTAATTGAGTCTGCCTGTCCTTGGTATCCCTTGCGGGGAAGCCTTGATGTAAAAGCATAGGAATGTATCGGTAACACCATTCATGACATGAACATCCCAGCTTCAGTTCTTATTGCTTGGCATCACTGCCGCCTCACTTTACAGCCCCTACAGACAGCTCCTTCTGCTTCCTCCCCTAGTAAAGAAAATGTTTATGACCCTCCTCTTTCCATGCCTCCCAAGGCTGATTTCTCTCAACAGGAGTCTCTTATGGAAAGATGTTTGCAGGAGGGCAGTGAGAAAGAGGGGTTTTCTGCTTATCCTGTCATTTGGGGATCAGGACTGCCCCGTTACGATGGCCTTGACTTTCAAGTTTTTAAAGAACTCCGTAAAAGCATGATAGAGAATGGTTTACAGTGTTCCTTTACAAAAGGAATTGTAGAAGCTATAGTACAAAACTATGAGATGACCTCCTGGGATTGGAACATTTTAATGTGAACAGTCTTAACCCTGCTCAATTTAGCGTATGGAGTCAAGAATACAAGGAACATTGTAACCTTTATGCCATGGACAATCTTAACCATAATATCCCTGTTAGTCTTGACATGCTCCTGGGTGTTGGGAATCATTCCACTCCCCAGGCCCAGAGTCAGATGAATAGGCAAGCATTCAGTCAAGCCTCCGATGCTGCCACCAAAGCCGGAGTAAAATCCCTGACTCCAGAACACCCACCGGCTCATTCGCCACTATTCGCCAAGCGGCAAACGAGACTTACATTGATTTTATCAACCGCCTCCAAACGGCCATTTCCCGACAGGTAGATAATCAACAAGCGGCTGAAGTTCTTTGTCTCCAGCTTGCTTACGAAAATGCTAATGCTGACTGTTGAGCTGTTTTAGCCCCCTTAAAGGCACAGAATCTTAATTTAGCTGAAATGATTAGAGCATGTCAAAATGTTGGCACAGAAACTCATAAGGCACAAGTATTAGCGGCAGTTCTCCGTCCATCCACTGCCACCTGTTTTGGGTGTGGTAAACCTGGACATTTTAAGAAGGACTGTCACAGTTTAAAAAACAAAAATGCCAACACTAAATTTCCAACCCGAAAGTGTCCCCGCTGTGGTAAAGGTGGTCATTGGGCTAAGCAGTGCAGATCTCAATTTAACAATCAAGGCAACCCTATGTCGGGAAATGGGAAGAGGGGCAAGAGCTCTCACGCCACAAAAAATCCAGAGGGCCCCCGAGTGTGGAGTGTGGAGACCACAGCATAGACTCCAAACAGCAACGTTTGTGAGTCAGTGATTTAAAGGCAGCCACGGAAGGGAGTGCAGGTCTAGAGTTACCCTTAGCAGAAGGGGCTATAATAGATGAGGCAGGAAAAGTTTTTCTTATAGCAACACAGGTTTGGGGACCCCTGCTTCGAGGATATTTAGGACTCCTAATGGGTCGCTCTAGTATTACATCTCAAGGTCTAACTGTTCATCCTGGTGTAATAGATTCAGATTATGAAGGCCAAATTAAAATCATGGGTTCCAGTCTCTCTTAGTGGAACATTAATCCCTCTGATAAGATAGCACAGCTAATTTTACTTCCCTTTGTAGTCCCCTCTGCTCGCACTACCCCAAGACGGGTTGGGGTTTTGGCAGTATTCATGCTTTTTGGGTTACTAAGTTACAATCTTCCCGACCATATCTTACTGTTCAGGTCAATGATCGCATGTTTAAAGGACTTGTGGATTCTGGGACAGATGTAATTATCTTCTCCTCTGATTCCTGGCCCTCTTCTTGGCCCAAGAAGCAAACCGCTGAAACCCTCACAGGAGTTGGAGGAGCACAGTGTCTTTTTCAAAGTACACTTCCCATTGTTTGCTATAGCCCTGATGGACAGCCCGCTTCTATCTGTCCCTTTATCCTTCCTTTACCTATTATATTATGGGGACGAGATTTACTCTCCCAGTGGAATGTTCAAATTGGCATCCCTCAGGATTTTTCATAGGGGCCACTGCTCAAACAGGCCCTCTGCTAAAATTAACCTGCTTACCTGGCCCTCCTGTTTGGGTTGAGCAGAGGCCCCTTAAAGAAGAAAAATTAAAACACCTTAAAAAACTTGTCCAGGAACAGTTAGAGGCCGGACACATGCGGCCTTTCTGCAGCCCTTGGAATACACCTATTTTCTGTGTCCCCAAAAAATCCAAAAAATGGAGGCTCCTTCATGACTTACGGGCTGTTAATCAACATCTTGTCCCTATGGGACCTGTCCAACCAGGAATTCCCAATTCGGCCTGTATTCCTCAAACATACAATATTATCATTATTGATCTTAAAGATTGCTTTTTTACCATCCCACTCCATCCCAATGATTGTGCTAAATTTGCCTTCTCAGTTCCTTCTATGAATAATTGTCGTCCTATGCAGCGTTATGAGTGGACTGTTCTCCCACAGGGCATGGTCAATAGTCCAACTATCTGTCAATATTATGTCGATAAGGCTCTTAAGCCAGTCCGAAGGGCCTTTCCCTCATGTCTTATATATCATTATATGGACTATATTCTCCTAGCTCATCCCAAACCAGAACAACTTGATTCATTTCTTGTCTCTGTTCAACAAGCATTACAAAGTTTTGGCTTACAAATAGCCACTGAAAAGGTTCAGTCTTTCACCCCGTGGCAGTATCTGGGATACTACCTTGACACCCATATCGTTCGCCCTAAAACACCGGAAATTATAATTCCCAAGGCTTTAACTCTAAATTACCTCCCAAAGATCCTTGGTCATATTAATTGGCTGTGACCTTCACTCGGCATAACAACCTCTCAACTAGCCCACTTATTTGAGACCCTTAAGGGCGACCCTGCTCTAACCTCTATGAGGACACTCCCCAGGAACACCATGAATTAACACTTGTTAACCAAGCCATTAAAGAAAATTTTTTGACTCGTTTACAGATAAATCATCCTGTTTACCTTCTCCTATTAAATACTCCTCATAGTTTTACAGGCGTGCTTGTCAATTTACTCCTGACTTCGGAGCACTTGAGTGGCTTTTTCTTCCTTATCGTCCTCCGCAACGGTTGTTTACACACTTCTCTCAGCGCATTAACTTAATGCAAGGACGCACCCGCACTCAACAGCTTTTGGGTTCTGACCCTCATTTTATATACTTTGGGGTGATGAAAACAGCTTTTGACCATGCTCTTCTTAATTCTGAAGAGCTCCAGATAGCTTTGGCTGATTTTACTGGGCAAGTAATTTATTCTTATTCCACTTCAAAGCCACTGTCTACCCTACAGCTTCTTCCTTTACAATTTTCTACTGTGCTCTCTCCTTCACCTCTTGCTAACGTTCCTACTGCCTTTACAGACGGATCAGGAAAGATTGGAAAAGGAGCGGTCACTTGGCAAACAGACGGTTCCTGGCAACATTTCATTACACAAAAGGCTTCCACTACACCGCGTGCTGAGCTGTCGGCAGCTGTTGCTGCCTTTGAAATTTTTAAATCAATGCTGTTCAATTTAATTGCTGATTCTGCTTACGTTGTTCACACTATTCAACATATTAGCGATGTAACTCTTTGACTTAGTCCCAGTTATGAGTTATTTACTTCATTCAAAAGGCTTCAAACCTTGCTTAATAGCTGTAACTCTCCCTTTTTTGTGGTACATATGCGCTCCCATACACCCTTGCCGGGGCCTCTTTCTGACGGCAATTCTCGCGCCGATTTACTTGCTGGCTCTGCCTTTTCTAATGCATGAACTTCTCATAATTTCTTTCATCAAAATGCACGTGGACTTCAAACACAATTTTCTGTCTCTCTTACTGAAGCACAACATATTGTTCGCACCTGTCCTGACTGCCAATGCTTTTCTCCCACGTCCTTTGCTGCTGGCATCAACCCACGTGGTCTAATAGCCAATCAATTGTGGCAAATGGATGTAACACTCTATCCTCCCTTTGGGAAACTTACATATCTCCATGTATCCCTAGATACATGTTCTGGGTTTCTTTATGCCACGGTTCTTTCTGGGGAACGTTCTACTCATGCCTGTCATCATTTCACCCAAGCCTTTGTGACTATGGGATGTCCCCAAGCTCTTAAAACTGATAATAGGCCTGCATATACGTCACTAAATTTGAACACTTTTGTGCCACTTGGAATATTCTTCATTCCACTGGCATTCCTTATAACCCTGAAGGGCAAGCCATAATTGAACATGCCCATCATACTCTCAAACAGCTCTTAAATAAACAAAAGGGGGGAGATGATGGGTCTAGAGTATGTGACCAGAATGAAAGACTTGCCAAAGCTCTCTTTACTTTTAACTTTTTATCGGTTGCCAAAGATGGTCATACCGCTGCAGAATGACATTTTACCCCCCCTGACACCTGACCTCGCCCACAGGTCCTCTATAAAGATCCTCAAAATCCCTCTGTCTGGCAAGGACCTGTAGAATTATTAACCTGGGGGTGAGGGTATGTGGCTGTTTTATCTCCCACAGGTCCACTTTGGATTCCCGCCTGATTAGTAAAACCATATCATGACCCAGCAACAGCCACCACCCTTCCACTGGGAACTGCCACCACTGCCCCTGTTGTGGCTGCCAGAGCCGCCATCCGATCCGACTCCAGAGCCACAACTGACATCATCACCCCCTCCCCCGGGGAAGGAGAATGAACAACAGAGCTCTGCAATACCGGTAACATGGGAAGTCTGAAAACCCTATCCTCAAAAGCTGCACATATCCTCTCAACTACAGGTGCCCCACCTACACCTAAAACTCTATTCCTAACTTTGGTATGTGTTCTCCTCCTCCTCCTGTCTCAGATACCAGCAACCTCTGCCCCAACCACCTATTGGGCTCATGTTCTTAGCCCCCCTGTCTTCCACCCAGTTACTTGGGAAGAACAAAAGCCCCCTCTTTCCTCTAATGATACTGTCGTTACTGGGGGACAGTATTTGGCCTATTCCAAACCACTTACTAACTCCCCTGAAGAGGGATGGTTTGTTCTGACTACAAATTGGACACTCTATGCTGACGCCCTTCATTTGTGTTTCACTACCCAGCCACGCACTGCTTCTGCGTGCGTGCCTATACTAGAACAAAGGTATATGAATTACATTTACTACAATGGCACCTATAAGCAACCAGCCTATTCTAAGCAATTTTTCGTTAAAGCCGTAGGCATTAACGGCACGTTCAGTGCCTATATTACTCACTCACCCCCTTCCATCCCTGTATGTCAACACCCACAGCTATCTCTTACAGCCCTATCGATAATACTTGGGTTACTTGTTGAACTACTCACTTTTCTTCATACTCTCTCCCTTTCAACATTTCACTAGAAAATTGGGGCCCTCAAGGTTTAATTTTATTACCAAATCGCTCTACTTGGCAGTGGGCAACCCCATACCATTACCTAGGACAATCTAAGTCCTGGAACCCTGGCCTAGCCAGACCCATTCTTTGCTTACGTTATTCAACTACTCATTTTTCCCCATTGAAAATTCTTTCTTGGTGATTAGATCTCCCTTTTTATGAAAGAACTCTCATTTCAGGAACCTTTCTGAGGGGGACAAAGGATGCCAAGAACCCACTCCCCAAATTACAAGGGACCCGCCATGACCATAACGATTCTGTGCTTACATGCACGTCTTGACCATACATTTTTGCTATAACTTCTAGCCCTCTGGATATCATTAAAATACCTCTTTTCAGTTAACATTATCCAGTGGCTCTACTTGGATTACTCCATGTCTGTCCAGGCAAAATGTCTCCACTCTTAACATCAATTCTGTATTTGTTCTTCAACAAAAAAGCCACCTTTGGCTGCCCGTTAACCTTACATGTCCTTGGCAAGATAGTTCCCCCCTCTCTCAGGTTGTTAATGCACTACAGAAAATACGAACTGAAAGGTTTCTTGGAATTCTCATAGCCGCTATTATCACAGTCACTGCTATTGCTGCTACGGCAGCTACCGCCGCCGTAGCTCTCTCCCAATCTATTCAGACCGCCCAGCAGTTTAACACTTACATGCAAAATGTTACTTCTGAAATGCAAACTATGGCACATATTGATCAAGAGATCCTCAAGCATCTGGGTGCTTTAGAAGCCTCAGTCCTTTGGCTTGGGGAACGACAAGAAGCCCTATGGGAACATTCTCAATTAACCTGTGATGCTGAATACACTCGCTTCTGTGTTACAGCCCTTCCATATAATGAGTCCTGAAAGGATGTTAAAAATAATCTTCTGGCTAGCTTCACTTCTCCATTGAAAGGTGATATTCAAAAATTACAATTTCAATTACAAGAACAGCTCTTGAGATTACAATCAGAGTCTAATAAGGTTACACTTAATACACTTAATGATTTTGCCTACTGGCTCAATCCCACACACACTGGTTCTCTGGACTCAATCTCTGAGTCTGGATCCTTTTTGCTATAGGATGTTTAATAGTCTTGTGCCTCCTTATAGTCATCTGATGTCTCTACTCCCTGAAGATCTCCCATCACCAACAGAAGTCGGCCTTCTATGCCTGGACCATTTGCCACCAGTTACCTAAACAGGATATGGGAAAAATAAAGACCTCCTCTTAAGAAGGTCCTTCCTATGTTATTATTTTGATAATCAGTAATTACCTGTATTTGATTAATCAGTAAGTTCCCAATGAAAATTTGTCATGTGTAAATTCCTCTGTATTTTCTGCTTCTCCTAGTTAGATGCTTCTGTATAGATAGAGTTCTAAGTTAGATGATTCCTTTCAAATTGATGGTAAATTTGTGTAAATCATGGTTTGTTTGATTGTTAAATCTGTTATGATGTGTAAATTGCCCTTCCTAGTGATTCCCTTCCAAGTAATAGTGAAGCTGTGTAAATCATTGCTTGTTTGATTGTTAATGAATCTTTGAGCCTTTATAAATCTTTAAGCCTTTAAGAATAATACTTTCAGTGGATGTTAAAAGTTAGTGTTTACCTGACAAAATGAGAGTCAGAGGAAACCCATGGGTCCAACAATCAGGATATTACTAGTGCAGAGGATTATACTATCCTCATAAGATCATCCTCTATTGTCTTACACACCTAAAAGGCACTTTGAGTCTGCTCACTCTGGCTATGCAATTGATAAGAGCATCGCTCTTACTTAGTAACCTGGTGAAGAACCAGATGGTATCCAGTGGAAAACCAGCACCATGAGTTTAAAGAACCTGCTACAGCCGCCATCTAGGAGACTAAGTCCAGGCATTAAGTAACAACCTGGTGAAAAACCAGATGGTATCCAGTGGAAAACCAGCACCGTGAGTTTAAAGAGCCTGCTATGGCCTCCATCTAGGCAACTAAGTCCAGGTGTTACTCATAGCTACGCCACTTCTCCTCCTTAAACATATGGAGTGTGCCCCAGCTGTAGCTGGGCTCACAAGGACTCACTAAGTCTCCAGGTCCTGAGGTGTGGAGACAGTAGCTGAGATAATCTTAGACTTTATTTCATAGAGAAAATTTTACTTTATCCTACCGGACACTTGTTGGACCAGTGGAAACCCTCTTGATTCTTATTCATTAACTAAACAAAAGGGGGGAAATGTGGGGATATATGCCATTTAAACATGGCTGCACTATTGACAACTGCAGCCCCCACAGGCCTCTATGCTGCACAGCATGTTGAGACTTGTCCCCAAAGATGAAGAAATTGGAATGCAAAAGTTATAAACAAAGAATAAGGATCAGTAGTTGAAAAATATGGCCTTGGTGATTGAAACAACGCCAGAGATCACATGATAGAATTTTGCAAATATCTTTTTTCAACAACATAAATGGTGACTATACACATGGACCTCACCAGGAGGTCCATGTGGAATACACAGGAATCAAATCGACTACAACTGTGGAAAAAGACGATGGAGAAGCTGAATATCATCATTCAGAAAAAGGCCAGGGGCTGACTGTGGAACAGATTATCAATTGATCATATGCAACTTCAAGTTGAAGCTGAAGAAAATTAGAGCAAGTCCACAAGAGCCAAAATACTAGGTTGAGTATATCCCGCCTGAATTTAGAGACCATCTCAAGAATAGATTTGATGCATTGACCACTAATGTTCGAACACCAGATGAGTTGTGGAATGACATTAAGGACATCATACTGAAGAAAGAAAAAGGTCGTTAAACAGATGGGAAAGAAAGAAAAGATGAATGTCAGAAGAGACTCTGAAACTTGGTCTTGAACGTAGAGTAGCTAATGTGAATGGAAGAAATGATGAAGTAAAATAGCTGAGCAGAAGATTTCAAAGAGTGACTCGAGAAGACAAAGTGAAGGATTGTAATAGAATATGCAAAGACCTGGAGTTAGAAAAGCAAAAGGGAAGATGTTCAGCATTTCTCAAACTGAAAGAACTGAAGAAAAAATTCAAGACTTGAGTCGCAATTCTGAAGGATTCTATGAGGGAAAATATTGAATGACGCTGGAAGCATCACAGTCACTGTATCAAAAAGAATTGGTTATTTTCAACCATTTCAGGAGGCAGCATATGACCAAGAACCAGTGGTACTGAAGGAGGAATTCCAAGCTGCACTGAAGGCGTTGGTGAAAAACGAGGCTCCACTAACTGATGGAATGTCAATTGAGATGTCTCAACAAACAGATACAGAGCTAGAGGTGCTCACTCATCTATGCCAAGAAATTTGGAAGACAGCTACCTGGCCAGCTGACTGGAAGAGATCATATTTGTGCCCATTCCAAAGAAAAGTGATCCAACAGAATGTGGAAATTATTGAACAATATCATACACAAGTAAAATTTTGCTGAATTTCTTTCAAAAGTGGTTGTAGCAGTACATTGATAGGGAACAGCCAGAAATTCAAGGCAGATTCAGAAGAGGATGTGGAACAAGAGATATCATTGCTGATGTCAGATGGACCCGACATCAGCAATGTTTTACCTGTGTTTTATTGACTATGCAAAGGCATTTGACTGTGTGGATCATAATAAACTATGGATAACATTGCGAAGAATGGAAATTCCAGAACACTTAATTATGTTCATGAAGAACCTGTGCATAGACCAAGAGGCAGTCATTTGAACAGAACAACTGTGTGGTTTAAAGTCAGGGAAGGTGTGCATCGGGATTGTATCCTTTCACCATACTTACTCAATCTGGATGCTGAGCAAATAATCCAAGAAGCTGGATTATATGAAGAAGAATGTGGCATCAGGATTGGAGGAAGACTCGTTAACAACCTGCAATATGCAGATGACACAACTCTGCTTGCTAAAAGTGAAGAGAACTTGAAGCACTCACTGATGAAGATGAAAGGCTACGGCCTTCAGTAGGAATTACACCTCAACATAAAGGAAACAAAAATCCTCACAACTGGACCAATAAGCAACATCATGATAAACAGAGAAAACTTTGAAGCTGTCAAGGATTTCATTTTACTTGAATCCACAATCAATGCCCATGGAAGCAGCAGTCAAGAAATCAAACAAAGTATTGCACTGAGCAAATCTGCTGCAAAAGACCTCTTTAAAGTGTTAAAAAGCAAAGATATCACTTTGAGGACTAAGGTGTGCCTAGCCCAAGCCAGGATATTTTCAACTGCCTCATATGCGCACAAAACTGGACAATGAATAAAGAAGACAGAAGAAGAATTGTTGCCTTTGAATTATGGGGTTGACCAATAATATTGAATATACCATGGACTTCCAGAAGAATGAACAAATCTGTCTTGAAAGAAGTACAGCCAGAATGCTCCTTAGAAGCAAGGATGGCAAGAGTTCACCTCATGCACTTTGGACATATTATCAGGAGGGATCAGTCTCTGGAGAAGGACATCACACTTGGTAAACTAGAGGGTCAACGAAAAACTGGGAGGCCCTCAGCAAGATAGATTGACACAGTGGCTGCAACAATGGACTCAAGCATAATGACTGTGAGTGTGGCGCAGTACGAGGCAGTGTTTCATTCTGTTGTACCTAGGGTCAGTATGAGTTGTAACTGACTTTGCAGCATCTAACAACAACAACACTCCAAATAACTGATAAACTTGCTGCTAGTATAGAAGCCCGACAGAAGTCCCTAAGTTCTTTAGTTAAAGTTGTAATGGATATTAGAATTGTCTTCGATTTTATTCTAGCCCAACAAGGTGGGGTCTGAGCAGTTGCCAATACCTCCTACTGCACTTGGATAAACACTTCAGCAGAAGTAGAGCAAGTTATCAGATAGGTCCATCAAAAGGCTACTTGGCTTCAAGTACCCCCCATGTCAAACTCCCCTTTTCTAGATATTTTCAGCTGGCTACCCTCAGGCATTGGATCATGGATCAGATCTATATTGTTAACTGGAGTAATGATACTTATTGCTATTATTAGCAGAACTCTCAAATGCTGTATGAAAGTCACTTTCAATGTTTTGACCCAGAAAACCAACCTATTACCAATAAGAAGAATAATGTACATCAACAAAAACTATTTTCCAGATGAGGTTAAGCTCACTCCTTGGACCTGTTCCCTCAAACAACCGAACAGTTCCCCCAAATGTGGCCTCATTTCTCTCTCTCCCAAGAACATCTCTGAAGAAGAATACCAAAGCTATGGCATGGTGAAGACCTTGGATACTGCTAGCAAGAATAGTAGTGCCTTAAAATGCTTATAATAGATAAGCAGCCATTTGGAGACCCACCAAGTCTGTACAGAAGAAAGCATTCTTTGAAAAGTGATGAAAGAATTTCCCTAAAAATCCTTGATCAAAAGGAGGGAATGAGAGAGTGAGAACCTCAAAATTATATGAGGCATTTGTTGTAAGTAGAGAGCCCTGTCCCAGGCCTGAGAACAAACCTCATTTTAAAACAGTAGTTTTTCTTTCCTGTGCTTAATTTTTAGTCATCCTTAAAATTATACCCTAAAGGAAATATTTTTCTCTGCGGTCAAGCAAACGCAGGGTATCAATAGCCTGCTCCCAGAGGGTCTTGATATGCAGAATTATCAAAAAATCTCCTTTACAATGGAACCCCAGGAAAAGATACACTTGAAAAAGCAGTTTTAATAGCAAGTTCCCAGAAAATCATGTCCTGTCATTTTCCTGTGATCACATGTGTACACCTCACCTGCCTGTACCTCTACAGTCTAAGTCACCATTCACTAAAGTCAACCTATATGTTACTCCTCAATCACTGATGAGCCCCCTCTTTGAGATGGCCACCTCTAACTTCCCTGACTGCTGAAGACCAACCAGAATTTTTTAGCCCCCATTCTTTGTCTAAACCCTATAAAAATGTTTGTGTGATTATCATGTCTGAGACTTTGTGGTTTCATTTTCATAAGCCTCATAGTTCCTGGTTTAAACTGATTTTTAACCCTTAATAAACCTCTTTACTTTATTCAATCAGACTACAAGTTTTCTTACTATCAACACATATCTCCAAGGATATCCAAAAATAATCTGAGGATGAAGAATAATTTTTCTCTCTATGTATATATACATACATATATCTCCTAACAACAGCAACAACACACACACACACACACACACACACAGGCACAACATTCAATCCAGATCAAATCCCAGCTTTCTTAAATGGCCCCCAAAATTGCCTAACACAAGCCTCAATCCTATCATAAATCCGTCCTACCATCCTCTTACTGAGACACCCAGGATTCCCAATATTGTGAGTTCTCCCTCTCTGCAATGAGTAATAAACCCTGCTTGTCCCACTAAAGATGATCCTAGGGGTCTTGGGTTGGAGAGTGTTGGCAGCCTTAACCCTGCCCTAAGCCTCCATATTATTCCCGTCAGGAATGTGACCCAAGGCCAAACTTGTTTTTCATCTACAGCAGGTATCAACCTCAGCATTCAAACTTCTTGTTGTTAGTTGCCTAGGCCAGCTAACTCCAAAAGACCAATAATACACGCATGTAGCTGAATTCAGCCTGTGGACTACCACTCTGAGACTTCTGCTAGTCCATGTTGCCAGATATATTACTGTTGCTTGTCATAGGCTGGGATTCTCAGAGACAGACTTGCAAGGGGGTTGATGTGAAACAGGTTTGCTAGGAAGTGCTCCAAGGAAATATTGATAGATGAGAGAAGAAATGGGACAGGGAAAGAAAGGAGGCC
The DNA here is from genome assembly GCA_030035585.1 of Dugong dugon. Taxonomy (NCBI): domain Eukaryota; kingdom Metazoa; phylum Chordata; class Mammalia; order Sirenia; family Dugongidae; genus Dugong; species Dugong dugon. The sequence continues at coordinate 23,468,224 of CM057481.1, read as the reverse complement.
AAGCAAGGGTGCTGTAACAAGCAAAGTCCTATAGAGGGTAGCTTTGGCTCAATCCTGCAGGGGACTCTGAAACAGTACAGGTCACATTGCAGAGTATCCCATTGCGGGTGAGGAAGCTGCAGTGTTTGTACTCCCATACTCATAGGTCATTGGCTAAGGGCTGTCCTTGGGGAATGCAAATATTCAGGCACTTCCTGCTGTCCAAGCACACAGGTGAAGGGGATTCCAGAAGCCCAAGGGCAGACTAGCAGGTTCTGGTTATTGGGAGTAAAAGCACAAGGGGAGCCGAGTGCTGTACAGACAATGAGGGAACCATCCAAGGGAATGCAGGAGGAGCACTAACAGCTTTGCCACACCCTTGAACCTCTGGGTAGATTGCATTTCCATCAATCAATTGTAGAAAGATGTCATGGAGCAGGATATACTAGTAACTAGTAGTGGAGTGACTAGTTCCCTCACTGCCAATCTTAGCAATTACAGGTGATGTCTACCTTGTGAAGTACTAATGATTCCTGCCAACTAAGCCAACAGCAAATTCACCTCTGAAGCCCAGACCAATGATCGCGCATGGAAATCCAAGCTGAGAGACCTCAGACTGAAGGAGACTGCAGATAAGACACAAACTCTGAGAAATGTTCCAAGCCTCTCTTCTGTTACAAGGGAGTTCTTATGTGGTGTGAATGGTTAATGCACTCAGCTGCTAACCAAGAAGTTGAAAGTTTGTGTCCACCCAGAGGCACCTTGGAAGAAAACCCTGGCAATCGACTTCCAAAAAATCAGCCATTGAAAACCCTGTAGAGCACAGTTCTCCTTTGACATGCATAGGGTTGCCATGAGTTGGAATCGACTCAACAGCAACTGGTTTGGTTATGCTACAAGAATGAGGCCAAACACTCATGCAACTCTTTTAGAAAAGAGAGGGAGAGAATTGGAAGAACTTCCTCCAATCCTCAGTTGCCATCCGCAGACTCCATGTGGGTTATGGCATAAATATCTCCAGTGCCCTGAGGGATGAAAATCTCTACTGTATTTCGGCTCAGGGCCTGGTAAGGTCTTCTACCATCTTGAGACAGACTATTTTGGATTTCCCATTAGGGAAAATAATGGCTTTTTTGTCAGTCAAAACAAATAGATAGGATTGGGTTCTCCTTTGATTTATGTTTTTTGGGGTTGATCGTGATAGCATGACTCAAGTGTTTTAAAAGCCCAGCTGCCTGGACTAAGTCATCAATAAATGTCCTCTGTCCTTGGGGGCGATTCAGCGATGAACCCAGCATTCTTCCATTCAGTTCCACAAACATTTATTGAGCATCTACTATGTGCCTTGTGCTGTGGTAGGTCTCAAGGGAATAAAATTAATAAGATATAGATGCTACCCTTAGAAATTTCTGTTTTAGAATGGTAGGAAACAAACAAACAAACAAATCACTTTTGTTACCCACCCTGTACAGGAATTATTTGACCAAAGCTGAATTTGGAGTGAGTCAGAGGTTTTATATCTTTATGCATTAAAAAAAGGCTGATGTAACACCATCTTAGTGAGAATGTAGACTTCTGCAAGGCTATAAAACCAGCATTCGCATGAAGCCCTTAGGCCAGAGAGAAGGCAAGCAGAATTTTATTGAGCTGAAAAAACAAGAAATAATTTTGAAAACCTTGTGTTACTGAGATCAGAAGCAATTTGAGGAATTAACTGACAGATATACACCTCAATGTTATTAGTGGTTTTCTACAGGGCATGGAATTTAGGTTGAGTTCAATTTTGTTTTTTATCTCTTTCTTACTTCTTTCTTTCCTTCCTTCCTGCCTGCCTGCCTTCCTTTCCCCTTCCCTCTATCCTTTCCTTCCCTCTCTCCCTCCCTTCATTCTTTCCTTCTCTCTTTTCCTATTGCTTTGTTAGTATTTGATACATTTTGTGCACTGTGCATCATTTACTTTTGAAATAAAAAAGGTCCTATTTACAGTACGTTTATGTTAATGGTGATAGAATAATTTGGAAAAGGATAGCGAGAATGGTTGCACAACTTGAAGAATGTAATCAATGTCACTAAATTATACAGGTAGACATTGTGGAATTGGAGTATGTTTTGCTGTGCATATTTTCATCACAATTTTAAAAAATGTTCTATTTAAAAAACATAGTTAACTGAGAATCTAAGGCACTTTGTATTTGAGTTTGAAGGTCAGGCCAAAGATAAGCTCACCCTGCAATGGGCCCCCCACTTCTCCCACCCCTCTCCTCCATTCTCCCAGCACTTGGCTACATTCAGTTTGGTGGTATCAGCTCAGGGGGATCTGCTGTCTGGTTAAACAAATCCAATTTTAGAATACCTATTTATTAAAATATTTCATGGACTCAGGTGCCTATTCTTCTGATTTTTTTCCTCCTTGGAGAAAAAAAGCACTTTTCTTCAGATCATTGCTTCTCATGGCAGATAGAAATAATTAGGAAACCAAGAGGTTGCCCTGACCAATTATTGACACGGCTTTCTTTCTTAAAAACTCTCCCTTCTATCAGCCTTTAATGACCCACATAAAGGGACTGCAGCTTTAGTGGATTATTACATTCTATACCATAGAGAGTAGCATCCAAGACATGGTAAAAATGGTATCCACAACTCTTCTATGTTGCAGAAATATCCCAAAAAAGAAAAAAATAAAAACGGAGTTATTTATGTTTGTTTAAAAACAAAATATAAATAAAAATGGCTGCTTCCAAGAAATTAAGTTGAACGGGGCAGCTGGAGGAGCCTAGAGCTTTGTTTGTTGTCTGCTTGACATCTGAGAATTTGGTGTTTCTGCCCTAGGCTAGTGCTTTTCAAATTTTAGGTTACTATCTATTAGTGAAGGAGCCCTGGTGGCTCAATGGTTAAGTGCTCGGCTACCAGCTGAAAGGTTGTTAGTTTAAACCCACACAGCCAATCCACAGGAGAAAGACCTGGTGATCTGCTCCCATAACGATTATAGCCTAGAAAACCCTATGGGGCAGTTCTACTCTGTCACATGGTGTCAGTTGCTATGAGTAGGAATTGATTTGACAGCACCTAACAACAACAACAACAACAACATCCATTAGTGGTCTAGAAAATCCACTTAGTGGATTGAGACCATCAGTTTCCTACAATGAAACAGAATAGAAAATATCCGTGTGTACTGTGTGCATGCGTGTGTGTGTGCGCGCGCACGTATGTGCGTAGTGGGATGGCATGTAAACGCATTTCTCATCAAAGGTTGTCAAAAAGTTTGGAAATCACTGGGCTAGATAGTCGTATGTTGCCAGGGACAGGTTACCCTGCTTTGAGACCCTTGTATGATGCCTGGAAAGGCCTAATTAGAATGACCATCCCTGGAGGACACTGCAAGAGGGTTCAGGTGGAGAAGGCATTTGCAATCCTGACCGCTAAGGCTCGTTTCAACTTTGAAATACTGATTCTAGGATTCCAACAGGGCTATGACAGGTTGGTCAATGGAATGTGGCTGCCCAAGGCTTTTGTTTTCTTTTCTTTTTGCTGTTTTTTGTGTAGAGACCTTGTATATTTGTGTTAGATTTATTCCTAGGTATTTGATTTGTTTTATTTTGCCGTTTTACATGATATTTGCTTATAAATACCATTTCAGTGTCCAGTTGTTCATTGCTACTACATAGAAATACAATTGTTTTGGTATATTGACCTTGTATCCTGCAACCTTGTTAAATTTACTTAGTAGTTTTAGTGGATGTTTTAAATTTCATTGTTTCCTATGTACATAATCATGTCATCTGTGAAGAATGGAGTTTTCTTTCTTTGCAGTTTTGATGCTTATTATTATTATTCTTAATGCCTTATTACGATGGCTAAGACCTTCAGTACAGTGCTGAATAGAAGTGGTAGGAGCTTCCGTCTTTGTCTCAATCCTTACCATAGAGGGAAATCATTCAGTGTTTCATTATTAAGCATGATGTTAGCTGTATATTTTTCAAATGAACCTTTTCAGATTGAGGAAATTTCCTGTAATCCTAGTTTTCTGTTTTTTTCATTTTAAATTGTGACTAGATATTGAATTTTGTCAAATACATTTTCTTCACTTATTGATATCATCATATGGTTATTCTTTTTTGATATTCTGTCATCATGGAGAATTACATCAATAAATCAACTTTCATTCCTGGGATAAACCTAATTTGGTCATGAGGTATTAGCTTTTTTGTATATTGCTAGGTCTGATGTGCTAATATTTTATTAAAGATTTTTGAGTATATGTTTATGAGGGATATTGGTTTATAATTGCCTTGTAATTTTTTTAAAGATTTTTTTTAAAGATTTTGGTATTAAGGTTATGCTGACCTCATAAAATGAGGTGCCAAAGGTTTAACAAGTGGGCTCTGGAAATAAAAGATCAAGATCATGGTGTCATCATATATGTTAGAATGACTCAGAACTGAGAGTGCCTGCCCCAAGTGTCTTGATGCCACCACAGGAGATAGCAATATATTTTTTCAAGACCCACTCCCATTCAGCTTCTCCTTCCATGTCAATGATTTGTGGAGTTCTTCTCTGGCAGAATTTGAGGCCCTGACAGAAGGAGCCCTGATGGCACAGTGGTTAAGCGCTGGGCTGCTAACCGAAAGGTCAGCAGTTTGAACCCACCTCAGGAGAAAAAAACCTGGCAATCTGCTCCCTTAAAGATTTACAGCCTCGGAAACCCTATGGAGCAGTTCTACCCTGTCCTATACGGTTGCTATGAGTCGGAACCAACTTGACAGCAATGGGTTTGGCTTTTGTGTGCGTGTGTGTGGCATTGGGAAGGCAGTCTCTTTCAATGCCATCATCCCACACACCCCAAAAGGCAGGTGTGGGAGCCAGGGAGCAGGTAGAAAGTCCACACACTGAGTGTGCAGAAATGGAGCTACCACTTCTTTGAAAGAGTGCATCTCAGCTGCTTGGGAAGAGACCTTGTGGGCTTCCAAGGTCAGGAAGAAGGCTTCCTTCTGTTCTTCAAACTTGCTCCTCCTTCCGTCCTCCCATTCTCAGGAAATGACACCTCCATTCATGACCTAGGAGTCATCTCCTTTGCCCTTCCTTCCCAATAGCTGATCCATCACAAGCCCTGTCAACTCTGGCTCAAGCTAGAACCCCAGCCCATCCACTCCTTCCTTCTCCACCTTAGTCAAAGCCACCATCACTTCTTGCCTGGATAACCAAAGCCACCCTCTGACTGGTTTCTCTGCTTCTTCTCTGGCTCCTCTCCAATCCCATCTGCATTCTGCAGCCTAAGAGTTCTTTTTAAAAGACAAATTGTGTCACTTGCTGCTTTAAAACCACCAATGGCTTCCCATTACACTCAGAATAACCTTCAGACTCCTAACCTTTGCTCATCAGTCCTACACAGTCTCCCTGAGCTGAACTCCCAGTGCCCCTGGGCGTCACACTCCCCCTTCTCCCACAAGTTCCCCCAACACTAGCCTTGTTCCAGCCCCTCAAAAGCAACAAGGTCTTTTCTCCCTCAGGGGCTTCATACATACTTTCTTGCCCCGTCTGGAAAGTTCTCTCCTCAGGTTCACCAGCTAAATTCTCCTTATCCCTCAGATCTAGAGGGATTTCTCTGACCCTGAGCCCACTCCCGGGTAATGGGGGCCCTCCTGCTTCACTCTCTCATAGGACTTAGCTTTCTTTCTGAAACAACTTATTATCCATTGTAATCACATGTGTATGTGAATGGATTCATTTAATATTTGTTTCCATTCTAATCTGTAAACTCTCTGATCAATAGATGTTCTTTGAATGAATAAATTGATTGTATAGTGATATGCTTCCTTCCTCCTGAACACTGAAGGCAGAATTTTACCTATCAAGACACCTCCAACCATTTGTTCTTCTGCTCTTATTATCCCAGCCCTGTTTAGTCCGCCGTTTTTATACCTTTAATAATCTCCCAGGCTCTGCTGTAGATTACCTATAAAATCACCTGTCTCCTTTTAGCTGAGGATCCCAGCCTGGTATCTTACATTCTAGAAAACTTCTGGCCAGTACCAAGGATGATGGGAAGACAGCCTCATGATTTTGACAGGGAACCCTCTTTCTCAAACCTCCACCATAAAGAATCCAAATCTCAAAACTGGGCTGGAGCTGGAAGTTAATTCAATCCTACTCAAAGTCATGGCTAACCTTACCTTGACAGTGTGCAGTCTTGATTTATGGGATTTTTGTTGCTCTCTCTCTTCCTCTCTCCCTTTCTTCCCTCTTTCTCTCTCCTCTCCTCTCTTTGCTTCTCCTTTCCTCTTCTCTTCTCTCTCTGCTTGTCCTATCTTCTCTCTTTTTTTCCTCTCTCGTTCCATCCATTAGTCCATCCATCCATTTTGTTTTGTTTTCAATCCTGAATGTAGTGCTTCCTTTCCTGTCTTGAGATCTGGACTAAGAGACAGTGAATGTACTTGAATGAAGACCAAATCCATTCCTCACAGTGGAAGTGAGTCTCCTAACTGCCAAAGTGAATAGGTTCTTTGTGACCCTATTCTGAGCCTCTGCCTCACTGGGGAGTCAGCCCCATGGTCGCAAGAATGCCCACCTGCAGAAAGGAGGGTCTGTGAACTGGGCAAGAAAGGCTCAAGTCTCTGAAGTGGGAGCCCTGGGCGGTTACATCAAAGTGGAGAATCATACCAATTAAATCAATAAAGTGTAAAGCTCTGTTACTCACTCTGAGGCTCCATTTAGCACCTTAGCCCTGGGTTTCAGCAAAGAGAAAATCTTCTGGAATCAATACTGCTATCATTTCATGAAATTACAGTATTGTGCAGTGAAAATGAGCCATAAATCAACTTCAAGCTTCACTTGCCAGAGGAAACAGCTTTGCTGTGGGAATGCCGGGGCCGTGGAATGAGTTCCAGGAAACAAGAGGGTCCAGGGACTCTCCCATGGTTGTTTTTCCACCTGGGAAGGCAGATGATCTGGAGTGAGAATCCCAAGGGCACCACGAAAGCCTTGGCATGTTGGTCGTCTTTGGCACACTGGGAAAGCAGCATGACTGAAATGGAATGAAAATTTCTGAATCTCCAAACCCAGTCAAGCAGAACTGCTGCAGAAGTAATTGGGAGATTCTGATCGCTCAAGTAACCACAGCCCACTCACATGCCCTAATTTCATCCTTCCCAAGCTTGCCTTTCTTGGTGAGCTGGAGATTGTTTGGCTGATGAAATCCCTGAAGCTGGCAGTTGGTGGACGGGATTTCTTTGTTGGCTGGGCAAGTGCCAAGCTATGGAGCTCCTGATCCTGCACTATAGACAGTCATCTTCAAGACTTTCTTCCTCCTCTGCTAATTCCTCTCTGAGACATATTTACTAAGGACCAGAGTCCAGGCCATTGCCGTCCTGGCTACACTTAGCAAACCAACTTTACTTCCGGAACTCTGTGGAAATAGTGGACATAAAGGTCAGGGGTTATCAAAGCCTCAGTCTCAACTCCTTGAGATGAATGAGGCTGCCTAGTCTAGGGATGTACTAACTCAGCATCTGCTGAATGAGTCTTTGATCACCTCTTTGCTGCCCTAGTGGCACAGTGGTTAAGTGCTTGACCAAAAGGTCGGTGGTTCAAACCAGCTGCTCTTCAGGAGAAAAATGTGGCGGTCTGCTTCCATACAGTCTTGGAAACCCTATGGGGCAGTTCTACTCTGTCCTATAGGGTCACTATGAGTCAGAATCAACTCGACGGCAATAGGTTTGCTGCCCCACAAAATTGTAGTGAATAGATTATGACTTCTACTTTTTATAGTCTTCTCTGGTCCTTGTTGTTGTTAGCTGCTGTTGAGTTAGCCCCTGACTCATGGCAACCCCTGCCCAAGGGAACTAAATGCTGCCCGGTCCTACACCATTCCCATGATCTGTTGTGAATCAGACTATTGTGATCCGTGGGGTTTTCATTAGCTGATTTTTGGAAGTAGATCACCATGCCTTCTTCCTAGTCCATCTTAGTCTGGAAGGTCCACTGAAGCTGTTCAGTGTCATAACAACACACAAGCCTCCAATGACAGATGGGTAATGACTGCACATGAGGTGCATTGGCTGGAAATCAAACCTGGGTCTTCCTCATAGAAGGTGAAGATTCTATCACTGAACCATCAATGCCTCTTCTCTGGTCCTAGCATAGTGCAAAATACCACAACACATAACTCCTGAGGTTGAGAATTAAATACATCTCTTAGTTTTCTGATAGTCAAGACAAAAGAAAATATAATCTAAGTTATATAATTCTTACTATCTGTTTTTTTTTTTTTCTGCCACTAAATTCTAAAGAGAAGTTATTCTGAAGGGTAATTATGTAAGGAACATTTGAAAGCACAATAAAAAATGTCTTCAACAATGATTTTCATAAAAGATTAAGAAATGTTACCACTTACCCTCTGTGGGCCTATTTCTTCATCAGTAAGTGGGAATAGCAATGATGATAACTTTACTGCTAGGGCTGGGGTATCACAGCATTGTTGTGAATCTCAAAAAGTTAACTTAGATGAATTTTCTTTTAAAATGACAAACGTTATATAAGCATCATCATTACCTTGAGACAGAAGATCATCAGTGCTACTCCCCATGGTGTGCAGAAAACTTAGCTCTTGTCCAAAGCATTGGGACACCTATCAATGGGCAGGGGAAGTCTCTGTTTAAACCACTGAGGAGCCTCATCTAGGTGAGCCTAGTTAGTTGCCTCAATTTCTACTTTCTATGGAAGCAAAAATAATTACATAGATTCTCATTTCTTGAGTGGTTACCATGTGACGAGCCTGATACACCTGTGTTATCTCATTTAACCTTCTAATGCAAAGGGGATGTGCTATTCTCTCCACATATTTCACTGATCCTTGGAAAGGTTAAGTGGTTGACTCAAGGTTCCACTGTTGGGAAGATATGAACCCAGGTTGGTCTGATTCCAGAAACTGTGCTCTTAACTACCAGGCTATTTTTCCTCAAAGGGAGAGTGAGACACAGCGTAGCAGAGGGAGTGGAAAGTACAGTCAGAATGTTTGGATTTGTTCCCAGACTGGCCAATTGCTGGAAGTGTGACCTCTGCCAAATTACTGAAATCCTTTGAGCCTTCAGCCTCTACCTCTGTAATTGGGCAGAATACAATTCTTATGTACTTACCCTATATTTGCATGATACTCTACAGCCTGCACACATTTTCTCACTTTCATCCCCACAATAACTCTAGGAAACAGAAAGAATTTATTACTCCCATTATACAGATGGAGAAACCACATCTCAAGCAGCATTGCTGTGAATTTCAAAAAGTTAAAACACACACACAAAGTTAACATAGATGAATATCTTCTTGAAATGGTAAAGTGCCACCATGTAAGCATCATAGTTATCTTGACACAGACGTGCTCAGAATCACATGTGCAGCCAGTGGTTCAGCTGGGGTATTTTCTTGACTATAGATCTTCGGGCTCCGCGTTCCATGCTCCTTCAGGCTGCCTTGCATATATCTAATTTTCTAGTCCGCCATCTTGTACCGCCCCGGTGTTATTGGACTTCACCTGGCTGCATTTCAGCTCAGAGAGGATAAAGTCCTCCTCCAACCAGGATTTGTCTAGAGGCACAGCTGAACTTTCCAAGCACCTTCCACAGACTTCTCCTTTACTTTAAACATTTGGAACATGGGCTTATGTTTGAAGATGGAGAACTATGGTCCTACCATTGGAAAGACCTCTCCAAGACAAGTCTCAAAGTGATAATGGGAGAGAATTTTTAAGATTTCAAGAAAGATATGAATTCTTAAGATAAAAAATCACACTGAGTTAGAAGTTGTTGTTAGCTGCTGTCAAGTCAATTCTGACTCATGGCCACCTCATGGGTGCAGAGTAGAACTACCTATAGGGTTTTCAAGGCTGTGGTCTTTTGGAAACAGATCACCAGGCCTGTCTTCCAAGGTGTCTCTGGGTGAGTTCAAACCACCAACCTTTTGGCTTGCAGCCATGCACCTAACTATTTGCGCCACCCAGGGACTGAGTTAGAAATAGTATAAAAAATTTCTTCCTACCTAAACACAGCAAAGTGAAACTGCAGAATAGAAGCCAAACCAAAACTGAAACTCTTAGAAGCTGTCAGATGGACAAGACAACCTCCAATAAGAACTAGATTTACATCTAGATTAGATTTTACAATAAGAATCCCTATCAGCAACAATGTCTTCTACGTATTAACATCTTTGATCTTTAAGTCTTTCATCTATATGTGGGGTCAAAGGAGAATGGTCATATTCAAATATTTCTTTTTGTTTTTTAACAGAACCTTTTACTCCTAATAAAATTTTATGTGAAACCTCAACATATAAAACAAATAAATGCAGGACTGCTGTATCAGTTAAGGTATAGTCAAGAAAACAGGAATCACTTCAGGAATTTTAAATAGAAGGGATTTAACACAGGCAATTGGTTACAAAATATCAAACAGGGAACAGTGAGTCAACACAGAGATTCACCAAACAGGAAGTTGTGTTGTAAATCCTAAACCCCTATACCTGTGGATGCAATCCCATAAGGAAAGAGGACTTTCTTTGTTATGCTAATGAGACATATCAGTGTAGGGTATATCTTAAGCCAATCACCTTTGAGATATAAAAAGAGCAGATTAAGCACAGAGAAGGAAGCACAAATAGAGGGGAAGATACACGTCACATAAGGATCACCAAAGAACCGAGGAATAGAAGTTGAAAAGAGACAAGGACATCCCTCTGAGCCTACAGAGAAAGAAAGCCTTTCTCTAGAGCCAATGCCCTGAATTTGCGCTTCTAGCCTCCTAAATTGTGAGAAAATAAATTTTTGTTTGTTAAAGTCACCCACTTGTGGTATTTCTGTTACAACAACACCAGGACACTTGCCCCTTGGGAACTGAACAGTGTAAGATGGATGCTTAGCAATGCTTGCCTTTGTCCAAAGCAAAATCCAAAGACCACGAGGAAGTAGATCAACTCTGTTTTCAGTGTCTTTTCCCCTTTAATTATGTTTCCCTCTGTTTCCAGTCCTACCAGTACCTCTTTCTAGCCTCTGAATGCCCAGAGCTCCTCCCCATAGTGCCCCCAACAACACCTGACCACTCAAGCAGGAGCCCTACATGCTGAAATGATCTTTTTCTCCACGCCTTCTCCCAGCTCATTTAGAACTCCGTTTTCCCAGCAATAGATCTCCTCTGGCAATATAGAGCAGAGAGAGTTTGGCTTGGGCATCAAGATCCCTGGATTAGGGTGGCTCTACCACTGTGCCGCTATGTGCAATAGCTGGTCTGGTTACTTGCCAGAGTGCTGGGGTGACTCTGCCCTTGCCCGCATGCCCATCCACACTCCTGCCAGTTCACCCTCACCTCCATTCTTGGGCCTTGCTTCTGCTGAGTCCCTCATAGGGATATTTGAGAAGACATGATCCAGTGCCTCTGGGGACCCACCATTAAATCACCTTCTCTGTATGGTATGCTCTGACTTCAGGCAACATCTAGAGACTGGTTTTCTGCCTCACTCTTATGAGTCAGCCTTCACCTTGTGCTTCCAGGAACTGAGGAGGTGGAAACAGTAATTGAGCCCCCGTGTTGCTCCCCTGGGATTAATTCTTGCCTTGTCACTCTGCCTTGTACCTTATGTTGTGACTTTTCTCTGCTCCCCCAAGACTGCAGAGTGTCCTCAAATAGCTCTCAGGTCCCTGCAGTTGAAACATGCTTGTCTGGAATACCAGGTTAGTGCTACTTCAACACATTAAGGCTACACTGGACTTTCTGCTTACTTCCACTCCAGTTTGGCCAACAACTGGGCCACCAGGGCTCCTTGAGGAAGTGTTGGCAAGCCCAAAATCCATAGGTCAGGTGACAGGCTGGAGACTCCTACAAGCTTGTGTCCCCAAATCGATAGGTCAGGAGATTAGAAGAGTGAAGAGTAAGAGTGTTCTAGAAAAACATCTATTTATGGTCTGGAAGCAGAACACACCCTAGGGAAGTTCTGTTTTTGCTCTTAAGGCCTTCAATTGATTGAGATATGCTTACATTATGGAAGATAATCTGCTTTACTTGGGCCAACTGATTTAATCAGACGTGATTACTTTATAACAGCAACTAGACTAAGATACAACTGTTGGTCTCTTACTGTCTGGAACAAAGCAGAGTGAAGAAAACCAAAGATTCAAGGGAGCGATTAGTCCAAAGGACTAATGGACCACATGAAACACAGCCTACATGACTCCAAGACCAGAAAAAGTAGATGGTACCCAGCTACCACTATCATCCGCTCCAACTGGGATCACAACAGAGGGTCCCAGACAGAGCAGGAGAAAAACTGTAGAACAAAACATCAAATTCACAAAAAAGGTCAGGCTTACTGGTCTAACAGAGATTGGAGGACCCCCTGAGACTAGGCCCTAAGGCATGCTTCTGAACTGGAACTGAAGCCGTTCCCTGAGACCACCTTTCAGCCAAACCATAGACAGGCCCATATAATAAGCAATAACACCCGAGAGGAACGTGCTCCTTAGAACCATCAATTATACAAGATGAAAAGGGCAACGTCTGCCCGAAAGCAAAGATGAGAAGGTAGGAAGGGGTAGAAAATCAGGACAAAAGGAAATGGGGAAACTAGGATGGAAATGGTGGGGAATGAAACCAATGTTATGGAACACTTTATGTACAAACTATTGAATGGGAAACTAATTTGCTCTGTAAATTTTCATGTAACTCACAATAAAAAAAAGTAAAAATTAATAATAATATAAATAAATAAAATAAAATAAAATAAAAACTCACTGTTTCTCTTCCAGTTCCCCAAATGGGTTTCTAACAGGACGCCTCAAGGCTACAGCTCCTACTCTGGGGAAAGTATCCAAAAACCCTGGTGGTGCAGTGGTTAAGCGCTACAGCTGTTAACCAAAAGATGGTAGTTCAAATCTGCCAGCTGCTCCTTAGAAACTCTATGGGGAAGCTCTACTTTGTCCTATGAGTTGAAATTGACTCAACGGCAATGGGTTTGGTTTAGTTTTTTCCCCTTCTCAGAGCAAGGCTGGGGTTTGATGGCTGCAGTGGAGCTTTCCCCCAAATCTCTTCTTATAATCCTTTGCTGATGCCAGAAATGACATATTCTTAGAGACGTATTCCTAGGTTTATTAAAACATGTTCTCAGTGTCATGAACTCTGCTCAAGGCCACATATAAACAAAGGAGTCATTCAGTTCTGTAGCTGGTGAATTTCTGCATCCACCATCCTGGGCTCAGGGCTTGTCTTCAAAACACATGTGGATGTGAGTGTGGCTATTCTCACTCACCTCCTCTTCATATGTACGCTGGATAGATTGCTTGGCATGCCCTTCCCCTGCCTCATTTTTCTGGGACGTTTTCCTCACTTCCACCTCCTCCCCCAGGTACATGGTTACTATAGGAGCAGCCACTTTTTACAACATGACCCTGCCTTGCTGGCCATGGTTGATGGGCCAGTCAGAGCATGTCTCTGTGATTTTTGGATGTGGGATGCAGATTATCAAGTTAGTCTTGTTCCAAGTGGCTAAAGCTATAGCACGTAAAACTTTAGAGCCTTCATTGTCCATGTTTTCTGTCACATGGACCAAGGAGCAAAGGAAGCCACCTTGCACCAAAAGATGGAAATGAAAACAACGTGCAGAGAGCTCTGCTGAGAGATGGATAGAGAAGTGCTTGACATCTATATGCAATATTTTTCTGAGGTCCAACCGTGTCCCTGCCTTTCTCATGGTTTGACTCTTCAACTTTTCCTGGGTTTCTGTGAGTTGCCCACCGCCCCATTCCACCACTCCTCAGCTCCTGGCTTTTGTTTTGTGTTTGTTTGCTTAAGCCAAGTTTGAGTTGCTAACCAGTGCTGTAGACATCTCTCTCGGCAGCCTCAGCACAGCACGCACTCAGGAGAGAAAGTAATGTCCTATACTAAATGAATGACAAACAGCTTTGCATTGCATGGTGGCAGTGAATCAATTGTGCTTGGGTTCAAGAAGAATATGCTGGGGGGTGTGTGTGTGTGTGTATGTGTACATCTGATGCTACCTGACTCCACACAATAAATTCCTTGGTGGCTGAAAAATGTAATTGCCCTAGAACTTTCAAAGGGGTAACATGTTTCCCTGTCACTTTTGCAATTCAGGCTAATGAGTGGGTAAAATCTTATTTACATGAGTGCCTGTATCATCTGTTTATGCTTTCAGGGAAAGATTATTTTCAGACTCAGTCTTTACTGAGGATGGCAAAGCTGTTCTACAGCCATACAACTGGTAGTTTAGAATTCTTAACCTGAAGTCTGTGGGTAGAATTTAGGAAACCTGTAAACTTTTATGGGAAGTTTGTTTTCTCTAATTTATTTTCTAATAATTTTCACTACTTTCTTTTCACTAATCTCTAACTAGAAATTTAGCATTTCCTTCAATTATTCCTGAAGGCAGCAAATCACAGTAGTATGAGCAGGCCCCAACTATAGAAATTACAGGTAATTCCATATCATATAATTCCCCAATAGAACTATAGATAATTCCATTAAAGTATTGCAGGTATCATGAAATATAATTTATATTTATCATACTTCAAATTTACAGCAGTTATTACACCCTCTGCTAGATTCTGTTATTCCACGCATATGTTACTTTATTAAATATTTTAATATTTTGGTAACTATATCTCTACTTAATGTTGGATCTTATTTTATGCATTTAAAAACATAATGTTTAACAGAATGGAGGGTCCCTGTGTGGTACAAACGGTAAGTGCACTCAGTTGCTGACTGAAAGGTTGGAGGTTGAAGTCCACCCAGAGGTGCCTCGGGAGAAAGTCCTGGTGTCTACTTCCAAAAAGTCAGCCATTGAAAACTCTGTGGAGCACAGTTTTACTCTGACACCCATGGGGTCGCCATGAGTTGGAATCACCTCCATGACAACGAGTTAAGAATGGATTGATAGAATTCATCTAAGGTTTCCATGGCACACACATACAAGTTAAGAATTCCTGACTTAATTCAGTTTCTTGGAAGCAGGATTACCACACAAGAAGCAGAAATTTGGTGAAGTACTACAAATATGACTTCAATGATTGCGTAAGGTAGACTTTATTCATAATATTGTTCTAGTTATGCATTGCTGGATAGTAAACCACCTTGAAACTTAGTGTCTTAAAACAACAACAATCCTTTATTTTGCATATGACTCTTCATCTTAGGCAGGACTCGCTGGGGACAGCTCCTCTCTGCTCTGGAGCCCTGGTGGGGCAATGGTTAAGAGCAACGGCTGCTAACTAAAAGGTTGGCAGTTCGAATCCACCAGCTGCTCCTTGGAAAGCGTATGGGGCAGTTCTACTCTGTCCTATAGGGTCTCTATGAGACATATTTGTATATTTAAATAGGAAGAGTATAAAGACATGCATGGATTATGGGAGACAAATGTGATTGGGAGAGGTAAGCACAGGCCCTCAATCTTACGCTGAGTGACGGGTGCAGGTACACTTAGTGTATTATTCTCTATGCCTTTTTTTTTTTGTCTACTTGAGATGCTTCATATTAAATCAGACAGACATGAGTTCTCAGACTAAAAAAGCTCTTTACATACCAAGCCGTCTAGATAATAATATACTGACACCTACACACATCACAAAGAAACAGCAGAGTATCAAGCATAAAGAGAAAAATCTAAACACCATCAGAGGGTAATTGAGAAAACAGAGAGATGCAAGAACAAATAACGTTAGGATTAAAAGGGACATTATTTTAGATATTGATTTTTTTAAATCTTATGAGAATGAATAAAACTATTCCAATAATTTTGAAAATTAAAATATCAGCGATTAAAAAATATAAATGGACTCAAAAAGGAATCAGAATATTGAATAAACCACTAACCAATTAAAAAAAAGAAAATTGATAGTCTAATATTCCTTGAAGGATTAGAAAATCCATCTGGTGTCTTTGGATGTGGGGAGATTTGGAGACTGTAAACAGAACAGATCCAAAGAGTATAAAATTTATTTTAATGGCTAGTACAGCCTTGGTAAGAAGCCCTCGTGGTGCAAATATTTAAGTGCTTGGCTACTAACTGAAAGGTTGGCAGTTCTAATCCACCCAGTGGCTCTGCCAGAGGAAGACTTAGTGATCTATTTCTGTAAAGATCACAGCCTAGAAAACCCTATGGGGCAGTTCTACTCTGTAACACGGGGTCCCTATGAGTTGAAATCGATTCAACAGCACCCAAGAGCAACAACATAGCCTTTGTATGAAAAGTAGAAAAAGAGAATACAGGGAAACAAAATTATACACCAAATTCAGTTATGAACACCACTGTAAAAGTCCTAACTCAAATATTAGCAAGTCCAGTCCTCTAGATATTGCAGTGTCTTTAAGCTCAGTCTTCATTCATTTCCCCAAGGTTATTTCAGATGCCCATGATTCTCAAACCAATATCCTTAGTCACCACTCTTCTCCAACCTATAGACTCAAGTATTCAAATTCTACCTGGCGTCTACACTGTGAGGCTTCATAAGCATCTCAAGCTTAACATATCCAAAGACAACTCCTGATCGCCAGCCCCATCCCCTGGGCCTCTCTAGTCTTACATATCTCGGTTGATGGCAGCTCTATTCTTCCATTTTCTCGGGCCAAACCCCTTGGAGTCATCCCTGATTCCTCTCTTCCTCTCACATCCCACATCCGCTCTGTCTGCAAATCTCATTGGTTTTATTTCCAAAATATATTCAGACTCTGGCCACTCTTGCTCACTTCCTGATCCTACACACCACTATCATTCACCTGTGTCACTGCAGAAGTCCCCAATGGGACTTTGTTGCTACCCTTCTGTTGCTATTCTCTAATCAACAGCCAAGGCGATCTTTTTAAAAACTTAAGTCAAAGTGTATTATTCTCACAACCCTCTCATCTCCTTCACAGTAAAAGCCACTGGGCCATGTTCCCATGTAAGAGTACGCAATATTGGGAGGATGGCAAATCCTTCTATAAATCCAGTGTACCCTGATAACTCCAAGTCTATAATTTATAGGGAATAGTAAGGTACCATAAGACCTAAGAAAATCCTGAGAAAGAAAGGAAGAAAGATTTGCTGTACCAGTTATTGAGATTTTATGAAGTAACAGTAATTAAAATGCAACAGTGTGGCATTGGTGTTGGAATAAACGAAGAAACCTCATCAGGCCAGAAGCTGGGCCCTTCTACACCGCCTCACTCAGTCAATGGGGTGGCTACACCAGGACAGAATGACCATGGACAAGGTGGATGTCTGCAGCAAAGGCAGACTCTCAGGAAGCCGAGACCTGGAGGCCATCTGCTGATGGTGCTCCCCGAAGTTGGGCAACAAGTCTTTCTCTGAAGGGAATCTGTGTGGTGCAGCTGCATGTCTACCACACTGTCCTAGTTACCTAGGGCTGCTGTAACAGAAATACCGTAAGTGGAGGGCTTAACAAACGGAAATTTATTTTCTCATAGTTAGGGGACTAGAAGTCCGAATTCATGGTGCCAGCTCTAAGGGAAGGTGGTCTCTCTCTGTCAGCTCTGAGGGAAGGTTCTTGTCTCTTTTCAGCTTCCGTTGCTCGGTTCCTTGGCGATCTTCATGTAGTGTGGTATCTATTTCCCCCCATCTGTGCTCCATGCTTCTGGCCTAATCTGCTCTTTTATATCTCAGAAGTGATTGGTTTAAAACACACCCCACACTGATAGCACCTCACTAACATAAGAAAGAAAATCCTATTCCCAAATAGGATTTTATCAGTAAATATAAAAACCCAAACCAAACCCATTGCCGTTGAGGCAATTCCAACTCATAGTGACCCTATAGGACAGAGTAGAACTGCCCCATAAGGCTTCCAAGGCTGTAATCTTTATGGATTGAATTTCGAAGCAGCTGGTGGGTTCAAACTGCTGACCCTTCAGTTAGCAGCCAAGCGGTTAACCATTGTGCCACCAGGACTCCTTTTATCCGTAGGTATGTTATGGCTATTGTTAGGTGCTGTCGAGTTGGTTTCAACTCATAGCGACCCCATGTTCATGGAACAAAACACTGCCCCGTCCTGGGTCATCCTCATAACTGTGGTGATGTTTGAGCCCATTGTTGCAGCCACTGTGTCAGTCCATCTTGTTGAGGGTCTTCCTCTTTTTTGCTGACACTCTACTTTACCAAGCGTGATGTCTTTCTCTAGGAACTGGTCCCTCCTGACAACATGTCCAAAGGTATAGGGGTTAGGATTTATAACATATTTCGGGGGGACACAATTCAATCCATAACATGCAGTGTTAAGTCTATGTTTTTACCTGTATGTATCATGTTAACTATGGCAAATACATATTTTATTATTATTTTCTAGATATTCTGCATTTTTGGTCTTAACTTTCTTTTTAACCTAAGAATTGTTTAAGAATACTAAAATCTTTTCATGTGAAAGATTTTGTGTGTGTGTTTTCTAATTTTGCTATCGAATTCTGGTTTTATATATTGTGTCAGTGACTATGGCCTATACTATTTGTACCTTTGGGAATTTTTTGGAGTTTTCTGTGTAGTCTAAGAGTAGATCAATTTTTATAAATGTTCCATGTGCACTTTTGAAAAGAAAGTATACTTTCCGATTTTATGATATAAAGTTTATTCTCCGTCAATTAGACTTACCTTATCAATTATTGGAGCCCTGGTGGCACAGTGGTTAAGAGCTTGGCTGCTAACTAAAAGGTTGGCAGTTTGAATCTACCAGCCACTCCTTGGAAACCCTGTGGAGAAGTTCTACTCCATCCTATAGGGTTGCAATGAGTCAGAATTGACTCAACGGCAATGGATCTGGTTTGGTTTTTACCAATTACTATTTACATTTCCTTTATATTTATTATAACTTTTACTCAATACATGTTGATACTATTGTTTGTTGGTAAGGAGCTCTGGTGGCGCAATTGTTAAGCACTCAGCTGCTAACCGAAAGGTCAATGGTTCCAACTCACCAGCGCTTCATGGGAGAAAAGACCTGGCAATCTGCTCTCGTAAAGATTACAGCCGAGGAAACTCAAGGGGCAGTTCTACTTGGTCCTGTAGGGTATCCATGAGTCAGAATTGATTTGACGGCAAACAACAGCAACAATTTGTTTGGTGCATCAAGATTCCTCTATTTTGTCTTTATATTATAACCACTATCATTATTATGATGTTCTTTTCTGTGTCTCATTTAAGACTTTTGGCCTTGAAGCCAATCTTATCTCTTAGTAATATCATCATCTTTTTAGTAAGTCAAAGTCTGATTTTTGAGTTCGAAATGTGGAACTAAAAGTAGGTTCTGACTTTTCACAGAAACTCAGGCTCACAGGTGTGGCTTAAAATACAAGCAAATTTGTAGAGCCTCCTCATGGCGTCCAAGGCTTCAGTGAAAGAATTAAAGGACAAAGCAAACGGTTAATGCACTTGGCTGCTACCCCAAAGGTCAGAGGTTTTAGTCCAATCAGAGGTGCCTTGGAAGAAAGGCCTGGTGATCCACTTCCAAAACACGAGCCATTTAAAACCCTATGGAGCACATTTCTACTATGACACACATGAGGTTGCCATGAATTGGAGTTGACTTGATGGCAACTGTTGGCTTTTTTTTTTTTCCTTAGCCGAGGAGGGTGTTGTTGTTAGGTGCCATTGAGTCAATTTTCTACTCATAGAGACCCCATGTGACAGAACAGAACTGTCTATAGGATTTTCTAGTCTGTAATCTTTACGGGAGCAGATGGCCAGGTATTTTCTCCCGCAGAGCCTCTGGAAGTTTTATAATCACCAAACTTTTGGTTAGCAGCTGAACACTTAACCGTTGAACCACCAGGGCTCCTAGGAGGGTGTTAAAGGTTGCAATTTGTTAGTTCTCCAGACAAGGTTTGAGGCAAACTGTTGGCTGAGAAGGGGTAGGGAGGATTGTTATTAGTATCCCAACATCCTCTGGAGTCTCAGCAAGTTGGGTTCTTTCTTGTTTTGTCAGAGAAGAGGGAGACCTCAGTCGATGGGTTCTGCAAGACTTACAGCCACAGCAGGGGTCAGGGTGCAGAAGTTGTCTCCTCAGACTTCCCAGAGAGCCCCTCAGGGGTCACCTTTGATACAAGGTTGACTGAGAGGGGGCTGCTCCTTACTGAGAGTGGCTGCTGGGGGCCAGCAGCCTGAATGCATGAAGAGTAACCCTTTGTTTAGGTATTGGGTGGCTGGGGCTCTCCAGGCAAGGACAGAGCATCAATCCTTTCAGGTTGCTAAAAGTCAGTCACAAACTTACATTTCAAATGTAGCATGTGGCTAAATTTAGGTGGTAATTTTATAAGCATATTAGATCTGCCAGCTCTGTATCTAAGGTCTCAACTACTTTAAGAAGGAAACCATGTTATAAATGAGTAGCAGATTCTGGCCCTGTTATTAAGTGATGCTGCTTCCCGTTTGTGTGTTTGATCTGGAATTCTGGAGGAGAGCAGGGGAGGTGTTGGGAGTGACTCTGCCCTGAGAGCTAACAGCTCAAAGTTCAGGCTTGGGAGTCAGAAACCCTGGCTCCTTCTCTATCAGGCATGAAGCTACCAGCAAGTTATTCAACTTCTCTAAGTCCCTCCTGACATTTACAAGTTATGTATTAAGGTTGTTGTAAGGATTAAATAAGTTGGAGTATATGAAATGCTCAGTACATCATGTAACTCATTATGACATTTCCCCAAATCAGACTTTTCACCATTTCAGCCAATGTTTAATGGGATTATTATCCCACTAATCAATCCACACTTTCATATTTTCCTTCAGGCATCACTGTGGGATATGAATTAAATACCGGGTATGGTCTCTCTCCTCAGGCAGAAGATGGAGAAAATTTAAGTTCTGAATTGAGAGGAACTGATGATTCAGTATGACAGGAGTTCAGAAAATGATGAGGTAAGATTTTACTAGAACTGGAAATACTTACATTTCAAAGAGCAAGAAAAAGAGGAGGGGGGCATTTCAGGTACTGGAAACACAGTGGGTAAAGGTGTGGCGGTTTGGGCCTATGAACAGACCTCTCCGTCTTGCGTAGAATGGCTGTGAGAGATGCAGTCAGATGGGAAGCTTGGGGCTAGCTTATGCAGAGGTCTGAAAAACAGGCAGCAGAGTGTGAGCTTGATATGGGGGACACAAAAAGCCACAGCAGGTTCCTGAGGAGGGAAGAGACATATAGCAGATTCTGCTGGGGCCTCACCCATGTCTCCTTGGCCTACACTGGGAATCACCTGAAGCCGGTTCCTTTCTATGCTGGTGGCTTCCGGCATCTCTGCAGAGGGCATTCTCTGGTTGCAGGAGTGTGCTTGGCTGGGCAAGAACAGTCCAGAAGTGGCAGAGAGTTAATACCCAGGAGCGACCCTCAACTAGTGAGGGACAAGGGTTGATGGATAAATACCTCAGCTTCCTTACGCCTTGGAGGACAATTTCAAGGACAATTTCAAGGTCTCTAAAAGGTCCCCAGTAGAACTGAGTCACCATTGCCCACAGTGTGACCCCCTTTGTTGACTTCTTTCCCTACCCTGTCTCGCTTCTCCACTCCTTCACACACTTCCTGGGATCAACCTCCTGAAGGAACTATTTGTACCTAATGCTTGTCTTGGGCCTGTTTTGGAAGAACCCAAATTAAGACAAAACACAGCAAATGTGTATTTGGAAGCAGTTTGGCTGATGGTGTTCACAGGCAGGGCAGGAAGACCTCCTTCTGAAGAATGGTTTTGGACTTGCCTCAACAGATGGTCTCCTTCTTGAGCATGCTCTTTTTGTTCCAAAAAAAACCATGAAGAGTAAAATCCAATATTTATTTCATCAGTAAGCACTCTAAGACACACAAGAGAGTGGGTTCCACTTCTAAACCAAGAAAGACTTGCCAGGTGTTGCTGGGAAAGCCCTAGCCTCTCTCTCTGCCTCCCTTTCCTTGGTGGAGAAAATTAGCCCATGTGGTAGTTAACCCACCTGCATGAGCCCTGCACTGGGGTTCAGGGTGTGAATCCAAGCAAGGCCTTGTCTCTAAGCGTTCATGATCCAGTAATCTAGACACATGCTGGCAACTTGCTCATGGCAAAACCAGTCAGGAAAGAGGTCAGTGTAGACTCTCAAGGATGTAGGAGTTCTGAGATGAGGGGTCAGTGGCACAGGCTTCTTCCGTGTGCCCCATTGTAGAGAGAGAGGAGGACGTAAGTAAGAACAACAGAGCTTGATTCATTTCTCTGCTTGTGGAATTGGTCTCCTCGTCTCTCCACTGGAAGTGCTTGCTGATACACAAGGCATCCCCTCCTAAAGCATTGGAGATGAGAGATGGTCAGGAACTAGGGGCTCAGGCAGCCTAGCCAGAAGAAGGTGAGGAGCAGGTGGAGAGTGGGAAGTTTTCAGGAGGAGCAGAAAGAGTGGGGACAGGGAAAGACAGAACCAAAAAAAGTCCCAAGCCATTTTGTCAAGTCGGTTCTGATTCATGGCAACCCCATGTGTTATATTGTAGACCTGTGCTTCATAGGGTTTTCTTTGAAGTAGATTGCCAGGCCTTTCTTCCATGGCACCACTGGGTGGGTTCGAACCACCATTTGTGCCACCCAGGGACCTAAGGGAAAGACAAACCAAACCAAATTCACTGCTATTGAGTCAATTCCAACTCATAGTGATGCTATAGAACAGAGTAGAACTTCCCCAGAGGGTTTCCAAGGCTGTAAATCTTTACGGACACAGACTACCACATCTTTCTCCTGCAGAGCAGCTGGTGAGTTTGAACTGCCAGTGTCTCGGTTAGCAGCTGAATGCTTTAACCACTGCACCACCAGGGCTCCTTTAAGGAAAAGACAAGGCCTCTTAAAAGTTTGTACTGATCAAGCTGCTCTTCTTGTCTCTAAAAGAAAAAAAAAAAAAAACGAAATCTGTTGCCATTCAGTTGATTCCAACTCATAGTGATCCTATAGAACGAAGTAGAACTGCTCCATAGGGTTTCCAAGGGGCACCTGGTGGATTCAAACTGCCAACCTTTTGGTTATTAGCCAAACGCGGAACCACTGCACCACCAGGGCTGTCTTAGGATGCCTGCATTTCTTTCTCTCCTTGGCAGGCTCAGATGAGCATCTGGATTCCACCTGTGAGGAGAACAAGAATCTGTGGTGCACAAACACAACATCTGAGTTTTCACATGGATACCAGTTAGGGGAAAAGTGTGCACCTCCCATCTCATGCAAATGGGGTGCTTCCTTCTACGTCATCTAACCCTCTCTTTTCATCACTCAGCCTGTTCCAGGCTGGGGTGGGAGCCCTTCTTTATCTACCTAGGGAACTCTATATATCCTTCCATTCCAGCTTGTTATTACACTGGATTATAGCTGCCTGTCATACTCCTCATTGACCTGTGAGCTGCTTGAGAATAGGAGCTGCATCAGTCAGCTATTGCTGCAATAATGCTACATAACAAACCACACCCAAAGATCATTGCTTAAAACAAGCACGCTTTTTTATTTTTTTCACTCCTAGTTTTTCAGGTGACCTGGGCTTGACTCTAAGCTGTGGTTGAAGCCAGTCTGCTCCACGTGTCTCATACCCTCCTTAGACCAGCAGCTACCTTCAACATGCTTCTCTCCTACTGAATGGCAGGAGCTCAAGGGGAAGCCCAGTCACAGAGGCACATTAAAGCCTTGTCTCACATCACACTCATGCACATTCTGCTGGTCAAAGTAGGTCACCCGGCCATGCCCAAAATCAGGTAGTGTATCTTGTACCCAAGGTAGAGGGAAAGGGGAGTGAATATGAGTGGAACAACAATCTGACCCCTCCAAGGAGCTATATAGGCTACATCTTTACAGCCCTAGTAGTTAGCCTGGGGCCTGGCACATTGTGGGTATCCAGTAAATACTGAATGGATGAATGAATGAATGAATACAAGCAGATGGTTGTGCTCTCTTTGCTAGGGGCAGTAGGAACATGCTGATGTGCTGACTCATAGAGTCCTCTCAGGGGGTTGATCTAGCTCCAAGCTCATAGATTCTTTCTTCTGCCATCTCAAAGGTGTTTTTGTTTTTGTTTTTTTCTGGCTACATTTAAGATTTTCTTCTAATCATGGGTTTTTAGAAATTTGTTGATAATGCATCTTGGTATGGTTTTCTTTCTGTTTATTCTGTTTGGCATTCGTTTTCTTTGGATCTATGGGTTTATACTTTTCATCACATTTGGAAAATTTTGACTATTTTTCAATTTTTTTTGGTTTCTCTCATCTTCTTCTGGGGCTCCAACACATGTATGTTAGATTGCTTGACATTGTCCCATATGTCACTCATGTTTTCTTATTTTTTTTAGCAGTATTTTTTCCCCTCTGCACTTCATCTTGGATAGTTTCTATTACTATGTGTTCAAAATCAGTGAACCTTTTTTCTTCGATGTCTAATATGCCTGGTCAGAATTTTATCATCTCTCAGCCCCATGTGAGCACTACAAACTGTTCAGCTTATGTTCATTAGTTGTTTTTTCAGATTTATGTATTTTCACCCTATGCTTATGTGACTTAGTATTTAGCAACAGACTCGGGGGATCCCTATGTAGTCTTCTAATTTCTGGAGCTTCCTCTACTCTGCCTTACAAATTCCAGCCTTCTCAGCCTTTCTGAACTACATTCTCAGTCTACTGTCTCCTTGGGATCTGTTTTCCTGCATTAAGTACTTCAGACAGAAAGTCAGGTTGATAATAGGCTCACATTGTGTGTTCTTTTTCTCAGGGATCAGTGTTTGCCAATGTCTGAAAACTTTTGCTTTGTATATTTTGTCCAATTTTCTAGTTTCTAACCGTGGGAAGATAAGTCTGGTCCCAGTTACTCCATCATGGGAACCACCTAATATCTTTTTGTAGTTCCTAGGTGGCGAATGATGAATGCACTCAGCTGCTAACCTAAAGGTTGGAGGTCCGAGTCCACCCAGAGGACACCTAGGAATAAAGACCTGGTGATCTACTGCTGATAAATCAGTCATTGAAAACCTCATGGGGCACAGTTCTACTCTGACATACATGGGATTGTCATGAGTTGGGGTCAACTCCACGGCAACTGTTTTTATTTTTTAATATCTTTTTAGCTCTCATATTAGTTAACACAATTATGGTTACATGGTTAAAATAATTTTGAATAAAATATTAACAACATATTGATTGAGTGAATTATTACTCATAAAAAACGCATGCATTTGTATTTTCATGAGATCATAGAAGTTTGTAGTTTATGGAACAACCTATTCCTAAAAAGTCCATCTAATTAAAATTTAAGATAGATTAATCTTTATTGACAGCCAAATGATCTTGGAAAAGAAGAACAAGTAGGAGGACTCACATTTCAAAACTTACTGCAAAGCTACAGTAATCAAAACAGTGTGGTACTGGCATAAGAACAGACATATACACCAAAGAAATAGAATTTTTTAGAGTCCAGAAATAAACCTATAAATCTATGGCCAATTAATTTTTGAAAAGGGTGCCAAGTCCATTCAATGGGCAAAGAATAGTGTTGTCAACAAATGGTACTTGGACAACTGGATTTCCGCACGCAACAGAATGAAATTGGATCCCTACCTCTCATCATATACAAAAACTAACTCAAAATGGATCAATAACCTAAATATAAGAGCTAAAACAACACAACTCCTAGAAGAAAACGTAGGGGTAAATCTTCAAGACCCTGTATTTGGCGATAAATTTTTAGACATGACACCAAAAATGTGAGCAATGAAAGAAAAAAATAGATAAATTGGACTTTTTCAAAATTTAAAACTTTTGTGCATCAAAGGACTTTATCATCAAAGTGAAGAGACAACCTATAGAACGGAAGAAAAGATATGGGGACCATATATCTGATAAGAATTTAATATCCAGAAGATATAAAGAATTCCTACAACTCAACAACAAAAAGACAAACAACACAATCAAAAAAATGGGCAAAGGCTGTGGGGACCATGGTCTTAGGGAACATCTAGCTCAATTGGCATAACACAGTTTATAAAGACAATGTTCTACATTCTACCTTGGTGAGTAGTGTCTGGGGTCTTAAAAGCCTGTGAGCAGCCATCTAAGATACTCCACTGGTCTCATCCCTTTGGGAGCAAGGGAGAATGAAGAGAACAGGATACAAGGAAAAGATTAGTCCGAAGGACTAATGGACCACAGCTACCAAGGCCTCCACCAGACTGAGTCCAGTACAGCTAGATGGTGCCCGGCTACCACCACCGACTGCTCTGACCAGGATCACAACAGAGGGTTCTGGACAGAGCTGGAGAAGGATGTAGAACAAAATTCTAACTCACAAAAAAAAAAGACCAGATTTACTGGCCTGACAGAGACTGGAGAAACCCCAAGAGTATGGCCCCCAGACACCCTTTTAGCTCAGTGGTGAAGTCATTTCTGAGGTTTACCATTCAGCCCGGGAGTGGACAGCCCCATAAAACCAAATGGAACTAATGAGGCACAGCAGTCTAGGGACAAGGGCCAGAAGGCAGAAGGGGACAGGAAAGCTGGTGATAGGGAACCCAAGGTTGAGTAAGGATACTGTTGATGTGTTGTGAGGTTGTTAACAATTGTCATAGGGCAACATGTGTACTAACTGTTAAATGAGAAACTATTTTGTTCTGTAAGCCTTCATCTAAAGTGAGGATAACAGCACCATTGGAAGAGCATAGCTGATGTCACTGAACTGTGCATGTGGAAATTTTTGAAATGATGTATCTTTGGCTATGTATATTTTCACCAAAAAAAAAAAAAAAGGTCGAGAAGGGAGGAGATGGTTGACATGTTGTGGGGTCGTTAACCAATGTCATAAAACAATATGTGTACTATTGTTTCATGAGAAACTATTTGTTCTGTAAGCCTTCACCTGAAGTACAATAAAAAATAAACAGACCA
The DNA here is from genome assembly GCA_030035585.1 of Dugong dugon. Lineage (NCBI taxonomy): Eukaryota > Metazoa > Chordata > Mammalia > Sirenia > Dugongidae > Dugong > Dugong dugon. The sequence goes on along the minus strand of CM057481.1, from coordinate 23,441,372 downwards.
AAAAAAAAAGGGCAAAGGAATTGAATAGGCATTTTACCAAAGATAATATACAAATGGCCAATCAGCGCATGAAAAGAAGCTCAACATCATCAGCCATTAAACCCAAAACCAAACCCATTACCATCCAGTTGATTCCAACTCATAGTGATCCTATCAGTTTCTAGGGAAATGCAAATCAAAACCACAATGAGGTATCGCTTAACACCTACTTGCACGGCTATTATCAGAAAAACAAAATAAAACAAGTGTTGGTGAGGATGTGGAGAAATTTGAACCCTTATCCATTGTTGGCGGGAATATAAAATGGTGCACCTGCTGTGGAAAACAGTTTGGCTGTTTCTCAGAAAGTTAAACACAAAACCATATGATCCAGAAATTCCACTCCTAGATACATATTCCAAAAAGACTTGAAAGCAGGGACTCAGATGGGTACTTGTACACCAATGTTCATTGCAGCACTATTCACAATAGCCTAAAGGTGGAAACAACCCAAGTGTCCATGGTCAAATGAATGGGTAAACAAAATTTGGTATTCATACAATGGGATATTACTCATCCACAAAAAGGAATGAAATTCTAACACATGCTACAATATGAAACGAACCTTGAAAACATTATGCTGAGTGAAGTAAGCCAATCACAAAAGGACAAATATTGTATGCCTCCACCCATATGAAATATCTAAAATAGGCAAATTCATAGAGGCAGAAAGTCGATTAGAGGTTATCAGGGGCTGGGGAGTGGGAGAAGGGGAAATCATTGCTCAGTGGGTACAGAGTTTCTCTTTGGGGTGTTGAAAAAGTTTTCGAAATAGATGGTGGTGATAGTTGTATAACATTGTGGATGTAATTAACGCCAATGAATTGTACACTAAAAATGGTTAACATGGTAAAATGTATATGTGTATATATGTACGTGTATACGTATATATGCATACACGTATCCACAATAAATTTTTAAATAACAAAAAGCAGAAAAATAAGATAAACTGTGCATATACATGTGTTTTTAAATGCATTTAAATACAAGTCACACTTCCACAGGCATGTAAATAAGCCTGACAGAGCCCCATAGGAGGTAAGGGAAGCAGATGTAAGCAAGTCATGTTGGAGGCAGAGGTGAAAATGGAGTCAAGAACTATTGCTCATTTCCGTATATAGTAACCTAAGGATTTGAAAAGGACTGATCCAGAAAAATAAATCCGCTGTATTTCTCCATGACTCTGTGAAGGCATAGCTTTATCTTTTCTGAGGGAACTGATATGAAGATAGCATCAGTCCATTCACAAAGGAAATTTGCTCACATGTTCTTGGAACATTTGGAAGGTTTTTAATTTTTGCTTTGCCTAAGAGTAAATAGATACAATGCAAATTTAAAAAACCTTTTCAAAAGTGCTTTTCTTTTTTTTTTTTAAGTAGTATTTTATTGTGTTTTTGGTGAAAATTTACACAGCAAATTAGATTCCCATTTAATAATTACTACACATATAATGTTCAGTGACGTTGGTTCCGTTTTTCACAATGTGTCAACATTCTCATTAATTCCATGCTGGATGTTTCTTTTCCAGTAATCTGGCTTCCCTGTCCCCTTACCCTTTCATCTTTGCGTTAGAGTAATTGTTGTAAAAACTTCTTTTCTATCGAAGGTAATCAGATGTGAGTTTTCCCTTCTTTGAAACTCCAAACAACTCTTTAATGTCACCTCGCCCTGATCACATCACCAGCCTCAACTCTTCCCCATTCTTCCTCTCACTCCTGTGGTCTGCTGGTCTCAGTTCCTTTGTACAGCCTTGAAAGCTCTCTCTCTCTTCCTTTCCTGTCTCCCCTCACCCCAGACACACACTTCTTGCTAGCTTCTTGTAATCTTTTGTGTTCTACTTAAATGCCTCAAAAAGGCCTTCCCTGATTACCGAATTTAGTAACACTATCTCTTTAATTCTCCCCAATAAGACTCTGCTCTTTCCTTCAGAATGCTGGTTCTCCTGGCCTGTTTGTTCTCAGATCCAACCCCCACCCTCCCCTTTCCCTGCTCTGTACTTCTTGGGTGCTTAGGTTCCCTTGCTTTCTGACTTCTGCATAGGCTCAGCCTTTGGGCAATACTGGAGCCCTGGTGTCACAGTGGTTAAGAGCTTGACTGCTAACCAAAAGGTCGGCAGTTCGAATCCACCAGCCACTCCTTGGAAACCCTATGGGACAGTTCTACTCTGTCCTATAGGGTAGCTATGAGTCTGAATCGATTCAATGGCAGCACATTTTTGTTTTTTTGTTTTTTGATGGAAGTCAGAAAGGCAGGAAAAGGGGAGAAATTGGAGTTTTTCTCCTGTTTTCTGCTGATTTTACCTGCACAAAGGCTGAAGTTCCTCTGTGGCTTCTACTCCCGCTAGACATCCTCTTGTTCCATGGTCCCAGTCCTCCTGGAGCAGCCCCTACCTTTGGTCAAGCTCCTACCAGATGGCCCTGGGTCCTGGGTTCTAGTAACATTGCCACCTCTCTTTGTCCCTCCAGAGGTTGAGTGGCTTCCTGCCGCTGCTAATTTCTGGGTTCTCTCCCTGACTCAGACTTCTCAGCATTTCCACCACCCATTGTCATGGATGCAATTGTGTCCCCCCAAAATAGTTGTCAACTTGACTAGGCCACGATTCCCAGTATTGTGTGATTGTCCACCATTTTGTCATCTGATGTGATTTTCCTATATGTTGTAAATCCTGTCTTTATGATGTTAATGAGATGGGAGGAGCAGCAGTTATGTTAATGAGCAGGACTCAGTCTACAAAATTAGGCTGTGCCTTAATCCAATCTCTTTTGAGATATAAAAGAGAGAAGCGAGCAGAGAGACACGGGGATCTCATACCATCAAGAAAGCAGCGCCGGGAGCAGAACGCGTCCATTGGACCCAGGGTTCCTGCGCAGAAATCTCCTAGACCAGAAGATCGATTACAAGGACCTTCCTGTAGAGCCAACAGAGAGAGAAAGCCTTCCCCTAGAGCTGGCACCCTGAATTCCATCTTCTAGCCTACTAGACCGTGAGAGAATAAACTTCTCTTTGTTAAAGCCATCCACTTGTAGTATTTGTGTTAGAGCAGCACTAGATGACTAAGCCATCCATGTAACAAATTCCTGCATTCAATTCTCTCTCCCTGATTGAACCCTAACTGGTACAGCAAGTATCTCAAATTGTAGGTATGAATCTATCAACTGATGTGTCTTTTAATGCAGTATCTGTACATCCCCCACTCCCCAACACAAACATACACGCTCCAGAAGAACAAGAACAATACCTGCTTTCTTCCCCACAGAATCTCTAACACCCAGCACTATGCTTGGCATTTGGTAGTTGCCCAATTAGTATCTGCAGAATCCTTGAAAGGGAAGGTGATAATGATGAGATTATGTTTACCACCAATCCCAGCTGATCTAAGTGTTTTCCTGTCTCAGCTCAAGTCCTATAGATTGTCGAGAGCAAACCACAGCAAACAGTCCTTCAAGGTTATGTAAAGAAAAAGTTTTACTGTGGCGACACCCGAGTGCTCAGTCTTGCTGCTATTATTATTTTCTCCTTTCTTTTTATTTTTTTCAAATTCCACTTTAGTGGAGAGAAAACTTTCTCATTTCCCATTTCAGCTCACTGAATTATTCATCAAAAATGTTCTGCTGGTATTTCCTCCCTGTCAGAGAGTTCTGCTATTCCAGAAACACTCTGCCCTGGAGTTGCAATCAGAGCAATTAGCAGCCCATTAGGGGACCCAGCCTGTCCATCCCCTCAGGTTCCAGGCCTGGCGCTGTGTTGGTGCAGAGCCAGCCCTGTCCCAGGCTGATTTTTCAGCCTGAGCCTTAATCCCACTGAGCCCCCAGGTTCCCCATCCTCCCTTGCTAGGACTGGATCAAGTAACCATCAGTCTGAAAGCTACTGAGTTCAGCTGTCACCACAACCCCCTTGTCTGACTAGCTGGTTCCTTTATGCCTCAGTTTCCTTAGCTCTAGAGTGCCACCCACCATCTGTGTTCAGTTTGTCATACTGTAGTGGCTTGTGTGTTGCTATGATGCTGGAAGCTATGCCACTGGAATTTCAAATACCAGCAGGGTCACCCATGATGGACAGGTTTCAGCAGAGCTTCCAGACTAAGACAGACTAGGAAGAAAGGTGTGGTGAGCTACTTCCAAAAATTAGCCAAAGAAAACCCTATGGCTCACTGCAGAACATTGTCCTATATAGGGCTGGAAGATGAGCCCCTAGGTTGGAAGGTACTAAAAATACACAGTGGCTGCCAACAATGCACTCGAGCATACCAACAATCGTGAAGACGGTGCGAGACCAGACAACGTTTCATTCTGTTGTCCATGAGGGCACCATGAGTCAGAGCCGACTTGACAGTAACTAACAACGGAGTAGGAAGGTCAGCCCTTGCCTCCCTGCCTCACAGCGTCGTTGTGACGATATCAGGCTGCCACCGGCCCTGAGCTCTGTTCAGCACCTGGGTTCCGGTGGACCTGGAAAACTGGTAGAAACTTCCTCCAGAAATCAATTTGCCTTGAAGGATGATTTCTCTAGAAGGTGTTTCAGTTTCATTACAAGCTTGTGCCAGTTACACAGCCTTTGTCCCTGGGAGCATTGATTCTGCGTTCCTTCTGGTATCTGTTCCACCTCTGCCGTCAAACCCACCCTCCCGGGCTCTTGTCTGTGTATTAGAGCAAAGAAAGATGAAAAAGCCACAAAACAGCTCTTTGGACAAAAAAGGAGAGAAACATGCTTCCCTTCTCACCTGCCGTGGACACCTCTGGGCTTTGTCACCTTGGTCAGCAGGACACCTGGGATGCTGGCATTAAGCTATTGTCTCTCTCTCCAACCCCACCCTTCTGCTCTCTGCTCTGTCATGCTGGGCCCTGGACTCTGCAAACCCCATTGCTCCTTTGCCAGTGGCTCTGCGAGGCTCTGCCAATAGGGGGCGCTGGAGAGACTAGAAGGCTGGAGGAGGAAGGGAGGAAGAAGGGCCCTGCTCCCAATCTGCTTTCCACTCCTGTGAGCAGCACACTACAATGTTGATTCTGCTGCTTCTCCCCAGAAGGGGCAGCTCGTTCCCAGAGCAGCCGCTGAGTCCATTCTGCAGCTTTTCCATGTGCAGAACTAGCTTCCTCGCCCACTCCCCTGCCAGAGACACTGCATCGGCTGTCTGGTTCCCTTCCTCAGAAGTCTAGGTCTTAGTCCCAGGGGGCCTCCTCTGAGTTCAGAGACTCCAGCACCAGCCGGCCACCTCCCCCACCTCACCCCTAGATACCTGGGTCCCAGCTCTGCCAGGCTCCTTCTCCAAGCTTCTAAGTGTTAATAATTCCAGCCTCTTCCCTGAGTGCCTCAGCCATAGGCTTGGTGGCTGTTTCCTGCAGTGGCTACTTCTGTGATACCTTTGTGTTCTCTTTTTACACTTACAGTTTCATTGCTAACAATTCTTTGCGTAAAATCTCTCAATTCAAGTAACTGCCAGTTTCTGTCTCCTCACAGGACCCTGGCTGATCCAGAAATGGGAGCCATGGCTAAGGCAGGGATGGTATCTGGCAGGAGATGGTGGGCCCGGCAAATACCACAGAGGATGCAGGTCAGGTGGGAGGAGAGGACCTGGGCCACCAGTCAGACCTAGACCACGAGCAAGCCCCTTCCAGGGGCTTCAGAAACACCTGCGTGGACAGACCCTTCGGGGAGTAGGGCTTGGAAGTAGGAATAATTGTATATCAGGATAATTGGTCAAAGGGGCTTTGTGGCGAGGAAGCCCTTCGCACAGCTGAAGTACATGCTTGACCACGAGAGAGTGAGGGAGCCCTCCTGCCTGTCATCGCAGCTCCTCTGGCAAACGTGTGGAGGGAGAAAGGGACACTTTCTCTGAAGGGATCTTGGCTGGCCCTGTCTATCCCCACAACCCTCGACACATCCAGGCCTTTGGCAGGTCAGGTGATCTGGGCAATCCCCTGCGGACATGATCGAAAGTAATGGTACCTAGTAAGTGTTTGACAAGTAATTATTGAATGAATGAGTGAGCGAGTGAATAAATGAATGTCTCCCCTAAAACTGTGAGACAGACAATCTGGGGCAGGGCCCTCTAACTCTGACTCTGCTCAGTTCTAGGTGCCTAGCATACTGTCTGACGTGTGGTAATCACTTAACCTGGGGTGATTTATGACTGGAAGAGGGGAGTGAGGAAAAGGTGTAGAGGAAGGAAAAGATGGGACTTAAGAAGGACCAGGAGAAGCAGCAGAATCCGAACCCAGGGTACTCTCTCCACCTCTCTGGCGCTTGCGCCTGAGTTCTGAAATTCGGCCCTCAGAGGCACTTTCCTTACCTCAGCCTAGTCCATTCTGTCAGCCCTCTTCCAACCACAGTTCCACCAGGAGCTGTAACACCACACCAGGAGTGAGTTAGCACAGAGCTTTCTCCCCTGATGGATAGAATCTTGAACCAGGAAAGCCCCGGGGCTACCGAAGACCAGAAAACAGGGCCAGGCTCTGGGGGGAAAAGGGGCTGAAGAGGAACTGCAGACGGCTCACTCTGAACCGTGTATGCCTGGCCAGGCCCTGCAGAGTGGTACAGACCTCTTAATCTCCCAACTCCACACTGTATATAAACCACCCTATAAAAAAATGGGCCTTCCAGGGCTGGTGACTTCACTCAGGAACTACAGTCTGACAGGGGTCAAGAGGCCCATTAGGCCCCATCCCAGGGAAGCAGACACTAGTGGGTTAAAAAAACGGTTCTTGTAGAGTCAATTCCGACTCATAGCAAACCTATAGGACAGAGTAGAACTTCCCCATAAGGTTTCCAAGGAGCGCCTGGTGGATTTGAACTGCCGACCTTTTGGTTAGCAGCTGAACTTTTAACCACTATGCCACCAGGGTTTCCACCAGTGGGTTAGCAAGGCCTTTATTAGAGTGCGATTTTGGGATCAGCACCTGTGGGACGGGGGTGCTGGAAGCAGGGCTGGGCACAGGGAGATGCTGGGCTGTGGTGCAGGCCTAAAAGGCCTCAGCCAACTCCACGGGGCTCTGGAGCTGGGGTGGCCCTGCAAAGCTGTCCTGAGCTGGGTAACGACTGCCCCTGAGGAGGGGCATGGCCTTGGATAAGGCAGATTTCTTCACCGGAAGCCATCTCCAAGAGGGTTTGCACTGAGGGCCATCTTCCAGCAGCACTCCTGGTAGCTGAGGGAACAAGTCTTCATCTCTGAAGGAACTCTGGGGGCACCTCGCAGATGCTGAAGAAACATTCACTACTATTTCCCGAAGAATGGAGACCTGTGCTCCCTGCCACAACCTCCTGTGCCCGCACAGGGCCTGGGATTGGCAGGAAGCAGCCCTTTCCTCTCCCCACCCTTGCCGCCTCTGCTCTGCCCGAAGCCGGCATTGCATTAGCAGCTGGCTGCCTTTGTCAAAGTCTCCAGGAAGATAATCTATCCGGAAGAGTTAAATCAATAAACACTGCTAACCTCTCGATTGACTGCCTTCTACAGAGATCAGCTCAGCCCTGCAGCCTCTTGCTGTAACATGAAGAAAGCGGAATGTGCTTAGTGGGCACAGCCTAGAGGCTGGGAAGGAAGGCGGCAGCCGCTCTCACTGGAATCCCCGCATTTAAGGAACCCCCTCCTCCACTTTTGTTTCCAAGTTTCAGCACTCAATCAGAAAGGTGAGCAGTGAGAGAGCTGGGTCCTGAGGTGGCTCACACTCAACCTGCAAAACCTCAGCCCAGCGCAGACATCACCCTAAAAGACCCACCAGGTTCCATCAACGAGATGACTTTCCCTCACCACTTCAGGGAAACAAATCCATTGCTGTCGAGTTGATTCCAACTCATAGTGACTCTACAGGACAGGGGAGAACCACCCACAGGTTTCCAAGGAGTGGCTGGTGGATTTGAACTGCCGACCTTTTGGTTAGTAGTCAAGCTCTTAATCAGTACGCCACCAGGGCTCCTGCTTCAGGGAAAGGGTACAATTTTTCGTTTGTTTAGGGTAGGAAGTTTTGTGTACTCACCCAAACTAGTTTTAAAGAAGAAAACTATTTACAACATTCGAATTCAAAATAAAAAGAGACCATTTATTTTAATGATTAATAATATTGTTCTTAGCCCCTGACTCATGGCAACCCCATGTACCACAGACTGAAGCACTGCCCAGTTCTGAGCAATCCCTGCGATTGGTTGCAGATTGGACAATTGTATGCCACAGGATTTTCACTGGTTTTCAGAAGTAGATTGCCAGGCCTTTCTTCCTAGTCTGTCTTAGTCTGGAAGCTCTGCTGAAATCTGTTCAGTGCCATAGCAACACATAAGCCTCCACTGACAGACAAGTGGTGGTCGCACATGAGATGTGTTGGCTGGAATCAAACCTGAGTCTCTCCATCCATGGAAGGTGGGAATTCTACCAATGAATCACCACTGTCCCCATTATTACTAATAGTAACAGCTAAAAAGTACATAATACTGATTGTTTCTTATATGCCAAGCACTCTTTTAAGCTCTCTACATATGTTAACTCTTTTAATCCTCAAAATCCTCAAAATGAAGTGGTTATTATTATTATTATCCCCATTTTACAGATTATAAACAGAGGCACCAAAACCAAACCTGTTGCTGTGGAGTCGATTCCGGCTCAGAGCGACCCTATAGGACAGAGTAGAACTGCTCCACAGGGTTTCCAAGGAGCAGCTGTTGGATTCAAACTGCTGACCTTTTGGTTAGCAACTGAGCTCTTAACCACTGCACCATCAGGGCTCCAAAATACAGGCACAGAGAGGTTAAATAACCAGCCAGAGGTCACACAGCTAGAACATGAAAGAGTCGGGATTTGAACCCAGAGCCCATGGTCTAATAGGTCAGCTCAATTCAGCAAACATTGGTGGCAGGATAACTTAGAGATATTAATTTCTTCCCCTCTCTCCCCAGTTCAAGAAGGTAACAGAACACTTTGTTTCTCCTCACCTGGGAGCTTTTCCAGAGCAAAATGAAGCTGCTCTAAGAAAATCATTCCCTTTACTTTTTGTGCAGTCTTCTGGAAAAATTAAACCCAAGCTTTCTTACCGCTTACATTTGTGAATCTAAAACGTTGATGACAAAAGGTGACGGAGGGAGTATTCTTAAACGTGGAGCTTCCTGGCAGTGCTGCCCTATAGCCAGCCCCTGGGCCTCTTGACCAGAAGGCTGTCCTCAGGCTACCAGAGCCAACCTTCACCAGTGCACACGACGAGCCAGAGCACTGGGGATTTATGCCCCCTGGGGGCAGCCCACTGATGGATGGAGGGTCCCTTGTCTCTGATGGGGTCACTGAGGTCTGCCCTACACACCCAGCCTTCCGTGCCCTCACATTCACACCATTGCTTCCCTTCCTGGTCCCATCAATCAAACCCTACTGGTTTTTCCACGAAACACTTGCTAATAAATCCCATTCACACAAATCTTCATCAATCCCTCTGCTTCTGGGAAACCCTGCCTAAGACACCACTTCTAGGGCGATTGGGCCAGAAAGGAAACAGCATCATCAGAGCCCAGTGAGAGCTCGGGCTGTGGAGGAGGGGCAGCCTAGGCCAGGGCACAGCCCAGAGCAGGTAGAGGAGGGGAGGAAGTGCCCCAACCTCCCTTCTCCTGCCCCCAGGCCTCCCGCTGGCACTCCCATGGCTGAACCCTGGCTCAGCACTGGTTGGGGTCTACTTTCCTGCGTTCTATTGGCCAAAGCAAGTCACCACCTATCCAGATTCAAAGGGTGGGGAAATAAACTCCAGGGAGTGGTGGTAAATTGGAGCCATTTTTATAGTCTACCACACTATCCAGACCAAAGTACCCCTTGGAAAGTCTTTCTGCTCCCCAATTTCAAAACTGCTGGGTTAAACAAGTTAACCAAGGGGTGTTCATTTCCTGAGGCTGCTGTAACCAAGTACCACAAACTGGATGGCTTAAACATCAAGGAAAATTTCCTGTCTCACAGTTCTGGACAGTAAAAGTCTGAAATCAAGGTGTCAACAGGGCCATGCTCCCTCTGAAGGCTCTAGGGAAGAATTCTTCCTTGCCTCTTCCTAGCTTCTGGTGGCCTCTGGCAATCCTTGGAGTTCTTTGGCTTGTACCTGCATCACTCCAGCTCTGCCTTTGTCTTCACATGGGCTTCTTCCCTGTGTGTTTCCCTGTGTGTCCTTCCTCTTCTTATACGGACACCAGTCATTGGATTTAGGGTCTACTCTAATCCAGTATGGCCTCATCTTAACTAATTATACCTGTAAAGACTCTATTTCCAGTACACAAGAGCACCGCGTTCATAAGTGGAATACTTAGAAGTAGATCCTGGCTGACTAATTACACAGACAGGGTTCTGAACTCTCATTCACCACTATTTCCCTGCATAAGCACAGGACTTAGGGCATCAGAGACAAGGGGACCCACCACACGCAATAATGTGCAGTGGTTTTAAATTTGCTACCACAGATATGCAAGAAACATCTTATTTATTCTTTAAGAAATAAACAAAATTAGACTCTGAGCTCCCACCGCTTTGAAGGGAAATTTGATTCCCTTCCCCTGAAGGCATGGTGTCAAGGGAGAGCATAACATTCTGGGAGGAACCTTCCACCATTGCCTCATGCTAGATCCTGCTGAGATGTCCAGTGAATGAGCCTGCTGAGGCCTCTGGAGCATGGATTGGCCTGGGGCCTCCAAACCTTGTGGGCTATATACGTCCTGGTGCAGCCCAAAGTCCTTCCCCTCTGAGGCTCTGCCTGTCCTCTGGGCCATGCCTGAGGACTAGGAGCTCTTCCAGCCAATCCCGTCTCCTTCTAGACTTTGGTCTTTCTCTCTATTTGCAAAAGTTTTTCAAGATAGTAACTAAAAACAATGGAATTTTCATATCAGGTATTGTATACTTTCAAGGGTCATGGTGTATTCAGTTATAACATTACGCTTCGCAGTCTTGGAGCCATTTATTAGGATATTTTGAGGGAAGGCAGATGTTAAAACAGGGAGAGGACAGAGCGCATATGATCTTCAATGTCATGCTAACAACTCTTCACGTCCTTCCACAATGACCTGAAGAAAGGGGTTGGTAAGAAGAAACACATGATCCCATACGCAGGACCATTCCTACTGGCCTTGCTTCCTGCTTGTCTTAGTCATCTAGGGCTGCTATAACAGAAATACCACAAGTGGATGACTTCAACAAGGAGACGTTTATTCTCTCACAGTCCAGTAGGCTACAAGTCCAAATTCAGGGCGTCAGCTCCAGGAGAAGGCCTCACTCTGTCAGTCCTGGAGGAAGGTCCTTGTGATGCATCAGTCCTCCCTTGTTCTGGGAGCATCTCAGCACAGCAACCTCAGGTCCAAAGGATGCTCTCTGCTCCCGGCACTGCTTTCTTGGTGGTGTGAGTTTCCCATGTGTCTCTGCTCTCTTCTCTCTTTTATATCTCGAGAGATTGGCTTCAGATACTATCCAATCTTGTATACCTCATCAGTATAACTGCCCCTAATCCATCACATTAGATGGTAGTGATTGAATTTACAGCACATAAGGAAATCACATCAGATTACAAAATGGTACACAATTACACAATACTGGAAATCATGACCCAGCCAAGTTGACAGATATTTTTGGAGGACACAATTCAATCCATGACACTACCTTTACTGGAGAATTGTTAAAGCTTTGCAGACAAACGTCCTTTACTTATCAGCTGGTTCTGCTTTACAAATCAGCTCATTCTTACATCAACCATGAGGGTCTTCGTTCTTCCAGAGTCTTCTATTACTAAGCAGAGGCTTAGCAAAATCCCACAAAGGCAGGGAGTATCACTGTAAGTCCCCTCATCTTAAATGCTGTACCAGGTAAATTGGGCTGCTCAGGAAGAGTTGCAATGGAATTGCTTCATTATGCTACAGAGTGTCCATTGGACTGGAGAGGGGCAAGGTCACCAGTAACCTTGGTCAGGGCTCAGTGACCCCCACCCTATCATTCTGAAAGCAACAGGGCCTCTAAAGAATGTCTGCAACTTGACCCAATGGTGGGCTAAGCTCCATTCCCACACATCTGGCGGGGACCTGGTTAGGTGTTCATTCAGCTCCATCTCCATTATCTGCTGGGTCCATGACAGGGAAGTGGTGGCGGCCCTACTGGGACACCCTTTCGTGGCCTCTGGGAACACAGTGGAGGAAGGGGAATAAACAGAACTGCTAAGATGACCATAAACCTGCCTTGCACACCCATTTCTCCAAGATACTAGATACCACCTACTGCTGGTTCATCAGAAGGAAGCAGCATCCCAGTAGGTCATTAATTCTCCATTTGCCACCTACACTCTACTCAGATCCATTCTTTGCCCTTCTCCTCCGCCCTGTTCGGTGTCCTGGGAGGCTAACCCCAGGCTCCTTGGCCCTCTGACTTCCAGTTGAATGTGGCCAGAGGGAGACACTGGCAAGACATCAAGGGTGGAAGGAAAGAGGCTGGGGTATTCCTTCCCTTCCACCCTCTCTTCTGTGTTGCTCCCTGGCAGCCCCTCCTCTCCCAGGGGCTCTTTCCTTCCCTAGCCCTTTCGAGCCTGGGGGTGGTAAAAGCTTCCTGCTGTTGCCAGCTGCTTGGTGCCTCAACATCCTTTGTTTGCTCCTTTAACCTCCTATCCCTCAGGAAGTAGCCCCTTCATTAAAGTTTCTTTATTGGAGTATCCTGGTGTGAACTCTGCCTCCTGTCCGGCCCCTGACTGACGCAGTATGAGCCCTCCATCCCTCTTCTGAAAGGAAAGCAGGCAGTGTCTGTGAGTGAGAGTCTGTGTTGCCGTGCACCAAGAGACCAGTGTCCACTTCTCCTGATCAGACTTTCAATAACATTTGGCCTCTCCTGAACTCCCACAGAACCACTCCCTTTCTGCCTCACTGCAGTGATCCAAATCAGCATGGAAGGTGTCTGGGGGTCAAGAGTCCTGCTTCTCCTTCTTGTTGGCTGTATGGCTCAGGCCAGTTATGCCACCCTCGTGAGACCCCACTGAGTTTCTCCCAACGATGCAGCATGCAGAAGAGGTGATTGGATGGGTGCTAAGGAGACAGGTCCAAGTGCCAAAGGAGAGGGTAGGACAGGAGAAAGCTGGACAGGCCCATGAGGGGACAGACTGACTCCAGGGGCAGATCCAGAGGCAGGCAGCTTTTTCACAGCTGTCAGCCAGCTTGGATTGAACCCTTGATGTATGCTGGGCATTTTGACAGGGGTGGGGGGCCTGAGGGATCCCCCAGGCAAACAATGTGATGAGTGCTATAGCAGGTGCAGATGCAAAGAGCTCAGGTGGCTCAAGGAAGTGACACAGAGGGGATGATGTTCAAGTTAGGCTTTTTCACTAGGCTGAGGAGTTGGAGAGGGCATTGCAAGCAGTAGGAACTGTTTGCAAAGGCCTGGTGGGTGACAATGCACAATGGATTACAAGAAGGCAGGTCATTAAGAGTGTCTGGAATGTTGATGCAGAACTGTCTGGTAGGTGTCGGGGCTGGGCAGGAGAAGCAATGTGGAGGTTGCACCATCTCTTAGGTCAGCTTCCCAGAAGCAGAGCCTGAGACAGGGGTTCTGGTACCCGTGATTGATTGGGGGAGTGCTCTCTGGGAAGGCAGCAAGGGCAGCAGGATGGGCAGGGAAGGAGCAGGGCAAAGATGCCGTCTCAGCTGGTCTGCTTCAGCCTGATCCCATGGGGAGCTCCGGAGTGTGAGTTAGCCTGGGCTAAGACAAAGGGCTGTGAGCTGCCGGGGCTGGTGGGCCTGGTAGAGGGAGTTTTTGCTCAGTCCAAGGCAATCCTCTGGGAAGCTGTGTGAGCAGCCACTCTCCCAGAAGCTAGGATGTGGTCACACTGGTAAGCAAAGGGAGTCTGCTGCATCTGGACAGTCCTCACTTCCTGCCTGTCACACAGGCTCCTTCCACTTTCCCTCTGGAGCCTTCAGGAGGGAACGGGAGTGGTCCAACCTGCCGGTCAGTGGTCAGCCGGGGCCTGGGCTCCTGAGGCTCCCAGGAGCTCAGGAATTCTAGAAGGACAGAGAGATGCTCTCTCCACATTGAGGCCGTTGGAAGAGGTGAAGTAGCCCACAGGGAGAGAAGTCAAGAGAGGTGTCTCTCACATGCTCACCTGCCAGCTCATACTCCCTGAGAAGAAGTGAGGGCTGATGTAGGCCAGTTAGACAAGGGTGCTTGGATGAGAGGCCTTCTGGGTAGCTTTGGGCCCCCTGCCTTCTCTGGTGGGGTGGAGTACACACAATCTGCTCCTTTACATAAGGGCTGGAAAGGCACACTGTGGGCCTCAGAGGGCATTTGACCAGTGGCCCTGTTGCATGGCCTCTGGCCTGAGATGCCCTTGGAATTGCAAATGTTTAGACTTGAAGCCAGGATGCTCCATCAGTTAAAAAAGCCCAAAGGGCCCCATTCCCTGCCCCTACTCCCTGTCAGCTCCACTCACTCAATCCCAGACATCAGCAACTCCCGCTGGGTTCCCACGAGAGCGTCAGGTGGATCAGGGAGGTGATGTGGCCTAGAGGACAGAACTGGGATTTTGGAGTTAGAAGGGCTGGGATTCAAACCCTGACAGTAGCCTTGGATGGGTCGCTTTCCCTTTCACAGATCGGGTCTATGGCAATAGTGAGCCTTTACGCATGTCCTCTGTAATCCACACACACCACTGTAAGGCAGTCCTCTGATTATCCCTGCATTACAGACGAGGAGGCTGAGGCCCAGGGAGGCTCCGTAACTTGCTTAGCTCACACAACTAACAAGTGGTGGGACTAGGACGGGGGCTCCTGAGTCCTTGCCCTTGACCAGTAGGCTCTGCAGGCTCCTGGGGCTGGCTGGAGGCTGGAACCGATGTCAGATTTGGAAATTCCATATCACAGAGTAGGGGCCTGGTTTATTACCTCTCCCCCTCAAATGCACCCCCTGCACATCCCTCACAAGTTGTCTCAGATCACTCCCCTGCTACAAATGCTTCAGTTCTAGCCCCTAATGCTAAAACCAACAGCTGCAGGTCCTGGCTCCTGCCAGCAGACCAGTGTGATTCCTCACCCACCTTGCCCTCCCTCCCTACTCTCTCGGCCTAACTGTCTGGAGCTAGAGGAAAGAGAGAGGGCTTTTGCACAAGCGGAACCTCCCCCTGGAATGCCCCTGATCCCTGCCTGGCTGAATACTCAGCTCCAGTTCCATTGAGCCTTCCCCATCCAGCCCACACCAACCTCCTGCTCTGGGCTCCCTCTGCATTCTCGCTCAACCCTGCAATACCCACAGCACTATGGGAAGCCATGGTCCATTTGTCCATCTCCCCACTAGACTGCACACTTCTTTTTTTTTAAATTGTACTTTAGATGAAGATTTACAGAACAAATAGTTTCTCATTAAACAGTTAGTACACATACTGTTTTATGACAACGGTTAACAACCCCATGACATGTCAACACTGTCCTTTCTCAACCTTGGGTTCCCGATTACCAGCTTTCCTCTCCCCTCCTGCCTTCTAGTCCTTGTCCCTGGACTGTTGTGGCCAATTTGTCTTGTTTTGTTTGTCGGGCTGTCTAGTCTTTGGTTGAACGGTGAACCTCGGGAGTGGCTTCATTACTGAGCTAAAAGAGTGTCCGAGGGCCAAACTCTCAGGATTTCTCCAGTCTCTGTCAGGCCAGTAAGTCTGGTCTTTTTTTGTGAGTTAGAATTTAGTTCTACATTTTTCTCCAGCTCTGTCCGGGATCCTCTGTTCTGATCCCCGTCAGAGCATAGACTGGGCACCTCTTCAGGTCAGGGCTGCTCTTCACCTCTCTGCCTAGATGCAGTCCTTGGAATCCACACAGGGCCTGCCACCAAGGAAGTGCCCAACACATAACATGACCCTCACAAACACCCTGAAAAATACGAATGAATGACCAAACCTAAGAGCCGTTTACCGTCATCTCAGGTCTCAGTGATGGACAGGCCTCTGCAGGGCAAGAGAAACCCCTGGCCTCCAGGTGCCCAAGGAGGCAGCAACCATCCTCTGAAGGGAAACTTAATCGGGCTGATTACATAGCAGGCCCTTGAGATTCAGGGGAAAGGCAGAGAAACTTCTATCCTGGGATGGCCAGTTCTGTGGCCAACACCTCTTGCCCATGCCCACCTGAGTCAGGGCCCCTCCCTGCTCTCCAAACTATCTTAGGCCAAATTTTGAAAGCGCCAGCTCCCTTAATGATTCCATCCTGAGCTATCATTGGTGACATCTGAGCTCCGCAGAAGTGCTTTGTAGAGAGGTTTATTGTTTTTAAGGTATCTTTTGTCCCTGTCAGTGCATTTAGAGAGCTTTTGACAAGACTGCAAGAATCAAACTGTTTTGGAGAAGAAAAGAGAGAGAGGAAAGCAAAGAAGGAGAGAAGGAAAGAAGGGAGGGAGGGAGGGGGAGAAGGAGGGAGAAAGATTCACAAACTACTGAATCTTCAAGGCCCTTATAGATGGATAGCTGCTGTTGAGTTTTCTCCAACTCACAGAGACCTTATGTACAACAAGATGAAACACTGCCCAGTGCTGTAACATCCCCATGATCACTGGCATGTTTGAGCCCATCATTGTGGCTATAGTGCCGTTCCGTCTCACCGAGGATCTCCCTTGCCCTTGCTGGCCTTCTGCTTTACCAAACACGACGTTCTCCTCCAGCAATTGATTTCTTCTGATGATGTGTCCAAAGCAAGCTAGTTGGACAGTGTTCTGTTGTGATCCATAAGGTTTTCATCGACCTTTTTTCAGAAAGGAGCCCTGATGCTAACCAAAAGGTCGGCAATTCGAATTCACCCTCCATTCCTTGGAAACCCTACGGGGCAGTTCTACTCTGTCCTATAGGCTCCATATGGGTCAGAATTGACTCAGTGGCAATGGGTTTGGTTTGGTATTTTCAGAAGTAGATCACCATGCCCTTCTTCCTAGTCTGTTTTAGCCCGGAATCTCCAGTGAAAGCTGTTCACTGTGGTTTAGCTTCCATCAATGGCATAGCTTCCAACATCATGGCAACATGCAAGCTCCCTCTTAGAAGCTCTTAGAAATTGTCCAATCCAGTTTTCTCATTTGGAAAATGAAGAAACTGAGTCCTCCAAACAAGAAAAACCTGGTCAGGTATTTCTCAGTCACCTAATGATGGAGCCAGTACCCCAAACCTAGTCACCTCAATGCACAAGACACCTCACCTGTTGGCCAGATGGACCAAGTGGGCCGACACAAGGAGGACTGGCCCACAAGTCCTCCCTCCCTCCAGTATTTGCTGCAGGTGAGGGCAGGAGGTGAAGCCACAACGTCCACCCCATAACCAGGTAGGAGTCAACATGCAGAGAAAAGTTTACCCCTCCCCCTCCATCCAGCCTCCCCACTTTCCACGTGTCCCCATCACAAAGAAGGGCCCGAAGCACACCTGCTCTCTGAGGAAATAAACAAATAAGGTTAGGAACAAATAGCTCTCCAATTTCAGCCAAGGTGTGGGCTGTAAAGAGGGTGAGCTTCAGCCAAGAGGTAATGGCTGTAAACCAGATCTCACTAGATGGAAATTCTGCTGCGTTTTGAAGTCCCTTTGGTCTTATTGCTTGTTCAGCTTCTTAATGCATTAATGATATAACATCAGGGTGAATATGTATTCCAAAAAAATTGCAATTAATCAATACTGCACTTATTCCATTTGCCTGCAACTAAGTGGTAAAGAAGAGAAGTAGGCAGGCTCCGTGAGCATGAGGCTCCTCTGTCTCAAGGCCTTTCCTGGCAGTGGGAGGATCCGAGGTGGCATCAACTCCGAGGAAGGAAGTGGCTAACCCAGAAGGCCCTGTGGCCAAGTGACCAGGATACACTCAGTTCCTCTAGGGAGAACCGGCTTCACGGGTTGGTGCTAAGAAAGGCAGGCCCTGCTTCAGCACCACACCCTCTTACTGGACTTTAGATCAACTTCTCATCTGTGAAATGGGGCCATGACATCAGCCTCACACAGCCAATGGAATGTGAAAGGTGCTTAATCAAAATATGGCAGAGCACCAGAAGCAGTTCAGGTTGGGTGCCACTATAAGAACTAAGCAGGTGAATATGTGGTGAGTGCTTACAAAGTGCTCCATGCCTGTTGGTTGTGATCGTTTTCATTCGCTCCCTCCCATGAGCCTCTTGGAATCCTAAAGCATTGTCTTCAGCGAGTACTGCTCACCTGGTTTCAAGCAAAGGCCAGGACAAGGGCTTCCAGTATGAGTCTTAGCTGGTCATTTTACTGATAAGGAAATTGAAGCCCAGAGAGGGTAAATGATTTGCCCAAAGTCACACAGCTCTCTAGAGGCCAAGTTATGACTCATCCCTGAACTCTAAGTTCCAGCCATGCCTCACCTAGACAGAAAGGTGATCCAGGATCGCTAAGAATGGAGTCCCTATGAATAGGATATTCTGTAAATATTTGTTCAACATTGATTTAAGGGAGAGGCTGAATTCTGGTGGGAACGAGAAAGAAAGAGGGTCATTAGCAGTAACCCAGCTTGCACCCCAACTCAGTTAAACCCTTCATTTAAAGAAACCCACCCACCGTGGGAGGGAGCCCTGGTGGCGCAATGGTTAAGTGCTCAGTTGCTAACTGAAAAGTTGGTGATTTGAAGTACCCAGCAACTCTGCGGGAGAAAGACCTGGTGATCTGCCACTGTAAAGGTTATAGCCTAGAAAACCCTATGGTGGCAGTTCTACTCTGTCACTTGATGGTGCCCAACAACAGCAACAACACCCATCTTGGGAGGTAGTTTAGACACTCTCATTGTTTCTCAGGCATTTCATCCACGATTCTTCCTAAGTGGCCACCTGTGCTAGCCTCTGGGCCTCTGCAGCATGACCCTGGGGAGCAGAGTTGCCCCTGAAGCAGCTTGTCCAAAGATCCCTCCCAAATATATGACACTTGGCATCTTTGCTCCCTGAAAATTGAGTAAATGCAATTTTCTCCATCCCATTACATCTCAAGCACCTCTTATAGCCTGGCTTCTGGGGGCCTGCTGGCATGATCTGCCTCTTTACCCAGCTCGAACCCTGGGCACTGCTCCCCATTACCTGAACAAAGGCACACTGTGCAGTGACACTCCTGCTTGACAAGGCTGTTCTCAGGGCAGTGCAGGGAGTGCTGGGAAATCCAGTGAGGTCAGCAGCCCCGGGGGTGTGCCAAGCGCAGGGGCAGACACTTGGTAGATGCATAATATAACCTTCTTTCTAAATGTCCTCCGAATGCTGAAGATTGGAGTCATGTCTTTCTGAACTAGGCCCTCCTCATTTCCTTCCCCCTTCTTCATGTGATGGGCTTCGTTACCTTGCTTCTCTTTGCAGAACAATCTCCAATGGGTCCACCTCCAACCAAGAGGCTTAGTCTCCATTCCCACGGCTGTCCACAGTATGGGAGGGAGGAATGTCACAGGATCAAATTCCCCAGTGCCACCAGCTGAGGATCAGAGGAGGGGTAGGTGGGGCAACTGGTCAGACTGGTGGCCATCCCATACCAAGCCCTGCTAAGCCCAATGTGTTGGCCACCTTCCCCTGTGCCAAGGCACAGCCCCTCACCTAGCCTGATGAGATGGTCTGGGGGGCATGGCCATTGGACTCGAGTTACTCCTGAGCCGAGAAGGGTTCAAATTGCCCATTTGCCTTATGGGGAAGCTCAATCCTTGGTGCCTGGGCGCTGCCCTCTGGCCTCAGCGGAGCAGAGTTTCTTGTCCCTAACAAGGGTGAGGCACACAGCTCAGCAGCAGCGCTAAATCTTGCCTGTGCTGCAAAGGCCCAGTTCGGGGCAGCCAAATCCATTTGCAAAGGCGGGGCTGTCAGAGCCCCTATTTGTCTTCTCTGCAGATGGGAGGATGTGCAGCACCCTGCATTAAAGTCTTGGCACTTGTCCAGCAGAGTTGTGCTTTTAACTTTATTATGGTGGTTGGGCAGCTTGGAGAATCTAAATTCCGTTGACACATTTATGATCCAATCCTTCTTGCCTTTCAGCCAGTGGAGAGAATCCATCTCATATGCACAGGGTCCTCCAGAGCTCTGAGCCACATAAAAGGTAAAGACACCATCTTGCTGGATAGGAGAAGGGAGAGTGGTTGGACAAAATGGCACTGCAGTGCATAGCTTCCTCTTTGGATTCCCTTCCCCCTGGATTTTTCACTGAGAGTGCAACTGTCCACAATAGACAGTCATTTGCAACTGTTCTTCCAGGCACTCTGTTCCCTGCAGTCACCACCGTCAGAGCCATTTTCTTCCCAGGGCCCACAAGCTTTCCAAGTGCTACAAAAATATTCCACGGGCTGCAAAAATAATGTTGGCTACAAAAATGCAAAAAGAAAATGGTATGTTTGAAATTAGTATCTATTCAAATATAATAATTTGAAATGGAAATGAATATATTAACATATGAAATTAATACATATATAATATAATAAAGGTAGCCACAAAATTTTACATTTTTTTGGTTAGTCAGCTGCAACTCCACTCAGATCATATTTTCACATGTAAATTTGATTTGTGTGAAGTGTAGACATGTTGTATATAGTGTGCCAGAAGACCCGAAGAGTAAGGGGGCTGTATTAGTGTCCAATGAGGAAGACAGAGCCCAGGCCAAGTAGTCAAAACGAGGAGACTTAAAATGGAGAGGAGCTAGTTACACAGTGTCCAAAGAGGAAGTGGGCTGGCTTAAGAGGCAATGTCCTGGACCTGTCAGGACTGTGAAGAGGCCAGGTCAGGGGATCTCACAGGCCCATTCCGTCCCTGAGATTGTGATCCACCATGATGCTGAGAGCTGTCATGCAGTGTTGGCTAGACTAGGATGCTATTGCATGAGACGGCAAGAGGTTTTCTGCTTCCATAATCCTGCTGCCATCAAATCGATTCCGACTCATAGCAACCCTATAGGACAGAGTAGAACTGCCCCGTGGGGTTTCTGAGGAGTGGCTGGTGGATCTGCACCGCCAATCTTTTGGTTAGCAGCTGAGCTCTTACCCACTGCACCACCAGGGCTCTGCTGCGATTATGATATGTAATAAACAATCCCACCATGTCAGTGGCTTACAACAGCAACCACTGATTTTGTGCCCTCAGTGTGCTGGTTGGATGTGGCTTGACTAATCCTGGCTGGGCTCAGCTGAGTTTGGATGAGTCAGGCTGAACCCTGGGCTTCAGACTGGGTTTCAGGTCTGCTCCATGAGTCTTTATCCTGGGGCTGACGCTGAGAGTCAATGGCTTCATGAACGGGCTTTTCTCTTGGCAAAGAGCGGAAGCTCCAAGAAGACTGGTGGAAATGTGCCATGCCACCTATGGCCCGCTCAGACTGGTGCACTCTCAGTTTCATCCTCATTCCACTGGCCAAGGCAAGTCACATGGCCAAGCCTGAACTCAGGGGGAAAAATGTCTATTCTCCCTGTAGAAAAGCCACATCAAGGGAAGGAAGAGAATGAACAATTTCAGACAACTAATGCAATCTACCACCTGTTGCTGTTGAGTCAATTCTGACTCATGGTGACCCCAAGTGTGTCAGAGAAGAATTGTGCTCCATAGGGTTTTTCGATGACTGATTTTTCAGAGGTAGATTGCCAGGCCCTTCTGCTAAGATGCTTCTGGTTGAACTTGAACCTCCAACCTCTTGGTTAGCAGCCAAGCTTGTTAACCATTTGCACTACCCAGGGATACCACAATCTACTACAGATAACAAGAATCTTTTCACTGTAACATGACCATTATCTCAGTTATCTAGTGTCCCTATAACAGAAATACCACAAGTGGACGGCTTTAACAAAGAGAAGTTTATTCTCTCACAGTCTAGGAGGCTAAAAGTCCGAATTCAGGGTGCCAGTTCCGGGGGAAGGCTTTCTCTTTCTGTCGGCTCTGGTGGAAAATCCTTGTCATCAATCTTCCCCTGCTCTAGGAGACTGTCAGTATGGGGAACCCGGGTCCAAAGGATGTACTCTGCTCCTGGCTCTACTTTCTTGGTGGTATGAAGTCCCCCTGTCTCTCTGCTTGCTTTTCTCTTTTATATCTCAAAAGAGATTGGCTCAATACAAAACCTAATCTTGTAGATAGAGTTCTGCCTCATTAACATAACTGCCTCTAATCTTGACTCATTAACATCACAGAGGTAGGATTTACAACACATAGGAAAATCACATCAGATGACAAAATGGAACAATCACACAACACAGGGAATCATGGCCTGACCAAGTTGACATACATCTTTTGGGGATACAATTCAATCCATGACGGCCACGTAGCAGAGTGACTAGAGACATAAACATTCCAGTTCTACTACTTTTTAGCTAAATGACCTTGGGCAACCTCTCTGGGCTTGGTTTCCTCCTCAAGAAAATGGAAGCATAATATACAGACATAGCAGTGTGGCTGTGACAGCTGGATGAAATGACAGATGTAAAGTGCTGAGCTGGGTCTCTGGCATCAGCAAGAACCTAATAGATGCCGGCTGGTATGTTGTTAGGAAGAATCTATTGAAAATTGTGCTTTCTGGGGACTAGGCATGCAGGAAGGTGAAGGGAGAAACATTTCAGGGAAATCGATTGAAAATCTCTGCACAGTAGGCTCGTGAAAAAAGGAAGCACCTCGGTAACGGATTCATCCGCTGAGCGAGGAGAACAGAAAGCAGCAGGCTGCCACTGCTCTCTACTGCAGAGCTGACAGCGCGTTGGAGGAGGGATGGCACAAGGTGGGGGCACAGCCTTCCTCTCCTGGCTGCTGGCTCGGGCTCACCCACAGCCCCATGCACACACATGTACAAATAGTGAAAACAGCCTTACTGGCTTGTGGAAATGCTGCATCTCAGCAATTTAAGGATTTAAATACATGGAGATGCTTAGTCTTTTCATTTACAGAAATACACAAATCCCTCTGAAGTGAATTTTCCAGAATCATTTTTTTATTCTTGTGTCTACCCAAATCAAGCCCTAAGCTGTTGAGAGGGAGAGAGGAAATAATAGAGAAGGAGACCAGCAAAAACCAGACTAACTAGGTGGGAAATCTCACCGGTTATCAGAGTCTCAGTTGGGAACCCCACATAGCAGGGGTGGGTTTGCTGATTTTCTATGTGGCACCGCGGTTAAGGAGTGTCTTTTGGAATCAGATTGCCTGAGTTCAAATCCCATCTCTGCTGGTTGCCAGATTCATGTTGTTATTGTTAGTTGCTGCTGAGTCAGTCCCTGACTGATGGCAACCCCATGCACAACGGGACCAGACTGTTGTGATCCACAAAGTTTTCACTGGATAATTATTGAAAGTAGATCTCCGGGTCTTTCTGCCTAGTCCTTCTTAGTCTGGAAGCTCTGCTGAAACCTGTTTAGCATCATAGCAACATGCAAGCTTCCACTGACAGATGGGTGGTGACTACGCTTGAGGTGCATTGGCTAGGAATAGAACCCAGGTCTCCTGCATGGAAGATAAGAACACTACCACTGAACCATCACTGCCTCCTTTCAGGTATGTAACTCTGGGTAAAAGAGCTCTTATGATTCTGAATCTTCATCAGTTAAGGGAGGATGATGATAAGTTCTTCCACCCCAGTTTTTGCCAGGTTTGCATGGGACAACAAGAATCTTCTCCTGAGCACTTGCTATGCTATGGCCACAAGTGTTTTTTTCCTTTGTGAATGATCAACATGGTTGGTAAGCACCCTGTCTTAGTCATCTAGTGCTGCTATAACAGAAATACCACAAGTGGATGGCTTTAACAAAGAGAAACTTATTTCCTCATAGTAAAGTAGGCTAAAAGTCCAAATTCAGGGCGTCAGCTCAGGGGAAGCCTTTCTCTCTCTGTTGGCTCTGGAGGAAGGTCCTTATCATCAATCTTCCCCTGGACTAGGAGCTTCTCCTTGCAGGAACCCCGGGTCCAAAGGACTTGCTCTGCTCCCGGTGCTGCTTTCTTGGCGGTATGAGGTCCCCCACTCTCTGCTTGCTTCCCTTTCTTTTTATCTCTTGTAAGATAGAAGGAGGTGCAGGACACACCCCAGGGAAACTCCCTTTACATTGGATCAGGGATGTCAATTGAGCAAGGGTTTATATCCCACCCTAATCCTCTTTAAACACAGGCAGAGATTATGATTTATAACACATAGGAAAATCACAAAATGGAGGACAACCACACAATACCGGGAATCATGGCCTAACCAGGTTGACTCATATTTTGGTGGGACACAGTTCAGTCTATGACATACTCTGTTAGCCAAGATCGAGAATTTTAAGTGTTTACCATAAAGTGATACTCATGAGGAGTGTGCCTCTTAGCCCAAGTAGATACAAGAGACCAAAGGGGCAGCTTCTGTCCATAGGTGAGATGGGAAGGCAGAGGGGGTTAGGAGCTGGTTGAACGGACATGGGGAATCGGGTCGAAAGGTGGAGTGTGCTGTCACAGAATGGGGTGAGCAATTAGGGTCACCTAACAAAGTATGTATAAAATTTTTTATGGGAGACTAACTTGAAATGTAAACTTCATTTAAACTACAACAATAATAAAAAAAAAGAATCAGAAGCAGAGAATTAAAAAAAAAAGAGAGAATTTTAAGTGTTTGCTTTGAGGGAAGATCAAGAGGAGGTGGGGAGACATACCAAACACAACACAACAGCAGGCCAGAGTCCCCCTCTGGGCAGCAGTTCACTGGCGCTCAGCTTTGTTGGCTCAGAAATTTGGTTTGATAATACATCAGTCTTGAGTTGGATTCCCCACAAGCAGATGAAGATTTGTTACAGGAGTAATTTGTTGTTGTTGTTAGGTGTCACTGAGTCGGCTCCAACTCATAGTGACCTTACATATAACAGAACGAAACATTGCCCAGTCCTGCACCATCCTCACAAGAAATGGTTTATTAGCAAGTTGTCCCTGGAAAAACTGGTAGGAGAGTGAGGAAGCAGACTAAGAAGCAAGAGTGGGGCATCATGCATGGAGGGTAAGTTTGGCTCAGTCCCTCTGGGGAGCATTGAGGACAGTGCAGTTCACACCTCTGACTGTCTCTACTAGGCTCGAGGGAGCTGGAGTCATTGTCAAGTGCCCCTGGGAAGACGCAAATACCCAGGCACTTCTGCTCTCCACGCCCACAGCAAAGTGGGTCTCAGCAGCCTGGAGCCACCCTCAGTGGCTGGCTGTTGGAGAGAAAGCACAAGGGGCATGATGCACACACTAAAAACAGCAAGGGATTTGAGGGGCTTGAGCAGAGCACTAACTGCAACTGGTGTAGCATCCAAAGGTGATGGGGTGCCGGGGATTGGCTCATGTTAAGCAAACTCCCAACAGATGGTCCACTGTACCATGCGTTCCCTTCTTTCCAGGGAGAAACAGAACCATCAGGCACTCCAGGTTCTCATCTCCAAGGATCACCATGTTCTCCAGGGAGGAAGCCTCTGTTGTAAACAGGGATTGCAGGGTGAGGATGTACTCATGGGCCAGATCTTTGCTGAATTCCATAATGGCTCAAGTCCTGGTGCTTTGTGGCGATAAGAAAGTGATAGATGTTCTCATGGGTCAGGACCCCACTTTGCCCTGGCAATGCTGGAAGTAAACTCTCCCAATGCTGCCGGCAGCAGCATGGTGTAGTAAGAAACACTCTGCACTTTGAAGGAGTCTGGTTGAAAGCCTGGCTCTTTAATGTACCTGTTGTGTAATCTTGGACAAAGTACTCTGTCTCTCTGAGCCTCACCACCTAATGTTGGCTGAAAAGATTGTCCCTTCACACCTTGTGGGATGGATTCAAAGCCAGTGTCTCAGACCTCTCCGTCACGGAGACAGGAGGCCGCTGTCATTCAAAAAGGGTGAAGGACAATTATTACTGGCTATGTCTTCCCCTTGGCTAGCCTCCTCATACTTTGAGGCCCACCTCCCTTTTCTCGCTCAGGAAAGTGGGTTTGTCTCAAGCTGCTCCCAAAGCAGTCTTCCTGGGAGCCTGTCCCCTGTTGCTCCCAGCCTGGGCTGCTGCCTCCTCTCAATGCTCCTCTCCCTCATGCAGCCACTGCCCCTGGGCCAACAGGATGCTGTTGTGTGTCATGGAATTCTACTGAAGCCTGGGAGTAACCAGAGGGGACCAGGACAGAGTGCAGAACAAGAAGCAATTTTCAACGCTGTCCTGGAGGTCGCTGTACTTAAAAGCTGCCTGGTTCTCCCTCCTTTGGGGAGTTCTCACTCATCTTTGGTCTCCCCAGGCCTCCCCTCCACCAGTGTGGCTGAGCCCTCTGGTGGAACCCTCTCCCCTGTCCACTGTCCCCAGCTGCCCACCCCTCTGGTCATCAGAGAACAGGTCTAAGCTCCTGCGACCACATCCCACAGCCAGGGGGGCCCTTTATCTGTCTTTACCCCATTTCCTTCCAGCCTAGGCACAGGGAGCTTTACTTTCTCAACCACAAGTAAGCAAAATAAAATAAAGATAAAGGGCTCCCCTAGTTTTTCTTTTATTTCTTTTATTTTATTTTGTTGTTGTTGTTGAGAATATACACAGCAAAACATACACCAATTCAACAGTTTCTATACGTACAATTCAGTGACTGGTTACATTCTTTAAGTTGCTGTGCAACCATTCTCACCCTCCTTTTCTGAGTGGTTCCTCCTCCATTAACATAAACTCACTGCCCCCTAAGATTCCTATCTAATCATTTGAGTTGCTGTTGTCAATTTGATCCCATATAGGTAGTTCTTAAAAGAGCATAATGCATAATACAGACATTCTTTACAAGTTAAACTAAACAATTGTTTGGTTTTAAGACTTAAGGGTTATTTCTGGTTTAAGGTGTAAAGATTATCTCAGGGCAAGAGTTTCAGGGGTTCATCTGGTCTCCAAGGCTCCAGAAAATCTGGAGTCCATGAGAACTTGAAATTCTGTTCTGCATTTTCCCTCTTTTGATCAGGATTCTTCTATAGAATCTTTTATCAAAATATTCAGTAATGGTAGCTGGGCACCATCCAATTCTTCTGGTCTCATGGCAAAGGAGGTAGTTGTTCATGGAGGCAATTAGCCACACATTCCATATCCTCCTTTTATTCCTGACTCTCCTTCCTCTGTGGCTACAGATGAATAAAGACCAATTGCTGTTCTTTGGATGGCCACTTGCAAGCTTTTAAGGCCCCGGGAATTGTTTCTGTTTTTTAACAAAAATGTTGCAGAGCTTTAGAAGCTAAGATGGACTTTGTATTTTTCAAAGGCATCAGCTCCAAAGGCAGCTTAGTTTTAGCAAGAGCTTCCTTTCCTATCCCCTCATTGTTGCTACCATCCCCCTCTGCCCCTGTGGCTCCCTCTTCTCTTGCTCCTACTGCTCCCTACACCACCACACACCGAGACACACACAGACACAGTCTTCCTCCAGCTTTGAAATTCCTCCAATCAAATCAAGTCTAGGCTGGAGCCCTTCTGCCCCTTTAAGGTGACTTGGCATTTCTCTGTGTGGGTCCATGTTTGCTTGCTTTGTGGTTTAACTGGCAGGCGGACTTCTTATTTTCTTATTTTTGAGCTCTTCCAGGCACGTGTCTATAGCCTCTCACCCAGCTCACCCCACGTGGGTGGAAAAGCCATGGGTGCCTGCAGAGCTTATCCGCAGTAACTGGTGCACCCACCCCACCACCCTCCCTGCTTTCGGACACCGCCCTTGGGCTTCACACTGTCTGTCACCTGCAAGCCTTCTGGGATGTTTTCAGATATTTTAAAGCATTTTTATTACATTAAGAATACATGTCCATTACAGAAGAAAAATAGAAAGCATAGACAAGCAAATATAAAAATTAGTCTTAAGCCACTATGCAGAAATAGCTTCTGCTAGCATTTTGGTCAATGTTGTTTAGGTTTTATTTTTTGTGATTATAGCATTGATCAAAATTTTAGCAGAAGCTATTTCTGCATGGTGGCTTAAGACTAATTTTTATTATTCATATTTATTGTTGTTGTGTGCTGTTGAGTTGACTACAACTCATAGTGACCCTATAGGACAAAGTAGAACTACCCCATAGGGTTTCCTAGGCTGAAAGCTACAGGAGCAAATTGTCAGGTCTTTTCTCGCACAGAGTAGCTGATAGGTCCAATCTGTCAACCGTTCGGTTAGCAGCTGAGTGCTTAACCATCGTACCACCAGGACCCAATACACAGACACACACACACACACACACACACACGTTTATATATATATAGAAAATCATTATATATAATGATAGAATGCATATTAATCAGGATTCTTTGGGTTGCAGGTGACAGAAACTCAACTTAAACCCCTCAACTAGCTTAGACCCAGAAGGAAGTTGCTTGAAGGATCATAAAAAAACAAAAACAAACAAAAAACCAGTTGCTGTCAAGTCGACTCTGAGTAATGGCAACCCCACATGTGTTAGAGTAGAACTGTGCTCTATAGAGTTCTCAATAGCTGATTTTCTCGAAGTAGATCACCAAGTCTTTCTTCTGAGGTGCCTCTGGATGCACTTGAACCTCCAACCTTTTGGTTAGTAGCCAAGCATGTTAATCGTTTACATCACCCAGGGACTCCTGAAGGATTATACAACTGCAGGAGTGACTGGGATGCAGCTGGGCCACCTGGGACAAATGTAATCAGAGATTTGAAAACCACCAGGAGCCCACATTCCATATCCCATCCCTGCTTCCCTCTGGCTCTACCCTCTCAGAACCAGCCTCCTGTGCATAGCAGGAAACAGCTCCTCTGTTTCCACCTTACAGCTTCACCACCAAGGAGGGACTGTCCCAGTGCTAGTTTATGAAATCCTAAGGAAGGATTTTGATCAGCCTTGCTTAGGTCATTGACAACCCCAAGGCGAATAATATGGTCACAGAAGCTCACTTGTTAAACAACTGCTCTATGTCAGGCACTGTGCTAAATACTCCATTATAGCATTTAACTTGATAACGTTGTGGGCTTATTAATATTATCACCACTTTACAGATGAAGACACCGAGTAATGGAGAGGTTAGGGAACTTGCCCCTGGTCACACAGCGCGTGAGGGAAATTGCTGAGTGTGGGATGGTGGCGGTCAGTGAGGATGGCTAGAAGCCCCTTTCTAAACCAAGTGAGCCTGCACCAGTCTCCCCCATCCCAGCAAATCTTGTCACACCCTTCTAGCATTGTCCTCTATGCAGCCACCTAATCCAGCTGAGCTATCATCATCTATTAAATGTTGCAGAGGCGAATGCAAAGAAAAGCCAGCAGAGTGGTAGCCAGACCCTAAACCGAGAGCCTGAGGACTCAGAGAGCCAAACCTATGCTTTGTCCCGGGCTGGCCTCCCTGTGCTGCAACACAGCTGGGCTCCTGAGTTCCCCTTGAGCTTTCCGGGCAGGAGAGGAGCTTGGCAGGCAGTCTGCAGAAGGTGTGGTTAGCCTGTTTTCTCCCTCTCATTTAGTCGAGAAGCAGGAGCTCTGAATTTGGGGTTTCCCTGGGCCCCTAAATGTGCCTCACCGGGAATGGCACTACTCCTAAGGCCATCCATGCTTTGTCTTCTGGGCTGGCTGGAGCAAGCGGCACATCTATGTGCAATGACCTGGCATCTCAGGGATTCACTCTGCCTCTTTATGAAGGTCGTCCCACTCCGGATGCCACCAACTGAAGACTTGCTCTATTCCAGTTTTCTTCACAGCACTTAGCTTTAGAAGAAGAAATGAGACCCAAGGAATTCCGAAAGCCATTTAAGGTTGTGCATGACAGCAAGACTATTTTCCCAGCACTTCTACGCCTCATTCTGGTCCTGCTAGTTGAACTCTGCCCCCACAGGGATCATTCAGGCTGTGTTGCTAGGGAGCCAGGCTGGGAATAGGGTGAGGCAAGTGAGGCATTCACCTTGAGTGCAAAATTTAAGGGCGTATCAAAAAACTTGGTAATCGTCACACAAATAGACATACGCACACCCATGTTCACTGCAGCATTGTTCACAATAGCAAAAAGATGGAAACAACCTAGATGCCCATCAACAGATGAATGGATAAACAAACTGGTACATACACACAATGGAGTACTATGCGATGTTAAAGAACAATGATGAATCTGTGAAGCATCTCATAACATGGATGAAACTGGAGGACATTATGCTGAGTGAAATAAGTCAACCACAAAAGGATAAATATTGTATGAGATCACTACTGTAAAAACTCATGAAAAGGTTTACACACAAAAAGTAGCAGTATTTGTTGGTTACGAGGGACAGGAGGGGTAGGGGCAAACACTAAATAGACAATAAATAAGTGGTAACTTTGGTGAAGGGTAAGACAGTACACAATATTGGGGAGGCCAGCACAACTTGTCCAAGACAAGGTCATGGAAGCTCCATAGACACATCCAACTCCCTGAGGGACTGAATTGCTGGGCAGAGGGCTGTGGGGACCATGGTCTCAGGGAACATCTAGCTCAATTGGCATAGCATAGTTTATAAAGAAAATGTTCTACATTCTACCTTGGTAAGTAACCTCTGGGGTCTTAAAAGCCTGTGAGGAGCCATCTAAGATACTCCACTGGTCTCACCCCTTCGGGAGCAAGGGAGAATGAAGAAAACAAGTTACAAGGGAAAGATTAGTCCAAAGGACTAATAGGCCACAATTACCACAGTCTCCACCAGACTGAGTCCAGTACAGCTAGATGGTGCCCAGCTACCACCACTGACTGCTCTGACAGGGATCACAACAGAGGGTCCCAGACAGAGCTGGAGAAAAATGTAGAACAAAATTCTAACTCACAGAAGAAGACCAGACTCACTGGCCTGACAGAGACTGGAGAAATCCTGAGAGTATGGCCCCTGGGCACCCTTTTAGCTCAGTAGTGAAATCACTCCTGAGGTTTCACTGTTCAGCCAAAGATTAGACAGCCCCATAAAAAACATGGGGCACGACAGTCCAGGGACAAGGACTAGAAGGCAGGAGGGGACAAGAAAGCTGGTAATAGGGAACCCAAGGTTGAGAAAGGACAGTGCCGACATGTCTTGGGGTTGTTAACCATTTTCATAAAACAATATATGTACTAACTGTTTAATGAGAAACTATTTGTTCTGTAAACCTTCATCTGAAGTACAATAAAAAAAAGGAAGAAAAGAACTCAGCAATCAAGATAAATAAGGTCTTCATGTAATATTTTAAACCATGATTGGCACTGACTCTACAGCACCTAACAGCAACAACAATACTTTTAAAAATCGAATAGAAAAAATACAGAAGACCACAGGCTGGCTGCTTGTTTTTATAAACAAAGTTTTATTGGGACACCGTGACTCATTCATCCTGCAGCATTCTGAGGCTGTATCAATAGAGTCTGTAAAAGAGAGAGTGAACTTCCCAGAGATACCTTTCCTTTTGGTGCCTCCTACTATCATTTAATTCCTGATTGCTATTTTATTTTCTGTACACATACATTCTTCTTGCGTTTGTAGAAAGGAGACTGCTTTATATCTCTTTGAATGTCCTTGCATTTTCTAGCATAGCACTTTGCACAAAGTAGGCACATATTAAATGTTTGTTATTTTGATAGGTAGCTATTACTTTGCCTATTTTTTGTCTTCTTTTTTTTTGTCAATAATTTGCAAGGCATATTTAGGAAACTTTGGTTATTTTTCAAAATTTATGTACAAATATCAGAAAAATAGACCTTTCAAGAACATTTTCACTTGTTATTCCAACTCATGCCTTAGAATCAACATTCAGCACTTGACCTTTGAAAGAACTCTGTCTATGAGGAATCAAAAGCCCTGGCAGTTTTTCTCTGTGGAATGTAGGAACTTCCTTTTACAATTTCTTTCCTCTAAACCTTAATCCTAACAATAATGAAAATGATTTATCAGATTAAGTCATAGTTAATCCTGTCTGAACAACTTGATGCTATCATTTTAATTTCAAATTTAATTATTTTGGTATTTAATTACAAAAGAGTTAATTACTTCATTGTAATTATGTGTCTTTAAAGTAGAAAGAGGCTGAAAATCCTTGATAATGGGGTACCAGTTTATCTCCAGCATGTATCAGCCCTGCTTTTTATTTTTCCCCAGGAAAATAATTTTTTTTTAATTGTACTTTAGGTGAAGGTTTACAAAACAAATAGTTTCTCATTAAACAGTCAGTACACATATTGTTTTATGACATTGGTTAACAATCCCACGACATGTCAACACTCTCTCTTCTCAACCTTGGAGGACCTGTTTTTTTGGTTTTTTTTTTTTTGGTGAAAATATACAATAGCCAAAGATACACCATTTCAAAAATTTCTATGTGCACAATTCAGTAACATCGATTATGTTCTTCCAGTTGTACTGCTATTCTCACTTTAGATGAAGGTTTACAGAACAAAACAGTTTCTCATTAAACAGTTAGTACACATGTTGCCCTATGACAATGGTTAACAGCACCACTACATGTCAACACTGTCCTTACTGAACCTTGGGTTCCCTATCACCAGCTTTCCTGTCCCCTTCTGCCTTCTAGTCCTTGTCCCTGGACTGCTGTGTTTTATGGGGCTGTCCAATGCCTGGCTGAACGGTGAACCTCGGAAGTGACTTCACCACTGAGCTAAAAGGGTGTCTGGGGGCCATACTCTCGGGGTTTCTCCAGTCTCTTTCAGGCCAGTAAATCTGGTCTTTTTTGTGTGTTAGAATTTTGTTCTACATCCTTCTCCAGCTCTGTCCAGAACCCTCTGTTGTGATTCTGGTCAGAGCAGTCAGTGGTGGTAGGTGGGCACCATCTAGCTGTACTGGACTCAGTCTGGTGGAGACCTTGGTAGCTGTGGTCCATTGGTCCTTTGGACTAATCTTTTCCTTGTATCATATTCTCTTCATTCTCCCTTGCTCCCAAATGGGTGAGACTAGTGGAGTATCTTAGATGGCTGCTCACAGGCTTTTAAGACCCCAGATGCTACTCACCAAGGTAGAATGTAGAACATTGTCTTTATAAACTGTGTTATGCCAATTGAGGCAGATGTTCCCCAAGACCATGGTCTCCACAGCCCTCTGCCTAGCAATTCAGTCCCTTAAAGGGGGTTGGATGTGTCTATGGAGCTTCCATGATCTTTCCTTGTACAAGTTGTGCTGGCTTCCTGAGTACTGTGTACTGTCTTATCACTTCACCAAAGTTACCATTATTTATTGTCTATTTAGTGTTCGCCCCTACCACTCCCATCCCTCGTAACCAACAAAGACTTTTTCTTTTTGTGTTTAAACCTTTTCATGAGTTTTTACAATAGAGGTCTTATACAATATTTGTCCTTTTGTGATTGACTTATTTCACTTAGCATAATGTCCTCCAGTTTTTCATCCATGTTATGAGATGCTTCACAGAGTCATCGTTGTTTTTTTATCATTGTGTAGTACTCCATCGTGTATATGTACCATAGTTTGTTTATCCATTCATCTGTTGATGGGCATCTAAGTTGTTTCCATCTTTTTGCTGCTGTGAACAATGCTGCCATGAACATGGGTGTGCATATGTCTATTCATGTGATGGCTCTTATTTCTCTAGGATATATTCCTAGGAGTGGGATTGCTGGATTGTATGGTATTTCTATCTCTAGCTTTCTAAGGAAGCACCATATCATTTTCCAAAATGGTTGTATCATTCTGCATTCCCACCAGAAGTGCATAAGAGTTTCGATCTCCCTGCAGCCTCTCCAACATTTGTTACTGCCAGTGTTTTTGATGCATGCCAGTAATGCTGGGGTGAGATGGTATCTCATTGTGGCTTTAATTTGCGTTTCTCCAATGGCTAGTGAATGCGAGCATTTCCTTATGTGTCTGTCGGCCGCTTGAATATCTTCTTTGGTGAAGGGTCTGTTCATTTCCTTTGCCCAATTTTTAATAGGATTATTTGTCTTTTTGTTGTAGAGGTGTTGGATTTTCTTGTAGATTATGGAGATTAGACCTTTGTCTGACTTGTACTGTCCAAAATTTTTTTCCCAGTCTGTAGGTTCTCTTTTTACTCTTTTGGTGAAGTCTTTTGAAGAGCATAGGTGTTTGATTTTTAGAAGATCCCAGTTATCTAGCTTATCTTCTGGGGTTTGTTGATGGTTATGTGCGTTGATGGTTAATGCCATGTATTAGGTCAGCCCTGCTTCTTAATTTTCCTGTTGCTTGTCTGATGTCCTTTCCAATTTCTCACTTCCTGTTTGTTCTTGGTTCTTTCTTACACTCCTAGAGCCAACATCCAAAGCCATACTCTGCTGCCTATGTTGATTTCTACAGCAAGGTCCCCCAATGCATTTTTGTTTGAAAATATCACCTCAAACAGCATCACCTCCACCTTCTCAGAGCCAAGAGCTTGTGTGTGCTACTTTAAGCCAGGAATTGCAAGCTTAAAAATTTTGACTGTTACCTGTTGGTGTCAGAATGGGGCATGCACCACCCAGTCAGGAACAGATGCTGGTCATAACTCTGCAGCTTTGCCAGGCTTTACCCCTTTAGATTGAGGGATCCTCAGGATGGTGCCCCTGGGTAACGCAAACAGTTAAGCACTCAACTACTAGTTGAGTTCAAACTATCCAGTGGTGTCTTGGAAGACAGGCTTGGCAATCTGCTTCTGAAGGGTCACAGCCTTGAAAACCCTATGGAGCAGTTCTACTCTGTAACACATGGGGTTGTCGTGAGTCAGGATAGACTTGACGGCAACTAACAACAACAGGGAAGGTGCTGGAGTTCCTAGGTTATGCACACAGTTAACATGCTCAGCTGCTAACCGAAAGGTTGGACATTTGAGTCCACCCAGAGGCACCTCAAAAGAAAGGCCTGGTGATCTACTTCTGAAAAGTCAACAATTAAAAACCTACAGGCACAGTTCTGCTCTGACACAAATGGTGTCCCCATGAATGGGAATCAATTCAATGGCAACTAGTTTAGGGAAGGTTGGTGTGGCAGGTTTCCCCAGGGGCTCAGGGAACTAGCTATTTGCCCGTTGGTATAGAAGTATTTCTACCTCACCCCTGCACACAGGGGTCAGGCAGGTTAAGAAGATGGGGGCGACGTACGCCAAGAACAATTGTGTTGTGAAACTGTAAGGAGCTGGATAGTCATGTTCCATGTTATGGAAGCAGTCTGGTGAATGTCACAGTTGGCAATTTTTTCAAAAGCAGCCAAAAATCCATGTTTTTTACATAAAAGCTTTGGATTTTAAAATGTTGGAAGCCAACTCAGGTTTGTTTTCAAACACCTGTGGGTCAACCAAAATCTGTCTAGGGGATAGAGCTGAACCATGGGACACCATTTGTGGTACCCTCCCAACCCCACTTTAAGTCATTGCCTCTCCACCCAACACAGGGTCTATCTTCTGTTTAAAAGTGAGGGTGGACTTCCATCTTCTGCTTAGGGTATAGACAACTGGACAACCATCACTCCCACCCTCATGATAAAATGAAACTGAACATTCTTCAAATTCACAACTTTTCTTGAATCCATAAGACAGATGAGGCCACAGGGTAAACAACTAACCCAAAATGTAAAGAAAGACAGGCACCTCCAATGAAAGATGGGATATAAGTCCTAGCTTACCTAGAACAGAAGTCATCAGATGTCATCCTAGCTAGTAAGGCCCAAATCAAACCAAACCAAGCCCATTGCTGTTGAATCAATTTGACTCATGGACAGTAAGAAGGATTCACCTAAAAATCTTAATGATTTGCTAAAGGCTAAGTATGGATAGCGTGGGAACATGGAAACCCCAGTGCACCACATACACAAGCCAATTTGCAATCATTTGCATGCTCTTCTCAATTACCCTCACTAGCCACTAACAAGAAAGACTAGAAGCAGATCAAGAATCAGCAGAAAATGTCCCTCATGGTGCAAGTAGTGGGGAGGAGAGCAGCAGCCAGTGCAGGAAAGGGAAGAAGTCGTTTTTCTTTACAGAACAACAGTGTTAAGCCTCTGGGGGAAAGGGCAGCAAACTCTACTGCCTTTAAGACACTGGTGAAGACCCACTGAAACTGGAGAATAACAACAAAAAAAGTCTTTAGCCCTGAGGAAAGAACAGAAATACATCAAGGTCCCAGACTATAAAAGGTCTCCTGCAGTTGGGGGCAGTGCAGAATCACTCAGAAGTCCTCATTCCTGAGACTCAATGCACAGGCTGAGTTTGAATCAGAACAGAAAATGCCCTGTGTTGGTCATCTAGTGCTGCTCTAACAGAAATACCACAAGTGGATGGCTTCAACAAAGAGAAATTTATTCTCTCATAGTCCAGTAGGCTACAAGTCCAAATTCAGGGCATCAGCTCCAAGAGAACGCTTTCTCTCTCTGTCGGCTCTGGAGGAAAGTCCTTGTGATGCATCAGTCTTCCCTTGGTCTGGGAGCATCTCAGAGCAGGAACCTCAGGTACAAAGGATGTGCTCTGCTCCTGGCACTGCTTCCTTGGTGGTGTGAGGTTCCCATGTGTCTCTGCTCGCATCTGTCTTTTATATCTCAGAAGAGATTGCATTAAGACACTATCTAATCTTGTAAACCTCATCAGTATAACCTCATCACAGTGATAGAATTTACAACACATAAGGGCATCACATCAGATTACACAATCATACAGTACTGGGAATCATGACCCTGCCAAGTTGACAGATATTTTTGGAGGACACAGTTCAATCCACGACGTGCCCCTTCCCCACCTACCTTCTATGATTAGGCCAACAGGTATCAAGTAACAAGTAAAAGCATCTATTGCTACAAGAGGAGCAAGAGGATGGAGAAAAGAGCAGGTACAAAGGAAATACTTAAATCTGAGAGTGGAGCAGACTTCGAGAAAGACTTTCTAGTGATCCAACTCCTATCCTAAACACAGGGCATTGTTAGAGGAATTAGAAGTCTGCTAGGTCTGAGAGTAACAACAAAACCCAAACCAAGCATAAATATTGGCTAGATTGACTCAACCTCCCATACTAAAGGCCTAGCAGAAGAAAAGGCATGCCCAGTTCCGGGCACAAAGCTATTAATTTCTGTCTCTACTATACTATTCAAGATGTCCAGCTTTAAACAAAAAATTGCAAGGCATACAATGAAGTAACAATAAACAGCACAGTTTGAAGAAACAAAATAATCAACAGAACCAGACTCAGATAAGACACAGATGTTAGAACTGTAAGGCAGGGAATTTAAAATAACTATAATTAATATAAGGAGCCCCGGTGGCACAATAAGGAGCCCTGGTGGTGCAGTGTTTAGAGCGCTTGACTGCTAACCAAAAAGTCAGTGGTTCAAAACCACCAGCAGCTCTGTGGAAGAAAGATGTGGCAGTCTGCTTCTGTAAAGAATTACAGCCTTGGAAACCCTATGGGGTCACTATGAGTTGGAATCGACTTGACAGCAGTTGGTTTAGGTGGCGGCACAGTGGTTAAGTGCTCACTGCTAACCAAAAAGTTGGCAGTCCAAACTCACCAGCCACTCTGTCAGAGAAAGATGTGGCAGTCTGATTTCATAAAGATTTACAGCCTTGGAAACCCTATGGGGCAGTTCTACTCTGTCCTATAGGGTTGCTATGAGTTGGAATCAACTCGACAGCAATGGATTTGGGGTTTTTTTTGTTGTTGTTTTGTAATCAGTATATTGGAGGCTCTAGTAGAACCAAAGGTCCCTATGTGGCACAATGGATTTGCACTTGACTGCTAACCTAAAGGTTGGTAGTTTGAACCCACCCAGTGGTTCTGCAGAAGAAAAGACCTGGTGATCTTCTTCTTAATCTTAATAGATTACAGCCAAGAAAACCCTATGGAGCAGTTCTACTCTGTAACACAAGGGGTAGTCATGAGTCAGGATGTGTGGGAGGATTGGAAGTATACTGTTATAAGATCCTTACACTACTTGTGAAAGGGTATAATATTATTTAAAGGTAATGTGCAACCTGTTGCCGTCAAGTCAATTCTGACTCATAGCAACCCTATAGAACAGAGTAGAGCTGTCCCCATAGGGTTTCCAAGGAGTCGCTGGTGGATTTAAACTGCCAACCTTTTTGTTAGCAGCCAAGCTAACTGCACCACCACTGCACCAGGGCTCCTATTTGAAGATAGGCTCTAATTAATTAAGAATTTATAGTGTAAATCCTAGGAAACCACTTAAAATATTTTAAAAAGAGGTATAAATAATAAGCCAATAACCCAAAACCAAACCAGTTGCCATCGAGTTGATTCTGACTCATAGTGACCCTATACGGCAGAGTAGAACTGCCCACAGGGTTTCCAAGGAGCAGCTGGTGAATTCAAACTGCCAACCTTTTGGTTTGCAGCCCAGCTCTTAACCTTTGTGCCAATAAGCCAGTAGTGGAGATAAAATAGAATCATAAAAATATTAAATCCAAAAGAAGGCAGAGAAAGAGGAAAAAAGAAACAAAGAACAAATGGAAAGAATAGAAAAGAGCTAGCAGAATGGTAAATTTTAATATATCATATCAAACATACATTAAATGTAAATAGTCTAAACACACTAATTAAAAGACAAAGATTATCATACTAAATATTAAAAAAAAAGCAAGACCAGACTATAGGCTGTCTACAAGAAACATATTTGGTTAAAAGTAAAGGGATGAAAAAAATATCCCATGAAAACACTATTCAAAAGAAAAGTGGAACAGCTATACTAGTAACAGACAATGTAGACTTCAGAACAAGGAATATTACCAGGATGACAAGGAACATTACATAATGACAACCCCTGGAAGACAACCATCCTAGAAGATGCGACAATCGTAAACGTGTATGTGCCTAATCACAATTATAAGATAAGCAGACCGAAAATCAGTAAGTCTATAGACGATCAGAACAACTCTATCAACTAAAACATTAAAAGGATACTAAGGGAATACTATGAACAACTTCACACATATAAATTCGACAACTTAGATTAACTGATCAGATTGTTTGAAAGACACAAACTACCAAAGACCACCAAAAAAATAAAAAATTAAAAAACCAGGCTCTGATGGCTTCACTACAAATTATACCAAACATTTAAGAAAGTAATAATACTAATTCTACACAAACTTTTCCACAACATAGAAACTAGACAAAGAAATTACAAGGAATAGAGGGGAATTTCCTCAACCCTGTAGAAGGCATCTACAAAAATCTAACATCAGATATAATGGTGTAGGACTGAATGCTTTCCCCTAAGATCAGCAAGATTGTCCACTAGCGCCATGCCTATTCATTATCATATGGCAGGTCCTGGTAAATGCAATAAGGCAAGGAGGATAACGCACATAGAATGGAAAGGATCAGACAAAGCTATTTCTCTTCACAGATTAAATGACTGTCTATATAGAAATTCCCAAGGAATCTACTAAAATAAAACTTAAAAAATCTCCTAGGATTAACAGGTGAGTTTAGTAAGGTACTAAAATGAATAATTGGAAATTGAAATTAAATATATATATAAAATATAAATATCAGTTATAGTGGCACTGAAAAATATGAAATATTTAGGTGTAAGTATTTAAAAAATGTGCAAAATCTGTGTGCTGAAAACTACAAAATACTAATGAAAGAAATCAAAGACCTAAATAAAAGGAGACTTACATCCTGCTCATGGATTGAAAGACTCAATATTGTTAAGATGTCAATTAGATTCAACACTTTCAAACAAAATCCTGGGAAGATTTTTTATAGAAATCAAAAAGTTGATCTTAAATTCATATGAAAAGACAAAGGAACTAGAATAATACCCCAAAGAGTTTTGAAAAAGAAGAACAAAGTTGGGGGACTCACACTATATGATTTTCAGACTTACCATTTTTGTTGTTAGGTGCTGTGGAGTCGGTTCCAACTCATAGCAACCCTATGTACAACAGAACAAAACACTGCCTAGTCCTGGGCCATCCTCACAATCGTTGCTGTTTGAGCCCATTGTTGCAGACACTGTGTCAATCCATCTTATTGAGGGTCTTCCTCTTTTTCGATGACACTCTACTTTACTAAGTATGATGTCCTTCTCCAGGGACTGGAATGCTCCTGATAACATGTCCAAAGCACATAAGATGAAGTCTCGCCATCCTAGCTTCTCAGGAGCATTCTGGCTGTACTTCTTCAAAGACAGATTTGTTTGTTCTTCTGGAAGTCCATAACTGAAAGGCATCCATTCTTCTTCAGTCTTCCTTATGACTTGTCCAGCTTTCACATGCATATGAGGCGATTGAAAATACCGTAGCTTGGATCAGGCGCACCTTAGTTTTCAAAGTGATATCTTTGCTTTTTAACACTTTAAAGAGGTCATTTGCAGCAGATTTGCCCAATGCACTACCTTGTTTGATTTCTTGACTGCTGCTTCTAGACTCACTACACAGCTACAGTAATCAATACAATATGGTATTGGAGAAAGGATAGACATATAGATCAAGGAAACACAATAGAGTTCAGAAATAGACCCACACATACATGGTCAATTGATTTTCAACAAAAGTGAAAAGACAAGTCAATGGAGAAAGGATAGTCTTTTCAATGAACAGTGCAGAAGCAATCGGTTATTCATATGCAAAAATTCTTGTACTCTAGAAATGTTAACCCGAAATGAATCACAGACCTATGTGTAGAACCTAAAACTATAAAATTTCTAAGAGAAATCAGATTCTTTGTGACCTTGGGTTAGGCAAATATTTCTTAGGTATGAAACCAAAAGCATCATCCATAAAAGATACAAATTGATTAATTGTTCTTATCCAAAATTAAGAACTTTAGCTCCTCCAAGGACACTGTTAAAAGAATGAAAAGACAATCCACAGAATTGGAGAAAATATTTGCAAATCACTTTTCTTATAAAAGACTTGTATCCAGAATCTATAAAGAACTTTCAAAATAGAATAATAATAATGCAAACAACTCAATCAAAAAATGGGGAAAAGGTTTGAACAGACACTTCACCAAAGATGATGGCAAACAAGCACATGGAAAAAAAAGTTCAGTATCACTAGTCATTAGGGAAATGCACACTGAAACCACAATGAGGTATCACTACACTATATTAAGTGCTGATGAACTGCAGAGCAACTGAAACTCGTGGACATTACCAGTGGAAAAGCAAAAGCTACAATCACTTTGGAAAAAGGAATTTGAGAATTTCACAGTAATTAAAATATACATGTAACCATACAACCCACAAAATCCACTGCTAGGTATTTACCAAGTGCAATGAAAGCCCACATTCCCACAAAAGTCTGTAGGTGGCTGTTTATAGTGATTTTATTCTTAATCACCAAAATCTGGAAACAATCCAAATGTCCTGCAACTGGGAAATGGATAAACAAACTATGGTACATCTGTACAATGGAATACTAGACGGATGCGCTCTGGCTCCCCCCTGCCCACTGCTGGGTGTGGGCTAGCAGGTGGGAGGAGGGGCCACTCCTTGTGGATCGAGAACTTTGAACTGGGCAGTGATTGCTTTCCTGGATTAGACTAATGTTTTTATTGGGTTAGACTGAACTGGAGTGGACTGAATTTAGTGTTCCTGCTGCCAAGTGGAATGAGAGCTCATTAAAGAAAGTACATGCAATTATTATTATTTTTTAAGTGCAGTTGGCCTCTCCCAGGCCCCACTTTCATTTGGCCGGGAGCCCTGTCCTTGAGTGTGAACCGTGAGGAGAGCCAACCAGACTCCAGCACTTGAACAAATGGGGTTTATGTTTCTGTGGCTGGAAGAATGAGGCCTCAGGTGAACCAACAAGATGCTATGCAGTGGTCTAATTGCAGAACCTTCCTAATCACCAGGCCCACCTGTGTGCACGTAGCCACAGAGGTAATGGGAATGAATGAATGTTAGCACTTCAAGTGCATTTTTAAAGTATGCTTGATTGTTTGTATTTATTATGAACACAATCCCGATATTACAGTTTGCTGTTGTTGTATAGGAGACCTGGTGGTGCAGTGGCTAAGAGCTACGGCTGCTAACCAAAAGGTAAGCAGTTCAAATCCACCAGCTGCTCCTTGGAAACCCTAAGGGACAGTTCTACTCTGTCCTAAAGGGTCCCTATGAGTTGAATCAACTCAATGGCAACAGGTTTAGGCTTTTTTTTTTTTTTTTTGGTTTTGTTGTTGTATAAGTG
The DNA here is from genome assembly GCA_030035585.1 of Dugong dugon. Taxonomy (NCBI): domain Eukaryota; kingdom Metazoa; phylum Chordata; class Mammalia; order Sirenia; family Dugongidae; genus Dugong; species Dugong dugon. The sequence continues at coordinate 23,399,425 of CM057481.1, read as the reverse complement.
GTGTGAGAGTGTGAGTGTGTGTGTGTGTGTGTGATCAGACCCATATCCGAGACCCAGTTCAGTCACTTACCAGCAATGTGAGTTTGGGCAAGCATTTTTTCTTTCTTTCTTTTTTTAATTGTGGTAAATACACATGTAATAAAACATTTGCCATTTCAACATCCTTCACATGTACAGTTTAGTGGCATTAATGGCGTTCATCATGTGCAATTATCACTGCTATCCATTTCCAAACTTCTCCATCACCCTTAACAGAAGGTCAGTGTCTCCTTAGCAATGAGTTTTTCCCCTCACCCTGCCACCTGTCCCTGGTAACCACTAACAACCTTAGGTCTGTATACACTTGCTGGGCATGTTTTTAACCTTTCTAAGGATTGCCTTTCTCACCTGATAATATTATCAACCTCACTGGACTGCTGTGAGAATCCAGCCCTCACTATCACCTTTGCCATTCCTGCCACACCCACAGGGCGCCTTATGCTGGTTACTCTCTGCTCCTGGGCTGCCCAGTCTAGATGCAGATGTAGCCCCTGTCTCTTCAGACTCCTAACCCACTGTCATCCACCTGGGTGTGGTGGAAGGAAGGCACTGGGAGGAGATCAGACTGTGGGAGGAGAGATGCTGGCATATTTCTTCCTGCTTCTCCTCACTTTGGTGCTCTGAGTCTGTCAACATCTGTGGCTCTTCTTCGTGGCTCCAGCTCACAGTGGGCTCCAGTTAACCTGTTCCCGCCTTTGACTCTTCAGGCCCGGGGGACTAACAGCTGCTCCCTGGGGCTCTTCCTTCAGGAGTTCAGCATTCTTTGGGACTCCTTCTACCCTGTCCTAAGACAAAACAAACAAAAAAATAATTGCCATCCAGTTGATTCGGACTCATGGCAATCCCGTGTGTTGCAGAGTAGAACTGCTCCATAGGGTTTTTCAAGGCTGTGACCTTTCAGAAGCAGATCACCAGGCCTTTCTTCCTAGTTACCTCTGGGTGGGTTCAAACCACCAATCTTTCAGTTAGTAGTCAAGTGCTTAACCATTTGTGCCACCCAGGGACTGCAAGAGGTCCCTTCATCAGTTCTCATGCCATCTGGACCATCAGGGAGAAATCTCTTTCCTATTTGATTCTGACTGATGATACACTCCTGGATTTAACTGGTGTTTTTCTTAAATAAACTCACATTTTCAAAATCCAAATGATTTGTTTTACAAAAACTATTATGTTTCCACGATGTCAGGAACTTGATATGCTGGTTTTAAGCTCTTCTAATATGCATTAGGAAACCCTGGTGCAGTAGTGGTTAAGAGCTATGTCTGCTAACCAAAAGGTCAGCTGTTCGAATCCACCAGGTGCTCCTTGGAAACCATATGGGGCAGTTCTACTCTGTCCTATAGGGTCGCTGTGAGTTGGAATCAACTCGACGGCAACAGGTTTGGTTTTTTTGTTTTTTGTTTTTTTTTTTAATATGCATTAGAAGCCCTGGTGGCACAGTGGTTAAGAGCTCGGCTGCTAACCAAAAGGTCAATAGTTCAATCCACCAGCCACTCCTTGGAAACCCTATGGGACAGTTCTACTCTGTCCTATAGGATCACTAAGAGTTACAATCAACTCAATGGCAGTGGGTTTGCTTTTATGGGTTATATGCATTAAAATAAAACGTGTTCACTCACATTCCACCTAGAATCACCTCTAGCACCCCCGTGGCCTGTGCAGCCCCTGCACCTTTGAGAAAGACAGAGTCACTGTAGACGAAGCTCTCTGCTCTGGTCGCACACTCCTTTTTGTCTGAGTACTGGCCTTAAAGTGAGGGCACATGTTGCCACGTGGCAGCCACTCCAGACACATGGCAACTGCACTCCATGGAAGAGAGCATTGCTTCTTAAACTATCTATACTTTCCACAGAAAATATGGCATATCCTCCCCTTGGTAATAAAGAATGAGTGGTTCCTGCTGTGATAGCTCTCTTCACGGGAAACATCTTCTCTGCTCTGCAGAAAGGGCAAGGAGTTCGTTTAAAAAGAAATTATCTGCAATCACCCCCAGTGCAAAGATAAAGTCTTTCTAAAGTCTATCTTCAAATTACAAGTGTTTTAAAAATAAATTCGGTGGAATCTTGCTGGGATCCTCATACCAAGAGGCTGAACTGTTAAATCAGGGCATATTACTCTTTGTTAAAAAATAGAATATGCCCAGAAAGCTGGGTTCAACTTCTTAACCACCCTTTCTCCTTCCTTCCAAGCGCCCCCGCTCCACACACACGTGCACACTCATACTCACACATTCACCCCCCACTCCACACACACAAGCTCCCAGGCCCCCTCCAGGCCTTGCAGTCACTGAGGGCCCATTTCTGTGCCCTCGAGCCCCAGGGAGCTTGCTGCTTTCCTCACAAATTGCCTCTGGAACAAAGCAAGCAGGCCTGTGAGAGGATTTTTGCCACGTCTGCTGGAGCAGTGCTGCTTAGAATCAAGCAAGACTGTAGACAAAACTTATTTTTAAAAATTCTTTTTGCTATTTGAGTCACAGCAGACGACGAGAAGAACCGAGGCACACGGAGGGGCGCCCTGTCAGGCGAGGAGGAAGTTCAGCTTGGCTATAGGAAAGGGGCCAGGGAAATGACTTTAAGAAAAGAAACACACCTTGGTCATGCGGAATCTTTTTTTTTTTTAAGTTTGAAGCAAGCCTGCCTTGTGTCCGAATGCCAGGATCCTTCTATTTTCTGCAGAGGGGAAGACAGCTGTGTGGGTGCTCCAAAGCAGCCTAGAGGCACAGGGGAGTCTGGCCCTGCCAGATGAGGTAGGAGGACCACACACACTCAAGTCCACAGGGAAGTGTCAAGTCCACGTCCTCCACAGATGTCTGCAAATTCCCAGTGCTTACTCCCCACCCCTAGCCCCCTCTGCCTCCAGGATCCAGGGGGCTCCCTTTCCACCCTCAGGAGCCCAGATGCAAAATATCACTGATTTCCACAAAACAATCTAGCCTTACCAGGCACAACTGTTCCCCTACATAACATTCTCAATTTATACCCCTCCCCAAACAGGGAAAATGGCAAAGGGACGTTTTGCAAAAAGGTCCCAACCACTTGTTTCATTAACCCAAACTCATTGCCACTGAGTCGATTCCAATTTATAGCCACTCTATAGGACAGAGTAGAACTGTCCCATAGGATTTCTAAGGAGTGCTTGGTGGATTTGAACTTAGCAGTCATAGCTCTTAACCACTACGCTATCAGGGTTTCCTTGTTTCAATAAAGGAGCTTTTAATAAGGGAGCTTTTAATCTATTCCAGTACTCCAACAGACATAGTAATTTTTCACATAAATAAAATTCTTACAAGAGAAAGCTCTAGTTATATGTAAGTGAGAATTATAGATTTCTTATTTAAAAAATCAGCCGTTGATTTAAGTAACTAAAAACCAAACCAAACCTGTTGTGGTCTAATCAATTCTAAGTAACTAAAGTAGCACTAAAAACATTCTGAATCAAAGTTCCCTGCACTATGAGTTGGCTCTGGTGAAGTCCAGTGTTAAAACGCCTTCTCTCTAATGGCAAAACATAGCAAAAACCAAAATCAAACAAACACAACAGATGTTCTAGCAGGGACTCGCCTGAGTGAGAGAGTAAGAGACAAAGTTATAAAGAATCAAGATGGCCGGTTTTGGTAACTCACTCTCTGCTTTTGCTGAGAACAGTCCAGGGGGCCGGGACCATCATGGGAAGAAGGCTTTCCCTGCACTACTAGCCCTTACCATGGGCCAGTCATGGTGCTAAGCACCATTTTAAAATTTTATTTTGTTTTTTATCAAAATAACACATACACAAGTTTTTAAAAGTCAAATGGTACTATAAGGCTAGTAAGAAAAAATAGCTTTCCTTTTCTCCATGCCTCCCCACCCCATGTCGCAACTCTTTAGCAAATAGTTTTTATATTTACCCCCATTTTTCTGAGTAAAAAACTTATACTATTAATTTTTTTATTTTTCCACTTTAGGCACATTCTCCTGCCTTCCTGCTATGAGTGCTGAGGGTTTTAGCTCACATACCTTCACCTCATCCACTTCCCTTTTTACATCCTTACAACTAATCATATACTTTTTCATTAAATCAATATTCAATTAATATATTATTTTTATTAATAAACATTGGTCAAGCTGATCCAAGGAAGCATTGCATTTCCTTTAGTATAAAGCTTTTTGTTTTTCCCCCACTTGCATCATTTCATGTACCCATCAGAAACTCTCCAGAAAAGATGTAAAACTCCCCTCAACAGCAGTCCCATCTGAATTTTGGATCTGTCCCCCCTGGAGCTACCTGCCCTGCTCTGATCTGGCCTGGTGGCTCCCGGGCTTGCTGCTCAGTGGTCATCGTGGGTTTCGCTCACCAAACCTTGAATTCCTTTTGCCTCTCTGTGTTGAATCCATCTTCCAGATCCTATGGCTTCCTCTTTCTTTGTTAATTCCCTTATTTTGGTGTTTCTCTACTAGCTTTCACGATCACCCTTGGGGCTTGGCTGGGTATAGAGTTCTAGGCTAGTAATAATTTTCCCTCAGTATTTTGATGGACTTTTACCTTATCTTCTAGCTTCCAATGTTCTTGAGATGATAAATGCCACTTTAACCTCTGATCCTCTGTGTGTGACCTTTGACCTGTTATTCCTGCTCCTACCCTCCCAGGGGGTTTTAGGATCTGCTCTTTAACCTTAGGCTATTTAAATTTCCTGTTAATGTGCTTTAGGCAAAACTTTTCTTTAATTGGAGTCCCTGAGTGGTGACGCACTTGGCTACTAGCCAAAAGGTTGGTGATTTGAGTCCACCCAGAGGTTCCTCAGAAGAAAGGCCTGGTGATCTACTTCCAAAAAATCAGTCATTGAAAATCCTATGGAGCACAGTTCCACTCTGACACACATGAGGTCACCATGAGTCAGGATCAACTAGACAGCGACTGGTTAATTGGTTTCTTTAATTCATTGTGCTAGCACGCTGTGGGCCCTTTCAGTCCAGAAAATCATATCCCATAGTTCTGGGATATTTTAAAGTATTTTTTCCTTCAGTAATTTCCTTCCGCCTATTCTGTTTGTTCTCTCTGAACTAGCTTTTGTTTTATATTGGACCTCTTATATTGATCTTCTAATGTTCTTATCTTTTTGCTTCTCTTTTCCTTCTCTCTCTTTTTTTTTTTTTAATCATAGTTTCTGAGAAGTTACTTAACTTTAGTTCCACCTATTTATTGAGTTTTATTTTCTGTTTTGGTATTTTTAATTGTTAATACCTCTTTACTGCCCTTTGAATGTTCTTGCCCTATGGATGCAGTACGTTCTCTCCTCTCAAAGGTAGGACAAGTCTGTCTTGTTCTCTCACCTTGCACTGCCTCTGTTTGTTCTGAGTTCCTTTTCTTCTCTTGTTTGTTTTGATATGTGCATTCCATGTTGAAGGTTTTTCTCATGATCATTGCATGTTCATTTATACTAGGAAGGTAGCATCAAAGGTAGACTGTAAGTTTATTATGTGGGAATGCACTTGCCAATAAGGGCTTTGCTGAGGATGATCAGGTAGGGGCCCAGCTGTTCCGTTGGGAGGTTCTCCAAAATTCAGTGTTTTTGGTCTTCCTCAGGTTTCTGGCCTGGGTCATGTACCTGTGGCAACCAGTGTTCTGGGAGCCTACTGGGGAAAGAGGACTGAAGAGGGGTGAGACCTCATAGTTTTGCTTATTCTCCTGTCTTTGCCCAGGGCCTCATCACCACCCCAACTGTGTCTGGCATCCTCCTCCAAAGAATAAAACTCTAGGCTTCTGTTGGGGTGAGGTTGAGGTGGGGATGTTCTCAGGTTGTGTGAGGCTGGGATTTAATTACTCTTCAGACAGACTTGGATTCCCTGGCGGTGCAAACAGTTGATGCACTTGGCTGCTAACCAAAAGTTTGATGGTTTGAGTCCACCCAGAGGTGCCTCAGAAGAAAGGCCTGGTGTTCTACTTGTGAAAAATCAGCCATTAAAAACCCTGTGGAGCCCAGTTCTGCTCTGACACACATGAGGTCGCCATGTGTCAGAACTGACTCAATGGAACTGGTTTCTTATTCAGACAGACTTATCAATCCTCCTTTCTTCAGTCCCTCCACCTACTTCCAGTTTCAGGGACACCTGGCCCTTCAGTTTCTGAGTTTGTCTGCAGCACGAACAGGCTTGTTTCTTGCTGGCCAACCCCTCTGCAGGCCCTTAGCAGCAGACAGAGCTGAGCATTCAGCCAATTTCTACTCCTTCCCTTAGTCCTCATGGGTGCACGCCCTTCTTACTGTTTGACTACAAGTCCTGGTAACTGGGAAAGCAGTTTCCCTGCATTATCTCTTTGGCCCATCCTCATAACCCTATGAGGTAGGTACTGTTATCATCCCCATTTTAAAGGGGAGGAAACTGAGATACTTAGAGTGGGTAGGGGATCTATGTTAGGGGAGACTGCTAGTGAGTGAGAGACCTATGGTTTAAACCAGCCTATCTGACCCCAAAGCCCTTGCCCTGAACTACATTGTTAGGAAGCCTCATAGGAGGTGGGGCAAAGCAGAAAGTGGGGTCAAGGTGTGGGAAGAAAGTGAGCCCAACTCTCCTCTGAATCTCTGCAATTGGCTTGAGTCTTCTATTGAGTCTTAAGATACAAAATTTGCTACCCAGAAGTTCTAGAGGGTGGGGGGCTGTGCCTTTGGGGGAGGTCGTGGTTGGCAAAGCCAATGAACTTTGTGCTCATCCTGAGCACTTCACAAAGCGTTTGAGCTTAAATACAATGTGAAGAAGGAAGCTGTCATGGATTGAACCGTGTCCACCAAAAATGTATTAACTTGGCTAGGCCTTGATTCCTAGTACTGTGTGGTCATCCTCCATTTTGTCATATGATGTAACTGTCCTATGTGTTGTAAATCCTAATATCTGCCTGTAGTTAATACGGCAAGATTAGGTTAAGTTAAAGAGGACTGGGGTGGGATGCAACACCCTTACTCAGGTCATGGCCCTGATCTGATATAAAGGGAGTTTCCCTGGGGTGTGGCCTGCATCACCTTTTATCTTACAAGAGATAAAAGGAGAGAGAAATGAGCAGAGAGAGGGACCTACTACCACGAAAAGAGAAGAGCCAGGAACAGAGCATATCCTTTGGACAAGGGGTCCCTGTGCTGAGAACCTCTTAGGAGAAGATTGATGCCAAGACACATGGAGATTTCCAAGGGAAGCTGGGCCCACAGATGTTGAAAGGAGACAAAGCCCTTCCCTCAGAGCCAACAGAGAGAGAAAGCCTTCCCTTAGAGCTGGTGCCTTGAATTCAGACATCTAGCCTCCTAAACCATGAAAGAATAATTTTCTGTTTGTTAAAGCTATCCACTTGTGATATTTCTCTTATAGCAGCACTAGATAACTAAGAATTATTCTGAGAGCAGAGGTTCGCACACCTACTGCACATTGTAATCTCCCGGGGAGCCTTTAAAAATCCAGATGCCCAGGGTCTTCCCACCCCAGACCAATTAAATCAGAACCCTTGGGGTTGAGACCCAGGAATCTGTATTTTTTGATCCTCGGGTAATTCCAACGTGCAGGCAAGTTCAGAAGCAGTGCTGTAAACCAGCGCTTCTCACACTGTGATGTGTATCTCAGTCACCCAGGGATCTTGTTAAAGTGCAGATTCTGATTCACTAGGTCTATCCAACTCTTGAGTCCCTGGGTGGTGCAAAGAGTTAATTCGCTCAGCTGCTAACCAAAAGGTTGGAGGTTCAAGTCTACCTAGAGGTGCCTTGGAAGAAAGACCTAATGATCTACTTCTGAAAAATCAGCCACTGAGAACCCTATGGAGCACAGTTCTACTCTGACACACATGGGGTCACCATGAGTCACAACTAACTTGGTGCAACTGGTTTGGTTTGGACTCAGCTCCCAGGTGATACTGCTGGTCCAGGGAGCACACTGTGTGTACGGAGGATGCAGGTGATCCTGAGCAGGTGCAACTGTAGGAAACTCTTTCCTGGAAGGCTCCATCCAAGGTTGGCATTCAGATGTGAATTTCAAGTTAATGGCTAACTTCTTTTTTCATAATTACTATAAAAATTCATTTATTGCAAAAGAGGTATAAATTCTGTAACAGTTCTTAAAAATGTAAGCAGATTATTCATTAGTGAGGGCATCTTCTGAAAGGTGTAGACATTACTAAAGATTACATAAGGGAGGCTGGCGAGGGGGCACTTACACCTCAGCATTAGGGCTATAACCAGGGCTAACAACCAGCTGAGCACACCAGGGGCCACCACTACTCTCTGTGGCTCTATGGCCATTAAGCTCTTCCAGTCTCTCTCTTCTGCTGACTCCTCCCTCCTCTTCGCCCTCCTCTCTGCCACTCCCTATCTGCCACCTTCAAGAACAATACAACAAAATCCCTCCCCTTAAGTAAAAAACAGCAGCCTGCCCTCTCCCTTGTAAGTACTCAGTGTCTCAAACACAGATCAATGCCTGCTCCCAAAGGCAGAAGGAATTCTGATAAGTTAAATAGTCTTATGTTGTTATAGCATGAGAAGAAATCTAGGTTTTTTAAAAAAAAAAAAACGTGTTTTTGTGCATTTTACATGATGGTTAAGGAATTCCAGATGCATTCCAAGGGATCTCAGCGTTCTTTATTTAATATTTTCACCACCGTCCTCCCACCCCAACTTGGTTTCTCATATTCTCCCTGCTTTTCTCCACCAGCAGGCACAGGTACCACATATCAGAGAGAAAGAATAATTCAAGAGGAAATCTGTATTGTTCTTGTTCTATAAATTGGGTTTAATAATTCATCTGAAAGAGAATTTTCAGCAGCAAGGTTTGCATACAAAAAGGGAACATGCCTTCCCTAGGCAGTCGTCTGTTACTCTTGCTGATATGCTGAGTGGGGAGAAACAATGGCCTGTGGGTCAAAGTGGAGATCTCAGATTCCTTAAAGACATCATGGTCTCCAGACAGGCAAAAGTGATTTTGGAGCAAGCTTTGCAAGGAAAGAAATTTAAACCACACCCTAAAAGTCTCCTCTTTGTCACTGCAGAAATCCACCTAGAGGTCATTGGGAAAAACATGGGTATTCCGAAAACGTCTGCAGATTGTGAATCTATTCATTTCCTGGTCATAAAATGCCACCTGCCCAAGGCCCCACCATTGCCTCATATACCTAACCAATGTCATCTTGTGCGTCAGACAGTGGCAGGTTTGGGGGTCTGCAGGTCTACACACACACACACACACACACATACACACGCACACACACACACACCCACAGCTGTTTAGAATGTCAAGAAAATCAGTCCTTCACACAGCTGCGCTGCTCATGCGTGACAAGCTGACTTTAAATATTTGTCACTCCAACTTGCTGATACGGGAGGAGGGGAAGCTGGTAGAACGAAAGGAGAAGAAAATTAACAGAACCCTCTAATTGCCCAGGTTTGTTGCCTTGAATATTTCTGCAGTAGCTCCACGGCAGGTAGCACTGTCCACGTTTGCAGACCTGACAACGGGTGAGTTGTCGGGGAGCAAAGGCCCAGCAAAAGAAGCAATTAATACCTCCTTTTTCATTTTATAGACAGCATCTGTCTCCCTGCCTTAGAAAAAATGGTTGGAGAATTAACTTCCCTGGTTTCTTTTTCCATAATGTCCCTGTTTTACCATGTTCTTTGCAGAGTCTCAATCAGTCTGAGGAGCATCTGACTAAACTGCATTTTCCGAATGTTTCAAATGTCTGCGATCTTAAAAAGTCGTCTTCTTAAAACCCAGCACGTCCCAGTGACATGACTTAGGTATTTTCTTTTTCTTGAAGGGTGTAATGTGTTTTATAATAAAGATTCTCTTGAGTCATGACACCCAGAATTGGTAAAGAAAATGGTCACCTTCATTCTATCTGGAGGTGTGTGAACCAATCCCACCTTTTCAGAGAACAGTTTGATCCCTTTAAGAGTGTGACATTCCTTGACCTGGCAACTCCAATGCTAGCAATTTGTCCTAAGGGAATATTCATGGTGCATCAAAGATTGCTGCATTCTAGTGTTCATCATTTCTAATAGCAAACATTGGGGAACAACCGACATGCCCCCAAATAAGACTACTAATTAGCTAAATAGACTATGGTAAATTCATATAATGAAATACTGTGCAGTCATTAAAAAGAGTTTTAGAGGAATGTTTGACAATATGGGGAAATGTTCATGATGTATTGTTAAATGGAAAAAAAAAATTACAAACCAGAATGTACATTATGATACTGTTTTAAATTTATTTGAATAATATTCATTTATTGTAATATATATGAATAGGGAAAATGACTGGTAGGAGTTTCAACAACATACAGTCCATGGGGGGAGCTGAGGTGATCGGAGACTTTTTGTTTCCTCTGTATGCTGTCCTGTATTTTCCTAACATAATGCATCACTTACAGTCAGGAAAATAATGAATAATTCAGAAACAAAGCCTCAAATGTGTTATCAAATATATGCATTGTTACATTTACAAGATGCTACAGATCAGTGAAAGTGCAAGCGCCCTTTATTTGATAAAGTGCTGTTTTGAGAGATTTCGCTTTGCCATACCAAAGTCAATGACTTTGATGCTTTCTGTGCCTTTAAGTCACACAGGGAGCTGCCTCTGGGTTTTAGATTAACTGAAATGATGGTGTTTCAGATGGAGAGAGGTGAAAGGGTCCCCTTAACCATTGCTTTTCAAGCAGGAGTGGGGAGGGGTGCTCTTATGTTTTAGAAATAATGAGTAGTGAGTTAAGATGTAGATTCTGGAGCCAGACTGTCTCAGTTCAAAGCCTCTTAATAGCTGGGCGACTTAACCTCTCTGTGCCTCACTTCCTCATTCAGAAATGGAAGATAATAATAGCACCTACTTCACTGAGCTGTGAGGGTTACTCGAGTGAATCCAAGTGAAGTGCTTAGAACCACAGTGCCCTGACACAGAGTAAGCACTCAGCAAATGTGAGCTCTCATTAGAAACTGAAAATCTTCCTCTCACCCCGCAAAGGGAGGCACCTGAAACCCCTGCATCATGCTTTGCTTTGGGGCAAGGCACTCAAGGCCCCCAAGAAATACAGACGTGCTCTGATCTAAATGCCTGGTGGGACCTTGTTTGAGGCAGAAACAATGCGTGAGCACTCACTCATGCTTCATGTGCACACAGATGCTTGCACACAACTCACAGACGCACATGCACACATGTGAGCTACAGAGACACACACACACACACACACACAGGCTCCAAGTTAGCACCCACACTACACACAAACACAAACGTACCCACATGCTCCATGTGCACAAACGTGCTTTCACACAACACATAGATGCACATGCACACATGTGCTCACACCCATGTGCACCGTTTCCTCCCTCCCTCTGGACAGCAGAGGTGACTCCAGGCGTCATCTCACCTGGACAAGTCAAGAAAACCTTTCTGAAAGAAAATTGAAATCGCCATTGAACACACTGATATGAAAAATCAATCATCATTTTTATTTTTATGATGGAAACATCAAGTGCAAAAATCACAAAAATTTTATGTAGGCTCCAGACTGCTTTCTCTCAGCAACTCAGCAGTCTTCCAAGTAACAATAAAAATAATCTTAAAAGGTTCCTCTTATGTATCTTATGGAATGTGTGTTAAAGTCTTGAATGCTAAAACTCCGTTGGAATCTCAGTTTTCATTATCAAGTGAATTTGATCAATTTCGACAAAGGTAAAAAAAAAATTAAAAAAGTAAAATCGTCGAAAAAGAATGTTAAAAGCCCACTAAATACTTTCTGGCCTTCGGTGCAGTGTTGGAAGTCAATTCATTATCCTTTTTCTTCTTTTTGGTTTTTACTCTATATGTGCAAGCCTTACAAATAATGTGTCTTCTTTTAGAGCTGATTTGACCCCACTCCTCTTTCGGCAAAACTTTTATTTGCATTTCCCTTCTGCTTCCAACAGGTCTGTATATTAACAGCATGCCTCCCTTTTGGCACAACAGCCTCATCCATTACATCAGCAGAGAGCTGGCACTAGGGCTCCTCAGTGCCTGCTAATTCCCCTTTCCTCCCTGCTGCCCTTACTGCCTCAGAGCCACAAACCATCAGCAACCCTTTCTCCCTTCGCCTTCCCAGCCCCAGCCCCATGCCTCTGTCCCATGGTCCAGTGTGGCCACTTCCCACTTCTACAAAGAACAAAACAGTAGGTCCCAGAAAAATGACAGCAGAACTCTACCACTGTTATGATTATTTGGCCCGAAAGCAATCGATTTCCTTGGCCTACATCCCAGGTCCTTCTGGCCCTCTTTGATAAGCTCTTGATGATGATAATCATGAAGATAACAATGGTTACCACTTATCCAGTGCTTCACAAGTATCAGCCACTGTGCTTTTTTGCCTTTTTTTCTTTTAATGTGGATTACCTCATTTAATCCTTTAAACAACCCTAGAAGCAGCTATTATTATTATTACCACTTAACAGGTGAGAAAACTGAGGCTCAGCACGCTAAGTCACCTGGCCAGGACTGGACGAGCCAGAGCTGGACTTGGATGCTTCAGAGCATGCCGTAATGGGGGCACTGGGCTGTCTCTCACAATGTGCAACAACGCTGGCAAAAAGTAGCTGGGGGCTCAGAGGGGTGAAATTTGGAAATCACTTCAAAACATTGAATAGCAGGTTAGGTAGCTGCAGGGCCCGATTACTCAATAAGCAAGGTACTCACCGGCTTACTTGTGCATACTTACCCATCTGTAGTGAACAATTTCACCTGTTTTTCACCACATCTTTGATTTCACCACATTTTTTCACCACAGGCTTACTTACTAATCTGTGGTGAACAATTTCACATGGGTTTCACCACACATGTCACTATAGATTAGTAAGTAAACATAAGTAAACCCGTGCGTAGCTTGCTTAGTGGTTAATCTGCCCCTCTGTAGTTGTCAAACAAAAGATTGGGACAATGATCTCTGAGAGTGTTGATTTGGCTGACACAGCCCAGCAAATCAGTGTCAGGAAAGAAAGTGATAATAAAGTAACCCGATAATGTTTATATTTTTAGTTTCCCAAGCAGGCAGTAAAATTCTGAGAGTCTGGCCAGTAACTTCCCCTTCAGACCTAACATGCTTTGCCCAGTTGCTACATAAATAGAGCACAAGCAGTTACATTCATAGACATTAATCCAAGTTCCCTTCCCAACACTCATTCAACATCTGGATCCATATCCCAGGGAAGGCTCTTCGAGGAGCCCCCTTTAAGGGCTCACTCCCCTGAGGACCACCATATTGAAACAACTCAGTGGTCATGAGGACTTCCTTGACTAATATGAGGGCTTAGCCATCATTCACCTCTTCGTTTTACAAACATGTAGTAAGTGAACCCTATGCACTGTAGGCATTGCAGATAAACGTGGTCTCCATAATTTTATTTAATATTAAGGTTTTAAACAAATCTTCACAGTTGACTCAGAACAGACAGAAACTAGGGATGACGGATGATTCCTATCACTTTGAAGAAAGCTGATGGCAGAAAGCGTCCAAAGGCATCCCCAAAAGAGAAGAAGGAACCCCAAGGACTGGCTTTGCCGTCAGTTACTGAAGATGCAGAAATTTTCTCAGCAGTGGCATCACTAGGGTTGGTGTCTCCTGTGCGGTAACTCATGGTGGCACCGCCGCGCTAATTACCACAATATTGTAGCTAAAACAGCAGAAAATTGACGAAATCAGCGACTATCGGCAACGAAAACAACAGCACGTGCTTGTAGCATCTGTAGACGAAACCATGTGATTCGAAGTGTCATTGTAATTGGGTAATAAGGACAGCTCTGAATGGAGAGCATTAGAAGGTTCAAAAAGTAAATTAGCATAAAGTTTTAGCCTTGTAGGTATATTGAGACATATAAACTGGGCTTACGAAAAATGTTTTTGTTATTATAACTAATGACAGTTATAAAAAATAATAAATTCCTGCTGAAATACTGCACAAAAAATTTATAGACAGTCATTTTGGTGTCACTCCCTCTGACAGCGTTACCCAGTGTGGTTCGTACCCCCTGCAGCCCCTAGTGATGACGCCACTGCTTCTCAGGAATACACGGGACAGGTTGTCCACACCACAGGGCAAGGCAGACAGCTTATCGCAGCAGCTGAACTACCTTCTTATTTTTTAAAGTTACCAAGACAATGTATGCTTGATATGAAAACTTAAACCCTAAATAAATATAAAAAAGGGATATAATCCTTTCACTGTCCCCCACTCTACAATCTCACTCTCCGGGGATAACTCCTGTTAGCAGTTTAGTGTTGGGTCAAAGGAGCCTAATTCTTTCCCGAACAGACAGGGGAAAAAAAAAAAAAAAATCCTAAGGAACATGGCCCATAGGAAAACTAAAACCATGGGGGTCGTGGAGTCTCAGCTAGCTTGGTTACAAGATCCTTCCTGGTGGAGTAACTATTCCTGCCTTATCCTTGACTTCTGTTAGCGGCATTGGAAGGGAAGGTTAAGATGGATACTATTTCCCCTCACGTGGAATCTGTGACTCAGTGGAGGTTGCCAGGCAAACTCTCATTCCTTCCTCTGGATTAAGGCATTACAGGTTCTGGTTAGAACCTAAACGTGTTCATCTGATTGCTGTTACAATCAAGCCTTAGCCAACACTGTCTTTGTGATAAATTAACTTATTAAATCAGTAACGTGTAGAACCTTAGGGAAAGAAACAGGTATGTTTTGAGACAAGGAGGAGAGAATTGGGCTGGTGAGCTAATGCCTGGGTCATCATAGGGGCTCTAAGCAGCTGGAGTTGTGGAGAGTTTGACAATGGAAAGAAGGGATCATGGCTGGAGGGGTGAACTGGTTCAGGGCATAAACATCACTCACTTACAATTTTGCTTTGGAGCAAACACAACAGTCATTATAGTACGAAGTTAGATTTTGGCTAATTTTGACTAATTTATATCAGCGCAGATTTATCAAAGGACTCCACACACTCTGCCTAGAACTTTGATCTTGAAGGCAACTGAAAAAATCTGGAAGGCTAGAGTAAAGAGGAGAGGCTGCAACTGCCAGTTGGCCCCCTAATATTCATGAAGAAGACTGCATGGCCCAGCCTCCCTTGTTAAGTGTGGCCATGTGACTAGATTCTGACCAAGGGTAATGAGTGGAAGCGGAGGGTGCAGTTTCTCCATAGTGCCTTGTTTCACAGTGGGTTCTGCAGAAACAGATACTGACACAAGGATTTGAAAGCATTTTGTTTATTTGGGAGCTGATTTCAGGAAGCATCAGTAGGGAAGTGGGGAAATGTGTTAGTCTGGATCTTCTGAGAAGTAGATGCCAAGATGGGATTAAACACAAGGGTTTTATTAGAGGAAACGTGTATGTGAGAGAATATAGGGAGGGAGTTTGGACAAGCCTGCAAGAGCCATCAGATCCCATGTAAGTCTAGCCTGGGTGAAGGAGAGAGGGAGAGAATATCTCCAACTGCCAGACAGACTAAGGAAAGTTCAGCAAAGCCATCAGATTGTCCTTGAGCCAAAGCCAGCCATCAGAGGAGTCCCACAACCCCTAAGAGGGGTGCCTTAGCATTCCTGCTGCACTCCGTTGAGAAAGCATGGCCACAGAACAGGGTTTCACGGTGTAACAGTTGGGCCCTTGGTTAATTAGGGTTGCTATGAGTTGGAACGCCCACGTATCTGTCAGTTTGTCGTACTGTGGGGGCTGTGATGCTGGAAGCTTTACCACTGGTATTCAGATACCAGCAGGGTCACCCATGGCAGACAGGTTTCAGCTGAGCTTCCAGACTAAGACAGACTAGGAAGAAGGACCCAGCAGTCTACTTCTGAAAAGAATTAGCCAGTAAAAATCTCATGAATAACAGAGGAATGGGCTCAACCATAACAACGATTGTGAGGATGGCACAAGACCAGGCAGTGCTTCGTTCTGTTGTACACAGAGTCGCTATGAGTTGGAATTGATTTGATGGCACCTAACAAAAGCAACATGAGTTGGGATGGACACAAAGGTACACAACAACAACACAGCTAGTTGGGAGGGAGTGTGAGGTGCACTGTCAGGAAATGAGACAGGAAGGGAGGAAGCCATTACAGAGTGTACTGAGGTAAGCAGTTTACCGCTGTAGGAAACTGAGGCCCAGTCCTGATGGGGACCTCTGGGAGACTATAGGACACTTCCCACTTGAAGGCATGGAAGGTGGCAAACAAACTTCCACCTCTCAAAGCCACTGATTTGCTGGCCTTTTTTACCTCAGCTAAACTGGTGTCATAATTAGCACAGAGCTCAACACCAAGTGTGAATGCACTGATACCCAGAGACATTCTTTATATTTCATTTTTGAGAAAGCATTTCCATGTGCCCTTCCTTGGAACCTTTTCAATGGAGCTGCTAACAAACTGAATATATAACTGGTTTGGGTTATGCTTCCTCTGTCTCCACACTCCTCCCTCATTTCCTGTCTCCTTACCTTACAGAAACGTGTGAAATGCCCCAAAAGTGAGGAACACAGAGCAAAGAGTTCTGGATAAAACAAGACAGAGAAATCCCCCTCTATAAGGTCACACCGCCAAATCCCTAATTATAACCACCTTCCCTCTTTACATTTCTGTGTAAAAACTTAGGGCCAGTCCAGAATATATAAAGAACGGATACAGTTCAACAAGTGGAAGCAGCTTGAGATAGGGAGCCTAGAACAACTGCCACTAATTATCTATCATGAATCACTCAACCCTTATGAGCCTCAGAAACGATCCAGTTGATTTTAGAGATGGGTAATAACAACAATGGCAATAGCTAACTGTTGTTGACCAAGAAGCCAAGCACTTTTAATAGATTAACTCATTTAATCTGCACAGCCACCCGACAATGTGGGTGATATCACCATTAAGAGAAACTGGGGCAAAAAGCAGTGAAAACATTGTCCAAGGTCACAGCCAGTAAATATCAGATTCAAATGCAGGTAGTTGAACTCCAGGGCCAGGAACTAAATTCTTTGGATTCTAAAATGCTGAGATTTGCCCCAGAATGAAATCTTTCTAGGACTGCAATGCTCTTAGGTGCTGCCTTTGTGATATGGAAGGACTTGACTCTTATCCCATGACTATGCTCCCATCCTGCCTTCTCTCATTGACGGCTCTTCCTCTGGAAATTTACAGCCTTGTAAAGGACAAGATGATCTCCCTCTTCCTTGATTTACCTAATCTGATTAGACACAAATTGTAATGTCTTGATTTGGGGAACTTCCTTTTGCCAAATTAAATCCCCTGAGATCTCTCACACACTAAACTTGATTTATGAACTCCAGACTCTCTCTGTCCTCCATGATTTTCATTACTGAAACCAGGTGATGCCAACTTTCAAGCAAGAGACAGCCAGTGATAAATTCTTGGTTTCCTGTGAATTCAGAGAGCGTTAGAGGTCACATGTTTCAAATGCAGAGTAAATCACCTTGACTTTACTCACCAGGATAACAATTAGACAATGACAATTGGATGAGCCCAGGGTTTTAACAGAACACCTGGCTTAGTATTGAAATACTAATTAAATTATTTTTATGACTATTTCCAGTAATTTAGCATTTCATTCAGAAAATGCCATGTCTACTATGAATTTCTCCAACTGTGGTACATGGTGTACATTCTGGGACCATAATGACAATAAATATATCTACATTTATTAAGCACTTACTAGGTTCCCAATGGGGTTCCTGGGTGGTGCAAACAGTTAATGTGCTCAGTTGCTAACCGAAAGGTTAGAAGTTTGAGGCCACCCAGAGGTGCCTTGGAAGACAGACCTGGCAATCTACCTCTGAAAAATAAGCCATTGAAAATCCTGTGGCTCCCAAGGTGAAAAACAATTGGTTTCTATTGGCCTAGAGCAACAGAAGAAGAAGGAGAATCAGAAATAGGAGGAGGAAGTGGAATGTGTGGTTAATTGCCTCCATAAACTGCCTCCCTTGCCATGAGTCCAGAATTGAATGGTGCCCAGATACCATTGCTGAAGTTTTGATCAAAGAACCTATAGAAGAATTTTGATCAAAGGGGGAAATAATGCAGAACAGAATTTCAAATTCTCATGGAATTCAGACTTTTTAGAGCCATTGAGGCTGGATGAACCCCCAAAACTATTGCCCTGAGATAATCTTTAAATCTTAAACCAAAATATCTCTTGAAGTCTTCTTTAAACCAAACAGTAGATTAGTTTAATTAGTAAAGAATGTTTGCCTTGAGTAGTGTGCTTTTTTTAAAGAACAATCTATATGAAATCAAATTGGTAACACCAATTCAAAAGATCAGGTAGAAAGCTTAGGGGGGAAGTGAGTTTATGTTTATGGGAAAGGAACAACTCAGAAAGGGAGGATGAGAATGGTTGCACAACTTGAAGAATTTAATCAATGTCACTGAATTGTACATGTAGAAATTGTTGAATTGGTGTATGTTTTGCTGTGTATATTTTCAACAACAATAAAAAAAGAACAAAAGAAAGAAAACCCTATGGAGCACAGTTCTACTCCGACACACATGGAGTCACCATGAGTAAGAATCAACTTGACTGCAACTGGTTATGTTTCCAACACCATGCCAAATAAACACCATCTATTTAACTTTTTGTCCCCGTTGTATAGATAAGGAAACTGACCCTCAGAGAGGTCAAGTCACTTGTCCAAGATGTCATAGGCAGAATAATGACTCCCCCAAAGATTTCCATGTCCTAATCCCTGTAACCTGTGACTGTGTGGCCTTATGTGGCATAAGGGACTTTGCAGATGTAATTAAGGATCTTGAAAGGGGGAGATTATCCTGGACTATCCAGGTGGACTCATTCTAATCATAAGAGTCCTTATAAGGAAAAAGGAAGGCAGGAGAGTCAGAGAAGAAAGATGTGATGGAAGCAGAGGTTGACATGATTTGATTGCTGACTTTGAAGATGGCCAGGGGCTACAAGCCAAGGAATACAGGCATCCTCTAGAAGCTGGAAAAGGCGAGGAAGTATATTCCCCACTAAATTCTCAGAAGGAACACAACCCTGCCAATATAGTTTAAACTTCTAATCTCCAGAACTCTAAGATAATAAATTTGTGTTGTTTTAGACAACTAAGTTTGTGGAAATTTGTTACAGCAGTCATAGGAAAATACTAGACAAGGTCATGCAGCCCTTGAGTGGTAGCGACAGGATTTGAACCCATCTATCTGGTGGTGCAGTGGTTAAGAGCTCGGCTACTAATCAAAAAGTTTGGCCGTTTGAATCCACCAGCTGCTCCTTGGAAACCCTATAGGGCAGTTCTATGAGTTGGAATAGACTCGACGGCAACAGGTTTTTTTTTTTTTTTTTTTTTTAATCTGTGACTGTAGAGTCCATGCTCTTTATTTCTAGGCTAAATAGCCACATAATTTAAATAACCAAAAACCAAAGCCACTGCCTTCGAGTGGATTCCAACTCATAGCAACCCTATAGGACTGCCCCATAGGGTTTCCAATGAGTGCCTTAAAATATGATTTTCTATAAAAGAAAATATGATATTATGAAATAAGATGTAAAATCTGAAAGATGTTTTTAAGATAAAATATGAGATGTTAGAAAAACCCAGTATCTTAGGCTGAGTTCTCTAGAGGAGCAAAACCAATGAAACGTATACATATATATATGTGTGTGTGTGTGTGTGTGTGTGTGTGTGTGTGTGTGTGTGTGTGTGTGTGTGTGTGTAGAGAAAGAGAGAGAGAGAGATTTAATTCAAGGAAATCACTCATGCAGTTGTGGAGGCTGGCAAGTACCAAAATCCGTGGGCCAGGCATCAGGCTGATGGCTTCTCCTGACTCACATTGTTGCAAGGGCTGATGAACCTAAAATCAGCAGGTCAGACAGCAGGCTACTGGCTCATGTCCCAAGAACCGGAGCTTAGATGATGATGAGTTGGATGCAGGATCCAGAGGGAAAGTGAGCCTTGCTGGAACATCCATCCATTTATATACTGGAGGCAGGCTGCACCCCAAAAGGAAACTTCCTTTTCAACTGATTGGCTGCTCATAGCAGATCTCATGGGAGGTGATTACATTGTATCAGAGCTCATCATGGAGTTGATTACATTTTACCAGATCTCATCATGGGAGTGATTGCATTATATTACATTATGGAAGTGCAATCAGTACAATGTCTGCCAAACCACTGAGAACTGAAGCCTACCCAAGCTGACAAATAGTATTAACCATCATCACGCCCAGACAATAGACTAAAGCAACAGACTAGAAGATGTGGAACTAGGCTCGTCTTTCTATGGTAAATTGGTATAAAGATGAAGGTGAAACCAAAAAGCCATGGGAAAAGGATGGATTGTTTAGTTGGTGGTAGTGGGAAAACTGGAATAAAGTAAAGCTGGACCCTACCTCACACCCTCTAAAGGTAGACTCCAGGTTCATTAAAGACCTAAATGTGAAAGGAAGACTATAAAGCCAATAGTGTATGAGAATATCTTTGTAACCAAGAGATGGACAAGGCTTTCTCAAATGGGTCCCCAAGAGCACAAACCATAAGACAAGCACACATACAATAAAAAATAGAAAAATCAGTGGATTTGACTATACTAAGTGAAGGGATCTCTATTCAATATACCAGGTCCCTGGGTGGCACAAGCTATTTGCAATCAGCTGCTACCCTAAAGGTTGGCTGTTGGAACCCACCTACCAGCTCCTTGGAAGAAAGACCTGGAGGTCTGCTTCTGCAAAGATTACAGCCAAGAAACCCCATGGAGCAGTTCTACTCTGTAACACATGAGGTTGTCATGAGTAGGAATTGACTCTATGGCAATGAGTTTTGTTTTGTTTTTTCCCCAGTATTCAATATATGAGGGATTAGTGGTTCAGTGGTGGAATTTTTGTCTTCCAAGCAGGAGACCCAGATTTGATTTCCAACCAGTGCACCTCATGCACAGCCACCATTTGTCTGTTAGTGGAGGCTTGCATGTTGCTATAATGCTGAACAGGTTTCAGAGGAGCTTCCAGACTAAGACAGACTGGGAAGAAAGGCCTGGCAATCTACTTCCAAAAATCAGCCAGTGAAAGCAGTCCAGTCTGTGACCGATCATGGGGATGGCACAAGACCAGGCAACATTTTGTTGCATTGTGCATGGGTCACCATGAATGGAGGTCTGACTCGAAGGCAGCTAACAACAATCCAATAAAGAAATATGATAAATAGGTGTTCACCTGGGAAAAGATATATGTAATGATTAAAAAAGACAGACTTAATTTTTATACTCTATGGAGAACTCCTGCAAATTAAAAAAACAAGTAACCTACTAGAACACAACTAAATACTCACGAACAACAGAAGATAAATTAGATAACCGGGACCATCTAAAAATTAAATACTTATGCTCATCAAAAGGCTTTATCAAAAGAGTTAAAAGAGAACTTATATACTGGAAAAAAAATCTTTGGCAACAGTATATCTAACAAAGGCCTAATGTCTAAAATATATAGAAAACGTCAACAACTCAACAACAAAAAGACAAACATTCCAATCAAAAAATGGGCAAAGGACATGAACAGACACTTCACCAAAGAGGACATTCAGGTGGCCAACAAACACATGAAAAGATGCTCATTATCATTACAGAGATACAAATCAAAACTACAATGAGATACCATCTCACTCCTGCAAAAATGGCAATGATTAAAAAAAAAAAAACCAGAAAACAACAAATGTTGGTGAGGTTGTGAGGAGATTGGAACTCCTGTACACTGCTGGTGGGATTGTGAAATGGTACAACAATTATGGAAAACAGTATGGTGTTTCCTCAAAAAGCTAAAAATAGAAATACCTTATGATCTAGGAATCTCACTTGTCTTAGGCTGGGTTCTCTAGAGAAGCAAAACCAGTAAAATGTATAAATGTATATACAGAGAGATTTATATCAAGGAAATGGCTCACACAGTTGTAGAGGCTGGAAAGTCCAAAGTCCGTGGGTGAGGCTGGAGGCTTCTCTTGACTCACATAGCTGCAGAGGCTGGCAAACCCAAGATCAGCAGGTCAGATAGAAGGGCTCTGGCCCACAGGCTACAGAGACCAATGAATCCCAAGACTGACAGGCAAGACGGCAGGTAAGCAGCTAGCTCAAGTCCCAAGAACTAGAGATCAGATGAACAGGAGCCAGCTGTAGGATCCAGAGCCAGCAAAAGCCCACAAGCCTTGCCAGAAAGTCCACCTATATTGGATACAGGCCACACCCCCAAGGAAACTTCCTTTCAAATGATTGGCTATTCACAGCAGATCCCATCATGGAGGTGATCATATTATATCAGATCTCATCATGGAAGTGATTACATCATTATACAACTGCCAAACAACATCATAACTGTCAAACCGCTGAGAATCATGGCCCAGCCAAGTTGTCACACAACCATAACAATCACACCACTCATAGCTACAAATCCAAGAGCTATAAGAGCAGTGACATGAACCAACATATGCACACCTGTGTCCATCGAGGCATTATTCACAATAACAAAAAGATGGAAACCACCTAAGTACTCATCAGTGAATGAATGGATAAACATATTGTGGGGCATACATACAAGGGAATACTACACAACTATAAAGAATAATGAGGAGTCCGTGAAACATAAAATGGATGAATCTGGAGGACATTATGTTGAGTGAAATACATCAATCACAGAAGGACAAATATTGTATGGTCTCACTATTATAAAAAGTGAAGAATAGGTATACACACAGAAAGCAACATTCTTTGATAGTTACTAGGTGTAGGAGCAGGAGGGAGGGGGAGTCACTCTCTAGATAGTGGACACTTGTTATTTTTGTTGATGGGAAAGGCAATACCCAATATGGGTGAAGCCTGCACAAATTGACCAAGGTAAATGAAGATAGTAAGAAGTATGCAAGAAAAAGGGACAATTTTGGTAAATGCTATAACATACACAATTTCGCAATCACGGTAATAACAACCAAAAAATATACGTGTGGTTACACAGGTAGATATATCTGCATGTGTGTGTATAGGAAGTCATATGCAAGCATATGCACGTGCATGTATAGGCGTATTTGTAGGCATGTGTATATAGCTGTTTATGTGCACAGCATATATATTCACAAATATAATAAACCACATAGGGGGCACTGTTATGGATACTTTCTAGACATAACCAAACACCTTGCAGGACTGGTTTACTGGGTTTGAAGACTTGGGACCATGGTCTCATGGGACAACTCGGTCAATTGGCATAACATAGTTGATAAAGATAATGTTCTACATCCTGATTTGGTGAACAGTGTCTGGGGTCTTAAAAGCTTGCCAGTGGCCATCTAAGATACAGCTATTGGTATCTACTCGTCTGGAACAAAAGAGAATAAAGGAAACTGAAGACTCAAAGGAAAAACTAGTCCACAGGACTAATAGCCCACACGAGCCATGGCCTCTTCTAGCCTGAGACCAGAAGTACTAGATAGTGCCCAGCTACCACTACTGACCATTATGACCAGGGACACAATAGAAGGTCCCGGACAGAATGGGGAAAAAATGTAGAACAAAATTCAAATTCCTAAAAAATGCCAGACTTACTGGTCTAACAGAGGAACCCCGGAACCTATCACCCTAAGATATCCTTTGAACTTGGAACTAAAGCCACTTCCAAGGGTCACCTTTCAGCCAAATAATAGGTTGGCTTATAAAATAAACGGTGTCATCCATGAGTAATGTGCTTCCTTCAACAATCAACTATATGAGACCAAATGGTCAACAATTACCCAAAAGCAAAGATGTGAAGGCAAGGAGGGGAGGGGAAACTAGATCGATGGAAACAGAACAACCAGAATAGAAATAATGAGAATGCTGACACATTGTGAAAATTGTAATCAATGTCACAGAACAATTTGTATGAAAATTGTTAAATGGAAACCTAATTTGCTGTGTAAACTTTCACCTATAGCGCAATAAAATATTAAATAAAAAAGAAAGAAAGAAACCTAATAAAGAATAGGCAAGAATATGTATAGGGAATTCACAGATGAGATCTTCAAAGTCACTAATAACTAGATACATGCAATTAAAATGATGGACATAACATATTACCCTCATCAGAACAAGGGAAAAATAGAAAGGCAATAATTAATAGTAAGAGTTGGCAAGGTTGTGGGAAGATGGGAAGTTTTGGGCACTGCTGACAGGAGTATAAACTGGGCCAGGCATTCAGGTAACCTACCTGGTGTATGCCTTAGGAAGTCCCTGGGTGGTGTAAAAGATTAATGTGCTCAGCTGCTAACCAAAAGGTGATGGTTCAGGTCCACCCAGAGATGCCTTGGAAGAAAGGTCTGGTGATCTACTTCTGAAAAATCAGCTATTGAAAGCCCTATGGAGCACAGTTCTACTCTGACACACATGGGGTCGCCATGTGTTAGAATCAACTGGATAGCAACTATCGTTTTTATATGCCCTAGATCCAAGGACCCCTCCCCTGGATAAATATCCTAAAGATCTGTTCACACGGGCCTATAAGGGAGTATGTATAATGATGCTCGTGTCTATGCTGGTTTGGAATTGGAGGCAACCTAGGGTCCATCGCTAGGGGAATGGGGAAAGTGGTGTCGACATACACCGTAGCATGCTCTGCAGCAGCTTGCAGCACACCAGATGTACAGCAATGTGAACGCACTTTAAGACATAGTGCTAAGTGAAAAAAGAGAGTAATTTCCATTGCACAATGCCATCTGCACAAATTAAAGCACAAACAATGCTATATATTTTACAAGAAAATCTACTTATCCAAGAGCTTCTGTCAAACACATTGAAGCGGGTGCCTGTGGGGAGAGGGCAATGGAAGTAGGGATCAGGATAAAAAGGAAAATATATAAATTGAACAGGAGTGAGGACTCGTAGAGCAGTGATGTGAAGACGCTATCACCTGAGCGCTCTCTGCACCTGAAATAATAGTTAAAAAGAGGAGGACCCTTTTTCGCAATAAACCTCACCAAACGACAGCAGTGGGTCCCCAGGTGTAGCCACTTTTGTCCAGGTGTAGCACTTTGTTTTGGTAAGGAGCCCTGGTGGCGCAATGATTAAGTGCTTGATTACTAACCAAAAAGTTTGTGGTTTGAACCCACCAAGCCGCTCCACGGGAGAAGAACCTGGTGATCTGCTTCGGTAAAGGTTACAGTCTGGGAAACCCTATGAGAGTTCTATTCTGTCACATGGGGTCGCTATGAGTCGCAATCGACTTGATAGTATACAACAACAACCATAGCAACAGCACTTTGGTAGGAGATGTGAAGGGCTGACAGGCACCTGTGAGGTCATCTGATTCCAAAGAACACCCCAAGAACTAGCAAGGACGGAAACAGGGTAACTTGTGTCCAGAAAAGTGAAAAATAATTTGAATGTGATCTTTTTAAGCTTGAAAAAAATGAAACTGAAAATTATGAACATATGTTTTGTCTCGTATTTTACAAAATTATGTTTTCAATGCAACTCTGATCGCTGCTGTATTCGTAGAGCGCACAGCCAATAATTGTGCTATAATTACTTCTTGAATGAATAAAT
This sequence comes from Dugong dugon, assembly GCA_030035585.1. Lineage (NCBI taxonomy): Eukaryota > Metazoa > Chordata > Mammalia > Sirenia > Dugongidae > Dugong > Dugong dugon. The sequence goes on along the minus strand of CM057481.1, from coordinate 23,373,890 downwards.
GAATGAATGAATGATGACCAGCTCTTAGAAAGGACAAAGGTTGAATCAAGCGTTAATTTTCCCTCATAACTTTCTACTTTTTTTTTTTTTAATTTAATTTTTAACTGGTCTCACTCTGCTGGATTTTTAGCTTTTGCTGACTTTGCATGTGAATTTAGCAATTTTCCAGCTTCACTTTAATCAACCTCATGAAATTCTGCACCTTTGCAGATTGTTGGGATTTCTCTTTGCAATTCATCTGCATTGTATTTGCATTGCAGGCAAGGACAGGGACATTGTCATGGGGGCCAATTTTGTAAGAGATGGTTCAGAAGCGACCACGTGATCATTGTGTTCGCTTCAGCTTTCCATGCAATCCTGCTCCTCTGAAGACTCAGACACAGAACAGCCAGACCATAAAGATACTGTCTACTACCCCCACTTCAAAGGCAAGAAAACTGAGAGGGTAAGTGGCTTGTCCAAAGTCGCATGGCTTCAAAGTGACAAACCACAGAAAGCACATTGGGAAGGAGACCAGAAGAGACAGGTCGCACCCAATGACCTGCAAATGATAGAAAAGTATGGAGGTGAAGGTGGCAGGTGGAGTGCTGGCTCTCTGCTCACTATTATTAATAATAATAGTTTGTAATTATACTTCTGAGAGGAGCCCTACTGGTGTAACGGTTAAGCACTCAGCTGCTAACCGAGAGGTTGGTGGTTCAAACCCATCGAGCAGCTCCACAGTAGAAAGACCCAGAAATCTGCTTCCGTAAAGATTAAGCATAAACCAAAACCAAACCCGTTGCTGTCAAGTAGATCCCGACTCATAGAGACCATAAAGGACAGAGTAGAACTGCCACCAAGACTTTCCAAGGCTGTAATCTTTATAGAAGCAGACCACCACATCTTCCTCCCATGAAGTGGCTGGTGGGTTCGAACCGCCAACCTTTTGGTCAGCAGCCACGTGCTTTAGCCATTGCGTCACCAGGGAGCCTCTCCATAAAGATTATGCCTAGAAAACCCTGGGGGGACAGTTCTACTCTGTCACATGATTCAAAATCAACTTGAAGACAACTAACAGCAACACAATAAGAGTTCTGGCCTTGTGGCCTAGACAGGGTTCCCTAGAGAAAGAGGACCAGTAAGATATAGATATAAATAGACTTATTTTAAAGAATTAGCTCATGGGGTCATGGGGGCTGGCAAGTTCAAAACCTGTAGGTCAGGTGACATGTTGGAGACTCCATCAGTTTTGTGTCCCAAAATCGGTAGGTCAGGCAGCAGGAGCTGACCCCAAAACCATTAAACAAATCTGGGTCTTGCCCTGTGGATGCTTAATAACAGTCCTAATAAATTGCCATTATTTCTGAGCACCTCGATGTGCCCAGGTAAAAGGATGCTTATGAAAAGGAAGGGTGGAAAATCAGAGGGAACTGACATTACAATTTCACAAAAGTCATGAGGAGAGCAGACACATGCTAAGGACATATTGGTCACTGAACAAAGTCCTGCGCTTTTTTCTAAGTGACTGCCGGAGCCTGACAGCTGACTTCTGGTCTGGTGCCTTCAGCGTTGCACGTCTGACACCTGCAGTGATGCTGTCGGATCCCAGAAGACATCAACATTCCACTCATCGCCGTCTAAGTGCGGCATAGAAAGCGCCTAGTCACCAAGGAGGGACAGCTTCCAGTTCTTTTCCTCCCAAGCTGCTGAGAGAGCCATACGCAGAGGAAGCAAAAATGCATCTCTCCACGTTGCCAAGGTAACCCTGCCAGAAGATGCAAAGTGGCTCCGAGAGGAAGTTTACACTGAGCTGAGACTTGAACACACACGGAGGAAGGGGTAAGAACAGCATCACTGAACTCAGAAGAAGCCACCTAGGCCTTGACATTCCCACGATGCTCTGTAGGTTTTTTTTTTTAAGCACTATTTCAGGTTATTCAGCAGCTCGTTTACACAGGATGTGAAAAACCCGAAGAGAAGAAAACAGCGGATTAGAAATTCTAACGGTGAATATAGGAATTTGCTCTTATTCATCTGACAAAGAATGAATGACAAGGATGATCATAATAATGACAAAGAAGATAATCCCAGCAAAATTAGTGGAAAAGTTGACTGGACCGAGAAGGTACTGAAGGACCTTCAGAATAACTAAAATGTATTCAGGGCACTTAGTCACTTGAGTGTGGGCCAGTGGCCCCTTCTTATGAATATTGATGAAGTGTGAATCCAAAGATGCTCCAAACAACATCTGGGGAAGGAGTCACTTAATAAGACAAAAAGGCGAATAACTGTGGAGGGGCAGGCAAAATACCCAGTGGCATTGTGGGTTCTGTTCATCTGGCAGAAAATCAAGTAGTGTGAAATTTTCAGCCACTTTGATCTCTTCCAAATGGAAATGAAACTAACGGTTTCCAGGAGAAGGACTTTTTGCAGACCTCTGAGTACCTGACTTGGCAAAAGCGAGACTCAAACTTTCCCATGGCAAAGTTAGTGAGGATGGAAGCTTCTGGCAAAGTAGGCATTTGGTCTAATAAAGTCAGGTAAACCAAAGACAAAACCTGTTGCCATCGAGTCAATTCTGACTCATAGCGACCCTACAGGACAGAGTAGAACTGCCCCATAGGGTTTCCAAAGAGTGGCTGGTGGATTTGAACTGCTGACCTTTTGGTTAGCAGTCAAGCGCTTAACCACTGCACCACCAGGGCTCCAGCCACTGAAGGAAAGCATCCTGGAGAATCACCCAGATCATCCAGGAAGAGAAAGGCAAAATCACGTGGTTCCCATGTCACTGCCGATGAGCTGCAGCCTATTCTGCAACGTACCCACCTGGGAGAGGCTTTGACTGGATTAGTCAGCAACAGCATCACTACCTGGTGCTCCTTAACTGAAGGAAATTGACCTGCTCTAAATTCCCTTTTATAACCAGTTGCCACTGAGTCAATTCCAGCTCATGGTGCCTTCATGTGTGTCAGAGTGAAACTATGCTCCATTGGGTTTTCAGTGGCTGAAGTTTTGGAAGTAGATTGTCAGGCCTTTCTTCTGAGGTGCCTCTGAGTAGAATCGATCTTCCAGCCTTTCAATTAGCAGCCGAGGATGTTAACCATTTGCAACACCCAAGGACTCCAAATTTCCGTTAGACTGTTGCCCATTCTCTTGTGACTGTGCTGTTCTTGGTGCGTCGCCTATTCTTAGGGTCTCTGGGCCAAATGGGTAAAGGGAAGCAGAGGTTGCAGCTGTGACTACCCAACCCTTGTCATTCTCCCTCTTCTCTCCCGTCTTTCCTCATCCCACTTTCTACCCACAAAGGAGGCAGGGGGCTTGTTTCTCAGGATTATATTGGCTTCTGTCGAGATTTGGTTTTGGCTTGGATTTTCCAAATAATCATATCCAAGAGATCTCCAAAACAAGAGGTTAGTGGGAAGAAAAGATTAGAAGTCAATGGCACTGATATTCCAACAGAAGCAATCCTAAGCAATCAGAATAAAAATTCGGGAGGCAAGGGAGGGGGAGTGTGGAGCAGAGGGGGATCACTAATACTGATTTTCTAAAATGTAATAAAACGTGTAATTGACCCTCATTAGATTTATTCACATTACAAAAAGAAAGCTGTTTGCTAATGAGAAAAGCTTTATTCCCCAAATTTCAGATCACGAATTCATTTTCCCTCTTCCTTGCTAGTCTGGCACATTTTTAAATGGCTTGGTTAAAACAACTATTAATCCTAAATTAAATATCCATGACAATCCCCCAAGAGCCAAGGAAAGTTGCTACTGCTCCTTACCTCATTTTCTCTATGATCAAATTGCTATTTCCTCTCTCAAATGAGGAATACTACCTGTGAGCTATATTAAAGCAGAAGAGTGGGTGAAAGGGAAGAAAGTCAATAAAAATAAAATCGACAATGAAAACATTTCTGCACTGGGACACAGACCGGCATTTTTAGCTTTCTTACCGTGGACTTCCCATTAAGGATTACATTTTAAAAATGAAAGTTAAACATAGAATTAACATGTTATTGTTGTTGTTAGGTGCTGTCAAGTTGATTTCTACTCATAGTAATGCCATGTGACAGAGTGGAACTGCCCCATAGGGTTTTCTAGGCTGTGATCTTTATGGGGACAGATTGCCAGGGAGCAAATTGCCAGGTCTTTCTCCCGTGGAGTCGCTGGTGGAGTTCGAACCGTCAACCTTTCTGTTAGCAGCTGACTGCTTAGACAATGCACCATATGATCCAGCAATTCCACTCCAAGGTATATACTCAAAAGACCTAAGAGCAGGGACTCAAGCAGATATGTGCACACCAATGTTCATTACAGCATTATTCATAATTGCCAAAAGGTGGAAACAACCCAAATGTTCACCAACATATGAACAGATAACCAAAATGTATTATGTACACACAATGGAATGGTGTTCAGCCATAAAGAGAAATTAAGTTCTGATACGTGCTACGACATGGATGAATCTTAAAGACATTATACTGAATGAAATAAGTCAGACACAAAAGGATGAATATTGTATGATCCCACTTATACAAAATACCTGGAATAGGTAAATGCATACAGGCCAAAGTTTATTAGTGGTTGCAGAGGTGGCTGGAGGAGAAAATTGGAAATGGATAGTGGGTATGGTTTCACTACATGATGAGTGTAATTAATGTCACTGAACTGTACAGGTAAAAAAGGTTGAAATGGCAAATGTTTTGTTATATATATTTTACCGCACTATTTTTTTCCAAATCTATAAGGGCTTGCGAAGGACTAAAATGATAAAATTTTAAAAAAAGAAGGAAAGAAAGAGCAAGACTCTTATTACTAGCTGTGTGCCTCATCTGTAAAATATGAATAAAACTGTGAAGAATAATAAGCATGCAATTTACTATATAAATTAAGGAGCCATGGTGGCACAGTGGTTAAGAGCTCGGCTGTTAACCTAAAGATCGGTTGGTTTAAACTCACCAGCCACGCCGCTCTACAGGAGAAAGATATAGCAATCTGCTTCTGTAAAGATTACAGCCTTGGAAAACCTATGGGGCAGTTTCTTCCGTCCTATAGGGTTGCTATGAGTTGGAATCCATTCAACAGCAATGGTCAAAAAACTGCATCAATTGTTGTGAGGTTTACATGCATTAACCCATACAAAGTGCTTAAAACAGTGCGGGGCACCCTGGGGAGGCTGGTTCCCTGTCAGCTGTTGTCACTGTTCTTTCCAATGAGTTCTCACGTGGCACTTAGGCTACTGTCAAATAATATTTAAAAAAATATCTGTTCAACATTTAATTTGTAGGGGTTCTGAGGAACTAATTTCCTATTAATAAATGTATAATTTTTTCTATGCTTGATATAAAAGTAATTACACACACTGGTTACATGCAATTTTCTGGACCAGATAAACTGGGCAGCGTTTTAAATGGTTTAAATATTTAGATAATAAACCACTCTTTCCATTATATGTTTTTCGGTTGCAAAATTTCAGCAACAGTAGCTGCTAAATTCAGCGATGGCCAGCTGGCTAGATTTGCAGGTGGTGGTCCTGCTGCAAACATGTTCACCTCTCACAAGGAAATGGCAAAAATATACAACGGAGCGCGACTGGTCTTGGCTGTTTATTTCCGCTCAAGGTCCTGCCTTCCTTGGCAGGAATGAGGCCGATTTACTTTTTGTCAATCGTAACAATCAACAGAGATACACTGGAGCGAGAGGGGGTATTTTATTTCCCTTGGTGGACAGTATTTATTTTCAAAAGTAGGCCTAATTTAAGGAGCCTGGGTGGAGCAACAGTTAAACACTTGGCTGCTGACTGAAAGATTGGCCGTTCAAACCTACGCAGCAGCTCCACAGGAGAAAGACCTGGCAACCTGCTCCCATAAAGATCACAGCCTAGAAAACCCTATGGGGCAGTTCCACTCTGTCATATGGGGTTGCTATGAGTCAAAATTGACCTAACAACAAGTCTAATTTATGTTTTACCAGCCCCACACAGAATCATGTTTGGAAAACTGAGTTAAGGGGAAGCACATTTTCCAAGGGGTATTTGTTTATGCATTCCTTACTGAGTGCACCTCTAATCAAATGCCCTGCTGGGTAGCCCCCAAGACAACTCCTACCTCATTAGCACATTTTTCCAAGTAGCAGCCCAGTGCTGGCACAGCTGCTTGAGGAATCATCAGGAACCCAGGACCCTGCACCATCCCTTAGCATGTGGCTCCCATCCTCATGGCCACAAGATGGTTGCCCCTTCTCTAAGAACAACATTTGTGCCCCCGGCAAGAAGAAAGGGAAGGGAAAAGGGTAAAGGGCATGTGCCAGCTGAGTCTGTCCCTATTTATGAGGAAAGTGATAGCTTTCCTGGAAGCCACCACAGGTGGTCACATCTCATTACCAGGGACTGGCCATAGGCTCACCTCTGGATGCGAGGGAGCCTGGGAAGGAGAGCACTATAACTGGAACCACTGACACCCCAAAGAAGACCAGGCTTTCACTGGTAAGAACTAATTGGAAAGTGGACGTAGACAGGGACAGAGCAGTGTCCACCATGATACTGTTATTCCTGTTTTACTGATGAGGAAACAGATTTGGAGAGGATTTGAGGTTAGTGGCAGAGCCAGAATTCACATCCAGGACCTCCATCCACACACTGGTGTGTAGGGGTTGGTGCAGTAGACAGAAGCACAAACAAACCCAATCAGTATTTCTCTGGCATGAAACACAAGCTAAATGTAAATGGTAGGAATCGTCTTTCTTTTCTGTCCCTGGGCCATCTCTTTTACTTATCTGCCAATGATATGGATGTAATTTGTGCTTTCACCTGTCTTGTCCACACAATAAAAGTTCAAGCAATTTAATCCTTAATCCAACTATTACTTAGTCAGTGGTGGCATGGGGAACAGCGACAGACTTCTGATGAGTTGAAGGGGGATGAGCACTCCACTCTGTTGGAGACACAACACCACTCCATGACCAAAACCTTAGAAAGACCCAAGAAGTTGAAAGCCTCTGGGGTAGATAGATAGCTGGATGGATGGATGGATGGATGGATGGATGGATGGATGGGTGGGTGGGTGGGTGGATGGATGGATGGATGGATGGATGGGTGGGTGGGTGGGTGGGTGGGTGGGTGGATGGATGGATGGATGGATGGATGGATGGATGGATGGGTGGGTGGGTGGGTGGGTGGGTGGATGGGTGGGTGGGTGGGTGGGTGGGTGGATGGATGGGTGGGTGGGTGGATGGATGGATGGATGGATGGATGGATGGATGGATGGATGGATGGGTGGGTGGGTGGGCAGGCGGGAGGGCAGGCGGACAGACGGATGGATACATGGGTGAGTGGATGGATGGACGGATGGGTGAGTGGATGGATGGATGGGTGGGTGGGTGGGTGGGCAGGCGGGAGGGCAGGCGGACAGACGGATGGATACATGGGTGGGTGGATGGATGGACGGATGGGTGAGTGGATGGATGGATGGATGGGTGGGTGGGTGGGCAGGCGGGAGGGCAGGCGGACAGACGGATGGATACATGGGTGAGTGGATGGATGGACGGATGGGTGAGTGGATGGATGGATGGGTGGGTGAGTGGATGGCTAGGTATGATAGATGATAGAGAGATAGAGTACTATAAGGTGGCAGGGAGACTTTGCAATGAGCTAGGTAAACTGGAAAGTGTAGATGGCCAAAGTGGGCAATAAAGGAGGAGAGTTAGTGACCATCAGGCTAGGTAGATTAAAAGAGAAAAAAACTAGAAAATTCAGGTGTGAGGCTTGTTCTTCTTTAAACGAGGTTGACCCAAGAATTAAAAATTATTTCCAAGCGATGCTGGGCTTGAGCCTGTGACCCTTTGTGGGGTGGGGGGGTGCCCTAGCAGAATGAACTGGAATGTTGTTTGGTTTTCTCTCAGGAGTTCAGTGTACAACATACTGGTTGAAAGGAGAATGTTGCAATTATCTAATTTCACAACAATGTGGGCTACATAGTGACTAAATCAGCCCCGGCACAAACCTCAGACCTGAGTTTTCTAGTTTTTTCTCTCTTCTAATCTACCTACCCTGATCATCACTACCTCTCCTTCTTTACTTCACTGACCGGTTTGGCTGTCTACTTTTACCAGTTTACCCAGCTCATTGCAAAGTCTATCTGTCTGTCTGTCTATCTACCTACCTACCTATCTATCTACCTATCATCTATCTATCTATCTTCCAGTAGTCTTGGGCCCTAGTTTAGGTCAGAAAAACTGTAAAATCTAAACACAAGTCTACAGAGGTCATTGGCACATAAAGGTAATTCAGGGCCCAAAACACTACCCTCCTCTGACTTAGCCACTTCCCACTGCATGCCTTCGGTGCCCTGAGTATATGAGCCACCTCCAGGCTCCTGTGTGAGTTCCTCTGCTGGATCTGACCTTTCTTTTCACCACAACCTCCACCAGATTAACCCCTTCCCATCCTTCCAGTCTCAGCTTAGCTGTCCCAGGTTTTCTAGAACAGGATTAAGATCCCCTTCAAAGATACCCTCACAGTGTCCAGTTTTGTCCAAAGTCAGAACAAGCAGTACTGTACTGTTAGTGGATTTCTAAAGTGGTCATATAGTTTATCGTCCAAACCCGAACACTTGAGGATGAAAGATAGAGCTATTAGTAATTACAAACGGACCATAAGCATAAACCAGGACATAGGCTCACCCCACTGACATCAGAGATGTTAAAATACAAAGGAAAAAAAAAGGTGCTTCTTAGAATCGGTGAAATATGACATTTCACTTTTCAGATTGTTTGGACAACTGAAAAATATAACTTTACATGGACTTTGTGAGTGTTTTGTTGTTGTTTGTTTTGTTTTTTCTTATGTGACAGAACCTAGAGTGGGCGAAAGCTGGGAAGGCATCCACTTTGGTGCACTGCCGATAGACGTGGAAGTGGGTTCAATGTCACTGGACCATCTTTTCTTGTGTGTGTGTGATAAATATGTAACAAAACATTTGCCATTTCAACCTTTCTTCACACGTACAATTTAGAGATGTTAATTGTATTTGTCATGTTGTGTGACTATCACCATTATCCATTTCCAACTTCTTCCACTACCCTTAACAGAAGCTCAGCGTATCTGGATGATCTTTGCCACTCCATCAAAAGCTTTAAAATCATTCATATCCTTTGACTCTGAAATTCTATCTCTGGGAATTTATCCTATCGAAATAATTGAAGTTGTGCAAAAAAAATCTGCATATGAAGAGCTTCTGGTCAATATGATGCCTTAGATACATGCATCATAATGACCCCCTGACAACAAAGACTCAAGGATCTAGGTAAAATAGAAATAAAAAAAGACCTTGGACCGCAGAGCATTAAACAGAGAACTGAAGAAACAGATTGAGCACCAAATGGAGGAGAGACAGAATGAGCCCAGCAGAAAAACGAGATTTGTGGATGAACCATCCCTGCCTGCCGGCATGGAGCAAGCAGCACGATCATTTTTGGATGGCATCAAACAACAACCCAGAGTGAGGAACCCAGGAAAACAATTGTAAAGAGAGCACAGCCAGTGGCAGAGATTCTGTGCAAACAACCCCGGAAAGAAACGATAAGGTGGGCAGGACGTGGCCAGGGATAGGGCACGCCTCGGGGGAGGTGCAGGAGTGGTATAGCTCTGAAACTTGGGAACCACAAGAAAGTGCCTCTAGAGCAAATGAAACAAACAGTCACGGGAGCCTTAGAGAAGGAGAAAGTGCAGACAGGGAGTGTACAATTATGGAGGAGTGAAGAGGAGAAACATACAGGTGGGTGAGACAATGCAGCCCCTCTGGTGAGTGTAAAAAGGGAAGGAGCTAGATATTAGTGCAGGGATTACTTGCTGGTGGCGGAATCCAGCCATTTACAAGGAAGCCACCAGTGAAAAGTTGACCCACAGAGTAACAACTAGAGCCCCCCACACCCCGAATTGGCCTTGTGCAAATAGTAACTCCATCTGCCATCTGCATTAGCATGTGTCCTTAGGCACAGGCAGACACAACCAAGGCACACAAACCCAGCCCTGCCCACCACGCCCTCCTAGAGGCTTGCAATTTTACTCACAAGCCCCACTCCATCCGGCACCCCCTCCTGGAGGTAGGGGCTGCTCATGCTTGGGCTCACAAGCCCGGCCACACCCGCCACCCCCTCCTGGAGGCAGAGGCTGCTCATACTTTCCCACACAAGCCCGGCCACATTCACCACCCTTCCCTGAGACACAGGAAGCCTGAGCTGACGTGTGCAAGGCCTGTCATGCATGTCACCTCTCCCTGAGGTGCAGGAAGCCCACACTGAATAGTACAAGCCCAGCCAGCCACGCCCAGAACCCCCTCCCTGAGGTGCAAGCAACTTGCACTTCCATGTGCAAGCCTGGCCCACCCACTCGGTGACTAGTGAAACATGCACCCTCACCCCAACCACCTACTAACCGGCAGTGCGCACACACAGCACCCAATCCAGTGACTGGTGGAATCCTCCCTGTGCCCACACCCTGGTGACAAGCCAGATGGACACATTACCTCACCAGCAACACCAGTCACATCCTGACAGGCACCATTTGCATCTCTGCCAAATGATGAGCTGGAGATCCCAGTGCCCACATCCAACGTCCACCTGGCTGCACCATCACACATCCCATACCCAAACAGTTCCTGCAGGCCATCTGCATTTGCAATGAAATGCCTTGATACCCTACCACCTACAGAGATGCCAATCTGTGCACAGTGGGCCCACCCCATCTATTTCGATAGCATTCCCTCACAGTGTATACAGAGATGTCCTGACCTGACCTCCAGCGAACACACTAACTGCTAGCACCAACCTGGAAAGACCCCACAATCCAACAAGAGTTGTGGAGGGACCCTGACCACCCAACACTTGTCACTCAATATCAAGGAAAGAACCTGCTGTCACACATCCACTGAATCCAGTAAGGAAAGATATATGAGCCTAACCACAGGGGGCTTGCACCTGGATGAGACCCACCATACCCACTAGGGACAGGAAATCATGCCCAGTCAACAGATATCACCAAAGCCACACATAGAATAGAAACACAAAACAACAACAATTAAAATAATACAAAGGAAGAAAGACATTTTAAAAGGAAGGACAAGGAAAAAAGCTCCAGATACATCAAAACAAATAATAATAGTTTAAAAAAAGCACAAAACAAACATACCATCAATCAATAAATATATAAATAAATTAAAACCTTAATGCCTTAGAGACAGCAGACAATAACAAATTATATGGACAAACAGGATAAGATGCTTCAAACAAGTGAGCAAAATAAAGGGTCATAAAATCTTCCTGAGGAAGAAGTCAGAATAGAACTACCTGATAAGGAATTCAAAATACTTGTATAAAAGATCCTCAAACAGATCAAGGAAAACACAGACAAACCCTACAAGAATTCTGGAAAACACTACAAGAACAAAATGACAAGATAAATAGGCAATTAGAAACCATACAGAAACATCAACTAGAAATTCAGAAGATTAACAATAAAATATCAGAAATAGATGACTCAATGGAAGGACATAGGAGTAGAATTGAAGCAAAGAAGGAAAAAACCAGCGAAATAGAGGACAAATCACTTGATACTAACCTGTTTGAGGAATAATCAGAAACCAGAATGAAGAAAAATGAAGAAAGCCTAAGCGTTATGTGGACACTATCAGGTGGAAGAATTTACACATAATTGGAATTCTAGAAGAAGAGGAGAGAGGAAAAAAAGCACAGACAGAATTTTTGAAGATTTGTTGACAGAAAACTTCCCAAATATCATGAAAGATGAGAAGGTTTCCATCCAAGAAGCTTAGCGAACCCCATACAGGACAGAACCCCACCCAAAGAAAGTCACCAAGACATGACATCATCAAACTTTCCAAAATCAAAGACAAAGCTTTCTGAAAGCAGCTTGTGGAAAACAAAATATCACTTACAAAGGGGCACCAATAAGACTAAATGCTAATTTCTTGGCAGCAACCATGCAGGCAAGAAGGCAGTGGGATGACATATATAAAATCCTATAAGAAAAGAATTGCCAACCAAGAATCATACATCCAACAAAATTGTCTTCCAAATATGATGGCAAAACTAAGACATTCCAAGATAAACAGAAATTAAGGGAGTTTGTAAAAACCAGACCAACATTACAAGAAATATTAAAGGCAGTCCTTCAGACAGAGAAAACAACCTGAGATTAAAACATACAACAGCATCACCCAGATACCAACCCAGACAAAGAATTCTCAAATGCAAAATAAAGCTGCAAAACTGAAAACAGGGAAACAGAGAGGTCAATCTGTAAATGATGACAACTTCAAAACAGAATGAAAGAATAAATAGTGTAGTTATAGAATTTCCATGTGGAGAGGAAGTGAAGGCAATATCAAGATATAACAGACTGTTTCAAACTTAGGAAGAGAAAGGAAATTTTCAGAGTAACCACAAAGAAAATTAATAAATCTAGTCACCAATATCAAGAAGAAAATCAAAAAGACTCAGCAAACATAAAATCAACAAAAATGAAGGAAACGAAAAGACAATCCATGAACTAAAAGAACTCAGCACAGAAAATTAAATGAAACAAAGAAACCATTAATACCACAATAAAAAGCATAACAAAATGGCAGCAGTAAATTCATATCTATCAATATCGGTAAATGTACCAACCAAGAAAGTGGCAGAATGGATTTAAAAAACAAAACAAAACCATGAACCATCAATCAGGAGACACACCTTAGACACAAAGACATAAATAGGTTAAAAATCAAAGGATGGAAAAAAATGTCACTCAAGCAATAACTAAAAGAGAGCAGGAGTGACAATAATAATAGCTGATAAAGTAGACTTAAGGTCAAAATCCATTATTAGAGACAAGAAAGGGTATTATATAATGATTAAAGGATTAACCCACCAAATGGACACAATTACAATAAATATTTATGCAGCCAACGACAGAGCTCCAAAATACATAAAACAAACTCTAACAGAATTAAAAAGAGAAATAGACAATTCTACAATAACAGTAGGAGGCTTTAACATTCCATTTTCAATGATGGACAGAACAACTAGAAATAAACTCAACAAGGATACAGAAGATCTAAATAACGTAATCAACCAATTTGACTTCACAGACATATACAGAACATGGCACCCAACAGCAGCACAGTATACATTCTTCTCCAATGCACATGGATCATTCTTCAGAACAGACCTTATGTTAGGACACAAAGCAGGCCTCAATAAATTCAAAAACACTGAAATAATACAAAGCACCTTCTCTGATCATAATACTATAAAACTAGAAATCAATAATAGAAAGAACAAGGAAGAAAATGCATGGAAATTGAATAACACCTTACTTAAAAAACATTGGGTAATAGAAGAAATTAAAAATGAAATAAAAAATTCTTAGAATCAAATGAGAATGAAAACACAACATACCAAATCCTTTGGGACACAGCAAAAGCAGTGTTCGGAAGAGAATTTGTAGCAATAAATGCACATATCAAAAAGGAAAAGCCAAAATCAGTAGCTTACAACCGAAATAAGAAATCAATGAGTGACACTGTGACAGAACCAGCTGAGATAAAAGGATCATAACAGAATATTATGAAAAACCGTACTCCAACAAATTTGAAAGCCTAGAGGAAACGGACAAATTTCTAGAAACACACTAGCTACCTAAACTAACACTAATAGAGTTGGAAAATTTGAACAGACTCATAATAAAAGAAGTTGAAGACATCATTAAAAAACCTCCCAACCCCCCAAAAAAGCCCCAGCCCAGACAGCTTCACTGGAGAATTCTACCAAACATTCAGAGAAGAGTTGACACCAATCCTACTCAAACTGTTGTAGAACATAGAAAAAGAAGGAATACTTCCTAATTCATTCTGTGAAACCAGCATAACCCTGATACCAAAGCCACACAAAGACACCACTAAAAAAGAAAATTACAAACCTCATGAATATTGTTGTTGTTAGGTGCTGTCAAGTCAGTTCCGACTCATAGCAGCCCTGTGTACCACAGAACGAAACACTGCCTGGTCCTGAGCCATCCTCACAATTGTTGTTATGCTTGAGCTCATTGTTGCAGCCACTGTGTCAGTCTATCTCATTGAGGGTCTTCCTTTTTTTCCCTGACCCTCTAATCTACCAAGCATGATGTCCTTCTCCAGGGACTGATCATTCCTGATAACATACCCGAAGTATGTGAGACGTAGTCTCTACATCCTTGCTTCTAAGGAGCATTCTGTCTGTACTTCCTCCAAGACAGATTTGTTCATTCTTTTGGCAGTCCATGGTATATTCAATATTCTTCACCAGCACCATAATTCAAAGGTGTCAATTTTTCTTGGGTCTTCCTTATTTATTGTTCAGCTTTTGCATGCATATGAGGAGATTGAAAATACCATGGCTTGCGTCAGACACACCTTAGTCTTCAAGGTGACGTCTTTGCTTTTTAACACTTTAAAGAGGCCTTTTGCAGCAGATTTGCCCAATGCAATGCATCGTTTGATTTCTTCACTGCTGCTTCAATGGGCATTGATCATGGATCCAAGTAAAATGAAATCCTTGACAACTTCAATCTCATGAATATAGACACAAAAATTCTTAGCAAAATTCTAGCCAGCAGAATTCAACAGCTTATCAAAAAAAAAAAATCATGACCAAGAGGGATTCATACTAGGGATGCAAGGATGGTTCAGCATTAGAAAATCAATCAATGTAATTCAGCACATAAACAAAACAAAGGAAAAGAATCACTTGATCATCTCAATCAACGCAGAAAAGGCATTTGATAGAATCCAACATGCTTTCTTGATAAAAACTCTCATCAAAATAGGAATAGAAGGGAAATTCTTCAACATGATTAAGAGCATACATGCAAAACCAACAGGCAACATTATTCTCAGTGGTGAAAGATTGATAGCATTCCTCTTGAGAACAGGAACGAGACAAGGATGCCCTTTATTCAACATTGTACTGGAAGTTCTAGCTAGAGCAATAAGGCAAGAAAGGGACATAAAGGATGTCCAAATTGGAAAGGAAGAAGTAAAACTACCCTTATTCACAGATGACTTGATCCTGTACGTAGAAAATCCCAGAGACACCACAAGAAAGTTACCGGAACTAGTAGAAGGGTTCAGCAAAGTGGCAGGGTACAAGATCAACAAACAAAAATCAGCTGGGTTCCTCTACACTAACAAGGAAGACTCTGAAAAGGAAATCAAGAAATCAATACCATTTAGAATAGCCCCCAAAAGGAAAAAATACCTAGTAATAAACCTACCCAAGGACACAAAAGACTTATACAAGGAAAACTGTAAAACACTACTGCAAGAAACTAAGAGATTTACATAAATGGAAAAATAGCCCTGGTGGCACAATTGTTAAGAGCTTGGCTGCTAACCAAAAGGTTGGCAGTTCAAATTCACCAGCTCATTCTTGGAAACCCTATGGGGCAGTTCTACTCTGTCCTAGAGGGTCTCTATGAGTCAGAATCAACTCAAAGGCAACAAGTTTGTTTTTTTGCTTGTGGATTGGAAGACTTAATATTGTGAAATGTCAATCTTAACAAAAGCCATTTATATATATAATGCAATCCAAATCAAAATCCCAACATCATTCTTTAATGAAATGGAGAAACTAGTCTCCAATTTTATATGGGAAGGAAAGAGGCCCCGAATAGCTAAAACAATAACGAAGAAGAAGAACAAAGTAGAAGGCCTCTCACTTCCTGATCTCAAAACTTACTATACAGTCACAGTAATCAAAACAGCCTGTTACAGGTTCGGTGACAGACACATAGACCAGTGGAATAGGATTGAGAACGTAGAAGTAAATCCATCCATCTACGGGCAGCTGATTTTTGACAAAGGGTCAAAGTTCATTCAATGGGGGAAGAAACAGTCTCTTTAAGAAATGGTGCCGGCCAACTTGTACAAGGCAAGGCCATGGAAACTCCATAGACACATCTAAACTCCCTGAAGGACCGAATTAGTGGCTGGAGGACTGTGGGGACCATGGTCTTGGGGAACATGTAGCTCAATTGGCATAACATAGTTTATAAAGAAAATGTTGTACATTCTACCTTGGTGAGTAGTGTCTGGGGCCTTAAAAGCCCGTGAGCAGCCATCTAAGATACTCCACTCGTCTCACCCCTTTGGGAGCAAGGGAGAATGAAGAAAACAAGATGCAAGGGAAAGATTAATCCGAAGGACTAATGGACCACAATTACCACAGCCTCCACCAGACTGAGTCCAGTACAACTAGATGGTGCACGGCTACCACCACTGACTGCTCTGACAGGGATCACAATGGAGGGTCCTGGACAGAGCTGGAGAAAAATGTAGAACAAAGTTCTAACTCACAAAAAAGGACCAGACTTACTGGCCTGACAGAGACTGGAGAAACCCCAAGAGTATGGCCCCCAGACACCCTTTCAGCTCAGTAATGAAGTCACTCCCAAGGTTCACCATTCAGCCAAAGATTAGACAGTCCCATAAAACAAAATGAGACTAATGCGGCACAACAGTCCAGGGACAAGGGCTAGAAGGCAGGAGGAGACAGGAAAGCTGGTAATAGGGAACCCAAGGTTGAGAAGGGACAGTGTTGACAAGTCGTGGTGTTGTTAACCAATGTCTTAAAACAATATGCATACTAACCGTCTAATGAGAAACTACTTGTTCTGTAAACCTTTATCTAAAGTACAATTTAAAAAAAAAAAAAGGAAATGGTTCTGGCAAAACTGGATATCCATATGCAGAAAAATGAATGGATCAAAGACCTAAATGTTAAAGCTAAAACTATAAAATTCCTGGAAGATAACTGCCATGGGTTGAATTATGTCCCCCCAAAAAATGTGTGTATAAGTTTGGCTGGGCCATGATTCCCAGTATTGTGTGATTTTCCTACATGTTGTAAATCCTGCCCCTATGATGTTAATGAGGGAAGACGGGCGGCAGTTGTATTACTGAGGCAGGACTCAATCTACAAGATTGGATTGTGTCTTGAGGCAATCTCTTGAGATATAAAAGAGAGAAGTGATCAGAGAGACAAGAGGAATTCATACCACCAAGAAAGCAGTGCCAGGAGTGGAGCGCATCCTTTGGACCTGGGGTCCCTGCGCAGAGAATCTCCTAATCTGGGGGAACATCGATGAGAAGGCCGTCAGAGAGAGAAAGCCTTCCCCTGGAGCTGACCCCCTGAATTTGAACTTTTAGCCTACTTTATTGTGAGGAAATAAACTTCTCTTTGTTAAAGCCATCCGCTTGTGGTATTTCTGTTATAACAGCACTAGATGACTAAGACAGTAACATAGGGTCAAAATTAAGAGACCTAATTTTCAGTATAAACAGTCTATCAAACAAAAATAAAAATGCAGGAATGACAGAAGATAAATGAGATAACTGGGATGTCCTAAAAATTAAATACTTATGCTCACCAAAAGACTTTACCAAGAGAGTAAAAAGGGAACCTACAGACTGGGAAAAAATCTTTGGCAACGACATATCTGACAAGGGTCTAATCTCTAAAAATTATAGAAAACTTGAACAACTCAACAACAAAAAGACAAACAATCCAATCAAGTAATGGGCAAAGGACATGAATAAATAGACACTTGATTAAAGAGGACATTCGGGCGGCCAACAAATACGTGAAAGGTGCCTGTGATCATTAGCCATTAAACCCGTTGCCATCAAGTGGGTTCCAACTTATAGTGACCCTATAGGACAGAGCAGAGCTGCCCCCATAGGCTTTCCAAGGAGGGGCTGGTGGATTTGAACTGCCTACCTCTTGGTTAGCAGCCCTAACTCTTAACCACTGCACCACTAGGTCTCCAAAACCCATGGCCATCAAGTCAATTCTGACTCTTAGTGACCCTATAGGACAAAGTGGAACTCAAAACTACAGTGAGATACCATCTCACCCTTGCAAAAATGGCAATGATCAAAAAAATCAGAAAACACCAAATGCTGGTGAGGTTGTGGGGGGACTGGAACACTTATACATTGCTAGTGGGAGCGTAAGATGGTACAACCACTATGGAAAACAGCATGGCTCCTCCTCCAAAAGCTCGAAATAGAAATACCTTATGATCCAGCAATCCAATTCCTAGGTATATATCCTAGAGATATAAGAGCAGAGACACGAATAGACATATTCGCCCCTATGTTCATTGAGGCATTATTCACAATAGCAGAAGGATGGAAACAACCTAAGTGCCCATCAAAAGATGAATGGATAAACAAATTATGGTACATATATACAATGCAATACTACACAACCATAAAGAATAATGAGGAGTGTGAGAAACATCTTATAACGTAGATTAATCTGTAGGACATTATGCTGGGTGAAATAAATCAATCACAAAAGGACAAACATTGTATAGTCTCACTTTTATAAGGAGTCGAGAATAGGTATACACATAGAAAGCAATCATCTTTGATGGTTACCAGGGATGGAAGTGGGAGGGAGGTGGAATCACTTTCTAGATAGTAGATACTTGTTATTTTTGGTGATGGGAAAGACAATACCCAATTTGGGTGAAGTCTGCACATCTGTCCAAGGTAAATGAAGACACTAAGAAGTAAGCAGGAATAAGGGACTATTTTGGTAAATGCTGTAACACACAGTTTTGTAACAACAATAATAACAACCAAAAATATGTGTGTGGTTACATAGGTAGTCATGTATGCATGTATATGTATAGGAAGGCACATGTAAGTATATGGGTGTGCAGGTACAGGCATATCTATAGGCATATGTATATACATGTTTATGTGCATTGCATATATATTCATATATGTAATAAACCACATAGGGGGTGCTGTTATGGATATTTCCTAGACAACCAAACACCTTGAGGGATTGGTTTACTGGGTTTGAAGGCTTGGGACCATAGTCTTGTGGGACAACTCAGTCAATTGGCATAACATAGTTGATACAGATAATGTTCTACATCCTGGTTTGGTGAGTAGCATCTGGGATCTTAAAAGCTTGCCAGTGGCCATCTAAGATACAACTATTGGTATCTACTCATCTGGAACAAAAGAGAATGAAGGAAACCAAAGACCCAAATAAAAAATTAGTCCATAGGACTAACAGCTCACACAAGCCGTGACCTCTTCTAGCCTGAGACCAGAAGAACTGAATAGTGTCCAGCTACCACTACTGATGGTTATGACCACGGACACAGTCGAAGGTCCCAGATAGAATGGGAGAAAAATGTAGAACAAAATTCAAATTTCTAAAAAATGCCAGATTTACAGGACCAATAGAGACTAGAAGAACCCCCAAGACTATCACCCTAAGACACCCTTTGAACTGAAGCCATTCCCAATGGTCACCTTTCAGCTTAATAATAGATTGGCTTATAAAATAAACAATATCACCCTCAAGTAATGTGCTCCCTTGAACAATCAACTATATGAGACCAAATGGTCAACATTACCCTTAAACAAGGATGACAAGCTAAGGAGGGGCAGGGAAAGTAGCTTAATGGTAAAAGATTAGAAAGAATGAAAATAATGAGAATGTTGGCACACTGAAAATTGTAACCAATGTCAAGGAATAAGTTGTATAAAAATTGTTAAATGGGAACCTAATTTGCTATGTAAACTTTCACCTAAAACACAATAAAATATATTTAAAAAGATTTTGTATGAGGATGGTCATCACAGCATTAGTGAAAAGCTGGAAATAATTTAAGTACGTATTTAACATAGAATCACTCCATCTTATAGCCACAACAGTAAGATGTGTTGGTACAATCCTTTGACAGGATACTAAGAGCTATTCAAATATTATGTTGCAAAAATTGGTTTAACGGTATGTTGTTAAGCAGAAAAAAAAATTTATAAAATGGTTCAAACATAGAATCTCGGTTTTATTTGGAAAACGTTTGTAAAAAGAGGAATATAGATGTGTTCTCTATATGATAGAAAAGACTAGAAGAATATATATATACCCAAAATGTTTATGATCATTTGTTTTCTCCTTTATGCTTTTCAGTGTTTTCCAATGATAAACATAAGTAACTTTTAAAATTATAAGAAACAAACTCTGTAAGTACTTTTTAATAAAAAATATCTTAGTGCTTCTGTGTGTCTGTATCTCATCTGACTCAGAAGAGAGAGGTATTTTCAAAACACATCTCCCTCTAGGCTGGGGATATGGGGTAAAAAAGTCTAGTGTCTTGTCTCGCCAAACATGTTTCCTTTTTTGCATGCAAAGATTCGATTTTGTATGTAAAGTCATAACTTTTATACTGCTTTTGCAAAATTTTTTTCAAAAGGAAATAAGCTTTCCTATATGTCTTTTTTATGAAACCGTACTAAATTGTCCTTAGATCCATCTTTAATACATGTACAGAAAACATATGTATGCCTTCCAGCAGAAAAGCTGAGTCTCTCCAGGCCTTAGGACCCAAGATTCCAAACGCTCTATAGGATGTTGCTGTCACACCACCGGCAGTAACTGCAACAAGGTCAACTTTTCCAATGCAGGTCCCAGTGCCTTAGGCACCAAGCTTCCTGAACACCAGCGAATCTGTTCTGAACAGCACAGATCAAAATTTAGGGTGGCTGTTTCTATGTACTGGTTACTTCTTGTTTTCTTTCAGCCCCATCTTTCCATATACTGCTCTGTAAGTCCAAGGCTGTAAGACTTCAAACTATATTCCCAGGCCCTCACGCTGGCAGTCTCTTTGTTAGGTTCAGCCAGGGGAGGCACTCGCTGGAGACCAGAAAGGAGAAGGAAGAGAGAAGCCATTTGCTTTCAACTCCTATACCTTGCGTTGTGGAAGTAGGATGGGGTTATTCTGCATTTAGCGGTAGAGCCAAGGCAGTCCTCTTCTACAGTTCCAGCCCTGGTCCAGGGCACACTTTTTTGCAACAGCATCTTCCCAGGGCAGCAGCAGGTACAGGCTCATGAGTTCCATCCTAAGGGTACGAGTAGTTTCTGATCTCTGGGTATCAATCCTTCTTCTCCCCGTTGCTCTTCCTGCTCTTCCAACACCTTAGTAATCAGTTTCCTGCATTAAATTCTCTCTGTTTGAAAGACCTAGAGTGGTTTCAGTTTTCTTGATTGGACCCTGAATGATATACTGTCTTACTTATCTCGTGCTGGTATAACAGAAATACCACAACTGAATGGCTTCAACAAAGAGAAATTTATTCTCTCAGTCTAGAGGCTACAAGTCCAAATTCAGGGCATCAGCGCCAGGGGAAGTCTTTCTCTTCTCTGTCGGCTCTGGGGGAAGGTCCTTGTCATTAATCTTGTCATCAATCTGTCCAGGAGCTTTTCAGCGCAGGGACCCCATGTCCAAAGGACACAAGCTCCTGGCTCTGCTTTGTTGGTGGTAAGAGGTCCCCATGTCTCTCTGCTCGCTTCTCTCTTTTATATCTCAAAAGAGATTGTCTTAAGATACAATCTAATCTTGTAGATCTCATCAACATAACTGCCACTAATCCATCTCATTAACATCATAGTGACAGGATTTACAACACATAGGAAAATCACAGAAAATCACATCAGATGACAAAATGGTGGACAATCACACATTACTGGAAACTGTGGCCTAGCCAGACTGATATACGTATTTTGGGGAGACACAATTCAATCCATGACATACACCATAATAGTTTAGATGACCAAATTCAGGACATTTATATTTTAACATTCTGGAAAATGTCACTTTAACACCAGCACCCTTCCAAGACGTTGGAAAGCGAAGTTGGAGAATCTCCCACCTCCCCCATATTTTGAACGCTCTTTGCCTTTGAGATGGGAGCAAAACCATGCTGTGGTAACAGCTGAACACAGAAGTGTTACGGAACGCAATGGGTTCACTGCTTGTACTCTCGTTAAGAATAACTAAAAGTCAAGCGGATTTAAAGCAAGGCACAGTTTATTACTCACCGCGAGTAAGGAGAGGAGAGGGGATCCTCCCCGAAAGCACTCTCTCTCTCAACAAAGGGCTGGGGGTGTAATTTTATGCCTTGCAGGAAAGGGGAAGTCATACGTATCTATTAACTTCATATATATTCAAAAAGGGGTCAGAGTAGGATTTTGGCACCGAAGTGGCTGACGGACTTCTCGGTTCTGTAATGGGTTCGGTCATTGCTCGATGTTTTATGTCTGGTGATTTTGGTTCCTACTCAATACTTAAGGGATGAGGCCACCTGACGGTCAACCTGGTCTCTTACCGCGCATGCCCAGGATTCTAGGTCTAACCGGCTGATCTGAAAGACAGCTATAAACGGACAGATTAGGAGGAAGCAGACGACGTTCACTTCATTCTTCTAGAAAAAGTTTTTAACTGCCATAACTTGTCGTTTAAGGCCTTTTGTCTCCCTAGCTGGTCTCATAAGGACTTGGGGGCCTTAATGGGTCTGCGTAGCTGGGTCCAGGCTGCCGCCATCCACACTAAGGTCCCCTACCTCCTCCTCCCTAAGACCCAGAAAAAGCCTGGTCAGAACCAACACCATCGATACACAGCTGAAATGTGCCTGAATATAGCTGGGGGCTGCCGCTGGGGCTTTGTATGGGATGAGGAGGGGTGGCGTGCCCTGGGGGAGAGGTGAGGCGAAGGGTTTAAGGAGAAAAACAGAAGTTGAGGAGGTTTGAGCAGTGAGAACGAGAGAATGAGGGAGCACCGTGTGGGACACCTTGAAGGCCTGAACTCTGAGTTCTGGTCCCCCTGCCAAGGAAGGTTAGCTAAACTAACCCTGAGCATATGTGATTTGGGGCAGGGGGGCTCAGACTGGAATTCTTCCTAAGGGCATTGTTTAAAAATGGCATCAGAGGTTAGTTACTTTGTATTTAGGATGCAGAAAACTAGCAAAAAGGGTAACTGCTCCTCACTCTTTTAAACACACCGGCATACATACTCCAGCTTCTGGTAGATTCTATCCCATTGCTCTCGGATTAACAAAAGAAACTCCGAACTGGAGAGACTGGCCAATTCCCTCCATTTTTTCCTCCCACCGAGAAGGTAGTATGACTCTCCTCCCTTCCTGTGGGACTGAAAGGAGGGGCCTGGGATAAGAGTTATAATCAAATATTGGGTCCCCCTCCCCACATAAACCATGAGTTAACCAAGGGCCAGTTCCAGGTCTTATTCATTCCCATATCCTAGGAGAACAGCATATGATCAGCTCTCAATACGTGTTTATTGAATCGAATTCAGTCTGCACTGTCGTGCGTGCCATCCCCTCTGCATTTTCTCTGCAAACCCACCAAATGGAAAGCATTTTCAAATTCTGTTTCCAAGCCAATATACACACCATAATTTCTTTTAGAAACCTTCTGGGACTTGGAACTAGCTTTTAGAAATCCGCTAGCATTAGGGAGTCCTATGAAAGGGTGTGAGGGTAAAGAAAAGACAGTAGGTGATCAATACATTTCTGCTGACTGGTGTGCAGCTCAGATGTTAACTGGTACCAAGTGAGCAGGTCTCGTCAGACTTGTAATAGCAACGAAGGGGCTCCCTACTTGGGTAAGAATAACTTGAAATCTCTTTAGAGGAAAGAGAGTATGAGATGAGCTTCCCCTTCCGAGAAGTAAACTGGCAGGGCTGGCTGACTAATTCAAGTTAAGAGCAAATGTCTGAGTCACACTTCCTGGCTTTTTGGCTCCCTCCTTTGGGTCTCCCACTTATGTCTGAAGCATGTGCTGCTCCGCTGGAAAACACCACAGATAACACATTTGACACTAATGTAGACACTAATGATTTTAAGTTTCTCCAACCACATCTGAGGATTTGTCTGTGATACAAATAAATATGTGCTTTGGGATGTGATTTTTTTTTTTTTTTTCAGTTAAGCTGTTTGCAGTTCCACACACTTGTTTTCTCCTTTTTTTCCTCTAAATCACAAAGGTTTTTTCAAATGATGAGTGCGTATGTTGGGGGAGGGGCTGATGAGCGATTCACTGAACTCCAGGTTGATACAATTCCGTGCGACTACCAAGGTCACTGCCACTTTTCTCGCTGGTAAATGCAGTGGAAACTTTCAGTTCTTGGTTTCACAGCACATGCTCAAAAGGAGCCTCCTTATCATTTTGTAATTGATTTTCAACTTTTTAAAATGGAATAATACTGTAAGTCTGACAACAAAAAGCACAGGTTTCTTCCCTACCCGTTACCATTCCAGGTCCATTCCCACTTCGTTCTCTTTCAGTTCTCTAACAGGGCAAACCCTCCTATTTCTAAATAACACGCCCGTGCTGCAGTTTCTTGAGTGATCGGTGGTATGAATTGAATTGTGTCCCCCAAAGAGTTATGCTGAAGTCTTAGCCCCTGTACCTGTAAATATGACCCTGTTGGGAAATAGGTTTCCTATGATTGAGACAGACAGGGTTAACTGTGCTGGCGGAATAAAAGAGCTGTTAAAAGACTACCACCTAGAAGTTGGGTAAACAGGAACCACATCCTGTCAACATAAAATAAGGTTAGAACAGCCCGTGAATTACTACTTCCTCCTTAGTGTCTTTCTAGTCCCTTTCCCCTTCTCACAGTCTCCGCATACGCAGAAGAACAAAGTGTGACCAATGTTCTGGCCCACCGAAGAGGGGCGAAGTAATACAGAAGATCAGCGTGCCTGTGCATATCCCATAAGTGATGCCGAGAGGTGCCAAGGGGTCTCCATCTTGAATATCAGCAGGGTCCATCTTGGATTCCAGATGCGCGTGCAACCTAATTAGCATACACTACCATTCCAAGGAGTACCCGCCCCTTCGAAGAAACCTACTGAGTATTAATTGCTCTGTTGTACCCACTGAACCCATCCATATAAGCCCTACCTAGCCTTGCTTCTCCTCGTGTGTCAGTCTTTTGGAGAGGCAAGAGCCCTGACTCCTTTTACTTGTTACAAGTAAAATAAACTTGTTAGAGCTGAACCCCAAAATTGTCTCCTCTGTGTATTCTTACAAGAGAAAGACAAGGACACCTTGAGTCCAGAGGGCCTCAAGGTAGCATTATGTTAGTGAGATCACACTGGACTAAGGTAGGTCCTAACCCTAATCCCTTCTGAGTGGTATCTTATAAAAAGGGTAGAACACAGACAAACCCAGGAGGAAGAGCTCATGTGAGGAATCCTCTAAACCAAACCAAACCTCTGGCCATCAAGTAAATTCCAACTCATAGTGACTCCATAGGACAGAGTAGAACTGCTCCGTAGGGTTTCCAAGGAGCAGCTGGTATATTCAAACTGCCATCCTCTTGGTTAGCAGCCAAATGCTTAACCACTGCACCACCAGAGGGCTGAGGAATCAGGAACCATCTACAGACAGGAATGTCAATGAACTCCTGAGGCTATACTGACAAAGAAGTCCCCTCCTCTAGAGCTGATGCCCAGATTTGGACTTCTAGCCTCGGACTTTCCAGCTTATTCTTGCCACTCCTCCATCTCATGGGAGTCCTTTTGAAGGGAGGCCTCTAGTAAAAGCTTAATCTTATTCTCTCTACCCTGGAACACTTCCTTGAAGGTCACAGAAAAAACATCTGTTCATCTGCTTATATGTCCACCAGAGCTACTTCATCTTCCTTTGAGTTTCTTCTGATTTTTCCCTTAGGGGGAAAAAGAGAATCTAGACTCTATTTATTTCGTCTATCCACCCATCTGGTTATCCCTTCATTCATTCAAAAGATGTCTATTGACACGGTGAACATAATTAATGTCACTGGATTTCACGCATAAAAATGGTTGAATTGGCAAATGTTTCATGATATATATTTCACCACAATAAAAATTGAAGAAAAAAAAAAAAGCAACTAATAGGAAGCTGTATGTTTTAGGACACGTGGTAACAATAATCAGAAACTGTTCACAAGATACAATTAAAAATAAATAAAAATGTTTAAAAGGTGTTTATTGAGCACCTACCATTTGCCAGGCATTGAGATTTAGATGGAGTCTCTGGATGGTGCAAATGGTTAATGTGCTCAGCTGCTAACCAAAAGGTTGGAGGTTTGAGTCCACACAGAGGCACCTCTGAATGAAGGCCTGGTGATCTACTTCAAAAAAAATCAGCCACTGAAAACCTTATGACTCAGACACACATGGGGTAGCCATGAGTCAAAATCTTCTCCAAGGTAACTGGTTGGTTGGTTTTTAGATACTACTGGGGATTCAGTTGGGAGCAAAAACAGACCTGGTTCCTGTCCAGATGGGGAGACTGGCAAGAACCAAGCAGGTGCACAAATATACAAGTATAGCTGTGCTAAGTGGTGAAGAGAAAAAGCACAATGTTTTGACAGGAGAGTGTTGTAGGAGGGCCTGACTTGGCTTTGTGGGGCCTGAGAAGGCTTTCCCGAGAAAGAGAGCTTCAAATTGAGATGTGAAGTTTGAGTAGGAGCTTGAGGAGGTGATGAGGGGGTGGGACTGGAGGAGAGAATTCTCAACAAGTCTGAAGACCCTGAGGAAGGAGTTCACATGGCGTATTTGAGGAACTCGAGGCAGGCAATGGTGGCTGGCTCCTTGACAGCACAGCTTAGAGGGCATGAGCTGAGGCTGAAGGGGTGAGCCAGGGCCAGAAAGGTCCTTGAAGCCACAGTCGTGGTTTGGTCTTTGTCTGGAAGGTAATAGCAGGTCATGGAATGGTTTTAAGCAAGGAGAGTTATGATCCAAATTTTCCTGTTTTGTTTTTGTTTGTTTGTTTAGAAAACTACGTTGGGCTTCAGAATGAAGAAGACATTGACAAAGAGCAAGCTTCAAGTAACTATTAGAGTGGTCCATGTGAGAAAAACCAGTGGGTGAGCCAAAGGTCAAGGTGGAAATGAAGAGAAGCGATATTTAGGTTGTAAGTTAACAGGATTTGGCAGTGGATTGGCTACAAGGGGTGAGGGGAAGGAAGGTGCCCAGAGTTAAGTGTTAGTGCCATTTGCCACAATGGGGAAGTTTGGAGGAAGGTTTGTGGGGGAGGGCAGGGGAACTTGAGTTTGGTCCTTGACATGTTGTGTTTGCAGTGTTATTGAACTGTAGGTGTAGCGATGCCGAGGACTAAGGAGCAGTTGGCTATAGGGACCAGACTTTGAGATGAGGCCTGGACTAGGGGTGTCCATTTGGAAGTTGGGGCATGTCCACTGTTAGCATTTGATTCCTGTGCCACTGCCACACAGCTTAACAAGGGCAAGGTGACAATGGTCTAAGTGGGGAAGAAAGGGCAGGCAGAGACGTCAACCCGAATCTACCTTCCTCAGATGGAATCAGTAAGCATGCCGACAGCTCAGCGTGGGCAAGGCTCCATCCTAGAGGCTGAGATGGAGTCAAGGAGTGCAGGATTTGGTCCCTGGCCACACAGAGCTGACACCTAGCTAGAAAAACAGGTGAGAGAAACAAGAGGAAACAGGAATATGAAAGCTAAAGAGCAGAGCACCACCAGATGCCTTAAGTCAGCAAGGAGCAGAGAGCTCGAGCCTCCTGGTTGTTCTGACTGGCTGTGGAAATCATCATATCCCAGTGTCCACCCTCCTGCCTCATGGGGAGCTCTGCCGCCATGTTTCCGCTACCTCACCCTCTCGAGTGCACACAGCTGCAAATGCCATGATCTTTCTTCTGTCCTAGTGGCCCCACAACCCATCATCCCCTCTTCCTTCCACATCCCCTTCCTTCCTCCCTCCTTCCTCTCATTCCTAGATGTCATCAGACATCTAGAAGCAGAGTCTTCACTTTCTGTGTCCAGTAGGGAGTATGGACTCAAAACCAAAAAACCAAACCCATTGCTGTCAAGTCAATTCCTACTCATAGCAACCGTACAGGAGAGGGTAGAACTGTCTCATAGGGTTTCCAAGGCTATACATCTTTATGGAAGCAGATTGCCACATCTTTCTCCTGTGGAGCAGCTAGTGGGTTTGAACTGATGACATTTTCAGTCAGCAGCCAAGCACTTCACGACTGTGCCATCAGTGCTCCTCATGGATTCATAGAATGTGAAAATCAGAATGCACACTGAAGAGAATCTACTCCAGCTCCTTTGTTAAAGTAGGGGAAAGGAGACCCCAGGGTGGGGACTTGAAGCCTTCAGCTCAACACACACATTCACACTTTCTCGTCCTCTGGCATCCACCCCCTAGCTTTCTACAACTTCTCTCTAGAGTCAGCAATGTCCTCATGGCCACCTCACAGTTCTTCCTGGGTTCCATGACAATGGGTTTTCCTGATTACCCGCCTACCTCCTTGACTGCTCCTCTGTTGTGTTTAAGATAACTCATATATCTTTCAAGCCAATACACCAGATGCTGGCCTTGCTCCTGTCTCTCTTCTCACTTGAGCCTTCGCTGGGCAACGTGCTGGAGGGTACAGCATGGCTATTCCAGTCCACTGAGCCTCTCCTCAGGCAAAGTCTCTGTTTCTTTATCTGAGCTCATGGGCTTGGATTCAGGATTAAATGCGATCAACTGTGCTAAGGCAACATGATGATAAATTCAACATCTCTTAAACTAATCACCTTTCCTCTACCTCCAGATACTAATAGAAACAACAAATTTCAGTAATTTTAGACTTCATCTGCCTTGGGGATGTCTCTCAAAGATACGCGTTAGGAATGTTTTCAGAATACCAAAACCAATTTCATTGCCTTCGAGTCAACTCTGATTCATCCTAATTTATAGGGGGGCTTGTTAGGTATGATTAATTTTTTTCTTGTATAACAAGATCAGAGGTGGATCAGACATGGATGGTTGTAGTAGTGGATTCAGATGTTCACTAAGACTATTGTGACCCAGGTTCTGTCTTTCTGCTCTACCATCCTTAGTGTGTTGGACGTTTCCCCTCAGATTATTGCCTCATGGGCACAATGTGGCTGCCACAGCGTCAGGTATCATCTCTGTATCCGAGGCAAGGTAGAAGAAGAAAGGGGCAGTGCAAGCAGCATCTGTCCTTTGGTCAGAAAAATCAAAATATTTCCTAATAGCCCTAAGAAGCTCCTGCTTAGATATCATTGACCAGAATTGTGTCATGTGGCATTCTGCAGGTATAGGGAGGCTGTAAATTATTTAAATTCTACTGCTTCTATACTGGAGACTGGCATGGGAGAAGAGGATGGGGATTGGTTTTGGGTTAACCAACCAGCAGTGTCTGCCAGTGCCCCTTTTTTCTGTATCTCTATAATACAAATACAAAGTCAGGAAGTCATACTTATAAATAGATGATAGATTGATAGAGAGACAAATATACATATATCATGTACATACAAATCTATATCATATATATGTATTTATGTAAAATCTCCAAACTCAAAAAAAAGGGCAAGGTGTGATCCTGAATAGGACCCTGGATTGGGGGGGAATAAGCATTGCTATAAAAGATGGTATTGAGGCAATTAGCAAAATCTGAATGTGAACTCTATATTAGATAATAGTATTCTGGCAACACTAAATTTCCTGACTTTTATCCTTAAATTGTAGTTATGTAAGAGAATATCCCTGTTCTTGGGAGATAAATGTGAAGTACTTAGGAGTTGAGGGTCTTGGTCTCTGAAACTTATTCTTACCCGTCAGTCAGTTTGTCATATTATGGTAGCTTGCCTGTTGCTGTGATGCTAGAAGCTATGCCACCTGTATTTCAAATACCAGCAGGGTCACCATGGTAGATAGGTTTCAGCAGAGCTTCCAGACTAAGACAGACTAGGAAGAAAAGCCTGGTGATTTACTTTGGAAAATTGACCAATGAGAATACTATGGATCACAAGAGAATACTGTTCAATATAATGCTGGAAGATGAATCCCCTAGGGTGGAAGGCACTCAAAATACACAGTGGTCACAACAATGGACTTGAGCCCACCAACAATTGCGAAGATAGTGCAAGACCTGACAACATTTTGTTCCGTTGTACATAAGGTCACCACAAGTCAGAGCTG
Source organism: Dugong dugon (assembly GCA_030035585.1). Lineage (NCBI taxonomy): Eukaryota > Metazoa > Chordata > Mammalia > Sirenia > Dugongidae > Dugong > Dugong dugon. Next base: position 23,344,025 of record CM057481.1, on the reverse strand, counting down.
ACTCACAGCAACTAACAACATATTTCATATGGCTCAACCTTATATACTGAAGGATACAGACAGAGAGAAATAAAGCAAACATGGCACAATGTTAACAATAGTGAATCTAATTGAAAGATATGTTGGGGTCCATTGAAATATCCTTACAACTTTTCAACAGGTCTGAGATGTTTTCAAAGTAAAAGGTTCAATTTTAAAAAGGTTCTAAGGTGTAATGAACATGTTGGTTTGATGAGGTAGGCATTCTGGAACATGCAGCAGAAAGAGGATGAAGTGGTAGCAATTATCAAGCTCTGCAGAGGTGTTGCTTTCCCTTCTCAGCAAAACATGTCTCCAAACAGATAACTTGGATCCTGTCCGGACAATGTTACAACCACCCGCAAAGTTCTTGAAGCCTGCAGGTCTCAGACGTATTGCTAATGGATTCATACGCTAGAGGCTACGTTGACATTTGACTTACGACTTTCCCTCTTTCTCAGTTGCCTTTGAAAGACTCTAAATTGTTTTCCAAGCTTGGCAGAGTCCAATCGACCTTTCAAGGCAGAGTCTGTAACGTAGAAATCATGGCTTTGCACTTTGCATCTGAAAATTCCATTATGTTTTCCCAAGCTTCATCCCTAGGAGTTGCTCCACCTACTACTACCATTAATATTAAATAGCTTGGCAAAGGACCTAGGAGTAAGTGCTTCTAGAAATTGGCATATCTGGGTGGAACTTCCCTCAGGCCTTCCTGAACATGCTGAACCCAGGCGGGAGGGGGTCAATGAGAGCTCTAAGACCCCTCAGCCCACTGGGACAGAAGCCAGAAACAAGGCTGGAGCCTAATTCCCAACTTGGTGCAGAGGCCAATGCCTGCCCACTAAGCTGAGACATAAAATGGGAAGATGGTTGGTTATCTTTTAAAATATCTCAGGGAAACTTGTGCTAACAAAGGGTCATACTGAATGAAAATGTTTACCTAAGCCCAGAAAAGCCACTTCCTTCTGCCACGTTGACCCCACGGATCTATAAGGAAAAAAAAGCCCGAGAGTTTACGAGGTGAGTGAGCAGCCCACTCTGACTCCACTAGTTATTCTCCTTTCCCCACTCACCCTGACCAGTTCTCGTACCTTGCTGAGCCTGGATGCTGACCTCTATGGACGCCATCATCCGGGTCCCTTGGTTTCAGACAATGGGATGCCCTGGCAGGAGATCAGAGGGCAAGAAGAGAGAGAGGATGGGATATTTATCCCCCATCCCACCCCACTTGGGGTGGTTCTGACAGCAGCTGCAACTCTCTAGACTATAGCCTCTATGGTGGACAATCTCCATGGCCTCCTTTCTCTGCTGGGCTCCAGTCACACGTCTCCCTCCTCTGCCCCTTCAGCCCTTGAGGGTAGCTATTGTTTCCAGCTGTTGCTAGTTGCTGGGTGCCTCACTGTCTTTGTTTCCTAGTGCTGCCATAACAAAATACCAAAAGGTGGGTGGCTTTGAAGAACAGAAATTTATTGTCTCAAAGTTCTGGAGGCTAGAAGCCCAAATCAGGGTATCAGTTGTGTCAGTTCTTCTGAGGGCTCAGAGAGGAACTGCTCCATGCTACTCTCCTAGCTTCTAGTGGTTGCCAGCAATCCTTTGCGCTCCTTTGCTGCTTGGAGATTTATCTTCACATGGCACCTTCTCCCTGTGTGTCTCCCTGTCTCTATAAGACATCATTCAGAAGGGATTAGGACCCACCCAACTGTGGTATGACCTTGCTAACTTAACTGATAACATTCTCAAAGAAAGACCCTATATCCAAACAAGGTCACACTCACTGCTACAAAGGTTGAGACTTCAACATATCTTTTAGGGGGACACAATTCAATCCACAACAATCACCATCTTTTGTTGGTTGCCTTATCTCCACCCACATCTCTATAAATTGTTCCTTCTTTAAAATCTCTTCAGATCCCACTTGAGGATACCTGTGTTTCCTGCCAAGACTCCAGCTCACCCAGTTGGCCTGCCCAGGCACCTGGTTTCTGATATGCTTTTACTGTTCCACTTTCTGATGGCTAAAGATAGATACACACGTGGGCCTTTCAGGGCAAGGATCCGTTGCTGTTGAACTGACTCCGACTCATGGTGACCCCTTGGGTGTCAGAGTAGAACTGTGCTTCACAGGGTTTTCAATGACTGATTTTTTTGGAAGTAGATCAGCAGGCTTTTCTTCTGAGGTACCCCTGGGTAGATTTGAACTTCCAACCTTTAGGTTAGCAGCTGAGAGCATTAACTGTTTGTGCCAGCCAGGGACATGGGAAGGGGTGTGGATTTTATTCTAGGAGCAAAAGGAAGCCACTAAAGGACCATTCATTCATTAATAAAATAGTGTATTGCCTGCCTACTCTGCTCCATACAACATAAATAGGGAGGGAGGAGCAATTCTAACTTTTCCAAAATGGCAGCCTGCACTTAGAACAGGCAGGCAAGTCGGGCCACAGCAGACAGGAGTGATTTCAAGAGAAAAGGATGCGAAAAGCAGCAGCTCTTCCCCCACCCCCAACCCCAGGTGGAAGATAGACATGGCTAGAAATACCCTTGGAGAAAGAACACAAATGTTCTACTTTGTGCCAGTTAGGAAACTTCTCTTAACAGCAGGCACCCTTCTCCTTCATCTTTATACGAACTTGGCAGTTGCTGGCACATGTAGTTGTAATGCTTTGTTTAACTGAGTTGTCTGACGTTGAAAAATCCCAAGATATACTTTAGGCCCCTGTGTTAGTTTCGTAGGGTTGCTATGATAAATTACCACAAATGGGTGGCTTAAAAGAACAGAAATTTGTTGTCTCACAGTTCTGAGGCTGGGAATCTGAAATCAAGGTGCTGTCAGGGCCATGCTCTCTCTGAAGGCACTAGGGAGAGTCTTTTGTTGCCACTTCCAGCTTCTGGTGGTTCCTGGCAATCCTTGGCGTTCCTTGGCTTGTAGACATGTCACTCCATTCTCTGTCTCCTTCATCACATAGTGTCTCTCTGTGTGTCTGTGTCTCTGTTTTCTCTTCTTATATGGACACCGGTCATTGGATTTAGGGCTCACTCTAAAGCAATGTGACCTCATCTGAACTAACCGTACGCACAAAGACCCCACTTCCAAATAAGGTCACATTCTGATGTTCTGGGTGGACATAAATTTGGGGAAGGGGAGACACTACTCACCCCAGTACAGTGCTCATGTCACCTTCAAACTGATGAAGAGTAGGATTCACACTATCCTCTGTGGCTCTGATTTCAAAATAAAGGAACTCTAATCTTAGCCCAGGAACCCTCGTGGCATGGTGGTTAAGAGCTGGGCTGCTAACCAAAAGGATGGCAGTTCAAATCCACCAGCTGCTTCTTGGAAACCCCATGGGGCAGTTCTACTCTGACCTACGGGGTCACTATCAGTCAGAACTGACTTGATGGCACCTAACAACAATCTTAGCCTATGCTGGGAAAACATACAGATAATAAATAAAAACAACAAATTCCCCTCTCCAGGTTTAAAAATATTTTTTGATGGCTATCTCACAACTGAGGGAAGATTATAAGACCTTTTTTTTTTAATGTATTTTATTTTTTGTTGTTGTCATTGAGAATATACACAGCAGAACATACACCAATTCGACAATTTCTCTGTGTACAATTCAGTGACATTGGTTACACTCTGAAGTTGTGCAAACGTTCTCATCCTCTTTTTCCAAATTATTCCTCCTCCATTAACATAAACTCCAAAAAACTAAAACCCAAGCCCATGGCGGTCAAATCGATTCCGACTCATAGCAACCCTATAGGACAGAGTAAACCTGCCCCATAGGCTTTCCAAGGCTATAATTTTTACAGAAGTAGATTGCCACATCTTTTTCCCGCATAGCAGCTGGTAGGTTTGAACCACCAACCTTTTGGTTAGCAGCCAAGTGCTTAACCACTGAGCAATCAGAGCTCTAACATAAACTCACTGCCCTCTAAATTTCCTGTCTAATTTTTCCAGTTGCTGTTGTCAATTGGACCCAGTGTTTAAAGGTGTTAATTTATATGTACAATGTTGCAAAAATAGAGACTTGGTGAAGCCTACTTTTGTGTGAAGATATAACGGAAAAGACCAATCAGAGACGGCTGAAGTTTCCCATGGGGCACACTGAAAGGAGATCTGATGTGATATAATCCCCTCAATCTCCACTTGGAGAGCCCAAAGAGAGATTTTTCTCTCCTTCTCTCAGAGTTAGGCTAGCACCTGTTCTTTAAAGAAGTTCTCTCCCACCCAACTCCAAACTGGGCTGTTGCACCTGTGATCCTGTGTCATCCTGGAGGTGTGCCCCAGTATCCATGGGGAGGCCTCACTTTTTGAGGACAACTTCAGAGCATCCTTACAGCTTTTCTTTGGGTCTCCCTGCTTGTAACATCGTCACATCAGCTGACGGTGGCAGAGTGGTGTGGGGTCCTGCCGGCCCTTATTCTCCGCCCAGCCCAGGCAGGGGGACTGTGATGGGCATTCCAGCAGAGCTTGCTGGGAGTCAGCCTGAATGCATATGACTACTGTTTTTGTTGTTAGCTGCCATCAGAGTTGATTTTGACTCATAACGACCTTATGTGACAGAGTAGAACCACCCCAGAGCGTTGCCCATGCTGTAATCTTTATGGGTACAGAGCTCAGTAGTCTTTCTCCACAGAGCCACGGGGTGGGTTTGAACTGCCAACCTTTCAGTTAGCAGCCAAAGGCTCTACCGTTTGTACCACCAGGGATCCTTCAGGCAACTGCTGCCCCTTTGGAAATCTGATTAAAACTGGCCCCAATCCCAATCCCACAACTTTATGAGGTTTGGTTTCTGCCAATTCCTGTCAGCTTACTTCTCCCCGCTTCTCTTCCACATTCCCTCCATCATTTAGGGTATGGGCTTAGCTATTTTGAGAAACTCAGAAATAAAACTTTTATCTTATTTAAGACACTGTATTTTGTCTTGCAAAGAAGTCCAAGCTAGGAGGCGGTCGAAGATGACTCCTTTCCATGCAGTCATCCATGGATGCAGATTCTTTCTATCCTGTGGCTTCCTATCCCCTGGGTTCTTGTCCTAACCCATGTGGTCAAAGCAGGCTCACCAGAACCATGACTCCACATCCTCGCCAACACTTGTTATTGTTCATCTTTTTTTCTTTCTTTTTGTTGTGGTGAAATTATACACAACAAGACATTTACCAATTCAACAATTTCTACATGGATAATTCAGTGACATTGATTACATTCTTCATGTTGTGTAGCCATTCTCACCCTCCTTTTCCAAATTATTCCTATGCCATTAATAGAAACTTCACTGCCCTCTAAGTAAAAACTTCCCTTTCCCCCTCCCCCCCAGCCCTAGTAACCAATTTTATATATTTGCTTATTTCATATAAGTGAGATCATACAGTATTTGTCCTTTTGCTACTGTCTTATTTCACTCAGCATAATGTTTTCAAGGTTCATCCATGTGTGTATATATCACATTTTGTTTATTTTTTCATCTGTTGATGGACTTTTCGATTGTTTCCATATTTTAGCTATTGTAAGAAGTGCGGCAATGAACATGGGTACACAGGTTTCTGTTTACATTCCTGCTTTCACTTCTTCTGGATACATATCTAGGATTGGGATTGCTGGGTCATATGGTAATTCTATCTTTAGCTTTTTGAGGAACCGCTGAAGTATATTCCACAGTGGCTGTTCCATTTTAAATTCCCACCAGCAATGGATGATGGTTCCAGTTACTCCATAACCTTGCCAACACTTATTGTGTTCCATTTTATTTATTTATTATCATTGCCATTCCAATGGGGGTGAGGTGGTACCTCATTGTGGTTTTGATCTCCCTAATGGCTAATGCTGATGTCAGATGGATCTTGGCTGAAAGCAGAGAATACCAGAAAGATGTTTACCTGTGTTTTATTGATTATGTAAAGGCATTTGATTGTATGGATCATAACGAATTACAGATAACATTTTGGAATTCCAGAATATTTAATTATGCTCGTGAAGAACTTGCACATAGACTAAGAAGCAGTCTTTTGAACAGAACAAGGGGACACTGAGTTGTTTAAAATCAGGAATGGTGTGCGTCAGGGTTGTGTCCTTTCACCATACTTATTAAATCTGTATGGTGAGCAAATAATCGGAGAAGCTGGACTATATGAAAAAGAATGTGGCATCAGCATTGGGGGAAGCCTTGTTAACAACCTGCGACATGCAGATGACACAACCTTCGATGAAGATCAAACACTACAGCCTTCAGTATGGATTACACCTCAACATAAAGAAAACAAAGACCCTCATTACTGGACCAATAAGCAACATCATGATAAACGGAGAAAATATTGAAGCAGTCAAGGATTTCATTTTACTTGGATCCACAATCAAAGCCCATGGAAGCAGCAATCAGGAACTCAAATGACGTATTATTTTGGGCAAATCTGCCGCAAAGAACCTCTTTCAAGTGTTAAAAAGAAAAAATATCACTTTGAGGACGAAGGTGTGCCTGATCCAAGCCGTGGTATTTTCAATTGCCTCATATGCATGAGAAAGCTGGACAATGAATTAGGAAGCCCAAAAAAGAATTGATGCTTTTGAATTACAGTGTTGGAGAAGAACACTGAATATACCATAGGCTTCCAGAAGAATAAACAAATCTGTCTTGGAAGAAGTACAGCCAGAATGCTGCTTTGAAGTGAGGATGGCAAGACTTCGTCTCACGTACTTTGGACATGTTATCAGGAAGGACCGGTCCCTGGAGAAGGACATCATGCTTGGTAAGGTAGAGGGTTAGCGAAATAGAGGAAGACCCTCAACGAGATGGATTGACACAGTGGCAGCAAGAATGGGCTTAAACATAGCAACGACTGTGAGGATGGCGCTGGACTGGGGAATGTTTCATTCTGTTGTACATGGGGTCGCTATGAGTCAGAACCGACTTGACAGCACCTAACAACAACAGGGGCTAATGACATAGAACATCTTTTCATGTGCTTCTTGGCCTTTTGAATATCCTCTTTGGTGAAATGTCTGTTCCAGCCTTTTGCCCATATTTTGATTGGGTTGTTTGTCTTCCTGTTGTGAAGTTGTAGTTTTTTTAAATATATATTGGATATTAGACCCTTATCGGATGTATGGTTCCCAAAAATTGTCTCCCAGTCTGTAGGTTGTCTTTTCACTTTATTGATAAAGTCCTTTGATGAACAAAAGTACTTAATTTTTATGAGGTCTCATTTATCTCTTTTGTCTTTTGCTGTTCATGCTTTTGTTGTCATATCTAATAATCTATTGTTAAAAACTAGGTCCCATAGCCACACCTCTATATTTTCTTCTAAGAATTTTATGGTTTTAGTTTTCACATTTAGGTCCTTGATCCATTTGGAATTGTATTTTGTGTATGGTGGGAGGTATGTTCATCTTTTTTTATTGTAGGTATCCTGATGGGCATGAAGTGGCATTTCATTGTGGTTTTGCATTTTCCTAATGACAAGTAATGTTGACCCTCTTTTTATGAGCTTGCTGGTCACTTGTATATCTTTTTCAGAGAAATCTCTTCCAATTTTTTGCCCTTTTTTTAATTGAATTATTGGTCTTTTTATTGTTGAGTTGCAGGAGTTCTTTATATATTCTGAATACAAGTTCCTTATCAAGTATATAATTGTCAAATTTTTTCTTTCATTCTGTGGGTTGTCTTTTCACTTTCTTAATGGTGCTCTTTGAATCACAAAAGCATTTAATTTTGATGAAGATATCCAAAAGAATGCATTTAGACCCCTATCTCATACCATATACAACAATTAACACAAAATGGATCAAAACCTAAATGTAAGACCTAAAACGATAAAATTCTGAGAATTTCATGACCAAGAGGTATACGGTTTCTTTTTACAGTGATGAAAATGTTCTGGATTTGGATAGTGGTGATGGTTGTACAACTCTGCAAATATATTTTAAAAAACCACTGAATTGTACACTTAAAATGGTGACTTTTATGGTATGTAAATTACATATAAATAAAAAATATTTTTAAAAAACTCAGTGGACAAGTTAATATAAGGGAAGAGAGAATTAGTAGACAGAAAGACAGAACTGAGTAAATCACTGAGAATAAAGCACAGAGGGATAAAGGGATGGAAAATATAAAAGAAAAGTTAAGAGATATGAACATAAGAGTGAGTAAGATGAATATATCTTCCAGAAGGAGAATGCAGAGAGAATAAGAAAGAATCATATTCAAAGAGATAAATAATTAAAAGGCATGAGTTCTAAGATTGAAGGAGAACATTATATCTGAAACAAGTTAAACAAAAACAAATTCACATCTTGATAATATGTTGAAACAGCAGGGCTGCATCAAATACAAATAGAATATCTTAAAAGCTATAGGAGATAAAAAGAAAGATTCCTATCAATGTGATGGCTGTTTTTTTTTTTGAAGCAGACTTCTTATGAGAATCCGTAGACGCCCAAAGACAAGGACTATCTTCAAAACACTGAAGGAAAATAATTCTCCAGAATTCTATACCCAGCTAAACTATTACTCAACTGTGCCCGTGAAATTATAGATGCATGCTAGAAGAACAACTAAGGCATGTATTTCAGCAAGAAAAAAAGAAAAGAATTTGAAATCGTGGCATGGAAGAACCGTTGAAGAGCAAAGAAATTGGGTAAAATGTTGGAAAATCTAGGCAAGTGTTTCTGAACTTGATCTGTTTGTGATCCCTTTGGGGGTGACAGGTTGCTCCACTCCATTCACATGTGCAAGAAGAATTTGGATATGGTTTTCACTGCTTTTATTTGTGGCCCACCTATGTTATAACACCTAAATTTTTCCAAATGTATTAGTCTCTTTCTTCCTCAGTTGTGAGTACAGCATCTCCCAAGTAGACCCTAAAATCCATGAGGATAGAAATGGTGCCCACCTTACTCATCTCTGCATCCCCCATCCTTGGAACTTGGTATGTGCTCCATACAATTTTGTTGAATAAAAGAATGAACTTGATCAAACCTCGAGTTTGTTGCATTTTTTAATCAATCCTTATTTCCTTCACTTGTACCCAAATGGACACCCTTCTCACCTCACTTGGGCTCTGATACCCCCATGCCAGGCTATCCTTCCATGGGGAACACCTGCCTCACTCTGCTCAAGCTCCAACTCCCAAAGTTTGGCTGTCCCCCTCTGTGGACATACCAGGTTGCCTGACTGCTCCTCTGTGTGGACGTCCTCCTTACCTCGCTTGGGCTATAACACTCCTCTGGTTCATCATGGCTCTCTGGGCATGGATGCCTACCTTGCTCTGTCCCACCTAAAGGTTTAGGACTGAATTTTACATAAAGGAAGGGAAAGGTAAGAAGAGAAGGAAAGGAAAAGGGGAAGTGAAAGGAGGAGAGGAAGAAGAGGAGCTATTTGTTATTTTGTAATCAGCCCTCTTTCCTTTATAAAAACTTTTTTTTTTTTTTTTTTTGGCTTGAATCAGAATCTATTTTATTCACACAGTTCCCTCTCTCTGGAATTTCCCCACCCTTGCCTTTTGAAATCCTGCTCATTCTTCAACACAGAGGTCTCTCTGTCCATGGATCCTTCTCTGGTCACATATACACATACACTCACGCATGCACAGATGAATATATATGCACCCATATACACATACACAAATGCACACAAAAGAAACCATTCACTAGTTCTCCTGGGCTTTGACATCACTGTTCACAAGTTTCTGTTATAGCCTTTAAGGAATTATATTATGGTTGATTTTTTATAATTTATCGGCCCCCACTAGCCTGTGAGTTCTTCAGAGGCAGGACTCTTTCTTTGCTAGCACCTGGCACAAGACTGGCACACAGTGGGAGTGTGTCCTAAACGAACATTCCAGTTGATTTGGCATTTATCAGCTATCTTAGTGTCAGAGAGCTGACGGAGACTTTTGTAGTCCTTGGAGGATACTATTTTTTTTTTAACTTATCAAAATGGTTTACAAATAATAACTGCATTATTTCTCATCTCAGGTATATTCCCTAGGACAGTGGGGAAGCTGATTTAACTCAGCCTCATGGTGTCTACCAAAAATCTACCAGAAACCCACCCACAGCATTCTCGTGTAAATGCCAGCACTCAGCAGCAAATTAACTACTACAGATTGTCAGTAAAAATCTGTGCATTTCCAGCCTCTGTTAGATTATAAATAAATTAACACGGCATGATTTTCAATCCAGAAAACAATGCCAGAATATAAAGAAATGCACCAAGAAACCCAAGTGCAATTAAAGAGGAAGAATCCAATATACCCTACAGGAATCCGTCTAACCCCGAATTCCCATGGCCGGAAAGACTCCTGAGCACTCAACATTAGAGAGAATGTAAACCTCCATCCTGTAATTTTAAATGTGGAAACTCAGGCTGCCCTGGCATTCATCACCTACCAGGCTCAGTGAACTTGGCATCTTTCAACATTTGTATTTAGCGTCACAGTTAAATACACACACCAGAAGCAACCCCACCACCCTCTCTGATTTCCTTCTTTCTCCCTCCTTTCTTTCCCTTTCCCTCTCCCGCTCTCAGATAGCAATGGGTTGGGTGGGTCTGGCTTTCTTCCAAGTTTCACTGAACATCTGGAACAATTTTTCTATTGTTCTTTATCTGAGTTTGAAAAACCACTAATAACTTTGCCAAGCACCATTTCCCTTTAGCGTTTAAACCTACCTAGATTGCAGATGTATTTCTTTCTCATGCTTCTGACTCATGTATACCTTACTCATCCAAGTGCTTCTTTCTCTCTCTCTCCATCTCTGCCATTTTTTTATGAGCCATTTGCTACCCAAGATGCTTGGGCAATCTTTGCAGTTGTCGTCAGCATCTTTCAGTCTTTTTCCAGGAAGGCAAATCGTTGACAGAATAAAGGAATAGACACCAGGAACCCACAGCTTCCTCCCCTTCCTAACACCCCCAACACCAACCAAGGAAAGCTGATTACCAGCTCAAACTCGTGAAACCGCATGAATGTTCCCACTTGGCAAAGTGCCCCTCCTAGCCACACAACAGGGGATCACTAATGCTCTGTAGTAATGTAAGCAGAGAAACTAGAGTGATTAAGTAAAAGGATTTCTGCAAATATAATGAAAATATACATTGAAAGCACTCTCACTGAATGACGCTTTTTTTTTTTTTTTTTTAACTGTCTAGATCATTAATTCCAGTGCAACCCACCAACAAGAATATAAGGGGACAATCTATTTGATCAAGAGAAAGGACAGGGCCAAGGTAGTGACCACATTTCCCTGTTATGCAGGACATCCGTCATTAAATAAATAGCCCTAAATGTGAACATAGGATTTGACGCTTTGAAAAGCTGTAGAGAAACTAAGGAACCCATTAAACTCTCAGCAAGTGTGAATTGACAGGCACCCATAACCTTTTCTCTACTATAGTCTGCCGTCAGACATTCACAGATGTGTTCTAGCTAGATTGTGTTGTATTTTTATTGTATTTGTATATCTAGTAATTGTATCAAGGTCCACAGGTGGCACAAATGGTTTGCGATGGACTACTAACCTAAAGGTTGGCAGTCATCACAGAAGGAAGGCTTGGCAATCTACAAGATTATAGCCAAGACAACCCTATAGAACAGATCTACTCTGACACACATGGGGTTGCCATGAGTCAGAATCAACGACGAGTTTTTTAGAAATCATATCCCACCTAAAGTCCCCTGTTTCCCTAATCTGCTCCTCTCAGCCAAGCCACCTGGTGAATTTTTGTATGCAGTTCGGGAGCGTCTCATTCCTCAAACCACGAGTAAACCTTGGCCTCACACAGCATCCCCTTCAAGTGTCCTCATTGCTTCTCATCTGTGGAAGGGGCAGTGGCAGGAGCCCCAGGCCTGCTCCCTCTGACATTATCTCTGATGGAGACTTTCCTCTGGGGGACCAGCTGACATGTGGAAGGAGTATAACAAATTTCCTGGGCAAGCTTCACTGGGGTTTGCTGAGCACAGGCCTACACAAAGGCTGGGCTTTACAAAGTCATCTCAGCATCTGGCCCTTTGGTTCCCTCCATCATCACCACTGATGCTGTCTCGAACATTCACCTCCAGCCAGCCAGGCCCAGGAACAGACTCCTGTCTGATTAAGAGCGTGTAGGAAGTGTCCTGCGTCAGAGAGAGCTCCCAGGAAGTTCCCAGAACAGCCAAACAGAGTGTGAATCAGGGACAAGGTCAGTCATCACCCCTGACATCAGAGTGCCCCTGATTCACATACCCTTTAGCCATGCTGAGATCCTCTCGGGGCCTGTCAACAATATGATTGAGTTGCCTATGCAAGAATGTTGAGTTCTAGTTGGATTAGTTTTTTTTCTGGGGGAGGGGGCAGGTTTGTAACCATGGACAGATGAGCCTGACAGGCTATAAACGGGGCCAGGGTGGCCTATTTCAAAGGAATGAAGGGAGGGGGCAAGAAAAAAAAGAGGCAGTTTCCTATAGCCACATCACAGAAATGTTGGGCAAGTTGCATCTAAACTATCGCAAAGAACTTGGAAAACTCCAGGCCACAGGCAAACCACAGTCACAAGTAATTACACTCTCACAGGCTGGGGCAGGGGTGGGGTTTCCTACCACACACTGTTCTCAGGGTCTCAGACAAGAGATCCCAGCTCAGCAGGTGGTCCCCAGAAAGCAGAGGGGAGTGAGAAACTAGACTGAACCCAGGGAGAAGGCGAACAGTCTAGTCAGGGATTCAATAGCATCACAAGTATCTGAAGATGCTGGGAACCAGGCAACAGGCAGAGACACCTGGGACACGTGGTCAGAGCCATGTGTAGTACATTGGGAAAAGCATCATTCTGTGGCCAGCCAGACGTGGGTTCAAATTCCAGCTCTGCTACTGTCTTGTTTTGGGATCCCCCAGACACAGACTATGAGACAAGAATGTGGGGGCAGGCAGTTGATTTGGGAGACAATCCCAAGAAGCACCAGTGGCGGGGTGGTGAAGTGAGAATGGGTTATCAAGCAGTTAGCACTGTGAGAAATAGAGATAAAAGTTGTTCTCAGCCAGAGGTGAGGGGATAGGGGTATGTGCTCACCACCAGCCTTCCATTGTCAGTGGAGGGCATTAGGTCCCTGGCCCTTCACCTTGGCCTATGTGGCCAGGGACCAAAGCCATGAGGCAGAAAGTTCAGGGGTGCCATAAGCAGTTTGTAGTGTGGAAAGGTGAATGTTGAGGGGATATAGGTGGGCCCTGATAGCATCTGCTACAACCCTTTACTAAGCCTGTGACCTTGGACAACTCACAGCACCTCTTAAAGCCCTAGTCTCCTAATGTGTAAAGTGTAGATAAAAACCTCCTTCTTCTAAGGAAAATGGGTCCTGTTCAGTGGAGAGCCTTCATTCTGCCAATGACGTTTCTGTCTGAATTCAGTGTTTGGCTCCTCAAGTCTGAAGGAGGCAGCAGTGTGCAGAGCTGAACTGCCCTGAAGAGTACAGGGAAGAAAATTGAGGGTTCCTATGAGTTGGAACCGACCTGATGGCACCTAACAAAAACAACAGGAACCATCTGGAGCACTGATGGCGCAGTGGTTAAAAGCTACAGTGAGCTACAGCTGCTAACCAAAAAACGTTGGCAGTTCGAATCCACCAGCTGCTCCTTGGAAACTTGGGTCACTTCTATCATGTTCTATAGGATCACTATGAGTCGGAATTGACTCAATGGCCGTGGGTTTGGTTTGGTTTTAGGAACTATCTGGAGTCCCTGGCAGGTGCAAACAGTTAACATACTTGTCTGCTAACAGAAAGGTTGGAGGTTCAAGTCCACCCAGAGATGCCTGGGAAGAAAGGCTTGATGATCTACTTCTGAAAAATGAGCCACGGAAAACCCTATGGAGCACAGTTCTACTCTAACACACATGGGGTCTCCATGAGTTGGAGTCGACTTGACAGCAACAGATTTTGGTTTGAAGGTCCATCTGGAAGGGAGGGAGTATGAGGAGAGAAGATGACAGGAAGAGGGAGGGAAAGCCAGAGAAAGGGCAAAGGCATGTGATTCTTATAATGCAGAAGTCTTCAGTCAAGTCCAAAGCCAAGAAGAGCTTGATGGGAGTGGGTCTTTCTGGAAACCCATGAGGGGCCGAGTTCTGAGAGCAAACATGGACAACGAATCTGGACAGATGAGCTAAGGGCAGAGGAAACCTGATTCCCCCCAGGAATTAGTGGTGACTAGGGGGAGGACTTAGGACCTCTCTTTGCTGTGGAGTTTCTGGAAGTCCAACTCCCCCCAAAGCAGCCTCTGAGGCAAAGACTGGGATGCAGGTGGTTTAAGTCTCTGTGCCAGGGACTTGTCCCTAGCACCACGGGCACATGCTCTGCCACGAGCAGGCACAACTGGAGATTAGGGGAGTTAGTATCTCTGGGGCAATCCTCAAAGAAGGGGGCTGAGAGTCAGTGGATGCATGCTCCAGCTCCCAGCCTCCAGTGGGACAACTCTGAGTGGTGCGCGTATGGTGTCTCAGAGAGCCCAGCAGGACTGAGCCTCAGTTGCCCACAGCTGTCACACCCATTATTGTATTTTCTCCATCCCTCTCACTCTCCCTACTCCCTTACCCAAATAAACTTCCTGCACCCAAGTCTTTAACTAAGACACCCTTGGATACCTTCCCTGTGATCACCCATCATTAGTGGCTAAATCAGAATTCAAACTCAGATCTCTAGACCTTCGGGCCAAATGTTCTTCCTGCTGTGCCCAAACAAGAACACAGGAACATTTTTAAAACTCAGTTCTTTGCCAACAGATTACAATCCTGAAATTGTTGACCTGATTTCTGAATCAAATCCTGGGCCCCCAAAGAGTAGAGTATATTAAAATGTAATAAAGACGCAGTCCATATATTAAAGATAATAAGCAGCACTGATTTTGTTAATTGATGGAGCCTCCGTCTCCTCCTGCCCCAGCAATGCTGGGAACGGTTATTTGGTTTGGTTTATTGGGTTTTTTCTGTATTAGGATGCTGCGTACAAGTGGCGGGAGCCGCTGTGCTGACAGGGCAAAACTCCAACCTGGTAAGCGGAAGAGACTGTACACGCTAACAAGACGAGGACAGAGAGAGACGTTGTGGGGGACTGCTGAGGGTCATCCATGACATCAAGCTCCTCAGTTAACCCCATGGCACAGGAGTGGAGCACAACCAGACTCCCACAGCTAATGCCATAAGGAGCCCTGGTGGCATAGTGGTTAAGCACTTAGCTGCTAACCAAAACGTCGGCTGTTCGAACCCACCAGTGGCTCCGTGGAATAAAGGTGTGGCAGTCTGTTTCCATAAAGATTACAACCTTGGAAATCCTATGGGGCCATTCTACTGTGTCCTATAGGGTCGCTATGAGTCAGAATCCACTCGACAGCAATGGGGATTCCTTGTCAAAAACATGTGCAGCTAAAACTTGACCAAGGCAAAGTCATAGATGCTTCATAGACACATCCAAACTCCATAAGGGATTGAATTACTGGGTTGAAGGCTGGGGACCTTGGTCTCGGGGGGACATCTAGCTAAATTGGCACAACATAGTTGATAAAGAAAATGTTATACATCCTACTTTGGTGAGTAGCATCTGGGGTCTTAAAGTTTGTGAGTGGCCATCTAAGACAATCCACTGGTCCCGCCTAGTCTGGAGCAAAGGAGAATGAAGAAGACCAAAAATACAAGGGAAAGATTCGTTCAAAGGACTAATGGACCACAACTACCACAGCCTCCACCAGACTGAGTCCAGCACAACGAGATGGTGACTGGCTACCACCACTGACTGCTCTGACAGGGATCACAATAGAGGGTCCTGGACAGAGCTGGAGAAAAGTGTAGAATAAATTCAAACTCACAAAAAAAGACCAGACTTACTGGTCTGACAGAGACTGGAGAAACCCTGAGAGTATGACCCCCAGACACTCTTCTAACTCAGTACTTAAGTCCCTCCTGAGGTTTACCCTTCAGCCAAAGATTAGACAGACCCATAAAACAAACAATAACACACTCAGTTCAACCATGTACTGGAGACTAAATGAGCACACCAGCCCAGGGGCAAGGACTAGAAGGCAGGAGGGGACAGGAAAGCTGGATGAATGGAAATGGGGAACCCAAGGTCAAGAAAGGGAGAAGTTTGACATGTTGCAGGGTTGGCAGCCAATATCACAAAACAATACATGTATTAATTGTTCAATGAGAAACTAATTTGCTCTGCAAACCTTCACCTAAAGCGCAATAATAATAATAAAAGATGTACAGCTAAACTGAGGCAAATGACTGGTCAGGAATTTGGAGGTGGGTCCCTGCTTGGGAAAGAGCCAGAAGGGGTGACAGAATCAGGGCTGGGTCAGAAGGAAGGCCTGGTAAACCACATCCTTGAGATCCTGCCCCTGCTTTGGGGGGTGCGTGTGGCCAGGGACCCAAAGCCATGAGGCAGAAAGTTCAGGAGTGCCATAAGCAGTTTGCAGTGTGGAAAGGTGAATGTTGAGGGGATATAGGTGGGCCCTGATAGCATCTGCCACAACCCCTTACTAAGCCTGTGACCTTGGGCAACTCATGTCACATGCCATGCAGGCAGCCATTCATGCTCCTCAAATGAGCAAGGTGGGCTTTGCACCTGGACAGGTAACACTGTGCCAGCTCAGGTGCATGCTCAGCAACACCTGTGCCCTGCCTATAGCTTTTTTCAGAGCATGTTCCAGAAATAAGCCCCCTCGGTGGAATAAAGGCTGATGAGGGAGAAGAAAAAACAAAAGTGGGGGAGGAAGTATTAAAAAATGATATGGGATTCATTTCTTTTAGACAGAAAACTCCTTAAATTTTTATACATGGCTGCATGGTGATTCAGTGCTGCTGGTGCCAGAGGCTTACGGGAATGAGACAGCATTGGAGGCAGGAAGGTGGTGGTCTGACTGATCATGAGGGATGGAGGCTGCACCTGGTCAGTGGCCTCTCACCAGCCAAGACGGACTTCCGCCTGGTCTAAACTCCAAGGACGTCTCGGAGCTCCTTTGGGCCATCTCCTGCATTCCAAATCACCAGTCATAAATCTTCTGGCTCCTGCCAACCTTCTATTTAAAGTGTGTTTGTGGTGGGGGGAAGGGGGAAGTGCGCTGTGTCTTGGCTGTTTCTTAATAAAATGGGTAGGTTGGTGAGTGTTCCCGAATAGGAAAGAGCAGGGCAGTGACTGGAGCCAAGGTTTTCCTAATGCTGTTAACAGGCCAGCGGATGGAGGACTGTCTGCTGGCAGCATCCAGAACACGTACACAGTAGCTAATGAGCCTGGGATTGATGGAAGCAACGTGCTGACAACCGGATTGCAGCCCCAACAGGGCCAGTGGGCGCAAGGGGGGACTTTGCTATAAGACCAACAGGTATGAGCCTTCCAGACCACAATCCAGACCATGGGAGGACGTGTGGTAGTGGAGCTTTCTTTGTTTCTTTTTAACAGAACTGAGATTGGCTCTCAATGTAGATGACATTCAGATTTTGTGCGGCAGCAACAAGAAGCCAGGTATCCCTGGGCAGCACAAATGGTTACAGGTGCTCAGCTGCTAACTGAAAGGTTGGAGGTTCGAGTCCACCCAAAGGTTCCTTGGAAGAAAGGCCTGGTGATCTGCTTCCAAAAAATTAGCCATTGAAAACCCAATGGAGCGCGGTTCTACTCTGATACACGTGGGGTCACCATGAGTCAGAATGAACTCGATGGCAACTGGTTTGGTTTGGTGTTTTGATTTAACAAGAAGCCAAGCCCCCATACGTAAACACTTTTCGCATTCTTGCTTGTGACACATTTGCTGACGTCTCATTGGTCAAAGCAAGTCACACAGCTGAGTCCGTATGCCAGGACTGGAGAAACGTCACCTCTTTCTTGATAGAAGGAGAGGCAAAGTCACATTGCAAGGGAGCATGGTACAGGGGGACGGGTAAAATTATTTTGGGCATCATCGCAAACTATCTACCACATACCAGCGCTTCCCTCCACCATTCTGTAGGTCTCCCAGGTTATTTTCACCTCCCTCTAGTCTGGAGCCCATTCCAGCACTGGACACAATGTTTTCATTGCAGATGGCCAGCAGTGATTTATTTATTGGGTATCCTCACTCTGTCCATGGCATGGTTAGAGTGGAAGTCAAGGCCCTACCCCACCCTCAGGAATCAGTGTGTAGCTCACTCTGACCTGATTGGCTAAGCCACTGATGGTTTCCTGGTAGACTTCCTGCTCCTGCAATATTATAGGCTTCTTCTCTACAGAGCATATTGAAATTGTGGTCACTATGGTCTTGAGGTCTTTCCCATACAAAAAGAGAATGGCGTGCCCAACAGGGACTCATGCCACAAGCACCACGACACAAATGGAAAAGAGCTTAAACATGGAAGCCAAGGAAGGAAGACCATTTTGTTGCAAAAAAGCTGCATGGTTTTGCTGATTTTCCTCCTGGATTCAGTGGTCTTCCCAGCTGTGTGGAAGGCAGACAAGGGGGAGAGAAAGAGCAATTTTGGGGTGGGGGAAGGAGAATGAGCACTCTATGAGCTGATAACAGAATTGCTGGGCTGAGGCATTTTCTACTGTGTTTTTCTTTTGCATTTTAGGTTACAAGAGAAGACGGTAGGAAGTGTTACTTGGAAAGGAATTCTTTTTAGCTCAGAAAGAATTGTTGTTGCGTCTTGTTGACTATGCATTGTTCTTGTTAGTAACTGGAAAACTCTACTCACTTGGAGGCCCATAAACAGGGAAGACCTGCCTATGTTGTGCTCACAGTCACCAATCCCAGAGCACAGGCTCAATTTGCTAAACCAAAACCCTTCTCACACTGAAACATAATATTAAGAAACCAGACAGGACTTCTGCAGAGCATATCTGAACTTGATACAATTTCCTTCAGAAGGCAGTTGACATCCTTAGCTAAAAAAAAAGGCACTTGAAATGAAACAAAGCAAGAGGCAAGAATTCTTATTCAGGAGTGCTTTCAAGGAAAGAGGGAAGCAGGATCCGGTAGGGGAAGGAGCTAAGTAAGGATGTGTTCTCCGCTGGAGTCTCACTTCCGGGAGCTCAGAAACATGAATTGCATTCCAGAGTTTATCCTCCCTTGAGGCAAAGGGGTCAGGCTTTGTAACCTCATCATTGGCTTGTGGAGGTTAGGATGGCGGTTAAGGCGGAGGTTAGGGTGACTTGTAACCCCCAATTCGGAGGCAGCTCCTGTTCCTTAGCGGGGGTAATGCTAGGGAGGGGGCAGCTGTGGGCTGTGAGCAGCCAACACTCACGGTGGCTGCAAGTGAGTTCACGTGCCCTGTAGAGGGATCTGAGTGGGGGACCCACAGCATCACCACAGAAGAAATACCAGACTTTAGAATGCCCTCGACCACATTGATAGCTGACACCAAAAAACACATCTAAAATCACCGTGAAGCAAGATTTACTGTGTGATCCTTGGTATTAACATGACTGAGTCCCAGCTTGTCGTGAAAGAACAGTCCTGAAGTGCCTTATCTCAGTTCCGTGTGGGGAGATGGAAGTTCCTCTAGATACTTCCCATCCATTAGATTCTGAAATTTTAATCATTCTAATCAATAATCAGACGATTCGGCTCTGCCGAGCTTTGCTGTTTGAAACGTGTGTTTCCGAGCTAGTGCTTATGTGTGTGTGGGTCTTAAACTTAACTGACAGCCAGACCCAGAAAAAAAGGTTAATTTGCTAAATCCAAATGGAACCCAATCCAAATTCTTCTAACTAGAATGTGAATCAGAAATTTAAGTTATAAGCAAATTTATGTATTTTCTGCAGTCACTGAAACAAACAAAAACCTGAATGTCAAAACAGTCTCAAGACTGAAACTGATTTTTGGCACATTTTCATTTGGTTTGAGTCACTTGTAGACATTTGTCCCCAACAAGCAGCTAACTCGGCTCTGCCATAGTGTTCTCACCTCAGATCTATTCATCCAAACTCTCATTTACCTTTGCAATCTGCCCCTTAAAGGTCGGGGAGGAAGAAAAGGGAGGGGAGCTAAGTTTAGAATCTGAGTCCCTAGGTAACTCAAACAGTTAAGCACTCAACTACTAACCGGAAAGTCAAGGTTCGAATCCACCCAGAGGCACCTCAGCAGAAACGTTTAGCGATCTGCTTCTGAAAGATCATAGCCATTGAAAGCCCAATGGAGCAGTTCTGCTCTGCACGCATGGGGTCTCCATAAGTCAGAGTCAACTAGACGGCAATGGGTTTGGTTTTGGTTTTTACTACGTGGACAGGAAAGGACTTGGCCAGAAGAAATAGCTCTTGTTTACCCGCAAACTTTCCTGTTTGTTTTTCCTGTGTATTAAAGGACAAAATTAACTCCTCAGTTTTATGGTTCCCCTTCCTGTCTCTCTTATGATCATCCTTGTTCCTGTAAGTAACATCCTTGAGTTAAAAAAAAAAAAAATCACACTGCAGTGCATTTTGGCCTTGCCATAAAAACATTCAATTGCAGACATCATCCTAAAAGGCTGCAGTGGAAACTTAGACATCTTCTTTAGCTTGGACCCAACGCAGTCTCTGGGTCTAACTGATCATTCCCCAAGCAGGTGAGAAGGGAACTGAGACTGGCTTCATTTTCCTGCAACTTCCAGGCTGCACTGTGGCTGAAACTGGCAATAACTAGTGTCTCCCTGGGCGACAAAGGGACACGGGGCCTGCTGCTCATTTGGGGATCTGGCAGGATCGCACTGACTATTTTATAATGCTGTTTAAAGACCCGCTTCCCCCTCTTTTCTTTGAAATATTTGCTTACATACATTTTCTCACTTTTCTCTCCATCTTCCCACCCTTCCCACATACGCACACAGAAATAGCTCGCTTCTCTGGAGTGGGAGGCGGGGGCTCCAAGCTCTCTGGGTGGAGCTGTGAGAAGCCTGTGGTCTCTTCCTCAAGCTGGCAAGCAGCCGGGTAGGCAAAGGGGGCTCTGGCCACCTACCAAGGACGTAATTATCGACTTGCTTAGCATCCATCGACTCTTCCCCTGCCAGGGCTCCGCTAATTAGATAATCCACCACACAGGTCTTTTGCTGTGTTCATTTTGCAAAAAGAGAGAGAGACAATGGGGCCCAAGGAGTCAACGTCACAGGAATGGACTCGGGATAGCCCTTGGGAAGGTTCTGAAAAGAGAGAGCTAAGTGTAAGCCCCCTTGACCCAGCATGAAGTTCATAAGGAACAAGTCGATTTCTGAATCCAGACTTAAGTGCACACGTTCACAAAACAGATTTATGTTACAAAAATCTCCCAAAGCAAAGACAGATATGATACTTGACTCTGAAATTAAACAAATTCACCCACAAAGAGAAGTGAAGTTTTGCTTCATGCCATTACATGGATGAAACTCGAGAACATGCGGAGCAACGTAAGTCGGTCATAAAAGGACAAATATTGTATGATCTCGCTTATGTGAAATAAGAAAATAGATAGAAGCCAAAGATTATCTGGGGTTACCAGGGGTGGGAGGAAGGAGGAAAGGGGGAGTTTTTCTTTAGGGGGCATTGAGGTTATGTTAATGGTGGTGAAATGATTTGGGAAAGGATAGGGAGAATGGATGTGCCGCCTGAAGAATGTAATCAATGTCACTGGATGGCACGTGTAGAAATTGTGGAGATGATGCATGTTTTGTTATGCATATGTCACCACAAAAGTGAAATAAAATTAAGCAAACTCAGTCCCAAAGCCCTGGCCAAAGACCCATGCTCAGAGTCGAGGGGTGCTGAATAACACCGAGACCCGGTAACTCCCTGGGGGACGTTTGGGGGGTGCCAGGTGTGTCGTTGGCATGTCTCCAGTGCATGTGCAAATGTTCACAGGGTCCAGGCATGTGATAAAGTGAGCGATATGGGCTGGGTGGGGATGGTAGTGAATGAAGAACCCGTGTCACATACAAGCGGCACCTGCTATGCCACTCCAAGTGACTTTAGCTGCATGTGGCAAGGGGCTGCCAAAAGCTGTCACTTTTTACAAGAAAAGCCATAAATTCAGGATTTTCTATGAAAGCTCTGATTTTGAAACACTGTGTGGAAGTATTTTTAAACACTCTACAGGCCATATAACACACCAGCTATGAGCTGTATCTGGCCTGAAGCCTTTGGGGGCCATTTTCCACAAGTGAATAAAAGGTTGGTAGAGAAATTCCTAATGTTCACCAACTTTGTAAGCCTTCACAGCTATTGTCCACACCACCCCGAGAGGAGCTAGGGAATAGATTTACATTATCTGTATTGAAATTCTCCAAAGGTGCTGCCTTGCTCACAGGAAGTAAGGAAAGCGAGACCTGCTACGCGAGGCTGTGTCTCCCCATTGCTATCGTTGGGTGCACTGAGTCGATTCTGACTCATGGTGACCCCATGTGACAGAGTAAAACTGCCCCGTAGGGTTTTCTAGGCTGTAATCTTTATAGGAGCAGATCACTAGGTCTTTCTCCAGAGGAGGACTGGGTAGGTTCAATCTGCCAACCTTTTGGTTAGCAGCCGAGTGCTTACCATTGCACCACCAGGGCTCCTTATCCCCAGGGCCATTTCATGGACATTCGCACTGTGCAGTCCCTCAGGACCATACACTTAAAAGGGCCCTGCACTCGGCTTCATGCTCTACTGTCGCCATCTTGAAACTCTTAATACTTTTTGAATAAGGGTCTCCACGTGTTCATTTGCATGAACCTCTGCAAAATATGTAGCCAGCCCCGGCTAAACTTCTTTAAACCACACAATGCCTTAAGAGGAATTTTGGTGAACTGCAATTCTCTCTACCACCACACATTTCTCCGGGCCTCAGTGTCTTAACCCATAAAATGGTAATATCAACCTCAAAGGATAGTCGCAAAGATCTTTGATATCACAAGTAGGAGAGAGGTTGGCACTGGGCCAGCCCAGAGCAGGCGGGTATAGTCCCTAGTTCCCTGTACCCTGAGGGCGCGGCAGAAAGGAGTTGTAAAGGAGAAGATGATGTGGGTGCAAACATGCAGCTGGCCCACCACACAGAGGGAGGGCTCTGAGCTGCAGAATCTTTGAGGAGGTTCCCTGTTAATAAAAACGCAATTTACTGAAAATGTATCAAGTATTACGCATTTTTCATTCATGGTAGTTCACCCTTACAGCATCCTGAAAAATATGCAACATGCAATATTCCCATTTTATAGATGGGAAACTGAGACACAGAGGGTTTATCCAGGGCAAGGGAGCTGAGTGGCAGAACTGGACTTCAAACCCTGTTCTATCAACCCCCTGCTCTTTCTGTTCTGCCCTGCATCTGGAGTGAAATTGCTGGTCACTGTTCCCTCCAAGCCTACGAAACCATGCTGCTAACCCTGGTATGAATAAGCTCAGAGCCTTGGCCCAGCAGGCCCGCAGCAAATATTTGATCAACAAACGACCAAGAAGGATCAGAAGAGGGAGCAAAGCGTGATGTACTGGTTTCCTGGGGCTGCTGTAACAAAATACCACAAACTGGGTGGCTTATAAGAACAGAAATTATTCTCTCACGGTTCTGGATGCTAGAAGTCCAAATTCACGGTGTGAACAGGGCCATGTTCTTTCCAAAGGCTCTAGGGAAAGATCTTGTCTCATCTTTCCCTGTTTGCTAGTAGCCCCAGGTGGTCTTTGGCTTGCTGCTGCAGAGTAACTATCTTCACAGCCTTCCTCTGTTTGTTTCTCTGGGTCTCTTCTCTTTTATAAGGACACTACTCAGATGGGATTAGTATGATCTCATGTAACTTAACTGATAATATCTTCAAAGACCCTATTTCCAAATTAGGTCATGTTCACAGGTACCAGGCACGTCTTAGGCTGGGTTCTCTAGAGAAACAAAACTAGTGAAGTATATGTATATAGTTAGATAGATAGACAGAGAGAGACGTAGATAGATAGCTAGATAGAGATAGAGATATATAGATATATATAGAGAGAGATTTACCTCAAGGAAATGGCTCACATTGTTGTGTAGGCTGGCAAGTCCCAAAGTCTGTGGGTCAGGCATCAGATGGAGGCTTCTCCTGACTCATGTGGTTGCAGGAGCTGACGAACCCAGAATTGGCAGGTCAGACAGCAGGATGCCAGCTCACAGGGCTGCGGAGCTGGTGAATCCCAAAGTTGGCAGGTCAGAGGACAAGCTGCTGGCTCAAGACCCAAAACCAGAGGTCAGATGATGATGAGCCAGACATAGGATCCAGAGCAAGCAAGCAAGCTTTGCCAGACCATTCACATATACATTGGGTGTGGGTCACACCCCCAGGGAAACTCCCCTTACAACTGATTGGCTGATCACATCATGGAGGTGATTACATTATATCAAAAAAAGGAGAATAATTACATCAGATCACAAAATGGAGGATAATTACATAATACTGAGAATCATGGCCTAGCCAAGTTGACACATAACATTAAGTATCACAAGGGGTTAGGACTTCAACATATCTTTTTGGGGGGACACAATTCAATTTATAACATACAGTGACTACATAATGAAGCATCCAAACCAGGATGCTTCTGAGATTGGACATGAAGAGTTAACAAGGACTGTTCCAGGTACACCAGGGCATCTGGTCACCCTAGGGAGAAATGAGCTGACGGTTATTTTTATTGTTCCCCACAGATTCATTTCTGCATTGCGTAAAGATCCTAAGAAGACATTCAACATGCCACTTTTGTTCAAAACATTTTTTTGAAATCCTTCTCTGGGCTGGCCTCTTCTCTGGCTGATTCCTGCATTCTGCACGTGCCACTCACTACAGAGGGTTTTCTGCCCACTGGGACAGTTCTGCATCTACCTGGCCCTCACCCAGCCCATGCACAGAGCATCCTGGGACAAAAAAGGTGGGCAATGCTGGGCTCTCTGGTTTGCTGTTGGAATGTTTTGGTGTTGGATGGTGCTTCTGGTACCTTCTACACTAAGCCTCATACAAGCTAGTGTGTCACTATAGTATAAAACACTCAGTCAGTCCTCCTTTGTAGAAGCCAAGTAATTTATTTGTCTTGTATTCACCACCATCCCAGAGAAGAGGTCAGAGAGACAGACAGCCTGGTCAGAATTCAGGGCTCCAAAGGCCCATTGCAGGGAGGCAAGAGGCCATAGAGGCAATCCACTGCCCTGGGTCAGCTGTCATGCTGATGACTGTCCCTCGAGCATCCTCAGAGAAGTGGTCCTCAGAAAAGTCTCAAGTTTCTTTTTTTGTTTTTCTTCCGACAAATATTACTTTTAAACACTTCAGATATAGAGAAAAGTTGCAAGACTAGGACAATGAACACTCATATACTCTTTATTCAGATCCACTAATTATTAACATTTGGAACATTTTGTCACTTTTGTATTCTTTCTCTTTCCGTGTGTGTGTGTGTGTGTGTGTGTGTGTGTGTGTGTAGAGACAGAGTTAGGAGTGCAAGAGATTTATTGTGAGGTAACACCTGAGAACAGGAGCCCCTGGGTGTCACAAATGATTAACGCACTTGGCTGCTAACTGAAAGGTTGGAGGTTCAAATCCACCCAGAGGCACCTCGGTCTACTTCTGAAAGATCAGCCCAGGGCTTCGAACGAGTTCATTTCGATTCGAACCCCTGCTGAGAATTTATATTTCCACCTGATATACTGAATCACAATCTACGTTTTAACAAGATCCCCAGGTGATTCTTAGGTATAACAAATTTTGAGAACCACTGCTCTACTAGTGGTTCTCAGAATTGGGACCTAACCAGCAGTATTAGTATTGCCTGGGAACTTGTTAGAAATGCAAATTCTCAGCGGGGGTTGGAACTGGAATGAACAGATTTGCAGCCCTGGATCAGCCACTGAAAACTCTTTGCAGCACAGTTCTACTCTGACACACATGGGTTGGAGTCAACTCCATGACAACAGGCAGTGGTAACACCGAGAACAATAAAAGAAAGAGGAAGCAGGATTGGGCAGGGAGAACCTCAGCTTGCAAGGGGGAGTATCACACAGGAGTGGCCAACCCAAAGAGGAGTCCCAGAGCAAAGACCGTCCTTTAGAAGAGTTCTGCATTGGGCAAAAATGGCCAGGCTAGGTCACAGGCTAGGGGCCAGTTGGGAAGCATGTGGCCTTAACTTAAAGCTGAGGTCCATCCTAGGGCATTAACTGCTGGAGGTTTTCAGCTCACTGCACTCCTCGAAGCTGAACGACAAGTCCTTTCTTGAAGGGAGAGTCAAGCAGCACACCTCCAGGGCTGCCACAAAGGGTACCTTTTCCCCGTTGGCTGGGTTCTCTAGAGAAGCAAAACCAGTAAAGCATACAAATACATATGTAGAGAGAGATTTATATCAAGGAAATGGCTTATACGGTTACAGAGGCTGGAACGCCCCAAGTCCCTGGGTCAGGATAGAAGCTTCTCCTGATTCACAGAGCCACAGAGGCTGGCAAACCAAGATCGGCAGGGCGGAGAGCAGGGCTCTTGCTTACAGGCTGTGAAGATCAACGAATCCCAAGATTGGCGGGCAAGACCACAGGTAAGCTGCTAGCTCAAGTCTCAAGAACGTCAGATCAGATGAACAGGAGTCAGTTGCAGGATTCAGAAAGGGCAAAAGCCCCTGAGCCTTTCTAGAACGTCCACTTATATCCAGATGCAGGCCACCCATTCCCTGGAAACTCCCTTTCAACTGATTGCCTACTCACAGCAGATCCCATCATGGGGGTGATCACATATCAGATCTCAACAGGGAAGTGATCACAATATTATACGACTGCCATAACACTGAGAATCATGGCCCAGCCAAGTTGACACACAATCTTAACCATCACACCCTTTGTAATTAAAAGCTTCCAGTTTCCTGAGGACAGCTGTGAACAGGGGGAGAAGAGAGGGATGGAGTCCTCCCACTGCCATGGCTGCCATGTGGGTGGGGCAGAGACAAAGAGAACATGTGTTTTTCTTCTCTTGCACATTCTTAGCATAGAAGGAACAGGACCGGGCTCTGCCAGAGTGCCCCATGACGGGCTCAGTGGGAATCACGTGGTATTTCCCTCTTTCACGCTTGTCCTCATAGAACCACACAGAACTGTGCCAGAACCTTGGCAACACCTACATCTTGTCCTATTGTAAGCCCAAATGGCACTAACACATGTAGCAGGCGTGATAGGTGCCCCACCCAGACCATGTGGAACTCACCACTACAAGCCAGGTTGCTCACCCAACGTCTTGCAACTCTGCCAGAGGGCATTTTTAGGTCCTGGGAGCATGTTCTGCGCATGTGCAAGGAATGCTGGAAATGCTGGACTGTCCAAATCCTTGGAAGCAGTACTCAACTAATGACAGAGAGGAAGTTGGTGGATAACTATCCCAGCTTCCTTGTCAGCTAGGGTGGGACAGCTCTGAGGTCCCGGGGGACTGAACCCCAGTGGCCCTCAGAGATGACCTGCTCAAAAAAGCATCCTGTTTTGACTTCCTTACCTTCCCTGAGGCACTTCCCCACTTCCCTAGAGGTGCTCCCTGGGATCTCCTCCCAAATAAACCACTTGCACTTGAATTCTTGTCTCAGGGTCTCGGGGAACCCAACTTTAACCAACATGTATGCATTTGCCATTTTTCTGCTGGGCAAATGTGAATTGTTGCACAGAGGTGAAGCAGGAACAAATCCCATAGTTAGCACATGGGGCTAGCAGACCATCTGGTCTCCTCATCTTACTGAGGCTTCGTCATTCTCATTTACGAGTTTGAGGGACGCACTTAAATTTGTCAGTTTTACTCTATTGCATCCTATTGTTGTTGTTGTTGTTGTTGTTAGGTACCATAGAGTCAATTTTCAACTCACAACGACCCCACGTGACAGAGTAGAACTGCCTCAGAGGGTTTTACAGGCTGTAATCTTTATAGGAGAAGAACGGCAGGTCTTTCTCCTGAGGAGCGGCTGGGTGGGTTTGAACTACCAACCTTTCAGTTAGCAGCCGAGCACTTAACCCAATTATTTGCCACAGTAGAATATGCACATTTGAGGGTTCTCAATAGTCATATCTTGAGAGTCATATCTCTCCAGAATGTCAGCTCTTCCATGAGCCACCATCATTTTCCTCCATGTCATTCATTCTGCAAAACCATTCATGGAGCACCTCCTTGTGCCAGACTCTGCCCTAGGAACTGCAGATGAACCATGAGCAAGATCCAGTCCCTGTTCTTATGGAGAGCCCAAGTCCAGGTCGACCTGCACTCCTGCTTGTAAACAATGTTAATAGTTCCTTACTTTTCTTTCTTTTGAGGTTGAGGATTCAGTGATTAGGATTTTAGACTGATGCTGTAAGGACAAAAGACACTTCCTGACTTGACTTGTGCATTGCTTCCTGCAGCTAGATTGGCAAAACTTGCTTTGGTCCTGTGAACCCAGACAACAGCCACTGGAGGCTGCAGGGAAATCTGAGAGCCAGATCTTCATGCCAGGCTTGATCCAGGAGACAACATCACAAGGGGATGACACAGCTTTTCAGACAGTGCCACAGCTGGGGGGTGACTACAAGGTCATCACCAGGTACACCTGGTCCTATTCAATGTAGAGCTGAAGGATTCAGCAGGCAGAGACCCAGTTGCTGGGGGGTGGGGAGTGTCTTTGTCTCCATTGGGAACCCCTTCTCTGTGGGCTAGGAACTTGTCGGAGAGAAGGGGGCCCCCAGGTCCTTAACCACATACATCTCCATCAATTTCATATCATATATCTGTATACTATGGATAGGAGACGGTTTGCACACATAGTCTCCTTAAAACTGCCTTTATGCTTTGGGGAAATCGATCTGTGGGCAGCAGAACTATATAGTTGTTGAGAGCATGGGCTTTGGAGTTAGGTAACCCCAAATCAAATCCTTGTTACTTACAGTGGAATGACCTTAGACAAGTTACTTAACATTCTGCGTCTCAATGTCCTCAGCTTTAAAGGAGTAATAACCACTGTCATGTCGTCGTCATGCTGTTGTCACAGAGGAGGATTAAATGACACATTACCCTGAAGGTAGAACCAATTGGATTTGCTGACAGATTGAATGGAGTGTGAGAGGAAAAGAGGACAAGAGGATTATAACAAGGATGACACAAGCGAACATCTACTGGTGTGCCTGGCATTCTTACAAGCACTTTTGCGTGCATCACCTCATTGGATCCTCACAACATCCTTAGGAGGTAAACATCCAGATTATTCCTGTGGCAGGCTCTGTGCAGGAAGGCCATGGGCAGACAGTCCCCAGACATGCAGACTGATGGGTTAGCACACTGGGGTAGTTACCCCCACGCTCTCTCATAGGCTCCCCAGTGGAATTTAACCCCAGTTGCCCTCACTGTTGGCCCTTTCAGGGTCTGTTTTGGCTCTTACCCTTCCCACTCATGTTTCCTGGGATCACCTCCAAAATAAACCGGTGTTGCTGGTGTTGGGTGCCATCGAATCAATTCTGACTCATAGCACCCCATGTGACACAGTAGAACTGCCCTATAGGGGTGGCACAGTAGTTAAGAGCTCGGCTGCTGACCAAAAAGGTCAACTGTTCAAATCCACCAGCTGCTCCTTGGAAACCCTATGGGGCAGTTCTTACGGAGCCACTACGAGTCAGAATTGACTCAAAGGTAGCCGGTTGAGTTTTGTATTTTTTTTTTGTCTTTATGGGAGCAGACTGTCACATCTTTCTCCTGCAGAGCCAGTGGGTGGGTTCAAACCACCAACCTTTCAGTTAGCAGCTGAGCATTTAATTGTTGCACCACCAGGACTCCTTCAAAATAAACTATTTTTGCCCAACTCTTTGTCTCAGGATCTGCTTTGGGAGAGGAAACCCAAAGGAAGCCCTCTCCATTTTTCAGATGAGGAAACTGAGGCACAGAGGCACTGAGGAACCTACTCAAGGTCAAACAGCTGGGATTAGAACCCACGCAGTCTGGCTCTGGAGCCTGAGCTCCTAATCTCCAATACAAGGGTTCTCAAACCTCATTGTAGGCTAGAAGCACCTGGAGGGTGTGTTAAAACCCAAGTTGCTAGGATTACCCCTCTCCACAGACTATCTGATTCAGCAAGTCTGGGTGGAGCCCAAGAATTTGCAATTCCAACAAGTTCCTAGTGATGCTCATGCTGCTTGATCCAGGGACCCTACTTTGAGAACCACTGCTCTTGCACTTAGCGCTCAGTAACTGCAGCCCTGATCACCATGCTATTGAGATGCTTGCTAGAATAGATTGTTTATCAGAATGGTAGGGTCTGTCCCTATGCAGGTCTCATGCCCCAAGGTAGCTGGGCCCTGGTGTGCCTACTACTCAATGTACTCCAGCCTGTATTTTCTGAATATCTACTGTGTCAGGCCTTGGGCAAGATGCCACTGGGATACAGAAATGCATAGGAGCAAATGTCTACCCTTGAAGAATGTGGATCCAGGTTAGGAGAATTCAAGATCAGGTCCAAACCATGATAACAGGCAGCTGATTTTAAAAACATTGGAGGGCTTGAGAGCTGGGATAGTATCTCAGAATGGAGAGGCCATGGCCCAGAAATTCAGCCACCGAATCAGTCATCGGAGGAAGTGGGAAGTCAAGCCTTGGCATGGTGGCCATAAGGGCAGAACTGGGCTGTGGACACTGGTTTTGAGTGTGTGACTCTGAATTTATCTGCAGTTAGTTAATACAGCTCATGAGGCTGCACTGGAACCAGACTCCCATCAGAAAGCCTAAGTCGACTGCAGTTTTGATCCCCGACAATGGAACTTACTCTGCAGTCTTTATTGTGCTCATAAAAGGAGATTAATTCATGTGATGAAAAGGAACCATATTAATGGAGGGGACAATATACATTTGTATTCAGTGAGGCAAATCAGCAGTGCTCTACAACTCCAGGAATGGGAGGCAAACAATGGTATGTTAAATTACTCCTGTCTTGGGCTGTCAATTTCAAACACTTTTGGTGCATTCTTTTCTTTGACCAAATACATGTGCATTTCACGCACAGTGTGAAGGCACTACACACTAACCCACAGCACTATCCCCTCCCCCCCAGATATAAGGGTTCAGTAGCAAAAGGCTTGTACGTTTAACTGGAGAAATTGCCTTTTGGGAAGCATTTTTGGTGGGTAAATATAAGGTAGCTATTATTGTGCGTGTATGTGTATGTATATGTAACTTGGTTGCGGTTCAAAAAAAAAAAAAAATTAAGACCGCAGTCGTTTGAATCATAATGATTTGCAACTAAAAATCCATTAGCCCTGTCTATGGATGATGCTAAATATACCGAATGTCAGGATGTGGTGGACGGGAAGGGCAGCCTTAAAATAGAGCCTTTGAAAATAGCCCCTCTGGATGGTTTTTCTCCACAGATCTATCTCCTTGACGTGTATTCCTGGGGAAATAAAGTGAATGAGCAGGGTGCAGGGCAGATTCTGGGGAGGGAGAGACAGACCTGATCGTTTCATAGTGTAAAACTCCAGGGATCCCAGGTCGTAGGTCCTGAGGTCATAGGTCCCCACACCCAGCTCAGAATTGCTCTCCAGCCCCTGGTCACAGGACACTTGGATCGTGTCTACCCTCGCTCTGGTGAGAGGCAGCTGGCCTCTCTGTCAGGTGTGTACTCGGAGCAACCCTTCCCTGAAGCAGTTAATATGCTGTTCTAACTCGAGGATCGGGTAAAGGAAGAGTAAGCAGGCTTTGGATGCTGGTCTGAGGGCCCTCCTCTGAGGAGTTAAGATGGTTGGAGGTTGTGTCCTGATGTCCAACTGCCAGGTGCTTGCACTGCTGCTAGGGTCCACTCTGCTGCCCGTGCAGCAGGCCCTGCATGCCGGGGAAGTCACTTACCCTAGGAGCAACCACAAAACACTATGAATCACGACAGTTCGATCCTGTTGTGCATGGAGTTGCCATGAGTCAGGGGCTGACTCAACCGCAGCCAACAACGGCAAGGAGCAAGCCCAGGAGTCCCTGCGTGGCGCAAATGGTTAACACACTTAGCTGCTAACCAAAAAGCTGGAGGTTCAAGTCTACCCAGAGGCACGCTGGAAGAAAGGCCTAGCAATCTACTTCCAAAAAATCAGCCACTGAAAACCCTATAGAGCCCAGTTCTACTCTGACATACCTGGGGCTGCCATGAGTCAAAATAGACTCAACGGCAACTGGTAAGGAACAACCCTTACCTAAGGAGTTGTTACATAAATACTCCAGCTCTTTCACCCTCAGGTGGGAGGGATCTGAGGTGAATATTTTACACTTATTCCTGGAATTGCTGAAAAGGATTAAGTTCCAGGTGGACACAGCAGTAACTTGCTTTATCACACATCCTTCACTGATTGCCTTCCCTTCCCTGTCTCACCTCACCGCTCTCCTCCTGGTACTTCCTGGGATCACCTCCCGAACAGACTATTTGGACTTAATTCCTTATCTCAGGGTCCGCTTCTGGGGGAACCCAAAGACAAATGCATGACTCCTCTTATGGCTATTCAGAGTCCTTATTTTCATACTTTTCCAGAATACAGAGGAAAACCAAAAGGGAGAATGCCAAAGATTGGAATTTTTGATATGCTGCATATTACTAGTACCATGGCCTAATGGTGGAAGCTAGGAACTAGACTGATGGAGAGGAAAGAGATTTAATGGGTGCAGGAGGACCATACCTGCCTCTAAGCAGCATTTCTCTGTTTTCCTTCACTTACAAGGGTTTCCTTAGAGCTTACTCTGTATCTAGGGAAATTTAGTAAGTCAAACCAGGCCACCAGGAAGACTTTTGTATAAGGATTTTTTGCCAGGGGTGAAAGAAAATGAAAAAGACTTTGGGTCTGGTGGTCAAGCCCTTGGACTCTGACATTAAGATTTTTTTTTAATTTTATTTTTTGTTATTATTGAGAATATATACTGCAGAGCATACACCAATCCAACTATTTCTACATGTACAATTCAGTGACATTGACTATACTCTTCACATTGTACAACCACTCTTGCCCTTCTTTTCTGAATTGTTCCTCCCCTGTTAACATAAACTCCCTGCCACCATGTTTCCTATCTAATCTTACGAGCTGCTCTTGTCAATTTGATCCCACATAGATAGTTCTTTAAAGAGCAAATGCTCAAGGCAGACATTCTTCACTAGTTAAACTATTGTTTGGTTTAAAGAAGACTTCAGGGGATATTTTTGGTTTAAAGTTTAAAGGTTATGTCAGGGCAATAGTTTCAGGGGTTCATTCAGCCTCCATGGCTCCAGAAAGTATGGAGTCCATGAGAATTGAAATTCTGATCTACACTTCTCCCCCTTTTGATCGGGATTCTTCTATGGAGTCTTTGATCAAAACATTCAGTAATGGTAGCCAGGCATATGATATTAAGATTTTAGAACCAAAAAAAGAATTTTTTTAATAAAAAAATAGAAATTTTAGAGCCAAGAGGAGAAGATGAAAGTTGTCCCAGCATTTGTCGGGGTGGGGGAGGGGGGTGTCCCAAGAAGTTGCAGAACTGGGCTGAGGTAGGGACCATGGAAGGACACTGTGTCTTGGAACCACGGGTTGCTTTTTTACAACTAAGAGTATTGTGTCCAGGCAAACGAGCCTTCATTCCCCAAGGGCTGGGACCTGACACTGAAAATAATGCCTTCTGAAGACCCACAAAATTTAACCCCCCTACCTATTTACCCATGGTGAGTGAACCCTGGGAGCTGTTTCCCTCAAGCATCCTGGGTTGCAAGCAGCAGAAACTGACTCTACTGACCCAAGGGAAGAAGTGTTAGTTGGAAGGAAAGATGAAGAATTTGGCTTGGGAAGGACAGAAGCTGCCCTACTCACCCTCCCTGTTGTTCTGGCCCAGTCCTGGATACAGGACTCGGGCCTCACTTTCCTTGTCTAGAGACTCAGGCCCCAGTGGAACTAAAATTCTTCTTCAGAACCCAAGCCCATAGGACTGGGGCCCGTTTGCCAGCTCCCAACACTTCCCCACTCAGTGTGGTCCAGGGTCTAGCAACATCAGCATCACCCAGCGAGTGCGTCTTAGAAATGTGGATTGCCCAGCCCCACCCACAGACCTACTAACCATGATTTTCACTTCAACAGGTCCCCAGGTGATTCATGATTCTTATGTACATTAAAATTGAGAAGGACTGGCCCAGCCCATTCCCCTGGCATTTAAAGGCGGTTCCCTCTGGGAAAAGGAGACCTGGTGCTCAATGGTTAAGTATTTGGCTACTAGCCAAAAGGTGAACTGTTCAAACCCAACTAGTGGCTCTGGGGGAGAAAGACCTGGCAATCTTCTTCCCAATGATTACAGCCAAGAAAACCCTGTGGGGCAGTTCTACTCTACCACATAGTATTGCTATGAGTTGGAATCCACTCAACAGCACCCAACAATAGCCTCTGGGAAAGCGATTCATAGGGGAATGGGAAGGATGGGACTATTGCTTTTAAATGTAATAAATAAAATAGAAGTTTTAGAATATTATTTAAAGCTATAACATATAAAAAGAGAAGAACTAAAAATTTAAAAAAACAATTTGTGAAAAGGAAAAGTGAGGGCAGAGGGGTAGAAGACATTAGCTAAATGCCCTATCTTTCAGACAGGAGAGCCAAAGAATATAAGTCAAGAAATAGAAGTATAAGCATATTATTTAGAAAAACGTAGATAACTACCAGAAAAAGTAGAAGGAAAATCAGTTTAAAGCTACTGGCTCCAGTGAACAGTACTAGTGAAGAGGTGGTGGGGAGGGGAGAATGCTTTTCTTTTTTATTTTAGACTTTCTGTACTGTTTGAATTTTTATTGGCATGTGCATGCATTAATTATTCATTACAAAATAAAGTACAGTCATATGTCACTTAACATCCACGATACATTCTGTGAAATAATGTCTTAGGCTGGGTTCTCTAGAGAAGCAAAACCAGTAAAGCGTATAAATATATACAGGAAGAGATTTATATCAAGGAAACAGCTCATGGGATTGCAAAGGCTGGAACATCCCACGTCTCTAGATCAGGATAAAGGCCTCTCCCAGTTCGTGAAGCCGCAGAGGCTGACGAACCTAAGATTGGCAGGCAAGACCGCAAAGCTTCTCCTGATTCATATAGCTGCAGGGGCAGGAGAACCCAAGATTGGCAGTTTGGGGAACAGGACTCTTGCTCGCAGGTTGTGAAGATCAACAAATCCCAGGATCAGCCAGGTAAGCTGCTAGCTCAAGTCCCAAGAAGCAGAGGTCAGATGAGCAGGAGGCAGCCGCAGGATCCAGAGCAAGCCAAAACCTTGGCAAGGTGAGCAGGAAGGAAGTAGGCAGCAGAGGGCAGAGAGATGAAGGCTGAGGGGGCAGTGAGCCACCACAGGCCCTGCCCCCACCAGTAGCATTCAGCAGATTCCATCATGGGGGTGATCACGTATCAGATTTTAACAGGGAAGTGATCACAATGTTATACAACTGCCAAAACACTGAGAATCATGGCCCAGCCAAGCCGACACACAATCTTAACCTTCACAAACAGGACATTATGTGATTTAGACATTGTGCGAACACCGTATTATACACTTCCCAAACAGACATGCCTAAATTGCAAGCAATGGCATTCACTGATTTTCCACCTTCATGTTGTTTAATAACCTTTTGTTTCACTTCCAAATTGATACTTCTCCTTTGTCTCTTGCTGCTGCTAAAAACTAGCACTGGTTTTGCTGCGTTAGAAAACCATGATGCACTTTAAGGTAATATTTTTGAAAGAAAATTAAACAGATAACACTATAACACTCAAGACTCAGATACATGAAATTGGATGCTGCTGCCCAGGAATCGAAGTGTACACTGTTATATGGTAAACTTTTTATTTGTAAGTAGAGAAAGTTCACATTAAAATAACAATAGGAAATACAGTATAGTATATACATAAGCCAGTAACATAGGTGTTTATTATGACTATCAAGACATATGTATTATAGGTCCTATATGTACTGCACCGTTACACACCTGGCAGTGCAATTGCTTTGTATACAAGAGACGTGAGATAAACATGTGTGTGGGAAACTGTTGTGTTCCCTATGTCCGGTTCTCCGATTAGGATTTCTGAACTCTATTATACCCTTACAGGGCCCTGGTGGTGAAGTGATTAAGCATTTGGCTGCTAACCAAAAGGTCGGCAGATCTAATCCACCAGCTGCTCCTCGGAAATCCTACGGGGCAGTTCTACTCTGTCCTATAGGGTCACTATGAGTCGGAATCAACTCGATGAAAATGGGTTGTTGTTTTTTTTTATTACTATAACCTTATGGGACCACGGATGTATATGCAGGCAGATGTTGCCTGAGTGAACATTATTCGGCTCATGACTGTATCAAAAAAGAAATAAGAGAGCAGAATTAAAGCTAAAAATAGTTACAAGGGCAAAAGAGGAATTTTTTTTTTTTTAGAATACAAAAGACTTGGACATATTTATAGGCAGAAGATAAAGGAAAAATGTTGTTAGCTGCCACCGAGATGGCCCAGATTTTATCTTAGTTATTTAGTGCTGCTATAACAGAAATACCACAAGTGGATGGCTTTAAAAAACAGAAATTTATTCTCTCACAGTCTAGAAGGCTAGAAGTCTGAATTCAGGGCACCAACTCCAGGGGAAGGTTTTCTTTCTCTGTCGGCTCTGGGGGAAGGTCCTTGTCATCAATCTTCCCCTGGTCTAGAAACTTCTAATCACAGGGATCCCAGGTCCAAAGGATGAGCTCTGCTCCTAGTGCTTCTTTCTTGGTGGCATAAGGTCCCTATCTCTCTACTCACTTCTCTCTCCTTTTTATCTCTTGTAAGATAAAAGATGATGCAGGCCACACCCCAGGGAAACTCCCCTTACATCAGATCAGGGATGTGACCTAAGTAAGGGTGTTGCATCCCACCCTAATCCTCTTTAACATAACCTAATCTTGCCTCATTAGTTACAGGCAGAGATTAGGATTTACAACACAGGAAAATTACGTCATATCACAAAATGGAGGGCAACCACACAATACCGGAAGTCATGGCCTAGCCAAGTTGACACATTTTTGGGGGCACACAATTCAATCCATGACATTCCACCCTTTGGCCCCCCAAAATTCATGTCCTTGGCACATGTAAAACACTTTCATGCCATCTGCTCCCATAAAGATTACAGCATAGAAAACCCTATGGGGTAGTTCTACTGCCACATGGGGTCAGTATGAGTCTAAGTTGACCCTACTACACAAAACAACAACATGGCTGCTTTTTCACTGCAATGGCAGAGCTGAGTAGTTGCAACAGAAACCATATGCCTTGCAAAGCCTAAAATATCTACTATCTGGCCCTTTGTAGAAAAATTTGCCAACTTCTGTTCTAGACCCTTTTATAAGCATTTACATACATGTATATCTATATATGGAGCCCTGGTTGCACAGTGGTTAAACACTCAGCTACTAACCAAAGGTTCAGTGGTTCAAACCTACCAGACTCTCCATGGAAGAAAGATGTGGCAGTCTGCTTCCGTAAAGATTGCAGCCTTGGAAACCCTATGGAGCAGTTCTACTCTGTCCTATAGGGTTGCCATGAGTCAGAATCCACTCGATGGCAATGGGTTTGGTTATATTTATACATATGCCCTGGTGGCACAAATGGTTAAGTGTTTGGCTGCTAACCGGAAAGGTCAGTGGATCAAATCTGCCCGGCCGCTCTGCTGGAGAAAGAGACCTAGCAATCTCCTGCTGTAAAGATTATAGCCAAGAAAACCCTGTGAGGCAGTTCTACTCTGTCACATGGGGTCGCTATGAGTCGGAATTGACTTGATGGAACCCAACAGCATATATATGTATAATGTTAACTGTTGATTTAAAATTTTTTTTTAATAAAGAGGAACGCATTATACGTATTATTCTATAATTTGCTTTTTCTACTTTAAAATATACATTGGAGAGCTTTCTCTTGGAGAGCTTTCTATGTGAGTACATATAGATCCACCTCATTCTTTAACTTTTGCTTAGCTTTCCATTGTATGGATACACCATTGTACCATGAGAATTCATGTACGTCCCCTCCCCCACTTTTATTTTTTATTTTCTGCTATTACGACCAATGATAGCCATATATGTGTCTCCTGGTACACATGTGAGTATATATCTCTAGGGTAAATAACTAGACACTACTGTACATGATACATTATTCTTTTGATATACTGTTGGACCTAATTTGCTAATATTTTATTGGGATTTTTTAAAAATCATGCTTTAGGTGAAAGTTTACAGCTCGAGTTAATTTCTCATACAAAAATTCATACACATACTGTTACGTGACCCTAGTTGCAATCCCTATAGTGTGACAACACACTCTACCTTTCCACCCCAAGTTTCCCGTGTCCACTCAACCAGCTCCTGTCCCTTTCTGCCTTCTCATCCTGCCTCCGGACAGGAGCTGCCCATTTAGTCTCATGTATATACTTGAACTAAGAAGCACACTTTTCACGAGTATTATTTTATGTTTTATAGTCCAGTCTAATCTTTGTCTGAAGAGTTGGCTTCGGGAATGGTTTCAGTTCTGGTTTAATGGAGAGTTCAGGGGCCATGTCTTCGGGGATTCCTCTAGCCTCAGCCAGACCATTAAGTCAGGTTTTGCATGTGAATGTGAGTTCTACACCACAATTTTCTCCTGCTCCATCAGGGACTCTCTGCTGTGTTCCCTGTCAGGGCGGTCATTGGTGGTAGCCAAGCACTATCTAGTTCTTCTGGTCTCAGACTGATGGAGTCTCTGGTTTTTGAGGCCCTTTTGCATCTTGGGCTAATATTTTCCTTGTCTCTTTGGTGTTCTTCAATTTCCTTTGTTCCAGGTGGGTTGGGACCAATTAATACATCTTAGATGGCTGCTAGCAACATTGTGCTGGAGGTCCTAGCCAGAGCAGTTAGGCTAGAAAAAGAAATAAAGGGTATCCAAATTGGTAAGGAAGAAGTAAAAGTATCTCTATTTGCAGATGATATGATCTTATACACAGAAATCCCCAAAGAATCCACAAGAAAACTACTGGAACTAATAGAAGATTTCAGCAAGGTATCGAGATACAAGATAAACATACAAAAATCAGTTGGATTCCTCTACATCAATAAAGAGAACTTGGAAGAGGAAATCACCAAATCAATACCATTTACAATAGCCCCCATGAAGATAAAATACTTAAGAATAAATCTAACCAGAGATGTAAAATACCTATACAAAGAAAATTACAAGACACTACTGCAAGAAACCAAAAGAAACCTACATACGTGGAAAAACATACCTTGCTCATGGATAGGAAGACTCAACATTGTGAAAATCAATTCTACCCAAAGCTATCTACAGATACAATGTAATCCCCAACCAAATTCCAATGACATTTTTTAATGAGATGGAGAAACAAATCACCAAATTCATATGGAAAGGGAAGATGCCCTGGATAAGTAAAGCATTACTCAAGAAGAACAAAGTGGAAGGCCTCATACTACCTGATTTTAGAACCTATTATACTGCCGTGGTAGTCAAAAACAGCCTGGTACTGGTACAACAGATACATAGACCAATGGAATAGAATTGAGAATCCAGGCATAGATTTATCCACCTATGAGCTGCTGATATTTGACAAAGGCCCAAATGGGGAAATGGGGAAATGGGGAAAAGACAGTCCTTCCTTATCCTTTGTGGTGGATTTTGCTTTAAAGTCTATTTTGTCAGAGATTAATATTGCCACTCCTGCTCTTTTTTGAGTGTTGTTTGCTTGATACATTTTATTCCATCCTTCGCATTTTAATTTGTGTCTTTAAGTCTAAGTTGTGTTTCTTATAGGCAGCATATAGACAGATCATTTTTTTTATCCATTCTGCCACTCTCTCTCTTTACTGGTGCATTTAGTCCATCTACATTCACTGTAATTACTGATAGGTATGAGTTTAGTGCTGTCATTTTGATGTATTTTTTGTGTGTGTGTTGGTGACAGTTTCTTTTTTCCACTTAATTTTCTGTGCAGAGTCATATTTCTTTATGCATTTCCTTTTCATTTTTTTCATGTTGTTGAATTTCTGTTTGCTGAGTCTTTATGTTTTTCTTTTTTCTTTTGATGTGTAGGATTGTTAGTTTCCTTTGTGGTTATCTTAATATTTACCTCTATTTTTCTAAGTTTAAACCAATCTTTTATTTCTTGATATCGCCTTGACTTCCTCTCCATATGAAAGTTCTATGACTACATTATTTAGTCCCTCTTTTTTTTGT
The DNA here is from genome assembly GCA_030035585.1 of Dugong dugon. Lineage (NCBI taxonomy): Eukaryota > Metazoa > Chordata > Mammalia > Sirenia > Dugongidae > Dugong > Dugong dugon. The sequence goes on along the minus strand of CM057481.1, from coordinate 23,303,893 downwards.
TTTAATGTTGTCATCTTTTACTTATTGACATCTCTGTTTCCCTATTTTCAATGTTTTAGCTTTGATTTATTTTTGTGTCTTCCCTATCTGGGTTGACATCTGGTTGCTCTGTCCTGTGTTCTAGTCTTGGGTTGTTATCTGATGGTATTGATTTTTCTAACCGGAGGACTCCCTTTATTATTTCTTATAATTTTGGTTTGGTTTTTAGAAATTCCTTTAACTTCGGTTTATCTGGAAATGCCCTAATTTCACCATCATATTTGAGAGACAGTTTTGCTGGATATATAATTCTTGGCTGGCAATTTTTTTCCTTCAAGGCTTTATATATGTCATCCCATTGCCTTCTTGCCTCATGGTTTCTGCTGAGTAGTCTGAGCTTATTGACTCTCCTTTGTAGACGACTTTTCATTTACCCCTAGCCTCTCTTAAAATTCTCTCTCTATCTTTGGTTTCGGCAAGTTTGATTATAATATGTCTTGGTGACTTTCTTTTGGGATCTACCCTGTGTGGGGTTCGATAAGCTTCTTGGATAGATATCTTCCAGTCTTTCACAATATCAGGGAAGTTTTCTGCCAACAAATCTTCAACAATTCTCTCTGTATTTTCTATTATCCACCCCCCCTCCCCGTTCTGGTACTCCAATCACTCGTAGGTTATTCCTCTTGATAGAGTCCCACATGATTCTTAGGGATTCTTCATTTTTTTAAATCCTTTTATCGGATTTTTCCTCAAATAAGTTGATGTCAAGTGCTTTATCTTCAGTCTCACTAATTCTAACTTCTATTGCCTCAATTCTGCTCCTGTGACTTTCTATTGAGTTGTCTAATTCTGAAATTTTATTGTTAATCTTCAGGATTTCTGATTACTGTCTCTCTATGGATTCTTGCAGCCTATTAAATTTGTCATTATGCTCTTGAATAACCTTCTTAATATCCTCTATTGCTTTGTCTGTGTGTTCCTTGGATTGTTCTGAATTTTGCATGATCTCCTTCCTGATCTCTGAAAGAGTTCTGTATATCAATGTTTTTTATTCTACCTCTGGTAATTCCAAGATATTCTCTTCTCTGGAAAATTTCCTGCTTGTTTATTTTGGGAACTTGCTGAAGCCATCATGGTCTGCCTATTTATGTGATTTGATATTGACTGTTGTCTCCAAGCCATCAGTAAGTTATATTTATTTGTTTTATGTTTGCTTACAGTGTCCTAGCTTCTTGTTTTGTTTTGATACGCCTATATAGGTTGCGTATGTGAGCTAGTTTGATTACTGGCACCTTTGAAGCTCTACTGTCCTGTCAGCAGGTGGTGAGAGCTGTTACTAGTTATGTGAGCCCAGGAGTCTATTTACTTTTCTTGTATGACTTCAGCTCAGGTGTCTAGGTAGTCAGTCTCCAAGTGCATGGTGCAGGCTCTTACCTACAATCCTAGACAGGCAGGTCTACATAGGGGTGATGGGAGCAGGCATAGGTATCTGGCTGCAGTAGGGAGTTATGTGCTGAGAAATGTAGGGGGCTGACAGCTGCCCCTGAGTGCCTGGGTGGAAGGCATGTCCCTGTTCCCTAAAGTGCATAAGTGGGTGGGTAGTTGCACTTTGGGCATCCAATGCTGTTGGCTGTAGGGACTGGGAGGCACCACTTATTCTCTGACCCATGTCTTGGGTGGCTAGGTGGAGTGGGTGGAGCTACCAGTCCTCAAGCCTCTGATGTGGGTAGGTGAGGACCCTGCTTAATGGGTAGAGCAGTGTCAAATGTCACGAATCTGCCACTCTCCCCTAGCTGTTGCAGTTAGAAATAGGCTTCAGATATGTACCCTGCTGTACTATGCTAATGCGGGCCTATGCTTTTGAAATGAGCTCACAGAGGTCTAGGTGGGGGTGAAAGGCATTCAAAGTCTGTGGATCCCTCATGCCTGTGCTTAGGCAAAGAGGCTGTGCCTGCTCTGAGGTCCTGGTTCAGGAGAGCTGGCAAATTTTTTTTCCTGTTTGTTATTTGTATGTTAATTTGTTCCCTCTCCAAAGCCGGGAGAATGGCTTGGGACTGGAGGCTCACACAACAGGGTCCTACTTCCAGCCCAGGGGGGCACGGCAATCATTTTAGTCAGATTGGACCAGACAGAGCAGAGCGGGGAGGGGGATGGTAAAGGGTAAATGGTAGAGAGGTACTTCCGAGAGGGGGAAGGATTTTTTTTGATCCCACAAGGTAGGTTAGATGCTTGCACTTGACTTTCACAGATTCAGTGCCACTTCTCCCTGGTTTCGAAGGCTTGTGCAAACGTTTTGCTGCTCAGTTTCTCCCGGTGTGGAAAACGTGTCCCGACTGCTACTCCTTGCCTCAGCTCCAGCACACAGCCTGATCCAGCCTGCAGGCTGCCAGCCAGGTCAGGTCTGGCAAATCCTCGCTGCTTCTGAACTGTCTCTCCCTCCCCCTGCTGCTCAGTCTGACTCCTCAACTTTGTCTTTGATGTTTAGAGCTCCTAGATAGTCATATATAATCAATTCACTTGTTTTTTCAGGTCTTTGTTGTAAGAGGGGCCACAGGAAGCGTCTGACTACTCCGCCATCTTGGCCCTGACTCTTATTGGGGTTTTTGAAGGATATTTATGACAGATATTGGTCTGTAATTTTTTCCTTTTCTTTTTGTAATGTCTATGTCAGGTTTTGGTATTAAGGTAGTGTTAGCCTCACAAAACAAGTTGGAAAGTACTACTCTTCCATTTCCTGAAAGAGTTTGTGTAAGACTGGTGTTATTTTTTACTTAAACATTTGATGGAACTCACCAGTGAAACCATCACGGCCTAGAATTTTATGTGTGGGAAGTTTTTGTTTTCTATTTTTTTATGATGAATGCAATTTCTTTATAGATTCTGTATTTCATCTTGTGTGCATTTTGGAAAGTTATATTATTCAAGGAATTTGAAGTGATTTATCTATTCTATCTAATTTATCAAATATGTTGGCATAAAATTATTCATAATACTCTTTTTTATCCTTGTAATGTTCCTAGATTATGTAGCAATATTCCTTCTTTCATTCCTGACATTAATAACTTGTGTTCTCTCTCTCTAGAGCTCTCTTCCCCCATCCCTTGATTTGTCTATTTGGTTGATCTCTTCAAATAACCAATTTTTAGCTTTGTTAATTTACTTTATTGTTTGTCAGTTTCTATTTTATTGATTTCTGCTCTTTTAAATTTTAAAACACCACCTAAAAAAGATACCAATATACATTCTCATCAACAGTGTAGAAGAGTGCACATCTCCCCAGTACCTCTTCATTCAGGATGCTGGTCAACAATCACGTGGGTTAAAATTGATATGCCATTGCTTTAGTTTTCATTTTCCTAATTATTTTTGAGATCAAGTATTATTTCACATGTTTATTAGCCACTTGTCTTTCCTTTTCTGTGAATTGCCTATTCATATTTTTCCCTTTTTTCTTTATTGAACCGTGTAGGTTGTTCTTTTTATTGGATTTCTAAATTTTTATATATTTTTTACAACAATTCTTCATTATATATGTCACAAATATTTTTTCAGGTCAATAGCATGCAATGCAGTTTTCTTTATAGCATCTTTTATCATACTGTATTGTTTTTTAATGTGGAAAATTTCTCAACATTTTGCATTTTGTGTCCTACTTAATTTATTCCAAACTATAAGTATTCTAATTTATAGCTCCTTGTTTATCTAATACTTGCTCCTTAATCCATTTGGAAAATTTTGGTTGTGACAAAGGATAAAACCTAAGTTTATTTCTCTCCAAACAAAGAGAAAATTATCTTAACCATGTTTACTGAGTAGTCCATGCCTTCCTCACTGAATTAAATCTGCTGCCTTTCTCTTACACAAAATTCATATAACTCCCTTTTCAGTTCCATTAATTTATTTCTGGACCAATACCACACTTTTAATTATTAAAGCTTTACAGTATGTTTTGGTATTTGCAATGCTTCATTGTCTTTTTTTTTTTTCCCAAAGATTATGTCTTGAATATTCCCATTCATCTTACATTCCAGATGAAACTTAGAAACAGCTTGTCACCTTTCAAGACAAATCTTGTTGGGATTTTATTTGGGCTTATATGAAATTTACCAGCTAATTCTTGAAAAATAAACACGTCTTTTATACTAAGTCTTCCTCTCCGGAAACACTATGTCTCTTTATTAATTCACATCTTTTTAAAGTATTTCAGTAAAGTTTTATTATCTTCTACATATATATTTTATACGTGTCTTGTTGGATTTATTTCAAAGCATTTTACTGTTTATTTTGCTATTGTAACTGGGATGGATCTTTTTTCTATTTCATTTTTAATTTTTTATTGCTGGAACAAAGGAAAGTGATTGATTATTTTTACTGTTATTCTCTTTGGCAAATTTGTTGGACCCGCTTATTGACTCAAATAAGTTTTGAGAGAATACAGTTGTTAGTAAAATGACTGAAAAACAAACGTTCAATATTCATAAATATAATCTTGTTTGTGGCAAAAATAGCAAAATAATCTATAATTTTATTTCAGTTCCTTGGTATCTATATCAGTGTTCACTAGATTAAGGTACAAAGATATACACACTTAGCATCCATATCGGTGGGTTAACTTTTCTCATCTCATTTCTAAATTAAATTTAGGATTAGGAGACTTTACTAATCAAATCATTTTTGTTCTAACAATGACTCTCTTCTGGAGTAACTGAATGATGATGGTGAAATTCCTGAAGATGGAGGAGCAAGGTTCTCTTTGGACCTGACTTGCTGGTCACTCTGACACACTAGTCCGGAGCACCCATGTGCTTCAAGGCAGTTCTCTCTTAATTTATTCCAGAGGCAGCCCAGGCATGGCCTCAATTCCCTGATCAAAGGGGATATTGGTGGATGCATTTTGGGTAGCAGGCTACACACTGTAAACCAGTGCTCACAAAAAATGCAGGCCTCAGTAGGTTCATCCCCTGTCTTGGTGCTGTCTGTAATTCAAACACCCTTCCCCGCCACACCTTCTCTTTTTCCTTGTAAAAACCAGTTGCTGTGGAGTCGATTCCAATTCAGGGTGACCCATGTGTGTCAGAGTAAAATTGTGCTCCACAGGGTTTTCAATGGCTGATTTTTTTAAGAAGTAGATTGTGAGGCTTTTCTTCTACGGTGCATCTACGTGGACTCAACCAACCTTTCAGTTAGCAGCCGAGTGTATTAACTATTTGCTCCACTCAGGGACTCCCTTTTTTATTCACTGTTATTTTTAGGTGCTGTCAAGTTGGTTCCGAATCATAGTGACCCTATGTAAAACAGAACAAACAATGCCCAGTCCTGCACCATCCCACAATTGTTGCTATGTTTGAGCCCATTATTGCAGCCATCTCATTGAGGGTGTTCCTCTTTTTTGCTGACCCTCTACTTTATGAAGCATGATGACCTTCTTCAGGGACTGGACCCTCCTAATAACATGTCCAAAATACGTGAGACAAAGTCTCATCATCCTCGCTTCCAAGGAGTACTTTGGCTGTACTTCACAGATTTGTTTGTTCTTCTGGCAGTCCATGGTATATTCAATATTCTTCTACAACACCATAATTCAAAGGTATCAGTTCTTCTTCAGTCTTTCTTATTCATTGTCCAGCTTCATTGTCCATGCATATGAGGTGACTGAAAACATCATGGCCTGGGTCAGGCACACCTTAGTCCTCAAAGTGACATCTTTGCTTTTTAACACTTCAAAGAGGTCTTTTGCAGTAGATTTTCCCAGTGCAATACATCATTTGATTTCCTGACTGCTGATTCCATGGGCATTGATTATGGATTCAAGTAAAATGAAATCCTTGACAACTTCAATCTTTTCTCTGCTTATCATGATGTTGCTTATTGGTCCAGTTGTGAGGATTTTTGTTTTCTTTATGTTGAGGTACAATCCATACTGAAGGCTGTAGTCTTTGATCTTTATCAGTAAGTGCTTCAAGTCCTCTTCACTTTCAGCAAGCAAGGTTCTGTTATCTGCATATCATAGGTTGTTAGTGAGTCTTCCTCCAAGCCTGATGCCACGTTCTTCATATAGTTCAGCTTCTTGGATTATTTGCTCAGCATACAGATTAAATAAGTATGGTGAAAGGATACAACCCTGACACACACCTTTCCTGATTTTAAACCACGTAGTATTCCCTTGTTCTGTTCAAACGACTACCTCTTGATCTATGTACAGGTTCCTCATGAGCACAATTAAGTGTTCTGGAATTCCCATTCTTCGCAACGTATCCATAATTTGTTATGATCCACACAGTCGAATGCCTTTGCATAGTCAATAAAACACAGGTAAACATCTTCCTGATATTCTCTGCTTTCAGCCAACATCCATCTGACATCAGCAATAATATTCCTCATTCCATATCCTCTTCTAAACCCGGCCTTAATTTCTGGAAGTTTCCTGTTGATGTACTTACTGCTGCAACCATTTTTGAATTATCTTTGGCAAAATTTTACTTGCATGTGATATTAATGACATTGTTTTATAATTTATACATTCTGTTAGATCACGTTTCTTTGGAATGGGTACAAATATGGATCTCTACCACTTGGTTGGCCAGGTAGCTGTCTTCCAAATTTCTTGGCATAGACAAATGGGCATCTCCAGTGCTGCATCCATTTGTTGAAACATATCAATTGGTATTCTGTCAATCCTGGAACTTTGTTTTTCACCAACGGCTTCAGTGCAGCTTGGACTTCTTCCTTCAATACTATCGGTTTTTGATCATACACTGACTCCTGAAGTGGTCAAACATCGGCCAATTCTTTTTGGCACAGTGACTCTGTGTATTCATTCCATCTTCTTTTGATGCTTCCTGCGTCATTCAATATTTTCCCCACAGAATCCTTCAAAATTGCAACTAGAGTCTTTCATTTTTTCTTCAGTTCTTTCAGCTTGAGAAATGTCAAGCGTCTTGTTCCTCTTTTGGTTTTCTAACTCCAGGTCTTTGCACTTTCTATTATAATACTTTACTTCGTCTTCTCGAGCTACCCTTTGGAATTTTCTGTTCAGCTCTTTTACTTCATCATTTCTTCAGTTCGCTTTAGCTGCTATCTATTCAAGAGCAAGTTTCAGAGTCTCTTATGACATCCATCCTGGTCTTTTCTTTCTTTCTTGTCTTTTAAATCACCGTTTTCTTTCTTCATGTATGATGTCCTTGATGTCACCCCACAACTCATCTGATCTTCTGTCATTAATGTGCAATACACCAAATCTATTCTCGAGATGGTCTCCAAATTCAGGTGAGACATACTCAAGGTCATATTTTGGCTCTTGTGGATTTAATTTTCTTCAGCTTCAACTTGAACTTGCATATGAGCAATTGATGGTCTGTTCCACAGTCTGCTCCTGGCTGTGTTCTGACCGATGATATTGAGCTTTTCCATCGTCTCTTTCCACAGATGTAGTCAATTTGATTCCTGTGTATTTCATCTGGTGAGGTCCACATGTGTAGTCACCATTTATATGGTTGAAAAAAGGTATTTGCAATGACGAAGTCTGTGGTCTTACAAAATTTTATAATGTGATCTCCACCATGGTTTCTATCACCAAGGCCATATTTTCCAACTGCCAATTCTTCTTTGTTTCCAGCTTTCACATTCCAATCACCAATAATTATCAGTGCATCTTGATTGTATGTTTGATCAATTTTGGACTATAGAAGTTAGTAAAAATCTTCAATTTCTTCATCTTTGGCATTAATGGTTGGTGTGTAAATTTGAATAATAGTCGTATTAACTGGTCTTCCTTGTAGACATGGATATTATCCTATCACTGACAGCGTTATACTTCAGGATAGTCCTTGAAATGTTCTTTTTGATGATGAATGCAATGCCATTTCTCTTCAATTTGTCATTCCTGGCACAGTAGACCGTATGATCATCTGATTCAAAATAGCCAACACCAGTCCATTTCAGCTCACTAACGCCTAGGATATTGATCTTTATGCATTCCATTTCATTTTTGAAGACTTCCAATTTTCCTAGAGTCATACTTTGTACATTCCATGTTCCCATTATTAAAGGATGTTTGCAGCTGTTTCTTCTCATTTTGGGTCCTGCCACATCAGCAAATGGAGGTCCCGAAAGCTTGATTCCATCCACATCATTAAGGTTGGCTCTACTTTGAGGAGGCAGCTCTTCCCCAGTCGTATATTGGGTGCTTTCCAACCTGAGGGGCTCATCTTCCAGTACTGTATCAGATAATGTTCTGCAGCTATTCATAAAGTTTTCACTGGCCAACTTTTTAGATGTATACCACCAGGTCCTTCTTCCCAGTCTGTTTTAGTCTGGAAGTTCCACTGAAACCTGTCCACCATGGGTGACTCTGCTAGTACTTGAAATACCGGTGGCATAGCTTGCAGCATCACGGCAACACCCACACTGCCACAGTACCACAAACTGACAGACGAGGGGTGGTTTTTCATTCTAAGATTCCATTATTCCAAAGAGAAGAATCTCAAAGGCAACCTAGTGTATTTGTTTTCTATTGATCAACACCAAATTACCACCAAATTAGTGGCATGAAACAATACAAACTTATCATCTCACATTTTCTGTGGATCAGGAGTCCAGGCACAGCTTTACTGGGTTCCCTGCTCAGTGTCTGCAATCAAGGAGTCAGGCAGGGCTGTGGTCCCATCTGAGGCTTGATATCATCTTCCAGGCTCATTCAGGTTGTTGGCAGAATTCAGTTCCCTGCTGCTGAAGAACTCAGGGCAGCTTCCATCTTTTTTGAGACCACCAACGAATTATTTGCTGCAGCTTTGAATCTCTGTCTTCTTCCTTCTCTGACTTCTCGACCCAGATTTAAAGGGCTCATGTGATTAGGTCAGGCCCACTCAAGAGGATCTCCTTTTTCACTAACTGAAAGTCAACTGATTAGGGACCTTAATTACACTTTTCTTATATAATGGAACCAAATCACAGAAGTGAGATCATGTTCATAAGACCTGCTCACACTAGAGGGGAAAGATCATACAACCAGGGGGCAGGAATCATATTCACTGTCTCTATTCTTTCTCCTCATTCACTTAGTCTTATTCCCACTTCTGCCCCTTCCAAAGCTTCTCTGCCACAGGAAGCCATCAAGTGAATTCTGATTCATAGTGACCTCATGTGACAATGTAGGGTTTTCTTGGCTGATTATCAGGTCTTTCTCCCAAGGAGCCACTGGGAGGGTTTGAACTGCCAATCTTTCAGTTAGTGGTCCAGCGCTTAACTGTTGTGCTACCAGGGCTCCTTAGCATCCGTTTATCAGGAGGGAAATATAGCTTTTGTGCCCGGTCTGGGTTGTTGTTTTCCTTGTGTTGGTTTTTTGTTTGTTTGTTTTGCCTTGAATTTCACTTTTTTTGGTTTGTTTTTTGTAAGCTTTGTATTGTGAATCTTTACTGTCAACTTTCCCACATTGTTTTGTTTTAGGTGTATCTATTACAAACAATATGTATCCGATTTTGATTTTTTTTTAACCAATTAATCTTTAAACAGGTAAATTTAAGCCATTCGAAACTGTTTTAATTACTGATGTGTTTGGATTCATTTTATCTTATGTGTTCTCTTTAACATTTTTTTTTTGTTGTTTCTCTCTTCCTTTATTGACTTGATTGTATTTTCTTTGTTCTATCTTTTCTTATAGCCTTGAAAATATAATATACTCTGTTTTTCTAGTTATTACTATTAAATTGTAACATACACATTTAAACTTGTCTTAAATTGTCTCACACCCTTAAACTTGTATTTGTCTACATGATTTTTACAAAGATTCACTTTCTACATCCTCACCCCATGAAGATAAAAATTTTGGCATATTTTCACTTTTTGACCCTCTTCCTCATCTCCTGGTTTACCTCTTCTATTTATATCACCCATGAGTCTAGCTCCAGATAATTATTACTATTTTTTACAGTCAATAGTTATTTAGACCTAATAATAAATTTTACTAGGGGTTTTTACTTATCATGCTTTTTGTATCCTACTTCTTTCTTTCATTTTTTCTCATGTAAGATTACAGTTTTCAGTACTTCTTTCAGAGAACACTTGAGGCTGGTAAACTGAGTCCTTGCATCTCTGAAAATTTCAATTCCAAACATATTTGACAGTTTGGAATTCTATGTTCAGAACTTCAAAGATGTTGCTCCACTGTCTTCTTGTGACCCCAGAGGCTGGTGAGAAGTCTGATGTCAATATGATCTTCATTTCTTTGTAGGTAAGACCTTTGGAAGTGTTAGGGTTTTATTTTTCATTTTGGTGTTCTGAAATTTCATTATAACATGTCTAGGTTTGTGTGAGTGTGTATGTGTGTTTGCGTGTGTGTTTCATTAATCCCACTTCACACTTGATGGGTCCTTTTATTATACAGGAAGGCTCATGTCTTTTTGCAGTTCTGGGAAATTTTTTTTCTTTTATTTCTTTTCATTTTCTCTTTCTAGAAATTCTATTAAATGAATGTTGAAATTTTGTGATACACCTTCCATATCTTATCTGTCCTTTTATACTTTCAATTTCTTGGCCTTGTGTTGTGCTCAGGGAGAATTCCTTGATTTCATCTTTCAACTCAATTTCTGGACTATGTGTATTCTGTTGTTCAGTCTAACTACTGTTTATTTTTTAATTTCAACAATTGATGTACTTTTGTTTCCAAGATTCTACTACTTTCTGTTTTATGGATGTAATAAACATTACAGACTTATCCTGTTTATTAATTCTGTTTCCTTGAGCATAAGTTGTTTGATTGGTTGAACTTTTAGGGTATCATTTCCTCTTTAATCCTTCTTCACTTGCCTTTTACATTTTGGGGACTCCTCTCAGTTTCTGATTCAAGAGTGCTTCTTATTATTATCCAGTGCAGTTATATATTTAGTTTTCCCATCAATTTTCTTTCATATATAATTATTCAGGGCAGTAAGAAGAGGATACAATAGGAGTTCAGTCCGCAAGTCATGCTAAGAAGTTAGCACTTCATGCTGCATAAAATCCGGTCTCAGTCTCCCTTCCTATCTCCTATCCTACCTCATCACTTGGTCTCTCTGCACTGGACCCATGCCTAATTATTGGAGATTCCCATTTATTGTATATATTTTCAGGGCTTCATGCCTTTGCACCTCTAGGTCTTTGCCTTAAAATTCCTCTTTTTCCTTCCCCTCATCCCAATTTTCTACTCACCTCTTGAGACCTAGCCAAAGGCTACCTCCTTGGTGAAGCACTCACAGTCTCCCCCATCAGGGTAGTTAGACTTGTACCCTCAGTCTCCCTATTTTACACTTCGCCAGGACACCTAGTACATTGCATTACAGGGTCAACATTTAAAATGTAAACATATTAATGTGCTTTTCTTCTTGTCTTGCTAATCTTTGTCATAGGACAGAGTTTGCAAACTTTTTCTGCAAAGGGCCAGATAGCAAATATTTTAGGCTTTACTTACCATACAGTCTCTGTTTCAACTACTCATCTCTGGCATTGTAGTGTGAAAGGAGTCACAGATAATACATAAATAAATGGGTGTGCTGTGTTCCTATAAAACTTTATTTATAACAATAGATGGTGAGCTGGATTTGGTTCCTGGGTCATAGTTTGCTGATCCCTGTCCTAGGGGGCAAAGGACATCCATATGACCAGAAAAGAGATTAGAAATGTATTGCAGATGTTGTCAGCATCTCACTCATATCCCCATACCCTTTTCCTTTCAGCACCTGCTGCCCGACTTCTAATGACCAACCCGGACTTTTCTTACCTGGGGGCTTTCTCTGACCTAGAGCCCATTTTGCCATCCATGCAGCAGACCAGTAAAACAACAAACCAAACCAGTTGCCTTCGAGTTAATTCTGACACATGGCTATCCCATGTATATCAGTGTAGAACTGCACTCCATAGGGTTTTCAATACCATGACCTTTTGGAAACAAATCATCAGGCCTTTCTTCTGAGGTGCTTCTGGGTGGGTTCAAACCACCAACCTTTTGGCTGATAGTAAAGCACTTGATCGTTTGCATCACCCAGGGACTCCGATTATCTCACTTTCAAAAAACACACACGTAGACCAGAAAATGGAAAAACTCATTACTGTCAATCAATTCTGACTCATAGAAACCCTATAGGACAGAGTAGAACTGGTGGATACGATCTGCCAATTTTTTTGGTTAGCAGCCAAGCTCTTAACCACTGTACCACCAGGGCTCCACACAAAACAGTAGTGCCAGGGAATTAATGTCCCTTAAAGTGGGCCAGTGTATAAATCCTGCAATTCACTTGCCCCTTGAATGGGGCAACTCTGAGGTGTGTGTTCTACACCACCTCTCACCATTCCCAGAGGGTTAAACTCCAGTTACCCCCAGCGGTAACTTCTTGGTTATTGTTGGGTGCCATTTTCCAACTCATAGTGACCTTATGTGACAGAGTAGGACTTTCCCATAGGGTTTTCTAGGCTGTAATCTTTACAGAAGCAGACTGCTACATCTTTCTCTTGTAGATCCACTGGTGGGTTCGAACCACCAACCTTTCAGTTAGCAGCTGAGTGTTTAACCACCAGGGTTCCTTGCTTAACCATTACGTCCCTTTATTGCCTGCCTTCCTTTCTCCAACACATGCCCACACCCTATTCCTGTGCTGGTGTTTCCTGGGATCAACCCCCAAATAAACTACATGAAATTGAGTCCTTATCTCACATTCTGTTTCTGGTGGAACCAGAGAAGGACCATATGTTACAAAAGAAACACAAAAAGTTCAAGTATTGAGTTTTGTTCCAAGTCAATAACCTGACTATGGCCTTGAAAGAATATTTGCCAAATTCCTTTAGTTCCCATTTATTATCATTGTCCTGGCCCTGAGTGTCAGTGTTCATAGAGTTCTCTACTAGTGCAGCAAGATACTTCCATCAGCCATTAAGGCTTAGATGGAGTCATAAAGAAGAGTAAGGTGTGAGGGAGGTCCACACAGAAAAAGAAAAGGAAAAGCCCAACCCTCTCAGGAGACTGTGGGAAGAAGAATCTACCAGCAAAGTAGGAGAATGAGTCAAGAAGGTACCTATGTTTAGGCCTATTGGAAGGAATCTTGTTTTAGGCTTGTAGATAAGTGGTTCCCAAATCTGACTGGGCACTGAAACCCAAATCACTTAGGAAGGAAATCACACTAACTTATCAGTTGCTTCTGATATCAGGGTCTAAGATTCTGTGTTTTTCTTGTGCAGCCTGTTCCAGTTTTAAATCCGTGGTCTAGGTGACTTGTGAACCCCCACACAACCACACCTTACCCACCCACCCCCAAATAAAACCAAACTAGTTACTGTCCAGTTGATTCTGACTCATGGTGACCCTATGTGTGCAGGGTAGAAGTGTGTTCATAGGGTTTTCAATGGCTGTGATCTTTCAGAAGCAGACTGCCAGGCTGTCATGGTTTGAATTATGTCTCCCGAAAAATGTGTATATCAGTTTGGCTGGGCCATGATTCCTGGTATTGTGTGATTTCTCTATGTGTTGTAAATCCTGCCTCTATGATGTTAATGAGGGAGGATGGGTGGCAGTTGTGTTAGTAAGGCAGGACCTGATCTACAAGACTGGATTGTGTCCTGAGGCAATCTCTTGAGATATAAAAGACAGAAGCAGTGAGACAGGGGGACCTCATACCATCAAGAAAGCAGTGCTGGGGGCAGAGCACGTCCTTTGGACCGGGGTCCCTGCGCCGAGAAGCTCCTAGTCAGGGGAACACTGATGAGAAGGCTGAGAGAGAGAAAGCCTTCCCCTGGAGCTGACACCCTGAATTTGGACTTTCAGCCTACTTTGACTGTGAGGAAATAAATTTCTCTTCGTTAAAACCACCCACTTGTGGTATTTCTGTTATGGCAGCACTAGATGACTAAGACACAGGCCTTTCTTCCAAGGTGTCTCTGGGTAGACTCAAACCATTAAGCTTTTGGTTAATAGTGGAGTGTAACAGCTGGTGTTACCCAGGGACTCCTCGCCCAAACCAAACCACACCCGCTGTTGTCAAGTTGATTCTGACTCATAGCAACCCTACAGGACAGAGTACAGCTGCTGTATTGGGTTTCCAAGGCTGTAGATCTTTATGAAGAAGACTGCCACATCTTTCTCCCGTGGAGTGGCTGGTGGTTTCGAATCACGAACCTTTCAGTTAGCAGCCGAGCGCTTTAACCACTGCACCACCACACTTCTTCACCTTACTCCAGCTGACTAAAATTCTGCAAGTTTAACTTAGGGTTCTTGTTACTTTTCACCATGTGTTTCCTGAAAAGTGTTCACATTGCCACAGCAGTGTTGATCCCATCAAAGACTCTGGATCCTATTGTCTTTCTTTGCTTAGGGAAACACTTTTCATTCAAGTAGGAATCATGAGCATTCACAACGAATACTGACATCCTCCCACCCTTTCTACCTTCCACCTGCACTTTCTCAGGGCTGAAAAGGAAGAGAAGGAGCCATTGTGCCATCTAAATGGGCTCCTATTTGTACAGTCACAAAACTCTATGTGCTCAGGCACCAAGTTTTCACATCAGGCAAATTAAGAGTAATTTTTTTGCTTTATAAAAATGATTCTTTGTTGTACAAAAGGATTCAGTACAAATTTCTTTTTAATATCCAAATTCTCTAGTGCACATACATTATGAGTCAGTTTCCAACAATTCAGTTGACTCTTCTTTGTTTTTTTGTTAAGGAATATATCAATTGTGTAAAACCAGGTACATTAGATAGTTCCTTATTACTGGCTGTTATGCCTTTGAAGCACAGGTAAAATTCTGTAAATCCATATAAGATATTGGAGGACCTGGTTATGGTTTCTGGGCATAGAATCACCCACTGAGTTGTTCAGATGAAAAAAAGCTAAGAAAGGAAAATCAGTAGGTACCCTGAGACACTATAGTCTACATCCATTCTCTACTCTATTTTTGATGATGTAATTTTTTACAGACATTGTTGTTGGAGTTTTGCAAAACAATAACTGGTATTTTAACTTGAACTTCTGGAGCCACTTTACTTCCTAATGGTTTTCAAGTGAGCAATACTCTTGTTCCCATCTAACAGCTCACGGCATCGAGGGACTGGAGACGCTAACTGAACCGCCCAGGGTGACAGATCTACAGAAAACCTACAGCTAACACCTGGTGGCGTAGTGGTTAAGAGCTATGGCTGCTAACCAAAAGATTGGCAGTTTGAATCTACCAGGTGCTCCTTGGAAACCATATGGGGCAGTTCTACTCTGTCCTATAGGATTACTGTGAGTCGGAATCAACTTGATGGCAATGTTTTTTTAACATCTTAATGCTGAAAGACTAAATGTTTTCTTCCTAAGATTGGGAACAAGGCAAGGATGTCTGCTCTCACCACTCTTATTCAACGCAGTCCTGGAATTTCTAGCCACTGAAATAAGACAAGAAAAATAAACAATAGGGATACAAATGAGAAAGCAAGAAATGAACAAAACAGTCCCTATTTGCAGATGACATAATTGTCTAGGATAAAAATTCCAAGAAATGTAGAAAAAACTCCTAGGACTGATAAGTGAGTTCAGCAAGGCCACAGGATATAAGATCAACAAACAAAAAATAATTGCATTTCTATATATTAACAATGCTTATGTGGAGACAGAAATTAAAAATACAGTATCATTTACAATTACTCCAAAGAAAATGACATGCTTAGGTATAACTTCAACAAACATGTAGAGAATATGCATGCTGAACATTGTAACACGTGGATAAAAAAAAACAATGAAGACCTAAATAAACGGAGAGACGTACTATGTTCATGGATTTGGAAGACTCAACACAGTAAAGATGTCAACTTTCCCCAAATAGATGTATAGGTTTAATGCAATTCCTATCAAAATCCCAGCAAGGTTTTTTGTAGGCATATACAAACTCATTCTAAAATTTACATGGGACAGCATAAGCCCTAGCATACCTAAAACAATTTTGAAAAAAAGAATAAAGTGGGAGGAATCACTCTACCTAATACTAAAGCTTACTATACAGCTACAATAATCAAGACGGTGTGGCACTGGTGAAGGAATAGACACACAGGTCAATGTGACAGAATAGAGAACACAGTAATAGAGCCACACAAATATGACAACTGATTTTTAATGGTGATGCTAAAGCAATTCCGTGGAGTAAAGATCGATTTTTCAACAAATGGTTCTGGAACAACTGGACATCCATAGTTAAAAAAAAATGAACCTCAATGTAAACCTCACATTTCATATAAAAACTAACTCAAAATGGATTACAGACTTAATGTAAAATGTAAAAGTATGACACTTTTAGAAAAAAATAGGAGAAAATTGGCAGAATTTGGGCTAGGCAAAGGTTCTTAGACTTGACACCAAAAGCAAGATCCGTAAAAGAAAAGATGAATAAATTTGACCTCATCAAAATTAAAAACTTTTCCTCTGCAAAAGACCGTTAAGAAAATGAAAAGATAAGCTACTGACTGTCAGAACCACTTATCTGACAAAGAACTAGTATCTAGAATATATACAGAATTCTCAAAACGCAACAGAAAGATAATCCAGTTAGAAAACAGGTAAAAGACATGAACAGACGTTTCACAAAACAGGACAGATAGACAACAAATAAGCATGTGAAAAGATATTCAACATCATTAACCATCAGGGAAATGCAAACAACAACCATAACCAGTTATTACCATACCTACCGAAATGGCTAAAATAAAAAACAGTGACAACACCAAATGCTGACAAGGATGAGGAGAAACTGGATCCCTCATACATTGCTGGTGGGAAGGTAAAATCACACAGCCACTCTGGAAGAGTTTTAACAGTTTGTTATAAAACTAAACACGCAGTTACCATAGGACCCAGCAATGTGGACTCTTGGGCATTTATCCCAGAGAAGTGCAAACTTATGTTCACACAAAAACCTGTACACAAATGTTAACAGCAGCTTTATTTATAATAGCCCCAAACTGGAAACAACTCAGATGTCCTTTAATAAGTGAATAGTTAAACTGTGGTACCATATACCATGGAATACTACTCAGCATTAACAAGAATGAACTATTGATAGGCACAATAACTTGGATGAATCTCAAGGAAATGATGTTGAGTGAATAAAGCCAATCCAAAAAGACTACATTACTGTGTAATTCCATTTATATAACATTCTTGAAATGATAAAATTATAGAATGAAAAACAGATTAGTGACTGTCAGGGGTTTAGGGGTGGGAGGGAGGTGGGCATGGTTATAAAAAGGCAACATGAGGGATTTTGTGATATGGTGATGGAAGTGTTCTGTATCTTGACTGTGGTGGTAGATACGTGGACCTACACGTGATAAAATTGAATAGAACTAAATACACACACACACACACACACACACACACACACACACACACACACACACACACACGGAAATGAGTACAAGTAAATCTTGGGAAATCTAAGTAAGATCGGTGGATTGTATCAATGCCCACATCCTGGCTATGATATTGTACTAGAGCTTTGGGAATTGTGACCGTTGAGGAAATTGCATAAAATGTACACAGGATCTATTATTTCTTATAATAGCATATGAATATACAATTATCTCAAAATAGTTGAATTCTTTAAATATGTAAATGCTCTTTGGCTATATATATATATACACATATATATATGTTTAAATAAGTGCAATCCTCTTAAGAACACAATGACCAAGGGCAGCAAGATATTTCTCAAATTTTAAGAAATTAACTCAGAAGTGCCACCCCCTCATCTTGCTGTCAGAGACTTGATGTGCTCTGCATAGTGCTGGAATTAGGAATTCGACAGGGAGACACTGGCCCTGGCCTCACAGTGTTCAGGGGTGTGTGTGTGTGTAGGCACGTAGGTGGGCGCTGGTGAGAGAGCAAGCGAGAGAAAGCAGACGGAGCGAGAACTATACCCTATCCTCCTGTCAGGGAAAGTGGCAACCTGCTAAAGGTGCTGTGCTGAAAGGGTGTGAGGGAAAGGAGAGTGCTGGACTCAGGAACTTCCTCCCGCGGCACCCTCCAGGAGGCCGTGGGCGGTGGCTGAGCAGCCCTGGTGCAGCGAGTGAACCTCACCGTCTACGAGAAAAGGTGAGCACGGGTGGCGGACGGGGGTACAGCCTCAGGCCGCGGGCATGCTCGGCAGCCTGGCTCGCAGAACGGTGTCTGGGCTTGGATGCTGCAGTGAAGACGCCAACGAGACTCCAAATGCAGGGAGCTAGGCGCAGTGGCCGGGGAGGGTGGGGCCGCCCGGAAATCCCCGCGGCGCCAGCCGGGTAGCGTCTGCAGGCCGGGGCCGCTCACTCTAGGGGCACGTGGGTGTGGAGGAACCGGCGCCGCGGGGCCTCCTCTCTGCAGCGCCGCGGCGGCCGGGTGCCTGCAGTCGGCGGACCCGGCTGCAGCTGGAGGGACAGTAGGCGGGGTGCCTGCCTCGCGAGCCGATGCTCCCAGCCCCAGCCTGGCATCCAGCTGGCAGGGGCGGGGACCGTGGCTAGGCCCGGCGCCTGGAGGCGCTCTCCGCTTGCGTCTTCTCCTGGGTTCCGGCGCCTCCTTCCCGCTCCCGTGTGGGAAGCCGGAGGCTTTGTCACGGGTGGCTGGGGATGCAGGCTGGGGACGAAGGGGCTCCCCGACCGGCCGAACGCTGGCACAAGGGAAAGACTAGGACGGACGGAAATCAGTGGGAACGCCGTGGGGCCTCGAGGGAGTTTCGCCCGCAGCCGAGCTCCGGTTAAGGGCGCCGGAGACCCCCTGGGGCTGGCGAGTTCCACGTGGGTGGGCCCCGAGCTGGGTGCAGCAGTAGAGTCGCGGGTAGCGGGCATGTGCACTCCCTCGTGCCCGCACACGGACCCGACTTCCACCCGCCCCGGGCGGGGTTGGCGCCGGGAGCGCGCGGGGAAGAGAAGGCGGCAGAGTGTCGGGAGGGGCGAGACGGAGAGTAGCTGAAGGTGTGGCCGCAGGAGAGGGGGCGAAAGGCATTAGAAGGCTGTGGCCCCGCAGGCGCAGCCTCCCCACAGCGAGGAGAAGGGGGCGGGGTGGGTGCCCGCCGGTCGCACTGCAGTCCCTGCTGGCGTTAACCTATCCTCGGAATGAAAGGAAAAGGGTTCACTTAAAGGGGCGAGAGTCGGCAAAGACTTCTGCGGATTCCAACGGGCGCGGAGGGATTTGGGCGCGGGGGCGCGGGAATCGGCACGCAAGGCCTGGTGTCTTAATGCTGGCGGGTGACGCGAGCGCTGCGGCGCCTCCACCGGAACAGAGTTCCCGAGGGCGCGGCCCGAGATGGGGGTGTTTCCTTAAATTGGGTATTTCCCGTGGTTGCCCTAAGCCCAGCTTCAGTTTCATCTCCTGCCTTCCCGATCCCCCTTCTCCACACGCCTCCAAGTTCCTAGCAGAGATTCAGCGATGATTACTACCAGTTTCATTGTCTGTAAAAACCAGTACAAATTCCTCACTTTGTTAACCATCCCGACTTCCAGTCACCACGGGGGCAGCTTTTCATAGACCTAAGGGGTGGTCACTCCAAAAGCCCATAGCAAGTTGCTAGCGCCTCTGCTCCTGCTCCGCAAACCCGGACGGTGCCACCGGAGGACGCTGAAGGCACAGGCTCGGCAGCCTGGGAAGCGGTGGGCCGCCCGTCGGCTGCTGGGCGGCGGCGCGAGGGGCCCCCGGCCGAGCCGAGTGTGTACGCATCTCGCGCCCCCTCCCTTGGGGGGCCGGTTGGCCAGATGCGGACGCCCGGTCAGTGTCTCTCTCTCCTCGGATATAGCGCCTTTTCTCAACAGAGCGTGAACCAGTAGACAGATGAACTCAAGAGTCCGGAGAACCTTCCCGCCCTCGCGTCGCCTCTGCCTCCCGACCCCTCTGCCCTTCACCAGGACCAGCGATTTGCGTGCACCCGCCAGCCCTGGAACTTCCGCCCTCAGCTTCCCACTCTCAAAGCAGCTGAGGGAGGGCCTTTACGAGTTACCTGTCTCACATCAGCAGCCACACCGAGGCCGACCCTCTAGCTCTGCTTCCGAAGGACAGAGCCCATGAAAATCCAAAACCCTGCCTCCCCACGCCCCATGCAGGGCGACCCCCTGGATGTGTACGTGCATGTGCGCGCGGAGCACGCATTTAACCGCAACTAGCAATTCTCAGACGACTAAGACAAAGCATTTCAAGTAAAGATGGTCCAAAGCTCAAGTAAAAGAAAAACACTTCCTCTAGGCACAGAATAGGTGCTCGCCACCTGTCTCGGCTTCTAAGGCGTCTGTTTCTCGGACAAGGGGTCTTAACTTTGAATTCCCGCTAGATCCGCTATGAAATTACCTCCCCTAGCAGTGCCGCAACAAGTAGCCCCCCGCCTCCCCCACGCGCGGGGTGGATCTGCAATCTCCCGCCCTCCCTCGCCCCCCAGTCCTTGCCTGAGTAACCGTCTTTGGGGTGTGTGTGAGGGGTGCTATTTATTTTTAACAGGGAAAATTCTGTCTGCGCCCTATGCGCTAAGATTCATTTGTCACAATAAACCTCCAATTTTTACGTGGTGGTATCATCAACATGAACACTTGTAAATGGAAAAGGAACCCACCTTCCTTGTGAAAGAGGTTTTTTTTTTTTTTTTTTAATTTTTTAACTGAGCATCGGCATCCTCCCTGCCCTCCCCCCACCATGGACTTTCAATTTATTGATGCGATTTCCCCAACCTCTGTGATTTGGAGAAATGGAGCGGGGGATGGGGGTGGAGGGCGCAACGGTATCGAGGCGTCCACAGGGAGAATAAGATGCTCCTTATTAATTTAGTTGATTTAGATCAGATGCTTCTCCTTCTCCCACCTCTCCTCTCTTCAATTTTCACTTGTAAGTCTCAGCTTCCTCAAGAGCTGTGTTGCGTTTGTACCAGCTTTCCAAACCTTTCCGGGTAAAACTGGCTGTCACTTGTCCCACGCCCAGCGACGCCCAGGTACGAATGGGTCAGTGTCCCAGTTGCAACACCAAGAGTCATATTCTGGTTGGAAAGGCTCTCAGGGACGGAAACTGTTGCCCTGCTGGCCAAAGTGGGGAGTGGAGGCTGGGGCACTCGAAGACCAAGGGTCTCTGTCTTTCCCCCACCTCCCCGAAATGCCCCAGAGTCAGCTGAGGGCGGTGGCGGTGGCGGTGGCGGCCTCGGCTGGAAACCGCGTCCCCGCCCAAAGTGAGTACAAAACTCCCTTGGACTGAAGTTTGAAAGAATCCGGTGTAGAGACAGACTTCTTCCTCCAATCTGGTTAGAATAAATAATCATAGAAACATACCCACATAACCGCCCAAGTAGAGAGCCGACGCCCAGATTCGCCGTCCCCACGTGTTGCTTAAGTTGGCGTGGACGCACCCGCAGACACAGCGGCTGACGTGACACCGCATTTTCTCCGGATTCCTGCCTTCTAGGGTGGTGCAGCCTGGAGAGGGGGGCACAGGGAGGTGGGGGAGGCCGCTGCAGAATCCATGGCTCTGAAGGAGCACTGGGGCTTAGAATAGCGCCCAACCCCGGGGGACCCTCTCACAACCCAATACCCGCTGATAGGAAAAGCCTTGTTGGTATGGATGATTAATAGCCGGCCTTCCCACAACCAAGCGGCGCGTTTCTGCCAACACTACTAGTTTAGTTGTTTTAATTTGACCTGTATTAGCAAGGTGCTCCCAGAAGCTGCGAACTGGATTCGCACCCCTATGAGCTCCCCCCTCCACCCCAGCCTGCTTCCTGGGGAGGGCTGGGGACTGCAGCTCCCGCGGCGTCGTCTTCTCCCGAGGGAGCAAGCCAACGTCCCTCCGCGTTCTAACCCGGGAGACGTCTGGCATTCCGGGGCGTGGTCGGGGGGGAGGGTCTCCCGGCCCGCGGATCTGGGCGATGTCTGCGTGCACCGCCGTGGGGTTCCTCTTTGGTACAACGTCCCGGTGTGCAGGAAAATTTTTTTCTAAGTAGCGCTGGCATCTACGGAGTGGCGGTGGTCTACACTGACAGTGCTTCTATCTGTAGGTGTGGGGGGAGGGTACTACGGCCAGAGGACGGGAGGACAGTGCAGGCCGGCTGGCCGCGTGGGAACCAATTCTCCCCGGACTCAGCCGCCAGAAGCACCCCGCGCTGCGGCTAAAAGGGGCTGGTAGGCTCTTCTGCACCCCCGTGTGCTCCCCCACCGTCCCTGCGTCCCCCGGCTTTTCCAGCAGGAAGATGGGGTGCCCAGCGGGGGTGGGGCTCTCCAGGCCGCGGGGCCGGACTGTCACGTGCCCCCCTCCCCCGCCACTGCGGCGGGAGTTCCAATCAGAGCGCGCCAGGGGGCTCCTCCTGGGCAGGAACCACCCGGCTCGGCGGCAGAGGGTGGGCCGCTGTCACCTGACCGCCCGCCCCCGCCCCCCGCAAGTAGGGGCGGTGGTAGCGTCTGCTCGGTTACAAATGGCCCCTCCCGCCCCGCTCTCTCCGGCTCGGCGCGGACCCGCCCGGGCGCGCTCGTCCGGTCGACTCCAGGCGTCCAGCCGCCCTGCTGTACCGGCCCGCGGTCCCCGCCACCCCTGAGGGCGTTCCCGGTACATAGCGCGGAGGCTTGTCGGCGGAGGCAGCGACAGGAGGCTGGAGAACCGAGTCCCGTGGCTCGCTTACCCGCAGGTGAGTGTGCAGCTCGGGCGTGGGATGCTGCGGAGACAGTGCGGGGTTCGGGCGCAGGTTAAGTTTGTAAAGCGAGCCGGAGGTCTCTCGCCTCCTCGGCCTCCTGCTTGCCGCGTCCGCGGATCGGGGACTTGGGCAGAAGCCTTGATGCAGGGGGAAGGATTTCGGGAAATTCTGGAAGACATATCAGGTGGGAATGTGTAGTTGCAGTTGATGGGGGTTAGACAGGTGCACACGAGCGTGCCTGCGTGTGTGTGGCTCGCGGGTGAGGCTCAGCCCGAGATGGGGCGAAGCCTCTGCGGCCGGTCATTCTGTCCCCAAAAGCCATTTAGATGCCAGAGAGAGAAATTGCGCTGCTATGAGGTGGTCACTGGATGTAGGGCAGTAAATCAGTGACCCCAGTATTTCTGATAAGCCCCTGTAGAAGCAGGAGTGCAGTGGCTCAAGAAAGTGTGTGATATTTTAAGGTGTCCAGAAAGTATTTCTTTTACCTTTTAACTTCTTGGTAGAAAATAAAAAGTGCTGAATCATGCAAAAAAGAAATGGAAAATAATTTCATTTTTGGTAAAGTTTTTCAAAGCTAATATCATTTGCATTTTTGGGTGAATACTTTAAATTTACGGTGTAGACCTTAATTGTATTTTATGACTGTGCTCTTGGCTTTATGACTATGTGTTGCTTTTTTTCTTTCTTAACGGTGAGTTGTAGCCATTCATTATCTCCTACTGCCCTCGCCACCCTCTCTCCCCCTTCCAAAAAACCCCAAAAATACCAAGACTTTTTTTTTTTTTTGGTGTGTCCATGGTTGTAAAAGGAGTGGGGGAAGCAGGCCTTGGAAATAGGAAAGATTCTCCTTTGGTGAGTGCAATGATGGCCAATTTGATTTGCCACATGCCACTGAAGGACATGTCAAGCTGATAACATGCAGACTGGAGAGGAAAAGAAACAGTTGTCCATTGAAGAAGAAGTAAACCCTAATCCAGTTGCACTCAGTAAAACAGCTGAAGGGTAGTGCTTCCACATTGGGAGCCTGAGTCCTCTTTGGTGAAGGTGGAGGGGTGCAATTTTTGATGGAAGTTCTGAGATCAGACAGCAAGTAGCAATAAGATGATTAAAAGAAAAAAAAATCAGAGAGTCAGGTTTAGTGAAATGGGTGTGTCCAAAGACAGCTCTTGCCTGGTTGCCCTGGGCTGCACCGTCTGAACTGTTCAGTGGCCTGCTGACTCATAAAGGAACCAGCATATACGCTAAGCAGGGTTGGATTTTATTTGTAGACTCTGAAGAACATTTTCATGTAAAAGAGAGAGAGAGAGAAACTTCATCAGAAGCATCCTTAGACACAGAAGCCTGTCTCCTCCTTATATCTCTTCTTCAGGGAGCGTTTCCCGGTTCCTTGACTTGTCACCTTCATTTCAGGACTTGTCACCCATGCTTGTGCACAGTACCGTTGATTGGATGCAAAGATTTTAATCTAAACCTTAACCGTACAAACAGCAGCACTCTTAACAATATGGTTATTTGGGGAGGAAAATGAAAAACTGGAATGTGAACGATTAATTGAGTTTTCTCTGCAGCACAGATTCGCTTCACATTGCTTGCCAGGCCACGGAGCCCCACCCTGTTTGTGTGCATGAAAGACCAGGGAAGGAATTGGACAATTGCAGTGGTGCAGAGCCAGGCAGTCTCCAGGCTTGGATGTTAGGTTTATTTAAATAATGACTAATCCTAGGTAGGTCTGGAAAAGGTGTAGTTCCACCTGTCAGTTTGTTACAATGCCCATTTAAATTGGGGAGATTTATTTTGCTAGAAAAAGGATACGAAGCAGGAGTTGCTTCCAAGTTTTGAGATGCTGGGGCTGAAATACACAATTGGAAGGACGAATACCAAAGCATCTATAGTGAAGCCAAAAAGAGTTCTTTTTGCTCTGATATCCTTAAGAAAATTTTCTTATGTTAAGTAAGGGTTTTTTTTTTTTTTTTTTTGGTGAGTGGGGGCTCATTTTCAGGCAAGGCAGGGAATAAACCAGCTTGTGGGATAGACAAGCACCTGGCATGTGAGTTAGAACAGAGATGCATAGTTGCTGCAGGAAGTAGATGAATGACCTTACCT
Organism: Dugong dugon; assembly: GCA_030035585.1. Taxonomy (NCBI): domain Eukaryota; kingdom Metazoa; phylum Chordata; class Mammalia; order Sirenia; family Dugongidae; genus Dugong; species Dugong dugon. The sequence continues at coordinate 23,279,194 of CM057481.1, read as the reverse complement.
TTCACTGTCTGGCCCTTCAAACAGAACCCAGCCATGTCACATCAGATTAAAGGAAGGCCATTTCTGTAACATGGCGAGGAGATGTCTAATCTTATTTCAAATCAATGGGAAAGAAAATGTTTTGAGCTGCTCTGAAGAAAGGGGTCTTAAAAATTCACACTAATTCCTTATTATCGTGGCCATGCTTACCGGCATTGTCTGCTGCAGACCGCGGGTCTGACCCTGAGGAAGAGTGATATGAAGACTTTTTTCTTTCCTTTTTTTTTTTTTTTTCAAACAACAACAAAAAAAGAGGTCCATTTGATATTACCATTCCTTTTTTAAAGCAAATAAATCATTTAAAGAAGAAAATACGACACTCTTCCTCTGATGGCTAGAATGAATTCGTGCATTTCTAAGCCTGGATGTGGTGTGTCCGCTTAGCAGCATCGCAACAGTTATTCCAGTTGGAAGTGATGCTCCAGGTGACAATTGCGTGTTGTGTTCTCAGCTAATGTGAGTTCAAAGCTGTTGAAGCCACCTCTTCTTTTTTTCCTTCTTGCTTGTACTATTTTCCCCCTCTTTTAAATCCACAAACCACACTTGCAAATTCTAGGGCACCTAGAAGTCTTTGAGATTTCACCAGGAATATACCATCAGGTAAATTACCTGTGATTGCAGGTCTTTCTAAAATCAAAATAGATCTCAGAGTTGGCTTTAACAATCAAAGTGGTAGGATGTCATTGGTGCTTTACGCAGTCATGGTCGCCCTGGCAGCCTGGTTTCAAAGAGGGTCTTTTCCCAAGATTTGCAGTGATTATTTTGTGGAAGCTAGCTAGCTCCGCCTGCTTGCACAGTAATTGCAGTGGGAGAAGGTTCCAGAACAGTACCTCCTTAAGTTCAGTCAGTAAATATGCACACAGCATTGTGCGAGGAACATTCCAGAACACCCACCTCCAGTGAAGTGAATGTGCTGGCAGGATAACACCTGGGCTGCTTTAACCCACCAGCAAATCTCATTTTTTATCACAGGAGATGATGCTAATGTACAGTGAGCTTTTGTGGGGGGGACACTGGAAAGCCCTGGAGGATGGAGAGGGGCATCTGATGTCTGACTTCTCTTAGAATTGGCCTTCGAGAATCTATCTTTTTCATTTGAGTATGTCAGGTTATGCATGTTTTGCAAAGAGATTGAAGAAAGCACATTTTGCTAAACCACTTAATATAGGGATTTGTAGGGTTAGTAATGGAGCCCTCGTGGCGCAGTGGTTAATAGCTCAGCTGCTAACCAAAAGGTTGGCAGTTCGAATCCCCCACCTGCTCCCTGGAAGCTGTATGGGGGAAATTCTACTCTGTCCTATCGGGTCACTATGAGTTGGAGTCGACTAGACCACAACGGGTTGGTTTGTTTGGTAGGGTTAGTAATACCCAGTTTCATTGGCTTTAAGTATTTAAAAATTAATATATTCATAGGATTTTTAGATGTGTGAGTGTTGGGTTGGGGCAGTGAGGAGTAGCCTTTAAAATAACCATTTGGAAATTACTGATTGTTTAAAATTACACGACGTTGAATGCTTGCACATACATATCGGCAAAATCAAAGAATGCATTTTGGAGTGCACATATTGCCACATACACATGTATTTTACACCAATTAGAATTGTTATTCAAGATTATTCAGTTCTTTATGTTGAGGAGAGTTTTTGTTTCTTTCCTGGTAGATGTTGAACTCTGATTCTGCTATGCTTGGGTATCTTGTGCAGTGGACAAATACAGTTTTTCTTATAATTAAGTAAAGTCCTTTTTTTTTTTTTTTTGCAATGTGTCTTCATTTAGATTGCCAATTTAAAAGTTGTCAAGCTCTAGGTTTTAGAACCAGAAATATCATGAGAAATAGTATCTGTCCTGAGGTAGCTCACGATGCATCTCCTTTGGTCAAATTACTGTAAATCATCTTTGCTACTCATGGAATTTGGAAACTCTCCAGACTGCTAATGACCGAAATATTTTGGTCTTACAGGTGTTGTTCCTTTGATATAATGGATGGTGATTCTGCACTTCTGCCTGAGAATGGTCCAAAATGTAAGTTCAGCAAATCTAATCATTAAATATCAATAATACTGGCGTTCTGTGCAGAACAGTACTTCCATTTTCATTCCTTCTACCCAAGCAAGATTCTAGCCTCATAAATCAGGGGCTAGAGGGAGGTGAAGGAGCCCTGGTGGTGCAGTGGTTAAGCACTCAGCTGTTAACTGAAAGCTTGGCAGTTCGAACCCACCAGCTGCTCCACAGGAGAAACGTGGCAGTCTGCTTCCATAAAGATTACGCACAGCCTTAGAAACACTACAGGACAGTTCTGCTCTGTCCTGTAGGGTTACTGTGAGTCAGAATCGACCCAATGGCAATGGGTTTGATTTTAGAGGGAGACAATATCATCTTTTGTGGGGAGAAAGTGCCTTAGACCAGCATTCGTTCACTACACAGCAGTGCAACTTTAAATGACCACCATCACAGCCATTGATTGGTGTTCTCTCTTCACCACCTCCCCAACATTATTTTTCATGGTAATAGACTATATACCTTTGGTGTCTGGGTAATGCTGACTCTACACTTCCCCAAAGGTCATGTCTTTCTGGGTGGCCCTGCCCATCCTAATCTTCTTCTGGTTCAAGCAGATAGATTCCAGCATGTAGACACATCAGCCTCAGGAGCAGAGTTCCTCTGTGCCAGATGAAATCCTGTGGCTACTATAGTGCTACCTTTTCTCCCACGTCCATTTACTAAAATGCCTCTTCAGGCCAGCTGATGAAGGTCGAGCTCAGGATCTGGTAACTTTCAGGTATAAAATGGAAAGTGTTAACAGTATGCAGGAGGCCATTGCTTTGTCAACACAAAGACATTGGATGATGTGGGATTTTACAGATTTTCACAGGATGAGCCCACTTCTCCATTTTATGAATATCAAGTACTTTCAAGTATGACGCTTCAAGGAAAGAACTGTCTGTTCTCTGAAAGGGACCCAGTGCTTCTTTAAACCAGTTGCCGTCGAGTCTGTTCTGATTCATGGCAACCCCATGTGTGTCAGAGTAGAAATGTGCTCTGTAGGATTTTCAGTGGCTGATTTTTTGGAAGCAGATTGCCAGGACTTTCTTCTGAGGTGCCTATGGGTGGACTCGAACCTCCAACCTTTCAGTTAGCAGCCAAGCTCGTTAACTGTCTGCACCACCCAGGGATTCCCTCTGTTTATTTAGAAATCTCAAAGGTAATTTAAGATATTTTTGAAAAATTCTTGGACATTGAATGCATTTAATCATTGGTCAAGCTCTAGAAAGCTGATTTTTTTTAGGAAAACCATCTCACACCCCTTGCTTTTTTTTCCCCCTTCTGTCTGCATAGCTGCATCTGGCTAAAACATGGATTTCCATGTAATTCAGTTCACTGACTATCAGTCCATTTTTGTTTCTCTGCAGAGTTTATTGCTAGAGCTGCTAATAGACTTTCAGCACAAATAGTATGTTGATCACTTGAAATCTCGTTTGAGCTTGACCGAATATACATAATGGGGTGTCAGGCGGGGAAAAACCTCATAATAAATGGCAGGCGACTTATATTCATGAGAAACTGTCTTGAGCAGCTCACAAAAATATCATGTTTACTGTAGCATGACCGACTGATTTCGCTGGTCTCCGTCACATTCATCGGGGTGAATGTTTAATAGCAAAGTCAAGGTTAGATCCTGGAACCTTTCTTTGTTTATATGGAGAAGCACATTCTACACAGCATAAACATCTTTTAGAACCACCGCCAGTGAGAAAGATCTTTTCTACCTGAGGAATTCAAAAATTGCAAACAAATCTGTTTAAGTTGGTGCATATTTAAAACCAGCGACTGGTTTATGCAGTCCGTGTTTTTTTTTTACCACGTGTGTATCAGTGCATACACTCGGTGTATGCAAATATCATTTTCTGTGTGTGTATGGGAGAGTACGGTATATTTAGAGAAAAGCCTGCTTTACATAATTTATTTTTAAAAACAACTGAGCAGAGAAGTATGCATGCGTTAGAAAAGTAAAATGTTATTTTCTCTTTTTAAATTTTCCATTGAATGCTAAGTGAAGGCATCTCACTTTTAAAATTCTATACGTAATTCTTTAAAATCAATTTTCTTGATAGAGCCGTGACTACGATGGGAGTTATCCTTGGGAAGTGATTTTTGGGGTTATTGACTTGACAGCTTTCCCTTCCTCCTGGTTGTCTGTGTGGGATCTGGCCACAGAGGGAAGATGAGGTATCATATAAGCTGTAATCCTGTTTCAGTCCAGGACAATGTGGGGTACATTATGCTTTTCCCAGTCCTCTGGGTGGGGTACAACCAGCTTCCATCTTGAATTCTTTGTCTCTTCTGCATGGATTAAGCCAATGAACTCTTTGCTAATCTGCTTTTAATTTGCCTTTTTATGGCCCCTCCACCACCCTCCCCCTGCAAAAAATAATCACACCATGGGCAAATGTCTCCTGTAGTTCCTGTGCTGTATTCAAGATTTTTTTTTAAATGTATTATGGCAGAGTTTTCACTTGTTTACCCTCAAGTCATATGCAATAACCGGAAGAATCTACTTACCACGAAGACTGTGTGAAACAAGCAAGGCTATTAAGATACAGAGGACGTGACGTCGGGCCATTAGCGTGCCTATGGTTTTTCCATAGGGTTTCGGGAACTTTTGTCTGTTTTCATCTTCGGCACTGAAATGCTTCTGATTTCTTCTGTAAGATTTCTAATTAGCAGTAAGAGTGAATATGGTTTGCTGAGGAAATGGGATTATCTGAGAAGCAGCCCGTTGTAGAGGTTTCACAATGTATGATTGTAGGAGAGCTACATACAAAACGAAACCCCTTGCTGTTGAGTCGAATCTGACGGCCCCCTAGGGTTTCCAAGGTGTGGCTTGCGGATTTGAACTGCCAACCTTTTTGCTTAGCAGCTGAGCTCTTAACCACTCCTCCACCAGGGCACCAGAGCTACATGGTAAGATGTTTTGTAAGTAGAATCCATGAGATGTTTTATCTGCGTATTCCGTTACAGATGCATATAGTTTTGTACCAGTTGGAAAACCAATTGGTTATTTTGCACAAGAGAAAAGCAACCACATTAGGGATTGGGAAATTGTGCTATTGACAATTATGAATTATACTGTTGAGACTTTAGGAAAAGCTAGGTTATGCTAGAACTTTAAACTCAGGAATCAGTTATTTGAATGAGTTGTCTTAACCTGCAGAGAAGTGTATGTCTGCAGATGCTGAAAGTGGGATTAATGGGATGTGACTAATAAAAGGGAAAAATTAAATCCTGGGACAAAGAAAATTGGAAAGAAAAGAAAAATCTCCAGAAGAAAACTGACCCTGAAACCTGCATTTATAGACCTTGTTGTTATCTTAAATTTTCAATACTTTTAGTAATTTATTTTAATCAATGGAGAAAGGCTAAGTAATACGAACTAAGTAGAAGTTACACGAACTGTTTGCTGATTAAAAGGTACTCAAGATTATATTTTGGTCATGCGTATATTCCCAGTTTGGTAATATAAAGACCCAGTTTTCATAGATTGTTTTCTTAAAGTCTTTAACAGCTTACAGTGAGAATACTTAAAGACAAATAAAACAGGTTTAACTACATATCTTTCTAGATCTTGTCAACAGAACTAAAAATAGCATCAGTAGCACCAAGTTCTTGGTACAGCTTTTAAATTGTTTTTTAAAGATCTTCAGTCTACACAAATTTTGAAAAACGGAGTTGAATTTGTGCCTGTTTCACAGAAATGGACATTATGAATTTCTGGGGTTTGATTTTTATATATGCAGAATGGAGACGAGGAAAAAACTAAAGCTCCGATATTTTTGTTTTCTTCCAATGGCTGCATTTTCAGAAACCAAAGAGTCAAGGCTCTCTCTTGTAAGAAGCTGCGTGTTTAAAGTTACATCCCATTTAATAGAAGAACAGCAGTGGGGCTACTTTTTCCTTCAATGATGATTTCAGTAATAACTAGGTTGATGAAATGGATTAAAGATAGCATGCTTTTTTCTAAAAAAGAAAATATTGTGTTTTTCCCTTTAAGAAAAAACACATTCAGGCAAAGTAAAGAAAATTTACCATGTACTGATTCAATTATCAGTGAGGTAGTAATTAGATATATATATTATTTTTAATAATCTAGCTTTACATTTAATGAAAAGTTTTATTTGCAGGCTTAATTGCTCACGCTAAGGGAAAAATCAACAGATAAATTGATTATGGCATGTAACTCCAAGCTTTCTGTAAGTTAGTTTGATTGAGAGAGAAATACTGTAATGCAGAAGAAATCTCTAGCGCGTCCTCTTGTTTTGTTAAGAATCTATATTCTCCATATAAGAGGGGAATAACTTGGGGTCCCTGTCAGATGAGTGATTGATGGTCTGCGTCTGTCCTGCTGGTGACCTTATTAATAGTTAAATGTACACACCTTTTAAAATGAGCTTCAGCCATTCCAGTTTAATTGGTAACCTAACGCTGAGAAATTGTTGTTGTGGTTAGGTGCTGTCAAGTCAACTCCAACTCATAGCAACCCCATGTGACAGACAAAAACGGCCCCCATAGGGTTTTCTAGGCTGTCATCTTTATGGCAGCAGATTGCCAGGTGTTTCTCCCACGGAGCCACTGGGTGGGTTCGAACCACCAACCTTTCGGTTAGCAGCCAAGCGCTTAACCATTGCATCATCAGGGCTCCTGCGTGACCAAATGTCTCAGTATGTTAAGGAAAATAGTCTTGACTATTTCCCCTGCCTAGTTTTTGTTAGAGTAATGTGGTGACGAAGATGATTTTCTTACGGATAAGCAGATACACTGTGATTATGTAAGAATTTGGGGAAAAGGGTATGTGTGGTATTTTGGGGTTTTTTTTGCTTTTTTTTGCAGGGGGTTGACTTTACATAAAGGAGGGAGGGTCTCATTTTTAAAAATCAAAAACTCAAGTTAAAACAGTTGATAACCACTTTCAGGTTAAATGTCTTTCTCATCTTGCTGTGACCTCATCCCCTTCAGGCTGTGCTTTGAGGACACTGACAGGTGTGGTTGTACACACTCAATGTCTGATTGACTTGATTTTGTCGCAGCCATGCAGAGAGGGTCCCCAGCTTCTGGATTTGATCCCTAAGGATTTGAAAATTCAGCATCATAGCTAATGTTATTGCCTCTGTGAGGTGGCCACACCCTCTTCTTAATCCATGTTTTGTATTCCTGCAAACACTTGGACCTTTTCGTGAGTTCTTGAAAATCACTTTTCTCCCTTATTGTTACAAATAAAAGGCTACGGAGTTCAAGATAGGACTTAAAAATTGAAAAACCTGCTACAGACCCAAGCTCTTCTGTTCTAATATAATCCCTGAATATAATTTTGGGGATATGGATATTAAGCGTGGAGGTTAAGCATGGAGGAAGCTCTAGCTACAGGCCTTCCCGAATGTTCTCGAGAGATACACGTTAGCCCAGTATTTGTGGTGCTAGGTTGCTGGGTTAAAGGAAACAGATCAACAAACACCCTCTAAAGGCAAGGATTTAAATTTACAGTTGGAAAAAAATAACACAAGGTGAACGTTTATAGAGATGACAACTGCCGCTGTTTCTTTGGAGATGTTTGAAGTGCAGGAAAATCAGCCAAATCGCAGGGTTTCTCTCTTGGTAATAGCTCAGGAGTGTTGCTGCTGGTGGCGGCCATGATGACTAAACATTCTTAATTTTTTTTAGATCCACAAATGAGGCTAACTGACTTCGTTTTAGAGCCTGTTCTTTAGAACAGTGCTGTCCAGTGGGACTTTTTACAGTGATGGAAATTTCTAGATTTGCTCTGTCTAAAACAGAGCCGCCGGCCACATGTACCTACTGAGCACTTGAAATATGGTTAGTACAACTGAATAACAGAATTTTTAAAATTTTATTTAATTAATATTTAAATTTTAAAAGTCACATGTGGCTAGTGGCTACACATTGAACAGCATGTTGTTGTTAGGTGCTGCTGAGTTGGTTCCAACTCATAGTGACCCCACGTACGGTAGAATGAAACACTGCCCGGTCCTATGCATTCTTCACAGTCATGGTTATGTTTGAGCTGATTGTTGCAGCCACTGTGTCAATCCATCTCTTTGAGGGTTATTTTCTTTTTCACTGGCACTTTACCTTACCAAGCATGATGTCCTTCTCCAGGGACTGGTCCTTCCTGATAATATGTCCAAAGTACGTGAGACGAAGTCTCACCATCCTTGCTTCTAAGGAGCACTCTGCCTGTACTTCTTCCAAGACAGACGTGTTTGTTTGTTCTTCTGGCAGTCCATGGTCCATGAACAGCGTAGCCTTGGAGAATTCAGGGATTTGAGTTAGGTTTGCAGTAAAGTCCTCTTGGTAGACTATGTGAACTAAGGGCAGTGCCCGCCTAAGAAATTAGAGACTGGGCAGTGCTTATCATCATGCGCACTCAACATGGCGGGCCGTGGATGGCTGCAGAGCAAATCATAGTTGTTCTTGTTGGGCTTTTGTTTTCACATTTTAAAATAGAACTGAATCCTACTCGGGGCACGATGTGTGATACTGTTTTTGCTCTGAGAGCTAGTCCCCAAGTAGCCAGCCCTGGTTGCCCCCGAACCCCTTCAGGTCTTGGCTAGTTGGCTTGACTTTGAGTACGTGTCAGAGATACCCTCAGAGAGAATTCTGGCTTTGGGATAAGGGGTTTAGGGACAAAAGTCTAGGTTTGTCCTTCCAGAAAGTCCTTCCACCATTGCTGCATCTTCTTTTTGTCACTTCCACTAGTGTCGCACATGGTTAGACTTCACGATCTAACTTAAATTTGGGCCCTGTGTCTGAAAGAATTTTACCACAAGTGTGCCTAAAACATAAGTACTAATAACCTCAGTTGAGACAATACCGACTAAGAAGTTGTGACATTGCATTCACCCCACAGTCCACAAGCTTCTTTCTAAGGCCAGCTAAATCTTCCCACATAAATGTAGGATCTCTCCTGGCTTTGAGTTGACCGTGAAGCTGTCAGAATCTTTTCAGGGATAGAAGGTTAGAGAGTCCTTGGGTGAGTGAACTTATTCCTGATGGGGCTCTATTTCTTCTGCCCTACCATCCCAAGACTTTAAACAGGTATGCAGGTGGGAAAGCATGCTTCCCATCAGGGACCACCCCTTCGTCCCTGCCCAGGGTGATCCCCCACCGTCCAGCATACACAGGAGGTGTCTGTCCTGTGCTGAAGGGCAGGTCATAGCCTATACCCCAGCATGTCTCCCAGGACCCAAGATCCTCCAGACTGGCCGTGCCTCAGGATCACCAAGGAGAAATTTTGAAGAACACTAATAAACAAATTCCTGGACCCCACCCCTCGTTCTGTCTTCACCGTTGGAATTATCTGGAGCCTTTTTAACCATGCTGATGCCAGGGTCCCACCCCAGACTGGTTAAATCAGAATCTCTTGGTGTGGTCTGTGGATGCTGGTGATTTTTAAAGCCCCCAGCAGCCTGTCTGAGTTTGGGGGCACCTTCTGCATTGGTTGTACCAACAGAGGAGTTTTAGGATGTACAGTAAATGTTTTGGCTGTTCACCTCCTTGTTGTTGTTCGCTGCTATCAAGTTGGCTGTGACTCATGGTAACCACATATATGTAATAGACCAAATCATTGCCTGGGCTTAAACATTTTCCTGATATGTTTGAGTCCTTTGTTGTGACTGTCATGTCAGTTCATCTCCTTCAGGATTTTCGTCTTTTTCACCGGCCCTCTACTTTACCAAACATGCTCTCCTTTTCTAGGCATTCATCTTTCCTGATGATGTGTCCAAAATAAGCGAGTTGAAGTCTTACTATCCTCACTTCTAAGAAGCATTCTGATTGTATGTCTTCTAAGACTGATTTGTTTGTTCTTCTGGAAGCCCATGATATATTCAGTATTCTTTGCCAGCATCACAATTCAAATGCATCAATTCTTCTTCTGCCTTCTTTTATCACCCCCCCCCCTTCGTTTGTATTCCTTAATTCATCCACTTGCTCATCAAGCATTTGTTAAGCACCTACTGTGAGCCAGTCCTCCTGGGCATAATGCTGGGTTCAGTGTCCTGGGCTCACCCCCCTTTTCTGCCTCCTTTGCAGTCTCATTGCTCCTGCTTTGTGCACTGGGAAAATGACCCCTAGGCCTGTGTCTCCAGCAGAGGCCTTTCTAGACTCACCGTCCCCGCTTCTGCTGGACGTCCTCTTCATCGTGGATGACATGGAGCGAGTCCCCTCCCCACATGGCACTGCCCTCTCTGTTTCAGGCATCTCCTTCTCCCTGGGAATCTGGGTGCAAACCTCAGAGTCCTCCTTGTCCAGCTTGGTCCCTGAATCCTACTGCATCCACCCCAATGACCCCTCTGCCATGTCCTGTTTCTCAGGTCACGTTGATAGTGACCTTGTTCAGGCCTGAACCGTCTCAAGCCTACGCTGCTTACACATGCTCTGAGGTGGTGTCTGTCTCCTTGGTTTGCTTTTCTCTCCAGCCACACCCTTTCCCCAGTTGCTGAAACATAAGTCAGTTCCTAGAACTTGCACCACTGAAAACTCAGAAGGGCTTCTAGGAGGGGACAGGAAGGAGTCCATGTCTCCATCATCAGCCCAAACCTTCCTTCACAGTCGTCCTCTCGGCCTTGTGCCCTGGGCTGCTCGCTGGCCCCCACCTTGCAGTCTGGTCCTCAGTGCCATGCCCAGACCTCCCTCCTCTGCATGTGGAGAACTGCTTCTCCCTCTAAGTCTGCTTCACTCACAGTAGCCCTGCAAGCTTCCTCTGATGCCTTTGGCCAGACCGCTCATTCCTAGGGCCCTGCACTTCTCTTGTATGTCTGTTCTTTCGAGCTCCTCCATCAGCTGCCCTGGATCCTGTGCAGGTGCTCACAGGGTCCCACCTCCCCGCCCCACCCCCCACAACTCTACCCTGCAGGCAGGAGCCACAGCTACTCAGCTCCCAGGGAAGGGCCTTTGTAAAGGGTGAATGGCATCACGTACTCCCACCAGCCCACCTGAGGCTGCCTGCTGCTTCCCAGGCGGTCCCTCAGGGAAGGTGAGGAGGAGCAGACTGCCTGGACCAGTGTGTGGGAGGGCACTGGTCCATGGGAAGAAGGGGTGGAAGAGTGTATCCGTACAGGTAGATGTGCTGGAGGAAGCATATCCAGCCTGCTGAGGGCCTTGTCCACCCAGGGTGGACTGGAGAAGCTTCCAGAGCTCAATCTTGGTGAAAGAGGTGGAGGAGGACGGTATTGGAGGCTGAGAAACTTCGGTGTGGACACATACAGAGAGAAGCCTGAGGGAGGGAGAGAAGGCAGGGCTTAGTCAAGGAACTGCAAGTATGTCAAGCATTTGAGTGTGGGGTGAAAATGGAGGTGGGGCAGGCAGAAACCAGAAACCAGAGGGCCCCTGCCTCGGCCTGATTTGCCCAGCAGAGACTCTGAGGCTCTGGAATTCTGTCATGAGGGCAGATGGGGGAGCCCTGATTGCCAGGGCTCTGCAGACCCACCAGGGGCCGCTTCCCTCATCCGCCTGGGCCTGGGAACACTGATGCTCCTGGCTGGCTGGCTGGGGCATGGCTCCCCACGGGTGTGTCGCACCCCCGCACCTGAGCCACGCCAGCCACCACACAGAGACCCCGTGCTGCAGTGCCCACCACCAGGTGAGGGCACTGCTGAGGCTCTCCCCATGGGGCTGGGGTGGGTACTCTTGCCTTCCGTAGTTGGTAGTTGACACACCCAACAGGTTTCCCGTTTGCTCTCAGCCTCAGGGAGGAAAGAAGAACTAACCCCAGAGGGAAAAAGCAGCGTAGGCCCCGGGCGCAGTCGCTGTGGAGACATATAGTAGCACATTCCAAACTTGTTCCTCAGCCAGGAGTCCCTTGGGCGACTTTTGGGGGGAAAAGCAAGGGTCAGTCTCACCTCCCCCCAGGTTTCCCAGCACCAGGGGTACATCAGTCTCTGTGGCACCCCACTTTCCCAGGCCTGACACTTGGCTGGAGTCTTGGTGGCACAGTGGTTGAAAGCTCAGCTGCTAACCAAAAGGTTGGCAGTTCGAATCCACCAGCTGCTCCCTGCAAACCCTTTGGGGGCAGTTCTTCTCTATCCTCTAGGGTCGCTGTGAGTCAAAATCGACTCGATGGCCATGAGTTTTAGTTTCGGCTTGGACTCTTAGCTACTGCACAGCCTGACAACTCTGGGTTGCCCTGCTGTGAGTGCCGCCCCATGGGCACGGCCAGCGCCTCTGGGAAGAAGGGCAGTTCGTCTCTGCTTTGCTGTCAGTCCCAGGCTGACAATTAAGCCACTGAGAAAGGACAATTCACAACAGGCCTACACAGAGAAGTCCTTTTATGCACAAGAATGGCTAGTCGTCCACATTAGCACCATTTATATCTGTATTTATAAGTACAGAGGGACTGTACTTGAGAATGATCAAATGGCATTGCTTTAGGAAGGGTGCTGGGTCACTCTGATTTAAGGCACACTGAGCAGGTTCATTGTCACCGGGTGGCACAGCGGCCCGGCCAACAGCTGGGGTGCAGTTTGCTGAGTGGGCAGCGGGCATGCACGCTGTCACGGGCTGCAGGGTCCCTCTGACTGGCAGAGCCTGTATCATTGAGTCTGGTAGGCTGGTGAGTGAGGGGAGCTAACTCGTGGATGCAGGCCCGTGACAGGCCCTAAGACCTCAGGCCCAGCCCTGCCCAGGACCCTGTACAGAATGACACAGCAGCCCATGTGGGCAGTGGGGAGCTGTTCTCGCCGACCACGCAAAGTGGAGAGAAGCTCGGGCTCATTAACGGTTTACGGTTACAGTATTGAAAACTAGAGCCCCACATGGAAAGGGCATTGGTTATTTGTAATCCTGGTTGTTACACCGGCACTCCCTCAGCTCCAGAGGCTGTCACGTACTTCCACCTGAACTTCTTGTGCAGACCCGTTGGCTGAAGGAGTTGTCTTCATGATATGGGTGTGGTTTTAGAGACACCCCAACCTGCAGGAAGATCCAGAGAACCCAGGGAGCCTCTCCCGGCCCCATCTACCCTCAGCCCCACCTACACCACCAGTCAGACTACCTCTTGTTGGCCCCTCAAGTCTGCAGTACCTGCTCTGCCGTGAGGGTCAGGGTCTGGGGTCCCGATCAGTCCATGGTCATACCTGGAGACATCATTTAAATTGAGACTGTCCGGGTACGTGTTCTGCATCTCTTAGGGCTGGGCCTGAATTGGCTACCTGGTCCCTAAGCATCATGATCCAGGACATAAGGGATTTGTTGGCTCCTCCCCCTTTATTTATTATTATTACTGCTGCTGTTGTTCACGCTCACTTTGTAGTATTCTTGAGCTCAGCACTTGATGTGGATGTTCTCATTTGATCTGCATAATCTTATGCAGTAGGTACCATTTTACTAATTAGGAAATAGGCTCAGAGAGGGCAGGCCAGTGGCTCAAGGTCACACAGCCAGAAAGAGGAGGGTCAAGCCACATTGACATCCTGCCTCTTCCCTTGGCTACGAGGGTTAGACTCTGTGCTGCCTCAGCCCAGGGCTCCCAGGTCTTCTCACCAGCTACCCCAGGTGTTCCTGCATCATGAGCAGTAGAAGAAGAACAAGAAGGAGCGAGTCGGAGACTCGCGTGTCCTCCAGGGGCCTCATTTCCAGCCTCCCCCTCCTCCCAGCGGGGCCCCGGAGGCCTTGGTAATCCACCCATGTGGTTCCCTGTGGCCCACTTTCTCTTTTACTCATCTCCATACATATTAGTGAGTCATTTCCTTCTCAGTGATTTATGTCTGCTTCTGCAGATCATTTTTTAAAGGGTTCCAAGACATCCAGAATTCTTCTTTGTTTGAATATTAGATTTCTCTCTCTGTAAACTCTGTGACCAGATGCTGTCAACTTGGGATCTTGGCTTTGGGTGAGGATCCACCCAGAGTTTTTCATCCCAGGTAATCATCAAGCATGCTGTCTCAGGGAAATCTAAGTTGGAGAGGTGCTGAGAGATTGGGTAAACGAGCTCGTGCTCAGCAGTACACATTACCAGTCATTCCTGGGGTGGTCCTGAGATCCCCAAGTGCATACACTAGCAAGAAGGGGAACCAAGGCAGAGGGGCATAGGCTTCAGGGAGAGAAGGGAGGTGAATGAGTGGCTGAAAGCTTCCATGCAAGGTAGAGATCTCAAGGCTTGTCATTATGAGAGCAGTGGAGGGAGCACAGTGGTTGGGAGCTCAGGCCTGACTCAGATGGCCCCGGGGTTCAAATCTTGACTATGCCACTTGCTTGCTGCTGGGTGCGTTTGGGCAAGTTACTTAACCTTTCTGTGTATCCATTTCTGAATCTGTAAAACGGTGATACTGCCTCATAGAGTTGTTATAAGGACCAAATGAGGGTGTGTGTGGGGGGTACACTGAGAATTATGCCTGGTGTATGGTACGTGTTCGGTGTCGTTCTTGGCTAGAACAGGTTCTGGGAAGGGCTGTTTGGAATGAATGGCTGGAAATATTCTCCATCCAGTGAATAATAGTAGTAATCACTGTTTTATGCAGACAGAGACAGTTGACAGCCTCAGCAAGGCTCCCATCTAAAATCAGACAGGATTCAGGGAGATTATGTGGTTTACTGTTTATTTGATTTGTTTACACCACACTGAGTTCCACGCAGGCTCTGAGCTGTCTTTGTCAGCTTCCTCTCTGTGTGCCATTGCTTCTTGATATGAATGAGATTAGTGCAAGTATTGCCTCAGTTCTGGAAGGGGACTGGCCCTATCAGAGCAACTCCATTCTTTGGATGCTTATTTGCACTTGATGCATTGTTTTTGTCTTTGACTCCCTAGGCCTGGTGGTGGGAGTATTTGTCTACCTGCCATGTATACCCATTGCCGTTGAGTTGATACCATCTCATAGTGACCCTATAAGACAGAGTAGAACTGCACCATAGGGTTTCCAAGGCTGTAATCATTACATAAGGAGACATAAACAACCACTACACACGTGGACCTCAGCAGAATGGAATACGATCAAATCAGCTACATCTGGGAAAGGGACAATCGAGAAGCTCAATATCATCAGTTGTTCAGGGGCCAACTGCTGAATAGACCATAAATTGCTCATATGCAAGTTCAAGTTGAAGCTGAAGAAAATTAAAACATGTCCACGAGAGCCAAAGTATGACCTTAAGTATATCCCACCTGAATTTAGAAACCATCTTAAGGATAGATTTGACGCATTGAACACTAATGACCCAAGACCAGACAAGCTGTGGGATGACATCAAGGGGGACATCATACGTGAAGAAAGCAAAAGATCATTAAAAAGACAGAAAAGAAAGAGAAGACCAAAATGGGTATCAGAAGAGACTTGAAAACTTGCTCTGGAACGTAGAGTTAACTAAAGAAAATGGAAGAAATGATTAAGTGAAAGAGCTGAACAGAAGATTTCAAAGGGCAGCTCAAGAAGACAAAGCGAAGTATTATAATGAAACGTGCGAAGATCTGGAGTTAGAAAATGAAAAGGGAAGAACTTATTTGGCATTTCTTAAGCTGAAAGAACTGAAGAAGAAATTCAAGCCTCGAGTTGCAATGTTGAAGGATTCCATGGACAAAATATTAAATGATGCAGGAAGCAGCAAAAGATGGAAGGAGTACACAGAGTCACTATACCAAAAAGAATTGGTCAGTGTTCAACCATTTCAGGAGGTACCGTATGATCAAGAACCAATGGTACTAAAGGAGGAGGTCCAAGCTACACTGAAGGCATGGGTGAAAAACAAGCCTCCAGGAATTGACGGAATACCAACTAAGATGTTTTAACAAATGGATGCAACGCTAGAAGTGCTCACTTGTCTATGCCAAGAAATTTGGAAGACAGCTACCTGGCCAGCTAAGTGGAAGAGATCCGTATACATGCCCATTCCAAAGAGAGGTGATCCAACAGAATGCAAAAATTATCGAACAATATCATTAATATCATATGCAAGTAAGATATTGCTGAAAATAAGAAGCGGTTGTAGCAGTAAATCAGCACAGAACTGTCAGAAATTCAAGCCAGATTCAGAAGAAGATGTGGAACAAGGAATATCATTGCTGATGTCAGATAGATCTTGACTGAAAGCAGAGAATACCAGTAGTTTGCCTGTATTTTATTGACTGTGCAAAGGCATTTGACAATGTGGATCGTAACAAACTGTGGATAACATTATGAAGAATGAGAATTCCAGAACACTTAATTGTGCTCATAAGGAACCTGTACATAGACCAAGAGGCAATCATTCAAACAAGTGAGGGGATACTACATAATTTAAAGTCAGGAAAGGTGTGCATCATCAGGGTTGTATCCTTTCATCATACTTATTTAGTCTGTATATTGAGCAAATAATCTGAGAAACTGGACTGTATGAAGAAGAACACAGCATCAAGATTGGAGGAAGACCCATTAACAACCTGTGATATGCAGATGACAGAACTTTGCATGCTGAAAGTGAAGAAGGCTTGAAGCACTTACCGATGAGGATCAAAGACTACAGCCTTCTTATTATACCTAAGCATAAATTAAAAAAAAAAAAATTGGACCAATAAGCAGCAGCACGATAAATGGAGAAAATATTGAAGTTGTCAAAGATTTCATTTTACTTGGATCCTCAGTCAACGCCCATGTAAGCAGCAGTCAGGAAATCAAATGACATATTGCACTGGGCAAATCTGCTGCAAAAGACCTCTAAAGTGTTAAAAAGCAAAGATGTCACTTTGAGGACTAAGGTGTGCATGACTGAAGCCATGGTGTTTTCAGTCACCTCATATGCATACAAAAGCTGGACAATGAATAACGAAGATTGAAGAAGAATTGATGCCTTTGAACTTATGGTGTTGGGGAAGAATATTAAGTATACCATGGCCAGAAGGACAATCTGTCTTGGAAGAAGCACAGCCGGAATGTTCCTTAGAAGCAAGAATGGGAAGACTTTGTCTTACATACTTTGGACGTGTTATTAGGAGGGACCAGTCCCTGGAGAAGGACATTATGCTTGGTAAAGTAAAGGGTCAGCAAAGAAGAGGAAGACCCCCAAGGAGATGGATTGACACAGTGGCTGCAACAGTGGGCTCAAGCATAGCAACGATTGTGAGGATGGCCTAGGACCGGGCAGCGTTTCGTTCTGTTGTGCGTGGGATTGCTATGAGTCAGAACTGACTCAACGGCACCTAACAACAACAGCAACAATCTTTATGAAAGCAGACTGCTACATCTTTCACCTGTGGAGCAGCTGATGTGTACATCCCTGTATTTTCAAAAGGGACCAGGATAACACAGCTCTTGTCCCACCTGTGCTTTCAAACTCAGGCCTCATCTAATAGCATAGTCCTCTGAGGCTGCCTGGGTAGTTGGAGAGTGGGTCAGGTGTCTCACAGGCACTTCTACCACATCCAAATACCAAGAAGCAGACATCGGATGGTAGCCCGTGGGGCCACCCTTACATACAACAAGGGGTGTGGTTCAGGGATCCCACTCAGCTTGCCCCTGCCCCAGCTGTTCCCTTGTGAGGCATTCTTGGCCTCATGGCCAGGATGTGTGTATATTACAGGGAAACAGAAATCTCCCCCGTAGTTGCCAGGCACCAGAAACCCCAGCAAAGCCAAATGTGCGAGCCCCAACTCTGGTGTCATCCCTAGCACCTTCGTCACTGTCACACCCACATCCACCGCATCCATAGTTGTCGCCCAAGTAAAAGCTACCTCCTTCCTTGTCAGGCCACACCGTAGCATCCACCTGGTCTACCTTCATCCAGCTCCCTGTCCCCAGCCACACAGCAGCTAAGATGGTCTCTAGAAATACAAATCATGTTATGCCCTCTGTCTCCCCTCTTCTGCATGGGCTCTAGCTTCCTCTGTGCTCCTTTATAACACTCTCCTACTTCAGTTGTGTACTTGGGTGCGTCTGTTTTGTGCCTCTCTCCCCCATTAGACTGTAAAGATCATGAGGGCAGGACTGTGTCTGTGTTGCTTACCTCTGTATCTGGGCACCTAGGCAAGCATAACAGTCATTGCTTACAGTTGGACAGAAGGATAAGCCCAAGAGGATATAAAGACAGATAGATAAATGTCTGTGAACCTGTCTGCTAAGAAACCAGGAGGACCTGCTGGAGATAACTGGGCTGGTGCAAGCAGGTGGAGGAAAGAAACCCCCCACTTTACCCACCTGCCATTTTCTGCCTCTGAGAGCCAGCCAAAGGCTCACCAGCCAGGTGGTGGGGCTTGGAGGAGAAGGTTCTTCTCTTATCAAGAACAAGACGGTGATCTTGCAGAAGATCACTTATGTAACAGAGCTGTTGCTCACACCCAGATCTCCTGGTGAGTGAGATACTTAGTAGATTGGAGAAGATTAGGAGTCCTTGGGCAGTGTAAACAGTTAACATGCTTGGCTATTAGCTAAAAGGTTGGAGGTTTGAACCTTCCAACAAGAAGCACCTCAGAAAGAAGATCTGGCAATCTACTACTGAAAAATCAGCCATTGAAAACCCTATGAGGCACATTTCTACTCTGACATATACAAGGTCACCGTGAGTTGGAATTGACTTGGTGGCAACTGGCTTTTTTTTTTTTTTTTTTTTTTTTAAGTAGATTAACAAAGATTTTTTGAGTACTTTTGGTGCCAGATTTTGCACACATTATCTCAGTTTATCTCCACCAAAACTTTGTGAGGTTGGTTTTATGATTCCCATTTAACTGACAAGGAAATTAAGGCTCAGAGAAGCTAGACACTATCCACGCCACTCCCAGTCTATCAGCGAAGCCTGAGCCAGACCAGCCTACTAGGAAGAAGCAAGCGCTCAAGCCCTATCTGCCTTTCTTAACGTGATCAACCCACTTTATCTCCGGGCTACAGCCAGGTCGGGAACCCACAGTGAGAAAGGTTCAGATACGATGACAGTCTGTTGAGCCAGTCGGACAGTTCTTACCTGAAGAATTCGAGAACTGTCTGGATCTATGCAGAAAGGGCTGCTCAGTTTCGGCAGTGTGTTACTAGGCTAAGGTCTGCAGCTCTTGAGGTCTGACGAGGTCAGCGATTGTCCATCTCCAGGTGGAGTGACACACTGGCAGTGTCAGGAGACCAGTGGCGGTTGCCGGAGGAATAACAGGACCTACTCTCCCCTGACGGGGTGTGGCCCCTGCCTAGGTCTACATGGGCAGCTGAGAGCTTTGAGAAGAGAGTTACCAGATGGAGACAAATGGGGCAGAAAGAGGCAGCTGAAAGAGCCAGGCCATGACAGAAAGACTCAAATGGTGGTGGGACTCAGAAAACAACAGTTAGAATTGATGGGGGTATTTGGACGTGGGGCCGGTGGTGTGATGTCTCAATTCAGACTTCTGGGCAGGCCTTAGTTCTAGAAGGTAGTGTTGATCAGACAGACTTGAGCTCCATTCTCTCCACACAGATGGAATCCTGGGGGAAGGTGGTATCACACTGGGGTCACCTTAATCTGCTCTTACGTAAAAAAGTAATTGAGTCTCAAACCACAGCACCCCTCGTGCCGACAGCACCTACCGAGCAGGGAATTGCCATGGCCTCTAGAGTGAGGGTGAGTGGGGATTAGGGTTGACGGTTGTTGGTGGAGAGTACCAGGAGGCTTTCTATAAAGGACCTAGCCTTGCTGTCCAGAAGGAACCTCCGGACAATCCCATGCTGATATTAGCTGGGCATTCAGAGCCTCGAACACCTGCCGTGAGGAAGAACTTCTTCACAGCTCATGGAACACCCTGAGATTAGTGGACATAACCCTGGACAGGGATATTAGCTGTGTCACCTCATCCCTGTCGCTTGGCTTCTTCTGCAAAATAGAACTGCCACCCACTGTCCCATGCTTTAGTGCTGCGAATGTCAAGTTTGTGGAAATGTAAACCATACTCAGGGCTACTGTGTTTTCCTATCATACTCTGGTACTTCAGTGGCTTAGGCCCCTGTAACTCTGTAGAGTAGTATTGGTTTGTATAATTATGACTTACCTTGTGACTTTTCCTGAGAGGTTCACACAGCACTCATGATCCATCTGGACTGCTTCCGTGATAAGGTGAGGATCACACACAGCCATAATGATTAGCTCCAAAGCCAAAGAAATGGACATCCAAGGAACACTGGACTGGGAAGGAAACAAGGGGCATTGGGCTGTGAGATGAGCAGCCCTGAGTGGCCACAACCCCTCCAAGATGCCCCTGGTTGACAACCACAGGCGTCCCCTCATGCGGTTGATGTTCCTCACCCTTCATCCTCAAGTCCCCGGCCAAGTTTGTCATAAAGTCAGTCAACTGGCCCTTCTCCACACTGACGTGATTCTGCTTTAGTCTGTTTGTTTGGGGGCTATGGACCAATGCCTCAATAACTTTGTATCAGGTACTGTTGGGTGGAAAATGAAGAGGGGAGATCTAGCTCAGGGATCATGAACAAGCCCCAAGAAGGAAAGCTGGACTTTTCCCTGCAATCAGGTGGACGAAACAGTTGATTTTGGTCTGAGTAGAGCCAGATGCAGTTGAGAGAAAAAGCTCACAGTGTTGAAACAGCTCCAAATCCTGTGAGCAGTAGAAATGTCCCCAACATCCTCAGAGATTTTTTTAAAACTCTAGTCACTACAATGAACATGTTTCTATAGGATCTAAAAAATCCTAAATTTGAACACTGTGTGATGGCTTTGAGAATGATGGGGTTTTTATTTCTCCCTTAGAAACGGGAGGTGGTGGATTCCTCTATATTCCATTTAAAATTTTTAAATACCAAAGAGGAAATTGTTTATAATTAATATTTGTTCTCCCATTGCATATTCATTTAGTATAAATTATTCGATTTTTGTTTATAAAACAGTTTCTTAGCATAAGATGCGGTGTAGTGAGTTCCCCCTCTTTTGAGATGAATTTTTTTCATATTTTAAATAGCATCACAAGACAGTTTGGGCAGTGGTTTTTATACTACAAGTAGGCATGACCCCATAACCCCACCTGGTTATATTTATACCCTCTTCAAAATTCTAATAATTCTTCTATTAATATTTTATTCTGTGGAATACTTGATGTGCTTCTGCAATGTCTAATAAGATGCTCTGTAGACTTTTAGCAAATCCATATTAGTTACTTTTAAAATCATGAGTTTATTGAGCCCCTTACCTTGAACATAGAAGCTGTAATATGGATGCAAATGTTTTATGATAGAAATTTGATGCATATCTTACAAATCCCAGTTGAACTTGGAGGAAGTGGTTTGATTACATGTGTTGAACGTAGGAATAAAATTCCATAGCTTCTCAAGCTCATAGTTAGAATGTCAGTTGCCAAAAAAAAAAAAAAAATACCAGGAATTTGAAGAAAGGTAAATTAGTTTTTTCAAATCTGCAAGCTAACCAGCCACATAGCAGATTTTTAATTCCAGGCCTGAGCAGGAAGCAGGGAAAAGAATCCTCAGACGTCCTATTAAGAGGTGGCTGTATATGTGGAGAATACAAATTAATTTTAATGTTAGAATAAACACAACATAATTTGAAATGTTAACCCAAAATAGCATTGTCTATTGTCTTTCTAAACCTATTGCCATGTTTGGTGGATGAACCTCGTCACTGCGCCTTCCAAAGAGTGCAGGTAAAAGAGGGTGGTGATGTGTATGCCTCGCCCACGCGTTCACCGCGGGTACTCGCTGGCAGCCATGTTCGTCTGTGCGTGGGGAAAAAATAAAGGAATCTGGAGGTGATCCGTCCCGTCATGGGCCCCATATGTTAAAAATGTGCAAGTGTGGGACACTAGTTTTACAGCCCCACAAAAGCAGATAAAGTGGAAAGCATTTAAATCAAATGTTGCTGCTAACAAAGCTTTAAAAAATAGACAATATAAACGATATTGATTGATTTAAATTGATTGATTTTCTTTTTAATCTTTTATTCTGTGGAGAGAGGGGGCTGATGGCTCTTTTGGGGGGAGCATGTGAGCTGGCAGTCAGGAGTGCTGGTAGCTTTTCTGTTTTTAAAAGCACCCGAGCATATGAGAGCATCAGTGTTGCCTGCACATTTTCTGTTTTCAGGAGACTTGCACGAGAAAGCAGCACCCGTAAGTGGGAACAATGGAGCAGTCGGCTTTGTCTGCATATAGGGACTTTGAACGGACGCTCCAGCTATAAAATACCAACAGTCTCAGCATGCCTCCTTGCCTCATTTCATGAAATTAATTTTAAGAATAATGTCTTCTGGAGGTTCAATCTTTGTGTATTCCCTGCATGGATAGGCTTTTCTTACCTAATGTTCTTAAACTGACTGATACTTTTCCGGGAACAAATGAGGAAAATGGTGTGGCCCTGGGTATTTATTTCAGGACACTGCCCGCAAGGGCACACTGGCCTGTAGGCTCCATGCCAGCCACCAACCCATCGTTTCTCAGTAAAAAAGAACCTTTCAGCTCGGTTACCTCCTGGAGAGAGCCGATTTTCCAGCAGTCAGGCTTGATCTGGGTAAATAATTAGAGAGCAAGCGGGAGAACGAAGACGATCACCCTGGTGCTGTCTGTGATTCTGTTAATGTAGCCAGAATCTGATTCCGTCGCTGCTACAATCTTGCTCCTGCCTTTCTCTAAAGCTGCAGAGAAGGAGAGGAGGGAGGGAGGGAGAGACAGAGAAACAGCAACAAAGCCAGTTGCTTGCATTTGTCTTGAAAGAATTAATGACTTTTTTTTTTCATTCTTTTGGTGAAAAGCTCTGTATCTACACGTAAGAAGGTAACTCTCAGTGTGCCTCGCTTTCCCCACCGCCCTTGCCTACCAGGACACACACACCCCAGTGCAATTGCTTTGGCATATTGCTTTGTTTTTAAAACTATATTGCCCAGAGTTTACTGGAATTCACAGGGTTCTGGGTTGTGCAAGTATTTCTCATAGAGCAGACCCTGAAGTATAGATAGTTGAACTTTCGCAGCTGTTCATTAAAAGTCAATTAAAAAACAAAACAAAAAACTGGCAGTTTTAAAGTATGTGTGTATCTCTACAAATATCCATTATTCTGAAACTTTATCACATTTTATCCCACCATTCTATGTGGTGCTGGCTGGAGAAGGGCAGTAGGATAAGGAATTGGACAAACCATTCTAAGGTTCTAGTGAAATCCTCAGTTTTCCTCTCTCTCACGTTTTCAGTTACAACATCTATAGTTATGTTCAATTAATTCTCACTGATTGGGAATCATGGTGAGAAGGCCAAACTGATTTATGGGAAGACCATAATTGTACTACGGGGTTTATATTCCTATTGAGAAAGATACAAACTACGAATGAATACTAAGAAGACAAAGGTCCATTAAAATAATTAAAATTCACAACAGGCAACTTTAGCTTAAATACAAAGGTCCCGTAACAAACAATTCCTGGACCAAGAAGCAAAGGCCATTAGTTGAGGCGCCTTTCCTGACAGGTGTGAAAGACTCTGAGAGTGGAAAAAGCTGAAGTCCACTACTTCCCCACCCAGGGCCAGCCTTCACAGATTTATCAGTCACAGATTCCAAGATCAGTGACCTCTTAATAGAGTTGCAGTGCATACTTTTCCAGAAAATAGTAGCCAGATTTTACATAAAGCTGTGTAATGTGGGTTGTGTCAGCCACCACCACAGCCGACCTTGCAGGATATATTGTGTGTGACCAACCTAGATGGCCCGGGCCTGTCAGGAGGGTTAAGTGCACTGCACAGTCACACTTTGTACTTCTGCTAAGGTGTATTCACACCAAATCTCCTTGCTCAAGACATTCCCCCCCACCCACCCCCACCCATTTAGTAAAACAGTTTGCTTTGGGACTGAAAGCAGCAATAGTCAATTGATATTAACCGTAGTACCTTTGAATGGACTAAACCTAGGCTTCTTTCCATTCTTCCATCTATCTGTCCATTCTTCCTTCCTTCCTTCTCCAAACCAGGGGGCTTTTGAAGGCTGTTCTGTGGCTGGAGTGAGGAAGGTCGTTCAGGACTGGCCACCAGCAGGGTAGGTGTGTTGGGAAAGAATGAGGGGTGTCAAGTATGGGGGCCAGGAAATGTCAGGCACGTTTGGGTGCTGTACAGGGGTATTGGGAATGTTTTTGGAGAGTCGTGCCGAGGCGGGGGTCCGGACTTAAATCAGAACTTTAAGTATTTTAGGATCCTATTAAGGAATCCTGCGGAGAAAAACAATGTGTAGGAACCTTTTCTCCTGATGCCACTTGCGGGTTACCGCTTTCAAAGCAGAGCCAGACTCCGGCCCTGCCCGGGTAGAAAGTCTTTGTCTGCCTGCGCGCCTGATCGCTCGCGGCATCGGATTGATTTTTGGCCCCCGCTGCAGGAAGTTGGGGGCTGGCAGGAGCATGGAGGTGGCTGGGGGCGGAGAGCGGACTCGCAGCCACTGTTCCAGGGAGCCCACTGCTGCTTCGCGATTTTTTTTTTTTTTTTTAAACTTGGGATTGCCATATGACAAAAAGAAAGAGACTTCTCCTCGATCTAGCGGAGCCATTAGCATCTATTAATAACGCAGACGGGGTAAGTAGCAGAGTCACGCTCCGCAGGGCCCTCTCGCAGCTGCAGGGCTACCTGGTCCTCCTCCGTCCAGGCTCCCACAGCGGGATGCCCCTGCGCGCTCCCAGCCAGGTGCGCATGGGCTGGGCGTGGGGCACAGGGCACAGGGCGCAAGAGGATGGCCCCACTCAGAGCTGCTGGCTGCCCACCACCTGCTCTCCCCCTTCCCCAAGGTAAGGGGTTGTCCTCACACTCACCAGAGCTTCTGCGGGCTGAGCTCGCCCCCGCCCCCGACTTCTTTGCATGGCATTTCTTTTGCGGGCAAATTGCATGGCATTTCACATCGGGCATTGCTGGGCCACCTTCCTGGGACTGTCCTTTCGGATTTTGTGATCCGGCCCAGGCACAGAGACTCTCCTAGGAGGTGGTGCCCATACATATTCATTTTGTCTAGTAACCAGCTGCCTGTCTTGCCATTGCAGGCCAATTTATTGATTTATGAATAAAGCGTGTTTCATTTTAGTAATTAGGCAATCCTGAATTCATGGGGGCGGGCGGCACTGCCTAGGCATGTTCATTGCTAGGGGTAAAAACAGCGATAGTCATGTTCCCCTCACCCCTTTTGCTTTCTAGCTGGTGATCATTGACTTTCCTTGTTTTATGGAATGCTAATTAGGAGTGGCTTTTTTTTTTTCCCAGAGTAATCATTGAATTAAATATTAGTGCTTATAAAGCACATAGCTATTTAAAAAACCAACATTTGACAAGTAAACTGCTCCTGGGGTGCGTTGTAAAGACTGGACAGTGGGCTGTGTTTGTTTCAGTTTAGGGATGAGTCTAGGATTGATGTTACTTCTGTGGACCAGTCACTGGCAAATTCTTATCAAGGTGTATGGAAATAAACGTTGCGTTTTCATTACAAAGGATACTGCAGAGAATAGGGAAGCATCGCTTCCTCTGTATTTTCTGTACCTTTATTTTATCCAACTTTGGTTTTCGTCTTCCCATGCTCCCCTCGCCTCTACCCAACCATCCACAGCCCCATCATTTAAAAAAGAAAAAAAAAATTATCCCCACAGAGCCACGTACATTTTTCAGGAACTCTGTCATGTCTATAAACTTGACCTGGATTGTGTCACTAATTTGGAAGGTTATTCTGTCATGCAGGAAATCACAGCCTGTGGGTCGATATTTGCATAAGAACCCCTCAGCCACATTATCTAAATTGTTTTGAGAAGATATTTTTAGGCCAGTGAACACTGAGCAAAACTGTCTTTGCAGATTCTCATAGACCTATTTTTAGGTTCAGTACTTAAAAAGCCTGTTCAACCCAACCAGTTCTAATCGATGTAAAATCTGCTGCTAAATATTATCCTTTATGGATGATAGCTGATCTAACAACAATAGAAATTTCACCATATAAATTATTACTCTGGATTTAAACTTTAAAGAAATGAGTATACATTTACTACATTTTCGGGGGAGTAAATGCATATGTAAAGTATAGCAACATTTGTTTGGGATTTATATTTTCTGTAAACTTCATTCTGTATTCTGTTTTGATATGCCTCATCACTTTTTAAAAATGATCCACTGTATTTTTAATATACTGTCATTTTAGATGTGTATATAAAATAAATGAGCATGATCTGTGTAGATACATAGGTGATTTAATCTTTACTCCACGGGTAGAAAATGACAGCCATTAGGATGAGAATAATGTAGCGTCTGCCTCTGTGAGAAGGAGCAGAGAAAGAACCCATCCTAGATCAATAACTTGTAAGTAGCCAGCACGAAAAGGGACCAAAAAGCTTTTCTTTTGCTTCAATTCTTAAACAAGCTTTTCCTGGTGGCATCATATTCATGTTGGCGTGACCAAGTAGAAACACAAAGACAGAACGTTGACTAGGCGATATGTTGTTTTTATTTTGTATATTTACTACAAAAAATTTTTGAAATACCTTCATCATCTGCCGAAAAGTAATCACAGTTGACCTTCTGAAGCGGATGCAAGGATCAGTTTTTAAAAGCAATGATAGTAGATCTGAACTGGAATGTGATTGTTTTAAAAATCTGTCATGGGGACATGGAGTGTATGTGGTGTGTCTTTGTGCCTGTTTTATAGGAGGTGCATTACCTTTGTTTGCGAACCACAGCGCTGATGTATCCACAGCACTGATGTATCACACATGCAAGGAATGTGTAACGACTTAACACAGCAATAACACATTTAGCGTAATAAGCAGTACATAGATCTTCCTGAGGTCTTGTGGATAGCAGAAACTTAACCACAGAGAATAGAAGGGAGGGAAGAATTGCAACTGATCCCTGACTCACTCCCCCCACCCCAGCACAGGGATATTATGCCTTGAAATGTGCATTTTTGAGCGAGCAGACAGTAAAAGCACTCCCCCCGCCCTTTAGTGGCACTGTTTCTGTGTGGCTTTTTGTTTACTGTAGGTGGAGTTGGCACTAAATCCCTGGGGAGGATTATGGTGTATATAATCTTTTACTGACAGTCTGAATTTTGTTGTGTGCTCACAAAATATACACATTCATTAAATAGTGACCTGTGTGAGTATGTGTTTCTTGTTCTCTATAAATTCATTTGAAAGGCTCTGGAGGAATTTTTTTAAACATCACTGCAAACCATGACCCTTCAGATCACTACTGTGATTTTTTTAACCTAGAAAGTGACCTTTTCTCTACAAGAAACTCTCAATCATTAGAAAGGGTTTTCGTTTGTTTGTTGAACCAATTGCTTAGGTTTCTGTCCTAAAAAAGAATAGCAAAATGGAATGTCCCTCAGTATCAGAAACATTTTAGACAAAAAAATCCTATTTTATTGGTTCAATGATTCACCAAAAACAAAAAACAATATTTTCCTCATTTTGATGAGTAATTGAAAGGGAACTGTTTCATATAAAAGGCTGTGCCTGGGCAAAATTATATCGTATCTTGGTCTGTTGTGGATGAATCAAGAAGCAGGAAAAAGCCCTTTCCACTTTGTGGCTACTATTGATCATCTCTCTCTCTCTCTCTCTTTTTTTTTTAAATCAAGGGTGATGCTGGGAATGAAATTACCGGGGAGGATTAGAAAGTATTTGTGTAGACACTTACTGACATGCAAAGCTATTGTTTGTCTTTTTTAATGTGGCTAAAAATAGGATGGAAATCTTTTGTGTGGCTTGTGTTGCCCTTCTGTATACTGGAAACTGATGTATGCCAGTTGCCCCGCTGTGATGCCTCGAATTTCTCTGAGAAATCAGTGGAATGAGAAGAGCTGCCTGCACAGGTAGACTTGGCCTCAGTTGGTGACCAGCATTTGGCTCCTAGCCACCTTTCAGTCAATAGCTGCCTCTGGGCTTACTTTAACATTATCATTTTGGGGTCAGGATGATTTTCCTCCTAAAAGAACTACATCCTCTATGTACTTGAAAGGACTTGGTTTTGGTGTAGTTTTGCAGAACTCAGTTCCAGTGAGACCATAGAACACCTTAGTGATTTCATCTTTATATAATTTATATATTTTAAGTACCTTATTTTAGGCCACTGGCCTATTTTACCACTGTAGCTGATTGACCAATGTTAACAAACCTGACAGTAGCTTAGAAAGTATAAATTAAGAGCAGCTCTTGGAAGCCCCAAAGGCCCTCAGTAACTAGTTCCTAATACATTCAACCTCAGAAAGGCTCTCACCCTTTGTCTTCAAATTTTATCCCAAATTCAGTGCTCTGCTGGCTGATCATCAATAACCATTCATGTGGGATTTGATTTAGAAGGACGTTTCATTGTCTCTACCCCTGGTAGGATCTCTCCCAAACAGTCTCCAAGTGGCTGAGAGGTTAAACAGGCACTTTTCCTCTGTGGTTCATGGATCACAGCATGAAGACCAGAGTCTATCGTAGCAACAAGGTATTATTTCATTATTAGACAGCTTATGGCTTTTGAAATTAAGAGTGCTAATAGCTGGGGAAGACCCTCAACGGGATGGATTGACACAGTGGCTGCAACAGTCGGCTCAAACATAACAACGATTGTGAGGATGGCGCAGGACCGGGCAGTGTTTTGTTCTGTTGTACATGGGGTCACTGAGTTAGAACCGATTCGACAGCACCTAACAATAGTTGGGGAGTTATTGCTTAAGGGGTGCTGAGTTTCTCTTTGGAGTGATGAAAAACTTTTGGAAATAGTGGTGATCGTTGTAGAACATGGTAAATGTAATTTACGTCTGGTTAAAATGGCAGATCTTTTTTTTATATATATATATATTTTATTGTACTTCAGGTGAAGGCTTACAGAACAAATAGTTTCTCATGAAACAGTAGTACACATGTTATTTTATGGCATTGGTTAACAACCCCACAACATATTAACCCTCTAACTTCTCTACCTTTTTTTTTGGTGAAAATACACATAGCCAAAGATACACCGTTTCAAAAATTTCTGCATACACAGTTCAGTGACATTGACTACGCTCTTCCAATTGTGCTGTTATTCTCACTTAAGATGAAAGCTTACAGAACAAAATAGTTTCTCATTTAACAGTTACTACAAATGTTGCCCTATGACAATGGTTAACAGTCTCACAGCATGTCAACAATATCCTTACTCACCCTTGGGTTCCCTATCACCAGCTTCCTTGTCCCCTTCTGCCTTCTGGCCCTTGTCACTGGACTCCTGTACCTCGTTAGTCTCATTTGGTTTTACGGGGCTGTCCACTCCCAGGCTGAACGGTGAACCTCGGAGGTAACTTCACCACTGAGCTAAAAGGGTGTCTGGGGGCCATACTCTCGAGGTTTCTCCAGTCTCCTTTAGGCCAGTAAATCTGGGCTTTTTTTTTTTTTTTTTTTTTTTTTTGTGAGTTAGAATTATGCTCTACATCCTTCTCCAGCTCTGTCCAGAACCCTCTGTTGTGATCCTGGTCAGAGCAGTCAGTGGTGGTAGCTGGGCACCATCTAGCTGTACTGGACTCAGTCCGGTGGAGGCCTTGGTAGCTGTGGACAGTTAGTCCTTCGGATTAATCTTTTCCTTGTATCCTGTTCTCTTCATTCTCCCTTGCTCCCGAAGGGATGAGACCAGTGGAGTATCTTAGATGGCCGCTCACAGGCTTTTAAGACCCCAGACACTACTCACCAAGGTAGAATGTAGAGTATTATCTTTATAAGTAGTGTCATGCCAATTAAGCTAGATGTTCCCCGAGACCATGGTCCCCAGAGCCCTCCATAAAATGGCAGATCTTTTGTTATATATATTTTACCACCATGAAATTATTTTTCAAGAAGGGGAGGGGACCCATAGCCTTGTGGAATATCTTAAAATGTATGGCAAACACTGGATGCTGGATATCATTGTGCGGCCCAAAGTTAAACTTCTATGGCATATTTTCACACGTGTTTTAAAGCATAACCTTTGTATCATTGTGGAACTGAGTATCGTATGCACCTAAGTGAAATGTGGATGGGTAAAAAAGTACGAATTTGTGCTAATCTGGTCTGAGTGCTAAATAAGGCTGGGCATTTGACCAGTCTGCATTTTGCTTAACCACAGTGTCCTTAAGACAGGAGCTGCCGTGGACCAGATGGGGGCTCATCACTGTATGGAGCAGATGCACTGACCAAACGATTACACAGATCCCTCTCCCCTGCCCTGAAGATTGTCCCTTCTTCCAAGGGAGACAGAGGGAGTAGGAGAAATGAGAGGGGTGAAAGCGGCACTGCTGACACTTCTCCTCCACTATATTGTGTCTGGTAAAACAGTTAAGTGTGATGTTGTCAGGGGTTTGGATGGTGGGAATTTGCTGCTTGTTAGCAGAGTGTGAGTAACTCAGCGCCTCCCATCCAGGAAGATGGAGGAAGGGAAGTGTCACTGAGATATTATTTCCTGGGGGACATGAGGGCATGGTGAGGCACCTCCCGCCACGCCTCCACCTGGGGTGTTCAGGTCTTCCTCCTAGTTCAGCAGTTACTGTGTGTGTGTCTCCCTTTGAAGACGCCGTGGTGGTTGCAGACACCACAGCCGTTATGAAGACATTACTTTTGTTTTAAAGGTGCTGGCAGTCCAACAGGACAGGAATCAGGTTGAACCATATGATATTGCCAGCTTTCAACCATTTCTGACCTACAAAAGTGTCACTCATCTCCCTATTTCTAATCTTGTTCTACTTCTTTATACAACAGCCAGATCATCTAATTCCCCTGCCTAAAAATGTTCCACTGGCTTCTTAGTGCACTTAGAATAAAATCCAGTCTCTTTGCCTCAGCCTCCTCAGAAGCCCCTCAGGACTTGGTCCCTGCCTGCCCTGCTCCCCATCCCCCTGCTCTCCTATAGCTCATTCTGTTCTTCCAGCGCCAGCCTCCCAGCCGTTGCTAGGACTTACCAGCTTGTTTGTGCCTCAGGACCTTTGCACTTCTCCCTTGCATTCACTGGCTCTTGTTATTCAAGCCTCGGCTCAAACTCCACCTTTCGGAGAAACCTTCCTGGGTCATTCTGTCTAAAGGAGGTCTTTTCCATAACCCCGTTAATCCAAAACCAAACCCGTTGCCATTGAGTCATTTCCGACTCACAGTGACCCTACACGACAGAGTAGAACTGCCCTCATAGGGTTTCCAAGGCTGTAAATCTTGATGGAAGCAGACTGCCACATCTTTTTCCCTCGGAGCAGCTGGTAGGTTTGAACCACTGACGTTTGGGTTAGCAGCTGAGCACTTAGCCACTGCACCACCAGGCTTCCTTATAACCCCATTAGCCCTTTTTATTTTCTTCCAAGTATTTTGTCCCTATCGATGTTTTTTACTTATTTGCTTACTTCTTAATTGCCATCTCCTTTATGGCAGTGGAAGAGAGAGCAGCCCTTGCCTGGCTTGTTCTCTGCTGTTTCCCCACTGCCTGGTGCACAGCAGGTGCTTAGTAAGTACTTGCCAGTGAATGTATCAGACACCTCAGCCTGTAGCCACTGCGGAGATCTACCACAAGAAGCCTCAGGCAGCTTCCTGCAGGCACATCCCACCCTCTCACTTCCCACCCTGAGCTTGTCATCACTCTAGGATAGGACCCCCTCACCGGTGGAGTGTGGAAGCTGGCAGAGATCTGCTTCCCCCACTGTTCTGAGCGAGACCCATTTCAGGAGCCTCTTCAGATATTTCTTGCAAGATCCCCCCAGTCATCTGTAGTGCTTCATCCTATACTGGTTTGACCTCCCTCTCCCACTCCTGCTAAACGGCCTGCCTGCGAGCCCGTCACTGGCTCCATTCTTGGGGGAACCTAGTCTAACGCATAAGATAAACACCGTTGCAGAGGCAAAGAAGGTGCAATAGGTTTCATCATCTTTTTCTAAAAACTTACTTTCGTTACGTTGCTGTACTACCCAATCAGTTTGGTAACAGCCAATAGTTAATAAGGATTCACTGCTTAAAGCTCTTTACATTGACTCCTCACAGCAACCTTGTGCAGTATCATCCCCATTTAATAGAGGAAGAAACCGAGGCTCAGTGACATTGATAACTGGCTGAAGGTCACACAGCAGCCAGTGGCAGAGCTGCGTGCAGGTGAACTGCATCCAGAGCCAGCTCTCCTAATGTCCCTGTGTGGTCACACTCCCGTGACTCTCCACTGGGCCTTTGCAGAAGCCGCAGTCCCTCCTCTGAGTCCCTCTGTCCGTTTTTTCCTTTCCCTGAATCCTTAAGTCTCCCAAAGTGGCGTGGACACCCAGGGTTGTCAGGAGCCCATGACCAGGTGTTGATGCTAATTTATTTTGTCCTGTTTATTGCAGGTGTTAATCTGTGCAGGGGTGGGCAGGAACCCGCACAGCTAACTCCAGCATTCAAACCAGCCGTGTGGAGATCCTTTGTTGTGTGCTGTCAAGTGAATTCCAACTCACAGTGACTCTGTGAGACAGAGTAGAACTGGCCCGTAGGGTTCCCAAGGCTGTAATCTTTACGGAAGCAGACTGCCACATCTTTCTCCCATGGAGCAGCTGGTGGGTTCGAACTGCCAACCTTTCAGTTAGCAACCAGAAGCTTTAACCATTGTCCGACTAGGGCTCTGTGATGGTTACAGTTTGTGTCATCTTGGCTGGACCGTGATCCTCAGTGGTTTGGCAGTTATGATGTAGTTTGGCAGTTATGTAATGATGTAATCACCTCCGTGATGAGCTCTGTTATAATGTAATCACTCCATGATGAGATCTGCTATGAGCAGCCAGTCAATTGAAAGGAAGTTTCTTTCTGGGTGTGACCTGCATCCAGTATATATGGACTTTCTGGCAAAGCTTGCTGGCTTTTTGCTCTGCTCTGGGTCCTGAATATGGCTCATCATCTGACCTCTGATTCTTGGGACATGAGCCAGCAGCCTGCTGTCTGACCTGCCAATCTTGGACTCATCAGCCCTTGCAAGCTACATGAGTCAAAAGAAGCCTCCAGCCTGACTCCTGACCCACAAACTTGGGACTTGCCAGCCTCTACAAGCCATTTCCTTGTTATAAATCTCTGTCTCGCTGTCTGTCTGTACATATACATGCTTCACTGATTTTGCTTCTCTGTGGAACCCAGCCCAAGACAGGCTCCCTGGAAATTCTTTAGTCCGTAGAATTTTGCTTTTGTGGTTTAGTGTAGCTTGAAGGACTTTGAGGGGTCCCTTGAGCTGCACTGCCCCATCCAACCCTGGGAGTTGGCACCAGCATTGCTGCCCCTTTCTCAGCCCCTTTCTTCATCTGTCATCACAGTACCCCCCTTCTCAGGGATGTGTTAAGGATTATATGAGACGTTTGTAAAGTGCTGAGAACGCCTGGCTCCAGTGAGCACTCAGTAGATGTCAGCTGTGATTGTTCCTTTTATAGTTGTTATTATGAGTGAGGACAGGACTTGAGATTGGATGGATCCAGCGCGGGGCCACATCTTTGCAGTTGTACGTTTGAGTGGAAGAATAACATCATTCTGGTTTTTCCTCACCTCTAAAAGTCAGACAAGATGGATGCACAGGAGGGAAGGAGACTGGAGGCGCCATTGTCTTTCCTTACCCCTAACCCCCACACCGCTCTCCTCAAGAAAGTCGTGGCAATCTACTTCTGAACAATCAGCCACTGAAAACCCTATGGAGCGTGGCTCTGCTGTGACTCACATGGGGTTGCAGTGAGTCAGAATCAACCCTATGCAACTGTGTTTTTTAACCCCCCCCCCCCCGCCCCCGCGCCCCACTGCCATGCCAAGGCCTACAATGGGTTTCCTTTTATTTTGGGTATGAGCCTGACTCTTACAAGATGGTGGTCCTGGTGAGGGGAAGCATGGATGGATGGTGTCTATAGTACACAGCCATCTGCCTGGTCCCTGGAAGGAGGCCAGGGTGAGGGGGTGCACTGAGCCAAGTCAGTAGAGGCAGAGTCTGGGGAGCCCCCAGAGCCTCCATCACTGGGCAGAAGGGAGAGGGCAGGGTGTGGCCGGGCTGGACAGCCCTCCCAGGGCATCTCCAGACCTTCTGTTTCTTCTGCAGGGACCTCAGCACCGACCGCCAGCAGGCTTCCCAGCCCAAGAGTTAGACCCCCCCTCCTTCCCTATCTGTAGGGGTGAAAATCAGCACCAAATGCCGACAAAGTGCACTTCAGTGTTTCCCTCCCAGCCCATGTGTGCACCGGTACGTGTTTTCGGCACGCTTTGTTATTAGAGGTGATACGGTATTGGATTGTTTCCTTGGTTTTTCTGCTGAGGGTGTTGTCCGCTGAGGGTCATCCAAGGAACCGGAAGGTGCATATTAGCTCCAAGAAGAGTCCAACTGGCTTCTCTTGCCCGGGGCGCTCTGAGTAGCAGGTGAGCTGCTCAGCAGTGGCTCTGACAGATTGGCACACTTCAGCATTTCATTTATGCGACTGCCAGTTCCTTGCAGTGCGTAGGACTCCTAACTTGACAGATAATGCTTTTCCTGTCTACACACAGAGCCCTAATGGGTCGGTCAGAGAAGTAAAGCGCCTTTCAGATGCAGCTTTAAATGATATGCTGTTCATGGTATTTACAAAACCAAGGAATAAAAAATACCAGGCAAAAACATCTGATATTGAAAATAAAGTATCTTTTCTTGCCAGACTCTTACTATGGAAAAGGTAGAACCTTTGAATAGGCAATGGATAGAACAGGCCTTGGTATCTCATATTACTTTGGATTTCTAATGCAAAACAAAGTCAGACTTCCAGAAACCACTCTTCCAATTTTCTTTATTGAACATAAGCGACCAGAATGGCCATTTTGCTTCTTCTAGGTATACCGTTGTGCCCAGGAAAGAGTACTCTAGAATAACATCCTGGTTTTTCCTTTGAGCCTCATTAAATCCAATAGATCTAAATAGCCCATTACCCAGTATTGTAGAGCAATGTGTTTACTTTGTTCTGAAGTTTTTCTTTAATATTATCTTTAAAATCCTTCTCATGATTCCTTTATACTCTTACTCATTAGCACATCAAGTCAGGTTTCTCAGACGTGAGGGTTTTTTGTTTTGTTTTTTTTGCATCTTCCCCTTCTTCCTGCAAAGGCACACACATCGCTGTAGGAGATTCTGCCGACAGCTAGAGGGCAAAGGAATCGACATCTTCTGAGTCACATATCTGCATGTAATCTGAAGATCTTTTGTAGATCTGGCCAACTCCTTATCACTCCTAGGCTTTATAGTTCCAATTTATTTGTGACTGCATCCTCTATTTTATTAGAAGCAATGTCCCTGTGTTTTCAAACCCCAAGGGAGAATTAAATCAAATGTCTTAGGTCTTTTGCTTTGTTTTTTTTTTTTAAACCATATTTTCTTGTTTCTAAAAACCTGGAGGTGGGAAAGAGAAGCAGGAATGTGGAAAAGCGAAACCATGAAGTCATCATCAGATTAGACGGGCAAAATTACCAATAATACAGTATGTAAGCGTAAATATATAGAACCGTGACGGCCACACATAGCTGATTCAAATGCTTCTTTCTTCATGATGCCTTGTTCACTTTCAACAGGAGTTGAATTGATTGTGCACTGCGGAGAGGCACTTTGTACATGAAATTTGCTTCTTTGTCCGTGCACAGTACCATTCTGGAATTTATCCTTTTCCTCTCAGTCATCTTTTTAGAATTCATATGGATGAGAGTATATGTGAATGAAATACCTTACCAGGCTGCATTAACCACGGGCAGAAACAAAGCAGGCTGGTTCAGGTTGCCCCCTGCAGACTCTGTGAGTACATCTGGCTGAGTGGTTTCCCACGGTGGTGGTTTAAGCCTGGACTGGGTAGAAGTTACCAGATGGAGAGGAGTTTGTGGTCAATCAAGGGACGGATCACGGGGAGATATATGGATAAATGAGAGGACACGTTAAACACAAGGAGAGTAGGAGAAGATTCCCAGCACCCAGGGACTTAGTGGTTCCTAAATGTAGGGGCACTGGGATCACCTGGAGGCAATTATAAATTCAGAGCCTTAGGCTACCCCTCCTCAAATAGGAGGTTCTGGTTCAGTAGATATGAAGATGGGGCTTGGGTTTCTGCCTTTCAACAACCACTCTAGTGACTGCAGCTAGCAGCCTGGTTTGGGTGCTTCTGCTAGCTTCAGTTTCCACATCCCTAAAAGGGGGCTAATATCATTTATTTCACAGAGTTGAGAGCAGGAACTGAAACAATTTGTGGGAAATGGCCCTGGGAACTGTGAAGTGAGACAGACTAGGACTTGCTAAATTAGTGGGGTTTTAATTCTCAGCGTCCTTCTGAAGGAGTTTCTGCTCCTCATCACAGCCTGTGGGGTAGGCCTTACCCATGGGTCCCAGGAATGCCGAAAAGTATTTGGTTCCCAGGAGGATCCCATTCTCAGTCTTCATCTGCCCACGTCAAAATGCCAAGGAAGGCCTTTCAGCCTCCTAATACACATTCCTTTCCTTCCTCCCTCCTTCCCTTCCTCTCTTCCTTCCCTCAACAAATATATATTGAGGGCCCAGTGCTTGGGACACATCAGAGACATGACCCAGGTGGGGATGTACTGTGGTTTGGTCCAAGGATAGAATAATGTCTGATTTCTGCTACTTTTCAGATAACCCTTAGGATAGTGTTGGCCAGAGAAGTCTATAGTTCATCTTGAAAACACTGCCTAAGAGATAATTGGTGGCTCAGAGCCCATCTAACCCAGCAAGTAGCAAGGATGTGCTTTCCCTGACTGCATTGCATAGCACTGCCTGTCCTGGCCTCCATACAGGCCAAGAGAGACTCCTGCCGTGCGCTACCCACAACTGAGCTCACAGATGGAGATCTCATCCTGCCTCCCTTATCCAGCCTCCAAAACATTCACCAAGACGAGCACCAGTCACTGGTAAAAAATATCCCAAATTATTTTAACTTACTGGAAACTGTAATTAGAATGTTGTTGTTGTTGTTAGCTGCTGTTGATTTGATTCTGATTCATGGCGACCACATGTGTTAAAGAGAAGAACTGCTCCATAAGGTTTTCTTGGCTGTAATCTTAACGGAGGAGTCCTGGTGGCACAACGGCTAAGTGCTCAGCTGCTAACTGAAAGGTTGGCAGTTTGAACCTACCCAGCAGCTCCATGAAAGAAAGACCTGGCGATCTGCTCCCATAAAGATCACAGCCTAGAAAACCCTATGGGGAAGTTTTACTCTTTCACGTGGGGTCACTATAAGTTGAAAATTGACTCGATGGCACCTGGTAGCAACAGCAATCTTAACAGAAGTAGATTGCCAGGCCTTTTCTTCCACAGTACTGCTGGGTGGGTTTAAACTGCCAAACTTGAGGTTAGTAGTCAAGTGCAAACCATTCCTACTGCTTAGAGACCTTGTAACTAGAATAGGATAAAGAAGACTATGAACTAGATACATGTTTTAATGAGGTAGCTTCTCAACCATTGTGGAAGATGGGAGCATAATTCCAGCCTAATGGTGTGAGAAGTCCTTCCTCAAATACTATTTGGTAGTAATAACATAGTAGTAGATGCTTAGTGAGCAGAAGCAAACATATGCTAAGCTCCTTATATGAATTACCTCATGGTGTTTGTTGAAAAAGTCATGGAGATAAGTAATGAGAGACCTGAGACATAGAGGTTAAGTAGCTTGCCCAAGGTTGCCCAGCTGGTGAGTGGTGAACCTGGAATTTCATCCCAAGTTATGGAACCACAAGGCTATCCTGCCTCCCCCACTATGGATGGTGGAGCCTTGTGTTAAGCAGATTAGACCTCAGACCCCTGTATGGGGTGTATAGTTACTAAAATAACACAATATGACCCAGCCTTTCTCAGCCAGTTCTGTGAGAGAACTAAACTCCAGGACATTTATCATCTAATGAATTGACTGCTCTCCAGTGCATCTAGGGTGGTACCAGTTATGAACTGTCCTTGGGAAAATTGAGGAAACAGTCTCTTCAGAGTTTCCCGTTGCCTTTAAAGTGAAGACCAGAATCCTTCACGGAACCTTGCACCATCAGTCCCCTGCCCACCTCTCCAGTCACTCTCAAGCTATATCAGCCTTCTTTCTTTTCCTTGAGTGAGTCATGCTTCGCCCTAGCTCAGGGCTCTTGTCTTGAATCCCCCCTCCCCATTCTCAGTCTTCAGATCTCAGCTCAAAAGGTACTTTGCAAGGGAGCCTTCTTTATGTCATTATTTGAAGGAGTCCAGTGAGGAATACAAAGTTTCGTGAGGTCAAGATGTCGTCTATTCACTGTTGTATCCCCAACACCCATAACAGTGCCTGGCACATAGTAGATGCTCAAAATATGGTGGGTGGCTCAGGGAATGGATGGGTGGATGGATGGGGAGAAGGAAGGAAAAACACAGCCAGCAACCCTAAATAGGCCTCAGGTGACCCTTTTGTGACTTGTCAATAAAAACGCATTATTATTATTAAGGAACTTCACCATGTATTTCCTACCCAAGCTTTAGCTTTTCTAATGCCGAGCTCGTTATCTGCTCCCCAGATCCACTCCCCCTTGCCTATGCCCCATTTCTGTTAACAGCTAAGGCAGTCATCCAGCTGTCCGAGTCACAAATCTTGACATCATCCTTGACTTTTTCCTCACCCCTACTGCCCTGGTCCCATCCTGCCGTTATTTCTCCAGCATCTGTCTCTCAGATCATCCCCTCAGCCCTGCCCTGGTTCAGGCCCTTGTCATCGAATTACTGGTCTCAGCTTCCAGTGATCTTTACTCCTAAATTGCATCCTTTTAATGCAGTGATTCTCAAATGCAGGGTAAGGGTGGCCTTCTTTAATGTTATCTCTTCAGGAATGTAAGGCATTTTGAGATAAAGACCAAAAAAAAAAAAAAAAAAAAAAAAATCAAAGATAATGTTGTATTTCAGACCTCTTTTGTATGAGGAAGGATATGAGCATAAAAATCCTACGCACTAAAAGTACTCATAACCGGGGGGACTTAAATTCTTTGTCCTTGGAGATAAACTCCAGTTTCCCATGGTTTGAATTCAGAAATCTAAGGCCACCGACACATTTGATACAATTTACTGTTTACAAAATATTATGATAATAGTAATAATGATATTAGGAACAACAGCAACAAAGTTCAGGCGGTCCCTGAATGATCCAGTCATTGTGGGTCACATAAAAATAAGTATCTAGAAACAAGGTCTTTCTAATTGAGAAGCTCTTGTGTTTTAAGGATTGGAATTTTAAAGTAAATTCTAAGGGCTTGGCTTTCTTTTCCCTGTTTCTCTCTTTTCCCAGTCAGATTGCTGAAGCAATTCCATGGGCTTTTTGTCAGTGATTTTTTTTTTTTTTTTTAATTGTTGAAAATATACACAGCAAAACACACACCAGTTCAACCAATTTCTACATATACAATTCACTGACACCGATTACGTTCTTCAGGTTGTGCAACCATTCTCATTATCCTTTTCTGAATTGTTCCTCCCCCATCAATATAAACTCACTGCCCCCCTTAAGCTTCCTATCTAACTTTTCAAGTTGCTCTTGTCAATTTGATCCTATATAGGTAGTTCTTTAAAAGAGCACAATGCTCAAGACAGACGTTCTTTACTAATTAAGTTAAACTGTTGTTTGATTTAAAGAAGACTTCAGGGGATGTTTTTGGTTTAAAGATTATCTCAGGGCAATAGTTTCAGGGGTTCATCTAGCCTCCATGACTCCAGAAAGTCTGGATTCCATGAGAATTTGAAATTCTGTTTGGAATTTTTCCCCTTTTGATCAGGATTCTTCTACAGAATCTTTGATCAAAACATTCAGTAATGGTAGCCAGGCATTTCAGTAGTCTGAAAACATGATTTCCAGCTTTTCTGTCTTGGGGTTGGGTTCAAAGGCTCTGTTTTCTCTGGTGATGAGTTATGAGAAGCTTTTCTGTTCTTTAACAACCTCCACATCGTTTTGGGAGTGCAGTCCCTAGTGTGTGCTTCATTTGCATAATACCACCACTTCTTGTGTTACATGGCATACCTTTGTTTTTTACCGCGTTTTTCTCTAATTTTAAAAGTAATATATGCTCATTTTAGACAATTTAGAAAATAAAGTATAAAGGAAAAATAAACACCACTACCGTCACAGACCTCAGAGATAACAACTGATGGCACCTCCGTCTAGCTCTTGGTCTGGCAGATAGGAGCTCCTAAATTGGAATTCTTCTTTACACACAGTTTCATATCCTGTTTGATCGCACTTTTCATTTTATTTTGAGCCTGCTCTCATGACATTAAATATTCTCTGGAAATATAATTTTAATAGCTAAACAATATTCTACTGTATGGAAGTATCTGAATTTATTTAATTCTTCACCTAACTACTGGATGTTTAAGTTGCTTCTGGTTTTCACTGGAATTAGTAGTGGTTCTGTAAATGTCACCGTTAATAAATCTCTGTGTATATCTCGGACCCTCTATTTCTACTCCTGTAACTTTTTTTTTTCATTCACTCAGCAGATATTTATTAACCACCTAGAATGTGCTTTTATTCAGAACAGTAAAGTAGTTAGAAACGTTGAAAATTAAAAAGAGGTATATTAAAATTCACATTATTTTAAGTTTAAATATTTTGTTTATGCCCAAACCAGATTTTATTGTAATTTTACTTTCCTGGTTTTAATGGAAACTAATACATCAGTAGAGTCCCTGGATGGGCAGTGGTTAACATACTCAGTTGCTAACTAAAAGGTTGGAGGTTTGAGTCCACCCAGAGGCTCCTCAGAATAAAGGCCTAGCAATCTACTTCTGAGAAATCAGCCATTGAAAACCCTGTCTGTGGAGCACAGTTCTACTCTGACACTCACAGGGTCACTGTGAGTTGAAATCAACTCAACGGCAACTGGTTTTTTTGTTTTTAACTCATCAATAATATTTTCAAAATTGACTTCTGGAAAAAATTAATCATTAAAAAGTACACAAAAAGAGGTACATAGGGGTGCACATTTTCCCCTTTGTCCTAATCTCTGGTATGACCTGACGCAGCACTATGCAATCTGTCTGTATTTAAAATTTGGGTATTTTGTTCATTATGGGTTTTCTTGCATACTCCTATAACTTTTTAAATTGTGATATATTATACATACAATAAAACACACAGATCTTTAGTATATGTTTTTACATATGGATGCATCCAGGTATCCTGTCATGTTTAAGGGCTCCTTTTGTATTTCCCAATGAATTATTTTTGCTTTAGGTTGTTGGCAAGTATTCAAACACAAACACATACCCAGGACTTTTCGTATATGATCCCATCCAGGGACTCTACTGATGTATTAGTTTCCATTAAAACCAGGAAAGTAAAATTACAATAAAATCTGGTTTGGGCATAAACAAAATATTTAAACTTAAAATAATGTGAATTTTAATATACCTCTTTTTAATTTTCAACGTTTCTAACTGGTGGGCACCCTGTGATGGAGATGCTGCTATTCTGATTTTCTAGTTGAGAAAATTGAGACTCCGAGCACATAAAGTAGATTGCCCAAGGTCATCTAGCAAGTCAGGGTGGAGTCAATTGGAACGCAGCTTTGCCTGCACCCAGAGCCTTGGCTGTGTAGGGTGTTGTTTCTTACGAATTAAAAATAAAAGCTGTCAACATCTTCAGCAGGACAGGATGCTATTGGATTTTGTTTTGTTTTTCTCTTTAAACCTAACTTTGGGGATCAGTAATTCGCCTCACTCGCGCTCCTGGTTGTTGCTTACTTTAAAATGGACAGAGGACTGTCTTTGCTTCTCTCTTTATTAGGTTGCATTTTGTTACATGTTTTGCTCTAGTTTTGCTGAGGGCTGGAAAGCGCTGTGCCTGTCATCTGAGTTAAAGCCATTCCTGCCTGTTGACGCCCCTCCCCCTGACTTGGGCTTTCTCCAGCCTGTTCCTCAGCTCAGGAGCAGTTCTGAGGACAGAAGCTTTGTGACAGCCAGTTAACAGGTTTTCTCGGGCTTGGTCGCCAAGGCGTGGAGAGAGAAAACCTCGGTTAAGGTGTGCGGTTTAGATTTGGGAAACCAGAGAAACTTCCAGCCCATCTTGTCTCACCTGCCCCGTTTACCGAGATGACACTGAGCCCCAAGAGCTGTCTGCTTCCCCGCACGGGGCACACCTTGTCAGAGTCGGTAGACATGCATGGGATGGGCAGTGAGGACAGAGGTCACTGCTTCCTCATGAGGACGAAGTCAGATGAAAGGTGAACAGGTTAAGGGGGTGGTGTCCCAAGTGCATTCCCATGGTTGGGAAATTTAACAAGATGGAGACATTTGTCTTTCCCAGAACCCTTCACTGTATGCGGTTGTAAGGAATTCTTGGATAAGCCGTTTGGGGTAGCATGGAGTGAGTCACCCCCTCCCCCCGCCAAGGAACAGGCTAGAGTTATAATAGGTCATTAATGAACTGCCATCCGATGTGGTCCAGTTAATTCCAGGGCTCTGGCTTACTGTGTGGGCGTGCAAGTTTGGGGCTGAGCTGCATGCCTACAGGGCCTTGTATGCATAGTACTTTCAGACAGAGCAGCTGGGTATGAGTTCTGGTTCTGCTGGTTGCCGGTACATAAGCCTGGGCGAGTTGCTTCACTTTGGGGCCTCGTCTGTAAAGTGGGAATAATAATAGTACCCACATCCCAGCATGATGAGTGGATGAGTGCGAAGTGCTCCTAACAGCTCCTGGCACAGCGTGAGTGCTCAGTCACGTAAGGATTGCTGCCCGATACTGATGGGATACTGCTTCTGCATCCCGGGACCCTGGAGTTGATGCCGAGCCCCGCCGCCAACACCTTCCCCGAAATCCCCTCCGTGCAGCAGGGAACCTTGCCACTGAGGAGAGGCTGAGCAGTATTTAAAGCCTCAGTTTGCACAGGTGGCAAATCATCAACTTGCCCAGGGCACCGGCATGCCTGGACTCTTTTTGTGTTTCTCCTACACAGCCCTCTCATTCCAACCTAAGGCCTGTGTGTGCCCAGGAGGATGTTGCTTTCTCAGGGTCCTTTGGTCCTTTCTGGGGCAGTAGAGCTGTGAGTTAAGAGGCTGGGCTCTGGCTGGTCACTGAGTCCCTAAGCCTCTCAGCTAGTCCCTTATCTGTGAGCTTATGGGGATGATAATAATGATCTGACCTCAGAAGGTTGTGAGAATTAAGTAACTTAATGGGTCTAAAGTCTTTGTAATAATGGTTCCTAGCACAATGGATGAAAACTATTGCTTTTTTCCCCTTCTTCCTGACCATTTCTGACCCTTAATTTTTCTACAGCCTTTTTTTTCCTTCTTTCTCTCTCCCTGACACCTTCCACAATATTAGACTTCTATGCTAATGTTCTTGGCAGAAGACTTAAACCATGTTGCTCTGTGAAATTCATATTGTTTTATCGTATTTAGAAATAAGCTTTCTCCTTTTTTTTCCCTGTGTTTTTCCATATGCATTTTTCTGTTGTTATTGTGTGCCATCGAGTCGATTTTGGCTCATAGTAACCCCATGTGACAGAGTAGAACTACCCCCATGGAGTTTTCTTGGCTGTAATCTTCATGGGAGCAGATCACCAGCTCTTTCATGAAGCTACTGGGTGGGTTTGAACTGCCAGCCTCTTGGTTAGCAGCCGAGTGCTTAACCTTTGTGCCACCAGGACAAAGCCTGGTTTAAATGTTGGAATCTCACTATACTCCTGGAGGGTAGGGGTCACCAGTATTTAGCCAAGATTCTGGCACAGAGCAGGTGCTAGCAAATGTTTGCTGAGTGAATAGTTTTCCTTACAAAGACTTCTTAGGGAGAAAAGGTGGTTGTCTTAGTCATCTAGTGCTGCTGTAACAGAAATACCACAAGTGGATGGCTTTAACAAAGACAGACTTATTTTCTCACAGTCTAGTAGGCTGTAAGTCCAAATTTAGGGCATCAGCTCCGGCTCTGTCAGCTCTGGAGGAAGGTCCTTGTCATCAATCTTCCATTGGTCTGGGAGCTTCTCAGCAC
Organism: Dugong dugon; assembly: GCA_030035585.1. Classification (NCBI taxonomy): domain Eukaryota; kingdom Metazoa; phylum Chordata; class Mammalia; order Sirenia; family Dugongidae; genus Dugong; species Dugong dugon. The sequence goes on along the minus strand of CM057481.1, from coordinate 23,235,308 downwards.
AGGAATCTCTGGTCCAGAGGACACTCTCTGCTCCCAGTGCTGCTCTGTTGGTAGTTTGAGGTCTCCCTATGTCTCTGCTCACTTTTCTCTTTTATATCTCAAAAGAGATTGGCTCAAGACACAATCCAATCTTGTAGATTAAGTCCTGCCTCATTAACATCATAGAGGTAGGATTTACAACACCTAGGAAAATCACATCAGATGACAAAATGGTGGATAATCACACAATATTGGGAATCATGGCCTAGCCAAATTGATACACGTATTTTTGGGGGACACAGTTCAGTCTATGACAGTGGAGGATGGACGCTCCTGGGTAATCCACGGACATCCTCCTTGGCCGCGTCATGGCCTTACTCCCAGCAGGAGCCTTCTCTCACCTGGATTACCTTACCTCTGATGTCCTTTTCTTAGGATAAGTCACTTTCCTCTGGTGCAGATGAAAAAAATAACATTCTTTTACATTTTTCTTCTTCTCGCTCCTCTGTTCCTTTGCTATAAAGGCAAGGAGAGGACACCAGGAGCAGAACAGTCCATGGAGGACATCTGCTTTCTGCCCAGGGCTCAGAGAGGGTGAGAAACCAGCCGCACAGTTTTTCCTGTTTGCTTTGTGGCCTCTCTGAGAAGTGGACAGAACTTCAGCATTTCTTGTTTGTTGAACTGGCTGCTGGAATAAGGGATCTGGGGGTACTGTGGGATCAATCTGGGCTCTGCAGCCACTGACAAAAGGATGAGTCAAGGCTAGCTACAATCTAATCTAACCTGTGGTTCAGTGGTAGAATTCTTGCCTTCCATGGGGAAGACCCAGGTTTGATTCCTGGCCAGTGCACCTCATGCACAGCCACCACTTGTCTGTCGGTGGAGGCCTGCATGTTGCTGTGATACGGAACAGGCTTTAGTGGAGCTTCCAGACTAACGTGAACTAGGAAGAAAGGTCTGACAATTTACTTCTGAAAATCAGTCAGTGAAAACCCTGTGGAGCCTGTTGTGTGTGGGGTCACCATGAATCAAGGACCACCTCAACGGCAGCTAACAACAACAATCTAATCTGTGGTATGGATGTACCGCAGTGTACTCAGCATGCTGTTATTGAGGGCATTCCCGTCATTTCCCAATTTATCACCAAAGCAAACCTTGCTGTGGCAGCCACACATGGGCACGCACATTCTGGAAGTTGCTTTTGTTTCAACAGGCTTGTTCTAGTTAGAATCCTTTCTGCTACAAGTGAAAGAGAAGATCCACCTCAAACTGGCTTTAAATCAGGGCTTCATAAATACTTAATAAACAGTGAGATAAAAATCCTAAATAATATATACTTGAAATGAATCTAGCAACTTATTAGTAAAGAATACGCTATGATGAGGAAATGCAAGGATAGTAGCTTTATTCTAGAAACTTTTACTGTAGAAACTTAGTGGAATTGACTACAGTTATGGATAAAGGAGATAAAAGAGACAAAGTGTATAATCTTCCCAGCAGATGCATAAAAAGCATTTAATAAAAAATGTACATGCATTCTGGGTTTTAAAAAAGATATTGACTAATGTGAATAGAGGGTCTGATAAAGGGCATCACCAAACACCTACAGTAAACATCCATTCTGCTTAATGGTAAAACTTTACGTGCGGAAATAAAGCAAAGATGCCCAGTGTCCACCCCTTCTCTGACACTGTGTACAGGCAGCCCTAGCCACTGAAGTGCAGCAGGGAGAAGAAATAAGAGGTATGAGGATTGAAAGGGAAAGAAATTTATCACTTTTTTGAAACCCGTATGGTAGTCAACTTAAAAAATCCAGTATAATATGCACTATTAAACAATCATGCAAATTCAGAAAGTTTGCTGGATACAAGTTCAATAGCATTCCTGAGCACTTGCAGCTTCTAAGTAGAAAAATGAAATTTAACAGATTCCATTAACATGAGCTGCAGAAACAAAGAAACCCAAAAATAAATCTAATTTTTAAAAAGTAGGAGATACGTATGGAGGTAATTTTAAAATTTCGTTGGAGGACAAGAAAGAATATCTAGATGGAGAGATAAACTAATCATCTAAGTTGGCAAATTAGTCTAATAATTAAGTGCAATTTCAATCAAAGCTTTGATAACATTTTCTACAGAATTTAACAAGCTGATCCTGAAATACGTATGGAAAAGTAAAGGGCCAACAAAGTCAAAGCCAAGGAATAGAGAAGGTGGCATTTCATTGTAAGTTTTCTCATAAAGATATAGTTAACTAAACTAATGAGATATTTGCAGAGATCGACCGGTTGTTTTGGGTTCTCTCAACTTCCCTTTGGCCTCTGCATGTCAGAGTTATATTGCAGAGGTGGTGTTGTAAAGTAGGGAGAGTCAAGTCAATATGCTGTGCTGGGATGACTGGTTTTTCTTATAAACCAGTTGCTGTTGAGTCAGTTTTGACTCACGACCACCAAATGTGTGTAGAACTGTGTTCCATAGGATTTTCAATGGCTGATTTTTCAGAAGTAGAGCACCAGGTCTTTCTTCTGAGGTGCCTCTGCAGTTAGTAGCCAAACATAGTAACCGTTTACACCATCCAGGGAGTCCAGAGTTACTAACTTACATGTACAGTGATACCTTTTATGAAAAAATTTGTCTACAGGTATACACATATGTATATACGCATATATAGAACTGTACAAAATTACTTTGTTATAGGTAAAAAGTGGATAATATTGGCCAACTGGCCAGTTTGTATGGCTCATTGTAATACATATGTAACAAAAGTATTAAAAGGGGATTGGGAAGGAAAGCTGCCAGTTTCAGGGTAGTGATTACTTTTAGAACAGGAGGGAGAGGAACGGTCAGGAAAACCTACAAAGGGAGCTTCAGATGTGTCTGTAATTTACAGAGAACTGAAGCATATGGCAAAAGGTTAACATTTGTGAAATCTGACTTGTGGGCACTTGGATCTTTTCTCCCTTAATCTCTGTACTTTCCTCTGTATTTAAAATACTGCTTGATAAATTACAGAGAAAGCCAGCAAAAGGGGTTCATTGGCAAGAAAGGTCAGTGACAGAGTGGTGTGCAGATGTGGATCAAGAAGGACCTTGTTCTCAGTATTTGTGCTTCATTCTCAGACTGAAAGCACGATGGGTACATAGCTGAGGGAGAAGAGAGGCTTCCAATGTCTCTCATAAGAATGAGGAACCATCTTTCTCAGAACCTCCTAGAGAACTTTTGCTTCAGTCCCACTGGTCCAGAGTAGGTTCCAGGTCCTGTCCTGGGCCAATCACAGGCAAGGGAAGTGGGATTTATCTTAGACCAACTAGACCCCTGAAGGGAGCTGTACAGGGGATACCCAAGGAAAACTAGGGTTCCAATAGAAAGAGGAAGGAGCAAATAGATGCTGAGTAGGAAACCAACCCAACAATGTCTACCAAAGAAACGATCGTTAAGAGTGAGATTTGAGTGCAAGGAAATGTGTATTCTAAATTGAAATCTATACTGTCAGATTGCTTTCCGAAAAGATTGAATTAATTTACATTTCCACCAGTGATGTTGAGCCTGACCCACCAACAGTAGGATTTCTCACCATCAGATTGGTAAAAATTAAAAAGAGTGATAAGTGATAGCTCATTGTTACTGTGATTTGCGTTTCCCTGGCAACCCCTAAGGTTGGGCATCTTTCCTTGTGTTGATTGGCCATTTGAATGTTCTCTTCTGTGAACTGTCTATTCATATCTCTTGCCAAAATAAGAGTTCTTGTCATGAAGCTTTTCGACTGCATAAGATTTGAATCTATTTTAAAAGACAATCTCTGAGCTAGGAGGTGAAAAACAGAAGTGATTATCCTTATCTGGAAGCAGCTTGGTGGGTTGGTAATAAGAATTACTGAACAAGCAGGACCCTCAAGATTCTTGTTCTCAGTGCTCTTCTCCAGTCACTTGCTTGTGGTGTCATATTAGGGAAACTGAGGACCAAAGAAGAAAGGCAGCTTGCCTGTGTATAAAATGAAAGAGCTGCACAATTCTTTGTAAGAGGCTTTCTCGTTGTGGTACTCTGTGCTACTGTTGTGGCCAGGATTGGAGAACCATGGTCTGCCCTTGACTCACCAGAAGTTCAAGTCTCCCCTTCTCCTCCCTTCTGTCTCCCTTCCCAAGCCCCTGCCTTCTATCCCTGCCTCCTTACCTCTTGCTCCTTCCTTGTGATCACTGGAGAAGGCCATCCGTGTGACTTGAGCCCACCTCTCTGGGGCAAATTTGAATCACTACTGAGGATAGAACTGGATCTTATCTTTCTTGCATCTTGGATTCCTCAGTAGGAGCCAAAACCACTGCCCATTGCAACGCTCCCTCCCTGCTCTGAGTTGCTCCTTATAGGGTACAGACTGGAGCTTCCAATTCTGGAGATAGATTAGACCTTTATTTCTTTTCATAGCAGCCCTGAAAAGCAAAGCCTGGCTTCAGGGTCAGCGTTCTGTGTCACAGCAGCAAGTCATTTATCCATATGACAAGCAAAAGTTGAAGAAAACCAAAAAAGTTGAAGACAGCCGGACGTGTTAACCAAGAAGGGAAATAAAGTAGGTTGTTCTCAGCCGTGTGTCTCTCTGCTCATTCAGATTAACATTGCTTAAGAGCACCTTTTACTAATGAACACAGTCGCAGTAATAACAATGACTGTGTTAAATGATCAGAGACATACAGAAGAAGCAGGGCCTTGTATGGTTGCAGGTCAGCCTCAGAACCTTTAGAATGGAGGAGGGCAGGTCCTGAGACATAGTCAGGAGGGGATGAGAGGAATTCTGGTGGTCTGTGTCCTTCCCCACCTACCCTGATGGTGCCAGGGGTGCTCCTCTGGTGAGCAAAGGCCATGAGGCATCCCAAATGAGGGTGCTGTGATTGTTCTCACCTTGTCAAGTTGACTTCCTGGCCGTTTGTAGAAAGAGGCACCACACACTCCACAAGTGCTACCATGTGTCTGTCATTTAATGGTATCAGTGTGAACTTTGATTCTCATGACTGAGGGGGTTGGGCAACCCAAAGAGGTTTTGGTTTCGTAAACAAAAAAGAGTCAGCTTGCGACACCTAATATGCCCACCCTGGTTTTCTTTCAGCAACGGACTTTTATCATTTGACCTCTCATGGTTTCACATTTTGGAAGAAGCCTCTTGGTGTGTGATGATTATAAAAATCCACCTGGCATCTTCCTCATTAGCATCTAGACAGGCACAATGCAGCTTATGAAAGTCAGCCGGCTGGCACTCGTGGCGTGTTGGCAGTGGTGGGAGGGGAACAGCCCCAGTATGGGAAGCCAACACCAATGCTCCTCACCACCCAGAAGTGGGCAGTGGAGAGTAGAGCCCAGCTGCCCCCTTCCTTCCTCTTTGGCCATGTGCCGACAGCATATTAAATGATTAGGGTCAGATTATCTCTGGTTTCTTTGCCAAGGGCAACCCCTGCCTCCTTGCCTCCCTTGGCGTGATGTTCTCCTCTGCAGATGCTGGAGCACGTAGGGAATTCCAATTATGCCCGACTTGTGAACCTCACCTGGCCAACAGCCAGCACACAAATATCCTCTTTTGGTGTCACCAAGGCAGATGGCAGTTCATCCAACCCACAGGCTGAGGCATTTCTGTACCAAACAGACTCTCCTCTGAGGAACTCTCTACGTTTTCTTTGGTCAGGAACAGAAGCAAACCAGAGAAGTCATTTTTATGGTATATCTTGGAGGTACATGGTTTTCTTGGTTATTTTTCTGATTTTAGCATTGCAAGACTTGTCCCATTAAGTTACCGTGCATCCTTCTTGAGAAATCTCAGTCATTATTCACATTGATTTGTTTCCCCTGAAACACTATGCAGCACCCATTTCTGGGCAGCCATAGTTTCTTGTGGTGTGGGTTTCAGTTACATCACTTACAAAAAGCAGAGCCTCTTTAACTTGTTCCTACCCAAATCTGAAATCACTGTGTTCAACCCAACAAACACCACGAGGTGAGCTTCGTACCGGTTGCTTGCGCCAAACACCGCTTTATGGAGCAGGCCCCCTTCTAATCATCAAAAAGTGACTCTTCCCCATTATTAATGATTTGGAATTTGGGATCTTAATATAGAGCAAAAATGATATTTTAACGTATCTTAGCTGGTAAATTATTTTTGGATGTTCCCTATTTTCACATTGTTAGAGTTTTGGTTTTTTTTTTAATCTAGTCAAATTTCCAAAACATACAGAAGAAGTCTGTGTCCTACTTAAAATCAACTTCTGTTTTCTCATCACCTGCAGGATAAAATGAAAATGGCTTGGCCTGCAAGGGGCTTCCCAGGCAGTCAGCCTGCTCCTTCAGGCCTGAGCGTTGACTCGATGGCTTTGGGTTTAAGCATTTTGAACTTGTTGCCCTTCCCCAGTCACACTCTGTCCTGTGCCCCACAAGCTGCTTCCTGAGCTGCTGTTGCCCTTCCACCAACCTCACTTTCACAGGCTGACGAGCTCACCCTCACCCATTGCCACCACCTAGGCCCAGTTGAAGGCCGGACTTCAAACAGGTTCATTCCAGTTCCAAGTCAGATAGACTGAATGACAATCTACATTTTAACAAGATCCCCAGGTAATTCTTATGTATAACTTCCTGGGAACTTGTTAGAAATGCAAATTCTCAGCAGGGGTTTGAACAGAAACAAACCGGTTCTAAGCCCTGGTTGCAGGACTCCACCTTGACCTCTCGCAGCTCGTTCAGGCCCTTGTGAGAGCACCCTGAATTGACATTCTTCACCCACCTTTCTTCCTCGCTGCTCTGCAGGCTCTTCGAGGGCAGGAATCTTTTGTCTGTGTCCTTAGCATGTAGTAAAAAAATTAGCTGCTGGGCAAAAAAGGAAACCAAAGACTCAGAAACTTAACAGTCTGCACGAGCCACAGCCTCATCTACCCTACCCGGCTACCACGAACTACCGTTCTGGTGAGGGCCACAGTAGATGGATCCTAATAGAAGGGGAGAAAAATGTGGAATAGAACCTCAGATTCTTAAAAAGTCCAGATTTACTGGACTAGTTGAGACTAGAGGACTCCCTGAGACTATCGCCCTGAGATACGCCTTAAACCTTGAACAGTGATTACCTTTTGAGTTTACCTTTTAGCTGAATAATAGATTAGCTTACAAAAGGAAGACTAGTGCCCGTGAGAACTGTGTGCCTTTAAAAATCATCTTCATGAGACCAAATGGTTAACAATTACTCTAAAGCAAAGATGAAAGGATAAGGAGACAGGGAAACCAGAATACTGGAAACAAAACATCCAGAATGGAATTAATGAGAATGTTGACACATTGTGAGAAATGTAACCAATGTCACCGAACAATTTGTGTAGTAATTGTTAAATGGGAACATAATTTGCTACATAAACTTTCACCAAAAAATACAATAAAATACTTAAAAAAAAAAAAAAAAAAAAAAAGCTCCTGGAAGCACGCGTGCCTATACCTATACCTCAGTGATGTACTTCAGGGTATCGATTGTTCAGTCATTGCTTCATTCATTCTTCTTTCCTGCCTTCCACTAGTACTTGGATGGTAGACCAGGTGCTAGGAATCCCAGAGACTGCAATGCCTCTTCCACCTGGCAAAGATAGAATTGAGGGTTAACAGAATTTTATGAGACTTTGCTTTTGGTTCCCAGTACTATATAGTTTGGGGTTGGGTTTTCTTGTTTGTTTTAAAGTTTCCTCTTCCTCCCCTCCCTGGTCTGAATGAGTTCTCACATCACTCAGAACTTGTTTGGAGGACCTTGAAAATCACACAGATTCTCACATTTCTTATAGACTGTTTTAAAGACAAATTTGGATGTGGCGTTAAACCAAGGTGCTTTGACTTTCTTTGTTGTCCTAGTTGACATCAGATTTTTATAAAAGCATTCGGAAATTTATGATATTACTAATCTGACAGCTGGCTATATAATATTTATAGATTTCTGAGCAGAAGAAGACTCACTAAAGCTCTTCTACTGAATTGTCTTCTAGGTAAGCCATCTGAAAAAATAGGGAAGTGTTTCATTCTGAGGTTCCTTGGACCTCAGCCAGCTATGTTGAGGTCCCCAGTCATCTCTCTCTGAGCCTAGTTGTGGGGAGCAGGGAAGAATGTGTTTCTGCTAGTGACCTGCGAGGTGCAGTGGTTGAGTCCACTCCACTCATCCAACAGGGTGCTGGCTGGCAAACTCTCCTGCCCTTGTCCTGAGGGGGCTAGTGGTGGTGGTCTGGAGCCCCTCCCAGGTAGCCAGTTAATATCAGCTATGTCATGTGGACCACTTCGTCTCTGGCTGTTTAAACTTTAACCCATTGTAATGCAGGGAAAACACATTAGACTAGAACAGCTCTATTCTCAGCATTTGCTAATGTGCATATGTATGTTAGTATAGCAGTGCACGCACCTAATGGATAAATACCAGTAGCTGTTGAGTTGACTCCGACTCATGGCGACCCCATATGTGTCAGAGCAGAAATGTGTCCCGCAGGTTTTCAATGGTGATTTTTCAGACGGAAATTGCCAGGCCTTTCTTCCTAGGTTCCTCTGGGTGGAGTCGAACAGCCATCCCTTTAGTTGGCAGCCAAGCATGTTTATCATTTGTACCACCCAGAGACTCATTTATAAATATGCATATGTTGGTGGTTTGGCCGCAATTTTTCTTTTATTATTGGGGTCATGTGCTCAAAGTTTGGAGGCTATTGCGTTAGCCAGTTGCCATTAATCTAGAACAGAGAAGGTCAATTTTCAGTCGAATGGATGGAAAATGCTAAGAGACTTCAAACTGAGCATCAACTGTATAAATCAAATATGGTAATTTTCATCACTTACGTTGGTGTGGACTTAATAGCACTTGCTTTATTTCCTGTAGAAATCTGAGGGTGTAAAATACAGCATTATACGTGCATACATACACATATATATATGTATTTAGCTAGCCTCTGTGCAAAAATAGAATGAAGAACTTTCTAGAGAAGGCAGTATAACACAACCAATGCCGTCATCCTACATAATATAAAAACCACAGAGGTAGATGGGAAAGGAGACCACCATTAATATTTTCCTGTGTGTTTCTGTAATATTTTCTCCTATAAATATGTGTGTGCATTTTTGGTTACCAAATCATGATTATGTTGAACAGTGTTTCATAACCCCAGTTTTTTTCACTCAGTGGGTGTTTTTCCTTGTCTTAAAGGGGGAGAACAAGATAATGAGGGTAGGTTAATGATCTCATGATGGTTTCGCTTCTTCTGGTTCTGAGAATCAGGCCTTAGAAAACCTGCCTTTGGTGCTTACACTTTTATTGTAAATCCTAAACCTCACCCAGTGCTTTGCAAGGAGAAACACAGCCTCACTCGCCATGATCAGGGAGTGCTTTCTCTTCCCAGTACTAAAAACACCTTAGAAAACCTTAGCAAGATGAGAAGGCTTTGGAAGATGCACAGACTTGATCTGAACATGGAGCTCCTCCCAGCTAGGTGGGGGCATTAGGCTCCCCAAGCTGAGCAGTAGCCAGCTGCTCCAAGCAGCGACCTACCTCTTCCCGTTACAAGTTCTCCATCAAAAGACTTCTGACTGCTTCAGAGAATATCCTCGTCCCTCCAACCCCATCGTAGACACAGGCATTAGGTAATATTGATGTGTGACATCATCCATGGGTATCCATAACCAAATGTAACCAAGTGCCATCACGTCAACTCTGACTCATGGCAACCCCATGTATGTCAGAGTACAACTGTGCTCAACAGGACTGTCAATGGCTGATTTTTCTAAAGTAGATCACCAGGCCTTTCTTCCAGTGCTCCTCTGAGCAGATGCAAATTTCCAATCATCAGTGAGCAGCCAAATGCATAAACATTTGCACTACCCAGGGACTCCTTCTGGGTATCCTTAGTTTCCAGCAAAACTAAGAACAAAAATCTTTGCCGGGGGAGTAAAGCACCAAAGTACTTAGTAATTGCCACTACTATTAGCAGGACAAGATTAATGGGTACTCACTGAAGACCATGGTACAGACAAAGCAGACTGCCAGCTATGAGCAGTTCCCTGGAAGTCACCAAAAGTACCCTCTTTGCTCCCACTCCAGCAAGCTCATCAGAATGCAAGGGATGTGATTATATGGATAGAGCTGGCAATGCTACTTTTAAAAGCATTTTTTAAAAAAAATCTTATTCTTAAAATTTAAATGCTGTGTTTAACCCTTATTAGTCTCGGGTTACTACATGATCCAGCACTACATGTCAGAAATTTGGTTGTGGATGATCCCCTCTGGTCACCAGTCTCCACTGCTTATTATCTCAAACCAGTGAAACCTGTTCCACCTACACAGGCAGAAGGGCTTAGGAACTGGAGGAATCTTGTTAGAGTTTTCCAGTGCAATGAGGGTCCACAGTTTTCTTTAGCACCACATTTCCAATGCACAATTCAGTTAAGAGTATAGGCATGATTGTAGAAAGCCATGGATTTCTATCCCTCTCTTAAGCATCACGTTCCCGAGATTAAAGGAGTAGGGAGTTAGGCAGTCTTTAGAGTCTGGTTTCCACCTTTATTAACCCATGGAGGCTTGTGATGGGTGTTGAGTTGGTGATGTGGCCAACGCATAAGCAATTATAGACACCTCTGATTTCAGGCTTCAGTCAAGTCTAAAGGTAACACTCTACGTGACTTCTTTGGTTATCATTGGAATGAAGTTTGACGGGAAGGTTCTGGCTTGCAAATCAAGTTTTATCAGCCCTTTCTAGTGGCCAGCCCTCCATTGCTAATCAGCTCAGAGCTACGCAAGAGGTCTTTGGTGAATGGTCATTTCAGCCCTTTGTAAATACTTCTGAATTGGAACAATTCTCTGTGAACAGCCCAGTAAACAAAGGGCACAGTGTACCGAGTTTAGTTGGTATTTTTACCAAGTTTCGTTGAGCCAGTCTTCTTCATACCAGCCCATTCTTGGAATTCTAAATATGACCACGGGTAGATATCTGAATGCTACCTCTAAACACAGAGCTTTTGTAATCCATTTCCTTTAGCAGTGACTCAAGGCTTGTGGTCCAAAAATAATAGATGAAAGAAATTGCTTTCTAGGTTTGAACTGGGGAATTTTCCTTGTCACAGTAGGGGGACTTTACTGAGGTGTGCCAAAATGGTTGGCTGCCTGGGGTTGGTGTTAGATGTGAGGTTACAGCTGATTGATTAGTAATGTCTGCCATGGACTCAGGCAGGGGAGTGGTAGCCTGCTGTCAATCTTTATCACCCCAGAGCCAACCTACCAGTATAAGGTCTTACTCCACCAACCCTTGAAACCAGCTGTTGGGGGTTTCATGCCTCAATGAGGGCTCTTGTTAGTGAAGGACTTAACTTAAGATCACTTGAAGCCAGCCTGCAAATTCTGAGCAGTGTCTGACCAAAGCATTTTCTTCTTTCCCAAATGAAAGGTGACTTTTCTACTGTGGAGTCTTGTTCATCCTACAATTTCAAGATATTTTCTGTAGTACGCAGACTGTGGTTCTGTGAAGTACCTTCCAGATACAGGCGTTTGAGTTATTAATTTCTGTTCTGGAGGCAGAACTGTCACATTTGATCTAGGCTTCCCCCACAGATCTCTCTCAGAGATAAGAATTATTAATACAGATTAAACCCCACAGCAGCAAACTCCAGGAGACTGTCTAGGTTCTTCGCTTATACTAGAACATGATGGCATCAAAATTTTGACTGGGGCTTAGAGATGGTAAATAGACATCTTCTGGTAATAGATTTTATAAGAGGATTTGATTTGGGGATAAAATTTCACTTATGAGTTTGGCTTACTCATGCCTGTGCACAATTTTTTTTTTATTTTAACTAGAGCTTTGAGGTCTTTTAATTAACTAAGTAGATATTTTTATTTTACTTCTTTGCCAAGGGTAGTTTTATACATCATCCTATAAAGGCCCTCTTGGCTCATGTAAGAAAGATTTTCCCTCCTTTTAAAGGAATTTTATCTACAAACTCATTAGATATCATTATTCAGGCTTCACATTTTAAGGATGATTTAACTCCCAAGTGTTGGAATGCATAATCCAATTTCAAAAAATCAACTTTAGTTCCACTCTGAAATCAACATATCATTCCACCAGCGAGATTCCCATGTGAAGATACAAGAGATGATGATAAAAGAGGGTTGCATGGGTGTACTCTGTGGACCGTGCCAGGCAGAGATGACCAGAGCCCCAGGAACTCGGACGCCAAACGTGGAAGAGAAGAGAGCATTTGGTGGAGACATTGGCATTCCTTGGGGTCCGGTATATTTCTGTGGCAACCACATTGAGTCACCGCCGGATGACGCACAGCATGTTGAGCCGAAAGTAAAAGTATGTCCATTTGTTCCTCGGTGACTCAAAGTCCACAGCTCCTCCGACTCGGGAGTGCCTGGAGTTCAACTCACAGGGACAGCGGTGTGCAAAGTAGCCCACTGTTCCCTCGGAGCAGGGTAATGCCAGGGGCTCGGCTGACTCAGACCCTGTTGAGCTGCAGCCCTGACACCACTGACTCTCATCTGTCCTTCTCTGAGTGCCTTGCACCTGGTGGGACCTCAATACGTTTTTGTTGGATTGAAATGGGTCCTTCATCCCTGGTCTTCCTATCCCGGCCCCAGGGGATGGGACCATCACAAAGAGCTTTCCATTGAGCCATGGCCGGCTCTGAATCAGTCATTAGACATCCTCAGACATCTCCAGTACTGACGGGGCTGCTCCCCCCACCCTCGCCAGTCAGCACATCTGCCCTGTTACTGGCACAAAGGACAGTGCCCAGGAGGCCCTGGTTGGAGTCTGAGATAGCTTTCCCCAACAGACCCCCCACTGTCTGAGATGCTGAGGAGCCCACGCATCTGCAGCCGGCTTAATCTTGAGCTTTAGGTTCACTTCCGTGTATTTGTATTAATAAACCTCTGCAGTGTGTGAGGTCTAAAATCAGTTTTAAAATTGTGTTTTCTAGACTTGCCTGGCTGATCCCTAGCCTCGCTTTACAAAGAAGCAAACAGAAGCATGATCCAAAATAAAATTAGGGTTTGGTTTGGTTTTTTGGGTAAAGACCTTGTGTTTTCTGAGTTTCAAAGAAATCAAGGACGTGCAAACAGGGCCCCACTGATAATGCAATTAAATCGCTCATCGGGTGATTTTTTTTTTTTTTTTTTTGCTTTGGGGACTAAGGAAGAAGAGGATCCATCAGGTTTGGCGGGGTTGCCAGGCCATGTTGAGGTTGGGAGAAGTCGAATGTCTTGGGTTCCCTGCACTGGTCCAAGAAGAGGCTACAGGTGTGGAGGGAGGAGGGGCGGGGGCTGGAGAAAGGCCCACATGGGGACACGCCGGCCTCCCCTTCCCCAGGACCCCAGTGATGGGAACCCTTGGGGTTAATTTATCAGTGAGTTCCTAATACCCTGGAGAGAGTAAGGGAAACAGTGACCGCAGAACACCCAGGCAGGGAGAAACTGGAGACCTCTGTTTATCCTAAATGAGTTTAGTCTGTGATTAAATGCTTTTAGGCTGAAACTTCTGCATTTGCGGTTTAGGGTGATTGGGGCCCAGTGTGAGCTCCCAGTTTAGGGTGGGCTCCAAGAAGCTGCCCCTCCGGCCTCCATTCCTGCACCCAGAGCAGTGTCTGCCTGGCAAGGAAGGGCTCCTCCACTCCCAAGTGCTTTAGAGACTGAGCCAGAACTGTACAGAGCAGCCACCATGCCAGCCTCGCCCGCCGCGGGAAAGACACGAGCCTGCCCTCCCTCTGCTGCTGCCCCTGCCCCGTTTGACCAGGCGGTTTGCACACTCATCCTGCCTGGTTCATGCTGATTCTTTGCCCTGATCTTGCCTGTCACTGGCACGTCTCCCACGGGGCCAGGACCACCAGCCTCCCCTGCAGTGATGCCACTGCCACTCAGTGGCCTGCAGGGAGGGCAGAGGCTGGCTGGTCTTGCTCTTACACAGACCCGATTCCCCAGCACAGCAGGGACGAGCCTGCCACTCTGAATCCCAGGTCAGCGGTGCAGTTGTTTAAAAGAGGCAACTCGTAACCGAGACAGAAAAGTGGCCACCGAGTGTGGATCCAGTGCCTCCACAGGCACCACCCCAGAGCCTCCGTACCCAGCCTCTGTCCTCCCAAGAGGTTGAGCATGTCTTTCTCCCCCATCTGGAGAGGTGACCAGCCTCTGGAGGGGCAAACCTCCCCCTGCTTAAGACCCACCCTTTGAGTCCTCACTTTCCGCACCCAGCTCAGACAGTGGGAAGTTGTACTTCCTCCCTGAAAAACCGCATGGTTACCCCAGGGCTGGGCTGGTCCTCTCTCTGTCCCAGGACAGTGCCATCAGCCCACAGCTCATTGCTGCAGGAGGGACCTTTAACACAAGAGCTGTCCCACCAGCCTTACTGACTATCCCTTCCCTACCCTCCCTTTTAAGGGTGATTTCTCTTTTAGGGGAGCCCTGGTGGTGCAGTGGTTAAGAGCTAGGCTGCTAACCAAAAGATCGACAGTTCGAATCCACCAGCTGCTCTTTGGAAACCCTCCGGGGCAGTTCTGCTCTGTCCTGTAGGGTTGCTATGAGTCAGAATTGACCCAACAGCAACGGGTTTGGGTTTTGGTTTTTTTCCATCTTGGGTCACTGCCAGTACACCTCTCGAGTCTGGGTCCTTCGGTCTAGTAGAACATGGATGTGGGCAGCTTTGGGGGTCCAGCCCTCCTGTAAGGGACGACAGCCAGGGCAGGGCTTGGGTCACCATCCTTCCTGGGGCTCTTGGGATTTTCACTGTCACCCCTGTGGGCAACTGCTTAACCACAGCCATACACCCTGGCCACACACAGAGATGCAGCCCTGCATCAGAGCCAGCAACAGTGTTATTCCATGTAATCTCTACATTTCTAAAAAGAAAATACAGTTCCACTTACAACACAGAGAGGGACCTAAATTAATAAGGAAAAAACAAAAACAGTTGCCATCAAGTCGACTCCAATTCATGGTGACCCCGTGTGTGTCAGAGTAGAGCTGTAGGGTTTTCAATGGCTGGTTTTTCAGAAGTAGATCACCAGGCCTTTCTTCCAAGGCACCTCTAGATAGATTCGAACCTCTAACCTTTCAGTTAGCAGTGAGAACATTAACCATTTGCACCACCCAGGGACTCCAGGTTATGAAAAGGCAGATGTTACTATAGACCTATTTTAGTCACATAGATAAAAATATTCCTAATTCCAGCAGCCTTTTCTTTTTAAGTATTTACCGTGTTCTAGAGCCTGGCCTGAGGCTCTTCCTCCTCCCAGCAGCTGTAGAGGTGAGTTTTCTTCTTCCTGCCTTACTGATGAGAAACCCCCTCCAAGAGATCAAGTCTCCATTACACATAGAATAGGAGTAGAAATCGGAATTGATTCCAGGGCACGGATTCCAAAGGCTCCTCTGACCAATAGACCCCGGACACTCTGCCGTCAAGACCTTTCCACCAACATCCAACCTTGGAGTCATTGACAAGCTGTGGTGAGGTGGAAGAGAATCCTGGAGCCCAGACAAGTCAGGTTTGCAGCCTGATGCTAGGTCCTGCTGTGCTGTGGGCAAGTTTTTTTTAACTTCTCTGGGCCTATTTCCTTATTTGTCAAAGAGGGCAGTAGTACCTCTGCCCAGGATCATGGCAATTAGAGATAATGAGTATAAGACACCTGGAACTACTTGGTACATAGTAGGTACTCAAGAATGGCAGCCACCTCCCCCAACCTCATATTTTAATATCAGGACTTAGAAGAATACTTCAGTTCATCTTAACAAATCAGTATTGTTCTGTGAGCAGAAACACAAATGTGATAAGAAGTCATTGCTGAGAGAATCTAGGCCAGAAGAGGGTGTCTGAAAACCAAGAGGTCCAAACTTGCCTTCTTACAGAAGCCTGCCTCCCCTAACATGCACGGGGCATTCTGGCACCACCACCACCTTCCCCTCTCACCTCACTTGGCAGTAGAGCTTCAGAGCCCTGTTTGTTGTTCACCTTGTTGGACCAATGTCAAATTTGCTCCATAACACTTGTGTGCAAGAAATCCATTATCTTGTTTTTCTAAATTAAACACACGCATGCTTGTTTATTATTAAATAATATAATAAAGAGAGCCTTCAATGAGAGGGCCCACAAAAGATCATGAATGGCCAGTTAGAAAAACAAAAGTCTGACTTTGTGCCCCTGCGTATGTTGTTGGGGGAAGGACTCCCCCTTAATGAGTCCTAAGAGTCCTGGAGGGCAGGCCAGACCATTTCAGGAGGGGCTGTTATGGTCACTGCTACGATACATATCATCTTGAGCTGACGGCCCAGAGAGGCACATAGCTTCCACCACTACAATCCTCTCCCTCCACTCCTGGCCAAGTCCCCAGACCTGCCCTGCAGTCCGATGGAAACAACCCCTAGAGTTCAGCCTCCACTTGCCAAGGCTTCTCCATCAGCACTAGGGAGCAGAACCCATGCCCCCCTCCAGTTATAGAATCTTCCTCCCAGCACCATTTCGCTTGTTCAAGCCTTTGAGATACCTCCTTGTCCCATCTAGCTCTTTCCTTCTTGGTTTTGAAAATAAAAACAATCAAAAAACTCTCCAAACTTTCTCCAGATGCCAAGGAAGCCTCAGACCTTCACTCCCCAGCTTGCCCACATGAGAGGGGAAGGAGGACACCCTCTCATGCTTTTGTGATCCAGCTGACAAGACAAGGGGGCCAAGTTAATTTTTTAGTTGTGTCATCCTGCTGCATGGGTCTGCCTCATCTGTCCCAAGAGATGATAAGCCTCTTGAGGTCAGGGACAAAGTCTTGTTTTCATTTATTCATATTTACTCATCACTCATAAGAGGTCTCACATACATCAGTGGCTGACAGCTCCCACATTCGCACTGGCAACTTTCACACCTGAGAGGAACAGCCCAGGAAGCTTCAGACTGTGTCCCTATAAGAACCACTCCCAATTTGCCTGGGGAGGGCTCACCTCCCGCTGAGAGAGTGGGATAGAAGGCAGCACTGGGGAGTGACTGTAGACATGGCAGTGGCCAAGGATCTAACTGAGAACCTCTGACTCCACCAAATCCTGGAGTCAGTGAAGGGGGATGAGATGCCAAGGATGGATCGAGCCGGGGGCAATTTAACCAGAGCTCTAAGGGCAAACTGGGACTTTTATAGATTGAGGCTGTCTGAGGGACCCAAGGAAAACGACCCAGCATCTCACTGTGAAGCGCAGCTCTGTGCTTTCAGGACTCTGCCAGACGTGGAATGTGGTGTCCACCTGTGTAATGTCCCATGTGGAGGGAGGCATGTGGAACAAAGGGCATCCACAGGAAAATCGAGCGATTATCAGACACAGTTCCATTTAAACAGAATGAAGTAGAATGCTGAGGGAAAAAAAAAAAATCTGTTCAGGAAGGGTTTAAAAATGAAAGAGATGACATTAAAACAAGAGAAATAACCCTTTCTTTTTTTCAACAAAGTGTTGCTTTTTAAAACCTGGATCTAACACAGAGAAGTCAAACAGATCCTTCTGTACGCAGCACTTAGGGCAGCTACTGCTGATGGATTGGGCTTGGCATCTGAGGTGAAATCTGAGACCTAATCAAGTTTCAGCAAGAGTCCTATAATTGATTATTAATGTCTGCCAAGGGCACGGAAGGAGCAGGACTGGCTCAAGTGCCAGGAATTTGCCATCCTTCCTGAGCAATCTCTTTCAAATCCTCCCATCCATCCCCCCAGCCCCAAAAGGTGGTCATGAACATGCAAAAGGTAGAGGCATAGCTGTTCCTCCTAACACTGCAGTAAACAAACTTGGCCGTTGATTGAATCATTTGTTCATTCATTCAGAGAGTGACTGTGCTCTGCCTGTATGAAAGACACCAGGCCAAGGATGTTGGAGAATTCAGAAAAGAGAAAGACTCACTTGAGGCTGCAAATCTCTTACCATCTAATTCGAGAGATAGAATGTGAAATAGAATTAATTGCGATACAAGAAAGCCCTAACTGTAAAACCAGACAATCTAATATGAAACCAGAATGGGGTTCAGTTTCTCAGTGTGGACATTTGCTCACGACCTAATGAGCACTTTATACACGCTGAAATGTCGTTTTTCTGTTTTTCTTTTTTGTTTGGTTGGTGGTTTTGTCAAGTTTTGAAACCAGCTAGACTTTTCCTTCAAAATCATGAAAAGTACCAGTAATGTTTTTTGGTAAAGAAAGGAGACACAGAGAAGTCCCTAAAGGGTCAACAACGTTAAACTAAATACCTAAATCTTCGACAAAGGCTTCGAATAGACCCAGAGAACACGTAATTTCTTTCTTTGAATAATACTTTATTCTCACGTTTGACATATGGGTAATTTTCCTGAAACTGCTAGGCTTTGAGACAACACTATTTTATGAACTGTAACCTTGGGATAGAATCTCTGCATTCTTTCATCTAATCATTTCATTTTTTAAAACAAGTAGCATTTACCCAAGTGCAGTAACCTACTATAGAATACCTTATAGTTGTGGTGGAATTGATGAGATGGACTAAACATTCTTAAACCAAGTCTCTTTATATAAAGTGAAATTGTGGCCTGTTATCCCTTTTCCTCCCTGTACTCTCTGGAAAAGAGGACAGGCAGATTGAGTCAGCTGACAGCTCAGTCAGTGCCAGGGATAGCATATTTGGAATATTTCTTGTGTTTTTCCCTTTTTTAAAGTGCAATTTATAACTTGAGGTAAAAAGATTGGTTACTTTATTTTGTATAGATCACCTATCATCGTGGCCGTGGGGTTTCTTGCAGGGAGGGTTGTACACCACAGAGTTCAGAGCACCCTGTGGAGATTCTGTAGGCTCACCTCATGGGGGGAGGGGGCAGGAAAGACTAGGCCTTGAGGCCCAGGGTCCACTGGCCGCTGGTGTGACTCTCTGGATCCCCACAGGATTTCTCGGAGCTGCAGCTTTAAAATGGACTCCGGACCGTGTCTGGGAGGTAGCAACAGTTTGGGGGGTATAGGTCGCTGAGGCGAGAGAACAGACGGTGAACATGCCTGATTTCCAAAGTGCCTTTCTTGCTGAGTACCCAGGGATATTAATAGCATCATCATATTAATCTAGAAATAAGGTCAGTAAAGTACTTGATACTCCCTGCAGACAGACCCTGCTTCCCTAATCCCCCCCACGTCCTTCCGAGGTCCTGAGCAGCACGGCAGCAGTTCGTCTCCCTGGTGAGGAGAAAACCAGTTTCCCTGGACTGCTGGGACTGTCCTCCCATCTGGCTGTAAAACACCGGGGTTCTGAGTCAGGAAGCTGACAGGGCTCTCGGTTTGCTTTGTTTTGCTTTTAGAATTACCTCTCTGTGGTCCCATTTTGTTTTCCATTCCCGCAAATGCCTGTGTTTCAAGCTCACTTTTGGGCCGTGTTTATAAGCCCCACACCACGTGAGGACTCTGGATTGTTTGTCATGCTGGACTTCGGCCTCTGTTATCGGATGGGCCCTCACCTCAGTCCTGAGGCACGCTGGGCAGGCACAGAAGCCAGCCACCGCGGGGCCCATTGGCCCCAGACACGGAAAGATGCATCTGCACCAGGATGTTTTCTCTGTGCCTTCTGCCCTGATTCTGCCCTGTCTTTCCCCACAATTCACCACATCATGACCTCTCCCTGACACACTTGGTGTGCCTCTTTTCTTCTCTCCAGTCACTATCCTGTGAACTCTGCCCTCAAAATGCCTGTCTTTTCTGACCATCTTTTTTCTCCCCACTGCCTTCCCCTAGAAATCCCTGGGTGGTACAAATGGTTAAGCGTCAGAAAGGTCAGAGGTTCAAGTCCACCCAGAAGCACCTCAGAAGGAAGGACTGGCAGTCTACTTCCAAAAAATCAGCTATTGAAAACCCTGTGGAACACAGTTCTGTTCTGATACACATGGGTCACCAGGAGTCAGAGTTGACTCATCGGCCACTGGTACTCACGTCTTTCCCGTAGTCTCCCCTCTCCTCCAGAGAAGTATCAGGAAGGTATGCCAGCTCCTCTACACTATGGCCACCAGCTCTCTTCCAGGCCTTAGGTGACCAGCCTGTTGCACAGGTGACAGTCCTCAGATGTGCCCCACACCTGCTGTCCTGGGCCTCCACTGCAGTTCCAGACGGCTGGATGCACTCCCCAGCACTCGCCCTTCATTCTCCCTCCACACAACTATGCTATAAGGCCCAGATGCCCCCTCCACCGTGCAGCTGTCCCTGATTCTTCACTCCCATTGTGTTTCCTCAGCACGACCCTCGCATTAGTTACCCTAGGCTGCAGATTCATATACTTGCTCCCCTCCCTGCCTTCCCATGGGGAGCAGCCTTTCCTTGCTCATCTTCGAATGTGTGTGGAGTGCAGTGGAATCTGTACAGTTGGGTTGGAGTCACACCTCTGAGCTGGGAAAGTGAATAACAGGGATTCTTAGATCAGGGTGACTTCACTGAAGGTTTTGTGACTAGAAAATTTGGGAAACAATTTTATGTTATCAGTTGTTAAAGAAGAGGCAAGGGATAGAGTTGGTTTTCCAATAGCATAATGTTTTTCTCACTTTTTCCCTCTTGTGCTGCGTTCAACCCGCATGGCCCTGCCACAGGCTTTCCCCCTAGTTCCCTGGGATGACAGCACCGCCAGGATCCAAGCTCAGCCAGGCACACCTGTGGCCCCGTCCTAATGTCTGTCTGCTTGTCCTGGCTTCCTTCCTGCTGCCAGCCTGCCTGCTACTGAGGGACTGTTGGTCCAGATCCAAGGTGCTGCTTTCCTCTGGGGGAAACGGTCCCCGTCCATGGACAGGCTGTGCGCTGGGAGCTCCGATGTCAGAGGCAGGCTGTTAGTTCCGGAGACGGTACTTTAAAGCCGGCAGGTGTGATGTTTGTGTTTGTTTTTGAGTGAGGCAAATGTGCTGTTCAAAAGACCGTGTGTGTATGTGCTCACACCCCCTGAGTCTGCTTGAACATCTAACACCTACCAGCTCCCTGACAAGAACATTTGTGGCACATAAAAGGCATTAAAGAGTCGTGGGAGTGAGGCGGTGAGGATGAGTCACCGGAGAACGTGCCGGGCCGCAGCCTTTGAGAGCAGCGGGACGCAGAGCTCGGCACCTGGGTCCTCACTAGCTCGCACCTCGAGCCAAGTAGGAGCTCGCGGGGTGGGTGTGATCTTCCTTCCGCGGGCCCCCACCACCCGCAGAGCCCCCAGCTCACTGTGCCCACCGGGCTCCTCTGATACCTGAGGGTTTTGATTTGCCAGGTGGGACTGTGGAAACTGTGGGCCCCAGAGGATAAGCCGTGAACCGCTGTTTCTCACTTCGCCATACTCCTCACAGCACAGGGAGGCAGCAGGGGGGCATGGCCCCACCGAGGCTGGAGAGAGTAGAAAAATGCCTGCAGAACGCCTGAGAAGACGTACAGTGGAGGATCTGAGGGAAGAGTGGGCCCCACACACCAGCCCTGCGGGCAGAGCCTGTTCTCACTGCTCTCTACCCAGTGCAGCCCCTCCCTCCCGACTCCAGGAGGCCACCTCATCTACCACGCCCTCCTTGGCTTCAGGGTCTGATGTCTGCAACAGGACTGGGGAGAAGGAGACGTGCACAGTCCTCTGTGGAGCTGGGGAGGAGGACATAATTGTGGCAAAAGCCAGTGATTTTTTGCGGAGCCTACCGCTTTCTGAGGTCTTTCGGGGATGCTCATAGTTGATTCAGGGAATATGGTATCCACCAGCAAGGTTGGAAGGAGAAGGGGAGACCATTGTCATGGGGGGTGGGTGCTGAGATGTTTGGTGGGAGACATGTTGGGGGAGTCATGAAAATGTGACTGGCTTGACGAGGGATTGGGGGTGTGAGCGGTTGGGGAGAGTTCTTGGAACTCCCCGGAAGTGCCTGGGAGAGCTGCTGACCAAGCCGGTTGTCTGTGTGTACCCCTTCTCTTTATACCCCACCCCTAGTTCAAAGGGCTTGGCTGACGGAAAGGGAACTCTAGGGCACTAGGGTGGGCCTCCCCTGTCACAGGCCCCAGCCGCATGGACACACATATGGCTGTCTAGAGGCCCAAGAAGATGTGGCGCTGGCACAGGCAAGACAGAAACTTCACAGACCTTCAGTTAAGCACGCTCCCCGCTTTTTATTGAAGTCCCTGGGGGTACAATGGCTAGTGTGCTCAGCTACAGCTGAAAGGTTGGAAGTTCGAGTCCATACAGTGGCATCATGGAAGACAGCCTGGTGATCTACTTTCTAAAAATCTGCCATTGAAAACCCTATGGAGCACAGTTATTCTCTGACACACATGGGGGCGCCCTGAGTTGTAATCAACTCAGCAGCAACTGGTTTGGTTACTTATTAAGTTGAGTTAAGGTGATAGAACGGGTGCTGCCTTGATATAAAACTGCCCTTGGGGTACAGTTTGCCTGTGTTCAGCAGCACATGTAGGGGTACCAGGTGTAGCTGTACCCCACATGCTATTTTATTTTCTGAGGTCAGGCTCCTCTGTCTGGAGAACCATTAAGTGCCTCTGGATGGATTTTAGGAAATTCAGTAATGGAGAGACTATTGAGCCTCCTGAAGTTACAGGATCTCTAGGGTGGGCCTCCCATGCCGTCAAGCTATAGTTTGGAAATTCAGTCAAATATGGTAAACAGGTTCTTCCACCTCTCTGGACCACAGTGCTGACTATTACAAAGAAATGTGCAGATAAAAATGTGCTCCCATTTTTATTTATGCAAGAGACAGCAAATTTTAAACCCCATTTAAAAGAGTTATTTTATTGGTGAAAATATACACAGCAAAATATACACCAAAAAAAAAAAAAAAAAACACACACACAACCAAACCCGTTGTCCTTGAGTCGATTCCAACTTATAGCGACTCTATAGGACAGAGTAGAACTGCCCCATAGAGTTTCCATGGAGTGCCTGGTAGATTCAAACTGCCCACCTTTTGGTTAGCAGCTGTAGCACTTAACCACTACGCCACACGAGTTTCCAAAGCACACGCCAGTTCATCAATTTCTACTGTATAATTCAGTGAAGTTGATTACGTTCTTCAAGTTGTGCAACTATTCTCACTATCCTTTTCCAAATTATTCTACAACCATTAACATAAACTCACTGCCCCCTAAGCTTCCTATCTGACCTTTCCACTTGCTGTTGTCACTTTGATCATGTAGATAATTCTTTAAAAGAGCACAGTGCTCAAGGGAGACATGCTTTTCTGATTAAGCTAAACTATTGTTTGGTTCACAGATGATTTCAGGGGATAGTTTTGGTTTAAGGTTTAAAGATTTTCTCAGGGCAGATAGTTTGGCGAGGAGGAGGGTCATTCAGCCTCAGTGGCTCCAGAAAGTCTGGAGTCCTTGAGAATTTGAAATTCTGTTCCGCAGTCTTTCTCCTTTGGATGAGGATTCCTCTATAGAATCTTTGATCAACACATTCGGTGATAGTAGCCAGGCACCATCCAGTTCTTCTGGTCTCATGGCAAAGGATGCAGTTTTAAACCTCATTGTTAATCAAACCTGAAAAAAAAAATGTTACAATTTGAGCAACTAGCTGGCACCTTGCCTCTCTCCTTTTGTTTCCCTGTAGGTCTGTTTCTTCATAATTACTAGACTCAGTGACAAAACAGCAATGGACTTAGTCAGTACATAGAGCTTACATTATTTGTTAAACCACAGTGGCCCTTCTGGAAATTCAGAAATAGAATTTGTTTTATTAGGACACTTGAAAGAAAGTATCAAAAAGAGAGGAAAAGAAAAGAAAGCAAAGAAACTAGCCACAGATCTGCCCCATAAAACAGCCGATTTGTGTGCCCAGCAGCCTAAAAACAGCACATTCTGTAGCCAACTGGCAAGAGGAGGGAAAAGTTAACTCCCCTACCTTGTTGTTCATTTGACAGGAGCCTCAGGAACTGCATTCATCATTTTGGTCTTAAACAAGGGATGTCGTTCGTAGAAAGGGTTTTACTTTTTAATCACTTTTTCAGGTATGGTGTTTTTTTACCACTATACTGCCATTAGCCTAGAAAGTTAATTACTCTGTTCTTTCACATTGACCTTGAGAGTATTTCATATCTGATAACAGTGACATTTGGGTTTTCTAATTTAGAAGCACAAAGGAAGTTGAGAGAAATAGTGTATGAACCTGATTCACACTTTGGGGAAAAGTACTCAGGTGAAGTTATAGACTCGTGGAACTGGGAGCAAAGGTAATATTATTAGACTTCAGCATTAAATATGATTAAAGCGACAAGAGGGATAGCGTCGATACCCCTTCGTGTGTACAACTGTGGCTTGCATTTCAGCCCTGATAATGTGCAGGTTGGAGCGTGTGGGCACATACCAGGGAATGTTTGTGCTTACTTAAAACTCTTTACTTCCCTGGCAGGAATAAGCATTACTAGAAACCCTTTGCCTTTGCCTGCAGTTTCATAGGATGTGGTTTTAGGGAAGGGGCACTTTCCCCCAGAAACACACTAGTAGAAATGCCAGCTCTTTGGTAAAGGGTCACTGTGAAATGATTTAATGGAAAGAAAAGAGCAAAATATCAGAAATTGGCAGCTTGGGGAGACGAGATATTTAAAATTGCCTGAATCAGTCAATGTGTTGACATTTTTTTAATTGTTGATTATGGTAAAAATCTAAATAACAAAATATTTGCTAGTTTAGTATTTTTTACGTGTATGATTCAGTGACATTGGTTTGGTTCATCGTGTTGTGCAACCATCACCACTATCCATTTCCAGATTATTCCACCACCATTAACAGAAACTCAGTGCCCCCAAAGCTAAGACTCCCCCTTTCTACCTCCATCCCACCCCTGGTAACCTCCAGTGAACGTCGGTCTCTATGCGTTTGCCTATTCTAGACATTTCATGTAAGTGGGATCATGTGCTATTTGTCCTTTGGTGAGGGACTTATTTCACTCAGCGTAATGTTTGAAGGTTCATCCGTGTTGTAGCATGTATCAGGGCTTCATTTCCCTTTGTGGCTGAGTTCTTTGACCATATTTGGCCTTTTTAAAGGCTGCTTGGTTTGGTTTTGCACGTGAAGTGAAAGGGTTAGCTCCTTTTGGATCCCACTCACCCCAGGGCTGGGCAAAGGCTCCTGAGCCTGATGCCAGCACAGGCTTCTGGAATCCATTCTGTGATGCTTTGGGCTAGCCTCATCTCTCAGTGGGAAGAATGAGAGTTCTTATTCAGCTGCCATAGAAAACCATGTTTAAACACAATTATTTTGGGATGATAATGACGGAGGGGTGAGGGCAAAATGTAACTGTCACCTTCTGCTCCTCTGGGGAACATGTGATGTCTCAGTCTCAAAGACAAAGGCAGCCGGCAGCTGGACTTTCCTCAGTGTTAGCGTGGTGGTAGATGCCAAACCTCATGGACCCTGTAAATTATTTGGGTGCTTATGCAGCAACGTGAAAGCCAAAAACAAGCTTGAAATTTATTTTCCTCACCACATCAAGATCAGAGTTAACTTTTTTTGTGGTTTCGTACACATGAAATAAAAATTAGAAGAGTTAATTAATCCTATTGGGAAATTGTAATGCTTCCATTAAAAAGAAGAAGAAAAAAAAAAGCTTTCTTTATCCTTTTCTTTGAAAAGCACCACAAATTACTGTTTACTTTCAGGTTTTCTCCTAGATTTTAACTTACCTTCTAACCATTAAAGTATAGGAATATTTTGAATATTCATCCAGTTTAAAAACAATTAAATTTACTGGTTTAACCTTCCTTCTTCTTGTGTTGTCATTGTTATTATGGCCACTGTCCATTGGTCATTCATTGTGGTGTGAGAAAACAAACTGAAGAAAATTCATTTTTCTCTTCATATTCGTATCTACCATGTCTGTTTACCACTTCCGACAGCTAAAACACTTTGGCTAGGTCTTGTTGGTGTTGGTTTTAATCCTTGCAAACTGGTGGTTCCTGCCCAGTAACTCCCAAGCTGTCTCTCAGGTACTTGTTTGTCAAAATACGTTGACTGCATCCTTGTGAAAATTGTGTGTTTTAAGAATTGCAAGGGGCCTCAGCTGGGTTTGGTGCCAGGTGAGCCCAGATCTCCAGCTGCATGGCTCCCAGTCCACATCATGGCCAGTGGAAAGGGGGACCATTCATACTGTGTTATGAATTGAATTGTGTCCCCCTCCAAGTTATGCTGAAGCCCTAACCCCTGCACCTGTAAATATGACTCTGTTTGGAAATAGGGTTTTTTTTTTCTTTTTTATTATGTTGATGAGCTCATACCAGAGTGGGGTGGGTCCCAAACCTAATCACTTCTGAGTGGTATCTTATATAAAGAGCAGAATAGACACAGAGACACATACAGGGGAAAAACTGATACTATGTGAGAACCCATCTACAGGGAATGCTAAGGATTGCTGGCAGACACTAGAAACTAGGAGAGAGGCCCACAGAAGGAACCATCAATGTGGCCAAGACCCTGATTTGGACTTCTAGCCTCCAGAGCTGTGAGACGCTAAATTTCTGTTGTTTAAAGCCACCCACTTGTATTATTTGTGTTACAGCAGCACTAGGAAACTAAGACAGCCCTGGTCTACGCTGGGGCTGTCCACTTGGACAAGATGCCCAGCTTTGCTGGGAGGATGAGAGCAGAAGTCCAGGCCAGGGGAGATGTGCCCAGGAGGCAGAAGAAGAATGAGGAGGAGGGTTAAAGGCACATAAGGGGACATGAGCCCTTGACACAGAGGAGATGAGTGGAAACTGAGAGAAAAAAGAGACAACAAAATGACTCTAAGGATGCTGGTAAACAGGAATGTTTTTACAGGCCTGTTTTCAAAGATTGAATGTGCAGTGTGAGCCTTAGACTGGCTGAAAGGAGGAAGCTGTGGCTGTAAAAACTTGTCAAGACCGAAAGGGGTTACACCAAGCAGACTGTGGACTCTTGGAATCGAAGAGACTTCAAAGGAGAGTGTTGTTGTTGTTGGGTGCCATCGAGTTGATTGCGACTCCTGGCATCTTCATGTGACATAGTAGAATTGCCCCATAGGGTTTTCTTGGCTATAATCTTTACAGAAGCATATAATCAGATCTGTCTCTTGTGGAGCCACTGGGTGGGTTTGAACCTCCAATTTTTGGTTAGAAGCTGAGCGCTTAACCATTGTGCCACCACAGCTCTGTCTTTTCAGAGTGACATAGTCTGGCTGGGTTTTTTGTGTTTTTTTTTTTAACTTTTTTTTAGCATGTACAATACTGGGCATGTTGCACTTTCCTGGTCCAAAAAGGAGGCAGCCAGACAGAGGCGCAGGGAATCATGGGGCCCTTTTTTATTCTAGCAACTCCTCATCTGCAAATATTGTTCGGCCTCCATTACATCAGGCTGGAAGAGCTCATGGGGGAGAGCGGGGGTCTGTGGCTGAGGGCACATTTGGGCACCGACTGTGACGCTTTTTGCATGTACACCACTGATCTCTCCATGCAGTCACTCCCTTTAACTCTCAAATGGGAATTATCAGGTCCCAGGTTGTAGTAGGGTAAAACGAAAGCACCAAGGAAAGCGGAAGGCACTTGGCCATTGTGAGGAAATGGCCAGAAATGGCGCCCCCTTTGCGCGTGGTGCAGAGATGGGTCCTGGCAAACATGAGCCATGTTATCACTGCTGTTGACATGCCCGCAGTGACAAGGGGCATGCTGAGCACCTGTGTACCAGGCCCTGTCTCATGCTTTACACAGTGAACTCACCCTAGCCCCACAATTCAGGTTACTACAATTGTGCCATTTTACAGAGAGGGAAACTCAGGCATATGGTAAGTCACTTGCCCAAAGTCACCAAGTGGGGGATCCACGGTGGAGCCCAGACACTCTGGCCCTGGAGCCTGTGCTCCTAACACACCACAGTTCTGTCTTTGCAGAGTTTACAGTCTCCTCAGGACCTGAGCACAGGGTCTGGCATGAAGGGGGCACCCCAGAAACACTGGACAGAAGGACAGATGGGTAGAGGACTAGGAGGAGGGAGGGAAGCTTGGAAGGAAGAATACACGGAAGAAGGAGGGAAGGATGTGTTCATCCAGGAAGCACTCAGAATTAAACACAGAAGAAATTTTTTAGGAGAAACACTGTGGGAGAAAAGGGGAGGGAGTCAGGAGTGGCTGGGATAGCTATCAGATATTGTGGGTCTGATCCTGAGGAAAGAAAGCAAGGTTGGACTGAAGTGCAGTTCTAAGGGAAGCTCGGCCAGGCTGTCAGGGAGTCCTGGCCTCGGTATCCCTCCTGTGCTCAGTCACTGGCTGGGAGCAGCCTGTGGGAAGCATGGCCAGTTCCAATGCAGAGATGATTTAAGAGCACAGCAGCTGGGGCTGTCAGTCAGTGAGCTCCCTGCAGTCAGAGAATTGAGAGGCGCAGTTTCACGGCTGCCGCGAAAGAGGACGGACGCATGGATGGTGTATCAGCTTCCTGGGGCTGCTGTAACAAAATCCCACAAACTGGGTGGCTTATAAGATCAGAAATGTATTGTCTTACAGTTCTGGAGGCTGGGAGTCTGAAATCTGGGTGTTGGCGGGCGAATCTGTTCCATGCGTCTCTCCTAGCTCCTAGTGACAGCCGATGTTCTTGGTGTTCCTTGGCTGGTAGACGCGTCTTCACATGGCTATCATTTCTCCACCGCTGTGTGTCTTCTCTTTTATAAGGGCCCAGTCATCTAGGATTAGGACCCACCCTACTCCCGTATGACCTCATGTTAACCTTACTGATAATATCTCGAAAGATCCTGTGTCCAAACAGGGTCATATTCACAGGTTACAGGGGTTAGAACTTCCACATATCTTTTGAGGGGGACACAATTCGATCCATAACAGATGGAAAAAAAAGTAGGATGCGTGGCTGGAAGGACGTATGATGGAAGGAAGGAAGGAAGAAAATGTTACAGCCACAGTCCAGCCTCTTCTAGTCGAGCCTTTGCTCTCCCTCCCCATCAGCAGTGTAGGGAATCAGTAAGACTTTTTTTTTTTTTAATTCACCCAAAACTTGTTGACCACCTGCTACCTCCCTGCTACATATTCCTTCCCTCAAGGAATTCACTACTAAAAAGGAAAGATAAGACTAGTCTGTTAATTACTCAAATGCCCAGCAGGAGTGGTAGCGCCCTATGCAGGGGGCACATAAAGTAGACTGGAAGGCCCAAGGAAGGTGTAATGACTGCCAGCCAGGGGCTGATCTTAAAGGAAGAGAGGAACTGAGAATGCATAGATGGTCCTCCATTGACATGCCACCCCTGTGTTGCGGGAAACTGCAGAATGGTTGTTTGGTTTGGGTATAGATCCCATGGAGGTAGAGGGGGAAACAGAAACTGGGAAAGAAAGCAGAGAATATAGTTTGAGACCTGGTTATGAACAGCGTTAAATATCCATCTAAGAAACATGGACATCTTCCTGTTGAACATGGAGTAATTGTCTTTGTCTTTTGGAATAATGTGCCGGGTTAGCGTACGCACCTTGCATGGATTCCCAAGTCTTGTTATTTAATGAAAAACGTGAGTTGCAGAAAAACATGCCCAGTGTGATAGCATCAGTGGAAAAATACTACGCACGATAATTGTGTGTGTTTTCTATGGATGAAAGGACCCCTCCGCACACTGCTGACAGCAGTTACCTTTGAGATGAGAAGCAAGATCGCTGGCTTGGGGGTGGGAAGTACTGAAGGGTGATGTCAGCAGTTTTGGTAATCTTTCCATTTTATTTGAACAAGGAAAATGGTATCTTGCCATTAAAATGTAATTTTAAAATTCAAGAGATAATGGAATCATTGGCTTATTTCCTAGCTCTAAAATCTTCTACTAGAGCCTGCAAATTCTGAGAATTGGGAAGATAAATTCTCTGAAACCAAACAAAATCCAGAGGGGGAAGCTGACATTCCCCTAATCCTGCAAAGAGAAGGGACCCTTCAGGCCATACTGGGATCACAGGCCTGCGCAGCCTCATTGTGGGTGGGTCGATTATCAGTTTCAGGTTATGAAGGATGCCCTTGACCCTCTCTGACCTTGCGGAATCATCCGCCTTCCTGCCCACGCCTGGGATCCCCCCGGTGATGGTGGCTGGCTCCGGGCAGCCGGGGTGAGTATGTTTTTCTCTTTCCTGGCACCGGGATCATTTTCTTGGAGAGTCTCTGTGGACGTTGGCAAATAGTTTTGGCCTTCTTCCAAGAGATTGGGTTTATACCAGTCTAAATGAGGCAGGCATTTAATCAGTCACCCAGGGAACAGGCTCAAGGCCCTCTGGTGTCTTCTTTATAATTAATTTTTAACATTTGTTTTCAGTATAAAATTTGGGCCTTTATCCTCTTTGAAATAAAAACATAGCGTGCGTATTAGACTGTATTGGCACTCAACTCCACACACCATTCTTTTATTCCCTTCCAACTATTAACTCCTATTAAGCGAGACAGAGGGGTAATAAGATTCCCTGCACTCCCCTGGCTCGCTGGCTCGTGGCAGCGCCTCATCCTCCGTAATTGCCTTTGGTGGCTGGGCTCTTTCCTGTCATCAATGTGCCCTGTGCCCCCTTCCCCGCCCTAGCCGCTGGGAGGCTCCGGTCGACTGAAGCTGTTGTTAACAAGACACAGGGGGTCTTTTCTGGGTTTGTAACTGTGGGATTTAAACTTCACCTGTTGGAGATTATTTCTGGTTTGTTCATTGGTTGGTTGGTTTGACCTGCTCTTGGCTTCAGAGAGCCCTGGGCCAAAGAGTACGGAACGTCGCAGAGGTTCTCCATCCTTGGTGTGTGCGAGCCACACCTAGGACTGTGATTAAAAGTACAGATGCTGAGGCCTTCGAACCTCAAACCCACTGAATCAGGATCTCCAGGCTGAAGGGAAAACTAACTGGCTTTTTTTTTTTTTTTTTTTTTTTTTTTAAGCTGTGTAATTATTTGCAGGAGTCCCTGGGTACTGCAAATGCTTAATGTGCTCAGCTGCTAACCAAAAGTTTGGAGGTTTGAGTCTACGCAGAGGCTCCTTGGAAAAAAGGCCTGGTGATCTAGTGAAAAATCAGCCATTGAAAATCCTATGGAGCACAGTTCTACTGTGACATGCATGAGGTCTCCCTCAGTCAATAGTCAAGGCAACTGGTTTTAATTATTTGCGAGTCTCTGAGTTCAGTGATCATTTTTCACTTTCTTTCAAAGAGGTTTCAGCGCAAATTTATCTTTAATCTGGGTTTGCCCTCAGGGCTGCCATATCCCCTTTGTGCAGATTAGAAACAGGGACCCTTCTCTCTGGGCAGCTACAGGCCACACAGGAGGTAAAGCTTGGCCTGTGGAGCCTAGGATGGGTTTCAGCCCCACTCAACCCCTTGGCCAGGAGTCTTTGTGCAGTTAACAACTCACACACTCACACATGACAGCCTTGTATTTTCACTTACAGTTATTATCTGTAACCCTCACAGCAGCCCTTAAGGTTTTACGTTCAGGAAACTGAGGCTCAGGAAGTTTGATTTCCCTGAGATAACACAGCCAGAAGGAGGCTCAGTCTCAAGCCAGGCCCTGAGGTGGCAACCAGTCAGATTGACAGGAAATTATTTATAGCCAATGCCTCTCTTCTTCCACAAGGCCATGGGTAATTCCTCGTCCCCCTTCCCTCTGAGGAAATTATTAACTCAGGAGCCTGTGGAAGGTCGCTTGAGCCAGGAGTTCGCTGCTTCTCTTCGCTGCCGAGTGAGCAGAGGCCTGGGGCCTCCAAATGATGAATGAGGAAGTGTTTATGAAGCACCGGGGACCTGGGCAAGAGGCACGTGACATGGTAAAGCCTTAACGATCAAGTCTTTATGAAAGGGTTGTTTTTCCAGTCAACCATCACAGTTTGAAGTCCAGATTCTCTTTTCCTTAAGTGTCGGACTGTGAGCAAAGGGCTGAAATTTAAAAGAAGGGATCCCAAAATTTTGGAGTCCATGATGATGACCCTTTACCAAAGTTACCTGTTCTCTCCATGAGCAGCTCAGTTGTCTGTCTTCTGGAGCGAGGAGTTGGCCTGAGTGGGGCTGTTGCTAGTTGTCTCATCTCTAAGGCTCCTGCACTGGTTAGCAATGGCTGCATCACCAGCCACCCCAGAGCTCAGTGGCTTCACCAATACTCACATGTTATCTGTATCTGCAGGTCTGCAGGGGTTCAGCTGATTGGGCTGGGCTCAGCTGGGTCCCCTGCTTCCAACTGTAGTGCCTGGGTAGCTGCGCTCGTCCAGGCAGGTCTGTGGGTCAGCTGAGTGCCTCTGTTCTCTTGTCTCTCACCGTCGGTTGATCAGTGAGGTAGCCAGGCATGCTCTGCTCAGGATGACGGCAGAGGAGCAAGAGGACAAGCGAAACACAACAAGCCTCTTGAGACCTAGGCTCAAGACTGGCACGCCATCTCTGTGCCTCGTTCCGTTGGCCAAAGTAAGTTACATGGCCAAACCCAAAGTCAGTGGGCAGAGAAGTCCACTTTGCTCCCCTCTTCAGTGGGAGGAACTGCAAATTCACATGGCAGAGAGCAGGGATGGGCAGTAAGAACTGGGCTAATAATGGCCCCTGCCTCAGTTCCCCATCCCTGGTGGCTCATCTGGTGGAACTTCTTCCTCATCTCCCTTCCTCGCAGGAGCCAGGGCCACCCCTCCCACAGACACTGTCCTCCTAGACATGCTGTCACCCAGCAAACTGTTCACATTTTTAGAGAAAAGTGGTTCCACATCAAATGTTTTTCATTCGATTCTTAAAGGCTCTTAAAAGGTTTTTTGTTTGTTTTTTCTAGAAATGCCTCCATCCACACTCTGAGATCACCACCTCCGCTTTGCTCACTTTCTTTGTTTTGTAACTTCTGAAATATCCAGACCACCTTCCTTACAGGGTGGTAGCTTATCATCGGCCCTTTATCAGTTTGAATGCGTTAGGTCTTTTGCAAACAGAGGTAGGGCGGGGTCTCCAGACACACTTGTTAACTGTGGAAAGGGGCCCCTGGTTTCACCCTCCTTTGATGCTGCCTTATCCACCTGGCCACCAGGTGGCACATAAGCAACATTGTCTCCGTCCTTGTTTCCTGTGGGTGCACCATTATGGGCTGAAAGGCAGTATGAGAGTTCAGCTAGTCTGTCCCTAAAAATGCCTGGGCATTAGAATCAGCTGGGGAGTTGAATACAAATTCAGATTCCTGGGCTACTGGGGGTGGAGCTGGAGGACAAACTCACTAGGGAACCACTGGTCCGAGCCACTTCACCTACCTTCCCATCTCCACTTGGAATGCCACTCAAACTATTCCAGATACTGCTATCTGCTGATCCTCTTATTGTTTGTTACCCAGATCAGTAAAACACAGTGGCATTAAAGAGTGTTGTGCAGATGTCCTCTTTTTATCATTAAGGTGGGAAGTTCGCATTCTTGCAAAATCTGAACCCATCTTATTGTGTGACGAGAGGTAACAGAAGACGACTCTCTCTTGCACTAAGAGCAATAGAGTCAGACTTCTTTGGTTCCTACAAGAGCCCCAGTTTAAAAAAAAAAAAAATTGGTTCAGCATAGAGAAATTAGTTAACTCTGAACACTAGTTACTGGCTTCAGGCTTTAGATTCTTCATGCCACTTGTTAGGTACCATTAAGTTGATTCTCACTCATAACAATCCCATGTAACAGGGTAGAACTGCCCCATAGGTTTTTCTTAGCTGTAATCTTTCTGGGAGTAGATCAGCGGCTCTTTCTCCTGAGGAGCTGTTGGGTGGGTTTGAACTGCCAACATTTCTGTTAGCAGTTGAGTGCTAACCATTGTGCAACCAGGGCTCCTTTCATGTCACTAGAGTTCAAATCTCCATGTAAAATCCTATCCAAGGCTGACTATGATGGGCTGGTGAGCCCTTCACCCCTATAGTTTCTGTGGCTATTTGTTCTGTGGAAAGGGTAACTGGGCCAGGAATCACAGGCGCAGATTTTAGACTCAACCCATTTCTGACTCTGACCTCCCTTCCCCATCATTTCCCTATTCTGACCTTAGTGTCTTCATCCGAAAATGAAGTGGTTCAATTAGGTTCTCTGCAGTCCTGTCACTCAGAGTGTGGTCCATGGGCTGGCAGGGCTGATATCACCAGGAGCTTGTCAGAAATACCGAATTCAAGACTCCACCCCAGACCTGCTGAATCGGAACATGCACGTGATCCATGTACACATTAAGTTTTGAGAAGCACTATTCTATAATGTTCCTTCTAGGAGCCTCAAATTTTGTGCCTTTAAAAGTGAAAGCCTGTCTTGAAGACCTTCTGGTCCCTTTGTGGTCAGTATTACTAATGATTCCTAGGGGTTGCTATGAATCGGAATTGACTCAGTGACAAACAACTCATAGCAACCCCATAGGACAGAGTAGAACTCCCCCCATAGGGTTTCCTAGGCTGTAATCTTTACAGAAGCCGATTGCCAGGTCTTTCTCCCACAGAGTGACCGGGGGGTTTAAACTGCCAAACTTTTGGTTAGCAGCCAAGTGCTTAACCACTGCAGCACAAGGGCTTCTGATTCCTGGTGCTGCATTCTAGGGAAAGAGGCCTCATGTTCTTTCATGCCAAGGATGAGGGCCCAGGGAAACTGGAGAAACTTACAATTCATGAAAAGTCAAGAAGAGAACTGTGGTTAAAATTCTAAGCAAGCCTCGTGCAAGTCTGGGTCACTAGACATGTCAGGATCACAAAATAGATTGAATGTTATGGGAGCAGGGAGGGACAGAAAGCAAGTTAAAGAACCAACAGCAAGGAAAATAGAAGTGTGCAGGAAACCTATTTTCCATTACTGCTTGTCAAAAATAGAGACTGATATATGTCCAGGAAAAAGAGATTATAAATTTCCCTTGCTCCTTTGCTTCACTGTTTTGACGAGTTTGCCGTGGAGTTGAAGCTGTGTTGATTGGCAATTTGTTTTGTGAATCATTTTCTGAAACTGAGGCTTCTGCTTCTTGGCTTTCTGTGAACTGTCCATGTGGTGGAAATTTCCTTTGTCCCTCAAGTTAAACTCCTCATCCATGCCACCTTATCTCCTTGAAAGGATGTGACCACTTAAATAACTGGTCCATTAAAGCTAATGGAGGTGCCCTGGTGGCCCAGTGGTTAAGCACTCAGCTGCTAACCAAAAGGTTGGCGGTTCAAACCCATCAGTCACTCCATGAGAGAAAGATCTAGTGATTACAGCCTAGAAAACCCTATAAGGCAGCTCTACTCCATTCCAGAGTCTCTAGGAGTCAGAATTGACTCAACAGCACCCAACAACAATAAAGCTAATGGAAGGTCTGCTTTTCCTGTGCTGTCTGAACTTTCTGAGTTTTACCTGTCATGTCATGGTAGTACAGCAGCTAGTTCCTATTCTTGTATACTATTCCACCAGGAAGCACGGTCCGTTTATGCATAAAAACCAAAGGATCATCTTCCATTCATGTCTCCAGGCCTAGCTCGGGAGCCCAGGACCCTGTAGGTTGGAGCATTTCCCACTGTTCTACCAAACTGACATAGTCAAGGTAGAAAGTAAGCCAAATACCTGCTCTGTCCATGGACCATTTTAATAAGCAGTTTATTGAACAGGCGCTGAGTGGGCTAAACTCTTTGTGTTGTTGTTGGTAGCTGCCTTGGAGTCGGCACCCAACTCATGGTGACGCCGTGTGTGATAGAACATAACCTTGCCAGGTCCTGCACCATCCACATGGTTGGTTGGGGTTCTGACCATTGTGATCCATGAAGCTTTCATTGGCTGATGTTTGGAAGTAGATCACCTGTCTTCCTAGTCAGTCTTAGTCTGAAAGCTCTGCTAAAACCTGTTTGGCATTAGAACAACATGCAAGCCTCCACTGACAGAAGGGTGGTGGCTGCATGTGAGATACATTGACTGGGAATGAACCTGCATGTCCCACATGGAAGGGGAGAATTCTACCACTGAACCACCAATACCTCCAAGTTCTTTATAGTGTGGATTAAATGAGATTGTGCTTATAATCACCATTGTACAGGTGAGAAGACTGAGGTTCTGAGATGAAGTAATTGCTCGATGTCACAGGGCCAGCCAGTGGGAGCGAGGGTTCAGATCTAGGCCTGTAGTTCAAAAGCCCACACCCAAGCCCGTCTCAGCCTTTCTGACTAGGAAATGCCACTCCCCCACGCACCCTTTTCTTTGTGTGCTTTTTTTCCCCCTCTATAAATTCTACCTACTTAGTGTTCAAGACCCAACTAACAGTCTTCTCTTCTGGGGAGCCTTCCTAACTCACAGTCCTCCCCACTGTGCTCTTGGCAGGGCTGGTGGCTCCTCTCGCTAGGTAATTAGTGCTCCTATTACAGAGCAAATTCTCTGGTGAGTTTTCTTTCTCATTAGGTTTTGGAAGACCTCATGGTCGAGGCCGGGCCTGACTCCTTTGTGTCCTTCTTCATACCCTGCACAGTGCCTGGCATGCCACCCCATGCCTCTTCCTCAAGAAGATCAGGGAGGGGCAGGTTCTTTATGTTTAAACAATCCAGTGGAAGAGATGTGCAAGCGTGCAGGCATACATGGATATTTCTGTACATAAGTGCCATATTCTGTCGTGATCTTCACCCTTTAAAATATTTATCACTGAGCAAAGGAGACGGGGCAAAGGTGATTCCAGTGACTCATGAAAGCAAGATGGCAGGGCCTTGCCAAGGGTTGCCCTCCGTGGCAGGGAAAACCTCTGTCAAAAATCAGAGCTTTCTGACACCCTGATTAACTTTTCATGAGATGTCTGTGGTTTGTTTCTCTCCATCAAAACCCTGACTTCAACCATTATTCACGCACGGCTGCTCTGAACAGGGGTCAGTGGAGCCTGCCATGTTCAGAAAGGTGAGCCAATGTTCATCTTCCTGAGTGGACTCCCGTGACAATGAGACAGCTCAGATCTGAGGCTCGGGAAGGGAGACAATGGATGCCAAGCATAGTGACCATGCACAGTGCAAAGATGGCCCCTTGGATGGGCACCGTGGTTAAGAGCGTGGATGTTGGAGCCTGGCCAGCCTGGTTGGATTTTGGCCTACCGTTTATTTTTTTTTAATTTTTTTCCCATACAAAAATTTATACATACATTATTACATGACTCTAATCGCTCTCCCCATACTGTGACAGCACACTCCTCCTTTCCACCCAATTCCTCATGTCCATTCAACCAGCTCCCAACCCTCTCTGCCTCCCCGTCTCACTTCTGGACAGAAGCTGCCTGTCTAGTCTCTTGTACCTACTTGAGCTAAGAGGCACACTCCTCACGAGTGTCACTTTATGTCCCACAGTCCAGTCCAATCCCTGTCTGAAGAGTTGGCCTCGGAAATTATTTTAGTTCTGGCCTGATAGAGAATCCAGGGGCCATGCTTTCCGGGGTTCCTCCGGTATCAGTCAGACCATTAAGTCTGGTCGTCTTACTAGAATTTGAGCTCTGCACCCCACCTTTCTCCTGCTCCATCCAGGACTCTCTGTCGTGTTCCCTGTCAGGGCGGTCATTGGTGGTAGCTGGGCACCATCTAGTTCTTCTGGTCTCAGGCTGATGAAGTCTCTGGTTTATGTGGCCCTTTCTGTCTCTTGGGCTAGTACTTTCCTTGTGTCTTTGGTGTTCTCCATTCTCCTTTACTCCAGGTGGTTGGGACAAATTGATGCATCTTAGATGTTGGCCTACCCTTTAATAGTCTAGTGGCTTTGGGTGAATTGGGGCAGTGGGATTCAGTCGTTCTCTCATTCTGTAATGTGGGGATAATAATAATCCCTTCCTCAAAGGGCTGTTGAGAAGATTAAACCGTTTAATATGTGTGAGTCGTTTAGAGGAGCTGCTGGCACGTTGTTGGTGCTTGTCATCTCTGAGTCGTTGTTAGTCTGCCGATGACTATAGATTGGAGGCTCCCAGGGGCCAGGCCCCACAGCCCCCAGCACAATACATGAGACAGAGGCTAGGTTTTCAACGAGTATTTGAATAAACGGGTATTACTCCTGGCCTGGGTAGGGAGGTTGGAAGAAGTTGTAAGCTGACCAATAAGTCGAGGTGTGCGTTGGTTTTGTTGAGTTTGTTGTTGTTAGTTGTTGTTGAGTCAGCTCTGACTTCCGGAGACCTCACGTACAACAGAAGGAAACGTCGCCTGGTCCTGTAATCCTCACAATCTCGGGTATGTTTGAGCCCGTTGTTGCAGCTCTTGTATCACTCCGTCTCCTGGAGGGTTTCCCTTGTCTTGCTGACCCTCTGCTTTGGCCAACCATGATTTCCCTTTCTATCCATTGGTCTTTCCTGATGATGCTCCCGAAGTAAACAAGATGAAGTCTCGCCATCCTTGCTTCTTGTTGAATTCAGTAGGCTCCATTTTGTCATCAATGGTTCAGTTTCTTAAAACAAACAAAACAGACCGCGAGCCCTGTAACCACAGCAGGTCACAGCTGAGCATTTCTAGCTGAATCATTGCACAGCAGTCATCCTCCGAATGCCAGACCCTGAATCAGGGCAGAGGATAACACAATCCATGACCCCATTAACTATACCAAATCAACTTACGCTAATAATGGCCACTCCACAGATGGGTGTTAAGGACATTTGCTCTTTTAAAAGTACCGCTCTCTTGTGCTGTTCTGATATTACCAGAGCTAATGTGTGGCTAAGTCATTGACTCTTGTGCAATTTACAGGGAGGGGTTAGCGGAGCAGAACAAGCCTTGCCATGGAAATAATAAGCCAGCCGGAGAAGGCTGGGGCTCAGGGACGGGAAGTAAGCCGCGGTCCTCCGCATGAGCCCTGTGAGCAGTCCCGTCCCTGTGGTGGGCGAGGCAGGCGCCAGCCAGGCCCGACCAGGTTGGCATTTGGTCTGGACTGACACGCTAACCTGGTTTGCTTTTCCACCTGGCTGCTTAAACGTGCACAGAGGGGCCTGAAACATTTTTAGTGTCCGCTTTCGGCCCCACAGAAGGAAAGCAGGAAGAGTGTCTCTGCAGGAGTTTGATTCGCTGTGGGCCTGAGTGTCCCTCAGATCTCTGCCAGAATCCACGGCGTTGGAAGGGTGGTGGCTTTTCACGGGTTGCAAACACCCCTGGGTGCATTTGGTAGTCAGATCCAGCACTAGCCAGGAGGACGACTTGGTTTGCCTTAGCAGGAACCCACCGTTGGCGTCACAAGGCCAGAGTGGTCAGAAGGGGCCCCCCAACTCATATTCTAAGAGGATTTTGGCCAGGATCCCCATTCCAAGATCTGCTGCCCTGAGGGATTCGTCACCACTTTGGGTCAGTAATGGGGTTCTCATTCTGCAGAGCCCACGATTGTGTCCCCATCTCCTGCACCACTGCCTCCACCCACAGTGAGCTTGGTGCCGGCCCTCATACAGTGCCAGCCAGCGCCTGTGCTGCTGGAGCGGGAGGTCTGAGCGCGTTTGGATGGTTGGTTTTTAGTGTCTTGGTTTGGACCCCTCTGGAGCAGACACTGAGACAAGGATTCAAGTGCACGTGGTTTATCTGGGAGAAGGTGGCCTCAGGCAACACTGGCCAAGGGAGTGGGAGAAGGAGACTGGGGAAGGGAGCCAGGTGGCTGGTGGAGGGCTGGGGGAGGAAACAGAGGGGGATGTTCATCCACCAGCTCCCTTTGTCCTTAGTTGGGGGCTGCTCCTGGGGCTGGTGGTGCACCAGCATTGTCAGCCTGCCCCATTGCAGGCACCCCCTCGGGCAGAGACTCCAGGCTGATGACAGGAAGCCGTGGGTGGCCCCAGCAAGTGCCAAGGGATGTGGGGAGGGCAGTAGATGTGCCTGCTACTGTTGGTTTGGGAAAGAGTTGTTTGGTCTTTTGAGGCAGATTAAGATTAAACCCATTGTGCAGGAGGGAAAGCCAAGGCCCAACATCTGATGACTTTATCCAAGGCTAGGCAGTGGTTAGTTTCCCCACTGAGGCTGGGTCTGCTGCCTCTGCAGGCATGGGGGCCTGCACTCGGCCTTGTCACCCCCTCCACAGCCCAGGGTTCCACAGCAGGGACAGAGCAAGGCCTTCTCATAGGTCAGATTAATTGAGACAAGAATAAAGGTTTGGGGCATGTCAGGGAATAAATCCCTTCAGTAACTCGATTCACTCTGAATTCCATCCTGTTACAGTTAAAACTGAATCTGCAGCTAAATAACAGATTGGCTTATAAAATAAACAGTGTCACCAATGAGTAATGTACTCCCTTCAAGAATCAACTAGATGAGATGAAATGGTCAACATTTACCCAAAACTAATGACGAGAAGGCAAGGAGGGGAAGGGAAGCTAGATCAATGGAAACAGAGCAAACAGAATGGAAATGAAAATGCTGACAAGTTGTGGAAGTTGTAACCAATGGCACGGAACAATTTGTATAAAAATTGTTAAATGGGAACCTAATATGCTGTGTGTACTTTCATCTAAAGCACAAAAAAAAAAAATTAAAGAAAAACTGAATCCAACTCTTTGAGGACCCACTGTGTGTGGCTACTGTGCTCTGCACCAGATGCAGCGCGCAGTCAGACCACAGCCTCGGCCTCCGACTTTATGTCTGTGGGCAGGAGGGCGTGTAGACAGGCACTGAGCGATATTAGGGCAGAAACCTGAAGGAAGGTAAGGAGGCTGCTAGTGGCAGGGGACTGGAGAAAGAGTGCAGGCAGGGGTGAGCCACCCTGACCCAGGGGACAGCAGGGGGCATGGCCTGAGAGGAACCTAAAGGTCAAGGTGGTAGAGAATGACGTGATCAACTTCGCATTATTTTTTAGCCATTTTGCTGCAATGGGAGAGAATGGGAAATGACTGTGACTTCCCAGGCAAGATGTGCTGGGGCAGCTTGCCACCTGAGCAGGGGTAAGGTCATTTGTCTCACACGAGGGTCAAGATATAGAAACAGTTTCAGCATCTTTGGAGAAAAACATCTGGAAGTCGTAACCTGTATTTAAATAGAACTTGGAATTTGTTTCATCAGTCATAACGAGGCTGGACTTATATATAGGAAACAGAAGCCAGAAATTGGAAACCTCATTTTAGATGATTTAGAGGACAGCAAGGGTTGTCCCTGCACTGTCCCTGCCTTTCTGTGGTTCACAGGGCGCTCGGGGATTCCAAAAGGGCCGTTGCCATCTTGTATTCATTGATGCTCTTTTGCAAAATGGAGAATCATACCCTGTGTTTCTGGTACCTTCTGTTTGTATCGCCCTCTGATGCCGAGACATACAGCGATATAAAAAAGAAAAAGTTGTGCTTCCAGAGAGCTTTGGGTCTGGTTGGGGGCAGCTAGGCAGGGGCTGCTGAAGTGTTAAACATGTGACCGGAAGTAGCTGTTAAAGGCAGCCGGAGAAGAGAAGTCGCAAAGTAGGACACGATTAATTGTGTAATGATAAATGGGACGGAAAACAGGGACTAGGAAATGAGAGAAGGCAGAGCCCCTTAGGGTTTCCCAAGCTGGGTCTGGACTCTGAAAGGAAGCCAGGGATTGGGGCGGGGGAAGGGAGGGGAGTGGGGCCAGATTCTCAACTCATTCAACAGCTTAGACCAAAGCAGGGGCTGCAGAGGGTGTAGTGGGCTGGGAGGCAGGAGGGAGGCAGGAGGGAGGCAAGAGGAAGGTGCAGGCGGCCACAGGGCTAGAAAAGTGGTGGGTACCAAAACTGCATGCGAGGGTGAGGGGCTTATGCAGACCAGGAAGCCAGGAGCAGTTTTGAGCTGGTGGGTGAATGAGCATGACTTCAGTGTCCCACGGGTGGGAAGACGGAGCAGGAGAGAGACTGGAATGCAGAAGCCATCATGGAGGCTTGAGACAGCCATGGGCCACGAGCCAGGTGCAGAGGAAACAGACGCAGGCGTCCCGCAGAAGCATCGCGTTAGGAACGGGGCAGGTGGGCTGGAAAGAGCATGACCTCGTACTCTGAAGACCCGCCAGGTGACCTTGGGCAGGTGACTCACCTGGCTTCAGTGCTGTTGTCAGGTTGGACCAGGAGGTCCAACTGGATG
The DNA here is from genome assembly GCA_030035585.1 of Dugong dugon. Lineage (NCBI taxonomy): Eukaryota > Metazoa > Chordata > Mammalia > Sirenia > Dugongidae > Dugong > Dugong dugon. Next base: position 23,193,464 of record CM057481.1, on the reverse strand, counting down.
ATTCTGAGACTCTGACAAGGGGAGGGGTGGGGTGAGATGATGGCAAGGTGGAAGCCTGGGTAGGGCAACTGGTTATACCCACCCCCCCGGACAGGGCTGGGCGGAGCATGTTTGGGGAGCAAAATGAGTTATTTCAGACATTCTGAATGTGATGTGTCACGGCATCCAAGGGGCACTGTCTATCAGATGCAATAGCAAAGACAGAGAACGAAGGTTAAAGAAAAGGCCACTGGGCTCATCTTCTGGAACACCGTCGGGGGCCTTCAGGAATGTGAGGCATGTAGGGTAGAAGAGCTGTGTGTCGGTGCCCAGGGGCCAGGAGGAGATAGGTGACCCACTTGAATAGAGTACTTTGAGTTTAATCAAGGGGTCGTGCACAAAGGTGGTAGAGGTGGTGGTGGACCAAAGGTATGGGCCAGGTGTAGAAAGCCACAGAATGGTGCTGTACTCAGGACTGGCAGCAATGGCACCCACCCTGCAGAGACCAGAGGAGGGAGCTGTAACCAGACCTGAGACAGAGGCCTGTGTGGAAAGGGATGGCAGAGAGTGAGCCCAGGGGATCAATATCCCAACCTCACTCACCTCCCCCACTGGGAGGGCAGGAGTGATTGATGAAATCCCCACCAAGTGTCAGCCTTCTGGAGCCCAGAGCTGTGTGACAAAGGCGGAGAAGGGTTAAGGGGCTGGGGGACAAGTGAAAGACAAGTGCATACCAGCAGCCACCATACGGCAGCCAACGCAGGCTGAGGGACGCAGATGTTGCTGCAGGTGCAGGGCCAGGTTAGTGGAGCCAGTGACAGCAGCAGGGTGAGCCGTGGGCAGCCTGAGCAGGTGATGGTTGGAGGTGAGGCGCGCAGCTGGGACGCCTGTCGTCAGGGGAGGGGAAGGCAGCAGATGGAGGTGGGCACGATGGCTGGAGAGCAACCAAGATGGGAGGGGGTGGGTCTGAGTGCAATGACCAGGCACCAGCGATACGTCACCGGTTAGTCTTCCGTTCAGAAAAAAAGCATAATTAAAGAGAAAAGAAATATGCACTTTAGTAACCCTTGAAAGCAATCATAGTAAGGAAGAATATGAAGTGAGCACCCAGAAGCTTATAAGCCTTTCTGTCCTAGGGCTTAATTTCATGAAATTAACAGAAACCAGAATTTTCAAACTCCTTACCCCCTCCCCCTTTGTTTTCTGTTTCCTGAAAGTCTAACCCAACTGGTGCTTGAGAATAATTTTCTTAAAATAAGTAACATGGTAGGAAACCAGCCGCCATTGAGTTGACTCTGACTTATGGCACTCCCGCGCATGTCAGAGTAGAGCGGTGCTCCATAGGGTTTTCAGTGGCTGATTTTTTAGAAGTCTCCAGGCCTTTCTTCTGAGGTGTTTCTGGGTAGACTTGAACCTCCAACCAAATGTACCAGGAACTCCAACCTGGTATGAAGCAGCCCCTTTCTCATTTTTCTTCAGTCAATCAGAATCTGCATCTTAGCAAGGTGTGCCCCCAGAGCAGGGCCCCCAGGTTTTCATGTGCTCACAGTTGACCTGGGGATCTGGTTCCAGTACAGATTCTAGATCCAGCAGGTCTGGGGTGGAGACAAGGATCTGAATTTCAGATCAGCTCTGCAGTGAGGTGCTGTTGGTCTCTGGAGTCACTGTGAGTAGCGAGGTGCTGGGGGGCCTTTTCTAATTATTAGGGAATGTCTTAGTCATCTAGTGCTGCTGTAACAGAAGTACCACAAGTGGAGATGGCTTCAACAAAGAGAAATTTATTTCTTCACAGTAAAGTAGGCTGAAATTCCAAATTCAGGGCGTGAGCTCCAGGGGAAGCCTTTCTCTCTCTATTGACCTTCTAATCAGTGTTCCTCCAGGCTAGGAGCTTCTCTGCGCAAGGACCCCAGGTCCAAAGGATGTGCTCCCGGCGCTGTTTTCTTGGTGGCATTAGGTTCCCCTGTCTCTCTGTTCCCTTCTCTCTTTTACATCTCAAGAGATTGCCTCATGACACAATCCAATCTCATAGATTGAGTCCTGCCATACTAACACAACTGCCACCCATCCTCCCTCATTAACATCATAGAGGCAGGACTTACAACATATAGGAAAATTACACAATACCAGGAATCGTGGTCCAGCCAAATTGATACACACATCTTTGGGGGGACATAATTCAATCCATGACAGGGAGAAAAAAAGAGGCCAGATGATCACAAGTATAAGAACCTGATGGTGAACATCTGCATGAAAAGCATAGCATGTAGCAGTGAGCCCGCCTCTACCACACCACTGTAAGCCCCACATGTCCAGACGTTCTCCGCTGGTACACCCAGTGAGGTGAAACACAGCTGCTGCTAGAGGCCGACCTTCTGTGCATATGGTAGATTACCTGTTACCAGCAGTGGCATCGGAAACAGGTTGGCCTCAGTCATCTGAAGGCGCCTCCTTACCGCCTCGCAGCCCTGTGGTTTGCTGATTTCCATCTTCCTGAAATAGTTCTCTGGTTCATACCCAGACATCCCCCCCTCCGTCACCCTTCCCAAACACACACACACACAAATGTTTTTCTTTAACTTCTTGGGGTGATTTGAGTCCAGGAATGGAGGCAGATCTCTCAACAGCTCCTGCAAACACCTCCTCAGTACCGCTCAGCGCAAAAGGCTGGCCTCCCTGCCTCTCAGGCTGTTTCCAGTACATTTGAAGAAAGGCCAGTCCCCGGAGTCCATTTCACTCATTAACTGCAGAGCGCTGTGACAGTGTTACGGGATTTGAAAAGCACTGGGCATCTGAGGATGGTGTGTTCTCAGACCCCCCACTTAAGGCCTCCTTGGCTAAGGGTAAGCCGGTGGGAAGATGGTGAGTTTCCTCTGGCTGCTCAACTCCTAGGGGTTGTCAGCTGGGGCCTCCTTTCTCTTGTTACCTTACTTCAATGGAACTGTGCTCCATAGAGGTTTCAGGGGTGGGTTTTTCAGAAATAGATCACCAGCCCTTTCTTTCAAGGCACCTCTGGGCAGACTCAAACCTCCAACCTTTCACTGAGCAGCCGAGCACATTAACTCTTTGCGCCACCCAGAGACTCCCCTTTCACTTGTGACCTATTATTATTTAGCTTTTAATCTTTGGGTGACAGGGCGAGAGCTGGAAATGTAGTTATTGTCAGGAGACGGTTTATTTTGAAAATTAAGGTCTATGAGGTGGGAAAATGACATCCGATCTCTTCCCTCCAGCCCCCCATCCCATTTCCCTCCCCCATCTTAAAGTTTCTCTTTTAAAAGCAGGTTGGGGCCTTTATTAGCCCACGTGGCTTAGATATACCTGAGTCCGGTGTCATTTGCTTCTTTCCTCATTGTCTTCCTCTTACCCACTCAAACTTACCATGCAAAACAAGTTCACCCATTATCTTTGGCTCATACTAGATTATAGAGACTTGATGTATCCCAAGTGGAATCCGAGAAGGCTCACGGCCCTGCAGACAGCCTGGAGTCACAGCATCCACGGCAGCATTCCTATCAAAAATCAAACCCGTTGCCATGGGGTCTGACCTATGGCAAATCCATGTGTTATAGAGTAAAACTGCTCCATAGGGTTTTCTTGGCTGTAATCTTTATGGAAGCAGATCGCCTGGCCTTTCTTCTGTGGTGCCACTGGATGAGTTCGAATTACCAACTTCTAGGTTAATGGTCCACAACTGTTTACCGCACCCAGGGACCTCATTCTAACAATAGTGAGCATTACTGAGTACTCGCTATATGCCAAGGACTGTACCAGACACACTACATTGCCATACCAGCGCCTCTGTGAGACGGTCACTTTGCGTGTCACAAGGAGACTGAGAGACACCCAGATTAACGCAGGCCAGGCCAGCCTCTAAACCCGCAGCCTGCACAGACTGGGAGATGGAGGCGCCTTGCGGAGCTACACGGGCCCCTGCCTGGAGTAGCATGAACCTCCAGGGCAGAAGAAGAGCCACACTGTGGGGAACGGGGTACTGAGAATGTGCCAGCAGCTACAGGGAGGATAGGCCACCTCTGGCCGGTGACAGCATTGCGGGTTTGGCTCACTCGCCGCAGCCCATGCTTACACCTGGCCACAGGCATGAGTGTGCAGAACCCACAGCGTAGGGAGCCTGTCCCTGCAACAGCACCCCGAGCAAGGGAAACAAGGCATAGCAAATTAAAACAATTGAAGTCCCTCTTTGAGGCAAGCCATAAATACATAAATACCTGAACATGCTACTCCAATTCCAGCTAGTATGTTTTAACCGCAATCAGCGGCCTCTAGAAGGACTCTGGAAAGCAGCTGTGAGGAGCAAAGCAATAAATTGGATTGTAACAGCACAGGATAGAAAAATGATTGCAGCATTTTTACAATTACCTGCTTTCCCTTAGCCCGCAGAGGAAAGAGGGCTTTTCTTTGTACTTCTGTGTTGGAAACGTATCCAGGTTAAGTCTGTTTCGTTATTATAACATCACCATAATCTAGCGTGTATTGATTGCTCACTGCTCGGGGACACACAGCATCACATCTGGCGCCCACACCTCCTCCTCCAAGCAGGCTCTTCTGTGTCTCCTGTTTCTAGATGTCACCGTGGGGGCCAGGACCCCACCCCAGGGTGTCAGACTCAGAACCCACTGCCAAGAGTGAAGGTTTTGCTTTTCTGTTAACTTTCTGGGAAGGGAAGGGAAGGGAAGCAGGTAAATTTTCATTTTTCAAATCACATTTTCTTATCACACCTAAGGAATTCGAAGCGTCCCTGTTCCCCCCAGATTCAAGCCCACACTCCCTCCTCCTGGAGCAGCCAGGTGCCCCATTTGTACTGGCACCGGCAGTACCAACGCTTTGTGCTCAAGCACGTTGCTGTTTTCCTTGTCTCCCTGCGTGTGATTAAGACTTCCACAAAAGTGAACTCGGAGCCATTGTACCAAGTACAAGCCGCTTTCTATTTTTTGCTCATCTCCTTAAATTTGCAAAGAATCTAAAATAGCAGTTACCATTTTTTACCGTGTTCTCTGCTGAAATATTTAATTCTTCCTTGGGCGGTTTAACATTGTGTTTCCCAAGGATTAACTTCAGTTTTTGAAGAGAGTCTATTAGCTGAGAGAGGCAGAAAATGTATTTCACCCAGTGGCAGAGCCCGGCCGGCAGGGCAAGCGGCAAGGAGCAGGGAGGCCCACCACTTCGCCTTTAGGAGGTGACCTGGCCATCAGCAAAGCCAAGACCAGCTCCCTGCACAGGCTGATTTTTAAAAAGCAGAGTTTCCCTGCAAAGTCCAATTTTAAGGGGATTAATGCTCAGTGACTAATGCGTTGGGGGGTGGGGGGACTACAACAGTAATGCTTAATTAGAAGAAGACAAATCAGCTGTGGGGAAGTGCACACTTTCCTCCTCGATGCAAAGCAAGTTTTGAAGGTCTGCATGGGGCTGAAGCCAGTGGGAACCTGAAGGCAGCCCCCAAGTCACCAGCCCACTATTTCTTTAATCGTCTGTTTCTTGACTGCCAGAGAAGAAGGGAGGGATAAAAGCACAAGAGAGGTGAAAGTTTTGGTGATGTCTGCCTTCTTAAAGGTCCTCACGAAAGCTTAATTTCTCACTTGTAGGTAATTGAGTCAGATCACAGATCATGTTGGTCTCAGGTGATTCTGCAAAGCTCTTGTTAGAGTCTGTCCCTGGCCTCTGCCTCCCGCTCCCCTTGGGCCAGTCCTGAAAAGTTTGAGGTTTATCCCGTCTTAGTGTTCTAGTGCTGCTGTAACAGAAATACCAGATGTGGGTGACTTTACCACATGTGGGTGGCTTTAACAAACAGAAATTTATTTCCTCACAGTTAGGAGGCTAGAAGTCCAAACTCAGAGCACCGGACATAAGGGAAGGCTCGCACTCTCTCTCTTTCTCTCTCTCTCTGCTCTGGGGGAAGATCCTTGTCTCTTCAGCATTCCCCCATTCCTTGGCGATCTTCATGAGGCATCTCTCTTCCCCTGTTTGTGTTTCCTTGTCTCTGCATCTGTGCTGCTCCTTATAACTCAGAAGTGATTAGATTTAGGACACACCCTAAACTGTTATTGTTTTGTTAGCATAACAAAACCCCATTCCCGAACAGGATCACATCCATAGGTATGTTGTTGTTAAGTGCAATTGAGTGGATTCCAGCTCATAGCGACCCTTACGGGAGCGGACTGCCAGGTCTTTCTCCCGCAGAGCCACTGGCTGGGTTTGAACCGCCAACCTTTCAGTTAGCAGCAGAGTGCTTAACCTTTGTATCAAGCCACAGGTATAGGGGTTAGGATTCTAACATCTATTTGGAGGTTACACAATTTAGTCCATGTCATCTGCCCTCCAGGAACAGCTTTTTCCAGTAGCCCTTTGTGAATAACTTTGGTGGTTTGACTGCCTTTCTCCAAGTCTCTTTCCATTCTTTCCTGCTCCATTCAGCAAACTGCCTTTTTTGGTTATGAGGTATGTGGTATTTTGCTTCTTTGACCAGAGGGTCACAATTCATTCACTGTGGTAGCGGGAGAAAGGGATGCTTTCCTCCTTTAATCCTAATCACTTGGTTTGTAAAAGGAAGGTTTCTAAGTGGCCGTGTTGGAAATGTTTTTGCCAGGTTGACATGGGAAAATGTCATTCTTGGCTGATTAACTACAAGGCTGGTTTTCCCAAATCCAGACAGGATGACGACGAATTGCTAACCCTTAGCGGCAGTCATTTTCTTTTTTCCTTGAAAAATTAAAGGAAGCCTCTAAACATTTAAAAGAGATCAGGAGGATCTCACTTTCAGCAACTCCTTCCCTCCCCGCTGGTCCTGTGAGGCACAGGGGCACCTTCTGGTTTGTATTCTCCCTTAGGATCATTGATTTATACCCCAGAAATGCAGGAGGCACGCCAAACCCTGGGAGCTGTGAGTGTGCAGAGGCCCCCCCAAGATACTTTGCAAAGGGTTTTACCTGCAAAGGTGGGAGGGCTAGCCTCCCTGCTACCAGGTATTCAAATATCCACAGTCCCCAGCTTTGCAATAACCTGAAGGCCAGACACAGGGTAGACAGACGTGGAGGGTGGAGAGGCAGGAAGCGGGGTGAGTACCCCCTCATCCATAGTATCTAGGGCTCAGAGGGATTCAAACCTGGCTGCCTGTTAGAATAACCTGCCGGGCTTCTGAAAACCTTCTTCCAGGCTCACCCCAGACCAAACTGCATTGACTCTCTGGGGGTGGGACGCAGAAATCAGTATTTTTTAAAACAACCTACATGGTTCCGTTGTTTGTACAGCCATATTTGAGAACCACTGATCCCAGAGGCCCTTCCAAGGCAGCCGTGGAGGAGGTTTTATTCATGATAATACCTGCCTGCATCCTAGTTCCTTTTTATTTCATAGGCCTCCAGGTCACTGTTTTCATACTTTAACCATTGACTTTAAAAAAAAAAAAAAATTCATTTTGCAGCTCCACAGCCATCCAGGCACAACTTTTAACAGTCTTGTTTCTCACCAAGAAGGTGGTTTGAAGCTTGAAGCTACACATGAGCTTGTACTCTTCGTCCGACTTAGTAAATCTGTTGCCTTGTAAATATGGTAACAAAACTTCACAATTTCATTGTAGTTACTTTGTTGTACTTCACCGGGTATTTTTCTAAAAACAAAGATACATTTTAGTTTTGCTTCTTAGAAGATTGTTATCATTTTATTTTTAAAACTAAAGGAGGACTTCTGCCCTTGGGGCCAGAAGAGTCCTCTATTCTAGAATTCTCCCAGCCGTGTTTCTTTAGAAAGTGAGTTAAGCCCTTTCACAGCTAGAATGTTGGGGTCTCTAAATTATTAGAGTAGATCTTTAATGTTTTTAAATTTCCTTTTCATGAGAACAGGTGTAAAGTTGAGTACTATGTGAAGCAGGAAGAACAAAAGGAAATAACCATCATTGCCATTAGTCCTTTATTGTTTAAGATTCGAGTCCAACCAGAGGTGCCTGGGAAGAAAGGCGTGGCAATCTACTTCCAAAAGATCAGCCATTGACCAATGTTGCAAAACAGTATGTGTATTAATTGTTTAATGAGACACTGATTTGCTCTGTAAACCTTCATCTAAAGTGCAATTTAAAAAAATAGATCAGACATTGAAAACCCTTGCAGTGCAGTTCTACTCTGACACATATGGCGTGGCAGAAATCCAGATCAAAAGCTACTCTAGAACAACTGGTTAATTATAGGACTGTAACAAATAATGTGTTTATTCCCCCACCCAGTATACTTTGTAGAAGGAGCCCTGGTGGTGCAATGGTTAAACAGTCGGCTGCTAATCAAAAGGCTGGTGGTTCGAACCCACCCGGTAACTCCACGGGAGAAAGATCTGGCGATCTGTTCCTGTAAAGACTACAGCCAAGAAAACCTATGGGGGCAGTTCTGCTCAGTCTCCTGGAGTCGCTATGAGTTGGAATCAACTCAAGGGCAGACGACAGCAACAACAACAATATGCCTTGTAGACTGCGTAAGCATGGTGTAATGGGAAGCAGGAATCTGACTCATCCACTCTCTAAATACAAAACCAAAACATTAGGTATAATATTTCATTTCCTTAGATTGTTTTTATCCTGCCTACCTCCCAGGGCTGTTAGGTGGTTTCAGAGAGATGTAGGTGAAGGCGCCCTGAAAAGCCTAAAGCACTGAGCAATACAATGTACATTTAAAATGTTATTAATAAAGGTTTTACTGTCTGCTGTGGCCTTTTTGTACATGGTTACAAGGCTGCCCTAAAATAGGCACATTGAAGACATGGTCTACTAGAAAAGCAGAGGTTAAAGGGGAAATTAATAATATAACCTATAACTTTTCGGTGCTTTTTCCCTAGTGGCAAGGAAAATTTACATTACTACCTGCAGAGAGCAGCTAATTGGTGGAAACATCTAGCATCATTCAAGATTTTGCTTTAAAAACGTCTTGTACTGTATCCCTTAAGAGATAGGCTAGGGGATGGGAAGAGAGAAAGCTTCTCAAATAGGTAGATAGTATTTGTCTAAGAGTAGTGTCTGTCTGGATTTTTAAAGTTATTTTGAAGTTGACAGCACTTGTATGATACGTAAGATGCATTTTCTACCCTGAGGTTGATCATTCCATTTTTTTCATAGACAGTCGAAAAAGTAGGGCGATATTACAGCTGCGGAGTGCTATGGGGCATCACCATTCATGTGTTTATGCCACAAGACTCTTCCCTTGTCATCTTTCAGGACAGTAGAATGAAGATATAGAGGATATTCCCTCATACGCATATATATCTTTTTTTTCTTTTAGGATAAGTATATACTAGATTTTAAAAACCGTTAAGGTGAGAAAGATCCTCTTTGGAATTTTACTTTGTATTTGTGTATTATTTATAACATCACCCTTTCTTCACCTCTTCCAGCTTCATTTCCTCCCCATCTCTGTCCTATCCCTGGAAATCACCATCATTAACCATGTAGTGTTTGTGGTTCCAGACATCTGCCACTTACAGTCATCTGCATTTAGGAACAGAAACCAAAAATGGGACTATATGTATGTATTCATCCAACTACCAAATGTTAAAGCACCTACTATGTGCCAGCACTATTTAGGTACTAAGGATACAGCACTGAAGGATAAGCAAGATTCCTGGTCTCAGATAGCTTGTCTTCCAATGTTTAGTAACTTTTTGAAAAACACCTTATTTTGAAATAATTACAGATTCACTCAAAGTTACAAAGATAATACAGAGAGATCTGATGCATCCTTTATCCAGTTACCCCAACTGGTTACATCTTACGTGATGAGAGTACAGTATCAAAACCAGCACATTGACATTGGTACAGTGTAATTGTATCACGTGTAGATCATGGAACCAGAAGTGCCGTCAAGATACAGAACTGTTCTGTCACCACAAAGATCTCCTTCATACTGCCCCTTTACAGTCACATACACCCCGCTTCCTCACCATCCTTAACCTTGGAAACCACTAACCTATTTATATATAATTTTGTCATTTCTAGAGCGTTATATAAATGGAACCATACAGTGTGTGACCTTTTTTGTTGTTGAGAAAATACTTAGCAGAACATACACCAGTTAAACGATTTCTACATCAATTAAGTAACATTGACTGAATTCTTCAAGTTGTGCAACCATTCTCACCCTCCTTTTCTGAATTGTTACTCCCCCATTAATATAAACTCAGTGTCCCCGAAGTTTCATATCTGATCTTTCAAGTTGCTGTTGTCAATTTGATCCCATATAGATAGTTCTTAAAAGAACACAATGCTCAAGGCAGACACAGTTTTACTAGTTAAGCTGAGCTATTGTTTAGTTTTAAGAAGACTTCAGGGGATATTTTTGGTTTACTGTTTCAAAGATTATCTCAGGGCAGTAGTTTTGGGGGTTCATCCAGCCTCAGTGACTCCAGAAATTCTGGATTCCATAAGAATTTGAAATTCTGTTCTGCATTTTCACCCTTTTGGTCAGGATTCTTTTGTAGAAACTTTTATCGAAATGTTCGGTAATGGTGGCTGGGCACCATCCAGTTCTTCTGGTCTCATGACAAAGGAGGTAGTTGTTCATGGAGGCAATTAGCCACACATTCCATTTCCTTTTCCTATTCCTTACTCTCCTTTTTCCTCTTGCTACAGGTGAATAGAGACCAATTTTTGTGCCTTGGACGGCCGCTTGCAAGCTTTACCTAAGACCCCAGGCACTACGCAATGAATTAGGTAGAACAGAAGTACTAAATACAAAATTAGGCCAATTAACTGGGATGTCGCATGAAACCATGACCCTGAACTGCCAAACCAAAAAACCAAATTCCATGAGGTTTTTGGTTGTACATAAGCAGCCTCAGCAGCTACTCTTTTTTTGTTGTTGTTGTAACTATATCTGTCACACAACTTTTGCCAATTCAGCTTCTTACAAGTATACAACTTACTGACATCAATTATATTGCAGAATGTGACCTTTTGAGATTGGTTTTTTTCACTCACCTTAATGCCCTTGAGATATATCCAAGTTGTTGTGTGTATCAATAGTCTGTTCTTTTTTATTATTGAGTAGTATTTTGTAGTATGGATGCACTGAGTTTGCTCCATTCACCTACTGGGGGACATTTGGTTGTTTTTAGTTTGAGACTGTTACAAATAAAGCTGCTATGCACATTGTGTACAGGTTTTTGTGTGAAAATAAGTTGTAATTTTTCTGGGAAAAATGCCTAAGAGTACAATTGTAAGTTGTAAGAGTACAAATTGTAAGTGTATATTTAGTTTTTGCCAAACTGTTTTACATTGCCACCAGACATGTATGAGAGATGCAGCTTCTCTACATCCTTGCTAGCATTGGGTATTGTCACTATCTTTATTTTAGCGATACTAATAGGTGGAGCCCTGTGGCACAGTGGTTAAGAACTCGGCTGCTAACCAAAAGATCAGCAGTTCTAATCCACTAGCTGCTCCTTGGAAACCCTGTACAGCAGTTATGCTCTGTCCTATAGGATCGCTATGAGTCAGAAGCAACTTGAAGGCACCTAACAGCAACATACTAATAGGTGTGTGTTGACATCTTAACTGTGGTCTCAATTTGCATTTCCCTAGTGGATAATGTTGTTAAACACCTTTTCATGTGCTTATTTGCCTTTCGTAGGTTCTCTTCAGTGAAGTGTCTGTTCACGTCTTTTGCCCATTTTTCTACTGGATTGTTTGTTATTTTATGGTCACGGTTTGAGAGAATAGTCCTTTGTCAGATATCTAGTTTGTAAATATGTTCTTCTACTCTGTAGCTTCTGTATTCATCCTTTTAGCAGGGTGTTTCACAGAGCAAAAGGCTTTCTTTTTTTGAAATCCAATTTATTGGTTTTTCTCCTCTCTCATGTTATGTCTTGTCTAAGAACTCTTTGCCTAGCCTCAGGTACCAAGGATTTTCTCCTGTTTTCTTTCTAAAAGTTTTATAGTTTTGCATTTTACATTTAAGTCTGTCATCAATTTTGAGTTATTTTTTGTATATGTAAATTGTGAAGTTTAAGTTGAGGTTCGGTTTTGTTTTTATTTTTGTTTTTAAGTCTGTTGTTGTTAGATGCCATCGGGTTGGTTCTGACTCACAGCGACCCTATGTGCAACGGAATGAAACACTGCTCAGTCCTGCGCCATCCTGACAGTCATTGCTATGTTTAAGCCCATTCTTGCTGCCACTGTGTCAATCCATCTCATTGAGGATCTTCCTCTTTTCGCTGACCCTCTACCTTACCAAGCATGATGCCCTTCTCCAGGGACTGGTCCCTCCTGGTAACATGTTGAAAGTACGTGAAATGTAGTCTCGCCATCCTTGCTTCCAAGGAACATTCTGGTTGTACTTCCAAGACAGATCTGTTTGTTCTTCTCGCAGTCCACAGTATGTTTAATATTCTTTGCATCAATTCTTCAGTCTTTGTCATTCATTGTCCAGCTTTCGCATTCCTGTGAGGCGATTGAAAATACCATGACTTGGGTCAGGCACACTTTAGTCCTCAAAGTGACATCTTTGCTTTTTAACACTTTAAAGAGATCTTTTGCAGAACATTTGCACAATGCAATATGTCATTTGATTTCTTGACTGCTGCTTCTATGGGCATTGATTGTGGACCCAAGTAAGATGAAATCCTTGACCACTTCAATATTTTCTCCGTTTATCATGTTGTTGTTGATTGGCCCAGTTGTGAGGATTTTTGTTTTCTTTATGTTGCGGTGTAATCCATACTGAAGACTATAGTCTTTGATCTTCATCAGTAAGTGCTTCAAGTTGTCTTTGGTTTCAGCAACCAAGGCTGTGTCATCTGTATCGCAGATTGTTAATGAGCCTTGCTTTAATCCTGATGCTGCATTCTTCTTCATATGGTCCAGCTTCTCAGATTATTTTCTCAGCATACAGGTTGAGTAAGTATGGTAAAAGGATACAATCCTGACACACATCTTTCCTGATTTTAAACCACGTAGTATCCTCTTGTTCTGTTCAAACGACTGCCTGTAGGTCCTGTGTACAGATTCCTCATGAGCACAGTTAAGTGTTCTAAATCTTTTAGTCTAATATTTAGTCTAATCTTTTAGTCTGATTGTTCCAGCATCATTTACTGAACAGTCTATCCTTCCTTCATTGAACTGCTTTTGCATTTTTGTCAAAAATCAGTTGGGTATAATTTTTAGCAAAAAAAATTTTTATTAGACTATTTTTAGAACAATTTTTGGTTTACAGAAAAATTGTGCAGAAATTCTGAGATTTCCTATATGTTCTCCTCCCCCTACACGCTGTTGCGCATATTTTTGTGGATTTATTTCTGCATTCTCTATTCTGTCCCATTGATCTGTGTGTCTGTCCCTTCACTGGTACCACACTGTCTTGATTACTGTACCTATATAGTAAGCCTTAACATCTGGTAAAGTGATCCTTCCTACTTTATTATTATTTTTCAAAATTGTTCTAGCTATTCTAGTTTATTTGCGTATAAATTTTAGAATAATCTTGTCTGTGTAAAGTATCTTATTGGAATTTTAATAAAAATTCCTTTAAACCTATATAGCAATTTGGGGAACGCTGGCATCTTCACTATGTTGAGCCTTCCAAACCATGAACGTGGTATGTCTCTGTCCATTTAGATCTCTCATTTCTTTCATCAGCATTTTATAGTTATATCATCCAAGTTCTGTGCAAATTTTGTTAAGTTGCAGCTAAATATTTTTGAGCAATTATAAATTGTATTATATTTTTAAATTTTATGTCCACATGTTCATTGCTAGCATATTTAAAAAATACATTTGATTTTTGTATGTTTAGCTTGTATCTTGCAGTCCTGATGAACTCACTTACCAGTTCTAGGAGTTTTTTGTTTGTATTTTATAGATTCCCTGAGATTTTCTGCATAAAAGATTATACTATCTGCAAATAACCCATTGCCTTCAAGTTGATTCCAACTCAGTGGAGACAGGGAGTTTTATTTCTTCCTTTCTGATCTATATGCCTTTTATTTCGTTTTCTTGTCTTATTGCACTGGCTAGAACTTCCTGTACTATGCTGAGTAAGGGTGATAAAAGCAGACAGCCTTCTCTTGTCCCAGTGTCTTGGGGAGAAGGCATTCAGTCTTTTACCATAAAGCATAATGTTAACTGTAGAACATTTTTAGATGCTTTTTTTTTTTTTTAAATCAAATTGAGGAAGTTCCCCCTCTATTCCTGTTTCTCTGAGTGTATATCATAAATGAGTGTTGAATTTTGTCAAGCATTTTCTCTGCACCAATTGATATGGTCATGTAATTTTTCTACTTTAGCCTGTTAATATGGTAGGTTACATTGATTGATTTTTTTAATATTGAACCAACCCGCAGTAAACCTCACTTGGTCATGGTGTATAATTCTTTCTATATATTGCTGAATTTTCTTTGTTAACAATTCGGTATGGCATTTTATGCTTATTTTCATGAGAGATATCGGTATATAGTTTTTTTGGTGGGGGATAATGTCTTTGTCTGGTTTTGTTATTAGAGTAATATTGGCTTCATTAAGTAAATCGAGAAGTCTTCTCACTTGAAAGAGAATGTGTAGAATTGGTATTAATTCTTTGATAGAATTCTAGAAAACTATTTGTGCTGGGAGGTTTCTTTTTTGGGAGATTTTAAATTAAAAATTCAATTTCCTTAATAGTTATAGGATTATTCAGATTAACTATCTCATAGTGGGTGAGTTGTCGTCATTTGTGCTTTTTGAGGAATTGGTCCATTTAATCTAAGTTGTCAAATTTATCTGTGTGAAGTTGTCCATAGTATTCCCTAGTTATCCTTTTAATCTGTAGGGCCTATAGTGATACTCTGTGTTTAATTCCTGATATTGGTAATTTGTGTTTTGTCTCTCTCTCTCTCTTTTTCCCCGCTTTGTCCACCTTGCTAGAGAATTGTCAATTTTATTGATGTTTTTTCAAAGAATCAGTTTTTCTTTTATTTGTCTTTCTGTTCTCAATTTTACTGGTTTCTGCTCTGTTATTTCCCTCTTTCTGCTTGTTTTGGGTTTATTTTGCTCTTCTTTTTCTAGGTTCTTGAGGTGAGAGCTTAGATTATTGATTTAAGAATTTTTTCTAATGTAAGCATTTAGTGGTATACATTTCCCTCTTCATGTTGCTTTGTCTCACAGATTTCAATATATTATCTTTTCATTTTCATCTGTTTGTGTATATTCTCTTATTTCCCTCAAGAATTTCTCTTTGACTTGTGGATTACTTAGAAATCTGTTGTTTAGTTTCCAAGTCTTTGGAGTATTTTCTGTTATGTGTCTGTTACTGATTTCTACTTTGATTCCACTGGGTCCAAACAACACATTCTGTATGGTTTCAATTCTTTTCAGTGTGTTGAGGTTTATTTTATGGCTCAGGATATTGTCTTTCATGGTATATACGCCAAGTGCACTTGTAAGAATGTGTGCTCTACTATTGTTGGTGGAGTGTTCTGTAAATGTCAGTTAGATGTTGGTTGATCAGATTGTTGAATTCTTCTATATCCATGCTGATAGTTCTATCAGGTTTTGAGATAGGTTGTTGATGACTCCAACTGTAATTATGGATTTGTCTATTTTCTTCTGTCAGTTTTATCAGTTTATGGTTCATATATTTTCTAGCTCTTATGTTTGGTGCATACACATTTAGGGTTGCTGTGTGTTTATAGTGGATTGACCCTTCTATTACTGTGTAATGTCCCACTTTGTCTCTAGTAATTTTCTTTACTATGAAGTTTACTTTATTTAATATCAGTAAAGCCACCCCTGCTACGTTTTGATTAATTGATTGTATGGTATCTCTTTTTTCATTGTTTTACTTTCAATATACCTTGATAGTTGTATTTGATATGAGTTTCTTGTAGACAGCATATACTTGGGTCATGATTTTTTTATCCACTTGACCAATCTGTCTTTTAATTGGTATAGTTAAACCATTTACATTTAATGTAATTATTGACATGTTAAAGCCTAAGTCTGCCATTGGAGTCACTGGGTAGTATAAATGGTTAACGCACTCACTGCTAACAAAAAAAGTTGGCGGTTCAAGTCTACCTAGAAGTGGCTCAGAAGAAAGGCCTGGCGATCTACTTCTGAAAAATCAGCCATTGAAAACCCTATGGAGCACAGTTCTAGTCTGACACACACGGGGTCACCTTGAGTCAGAATCAACTCAACAACAAAAGGTTTGGTTCTTTGGTAAGTCTGATATTTTTGTTCTCTCTTCTCTCTCTCTCTTTTTTCTACTTTCCTTTGGGTTACTTGAATGTAGAATCCCATCTTGATTTATCTTTAGTGTTTTTGAGTGCGTTTCTTTGTATAGATTTTTTTGGTGGTTTCTTTAGGATATTACATTATATATATAACTTATCACAGTCTACTAGTATGACACACTACCAATCTGAGTGAAGCTGAGAAACTTTACCACCCTTTACATCCCTTCATCCTCCCGTTTATAACTGTTGTAAACGTTTCCTCTACGCACATTTTGAATTACATCAGACAATGTTACGATCTTTGTTTCAGCAATCAAACATAAATTAGAAAATTCAAGAGGAGATATAAAAATGTATTTACCTATATTTTTACTCTTTCCGTTGTTCATACTTCCTTCCTGATGTTCTAAGTTTACTTCTTTATTCATTTCTTTTGTGTTTAGAGAAATCCTTAGAAACAGGCCACCTGGCAACAAATTAGTTTTCCTTCATCTGAGAATGCTTTGAATTTTCCCTTCATTCCTGAAGAATATTTGCAGTGGGTATAGAATTTTGAATTGACAGTTATTTTCTTTGAAAAGCACTTGAAAAATGTTGTGACATTTCCTTCTGGCCTCTATGATTTCTGATGAGAAATCCACTGTCATTCTAATTGTTCTTCCTAAGAAAGGTGTTATTTCTCTCTTGCTGCTTTTGAGATTTTTTACTTGTCTTTAGTGTTCAGAAGTTTGACTGTAATGTGTCTTGGCATGGATTACTTTAGGTTTATCGTATTTGGGGTTCACTCATCCTCTTGAATCTGTGAGTTTAAATCTTTCACCAAATTTGAGAAAGTTTTCAGCCATTATTTCTTTAAGTACTTTTTCATTCCTGACCTCATCACTGCCAGATGGCAGAAGAAATTCAGGTTTCCTGCTCAGCCTCTGTTGACACCTGCTATACACCAAACTGGTGATTTCCTTTAGATAGGACATACACTCTCCACTCTGACCTCTGGCCACTTTATTAAATTAATATTAAATTTCCTATTAAATATTTAATTTTTTATTTCTTCCTATTAAAGGTTCTCCCTGACTTTTTTTTTTCTTTTATTATTTATTTTATTGTGCTTTAGGTGAAAGTTTACAGCTCAAGTTAGTTTCTCATAGAAACATTTATACACACATGGTTATGTGACCCTAGTTGCTCCCCCTATACTGTGACAGCACACTCCTTTCCACCCCGGATTTCCCCGTGTCCGTTCAACCAGCTTCTATCCCTTTCTGCGTTCTTATCTCGCCTCCTGCCAGGAATTGCCCATTTAGTCCCATGTATCTACTTGAACTGAGAAGTACACTCTTCATGAGTATAATTTTATGTCTTATAGTCCAGTCTATTCTTTGTCTGAAGAGTTGGCTTCGGGAATGGTTTTAGTTCTGGGTTAACAGAGAGTCTGGGGCCATGTCTTGTGGGGTTCCTCCAGTCTCAGTCAGACCATTAAGTCTGGTCTTTTTACTCCTCCTTGACTTTTGTAGACATTTTGAGTTGTTGAATTCCAGTTTGATATTTATTTTAAGTGCCATCCTATCTACTTTTGGAATCAAGGTTATATTAGCTTTATAAAATGAATTAAGTTTTACATATTTTCTATGTTCTGTAACAGTCTAGCACAGGAATTATATATACTTTAAACTTTAAAGGTTGTTAAAAGTAAAAAAAAAAAAAAAAAAAAACATGGTAAGTAGTGAAACCATCTGGGCCTGGGACCTAGTTGTTTATAAGGTGGGGGTAGTAAGCACCAAAATCTTTGACTACATTTTAATTTTTTTTTCTTATAGTTACTGGTCTTTTTAGGTGTTCTGCCTCTTCTTGAGTCATTTTAATAATTTATATATATATATTCTTAGAAAGTTATTTCTTTTTTCAAATTTATTGGTATTTGCATATGTAGTCTGTAATAATTTGGGAACCTAACCCATATCTATAATTATGTCCTCTTTATAATTCATAATGTTGTTTGATTTGTTTTATTTTGTTGACCTTTTTTTTTATCAGACTGGTCTCTTTTATTGGTCTTTTAAACATGCTTTCGTTTTAACTGTCAGACCTACTTTTTTGTTGTTGTTTCCTGTTTCATCAGTTCCTGTTTTTAATCTTTGATTTCCTTCTATTTTCTTTGGATCTTGGTTTTTTTTTTATTTTTAAGTTGATTGTTTAGTGGATTTTCCAAATGCGCTCCAAACTCTGAGTCCCTCTTTGATGCCTGCTGCAGGTTTTGAGTTGAGTGCTCTCATTATCATTCATTGCTATGCAGTCCCTAATTTCAGCTTGGATTTTCTTATATAAATAACTCTTGGGTTAGAGTTTCAAGAGCCCCATACCATTTCTCCTTTGAGTGATTTATTGAGAATTTCTATGTGGCCCAATACTTGGTCAGTTTTAGTAAGTATTCATGGACATTTAAACGTGTATTTTCTATTAGTTGGGAGCTGTGTTTAAAATCCATCTAGCTTGATTTTGTGTTCAAATCATTTATGTCCTTAACTTTTTTTTGTTGTTTTGTCTACTTAACCTGTCAATTCTAAGAAAGAGGTGCTAAAGTTTCCCACTGTGATTGTGAATTTATCCGTTTCTCCTTGCATGTCTAACACCTTTTACGTAGTTCCATGCTCTGTTGTTCCATGCTTGTGAAAAAAGATTTGTAATTATTATCTTCTGGATTATGTCTTTAATCAATTTAAATATTCCCTTGTTTTGGGCCCTGAATTCTATTTTTGCCTGATGTTAATGCTGTATTTTTGCTTTTTGACAACACTTACATACATTTCCATCCATTCCGTTTTGTATCATTATGTTTTAAGTCTTTTTATAAATAGCATACACATTTCCCATCTGAATATCTATCTTTTAATAGGCGAATTTAAACCATTTGTATTTATTACAAATATTGGTATGTTTGGTCTTATCCCTGCCATTCATTTTCTGCTTACCACGCTTCTTGTTGTTTCTCTCCCTGCCCCCTTTTCTTTATTGCTATACTCAAAACGTTTTCTTTTTCTTTCCTTTCTTTTTTAAATTTCCTTGGCGCTTTGGAAGTTCTGCATCCTCTTCTTCTTCTTCTAGTGGTTTAAAGCGGAGTAATTCTCATCACTGACAGGTAAATACAATTTTAATTAGAATCTGTAACCTGTCTTCCCCACAAGACAAAACCTTTAGCACGTTTTTACATGTTTTTAACTTCCAAGGACCCTTTCTTGCTTTCCTGCTGCTCCCTTTTCACAAGAGCCTATTCTTGTTTTACCATTGCAGTATCTCCTTGAAGATTGCAATTGTATGTTAAGTTCTCTGCATTGTCTTTCCTTGGAATCCGGTTCTGTTTCTTTTCATCTTTATTGTGCAAATGATTTCCTCAAATGTCTGGTAATTCTTGTTTGTCTATTCATATGTTAAAATGCAGAGCTACATGTTGGTATTGGTAACTGTCATATGTTCCTTTAGTTTTTACTAAGTGTCCCTTTGTTTCCACTGCAGATCTTGCCTCTGAATGGGAGGAATGACTAAAAACTATATGTCCATTTGTGGGAGGTATGACAGCAGATTTCCATTTAGGATGCCTAGGCAAAGAGCGGCAGGCCAGCTGGGGACCCTCATGATGGCTCCTTAGGGAAGCTTGGCCCTGGAGAGGAGCGGTTTCGTGGGCACAGTTGTATTTCTCTTTTCCTCTCCTCATTCCCGACTGTCTCTGTTATGGTACCTTGTACTCTTCTCTCACTAGTGTTCTAGACTCAGCATACAGGAGGAGAGACCTTAACCCATTGTAGAACAATTCCCAGCCTTTTTAACAGCCTCTGCTGTCATAGGTCAGGCCGGGAGCACACACTGCATACAGCATCTGCATACCTGAGGGAAGGGAAGGGTTGGCCCAGGTGTCTGTAGACAAATTTCCCTGACAAGTGCCCCCAGGGTCTGCCTTCTCTCCAAATTTGGAGTTTTTCCAGCATACCATTGGGAAGACTCTCTTACCTTCTCTGAGCCTACTGCTGAGCTTGTTTTGGAAAGCTGTTTTTTCTATTCTAATTATTCTATCAGCCTGGCCCACCTTCTTTCTGTCTTCCAGAAATTCATCAATATATCTGGTGCACTGATGGTACCCTTTCAGTGCTATTAAGGATTTATTTTCTTTCTTAACAAGGGAAAGAAAACATATGTGCTTGGTCTATCATCTTTAACCAGAAATCTAAAAGAAGTTTTAAGATACTACAAAAATGTAGCTTTTTGAGTGAGGAAAACAAACCACTAAAATACTTTCTCCATAAATAATTCCAAAAGAGACATCCCTTTTCCTGTAAATGTAAGTCAAATAAATAAAAGATAAGGATGTGAGCAGTGTTTGTCTGCAATTAGAATGAAGTAGTGAGTGGTACTGCCCAACAGCAGTTGGGTGCTGGGGCTATATTTGTTTTGGCAGTGTTGGTCACACATACTAGCTGCCTCTGTTAAAATGTAACTATTAGCAAATGAAATTAAATACTTCCGTTGCCTAGTAACTAATCCAATCTGAGAAAGAAGCAAAAATAGAATACACAAATTTAGAACTTTTAGGCCATGTGCCAAGCAAAATATTCTTGCTTATATCCTTTTGATCATCTGCAATGTGAATGGAAGACAGTATTTTAATGTCAAGTAGGCAACATTTAATGTTGACGTTTCTTGTAAAAAGTAAATACTCCTTGATGGCCGAACATATACGAGAGATAGGCAGGCTCCCCAGGGACCTCCAGCCACTTTAGCTCCCAAAATCACCAAGTGGGGACAAGAGAGGGAAGAAGCTCTGTTAACTTCTAGGAATTTTTTTCTGATTTAATTAAAAAGCCAAAGGGCATTGTGTAATTTCAGGTACATTATACTGTTGGAAGAAAAGTTTAAACCATCTGTTTTACCCATTTTCATATAAAATTAAAATACTGTTTCTCCACCCAAGCAGCTTTTCAACAAGACACACAAGATTTTTAAAAGTTTATTATGTGGTATGTGAAATAATTCCTGGGATCATATAATATTGGCATCTCAAGAAATACCACGATAAATAAATTGACATTAATGTCAGTTCAAATTACTTTTCTCTACCTCCTTTAAAAAGAATTGGGGGGCGGGGAGGATTGCATATATTGATGAATGACCTATTTCCAAATAGAAAGTAAAAAAGAGAAATTATTTCTTTAAAATAAAATAATTTTGCATTTATAGAAGAGTTGCAGTAGTACAATGAATTCTAATATATTCTTTACTCAGATTGTTTTATCTTTATCACTTTTCTCTTTCTGTCTCTGTCACACACACACTGTATGAGTTAACTATTACTGCATAACAGATTACCCCCCAAATTACTCTGCAGCTTAAAACAACAGACATTTGTCATCTCACGGTGTCTGTGGGTCAGGAATCCAGGCATGACATAACTGGGACCTGTAGCTCAGGCTCTCTCACAAGCTGCAAACTGTCAGTGGGGCTGTAGTCATCTTAAGGCTCAACTAGGCGGAAGATCCACTTCTTCACGCACACGGCATTTGGCCAACCTCAGGTGCTTGCTCGCTATAGGCTGAAGTCCATCTTCTTTGCCCCATGGGCCTCTGCATAGCTCAGCTCACAGCATGGACTCTGGCCTCCTGCTGAAGAAGAGAGCAAGTAAGATGTAACCTGATCTCAGTAGTGACAGCCCATCACTTTTGCTGTGTTCTACTTGTTAGAGGCAAGTAACTTGATCTAGCTTACACAGGGGCATAAACACCAGGAGGTGGGGATCGTCAGCAACCATCTTAGAAGCTACCTGATACACACACATGCATATATACATGTACGTTGTTGTTAACTGCCATCAGGTCGATTCTGAATCGCGGCGACCCCATGTGTGCGCAGTAGAACTGCTCCATAGGGTTTTCGAGGCTGTGAACTTTCGAAAGCAGATCACCAAGCATGTCTTCCATGGTGCCTCTGGGTGGGTTCGAACTGCTAACCTTTCAGTTAGTAGTCAAGCATTTAACTGTTTCTGCCACCTAGGGACCACCATATACACATATATACACACCATACATTTTTTTCCCTGAACAGTTAGTTTACCTTTAAATATTTCAGCATGTATTTCCTGGGAACATGACCAAGTGCAATGATCAAATTCAGGAGATTTAACACTGATAGAATATTAGTGTCTGACATAGAGTCCATATTCAGATGTTACCAGTTTTCTCAATAACGGCCTTTCCAGCAGTTTGTTTTTTGCTGATCCAGGATCCAGTCCAGGAGTGCACATTGCGTTTGGTTGTCATGCCTCTTTGATCTTCTTTAATCTGGAACAGTTCCTCAGCCTTTGTCTTTCATGATACTGACATTTTTGAAGAGAATGTCTCTCACTTTGGGTTGTTCTGATGTTTCCTCATGATTGAATGGAAGACAGCATTTTAGATAATTCGTTGCAGTCTTTTGGATAATTGAACTCCTTAAGGAGTTCAGTGAATAGAAAAGATGGCTAGCAAACTTCAGAGCCCGTTTCCCCCAAAGCGCAGCTGGGTCAGACATGGCTCTTGGTTGGGTGGGGCTGGCAGTCCTGCCAGGCCAGGCACCGCATGCCAGGGTCTCTGGCCTCTGCTCTCTGGTGTGACACCATGGGGCATACAGCAGGCGTTTTCTAACCAAGTAGCCAGGGACTCCCTCTAAAACAGGAAAGCAGTCGTTTGAGTCTGAAACCTATTTTTTTCATTTGCTGTCACAAGTATTTTAGAGATGTAAAAGCTCATAAAAGAGAAGACCACATACATCAGCAGAAATATTTAGAGTATCTGTATGTTCTTCTGTTGCTTAATAACAAGTTGGCAAGTTAGTTTTTTGTAACTGGTACCAACTTTAGCTTCCAATAGAGGTTGGCAGATACACTGAAGGACAGATAATTACAAGAAGACTTCACTGGCAATGCAAAGAAATTAGTAAATGAGATTTTAAGAGAAATCTGTGTTCAGTGCAGTAAATGAAATGTATAGCCTGCTCGTTTTCAAGTCAGATCTTACTGACATCCAGGTTTTAAATTATGGGTAGGGAAGGTGTGTGTGTGTGTGTGTGTGTGTGTGTGTGTGTGTGTGTGTGTGTGTAAGTTTATGTTTGCACATGTAGCTATTGGATTTAGATGAAAAAATATTCAAATAAATGTTTCTTGTTCTTTAACTGAAGAGGCTCGTGTCGGAGTCTTTCACAGATACAGGTTTTTTGCTGGCCTGGACCATTTCCATCCACAGCCACAGGCACAAGCACACTGTAAATTCTGGACAGGGCCACATAGTTCTCCTTCTCGGCCTCTCTGCACAAGCTCTTTGCTTAGTGCACAACTTTGCACTTTTAAGTATTATCAGAGTTGATCTTTTCTTCTCCTCCTCCCCTTTCCATCGTTCTGAAAGTTATTTCCAGTCTTGAAAATGCAGACCAGAAAAATCATAGTAGTAGTCTCGGGCTGTGATCCCAGGTCCCTGGGGCTTTTTGACCACGATGCTTAGGGCAGCCTTCTGATTTGTAGCTCTTACCTCTGTCATAATTCTAAGCTTAGGTTCTCAACTGCATTCCTTCTGCTTCCATGAGAACCTCCTCAACTGCTTCCTTCCTCTCTTGCTCTGTGCAAAGCCAGGGACAGTGCATAGTCCAGGGTTGGAGGTGGGGAAGAGTAGATGGTTCTGCAGGCCAAAGATACTGCTTCCCATTCATTCATTCATTCATTCACTCATGAAGCATCTCCTATGTTCCAGGCAGTGTCCTTGTTGCTAGAGATACAGAGGTGAACAGGACAGATAAGATTCCCCCACTCATGGAGCTTATGTCCAGTGGGAGCCCTATGATAGACTAGTCCATAAATCCAGGAAGAACATAATTCCAGGTAGCAGTAGTGCTGTGATGAGAAATCGAATAGGTGAACATGAAAGGCAGTGGGTAACAGCCAGGATGTTCACTGTGGCTTCCCCAGTTTGTTGTCTCAGCTAGATGCCCTTTCTGACTATGGGTTTTGCGTTGGTGCTTCTCTGCTCGGCTGCCTGCCTGTCCTCTCTTTTCTCTTGCGCTGGATCCAGGGTGTGTGTGTGGGGAGATGCCGGCAGGGTCCCAGGAGCTCCTTACTGATGGTCCGTAGGAGATGCTAAGTGATTTGAGGTTTCTCGGGGACAAAACAGGGTTGTATGCATCTTCCGAGCAGAACCTGGGGTCAAAGAACTGAGCAAAGTCCATTTGATAACGTGAAAAGTTACTTTCTGAAGAAAAAGAATTGTCGTTTGTTCCAGGAAGAGCTAAGAGAGTATTATTATTTGCTTAACTTGATTTTTATATGGAAAAGAATCAGAACTGCATACAACAAATTTAGAATAGACATCATGTAGCACACTATGTGACTAGATTTTCTGTGACTCTTAGCAAGTAATTGCCATTCCATTCACATCTGCTGTTATAGCCGAGTGGTATGCAAATCTCTCTTACATTATTTATCTTACAAATCAAAAGGTAACAGACTGAAATTATGACTTCAAACAGTGTAGGTGGTTTTTTTTTCACATCTTTTGTAAAGGTCACTTCCTTGGGCTACTGTGGGGCGAATGTTCAGAGTGCCTCAGGGTAGCCCTGGATTAGGCGTGAGAGGAAGGAACAGCTCTCTGTTCAGGCCTTAATTGGTGACAAGCCTCCAACCTACTGAAACACAGATTCTTCTCTTCCGATATCAGTCTGAGATAGCTGCCTTATGAATTTAGCTGTGAGCAGTTTTATATCTTGTATAACAAAAAAATCACACACAAACCAAAAAAAAAAAAAAAAAACATACCAGTTGGTGTCACGTCGATTCTAACTCATGGCAACCTCATGTGTGCAGAGTAGAACTGTGCCCCATAAGGTTTTCGTGGCTGTGACCTTTTGGAAGCAGATTACTAGGCCTTTCTTCTAAGGCACCTCTGGGTGGCTTCAAACAGCCGACCTGCCAGTTAGTAGCTGAGCACTTAACTGTTCGTGCCACCCAGGGACTCCTAAAAAAATCACATACGCCTCCTCTGAAAAACTTACATGCTTTCACGAAAACTTGACGTAAGGCACTCATTCACGGGATGGGGGGAAGGCGGGCCTGATGTCTCTGGTGGGACCGAACTATAGCATCCAGCCAGGCCATGAGCCCAGCAGCTTTCCGGGGTTGGTTAGCCTCACTGAGCTGTGAGGTTTCTCCGTAGCTCTGAAGAGGGCTCCTCTGGTCCCTCTCCCCACAAAGCTCCGGATTCCTGTGGCCTTCACCCCGTCATGAGAACCGTGGGCTTCGTGGGCAGCCACTGCCAGGACCCTCCCGGACATCCAGTTTGGAGGGGTGAAAGAGCCCCCTCTAGGTGAGCACTGGCCGGAGAACTTAGGTGCCTGCACCTTGCTTGGAGGAGGGCACGAAGACGCCTCTTCTTGGCCTTTCCTCTGCCTTCATTTCCTGATTCCGGAAGTGGAAGTGCCCAACAAGCACCTTTTTTGTATTTCCAGCCCAAGTGACCCTCCCCTCTTCCACCAGGGGCAACAGAGGCCTCCCTGGAGAGACCGTGGTCCACGTAAGCTTCACCAAGGCCAACCAAGCAGGGCCAGAGGCTCCAACTTCCTGCCTTCAGAGGCTCATGGTGCTTTCAAACCAAAACCAAAGCCGTTTCCATTGAGTGAATTCCAACTCATAGTTACCCTATAGGACAGAGTAGAACTGACCCGTAGGGTTTCCAAAGAGCGCCTGGTGGATTCAAACTGCCGACCTTTTTGGTTAGCAGCTGAACTCTTAACCACCAGGGTTTCTTCGTGGTGCTTAGAAGGTTGAAAATGGGAAGCTCATCCAGAAGCAGAGCCTTTGACTGGCCCAGTGCACAGACTTTACCACAGTGTCTCTACCCCACTCATGCTAGGACAGCAACATCAGACTTCACCCATGGTTCCTGAGCACAGAAATCATAGCACTCACCAAGGCTAAGTGCCCTTTGGATGCCCTGCTGCCCTTCGATAGCTTGCCCCTGACCCTACCCCGCATCCCATAGGTCTGCCACCATTTCTCTTCCTCCTGGATCCCTGTTCCTGAACTTGGCCAGCTCAGTGGACAGTGTATGGACCACTCAGATGATGCTTTATCCTAAGAAAGCCAAAACCAAACCAGTTGCTGTTGAGTCGACCCTGACACATAGTGACTCCATGTGTGTCAGAATAGAAGTGCACTCCATAAGGTTTTTTAATGGCTAATTTTTCAGAAGTAGATTGCCAGGTCTTTCTTCCGAGTCACCTCTAGGTGACTTCGAACCTCCAACCTTTCAGTTAGCAGCTGAGCACGTCAACCTCTTGCACCACCTAGGGACCCCCAAGAGCAGCCTCCTAATCCCCAAAAAAAAAAAATAATAATCTTCCATCTGTGAGAGCCTTTAATTATGTATTTATTTTTTTGATACAATGAGAAAGTAACCCAAAAGATAAAAGTGAAATCGTTGAGGATCCAAAGAAAATGAACTGTCATAGCAAGCACAGGATTACACTCGCAGGCTCTCAGGATCCAGCAGGGGGAAACGGTCCCTGGGTAATTATGTGCATCCATTAGCATGGCATCCATCCTTTGTCAGCGGTTGGTGACAGTGTTGGTGGTGACGGTGTTTCTGCACAGAAGCAGGCAGCCAGTGTGGGCTGCAGTTAGCCGGCCACAGCACACCACCCCCAGGGAGATTCCTCTGATAACACCATAATAAAGGCACAGTTTGTTGGGTTGGTTTTTTGTTTGTTTTTTTCTTTTAAATCTCAGACACTGGTACAGAAGCCCAAGATGTTTGTTGTAATATTACAGACGCTGCTGACAAAAGCTTCACTCACCAAGGAAAATTAAATGTTCGGGTTCTGTGGATGATGAGGGTGGGGGTGGGGGTGGTGAGCTGAAGAAGGTTGGGAAGGATAGGGGAAGTGTCATTTCCTTTCCTTGAGGAAAGAAAAATACGGGGCAAGCTGTAAACGTAGCTTTATTCCCAAGCCGGCGATTCTTACACTTAATATGTTTTGTCAGGTGAGTCTTCAATACAGATTAAAATGAAATGCCAAGTAATTTCCACCTCTTGGCCGCTGGTGCCTGAGAACAATAGAGTGTTTGATGAATGTCTGTTAATGGCACTTGCACTCTTGTAGATTCGGTCTTAGCAGCAAGGACTAAGCAATGGCTATATCAGGGGCTGTGTGTGTGTGTGGAGGAGAGGGGTGGGGGAGATTATCCCATAATCCCTTTGTGACTGATTTGGTTCATGATAATCCAGATTGAAAGTGAACCACAAAATCAAGGTGCCAAGACTAAGTGACCCTTTGTTGTTAATCAGAAGGTCCCTGAGTGGTGCAAATAGTTTGCACTCGGCTACCAACCAAAAGGTTGGCGGGTCAAACTCACCCAGCAGTGCCATGGAAGAAAGGCCTGGCAATCTGCTTCCGAAGAGATGACAGCCAAGACAACCGTATGGAGCCCAGTCCTACTCTGCAACACATGGGGTCGCCATGAGTTGGAATCAACGCCACAGCAACAGGTTTGGTTTGGGTTGTTAATTAGGCTCAAAGCATAACACATGATTTCCGAGAGCTGCGTCCACTGGGTGGAGGATTTCTTTGAACTTAGGACTATTTCAGTGGAAGGAAAGGGGGCAGCTGCCTTGCTGGGGTCTAAGGCTTGGCTCAGCTGGGATTTTGCAGCAGGTCTCTCAACAGTTGGGCTTTTGTGTGTGTCGGCTTCCTGCTGGGTTCCACGCTGACGGAAACCAGACACTGCAAACCCACCAACGGAGCTGTGTTGTCTCATTTCCCTGCACACCACTGCCTTTGCAGTTCTGCATTCTAAACTCTCAGAGTGGGGTAGTTTTGAAGAGTAGGATAAAAACTGAAGCACCAGCAGAACTCTGTCAGCCAAGGGTTTAAATCCTCACGTTGTTCATGACTGGCATGTGTAACGTGCTTATTTCCCTCGTCCTGTTCCTCAGCTTGATTGAGAGGATTTGGTTTTCGCATATTCTCTTACTGTTTGGAATAGAAGCTTTAACTGAAATTGCCAACTGATTTTATGGTTGTGTAGGTACAGCCACGATACTCCTTCAAAGTTAGGATGGTGAGACTTTGTCTCACTTACTTTGGCCATGTTATCAGGAGGGACTAATCCCTAGAGAAGGACATCATGCTTGGTAAAGTAGAGGGTCAGGGAAACAGAGGAAGACCTTCAACGAGATGGGTTGACAAAGTGGCTGCAACAATGTGCTCAAATACAGCAACGATTGTGAGGATGGCACAGGACCAGGCAGTATTTCATTCTGTTGTATGTAGGGTCGCTATACATCGGAACCGACTCAACGACACCTAACAACAACAGTAACAGTTAACACTCAGTCCAGTAATCATTGTAAACCCAGTCTCAGTGTTCAACGTCCAGTAGGTTACATTGGTCTTCCCTTCGCAGTGGTAGGACCAGCCTCTTAGCTTGACATTGGTTCTTAATGCATTTTCCATTTGTTCATTCATTTGCTTGCTTGCTGAATCACTGTTACCAAATTTTACAGAATCTAGCCCAATTTTTGCAGGTGTTGAATCCAAAAGAAACTCTTGCAGGAACTCTTGGAACGTGTGGAAAAATTAACTTCTGTGACCAGAATGGTAGTCCCCCACTGGCAAGGGGAATAAAACTAAGTTTTGTTGGGTTAAACTGTTCTCGGTATTAGTTAACGTTTGTACTCTATGCTGGTTCCTCCTTCTCCCGCTTCATCTCGTTTGATCTTCACAACAACCCTCGGCAGGAGTTCCCCCCACCACCACCAAAACAAAACAAAAAATCAGTTGCTGTGGAGTTGATTCCAACTCATGGTGGCCCCGTGCATGTCAGAGTAGAACTGTGCTCCATAGGGTTTTCAATGGCTGATTTTTCAGAAGAAGATCACCAGGTCTTTCTTCTGTGGCACCTCTGGGTGGATTCAAATTCCAACCTCCATCCTTTTGGTCAGCAGCTGAGTGTGTTAGCCATGTGTACCACCCAGAGACTCCCGGAGGGAGTTACCATCCCATTTTACTGATGGGGAGACTGAGGATAAGCGAGCTTGTGGCTTGCTCAGCACCCCACACAGCTAGGAATAACAGAGCAAGGAAATGAGCTTTTGGGCCTATCTCACCCAAAGCCTCATCTCTCTCACTGAAGCTTTGTCCTTCTGAAATTTTCCAACTCTAACTCAGGGATTGAGCTGACTTGTTAAAAAATGGTTGTACACTGCTGCTGAATTCGTGTTTTAAAATGTTTAACCTCACACACTCTGAGTCAGTAATTAAGCTCAAACGTGTAAAACACGATTTCCAAGAGCTGCGTCCAGTCAGCAGAGGACTGACTCGCATTGAGGAGTCATGCCCTTTTTCACGTACATTTCAGAAGCAGCGTGATCTTTTATATTCCCAGATCATCTGAAAGGTTCATTTTGCTGCTCATTCCAGGCTTTTCTAAAGTAAGTTTGAAGCAGGTGCTTCTAAAGCGGGAGGAGAGTAGAATGGCATGATTTGGGCTCCCTTCTACATGCAGGGAATTTGGAAAAGCAGTAGAGAGTAGGACCCTGTGAGACAAGAACGGAGCTGAGGACTGTGGGGCTTGCTTCCTGACAAGGGCACTGGAGGACTGCAGACAGAGTGCAACTCGCCTCCCTCCCACTCCACACCCCTCCGTGATCCTGAGGCACGCTTTGCTGTGTCATTTCTCGTCGTTGGTTGCTGTCCAGTCGGCTCCGACTCATAGCGACCTTATTTACAGCAGAAGGAAACATCGCCCAGTCCTGCGCCATCCTCACAGTTGTTGCGGCCACTGTGTCAATCCATCTCGTTTTCACTGACCCTCTACTTTTCCAAACATGATGGTCTAGCAGTTGGTCTTCCCTGATGACATGTCCAAAGTAAGTGAGATGAAGTCTCACCATCCTTGCTTCTAAGGAGCATTCTGGCTGTACTTCCTCAAAAATGGATTTGTATGTTCTTCTGGAAGTCCATGGTATAGTCAATATTTTTCACTGACATCACAATTTAAATGCATCAGTTCTCCTTCATCTCCCTTTTTTATTGCCCAGCTTTTGCAGGCATGTGAAGCAATCGAAAAGATGATAGCTTGGGTCAGGAGCACCTTAGTCATCAAAATGACATCTTTTTTCATTGTCTGGAGAATGTAAAACCAACCTCGCTGGGTCTCATCATCACCATCATGGGGAGCAAGGATGGGTGTGGGTGGAGCACAGGTGTGAGGCCGAGACTTTGACTCCACTCCTATAAAATAGTGGCAAAGGTACCTAACTCACGTGGTCAGCATGTGACATGGAAGGAAGGTGGGTGGACCACCTGGCGCGCAGTGAGGCTTGGTGAACAAGAAACATTCCACAGCCACCAGCTCATCCAGGCATCTCTCTTCCTTCTCAGCCAACCTGAGCCCAGTTAGCCCGGTTTTTCCACAGTCTGTCTTTATGTCTGATAACAATTCAAGATCTTCTGGCCTCTGGGCAGAGTATAAACGTGGGAGTTTAAGGTACCAGGGAGGTGAATATTGCTTGAGAGCCAATTTAAAAAAGCCGCACCATCAGGTCCAAGAATTGCAGGCATTTCCTCCGGCTCATTCCCCTGAGAGCCTCTCACGGGCAGATGATTCTTCAATTTCAAAGTTAAAGTAAAATAAATCTCTGGGAAAGCACCAAAATAGAGCTGAGCATCTCTGTCCGCAAATTGGGGTTTCTGAGAACTGTTTCCCCAGGTAGAAACACCGGGGTTGCCAGAGGAACAGAAAGATTTGGGGCCCAGGGGCGTCTTGTGTGGATGGGGCATAAGGCAAGAGTCATCTCTGCGTAGCCTGTGTACGAGATGTCGTTGTTAGTTGCCATTGAGTCTTGTGATGCCACATACAACATCGTGAGAGGTTGCCCAGTCCTGTGCCATCTTCACGACTGTCGCCATGTTTGAGTCAATTGTTGCAGCCATTGTGTAGTGTCTTCCAACCTAGGGGCTCACCTTTCAGCTCTACATCGGCCAATATTCTGTTGCGCTGCATAGGGTTTTCAGTGGACAAGATAGATATTCACCTATTGGGGAAATCTGGGATGGAGACCACAGTGATTCGCACAGTGAAATGGAACTTTGGAATTGCTCTGATCTTTTGGCACATGAGGCAAATGCTTGGGGAAGACTTCAGACTGAATCTCAAGGAGACAAATTGATTCAATAGATCTTTACCTGTACAAGTACATAGGTTGCATTTCCTCAAACCTAAGAGGCAGGAATTCTTTGTTTCACCCTTTAACTTTTTCAAACTCAGAAGGCAACTTAGAAATGACTGCTAGCAAGTTTCTTCTGGCATTTGTTGCTTCCATCACTCTTCCCACCCGCCCCCGCAAAAGGAAGCTGTTAAATCATCGGGTCCCTTACAAGTATTTTGCTAGTACAGCGTTTTGGTATGTGTAGCTTTTTTCATCTTTGTTTCCTTGGGATACACTCCTAAGGGTTTGATTATTGGGTCAAAGGGTGTGTGAACATTTTTATGTTTCTACATGATACAGCAACATGTTTTCTTCAATTGGATTACCCCGATTCGTTGTTTCCACAATGAAGGAAGGTATTGTTTCCCTTAAAATCATATCGGCCTTAGATTTTTCTCCCCCCCAGTCAGGTAGGTACAAAATGATACCCACTAGGGTTTTTGTTTACTTATTAGTAAGGTTGTGCTTTTTGCCCCCCTTTTTTGTAAGTCTTACTGTCTGTCGTGAATCACCTGTTTGTGTCTTTTACCCCATCGCACATGAAGCCCTGATGGTGATTTTAAACAAATTTCGTAGACCTTTATGTTTTTATATGTTTTAGTCATTTGCTGACTCTCTAGGCAGAGTGGGGTGCTGGTGAAGAGCACACAGACTTTGGAGCAGACACACTCAGGTATCATCTTAGGCCGTTGGCCTTGTAGGATCAGAAGGTCCCCGACCGTGAAATGGGGGTGATTACTGTATTGATCGGCATTCTTAGTTGAGGAGCAGAGAATGCACTCTTGGTGGTTGAAGGAGTTAGCAGACCGTAGACGGAGCCTCAAGGAGCAGTTGGCCTGCCCATGGAGGTCCCTCCACCATGACCAGGAAGCCACCGCTGTAGTCAGCAGTTCCAGAGCCATGCCAGCCCCATAACTCAATTCTGAATCAAAGTCCTGCACAGCACTCTGATGGTGGGACCTAACACATGACTACACCCTGGCAACAAACCAAATTTATTCTTTAGTAGCTGGCTTCCTGCTAGGTTCTACCAATAGAGAGAGCAGAGCTAGAGTAAGACTGGAGGAGAGAAGGGTCTTATTTCTGTTGTCAAGATAAACCCAGCAACCGTACTTTGCCCCAGTAGCATTAGGTTCCAGCTTCCAACTGCCTTTAGGTACTTCTAGTACCTGCCTTATTGTGGCCTGAAAAAGCTACCATTACAAGCCATGTGGTACTCTGTCCCCAGATTTCTAAGCCCCAGCTATCCAGGGCCCCTCCTCTGAGCTTCCAGGTTCTGGAAACCCAACACCTTCCCTTTGTTCCCCCAGCCCTAGAAGTGGAAGCTGCTTCCTGCAGTTATTCACTTATTCTGGGTTATCTCGATATGTCATTTTTAACTTTCTCAGCCCACCTAATTTAATTTGTTGTATTAAATTCTTTCTGTTAAAATACCTAATATTTGTTCTTGGTACTACAAGTTGTCCCAATAAACAAGCCCCCAAAGATGGGACTCCGGGATTAGTTTGGTTGTCCTTGGTGTTAAATACAGTGCTTAGCTCCTTGCCAGCAGGAAACTAGGGACACTGGTAATCCAGGTTGTGCAGTGGCATTACGGTTACTTAGATTATCGCGTGTGGCTGGTCATGGTGACGTGCCTGCAGGACCAAGTGGCTACCGCGTACGTTAGTAATATGCTTAGAAAGAGTGTAGGGTGGAGTGGATACTTCTGACTCACCGGAAGATTTATAGAAAGGAAGGTGAACTGAGTCTAACTTCCAAGCTTAAGTCACAGTTGGAGAATCAGGGAGCACCTCTTACCTCATTTCTTATAGCCATAGGGCTGAACTAACTGGAGATCAGACCAAAAATTCATTGTATGGGTTGCAGAACAGTGCGTAGGTTGAATTCACAGACTCTCCAAGTCTCTTTTGTGATATCTAAGACAATGATTGGAAAAAGGTGGGATCCCGAGAACTGGAATGGGGACGTCTAGGAGTACTAGGATGAATCTGAAAATATTGAATGCCCAAGTCTCTCTGAGCCTCCCATATCTGAGGAGATGAGCCTCCCTTAAGAACTCTCCCAGGACAGCTGCCCTCAAAGCAGATGCCTATCCCTCGTAGACTCTCTCCCACTAGCTCTTCTCACCTCAAGACCGATAACCAGAGTCACATCTCAGCCTGCTCCAGATATGCAAGTGCAAGGTCTGATCCAAGAGGAGGTGATTCATACTCCAAAAGGATTGCAATGTTTAGTTAATTTAAATAAGCAAAATCCTGAGGAATGTGTGTGGGAATGGATTCAGGCTATTACATTATTAAGGAGGATGGAATAGATTCTGAATTTAATACATTAGCTTGAGTAGCTAGAAGTGGTTCTAAGAGTTTGCTTGATCGGTGACTATCATGGATTCACTTGTGTCCCCAAAAAATATCTGTCAGCTTGGCTAGGTCATGATTCCCAGTATTGTGTGATTGTCCACCATTTTGTTATCTAATGTGATTTTCCTTTTGTGTTGTAAATCCTACCTCTGTGATGTTAATGAGGGGGGATAGGCGGCAGTTACATCAGTTAGACAGGGCTCAGTCTACAAGATTGGATTGTGTCTTGAACAATCTCTTTCGATATATAAAACGGAGAAGCAAGCAGAGACACAGGGGGACCGCATACCACCAAGAAAGCAGCACTGGGAGCAGAGAGAGACCTTTGGACCTGGGGGTCCTGCGCAGAGAAGCTCCTAGTCCAGGGGAAGATTGATGAGGAAGACCTTCCTCGGGAGCTGGCAGAGAGAGAAAGCCTTCCCCTGGAGCTGACGCTCTGAATTTGGACTCGTAGCCTACTAGACTGTGAGAGAATAAATTTCTCTTTGCTAAAGCCGTCCACTTGTGGTATTTCTGTTACAGCAGCACTAGATGACTAAGACAGTGACTCAAAGTTTGACTCAATCGTTCTACATACAATGAGGTTAAGATTCTAGAACTTCTTGGCATAATGTAGAAGGTAATCAAAGGCTTAGGGAGGTAGGGATGCTGGAGTGGATTTATCATTTGTGCCCTGTGCCGTCACACCCTCATCCTGTCCATAGAGCAGGCCCAGAGGACACTCCCTTTATTACCACCCTGAGAAGTACAAGCCTTACCAGAAGTTTAACTACCAGCCTCCTTGAAAACCTTTTGTGGTGGCTCAGCTCTGTTGGCTGGACAAAGATGCTGCCATGGAGGTGGACTCGCTGATTTCAAGCAAGCATTTAACCACCAGGGACAAGTTTCTTTAATGGGATTCAAAATCTTTTTATCAGTATCGCTTGCCAGGTTTCCTACCAACGTTAATTATATAATATTTCCTTTCTCCATTATTTTTCTTTGCTTTTTCTATAAGTGCTTGAACACTGTGTAGCCAGTCTTGGCTGTGAATCAGCTGGATGCCTCTACTTTGATCCTTTATTTTTCTTTCTTTCCTTTCTTTCTGACTTATGATATTAGAGAAAACTACTTCTGAAAACATACTGGGTTCCACCAACATGTTGTCCTTTGCTTTGATGGACTCTGCTCCCAGAGGCATTATTTAGAATGAATGTTCCAACTGTACCCTGCTCCTCCAGGGCTTCCCAAGACTGAGAGCTGTAGGAACTTCCTACTTCTATATTTGGGCTTATTTCTGTGGTGCTGGGATCACACCAGGGTAACTGATGATAAGCCTCGCCTTCTGACTCCAGGACCTCTCCTTGAAGAAGCAAGGTCATAACCTCACATACTTCCATAAGCCACCCATGGTCCAATTAACATTTGACCCAGATTCCAACTAAGAAAGATAATGGTGTTTGGGAATGTCTGCTGGAGCTCTGGGTGTTAGTATGATGCATCTTCTCTCCAAGCCCTCACGGGTGTAGGCGTTCACCTGAGCATCCCTGCCTGCTCATTTGAATTAAATGCTGTAAGGAAGCTGCCTCGTGCTCTGCAACACCTCTTTACTTTGCTGATCTGAACCTATGATAGGAGTAAGGAAAATAAAAGGCATTAGCTATGAAACAATGTTTGCTTCAAAGGAAAGTTTTAAGACTTTTACAACATATGTATGGTCCCTACCAACCTGTGATTTTCATAATGGTTAATAAGCTGTCCCCAGCAGTGTTTTCTTTAAGTCCCGTGGCCTGTTTCTACCATCTGCAGAATGGAGGCAAAACCATGACCTATTCCCCATCTCCTCATGTCCCATTTTATTGCCTCCTGAGCACAAGGGGATCCGAGATCAGGTGTATCCTCAGCTGAGATGGCGAGCTTTGCAGAGGGTCTTCTCAGTCCACTTTTCTCTATGGCTACCTTTGAAAGTCCTCTGTTCTCTTGGCCCCACCTCCTTCCCAGGTCTGCAGCTGTTGCCCGAGCTTCTGGGGGTGAGGGGACAAAGGAATAACATCAGCTAGGTTGTAGGCTCCATCCTTTGTCTAAAGAGTATTGAATCATCCGCCCGCCTGTTGTTTTCTTTCTAGGGATGTGGGATGGGGGTGGAGGAGAGAGATGGTGTCATGAACACAAACAGTCTGAGAGCACCCCAGCCCTAAAACAGGAAACTCCTCATTTTCTGTCACCACCTATGTTTAAAAGACCCATAAAAGCATGTCACTAGAAGCATTGCGTCAAACAAGAGCTAAGAGGCACTTACGGGTGCTGTGATAATGTTAGCTGTGGCCTGTCACTTTGTCAAAGAACACACAAGTGCAGGGGAGAATCCAGCAGCGGGTGCCCAGGCTGGCAGAATTTCCCATCCCCCATCCCACCCTCCCTGCGACTACCTACCCCCACCTGCAGTTTTCCAGCCCAGAGTTGAGAGAACAGGTCCGTGATGAGATGTGCCTTCTTTGGGCCAGAATGTCTCACATGACATTCAGCGGGGACCCAAGGTTGCTGTTGCTGAGTCTGAAGGACTTGCACTGAAGTCAGGGTGACAGTGAGGGTGACCAATCTCTGGAAATGTCTTGCAGGGTGAAGATTGAGGCTGGACTTCCTGTTTTGTGCCCAGGACAAGGACGTTGAAGAGGCTCAGCAGGGCCAAAAGGTCAGTAGGTTTTTTTCTTTGCTGTGTGTTAGGGCTCTGAGTAGGCTGGGCAACTGTTAGCCATGAGCAAACCAAACAGAGCCCAAGCCCAGCATTTTGTGACCTTGGACGAGGCATATGATGTCAGAGTTTGAAACTCGCGGGTGCTGTTATGCCCATTTAGTGATAAGAAAGCTGAGGCAGAATGAAGTGGGCATGTGGGCAGCATTATAAGGCTGTGGAAGGCAGCAAGTCAGATGGAGCATCCTTCTTGGGTGTTTATATCCATGCTGATCTCTGCTCCTCTCCACAGTCCACATCCTCATAGGGAGGAGGTCCTTAATCTTTTCTGTATTGTGGACCCTTCCTCAGAATACTGTCTTTAAGCGCTTACATTAAAATACCTAAGATTACAAACATGTATTACTTTGAGTGGTCTCAGGGATATTTGTCCTAAGCATCCCTCATTCCATTACATCAATAGTTAATTACAGAGTTTTTAAATACATAGTGTCGCCAAGGGAACCGCATGGACCCCCGAATGCTACCCCCTGCCTTGGTCCATCCTGTCTTCCTGTTCCTCCCATTCATGCCTCTGAGTAGCCCGCCACCCCAGACATGGGCACACCTCCATTTGCAGGAAAGCTTCTCCCTGCCGCCACTGTACCTCCCGAGACTCGGCAGCACTTTTAATGTACGGTACATAGGGCCAGGTGTCCAGAGGAACCCACTAGCCCCAGCTGACCTGTGTCTCCTTTAGCAGCTAACAACGGCGGATCCTTGAGCTGCTCCAGTAATAACATTCTAGAAGAGTCATGTCAGTGTATGTGCCCAGGTCTGGAGTTTGGAGAGAGGACCCTCCGCATGCGACCGCTCCCAGTCTCCAAGAAGCTGGCTGGTAAACACAGAAGGATTAGGACTTGTGATTTAGCTCTTGACTTTGCTAGTGGTTTCTCTAAGTAATGGCCAGGCGCTCCCCCAACAAACCATGAAAGGAGACTGAAGCTAGTCATTGCAGGCACGGAGCCCATGTACGAGTGTGTGTGCACCAGCGTCTCCCCAGAGCGGCGGCAGGGTATAAAGAGGCGGTGACTCATTCATTCTCAGAGCCCTGCGTTGTTACCTTCTCCTGGCTGCTTTGTATTGTTCTAGAGATACTCATTCTCTTCAGAAGCAGAGCTTCCCTTTGCTACTCTGTTAAACCGTCTTCCAGGAAAGCATTTTCTTCCCCCAAGATGACATAAGTTGCTGCATTTTTTAAAAAAGAGCATTTCCTGGGAGGAATACTAGAGAGAGGAGAATGTAAACCAGTCGCAGAGACCAGACAGAGGCCTTAAGAAGCTGGCCCTGGAAATTCCACAGGGCTTCAAGGCCAGTAATTA
Organism: Dugong dugon; assembly: GCA_030035585.1. Lineage (NCBI taxonomy): Eukaryota > Metazoa > Chordata > Mammalia > Sirenia > Dugongidae > Dugong > Dugong dugon. Next base: position 23,155,621 of record CM057481.1, on the reverse strand, counting down.
CTGGAGGGAGCAGGGCTTTTAAAAAGAAAAATTGCGTTGATGCTGACACCAGGCATGCTCAGCCAGGCCTTTGAGATCTCAGTGCTGGTCAGGTTTTTCAAACAATGCCTTGCCCTCTTTCACGAGAAAGACTGCATGGTCGAGTTCCCCGGACGTACATTTGGTCTGACAGGAAAGCAGTTCGACCTCTGGCTGAGGAAATGCCAGAAGCCCAGGCAAGAGAGGCGTCGTGCCAGGTGGAAGGGAGAAGAGCTCACGGGTCCACACCTCCCCGTCCCCGGCTGCCTCTGGTCTGCCTGGGGAGTCTCAGGATGGCCCAGAAAGTCCCCCCAAGGCCCGGGGCAGGCAGCAGGACGTGGTGGTCAGTATCCCGTGGGCGTCCCAGCCCCATCAGGGCTTTTGTGTTGGAGAGAAAATGGAGACGGGCTGTTTTGTCCATTTTATTAATGGGCTTTTGTCATACCCCAGGTTAGGAAATAATCCTGCTAGTGTCAGTATGTCTTAATCCCCCTGTCGTTAATATGTATGTCTTCAGAGGCTTTGGGGGGTCAGGGGGAGGATGCGTTTTCGGCAGAAATCCCTTTGCAGAGATAAACACGGAATCGCCTCTCTTTACGCCATAGACATTCTCTGAAACGAAATGTGTCTCACGTTTGATATTCAGGATAGCAAGGAAACCTGCTTTTCCAAGGAGCCCTCCTAGTGTAAATCAGCCCATAGACGGATTTTGTGACAATAGAGGCTTCCGCGCATTGGGGTTCTTTAAAGCAAGGTTTTCCTGCATTTTGTTTGGTTCCTAAAATAGTAACAAAGTCAAAGAGCTGACAGCCCTTCTGGAAGCTTCTCACGACTTCACCATCTCTGATGAATGGAGGTGGGATTTTTCACTCCCTGTTCTCACCCCCTTCCCTCCCCACCCCAACAAACCACAATTAAGGGGGGAGAAAAGCAAGAAAGAAAATACAGCAACCTTCAAGCATTTTTAAATTCAATGAAGAATTAGAAAAGGCCGAGCTTCTGAAAGCACAGTCAAAAGCAGGTCTCTTTTGGTTGTATGAAACTGTCAAGGTTAAATCCTGTGAGAAGGGAAACCCAAACATTCTAGTCCTCTGACAGAGCTTGAGTGCAGAGCACATCGCTAGAAGCACCGAAGAGATTTAGGATGGAGCCACCTTTGGTTTGGCTAAAGAACAGCAGAAACACCAACAACAAAACACACAACCAAGGCGCCTGATTCAAATGGTAGAAAAGAAGAAATCAGAAACTTGCTCCCTGATACTGCTAAGTAGCATTCACAGCAAAAGCGAATTTTCTGACAGTGAAATCAGCCACGAAAGAAAGCTTCCTGCGGCACATGGCGCAGCCTTCTGGAAACATCGGTGCTTATTATTCTGCTCCCAGCCTTTATCCTCCCCCCGCCTCTCCCCAGAGGGCTGCACTCAGATAAGCAGTCCCTAGCAAGGAGCTCAGCCTTTCCGAGATTAATTACATGCAGGGGCCTGGGATGTGTGATTGATCCTGCAGGAGAAAATGCAGTGGGAAGCTAGTGCTGCCTTTTATCTGGTAAGCAAAGTTCAGAGATGTTTGCATTCTGCTGGGTAAGCATGGCTCTCTCAAGACACAAGATGGATGGACTGTCTGATCAGCACGAAATCTTGCCAAGACAACCCACTAGGTGTGCCTCAGTGGACTTTGCCTGAGCCTCGGAGGCCAGAGGGTCAGCACTGCTAATTTTGCAAATTGCTTAATTCTGTCATGTTTTAATTAGCACAAAGTACTACAGACTGATCCCATTCAAGAAATTGGCAAATAAAAATTGGGATTAAGATCTGTAGAGTGGACTTTGGGATATAGGGTTTTTCTAATCACTGGAGCGTGTTAGATTAGATGCTGGAATTCCCTAAGTTTTGCAGAGAAGTCCTGTTTCTTGCCATATGGGGAAAAAATAAGTACAAGATTCATGAAAAATAAATACTGCATTTGGTATAGCTGTAATTTGGAGCAAGTAAATGCTGAAGGGAGTTGGTAATTCAGAAGGTCCATCCTTGAATCAGATATCCAGCAGAAGAAATGGTATCACACTAGAGATGTGTTGTGTAGCCTAGTGGCCTGGAGAGACAGCAGCTCTGGACTCAAAGCACAACTCTGCAGCCACTTTCTAGCTGCAACTTTGGGTAAGCTAATTGTCATTTACAAGCTTCCATTTCCTTAAGTGGGAAGTGGGTAGTAACAGTGTTGTCTCACCTTAATTCAGATTAGATAACATACATGAAGTGTCCAGCCTGGTAGGCTGATACAGTGAGACATAATATGTACTCAGCTAATGATGATGATGTGTTGTTGTTAGTTGCTGTCAAGTCGGCTCCAACTCATGGTGACCTTAACGTATAACAGAACAAAACGTTGTCCGGCCCTGTGTCATCTGCATGATCATTGGTGTGTTTGAGTCCATGGTTGTGGCTGAAGTGTCAATCCATCTCATTGTAGGTTTCCCTAATTTTCACTGACCCTCTACTGTACCAGATACGTTGTTCTAATGATAGGACTTCAGTTATTAGAAGACGTTACACGATCCAGGAAAAGTCAGAAGGTGAGGGTGGCGTTCAGTGGTTGGGTAGCTCTTGGATGTAACAAAATACTCTTTACAAAGAGAACCAAAAATTAAGCCCTGACACATCCAGCACCAAGTAGGTTTAATCTTCCACCCTCAAGGTTATCATAAAAATATCTAAGTGCTTCATCAGCTGTGTGCAAACATAAATCCACATATGCACCTTAGCATTTAAAACCACTCACAAGTCTTAATGGGACTCAGCCTAGAGAAACACAAAAAGGACTAAATGGAGCTGAGGACGTGAGCAAGAAGCCAGCCAGGGTGAACTGGGACTTAATGGCACTCAGAGCAGCTACATGTCTTGTGTTAGAGTCTGTGGTAGAAGCCAGGCCCTGTGCTGTCAGCTCTCCCTCCATGGTCCCATGTGACTCTCACAAGGCCTCCGCGAAGGCTGTGGGGAGAGTGAGGAGGCAGATGCTAGAGGCCTGGGAGGGAAGCCCTGGTGCCTTGCAGGAGCCCCATGGTCGTGATGGCCACCAATTAGGCACATTTACTATGTTCCCAAAGGGGCCCTTGTGATGCAGTGGTTAAGCACTTGGCTGCTAAGTGAAAGGTCAGCTGTTTGAACCCATCAGCTGCTCTGCAGGGGTTGAGGAGAGGGGAGTCAGAACCTGGCGATCTGCTCCTGTAAAAAATTATAGCCTAGGAAACCCTATGGGGCAGTTCTGTTCTGTCACAATGGGTCGCTGTGAGCCGGAATCGACTTGACGCACCTACCAGCAACAGCAACACTGTGTTCCCAAGGAGTCCCTGAGTGGCACAAACGGTTAAGTGCTCCAACTCACCGAAAGGTTGGCAGTTCCCACTCAGAAGAAAGGCCTGGCAATCGGCTTCTGAAAGGTCACAGCCTCGATAACCTTACAGAACACAGTTCTTCTTGGCAACACATGGGGTCACCATGAGCCGGAATCAACTCCACCACAGCTGGTTTGGTTTTTTGGTTTGGTACTGCCTTCCCAGCAGCACACCAAGCACCACCCACATGCTTTTACATTTAATCCTCACAGTGACTGCAGTGTAGAACCAGTTCTCCCCATTTCTAACAGGGGGGTTGTGAGAGTCTCAAAGGTTGAGTCACTTGCCCAGAGTCACATAGTAGCCTGCCCGGGACTCAGCACCCCCCACCCTCCACTTGGGGACCTGGTCTTATTCACCCTCCACACTCATCCACCCGGGAACACTGCCTGACTCCCACCAAAGGCGGCCAGAGGTGACGCAGAGGGAGACCACTAGCAGGGAGACTAGAAAGGGCCGCTCGTCTCCAAAAACTAAATCCATTGCCATCGAGTCAATTCCAACTCATAGTGACCCTATAGGACAGAGTAGAACTGCCCCACAGGGTTTCCAGGGAGCAGCTAGTGGATTCGAACTGCCGACCTTTTGGTTAGCAGCCACATGCTTAACCACTGCACCACCAGGGCTCCTGCTCATCTCCAGATTTCTGTGATTAGTGAGATAGTGGAGTCTACATCTGAAGCCCTAAAAGACATGCTGTGTGGAATTTTACCGTGCACTGGAGTGATCTGCAAACAGTAGTGAGTTTTGGCAAATTCTGTAATCTGTGCTAATATTAGTTTACGTTTACCCAGCGCCAGCACTGGTCTGAGTGATTGACGTTATCTACTCACTGAATCCTCTCAGCAATCCTATGAGGCAGGTGTTAGGGTTTTGTCTATTTTACAGATGAGGAAAGTGAGGCTAGAGAGTTAAAGCGACTTGCCCGAGATTGTAAAAGTAGAAAGTGGCCCAGCCAGGATTTGCACCTCGGCAAATGTGGCTACAAGGCCCAGGGTCTTAACCCCCCGGGCCATGGACTGGAGGAGCAAGTCACTGTCGGGCCTGGAGACGGTTCTCCCTGTATACCAGCTGACAAAGGTGTCTGCAGGCCGGGCTGTATCTCTTCTAATAATTCATGCTAATGACCCTACCAAACCAAAAAGAAGATGCCACCAAAGATAATGAGCGAGCCACGGGTCCTCCGTTCAGCCTTCTCCAAGCCCTGAAAGTCTGGAGAGCCTTGGGAAGGAGCTGGTTAGCTGATCCTCCTGTTTTAACCCTTCCCGTTTAGCATATTCAGCTGATGGCTGGGTGGGACTGCCGGAAAGAGTTTGGGGGCTGCTGAGCGCCTTGACATTCTTGTCAGGAGGACATTGGCAGGTGTCCAAATGGTGGATTTTTAAACCATTTAATTAACACCATTTTTTTTTTTTTTTTTTTAAAGATGGGGGTAGGTGCCAGAATAGGAGAGCGATCTTGGCAAAAACCTTATACACAGTTTTTCCACCATTGGATTGACCAGACAGGGCCACGAAGCTGATACAACAGGATTAGCAAAGTTGCATTGTTGGACATAGTCACAGCGTGACAGGGGCAACAGCAGCAGAATTTGGCAGGATTAACCTGCCAGAGATAAAGATGTAACAGACAAGGGGCTGAATTAATGGACTGCCGTGACTGACCCGGGGAATCTATTTGCATGCGACATTAACTGTGCGGATAAACCCTGGGCTGGACTCCGCAGGCCCACAAGCCCGTGTTTGAATCAGGAGGTTTTATTTTAAAGCCCTCCTTGAAGGCTTCTGCCAAGATGGGCTAAAGCAAGCAGACTCTCGAGATTGCCTTTGGTTTATTTTCACCGTCATCTTAAAGTGGAAAGGCTGCCTTAAATGCCTGCAGCACAAGTGTGACTTACTGACCGTGCGGAACAATCCTAATACTTCAGAACCGTGGTGCCAAGCGGTCTCCATTTAGAATGTTACTGCCTATGAAGAAGCACTGAAGAAAGGTATGACGCATGATGTACGCACACTCTAGAAGATGCCAACTTGGAATAGGTGGTTTTGCCTGATTTGTGTATTCTGGTTTCCGGAAAGTCAGGCGGTACTAGGATGAAGGAAGCAAGACAGCTAGGATGGAGAGTCTCAGGAGGCACCCGTGGTCCAGCTCAGGCTTCAGCAGGGGCAGCCCCCGAGAGGCAGTACCCTGCTCCCCTCACCCTGGTCCTGCCCTACTGAAAGCTACCCATGTACGATACACCCATTTAAAAACATGGGTGCACTTAAATACACTTACCACAGACACTAACTGAACAGCCGAGTGTGGGTACCCCCAAAGCAGACCCTGAGAAAAGTATTGAAGTGCAGGTAGTTTATTTGGAAAGAAGCCTGGTGGCACAATGGTTAAGTGCTCGGCTGCTAACCTAAAGGTCAGCAGTTGGAACCCACCAGTGGCTCCACGAGACAAGAAACCTGGCGATCTGTTCCCATAAAGATTTGTAGCCTTGAAAATCCCATGGGTCAGTTCTACACTCTGCCTTATAGGGTTGCTATGAGTCAGCATCTACTCGAGGGCACACAGCAACAGTTTGTTTGGGAGGTAGCCCCAGGAAGCAAGAACCGGGGAAGTGAGATGGACAAGGGGGCCAATAAAGATCATGTTATTGATTAGGTTCCAGCCAGGGGGAAGTGGGGGCCCCTGGGAGCCATTGTAGTACACATCACAGGGTTACCTGCCCCAGGGGCAGGAGAGCTGGGATATTTGTCCACAGACTCCCATTCCTCGCTGGTTGGGATGTTAACTCCCCGGCAGTGGGCCATGCAGGCTGAGCACGCTCCTGCTCTTATTCCTGACCAGAGGAATCCTCCAGGCCAAGAGTAAAACCCTGTATGTCGGAACCGTGGTGCCAGACACCAACAGCGCCTGCCACGTGGGCAAGATTCAATTTCCTTTGGAAGACATTGAAGCTACATCGGATTCCCACTGTGCTGCAGCACATTTGGAAATCAGGTTTTAACAGAGCCCTAGACTTAGAGCAGCAGTGCCAAACCTGGACTGTCAGAATCCCTGGGGGGACTGGGGGACACTTCACTCCCAGGCAGACTGACCCAGGACCTTAGAGTCAAGGTGGAAACCTGAATCTGTGCATTCCAGAACCCCACCCCCACCTGCCACCTGGAGATCCTGAGCCGGCAGATTCCACGTTGGATGTCAAACACCAAATGGAGACTTATCTGGACCCATGATGAACTTGGGAGGTGGTGGGTGAAGAAACACACCCTGTGTTTCTGCTAGGAGTCATCTTTTTCCAGAAGTAACAGGCAGAATAATGTTTCCTAGTTTTGAGAGCTTTGATGGTAGAAGGTTAAGATAAATGTCATGTCCTTGGTGTTGCCTCCAACAAGTGGTTGTTATGTGATGTTAAAAAATAAAATAAAATCAGAATTAGCTGCCTTGACCCTGCGGAGTCATCAGTGAGCAGGGACTAATGTAAGCAGGCCAACGTGGGAAATAAGAGAGAGAGGGCTTTGGTGAAAATTGGTGCAGAATTTTAGAACACCAGACATCTTGCATTCTCTTGAAATGTCCCTGGGATGGCTGAGGTCCTTGGGGAGGAAACAGCAGGTGCAAAGGCCCAGAGGTAAGGGGAGCAGGTGTGTTCCAGCAGGGCCCCTCCATGTGGCTGTACAGGGGTGCCCTGCCCAAGTCTGGTGCAGAGCATTCAGTGGTGAGCTCAGAGTTGGAAGGAGACTTCACTCACGCTACATGGTACTTTGAAGGAAGAGCACAGGACGCCTGGAGAGCATGTTACAGAGGAATATGATCTGTCCTGGCCTGGGGGACTTGGGGCCCAGGAAGTGACTTTGCTGCTGAAGTCTGAAGGAGGAGTTGGTATTAGACTCTATAAATAGGGAGGGGGAGGAGGGAAAGCATTTCAGGTAGGGGGAGTGGCTCGTGCAAAGGCCCTGTGGTAAGAAGGAACATGGCACGTTTGAGAAGTTTTAAAGGCATAGAGAGCAAGGAGAGAGATGAAGGATAAGAGGGAAGAAAGGGATATAGCCAGGCCTGGCCCTTGTGGGATGCCATCTTCTTGGAAGTGTTTAAAGTTAAAAATTTGAAGGTCATTTGTTACTCTTGAAACCATCATTTCTTGATCTGTTTGACACTCTGGGCACTGGCAGATTGGAAGCAGAACCAAGGAGCAGAGTTGGCTGCTGATAGGTCTGTTCATAGTCCCGGCTTCTCACCTACTCCTAGGTCTTCTCCCACTTGAATGCAAGGGTAGCACCAGTACATGGGTACGTGGTGTTTCAGCTTCCTTGGATTTGTGCAGGTTTCACCTGGCACTGACATGACCTTCCCGTGTACACAGTCTTGGTGGAAAGAGCATAGTCACTTTGCTGAAGGCTCTGGCCACTCAGCAGTGCTAGTTCACCGTCCCCCTCCTAGATCTACTTTCTGGAACTTGCTCATTCTCAAGTTGAGAATCCTCAGTTCGTTGGTTCTCAAGGCAGTTCCTAGAAAGTTGAGGCCCGTGGCAAAAAGAACGTTGAGGTCTCTGTCCATCTGACGCTCAGAAAACCAGCCACATTAACTCAGTCCTGGTCAGCTCTCCTCAGGCGCTCATATTAGTCAGAATCTGCTGCAGGCCGGGTGTTCTGATATTATTGCTCTGTTTTGCAGGTACCGAAGCCAAGGCCCAGAGGGTTCAATAACTTGCCCTAGGAACACAGGTAGGACAGGACTTAGAATGTAAACCCAGTCTCATCTGTTTCCAGAGCTCCCGTGCTTAAAAACAGCATGACACACCACCCACTAGTCTGTGTTGCGTGTCCAGAGAGCAGGCTGCCAGCCTGTCGAGCTGGGAACAGCTCAGAGAGCATCCACTCCAGGATGAGGAATCTGAATGGGAAGAGGCGCTGCGCTACCCAGGGAAGTTGGCAGCTGGGCTGGAGCTATAGCAGCCTCCTCTTCTACTCCTTGACCTCACACAAGGTCCTTCATCCCTCTGAATTTTCCATTCCTCATTAAGTGGCCACAGTGATAGACAGGAGCCTCACGGCTGGAACAAGGATTCAAGGAGTTAAAGCATGTGAAGTGTTAGCACAACGCCCAGCAGACATCAGCTAGCCTGTCCACATCTCATAGTGAACTGTTCATCTGGCTCCATGCCCAGGGAGTCTGGTGCAGGGCAGTCTGCATTTGGGTGGAAACCCCCAACTTAGCAATTCTCTGCATCACAGCAGAAGCCCCAGTGTAGAGGTTCCGCCTAACATCCCAGCAGGGGTTCTTTGCTTGTAAATGTGGAAATCCAGACAGTTCTCTTTTCCAAGGCACAATGTCAACCTGTGATTAATGAATTACTCAAAGTTTCTTCCTCCCCCGACTCCTGCAAGAACTTTGGCAGAACTTCTGTGCCACGTCCAGCCCTCAGAACTTGCCAAATTTCCATCCTCAAAGCTGGTCCTGAAATAGATGGCAGAAAGTGGAAAACATGATTTGGTTGGGTAACTAAGAACCACACAGCAGGCTGGAGCCATTTTGGGCCAAAGAGCTAGTTATTTAAAAGTGTATCAACACCTGGGACCCCTGGTGGCATAGTGGTTAAGAGCTTGGCTGGGACCCCTGGTGGCATAGTGGTTAAGAGCTTGGCTGGGACCCCTGGTGGCATAGTGGTTAAGAGCTTGACTGCTAACCAAAAGATTGGCAGTTCAAATCCACCAGCCACTCCTTGGAAACCCTATGGGGCAATTCTACTCTGTCCTATGGGATCGCTGTCAGTTGGAATCGACTCAAAGCAACACGTTTGGTTTGGGTTTGGTTATTGACACCTGGAAATAAGAACCAAACTCCAGATGCTATTTTCATGTAAATTTGCATTACATATTTTTGTAGTGGTGATAAAATCCAGGCAGATGCCAGGAGGAAATGTCCAAAGTCATTTTACTGCCGGATTTTGTTCCTGGAGAGACTTACCATCCTGGACCATCTGAAGGGCAGGGAGGAAGGGTCCAGGTGGGTCCTCTGCCAACAGGAAGGCAGGGCTCAGTGCTGGTTGTTTTTGTGTCGACTGACAGAGTTCTGCTGCCCAGTCTTACTTTTGTTGGCTCGCATGAGCGCCCCAGTCCTCGGTGACCATCCTTACTTTGTGCCCAGGATATGTTTCCACCCTTTAGGGGACTGAGTCACAGAGACTGCATTCCATCCTTAGAGGTGTTTGTTCTGGTCAGGTTTGAAGTAGCCACACAACCTTCCCTTCCCTTTAAGTGTTAAAGGGAATAATAGTGACAGCTGCAGCTTCCTCTGCCCCATCAGGCACTTGACGTGCACACATCATTTCATTCTCCACCCCGGAAAGTACTTCCATTTATGTAAGAGAGCTAATACATACAGCCCCCAGAGGTTACAAAAGGCTCAAGTATTAGTTACGTGCTGGGGTGGGACTCGAACCTAGATCCTGACTAGCCCCAACACTACCCTTACCACTCTATAGCTTCCTGCCCTCTTTTTTCAAGCTCAGAGTCATCAAACTGGGATTCTGTGGCATAACTGCGATTTTGTGCATAATTGAAGCCTCCCTGTGATGTTTCTTGTAGCACAGGGGGTCTGTGATAAAGCATCATCTATTTGCAGGCAGGAGGGGAGAATTTACGTTACGAGGACAATCATAGTGACCCCTTGCCCTGTGCACCACACAGTGTCAGCCATTTGATGCATTCTGAGTGAGGCTTTCTCCCAGAGCTGACCCAGAGATGCAGCCCTCGCTAAGGAGAGTTAAAGGTTTCATGAGTCACGTGTGGCCTGGCTTAGCTTGAGCCAGGCGAGGACGGCTTTGAGAATTACCTCCTTAAAGATGTGGGATGGTGGCCACGACTTGTGCCTCTGATTGGGGGAAATAGGGGCCAGGTGTCAGGACCCAGGATGACCTGTGGCATCAGTGCCCAGTCCCCGCTTGCTGTCATTTTCACCCTCTTGAACTGGAGACTTGACTATGTTTCTTCAGACAGACAGAGAAGGACGCAGAGATCTAGATAAAGTCTTGGAGCTGGAAGCAATCAGAGTTAACCCCTGGCTGGTTCCCTGCACTTGTGAAGCTGCCAGGGTCAGAGTCTCAGGCTTGAGTTACTTCTCTCTGCACCAAGAGGAGAGAACCGAAAGAAGAAAAAGCATTTTCCACTAACAGGTCTCCTGGAAATGTCCCTATCTTTGTTCACAAAGGACCACACGGAACAGGAAGCCACAGGTGACACCCAGCACACTCCTCACATCAACCACCTGCTAGGGATGGGACTTTAGTCTCTTTGACCCGGAACATTTTTCTCAAAGAAAAAGATTCCATTTTGACCCTGAGTCATCCTCAGTAGGTATGGGAGCTACTCGGCAATGGCCTTGGAGGTCTGGGACCCTGGACAGACATAAAAATCGTCAGAATGGGGGTCTTGGCAGAGTTATGACTCAGAAAATGAGGTGGGACCAGCCTCCAGTTTTCTAAGTTTGGCACCAGAGTAATGGGAATTCCTGCCTTCCTCCTGGACAAGTATCAGTGGGAGAAAAATCAGTGATGGGCCTTAAAAGTATTTGGTCACCACTGCAGCTCCCAGGGCAGAAATACTTAAGCTTTTGAGGGCTGTGTTGCCCTTTGAGGATTTGTTGAAGGCAGTAGACCTTCTTCCCAGTGGAGTATCCACGCACTGATAATTTTGTGTCCAGGGGCCAAGGTTCCTTGGAGCCACCAATGCCCACCCTTTACCCCGTGGGTGAGAAAGCTGGTAAAGGACAAAACAAAAAGGAAATCTCTGCTTGCAGCACTATTCACAATAACCAAGAAGTGGAAACAACCTAAGTGCCCATCAACAGATGAATGGTTAAACAAAATATGGTACCTACATACAATGGAATACCTCTCAGCCCTAAAGAGAAATGAGGTCCCGGTCCATGCTACAGTGTATGAACCTTGAAGACGTTATGTTGAGTGAAAGAAGTCAGTCACGAAAGGACAAGTATTTTATGATCTCACTTACATGAACTAACAAGAATAGGCAAAGGCATAGAGATCACAGAGTTTGTTAGTGGTACAGGGTGGGAGGGAGAGGGAAAGGGGAAGTCATCATTTAGGAAGCAGTGAGTTTCTGGTGATGGGAAATTTGTCAGCAATTACGGGTGATGGTTGCACAATAGGATTAATGTAATTGATGTCACTAAACTGTACACCTGACAGTGAATTAGCAAATGTTGTGTTACATGTATTTTTACAACAGTTTTAAAAAGGGATAAACTCTGTTGGATGGGGTAGGGAAGGCGATGAAATGATTGAACGGGCTTGCATTCCTGTTCTGACCCTACTCTCTCTCTTCTCTCCACCCCCACGTGCCCCCAGAAGCAGCAGCCAGCAGAGGTGACCCATGACCTTCCGGCACGGTGCGGTGGGGCAGCTGGTGTTGTGAATCAGGCCGTTGCCAATGAGAGAACGGCTACTTCACAACACCAGGGTCGCACCCCACCACAGGCAGCGCTCCAGGCTCCAGAGCAGCAAGGATACGCACCTATGAGGCAGCCGACCCTCCTCAGCGGGTCATCGCTGGACACCTCCCCGTGCTCGGCTTTCCAGTTCCTGAGACAGTCCCAGGCTGCTGTTGGTTCATTCTCCACCCCCACTCCCAACACAAATAGCTCCACTTTTAAAGAAAAAAGCCACTCCTGGCAGCATTAGCTTCCTGCTGAGGAAACGGTGTTGCCCGGCTTTTTGCAGGGAAAATGGAGTATAGGCCCTCAGAAGGGTTCAATGCCACTAAGCTAGACATTTCTTCCTTGGTGCGAGAAACACACAGTGGTGCCCCTGAGTTGGGACCTTTGCTTTGATACTTGGTGATGGTAGTTTGAATTAGGACAAGGTGGAAAGAAAGGGAGTGCCTAGTTAGAAAGATGGTGGCTTCAGGGAGCAGGATTAGAGGCAGTTATGTTAAAGAGGCAGGACACAATCTACCGGATTAGGTTATATCTTGAGAGAGGAAGGCACTTTGTAGCAACATATGCAGGGAACACATCTGTCTTAATTGCCTAGTGCTGCTATAATAGAAATACCACGAGTGGATGGCTTCAACAAACAGAAGTTTATTCTCTCACACGTTAGGAGGCTAGAAGCCCAAATTCAAGGCACCGGCTCCCGGGGAAGGCTTTCTGTGTCGGTTCTGGGGGAAGGTCCTTGTCATTAATCTTTCCCTGGTCTAGAAGCTTCTCAGCGAAGGGACCCTAAGTCCAAAGGACACGCTCTGCTTCTGGCTCTTCTTTCTTGATGGTATAAGATCCTTCTTTTCTCTGCTTGCTTTTGTCTTTTATATCTCAAAAGTGACTGACTCAAGATACAACCTAATCCTGTAAATTGTGTCCTGCCTCGTTAACATAACTGCCTCTAATGCTACCTCATTAACATCATAGAGATTAGGATTTATAACATGTAGGATAATTCCATCAGGTCACAAAATGGTGGACAACCACACAATACTGGGAATCATGGCCTAGCTGAGTTGACACACATTTTGAGGGGACACAATTCAATCCATAACAACATCTATTTCCTAGATAGTCCCAGGTTTCCTGAAGAGTAAACACCTTTTTTGGGGGGCACTCATCGGGCGTGTGTCCCAAAGACATGAATGCTGGGTGTGAACCAAACACGAAAAGACCACTCCTAGGGTGTGGATCCTGCAGCCGCTCCTGGGGTAATACCTGCTTGTACCTGTGCTGACAAATGGGCTTTCCTTCCCCAAGTCCTCACAGCCAGGGGCCCAGCAGTGTTGGAAAACGAACTGAGGTCTCCAGAGTTCCAGTGTTTTTATGCCCAACTTAAATCTTACGCATGACATGCCTATTTTTCAGAGCCAAGGTAGGAGTTTCTGAAACAGTGGCCAGGGTGGCCAGCGTTCTTTCTGCTGTGCCACAGAAAGTCTGAGAAGTGACCAAATCCAGCCATGTGTGAACAGTGTTCAGCATCCAGATTACAGAGACAGAGCCTGTGGTAATAAAGCAGCCCTGGTTTCTGTCACCTTACAGTTCTAATGCTTTTGTGAAGTTCTGCCCTTCACCCTATCCCCAAATCGCTAACGACATCTCTGAAATAGGTGCTAAATTATGTTTGGAGACAAGTACCTTCAGAGTAAAGAGGCCCAAGTTTTTAGAGAGGTCCTCCTGCTTTCTCCTTATAACATGTAAACTGCACGTCTCTGAGAATTCATCCACATACCGACTCCTCTACCACCAGCACGGTCCAAGCTTGGGCCACTCATGTGGTCCTGGGCAGCAGCATCAGCATGTTAGAAATTCGGAATGCCGGGCACCACTGCACACCTGCTGAGTGAATCTGATAGGGAGGAGGAGCGAGAGCAGGGCTCAGGAAACGTGTTTCAGCAGACCTTCCAGGTATTAAGAATCACAGCCACCCCCTTTCTGGTCTCTCCATATATTCTCCAACTTCCATTCCAACCCCATCTCTTCTGCATGTTGAATCCAGAATAATCTTTTCAAAATGCAAGCCTAAATAGTGTGCATCCGTCCACCCACCTTCCCTTTAAAACTGCTTGAAGAGTTGGCCTCATCCTAACTGCAGTGGGACACCAGGAGTGTGACCAGCACAGCCTGTGGCGTGGCCCTCAGACACTCCCCAGCCACCTCTCCATCCACACCCTTCCTCCCTCTGGCACTCTAGCCACAAGACCCCTTTCACAGTTCCTCATGCCCACCAAACTCCCTCCTGCCCCAGGGCCTTTGTAAATGCTCTGAGCCTCCACCTGTCTTCTGCATGGCTGATGTCTCAGAGCTCTCTAGACTTTAGGTGGAGCATGGCTTCCTGTGAGCAGACTTCCCTCACCATAAGACCAGGTCAAGTAACCCATGTTTGGCACTCCCAGCAAGCTGAAGCCCTCAGAGCACAGACCTCATATGTATTCACTGGAGTGAGTCTCTGTTGATTGTGTCTTCCCCACAGGCTCTAAGCTCCTGGAGGACAGTCACTTCATTCACTGCGGCATCCCCAGCCCAGCTCAGTGCTTGGCATTGACTGGCCAGTTAATAATATATTTGCCCGGTAAATGGATGAGCACAGCCTGAGCCTTGAGTGTCCTTCAAGGTCAACCTCTTGCTCTCTTGCACTTCACTGGAGTTTTTGTTTCCTTTAAATGGCATCACGATAATAGCAGCAGGTGTGCCAGGCACTATTCCACGCTCTTTACTTACATTTAACTGTTGCTCTGTGCCTCAGTTTCCTCATCATGGGAAAATCGTTTAACTACCCTATGGCAGGTACCAAGACCGTACCACCCATACTGTTGGTGATCTCGTGATTCAAACCCCAGCAGCCTGGCCTTCGAGCCCATTCCCTGCTCCTTGATGCTGGAGAACCAGAGCAAAGGGGACAAACCTGAGCATGAAAGGCCCCCCAGGGGTGACTCCACAGGGGTGACTTCTAGGGGTCAAGCGAGCCCTCTCCATTCTCAGAGACATCCACTCTTGTTTCTCAAAGCCGGTAGACCTGGGAGTGTTCGCTCTCATTGCCTTTCTAAAAGGTTACATTCTGACCTTGTTTAAAGCACTTCATAAATAGAACCTGGTTAAAAACTTAGTAATACATAAAATGGGGTCAAGTCCAGAGAGGGAGGGGGCGAGAGAACCATTTGAAGAACCAGGATGCTCTGCTTCATTTTGTTGTTAAGCTAGTAAGTTGAATCGAGGTTTATGCAGTACCGTCAGAGGCCTGAGGCTGCAGAGGCAATTGTGTGCCCCTCAGAACTGGGCATTTCTGGAGCCCAGCCTAGGAGAGGGCAACCTGGGGCACCTCCCAGCTCCTAAAACCTGTTGCCGTCAAGTCTATTCCAATTCATAGGGACCCTACAGAACAGAGTAGAACTGCTCCATAGTGTTTCCAAGACTGTAACCTTTACAGGAGCAGACTGCCACATCTTTCTTCCACAGACCAGCTGGTGGGTTTGAACCGCCAACCTTTCAGTTAGCAGCTGAGTGCTTAACCATTGCACTCCCAGGGCTCCTTTCCCAGCTCCTAGCACCAGCCAAAGCCCCACCCACGCACCCCTGCCCTCAGCATGGCTGCTTTTCCAAAATGTGTCCTACCTGAGAACAGCCTCCTTTACTCCAGAACATTCCATACCCTCCGCTTAGGTAGACTTGATGCCGCCTGGCTAGAAAGAAACTGAAGTATTCGCTTCTACCCCCGCCGCCCTCCCCCACCTCCGTCAATCCTATTCTGAGTCCTTGATTTAGTGATCTGTACTATCTGAAGCCCTAAGTTTAGAATCTTTATAACTTCTTTGGATTCCTACATTTGAAGCTAGCCAAGTTCCAAATGATGGAATTCTCAGAAGGCTCGTTGGCAGACAACCAAAAGCTTTGGGGATCCAGGGAGCTTGTCAGACACACTTTTACAACCACTGTCTTGTCCAGAAACTGGTCGCTACATGCTGACCCCAGTCCGCACTTCTGAGAATAACTCGGTTTGGAAAGGAAGTTTCTTGAGTAAATGTTCGCTATCAAATGGAGCAGTGGTTCTCTAAAAGTGTGGTCCCAGGAGCAGTGGCACAGTCAGCCTCACCTGGGAAGTTGTTAGAGCAGCAAAGTCTCCAGCTCCACCAAAAAGAAAAGAGTCACTGTCGAGTCGGTACCAACTCATGGCGACCCCGTGTATTACAGCATAGAACTATTCTCCACAGGGTTTTCAGTAGCTGATTTTTCAGAAGTAGAGCACATTGCAAGGCCTGCCTTCTGAGGCGACTCTGGGTGGACTCAAACCTCAGCTAAGCACAGTAATCATTTGCATTACCCAGGGACTCTCCAGCCTCATCCAGCCCTGCTGAATCAGAAACTCTAGGGGTGGGGCTGGGGAGCAGTGTGTTAACAAGTGCTCCAGGGGGTTCTGAGGTGCACTCCATTTAAAAGCTTGGCTGCTAACCAAAAGGTTGGCAGTTCAAATCCACCCGCTGCTCCTTGGAAACCGTATGGGGCGGTTCTACTCTGTAGAAATCGACTCAGCAGCAACGGGTTTTTGTTGTTGTTAAAATAGAGTAAAGAGTCCCTGGGTGACGCAAATGGTTAAGTGTGCCGCTACCACCTGAAAGATGGGCAGTTTGAACCCACCCAGAGACACCTTGGAGGACAGGCCTGGGATCTGCTTCCAAAGGTCACAGCCTCGAAATCCCTATGGAACAGTTCTGCTCTGCACACACAGGGTCACCGTGAGTTGGTTTCAACTCGACAGGAACTAACAAAAAGGGGAAGAAAAACTTGAGCGCCAAACGATAAAACAGTGAGGTAGGGGAGTGTCTGCCCTTGCCATTTGCAGCAATGTGAAAAGTCGGGGGCATTTCCTGTGTGCTGAATACCAAATAAGGAGGAAAAAAAACTTCTGAGTTTGAAAAATAAACGCCAGGTGTTCTGAGGCTGTGGGAACCACACCCTCCCTATCTTCACCTGAGTAAACGTGCCCATGACACCCTCCTCTATGCTTCATGGCAGGGCAGTTAAAAGGAAAGCTCACATTAGTTCCACCAATTTAAAGGCATAGAAAATATTTTTCCATAATTTATTGAATTCTTAGCACAGCACGTCACCGTTCAAGTGCTTTACGTTTCTTTAATCTGAGCTCACAACCACCCCATTATAAGAGGAGCTAGAGAATCTGGCCCCAGGTGTGTGGCATCTCCTTATTGAAGCAGAGATTCGAACCCATGGTGCTCCCAGACCTGTCCTTGGAACCACTGCTGACTTGCTATCTCCGTAACGAACGATGAGGAGTTCCTCTGTGGTGCAAACAGTTGACAAGGTCAGCTGCTAACCCAAAGGTTGGAGATTCAAGTCCACACACCCAGAGGTGCCTTGGAAGAAAGGCCTGGTGGTCTTCTTCCAAAAAATCAGCTATTGAAAATCCTGTGGCACACAGTTCTGCTCTGATACACATGGGATCGCCAGGGATTGGAATTCACCGGCTGCCCCCTGGAAGCCCTGTGGGGCAGTTCTACTCTGTCCTATAGGGTCGCTATGAGTTGAAATCAACTTGATGGCAATGGGCTTGGTTTTTGGGTTTTATAGTAATTTGAGGGTTTCTATTAGTTATGCTATGAGACAAGAACTCCTGCATGTTGTTAGGTGCCATTGAGTCAATTTCGACTCCTAGCAACCCCATGTGATAGAGTGGGACGGCCCCATAGGGGTTCCTAAACTGTAATCATTAACAGAAGCAGATCACCACATTTTTCTCCCACTGAGTGGGTTCAAACTGCCAACCTTTTGGTTAGCAGCCAAGTGCTTAACCACTGTGCCACCAGGGCTCCTTTCCCACATACTATATCTTACTGAATGCTGTGAGACTATTAGGAAAGTTGGGATGCCCTCCCCAGGAAATCTGTGCGCGTGCACACGTGCGCGCACACCCACACACAGCTGAAATTTCAGGAAGAGTTTATGGATGAAGGTGCCAACACCTTATTGTAGATTTTTGATGGACTTTTAAACTTTAAGACATGGAGGGAGGGGCAGAACAATTATCTGTTCCCCCACTCCATCTGTTCCCTAAGAAAACTCATTTAGAGCCTTACACAGACCAGAGAGTTTAAAATTGCTATTTTAAAAGGCATAGCAGAAAAGAACAGTTTTGATAGAAAAGTGGACCAAAATAAATCAGCAGTAAAACCTCATTTCTTTATTCAGACATCCTCCAGCTGCCTGGCACACTGAATCAGTTTTCGGGAACTGGGCTGCTGTTACTCATTTCTAGGGGGTGGCACAGGGGCCAAAAGCAGGGAGACCCAAGCTGAGGCCAACAGAAGCTGGAACCTGGGAGCGGCCTCAGGTCTGGGGAGCTGCTCCTTCCTGGCAGAGCAGGTCCAGGTGTGCAGCCCAGGCTGTGCTTCTGCCAGCAGCCCATCAGTCAGGATCACTGGTGATCGCAGTCAGGGCTGGGCCACTGGGGCAAATGAGGGCGCTGCTGTGCACACCGCCCCTTCTGCCTGCAGTGAGGTGCCTGCCGCTCCATTTTACAGATAAGGAAGCTGACTGAGGCTTGGGAAGGTTAACCCGCCATAGGCCACACAGCCTGACCCTTGATTTCCAGAGCCAGAGAGAATAAGGACGACGACGACGCCTACCCCACTGACATTTACCGAGTGCCAGGCACTTCACCTGTGTCAACTCATTTAGGCTCACAGCAACCCTGAGAGGCGTAGGCAGTGCCATCATTCTCATTTTTCAGATGAAGAAACTGAGGCCCAGGAAGGTTGAGAGACTTGCTCAAGGTCTCACAGCTGGTGAATGGGTTGTCAGCTCCAAAGGTGTGTGCTGCTCACCCTGCCCAAAGGGCTGCATCCTCCTCCCTCTGTCCTGGGCAGCCCGCCCTCCCACGTGCCATCAGGCTGTGCGGGTGTGACTGCCTTCTTGGGGCAAATCACTGGAAGCGAGAAAAAAAAGCCAGTTCCCTCCTGGAGGCGGCCTCCAAAGTTGTTCCCTCGGGCCTGACTCTTGACTAGAAGAGGCTTGAGTGTGAGTGTGCCTCGGTGTGTGTGTGTGTGTTTGTAATTGACTTTATGACTGTGTGAAATGCAATTAAAACTCTTCTGCCTTTGCTTGTAATCTTTCTTCTGTCTTTGCCTGTACAGTGCCTAGAGGAATACCCATCTATGTTTAAAGGCAAAAAAAACCCTATTCAAGGACTAAATTTTAAAAATTAAAAAGATTACAGGCATATAGGATAGAAAGTGAACGCCCCTTATACACCTATCTCCAGAGATAACCGCTTGTCTTTTTTACAGTTTGAAGTGTTTTATGATGACAAAATTAATACACAAAGAAACAGCAGAACAAACAAAGTAAATAAATGCTTGGCAGGTGCAGGACCTGAGGCCACAGCCATCCGTGCAACTGGCTGCATGGATTATCAAGTCCCCCCACCAGTGACCCCTTGATTCTGACTCTGAGAATAAACAGAATGGGGGAGGGGGAGCTGGCCTGTTCACCTTTTAAAGCGTAAGTGGGACCATGTCGCTGACCTCCATTGCTCATGGCCCCTGCCCTCACCCCTCTTATCCACTCCCCCGACCCCGTGACCTTCCTGCTCTTCTTCAAATGGGCCTGCCTCTGATCCCTTTGCAGAGGTTTCCAGGCCCGCCCTGACCTCCTTGTCAATGTGCCCCACCCATCCACAGCACCAGCTTCTCCCAGCTCCCGTACCTGCTCTGCCTTTTAACCACAGCGTATATCACCTTCAGACTCCTACATCATTTCCTTCTGATGGTCCTTCTCCCTGCACTGGACCATAAGCTCCCAAGAGCAGGGATTAGTGTTTGCTTTGTTCACTGATACACTCCCAGCCTAGTGCTTGGCACACAGTAGGTATTCAATAAACGCTTGTTGAATGAACAAACCTGGGACTGATCTTTGCCAAGCGGGGAAGTTAACAGCCCCCCTCCCCGCAAAATGACCCCAATTTCACCAGCCCAGCCCACATCTGCGCCCTATCTCATGGGCAGCTCCTCTGGGCCACTTTCACGTGTCATTTAAGCCCTGGGAAGCTGAAAGTGCATCTAGTCCTGTCCCCTGGCTTTACTGATATGGACAATAGAGCTCACAGGCCAGGGCTCTGGCCAAAGAAGAGTGTGCCTTCCATGGGGCATTGTGACATGGAGGCTGTCACAGACCAGCCCGGGAGTTGAGGATGCATCTTGCTGAGCTTAAAGACACAGAAAAGGGCTTCCGGAGCAGGTCAGGCTTCCCATTCCACACTGGCACAACACCCTGTGCTTCAAACACCACACGCTCAGAGTTGAGCAGATAGCTAACTATGACTTCGTGATGCCCTTTTTCTCCACCAAGCAGTAAGTTCCAGGAGCTCAGGGCCCAGGTCTGCTTAGCTCCCTTGTCTCCTCAGCGCCTGGCACATAGCAGGTGTTTTGAGGGACAGCTGACTCACTGTCTCATGCAGCGCCTTTCTCTGCCCTGGCACACAGGGATGCTTAACTCCCCCCATCCTGTAAGAGACATGCAGCGTCCCCTCCTACAGCGCACCACACATTCAGATGTCGTTAGGTGTCATCAAGTCTGCTCTGACGCACAGGGACCCTATGTACAGCAGAATGAAACACTGCCCAGTCCTGTGGCATCCTCACAATTGTTGCTGTGTTTGAGTCCATTGTTGCGGCCACTGTGTCAGTCCTTCTCCTTGAGGATCTTCTTCTTTTAGCTGCCCCTGTACTTTACCAAGCATGATGCCCTTCTCCCGGGACTGGTCCCTCCTGATAACATGTCCAAAGTATGTGAGATGAAGTCTCACCATCCTTGCTTCTAAGCAGCATTCTGACTGTGCTTCGTCCAAGACAGATTTGTTCGTTCTTCTGGTAGTTCGTGGTATATTTAATATTCTTTGCCAACACCATAATTCAAAGACATCAATTCTTAAGTCTTCCTTATTCATTGTCCAGCTTTCACATGCATATGAGGTGATTGAAAATACCATGGCTTGGGTCAGGCGCACCCTAGTCCTTAAAGTGACATCTTTGCTTTTTAATACTTCAAAGAGGTCTTTTGCAGATTTGCCCAATGCAATAATATGTCATTTGATTTCTTAACTGCTGCTTCCATGGGCATTGATTGTGGATCCAAGTAAAATGAAATCCTTGACAACTTCAATCTTTTCTCCATTTATCATGATGTTGCTTATTGGTCCAGTTGTGAGGATTTTTGTTTTCTTTATGTTGAGGTGTAATCCATACTGAAGGCTGTGGTCTTTGATCTTCATCTGTAACTGCTTCAAGTCCTCTTCACTTTCAGCAAGCAAGGTTGTGTCATCTGCATATCACAGGTTGTTAATGAGTCTTCCTCCAATCCTGATACCACATTCTTCTTCATATAGTTCAGCTTCTTGGATTATTTGTTCAGCGTACAGATTGAATAAGTATGGTGGAAGGGTACAACCCTGATGCACACCTTTTCTGATTTTAAACCTTGTTCTTGTATCCCCTTGTTCTATTCAAACAACTGCCTCTTGGTCTATATACAGGTTCCACGTGAGAACAATTAAGTGTTCTGGAATTCCCATTCTCTGCATTGTTATCCATAATTTGTTACAATCCACACAGTCAAATGCCTTTGCATAATCAATATAACACAGGTAAACATCTTTCTGGTATTCTCTGTTTTCAGCCAAGACCCATCTGACATCAACAATGATATCCCTTGTTCAACATCCTCTTCTGAATCAGGCTTGAATTTCTGGCAGTTTCTTGTCCATGTGCTGCTGCAACCGTTTTTTAATTATCTCCAGCAAAATATTCAGACACTGATGCCAAGTAGTGGCACCCCCCCGCCCCCGTTGGGAAGAGGGTGTCTTGAAAAAGATGCCCTATTTCTCTTTGTGGAGGCAGTGTGGAGTGATAGGAGTGATCTAGGACTTGGAGAAGAAACCTGAACTCTGTTACATGTAGACGAAAGCATTCATAACCATTCTAACTAGAACCAATGTGTCAGAATTATCACCTGTAACAAGAAGCTTGGAGGTGGGAGGTGGGGAGGGGAGAGTCCAGGGTTGACGCAATGGTTCGGGGATGTCCTTGCACGCCACTACCCTTCTCACCTCATGGTCACAAGATGGCTGCTGCTGTTCAAGACATCACCTCCACATTCCAGGGAGAAAGAAAGGGATGGCAGAGGGACCAGTGACATCCTCTCCTTTGATCAGGAAACATAGCTTTCCCACAAACCTCCACCCAACTGACACATATCTCCCTGTCCGGAATTCCACTGCTTGGCCACCCCAGCTGTCAGGGAAGCTGGAAAGGTGAGGCTCTCACTATAAGAATGGAAAAGTAGAAGCAG
Organism: Dugong dugon; assembly: GCA_030035585.1. Lineage (NCBI taxonomy): Eukaryota > Metazoa > Chordata > Mammalia > Sirenia > Dugongidae > Dugong > Dugong dugon. The sequence goes on along the minus strand of CM057481.1, from coordinate 23,133,366 downwards.
CAAGGGTGGAGGCCTTCTGTAATAGCTGTAGAGCTAGCCAGCCAGCACATCTGCCAAAAACATGTAAATTGTTTTTAATGTATTAACTTTTTGTGGGTTTTCATTACAAAAGCAATGAATATACATTGTCACTTTAGAAAATATTTTTTAACAGCTACACTATGGTTGCTCTGTAATCAGCCTGTTCAGTTGATATTGCGAAAAATCTTTCCAAATCATTAAACATTCTTTGCAGAATCACTTTTTATGTCTGCATGTTCCATTAAACAAGGTGATTTGTTTATTCACTCCCTTGGTGTTGGACATTTAGTTATTTTCAAGAGTAAATTGCAAGACGCCAACACTAGTGACTCTCCTCGCAGCTGAATCTTTGGCCCAGAAGTTCTCCTCCTAGGAATTTTCATAAAGGAATAATCTTGGATGTGCACATTCTCTGGAGTTTTTGAAAGATTCTACCAAATTACCTTCCCAGATGGACTGTTCCAATGTACAATCCCTCCAGCAGAAATAAGTGCCCATTTCCCCCCATATTTTCACCAACACTGAAAAAAACCATAGGCTGGGGGGACTGGAATGGTAGCCTAACCCAGTCCCTCACTTAACAGAGTGGGGGCCGAGAAGGGAGCACTTCCACAAGGCTGCACAGTAATGTTGGCCCTGGAACCTCCCAGAATTCAGACCTCGAGGCTCAGGCTGGATCCCTCAGCATTGCGCCACCTGCTGGAGCCAGAACACAGCAGAGAGAAGCACCAGGATGCCGCAGAGTCCAGGGGCCCCAGGGAGGCAGCAGTAGGTGCCAGGGGTTCTCAAGGAGAGAGGGCCAAGGCCAGGAGACCTTGGGGGCTTGATGCCCAGTAGGCCTGGGGATAGCCAATCCTTGGTCTGGGAGTCAGTCACCTGGGCAGACGGATTTGCTTCTAACTCAGCAGCATATTGCTTCTAGCAAGGTCTGTGATCCTCGGCTTCTCACTTCCTGGTCTCTGCGGCCAGTGTCCTCATCTGTAAAACTAGGAAATGAAGCTCAGAGCCAGGTCTGCTTGCCAGCCATTCATGCCTCAACAGGTGTGGGGATCACTGCTGCTTCTCCAGATTCCTGAATCCTGAGCCACAAGTGTCAGATACACTGAGACCAGCCAGGGTCTCCCTGTTGCCTTGAGTGGGTGGTCTGGCAATGCTGCGGACCAGTCATCCCACCCGCAGCTGTGATGGACAGCTCCCTGCATGCTGACTGCATCTCACCTCAAGCGTTGCCCTAGCCCAGTCAGTCACCGTGCAGACTATCTGCCAGAAAGTGCCAGGGAGCTAACACCCTAAGGGCGGCGTTCCACCAATGACAGATGGGAGTCGGAATTGCCGTAAATTCCACACCACCCCTCACAGAGCGGAGCCCTAGTGCCCATGTTGACCGGTTCACTGATGCTCTTTATTGACTTGTTCTCCTCCTCTCACTCCTCCCCTCCCCCACTCCTGCTTCCTGGGATCTCCTCCCAAATAAACTACTTGTCTCAAGATCTGCCTTTGTGGAAGACTAACCTAAGGCACACGGGGAAGAGAGCTGGGTTTCTAACTTGAGTCAGAGCCAGGGGCGTAGGCATCCACACTACCCAGGTAGACCACATGCTTTGGGGACACTGAGCAGCCACTGCAGCTGCAGAGCCCAAGTCCCTGTCACAGGGTGGTGACAGCTGAAGCCATGGCTGCTGCCACAGGACAATCAAGGCAGCAACATTTGAGCCAGACAGATCTGGGTTCAAATCCCAGCTCTACTACTCACTGACAGTGAAATCTGGGGGCTTATATCGCTTGTTAGGTCTTCCCTTCATCAACTGTGGGAGCGGCGCCTGAGGGGCACAAATGGTTTGCACTAGACTACTAACCTAAAGGTTGGTGGTTCAAACTCACCCAGTGGTGCTGTGGAAGAAAAGCCTGGAGATCTGCTTCCGTAAGGATTACAGCCGAGAAAACCCTATGGAGCAGTTCTACTCTATAGCACACGGGTCATCACGAGTTGGAATCAGCTTGACAGCAACGGGTTTGGTTTTTTGGGTTCTTACAGGATTGGTGAGAAACTTGAACAAGATGAAGTGGAGAAAGCCAACCTGGCACACAGTGGGGACTCAGCAGAAGACAGCCCCCCTTTCTTTTCGAGGCAGCGATGGATCTGTGCCGCTCAGGTCTCCCTGCAAGAAAGAATTTGCTGATCAGCTGCAAGGAGTGCAGAGAGCTGACAGCCTCCAGCTGCAGTGCCTTCAGATCCGCCTCGGCTTTTGAGCCAAAACCATGTTCTTTCCTGGGCAGCTCCCAGCTAACGACTGAGCACAGTGGAGTACCAGGTCCTGGCCGCTTCCATCCAAAACAGCACAATCTTTGCTCAGGAGCTCCCCATTGGGCTGGCTGAGACTTCATCAGACCTGTATTGCAGCCCGAGGCTCCCCCTGTCCAATCCTGCTTTCTCCCCTTTTTATTTTCACAGGCATCGCCCCACCTCCACACCACCTCTTTCACACCTACCTCCCTCTCAGTTGGGTCCTCTGGAAGGATAATGCTAACACATCTTCCCCTTCCTCTCTTGCTTCTGAACAGATATTCTGCATGGAAGGTTCTATCCTTTGGCAGCAACAGAGGTTTTCATGGGACTTCGTTTGAGGGTCTCTAGAATTCAGTCCCAAGTGGGATCTCTCCAAAAGAATCAGGATCAGTCAAGATCCTTCCATTGCAAGCAACAGAAATAGACTCTGCTTAATTTATTAAGAAAATGAACAAGAATTTATTGGAATGCTATGGGATACAATAGGATACTTAGAGAATTTAAAGAAAAGCTAAAGAACCAGACTCAGGAAGGATTGTTGTTCTCTTTGTTAGCTGCCATCAAGTGGGCTCTGACTCCTGGTAACACCATGCACAATTGAACAAAACCCTACCCGGTCCTACGCCACCCCCATGATCAGTTGGGGATTGGACCATTGTGATCCACAGGGTTTTCAAGGGCTGATTTTTGGAAGTAGATCACCAGGCCTTTCTTCCTAGTCCAGATTTGTCTGGAAGCTCCACTGAAACCAGGTGGTGGCTGCACATGAGCTGCATTGGCTGGGAATCAAACACCGGTCTCCCCCATGGAAGGCATGAATTCTACCACAGGACCACCACTGCCTCACTAGAAAGGATAAACCAAAACACCTAAGCCATTGCCATTAAGTCAATTCCAATCACAGTGAACCTATAGGATAGAGTAGAACTGCCCCATAGGGATTCCACAGAGGAGCCCTGGTGGTGCAGCAGTTAAGAGCTTGGCTGCAAACTAAAAGGTAGGCAGTTCAAATCCACCAGCCACTTCTTGGAAACCCAATGGAGCAGTTCTACTCTGTCCTATAGACTCACAATGAGTTGGAATCAACTCAGTGGTAATGGGTTTGGTTTTTGGCTTTTAATCTCTACGGAAGCAGACTGCCACATCTTTCTCCTGAGGAGCTGCTGATTCGAACCACTGACCTTTCCATTAGCAGGCAAGCTCTTTAACCACTGCTCCACCAGGGCTCCTTAGTAGAAAGGATTAAAAAACCAAAACCAAACCCCTTTGCTGTCAAGCCAATTGGGACTCATAGCAACCGTATAGGACAGAGTAGAACTGCCTCACAGGGTTTTCAAGGAGCAGCTAGTGGATTCAAACTACCAACTTTTTGGTTAGCAGCCAATCTCTTAACCACTGCCACCATGCTCCACAGAAAGGATAGGAGCCCACAATCTCCTGGAATCTGTGAACTCTTTTTTCCAGGGCACCACTGTTGAGCCCAATAAGCTCCAGTGAACTTTTAGTTCTTGTAACGTCCCACTCAGGGTTCAAGTTCCAAGCAGGTGCCTAATTGGCCGAGGAGGTGGTGGGGCACTTTGAGAAGCAGCTTCTCTTCCACCGAGGGACAAAGCCCATCTTTAATCAATTAAGGTGTTTCTCTAGAAAGACTTAGAGGGCAGGAGACCCCCTCCACCGCAGGCAGGGAAGTCCCGAGGAGGAGGCTCCAGGCAGAGGGCCCTGGCCAGCCCGGGAAACCTGTGCAAACTGTCCCCTATTCCCCTGCCTGACCCAGGAGCTCTGCCCTGTGTACGGAGCAGCAGGTTCTGCCCTCCAGGCTCGAGTGGTGCCAGGAGGAAGCTGCTGGGGACTGAAGGATGCAGATGCCAACCGCCTTTCACTGCCTATAGGCACATTTCACACTGACGGTGCTACCGCGGGTGTAGGACTATTTTTATTTAAAACACTAGTTGCCATAGTAACGTCCACATGACCCAATACTTATTCTAAGTCACACAGAAAATCCCCTTGGGAAGGGAGCGAGAGAAGCCCATGAGAGTGCAGAGCAATGCTGAGAGTAACAAGCGAGCGGCCCGAAAGACAAGAGAAGGCCAGCAGCCCGCACAGCCGCCGACACTGCCCTCCAACCCGCCTAAACCTCCCAGCGGTGTCACTTCGCCATCGATGAAATTAAAAGGTTCAAAGGTGCGTGGGAAGGCTGCGATTGCCCGGATGGCCTTGTGGGCCGCAGCTTCTCCTGGCAGGCCAGAAATTTCCTCTGGAGTGACCTCAGCCCACAGCTCGAGACGGGAGTGCTGAGAACAGCACTCGGCCCCGGCCCCAGGGCGGTGATGCAGCGGGAAGACTCCCTCACAGCGCAGCTTTGTGCAGCACGCTGAAGATGGCAGGGAGTTTGCGGAGGCCTGACGCCACCCCACTTCCCACTGCTCCGCAACGGAGGAACCAGGGCTGGGGAAGGCCAGGCAGGGACCGAGGCACTGGAAACCATTGCCCGCCCCCAGGAGAAGGGAAAAAGCCCAAAAGGAGCAGGCCTTTAAGAACAGAGAAAGCTCATTCTACAGGAGCTCTGCCAATGCGTGCCCTCCCTGACCCTGGGCCAGACTGAGGTTTCGGCTCACCTTCCGTGGTTTCTTACCTTCTCCATTAGCGTAAAGCCCAGGGCTGGCGGTGTTAACATCGAGGCCCTCAGAGACTCTGAGGACGCCTGAGTTTCTCCCAAAACGGGCCTGTGGGGGTTTGGACAGTGGTCTGGCAGCTATGTGGCTTAACAGAAGTTAAATGTAGCTTGGAACTAATCAGCCAATGAGGGGTGGGAGGTAGTGGGTAGCCACCCCAACTTACTTGTCCCTGAGGGATGATTGCCACGTGTGCTGCACGCATTCTTTCAGAGGGTCTCCATGGGCTCGGAGCCCCAGTTGCCCACAAGGCAGCAATGCTCTTTCACGCTCCCTGCATCAGCTCTCCTCTCCTCCCTGTCTCACCTCCCGGTGCCATCACCGTGCTTCCTGGGATCACCTCCCAGTAACCTACCTAAGACACCACCTCATAGGGTTTGGGGAAGACTGAATGAGGATGCATGTCAAGCTCTCAGAGCACCTTAAGAACATCTAGTATTGCTTGCTATATATAACAATGCATTCTTGAGGATGGATGGGATTTAGCTGTGGGTTTACTTTGCACATTTATGGGCTCATTGGGTATTCTACACTTCCTGAGCCTGGTAGGCTTCTGGTCTAGATCAAATTTGTCTATGGATATACCTCCAGCAAATTCTTGATCCTCATATGCATCACTAGAAAAACACCTTCTAAATTACTTTCTCCAATGAAGTTTCCCTACAGCCCCCAAACAGAGGTTGCATGGAGCAGGTAAGTCCTCAAGCAAAAATATGCCGTAGGTACCCTCTTCTCCCCACCCCTCAGGCTTACAGTGCTTTCCTGATACCCAAAAAAGAGAACGCCCCTCCATGCAGGAAAGTCCCTGTACTCCTGTCTAACTTCCCTCAGCTATTAAAAAGAAAACTATAGCTTGAACAAATTCATACTAAGGGGTGATTGACTGATAGTTTTCCATTACAAAAAGAGTGAGCCTGTACCTTGACTGTCTAGGGGATAGCTGGAAGGAGTCTTCCTTTCCCCTCATTCTTCTACCAGGCTGAGCATCTTCTTCGAATATTCTATTTCAGCTGAAACTTTCCTATGCTTTTTGAATTCTACTCCACAGTGTATCTATGTTTCAGAAAAATAAAATTGGGACCACAAACTTATGAACGTATTGAATGTGAGTCACATTCCCTGACTTCTAGTATGAAAACCCCTTGATTTTATTGTAAGCTGTTGACTTTGTTTTCTTGTTTTCTAATTCCACAGGGCCGCTTTGTGTGTTTTCAGGATACATGTGACAGAATATTTGAATCAGAACACAGAAGAGAAGCTTGCCTCCTCCACCCTTTCCCATTTAGGGCAGAGATGCTCAAACTTTAGTGTGGACTAGTCGTGGAGAAGGTAGGGGCTTTTCAAGATGAAGCTCCCCAGGTTCCACCCCAAGGGGCTGATTTCAGCAGGCTGGGGTAGGATTTGAGATACTTTTTCAAGGTGGGATGTTGGTCATTTGAACAAAAGTCATGTCTGGATTCTCACTTTGTTCCTTTAAATCAGTGTTTCCAAAGAGAAGTGTCCCGAGAACACCCCTCTGCCTGCCTCTGCTGTGGTTCCACTAAACTCCCAGAGATATGAGACATTCGAGCGGATCAGAGAATGCAGCTTCTTTCCGGTCAAAGCCGAACAAACAGCTTAAAAATCTGATGCCTCACAAAGAATCGTGCACCCTTATTATGAAAAACTCTCAAGTGAACCAGTCAATTCTATTGCATGAATATAATTTTTTTTTTAATCCACGATTATATTCATAGGTATTCTAGGACTAGGAGCTAGCTATAATGCATGCCTCCTCAGGAGAAAAATTATCCTATCCATCAAATGGTAACAAGAAACACACAGGCTGCCCTTAGAGGGGCTTGGCAGGGACAGGGTAGGTATGCATTCTGCAGACAGGCTTCCCTGGCAGTCTCCTGACATCAGAAGGGGAGCATCTCCACCTCCATAAAACTGGTTAATTCTTCTCAGAAACAGTCTACCTGCAGGCGCCCCAGGCTTCTCGTGTGACACACAATCATTTCCATTTGGATCAAGATTCAGGCAAAAAAAAAAATCAGCATCAAAATAGCTAATTGATTAAAGAACTGTTTCAAAAAGATTCACTGGAGCCCTGGTGGCGCAGTGGTTAAGAGCTCGGCTGCTAACCAGAAGGTCGGTAGTTTGAATCCACCAGCCACTCCTTGGAAACCATATAGGGCAGTTATAACCTGTCCTATAGGGTCACTATGAGTCAGAATCAACTTGAAGGCAATGGGTTTTCAAAATGATTCACTGGACCGAAGGCTTTTGGTGCAGCAGTGAGCCCCTTTCAGAATGGCCCACCCAGCACCACCACCCAGAGAGGCTGCTCCGTCAGCTTCCGATGGGCATCTAAGCACAAGCATGCTCCTTCACAGTGGATGGAAGGAGGGCTTTTCACAGACAGAATCCTCCTGGTCTGGACATATTTTAGGCTAGTATTTTAGATTCAGCTAATGGGAGGGGAAGGACCTGGAGTCAGGAAGCCCTGAACTTTCAGTTAAAGAGAGAGCTCTCCCTGTCCTCATCAGAACTTCCTTTTGCTCAGTTGATTCTGTCACAAAGATAGAGGGAGCCATAAGACCCACACACAGGCGTGGACAAGAACCTCTTATTAAGTCTCCTTGGTCCCAAAGAAGGGGTAAGTCCAGCCATTTCCAGGAAGGGATCATTCCTAAATTTAAAATATTTGAACACATAGCATAATGCGTCCCTTTACTTTTCCACCACATCTCCCATCAGTTCTCGTCAGATGGGTGTCCAGGAGTCCCATATCACCACATTTCCTACCAGCTTCCTTCCTCCCTCCCTTCGTCTTCCCAGATTCTGACTTTTTTCTCTTCCTCCATCCCCAGGTTCCTGCCTCTCCCTGGGAAGGAAGCAAGGCATTGATGGAGGAAGTTCTTTGTATTCAAAAAACTTTCCCTTGGGAATATTCAACTTTCCTCAGAGCAGAGCTTGGACAAACTATGTCTTAATTTGCGTTCTCTTAGAAGCAGATTCCGAGACAGGGATTCAAGCGCAAGAAATTTTACTTGGAAAGTAACCCCAGGAAAACACTGGTAAGAGAGTGGAAAAGTAGGACAGGAAAGGGTTTCTTATCAGCCTAGTTACCCCTGGGGGCTGCTGAAGCTTAATGCCATGATCGCCATATTTTGGGAGCTAGTGTAGAACTAACACTTCAAAGAACTGGGGTATTCATTAGTTGAGGGCTGCTCCCAGAGACTGTTCATTCCCTGGAGCTTCAGACCTGCCCATAGTTAGCAAAAGTAACTTCTGTTGCCAGAACATGCCCGCAGCTCACGAAATGCAGGTGCAGGCATCTGGAAGTGGATGGCAGGGTAGTAAGGGAAGGGAATATGGCCAGGGCACCAGAAGCAGCTGCTACAGACTGTTAGACTGGTAAAATTCTCTGCCCCTTTACCGTCTTAGCAAAGATCACTTCCTATTGGTAGTGAGACTAAGGGAAGGAAGTGAGTGAAGAGGAAAGAAAATCCACTCTCGTCACTGTATTTCAAATTGAAGGAAGAGGAAGATCGATCTCCAGGGGGAGTCAACTGGTATGCAAACATTGTGATGTAATTTTATATGGGGCTAGAGTGTAGTATTGTTTTTAGAATACAGGTACGCAAAGAAAAATTCAGGGACATCTCACTGTTTTCAATACACAGAATACAGAGCAGTGATTCTCAAACTGGTGAGCACCAGGTAGTAGACCCTTGGGATGGGTGGCAGATCCTGAGGTGTCTGATGGTTACCAAGGGGTAGCCTTGGCTTTAAAAGGTTGGGGAACACTGTCAGGGTGAGCGAGGCCAACAGGCTAAACACTACATGACCAGGGACCTTGTGAACTGAACAAGGTATCTTGTGATCAGACAAGATGAGGCACTTTAAAATAGAGTGTGTTGGGTAACCCAGCCTCTCTTAAGAAAATAATATAGCACAATCCAAGTTTCACTCTGTACCCTGGAGTGTGGCCTCCATCTTTGGGTTTTCTTACTTTGAGTCTTGCCACTGACCCCTGGGGTGCTCAGCTTTTTCAGTTATATTACTCTGAGCCCCTGCAATAGCAGATTCCGAGAGAAGAACTTGTGTGAGGGCAGTTTATTTCTAGGGTAATTGCAGGCAGCAGGAGTGAGTATTGGAAATGGAGGCAAGGACAACAAAGGGCGCTTTGATGAGCAGGTTACTGCTGTGGGCAACTAGGGCTCAGTCCTGCTGGGGACCTTCTGAGGAACTGTATGCCTCAAAATCAAACTCCTGGAGGATGGGCGGCTGCACACTTGTCCACAAGCCCCCATCTCCCAGAGGCATGAACTCCCTTGCATCTTCTGGGCTAAGTACGAATGCAAGTCAAACGGGCCTCCTCGGCTTTGGAGAAAGCTCCAAGGCAGGAAAGCACAGAGAAGCTGTGGCATTTACTCTGTAGCAACCATGGAGGTACGCTGCTCAGATCTCTTTCAACAGGACCTGCTGCAGAGTCTCCAGCGGCTGCACCCCTGCATCTGCCACAGACTCCCACCAAGGCTACACTTCTTCCCCTGGCTGCTCCCAGCATGACAGACATACTGGGACCAGGCCATTCCTCCCCAATGCGGGGCTCCTCTAATGGGCGATCTTTGCTCAGACACTTGTCATCAGCCTGTCTCAGAATTACTCTGTGACCCAAGGCTCTTCCTGCCCAGTCCTTCCTTTCTCCCTCTTTCACGAGTTGCAGTGCAGTGAATTGCTTTTATATGGTCTTTCTAGCCTTGGTCTTGTAACTCCCACAAAATGATTGGCTATGACTATACAAATAAAGCATGTAAAACCCTTGCAGGGATTGGACAGTTTACTATGACTGTGCAAATAAGGTGACCTTGGCCTACCAAGGGGATTGATCAGTTTTGCCATCAGGCTAGGCTTAAAAAGGCTAATCCCACAGAGGTCCAGGGAGAGCTCACTACCATCAAGAAGAAGAGTCTGGAGAAGATCGCATCTTTTCTCCTAAACCCAGAAGAAAGAGCAAACACTGAAGACAGCAAGAGACAGTGGCAATGAGCTTGCCTGGCCCGTGGAGTGAGCACTGAGCACCTCAGGGCAGGAGACTTGCTGGCAAAGCTAAAAGAGCTGTAACACTTGCCCATGCAGAGCAGAGGCCTGAGTGTGCCCTGTGCAGGGGTTGCCTCTGAGGATCCTGTGCAGGGGTCTTCCTACAGCAGGGCGGAGCCGGATGCCTTGGGGCAGGCTTTCCAGTGGAGTTTAAAGAGCAGTAACACTTGTGCAGGGCAAGAGAGGCCTGAGTGTCCCCCATGCAGGGGCTGCAAGCCTCCTCCCCACCCCCTGCCTGGGCAGCAGGGGCCCAGGTAGTATGGCAACAAGAGAACACCACAGTCCCAGGTGGCGTGGCAGGAGCTTGCAGCAGAGGTTTAGCAGGGTCCAGTGACAGAGGCTCAGGAGATCCTGTGCAGGGTCTTCCAGCTGGCAGCATGGCCCTGTAAGGCCCAGTGGCACAGCAGACACCTCAGGAACCGTGCAAACCCCTCTGTAGCCGGAGACAGTGGTGACGTGAACACAGCATTTGACCTAAACCATGGCACGCCTGCTCAGTGACATAAGAAAGTTTGAGGGAAGGTAAGCAGTTCTCCTTGGGGAACATGTTGTTATTGTTTACTGTTTGCTTTCTATAAATAGTAATAATGGCTTTTACTGGGCCAACACTCTGTAAGTGTCTCGTGTGTCCGGCTCGATCACAGATGAATGTAGTGCCCATAGAATGGTTGATGCCAGTGGGCTTATGTGTCTCATTCCTAGCAGTCTAATGGCTGCCTGGAATTTTGAGGCACAGCCTGTCTGCATATACAATGCAGACAGACAGACACATGCTTACAAAAGTGTCAGATCTGCATTGGGGTCTGAGGCTTACCCTGCCTAATTCTTCTCCCTCCCCTTTATTTTTCACAGGTATTTCACCTAGTAAACCTCTTGCTCATCTAATCCCAATTTATCCAGTCTTAGCTTCCCTATAGGAGGACCTGAACTGACACAAGCTTGCGGGATACCACCAACTCCACTAGCTGGTTTGGAACTGTCCACCGCCCTGGTGCTGAAATCAGAAATAGGCCAAAGAGAAGTGATGCAGGCACAAAATGTATCTGTGTTTTTCCTCCATGACTGGACAATTTATTTAATGGTGCTGCGTAATCATTTGCTTCTCCTTAGCAGGGTAAATAGCTATCACTTTCAAAGGACTTATTGAAATGCCAAGCAGGAAGAAAAAGGGAAGAAATAACCCTAAGACCACAAGGTGCATGAAGAATGTTTTCCAGAGGTGCTGCTCCTGGAAACACAGATTCTACTGAAGTTTGAAAAGTCACGCTTGGTTGTTCAAAGCTCTGAAATTAGAAGCAAGGTGGCTTCTCCCCCTCCTGCTTTCCAGCCTCTTACAAGTACCCCATATCAGCAAAGCCTAACAAGAACCCTATTGGCAAGATAACTGGAAATGCAGCCTTCACACTTCCATACTTCACAGCAGAAAGCACTGGAGGGTAGGAATGAGCTGAAGACAGACAGACAATTCCTGAGACAGAAAGCAGTGTACCCTTTAGTGTCATCAGATGATACTGTCTTATGTGGGGTCAGGTGTCTTTGCCCCATGGAGGCAGCAAAGGGGAAAATCGAGAGAACTGAGCTTGGATCCTGCCATCAAGGCTTGAGTCCTGCCCCTGCCAGGGACTGGACAAGTAATGTGACCCCTCTGAGCTTCAGTGATCTCGTTTATAAAGCAGAGTGGGACTAGATCAGAAATAACCACAGTTCCTTCAGAGGTTGCTGAGCGATTTGGATGAGGGGAGAAGGCCAATTCCAGCTCAATTAGAGTAGCCTCACCTTCGTCTGATTCCAATTTTGGGTTTTCCAGAGTTTTCTCTGAAGCATAACTCTGCATTGCCTATGAGTGGGCACCAGGCTGGCGCCACAATGTCTCAAACTTCAGCATCAACAGGAAAGCCTCAGGGCAAGAGGCGAGGGGTGTGCTGTGCATCAGAGAGGCCAAGCAGTCTTACCTTGTGCTGCATAAAGTGGGTCAGAGCCCTGGAAGAGCTGGCTGCCCCGAGGCTGCTGGAACAAGAGATAGGTGAGGTCAAGAGGATCGAAAGGGCTGCATAGGATGTGTCTGACACTACAAATGGAGAAAAATAGCTGTCTATACTTTACACACGGTTGTATACTTAATAGGAAAAAAGAAAACACCCTGGAGTACTTAATAAAAATTTAAATATTCTAGCATATTCACCAGCCTTTTGGCATACAGCTACATTTTTATACCCTTTACATGAGCTTTTTACTTTTTGATGGTCACTATGAATTCATGGTAAAACAGACTGAAGTTGTTACAATTATTTTTTTTTACTATTATCCTTTTTTTTAATTCTCAAATTGCCACAACAATAACAAGATGCCTCAGGCCCATATTGACTTATTGACTTTTCCCTAACCAGAAAGAAAGATATGAGCTGCTCTCCAAGGAGCCCAGGTTCCTTTCAGTGGAGACCAGTACTAGAAACCAAACCAGAGGCACACGTCAGATTGTTGCACGTAAATATTGGTGGAAGGTGGAGTGACACTTTAGGAACACAGCTGGGAAAACATTTATGTTTTTAGCATCACGAGTTTTAAGTTGATATTTCTAAGTTAACTCTAACCTGACTGAATTATTTATTTGAGACTTTTAACATTTGAATTCATTTGTTTCTGCAACATCCCTACCTACATTTCAACCCCTCATCCAAACAGTAATTGGGTAATTCTTTTTTTTTTTTTTGGTCTGTTTTGGTTTGGTCTGGTTGGGTTTTGGCTTTATTTTGTAATCCTTATATGTGTCGTTACCACTATTCTATAGTCATTTTCACATAAAAAGATAAACCCATGAATAGAAAACTTGGCAGAGGATATAAACAAGCAATCGACAAGAGAGAAAATATAATTTTAAAAATTGAGATTTATTATTAAACTAACTAAAACAATATTTTGATAGGTAATGATGTTATCAAATTTGCAAAGAAAAAATAATTTCCCAAGTGAATATTATTCGGCGTCTCTGATTCTCTCTGGTTTCTGCGCCATTCTTTTCTATGACCGACATCTTCTACTTTCTCAAAGTTTTCACTTTGGCTTTCCCACGGCCTACCATGACCTATTTGGTTGCTTTAGACATTTGAGCTTCAGTTCCCACTGCTATCTGTCTCGTTTTTAACTGAATTTCTTAACCCAGAGTTCCCAGACAAATCTAACTAGCCACCCTTGACAGGATGAGACCAGCTTATAGGTTGGCTGGTCCTGCCTACCTCTGATCCAATCAGATTTGACCATGATGTCATGTGGCACAAAACATGGCCACCTAGGCCCACCCCTTGAGTAAATCGGATGAACAGTCAGGCTTGTGAGAGACCCAGCCTGTCCCGTGTACCCTGTGAGATGAATTATATTTTTGTTTATGTCATTTTCCAATTTTTTTACAATGACCGTAAAATGAGCATGATTTAAAAAACAACATAAGGGGGGACAAAAGAAATACAATCAAGATTCAGGCTCATCATTGAGATATTCCATCCATAGTTAAATACATATTCAGCAATAGAATGCTCGCTTATTTAGCTAAGTCATGCCCAAAATATATCCCTTCCTCCTTGTAATAAAAGGTACAAGATAACCGCTACGGAGAGCTGGTCACCCTGTACACGTGTCTCACGGTGGGTAAGGACACACTTGGCTCTGGAGCTAGATGATCTGGATTTGAATCCACTTCTCTATTTACTAGCTTTATGGCCTGGAAAAAGTTACTTATCTTCTTTGCCTCAGTTTATTCATCTCGAAAATGGGGATAATAACAGTTCCTATTTCATGGGATCATTGTGAGGATTAAATGAGGTAATGCAGGTCTACCATTCCTTGTCATTTTAGTGGCAAAATTTACATGAAGCTGTTTATATTTTTCAATCCCAGTTGGTGAGATTTGCATATATTTTCCTGCAGAAATGACTGTGTGTGACTTCAGGAACAGTGATACAAACTCCACTGGGAGTGTACCTGCAATCACTGTCTATCATGCATTACCTTTCTAAAGCCCAAAAATGCATCTGGCCGCAAGGGATTTGGATAAGGGATTTGTGGGCCTGTAAATGTAGATGCTAATAACCATCCCTAGCATGCAGTTGCTCAATAAATGCAAATTATTATTATTTTTCTTTTCTACTAAGATAAACACAAATGTAGTGAAAGAAAAAAACATCCCTAAAAGTTATCAAGGCCATTGATTTAATATCTCTTTGGCAAAATTTTACCTCAACTTAAATTTTTGCAAGAAAGTTCCAGGTTGAATATATGGCAAAAATGGAAGTTAATGAATCTTATAGAATATTTATCTTGTTAGATATATTTCCATAAATATTATATATGTTGATATAATAAGTAAACATTAAACATTGTCATGGGCTCAAGCACAGTTAAGCAGAGAGTGCTAAGGGTGTGGGAGCAGAGATAGTACTGGGTCCTGGGGTTTTGCCACAGGCTTCCAGCCCTTTGTGTATATGGACAACTCTTGTTACATACTTAATTCACAACTTCCTGAAACTTACCACCTAGAGAATTTTTTAGATCTTCCTACCAATTTTTAGACAATTCCACTTCTGGCTTAATGAACTCACCAATTAAGTGTTTACATTCTTCTTTTTTCTCCTTTTAGAAAGTCTTTTTTTTTTAAGTGTGTCTTCTTCTATTTGTGTCAAAAGAGTAGAGTTATGCCTGAAATCAGACCCTTTGGAGAAGCAAACCAGGATTAAAAATGTCAAAGAAGAAAGGAAAACTCACAAGTGCCCACCCACCTCACAAGCAGAGAGGAAAACAGAACCCTTCAGGGTCAGCCTTTCCACATGCGCCCTGGCACCACCTTAAACCCTTCCTGGAACCAGCTGGGAAATGGATAGATGGATGGACACAGAAATTATCTCTACACAGGACCACAGCCTCTGGTTTCCAATCCCCAGATCTAAAAAGCTCTAAAACGAAAAGATGCATTTGTTACAAACCTCACCCTGGACTGATGGGAGGCTATTTTTGGCCTCTCCGTCACTCTGTGTGAATATTCATAGGTTTGGCTGCAGAAATATTAATGTGTTTGATTACAGGGTGCTTCCCCAGACACCACTGGTGGTGTTAAATAATATATGATTTATACACTGAATTACTTTCCTAAAATCCAAGAAATTCTGAATTCCATAATACATCAAGGTTTTTGGATAAGGGATTATAGACTTGCATTACACAAAATCTCAAGAGATGGGTGTTATCTTCATTTTGTAGATAATAAAACAGATTGAGACTGATCTTTTGTCAAGGATGACGGAAAAGTGAATAACAGTGACGTCTGGGCAACACGATGAACACAACGTCACTGAACTGTACGTGTGAACAGTGTTGAAATAGCGAATGTTTTGTTACATACATGTTTGTGGTTGTTGTTAGTTGCTGTCAAGTCAGTTCCAACTCATGGCGACCCCAAGTGTTTCAGAGTAGAACTGCTCTGTAGGGTTTTCCACACTGTGACCTCTCAGAAGCAGATCGCTAGACCTGTCTTCCGAGGCACCTCTGGGTGGATTCGAACCGCCAGTCTTCTGGCTAGTAGTTGAGTGTTTAACCATTTGCGCCACCCAGGGACCCCCTACATATGTATTTCCCACAACTGAAAAGACAAAACAAACAGGTTTAGAGATGTTAAGTAACTTGCCTGAGGTTACACAATAAGCAACAAAATATTATACATTTTGATAGGACAAGTATGTCCATGACATATGCCAATGGACAAGACTCCGCATGGCACAGTCAGGAAGCTGAGGATGCCTGAAGTGGTGCTGGTACTTTTTAATAGACTGAAAATTATGAAGAGAGCTTTTGCCGCTGGCAAACTTCGGCTGCTAAGATTTCAGACCAGCTCCCAGAGAGGCCTTGCTATCTCCAATTTCAAGGAAACTATGCCCTCTGACTCTAAGGCAATACATTTCTTCTCATCGCTTAAAAGCAGAGGAATTTGATAAGGAAGTTACCTGGCAAAGAAAAAAAAAAAAAAAGCCCACTAGACCAAAATCAAAACAAATCATTCTTTGCATATTAATCAGGCTCCTGATTGAAACTGTGCTAGCTGCTTAGAGAGAGGAATATTAAAAGTAAAGCACTGCTAATTTAAGCACAACTAATTTTAAAAGATGTACCTAGAAACAGCCGCATGGGAGAATCACTTAAGCTGCATCAACCACCCGCTTCGTCTGACGGAATGTGCCTGGGTTGCGAGCCCCAATGTCATGACTTTTGCTTCATCCCTGTGGACAGAGAATGAAGTCAGTCATTCCCTATAATTTACAGGGCTTCAAGTTTTTATGGATACATCCTGTTATACCTGCCTCCCAAGTGAGCTGCCACCTGTCTGTCAGTTTATCATACTGTGGTGGGTTGTGTATTGTTATGATGCTGGAAGCAACACACCAGTATTTCAAATATCAGCAAGGTCACCCATGGTGGACAGGTTTCAGCGGAGCTGCCAGACTAAGACAGACTAGGTCACTATGAGTCGGAACTGACCTGATGGCAACTAACAACATCAACAACCCAAGTGAGCAAGAAGAGACACGGAGAGGGAAGACCCGGACCATTTACGACTGTCCAAGGAACCGCCACAAAGCTGGAGCCCTACCTCCATGGGAGCTGGAAGGCCACTCCCTTCCAAGAAGGCAGTCCCATAAAATCAGATGCTGGGGCTCATTGGTAAACCTCACCTGTAGCATACGCTGTCGGGCTCTTCCCAGATCCTCTCAGATCTCCCCCCCCCAACCTTTTTTTTTTTTTTTTTTGGTGTGAATGTATGATTTTATTAAGGGAAGGACTGTTGAAGAATTGGAGACAATACTGAAATCTCCCACAGTCTTCCCTCTTAGATACAATCACTTACTTCTTTCCCACTCCAAAATACACTCATAGCCTGTATCTCACGATCTACAATAGACTCAGAAGTAGATTGTCTTGATTTAGAGTCCTACCAATTAAAAAGACAGATTATCTGCCCCTCACACATCTTACAGGACGAGACTAATCACATTAAATTCTCCTGTTTAAAAAGAGAGAAAAGAGAGGCACATAGCAATCCCTGGTCCATTGCAGTTTTCAAAATCCCACTGGGCAAATGTTCCTGGATTAGACCTCAGTTCTAGTTGTCTCTGGATACTCGCACCCCAGTCCATTTTTCTCCATGGCTACACTCTCCTTGTCTATATTAGTACATTAAAGAACATGCCCTCTTTGACGACTGAGGATCAGCCTACTTACTGACTATAGAAAGCTGGAGATCCAAAGATCTTTTACATCTCTTTAATCACCATTTCTTTTAATCCAGCACTCTCAAAAACTTTGTTGGTTTTCTAGGACTTTGATTACAATCAGTAATATGCATCCAAAGTCACACTCACAATTCATTTTGAGACATGTGTCTATGTCTCTATATTTAAAAACAGATATTCGAGTTATACAAGGCTTCCACAGGACTGTGATCTTCAGAGTCCTTTTGTTAGATCCCTCTTACTGGTTCCAAGCACCCTGCCTCAAGCTTCTCAAGGCCTGTACCCACAACTCTCAGAAGGATGGCACTGGGGCTACTGGCGCAGTTTTGCTTGTTGGCACTGGGAGTTTGTCCCCTGAGGCAACCCTTAGCCAGTGCTCACTGTGCAAGACTATGACAGCCCAGCTATCTTGCCTCTAGTCTGAGTACAATTTATGCTCCCGAGCTCCTCTGTGGGTTGATATTGAAGCTGTGACTGCCTGAAATCACCCCTTTCTGAACTTCTTCCCCTTCTCCGTTCTGCTTTTCCCACTCCTCACTTGTTTCTCCTGGGAGTCTGTCCTTAAAAACATCACTGTTCCTGGGTTATCCCACCTGACACTGTCATACCCTAGGTTCCTGCTCAATCAACAAGGCTGTTTATAAGGTCTGAGATTTCAGTATAGAAGGTACGTGCTATACTTTGAAGGGAATAGTGAACCTCAACTAAATAGGCTGGTAGGAAGAGCCTACTTACTTGCATATCACCTGTTCCACTGGTGAGCTCATCATTTGTCACCTGGGCCTGCATGGGGACAGGGCAAAACAAAATAAGCTAGAACCAGAGCAGAGAAAATGACCCAGTCAGGGGCCTGTCTTTCCTCTCTCCAGAGCTACATATAACACACAAGTATACCTGTGGCAGAGGCTACAAGCTACCCCCAAGATTTTTTCTCCTTTCTCTCTCACAGCCATAGAGCCCCCAGTTAAATAAGCAGGACACTTGTCCACCCAGCTAGCCTCTGCTCCAGCTAGATGTGGCCATACAGCTGAGTTCTGGCCAATGGCATATGAACATAAGTGATGTGCTCATCTTCTCAGTCATGCCTCCCCTTCCCCATTGCCCTGTGTGGACATGGTGGGGATCACAGACCATGTGGATGAGGACCATGCCTGAGGAATAGAGGAAAACACAATACAGAAGTATCTGGGTCCTCAACATCATGGAGTTGCCCAGACCATTTCATGAGAGAGAAAGAAACATCTATCCATGTAGGCCAAGTTATTTGGGGTTTCTGTTAGAGCCAAAACCAAAAACTAAACCCGTCACCATTGAGTCGCTTCTGATTCATAGTGACCCCATAGGACAGAGTAGAACTGCCCCATAGCGTTTCCAAGGAGCACCTGGTGGATTTGAACTGCCAACCTTTTGGTTAGCTTCTGTAGCACTTAACTGCTACACCACCAGGGTTTCCTCTGTTAGAGCAGTCAACCCAATATTCTAAATAATACAATTCCTCAGAGTGCAGCAAGATTATAAATTTCCTAACTGTGTCATGGATAAAGAGAAAAGAGGCTGTCTCAGGTTAGATTTTCCATAAAAGATTCTGAGATGAGGGTCCATGTGATTTACAGTTTATGAGAAAACATTCCCAGGAAAAGCTTTTAGTAGAGTGGGGAGTTAGGATGGGAAGAGAGTAACTGGGGCTCAATCCCTTAGGGGAGTTCTGGGGACAGTGTAGGTCACACCACAGAGTGTCCCCATCACAGGGAGGGGGCTGGAGAATTTACAGTCCTGCACCCACCAGTCATTAGCCTAGTGCTGCCCCAGGAGAACATAAACCCCCAACTCTCCCAGCTAGGTGGGCACAGGTGACACAGATCCTAGGAGCCTGTGGGTAAGCCTCAACAGGGAGGCACAGGGCTGGCTGTTAGGTGGGAAGCACAACAACAGTAAGTGGGTCCAAGGGGATGTGGGTGAGTGCTGACAGTGTCTGCTCACAGAGGCCCTTTCCAAAGTTTTTGCTTGAAGGTCCCGAGTGATCGCTCCTCGTGCCACTTATTCCTGTGGTCCTTTGCATAGTAAGCAACTTTGTCTCTCACCTTCACCTAGATGTTTCTCTCGGGTATATCACATTTTCGAGGGCCTAAAATGGCATTCTCACGGCTGCCACAGTGATAGACAAAGTTATAGTTCAGAAGTCTCTGCAAGGCCTAAGAGAAAGAATAACAACATTTGTAAGAGTTCCTGCTAGAGCCCTTTATTCCCCACTCACAGCTCAAAAAATCCAGCAGAAATCATCTACCTGATTCCTGAATACGGAAAGGCACTGTTACCAAATTTACTCCTTACTTACTTAGAAGCAAGCAAAGCAGTTTATAATACAAAAAGGTACTTCATAATATAGCTTGAGATGAATATGCAACCCAAAAAAAAGAAAGAAAGAAAAAACCTAAGACTGAAGATTAATTGTTACACATACACATTTTTTTAAAAAGACTCACCTAACGTTTTCACCTGTCAAATTGGAAAAGACAATAAAAAAAAGTCCAGTGATAGTGACTAAGGATACAGGAGACCAGGCACTGTTAGGTGCTGCTGATGCGAATATAAGTTATTAGAATCTTTTATTTTTTTATTTGCCAGATATTCTTTTAATGAGAATTATAAAAGACAAAAACATCTTTTTCTGCAGACTGTCTTTTTTAAACAAATCACTTGCTTTTAATTACAAATACTGTGCAAGTATTCTTTTGCAAAACCAGTAATACAAGAACAAATTTTAGACATGTGATTTATCCAAGATATTTGGGGGGGGGGGGGAGGGTCTGATTTTTTGACAATATTTTTAGAAAATCAGAATTTATTCTCTAACCTTTCAAAGAACAAGTTTGAAAGTATGACTCAAACGGAGAAACAAGAGAGAGACTGAGACCATTTTATCGCTGCTTTAAATAACTTCTGATAATTCTTCCAATGTTTCCTTTCTGGAATTATTATCTTCACAAAATAGGTAAATTTAAAATATTTCTAATGAACTGATTAATGGGGGAAAGAGAAAACATCAAACACATACGTATAAATTTCACCATAAACAACTATGCATATCAAAAAGACACTAATTTTTTAACAAGTACAAAAAAAGTGAGGGAAAACCCGAAGTACAGAAAAGAAAGTCTCATTTACTTATTTAATGAAAAACTAGAATTAATAAAAACTGGCGAACACACACACATAAAATATATAGCAGCACTACGTAGTGACTCACAAAGGGTTCAGAAAGCAGAGGTCCAGGACCACTCCACATGGCTTGTCAGTTAAAGGGGGAGAAAAAAAGCCAAACACACACAGACACACACACACACACACACACACACAATGCACGTGCACATGCAAAAACAAAACAAAACCCCCCAATATTTTTCAACAGTGCAATCGATCCACAACAAACACAAATTCAGAATTATTTTACAATGCTTCCTGCAGAATCAACTTTCTTAATACAAAAGACGCCCATCTTGGGAGTGTATATATATATATATATATATATATATATATATTTCCAGTGGTTTACTGTTGACTTATTTTTAAACATATTAATATGACTACATGCAACTGTTTCCTGTATTAACAGCTTTCCTTTTATTTACCTTTATGTGTCTTGCTTCCACCTACCAAAACAGTTTCAGGCTGGCAAGCTGATGGGTGCCTTATTCTCTGTGAAATTGAATGCAACAGTTTTAAACACTGGCCAGGAAATGTTTGATTGCCATTTCAACTAGTGGAAATAGTTACCCTGATGCCTGAATTGCCATTTTCTGCAAAAAGCTGTGCAACGCTGGTGTCAAAGACTAGGCAGTCACTATTCATAATGGCTGTTGCAATTCCCTCATGAATAGATTGAGGAGTCGCTTCCCAAGTCAATTGCTGCTTATGACCATTTAGCTCAAGTCAATAAGCAAAATTTTCAGCTTGCTCCCGTGTTCCTATCAGCTGTACAATTGTGAAGAACTGCTGGTGGCCATCATGTTTTTCCTGTTTCTCCGAGACTAACATGAAGTGAAGGCCAAAACAGGACTGCATCATCACCCAGTCAACAGCACCAGGAAGATTAATGTCTGTAGCAAGGAAAACTATATCCTCTCCCTGTAGGGTTGAAGTGGACTTACACTGATGCATCTGATGGGGCATTACAGCATCCAAGGAGCCTTGCCATTTACAGGAAGCAGCAGGGCACGGACAAGAATAAGGCCTAATCTCACAGAGCTCTTCCTGGTCTGCTTTTTTCTGTGTGTGGCAGAGTTATTTCTCATTCTGAAGAGGCATATTTACAAGGGAAGAGTACTGAATCGGCCATTTCTCCACAGCCAAGTTGCCAATGGATCCCAACAGGCCCCAGCAACTTGGACAACATGTGAGCTAAAGAACTTTGTAACGCTTGCCTGAGCAGGGCAGAGGCTGGGCCAAGGCATATGCAAATATGTTTCACAAGACTTAAATATATGCACATACTTTAACCAAAAAAATCCATATTTAGAAAATTTGGGGAGTATGCAGTTCAATGAATTTTAATACATCTATAGATTCGCGTAACCACTGACACAGTAAGGATACAGAACAGCTCCATCTCCCCCAAAACTATTGTGATATCCGTTTATAGTCACCCTCTTCCCACATCCATGTTCTTTTTGTTATTAGCTGCTGTCTTAGGCTGGGTTCTCTAGAAAAGCAAAACCAGTGAAGCGTATAGTACAGCTTGGACTTCTTCAGAACTATCGGTTCTTGATCATATGCTACCCCCTGAAATGACTGAGTGTCGACCAACTCTTTTTGGTCAGTGACTCTGTGTCTTCTTTCTATCTCCTTTCGATGCTTCCTGCGTTGGTCTGTATTTTGCCTATGGAATCCTTCAATGTTGCAACTCATGGCTTGAAGTTCTTTTTTTTTTTTTTTTAGTTCTCTCAGCTTGAGAAGTGCTGAGTGTTCTTCCCTTTTGGTTTTTAACTCCAGGTCTTTGCACATGTCATTATAATACTTCACTTTGTCTTCTCAAGCTGCCCTTTGAAATCTGTTCAGCTCCTTTCTTCATCATTTCTTCTGTTCGCTTTAGCTACTCTACATTCAAGAGCAACTTTCAGAGTCTCTTCTGACATCCATTTTGGTCTTTTCTTTCTTTCATGTCTTTTAAATGACCTCTTGCTTTCTTCATGTATGATGTCCTTGATGTCATTCCACAACTTGTCTGGACTTCGGTCGTTCGTGTTCAATGAGTCAAGTCTAATCTTGAGATGGTCTCTAAATTCAGGTGGGATATACTCAAGGTCCTACTTTGGCTCTTGTGGATTTGTTCTAATTGTCTTCAGCTTCAGCTTGAACTTGTGTATGAGCAATCGATGGTCTGTTTCACAGTCAACCTCTGGCCTTGTTCTGACTGATGATATTGAGCTTCTCTATCGTCTCTTTCCACCGATGTAGTCAATTTGACTCCTGTGTATTCCATCCAGTGAGATCCACCTGCATAGTCTCTGTTTATGTTGTTGAAAAAAGGTTTTTGTAACAAAGAAGTTGTCAGTGTTGCAAAATTCGACCATGCTATCTCTGACATTGTTTCTATCACCAAGGCCATATTTTCGAACTACCGATCCTTCTTTGTTTCCAACTTTTGCACTCCAATCACCAGTAATTATCAATGCATCTTGATTGCATGTTTGATCAATTTCAGATTCCAAAGTTGGTCAAAATCTTCAATTTCTTCATCTTTGGCCTTAGAGGTTGGTGTGTAAATTTGAATAATAGTCGTATTAACTGGTCTTCCTTGTAGGCATATGGATATTATCCTGTCACTGACAGCGTTGTACTTCAGGATAGATCTTGAAATGTTCTTTTTGACAATGAATGCAATGCCATTCCTCTTCACTTTGTCCTTCCCAGCATAATAGACCATATGATTTTCCAATTCAGAATGACCAGTATCAGTCCATTTCAGCTCACTAATGCCTGGAATATCAATGTTTATGTGTTCCATTTAATTTTTGATTTCCAATTTTCTTAGATTCATACTTCACATATTCCACATTCCTACTTTTAATGAGTGTTTGCAGCTGTTTCTTCTCATTTTGAGTTGCGCCTCATAAGCAAATGAAGGTCCCGAAAGATTGACTCCATCCACATCATTAAGGTCAGTTCTACTTTAAGGAGGCAGCTCTTCCCCAGTCATATTTTGAGTGCCTTCCATCCTGAGTGACTCATCTTCCAGCACTGTATCAGACAATGTTCTGCTGCTATTCATAAGGTTTTCACTGACTAATTTTTTTCAGAGGTAGACTCCCGGGTCCTTCTTCCCTGTCTGTCTTAGCCTGGAAGCTCAGCTGAAACCTGTCCACTATGGTGACTTCTTCACATTTGAATACCGGTGGCATAGCATTCAGCATCACAGCAACATGCGAGCCCCCGTAGCACCACAAACTGACAGACACATGGGGGGCATGGACCATAACCCCGGGAAATTACTGATTTGTTCTTTAATACCTATAGTTTTGTCTTTTCAAAAATATCGTATAAAAGGTTACAGTGTGTAACCTTTTGAGAGTGGGTTCTTTCACTCAGCATAATGCATTTGAGATTCATCAAAGTTGTTGCATTTATCAATAGTTTCTTCCTTTTTGCTGCTGAGTAGTATTCCATGGCATAAACGTACCACAGTTTGTTTATCTATTTATGAATCAAATGACATTTTTGTTGTTTCCAGTTTGGGGCAATTATGAAAAGAACTGCTATAAAAATTCATGTATAGATTTTTGTGAAGACGTAAGTTTTCATTTCCCTAGGGTACATACCCAGGAGAGGGATTACTGGGTCATATAATAAATATACATTTAACTTTATAAGAAACTGTATTATTAAAAACAGCCTAACTGTTTTCCAGATTTGCATTCCCACCAGCAAAGAGCTCCAGTTGCTCCACATTCTCGTCAACACTTAGTACTGTGAACATCATTCATTTTTGCCATTCTGATAGGTATACAGTGGTATTTTCACGGTTTTAACTTGCATTTCCTTAAAGCCTAATTATGTGGAACAGCTTTTCATGTGCTTATTTTCTATCATGTGTCCTCTTTGGTGAAGTGTCTGTTCATGTCTTTTGGCCATTTTTTATCGAGTTGTTTGTTTTCTTAATGTTGAGTTTTGAGAGTTCTTTATGTATTCTGGACACAAGTCCTTTCTTGGATATGTGATTTGAAACTTTTTTTTTCCAGTCTGTAGCTTGTCTTTTCCTTATCTTAACAGTGATTTTGCAGACAAAAACTTTTCCATTTTAATAATTTACTAACAATTTTAATGAAATCTCATTTGTCAATTTTTTTTTTTAATGAATCATGTTTTAGTGTCATGTCTAAGAACTTGTCACCTAACCTCAGGTCATGAAGATTTCTTTTTGGAAGTATTTTAACTACAAATTCAATTTCTTTAATGATTATAGGATTATTCAGGGTCTCTATTTAATCTGAGATGAGGTTTGATGGTTTGTGGATTCCAAGGAATTGGTTCGTTTCATCTAAATTGTTGAATTTCTGTCTGTAGAATGGTTTGTAGTATTTCATTATTATCCTTTTAATGTTAGTGGAGGCTATAGTGCTATCCCCTCTTCCATTCCTAATATTGGTAATTTGTGTCTTCTTTCTTTTGCTTTGTTGATTTTTCTATAAATTATTAATTTTATTGATCTTTTCAAAACACCAGTTTTTTGTTTCATTGATTCTATTGTTTTTCTGTTCCAGTTTCATTGATTTCTGCTCTTTCTGACAGACCTTTTGTTATTATCTTATGGGTTTCTAAAGCTCTGTTCATTTTTTTCCAGTATTTTTTTGTCTCCGTTTTTCAGATTGAATGAATTCTATTGTTCTACCTTACAGTTCACTAATGTTTTCCTCTGACATCTCTATTCTGCTATTAAATCCATTTAGTGAGTTTGTTTTGGTTTTCTCAATTTTGGTTGTTGTATTTTTCAGTTCTAATATATCCGTTTAAATTATTATATTTTCTATTTCTAGTTTTAGCATTTGTTTCAAGAGTGTTCCTAATTGCTTATTTGTGTGTTTTTATAATGGCTGCTTTAAAGTCTTTCCTCAGATAATTCCATCATCTGTGTTATCTCTGTGTTGGCATCTGTAGTCTTTTTCCACGCAAGATGAAATTTTCATGGCTTTTCATGTGTCAGATAATTTTGGATTGTATCTTGGACATTTTTAATTTTATGTTATAAGACTCTGGGTCTTGTCTAAGTCCTAGGGAGAAAGTTGATATTTTTGTTTTAGCAGGCAAGAGGCCTGATTAGGTTCAGGCTGTAAGTTTCAACCTGGGGGCTATGTTTCCAATGTAGTTTAGTTTTCAAAACTTTGCAATGCTCTTCAGATGTGTCCTGGCTGTGTACCACCCAGCCTGGAATCAGGGAGATGGTCTATCCATTACTTGAGTTCTCAAAATCATTAGTATGCCAGTTGCAATCAGATCAAAAACCTGCATGGTTTAGGGGTGAGCCTGGGAGTTCACAAATAACTGTTTATAACGGCCTTGTTCATAAACAGGGTCACTTGCCTAAGACTCCCCCTCTCCACAGTCTCTGCAGTACTTCCTGGCTTATTGAGGTTCTCTTTTTGGTCTTCTGGACAGAAACTTGGAGCTATAGTTATTCCACTCCGCCACACACTTTCATGATAGGGTCTGAATTTGGGCCCAGCGAAGAAAAGACAACAGTGATCGATCCTAACCTCTTGGGATCACAGGATTATCTGGGGTGTAAGAGGACAAAGAAAAGTAAAGAATAAATCAGAGAGAATTTCTACAGTGGCCCTGTGTATTAGGTCTTCCCTTTCCAACTCATCAAGTGAGAACTAGAGGGATTCTCCCAGTGCTGTTCTGTGCTCCTGTGCTCACTTCCAAGTTTCTGGCTGCACCTAATTCAGGTTAGGAGATACTGGAGGAAAAATGGTAAACTCTCCGTCAGGTTGGTCGTACTTTGACTTCTAGTGTTCTTCTACAATCTGCCTGCTGCTCTTTACTTTTCAAAGTCCTCAAATAGCTACCCCATGCATTCTGTCTAGATTTTATAGTTATGTCCAGTGGGAGTGATGGGTGAAGTGTGCTTACTCCATTTTACTCAGGACCTGAAAGCCAGGTTTAGGAATTTATCCTAGGGAAACAATCAAATATGTGTGCGGAAAATGTGTATTCAAGGTTTTCATCACAGCATTGTTTACAATAGCTATCTAGCCTGTGTTATTCCTTGCAAGCAACAAAATCTGGTAGTTTTAAATTCAACCTGGCTGATTGAAGCAGAAAATACATTTTTCAAGGAAATTTAGTAGCTTACAGACTACTCAGGTGGGTGGGAAACTAGCCTGGGAGATTATGTAGCCTGAAATAATGTCCAAATTCATGCCACATATGTGATTTAATGCCTACCTCACAGCACCACTGTTCAGCTTTGGACTCTCTGAATTGCCTGGATTATGGGTGGTGCAAACAGTTAGCCAAAAGTTCACGTCTACCCAGAAGCTCATCAGAAGAAAAGCCTGGCCGTCTAATTCCCAAAAATTAGCTATTGAAAACCCTATGGAGGACAGTTCTACTCTGACACACATAGGGTCGCCATGAGTTGGACTCAGTGGCAACTGGGGAAAAAAAAAAAAAGATGGTCACCACTAATAAGACTGTTGCCATTGCTGACCCCAGAAAATGATTCCTTCTGCCTTTGCTGCCACCACCAAGGACAATTCTCTGTTGTTCCCACTTTTTTGCAGCTCTCTGATCCATTCATCGTATCTCTTCTCTATAACACTCCTACAAGGCAACTGAATTTTTTTTTGTTTTGAATTTCTTTTTACTAACACAGAGATTGACTTTAAACACTAAATTATGCACTGTCTTAGTCATCTAGGGCTGCTATAATAGAAATACCACAAGTGGATGGCTTTTATTTTTATTCTCTCACAGTCAGGTTGGCTAGAAATCCAGATTCAGGGGATCAGCTCCAGTAGAATGCTTTCTGTCAGCTCTGGAGGAAGGTCTTTGTGATGCATCAGTCTTCCCTTGATCTGGGAGCATCTCAGCACAGGAACCTCAGGTCCAAAGGACACGCTCTGCTCCTGGCACTGCTTTCTTGGTGGTATGAGGTCCCCATGTCTCTCTGCTCGCTTCTTTCTTTTATATCTCAAAAGAGATTGGCTTAACACACTACCTAATCGTGTAGACCTCATCAATATAACTGCCGCTAATCCATTTTATTACATCATAGTGATAGCATTTACAAAACTTGTCTTAGTCATCTTGTGCTGCTCTAACAGAAATACTACAAGAGGATGGCTTTCACAAAGAGAAATTTATTTTCTCACCGTCTAGTAGGCTAGAAGTCCAAATTCAGGGCGTCAGCTCTAGGGGAAGTCTTTCTCTCTCTCTCGGCTCTGGAGCAAGGTCCTCATCATCATCAGTCTTCCCCGGGACTAGAAGCTTCTCTACTCAGGAACTTTGGGTCCAAAGGATGGGCTCTGCTCCCGGTGCTCCTTTCTTGGTGGTATGAGGTCCGTGATTCTCTGCTTGCTTCCCTTTCATGTCTTGTAAGGTGAAAGGTGGTGCAGGCCACATCCTAGAGAAACTCCCTTTACACTGGATCAAGGATGTGACCTGGGTAAGGGTGGTGTTACAATCCCACCCTAATCCTCTTTAACATAAAATTACAATCACAAAATGGAGGCCAACCACACAATTCTGGGAATCATGGCCCAGCCAAATTGATACACACATTTTTTGAACGGACATAATTCAAACCATGACACGTAGGGAAATCAGATCAGATGATAAAATGGTAGACAATCATACAATACTGGGAATCATGACCTAGCCAAGTTGACAGATACTTTTGGGGGATGCAATTCAATCCATGACATGAACTAAAGGTGGAAAAGGCAGTAGAATTTTAGAGGAGAGGGACACCACTGAGAGCATTAGATGTAAAAAAGGGTGTTTGAGGAATGAGAGCAGAACTGGGTCTTGAAGTATGATCTCAGGAGGAGGGTTGTGTCAGTCAGCTATTGCTGCACAACCAATAGTTGTAACAAGCCTTCCCAAAACAATATTTTTCACGCATGGATTTGGGGCCAACTGGGACAACTCTGCTTCTGGACTTTAATTTTTGCCTTCCTCATAGTCTCTCTGAGTTCCTGTGGTTCACACGCTCTAATTTCTCATAGATTTCAGCCTGACAGTACAAGTTTTCTCAGGTTTGCCCTGTATTATGGATCCATTGTGTCCCCCCAAGGTATGTGTTGGGTTCCTGTGATGGTTAAGATTGTGTGTCAACTTGGCTGGGCCATGATTCTCAGTGTTTTAATGTAATCACTCCCATGATTGAATATACTGTGAGTAGCCAATCAGATGAAAGGGAGTCTCCTTGGAGGTGTGGCCTGCATCTGTATATAAGCAGATGTTCTGGGTTTTTGCTCTCTCTGGATCCTGCGGCTGCTTCCTGTGGTCTCATCTCTCGTTCTTGGGACTTGAGCTGTCAGCTCATCTGCTGAACCTGGGATTCATCGATCTGCACAGCCTGTGAGTGGGGGCCCTGCTCTCTGACCTGCCGATCTTGGGCTTGCCAGCTTCTGCAGCTGTGTGACTTGGGAGAGGCCTCTACCCTAATCCACGGACTTGGGACATTCTAGCCCCTACAATCACATGAGCTGTTTCCTTGATATAATCTCTCTATATATACATATTTATATACTTTACTGGTTTTGCTTCTCTAGAGAACCAAGCCTAAGACAGTTCCTGACCCCTATACCTGTGGATGTCATACTATTTGGAAATAGGATTTTCTTTGTTATGTTAGTGATGCCATATCAGTGTAGGTAGGGTATGTTCTCAATCTAATCGCCTCTGAGTGATATAAAGAGTAGCATAGATGCATAGAAGTAAGCACAAATGGGAGAAAGATAGATGCCACTTAGAAATCACCAAGGAACCAATGAATGCCAGGGTTCTAGAAGGTAAGACAAGAATTTTTCCCCAGAGTAGACACAGAGAGCCTTCTCCTAGAGCTGGTGCACTGAATTTGGACTTCCAGCCTCCTAAACTATGAGAAAATAAATTTCTGTTCTTTAAAATCACCCACTTGTGGTATTTCTGTTATAAGCACTAGGAAACTAAGATACCTATATCAACCTGGCTTCAGCAGTTTCCACAAGAAACTGCTCACACCAAGTATTTTGTGATTTGGCTACAATTCACCAAGGACTTAAGAGATTATGTGAAAGAGTTGCATCTTGGGCAACATGACCTTCAGCCATCTTGCTGGTTATTCTCCTTCCTCTCTCACCCTCTTTCATTCACCTCTACCTCCTCATTCCCCCAACCCTAAATCAACCCACAAATGCCTTCTCTTGTCTTTCACAAACCATTCCATTCTCACCCAGGCCTCTCAGAGTCTTACCTGCTACCTAATGGCTTAACAAAGTATTTCTTTCAAACACATCCAGTGTTCACCCCAAGACAATATTTGATAAATAATACACTCTCTCAAAGTGACCACAATTACTTGTTTTTCTTCTTATGCCTCCAGTTATTCAAGAATAACTAGACAAGCAACAACCAAATGATCTGTGGAAGTTTTAGCCTACTTAAAAGGGGGAAAAAATGAGATGTGCCTACCTATGTATTATCCCTTGAAGAATCTTTTAAAAGTGCAGCCCCAGTCACCAGGTGCTTTGAGAAGAACCCCATTGGGGAGAACAATGGCTAAAAATAGTACCTGAACTTGGATATCCAAAAGGAAAATGATGAAAAATGTTGACCAAAGAGTTTAAAGTGTCTTTGAAGAAAAAAGAAAAGTAAAAGCATGCCCACTTTTTTAAACTGCATGGAAGTCACCTTCCGCACTTTGTGGAAAGGAAGGGTATTCAGCCCAAGGTATGGGCTTTCAGGCATGACCTTCAAGACAGACAAGGGACAGCCACTCCACATGCTTAGCAGGTGGTGGAGGCAACAAGGCAGGTAAAGGAGAATGATAGATGCCCCCAAAACATTGCAGAAACCACAAAGTAAGTGGCAGATCATAAGCAAAGCCACCATCATGTGATCAAAACTAACAAGGACTGCTTTTACTGTCAGCAAAACACAGGTGTCCAGATGAGCTGGACAGGTTCTGGGATGGATAGTTTTCATGAAAACTGAAGGCAGCTGTCAATGTTTTTACCTGATGAGGAGTAAGGAAGAGGAAACTATGGAAGATGTGTTACAGTAAGAGATGGGAGACCAGGGTGCTAATTTTGGCTCTGATATTAATTCATGGATTTATTCATTTATTCAGCCAGAACCATGTACTGGGCAGAGAGCTTAACACCGGAGGACTACAACAGAGAACAAGACACAGAAGTTTCCTGTTCTTGTGGAGCTTACAATCTAGTTGAAGAACAGATAGAAAGTCAATAAGTAAAAAAGATAAATAACCCCAATAGTAATAAGCACAAGAATGACACTAACATGGTGCCATGAGAGATAGAATGGCCAGGGAAGTCCTCTCTGAGCAGATGACATTTAAGTTGAAATCTAAAGAAAAAAAGTGAAGAGGGGAGACAACCATGTGAAGAATGCATGCAAAGGGGGTGGGAAGTGCAAGGTCCTATGGCTGGAAAGAACTTGGTCTAGGATTTGATAACTCATTCTTGTGACAGGAGAATGGTGAGCAAGGAAGAGAAGAAGGCTGGGACCAGATCTTACAGGCCTTGTAAGCCATGGGGAAAAATTGCTCTTGAGAGCAATGGAAAAACACCAAAGGGTTGTAAACAGAAGAGTGATATGATTCTGTCTATATTTCTTATGGAGTCTCTTGGTGGTAGGCTTGTCTGCTAATCAAAAGGTAGAAGGTTGGAGTCCATCTAGAGATGCCTCAGAAGAAAGGCCTGATGACCTACTTCTGAAAAAAATAGCCACTGAAAACCCTATGGAGCACAGTTCTAGTCTGATACCCATGGGGTCGCCATGAGTTAGAGTTGACTTCACAGCAACTAGTTATTTTACATTTCTCATTGTTGTTTTTAACATTTTTCTTTTGAAATAATTGCAGATTTGCAGGAAGTTGCAAAATTATGTACAGGGAAGTCCTGTGTACCCTTCACCCAGTTTCCCCAATGAAAACATCTTGCATAACTATAATACTTGGTCAAAGCCAGGAACTTGACATTGGCACAATCCACAGAACTTACTTAGATTCCACCGGTTTTACATGTACTTAAGGGTGTGTGTGTGTATGTGTGCATTGTGTGGGTAGAATTCTATGCAATTTTATCACATGTGCAAATTCATGTAACCACCACCACAATCAAGATACAGAACTGTTCCATCACCACTGGGCTCCCTTGTGCTACCTCTTATGGACATATGCACTCCTCTTTCCCACCTAACCTTTGGCAACCAATAATCTGTTTCTACCCCTATAATATTATTTCAAAAATGCTGCATAAAGTATTTAATTATTTTATATTGACTCTTTTCTCTCAGCATAATGTCCTTGAGAGCCATCCAAGTTGTTGCCTGTTTCAACAGTTTGTTCCTTTTTATTTCTGAATATACTTACTCCTCACTTATTGACTATCTCATCACCTGACATTTCACATTTATGACATAGTGAAAAAATCTACTGTCTAACTGTTTTGCACATTAACGACATACATCTGGCAGTAATAAATGCTGAGGTGCAAGGTGAGAGTAACACTGGCTGTGATGGTTAAGGATGTTATGTGTCACCTTGGCTGGGCTGATTCTCAGTAGTTTGGAAGTTATGGAATGATATAATTTGGCAGTTATGTAATGATGTAGTCATCCCTCATTTTGTGATCTGATGTGGTCATCCTCCATTTTGCAGAATGCTGATTTTCACATAATGACCTGGTCTTTGGAGCCCAACCATGTCGATAAGTGAGGAGTGGGCGTAATATTGCATGGTATGGATGCACCACAGTTTAACTATTCACCACTGAAATACATCTGGGTTATTTCTAGTTTGGGGCTATTATTAATAAGGCTGCCGTGAACATTCATGTACAAGTTTTTATGTAAACAAAAGTTCTCATTGCACTGGGTTAACTGCCCAAGAATGCAATTCCTGGGTCCTATGGTAACCGTATGTTTAGTTTTTTAAGAAGCTGCCAAACATTTTCCAAAGGAGTGGTGCCATTTTACATTCCCACTAGCAATGTACGAGTGATCCAGTTTCACTACATCTTCTCCAGTATTTGGTGTTATCACTATTTTTTATTTTAGCTATTCTGATAGTTGTGTACTAATATCTCATTGTGGATTAATTTGCATTTCCCTAGCAGCTAATGATATTGAATATATTTTCATGTGCTTATTTGCCATCTGCAGATCCTCTTTGGTGAAATATCTCTTCCTGTCTTTTGCCCATTATCTAATTGAATTGTTTGTTTTCTTACTGTTGAGTTTTGAGGGTGTTTTCCATATTCTAGATTCAAGAAAACCCAAACCCATTGTCGTCCAGTCGATTTCAGCTTATAGCAACCCTACAGGACAGAGTAGAACCGCCCCATAGGGTTTTCAAGGAGTGGCTGGTGGATTCGAACCACCAACCTTTCGGTTAGCGGCCGTAGCTCTTAATCGCTACGCCACCCAGGTTTCCAAATAGTGGTCTTTTATTGTATATGTGATTTGAAAAAATTTTCTTCCAGTTTGTAGCTTATCTTTTCATCCTCTTAACAAGGTCTTTCACAGAGCAAACAATCCCTCTCCTTTTCACCCTGTTCTAAATTAGAAACCTCTCACCTCTCTGTCACTTCCAGTCTCCCCTGCCCTGCTCTAATTTTGTTTTTTCTTTTCCCCATGGCACTTATCATCTTTTAATGTAATAAATAGGTAAACCTGATAATGTTTACTGTTTGTCTCCAATTAGAATGTCAACTCAGAGAGTCCTAAAACCTAGACAAGTGGCCAGCACATAGTAGGTACTCCAATATTTTAATGAATAAATTTATTGGCAAGTTTTGAAATAATGCAAACCACCTCAAAAGTTTAAGTTTTTCGAGAATTGCAGTCCAAAGCTGGTGGGTTGAATATCAGTGGTGTTCACTATTAATACAAGGAGTATTTTTGTTTATAAAAAAAATGGACCTGAATCATGCAAAACTTGAATTATGCAAGATTGTCAGGAATGTATCTCTCATGTAAATATAACCAGCTCATAATTTATTACCTATTCATGTAATAAACTAATGTACAATCATTAAAAGAAAGTTTAAAAATATGTTTAATTATGTATGGAAATGGTTAGATTATAGTTTTAAGTTCAAGTAAAGGTATATAAAACTACATGTACAGTATAATGACTGCATTTTTGAAGGGGAAAAATAAATTAGAAACACACACACAAACAGTAGATATGCCAAAATAGTTACCTGAATGCTAGGATTACAAGTAATTTTTTTTGGGGGGGGGGGTCATCCTTTTTGTTGTTCTCTACTATTAATAGGTGAAACCTGTACAATCAGAAAAGACAAACCACCAATCGAAAGTGCTTGGAAGACAACTTCCTCTGAGAACTGAAGGCACATTTAGGACCATCAGAGGCAGCAGCCGCTGAACTCAACCTGAGGACCCAACGAGTACCAGTTGCCAGTAACTTGATTCCAACTCATGACAACCCCATGTGTGTCAGAGTAGAGTTCTACTCTACAGGGTTTTAATGGCTGATTTTTTTGCCAGGACTTCCAAGATGCCTCTGGGTGAACTCGAATCTCCAGCCTTTCGGTAAGCAACCAAGTGCATTAAACTTTTGTTCCACCCAGGGACTCCAAAAAGGCTAAAGGCCATGGAGTAAGGGAGGAACCGACCACCATGGAAATATGCTAATTTTTTCTGGGAGTATTTCTCAGCTGGATTGGTCCCTCTGCATTTTAAAGGTTTGAGGTTGTCCCAGGGCTCTTCCAAAATACCAGAGATTCGTTCTCACTGACCCTCACAGTAGAACACCTAAAGCTGTAGGTAAGTGAAAAACAACTCAACAGGCTTCAATTACATAGAAATTATCTCACATAAAAGAAACCCAACAAGAGCTAGGCAGCTTCCAGTAGGCTCACAGATGGTGGGACCATGGTCAGTCCACCTTTTCAATCAGCTCCAACTCGTTAAATCCAATGCTCTAATTCTCTTGCTGCAGTTGCTATGGCCATAACAGGCACTATACACAGGCCAATGGCCAGAGGCAGAAGAGGATCTGTTTCTTTCTTGTGACTGAAGCATGAAGATAACTTTCAAGGAGCCCAGCAGCCACTTTCTCACAATCATTGTATCTCGTGCCCTTGTCTAATCCAGTCACAGGCAGGGGAATATGGGTTCCCTGGTTACATCAATCAAATGCACCCTTGGGGCAGAATGAGCCAGGGTCTCCTGAAACCCAGGATGTGTGAACATTAGGAGATTGTTGGGGGCACAGGAAGAATGTGGGAGATGGGAAGGAGTGAATGTCAGGCAGGGCAGCCAACAGCAACTGCTGTAGCTACAGGTTCTCCCCACCAGCCAACATGCTTTCTTATTCTCTATTAGAGAAAGCCACATGCAGGTTCCCCTTGGGTCAGCCTTGTCTGAAAACATGAGGCTTCCCACAGAGCTGTTAGCAGCGAAGTGATTAACTACTGCACCACCAGGGCTCCTGTCTTGGGAGAAGTACAGCCAGAATGCTCCTTAGAAGCAAGGATGGTGAGACTTCATCTCACGTACTTTGGGCATGTTATCAGAAGGGACCAATCCCTGGAGAAGGACATCAGTCATGCTTGGTAAAGTAGAGGGTCAGCGAAAAAGAGGAAGACTCTCAATGAGATGGATTGACACAGTGGCTGCAACAATGGGCTCAAATATAGCAACAATTGTGAGGAGGGCACAGGACTGGGGAACGTTTCGTTCTGTTGTGCATGGGGCAGGTATGAGTCAGAAATGACTTGATAGCACCTAACAACAACAACACTGTTTATTGAATGTGCACTAGATACTAAATACTGTGCATATGTTTTGCATGCATTATATCATTGCTTGTTCCAACAGCCCTGTAATTTATTGTTATCCCCATTTTAGAAGTGGCAAAGCTGTGAGGTAGAGAGTTTGGGTGTTGCACTCAAGAGTCAGCCCATAGAACAATATTATGGCTGCATGTGAAGCAATTAAGGAGTGCCTTGTGAGCAGTTCTCCACTTAATGAACAGGCCTGTATCAGGTGCTGTCCCACCTGATTCTGTGGACAGCTTTCTGAGCACACAAGCCAGACTTCTAGCTGCGAGAACCTGAAAATCTTTGCCTGAGGGCTTTCTTTGTCCACCAGAGCTCCTCTCACCTTATGTCCAGCAGGCTGGAAGTGCTGGGAAATTAATGCCCACCAGGAGCAGCCCTCAACCAATGAGTGACTGGGGTAACTCTGAGGTGTGCGGTATGCATTATCTCCCTGAGTTCCCCGGCAAGATTAAGCTCTAGGTACCCAGAGTGGTAACTGGCTTGATGACACATCCTGGATTGACGCCCTCCCTTCTCTGTCTTGCTTCCCTACTCCTGGACTAGCACTTCCTGGGCTCATTCCCAGATAAACTACTTGCACTCAAATCCCTGTCATAAGGTCTGATTCAGAGGGAACCCAAACTGAAAGAAAGTTCTTTGTACCTAGCCTGGGGTGCTCTTGGAGGACAAAAATGGACCAGACGTGAAACCTGCCCCAAGGAGCTCAGCAGCATAAAAGAGACAGATGGGACCAAACCATTCACAATCCGAGTGACAATGTGCTATGCTTAAGAACCTTCCCCGATGAGAGAGTGAAGAGCTTTGTCGGGTGGGTCAGGGAAGGCTTCACAGAGGAGGTGGAGTTGGAAGGATTAATGTTATTCCCTGGTATGAGGGCTAGGTAGAGGTGTGAAAGGTAGGGAGAATCATTCAACGAAAGGAAATGGCCCATGCAGAGACCCAGAAGCACAAAAGAACTTGGTGCCTTCTGGAAACCCCTAAGAGCGAGCAAATTCTCCTGGCTCTGTGGAGGATGAGGTAGAGGGAAGCAAGGCTAGGGGTGGGAGGTGAGCTGGGAAGCTCTTATCCCAGCCTAGGGGAGAAGTGGTGAGGACCTACGCTAAGGTGGGAAAGGCAGAGGAGGAAAGTCTACAAAAGGCTGCAGTGGAGAAACCCTTACAGAAAAACCTACAATTTCTACAGCTGCAATAGGAATAAAAATGTATATTTTCCAATGCTTCAAACCCAGGCTGGGGGTTGCAGAGTGAAACCGTTGGTATATCACTGGAGAGCCATGCTGTCTGGGAGAAAATGGGCCTTGCTTGCCCAGAAGGCCTGACTCTAAAGGGGCCAAATCCTTGGAACAGCCCCACTGCTCCCCAGGAGAGGGCTGAGCTGGAGGTTTGGCTGTCTTAGTCCAGGCTCCCAATGATGGGGAAGTAACTCAGATGAACTCACTGACAAAAACAAACAAACAAACAAGCAAGAACCAAACCCATCGAGTCAATTCTGACTCATGAAGAAGAGCCAAAATCCAAAGTCAGGGATCCTCACCAACTCTATTCTTCCAGAAGACTTCTCACTAGCTACTTGGCTTACTGGACTAACCGTTTTTAGGAACTCCACAGCGGGTGTTTGTTCCTCAGCCAAGATCTGGAGACACTAAAGCTCTTTGTTCTCAGTATGCTATGCAAATTAATTAATACTATATTGTTCAATACTGGTTTGCTCTCACATCAATCTCCACTTTTCCCCTGCCCTGCTCTATATCACAGAGAACTACATTTCCCAGATTCCTTTGCCCTATGGATCTGGGAGTTTCAGTCAATGGGAGATACTGACAGAAGATTGGAGGATGGGAATTAGGGAAAGACTGGGGTATTCTTCTTCTCTCTCTGCTTCCTGTGGTACCTCCACAGCATCTCTGACTCGTCCACATTCTATCTCCCTCTATATATTTCCTTCCTCTGTAGTTCAGTTCCCTCAATGCTGCCTCCACGGAGCCACTAGCCCCATCCAATGGCCTCAGTCTCTAGCCTACCCTCTTCTTTTTGTCCCTTTGGCCCTAAAAGTGATAGCAGCTTCCTGCTGTTGCTAACTTTGTATACCTTCTCATCCCTTTTGGCTTCCCCACTCCTTCAACACTTGTATTAATCCCCTGTATAAAATCCCTTCCATTTAAAAATTCTACGGGGGTTTTGATTTTCTTGGCTGTACCCTGATTGATACCCAACTATATAATTGACTTAGTTATTACATTTATACTTTGTCTGTCTGCTCTGATGGTATGTCAGCTCCATGAGGGCAGGGATATCTGTTTCTTTTGTTTACTAATGCATGGCAAGTAACTAGAATGATGCCTGGAACATAATAGGTGCTGAATAAATGTTTAGTTTCTCAGGTGGATGCTGGGATGTGGTCCTTAGATCCCCCCTCAGGCCTAAAGAGTTAATTCTTCCCCAGCAGCTGGGAGTGCTACTGGCAGGCACATCTTAGCTTTCAGCCTTCTCCAGAAATTGCCCTTAGCTAGAGAGCAGGGCCTCATCCAAGGTTACACCCCTTTCCTGGAGGCATCCTATACCCACTGACTGGTCCACGTGGGAGTATAAAGATGCAGCCCATCGCCAAAATGTGAGGCAACTCTCAAGGGCCACCCTACCTCCAGAGCTCCCCTTGGGGTCTGCTGAAGCCTTTGCTAGGGCCCCATGGCGGTACAACTTTTCCCTTTCCCTAATCCTGCTTCTGTCCCTTCCCCCACATGCATTGATCCCGAATAAAATGCCCATATGCTAATCTCCATCTGAGTCTGCTTCCTAATGAGTCCAACCTGAAAGTTTTATAGGGTATAAAGCTCTAAGTCCAAGTTCTTCTCCTTTAGCACTTTGAAGCAATAGTTGTATTGTTTTGTTTCTAGAGATACTGATGAGAATCTTAATTAGATCTAATTCTAGCTCTTTCAGAGGTATGACAGACATTGGGCTGCCTCCCCCTTCTCCTTGCTGATAGAATCAAAGTGCTGTTCAGATTTCTAATGGCCTGTCTTCCATACTCTTCTCTCTAGCCCTGGGGGGTGAATATGAATTACTCTTCTCCATTGCTTCCCATTCTTTTTCATATCAAAGCCCACACAGGATATGCTTCTTATATAAAAACCAAACCCATTGTCATCGAGTGGATTCTTAGGTAGCATTTTTTAAATGCTTCCATTTATCCTGGGTGGTGACCAGCCTGGGAGGCTCCAGGCACCCCAGGGTCCACCTAGACTTCCCCCAAGGACCAATAGGATCAAAGTCGCAGAGCTCTCATCCATTTTCAGCACTGGCCCACTAGCTGAGACTCCCTAGTCCAAGTCCGTTATTCAATCATGGTAACACCATTCCCTTTGCCATGATGGCTGTAGTTATGGAAGACCGAGTTGCCTTTTCTACCTTTGGTCATTGTAATCTAGATAGGTGATGCTGGTACTTGACGCAGACATCTTGCAACCATGAGGTAACAAGTCTAGGAAAAAAAGTAAATCCTCTATGGGAGGCAAAGCCAAAAAATGGAACTACTCTGAGTATCTGATGATATCAAGCCACTGAATTAACCTTGGAATCATCCTATAGGATTTATGAGCAAAGAATTTTCCTTATTTTTAATCTTCTTTTGGTTGGGTTTTGGGTTGTTTGGGCTAAAAAGCATCCTATCTGGTACAGTAGGTAATCTTGTTTATTTCCAGAAGCTTTTTGGATGGAATCAAAATAGAAGTCATGGATGAGGGCTTCAGGCAAAACTTTTGGCATGCTCTTCCTGAGGCCAAGAATATTCATGCCTTGACTGAAGCTCTAGCAGCTATTTGTAACCATAAGGGAAGGGTCAAGAGAATGCAGAGACCCCAGTCCTGAATCAGAGCCAGGAGCCTCATCCCTTGGGACCTATTACAAAAGCTAACAAACCCTCAAGTCTTTAAACCACTACGGTCAGGTCTCTGTTACCAGCAGTCAGATATACAATCCCTAACTGATGCAATATCCTTGCCTATTTGTCTAGTGGGGTGTCTATTTCTTGTCAAATTTTAAGAGCTGTTTATAAATTATAGTGATTTACCCTTATCTGCACTACAAATGCTTTTTTAAGATGTCTCTCATCTGTTAACTTTTTTAGTATTGTGCTATGCAAATGATTTATATTTTCATACAGTCAAATATGTTTGTTTTCTTTTATAGCTTCTGAGATTCTCCTGTTGGTTACTGTGGTGGTGTTAAGGATGTGTCCACAAATTCGTTGATACTCCTCCCATCAGGAAACAAACAGACAAACCCGCTGCCGTTGAGTCGATTCTGACTCATAATGACCCTATAAGACAAAGTAGAACTGCCCCACAGGGTTTCCAAAGAACAGCTGGTGGATTCAAACCGCCAGCCTTTTGGTTAGCAGCCGAGCTCTTAACCACTACGCTGCCAGGGCTCGAGAAGGTGGGGCTTAATTCAACTCCCCTTGAGCACGGGCTGAATTTAGTGACTGGTTTTCTAATGAACAGAACATGATGGAAGTGATGCAATGCCATTTCTAAGATTAGGGTAGAAAAAGACTGCGGCTTCCTTCTTGGGAGCGTTTGTTCTTTTGCTCTCTCTCTCTCTCTTGCTTTCTAGCTCTCTCTGTTTCCGATCTCTGGGGTAAGCAAGCTGCCATG
Organism: Dugong dugon; assembly: GCA_030035585.1. Lineage (NCBI taxonomy): Eukaryota > Metazoa > Chordata > Mammalia > Sirenia > Dugongidae > Dugong > Dugong dugon. The sequence goes on along the minus strand of CM057481.1, from coordinate 23,093,329 downwards.
ATGTGAGAAACCCTAGAGAGAAAAACCCTGTGAGATAATAAATGTTTGCTGTTTAAAACTGCTAAATTTGGGGGTAACTTGTTACACAGCTTATATTCTAGAGGGAGAAATGTGATAGCATGCAAAATAGAAGAAGGTAATAAGACGGAGATCCCTGGTTTGTGGGTTGGAGGGTACCCAAGGGGAAGGCAACATTAGGTAGAGTAAGCCAAGCAGACCCCTGAAGAGGTGACAATTGAGCTGGGGTTGAATTAATGACTTTTGTTACTTCATAGTGTTTTGTAACTCATGTTCAATGCTTCAAGTGCTTTTGGATGGTCTTGATTAGTGACAAATAGAAGTCAATGATAGATGTCTAGTAATTCTTGTACTTTGAGATAAAATCAACTGGCTTCTTTTTATAACCTTCATGATTTGTTTCTAAAATGACAAAATTAGAAAGTTTTAGGCTGCTATTTGCAATCAGTCCTCTACAAATAACACATTACAGATGTGGATAGTATTTATTCCCAATAAATAGAAAACCAATTTGGATATAATTTTCATTATATATTCTCTTTAACTCTGGTTGCTTAAGCAAAAGAGACATGCTAATCTACTATATAAAAATCCTGATCAGATAAATGCAACTTACAGATCTGAGAAGAACACCTTGAAACAAATTTAAGGAATTATCATTTATCTGCTTAAACATATATTTCAGCACTAATCTTCCTCAGGTTTCCTACCTTCCATCAACTGTCCATTATGACTATAAATTGAACACTAGGACTAAGAATAAAACTATTTGAAATATATAATGTTTAGAGTGTTGACATGTTGTGGGGTTGGTAATGTCACAAAGCAATATGTGCACTGATTGTTTAATGAGAAGCTAGTTCATTCTGTAAACCTTCATCTAAAGTACAATAATAAAAAAAAAAGATGATTAATAAACATGAAGTAGATTAAAAAAATGTTTAAATAATAATAAAATATATAATGCTTAAGGCAGTTACAATATTCACTTTGTTCTACTAGCCACCGTGAACTTGAGTTCAGACAGACAAACTCATGAGACACAATGGTCTTCACCCAGCATCAAGTTTAAGTAGCTTTACTAAAAGATACAAAGTAGGGAATATCTCAGCATGTACAGCAGTGGCATGGCAGAGGTCCTGAGACTCCTGGGCACAGCTTCTGATGTCCCAGTCATTCTGAAGGTAAGATATGTATGGTCATAAGAGAAAGACCAAGTGAGTGAAGAGGACCTCAGCTCAGGGAAGCTGTCTTAGTCAGCCAGTGCTGCTATAGCTACAGAAATACCACTAGTGGATGGCTTTAACAAACAAAAGTTTATTCTCTCACAGTCTAGGAGGCTAGAAGTCCGAATTCAGGGTGCCAGCTCCAGGGGAAGGCTTTCTCTCTCTGTCAGCAATAGGGGAAGGTCCTTGTCATCAATCTTTCCCTGGTCTAGGAGCTTCTTAGCACAGGGACCCCAGATCCAAAGGACATGCAATTCTCCTAGCTCTTGTTTCTTGTTGGTATGAAGTCCCCTGTCTCTCTGCTTCTCTCTTTTATATCTCAAAAGAGATTGGCTTAAAATACAACTTAATCTTGTAGATTCAGTCCTGCTTTATTAATATAACTGCTGCTAATGCCACCTCATTAACACCATTAAGATAGGATTTACAACACATAGGAAAATCACATCAGATGACAAAATGGTGGAAAATCACACAATACTGGGAATCATGGCCTAGTCAAATTGACACACATTTTCAGGGGGGCATAATTCAATCAGTAGCAGAAGTCATCAGTTCTGGGCCCCCTGGTATAAAGAGCATTTGTACCAGTTGTCCACATAGCCCCTCAGGCTATGTGACTAGCCCAGATTCTTCACAGCAGCTGCATCTCATCAATGTCAATTACTTACTACCCAGTAATGAACTCGGACAGTGCAGCATGTACACAGGCTAAGCACCTGTACATCATCCTCAGCCGGATTCTATTTCATCAGTAGTATATCATCTTAACAATTCCTTGCATTAATGTTGCAAAGAGAAAAGACAGTTATGAGTAGGGCCACTATTTTAGACAGAGTGATCAGTGATGGCCTCCCTAAGGAGGTGATATTTGAGTTTAGAGCTGAGGGACGAGAATAAGGCTTATATAAGAGGTAGGAGAAAAGCATTCAGACAGAAGGAACTGCGAATACCAAAGTCTCGAGATGGGAAAGGAGTTGGCATATATGTGTGTCTGGAGCCCAGCGGTCAAGAGGAGAAGTGGCATGAAGAGATTAGCAAGGTAAGCAGGAGTCAGATTTGCATGGCCTGTGGATCCTAGTAAGACATTTTTAATTTCATTCTAGAATATAGGGAGCTGTGGAGCTCTTCAAATTAGGTAGTGCCATAATCTGAAGGAGATCATTCTGGCTGCGATGTGGAGAAAAGAGAGAAGGTCAAGAGTGAAAGCTTTAGTTCAAATGAGAGGTGAAGACAGCTTGATTAGGGGGTAATAGGGAGATGGAAAGGAGCCCTGGTGCAATGATTAAGCGCTCGGCTGCTAACCAAAAGGTTGGTGGCTGTAACCCACCCTGTGGCTGCAATAGGAGAAAGACCTGGTGACCTGCTTCCATAAAGATTACAGCCTAGAAAACCCTACGGGGCAGTTCTACTCTGTCACATGGGGTCACTATGAGTTGAAAATCAACTTGACAGCACCTAACAATGACAGGAAGGTGGAAGGATGTAGATAGACTAAGGACAATATGGAGGTGGAATCAATAAGTCTTGCAGACGGATTGATGGGGAGACGCTCTGTGCTGGATGTAAAGGGAGAACCAAGAGTGATGTCTAGGTTTTTGGCTTAACGAAAGAACAAACATACCAGAGGCAGGCAGATACAAAATGAGGTTTGAGCAGTCGAGGGGCATCATAAGAGCTCTTTTTGAACAAAAGAAATCGGAAATGCTTATACATTTTGGAGTATTAGCATTTGGGGTATATTTGAAGTCATGGAACTGGACAAGATGATTCAGTGAATAAGTAGAGAGAAAAGACCAGACCAATACCACAGGCGTGTGCAACAGTTCTACTCAAGGAGTGAACATCATGATGCTTATCATAAGAGAACAAAACTGAGGGGGAAACGCAGAGCAGTTTCAAATTCTCATGGACTCCAGACTTTCTAGAGCCATGGAGGCTGGATGACCCTCTAAAACTATTGCCCTGAGATAATCTTTAAACCTTAAACCAAAAATATCCCCTGAGGGACTGGAGGAACCCCGAGACTATGGCCCCCGGATACCCTGCCAAATCAGAACTGAAGTCACTCCCGAAGTTCATCTTTCAGCCAAAGATTAGACAGGCCTATAAAACAAATAACACACGTGAGGAACATGCTTCTTAGTTCAATCAAGTATACGAGACCAAATGGGCCATACTTGCCCAAAAGCAAAAAGAGAAAGCAGGAAGGCACAAGAAAACTGGATGAATATACATAAGAATCACCTGGGTATCTATAACGATCACCTGGAGATGATTCTGAACCAGTTCGAATCCCCGAAAAAAAACTAAAGAGATGAGAAAAAAAAAAAAAAGAGAACAAAACAGTACCCTAAAATCAGTAGGACCAGCAGGAGACTGATCAAACAATACTATGCCATCAGTTAAAATTTGTTCTATAGTGGATTACTCACATGGAAATAAGTTCATGATATTAAGAGGAAAGAGTTACTAGGTTACATATAGTGTGATCTCATGTTTATTCAAGAAGCTCTCTGCATAAGCATAAAAATGAGAGTAAAAGAAGTATACACAAAATATTAACGGTGGTTCTGAGTGGTTACAACCAAAAAAAAAAAAAAAAAAAAAAACCAGACCCGCTGCCGTTGAGTCGACTCCGACTCATAGCGACCCTATAGGACAGGGTAGAACTTCCCCATAGGGTTTCCAAAGAGCAGCTGGTGGATTCAAACTGCCAACCTTCTGGTTAGCAGCCAAACCCTTAACCACGGTGCCACCAGTGCTCCTCTGAGTGGGTAGAGGGTAGATTTTTTTTTTTTTTTGACTCTGTATTTTCTAAATCTTCTTCAATGAACAGGTGACGTTTATTTAATAGGAGAACAGCTAAAGAAAAAAAAAAACTTATTCCCTACAGCTCATCTCTGGGACTAAATCCTGCCTCTAGGGACTCACGTGTGGTATTAAGCTAACCCCAGTGGATCAGGCCAGTCCAAATTTGTCTTACTTGTTAGTATCCTTTGTGTAGCCAGTGGTTCTCAACTTGGCTGCACATTAGAATCAGCTGGGGAACTTACATTTCTATGCCAGGGTCCTACCCCGAGAGACTGTGATTTAAGTGGTCTGGAAAGTAGCCAGGCATAACTGGTTTTGTGCCCCACGTGATTCTGATGGGCCGGTAGGGTTGGTAGGCCCTGGCCTGGTCTCCAAAACACAGGCTCTAAAAACTTAGAGAGTTGGCTAGGGTAGGAAGGAAGTAAGAGAAAGAGGAACTGTGGAAGAAAGAAGACTTAGAAATAAAGCATTAAAGAGGAATTAATCAGGCCTCCAAATGCAAAGAGGAAAAGGTTGAGAACTCCGCCCACCTCAAAATAGCTCTTATTTCACACCAGGCGCTAGTTAGCTGCAAAAATCCGATCCCTGCACAGAAGTCGATAATAAGAGGCTGTTCCCAAAGCTGCTGGAGCAGGTGTTTCCTCCTGAAAGGGGGTGGGCCAGAACTGTAAATCTCATTTTGGAAGTTGCGAGCCCTGGGGATACTATTCTGTGGTGCTGCCACTCTTGCTGCCATCTGTACTGAATCTCGGCTCCCGTTTCTGGGGCAGCCCTCCATCCAATCGGCAAGCCCCAAGGTTTGCATTCTTGCACAGGATGTGAATGGAGGGGGAGCGCCTCTGGCAAGGCAGCCCTCAGGTCTCCTTCCCTCAAGAGATCCACCAGTGATCCTTGCCCCGCTGGCTTCCTCTTTAATTGGCCCACGCTGTGGGGAGCAATTGAGATTAAATGGCCTCTTGCTGGGTGGCTTTGGGGAAAGGCCCACAATGCTAGGCATGCGTGGCCCTATTTGGCCCGTTTGTTGTATCCCAGGATTGAATGAAGCCACTGTTGCTACAGAAGCTCATGGGGCGTTCCTTTAAGCTATGGCAAAGCAGGCTCTTAATTTGGGTTTGCAAGACAGCCTCCGAAGTCAAACCCGCTCTGTATTGGGTCCCTGTACAGAGGCATGTCACGAGCAGAAGCCAGAAGGCACTGAGAGGACTGGGCAGAAGGAAATTTAGGGCTATAAATCAAGAAAAATGGGTTATGGCACAATTGCCAGGTTGCTCTGAATAGCCACCAAGGGAACGGGAAAAGAGCCCTCTCAGCTTGGAGTACTCCTAGAGGTCCCTTGCATTTTTCTAACAGCGCTGGGCAGCTTCTGGAGCTAAGTTCATCCCAGGAGAGTCCAGGAATTCTGCAGGTTGGATGGTAAGGCCTAGGTCTGGGCACTGATGACTGTGGCCTTGGGCATGTTGCTCAGCTTCCAGAGGCCTCGGATCATGGGCTCTGCAAGAGGGTGACAGGAAAGCACAGACAATCAAAGGTGTGTGTACATCTTCCCCTGGGAGTATCCACAAAGGCGAGCTTCAAGAACTCCATTCAGCCCCAGGAGTGCAGAATGGCTTGGGGGGCCTTAGTTAGATTGAGCTGATGCAAACTTCAATCCCTTGGCAAATCCAGAATCTGACCACTTCCTGTCTTCCTGCACCACGGCACCCTAGCCCCTAATGAGCCTTGGGCCTCATCTCCTACCATTTTCCCCCACACATACTATTGCCCCGGGACCTTTGCCCTTGCTTCCCCAAATCAGATCCATATGGGAGACTAAACTGAACTCTAGTAGAAAGAACAATTGTTTCCATCCAATAAGGATCTCTTCAGGAACCCTGGTGGCTCAGTGGATAGGCACTCAGCCGCTACTGAAAAGACGGCTGTTGGAACCCACCAGCCACTCCATGGAAGAAAACTGTGGCAGTCTGCTTCCATAAAGATTACAGTCTTGGGAACCCTATGGGGCAGCTCTAATCTGTCCTATAGGTTTGCTATGAGTCAGAATTGACTTGACAGCAAGGTCTGGTTTGGGCGTAAGGATCTCTCCAATCCCTACTGCAAACAAATTGCAAATTGTATGTATCAAGACAGATGAACAAGGGAAATTGCTGCTTGGAATCATTAGCTATAAGCCAATTATAAATTGGAGGGTACCTACTAAACTAAGACTTTGCTTACTCAGCCCTTGAACTTTGGCTGAAATTAGCTGACAGGGCCAATTGCTGGTTAAGTCCCTGCCTAATTTTTAATATGTAGATGACAAGGTTCTAACTTTCTTCTCCTTGTATCCAGTCCAGCCCAATGTGCTGGGCCATCCTTAAGTAAAATTAGCCTGTGAGACGTAAGGTAAAGACACAAGGGACTAGAACAAGAGCCACAAATGCAGATGCCACCGGAGGTCTAGCAGGTGTGAGGGAGACTAAAGCAGACAGGTGCAGATGGAGGCAAGATGGGGAGAGCAGATCCGGACTAAAGGGGGCCGCTACTTCTCAGCCCTGGCCAGTGAAGGTGAATCTGGAATTACCTGATACGATTTTTTCAATGCAAGCCAGAAACTCAGATTTATGTGCAATCCCCAGTTTTTAACACTGGTGACTAAGTCAAGTTAAATACAAAAAGCCACATGGGTCAAACTATATCTGGGGGCCAGATTCTGCAAACAGGCTGCCAATCTGTGACATCTGAATGGACACGGAGCAGGTTACAGAGAATAGGAATGAGACCAAGAGAGCCCTTATAAAATGCAGAAAGGAAGACGATGACCTCCTGAGCCTGCGGTCAGGAAAACGGTCGGAAAGGAGACAAGTCTTAAGACAGTACCAGAAGAGCGTGACTTAGAGATGCAGGTAGGTGTATACAGCCTGCCAAAGTTGGGGCCAGCACGAGCAAAGACATGGAGCAGGACTCAGGGCAATGCCAAGTACAGCCAACTGATGTACAGGGAGTGTGCTAGTGTGGCAGGACGTTTTAATTTTCCTTTTTCCTTCCTTTTTTTTTTTTCCAGCTTTTAAGATGTAGGCAGCTGTGTGCTCATTGCTCAGGGCAGAAGTCACCACCAGCCTGGGACTATGCAGGGCTTGTTTCCAAAAGTCTAAACCCCACTAAGCCTAGGGTAGAATTCTCAAGAAAGGTATTTTGGCCCAAAAAGGAAGGGAGCAGCCTAGAAAGAGCTTTCCCTGGGCTGTGGAAGTGAGGACACATGGAAAGGCCTGGGGGTCCTGCGGCAGAGGCAACTGCCCCCAGGAAGAACCACCGAGGAAGCAGTCAGACCCCAGGAAGGAAAGGGCTGTGGAACATGCAGGCAGGTGAGAGCCCACGCAGCTGCCGACATAGACTCCCAGGTACACCTGGAAGCAGCAGAGATACCCCAGGACAATGGATATCACAGTAGGAATGTGTTTGACGGATACTTCATAACCAAGTAGATCCCTCTCAATTCCATGGCTTCCTCAAGAAGACTGAAGTTAAAGTGTCCTAAAACGCAGTAGAATGGAAGTCGAAATAAAAGTTGTTTTGTTTTTCATACACCTCGGTTTGTAGACTGAGATTCAAACAGGCTAGGTAGAAGCTAAAGATAAAGGTAGCTAGGTCAAAAGCAGTGTCTGAAACTGACTCTAAGCTCCTCTTCCAATGGTTATGGTGGTAGGCAGTCTCAAGATGGTCCCCAATGGCCCCACCTCCTGTATCCACACCCTAGTGTAGTCACCTCCCGCATTGTACCGGGTTTGCTCTGTGTGATCAATAGCATATGGCACCTGCTCTCTCTCAGATCATTTGCTCTGGGAGACGCAAGTGGCCATGTTGTGAACAGCTCTAGGAGAGGCCCAGATGGCAAAGAACTGAAGCCTCCAGACAACAGCCTTCAAGCAACTAAGGCCGGCCAACTGCCAAATGAGTGAACTTGCGCACAGATTCTCCATCCTCAGTCAAGCCTTGATAGACCTGCAGCCCCAGCTGATCACCTGACTGCAACCTCATGAAAGAACTTGAGCTAGAACCATCTAGCTAAGCCACTCCCAGATTCCTGACCTTAGAAACTCTATGAGACAATAAACGTTTGGTGTTTTAAGCTGCTAAGTTTGGGGGTTAATTTGTTACACCAGTTGCCCTCCAGTCAATTCCAACTCATGGCGACCTCATGCGTGTCAGGGTAGAGCTGCCCTCCATAGGGTTTTCAGTGGCTGATTTTTCAGAAGTAGATCACTAGGCCTTTCTTCTGAGGTACCTCTGGGTAGACTTGAACCACCAACCTTTTGGTTAGCAGCCAAACACCTTGTAATTAATACACCCCCACTGCAACAGATGAAGTGGATGCTAAACCTAGTACATTAGAACTGGCCAGCAGCAAACAAAGTGCAGAAGTATTGCTCTTTGTCTGCTGAGATGATGCCACCAAACCTATGCCAGAGGAGCAGATTCAGGGGAGAGAAGTGGACAAGTCAGAGAGTCGGAGATGGATCATGACCTTGAACTGATCCAAGAGAGAGGAGTCAGGCAGACGGTTACATATGGATGCTGAGCCACACTCTGTATTAGGCACTTCTGAACAGGGGCAGATTATGCAATAGGCAAGGTAAGCATGGTGCTTACCCTGCTTACCAGATCATCTGTAGTGAACAATTTCACATTTTTTCACCACGTCAAACATTCTGCTTCTATGTATGGCTGACATCTGTCTCTCTCCCAACCCCACACACCACCTTCCTACTGAATCAAAGCCTCTTTTCAAATTTACAATCCCTGACCGGGGTAGATGACCCAGTAAGCAAGGTATGCATGGGCTTTCTTGTGCTTACTTAATAATCCGTAGAGAACTATTTCACAAAGGTTTTACTGCTTCTGGGCATTACGGAACAAACCTCGCACAGCAAATATGTGCCAATGGGGAGAAGTTTGCTGTCATGGCTCACACCAGCTGTGAAGCTGAATTCCCAGGTGTCCTGGCAGCTCCAAGCCATGGCCTCCAGCTCCAGGCCAAAGCTGGGCAGCACGGGAACTTGAGTTGGGTGATTTAAGGTAAAGACTAATTTCCAAGAGCAACGAATCTTTGCAAGTCACTTCTTTTTCCTCCCACTCATTTTTTACACAGAAGGGGAACATTTGCTGTTTTTTTAGTGCCTAGAGCCTTAGCATCTGCCCCCTTGTCATTTGAGAATTGAGTTTTATGGCACTGATTTTCAAAGTAGCCATTAATCATTTGATGACAAGCCAGAAAGTGTTATAAACTGGAGCATTGAGGGCTTAACTCGATACATCTTCTTCTACACGTGCCTAACATTTGTTCTCCGTGGTCTAAGAAGCTAGAGGGTGCGTCCTGGAGAGCCTAGAACCCAGAGGAGAAGCTGGGGTTAGAAAGCTTGAAACACAGCCCGTCTGGAAAGATTTCCCAAGGACTTTTTTCCAGGATCCAAGTCTTTGCCCACGCTTACCCTTCTGCCTTGGGAGACATTCCGCAGGAGGCTGCTTTCAGAACTATTGTTCCTTGTGTTCAAGGACCTCCCAGGAAAAGTGGAACTGAACCAAGGCATGACACAGGGTGTCTTGCCACCATGATGTCAGAGTTTTCTGCCTTCACCCATGACATTTACATGGACAAAGGCATGAAGGATACATTTATTCCACCGATCATTTGAAGTTCTTCTTTATATGTTTCAGCTTCCTCCAGTTACAGGAACTATTTGTCTTAAGTTATTTCCAAATAGATATGAAGACTATCTCCTCATCTTCTCCTGGGGAATGCCCTTTATCAAAATTGCCAGCATGTTAAGCAGTAGCTAAAAGAAGGCTAGGGAAAAATTCTAACCGTATTTATGGAAAAATATCTCTAGATAAACTATCATTGATAAAGCGTGGAAGTAAATTATGAACGAAGTAGAGTTTGGGGTTCATTTAGTTCTTTTCTTGTTAACTTAGGTTTATATAAATTTCATCCTTCATTTCTATTGATACTGTAACATTGATTCTTACAGTCACTACATATTTCTTGTCAGCATCATAAAGAATTTCTCTGTAAATCTGAAATAAGCTTTACTCAGTTAATCCATTTCTTGATTTCAAGTCCATTAAGTGAAGGTGAGCTACTGCCTGTTGTAATTTTTTCTACAAGGAGAAGGATAGTGATTCAGATAGCATTAATGGGTCTGAAGACATTAAAGATGATCGCTATTAAACTGTAATATCCATGTCATGTACCTGTTACATATGCAAAAGTTATAAGGAGGTCACAATATAGACTAAACTGTCATTGACAAATAGTGATGCTAATTTATGAGAAGAGGAGTTATTGGACCGTCCAAACGGTTAACGGTTCGCTGCTAACTGAAAGGTTAGAGATTTGAGTTCACCCAGAGGTGCCTCAGAAGAAAGTCCTGGTGATCTACTTCTGGTGGGAAAAATCAGCCACTGAAAACCCCATGGAGTATATCAGCTCTACTCTGACACACATGGGGTCATTATGAACTGACTAAACAGCACCCTGCTTCGGTTTAATTTAGGGAAGGAGCAGCCCAACCCAATGCTAGCATCAGAAACTGCCCATCGTGGTTACCCTGAAATTCAGCCTGAGCACTGTCTTCCCTTCCTGTTGCTCTTTTGCCCAGAGAGTCCTTCATGTAGCCACACTGCAGCACACTAAAGCGTCTTGCATCCAACCTTAGCTTTGATGTAAGCGTTAGAAAACACCCAAGATAATATCTGTGCCAGGATTTGCTGGGGCTCTCAACATCTGTAGCCTTGTTTTCATAGAGATTAAAATTTAGTTGTGGGAAACAAGACTTTCCCATGTCGAACTTTAAAGGACACAGTCATACTTGGTGTAACGGCCCAAACATGTGATGTAAAAGAGTGCTATGGGAAGCATAGACAGGCCAGTGGGAGTAGCAGTTCTCAGGGAAGGAACCGTGGGTATGTATTGATATTTTGTCAAAACAAGTAGTAACCTTCTTTTTTCCATTCCTTTTGGAGAACTGCTCCCCCACTCCACCCGGCTCTAGCCATATAGTTCTGGTCAGCCTGCCAGTCACAGGCTGAGCTCATTTGCAATTTATCATATGCCCTCCCCCCAGTCAAAGCCAGGCCAATCTGAGTCTCTCTCTAGGACTGTTCTTACTGAAGTGGTTGAGGAAATGCTCTTTACCTCTCTGATCATGAGACTTTTACAGTGTAAGTTTTTGCAATGTAAGTCTGGAGCTGCCTCAAGTTTTGGTTCCACTTTCTTCTATACAGGGGTCCTGGGAGAACAAAGTCAGCATGCACAGAGAGGCAGGGACAAAGGCTAGGGAGTACCGATGACACCAAAGTTCCTCAGTATAGTCATCCCTGAGACCAGCTCCACCTGCATGCCTTCTTGACCAAAGGTTGGAAATCTGTAACTGACAGAGTCTTAATACAGAATGCTTCATAAATGGAGGTGCAAGTTGGGTCTTGAAAGCGTGTTAAGGCTTTGGATGCATGTTGGAGAAAAGGAGCATGGGGGACAGGAAGGAGAGCAATCTGGGTGCAATAATCAAACCGGAGGGGCAAATGTGCTATCCAGGAATGGGAGAGATGATTGATCAGAAACAAGGATGGAATTGTATACTTTAGAGTGTTATTGTTGTTGGAATAAATACATACATTTTTAATTGATTCAAATTTCTAAAGTAAATGTTGAAAAGTTTCCCTTCCATGACTGTCTTACAACCACTCAATTCCATCCCTAGAGGAAATCAACGTTATCAGTCTCTTCTGTATCCTTTAGGTGATTTTTTTTTTTTTTTTGCACATATAGGCAATACAGATAACTGTTTTAGAAAGCTTTGAGTGTCATGATAAGGTACTTGGTCTGTATTTAGTAGTCAATAGGGAACCACTGTAGTTTTCTTTTCCCCCCTTGAGGTCTAATTTACAAAAAAATAAAATGTAGATTCTTAAGCAACAGAATAATGAGAGTAATGTTTTAGGAAGATTTGGTGATCCAAATGGTTCAAAATATTTACTGGATGGGCCTAACAGCAGATTTGAGATGAGTGAAAAAAAATGGCCTGTGGGAAAATATTAAAAGGCCTAGTATAGGTGCAGTTGAAATCTCAGAGAGAAGACAGAGACAAGGCACAGAATATTTGAAGAAATAATAGTCCAAACATTCCAAATTTGGTGAAAACGTAAATTTGTAAATTGAAGAAGTTTAGTGAGTCCCAAGCAGGATGAATACAAATGAACCACAGCTAGACACATCATATTCAACTGCTAAAAACAAAAGATAAAGAAAAAATCTTGAAAGCAGCCAGCCAAATACTTTTGATACAGGGAAGCAAAAATAGAAATAATGGTTGGCTTCTCATTGAAAACAATGGAAGCCAAAAGTCAGTGAAATGACATCTTCACATTATCAACCCCAAATTCTATATCCAATGAAAATATCCTTCAAGAATGAAGGCAAAATAAAGACATTTTCACATAAACATTTCAGTTTCTGTTCCTGGGCGATCTTCACGTGGCTTGGCATGTGTCTTCCCCGTCTCTGCTTTCCTAATTTCCTTCTTTTATCCATTGTAAGAGATTGCCTCAAGATACACCCTACACTAATCCTGCCTCATTAACATAACAGAAAAATCATTCCCAAATGAGATTATAGCCACAGGCCTAGAGGTTAAGATTTACAACACATATTTTTGGGAGACACAATTCAACCCATAACACCAGTTAGCTGAAATTAAACAGCACACTTCTGAGTAAACAGTAAATGAAGAAATCAGAGGAAATTAGACAATATTTTGAACTGATAATAATGAAAATAAAACATGAAAATGTGTGGGATGCAGCTAAAATAGGGCTTAAAGGCTTACAGGAGAAGTATATCGCTATATTGTTAATTTTAGAAAAGAAGAAAAGTCATAAACCAATGATATAAAGGTCCATGTTAAGTAATTAGGGGAAAAAAAGAAAATACACCCAAGTAAGCAGAAGGAAGAAATATGAACAAGAGACTAAATGGATGAAATAGAGAAAATAATAAAGAACAATATAGACAAATAACCGAGAAGATAGAAAAACAGTAGAGAGCATCAAGAAGACTAAAAATTGTTTCCAATAAAAGATAAAAAAAAATTGATAAACCCCTAACTCTACTAATAAAGAAAATAAAAAGAGAGAATACAAATTACTAGTATCAGGAATGAAATACATTAAAAGTGTAAGGGAACATAACAACAACTTTATGAAAATAAATTAAACAATTTAGATAAAATGTACAAATTCCATGAAAAAATGTAATTTATTAAAGTTGATAAAAGAAGAAATAAGAATTCAAAATCCTCCCAGGTGCAATCATCAGCACTCTCTCCCCACCCTGATCATTACAGACAGGCTTGGCAGCCTCAGAAACTTTGATTTGAAGCAGGGCTTTGAACTGGTTCTGCCCTACTCAGTCTTGACCAACAAAGAGAAACCCGAACAGACCCAATTTTTTTTTTAAATGTGGGTGAAGCAGAACGATAATTGGAATGGGAAAAATTACAGGTTGAAGCCTTGCTAGAAACTTAATCTCCCTCTAGGAAACAAGGGCAGCGTGCACATTGCATAACAACCAAATATCTTGACTGGCAGAGTTGGAAACAGTGGTGCCCTGCTCAGAAATGGCAGCCAACCAGAGCCTTGAATGTGTGTCACTATCCACAGCCCTGGAAATAATCCAATCTTCCACATCAGGCTCCTGAAAGGGCTTACCACGCCACTTCCAAGTCTCCCATTCCGGGGTTTTGACCCATAATTTTTCCTGTTCCAGTTATTGTTCTGCTTCACCCAAATTTTTAAAATTTAGGTCTGTTCCAATTTTACTTCGTCAGCCATGATTGAACTAATTTGAACCAGTTCAAGGCTCTGGCTTACAGATAGCAGAGCTACAAGAGAGGTGCATGGATCTCTGAAGTACTGCTTTGGAAGAGAGACGCCTGCTATCAAGAACAACTATTTTGATACTTCTAATAATAAACTTCAAGTCCTCTTCACTTTCGACAAGCAGGGTTGTATCATTTACATATCACAGGTTGTTAATGAGTCTTCTTCCAATTCTGACACCACATTCTTCTTCATATAGCCCAGTTTCTCAGATTATTTATTCAGCGTACAGATTGAATAACCATGGTGAAGGGATCCAACCCTGCCACACACCTTTTCTGATTTTAAAACTTTTAGTATCCTCCTGTAATGTTCAAATGCTGCCTCTTGATCCATGTACAGGTTCCACATGAGTACAATTAAGTGTTCTGGAATATCCATTCTTCGTAATGTTATCCATAATTTGTTATGATCCACACAGTCGAATGTCTTTGTGTAGTCAATAAAACACAGGTAAAAATCATCAGCAATGATATTCCTCATTTCATGTCCTCTCCTGAATTTGGCCTGAATTTCTGGCAGTTCCTTATCAATACATGGCTGCAGTGATTTTTTAATTATCTTCAGCAAAATTTTGCTAGTGTGTGATATGAATGATATTTTTAAGTAATTTCTTCATTCCATTTGATGATCACTTTTCTTTGGATGGGGCACAAATATGGATCTCTTCCAGTTGGCTGGCCAGGTAGCTGTCTTCCAAATTTCTTGACATAGATGAGTAAGTGCTTCCAGCATTGCTCTGTTTGTTAAAGCATCTCAACTGGTATTCCATCGATTCCTGAAGCCTTGTTTTTCACCAGCTGAAGTTGTCAAGGACTTCATTCTACTTGGATCAATTACCAATGTCCATGGAAGCAGGAGTCAAGAAATCAACATAATTGCAAAAGCTTTCTTTAAAGTGTCAAAAAGCAAAGACGTGACTTTAATGACTGAGGTGCCCCTGACACAAGCCATGGTATTTCCAATCATCTTATATGCATGTGAAAACTGGACAATGAAAAAGGAAGATTGAAGAACTGACACATTTCAATTGGTGAATTGGTGGTGGCAAAGGATACTGAATACACCATGGACTGCCAGAAGAGCAAACTAATCCGTCTGGGAGGAAGTACTTCCAGAATGCTCCTTAGAAGCGGGAATGGTGAGACTTCTTTTTGCTTACTTTGGAACACGTCATCAGAAAAGACCAATCGCTAGGAAACAAGAGTGTGGTTGGTAAAGGAGAGGGTCCGCAAAAATGAGGGAAACCTTCCATGAGACAGATTGACAGGGTGGCTTCAACAATGGGCTCAAACATACCAAAGACCGTGAGGAATAGTGCAGGACCCGACAATGTTTCATTCTGTTATACATAAGGTCGCCATGAGTGGGAGCGGACTTGACAGCAACTAACAACACCACCAACAACAATAAACTTATTATATTTGCTCCATTAGCTAACATTGCCTTAACTGATTCAGCGATGTTCACTAGGGGATCAGATAAAGGAAGTATGGTGGATGCATACTCTAGAACACCATGCTGCAATTAAATGCCATGAATAAGATATAAGCATGTAGCTGTGTATACATCTTTAAAAAAGCATTGAGTAGACAGAAAGAACGAGATCTGTAATGTTGGGACCATTTATATAAATTGAAATACATAATAATACGTCTAAGGACATATTATTACATGCATTAGAATGGCTGCCAGTGGGGTGAAATGAGAGTGGATTTTAAGCACAAGGGTGAAAAACAAAAGGAGCTGTTTGAGACCATGAAATGATACTCAACTCAGCAACTGCAAGGAGACAACACAGAGAAACATCAGGCTGGAAGATGGGGACGCTGAAAGTAGATGCTAGTAGGGGAACAGGTGTGACCGGCACACAAAGACAATTCCAAGGATTCTGTATGAGTCAGAATCAACTCACTGGCAACGGGTTTGGTCTGTTTTTTTTTTTTTTTTTCTTTTTTTAATACATTGTGTAATTAGAAGCCCAACGGCACAGTTTGCTTCACAGAAATAGTGAATAGAAGTATACTTAGTTAAGAAAAGCACTTTGATATTCCTAATCCTATTAGCAAAATGGGATAGTGCATGTTTTCTAGCAGATGCAAAAATACCGTAAGTCATAATAGTGCTGATCTACGTGTTCCAAAGGAAAAGTTGTGGAAACAGAGCAATCTGATAATCCAGGGGCTATTAATGGGAGGAGTTCCTGGGTGGTGCCAACAGTTAATATGCTCAGCTGCTAACTGTAGATACGGGGGTTCGAGTCCACCCAGAAGCACCTTAAAAGAAAGGCCTATCTACTTCCAAAAAATCAACCACTGAAGTCCCTTTGGAGCACAGTTCTACTCTGACACACGTGGGGTCACCACGAGTCAGGGTGGACTCGACGGCAGCTGGTTGGTTATTAACGGGAGCCTCAAAATAGGATCCTACAGATTACTTAGAATTGAGACTGTGCTCCAAAAACTCTTTGCTATGGGTCTGTAGAGGAATTTCAAAGAGTCATGAACATACTTTACCAGCAGTGGCTCATTCCTGGCAGTTAGTTCTCTCCTGGGAACAAATAGCTCAAGACTGTAGAATGTTTTCATCAGGGACGTATGAGAAGGAAGACGATCCAACCATTTAATAATCCATTATGTTTTAAATTCCTATGTAAGAGAGAAGAGGCATCATTCCAGTTTACCCATTTAGTATGTGAATTATATAAGATTTTAGATGAGGCTCTTCAGAGCAAAGACATGTCTCGGTGTCTAACTGCCGGAAAAGGTGCTATAAAAATACATTTATGGCCCCATGGGAATAGCAACGGCCATTTTAAAGTTGTACAGCTGATTAAAGAAAAACTCATAATTAAGTGAGATTACTTTGGACTCACATATGGCTTCTAAAGCGCCAGTTCCTAGTGGTACAGAACACATTTCGATTGTTTGCTTGCATTTGGGGTGGTATCTAAAAGCTATTGATAATAGCAGGGAAAACCCACGCAGAATTTCTTTTAAAAGGATAAAGCATATGAAAACCTAAAACCCTATAGAGCACAGTTCTATTCTGATACACATGGGGCGGCCGTGGGTGAGAATCGGCTAGCGGGCAACTGGTGATTTCAGGGGAAGATACAAAAAAGGGTTATCATATTCTTGACTCATTGCTGAATTCAGCAGTAAAATAAAATGTTTCCACACACACTTGTAGGCGTTACACCACTGCATTAGAATCTGTGGGGCCTAACAGAACTTTGCAAAGACATTTGTCAGGATGAAATGCCTTTTCATCACTGTGGAACCTGTGACACTCCGAAGATGCGGTAATTGCACTGGTGCAGGTGCTCTGCAGATGAAAACCCCAAATTAAGCCAGGGGGCAGGCAGGCAGAGTTACAAGATGAATTATTTAGCCAAAATATGAAATGGTCCATCTGAATTGTGCTGGGAAAGAAGGTTAGGGAAGATTCCAAGTTCACTTCTAGGACTGTTGTTTCAAACTACTAGACAAGTTTTTACACCCCAGAGCCAGCCTTATGTGCGTACTATAGCTGTTAGCGTCCTGGTGAGGAATAGCCTTTGGCACACTGCCATCTAGTGGCGAATAGGGAGAATTCAACAAGGTATTTTTTTCTTTAAACTCATTGGAGCAGAGGTGGGGGGGACTGGTCATGCTGGAAACAGTTCTTGTTTTTTTTTGTTTTTGTTTTTTTTTCCCCCATTTTAGGCCCTCTCTGAAGAAGGGAACCTCTGCTGGACTTTAACAGAGGCAGTGCAGACTGCCTTCAACATCTCGGGTGAGGATAATGATATCTATCCCTTAAGGTTGTTGTGTCAATAAAAATGACTCACACGTACAGCGCTCACCAACGTGCCTGATGCATAGTAAACCCTCAAAACACATATTTTCACCAACAACCAGTGTTACAGCCAATGGCATTCCTACGTTTAGAAACTCAACTCACCACTTCCTAGAGTTCGGCCAGCTCAACAAGGCTTGTCAAGGTGCCCCACCCCAATGACCCATGTATGTAGGTGGCCAAAAGCAGGGGGTAGAGGCAATATCACTTCCACCGGGTGGGTGCAGAAGGTAGACGAAGAAAAAGACAACTCTTTCCCCTGTTTTTAGGGCCATTATTCTTTCTGATTCCCAAAGAGAATCGTGGTTTTAACCATTTTGGTTCCACAAACACCCCTGGGAATCTGGGGAAACATAGGGACTCACCAGAAAAATACACTGAAATTTTTGCATATGATTTTGGGTGGTTCACTGACCTCCAAAGCTTATTCCCATAGATCCCAAGGTTATGCCTTAATTAGAGGCTGCAGGGTCATCTGGAAACAGGTGAGTGGGACTCTTCCTCCAGCCCCTCATTTAAGCCTCTTATTTCCAGCACCAGGAAACATTTACTGGTGAGTACAGGGCCTAGGGAATCTCTGGGTGGTACATATGGTTAATGTGCTCCACTGCTGACTGAAAGGTTAGCAGTTCAAGTCCACCCAGAAGCAACTCAAAAGAAAGGCCTGGCAATCTACTTCTGAAAAATCAGCCGTTGAAAACCCTATGGAGCACAGTTCTATTCTGAGACACATGGGGTCACCATGAGTCGGAGTTGGCTTGATGGCACCTGGGTAACTGGTTTCAGGTGCTGGTCGTATACATGTGCTCATCTTTGCCCTGAGGCAGATGAAGAGACTACCACTATTTTTATCCAAAATAATCCAGCATATTAGGAGCAGCCACAAAGAAGCGTTCCTTCCAAAAAGGATCAGAGTAAGGAGCCCCAAACTCAGGCCACTCTGTTTTGTTGCATATGAAAGTTCCAGATTCCTAATAAGGAAATCCAGTGTGCCTGCACTGTAATGAATTTTGTTCACCTCTCCACCTCCACATTGGCCTGCAATTTGCACTGAGCCTCACTATCTGCAAGGCTGACAGAGCCCTTCAAGGCTGCACCAGCCATTTCGCTGTTTGCTCAAGCTTTACTGCCTCCTCCCTCCAAACCAGGAAAAGGTGCTTGGGGGCTGCCCTTGGGCAGTATGACAGCTGTAAGCAGAAGATGAAAGGCCTGTGAAATACACTGATATTAGATGATCTCTGCCACCTGTCAGGCAATTTGGGCTTTTAAACAATAAAAAGAACTGTTGTCCAGGGATGCCAGCGGGCCTGGGCATCCGTGTGAAACCCACACATTCCATTAAAGAAGTGGCATGTTAGGGGAGGTGACCTAGGCTGTCGCTGCTTACTGGAAACAGCAGAACTTCTTCCACCCCTATCACCAATCTGTCCTGTACTATGTTGGATCACAGTATATCTTCTCCAAATTCAAGAGTTGTGCATGGCTCATTGTGATTTTAGGCACATCATTTAATATAGTTTTATATAGTTGAATAATTTTAAGGTGACATTATGTGGTCTAGATAGGCAATATGCACAGTGAAGCATTCTGCTTTTGCAAGATCAAATATATCACATATCCAGGTGGACAGGAGGAGGAAGCAGGGAGAAGAAAGTTGGCTTCACTGGAGGTCACAGGTGGCCACTCGTGGCATAGTCATCCACAGAGGCATTGTTTGATCTGCATAGAACTTAGAAAAGGAAAAAAAATTTAGAAAACCAAAATTATAAAATGGAATTTTAGCTATTCTTGGGGAAAAAATAAAATAAAAAGAC
This sequence comes from Dugong dugon, assembly GCA_030035585.1. Lineage (NCBI taxonomy): Eukaryota > Metazoa > Chordata > Mammalia > Sirenia > Dugongidae > Dugong > Dugong dugon. Next base: position 23,073,705 of record CM057481.1, on the reverse strand, counting down.
GTGGTAACACTAAGCCTGGCCACTTCTCTTTAATTAGCCATAGTCCCCACCTTTCCCTTTTGTATCTCAGACATTAAATCTTCCATATCTTATGTTTTCTTTTATGCTTTCTCTTTATACTTTTCTGTTTCCTTCATCTAATCTTTCAGCTGTATCTATTTCTGTTTATCCTATATACACATTCTTTGTTTGTGCTTCTCATCTCTTATGCCTACTTCGTTCTTTGATTTTTTTGCTATTGCTTTATGCTGCCAACATCATTCCTTATCTCAAGTTTATCATCCATATTTTAAGTCTTTGATCCATCTGTTCCAATAGCTCTGTTTCAAAGGGTTTATGTTGTTCAGTTTGTGGTCTTTTACATAATGGAATTCTTTGAGTGTCTAGTTATTTAGCCCATAAGCTATTTCCTTGGGCTACTCTGCTTGATAATGGGTCCTGTGAAGGGTTGAGAGTCAGGTCCTCCTGCGTGATCTGTCCTGCTGAGCCTAAGGGATGAGAATGAGATGCGCTCCAGGCAGCACAGAACCACTGTTGATCCCTCCAACAGGCAGATCCTGGAGATTTATTGTGGCACCAAAGAAATGGTGTGGGTGCTACAGTCATGCCAGGTATGTGGCAAAAGAGAGGAAAAGGGGAAAGAACAAAGGAAGAGGAGAGATGAATACGCAGCCTGCTACCGGGTGTGCTTGGTATGGATCCATCTTCCATCAGGCTATAAGCATCTTAGGGCCAAGGTGGTCTTATTTTCATTACTCCACGTTCTGCCACAAAATATGTGCTCAATAAATGCTTGAATAAAGGAGCCAACCAGTGAATAATGAATTGTATCAGTAACTTGACTGCTTGCTACAAACCCTAGTGGCTCCCACTCCCTAGATGGATGATTCTAGTTTTGACCAGTTGACAAGCCTCACAGTTCACTCAGCTTAAAATCTTGACCTTAATGAAACATGTTGCTGTTAGCTGTCATCAAGTTGGCTCTAATTCATGGTGACCCCATATACAACAGAATGAAACATTGCTGGTCCTGGGCCGTCTTCACAATCATTGGTATGCTTGAGTCCATGGTTGTGGCCACTGTGTATTTTGTGTCTTCCAACCTAGGGGCTCATCTTCCAGCTCTATATAGGACAATATTCTGTTGCTATCCATAGGGTTTTCATTGGCTAATTTTCAGATGTAGATCACCAGGGCTTCCTTCCTAGTCTGTCTTGCTTTGGAAGCTCTACTGAATAAAACCTGTCCACCACTGGTGACCCTACTGGTATTTGAAATACTGATGGCATAGCTTTGAGCATTATAGCAGTAGACAAGCCACCATAATATGACAAATTGACAGATCGGTGGTAGAACATACAACCCTAGAAAATTCCGTTCAAGACCAACATAGCCACCAGAAAGAATTTTTAATCCACCTCTTGGTGGACAGCTCTCCAGTAAACTCAACTTTTAAACCAACAGTCCTAACAGCGTACCTCTTGAGTAAAGAGAAAGGAAATAAATGGAAAATTTGGTTCCTATTCTATGTGCCATGGAATAATCCAACCATCTTCCCATGATCTATTTTAGAAATGCAGTATATATGTATACAAAAATAAATCAATAAGTAAATAACACTCATTATTTAGAAAAACACTGTTTCCAGAGTTCCTGCTGTGCCCCTTTAGTCTCATTTTGTTTTATGGGCATGTCTAATCTTTGGCTGAAGGTTGAACCTCAGGAGTGACTCCCTTACTGAGCTAAAAGGGTATGCAGGGGCCATACTCTCAGAGTTTCTCCAGTCTCTGTCAGGCCAGTAAGTCTGGTCTTTTTTTGAGAGTTAGAAATTTGTTCTACATTTTTCTCCACTCTGTCCAGACCCTTTTTTGTGATCCCTGTCAGAGCAGTCAGTGGTGGTAGCCGGGAAGGGCAGACCGTGCTGGGCTCTTCCACCAACACGGCATTTGGGATCACGAAAATATCCTTTAGGGTTTTCTGAACCTATTCCAGGTGGACCCAAGAAAGATGGACGCACCCAGAACTGGAGACATGTTGATGGAAGTAACCAGAAAGAAAAGGCTAACTCTGAAAGAGGAGAGCTAACTATGTGGAGAAAGAAACTGGACATCTGGGCCTATATCAGCTATATCTGTACATGAAATATCTGATTGTTAAAGAGTATAAGAACACATATACTAAGAATTAGAAATAAAATCTAAGAGGACTACTGTTCCCACAGTCCAGGCTAGCTACTTTCTGAAGGCAGCTGTGAAGTCAGTAAGCTAAACTAGTCCATGAACTCACCACAGCTGTCTCTGACATCTGAAAAGCAGACGCGCTACAGGTGTGGAGAGGACAACGTGACCCATCACAGACCAGTCCCCCAATGCCAGCCTGATGTTAACTAATTATGAAAAATTCTAACACCTTTGGGTTTCCATTGTTGGGTCTACAGAAAGAATTACTCTGGCCGTTTTGTGAAAGAAGAAGGGCGTCAGGGTAGACTAGATTATCACTAAGCTCCTTTCAGCTTGATTTCTCTCTATTGTCTCTTACACCTGATTGGTGCTCAACATAAGTTTTAGATGTTTTTCCCCAATAAAGGATTCTTAGGCATATTTTAATTTCCTTTCAATTAGGATCATGCATGGTCTACTTATTTGCTATGTTGTTGTTGTTGGGTGCCATCGAGTCAGTTCCGACTCATAGTGACCCTATATGACAGAGTAGAACTGACCCATAGGATTTTCTAGGCTGTAGTCTTCTTTATGGAAGCAGATTGCCAGGTCTTTCTTCCATGGAGCCACTGGGTGGATTCTAACTACTAACCTTTGGTTAGCATCTGAGTGTTTAATCATTGCACCACCAGAACTCATAATATTTGTTATAGTATTCATCATAGATTAGGGTCCTCTCACAAGCATACCTGGAATTCTATGAAGATCTTCAAATACCAGAGGACCTGCATTTTATTTCTAACCAACACTTACTGAGCACCTGCTTCACACTAGGCACTGAGTTAACTCACTGTGAGACACGGGAATGTATGTCCTATTCCTACTGCCAATGTATTTGGTTATCTCTAACGGGGAAGAGTCACAGTGGAAGGAATTACAGTAGTTCGAAAACTAGTGAAAACGATTCTCTTTAATAAATTCAGCATTAAAGACTTTTGATCTATATCCCAAGCAAAGATGAGAGAAACCAAGATCTTTGGCTACTTCATTTTCACCCACCCTTCCCTGCAGCCTCATATGTCAACCCAATACTGGGGAGGAAGGGCAAGGATATCTGGTTTAAAGTCAAGGGGGTTCTCTCACTGAACATTTTCTTCAGAGAAGCAGTAGCCTACCATGGAAGGGTACCAGGAGAAACAACAAGTGAAGTCTTGATGTGTAGACAAAAATTCTAGGAGGACCTAGACTAGGCACAGTGCCATTTTGTTTTCGGTGCTTTGGCAGGTGCATTGATGGCCCACGCTGAGTAAGCCAAGGACTGAGTGTTCTAGGCTGATAAGAGGTAAGTTGAAGCAAAAGCTAACAAACTAGGGCAGATACCCAAGGAAGCGCTACCCTTTGTTTAGTAATGCTCACGTTTGACAGGACTCAGTCCTGGTTTATTCCCAGGTAAGTTGCAGCCATGAAACAGAATCAGGACCCAACACCTGAATTGAACTGAAAGCAGAAACCCAGGAGATTATCATCAACTAAAATAGCAGCCATCTGGCCTCTTTGTAAGCCACAACCAAAATTAAAATGACTGGGTGGTGTTGCCATAGTGACTTGATTATTATCATTGCAGACTGGCCTGTCCCTTGGTTAGGGCATGGGAGCAGTCCCTGTGGACCCCACATGGCCCTGCACTTCACTTCTTTTTTTTTTTTTTTTTTTTTTTTTTTGATCTTTACAACTCAATTTCAAACTTCTGTTTCTAACCAAAGCCTCAAGGATCCATGAAGTATGGCAACAGCCCAGTCTCCTTTCAAGTACCATTATCCTGGTCAGGCTTCACAGACTGAATTGATCCAGGCCCTACACCCTTCTAGGGATGGCCCTAATGTTAGATGCAGGGTTTCTCTCTACTTAGGAATTAAAAACAAAGTGAAAATACAACCCAAGAGTAATTTTAGAAAAGCCTGAAAGCTTTGACTTGCGCATTAAAAGGCATACCACAAATATGTGTAGATCTGATTTGATAGTCCAGTCCAGTTGCCATCAAAGCAACTCTGACTCATGGTGACCCCATGTGTGTCAGAGTAGAACTATGCTCTATAAGGTGTTTAATGGCTGATTTTGCAAAAGCAGATTGCCAGGCCTTTTTCCCAAAGCACCTCTGGGTTGTCTAGAACCTCCAGCCCTTCAGTTAGCTGCTGAACGCATTGACAGTTTGCACCACCTCCTAAATCAGTGCTACCAAATAGGGTTGTACAGGGTGGACACTGCACAGAAACACCACGTTGCGGCCATCATAGATTGTTTGCTGCCAACATGCTCCAGGCAGAGATAAAGTTATCTGTTCTAACAAAATCAACAAATTAAGACAATTTTCTGAGATGGAAGCAAGGACTTGAGGAGGAGCACCTTTTTCTAATTCATACAAACATGCTCTGTAAACTGGCAGCAGCTCTTCACTAAATACTTCTTGTATCGATGCTGAACAGCAAGAGGACCTAAAGATAAAACCTCGCTGCATATAACATACTGTAATACAGTATTTCACAAATGCTGTTAAGACCCAGTTTTGAGGCCCTGGCTAGAGGCCAGTCGATTCCCTGTCTTGAGTAGCTGATTAAGTCCAGACTTCAGCCTCATTCCTGATCGGGCTCTCACACTCCTAGGGCCACTGTGCACCCACAATAATCTCCTGGGGCCTGGTATCCAACAACTAGAGATAGCCCCTATAGCCTGGAGTCTGCAGAATTATCTAAATCATATATCTGATAAGGGACTTGTATCTAGAATATGTATGAATCCATAGAACTCAATAATAAAAAGACAAATAACCCCATTTTAAAATAAACAAAGGATCTGAATAGGTATTTCTCCAAAGAAGATACACAAATGGCCAATAAGCAAATAAAAAGGTTCTCAAAATCATTAGCCATCAGGGAAATGCAAATCAAAACCACAATGATATACCACTTTATACTACTGTTGTTAGGTAACGTGGAGTCCATTCCGACTCATAGTGACCCTATGTACAATAGAACAGAGCACTGCATCATCCTCACAATCATTGTTATGCCCTTCCTTGCAGCCACTGTGTCAATCCATCTCATTGAGGGTCTTCCTCTTTTTCTTTGACCCTCTACTCTACCAAGCATGATGTCCTTCTCCAGGGACTGGTCCCTCCAGATAACATGTCCAAAGTACATGAGATGAAGTCTCATCATCCTTGCTTCTAATAAGCATTCTGGCTGTACTTCTTCCAAGACAGATTTGTTTGTTCTTCTGGCTGTGCATGGTATATTTAATATATTTAATATTCTTCGCCAACACCATAATTCAAAGGCATCATTTATTTGTCGGTCTTCCTTATTCACTGTCCAGCTTTCACATGCGTATGAGGTGGTTGAAAACACCATGGCTTGGGTCAGGTGCGCCTGAGTCCCTAAAGTGACATCTTTGCTTCATAACATTTTAAAGAGATCTTTTGCAGCAGATTTGCCCAATTCAATGCATCATTTGATTTCTTGACTACTGCTTCCATGAGCATTGATTGTGGATCCACGTAAAATTAAATCCTTGACAACTTCAATATTTTCTCCATTTACCATAATGGCACTTACTGGTCCAGTTGTGAGGCTTTTTGTTTTCTTTATGCAGAGGTGTAATCCATACTGAAGGCCGTAGTCTGTGATCTTCATCAGTAAGTGCTTCAAGTCCTCTTCACTTTCAGCAAGCAAGGCTGGGCCATCTGCATACCGCAGGTTGTTAATGAGTCTCTCTCCAATCCTGATGCTGTGTTCTTCTTCATATAGTCCAGCTGCTCGGATTATATGCTCAATATACAGATTGAATAGGTATGGTAAAAGGATACAACCCTGATGCACGCGTTTCCTGACTTTGAACCATGCAGTATCCCCTTGTTCTGTTTGAACAACTGCATCTTGGTCTAAGTACCACAAGGCTATAATCAAAAGGACAGAAATAACAAGTGCAAACAAGGATGTGGAGAAATTAAAACCTTTATACACTGATGGTGGGGATGTAAATGTAAAAGCAGCCACTTCGGAAAACAGTCTGGCAGTTCCTCAAAAGGTTAAACACAGAGTCAGGGACGGATTACCCAATAAGCAAGGGATGCACAGGCTTACTTGTGCTTACTTACTAATCGAAGTGAACAATTTCACATGTATATCTTCCTTACTGTAAACCCCTGCATACTGTGCTTACTGTGCCCCTGCATAGACTTGTCATTTGATCCAACAATTCTACTCCTAGGTATATACGCAGCAGAAATGAAAACATATGTCCACACAAAAACTTGTACACAAATGATCATAGCAGCATTATTCATAATAGCCAAAAAGTTGAAACAAACCAAATGTACATCAGCTGATGACTGGATAAATAAAATGTGGTGTATCGATACAATGGAATATTACTGAGCAATAAAAAGGAATGACGTACGGTACTGACACAAGCTACAACGTGGAGGAACCTTGGAAACACGTTAGGTAAAAGAAGCCAGTCTCGAAACACCACAATATGTGAAACGTCTATTTCTATGAAATGTCCAGAATAGGAAAATCCAGAGACAGAAAGTAAATCGGTGGTTGCTAGGGCTGGGGAGGTGGAGTTGGGGAGAAATGGGGAATGATTGCTAATGTGTATGGGGTTTCTTTTTAGGGTGATAAAATTTTTTAAAATTGACTATGATGATGGTTGCATAACCCTATGAATACAGTCAGCCCTCCGTATCCGCGGGTTCGACATCAGCAGATTCCACCAAACTGCAGCTCAAAACTATTCGGGTGGGGCGGGGGAAGGAAAGTTCCAAAAAGCAAAACTTGAATTTGCCCCGCACCAAATACTAGGCTGAATCTATGCAAATGAACTGATGTGTAGGCATCCCCTGCTGTACCAAACCAAAACAGTAAACCTGTTGCAGTCCAGTCGATTCCGACTCATAGCTACGCTATAGGACAGAGGAGAACTGCCCTACAGGGTGAGCGGCTGGTGGATTCGAGCTGCCCACCTTTTGGTTAGCAGCCAGCCCCTGACCACTGTGCCACCAAGGGCTCCTCCCCTGCTATAGCCTCCACCTTTTCACAGATCCTCAGTTTCTTTCTAGCTTCTTTGTTTGAGCCTTGTTTGCCTCATGTCTTGTCATTACTCCCTAAACAATATAGTACTGTATAACAACTATTTACACAGCATTTACATTGTGTTAGGTATTATAAGTAATCTAGAGATAATTTAAAGTATATGGGGAATGAACGTAGGTTCTATGCAAATACTATGCCATTTTATATAAGAGACTTGAGCAACCGAGGATTTGGGTATCTGAGGGGGGCGGGCAGGTGGGGGGTGGGGGTTCTGGAAACAATCCCCCCCCCATACCAAGGGACGACTGTATACTATAAACCACTGAATGATGAATTGTGTGGTATGTGAATTATATCTCAATAATGTTGCTACTTAAAAAAAAAAAAAAAAGAACTAAAAACATTGCAAGAAAATGTCCAAGGGAACAAAGTTGCTTCATATTTTGAAAGTCTTTTTTGGTGGATTTGTATATAACTAAAGCTATTCAATAAGTAATTCTTCCAAGTGCATTTTATAAAAGCAGGGCTATTGTGCATGGATGAGCAGGTTGTACACTCAACAACTTATTCAGTGGGGCACGGCAGCCTTGCCCAAGGAGAACTCCATTGCACGCTGTGTGTTTTCTAGCCTGGGAAAGGAGAGCTGAACTGTGCCTTTGACCCTCCTTAGGGTCAGTGATCAAATGGTAGTTATTTTTTCACTTCCATTCATCCCTCCTCACCTGAAACAGCCCCACATACTTAAATTCCCAAGCAATTCCTTTGAAATGCATAACACACAAAAGAAAGTTAGAACCCAGAGCACAATGGGTGGCCGTGGATATGAAACCCCAGTCTTCCTCCCTGTTGGGTTTGAGCATTTCTGTTTACTTCCTCCAGCTGTACTGACCATCTAGGAGTTCCAGCTCTTCCCTCCCAGGCCCTACAACCTTGAATTGTGATTCTTGCAAGTAACTGATCGCCATGATTCCATTTCAGCCAAACAATTTGGAATTTTACCTTAAACGCTAGAGTACTCATAATTTCCTCCTAATGGCCTGAAATAGAAAACACACTTTAACTGCTAAAGGATTTGGAACACTGACTTAATGAATAGTTTGGTGAACTCTTATTTTAAAAATAAAATGCGAAGATACGTGGGAGAAAACCTTGAATGTTTATAGAGAAGAAGCAGTATGATGGTTGGAAATAATTAGGGAGAAGATAGTAAAATGCTTCTCAGCTATGTGTCCTTGGTCTAATCGCTTTTCCTCTCTGGGTCTCAGCTTATCCATCTGTAAAATGGAGATAATGTTAGTACCGTTTTCATAAAGTTGTTCTGAGAATTAAATGAGTTAATACATAAAAAGAGCTTTAGAATAGTGACTAGCTCATAGTTTGTTATTATTATTAACATTTCATAGTACATCCAGATTTTACTTTGAACAAATTTTGGAGGGATCCACTCGCTGGTGCTGGCCACCAGCTTATGAGTTTCTTCTTATCCTGATGAAAGTCATACTCCAATTTTTCTAATTAAATTATAATTGAACAGTATAATTTAGTGGTAACAAGCCTGATTCTGGAGGCAATCATTTGGATTTTAGGCCCGTTCTATCATTTACCCTGTAATCTCTCTGACCCTCAGTTTTACAATCTGTTAAATGGGAATAATATCAGTACCGACCTTATAGGGTTGTTGTGAGGATTAAATGAGTTATCACACGTAAAGATATAAAACAGAGCCCAGTACATAGTCACACTACGTAAGTGTTTGTTACTATTATTAAGTTATATTCAGAATATGAAAATATTATTGCTGGTTTTGTGATCAGAATTCCTTGCTGTTCTGCTTGCTGCTAAGGTTAAATAAAAAAAACAAGAGCTCCAACAGAGGGTGATCATCAGGGACAAACCAGGCCCATGCTCTCATGCCAAGGCAGACCTTACTACAGGAGAAGAATTGTAGGGTATGTATCCTGAAGTCAAAGCCAAGAATTTGCATCAGATTAAACATTTAAACAAATTCAGCACAAATAAAAACAACTAACAGGAACCATTCAAGGTGGTTATTTCTTCATGCAAATTTACATCTCAGGAACACATGAACGACCCATTCATTCAAAGGAACAGAGAACACCGTTTGTGCCCTCTACAGCAGGGCAATAAGTTTATTCAGAATACATAGGGAGGCTACCAAAACCAAAAACCAAACTCCCTGCCATGGAGTCCATTCCAAATCATGGCAACCCCACGTGTTGCAGAATAGAATAGCTCTATAGCCTTTTCTTGCCTGTAATCTTTATAGAAGCAGGCCGCCAGGCCTTTCTTCCATAGTACTGCTGGGTGGGTACATACTGCCAACTTTTAGGTTAGTTGTTGTTAAGTGCTGTCCAGCCAATTTTTGACTCATGGTGACCTCATGGGTCAGAGTAGATCTGCCCCCATAGGGTTTTCTAGGCTGTAATCTTTACAGAAGCAGATGGACAGGTCTTTCTCCCTCGGAGCCACTAGGTGGGTTCGAACTGCCAACCTTTCGGTTAGCAGCCAAGCACTTAACCATTGTGCCATCATGTTTCCTTTTTTAGGTTAGTAGTCGAGTGTAAACCCAGGGAGGCTACAGTTGATGCCAAAACAACGAATCATGCTTTTAGAACAGCTCAATTTTTCCCATTAGCACTTTCCAAGGACCTGTTCACACTGTAGTTAAGATGCACATCACTAAAATGGAAGACTATAACGTTCAGATTCAGAGCAGTGAGTTCAAGTACAATCAGGCGATTCTTAACCTGAAGTACCACTAGGGAAAGAGCTGAAAGAGTTCACCTGAAAACAAGATTAGTTTTTAAAACCTCCATGGTGTTACGCTGTCAGGTCCTGGGAATAATGATTTCTGACTGCAAGAAAAGGATGACAATAGTCCATATTGAAGCCCAAGGCAGTGTAGGACCCCCAGTGCTACTGGAGTATGGTCAGGAATTCTACACTTTGGATCCTAAAAATAGGCAATATTCTATTATAAATATTAATTTGTTTGGCTAAGGGAGGTTGAAGGATCAGAGAGAATGAGAAAAGATAGGTTATGTTTAAAGAATTCTTACTGATTCACACAGAAATTATTTAACCATCCGAAAAATTCAGTGAATCACATAATCATGGGGTAAATGCCAATGTCAGTCAATGATGGAAAAAGTACATATAAACATAAGAAACATTAATCCTGACATGCTATTATGTGTCTGTTGCATGCATATTGAGTATTTGGACTCCCAAATTAAAATATTTGGGAAGATTCATCACCACCCTATTTAAGGATTTCTTATGTAAGAAAAGAAAACTACCAGACAACCTCACTCGGAACATAGGTACAAAAATATCAAACAAAATGCAAGCAAAATAAATTAAAGAATACTTGAAAATTATACTGTATTATGACCAAGTTGGGTTTAGCCTAGGAATGCAAGTACATTTTAATATTTCAAAATCAATTAACTCTTCACACCAACAGATTAAAGGGGAGAAAGGATGTGATTGTCTTAGTTATCTAGCGCTGCTATAACAGGAATACCAAAAGTCGATGGCTTTAACAAACAGAAATTTATTCTCTCAAGGTTTAGGAGGCTCGAAGTCTGAATTCAGGGTGCCAGCTCCAGGCGAAGTCTTTCTCTCTCTGCCGGCTCTGGGGGAAGGTCCTTGTTATCAATCTTTTCCTGGTCTAGAAGCTTTTCAGCACAGGGACCCCAGGACCAAAGGACACGCTCCTCTCCTACTCTTCTTTCTTGGCGGTATAAGGTCCTTCTCCTCTCTGCTCACTTCTCTCTTTTATATCTCAGAAGAGACTGACTCAAGATAAAACCTAATCCTGTAGATTGTGTCCTGCCTCATTAACATAACTGCCTCTAATCCTGCCTCATTAACATCACAGAGTTTAGGATTTACAACACATAGATAATTACATCAGATCACAAAATGGACGACAACCACACCATACTGGGAATCATGGCCTAGTCAAGTTGACACATATTTTGGAGGGACACAATTCAATCCTTAACAGTGATTATTTCAACAGATGTAGAGAAAGCTTTTAATAAGTTGATCTTATAAAATATATGAAAAATATAAAGGCCAAGAAGATCCAAAACAGACTTGAAGCAGAAGCATATGATGGGAGGACTCACTCTACCAGGTACCGATCCTTTTTATAAAGCTGTAGTAATGAAGAAAGTGATATTGATACAGGACTAGACAAATGGACCAATAGAACAGAATAGAGGGCCCAGAAATTGAGTCTCAAATATATGAGTACTATTTATAATCATGATACATTGCAGAGTATTGGGGAAAGGATGATTTTTTGCAATAAATGGTTCTAAAACAACTGAGCATCCATATGGAAAAAAAAAATTATGCTGAACCTGTATATTGCAAACCTAAATGGAAAAGGCAAACCTAAGCGTTCAGAAGATAACATAGAATATTGTCCTGACCTTGAGGTAAGGGAACATTTCTTAAACAATAAAACTCACCCACTGCCCCTGAGTCGATTCCGACTCATAGCAACCCTACAGGGTTTTCATGGCTTTAAATCTCTAAGGAAGCAGACTGCCACATCTTTCTTCCGCAGAGCTGCTGGTGGTTTTGAACTGCTGACCTTTCAATTAGCAGCCAATCGCTTTAACCACTGCATTACCAGGGCTCCTTAAACAATAAAAAGTGCAGTGATATTTAAGAAAAAGCTTGATAAATTTTATTACATTAAATTTAACAACACTGTTTATCAAAATACACCATTAAGAGAGTGTCTTGGTCATCTAGTGCTGCTGTAACAGAAATACCACACGTGGATGGCTTTAACAAAGAGAAATTTATTTCTTCACAGTAAAGTAGGCTAAAAGTCCAAATTCAGGGCGTCAGCTCCAGGGGAAGGCTTTCTGTCTCTGTTGGCCTTCTCATCAGTCTTCGCCCCGGACTAGGAGCTTCTCTGCGCAGGGACCCCGGGTCCAAAGGACTCACTCTGCTCCTGGCACTGCTTTCTTGGTGGTATGAGGTCCCCTGCTCTCTGCTTGCTTCCCTTTCCTTTTATCTCTTGTAAGATAAAAGGTGGTGCAGGCCATGCCCCAGGGAAACTCCCTTTACATTGCATCAGGGATGTGACCTTAGTAAAGGTGTTATAATCCCACCCTAATCCTCTTTAACATAAATTACAATCACAAGATGGAGGACAAACACACAATACTGGGAATCACGGCCTAGCCAAACTGATATACACATTTTTGGGGGGACATAATTCAGTCCATGACAGAGCAGGAAAAGGCAAGCCATAAAACTCAAATTCAGAATGTATAAAGACCTCTTACAAATCAATAAGATAAAAATGGCCAAAAGACTTGAACAAGCATAGTACAAAAGAGGATATCCAAAGAGCCAATAAATATAAAAGGAGCCTAACCAAATGTATAAAGACCAAACTTTATTAGTGGTTACCAGGGGCAGGAAGAAGGAGAAAAGGGGGAGTCATTGTTTAGGAAACTTTGAGTTTCTGTTTATGGTGATGGAAAATTTGCCAACGGATGTTGTTGATGGTTGCACAACATGATTAATATAACTGATGTCACTAAATTGCATGCCTGAAAAACACTTTTTAAAAAAAATTATGCCTAACTTCATTAGTAATCACCAGAGTTGCAAAAGTAGCAAGTCTTACAATCTTAAATGTTCTTAAGCAAGTGTTGTGATAGAAACTTTCACACTTAACAGGTGGGAGTGCAAATTAGCACAAACACTTTACTGTGCTCACAACCACTGAAAGTCTGGCTTTATCTAATGTTGTAGAAGATACATATACCCTATGACCTAGCAACTCCACTCCTGGATCGTAAAGAAATCTATAGATATATACACCAGGTTACACGTAAAAAAGTGTTTATGGCAACGTTATTTATAATAGCCAAAAACTAGATGCAAACCAAATGTTTATCAACAACAAAAATGGATAAATTGGGGTGCATTAATACAATTAAATATCATACAGCAATGAAAATGACCAAACTTGAGCAATAAAATGGATAAATATTGACAAGATAATATGGGCAGGGGAGGGAGAGGAAGACAAAAAAAAAAAAAATCATGCAGTGTGATCCATTTAAATAAAGTTAAAAAGAGCCAAAACGTTACTACGGTGTTTAGGGTTACATGCATAGGTGGTAAAAATACAAAAGAAAGCAAGAAAATGCTTATCACAGAGGTAGGAAGGGATGGGAGGGAGAGGGGAGCTTCTCATAATCTGGAATGTTCCATTTCTTGACCCCAGATAGTGGTCACACTGGTGTTTTCTTTACAATTATGTATTGAACTATTCATTTTATCTATGAATGTTGTATTTCACAATCAAAAACATAACTTTAATGTATGTTTTTAAAAATACAGATTTGGTTCTTCTTTGTGTTCTCAAGTATTTGACTAAATTTACTTTTAGGTGTTTACTTGAAATCATTTATAACAAGTGAAAATCAATCCTCTGGCCCTTTTGAAAATTTCAGTATTAAACTATGGAGCGCAATTCAATTTTATGGGCGTCAACACTGAGGGAAGGAGAAAAGAGGAGAAAGATGAGCTCAGAATTCACCCAGCACGGAATAGTTAACAGGCTCCATGTCGCCAACCACTCAACTGAACTGATTCGGTTAACAAGCTGGAGGGCGATATGACAGGAAGTGTGAGCTGGCGCCAGCGAGTCTTGAGGTCTTTCAGGGTAGGTGGGTGGAGCTGCCAAGAAGTCTTGTTTTTTGAACAGATTCATTGAGTGAGGTCAGGTCCGGAGACGGGGCATAAAGCTTGAGCTTGAAACTAAGGAGACTTCTCAGTACAGTAACCGCGGAAAGCGAAACCGCGGATAACATGGGTGGACGCTACTGTACATACACAGGAAAGGGACTTCCGGGTTACAAAGGGCTTTTGATGTGGGGCACAAGGCAAAATCCGGTGGCTCTAGAGAGAACCTAGTTGTAAGACAAGGCCCTTTGTGTGCTGGGGGATTAGGTACAGTGTTCGCTCTTAATTCTTAGTCACATCAGTCAAAGCTCACGATGCCCACTTTATTGGCTGGGCCACTGTGATATAAATAAGACTTTTTTTCTTTAATGGACTTTGCTCTTTGTGAGGTTTGGGCATAGATGGGTTACTAAAGGGTCCCATTTTTACGCTGCTGTGCTTCCTTCATGTCATATTCTCCCAGGAATAGACGAAAGGTAATTCTCAAAAGTGGCCTTTCTTCCTGTCAAAATAGGCACCTCTGGGTGGATAGGAACCACCAACCTTTCGGTTAGTTTGTGCCACCCAGGGACTCCTTATAGGATAAGGGGGAACTAAAAGTAACTTCAGGACAACTACTTGGGAGTTACAGGAGATAGGAAGAAAAGTACACATTTTATGACATCCTTTGGAGTTATTTCCCCACTGGGTCTGCTACACCCTTGAAGGGGCCCAGAAGCGCGATGAATGGGGCTTGAAAAGCAATGAGACCAGTTGCCCCTCTGTTGGTTTCCCATTACACTGGCCTCTCTGGCTGTAATAAAGTGGGCTCAGTGCTCCCCCAAACACTTCATGCCTTGCTACTTGAAACCAGAGACTCAGACATGCTATACTGGGGCAGGTCGGGGTTTTTAGGGCAACTGCATCAGGGACAAAGAATCACTGAGGGGTGTGACTATGGCACAGTTGCTGTGGGAAAGCAGGGTCGCACAGCGTATGAGGGGCCCTCTACCTGTGTGGGTAAGCCACGCACAAGGGAGCATCTGCTAGATGATTCACGGTTGGTTTTTTCCTACAGTCTCAGCTCCAGCTGACTTCAAAGTGAATCGAAGGACAGCAGACAGCAGTGACTGGGGTACAAGCCAATCCCAGGGGAAAAACACAGACCCACAAAGTGTGAATGTAGCTTATCCCAGTGAAGGAGATAAAAAAAACTCTCTTTGGACTCTGCTCAAAGTCTCTGGGTGGCACATCTTGTGTGACTACTAACTGAAAGGTTGGCGGTTTGAACCCACCCAGCTGTGCCTGAGAAGAAAGTTCTGGCGATCTGCTTCGGTAAAGATTATTGTTGTTGTGTGCCATCAAGTCAATTCCGACTCATAGCGATCCTATAGGACAGAGTAGAACTTCCCCGTAGGGTTTCCAAGACTGCAATCTTTACAGAAGCAGATCACCAGGGTGTCTGCCTCTGGGTGAACTCGAACAGCCAAGCTTTCAGTTGGCAGCAGAAGAAAGGTCTGGCCATCGACTTCCAAAAAATCAGCCATAGAAAACCCTATGGAGCTCATTCTACTCTGATACACATGGTGTCACCATGAGTTGGAATCCACTCAACAGCAACTAGTTGTTTGCTTGTTTTATTACTTTTTTAGGTAGGGCTGTAATCAAGTAGAGCCCTAGATTTTATGATCTACGAAGCCCATTACATTGCCTGAATCCACTGGTTTCAGAGACTTCAGTTTTGACAAGACCTAGTTCTCCATTGTGAATGCATCAAATGAAAGTTTTGGCTGTGTTTACCTGAAGTTAGAAGTTTACTTTTAACCTCCAACCGGAATTGCTGAGCTTTTAGGTAATGGTTGTTTGGGAAAGTCAGAGCAGGCACCAAAGACACGATAGCAAGTGTTTAAAACATGAGAAACGCTGAGCTAGGGTTTGCTTTTTCTGATTGGCATGTTAATAAGATGAGTGAAGTATCTATGTCAGCACCACGTAGCCGAATTCGTGACTTAAATAAAAAAAGGATTTTGCATGATTAATTGATCTCATTTCCTGAACCTGATTACCTGTTTTCCTGCCGCTTACATCTGCATAACTGAGTGCATTGTAGCGGGGAAGTTGCTGTTTTGCTTTTTTACAGGTAGAATTTGCATTTGATGACCACACTGTACAACTGACAATACACCAGTGATAATCCGGACAGCTTCAACTTATGGAAGGTTCTACTGTATTTGTCAGGACATCGAAGTTGCATTTTCAGGATTCTAAGAATAGTTGTTAGTTTCTTCTCTTTATCTAAAGTGACTTTGAGAAGGTTGCCATTCTGGTAGAAGTTATGATAAAAAAGTAACAAAATCAGAACTGAACTTTTAATTGACAATATGGAATTCCAACTTTAGAAGGTCCTCTGGGGATATGAGTTTTGAGTGATTTATTTAGCTGGGTTTTTTTTAAATATGTTTCTATATTGATGGAATTTTAACAAATGGCGTGTCTTTTTTTCTCCAAAAAGGACAGATACTAACTTTGAAAACGTAAGAACTTTGTGTACTTCCTCCAAGGATTGTCCTTCCTTTTGTAATCCTCCAAACCCTGGGTGTTTTCTGTGTCTGTTATTTTGATACTTAAGAACCTGGAGACATGGCCGTGGCTGGTACCTTCCTTTCTCATTCTTCATGCTAACACATCATCTAGTGAGCTTGCTAGAATTAAGTACATAACCCAGGATATTAATTAAAGGAGAGAAATAGTGTACATGTCCCCAAAAGTAAAATTTAGTATAAAATGTAATAACCTTTCTTGAGTGTACTTTGCCTTTGTTTAGTCTGAAATCTGCTCTTTTGAATACGTAAGGATGTGCTACAAACTCCTTGTACACAGGAGGTGCTGAAGTGTCTGTTTTAGCTTAAAAATACTGCATATTCGGGATCATAAAGAAAATAATGTTGAATTTAGGAGTCCTGGTGGCATTGTGGTTAAGAGCTCAGCTGCTACCAAAAGGTCAGAGGTTTGAACCCACCAGTTGCTCCATGGAAGAAAGATATGGCAGTAAGATTACAGCCTTGGAAACCGTATGAGGCAGTTCTACTCTGTCTTTATAGGGTTGCTGTGAGTTGGAATCTGTGCTGGCAACAGGTTTGGTTCGGTTTGGTTTTTATCAGGGCTTCAAATAGGTTCATTCCAATTCAAACCCCTGCTGAGAATTTGTATTTCCACCCCAGATATACTGAATCAGAATCTACATTTTAACAAGATTCCCAGGTGATTCTTATGTATGATAAATTTTGAGAACCACTGCTCTACTAGTGGTTCTCAGTATTGGTACCTAACCAGCACCATTAGCATCGCCTGGGAACTTGTTTTGTTGTTGTTATTGGTTAGGTGCCGTTGAGTTGGTTCCAACTCATAGCAACCCTATAGGACAGAGTAAAACTGCCCCATAGGTTTCCAAGGAGCAGCTGGTGGATTTGAACTGCCAACCTTTTGGTTAGCAGCTGAGCTCTTAACTACTATGCCATGTTAGAAATGTAAATTCTCAGCAGGGGTTCAAACTGGTTCAAAGCCCTGGTTTTTATACTCTGAGTGGTGCAAATGGTTTGTGCTGGACTGCTAACCTAAAAGATGGCAGTTTGAACCCACCCAGCAGCACCATTGAAGAAAGGCCTGGCAATATGCTTCTGTAAAGATTACAGCCAAGAAAACCATATGGGGCTCAGTTCTACTCTGTAACACATGGGGTTGCCATAAGTCAGAATTGACTCAATGATAACAGGTTTCTTTTTTTTTTTTTTAATATTGAGTTTTACCTGAACCCTGTGAATCTGGAAAACGTTGACAGTTAAAGAAATCCCCCCACCCTTTGTGTTCAGGAAAATGGCTTCCTGCAAATAACCACCATTCCCATAAGACTCAGATAAGACTCTCGGATGCCCGGTTGTTTACCTATAACCAGGCCAGGCACTCACCCCCTGTGTTCCAATTCCCTCCCTCATAAATGAGAAACTAAATTGTTTGTATCCACTGATCAATCAAAAACGAAATGCTTGTTAACCAAAGTTTGGTTAAGCTTCTCTCTTTCCCCCAAGCCCCTGAACTTTGGCCCACCCTTAGCCTGAGCCAACATACTACCCCTCTTTACAGCCCCCTCCAGAAGAATAGACTGGTCTCCATTCTATTTTACTCTCCAGTGATGTCACCCAACGCCTCACACCTGGGTTTTTTCCTAGCCTTGTTTGTCCTGAGTCTCTATAAGGAAAACACTTTTCCCCTAACTCTTCAAGACATTTGCAGGTCTTATGGTTGGAAGTGTTCTCCCCACTGTGCTGGTCCCCCTCATCTGCTATTGCAATGGCCCCTTCCCCCCACCCCCCATTTCTTTCTGAGTAAAAGTTCTCCTTATCAGAGTCTGGAATTTTCTTTTTTTTTTTATTTGACAAGGGAGAGAATATAATATGTAATAGCTATTCACTTTGACAATGTAGATACAGCAAACATTTTTTAAAAAGGTGTGGAGAATGGGGAGAGTACATAGAAAAAGTTAGCTGTCTTCAGTAAGCTTTTTGGTGGTGGTGACATTGGTCTTGCAGTGTAGTGTGTGTGATGTGGGAAAGCAAATGAGTAATTACGGGATATTCTAATTCTATCATCCCCTGTGTCCTTGAAACCAGGGTTTTCTATGTGGAAGGAAGGAGATACCAGAGATAAGATGAAAGAAGTTAAGTAAAAATCCTGCACTCATGGATTTGAAATGGAAGTATCAATATGAACTGTGGACTCATTAGAGCAGTAGCTCTTTCCAAAGACAATCTTTCACCAAGATCCTTATCAAACTCTCTCCTTTCCAGCCCACTTCTTTCCGGTCTTTGATCTGGTTGAGGGTCGCTAGAGTCATAGAACCAGTCCTTCAATCCATTTCCCTTTATAAATCCATGTGATGAGGAGGAGGTCTCTCAATGACTTAGGGTCCAGTCGTGTGGGTACTTCAATTGAAAACGAGGGAGGAAGAATCCGATTCTAACATCTTATTACAAATATGTTCATTAATGCCAGCACTCTAGCCACCTTGCAATGGAAGTCCTTCTTCAGCAAGAGGAAATGGAAGACCCTGAGGGGGTGGCCCCCTTGATTCTCACCTTCCCCAACCACTGTCTTGCTCTGATTTTTCCCATGTGTTATTCCCTTTCATCTGATATATTTAAGAGCTCGCCTCATGCCAGGAACTGCAAAGAGCTCAGAAATGAACGAGATCATCACTATCCAGGTACTTCACAACCCAGTAAACAGGCTAGTGAAACATACATCAAAGGGAACCTATAATTGTGCCCCTTAGAAAGGAGGAGGAAGACTTTGACTCACAGTTAGAGAGGATTCATGCAAGAATTGGCTTTAAGCAAAGTCTTAAAGAACTTACTGAATTTATTGGGTGGAGCTGGGCTGAGAAGAATGGGTAAAGGCAGTCATGTATTAGACATGGATGTTTTCCATGAGTTATTTTATTTACATTTTGTTTCAATAATTTATTGAGTGCTACTAAATGCCAGACTCTGGCAATCCAGCTGTGAACGAAAGAGTCCCTTTCTCATAAAACTTAAAGTCTAATGGTGTGGTAGGCTTAATAATGGCCTCCCAAAGACGTCCGTGTCCTAGCCCACAGAACCTGTAAATATGTTATGTTACATGGCACGGGGAATTCCTTAAATCCTATGTTTAAGAAAGAGAATTAAGGCCATTAATCAGTTGACCTCAAAATAGGGATATTACCCTGGACCTATGTAATCATAAGGGTTCTTAAATGACAAAGAGGAAGGCAGAAGAGTGAGTGTCAGAGTGACGTGATGTGAGAAAGACTTGACCTGCATTGCTGACTTTGAAGATGGAAGGGGGCCATGAGCCAAGGAATGTGAAGCGGGAGCAAGGCTTTGATTAGAAGTTGGAAGATGGAAATGGCAAGAAAACAGATTCTCTTCTAGAGCCTCCAGAAAAGAATGCAGCCCTGACACCCACTTCGGATCTCTGACCTTCAGAACTATAAGACAATAAATTTGTGTTGTTTTAAGCCACAAAGTCTGTGGTAATTTGTTACAGCAGCCATAGGAAAGTAATACAAATTGGAAATGGAGACAAAACCTGGAAATTACAACATGACATCAATGCCAGGAGCAGATAAAGGTGGGCTCTGGAGGCACAGTACAGCAATATGTTTAAAAAAAAAAAATTGGCATAGCAGCACTTATGAAAATACCTCACCGGGGAAGGGAGTGGTTGGCAAACAAATGTAGAAGACGTGCATTATTTGTGTAAAAACACAGTACACACAATGGAATACTACTCAGTCATAAAGGTAAATGAAGTCTTGATGCATGTCACAACATAGGTGAACCTTCAAAACATTATGCTAAGCAAAATAAGTAAGTCACAAAAGGGCAAATATATATGAGCTCACTCATGTGAAATAAACAATACATAGAAACCAAACATTATTAGTGGTTACCAGGGATGGGAGGGAGGGGAAAAAGGGGAGTTTTTTCTTAGGGGATGTCTTAGTTATCTAGTGCTGCTATAATAGAAATACTACAAGTGGGTGGCTTTAACAAACAAAAATCTATTTTCTCACAGTTTAGGAGTCTAGAAGTCCAAATTCAGGGCACTGGCTCTAGAGGAAGGCTTTCTCTCTCTGTTGACTCTAGGGGAAGATCCTTGTCTCCTTTCAGCTTCCATTTCTTGGGTCCTTGGAGATCTCATGTGGCATGACATCTATCTTCCCTATTTATGCTTTTTTGTTGCTTGCTTAATCTGCTCTTTTATATCTCAAAAAAAGATTGACTTAAGACTCACCCTACACTAATACTGCCTCATTTACATAACAAAGAAAGCCCTGTTCCCAAATGGGATTATGACCACAGGTATAGTAGGATTTATAACACCTATTTTTTCTGGACACAATTCAATCCATAACAGGGGGTACTGAGTTTATGTTAATGTGGTAGAATGATTTGGAAAAGGATAGTGAGAATGGTTACACAATTTGGAGAATGTAATCAATGTCACAGAATTGTACATGTAGAAATTGTTGCAATGGCTTATGTTTTGTTACATATATTTTCACCATAATAAAATTTTTGAAAAAGAATCACAAAAAAAAAATGGTACCATCAAAAAAGGGAAAATATGTGTTGGCCTTAATGTCCACTCTGTCCAGCCCCACTAAAACTAGAGAAGGAAACAAGGCTCTGGATGGAGATAGGTAGGGAAGTTGTAGAATGAAAGGAAGTTTCAAGAAGGAGAAGGGGGACAGTGGTGCCCAAGGAAGACAAGTAGGAGAAAGCCATTAGAATTTGCTACCAGAAGAAGGTTGCTGTCCTTTGAAATCCTATTTTATTAGAATATCTGGGAAGGAAACCATATTCCAGGGAACTAAGGAGCAAGAGTATGAGTAGGTTGACTCAGATGCATCTTTCAGATAAGAAGAAGAAAGGTTTGGGAGGGGGTGGCAAGCAAGGCCGCCTGATTTTGATATCAGCAATGTAAGGATCAGCCTTAGAAAAATTGAGGAAGGTTCACTCTCTGAGGCAGGAGGAAAGGAGAGAGGACAGATAAAGGCAGAGACTTAATGGTGTATAAGAAACAATAGTGTCATGGATTGAATTATGTCCCCTAAAAGTACCTGTCAACGTGGCTAGGCCATGATTCCCAGTATTGTCTGATTGTCCACCATTTTGTCATTTGATGTGATTTTCCTGTGTGTTGTAAATCCTACCTCTGTGATGTTAGTAAGATGGGATTAGCAGCAGTTATGTTGATGAGACTCAATCTACAAGATTAGGTTGTGTATTGAGACAATCTCTTTTGAGATATAAAAGGGAGAAGGGAGCAGAGAGACAGGGGACCTCATACCACCAATAAAGCAACGTTGGGAGCAGAGCAAGTCCTCTGGACCCAAGGTTCCTATGCTGAGAACTTCCTAGTCCAGGGGAAGGCAAATGACAAGGACCTTCCTCCAGAATCAACAGAGAGAGAAAGCCTTCCCCTGGAGCTGATGCCCTGAATATGGACTTCTAGCCTACTAGACTGGGAGAGAATAAACTTCTGTTTGTTGAAGCCATCCACTTATGGTATTTCTGTTATAGCAGCACTAGAAAACCAAGACAAATATTGATCTCAAAATGACCAAGAGCACTCCAGAAAAGGAGGAAGTGGGTTCACCTGTAGGGCCAAGAGCATGGAGCTGGAGGCTTGAGAAAATGGAAAAGGTTCTGAAGAAATGATATGGAGAATGGAGTAAGGACTTAAAAATAGGGGAGGGATATGATGGGATGATTTCTAGGCAGCACATGATGTGGGGTTACAAGTCTCTGGGAAACTGAAATGTATGACTCCAGAGGAGACATCAAACTTGGATGCTGACAGGGGCCAGGCAAGAAACAGAAGCAAGGAGTTCCGGCAAAATGGCCCTCTAGGCAGAAGCACCACGCCGTCCCTCCACAGCAAAGATCCGAAAAACTAAGCCGAACAGAGAATACAACAATCCTGAAACCCTAAAACATCAAATGAAGAGATAAAGAACTCAGCCAAGCACCAAATGGAATGAGAAAACTGACAGAGAATGGAAAGCGAGGAGAGATTCACGCAGAGGTCCCCTACCAGCTAACACAGCGCTAATCCACCATCTTGGACTCCTATCGGAGACCAGCAAATGGGGGAACGAGAAAGCAGCCTCACGGAGCATCCAGCGGGAGACAAAACAATTGGTAATTTTTGGAGTGTGCTTTCCCACCCCCCACCCCTCTTCGCCCAGGCTTAGCCTCCTCTGCTTCCCACGGCAACGGTCTCTTGTCCAGAAACACCAGCCCGCACTAGCAGGCTCTCTGAATGCCATTTGTTGGCTACTGGTGTTGCTTTTTTTTTTTTTTCCTTCTGCTTCTTTTGATTTCTTGCTTGCCTCTTGCTGCCTCCCCCTCCTTTCGCTTGAGCGCCTGGCTCCGTGCGCCATTTTTGCTTCTTCCTGAGGGGCTGTGGAGCTCCATTCAAGTGTGGAGCTGCTTCCCGGTCTGGGCTACCAAACTGGTGCTGTCCTGGGGCTTTTGTTCGTTTGTTCATTTTGAATTGTTTGTTTGTTTTCTTTTCCTTTTCTTGAGTTGGGAGACCTTTCTGGCCAGGCGGAGCTGCGTGGCAAGGAACTCCCCTTCAGCATCCACAAACGTGCAGAGGGATCCCTGAAGGCATTTCTTTTCTCATTGTTTTTTTTTTTTCTGTTTTTTTGGGGGGGCCTTTCTTGTTCTTTTTTTTTCTTTTTAATTTGTTTTGTTTTCTTTTCCCTCTTTTTCCCCTTTTGTCTTTCTTCATTGCTCAGTTTCTCATCCCTCTATGTCTTCCTTCTCTTTCTGATCCCTGAATACCAGGTGTTGTACACCTCTACGCCTTCTAGACAGGCTGTATTGCAACACCTGAGAGCAACTTCCCCAGACCTCACAGCTGCATCGGTGGGATCCCTGGAAACTCTGTGGTTCTTTAACCTTTCTGATTTTTATTTATTCATTCTTTTCTTTTCTTCCTCTTCCCCTTTCTGTTTTTCTCCATTTCATGGTCTCTCGTCTCTCCATTCCAAAAGCAAGCTCCCCTAGCATTATTTTTTGTTTGTTTGTATGTTTTTGGCTCCTGCTCCTCTCTCCTCTCTCCCATATCCATCTTAGCTCCACACATAACAATCTCCCCGCTGCATACTGCCTACCTGCACTGTGCGCTTGACATCACACCACCAAGCAGCACAGGTACAGCCTACTGGAACCTGCCCTGCACTGATTACCAACCAGCTCTGGTGGCTGTAGTAAGTGCCACAAACAACCCATCACAGTAACTCCTCTTCAGCTAGACCTGCCCTGCTATACCATATCTGAGTGACTGACCCTGCCAGTTGGAGAAGGAGGTGAAAAGTACTGAGCGCACAGATGAGCAAACAACAAAGAACACACAGTCCGCCTGCTCACACATAGTCAATTTTTTTTAAAAAAAAGGGATGAAACAAACAAATATACAATCAACAAACGAGAAAAATAACTACTGAATGCCCTGAAAACAGCAGACAATATCAAAACATTTACAAAAACAGGACAGGATGGTTCCAGTAGGCATCCATAATAAAACACCAGATGACTCTCCTCTGGAAGAAAATGCACTAGAACTACATAATAGGGAATGCAAATCTCTAGTACTCGGAATTCTCCAAGAACTGAGGCAAAAAGCTGACAAACGTGAGGAAAAAATAGACAAATTCATGGAAAATACAGACAAAACATTAGAAGAATTCAGGAAGATAATGCAGGAACAAAATGCCAAGATAAATTCACAACTAGAAATTATACAAAGACAACAATTAGAAATCCAAAAGATAAACAACAAGATTTCAAAAATGGATGATGTCATAGAAGGGCTGAGAAGCAGATCTGAAACGGTGGAAGACAGGATCAGTGGAATTGAAGACAAACACTTGGATACAACTCTGTTTGAGGAAAACTCAGAAAAAAGAACAGAGAAAAATGAAGAGACCCTGAGAGTTATGTGGGACACAATCAAAAGCAAAAATTTATAAGTGATTGGAATTCCAGAACCGGGGGAGAAAACAGAAAACACAGAGAGGATCATTGAGGAACTGCTGACAGAAAACTTCCCTAATATCATGAAAGATGAAAAGCTGGCCATCCAAGAAGCTCAACGAACCCCATATAGAAGAGACCCCAAAAGAAAATCACCAAGGCATAAAATATTCACATTCGCCAAAACCAAAGACAAACAAAGAATCTGAGAGCAGCTCGTGAAAAACAAGAAGTCACATACAGAGGAGAAACAATAACACTAAGCTCAGATTATTCAGCAGAAACCGTGCAGGCAAGAAGGCAATGGGATGACATATATAAAATCTTGAAAGAAAAAAATTGTCAGCCAAGACTAATATATCCTGCAAAACTCTCGTTCAAATTTGATGGTGAAATTAGGTAATTTCCAGATAAACAGAAATTAAGGGAATGCGTAAAAGTCAAACCAAATTTACAAGAATTATTAAAGGGAGTTCTTTGATCTGAGGACAAACAGCTTCAGCTCACAGGCAGAACATAGGACACAGGATCGTACGAGCCAGATACCAATCTAGGAAGTGAACTCTCGAGGACTATCCAAAACCAAAAGAAATACAACAGGGAATCAGAGAAGTTAATCAATAAATGACAACAACATCAAAACAATAAAAGAGGGAATAAACGGCATAGGTATAGAACCTTCTAATGGAGAGGAAGGCAAGGCGATACCAAGTAATGGTAGACTGCTTCAAACTTAGAAAGATAAGGGTAAAATTCATGGTAACCACAAAGAAAGTTAACAAACACACTCATAAAAATAAAGAGGAAAAACATAAAGTCTCAGCAAAAAAAAAAAACCTACAAAAACAAAAGAAATGAAAAAAAATTCACAAACAAAAGTAACTCAGCACAAGAGAGTAAGAAGAACAAAGAAAATGTCAGCACCACAAAAAAAAGCACTACAAAATGATAGCAACACACTCACATCTATCAATAATTACACTGAATGTAAATGGACTCAATGCACCCATAAAGAGATGGAGAGTGACAGAATGGATAAGAAAACAGGATCCATCAATATGCTGTCTACAGGAGACACACCTTAGAAACAAAGATGTGAATTTATTAAAAGTCAAAGGTTGGAAAAAAATATATCAAGCTAACAACTACCAAAAAAGAGCAGGAGTGGCAATTCTAATGTCAGATAAAATAGACTTTAAAACAAAATCTACCATAAAAGACAAAGAAGGACACTATATAATGATTAAGGGGATGATCCATCATGAAGACATAACTATAATAAACATCTACGCACCCAATGACAGGGCTCCAAAATACATAAAACAAACTCTAACAACACTGAAAAGAGAAATTGACAGTTCCACAGTAATAGTAGGAGACTTCAACACACCACTCTCAGTGAAGGACAGAACAACTAAGAAGAAACTCAGCAAAGATAAAGAAGACCTAAAGGGCACAAGCAGCCAACTTGACCTCACAGACATATATAGAACACTCCATCCAACTGCCGCAAAGTACACATTCTTTTCCAATGCACATGGTACGTTCTCCAGAATAGACCACATCTTAGCCCACAGAGCAATCCTCAACAAGATCAAAAACGTTGAGATAATTCAAAGTATCTTCTCTGACCACAATGCCATCAAGGTAGAAATTAACAATAGAAAGAGCAAGGAAAAAAAATCAACTACATGGAAACTGAATAATACCCTGCTTACACAACACTGGGTAATAGAAGAAATCAGAGATGGAATAAAAAAATTCCTAGAATCAAATGAGAATGAAAACACATCATACCAAAACTTTTGGGACACAGCAAAGGCAGTCCTCAGAGGACAATTTATAGCAATAGATGCACACATCAAAAAAGAAGAAAGGGACAAAATCAAAACATTAACTACAGAACTCAAACAAATAGAGAACAGCAAAAACAGCCCACAACCACCGGAAGAAAGGAAATAGTAAAGATCAGAGCAGATATAAATAAAATAGAGAACAGAAAAACAATAGAAAGAATCAACAAGACCAAAAGTTGGTTCTTTGAAAGAATCAACAAAATTGACAAACCACTGGCCAGACTGACAAAAGAAAAACAGCAGAGGACACAAATAACCCAAATAAGAAATGAAATGGGGGACATTACAACAGACCCAAGTGAAATAAAAAGGATTATAACAGAATATTATGAAAAACTATACTCCAACAAATTTGAAAACCTAGAGGAAATGGATAATTTTCTAGAAACACACGGCCTACCCAAACTACAACAAAGTGATGTTGAAAATCTGAACAGACCCATAACAAGAGAAGAGATTTAAAAGGTAATAAAAAAAACTCCCAACAAAAAAAACGCCTGGCCCAGATGGCTTCACTGGAGAATTTTACAAAACATTTACAGAAGAGCTTGTACCAGTACTACTTAAGCTATTTCATAGCATAGAAGAGGAAGCAACACTTCCAAATTCATTCTATGAAGCCAGCATAATGCTGATACCAAAACGAGGTAAAGATGTCACAAAAAAAGAAAATTACAGACCAATATCTCTCATGAATATAGATGCAAAAATTCTCAACAAAATTCTAGCCAACAGAATTCAGCATCATATCAAAAAAATAATACACCACGACAAAGTAGGATTCATACCAGGTATGCAAGGATGGTTCAACATTAGAAAATCAATCAACGTAATCCACCACATAAATAAAAGCAAAGAAAAGAATCACACGATCATCTCAGTTGATGCAGAAAAGGCATTTGACAAAGTCCAACACCAATTCCTGATAAAAACTCTCAATAAAATAGGTATAGAAGGGAAATTTCTCAACATAATAAAGGGCATCTATGCAAAACCAACGGCCAACATCATTCTTAATGGAGAGAGGCTGAAAACATTCCCCTTGAAAACAGTAACAAGATAAGGATGCCCTTTATCACCACTTCTATTTAGCATTGTGCTGGAAGTTCTAGCTAGAGCAATAAGGCAAGAAAAAGAAATCAAGGGCATCCAAATTGATAATGAAGAAGTTAAACTGTCCCTGTTTGCAGATGATATGATACTATATGTAGAAAACCCTAAAGCCTCCATGGGGAATCTACTGGAACTAATAGAAAGATTCAGCAGGGTAGCAGGATACAAGATAAACATTCAAAAATCATTTGGATTCCTATACACCAGTAAGGAGAACGATGAAAAGGAAATCAGGAAAACAATACCGTTTTCAATAGCCCCTCAAAAGATAAAATGCTTAGGAATAAATCTGACCAGGGATGTAAAAGATCTATACAAAGAAAACTATAAAACACTACTGCATGAAACCCAAAGGGATCTACATAAATGGAAAAATATACCATGCTCATGGGCAGGCAGACTCAGCATTGTGAAAATGTCAATTCTACCCAAAGCAATTTACAAATACAACGCAATCCCGATCCAAATACCAACAACATTCTTCAAAGAGATGGAAAAACTAATCATTAACTTTATATGGAAAGGGAAGAAGCCCCGAATAAGTAAAGCACTACTGAAGAAGAAGAATAAAGTTGGAGGACTCACACTGCCTGACTTCAGAACCTACTATACAGCTACAGTAGTCAAAACAGCCTGGTACTGGTACAACGACAGATACATTGACCAATGGAACAGACTTGAGAACCCAGATGTAAATCCATCCACCTACGGTCACCTGATCTTTGACAAGGGCCCAAAGTCCATAAGATGGGGAAAAGGCAGTCTTTTTAATAAATGGTGCCGGCAAAACTGGATATCCATTTGCAAAAAAATGAAACAGGACCCATACCTCACACGGTATACAAAAACGACTTCAAAATGTATCAAAGACTTGAATATAAAGCCTAAAACTATAAAGTTCATAGAAGAAAAAATAGGACCAACACTTCAGGCCTTAATACATGGCATTAACAGGATACAAACCATAACCATCAACCCATGGAAAAAGTTCACACACAAAATGTAACAATCTTTGTTGGTTACCAGGGATGGGAGGGGTGGGGGGAAAATACTAAATAGGCAATAGATAAGTGGTATCTTGGGTGAAGGGTGAGACAGTACACAATACAGGGGAAACTAGCACAACCTGTACAAGGAAAGGTCATGGAAGCCCCATAGACACATCCAAACTCCCTGAGGGACTGAATTGCTGGGCGGAGGGCTGTGGCGACCATGGTCTCGGGGAACATCTAGCTCAACTGGCATGACACTACTTATAAAGACAATGCTGTACATTCTACCTTGGTGAGTAGTGCCTGGGGTCTTAAAAGCCTGTGAGCGGCTGTCTAAGATATTCCACTGGTCTCACCCCTTCGGGAGCAAGGGAGAATGAAGAGAACAGGATACAACAAAAAGATTAGTCCAAAGGACTAACTGTCCACAGCTACCAAGGCCTCCACCGGACTGAGTCCAGTACAGCTAGATGGTGCCCGGCTACCACCACTGACTGCTCTGACCAGGAGCACAACAGAGGGTTCTGGACAGAGCTGGAGAAGGATGTAGAGCATAATTCTAACTCACAAAAAAAAAAAAAGACCAGATTTACTGGCCTAAAGGAGACTGGAGAAACCTCGAGAGTATGGCCCCCAGACACCGTTTTAGCTCAGTGGTTAAGCTACCTCCGAGGTTCACTTTTCAGCCTGGGAGTGGACAGCCCCGTAAAACCAAATGAGACTAACGAGGTACAGGAGTCCAGTGACAAGGGCAAGAAGGCAGAAGGGGACAAGGAAGCTGGTGATAGGGAACCCAAGATTGAGTAAGGATAGTGTTGATGTGTTGTGAGATTGTTAACCATTGTCATAGGGGAACATGTGTAGTAACTGTTAAATGAGAAACTATTTTGTTCTGTAAGCCTTCATCTTAAGTGAGAATAACAGCACAATTGGAAGAGCGTAGTCAATGTCACTGAACTGTGCATGTAGAAATTTTTGAAATGGTGTATCTTTGGCTATGTGTCTTTTCACCAAAAAAAAAAGGTTGAGAAGTTAGAGGGTTAATATGTTGTGGGGTTGTTAACCAATGTCATAAAACAACATGTGTACTACTGTTCATGAGAAACTATTTGTTCTGTAAGCCTTCACCTGAAGTACAATAAAATATAAAAAAAAAGAAAGAAAGAAAAAAGAAACAGAAGCAAGTGGAAATCTTCTCTGAAGGAAGATAATATCAACCTATGCACCACATCATTTTATAAATAATTTCTTCAAGTATAATGTTCAGTACACAATCAAATATAACCAGGCACACAAGGAGCTAAGAAATATGCTCAAGAACCAAAACTGATACAGTGTAACCTGTGAAAGCTGAGGCTTGACGGGACTACCTTGTTTCTCCAGGTCTCACAAATTTTCCACATTTGACAGGGTGCAGTCTTACCACTTTTCTATCACTCACTTTAGTGGAAAATATTTGCGTTTTCTTTCTCTGACAGGTTTCCGCCTTACACAGGTTCCAGCTTTCACAGCTTTCACTGTAAAAGAAAGGGACCTACAAGCACCACAGATAGTGAAATTACCAGATAAATGTATAACACAACTACGCTCATAGAGATAAAAGCCAAATTTAAATTTCGGCAAGGTTCCTGAAACAAAAAGTGACTTTTTTAGATCTTCGAAGAAGCAGCTACAAATTCTAGAACCTAAAAGATTAGAGAGCGTGTATGTGTGTATGATTCAGGTGGAAGGGCATTGTTTTATTTTACTTTGACAGGTTTAAATCAGTATACTGTAAAGGACTTAGTTGACTTCTATCTTATGAATAGATTAAATATCAGAGGCACAACTTCCAGCTTTCATCTAGGATGTAAAAGTTTACAATAAGTCATTGCTTTTATCATAACAATTAGAAAAAAATGTATGTTTTTAAGGCAATGAGTAAGAAGTCAAGAGAAAATAAATTCCAGAGCGGGAAAAACCCTTCCTAGACTCAAGAAGCTCAGTAAACCCAAGCAGATGACTATAAAGAAAACCACACCTGGTTAAACTGCAGAACACTTAATTGTCCTCATGAGGAACCTGTACACAGACCAAGAGGCAGTCGTTTGAATAGAACAAGTGGACACTGCGTGGTTTAAAGTCAGGAAAGGGGTATGTCAGGGTTGTATCCTTTCACCATACTTATTCAATCTATATGCTGAGCAAATAATCCAAAAAGCCAAACTATATGAAGAAGCTGACTATATGAAGAAGAATGTAGCATCAGGATAGGAGGAAGACTCATTAACAACCTGAGATATGCAGATGACACAAGCTTGCTTGCTGAAAGTGAAGAGGACTTGAAGCACTTACTGATGAAGATCAAAGACTACAGCCTTCAATATGGATTATACCTCAACATAAAGAAAACAAAAGTCCTCACAACTGGACCAATAAGCAACATCATGATAAATGGGGAAAAGATTGAAGTTGCCAAGTATTTCATTTTACTTGACTCCACAGTCAATGCCCATGGAAGCAGCAGTCAAAAATCAAATGATGTATTGCACTGCACAAAAATGCTGCAAAAGACCTCACTAAAGTGTTAAAAAAAGGCAAAGATGTCACTTTAAGGACTAAGGTGCACCTGACCCAAGCCATGGTATTTTCAATCACCTCATATGCATGTGAAAGCTGGACAATGAATAAGGAAAACTGAAGAATTGACACCTTTGAATTATGGTGTTGGCGAAGAATACTGAATATACCGTGGACTACAGGAAGAAGGAACAAGTCTGTTTGGGAAGAAGTACAGCTAGAATGCCCCTTAGAAGCAAGGGTGACAAGACTTCATGTCACTGTCTCACATATTTTAGATATGTTATCAGGAGGGATCAGTCCCTGGAGAAGGACATCATGCTTGGTAAAGTAGAAGGTCAGCAAAAAAGAGGAAGCCCCTCAATGAGATGGATGCATACAGAGGCTGCAACAATGGTCTCAAGCCTATCAATGATTGTGAAGATGGCACAGGAGTGGGCAGTGTTTCGTTCTGTTGTACATAGGGTCGCTATGAGTCGGAACCAACTCAACAGCACCTAACAACAGCTAACAAGTTAAACTGCTAAACACCAAAAATTATGAGAAAATCTTAAAACTGCCAAAGAAAAGACATATTACATTTGGAGGAAAAACTGGACCAAAAAAAGAAAGAAGCCAGGAGACAATGGAACACTGTCTATAAAATGTTCAAAAGGAGGGGAAAATGCCAGCCTATAATTCTGTAAGAAGCCCTGGTGGCACAATGGTTAAGTGCTCTGTTGCTAACCAAAAGGTTGGTGGTTAGAACCCACCCAGTAGCTCTTCCAGCAAAAGGCCTGGCAATCTGCTCCCATAAAGATTATAGCCAAGAAAACCCTATGCATCAGTTCTACTCCGTAACATGGGGTTACTATGAGTCAGAATCAACTCAATGGCACTTGACAACAACAGCAAAAAGTACTCAAAAGAGATTAAAACTAAAAGAGTGTCAGATTAGATAAAGAAAACAAGGAGATCCACAGACAGGTTGAAAGTAAAAGGTTGGAAAAAGATATGCCATGCCAACACTAACCATAAACCTGGTAGGGTGGCTATATGAGAACCTAAGTAGACAGCAAGTCAGGGAGTATTGCAAGAAAGAAAGAGGCATTTGACAAAGATCTTCAGGAAAATATAGCAATCTTAAGTATGATGCAATTAATAATAAAATTCCACAGAACTAAAGGTAGAAATAGATAAATACCAGGAAGCCCCAGTGGCAGAACGTTTAAGCACTTGGCTGCTAAGTGAAAGGTTGGCGGTTCAAACCAATCCACCGGCTGCTCAGGAAAAAGACCTGGCTATTGGCTTCCGTAGAGATTACAGCCTAGAAAACCCTTTGGAGCGGTTCTACTCTGTCACGTGCAGTCAACTCGATGGCACCCAACAATGAGAGATAAATACCAGAAACCCATTCATTCAGTGTGAATTCAAACTTAATCCTATTTTAATTTCATTTCTAACTTTTAATTAGTAGTCCCTGCTATGGGAAAAAATAGTAAACTGCTGTACCTTCCTCGCAAAGATGCCAGAGTGGGCACATGCACCACTGTCATTCCTAGACAAGTGTGCAGCCGTGTGTGGACGCAACAGAATAAAACTTGTGCTTGCTTCAGTCTCTCTCTGAGGCTTGTCTCCTGGAGAATGGTCACTTAAAAAAGCTCAGCCAGCTAAGCAGTGACCACAAGGCGACCCTTAGGAAATGATTGATTCACAGCATCTTTGAATCACTTACCTTTTCTAGCCTCTCAGTGGTAAAACAAAGAGGTTAGCCTAAATAATTTGTTTAAGGTCCTGGTCTGCTCACAAATTCCTGTTGTGTTCTATTTGGGACTTATTACATTGAATAATTGAGTTCTTCCAACTCAGTGACACCATCATACAATCACAGGCTCTTAAGATTAAAGAGCATGGGATGAATGGACCACAGCTACCAAGGCCTCCACCAGATTGAGTCCAGTACAGCTAGATGGTGCCTGGGTACCACCACTGACTGCTCTGACCGGGATCACAACAGAGAGTCCTGGACAGAGCTGGAGAAGGATGTAGAACAAAATTCTAACAAAAAAAGACCAGG
The DNA here is from genome assembly GCA_030035585.1 of Dugong dugon. Taxonomy (NCBI): domain Eukaryota; kingdom Metazoa; phylum Chordata; class Mammalia; order Sirenia; family Dugongidae; genus Dugong; species Dugong dugon. Next base: position 23,040,559 of record CM057481.1, on the reverse strand, counting down.
TTTACTGGCCTGACAGAGACTGGAGAAACTCTGAGAGTATGGCCCCCGGACACTCTTTTAGCTCAGTGGTGAAGTCACTCCTGAGATTCACTGTTCAGCCAGGGGTTGGACAGCCCCGTAAAACAAAACGAGACTAATGAGGCACAGCAGTCCAGGGACAAGGACTAGAAGGCAGGAGGGGACTGGAAAGCTGGGGATAGGGAACCCAAGGTTGAGAAGGGAGAGTGTTGACGTGTCGTGGGGTTGTTAACCATCATCATAGGGAAATATGTGTACTGTTTAATGAGAAACTATTTGTTCTGTAAACCTTCATCTAAAGTACAAAAAAAAAAAAAAAGAATTATCTATGTGAGATCAAATTGACAACAGCAACTCAGAAGGTTTGATGGGAAGCCTAGGGGACAGTGAGTTAAAGATAATGGTGATGGAATAATTTGGAAAAGGATAGTGAGAATAGCAGCACAACTGGAAGAATGCAATCGATGTCACTGAATTGTACATGTAGAAATTTTTGAAATGGTGTATCTTTGGCTATGTATATTTTCACCAAAAGAAAAAGGTCCTCCAAGGTTGAGAAGAGAGAGTGTTGACAGGTCGTGAAGTTGTTAACCAATGTCATAAAACAATATGTGTACTGACTGTTTAATGAGAAATTATTTGTTCTGTAAACCTTCATCTAAAGTACAATTTGAAAAAAAAAGAAATATTTAAAAAAAGAAATAAATGAAGACTAAAGAGCATGGAGTTTCTGGAGCCTGAGGAAAGAACGGTGTCAGTTGTATTACACTGTTGTCTGCTTTGGATCTGGAGCCCTCTGGTGGATAGGAAGTTAACTGAGATTCCCAAGTTTGAACTAGAAGATTTGGGACAAGTGGCAGGCTTTGAAACCTTAGATTCTTTTTCTAGAGGTAAAATAAAATCATTGATTTTTAACACTTGAGGGATACCAGTATGTTATTCTTTGCTGAACACTGGGCTGGATGATAATCCTGGGCAGAAGATTTAGACTATAAAATTGAATAAGAAGCTAAACCTGGAAAAAAAATGCTGGAAATATTTAGGAGAAAGATAAGTAATCATGTTTGGCAGGAACACCAAATTGAATCTTGGAGTGTTTAGACGTCCATTTCAAGGTGGTAAAAGAACATTTCCTGACACTGTGGCAAAACAGAAATCTTTCCTTTCATCCGCTTTGTCCCTTCCTTCCTAACCCTTAGTTGTGGGGGGGATGGGAGGCTCTTATCAGGAAAAAAAAGAAACCTTTAAATATTTAAACAGAGGAGTGTAATCCAGGGAGTGGGATGGAAGAACTGAGAAAATAAACAGAGCTGAGTGAAGTATTCAGAGATTAATCGCAGCAGAAAGCCACTACCACCCTTCAACTGGACAGGCAAAGGGACCTCAAGTCAATTGGCCAAAACTGCACCACAGTGAGCATGTCCAGCAAGAGATGGAGCCCCAGACAAATGTAGCTGCTGTCTGATAGGCAGCCCGAGGCAGAGAGAGATGTGGGGGAGGTCTCCCTTCTCCGTTCTCCTACCAGTGCCTTCCATTGGCCAAATATCATCCAAAGCCAGCTGATCTAGGAGCTTGAGCAACACAGACTGCAAGGGCTGGCCCCTGTGGTTCAGAAAAGGGCAGAGGAAGGGTGTAGGATTGTTATGAGTGCAAACTGGCCAAGGACTGGCACAGTAAAGAATAGAAGTTCCGATGTTAGAGCTGATAAATATTAGCAATAGAGAGGTTTGTTTTTCTTACAGATGTTTGTAGAAGTAGAGCATGGACCTGCAGGGCCAGTTTCACAGATGTGCAGTCACACAGGGCCCTGTACATGGTCTAGTACCCTGCTGTCACTGTCTTGAAATTCTTAATGATTTTTGAACAAGGGATGCCCCACATTTTCATTTTGCACTGAGCCCCACAAATTATGTAGCCAGTCTTAGGGATCAACCATCTATAACCTGTAGCTGTGGAATGTGGATAATGTGACTCTGCCGTCATCTTTCCAGGATAGAGCTAGGACCCACCACCCACAAGAGACATTGGAATAGGAGTAACCCTGTAGTTGACTTCAAGAGCTGGACAGTAGTGTCAGTCAAGACCCAGGGCAAAGGGAAGAGGGGTAGAAAAGAAAAAGGGAGGGGACTAGAAGCACCCATATAAGGCAGACTCTGTGTGGACTGAGATGAAACCTAATAAGTATGGATAAATAAATATTCTACACCATCTTCTGGACTCCTAAATGTGTGATATCTTCTACGTGTAAGATTGAGTCTTTTCTGTTCTTTCCAGTCAATGTTCCTTCCAGACATTGCTGAGTGCTATAGTAAGAGCCCTGGTGGCACAGCAGGTGGCACAGTTAAACTTCCGGCTGCTAACCCAAAGGTTGGAAGTTTGAACCCACCCAGAGGGTCCGTGGGAGAAAAGACCTGATGATCTGCTCCCATAAAGATTACAGCCTAGGAAACGCTACGGGGCAGTTCTACTCTGTCACATTGGGTCACTATGACTCGGAATGAACTCGATGGCACCTAACAACATAGTAGGATTACGATAGTCATTTCACAGAAGAGAGCATAAAATCCATGAAAAGTTTTACAAACACCTCATCTCCTCTCAAGTTTTCTGTGAAAGCAGTTTGGTAAAAGGAATTTACAAGTTTTAATACAGATTATAATTTTATTACTCAGAACACTCAAATGTGCTTGATTTTACAATTTCCTATGCTTCTAAGCTCTTCTGATTATTGTACGCACTGCTCAACAGCTATGGGTCAGAAGTTTTTAAATTCACAGGCTCTGCCTACTTTAAATCATCTATTTCCATGCAGACCGAAGAAGCTGGACTCTTGAATTTTTTACCTTTCTTGTACTAAGATCTTAGTAGCAATGTTTATTTTGAAGGTAATAAATGTTAGAATTAATTAGGAAAGAGTCCCTGGGTAGCACAGATGGTTAAACACTCAACTACTAGCTGAAAGGTTGGCAGTTTGAACCCACCTGAAGGTGCCTCAGAAGACACCAATCTTCTTCTGAAACATCACAGCCTTGAAAACCCTATAGAGCAGTTCTACTCTGCACACATGGGATCTCCATGAGTCAGAATCGACTCAACGGTAACTAACAACAACATCTTTCAAAGTATATTGAGATTTTTATTTCACTCATCTATTTAGTGTTCATGATCTGCTAGGAATTGTTCTAAGTGCTTTATGCATAGTAACTCATTTAATTCTCATAAAAACTCTGTAAAGAGATACTGTTATTATTTCATTTTACAGATGAGGAAACTGAGACACGAAGTGAACTTGGAATGTGCATAAGTGAAGTCCCTGAAATAACTTTTATAAATCTTCTATTCTTAAACTATTTTCCCTTTTACTGGGGATATTTATGAGTAGGAAGAAACAAGGAAGGTTTCCGGATATTTTACACCTCCTTTACCTAAGCTCTGTTTTGTAAAAGCTCTGAAGAATGCTCCACTTTAGCTGCTCATCAAAACTGCCATAGTATTCACTCTCTATGCACCATTTCTACCATTCTTTAATGTATAACATGCATTGTGTTCACATTTACCAGGTCCCTCTTTAAGCACAGGGAACACAGATTTACAGAAGGTGTCTGCCCTGAGGGAGACACACAAGTAAACAGAATGAAAAGAATATGTTAGCAGGCAGGAGGAACACCTGACCCCTCCAAGTATAAGCATCCTTGAGGGGTGATCCTTGCACTGAATCTTGAAGGGAACTATATAGTTCACTAAGGAGCCCTGGTGGCACAATGGTTAAGTGCTTGGCTGCTAACCAAAAGGTCAGCAGTTTGAAGGAAAAGGAGAAAAGACATGGCAATCTCCTCCCATAAAGATTACAGCCTAGGAAATCCTATGGAGCAACTCTACTCTGTCCTATAGGGTCGCTATTAATCGGAATGAACTCAACAGCACTCAAGCGCAACATATAGTTCACTGGGCAGACAAGCAAAGGAAGGATTTCCTGTATTGGCATGTAGAGAGGCAAAGGCATGACATAGCATACTAAATCTGTGGAACTCCAATGGCTTAAGTGAAGAGTATGTGTGGTAGAGCAAATGTGTGGAACAAACGAATCAGTCATCGAAGAAATACAACCAGAATGTTCCTTAGAAGTGAGTATGGCGAGACTTTGACTCACTTACTTTGGACGTGTCATCAGGAAAATCCAATCCTTACAAAAGTATATCATGTTTGGTAAAGTAAAAAACAAAAAACCAAACCAGTTGGCATCAGTCAATTCCGAATCATGACAACCTCATGTTGTTAGAATAGAACTGCTCCATAGGGTTTTCAAGGCTGTGACCTTTCAGAGTTGCCTCTGAATGGGTTCAAATCACCAACATTCAGTTAGTAGTCAAGCACTTAACTGTTTGTGCCACCCAGGACTCCTTGGTAAAGTAGAGGGCCAACAAAAATGAGGAAAAGCCTCAATAAGATGGGTTGATGCAATAGCAAGACCCAGCAACGTTTCATTGTTATATACATAAGGTCACCATGAGTCAGGGCTGACTCAACAGCAACAACATGTTGTGTGCTTTTGAGCCAATTCCAACTATACTGACCCTATATGACAGACTAGAACTGCCCCATAGGGTTTCCTAGGCTATAATCTTTATGGGAGCAGATAGCCAGGTATATTCTCCTGTGTAGCAGCTGGTGGGTTTGAACGATCAACCTTTCTTAGCAGCTGAGTGCTTAACCATTGCACTACCAGGGCTCCTTAACAACAACATATGTGGTGTTAAAAAATACTTTTCAAAAAAACATATTATGATCTGCTAGGCATTGTTCTATACTCATAATCATGACTCTCTTATAGATATAAAAATGAACATGTGTTCAAGATCTTATTTTCCTCACCAGGCACATTTATATTATTTATATTTATATTACTTATGTTAAATTTTAACTGGTTCAAAAGACAAGTCCAAAGACTAAGCACATTTGTGGATCAGGAATATTAAAATGAATGTGCAAATGGAGGTAAAGATGGCTTCTTCCACAGTGAGAGTAGGAAGTCAATTGAACTTCTACTGGACAAAATTTACATGTCTATGTACAACAATTTTGCATTGCTGTCACTTATCTATAATTTAGCATTGTAAAATAACTTCCACAGAATCAGAATCAGAGAATGATGGTGACTTCCATGCAGTTTTCCATTGAACCACAGATTTTTTTCCTACAGTGGCAGTGGTAAGAGACAAAATTGGTCAAATAATTCAGGGACCATGTCAGAAAGAGCCTCACATACCACACTAAGGAGGTGTAGTTTTTCCCATTACTTAGTCTGTGAGCAAAGGAGGTTCTTGAAGAGTCAAGCAGGGGAGTGCCTGGATCACCTATTGTTGGAGGAACATTCATTGGCAGCAGGGGAAAGCCTGACTGAAGTGGTACAAGGATGGAAACATGAATAAAATTTAGGAAGCTGATGAAAAAGAAAATTTGAGGACCACAGCAATGGTAAAGAGAAGAGTGACTAACAAACACTAGAAAGTGGCATCAAGTAGATTTAGTGAATGTGGATGTAAGGGATGAAGAGTAGAGAAGCAGTCGTTGGTGGTTTTTAAGTTTCTGGCTTAAACTGGGTGGATAGTGGCACACCCACCAACACAAGAGGTGCAAGCACGTGAGGAAAAGTAAACTCAGTTTTGTGCACCCTGAGCTTAAGGTGCCTGCAGGATATCCGGCACCTCTGGGTGGTACAAACAATTGAAAGGTTGGCGGTTCAAGTCCACCCAAAGGCACCTTAGAAGAAAAGCCTGGCAATCTACTTCTGAAAAAAATCAGGCATTGAAAACGCTGTGGAGCACAGTTCTACTCTGACACACATGGGGTCGCCATGAATCTGAATGGACCAGAGGGCAACTGGTTTACGGGTAGGATATCCTAATGATGTATCAAGAAGGTGGCTGGACAGGATCCCAAGAGAAGTCTTGAAATGGAGTTCAGAGGCTATTGGCAGGCAGTGGTCTTTGGAGCATCTAGGGCGTAAGAGGGAGCCCTGAAGGTCTCTGGGAAAGTCCAGCCTAGAGGTAGGCGCAACAGAGACCCAGCGGAGGCCCGCGCAAGTGACACCCCCTGCCCTAGTCGCTGTCGCCTTCGGCGCGGCACGAGATACTTTCCCTAGGCGCCTGACAAGCGACACTCGTGACCCTTCCGCCCGTTAGGCCCAGCCGCATCCGGCGGGACCTGGCCGCGCAGGCCCCACTTCCGCTTCCGCTTCCGCTTCCGTTTCCGGAAGGAGTTAGTGGGCGGAGTGGTGCGGGGCTGAGGGCTGTAAGCATTTGGTCAAGGGAGCATCTTTTGCGCGTCCGGTGGGCTCCTGCGAACGGGCGCGGCGGGGCCCCGAAGGGCAGGGAGGGCGCCCCGGGGCGGATGCGACGCCCGAACCCTTCGGGCCCAGCGGCGGCCCGGGGGCGTGAAGTCGAAGCGCGGGGCCTGAGGAAGCGTGGCCGGAGGGCGGCGCCAGGGCCAGGCGAAGCGAAAGGCTGCGGCCCTGAGCCCGCGGGGCGTGAGGAGAACAGGCAAAGGAGGAGGATGGTGGCCCCGGTGTCTGGGAGAGAACAAGTGGAAAGTGAGACGTCTGGTGAGGCGTCCGGAGCTGGGAAGGCCACGAGGCGGCGAGTGGAGGGGCCGGGAGGCCTGTCTCGGGACCATGTGGGCCGGTCGAGTGCGGACGGAGTGGATGTAGAAGCAGCGAAGGAGGCCAGGCTCCCCTTGCAGTCAGGAAGACACAGTAAGAAAGCACTCAGTGGTCACTCCTTTTCCACCTTTTGCTCCTCAGCTTGTCAGCTCCGTCCTTGTTTCACTAGTAGTCTTTAACTTTAATCTGCGTGATTTTTACTGATGCACATGATCAGGAGAAGGAAAACGGGATTATTCTGAAAGGTGTTTGCCCTGTTAGGAGCCCTTGGTCAGAATTCCTATAGGAGAAATTCCTTCTAATGACCCATTTTGGCTAGTGTAAAATGATGATGGTGGGGGTTTTTCAGCTGTTTTAGAGTTTATACAGGTTTTTATGTAGCTCTTTAACTGAAAATAGGTATTTTATTTAAAAACAAAGTGTATTTCCATACAGCTATTCAGGGAAATAAAGATAGGTGGCTTAGTAAGTTTTTATTTTAAGTGGCATTCCTTCCTCCTTAATGTAAAATCTTTTCTGGTATGTTTTGTTGTTTTGATCAGCCAAGGAAAAAAGAAAAGTTACTGAAGCTTCAAGGGATGATCCACAGCCAGGAATTGACCTGGTAAGGAAGGAATCGTTAACCAGTTCGGAATCTTTCCAAACAGTGGATTGCAGTGAATTTCAGAGTATGGCTTTCTTGCAGTCTTTGAGTAAGGAAGGTTTGGTAGAAGGTATTAAAAGAAGAATTCAGATTAAAAAACTTAAAAGTTTAGAGAGCGTACCTCTCAACATAACCGAAGAAAAGGCTACACAAAATATTAACGTTGAATTCCAAGATGAACTGTACAAGAATACTCCAAAATATTCTTGTAACAGCTTGTCACCTGGAATAGAAAATAATTCTGTTTTAAAGTTATATGATTGTAATTGTTTCCCCTATTTTAAGGGTTGTAATGATGAAAACAACCTTGAATGTAAACCTGATGGTGGATGTATGCATGTAGCAGAAAATTCCTCAAAGAAAGAAAATCTTAAGAGTCTTGCAGAGAAGAGTGATATAAATAGTATTCCACAACTTTTACAAGCTGAAGAAAACTTAATGGGAGTAAATAAATTATTGCTGGAAGAAAGTGATTTATACCAAAGTACAAATAATGGCTTGCTTTCCTGCCTTGAAAATGAAAAAAATAAATATTCAATGGAGGAGAGCAGTATTGGGAAAAAACCTAAGAAAAAGATGAAGTTGTCTGAAAAAAGAGATGAAACAGTTACTGAGCTGAGCTTCTGTAATGTGTATAACAAGTCTGAGTTGGTGTTACAAGAAAATGAAATGTGTGATGAAGGTAAAGAAGCAGGGACTTCGGAGACTAAAAAAGACCCTTGCAAAGTTATGAGGAACATAAACCATAACACACGCTCTCCAGTGGATCATTCATTAAGCCTCCCAGAAACAGTAGGGAAAAAAACAAGTCCTGAACATGAGATAAATGCTAAATTTCAGAAAACCCTTGACCCACTTTTGAAAGAAGAAACAAAGACTGCTTCAGAGCCCTTAGTATGTAAAAACATGGAGCCAGAAGAACATTTAAAGTCGGTGAAAAGCTCAATAGTGAAGTCACCTAGTGATACGTCGGATCTTTCTGATTACTGTCATATTGGAAGTCCATCACAGGAAGAGTTTGGAAATGAAGCTGAAGAATCAAAGTTAAGCTGTCAGAGAACAATACCAATGACTGGTAAAAGAACTTGGCCTTGTTATTCATGTGCTAGAATATCTGTCCAGTGTTGGAAAAAGACTTCCTTGCCAGAATCAAAGTACTTACTTTCTGGGTCTGGGGAAAGTTTGAGTCATGATGATTTTCTTAAACACCCAACAAATCAGACTCACTTAACTGATTCCAAAGTATTGTTACAGAGTTCCATAACAGAAACAAACACTGAATCTTCAAGTAAAGAAAAATTGGATTCCAGTGTAAATTGCCTGTCTTCAGTTTCTGCAATAGAACCTATGGTTCCAGAGGAATGTATAATCAGTGATGATAAAAAAGCAAGGTCAGAGGATCTGAGCAGAAGTGGGCCAGAGATAGTTTCGAATCCTGCTGAAGATACTCAGTTAACTAATGTTACTCAAAGCTTGACAGGAAGTAAAAAAAAAGATAGAGGGAATTTAGCAAAACCTAATTTGACAGTGGCTTCCCAGGATGGCCAGGAAGCAAATAACTCTACAGGCAAATCTATTCATCGAAAAGCATGTATTGCTAAGCAGACACTTGTGGTTCCAGATTTGGTTAAAATATTGAACACAGGACGGCTGACTAATTTTAAAATTCCCTTGCTTAAGAATAAAACAGAGAAAAGAAAAGAAGTAAATATCAAGTCATCAGAGAGAGAAGCTTATAGTCCCCTAGAACGTCTTGACAGTTTATCTGTAGCAGAGGTAAGACAAAATAGGAGTAAAGAAAATGTCTCCACAGTAACTTCAGGAACTCAATCTTTTAACATACAAAATAGTACAACTCCAGTGCAGGCGAGTTCTGACTCATTCTACAGTAAAAATTCCAGTGGTGTTTCTTCAGGCTTCTCAAAGCAAGGTAGTAATAAACCATCCGGTCACATCTCCGAACTAGGCAATATTGTTTCTAACAAGGAAGCCATTTCTCTTACAGTTAAAAATAATACTTTTTCTTGTGATCCTGGATGTATAGAGAAAAGTACCGCCTTCTGCTCTAATGAACAGGACACATTTGAACCAGTTTCCTCTGAAGATAGTGGTAAAAAAATGACTAAGAGCTTTTCAAAAATTAAAGTGGAGTTTCCAGATATTCTTAAAGCTTATGAAGATGATGTCCTCTTAATTGACGTAATTCAAGATGACCCAGACCTCTTTGGAGTTTCCAGTGAAGGGGAGCTTTCTTTTACTTCAGAAGTCCCCATGATAAGCCTGGAGCCCAGTGTTGCTGAAGAGCACCAAACAACAGACTCCAAGCACATGGAACTTCCAGAAAAAAAAGAACCAAATGATGACTTGAGGTATGCATGTTCAAGTATGCCCTTTGGTGCAGATTTTTGTTGGGGATTTCAGAAGCACTTTAGACTCTCAGGTGTCACTAATTTACCAGTGATAATTGAAGCTCCATTTTTTTTTAACCCAGTCATTTTTTAAATGTAATATATTACTTCTGAGACCCAGAAATGCTAAAACTTAGAGTAGAAGTAAAGGATTGTATGTATCTTGGACAATATAATGGAGCAGATAAGCTTTTCAAAATTTAAAAATGGTGATTTATAAAATGGCTTTTTGAATTACTGAAGTTGCTTCTTTGAAAAGTCAAATTAATTTTCATATGTTCTTTAATTATTATGAATATGCAGATACACTTTTATTTCAGCCAGGTTACTTATTAAGGTGAGTGCTGTATATATTAATCCATTTTCTGGGGCTTGTTGGATAAAAAAATTCATTTTCAGGGAACCAAGAAGTCTTAGAAAGTTTTATTTAAAGTAAATGAGACTGGAATCAAAAGTTAGCTTAAATTTAGATGTGTGTGTTTCATGATTTTACTTTTAAGATGATGGTGATGGCTTTAAAATGATGATGATTCTCCCCAAATAGGGCATTGCTGAGGCAACTTTAGATGGACCCATGTAGTAAGCCTTCATGCTCGGAGCTTAATCTGTTTTCGTTGGCCCAAGTTGTTTTTAATATTATGTCATATTTTACTGAACTTTTACCATTCTTCAAGCTCTATATTAGTATGTCACAATACTTTAATATTAGAATGTTCTGTGAACAGATTTAAAGAGAAACATGAAAACACTTTCACTAAAATTCAAAGGTGTGTGATTTAAATGTCTCTGGTATTTATAAATTTTATAGTCAGCTTTATGATATCACACCCATCTTGATGCTCTCAGTGTTGCAAGAAATTATAACTTATCACCAAATAGTGTGCTTTCTGTGTGCCAAATAACAGAACCAAGAGCTTTATAATTTATTTTTAACCACTTAATGATGTAGGATGGTAATCTGCCCATTCCAAAATGGAAAAAATGAAGATGACAGTTTGTCACTTGGCCAAGGCCACACTGCTAGTAACAGAGCCTGGATTTGAACCCAGGTCTATCTTACTCTAAAACTAATGGTTAAGAGCTTGACCTTTATAGTCTAATCTAGGTTATTTAATCTTCTTCTTGACACTTACTAACTGTGTGACCTTTGGGGCAAATTATTTCACCTTAAAAAACTTGTAAAAAGAGAAAGCACTTGCCTCGGGATTGTGAGGATTAAATCACAGAATGGATGGATAAGGTTTTAGCATGGCATGGACAAGTATAAGGGTTCAATAAAGGAAGGTTTTTTTAAAAAGTTAGTTTTTTTTTTTTTTTATTCTTGTTACACAATGCTTCCTTCAAGGAATGTAAAGGAAAAATAGAACAGCTCTTGCCTTCAAAAGCGAACATCTCTGTTGGCCAACAAAATGTTGACAATGAGCTACAGCCAAAAATAGAGAAAGATAAATGTTGTGAATTAAAGGTTAGGATGTTTGCTGGTTTTTTATTTATTTATTGAAGAATAAAGGCTGATTTTACAAAAATGATACATGTTTATTACATTAAAGTGTAAAATGAGGGGAAAATCCCACCATGCAAAATAATAAAATTAATTGCTGACAATTTGTGTGAAGAATTCCAGACATCTGTCTAGACATGGAAACCCTGGTGGCGTAGTGGTTAAGAGTTACGGCTGCTAACCAAAAGGGTGGCAGTTCAAGTTCACCAGACACTCCTTGGAAACCCTATGGGGCAGTTCTGCTCTGTCCTGTAGGGTCACTGTGAGTCGGAATTGACTCGACAGCAGTGGGTTTGGTTTGGTTTTTGGTATCTAGGTATATTGTTGTTGTTGTTAGGTGCTGTGGAGTCTGTTCTGACTCATAGCGACCAGTCCTGTCCTGCACCATTCTCACAGTCATTGCTATATTTAGGCTCACTGTTGCAGCTACTGTGTCAGTCCATCTCATCAAGAGTCTTCCTGTTTTTTGCTGACCCTCTACCTTACCAGGCATGATGGTCTTCTCCATGTCCTAATCCATACTGAAGGCTGTAGTCTTTGATCTTCATCAGTAAGTGCTTCAGATCCTCTTCGTTTTTAGCAAACAGGGTAGGGTCATCCGCCTCTTGATAATATGTCCAAAGAGATGAAGTCTCGCCATCCTTGCTTCTAAGGAGCATTCGGGGTGTACTTATTCCAAGACAGGTTTGTTCATTCTTCTGGCAGTTCATGGTATATTCAGTATTCTTCATCAACACCGTAATTCAAAGGCATCAATTCTTCTTCAGTCTTCTTTATTCTTTGTCCAGCTTTCACATATGCATATGAGGTGATTAAAAATAGCATGGTTTGGGTCAGGCCCCCCTTAATCCTCAAAGTAACATCTTTGCTTTTCAACACTTCAAAGAGGTCTTTTGCAGCAGATTTGCGCAATGCGATATGTCATTTAATTTCTTGACTCCCTGTTCCATGGGCGTTGATTGTGGATCCAAGTAAAATGAAATCTTTGACAACTTCAATATTTTCTCCGTTTATCATGATATTGCATGTTGGTCCAGTTGTGAGAGTTTTTGTTTTCTTTATGTTGAGATATAATCCATACTGAAGGCTGTAGTCTTTGATCTTCATCAGTAAGTGCTTTAAATCCTTTAAATCCCCTTTGTTTTCAGGAAGCGCAAGGTAGGGTCATCTGCGTATCACAGGTTGTTAATAAGTCTTTCTCCAATCCTGATATAGTCTGGCTTCTCAGATTATTTGCTCGGCATACAGATTGAATAAGTATGGTGAAAGGATACAATCCTGACATACACATTTCCTGATTTTAAACCACGCAGTGTCTCCTTGTTTGTCTGAATGACTGCCTCTTGGTCTATGTCAGGTTCCTCACAAGCACAATTAAGTGTTCTAGAATTCTTATTCTTCACAATGTTATCCATGATTTGTTATGATCCACACAGTTGAATGCCTTTGCATAGTCAATAAAACACAGGTAAACATCTTTCTGGTATTCTCTTCTTTCAGCCAAGATCCATCTGACATAAGCAGTGATATCCCTTGTTCCATGTCCTCTTCTGAATCCAGCTTTAGACAACAGCATTTGCTTTCCTAATATGAAAGATAAGCACAGCAGTACACATTCACTTTTTCTCCCACCCTGTCCCCCACGTTTTTGTTAATTTTTTTATTTTACATTGTTAAATCTTGTGTCATTTATATTCTCTTCAGTAATCTGTATTCACAAAGATTCTTGCTCTTAGTTCTTTACTTAAATAGATCCAGTGCTTACCACCAGTCCTTTTTACTCTTTTTTACTTTCCTCAAATCTTGATTATTTTGATTCATCTCTTAATTGACTAAATTTCAAAGCAGTTTTCTTCAAGAAGAATTCACAATTGTTGTGTTCCCTAACATCTTGGATGCTTAAGAATGACTGTTGTCTAAGAGCAAATTATCTGTGTGTAAAACTCTTAGTTTACTTCTTTCCTCCTAACAACCATGTAGATATTGCTCCCCTGCTTTCTGGTTTCAGTGTGGTAGTGGAGAAGTCAGGTCAAAATACTTCTCCCACTGCTCCTCTTGAAGCTGCTTTCTCCTCATTCTCCTGCTGCTATTCCTCCTCCTCCTCTTCTCTTCCTCATCCCCTGCTCCCCCCCCCATCATCATCATCATCATGAATCTTGAGATTGATAATTATGTATCAGTTTTTCCTCAGAGAAGGTGAGACATTTTGGTTTGTAGTATCGTTTCTACTTCAGATGATTTTTCTGTTACTGTCTTTGCACTTGATTTCCATTGGCTTCAGAAGAACCAGTTACACTTGGATTGCTTCTTATTCGTTTTTCATATCTGCTTCTGAGTTTCAGTTTTTAAATAAACTTGAAAATTTCCTCAGTGGTTATTTTAATATTTTCACTTGTTTTTCTGCACCGGAAATACCAATTTTACTAGCTTCCACAGTGCTAAGATAAACCTTAACATGGAAAAATGGATGATAACCAAAAGATTTGCCAATAGTGCGCAGAAAGTCATTAATGATTCTGTGACTGAATGAAGCTTAAGAAAATATTATTTCAAATTTTAGCTCTAGCCCTCTTACCAATCAGTTCCTAGTTCATATACTCCCCAAAGCCCCCAAGACACCAAGAAGTTGAGGCCTATTTCTGTTGTATCAAAATTGAAATAGAAGATGGGAGGGCAAGGCCCAGATATTGGCAGAAACTTTGGACTACTACTAACTGGTAAAACAGATAGACAAACCTGAGCTTATTTAATGTTTGGGGGAAGTATTCTCAGACCTGTTAGGAAGAATTTGCAAAGTATTTAAGTCATGTTAGCATGCTTATTATAGCTCTCCACAGTGGGGAAAGTCTGTATTAAAATCCAAAGCGTTAGGAGTGAAACTTTATTAGAACTCATTTGCTAAAACTTGAGCTGATGAGTTGGAAATATGTAATGGGTAAAATTGGTAAAACTTTTGAATCAGCCTGTAAATACAGTTAGAAATGATCTGAGAATGTCTGTAATAGTTAGTGCTAGTTAATCTGTACGAGAACATAGGATTATCCTCAATCGTCAGAATTTTATTACATGCTAAAACATCACTTGGATAATCTACAGTGGATCATTGAGTTTTTAAGAATATTCCAAAAATTTAGGGAAATTATTGTGTAGCTGGGGGGGGAACTAATGTATTGAAACAAAAATACATAAATTGGTGTACTAATAATACTAGGAATTTAGAGAAGAGAGATGAAGGGACATCTCGGAAGAGCTAAAAATTGTACAGATCTTGAAGCTTGGGTTGATTTAGGTTGACAAGGGGGGAAAGTTTGGTGGAGGAGGAGAGATAATGAGGAAAATGCAGGCAAAAAGGTAAAGGTAGACATGAACGTGGCCGTGTAGGGAAGGTTATGAAGCCTTTCCTGACTCCTTCAGGCCCTTCTGGTTCCCATAGCACCTTATATTACCTCGGTTATGGCACTTATTTAATAATAGTATAATTTACATCTCTCTCACCTGCTCAACTTTTGGACTCCTTAATAGTAGTAAATGTCCATGTCTTATTTACCATTGCAAGCCCAGACCCTTGTACACTGAGGGAGGGGAAAGAGTTAAGCTGAATTCCTGCTGTCTTATAGGCTGTTTCTCAAGTACCCAGGTTGGAATATATGTAAATGGAAACAGCGAATTCTTTCTTTCCATAGCGAATAGATACTGAAGAATAGTGGAAAATAAGATTTAATAAGTAGGTTGATGCCAGATTAAGGAGGCCTGGAAAATCAGGCATGAAAATTTGAACTCAGTACACAATCAATGCTGGCAGTCTAGTGGGGAGATGGATGTTACAGCCATATCACCTTCACAACTTAGACTTAAATCTATAAGGAACCATTGTGGTTTCTGGAACCAGTATATAATAAACACAGACTTCCATGGGGGAAAAAAACCTGGCACCAATGCACAGAAAATAAAAACCTACCGCCTTTACCCAAGCATTTGAGTCCCGTTAGAGCCCCGGTGCTATAGTGGTTAAGTGCTACAGCTGCTAACGAAATCCACCAGCCGCTCCTTGGAAACCCTGTGGAGCAGTTCTACTCTGTCCTGTAGGGTCACTGTCAGTTGGAGTCAACTTGCCAGCAACGAGATTGATTTTTTTTTTTTTTTGTAAAGTTTAGACCCATGCCTAACATGATTCCAGCCTGGGAAAATTGTATCCCATCTCAACTAACCAGCCCTACTTAAACTTTCTCAGAACCTGATTTAACCCCAGTTTTTCCCCAAGATCTCGGCCTTCTAGAGTACAGTAGTATTATCACCAGTTTTACAATACCAAATGACAATAAGGTTTCCACCATAAGTAAAGGTCATTCTCTCTCCCTTGTGTATTTGAATTCCTCAGCCTTTGTTTCAAGAAGTTTACTTTCTTCGATCTTTTTCTCCACTGAATATCCAAGGCACCCTAACTGTGCTGCAGATTTTTATACAATTGTAAGAACTGATGTTTAGTGTCTACCCTGTGTTAGACACATTGCTTACATTATTTCATTTAGTGCAACAATTCTGACGTTGAAACTCTCCCTATCTTTAAAATTGAGTCAAATTGATTAACTTTCCAAAAGGACACACAGCTGGTGTCCGCTGAGATCTTAATCCAGAGCTCTGAAGTCTGCTGCTTTCTCCAAAACAGCATGCTGGAAGAGTGGCATTCTGGTTCTTTCTGTGGCTTTCATTCATTTGCTCTGTAAACTACCGTAGAATATTATTTAACTTTAGATCCCTTGCCTCCCCCATTTCTTTCTCCTCCTTAAAGTAACAGGCAGGATAGTATGAAGAAGCATCATTTCTGATTTTTACTTTTTTCTCTTTCAAGCCATATAAACTATTGTTTCTTGTCTTCGCTGAGTACACAGTATTGTCTTGATCAGAAAATCATTTATAATATCAGGAGACCTGGCATCTCCCAGGATGGTATCAGGCTAGGGAACCTCTGGCCCAGTGAACTGGATACTGTAGTATTTCTCCACTTATGGCCACTGCTATCTGCACAGTAATTGTCCTGGTAAACGTGTAGCAGCTCTATTCAAAAACAGTGTGTGAATATGTAAATAAACGAACATTGACCATAGTCAGCTAGTTAACATCTCAAAAGCAATAACATTTTAAAGTTTTTCTTGAACAATGCTTTTCAAACTTTTTCTGCTAGTGATCATTCTAGAGTAGTCATCTTCAAATCTGTTAGGCAATTTACTCACAGTAAAAGATGTGTTTTATATTATGACCCAATACATACTTACAAATATATAAAACAATAGGTTTACAAAACTATTTTCCATATTATAAGTGATGCAGTCTCATGTCTTGCATTTTACTCTCTTTCATTTTTTAAAATATTCCCGGTTGGGACCCACTAGAGAGATTTTATCAGCCACTTGAAAAATTCTGTTCTGGTAGAGGATAAACTTGATGTAACATGGGTAGTGCTTCAGAGTTGATTTCAGCCTCTCTTATTCCCCTCTCCTTTTTGCTCAGATATCCTCTAGCTTTGCCCAAGTCTGTTTCTGTTTTCTCTCCTTTTCTCCTTCTAGCCTTTGTTTGTCCCTGTCCTCTTCCTTTCCCACTGCATCAATGCCAAATTGTAAATTTCCACTCCATCAATGTAAAACTGTAAAATATTTTGGTGGATTATAATTTTGTTCATTATGTATTTTTAATTTAGGATAATTGAACTTCTTTGTGTGTCTCAAATTCAAAACAGAAGTGAACTACTTACAAGAGTCCCATGTCAATTTTGCCTTCCTTGTTAGTTGTTCATCATAGAAAAAAGTTTCTTGTGCCTGTTTAAACTATACCAGCAATATTATAAATACTAGCTTAATTCTTTGAAATTAGGCAGTACGTTTGCCATACCTGTTTATGAATGGAACTTTCAGGATAATTTCAAACTGCAGAAGCCTCCCCATCCCTCACTTCTTCAGTATTATTTATTGGGTCACTTAATCCTGTTGGTGCTATTACCTTAATATCTCTCATGACTGCTCTTCCTCTCAGTTCTCACTGCTGCTATTCATCTTTCTCGTAGATTATTGTAATGGGCTCCTAGTTATTTTTCCTCAACTCTCTCAGTGTATCCTCTGCCATAGTGGTATTCAGAAATAGAAATTGATCTGCCAGTGACTGCTTACAGTGCTTCAGTGGCTCTCAGACACTTGAGGATAGAGCTTAAATTTCTTGCCATGGCTTTTTAAGACTAATGAATATGCGTCCATTCCCTCTTTGACAACTATGGCGTTGAGGGGAGGAAAGTGGGGCAGAAGGCCAACTAACTGGAACTTATGGTGAGTTTTAACTTTACCCTTAGAGCACATAGGAATCCCCTGAACTTTGAAGAAGAGAGAGAATTTGATCTGATTTACATTTTTAAAATCATCATACCTTTAGTGTGGAGAATAAATCGGCACAGGGCTATTGTAATATAGACCCAAAGGACATGGTGACTTCAAACAGAAGTGGGAGCGGGAGTGAAGAACAAGGCTTGATCTGAGAGAGATTCAGGAAGTGAAGATTGATTAATCAGACAGGGGTGAGGGACAGAGAGGAGTTTTTGTTTTTGTTTTTTTATAATCTCTTAGAAGGACATTACCATTCATCTCAGATGCAGAGGGGTAAGATTCAGGAAGGGGTACCTATTCAAGAGGTCAGATTTATTTAGTCATGTTGCTCTGAAGAGGCCTTTGAGATACTGAAATGAAAATGTTCTGATAGACAGCTAAATCTAGAGAGAAGTCTGAGTTGGAGAAAGATTTGCATGTGTGTGTGTTTTCTGTTTGTATTATTATTTTCCCAGTCTTTAAACTGTATACTTCTGATTGTTGCTAGGGTATATGTTGGGAAAATACTTAATATTTTTCAAAGACTTCAGAGAATAGTGTACACAAAATGTTTAGTTTTCCTATTTCTTGCCGAGAAAGTAACCCTGAACCGATAAAGAGCAGTTGTAGAGCTGTGAAATATGTTTAATAAAACCCATTTATTAAATGAATAAATGGTGGGATTATAGATGTTTGCTATAGTTTATTCTTTGTAATTTTATGTATTTAAAATTTTTATCTAGATTTTTAAAAATGGAATAGTGTTTGGCCCTTTGTATTTGAAAAAAACCCATTGCCGTCGAGTTGATTCTGACTCCTAGCAACCCTACAGGATGGAGTAGAACTGCCTCACAGCATTTCCAAGGAGCAGCTGGTAGATTCCAACTGCCAGCCTTTTGGTTAGCAGCCATAGCTCTTAACCACTGCACCACCAGGGCTTAGCTCCTGTATATGTACTGTTTGTTTGTTGAGCCTATGTTATTGGCTTTAAGGACATTTTATCTCATTTAATCCTCACAATAACCTCATAGGTAGGTGGTATTCTCATTTTACAGATAAGATTAGACTCAAAGAAGTTACGTAATTTTGCCAAGGATTATACAGTAAGTGAGAGAACAGCATATGATCCCAGGCTGGTCTAACTCTGATCTGTATAGCTTTGACCTTTAGATGATGATGTCTTTGGAGACTACAAAAAAAACCTCAACCTCTTGCTCTCAAGATGTCTGTGTTTTACACTGAAGACGTACATATATATATATATATGCTCGAGAGTAGAAGTTAAACACTGTCTTTCATTGGTGTAATGCTCTTGATATATCTCACTGAGTTCTGTTTGAGTAGCAGAGTTGAATGGCAGCACTGCCTAACTTTGAGGCAGTATGTGATTACAGAACCAAATGAGGGGCCTGCCTGGGTGCGCTGAGTTCTGAATCACAGTATAGTACTCTGTCCTGGAGGACTTGAACTTATGTTAACCAGCTGCTAACGCTAGTATTGTATAGTGTTTAGAGAGATGGATAGTTCTGCTTGGAATATAGTGTTTAAGCTCTGTTGGCTTTATAATAGAGACTTTCCTGTACTGGACCCTGGATTGATGAAGTCAGACATCTGTGCTTCCTTGTTAACAGGTAAGCTTGGACATTTTTGGAATATGCGGTATTGAAATATCTTTGTTTTGTTAACCCTGTGTTTTACAGTTTGTCAGTTTTTCTCCATTTTAATATGACTGGTTGGCAGGCCAGATTTTGAGTTCTTTTCCATTTGATTATTTAAAAAATTATGCTGGGCTTTATCTACATAAGATAGATAATTGGCCTCAGCAATTGTTATAGTCTTATTTTAAAATTGAAATATACATGGAGGTTTACAACATTTTAAATCTGAGTCCTTTTGAAAATTTTTGATAATTAACAACTAATCATAGTATTAATTACCTGGATCTTTACTCCACAGGAACTAACTTAATACGAAAGTTAATTTTTTTTTTTACTTTCAAGTTTTAGAAATATAGTGAAAACAGCTGGACATGATCAAGAAAGATTCTTAAATGTATTTATCTTGAAATGTTCTTTCAATTTTATATTACTGCCAATTCTTTTTATACCGTATAATGGAGTTATTTTTATAAAGATGTATACTTTGCTTAAGACTCCACTTCATATTTGTCACATTAGACCTTAAAAGAGCCTCTGAATTCTAACTCATTTTTAGAGCAATCTTTGAATGACTTGCTTATTTTGTTATTTAAAGTTTCTACGTTGGATATTATTTCTTTTCAGCAAATGAGATAAAGCATGAATCCAAAGGTCTAAATATTTCCTTAGGAGAAGTTATCAATGAGACCACTGAAAGTGAAAAACTGGGAGACTTAAGTGAACACATAAAAGGTTCAGACTTGGATGAGAAGGTACTAGGGAATCTTGCATTTTCTTATTTCTTGGTTTAAATGGTGGCAATGCAGAACTTCATCTTAACGGTGATGTCAAGTAACAAGGATAACTCCTTTTTATTGGGTAAAAGAATCAGTTTACTCTGTTCATGGGGATTTATGGCTTGATGCTTTACATAAGCACAGTATAAGTAGGATTTCCCTTGTCTGGGAAAATGGGGTATACTGTTTAATTATATATTTAGCTTTTTTGGTATCTGATGTTTATCTCAAATCTTGTGTAACTCTTTCTAAACAAAATGTTGCCTATTTTTTGCCTTGTTAAACACAAAGTACTATCATTTGACCTTTTTTCAAATTTTAGAATATTATAAAGACCTGAGGGCCATTATTATAAGCTTCAGTCATTTGACCACAGATGTGGAAGGTATAGGAAATACAGCTAAACCTAACCTGATGCTGAAACATACCACTGGTGTGTGATATTTTGGGGAGAACTTTTGGCATCAGGTTTTTGTTCTTATTTTCTGCCAGGTAATCTGTATGATTGCCTGAAACTTTTGCATAATTTAATTGACTCCTAGGCAGCTATTTCATACTTTCTTCTTTCTCCTTGAATTTCCAGTTCCTCCTCATACATCCTCAAAGCTAACAGCTTGTTTCCTACTTCACCAAGAAAATGGAAGTAACTGGAAAAGACCTTCATAAGTTCCCAGCAATACGTTAGTTCACCTTACCTATATGTGCTCCCAGAACTCCAGCTTCTCTTCTATTACAATGGAGGGACCACCATTTCTGTCTCTTAAAATGCTGCTCCAGTAATTCTTCCTTCACTACTGGATCATTTTAATAAGCGTGTAAACATGCTGTAGTTTCTCCATCCTAAAATAAAACAAAACGTAAAAACCCTTTCATGTTCCCATTTCCCTCTTCAGCTGTTTTCCTGTTTCTCAAAAGGCTTATCAGTTTCTCTCCCCTAGTTTTCTTGAACCCATTCTGGAGGTCTTCATCTTCACTCCTCCACCAAAACTACCCTTTTCAAACTCTTCAGTAACCTCCATGTTGCTGAATCTAATGGGCTTTTCTCAGTCCTAATTTTACTTATCACCAGTATTTGACACAGTTGATCACTCTTTTCTTGAAACACTTACTTCATTTGGCTTCCAGGATAAACATACATGCCTGGTTTACTTTCTACCTTTCAGGCTGTGACTCCCCAGTTAGTTTTGCTAGTTTCTGCAGATCTCCCTGGCCTCTACATGTTGGAGTGGCCCAGAGCCCAGACCTTGAATCTTTTCTTTTTTATGTCTAGTCTCCTTGGTTTAAATGCCATCTGTGTGCTAAGACTCTCAGATTTATATATCCAACTCAGATTTCTCTGAACTGTAGATCCTTATGTCTAGTTGTCTACTTGATTTTTGCACTTGAATGTCCAATTAGGCATCTCAGCTTAACATGTCCGAAACTGAACTCCTGGTATCCATCCCCTTCCCTACCATAAACCAACCCTCCTCCCTGTAATCTTGCTGTTAATGGCAACTCCATCCTTGTAATTGCCCAGACCCCAAGCCCTAGTTTTCTCTGCTTTCTTTTTCTGTTACTCTATACTCAGACCGTAAGGAAACCCCTGCTGGCTCTACCCTCAGATGATGTCTAGAAACTGTCCAATTTTCATCAGTCCTACCACTACCACTCAACGTCTAGGCCAATGTCATTTCTTGCTTCAAATATTGCAGTACCCTGCTGCTTTTAATCCTTGTCCTCTTGTAGTCTCTTCTCAACACAGCATAAGTTAAGTCATGTCATTTTTCTGCTTCAGAGTCTCCAGTGGCTTCTAATATCATTAAGAGTCAAAGCCAAAGTCCTTACTGTGACCTGCAAGGCCCTGTATTTGTTTCCAGTACCCCCTTCCCCACCCTATTACCACTTCGATTCTTTACTGCTCTCATCCATTTCACTGACTACACTAGCCTCTTTACTATTCTTGGAAAAATGCCAGGATTTGTCCCACTTCAGGGCCTTTGCCCTTGCCATTTTCTCTGCCTGGAATATTCTTCCCCTAGAAAATGGTATGACTGGCCCTCTTATTCCCTTCAGATCTTCACTCATACTTCATGTTGTCAGAAAGGCCTTTGCTGGCCATCTAACCTAATGTTTCAATTCTCTCCCTTCTCTCAAAATTTAATATTCTCCTTTCTTATACTTGTCATGACCTAACATACCATATATTTTGTTTTTTTATGTTTATCTTTGTCTCACCCTAATAGAACATAAACTCCGTGAAGGCAGGGATTTTTGTCCATTTTATTTACTACTGAATCTCTAGCACCTAGAGCAGTGGATGATATAGAGTAGTAACACAAGTAATTGTTGAATGAATGATTGAATAGAAACCTCATTTGAAATTAGTCTTTTAAGTGCTAGATGTGTCCTATAATGGGAATTAAAAAAATCTCAAAATATTTGCATAGTGGTTTGATGATGATGATGGCCAACATGTATTGAACATTATAGTAAATCTGTATGCCAGCTACTGCTAAACACCTAGTGTGGATTATCACATTTTATTCCTATGACAGTTTAATGAGGTGCTGCTCGGGGGTCCCCAAGACCACCCTCAAGTTCTTTGTTTTTCTGGAAGGACTCACCTCAGCAAAGCTTTTATACTCATGGTTACAATTTATTACCACAAAGGGATACAGATTACAGTCAGCAAAAGGGAAAGACACATAGAACAGGGTCCTGGAGACACCAGGCACAAGCTTCTAGTTGTCCTTTCCCAGTGCAGTTGTGTGCACAGCACTTGCTTCTAGCAATGATGTATGGCACCAGGGAAGTTTACTGGATGGAGCCTTGTCCAGGATTCTTGCGGGGGCCAGTCACATAGGCATGGCAGACAACCCACATAGCTGACCTTAGTCACCTAGTCTGTAGCCCCTCCAGAATTCAGGCTGATACTGTGTGGCCCAGGGTCTCCACATAAATTACATTGTTAGCATGGACTCCCTGGTATGGCTGAAGACCTTCAGGTAAACAGAGACACGCTTATCAGGCAAGCTATTCCAGGGGTTTGGAGGATACCTCCCAGGAGCAGGTCAAGGGCCAAACCTTTAGTGAGCAGGGTGTGGACAACCCACTCTTACTGAGTTAATCCTTTACTGCAGATGAGGTATGTACTGTTATTTCCTTTTACAGATGAAGAAATTGAGACTTAGGCTCAGTGCCTTGTCTGAGGTCACACAGCAGACACCCTTGACTCTACAGCAAGGGTTGACAAATTTTTTCTGTCAAGAGCCAGATATTAAATATTTTAGGATTTCTGGGCCATACAGTTACTGTTGGAACTACTCACCTCTGCCTTTGTAGTGTGGAAGAAGCCATAGACAATACATTAATCAAATAGGGATAGCTGTGTCAAATAAAATTTTAATTTATAAAATCAGGCAGCCTGTGGGCTATAGTTTGACAGCCCTTGCTCTAAGCATTAGGAAGTAGAAGACAGCCTGAGTCCAGAAGTACTAAATGGTACCTGGCCGCCACCAACAATCACTCTGACAGGGATCACAATAGAGGATACTGGACAGAAAAGTGTAGCACAAAATTCAAATTCACAAAGATCGGAGTTACTGGTCTGGCAGAGACTGAAGGAACCCCTGAGCCTATGGCCGGGAGACCCCCTGCTAACTCAAAACTGAAGCCACTCTTGAAGTCCACCTTTCAGCCAAAGGCATGCCTATAAAACAAACACAGGTGAGGAACGTGTTTCTTAGTTCAGTCAAGTATACGAGACCAAATTGGCAGCACTTGCCCAAAAGCAATGACAAGAAGGCAGGTAGGGACAGGAAAACTGGATGGATGGACATGGAGAACCCGGGGTGGAAAGGGGGAGAGTGCTAACATGTTGCAGGGATTGCAGCTAATGTCAGAAAACAATTTGTGTATAAATTTTTGAATGAGAAACTAATTTGCCCTGTAAACTTTCACCTAAAGCACAATAAAATTTTTAAAAAAAGAAAAAATATAAGAAACAGCTTATACTGTATTCTACTTAAACTTTAAGAGAAGACTTGATTCATTCACTCCTGCCAGGGTAAAACTTAGTCAGTGTTTACCAAAATTCACCAAGTTCTTAACACTAAATATTTTAAGGATACAGACTTTTTCACTATTAACTCTTTTAAAAAGAATCCATAAGATTGTTTGATTGCTTTTTATTATGGTAGGAGTTCTTTGCTTTGTTTGAGGAAGGGGAATGATACATTTATCCTTCTAATACTGTGGTAAGCTTCAAAGTACCAACTCTTTAGAAAATGCATAACCCAGCTAATACTTTGTTGTTGAATCGATTCTAACTGGTGGCTTCCCCATCTGTGCAGAGTAGAACAGCTCCATTAGGTTTTCAAAGCTGTGACCTGTTGGAAGCAAATCACTTGGCCTGCCTTCCGAGGTGTCTTTGACTTAATAGTTGAGCGCTTAACCATTTGTACCACTCAGGGACTCCCAGTCAATAATATTTGCCTTTAAAATATCTGGCCCCCAAATCTGGGAATTAACAAACTTTTATCCATCTCTGGAGCCCTGGTAATGTGGTAGTTAAGAACTCAGATGCTAACCAAAGGTTGGCAGTTCAAATCCACCAGCTGCTCCTTGGAAACCCTATGGGGCAGTTCTACTCCGTCCTATAGCATTGCTTTGAGTTGAAGTCATCTGGTTTTGTTTCATTTTTTTGGTTTTGTCCATCTCTCCCTTATCTTACATTTCAGGAATGTTAGAGGGTAAATAAATTGACTTACAGAACATATACCTGGCCTGCCTGTCTTTTGCTTTTGGATATTGTTGTCTGTGAATTTTTGGAAATGTTACCTTATTGATCTATTACTTCTGTTTATATATTGTTTTTTCCAGAGGCCTTGTTTCTTTTCTCATGTGTTATCTGTTGTACCCAGTATCCATATATAACAATCTTCAGGTTTACCATGGTAGTAATTCCCCCATGTGTCTGTCAGTTTGTGTGTTGCTGTGATGCTGGAAGCTATGCCACCAGTATTCAAATACCAGCAGAGTCACCCATGGCAGACAGGTTTCAGTTGAGCTTCCAGACTAAGACAGACTAGGATGAAGGACTTGGCAGTCTACTTTTAAAATGAATTAGCCAGTGAAAACCTTATGAATAGCAGCGGAACATTGCCTCATATAGTGCCAGAAGATCAGCCATCTAGGTTGGAAAGCACTCAAAATACAACTAGGGAAGAGCTGCCTCCTCAAAGTAGAGTTGACCTTAATGACATGGATGGAGTCACGCGTTCGGGACCTTCATTTGCTGATGTGGCATGACTCACAATGAGAAGAAACAGCTGCAAACATCTGTTAATGATTGGGATGTGGAATGACATCCATTTTGGAAAATTGGAAATCGTCTAAAATGAAATGGATCACATAAAGATCGATATCCTAGGCATTAGTCAGCTGAAATGGACTGGTACTGGCCATTTTGAATCAGATAGTCTACTATGCCAGGAATGACAACTTGAAGAGAAGAGGAATTGTGTTGCATTCATTGTCAAAAAGAAAATTTGAAGATCTATCCTGAAGTACAGCACTGTCAGTGATAGGGTAATACCATACACCTACAAGGAAGACCAGTTAATGTGACTATTACTCCGATTTACGCACCAACTATTAAGGCCAAAGATGAAGAAATTGGAGATTTTTACCAACTTCTGCAGTCTGAAATTGATCGAACATGCAATCAGGATGCATTGATAATTACTAGTGATTGGAATGTGGAAGTTGGAAGCAAAGAAGAAGGATCAGTAGTTGGAAAATATGGCCTTGGTGATAGAAACAATGCCAGAGATCACATGATGGAATTTTGTGAGACCAACAACTTTTTCATTGCAAATACCTTTTTTCAACAACATAAACGGTGACTCTACCCATGGACCTCCCCATATGGAATACACAGGAATCAAATCGACTACATCTGTGGAAAGAGACAATGAAAAAGCTCAATACCATCAGTCAGAACAAGGCCAGGGGCCGACTGCAGAACAGACCATCAATTGCTCGTATGCAAGTTCAAATTGAAGCTGCAGAAAATTAGAACAAGTCCCCGAGAGCCAGAGTACCACCTTGAGTATATCCCACCTGAATTTAGAGACCATCTCAAGAATAGATTTGATGCATGGAACACTAATGACCAAAGACCAGACAAGTTGTAGAATGACATCGAGGACAATCATACATGAAAAAAGCAAGAGGTCATTAAAAAGGAAGGAAAGAAAAGACCAAAATGGATGTCAGAAGAGACTCTTAAACTTGCTCTTGAACATCAAGTAGTTAAAGCAAAAGGAAGAAATGACGAAGTAAAAGAGCTGAACAGAAGGTTTCAAAGGGCAGCTCGGGAAGACAAAGTATTATAATGACATGTGCAGAGAGCTGGAGGTAGAACACCAAAAGGGAAAAATACACTCGGCATTTCTCAAGCTGAAAGAACTGAAGAAAAATTTCAAGCCCCCAGTTGCATAGTGTAGGATTCTATGTGAAAAATAGTAAACAGCCCAGGAAGCATCAAAAAGAAGATGGAAGGAACACACAGAGTCACTATACCAAAAAGAATTGGTCAATGTTCAGCCATTTCAGGAGGTAGCGTATGATCAGGAACCGATGGTACTGAAGGAAGAAGTCCAAGTTGCACTGAAGGCATTGATGAGAAACAAGGCTCCAGGAATTGACACAAGACCCACTGAGATGTTTCAACAAACGGATGCAGCACTGGAAGTGCTCATTCATCTATGGCAGGAAATTTGGAAGACAGCTACCTGGCCAACCAACTGGAAGAGATCCATATTTATGCCTATTCCCAAGAAAGATGATCCAACGCAATGCGGAAATTATCTAACAGTATCATTAACATCACACTCAAGTAAAATTTTGCTGAAGATCATTCAAAAGCAGCTGCAGCAGTATATCGACAGGGAACTGCCAGAAATTCAAGCTGGATTCAGAAGAGGATGTGGAGAATACCAGAAAGATGTTTACCTGTGTTTTATTGACTATGCAAAGGCATTTGACTGTGTGAATCATAACAAATTATAACATTGCAAAGAATGGGAATTCCAGAATTCCAGTTATTCCAGATTTTGCTTCATATATTTTGAAGCTCTGTTATTAGATGCATGAACATGTAGGATTCTTATGTCCTCTTGATGAATTGACTCCTTTATTATTGTGAAATAACCTTTTCTGTCCCTTGTAAGGATCTTTGCTCTGAAATCTACTTTGTATAACATTAATGTAGCCAATCCAGCTTTCCTTTGACTGGTGTTAACGTGTAATATTTTTTCTATCCTTTTAACCTGTTCGTGCCTTTATATTTAAAGTGTGTTTCTAGGCAGCGTAGAGTTGAGTCTTCTTTTTTTTTAATCTAACAATCTCTATCTTTTAATTTGAGTGTTTGTACACATTTAATGTCATTAATATAATTAGAGTTAAACCTGTCATTTTGTTTGTTCTTTTCTGTCTGTCCCATCTGTTCTTTGTTCCCTTTTCCTTTTTTTGTTTTGATTTTGCTTTCGGTTGGATTAATGGAGTATGTTTTATGATTCAGTTTAGTCTCCATTTTTTACTTATTAGCTATAGCTCTTTTTTTTTTTTAGTGGTTGGTCTAGAGTTGATAGTATATATTTTTAACTTATCACAATTTACTTTTAAATGAAATCATAGCACTTTGCTTATAGTTTAACTTAATGATAGTATACTTGCATTTCTTCCTGTCCAGTCTTTATGCTACTGTTGTCAAACATTTTACTCATATATATGTTTAAAATCTCAAAATACAGTAGTTGTTTTGTCAGTTGTCTTTTAAACGTGTTTAAATAATAACAGTCATATGTCTTTTCTCATGTCGTTACCACTTTCAATGCTCTTCACTCTCTTTGTAGATTCATATTTCCATCTGATAACATTTTTCGTCTGCCTAAAGGACATCTTTTAATACTTCTTATAGTGTGTGTCTGCTAGTAATAAAAATTCTTTCAGCCTTTGTATATCTGAAAATGTCTGTATTTTGCTTTCATTTTTGAAAAATATATTCATTGGGTATAGAATCTAGTTTGACAGGTTTTTGTTTTTTCTTCTGGGATTTTAGTCTTTTTTTATTTGTAGAAACTTTTCATATGTTAAACATATTTGTTCGTTGTTACATGTTACTACACTTTTTTCCTGGTTTTTTGTTTGTATTTTAACTTGGTTAGGGAGCTTTCTACCTTGAAGAAGCTTTTCATTTTTATTTGATTAAATCTATCAGTTTTCTTCTATGGTTTCTGAGTTACCAGTCATATTTTGAGAAACCCTTATTTCATAATTAAATATTTTCTTCCAGTGTTTTTACGGCTGTCATTTATTGTGTTTAAATTTTTTTTTAATTTAATCCAAAATTTATCTTGAGAGAGTATGGAAACAATCCCTTCCTTCTTTCCTTTTTAATCTCTGAGCATATGAAAATATTTAAAATTTGTAGTGTTAAGACTGTTATCCTACTTCATGGTTTCTACCTTCAGTGTTATACTTAGGCTTTCCCCACTTTCCAAATTATATAAATATTCGCCTTTTTTTCCTTCGGCTACTTTCAGAATTTTTTTTTTTTTTAATTTAAATCTTTAATGAACCTAAAATGTATTTTAGCATATAGTGAGTTGGGACCAAGCTTATTATGTATCCAGTTGACTAGCCAGTTTTTCTAGTACGATTTCCTCACAAATTTTAAATGCCATCTGCCTTAGTGAGGGTTCTCTAGAGAGACAGAACCAGTAAGATGTTTATATATATAGAGAGAGAGAGTGATAGCATTATTGTAAGGAATTGGCCCACACATTTGTGAGGGTCTGACAAATCTAAAATCTGTAGGTCAGACAACAGGCTAGAGATTCCATCAGTCTTATGTCCCAAAATCTGTAAGTCAAGCAACAGGAAGAGTGAGGGAGTTTATAGTGTAAAGACAGAATACTCCTTGGGATAACTCTGTTTTTGCTCTTAAGGCCTTCAATTGATTGGATGAGGCCCACTCACATTATATAGGGTAATCTGCCTGTAAAAATGGCACAGTGGCGCTGTCTGACCTGCTCTAACCTCACAGAGAGGAAGGAGAATCAAGATCAGCGGCCCAAGGCTGATTCCTGTGAGGCAGAGGTCAGACATGCTTCCTTCCTGTCCCCTTTTCACCAATCTGAGACCAGCCATCCCTGCCACAGCCCTCCTACTTCTCTGCCAGGATCGATAATTCATTGCAGTGGCCAAACGGAAGTCACGGACAATTCTCACGATTATGGGGTTTATCAGGAAAGTAACAGGTTACAGTTCAGGTTCAGGAATGCTTTGGATACAATTATGCGATCAGGACAGCCACTTTTTAGCTGTGCCCACAGGCACACATCTCTCTGGCTCCTCGGCCTCTTGGCCCCCTGGTACTGCCTCTGCCCTGTTCAGGCAAGTGTTAACAAAGCTCTTTTAGCTCTGCTGATAAGTGCCTAGAGGCACCTCACTCTGCCAGTAAGCCTCATGCCTGAAGGCACTCAGCTCTCATTCATTGGGCCAGGAAGCTCTACCGCAGCCATCTCTTACTGTCTTCCACATTACAGCTCTTCTGTCTCCTGTATCTAGGATGTTCTTCGTGCAGAAATCCCAGGTCCAAAGGACATACTCCACTCCTGGCTCTTCTTTCTTGGTGGTGTTGAGATCCTTCCCACCTCTGGGATGGCTCATTTTAAGCCTAGCAGGATGGCAAAACTGGCCAATTCCCTCGTTAGGGTTGCATATACCTTATTTGCATGCTCCCACCCCCACAAGGATGCCATATACCTTATTTAAATTATTAGCAAACTATCCAATCCCCTTGGTGGGCCACAAGCACCTCATTTGCATAGTCCCACCCAGTTATTTGGTGGGGGTTATAAAACCTATGGCTAGAAAAGCCATATTAAGTAGTTCACTACACTGCACTGCTTTACTTAAAGCCAGCTGAGTTAATCACATGTAACTGCTTCATAACAGATCTAGGCTAGTGTTTGACCAAACAACTGGGTACCAGAGCCTAGCCAAGTTGACACATAAAAGTAACCATCACACCATCTTTAATAAATTCAAAATTTTTATGTATGGAACTATTCCTTCTTTTTTGGTTTGTTGATTGTTTGATTCTTGCTCCAATACCATTCTGTTAATTAATTTAAAAATAAAAAATAGGAAGGCTTGCTTTAAAAGATATTAAGATGTATTATAAATCTAAAATATTTCTTAGTTTTTTTCCCTTATGTATCCTTATAAGGGAGGAGCCCTGGCGGCATAGTGGTTAAGCCCTCAGCTGCTAACCAAAAGGTTGTCAGTTTAAACCCACCAGCCCCTCCATGGGAGAAAGATGTGGCAGTCTGCTCCCATAAAGATTACAGCCTTGGAAACCCTATGGAGGCAGATCTGCTCTGTCCTACAGGGTTGCTATGAGTCAGAATCGACTCAAAGGCAATGGGTTTGATTTGGTTTATTTTTCTAAGAATGCATTAAACTCACATTTTAAAATAGTTTTTAAAATGTATAAATTAAGTGGGAGGGAATTAATATCTTTACTCTCATCTGAGAACATGATATGTCTTCCCATTTGTTGATGATTCATGTTTCTCAGTTGATTCTTGTAGTTTTCCTCCTAAGAGTTCTAATAGTAGATACAGTGAGGTGCCAGTGTTGTAAAATATGATTATATGCTTTAAAAAAGACTAGAAAGATGTAGACTAAGACATCAAGTGGTTGTCTTTGACTACTGGAAAGATGGTTGATTTGGAGGTTTATTTTCTTGGTGCCTGTTTTGTCAAAATTTTAGTATTTGAGTATGTATAACTTTTTTATAATTAGAAAATCACAATTCCCAAAATGCTCCTTGTGAAATACTTCTAGTAATGTTGAAAATGCATTTAGATATGTCTAATGAAAAATAAATTTCATCTATGTTCATAAATACTACCTAAAAATAAAAATCACTGAAAGCTTCTTTTTTCCCCAAATAAAAAGAAACACAATAGCTTTAATTATCAGTAATAATTTGAAATGGTGGCTTGTATAATTAAGGTGATATCCAAAGCTGGAAAAATGAATTGGTTTATATTAATTTTACTCTTGAGCAACAGTGGAAAATTTTAAGTCAGTACTCAGTATTTTCAATAATATAGAGTAGAACTGTTTTCGGAGTTGACCATAAACTAGTTGTTTAATTGACATCTAATACATACTAATAAATCTAGTAAGCCTCATAGCTTAATATAAAATACAGAGATAGTCACTTGTATTTATTTAACCATAATCCCTTCACAGTGTATATTTCCAGGAAAGGTGGCTATTAAAGAAGAAAAAGAAAATATTTATGAAGTCTGCAAAAGGTCTGTAATATTATTTCTAATTACATAACTCTAAAGTAGTCACTAATATAATTTGTGTCTTAGCATGTATATATGCTTGTGCTACTATGCCATGATACCATACATGGGTATGATTTAATTAATGTATCAGATGTACCCAGATAAATGAGTATTTTAAGTTACCCCAGTGTGAATGTGAATCCTTAAAACTTTCGTTAAGTTTTATGAGCCATTAAAATATTTTTTGAGGAAGGAATAAGAACTAGTGAGAAAATAAAAGAAAAAAGGATGTGTATGTGACTTTTATGAAAGTGTTATTGTTATTAGCTGCCATTAAATCAGCCTCAGACAATGGAATAAAACACTGCCCAGTCCTGAGCAATCCCCATAATCGAATCAGACCAGGGTGATATCCAGTGTTTTCATTGACTGATCTTCGGAAGTAGATTGCCAGGCCTTTCCTCTGTCTGTCTTAGTCTGAGAGTAAGAGTGGCCACGATCAGATGAACATTGCAGTTTGCAGGTAGCTTATATGGATGCTGTGATTAGTACTGAGGGTTGCAGTGTACTCACTAGAACACAGAAAAATACCAAATTAGAATTGGAAGACACCTTGGAGATCATCTGATTCACTCCCCACCTCTGCCTTTTGCTAGTGAGGCAAGCCCAGGCCCAGTGAATATGTTCAGATTCTTTTCAGTTTATAAAGTGGGGTCCCTGGAGCAGCAGCATCACCTGGGAACTTGTTAGAAATGCAAATTATTGGGCCCCACCCCACAGCTACTAAATCAGAAACTCTGGGGATGAGGCCCATCAGTCTGTGTTTCAACAAGACACCAGCTGATCCTGTTGTATACCCAAGTGTGAGAACCACTGTGTTAAGGAAAAGACTAGGTAAGAATTAGATTGGCACAGAAGCCCACTGTGGTCATAACCATTTAAAGATCTTAAAGAAAAAGGAAAAATGACAAGGTTAACTTTTTTTTTATATTGAAAGACTTCAGCTTACAAGCTAAAATAGTGTCATTGCAAAACCTGCAGAGATTTATCACCAATTTCACTCTACCATAGTGACCAGCAGTGTGACATTGGGCAAGTCACTGTATCACCCTGGGCTTCAGTCATCCAATCAAAAGTAAAAGAATTGTTCTAGCTAATCTCTTTCCACCTATAGAGTTCAATGATTCTTATTTCTTTGTTTTATGTTACTGTTTTTTGTTTTATTGGGGGGGGAGGGGAGTAGGTATGTTGATTAAACATATCAGTTGATATCCCAAGTTGGGGAGAAAGGTGGCTATCTCTATTTTGTGTGAAATTTCTTAACTTCATCAGTACTTCTAAATTTCAGCTGTTATGTAAGTGTGGCCCCTTCTGTTACTATTTTTTCTCTTCTCTGGCCCAGAAAACCAGCTAAAAAATCTTGTTAGAATTGTTCTTAAGATAAAAGATTATAGTATCTGAGGTAGGGTGTCTTTCTCTTAAAAATAAATTCATTTGTATCTATTTCTTAGCTCTGAGGTACTTACATCCCTCTGCCTTGTTTAAGTTGTTTATTTTTCTAGATAAGTGACCTCGAGATTAAATTTTTATAAAATCGTTACATAGGAGCTCACATATTAGAATACAGACAAAGCTTTTAAAGATAACAACCCTGGAGCAGTGACATTTTTTACACTTCTCTCCAGAGGAAGCTCTTAAGTACACATATAGATTTATGGCATATTTTTGTCCTGGAGGAAATTTATAATTCATTTATTTCATAGCACTATCAGTAGATTAATTGGGTGACCTCTCCTGGGTTAGAACACTAGCCCAGTTCCTCCTCAAACATTTTGTCTGGCATGGTCAAAATGTTTTACTCCAGTGTGAACTCCTTACTCCTACACCACTCCTACTGTACCCCAACCATTTGACAATAATTAGTTTTCTAACTAAGAAGAGAAGAACAACTTATTGATAATCAGGTGATTAGAGTCCTTGAATATTGAAGAATATAGTGTATGATGTAGGTTGCATTAGATTGTATTTCTGCTTATTTGATTCTCATTACTTCAGTGTCTTAAAAATAATTTTAAATTCTGGTTTTGATTTTTATGCTCACTCAGCAGAGATTCTAAAAGTGCTGAGATCATGGCTGGTGAATGTCAGTTAGCAGCACTGGGCCCAAAACCTCTGTGCTTATTGGTGCCACCTTTAAATCTAAGTGCTCATCAAGAAGACATACTCCTGAGACCCTGGATGAATGGTACTGTTTTCTTAATAAAATTCTATTGGCTTTTGGTAATATATACATAGGATATTTTTCCACCAGAAACAAAAAAAGATTTTTAAAAATTTTGAAGCAAGTATGGAATTTGTTAAAATTGGAAGATGTGTGAAAATTTACTTAGTACTTTTGATAGATCAATTTGTGAAATAGTTGTATGTGGTAGTGGTAGTACAGGTCAATTACAGGTTATAGCTAAAATAGTCATATTTTAATTGATTATATTTGTACATGTATTTTAGAATTTGTGTCAATTTTTTTGATAACTCATAATAATTCTAAAAAAATAAACTACATTGAAGAATAATTTAGAAGCTACAGAATCACTTTAGGTAGCTCACACATCACTCTTCTGCCTTCTCAGTGCTGACTTCATGCTGCCTGATGTGTACCACAGCAGCAAGCCATCAGTGGTGATGTGTTTTATTTTTGAAAGCCTTACATGTTCAATAATGCAAATTACTGCAAAACTGTGCACCAAAAACATCAGCTTGTTCCAGATTATATCTTGATGCTGCCACGGTAAAAAATGAAATGACTTTAAATAAAAAAATACTTTTATTTGTTATTTTATCTTGAGAAAAGAACATTTCTAAATGTCCTAATTCTCATTTTAAAAGACCATACATTAAAAGAGGTATGATCCCTAGGTTTGTCAGTAGTTTTCTTCCCTTAGAAAAATGTATTGTGTGTAATATTTGTCTGTTTAACTTAGAGCCATATCGTTTGAATGCATTACTCTATGCTGCTGTGTAAGACTTCTAAGACAGAAAATTCAGTGTATAGTGAGTTTAAAATTCTGATTTAGAAATATTTAAGGACACATAAGATGTGACCAAACCATTCTGTAGTTTGCAGTAACATACCGTGGCAGAACAGTCTGAATTGAGCATGATTATTCCCAAGTAAAACTTTAATGTAGATAGCAGTAAGCATCTGTTTCATTGATATGAAAGAGTAAGTTTTAACATATTGGTATGTAATATCATTGTTAATTATGTCTAGATTTCAGATTTCCAGGAAAACATTCTCTCCTAAACTTGCAGAATCCTGAAACTTGTGAAATATTTAAGAGGGAAAAAAATCTAGGGGTAAGTCCCCCACTTTTTAAAAAAGTAATTTAATAAAAAATTCACTTTGGGGCCTGTCTTAGTTATCTAGTGCTGCTATAACAGAAATACAACAAGTGGATGGCTTTAACAAAGAGAAATTTATTTCCTCGCAGTAAAGTAGGCTAAAAGTCCAAATTCAGGGCGTCAGCTCCAGGGGAAGCCTTTCTGTCTGTCAGCTCTGGAGAAAGGTCCTTCTCATCCATCTTCCCCTGGACTAGGAGCTTCTCCACACAGGAACCCCCGGTCCAAAGGACACACTGTGCTCCCGGCACTGCTTTCTTGGTAGTACGGGGTCCCCCTGTCTCTCTGCTCCATTCTCTCTTTTATATCCTAAAAGAAACTGGCTCAAGACACAGTCCAATCCAGTAGAGTGAGTCCTGCCTCATGGACACAACTGCTGCCCATCCCCCCTTAGTAGCATCATAGAGGCAGAATTTACAACAC
This sequence comes from Dugong dugon, assembly GCA_030035585.1. Lineage (NCBI taxonomy): Eukaryota > Metazoa > Chordata > Mammalia > Sirenia > Dugongidae > Dugong > Dugong dugon. Next base: position 23,005,368 of record CM057481.1, on the reverse strand, counting down.
ATAGGAAAATCATATCAGATGACAAAATGGTGGACAGTCACACAATACTGGGAATCATGGCCCAGCCAAACTGATGCACACATTTTTGGGGACACAATTCAGTCCATGACAGAGTCCTTCTGGTTTCCTTGTCTGTTCTCATTTTTTAAGCTGTTCTGGACATTATATGGATATTAGAATAGGGATTGGTGGTAAGAGGCAAAAAATAAGTATTGACTCAGGATATTCGTAAATAATACAAGAGGTGGAAAGCAGAAGACAGGGAACATCCAAAGCAGAAAATACAGGATAATTCCTTGTGATGGAAGAAGAAGGCTGTCAGTGTAAAGCAGCTTATGGGAAAAGTATGTTGTAAAAAGTTCTAATTCTGTCATTTACCTTCTTCTGTTAATCAGAAAAGCAAAGGAGAATTTTTTGTCCTAATAAATGCATCTGAAATATGATGGCATATTATAATAGAATTAACTTTTTGTAAAAGTAGGGGCAGGTACATGAGAGAGAGGAGGGAATGTATAAGCTTTTAAAAACATGTAAAGTAAAATAATAACAGCCTTGATATAGAGTACTTTTATACTAAGGAAAATTGAGACAATGTACAGATAAATCACTCTAAGTGGATTTTTTTGTTATTTTTAAAAATGTAAATTGCTTGGAGTTCTATTTTTTCTTATCAAATTAGCAAACCATTTATCTTGATACTATTTTGAGTATGTAATATTTCTGTTTGCCTCAAATGCCTTCTCACTTAATTACAGTGTTTTGCAGTTAACACTGAAAGGGAATTTGTCTAATTTTCTAGGTGTTCCAGAAGCCTCTAGGGTTAATGATACCCCATAGATATTGCAAATTTCATTTTAATACGTTACGTGGCTGTGAACGATCACAGTGCAAGTTTGCTCATGTCCCTGAGCAAGGGGATGAAAAGGTAAAATATATAAAGTTTTTGAAGTAGAAGTTGTTTAAATAACTATCTCAGTCATGCATTTTAATTAAGTTTTTCATGGACTCCTAATAGCATAGACGAGCTTTGCCTGTTTTTGTGTTTTATGTAAATGGAATTGTACAATACATATTCTTTTGTGTCTGTATTCTTTTTCTCAGTATTTTTGAGATTCATCTGTACTTTTTAACTTAATTATAGATGTTTCTTTCTCTTTGGTGTTTAATATTTAATATTCCATTGTGAGAACATATCAAAATTTATTTTGTTGATAAATATTACTGTTATGGGTATTTGGGTAGTTTTGAATATTACAATAGTGATGCTATCAGTATTCTTCCGCATGTTTTTTTGGTGAAAATACATACACATTGTGACTGCTTATAGTGGAATTGCTGGATTATAAAGTCTGTATATGTTCAGCTTTAATAGATATTGCCAAACTGTTTTCTACGTGGTTGTACCAAATTATAATTCAGTCAGCAATGTCTGAGAGTTCTGGTTGTTTCACATCTTTATCAGCTTTTTGTATTTTCAGCCTTTTAATTTTAGCCATTCTGTTGAGATGGTAGTGATGCCTCACTGTGTTTTAACTTGCATTTCCTTGATGACTGATGAAATTGAACATCTGTCCAACTATTTATTAGACATTTGCATGTTTTTCGGAAGTATCCAAGTCGTCTGCCCATATTTTATGGGATTTTTTTTTTTTTTCTTACTGATCTGTGAGAATTCTTTATATATTCCAGATCTTTTTTGGAGATACATAGCAAATATCTTTTCCTACTTTACAAGTTGCTTTTTATTCTCTTAGAGGTGTTTTTGATAAACAGAATTTCTTAACTTTTATATAGTCCAGTTTGTCAACTTTTTTTAAATTTTGTGGTGTTAACATTTTGCATCCTGTTGAAGAAATCTTTGCCAAGATCATGAGGATGTTCGCCTCGTTTTGCTTTAAAAGCTTTATTGTTTGTCTTATGAGTTTAGCACTCTAATCCATCTAGAATTGATTTTTGTTTATGGTATAAGAAAAGGATCAAGATGCGTATCTTTTCCCATGTGGATCTTATTAAAAAGACTGTCTTTCCCCCAGCTGCACTGCAGTGTCACCCATGTCGTAAATCAGCTAACTATACAAAAAACCAAACCAAACCCGTTATCATTGAGTAAAACTGCTCCATAGGGTTTCAAGGGAGTGGCTAGTGGATTTGAACTGCCGACCTTTTGGTTAGCAGTCAAACTCTTAACCAGTGTACCACCAGGGCTCCTAATTGTATATGAGTGGGTCAATTTCTAGACTCCCTGATCTAATCCATTGGTCAGAGTGTTTACCCTTGCACTAGTAAATGGTTATTTTTTAAATGACCTTAATAAGGATTATGTAATAAATTTGCTATACATTTCAAATCTGTGAGTTAACCTAACATCAACTTTTTTATTCCAGTACTTTAAGCTCATTTTAAAAAATTGGCATAAGCAAAAAGATAGAATTGAAATGTGTGTAGTTTTTATGAAATATAGAAAGATAATTTTACATTTTTTTGTTACTTTTGCAGGTTTGCATGGATGTGTTTAAGAAATATATAAATATCAATGAATTATGTTTGCTACAACGTGCAGGTATTAAACATTTGAATAGTTAGTATAAATTCATTACTGTGAGTATTTCAAACACTTGCTATATCTTCTAGTTTGAAAGTAAATTTAGTACCTTCTAGGTATGAAAACTGAATGTCTTACCTAAGAACAGCTTAGTTTAGAGTAATCAAAGAACATAACAAAAGATATAAGTTTGATCTTCTAAATTTAAATTTTAAAAATAAGTATTTGCTTCAGATATTTTAGATTTAATATTGGTAATACGTAAAAATATTCCAACTTATGAGAATAACAGGTGGTCAGTCAGTTGTTGACTAAGGCATGAGCAGAAATTGTATTTCTTCTTTTGAGAATTAGAAATAGTTCTGGAGAGAAAAATCCGGTAGTTACTGATTTGATTCACTAGAACTGTGTGCTTCTAATCAAAGAAAGGAAACCCTGGTGGCATAGTGGTTAAGAGCTGCAGCTGCTAACCAAAACGGCGGCAGTTCAAGTCCACTAGGCGCTCCTTGGAAACCATACAGGGCAGTTCTAATCAAAGAAAAAAGTAAAAGTACCCAGTTCTGGTAAGTTAGTGGTGAAATGGCTTTATGGATTATCAAAACTCTTCTAAAAGTCAGTGTGTCATTTCATATCAAAAGCTATTAAAATGTTCAAACTTCTTTTACCCAACAGTCTAACCAGAGGAGGTCATTTAAGGAGAAATTGCATTGATATTTTTGAAATTAAAATTTAAAAAGAACTTAGTGGACAAAAAGAAGGGTGGTATGTCAGTAAGTGGAATGTTTGCACCCTGGCTGACATAGATTATTTCTAAATACCCTTTTTTTTTTTTTTCCCCAGTTTTATTTAATAAGTTGTAGTAGCAGACGCTCTGAATTTCTCATGTTATCAGTTGGTCTGCTTCATATGTAGACAACTGTATATACTGGAGAGTGAATAGCAGCAAGAATTTATCTGTATTTGTCCAGGCAAAACAATTTTAGTATATAAAGAAGCTTTATAACAAAGCTAAATATTATTACACCATATTGTTAAAGTATTTAAACATTTTAACTTCAACATTAATTATTCTGTTGTGCCATTGGACTTTATAGTAGTTACTGACTTTCCCAAGCAACACCAGGTAATGCAGTAACAGATATTTCTGGTAGAAATAATTAACACAAACATAAAATCAAAAATAATTTTTACCAAGGGCCATTTTACCTAAGGTATACAGATTTTGACCAGGGAAGTTTAAGAATGGGAAAGAAAATGAACTGATCCCAATTAAAATAATTTTCATAAAAACAATGGGGAAGAAATGGACGTGGTTTAACTATTGTATAGAAAATAGATTAAGAAATTGAGCTGACATAAAATACTTTCTCAAAGGAAAGTAATCATTGATGTTAATCATAAACTGGAGTAAAAAATGTCTCCAGGGTCAAAAAGTTGATGGCATTAAAACAGCAAGAAAGATGTATGTCAAAATAGTCTGCATCCATACCCAAACTGCACAATTTCTCAGAAGTGGTTAGGCCACTGCCGCAAGACTGAAGCAGTTTGACTACCTGGGAGACCATGATGTGTTTGGCAATCTAGACCTATTCTTTGTAGATAGCACATGAATCAGTTCCCAGGTTAGTGATGAACATGCCTAGTTGCCTTCAAATATTATTGCCATTTTGACTTTTGCTTAGTTTATTTTCATCAAATATTTCTAATATCGGAAATGTGCCTTTCAAGAAATGAATTTATACTATTCTAAATATAGTACTTGGAATAGTGTGTCCTATATTTAAATAGAGTATATTTAAATAGAGAAAACTTGTCTAAGAAAGATGGATATCTTAAAAGCAGCAGATAACTTTAATATATTTTCATTTTCAGTAAACATGTTTATGGAGTACTACAGAAAGTTCCCTCCAGGTATACATTTTGATTTACAAGTACTAAATGAGCTTCTAAATTCTTTACTCAAACACTGTTTATTGAAAGAAGTATTTCAGGTAGTCAACTTCAGCATAATGCTTAAAATACTGGTAAGTAACCTACAAATATATATTTTTTAATTTTAAGTGAATTTCTCTGTTATATTTGTTGTCCGTATAATTTAGCATTTACATTTGTTGAATACTTCCTAGAGAACATTTGTGTTTTTAGCATAAATGAGTGTGAGAAACTTAAGGTATACTGAAAGAAGATGTGAAAATGAGTATATTTTTCTTGTTTTATCCAGCCTGCTCTGAAAATATTACTAAACATATTTGAACATGTGGCCACTATGAACTTAAGGAATGCCATACCTGCTTTAATTGATATCTTGTGCAAGGTATGATTTTATTTTCTCTCTTTTATTCTCTGATAATGAAGAACCAAGAAAATAATTATATCCTTAAACTGTCTTTTATTCATATCATGGATGCCAAAGAATTCTATTTACAGAAAAATTCTTTTTTTCCTAAAATAGGCTTTATAAACAGACTCCGGTAGCTGTCAAGCCTTCCCCTTAAATAAATAGTCCCAAGCACTCTAGGTGACTATTTTCTGATTTGTGAACTATAATTATCTCTACTTCTTAAGGATGATTAAAGAAAATTCTCTTTCCCCAAAAGACTTAAGGTAGTTTACAACAAAAGTAAGTATACAATTAACATATAAATAGAAAATCATGACCAAAACAAAGAAAGTAGCTGCGGAGAAATGTAGTGGCTAGGAATTAGTTTTAAATCCAGCTCTAAACATAAAGAGACATAACAACTTTTTATGGCTCTCATAAAAAATATATTAAAATATTGGCCTTTGATAAATACTTTCTAGTGCTTGATACTACTCAGTCAGCCCACTTCAAAATAGGTCTAATTGCAGAAAAAAGCCCCAACTTTCTTTAGGAAATAGTATTGGCACCACTCTAGTAGATAAATAAATATCTGAGTGAATACTTCGGGTTCCACATTACAAAACCTGACAGAATTACTTGCCTGGAAATTTTCTGAAGCAGAAGTTCTGGTCACCTATAGTAGTTATAGGAACTCAGTAAGTAACCCATAAATTGTCTGATACTGAGTAACTTGGCTTTCTGCAAAATATACTTCAATTACTGTACAAATAAACTTGCTAATAATGGAGAATGTTGACAAAGACGGTGATTTTATTTTTGCATGGTTAATATGGAGTCATTATTTCTAGAAGTTGCTTGATACCAGTACCAATTTCCCTGTTGAGACTATTTCAGGGTTCAGTGATGGTTAAAACCATGTAATTATCTTAGAGGAGCATGCTTTTCCTTTTTCTTGCTGGAGCAGTGTATCACACTCCCATCTAATTAACATACATATCGTTAAAAAGGGAGCAATTAACAGCTTATTTTATACTGCTTTAGGTTGTTTCCTAGTTTGTCAAGAAACAATTTCTATTTACTCTGTTTTTGAGCAGTGTTAAAAGGCAGATTTTTAAAATTCTGTCATCAACCAGAAAACTAAACTGTTCTCTTGTAGGTTTGGCCCTGCCCGTTTGGTCAAAAGTCACTGCATGGTCAGTGAAGTTTATAGATAGACCAGCAGTGGTCCTTTGAATATTAGGGAGTGTAACAGTAATCTTGGTGTTTACTTCTTTACTTCATAAAGTTTGAAAAATTACCTGTCAGGGTAGTGAGTTGGCCAGTTTAGGAGAGGAGCTGTTTTCCTTTTTCAAAATGAAATTAAACATGCTTTGAATCCAGAGGATCTGATATAGTTTAAGGATTAGAGCCTAATGTTCGGAACAGGCTTTAGGCAGTTACTTTTACAAAGTTTTCATCAAAAATTTTTCTAAGTTGTTTCATCATATGGGTTAGGGTAGGAGTTTCTAGGACCCATTTAAAAGGGATGAATCAGAATCAACTTGATGGCAGTGGGTTTGGGTTTTGTTTTTGTATTTTTGTTAGTGCCACCAAATTTGAGACCGTTTTCCTGGGATTCCAAAGATAGGGAAATTCTCTCAGCAGCATTTTACCATTATCCTTCATTAAAAGAAATTTCTGTCTCAAAATATATATCAGTTATAAATTCTGACAGTCAGATTACAGAGTTTCACCCTGGGGTTTATTTTACTTATATTTTTAAGGGCAATAAAAAGTATATTCTAAAGTATATTCTAATTTAGCATATTTCAAGGTAGTTTCTCCACCCCCCTCCCTGGCTGTTTCCTACTATTGTTTTATTATCCTACCCCAAATTCCTACTTCCCGGTACTCTTTCAAATCTAGATTGGGGAGGCAAGGCATACATTATCCCAGATATCCAAAACCATTTTGATATTTAAGTAATTTCTAAAATGTGAAAATATCCTGAAAGCTAGAATGGAACCATAGAAGATTCCCAGCAAAAAGTTGCTACAGAACCTCAAAGCCAAAAAAAAAACAACCAAACCCGTTACCATCAAGTCAATACCCTCTCATAGTGACCCCATAAGATAGAGTAGAACTGCCTTATGTGGTTTCTTAGGAGCGGCTGGTAGATTCAAACTGCTGACCTTTTGGTTGGCAGCCAAGCTCTTAACCACTGTGCCACAGAATCTCAGACACCCCTCAGTTGACTCAGTCTTAATTTCCTAATCTTACAATGCCGGCCCATGCCCAGGGTAGTATTGAATGACCTAGTGATAACACCTCTGGGCAGAGACCAACAGGATTATTTGAGGCAACTAGTAAGATTGCCGGCTCAAAACTTGTACCCTCCCTGCCCTTCTCAGGAAATGTCATGTCTTAGAAGACCTGTCAGAAAAGGCCTGCCTCTCATCCATTTATTCTCACACCAGAAGCATCCAGATACTCCCCTGTTAGCTCTCTTGATTGGAGCTGAGGTGAATTGATCTTTAAAAGTGAAATCAGTGATTATTTGATTCTTCTTTATATGAGGACCTGGGTGAGGCACAAGAGAAATAACCTGTCAGGAAGTTTACAGTCAGGGATGAGGTAATGCCTATACTAAAAGACAGACTGAGTACCAAACAAGAGGTACAATGATAAAGTGTCAAGATAACTTTTGGAGAATGGGAAGAAAAATAATTGGAACCAAGGTTTGAATTCAAAATTACTATTTTCATTTGTTTAGAATCTTGGAATAGGGTATCTTATTGTGGTTCTCAAATATTTGAAGCAAATATGCTCCAGATTTTTAAAGTATTTTAATTTTACTTGTCTCTATGTTTCACTCTGTCCATCAGTCTTTTAGTGGTTTCACACACATCAGCTTCTCAACTCCTTTATGTTTTTACAAGAATAATTAGTTTTCTTTTCTGTAGCTTGTTGAAGCTGGGATGTTACTTGACCCGGAACACTTTAACTATATTGTTAAGCTCTTATACCAAGTACAGGCTTCCAAACAAGAAATAACTGCAGTTTTGGAAATGAAATCCAGGTGAGAAAAAGCATTATAATTAAGACTGAAATGTGTATATATTGATGGGGCTTTATAGAGAGTGAAATGATATACCTATCACTGTTCATGTGTCTAAACACCTGGATAGCTGCCCATTGTTAACCATTCTCCCATCTCTTGGTTATATCCTACCTTAGTCGAGCTGCCTTTAGCCAACTTTCCTGGCCATCCTCACCATATCTTTCTCAGTACTTCATTTCATCTCAACATTTGATGCTTCAAGTATAAAAGGAGACTCTTCTATCCTATATTTCACAGCTTAGTTAATTCCCTTGATGCACTCTATGTATAGGTTGTTGCTATTAGCTGCTGACAGCTTGGCCTCTGACTCAGCAACCCCACGCACAATGAAACAAAACCTGCCTGGCGCCTGTGCCATACCCATGATCAGTTGCAGATCGAATCGTTGTGATCCATGGGGTTTTCACTGACTGATTTTTAGAAGTAGATCACCAGGACTTTCTTCCTTATATGTGTATAAAACCAGCTGCTGTTGAGTTGATTCTTACTTATGGCGACCCCACATGTGTCACAGTAGAACTGTGCCCTGTAGGATTTTCAGTGGCTGATTTTTCAAAAGTAGACCATTAGGCCTTTCTTCTAAGGCACCTCTGGGTGGACTTGAACCTCCATCCTTTTGGTTAGCAGCCAGCCAAGCCCATTAACCATTTGCAACACCCAGGGTCTCCTACATGTGTATAAATTACCTTCTTTTCTTCTCTTATCACTCACTTTTGTCATGTTAGCTTAATAAAATTCCTTAATACCTCTCCCTCATTCTTTCTCTCACTTGTTTACTTTCTCTATTTAGCTTATGGGTCTCCAAGGGACTTTTTTTTTTTTTTTAACCTTTTGGTAATTATAAGAGTAGTACCACAACATACCTGTATTGAGTAAAAGGAAAGCCATTAATTTTAAAAGTTTTTATTAAAGTATAGCATACATAGAGAAAAGTATGCAAGTTATAAGTATTTAAATGAACCATAACTTTTTTAATAATTTAATTTTTTTGTTGTTGAAAATGTACATAGCAGAACATATACAAATTCAACAATTTCTACATGTCTAATTCATTGACATTGATTATATTCTTCAAGTTGTGTAACCATTCTCACTCTTCTTTTCTGAGTTGTTCCTCCCCCATTAACATAAACTCACTACCCACTAAGTTTCCTTTCTAAGTTAGGAGTTGTCAATTTAACTACAGATAGTTCTTTAAAAGCACACAGTGCTCAAGGTAGACATTCTTTACTAATTAAGCTAAACTGTTGTTTGGTTTAAAGAAGACTTCAGGAGATATTCTTTGTTTAAAGTTTAAAGATTATCTTAGGGCAATAGTTTTGGGTGTTCATGCAGCCTTAATGGCTCCAGAAAGTCTGGATTCCATGAGAGTTTGAAGTTCTGTTCCACATTGTCCCCCTTTTGATCAGGATTTGGCTATAGAATCTTTGATCAAAACTGAACCATAACTTTTTAAATGAAATCATATTTGATAAAGTACAAATGGTATCCACCACTGAAATCCTTGGGAATGCCCAGAAATCTCCTACAGAGCTTTCACAACTGTTTGTATCTCATTCCTCATTTTCCTTTGATGCAAAAGTTCTCAGACTTTCTTGGTTCACAGTCCTTGTTGTTATTGTTAGTTGCCATTGAGTCAGATCTGACTGATGGTGACCCCATGTGTGCAGAGTAGAACTGCTCCATAGGGTTTTTAAAACTGTGACCTGTTGGAATCTGATCACCAGGCCTGTGTTCTGAGGTGCCCTGGTGGGTTCAAATGGCCAGCCTTTCAGCTAATAGTCAAGCGCTTAACCGTTTGCACCACCTAGGGTCACAGTGTCCCTAGACCAAAAGAAATACGTTAACAATTCAATTTATTAAGTAGTTAGATCCAAACAACTTATTAGTAGTAGCTTTAGGCAGTGTCCAACAGATGTCACTTGAAATTTGGGAGTCCTGGTTGCCTACTGGTTAAGCACTCGGCTGCTAACCAAAAGGCTGACAGTTTGAATCCACCAGCCACTCCTTGGAAACCCCATGGCAGTTCTACCCTGTGTTACAGGGTCGCTATGAGTCGAAATTGACTTGACAGCAATGGGTTTGGTTTGGTTTTGGTTTTGTGGTGGTGCTCCTGTGAGTTTGCTGTAGTGCCCTGGGATGCCTTGTGTCTTAGTCATCTAGTGGTGCTATAACAGAAATACCACAAGTGGGTGGCCTTAACAAACAGAAATTTGTTCTCTTATAGTTCAGTAGGCTAGAAGTCCAAATTCAGGGCACCAGCTTTAGGGGAAGGCTTTTTCTCTTTGTTGACTCTGGAGTAAAGTCCTTGTTCTTTGGCTCTTTGATGATCTTCATGTGGCTTGGCATCTTTCTTCCCCCATCTCTCCTTCTCTTCTTTGCTTATTTAATCTCTTTTATCTCAAAAGAGATTGACTCAAGACACACCCTACACTAATCCTGCCTCGTTAACATAACAAAGACACCTCATTCCCAGTGGGATTATAACCACAGGCACAGAGGTTAGGATTTACAACACATATTTTGGGGGGATGCAATTCAGTCCATAACACCTTGGCACACACAGTTACGGAATTGTATCTCTAATTACTGTTACTTCCCTTCAAGCACCAGCTTTGAAGATAAATCTGAGTTTTTAAGTTCTGTGATTTTTTTATTTGGTTAACTACTGATAATATTTATGTTTTCTATGAAAATTATAACATTATTTAGGTTAAATAGACTTTTTTGAACTACTCGGGATATATATTTTTGTGAGAAAAATGCCATTTGTCTACCATATATTTCTGGAATATAGTACATTTGTAAGTAGGATGCATGTACATTAAGATCATTCTTCCTCTAAGCCGTATCCTAAAAACATTTACCACTTTGGGCAGTGGCAGCTATGACATAGAGCTCAAGTAGTTAGCAGATCCCAGTCTCCTGCTTGGTTCAGTAGAACTAGCCAGAAAATGAGCCCCTCTGGTTGGAAGCCACTCAAAATATGACTGGTAAAGAGCTGCCTCCTCAAAATAGAGTCAACCTTAATGATGTGGATGGAGTCAAGCTTTTGGAACCTTCATTTGCTGATGTGGCTCGACTCAAAATGAGAAGAAACAGCTACAAACATCCATCAATAATCGGAATGCGGAATGTATGAAATGAATCTTAGAAAATTTGAAAGTGGTCAGAAATGAAATCGAATGCATAAACATTGATATCCTAGGCATTAGTGAGCTAAAATGGACTGATATTTGCCATTTTGAATCAGACAATCATATGGTCTACTGTGGCTGGGAATAACAAATTGAACAGGAATGGCATTGTGTTTATCATCAAAAAGAACGTTTCAACATCTATCCTGAAGTACAGTGCTGTCAGTGATAGGATAATATCCATACACCTACCAGGAAGACTAGTTAGTATGACTATTATTCAAATTTACACACCATCCACTAAGGCCAAAGATGAAGAAATTGAAGATTTTTACAAACTTCTGCAGTCTGAAATTGATCAAACATGCAATCAAGATGCATTGATAATTACTGGTGGTTGGAATGCAGAAGCTGGAAACAAAGAAGCATTGGTAGCTAGAAAATATGGCGTTCATGATAGAAATGACATGAGAGATCACATGATAGAATTTTACAAGACCAATGACTTCTTCATTGCAAATACCTTTTTTCAAAAACATAAACAGAGGCTGTACACATGGACCTTGCCAGATGGAATACACAGGAATCAGATCGAGTACGTCTGTGGAAAGAGACGTTGAAAAAGCTCAATATTAGACCGAACAAGGCCAGGGTCCATCTGTGGAACAGACCATCAATTGCTTATATGCACGTTCAAGTTGAAGAAAATTAGAACAAGTCCACAAGAGCCAAAGTACGACCTTGACTATATCCCACCTGAATTTAGAGACCATCTCAAGAATAGATCTGACACATTGAACACTAATGACCAAAGACCATATGAGTTGTAGAATGACATCAAGGACATCATACATGAAGAAAGCAAGAGGTCATTAAAAAGACAAGAAAGAAAGAAAAGACCAAAATGGATGTCAGAAGAGACTGAAAGTTGCTCTTGAACTTTGAGTAGCTAAAGTGAAACGAAGAAGTGATGAAGTAAAAGAGCTGAACAGAAGATTTCAAAGGGCAGCTCGAAAAGACAAAGTAAAGCATTATAATGAAATGTGCAAAGATCTGGAGGTAGAAAACCAAAAGGGAAGAATATGCTCAGCATTTCTCAAGCTGAAAGAACTGAAGAAAAAATTAAAGCCTCCAGTTGCAATATTGAAGGATTCTATGGGGAAACTATTAAACGACACAGGAAACATCAAAAGAAGATGGAAGGAATACATGGTCACCGTACGAAAAAGAATTGGTTGACATTCAACCATGTCAGGAGGTAGTGCATGATCAAGAACTGATGGTTCTGAAGGAAGAGGCCCAGGCTACACTGAAGTCATTGGTGAAAAACAAGGTTTCAGGAATTGACAGAATACCAGTTGAGATATTTGAACAAACAGATGCAGCACTGGAAGCGCTGACTCGTCTATGCCAGGAAATTGGGAAGACTGCTACCTGGCCAACTGACTGAAAGAGATTCTGTATTTATACCCATTCCAAAGAAAGGAGATCCAACAGAATGCAAAAATTATCTAACAATATCATTAATATTACACACAAGTAAAATTTTGTTGAAGATCGTTCAAAATCGATTACAACAGTACATCGACAGGGAACTGCCAGAAATTCAAGCCAGATTTAGAAGAGGGCGTTGTTGTTGTTAGGTGTCGTCGAGTTGGTTCCAACTCACAGTGACCCTTTGTACCACAGAACAAAACACTGCCTGGTCGTGCGTCGTGCTCACAGTCGTTGTTACGCAGGATCCCATTGTTGTAGCCACTGTGTCAATCCATCTCATTGAGGGTCTTCCTCTTTTTCACTGACCCTGTACAGAAGAGGGCGTGGAACAAAGGATGTCATTGCTAATGTCAGATGGATCATGGCTGAAAGCAGAGAATACCAGAAAGATGTTTACCTGTGTTTTATTGACCATGCAAAGGCATTCAACTATATGGATCGTAACAAATTATGGATAACATTGTGACGAGTGGGAATTCGAGAATACTTACTTGTGCTCATGAGGAGCCTATACTTAGACCAAGAGGCAGTCATTCAAACAGAACAAGGGGATACTGCGTGGTTTAAAATCAGGAAAGGGTTGCATTGGGGTTATATCCTTTCACCATACTTACTCAGTCTGTATGCTGAGCAAATAATCTGAGAAACTGGACTATATGAACGGGGCATCAGGCTTGGAGGAAGACTCATTAACAGCCTGCGATATGCAGATGGCACAGCCTTGCTTGCTGAAAGTGAAGAGGATTTGAAGCACTTGTTGATGAAGATCAAAGACCACAGTCTTCAATATGGATTACACTTTAACATAAAGAAAACAAAAATCCTCACAAGTGGAGCAATAAGCAACATGGTAAATGGAGAAAAGATTGAAGTTTTCAAGGATTTCATTTTAACTTGGATCCACAATCAACGCCCATGAAAGCAGCAGTCAAGAAATTAGATGACACATTGCATTGAGCAGATCTGCTGCAAGAGATCTCTTTGAAGTGTTAAAAAGCAAGTATGTCACTTTGTTAAAAAGCAAATATGTCACTTTGAGGACCAGAGTGCACCTGACGTAAGCCATGGTGTTTTCTATCGTCTCATATGCATGTGAAAGCTGGACAGTGAAGAAGGAAAACCAAAGAAGAATTGATGCCTTTGAATTATGGTATTGGCAAAGAATATTGACTATACTGCCATGGACTTCCAGAAGAACAAACAAATCTGACTTGGGAGAAGTACAGCCAGAATGCTCGTTAGAAGCGAGGGTGGCGAGACTTCATTTCACATACTTCAGACATGTCATCAGAAGGGACCAGTCCCTGGAGAAGGACATCATGCTTGGTAAAATAGATGGTCAGTGAAAACAGGAGACCCTTAACGAGATGGATTGATACAGTGGCCGCAACAGTGGGCTCAAACATAGCAATGATTGTGAGGATGGTGCAGGACCAGGCAGTGTTTTGTTCTGTTGTACATAGGGTCACACTGAGTCTTAATCAACTCAAGGCTACTAGCAACATAACAACAACAGTTTAAAGTGAATTTGAAAGTCTCTCACTTAGTAAATAAAGATGGTACAACAAATTTTAACATCTGTGTTCAGGAAACCAGTAAGAATTTAAGTGTGTTTATAATCTGGGACATTTCTTAACATAAATTCTTTTTTTTTTTAATTTTTAAATAATCTTGCATTTGCAGAAATTAATATAAAGACTTCTTATGTATTCTTCACCTAACTTCCTCTCATACTAACATCCTGCATGGTAATAAACCAAAAAAAAACCAAACCCATTGCCACCAAGTCAATTCCAACTCATAGTGACCCTATATGGGTATGAGTCACATGGTAATAGTACTTATCAAAACCAAGAAATTAACTTTGGTACGATATGGTTAACTGACTATACATCTTTTTTTTTATAGCAGGATGTACGTGATATATCAGTAATGTCTTATTGGTTATGTTAACTTTGATCACGTAGTAAAATGCTCTCTGCCAGGTTTCTCCACTGTAAAGTTACTGTTTTTCCCTTTGTAATTAATATCTTTGGGAAGAGACTTTAGCACTGTGCATTATCCTGTTTCTTCTCAAACTTTCATACATTTATATATTTTTTATACATATTTCATACATTTTTTAGCATTTATCAGTGGATCTTACCTGCAAGCTATGACTGTGGTATTTGCCTAATGATGATTTTGTATTTTCCTTATTCCTTCTACATTTATTAATTGGAATTTTTTAATAAGGAAGAGCTGTTCCTTCTCCCCTACTTATTTGTTTATTCAATTATTTATATCAATATGATCTCACGAATACATATTTTATTCTGTGGGTTATAATCTAATACTACCTGTTTTAGTTATATAGTGTTGCTATAACAGAAGTACCACAAGGGATGGCTTTAACAAACAGAAGTTTATTTTCTCAGTCTAGGAGGCTAGAAGTCCAAATTCAGGGTGCCATCTCCAGGGGAAGGTTTGTTTTCTCTGTCAGCTCTGGAGGAAGGCCCTTGTCATCAATCTTCCCCTGGTGTAGGAGCTTCTCAGCGCTGGAACCATGGGTCTAAAGGGTGCGCTCTGCTCCCGGCACTGCTTTTCTTGGGGGTATAAGGTCCCCATGTCTCTGCTCACTTCTCTCTTTTATATCTCAGAAGAGATTGACTTAAGACACAGCCTAATCTTGTAGATTGAGTCCTGCCTCACTAACATAACTGCCTGTAGTCCTGCCTCGTTAACATCACTGAGGTAGGATTTACAACACATAGGAAAATCACATCAGATGACAAAATGGTGAACAGTCACACAATACTGGGAATCATGCCCTAGCCAAGTTGGCACGTATTTTGGGGGGACATAATTCAATCCATGACACTACCATTATTTATTTTGTTGCTCAGATTGTTCCAGATTTGCCTTTAGGAATTCCTTTAGGTTGGTTCCTCTATTGTTTCTATGTGCTCCAATCAATTTTCTAGCATTTTCTTATTTTATGGAGCCACAAGATATTCAAGGTTCATCTTGTACTTTCCCTGCCTCAGGGTTGAAACAACCACTTCTCCAGGGGGCTGTGGTGGTTTTTATTGGAGACTGGTATTTAGAAACTAACATCTGAGTGCTGGATGTGCTCATGCTACTGGAGTATCATTGCATCTAGGTCTTCTCAGTGGACAGGACTAAAAAGTAATTATATGTTTGCTAGCCATACAGACACAGAAGTGTATTTGTTACTGTGTGTGTGTGTGTGTGTGTATGTGCCTTAGTTCATGCTGATAGTTCAGTTCCAGTCTAGTATCACAGGGTTCCTTCCAGCCTTCCCCCTTTTCTTATTTATAAATTGTTTCTCTGACAGTGAAAAATCTGACTCATTATCTACAATGTATTTACTCATTTAATTCTAATATTCACATAAGATAGTTTCAGAATTTGCTAACCCACCCCTCTGAAAAAAATTTACTATCTAAAGTACAGTATTTGTATAAAGTTATTTTTGTCTTTAGCCTTACTGTATTCAGCCAAAATACTCTTTTCTAAGTTATTTAGGTTGGTTCTTTTCTTCCCATTCCCACGTAGTGTGATTATGTTATTCATTTGTAGTGCACTTAGGTTTATCTGTTACTGTTTACATTATATTTTTTGTTCTTCTCACATCCTAGTTGATTTATTTATTTGGGAAGGCAGAGATGTGTGAAACATTGCTTATTTGTTCTATGAGTCAAAGCTGTACTAGAGAGTATGCAGTGAGAAGTGTTGCTCCTTCTTATCCCTACTACCCCATATCCCTTCCCTCTTTCTTTCTACTCATTTTCCACCCACACGCTGGAAGTAACTGGTCTTTATAATTTATTTGTTGTTGTTGTTGAGAATGTATACAGTAGAACATATACCAGTTCAACAATTTGTGCGTGTACAGTTCAGTATTGATTACATTCTTCAAGTTGTGCGACCATTCTCACCCTCGTTTTCCAAATTGTTTCTCCCCTGTTAACATAAGCTCACTGCCCCCTAAGTTTCCTGTCTAGTCTTTCAAGTTGCAGTTACCAATTTGACCCCATATGATAGTTCTTAAAAGAGGACAATGCACAAGGCATATATATTTTCTTATATCAATTTCTTTCTTATGTAAAGGTAGCATACAGTAAATACTCTTTTGAGCTTTGTCTTTTTTACTTAACAGTATATACTAGAAATCACTGTAAATAAGTTCATTCTCCATTCTTCTTTATAGCTGCAAAGTATTCCATTGTGTGGATGTACTACAGATTATTCAACCACTGTCTAGTGTATGGCATTAAGGTTGTCCCCAGTATCTTGCAATTATAAATAATGCTGCAGTGAATAACCTTCAGCATATGTATTTTTGTATTGTTGAAAGTGTATCTTTAGGGTACATTTTTAGAAGTAGAATTACTAGGTCAAAAAGTAAGAGCACCCCAGACTCTTTTAACCCAGAACTAAAACATTCCTGAAGCCAACTCTTCAGACAAAGATTAGACTGGGCTATAAAACATAAAATAATACTTGTGAAGAATGTGATTCTTAGTTCACGCAGATACACAGGACTAAATGGGTAGCTTCTGTCCGGAGGCAGGTTGAGAAGGCAGAAAGGGATAGGAGCTGGTTGAATGGACACGGGAAACCCAGAGTAGAAAGGGGGAGTATGCTGTCACATTATAGGGATTGCAACTAGGGTCCCATAATAATATGTGTATAAATTTTTGTATGAGAAATTAACTTGAGCTGTAAACTTTCACCTAAAGTACAATAAATTTAAAAAAATAAAATAAAAACATTTAAAAATAAGACCACTACAGCATCCACTAAAAAACTGTACAAAGAGGTGTACTTAAAAACCCTATAGATAATCAAAATGAAACTCTAAAAAAATGTTCAAGTAAATCCCTCAGGAAGACAAAGAAAGGTAAACAGAGGAATGAGAAACAGGGAACAACAGAAACCAAATAATAAAATGGTAGACTTAAGCCCTAACATCAGTAATTACTTTCAGTGTAAACGTTCTATATATAACCATTAAAAGACAAAGATTGGCAGAGTGAATATAAGAGTATGACCCAGGTATATGCTCTCTATAAGAAACTCACTTCCAATATAAAGATAAAGGTAGGTTGAAAGTAAAAGGATAGAAACAAGACATCAGTGGCTGTATTAATATCGGATAAAGCAGACTTCAGAGCAAAGGAAATTACCAGGCACAAAAAGGAACTCTACATAATGATAAAATGGTCAGTACACCAAGAAGACACAGCAATTCTAAATGTGTATACACTAAACAACATAGCATCAAAATATATGAAACAAAACTCATAGAATGGAGAAATAGACAAATCTACAATTATAGTTGGGGACTTGGACACCCCTGTCTCAGCAATGCATAGAAACACCAGATAGGAAATCAACATGAATATAGAAGAACTGAACACCACAATTAACCAACAGGATTTAATAGACATTTGTAGAACGCTCCACCCTAAAACAGCAGAATATATTCTTTTCAAGCTCCCATGGAACATTCACTAAGATAGACCATATTCTGGTTTATGAAACAAACTTTAACATAAAAAATAATTGAAATTATACAGAGTGCATTCTCTGATCATAATGAAATCAAACTTGAAAGTCAGTAATTGAAAGATAACAGAAAAATCTCCAAACACTTGGAAATTAAACAGCATACTTCCAAATAATCCATCAGTCAAGAAGAAGTCTCAAAAGCAATAAAACTGTGAGTAAAAATGAAATGTGACATATCACAGTTTATGGGATGCAGCTAAAGCAATGCTAAGAAGGAAATTGATAGCACTAAAATCATCTAAGTTCCTACTGCAGGAAACAAGAAAAATAAGAATAAAATAAACTCAGTGAAAGCATAGAAAGGAAATGATAAAGACAGCTGGAAGCAGTGACGCTGAAA
The DNA here is from genome assembly GCA_030035585.1 of Dugong dugon. Classification (NCBI taxonomy): domain Eukaryota; kingdom Metazoa; phylum Chordata; class Mammalia; order Sirenia; family Dugongidae; genus Dugong; species Dugong dugon. The sequence goes on along the minus strand of CM057481.1, from coordinate 22,986,852 downwards.
ACAGAAAAACAAGAAAATAAAACAAAGTCGGTTCTTTGAAGATACCAGTAAAATTGATGAACCTCTGGCAAGACTGATGAAGATAAAAAACAAATTACCAATATTAGGAATGAAACGCGTTATCAGTATACATCCTGCAGCCACTAGAAGGATAATAAGGGTTTAATTAGAATGACACTACACACACATAACCTCAACAACTTAGATGGAAGGAAGCAATTCCTCAAAAAGAAAACCGAAGAGAGTACCACCCCTCCCAAAAAAGGAGAAAACTCTAAACCAATATCTCATGAATTTAGATGCAGAAATCTGCAACAAAATACTAGCATATCAACTCAACAATATATAAAAAGAATTATACACCGTGTCCAAATGGAGTGTGTATGGTTTAATACTTGAAAATGAATGTAATCCACCATGTCAACATAAGGAGAAAAATTTCATGATCATATCAATTAATACAGAAAAGTCATTTAGCAAAATTCAGTACCCATACACGATAAAAAGGAGCCCTGGTCGTGCAGTGATTAAGAGCTTGGCTGCTAACCAAAAGGTCAGCAGTTCAAATCCATCAGCTGCTCCTTGGAAACCCTATGGGGCAGTTCTCTGTCATACAGGGTCACTGTGAGTGGGAATCGACTCAGCAGCAACGGATTTGGTTTTGGTTTATACATGATTAAAAAAAGCTCTTAGCAGATTAGGAATAGAGGAAAAATACTTCAGCTTGATAAAGAGCACCTATTAAGAAGTCTACAGCTAACATACTTAAGTGAAAGACTTAATGCTTTCATTTTAAGATTGAGAAAAGACAAGGATGTCTGCTCACACCACTCTTGTTCAACATAGTGCTGAACGTCCTAGCCAGCACAGTAGGCAAGAAAAAGAAGCAAAAGGCATAGAATGAATTCTTCATTTTTGAGATTATCTTGTCCTTTTCTTCCATTTCCTTCCTGAGTTAATCCTCTTTTCCTTTCACCTTCTTTTGCTCATTTCTGTTTTTAGTTTTTGAATATCTGATCCAAAGTAGTTTTATCCTCAAATGCTTATTTGAGTATATTTAAATCTGTTTAGGATATTGACTTACAGTTTTTTCTACTTCATGGTTGTTTCTCAAGGGAAAATTTTCTCAATTGTTATGTGTAAAATTCTGTTCCCTGATTTTCTGTAATAACCCTGTGTGGACTTTTCTTTTGTTCATTTTTATTGTAGTTGAGTGTTTTACAATACTCCTAGTTAAATAGCACCCTCTTATGCCTGTGTAGGAAAATCCAGGTACTCTGCTGGGGTTTTGTGTTTATTTTGGTAGTGGAGCTGTGATACTTCTAATTTTCTTTTGTCTTGCAGGACCCTAAATTTTCCTCCTTTTCTTCTTTTCCTCTTTCCACTTGCCAAAGGGTGCTTCTCTCTTCATTTTTCTCTTTTTCTTTCCCAGAGGCTATGCATTTTAAGTTCCTTCTGATTTGCCCAGACACTTTTTTAGCATTTTCAAATGCTTTTATTTTTCAGTCAGTGTTAGGTTCCTCTGCTAACTTCCCTCTTCTGTTTTCCCCACAGGTTTTTTTGTGTGATAACTTACTTTGTGTTTTTTGTTTTGGCCTGTCTTTGGTTGCCACAAATCCTTGTGGAGCATTGAGTATGGGGTGGGAGAGGTAGAGAGCATGTGCTGGTATTTGGGGTTGGTTTTTTTTTTTTTTTTCCCTGTTTTTATTCATAGTTGTTTTAAAGTTTTGGCATTCTTTGCCTTCAAGTTAGGCTGGAGGTATGGTTTTATGTGGAATATACTTTTTTCTTCTTGTTGCCTATTGTTTGGGGAGGAAATTAGTATGAGGTAGGTAACTCTGCAGTTGCCATTTTCTTCAACTCTGAAGAATTTTTATAGTATACTATTGTATTCAATTTTCTCTATGCTCTTAGACATAAACTACAGTACAAATGAATTAGGAGCAATAATAACTCTTTGCAGGGTGAACGTAAGCATAATTAACCCTTGTTTATTGTTAAAGGTTACAGATGAGGCAATTTAAAAAGAATTGGAAGTGTGATTTAGATTCAGCCTTGAATGAAATAGAGGTATGATTTTTTTTTGCTTTATAGATGTATTTTTAAAAGCAGTTTTAGGTTTATGGAAAAATTGTACAGAAAGAGACACTTGTTTTTTAAATAAATTGCTGGAATTTCTGACACCAGTAACAAAAAGTTTGAATAATAACTCCATTTTAGCAACAGTTTTAGAAATTTGGCTGTTATACAGAGAAAATGCTCAAGGAAAACTAGTTTGTTTTTTTTTTTTTTACATGTTAATATTTTGAAATGCAAACTTACATGTTAGTTTCTGGAGTGTGTGGACTATTGTAAAAATAACTTTAGTTCCATTTGAAAATTAATTTTATTAAGGTAAAATAATAATAATAGTATTTCACAGCTCAGCCTTTAATGCTTACGGCTGGACAGACCTCCTCAGTGCATAAGTCATGATTGGTGGATCACTGCAGTGGGTGAAATGATGGGGAAAAACCAGGATCACACTAAGCTCTCCAGATGCTTACAGCATAAGAAATAGAGACTTTCAGCATGATTTTATTTTTTTAATTTAATATCATTTTTGTACTTAGCTATTACTTATTGGTCTAGCCTTAAGTAATATCATGAATCCTTGGAACAACTTTTTGTTGGTGTGGAAAACTGTTTCTTAGTTTATCATAGAAACTAGTAGGAAAATGTTAAGTTTACTGAAATTTATTTTGTAGCCCCTTTTGTAGAAATGCATTTGCTCAGAAAGATGTACAAGCCCCAAATCATAAATGGTGAACTAATTGTAAAGTGCAGCCTCTGAAAGTAATAATGTGTTGCTGTGAAGATAGCTTTAAAGCAGAAATGCATGAATTATGGGCTAGGCAACCATACTAAATACTTTACCTGGGTTATACCAATTAATCTTCATAGAAACCCTGTGAGTTTGGAACGAATGCAATCCCTGTTTTATAGATAAGAAAATACCGTCAGAGATATTAAGCATCTTACCCAAAATGACAAGCAAGTCATTTATTCCCATAAAATCTATCTCCACTGTGTAGTTCTGTTTTGGAGAGGATATCATTAAGTGCATTAGGAACTAGATAATTAAATGTGCATTGCCATCATGAATATATAGAGGCTTTGCTATAGTCAGAAAATTGAAGTGTACGATAGCATGTTATAGAAGTTGTAACACTTGTCAGTAAGTTTATAAAATTTACAGAGATTATGTTTTACTAATTTCTGTGTATCTAATACCTACATATGTCTAGCCCATAATCTTTGCATAAATGATGTAGTTTTCTTTATTCCTTCATTCCTTCCTTCCTTACTTTCACATTTAATAATTTTAATAGCACTGTAAAGAAAAAGGCGACTGGACCAAATTGGGAAATTTATACATTAACGTAAAAATAGGCTGTGAAAAATTTGCAGATTTCCAGAGATTTTGTGCTTGTATTGCTGAAACACTAACAAAAGACTTTAAAGAAGAGAGACCAGGTGTTCCTTTTTGTGAATTTGCTGAAACAGGTAAACTGTCATTGTTTTAGTCTGATAATGGTGTATTAGGGTGGTGTGGTGTTCTTAACAGGCGTGTAAAGCTCTTAATGTTTTCCTTGTTGGAGGTAAATTAAAATTGCAGGTTTCAGATACACCTCCTTTTTCTGTAAATTTCTCCATCTATTTATTGTTTAGATTATAACGAGATAAAGTAAAAAATTGGTGTTTTAGTATCATGTTTCATGTACTTATTTTTCTTTTCATAAAGATTAGTAAAATTGTTAAAATTATTGCTAGCAAGTTATAACAAACACCTGAATTTTTGACATTATATTATCCTTACTATTACAAGTAAACAAAAGTTACACATTTTTGAGTTTGTGGTATTTTTTTGTTTGTTTTACATGAGCTATTATTCACTACCATAGTCATTATCGGAGGTAGGCAGATTTTTTTCTGTAAAGGGCGAGATAGTAAATATTTTAGGCTTTGCACATACCACATATGGTCTCTGTTGTGTAGTTTACTTTCTTTCTTTGTTAACAGCCCTTTAAAAATATACAAACCATTCTCAGTTCATGAGCTGTACAAAAACAGGCTATGTACCAGATAAGGCCCACAGGTTATAGTTTGCTGACCCTCAGTCTTTAGGGTAGTATCGGTAATTCTGTGTTAATTTGCTTTTTCCATCATTTTGAGTGATTTTTTTTCACTTTCTTCCATATGTCTACTTTGTATTTCAGTTAGCAAAGATCCACAAAATAGTGAAGTGGATAAAACTTTGCTGGGAAGAATTGGAATCAATGCTATGTACTTCTATCACAAATTGTTACAGTGGTCCAAGGTACTTTATTAAATTTTTGTTTGGGCTTGGTATAGAGAATGTTAGTTTGAAAATAATTTTTTAAATGTTAGTTTTAAAACAATATAGTTTAACCTCAGAAATTAGGAATTTGGTCTTAATCACTACAGGTAACAAACTGAGACCCAGACTAGTAAGGAATTATTAGGTGGTCTATTAGACAAATGTGGAAAGGATGTGGCATGTGACTGACTACTATGAAGAACGTCAGTATAAGGAATACTTAGAAAGCCATGCTAAAAGCGTATTTATTTGAAGTAACATTAAATTTAAAATTTATTTTGCCAACTCCTGAGTTCAGTAGCATTATAATTTTTGAAGAGCTCAGAAATGAACCAGGATACTCACAATTAACAGAACTCCTTAAATGTCACCTCATAAAATATTCTGGAATACTACACTATACCATATATCTTGATTTCTAACTTTGAGACTCAGTCACTGTAGGAGTGATCTAGTGTCTCTAGACAAATTGTACTGCTGTTCTTTAGATTTCCTTGAGGTGGCATGTGAAGTTACAGACTCAAACACTTGGAAACTTGGGATTTAACAAAGTTCAGTGAAGTAGAGGACAAGAAAATCCAAAATAGGAAGGAAGTGGTGAGGGATAGAGCTGTATAAAGAGTGGAGTAGTTAAGAGTAGTCTCTATCTAATCAACTATTAAAATGTATCTTATGTTCTCCCTTTATTTTTTAAAGAGGCTATTTCACAATTGAACGTGTGGTCAATGACATTTAAGTATCTGGTCACTCACATGGAAACTGTGGTGGCATAGTGGTTAAGAGTTCAGCTGCTAGCTAAAAGGTCAACAGTTCAAATCCACCAGGCGCTCCTTGGAAGCTCTGTGGGGCTGTTCTCCTCTGTCCTGTAGGGTCGCTATGAGTCAGAATTGACTGAATGGCAACAAGTTTGGTTTTTTTTTTTTTTTTTTTTGGTCACTCATATGCGTACAAAATGAATAAAATTTTTTCAAAAAAGCCAAAATGGTTGTATAGAAAAATTGACATCTTTAACAGAGGTGCAGCACTTACTGTGTGGTAGGCCTGAAATGAGCAAGATGTACCTCATCCCTACTCTCACAGCCTCGCTTAATGATGGTGATAGCATGGATTTATTTGATATTTAATGCTTAAGAATTTGAAGCCTACCTAACATGAAGATCCTTTTTGAAAACTCATTGATTTTAGTAATGTTTTAAAGTATATTTTAATTTTATTTGGTTATTTTTTCTTAAGACATAAAAGCTTGATGAATTTTTGCCTGTATTTTAACTAAAAATTTTAAATTTCTTACTTAGAGTGAACATTTTATTTATTATTGTATTTAGTATGAATATTTTAAAATGAGACCTATTCCTTTTTTAACACAAAGATGAAACCATTGAAATTAAACTAAAGGTATTCTTTGAAAAAAATGAACTCATTTAAACAGTCAAATTGAAAATTCTTTGACATCATAAGCATCTTACTCAAAACTATCTAGACTATAATATAAAATAGAGGTCTGCATACTAAGGTTCGCAGGCTGAATCTGGCCCTCAGTGTTTTTGTATGGTCTGTAAGGTAAGAATGTTTTTACATTTTTTTAAGGGTTACAATTTTTAAAAAAATAAACAAGAAAGAAGAACATTCAGCAGACCAAATGTGGTCTGCAAAGCCTAAAATATTTACTATCTGGCCATTTACAGAAAATATTTGCCTACCCCTGGTATAAAATTATATGTCCAATTTATGATGTCCAGACCAAAGGCAGTCTTGATGTAGAATACATGAAATAGCCTAATGAATAAAAAACATTTTTTTCTGCCAACAATTTTACCTTTTTTTTTTAACTAATCTTTATCTAAATTGAAAACAAATTATTTTCCTTTCCATTGTCTCCCTCTTGGATCTCAGAGAAGTCAGCAGAAGAAGAGGAAACATATATTATCAGTACTTTACCACTTTAAGGGATGCAATTCTTTTGCCAGATGAAATCTTAAGGGGAAGCACAGTATATAAAACAGATGAAAGAACTATTGATAAAGGAGGCCTGGGGATGGAGGTGGAGAGGAGGGGTAATATGCGGCAAAGTCCTGCTTGCTCCCCTCCCCTTCATTTTTGTGGCTGAGCAAGGAGGGGTTTAAAGACAATGTTGGAGCAGTTTGAAAAACCATCAGTCTAGAATGCTGATTCAAAACTGGGTAATTGGCTTCTGCATAATTATCATTGACTTTATATCTCTGTAGTACTGTGAATGATTGGTACTCAATTAGTTCTTTATGTTTACTCTAGGGAAGGAAGGTCTTAGATAAACTATATGAATTAAAAATACATTTTACAAGTTTGAAAGGACTTACAGGGCCTGAGATGTTAGCATCAAGATGTCAAATTGTGAATATTGCAGCAGAAATTTTCCTCAAAAGTGGAAGTCTAGATGGTGCCATTTGGGTAATGAGGGGTAAGTTCTGTTATATGCAAACATAAAATAGTGTGGTAAACTTGTCGTAATTCTTCTCTTTGTAATTACCTTAAGTTGATATTGTATTGTGGATGTCAAAACCGAAAGTGAACATGTGGGTAGGAAAGGTTGTATAAGCTGAAAGGGGAGAATTAACCTAGCTTTAAGCAGAAATTGTGTGAACTATAGGCTAGGCACCATGTAACTACTTTACCTTGATTATCCCAATCGATCTTCAGAAACTCCATGAGTTTGGAACTATTACAATCGCTGTTTTATAGATAAGAAAATGCTGTCAAAGATATTAAGCAACTTGCCCAAAATGACATAGCAAGTAAGGAGTGGAGGCTAGATTCAAATCCAGAAAGTTCAGCTTCAGAGCCCAGGGATTTCAGCTGTTAACACAGGGAAATCCTAGTTGTTATCTGAATAAACTGTGTCTTCTCATGTATAGGCAAATTTGACTTCAAACCAAGACAGGTAAAGCTTACTTTCCCTAGTAAGGCAATCCATCTAGCAGAAATTACAGTTAAATTAAACCAGCAGAAATAACTGAGGTTCATTTGGTATGATAAATAAAAACTTAGAACAATAGTGGCACAGTGTGGTATCTGACTACATGGACCATCAGGCAGATTTTATTTGATATAATGGGATAAGAATGAAGAAAAATCAAGAATCTCAAAGTTAGGTATGAAGATGAAATATATGCATGAATAAGGCAAATGGATAACCTTTACACTAAACACACGTATGTTAGCACACAAACACATAGACTAGCACACGTACATATGCATATGCATATACACACACATATTAAATCCTTGTCTTTGTTCAAAGTGCTTTATATGGAATATAAAGGTCATGAGTGGACTTCATGGTGAAAGGCTTGTTGGAAAAGGTTTTCTTCAACTTAGCAAACATAGTGTCAGCCTGGGTGGGGTTTCCTAGTGGGAAAGAGTGACTAAGATATAAACATAGAAATGAGCGAAATGCAAGCCAGGGCTCACAAATTCTCTAAGAAAGAAGCGATGTGGCAAGAAATGGGAAGGGTAAGATAGTTGATAAAAATGGGTTTGGATCATCTTGTGATAGGAAACTTCTGCCTGAAAGTTTCTGGCAAAACTAAATTTTCTCAAAACTAGAGACTGGGGGAAAGTGGGAAGGATGAGGGGAGGGCACAGAGTAGTCTATGGAGATTTTGAAATATTTTTAATTTCGATGATTATCTTAAAAATTCTATCACTTATAAACACAGAATTCTTGTTTGCAGTGACTGTGTCAATTGAATGTCATTTATATAAGTAGAATTTTATTTCTTCAAAAGAAAGGTCCACAGAAGTATACTAATTTGTCCCCATAATTTTTTTGTTCTTAAGGGGTTCCACAGTCAACAGACAGTCCCCAAGAAAGGAAATATTAATACAAATGATAGTATTACTTACTTGTAATTTCACCTGTAATAAGAGAAATATGTATTAAAATTTAAAAATACCATTTTGAACCTGTCAGACTAACAAAGATCAAATTTTGTGATATACTTTTGGTGAGCGTATAGAGAAACAGATTCACATTGTCTGTTTTTTTGGCAGAATAATCTGTCAAAAATTAAAAATGCGTATTTATTAACTCCATTTCTAGGGGTTTCTCCTACAAATACATTTGCACATATATACAAGAGTGTGCACTAGAAGTTATCTGGAATCTTTAGTTACCACCAACAATAATAATAAAAGATTCCAGACAACTTAAATGCCCATTAAGAGAGTATGGATTAATTAAACTGTGGAATTGCCATGTGCTGGAGTAGGATGAGGCAGATCTACAGATATTCATTTGGAATGATCTCCAGGATCCATTGCCAAGTGAAAAAAAGAATATGCAGAACAGTGTGTACAGTATACTACCACTTGTGTAAAGAGATAAAATGGATGCATACATATTTGCTTATATAGCCATAAAATATTTTGGAAGGATGCACAAGTTGCCTCAGGAAAGAGGAATCAAGCACTTGGAGGACAGGGATGAGAGGCAGGTTTACTTTTTACATGTATTTTTTCTACATTTTTTTCCTTTTTGAAAAAGGTTGGTTTATTACCTACTAAACTTTTTTTTAAAGAGTACATACATTACTCAAGTTTGGGAAATGGAAAATGCTTCACACATTTTTGGTTTAGTGGGTGGCAGACTTTATGGTGAGAAGTCTGTTGTTTTGACATTTAAAACTCTTTCTCCAGAGCCAGTACTTTGTATCCTGGCAAATGAGCAACAGACTCCTACCCTGTCTTCTCCTCTTACCAGCATAAAGAAAACCTTAAAACCTTTATAATTTTATAATCATGGCTTGGGGGCTTAAAAATAAATGTCTTAGTGATCTAGAATATACATTTTGTAAAAAGTTATGCCATTTGTTAAGAAACTTCCATTGAATTTTAAAATAACTTCCATTGTCTTTATATAAGTGATACATATTCATTGTAGACAAATCTGAAAAGGTAGATAAGCAAAACTGATGAGAAAAACCCCTTACCATTCAGTCACACAGCAATGATTATTATCCCGTTTAATATACTATACATACTGTTTTGTGCCCTGTGTTTTTTTCTACATCATTATTTAATGGGCTGCCAGCTTTTCCATCTTATGAAAAAATATCTATCTCTAGATCTACATGTCTTATTCCATGAATCTACTTTTATGAACTAGCTTGTTTTCAAATTTCTATTATAAACAATGATCCCTGCTAAGCATCCCTGCTAAATCTTTATTATTTCCTTAGGATAAATTCTGGTGGATTGCTGGGCTAAAGGGTATAAAGGCATTTTAAAGCTTTTTGGTAAATGTTGCCAAATTTGCCCTTACTGCCATCCACATTTGCAGGTAAGATATGTTGGGTTTATTAGAAAGCCCTCCTTTGTGAAAAAATTCCAGAGAACGATTGCTTAGGTATATGTTTTATACAAACATTGTCCTCATGGGGGTCACTGGTACATACAAATCGTCCCAGGTGTTAGTGCCCAATATTATGGGTTTTGATTATCAGACAGACAGACTGATGCATTCCAGGTTATATAAATCCTAATCTGGCTATTAATAATACATTCCATACAGGTCTTATCTCTGTTAATAGAATACAAAAATTCTTTACACCCTAAGAAAGGTTGCACTAATTTGTAGTCTTCTTAGCAGTGAGGATACAGGTTATAAAACACCGTTAACATCATTGAGTTTGTTAGGGTAAAAGTGATATGCACTGTTCTACTTTGCATTTAATTGCTTATAAAGAAATCAAACTGTTTATTTTTCATTTGTATTTATTCTTTTGTGGATCGCCTGTTCATGGTCTTCATCTGTTTTCTGATTTTAGCATTTCTTTTCATTATCAATTTAATAATAATTGAGGTATTTGCTGTATATCAAACATTGTGCTAAATGTGTTACTTGTATCATCTCATTTAGTTAACACCAATGAGGTACCCATGAGGTAGGTGATACTATCCCAAGATGAGGACACAGAAGTTCAGAGAAGGTTACACAGCAATTAACTGTGGAGCAGGAATTCCAGTCTGCATCTGTCTGACTACAAGGTCTATATTTTTAACCACTACACCAGTACTATTATTCACCTAGTTTTTTCCTTTAAATGGACTTTATAAAATTGCAACACAATTGAAGCACAAACTGTACAAACAGACTAAGATCTAAGCCAGTCAGCCACCTGAGCAAAATGGTGATACTGACCTTGTTTTCTTAAATCTAAGACTGTGGTTCCTATCAGAATTCCCTGGAAGGCTTGTTAAAATTCAGAGTGCTGGGCCCACCCCTGGAGTCCCTGAGTGGTGCAAATGGTGAATGCACTCAGCTGCTAACCTAAAGGTTGGAGGTTAGCCTCTACCCAGAGTAGCCTTGGAAGAAAGTCCTGGTGATCTACTTCCAAAAAATCAGCCATTGAAAACCCTGTGAAACACAGTTCTACTCTGACACACATGAGGTGTCACAGAGTTGGAATCTGCTTGATGGCAAATGGTTTTGGACTCACCCCCAGAGTTTCAGATTCAGTCAGTCTGGGATGGGGCCTGAGAATTTGCATTTCTAACAAGTTCTCAGATGCTGCTGGCATTACTGGTCTGGGGACCTCACTTTGAGGAGCACTGCCCTACAGTTTTCTCAAGTAGTAACTTCTTCTCACACCTCACCTGTGTCCCTAAACCACACCCCTTCAAGTAGTCATTCCCCAGTTTGTCAACCACTGCCATAAACGTTACCATTTTTTATTTTTATTTTTTTAAGTTATTGAGGAGTATTTCCCCTGTGGTAGTACTGGCACAGAGTGGGTGTTCCATAAATATTACTTGAGGTAGATGAGTGAGCAAGCGAATGAATGGAAGAGTGATATGAACCAAATTACCATTCCAACTCCTCATTGACACTATTGATTTTAGGGAGAAAATCAATCTTAGGGAGAAAATTCCGACTCATAGCAACCCTATAGGACAGAGTAGAACTGCCCCATAGAGTTTCCACGGAGCGCCTGGTGGATTCAAACTGTGGACCTTTTAGTGAGCAGCCGAGCTCTTCAACACTGCACCGCTAGGGCTTCATAGGAATCGGCAACGGGTTTGGTTTCTTTTTTTAGGGAGAAAATGTCTGGAGTTTTTGAAAATGTATGTGTGTAATTTTTTTTTAATAAAAGCGTTAACTTTTTAATACTAGCAAATTTAGCATAAAGCTTAGTTTAAACACCCAGACCAGTGACTGTGACTGTAGTAATAATAAAAACATACAAGAAGTTTTAATATTTAGGAAAAAATTATTCATTTTCAATCAGTTGGGGGATATCCTCAGCACAAAGTTGTGTTAGGCCAGGCCATATTTAACCTCCATTTTAATTCAACAGTTTCACTTACATCTACTTATCTAGACATTGTAACTATTTAATTTCTTTTTTAATACTTTTCTGTTTTGCTTGAATTTTTTATACTGAACAGTTTAAAAAAAAAAAAACATTATTTTAAAAATAAATCAACTGACTTGACCTCATCCTAAGCAATAATATCTGTAAAATCATAAGTTTAATATGATTTTTATATTTAGTGTATTTTTTAATAAGACACAAATAAATCACTATTAAAATTATAATGTAAGATCTAAAATCAGTTCAGGTACCATCAGAGTATACTTAGGAAGTACCACACTGTATAATAATGTCCCCTTATATTGTAATGGGAGCCCTGGTGGTGCAGTGGTTAAGAGCTTGGCTGCTGACCAAAAGGTCAGCAGTTCAAATCCAGCAGCTGCTCCTTGGAAACCCTACAGGGCAGTTCTGCTCTGTCCTGTAGGGTCACTATGAGTCAGAATGGATTTGATGGCAGCATGGTTTTTTTTCGTTTGTTTTATATTTTAATAGTTTTATATATTCAAGACTATATATAGTCCTTGATCTGTTATATATTTGCAAATATTTTTCATTTCCCTGTAACTTTCTAATTTTTTTGTTTGGTTTTTTTCTTTTGCCCAACTGACATTTTTTTTGTTTAATATAAACCACTTTTTAAATCTTTAATAATTTTTGTTTTGTATCATGCTGTAAGCAGTCCTTCATCACCCCAAAACTGTATATTTGTCCATATGTTCTTCAAATTTTTTGATTCATTGTTTTAAATTTTGCTGTGAGATGGAAACCTAGTTTTATTTCTCCAGAATGTCCCAACATTTACTGAATAATTCATCCTTTACCCACTTATTTGAAGTGCCACTTTTATCATATATTAGAATCTTAGATGTGCTTGTGCCTGTTTCTGCACTTGTCTTCTCTCCCAGTGATCTCACTGTGTCTGTGCTACCACCATACTCTTCATAGTTAATATAGTTCTAAAATATGTGATGATATCTGTCTCTTTAGGCAAGACCATCCTCACTCCTTTTCCAAACTATACTTTGCTATTCCCAATTTCATAGTTATTGAATCAGGTTTTAATACCGTTCATAAATTTGATTGGGACCATATTAAATGTGTACTTTAAGGGGAGACTGGTTATCTTTAAGTGTTCTTCCATCACAGTATTCGCCATGGTAAAGGATAGTTATTTGTTTGATGTTCTTGCTAATGAGCCTGGAAATTTTTTCGATGCATAGACTGTGTTAATAGTCTTTATATTCCATGCCGACACTCATAATCTTTCCCAAGTAATAACTGAATATGCATATGTTAGAAGGTAAGTAGGTAAAGAGTGGCTGTTACAGAAAATTTGTTTGCCTTCTGACTCTGAGATGTTTAGACAAATGGCAAATATTGCCCAATTGTAGAACAGAGAAAAACATGAAGATTTTCTTACTGTAGTAAGAACTTTTATGTTTATAAAACTAGTCTTAAATAATGCTAGTAAACTATTTTTTATTCTTAGGAATTTAATTCTCATAAGATTCTCATAAAAGTTTGTTGCTAGAGTTGTGAACTAGTTTGGAGTGGGTGAATTAAAAGGTGTTACTATCCAAGTGTCTTCCTAATTTTCAGTTATAACTTCGGTATATCAAATTACCAATTCATTTTTTTTAATATAGCTACACACTTTGGTAAGAATTTTAAGTGAATCTCTTAAAATATCATATAGTTTCAAAAAAAATGCTACCATTACTCTAATGCTAAAGAATGAGTACTAAATAAAGAAGAACAATGCGATTTTTATGAGAAAAGACTACACAGTTTACTTTTTACAAGTGAGATATATCTACCAGCTATATGATTAGTGAAAAATAACCAAACTTATTTTATCAAAATAAAATTCACCTTATAAGCAGTGGTGATATAACAGTTTTACTTTTAATGGGAATTCTATTTAACAGATGAGTTATGCAGTTTTTCAACATATGAAGTACACTTACTCCTCACTTATTGACTAATATCTTGTTATCCAACATTTTGCATTTACAACAATAGTAAAAAAATCTTCTGTCTGACTATTTTGCACATTAACAACATATGTCTGTCAGTGATGAACACTGAGGTGCAAGGCAAGAGTAACAATAGCTGTAATGGTGAAGGTTGTGTGTCGACTTGGCTAGGCCATTACTCTCAGTGGTTTGGCAGTATGTAATGATGTAGTCATCCTCCATTTTGTGATCTGATGTGGTCATACTCCATTTTCACATAACACCAATTTTCACAGAACGACCTGGTCTTTGGAACCTAACCATATTGATTGATAAGTGAGGAGTGGGTGTATATTTAGATTTCTCTATACAGTAAATTTAAGCAAATTTAGGAGTAAGTTACTAAAGATATCTGTCTGAATGACTTAATATTTGTAAAGCACTTAGAACATTGCCTAGCACATAGTCTAAATCTGTTCAATCAGTCAGTCAGATGAACTCTACTAATTTAAAAACAAGCTCGTCTTAAAGCTGTGTACTGGGTGCTTAAAGCTTTATTTTGGCATTGTGGACTTGAATGATCAAATCTTTCTTCAGTACTTTTTGTATTCCTTGTTACAGGAAGACCACAAAATAAAAGGATTACATTACTCCTACACTTAGTCTGGTTGAAAAGAACACTGAGAGTGTTATAGTGCAGTGTTTCATTATGTGTTTCATTATGTACATAATGCTTGGGTGTTATTAGGTAGAGTATTGGTATTTCTAACAGTTTAGCACCCCAGTAGCCCATTATCAACACGGTTAGGTTCCAAAGACCAGGTCGTTATGTGAAAATCAGCACTACGCAAAAACAGGATGACCACATCAGATCACAAAATGGAAGATGACTACATCATTACATAACTGCCAAATTACATCATTACATAACTGCAAAACCACTGAGAATGATGGCCCAGCCAAGCTGACACGTAACCACCACAGCCAGTGTTACTCTCGCCTCATTATTTGGCCTCGCTGTTGCTAGATGTATGTTGTTAATGCACAAAATAGTCAGATAGTAGATTTTTTGCTATTGTTATGAATGCGAAAAGTCAGATAACAGGATGGTTGATAAGTGAGGAGTAGGTATATATGTTGTTAATAAATTTAAAACGTGGTTATCTTTTCTGAGTACACATACTTAAGTTTTGCCACTTTCTTAAAAATATATTTTGAAACATTAAGTTATGATAAACCATTCAGTGTAATTTTAATGGTGTAAATTATTCATACTTTTTTCTTTGTGGAAGAGTCAGAATGGATAATCAATACACCACTGTGGCCTTGCGATAGACTGGATGTGCTCAATCGACATAACCTGCTCTGTACAATTGCACATGAAATCTTAACCAAGAGCCTGTATAGACAGGCATTTGAAGTTTTGCAAAATCTGCCAGGTTTTCAAAATTCTCAAGGTACGTTTAAAAAAAGTCTAGTTTAATTATCTCTTGCCCATCTGGTGTTTAACTGTTAATAAGAAACAGTTCTCCACCTGTTTTGGTTGAGTTCACTATTCTAACTTTTTTTTTTAGTGTAGTGTAAAATATGTTCTCTGCAAATTGAATATGCTTTCTTGTTGGTTTAAAAAAATCGGAGATGTTTATCTTTGGGTTGTATGTCAGTAGTTTCTAACATTAGCACTTCTGTCATTCCCTTTTCCCCACCTCTGTCAAGTCATCGTCAAACAGTATGCGTAAGTGCCCCCAGCAAGTTTCATATCTTCATTAATAATGAAGAATACTTTTTCTCATATCACTTAAATACAGAATTTAGCTTATTTACCTTGGAATATAGGTAAACATGGAACAAATGGAGGAAATTAAGCAGATGGCAAGTTCCGAGAAAGAATACCAGTTTGGGCAATGGTAGTAATATTCTTGAATGCTAAAGCTGAAGTCATATGTGATAGGAAAAGAGAGTCCACGTTAAGGGAAACATGAGCAAAAAGCTTTGGGTCAGGAATGTGCATGATGGGTTCAGAAAATGATGAAAACATTATCTTTAAGGCCTCCCTGAGTGTTTTTGATGTATCATCTATAGCCATTTTTCCATTTATTACACTGAGACCCTGTATTGTATTTATCTTTCTTGTCTGTTTCTCCCTCTAGATAATGAGCTCTTTAAAGGTAGTGATTTTTTTTTATCTTGGTGTCCCCAGCACAATGGCTGCTGTATAGCAGGCCCTGAATACACAATTACGGTGACAATGAAACAAAGTAGTGAGATTAGACAGATAGTTGTGCCAGATCTTGGGAGACCATGAAGTTTTTTTCTCTCTGTGTGTCATAAAGGGTCACTAGAGGTTTGAGGTTATGAAGTGATGCAGTGAAGTTCATGTTTTAGAAAAGTTCCTCTACTGGTAATGTTGAGGAAGAAAGTAAGGTAAGGAGATTAATTTCCTGATTAGGCCTGGACCACTAAAAGATCCTATAGCGGTAAAAACCTAGAGTCTAGGTCCTAGACCAAACTGACTGAATGTAGGGAACGAAGGAGTTGGAAGTCTCCAAGGTAACTTCATTTTCTTCCAAGAAAGACTTGAGGAATAGAAATACCAATTTAAAATATTTTTTGAAAATTTGAGAGTAAATATTTGTTAGGGGATGATTTATTTTTAGTCATGTGCAATATAAAGCTGAGATCCAAAATGCAGATACAATGCAAAAAAGAATCATGAACTCATTCAAGATGCAGCAGCTGCATGATCGCAGGTGTGGACCATATACAGAGATGTTAACACAGCCTCTGGAATCTTTCTCAGGCTTCCTTTCAGGTAGTGCATTACAAGGTAAATCAACTGTTTTGCTTTTGTCACATGCTTTTTTTGTTTGTTACTTAGAGAATATGTAAGATGATTACATTTTTATGACTGAGATTCCCATAGTGGGTAGGAAAGGAGCAAGGAGAGAAGAGGGAAGAAGAAAGCAGTTCAAGAGATAGACGTGTGAGAGACTAAACTAGGTCAGTTTGATTATATCAATTTTTTTTTTTTTCATTTCAGAAACTGTAGAAGTCTCACAGTATAGTCTTCTTTTTAATAAACTTCTAGATGCCTGTATAGAAAGCAACAGTCTTGGTGTGTCATCCTCCGTAGCAGAATTCATGATTTCAAAGAGCATCCCTATTGATTTTTCCTTTCTTAGAAGATTAATTACTTCTTTAGGAAGGAGTTGTTTATGGCTCAAAGCCAGAGCCCACTACAAAAGTAAGTTACATTTGACATTTTTTAATTTGATATATTGATTTTGAATTTAATTTTCTAACCCATGATTCATCTGTAACGTTTAAAACCAGACATTTAAATATGTTTAAAAAGCAGTTGATATAAATTAAAAGATATTGGTCTGAACAGATCTGTGCTCTCTTTTGAGATGGGTTATTTTTCTTCTGTTTTTAATTACTGCATCTTTAGTTCTTTACACCTTAGCATGTCCACTAGAGGGTGAGCAAAGGAAATAAATGACAGAATTCAAACCAGTTTTGCATATCTTACAAATAATAAAGGAGTAAAACAATTCAGTAAAATGAAGTTTAAAGAATAGCTATCTATTTTACTTAATCCTTGCTATGTTGCTGATCTTTATAACTTGAATTTTGATCGCAGGCCCAATGGGAAGTATAGAAACTGTTATTACAGCGCACCATGGTATATGACAGTTTCTCTCATGGTTCCTAGTAATAGAACTTCGTTAACCTATTTACAGCTGTTTCTCTCTAACTGTAAGCCTGTAAAACTAATGCTTTCTATAGTCCTAGCCACCTTGCAGGTATTTTAATTAGAAAGTACTTCCATGTAGAAACTAGAAAAGGATTCTTTTCTGCCTTGAGGCAGTAATTTGTCTTAAATTTCCATTTCTGCCACTGGCATGCATACAACAAACATTTGAGTGCCTATCTGTGTGTCACCACTGGGCCAGATGTGCCAAAGATCCCAGCCAGCTGCCCTCACCTGCATGCACAAAAACTTCCCTGAACTCGGAATCCAAGAGCGATTTTCAGACTACCAGCTGTGATCCATTAGTGGGTTGTGAAATCAATTTAGCAGCAGATAACTTCCCCCCCTCCCCCCCAATGAAAGTGAGAAGGAAATACTAGAGTGCATTGCAGGTAGTAAGGATAAATATTACTTGATAAACATTTTCATTTCAGTTACATACATGTGCTTGTTATGTAAAATATATTTGTTATTGTAGGTTATAGTCAAAAGGAGTTTTGAAAGCAGCTGCACTAGAGAAATTTTTTTTTAAGGCTGACCAGAAATTTAGAGGAAGTGTGGAATTGTTCGTAGCACCTCATTTCAATTTTGTGGTTATGTTTCAAGTCTTTATACTATTTCCTGTAGACTACTAGAAATATCACACACCAAGTCTACATGTACTATTTCCTATAATTTCCTGCCTTTACTTGTTAGAATCAATTTTAAAGGAATTTATTATTTTTCAGATAACTAATTTTGTAATTTGGGGAAAATGCCAAACAGAAGGTGTTTGTATGCAATAGGCAGAAAGTATAAACTTGGAAACATTTCATTGAGATTCCTATGATTCTTTTCTATTTTTTAGTTGGAAATAAAATTCTGTATTAAAGCCACTAAACTTAAAATCATTTTTAATTTTTATTAACAGCTTTCTTGAAATGATTCACATACCATACAATTTAAAGTACATAGTTCAGTGGTTTTAATATATTTACAGAGTTGTGCAACCATCACCACAATCAATTTTAGAACACTTTCATCACTCCCAAAATAAACCCTGTACCCATTAGCAGCCACCCCCCATTTCCCCAAATCCCTCCAGCCCTAGTAATAATTCCTTTTTAAAGGTTTTATTTTAGCAGTTGTTAAAGCAATTAATGCCTATGTACAACTCAGTACCTTTCTTATTACCACTTTTTTTATCTAATCACACATTTGCCTTATTTCATATGCAGTGAAATTTCTGGGACTTAAGCAAGTGAGTTATAGTGTAAAGAGTCTTTTTATTTTTATTTTTTTCAAATATATCTGAATTATAAAACCAAATGAGTAATTTATAGCCACTGATCTGTCTCCAAAACATCTCATTTCCTTACAGTGTTGACATTTCAAATAACATTGGACCTCCCTTTGGATTTATCTTCCGACATAGCTTAACACTTATAAGAAAAGCCTTTCATTACCTTATAATCACAGCTAGTAGTACTTGATTCTGGGCTTAAGGCTAATTTTTCATCAAGGTACTGTTAAGGCTGTGGTGCCAATGGCTTTTTTTAAAAGCTTTTATTTTTATAGCTTTGTTAAGATAATATTTCACATACCGTAAAATTAAGCTATATAAAGTATACAGTGCAGTGGTGTTTAGTATATTCAGAGTTGTGTAGCTGTCACCACAGCCTAATTTTAGAACACCTTCAACACCTCCTAAAAAAAACCCTGAACACATTAGCAGTCATTCCCCATGACCTCGATGTCCCTCTTCCCTGCCCCAGTACCAGGCAACCACTAATCTACTTTCTGCCTCTATGGATTTGCCTATGGTGGACACTTCACATAAATGGAATCAGGCCGTATATAGTTTTATGTGATTGACTTCTTTCACTTAACACAATGTTTTCAAGGTCCATTGATGTTATAGCATGTATCAGTATTTTACTTCTTCCTCTTTATGCCAAATAATATTACATTGTATGGCTATATCACATTTTATTTATCCATTTATCAGTTAGTTGATGGACATTTGGGCTGTTTCCACTTTTTGGCTGTCATGAATAATGCTGCTGCAGATATTCACATACAAATTTTTGTGTGGACATATGCTTTCCTTTCTCTGGGGCATATATCTAGGAGTGGAATTGCTGGGTCATACAGTAAATCTATGTTTAGCATTTTCAGGAACTGCCAAATTGTTTGCCAAAGCTGTTGTCCCATTTTACATTCCCACCAGCCGTGTATACAAAAAACCTGTTGCCATCAATTTGATTCTGACTCATAGTGACCCTGTAGGACAGAGTAGAACTGTCCCATAGGCTTTCAAGGAGCGGCTGATGGATTCGAACTGCCATCCTTTTCATTAGCAGCTGTAGGTCTTAACCACTGCACCACCAGGGCTCCACCAACCATGTATAGGAATTCCAGTTTCTTCACATTTCACTTGTTACTGTCTTTTTTTATTTTAACCATCCTAGTGGGTGGGCAATGATCTCATTGTGGCTTTTGATTCCCATGTCCCTAATGACTAATGATCTTTTCATGTGCTTGTTGGCCATTAATATATCTTCTTCGGAGAAATGTCTATTCAAACCTTTTTTTTTAATTATTCTTTACCCGTTTTTCAATTGGGTTGTTTGTCTTTTTGTTGAGTTGCAAGAGTTCTTTATTCTAGATAAAAGTCCCTTGTCAATGACAGATGATTTGCAAATACTTTTGTCCATTCTGTGAGTTATCTTTTCACTTTCTTGATGGCGTTGCTTTGCTTTTGCTCACAAACTAATCAGAAGGAAATTGTCCAGGGATGGCAGAGTTGTTCGATTTGTTCTCCCTAGTTCTAAAAATACTGCTTTTATCTCAGAGCTCGAAAGTCTGGGGGAAGGGATGTTATCAGTGTGTCTTTCAGTTACTTTCCCCCCTTAAATAAGAATATTTTTTTCTTGTTTGATTTCAGTGCAAAAAGTAATCTTTCTACTCAATTTGTTATTTGTTTTCCTCTTTTAATCAGAAAAGTAAAACAGAAGTGCATGTCAGTTAGACCTACCAGTAGTTAGGAGAGTCAATGAGTTGGCAGCTTCTTACTCCTGGCAGTGATCTAGGGAAGTAGGACTACCTAGTGGTTAGGAATCCAAAATCTGGAGCCAGAAGGCCAGGGGTTCCCATGCAGGCATAGAGAGACTGAGTCCTTTTACCTAAGGCCTCTCATCTATACCATGGAAATAAGTGTACCTAATTTCAAAGGGAGTAAGTTGTCAAGATAAAGTTCAATAAAACATATAATGTGTTTAGCTTCATGGGGAATTGGGCGTAGGGGAGGAGTGTGCTGTGCAGAATGGGGTGAGCGGTTGGGGTCTCATAACAATATGTAAAAAAAAAAAAAATTCTGTATGGGAGACTAACTTGAAATGTAAACTTCATTTAATTACAACAATAAAAAAAAAAACAATGTGTTTAGCACAGGTGCCTAGCACATAGTAGATCCTCAAAGATTAGATATTATCATCTACATTGGAAGAAATTTTTAAAGAAACTTGTCTTAACTAAACATTTTAAACTAATTTTACATACAGATTTAAATTGGTTTCAGTAAAATATAACAATATAATACTACCTATATGCAATTTGGATGTCCTGAGAGTTTTTAAGTGGGATTTTCCTATGTATCTCTTCTAAAAAGCACCTAAACAGTTTAAGCATTAAATCTCTTCTCTTGAAAGGTGAAATTTTTAGAACATGAATTGAGTAGTAGAGATACAATACACTGAGCACCTACAGGATGAAGATGTATTTTATTTATTTTATACCTAGTGCTTCCGCAATGCCAAGCATATAGTAGGCACAGTAAAGATTTATTGTACAAACTATGATGGTGCTATAAATAAGTGTATTCAAAAATACTATAATAACTGTTCGATAGAAATTAAGATTATTTGCATTACAGTTTTGTATTTTCTTTCTACATTCATGATTCAGGATAGGTAATAATTATAAAATATTACATATAATTGCTATTAGACAAGATCCCGTTAAAACGCAGGTAGCTGTTCTGGCTGTTTGTTTATTTGTATTGACTATGGCATGAAATAAATGAGCAGTTGTCACAGTAAGGCTCAAAAGTCATATTTCAGGAGTTTTTTTTTTTTTTTTTTTAATTTCTCACTTCATATTTAATGTTTCAAAAGCATATTACAGAGAATAATTGTAAATGGACTAGGATTAGCTCATTACCATAACTTGTGTAATAAGTCTGCTTCTAATGTGAATAATAATTCTGTAATAATCACCTGTGAGTATTTTGGTAGTCTAGGTTTTTATTTATTGGGGTTTTAGTAAAGTTTGGTCTATTATTTTATTTTCAGGTGCTCTGTCTTTGGGCTGCTATCCACCACTGGAGGGAAATTTATACCGAAAGCTTCTACTGATTCCTTCTTACTTATCTGAGATTGAAATGCTTTTAGCTATCGAAATTTTCCTGGTATCTAATGCTAGTAGTATTCAGAGTCCTGGAACTTCTACACAGATGCTGCAGATAGTTTTGAAAAGGTTGGTTAATAAGACTAACTGCATTCTGAAATTGTGGCTCCCCCACCCATGCTTAGGATGTAAATGTTTTGTGTGTGTGTGTGTGTGTGTGTGTGTGTGTGTGTGTATTTACAAACATTTAAATTGAGAAAGGATTTATCCTGTTTGAGTCTTAAAAGCAGATAACTAAGTAGCATTCAGTAACAGTTCTAGCAACTTCACAGATAGTTCATCTTTAGGTACTGATCGTTCTCATTTTGAGATTGGTACCTAAAAGGTATTTATCTTTTCGGTCAACCCAAAAGACCTAAGAACCAGGTCTAAAAGGTAAATATGTGATACTTTATTAGGTTGAATAAAGAATGCCATTAAAAATAAAGCCATGAACCTAGATTCTATATTTCTATAAATGCATAAATATTATAATGTAGGTGTTGAGCCAGGGTGGTAACCTTTAAATGATTTTGTTTAAAGTCCCAGAATTTAGACTTATACCACTATAATTTAGTGTCAGCTGTATCCAAGAAACTTGTTATGTAAGGATCTCATGGGACTCCTGTTTTACAGTTTGACAAGAATTTGCTTCAATTTACTGGTGATACAAACCAGTCCTCTGGTTGAATATTATATTATCTATTAATATGTAATAAATTATCCCAAAACTTAGTGGCTTAAAACAACAAGTATTTACTGTCTTAGTTTCTGTGGGTCAGGAATTTGGAAGCAGCTCAGCTGGGTGGTTCTGGCACAGCGTCTCTTATGTAGTTGCAGTCAGGATGTCATCAGGGCTGCAGTCACCTGATGGCTTGACTGGGGCTGGAGAATCGAGGGCTCAGTCACATGGCTGTTGGCAGGAACCCTCACCTACTCACCACATGGTTGCTTGAGTGTCCTCATGACATGACAGCTAACTTTGCCCCAAGTGAGCAATCCAAGAGAGAACAAGCAAGGAGGAAACCAGTGCCTTTCATGACCGAGGTAAAGAACTGTGAAGGTTCTGAGATTTTAGCCTACTTGTAGGTTACAAGTTAACCTGCTACATTTTCATGGATGCTAGTATAAGACACAAGATTCAGGGGTTGGAGACTGAGGACTTTATTATTCATGGCACAGCAAGCAGCATGATTATCTGCATGTTTGCATCAGTTCCCCTTGCTTTCAAGCCCCACAGGGGTAACACAGATGAGCCCAGATGGATGCCTGCATGTGCAGTGGGTTGTACTACAGGAAAGGAATCCTGAGCTTAACAGAACCCAAATCTTTTAAAATGGGCAATAAGCATGCCTTCCCTTTGTGCTGGAGGGAGACATTATCTTTATCTTCTAAACCTGTAAGCAAACTTGCCCTTTGCTCCCGAGGGAGAAATTATCTTTGTCTTTCAACATTGTTAACTATAAACATCCTTGAAATGATAGTTCGGAACAAGGGTATTCAGTGTTTCTGCTTGGGGAAAAAAGAAAAGGAAGAGACCCATGGAGAATTGTCATCCAGCAACCTAGTGCCCAAGGTTGCACACTGTTACTTCCTTTTTATTTCTTATAAGCAAGTCATTTAGTCCATCCACACTTAAGGGAGGGGAATTAGTTTCCACCTCTTGAAGGAAAGAGCGTCAAAGAATTGGTGGACATGTTTTAAAACCACCACAAATATAAAGTATCATCTTCAAGGTTTCAGATGGTGGCGTCACTAGGGTTGGTGTCACCCCCCCCCATGCTAATTATCACAATATTGTAGCTAAAACACGAAAAATTTTGACGAAATCAGTGACTATAAAAACATCGGCAGCAACGAAAACAACAGTGCGTGCTTGTAGCACGTGCAGATGAAACCTTGTGATTTGTAGTGTCATTGTAACTGGGTAATAATGACACCTCTGACCAGAGCGCATTAGAAGGCTCAAAAAGTAAATTAGCATAGAGTTTTAGCCTTGTAGGTATATTGACATATGTAAGCTGGGCTTACGAAACGCTGCACAAAAATTTCATTGACAAGTCATTTTGGTGTCGCCTGGTATGGTCTGCACCCCGCTGATGACACCGCTGGTTTCAGACTGTCTGCTTAAATGAATGTGAAGGCATTTGGGAGATTAGCCTAGCAACAAAAAGAAACTTTAAGGGAAAAAAAAAAAA
This sequence comes from Dugong dugon, assembly GCA_030035585.1. Lineage (NCBI taxonomy): Eukaryota > Metazoa > Chordata > Mammalia > Sirenia > Dugongidae > Dugong > Dugong dugon. The sequence goes on along the minus strand of CM057481.1, from coordinate 22,962,787 downwards.
AAAACTTCTATAATATAGTGTTTTAAAAATGTATTACTCTTGTGTATTTCCTTCTAGGCATTTTTGCCTCTGAGTGTTTTTATGCAGTTGCAATCAATCATAGTAAACATACAGTTTATTTCTTTCAGAGATTTCCGTGTTGCTACATAGTCTTCATAAAGTTTATTTTGTATTCATGTATAATATTCTAAGAAGATTGCTGCAGTTATTTAACTGTTCCCCTATTGTTGTATGCTTCGATGGCCTCCAATTCGAGAAGTTACCTTTTTTTATTCAGATATTTGTTTTAAGGAACCTAGAGGGATGGCTATAGACAGTTATATTTCCTACACTTTCTGCATTATCCTTTGCAAGAAAAATAAGTTGTCACCATTTATAAATGTATAAACTGTAGTATTAACTCCCAATATGGTGTACTGGAAAAACAATGCCAGCCAAGGCTTTGGAGACAGGAGCAGCAGGTTCTCACCCAACTCCATCACTTGCCAGCTGGGTGAGCTCGGGCAGGTAATAAAATGCCGGCGCCCAAGAGCGTGTGAGAGAAGGAAATGGACTCCTTACAAGCCTGTTTATCGAACTCTTCCACAAACATAGTCCTAGCTGTTTACACAAGACAACCCATAGTTTATTGTAACTGGGGAGAGAATGTCAGTTTTACTTTATACCACTTTGCCTCTAGCTTGGGGGAAAAAGCACTGAGTGGGCTTTTGTACTTAGGTTAACTATTTCTATAGCAGATGTAAACTTCCACTGGCTTTTCTCCCTTATATAATAGTCAACTACCTTGACTAAGTTATTATAAATCATGTACAGAAACCAAATTAACAGTCTGAGGGTATAACATTTTTATAACCAAAGATTCTTATCTTAAAATTTTTCCCCCAAAACATCTATGTTAAACTACAGGCAATTCATATAACTCTAAACTTAGTCTCATAATTCTAAAATGCTAGATTGACAGGTCTACTTTCAGTCAACTATAAGTAATAGAGCAGAATCAAAGATGATGCCCACTTACTTATTCTTTGCATCTTGTAGTTACTTACTTTCTCCCTTCCATTTTTTTAGCTATTTTCTATTTCTGGTTTCTTAAGTTAAATACTAAGTCCATTAATTTGCCATCATTTTTGTATCTACGTAGATACTTATAAGACTATACATGTTCCTCTATGTATTGTCTTATATATACTTACATAAGTATATATATACACACACATCCCTGTATGTTACCACTGTTGCTGATTCAATATTTGTTATGTTGTGCTTCTGTTAAAGTTCTAAATTTCATAATTTCAGTTATTTCTTTTGTAACCCATGAATTATTTTCCAGATTTTTTTTAGTTTTCAAATATATTGGGGGAGTTCATGGACTATATTTTTTGCCTGCTTGTTGTATTAATTTTTAGGAGAAACACTTAAAATTCTCCCACTGATTGTAGATTTGTCTGTTTCTCCTTTTATTAGTTTTTGCTTATACATCCTAAGGCCAGGATATTAGGTATGTTGCAGTTCATTATTTTTATATCTTCCTGGTGGAACTATTCCATTTATTATTAAGTAATGTACATTTTTATCCCTATTCATGCTTTTTACCTTAAAAGTTGTTGTTGCTGTTCCTTTTTTGTCTGGTATTAACATAGCTAAATCTGGATTATTTAGATTAGTGTTTCCTGGTCCATCACCCTTTGGATCCTCGTTCTCAGAAACACACCCCACTCCTGGGGTCTGTATTCATTCTAACATCACCATGATGTTGATTGATACCACTCTGACTTTGATTTCTTTTTTCACGTACGGTATCTAGGGATTTCCTTTTCTCTTTAATGTTGCCATGCATTTTGGGAGCAAGGAAAGGTGGCAGGGAAGGAGGTAGTATATATCAGCTTAGTTTGATGTGTTGCTGGAAGTCCCATTATTTTACTTTCAACCATTTTGTGTTCTTATTTTTTAGGTAGGTAGCTTATAAATAGCAGTGGATTTTAGCCTTCATTCTGTGTCTATTTTTATAAGCTAGTTTATTATGATAACTTTATGGTTGTAGATATATTTGGATTTATTTATTCATCTTATTTTGTGTTTACTTTCACCATGCTTTTATACTGCCTCTTTTTTCCCCCTTCTTTCATACCTTCTATTGGATTTTTTCCTTCAGTTGTCATACTTAACAGAGTCTAAAGTTAATACCTCTATCATTCTCACAAATGATCAAGAACTTGAGAACACATAAACTCCAGATTCCCCCTCCCAATTTCCACGTTGTTGTTGCTAACAGTATTTTAGTTCTTCTTTGTTGTTAGGTGCCATTGAGTCGGTTCTGACTCATAGCAACCCTGTGTGCAACAGAATGAAACACTACCTGGTCCTGCAGCATCCTCACAATCATTGCTATTTTTGAGTCCATTGTTGTGGCCACTGTGTCAATCCATGTTATTGAAGGTCTTCCTCTTCTTTACTGACCCTCTACCAAGCATGATGTCCTTCTCCAGGGACTGGTCCCTCCTGATAACATGTTCAAAGTATGTGAGATGATGTCTCGCCATCCTTGCTTCCAAAGAACACTTTGGCTGTGCTTCTCCCAAGACAGACTCGTTCGTTCTTCTGGCAGTCCATGGTATATTCAATACTCCGTGCTAGCTCCATAATTCAAAGGCATCAGTTCTTCAGTCTTACTTATTCATTTTCCAGCTTTTCCATGCGTATGAGGCAGTTGAAAATACCATGGCTTGTGCTTGGGTCAGGCACACCTTAGTCCTCAAGGTAGCATCTTTGCTTTTTAACACTGTAAAGGGTCTTTTGTAGCATATTTGCCCAGCACAATATGTAGTTCTACCTTGTTTTTAAATTCACGAAAATTAGCCTTTTTTCTTATATCTGTATTTTCTGAGGGCTTCCTTAATTACCACTGTGCACTATGTGGTAGTTAAGAGTAGTGAAGAGCTATGGCAAGCTGTGACTGTTAACCAAAAGGTTGGCAATTCACATCCACTAGCCCCTCCTTGGAAACCCTGTGGGGCAGTTCTACTCTTGGGTCTCTGAGTCAGAACTGATTCAACAGCAGTGGGTTCGGTTTTTGGTTTTCTTTTACTACAGTGGCATGAGGTGTCCAGGCACCCCAGCATCCTGATAAAGGCTTGGTTTTCTCATGGCTTTCTATACCCCACACATATGCAGCCTCTCTACTTATTGTTGAATTTTGGGAGATATTTGTGACCCTAGGCCATAACTAGTTCATGCCTAGATACTCAAATTTTGCCCAAAGCAATATTGTTTTCTCTATTTGTATTACCACGCTGAGCTCTGCCTTGTTACATTAGCCTCTTTGAGAGAGAATTTTATTCATCGTTACTTTCAAAACTGCACATAGTTGGTATGTGCCTAATCTACTAGATTCCAGGGTACCTCTTTCTAAGTTAGAACATACTAGGAGGCGCCTGGTCCCTCTGTTTCCTCTGTGACCACTAGTTCCTGTTTCAAGTGCAAGTCCTCACTTCCGCCGTCTGTGGACAACACCGTGGTCAAGCCCTATATGTACCAAGAGCAGGAAGCAGTGAACGCAAAGAAAAGTGGTACCTAATATACAGCCACATCTCTATTTTAAATACTTCCCACTCCTCACTCTAGAGGAAAAACTGCCATAAGGTATGAATTTTATGCAAGTAAATGCAGTCACAATTCATGGCAGATAGAACTGGTACAAAATGTAAATTCTAGCAGTTGGTGAAGTACTTTAAATCATGACTAAAGAAAATAACCTGAGATTTTATAAAGGCATATAGCTATACAATTTGTTACCAAAATGTTACCTCCATTTTATTTGCTTATAATTAAGAATAGCCAAAATGAAGATAAGACATGTGAATGGTAGTAATTCCAAACTCAGTTGAAGTCAGTATTCTTTTTTTAGTGTAATGAATAATTATGCAGTTATTAAATTTGAAAATACAAAGATAATAGGTCAGTGTTTTTCAAACTGCAGTTGTGGCCCATTTGTGTTGTGAAATCAATTTAGGGGCTTGCAACCAGCATTATTAAAAATGAAAGAGTATAAAGTAGAGTGCATCAATATAAGGGTAAGTCTTGTGAGTTTTTATGTACGAAGGTGTATACTGGGTCACAATATGAAATGCATTTCCTACTATGGGTCATGGTCAAAAAAGTTTGCAAGTCACTGTTAGAAGAATATGGTGAAAAGACTGCCATAGCTTAGTGTCAGTAAATGTAAATTACTACCTTTTGAAGAAACTACATAGCTTCTGTGTAGAGTTTCTGACTTTGTGAAGTGTTTACTTTGTAGATGTGAAAAAAACAAACCTCGGAGCAAGGATGATTATCAAGCTGCAGTGGACAGGTTAATTATGGCTGCTCGTATATCGGATCCAAAGCTTTTCATTAAGCACATGACTGTCAATGTTAATAAGGAACAGGTTTATAGCTTAGAACATTGTTCTGCCCTGAAGTGGTTGAAAGAGAATATGAAGTGGGCTGGAAAGGTTTGGCTTTTCAGTAACCATTAGTTAATAAAGGCTTTTTTTTTTTTTTTTAAAGTTCAAGTAATCATTGTTGAAAATAAAAGGCAATAAAAATAAAGTTTTCACTATATTCAGCTTTTGTACTTTATTGATTTACAGTAAGTTAATATATAGGTTTCAAACATTGAAAGTTTTGATAGATATTTGCAATTTATAATGGTTTTACCTACACTGAATAGTGATTTTTCACATTACTTTTTGGCTTCTCCTTAAGTTAGGAGAACCTAAGTATGGTAAATCCCTATTTATTCTGAAATCCAAACAATGAAAAACCACAAACTGCATATTATGCAGCATTTAATAACAGGGAGGCATAAGAGGGAAACACGCAAGCAGGTAACTGGAGTTTTCAGAAAATCTTTAAGGTGTGAAATAGGTTAGCGTATACTCAGTTCAGTTTCTAAAACCTATTCTACATCTGTAATCTAGAATAGTACAATGATATTGAAAAGTAACTCAAACAGAAAATTCTGAACTATACCAAAAAAAAAATTACCCTTGGAATAGTTTTTCTTTAGTGTACCTTAGATTACTGTGATTTTTAAAAACTTGTAATTCATGTATGCTGCATTATATATGAGTAAAGAAAACAATATTTTAAACAAATATGCTAGAACGTATAACTTATTAACTGAATATCTAATTATTAACTAATATCTAAACACGGATTATTCCTTGTTTAAGACTTTGCTATTCAGAGTGTGATTTACAGGCCAGGAGCATCAGCATCACCCAAGAGCTTGTTAGAAATGCAAATTCTTGATTTCCACCCAGGGACTCTTTGGACACTCTTGGGGGGCCACGCTATTCAGCCTATCACATGTGACTGCGCAACACCCTATAGGACAGAGTAGAACTGACCCAGAGGGTTTCCAAGAAGCAGGACTTACTAACTAATATCTAAACAAGGATTATTCCTTTCAAACCACCTTAGAAAGTTAAAACTCCTCTTCTGAAGTCATCTTCAGAATCTGTAGCACAGTCATTCTCCAAGGTCATGATCCTCATCCTTAGATACTTTAGATTTGGTACTTTAAAATATAATTTGAAATCATGTAGAGAAAAGTTTGAATAAGGTAATAAAAGAATAAGGTGTGACTCATTCTAGAGGGGCTGAAAGTATTTCTTAAAGGAGTTCCCAAAATATGGTAATGGCAGCATCATTCGAATAAATCTATAACCTCGCAAGACTAGAAAAGTAAATCCTAACACTTAGCAAAATGTCTTACTATCATGAAATGTGGAATGAATACTATTCATGGATGGGAGATGGGAAGCAAGGCAGAGGAGAGGTCAAAAAGGTGCCCAGTTCTCTAGTATGAGCACACTGGGTGAGTGGAAGTGAATTCAGTTTGCAAATTACCACCATCAGTATTAGGTGCCTATAAGGACAAGTGGGAATATTAAGTGGGCAATTACAAATTGTTGTTGTGTGCCGTCCAGTGCATTCTGACTAAGCGACCGTATATGACAGAGTAGAGCTTCCCCATAGGGTTTCCTGGGCTGAAATGTTTACAGGAGCTGATTGCCAGGTCTTTATTCCAGCAGAGCTGCTGGAAGGTTTGAACCGCAGACCTCTGAGTTAGCAGATGAGTGTTTAACCGTTGTGACACGAGGACTTGTTACCTCTATGTCAGTGGTGGAGTCCCTGGGTGGTGCAAAACTAACGGTCCACTGCTAACGAAAAGGGTGGAGGTTGGAGTCCACCCAGAGGTGCCTCTAAAGAAAGGCCTGGCGAGCTAATCCAAAAATCAGCCATTGAAAACGGTATGCAGCACAGTTCTATCCTGACACACCTGTGGTCACCATGAGTGAATCAACAGCAATTGAAACCCTAAGAAAGAAATTAGAGAAATATAAGACCATTTAAAATGCGGGTGGTAAGGATACATTAGAGGGGATGAAGATGTGAGAAGGGATGACAGGTTAAGCTTTTAGGAGAAGTAGGCTAGGGTGGGACAGATCACAAGTGGCTGGATTTGTTTCTAACGAGAAGTTGAAAGCCTTGGAGCTGGAACAAATGAAGCCTTTTTTTTTTCCCCCTGCCTCAGTCAGCAGTGCCAGGAGCTTCAGCAAGGTAGAAAAGGGGAAAGAGCCATGAGTAAAAAGCCCATGGTGAAATTCATAGCCACAGAAAGTAGGTTAGCAGGGGCGAGAGGAAAAGGAGAAGGGGAAGTTAATACTTAACTGAGTGCAGAGTTTCTGTTTGGGGTGATGAAAAGCTTTGGAAATACAGTAGATAGTGACTATGACTGCACAACGCTGTGAATGTAAGGAAGGCCACTGGGTTGTACACTTAAAAATGACTAAAACGGGAAATTTTATGTAATTTTTTCTTTTTTTTTACAATGATATGTAGATTTTTAAAGATAATGGAGATAGCGGAGAGTGCTTAAGGTTTTAGCCCTTTTGTGCCCGGCATTACATACAGCAACCATGAACTTTTTCAGCCTCGGGGGTTTATTGGGAAGCTCCTGTACCGCTGACAGTGTGTGCTGTTTGAAACTGAAGAAAAAGGCATGTGCCACAAGTTTCTGTTTTTACAGGGTATTATATAAGGTGTCTGAATTTTTGGTAGGGAAAATAGGAATTTTGAAAATTTTTATTTACACATATGTACCAATAGACACTGGTGGGGACTCTGGGGTATAATTAGTGGTACTTCATATGTACCAGTAAACACTTAGGATAGGCTCATGGGAGGGGGCAAGTAAAAAAAAAATCCATACTACCTGTCAAAAATTTAGACATAATGATTCAGCATGCTTCCATTAATAAAAACACACAGTATAAATAAAAAATTCAAAGCAAAAAAATTGGGTCACCAAAGGGTTAAAATAGCCAGATACTAAAAGGAACAAGGTCAAAAGGAAAATGCAAACTAGAGGAAAGAATTTTTTTTTTTTTTATTAGCTCTATTATGCCAACAAATTTGGAAGATAGCTACCTGACCAACTGACTGGAAGAGATCTATATTTGTGCCCATTCCAAAGAAAAGTGATCCAACAGAATGTGGAAATTACGGAACAATGTCATTATTATCACATGCAAATAAAATTTTGCTGAAGGTAATTCAAAAATGGTTGCTGCAGTACATTGACAGAAAACTGCCAGAAATTCGAGCTGGAATCAGAAGAGGATGTGGAACCAGGGATATCACTGCTGATGTCAGATGGATCTTGGCTGAAAGCAGAGAATACCAGAAAGATGTTTACCTATGTTTTATTGACTATGCAAAGGCACTTGACTGTGTGGATCATAAATCATGGATAACACTGCCAAGAATGGGAATTCCAAAATGCTCACGGGGAACCTGTACACAGACCAAGAGGCAGTGTTTAAAACAGAACGAGAGGATACTGCGTGGCTCAAAATCAGGAAGGGTGTGCCTCAGGGTTGTATCCTTATGCGAGCAAATAAGCCAAGAAACTGGACTATATGAAAAAGAATGCAGCATCCTGAGGAGGAAGACTAACAACCTGTGATATGCAGATGAAGAGGACTTGAAGCACTTTGAAGATCAAAGACTACAGCCTTCAGTGTGGATTGATTTCACCTCAACATAAAACAAAAATCCTCAACTGAAGCAATAAGCAATATCATGATAAACGGAGAAAAGATTGAAGTTGTCAAAGGATTTCATTTTACTTGGCTCCACAGTCAACACCCATGGAAACAGCAGCCAAGAAATCAAATGACATACTGCATTAGGCAAATCTGCTGCAAAGATCTCTTTAAAGAGTCGAAACGTTGTCACTTTGAGGACTAAAGTGTGCCTGATCCAAGCAAGTCTTAGTATTTTCAATCGCCTCATATGCATGTGAAATCTGGATGATGAATAAGGAAGACAGAAGAAGAATTAATGCCTTTGAATTATGGTGTTGGCAAATATCAAATTATACCATGGACTGCCAGAAGAACAAACAAATCTGTCTTGGAAGAAGTACAGCCAGAAGGCTCCTTAGAAGCAAGGATGGCGAGACTACGTCTCACATACTTTGGACAGGTTATCAGAAGGGATTAGTCCCTGCAGAAGGACATCATGTTTGGTAAAGTAGAAGGTCAGCAAAAAGAGGAAGACCCTCAACGAGATGGACTGACACGGTGGCTGCAACAATGGGCTCTAACAGCAGATCGTGAGGATGGCGCAAGACCGGGCAGTGTTTCATTCTGTTGTACACTGAGTTGCTATGAGTCGGAAGCGACTCCATGGCGCCTAACAACTATTTACGGAAAGAAAACCAAAGGATACACTTCAATTACACCTTTCAAATCTAGGCTCTCACTGAGAGTCGTCTTCAGGCGTCAGCTTCAGCTTCCGGAGCTCGGGAGTGGATCGGCTGGGCCAGCCTCGCCCCCTGTCGGGACTCCCGTATTGGGAGAAGGGTGTGCGCGCCCTCCCTCCCCCGAAGCTCCAGCGCGAGCTCGGTCGCCCTTCTCCGTTCTCTGCCCTCCCCACCGACTCTCGGGCTAGTCATTTTGCGACTCCATCCGGCCTAGTCCTAAGTATCCCAGGGGACTTATTCGTGCCTCCAAAACCTTGCAGTGAAGCGCACGCAGCCCTCAGGGCCCGCGGGTAAGAATGCTGAGGTGCGGGCGCTTCAAAGCTCGCGGGGAAAGCGGGGCAGTCACCAGGGCGCTGACGTCAACGCGGTGACAGAGTACCGCCGCAGGGTATTACCCGCCGCTCAGACTGCGCGCAGGCGCTTTAGGGAGGAAGGCGTGGCACGTTTCAGCCAATGAGAGCGCTGATCCCCGGCCCCATCCGCGTGCCGGGACTCACCTAAAGCGACCGCCCGCCGCCGCCCCTGGGGGCGCCGTATGGCTAGGTGGATCATTGCGTGCCCTGCTGAGATTGCAGGGGTAGGGGTTCAGAGAGCACTGAGGGTATGAACCTGTCAGAATCTGTTGCAAAGTGGAGCGAGGGCAGATGGGAGCGCCGGGCCCTACGCCGCGCGCTCGTTGGCTGGGCTGGCGCCTTGGTGCGCATGCGCTCCCATGCGCGCTCCCGCACAGCCCTGCGGGAGGAGCGACCGTGCTCTCTCCTGGTTCAGGGTAGGAGGTGGAGCAGGTTAGAGAAAGCCCTCGCGTCGGACCCTTGACTGAACTGTAAGGAGCAAGAGGGGAGGGGCTCCAATTGTGCTTTCCGGCTCCTCTGAGGGGGAAGGGGGGAGGCTCAGAGTCACCTTAGCTGGACGTGTTAGTTTTGAACTGAGGCAGTGTCAGGGGCCAGAGTATCCGCATCGCATCTGTTTTAACTCATTTTGAAATAAGATACCAAAGACAGTTTAGGTTTTTATTGTTTCCAACTATAATAGTTCCCGAAATCATTGACTGATCGTTGGGAAAACCTTCCAAAATTGTTGTGATTAAAATCTCATAGCAAAAGATTTAAGAAAGGAAGCTACAGAAGGATTGTAGCTTGGATTTCACCCTTGCTACCATTTATTATTTAATTTATCTAGTGTAACTTTCTGCTTTTGCTCTTTTCTTTACCTTTCTGCCTTGTGTAAGAAGTATTCAAGCTAAAACCAATGAAAAATTGTCTGCTTTTATCCATCCTTGATGGAACGAACCACTTTCAAAAGCCTCACTAGCTAGTTAGTAAGGAATGTCACAGATAAGAGTAGCTTGAGATTATTAACTTTGTTAAAATAAATTACTTCTAAATAAAAATTGTACTAAATGGAGCCATCTAAGATACTCCACTGGTCTCACCCCTTCGGGAGCAAGGGAGAATGAAGAGAACAGGATACAAGGAAAAGATTAGTCCAAAGGACTAACGGACCACAGCTACCAAGGCTTCCACCAGACTGAGTCCAGTATAGCTAGATATTGCCCGGCTACCACCACTGATTGCTCTGACTGGGATCACAACAGATGGTTCTGGACGGAGCTGGAGAAGGAAGTAGAACAAAATTCTAACACAAAAAAAAAGACCAGATTTACTGGCCTGACAGAGACTGGAGAAACCCCAAGAATATGGCCCCTAGACACCCTTTGAGCTCAGTGGTGAAGTCACTCCCGAGGTTCACCATTCAGCTGGGGATTGGACAGCCCCATAAAACAAAACAGGACTAATGAGGCACAGCAGTCCAGGGACAAGGACTAGAAGGCAGGAGGGGACAGGAAAGCTGGTGATAGGGAACCCAAGGTTGAATAAGGACAGTGTTGACATGTAGTGGGGTTCTTAACCATTGTCATAGAGCAATATGTGTACTAACTGTTTAATGAGAAACTATTTTGTTCTATAAACCATCTAAAGTGAGAATAGCAGCACAACTGGAAAAATGTAAGCGATGTCACTGAATTGTATATGTAGAAATTTTTTAAATAGTGTATCTTTGGCTATGTATATTTTCACCAAAAAAAAAAAAAAGTTCTCCAAGGCCGAGGAGGGAGCGTGTTGACATGTCGTGGGGTTGTTGACCAATGTTATAAAACAATATGTGTACTGACTGTTTAATGAGAAACTATTTGTTCTGTAAACCTTCACCTAAAATACAATAAAAAAAAATTTTTTTTTTAATTGTACTAAATGGCCAAAGATCAGTCCTAGGACCTCTGCTTGGCAACACAGTTAGTTACTGTTTCTGTATCCTTTGAAAGTAATTTAAGCGCAAACAAAACAGTTTTTGTTAAAATATGCCATGATTTGGATTTTTTGCCAATTTAGATATCTCTACCAGATTTGGTTTGAAAGTTTGCACAGAGTCAGAAAGTTTCTTTGTATGCGATAGAAGCTAATAACAGTCAATAGTAAGTGGATTAAAGTAGCCATTTACAATGGTTTGTAGACATCATCCAGCCTCCTTCCAGGGAAGACACCATCTCCTGGGACAAGACTTTCAAGAGGCCCTAATTCTAGGTGTAGTGCCTTGGAGTGTCCCATAATATTCTGTGCATAGCTGTGTCATTGCATTTACTGCATTGTTTTATAATTATCTACTTGTGTCTGTTTTTTCACCCCCCTTCCCTCTCTTCCTAGACTAAGGTGTTGAGGACTGGAATTGTCTTAGTGTTTTTCTCTTCCCAGTGATTTGCCCAGGGTCTGGCACATAAGTGCTCAGTAAATCACTGTTAAGGAAGTTCTTTAATTAAGGAATCAGTTGCCTTCCAAGTTTGATCAAGGTAGTGGTGTAAAGTTAACTTTTTAGTTATTTTGTAGTAGACCTGAAGTCTTTTCCAAATGGAATTACAGTGGGCTACATGGAATTTGGGCAAAAATCGCCCATGTAAGAATTCACTAGAAGACAAGAAACCTGCAGGTGATGTGGGTGTTCCAGGCTTTCAGAGATAGTGTCCCTTAGCAATTGAGAGCACCCACCTCTGCTCCATAGCAGTGTATCTTCAATCTGATGAGAGTAATTTGATTTTCTGTGTAGCTAGTTCTATAAGGGAAGAACACTGGATCCGAGAATCTTCTGGTTGTCTTAAGAGTTCTGTTTCTCATAGTGAATGTAAAAGTTGATGTTCTAGTTATCAGTCAGACCCCTACTGATTTAGTTTTCCCAAGGCCTGCTTATTTCTGGCTGGAGTGATAAAATTGGGTTCTTGGTTGTGCCAAGTTGAGGACTAACCCAAGATCTATGCCACATGCAAAAGCAAGTAGCCACGGCTGCCAACCAGCTGGGCTCTAACATTCTTTCCACTTAGAATTTGATTTTTCAGTCTTAAAAAGGGGATAAGCCATAAAGGAAACGAAGAACTCGTTCAAACAACCCTTGTTTGATTTTTTTAGCATACAAATTAGTATCTCAGGACCCTTCCCTCGGTTTGTATAGTTGTTAGTTGCTTTAGAGTCGATTTTGACTCATGGCAACCCCATGTGTGCAGAGTAGACCTAGTCCTGACAATTTTCAAGGCTGTGAATCTTCAGAAGCACATCCCCAGGCCTGTCTTCCAAAGCACCTCTGGGTGGATTCACATTGGCAAGCTTACAGCTGGTAGTTGAGCACTTAACCATTTGTACCACCTAAGGACTCCTAAGTTTGTATTAAACAAGTATTTTTCAATAATTAAAGCTTAAAAGTTTCCTAACAGACACCTCAGAATCCTGTGTGGTGATAGAATCAGAAGGATTCCCCAAAGCAGCAGTTCTAAAACTTGAGCATGCATGAGAACCCTCTAGAGGGCTTGTTAAAACACAGAGTTTCTGATTCAGCAGGGTTGGGGTGGGGCCTGAGAGTTTGCGTTCCCACTAGGGGGCATTGGTTGTTCAAGGGTAGAACCTTCACCTTCCATGAGGGGATAGCTGCGTTCAAATCCAGCCAATTCACGTCATTCACAACCATCACCATCTGTCGGCGGAAGCTTGTACGTTGCTATGATGCTGAACAGTTTCAGCAGAGCTTCCAAACTAAGATGAACTAGAAAGAAAGGTCTGGCAGTCAACTTCTGAAACTCAGTCAGTGAAAACCCTCTGGATCATGTGGTCCGATCCCCAACTGATGATGGGGATGGCACAGGACCAGTGTTTTGTTCCATTGTGCATGAGGTCACCATGAGTTGGGGGCCGACTTGATGGCAGCTAACAGCAACAAAAATAAGTTCCCAGTGTTGCTGCTGCTACTTTGAGAACCACTGCCTAAAGGTTATTTCTGTTTCGTTCTCCTTCTCTTTCTTTCCTTTTTCTTCTTCCTTTTCTCTTTTCCAAAAACTGGATCCTGATCTGATCACAGCCTCTCTGTACTCTCAAAGGAGAAGATATAAAAAACTCGGAAGACTCTTAGGACTCCAAGGGGAGAATGACCCGTCTTCAAGAAAACTAGAAAAAATTCAAGTACCGTTGTTTGAAAATGCAGTTTTATTTTTTTCCAAAAGACATTTCATGATTTTTCTTAAAAATATGTATGTTCAGCATTCTAGTAATGACAGTTATGCTTCAGTATATTACTTTGGTTCAGATATATTAACTGCATCATGAAAATATTTTTAAAAAACAGAATAGGACTTTAGCTATGTGGTGTTTTGTTTTGAGGGAATGTGCTCTTCAACTGATCTCTACAAGAATGGAATAATGGAGAGTGGAGAAAGCTCAGAGCTTCAGTAGGAAGGAAAAAAAAAAAAGAACAGTTTTTTTTTTTTTTTTATTCCTGGTGATGATTGTATGAATAATGTGGCATTTCAAGACTTTGATAGGGATTGCTCATAGGGTTGTAAAAATCACTTGATCAACACTAATGCAAGATGTTAATAATAGGAAAAACTTTGTGCAGGGGGTAGAAGGGCATATGAGAACCATGTACTTTCTGTGCGATTTTTCTGTAAACCTAGAACTACTCTAAAATATAAAGTCTTATTTTTTAAAAAAAATCCCTTGACCAGTTGACATGAAGACCTTAGTATACTTGAGTGTCTTGCTAAATATCTGAATTATTGGAAAAGTTGATGTGATTCAAATCTTTCCCCCTCTTTAATCTGCTTAACTTTTTCAGTGATTAATGGATGCCTGGAAGTTGGTGTACATTCATATTCAGAAATGTTTTGCTACTTAAGACCTGCGAGGAGGTAAGCTTGAAGGTCCAATCTGTGATTAGTATTGGCGGGGGGAGGGGGATAAAATCTGTTATGCATTTGGTTAATTTCAATTTATTGTTATTTTCAAATTCTAAAGTTATTTTATATTGTGGTGGAGAGTAGGAAAGCGTAACAAAAAAGTAAAAGTTATATAAACAGCCAGGCCTCCAGAAGTCCAAGAGCAGAAGTTGTAAATAAAGAAGGCTATCGGTCAAAATAGTTCAAAGTGAAAAACTTAAGAGGAAAAATGATCAAGTTTCTTTTTTGCACAATTTTTATCATGTTTCCCTCAAATCTGTTACTATTATATGGAAAACCACTTTATATTTAAATTTTAATGTCATTCGACTACTTTATTTGCTATTTATGTATGAATAGTTTGAATCCCATCTACTTCAAGAAAGGCTTTATAAAGAGTTCAGAAATACACACCTAATAGGCATATATACAAAAAAAAAAAAAAAAAACGAAACCCATTGCCATCGAGTCAATTCCAACTCATAGCAACCGTATAGGACAGAGTAGAACTGTCCCATATGGTTTCCAAGGAGCAGCTGGTAGATTCAAACTGCTGACGTTTTGGTTAGCAGCCAAGTTCTTAACCGCTGCGCCACCAGAGCTTATACAGAGAAATTGAAATAGAGATCAGAAGCCCTACAGAGAATGGAGGTCCTTGTGTTAAGAGGCAAAGCTGATTAAACAATTAATCAAACTGAACACCAAATTTATTTCTGGCTTTTTGGTAGACAAGTCAAAAAGGGAGATAAATGTTCATTTGGCTTAAAAAATACAGCCAAACTGCAATTTGACCTGTTGGGTAAAAAACGTATGTCAGGTTTTAGATTTACAAAACAAATTTGACTTTATTAGTACCTTTAAATAACTATTCCCTACATGAATATTAGGAGCCCTGGTGGTGCAGTGGTTAAGGGCTTGGCTGCTAACCAAAGGT
Source organism: Dugong dugon (assembly GCA_030035585.1). NCBI lineage: Eukaryota > Metazoa > Chordata > Mammalia > Sirenia > Dugongidae > Dugong > Dugong dugon. The sequence continues at coordinate 22,947,787 of CM057481.1, read as the reverse complement.
CGGAGGTTTGAACCCACCAGCTGCTCCTCAGGAAAATGATTTACAGCCTTGAAACTCCATGGGGCAGTTCTACTCTGTCCTGTAGTGATGCAGTGGGTCAGAATTGACTCTACAGCAACAGATTTGACATGAATATTACAGTAAATACTTAATGTTAAAAGGAAGTTCTTTAAAGGAAACAGACTTTTTCCACCAACTCAATATATGACAAGGATATCAAATAAAGGGGAAACTTTCCTCTGATTGAATTTATGACATGAATTGCTAAACATAGAAATTGTGTGATGTACTGGACAATGTCTTAAAAAGTCATTCTGCTGGAGATGTAGAAACATTCTTCATGTTGTGGTTTCTTTTAATTAATGTTTAGTTAGAGAGAACCAAGCTAAAGCTTTACATTCTCTTTTTTATTTTATTTTAATTTTTTTTTGGTATCTCTTTTTTTTTTTAAATTGTACTTCAGGTGAAGGCTTACAGAACGAATAGTTTCTCATGAAACAGTAGTACACATATTGTTTTATGACATTGGTTAACAACCCCACAACATGTCAACCCTCTCCCTTCTCGACCTTTTTTTTTTTGGTGAAAATATACATAGCCAAAGAGACACCATTTCAAAAATTTCTACATGGACAGCTCAGTGACATTGACTACGCTCTTCCAGTTGTGCTGCTGTTCTCACTCTAGATGAAGGCTTACAGAACAAAATAGTTTCTCATTTAACAGTTAGTACACATGTTGCCCTATGACAATGGTTAACAACCTCACAACACATCAACACTATCCTTACTCAACCTTGGGTTCCCTATCACCAGCTTCCTTGTCCCCTTCTGCCTTCTGGCCCTTCTCCCTCGACTGCTGTACCTCATTAATCCCATTTGGTTTTATGGGGCTGTCCACTCCCGGGCTGAATGGTGAACCTCGGAGATGACTTCACCACTGAGCTAAAAGGGTGTCTGGGGGCCATACTCTCGAGGTTTCTCCAGTCTCCTTTAGGCCAGTAAATCTGGTCTTTTTTGGGGGGGGAGTTAGAATTTTGTTCTACATCCTTCTCCAGCTCTGTCCAGAACCCTCTGTTGTGATCCTGGTCAGAGCAGTCAGTGGTGGTAGCCGGGCACCATCTAGCTATACTGGACTCAGTCCGGTGGAGGCCTTGGTAGCTGTGGACCTTTAGTCCTTCGGACTAGTCTTTTCCTTGTATCCTGTTCTCTTCATTCTCCCTTGCTCCCAAAGGGATGAGACCAGTGGAGTATCTTAGATGGCTGCTCACAGGCTTGTAAGACCCCAGATGCTACTCACCAAGGTAGAATGTAGAACACTCTCTTTATAAACCATGTTATGCCAATTGATCTAGATGTTCCCCGAGACCATGGTCCCAACAGTCCTCTGCCCAGCAATTCAGTCCCTTAGGGAGTTTGGATGTGTCTGGGGAGCTTCCATGACCTTTCCTTGTACAGGTTGTGCTGGTTTCCCCTGTATTGTGTACTGTCTCACCCTTCACACAAGATACCACTTATCTATTGCCTATTTAGTATTCCCCCCCCCACCCCTCCCATCCCTAGTAACCAACAAAGATTGTTACATTTTGTGTGTGAACTTTTTCATGGGTTTTTACACTAGAGGTCTCAGACAATATTTGTCCTTTTGTGATTGACTTATTTCACTCAGCATAATGTCCTCCAGTTTCATCCATGTTATGAGATGCTTCACAGATTCATCGTTGTTCTTTCTTGTTGCATAGTACTCCATTGTGTGTACGTACCATAGTTTGTTTATCCATTCATCTGTTGATCTAGGTGGTTTCCATCGTTTTGCTATTGTGAACAATGCTGCCATGAACATAGGTGTGCATATGTCTACTTCAGTGACAACTCTTATTTCTCTAGGATATATTCCTAGAAGTGGGATTGCTGGATCGAATGGTATGTCTATTTCTAGCTTTCTGAGGAAGCGCCATATCATTTTCCAAAATGGTTGTATCATTTTGCATTCCCACCAGCGGTGCATAAGAGTTCAAATCTCCCCGCAGCCCCACCGACATTTGTTAATTCCAGTGTTTTTGATTCGTGCCAGTAATGCCAGGGTGAGATGGTATCTCATCATGATTTTAATTTGCATTTCTCTAATCGCTAGTGATTACAAGCATTTCCTCATGTGTCTGTTGACCATTTGAATGTCTTCTTTGGTAAAGTGTCTGTTCATTTCCTTTGCCCACTTTTTAATAGGATTATTTGTCTTTTTGTTGTAGAGGTGATGGATTTTCTTGTAGATTATGGAGAGTAGACCTTTGTCTGACTTGTACTGTCCAGAACTTTTTTCCCAGTCTGTAGGTTTTGTTTTTACTCTTTTGGTGAAGTCTTTTGAAGAGCATAGGTGTTTGATTTTTAGAAGATCCCAGTTATCTAGCTTATCTTTTGGGGTTTGTGTGTTGATGGTTATGGTTTGTATCCTGTTAATGCCGTGTATTAAGGCCTGAAGTGTTGGTCCTGTTTTTTCTTCTATGAAATTTATAGTTTTAGGCTTTATATTCAGGTCTTTGATCATTTTGAAGTAGTTTTTGTATACGGTGTGAGGTATGGGTCCTGTTTCTTTTTTTTTGCAGACGGATATCCAGTGATGCTGGCACCATTTGTTAAAAAGTCTGTCTTTTCCCCATTTGATGGACTTTGGGCCCTTGTCAAAGATCAGGTGACCGTAGGTGGATGGATTTACATCTGGGTTCTTAATTCTGTTCCATTGGTCAATGTATCTGTCATTGTACCAGTACCAGGCTGTTTTGACTACTGTAGCTGTTTAGTAGGTTCTGAAGTCAGGCAGTGTGAGTCCTCCAACTTTATTCTTCTTCTTCAGTAGTGCTTTACTTATTCGGGGCTTCTTGCCTTTCCATATAAAGTTAATGATTAGTTTTTCCATCTCTTTGAAGAATGTTGTTGGTATTTTGGATCAGGATTGCGTTGTATTTGTAAATTGCTTTGGGTAGAATTGTCATTTCATGATGTTGAGTCTACCTATCCATGAGCATGGTATGTTTTTCCATTTATGTAGATCCCTTTGGGTTTCTTGCAGTAGTGTTCTGTAGTTTTCTTTGTATAGGTCTTTTACATCCCTGGTTAGATTTATTCCTAAGTGTTTTATCTTTTTAGGGGCTATTATAAATGGTATTGTTTTCCTGATTTCCTTTTCATCATTCTCCTTATTGGTGTATAGGAATCCAACTGATTTTTGTATGTTTATCTTGTATCCTGCTATTCTGCTGAATCTTTCTATTAGTTGCAGTAGATTTCTCATGGCGTCTTTAGGGTTTTCTATGTATAGCATCATATCGTCTGCAAACAGGGACAGTTTAATTTCTTCATTACCAATTTGGATGCCCTTGATTTCTTTTTCTTGCCTTATTGCTCTAGCTAGAACTTCCAGCACAATGTTAAATAGCAGTGGTGATAAAGGGCATCCTTGTCTTGTTCCTGTTTTCAAGGGGAATGTTTTCAGCCTCTCTCCATTAAGAATGATGTTGGCCATTGGTTTTGCATAGATGCCCTTTATTATGTTGAGAAATTTCCCTTCTATACCTATTTTATTGAGAATTTTTGTCAGGAATGGGTGTTGGACTTTGTCAGATACCTTTTCTGAATCAATTGAGATGATCGTGTGATTCTTTTCTTTGCTTTTATTTATGTGGTGGATTACGTTGATTGATTTTCTAATGTTGAACCATCCCTGCATACCTGGTATGAATCGTACTTGATCGTGATGTATTATTTTTTTGATATGATGCTGAATTCTATTGGCTAGAATTTTGTTAAGAATTTTTGCATCTATATTCGTAAGAGATATTGGTCTATAATTTTCTTTTTTTGTGACATCTTTGCCTGGTTTTGGTATCAGCATTATACTGGCTTCATAGAATGAATTTGGAAGTGTTGCTTCCTTTTCTATGCTCTGAAATAGCTTGAGTAGTACTAGTACAAGCTCGTCTGTAAATGTTTTATAGAATTCTCCAGTGAAGCCATCTGGGCCATGGCTTTTTTTTGTTGGGAGTTTTTTTATTACTTTTTCAATCTCTTCTCTTGTTATGGGTCTGTTCAGATTTTCAGCATCACTTTGTTGTAGTTTGGGTAGGCTGTGTCTTTCTAGAAATTTATCCATTTCCTCTAGGTTTTCAAATTTGTTGGGGTATAGTTTTTCATAATATTCTGTTACAATCCTTTTTATTTCAGTTGTATCTGTTGTAATGTCCCCCATTTCATTTCTTATTTGGGTTATTTGTGTCCTCTCCTGTTTTTCTTTTGTCAGTCTGGCCAGTGGTTTGTCGATTTTGTTGATTCTTTCAAAGAACCAACTTTTGGTCTTGTTGATTCTTTCTATTGTTTTTCTGTTCTCTATTTCATTTATATCTGCTCTGATCTTTACTATTTCCTTTCTTCTGGTGGCTGTGGGCTTTTTTTGCTGTTCTCTATTTGTTTGAGTTGTGTAGTTAATGTTTGATTTTGTTCCTTTCTTCTTTTTTGATGTGTGCATCTATTGCTATAAATTGTCCCCTGAGGACTGCCTTTGCTGTGTCCCAAAGGTTTTGGTATGATGTGTTTTCATTCTTATTTGATTCTAGGAAGTTTTTGATTCCATCTCTGATTTCTTCTATTACCCAGTGTTGTGTAAGCAGGGTATTATTCAGTTTCCATGTAATTGATTTTTTTTCCTTGCTCTTTCTATTGTTAATTTCTACTTTGATGGCATTGTGGTCAGAGAAGATACTTTGAATTATCTCAGCGTTTTGGATCTTGTTGATGATTGCTCTGTGGCCTAAGATTTGGTCTATTCTGGAGAAAGAACATTCCATGTGCATTGGAAAATAATGTGTACTTTGCAGCAGTTGGATGGAGTGTTCTATATATTTCTATGAGGTCAAGTTGGCTGTTTGTGCTCTTTAGGTCTTCTGTATCTTTGCTGAGTTTCTTCTTAGTTGTTCTGTCCTTTACTGAGAGTGGTGTGTTGAAGCCTCTACTGTTATTGTGGAACTGTCAATTTCTCTTTTCAGTGTTGTTAGAGTTTGTTTTATGTATTTTGGAGCCCTGTCATTGGGTGCGTAGATGTTTATTATGGTTACGTCTTCATGATGGATCATCCCCTTAATCATTATATAGTGTCCTTCTTTGTCTTTTATGGTAGATTTTGTTTTAAAGTCTATTTTATCTGATATTAGTGTTGCCATTCCTGCTCTTTGTTAGTAGTTGTTAGCTTGATATATTTTTTTCCAACCTTTGACTTTTAATAAATTTACATCTTTGTTTCTAAGGTGTGTCTCTTGTAGACAGCATATTGATGGATCCTGTTTTCTTATCCATTCTGTCACTCTCCATCTCTTTATGGGTGCATTTGAGTCCATTTACATTCAGTGTAATTATTGATGTGAGTTTGTTGCTGTCATTTTGTAGTGCTTTTTTTTGTGGTGCTGACGTTTTCTTTGTTCTTCTTACTCTCGTGCTGAGTTAGTTCTGTTTGTGGATTTTTTTTCCATTTCTTTTGTTTTGTAGGTTTTGTTTTTGCTGAGACTTTATGTTTTTCCTCTTTATTTTTATGAGTGTGTTTGTTAACTTTCTTTGTGGTTACCATGAATTTTACCCTTATCTTTCTAAGTTTGAAGCAGTCTACCAGTACTTTGTATCACCTTGCCTTCCTCTCCATTAGAAGGTTCTATATCTATGCCATTTATTCCCTCTTTTATTGTTTTGATGTTATTGTCATTTACTGATTAACTGCTCTGATTCTCTGTTGTATTTCTTTTGGTTTTGTATAGTCCTTGAGAGTTCATTTCCTAGATTGGTATCTGGCTGGTACGATCCTGCGTCCTAGATTCTGCCTATGAGTTGAAGTTGTTTGTTCTCAGATCGAAGAACTCCCTTTAATAATTCTTGTAAGTTTGGTTTGGCTGTTACATATTCCCTTAACTTCTGTTTATCTGGAAATGACCTAATTTCACCATCATACTTGAACGAGAGTTTTGCAGGATATATTATTCTTGGCTGGCAATTTTTTTCTTTCAAGATTTTATATATGTCATCCCATTGCCTTCTTGCCTGTATGGTTTCTGCTGAATAATCTGAGCTTAGTGTTATTGTTTCTCCTCTGTATGTGACTTCTTGTTTTTCACGAGCTGCTCTCAGGATTCTTTGTTTGACTTTGGTTTGGTGAGTGTGATTATGATATGCCTTGGTGATTTTCTTTTTGGTTCTCTCTTATATGGGGTTCATTGAGCTCCTTGGATGGCCAGCTTTTCATCTTTCATGATATTGGCGAGGTTTTCTGTTAGCAGTTCTTCAATGATCCTCTATGTGTTTTCTGTTTTCTCCCCCTGTTCTGGAACTCCAATCACTCAAAAATTTTTGCTTTTGATTGTATCCCACATAACTGTCAGGGTCTCTTCATTTTTCTTTGTTCTGTTTTCTGAGTTTTCCTCAAACAGAGTTGTATCCAAGTGTTTGTCTTCAATTCCACTGATCCTGTTTTCCACCATTTCAAATCTGCTTCTCAACCCTTCTATGGCACTGTCCATTTCTGAAATCTTGTTGTTTATCTTTTGGATTTCTAATTGTTGTCTTTGCATAATTTCTAGTTGTGAGTTTATTTTGGCATTTTGTTCCTGCATTATTTTCCTGAATTCTTCCAATTTTTTGTCTGTATTTTCCATGAATTTGTCTATTTTTTTCCTCATTTTTGTCTGCTTTTTGCTTCAGCTCTTGGAGAATTCTGAGTATTAGAGATCTGAATTCCCTATCAGGTAGTTCTAGTGCCTTTTCTTCCACTGGAAAGTCATCTGGTGTTTTATTTTGGATGCCTACTGGAACCATCCTGTCCTGTTTTTGTAAATGTTTTGATATTGTCTGCTGTCTTTGGGGCATTCAGTAGTTATTTTTCTCATTTACTGATTGTAGATTTGTTTCTTTCATCCCTTTTTTTTTTAATTTGGCTATGTCTGAGCAGGTGGGCTGTGTGTTCTTTGTTGTTTGCCTGTCTTTGGGCACAATACTTTTCGCCTCCTCCAATTGGCAGGGTCAGTTACTCAGATATGGTACGGCAGGGCAGGTCTAGCTGAAGAGGAGTTACTGGGATGGGTTGTTTGTGGCACTTACTACAGCCACTAGGGTGGGTGGTTAATCAGTGCAGGGCAGGTTCCAGTAGGCCATGCCTGTGCTGCTTGATGGTGTGATGTTAAGCTCACGGTGCAGGTAGGCAGGATGTAGTGGGGAGATTGTTATGTGTGGAGCTAAGATGGATATGGAAGAGAGGAGAGAGGAACAGGAGCCAAAAACACAAACAAGCAAAAAAGAATGCTAGGGGAGCTTGCCATTGGAGTGGTGAGATGAGAGACTATGAAATGGAGAAAAACAAAAATGGGAAGAGGAAGAAAGAAAAAGAAAAGAAAAGAATGAATAAGTAAAACTCAGAAAGGTTAAAGAACAGCAAAGTTCCCAGGGATCCCACTGGTGCGGCTATGAGGTCTGGGGAAGTTGTTCTCAGGTGTTGCAGTACAGCCCGGCTAGAAGGTGTAGAGGTATACAACACCAGGTATTCAGGGAACAGAAAGAGAAGGAAGATACAGAGAGACAAGAAACTGAGTAATGAAGAAAAACAAAAAGGAAAAAAGAGGGAAAAGAAAACAAAACAAATTTAAAAAATAAAAAAACAAGAAAAGCCCCCCAAAAAACAGAAGAAAAAAAAAACAATGAGAAAAGAAATGCTGTCAGGGTCCCTCTGCACATCTGTGCAAGCCAAGGGGGCAGTTTCCAAGCCACGTAGCACCGCCTGGCCAGAACGGGCTCCCAACTCAAGAAAAGGAAAAGAAAACAAAAAGCAATTCAAAACAAACAAACAAAAGCCCCGGGATCCCACCAGCACGGCAGCCCAGACCAGGAAGCAGCTCCACCCTCGAACGGAGCTCTGCAGCCCCTCAGAAAGAAGCAAAGATGGCGCACGGAGCCAGGTATTTGAGCAAAAGGAGGGGAAGGTGGTGAGAGGTAAGGAAGAAATCAAAAGAAGCGGGAAAAAAGCAACACCAGCAGCCAACAAATGGCACTCAGAGAGCCAGCTAGTGCGGGCTGGTGGAATCCAAGCAGCTGGTGTTTCCTGGACAAGAGACTGTGTCCGCAGGAAGCAGAGGAGGCCAAGTGTGGGTGAAGAAGGGTAGGGGGTGGGAAAGCCTGTATCACAAATTACCAGAGCTCTGCAGCCCCTCAGGAAGAAGGTGCACGGAGCCAGGTATTTGAGCAAAAGGTGGGGGAGGTGGTGAGAGGTAAGGAAGAAATCAAAAGAAGTGGAAAAAGCAACACCAGCAGCCAACAAATGGCACTCAGAGAGCCGGCCCATTTGGGTGCGTGGAATCCAAGCAGCTGGTGCTTCCCAGATGAGATTGTGGCTGCGGGAAGCAGAGGAGGCTGAGTAGGGGCGAAGAAGGGTGGGGGGTGGGAAAGTGTATATCGCAAATTACCGGTGGTTTTGTCTCCTGCTGGAAGCTCGGTGAAGCTGCTTTCTCGTACCCCGTTTGCTGGTCTCCGATAGGAGTCCAAGATGGCAGATCTGCACTGCATTAGCTGATAGGGGACCTCTGCATGAATCTCTCCTCACTCTCTGTTTTCTGTCAGTTTTCTCACTCCATTTGGTGCTTGGCTGAGTTCTTTATCTCCTCATTTGATGTTTTAGGCTTTCAGGATTGTTGTATTCTCTGTTCGGCTTAGTGTTTTCAGATCTTTGCTGTGGAGGGATGGCGTGGTGTTTCTGCTTAGAGCGCCATTTTGCCGGAAGTAAGCTTTACATTCTGGTGCTCTAACTTTGTAATGCAAGGAGAGAATATAGGAAACTAGGGGAATGAGTTTTACAGTATCCTGTAGGCGATCCTTCAGTGACGCTTGCTCCTCACCCTGATGCCATTGATTGGTAGTCATTGCAGAATACAGCTGTGTTTCTCCAGCTTTTCTGATCCCAACCTGTGGAAAACTGTATATCACAACCCATAAAACAAAATTTCATAACAGTAGTTACCCTTGCTACATGCAATGTCCTCTAGTATTTTCTGTTCTATTTTTTAAATGTTGATCATGGTCCATCCACTAAGTTGATTTCACAACTCATTAATGGATCATGAAAAACACTGCTATAAAGTAAGTGTACAAATTCTTCATTAGTTCTAAACCAAGTCATATGTTTTAAGTACAAAATAGATACCAGTATTGACATTCTGATCCATAGAGGAGAAAGATGTGGCAACCTGCTTCCGTAAAGATTACAGCCTTGGAAACCCTATAGGGCAGTTCTACTCAGTCCTATAGGGTTGCTATGAGTCGGAATCGCCTTAGTAGCAGACGGGGTTATGGCTGCTTTCCCAGTACAACAACAAAATTAAATAGTTGTGATCAAGACTATAACCCACAAAGCCTAAAATATTTACCATCTGGTCCTTTACAGATAAAGATTACTGACCTCTGCTGTAGTGATTCCTTTTGTCAAAAATCTAATCCTTCCCTCACATGTTTATACAAAGCCAGATTTTCCTGTGTTGGGTTTGCTCAATTTAAAGCAACACAGTAGTTTTCAATTTATTTTTCCTTGAGAAGTATTCATTAAGTAAGTACCTGCTATGCTTTCATTTAGCATACATTAACAGTACTACCTGTGTCAGACCCCATGGTGTGGCTGCCTTAAGGTGCCCCTTCAGCTCTTCTGCCCCTCTGGTCCCCACTGAATTTGCTGTGAAGCCTCGCTTCCCTGGGCTGCCAGTGACTGAGCACAGTAGGGTGCTAGCCGGTGTCCAAGTGTCTGTCAGACGTTTGGAAGTGAGAACGGAAGCTCAGGTGAAGAGTAAGCAGAGTTGTCTGGCATTGTCTTTACTGTTTCCTATTGAGGACTTTAATACCTAGTCATTATTTCTTTTACTGTCCAAACTCCTGTTATAATGCTTAACATACAACCCATGTATTAACTTTCTAAAAGGTTAAATACATGCAAAAAAAAAAAACAAAACAAAAGGTAATCTAAAAGTATGTTGGTCGCCTCCACATTGTTAAATAATCTCTGGAGGTGAACCTGTGATCTCTACCATTATCATATTATAAAAACAATAAAACCTTTCTAAAGCCTCAGTGCACCTAATGTATAGGAACAAAAGTTTACACAATATTTAGAGACTTCTTTATAGACTGTTACAGAATGAAAAAAATTATACCATTCAAAAATAGGTGTCATGGAAGTGCTTTAAAAAATTGCAAATAATTTCATTTGGATTTAAAACTATACTTGGGAAAACACTCTAAGGTGAGTTATGCCAAAATGTAAGACTAAGAATATCGAGTTGTTCAACTAGAATAGTTTTAGCATGCTAGTAATGAGGAAATGAACTAAGGGACATCTTGATATCTCTTTTTAAGCATTGTGGTTCTCAAAATATTTTTCACTGCAAAGAGAAAACTGCACTATTGGATATCGAGATCTTTTATCTGAAGAAGAAAATGATAGAGAAAATTGTCAGTATTGGTAGTGAAGTCAGCATTTCAGAGTAGACTTTTGAGGGGAAATTTTTTTTATTATTTAATATTTCTTACATTGAATCAGAGAAATTTATAACCACTGTATTAGGAAAACTTTGTAGATTTCAGAAGCCCACAGAGTTCTGCATTTTGATTTCCATGTTGATTCTATGGCATATTCTTGTGCATAGTAATTTTAATTTCACTGTCACTTTATACGTGGGGCATGTGTGTGTGTGTCCATGCGTGCCTTGATGAAAAATAAGTCTACGTTTTTTTTTAAAGGTTATGTCTAGAGAAGATATCTCCACACTGGTTTCTCTACTCAAGATCTTTATCAGGAGCTGAAGCAGTCAATGCCTTGAGGCCGTTCTATTTTGCAGTGCACCCAGATTTCTTTGGACAGCACCCAAGAGAAAGGGTAAATATTCATTCTTTTTTATCTTAGTCTATATTTCTATTTTGTTTGCTTACCTTTGATACAATATTATACAAAGAGTTCTATAAATTTGCATTATTCTGTTGGGGTGACATCCCTAATACTTAGAACTAATGTGAAATGTATCAAAAAAACCAAACACGTTGTCGTCAAGTAAATTCTGACTCATAGTGACCCTATCGGACGCAGTAGAACCGCCCCATAGGGTTTCCAGGGAGCAGCTGGTGGATTCGATCTGCTGACCTTTTGGTTAGCAGCTGAGCTCTTAACCACTGCGCCACCAGGGCTCCAGTTTGAAATCTAGAGATACTGAAAATTGAAAATGTAACTCTTGTTTCTTAGGAAAGCTGTTATTTGTTACCACAGCATGGAAACGTTCTAGATTATTAGTAATCATGTTTTCTGGGCCAGTTTTTAGACTAAATTTGAAGTTTTTAAAAAAAAATTTCAGACCTCTATTACCATGGTCAGAGTCCTGGTTGCACAGTTGTTAAGCACTCAACTCTTAACCAAAAGGTCAGTGGTTCAAACCCACCAACTGCTGTGTAGGAGAAAGATACGGCAGTTTGCTTCTGTAAAGATTACAACCTTGGAAATCCTGTGGGACAGTTGTACTCTGTCCTGTAGGGTCGCTATGAGTCGGAATGACTCGACAAGCAGTGGGTTTATTACCATGATCAGTTTTTTTGAAGGATCATTTTTCAGTGCCCTAATGGTTTTTACTTACCTTACATGCTGCTGGACCACTTTCTTACAGTATCAGTTAATGTTAATATGCTCAAGGTGTGCAAAACCAGTTGTCATTGAGTCAACTCCAACTCATGGCGACCCCATGTGTGTCAGAGTAGAACTGCGCTCCATAGAGTTTTCAGTGGCAGATTTTTCAGAAGTACCAGGTAGAGTGCCGGGCCTTTTTTCTGAGAAGCTTCTGGGTGGACTCAAACTTCCAGCCTTTTGATTACCAATCAAGTGCATTAACCATTTGTACCCCCCAGGGACTCCAAGCCCAGTGATGGACAAATGCTTTTCTCCCTCTTTCAATATATCTTTATATAAACGTGTGTGGAGTAAAGGGTTAACTCAGCAGGCTCCAGTTACTTAAGCACTGTGCATTCCAGAGCAAGACCTGGCTTCCAGACTGGCTCTACTACCTCCTGGGATATAACCCCTGAACCCTTGGGATACCTGCTTGATAAAAATGTTTTTTTATGCCTAAGGCCTTGGACAGGCCAAAGATTTTATGTTAACAGTGCGATTTGTGGTGAATACCTGTTTTTGTATGCCTGAGGCCCTGGGCCACAACTGTATGCATTTGACCTCTGCGGGTCTGGAGACTGAGTAGCTAAGATCAGTCATGCGGGTGCTGCATGCCTACGTGACTGACCCCAGTAAAGCCCTGGACACCAAGGCTCAGGTGAGCTTCCCTGGTTGGCAGCACTTCATACGTGCTGTCACACACTATTTGGGAGAATTAAGCACTGTCTGTACAACTCCACTGGGAGAGAGCAACTGGAAGCCTGTACCTGGTTTCTCCTGGGCTCTACCCTTTGAGCCTCGTACCTTTGCTGACTGTAATCTGTATCCTTTCACTGTAATAAACCATGAGTGTGAGTATAACAGCTTTTCTGAGTTCTGTGAGTCCTAGTGTATCATCAAACCTGAGGGGGTCTGGGGGCCCCCTGACAGTGTACTTAAGAGTGTGATTATTCTGGTAAATTTATATTTTCATTTATTCTTTCAACTTGTATTCATTGAGTGCTGACTCTGTGCCAAGCCTTTGCACTAGCTGCTTCCTCTGCTCAAGGCATCCTTCTCTCAGATCTAGATAAGGCTTGTCCTTAACTTTCTTCTCAAGAGTCACCTTTCAGTGAGGCTCTCCCAGACAACCCGATTTAAAATGGCCACCCCCACCTTCCTTCCCAGCATTCCCTCTCCCCCGTATCCTGAAGTACCATTTCTACATTTTTTTTTCTTTTATAGCATGCCCTATTTACTTATTTATTAGGTTTATTGTTTATTTTTCTCCCCTCACTAATATACAAGCTCTGTGAAGACAGTTCACTCTCCCAGTCACCTCACGTTCAGCTCAGTCTTCTTCCCGTTCTTACGAAACACACTTGGCCCTTTTCTAAGGGAAACAGACTTAAAGTCCCGTCTACTCATAGTATCAAGCCCAAAGTCCAGGATCTCAGAGTGATACACAATTATTTTTTAATTATTTTAAATCTAATTTTTAAAATAGTATAACATTTATAGGTTTCAGAAATCAAAACTAAATACAAAGTCTAATCAAGTCTCATTCCCATCCCTATCTTCTTTACCCCATTGCTAGTCACTTCTGTAGGTAAGCATTTTTATTAGCTCTGGTTGGTTCTTCCTGTGTTATTTTTTTTGCAAAAATAAACATACATCGAGAAACATGTACCTACTGAAACATAATTATGAAGATTTAGTCTTACAGTAGCAGAAAATGCACTTAAATTGCTTATGAAACTCACATAGCTAAGACAAGCATATTATGATGAATTAAACAGACAAGCAAAAGTAAATGCTTTCTATTATTTCTATTTTAAATTATTTCTATTTTCAAATCACACCAGTTGCTTCAGAAGAGATTCAGAGTGATGAGAAACACAGTTATTATTTATACTATTCTTCAGTCGAGCTGTTATTTCACCAAAGGGCTATGGGCAACTTTTTGTGTCTGAATAATGAAGAATTAGAGATTGTTGTAAATGAAATTTCAAGTCAGAGGTAGACAGAGAAACATCGAAGAAAAGATAGTATACTATATATACTTTCACATGTTTTCTTTTTTACTTAATATATTCTGAAGTCACTTCATGTCGGTTCAGAGATATCTTCTGCATCGCATTCTTTTTGTTTTCTGGCTGCATAGTACTCCACTGAATGAATGTTCCGTAATCTATTCAGCCAGTCGTCTATGGGTGGGCATTTTAAGAACTGTTTACGTATACAGAGATTGGCCCTTTGCTGTGAAATAAGTTGTAAATAGCTTCTCCCAGTTGGTTATTTGTCTCTTAATTTTGCTTATTGTGTTTTGCAGTGCGGAAGTTGTGTTTTTTTTGTTTTTTTTTTTTTAATGTGATGGAATTTATCATTCATTTATTACTTTGGGATTTTTAGTCCTAGTTAAGCTTTTGCACACCTAGATTATAAAAGAATTCAGCCATGCTTTCTTCGTGTACTTGTATGGTTCCATCCTTTATGTTTAGATTTTTCATCCATTTGGAGTTCACCGTTATGTGTTGTGAGGTCTGGATCCAATTTTGTCTTTTTCCAAAGAACTGTGAAATCCCAACATCTTTAAATACTAAAATTATTAAATACTCTCAATAATGTGTAGAAGAGGTCAGATATAATTTCTGCTGTTTCCTTGTTGCTATTATGTGTGTAAATGCTCCTTAATATTTTTTTCCAGGAGGTCAATGAAAATTCTCTTAAGAGATTAAGTGTCTACTTAGAAAACCTCCAGAAACCAGGCTTCAAGTCTTTGAAACCAACTCAGCTGACATTTTATGTCAGAGAAACAGACCAGAATTCTTCTGATGGCCAGGAACCATTTAGTACTTCTGGTACGTTATTTTATTTCTAGTGTGTCCCTTGCAAGTTTCATGTTAAATATATTCATTAATTCTGACAATGCCAGAATAACCTTTCGAGTGAAGCCTCGGCCATAGAAAATAGTATCATTTAATTGACTGTTTTCCTAGAACTAGGTGTGTTCCTGGCTGCATGTGTTTGAACAAGCCTTTTTTTTTTTGTAATTTAAACATTTTTGTCTATAAAACTGAAGGTGTTCTTATTTGTCCCCTTTCCATTTCCACATTGTTTTAAGAGTTAAACAAATATTTCACAATTTACATTTCTAAAAAATACAGCTTATATTCTTTTTTCAGTTCTCAGAGTACCCTGTGAGGTAGGTAGTATTTGCACTGTTTTAACATAGTGATGTTGAGTGACTTCTCCAAGACTATAGAGGTAGAGTATGGATCTTGAAGCCAAGACTTCTAACTCCAACAGTGTGCTGTTTCTAAAATCTAATCAATCTTAGTGTACAGCTCTTTTGAATATCATTTGTCCCTACTTTAGCCATGACCCAGTGATACTGAAAATAAAGATCACATGTTTAGGGTAAAGATCCTTAAAGTCTAATCATTTCTTCAGGCATATATACTTTTGTTGATCCTTGAGGAAATAACTTTATTTTTAGAATGAACTTTAAAACAATTTAGATTTAGTAAAAGCCTTCTGTGAGTTAATGCTAAAACAACTAGAAAATGCTCTGTAATTTTTTTTTTTTAAACAAACTGTTGTAGAGCTCAGAATTTGATAGGTCTTTGAGACCTAGAATCTATTTCTAACTCCGCCACTGACTAGCTATGTGACCTTAACTTTTGGTTTTTCATTTGTTAAAATGAAAGAGTGTGAGTGTTGTATAGAGGCTACTCACGCTGAAGGTCCCTAACTTACACCTAATGCTTACAAGGCTGTCAGGAACCAGACCAGAACCTTTAGATCCAGGGAGCGCTTGATCTAAAAAGTGCTAAAATGGGGTCTTTATATTGAAGAGACTTTCCCACCCAGGGAAGGTCCAGGGACTTGCATTTGCTAGTATATTTTCTCCTCTTTTATTTTCCCATAACTGAATATGAGAGATCAAGAATCACAAATTCCATTCTTTGGCTGTTTCTCCATCTACCTCAGATTTGGAATTTTATTAAAAATAGCCCTTATTTGAACACAACGAAGAGTCCCTGATGGAGCAGGAGAAAGGTGGGGTGCAGAACTCCAATTCTAGTAAGACCAGACTTAATGGTCTAAATGAGACTGCAGGAACCCTGGAAAGCATGGCCCCCGGATTTTCTATCAGCCCAGAACTAAAACAATTTCTGAGGCCAACTCTTCAGACAGGGATTGGACTGGACTGTGGGATACAAAGTGATACTCGTGAGGAGTGTACCTCTTAGCTCAAATAGATACAAGAGACTAAACGGGCAGCTTCTGTCTGGAGGTGAGATGGGAAGGCAGAGAGGGCTAGGAGCTGGTTGAATGGACATGGGGAATTAGGGGTGGAAAAGAGAAGTGTGCTGTCACAGTATGGAGAGAGCAGTTAGGGTCACATAACAATGTACGTATAAATTTTTGTATGGGAGACCAACTTGAAATGTAAACTTCACTTAAACTACAACAATAAACAACAACAAAAAGATAGCCCCTACTCAGACAGGAAAGCTGGACGAATGGAAATGGGGGACACGGTGGAAAAGGGGAGAGTGTTGACCTGTCCCGGGGTTGGTAGCCAATGTCACAAAATAGTGTGTGTATTGATTGTTTAGTGAGAAAGTACTTTGCTCTGTAAACCTTCATCTAAAACACAATTTTAAAAAAAAAAGCCTCTATTCTTCATTATTCAGAGTCAGAAAGTCAACATTTATGAAGGGACAGCTCAACTAAAGAATGCTGTAAATAATAATTATGCTCTTAACACTCTGGGTAACAGTTCAGTTTGAAAATATAAATAATCATTGTTTGCTTAATGCATTACAAATATGCTGTTCTTAACCATGGAATCCCCTAAGCAACTGAGGTATCTTCTCTGCTAGTGTGAGACCAAATATTTATAATTTTTTTAAAGAGATACATGTTGCTATTCCACTGGGTCAAGATTAGACTAGGAATTGAAGAAGCATCACACTCATGCATAGTGGTCTACTTAGGTTTCATGGTTCCTCCAGGAGAACAGATGGAATTTATAGAGGCAAATAACGTCATTTACAGTATTTCAAAAGGAAAATACTATCACCAGTTTGCTTTTATTTTTATGTGTTTGGGAGAGTCACACTCATTTCTACAGCTACAACTCTATTTCTACTACCATCAGCTGCATTTGTTTTAAATATTGAATATTCATGAAGTTAAAGAGTAAGTTGTATTTGAAAGTTTAGAGGGAAACTTAGGAAGTTTCACAAAGCAAACTAGGGACAGAGCTGGCACTAGAACTAAGTTCTCCTATCCTAGCCTAATGTTTTGATTTATGTACCACATTATCTCTTAATTCTCCTTTAAAAATATTGCTTTTAATCATTTTGCCTCTGCCTTATATGACAGCAATTGGCACTTTGACAGATTTAAAGTATTTTTATTTAACATTTTTATCTGATTGTAAAATTAAGGTGTAGAGTGTTTTTTTGTTTGTTTGCTTGCTTGCTTTAGTTTGAGTTCCGTATAATTTATTGTGTTCTTCTAGCATAACTTATAGATACCAAAATTAATAAAAGATGATGTTGCACAGTGTAACTCTAACACAAATATTGGGGTCAGGAAGTACTCAGTTGTTATCTGTTGCATGATTTATTCATGCATTTCCAGGTATTACTGTTTTTATGACCAGAACCATACTAAGATCAACTGTTCTTTTAAGTTTTTATTTTTAAGACACTAGAAATCATTAGTCACTTTTTCATTGATAGTGAAGATGGTAGTAAGGTAAAATATTTACTAGTCATTTTCATTGCTGAAGTTTTGTGAACCATTTTGCATTATTAATGCATTGAAAGCCATAAAGGCCTAAATCATTTCTTCAGCTACACATCCTTTTGCTGATCCATGAGGAAATACTCATTATTATTAGAAAAACCAAAAAACTGTTGCCATCAAGTCGATTCCGACACATAGCAACCCTATAGGACAGAGTAAGAATTGCCCCCATAGAGTTTCCAAGGAGTGGCTGGTGGATTCGAACTGCCAAGCTTTTGGTTAGCAGCCAAGCTCTTAACTACTGCGCCACCAGAGCTCCGTTGTTATTAGAACAAATTTTAAAACAAGTTGAAGATTTACTAAGAGCTTTCTGTGAGTTAATGCTAAAACAAGTAGCTGTAATCAGCTCTGCTGAGTAAAGACAAAAATCCTCTACTTTGAGTAAATGTTAACTTTGAACCAATCATTCATTAAGCAAAAATAGGTTACAGAAAAAAATAAATAAATTAGAAATTGGTGAAAACATGCAGCCTATGTAACAAAAAGGTAATGTTGATGTAAAAGAGTTCTTACAAATTGAAAAGAAAACAGAGTTTTTCCATTAAAAAACAGGGCAAAAGTAATGAATAGGCAGTTGAGGAAATGAGACATACAAATAGCCACTAAGCGTATTAAAATGTTTAACTCTTGTAATCAAATGCAATCTGAAATAATTAGGTACTAATTTTTGCCTGTTATTTTGTTTTTTTACTGATAATAGCCATAAATGGTGAGAATGTGTTTTCACACATTTTTGGTGGGAGTATAAATTCATATATACTATCCGTAGGGCAATTTGGAATTGTTTCTCCAAAGCCTCAAAAATACTCTTTGACCCAGAAATTCCCCTTCTCGAAATGTATTCTAAGGAACTAATGAGGGACGCGTACAGGCTGGTGCAGCATTCCTTACTATATGACAGCCATCGCATTGGGTTATGTAATTAATGGAACTGGTAAATTAAGACAGAAACTGAGATGGATTCCTGCCTTAGATGTTTTAAGGATGAGCTATTTCTTCCTAACCTCCAATGCAGGTATTTGGATTTTCCTCTCCTTTTCATGGGTTTTCCTTTCCTTCTTCACTGACCAGAACAATTCTCCTGCCAGCGGGTCTCAGTTTACCATCAGAGGATTCAAATCACAAATTTTTGTTAGTTTGCACATTCTGGAGTCCATTAATCTGTGTGACAGGCAGGTTACGTATCTCTGAGAATGATTTAAATTGTGGCA
Organism: Dugong dugon; assembly: GCA_030035585.1. Lineage (NCBI taxonomy): Eukaryota > Metazoa > Chordata > Mammalia > Sirenia > Dugongidae > Dugong > Dugong dugon. The sequence goes on along the minus strand of CM057481.1, from coordinate 22,929,062 downwards.
GCATCTGCCACCAGTGGCAAAAACAAGAAAATACATTTCAGCTTTGTATGGGATAGTGGTAACAACTTACATGCCCACCAATATTGGAAGTGTTAAGTAAACTATGCCACATTCATAATACGGACTAGTATGTAGTTGGTAAGAAGAATGAGGTCGATCTGTACATAGATGTGGAAGTCAACTAAGGTTAGTGAGAAAAGCAAATTCAAAATAACATCCATAATGATATCATTTATACACTAAAAAGAAATAATTCAGACTGTCTAGGTATATGTTTATGTAACCATATGCACATGTATATCATATGTAATATACACACATGTGAGCACATAGAAAAGGTCTAGAGCAGTGCTGTCCCAAAGAATTTTCTGAGTTGATGGAAATGTGCTATATCTTTGCTATGTAATACAGCAGCCACTGCCACATGTGGCTCTTGAGAACTCGAAATGTGACTAGTGTGACAAAGGAACTGAATTTTAAATTTTATTTAATTTTAATTTTAAATAACCATATGCAGTTATTAGCTACCATATTAGGCAATGCAGGTCTAGAAGAATGTGTACCTAACAGTTGATAGAGGTTATGTCTAGTAGATGAGACTGTTTATCTCTAATTTTACAGTTAGTATGTACTTATATAGTACTTGTATCATTTTCAAAACCAATTGAAAGAAAGAAAAAGAGGCAGTGTGGTATAGTAGAAAAAGTACTCGACTTGGTGTTGGCTCCGGTTTAAGCCCTGGCTCTACACTTCTTAACCTCCTTCAGCCTATGTTTCTTCACATTTGAAAAGAGAGATAGTAATGGCAGAGCTGGTGTAAGTATGATTGAAAAGTTTTAACCCAGCTAGAACCATGCCTAACACCCAGTAAGGGGTGGGGGGAAGGGGGGGGTACAAAACAGTGGATTTCCTGTTGATGATTTAGCAAGTTAAATTACTAGCCTCAACGAAATGACCACCCAGTATTAAAATTAGATTATGAAACACTAATTTTTAAACAACTAGGGAATTTTACATCACTCCCGAAAATATTGGGTCCCTAGCTGGTTGGGTGGGCAAGTCTGAGGACAATAATCTTTTGCAGTCTCTTGGAAAAATTTGAGACGGGCATATGTGACCGCTGAAGCTACATTAGCTAGCCCCTCTCCTCATCTGAACACTAATAATTCTGGGTGTCTGTCTTTTTCTCTCTTAAGCCTTAGTGCTAGAAACGATCTTTGGTAAATACCTGCTCATAGGGGAACTTTTCCATCTCTTGGACATGGAGACCACATTTGTGGGCAGCACTGGAAGTATTCTGAATATCCTTCTTGGGCTATGATGGGTTTGGTCACTGGTGCCAGACTAGAAAAGGGAATGGAAGGGGAGAGGAACTCATGAAGGTAAAGACAGTGTGGTACAGATTTGGGGGAGGGAAGCAGTTTCCCATGTGTAGATGAATTAACAGTAGGATGGATTTTAACCAGTGATGGGATGTTTTAAAAGACGTTGATTTTATAAATGTTGAATGAAAGATTGTTTTTAAGGTAGAGCAAATAATCATCTGTATTAATTGTTTGGGGAAATTATGTTCTCTAGGATTTCGAGCAGTCAAATTTACTTTGCATACCAGAGACCTGCTAAGCACAGTATTAGATATTCTCAACTCCTGCAGTTTATCTACTGAACATCTCCAAAGCTTGAATACTCACGTGCATTCCCAGCCTCTTAAGGAAGCTAGAAGGCCGCCTGACAGGCCTATCAAATGGGACAAGTCTTATTACTCCTTTACTGGATTCAGGGACCCTGACGAAGACCTCGAGCAAGTTTCAAGAGTGGAAACAACCCTAATGTATGTGAAAGTTTTTATTTAACTCAACTGTTATTTGTAGTTCACGTTTAAAATCAAATTCTAATTTTCCAGGAAAAGTAATCCTATCAATATAGTTAATCCAGTAACCATTATGAAAACCATATTTTGTGTTTCTTACTGTAAATTGCCAGAATAATTCCAAATGTATTTAACTTTTGATCTTTTGATACCAAAAACATGCAAGAGATTTTTGGTTTGGTTTTGTTCATTAAGGCTTTAAATTTTACTTAAGTTACCTCTGGTATATGAAGAAAGGCTATACCTAAGACTGGAAAAAACTTTTAAACTTCTTTATGCATTAGGCATTTCCTACTTCTTCAGAGAGCTCAGTAGTAATATACTTTAGGGTAATCACTTGTAGACAGAAAAATACATGGAGACAACATTTTAAAATACCATCTCTCTCTCTCTCTTTCATATTTTGGCCATATATAATTTAAGTTTCTATTTTTATTCTTGTATTTTTAATCTACCCCCGGTATGTATGTAGGTTATAGAGAGGACCACATGCTCAATTATATAGTTCAGAAGGAACAGAAAAATGATTATTCTGCAAATTAACATCAAACTGATCTGCACCTGATTTACAAATTGCATTAATCTGATCAAAATTCATTCTTATGTAGCATACTAATATGTCGCTAATACTTCAGAGCACAACGTTAAAAAAGAGAAAGTTTAACAACAGTATTCAATGTAGAGTTTTAATTTTTAATAATTTTGGTTTGTTTTTGCTGTTTTTACTTTTATAAAAGGAATTCACCAGTCTAAAAATAGATTCAGAAACACTGCTCTGTGTTATAGATTTTAGTATTTTTCATACTTTGGGTATATTTTCTTTTTATCAAATAATATAGATGTTGTAAATAATGTATTTTAGTTATATAACTCATTTTTGGAAGGGGCCAGTATGATCCATTTCTATCTAGACAAAATAATCCCTTATGTAATGTCTGCCCCACCAAAAATAATGTCATTGAACTACAGAAAGACCATTGAAATACCGTTCTGTTAGCTACTCAGTTACCAGTAAATGTCAGAGTACTATTTTTCTCTGTTTGAAGTTTGCTCAAGTAGTTATATTTTTTCACTTTCAGAATCTAAGTTCAGAATCAGTCTTAGTGTCCACAGAATACCATGTTGGACAACTACAACCTTGGAACTCTTCCTCTAGAATATTTAGAAGTGTATTGGTCATGATTTAACTCATGTTATGGTTTTATTTACTCCTTCCCTGGTTTATAGGATAAATCAATGTTTTTTAAACTGCAAGTTGTAACACACAAATTAGAGGTTCAGGACCAGCAATTTTTTTTTTTTTTTAAATGAAACAGAATATATATTGTAAATGTACTTCTGGTAGTAAGTTTAAATATTGTTTCTCAAAATACTTGTATTAGTTATACACAAGCACACACACGTGTACTGGGTCACTATATAAAATATTTCTTACTGTGGACTGCCATCAAAGATGTTTGAAAGGCTGTTGGCGTAAAAGCTATACTTTAGTTTGTGGTCTGATGTTGTTAGGTGCCGTCAACTTGTTTCTGACTCATAGTAACCCTACGTACAACAGAAGGAAACACTGCCCAGTCCTGCGCCATCCTCACAGTCATTGTTAAGCTTGAGCCCATTGTTGCAGCCACTATGTCAATTCATCTGTCTTCCTCTTTTTCGTTGACCCTCTATTTTACCAAGCATGTTGTCTTTCTCCAGGGGCTAGTCCCTCCTGATAACACGTCCAAAGTCTGTGAGACATAGTCTCACCATCCTTGCTTCTAAGGAGCATTCTGGGTGTACTTCTTCCAAGATAGATTTCTTCATTCTTTTGGCAGTCCGTGATATATTCAATATTCTTTGCCGACACTACAACTCAAAGGCGTCAGTTCTTTTTGGTCTCCCTTATTCGTTGTCCAGCTTTCACATGTGTGTGAGACAATTGAAAACACCATGGCTTGGGTCAGGCCATTTTTATTTTTTGCAGTTTGGATCATGGCTCCCTTTTCATCCTCTTAAACTCATGAAAAACTGAACTTCTCTTGAGTTACTGAAATATTTTTATCTCAGAAGCATCATGACCCTAGGAACTAAACCAGATGTCTTTAATTTTCTGTCAAACTTCAGTCCCTGTGCGTGATATTCCAGCAGTCATTTCTAAGTACTGCTTTCCTTTGACTTCACCTTACCAACTTTTCTCTCTTTGCCCGGATCTTATAGCAGTACATTCAATACCTGTGTATATTTTTATAAGTATTATGAAATCATTTTTGAACTAAGGTAAGATTTAAAAAAATAAATTAACCACAATGAGATGCTGCTTTACACTGCTACCCATTGCCACCAAGTCGATTCTAACTTGTGAAAACCCCACGTGTGACAGAGTAGAACTGCTCCACAGGGTTTTCTTGGCTGTAATTTTTATGGAAGCAGTCCCACGAGGGTGGCTATAATTAAAAAGAGAATAACAGTGTTGTTCAGGATGAGGAGAAATTGGAACCCTCATACATTGCTGGTGGGAATATAAAATGGTGTGGCCACTTTGCAGATCAGGTCAGCAGTTCCTCAAAATGCTAAACCATATGATCCAGCAGCTCCACTCCTAGGTGTATACCTGAGAGAAATGAAAATAGACATCTACACAATATTGTTCATAGCAGCGTTATTCATAATAGCTCAAGAGTGGAAATAATCCAAATGCTCATCACTTAATAAGTGGATACAGAAAATATGGTATATTCATATATTGGAGCAGTGTTTGGCTAAAGAAAGGAATGAAGCTCTGATACATGCTGCAACATGGATAAAGCTTGAAAACATGCTAAATGAAATAAGCCAGTCACAAAAGACCACCTATTGTATGATTCCATTTATGTGAAATGTCCAGAATTAAGAAGATCTATAGAGACAGAAAGAAGATTAGTGATGACCTAGGAGATTCAAGGAAATGGGGAGTGGCTGCTAATGACTACAAGATTGCTTTTTAGGATGATGAAAGAGTAACAAAACCGGTTATGGTATTAGTTGCACAACTCTACGGACATACGGAAAACCACTGAGTTGTGCACTTTAAATAGGTGAATTGTATGCTCTATCTCAATAAAGCTATTAAAAAAAAGAACATTCATTACTCTGAAGAAAACAAATTAGTGATAACTAATATTGTATTTACTCTATAGATCATTTTATGTTACAAAATTAGCATTCTTGAAGTTCTTGACTAGTTCAAGACTTCTGGGCGAGTTCAGACTTGTTCGAGCAGTCTGGTTTATTTGGTGTTTAACTGCAGAATAAACATGAGATGACTGTTTCCTTTTTCTCAGTAATAATTGAATGGGCTGCTCTCCATTGAAATAAAGGGCCCAAATTTATGAATGACCATGATTGTAAATTAAGCTAAAATGAAAATGATTTATATGACAAATTCAGACAGTAGCAATCCCTTTTAAATCCAGTAGAGCATTTTCCTTTAGAGAGTAATTTAGAATTTTATCTCCTTGACCATATAGTATGGGTAGGACGGAATGACCGTATTTTTCCACATTAGGCAGGAAATTATTCTTTTCTCTTTGCCTTACAGTTAATATGCATAATCAAATTGCATGTTGTCTAGTGGTTTCTCTGAGATGAAATTCAGAGTAAGTACACATTAAATAATAAAAAGGCTCATCTTTCCCTCATGGAGGTAACAGGATAATACAGAAAATGAGACATGTACAGAAATAATTATACTAATAAACTGTGATTGGTTCAAAAAGTGATATTGATAAAAGTACTGTGGCCATTTATAGGACAGAAGTGAGGGAGAGTGCGTCCAGAAAGGTTTTAAAGTAAATACAACCCTTGGCTTATTTTGGTTTGTTTTCATAGTTTTTAGTTAGTGGGGGGAAAGAGGATTCAAAGATGCTTAATGGTAATCCCCATTGACACATTCCCTTTTCTCCAAGATACTGGAATAACTTCCTAAAGTATCTTTCTATTGCCAGTTTCTCTTCCCTATATCCTTTAGAGAAAAAGATTCTATGACATCATTCCCCTTAATTAGCTCACGCATTATCCAGAGAATCATTTCCCAGTTGGTAACATACAAACCCCCAGGGCTTTATAAAAGTTCATGGAGGTCGATGGAGGGAAACGAGGAAATGCCGATGACAGACAAATTTTTAGGAATTTTTTTAAAGATAGAAAGCAGATGAGATGAGAATTATGGGAAAACAAGCCATTGAGAATGCCCGCTATCCCCTCTACAATGTGTTTGTCCTGGAATGCAATAAGACAAAAAGAAATGGGGTATATAAATACCAGAAAGGCAGACGTACACTTTCACTATTATGATTGTCACTGAGAAAATCCAAGAGAATTTTATTAGTCAGGATTCTTGATTGCCAGCAACAGAATCCAACACCATCTAACATAAGTAGAAAATAAATTTGTTATGCAGATATCGAGTATCTCATGGTGTTTACAGGAAGATTGGAAAACATGGTCCAGAAAATGGCCTATGAGTATGAGCTGAGAAGTGAGATGCATTTTACTCTAGATGTTTCTGTGTGGAATTTTTTACCATAAGAGTGTATCCACGTCTTACCTATTAAAATGATTTTAAAGAAAAGAAATATATAGAATGCTGATACTGAGAAAGGTAAGGAGGACTAAATAATTCCGAAAATTTGTGTCTTGACTACCTTCATATAATCTGTTAGTTGCATTGATGAAAATTCTGAAACACATGATGGTATCTCTTGTATATCAAGCACCAAAATTAGAAAGAAAATGATTAACTTGGATCATGTGATTAAGGTGTTGTCTCCCAGGTTTTTTTCCCACTCTACAGCTACTATTTTTCCCTTTAGTTTCTTTTGGGAAGATACTTTGTGCCATGTAAATATCCTTTTACTCATCAAATTCTCTAATATCCATTACTGATTGTAGCCTGAATCAGATATTGCTACGATAGTTGCCCAATGGTGATTTTCTTATTTCATCATCCCTTCCACGTACATTATTTAGATCCCTTGTAAGGAAGACCTCCCCCTCCCCCCATTTTATGTATGAATGTACGTGTGTGTGTGTGTATGTGTGTGTATATATGCCTATAACAGCTGATGAAGAAAGCAAAATAAGGGAGAGGTCAATGTGGACTGAAGTAGTTGAAAAGAGACTTAAAACTGGGCATTTGGTTAGGTGGGAAGGTGTCCATGAGCACTCAGGTTGTGAAGAAACCAACTTGAAAAGAGCAGCTCCTTCTGGAGACTTCATGGCAAAAAGATTAGGTCAGTTAAGGACTGACCAATGGAGGGACCTGGAGGGAAGGAAGAGGGAATATGGATTGAGAGCTCAAGGTACTAATATCCAAGATTAAAATAATGGAAGAAATTTGAGTCTATTCAGCTAGAATCCACAGAGTCATCTTTGAAAGTTTCTTCATCAGGATGTGTTACATCTGAATTGTCACCAGTCTCATTAGACATGTCTTTGAGTTTGACTTTTACACAATACTAGCTCAATCATTATTTGCTCTATTATTATTACTAGTTCTACCCTCACATGTATATGATTGACATAAATGAAGATCGGGTTTAACCTACTGAAAGTTGTCATAAGCATAAGTAAGCGGTTTTTATTTATTTAGTTGTTGTTGTTGAGAATACATACAGCAAAACATATACCAGTTCAGCAGTTTCTACATGTACCATTTAGTAACGTTGATTATATTCTTCAAATTGTGTAACCATTCTCACCCTCCTTTTCTGAATTGTTCCTCTGTCATTAACATAAACTCATTGCCCCCTAAGATTCCTGTCTAATCTTTTGAGTTACTGTTGTCAATTTGATCCCATATAGATAGTTCTTAAAAGAGCATGATACTCAAGGCAGACGTTTTTTACTAGTTAAGCTAAACTATTGTTTGATTTTAAGAAGACTTCAGGGGATATTTTTGGTTTAACGTTTAAATATTGTCTCAGAACAATAGTTTCATGGGTTCATCCACCCTCCATGGCTCCAGGAAGTCTGGAGCCCATTAGAATTTGAAATTCTGTTCTGCATTTCCCCCCCTTTTGATCAGGATTCTTCTGTGAACTCTTTGATCAGAAGGTTCAGTAATGGTAGCCAGGCATCATCCAATTCTTCTGGTCTCATGGCAGAGGAAGCAGTTGTTCATGGAGGCAATAGCCACACATTCCATGTCCTCCTATAAGTAAGAGATTTTTAAGTGTCTTTAATTAAAAAAAAGAAAAATTATCCCTATCTCTAGAAATCTAGTGATAGGTTGGTGTAATTAAAATCTAATTTTTTATATATATAAAGGAAGTTGTCATAACTGGAATATGATTTAATAGGTGCTGGCAGTTCTCCAAGCAACCTAATTTAAAAATAGGTGTTTAAAAGAATAGACTCGATATAAGTACTTATAATTTGGTGAAAATTTGATTGAAAGCTCAATTTTGGGGCTGTTTTCAGGTAATGCATATGTTTTTTAATACTAGAAATTTTGGTATCATAATTTGTCTTAGTTATCTAGTGCTGTTATAACAGAAATACCACAAGCGAATGGCTTTAACAAAGAGAAGTTTATTCTCTCACAGTCCAGTAGGCTAGAAGTCCGAATTCAGGGTGCCAGCTCCAGGGGAAGGCTTTTTCTGTCGGCTCTGGAGGAAGGTCCTTGTCATCAGTCTTCCCTTGGTCTGGTAGCATCTCAGCACAGGAACCTCAGGTCCAAGGGATGCACTCTGCTCCTGGCACTGCTTTCTTGGTGATATGAGATCCCCCATGTCTCTCTGCTCACTTCTGTCTTTTATATCTCAAAAGAGATTGGTTTAAGACACCGTCTAATCTTGTAGACCTCATCAATATAACTGCCATTAATCCATCTCATTACATCGTAGTAATAGGATTTATAACACTAGGGAAATCATATCAGATTACAAAATTGTAGACAGTCATACAATACTGGGAATCATGACCTCGCCAAGTCGACAGATTTTGTGTGTGTGTGTGCTTTAAGTGAAAGTTTACAGCTGAAGTTAGTTTCTCATACAAAAATTTAAACACACATTGTTATGTGACCCTAGTTGCTCTCCCTGTAATGTGACAGCACACTCCTCTTTTCCACCCCAGATTTCCCGTGTCCATTCAACCAGCTCCTGTCGCTTTCTGCCTTCTCATCTCGCCTCCAAACAGAAGCTGCCCGTTTAGTCTCATGTATCTACTTGAACTAAGAAGCACACTCTTCACAAGTATCGTTTTATGTCGTATAGTCCAGTCTAATCTTTGTCTGAAGAGTTGGCCTAGGGAATGGTTTTAGTTCTGGGTTAACAGGGAGTCCGGGGGCCATGTCTTCCAGGGTCCCTCCAGTCTTAGACCATTAAGTCTGGTCTTTTTACTAAATTTGAGTTCTGCTCCCCACTTTTCTTCTGCTCTGTCAGGACTCTGTTGTGTTCCCTGTCAGGGCAGTCATTGGTGGTAGCCAGGCACCATCTAGTTCTTCTGGTCTCAGGCTGATGAAGTCTCTGGTTTATATGGCCCTTTCTGCCTCTTTTACTAGTATTTTCCATATGTCTTTGGTGTTCTGCATTCTCCTTTGCTCCAGGTGGGTTGGGACCAATTGATGCATCTTCCGTGACCACTTGCTACATTTTAAACCCCAGATTCCACTCACCAAAGAGGGATGCATAACATTTTCTTAATAAACTTTTGTTATGCTACTTGACCTGGATTTCCCCTAAAACCATGGTCCCCAGACCCCCACCCCTGCTACTCTGTCCCTCAAAGTGTTTGGTTGTATTCAGGAAACTTCTTAGCTTTTGATTTAGTTCAGTTGTGCTGACTTCCCCTGCAGTGTGTGTTGTAAGTTGACAGATATTTTTGGAGAACACAGTTCAGTCCATGACATAATTAATATTGGAAAGTATATATATATATATATATATATATATATATATCTGTTTTTTATTTCTAGATCCTGGTTAGATCACAATGAAAAAAGTGCTGTTAAAAAGCTGAAGAATAGTTTGCCACTTAGAAGAGAACTAGATCGTCTAAAAGATGAACTGTCTCATCAATTGCAGCTCTCAGATATCAGGTAAGAAAGAAGAGAGAAAGTAATTTAGAGATTAAAATAAACATGAATTACCTGTTGGTAAAGCTTTCCAACAGCTGAGTATTTGCATCTTTAACTTTAATTATTCTGATAACTAAATATTCTTCAATTGTCTTATGAAAGTAATCAAATGTTCATCTCTGTAAGAAAACTGTTACCAATTTCTTGTTTAAAATATTGAAGTAAGGTTTAAATGCTGACATGTTTGGCATAATAATTTAACTTTTTACATAATGAGTTTTTTAAAAAAATCCTTTCCATATACACATAATATAAAAAGCAATATGCCCCCATCATATGAGGTTGGTATTCAAGAATTTAAAAAGAGGGGAGAGAGGGATAAATGTTGTGTTCTTGGTTCTAGGCTACATGTTGTGATGTTTAAAATAGCTCGGAAACTGCAACTATATAAAAATACATGCTAAAATTTATTAAAAAATAGAATTAAGGGCTCATAAAACTGGAAGAGTCATCTGATTCAACCACCTACCCATTATGGAACCCCTTATTACAAAAACCAATTCCCATCAAGTCGACTCTTAACTCACAGCATCCCCATGTGTGTCAAAGTAGAACTGTGCTTGATAGAATTATTAATGGCTGATTTCCCAGAAGTAGATCACCAGGCCTTTATTCCAAGATATCTCTGGGGCGACTTGAACCCCCAGCCTTCAGTTAGCAGCTGAGCTTATTAACGGTTTATACCACCCAGAGACTACCCACCACCCTGCCCCATTACAAGGACCCTGAAAAATTGTGACTCACTCTCTGCTTAAACATTTCTGTTAGTTTTTGCTATAACCTGTTTTATAGTTTTCAACTCTTATTATTAGGATTTTTTTTTTTTTTCTTAGTATTTTGAACCAAATGGCTATTTGGAACTGTAGTAGAACCTGTTTTCCCTAATACAGATTAGTCTTCACATGTTCTTTTGTTGTGTATTCAAATAACAGTTCTTTAAGATAATTCAAATTTCAGAGGAAAGCCTTTGGACTTACAGTATTTAGTCTTCTTGAGTTTGTGCTGATAGCTGCTCTTTGATCGTTAGTGTTTAGAACAAACTTTGATTAAAGGGGTTCTTCCGACTCCATAATCTAGTGACATAGACCTTTCTAACTACTAAAAATAGTAAGATGCTTTTTTTTTTAAAGTTTATAAAACAAATTAATGTGCATGAAAATAATTTTTTGTAGTATAAGTTTTTAAAATCTGTCAAAACTAATTGGGATTAGGAAAATGAAAGGATTTCTTAAACATAAAAAAAATGAACATTTTACAATATCATAGAGAAATTTCTCAGTTTGCCTTATAATATGGTAGATATCAATGAATATAGCCCACATAAACTAAACTTCTTTGGCATTCTCCATTTTTAAGAGTGTAAAGGGAGTTCTGAGACCAAAAAATTTGAAAACAGTAGACATGAGGACTTCTCCATTAACTGGAAAATTAGCCAAATTGCCAACAAATGGAAACATTGTGACTAATGACATCATTTTCACTTCTAAACAGCCTATATGAAAGATCATTTATTAATAGAACACCACTTAGAAGCATTATCACTTAAGTATATTAAATTGTAAATAATCAAAATTAATGTTAATTCTTAGAAATATCTTAGTTTTTGAATTGTGCATTAAATGGAAAATTTTAAAAAAAAAGTTTTCATTTTATCAGAAATGACATTCATAAGAATCAGTGTTACGATAAAGTAGAAACCTAAAGTTTTTTTTTTCTTTTCTAATTTTGTTTATTTTGTTGTTGTTGGGAATATACACAGCAAAACATAACACCAATTCAACAGTTTCTGCATGTACAATTTAGTGACATTGATTCCATTCGAGTTGTGCAGCCATTCTCACCCTCCTTTTCTGAGTTGTTTCTTTCTCATTATCATAAACTCACTGTCCCCTCAGGTTCCTATCTAATCTTTTGAATTACTGTTGTCAATCTGATCCCATATAGATAGTTCTTAAAAGAGTATAATGCTCAAGGCAGGCCTTTTATACCAGTTAAGCTAAACATTGTTCAGTTTTAAGATGACTTCAGGAGATATTTTTGGTTTAAAATTTAAAGATTATCTCAGGGCAGTAGTTTCAGGGGTTCATCTACCCTCCAGGGCTCCAGAAAGTCTAGAGTCCATGAGAATTTGAAATTCTGTTCTGCATTTTCCTCCTTTTGATCAGGATTCTTTTATGGAATCTTTGATCAAAATGTTCAGCAGTAGTAGTCAGGTGCCATCCAGTTCTTCTGGTCTCATGGCAAAGGAGGCAGTTGTTCATGGAGGCAAATAGCCACACATTCCGTGTCCTCTTCCTGTTCCTGACTCTCCTTCTTCCTTTGTTGCTCCAGATGAATAGAGATCAGTTATTGTGCCTTGGATGTCTGCTTGTAGCTTTTAAGACCCCAAGCACTACACATCACACCATGAGGTAGAACAGAAGCACTAAACACATTAGTAGGCCAATTAACTTGGATATTCCCATGAAACAATGACCCTACACCTCCAAACCAAGGAACCAAATCCCATGAGGTTTATGGTTGTACATAAGCAGCCTCAGCAGCTACTCTCTTTTTTTTTTTTTTTTGGTCTTTGTTGCAAATATATCTATCACACAGCTTGCGCCAGTTCGACTTTTTACAACTTATTTACAGCATTTACAATAATCAGCTGTGCAACACTACCCTTAATCAATTGATTTATCCATCACTGTTAACCCCTATTTTCCCCTTCCCTCCTGCCACTGGTAACCACTAATAAACTTTGATCTCTGTACATTTGCCTTTTCTTGTCTTTTTATATAAGTAAGTTTATACAATATTTGTCCTTTTGTGATTGGCTTATTTCGCTCGACATAATGTCTTCAAGCTCCATCTGTACTATAGTATGTATCAAGACTTCGTTTGTCCTACTGGCTGAGTAGTATTCCATTGTAGGTGTGGTACCACATTTTGTTTATCCATTCGTCTGTTGATGGAAATTTAGGTTGTTTCCACCTTTTGGCTATTGTGAACAGTGCTACAATGAACGTTAGTACACAAATCTCTTCTTGAATCTCCACTTTCGAGTCTTTTGGGTGTATACCTAGGAGTAGAGTTTCTGGGTCATATGGTGATTCTATTTTTAGTTTTTTGAGAAACCTAAAGTTTTTTGAGTGCCTGAGTCCTTCACATGTATTTTCTCATGTGATTTACACATGTGAAGTAGGAAATGCCCCCATTTCACATGTGTGAAAGTAAAACTATAGGAAGGCTAAACCATTTTGTTCAAGGTCACTGAGCTAGTAAGGTGCAGAGGTAGAATTCTAGGATGGGTTTTCTGAGCCCCTTAAGACCAGTGTTCTTTATACTTACACAGCTATGCTCTGTGACACTGTGTGAACACCAGGTTGCATTTTGTTGCTAAGATTTAATATTAGTTTATAAAACGAGAAGATTCCACATTATAAAAATCACTTTCTCTAATATAAGATGAAAAGGATCTGATAAACCTAACCAAAATTCCTAATTGGAACTTAAATATAAAACAAAATCTTTGTTATTTTACAATGTGAATGAGAAATCGATTTTTTTTTCCGTTTTTCTCATTTTATCCTTTTGTTTTATTTTAAAATGAAAACAGTGTAGTGTATTTGCTTATTTAAAATTTCTGCATACCTGAACATAAGTAATAATATTTTTGGTATTTTCTGGTAAACAATTCCTTTTTCATTTGATTGCTTCTTGAAAACTCAGCTGATTTGGAAAGCATAAGGCAATCTGAAACATGCTGTGTGCCTACTTCAGGAAGAAGATGGTTGGCTTTCACAGGAATCAGGCAGTTTGTGGTGACTGCTTGCTTCCTCCTTCAGGGAGGCCGGTTGCTAACGGCCTGTGTGCTCTGTTGGCCTAGGTGGCAGAGGAGCTGGGGAATCGCCCATCGCTGTAGCCAGCTGCATAGTTTAGGCCGATTAGCACAGCAGAACTTGGAAGCACTTAAAACTGCAAAAGGTAAACATCGTACAATACTCTTCTCAAATATCACCAGTAAATTATAGGGTAAAACTAAGTGTTAAAAGTCTTTTCAGATATGACCTTATCACAACTGAATTTTTAAATCTTTGAATAAAACAAAAAAAAACCAAACCTGTTGCCGTTGAGTCGATTCTGACTCATAGCAATCCTATAGGACAGAGTAGAACTGCCCCATGGCGTTTCCAAGGAGGAGCTGGTGGATTCAAACTGCCGACCTTTTGGTTAGCAGCCGAACTCTTAACCACTGAGCCACCAGGGCTCCTTGAATAAAACAGTGACATAAAATTCTCCTTTAAGCCTCTAGTGAATGTAAGCCTGAATATAGACACTAAATTTAAGTGATTATTTCACAACTGTAAAAAGAATGAAGCATCTCTGGATAGTAACCAAAGGGTTTGTGTTCTTTCATCCTCAGGATGTACACTAATATTTACAGACCGTTCCGGAATGAGTGCCATGGGCCATGTGATGCTGGGAACAATGGATGTCCATCATCACTGGACAAAAGTAAGAAAATCCTGAAAAACAAGAAAATGTCTTTGATTTATTATCAGTGTACTTTTGTTTAAAACAATGGTATTATGTCATAAACTAAAAAATAATTTGTAATCATAGCTTTAGCTGTTTTCAAATCAGATATTTAATATCATATAGTTAAATTACTTGAAAGACTGATTTTTTAGTTATTTTTTACTTGGAAGTGTTACAGTCTTTTCTGAAGCACAGACTAAAAGCCTGTATTCTGTTGTTTGGTTTGGTTTGATTGAACAGATTTATTGAGATATAGTTGGCATGCAATCAACTGCACATATTTAATGTGTGTAATTTGATACGCTTTGACATATGTATGTTGTTGTTGTTAGGTGTCGTTGAGTTGGTTCCGACTCATAGCGACCCTATAGGATAGAGTAGGACTGCCCCATAGGGTTTCCAAGGAGCAGCTGGTAGATTCGAACTGCCGACCTTTTGGTTAGCAGCTATAGCTCTTAACCCCCGTGTCACCAGTGCTTCTTGACATTTGTATACACCTGGGAAACCACAATCAAGAGAGCGAACATATCCGTCATCCTCAAAAGGATTCTTATGGCCCTTTGTAAACCCTCCTCCCTTCTCCTGCCCCACTATCTGCTCTCCAAGCCACCACTGATTTGCTTTCTGTCACTATAAATTAGTTTCTGTTTTCTAGTTTTATATAAATGGAATCAGAGTATGTACTTTTTTGTGTGGCTTCTTTCACTCAGCATAATTACTTTGAGATTTATCCATGTTGTTGCATGTGTCAAGAGTTCATTCCTTTTTATTGCCACGTAGTATCCATTGTGTGGTAAACATCGTCCAATTTTGTCCATTCACATGTTGATGGACATTGTGTTCTTTCTGTTTTGGGCGATTACAAATAGAGCTGATATGAACATTTGTGTACAAGAGTTTGTACGGATATATGTTTTCTTTTAAGAGTAAAATGTCTGGATCATATGGTACATGTATGTTTAACTTTTTTAAAAAACTGCCAACACTTGGTATGGTCATCTTTTTTAATTTTAGCCATTCTGATAGGTGTGTAGTACTATTTCAGTGTGTGTTTAATTTGTCTTTCTTTAATGACTAATGATGTTGAGTGTCTTTTCATGTGCTTGTTTGCCACCTGCAGATCTTTTTTGGTGAAATGTCTGTTCAGATCTTTGCCCCATTTTTTAATTAGGTTGTTTGCTTTCTTATTCTTGAGTTTGAGGTTTCTTTATATATTCTGAATACAGGCTTTTTATCAGATATGTGGTTTGCAAATATTTTTTCCCATTATGTGACTCAATCGTTTTATTCTCTTAACTTTGTCCTTCAAAAATGGGATAAATTTTAGATTGATGAAGTTCACTTTTATCAATTTGTTCTTTTATGGATTATGCTTTGTATTGTGTCTAAGAAACCTCTGACTAACCCAAGGTCACAAAGATTTTCTACTCTGTTTTCTTCTACAAGTGTCATAGTTTTCAGTTTCACATTTAGGTCTGTGACCCATTTTGAGTTAATTTTTGTACATAGTGCAAAATATAGATCCAAGTGTTTTTGTTTTGGTATATGGATATCTAGTACCTAATTGTTCCAGCATCATTTATTGAAAAGGCTATCCTTTCTCCACTATATTTCCTTTGATCCTTGTCAAATATCAGCTGTCCATATATGTGAGGGATTATTTTTGGACTCTGTATTCTCTTTCATTGATCTGTTTGTCCGTTGTTGTGCCAGTATGACCCAGTTTTGATTACCGTAGCTTTACATTGAGTCCTAAAATCGGTGGTGTTAGCCCTCTAAATTTGTTCTTCTTTTAAAGTTGTTTTGACTATTTTAGGTCCTTTGTATTTTCATCTAAATTTAGAATTAGTTTCTCAATCTTACAAAAAACCTTCTGGGATTTTGATTAGGATTGCATTAAATTCATAAATCTATTTGGGAAGAATTGACATCTTAACAATATTCAATATTGACCCGTGAACAAGGTATATCTCTTCATTTATTTAGGTCTTCTTTACTTTCTTTCAGCAGTGTTTTCAAGTTATCAGTGTACAGGTCATACCTTTGATCAGATTTATCCCTAGTATTTCTTTTTTTTATATTATAAATGGCATTATATTTTAATTTCAGTTTCCAAGTATTTATTGCTGATACTTAGAAATACAATTGATTTTGTATGTTGATCAAGTGTTCTACAACCTTGCTAAACTCACTTATTAATTCTAGTGGCTTTTTTATAGATTCTATTGGATTTTTTACATAGACGGTCATCATCTGCGATTAAAGGCAGTTTTATTTCTTCCCTCCCAATCTGGATTCCTAGAAAAGTTGCTGAAAGAAAGTAAAGAAAACCTGAATAAATGGAGAGAGATACCTTGTTTATGGGTCAGTACTCAATATTGTTAAGATACCAATTATTTCTTTATTTAGCCTGATTGATTGCACTGGCTAGAATCTGTACACTGTAGAAAAGACGTGGTGAGAGCTGGCCTGCTTATCTTGTTCTTGACCTTAGAAGAGAAGCAGTCAGATTTTCACCCATAAGTATAATGTTAGCCCATAGGTTTTTTTGTAGATGCTTTTTTGTCAGGTTAAGGAATTCCCTTCTGTACCTAGTTTGCTCAGAATTTTTATAAGGAATGGATATTAGATTTTGTCAAATGCTCTTTCTGTATCTGTTGAGATGGTCGTATGATTTTTCTTTTTTAGTCTGTTAATATGGTGAATTTCATTGATTTACAAATGTGAAACCTACTCTGGATTCTTGAAATAAATCCCAGTTGGTCACGATGTATTATTTTTTAAATATATGGTGGAATCTATATGTATATTCATAACATTTTATTTAGAATTTTTACATCTACCTGCATTTCCTCTCCTTTGGGGACTTTAAATACATGTCTATCAGGCCACTTGAAGTTTCCTTACAGCTCATTAATATTCTTGTCATCTTTTAGAATTTTTTCTCTTTGTGTTTTATTTTAGATTATTTTTATTGTTATGTCTTCAAAAGACACATTAATCTTTTCTTCTGCAATGTCTAATCTGTTAATTCCTTCAGGGTACTTTCTTCAGTCTCAGACATTGCAATTTTAATCTCTAGAAGTGCGGTTGGAGTTTGTTTTTGGTTTTTAAGTGTTATTGTGGTGAAATTTGCTGTATTGACCATTTTTCTGAGTGGACAAGTCAGTGGCATCCCTTACATTCAGTGCTGTGCCACCGTCACCACTGTCTGTTTCCAAAACTTTTTCATCACCCCAGGCAGAAACTTTGTACACTTTGAATCTTTTTTTATATCATGCATGTCTCTGTCTAACGTTTTGAGCACGTGAGATGCAGTTATAATTGTTTTTATGGCCACCTTTTCTAATTCTAATATCTGTGTCAGTTCCGGGTTGATTTTGATTGATTCTCCTAACTGTGGGTCATGTTTTCTGCCTCTTTATTTCAGAATAAAAGTTCTTTCAATGTCGTTACCACATATATATGAATCACCCATTAGCAGAAAAATTGAAAAAGTAGGGAATAAAATTATTTTGCACAAAGTGTTAGAGTTGTAAAATAATTCATAGAATGTTTATATTGCTACTGCTCTTTTATAGCAGAGTTTTTGATGCATTTTAACTCCTCTTAAAGCTTTCAGTATAAAATCTGAGTCCTTAATGGAGCACACAAGGGCCTTGCCTGATCTAGCCCTTACCTACCTCTTTAGTCTCTTCGCTTTCCACAACTCCCAAACATGTCACACTGCAGCCATTCCACACTCCTTGGTTTTGAACATGCTGTTCCTTTCCATGTTTCTGTCTTTGCACATGCTCTTTCTTCTGTCCTCAAAACGTCCGGCATTCATCTACCTTTGCTACGTTCAGTTATCTTTCAGCCAAATTAGACTTGCTTAGAAACCTTTGCTTGAACCTCTTCTTTATGTCCTGGACTGTGAGCCCCTGGAAAACAGGAACAAACTCCTATAATCTGTGTACTCCAAGTACCCAGTTCATTGTGTAAACACATGGTATGTGCTCAATAATGTTTATTACATTTAATTGAGTTTTGTAAATTAAATTCTGAAGGAATAAACTTGGAGTTGAAATACATATACTTTATTTCTAAAACCCTTCTTTATTGTACCATTTAATCATTCAAAACTTATTTAAGATTCTTACCTGCATATTTAAATTTAGTACTTAGGGCTTATTTTTATTTGGAACAGATTTCTTTTTTTCTGCAAGCTCTTCAGTTCCTATCCATAAGTCCCGAAGATTTGCAGTGTTTTAGTTGGATATTAATATTTTCAACATTACATTGTCTTTTTCTTGTCTCTCACTTGAACTTTCCTCCTAGGAAAATAATTTTCTCATTAAAATTTCTCAATACCATTTATTGGAATCCTAAAATTAAGTAATCATAGTAACATGAAACTATTTATTTCTCTTTTTTCTAATATTGTAGCTTTTTGAAAGATTGCCAAGTTATTTTGACCTTCAGAGGAGGCTGATGCTTTTAGAAGACCAAATAAGCTATCTTCTAGGTGGCATACAAGTTGTTTATATTGAAGAATTACAGCCAGTATTGACAGTTGAAGAATATTACTCTCTTCTTGATGTGTTCTATAACAGACTGTTGAAAAATAGAATACCTTTTCATCCTCGAAGTCTGCGTGGTTTACAAATGATCCTTAGCAGGTAAAAATGTAAAACAGGAGGATTACTTTCACTTAGGTGGGTTGTGTATATATATATATATATATATATATATATATATACACACATATATACACACACACACACACACACACACACACACGTTTTTAATTTCAGTGTGTGATTCTTAGAAATTAAGAAAAAGAATATTATTGCTTCAGTTAACAGTACTCATTTCTACATTAGAAGAGCCACCATGAGAACATCAAGGGGTTGAATCTCTAGAACATTCTGTGATTATATTCCCACTTCCTGAGCAAAGTCAGTCCAATGGAAAGCTTTGTAGCATTAAACTATTCTTAAATCAATGGCCAACATTTTTTGTGTATATACTATTTTCCAGCCACTGGGCTTGAATATTAACATATTTAGTACTACGTACATCATATACATTTAGTACATAAATGTTAATATTCTTTAGGTCTCACAACCTCAACATGAAGTAGGTACTACCCACATTGTACAGGTGAGGAAGGTCACAGAGCTAGGAAGTACGTGGTCATTCTGACCAAGGGTGTCTTTTTGGGGTCAGCAAAGATATGTCAGTTTTATTAAACTCCTGAAGTAGATTTTCTTAATTCTTATTTCAGAGACTAAGAAAACGTTTTCTTGGGGAAAGAGGTGGAATAGATCAATAACTGTCCTTTAATGTATGCTTAACTACAGTGATAGATACGCTCCAAGCTTGCATGAACTCGGGCATTTTAACATTCCAGCCCTCTGTGATCCAGCAAGCCTCCAATGGTTTATTCTCACCAAAGCCCAGCAGGCAAGAGAGAACATGAAACGAAAGGAAGAGTAAGTACTGTTAGCCCTCTCTTACATTGTTCAATCTAACTTTAAGGTATTCAGAACTGATAGACATTAGTATCGTTTTAAGCTTAAGCTTACAAAATCGACTTATTTGTGGATGTTCCATTTCTTTATTCCCCACTTTGTTCTGCAAGGGAGTTGATGAGGCTGTTTAGTAAGTAAAATAACCTTAATCATTTTACCACCGTGTGCCTCAATTTGAGAAGGGCTTCTTAATAGAAAACTTCAACTCAGGAGCAGAGTGAAAAATAAGAATACCTGAAAGAAATTCTCCAGTTGGAGAAGAGTGGCCACAAGGAAAAAAAAAATCAGTTACTGCTTGATCCATGGGAATCTTTATTGCTTAAAAATTTGAAAACAGCTGATCTGAAGAAAGCCTCATCTCTATTTTAATTAAATTGAGAAAGAGTTTTAAAGTAAAGATATTGTTTTCATTCAGAAGCAGTCCTGTTTTTATGTTGTTTGCATCTTTGAAAGAATCATGTAACAGTTTCCTGTTTTTTATTAAGGGGCTGCTTGGTGCTCTGTTTTACGTGTCTACTATGAAGAAAGGAGGATATTATATTCAGTAGTGGATTGTTTTTCTAACAGTGTTGCTTCAGGAGGTTTTGTAACCATTCATTTATTCATTCAGCCGTCATGTACTATGATGGTTGTGTGCGGGAAGCTGTGATAGATGTCTTCGATAGAAAGATGAAGGAGACCTGGCCCCTGCTCTCCTGGAATTTGTCTAGTAGGAGACTTGAGTGTTATAAGTATGTCAGTGGTAGCTGAGCCCACAGAGTCGAGTTGAGTTGCTCTGGGGACATGGGCATTGAAGGGAAGGCTGTGGCAGAGGAGCAGGAAGGAGCTGAAGAGAACGACTCACAGATATCAGGGGAGGAACGTTTCCAGGAGGAGGAATAAAGAGAACAGGGATGTGGTCTCTGGTATTTGAAGACGCCGTGGGGACTTGTTCAGGAATATGCTGGTGGAAGCCCTCTGATTACTTATTTCTCCTACCTTATTGCCCCCAGTGTCCACAAATTTTTAAAAACCAGGGGTATATAATAAAGAGAGAAGAAGGGTGGCAATTAAAGAGAACCATGGAAGCCATCCCTTTAACAAGAAGTAAGGAGATCATCTAATGTATAAAGTAAGTGAAGGAGCTGCATCTCTGTTTTGCTTGTGGAATTGGTGACAACTTTATTGGCGAAATCCTATTGCACAAATATCCTACTTCTTGGTTAGTTGTTAAGTATTTGTGCTTGTAATACTACTTTTCTAAATTAAGTCTGCTTTAACCCTTGGGAGCAGTTCTGGCTCACCTTTCATTATCAGGGCTGATTTTGTTTGCTACACCATAGCCGCTGCTTTTTATAGCTTTAGAGTATTTTTGAGGAACCAAGAATCCTTATATTTTAGAGATACAGTCTAAAAAATACTTATAGATGTAGTAATATAATGGATTTTCTTCAGAATAAGAGGAAATGAATAGAGTTATAGATAAAACAAAGCTGGCCGTGAGTTAACAACTGATGAAGCTTGGTGATGGGCCCATGGGCTTTCAGTATGCCAGTCTCTACTTTGTATGTGTTTAAAATTTTCAGTAATAAGAAGTTTAAAACTGTTTTTTTTTTTTTAAATGGACAACAAAGGTATAAGACTGTAGGTAGGGAATTATTGCTAATTATTTTCATTTTATAGACTTGTTGAACTACCAAAGGTACATGCATTATTAGGATAAGAATTTTAATTATTAAAATAGAGAATGTATTTTTTGCTTTTTATACTGCAAGTTAGCCTCGGGATACAAATATGTACAAGATAGATAAGCTAAAGATACTGTGTAATCCTACAGAATGAGCTTGAGAACTGCAAAGCTCCTTCTGGATACCTGTGGTATCTACTGCAGCCTGGATTCCAGGGTCTATGTAGTGCACCTGGTGTACCAGAACCTGCTTTGAAGTGCATGTGGTATACTACTTTGAAGCATTCCTTTCTGCTCCTTTAGAATAAGTGTGTTCACACCTCCAAAACCAAACTGGTTGCCATTGAAGTCAGTTCCGATTCATGGCAGCCCATGTGTGTCGGAGTAGAACTGTGTTTCATAGGGTTTTCAGTGGCTTCTTTTTCCCTTCCTTCTTTTTGTGTTCTTCTATTAAGTTATCACTTATGGCAATATTATTTTTATTTTTAATAAAACAGGTTAAAGGTTATTGAAAATGAATTGATACAGGCTTCAACAAGGAAATTTTCTCTGGAGAAGTTATATAAGGAGCCCAGCGTTTCTAGTATACAAATGGTAGATTGTTGTAAGAGACTGCTAGAACAATCATTGCCTTATCTCCATGGGATGCATCTCTGCGTTTCACATTTTTACTCTGTTATGCAAGATGGAGACCTTTGTATTCCTTGGAATTGGAAGACTGGAGAAGCCACTAAGTAACACAGAAATTTGTATTACTTTTTAAAGAGATAAGAAAACACTTTTAAGTTAAATTTATTTAAATCCACAATTTGATATGACAGTATTATTATTATGAACAAAGTTTAATTGCTGCTTTAAAAGTCAACAACGTTTTTAAAGTAATTAGTTTCTATTAGGAAACTTGTTTTTAAAAGAGTTTTATCTCTTGATCTTACGATATTTCTTATCTGATTGGTAAGCCTAGGTAAAAAGATGTTAGAACATATTTTTAGTGATATTTAAATGAAGGATTCTTCAAAAGTAAAAGATATACAGTATATTTTTATATGAATGAATGTTGGTTTGAGGCTGGCCAAGTATGTGTATGATTAGTAACAGGTCTCGTATTCACTATAGCTCTGAAGTACTGGAACTCATTTCCACATGTAACATAAAATTCAGCATGCAGCTTTTTAGCTACATCTCGTGTGTATACACACATGAGTGTTTTGCAGCCAGTAATAGTTGATGTCCAAAACAGATAACTGATAGGTAGCAAATTCTGCCTAAGAAAAAGAATAGAAGGGAAAAAAAAGAAAATGAATAAATGGTATTGATATTGTCATAAGCAGTTTGATACGAGTTTATTAAAATAGCATCACTGACACAGAATTTAGGGTTAAACTCATAGTTTCTCATACCCATTAAAATTTTGTAAGATGGTAAATGCTTTTGAATCATTGAATGAGGTGGCTCTTTTGTTTTCATGGGCAGACACTACCAAGAAAACTCCTTGCCTGTTCCCAGAGTTCCAGACGGAGGGGCGAGTTAAAATGGTGACAGGATTTCTGTCACCCCTCCCGACCCCCGTCTTCCTGTGCCTACCGATGTTTGAAACCCTTCCAGTAGCTCTGGCCTGGTTGAAGCCCCTCAGAGTCACCTACATTCGCAACTTTCTGGGCTTCCCGGGGACCAACAGCACAGCTCAACCCCCAGTGGTTTCTCATGCCCACAGCAGAGCCACACAGCCTAGCCTCTCGGTACGGTGCTTCTGTGTCAGCAGATATTTTCCCAAGTATATTTTTAACCAGATGCAAAAACGCTTCAGCTTGCTTCTCAAGAGGAGAAGGTAAATCCTGGTTTAGGACAGAGTTTTACTGCTGAAGAAATCAAAAAGAAATTCTTCCTCAGTGCATTAGAAAGTAAAGGATACATTAAAATGATTTTTGAAGTATGTTTTAAATTTATCTAAAATATTAGTTATTTAAATAGTTCATATGTGTGTTCCAAAGACGTGTTGATTTGTAATTATAGTTTGTGCATATTATCCCTTTTAACCTGTGCCTAACAACTATACCTAAATTATTTTCCTAATGTAACAAGTGTTTGTGACCGATAAAGATTTTCCAGAGCCAAATAGTGGGAATGAAAAATTCCTTAAAGGTTATCCAAGGAAATTTATTGTAAGGTTTGGTTTGGATTGTATCATTTCTAAAATCAACTAATATGGAATCTTCAGTAATTTGTATTGTATTGGATTTTGTCTCAAACTGTTACATTATAAATAATACCTACATCAATCAGATAATTGTTTTGTTATTCAATTATTAAGTTTTAAAACTTAATAGGAAATTTCAAGAAATGTGTGACCTGTATATACCTATTTCCACCACCTGTCTATCAGTTTGTTGTACTATGGTGGCTTATATGGAAGCTATGACACCAGTGTTTCAAATACCAGCAGGATCACCCATGGTGGACAGGTTTCAGCAGAACTTCCAGACTAAGACTAGGAAGGAAGACCTGGCAATCTACTTCCAAAAATTAGCTAATGAATCACAACAGAACATTGTTCGACTCGCTTTGGGCACATCATCAGGAGGGATCAGTCACTGAGGAGGGCATCATGTTTGGTGAAGTAGGGGGCCAGTGAGGGTGAGGGAGACCCTCGGTGAGATGGATTGGCACCATAGCCACAACGTGGACTCCAGCATGCCAGCAATTGTGAGGATGACGCAGTACTAGGCAACATTTTGTTCTGTTGTATGTAAGGTGTCTGTGAGTTGGAATTGACTCAACAGCAGCTATCTATCTACCTATTTGACTTCCTCTCCCAGTTTTTCTGAGAAAACTCTGCTGACAAAAAGGAGAAATTGTGCCCCACCACTGTAAACTGGTACTTATAACTGTTTCTACAAAGCCTCAGGTGAGAACAGCATGGAGAAGAACACCTGACCTCTCTTCCGAGTTGTCACAGCTGGAGGCCCAGGGTGGCTGGCCTGCTGGCCTCCAGTGCACCTGGGAAGAGCCCCCTCTATTCCCACTGCCTGGTGCCCCCCATACCCCCAGGGTAAAGCTGGCCTGCAGTCACCCGCAACCACCCACGTCATTTGGGAGCATGGGAGGGGTCCTTGGCTGCTGGAGCACTCTTCTGTAGGACTCCTGGGAAGAGCCCCCACCAGCCTAACCCCTTCTGTGGAAGGGAGCAGAGGTTGGAGGTGAGGCTGGGAGAAGCCTGACATCATCTGCAAAAGCTTTCAGAGGGAAGAGGAAAGGTCCTGAGTCCCCACGTGGGAAGAAGAGCACCAGAGAGGGAGCAGGAGAAGAGGTGCTGTCTGGTGCTGATTTTCCACGGCCCATCCCTCATCCGCATGCTGCATGGCTGTGTTCTTACAGTGGGATCCACAAGCCCCCTCCACCCCCATACTCTGCCTTGAACTACTTTTTTGTCAGTTTTTATTCTATGGACAAAAGGAATCTGGTCCAAAACCATCACCCAAGACCACACAGTTGCCAGGTACCAGGACATCCTTTCCATGTTGCGGTGGCACTTTTTATTGGTCACCCAGCTGTACCTTCAGCTGCACTGGCGCCTCTTGACCACCCCTCCTTCCTGACACCACTCTCTGGGTTCACAGACACCGCTCTCCTGGCAGGCTTCTGCTGAGCCACCTTATCCCTATTCCTGTGAGTTCTTCTGGTTGCAGGTGAACTTGAGAGTTCCACCCTCAGCCTTCTCCTCAGCCATCACTCATGCCCACACCAGTGGCATCAGCCACTGCCCTGGTTGAAGATCCTGCTCAAACCTCTGTCTCCGAGTGTGGCCATCTCCTGAGCCCCACACCTGTAGACCCGAGCAGCTCTGAGAGTCTGCCTGGATGTCTGCCCTGCACCTCAAACCTAAACTTCTGAAATGCCCCCATCCTCTTTCCCTCCCATTGCCTCTTCCTTATTTCGTTTCTCTCGCAGTGGTATCATTAACCAAGGGGTCTATGTTATGAGTTGTCATAGGAGTCAATGAGTAGAGGTCTGAGCCTACTATGTACCAGATACTGCATACAGGAGTGGCTGCAGTGTTGATCAGGTGACACTTGACCTACACCTTCAGGATGTTCACTATGGCACCATGACCTTAGGTGAGGGCTCCACTGGCCCTTTCCTGAAGCCCAGCCAGTGGGGGAAATGGCCAGGAACATGCAGAAATAGTGTTTGAGGATTTTGTCCCAGAAGTAATCATATCACTTAAAGAGAAGATAGAACAAGCCATTGAGTAATCCATGAATCTGGGCCTACGAAGTAACTATCATGTTTACCATGAGCCTCGATGCTAACAGCTAGACCCATTTGCTTACCTTTATGGCTCAGAGAGACCCCCACCACCCTATCCCAAAATCAGGACATCATGCTTCCCCCCTTTTGTCTCCACACCCCTATTCGGTTGGTCACCAGATCCTCTTGGTTCTTTGGAAAAACCTTAGATTTATTCTCCCATCTCCACCACCCTAGGCCAAACCACCCAGGCATCAGTAGCAAAGCAGAGGTTTCTGGGTGGCAGGCAGGAGCCACGATGGACTAGGGAAAGCCAGGTTAAAGGCAAAAGGTGGGGACAGGCAGATGGAAGCATCTGCCACACCAAAAGTCATCCAATTTTTTTTTTTTAAATGCAATTAGAATATTTGAAGAAAGGTATATTTGGATAATTCTGACCACAATGAACTAACAGAGACCAGATTTACCCTTCTTGCTAAAACAACTCAAAAAATGAACAAATACACAAAACAGTGGTGGAAGGGCTTGCCAGTGGAGGAGTTAATCGGGGCAAAAGCAAGGAGGCAGGAAAGATCTGGTTTCCCAAGGCCAAAAGACCAGAATGCCCCAGGCAGGGGAGCCTCTTAGTTCCCCATGAGCCTAAAGCCTCCTAGTGGGGCCTGCCGCTGGTCATGCTACTGGAGAATCCATCTGACATTTGATGAGATTCCATGGTAACCCTTCCTCAGGCTTCCTGCCTCCCCTTCTCACTCCCGATCCCACCAATGCAGGTCCATCCTGGTGAGCTGCCCCACATTGGAGGGGCTGCCTGGGGGTGGTGGTGAGTCCCCCATTACTGGGGGTGTCCAAGTGAGGCCAGGCAGCCCCATCAGGGAGGATGCAGAGGGAATGCTTGCCTAGCAGGGAGGCTGGACCAGGGGACACAAGCATCTTTCTGACGCACCAGCGTCCATTCTGGGATTAGAGGGGTGTCAACCTCACCGTGCAGCAATGGGTGGCTCCCCTCCACTTGCAGCTTGGAACGTGCATGAGGGACAGAGAGAGGTGACTCCCCAGGACACAGTGTCCCACCCAAGAGCAGACTGCAGCAGAGAGGGGCACTGAGGAGCCAGGGGATATCAGAAGGAAAACAGGACGTGGAGGGACATCTGTGCCATGTCTGTGCCAGGGGACCCTGGTGGAGGCAGCAGGGTCCAGCCCAGCTGGCAGTGACGGTGAGCTGGTCTGCTCTGCTCCACTCAGCTCATTGCCCTGTGTTAGCAGAGAGGGGAGCAGGAGGCCAGCCGGATGGGGCCTAGCCCAGGTTCTCCTGACATTCAGGATGGCAACTGTCAGCCTTCTCTAAGTGGGGTTCTATCCCTAGGTAAGCCCTAGTGCCCCCAGCCTGGGTCTGAGGGCAAGGCAGGACAATTCTGTCCAGGAAGGTGATGGCTCTGTACCTTGTAAGGGACTTCCTGGTGCTTGGGGATGCCCAGACAGCATTGGGAAGGGGAAGGAGCTCAGGCTGATGAGACGTAGAAGGCCTGGCTCTGCTTCCAGCTACACACGGGACTGAGGGCATGCTACCCCTCCCTTGCACCTCAGTTTACCAATCTGTGAAACAGGGGAGCTGGACAAGATGACCTCAAATTCCATTAGTGATCCAGACTTTACAAGGGCCTTCTGTGCACTCAGGCCTCTGCTGGCCGCCACTGGGGTGACCACTGGCACACCCCACACTGAGATCTGTCCTGGCTGTGGAGGCAGTGTTGAGGAGGACGTGGGAGTCAGTGTAGGCCCCGTCTCTGAGCCTGGGCTTCCCCGTCAGTTAAGTGGCCCAGGCGTAACACTGCCCCTTTACCTGGTGGGGGCCAGGTGAGGCAGGGTCTGTATCTGCTGTGCACCCCGGGGGTGGCCCCGCATCCTGGGCCCAGCCCTGGGAGTTAGTGCTGCTCCCAGCAGTGAAAGCAAGAGAGAGAGACAACACTCTGGTCACAACAGGCAGCTGGTGACACCTCTAAGTTGTCCCACATGCACACACACAACAGGCTCCCCTCTTGATTCTGAGGGGAAATGCAGGTCCTGGGGCCCAGGAGAGCGGGAGGCCCTGCACGGCAGCATGTTCCGGACCCGGAAACCTGTGAGTCCTTTCACCCTCAGCCACTCAGAGGTCAGGAGCATGGAGGGCCAGAGGAGCAGCTGGGCCAGCTCTGGCGTATTTCTGACCCTGTGACCTCAGACAAGTTTCCAGACCTTTGAGCCTCATTGTCCACGACTGTAAATAGGGGATTGGACTTGCTTCTAGTTGCTGTGAAATCAAACAAGAAGACTCTTAAAGCTTCTGGCAAGCACCCAATACGCACTGATGCACAATCAGTGTGGGTTTGGCCTCCTCTCCCCCACTCCCTGTCCCATTCTGCAAACCAGGACATGGGGCCCAGGAAAGGAAAGGGACTTGTCTGAGGGCACACAGCCTACAGTGGCAGAGCCAGGCCCGAAGCCAGGTGTCCAGCTCAGGGCTTTCCCCCTTGGCTTGCCTGGGGCCTCACCAGGCCTCCCCGGCGCACATGCAGAGGCCTGGTGCACAGGCCGCCCGGCAGGCTCCCCCAGCCCCTTCCTGACCTCAGTCCTTTCCTGCCTGGCCCGGGCCTTGGCCGCAGGGCAGAGGACAGTCCTCAGCACGTGTTGGGCATCAGCTGTCCAGCACTGTCACTAACCAAGGATTGCTGGTCATGGCAGGCACTGTCCCTCTGAGTGCTGGCTGGGGCACCCTCCCCCATGATATAAGCATGAAGCCCTCTGGGGCATTAGGCAAGGGGGGCCCTATGGCTGCATTCCTGCACCCCAGCTGTCACTCCTGCCCCATGAGTGCCAGCTTCTTTCCACTTCAACCTCAAGCTTGGCCACAGAGCCTCTCTGTTAAGTCTCCATACCCCGCATAGTAACCCAGCCTCTTCCACGGATGCCAGGAAGGACTCTGTCCCTGCTTCCCTGGAGCAAGCAGCCAGTTCGTACCAGTCCTTTGGAGACTGGTGGGCCCCGAGGCTCCGGGTTCCTCTGCCAGGGACCGCGATCCTGGCAGCTTCCCCCCTGCAGGCCCCATAGCTGGGACCCCAGGCTTCCAAGAGGCTAGCCTCCAGACCCAGGGTGCAGGAGTCACAGATGTCCTGTGAGGCCTGGAAATGGCTGAGCCCACTGTTCCTGCTTGGCTCCCAGGCCACCCCCTACCTGTGCTGCCTGGCGCAGACCCCAACCTCGGGCCCTCTGACATGGCAGGATCACCACGGTGCCTGTCCTATGGGTGTGAATCAGCACAAGCCCCAGGGAACCCTGGTATGGAATCCCGGAGGCTCCTCTCACTGAGTGGCCCCAGGCAAGGCCTCCGTCTCCTCATCTGTGAAAGGAGGCACCTGGGTGTGTTCTTGACGGTTCTTCCCAACCCAGCAAGTCTGTCGCAAAAGCCAGAGTCCTCCCACTGTCAGTCCTTGGCCACTGCCCAGACACCCCTCACTCCTTAGAGGGTGAGCAAGGAAGAGGGGGAGGAGGTGAAGCCAGTGGCCCAGATGGTTCAGACCTGGGATGGTGCTGTGGGACCCCATCCTCCCCACAAGCCCCTGCTATTGCAGTCTGGTCTGTGGGCACTGAAAACCTTTCACCCCTGGGGACTTGCCTGTGGTGGAGCATTCTGGGGAATTTTTTCCTAAGCGTACAGATGTTGCATATGGAGAAACTGAGGCCCAAATAGGGCAGGGGCTTGTCCGAGGCCTCTCTGCCTGCTGCAGGTAGCAGAGGTGGGATTTGGATCCAGGTGTCCCAGGGGCTGGAAGAATCTGAGCAGGGAGGAGCACCCCCAGCTCTGGACAACGTCAGGGCCAGGGTGGGCGGGACCACCAGTCAGTACCACACAGGACCTTGAGCCTCACTGTCCCATCGGGGAGGGCAGACGGATCATAAGCAGACATACAATGACCTGGGATGGGCCCTTAAAAGTATTTGTCCTTTTGTGTCTGACTATTGCACTCAGCACGGCGTTTCAAAGTTCATCCATGTTGTTACGTGCATCAGAACTTCCTTGCTCTTTATGGCTGAGTCATAGTCCATTGTAAGGATATACCACCTTTCGTTTATCCGTTTATCTATTGATGGACGCTTAGGTTGTTTCCACCTGTTGGCTACTGTGAATAGTGCTGCAATGATCACAGGTGTTCAAGTATTTGTTTGAGTGCCTGCTTTCCCTTCTTTGGGGTGTATACCTTGGAGTGGAATTGTTGGACCACATGGCAATTCAGGCCTGCTCACAATGGTATGAACAGGGCGGCGGCAGGAGGGCCCAACTTCACCCCTACAGGTCTGATGTGCAGAAAGGGCAGGTGGAGCCCATCAGCTGTGCGCCCTCCCGTGCCCCCCGAGTGAAGTCCAGCAGCACCTCAACCTTCACCCCTCCCTCCAGCCAGGGCCGGGGGTGTGCAGGGACCACACAGGGGCCTGTGTCATTCTTGGGGTGACATTTGCACACATCTGCTCCTACATGTCCAGCACAGCGGTTCATGTGGAGGAAGCCAGTTCAGCACAGGATGTGGCCTAAACTAGGGGCCCATTGGATTTTCACCCTCATATCCTTTGAGAAAGGAATCCTGGTGGCGCAAACGGTTAAGAGCTCAGCTACTGACTCAAAGGTTGGCGGTTCAAAAAAAAGGAGACGACATCGCGGAGGCTGAACACCATTTACCTCTCCTTGGTAGACTGGTTTCTGTGACTGTCATTACAAATTACCACACACGTGGAGGCATCAAACAACAGAAATTTACTCTCTCCTGGTTCTGAAGGCCAGAAGTCTAAAATCAAGGTGTGGGCAGGGCCATGCTCCCTCTGGAGGCTCTGGAGGAGACTCCTTTCTTTGCCTCTTCCAGCTTCTGGTGGCTCTCAGCATTCCTTGGCTGGTGACCACATCACTCCAATCTCTGCCTCTGTCTTCATGTGGCCTCCTCCTCTTCTGTGTCTGTCTTATAAGGATATGTGTGATGTCATTCAGGGCCTGCGTGAATAATCCAGGATATGCATCTAAATCCTGCTCTAAATAACTGAGACAATTTCGACAAATGTCATTCCCTACGAGTTTATGGGTTCTTTTTCTTTGTTAAGGTGTAAAGTGATGATGCTCCCGGGTGATAGCTGGGAGCCCTTACCTTCCCGGTTACAGAGTAGTGGTCCAGGTCTGAGCAGCCTTCCGCTGTCTGATGCTGGGTGGAGAAGCTGGGTCTGGTGGAGGCGCAGTGGGGAGTCTTCCAGGTTTGGGACTGGAATGTTCCCACGGGTTCCAAGACCCCGCTCAGTGGTTCTGGGGGAGAGAAGGCTGTGAAGGGAAGGCCCACGAGGAGGAGCGGCCCAGGAAGACTGACAGTCCCCTCCCCACCCCACGCCCTCTCCTATTCTGACAGCAGCAGCATCCCTTATGGCATCAAGGTCCCCGGCCAATCACAGCACTGCTCCTGTGGCAGTCGTGCCTCCACAGCAGCCCCTGCAGCCCCAACACACAACTGTTCCCATGGGGCCCGTGCACCCTCGCAGACCCCTCCTGCCCTCTCCATACTCAGTCTTCAGGAAGTCCCATCACCCCTCTGGCCACAGGACCTCGTCTCTATAACCTAAACTCACGGGCAAGAGAGCATGTCCACACCTGGAGGCAGGCGGCCAGCTCCCCAGGTTCCCCAGTCTCTCCTGGTCCAGCGCTGAGGGGACCACATCCGGGAACTCAGTCCCAGGACAACCAGGCAGCTGGTCACCCTTCAGCAGGGCGTGTCGTTAACTTTAGAGGAGAAGCTAGAGGCCTGGGCCTGGGGTTTACTGGCGGAGCCCACACCCATTCACGCTGCTGCTTTTTGCTGGGCTGAGAGCTTCCATCTCTCACAGGTTTCTCTACGTCCCTTTCCTCTTAAATTCTCTCTTTTTCTTCTTTTCCTATCACCTGTTCTCAGCTATCCCTGCTTTAAACTAAGATCCTTTTCCTTTCCCATATAAAATAAACTATCTTCACTGAATATATAATGTTAGAAATTGATTTTAACTGTTTGTTGTGATTTCAACAAGCCTGTTGACATTTACATAAATCTCACTGCACACTGTGTTTGAACTGCATTTCTGGCTTGGTCATTTCTCCATGCTGCCCTGGCCCAGGACCAAGAGGTGCCGATGCCACAGCTTGGGCCTCCCCCACTGCGGCCATGTCCTAAAGGTCTCTGGCTCGAGCTGAGCCCAGCATCTTCCTCTGCAGGCTGCCCGAGCACCTCAATCCAAGCCCGAACCTGTGCCCCACCTACCTGGAGGGCAGCAAGGTCAGGTTCTTCAGATGTGTCCTTCTTTACTGTGGCCTCCTGGGGCTCTACTCACCCCGAGGGAGCAGACCCCGCCGTCTCCCAGGCTCGGCAGAGTCCGGCCTGGGTCAGGTTCCCACTGAGGTTCAGGAAACTTGGCCACAGCCCTCCTGGCTAGTTAGGTGGAAAAACTGGGAAGAAAAGCCTGACTTCCCAAAAGGCAGGAGATCTGTGGTGTCAGGGGATAGAGGCAGTACTCGGCATGCAGAGGTTTTCGAAGGTCCTGGCAAAGTATGTGGTTCTTATTCTTTAAAAATATACAGGAGATTTTAACAGTCTGCTTTATGTAGGATATATTTTAAACAACAACAAAAAAATTTTTTAATATACTAAGATAATGTTCTACCAAAAAAAATTTACCAGCTCTTCTTACTGGTTGAGCGTTTGCTACATGTACAGCCCCAGGCTCATTACTGTGCATGATAATTGCACTTCATCATCACAACAGCCCAGGATTACCTGTTTTATGGTGAGGCCACTGGGCCCAGAGACATGTCTTTTGCCCGGGACCACACAGCTAGGAAGGGGCAGAGCAGGGCTTTCATCCCAGGTGTGTCAGGTTCCGGAGCCCACACTCCTACCCTCCTCACTATGCAGTGCATCGCGTTCATCAAAGACCAGAGTCCCCTCAGGCCACCTGAGAATGTGAGAGGTGCCCTGGTACTGGGTGATGGCCAGGGCCAGACCTAGGCCCTCCCACCACTCACCAGGAGACCTCACCCAAGATGACCTGGTGGGTAGGGGGTGTGTGTCCGCAACCACCACGTGAGCCAGTGAAGTTTAGAGCAAGTGATTCAACTCTCATAAGCATGAGTGAGCTACTGGGCCCCTGAGCAATTTGCAGAAGGGTACCTTGAGTATCTTCTGGAGCCTCAGGCATGCCAACCGGAATTCCAGGAGCGGGTTCTTGCACGGAGTCTGCAGTTGATCCACAGTTACTCTTTCCCCCTCTTTCTGGGGAAGGATGAGTTGTTGAACGATCTGACATGACAATGGCTGCGCAGTACAATGTAAGACTCTGCACAGAATATACGGCCAACTATAACACAAGCAATTATCAAAAACAAAATAACTGCTAGTCCTTGTAGTAGGTCTCAAAGCCAAGGACCTAGATTATGAGACCCAGGCAATGAAAACATGTCCAGAATCCACCTGGGTCAGTTTTAGAGAGCCAGGTTGCTTTTTATTTTAGCCTAGTCACAGATTATTCTGTTTGCCCTGTAGTATTTATAGAAGTGCAACAAGTAGTGTTTGCTATATATAAACTCTCCCTTGTCTGGCTAAGAGAAAATCAAGGGCTATATTACTGCCCATGACAACCTTAGTTAATGAATTTAGACTAGCTTATTGAGCTTCCAGAGCAGAAGTAGTGCCATTTATGACTTCTGCTAAGTTCAGAGACAAGTTTCAAACCACCTTTCTTAGTTGTAATGTTCCCCTTTATGGGAATTATGGTTTATAGAGTACATATGAAGAAGGAATCGGTTACCCCTCCTGGAAGTTTTCTTGGATATCCCATGCTTGTTTTATTTTGGAGGCTTCTGGGCATCCTTTTGAAGGAAACATGATTGACTGTAGGGACGATTGTTTTAAATATCTGGAAATCTCTAACAGAAATCTTAACAGATAAGTTTGCGTGCAGTAGACAGGCAGAGGACTGATGCTCACATAAACAGTATCCTAATGGAGCGCAGATTCAATTGGGAGTATAAGTATCATTTATTATGATGATAGTCAATTTTGTGTCCCTTGAGATGGACAATTCCTTGAGTGAAATTAAATAGTTCCTGCAAAGCAGGCTGAAGTACCTCTGAAGAGAAGAAATTGACTATGGCAGCCAGAATAGGCCATATATTAGTACTGACTCGTGATTGACGAGGCCTTGCTGATAGTATTGTAATGATCTCAGCAGAAGCATTTTGTTGATGTGGGGTCAAAATCCAATTTTTATAAGACTAAACGTTAGGATTAGTGATGTAAGAGAAACTCAAGTACCAGAAGGGGACTATTAAAGGAGCCTGTTAGGTGGGTTTAAGGTTTTCAAAAAAACATTGTCCAATATAATGTTGGAAGATGAGCCCTTACGGATTGACACTATAGTCACAACAACGGACTCAAACACACCAGCAATCATGAAGATAGCACAGGGCCAGGCAACGTGTCGTTCTGTTATACGTAAGGCCTCCATGAGTCAGAGCCAACTTGACAGCAACAACAACAACAACATTTATGTGAGTGGTTTAGAAATCCTAAAATTTGCCTTCAGAAGTACTTAAAGGAACAGCTATTAAAGTTTGTCAGCAAGGTCAGGTAAGGGGTGAGAGATACAGCCCTCCGTTAGTGCAGAGCAGGAGCTAAGATCTGCGTACGATGTGTAAGAGAGCTTGATTTCTTCTTACATGGTAGAAGGAAACCATGGGGGCTCAGAACAATAGGATGAAGGTAAGGTAGATCACGTTAGTATTTTAGAGAACATCAAAGAGGACTAATAGGCAAGAAAGGATGTTGAAGAATCAGAAAATTAATCTAAGATTGGGTGTGAAATTCCCAAATGCATAGGGCATAAGGTCTCCGAGTGGTGCAGATGGTTTGCACTCAGCTGGTAACCAAAAAGTTTGTGGTTTGAACCCACCCAGTGGCACCGTGGAAGAAACAGGTCTGGTGATCTGCTTCAGTTAAGATTACAGCCAAGAAAACCCTATGGAGCAGTTCTACTCTATAATACATGGGGTCTCTCCAAAGTCACAAATCAAGAGCAACAACAACAACGTCAACACCATATGCAGGGGCCAACTTTTAATTACTCCCTAAAGAGATAATCTGTAAGACCCAAAGAGGGTAGATCTTACAGACATTAAAGCTAATGGTAATATTTTGGGCCATGGTAGTCTAAGGTCTCTGAAAACTTTGTTAATTTTAGGTTTATAATTCCATTAGTTCTCTTTTATTTTTCCTGTGGACTGTGGATGATAAGGAAAGTGAAGTTTGGGGTAAAAGGCAAAGCTTTGCAGAGTTTTGTGATATAAGTACCAGTAAAATGAATGTCTGTGTCACTAGAGAGTTAAGGGGGAATATTCCCCAAGTTGCAAAAACAAAATCAAGGGGAAAAAAAAGTTTGTTCCATAGTTAGGGCCATAGCTCTCTATCAAAGAAAAACCTCAAATCAGATGATAACCTGAAAACATTCATAGCATATTGCAGGAGGCTTTTGTATGAAGTCCATTTGGCGTGTACAATGGACCCACAAGGTTTTGGTTGCTGTCTAAGTTTTACCAGGACTGTGTTGTTGGCAGATTAGGACATCATCCTCAGCAGGATCTCTAAAATGACCCCTCCAATGTTAGTTTAATATTATGGCCAATTTATCTGGGCTATCATGGGTAATAGGAGCCCTCATGGCACAGTGGTTAAGCCCTCAGCTGCTAACCCAGGGGCTGGGTTCAAGCCCACCAGTGGATCTGCGGGAGAAAGATGTGACAGTCTGTTTCTGTAAAGATTACAGCTTTGGAAACCCTATGGGGCAGTTCTACTCTGTCCTGAAGGGTCGCTATGAGTCAGAATTAACTACGGCACAGGTTTGGTTTATTGTTCTTACCATTATTACTATGGGTAATATCATGAAGCAATTTTTGCTAAACTCCATTTTAAAAAGTATAACAGCTTTATTGAGATATAATTCACACACTATGAAATTCATTGATTTAAAGTGCACCATTCCAGGTTTTTTAGTATATTCATAGGTACGTGCAACCATCACTACAATCAATTGTAGCACATTTTCATCACCCCATTTTCAGAACCTCTGTGCACATTAGGAGTCATGCTCCATCCTCCCTACTAGGAAACCACTAGTCTACTTTCTGTATGTACGGATTTGCCTATTCTGGACATTTCATATAAATGGAATCATACAATATGTGATCTTGTGTGACTGGCTTCTATCACTTAGCATATTGTTTTCAAATCCATCCATGTTGCAGCATGTATCAGACTTGAAGTCTTTTATTGCTGAATAATATTCTGTTGTATGGATATAGCACATTTTATTTATCCATTCCTCAGTTGACAGACATTTGTGTCGGTTCCACTTCTTGGCTATTATGAATAATGCTGCTATGAACATTCAGTATGAGGTTTTGTGTAGACATACATTTTCATTTCTCTTGGGTATATACCTAGGAGTGAAATTGCTGGGTCATATGGTGGTAACTCTAATGAGTCCTGGTGGTGCAATGGTTAAGCCATCAGGAAGCAGACTGACACATCTTTCTCCACCAGCTGCTCTGTAGGAGAAAGATGTGACAGTCTGCTTCCATAAAGATTACAGCCTTGGAAACCCTATGGGGAAGTTCTACTCTGTCCTGTAAGGTTGCTATGAGTTGGAATCAACTTGACAGCAAGGTTTTTTCGTATGGTAACTCTATGTGCTCAACGCCATTTTCAATGCCTTAGCAATATCAACTGGCCATCCTGAGAGCACCAATTATTATCTTTATGCAGGCATCCTAATTTTTCCAATTTTTCTTTTTTTTGAATCAGGCTTGTTCTGACAGTTATTAATAGCTCCTTTGAATTTTGTACTCTTTTTCTGTGATTACAGGAGCAATTATCTTGGTTAATTCTGCTTTTTCAGCATAGTGGTCAGCTAAAGCACTACTATGAGATTCGGGGTGTTTGCGCTTTGAATGATCTTCTGTTATTATTATAGCTATCCTTAAGCAACAGCAAAGCATCTAAAGGCTTTGAATTTATATCCAACTATTATAGGTTGTTGTTGAGGTTACAAACCTCTTTGTTTCCAAAAGCATATTTACTATCAGTATAAATAATTTGTTTCTTTTGCCACACCTTGATGAAGGTAATTATTCTAGTCATATGAGCTTTAATTTCTGGGAAGTTAAATTAATTTAAGGGTGAATTTGAGTCTGTACCATTATTTTCATATATGACCAAATAAAATTAGGCCAGGGCTATTCAAGGGTATCTCTAACAAAATTATTTAAGATTATATAAAAAACACCTCTGGGAGTTAACAGAATAATTTGTTAACAAAATGGATTCTCTACTAATCTGTGCATAAATAGCTTACTCATTTTACATGAAAGATCCAAATTTTAATTTTACTCCTTTGGTACATTATTTTTGTAGCAAATTGTAGTAAAGGAACTATTAATCTGCCTTTATTTAAATGCATTTAGGTATATACATATATAAACATACAAATTAGTAATAATTTATATCTTTTAACTATAGTTTTAAAATATAATTTATCTGTATATTAAACAAAACAATATCTATCATAGTAAATTTATCATTTGAATGACTCTAACAACCTTTTGGAAGAACAGAAGTTCACATCTATTATCCTAAACATATTCTTGAATCTCTCTGCAATTACTGTACCCAGTACAATTAACCATCTACATTCATTACTATCTATAATTAAAGTAACCAATCTTTTCTATAGAAGAGAAACTCAGAGGACAAATATCTTACAACTGTACAGTTACATATTTCTATGAGCATTTATTTCCAATTATTTTTAAAATTTGGAGAAAACAGAAACAAACATATATGCATTATCACCCAAAGATATTTTCATATTTTGTTAATTTGCTGACATTTTAAGAAATAAAGGTATATTAAAATATCCAGAATAGGCAAGTGTATAGAGTTTGTTAATGGTTATCAGAAGCGAGCAGGAGGGAGGGGAAAAAGGGTGCTCATGCTTAAGGGACACTGAGCTTCTATTAAAGGTGATGGACAAATTTGGAAATGAATAATGGTAATTGTTGAACAACATGATAAACATAACTATTGTCACTAAATTATACACATGAAATATGTTGATATGGCAAACGATTTGTTACATATATATTTACCCCAATAAAGAAATACCTTACTTTACCCATTGCCATCAAGTCGATTCCAACTCACAGCGACCCAATAAGACAGAGTAGAACTGCTCCATAGGGTTTCCAAAGCTGTAATCTTTACAGAAGCAGACTGCCACATCCTTCTCCTGCGAAGCAGCTGGTGGGTTCGAAGCAGCTGGTGGGTTCGAACCGCTGACCTTTCAGTTACCAGCCAAGCGTTTAACTACTGTACTAACAAGGCTCCTCATATTAAAATTGTATTTAGTAAAAACAGTTTCTGCATTTGTTGATTTTTTTCTTTTTAGAAACTGTACTGGAATTTAAAGATTATTAATTGACTTGGGTCTAAATTCTTAAAGTGAGTTAAGAATGTGAAGGAGCCCTAAAAATCTAGGTACATAAGAACAGCCTTCTGCAAAAGATGTAGGCTGAATTCCATTTTTTTACTACTCATTCTGAGCTGACTCTCAAAAGTCAGCTAGCCAGAATACCTCAGGAAACCTTCAGGCTCCCCTCCCCTCCCTTCCTCTCATAGCATGCTCCCAGGAAGGATACTCACTCAGGCTGGCCCCCAAAATATCCATAAATTAAAAAGAAGTTAACTGACTCAAACTTTATGATTAACAAAACAGTGCTTAAGGGATCTTGCAATTGTCTGGTGTCTGCTAAATCATGATTTTGTAAATGTCAACCGATCAGAATTTTTTCCATATAAGTTCTTGGATTTTCTGTACTTATGAAAGAGGCTGCATAGGTCCAGCTCACTATTATTACTCCTCCATTGCTAACGCCCACATTGTCTCATGCTCTTTCTTTTACTTCCCATTCCAGTCTTTATAAAAAGATTTAAGATTAACCAATGTTCCTCCTTGGAGGGTGGAAAACAAGTGATAACAATCTAGGAATGAAAAACCAAACAAAGTGCCCATCTTGTGACCAGAAACCAGGATGGCGTCAGGCAGCCTTCAGGAATGCCATTAAAAAGATCAACTTGTCTGGGACGTGGCCACCATGTGACTACCATGACCACCTCAAGGAGGAACTGACATTCCACAAATTCCTAAGACTCATGATCCTGTCCCTGTGAAACCTCCAACTGGCCACCAGTTTGGGGAGGCAGGTTTTTGGAGTAATCTATTCCCGTCTGTCTCTTGTATATCTATATACAGTAAAACTCTTGCTGCTTACCTCACCCCTGTCTCAGAATTGGCTATTGCGGCAGGCAGCTCCAATCCACATAATTGCGGTAGCACTTAAACTCTGTGAAAAATTCCTTTTGCTGGAATACTTTTGTGAATCCTCACAAAGTACTGCCCCCCGCCACCATCATTATATCCCTTCAATAAATCTCTTTTCTTTAATTTTAATGGAAGCTCCAGTTTGCTTTTTGTCAAGAATCTAGAAATTACAATTTAGCTAATGTGTAAATCTTTATAAATAGTAGCATTGTAAGAATTTATAAAATTAAACCCTTTTAAAAGACACCCATTAATATTGTTATTATTAAATACAACTTTATACATATAATTTTTAATTTGAAATAAGTGATGGAAATAATGAAAACTTCTTTTGACTCATAAAGCTAATGTAGGAAATTTAGGAAGTGTCAAAGAGTAAGAACATGTACTCTGTTAAAATAAAAGTAAAGAGATTTATTGAGGAATAAAACAATTTGCCAATTGGGCAGCAACCGTGTAGAAAATATAAAGTTTCTCTGAAGTATGGAGGGAGAAGTACGCTTTTATAGTAAAATTGGGGAAGGGGAGTGTGTGATGGTCACATGGTTATAGTCACAAGGTGGGTAGGACATCAGCAATTTTATTTACAGCTATCTTCTTCCTGGAACATCTTGGTCCTGACCCCACTCTTATTTACTAAGAGTGGGTAAACTGCGTTCTTCACCCCCACCCTTATTTGCTAAGAGTGGCTTGGGGCAAGAGCCAGGCCAGTTAAACAAGATGACTGATAGGGGGCTAGGGTCTCCTGGTTCCACCCAGCTAGTGGCCCAAAGCCATATGCATATGAATGGGAAGAAGTCAAGGTTACAGTCTCAGGAATACTGTAGCAGGAGCTTGTATCAAAATGGAGTTTTGATTCAGACCCTATGTCAGCCATTTCATTATGCCAAGTGACTCAGTTTTAGATATTTGCTAGCACAGAAGTTTGAGTCATGAGAAATTTTATCTTGGTCTTAAACAAACCAAAATATGTACTAACATTTTTTAATGATAAACTAATAGTTAAAGACTGAATCGTGCCAAAGTTTTTTGTTAAATAGATGCCTTTCCTTATTATCTCATAGCTAGTTACAATGACTATTATATAAATATACTTGCTAGTGTCCACAAAAATGAACATAGTTCAATTACTTTTTTTTTACACAGTTTTGACTGTTTATCTGAACTAGATATGCCTCGAGTGTGCACATAAACCTGGATGATTTTTTTCATCAGTAAATCAAGTTCTCAAGAGAGGGGAGAAAAGGGAGTGGGCGAGAGAAGCATGAGAGGAAGCTGGCTCAGAAAATAGCTCATCATTTCTGTCTGCAAGGAGAGGGAAGGAAACTTAGAAAAAGATTGAACATCTACACACTACAAGAAAAAGGAATGTCATCTGTCTGGTTTTGACATAATTTGTGTCCTTGACAATTTTATCAAGTTGTAAGATTTTAAAAGCCAGCACTTATTAATCCCAAAGTATAGAAACAAATGATGCCATACCTTCCAGTTAAGCAAAATGATCTCTTTTAGGCAAATAAGGCAACCTTCTCATAAGAGTTCTTTCATGTTTGTTATCTAAATATTCTTCAAAATGTTAAGCCAAATGTTAACATTTATGCACTGGACTGATTTGCCAATCAATATCTTTTGTTTACCTAATATATCTGCCAGTTCTGGCTTTAAAACATCAACAAAAATGTGGGAAGAGCATTGGAAATGTCAACATCAGAAGCTGATCCTGAATATTGCTTAAGGTGCTGATGAGGGAGAAAGTTTCTCACATTTTACATTAGCTTTACCTTAAGGTTATTTTAGGAAGGCAATGTTTGAGTCCAAATTATGTTTAGAAGCTTCTTCAAACCAATTAAAGAAAGCAGATCAGGGACACTCGGAATTTTGTTTTTGGCTTTTTTTTTTTTTACTATCAAATGAACAATTTGTCCATATCCAAGTTCCCCTAAAGAAGCCACTATAATTCCAAATTATCTTTGGTGAAATTGTGCCAGTTAAAAAGATACACACAGGAGTTGGCATTAATAGTGAAAACATATAGGAAGTAGGTGCAGTTTTAGACCAGAAAGACCCCATGAGAACTGCAGTGAGCCCACAGATTGGTGCTTTTGTAACATGGTGTTTCCTGAGTGCAGTCAGACCAGTCATCTCTGACAAGGGGCTGGATGAAAACTCCTGATTCCCAGTGGACAAAACTAAAAAAAAAGCAGTTCTCAGGGACACAAAACCAGACTGAGGAAGACATCCTTATAAGGTTTCCAAATGGTGACTTGGGGTAAAGTTTGTCCAAAGACACTGTTCTGAGTAGAAAACTCCTGAACGCCTCAGCTGCACAGCCAGCTCAAGGATGAAC
Source organism: Dugong dugon (assembly GCA_030035585.1). Classification (NCBI taxonomy): domain Eukaryota; kingdom Metazoa; phylum Chordata; class Mammalia; order Sirenia; family Dugongidae; genus Dugong; species Dugong dugon. The sequence continues at coordinate 22,887,326 of CM057481.1, read as the reverse complement.
TTATAGGGCCAAGACCTTAGTCAGAAAGTGTTAACCAAGTGTCTACCATGCCCCCAGACCTGTTCCAATGTCCCTGGCAATATTCAAATTTGCCTTCTCTTTGGGACATTTCAGAAATGTGTGAGCTAATTGCCCAGAATCTTTGGAGGGTTCCCTAGAGTGTGTGGGAAGGCAGTAGAGGAAAGGAGAACATTCCAAAGTGTGTAGAGAGTTCAGAGTTTTTAAATGCTCTGAAGAAGAAGCCCAAGATCAAAAACTGGAAGCTGTTGTGGGAACAAGTAAAATCTTATGCCATGTGATAGTCATAACAATTGAGTCTCCAAGATAAGGAGGGATGGTGGAGTTAGTATTTTGGGGACCTGCTCCTGTGGGGGCAGAGATCATCCAGAGGGGGTGAGTGAAAGGAAGGAGGCATTCACTGGAGCCCAATCGAGTGCAGGGGCAGGAGGGGAAGAACTGGGAGGGTGGTGGGCTTCTCTCTTTCCAGAGTAAGGTCCTCCTGCTAGTCGCTGGCCCACAGCATCCTGGGGAGATCCAAGGGACTAACATCAGTGAGGGGAGAGTTGCCACTGGCAGGCTGCTGGGAGGGGAACGCCTGGAGGCTGAGAGGAGATTAACCACTTACATTCAGCAGAGCTTACAGAAAGGTTCTCCAACAAGTGGACACTACCACCTGAGAGGAGGAGAAAAGTCTGATTGGATGGGCTGGGGCCAGGCTAAGGGATGGCTCTTCCGTCTCCCCCCGCAGGACGGGGCCAGCACCATGGGACACATGGCAAATACTGAGACCCACAGAGTGTGTGACCCTAGGTCGGGGGCAGCTGTGTGAGGATTCCAGGGGTGGGGTGGGACAGAATCTTACTTCAAGATGGTGACAAGGGGAGCAGGACCTAACTCTCATGGAGACAAGGCTGTGAAGAGGGTGTAAGGCCCAGGGCAGGCCAAACCCAGCTGAGCAGGGAGTGGATCTCTGAGAAACTCCTAATCCAAGATCCCTTGGCTTCCACTTTGTGGAAAATGAACTAAGCCTGCTAGGAGAGGACATCCCCCACTTGTCTATAAATGTTTTAGAAAAACATATACAGTGTGTGAAGCCATGTGATGGGACTGCCCCAAGTCAGGAGCTATGGAAAGGGTAAAGGTGGACATCATGGACATCTCTAGGTTAGGATATCGGGCATGATGACAGAGGGAAGGGGAGAGTAACCTGTGTAGGGCAGGGGTGGGGTGGGGGTGGGGGTGCTGCTGTGGAGAGGCCTGAGATCACCAGGGAGAATCTGAACTGGGATAGGGTGGGAAAGGTTTTACACAATAAAGATCAGGTTGCTAGGATCCCCCAGCCTTCTAATGCCCCTCCTTCACCCTAGCTCCCTCCACAGCCTCCTTCACTCCAGAACCTTCCAACAGGTGAGCTTCCAAGCCTTCATTTCTTTCCATTCCCCCCAGCTCCTGGCCAGATCCTACCTGTTTGACCCAGCATCCCCCAGTCTCCTCTCTCAGTCCTACCCATGTCCCTTGCCCTGCTCCCAGCCACTGTGATTCTGAGAATCCCTCCAAGGGTCCTGACTTCCCTCATGACTGCGTGGGCCACCAAGAGGAGCACTGCTGTGCCCAAGGCCAAGTCAGAACTTCCCAGAAGCTGCAGGGTGTCAGGGTTAGGCTGGTTGACCTGGTTGACTTACTGGGTAAAGCACCCGGAATTTCCCAGAGGCACTACAGTCACTGTATCCATTTTAATGAAGGTGAAGCAATAAGAAAGCTTGGCAGAAAGACAGTTGTAGGAAGTGTCCCCCAAACTTGCTAATAGATATACACCAAGGGTAGACTTACCCTGAAGATCAGGAAGCTTAAGCTTTGGGCCCCTCACACTTGTCCTGGCAATGTGTTCACATGGTGTATCAGTTTCCTATTGCTGCTGTAACAAATCACCACAAATATGGATATTTGAAACAATACCCATTTATTATCTCACAGTTCTATGGGTCAGACATCTCAGGCTTGGCCTGGTACTCTGCTCAGAGAATCACAAGTCCAGAATCAAGCTTTTGGCCAGCCTGGGTTCTTATCTTGAGGCTCTGAGGGAGAATCCACTTTCAGACTCATTCAATTTGTTGACAGGATTCATTTCCTTCTCACGGTTTCCACTTGGCCATTTCCCTTGTCAAGCCGGCAATAAGGGTCAAGTCCTACTCACACTGAGAATATCTCTCACTTCTCCTCTGTCACATCTCTCTGATCCCAGACAGAGAAAGTTCTCTGCTTTTAAGGGCTCATATGATTAGATTGGGCCACTCAGACATTCCACTATAATCTCCATAGTTTGAAGTCCATAATCTTAATTTCCAAGGCCATCTTTGGGGGCAATTCTGATGGCCACACATGGTCATATAGTCTTGTAAAATTTGCAACAGTAATTTTTGCATAAGATCCAGCATTCTCCACTTGCCTTGATCTAGGACAAGTGTTTTACACACTCTAGGTCATGAACCATTTTTGTTTTATTTGTAACATTAGTTTAGAGTGTGGCAACCAGCATTTTCTTAAGGTATATAATGGAATTGGATTGGTTAGAAAAGAATAGAAAATATCAGAGAGCATCGCGCATGATACAGTTCTGTGAAATTGTTATATATACATACACACACGCACATACTTATATCTGAACTAGGTCAGGAGGTAAAGTATACTTCTTAGTGTATTTGGTTAAGATGAAATTTTTTTTGAAAAGATGATTTAAAAAAAAGAAGACTCTAGAATTTGTCCGGTGCCTCCAGATGGGCCTGCTCCTGGTGCTGGAAGGACATGTGAAGTGTCGGGGAATGTCCACCCTGACAGAGCCTAGCGCAGGTTTAGGTCTCCAGAAGCCCTGGGCTGGTGGCTCCCTCTGACCCACGATGTGTGGCATGGAGCCTACACCCTACTGGGGGAAAACCGGAAGGTACACCTATTCTGTCTCAATTTCCTCCCCTTAGATATGTCTGGAGGTCAGTCTGAACAAGAGAACAGACCTCTGGATTCCTTTTTCTGGGTGAACGAGATAACTGGAGAAGTCACCTACCCCTCAGCGAAGACAGAGGCGCCTGCAGCTTCTCCGCCTTCTACTGCGAAGCCACCACAGAGGCCCAGCCCTCAGATTGGGAGAGTGAGGGGGACTCTTCCCAGCATCTGGGGCCCGCCTGGCACACCTGGATCGAGGTCTGCTCCTTCGCCCCCTCCTGGGGCTCTATCCAAAGACACCGGCTCCAGAAGTGCCCTGCCATCTCTACCCGCCCAAGGCCTGGCTAAAGTTGGGCCCAGTAGTCCACCAGCCATCTCAGAAACCCCTGTCGTCATCTCACCACTAGGGGGCGCTCTGCTTACATTGGGCCCCATGGCATCAGGCTGTCAGCCACCAGTCTCTCGGCTTCCGGCCAAACTTCCTGCCGCCTGGGCCTTCACTTGCAAGCTGAAAAGCGTCCTAACTGGGAATAATCGGTTCTCCTTTTGAACCTTGAGCATATCTGCCTGGTCACCTCCTTTAAGCCACCGCTTCTGAGCCATCCATGGCTAGTGTGCCTGCTCCCTATACCAGCTGGTGTCTGGGAGGATGCCTCCCTGCCTCCTGCTGAGCACACAGGACCCCCTGCAGGACTCTCCGAGGGACAGGCCGAGTGCTTTCACGCGCGATATAAATGTTTCTTAGATTTTTACACTAATGTTTTCTAGAACTTCCTTTACCTCCCACGTTGTCTTGGTAATTTACTCTCAGTTCCTTGGGGTTAATTGATCCAATTCTGATGTTGATGCCTCAGCAATATGTTTGGATCTCAGGCAGGGCCAGGCAGAGACCTCTTGGATGGGAACAAACCAGGATGAGTGACGCCTCCAGGCCCTGGGGGCAGAGCCGAGAGCCACTTAGAATGGGGGCAGCACTCAGAGCACAGACCTGCCTGCTGGCAGCCCTGGGCCCTGAGCAGAAAGGGGCTAGAGGCCTGCACCGAGCTGTGTTTTAGGGCAGCCTGAGGCCTAAGGGAGCTGGGTGTGGATACTGCCCATCCCAACAGGCCCCAGGAGACTCTTCTGACCCCACAGAAGGGGTCGGTCTTGATTCAGGGAGCAGCTGGTGGCCATGGGGGTACTGGAGCCGGGCAGCTCCAGGCCATTTCTAAGGAGCTGATCTTGGTCGGCAGGGCCACTCGGTCCTCCCTGGTGGCTTCCTCCTCCTCCTCCAGCACGTGGCGCTTCAGCCAAGGCGCTCACAGGCCGAGCCCTGAGATGTACCCGCCCTTCAGCTGGTACTTGTTGCCACCTTGGACAGAGACTGTGTCCCTGCGCACCATGCCTTCCTTGGCCTGCTAGCAGAACAGGCTCCAGATGGTGCTTGGCAGGGCCTGAGCCTAGGACAGTGGGCAGCCTGGGACAGCGGGCAGCCTGAGACAGCGGGCAGCCTGGGACAGCGGGCAGCCTGGACATTAGACAGCCTGGGACAGCGGTCAGCCTGGGGCATTCGACATCCTGGGACAGCGGGCAGCCTGGGACAGCGGGCAGTCTGGGACAGCAGGCAGCCTGGACATTAGCCTGGGACAGTGGGCAGCCTGGGACATTAGACAGCCTGCGACGGCGGGCAGCCTGCCCTCTGGGCTCGGTCAGCAGCTCTTGATCCTCCAGGAATGGAGGCAGCACAGACAGAACAGGATGTAGCCCTCCTCTCGCCTTCCCCCCTCCACATGCACCTGGGCCTCCTCAGGCTGCACTGGCTGAGGTTGGCAGGAAGGCTCTGGGTGCAGGAGGGAGGAGAGGGACCCAGGGCAGGGCAACAGGGACCTAGCCTGGGAGAATGGGATGATCTTGTCCTAGGAGGAGCTGCTGGGGAAGCAGGTGCTGGGAGGCTCTGGGAGATGGTTTCGGAGATCCTGGAACATCTCCAGGAGGGAACTATGACCAGGATGGACGTACTGCACATCAGGGAGGCCAGAGGGGAGCCAGACATGGGGAACAGGGAGGGGTGTCAGACAGTGTGGCCCCAAACCCTCACCAACCTGGCCAGCACCTCCACCTGGGGCCAGTGGCAGAGTCGGGGAATGTCCATCCCACCTTCCTGGGCTCCCTGAGTGGGCCCAGAAGGGCCCATCCTTCCTGTCCACCCCCTCCCCTCTGTCTCTGCCCTCCCTCCCTGGTTGTGATGTGTGCACCCACTCACTGCTCCTTCCCTGCTTCCCTCCCTGAGCCTGATCCTGAGTGCAGACCTGGAGATGGGGCACACACAGCCCCTTCCTGCTGCTCCAAGGACAGACACTGAGCAAGTAGCCCCCGCCTAGCAGGCAGGAAATGGGCCCTACCTCTGGATCCTGCTGGACTTTGGGCAGCCACTGCCCCTTTGGGGCCTCAGTTTCCCCTCAGCCAGCCTCAAAGCCTCCTTCTCAGCTACACGCCTGGATCAATCACTGCTCACGACTCCAGGCTACAAGGAGCCTGAGTTGCTTGGTCTGGATGAAGTGGGCCTCCTTCATGGGTGTGGACTTCTGGGGGAGGAAGAGAACAGCCACCTAGGGAAGAAGACCCTCATGCCCCTGGCTGGGTGGGCACCTAACCCAGAGAGCCCAGGTCAGAGAACCCACCTCCCAGGATGGACGCCCGGCTGCAGCAGGGGCAGACTGAATCAGTGTCAGCCCTAGGATCACACACAGGTAGCTCTGGGGTCTCGACCCCTCTGGTTCTTGGTTGGGTTCAGGGCTCCGGGGCCCTTCATTACAGGTGGGGTGAGTTAGAGGCCAAAGATCAGAGGTTAAGGTGCCTCCGTGCCCTTCCCAGAGCTTCCAAGCTATTCCAAGAAATGGACCCATGGAGGGCCCTGAGCTTCCTGAGAATTCTCCCTGCCTCCTGCTTCCCTGGTCATGCTGAGGCCTGAGGAGTGACAGGTAAGTGGGGTGGTTGGAACACTCTGTCCCAGTCTGAGGCCCCAGGGGATGCCATGACAACCCACTGAGGAAAGTTCTTTGAGCTGGGAGGAAAAGGCCTGCGCTCCAGCCAGATCCCTAGCCAGTGTGCCCTGTGACCAGGCAGGCTCTGCCTTTCTGGCTTCAGATCTTTCCCTGCACAACACAGGGGTGGGGCGAGCCTGTCTGCCAGGCCTGTCCAAGCTCTCTGTCAGTTTTCCCAGGAACCAGGGCTGAACAAGGCCCTTCTAGTAACAGGGAAGCATGAAAAAAGCTTGGCAGGAATTTCTTACCAACTTTGGCCTGATTACCTGTTCCTAAGACAACTGCCAGTCTAAGATCTCAGGGTCTCTAATCTGGAAAGCCAGCCAGCAATGGGTATGGCCCCGAAACGGGTTGAGTGGGAGGGGGGTCTGACGGTTGTGTCCTATAGTGAATAAAAACAAGGGCCCTGCAGGGAACAAAACCACAAACTTCACCCCAGCTTGGGCTGCAGGAAGTGGGGAGAGGTGTAGGGTGGGGGTAGGGATAAGGAACTGTGGGCAGTCTTATCCCACCTCAAAGCATGAGGAGACTGAGGTTCAGAGAGGAATGACTTGTCTAGTCTCACACTGTAAAATGGGGCACTGTTCTCTGACTGGGACCAGGTTTACATGGAGGCCTGGAGTTAGGGGTGGGGAGCAGGGTAGTGTGGGACAGTCACCTCGGCCTCCGTCACCATGCTCCTTTGATGAACACCTAGGGCTCCAATCAAGGAAAATATTGAGTGGGCTGGAACCTGGCCTGCTCCTCTCCCCCAAAAATCTGTGCCCACAAGTGAGGCAGCAAGGATGATGGGCATGTCTTATCTTACTGTGGATTACAGATTCTGGCCTCAGAGTAGTTGTGGGTGTAGGTGGGGGCTCTGCTGGTGAAGCTGGGCTTCAGGCACCTGGTGGGGCCCAGAAGGGAATGAGGACAATAAGCAGGAGTCCCTATGGGCCCCAAGATAGCACCCCAGCTCTAAGAAGAAGGACTTCAGGCAGACACCGAGGGCTGAGAGTCACTGGGCAACAGTAGGCATGAGGGGCTTCCTTTCCCCTTCTGCATTGGACCACCCACCCTGTTACAACCTCCTGGGGTCAGAGGATGCTGATTCAGGGAGACCTGAGGGATGTAGCAGGCTGACAGGCTGTTGAGTGTACATATCATGCCCACAGAGATCCTCAGACACAACTGCAGGAGCGCTGGCAGAGCTGTGGTCAGGGGTAAGTAGGAAGGTGAAGATCTAGGAAGTGCAGATTAAGAGGAGTGGGCATGTGTCCCATCCCCTTGAATCGAGGTGGACTTAGTTTCTGCATTGATCCACAGAAGACACTGGGAGTGACAGTTTCTAGGCCTAGGCCTTCAGAGGCTAGCAGCTGCACTTTCTGTTTCCTGGGACACATGGTCTTGGAGCCCAGACCTGATGTATAGGAAGTCTGACCTCCCTGCTGGAGAAGCCATGTGGACAGGCCATGTTGAGAGGTCCTAAGGCCATGTGGAGAGGCCATGTGGAGAGACCATGTGAAAAGATCATGTGGAAAGGCCACGTGGAGAGGCCATGTGGAGAGGCCCTGAGGTCATGTGGAGAGGCCATGTGGAGAGGTCCTCAGGCCATGTGGACAGGGAGAGGGGCCCAGCTCTCCCAGCCTCCATCTGGCCCTGCCAAAGCAGCAGGCATGTGAGCAAAGCCATCTTGGATCCTCTGGCCAGGCCTAGCCACCAGCTGAACACCATTGAGTGACCCTCACTGACACCAGATAGAGCAGATTTACTGAAGAAGAAATCATTCAGTTTTATGGATACCCTAGGAACATTTAGTTCAGATAAACAGTCAAAACTGTGTTTTAAAAAAGTGATTATGTTTCTTTTTGTAGCCCTGGGAAGTGTATTTACATAATAGTCATTGTAACTAGCTACAAGGTAAAAAAGGAAAGGCATCCATTTCAAAATAAACGGAAAATGTTTGCATGATTCAGAATCTTTTAACTATCATTAAAAAAAGTTAGTACAATATTTTGGTTGTTTAAGACCAAGATTAAATTTCTCATGATTCAAACTTGCTAAATATCCTACATTAGTTTTATGAGCAAAAGTAAGTTTCCTCGTTTTCTATCACTTGTTCAAAATTTAGAATTATATGTATAAAATTGTATTAGAAGACCTGAAATCATAAACATGGGTATCTTTTTTAAAGGTTTAATTCTTTTTTTAATTTTTTTAAAATTTTTTAAAATATTTTATTGTACTTCAGGTGAAGGCTTACAGAACAAACAGTTTCTCAAGTAACAGTAGTACACATGCTGTTTTATGACTTTGGTTAACAACCCCACAACATTTTAACCCTCTGAATTCTCAGCTTTTTTTTTTTTTGTTTTTGGTGAAAATACACATAGCCAAAGATACACCATTTCAAAACTTTTTACGTACAGATTTAAGTGACATTGACTATGCTCTTCCAATTGTGCTGCCATTCTCACCCAAGATGAAGGCTTACAGGACAAAATAGCCTCCCATTTAACAGTTACTACAAATGTTGCCCTGTAACAATGGTTAACAATCTCACAACACATCAACAGTATCCTTACTCAACTTTGTGTTCCCTATCATCAGCTTCCTACTCCCCCTCTGCCTTCTGGCCCTTGTCACTGGACTCCTGTACCTCCTTAGTCTCATTTAGTTTTACTGGGCTGTCCACTCCCAGGCTGAACAGTGAACCTTGAAGGTAACTTCACCTCTGAGCTGAAAGGGTGTCTGGGGGCCATACTCTCGAGGTTTCTCCAGTCTCCTTTAGGCCAGTAAATCTGGTCTTTTTTGGGGGGGGAGTTAGAATTTTGTTCTACATCCTTCTCCAGCTCTGTCCAGAACCCTCTGTTGTGATCCTGGTCAGAGCAGTCAGTGGTGGTAGCCGGGCACCATCTAGCTATACTGGACTCAGTCCGGTGGAGGCCTTGGTAGCTGTGGACCTTTAGTCCTTCGGACTAGTCTTTTCCTTGTATCCTGTTCTCTTCATTCTCCCTTGCTCCCAAAGGGATGAGACCAGTGGAGTATCTTAGATGGCTGCTCACAGGCTTGTAAGACCCCAGATGCTACTCACCAAGGTAGAATGTAGAACACTCTCTTTATAAACCATGTTATGCCAATTGATCTAGATGTTCCCCGAGACCATGGTCCCAACAGTCCTCTGCCCAGCAATTCAGTCCCTTAGGGAGTTTGGATGTGTCTGGGGAGCTTCCATGACCTTTCCTTGTACAGGTTGTGCTGGTTTCTCCTGTATTGTGTACTGTCTCACCCTTCACACAAGATACCACTTATCTATTGCCTATTTAGTATTCCCCCCCCACCCCTCCCATCCCTAGTAACCAACAAAGATTGTTACATTTTGTGTGTGAACTTTTTCATGGGTTTTTACACTAGAGGTCTCAGACAATATTTGTCCTTTTGTGATTGACTTATTTCACTCAGCATAATGTCCTCCAGTTTCATCCATGTTATGAGATGCTTCACAGATTCATCGTTGTTCTTTCTTGTTGCATAGTACTCCATTGTGTGTACGTACCATAGTTTGTTTATCCATTCATCTGTTGATCTAGGTGGTTTCCATCGTTTTGCTATTGTGAACAATGCTGCCATGAACATAGGTGTGCATATGTCTACTTGAGTGACGACTCTTATTTCTCTAGGATATATTCCTAGGAGTGGGATTGCTGGATCGAATGGTATGTCTATTTCCAGCGTTTCGCCATACCATTTTCCAAAATGGTTGTATCATTTTGCATTCCCACCAGCACTGTATAAGAGTTCCCATCTCCCCGCAGCCCCTCCAACATTTGTTATTTCCAGTATTTTTGATTCGTGCCAGTAATGCTGGGGTGAGATGGTATCTCATTGTGGTTTTAATTTGCATTTCTCTAACGGCTAGTGAACTCGAGCATTTCCTCATGTGTCTGTTGGCCATTTGAATGTCTTCTTTGGTGAAGTGTCTGTTCATTTCTTTTGCCCATTTTTTGATAGGATTGTTTGTCTTTTTGTTGTAGAGGTGTTGGATTTTCTTGTAGATTATGGAGATTAGACCTTTGTCTGACTTGTACTGTCCAAAAATTTTTTCCCAGTCTGTAGGTTCTCTTTTTACTCTTTTGGTGAAGTCTTTTGAAGAGCATAGGTGTTCGATTTTTAGAAGATCCCAGTTATCTAGTTTATCTGTTGGGTTTTGTGTGTTGATGGTTATGGTTTGTATCCTGTTAATGCCATGTATTAAGGCTGGAAGTGTTGGTCCTATTTTTTCTTCTATGAACTTTATAGTTTTAGGCTTTATATTCAGGTCTTTGATCCATTTTGAAGTAGTTTTTGTATACAGTGTGAGGTATGGGTACCGTTTCATTTTTCTGCAAATGGATATCCAGTTTTGCCAGCACCATTTGTTAAAAGACTGTCTTTTCCCCATTTGATGGACTTTGGGCCCTTGTCGAAAATCAGGTTACTGCAGGTGGATGGATTTACATCTGGGTTCTCAATTCTGTTCCATTGGTCAGTGTCTCTGTTGTTGTACCAGTACCAGGCTGTTTTTTTTTTTGTTTGTTTGTTTGTTTTTTTAATTTTTAAGGGTTTAATTTTATAAATTTCTTGCAAGTTTTTATTTATAAAATTTAATGTGTTAGCAAAATTGTAATTTCCAGATTCTTAACTAAGAACTTAGAGCTAAGTTAATTAATAAATAATATTCAAACTCCAGCACAATTTCTAAAAAGAAAACAAGATATCAAAACCTCTGGTCACTAAATAGAATTTAATTTGTCCTATTTAATTTGCATATTAACAAGATATGCAAATGCATGTGGGTGATAACGTATGTAATTTGTTTTTGCCTTCTTACTTTTTTTCAATGATGCAAGATAAAATGGTCATAGAATTGTAAAGCTGGATGACTTTTAACATTTTGTCCTCTGAGTTTCTTATATAATATACGTTTGGGAAGGAATTTCTGGTTTCTGCTCTGACTTAGAAAGGAGACAAATGGAGACAAAGTTTAAGAAGAAAGGGATGTAGAGAAACTTGCAAAGATGCAAGTGTTTCAGCCCAGCAAAAAGCAGCAGCGTGAATGGGTGTGGGCTCCGCCAGTAAACCCCAGGCCCAGGCCTCTAGCTTCTCCTCTAAAGTTAACGACACACCCTGCTGAAGGGTGACCAGCTGCCTGGTTGTCCTGGGACTGAGTTCCCGGATGTGGTCCCCTCAGCGCTGGACCAGGAGAGACTGGGGAACCTGGGGAGCTGGCCGCCTCCCTCCAGGTGTGGACATGCTCTCTTGCCCGTGAGTTTAGGTTATAGAGACGAGGTCCTGTGGCCAGAGGGGTGATGGGACTTCCTGAAGACTGAATATGGAGAGGGCAGGAGGGGTCTGCGAGGGTGCACGGGCCCCATGGGAACAGTTGTGTGTTGGGGCTGCAAGGACTGCTGTGGAGGCACGACTGCCACAGGAGCAGTGCTGTGATTGGCCGGGGACCTTGATGCCATAAGGGCTGCTGCTGCTGTCAGAATAGGAGAGGGCGTGGGGTGGGGAGGGGACTGTCAGTCTTCCTGGGCCGCTCCTCCTCGTGGGCCTTCCCTTCACAGCCTTCTCTCCCCCAGAACCACTGAGCGGGGTCTTGGAACCCGTGGGAACATTCCAGTCCCAAACCTGGAAGACTCCCCACTGCGCCTCCACCAGACCCAGCTTCTCCACCCAGCATCAGACAGCGGAAGGCTGCTCAGACCTGGACCACTACTCTGTAACCGGGAAGGTAAGGGCTCCCAGCTATCACCCGGGAGCATCATCACTTTACACCTTAACAAAGAAATAGAACTCATAAACTCGTAGGGAATGACATTTGTCGAAATTGTGTCTCAGTTATTTAGAGCAGGAGTGGAAGAATTGTAATGTTCAGTGTGTTTCTTACTGAGGGTCAGGTCAAGCCTAGAAATTGATTTGGCAGCTATGGGAGCCCTCCCGTTCCTGGAAAAGCTTCTGGAGTGTCTGAGAAAGGCTGTACCCCCATCAGGCCTGGGCTTGGCTCACTGAAGCCCCATAGACCATGGGGGTTCTCCACTGTCCACCGATGGGAACTCACCTAGGTTCTCGCTCCTCTCCCTTAGATGTCTAGAAGTCATTTGGGTTCTAGGAACCAGCTACCGCCTACATTTATGTGGGTAAGTGAAGTCAAAGCACAAAAACCTCCCCCCACCCCAGTAGGACACAGCAGAACTGCCCCATAGGGTTTCCAAGGCTGTAAATCTTATGGAAGTAGACTGCCACCTCTTTCTCCCAGGTGGGTTCCAACTGCTGGCCTTTTGGTTAGCAGCTGAGCACTTAGCCACTGCACCACGGGCTCCTCAGCCTACACTAAATGAAGTTAAAATGCCAGAACTTCCTTCCAATGACAATGCAGCCACACCAGCCTCTCAAAAGGGCTCCAGGCAGCCAGTCTTCCTTCTCTTGTGTAAACATCACCTGTTGCTCTTTTAAAACTTAGTTCCTGCATAGGTTCACATTAGAATGCTCCCTGGTAGTGAGCTTCTAGCTGAGGATCTGATGATGGAAGCTCAGATACATGTCTATAGAATTGTTTTAACTGTAAATAGAAAATAAAGGAAGAAAAACCTGCGATTTTTCCCAGAAGCTTTGTATTTTACTTGTCTATGAATAAGATTCATGTGTACAAACACGTGGGAATGTTTGCACTCCTCCTGTGTTGCTACATTTAGCATGAGTTTACGTACACAATGACTCTTCAGACGCTTCTCACTGAGGGAAACTCCATGGCCATCTTAAATAAACACCAATGCCATTATCTGAGGGCAGTCTATTTTCTGTTCTCATCCAAACCTCAAGTCACAAAGGCAAAACATCCATACTTACAGGAGATACCAGTTTTTTCTACCTCTATCCAGTATGTGTATCAGGTGCTTTGATTCACACCAGTAGTAACCATCTGTTAAAGCCACATCTACATCTTTAGGAACTTTAACCAACAGACCTAAGTGCATACATTCACCTTGACATACCTAGTTTAGTTAGATTTCATAGCGAAAAGCATTAACTGGTGTGCTCCCAAGACAGAGGTACAGTGGAGACCTTGCCCTTTTTTAGGGAGTTGTTAAGATTCAGGGCCGTTAGGAGTTTACTGTCCGTTCTCCCTCATGCTCTGCTGGGGGCTCATCATGCAAGTCGCTGCTCCATGTGGGGCAGATCAGGCAAAAATCACTTAATTTTGCTGTAAATGTTTACAAAGAGGAATAATTTTAGCATGTTCTTAATTTTAAGAGATTCTTCTCAGGCCTTGGATGAAGTTTCAGCTCACTGTAACAAGACGAGTAAGGTCCCAGTCAACAGGTTAATTATTACATGGTTGATGGATAAAATCAGCTGTTTATGACATGGTTTGTACCTTTAAGTAAACAATTTCCTACAACAATTTAGCTCACATAGCTCCCTATAACGAATATTCTACAAGTTTTAAGTCAACCATCCTAGGAACTTTTGAAATAATTCAGGAAAGCTGTGCCAGTTTTTAGCTTAGTTTCTCTCTGCTGCAAACCTGGTCTTCCACAGATGTTTTGTAATGACGGGGCCAGGATTCTGCAAACCACATCTCTCTGCTTTGACATCAGCTGGATCCCTCCCTGTCAGCCTCTGTTGGAGGAGGAAGGGGGCGGGGAAGGGAGGGGGGCTGGCTCCTTCCTGTTTGGTTTTGTGGGTGTTGCTTTATTCCCAGTGCTGCTCCACCCTTCTTCTGGTAGCAGCAGTTGGATCCAGCTTGCAGTGTTGCCAGTCGGTGGGGCACTGCACCCCCTCTCTCCAAGACAGCAGCATCAGCCGGCTGGTAACCCTCCACAAAAGCCCAGGTCCAAGGCCCGCGGAGCCCCTCGTCTGAGCTCAGGGCCCCCAGCACCAGCTCAGCAGCGCCCCTCTCGCCAAAGGTCTGAGTTTCAGCTCCACAGGGCCTCTCTCCCAACCTCTTAAGGTTTAACCATTCTAACCACTGCTCTTTGTTCCTGCTCTGTGTTTGCCTTGTGGATCGAGGGGCCAGCCCTCCCCACCACCTCCCAAAGCTGGTTCAGATGTCAAGACTGATGATGCCACACACACCAAGATGGTACGAAAAAGTTTACTATTCACGTGCGGCGTTCTGGGGAGAGCAGCGCCGGCACCCAGGCCAGTTGGTTTGGCTTGAGTGAAAGGAAGGGTGAGTGGCTTTGGTGTGTATTGTGGTTAGGGGGTGAGGGTTTCAGTGCACAGGCAAAGGCCAGGGATTGCATACTTTGAACTTTCTGACGCCCAGAGGGAGTGCCTGGGCTTCCTTTCAGTTTGCTCAGTTGGGGGGGGGGGGGGTGAAAGGGGGAGGGGAGGGGAAGGGAGGGGTCAGGGTGTGAAAGCTATCACAGTCAACCAGGGGAAAACAGGGTCAGTTTCCCCCGTCCTAGGGGTGGTACCTCCTCCTCCCAGTTGCTACCTCCGTACTTGAACATTCGCCTTTTAGTTACTTAGCTATACCTAGCTAGCAATTCTTTACAATAGATTCTCTTTGTTAAAATAGTTGGTGTGGTTTCTGGCTCCTGCCTAGAATCTGACTACCACAAAATCTCCTTGGCGTTCTTGGCAGGCTTAGCATCCATGTAGAGGCGTGGTAGGTGGTAGGCGGATGGTATGTAACCTTTTCAGCGGCTACCTAACAAAGTGGAACGGCTGACTAAGCATTTCCGTGCAGAGGATCCCATACCTTCATCAAACTTATGCGTCTGTAACTTCTGGCTTCACCTGCTCCTTCTAGACAAGGAGGAATTGAAGAAAATGGGGCAGATAATTTCCTCTACACTGCATGTCTTGGAAATCTCATGTCAGTACATGAAGAATAGCCTTATTCTTTTAAACTGTTGCATGGTATTCCATAAGAGATGTCCCTGACTGTTTAACCACCCCTGTACTGACAGCCATTTGTGTGGCTCCCAATTTCTGCAGACGAGCAAACTGAAGCCTCCAGAGATTAAGCGGTTCCCTCTAAATAACGTCACCGGTAAATGGCAGAACTAAGATTTCTGTGAAACCATAAGGTGCCAGTGTCCATGCTTAAAAATATTTTTATTTTGAAATATTTTACGGAAACAGTTACAAAGAACCCACCACACTGTTGTGTTAAGTCAACATTCTGACACAACTGCGTCCATTTTAAAAGGAGAACAAATGAAGGCCCCACGTCCCCTCCCTGATCCCATCAGCGCCTCCTGCCTTGGGAAGGCAGGGCAGTGCCGTTTACACTTCTCCAATGCATGATTTTACACTCTGACGCCACAGAATTGGATCCACACGGTTTACTATATGTCAACAATGCTTCCATCCCAGCCACTATTCTAAGCGCTTTACATGCACGATTTCATTACCCCCCCCCGTCACTTCAGATAGAAGGTGGCACTACTGTCTTGTTTTACAGATACAGTGAAACACAAGTAAGTTTAAGTAACGTACCCCCGGATACGCAGTATGCTTAACTTTACAGAAATGGTATACTGCATTTGTTATATAGCTTCTGCAACTTTCTCAATATTGTTTTTTATTTGTATTGAAAGATACAGCTCTAGTTATTTCATATTGTCTTTCCAAAGTACCAAAAACAACCATTTACTTCTCTGTTCTTCTGCTGATGGAAACTTAGGCTTTTCCCAGTCTTGCTACCTAAACAATGTTGCAAAGAACAGTCTTATACTTGTCTCCTTCCTCACATAAAGGAGTTCCTCTAGGGTGCATCCAGGAGTGCAACTGCTAACTGGTGGAGAACACACAACATTACAAGATTTTGCAAACTGCCTGGCACAATAGTTGGCACAAGTTCCACTCACAGCAGGGTGAGTTCCCATTGGCCCATACTCTTACCCACATTTGGACTTCTAAAAATTTGTCAACGTGATGAGTGTGAGATGGTAATAGTTTGCACTTCCTGTGCTTCCTTCTCTGCATCGGCCTCTGGTGGCCGAACGCACTGAACACCTGACCAAAAGCCCTTCTGATCCCCACTCCTCTCGGGACCACAACTGTCCCAGTCCCTCTGGCTCTCCCCGCCCTCACTTCAGTTGAGGAGCAGAGGGGAGGGGGGGCAGGGTTGGAAGAAGCCTGCATGTTCCCCAGGCCAGGATGAGGTACAAGATGAGAACTGGTAGCTG
Organism: Dugong dugon; assembly: GCA_030035585.1. Taxonomy (NCBI): domain Eukaryota; kingdom Metazoa; phylum Chordata; class Mammalia; order Sirenia; family Dugongidae; genus Dugong; species Dugong dugon. The sequence continues at coordinate 22,871,203 of CM057481.1, read as the reverse complement.
GAGCAGTCAGAAACTGTCAACTGGAGCCACGCAGCTCAGAACCATGCACAGCTGGGCTCCTAACCAGCAGGAGTGTGGCTGTGGGTGGCTCCTAGTTAACACTTCACTCAGGGGACCCCTCAAAGAACTCCAATCCTAACTTAGCTGAACTAAATGCAGTTCTATAGCCCTAAACAGAGGCATCTTTGTGCAAAATCTCCTCTGCATGGCAAACAGACAAATAAGCACCCAACCCTGGCCTTCAGAGAGCTCAGTCTGGCTGCAGTAATGGGCATGACTGGAAACCCAGACAACACCCAGCAGTGAGGTGCAGACCCTAGGAGAAGTGGGGCCAGGGGAGAGGGCTCAGAGGAAGGACAAAGGTCAGGGAAGGCTGGGCCTTACAGAGTGAAGACCTGGGCCAGTAGGGAGATGGGTGGCACTGCAGGTTACGGGAGACAGTCCAAGAGGCAGGACAGTGCAGGGGTATTCAGGGAAGGGCAGTGAAGTCCAATCAAACACTATTACACCAAAATGTTCAACAGTTAGCTCCAAGTAGTCACATTATTACTATTTTTTCCTTTTAGCTAATCTATATTTACTAATATTCCTATAATAATCACATATTACATAATAACTAAGATTATTTGAAACCTCAGGCTGTTGAACAGACTGCATCAGTACAATCCCCAAAATGTTAACAGCTCACCTCAGTATAGAGGGATTTCTGTTGATTTTTACTTTTAGTCTTTGTACATTTTAAAATTAGATTTGAATGTTTAAAAATAAGCATATCTTATTTTATTAAAATGGTAGTAAAACACTCCTATTGGAGCAGGAACTCTATGAGGTGCTGTGAGGGATGGGGAGTGAGTGGGGGGATGAAAAACATGGACAGAAAAAAGGAGTTTCCATGGTTGTGGCACCAACTGGACTGGGAGCTGCGCCTCTGTGAGGGGTCTGGTCCTACAGAGCAGCTGCCCTGCCCAGCCCAGCCCAGCGCCTTAGTTAACCGGCCCTTGTTCTCACCAACCCCGGAAGCCAGGCAGCCAGCCAATCACTCATGTACACACGAGGAAACAGATGCAGAGGTTCAGTGACTTAGATCACTCTGCCAATAAAAGGCTACCCTGAGCCTGGAACCCAAGAGCTGATGACTCCAAGGCCCTTCCCAAGACCCTAGGCTCTGCCCAACCACTTCCAGTGCCAGCTTTTGGCACTGTCCCAGTATTGGGACACCTGATTCCCAGCCACGGGCAGCCACGGGCAGCCACTGTTGTACGAAAGCAAGGGGGAGGGTGGGTCAACCACAGGAAGGGGCTCCTCTTGGGTGAGCAGATAGGGTGCTTCACTCCAGACCACCAATCCTTCCCGAGTACAAAGCTGACAGTACAAGGCTGAATGGGCACCACAATACCAAAAGGAGATGCCTTCCCTGGAAAGCTCAGAGACACACTGAGGGGCCTGTCCCAGTATCTCACCCGCCTCCACCTAATACCAGAGCCTTCATTTTCACCTGCCCATATGGCAATCCAGAGGACGAGATTACCTGTACTCCACTGAAGAAGATAGTTTCTTCCTCCACTTGCCACTGAGACAACTTTGTTTGTGCCTATAACAGATAACCAAAAAGCCAGCTATGAAGGCTGAAGCTCCAGCCAGAACTCCCTGGGAGGCATCTGGGGAGACCAGAACGAGTTCTTGATGCTGAAGCTGCCGTTTTTAAGGTCAAACAGAATAAGCACCATCACAGGCCAAACTTAAAGAGAAACTTAGGATCCATCTGGCCCCTTCCCAGCAGCCACAGCCCACCATGCCACAGACGTTCTGTCCAACCACAAAGGCCAGGGGTCTCTCCTTTTAAAGCTGTGGAAGGAATCCTGGCTGGGGGAGCCCTAGGCCATCGAACAAAGGCCACTCCTGGGACTCTGAGCCTCCAGAAGGGTCCCAAAGAACATGCTGCTGCTCTTCCCTAGCATCTCACTTCTCAGTGGATAGGATGGGGACTGCCTGAGTTTTTAAATCCTCAGGATTTTCTGCCACTAGCTTCCAAAATAGGAAGGACTGGGCCCTCTGTGAAGGTTTTTCCCATGCTGCCTTCAGTTAAGGGTTCTCTAGCAGGGTAGCTTGGAATGCCCCTACAATGTCAGGCCCCAGACTAGTCTCTAGTATGGTTTTTCACATGCCGAGCCAAATTTGAAGACCACCTGAAGGTCTTCCCACAGTCTCTGCATTTGAAGGGTCTCTCCCGAGTATGCAATCTCTTGTGGCTAAGGAGCTGCGAACCTTTCGTAAAAGATTTCCCACACATGTTACATTTGTGGCACTTTTTTCCAGTGGGTATGTTCTGGAGTCCAGTGGGCCTAGAGCTCTGGTCATTAGCTTCCTTACAATTTTCCAGGGGCTTCTCCTCACTGGGTTTGAATTCCTGTAAACTCAACCCTGTGTCCTGGCAGGAAGACAACCCAGACGGGCTGTGTTTGGACTGTGCCGCTCTGGTGTGTTTTCTCTCATGAACATAGAGGGTGTTTCTTCCCATGAAGTCTTTCCCACACCACTGGCATTTAAAAGGTCTCTCTTTACTGTGAATTCTCTGATGATTAACAAGGCGATAATTTCTATCATAAGACTTCCCACAAAGATTACATTTATAACGCTTCTCTCCACTGTGTATCCCCTTATGATCTAAAAGAGTTCTTTTACGAGTAAAGGTTTTCCCACATTCTTCACACCAAAAAGGTTTCTCATTGGTGAGGATTTTCGGCTGCAGATCTGGAGTTTTCTCACATTCGTGGTACTCGTAACGTTTTTCAAAAGAGTGACTCCTATGATGTCGGGAGAGGTTGGAACTCCATCTGAAGGCTTTCCCACATTCCCTGCACTGATAAGGCTTCTCTCTGGTGTGGATTCTCTGATGGATGAGGAGGAATGAGAGATTACGGAAGGCTTTGCCACACTGGCTACATTTGTAGGATTTCTCAGTGGTGTGACTGCTCTGAGAAGCTTGGAACACTTGGTCCTGACTAAACAGTGGCTCCCCCTCAGGTTTTCTTTTAATGGCATGCCTCTTCTTATGAACAATAAAGGCTGACCTATGGGTAAACTCTTTCCCACATTCACTACACTGGTATGGTTTTTCGCCTGTGTGAATTCTCTGATGATCAATGAGGGATTTCTTTCGAGTAAAGCTTTTCCCACACTGCTGACACAGAAAAGTTTTCTCCTCAGTGGGGGCCTTCAGGGGCTGGCTGCAGCTGGAGGTCAGCCTGAAGTCTTCCCTACATTTGCCTTGTTCATACAGCTTTTTCTCCTTGTGCATTCTCATATGACGAGTAAAGTTTGACCTCCACCTAAAGGTTTTCCTACATTTGGTACATACATAGGGTTTCTCCTGGGTGTGAATCCTTTGATGTTCAAGAACATACGATTTACAGTGGAAGGATTTCCTACACTGGCTGCAGTCAAAGGGTTTCTTCCCACTGTGGTCTCTCAAATGATGATCAAGTCCTGAGCCACAGGTGAAAGCTTCCCCATTCTGATTAGATTCAAGAAATTCCTGCTTAGAATGGGTTTCCTGGTGCAGACGATAGGCTGATCTGCGTCGGAAAGCTTTCTCACATAAACTGCACTTGTAAGGTTTCAGTCCAGTGTGAATTTTCTCATGTCGCGCACAGTTTGAGCTCCACCTAAAGGCTTTTCCACACACCCTGCATTTAAACAGTTTCTCTTGAGCGTGAAGTCTCTGATGGCATTCAAGATGGGAGCTATGACTAAAGGTCCTCCCACAGTCACTGCACTTATACAAGGTCCCCACCAAGGGAAGTCTCTGTCCATCTTGGTGATGAAAGCTAAGGCTGTAGTCTTTCCCACGTGCGTCCTTTTCATTCCCTTTTAGTACCACATGAATTCTCTGATGTAGGCTAAACCCTCCGATCATGTGTCTGAGCCCTTTCTCATGTTCCTTGTAGTCACAGTGGTGTGAACTTGGTCTGAAGTGTCTGCCATAGTCACATTTAAGAGATCGCTTTCTTCCAGAAACTCTCAAATGTGTTAAATGTTTTAGGTTAAGACTATTACTTCCTCTTGATTCCTCGGATTCTTTTCCTGTCCTGTGACTGAAATCAGTCTTTTCTTTCTTAATTCTCATTAGCATGGGCGGTCCCCATTGCTCCTTTAACCCGCTCTTCAGTTCAAAAGATTCTCGAAACCCTGTTCCCTCAGAAACACTCATCACAGGGCATCCTGATTGCACTGCCAAGGTTTCTGCTTCTTCCAAAGGCTGACGTTTTAAGATGAACTTGTTTGTCTTAATCTGGAGCTCACCTGCTGACACAAAATAAAACACAAGAGAATGTACTCTTTTCCCATACTTGGAACTGAAGAAAGCACCAAGGGGCAATAAATGCCATGACCCTGGACAGTGAAGCTTTTTGTCTGACTGCCAATACCTTCACAAAATAGTCAGGGATAAAGCACAGTACAGAAGAGAATCTCAGATAACAGAGGAGAGAGGAGGAGAAGCAAGATGACACTGCAGCTAGAGATATACAGCAATCAAATCCAACTGGAGAATAAAAAGGGTGGGGAGGGGAATGTTAAATAGCAGGAGCACCTCCCACTGCTGCTCAGTCAATTCTGACTCATGACCACCCAATGAACGACAGAATAGAACTGATCCATAGGGTTTTCTTGGCTGTAATCTTTATGGAAGCAGACTGCCAGGCCTTTCTTCCATGGTGCTGTTGGGTGGGTTTAAACTGCCAACCTTTATGTTAGTAGTCAAGTTCAAACCATTTGCACCACCCAGGGACCTAACAGCAGCAGAGAGGAGAGGAATCATGGCATGGGAGCATGATTGGAAGATACTCAAAAGTCAAGGGATGGGGCTCCAAGAAGTGTAGCTGAAAGACCTGGACATCAGGCCTATCACAGACAGAAGGACCAAGCAAAGAAGACGATCAAAAGTGGGAGGAGGGCTCCTAAGACCAGGATGGGGTGGGTGCAGGAAACTCAGCAGGAGTGCAGGCACAGGGTGGAGGAGTTGCATTAATGAACGGAAAGGAAAGGAACAGTGAAATCCTCTGGTGAGTAAGAGCTGTTACTGAGGTCTGGCTGGGAGAGGGGCAGGGCAGGAAATGAATGGCCTCTAACAGGTAGCCTGGAGGGGAGAGGCCCAGGGACCCAGTACCCCTTAGAACCATTGTCAAAGACCTTCCTTCCAGCAAACAATGGAGTAAGTCCCCAGTAGACATGAGAGAGGGGCAGGACCTGGTAGGTTCTCTGGAACTCACCTGCAGAGGCAGCACCTGGATTCTCTCTTTGCTGAGCTCCCTGGACATTCAGGCCCCACGGCCCCCTTCCCTCCAGCCAGGAGATCAGAGCAGGTTTGGGGAATGGCCCCACTGCAGAAGAGAAAGAAATGGCATGGGAAAGTAGATGACTTACACGGAACTACTCTTCAGGACCCTCTCAGGCCTATGGCCCTGGTAGGGAGGAGGGAAAGGCCAGGGAGGCAAGTAGAGTAGGCTAGGACAGGATGCTCAGATATTTCTAACAGCACTGAGCAGAGATCAGAAAGGCTGAGAGAGGTCACAGCCAAAAAGATCCCTAGGACTCTCTGGAGGTGCAAACCACAACTCAATCAGTTAAATAAGCCAACATTTTTTGAATGCCTACATGGTCTAGGAACTTGACACATACTACCTTTAATCTTTACAATGACTCTGTATAATAGGCATTATTATCGCCATTTCTCAAAAGAGGGAGACTGAGACTCGTAGATTAAGTGGTCTTCTTAATAGTTAACAGAGCCAAGATCTAAACCCAAGCCAGGCCCGTTTTAATGCACTGCAATGAAAACCAACAAGGCAGAAGTAAATGTGGGTAGAGGCATGAGGACATCGAGGCCTTACCTAGAGAAGCCACGTTCCCATAATTCTCCAGCATCACATCCCTGTATAGGTTCTTCTTGGCAGAGTCCAGCCATCCCCACTCGTCCTGGAAGAAGATCACCTCCACATCCTTGAAAGTCACAGCCTCCTGAAAAAACACAGTCTTGTGCCCTAGACCTGGTCCACAGCTCCTGGCTTTCAGGATGGGGCAGGGGTATAGGGCGTTCAGTAAGTACAGGATGGATCCAGCAAAGATGAAAGAGAAGACCATCTCCCTGCAGAAGAGCTCTGGGCTCTGTGGTGATAATCTGGGGTGTGGGTCACAGGACAGAGAAACCCAGGACCAGAGGGAGCTGCAGCTCCCCGCATTACACAGTGGTGCTGGAACATCAGGAAGGACCAAATGCTGTGGCTCACCTGGGGCTCGTCAGGCAGGGGTCTGGTTGCCGTCACCCCATCTCCTGGGCGCCCCTCTCTTTGGGGAACGGTAGGCACCTGGGCAGGAGGATCTGAGGGAGAAGAGCGAGCCCTGAAAGAACAACCCAGCATGGGGCACCCCACTGAGAAGCCCACTCTCTCCTGGACACAGAGGACTCCTGGGCCCACGAGCAGGCACAGACTGTTTTTAAGCACCAGTTTCACATTTCCCCAGTGTCTGTGGGGGCTGCGGGTCGAGGCGGAGTGAGGATGCGATGAGAGGAAGAGCTAGACATGGGTCACGGAAGGGGTGGAGAGGACACAGAGCAAAGGGCAAGGACAGAAAGGGATTCTTAAGAGAGGACAGAGGGTGCAAAGACGACCCTATAGGAAATTCGGGAGGTATGGCATGCTGGGGTCTCACAGCCAGGTGGCAAGTACCAGATCGCCCAGGCAGGTGTTCATGTACTCTGATTTCATAGGGAGGCTCCAGGTGGTCCCACAGGACAGAGGTGCTCCTGACAGGTGAAGCAGGGGGCCAGATCTGTGCTGTCTGCAGGGCTCCTGTGCCCATCCAATGCACATCTGGGCTCTGGGCAGGGGCTGGGTCCTGGCGAGGAGAAAATGCTGTGAGAGGATCCCCATGGGAACCAGAAAGCAAACTCAGAGAAGAGGCCACACAGCCAAGCTCTAAAGAGCAGAGGCCCAGGGAAGGGTGAGGCAGGCCCTTTATTACCTACAAAACCAAAAAAACCAAACCCATTGCCACTGAGTCGATTTCGACTCATAGCAACCCTACAGGGCAGAGTAGAATTGCTCCATAGGGTTTCCAAGGAGCAGCTAGTAGATTCAAACTGCCAAACTTTCAATCAGCAGCCGAGCTCTTAACCACTGCGCCACCAGGGGTCCTTATTACATACAGGTAGAGGGGAAAGGACCCTCTTAAGCCCTCAGGCCCAGTCTTCTGCCTCCCTGGGTTTTGACAGGCCGGGCAGGAAAGGGCACGGGAGAGTCAAAGTGGAGACAGATTCCAGCTCTACATAAGCAAGCACTTGGAAAGTCAGTAACAGCACTGCTGTCAGGATCAACAGTGACGCCTCCGTCTTCCTCTCCCCCTCCGTCCCCACTCCTCCGGCCTGGAACTTAGATATGAGAGAGAAGGAATCTGTCCCAGGGAGTTGAACAGATAAGGGCTCATAGCAGAGATGCAACATCTACCAAGTGTCAGGAACTGCTCTAGACACCGATGTGTAAAGCGACCTTGATGAGGCAGGGTGGCCCCCAGATTACAAACGTGACTGAAATATTAACACTGGTAACAAAAGCAACATCAATTCAGAGGTCTGCCATGGAACCACAGAAGAAGAAGTCTCAGGGTGGACTGAGGGCCCATCCAAGCAGTGACCAGAAAGGAAGAGGTCTTTGCCCTGAGACGTGGAATAGTTCTGGTCTCGGGGAAAGGCTGTCTCTGAGGGAGAGATATCAACAGGAAGCTACAATCAATGAGCTTTGAGATTTTCTGGTCATGTGGCCAAGACATTCTCTACACTGAGATGAATGAATCTTAGCCTGAGGCCACTAAGCAGCTGATGCAGAGTTATAGATTAAAGATGATGGGCTGACCACACTGGTGCATCTTCTGTTCCTTCTCAAACCTACTAAAGGGGGACTAAAGAAACAGTAAGAATACAGAGGCATGCTGGTGGCTCAGTGGTAAAGAGCTTGGCTGCTAACCAAAAGGTCTGCAGCTTGAATCCTTGGAAACCTTATGGGGCAGTTCTACTCTGTCCTATAGGGTCGCTATAAGTAGGAATCAATGGCAATGGGTTTGTTTTTTGTCTTTTAAGAATATAGAAGCATCGCCAAATGAGGTTAGGTGCAAACTTTCCCAGGTCCTAGGTTTTCACATTTTGGTTACTCAAGTAAACCACAGGGTGATTCTGTAACTTCATATCATCTTGAGGACTTCTGTACATTCTTCAGAATTTGGGGGACTCTCTCCTAGGCCCAGGTTTTTGTTTTTCTAATTTCTAACCAGCTTTCAACCAGTTACGCCTTCTGTTCACTGGCAGTGCTTTCGTGGAGTTTTTAGATATTACCTCTGGTGCTAAAGGAGTTGATTATAACCAAGTTGTAATTTTCTAACTACTGCATACCTTCTTCTTTTATAAATTATTTTTAAATCTTTTTAAATATCTCATTGAGGTTTCCCAAGTTCCTCATCCGTGGCTTCTTCTCTTCCTCCCTACCTACCCCCACCCCCTGCCCTCCCACGCACACAAAACAAATCCTCATACTGAGGAAGAAGCAACACGGTACATATGGTCTGCTCTTCTGGGTCTTACCTTGTACTCCTTGTACTTAGAAGCCATGAGTCCTGAACCTAAGTGTCCCTCTCCTTACAAACAAAAGACATGACTCCCACCTTAAAGGCCTGTGTCAGTATCAAGTCAAATTAGACACTATGTGAAGATGGGCTTTGGACACTGTAAGCTACAGTGTCCAAAGGCTACTTTACAGTTATTGATGGATATTTGCTGACCCTCTTCACAGTGCTGATGTCCTCTGGGAGGGTGGCAAGGGCTACCTGCTAAAAGATCCATGGCTCAGGGCCAGTTCTCAGATGTTCAAGTACAGGGGAACAATTCAGCTCAGAGGCCCACCCCATCCCCGACAAGCTGGCTCCCTGGCAGGTAGAGCCGCCCTCACTCACCCTCTGTGGTGTCCCATCGAGGTCTCTCTGCAGTTCCTCCAGCAGGGCCACGGCCTCCTCCCCGTTCCCGGGGCGATGCAGCTGCACCCAGGTCCGGAGCTCCCCGGGCAGGATGCTTAGGAACTGCTCCAGCACCAGCAGCTCCAGGATCTGGGCCTTGGAGAGGACGTCAGGCCTCAGCCACCAGCGGCAGAGTTCCTGGAGTCGGCTCAGAGTTTCCAGCGGCCCAGAAGACTCATGGTAGCGAAGCTGCCTGAAGAGCTGGCGGAAGAGTTCCTGGCCAGGACGGTTGAGCGTCTGTGGTCTGGCTGCTCGCACTGAAGTGTAGCCCTCGCCCTCTTCCTTCTTTGCCACCTGAGGGCGCCCTCGTTCCCTTGAAGCCTGGGCCCGAGGCCCTGGATAGGCAGCATACCACCTGCCTGGAGGCATCTCTCACGTTCAGGGCCTACCTAGATGAGCACAAACCAAGTCTGCTTTAGCCGTGTAGCTGTTGGGTCCTCGGGAGCATCTTCTCAGCACTGGCGTGGACAATGTCATTTGCTGGAATGTCAGAAGTCACTGGCAAGAGACTAAAATAACCAATATTCCTGTTCAGAAGAGAATGAGAGAATGATGTCTATCATACACGGTACCACTAGATGCTGTTAGTTGGGACTACCTTTGGCTGTATAAGAAGAGGGCACGTGAGTATAAGCCTTTGCAGAGACATGTCTGCCAGTACCAAGCAGACCAAGGCGAGACTGTGTAGTCATGTACTGGGATAAGCTAAGAAAATATCCCAGAATACAACACAAAGAGACACAGAGATTGAAAATATAAAATAAAAGCTAAGAGACATGGGGCACAGATCTAGAAGTTTCAACATCTGTCTAACTGGAATTTCAGAAAGAATGGAAAAATAGGCAATTATGTGCAGAAACAACGGCCAGAAGTTTAGAATCACAGCGAGTGTTGAGTCAAAAACAATCCCTCAACACACACACACACACACACACACACACACACACACACACAGGCAAAACTTCAGAACATCAAGGATAAAGAGCAAAATCCTAGTATCAATAGAGAAAGAAGACTGATTATCTACAAATGACAGCAGTCAGTAATCAAGCTTATCATCAACAACACTAGATTCTATAAAACAAGGGTGCAATATCTTAAAAGTGGCAGAGGAAAATAACCCTTACCCTAAAACTACATATTTAGCCAGGAGTAAGAAGAAAATAAAAACATTTCTAGGCATACCTAAAGACTCAGAAAATTTGCTAACCTAGATCCTCAGTGAAAGAATTAAAAGATGTGCTCCAGTAAGAAGAAAAATGAACACTAAATAGTGGGATAAAAAAAAATGTAGCAATCACAAAAAGACAAATATTGTACTATCCCACTATTATAAAAAGTCAAAAATAGATGTACACACAGAAAGCAAAGTTCTTTGATGGTTACCAGGGATGGCAGGGAAAGGGAGGGAGAATCACTTTCTTTGTAGTAGACACTTGTTACTTTTGGTGATGGGAAAGGCAATCACAAATATGAACCACAGCCTCATCTAGCCTGAGACCAGAAGAACTAGATGGTGCCCGGCTACCACCACCAATTAAGCATTCTTACCAGGGATACAACAGAAGGTCCTGGACAGAATGGGAGAAAAATGCAGAACAAAACTCAAATTCCTAAAAAAGACCAGGCCTACTGGACTGATAGAGACTAGAGGAACCCCCAAGACTATCCCCTAAGATATACTCTGAACTTGGAATTGAAGCTATTTCTGGAGATTGGCTTATAAAATAAACAGTATCACCCATGAGTAATGTGCTTCCTTAAACAATTAACTATATGAGACCAAACAGTCAACATTTACCTGAAAGCAAAGATGTGAAGGCAAGGAGAGGAAGGGAAGCTAGATCAATGGAAACAGAACAAACAGAATGGAAATAATGAGAATGCTGACACATTGTAAAAATTGTAACCAACGGCATGGAACAATTTCTATACAAACTGTTAAAGGGGAACCTAATTTGCTGTGTAAACTTTCACCTAAAACACAATAAAATATTGTTTTTAAAAATGTGGGATGTAAGTCAATAAATCAGAAGAGCAGGTTGATAAAAATAAGTATGGTGAAAAATATAAAATTAAAATTTCAAAGTAAGTCAGTTGTACATGCTGTAGTTATACTTTTGTCCTAGAAGACAAGGAGGCTAAAGAACCAGAGTACCTTACCCAGCAGTAACCTGAGCCAGGGAAAAACACATCAAACACCTGACTCCATGGTAATGTCAACTGAAGCCCATTAACTAGTAAAAAACAAACAAAAAAAACCCATTAACCATTGTTTACACTCCCCAGCACGTATGCACGTTGTTCTCCCTACATGTTTTAGCATTAGATGTTATTGTTGTTAGGTGTCATAGAGTCAGTTCCAACTCATAGTAACCCTATGTACAACAGAACGAAACACTTCCAGGTCCTGTGCCGTCCTCACAATCGTTGCTATGTTTCAGCACATTGTTGCAGCCACTGTGTCAATCCATCTCATTGAGGGTCCTCCTCTTTTTTGCTGACCCTCTTCTTTACCAAGCATAATGTCCTTCTCCAGGGACTGGTCCCTCCTTGATAACATGTCCAAAGTACATGAGATGAAGTCTCACTGTCCTCGCTTCTAAGAAACATTCTGGCTGTACTTCTTCCAAGACAGATTTGTTCATTCTTCTGGAAGTCCATGGTATATTCAATCTTCTTCGCCAACACCATAATTCAAAGGCATCAATTCTTCTTTGGTCTTCCTTATTCACTGTCCAGCTTTTGCACGCATATGAGGCAGCATTAGATGATACGGTATATAAACACGCAATTCTCACCATTTTGCACGGACTTCTACAGAGGTGACTCTTTGCGCTTCGCTGTTGTGAGACTTCTGGCACAGATCTCCACATGTAAGTTCCCTGATAAAGCCTGGTCTGATCAACCTGGCTTTTACTGATTCTTTTTCGAAATCTGACCTGTGCCCCTCAGTACTCTTCCTGCTGCTGGTCTGGTGGGGTGTGACATTGGGCAATCGTAAGCCTGGATAAAGCTAAAAACTTCAAGGGCCTTTCAAATTCTGAATAAAAAGCCCAGAGCACTGTGAAAAGATGGAGGCTAGACAGGCTTGTTCAGGTATCCTAATGCTGCAGGGCTCCCCCAAGGCCTTGACTAGCTTTGGAAGAGGACAAAAGAAAAGCTTCATTTATCAACTTGTTGACATTATACCACAACTGTGAACACCCAGGCCTGTGAAGGAACCTGGGCTAGATCTTACTCTCAGGCATCTTTCCCCTAAAGCTTCGTACCTTAACCCAGAAACAGAACGAACAAAATGAAAACAATGAGAATGTTGACACATTGTGAAAACTATAACCAATGCCATGGAACAATCTGTGTAAAAACTGTTAAGTGAGAATCTAATTGCTATGTAAAGTTTCACTTAAAACACAATAAAATATTTTTTTTAAAAACCCGCACACAAATGTTCATAGCAGCTTTATTCTTAATTGCCAAAAACTGGAAGCAATACGTTTTTCAATAGGCAAGTGGATAAACAAACTGGTATATCCATACCAAACCAAAACCAAATCTGCTGCCCTCAAGTCAATTCCAACTCATAGCAACCGTGTAGGACAGAGTAGAACTGCCCCAAAGGGTTTCCAAGGCTGTGATCTTTACGGGAGCAGATGGCCACATCCTTCTCCCCCAAAGCAGCTGGTGGGTTCGAATCTCGGACCTTACAGTTATCAGCCAAGCACTTTAACCACTGAGCCACTAGGGCTCCTTGTACATCCATACAAAACCAAAACCAAACCCGCCGCCATCAAGTCGATTCCGACTCATAGCCACCCTACAGGAGAGAGCAGAACTGCCCCATGGGGTTTCCAATGAGCAGCTGGTAGATTCGAACTGCCGACCTTTTGGTTAGCAGCCGAGCTCTTAACCACTGTGCCACCATGGCTCTGTACATCCATACAATGGAGTATTACCCAGTGATAAGAAGAAATGAGTAATCAAGCCATGAAAAGACAGGGAGGAACCTTAAATGTAGGCTGTTAAGTGAAAGAAGCCAATTCAAAAAAGCTACATACTGTATGCGTGTAACTATAGGACATACTGGAAAAAGCAAAACCACAGAGACAGTGAAAAACTCAGAGGTTGCCAGGGGGCCAGGGCTGGGGCAGAGGGATGAACAAGTGGAGCTGAGGGGATTTGGGGCACAGTGGAACTATTTTATATAATATTGCATTATAGCCCAAAGAATAAAATAAGTCTCCATGAGCATACAATGACATAGCTAAATGACTGAATAAATACATAAAAGGTGGAGAAGGAACAGAGGCATCAGGGAAATAGAAAATCACCATTAGAACGCCACAGTAATAACTGTTGCAGGCAAGATCCACTAATGAATGCTAATTAGTGAAAGTTTAAGAAGAAACAGGATATTCGCATAGTCTCAAAGTATCTTCCCCCAAATATTTATTAATTACACAGGGAAAAATACTAACTTCACAGTGATGATAGCTGGTGGACACCAGGTGATCAAGGTTAACATCACTAATAATAAAGATATATGACAGTATCCTCAACCTAAGTATGAGAAAACATCAGACAGAACCAAATTGAGGGACATTCCAAAATGTAATACAAAATACTTCAAAAGCGTCAAGGTCATGAAAGACAAAGACAGACCGAGGAACTGTCTCAGACTAAAGGAGACTAAGAAGACAACTAAATGCAATGAGAGATCCTAGATTGGATCCTGGAATGGAAAAAGGGCACTAGTGAAAAACTGATGAACTCTGAATAAAATCTTCAGTTTACTGTAGCATACCAATGCAAACAGCTTAATTTGGTGATTGTACTGTGGTTATACAAGACATTAAAGTTAGTTGTGGAGCCATGAAGGGTGGATGAACCCCTGAAACTACTGCCCTGAGATAATCTTTAAACCTTAAACCAAAAATATTCCCTGAAGTTTTCTTAAAACCAAACAATAGTTTAGCTTAACTAGTAAAGAATGTCTGCCTTGAGCATTATGCTCTTTTAAGACCTATCTATGAGTCGCAATCAACTCAACGGGAACGGGTTTGATTTTTCTATATGGGATCAAACTGACAAAAACAACTCGAAAAATTAGATCTGGTGGCGCAGTAGTTAAGAGCTCGGCTGCTAACCAAAAGGTCGGCAGTTCAAATCCACCAGCAGCTCCTCTGAAACCCTATGGGGCAGTTCTACTCTGTCCTAAAGGGTCACTATAAGTTGGAATCGTCTCGACGCAATGGGTTTTTGTTTTTATGTCCCAGGCACTAAAGTCATAGCAGTGAATAAAGCAGACAAAAAGTACTGCCTTGAGGGGCTTATGGGAAGACAAACAATCAAATAAATAAAATATATGGTATGTTAGATGGTGGCAGGTGCTATGGAGTAACATCAAACAGGGAAAAGGAATAGGAAGTCTAAGATCAGGAAAGGAAAAAAAAAACAAGCTCAAAACTTCTGTCTTGTAAAGAACATTACGATCTACCTGAGGGAAATGGGGATGCTCACAAGAGCTCTTTCAGATGGTTTCTAATATAAAAATACCAGTAGGTTGTGTTTTATTATAATTTATATTTTTACTCTCAAGCAACTCTGTGACATCCCTGAGTGCACGAGCACTCACACTTCCTGGATGCCAGGAGCTATGGAAAGTCTAACCGCAGAACAGTGAGTATTTTCCATGCTTTCATCAGTTTAATTTTAAAGTACATATCGAGGTGTACCTTCAAAACAGTCCTGTATTTTTGGTTTACAATAAGAACGGACTTTTTTTTTTTAACCAAAATCTGTCTACCTTTCTTCAGCATTAAGATAACATATAACCAGTTAGCAATCTTATTCGTCAGTCCCTGAATACGTACACAGACATACACACGTATAGAAGAGATGGAAGTTCCCTCAAACTGCTTAATCAAAGTACTGCTACAACCATTGGCTGGCCCTTCGTTTCAAAACAACAGAACAAATATTAGTGAGTTTTCAGTTTTCAACTGCAAACAGTCTGAAACAGAATACTGTTTTTTTCTGGCCCCCACTTTTAAATTAGGACACCATTCTCTGATTTCTTAGGACTGTGTAAGTCCGAATAGAGTATAATTATTTGATTAGAGCTGTATCTAGAGTTTATAAGCTGAATTTTAATGGAGTAGCTCTTTCATTTTGAAGACAATCACCCTAACAAGAGTTTGCTATTTTTCTGCACAAGCTTCACTTGTTTGGCATTGTAACAGACTTCAAGGAAATGTGAACTACGGGAAATAAACTGCAAACAAAATGTTCTCTTTTAATTATACTTGCAAAAAATTGTTCCAGTGGTATATCACAGTGCTAGCATCAATTTTAACCAAAATATGAATAAATGCATTCCAGTTTACAATGTTAGTTTTTAAAAAGCAACAGTGTGACCCCATTTCATAATAAAAATGTGCATATACATGTATATGCGTTTGCATAACTACGTACAAAGAAAAAAATGTCTGAAAGTCTCGGAACGAAAAGATATACCAGTGGGGTTTTTTGTTTGTTTCGCTTTTAGTTCTTGTGTGTGTGTGTGTGTTGAAACTATACAAAGCAAAACATACACCAATTCAGCAATTTCTACATGTACAATTCAGTGACATTGATTACATTCTTCGAGTTGTGCAGCCATTCTCACCCTCCTTTTCCGAATACCAATGGTTTTTTGGATTGCGGTTACTTTTACTTTCTTTACACTTACCTGTGTTATCTAACTGTAATGAATACGCATTACTTGCATAATGGGGTAAAAAGAGAAAGCACTACACCAAATTCCCTACACCGGTGTGCCCCGGGAGGCGAACGGGTTCACGATATGCCTTCATGGACCGAGGAGTGTCCGGGGTGGAGGCCGGATCCCCAGCAAGAGTACCCCGCGGCCGGGGCGCAGCCTCGAGGCCGGGCCGCATACTTCGCCCCCCGGGCAGGGCCGAGCGCCCCACCGCCCTCCCAGAACCCCGTGCCGGCAAAGCAACCCCAACGCCCGCCGCGCCCCGCCGGGCCGCTCACCGACTCCGCCGCGGGCCAACAGGCAGTCCTCCGGCTGCGGCCACAGCAACCAGCCCCACGCCTACCCCCCCGCTGGCAAGGGTCGCGCACGCGCGTCCCCGCCGCGGGTCCTCCGCCGCCTCTCTAGGAAGCTGGGAGGGCCCAAGTCTCTGGTTCTTCCTCGGTGCGGCGAACTGAGGCAGCCGGGCTTACTCGCGAGAGCCTTGAACCGCCTCTGTTCTCCAACCCCCTCTGCCCCACTGGACGCTCGCACTCCAGTCGGAGGTCCATTCGGGCCCCAGAGCCCTGTCAGCCTTGGCCTGTTTTCCCACATTCCTTCTCATGTGGGGGCAGGACTGGCCTTGAGGCTTTCCCACCTCTTTCCCCTTCCTCCTCCGAAGGCTTCCCTACCTATTCAAGGTAGGAGTCAAAATAAGAAACCACAAGATGTGTAGCTGAGCGGTTCTGGCAGGGAGGGAGCTGTTAAGAAGGCCACTCATTCTCTTCTGTGGCCCCCTACGATAAGGGGAACTAGACAAGTCCAGACCAAGATATCCCCCCACCCCCAGCAGCCACCTTGGTGGCGCCCTTTGATTTGTTGTTGCTAGTTGCCGGCCAGTCGGTTTCAACTCACAGCGACCCCACATGACAGTAGAATTGCCCCCATAGAGTTTCCTAGGCTACAATTTTTTACAGACAGAAGTCCAGATCACACAGTGGTTAACGGTTTGGCTGCTAACTGAACGGTCGGAGGTTGGAACCCACCAGCCCCTCTGTGGGAGAAAGATGTGGCAGTCTGCTTTCATAAAAATTACAGCCTTGGATCCCGTTCCTTGGAATATATCCTAGAGAAATAAGAGCCATCACACGAATAGATATATGCGCACCCATGTTCATTGCAGCACTGTTCACAAGAGCAAAAAGGTGGAAACAACCTAGATGCCCATCAACCAACAAATGGATAAACAAATTAGGGTATATCCAGACAATGGAAAATACTAGGCAACGATAAAGAACAGCGATGAAGCCGTGAAACATAGCATGAAGGAAGCTGGAGGTCGTTATGCTGAGTGAATTTAGTCAGTCACAGAAGGGCAAATATTGTATAAGACCACTATTATAAGAACTCAAGAAAAGGTTTAAACACAGAAGAAAACATTCTTTGATGGTTACAAGGGTGGGGAGGGAGGATGACGGTTATTTACTAATTAGATAGTAGATAAGAATTACCTTAGGTGAAAGGAAAGACAGCACACACTACAGGGGAAGTCAGCCCAAGTGGACTAAACCAAAGCTAAGATGTTTCCTGAATACAATTAAACACTTTGAGGTCTGGGGACCATGCTTTCAGGAATTATTGAGGTCAATTGGCATAACAAAGCTTATTAAGAAAACATTCTGCATCTTACTTTGGTGAGTGGCATCTGGGGTCTTAAAAGCTTGCAAGCAGCCATCTAAGATGCATCAATTGGTTCCAACCACCTGGAGTAAAGGAGAATGAAGAAAACCAAAGACACAAGGAAAGTATTAGCCCAAGAGACAGAAAGGGCCACATAAACCAGAGACTGCAACAGCCTGAGACCAGAAGAACTAGATGGTGCCCGGCTACCACCAATGACCACCCTGACGGGGAGCACAACAGAGTCCTGCATGGAGTAGGAGAAAGGTGGGGTGCAGAACTCAAATTTGAGTAAGAAGACCAGACTTAATGGTCTGACTGAGACTGGAGGAACCCCAGAAAGCATGGCTCCTGGATTCTCTATCAGCCCAGAACTAAAACAATTTCTGAGGCCAACTCTTCAGACAGGGAATGGGCCGGACTGTGGGACATAAAGTGATACTCATGAGGAGAGTGCCTCTTAGCTCAAGTAGATACAAGAGACTAAATGGACAGCTTATGTCCAGAGGTGAGGTGGGAAGGCAGAGAGGGTTAGGAGCTGGTTGAAGGGACATGGGGAATCAGGGGTGAAAAGGAGGAGTGTGCTGTCACAGTATGGGGAGAACAATTAGAGTCACATAACTGTGTGTATAAATTTTTGTATGGGAATAAATAAAAAGAAAATTACAGCCTTGGAAACCCTATGGGGCAGTTCTACTCTGTCCTATATAGTCAGAATCAACTCTAGGGCAACAGGTTTAACCTTTACAGAAGCTACAGCTAGGTCTTTTCTCCCATGAAGCCACTGGGTGGGTATGAATCCAATTTTTTGTTTAGCAGTAGAGTGCTTCACGGTTGGGCTACCAGGCCTCCTTCCCTTTAATATAGCACCAGGGGAAAAAAGGCTACTTATTCATTTACTTTATTTCAAATAACAAATTGAGGAAAATAATGTAAAAAAAAATACAGGTAGTTCCAGACTTATGATGGGGTTCTGTTCCCTCCATTCTGTGATAAGTCCATTTTGACTAAGTCAAATACCTCTTTTTTTTTTTTAGTTTTCGTTATTATTGCCTTTTATTATCAGTATATCAGTATACTGATAATATCAGTATATTATCAGTATAAATCTGATCCTTGAACGTCTTTTAGTGAACATCTGAGAATGATAGCATCAGCAAATTACACACTGCAACAACTGTATGTATGTAGTAGTACAAATCATTATTAACAATAAGATGTAAAAAAAAAACAAAAACAAAAACCTGACGGTGATAAGTGAACTTCTTTGTAACTCCAATATGTGGTAAATCCAGGACTACTTGTACCTAGTTAACAAAGTAAGAAATAAACAGGGTTTTCTACAGCGGGGTTCCCCACACCCTACTTATGCCACTGCACCGCGCTGCGTAATTTGGGAACATCCATGTGAACTTTTGTTAACTACTTGGTGTTTAGTTTGTTCTGATAACATTTCAGTCAAATTAATTTTTGACACATAGCGAATTTGGCATTCCGTTAATGCCTAGGGCCCCTATCGGTCACCTGTACAACACACTCCTTAGTCCTGCACTGGAGTCAAATGGCGGGCTATTTGCAGTGATCCCTGCCGCTCCAGTATGATCTCTTCCCCCATCATACAGTTGTTCTTCCCATGGGTGAGTTCAGCAAATGGGTGAAAAATGGTGTTATTCACCAACGTGGAATTCTGGAAGAGTAGTTTGGGTAGTGGAGGGTGTGATTGAAGAAGAGCTAAAGCAACATCTGGAGACTGCCCAGCCCCCATAGGAGCAAACATCATCAATCATCAGCACTAGAGAACCTGGAGTGTGTGGAGGCAAATGCCATGAGACCATCTGCTGCCATTGGAGGGCACACTGCAAGCTGTTGTGCCAAAGGAACAGGTACCTGTCCTGGTTGCTGTTTGGTATGGCTTCCTAGTGACAAGTCTCAGCATATTGCCAATTGACCTTTCAGTAGGAGGGCTGCCCATCTGTGCCCCGAGCTTTGCTCCACCCATCTAAATCAATCCAGGCAGACAACATCCTTTTTTTTTTTTTTTTTGCCTTCATTCCCCTTTTTATTAGTATTACAATTATTGGAAACCCTGGTGGCGTAGTGGTTAAGAGCTATAGCTGCTAACCAAAAGGTCAGCAGTTCGAATCCACCAGGCACTCCTTGGAAACCCTATGGGGCAGTTCTACTCTGTCCTGTAGGGTCACTATGAGTCGGAATCAACTCGACAGCAAAGGGTTTGGGTTTTGGTTTTTTAATTATTATTATGATTGGACAACCTCCTTTCTAATGTTCCAGCCACCGAGTACAAAAACAGAATGGATCCTGAGCTCCAGAGGGGTGGTGATAGGATGGAAGAGAAACGGATGGCATAAGATCATGATGAGTCAGAGCCAACCGGCGGGCACCTAATAACAAGAACAACAACAAACTGAGGAGAGTTCAAAGGGGTCATTTACAAAAGGTGAACAAACTTAAGGAAACCCAACATGGGTGGTGCAGAAATCCAGGGCTAACAATACTTGGAAGCTATTACCACCCCTAGAAGCAGGCTTCTTGAGAGACACAGCCAAGTCACCGCCCAGCACAGAGGGAGCTGGGGGAATAAACAGCCTGAACCTGACTCTCCTGATGTCCTGCCAAGTCTGATCACTTGCCCAAGGCTCAGAGCAGGGTTTAGAAGAATTCAGAATGAATATGGAAGGGGAACTGGAAAATAATCCAGTACACACAAAAACAAAATAAGAAATGCTTGTTAATGTCTAATTTACCCCCTAATTTCCATTTGAAAGAATATTCTTAGGTGACTTTTGGTTTCAAGGCAGGGTAAAAATGAGCATTCAGAACCACCCATAGCAGAGAGATGAATTTTGTTTGAAAACAAAATTTTTCCCATCATAGAGGACCTTGAGCAGGTTCTCTGTTTTTGGGGTCTTGCTGGATGGTTTTCAATATGATAATTAGGTGGTTAGCATGAACAGTGCCCAGACTGGTTTCATCAGTTGCTCGCAAAGCTCCAGGAGCAGTCACTAAAGTCCTGCACAGCTGGAAGCTCAACCAACTTCTGCTAATACCTGATTTCTCTGAGTGCCAGAGCAGGGAACCTGGAGAAATGAGATTTTTTTTACTCCCCCAGTAAGAGGTCTATTCTTGCAGACTATTTCCTGAGTGCTTTAGCTCTGATCTAATTGGGGCAGTTTGCTTGGTATGAGCCCTAGGCAGTACTTCCCAAACTTTAATGCGTATATTAATATAAACCACATGGGGATCTGGCTAAACTGCAGGTTCTAATTTAAGAGGTCTGGGGAGAGGCAGGCAGGGAGCTGTTAAGAAGGGCATTCCTTCTCCCCTGTGGCCTCCTCCAAGGAATGGAACCCAAGATATTTTCGCCCCCAGCAGTGGACGTAGGTGGTGATCTTTAATATGTTGTTGCTAGGTGCCGTACAGTGAATTTCAACTCATAGCGACTCCATGTGACAGAGTAGAATGCCCCATAGGGATTCCTAGGCTGTAATCTTTACAGAAGCGATAGCCAGAACTTTTCTCCCGTGAAGTCGCTGGGTGGGTTCGAACCACTAATCTTTCGGTTAGCAGTGGAGCACTTAATCATTGAGCCACCAGGGCTTCTTCCCCTTAATATAACCAAACCAAAAAACCAAACCCATTGTCGTCGAGTCAATTCCGACTCATAGTGACCTATAATAAAGCACCAGAAGATATAACACCAAATATAGCACCAAAGCTCGGGGCACAGATGGGCAGCCCTCCTACTAAAAGGTCAGTTTGCAAAAGATCTACTTATTTGTTTACTTTATTTCAAATACAGTCTATTTCTTTTTTTTTTTAATTGTACTTTAGATGAAGGTTTACAGAACAAATAGTTTCTCATTAAACAGTTAGTACACATGTTGTTTTATGACAATGGTTAACAACGCCGTGACATGTCAACTTTGTCCCTTCTCAACCTTGGGTTCCCTATTACCAGCTTTCCTGTCCCCTCCTGCCTTCTAGTCCTTGTCCCTGGACTGTTGTGCCCCATTAGTCTCATTTTGTTTTATGGGGCTGTCTAATCTTTGGCTGAAGGGTGAACCTCGGGAGTGACTTCATTACTGAGCTAAAAGGGTGGCCGGGGGCCATACTCTTGGGGTTTCTCCAGTCTCTGTCAGGCCAGTAAGTCTGGTCTTTTTTTGTGAGTTAGAATTTTGTTCTACATTTTTCTCCAGCTCTGTCTGGGACCCTCTGTTGTGATCCCTGTCAGAGCAGTCAGCGGTGGTAGCCAGGCACTGTCTAGTTGTACTGGACTCAGTCTGGTGGAGGCCGTGGTAGTTGTGGTCCATTAGTCCTTTGGACTAATCTTTCCCTTGTATCTCGTTTTCTTCATTCTCCCTTGCTCCCGAAGGGGTGAGACCAGTGGAGTATCTTAGATGGCTGCTCACAGGCTTTAAGACCCCAGATGCTACTCACCAAGGTAGAATGTAGAACATTTTCTTTATAAACTGTGTTCAATGCCAACTGAGCTCGATGTTCCCCGAGACCATGGTCCCCACAGCCCTCAGTCCAGCAGTTCGGTCCCTCAAGGTGTTTGGATGTGTCTGTCAAGCTTCGATGACCTTGCCTTGTACAAGTTGTGCTGGCTTCCCCGGTATTGTGTACTGTCTTACCCTTCACCAAAGTTACCACTTATCTATTGTCTATTTAGTATTTCCCCCCTCCCACCCCTCATAACCAACAAAGACTGTTTCTTTTTGTGCGTAAACCTTTTCATGAGTTTTTACAGTAGTGGTCTCATACAATATTTGGCCTTTTGTGACTGACTTATTTCACTCAGCGTAATGTCCTCCAGTTTCATCCATGTTATGAGATGCTTCACAGATTCATCATTGTTCTTTTTCATTGCATAATACGCCATTGTGTGTATGTACCATAGCTTGTTTATCCATTCATCTGTTGATGGCATCTAGGTTGTTTCCATCTTTTTGTTCTTGTGAACAATGCTGCAATGAACATGGCTGTGCATATGTCTATTTGTGTGATGGCTCTTATTTCTCTAGGATATATTCCTAGGAGAGGGATTGCTGGATGGTATGGTATTTCTATTTCTAGCTTTCTAAGGAAGCACCATAACATTTTTCAAAATGGTTGTATCATTTTGCATTCCCACCAGTAGTGCGTAAGAGTTCCGATCTCAGTAATGCCGAGGTGAGATGGTATCTCATTGTGGTTTTAATTTGCATCAAATACAGTCTAACAAACTCCCATGTGCACCAATGCTGCTGGTCCCATCACTCGCTTTGTTTAGCAAAGAACTGTGAATGTAAATCAGTGGTTCTTGTACTTTGCAGCCTATTAGAATCCTGCAGGGTACTTTCTAAAAAAAATCTCCAGGGCACACCCTACATCAATTAAATACAAATCTCTGTGGGTGGGACCCAGGAATTCCTATTTTTTTATACTCCCCAGGTGATTCCAATGTGTAGCCAGTATTGAGATCCTGGGATTAGAGGATTTTTAATTCCTGTGTTCCCGGATGCACACAAAAGACACATGCTACAGGTTTTTTGATGGTTCATTTGTTTTGGCCCTTAAAATGTATCACGTTTTTGCCTTTCCAAAAAAGAAATTCTCCCCTTACTTTTTTTCCCTCTTTTTTTGATATAAAACCAAAAACCCATTACTGTCAAGTTGAAAAAGTTGGGGGGCAGGTTTCTGGGCTGTGACCAGAGAAAAGAGACAAAAATGGTAAAACGAGAATCAGCTGTGGATAAGTGGCAATCAGCAAATTGTCCAGGTGGGATTTTCACCCCTTTTCTGGCCATAAAGTCTGAACCCCTTCTTGGAGAGGAAAAATAGGAAATAAAAATGGGTTTCCTCTTTAAGAAGTCGATCTGATTTTAAATGAAATTTTAAGTTATTTTGTAATTTATATCAAAGAAATGCACCAATACTTTAAATAGTACTAAAAAAAGGTCTTGCAGATAGTGTTGGTTCAGTGGTAGAATTCTCACCTTCCATGAAGGAGACAGAGATTTGATTCCCGGCCAATGTACCTCATGCACAGCCACTGCCAATCTGTCAGTGGAGGCGTACATGTTGCTAGGAAGCTGAACATGTTTCAGTGGAGCTTCCAGACTAAGAGATGGACTAGGAAGAAAGGCCTGGTGATCTACTTCCAAAAATCAGTCATTGAAAACCATATGGATCACAGCAGTCCTGTTTGCAAGCAATCATGGAGATGCAGGACCGGGCAACTTTTCATTCCATTGTGCATGAGGTCTCCGTGAGTCGGGGCCGATTGACTCCACAGCAGCTAATAACAACAATAAAAAGGACTTAAATTAAAAATTGAAGTCAGCTGCACCTTCCCATTCTATCCCTTCCAGTCTCCCTCCCCAGAGGGAAGTCTTTGCCTCTAGATGCATGGGGAAAGAGACAGAATGAAGGGGTAAGGAAGGGGCACATGAGGAGTTTCAACTCTTTTGGTGATGGGGAGCAGACATGGGATCTGTCTATCTTTGGGTCATGCCACAGCCATGGGGAAGACAGACTATGGGATTTTTGTCTGTTTTTGTTCATTTCTATATCTCAAGCACTTAAAACAGCACTTGATACATAATAGGTGCTCAATAAATGTTTGTTGAATAAATAAATAAATGAATATTCTCTAAAATCCAAGCCAGGTCTTTGGGACTTTTATCCTGTGTCACTTCTTACATTCAGCCTGTGCCACAGATACTTAGGTTTTTATAGATCTTATGCCCCTTGCTGGCCTGAAAGCTCCTGGAGGGCAGAGACCAAGTCTGATTTTTATCTTTATATCTCCAAATTAAATGTTCACATCATTCACCAAGTTTCAAACAGTTATACAGGTCCCTGATGGCAGCACAAACTGTCAGGGAGACAGTAGCTTCCCAATAACCCTAAGAGGTGGAAAATGTAGGTGGGCGCTGTATGTCTCATTGGTCATGAAAAGGTTATAAGCAGCAAGGAGAAACCATGCAGCCCCTTTAAAATCTTGCTTAGAACTCTCAAAGCCAGATCCAAGTTCATCACTTACAAGTTCTACCTTCCAACGAAGATTTGAACATAATTCAGACAAGTTCTTTGCCACTGCATAAAAAGCATCACCCTTCCTCTGTTGCCTGATTCAACGTCCACATTTCTAGCAACATTCTGTTGCTGACACCATATGGAAATCAGTCAATGAAAACCCTATGGATCACAATGGGGTAGAAAGGGAGAGTGTGCTGTCATGTTGTAGGGATTGCAACTAGTGTCACAGACAATATGTGTATAAAATTTGGTAAGAGATATTATCTTGAGCTGTAAACTTTCACCTAAAGTACAATAAAAAAATAAAAATAAAAAGTGTCCCTGTTTGGATGATTAATTATGGTCACCCTAAACCTAAGCCATGTAATCAAACCCAAGTTCAACAGAGGGCCTGAATTAGAGAACCAGGTGCTGACCCAACTAATGATAGAGAGATACACTTGGTAAATTCTAGTTCCCACTGGGCATGGATCTCCCTTTGGGAGCACAGTAGGAAGTAGAATCGGCAGGGCAGGAGTCAATCTGTTGCAGCAATGGCGGATCTGAGCTGCCTGCTGCAGAAGCCAATACTGAGACGGGTGAGGTGAGTAGCAAGAGGGTTTTTATTGTATATCAATATACAGGAGACAGAGGAGAATGAGCTCCTCCAAAATCTGCCTCCCAGTCTGGAGGCTGATCAGAGGCTTATATAGGAAGAAATTAAAGTCCAAGGAATCCACGGAATGTTGGTTCCCTTCTGGGGTGGCTGGCCACATTAACCACGTTCCAGACATGATGACCTTTTGACGCCATCCTAGTTTTGGCCACAAGATGATTTTTCCTTGTTCAGGCATTTTACTTTCAGATTTTATCACTTACTGTTCTACCTCCCAAAGAGGAACTTAGGTTAATTTTAAACTTTCAAAATCATAGGAAAACAAGAGGGAAGAGAGAAGGAAAATAAATCAGAATCATGGGAGCATGCAAAAGTGAACAATGCAAGCTATGCATTGACAATACCACAATACCCAAGATGCTAGGCCTATACTGCTGACAATAAACAATAAGTGTGAAATTTCCATGCAGCACCTTTCAAATCTTCCTGCATCCCTTGTCCATAATACCTCATTTCTGATAGAGGGCAGGAGGGAGTGATGCCCTGCTGGACTGAAAGGCCTAATCATTAAGTGGGAGTGAGGAGTAGAAGTATGGAAAGTTCAAAATGAGCAGGAGTCTTTAAGAGGATGAGAAACAATGACTAGAGTGGGGTAAAGGCATGAAGAGGTAGGATCTCACTGTGTCCTAAACCAGAACAGGGACCCTACAGCTCTGTACATGAAGTGGGCACAGAAAAAGAGACGAAAACTCTGAAAAGACCCAGGGATACTAGGGCCTAACTTCCCTCTCCTAAAGGGAATCTGTCTGTGGACACCAAAATGCAGGAGGAGATTGGAAAAGAAAGTGTCATAAAGAAAGTAAAGAATATTCTCCATGACTCACCTCTCCTCAGGCGGCTAGAATCTTCTCCACCCAGAGCTTCCTGGGGATCAGGACTCCATGGCTCATTTCCTTCTTTCAGTTTGAATACAAGAACCGGTTTAGGGGTGCAAATGCGACTCAAAGAAATGAAATAGGACAAAAGAAAAAAACAAAAAACAAAAAATGAGTGAAGTGTCAGAGAGCTATTTCCAGAACCCCTCCCAGGCTCATTCTTGTGGGAGTAATGAAAAAGAAAATGCCCAGGGAAGGAGACTGAGGAAAGTTTGGGGGATTCAGGGAACAAGTTCTGGATCCTGATCCCAGAGAGACCTGGGGAGATAGGGCTGGAAACTCAACAACAGTAGGCTCGTTTTCCATCTCACCATAGCAAATGTTTTTTGCATTAGGTCTCAAGGCAGCCTCAAATCAAGACCCGAGGAGGGGCATAGACGGGCTATTTCTATTCTAGAGTCATCTGAGTCTCCAGGGCCTCTGAAGGAAAAGTCAGGAAGGGAGCCCTGAAGGGCAGATTATCCAGGACCACTCAGGGCTTTACCTGGGGAGGCCACGTTCCAATAATTCTCCAGCATTACAACCCTGTACAGGGCCCTCTAAGCAGTGGCCAGCCTGGTCCATTCCTTCTGAGGTCAACGCCTGAGACAACATGTTCTGGCCTCCCCAGGAACAATTCCACGTTCTGTCCGGTGCTAAAGGTGGAGTCAGCTGTGTCGAGGTGAGAGGGGATCATGTTGGTCACGCGTCACTGACAGTTGCACAGGGTGGGTGTGAGACGGGGAACGGAGAAGGGAAAAACCCAGGGACATTCAAAGGCTCAGTTCCTGGGGAGGAAAATGGGATCAATCCCCAGGAGAATATTTTTAGGGTGTTTCCCTCAGGATTGGGGGAATATTTTGGGCTTATGTCCATTTGGGATACTCGCTTATCTGCACTCAAGTTCAAGAGAAAATTTTTAATCAATGATAGATTGCTTTTGTTAACATTTCTATGGTCTCTGCTTCTGTTCCTGCTTGTTGATAAGTACTTTTATACAATTATAAAGATGGAGAACAGACTAGTATTTGCCAGTGGCTAGGGTTGGGCAGGGGAGCCCTGGTAGTGCAGTGGTTAAGAGTTTGGCTGCTAACCAAAAGGCTGACAGTTTGAATCCACCAGCTGCTCCTTGGAAACCCTATGGGACAGTTCTCCTCTGTTCTACAGGGTCCCTATGAATCGGAATCCACTTGAGAGCAACGGGTTTTTTTAGGTCTGGGGGAGGGTGTGAGTATAAAGCCTTACTTAGCATGAGAGGGTTTCTTTGTGGTGAAGAAACAATTCTGTATCCTGATTGTTGTGGTAGTTACATGAATCTATACATGTGATAAAAATTCATAGTACTGTACACCCTGTAGAAGCCTTGGTGGCGCAGTGGTTAAGCAGTTGGCTACCAACTAAAAGGTCGGCGGTTTGAACCCACTAGCCGCTCTGCGGGAGAAAGATGTGGCAGTCTGCTTCTGTAAAGATTACAGCCTTGGAAACCATATGGGGCAGTTCTACTCTGTCCTATAGTGTCTCTATGAGTCAGAGTCGACTTGATGGCAACAGGGGATGCACCCTGTATCAATGTTACCACACATTTAAACCAATTACCACAGATTTAGTGGTTTAAAACAAAAGAAATGTACTCACAGTTGTGGAGGACAGAAGTCTGAAATCAGTTTGTCTGGATTGAGATCAAGGCGTCAGCAGGCCTGTGCCCCCTCCAAAGGCTCGAGGGGAGAATCCCTTCCTTGCTTCTTCCAGCTTTTAGTGGCTGCTGGCATTCCTTGGCCACATTTCTCCAATCTCTGCCTCCACTGGTCTGTGTCATCCATTGGACGCCCCTTCTGTCTGTGTTGAATCTTCCTCTGCCTCCCTCTTATAAGGATACATGTGATTGCATTTAGACACCATCTAAATAATCCAGGATAATGGCCCCATATCAAGATTCTTAACTTAATCACATCTGCAAAGTCGTTTTTTGCATTATATGGTAACATTCACAGGTTCCAAGGATTAGGACATAGATATCTTTGAGGGAAAGGGCATTATTCAATCTACCACCGCCCTCCTCCCAGAAAGAGACTATGTAAAAACTGGTAAAATCCAAACAACATCTGCAGTTAAGAGTATTGTACCAGTGCGAATTTCCTGGTTTTGCCAATGTACTATGGTTATGTGAGATGTTATCATTGAGGGAAGTTGGCTGAAGGGTACATAGGAATTCTCTGCACTATTTTTACAACTTCTTGTTGAGTCTAAAATCCATCCTCTTTTCCTGTAAAACCAACTCTCTTTCCTCTTGTCACAGTTCAGATGTCGCACTGTCACACAGCGGTGATTCCCCTCCTACGGGTTCTCCCTTCACCTGTCCTTTCTTCCTCCCATTCCATCCCACCAGCCCCGTTCAGACGGTAATATCACCTCACATCTACTCTACTGCACTAACTTCCTACTAAGTCTCCTCATTTCCTGTCTTCCTTCTTAGTTTTTACTGCCCCAAAGAGCAAGAAAGAAGGAATGAAGAAGGAGAGAAAGCATTGGGTATAAAAGACACGAATATGGCAACATGAAGTCCAAGCCTATTAGTTAATCACAATGTGTGTAAACAAGTTATGTTCCCCTATTAAAAGGCAGAGAGGTTGTGAATGAACACCACTGGATTATACATTCAAAAATGGTTAAAATGGTAAATTTAATGTTATGAATATTTTACCATAATAAAAATGGCGGAGAGAGAGAAATTTACAAGAGACTTATCTAAAATCAAACAATAGAAAAGATTGAAAACAAAGAATGGAAAAAGACATAGTAAGCAAATTTTAAAATAACAAAAAGCTAGTGTAGAAATATTAATATCAGGCAAAACAAACTCCAAGGTTAAGTATTTAAAGGAGAAAAAATGGAAAATCTTATATTGATAAAAAGGAGCACACCTAAGTTGGAAGACCTAGAAGTTATCCTTGATGTCTGTTTTCCTCTCCCCCCGTATCCAAATCATTAGCAGGTATTCTTCACTCTTTACTTAGAAAATACATGGGAAATCCACTCATTTCTTCCCATCTCCACAACACCCTGGTTCTTGTCCCTGTCTTCTCTCAAGTGCACTCCTGCAATGGTGCCCTAATGGCCCCCGCTTTCCCTCCAGACCTCGAAACCAAATTTTTCCCCCAGCAACCTCAAATGCCTGGACCTGCCCACATGGCCCTCTGGGAGCTGGGCCCTGTCCGCCTCTGGCAGCATGTGACACTGCGCTCTCTCATCCAGCCACAGCGGACTGGCTTCTGTTACTTGAACAGCTAAGTCAGTGACCATTGCAGAAACCATTCCCTGCCTGGAATGTTCCTCCCCACATCTTCTCCTCATTCAATTTTCATTTTAAATAGCACCTACTCAGAGAAGTCTACCCTAACCACCCAATCATTCTATTTCAAATCAGTCTATTTTATTTCTCCGCAGAGTACCTACTCATTTTCTGAGATTTTCTCATGTATGTATTTGTCTTTCTCTCTCCACTAGAAGGCGCCTCTATCCCGTTCATGATTATATTTTCAGAACCTCGGACAGTGCCTGGCATAGAGTAAATGCTTTAAAAAAGTGTTGAAAGATTGTCATGAGTGTGAATGAACTTCTGCACCTATCAGCACAACTTTAAAATATATAAGGCAAACTGATAGATATACAAACAGAAATATACAAATCAACAATCAGATGGAAAAACAATTCACCTCACTTAGAAACATACCAAGCAAAAAATAAAAACAACCAACAGCTTTTTAACCCAAAGGTACATTAGTGGGGGCTCTTACTATCCATATTTCTGAATTATTTATTTTTTATAATTAACATGCATTACTTTTACAAGAAGGAGAAGCAGATATCAGAATCCAGCCATGTTCTATTAAACTTGCCTTTAAAGAGATTTGTGAAAATGTAAAACAATGCCACTCTTCCAATTTTTTTGTTTTGAAAAAGTTATTTTTCATAAAAATGTGTTATGAATAACATAAATTTTAACATAAATTAGATTTATGATTGTAATTTTTAAACGAATTAATAAATATTTTTAAATGATCACCATTTTCTCTCTAGTAAGTAAATATAACCTACACAAACAAAAGATCTTTGGGGTCCTGAACAATTTTTTAAGAGTGTCAAAGAGTTCTGAGACTACAGACTTTGAGGGATGGTGTTGTTGACGGCGGGGGGAACACCCTGCACTTGGGCAAGAATAAATGGAACCAGATAAAGATAGTTGGAGAGAGTTCAGTAGAGAAAACCTACTCTATTGCACCTACTAAACTTTAAGCGCCAAAGGGGCTCATGACTAGCCTGTTTACATCTTTATTCCTCATGTCTAAGCCACTGCCTGGCATTAAGTTGGTGCAAAATAAGTATCTGTTTCACCAGTGACTATTCAGTTTGAGACATCTTGAGTTTGCGGTGTCTGTGAGACATCTAGGTAGAGATAAGTAGAGAGGTGGATGTACGTAGTCGGAGTTCACTGAAGTAGATATACAGATTTGGAAGCAATCAGCTTATTGGAGGTGAGGGAAGCTTACTGAGGTGAGGTCATCCAGAAAGGGAGAGTGAAAAGAGAGATGAGAAAAGGTCAGGAAACCCTGACATTTAAGGGGTCAAGAGAGGAAGAGCTTGGCCCACATTGAGAGTCCAGTAATTGTTCAGTGCTAAATAAACTAGGAAGGGTAGTCAAAGAAGTCAAAGAAGAACTGAGAGAGTACTTATCACTGAAGTCGAGGCAGAAGAGAATTTCAAGAAGTTGATCATGGTCCTGTGACAGATAATCTAGGTCGGCTCACCCAGCATCCTTTCCAACCCTTTTTTCCCTTGACTTCAATACAGAGCTGTGGCTGTTCAATGTGGTAGCTACTAGCTAGATAAGGTCATTTAATTTTAAATTAATTTAAATACAATTAGAAATTCAGCACCTCAGCCATACTAGCCACATTTCAAGTGTTGTCTCCACATGGGGCTGGTGGCCAACATATTAGAAACAGCAGACAGAGAACATTTTCATCATCACAGAAATTTCTATTTGGGCAGTGCTGCTATAGAGCCTGGAAACCTAAGTTATTCAGTCTCTAGATTTTCTTAGAACTAGAGGTGGCTATATGTATCATTTTAATGTGTAGGAGAAAGTCCCTAGGGAGAGTGTCCCTTACCACATAATTTTTTTAAAGCATTCTGAGGAGAAGACTTGACTTTCCCTCTCTGTACTGCTTACAATGCAGATGCAATGCCCGGAGGTACTGAGGAAAATAAACCCCTTATTTGCTTAAGCTACTGTTTTTGATTTGACTTGGATCTACTATCTACACTCATGGAAGCAGCAGTCAAGAAATCAAATAATGCATTGCATTGGGCAAATCTGCTGCAAAAGACCTCTTTGGAGTGTTAAAAAGCAAAGATGTCACTTTGAAGACTAAGGTTCTCCTGACCCAAGCCATGGTGTTTTCAATCACCTCATATGCATGCGAAAGCTGGGCAGTGAACAAGGAGACTGAAAAAGAATTGATGCCTTTGAATTATGGTGTTGGTGAAGAATACTGAATATACCATAGACTGCCAAAAGAATGAACAAATCTATCTTGGAAGTACAGCCAGAACTCTCCTTAGAAGCGAAGATGGCGAGACTTCATCTCACATGCTTTGGACATGTCAGGAGGGACCAGTCCCTGGAAAAGGACTTTATGCTTGTAGAGGCCAGCAAAAAAGAGGAAGACCCTCAACGAGATGGATTGACACAGTTGCTGCAATGATGGGCTCAAGCATAACAACAATCATGAGGATGGTGCAGGACGGGGCAGTGTTTCGTTCTGTTGTACATAGCGTTGCTATGAGTCGGAACTGACTTGATGGCACCTAACAACACTAGTTTTCAGGTTTCTGTTACAGCTAAAAGCATTACTCTGAATCACACTGCTACTGAATTTGGATTCTGCAGTACAGTGGTTCTCAACTGGAGGGTTTTTTTTTTTGTGCTCCAGAGGACATTTGGCAATGTCTGTACACATTTTTGATTGTCACACTGGGGGAGGGGGAGCATTACTGGTGTCAAGAGAGAAATTGATAGCAGATATCTTGCTTTGATTTTGGAGTTTTCTTACCCACAAAACCAAATATTGACTTTAAAGAAACCCCTGACCAAATTTAATCCTCCAGCAGATTTTCTTTCACCCAAAGTTGAAAATGCTTTCTTTCCAGTTCAAAGCCAGGCTTACTAAATTTAAAGTTCAAAAGATATGGCTGGGTGGAGGGCTGGAGACCACCTTGAGACCTGGTATCAGTTGATCTCAGTAAAAGGGGGAGAGGGTAGGGTTCAATCAATCATGTTAAAATTAGCCAACTGTTGATTTTCCATATTTCTCCCTCCTCAACAAGATGGATTGATATAGTGGCTGCAACAATGGGCTCAAGCACAGGAACGATTGTGAGCATGGCGCAGGACAGAGCAGGGTTTTGTTCTGTTGTACACAGGGTCACTATGAGTTAGAACGACTCAATGGTACCTAACAACAACAGCAACTTCTCTTGATAAGCCTCATTGTGTTACCTAAATGTAGGTCCTGCTCAGTGCAGCTTTAAGTCAATGAAAGCACACCAAGGTGAGGAAATAGAAGGGCATTTATTGCAAGCCCGCAGGCAAGGTGCAAGGAGGTGTATACCTCAAATCAAGCTCCCCAAACAAAGGGAGGCAGAGCTTTTTATACTGTCCCTCACAAGGAAGTACATACAAACATCATGGACTACACAGGTAATCATGACATGCAGGCGCAGTAAGACAAATAGCATTTTTTCCTTTAGTATGTATAGAAAATGGCAGGTGAGCTCCACCTGGGGCAGGAATCTTAATATTCAATTAGGTCTTAATGAGGCTTAGGCTACTGTAGGACACTTTTGAGGCTATTAAACCGGTTTAAGGTAGAAATTGAGTTACAGGCAGTGCTCAGGGTCTTGAGGATGATGACAGGTGGAGCAGGTCTTGCTTGATAGTGACTGAGCAGCTGCCAGCTGCGGTCGCGATCAATTGTACCTAGCTTTTCTGTAATCAAAATGACCTCCCTATATGTATATAGAACAACTGCTCAGAATAAACCTTATGTTCAAATTTCGTTGAGTTTTGATTACTTTTAACACTGGTATATAGTAGCTTGTGGCCAGGGATGCTACTACACATCTTACAATGCACAGAAAAGCCCCTCACAACAAAGAATTGTCCAGTTTAAAATGTCAATAGGATTGAGACTGAGAAACTGTGCTCTACTGGAATACTGCTGGTGACCCTGATTATTCAGTGGAAAAGCATTCACTCAGTCACACGCTGTCCACTGTGAGGCAGACCATATGCTGATGAAAGCTGTGATGTTAGAGGAAATGGCAGAAAAGACTCTGATTTTTGGTGTACGCTCTTCTTCTTTTCAGCAGAGTTCTGCAAGAGAGTGATGAAAGCAGGGACTGAAGAGAATACAGCTTCCCTACTAGAGGATTGGTGGTGCAGTTGTTAAGTGACGTGGCTGCTAACCAAAAGGTTGGCAGTTCAAATCCATCAGCCGCTCCTTGGAAACCCTATGAGGCAGTTCTACTCTGTCCAATATAGTTGCTATGGGTCAGAATTGACTCCACAGCAGTGGATTTTTTTGGGTTAATAGAGGATTACTCTGCCTAGAGTGTCATAAAGAAGCCCTGGAGGCACAGTGGTTAAGCACTCGGCTGCTAATTGAAAGGTCAGCACTTCAAACCCTCCAGCCACTCTACAGGAGAAAGATGTGGCAGTTTGCTTCCGTAGAGTACAGCCTTGGAAACCATATGGGGCTGTTCTACTCTGTCCTACAGGTTTCCTATTGAGTTGGAACCGACTTGACCACAGTGGATTTGTTTAGTTTATTTTTGGTGAGGGGAGGTCTTATAAGTATACCATAAATTGAATTCAGAGAATAAGTATAGTAATGGATTCTGGGAACTAGACAACGTGGCAGAAGAACATAATTTTATATTGGGTTGAATTTATTACTCTGGGTATACTTAGCAGAGATTTTTGGATTTGAGTGGACTGGAGCACATGGGAGTGGTTAATTGTTTGCTTGATTAGTTGAGTAAAATGTGAATTTAATGATAGCCTGAATAATGAAGCTGACATTCCAGAAATTGCTTGGTATGTCCTCCTTGTAGACAGGAGGAATGAATTCAAAGACATAGTGGAAAGCAGCTATAATAAGTTCATTTTCTAAGCAATGCTTCCAGAAGTTTTTAGCGTTTGGTATTTGCTATGGGCTTTGAAACTGGAGGACAGACAGCAGAGTGGAATTGTCTGGAACAGGGGTGTATGATTAAGATTTGTGAGATGAAAGAAAATTCTAGCTACAGGGCTAAAAAAAAAAAAGTCCTGAAAGAAAAGAGACATTAAAACTTTGGGGCACTTCTTCTAGAGAAGAATTGTAGCATTCATCCTAGTCCATGTAGCAAAGAGCAAACACAAGCCAAATTCCAATATACAATTGAGGTTTTCACATTTAGAAGTTTTTACTAGAGCATTAGTCTCCAAACTTTGTGTATTGTGTATCCCTATCGGTAAGCTTGGTGGCAATGACTGAAATTTTATCAGTAAGAATACAACATTCCTCTCTTGCCCAGAGGATCTAAGTCACTTTGATACAGGGAAGCAGTCTCAATGTCCAACCCAGGTGAAAAGCTTCAAATAAGACGTTTCTGGACACAATATTCCATGTCTAAGTTAATGTTATTATCTCCAAGTTAACAGGACCCTAAGTCCACTTCTCAGTCTAGGCTTGATATTGACCCCTTTACAAACAGCTCTGCTTTGCTGTGAGCCTATCAAATCACTGTTGTTGTTAGTTGCCATCTAATCAATTCCAACTCAGGGCAACCCCACACGTGCAGAATAGAATTGCTCACAGGGTTTTCAAGGCTGTGACCTTCTGGAAGCAGATTGCCAGGCCTTACCTTCTGAGGTGCCTCTGGGTGGGTTTGAACTGCCAACCTTTCCACTAATAGTTGAGTGCTTAACCTTTTGCACCACCCAGGGACTTGAAACACTGCATCATTTAAGTTTCACCTAAACTCCACCCTTCCCCCAAATTCCACAAGAGTTCTCTCTTTTCCTTTATTTTGTGAGATGTCCCACAGTTCTTCTAGTGTGAGACCTCCCTCGTTGCAATAGGTCAATAACGCCTGACATTACTGGACTACGGTTTGTCTCGTAATGTTTAAGACTGTGTTGTTGGGTTGATTGTCCTAGGACACATTCCTAAGGCTTAATTCCAATGTGTATCTTCTGAATAATAAGAAGTGAGCTGGGGTGAAGGCTTTCCCGTACAAATTACATGTGTAGCACTTCTCCCCGGTATGAGTTCAATGGTGTTCCATGTGAGATAGGCTCCGAGGGAAGGACCCAATCATTTTGCTGGCTCCCCAGTGTCAACTCTGTGGTGGCAATAAAATGTGAGCTTTCACTTCTCATAAATGGCTAAGGCCTGAGCTCTGATTAAGGTTTTCCTACACTCACTATACTGATAACAGTTTCTCATCCACGTGGATTCCCTGGTGGACGATGACATGAGATGTGGCTGGGTATTTTCCTCACTTATGACATTCACAAGGTTTCTCCCCAGTGTGGACTCTCTGGTGTTGAACTAGGATTTGGTTTTGGTTGAAAGCTTTCTCACACACATTACACACAGATTCTTAAGATTTTCAGAAGCTACATGGGGATTTTTGTTCCAACAAAAGGCTTTTGCACATTGGAGATATTTATGAATCTTCTCCTCAGTGAAGATTCTTTAAAGTCCAATAAGATCAGAATATTATACAGAAGCCCTCCTCATGCATGACGTCAATGGGGTGGCCTGGTCCTTAAGCCTTGCCTGATAATCTGGCAAGACACAAGATTTCTCCAAGTCCCTTACACGTCTCATCTCTCTCTCTCCTCTGAAGCTCTTTTTTTGTCCTTCCAGGTACCAGCTTATTACCACTCTTCTTTCCTCTTATCTTTCTCCTGTAGTATGTTCCAGCTGCCTCTCTAACCTGCCAATAAGTTTACAGGTTTTCCAAACATGGCTCCAAGAGCAGATCAAGGCATCCTAGAGACCTCATATGTGAAATTCCTTTAGAAATTCCCTGGACTATCAGAACTCAGCTTCTCCTTCTTGACTCTCTTCCCATTATTCAACCAAGAAATAATAAATGTAAGTATCACTTATTCTCTAAGTGATGGAAGAGCAGGATCAACAGGTGACACTATGGTGGCTGAAGGACATACAGATTTTATATGTCCAATTTGAAAGGAATATGTTTTAGGGTTCATGTACAGTCTTCATAAAATAAAATCCCTGTGGCTCTTTGAACTCTGGTAACTATATGCTCACATGTATGCAATACTACAGATAACTATATTAGCCAACTGTACACTTAGTGAATTCTTATTCTATATTCTGTAACATACGGAAAATGGAATAAATTGTGAGTTTTGGCCAGAGTAATTGATATTATATGATAAATGCTATTGTATCCATTCTATAATAACACCGTAAAATTTCTATCATACCCAACTTAAAGTTATCACATTAAAATTTTTTTAAAAGTCACAATTTCCTTATTAAAAAAGATATATATTTTCATCTTTGAAAAATAAGGAAACACAGAGAAGAAAAATAAGGAAAAATAAACCCACAATTCCAATTACTTGAAGACAAGTATTTGCCTTTATGTGTATTCTTCTGGATTTTTTCCATACATATTTCCATATATATACACACACACACATATATACAATTTTTACCAAAGGGTATATAGTACATACTTACATGCTGCTTCTATATCATGTTTTAGACACCTTTCCATGTCAATAAAATACTTCAACCCCATCAGTTTCAAAGACTTCAGAATTCCTCTTTGTGGATATACTATTATGGGTTTATTTAACCAGTTCCATACTGATGCATATCTGGGTTGTTTATTTTTCTTCTAATATTGTAAACAATGCTGCATGCAAGTTACCACATTTTACAAAGTAAACATACCCCATTGGGCAAAGATTCTATAATGCTCCTATGAGTGGAACTGTACATGCATAGATGTCAGAAGTGAACCATTTCTTTCAAACCACCAGGTGAAGAAAGAACTCCATCTCTAAGCTTAGAACTCTATTTCTTTTTCACACGTAGCCATCCATCTGGCATGAGATCCTTTGGAAAGAAAATCACCATTCCTCAGTTTTTGAGATTACGTACCTGTTTTTTGTTTTGTTTTTTAAATAGCTTCAAGCTAATTCTCTGCAGGACAGCCTGCAAAAGGAAATAACCTAAAATGAAATAATGATAACCCCTCCCACATACACAAATGTCTATCTGTGTAAATTTGATCATATTATTCTCTCTGCCAGGAATGCTCCCCCTTTTTCCCCACACCTGTCTAAATCCTACAAGGCCCAACTCAGTGCTTTTTCCTGTGAAACTGCCTTTAATCTCCTTCAAGATCAGTCCATCTCTTGGTTCTCTAAACTTCTCTTATATGGGATGTTACAGGCAGCCTTTTGTTAGTCACCTGGTGTTTGCCTACCCCTTGCACTGAATGGGATGCTTCTAAGGCAAGGCTCAGGTATTACTCCCATTTCCCTCCTACAATGCAAACAGTTTCTTGCATAGATGTCATCAGTAAGTTATGTTTATACTGTGCTTAATAGAACATGTCAAAACTCCACAGTTTATTTCACTTGATTCTCACAACTCTGAGAGAAGTAGGTATGGATTTTTTTCCATTTCACAAATGTAAAAAGTAGGACTCAGATTGACTATGTTAACTTACTTAAGGTCACAAACCCCAGCTGGTAAATAGCAGATCTGGGGTCTGCCATACCTGGGATAATTCTAGAAAAATCTGGATTTCAAATCTCAGACCCAGCAATACCCAGAAACTGATAGATTATAACCAATGATTTGTTATTTATTTATTTATTTATTATTTCCAAGACCACAACTGTGGTCCAAAGTCCTTGGACTGGGAGTCAGTAGACCTGGGTTCCTACCTGATTGTGGGCCTGTTTCCCCACCTGTAAAACAGGAAGGCGGTGACTGGACTAAAAACTCTATGGACTCTTCCTGCAGCCCGTGAATCCACCATCACAACTTTGGTGGCTGTGGGCAAGGTGGGCTGAAGACCTGAAAATGCTTGTTCCACTTCACAGATATGCCAGAAGCCGAGGCCAAGCTGCAGGGAGGTGAGGGGCTGGGGGAGAGGCACAGGGTGACAGGTCCTGTGGAGAGGAGTGAGTCAGGGCAGAGAATGGGAAGTATAGTGCCCCTAGAAGACCACTGGAGTAAGACTCTCGGGCAAGGAAGCACGGAGAGTGGGGGCAGCACTGGGCGCAGAGGCAGAGGCCTATGTTCCCGCTCAAATCCTTCGCAGACCCACTGGCATCTCCAGCAGGTCCCCACTGCTGTCTGGGCCTGTCTTCCCATCTGTGTCACCGACCTGATGTGGCATGCCTCCCAGCCTCCCAGCCAGGCCCCTGCCGCATCTGCAGCTGCCTCAAAGGTGTCCTGAATAAAAGATGTGCTGGAAGCGAGTCCTTTGGTGGTCTTCGGCCCTTGCAGCAACTTCCCATTCAGTCCAAGAATCTCAGAGGCCTGCTCATCTCGGTGTCTCTTCGCCTGAGATCAGCTCCTCAAGAGTGGGATGGCGGAGATCCCTGAGACTCGGGGAAAAGGGGCGTCTGCTCCCTCCCCTAGCCTCCCTGTGGCCATATTTTGGGGCCATCACTGGTCATCTGCCCCCCCAACACACATACATTTAGCACACATTTACCAGGAAGAAATTTGAGAGGAATAAACGAATGAAGGAATGAATGAGGGTCAGAAGGAGGCAGCATCTTGCAATAGAAAGGAAGGGAGGGGGGTTGTCTAAAGACCTAAGTTCAAGGCCTTCCTTGGTTTTTCAGCCAATAAAAGGTTGTAACCAAATTCCTCCAGTTCATGTCCTCGAGTCCCCAGGGGGCAGGGATTGGCAACTGAAACCCTACACCTGGAATCCTCCCATGCCCAAATTTGGAGATCCAGGTGCCGAGTCATGCTGAGTCACTCTTCACAGGAAGTCTGCAAGTCCAGAAGGAGAGCTGTGTGTGCTGCTGGCGGCGGTGTGATGGACTTTTTCTTTTACTAGGATCATAGCCGAATTTATCCCAATTCTCCAAAATACACCCTAAGGGTGAACACTCTGGAATGCTTTTAGTATTACCCATGTTCTTACTCCTACACACTCGCTTGAAGACAGACAGACAAGAAAAGAATACCGGTTCCAGATGCACTCCTGAACCCCGACGAACGCCCACCGGAAAAGACAACACCAATTCCAGATGCACTCAGGCAGAAAGATGTCCCCTGAACCCAGAGGAATGCCCACCAGAAGGATGTCCCCCTGAAACCTGAGGAACACCCACCAGGACGTAGTCTGAACCCAGAGGGACACCCACCAGAACAGACAAAGAACACCAATTCCAGATGCACTCAGACAGAAAGTCATCCCTTGAACCCAGAAGAATGCCCACCAGAAGGATGTCCCCTGAATCCAGAGGGGCGTCCAGCAGAAGGCAGGGGTCTAGTCCTATCTACCACGGACTACCTTAGGGACCTGCCAGGATTCGAATCCACCAGAAATAACAATTGCTAACACAAATCTACTGCCAACGTTGGTAATTCTTGGGGTTACAGTCTATCCAGGGTGAAAAGCCACCCTTCTCCACTTGGAGAAGAAAGAAAAGGAAATAAAGGATAGAGAGAGAGAGAAGAGAAAGAGTGTTCCAAAAGAGTGTCACCAATGGCGAGGCGACCCCAGAGGGCCTCATACCCTTAAATTGGGGCAAGGGACCCCAACTAGGTAAGGCTGGGTCCCAGCGGCCACAACCCCTACTTCCCTCGTTTTGTAACTCTAACCCTTGGGTCTGGTCTTAGGACTGTCTTTTGCCACTCTCATCTTGCCTAGTTCCCCAAGACCAGTGGAACAACCTGGTCGAGTGCTTTGCCTCCACAGAGGGACCCGTACCCTCTCCCGTCCAGTTTCTGTTTCCGACCAACAGGTGGTGACCTGGCGACTTTGCCCCAGGGCAGGCCTCACGGTGGCCACCCTCGACTCCTCACCCATCAAAGGAAATTTGGGCTCACCTTAAGGAGTTGCAGGAGTCCAGATACTCACGGCTCAGGTTTCAGAGTCCTCAGGTCCTGGCGAGTTGCCAGAATTTATAACCGAATTCCTCCGATTCTTATCCTGTCCTGGTAACCGATGGAAATAAGATGGATGCCAATTTCAAGGAAAACAGAAAGGGGCAAATTTATCGTCTGCGCAGACAAGAAGCAACATGGGGCCTAGGGACCAAAGACCATGCGCTCCCCACCCAAGGAATTCGGGGACCTTTTATGTCCTCGAGTCCCCAGGGGGCAGGGATGGGCCCCGAAACTCCACACCCTAAGCCTTCCCATGCTGGAATTTGGACATCCAGGTGCTGAGTCATGCTGAGTCACTCTTCATAGGAAGTCCGCTTTGTGGGACTTCTCGGTTTGCAAAGCTGCTTGGGTGGTGCTGTGTGCCAGACAATATCCTCCCTTCCAGTGATGCTCATGTCCGGCGTCAGGTTAACGGCGGAGTCTCTAGATCTGCGCATGCGCCAAGACCCTGGCCTGCACATGCGCAAAGATCTGGCGCCAAATACAAAACCACCGTTACACGCGATTTCCAAGGGCTGCGAAGGAAGGGGGGCCCGGGGAGCCGCGGAAGAGTGGGGTTTCAGGGTCACCTAGTTAGCAGGACATTTGCCAAGCCTCAGGATTCTCATCTTCAAAGTAGGAACTAATGATCCTGTCTCACAGGGGCAGAAGGCTAAGCAGACCAGCAGATATTAAGTGTTGTTTGTGGCTCTTTCCCTCCAAGCCCCTCAGGATAGCTGGCCATCATAGGCAACTTTCTAAAACCCAGACGGATCAGTTTCTTGCCCTGTTTAAAAGCCTCCCACAGTAACCTGGAGCAAGGGCACACTTCTCAGAGGCTAGGCCAGGCACTGTGCTGGATCCAGGGAAATCATGGTTGGCCTGTCCGTACAGAGCTTACATCTAGCCCAGGAGACAGACACGAAAACCAGCCAAGCCTTGAGCTGGTGCCTGGGGGCTCAACTGTGAGCCAGGAGACATGATGTCAGCCCACACAGGGCTTACCACACAGTGGGGGAATCCAACAAGTAAACAGATAATATTAATACAGCATGATAAATAAGGCCCATTACAAGGCTACAATAGGCCACCACAGGACCTCAAAGGAGGGAGCACCTAATTCAGATTGGGAAGTGGGTACAGAGAAGGCTTCCTGGAGTAGGGAGCTTCTCAGCTAAGATTTGGAGAACAAGTAGGTAGGAGTTTCCCAGGTAAATGGAGGGTCTCCTCACTCTCCTAGCTAGGGCTTGGGCTAGTGCCCATTCAAGCACAGTAGCTGGGGTTTCCTGCCCTTATCATGGCTCTCCCTCCCTGCCCTGCCCCCAGCATGTCTAAGGCCCCACCATCTTTCCTAGGTGTGTATGAGTGACCTGGGAGTCCCTGAGAGGTGCAAATGGTTAAACACTCAATTACTAGCCAAAAGGTTGGTGGTTCAAACCCACCAAGTGGTGCCTCGGAAGACAGGCCTGGCAATCTACTTCCGAAAGGTTATAGCAATGAAAACTTCTACAGACCAGTTCTGCTCTGAAAACGTGGTCACCATGCGTCGGAATAGACTCAGTGGCAACCAACTAACGAGTGTCCTGGCTGTTGGAAAGGGGACTGTCCACACAGATGATGTCAGAAGATCTGAGCAGTATAGGGGCAAAGAATCTCAAGACCTTACTGAGCTCCACTCTTTATAATCTCCTTACATCTAAAACGTTCCTAGAGACAACTTTCTCACAGCTGCCCCCTCCCCAGGCAGGACTTGACATGGGGTAGGGGGGCAGTGGTGATGCAGAGCAACATAGTAAGTGGTATAGGGGCTTTCTCGTCTTATTACTACATATAAATGGGGCAAAGACTCAGCAGGCCTTAGCAATAGACTGGATACAGGGGGCAGAGAAGTGGGAGGAAGTCAGGATAGTAAACACGATACTAGAACACCTGTAGTACTTACAATGTGCCAGGCATCATTCTACATGCCTTATATGTTTTATCTCACTCATGTAATTCTCACAACTCTAGAAGTTAGGTACTGTGTAAGGCTGAAACCTGCCAGAGAAGGAACAGTAAAATATTTTCCACTATTACAAGCAATAGAAAAGTGGAAGACTGCACGCTGTCAAAGGGAGAAAACTTGCAAGACCGGAAAAGACAAGGCAGTCCTGTGGAGTTCCAACTCTCACAGATTTCAGTGTATTATTTTGCCCATTTTAGAGATGAGGAAGCTGCAGCACAAAAAGGCTAAGTAACTTGCCCATAGTTATGCAGCTCATGCTATGACATCCAGGGTTCTAGTTTGGGCCACTGGGTGAATACTACTGCCTTTCACAGTGACTGGAACAGGGGTAGAGCTTCAGGTTTGGGGGTAGATGGTGAGTTCTATGTTAGGCATATGGAATTTGGGTAACCTATGTGTTAATTTTCGTACCAAAGCTAGTGTGATGCTGTTTAAGAGAGGTCAGTGTAGGGTTCAGAATTCCCTCAGGCCAACCCACTTAAGGTAGCTCAGCCCCACAATGCTGGCCACAGAGGCACCTCTGAAGTCTAGACACACTGCCCAGATGGTCCTGGCTCTCACAGACAATGAAAGCTTGCCACATGAGCATGAAACAGCTCTGAGGAATAAAAAAAACTTGATCTTGGTTTCCAGATTCTTACATCTCTTACATACTAGGCACACAGAACTGGACGACATATAGTCAGGGAAACCTGAAAACTGATGTTAACAGCACCTGCCCAGCATTAAGAGATTTCTGGCTCAAGAACGCTAAGCCTCTGAGGCCTTGATGGACCAATAAGCCACAGCCAGTGGCAATGTCAGGCACAAGCTGAGGCCCAGAAAGTCAAGACCTCCCCATGAGGTTTCCAAATGAAGAGGATGACACTGATGTCAGGAGGCCACCCAATAGGCTCAATGGGCAAAGACTGCTCCAGTAGCCTCCTTTAAGGCTGTGTGTGAACTCTGCAGCAGGACTTCTGATACCTTTGTTTCTGTCCTAGCCTGTGTAGAGACATGAAGGACACATGTTAGGGCCAGAGGTAGGGCCAGGGCATCTTTCGGATATTATTGACCATGGACAGCCTAGGAGATTGTTACTTTGGACCCTGTAAAGGACCTACCCTTCTGGACTACAATAAGATACACATGCAACTCCATCATCTTATGCTCTGCCCTTCACCCATGGCCATTATACTCAGAGGTTGTGCCTCCAGGGCCTGCTCAATCAGGTTAGCAACAAGGACCTGTTCACACCGTTTCTGTCTGCAGACTATTTTTCCAGGTAAAACCTGTAACTGACAGGGTTAAACTGTTCCCCCTCTTCCCATCACACACGAGGTCTGTGAGTTCCTGATAAGGCATCTTGTGTAATAGCTCAATATTACCTTACTGCTCCTCTGGATGCGCCCCTCCATTCGGACATGCGCAATAGCCGCAAAGCTGTCCTTAAATGAACTTCTCTAGTCCTACCACCCAAAAAACACCATATTGCACCCTGACTGCACCCCCATACATGTTAATTAGTTCATGGAATTGCCTGCCTATTCCCAGAAACTTCATGAATTATGCATAATTTCCCTATCCCAAACCTTGTAACTACCCTAGAACCCCCAGCCTTGGGGAGCTTGATTTGAGACTTAGTCTCCGAGCTCCTTGCTTGACCGGCTTCCAATAAAGTCTACTTTCTCTTTCTCAAAGGCCTGGTGTCTCTCAATTAACTCCAGGGGTCATGCTGGGTAGGACACACCCTCATAGGGTTACATACCCACCTGGGTAACACCTGCTTCCCAGAAATTAGTGACCAACGGCCACACATGAACTGGTGATCTATATTATCCTGTCCTGGTAGCTTCTGGCTTTTTACTGGCTCCCTGGCCCTCCCTAAGAGCCTCTCCTTGGACACCATGATTCTAGGGCTGTCTTGGAAAAGATTAACCACATCTATGAGTGTAAATATCACAATTCCTGGGCCTGCTTCTTTACTTCTAGGACGGGGATGACTGCTGCACACTTCACTGAGACTCCATACCATGTGAAAATGCACTTGACACACACATAATAACTGACTGAACGCTCAGGATATGCCAAGCCTTGCTATGTGTTGTCTGTATGTTACCTCATCCAGCGCTTACAGCCCTGTGAGGCACGCGCCATGCGGCCCATTTTTCCGACGAGAGACTTGTTCAGAGAGGTTGGGGATCATTTTGACGGTCAGCCAGAACGGAAGGGGCAGAGCTGGGGTGCCTTTCGGTTGTCCGGACTTTGAATGGCCTGAGAGCAGGTGTGGGCAGTCTGAGGCCGCAACCACGCCCTCCGCTCTCACTCGGGTCGCGGGGGACTCGCCCGGCCGGAGTCGTCTGGCTGCCAGTGCCCAGAAACCAGCCCACTCTCCCGGGTGCGGAGCGCGCGCGCCCATCTTTGCTGCCGAGATTTCCGGGCTCCTAAAGAGCCGGAAGCGGGGGCCTCACCCGCTTCCGGCTGGCCCATTGTTTTCGATTCTGCGGGTCGCCGTGCTGTCCGGCTTTGGTGCCAAGAGGTTGCCGCCGCGGGTGCCCCAGTGAGCCGCCCTGGAGCGGGGAGGAGGCGGAGCCGGGGTTGTCAAGCTCAGCCGTCGCGGCCTGGAGCTCGGGTCACCGGCGCCGGCCCGGACCACGCTCCACCCCCGTGGCCCGCTATG
This sequence comes from Dugong dugon, assembly GCA_030035585.1. NCBI lineage: Eukaryota > Metazoa > Chordata > Mammalia > Sirenia > Dugongidae > Dugong > Dugong dugon. The sequence goes on along the minus strand of CM057481.1, from coordinate 22,826,294 downwards.
TGTTCCCCGATGCTCGGAAGTCGCCAGACGCAGAGCTACCTCTTTGTCCAGTTTCTCTGACCAGCCGTGCCTGGCACGGAGCCGGGCACCTGCGGGCACAGCGATGAACACAGTCGGCGTGGTCAGGTGAGGGGCGCCGCAGCCCGACCTGGTTTAGGGTGAAATGTAAGTAGATGTTTTCCCAGCCTTGTTCTGGGAGACAGACAATACAAAGCGTCAGAAGTGGATCAAACGCAGCCTTGGAATTTCAAACGTAAAGAGTCACTTGGGAACTCAAGAATCCAGATGAGATAAGCTACTGAGCTTCGGAACGATAAGGGAAGTGGGAAAATGGCCCGAACTTCTGGGTGTGTGAAATCTCAGAACAGAGTTCATATTGTTTTTTAAGCCTATCTTTGTCTTTTTAAAGAAATTGAGGCTCAGAGAGTAGTGTGCCCAGGAACCCGGGATGCATGGTGAGTTGAAGCATAGCAAAGTTGCCCTGGTTACCAGTAAGGTTCTGATTTTCAAACAAGATTTTACAATATGTAAACTGGATAAAAGTCTAACCCCCTACTTCAGAGAAAATTGCTTGAAAATTTCAGCACTACAACTGGTTAGAATAGTAAACATTGGCTAGAAACCAAATCAAGAAAATATTTACCCTCAGATACATGTGACAGATTTTATGAGTTGAGTAGAGTCAGAAAGCTTCAGAAATCCTTAAAATGATTTTCATTTCCACATTCATTCATTCACCAAGTATGTGCTTCTGTGTGCCATGCACTGTGGGTACAAAGATGACTGGGAGCCAGCCCTGTTTTTGGGTCCTCCCAGAAAGTGAGGGAGACAACTGTGTAAACCACAAACAATTACATTGTGAGATGCAGTCTCGCAGAGGTTTGAATGAAAAACGAACTATGGGATCACTGAGATGACAACCGTATTTATGCCTGGAGAGATCTGGAAGGCTTTCTGGGGGAGGTGACTTCAGTTGAAGAAGTGCTGCGTGTTCTGACTCCATCTGGTTCCTTTCATTTGGTGACCATCCAGCAGTTTGGAGTGTGTGAGTGGTAAATTGTGCATAAAGTGTTACAGTGTGAGGTACAGAGGAGGCTGCCAGCCGTCTCCCTGCAGAAGAGCCTTCGAGAGGAAAAAGCATTTGTTCTGGGTCTTGATAGATGTGTAGGAGTTTGTCAAAAGTTGAAAGAAGAAAAATCCCAACAGAGGAAGCAGTGTCTCTAGAGCTTCAGTCTCTGAACTTTGTTTATTGTGCATTCCTGTCAGTGGAAGTTTTGAGCATGCACTCCCAACATAGGTTTATTTTTGTAAATTAAAGACGTGTTATCATACAAATTTAAAAGTGCATTATAAAACATACACTAAATAGAAGTTTAAAAGGTGGGAAAGAAAGATGAAAATAAACAGTATTTTGCACCCTGTGACTCATCTTGCACATCTCACACTGGAAACGCTTGCTTGTCTTTGTAGCCTGGGTACTTGGGGAGAGAGGTAGGCGGGTGCTTTGAACAGAGGTCTAAAGCTAGGTTGTGAAGAGCTGTGAATGCTAGGCATAGACATTTAGATTTTTTCCTGTAGGTGGTGGGAACCACTGAAAGTTTAAGAAGTGAAGTGACCTGGAGAGACTGCCCTGGTTGTCTTCTTTTTTTTCTGGAGCTTTGTTTTTTTAACTCTTTGGAAAGTTTGTTGTCAGCCTGGGGCTGCATACTCCACGAGCACTGATTTCTTTCTTGATATTTCTGTAGGTGATATTCTGTCCCCTTCCTCTCCCCAACCCTGAAAAACAGCTCCTGAGACTTGAATTACAGACCAGCATTTTAATCAGACAAACTGCAGCTGGAGTAAGCTTCTTGGGGTCACAATGGCCACTGAAGACAGGGGAACTTTAGACCCCACTCCTAGGGGTCCTGTTTTCCAGAAGCAGGAGGGTCACCTGGCTGTGAAGCAGGAGCCAGGCAACCAGACTTGGGGGCAGAGCTGCAGTCTCCAGAAGAACCACCCTCCTGTCTGCGAAATCTTCCGGCTACACTTCAGACAGTTATGTTACCACGAGATGTCTGGGCCACAGGAGGCTCTGAGCCGACTCCGGGAACTCTGCCGCTGGTGGCTGATGCCAGAGGTGCACACCAAGGAGCAGATCCTGGAGCTGCTGGTGCTGGAGCAGTTCCTGAGCATCCTGCCCAGGGAGCTCCAGACCTGGGTGCAGCTGCATCGCCCTGGGAGTGGGGAGGAGGCCGTAGCCGTGGTGGAGGATTTCCAGAGACACCTTAGTGGACCAGGAGAGGTAAGTAGTTTTGCCTAGAATGGCATTTGGGACCACTCTCTAGTGCTTGGGTTAGCTTAGAGTAAGTATTCTCCAGGCTCCAGGCTGGTTTGCCTTTAGAGTTCCTGAGCTACTTGCATGGATAGAGGGAAATAGCTGTGTGCTCCAAGCCATGAACAAAAATGCAAATCCCAACCAAGTTCTGTGACTCACTCCGTGAAATACTGCATGGTGAGCCTAGCTTCAGCCTGGCCATCCACATAGCACGTCTGGCAGGCAGAGGGATGCACACTGGGTAAATCGGGGGAGGGGGTTTGGGGCCTCTGGGTGTGCTGATTACATGGGCCCTCATTTGAGAAGTTCTCATTACTCACTTCCAGAGCCAGTTTGTCTCTTCCTGCTTATGTTCCTTATGAGAGGTGACGCTTCTGGGCCTCACAGTGATTTGTTCCTTTTGCTCGCTCTTCAGGCCTAATGGGGGTCTTTGTATTGTTTTTTTGGCTCTTTAATTCTAATTTTGGTTTCCCTGTTTCCTGGGGTTGTCTCAAATTTAAAGCTAAAGTAACTCAAACTAGAGGGAGGTTGGAAAGAGTCAGCAGTATAATACGGTGGGAAACCTAGCTTCCAGGGCCCCAGAGCTAACTAGCTCTGTGGCCATGGATAAGTCAGCTCCTCTTAGTGAACCTCAGATTGCTCCCGTGTAGCCTGAGCAGGGTAGGCTCAGGTCCCCTCTAGTTTTACCGCTTTGTTCTTTACCAGGGAAAAGGTGTATGTGAAATTTCCCAGTTACCCAGTACATCATTGTATTCAGTGCTCTTTGAAAAATGATCATACATCTCTGCCTAGGTACATATCCTGGGGCTAGACCTTTTGCAGGAGTACCAGTCAGCACCCATTTGGCATTATGATTAAACCACTGTCAACCATCATTTCCTTTGTGAAAACAAGCAAACACACACAAATAAACATAGCAAAGGTCTAGGGAGCAGCGAGGTCCAACCATGGGCAAAGACAAGAGTCTGAAGCAGTGTTTAGAGTGCCATTTAGTGAAGTGGGTGGAAGGACAATTTCCCTATTTCCTTCCCTTGTTTTTTAAGATTTAAGGTATATCTTAGCAGAAGAGAATGTTCCCTCCATTAAAACTTCATAGTCTTATCCAGGAAGCCTCAGGGAGTGGTGACTGAATCGCAAACACAAGAGAGTGGCTAACAGTTGACAAGCAGAGCAGCTGAGCACTCATGGCTATGGCCTAGGAATGGGGTCTTTGGACTCCCATTTTTAACTGTCAGAGCATACATTTTCTGACATGAGAGTGGGGACTGTCTCTCTTAGCAGGGGCTCAGAAATGTTTGTAGAGTGGCTAAGTGAATAAACAGGCTTTCCATGGCAATTTGCCAGGAGGAGATCAAGGAAAAACAGGGCAAGTCAGAGTCATTCTGCTCAGCAGGAATGAGCTACTTTATTGCTGCAGGTAGAACATCTACGTATGTCCACGCTGGGGCTGTGAGAGGGTTTGAGAGTAATTCCTGCTGGGTTGCATCATTGAGCAACTTAGAAAGCACTTTTACATCTTGAATCTTATTTTAGGTCTTAGCCGACTTGCAAAATAGGCAAAACAGTAATCATTATCTTCATTTCACAAGTGAGGAAAGCTTAGAGAGGTTAATTGACTGCTCCAAGATCATACAGCTTATACGTGGCCCCTTTATCCATGAGATTTATCCAAAGCATGGTTATTGCTGAATACTCCCAATTGTGGGGACCAGGATTTTCTGGCTCTCTAGGTTCTAAACCACTAGATTTTCTCTAGTATCTTGCTGTGGAATGGAATACCATTTTAGAGTGAGAATTGAATGAGGTTTTCATGCCTGTGAGGAAAGGAAACATGAACCAGAATCCTAGATAATGAGTAGGAACTGGACCAGCTTTTAATTGTCAGTGAATTATAAGTGCACTTAGGTCTTACCTTCTTCCAATGCCCACAGCTGCTGTATTGCAGAGCTGTGACTCCCATTTATAAGAAGCACCCAGTGGAGAGCTGGGAACTACAGACCTGGGGAGCTTCCTGTTCTTACTGCTCCCACTGGTGAGATATGTAATAAAGGAGAGAGTCCCCAAACATCTCAGCAGATGAAACCCAATAGGGCAAATCCAGCAAGATTTATTGAAGGTGAAGTTATTTTCACCTTATGCTGTGCTGTGGACGTGATGGAACAAGCGAGCTTGTGAGTATGATTTATTTACGTAGTTTTAGGTTTTCTGCTTCAAACGCTGGCAGAAATAGTAACCACGAAATTATGAGGAGCTGGTTTGGTGACAACAAGCAAGGGCTTAAGATGAAAGGTCTATGCTCTGAGGTATTTTTGAGGTCTTTAAAGATTGGTGCTATCTGATCTTATTTGACTTTTTTTAATATGTTACTGAGGAGAGGTAGTACATACTGAAAACTAGGTTTGCAGATAACCCCAAACACTCTTAGCAAAATACCAAGAGAAAGTCAGTCAGCAAATATTAATTGAATACCAATGTTAGCCAAGGGTGCTCTCTTGAACCTAATTACATTTCCTTGTCTCTAGGTTTCAGCCTCTGCAGAGGAACAGGAAATGCATTTGGAGGAGACAGTAGCCCTGGATGCAACAGAAGAATCACCTCCTACCTCACCCCTCAGTGGGGGCTCAGCCCCTGGAACCCACCTAGAGCCTCCCCATGACCCCGCGGCACAGCATCTCCCCAGTGAGCACTTCGGTACTCACCTTTCCAGCTCTGGCCTCAAGTAACACCTCCCTCCCTTCTCTCCTCTCCCTCAGGGAAGGAGTCTCTTCCCTCATCTCCCCACCTCCCACCCTGTTGGAATCCCTCACTGTCCTACCATCTGTCCTCCTTCCCTGGTCACCTTAGCTGTTCCTTGTCCTCCAGTCATTTGTGTATTTAGCACGTGTCGTAGGAAGGGCACTCTTGGGGACTAGAGGGATATAGTACACTGCCACTGCTTTCAAAGAGCTTTTATCTAGTTGGCAGAGGGAGTCAGTCTTTGTGTAAGAAGAGGGAACCTCTTAGGGTACATATGAGTGATATTTGTCTCTAGGTGGGTATGATCAAATGATCCAGTCACAGGTGAGCAATGTGGGCATTATAAAAGGTCAGCATGATCATTGTAGGCTGAAGCGGGTAGGGAATGCTTCATGAAGGAGTAGCAGTAGGATTAGATAGTGAAGAGTAGGGGAGGATTTTGAAAGGGAGAGAAAAGTGGTAGGCATGCCAGGAGCAGAGGATATGAGCAAAGACTCTGAGAGGACATGATCAAAGACTCTGACCCATTGAGGTAGGGTCTGGGAGGGCTATGGATTTGGGAGCCCAGGGCCTGCTTGTTCAGGGCCTTGGGGTTGAGGCCAGGAAGGTTTTGGGAGGCAGGGGATGATGGGTTAGAAACAGTATTTCAGAAGGACTGTTCTGGCACAGCTGAGCACTGTGGATTGAATGAGGAGACTAGTGGCAGGGAGGTTGGGTTGGTGGCTAGTGCAGTAGAATAGATGGGAGGCGATTACTGCCTGAACTGTGTGAGTATAATGGAAAAGGAGAGATGTGAGAGAACTTGTGAAGGAAGAATCCACGGGAAGTGGGGTTGAGGAAGGGAGAGGAGGTATTAGAGAGTTCTGGTTAATGTCTGGAATCATTGGCAGAACTTGTGAAGTCAGGAAAAGAAGATGGTAAGTGTGCATTTTAGACACTGAGTTTAAGGTGTTGTGGGACACCCAAGTGAAATGTCCAGTAGGAACTGGAAGTGTGTGATAGGGGCCTGGGGGAGAGGTGAGACCTGTGACAGCAGCATTAAACAATGGAACTTGTGATACTCTGACAGGGAGAAAAGAGAAGTACTGAGGCCTGAGCTTCAGGGAGTCTCCATAATAAGAGGGCAGGAATGGGAAGAGAGACCAGGGGATGAGGAGGTAGAGATGTGAAGGGGAAATCAGGCTTGCTTGTGCTGGGGAAGCCATGGGAGAGAGAATGTGGTCAGAAGCATAGCTTCCTTCAGAGAGGTTGAAGAGAGCGAGGGCTGGGAGGAGCAGACAGTCCTTGATTTTACCTGGCCCTCCAGGGAAAATTCACAGTATGCTTAGGTTAATGCCTTTATGCAAGGATAAGAGTGTGTGGGAAGCTGCCTAGGCTCTCTTTAATCCACTCTTTGGGGATATAGACCTTATAGGGCCAGGAGCTGGGCTTGCCCCACTAATAGCTTTGTTTCCTCCCTCAGCTCCACTTGCTTCCCCAGTTCCTGCCCTTCCCAAGGTGAGGAACTCAGGAGAACAAGCAGTGGCATCTGTGCTTCGGACGGCCAGGCCCCAGGTGAGCTTGGTTCTTTCTGTCCTTCCTGAGTTCCCATCTCTGTGGCCCAAGAATGGCTGCATCTGCTGTCCAGGGCTTTGTCCCATTCTGAGATTTCCCCTGTGGCTACCCTGCCTAATTACTTCCCATGCTGGGTCTCTTCTGTTGAGTTAATGGACTCTATCTTGCCCAGAACTTGTCTTTTTAGTTGTCTCCCAGCTTCTCTTCCTCTCTCACTCCCTTTGCCCTTTCTATCCCTGATGTCCATGCCCTTCACAGTGGGAATGTTCCTGAGCAGTGGAAGTTTGTCATTCTAGGAGTCTGCAGCATATGATGACCTTTCTGTGGACTATACTCAGAAGAAGTGGAAAGGTCCGGCACTCAGTCAGAGAGCCCTGTACCGGAACATGATGCTAGAAAATTATCGCAGCGTGGCCTCATTGGGTAATGATTCTGTTCCCCAGTCTGCATTCTTTATGCTTTCTTCTTTTTTTTTTTTTTCCTTCTAATTTCTTATTTTGAAAAATGCAAACAAAAGTAGAGAAAACAGTATAATGAACCCCTCTGTACTTATCACCCAGCTTTATGGTTATCTGCATTCTCTTTGCTTCATTATTATTGACGACATATGGTGGTTTAGTTGGGTTTTTTTAGTTGTAAGGAATAGAGCTACACAAGTTACTGTAAGTAACAAGCTGTGTGTTAATAAGGCTTCAAGGAATGGGAATCCAGAACAAACCAGTCAGCTAGACCACACTGGGAATGGGATCTTGTGGAGACTGGGCCTTGATCCAGGGCAGCATGGAAGCCTCAGCAACAAAAGCAAATGAACCTTTATGCCAGTGTTGCGCTGTGAATGTAACTCACCTGCTCCTTGCATGTTTGTTTACTCTCTCCTTCTCTTCTCATTGCTATCCAGTTTCTTCACTCTGAGTCTGTTGCCCCCTCATAGCTCCACTGAATTATAGTTTCTGTTTCCTCATAATTTCTGCTGTGTGGCTCCTAATGGCTTGCTTCTCTCCATGCATCATTTCAGCTTCAGTTCCCGGTCTTAAGTGTCTTATTTTTATTGCTACTTCAAGTTCAGAATTTCCTTAGAGAAGGACTCCAGTTGGCTTAGTCATTAAATGTCATCTCTGGGCAGAGCTTTGGCCCCAGGCCACAGCAGAGGCTGTTGACTAGCCTGTGATAAGCTACACTTGGATCTGGTGCTTTGCCCCTAGTTCAATCACTTGTGGTCCATCATGGGATGAGCAGAGTCACTTGGTACAAAGCATGGTTGCCTAAGCTTCCCCTTCAGCAAAGACTGGGATGAGGCTGTTTTCTGGAGGGGTTGTCATCAGGGCAGGTCCTATGATTGGTAAGTCTACTACAGTAGCCAACTCTAGAGAGGATGGGCTTAGAGACCCAGACATCTCCAACTTCTCACATACCAAGGTGGCATGATGACTTGTGGCCCTGGTTAAGACAGGATTGAGAGGAACCAACATTTTCATGTTTAACTATGAATGGCCATGATTACTTTCTCTTCTCCCAGCTTTTGTATTTGGTCTCCAGAATTCAAAAGCAAATGTTCAGCTTTTCAGTTCCCTTATCATTGTAGAGAATCAGGATCATGAAGATATGTTTTGATTCTATTTTAAGTCATCGGTGCCTTAATTTTTATAAGAGTACATACAGTACTGGCTTTTATTAGTCCAATGCTCCGGGGACGGGGGGGATCCCTACTTTTAGACTTCTGCTCTTTTCACTATTCCCCAGCCTTTGCCATTTCTTATTTCCTGAACTTGTAGCTTCTCCAGATCTTGTCAGTGCTCTGTCACACCAGAATCACTCCTTTTTATATACTTTTTTCCGAATCATACCCTCATAATATATTTCTCCCACCAACTCCCATCTTTGCCCTCACTGTTTCATGTATCTGACTTGAGGTGTTCACCACTGCTCTCTTTTCCTAAACATCTTTTTCTGAGAACTGTTGGACAACACAGTGGCATGGTTGGAAAAGACCTTAGAGTTCATCACTTTACTGAGGAGATGTCGCATTTAGTGATTTCTGTAACATCACACCATGCTTTACAGTCTGGTCTCTTACCTTGCCAATTGCCCTTCTAACTTGGCTGTGCTGGCTCAACATCTGTCTGTCTCTGCTATCTCTTCTTCCACCCTCTTCCACTGACCATTTTCTGTCTCTTTGTTTTTTCTGTCCATGAAGAAAATATTGAGCTATTTCCCATTTCCTCTTCTGTTCTCAATGTATCACCTCATTCTTTACCCATAGAGTGAAGTTTCCTTCGTGTACATAGATCTCTTCATTGTTTCTTCAACAGGACAAGAAATGAGTAAAAGTTGTTTTCTTCTTTCTTTTCACAGCAGGTGAGAAAAGAATGAAGAGTTCAGAGTTGACTCCAAAGCAGGTGATTTCTAAGGGACCAGGGTCATCTGATGGGACATCAGGAGGACTTCATGGGTTGGTTCCTGGGACACCAGAGGCTGGAGATGCCTGTGAAGGTACTTTAAAGGATCTAGAAGAGCAGCCCTCAGATGAAGAAGGGAGCAGACTAGAAAGTAATTTCTTGGAAATAACAGATGAGGATAAAAAAAATCCCATAAAAGACAAATGTGAGAAATATAAGGAATTCGGGGAACATTTTAATCTGTCCTCCAGTCCTGCTGAACATCAAGGAGTTCTGAAGGGACAGAAATTCTATCAGTGTGATGAGTGTGGCAAAGCTTTCAGTCGGAGCTCACACCTCATTGGCCATCAGAGAATCCACACTGGAGAGAAGCCCTATGAGTGTATTGAATGTGGTAAGACCTTTAGGCAGACCTCTCAGCTCATTGTTCATCTCAGAATCCACACAGGGGAGAAGCCCTATGAATGCAACGAGTGTGGGAAAACCTACCGGCACAGCTCCCATCTCATTCAACACCAGAGACTCCATGATGGGGAGAAACCATATAAATGTAATGAATGTGGAAAAGCCTTTACTCAAAGTTCCCAACTCATTGACCACCAGAGAACTCATACTGGCGAGAAACCTTATGAATGCAACAAGTGTGGAGAGGCTTTCATTCGGAGTGAAAGTCTTGTCCGACATCAAGTACTTCACACAGGGGAGAAACCTTATGAGTGTAATGAGTGTGGGAAAGCTTTCTGTTCCAATAGGAATCTTATTGACCATCAGAGAATCCACACTGGGGAGAAGCCTTATGAGTGTAACAAATGTGGCAAGGCCTTCAGTCGGAGTAAATGTCTTATTCGACATCAGAGCCTCCACACTGGGGAAAAACCATACAAATGTAGCGAATGTGGGAAAGCCTTTAATCAGAACTCTCAACTGGTTGACCACGAGCGAATGCATACTGGAGAAAAACCTTTCGAATGTAGTGAGTGTGGTAAGGCATTCAGTCTAAGTAAATGTCTTATTCGGCATCAGAGACTTCACACGGGTGAGAAGCCCTACAAATGCAAAGAGTGTGGAAAATCCTTCAATCAAAACTCACACCTCATTATACACCAGAGAATTCACACTGGTGAGAAACCCTATGAATGTAATGAATGTGGCAAGGTCTTCAGTTACAGCTCTAGCCTAATGGTACATCAGAGAACCCATACTGGGGAAAAACCCTATAAATGCAATGACTGTGGGAAAGCCTTTAGCGACAGCTCACAGCTTATCGTGCACCAGAGAGTTCACACCGGAGAGAAACCCTATGAATGTAGTGAGTGTGGGAAAGCCTTCAGTCAGCGTTCCACTTTTAATCACCACCAGCGAACTCACACTGGAGAAAAACACTCAGCTCTGGCTAGGTCAGTTTCTTAAAGCATGGTTCTCCAAGGCAGAGAGCAAGGTAGTTTGAGTTAAGCTTTCTTTATAAGAAGGATGCTCACCTGGTCTCCTTGGAACCACTGACTACAAGTGGGCCTTTCTATAAGTGTTTTCATTGGATCACTAAGCTGAGAGAATGAGTAACGGTGCAATTCTTCCCCGCTCTTTGGAAAGTAAGGACAACACATTTCATTTACTTGTAGGTTTCTTTTTCTTTTTTAAAAACTATTTTAAATCTATTTCATTTCTTAGTTATACATCCCATAATCAGATTGTGTGCTTGTCAAGGACAGAGATCCTTATTCTATTCCATCTTCTCCATTTCACCATTTACATAAAATCATTCTCAAAGACTGATTCATTGTTTTCCTGTCTCTTGGCTATTGTTCTCCCAATCTACTTTTTCAACGTCTAGTCTAATCTACTCTAATCACTTTCCCTACCTAGAAAACACTTTTTTCTTCCTGTTTGCTAATCTATGTCCCTCACGACCTTCAAGATCCAGCTCATCTCTGACTTTCTTTTTCAAATGCTTTTTCATTTCTCTTAAACTTCTATTGATTTGACCTCAGTGCTTTCAATTAGTTAGTGCTACAGTGTGCAACTGTTGTTGAATAGCCTTGTAAATTATCCTCAATTTAATGCATATGTGTATACTTTCATACCGATTTGTAGGCTCTTCGAGGTTGGGTATAGTATCTGTTTCTTTTAACGTATAAAGATTTGCACATACAAGTTGGTAAATAAATACAAATTTTAACTCTTATAAAGTGGGCACGATCTTTCCCCCTGAGGCTAGAAGCTTCTAAAGATGGAAGTGGTATCTCATCATAGGGTATCACATACAAAGGCCCCTTTAATGTCTTCTACCTGGAAATCTCACTACTGTAGGCTTTTGCCTCAAAGAGCTAATAGAATTGTGCGTGAGTGAGTGTGTGTCTGTATCTAGATATTGGGGTGGGCAATCATGTCCCACTGATAGAGGTACTTTGTTGTGCACACTGACTCCAGTTCTGAAATAGCTGACCACACCGTGCTTCCTAAATAAAGAGGTTAAGAGCAGAGTCAAAAGTTTATTGCAAAGCGGGCTTGACTTTCATGGTCATGGTAAAGATGGTTGAAAATCCCAGCTGAAGCATTCTTGAATGATTGGAATTCACAGTGATGGGGTTTGTGGCAAGAATAGAGTTAAAACTAATCTGGTTGAGCAGGCATTGTTCACCAATTTGTTTCTTTATCAACTAGTCCTATCTATATGCGACTGCCATCTTTTAAGATGAGAGTTGTACCCTTAATTATCATAATTATTTTCTGGGCTATCTTTCATTTCACAAAAGCAAAAGGAACAGGAAATCTTCAGAGAATTTCCTCCCCTACAATCCTATCAGATATGAGCTTGCACAGCTTTTCCCTTCCACCCTTGTAGTAGGGCCCCAGTGCTGGGAGACCTTTGCCTCTGGTATCTGGTCCCTACTCTGCTCATCCCTCATACTTCCTCTTAACAGGATGACAGGATCAACAGCGTGGCAAAGGTGGAGGAGGAGGCTAGAGAAGCAATGTCTTAGTTATCTAATGCTGCTATAACAAATACCACAAGTGGGTGACTTTAACAAACAGAAATTTTCTTACAATTAGGAGGCTAGAAGTCCAAATTCAGGGTGTCAGCTCTAGGGAAAGGCTTTCTCTCTGTTGGTTCTAGAGGAAGGTCCATGTCTCTTTTGAGCTTCTGGGGGATCTTCATGTGGCTTGGCATCTCTCTTTCCCTGTCTGTGCTCTGCTTACTTAATCTCTTTTGTATCTCAAAAGAGATTGACTCAAGATACACCCTACACTAATCCTGCCTCATTAACATAAAGACAACTCATTCCCATATGGGATTATAACCACAGGCCTTTGTTGTTGTTAGGTGTCCTTGGTCAGTTCAGACTCATAGCAACCCTGTGTACAACAGAACGAAACACTGGTCCTGCGCCATCCTCACAACTGCTGTTATACTTGAGCCCATTGTTGCAGCCACTGTATCAGTCCATCTTGTTGAAGGTCTTCCTCTCTTTTGCTGACTTTCTACCAAGCATGATGTCCTTCTCCAGGGACTGGTCCCTCCTGATAACATGTCCAAAGTATGTGAGATGAAGTCTTGCCATCCTTGCCTCTAAGGAGCATTCTGGCTGTACTTCTTCCAGGACATATTTGTTCATTCTTTTGGCAGTCCATGGTATATTCAGTATTCCACTGTTTCCACGGGCATTGATTTGTGGATCCAACTAAAATGAAATCCTCGACAACTTCAATCTTTTCTCCATTTACCATGATGTCGCTTATTGGTCCAGTTGTGAGGATTTTTGTTTTCTTTATGTTGAGGTGTAATCCATACTGAAGGCTGTAGTCCTTGATCTTCATGAGTAAGTGCTTCAAGTCCTCTTCACTTTCAGCAAACAAAGTTGTGTCATCTGCATAACACAGTGTTAGAGTTCTTCCAATCCTAATGCCCCGTTCTTCATATAGTCCAGCTTCTCGAATTATTTGTTCAGCATACAGATTGAATAAGTATGGTGAAAGGATACAACTCTGATACATACCTTTCCTGACCTTAAACCACACAGTATCCTCTTGTCCTGTCCAAGTGACTGCCCCTTGATCTATGTATACATTCCTCATGAGTACAATCAAATGTTCTGGAATTCCAATTCTTTGCAATGTTATTCATGATTTGTTATGATCCACACAGTTGAATACCTTTGCATAGTCAATGAAACAAAAAAAAAAATTACTTAGTGAAAACCACAGGCTTAGAGGTTAGAATTTACAACACAAATTCTGGTGGGACACAGTTCAGTCCATAACAGGCAATGTCAGGTATGGAACCTGGAGGGGAGACATTTCGTGAGCTATGGTTAACAGAATGGAGAACGAAGGGAAGAGAGGGTTGAAGCTCAAGAAAATAACAGTTAGATGTGATTCTGGGGGAGGCACTTCAGACAAAGTTAGAATGTTTATTGGTAACCTAAAAAATTACCAAGCCTGGGACACAGCTATAAATTTACCATTCATGAATATGTATTTTAAAATAAATTTCGGTTTTCAGCTATATTTTTGGTATTGGTTTTCATTTTCCTTTAAAAGATGTGCAGATAGGATTCTTATTAGTTCAAGTGTTTTACTTTGGGTGCCCCCAGATCCTAGGTGAGAGCCCAACCCCGTTCCCCACATGGTTCCAAATCTCAAGCTCTGAGTTGGCAATTACTCACCATGTCTTCAGTAGGACCCCCTTGCCTGTTGGATGCTACAACTGTATGGTTCTTGTCTGCTCATCCCCTACCATACTAAGCCTCTGGAGAGTGGGAACCAACACTATTATTAACTGTATTACCCCACTACCTCAGTGTCTGATGTAGGTGCTCACTGAAAATGAATGTCCTGACTTGGTAAAAAGCACTCAGTCTCTTGCATGGAGGACAAAGGGCTGCGTTTGAAAATCACACCTCAATTTCTACTGGTTATTGCTTTTATTTTTTATTTCATCTGGATCAAGTTACTTTGCCAAATTATTCTAAGTTTTAATAGTTTTTTTTAAATTTTCTAGCTTATGTAGCTATATAATAAATAATGATTAGCTTATGTCTTAATTTCCAATCTGTATGCAATTTATGCATTACCAGGAACTTCAAAAAATGTCAAATACAGTAAGTCCCCAGGTAATGAACATCTGACTTACACTCATACTTTCCATTTAGTGTTACGTAAATTTGCCCTCACTTTGAAGGATTGAACCAACCCCTACTCACAACAAATTCTTCATCACAATCACTTCCACTTGCTGCACACGCAGCTTTTAAATCATTGAAAAGGCTTTGAGCCTTTTCTAATCCATTGCTGTTGAGTTGCTTCCGACTTAAAGCGAGACTACATAAGAACCATATATGCACCTGTTCTGATTTACCTACAAATTCGACTGATTTACAAATTGGACTTAAAGGCATTGTTAGGAATGGATCTCGATGGTAACCCAGGGACTACAATGTAACATGAAGTACCAGTACCATCTGTCTTAGTCATCTAGTGCTGCTTTAACTGAAATACCACAAGTGGATGGCTTTAACAAAGAGAAGTTTATTTTCTCACAGTTGAGTAGGCTACAAGTCCAAATTCAGGGCATCAGCTCCAGGAAACAGCTTTCTCTCTGTCGGCTCTGGAGGAAGCTCCTTATGATGCATTAGTCTTCCCTTGCTCTGGCAGCATCTCAGCGCAGAAACCTCAGGTCCAAAGGATGCGCTGTGCTCCCAGCATTGCTTTCTTGGTGGTATGAGGTCCCCAACTCTCTGCTTGCTTCCCTTTCATCTCTTACAAGAGATAAAAGGTGGTGCAGGCCACAGCCCAAGGAAACACCCTTTACGTTGTATCAGGGATGTAACCTTAGTAAGGGTGTTACAATCCCACCCTAATCTTCTTGAACATAAAATTACAATCACAAAATGGAGGACAATTATGCAATCTTGGAATCATGGCCCAGCCAAATTGATACACACATTTTTGGGGGGACATAATTCAATCCATGACACCACCTATGAAACAAAAGGCTTAACTTGAACCTAATCAAGCCTCTATACCTACTTTCTAATTTCAGTAATTGGCAAGGGGATTCCATGAGGACACAATCAAACAAATGCAGAATGTGAGACATTGTAAAAGACAGCTAGCCTAGACCCTTCACAAAGCCAGTGAAATGGGGTGGGGGGAGAGGTGAGGGACTCCTTCTAGATGAAAACAGACTCTTCAGAGACGAAATAAATGCAGTGAGTGACACTTGATTTAAAAAAAGCTGTAGACAGTACTACTCAAGCTATTTCTGAGCATAGAAGAGGAAGCAACACTTCCAAATTCATTCTATGATGCCAGCATAACACTGATACCAAAACCAGGCAAATATGTCACAAAAAAATAAAATTACAGACCAATATCTCTCTTGAATATAGATGCAAAAATTCTGAATTCTAGCCAACAGAATTCAGCATCATATCAAAAGAATAATACACCACGACCAAGTAGGATTCATACCAGGTATGCAAGGATGGTTCAACATTAGAAAATCAATCAATGTAAGCCACCACATAAATAGAAGGAAAGGAAAGAATCACATGATTATCTCAATTGATGCAGAAAAGGCATTTGACAAAGTCCAACACCCATTCCTGATAAAAACTCTCAATAAAATAGGTATAGAAGGGAAATTTCTCAACATAATAAAGGGCATCTATGCAAAACCAATGGCCAACATCATTCTTAATGGAGAGAGGCTGAAAACATTCCCCTTGAAAACAGGAACATGACAAGGATACCCTTTATCACCACTCCTGTTTAACATTGTGCTGGAAGTTCTAGCTAGAGCAATAAGGCAAGAAAAAGAAATCAAGGGCATCCAAATTGGTAATGAAGAAGTTAAACTGTCCCTGTTTGCAGATGATATGATACTATACATAGAAAACCCTAAAGACTCCACGAGAAATCTACTGGAACTAATAGAAAGATTCAGCAGAGTAGCAGGATACAAGATAAACATACAAAAATCAGTTGGATTCCTATACACCAGTAAGGAGAACGATGAAAAGGAAATCAGAAAAACCATTTTCAATAGCCCCTAAAAAGATAAAATACTTAGGAATTAATCTGACCAGGGATGTAAAAGATCTATACAAAGAAAACTACAAAACACTACTGCATGAAACCCAAAGGGATCTACATAAATGGAAAAACATACTATGCTCATGGATAGGCAGACTCAACATTGTGAAAATGACAGTTCTACCCAAAGCAATTTACAAATACAATGCAATCCCGATCCAAATACCAACAACATTCTTCAAAGAGATGGAAAAACTAATCATTAACTTTATATGGAAAGGAAAGAAGCCCCGAATAAGTAAAGCACTACTGAAGAAGAAGAATAAAGTTGGAGGACTCACACTACCTGACTTCAGAACCTACTATACAGCTACAGTAGTCAGAACAGCCTGGTACTGGTACAACGACAGATACATTGACCAATGGAACAGAATTAAGAACCCAGATGTAAATCCATCCACCTACGGTCACCTGATCTTTGACAAGGGCCCAAAGTCCATCAAATGGGGAAAAGACAGACTTTTTAACAAATGGTGCCAGCATCACTGGATATCCGTCTGCAAAAAAAAAGAAACAGGACCCATACCTCACACCGTATACAAAAACTACTTCAAAATGCATCAAAGACCTGAATATAAAGCCTAAAACTATAAAGTTCCTAGAAGAAAAAATAGGACAACACTTCAGGCCTTAATACATGGCATTAACAGGATACAAACCATAACCATCAATGCACAAACCCCAATAGATAAGCTAGATAACTGGTATCTTCTAAAAATCAAACACCTATGCTCTTCAAAAGACTTTACCAAAAGAGTAAAAAGAGAACCTACAGACTGGGAAAAAATTTTTGGACAGTACAAGTCAGACAAAGGTCTAATCTCTATAATCTACAAGAAAATCCAACACCTCTATAACAAAAAGACAAATAATCCTATTAAAAAATGGGCAAAGGAAATGAACAGACACTTCACCAAAGAAGACATTCAAATGGCCAACAGACACATGAGGAAATGCTCACGATCACTAGCCATTAGAGAAATGCAAATTAAAACCACAATGAGATACCATCTCACCCCGGCATTACTGGCACGAATCAAAAACACTGGAAATAACAAATGTCGGAGGGGCTGCGGGGAGATGAGAACTCTTATGCACTGCTGGTGGGAATGCAAAATGATACAACCATTTTGGAAAATGATATGGCGCTTCCTCAGAAAGCTAGAAATAGACATACCATTCGATCCAGCAATCCCACTTCTAGGAATATATCCTAGAGAAATAAGAGTCGTCACTCGAATAGACACATGCACACCTATGTTCATGGCAGCATTGTTCACAATAGCAAAAAGATGGAAACAACGTAGGTGCCCATCAACAGATGAATGGATAAACAAACTATGGTACATACACACAATGGAGTACTATGCAACGAGAAAGAACAACAATGAATCTGTGAACAATCTCATAACATGGATGAAACTGGAGGACATTATGCTGAGTGAAATAAGTCAATCATAAAAGGACAAATATTGTATGAGACCTCTATTGTAAAAACCCATGAAAAAATTCACGTGCAAAATGTAACAATCCTTGTTGGTTACCAGGGATGGCGGGGGGAATACTAAATAGGCAATAGATAAGTGGTATCTTGGGTGAAGGGTGAGACAGTACACAATACAGGGGAAACTAGCACAATCTGTACAAGGAAAGGTCATGGAAGCCCCATAGACACATCCAAACTCCCTGAGGGACTGAATTGCTGGGTGGAGGGCTGTGGGGACCATGGTCTCGGGGAACATCTAGCTCAATTGGCATGACACAGCCTATAAAGACAATGCTGTACATTCTACCTTGGTGGGTAGTGTCTGGGGTCTTAAAAGCCTGTGAGCGGCCATCTAAGATACTCCACTGGTCTCATCCCTTCAAGAGCAAGGGAGAATGAAGAGAATAGGATACAAGGAAAAGATTAGTCCATAGGACTAATTGTCCACAGTTACCAAGGCCTCCACCAGACTGAGTCCAGTAGCTAGATGGTGCCCAGCTACCACCACTGACTGCTATGACCAGGATCACAACAGAGGGTTCTGGACACAGCTGGAGAAGGATGTAGAGCATAATTCTAACTCACAAAAAAAAAAAAAAAGACCAGATTTACTGGCCTAAAGGAGACTGGAGAAACCTTGAGAGTATGGCCCCCAGACACCCTTTAAGCTCAGTGGTGAAGTTACCTCCGAGGTTCACTGTTCAGCCTGGGAGTGGACAGCCCCGTAAAACCAAATGAGACTAACGAGGTACAGGAGTCCAGTGACAAGGGCCAGAAGGCAGAAGGGGACAAGGAAGCTGGTGATAGGGAACCCAAGATTGAGTAAGGATATTGTTGCTGTGTTGTGAGATTGTTAATCATTGTCATAGGGCAACATTTTTAGTAACGGTTAAATGAGAAACTATTTTATTCTGTAAGCCTTCATTTTAATTGAGAATAACAGCTCAGTTGGAAGAGAGTAGTCAATGTCACTGAAATGTGCATGTAGAAATTTTTGAAATGGTGTATCTTTGGCTATGTGTATTTTCACCAAAAAAAAGGTTGAGAAGTTATAGGGTTGATATGTTGTGGGGTTGTTAACCAGTGTCATAAAACAACATGTGTACTACTGTTTCATGAGAAACTATTTGTTCTGTAAGCCTTCACCTGAATTACAATTAAAAAAAAAAAGCTGTAGAAGATATTTGGTGTGCAATTGGAGAAGTTGGAATATGAAATAGATATAATATCTAATACTAGAGCCACTTGATCATATGGAGTTATTTTTAAATTTCTTAACATGACAGTGGCAGTTTGGTTATGTAGAAGAATGTCCTTATTCTTAGGAAATGCATGCTGCTGTATTTAGGATTGAAGGGTCATGATCTCTACAGTGTATTTTCATGTGACTCAACAACAACAAAAATGTGTATGTGTGTGAGGAGAGGGAGAGCTAACGTGGCAAAATGTTAACAATTGTTAAATCTAGCTAGAGGGTAGATGTATGTTTGAAAGTTTCAAATTAAAGTTTGAAACAAATAAAAAGGGTATTATTGTTGGGTTTTGTAATTCAACACTCATTAGGAGGAATGCAATTTGTAATTTGAGGCAGTGTCGCGTCAGGTCCGTAGTCAGAAAACCCAAGTCTAAGTCTCAAATCGTCCACTACTAGCTGTGTAACCATAAGCAAATCATTTCACATTTCTAGGCTTTTGTCTCCATATGTAGAGGATAAGGGTAATATGTCATAAAATTATTCTGAGGCTTAAATTAATGCCAGTGAAGGCCCTTTATAACTTGTATATTTTGGTCCTTTCTTATATCCTGAGAGACATATATCTTCCAATAGACTGTAAACTCCCAAAGGGAAGCACTGTATTTCCACCATTTTGACTAATAAAGTAAAACTTGACCGACTGGATATTGATTTCATTTACCCAGATATAAGTCAGAATTTCTTTGGCTGGCATGAAGATAGCATATATAATCAAGATTGAAATTGCTAAATATTTATGCAATTGTGACAAAATACTAATACCCTGGTTTCTGAACAGTGACATCATACTTGAATAAATATAGATTTTTGTAGGAAAAGATAGGCTTATGGATAAGGGTATATAAGCTGGATAAACCCATTGCCGTTGAGTCAATTCTGTCTCACAGTGACCCTATAAGACAGAGTAGAACTGCCCTACAGTGTTTCCAAGGAGCAGGTGGTGGATTCGAACTGCCGACCTTTTTGGATCTCTTAACCACTGCGCCACCAGGGTTCTATAAGCTGGATAGGGGCCTGGAATTTGTATTTTTAACATGCATCCAAGTGATTCTTACGCTGTCTACAATTTGTGAACCACTGGGCTAGAAGGGAGCTCTGGTGGTGCAGCAGCTAAGCGCTTGGCAGCTAACTGAAAGGTCAGTGGTTCAAATCCACCAGCTGCTCTGTGGGAGAAGGATGTGGCAGTCTGCGTCCACAAAGATTTACAGCCTTGGAAACCCTATGGGGCAGTTCTACTCTGTCCTAAAGGGTCGCTATGAGTTGGAATCAACTCGACGGCAGTGGGTTATAATTTACACTCTCATATAACTTTATAGTCGTCTCATAACCAGAGATATTGTCTCAGATTATTACCCTCATTTTCCAGTTGAGTAATAGTAATATACAGCTGTTTTCAACAGAGCAGTCAAGCCAAACTTTAAAAATCTAAGTCATGGAGTGAAAACTTCATGCGAGGTTAATGTCAGAATGACCAAGAGCAGAGAGAAAAGAATTCACAGGATTCATAGAGAAAAGAATTCACAGGATTCATAGAACAGGTTCTTGCCTTCTTTTGTATCTGCTAGCTAATAAATCTTTGAACATGTGGCAGGAAAAAAAAAGTAAAAAAGATCATGTCATTCCTTGTCCCCAAACCCTCCAGTAGCTCCCCATATTTTGCAGGGCAAAATCCAAAGCCCTTATCATAACCTGTTCTTGTTGTTAGCTGCCTGTGAGTCAGCTCATGGCAGCCCACACAAAACGGAGCCAACCGTTGTGACCTATAGGATTTTCACTGGCTGATTTTCGGAAGTAGATCGCCAGGTCTTTCTTTTTAGTCCGTCTTAGTCTGGAAGCTCCTCTGAAACCTGTTCAGTATCATAGTAACACATAATCCTTCACTAACAGATGGGTAGTGGCTATGCTAGAGGGGTGGTGGTCATACTAGAGGGGTGCTGGCCGTGCCAGAGTAGTATTGGCCAAAATCAAACCAGGGTTTCCCATGTAGAAGGCAAGATTTCTACCACTGAACCACACTGCCCTCTATCATAGCCTGTCATTGTTAGTTGCTGGCTAGTCAATTCCAACTCCTGGCAGCCCCATATGGGCAAGGTAGAACTATGCTCCATAGGATTTTCGGGAATGTGAACTTTCAGAAGCGGATCACCACGCCTGTCTTAGGAGGTGCCTCTGGGTAGGTTTAGAACTGTCAACCTTCAGGCCACTGGTTGAGTGCTTAATCATTTGTGCCACCCAAGACTCCCTATCATAGCCTACAAGGTCCTAACTGTAATTCCCCTCCACTAGCTGGTTCAAGCCTTTGCACCTGCTGTTCCATCTGCCAGGAACACTCTTCTCCCATATATTTGAATGCCTCGAGTGATCACTTGCTGTCTGTGCCTATCCTGTTGCCTGTAAAACAGTCCCAACTCCACCTCTTTCTTCCCTTACTCAGTATTATGTTCTACGTATTTGTGTGTGTGTGTGTCCCTCTCCCCTGACTTGAATGTAAGCTTAATGGGGCAGGGAGTTCATTTTCTTCACTGCTGTATCCGCAGCACAGAACTGCCACTGAGTAGGCACTCAATAAACGTTTTTCTAATGCTGCCAATAAACAGTAGCTGATCCTGGCTTTGAAGCTGAAAGCCGTCGAGATCTGTGGAAGGAAATAGGACATTTCCACTCACCAGCCAGAGCTAGGGGTATGACTTCAGGGAGCCTCATTTGGAAAGAAGTGGCCTGGCCCCCCAGTTGATTGGTTCCTCTTCCCGCCCTAACCAAGTCTCTCCCCAGGCCCCACCACTTCAGGGCCCTCCTGCGCATTGGTTGAACTCTCCAATCCTTTCCATCCTCCCAGCCAATGGTAGGGCAGAAACTGTGCAGGAGGCGGGTCCAGAGCCCCTGCGGATCTGGCTAGGTTCCCGAGGGTCCCTGAGGACTGCATCTGGGAAGCACAGAGATGCGGAAACCTCCTAGCGCCTAGAAGGGCCGAAGTTAAGGCGGGAGGTGGGGGGGAGGGGACGGTGGAGTCGTTGACGTGATTCCGCCTCCGCTTTGTTTTTATATGTGGGTCTCGAGGTCTTGGTGAGCGGTCTGCGGCAGCTTGGTGTTGGGAGTTTGGGCTGGGCCCTGGGCGTGAGTGGGGTACACAGGCCGACAACCAGGCCTCTTCTACGGCTACTAGCTGCGAAAACGGAGGCGCGGCAGCCCAAGGTGTCGTTGTGGGCCGCCCTCTCCCCTCGCTCGGCGCTGCCCCTTTGTCTTGGATCTCGTCTCCAACTCCGCGTTGCTGTTCTCTCGGACCCGGCTCGTGGTGGTGACAGAACTTTGTCATCCCCGCCCTTAACCCCTGGGCTTGGCCTCAGAAAGCCGGTGGGCCGCTGGGTGGACGAAGTGCCTCCCAGCCTTTCCCTGATAATAGTGGTTGAGGCTCATCCCAGACTCTTAGCAGCCTCTACAACCTTTGACACAGATCACCAGTCCAACCTTACTCCCATCCCCATCCCCACTCTGCTACTAGTGAGGAATCTCGGGCTCAGAGAGGAGGGCAGAGTCTTGCCCAAGGTTACTCATTCTTTCATTCATGCAACAAATAAGTATTGAGCACCTACCCATTAGTGTGCTACCTCCCACGGTTACAGCTGTGTATAGACAGAGCTATAATCTATAGAAAAAAATGAAACCAGCTTAGAGTGTTAGAAGCAGAGGCTGGGGAGTTGGGAGTCTGGTGGGGACACAAAAGATATTTTGAGGCCTAATAATACTGTTGTTATTAGTTGCTCTCTAGTTGATTCTGACTCACAGTGACCCATGTGTGCAGAGTAGAATGCTCTAGGGTTTTCAAGGTTGTGTGACCTTTTGGAACTAGATAGCCATGCCTGTCTCTCCAGGCGCCTCTGGGTGGATTTGAACCGCCAGCCTTTGGGCTAGTAGCTGAGCACTTAATCATTTGCACCACCCTTGGACTCCTAGTAATCCTGAGAAATGGGTAATCAGGAGAAAAAAATTCTCTAGCTTCCCTTTGAAACCTATTTCTTCTTCACAGTAGCCTCAGCAAAGTTCCTTCTCATCCCCCTTGTGCAGATTTTCTGTGGAAAGTTGGATTACAGAGAACTTCTTAGTTGGTATGCATTTTGCAATTAGAGGAGAGTATTGGGGCTTATAGATACCAATAAAACTGGTGAAAAGGAGTGGCTGTGGTATGACAGAATGAGCATTTCCTTCAGACAAAGGCCTGTCACCAAGCCATATGACCTTGGGCAAATCATTCAACCTCATCTGGGAACTTCATTTTCTCATCTTTAAAAAAATCAGAATGGTCATCCATACTGCTCCAGGGTTCTATAGGAAGGGAAGTTGCCCAGGAATGAGACATTGTCCTGAGTCTCCTCTTGGAGTAGAGCTCTCAGGACTCTGTCATTTTTATTTATTTACAGTGATCAAGACCCCAGCTGAACCCAAGGATGAGATCAGGCAAGATCTGTGCTGGGTAGATCCTTTCGAGTGAGGCTGCAGTACACAGGAGTGAAGGTACGTAATATCTTTCTCTCCTTGGCAGGTAAGAATTGTACTGTGACGCCTGGGCACAGGAATTCTGCCTCCTAGAGGGTATGGGGACCAGGGATGAAAAGGAGCATTTTGGAATGGCTACTTGTGGAGCAGGAGAGAAGCAGATAAGTGGGAAGGGGTCCTCTGGACCTTGAGGAGTAGAGTTTGGGGCTGGAAGGAAGGGTGATGTAGTAGAGCTCAAATTTGGATGTCAGAAGATATGGGCTTGAGTTCCAGCTTGCCTCTAAGTCCTAGTTTCTCCATCTCTACATTTGGATACAACAACAGGTGATGTGGGAGATCTCTTCGAGTTCTAACAATCTGAAGTTTCTGAGTAGTGAGTCTGGATCATACTCTTAGGGAATTTAGACCCTTGAATGGCCCTGTTGAAACAGAATTTCCAAGATAATGAATACACCTTCATGGTGTTTATCAGACAATCTGAAGCATAAACAGGATGATCAGATGGAGGTGGAGTGGTGATGTGCTGAGGATTCACCTCTTGCCATCCCCATGCGCACTCCAGATATTAGATGAAATTCTGAACTTGTTTAATTCATCATTTCTAATCAAACAATACTTACTGAGCATCCTTTATGCCAGGCACTGTGTGGGGTCCACAAGCCAACGTCATGGGCCCTGCTCTTTGTGGACTTACAGCTTAATGTTTGCATGTGGGGAAGGACACAGACATGCACAGAACTAATTCTAGTACGAGACAAACTAGTTTGTCCTATAAATTTCTTATGGTGTTTTTTGAAGTATAGAAATTTTTATATGGTTAAAAAAACAACCATTTTCCTATGTAATATCATCTTTTCTTTTCTGCTTAGGGCTTAGGCCTTTCTTGCCCTGAGATCAGTTATTGTTGTTTTTAGTTACCATCGAGTTGGCACCAACTCATGGCAACCTTATGTATAACAGAACAAAAATTATGCCATCTTCTTGATCATTAGTATATTTGAGTCCATTGTTATGGCTATTGTGTCAATCCATCTCACTGAGAGTTTCCCTTGTTTTTGCTGACCCTCTACCAACCTTGATGTCCTTTTATAACAGTTGATCTTTCCTGATGACGTGTCCAAAGTAAGTAGGCCAAAGTGTCACCATCTTTACTTCTAAGGAGCATTTCTGGTTGTATTTCTTCTAAGGCTGATTTGTTCATTTTTCTGGCAGTCCATAGTATATTCAATATTCTTCACCAATACTGCAGTTCAAATTCATCAGTTCTTCTGCCTTACTTTATCATTGTCCGGTTTTTACATGTATATGAGGTGATTGAAAAGACCATGGATTGTGTCAGGTGTACTTTAGTTATCAAAGTGACATCTTTGATTTTTAAAACTTTAAAGAGTTCTTTTGCAGCTGGTTTGTCCAATACAGTACGTTGCTTGATTTCTTTATTGCTACTTCTATAGATACTGATTGTTGATCCAAGTAGAATGAAGTAATTGACAGCTTCAATTTTTTCTCCATTTATCATGATGTTATTTACAGGTCCAGTTGTGAGGATTTTTGTTTTCTTCACATTTAGGTGTATCTATACTGTAAGCTGTCTTTGACCTTGGTCAGAAGTGTTTCAAGTTGTCTTCATTTTTGGCAAGCAGGGTTATGTCATCTGCATATCGCAGGTTGTTAATAGTCCAGCTCCTCAAGTTATTTGTTCAGCATACAGATTGAGTAAGTAAGGTGGAAGGATACAACCCTGCCACACGCCTTTTCCAATTTTAAACTACTCAGTATCCCCTTGTTCTGTTTAAAAAGCTGCTTCATGATCCATGTACAGGTTCCTCATGAGCCCAATTAAGTGTTGTGGAATTCCCATTCTTTGTAATGCTGTCTATAATTTGTTATGGTCCACAAAGTCTAAACCTCTGATATTTTCTTCTAGCTTTTGACTTTTTCCTTTCAATGTTTACATTTCACTCATCTGCCTGTCTAGAGTTTGTTTTCATGTATTGCCTCTTATTCCTCACTCTGTAGCAGCTAATCAGAAACCAAGGACGCTGTGACCATTGCTCAGAGGAATCTGAACAGACAGGTGATGCTGGGGAGCTAAAGGAACAAGGCACCTCTGGGTAAAGGCTCTCTCTCTCTTTACGCTTTGCTATTTTCTTAGAGGCTTAAATGGATAGTGGTCCTGGGATCGGAAGACTCACGCATCACTCTGTGGGTCAGAGAGCTGTGGGCCTCACTGTTCCTCATCCATTCTGCAGTCATCTGAGGATGTGCATTTGTGTACAGTGTCTGGTGTCCCGCTGCCCCATGGCCTGATCTTTTCCTCCTCCTACTTCTCCAGCCAAGACCCTACTTTCCTAGTGCCTGGGAAGTCTCCTAGAATTACTTAAGAAATTTCACATGCAGTCAGGCAGAGAGAAAACAGTTAGATTTCCCTCTCAGCAACTCTCCTCAAACTGGCCCTTCTTGGTCACCTGACAAATCATGTCCCTTCCTCAGGACTCTGGGCCTTCTTCACAGCACATCACTGGCCATTTCCCTTCTCCCTACCTTCCCCTTCTTACCCACCTCCATATCTCAGTAAGCTTATACATTTTTGTGACTTCCTTTGTCCCCTCAGTCTTACTGTTCTCAAATTTGCATTCCTGGCATATTCCTCTCCTTCTTCAACCAGTTTTGCCATGTCTTCATCTCTTTTAGCAACACTACTGTTATTGATATCCATACTTACCTGATGACCTTGGCTATTTTCCTCCCTTCACCCTCTGTGTCCAGTCTGATATCTGTGGATGCTTTCCTGGAAATGACTGAGTTTCATTGTTCTCTCTCCTAATTTTTACTGTCCTAGGCTAGGGTCTTATAGTCTCATTTATTTGTTCATCTATTCAACAAACACTTATCAGGCATCTTCAAAGTGCCAGGCCCCCAGTGGTCACCCATACTGCATTCCTGAGGTTGTTGCCCAAGTCATTTCCCTTCCTCCATTCTTTTTCCCCCTCTAATCCCTCTGGACTATTCCTAAAGCATTATTTTCCTAACGTCACTTTTGGGTAGGGTGATACAAAATTTATTGTCTAAACTGGGATACTTTTCTGAGTTAAGGAGGGCACTATTATGAAATAATAATGCTAGAATAGCAGTTATAAACCAGAACTGTTCTGGGCAAACCAGAATATATGATCTCCCTACTCCTAGGGTAACATCTCTTGAATCCTTTTTTTAAAATTTCCCTTAACTTACTCCCCATGGGATGCCCAGCTGCCTCTCTCCTCTGTCCTCCACTTCATGAAGCTGAGGAGAAACATAAATGTGCTGGGGGGAGGGGCGTGGGCAGTACAAAGACTGGGGAAAATGAATGATAATACTTGAAAAACTATGTTCTTGACAAGTGAGAAAGAGAAGGATAGTAACAATAGAGGATAATAGCAAGATAGAAAATGGAGAAGAAAATTAAGGGTAGATTCCATTCTTCTGTTTCAAGCTGGTTTCCCACTGACCATCACATTATGTCCATCTTTTTTGTCTTGTATTTTCCAGTCTTCTGTAATCTGACTCACTTCCGCCAACTTGATTCTTTCATTCAACAAAAAAGTGTTGAGTGCTTACTAAGTCTCTGACACTATTCTAGGTGCTAGCAATACAGTGGTGAACAAAATGGACAAAAATCTTTATGAAGGATTGCATTATAGTATACACTTATTTTGAGGACACCAACCCTATGCCAACTTCCTTTTGAGAAAATAACTTCTGCATATCCTCTAGGGCTTAGCCTAAGTTTTGCCTCTTTTAAGAATCTTACACCAAGCATATTCTAAGCTCCAATAATTCCTCCCTCCTCTACCCCCTTCAGCTCCTGATTGAGTACCTTGTAATTTACTCTCTTTTAGTTTTGCCATTCTGCTCATTGTAAGCTCCTTAAAGGTAGAGGTGCCATTTCATGCTTCTTTAAATTTTCCTCATGTTAGACCCAGAACAGTGATATATACGGGGTAAAGTGCTCAATAATTGCTAGTTTAAGAAATATGTGAAGAAAAGAGGGAGTTTCAGAGAAAACTAGAAATGGAAAAGAAAATCAGAAAGAACCATCAACTTTATCACAGAGAGAAATTCTGAAGGTGAGTTCACTTGCTATCATATCTGCTTTGCAATCCCCTGGCTTCTCACTGATTTTCCTCCACCTGCTTCATCCTATTAGGTTAGGAAAGGTAGCAGCATCTGGTTGTGGGTGTGTTCGCAGGATCTTGGCAAGAGTCCACCCTCCCCTACCATTCTCTCTGTTTACTCTTCATATCTTGGTCATATCATGAGTCTGTGTGTGCATGTATGTATGGAATCAGCGACATCTGCATTTCCAAGATGTGAATTCCAGCCTCCTCCACCCATTCTCAGCTCTCTTCTCTTCTTGCTGGTCTTGAGCACTCACCATTGGATATGGCTTTCCTCCGGAGAATGTGACTTAGTTTATTAGAGAGCTATGAGACAGTAGAAACTGGTAAGACTTTTTTAAAAAAAGAGTAGGCAGTACTGCAAAATAATTTCATTCTTTCTGACCAAATAACCCACTCATGGAACATTTATCCAAGGAATATATTTCATCAAGAAGAAAACATTGTATTATAAAATGTTCATGATAGCATTATTGATTGTGGTTGAATCTTGGGGAACTACAGAAATGTCTAACGAGCAGAATGGTAGGTAAATGATAATGAATCCAACTGCTGGTGTATTATGTAGCCACAAAACGAGCATGTGATGATTAAAGAGCAATGTGGAAAAATTATGTGGAAGAAGTAGGATGTAAAATTATCTAAAGTATGTTTGTAACTATAGAATTATATACATATGGACAAGTCTGAAAAGGAACACAGTAAAAGGAAATTAGTTACATGTTAGTATTGCGGAGTTATCTTTCAGTTTTTTTTTTTTTTTTTTTTTAATAACCCAACCCCCTCTAGATTTGAGGTCTGCTGGCATTACCTATGTTCAGAGTTACATGTCAAACCAGTTGGGAAATTCCTGCTCATCCGTGATATTTGGTTGCATGTATCAATACCTCTTGGTTGTACTGTCCTCTACTATCATCTTTCTTCTATCTCTAGGTACTTTACTAGTATATAATGTGAGTTCCTATCAGAGTCTCCCCTGCAATGGTTTAATTAACCTCCCTCCACAGTTTAACTTCTCAGATTCATCCAATAGACTCAGTCAGTGATAGTTTGGTGAAAAGTAGACAGCCTAAACTGGCACATAAGGCTGGATTCAGCTACAGACCAGCCCTTAGGAAATAGGCTATAATGTGATGAGGCTCCCATATTGGAAGAATTGGGTTACTCCTTATTAAGATAGGACTTAATTACAGGGATGTAGACAGGGGCCTAGTACCTGGACTTAGAGTACAAAATGAAATCTTAGTCATACTCTAAGATAATTGCTGAGAACCTATTTTGTGCCAACCACTGTGTCACTAATACTAAGGGAATAGGTCAGCAAGCACTAAAAGACAAACTATCTGAAGATTGGTCGGTTGAGCTACTGAGCTAAGGTGTTTTCAGTTCATTTTTGCTAGGGATCAGATTATAGTTGAGCATGACATTAGGAGTTAGTTGGCTCTAGTTCTGAGAGTAGAAGATGAGGAGGGAGGAAACCAGAGTGGATTTTTATACTATCCATTGCTCAATCTGATGCTGGACCTCTTGGGCTCCTTTCAGCTCCCAGCTTTCCATAAGCCTTTACTTTGGTCTCCCTGTCTGTATCTAGCCTCATTTCTGTCACCTTCTTTGATCAGTTCTCCCTGCCTTTGAAGATTTACCCTTCCATGTGAGACCCTGTGGTGTGTCTCATCTTGTTGTTCTTGAATTTATCCTTCCTCTAGTACAGAGAACAGGTGACATGTGCAATTTCTGTTTCTCATGTCAGATGGTGAAACTGGGACTGAGGAAGTGTTGATTCCAAAGCCTCATTCCTGAAAAATCAGAATCTCATTATACTTTCGAGACGACTCCACACAGGTGTTGCCAAGGAAGTTAAAATTTAGCAAGCCTCTGAAAAGAAAGAGAAGACTAAAGAGGCCACTGGGATGCTCCAAGCAGGAGAAAATGAGAAGAAAGACAAGAAACTTCAAACAAAAGACAGTTAAGGACAATAAAACACTCACAGAAGTGAGTGACCAGAAATCTGAAAAAGATGGTAGTCAGTGCTCCAACCCTGCAACAAACAAGACAGTTCAGGCTGAAAAGAAACATTATATATGTAATGAGTGTGGGAAAGCCTTTAGTCAGAGTGCAAACCTTACAGTACATGAGAGAATCCACACAGGAGAGAAACCCTATAAGTGTAAGGAGTGTGACAAAGCCTTCAGCCATAGCTCCAACCTTGTGGTTCATCGGAGAATTCACACTGGACTGAAGCCCTACACATGTAGTGAATGTGGAAAATCATTCAGTGGTAAGTCACACCTCATTCGGCACCAGGGAATCCACAGTGGGGAGAAAACTTATGAATGTAAGGAGTGTGGGAAAGCCTTTAGTCGGAGTTCAGGTCTTATTTCACATCACAGAGTTCACACTGGGGAGAAGCCCTACACATGTATCGAGTGTGGGAAAGCCTTTAGCCGTAGTTCAAACCTTACTCAACACCAGAGAATGCACAAAGGAAAAAAGGTTTACAAATGTAAGGAGTGTGGGAAAACATGTGGTTCTAACACAAAGATTATGGACCATCAGAGAATTCACACTGGGGAGAAGCCTTATGAATGTGACGAGTGTGGAAAGGCTTTCATCTTGAGAAAGACCCTTAATGAACATCAGAGACTTCATCGCAGAGAGAAACCCTACAAATGTAATGAATGTGGAAAAGCTTTTACTTCTAACCGAAACCTTATTGATCATCAGAGAGTTCACACTGGAGAGAAGCCCTATAAATGTAATGAATGTGGGAAAACCTTCAGGCAGACTTCTCAGGTTATTCTACATTTGAGAACCCACACAAAGGAGAAACCCTATAAATGCAGTGAGTGTGGGAAAGCCTATCGTTATAGTTCACAGCTTATTCAACACCAGAGAAAACATAATGAGGAGAAAGAAGTCCCATAAATAACATGTATTATTGGTAGTAGGGTTTATTGCTACTTTTCTGAAAAACAATTTGTCAGTATCATCAATCTTAGTTCTATTTCTAAGAATTCATATAGGGAAAGTAATCAGAAGTGAACAAAGACCAACAAAAGGAAATTCATGCCAGCATCATATACAATTATAAGAAGAAAAATAGGTTTTCAACAGTATAAAGTTTAAATGAATGATAATCCATCTCATAAGACTGGTTTTGCAGCCATTATAAGTATTTTTAAAGAATATTTGATGCCATGGAGAAATGACTTGGATTAAATGGAACATAAATGAAAGAAAAAAATGATGAAGAATGATCCAGTAAAAACCGTATATATATACACACACATATACATGGGAAAAAATGAGGAGGAAATAAATCAAGCCAAAATGTTAACAGTTATTATTTCTGGATGATAGGATTACAGGTGATTTCAATTTTCTTCTTTATACTTTTCTATGTTTTATAGATTTTCTACAATGAGAATGTATTACTTTTATATTCAGGAAAAAATGTATTTTTTAAATGCCATGAGCACATGCTCGTTTTCACTCAACAGTGTTATGAACAGTGCATAGAACATAAGAGTCTAAAGTCCTAGGATTGTACCCTAATGTTGTCATTTAGTAGCAGTGGAGCCATGGGCAAGTCGCTTCCTTTGATAACCTGTTTCCTATTTAGTAAAATCATAATGTCAATCAGTTTTGAGATAAGCTGACTTAACAATTTTCAACAGACTTTGGGATCAGAGAAATGTGTATTCTAATCCCAGATGTGCCACTTAGTAGCTTTTCAATTTTGGAAAAGTCACTTAACTGCTCTGAGTCTCAGACTTAACTATAAAAAGGGAATACCTACCTCACAGAGTTGTTGTGAGGTTTAAATGAGGTAATGCATGTATCATATGACAAGCCTGACACATGTTAAGTAATAATAAGTGTAGGATATTGGAGCAGTGTTTCTAAACACTTGGAGTGAATCAAGGTAAATTTTACGGTACCATTTAGGATATTTTCAAGTGTAAAGAACAGAAAACTAAGTAATAGTAGCTTAAACCTTAAGAACAGTGATTGTTGATTTATGCGGAAGTATAGAGGTAAGCAATTCCAATTCTGGTTTGGCAATCAGCAGTTCACCACACTTCCATCTTTACTCCATAATCATCAGCATATTGGCTTTTTTTTTTTTTTTTTGCATCCTTATGGTTGTA
This sequence comes from Dugong dugon, assembly GCA_030035585.1. Classification (NCBI taxonomy): domain Eukaryota; kingdom Metazoa; phylum Chordata; class Mammalia; order Sirenia; family Dugongidae; genus Dugong; species Dugong dugon. The sequence continues at coordinate 22,794,653 of CM057481.1, read as the reverse complement.
AGATGGTGGCCACAGCTGCAAACCTTTTTCCTCACACCCTCCTTTCAGAGTTAGGAAGTGAGGGAAAGGAACTGGGGCTTTCTCCTTTTATTACTGGGAAAAATCTTTCCCAAAAGAAGGGAAGGTTGCTGAGCAGTCAGTACTGCAGATGCCCATTAACTTCCCCTACCTTTCTTTATGTCTAGCCCTTCGAGAAGGCCTTAACCCGCCTTCAGCCCGTATTTAAAGCTTTTAAGTCTCTAGCTCAAAATCCATCTGGGAACGCTTAGAATTTCCCCCATTTTTAGGCCATTTCTATTTTTCCTCGTATATAGCAAGTCCCTAAACGAATGCTATTTGTCTTATACACAAACCCATTGCCGTCAAGTCAGTTTCGACTCACAGTGACCCTATAGAACTGTCCCGTAGGGTTTCCAATGCTGTACTCTTTATAGAAGCAGACTGCCACATCTTTTCCCACAGAGCAGCTGCTGTGTTTGAACCACCGACCTTTTAGTTAGCAGCTTAGTGCTTAACCACTGCGGCACCAGGGCTCTTATGTACATAGTGGTTTATTATTTCAGGAAATAGGATATATTATCTCACATAATCCTCACAACATTTGTACAAGAAAACTGAGTCTCAGTGACAGACTAGTAAGTGATGCAAGCCAGAATTTGAACTCAGATCTGACTTCAAAGTCCATGCTTTCTTCATTATACCAAAGTGCCTCTATCTACCATGGTGGTTCTGTATTTGGGAGACCACTCGGGGTCCTTCTGGGTAGCCACCTCTATGAAAGGTGATTGAATGCGGACAATTGCTTGCCCTTGCTTCATAAGGAAGATTCTATCAGTCATCTGTGGGTTAGATTTATGGCCTAGCTCTGCACCTTGTACTTTAGTTTTAAGGTTTTTGTATTTCTTCCTGGCTATTACTAGAAAGAAAGTGAAGAATGTGAAGGTTGTATATCTGTATGAAAAGTGATTGTTTGGTTTTGCCCTATTTTGATAGAATAGTGGCTTATACATAATTTTGTAATATAATTTTTCTTTGCACATTATTCAAAGTAGGGTATGGAGGGCCTTCAGCAGATTTGCTGCATTCCGGGGCTAGGACTGTATTGTCTATTACCCTCGGATGGGTACTTCCCCAGGGATCTATGTGAACACGGGGGTAGGCTAACCCACTTGTGGCAGTAGTTAAACAGCACTGCAGCACTAAGGGTGCTTACATCATCTTTTCCTTGGCACATGTCCTTCCAGAATAAACAAAGGGGTTTGTAAGTATTCTTCCATGCCTTTTGTCATGCCAACCATCCTCTCCTGCTGATTGTCTGTACTCCTTGTCTGTACTCCTCATGAGCAGTGTCTACTGGCCCTGCCAAAACTTTCTTAAGAAAACAGGCAATTTAGCTGCCTGTATGGCAGGATTTTTTTTCTTTTTTTTTTTAATTGAGCATTTATTATTGCTAAACAGGACTGTTGATGTTTTCTGTAGCATTGAGCAGATATTCTCTGACCAAAACATTTTCCCATTGTGTGTCATAGTGTCTGAAATTCTTCCTTCAAATAGGCTCTCTTTTTCATCTTAAAAGACTTTATAATCTCCAAGAATAAATCCCTTCAGTTCATAAAAATGATAACACAAATTAATGAAAAAGAGAACAGGAGTCATAATGAAAGTGAAGTTCTGATACATGCTACAACATGGATTAGCCTTGAAAACATTATACTGAGTGAAACAAGTCAGATGCACATGGGCAAATATTGTAAGACCTGATTTACATGAAATATCTAGAATAGGCAAATCCATAGAGACCAAAGTTCATCAGTGGTTACCAGAGGTGGGTGGGGAGTTATTGCTTAAGAGATACTGAATTTCTCCTAATAGTGATAAAAAAAAAATTGGAAATGGATAGTGGTGATGGTTGCCCAACATGGTGAATTTAAGATCAATGTCACTGAATTGTACATGTAAAAATGGTTGAAATTGCAAATGTTCTGTTATTATATATTTCTCCACAATAAAAATTTTTTAAGGAAAAAATAAAAAGTAAATACCTTCTAGGAAGGGTAGGTACCATGTCATCTCAAACGCAGACATCTAATTGCAGAACATACGCTTACATATGTGTACCACAATGTGTGCTGAATGCAGAAGAGCTTCACATATTTGTCCCGGGCAAAAAAAAGAGAAGTCTTTTTTTGGAGGCCTTCCACCATCCCCTAAGCCTACATATGTCTTGAGCTGCAAGAGTAATGCTGACAAGTAGCCCCTGTAACCCTTTCAGATAGATATCCTGAAATATAATTTGAACTGATCACCCACCTTCCTCCACGATTACCAGCTGTTTGCCTCAGTCATAGTTGAAACATCCAGCCCTTTTTTTTTAATTGCTGTGCTTTAAGTCAAAGTTTACAATTCAAGTTGGTCTCTTATACAAAAATTTATACATTGTTATGTGACCGTAGTTGCTCTCCCTATTCCGTGACAGCACACTACTTTCCACCCCAGATTTCCCGTGTCCATTCAACCAGCTTCTGACCCTCTGTGCCTTCTCATCTTGCCTCAGGACAGGAGCTGCCTGTTTGGCCTCATGTATCTACTTGAGCTAAGAAGCACACTCTTCACGAGTATCATTTTATGTCTCACAGTCCAGTCTAATCTTTGAAGGGTTGGCCTTGGGAATGCCTTACCTTCTTTTGAGCCCATTCATGCCACCCTGTAGAATTTAGAGTCCATCTCTGTGTTTTCTTTACCTTCTTATTCTAATGGAAGCCTGGTTATTCCCTAAGGGCATTGCTGCCTCTGCATTTCTTCAAGTGGGAGTTTTGTCTCCCTCAACCCACATAGCTTTCTATCCTGCCATTTCTTCTCAATTCATCAAAAACCCAGCTCTTTGGAAATGCACATCACTAGACTGCTATTACCCTCCCATGTTTTTGTCATCTGCTGGCCTCCTGTGCACTTTCATTCATTCACTTAAGTTTGTAGTACCCTGAACATTCCTGAGGAATACAAAGAGGCAGTATTTTTAGCCACAGATGTTTGTGTACAGTTGCTCTTCTATGGAATAAAAATATATGTCTCTTTTTAGTTGGGAGGAAAATGTGAAATCTCATTTTGTATAGCCTTGATTAAAGGGAAATATGTAAGACTTCGAATCCTGCATAGGGAGGAAAATATCTCCCTGGACTTAGAGATATTTTGCATAGATAGTATATGCTGTGTTAGGTCTTAATCTTTTCAATACCCAGTTATTTTCTGCTTTGAATTTTTTGTTTATACCATGTGTTTTAATTAATGGAAGCATGCTGAATCATTGAGTGTATCAGAATTTTTGGTAGGTAGTATGGATTTTTTGCTTGCCCCCTCCCACAATCCTGTCCTCAGAGTATGTAGTACATATGTGTACCCCTAATTCTACCTTGGAGTCCAGAGGTACATGTGTGTACCACTTAAAAATTTTCAAACTCCATATTTTATCTAAAAGAATACATCGATTCAGCATCACCTCATACAATACCCTGTAAAAACAGTGATTTGTAGCACACACCCATTTCTTCAGTTTTAAACAGTCATAAAGACACCTGCCTTGCAGTAGCACGCACTGTCAGTGGGAAAGCAGCTTCCCAATAAACTCCAGAGACTGAAAAAGTAAGTGGTCACTATATGTACTGTCAGGTCTGAAAGAGTTAACTTGGAGCTGAGAAGAAAATTGAAACCAAAAAGAACTTTAAGTTGCCAAATAATTCAGTTGTATAAAAATCTCTTAAAACTAAATTTAATTTCAGCCCTGTATCCCCAGTGACAGATTTCCTCTTTTGGTTTTTCTAATCAATATAAATAGAAAGGGATGCTCATATTGTCAAATTGTTTTTTGTAACTAAGTCATTTATCACCTCTGATGTTATAAAACTGGAGTCATAAAACTCTTTGCAGAAAATAGTGATAATTTCGCCAATAAACATCTGTTATTACGAAGATTTTTTTTTTTCCTTTTTGCTTCCTTTCTTTGTTCAGAGTGAGAAGAAAACAGATCAATTTGCTTTTCTTTAAGCAGCTGACTGTTTTGGGAATGAAGAAATGATTCTGGCTTTTCTCTGATTCAATCACAACATGGAGTTTGTTACTTTCACACGTGTAACACTTAATACTCTCTAGCCATTAGAAATTTTCCTTCTGTTATTCCCTTAGAGGACCTGTGTAGACATTTAGAGTCCCAGCTCCTCTACCTGGCCTCATCTATGTTTCAAATCTCTACTATTATACAGACCTCAGTTGGCTGCATAAAGCCAGCCATGTTCCCCAAAGTCCACTTCTGTTCCAGAAGGTGGTTTGTGGGAGTGAAAAAGCGAGATGACATATTCCTTCCAAGCAACATAGATACAGGACCTGACTATTTCCCACTCCTACTGATCATTTCAAATCCAGATGGCACAATTTGACTATATGGATTGTAGATATACAAACACAATAACTAATCTCTAAAACTATTTTAGACCCGTAGATTCCAAATCCTGGAATTACAAGGGCCGAGCTTATACCCACAGATAAATTTCCCAGGTCTACCAAATCAGCATATCTGGAGTAAAAACAAACAAACTCGTAGCTGTTGAGTTGATTCCAACTCATAGCGACCTATACGACAGGGCAGAACTGCCCCATAGGGTTTCCAAGGCTGTAATCATTACAGAAGCACACTGCCACACCTTTCTCCCATTGAGCCACTGGTGGGTTCAAACCCCCAAATATTTGGTTAGCAGCTGAGCACTTAACCACTGCGCTACCAGGCCTGCTGTGTTACCTACTTTTTGCACCTAGACTTTATTGTTTCTTTGCATGTCTCATAGCTTTTTGTTGGAAATTGGACATTTTAGATAACATAGCTTCTCTGGGTACTGGTCTCCTTCTCTCATTCCTGGGCTTGCTATTGTTTGTTTAAAGACTGGCAGTATTATTTTAGTAAAATCTATTCCCCACACCACCACAGTGTGAAGCCTCTGACATTGCTCCTCAGAGGGCTCAGCCTTGGGCTATGGAAAACAGCTTGGCCTTTCTAAAAAAGGTTAACATAAAACTAACATATGAACCTGCAGTTCTCCCCAAAATTCATGTCCTTCCCATGTACAAATCACTTTCACCTTATCACATCATCCCAAAAGTCTTAACACATTCCAGTACCAACTCTAAGTCCAAAATTTCAACTTTTCAATCATCTAAAACATGTATGGGTGAGACTCTGGATGTGTACCACCCTGGGGCAAAATTGCTTTCCATCTGTGAATCTGTGATACCTAGAATACAGGTTATCTGCTTCCAAAATACTATGGTGGACATTTCCATTCCAAATAGGAGAGATTGGAGAAAAAGAAGTTTTTTGTGTGCGTGACTAATAAGAGTGCAAGGGACATTGGTGGCTCAGTGGTAGAATTTCCCTTACAGATAGGGTTGATCATGTGACACAATTTTGGCCAATGAGATATAAAAGAATCACTGGGTGGGTTGCGTTTTGTCCTTCCCCTTCTTCTCTTTTGTGAGAAAGGCTATACTGGAGGTAGAACAGCCATATTATGACCATGACATGACAGAGTAACAGCCACACTAAACAGAATCTATTCATCTATCTGGCAGAAACAGTTAAGCATTCAACTACTTGCTGAAAGGTTGGGGACTTTACCTCTTCACTTATGTCCCCAGTGCCTAGAACAGTGCGTGGAACATGGTAGGCATTCAGTTAATAGTTGTTGAATGAATGAGTAGAACCTGAAATATTTAACCAAGAGTTTAATGAAAGTCAGGAGAGAACACATAGAAATAAACAATGCACCTCGTTCATTCGATACACATTCATTGAGCCCCTAATATGGGTCCAGCTTTGTGCTTTGGTGCTAGGTATACATGGAATCCACATAGACATGGCCCTTGCCTTTTTTGAAGCCTGATTCCAGCCTCAGCCCGACAGAGGGAGTTTCAACTCCAGAATACCCAAACCTAAGAGACTGAGGATTGAGGAGAGTTTCAGGCTTCCGTTTTCCTTTTTTCAGACCAACCTGTACCCAGGGTGATGGGCAACTGGAATGACCACCTCCTTCAGAGGAGATGGTGTCCCCTCATCTGCACATGACCTTACAGCTACAGCTTGGTTATTGTGTCATACCAGTATACCATCATCTCATCACTTGTGCAAGAGATACATGCACAGTAAGTGAATTCACAAGGGAGTGATTTATAAGCCATGTTATTTACATATGGGAAATGCCATAGGCTCTGGAACAAACTGGAAAAGTCATCCACACGGTCATTCAGACATGTGAGCAATTACAGTCATGCATCACTTAATGTCCACACTATGTTCTGTGAAATAGGGCGTTATGTGATTTGGACTTTGTGCGAACATCATATGACAGGCAGTCCCCAGGTTACAAACGTCTGACTTAGGAAAACTGGTACCTAAGAACGGACTGCCATAAAGCCTATTAAAAATTTGAGTGAAATACTATGGTTTGTAATAACAAACACACACACTACTTTGTGACGCTCATGAAAACATTGCGTAGTTTGGACATGTTTAAGTGTTTATATGCATACTTGTTGCTGTTGAGTCTATTCTGGCTCATAGCAATCCTACCGGACAAAGCAGCACTGTGCCATAGGGCTTCCAAGAAGTGGCTGGTGGGTTCGAACTGCCAACCTTTTTGTTAGCATCCGTAGCTTTTAACCACTGCGCCACCACGGCTCCTTTATATGCATCAGCCAAACCCAAACCCGGTTCGAGTCAATTCCAACTGATAGCAACCCCACAGTGACCCTAAAGGACAGAGTAGAACTGCCCCCATAGGGTTTTTAAGGAGCAGCTGGTGAATTTGAATTGCCGACCTTTTGGTTAGCAGCCATAGCTCTTAACCACAGTGCCACCAGGGCTCCCTTTATATGCATAGAAAGGTAAAATACATACTATACGCTAAGACAAACATTTAACTAACTGACACTAAATAAGAAACTTATCTACCTGTTCCAACTTACCTACAAATTTGACTTAAAGACAGCATTAGGAACGGATCTTGTAACCTGCGGACTAGCTGTATACAAGAGATATGAGATAACGTGTTATGTGTGAGAAGCTGTTGTGTTGGCTATGTACGGTTATGATACTTCACATTCTCCGGATTTCTGTACTCTATTATAACCTTATGGGACGAAGAACGTATGAAAGTTGCCTGAACAGACTGTACTCCCTATCAACCACAATTGCAATGCAAATCAAAACAGAGAGGTCCAACTCCCTCAGGAGGCAACAAGCGCCCTGAGGGCTTGGGCCATGCCATTCATCTCTGCATCCATCCTCACAATCTGGAAAGCAGCAGCCCCCGCTGAACCCCTATTGAGACGAATTTGGAACCATGGCCCCAAGAGCCCCGCCCCTCCCTTCCTCCTAAAGAGAAAAGCAAGGTACCACAGAGATGTAGCTTTCTAGAGAGCCCGACGGTAGGGAGGGAGATACTGAGCGACCGGAAGTAGCGGTATCTGCGGGTCAGCCATTATTCTGGGCTTCGGTTGCTGCCGCCCCCTATTTTGGTGTCAACTTCAGGTGTGTAGGTGCCGAGGCCACGTTACCCAAGGCTAGAGCTGCCGCGGGAGCTCCCGGTGAGCGGGCTGAGCGTGTGGGCGGGTGGGCGTGCGCGGCTGGCGGCCCTGGCGCCGGCCTGGGCTCGCTAGGGCCGTGCATCGCTGGTCAGCAGCATCCCGGCACTGACCCCCAGCATGGTCTCTCCTGCCCGGTGTCGGAGTTCGTCACCGTGGCTTCGGCTTGGGCATGCATCCGGCTCGGGAAAGGTATTGAGAGCAGCATCTCTTGTGTGTGTCTCAGAACTGGTGCTGGAGTCAAATTGAATCTTTTTGCCGCATTGAGTGCTGCTCCCTCAGGAGCCAGGTTTTCCAGCTCAGGCCGTTTCGTTCCTCCTGTCTTCTTTGAGGCTGATGCAGAGTAACTGCTTTGGACTTCCCCAGAGTAGTAGCTGCAGACTTTTTTTTTTTTTTTTGAGGGGAGGACCAATTGCCATCTTTTACGTTTGCAAAGTAATGGTATTTAAAAGCAAAACTTAGACCACCCATACAACCAGTACTTCACAGAATTCTTGTTAACACCAGAAAAGTAGTAAGACCACAAACTCAGAATCGTTGCCATCCCATCAGTGACCATGTATGGTTATTACTTTTCCCATTTTACAGCTTGCCACATTAAAGCTTTATCGTGGACTAGCATTGGGAGACCATTGCTTTAGGATATTTGTTGTTTGGGTTTCAGAAGGTGCTTCTTAGATGGAGTTATTTTGGACTTTTGGAATTAGAATCCTGAGTTCAAAACTTGCTCGCACCGTTCAACTAGCTGAACGGGCTTAAGTGAATCACTTAGCTCCTCCTCAGAGCCTTCTTTGGTTCCTTTTGAACTGGGGGGTGATAACGTTTGCCTCACAAACCTTTTTGCCTTTTTGAGAAGCAAACAAAATAATGTATCTTTAAGGATTTGTTATTTTTACCTGCAAAATAAGAGTAAATAGAGTTGTGATAGTATACAATAAAAAAGTATTCAGCAATCTTTTTTTTTTTTAACTCCTTTCCACATCAGTCAATTGGCTTCCTTATCAGTTACCAAAAATTGTTGTTTTTCTCAATTCTGTTTCATCTCTACTGCTACTTAGTTCAGTTCTGAATCATTTGTTTAGACTCCATGGAAGAAAGACCTGGCGATCTGCCCCAGTAAAGATTACATCCTAGAAAACCTTATGAGGCAGTTTTACTCTGTCACATGGGGTCGCTGTGATTAAAAATTGACTTAATGGCACCTAACGACAATTGCTAAATCTAACTGGCCTTCCTGATTTCCAGCCCTCCCTACCCTTTTATTCCTTCCTTATAGATTCGTCATCCAGTTACTTAAAACTCCCCTTATCCTTAGAGTGAGCAAGGCCTTTCTAACTATTGACAGAAAACCCAGAAGCCATACAAGAAGACTGACCGCGTGTCAAAAACCACTGTAAGCAAAGTCAAAAGACACATGATAAACTGGGAAAATTTTGCAGCTCCCATTGTAAGCAAAGGATTAATTTTTCTGTGATATAAAGAATGTGTACAAATTAATAAGACCAAACACCCCAAGAGAAACATAGTCTATGAATAAGTAACAGAAAAGAAAATAGAAATAGCCCTGAAAGATATTCGTGTGAAATGCAAATTAAAAATTTGGTGAAGATCCTAAATCTTGACAACTCTGTATTGGTGAGTGAAGAAACAGGTACTCCCATGTCATTAATGCTGATGAGAGTGTAAATTGTAAATTGGTACAATCCCAGTGAAGGGCTAATTGGCAATACCGAATTATAAATGCACAAACCATTTGATTCAGCAATTCTCCTTTTATATATGCCTATACACATGCAAATTAAAATATGTCTAAGGTTATGGATGATAATATTGTTAATAAGAAAAATTGAAAACTGCCTAAATGTCCCATCAAAAAAAAAAAACAGTTGCCATTAAGTCGATTCTGAGTCATAGCAACTCAATATGTGTCAGAGTACAATTATGTTCCTTAGGGTTTTCAGTGGCTTATATTTCAGAAGTAGATCACCAGGCTTTTAGTCCGAGGCACCTCTTAGCAGCCAACTGCGTTAACCATTTTTACCACCCTGGACTCCTCTTATCAGTGCAAAACCAAACCTGTTGCCATGAGGTTGATTCCGACTCATGGCTACCCCATGTGTTACAGAGTAGAACTGCGCCATAGGGTTTTCTTGCCTGTAATCCTTATGGAAGCAGTTTCCTAGGGCTTTCTTTGGGGTAGCAGCCAATCACAAACCACATGCGCCACCCATGCTTTACTTGATAGCAAAGGGATTTTTGGATCTTTACAGAAGCAGATTGCCAAGCCTTTCTTCTACTGCACCACTGGGTGGGTTCAAATTAGCAACCTTTAGGTTGGCAGTTGATTGTAAACCACTTGCGCCACCCGGAGACCTTCCCCATTAGTACAGTGGTGGGTAAATTAATAAATTAAAGGCACATCCATCCAGTAATACCATACATCCCTAAAAAGGCAGGAGAGGCAATTTCTTTAAGTCCTGACATGAAAGATCTCTAAGATACATTGAGAAAAGAAAAGTACAGCACATTGTTCGTGGTGTTCTACCATTTGTGAAAAAAGGAAAGTACAAAACAATATATGTACACATTTTTTTTGTGTATATAAGTAGCTGGAAAAGTACATAAGAAACTAATAGGGAAAGGGAAACTACACTACATGTATTTCGTAATTTTAAAATTTGAATCAAGTGAATGTATTACCTACTTAAAAAAAAATAACAAGGAAAAATGTAAAGTAAAACTTCCATAATGGTTGCTCATTGCTTATGGGACAATATTGCCCTCCTTGTTCTGCTTCTTTTTACCTCTCCATGCTCCTCCTACAACCTTGCCTCCAAAGTTTACTTCCCTTCTCTGCTTCGCAAAGCACATTTCTAACTGAGTTGTATGTATTGTCGTTCCTGTGCTTTTGAACATGTAGTTTCTTCCTGGAGTGGCTTTCTTGATTCTCCAATGATCTTTTCATTTTTCCTTTAAAGCCCAATCCAAAATTAGCTTTTGTGACTCTATTCTGTGCTTACTTGTTATCATGCTTAACTCATTATACTGAAATTGTGTTTTTCTGCTAGGTTATAAGCAAGCTCCTTAAAGGTTCATGTATTAAATAAAATTAACGAGGGTGTTTGCATATGTTTCTGATGGTGATATAACTGTTATAATCTTAAAAACTGAAAAATATGTATATCCTTTGGCCCAACAGTTTTTCTTCTTGGGATTTATACTGAAGAAATAAGCAGAGATGCAATGAAAAATGTGTTAGCAAGGGTAGTCATTATGGCCTTATTTATAATAGTGGAAAAATTAGAAATATTCTAAATGTTTAACAACAGGGGACTACTTAAAGTGTGAATGGACTTACACAGCACTTAAAAATAACGACATAGAATATTTAATATGTTTACAACATACTCTGTGAGGAAAGCAAGTACAGAGCAGTACAGTTGGATCCAATCTTGTAATCCAAATTGGTGTAGAGGAAAAGGACTGGGAGGACATAGTCCAAAATGATAGCAGTGATTATTTTCTGGTAACTATTTTTTGTGTTTTTTGGTTTTACAAGTTTTTTATTTTGTAATCAGAAAAATGGTATTTCTAAAGAGCAGAAAAAGAAAAGATCTCTAGAGAGCGTAAGTCTAAATTCTGTATAATAAAACCCTATTCAAATTTATCCAAATATTTTGATTAATAGATTGAACAATTTTCGGAGAATTCAAAGTATGCACAGCAAAGCTACACAGAACTTAATTTAGCTTTTGTTTGTTAATTGAGAAGGCGTTAAGATTTATCATGTGTATCAGGATTAAGACTATGATCACTTGTTAACTCTGCTAAACATAGGAAAGAGTCTAGTTACAGAAGGATAATAACTGACATTTGAGTCCTTACTGTAGTACAAAATTTTGGCATGTATTTAGATGTCAAATTCTCACAACTATGTAAGATAGGACTGTTATTATCCCTATTCTGCAGGTTAAGAAACTAAGGCCCAGACGTGAGGTAACTTGCTCAAGGTCACTCAGGAGTAGCCAGGATGCCTGTTGCTAGAGTGATGGATAAAGAGTTTATTGTAATTGTTGTTGTTGTTCAATGCCATCGAGTTGGTTCCATCTCATAGCCATGCTGTGTACAACAGAACGCAACACTGCCCAGTCCTACGCCACCCTCACAGTTGTCATGCTTGAGCCTATTGTTGCAGCCACCATGTCAGTCCATCTCATTGAGGGTCTTCCTCTTTTTCACTGACCTTCCACTTTACCAAGCATGATGTCCTTCTCCTGGGGCTGGCCCCACGTGATAACATGTCCAAAGTATGTGAGACAAAGTTTATTGTAATTAGGTGGAAGAAGTTCTATGAATAAAGACCAAAGGAATCACATGTGTTTGGCTTCAGCTGTGGCCTGAATAACATGAGTGTGTGTGTCCGTGAGGCCTTGGGCAGGGGTCTTCTGTCAGAGGAATGGAAGTTCCCTTCATTACTGGGAGCTGAGTGAGGTCTGGAAACTTGGTTATTTCTCTGGGCTAACTTTAACATTGATTCTTAAGGTCTTGTAGATGATGTTCTCCACACTCTAAGGAAGAAGTCAAGCAAGGATTGAGGTTGGCCTGGAGAGGAGTCTTTGCTTGAATGACGACAATGAGAGAAAATTGGGCCCACAATGCTCTGAGACAAGAAGGTCTTGTGAAAGGAAAGGATGATGTCTGGAAATGGGGAACCAGCCTCCAAGGGAGCAGCTCCTCTGTTTGGGAGACCTCCCACCTGCACTTTAGACAGTTACGTTACAGTGAGACATCTGGGCCCCAGGAGGCCCTGAGCCGACTCCGGGAGCTGTGTCGCCGGTGGCTGAGGCCAGAAGCACGCACCAAGGCCCAGATCCTGGAGCTGCTGGTGCTGGAGCAATTCCTGAGCATCCTGCCTGGGGAGCTCCGGACCTGGGTGCAGCTGCATCGCCCCGGGAGTGGGGAGGAGGCTGTGGCCCTGGTAGAGGAGCTGCAGAGAGACCTCGATGGACCAGCACTAAAAGTGAGAAAGTGGGAGGGGGGAAGATCTGGGATAGAGGGAAGGAGAAAAATGAGGCAGGGCAGGCTGGTCTGGAGGGTGATCCTGTGACTTTTATTAACAGTACCACACTGGCAACCGTAATGCTAATTAAAGTAGGTTCATGAGCCATTCCGACCATAGAATGTCTTTGCAGAGAAATGGATTTATGATTGGAGTCTTTGGGCCCAACTCAGAATCAGCAGAAAGACATTGACTCTACTTTGTCCATCCCTCCACTCCGGGTGATGCTTGCTCATGCTGACTTTGGTTCAAGAACCTGAAAAAGATGATGTTTGTAGGTGTTCCGTAAATAGAAGCCTATGTATTTTTTGTGTAAGTCCATTTAGAATGATGATGTAAGCACTGACATAGCAAGAATGAAGCTTTCCAGGTCTGGTAAGGCCTCCCCTTGTGGCTGTGTGCCCTTGTTGGGGATTCTGGGAGCCAAGTGACTGGGTGGAAATATTTACATCTGATAAAATTTTATATCCTTGATCATTAAATTGGAATCTTAATATAGCCAGTAGTGTTTGTGTGAGATCTCTTTCCATCAGTTTGTAGCCCACTAGAAACACTTCTGTATATGAAGTGTTTGATATATCATGTCTGACCCATAGCTTAAACTTGGAAGTGGTAACAAGGATGGGCTTATTTGTTTTAATCATAATAAAGAATTTTAAAGCTATCTGTTTTATTAAAAATCACTAATCTATCACTCTCATTTGAGAGATAGGAAAACTGAGGCAGGAAAAGGTTAAATGAATTATCTCACATTAGTCAGACATGTAACCAGCAGCAAAGCCAAGTGTCTAGGTTGCTACTCTAGTTTCCTTCTCTTGAGGCAGGAAGGAATCAGTAAAGGTGTTAAATGAGTAGAAGAGTTGTGACTGAACCCAAGTCTGACTCTAAAATCCATGGTCTTTTTTTTTTTTTTTTTTTTATTGTTTAAGTGAAAGTTTACATTTCAGGTTAGTCTCTCATACAAAAATTTATACATACATTGTTATGTAACCGTAATTGCTCTCCCTATACTGTGACAGCAGACTCTTCCTTTCCACCCTGATTTCCCGTGTTCATTCAACCAGCTCCTAACCCTCTCTGCCTTCTCATCTCACCTTCGGACAGAAGCTGCCCATTTAGTCTCATGTATCTACTTGAGCTAAGAAGCACACTCTTCACAAGTATCATTTTATATCCCACAGTCCAGTCTTTGAAGAGTTGGACTCAGGAATTGTCTTAGTTCTGGGTTGACAGAGAGTCTGGGGGCCATGCTTTTTGGGGTTCCTCCAGTCTCAGACCATCAACTCCAGTCTTTTTACTAGAATTTGAGTTCTGCACCCCACCTTTCTCCTCCATCAGGGACTTTCTGTTGTGTTCCCTGTCAGGGCGGTCATTGGTGGTAGCTGGGCACCATCCAGTTCTTCTGGTCTCGGGCTGATGAAGTCTCTGATTTATGTGGCCCTTTCTGTCTCTTGGGCTAATACTTATGTCTTTCGTGTTCTTCATACTCCTTTACTCCAGGTGGTTGGGACCAATTGATGCATCTTAGATGGCCACTTGCTAGCTTTTAAGACCCCAACAGCCACTCACCCAAGTAGGACGCAGAACATTTTCTTAATGAACTTTGTTACGACAGTTGACCTAGATGTCCATGGAGAACATGGTCCCCAGGTCCCTGCCCCTTCTCTGTCCCTTGAAGTGTTTGACTGTATTCAGGAAACTTCTTAGCTTTGGTTTAGTCCAGTTGTGCTGACTTCCCCTGTAGTGTGTGCTGTCCTACGTAAGATAATTCCTGTCTACTATCTAGTTAGTGAATAACCCTCCCCCTCCATCCCCACCCTCATAACCATCAAAGAATTTTCTTCTGTGTTTAAACCTTTTCTTGAGTTCTTATCATAGTGGTGTTATACAATATTTGTCCTTCAGTGACTGACTAAATTCACTCAGCATGATGATCTCCAGCTTCCTCCATGTTATAAGATGTTTCACAGATTCATCATTGTTCTTTATCATTGTGTAGTATTCCATTGTGTGAATATACCATAATTTGTTTATCCATTTGTCCGTTGATGGGCATCTAGGTTGTTTCCATCTTTTTGCTATTGTGAACAGTACTGCAGTGAACATGGATGTGCATATATCTATTCGTGTAATGGCTCTTATTTCTCTAGGATATATTCCAAGGAGCGGAATTGCTGGATCGTGTGGTACTTCTATTTCTAGCTTTTTAAGGAAGTGCCCAATTGATTTCCAAAGTGCTTGTACCATTTTACATTCCCACCAACAGTGTATAAGTGTCCCAGTCTCTCCACAACCTCTCCAGCATTTATTATTTTGTGTTTTTTGGATTAATGCTAGCCTCGTTGGGGTGAGATGGTATCTCATTGTAGTTTCGATTTGTATTTCTCCAATGGCTAATGATCGTTAGCATTTCTTCAAGTGTCAGCCGCCTGAATGTCTTCTTTGGTGAAGTGCCTGTTCATATCCTTTGCCCATTTTTTAATTGGGTTATTTGTCTTTTTGTTGTTGAAGTTTTGCGGTATCTTGTAGATTTTAGAGATTAGACACTGATCGGATTTGTTATAGCCAAAATTTTTTTTCTCAGTCTGTAGGTTGTCTATTGACTCTTTTTTTTTTTTAGTTTATTTTATTGTACTTCAGGTGAAGGCTTACAGAACAAATAGTTTCTCATGAAACAGTAGTACACATGTTGTTTTATGACATTGGTTAACAACCCCACAACATATTAACCCTCTAAATTCTCAACCTTTTTTTTTTTGTTTGTTTTTGGTGAAAATACACATAGCCAAAGATACACCATTTCAAAAATTTCTACATACACAGTTCAGTGACATTCATTACGCTCTTCCAATTGTGCTGTTATTCTCACTTAAGATGAAGGCTTACAGAACAAAATAGTTTCTCATTTAACAGTTACTACAAATGTTGCCCTATGACAATGGTTAACAATCTCACAACACATCAACAATATCCTTACTCAATCTTGTGTTCCCTATCACCAGCTTCCTTGTCCCCTTCTGCCTTCTGGCCCTTGTCACTGGACTCCTGTACCTTGTTAGTCTCATTTGGTTTTACAGGGCTGTCCACTCCCAGGCTGAACAGTGAACCTTGGAGGTAACTTCAGCACTGAGCTAAAAGGGTGTCTGGGGGCCATACTCTCGAGGTTTGTCCAGTCTCCTTTAGGCCAGTAAATATAGTCTTTTTTTGTGTGTGAGTTAGAATTATGCTCTACATCCTTCTCCAGCTCTGTCCAGAACCCTCTGTTGTGCTCCTGGTCAGAGCAGTCAGTGGTGGTAGCCAGGCACCATCTAGCTGTACTGGACTCAGTCCGGTGGAGGCCTTGGTAGCTGTGAACAATTAGTCCTTTGGACTAATCTTTTCCTTGTATCATGTTCTATTCATTCTCCCTTGCTCCCGAAGGGATGAGACCAGTGGAGTATCTTAGATGGCCGCTCACAGGCTTTTAAGACCCCAGACACTGCTCACCAAGGTAGAACGTAGAGCATTGTCTTTATAAGCTGTGTCATGCCAGTTGAGCTAGATGTTCCCCGAGACCATGGTCGCCACAGCCCTCCGCCCAGCAACTCAGTCCCTCAGGGAGTTTGGATGTGTCTATGGGGCTTCCATGACCTTTCCTTGTACAGATTGTGCTAGTTTCCCCTGTATTATGTACTGTCTCACCCTTCACCCAAGATACCACTTATCTATTGCCTATTTAGTATTTCTCACCCCCCACCCCTCCCATCCCTGGTAACCAACAAAGATTGTTACATTTTGCGTGTGAACTTTTTCATGGGTTTTTACAATAGAGGTCTCATACAATATTTGTCCTTTTGTGATTGACTTATTTCACTCAGCACAGTGTCCTCCAGTTTCATCCATGTTATGAGATGGTTCACAGATTCGTTGTTCTTTCTCGTTGCATAGTACTCCATTGTGTGTATGTACCATAGTTTGTTTATCCATTCATCTGTTGATGGGCACCTACGTTGTTTCCATCTTTTTGCTATTGTGAACAATGCTGCCATGAACATAGGTGTGCATGTGCCTATTCGAGTGACGACTCTTAGTTCTCTAGGATATATTCCTAGAAGTGGGATTGCTGGATCAAATGGTATGTCTATTTCTAGCTTTCTGAGGAAGCGCCATATCATTTTCCAAAATGGTTGTATCATTTTGCATTCCCACCAGCAGTGCATAAGAGTTCCCATCTCCCCGCAGCCCCTCCAGCATTTGTTATTTCCAGTGTTTTTGATTCGTGCCAGTAATGCCAGGGTGAGATGGTATCTCATTGTGGTTTTAATTTGCATTTCTCTAATGGCTGGCGATCGCGAGCATTTCCTCATGTGTCTGTTGGCCATTTGAATGTCTTCTTTGATGAAGTGTCTGTTCATTTCCTGTGCCCATTTTTTAATAGGATTATTTGTCTTTTTGTTGTAGAGGTGATGGATTTTCTTGTAGATTATGGAGAGTAGACCTTTGTCTGATTTGTACTGTCCAAAACTTTTTTCCCAGTCTGTAGGTTTTGTTTTTACTCTTTTGGTGAAGTCTTTTGGGGAGCATAGGTGTTTGATTTTTAGAAGATCCCAGTTATCTAGCTTATCTTTTGGGGTTTGTGTGTTGATGGTTATGGTTTGTATCCTGTTAATGCCATGTATTAAGGCCTGAAGTGTTGGTCCTATTTTTTCTTCTATGAACTTTATAGTTTTAGGCTTTATATTCAGGTCTTTGATCATTTTGAAGTAGTTTTTGTATACGGCATGAGGTATGGTCCTGTTTCTTTCTTTTTGCAGATAGATATCCAGTGTTGCCGGCACCATTTGTTAAAAAGACTGTCTTTTCCCCATTTGATGGACTTTGGGCCCTTGTCAAAGATCAGGTGACCGTAGGTGGATGCATTTACATCTGGGTTCTCGATTCTGTTCCATTGGTCAATGTATCTATTGTTGTACCAGTACCAGGCTGTTTTGACTACTGTAGCTGTATAGTAGGTTCTGAAGTCAGGTAGTGTGAGTCCTCCAACTTTATTCTTCTTCTTCAGTAGTGCTTTACTTATTCGGGGCTTCTTTCCTTTCCATATAAAGTTAATGATTAGTTTTTCCATCTCTTTGAAGAATGTTGCTGGTATTTGGATCGGGATTGCATTGTATTTGTAAATTGCTTTGGGTAGAATTGACATTTTCACAATGTTGAGTCTGTCTATCCATGAGCATGGTATGTTTTTCCATTTTATTTAGATCCCTTTGGGTTTCATGCAGTAGTGTTTTATAGTTTTCTTTGTATAGGTCTTTTACATCCCTGGTCAGATTTATTCCTAAGTATTTTATTTTTTTCAGGGCTATTGAAAATGGTATTGATTTCCTGATTTCCTTTTCGTCATTCTCCTTACTGGTGTATAGGAATCCAACTGATTTTTGAATGTTTATCTTGTATCCTGCTACTCTGTCTTTTGACTCTTTTGATGAAGCCTTTTGATAAGTGTAAGTGTTTGATTTTTAGGAGCTCCCAGTTATCTAGTTTCTCTTCTGGTGCTTGTGCATTGTTACTTATGGCTCATATTGTGTTTATGCCATGTATTAGGGCTCCTAGCATTGTCCCTATGTTTTCTTCCATGCTCTTTATCATTTTCCATTTTATATTTAGGTCTTTGATCCATTTTAATTTAGTTTTTGTGTATGGTGTGAGGTATGGGTCTTGTTTCTTTTTTTGCAGATGGATATCCAGTTATGCCAGCACCATTTGTTAAAGAGAATTTCTTTCCCCCAGTTAATGGACTTTGGGTCTTTGTCAAATATCAGCTGCTCATAGGTGGATGAATTTATGTCTGGATTCTCAATTCTGTTCCATTGGTCTATGTATCTGTTGTTGTACCAGTACCAGGCTGTTTTGACTACTATGGTGGTATAATAGGTTCTAAAATCAGGTAGTGTGAGGCCTCTCACTTTTTTCTTCTTCTTGAGTAATGCTTTACTTATCCGGGGCCCCTTCCTTTTCCATAAGAAGTTGGTGAAAAATCCATGCTCTTAATTACTGCTCGTTACTTCTCGTTCCCTCCTTAACTCACTGGCTTCTGTCCCCACTGTTCTGTTCAGTCTCCTGTGGGAGAGGCCCCCAGTGCCATAAGGGTATAATGGTGGCTCCATTGTTCTCAAGGCAAAGCTTTACTGTTGTTTAGATGCTCCATACTTGAGGTAAGTATCTCTGATCTCACAGTTCTGGACTGTGGGCAGAAAGAGGTCCAGGGTGATTAGGTGAGTTCATTTTCTGCAGGTACAAGAAGAGCCAGCTTATTTTGTCTTGCTTCCAGGTTCCAGTCCTTACCCAGGCCCAGGACACTCTACAGGAGGGGATGAGCTCTCCAGGAACAACACTTCCTCCTGCACGCACTGGCAGCCACATATCAGCTGGAACTTGCCCGAATCCTCCTCCTGACCCAGTGGTGTTTAACTTCCAGGATCCTCAACATGGTACTTACTCAGTGGCCCTGGCTTTTGACTTTCCCAGAATCCTTACTTTGGCTCATCCCCCTACTCCAAGGGAGTTGCTGCCTCTCCTTTTGCTCTGTATGGGAATTTCTCATAGTACCAAACTCTTCCTGCTTTTTCTGCTGTTCTCCCTCTTGTCCTTTTCTGGGGCCCTCTGCCGCTTTATTCATTATTATTACTACTCTTTGTGTTGTTCCAGCACTGCACGTGGGGGTCACTCAGAAAATGCTTGTAGGTCATTTTGTAGCTGTAATGTTATGTAACTTATGTGTAGGAGATACTGGGCTTGCGGTGGTGGGCAGGAACAGAAGTAATCTCACATGCAGCTTTTTTTCCTTCCTCAGATCCTCTTGCCCCTGAGGCTTCTGCCCTTTCCCAGGAAGAGAACCCAAGAAATCAATTAATGGCTCTCATGCTCCTAACAGCCCAGCCCCAGGTAAAGTTTGCACCCTCTTTCCTTCCTGAGGCCGTATCTATGCTACCTAATTGTGGCTATGCCCTCTTTCACACTAGTGCTTTAGTGTCCAGGCAGTTCCCATCTCTAAAACAAGGTCCATGCTACTGGATGACAGACTTTACATGGGGTCTCCTTATTTCTCCCTGATATCCCTTGCCCACTTCATGACCTCACAATGTGTCCCTTCCCCATAAGCGAAAGGAACCTTTCAGTAGGGGAGTTCCTGGTCATGGGTAATCTTGCACACACCTGTTGTTTCAGGAATTGGTGATGTTTGAGGAGGTATCAGTATGCTTTACGTCAGAGGAATGGGCCTGTCTGGGCCCAATTCAGAGGGCCTTGTACTGGGATGTGATGCTGGAGAATTACGGAAACGTGACCTCCCTAGGTAAGCACCCTTTGTTCCTATAATGCTAATCTTAATTTCATCAGGCTTGGTTTGTTTTCTTATTATAAAAGTGATATATGCTTACTTTGGAAAAAGAGAAAATTAGAAGAAAATTTTTTTCTTAACTTCACTATTTGCCAACAACTACTGTTCAACATTTTAATATATTACCTTTTTTATGTGTTTAAGGGGTTTTTTTTTTACATTTTTCAAATATATATGTAGTATATAGCCAACTTTCCCTTATGTTCTCCTTGCCCTCATATTATTACATGCTCTTTGCAAGTATTATATAGCCACATAATTTTTACCGTAGTTCAGTTAGTCCCTTCCTTATTGTGATAATTGCTGTAATAATCATCTCTGTGCCTAAGGCTTTTCATTACTTCTTAGAAGTAGAATTGCCAGGCCCGAGTGTTTGAATGGATTTGGGGCTCTTGCCTCATCCTGCCAAATTGCTTTCCATAATGAACCCTGTCCTCTTCTGCTCTTCCCAGTAGTGTATAACCATACTCCTTCTGCTCTCCCTTCATTGGCACTGAGTAATCCTGTTTTTTAATTTTTTATTTTAAATAGTTAATTTTTTTACTAATAAGAAGAAAGTTATAATTTCTATTTATTGTCCAGTGGATTTCTTTGATTAGTAATAACATAAAAGTTTTTCTTTTTTATATTTGTATTAGCCATTTGTATTTCCAGAAAACATTGAACACCTCTCATGTGGTGGCAGTGATGTGGTCTTCCCCATAAATAGCTTACTGTGGTTTGGGAGGTAAGCATAGAGAATATATATGAGGCAGAGTACAATCATTGAGATGATAGTGTCATAAGCCTTGTAATGGAAACCCAGAGGACAAAGCAACCGGCTCCCTTCCTAGGGATTAGGAAGGACCATAAGGAGGTAGCATTTGAGCTGGGTCTTGAAGAAAAGAGCAGGATTTTATTTGAAGAAATAGACATTACAAACTGAGGAATCAGCCTCAAGATCTAACTTTGACTGAAATACAAATTTATAGCATCGGTTTAGTGGTGGCATACTATTCCATTGTGTGTGTATCATATTTTACATTGACAATTTTATGATACAAATATTTCTATTCAAGAACATTACATGTCATTCCATTTGTTAAGTACTGCCTTTGTGTGTTTCAGGCTTGTTTTAAAATCATATTCATCTAGACAGTGCATATTTCTGGTTGTTTTTATTCTTAGGAACTGGAGTCTTTTTTGATATTTTCTAATTAACAGTTATTTGCCTATATAAAAATATTGATTTTTATATGTTAATTTTGTACCTAGCAACCTTACTAAATTATGTTATTGTTCATAGTAATTTATAGTGTATGTATTTTCACACTTAGGAAAATATATCCTTTAAGGAAATTCTCAGCAGTGGCAATAGTGGGTCAAACATTCTGTAGGATTTTTATCTTGGTACGTATTACCAACACTCTTTCTACCAATAATGTACCAATTTATACTCCCACAAAAAGAGCACAAGAAGGCCCATTTTCCCATATACACTTATGATATGGCCAGTCGTTTGAATCTTTGCTAGGTAGATGAATAATACAGTTTGTTTGTTTTGCATTTCTTTGATGATTAGTGTGGTTGAAATCTTTTCACATTTTTATTGATGGTTTTTCTCCTATTTCTATCCTTCCTACTTCTTTTATTGTGGAGCTTTTCTTTTATATACAGAGCCACTAACCCTTTGTCAAGTGTTACATATGTTTTTCCCATTTGTTTGCCTTTCAAAATTATTTCTGAATTTTTAAAAAATATTTTATTGTGTTTTAGGTGAAAGTTTACATAGCAAATTAGGTTCCAGTTTAACAAATTTTATACAAATTGTTTCGTGAGTTTGGTTACAGTTTTCACAATGTGTTATTTCCATTCTGTTCGTTTCGTTTCCATTAATCTAGCTCCCTACCCCTCTGTTTGGTCTCATATAGTTGATTGTTTAAGGGAGCCCATTACTCACGGGTAATACTGTTTATTTTATAAGCCAACCTATTATTTGGCTGAAAAGTGACCTCCAGGAGTGGCTTCAGTTCCAAGTTCAAAGGGTATCTTAGGGCAATAATCTCAGGGGTTCGTCTAGTCTCTGTTGGTCCAGTAAGTCTAGCCTTTTTTAGGAATATGAATTTTGTTCTACATTTTTCTCCCATTCTATCTGGGACTTGGGAAAGATTTACAGAGGAAGTGACTTTTTTTGGTAACAGCTTCATTGAGATCTAATTAACATGCAGTTCACCCATTTAAAGTGTACAGTTCAGTGGGTTTTTATTACATTCACAGAGTTGTGCATCCATCACCACAGTCAATTTAAGAACATTTTCACCACTCCAGAAAGACACCCCATACCCTTTAGCAGTCGTCCACCATTTCACGCAACTCTCCCTCCCCTATAGCCCTGGGGAAACACTAGAGAGTATCTGCAGTATACTTTCTGTCTCTATAGATTTGCCTATTCTGGACATTTCATATAAGGAGGATCATACAATATGTGGTCTTTTGTGATTGCCTTTTTTTACTTAGCACAGTATTTTCAAAGTTCATCCATGTTTTTGCATGTATCAGTACTCATTCCTTTTTATTGCTGAATAATATTTCATTATGTGGATATGCCACGTTTTGTTTATCCATCAGTTGATGGACATTTAGATCGCTTCCACTTTTTTGATGTTATGAGAATAATGCTGCTAGGAACATTTGTGTGCAAGTTTTTGTGTGGACATATGTTTTCATTTCTCTTAGTAATACACCTAGGAGTGGAATTGCTGGGTCATATGATAACTGTGTAATCATTTGAGGAACTGCCAGACTGCTTTCCAAAGTGGCTGCACCATTTTGTACTCTTACCAGCAATGTATGAGGATTCTCTTTTCTCCATATCCTCACCACCATTTGTTGTCCTTTTTTCATAGCCATCCGGTTGTTTTTATGTGCCATCAAGTCCATTTGAACTCATAGCAACCCTGTATACAACACAATAGAACCCTGCCCTGTCCTGTGCCACCCTTAAACAGCAGTCATTGCTGTTTAAGCCTATTGTTGGAGCCACTGTGTCAGTCATCTTGTTGAGGGTCTTCCTCTTTTTTGCTGACCCTCTACTTTACCAAGCATGGTGTCCTTCTTCAGGGACTGGTCCCTCCTGATAACCTGTCCAAAGTACGTGAGATGAAGTCTTGCCATCCTCGCTTCTAAGGAGCATTCTGGCTGTACTTCTTCCAACACAGATTTGTTTGTTCTTCTAGCAATCCATGGTATATTCAGTATTCATCACCAGTACCATAATTCAAAGGCATCAATTCTTCTTTGGTCTTCCTTATTCGTTGTCCAGCTTTCGCATGCATATGAGGCAATTGAAAATCTCGTGACTTGGGTCAGGTGTGCCTTAGTCCTCATGACATCTTTGTTTTTTAACACTTTAAAAGAGGTCTTTGCAGCAGATTTGCCCAATGCAATAAGTCATTTGATTTCTTGACTGCTGCTTCCATGGGTGTTGATTGTGGATCCAAGTAAAATGAAATCCTTAACAACTTCAGTATTTTCTCCGTTTATCATGACGTTGATCATTGGTTCAGTTTTGAGGATTTTTGTTTTCTTTATGTTGAGGTCCAATCCATACTGACGGCTGTAGTTTTTGATCTTTATCAGTAAGATTGTGTCATCTGCATATTGTAGGTTGTTAATGAGTCTTCCTCCAATCCTGATGCCACGTTCTTCTTCTTGGATTATTTGCTCAGCATACAGATTGAATAAGTATGGTGAAAGGACACAACCCTGACACATACCTTTCCTGATTTTAAACCACACAGTAACTCCTTGTTCTGTTAGAACCACTGCCTCTTGGTCTATGTATAGGTTTAGCATGAGCACAATTAAGTGTTCTGGAATTCCCATTTTTCACAGTATTATCCATAATTTGTTATGATCCACATGGTCAAATGTCTTTGCATAGTCAATAAAACAGGTAAACATCTTTCTGGTATTTTCTGCTTTCAGCCAAGATCCATCTGACTTCAGCAGTGATATCCCTCGTTCCATATCCTCCTGAATCCAGCTCGAATTTCTGACAGTTCCCTGTGGATAGCCATCCTAGTGGATATGAATTGGTATCTGATTGTGGTTTTGATTTTTGCATTTTGCTGATGGCTAATGATGTTGAGCAACTTTGTGCTTATTAGTTATTTCTATATCTGTATAGAAGTATCTATTTAAATTCTTTGCTCGTATTTTAATTGGGTTGTCTATTATTGGGTTGTAGTAGTTCTTTATATATTTTACATACAAGTCCCTTATCAGACACGTTATTTGCAAAAATTTTCTCCCATTCTGTGGATTGTCTTTGTACTTTCTCAATGGTGTCCTTTGAAGCAAAAAAGTTTTAGTTGAAGTCCAGTTAGTTTTGATGAAATCAAATTTATTTATTTTTCCTTTTGTTGTTTATGCTTTTGGTGTCGTATCTAAGAAACCGTTGCCTAATTCAAGGTCATGCCAATTTATTGCTGGATTTTGTTCTAAGAATTTTATACTTTTAGCTCTTATATTTGAGTCTTTGATCCATTTTGAGTTAATTTTTGTATATGGTAGGAGATAAGGGTCCAACTTCATTCTTAAGCGTATTTTTATCTTGTTGTCCCAGCACCATTTGTTGAAAAGACTATTTTTTGCCCATTGAATTATTTTTACACCCTTTCCGAAAATCAGTTGTCTGTAAATGTGAGGGTTTATTTCTGGACTCTAAATTTTATTCCATTGGTCAATATGTCTATTCTTAAATCTATACCACACTGTCTTTTTACTATAGCTTCATAGTACATTTTGAAATTATGAGATGTGAGTCCTCCAGCTTTGTTCTTTTTCAAGATTGTTTTAGCCATTTTGGCTCTCTTGAATTTCCATATAAAGTTTAGGATCAACTTTTCACTTCCTGCAAAGAAAACAGCTGGGATTTTGATAGGTATTGTCTTGAATTCTTATGTCAATTTGGGGAGTATTACCATTTTAACAGTATTTAATCTTCCATAAGCATTAATGTTTTTCCATTTATTTAGATCTTTAATTTCTTTCAACAGTATTTTATAGTTTTCAGGATCTAAGTTTTATACTTATTTAGTTAAATTTATTTCTAAGTATTGTATTCTTTTGATGCTATTATAAATGTTTTCTTAATTTCATTTTCAGATTGCTCATTGCTTCTTGTTGTTAGTTGCTATCGAGTCATGACGACCCCATATATTCAGAGTAGAACTACTCCATAGGGTCTTCAAGGCTTTGACTTTTTGGAAGCAGATCGCCAGGCCTGTTTGACCAGGCGCCTCTGGTTGGGTTCAAACCACCAACCTTTCAGCTAGTAGTCAAGTGCTTGACCATTTGTGCCACCCAGGGACTCCTTGTTCATTGCTAGTGTATAGAAGACCAAAAAAGACAAAACTGTTGCTGTTGAGTTGATTCTGACTTATGGTAAGCCCATGTGTTACAGAGGACAACTGCTCCATAGGGTTTTCTAAGGTATAATCTTTATGGAAGCAGATCACCAAGGCTTTCTTCTGCTTCACTGCTGTGTGAGTTCGAACCCCTAACCTTTAAGTTAGTGGCTGATTACATACCACTTGAGCTACCCAGAGAAGTGTAAAAAAATACCCCTGATTTTTTAATCTTTATCTTGTATCCTACATCCTTGCTGAATTTGTTTATTAGTTCTAATAGTTTTTAGTGGATTCCTTAGGATTTTCTATATGCAAGATCATGTTATATACAAATAGTTTTCCTTTCTATTCTGGATGCCTTTTCTCTCTCTCTCTCTCTTTTTTTTTTTTTTTTTTCCTAATTGGCCTGGCTAGAACCTCCAAGAAGGAGCCCTGATGGTTAAGCACTTGGCTGCTATCTGAAAGCTCTGCAGTTTGAACCCACCAGTGGCTCCATGGGAGAAAAGACCTGGCAGTCTGTTCCGGTAAAGATTTCAACCTAGGAAACCCTATGGGGCAGTTCTACTTTATCATGTAGGGTCGCTATGAGTCACAGTCGACTCGACAGCACCTAACAACAGCAACAAGAGAATCTCCAATACATGTTGAATAGAAGTGGCAAGAGCAGACATCCTTTTCTTGTTCTTCCTCTTAGGGGGAAAGCATTTAGTCTTTCACGCTAAGTATGATGATAACTAGTTTTTTGTAGATACCCTTTATCAAGTTGAAGAAGTTCCATATATCTACAATTTGTTGGGTGTTTTTGTAATGAAAGAGTGTTAGATTTTATCAGATGCTTTTTCGGTGTCTATTGAGATGGTCATGTGGTTTTTTTTCTTCCTTTGATATGGTGTATTCCATTAATTGATTTTTGGATGTTAAATTAACTTTGCACTCCTGATATATAAATTCCACTGGTTATGGTGTATAATCCTTTTTATACGTTGATGGATTTGTTTTGCTAATATTTTGTTGACAATTTTTGTGTCTGTGTTCATAGATGTATTGTTCTGTAGTTTTATTTTTTAGTGTTTTCTTTGTATGATTTTGGTATCAAGGTAATACTGTCCTCCTAGAATTTGTTGGGTAATGTTCCCACCTCTTATTTTGGGGAAGAATTTGTGAAGAACTGGTATTAATTCTTTAAATGTTTGGTAGAATTCACCAGTGAAGCAATCTGGGCATGGCCTTTTCTTTATGGGTGGGTTTTTTTATCTCTACATCTCAATCTCTTTACTTGTTACAGGTCTATTCAGATATACTACATCTTTTTGAGTCAGTTTTAGTAATTATATCTCACAAAGAATTTGCTCATTTTGTCTAAGTTGTCTGATTTATTGCCTCACAATTGTTCATAGTATTCCCTTATAATTCTTTTTATTTCTGTAAGGTCAGTAGTAATTTCCAGAGGAGGTGACTTTTGAGCTTAGTTTTAAAGGGGTGGTTAGAAGGCATGTAGGGAGTTGGGAAGAGGAAGCACAATCAGGCAGAGAGAAGAGTATGGACAGTGGTAGAGAAGCGAGCTGAATCATGACATGTTTGGCAGCTGCAAGTAGATCACCATGGCTAGAGTCTAGGGGAATAAGAAGCACTGATAAGAGGTGATACCAGAAAAATAAGCAGATAGTGGGTACAAGCATCTCTTATGGGCTGTAGTGGTGGTTTGTACTTTATCCTGTAGGCCGTAAGGATCCATTGGTTTTAAGAAAGTGAGTGACATGGCCATATTTACTTTTTAGAAACATAATTAGTAATGGAGTGGGCATGGATTAGAGGAGAGGAGGAGAATTGGAGGTAGAGAAACTTGTCTGTTTCTTGCTGGACTTCACCAGAAAGTAACCAGCTCCCTGTATCTTTTCTGACATTTTTCAGTATATCAAGTCCCCTGTGAGTCCTACACTAAGGCAGCAGATAGTTGAATTATCTAGTTAGCTACTGATACACAAGTTGCTGATTTCTTAGCCATTTTCCGCCTCAATTTAACCACATACAACACTTCTAGGCTCCTGTTTCAGTATTAGGCACAACTGAAGCTTACTTCTTTAGATATTACTTCATTATGTAACGAAAGAGAGCTCTCCTTTCTACCAGCATCCATGTGTCAGATATCATGGAAGAACACCGATACCCTGTTTGAATCATGAAACTACTCCTTGATCCAATCACTGTGAACAGAGAAACTTAGAGTACCAATGTTGGATCAGCCTAGGACACATGATCCCTGCAGTGACATGAAAGTGATGTAGGGTAGTGTGATTGGTAGTTCTACCAGAGTCCCAAAATATTAGAGCCTGACCTAAAATTGTCTGTAGTTCAAGGTAATATTTATTGGATGTTTTTCATCTCTACCTTCTTATAAACCTAAAGAAGTTTATAATGGAATAAAAATAAAAACTCCTTTCCTGTGTCTTTTCTAGACATTTAGTTAGAAGAAAAAATTCTTATACTCAAATGTAAGATAATGTTACTGTTCTTCACATAGCTTTACTTATTAGATAATCTGATGTATTAGTTCATAATTTTTCTCATACTTAGGTACTTTGAAACTAAATTTTGAAACATTTTCATAAAACTAATTTTACACTAAAATATTTGAGAATGTTAGAGTAGAAGGGACCTTGGAGATTAACTAGTTCAACCACATCATTTTCATTTCTCAGTTTTAAAAGGAATGGGGGAAGTTGTATAAGAATTAAGTTGCTGCGTATTGGGTTTTTTCCCCCTATAGGTTAATTGCTTTCAATTAATTAAAAAGTGGTCATGCACTTGACTCTTCAAAAATTAAAAATTGCCTTTCAGAGTCCTTAGGTGTACCTTTCCTCCTTTAGAGTTTCCATTTTGCTAGCATGGAGAAAAGAAGAAAGACAATGCTTTTAAGCCAAATGGTCCTTCCAGTTCCATCTAACTTCCTGAGCCTCAGATCTGAACCACATACATAAGATCCCATGTTCCATCTCTTGATTCTTCCCTGCATCTGTTTTCTCAGTAGCATTCGTATTTTTGTATCTGCTCCCTGAAGACACAGAGTTTAGAAGTATCTAACAAAAAGCTTCTCCTTTTGCTTCTCAAAATGACGAAACCTTTTTACTTGCATATAAAAGTGTGCTCTTCTAGGGTGTTATAAAGTCTTTAAAGATCTTGTTCTTAAAACATAGGAACATGGTAACATTTGCATTTCTAATTCCTTTTACCAGAATGGGAGACCATGACCGAGAATGAGGAGGTGACATCAAAGCCAGGAATTTCTCAAAGATCAGACTTTCAGAAAGGAACATCAAAAAGACTCCAAGGAGGTGTTCCCAAGGTCCTTGACTTTGAGGAAGAGTGTGAATGGCAAGTGTTGGCAAGTCAGTGGCAGAATGAAACAGAGGAGTGGGTAGATACAGTGAAGAAAGATTCCCCACGTGAACGAGATAAGAAGAGAAGAACTCCACCAGAAAAACGAGTCCAAAAGTGGAAAGAATTTGGAGAAAGCTTGACTTTAGGTTCAGCTCTTTCTGAAAGTTTAACAGGTACTGAAGGAAAGAAGTTTTATAAATGTGATATATGTTGTAAACATTTCAATAAAATCTCTCATCTTATAAACCATCGGAGAATCCACACTGGCGAGAAACCTCATAAATGTAAAGAGTGTGGAAAAGGCTTTATTCAACGCTCAAGCCTTCTAATGCATTTACGGAACCATTCTGGTGAGAAACCTTATAAATGTAATGAATGTGGGAAAGCCTTCTCTCAAAGTGCTTACCTTCTAAACCATCAGAGAATCCACACTGGGGAGAAACCTTACAAATGTAAGGAGTGTGGAAAGGGCTTCTATAGGCACTCTGGCCTTATTATACATCTAAGGCGCCATTCTGGAGAGAGACCTTATAAATGTACTGAATGCGGGAAAGTTTTCTCTCAGAACGCTTACCTCACTGACCATCAGAGACTACACAAGGGAGAAGAACCTTATAAATGTAACAAGTGTCAGAAAGCTTTCATTCTGAAGAAAAGCCTCATTCTGCACCAGAGAATCCACTCTGGGGAAAAACCCTATAAATGTGATGAGTGTGGAAAAACCTTCGCTCAGACCACTTATCTTGTGGACCATCAGCGACTCCACAGTGCAGAGAACCCGTACAAGTGTAAAGAATGTGGGAAAGTTTTCATTCGGAGTAAAAGCCTCCTCTTACACCAGAGAGTCCACACAGAAAAGAAAACCTTTGGTTGTAAAAAGTGTGGTAAGATCTTCAGTACCAAGTCAAACCTCATTGACCATAAGAGGATGCACAGCAGAGAGAAGCCATATAAATGCACTGAGTGTGGGAAGGCCTTCACTCAGAGTGCTTACCTTTTTGATCATCAGAGGCTCCACAATGGGGAGAAGCCCTATGAGTGTAATGAATGTGGGAAAGTTTTCATTCTGAAGAAGAGCCTCATTTTACATCAGAGGTTTCACACTGGAGAGAATCTCTTTGAATGTAAAGACTGTGGCAAGGTCTTTGGTTCTAATAGAAACCTCATTGACCATGAGAGACTCCACAATGGTGAGAAGCCCTATGAATGTCGAGAGTGCGGAAAAACTTTCATTATGAGCAAAAGTTTTATGGTCCATCAGAAACTCCACACACAAGAGAAAGCCTACAAATGTGAGGACTGTGGGAAGGCTTTCAGTTACAATTCAAGCCTGCTTGTACATCGGAGAATCCACACCGGGGAAAAGCCCTTTGAGTGTAGTGAGTGTGGAAGAGCTTTCAGTTCTAACAGAAACCTCATTGAACATAAGAGAATTCACAGTGGTGAGAAACCCTATGAGTGCAATGAGTGTGGCAAATGCTTCATTCTGAAGAAAAGCCTCATTGGACATCAGAGAATTCACACAAGGGAAAAATCTTATAAATGCAATGACTGTGGAAAAGTCTTTAGTTATCGCTCAAACCTTATAGCCCATCAGAGAATACACACTGGTGAGAAGCCTTATGCGTGTAATGAGTGTGGGAAAGGCTTTACTTACAATAGAAACCTTATTGAACATCAAAGAATTCACAGTGGGGAAAAAACCTATGAATGTCATATATGTAGAAAAGTCCTTACCTCTAGTAGAAATCTTATGGTACATCAAAGAATTCATACTGGGGAGAAACCTTATAAGTGTAATGAGTGCGGAAAAGACTTTAGTCAGAATAAAAACCTTGTTGTACATCAAAGAATGCACACTGGGGAAAAACCTTATGAGTGTGAGAAGTGTAGAAAATCCTTTACTTCTAAGAGAAATTTAGTTGGCCACCAGAGAATCCACACAGGGGAGAAACCTTATGGGTGCAACGATTGTAGTAAAGTTTTTAGGCAACGAAAAAACCTTACTGTACATCAGAAAATTCATACAGATGAAAAACCCTATGCATGTGATGAGTCTGAGAAAGAATTCTCTCAGACTTCAAACCTTCATCTTCAACAAAAAAATTCATACCAGGGAGGAGTTCTCTTGGCTGCAGAATACCAGTGAGTCCAAGATAGAGATTCAGAAAATCTAGTGGTATATAAAATCAAATAGAATCTCTGCTACTTAAGTAACTGTTGGAGGAATGACAGTATATGGTTCCTATAAAGAAAAATTAATGATTGACCCTTTTTCAGAAAGTTAATCTAGACTTTCAAGTCTATGGAAACATAAACCATATTCTAGTTAAGAGTCTAATGTTCTATACCATTTGTTATGACCCTTGAAAGGGACCTTGGAGCAATTAAGGACTCTGGAGCAACTGGGTTTGTATCTTGTGAGATGTAATGTAGTTGTAAATGATAGCAAAAATATCTTTGTATTAAAAAGTGGACATTGGTTTTGAAAATGTGTATATAGTGCTAAATATTTTAAAGATAGCATCACTGCCACATAAAGTCCATATGATTCAGACTTGTGAGATGTGGATTTGTGTGCGAAAGAGTCTGCTGTTTGAGGACAACTTAAAAAGAGCACTGGATTTGGCATCAAAAGACCTAGGTTTGAGTCCTGGCCCTTTCTCCTACTAGATACGTGATGTTATTAAGTCAGCCTCTAAGTCCCAGTTTTCCCTTTAAGTCAAATGTTGACCTAATGCCTACCTCACAGCGTTGTTGTAAGAGTTAAGTGAAAGAATCTTTGTGAAAGTGTAAAATCATTCAGTTGTCAATAAAATTGAATAATAGAGGTGAGATCCAAGTCTACAACATGAGTTATAGATGGCATAATGTAAGTTTATTCATTAAATCTGAATATTAGAATGAGGGAGACTCCCTGAATCTCAAAAGATACTCATTTTTAGAATGAAAGGAAGTGTGGTAGATACCTAATTTTGGAATTGTACTCTAAGAATAGTTTTTTTAAATTATAGCTTTAAAAAGTTAAGGGAGTTACATAATATGCCTAGTCTTCATGGAAAAAATATTGGGTTATTATAGTAAAAAATATGTCCACATATGTCTAGAAAAAACAATATCTAGACATTAACATTGATGTCAAGGAAAACAATTCATTTTCAGCCTTCAAATTTGGAACTTGACAGATGTAGAGCATCAAAATGGAAGGATAGTCCTACATTGCTTTCCTTGTTCATAGGAAAAAACCTTTAATCCTAGCCCCTGAGCTGATGATCCCTGCCACTGTCATTCTCAGTTCTAATCAACATGTCATCATTGTTTGACTACAATACTAAGAAACTGCAGCTAAGTTTTTCCATTGGGTTGTGAGCCTCATATAGGGCACATGATACAGAGAGAGTCACCTGCTGATGAGGGCAGTCAGCATTTGTGAGGTAAGTGTAGGCTCCTGGATTGTGCAGAAAACATTCTGAAACAATACTCTGTTCAAGCACTCAACTTGCTACCTGAGCTTTTCACATAGAGCCCTTCAAGCTCTGATGAACCCAATTCAGAATATACCTCTGGGCAGTCAGTACTTCTGAACCTGCTTCAAACCAATCATTTATTCAGTCTGTGCCCTTTGTACATTTGTAGATAAAATTCATCCTATGTTCTTGAGCTAGAGTTGGTAATGTGTTGTAATTTTCAAAACTCCAATTCCCTAGCTGTACTATAAATACCTTAATATCAAGGATTGTGTTTTCTGATACTAGTAGCACCTAAGTGTTGTGTTATTTCTAAGTGTTATTACTTCAACCCCAAAGCTTCTTGGCGACTAGTTTCTCACTAGACTGAAAGGTACCAAATAGGGAAAACTAGAAATGACCCTAGGTTTAAAGTCTTAAGACCTGGGTATGAGTTACGTTCCACCACTTTCCTTGAACGGATAAATCCCATCACTTCATGGAGCCTTGATTTTCTCATCTGTTGAACAGAAGTAATAGTATCCGCTTCACAAAGTTGTTATGAGGTAATGAATTTGAAGATATTTTACAAGGAGAAAAACTCTATAGATGTTAGCAGTGTCCCATTTCAAGCTGTCCTGGGCATCAGGGACCTCAGGTGGAGAAAGTAGTGGCTGCTGTAGAAGAGCCAAACCCTGAAGCCTATAGAAAGAGGACCAAAATCCCAAACCCGTTGCCGTCGAGTTGATTCCAACTTACAGCAACCCTGTAGGACAGAGTAGAACTGCCCCATAGGTTTTCCAAGGAGCATCTGGTGGATTCAAACTACTGACCTTTTTGGTTAGCAGCCGAGCTCTTAACCACTGACCCACCCACTCCTGTCTCTCTCAGAAAGACAGGAGTGGGTCCTAAAATGAATAAACAGAATTTGATCAGTGCTTGACAGATTCCATCATAATCTGGATTCAAATATTTAAGTCCGGAAATGGTTATGATCAGAAGCCAGAACATCACTCCAAAAGGGTCTCTGTGAGTGATACTGTTTGAAATTGATATTTATAGCCATTGGAAAATACGACAGTGCAGAGCAGGAAAGGGGAGATTTAGAGGAGACAGTGACCACCTGCTAAACATACAACAAAAAGCCCCTTAAATCTTGAGTGTTTACAGCTGCACCTAAGTTGTTCCCTTGGGTTGTGAGCCTCATGTAGGCCACAAGATACACACTTAGTCACTTGCTGATGAGGGCAGTCAGCATAGTAAGGAAATTGTAGGCTCCTGGATTGTGTATGGACTAGAAAAGATACGGGGCATACAGAAAAACTTTCAAATAGCCATGCTGTAGAAGTATCACTTCCGATTACGTAGTAATTTCAAAGGGAAATATATAACAATGGAGAAAGCTGGCATTTACCTCTTAACCAAGTGATAAAATGTAGCATCATTAAGGACAGGGATAGCCTACATAATGTGCCTCCTTATGTGTTGCAATAAACCACAAAAATGCTTAAATAAAGCTTCTTAGACTTAAATACCGGTTTACAGGAAATATAGGGCCAGAGGAACAAGATAAACGACACCATGAGAGCAGACAAGTTCAGAAAGAGTATCGAATAACTAAACTGCCCTGGACTCTTCAAACAGACAAGATCATGATGAAAAAAAAGGAAGAGAGTGATCATTGTTGAAGCTAGATGAGGGTACTGGGAGTTCATTATGCTGTTCTCTGCTTTTGTATATATATGAAATGTTCTATAATAAAATGTATAAAAAGTAGATGAGGGGTGTTATTAAAGATATGGAAAAACCATATGATACAAAGAACCAGAAATAGACCCACACAGATGTCCAATTTATTTTTGACAAAGGTGCAAAAGCAATTCTGTGGAGGAGGGTTAGCTTTTTCAACAAATACTGCTGGAGCAATTGGATGGATAGTCACAGGCAAAAACAAAAACAATCCTCTACCTAAACTTCACACCCTATGCAGGAACTTAAACGTAAAACATAAACTATGTAACTTTTAGTAAAAAATATGCAAAAATCTTCAAGACCTAGGACTAAGCAAAGAGTTCTTAGACTTGACATTGAAAGCATAATCCATGAAAGGAAAAAATGGTAAATTGGATCTCATGAAAATTAATTTGCTCTGCAGAAGATCCTGTTAAGAGAATGAAGAAAACATTGCAGACTAGGAGAAAATATTTGCAAATCGCCTATCTGATAAAGGACTCGTATATAGGCTATATAAAGAACTCTCAAACACACAAAAAAATCCAATTAGAAAATGGGCAGAAGTCATGAACAGACATTTTACTAGAAGTATAGATGGCAAATAAACACATTAAAAGATGTTCAACATCATTAGCTATTAAGGAAATGCAAATTCAAATAATGAAACAGCACTATACACTTATCAGAATAGCTAAAATATTGATAAGAATGTGGGGAAGATGCAGGGCCAAGGTGGCAGAGTAGTTAGACCTTCTGGTGGAGCCTCTTACAACAAAGACCCAAAAAAACAAGTGGTTCGATTATATATGGCAATCTGGGAGTCCTGAACATCAAAGGCAGAGTTGAGGAACCAGACCGAGTGGCAGAGGGAGGGAGAGACGATTTGGAAACAGTGAGGAGTTGCCAGACCTGAACTGGCGAGAGCCTGAGCCCTTCAGGCCTGATCAGCTTGTGGGTGAGCGGCAATGCAGGCAAGCAGCCAAGCTTGGGAGGCACGTTTTCTGCACCGGGAGAGACCCATGCTAGAGAGTCTACACAGCCGTTCAGAACCAGTGAGAAGCAACCCTCCACAAAAGATAAGTACTTGCGTATGGGTTACCACACGAATCAAAAACACCCCCCTTAGGGAAAAGTCTCTCTCCTATTTTCCTCCCTGATCCCCGCTCTGCACTGGGTCCTGGACTGGCTTCATCAATTGTTGAGTCCCCTGGGCCAGACGTAGGATCCGTCACACGCCTGGAGCTATGCTCCCTGCCTTGGAAAGTGAACAAATTAACAAATGGGAAAAAAACTGCAGGCTCCTGTAAGCCAGGAACCCAGGATAGGCACAGCTCCTTTGCCTAGGCACAGGCATAAGGGATGCACGGACGTTGAGTGCCTTTCCCCCTGCATAGACTTGTGTGGGCCCATCTCAACAGTGTAGTCCCTCATGACTGCAGTACAACAGGGTATATACCAGAACCCTAACTTCAACTGTTTCAGCTTTGAAGTGGCAGGTTCTTGACATTTGACACCACTCTGCCCATTAAGCAGGGTCTTCACCTACCCACAGCAGGGGCCTGAGGATTGTTGGCTCCACCCATGCCACCTAGCCACCTTCGAGAGGGGCCTATGAATAAGAGATACCCCCCAGTCCTTACAGCCAACAGCATTAGGTGCTCATAGTCTAGCTGCAAAACCCACCCACCTACGTGCTCTAAGGAACAGGGACACGCCTTCCTCCTGGACACTGGGGGCAGCTGTCAGCCCCCTGCCTTGCTCAGAGTGTGTCCGCCTGCTGCAGCCAGAGGCCTGTGCCTACACCAATCACCCATGCCTGTCCAGGACTGTCAGAGCCTATACCACACACTTGGTAGCTATCTACCTGGGCATCTGAGCTGAATCCATACAAGACGAGTGGGCAGACTCCTGAGCTCTTATACCTAGTAACAGATCTAACCACCTGGTGACAGGACATTAGAGCTTCAAAGGTGCCAATAATCAAACTAGCTCATATGAGCAGCATATTTGGGCATATCAAAACAAAACAAGAAGCTAGGACATAGTAAGCAAACATAAATATAATAACTTATTGATGGCTCAGAGACAACAGTCAATATCAAATCACAAAAAGAGGCACTCCATGATGGCTTCAGCAAGCTCCCAAAATAATCTAGAAATTTTCCAGAGAGGAAAATTCCTTGGAATTACTGGTGGCAGAATACAAAAGATTAATATACAGAACTCTTCAAGAAATCAGGAAGAAAATTAAGCAAAACTCAGAACTTGCAATAGAGGAAATTAAAAAGATTAGAGAAAAGCATAATGACAAATTTAACAGGCTGCAGGAATCAATAGGGAGACAGCAATTAGAAATACAGAAGATTAACAATAAAATTTCAGAATTAGAAGACTCAATAGAAAGTCATAGGAGCAGAATTGAGGCAATGGAAGTGAGAATTAGTGAGATCAAAGATGAAGCACTTAATGCCAAGTTATTTGAGGAAAAATCAGATAAAAGGGTTTTTAAAAATGGAGAAACCCTAAGAATTATGTGGGACTCTATCAAGAGGAACAACCTATGAGTGACTGGAGTAACAGAATAGGGTGAATATCAGAAAATACAGAGAGAATTGTTGAAAATTTGTTGGCAGAAAACTTCCCTGATATAGTGAAAGATGATGAGATACCTATCCAAGATGCTCATCGAACCCCACATAAGGTAGATCCCAAAAGAAAGTCACCAAGACATAATCAAACTTGCCAAAACCAAAGATAAAGAGAAAATTTTAAGAGCGGCTAGGGATAAATGTAAAGGCATCCACAAAGGAGAGTCAATAAGAATAAGCTTGGACTACTCAATAGAAACCATGCAGGCAAGAAGGCAATGGGGTGACATATATAAAGCCTTGAAGGAAAAAAACTGCCAGCCAAGAATTATATATCCAGCAAAACTGTCTCTCAAATATGGTGGCAAAATTAGGACATTTCCAGATAAACAGAAGTTTAGGGCATTTGCAAAAAACAAACCAAAATTACAAGAAATACTAAAGGGAGTCCTCTGGTTAGAAAATCAGTAACATCAGATAACAACCCAAGACTAGAACACAGGACCGAGCAACCAGATATCAACCCAGATAGGGAAGTCACAAAAGGAAATCAAAGCTAAAACACTGAAAATAGGGAAACAGATGTCAATATGTAAAAGATGACAACATTAAAACAAAAAAAGAGGGACTTAAAAAATGTAGACATAGATTTTTCATATGGAGAGGAAGTCAAGGTGATATAAAGAAACAAAAGACTGTTATAAACTTAGAAAAATAGGAGTAAATATTAAGGTAACCACAAAGGAAACTAACAATCCTACAAGTCAAAATTAAAAATTAGAAAAATATAAAGACTCAGC
The DNA here is from genome assembly GCA_030035585.1 of Dugong dugon. Taxonomy (NCBI): domain Eukaryota; kingdom Metazoa; phylum Chordata; class Mammalia; order Sirenia; family Dugongidae; genus Dugong; species Dugong dugon. Next base: position 22,757,254 of record CM057481.1, on the reverse strand, counting down.
AAACACAAAATCAACAACAATGAAAAGAAAATACGTAAAGAAAAACAACTCAGCACATAAAATTAAGTGGAACAAAGAAACTGTGAACAACACACACACAAAAAAAAACATCAAAATGACAGCACTAAACTAATACCTATTAATAATTACACTGAATGTAAATAGACTAAATGCATCAATAAAGCGACAGAGAGTGGCAGATTGGATAAAAAAAACACAATCCATCTATATGCTGCCTACAAGAGACACACCTTAGACTTAAAGACACAAACTAAAACTCAAAGGATGGAAAAAAATATATCAAGCAAATGACACTCAAAAAAGAGCAGGAGTGGCAATATTAATCTCTGACAAAATAGATTTTAAAGTAGAATCCACCACAAAGGATAAGGAAGGACACTGTATAATGATTAAAGGGTCAATACACCAGGAGGACATAACTATAACAAATACAGACCCAATGACAGGGCTCCAAAATACATAACACAAACTCTAACAGTACTGAAAAGAGAGCTAGCTTCAACACATCGGTTTCAGTAAAGGACAGATCTTCCAGAAAGAAACTCAAGAAAGACACGGAAGAGCTAAATGCTACAATCAACCAACTTGATCTCATAGACATATACTGAACACTCCACCCAATGGCAGCCAAGTATACTTTCTTTTCCAACGCACATGGAACATTCTCCAGAATAGACCACGTTAGGCATAAAGCAAGCCTTAGCAAAATCCAAAGCATCGAGATATTACAAAGCATCATTTCTGACCATAAAGCCATAAAAGCAGAAACCAACAACAGAAAAAGCAAGAAAAAAAATCAGACACATGGAAACTGAACAACACCTTGCTCAAAAACTATTGAGTTATAGAAGAAATTAAGGATGGAATAAAGAAATTTGTAAAATCAAACAAGAATGAAAACACATCTACAAGAACCTTTGGGACACAGCAAAAGCAGTGCTCAGAGGTCAGTTTATAGGAATAAATGCACACATCCAAAAAGAAGAAAGGGCCATAATGAAAACATTAACCCTGCAACTAGAACAAGTAGAAAGAGAGCAGCAAAAGAAGCCCTCATGCACCAGAAGAAAGGACATAATAAGAATTAGAGCAGAATTAAATGAAATAGAGAACAGAAAAACAATTGAAAGAGTTAACAAGTCCAAAAGCTGGTTCTTTGAAAAGATCAACAAAATTGATAAACCACTGGCCAAACTGACAAAAGAAAAACAGGAGAGGAAGCAGATAACCCATATAAGAAATGATATGGGTGATATCACAACAGACCCTACTGAAATGAAAAGAATCATAACAGAATACTATGAAAAACTATATTCTAACAAATTTGAAAACCTAGAGGAAATGGACAAATTTCTAGAAACTCACTACCTACCTAAACTAACAGAAACAGAAGTACAACAACTAAATAAACCCACAACAAAAGAAGAGATTGAAAAGGTAATTTAAAAACTCCCAGCAAAGAAAAGCTCTGGCCCGGATGGCTTCACTGGAGAATTCCACCAGACTTTCAGAGAAAAGTTAACACCACTACTACTAAAGGAATTTCAGAGCATAGAAAAGGATGGAATACTCCCAAACTCATTCTATGAAGCCAGCATAACCCTGATACCAAAGCCAGGTAAAGACACCACAAGAAAATAAAATTACACACCAATATCCCTCATGAACATTGACGCAAAAATCCTCAACAAAATTCTAGCCAATAGAATTCAGAAACATATAAAAAAAATAATTCACCATGATCAAGTGGGATTTATACCAGGTATGCAGGGATGGTTCAACATTAGAAAAACAATCAATGTAATCCATCACATAAATAAAATGAGAGAAGAACCACATGATCTTATCAATTGATGCAGAAAAGGTATTTGACAAAGTCCAACACCCATTCATGATAAAAAACTCTTAACAAAATAGGAATAGAAGGGAAATTCCTCTATATAATTAAAGCATTTATACACAGCCAACAGCCAACATCATCCTAAATGGAGAGACTTTGAAAGCATTCCATTTGAGAACAGAAACCAGACAAGGATGCCCTTTATCACCACTCTTATTCAACATTGTGCTGGAGGTCATATCCAGAGAAATTAGGCTAGAAAAAGAAATAAAGGGCATCCAAATTGGTAGGGAAGAAGTCAAAGTATGTCTATTTGCAGATGATATGATCTGATACACAGAAAACCCCAAAGAATCCACAAGAAAACTACTGGAACTAATAGAAGATTTCAGCAAAGTTTCAGGATACAAGACAAACATACAAAAATCAGTTGGATTCCTTTACACCAACAAGGAGAATCTCGAAGAAGAAATCACCAAATTGATACCATTTACAACAGCCCCTAAGAAGATAAAATACTTAGGGATATATCTAACCAGAGATGTAAAAGACCTATACAATGAAAACTACAAGACCCTACTGCAAGAAACCATAAGAGACCTGCGTAAGTGAAAAAACATACCTTGCTCATGGATAGGTAGACTCAACATTGTGAAAATGTCAGTCCTACCCAAAGCGATCTACAGATACAATACAATCCCGATCCAAATTCCACTGGCATTTTTTAATGAGATGGAGAAACAAATCACTAACTTCATATGGAAAGTGAATAGGCCCCGAATAAGTAAAGCATTACTCAAGAAGAAGAACAAAGTGGGAGGCCTCACACTACCTGATTTTAGAACGTATTATACCTCCACGGTAGTCAAAACAGCCTGGTACTGGTACAACAACAGATACATAGACCAATGAAACAAAATTGAGAATCCAGACATCAATTCATCCACCTATGAGAGGCTGATATTTGACAAAGGCCCAAAGTCCGTTAACTGCGGAAAAGACAGTCTCCTTAACAAATGATGCTGGCATAACTGGGTATCCATCTGCAAAAAACTGAAACAAGACCTATACCTCACACCATGCACAAAAACTAACTTAAAATGGATCAAAGACTTAAACATAACTTCGAAAATGATAAAGATCATGGAAGAAAAATAGGGACAACGCTAGGAGCTCTAATACATGGCATAAACCCAATATGAACCATAAGTAACAATGCACAAGCACAAGAAGAGAGACTAGATAATTGGGAGCTCCTAATAATCAAACACTTATGCTCATCAAAAGACTTCACCGAAAGAGTAGAAAGACAACCTACAGACTGGGAAAAAAAATTGTGGCTACAACAAATCCAATCAGCTTCTAATCTCTAAACTCTACAAGATACTGCAAAACCTCAACAACAAAAAGACAAATAACCCAATTAAAAAATGGGCAAAGGATATGAACTTCGCCAAAGAAGACATTCAGGCGGCTAACAGACACATGAAGAAATGCTCACAATCATTAGCCATTACAGAAATACAGATCAAAACTACAATGAGATATCATCTCATCCCAACAAGGCTAGTATTAATCCAAAAAACACAAAATAATAAATGCTGGAGAGAATGTGGGGAGACTGGAACAATTATACACTGTTGGTGGGAATGTAAAATGGTACAAGCACTTTGGAAATCAATTTGGTGCTTCCTTAAAAAGCTAGAAATAGAAGTACCATACGATCCAGCTATCCTGCTCCTTGGAATATATCCTAGCGAAATAAGAGCCATCACATGAATAGATATATGCACACCCATGTGCATTGCAGCACTGTTCACAATAGCAAAAAGATGGAAACAACCTAGGTGCCCATCAACGGACAAACAGATAAACAAATTATGGTAAATCCACACAATGGAATAGTACGCAACGATAAAGAACAACGATGAAGCCGTGAAACATAACATGGAGGAATCTGGAGGGCTTTATGCTGAGTGAATTTAGTCAGTCATAGAAGGACAAATACTGTATAAGATCACTGTTATAAGAACTCAAGAAAAGGTTTAAACACAGAAGAAAACAATCTTTGATTGTTACGGGGGTGGGGAGGGAGGGGGAGGGTTATTCACTAACTAGATAGTAGACTAGAATTATCTTAGGTAGGACAGCACACACTACAGGGGAAGTCAGCACAACTGGACTAAACCAAAGCTAAGAAGGTTCCTGAATACAATCAAACACTTTGAGGGATAGAGTAGCAGGGGTAGAGGTCTGGGGACCATGATTTCAGGGGACATCTAGGTCAATTGGCATAACAAAGCTTATTAAGAAAATGTTCTGCATCCTACTTTGGTGAGTGGAGTGTGGGGTCTTAAAAGCTTGTAAGCGGCCATCTAAGATCTATCAGTTGGTCCCAACCACCTGGAGTAAAGCAGAATGAAGAACACCAAAGACACAAGGAAAGTAGTAGCCCAAGAGACAGAAAGGGCCACTGTCTTAGTCATCTAGTGCTGCCATAACAGAAATACCACAAGTGGATGGTTTTAATGAAGAGAAGTTTATTTCCTTACAGTAAAGTAGGCTAAAGTCCAAATTCAAGGTGTCAGCTCCAAGGGATGGCTTTTTCTCTCTTGGCCTTCTCATCAGTGTTCCCCCAGACTAGGAGCTTCTCGGCACAGGGACCCCTGTCCAAAGGACGCGCTCTGCTCCCAGCACTGCTTTCTTGATGGTATGAGGTCCCCCTGTCTTACTACTCACTTCTGTCTTTTATATCTCAAGAGTTTGCCTCAGGACACAATCCAGTCTTTTAGATCAGGTCCTGCCTTACTAACACAACTGCCACCCATCCTCCCTCATTAATATCATAGAGGCAGGTTTACAACATACAGAAAAGTCACACAGTACCAGGAATCATGGCCTAGCCAAACTGATACACACATTTTTTGGGGGACATAATTCAAACCATGACAGCCACATAAACCAGATACTTCATCAGCCTGAGACCGGAAGAATTAGATGGTGCCCAGCTACCACCAATGACCGCCCTGACAGGGAACACAACAGAAAGTCCCTGATGGAGCAGGAGAAAGGTGAGGTGCAGAACTCAAATTCTAGTGAGAAGACCAGACTTAATGGTCTGACTGAGACTGGAGGTACCTTGAGAAGCATGGCCCCTGGATTCTCTATCAGCCCAGAACTAAAACAATTTCCAAGGCCAACTCTTCAGACAGGGATTGGACTGGACTATGGGACATAAAGTGATACTCTTGAGGAGTGTGCCTCTTAGCTCAAGTAGATAAAAGAGACTAAATGAGCAGCTTCTGTCCAGAGGTGAGATGGGAAGGCAGAGAGGGTTAGGAGCTGGCTGAATGGACATGGGGAATCAGGGGTGGAAAGGAGGAGTGTGCTGTCACAGTATGGGGAGAGCAGTTAGAGTCACATAACAATGTGCATATAAATTTTTGTATGGGAAAAAATTTTAAAAAAAGAATGTGGGGAAAAAAATCTCATACATTTCGGGGAATGTAAAATGGAAAACATTTTGACAGTTTCTTATAAAACCAAACACGCACTTACTGTATTACCCAATAATTGCACTCCTGGGCGTTTATCTCAGACAAATGAAAACTAATGTTCACACAAAAACCCATGTATGAATGTTCATAACACCTTTATTTATAATATTCAAAACCTGGAAACAACCCAAATAGCCTTCTACAGGTGAATGGTTAAAACCAACTGGTATATCTATACAACAAATACTCACAGTCAGCAGAAAAATAGAATGACCTGTTGATACCTCAAACAAACTGGATGAACCTTAAGGGAATTATGTTGACTGAAAAATGCCAATCTCAAAAGGTTACATATTGTACAAGTCCATTCATATAACACTCTCAAAATGACAAAACTAGAAATGAAAAACAAGTTTGGGATGCTGGAGGGAGGGGTATGGGTGTTAACTACGAAACAGTAACACCAGGGAGATCTTTGCAGTGATGGAACAGTTGATTGATATTGGGTTGGTGGTTATGAAAATCTACACACAACAATGCCAATTCCCTGATTTTGATAATGTACTTTAATTATATAAGATGTAACCATTGGGAGAAACTGTAATATATCTTTGCAACTTCCTGTGAATCTATAATTTCAAAATAAAAAGTTAAAATAGAAAACTGAAGACCTATAATCAAATGCAGTGAGTGAATCTGATTTAGAAAATCCAAATTATGAAATACATTTTAGGAAGTTGGGGAAATTTCAGTCTGGCTGTATATTAGATGACAATGGGGAATTATTACAAATTTTCTTACTTGTGGTGATGGTATTTCTTATTTTGGAGAATATTCTTAAATGATGCATATTGGAGTGTTTTGATGTCTGCAACTTTCAAATTGTTGGGGTTTTTTGTTTTTTAAGTATGGAGAGAAAAAACAGCAAAATGTTAATTGTTGAATCTAGATGGAGGATACGGGTATTCATTGTACCATTCTTCCCACTTTTCTGTACTGCTTAGTACTTTCAAAATAAAACATTTTGGAGGAAATTATCAGGGTTTTCTACACACTACTGCTTTGACGCTTCAGGCTCCCGGGCGCGCGCCCGCTTGAGTGCCCCTGCCCAGCCTGGGGATGCCTGCTTCCTGGGACTCAAGGCCACAGACCACCCGCGCCTTCTTTCTATCACCTCTGCGCTCGCCCTTAGTCTGGGGCTATATTGGACACCCATCGAGAAGAAAGCACCTCCGAGATTCCTAGAGAGACCGGCCGGGCGATTTGGGGAGCCGGAAGCCCATCCCGAGGCACTTCCTGTCCGGTCATTGTTCTCACACCGGTGGGCTTCGGGGTCCTGTCTTGTTGGCTTCTTGCGTCAGAGCCTGTGAGCTGCGGCCGGGCCTTCCCGCGGTGCACGGTGAGCGGGTCGGGGGGCGGGCACAAGTATCAGGAGCGGAGGAGGGGCCAGCCCAGGGGCGGTGGTGTGAGGGACATCCCGCTGTGTCCTCCCCCGAGAACCTTCGGGGACCCCAGCTCTCTGTCCTGGCGCGGCTCTGTACCACGCCTGCTCGGAAACCAGGCCCCTTCCTGCCGGTGGCCTGCCTCGGGGGAGAATGGATGCAGGACGCCCCAGGGGCCAGCCAGATCCTGGCGACGGGGCCACGAAGGTTCTGTAGGTGGAGAGGATAGATTTGCCACGTTTGGAAATGGGAAAAGGGCGTTGGAAGGGAGGCCCTTGATACTAACCTGGAGGCAGATATGAGTCTTATCAGAAATCTGATAGGACTCGAGGACGGCAATCCCAAGTACATACCAAGTGGGACGAGTCTTAAGGGCTTTCCTGCAGGGTAGAACTCAGCTAGTCATGGAAAAAATAATCCTCCAGAATTAAGTTTTGACGCAGGAATGACAGTATTACGCTCTTCAAGAAATTCAGTATATTCAGTAAGTTAAATATGAATCGGCAAATGATTTTCAAAGCTACAAAAGAGGGTTTAATAAAATTTAACATCCTTTTCTAATAAAACATCTAAAGGGGAATAGAAAGAAAAATTTAAATCTTTTCATAGAAATCAGCTAAAATAGTAAGGCTATTTTACTCCTACTCACAAATCTAAAAATACTAAGCCCTGCTGGCTTGGCTATGATAAAAGGGGTACCGTTAAATTGGTGGTCATGTAATTTGGTGTGATCCTTTTAGAAAGCAATCTTGCAATACATACCAATCATAAAAATCGTTGAAACCAACAATCATTCTGTTTATTCTAAAGGAATAATTTAGCAGAAGAAAAAATTATTTGCACAGAATTTTTAAATGTTAATTATTGAAAAAATAAAGTGGAAACAATAAAAACTTTTTGCTAAAGGAATGGTGCATAAATAGGGAATGGTTAAGTAAATTATTATATAACCATAATTTAGAGTACTATGCCATAAAGAGGTAGATCTATATGTACCACATTGAAACGTCTCTAAGACTATTTTGGACGATGGGAATTGAGTTCAGAAAACAGACAATGCAGGTTGACAAACAATATTCAAGGGTGATCTAAAGTATCTTTTTAAAAAGCAGTATGTGTGAAGGTGTATATCTCTGTATTTAAATCTAGAGAAAAGAGACTAGGATCCCCACTAGACTGATAATGTAGAGTGTGTGTGTTTGTGTGTGTTGTGTAGGACATATATTTAATTTTATATATTTCTGTAGTACTCGACCCTTTTTCAGTGAGAACAAAAATTTATCAATACCATAGATTATTGTGCAATTGTTAAAAAATAAGCATGAAGAATAGCAACATGAAAAATCTATTTTCGTATATTAAGAGGTCTCACAGGATATTTGGAAGATAATGAAAAGTGTAAAAAAACAGAAAGAACCTCAAAACTACCTGTAATTATACCACCCGGAGATAATTAGTACTCCTAACATGTTGGTGTACAGACTCCCAGTCTTTTCCTTGAGATTCTTTTATCCACACTGTTGTGTATCCTGGCAGTGCAAAATCTTTGTGTTGTAATATTCCTTCTTTAAAAACACTATGATGGCAATTATTAAAATACATATTCTCTGAGTCAAACAACAAGAAGGCTGATAAAATCATCATTGGTATGCTTGGAGATTTTCCCTTAAAAAAAAAATCTCAAATTCTATGATTGTACAGTGGTTATTCTTTGGAGGGGGACCTGAGTTGATTTTTTTAAAATCATTTTTTGTATTTTTCAAGTTTTTTACAATAGAAATTTTAGTTTTATAATCAGAAAAAAATCAGTAAATATTATATAAAGCCATTTGTAATATGATTATTGGGGGGACAGATTTCATGTTTTCAGCCCAACCCCTTTCATCCTATGAAGGAGGAGAAGAACATTCCCTAGGCTAGAGTGGCAGCTGCCTGAGCACTGGCAAAATTAGCCTGTGGGCTAACTGGCATCCAGGCAAACCTCTGTTGGTGCTAACAATGTTTTCTGATTTCCCAGTAGACAATATTCATCCTGACCCTTGGAAGAAGCTCAAGAAGAAGCTCTTGAAACCTAAAGATTAGATGGGGCTTGACCTCTGCTGGGCAGCCCCCAGCTATAGAAGTTCCCAGCTGAGCAGAGAAGATGACTGCAGAATTGAGAGAGGCTGTGGCCCTGGCCTCTTGGGGCCCAGTGACAGTGAAAAAGGAGGAGGAGGAAGAAGAAAATCTCCTGGGTCAGGTGTCCAGCCAACAGCTGCACCCTGACAACATCAAAGCCTGGGCCCATGGGGAGGGTGCTCAGACAGGTCTTGATGCATCAGAACAGGAGGAAAAGGTAAACGATGGCCTGGGATGAAGGAGGGAAGGCAGAACTGAAGACGATCTTGAGTGGTTTCTGGAGACTCCGCTTCCCCATCTGGAGTCTTGTTTCCTGGCTAGAACACTGGCCTTTAGTCCTTTGGAATATAATAGAAATGTTTCTTTCTGATTGATGGGACATTCAGTATCTTCTGTAAACCTGTGGTTCTCAAACCTTGATGTACATTATGATTACCAGAAGAACTTTTTATAAAATCCTGTTACCGGTGCTGGGAGTTCCTGGGTGGTGCAGTTGGTTAAGTGCTAGGCAACTAACTGAAAAGTTGGCGGTTTAGACCTACCCAGAGACACCTTGGAAGAAAGGCCTGGCAATCTGCTTCCAAAAAGTCACAGCCATGAAAACCCTATAGAGTGCAGTTCTACTCTGCAACACATGGGATCGTCATGAGTTAGAATTGACTAGAAGGCGACTGGTTTTCTGGTTTGGATGCCCGTGTCATACCGCATTCCAATTAAATCAGAATCTGGGACCCAGGCATCTGTATTTCTTAAAGCTGTTCGGGTGATTCCAGACAGGGTTTGACAACTCCGACGGTGCTTCTCAAACTTTAATGTGCGTAGGAATTACCTGTTGCTATAGATGATCCTCATCACCTGGGGATCTTGTTGAAAAGCAGATTTTGATTCAGGAAGTCTGAGGTGTGGTCTGAGATTCTGCATTTTTCACAAGCTCCCAGGGGTGCTGATCCTACTGATCTGTGGACCACACTTTGAAAAGCAAGGCTGTAAACTCTGGTGTGGTCCCTAATGTTTTCAAAGACATCTCTTACCATTACTAACCAAATGGTGGCAGAGGTTCCCAAGAGCCTCTGTAATTATAGGTTCAGAACCTTGCTTCTTTGCTTCTTTAGACCTGAGAAAAGCTTGTTCTATGAAAAATCTCCCTGGGGGCTTTCTTGTCACATATTCACTGGCAGGTTAGATATGGAGGCTGGAGTGGACAAAGAGGTGAAATCAAAGTGACAGGGAAGAAGTGGCAGGCTTACTTCTCTGCTCAGCTCAACTTGGGGATTGGAAGAGACAGACTTCCTTTTCCTTTCCTGTTATGTTTTGTGGCCTCCAGGAATAGGTACCTGTGTTCTTGTCCTCAAGGCTCTGGTTGCTGTAATCACATACCCCCTGCCACCACCACCACCGTTCCCCTCATAAACCCACCTGTCCTGCTTGTCTCTAGGGTCAGAATATGTTCTGGGACATGGCAGTTATCCTGAAAGCAACACAGGAGGTGCCGGCTGGTTCACCTCTTGGCAGCTACTCATTACCTGGGGCCAATGGGGTGCCTGCTCAGGTGATCATAGCCAAGAGTGAGATACTGGAGACTCATGGAGACATAACTTCTCTAGGTAAGTTCAACCCTCTGATTCAGCATCTGACCATTGGGGTTTCTCAGAGGATGTGGGGGCCTAGTCTCCTAGTTTGAGCAACAGGGAGTCTTCAGGTATTGAAAGTGTTAGGGAAAGCTGGATAGTGGAATGTTGAGAGATGCCTATGCATTTGTCAAAGGAAACGGTCCTTTTTTCCCCCACACAGTCTCAAGACACCAGATAAACACTGGTGAACTCCGAATTCACCTTTTTATTGAGTTTGTTGTTCAGCAGGTTTCATATCCACTCACACATGTAGACATATTTCCCCTTCGTATGCTTTGTGGTGACCATAGGTTGGTAAGCCTGACAAGAGAAGATAGCTAAAGTAGAACAGGTCAGCTTTTGTGGTGATTTGAGAAAATGCAATGGAGATATTCTGTTTTCATAGCTCTTTTGTACAAATTTTAGATGATTTTGAGGGGCTGTGTCCACCATAATGGCGTTCAAAACTAGGTCTTTATGGCAGATATTGATGGCTTATCTCCTGTTTCTCTCTAAGCTGGGATTCGGGGGAGGGAAGTTCATTCTACAAGTCTAACTAGCAGTGGTGGAACCGTGCCTTGGGAGAGTGACATGTAACCATGGGTCAAGAATGTGGTAACCCTGAGCCCTGTGTTGTAGAAGTGGTTACCTGGATCACTGGCAAGGCCTCTCTAGCGCACACATTTTCTTTATCTGCATGAATACAGGGCTGTGTCTACATATTTTGAACCCACTCTCCTCCCTAGTCAAAACCTTAGGCATTTGAGGACCAAATGACTTTCTTTAACCAGTGCTGTGGGGAAGGTTAGGACCTCCACCTTTCATTTTTTTGTTGCTTCTTCAATTAGTATCCCCCAAATTCTCAGCAGCTTGTGTTCCCCACTTACAGTTTTCTACTCCATTCTCTCTGGTGCTTTCCCCCGTGTGTCACTTCTTTTCTGTCTCCTTGCTTTATCCAACAGCTGCACCCATCCATCAGGAACGACCTCTATTTTCCTTCTCTGCCTCTTACCTCAAGACCCTATTTCCACCCAAGACTTAACCTTTCTGTGCTGCTTTTCCATGGCCACAGGTAATGGTGGGAACACTGAGCTTAGGAATTAAGAAATCTGATTCTAGTTGCTGCGTGCGTCTGATAATTCTGACCTTTAGCAAGTCCCTTCTCTTTCTGTACTTCCATTTCCTGTTCTGTAAATTGGTGTGCATTCATTCCATAAATATGGGATTTCTAGAGGCCTTACTATGTGCCAGGCAGTGTGATAGATGCTGATGATATGGCAGTGAATAAGACAGAGCCTGGCCCTTGTTTAGCTCTCACACAGATGGGGGAGAACAGCTTCATCTTGATGATAAAATCATATACATGAAAGTCCTTTAGAAAGTCCTTTGACATGGTATTGGATTTGTAATGTCTGAGAAAGTTTTATATACAGTTTCCTGTGTTTTAATTAATGCTGGGTTTATTAAAGCTCTACATTAAAAAACCAAGTTTTAAAGCCTTTAAGCATAATTTATTTTTGTTTCATTTATATATCTAAAAATATTTTTATTGAAAAGAGAACACTTACACTTTTTATTTAATTCGTGTTAAGTTGCAAGTTACAGATTAAGATTTTTAAGCATTTAACTTGATCTACATATCAAATTTCCTTAACTATTTCAAAATAGAATTTCAAATTTAATATATCAAATTCTTTAAAATATTTCAAATATCTAAGCAGACTTACAAATCCTGTAAATAGAATCCTGATAAACACAGAGATCTTGTAAATCTAATGAATTGGACTTACAAATTTAGTAAATCAGATTACCTTACATGTCTCAGAACACTTAATTCAGCAGCTATGATAGCAGGCTCATTTAAGATTTTAAATCTCTTCTTTAAAAAAAAAAAAATGAAAAATTATTGATTTTAAAAGATATTACTGTGCCTATGTTCTAGTTTCACCACTCGTCTGTCAGTTTGTCATGCTGTGGTGGCTTCTGTGTTGCTGTGATGCTGGAAGCTATGCCTCTGGTATTTCAGATATCAGCAGGGTAACCCATGGTGGACAGACTAGGAAGAAGGACCTGGCAATCTACTTCTAAAAAAATTGGCCGATAACAACCTTATGAATAACAGCAGAACATTGTCTGATATAGGGCTGGAAGATGAGCCCGTCAGTGTGGAAGGAACTCAGAATACAACTGGGAAAGAGCTGCTTTCTGAAAATAGAGTCAAACTTAATGATGTGGATGGAGTCAAGCTTTTGGGGCCTTCATTTGCTGTTGTGGCACGACTCAAAAGGAGAAGAAAACAGCTGCAAACATCCATTAATAGTTGGAATGTGGAATGTATAAAGTATGAATCTAGGAAAATTGGGAGTAAAAAATGATATGGAACACCTAAAGATCCATATCCTAGGCGTTGGTGAGCTGAAATGGACTGGTGCTGGCCATTTTGAATTGGACAATCATGTGGGCTACAATGCCGGGAATGACCAAATGAAGAGGAACGGTGTCGTACTCATAATCAAAAAGAACATTTCAAGATCTATCCTGAAGTACAGTGCTGTCAGTGATAGGATAATATCCATACGCCTACAAGGAAGACCAATTAATATGACTATTATTCAGATTTTACATACCAACCACTAATGCCAAAGATGAAGAAATTGAAGATTTTTACCAATTTCTACAGTCTGAAATTGATCAAACATGCAGTCAGGATGCATTGATAATTACTGGTGATTGGAATGCGAAAGTTGGAAACAAGAAGGATTGGTAGTTGGAAAATACGGCCTCTGGTGATAGAAATGATGCCAGAGATCGCGTGATAGAATTTTGCAAGACCAACGGCTTCATTGTAAATACCTTTTTTCAACAACATAAACAGCTACTATACACATGGACCTCACCTGATGGAAAACACAAGAATCAAACTGACACATCTGTGGAAAGAGATGATGGAAAAGCTCAATACCATTAGTCAGAATAAGGTCAGGGGCTGATTGCAGAACAGACTATCAATTGCTCATATGCAAGTTCACGTTGAAGCTGAAGAAAATTAAAACAAGTCCATAGAAGCCAAAATACAATCTTGAGTATATCCCATCAGAATTTGGAGGCCATCTGAAGAATAGATTTGATGCATTGAAGACTAATGACTGAAGACCAGATGAGTTGTGGGATGACATTAAGGATATCATACATGAAGAAAACAAAAGGTCATTAAAAAGACAGGAAAGACTGGACTCTCCATTAGCCCAGAACTGAAACCATTCCCGAAGACAACTCTTCAGACATAGATTAGACTGGACTACGGGACAAAAAATGATCCTCATGAAAAGAGTGCTTCTTAGCTCAAGTAGATACATGAGACTAAATGGACAGCTCCTGTCTGGAAGTGAGATGAGAAGCCAAAAAGGGACAGGAGCTGGTTTAATGGACATGGGAAATCTGGGGTGGAAAGGAGGAATGTGCTGTCACATTATAGAGAGAGCAAAAAGGATCACATAGCAATGTGCATATACATTTTTGTATGAGAAACTAACTCGAACTGTAAACTTTCACTTAAAGCACAATTAAAAAAAAATAAAAAGACCAAAATGGATGTCAGAAGAGACTCTGAAACTTACTCTTGAATGTAGAGTAGCTAAAGTGAAAGGAGGAAATGATGAAGTAAAAGAGCTGAACAGAATATTTCACAGGGTGGCTTGAGAAGACAAAGTATTACGATGTGCAAAGACCTGGAGTTAGAAAACTAAAAAGGAAGAACATGCTCAGCATTTCTCAAGCTGAAAGAAATGAAAAAATTCAAGCCTCAAGTTGCCATAGTGAAGGATTCTATGGGCAAAATACTGAACTATGCAGGAAGCATCAAAAGAAGGTGGAAGGAATACAGAGCCACTGTACTGAAAAGAATTGGTCAACATTCAACCATTTCAGAAGGCAGCATATGTTCAAGCATCAATGGTATTGAAGGAAAAAGTCTCAAGCTGCATTGAAAGCATTGGCAAAAAACAAAGCTCTGGGAATTGACATAATATCAATTGAGATGTTTCAACAAAGGCATACAGCACAGCATGTAGGTGCTCACTTGTCTATTCCAAGTAATTTGGAAAACAGCTTCCTGGCCAACCGACTGGAAGAGATCCTTATTTGTGCCTATTCCAAAGAAAGGTGATTCAACAGAATGCTGAAATTATCAAACAATATCATTAATATCACTCTTAAGTAAAATTTTGCTGAAGATCATTCAGAAGCAGCTGCCGCAGTGTATTGATAGGGAACTGCCAGAAATTCAAGCTGGATTTAGAAGAGGACATGGAATGAGAGATATCATTGATGATGTCAGATGGATCCTGGCTGAAAGCAGAGACTACCAGAAAGATGTTTACCTGTGTTTTATTGACTATGCAAAGGCATTTGACTGTGTGGATCATAATAAATTATGGATAACATTACAAAGAATGGAAATTCCAGAACACTTGTCCTCATGTGGGACCTATACATAGACCAAGAGGCAGCTGTTTGAACAGAATAAGGGGATACCGTGTGGTTTAAAGTCAGGAATGGTGTACATCAGGATTGTATCCTTTCACCATACTCATTCAATTTGTATGCTAAGCAGATACTCAGAGAAGCTGGACTATGTGAAGAAGAATGTGGCATTCGGATTGGAGGAAGACTCATTAACAACCTGCAATATGCAAGTGACAAAACCTTACTGAAAGTGAAGAGGACTTGAAGCACTTACTGATAAAGATCAAAGACTACATCTTTCAGTATGGATTATACCTCGATATAAAGAAAATAGAAATCCTCACAACAGGACCAATAAGCAACATCATAATAAACAGAAAATATTAAAGCTGTCAAGGATTTCATTTACTTGCATCCAAAATCAACACCCATGGAAGCAGCACTCAGGAAATCAAATGACATATTGCATTGGGCAAATCCGTTGCAAAAGACCTCTTTAAAGTGTTAAACGGCAAAGATGTCACTTTGAGGACTAAGGTGCATCTGGCGCAAGCCATGGTGTATTCAGTTGCCTCATATGCGTGCGGAAGCTGGGTAATGAATGAGAAAGACCGAAGAATTGATGCCTTTGAATTATGGTGTAGGCAAAGAATACTGAATATACCATGGACTGCAAGAAGAATGAACAAATCTGTCTTGGAAGAAGTACAGCCAGAATGCTCCTTAGAAGCAAGTGTGAGGAGAGTTTGTCTCACATACTTTGGACATGTTATCAAGAGGGACTAGTCCCTGGAGAAGGACATCATGCTTGCTAAAGTAGAGGATCAGCAAAAAAGAGAAAGTCTGTTGATGAGATAGATTGACACAGTGGCTGCAACAACGGGCTCAAATATAGCAAGGACTGTGAGGATGGGGCAGGACCTGGCAGTGTTTAGTTGTGTTGTACATAGGGACACTATGAGTTGCAGCTGACTCGACAGCACCTAACAACAACAACAACAACAATATTCTAATTACACGCAAAATGAGTTTTTAGTTTATTCATTTTTTCTGTACTTTCCTAGAAAAGATTACAGTAATCTTACCAGATCCCCAAAAAGGAAAATACCATCTCAAACAAGTGTAGGTTACAAGTCCTGGGTTATTGGCTAATTAATCTTTGGCCCAAGGAGATTTAAACTTGAGCACACACAAGATAGGCCTTTATTTTACTTGTTAGACTCTGGGTATTTGCTAAGACCATAGAGCTTACTTCATTCTCGTGATAAAACTGTTAAATAACCACTTACATTAAGACCTTCTAGGTTACAGTTGTACCCTGTTCTATAGTAATTTTGACTTAAAGCATTATACAGATATTAGGAATTTTTTCTGTTAGTGGTGCTGATCTGTTCAATAGTCTTCATCTTTCACATCTTTCTAATACAGGTAGTCCCCAACTTACGACAGGGTTCTGTTCCGATGACTCTGTTATTAGTCCGTTCTGATGTAAGTCAAATACCTCTTTTTTTTTTTAGTTTTCATTTCAAAAGACAGCAGTGTTTTGAACAGTAAATCATAAATTTGAACATCTGCAAGTGAACATCTGAGAATGATATCAGCAAATTACACACTGTAACATTGTACGTAGTACGTTACTAACAGTAAGATGTGTTAAAAAGAAGACGGTCATCAGTGCAGTTTGTTGTAACTCAAATATATTGTAAGTCGAGGACTATCTGTATTCTAAATTTGACAATAAGGAGGGTAGGAGTGAAGATCAGGGGAGGGATTGCATTTGTGAGCTAAAGTTTTCGTGGGCTCTGTTGCTGTGGGAGAGATGTTTTTGGTGGAGAATGGGAAGCCTCAGTGTCAGTGATGGAGACCTAAAGAAAGGAGAAGGAAGTGAAAAGAAGCAAGGAAGATGTTAGAAGGGTGGGAAAATAAGGTGTGATGTAGGTGATGAAGAATAGTAGCAAACATGAAAGAGAAGAAAGCATTGTGCAAAATAAAAGACAGGAAAGTGTAGGAAAAAAAATCAGAATATTTTACATACACACAAAGCTAAAATAGAAACCAGGAGAAGAAGGTGACAAAGAGGAAGTAGGAGAAAGAGGTAGTGGAAAAAAATAAGATAGGAAAGAAGATACAAGAGCAGCTAAACTAATCCTATTAAAAAATGGGCAAAGGAAATGAACAGACACTTCACCAAAGAAGATATTCAGGCAGCCAACAGACACATGAGGAAATGCTCACGTTCACTAGCCATTAGAGAAATGCAAATTAAAGCCACAGTGAGATACCATCTCACCCTGGCATTACTGGCACGAATCAAAAACACTGGAAATAACAAATGTTGGAGAGGCTGCGGGGAGATGGGAACCCTTATGCATTGCTGGTGGGAATGCAAAATGATACAAGCATTTTGGAAAACGATATGGTGCGTCCTTAGAAAGCTAGAAATAGAAATACCATACGATCCAACAATCCCACTCCTAGGAATATATCCTAGAGAAATAATAGCCGTCGCATGAATAGACGTATGCACACCCGTGTTCATGGCAGCATTGTTCACAATAGCAAAAAGATGGAAACAATCTAGATGCCCATCAACAGATGAATGGATAAACAAACTATGATACATACACACAATGGAGTACTACGCAACGATAAAGAACAGTGATGAATCCATGAAGCATCTCATAACATGGATGAAACTGGAGGACATTATTCTGAGTGAAGTAAGTTAATCACAGAAGGACAGATATCGTATGAGACCTCTCTTTAAGAATTCATGAAAAAGTTTACACACAAAAAGTAACAATCTTTGTTGGTTACAAGGGATGGGGGGGTGGGGGGGAATACTAAATAGACAATAGATAAGTCGTAACTTTGGTGAAGGGTGAGACAGTACACAGTACTGGGGAAGCCAGCAAACTTGTACAGGGAAAGGTCATGGAAGCTCCATAGACACATCCAAACTCCTGAGGGACTGAATTGCTGGGCGGAGGGCTGTGGAGACCATGGTCTTGGGGAACATCTAGCTCAATTGGCATAACACAGTTTATAAAGACAATGTTCTACATTCTACCTTGGTGAGTAGCCATCTAAGATACTCCACCAGTCTCAACCCGTCGGGAGCAAGGGAGAATGAAGAGAACAGGATACAAGGAAAAGATTAGTCCAAAGGACTAATGGACCACAGCTACCAAGGTCTCCACCAGACTGAGTCCAGTACAGTTAGATGGTGCCCAGCTACCACCACTGACTGCTCTGACCGGGGTCACAACAGAGGGTTCTGGACAGAGCTGGAGAAGGGTCTAGAACAAAATTCTAACACAGACAAAAAAGACCAGATTTACTGGCCTGAAAGAGACTGGAGAAACCCCGAGAGTATGGCCCACAGACACCCTTTTAGCTCAGTGGTGAAGTCACTTCCAAGGTTCGCCATTCAGCCAGGGATAAGGACTAGAAGGCAGAAGGGGACAGGAAAGCTGGTGATAGGGAACCCAAGGTTGAATAAAGACAGTGTTGACATGTAGTGGGGTTGTTAACCATTGTCATAGGGCAACGTGTACTAACTGTTCAATGAGAAACTGTTTTGTTCTGTAAACCTTCATCTAAAGTGAGACTAGCAGGACAACTGGAAGAACATAATCCATGTCACTGAATTGTGCATGTAGAAATTTTTGAAATGGTATATCTTTGGCTATGTATATTTTCACCAAAAAAAAAGAAAGGTCGAGAACAGAGTGTTGACATGTTGTGGGGTTGTTAACCAATGTCATAAAACAATATGTGTATTGTTTAATGAGAAACTATTTGTTCTGTAAACGTTCACCTAAAGTACAATTTAAAAAAAAAACAGAGCAGCTAAACTAAGGGGAGAAAAATGGTGTAGATTTAAAAAGAGAGACGCATCAGAAAAGTAGGAATAGAGATAACCAGAAAGATTTTTCTGGCTGTCACATTCTAGTCTCTACTGTATTCAGTGCTCAGGCATTTCCTTTCTCCATCATTGCCTATCTTGTCTGAATCACTATGATAGCATTGCAGGTTCCTATAGTTTTGACTGGGCAACCAAACTGGGCTGTTTTCCTGTCCCCCCCCCCCCCCCATTGCTTTGTACCATCCTGTCCCTTCCACTCTTCTCACTGGGTGGAGGGTTGCCCTGGGCTCTGCCTCAGGATGCTTCTCTCCGGTGGATGCTAGATTCCCCTGCTGCGGTTGCAGCACGGTCTGCAGCTCCACAGCTCCTCTGCTTGCTTCTAAGCTGGCAGCACCAATGGTAGTTCCTCCCTCCTCTGAGGGCCTGCTTCTGACTCCTGCTGGTCATCGTTTCATTGCCTTATTACCTGAGCAGTTTTCCTGAGCTGGGTTTAATTCAAAAACACGTATTAAGCTTTCTCTCTGCCAGCGATGGGCTGCACGGTGCACATTCCAGGTTCGGAGGTGGTGCGGAGGATGGAGAAGAGATAAAGAACGGTAGTGTCACTGACAACAACCCCATTAGGGTTCTGAGGCATTCTAGAGCAGCCAGACAAAACTTTCAGAACTTTAGGATGTTTGGGTGTTCTCGTGAAGCAGGCTATGCACATCTCAAACTAAAAAATGTTCAACTTTTCTTGACACAAGGCTAGGCTGTTTACTACATTCAGTTTCTTTTTTAACACTTCTAGTGAAATCCTCTATTTCCATAGTAACTCATGTTCCCTAAGGGTTCATCTTTTTTCCTGGACCCCTGGCACTTTGGTCCACAGCACTGTCAGTCAGTCAGGCTGAAAGTCACTGCAGACTCACAGAGCCCTTCCTGTGTTCCAGGCACTGTCCTGAGCAGTTTGTAAAGAGTAACTCAGTCAACCCTCTCATAATCTTATGAGGTAGATACTGTTATTGACCCTGTTTCAGAGATAAAGACGTTGAGGCACAGAGCACTTAAGTAAGTGGGCCAAAGTCACGCAGCTGTGAAATGGTAGAGCAGAGATTCAAACCCAGGTAGCCTGGCTCCAGAATTCATGTTCTTATCTATGCTGCACAGCCTCAGTGTTCCAGATTCTTTTGCCTGCTGTGGCCCTCTTGTCATCCAGGTAGGAAATAAGGGAATAACCCCAATTAACTTGAGGGCTTTAAGCAAATTCACACTAAGTAGCTGAAGTAAGAAGGCAAGGCTGGGAGAGGCTGGTGTCTTTCATAAACCAAAAAAGAAAAACACCAAATCCATTGCTGGCAAATTGATTCCAACTCATAGCAATTTTGTAGGACAGAGTCGAACTGCCCTGTAGGGTTTCTAAGGTGGTAAATCTTTATGGAAGCAGACTGTTGCATCTTTCTCCCGTGGAGTGCTGGTGGCTTCAAACCACTGACCTTTCGATTAGCAACTGAGCACTTAACCACTGTGCCACTGGGGCTCTTATTGGCATTCATAGGCAGTCTTAATTGTAAGATGAGTCATCTGGGAGGAGAGCTGTCTAGAGAGTGGCCTTCCCTGGCCTGAGGTAGTGGGTTTACCGTCTCATGGAGGTAAGTGGAAGTGTTGGAAAGACCATGAATCGGGAATCTGCTCTAGGTGCGGGGGAGGATACAGATCCAGCAGAAGAACCTCCTGAAGAGAGGTAACATGAGAAGGGACTCTTTTTTTTTTTGGATGAAGTCAATTTTGAGAGACACTGAAGTTACTTCTTGACCTTAATGTCTTGATCCTACTTTTTTTCTAGACCAGAAAAACTTGACATTTGTATTTTCTGTTTCTTGTTTCAGATGCTGAAATCAAGAACCCACAGTCATTGATTCTAAAAACTGAGATGTGTGATGAAGCAGAAAAACCCTTCATAATACCGGGAAGAATCCAGAAAGCTGACCCTGAAGAACCTGAGTTAGGAGAAGCCTGTGAAAAGGGGAACTTGTTAAAGAGGCAAAGAATCAAGAGGGAAAAGAAAGATTTCAGACAAGTGACAGTGAAAGACTGTCACTTCCCTGAAAGCCTCAAAGAAGAGGGAGACCAGAAATGTCAGAATTCTGGGGAAAGATACAACCTTAGTTCTAGTCCTCTTAAAAATCAGAAAATCCAACCTGGGCAGAAACCTTTTACATGTAATGTGTGTGGGAAGGGCTTTAGTCAGAGTGCAAACCTCGTGGTGCATCAGCGAATCCACACTGGAGAGAAACCATTTGAATGTCATGAGTGTGGGAAGGCCTTCATTCAGAGCGCAAACCTTGTTGTGCATCAGAGAATCCACACTGGACAGAAACCTTATGTTTGCTCAAAATGTGGGAAAGCCTTCACTCAGAGTTCAAATCTGACTGTGCATCAGAAAATTCACTCCTTAGAAAAAACCTTTAAGTGCAATGAGTGTGAGAAAGCCTTCAGTTACAGCTCACAACTTGCTCGGCACCAGAAAGTCCACATTACCGAAAAATGCTATGAATGTAACGAGTGTGGGAAAACATTTACTCGGAGCTCAAACCTCATTGTCCACCAGAGGATCCACACTGGGGAGAAGCCCTTTGCCTGTAATGATTGTGGCAAAGCCTTCACCCAGAGTGCAAATCTTATTGTTCATCAGCGAAGCCATACTGGTGAAAAGCCATATGAGTGTAAAGAGTGTGGGAAAGCCTTTAGTTGTTTTTCACACCTAATTGTGCACCAGAGAATCCACACTGCAGAGAAACCTTATGACTGCAGTGAGTGTGGGAAAGCCTTCAGTCAGCTCTCTTGCCTTATTGTCCACCAGAGGATTCACAGTGGAGACCTTCCTTATGTGTGTAATGAGTGTGGGAAGGCCTTCACATGTAGCTCGTACCTGCTTATTCATCAGAGAATCCATAATGGGGAAAAACCTTACACGTGTAATGAGTGTGGCAAGGCCTTCCGGCAGAGGTCGAGCCTCACCGTGCACCAGAGAACCCACACTGGGGAGAAGCCCTACGAATGTGCAAAGTGTGGCGCAGCTTTCATTTCTAACTCGCACCTCATGAGACATCACAGAACCCATCTTGTCGAGTAACGCGCAAATGAAGAGAAAGACCTCCAGGCATTGATCATTACCTACTACCCCCCAAAAATTAGACACCTCTTCGCCGGTTTCTTCCTCCCTTGAGGAAAACGAGGCCTTCTGTATCCTTAAAGGCTTATGTTTTCTAGAATGCAGTACAATACACAAGACAAACATTTCAGAAGCTAACTTAAAGAAAAGGAAAACTAAGAACTTAAAGGCAAGGATTTATTTTTTTTAACTGTACCCTAAAATGGAATGTGCCCTGAAATGAAATGTGGCTTTCTTAGGGTAAAGATTCTCATCTGGGGAAAAGCCTTTTTTGCTTAATTCTGTTTTTAAAAACTTTGATAACTTCTTAAGCAAACAGGCAGGTTACTGGTTTCACTCTGGAGCTAAGTTCAACTGGTTGAATTCTGGAGCTCTGAGCCTTGTATTCTAATATTTCAAGTTAAGCAGTATCTAGTTAAGGAGACCTGTTGGGGTAGCAATTCAGCAACAACCCACTTATGAAAGTTTATAAGCTTTCCGTTCCTTAGGTAATTTTTAAAAAACAAACCAGCCAAAACAAAAATATTAACTGTCTACTGCTCATGGAATGGACAAAAGTAGGAAATAGCCTTTTTTCTCATGTCTATGCCTCCTAAACCTTGGTGTGGTAAAGCTCTGGGGACCTCTGACCACTGTCTTCTGTCTACTCCCCATTCTGCATGGCTAAGCACTCGGGGATGGATGGAGACACCACACAGTGGCCACCAAGGCTGCTGGACTGTATTCATTTGCTAAAATTAAACAATCCCCAAATACCATCACATTCTATTTGAGATGCTACTTGCAGCCCCCTTCCCGGATAAGAGTCAAAGAATAAAGCTTGCCTAGTGGCATGGCTGAGTTGTCCCTGCTCTCATTCTGCTCAGGCTCAGCCAGGGCCCAGTTTGGGTGTCCGTCTCATCTGTATGGTCTTTAAAGGAAATGGCAGAGTTCTTCTAATTCTGAGAGGGCCAACGAGGGATGTGAAAGGTGAGGGAGGAGGCAGGGTGGGGCTCCTAAGATGTTAATTTGGATTTTGAGAAGTACAGAGATGTTGGAATATGGGAACTTCTAGAAGTATGAACAAATTGGCTAAGGTAGGCTGAGCCTTATTTTGAGTAAAACCTTGACATTAAACCTTTATTTCTGAAAAAATAATTTATAAAACTATGCAATAGGTAATGTTACGTGATAATATTGCCTTGTATTTATATAGAATTTTATTCTTTGTTGTGTACCTTTAAGTACAGAATGATGGTACCTAGCATTCCTGCTTTCATGTAGATCATTTGCCAGTAGTCCTTGTAACACTGAAGGAGGTGTGTGCCCCCATTTACCTGAGAGTGGTCATTTAACTGATTATCAGATCAATAGCAAGTGGTAGAGCCCATATTCAAGTTGAGGACAGGTTCTCTGTTCTGACATGCTGCTAGTCTGTAGCTGTAACCACTTGTCATCTCCACCCAGACCAGTGGGGGAGCACCAGAAGGGGGCGTGTAGTCTTCGTTTTCAGGTGAGGAAGCAGAGGTGACTAATCTTGGGGTGTGCTTAGGCAGTGTGACCCGAAAGCAGGAAATCCTAGAATTGGACTCTGGGTCTCCTGATTCCTAGGTTTCTCTCCCCTCCATTCCAGCGGCTCAGCATGTAAAGTGCAATAAGCAGTCCGGTGCAATTCTCATGCAGAAGTCCCATACAATTATTGTCCCATGTTTGTAATACTAAATATCAACATGGTAATTTACAGAGCACTTTCACATACAGAAAGCATATGTGAAAATGCTTGTTTATTTCTTGCCGTTTTCCCGCTTCCAACCACAGTCTTTTATCAAAGCATGTGCAACTTCTTTTCCTAGTTTCACTCTAAATCATAGGCACAAATACAGGAAATCAAAATGATTTAAAGTTGAGAAAAGTACCCATGCCCTCACTGACCATGACAGCTCATGACTCTGTTTCTGTCCCCCTGTGTCTGAGAGTGGAGGAACCCAAAGGTAACACCATGTCTGTGCTGAGATTAGAGAACAAGTTAGGTTTTCTCCCTGATAAGGAAACTTAGAACAAAGGGAGAGAGGCCTGAAACTTCGGAATAGTTCTGTGACCATGACCCACCAAGAGGCCAAAAGTGTACTGGAAGGTAAGAGATGCAATTTATGACCATTTAGACTGCTAAACTCTTATAGTTCACTGTCATATTCATCCTTATCATTGAATACTCAGCCATTGATGATTTTGGTTTCCTGGCTAAAGGTTTCCATTAATAGGTAGTTCAGACAAGCTGTCCAGGTGTTCCTGATGCAAAGCTAGGTTTGAGAATTAACTGACCTAACCTTGCCTTAAAGCAGTGGTTTTTAACCTTGATCACAGGTTAGACCCACCTAGGGCACTTTTTAAATTTCTATTCCCAAGCTTTGGGTTTTTTTTTAAAAAACTAGGTGGTTGCAATATGCAGCCAAGGTTATGTGCCACTGCGTATAATCAAATGGGGGGATGGTGAGTGGCCCTACTATAAGGATGTATATGGGAAAGTGTTATATGTGGTTTCAGCAAAACAGGACACTAACTCCCCATTGACTGGATGTTGAAGACCTTCGACTATTAGATGTTAAGTATAATCAAATGGGGGGGTGGTGAGTGGCCCTACTATAAGGATGTATATGGGAAAGTGTTATATGTGGTTTCAGCAAAACAGGACACTAACTCCCCATTGACTGGATGTTGAAGACCTTCGACTATTAGATGTTAAGTTCTAAGACCAAACTTAACTGTTTTAATTTTATTTTAATTGATTATACCAAATATTTAATTTATATGAACAAACTAGATTTTACATAACATTTATGTTTCTCATTCAACAAAATGACTTTTTATGTTTTGACTTGTATTTCATCTCTGGATCTGGGTTTCCACAAACCTCCACCCAGGTTCAAAACCTGCCCCCCTGCCCAACACACACACATCCTGCACAAATCATGAGAGCTTAGTGGCTTATTAGATTCAGATTCTTCCCCCACTAATTACAACTCTCCCTCCAAACTTGGGTTTAGTTGTAGCCCTCAAAATAAATTATAACCCACCATTTTCTTTATGGTTTCTAATAGGGCAGGCGTGACTACCCCTCATGATCAGAGTTGGCTTAAGTTTTCTTGTTCCTGTGGGTCACCTCCCTTCCCTGTTGGCTGGTCTTGCTAGAAGTGGATGGAACTTTGAAGCCTCATTTTCTTAAATTGCCAAGAGCTATCAGTTCATCCCACAAAGAGTTGTGTGCCAGGCGTGGTTATGGGCATTAGGGGAAGAGCCATAAAGCCTGTCCTAACCCTCCAGTGAGCCAGCAGGCGTGGAAGTGGAGCACAGTGACATGAAGTCATGTACAGGTCTTTGGGAGCACAAGAGAGAAAGACTTCCTCACACATACACACTCAAATATAACCCTGAATTCATTTCTTGGAGTTCAGGAAGAGGTGGTGTCCGTCAAAGCTAATCCCTCTTCTGTGCTCTTGATCCGCTCCCTTTCTTGCCTTTCCCACACGTGTTGCTTTGTCACTTCTCCATCCATGCCTCATCTTTCTGGGGTCACATGAGAACTTGATGGAGGTTGTGGGTCCTCTCCCTGAGAAATGCACATTGCGTGTATAGTTTTGCACGTTTGTGGAGCTGTACAGGCTCTCTGGAGCCAATCAGTGGATTCTTTAGGGTGAAAAGTCTCACCTGGGAATGTAATACATAGTTTCCTGTGACGATTTAAAAAAAAAAAAAGGATCAGACTATGGAATCTCTTAACGATGTCACCCAGACACATGACCTTTTAAATCTTGCTTCTCCTGGGTTCCCTTCCTTAACAAATGCCAACATTATCCCCACTCCCTGGAGCACCCAGACTGGAAACCCAGAAGGCATCTCTGGCTTCCTATGTATCAATCATTCATTCCAAAAATATATAATGTGCACTTGCCTTGTGGCAGAGGCGCCAAAGCAAACAACATATACCAAAGCCTGTTCTCATGTCACTGTGGGAAAAATGTCCAGATTTCTTAATATGATTTACTGAGCTCTTCATAATCTCTTCCCAGCATCATCCCTTCCCATTCACCCTTCACTGCAGTCTAGAGGCACGTGCTTGACCTCTGTGCCCTTGCACAGACAGTCCTTGGCACCTGTAGTGCTTCACCATCTGCTTTGCCTAATCTGTTTCTTTAAGATTTGCCTCAATTCCCATCTCTGGGAAACCTCTGACTGCTTCCTGACCAAGCTGGATTGGGGCCCTTCTGAACATTTAGAATTATCGAAGAGCATGATGTGATGATATGTATCCAGAGTTTTGCTTTATGTTTGAAAGTGAAATCTGGATTCAAAATTGTACGTATATACAGTTCTCATATGCTGTTACTGTTACATATGCTATATGCACTTTGAAAGTATGTGGATAAGTTACCCCAAGGAAATACAACAAAATGTTGTAAGTGGCTAGGTGACTAGTTCACAGCCGTACAGATGGTAAATTGTAGAGCTTAGACTCAAACCCAAGTCCTCTGGATGATGGGGTTATGGGTGATCAAAAGTTGTTTTAAAAAATAATTTTCATTTTTCTATAAGGAGCAGGAATTTTATAATCAGGAGAAAATAAATTATTGCATTTATATCTTTAATTTTACTGTAGTGACTATAGACATTATCTTAATTCCCCATTTTGTAAGATGTGGAATGTAGTCTTCACTTCCCTCCTTCCCCCATATTCCATTTCCCTGCCTCTGATATTGTCAAGTCTGATCATTCTTGCATTCTACTCTGTAATCATAGTTAGTCTTCTATGTTTATTGGTTCATTCAAAACGTTGAAAATAAATAGTGTGGATGTTGTAAATATTGTTCACTGCAGATTTAAGTATCATACTATGGTTATATTTCCTTTTGGGAACAACTTTCTGCTCTTGCTAACATTTTTACTTGCATTGTATTAGTTGCTTTTTGCGTATCCTCAATTATTTTCAA
Organism: Dugong dugon; assembly: GCA_030035585.1. NCBI lineage: Eukaryota > Metazoa > Chordata > Mammalia > Sirenia > Dugongidae > Dugong > Dugong dugon. The sequence continues at coordinate 22,730,276 of CM057481.1, read as the reverse complement.
ATTCTCCATTCAATTAGATACTCTGTTGAGTCCCCTTTTTTCTGGATATGTGCCTTCCAGGGACCTCCAGCCTCCTACTCCAGTATGTCCTTGATGTTCATTCTGCTGTTCAGTTGTCATACCGGGCTCCATTTCGTCCTGCATTCTACATCTTCTCTTTGTTTACTCCCTCATTTCACTGCAGCACATATTCAAGTCACTTGAAAGAAAGGGTATGTGCAAGAAAAAATTGTTGAGTATATATCTAAATGTCTTTCTCTGTCCTCACACTTGGTTGATAGTTTGGCTGTGGAATTCTAGGTTGAAAATCACTCTCCTGAAAGTTGGAAGGCCTTACTAATGACTTATGGCACCCACCATTACTAATGAGGTGTCTGATTCCAGTGTGGTTCTTATTTGACAATCAGCAAACAGTATATTATTGTATCTGTTCCCCCACCCCAGTGTCTGGAAGCTTTTTAAGCCGCCTCTTGGTGTACTGAGTTCCATAATGTGCTTAATGGAATTTTTTAATCTAGTGACTCAAGTACTTCTATTCTTGAAAATTTTGTGTGTTTGTATGACAATTCTCCCTTTCCATATTTTTTTCTGTTTCTACTCTTTCTGGAGTCCTTGTCCATAAAATGTTGGACCTTGTCTTAGTCATCTAGTGCTGCCGTAACAGAAATACCACAAGTGGATGGTTTTAACGAAGAGAAGTTTATTTCCTCACAGTCAAAGTAAGCTAAAGGTCCAAATTCAGGGCGTCAGCTCCAAGGGAAGGCTTTTACTCTCTGTCGGCCTTCTTTTCAGTGTTCTCCTGGACTAGGAGCTTCTTTGCGCAGGAACCCTGGTCCAAACGACGCGCTCCGCTCCCAGCACTGCTTTCTTGATGGTATGAGGTCCCCCTGTCTCACTGCTCACTTGTGTCTTTTATATCTCAAGAGATTGCCTCAGGACACAATCCAGTCTTGTAGATCAGGTCCTGCCTTACTAACACAACTGCCACCCATCCTCCCTCATTAACATCATAGAGGCAGGTTTATAACATACAGGAAAATCACGCAGTACCAGGAATCATAGCCTAGCCAAATTGATACACACATTTTTTGGGGGACATAACAAACCATGACAGACCTCCTGGATTGATCCTTTATTACTTTCTCTCCCATTTCTGTTTCCTTGTCTTATTTCTGAGAGTCCCCGTGTTATATTTCAAGCTTTCCAATGAATTTTTTTTTTATTATGGCAGTAATTTAATTTCTAAGAGGTTCTTCTTGTTTTCTCTGTGTTCCTTTTTTATAGCATACAGTTCTTGTTTAAGGATACCCCTCAAATATCTCTGAGTTAAAGCCTTTTCTGTCACCTGAATTATCTTCCCCTTCCTTCACATGGCAATTAACCCAATTGCATGGTAGTGGGATTTACCCAGTAAAAGGCTCCCTTCTAGGGTTATTGGTGGGTAGCAGGATATTTCTCTGGAGACCTCAAAATGCCAGAATGCTGACATCTTTTGTCTGGGGCTTATAGATTTCTTTGGGAAAAAAATCCTCTGATGTTTTTATCTGAGATTTGGCTATTGTAAGGGCTTAGAGGAGTGGGAGAGAAGAGTCAAGTGTTTTTTTTTGTATGTTTGTTTGTTTGTTTTTCTTTTTTAATTGTTTTATTGTGGTAAAAATACATTTGTCAATTATATAGGAACCTTAGGGGGCAGTGAATTTATGTTAATGGGGGAGGAACAACTTAGAAAAAGAGAGTGAGAATGGTCACACAACTTGAAGAATGTCATAAATGTCACTAAATGGTACATGTAGAAACTGTTGAACTGACGTATGTTTTGCTGTGTATATTCTCAACAATAACAACAAAATATATAAAATTAAAAATACTTATGACAAAACATTTGATGTTTTATACATGTACATTGATTTTACATGTACAGTGACATTGATTATATTCATCATGTTGTGCAACCATCACTATCCATTTCCAGATTATTCTACTGCCATTAACAGAAACTCATCATCCCCAAACAATGACTCTGGCTTTCCCTTAACTTCCCATTCCTGGTAACCACTAACAAGATTTGGTTTCTATACATTAGCTTGTTCTAGATATTTCATATAAGTGGGATCATATAATAGCTGCCATTTTGTGACTGACTTCTTTCAGCCTAATGTTTTCAAGGTTCATCCATGTTTTAGCATGCATGAGAACTTCATTTCTCTTTATGGCTGATAGTCCATTGTATGTAGCCTATTTTGTTTATCCATTCTTCTGTTGATGGTCATTTAGGTTGTTTCCACCTTTCGGCTAGTGTGAATAGTGCTGCAATGAACATTGTTCTGTGAGTTTTCTGTTGCAATCCTCCCTTCAATTCTTTTGGCCATATACCTTGGGTAAGAGTCTGGTGTTCTTATACAGACTTTCAGTTAGTGTCCTTATTTTTAGCCTCATGTCTCCCTCCCACCCTTCATTGTACCTGGGGTTTCCAGGTCCCAAGTCTCTCTGTGGTTGTGCAGGATAGATCATCTACCTCCTTCGATTGTGTCACCCTCAGCAAGTTCTCCAAGCCACCACTTCCTTCACCCAACTTTCTCAGTTACCACTTGTCCATTTCCATCTTCCAGAAATGTGTTGAAACCCCTTATCCCATTATTGTTATCTGTATATTTAAAACCATTTTAATCCATTATTACCATTTTAGGGGAGCTAAACCATTTTTCAAAAAATGCTGATAACTGCTTTTAGAAAGCTATCCTAAAAATGAATAGTTGGACAAAGATTTATATACATGTCAGTGTTACTTATTTTACAAAAAAAAATGGAAACAAAATGACTAACAATAGGGAACTGATGATGGAATATTATGCAACCACTAAAACTCACATTTGAAAGAATATGTAGTAATAGAAAATTCTCACAATATTAAATGAAAAATGTAAAGTACAGAATAAAATTGTGTGGACAGAGCCCAGTTTTCTAAAATGTACAGCATAGAGAAGACTGGAAGGAAATAAATACATCAGATGTTAACAGTGGCTAAATTTTCCTGCTTATGTACATTTTCTACAATGAACCTGAGTTACTTGTATGATCAGGTGGGAAAAAGTTACTAAAAGAAAAAGATCAGGGCTTGTTCGGAGAGTGATGAGATACAAGCCATGGGAGTGGGGAGCAGCAGAATAAAGATTTGGAGAAATAAGGTGGTCAGTTACCAAGGACCTAATTCCAGGTGAAGGAATTCAGCCAAGGAATATATGCAACCCGTGTAAAAAGTTCAGTGGTACAAAAGTATACAATGGAAAGTTAAGTCTCTCTCTCACTCCAGACAGCCTACCCACCCCAGTGTTAAATTTCTTGATGTTCCTTCCAGAGATAGTCTGTGCATTTATAATCTTATGTCCCCCCTCCCCACTTTTTTAGACACAAAGGGGAGATTACAATACACACTGTATACATCTTGCTTTTTTCACTTAGTGTGTCTTGGAGATGGTTCCATATTAGCATATATGCTCTACCTCATTCTTTTTCTTTTTTCACAGTTGTATGATATTCTATGGTATGGATGTACCATAATTCACCTAGTGAGTCAGTCCCCTATTGGTGGTCATGAAGGTTCTTTCTCATGTTTTGCTATTACCAACTGTGTGGTCAACATCCCTGCATACTGCCCTTGGCATGTGTGTGAATTTATCTGCAGGATAAGTTGCTGAATCAAAGGGTAGGTGCAGTTGATATTTTGGTAAAAATTGCAAATGTGGTTCCCAGTATGTATATAAAAACGCCTGTTCCTCTGAATGCTTTATAATACTATATACATATATATGTATATTTTGTGTGTGTGTTTTCTGATCTGATAAAAATGCCCTTTCATGTTTTAATTTGCATTTAATTATGAGTGAGTCTGAGTATCTTAATTCCGTATTTAAAAGCCATGTATATTTTGTTTTTCTGTGAGTTGCTTGCTCATCTTTTTTAGCAGTTTTTCCGTTAAAAATTGATTTCTGCAAGCTTTCTATGTAGTAAAGAAATGATCCTTCTTATCTGCCAGATGTGTTGCAAATATTTACTCCGGTTTATTGTTAGTCGTTTTAGTTTACTTTTTAAATTTTCGGATATTTTCCGTTTAATGTCGAATGAAAGACTTCCCCTCTTCTAGATTATACATTCTCTCATGATTTCTTCTATTACTTTGAGATTAGTCCATATGAAATTATTTAGGAATAAGGAACGAATTGGGTCCTGGCCTTGCCTCCCGCCCTTTCCTCCCAGGGTCCAGCTGAAGGAACCTAGCAGGAGAACCACAAAGATAAAGACCCTCCAGGCTTCCTAGAGCAGCCGGGCCGGAAGTGGGCAGCGAGGCTCTTCCGCCCCAGCCGTGGGTGGGGGTCCTAGCTCGCCCGGTGGGCGATGCAGCGTCCTGGCGCTGGCGGTGAGCGCGATTCGGCGAGGGGAAAACGAGGGCGGGGATGGGAGGACTTGGGAGGAGATGAAAGAGAGAGATGTAGGAGCAGGGGCTGTAGCCTCGGACCTAGTCGGGGCGTACGGGCAGAGGGGAAGGAGGGGAGGTCCGGGAGGGGAAGGAGGAGGCTCCCGCGGTGATGGGTGTGGGGATAGTGTTGGGGATGGGGCCAGGTAAGGCAGGGGAAGAATCGGGAATGGGGATGGGTAAGGAGGGGGTAGGGTGCAGGAGGACAAGTGAAGGAGTCGGTGACGTGGGCTGGAACAGGAGGGGCTCAGCGCTGGGGAAGGGCTAGAGGTTTGGCGCTGGGGGGAGGGAGGAAGAAGTATGCGCTGCATGGTGAGGAGAGGGTCTTTAAATCTCCCCGTAGGCCTCTGGCTTTTAACAAGACCCTGTGTCCCTTGTCTTGCCCAGCTGGTTTCTCTGGCTTTGGGTGGGCAGGCACGAACCAGTTGGTGTTTCTGGCTGCAAGATTATTTTCCCAAACCTCGCCGTGGGGAAGAGGGCATTCTAGGCTGGCCCTGCTCCTTACCTCAACCCAGGACAAGTCCCTAACCTCTCAGAACGTCCGTCAGGTGGGCCCTTCTTGACACCCTTCCCCAGCATGAAGATGGGATGAATTGAGCGATACAAAATGGCTTTGTAACCATGAAAAAGCTGCCGGGCTGCAAAGGCCTGCCACAGCCCTGCCATGTTCTTGCTGGAGGACAGGGGAGGCGTGGATAAGACACCCAAGCTTTCCATGACTGGGAAAACATGTTTGCTTTCACAGTTTAAGCTGGGGTGCAGTTCCAGCTGAGACTGCCTTACACATGGACCTAGATGTCAATGTAAGGAGCTGCTAGGTGACACTTCCTCCTCTAGATCCCTGTCCCCTGCTGGCTCTCCTTGAGCTGGGCTGAGACAGAAGCCAGCAAAGGCTGAGCAGAGCTCAGTCTTGAGCTAGGCTGGATTCCCCATCACCCATGCTTGGAGAGTTACACTAAACCTACTGGAAGCTAATAGAGTAATAAGCAGAGGCCCTGGCTGATGAGGGGACAGACAACACGTCAGGGAGGGAGATCATAAGGGTGGAATCGGTTTAGAATTCAGTCTCAGGGGCCGCTGTGCTGAAGAGGGAGTCAGAAGACGCCTTGAGGGGCTGTCACAGGAACTTAAGAGTCTCTGGCAGAGTATGGGCCAGTTCAGTACCCCAGCCCAAGTCTTCATGAGGCAAGAGCAAAGGGCCAGGTGGCTTCCAGAGGCTGGGGTGGGCTGGAGCACCTCTCTTTCCTTCTACCCTGCTGGGCACCACTGGGCCATTGGAGCGATGGGTGCCCACTATCATGAGCTGTGTTCACAGGGCATCTGGTCCCAAGGCTGGCCCTGCCTCCTTCAGGAGCTGGTGTGATGAGATGAGTCATGTCTCTGGTTAACAGTATTTACTATCCTACAGCAGATGACACCCTCTGAGCCCAAGGAAGCTGCCATCGGGAACACATCAGACTTTCCTCTCTGCCGATTTTTGGGGTGGAGTGAGAATGAGATGCATGCAAATGAGGACAAGCCCTGTGAGCCTGAAAGAGGAGGATCCCCAGGCCCATGGCTCTGGCCTTGGGAACACCAGGGCCAAGGCTAAGGGCAGGCATTTCTCCTCGGAACTTGGTGGGCCACAGCTGAAGGTGAGAGGTGGGAGATGGGCTGGCCCTAAAAGAGGGTGGTAGAAGGACCAGAAGTGGCCAGGGTAGGTAGGGGCTCATCTTCTGGTCCTCCCACAAGCCATTCTTTGTTCCCTGGTGGGGCATGGGCCCTGAACTTTGCGAGATGCACTGGGCTCATTCCTCTCTTATTGACTCAGTGTCCAGGTGCTGAGCACCAGCCCACCGTGAGGGGCCTTTCAGGACCTGCTCTGCCTGTGACTAGTTGGGTCATCTGAAGGAAGTCATGAAACTTTGAGTCAATTTCCTCACCTGTCAAATGGGGTATCATTTCCTGCCCTGCCAGCTTCACAGGGTGGTGTGCATTGAAGGAGACTGGAGACAGGACAGGGCTGTAGACCATCCAGTCACGTGGCATTAGTGTGATTATTAACCAGGCTGGGTTCACCCTCCAGGAAGAGATAGGGTACTCTCTGGGAGGGAAGCTTCTGTGGGCTGGATGGAGCCAGCCTCCCCTCCTGGAGATGACTGTTCTGTATATGCCTTTTTGCCTTCAAGCCCCAGACCTTCCAGCAAGTTTGCCTTGCACTTATGATGGGCTCTCCCCACTGCCCCCAGCCAAGTGAGGGGGAGACGGTAGGGCCAGAACTTTGATTCTCTTTAGCTTCCCTCTCAAGCCCAGCTGTGGACTTCTGACATTTCTTTCCAGGTCACAGACTCATTATGGTCACAACAGCATGAGCTCAAGGATAAGGAAACCTCCTTGAGAGCAGGGTTGGGTCTTTGACTTCAGCCCTCCAAGGCCACCTGCTGCCTGGGGCCCATCTGGGCCCTGCCCTGAGGGCCACTGTTGAAGAAATGCTGCTGGAGAGGCGAGGGGCCTCAGGCAGACTAGGTAAGACTGCTCTCCATCAGGCCTTGGCCTCCACCCCTCAGAAATGGACACCACGTGAAGAATTCTAAAGGGCATAATAGGACCCAGCGGTTGCCATTCAGAGCCTTCCGGAGAAATGCCGGATGTGCACTAATACTGTGATATCTGGGTCCCAAGGGCGGCAGAAACATAAGCATGTTTCCTTGCTTCTGTCCCTGCCACCCTGAACAGATCTGAGGGCAGGGGCTGTGCCAGCCCATCTTTGTGTCCTCACAGCAGCCTGCACGTGAGCCCCAGGTGAAGAATTCACATGGCATAATAGGACCCAGTGGCTGCCCTGGAGAAACTCACAACCCAGTTGGGAAGATAAGATGGACATATGACAAAAAGAAACCTAATTGCTAGGATGTACGAGGTCATTGCCAAAGAAATGGTGTTGGGGGGCAGACAGTGGTCAAGGAGAGGAGGGGGCAGGGGCGGAGGGAGACTCCCTGGAGAAAGTGATTTGAACGAGGCGTGGGTGGATGGATGGATGGATGAGTGATGGACAGGTGGGTGGATGGACAGATGGAGGGGGTTGGTGGACGGATGGATGGATGCATGGACAGACAATGGATGAGCAGTTTTGGTGAGCAGAAGGATGAAGAGTGGGCATGCTAGGCCATGAGAAGGATGAAAGGCAAGACACAGAAGCAGTAAATCTGTGTGTTGGGGAGCATGAGTAAGATCAGAATGCTCAGGACAGCTGAGAAGGGGTGAGGGGGAATGGGAATAAGACCAACAGGAGGGCTAGGGCTGGGCTGTGCTGGGGCAGACTCTAGCCAAGAAGAGTTTGACCAGGTAACACCCTTTCCCAGGGCTGGACCTGAGTCTTCCCTTTCCTAAGTCTCCTATGTCCAAAGGGAAGAATCTGGATGGCTGTACTAAGGAGCATCCTTAGCATTTTCACACTCTCTCGAGTTCCCCTTTGGACCTAGATAGTTTCTTCTCAAGCTTCTCCAGCCCTCCTGGAAGCAAAAGCCTGAGCTGCTTGCCCTGAATCTCCTAGGGCATGTTCCTCCTTTCCTGCTCTAGTCACTGTAGTTTGGGGGTGGAAAGGGACCCGTATGTGTCTCTCCCCACCTCTGCAGTGTCTTGTTTTCGTGTGCTTGCCCTTTGTCTCCTTGCCTAGACTAAGCTCCTTGACTGTGAAGCTGGGGGCCCACACCTGTCTCCCTCACCCACCAAGCAAACCCTCAATACTTGTTGGCTAATTGACTTCCCTTCCCTCCAGGTGGTTCCCTTGTTCTCCCTTCTTCTACTTTATCTGATGGATCCCTGAATTCTTTCTCAGGAGTTGTGAGTTCTTGTCCTACCTCACCCTAGCTAGCTGGGAGGACTTGGTCAAGTTACTTGACTCCCAGGACCCCGTTGTCACATTCTAGCCCCTTCCAGTGCCAGCTTCCTGTGGTTCTCTGATCACCCTACTTGCTGCCTGGGCCGGTCCCAGGATAACCCTGTCTGTCTGCTGGCTTGGCAGTCTTTACATCTGCAGGCCTCGCGCTCCCTGCGTGAGTGTCTGGTAACAGTGCCCTCCCTGGCTCTTGCCCAGAATGCATGCTTTCCTTTACTGCCCTTTCTTTTTTCCGATTTTCTTTACCTATTACAATGGTGAAAGTGTAGAAAAATTATGAGTTTAAGTACTGTGCTTCCCTACTCCTGATATTTCAGGGAGCTCTCTCTGGTGTGACACTTGTGGCCTCTCTCTGACCTGTCACTCACTCTTGCCTAGGGCAAGAAAGGGCTTTGGAAAGCAAGTCCTCTCCTCCCTTCTCCCCCTCAGCATCCAGCCTGTCTAAAGAGACCATGACTTCTGCCCTTTTGTTCCCTGCTGTAGGTTTTACAGGAGCTAACCCATGGCAGCCCAGCACTGCCTATCACTGGGTGGTTATTGCCATCCAATCCGGGATTCAGTGTTGGTAGCCCCACTTGCCTGCAGGTATCAGTCACGTTCACCAATACCAGCTTTTCTACATGATATTTTGGTCTCCCCATGTCTTATTTCTCAGTTGGTACTGAACTTGAGTGGAGAATTATACAATAGCTAACACTTACCTGGAATTCCTGGGTGGTGCAAATAGTTAACACTCTTGGTTAATGTGCTGGGCTGCTACTTGAAAGGTTGAAGTTTTGAGTCTATCCAAAGGCTCCTCAGAAGAAAGCCCTGGTGATCTACTTCCAAAAAATTAGCCATTAAAAACTCGATGGAGAATGTAATAAATCTATGTCAGTGAACTGTATGTGAAGAAATTGTTGAGATGGCATTTTTTTATGTATATTTTATCCATAATTAAAAAAAAAAAAAAAACCCTATGGAGCACAGTTCTACTCTGATACATATGAGTCTCCATGGGTCAGAAATGACTCAATGGCAGCTGGTTTAGGAAGAGAGGCCTGGTGATCTACTTCTGAAAATCAACCATTGAAAACCCTATGGATCACAACAGTCCAGCTGGCAGCTGATCATGGGGACGGCAGAGAACTGGGCAGCATTTCATTCTGTTGTGCATGGGGGCGCCATGAGTTGGAGTCCCACTCGACAGCAGCTAACAACAACACTTACCTAGCTAAACACTGTATACACATTAATTTTATTCACATCACCATGAAATAGGTACTAGTAAAACCCTGGTGGCGCAGTGGTTAAGTGCTGTGGCTGCTAACCAAAAGGTCAGCAGTTCAAATCCACCAGGCACTCCTTGGAAACTCGTTGGGGCAGTTCTACTCTGTCCTATAGGGTCGTTATGAGTTGGAATCAACTCAACGGCGATGGGTTTGGTTTTTTTATTTTATTACTCTATTTTATAGATAGGAAAGCTAAGGCACAGAGAGGCCACATAATTGCTTGTCAGTGGCAGAGGCAGGGTTTGGCCTCAGGCAGTCTGGCTCCAGAGACCACACTCTTGACCCGAGCGCTTTATTGCCTCTTTAAAGAGGAGTGCCTTTTATTGAGTTTCCTCAAATCCCTACATAATCTCATGTTTCCCATCCAGAAATGTAAAGCTGATTTTATTTGTATCTTTTGGTTACAGATGGTTTGTTGTTGTCTTCTGTGTCTTGTTCAGATATTGAAGAAACCAAAGTTGAAAAGGAGGATTTGATTCTGGAACAAATGAATCCTAAAGGAGAATTCTCTGGAAGACTCTAGAGAGAGATTCCAGAGGGCTGTACATTTGGGGAAGCCAGAGAAGGAAGGCCCTGGGGAGCAGTACATTCAGAACAGCCTACAGACAAGTGAGTGAGGGAAGACAAGCAGGCATCAGACAGGCCCCAGCAGGAGAAAAGCAGCCCCTCCCAGGAGAGAGAGGCTTGAGCTGTAGGGAGCCTGGACGAAGAGTTTGCTCTAGCACTCCCTGCAGGAATCTCTATGCATGCACTGAGTATGGCAAGGCCTTTGGCCAGAGCTCCATGCTCACTCATCGTGCATCAGAGAATCCACATGGGGGAGAAGCCTTTCGGGTGCGGGGAGTGTGGGAAGGCTGTCACGCACAGCTCCTACCTGATCCGGCACCAGAGGATCCACAGTGGGGAGAAGCCCTACATCTGTGGCACCTGCGGCAAGGCCTTCAATCAGGGCTCCAGCCTTGTGGTGTACCGCAGTGTCCGCACTTGCGAGAAGCCCTACCAATGCCCAAATGCAGCAAGACCTTCAGCTGCAGCTCTCTCTTCCTGGTGCACCAGTGGACCCACCCAGGCGAGAAGCCCTATCACTGCGCACAGTGTGGGAAGACCTTCAGCCAAAGCTCCCATCTCATCTTCCACCAGACCACTTGTGCCTGCAGGAAGTGCCAGTGGCCATCCCTGGTGAGAGCCCAGTGTTGATGGGGTCAGAGTGTCAGTTCCAATGCTGGCTCAAGTCACAGGAGGCTGAGCCTTGGTCATCAACCTGGCTCTGTGCCAGGAGCCACCAACAGGGCTAAGGCAGGTGCCGGTGAGATTTTCCCAATGTCTTTGGAGAGACAAGATGCATACACAGAGACACACAAATGACGGAAGGACATTTAGGAGACACAACGTGAAGAAGTGCCGAGGTGTGTGCAGAGAAAGTGGGATTGGCATGGAGGGGGACACTGGCCAAGGCCTCACTGGGTCACCTCTGGGAGGATGGGGTGGCACTGGGCAGCTTATGGAGGGAACGAGAATAAGCAAATGCCCAGGAGTGAGTCTAGGTGGGTCCCAGTGAGGGGAGACTGGATATGGGGTCACTAGGAGTAGAAGAAGGAGCCCTGGTGGCACAGTGGTTAAGCACTCGAGTGCTAACCGAAAGGTTGGTCATTTGAACCCACCAGTCTCTGGGAGAAAGATGTGGCAATCTGCTTCCATAAAGATTACAGCCTTGGAAACCCTATGGGGCAGTTCTACTCTGTCCTGTAAGGTTGCTATGAGTCAGAATCGACTCAGTGACAATGGGAAGGAGTGGCAGGTCTGACATGAACATGGGGAGGTGGGAGGGTTCAGGTCAAAAGCCCTGGTGTGTGGGTGCTGCAAACCGAAGCCAAAGTCCTGCCCACAGTACTGGGCTGCTGGTACTAGTGTGACCATGGCACGCTGGTTGCTTGGTCATGTTCATGCTGCGTGAGTTGTAGGGTTCCGGTGAGTCCAAAACCCTTCCTAGCACAGGCTCCTCTTGTAAAGTGAAAGTTTTACAAATAAAGAGAATGCCTGTGCTCCCACCGTCATGAAGCAGTGTTTAGCTTAAAATGCCTGTGTGGCCTGATCTAGTAAACAAACACACAGTCCAGGGCGCCCAGTTCCCTCGCTCTCAGTGGTATCAGTTGGGGGCCTGGCAGGAGCTGTAGTTCCAGAGAGATGAGGCACTGCCTGAACTGAGGTGCCAAAGCTGGGAGGCAAGAGACAGAAGAAATGCCCCATCTCCTCATCCCTCCCTCTGCTGTTCCTCTGTGTGAGGGCTGAGGTAGATAGTTAATACCACCATTTTACAGAGGGGGATGTCCACTGAGGCAGAGAGGTAGGTGAAGAAGTTTGCCCCTGGGTAAGCGGTAAGCGATGGAAAAGGGATTCAAACCCAGGCAGAACAGCTGCAGAGTCTGGCAAGGGGATGGTGAGTGCCAGGCAAGACAGCAGTCAAAACTTCTGGGTGTTCCTGTTTTGTAGAGGGCCACTGAAGCCCTAACTAAGCTGCTGAACAGAGGTGGGATGTCTTGGGGGATCCCTGAAAGGAGGGGCAAATGCTCCTGTGCAACCATGCCCCATGTCTGAATGAAATGAGCGGTACCCACAACACACACTCTCCCTTGGGACTCTCACTGATCCCCTACACTTCCATCTTCGGGGATTCTGCCCAATTCCACATCTCCAGCCCTTTCAATCTGACATCTCCATGGCCCGCTGAGGTGCTCCACAGGAAAATTCCCAGGACACCATAGAGTTAACCTTCCCAACACCTGCCCCATACTGATCCACCCCTCCCTGCTCTGTGTGTCCCTTCTCCCTCTGGGTCAACGCTGGCAATGTTCTAGACACGTGGGATAAGATCTTTAGAACTGTCTGTCTCTCCTTCCCTCCCTTGCTATGCACACCTAGCTAATGATCATGTCCTGGGTGGATGGACATGCAGGTCACCTCCCTCCTTTATCCCCATGGCTACCTCTCCCATTCCCATCTGTGCTACCCAGACCATCACGCTGGCCTCCCACCTCTTTGTGTTGCTCCAGATGGTCACCGCCCCCGCCATGCCTGTGGTGCCCATTCTTTAAGCAATGTGGGGCAGGAGTTGGGAAGAGCAGTTAAGGAGAGAGAACATACCAACAACTGGGAACTTACCTGAGCATGGTTAAAGAAACTAATACCTGCTCCTCCAAGCCAGTCCCCTAACCTGTGCCCTTGGTAATAATTCACATTGGTAAGAGGTAGAGTGGTGCAAACAGTCTGCATTTACCTACTAACCTAAAGGTTGGCAGTCTGAACCCACCCAGCAGTACCATGGAAGAAAAGGCCTGGTGATCTGCTTCCCTTAAGACTGTAGCCAAGAAAACCCTATATAGCACAGTTCTACTCTGTAACACATGGGGTTGCCGTGAGTTGGAATCAACTTGACGGCAACTGACAACAAGACGCAGGGTGTGGAAGTCAGATCCATATAAATTTGTCCTTTGACTTCTCCTTTGAACCGGTTATAACATCTTACCAGTTCCCTCGTTAATGAGTTAAGCAAAATCTTTATAACTCATCTTCATTTTATACTTGTATGAGACATGATTTTAACTTTTTCTTGAAAATTATCTTTTAGCAAACCTCTCCTAAATTCCCTTGTAGACTGTTAGAAGTAAGCCTTATCCAAACCAGCAAGGCCCAAGGTAGTTGCTGAGTTGATACTGCAATCCCTGCCTGTCTGTAGTAGAGATTGTGGTAGCGATTGTGTTTGTCTGCCCAGCACGCTTGCCCATTTCCCTTCTGCTGACAGCGTCTGCTCCATGTACACAGGGGAAGGATATGCTTCTGGTCTGGCCAATTTCATTGCAGGCAGTCCCGGGGTTACAAACGAGATCTGTTTTAAGTCTGTCTGCAAGTCGAATTTGTAGGTAAATTGGAACAGGTACATATGGTTCTTATTTAGCGTCGATCAAATGTTTGTCTTAGTATACAGTATATATTTTACCTTTCCATGCATATAAAGGAGCCCTGGCTGCGCAGTGGTTAAGAGCTCGGCTGCTAACCCAAAGGCCAGCACGTCAAATCCACCAGCCACTCCTTGGAAACCCTATAGGGCAGTTCTACTCTGTCCTATAGGGGTGCTATGAGTTGGAATCGACTTGACGGCAATGGGCAATGAGTATGCGTATAAAACACTCAAGAAACACTTCCAAACCAGGAAACGTTTTCATGAGCATCACAAAGTAGTGCATGCATTCATTATTATGAACCATTGTATTTAACTCAAGTTTTTAATACAGTAGACTTTATGGAAGTCCGTTCTTAAGTTGAATTGTCTGTAAGTCAGATGTTCATAACCAGGAGGGTTACCTGTACCCTATTCTCTTGGCAACTGTACTTGATTCAAGGGGTAGCATGCCACATAAACAGGGCCTCAGTTTAAAGGTAATCTCTTCTTGTATAAGTGGCAGATGACTCAGATTATTTTTTTTTTTTACATACACACATCTGTATATCTGTATTCTTTTTAAGGAAAAGTCAACCCATATGGTCTAGAGGGGAGGGGATGGGCTCTAAGCCCAGGACCTCAGCCCTAGCATCTCGGTGGCTGGAGATGGAGAAGATGCTTTTGAAAACACCCCTCTAGTGGTGTCTAATGTTCAGGGGTTTGAAATTCTGGGAGACTCAGACTCCTTAACCCAATGGGCAGGATTTTATGTTTCACCTTAACTGCAATTCACAGTTCAGATCTGTTAAGGTCCCTTTAATTCAGCATTCTGTCATGACTCGTGATTCTGTATCCTTCTCTGCTTGGGTCATTTCCAAATTCAGCTAAGATTTGAAAGAAGATATGACATTCTAAATTTCACTACTGCTCAGAGTGAGCCTTCTAAGCTCCCCAACGCTCTACATCTGACAAGTCACACATCTTCAAAGCAGGTGGGATCTTACAAGAGTCTTAAGTTAAAAATTACTTGATACATAGAATTTCCTAATGAGTTAAAATTTACTCAGCATTGTAGAAATGAAGAGCTTCTCAGTTTCCTGTCAAAATGGAGGGAGGACCTTGCATAAAATCTGACTGGAGACACACATAAAACAAAGACAAGCGGATAAAGCAATTTACAATCAGAAGTGAGTATGTGTATCTGGATTTCCAGCAGTGGAGAATAGTCCATACACTCTCACTCACTTCCTAGTATTTCTGAGATGTCACCCTGGGTAAGGCAAGCATACGAACACGGAACATGGAACAGGATGAGCACTAAACTTCCTCATTAACGTGGGGCACTAACCCAGGGAGCTAACTGGGGTTTCTCCCAGGCATGAGTTGCCTGATGGAGAAAAAGATGGGAGCTCTGTTCAAAGGCTCTTCCACACTCACTATGCTGATAGGGTTTCTCCCCAGTGTGGATTCTCTGATGCATAATAAGGAACGAACTACAACTGAAGGCTTTGCACACTCATTATACTCAAAGGGCTTCTCCCCAGTGTGGATGCTCTGATGAACACTAAGGTTTGAGATCTGGCTGAAGATCATCTCACATTTTTGGCACTCAGGGTTTCTCACCAGTGTGGATCCCTGATGTCAGATGAGGTGGGACCTCTGACTGAAGCCTTTTCCAAACTCATTGCATAGGATAAGTCTCTCCCCCATGTGGATTCTCTGGTGCACCGTGAGGTCTACACTCTGGCCAGAGGCTTTTCCACACTCCTAATAGATAAAGGTTTCTCTCCTAGGTAGATTTTTGGTCCTCTTTCCCTGTCAAGGGCGCTTCCATCTGTGAGGGCAGCACATCTGGAAAACTACTTCCTTCTGCTCTCTCTGGGTCCCTCTGGCCACCCTGCTGCCTCTCAGCACTCCCCCCACCTCCTGCAGTGTCTCTAAACCTGGCTGCCTGAGGGCAGCACTGGGAGGCCTCTCACGTGCTGCTCCCTGTCGATTCTCAGGTGTGAGATGCTTTCTGAGCCTAGATTAAAGCAGTTCTCAAATCCCTTACGCTTCTTGCTTTTCTTCCCTGGGGTGATTTTTGCATCCTTGATTTCTGCTGGCTTTAAATTTCTGCTCTGTGTCCTCAACATCTCCTTTGCAGGCTTTACATGATAAATTTTTAAACTGTTATTCCAATTTCTGAATCCTACAGTCCTGCACTCTTGGGGATCGTTATGCTGAAGTTCTCTGGAGGTCCTTCTGGGTATCCTCTGATACTTCCTGCTCTGGAACCAATTCCTCAAACTCAGATTTGGCCTCCTAATCTAACAAAAGATAAAGAAAATAGAAAGTCACCTATTTCTTATGATGGAGAGGGAAAACATCCTCAAGTGATACAAACATACTCTAGACATTCATGACACATGTCTAGAGCATACCTACACTCCTAATGTGGCTGCCGAGTCCCTGGGTGGCACAAATCACTAAGTGCTTGGCTGCTAACTGAAAGGTTGGTGGCTTAAGTTCACCCAGAGGCACCTCAGAAGAAAGGCCTGACAAACTACTACTGAAAGATCATTGAAAACCCTGTGGTGCACAGTTCTACTCTGATACACATGGGGTCACTGTGAGTGGGAACCAGTTCGCTCGCAGCTGGTTTGGTTTTTCGTTTGATGTAGCTGCAGAAAAAGTCAGGAGGCAGCCAGGAAGGGAGGGCGAGCAGAGAGGCGTGGCAGCAAGGCTCAGCATCCGCTGAAAGGATGGGAAGGTTCCTTTTCACCAGCGTGAGGCTCTGGTGGGTTATAAAGACCTCCTGATTGCGGGTAGGGAACAGGCCACATTCTGGGGACTGCTCACACCTCTCCTCATCCATGTTCTTCTGTTTCTGAGCCAGGCTGTACCACAAAGAGCTGGGCAGCCTTCATGAGTGCTGCTCGGTTCTGAAATAGCCCCCTAGAAATCAGGAGGCTGTCCTATAGCACGGGGAATTCGAGATGTACAGACTGGGGAAAATTTTCATATTTCTGCTAAAGGTGAGCTTGCTTGGAAAGGGAGGCTGTGCCTGGAGGTGGTGGCAGTGGAACAGATCAGCTTCCCTTCTGGGGTTTTTTCCTTCCTGTTTTCTCATTCCTTCTCTTATGCATTCTTTCCCACCCCATACTCTCCTCTTCTGCTTTCCTCCTCATTTTCCCTTCCTCAGCTCTTGTCATTCTTTCCATTTCTCTCTAATTTCTATTTTCACTTTAAAACTTTTGTCTCATTCACGTGTCATAACAAACTCTCATGACCTCTCATTCTCTTTCCCATCATTACTGAAGTCAGGCACACACATTCTTTGAAGAAAGTCCCTCACCCACTCAATCTCTTCAGACTTGATGAGCCTCAGGATTTGAAAACACTCCCAAATGTAGGGTATCCTCCTGAGCCCAAGGACAATGCAGAAAATGAGTTCTCAGAATTACTGTGAAGATGTATTTGGTTTGCAACTGTGTCCAGTCAACTAGGAAACATCTTCTGTAGATAGAGGTAGAAGGAACCTCAGAAATCCCTATGGCTGCAGACCCTTCCCAGCATGGAGGGTGAGCAGAGACCCCACTGCCTCTGCAGAGGCAGGGAACCCTGAAGGGCAGGGGTGGCAGGAACATACCCAGGTCATTCCCATCAAGTGCCAGCTTCACATTCTGAGGCTTTCAGAGCAGGTGCCAAATGGGGTCCAGGTGAGAAGCTGCTGCCACCAGGTAGAGATGGAAACTGTAGACTCAGTCCTTGGGCTATCGTCACTGGCTCCTGCCCAGCCCTGACCTGAAGACAGGCAGGTCTTCAAGGAGCTAAGCCAAATCTCAGAGGAGAGATGACAGGAACTACTGTGCAGGTCAGAGGAGAGGGGAGGGGGCACTGGATTGCCTTTAATTCCCATGGCTAAGAGAGTCTGGGACTGAGAGGAGGTTGGTGGTCCCTCTTCATTTCAGAGTAATAATGGACATGGTGTGATGAAGTGACCTGCCCATGTTCCACAGCAGACAGATGGCGGAGCTGGGCCCAGAACCGAGGTCTCCTCCCTCCTGTGAACCTTAGAATCACAGTGCCTCTCAAGACCCTACTGTGTGGCTGTGCCCCTTTACCAAGGCCCTCAGGCTTCCTGCCACCCCCTTCTGCCCATGTCTGCCCCTGCCTCAGTGTTAAGTAGGGGCAGCCATCAGGCAACCAGCCTCAGAAAATCCTCTGGGAGGATGGGGCTTGAAGAAGGAATTTCCAAGAGCAGCTCTGCCTCTGAAACTATGGAGGGTGGTGAAATCAAGGAGAGAACATGGAGATCCAGGTCTCGTTAGAGGGTCAGGAACACTTGTCTTCTTTTCCGCAGGGAGTGGTGAGGATGGGAGGGAGGGCAAGGCACCGCTCTCCAGTTTGGTCCCAGGTTAACAAAGGGTATTAGCTAGCTAAGAGTTGACCTGTCCCCCAGGAACTCAAAATCAAGTGGGCTTACAGTTATGTAAAGAGAATACACGTCAAAGTGAAATAAGGGAAGGCTAGAGAGGGAAAGACCCCATACAGCTCAAGAGCAATTGCTTATGGGAGTTGGCATTTGGGCTAGGTCTTGAAAAGAGCTGGGGTTTCATAGTGTAGAGAGAGCTTGGAGGTCAGACATTCCAGTAAAGGCAGCAGGAAGAGCAAAGACCCAAAGGTGGAAAGGCAGAGTGTGTTGGAAGAGGACTGGCAATGTCACTTGGGGAGCAGTGGGAGATGAAGCTGAGAGTAGAGTCAAATCAAGTAGGACCTGGAAAGCCCAGGCTGAGGCCTTCAAAGTTTATTTAAAAGGTCTGGAATTTGCACAGGGCAAGTTCTCGCTGGTGTCTGAACAACAGAGAGTGCAAAGATTTGTGTTGTACCTTAGGGGGTCCCAGCCCACAGTTCACCTCCTGTAGCTCAAGTGCTACCCTGGCCTATTGAGGCCTGTCTGGAGATTACCCCCACCCACTCCTCCTACACCCTGCCACCCTGGCCTGGGTCTTCACTTGGTCCCAGGCATCCCTGTTGTCCTCTTCCTGCTTCACTCTCCCAGGACCTGCCTAGATAAAATGGGCTCCCTCATCGCCATGACTGTCACCATAACCCTCACTCTGGTGAGGACCTTCCCTGCAAAACCTGAACTTCAGTGGCCCCTGGACTGGCAAGGAGTGGTCATCTAAGGATAAAGGCATCAGAAACTGTTGTTGACAAGGAGAAATGGCTGGCCAGAGGCCCCCAGGGCTCTAGGCCCAGATAACCAAGGCCCTTCATCAGATGCTAGGCCCTGAATCTCAATTTCTAAAAGAGCTTATGACTGAAGCCACTCGTTGTCCACCAAAACTTTGCTTAGCAGAAGCCTCCCCCACCTTTTTTTAAATTTATAAATCTAGCACTCTTTCATAAATTTTAGTATATAGAATCGAGAGTTGCTCTGGTGAAAGCATGAGCCAGGGGCCTAGAATCTACCTGCTGAGGTGCATGACAGCCCTCCAGGATATCCCAGAGGCACCTCTGCAGATCACTGCTGGACTAGGTTCTCCCTCAAGTTCCTTCCAGCCCTCGTTTTCTATGACTTCTAGAAAAAATTAAAAACAAAAACCTGGCTCAAGGATGACAGGACCCTTTGTGTATAAAATGCACCAATCAGCCCACTAGGCAGACAGCCTCAGAGAACAGCAGATCTGGGTCTTGTCTTCTTTTCCACTGCCAACGCTTGCTTTGGTTCCTAGTCCCACTGGGTGTCAGGAGCAAAGGGACAGGAGACTGGGGGAGCTGACACTATTGCTGCTACCAGAGACGAATGGGATGAGGAAGGCTGAGTGGGGTGGCGGGATCAACCCAGGGGAGGAAATTACGGCGACTCTAAAATTCCTGAATATTTGGACAAATGTTGGGAAGGACACAAGAAAACAATGGGAAACTTTCCCATCAATTCTCCCCACTTAGCTTTTCAAGCTGCTACCAGCAATGACTGTCTATTCTTTCAGTTGTGTTCCCTCCAGGGTGACATGGTGAGAATTCTGTGGCCCATGCAGAGTAAGCTGTGGAGGGAGAATGAAGCTTCTGGGAAGAGGTGCTGATTGAGGAAAATTATCAAAGGAGTAGGTTTCCATTTCCGTTCAAAGCCAAATCTCCCACTTGAGCTGTGGATCCCATCTCTCCAGATTTCTCAGAAATCTATTTTTTCTCCCTCCTGTATTGCCAGTCACTCACTCTCTCCTCCTTCCTGGCTGCCTATAAACATGCTCAAATCTCACCCATTCTAAAACAACCCTCCCTTGACACTTGTTCCTCTCAAGCTAGGGCGTCATCTCTTCCCCACCCTTTGGAAAGAATAGTTTGTACTTCTCTTTCAGGCATCCCTCAACCAACTGCAAATGGTCTGTAGCTCCAGCCACTCGAAAGAAACTATTAGAAGGTTGCCAGTGCCTGCTTCATTATCAAGTATAAAGGTCACTTTTCAGTCCTCCCATTACTTGACCCTTCTGCAGTATATACACCATGGTATTCCCCAAAACTGCTTTGTTGACTCCCATGCGCTCGCATGACAGTATCCATAGGATGCATTCTTAACTCGCTTTTTTTTTCTCACTCTGTATAGGATCTCACTAGTGAGAGGCTAAAAACTCAGTACCTTAGGGGACCAGGCAGCTACTTTAAAGGAACAAAACAAGCAGGGCTGTATATAGAACACGAGGGAGTGGTGAGGATTGAGATGAACTGGAGTGCATGCCCATCGAAAGGGGGTGCGTGTTGCTTCATCTGGCACACAAATGCCCTGAGGCAATGTGAGCCAAATATTGCCAGATCTTCCAGCTTCTAAAGAAACACCACAAATGTAGATTTGTATATATTGCTGTTTAGTTGTTGTCGAGTTGATTCTGACTCATGGCAACCCCATGTGTGTGAAGTAGAACTGTTTCATAGGGTTCTCAAGGCTGATGTTTCAGAAGCATATTGCCAGGCCTTTCTTCTGAGTCACCTCTGGGTGGGTTTGAACTGCCAACTTTTGGGCTAGTAGTCAAGCCTTAACCATTTGTGCCACCCAGGGGTCCATTAGATTTGTATATAGCATCTCATAAGGAAAAGTTGGAAATTAACTCAATTTAAAAAAAAAAAAAACTGTGCAGGCCAAATCACATCTATGAGTCTGATCCAGCCCATGAGCCTCTAATTTGTGATCTCTGCCCTAAAGATTTCATTCGCTATCCTGGTTATAACCATCACCTATTAATTATGACTTCCAAATCTGACATCTGATCAACCTTTTCCTTAGCCCCAAAGACATCTAGCCAATGCCTTCTGGGAAGTGCCATCACTAAATGTGTTCAAAGCTAAGCTGATTATCTTCCCCCAAAAAACCCCATTCCTTTTATGTTCTTGTCTCAGTTAATGGTACCCTCATCCATCCTGTCACAAGCTGCAAACCTGAGGGATTCCTTACCCTCTTCCTCTCCCTTGCCCTTAAATCACAAGTCCTCTTTACAGCACAGTGGTTAAGGGCAGACTCTGGAGCCACACTGCTGGGGTTTCTATCCAGGCTCTACCACTTAATAGTTGTTTGACCTTAGGCAAATTAACCTCTCTGAGCTTCAGCTTCTTCATATGGAAATAATATCTACCTCAAAGGGTTGTGAGGATTAATTAATCAAGCATTTACAACAGTGCCTGGCACACACTAAACTTTACACCGGCATTTGTTAACATTTTACCTCTTTGTTGTTGTTGTTAGGTGCTGTCGAGTCGGTTCCAACTCATAGTGACCCCGTGTACAACAGAACAAAACACTGCCCGGTTCTGTGCCGTCCTCACAATCGTTGTTATGCTTGAGCCCACTGTTGCAACCGCTGTGTCAATCCATCTTGTCGAGGGTCTTCCTTGTTTTTGCTGACCTTCTACTTTACCAAAGCATGAGATTTCACTAGAGCAGGGGTTGGAATTCTGTGATAAGCCAGATAGTAAATATTTTAGGCTTTGTGAACCATAAGATCTCTGTCAACTAGTCAACTCTGCCATTGTAGTGTGAAAGCAGGTATAGACAGTAAGTAAACAAATAAGCATGGCCGTGTTCCAATGAAACTTTATTTTCCAAAAAGAGGCAGTGGGCCAGGTCTGATCCACAGCTATACATTGCCAATCCCTGCACTAGAGAAGCAACATGCAATTCTGAGCATGTGTACTGTGTATTTCATGTACTCAGCTGCCATGCAACATACATACCTGTATTGCACACTTCATATCATTTTCCTGGAAGGTAAGCTGAGTTACCAACAGTTGCATTTCATGGAGAGAAGTCGTAATACAGTGCTGGGCAGTAAGCACACTACATATACCCTGAAGTGGGAAGAAAAGTGAGGTAACAGCTATTTATTTATTTATTTTGTTGTGCTTTCGGTAAAGATTTTACCGAATAGATTAGTTTCCCATTCAATAGTTTATATACAAACTGTTCCATGACTTAGGTTGCACTCCCTTCAATGTATCAGCACTCTCTCCATTACCACCCTGAGTTCCCCGCTTCCATTTGTCTGGTTTTCCTGCCTTCTTGTCCTTGCTTTTGGGCATATGTTGTCCTTTTGGTCTCACATAGATGATTGTTCTAAGGAGCATTTTCCTAACGGGTGTTATTATTTATAAGCCTGTCTATTTGGCTGAAAGGTGATCTCTGGGAATGGAACAGCTGTTTATTTTTCAGAGATAAACTTACACTTCTGTGCTGTTTTCATAACCTGCTGGTGGGAGGAAAACTAGATGCATTTCTGTCTGTTGTAGAGAAGGGACATAGATCTCTGTGTAGTGTCTCGTTTTTACAACTTTCTTGGGAAGAATGCTGAGTTATCAAGAATTACTTGCTGGACAGGGTGCTGGGTCGGAGTCAGAAGGGGCCATCTCAGTGCTTTGAGCACGTTCTTATCTGTGTGTTGTACAGTGCTGAATGGTCCAAAACCTAAATCAAGCATGTTTTTATTTATCAACCAAGCAGGAGCCCAAAGAAAAAGAAAAAAATTTAAAAGAATTTCATATTTCAAAAAAACGCATTCAAGCAGTTATCAGGAGAAAATTCAGAACTTGACTGAATTCTTTAAACTTATGGTTGTTATTATTATTTTATTTTTAGAAGTGAAAGTATTTTATAAACCATAAGGCAGTGTGCAAAAAGTATTATTTTTGTGTGTGTCTTGTAAATACATATGTGACAAGACATTTGCCATTTCAACACTCTTCATGTGTATAATTCAGTGACATTAATAATGTTTGTCATGTTTTTCAATCATCACCATTATTCATTTCTAATTTCTTCTATCATTCTTAACAGAAGCTCAGTGTCCCCTGAGCAATGAATTCCCTTTTGCCCCCCACCCCTTACCCCGTTAGTATTCTTTTTTATTGTTGTGCTTTAAGTGAAAGTTTATAATTCAGGTTAGTCTCTTATACAAATATTTCTACATACATTGTTATGTGACCTTAGTTGCTCTCCCTGTACTGTGACAGCACACTCCCTCCTTTCCACCCTGGATTTCCCGTGTCCATTCAACCAGCTCCTGACCCTCTCTGCCTTCTCATCTTGCCTACAGACAGAAGCTGCCCATTTAATCTCATGTATCTAGTTGAGCTAAGAAGCACACTCTTCACGAGTATCATTTTATGTCCCATACTCCAGTCTAATCTTTGTCTGAAGAGTGGGCCTTGGGAATTGTTTTACTTTTGGGCTAACAGAGAGTCTAGGGGCCATGTCTTCTGGGGTTCCTCCAGTCTCAGTCAGACCATTAAGTCTGGTCTTTTTACTAGAATTTGAGTTCTGCGCCCCACTTTTCTCCTGCTCTGTCAGGGACTCTGTTGTGTTCCCTGTCAGGGCAGTCATTGGTGGTAGCCAGGCACCATCTAGTTCTTCTGGTCTCAGGCTGATGAAGTCTCTGGTTTATGTGGCCCTTTCTGTTTCTTGGGCTAATACTTTTCCTTGTTTCTTTGGTGTTCTTCATTCTCCTTTGCTCCAGGTGGGTTGGGACAAATTGATGCATCTTAGATGGCTGCTCACTAGCTTTTAAGACCCCAGACACCACTCACCAAAGTGAGATGCAGAACATTCTCTTAATAAACCTTGTTATGCCGATTGACCTAGATGTCCCCTGAAACCATGGTCCCCAGAACTCTGCCCTTATTATTATTTTCTAATTGTGTATTGAGGTTGGGGGTGGCACCCTATCTTTCAATGCTTAAGGCCTCAAAGAGTCTTCTTAGTCTTGCACTGACTGTGTATTCTGTGTTCTCTCCTTGAGGGGAAGAGCTGAGTTACTAAGAAGGGTTATGTATCTCACTTAGAACAATATATAGTGCTAACAGTGTGCTCTGCATGTAACCTGCTTTGACAAAAAACTGAGCTTCCAGTTGTTATGGATTGAATTGTGTCTCCCTAAAATTGTGTTCTATATCCTAATCTCTATGCCTGTGGTTATAATCCCATTGGGATTATATAATCACCAGCCTCATAACTGTGTTCCAGGAAGGAAGAAAGGCAATTGCCAACTGAATCTGTTCTTTTTAAATAGGAAAACAGCAGCTTTCCTGTAAGCCCCATCCAGAAGTGCTCCATTTATATTGCTCAGGCCAGAACTGGGTCACATGGCCATCTCTAGCTTCAAAGGAGCTTGAGAAATCATGTTTTGATCTGGGCACAGTGCCAGCCTGAACAAAAATGGGGTTTGATTAGTAAGGAAGATGAGAATGGATATTTTATAGGCAACTTGCAGTGTTTACCATAAGATCTTTGGTAAAATGGTTATCATTGTATCTGAAATTTGTGTATGTTGACCTGGTCACCTTAGAGATGGTGTAAGAAAAATGGAAAAGCCCTAAACAAGGAAATCTGAAACAATGGGAAGGGGAGGGGAATGGTCTGCTGTAGCTCACAAACGTCACTGGGTTTGGAGTTGGAAGTTCTGGCTTTCTCATTAACGTACAGTGTGATGTTGGTTTAATCACCTAAGCCTGTTTTGTCTTTAAAAATGTGGACAGAATGTCAGAAAGAAAGGGAGAATGATGTGAGTAATTAACTATGAATGATACCAGTAGTTGTATCTTGCATAGAAAAGCTACAGATTATCTCTGTGCCATATTCTTCATGTAATATCTTTGGTGGGGTAAATATGATTTACCCGAAGTTTTTGTTTCACGTGAAGTAACATTTATCTCAGAGGAACACTGGTGGTGCAACAGTTATGCGCTTGGGTGCTATCTGAAAGGTTGGCGGTTTGAACCCACCCAGCAGCTCCGTAGGAGAAAAGACCTGGTGATCTGCTTCTGTAGAGAGCACAACCTAGGAAATCCTATGAGGCAATTCTGCTCTGTCCTATAGGGTTGCTATGAGTCAGAATGTCAGCCACTGTTTTAGGTGCTGGAGATACAGTGTGAACAAGACGGACAAGTTCCCTCCTTCATGAAGCTTACATTTTACTGAGGGAGACAGCAGTTGTACATAGTGAGGTGAAGAGATGGGAATATGCTAGCTAGGTGGTCCTTTCTTTCAAGTGTACAGAGAATTTATTTTCTGGATTTAATCTATGGCACTTGCATTCTTCAGTTTCTCAAAAATGCAAAGAATTTGAACTTTAATTTTTGCATTGGATTAATGAATCCAACAAGTATTTATTGAATGTCTTCTCTGCCAGGCAGTGTGTAAACACTGGAATATAATGGTAAATAAGAGCTCCATATGCCTGGATAGAGTTGTATAAACATGAGTCAGGTCCTTCACAGTTGCCCTTGGGTAGAATTAACGTATCTCCCTGATTACCTATGAAAGTGGATACGTGTGTGTTATATTAAAGGGGTCAGTAAATAGGGGGCACCTAGAGCTGGAATTGCTCAGAATGGGTAATAATGGAGTGTAAAGACTAATGAAGGCAATAGGCGAAGTGGTCAAATGAGGACCGGCCCTGGGCTTTGAAGAAACACTGTGACTTGGATGGCTAAAATGGGGAGAGGATAAAGGGGAAAGAGAATAATTCCAGAGGGACAAATCCTGGAAAAAAGATTCAGGATCAGGACCAGGAAAGCGATTTCAGGGCGCCAGTGGGAACTCGGTTACGTAGAGGAGAATGTGTATCATAGCCGAATTATAGATGTTGCTAGTTGCGGTCAGTTTGTGTGGGCCTACACTGGGAGTTAGTCTTTTATTCTAACTATTTAGGGGATTATTCAAGGTTCTTAATCAGGGGCTGTGAGCTCACAAAATAATTATAAGCAGATGGAACATATTAGTCCCTTGCCGAGATGGCCCATTCTGACTCCTACTGAGCACTCTTTCCATACCTAATGCCCCCATCTCAAGTGTCCTTAGGGGATGAGGTAGTCACTGTTTTCCGGGTCACGGTGGTCTTTGATGGGATCTCAGGGCTTGGAGGGAAATGGGACCTGGCTCGCCTTCTCAAAGGATCGCAGCGAGATGCTGCTACCGCTTCCTAGAGAAGCAGCGGAGGGAGGCACGGAAAGTGGAGCGCGTCGCCGCTTGTGACGCACTACCGGCCGAGCCACTGCTTTTCCGGCCCTGGAGGGTTTGGCTTGCTGTCTGGGCTTCCGTGCGCTTCGGGGACCGCACTCGCCAGTTCCGGCCCCGCGGGGAGCCTCCGGATCTCTCGGTGAGCGGGCTGGGCCCTGGGGAAGGAAAAGGAGGGGTTCCAAGCGGGAGCTACCTGTCCGTGCGGCCCGAGACGCGGGCTCTCCCGGCCTGCAGCCTCAGCACTGCAGTCCCCAGGGCCCATCATAGGGCCCGGCACAGAGGAGATGTCTAATAAAATGATGTTATGGAGAAATGAATAAATGATGATTGAGTGATGAGCGAATGAACAGGATAGGACCGTGTCCAGAAAAGAAATTCCCGGGCTCCGTCAGATTTCTCAGTCCGGATACCAGCGTTTTCTTCTCGCCGTGCCCAACCCCAGCTCATCCTGCAGCTCAGACACTTGTTTAGGAACCGCCGGCTTGGGAGACGGCGTATAAAGTGCACTAGGCTGGGAGTCTCAAGACCAGGGTTAGACTTCCCGAGTATACAGTCTGTTTCTAGATCTCTAAGTTGGATTGCCAAGTAGTCCGTGCCTGGCTTTCTTCACTGATACTCCATTGATAGCATGTATGTGGTAGCATTGATAGCATGTATGTCTTCCAACAAAATGCTACTGAATGTGTTTGCCAGACATACAGAACTCAGGGGCGTGTTACAAAATGAATGACGTTGTAGCCTGCCAAATTGGAAGGTACTCCCAGTCTACTGCTGGGAGCAGATAGTTGTGATAATACGTAAAAGTACATTTATTTAGCACTTACCATGTGCCAAGCGAGGAGCCCTGGCTGCTAACTGAAAGGTCGGCAGTTAGAACCCAACAGCCCAACAGCGGCTCTGCAGAAGAAAAGACCTGGCAACCTGCTCCCGTAAAGATTTCAGCATCGGAAACCCTATGGGGCGGTTCTACGTTTTAAAATAGAGTCGTTGTGAGCCCTGGTTGCGCAGTGGCTAAGCGCTCTGCGGCTAACTGAAAGGTCGGTGATTGGAACCCACCAGCTGCTCCTTGGGAGACAGATGTGGCAGTCAGGGTCCATGAAGATTACAGCCTTGGAAACCCCATGGGGCAGTCCTCCTCTGTCCTTGGTAACCCCATGGGGGCAGTTTTCCTCTGTCTTATAGTGTTGCTGTGAGTCGGAATCGACTCATTGGTGGTTGGTTTCTGAGGCGGAATGGCACAGAACAACATGTGCCAGGCAGTGTTCGGAGCAGTTGTGCTAGTTTATTTAATCTTCACAACAATCTGTCATCTGTAGTTTTTAATGAAGAAGTTGAGGCACAGAGAGAATAGATAACTTGTCAAAGTGCCCACTGCTGCTAAGTGACCTAAGGCTGCAGAAGTGGTAGGTACAAGATGCTTTCTATAAATTAACTGGTTTAATCAGGGATTCACAGAATGTTCGAGTTGGAAGGACTCATAGATATTATCTAATTGGTCACCTTTTTCAGATCACTACCCTGTCATATAGGCCCACTCACCTGGGCTGTGGCAGAGCAAAGTTTCCTGAGCGGAGTCCAGTCCATTTTCATCTTATTCAGAATGGGAGGCCAATACCATATATCCACTGGCTCTTTCTTTTTTTAAATAGCTATTTTTTCTGTTTACAAAAGTAATGCATGTTTTTTGTAGAAAAAGTGAAATGTATAGAAGAGCATAAAGTACAAGGCAAAGTCATCTGTTAACTGACCTAGAGATAAGTGTGTTAACATTTTGGTGGGTTTTCTTCCTGTCCTTTTTTATGAGTGTGTTTTGTCTATATCTGTGTATTAGTAAGTTAGTGCTAGTATATGTGTGTACCTTTTTTGTTTACAGTGTTTTATATCATCCTGTTGTAACTTAGTGTATTTTCTCATGAATATTCTTAGAAGACATGACTTTCAATAGCTTCGTAATATTCTGTCATATTGATGTGCCATCATCAGTATGCCTGTTTACATTTACCTGGTTTTTACAATTGTAGTAATGATGTGATCTTTGTATATAAATCTCTGCCCGTTTCTCACTGTTTTTTTTTTTTTTTTTTTTTTTTTTTGCTTTTTCCTCTGATTACAGAGATTATTCATTTTTGTGGGAAAACTTTCATACATTATAAAAATCCCTTAAAGCAAAAGTATACCATAACCTTATCTCTTAGAGATGATCACAGTTAACAATTTGATGTATATTCTTAGAGGTTTAAAAAATTACAAAATAAAATGTAGGTAATATAGGAAGTTTCAGAAATATCGGAGAAAAACATTCAGAATTCACATGACACCATAATGATGGTTATTTTCCTTTCTTGATCTCATTCATATGCATATTTCAACATACATATGCTGCACTTCAAAATTTTAATATCCTGTTTTTTTTTTCAGTTACATTAAAATATAAATATTTTCCCAAATGGTCATATATTTTCATTTTTAATTATTTTAATGGCTATGTTATTTTCTACCAAGTGGAAGTACTGTAATCTGCTAAACCTCACTGTTCAACAATAAAACAATGATAATTTCCAACAACACTGTACGGGAATTTTTTGTGTGTGTGTGCTTTAGGTGAAAGTTTACAGCTCAAGTTAATTTCTCATACAAAAATTTATACGCATATTGTTGTGTAACACTAGTTGCAGTCCCTGTATGTGACAGCACACTCCCCCTTGCCATCCCGGGTTTCCCGTGTCCCTCCAACCAGCTCCTGTCCCTTCCCGCCTTCTCATCCTGCCTCCGGACAGGAGCCACCCATTTGTTCTCGTGTATCTGCTTGAACGAAGAAGCACACTCTTCACAAGTATTATTTTATGTTTTATAGTCCAGTCTAATCTTTGTTGGAAGAGTGGGCTTTGGGAATGGTTTTAGTTCTGGGTTAACAGAGTGCCCGGGGGTCATGGCTTCAGCATTCCTCTAGTCTCGGTCAGACCGCTAAGTCTGGTCTTTTTACATGAATTTGAATTCTGCTCCATACTTTTCTCCTGCTCCATGAGGGATGCTTATAGGGGGTATTTTTAATAGGTAACAAAATAATTTAGTTTTTTTCCTTGTGGGGAAGTTACTTCTCTTTCTGAGAAGGTTCTAGTAGTAGAATTAGTGGGTCAAAAGATATAGGGATTTTTATGACATACTGATTGCTTTGAAGACTTTCTGAGAGACATTGAAAGTGTTGCACATGCTGAATGTGTCTTCTGTATCATGATATCCCAACTACAACTCATATATTTTGCCAGATTACCTCAGGAAGATGTTACCAGTTTACATTCCCACCAGTGGTGTATGAAAAGTTCTTTCCTTGCACCTTTGCTAGTCTTGAATTTTAGCGTTAAAAATAAGATTACTAATTTGGTATTAAAATTTACAGTTGTTTCTGTGCCCATTTCCTTGATTACCACAGAGATGGAACTTTGTCTTGATATGTTTATTGGTCTTTTGTCATTCTTGGTGTATTTGTTGTACTTTTCTACTTTTCTGTCAGTTCACCTTTTTGCTAACTCATTTATAAAAACCCTCTATATATTAGATCTATCTACTGCTTGATAGATAAATCAAAGATACTTTTCCTAGCTTGTTTGTCTTTTAATTTTATCTGTGAGTATTTTGGATATATAGAATTTTTTTTTCTTTGGCCAGATTATCCATTTTGTCCTTTGTGGCTTGTGATTTTTTGCATAATGCTTAGAAAAGTCTACCCTATCCTCATAATCAAACAATCATTTGTGGTTTCATTTTTTATACTTAACTCTTTTTATCAGTTTGGGTTTGTTTTGGTGTATGGACTGAGGTAGGACCCTCATTAAGTGTTTTTTTCCAATTAGTTAAGCAACAGTCCCAGCGTAATTTGTAAGTAATCTTTTTTTTAATCACCATACATATCAGCTTTATCATATATTAAATTATTTTGTTTATATCTTTACTGGATTTGGAATCTCTTAAATCAAAACCATAGTTAAATTTCAGTTTAAACATGTAGACTCACTTTTGAGGTTTTCCTATCCACACTCCTTTGATAATTTTACCTGTTACTGCCATGATTTCAATTATTGACTTTATACCAAAATTGGCTAAATGTTTTCAGCCCACTCCTCTCTCCTCCACTCTAGACATGTATGTTTTGCTCTCAACTTGGATCTTTCCAAACTAAATGCATTTTCTTCCTCCTGAAACCAGTGTTCCCACGCTCACTAAAGGGCACTGTCTTCAACTTGCTTAAGCCAAAAGCTGATGAATTACCCTTAACTCCTCCCTCATGCAGCTCCCCTCAACATCCAGCCAGGCCAGCTGATTCTGTCTCTTAATCTAGTCCGCTTACTGGATTACTGAAACAACTTCCCGAGAGGTCTTCCGGTGTTCATCTTGCCCTCTCCACCCCCAACCCCTTACACACAATCCATTCTCTGCACTACAGGCAGAGGGATTTTTTTTTCTTACAATTTCCCTTTTCAAACCTTTTCATGTCCCTTCTATGGCTTTCTGCTGCTTCTAAAGTAAAGTCCTTAAAATGGCTTGCAGGGTTCTATATGATCTAGTCTTTGCTTGGCTGGGGCTTCATGTCTCATTTCTGGTGCTTAATACTTTGGCCTTACTGGCTCTCTTTCATTCTTCCAAAGTGCTAACCTTGATTTCTTTTGTACATTATGTTCTATCTCTCTGGTATATTCTTTTCTCTCTTCACCTGTCTAATGCCTATTTATCCCTTCTTTAGAGAGGCTTAATTTCCCAGACTAGGTCAGGTCCCCTCTTCCCTACATTCTGTAGCACCCCATACTTCTGCTTTTGTAACTCTTAACTGATTTTTTAATTACAGAATTAATGTCTTTGGCTACAACGTAAGCTTCAGGCAGGGAGGGGCATGTCCTACTTATTCTCTAGTGTCTAGCACTGTTACACGCAAACCTCACTCTACTGCATGAGTCTCTGTAGGGTTGTATGGTAGCTGGCAGGTCCCCTTTATGCCCTGTTATGGATTGAATTGTGTCCTCCAAAAAATGTGTGTCATCTTGGCTAGACCATGATTCTCAGTATTATGTGGTCATCCACCATTTTGTGATCTGATGTGATCATCCTGTATGTTGTAAATCCTAACCTCTATGATGTTAATGAGGTAGTATTAGACGCGGTTATGTTAATTAGGCAGGACTCAATCTACAGGATTAGGCTGTATTTTGAGTCAATCTCTTTTGAGATATAAAAGAGAGAATCAGGGAGCAGGGAGACCTCATACCACCAAGAAAGAAGCACCAGGAGCAGTGCGCATCCTTTGCATCTGGGGTCCCTGTGCTGAGAAGCTCTTAGATCTGGGGAAGAGTGATGAAAAGGACCTTCCCCCAGAACTGACAGAGAGAGAAGAAAGCCTTTCCTGGGACCTGGCACCCTGAATTTAGACTTCTAGCCTCCTAAACTATGAGAGAATAAATTTCTGTTTGTTAAAGCCATCCACTTGTGGTATTTCTGTTATAGCAGAACTAAGACATGCTCTTTCTGTGGAAGAGGATAAGGAAGTCCTAGATAGGGTCCTCTTAGATCTTCAGAATAAAATGGAGTGGCACAGACTTTAATGAGAAGACTATAGGACCAGCCTCATTATGTATTTTAGCTTCCACATTGTATTCTTCCATACCTTCAGAGCCTTTGACTCTGATAAGAATCCATTTCTCCATCTTCTTTCTTCCTTGAAATAATATTACTGATTCTTTTCACTTCAAGGTTATATGGAGAGACATTTCAAACACCAGGGTTTACAGAAATTCTCTATACTATCTTTACAACTTTTTGTAAGTCAAAAATTATTTCAAAATTAAAATTTTTTTGTTTAAAACAGCAGCCTACTACCAGGGCCTCCACCGGACTGAGTCCAGTACAGCTAGATGGTGCCTGGCTACCACCACTGACGGCTCTGACCAGGATCACAACAGAGGGTTCTGGACAGAGCTGGAGAAGGATGTGGAGCATAATTCTAACTCACAAAAAAAAAGACCAGATTTACTGGCCTAAAGGAGACTGGAGAAACCCCAAGAGTATGGCCCCCAGACACCCTTTTAGCTCAGTGGTGAAGTTACCTCCGAGGTTCACTGTTCAGCCTGGGAGTGGACAGCCCCATATAACCAAATGAGACTAACGAGGTACAGGAGTCCAGTGAAAAGGACCAGAAGGCAGAAGGGGACAAGGAAGCTGGTGGTAGGGAACCCAAGGTTGAGTGAGGATATTGTTGATGTTTTGTGAGATTGTTAACCATTGTCATAGGGCAACATTTGTAGTAACTGTTAAATGAGAAACTGTTTTGTTCTGTAGGCCTTCATCTTAAGTGAGAATAACAGCACAATTGGAAGAGTGTAGTCAGTGTCACTGAACTGTGTATGTAGAAATTTTTGAAATGGTGTATGTTTGGCTATGTGTATTTTTACCAAAAAAAAAAAGGTTGAGAATTTAGAGGGTTAATATGTCGTGGGGTTATTAACCAATGTCATAAAACATCATGTTTACTACTGTTTCATGAGAAACTATTTGTTCTGTAAGCCTTCACCTGACGTACAATAAAATATTTAAAA
Organism: Dugong dugon; assembly: GCA_030035585.1. Taxonomy (NCBI): domain Eukaryota; kingdom Metazoa; phylum Chordata; class Mammalia; order Sirenia; family Dugongidae; genus Dugong; species Dugong dugon. Next base: position 22,697,652 of record CM057481.1, on the reverse strand, counting down.
AAAAAAACAAACAGTAGCCTACACTCTTAATTGAGCTGTGTCTGAAGAAAAACTGTTTAATTGATATACATCTAAGGACAATTAGTGTGTCTTGGTTTTTATCGAGTAGAGAGGACTCTGTAACCATTATCCAGGCCCCTTGGCGTACAGTGGAGGTGGATGGATTAGACTTGATGCATTAGCCTTGCTATAAGGCTGTTTCCTTATGCATCTTTTGAGTATATTAATTGACTTTTCATATAGATTATTGTATGATAGAGTGCACTAATTGGCATGAATATTCCTATCTATTTCATAATTATCTTTATCATTATAAGGTAATAAATGTCATTCTGATTTATTCATCAAGCTCTTGAGTATTTGATAGTATGTTTTTCTGAATCTGTCAATTATTGGACAGCTGGCAAATGGAGTTTGTGAACCTAGAAAACTGCAAGCCAGCCCCAGTTTGTACTGAGGCACTCATGTTGCCTCACCCTTTGGTATAAGTTATTAGGTAGCATCCCTAGACAACTTTTATCATTTTTCGTTTACTGGGACAGTTACATCCCTCCCCCCTTTTTTTTCCCTATGAGCAGGGCTCTCAGTTTTCCAGACCTGAGGAGTTTTCCAATCAAAGCAAAGAGAAGATTTGTGGCTGTTGAATATGCAAGGAGCTGAAGAGAGAGAGAGTGGAAGAGAGACCAGCCCAGGTGAGTGAGCAAGAGACAACCAGTGGGAGAAACAGCCCAGCAGTAGGAAGACTTTGGGAATCTTGGAAGAGAAACTCTGAGGGAAAGTAAAGAGATAAAACTACTCTCTCTTTTAGGGATGTCGGGGACAGTTGGAGGTGAGTGCCTCTTGAGGCCAGCTTTTCCCCAATATTCATTTTCTCCCTTATTTTCAGGAGTTTCCCTTCTTCATTCTCTAACTATCCACTATCTGGATACACAGTGTCCGTTTCCTGTCTTTTCCTAATCTTATCCTACCGTTGTGTGTTATTTCCCCTTTTTCTCCATTTCCGATAGGTCTCTTGCTCCCTGGGTATCTGTAGCTTCCCTTTTCTATGAGGCTTCCTCACTAATGGTAAACACTTGACCCAGATGCAGATCAACTCTGAATTACTTGCCCCGTTTGCTTTCACTCACCATTATTCACAGGCCATTATTGAGATTTGTCAAAATTCTGTCCACACAACTTCAGAGGCATCTGCTGTGCCCTGAACTGCAGACATTTACTCTGATGGTTTCTTTCAGGTTTGGAGAACAGGCCTGCTCCAGAGCAAGATGTCTCTGAAATTGATTCTCCAGGCATAGTAGCACAGAGATTCCAAGAGGATGAACACCAAGATTCGACATTTGTAGAAAAATATGCATGTGAGGGCATGAAGGAAAACCCTTCCAGAGAGCTTCCCAGGCCATGTCTTTTCCAGGAAGGAGGCTTTGGGGGAATAACCTTGATACACAAGGAAACAACTCCTAAAATAACTAGCCAAGACGATAACCTCGAGAAAAGCTTGCTTTTGACCTCAAGCCTTGTTACACGTCTCAGGGTTTCCACAGAAGAGAGCCTGCATCAGTGGGAGACAGCTAGCATACACACCAATGAGATTTCAGACCAAAGTAAATGCCCAGCCCTCTCTACCCAGAAAAAATCTTGGAAATGTAATGAATGTGGAAAGACCTTTACTCAGAGTTCATCCCTTACCCAACACCAGAGAACTCATACTGGGGAGAGACCCTACACGTGTGAGGAATGTGGGAAAGCCTTTAGTCGTAGCTCATTCCTTGTTCAACATCAACGGATTCACAATGGAATGAAACTGTATGGATGTGAGCAGTGTGGGAAAGTGTTTCGATGTCGATCATTTCTTACTCAGCATCAGAGAATCCACACTGGAGAGAAACCTTATAAATGTAATGAATGTGGGAATTCCTTCTGCAATCATTCACATCTCACTGAACATCAGAGAATTCACACTGGAGAGAAACCTGATAAATGTAACAGATGTGGGAAGACATGCCATCAGAACACACACCTCATTCAACATCAGAGAATTCATACTGGTGAGAAACCTTATTTATGCAATAAATGTGGCACTTCCTTCCAGAAACACTCAAATCTTATACAACATCAGAGAATTCATACCGGGGAAAAACCCCATAAATGTGACGAATGTGGGAAGACCTTTCAAACTAAGGCAAACCTCTCTCAGCATCAGAGAATTCATACTGGAGAGAAACCCTATAAATGTAAGGAATGTGGAAAAGCTTTCTGTCAGAGCCCGTCCCTTATTAAACACCAGCGAATTCATACTGGAGAAAAACCCTATAAATGTAAGGAATGTGGCAAAGCTTTTACTCAGAGTACCCCACTCACTAAGCATCAGAGGATTCATACAGGGGAGAGACCCTACAAATGCAATGAGTGTGGTAAAGCTTTCATTCAGAGCATCTGCCTTACTCGGCATCAGAGAAGTCACACTGGAGAAAAACCCTATAAATGCAATGAATGTGGGAAGGGCTTTAATCAGAATACCTGCCTTACTCAGCATATGAGAATTCACACCGGAGAGAAGCCCTATAAATGTAAGGAATGTGGGAAAGCCTTTGCACATAGCTCATCTCTCACTGAACATCATAGAACCCACACTGGTGAGAAGCTCTATAAATGTAGTGAATGTGAGAAAACCTTCCGCAAGTATGCACACCTTAGTGAACATTACAGAGTTCACACTGGCGAGAAGCCTTATGAATGCATTGAATGTGGGAAATTCTTCAGACATAGTTCAGTCCTTTTCAGACATCAGAAACTCCACAGTGGTAAATAATCCTGGCATTTTAGGAATGACAGCTTCTCTAGAGAGTGACTAGGAATATGGCTGTGGGGAAGAGGGGCAGATAGAGTTCCTGGATTGAGGGAGGAAGGAATCTTTGCTACTGTGCTCGGAGAAGAGTATTTCCAGAAATGGAAGTGGGAGCTTGGATAATGCAGAGCCTATGATGGGCATCTGGGAATACAGGGTAGAAAGGAAGTTCCTGCTTTTCTTATAAAGCCTTGCAGATTGCCACTTCTTCATACCCATGTACCTTGTACTTTTAGCATTTGTTAAGCTAGCACTTGTGTTTCCTTTACTACACCCCTACCCCCCATCCTGCCTTGTTACTCCTGTTCACTGGTCGGTTGGTTGAGGTACTTTTCCAAATACTTCTTGTCAGTCTGAAAGTGGCAACAGTTCTGAGGTAGTTCTAAGTAGCCTTCAGGTGTTTGAGGCAGCTCTCTCTATGCTGCTGGGGGAGGCTGCCTGACCTGTAGAGTGCAGCAGGAGGCGGTCCTGTGAATGGAAAAACAGAACAAGTGAAAAACAAGAATCCATATTCAATTTAACAAATAAGGGAATGTGACAAGAACTGGGCTGATCCCTGCAGATATGCTGGTGAAGAAGTCTTAGGGTAAGAAATACCTTTCCTGATCTTTTCAAGCTTTAGAGGAATTTAGGATTCAGAAGGAAGTAGGTGGTCAAGAGAGACTTCAGTGATGCCAGCTTGTGGGAAGGGAGATATATCTTCTCAGAGGGACAGGGAGAAGAAGGCCCAACGACTGTACCAGAGGGATACTGGCTTACCACGGGAAAATTAGTCTGTGCTAAGCCATTGCTGATAAGGCCTTGGAGGAGGAAACCTGTGTGTGACAGAGCAAAGTACCATCATATTCCTGCCCCAGGAATTTGGTGGGGCCACTGGTTTGTAGCCAGGGCAGAGAGACCCACCAGGAGTAAAAGGTCCATACAAAGGGGGACTCAATTTGTTGGCCACTAGGGAGGAGAAAACATTAGTGAAGAAGGCCCTTTAGGGTGGCTAGAGTTGAGGTGGCGGGCTGCTGGGCCAGTCCCAAAGAGAGTGTTGACAGCTCTAGCTGGGAGGGCTGGGTTTCCTTTAATGAGGCCATTGGTTGCTGCAATCATAGATTTTATATTCTTGTACATTCATATTCAAGAATATTACTTGAAGGTTAGGAGTATTTAGGTAAACACTTAGAAATGAATTTGGAAAGACTTTTAGAATTACCTGCTTTTATATTCCCAAAAATCAAGATAGCATGGTTTGCCACCAACTGTGATATTTTATTCTTTTGAGAAAAAGGGCATGGCTTCCCCTTTATTTTCTGAATCTCTTTCATGTTCTTTACTGCTGTCCAGGGACTGAGCTCTGGAAGACTGAGGATAGCATTTGGTATTTGAAATAAAGTTTCTTAGCTCTGAGGCTTAGACAGTTTTTAAAGTATGACTTTTAAAATCAACTAAGTTGATTCTGGAATGGTTGGTTGCTTGGAATTGAGTTTTGATTTTCCAGAGCAACTCTCACGTAAGCATTATTTTTGTCCACTAATTTTCCATTAATGGGAATGTGACAAAAATAATGTGTACAGTATTCCTCTCTATGAAGATTATGCTCTGAAAACCTGCCATAGATGAATTCATAATTGAGGAAATTAATATTTGTGGGGGGAAAATAATCCTTTGAAAACTTTATGCTCATGAAAAAGTATGTATGTACATTTTCTACTAAAAGTAAATGTCAATATCTATATTCTTAAGTGAAATATGACACTATAGGATTAATTTCTGGCACATAGTAAGTGTTCAGTTAAGTATTTATTGAGTTAATGTATTTTAATCAACCCTTGCCCACCAAAACTTTTTATTAACTTTCTTGATATATAGGTCTTTACTTAGTTATATTTATACACTACTATCTTTGGAGTCTTGAGTGGAAAGGAGAATAGAGAGAGGGGTTTTTGGGGGAAGAAATGAAAAAAACTTAAGGGTAGAAGCTCTCTCTAAGTTGTGGGAAAGATTTTCTAAAAGGGAAGGAATACGACACTGAGTCTGTAATCCTCAGGCTAAGGGAGTCTGGCACATGTTCCCATGCTGGGGAAACAGGAAAGGAAAGAAGGAACTCATTGCTCCTTTGCACTGCCCTCACCTCATATTCTCACTGTTGCACATATTTGCCATCCTGATTTTCTCTCACTTGCTGGTCCATCATGCACCTTGTCACTCCAGCAGGGCCCCAAACCTAGGAATTGCTCTCTCCCTCAATCTTCCCTCTTAGTCTTCACATCCAACCAACAACTGTACCCTGTTGACATTATTTCCTAAATCTGGACGCCATTTCCACTGCTTTGCTTTAGGTCAGGTCTTCAGAGTTTACTTCAGACTGTTTTTCTGTTTTCCTAACCAGTCTTCCAGTCTCTTGGCCCATTAGGTCATCTGCATTTTGTTCTGGTGATCTTTCTAAGACATAACTGTGGCAGCTCTCTTCTCTCTTAAAATAAAGCCACATGCCCTTAAAGAGTCATTTGAGACTCCTCATTTGGCCTGTGCTACATCTCCAGCCTCAGCTGCCATTCTCTGCCTTGCATGTTCTGTTCCATAGTGCAAATTCCTTGTGATTCTACATCCAGACTCTGTACTTCAGTGCCTTTGCACATACTGTTCCTCTTGCCTTAGATTCCATTCCTTGCTCCTCCTTGCCTGGAAAACTCATTTGTCCTGTATAAATACACTCAGGCAACACCTTAAAGCTGTCTCTAATGTCATTTACTTTGTATTCTGTATTATTTTGTATTGTAAGATTTGTTTACAGATCTTCCTCTTCCCACTGGACTGTTAGGTCCATTGAGAGATGTGATATTTATTCATCTTTGTGTCCTCAATGGCTGGCACTTATAAGGTGCTCAATAAATATTTGTTAAACTCAACTAAAATACTGAGTCAGACATTTCTCCATGCCAGCCAGTAGTTTGTGATGTGGACCCAGTTACCATTAAAAAGCATATATGGTGAGTGTGTATGGCCATGACGTGTTTTCCAGGAGGAAGAATTCTGATCCTTTCCCCAAGATACAGTGTGTGGTTGTATTAAGTAGAGAACCCCATGAGAAAAAGTGTTTTGTAGAAAAAAAAACAGATGAGGCATTTAAAAGTACAATCACAGTTTCACAAAGTGCTTTCACATGTAAGCTGATGTCAGCTCAACTGGAAGAGGAAGATCCACGTAGCTGCAGAGGCACAGTTATGTCAACTGGAATATCAATGAAATCCAATAGGCAGGAACTAAACAATGATGCCCCCTTGGCAGCAGAGCAATTGGAAGTTAGAAATCCCAAAGAGGAAACACTTCTTGAGCTCATGGCCTACATTGGATGCTGGTATGATAAAAACTGGAATGTGTTGCTGATTCTTGGTGCACTGCATTTTAATTTGTAACTCCAGAACGACACAGGGAGGAGGCCACATTAGAGCTTCAAAACAGCAAAAGAAAGATTACATAACTGGTGTCAGGTGAAATTTGAACTCCTGTCCCCCTCTCCACTATCATTCAGATTTCTCTCTTTGTCCTGCCTCTGCTCCATACTGCCCCTTTACTTGTGGCAGTTACAGAGTGGATCATTTATAGCTCTAACCTTGCCCCACTCCTGAGGATAGGGGGAGCTCACATGAGATTGAGCAGCTTTTTGCCCTCAGAATCTCAGACTTGCCTGGGAGTAACCGGGTGAGGAAGAAATTGATTTTGACCCTTACTCCCTACATAATGCAGAAGCATAACCTTGACCTCAGGTGGCTCCAGTTTCACTACCGTTCAACCACTGGCCACATCAAGGCTAAGGTTATTTTAGTTACGTGGAAAATTTTTGATGTCCATCCCTCATATCTACTTTCCACATCTCATTGAAAGACACTTAGCCCAAACTGCTTTTAAGCCCCTATTCCTGTTTCTAGACCCCGCTCTGCCTAGGGTACCCCACTCCAGAGTTACTTTCCATGCAGCAGAGGCTGTGATTTAAAGAGATTCTTTAAGGCTTAAAAGACAGTAGAAAATGATTCGGCTAAGGCTCTCTGACCTGTGGGGAGGTTAAGGCTTTGGGGAGAACTTGCTATGTGATTTCAAAGAAGTGCTGAGAATGTGGCACTTGGTAAAAAGCAAGGCATTATTGTTCCCTGACGTGTCAGCTGGCATTTCTACAAAGGGCCCCTTTCTAGCTGGTCAGTGCGATTGCCATGGCTTCAGTCTGTGGCATCTCCACTCCTAATTTCAGCCTCTCAAATGGGCTCCATTTTGGAAAAGCAGCCCATCTGGAAATGTGAACAGATAACTTCACTGCTGCCATCTCACTCATTTATTCAGTAAGTACTGAGTGCTTGCTATGTGCTGGACACCAGGGAAATGGTTAGCAGACAGCCTCATTTTCCTAAGCTTGCAGATTGGGAAGAGTGCCTGGAGTGGGTCAGATGCTTTGCTGCCCATGCACTCAACCCTGGATATACCTGTCAGGATGAACGTACGTGTGCAGATATTTCCGGAATGAAGACCAGCAAGATCTGAAGTTTTGCATTTTTAGGGGGCGGTGCCCCTGAGTTTGGAATGGTAGAGAAGCCAGCTCAGAACAATGGGAGCTTGAGCAGGGATTTTAGGAGCAGGTGATAGTCCTAACATTTTTACCCAAAGTTCATTAAGTGTCAGACATTCTTAGAAATTTTTACCCAATTTAATCTTCACAACCCTATGAAATTGGGTACCACTATCTTTTATTTTATAGGTGAGGAGACAGGCACAGAGAGGTAGTTTACCCAAGTTCACGCATTGAGAATCTAGGACTTAAGCCAAAGCAGTGAATGGAGGAAGTAAGGTGTTTTGGAGTCCCTGCGAGGTCAGTTTTGTGACAGGGAAGAGTATGTGTAAGGAAGGTTAAGAGCAACTTGCGGAAGCCTTGAGAACCTCCAAAGGGCAATGACATGGAAAAATAAGTATTTTAGGAAGATAAAGGTGGCCGGGCGCAGTGTGAATTGGCATGTGGTAAAAGCTCCCTATAAGCCTTGGTGGTGCAGTGATTCAGCATGGGCTGTAAACCGAAAAGTAAGCGGTTCAAACCCACTGGCCGCTCAGCGAGATGAAGATCACAGCTTTGGAAACCCTTGGGGCTGTACTATTCTGTCCTATAGTGTCGCTATGAGTGGCAACTGACTCGGTAGCAATGGGTTTGGCTGGTTTTAAGAGCTCCCTTGGGCCAACTCCCAATCTCACTTTCACTTTTAGCTTCTTTACACTGGGAAAGTGCACGTTGAGATGGGTTTGCAAGCCGTTTCTGGAGGCCCCTTGAGCCTGGCGCGGGAACTCCTAGCCTCAGGGCACCGATAAGTCACCCCCGCCTTCCAATAGAGGCGACCGCAACGGTTATCGGTCGCGGCGCGGACTGGTGACGTCACATGGCGGAGCGCGTCCTGGGCTAGTTTCCGGCGGACTGCTGCGAGGTGCTGCCGGGTCAGCGCCGCGGGGAGCTCTTGGTGATCGGTTCATGCTGTGATCGGCTGCAGCGGGTTCCGCTCCGGGGTCTCCTTTGGGCTCAGGGGGCCGACTGACCGCAGCGCCTCTTCCTTCCGATCGAGCAGGGACCTTAGGGGCGGAGGCCCGTTGCCTGGGGAAAGCTTGCGGTGAAGAGGGGAGGCGGAAGGTTGTTCAAGAACCCTGGTCTGGAAGTCGGAAGACCTGGTGTCCAATCTGTCTACTTGAGCGAGTCAGCGAACTTGCGCTTTAGATTTCTAATTTCCAGAAAACAAATACTGTTCTTTCCGTTGCCACTTCGCAAAGTTGTGCTGGTTGAATAAGACTCTATATGTGAGCATTATCTCTCCTTTCGTTAAGTATTTACTCTTCTCTATCTGATGGCAGAAGGAGCCCTGGTGGCGCGATAGTTAAGTACTCTACCGCTAACCTAAAGGGGGAGTCAGGTCGGCAGCTGGAACCCACCAGCCGCTCGGAGGGAGGAAAGACCTGGCAGTCTGCTCCGGTAAAGATTACAGCCTAGTACGCCGTATAGGGCAGCTCTACTTTGTCATATAGGGTTGCTGTGAGTTGAAATCGATCCCACAACGGAACAACTAATGGTAACAAAATCTGTACTATGTGAAGACGTATAGATGCAAAAATAATAACAGGAATAATTTAACAGCAGGTACTATTTATTGAATGCTTACCAGCCAGGTACTTTTCTAAGTGCTTTCCTTGTATTAACTCATGTATTTATCACCACAACCCTAGGAAGGAGTTCTTGATATTATCATTTCCTTTTTAAAACAGTTGAAAAAAGTGGAGCACACAGAGGTTTAGTAACTTTCCCAGGATCACTTGGAGATTCCAACCCAGAGCATCTAGCCCCAGACCCCTGCTATACTTGTCTTCAGGTGTGGTGAAAGACAAAAATGCAATTAGGGAATTACAAACACTGAATGGAAAGTGCTACAATAGTCGTGGAAATTCTGTGAGAATGTAGAGAAAGGAAATGCCTTGGAAAAGTCAAGGAAGATTTTCCACAGGGAGTAGGTGTGGTTCACATTTGAGCTGAATATTAAAGTTTAAAAGTTTGAAAAGGACAGTTTATTCATTGTCAGATAAGAGGTGCTAATGGACTGGGGTGGATTAGACTGGAAACCAAGTCCCTGCTTTCTAATACAGCATTCTTTCCTTTTGTTAGAAGGAGTCCTCAACATCTTCCAACCTACCCTCCCCACCCTCCTTCATTTGTAGAGGCAGTCCTCATTATTTCCCAGAAATTTCTCTACCTCTGATTGTGGGTGGATAACTGCTGGGGACTTTCCCTGTCGTTGACTCAGCACATTCTTAACAAGGAGCACTGACCTCACTGCTTGATACATAGTAGGTGCTCAGTTAGTACTCTCCAATAAATTAATTGAAAAACCAGCCCTAATCAAAGGACTTGAGATTTTTGTTCTTTATGTGTATTTTTAGAATTAAAAAATCACAGAATATTGGTACACAGAATAAGCCTTACATATTACCTAGTTTTTCACCTTCATTTTACAGATAAGGAAAATCCTGTGAGACTGAGTGACTTTCTTCAGGTCACTGAACAAGTTAGTATCAGAGCCAAGACTAGAATCCAGACCTCTTGATTAGTCCAGTGCTGGTCTTACTGCCCCACAGTTTTGACTTTTGAGGTCAGTGGCTTTTCCAGTAGGTTTGGGGACCATTTGGGCTCCAACTTAGATCTCCTGCAAAAGAATATTCACCCCAGTATGCTAAGGCCTTAGGAGGGCATGCCCTCTTTCTTTGCACGTTGCTGTATCTCTGAAGTCTACCCACTTACTGATTTTTGTCATCAGTGATACTCTTCTAGGAGAATGATGATGTGCTTTTTCCTTCAGACTTAAAATAGTCATTTGATTAGGGAAGGGCTGTTCTTGGGTTCCCCTGCCAGAGTATGAGGGAATAAGGCTGATAATTTATGGATGGCTCTTTTTCCTCCTTCAGTGCCTCAGATTCCTGCCCTTCAAAAGAAGAGCTCCCAGGAGGCAAACCAGTGTTGCTTGTGTTCCTAACAGCTTGTTGCTGGGTAAGTGAAATCTAACTAGAGAGTGAGGCTGTGGTTTTTATAGGGGTGCTCATTCACAAGTGGTGGCAGACCTACCATGGGACCCACTAGTAACCACTAAACCTAGATGCTGCAGACTGAAACTGCAGAACCACCCAGAAATGGGCAGTGTCTTACTCAAATCAGAGTGACCCATTGTAGAAGAAGGCTGTGGGTTAATTGGTTATAGGACAAGACAGAGAGTGCACTAATTTCTGATTACATGTAACTGAACTGTAGCAAGATGAGCTACCCCCTCTGTAGTCATTTGGTGGAACACCTTGAAACCACTCACTGAACTGCTAAATATGATATCTTAAAGGCATAGCAATCAGATATGGGGAACCTGATGGTAAATTACTGGAAGACCCATTGCAAAGGTGTTTGTTTGCTCAGACATGTGGAATGGGCTCCTGGGCCTGTTTGGAACAAGAGCCTAGGTAATCACAACTGCCATTGTTAATGGCTGTCAAAAGTCTGGATGCCTGTCAAACCCAGTAAGAATAGTACTGGGTGAATTGGATCTTAGATGATAGGAACTCTGTGAATAGATCATGATTATGTCCTGAAGAATTTGGTAGTCTAATGTGTACATGTGTCACATTTGTGTCTGTATATGTATATATGCAGTGAGAGATGCCTAGAAGAAAGTTTATCAAAAAGCCAACTGTATTTTCTCTGGGTGGTAGGACTTCAAGTGATTTCCTTTCTGGACTAATTGCATTATAGAATATTTTATGCAAAGAATATATAACATGTATAGATTTACAAAGAATAGCATGCATCCTTTGTATGATGAAAAAATAAAAACTTTATTTGGAAGAAAAACTAAAGGAGATAAAAGTGTGATTAGAATTTTGGTTCTACATTTACTAGTTTAAACCACCTGGAGTTTATTTTTGTATATGGTTGTTATGGATTGAATTGTGTTCCCCTCAGAATCCTAACCCCTATACCAGTGGAATAAGATTTTCTTTGTTATGCTAATTAGTCCATTATCAGTGCAGGATGTGTCTTAAACCTACTAACTTATGAGATATAAAAAGAACAGCTTAGGCACAGAGAAGCAAGCAGAAACAGGAGAGGAAGATAAATGCCATCTGGAAATCTCCAGGGAACCAAGGAATGCAGGATCTAAAGAAACTGAAAGAGATCTTCCCCCAAAGCCAACAGAGAGAGCCTTCCTCTAGAGCCAGTGCCCTGAATTTGGACTTTCAGCCCCCTAAACTGTGAGAAAATAAATTCCTGTTTTTTAAAACCACCCACTGTGGTATTTCTGTTACAGCAGCACTAACAAACTAAGACAATGCTATATCCATACTGGAAGTTTATATAACCCATCAAGACAGAGAGATAGGTCCAGGCAAGATAATTCACTATATTTAACTACCAATGTGGTACAGGCATTGCCCACTCGGATCAGTCTTTCACCATAAACAGCTAGTGCAGATATGCTAGTTTGTGCCAGCTGACTCTCAGCCCCCAGTAGACATGTATGTATTAACATGAAGTGACCTCTAAGACTCATTCTTAAGTGAAACAAAAAGCAAATTGCAGACCAATACCTATAGAATGATTTAGGTAAAAAGAGTCCACATCTACCTCTTTGTAGGTAAATATGTAGAAAAAAAGATTAAAAGAATATATTCCAAACTTAATAATGATTATGTCTGGGGTAGGAAATGGGTTTGAATGGGTGGGGTGGTGATGGCTATGAAAATAACTTTTACTCTACATACTTCTATGTTTAAGTATTTTACAGTGAGGATATATTCAGGTGTAACTTGTGTAATGAGAAAACTGAAATGAAAAGGGGCCTCGGAATAACAATGTCTCCATGTCTCAGCACCATCCAGTGAAGAGGTTGCTCTGATGTGCAGCACCTCAGTATCTATCTGTTCTCTGATTCTGTGTGCTCTTATCCAGGGCATCACAGTTTGAGAGTTTGATGTCATTGATCATTCAAGTACTCCTCTCTTTCTCCAATTTTTGCTTCCCAACGAGTGTCCTGATAACATTGATTTGATTCCCACACCATTTTTCTATAGTGGAGTATGTTAACCAGCTGGACATTGAGCATAGAAATTTTTCATTGTAAATTAGTAAACTGACTGTTCTCCATCATTCCTCTTGTGAACTTGGTGAGTATGCATTAGATTCTGAAGCATTTCTTTGGCTACAAAGGTGAGGGCCAAATTGTGGACCATTATGCTAGAGTCAAGTCACTGTTCTATGAGACCTTCTTTCCTATGCACCACCTCTCTCCCATTTTTCTGTAAACATGCAGTGATATCTGATTTTCTTTCAGTAAGTGTCTCTAGCTTTCAAATCTAGAGATTTCCCAGTTGGACTTAAGGGAATAGCTATAGATGCTGAATGTTTTGGAGAGAAAGAGAGGTCCAAAGAGACACCTTATCCAGGTGAGTGAATAAGGAAAGATGTAAGGTGGACCTAGCAAAAGTTAGATCCTGGTCACCTTTGAAATCTTAGAAGGGAAATTCTTTTTAATTACCACTAATCTGCCAAGATACTGCTTACAGGAAAGCTAAGGAGGTATAATTACTTTTCACATATTTTTTGAGGAGTGGAGACTAAAGATAGGCAGTAACTTTCCCTAAAACATAATCTACACTAATGTAGGATGCTTGTCTCTTTCATATTCTCCTACTGTTTATCACTCTGGATGCAAATCTGGATGACCCCAAATTACTTGAATTTGTTTTTAGCATTTGATTATTTCAGAATCAATCATGATAAGAAATTTTATAGAATGTGCGGGACTTGTCACTACTTCATCTCTTCTGTTTCCTGCCTGTTCTCTGATTTCTCCCACTTCCCTATCACCTATTCTAGTCTTCTCCCCAGCTCACTGTGATTTCCTTTATTATTGAACAGAGGATAAAAGTCAAGATTCTACAATGCAGGTCCCTTTTTCTGCACGGGGCACATTTTCCTTTGTTTTTTTCCCCCCAAATATGGAAAAAATTCCTAATTCACTAAACCATATGTTAAATCTTCTCAGTTCTTAACATATCAATGCTTAATGGTGCTTTTGAAATTGAAAATCTCAGTACAGAATAAATTTTCCAATTAGATGCAAATATTTAGGTACATAGAAGAACAAATATTTTAGCAAAAGTAGTAATTTTCTGGAGTAAAGAATTACTATGTTGCACTGAGTTGGGCTTTTACTGTAATTGTCATGTTCAAATAACAAATTCTTTTGTTAGTGCAGCCTTTCCTGTTATGATGTGATTTTACATGTATCATCGCAGTTGATCCTCTCAACTTTGTGAGGCTAGTGTATCCATTAAGAGTCTGTTTATCTGTTTTCCCCATCTAGCTCAGTGCCTTGCACATAGTAGGTATTCAACATGTCTATTGAATGAATGGATCACCATTTTATTCATGAGAAAACTGAGGCCCGAAAAGATAAAAAATCAGGTGAACACAGTTAGTGGTGGAGCTGAAAGTAGAATCTAAGCCTAGGAGCCAAATTTTATTGAGGACATTTTGGAATCATAATAATATATTATACTCAGTATCATCTGTAATTAGTGGCTTACTTTGTAATTTTTCTTTTCAGGTGGGAAGACCAAGCCTGGTATCAAGTTAGCTGAGGAAGAAGTGGAAAGTTAGAGAGGCTGGTCATCTGGACTTCTCATTTGGAGCAGGTGAAAATGTACACTGAACAAGAAGGAAAATTCTGCAGGAATCACTGAGAAAACAACACACACACACACACACACACACACACACACACACGCTTCCCAGGGGAACAGTGTTTATCTAATGATAATCATTTTTGAGAAAATACCTCATGAGTATCATGAATTTCAGAGAAGCTTTCATCTGAACCTGAACCTATTGGAGAGAAGCCCCATTGGTGTGCTACAAGCAGCATGAGTTCCAGTCAGATTTCACTCCAAGTGAAACACCAAAGACTTAACATGCAGAAGAAAACTTCAAAATGCAGTGAATGTGGGAAATCCTTTACTCAGAGATCATCTCTTACCCAGCATCAGAGAATTCACACAGGAGAGAAGCCATACATATGCAGTGAATGTGGAACTTGTTTCCGTAAACAGTCAAATCTTACTCAACATCTGAGAATTCATACAGGAGAGAAACCTTATAAATGTAATGAATGTGAGAAAGCCTTTCAAACAAAAGCAATCCTTGTCCAGCATCTGAGAATTCATACTGGAGAGAAACCCTATAAATGCAATGCATGTGGGAAAGGCTTTTGTCAGAGCCCATCCCTTATTAAACACCTGCGAATTCATACTGGAGAGAAACCCTTCAAATGCAGTGAATGTGACAAAGCCTTCAGTCAGAGCATATGCCTTACCCGTCATCGGAGAAGTCACTCTGGAGTTAAACCTTACAAGTGTAATGAGTGTGGGAAAGCCTTTAATCAGAGTGCGTGCCTCACACAGCATCAGAGAATCCATTCTGGAGAGAAGCCCTACACGTGTACTGAATGTGGGAAAGCCTTCAGTCAGAGCTCTTCCCTTGTTGAACATGAGAGAACCCACACTGGAGAGAAGCTTTATAAGTGTAGCAAGTGTGAAAAAACTTTCCGCAAGCAAGCACACCTTAGTGAACATTACAGAATTCATACTGGAGAGAAACCTTATGAATGTGTTGAATGTGGAAAATCCTTTAGGCACAGTTCAGCACTTGTTAGACATCAGAAGCTTCATGCTAGAGATTAAAACTTGGGATATAATGAGTGTGGAATGACTTCTATGAAAATTCCACTTCTTTTCCCCCTCTAA
Organism: Dugong dugon; assembly: GCA_030035585.1. NCBI lineage: Eukaryota > Metazoa > Chordata > Mammalia > Sirenia > Dugongidae > Dugong > Dugong dugon. The sequence goes on along the minus strand of CM057481.1, from coordinate 22,682,462 downwards.
ATTCTTGGGAGTTTTAAGACTCATACGGTGAGATGAATGTTTTATATTTTGAGCCAGAGACAATATATCCTAAAAAGTTAAGAATAGGCCTCAGAGCTACATTATTCTGAATTTCATCCCTCTGCCACTTAATAGTTGTGTGACATGCAAATTACTGAACTCCAGTTTCCTCATTGCTTAAAAAAAAAAAAGAGGAATAATAGGGATACTTCCTAGGGTTATCTTGAGAATAAAATAAGTGGTATATAATAATTGCCATTAGTTGGCTTTGAGTTACAGATGTTCCAAAAGTTTATAAAAAATATCTGGCTATTGAACATAAGTAAAACTTTAGCATTAGGTTTTTTGGTTCTCATAACGTATGTTTTCTCAAGAACGTTCTTATAGTTGAGCTAAGATTTCACGCTTTATCTGCAGAAGCCTAAACTACAATGTCTAGATTTAAATAGCAGAATACTATGTAAGACTGGTTTATCCTTTAAAAAAATCAGATTTAATCACAGAAAAAGAAATCATTAGAGTTTGAGTGCACATTGTGATATGTATTTCTGAATATTCTCAAGAGCTTTACTTAGAATTTGGTACTCCCTTTATTGGGTCTGGAGCTCTCGTGGCGCAGTGGTTAAGAGCTACAGCTGCTAACCAAAAAGGCTGGAAGTTCGAGTCCACCATCTGCTCTGTGGAAACCCTATGGGACAGTTCTACTCTGTCCTATAAACTTGCTATGAGTTGGAATCAACTTGACAGCAGTGGGTTTGGTTTTGGGTTTTATTGGGTCTAGTTCCATTTCAAACTCTAGGCTTCTCTTCTCCGTGAAAAGAAGGCAGAAGGCAGAGAGTAGACAGATATTCCTTTAGTCAAGTGGTGGAAGATAGAGAATACAAGCATGTTGAGGAAGATGTGGCTGTACTTGTTTTGAATTCTAGGAGCACAGCACTAAAGAGGGTTTTTTAAAGGAAAAGGAGGGTAGGAGATATTGAGTTCTGAGGTGCCGGCAAGTGGTGCCACTGACCAACAACTGTTGTTAGTTGTTATCAGTTGATTCTGACCCATGGCAAACCCATGTGTGAAGGGTAGACCTGTTCCATAGGTTTTTCAAGGCTGTGACCTTTAAGAAGCAGATCACCAGGCCTATCTTCTGAGGCGCCTCTGGGTGGGTTTGAACTGCCAGCCTTTTGGCTAGTAGTCAAGTACTTAACCCTTTGCAACACTGTTATGGATTGAATTCTGTCTCCTAAAAATATATGCTGTAAATCCTAACCTCTATGCCTGTGGTGATAATCTCACTTGGGAATGGGTTGTCTTTGTTATGTTAATGAGACAGGATTAGTGTGGGGTGTGTCTTGAGTTAACCTCTTTTGAGATAGATTAAACAAGCCAGCAGAGCAGAGCAGAGATGGAGGGAGAGAGATGCCAAACCACATGAAGATCACCCAGGAGCAGAAGCTCAAAGAGACAAGGATCCTCCAGAGCTGACAGAGAAAGCCTTCCCCTAGAGCTGGCACCCTGAATTCAGGCTTCTAGCCTCCTAAACTGTGAGAAAATAAATGTCTGTTTGTAAAAGCCACCCATTTGTGGTATTTATGTTATAGCAGCACTAGGTAACTAAGACAACCCCCCCAGGGATCCTTGACCAACAACTAGTTGCGTTTAAAAGAAAGGCGAGAACAGTGTCTTGAGAGATATGTATGGGTCAGGGGTTGCTTCACAGCAAAAAATGGCTACTTTAACCTATAAAGAAGTAAAGAAATCAAAGGATACTTTTTATGGTGCTTCATGCAGTGCTGAGCTCTTTAGTGTACATGTAACACCAGAAGCACCCTTGTAACGGGAAAACAACAACAACGAACAGCTATGGTGGAGTTGATTCCTACTCATGGTGATCCCATGTTTGTGAGAGCAGAACTGTGCTGCAGAGGGTTTTCAATGGCTGATTTTTTTGGAAATAGATCACCAGGTAAGAAAGATAGGTGTTTGTCTTAATCATCTAGTGCTGCTACAACAGAAATACCACAAGTGGATGGTTTTAATGAAGAGAAGTTTATTTCCATATAGTCAAAGTAGGCTAAAAGTCCAAATTCAGGGCATCAGCTCCAGGAGAAGTTTTTTTCTGTCTGTCGGCCTTCTCTTCAGTGTTCCCCTGGACTAGGAGCTTCTCTGTGCAGGGACCCTGGTCCAAAGGACGCGCTCTGCTCCTGGCACTGCTTTCTTGATGGTATGAGGTCCCCCTGTCTCACTGCTCACTTCTGTCTTTTATATCTCAAGAGATTGCCTCAGGACACAATCCAGTCTTGTAGATCAGGTCCTGCCTTACTAACACAACTGCCACCCATCCTCCCTCATTAACATCATAGAGGCAGGTTTACAACATACAGGAAAATCACACAGTACCAGGAATCATGGCCTAGCCAAATTGATACACACATTTTTTGGGGGACATAATTCAAACCATGACAGTGTTATTCGCCACATTCCAGAGTCAAGAAAACAGAGAAGATACTTGGGTTGCTCAAAGTCAAGCAGCTGATGTCAGAGTTGACTTTGAAATCCAGATCTTTTTACTCCACGCATAGCCCTGGTTTTTATAGTACCAAACTCACTTACAGGTAGTTTTCCATTATTGACCCTTTCCTTTTACTGATTTCAAAATTGTAGAAACCACTTTTAGAAATAAAAGTTTATTTTTTCAGTTTAAAGTAATGAATGCTCAATGAAATACATTTATAAAATTAAGAAAGGGACTAGTCACCCAGAGAAATCAGTGTGGGGTTTTCCCAGGACTTTACCGGTTTTAGCACTGAAAGACTCATCTCCTGGGCATCAAGATTTGGAGTTCAGCTTCCTTCTCATACTATCATGTCCTGGCTTGGTGGCCTGGGGAAGAAATACTCTTTCACTCTGACTTTGAAATAGACAGTGGGTTTTGCAAATTGGTCCCAGGTTCCCTTTATTCCCATTGATTAGGGGAAGAAAGACTGAAGGTGTGGATTTCTTCCCTGTGGCTATCCAGAAGTAAAACTGGTCTTATTTCTGGCTTTTTCCTACCACAGTGCCTTCTACAACCCAAATTTCTGCCTCTTCCCAAAAGAAGAGCCCGGGTAACCCTACAAGGGCAGCTGTGCCAATGACATCAATGCCACAGGTGATCTGTGGGTCCCTCCGTGCCTGAGATTTTAGATATGGCAACGACTAGCCCACAGGGCTGTCTGTTCTGCAAGCCTGAGTCTCACCCCTTTGAAATCATCCCTGAGATTAAAGTTGGAGAAGAATCTATCCTAAGGAAAGTGGGATGCCCTGAGTTTGTTTGGGATGCTTCCTTTGGCTTGCATCTGTGGGAGGATGGTCTGGGGACTTCTTGGCGTCCACTCCAGCTCCTTACTCCTAGTCCCTTCTGACTATAGATGCTGAAGGCAGCTCTCAGCTTCCTTGCCCTGGAGCTGGTGGCACTGATGGCATTGTAGTGTTCAGTGGTTCAATAATCTAGAATCTAAGCCTTGGAGGAGGGTTCTGCTTTGATTCTGCTCAAAACTTCATGAAACTCATAGCAGGTCTTTCTTGCTTATTCCTTTTAGGGAGAGAAGTGTACAGCTGTATTTCAAACAGTCTTGGTGCAAAATAGTCAGCATGTTTCCACTTTGCATTACCATCCAAAAAGTGTCCTTGGGATTTTGACTGAAAACTGACACTGAGAAGTCCTGCTTTTATTTTGCTCAGAACTTCAAGAAACCACCAGAAGCCTGTAGCCAAGCACATATTCAGAAGAAATAATATCAATAATAGTTATAATTTATTGAGCAATTTTTGCATACAGGAATTGTGTTAAACCTTTTATATAATTATCTCTTGTGATCTTCTCAATTACTGGGTGAGGTAGGAGTTATCGTCCTGGTTTTACTATTGAGAAACTGAGTTTTAGTTGCTGGGGTTTAGTAATGAATTTAAGTCCACACAACTGATAAGTGGCCTTCTTGGGATTTGAAGCCAAGTCCACAGGAGAAAGGATGGACAAGCTTCCCTGAACTTCTCTGGGAGAGGCTCTGGTGGGAGCAGCAGCGGTGATACTGGAGGAAGTCAATGTGTGTATGCATCTGACCTGTGACCACCACTCACTCAGCTGTAGCAGCTCAGCAGCTCCTGTGGGCTTGAAGAAGCCAGGGTGGCAGGAGCAATACCAGGACATTTCCTTCAACTTCTGGGTCCCTCCAACTGGTGTCAGCAAGTCCAGGAATTGGGGCTGATGGACATAGAGGGTAATCTGGCTCCTACAAAATGGAACACAGCTGGTGCACATAGCTGGGTCTCCAGGACATAGGGCGAGGTAAGGGAAGACTGAGCAAGGAGGGATTCTTGGAGAGATGCTCAAGTTAGAGATGGAGCTGGGGAAGGAGGCCAGGGGCCAGGGAGATATTGGGGGACCAATCTGTGTGATTTCAACAATGTCCCAGGTAGGATCCTAGGAATGGGACTTGTACAGCTGGGAAGGGTCAGCTCTCCATGCTGCAACTGGTCTTCCCTTAGTCTCTGTTAGGAGTCCCAGGATGGAGCCTCAGCGTGTGGTTGGCAGTCAGGTGTGGGTGCTACACCTTGTCGCAAAGACTTTTCCTTTGAGGAAGCATGTGGATTGCCTCATCCTGGGGTTCCAGGGATCGAAGGAGAGGCCGGTTAGCTCCTATGAACCTCTTTAAAATCCTAAGGACAGGGCCAAGTCTCAGTTCTGCTGAGGCTCCCCACAACTCCCTGCTGATGGTTCATCCTTGGTTGGTGACACCTGGTATTAGGTAAAGGTACCAGAAAGATAGGACATCTGGAGGAAGAACAATAAGAGAAACATGATTTAGCTTCAAAACTCAAATTGTGTGTGTCAGGGAGGAGGTGGTGTTCAACCCTGTGCAGGGGGCAAGGTGAAAGCTTGACCTGAAGGCCAAGTTTTGCTGTCTCCTGGTCCCAGGAATATTATGGGGTAGTTGAACAGAAGTTTATTTTAGGATGTGTGCTCTTTTTAAGGTTGGGGGGTGCAAGGACTGTGAGGCTACAAACTACACTGTAAAAGGGAGGAGGTGGGAAAACCCTACCTTTATCACTAACCGCGTGACAAGGATCAGCATGGAAGTGAATCCAGGCCTCACCTTCCCACATTTCCACTCCTCACTGCCAGCCACTTCCGTAACAATTCCTCTGACCGTAACCACCCAGAGTTGTATCAGACCTCATCCCCAGCTATCCTGAACTGGGTCAAAACATCCCTTGCCACCTGAGGCTGGATCATCAGGGAGCAGCCGTAGGCTCAGAAGTCTGTACAACTCCCTGCACTTAAGACCAGCTGCCCCCCCCCCTCGTCCCCCGGGACTAGGTTACAAGGTAGGACTTTATCCTTCTTCAACTGCCTGTGCAGCCTTTTCCTAACACCAACCACCCAGAGCTGGATCTACACAAATCGACTCTGTATTCTCAGCCCCTGCGGGTTCATTTTCTATAATGGCTCACAAAATTCACAAGAGACTGTTATCCATACTTAGAGTTACCCATTTATTATAACCAGAGAGGAAACAAGTGAAGAGATGCATCAGGCAAGGTCTGGGAGTGTTCCTGGCACGGGGCCTCTATTGTACCCAGGGGCTTGCTGCTCCCTCTCCTGTGCATGGATGTTCTCACAGATCCAGGCGGCTTCAAAAAGAGCGCTCCAAGGTCCCAGTCTCCTAGTCATTAAGACCTCAATGAATATGCATGGTTTGGGTCTTAAAGCATAGTTATGATGAATACAATCTATGAATATGTATGACTGCATTATGTCCCCCTCTCTCCTGAAGTCAATTCACCAGGTGTGGGGTCTGTGTAGCCCCTGCTTGCCTATTTTGGAAGACAGAAGCATCTTGATTGCTCAGGTTATTTTCAGAAACCAGAGCCAAAGGGCCAAACCAAGTTCTCTGTCCCACAGGGGGTAGGATCAGGAGGGCAATGTCAAGTATAGAAGGCTATGTGTCACAACCCCCAAGAGGTCTTTAAAAAGCTGTAGAGAAACACTCTCATTCATTCTAACTATATTTATTGTGCACTTAATGTGCCAGGTACTATTCTGGTACTGAGGATACAGCAGTTAATAAGACAAAGTCCCTGCCCTCAATACTCCCACCTCCAGATACTAAGACATATTAAAATTTACAGTAACTAAAACAGTGTGGTATTGGTACAAGAACAGATACAGTAATGATACAGATTAGAAAACAAAACCTGGTGTATATAACAAGTTAGTAGGCATTAAAGACAATATTGCAGAATGGCTTCAGGACTGGTTAGAGTGATTTAGGAGAGCCTATTTCAGGACTCCCTAGCCCACCCACATGATCACTTCTGAGCATTCTTTACAGTAAGCAGTTAAAATGGGGGAAGAGACAGATATGGCACCAAAGTTATGATAAAGATGTTCTGAAATGAATAATTACAGATGGATGTGGCTGGTGGAAGATGTAGTCTTAACAAACCCCCAGTTTCGGTTTTTGACTTACTCTAATGAGGAAAATTATTAGATTTAAGCAGGGTCTTGAGGAATCACCCGGAAAGCCTCAGACTTTATAATGCCTCCCTTCCTCCCCCATTCAATCATTTGGATCTCCTTTCTTCTCACCCAACTGAAATAAGCATAAATGAATTGTAAAGAATTCTCTCATTCAGATGGCCTTTCAAATCAGTGAAAAATAGATATGGTTCTCGGGCAACTGATTATTCAAGAAAAAAGGTATACCAAAATAAATTCCAGATGAAGTCAAGTTTAAAATGGAAAAAATAATAGAAACAACAAGAGAATATAATTATTTAATACAGAGGTTGGGAAATAGAACAACAAAAATAAAGCAAAAGATTGCCAGATTCAATAATTTACAAATTAGTAAGAGAAATATGACTACACTAGTGGAAAATGAACAAAAAGTTAATTTAAAAAAATGGCCCATGAATGTATACAAAAGTTTAGCCTCTCTGGCAGAGCAAAGAAAATGCCAATTAAATTGAACTATTAAGTACCATTTTCAATACATCAAACTGATAAAAATTAAAAGGCTGGTGCCAGTCCCAGGCTGGTGCAGTTATCATGGTTGAGGTGAAATGGGCTCTCATAGATGGTGTCATGGATTGAATTATGTCCCCCAAAAAATGTGTGTCTATTTGGCTGGGCCATGATTCCTGGTATTGTGTGATTTTCTTATGTTAGAAATCCTGCCTCTGTGATGTTAATGAGGGAGGATGAGCTGCAGTTGTGTTAGTGAGGCAGGACTCAATTTACAAGACTGGATTGTGTCCTGAGGCAATCTCTTGGGATATAAAAGAGAGAAGTGAGCAGTGAGACAGGGGGACCTCATACCATCAAGAAAGCAGGTCCAGAAGCAGAGCGTGTCCTTTGGACCCAGGGTCCCTGTGTGGAGAAGCTCCTAGTCCTGGGGAACACTGATGAGAGAGAAACCTTCCCCTGGAGCCGATGCCCTGAATTCGGACTTTTAGCCTACTTGACTGCGAAGAAATAAATTTCTCTTTGTTAAAGCCATCCACTTGTGGTATTTCTGATATAGCAGCACTAGATGACTAAGGTAGATGGTAATAAGTAAATTTTAGGTAACCTCTCGAGAAAGCAATTTGACAGTAAGCATTAATAGCTTTAAAACTATTGATATGCTTTGATCCAGTGATTCTGCTTCTAGCAATTTATTCTAAGGGAGATCATCAGAAATGTACTCAAAGATTTCTGAAAAAGCATTTCTGAACTGTTTTACTACATTTACTGTATCAGTTAGGACTGCATTTGGCTGCATGTAACAGAAAGCTGACAGAGACTTAAGCAGGATGATCAGTCTGCTCATGTATCAAGAGTTCCAGAGGTCGGCAGTCCATAGCTGGTGCAGCAGCCCCGTGAGGCACACCATCGGGGACCCAAGCTCTACGAGTCTTTCCACTGTACCACCCAGAGCAAGGAGCTGCTTTTTTTATGCCTGAAAATGGCTCCGGCACTTCTAGGTTTCCCATCCATGTTCCAGGCAGGATGATGAGAGGACAAAAGTTCGTGCTTGCAAAGTCTGTCCTTTAAATCAAAACACCACTAGTTTTGTCAGCTTGTATCTCTTAACTCCCCAGATCTGAGTCACACGACTTCCCCTAGCAAGAGCTGGGGAGGTTATTTTTAACTAGGCACATTATCGTCCCTCCCACCTAAAGTGAGGTTCACTAATGAAGAAGAATTAAGGTGATCCATTTAATTATGAAATCCTCTATAGCTATTAATGTCAGGTTTTTAAATTTTACTGACCTGGGAAAATGTTTATAATGTTAAGTGAGAAGCTGGACACAGAACAGATACAATTTCAATTTTGTTTTAAAAAATATAATTTACATATACACATACCCACATATGAGAAATAACAAAATATTAATAGTAATGTCTATATGGTTGGCATTTCGAGTCTGAGAATTGATGTGAAATCAACAAAGTTTTATAATAGGAAAAAATGTTATTTTAAAAAACATCCCATAAACTCTCAAAGGAGACTAAGTCCAAAATATGTACAATTATTCATTTTCATCTTCATTGCCAAAAGAAAGGAGGCTACTATTTTTGATTTGCTTTTGTGAGTTCTTTTTAAAAGACTCCTGCTTATGTACTTCATCTTCATTTGTCTTCTTCTTTTTTGAGGTTGTTGTTAAGCCTGAATATTTTTCATCAGAGGGACGCTTGACTGGTTTCCGATACATGATTCTTCCATCGGTTGGAGCTGGTTCTTCATCTGCAGCAGAAACGAAATTAAAGAACTTTCTTCCCTTTGCACCATTTTGCTTTTGTAAAGCCAGTTGCTGTTGAGTAGATTCCAACTCATGGCGACCCAATGTGTGTCAGAATAGAACTGTACTCCATAGGGTTTTCAATGGCTAAATTTTTCTGAAGTAGATTGCCAGGCCTTTTTTCCCAGGTACCTCTGGGAGGACTCCAACCTCCAACCTTCTGGTTAGCAGCTAAGCATGTTAACCATTTGCACCACCCAAGGACTCCTTTCCCTTTATATATAATTTGCCTTTATTGGCAAGTCAAGTGGCAAGAATATCTCATATTGTATTAAGGATGTCTTGGAGTCACCTCAGTCTGGTCTTCTCCACTGCCTCTAGCTATATGCCCCACAAGACATGCAGTCACTCAATAAAAACTCGCTGAAGTATTCCATACTTTTGTCAGTACCCAGTTAATTACAATCAGGTTGTATTTTATAAGTACTCTGAAAAGTGACTGGAACTCCAGCATTTCTGCCTAAAACAATGTAATAAATGTTTAGCAATAATAAAAAACCACACTTCAGATACTTATTAGAGAACTCTGTTGATTGGTTTGCAAACTAAACCACCCTATTTTTTTTAAAAGGATGCTTTTAACTTAAATTCACACTTGATCCACCTAACAATCCAATGAGGTGGTACAATGACTGCCTCTACTCTGCTGATGAGGAAACTAAGGCTGAGGTGAAATAACTTGCTCAAGATCATACATCTAATCTATTAAGTGTCAAAGCCAAGGTTTAAACCTAGGATTGTCCTCTTCAAACCCTGTGCTCCTAACATATCATACCACTGCATAAATAAAGCCATTTCATACTCCAGGATCCTCAAACTTAGAAAAACCAGACTTCTCTCAGACATACCCGCTTTGGCTGCCTTTATCTCTGCTTTAATTTTCATGACTTCTTCAACTGACAAATCTCCTTCTTTTAAAACCACCACTTGGGGCTGTTCATCTTCTTTGTCGCTGTGATCACCATCTTCGTCTGGGAGCTGAGGCTGGATTCTCTAGGAGAAAGAACAAACACAGTCTGACCTTGACCCAAACACGACCCACTGGCTCTGTGAGAAACTGCAATTACAAAAGTGACAGCAGTAACTTTATTGAATAAATATGTTTGGCAATGAATTTTCAAGTAACTCCCAAAAGCCTAACCTCCCCATATGAGGAAACAGGCCCACTGCCAGTCACTCTGGGTGCCCGTCCAGTGGATTCATTTCCATCTCAGCAGCACCCCAGTCTGCAAGTTCCAGTGTGGGGACTCCGCTTCATGGGCTGCCATCACTCCCAGCCTACATGGGGCAGTGGTTAACCAGGTGGGTCCTCCCTGCTCCTCACCAACCCCGTCACCTCCATCTCTTCTCAAAGTTAGACAAAAAATAACCAGCAGCAAAGTTCATAAAGCAACAAATAAATAGTACTCTTTCTCCCACCTATGCTCAACCCTTCTCCCTTCCAGCAGCCCCAGTTTGGTGGGCATCCTTTCAGCTGTTTTCTACAGGTATACAAACACGTAGGCATATGAAACATCTTGTGTACAAATAGGAGACTACTCCTGACTTGCTTTCCTTTCTTTTCCTTATTAGTTTAAATGATGACATTTCTTGAATATAAAAAAGTATAGAGAATAACATAACAGAAACCATGTACTCACTATACATATGTAACAAATGCTAACAGTCTGCCAACTGGCTCAGATTAAAAAACAAATTACGTACCATAAAAGTCCCGCTCCCCCAACTTTTTACTTAAAAAATATCTTTTCATATACTTGAGATACATATAGGATTATCTGATTTTTAAAAAACAATGGTATTTAATTATATATATGGTTGTATCATGATTTATTTGTCCACCCAAACCAAACCAAACCCGTTGCCGTCAAGTCGATTCCGACTCATAGCGACCCTATAGGATAGAGTAGAACTGCCCCATAGTTTCCAAGGCTATAATCTTTATGGAAGCAGACTGCTACATCTTTTCCCGTGGAGTGGCTGGTGGGTTCAAACCACTAACCTTTTGGTTAGCAGCCAAGTGCTTTAACCACTGCACCACCAGGGCTCCTTATTTGTCCACCAGTGCTTTGTAAATAAAAAATTCAGTTGTTTCCAGTTTTTTCTACTACAAAAAATTCTTGAACATATTTTTGTTCACTTTTGTGACCTTATATGTAAGATAAAATCCTAGAAGTGAAATTGCTGGGTTCAAAGGCATGCATACCAAAAATTTTCATACATTATTCCAATAGTTTCTATTACTCCACCTCTCACAGAGCCTTCCTTGTCTCCTAAACAGGGCAACAAAGCCCTGAGTGATCTAGCCCCAGCCTACAACCACAACTTATCCTCCACCACTCTCTCATGGCCTCTAGACTCCAGCCAGATTTGAATACTTGGCATCTATGACCATATCAGCTCTTTTGCTCCCCGTCTCTGAACAAGTTCCCAGTGCCTAAACTGGTCCTGGCCAACTCCTACTCAAGCTGCCTTCAAGACTTAGATCCTCTAGGAGTGCTTGCCTGACCTCACCTCCTCTTCTTTCTTACACTGTGCATAGCTCCTAAGTGACAAGCATCACACTGTTTTATAAAATGTCTTTCTATGTCTCTACTAGGTGAGCTCCTTCAAGAGGGTACAATGTGTTTCATTTCTGTATCTAGGGCACAGAGCCTGGCACACAGCAGAAACTCAACAAAAATATTTGGTGATCTATTCACAAAAGACCAATAGTGATGAAAAGTGATGAACTATCTAAAGCCCTGGCAAATTACTCACAAGCACATCCACCCATTTTGTCTATACCCCAAATTTCCAAGTCTGCTCCATCACTCTTTAATGTTGCTGTCATCAGCTGCCATTGAGTTGACTCCTACTCATGGAGACCTGTTTCGAACAACAGAACAAAACACTGCCCAGTCCTGCGTCATCCTTATAATAGCCAGTATGGTTGAGTCCATCATTGTGGCTATTGTGCAAATCCATCTCACCAAGGGTCTCCCTTGCCCTCATTGGCCCTCTACTTCACCAAACATGATGGCACCCTCTAGCTATTGATCCCTCCTGATAACATGTCCAAAGCCAGTGAGTTGGACAATTTTCTGTTGTGATCCATATGGTTTTCATTGGCTAATTTTCAGTACATTGCTAGGCCTTTCCTCCTAATCTGTCTTAGTCTGGAAGCGCCACTGAAACCTGTCCAGCATGGGTAACCCTGCTGGTATTTGAAATACCAGTGGCATAGCTTCCAGCATCATAGCAACACACAAGCCACCAGAGTATGACAAACTGACAGATGGATGGTGGTCTTTAATGATATCCATGTTAATGCACTAATTATTCATCAGGGCCATGGACTGAATTGTGCCCCCCAAAAATATGTGTCAACTTGGCTGGGCCATGATTCTCAGTGGTTTGGCAGTTAGGTAATGATGTAATCATCCCCTACGATGTGATCTGATGTGACCAGCCAATCAGTTTTAAGGGGATTAGAGTGGGATGCCAATATCCTTAATTCAAGTCACAGCCCTGATTCCATGTAAGGGGAGATTCCCCTGGGTGTAGCCTGCATCGCCTTTTATCTTACAAGAGATAAAATGAGAGAGAAGTGAGCAGAGAGGGACCTACTACCACAAAGAAAGAAGAGCCAGGAGCGGAGCACGTCCTTTGGACCCGAGAACCTCCTAGACCCAGGGGAAGATTGATGCCAAGACACATGGAGGTTTCCAAGGAAAGCTGGGCCCACAGATGTTGAAAGGAGACAAGGACCTTCCCCCAGAGGCAACACAGAGAGAAAGCCTTCCCCTACAGCTGGCACACTAAATTTGAACTTCTAGCCTCCTAAACCACGATAGAATAAATTTGTTTGTTAAAGCCATCCACTTGTAGTATTTCTGTTATAGCAGCACTAGATAACTAAGAAAATCAGTTTCTGCCTATTTTTCTTTGAAAGCTTCCAATAAATGATCACAAACAAGTAGGTAATTAGTATTTTTAGCCAAGGAAATGGAAAAGTGAAGTAAAATAATTCCTGGTGTTCACTACACTGAAAATCATAATTTTGATTCTGTTTTTTTTTTTTAAACTAGACAAGCAAGAGAAACAGTCTAAGTAACAGTGGCAAGAACTACTGAAGACTGTTCAAAGCCATTCCTGTATTAACTCTCAAGAAAGTAAGATCATTTACCTCAATTATATAATGATTCCCCATGAAACTCTTTTCGTTTTGTTAATAGTTCACCAGAATACTAATTATATAGTCAAACCGATTAAGAAATGAAGTTGGTCACTCAAATACAGGAACATGGGTACTGCTCTAATGAAAAACCTCTTGATTAAATTAGTCAACCCAAATCACTGATATTGACTGGAAAGTGTTTTCCCCCAGTGATCCTAAGACAGTATTCCAAGCTGTAATCTTCAAGGTGTTAACTATGGGTACATAATCATCACCAAGACCTGAAGCAAACTGGGAAGTTACGTCTCATATTCTCACTGATGAATGTATTCCTCTTTTCTCAAACCTCATCCTCTTTGGCATCATGGCAGTTTTTGATACTGGGGAGCAGTCACCCCCTGATCATGTTATCACCACTCAAAAATGGCTCCTTGTTGCCTACTGAATAAAACAATGTAACAAATGTTTAGGAATAATAATAATAATAAATACTACAAACATACCACACTTCATTTCCATTAGTCCCTCTATCACCTCTAAATGCAGTCATCACCTGTACCCCTCTACCCATGCTGTTCCCATCTCTACCTCCTAACCTATCTATGCTCAAAATCCAATCTAAATATTCCCTCCTCCATGAAGCCTTAACTGTTACAAGCACAGTCATCCAACCAATGTAACTGATCTATCACTACTTGGTGCCAGGCACTGTGTTTTCTACTGGGAAAGTACAGAGGATTAAGGTACTAACGTAAAGTTCGATCTAGTGGTGGAGATACACAGGACAGCAAGTAGTTGCAATGCAAAATGATGAGTATTATAGATGAGATATGGACAAAGTGAAGAGAAGAACAGAGAAGGAGTAACTGTCTGGGGGAGATTCGAAGGGCTTCACAGGGCTGGTGACCTGTGAAAGTAGGAAAGAGGCTGGGCTGGAAGGTGTTAGAGTATGGCATTTTTGAAATCCATCTCTTTGTTCTTTCAGAGCCTGGCACAGTGCCTTGGTTTAGCACATACTCACTGCGTTGAATAATTTCAAGTGAGTCTATCTTGTCTCTTCTATGCTTTAAGAGACTTGAAGACTGGATCTTAGTGTAAGTGCTAGACAGGGAGTATAAAACAAATTACTTCTCCAGACATCCCCTAAGCATAATGGTCTCTAACTACTGAGAGATGAAGCGCAGGTTTTGGTGTGAATCTGTTAGGGTTAAAGTCTGTGAGGACTCAGAAGTTGATTCCCACAGACCCCCATCCCTAAACTAGTCAAGTGTGGTTCTTGCCTGAAATTTTCTTCTATTCAGATCTAGGATATTCACAGTTTGACTCAGATCCACTCTTTCTCAGGCTTACTTTTTTGGTAACAAAGCATAGGGCTAGATCCAGGGCCTTCCTACCAACATGCTTGACTCGAGTCCTAGGACATCGAGTTCTTTGATACAGTGGCCTCAAGTTTCCTTATCTGAAAAACGGAGACGACGCACTATCCACCCTGCTACCTCAGAAGTTTTGAAGTAAGCAAGTGAGAACGAAAAGGCAGCAAAGTGATTATTTCTTAACCAATCCACCAAGGACCACGCGCTTTACCTGCATCAGATCATTTTTAAGAACACAGCAGCGCTCCGAAAACGACAAAGATCTTCCCGTGCGCAAGAGAACTGGTTGTCTGAATAGGAATTTCTGGAAGACAATTTTGGGAGCCGGGCGTGGATGAGGGGGGGTCCAGTCACTACCCAGCTTCCAAGTCAAGGCAGAAGCCGGAAGTGGTGGGATGGGCCGCGGTTTCCCAGGTAACGCGGCTAGCTGGGACTTACCTTGGTCTCTAAACTAGGCCCTTCCCTGTAGCCAACCCGCTCCTTGAAGCGGGCCAAGAACGCCGGCTCGGCCGGCCGCACGTACGACACCTGATTCCGCTTGCTCATGGCGGTCTCGGGGACAACAAACTCACAGCCCTGACTTATGACGTTTGTAGGAGACGGCGCTTCACCGTGACGTTACACGAGGCCCGCACCCTAGGGCGGAAGCCGGGCTGCAAGGCGACCTCAGCACTGGCGTCAACGTCTGACCTGAGCGCCAAATTCAAATTCGCGGCCATCTTGACTGGGCGGACTCTCCGCGCGCAGCGCGGCTGGAGGCGGAGGCATCGGCTGAGGAGGTATCTGGATCAGGATCCGGGAGCGTGGGTGCCATGGCGCCCGGGTGCAAAAGTAAGTACAGAGCTCCCGCTTCGTGAGCCCGTCCCCACCCCCGAATACAGTTGCAAAAGGACGGTTCGCCCCCCTGCTGCTCGGAAGGTTCCCTGCTGTGTGTGAAGGGCGCGGGGTGACTGAGCGACGAGGGGTGTTTGGAATCTCTCTGCCCCTCAGAGACAATACACTGATGGAACAGCTCACATCACTTCCATCTGTGTATTGGGCGCATGCTACGAGCCAGGCGCTGTTCTAGGCGCTTGGGATGAGCATGTTATTGTTGTTCGGTGCCGTCAGTCGCTTCCGACTCATAGCGACCCCATGTACAACAGAACGAAACACTGCCCGGTCCTGCGCCATCCTCACAATCGTTATGTTTGAGCCCCTTGTTGCAGTCACTGTGTCAATCAGTCTCCCGGAGGGTCTTCCTCTTTTCGCTGACCCTCTGTTTTACCAAGCATGATGTCCTTCTCCAGGGACTGGTCCCTTCTGATAACATGCCTAACGCTTCTAAGGAGCGTTCTGGCTGTACTTCTTCCAAGACATATTTGTTCGTTCTTATGGCAGTCCATGGTCTATTCAGTATTCTTTGCCAACACCATAATTCAAAGTCATCGATTCTTAAGTCTTCCTTATTCATTGTGCAGCTTTAGCATGCATACAAGACAATTGAAGACACCATGGCTTGGGTCAGGTGCACCTTAGTCCTTAAAGTGACATCTTTGCTTTTTAACAGTTTAAAGTTAAAGGTCTTTGGCTGCAGATTTGCCCAATGCAATGCGTCGTTTGATTTCGTGACTGCTGCTTCCATGGGCATTGATTGTGGATCCAAGCAAACTGAAATTCTTGACAACTGCAATCTTTTCTCCCTTTGTCATGATGTTGCTTATTGGTGCATTTGTGAGGATTTCTTTCTTTATGTCGAGATATAATCAATCCATACTGAATGCTGTAGTCTTTGATCTTCATCAGTAAGTGCTTCAAGTCCTCTTCATTTTCAGCAAGCAAGGTTGTGTCATCTGCGTAATGTAGGTTGTTAATGAGTCTTCCTCCAATCCTGATGTCCCATTCTTCATATAGTTCAGCTTCTCAGATTATTTGCTCAGCATACAGATTAAGTGTGGTGAAAGGATACAACCCTGACACACACCTTTCTTGATTTTAAACCATGCAGTATCCCCTTGTTCTGTTCAAACTGATGTCTGTTGGTCTATGTACAGTGTCCTCATGAGCACAATTAAGTGTTCTGGAATTCCCATTCTTGGCAATATTATCCGTAATTTGTTATGATCCACACAATTGAATGCCTTTGCATAGTTGATAGAACACAGGTAAACATCTTTCTGGTAATTTCTGCTTTCAGCCAAGATCCATCTGAAATCAGCAGTGATATCCCTTGTTCAGTGTCCTCTTCTGAATCCAGCTTGAATTTCTAGCAGTTCCCTGTCAATGTACTGCTGCAACCGTTTTAAAATTGTCTTTAGCAAAGTTTTACTTTCGTGTAATATTAATGATGTTTATTGTTTGATAATTTCTGCATTCCATCGGATCACCTTTCTTTGGAATGGGCACAAATATAGACCTATGGATCTCTTTCAGTGGGCTGGCCAGATAGCTGTCTTCCAAATCTCTTGACACAGAGGAGTGGGTGCTTCCAGCATTGCATCTGTTTGTTGAAACATCTCAGTTGGTATTCTGTCAATTCCTGGAGCATAATGACTTGGTTAAGAGTATGAACTCTGGATCCAGAATGCCTGAGTTCAAATCCTAGCATTTCTCTGTGATTCAGTCTTCTCATATCTCAGTTAAGAATAATGCTAGAACTGTCTACCTCTGTGAAGTTTTTAATGGCATTTTATCTCCACTATTGGCTTATTAACTTTGCTTCCTTTTTTTTTTTTAAATAAACTTTTTTTTCTGGAATAATTTTAGATTTACAGAAAAATTGCACACATGTGCAGATTAGTATTCATCCAATCATTTGAGGAGTCCTTTCTCTGTGAACTTCTCTGGTATTTTACCCTACAAATGCTAGCTGCCTCAGCTTCCCCGAATTCTGAATCATCTCTTTCTCCTCAACTCAGTGAGACCACCAAGCTCTGTTTAGGCTCACCTCCCTGCACTGGGGCCTGGAAGCTCAAGGCGGTTAAGCTGGTGAAACTGGGCAATTGAAGGGCATACTGGTTTTGCTCCCCTTACCTCAGGATCACTTTACTTTGCTGCCTGTTGTCTAGTGTCACAAAACTTGTTGCATATATTTTGTCTAGTTTCCCAGTTATTTAAGACAGAAGGGTAAAGCCAGCTCCTGTTACAACATTGTGGCTGAAAGTAGAAGCCTGTTTGTGGTTCATCTTTATTCCTAGGGTGTAGTCTTTTGGTCTCCCGTTTGAAAGCCTGGGGCATTTACCAGGGCTCTGAACCTCAATTTTTGTTCCTCTCAGCCTCTTAGCTGCAGTTTTTAGAATCAGCCATCCCTTTGAGGAGAAAAGGAGCTCAAATGCTGGGCTCACGTTTTTGGGTTCCCGTCCTCTCTTGGATTTTGGCCCCACATTTCCTTACTGCCTTGGTAGGTCTCCAGTGCCTTCCGATAGATGTTTTCTGTATTTTGTCAGCGTTTCTAGTTGCTCTCAGGTAGGAGGGCTGGTCTGAAATAAACTAATCCTTTAGTTCTGTATGTAGAATCAATCAGTGGAACTGTAATAGTAAGGAAAGCCTGGCTCTAATAATTTATGGTTTTACTCCAGAAAAGAGATCAAAACAGTCTGTGTCTGAGGCAGCATAAAAAGAAAGAAGACTGAAATGAGTCCTGTAACATAAAGAAAGTTTATAACTGCTGCCCTTTTTAGTGTCATCTCTTTGTGCTACACTCCTACCTAGCCACTCACATCCTGGTTCCACTATTACTAGTGCTGGCATGCAGGGATGGCCTGAACCTTAAAGCATTTGTAAAATTGTGCTATCCTTTGCTGTCATCTAGAGGATTCATGGTTGTAAATGATGGTGAAAGGGATGCCATCATTTGTATAGAATAAAGAGCTGGACTGCGTTCACTGACTGCCTTTAGCATTGTCCATGATCTTGAAGGATGGCTGAGATTTAGGTGCCTCTTCTGACCCTTCCTCCCCATGAGACCTCCAAAACACCACCCAAGTGCCTGTCTAACTTCAAATAGTGTTTCTATTTGGCGCCGACCTTCGCTGTTGGGACATATACGGAGCTCTGCCCATGCTCTCTATTCTAACCCTAATTTTCTTCTTTCTCCAGCTTTTTATAAGTACCAGACCTCATCTTTACTAACGTGAAAGCTTTCCTATTGTATCTTTGGGTCTTCTCACTTATTATTATTATTTGCTAAAAGTATAGAGAAATGGTTTCTTTGCTGCCAGAATTCTTGAGGGGGAGGGGATTGTGCAGGGCAGGTGGGGACTGGGCGATGTGTGGTTTATTTCCTGCTTCACAGACATTCATTTACTTGAGGGTACAGCTGGAATGATGGTCTCCAGAAATTGAGTTGTATTATGGTAGGTTTTTGCTTTAAGCTCTTATGCTATGAGCAGAATAGAAATTAAGTCCTTTTTTACTGTTGCCCTAATATTTATTCATCCACAGATATTTGTTGAGTGCTTACTAAGTGTCAGGCATTGCTCTAGATAATGCCTTATAGTCTACTGGGGAGTGCCAGAGAATAAACAAATTAATATATATTATGATGGCAACGGTAATAAATTTGTTTGTAGGAAAATAGGGCTGTGGAAAGGGAGTAAGAGTGATGGGGGGTGGGTGGGAGGGAAGATATGCTATTGTGTCATGTAGTGGATGGTCATGGAATATCTTATTGAGAAGGTGATATTTGAGTAAATACCTAAAGAAATTGAAGGAATGTTCTAGGCAGAAGCTACAGGAAGTGCAAAGGTACTGAAATGTGGCAAGTTCAAGGAAAAGCAAGAAATCCAGTTTGGCTGGAGTGGAGTAAGTTGTGGAGCAGGAAATGAATTGTGGAGGTGGGGGGGGCTGGAGGGAGGGGGTATAAGGGTGGGGCATGGGGTAGATGGTTACACCAGATCATGTAGGGTCACGTAGCCTATTGTAAGGATTTTGCCTTTTACTCTGAATGAGATGGAAAGCCACAGCAGTGTTTTGAACAGGGTGACTTGCTATGACACACACATGTACACAGGTATGTGTATTTATTTTAGTAACTTTTTATTTTGCTATAATTTAAACTTATGGGAAAAAAATGCAGGAATCGTACAAGGAATTCTTGTATAATACCCTTTACCCATATTAAGCTTGGCAGTTCCAACCCACCCAGAGGTGCCTCAGAAGACAGACCTGGCAGTCTGCTTCTAGAAGATCACGGCCATGAAAACCCCTGTGGAGCAGTTCTACTCTGCACCTATGGGGCCACCATGAGTCGAAATTGACTTAATGGCAACTAACAACAGCTTATATTAACCAGTTTACATTTTGCCACATTTGTTTTATCATTCTCTCTCTCTCTTCCCTATTTTGTCACTCTTTCTCTATATAATGTATATGTATGTAGATATATTTAAAATATATGCATGCATATGATTTTTTTCTAAACCATTTGAGAGTAAATTGGGGATATTGTATACCTTTACCACTAAATTCTTCAGTATGTAATTTCCAAGAACAAGCATATTATCTTAACTAATCACATTGCAACTATAAAAATCAAGAAATTTTACATTAATATAGTACTGTTGTCCATGTTTGACATTTGTCAAATGTCCCAATAATGTATTTTATGGCTGTTTTTACCCAGACCCAAATTCAATACAGGATCGTACATGCATCTAGTACTCATATCTGACTTTTTTTTTTAAAGCAGAACCATTCTGACTGCTGGGTTGAGATTAGATGGGGTCAGTGTAGGGGGAGTGAGAGAAGCAGGGACCCTGTTGAAATAACCCAAGTAAGAGTTGTTGCTGGCTTTGATCCAGGATAGTAACAGTGGTTTTGGCAAAAAGTTGTAGGATTCTGGATGTATTCTAAAGATTTGAGCCGAAGGAATTGCTGACATATTGGATATGAAGTGTGAGTAAGAAAGGGGTCGGGGATGACTTCAAGATTTTTGGCCTGAGCAATTGGAAAGATAGAGTCTTCATTAACTGAGATGGAGAAGCACATTTGGGACAAAGGGGTGATCAAAAGCTCACTTTTAGACACAGTAAATTTGAAACATTGCCTATCAGACATCCAACTGGGGATGTCAAGTAGGCAATTAGATATAAGAGTCTGGGGGTCAGGAGAGCAGTCCAGGGAGAAGAATTAAATTTGGGAATCAACAGCATATAGGGAGCATTTAAAACCCTGAGATGGGATGCTGTCAGTAACGGTGTGATTAGAAGAGAGGATCGAGGCCTGAGCCCTGGAGTCCTCCACTGTCAAGGTGTCAGGGAGCAGAGGAGGCTGAGATGGAGGAATCAACAACTGAGGAGCAGGCTATAGAGAATGGAATTTTAAACAACTTTAATGATTTCTTGTCTTATTTTCTAGCTGAGTTACGCGGTATGACAAATACGCAGTCTAACCAAACAAGGTAAGGACAGGCTTTTCTTGATAAGCCCCCAAAGAATTGTTGTTGGGTGCTGTTGAGTCAACTCTGACTCACAGCGACCCTATATGACAGTGTAGAACTGCCCCACAGAGTTTTCTAAGCTGTAATCTTTATGGGAGCAGATCGCTAGGTCTTTTGTCCCACAGAGCCACTGGGTTGGTTCAAACTGCCAACCTTTTGGTTAGCAGCCTAGAGCTTAACCATTGCACCACCAGGCTCCTTCCCAAAGAATTAGATAATATTCCTAAAATAATCATTTATTATAGTAGGGGGTACTTGTTTCAAAATTAAACCTAGTCCTGGGCTAACTGGAAATCGGAGAAAAACACATCCTTCCCCTGCCCTCTCACTTTCAGGCTGAAAGATGGAATCAGTAGCCTAACTCTCCCTTGACATGACTTTTTTTTATTGTTGCTGCTAAGAAGAAATTGAGAGACAAGCAGTGCTTAGAGCTTGAAATGAACTCCCCTTGACACAGTAAAAGATTGTGAAGATGCCTGTTGGGAAGTAAATCAGTAAAGGGTGTGGGTCATGGGAGGCCCTTTCTAGAGAGGTAAATGTAAATGGGGCAGATCTGGGGTTTTGTTGGGGAAACTTTCGGTATAGAAACATTACAGGTGGTAGAAGACTCAGATCCTTTTTGTTTTCTTTTCTCCAGTAAACTTAGTTTTTACATTTTTTATCTTTAGTAATGAAGGTGATGCCATCAAAGTTTTTGTGCGAGTTCGTCCGCCTGCAGAGGGTCCTGGATCAGCTGAGGGAGAGCAAAGCTTATGCTTATCTGTGCTCTCCTCCACCACTCTCCGGCTGCACTCCAATCCTGAGCCCAAGACCTTCACCTTTGATCATGTTGCAGACATGAACATCACTCAGGTACTGATGATTTTGGAAACTTAACTTTTCACTTGGAACGTATAAGCTTTTATTTGTAGGATTTCATCTCTGGTAGATCTCAGATAAGGAGGTTCAAACTTTCCTTAAAACATTTTTAATCTAATTAAATAGCTTTCTTCTTCCTTCATCAAAGTTTGTATCAGAATAACACAAACCTGCTTTTCTTCACCTTTTCATGCGTTGATGGAGATGAGTGAGGATGTACTTTTCAGAGCTACTTGGATGATTGATAACTACTGTTAAGCTGCCTAGTTTGAAGAGAGTGATAGATTTAGGATTACTATGATGTCAATAACTGCTTTTCTAATTAAGGACAATTTAGTTAAAATCTAGTCAGCACTATCCAATAGAACTTTCTGCAATGATGGAAATGTTCTGTGTCTGTGTTGTTCAATACAGTGGCCTCTAGCCACATGTAGCTATATAAGTTTGATTAAAATTAAATAAATTCACTTCCTCAGATGCATTGCCACATATGGCTATTGAGAACTTGAAACATGACTGTATTGGACATCACAGATCTAGATTGTTCCCTTATGTATATGAATATTTTTGTTGAGACATTTTAGAACTTTAGATAGTTTTTCTTCTCATTTAAGGCAATGGTGTCCAATAGAAATATAGAGTGAGCCACATATATAATTTAAAATTTTCTAGTTGTTGTTAGTTGTCATCAAGTTGGCTCTGATTCATGGCGACCTTGTTTATAACAGAACAACTTGACTCAATGGCACCTAACAACAGTATATTCAAAATATCATTTCAACATGTAATCAATATAAAACAAATTAATGAGATTTTCCATTCCTTTTGTCATACTCAGTGTTCAAAATCTGGTGTTTATTTTACACTCATAAACCTTTTGCCATTGAGTCAACTCTGACTCATGGTGAACCCATATGTATCAGAGTAGAACTGTGCTGTATAGGGTTTGCAGTGATTTATGGAAGTAGATTACCAGGCCTTTCTTCAGCAGCGCCACTGGGTGAATTCAAACTGCCAACCTTTCGGTCAGTAGCCAAGCTCAAACCATTTGTGCTTCCCAAGGACTTTTTTTTTTTAATAGCCCGTGTCAATTTGGACAAGCCACATTTCAGGACCTTAATAGTCACATTTGGCTCATGGCTACTGTATTGGACACATAGGTCTAGGATTCTTGCATGGTTGATAAGGCTGTGTCTACTTATATGTAAAAATGAAAATTAAAAATCACATACTGATTATACCTACTCCTCACTTACTGTATCATTTTCCGACATT
This sequence comes from Dugong dugon, assembly GCA_030035585.1. Taxonomy (NCBI): domain Eukaryota; kingdom Metazoa; phylum Chordata; class Mammalia; order Sirenia; family Dugongidae; genus Dugong; species Dugong dugon. Next base: position 22,659,559 of record CM057481.1, on the reverse strand, counting down.
TTGCATTTACGACAATAGTAAAAAATCTATTTTCTGACTGTTTTTTGTATTAACGAGGCAGCGGGCATGGCAGCAACAGCTGCTGAGCGTGACCTCCCTTGAGGAGTGTCTCCTGGCGACCTCCAGGAAGCTGAGCCGTGCTGTCCCGTGTCCTCTGCTCCTTCCTGCCGGTGGGGGCGCCACATCCATCTGCTGCTTGGGGCGGCCTCCTCTGTGGCCATGTCCACTGGGGGGACGCACAGGCAGCACCGAGCCAGCGGGAGCCTGTTTTGGGTTCCCAGCTCCTGTACGGCCTGAAGCCGTACAGCTCAAAATTGCTATCGGGTGGGAAGGGAGGAAAGAAAGAAGCACTGGAGTGGGTGTTTGGAAGAAATGTGTGCGAGTCTAATGACATTCCAAAGTGAGCCGAACTGGGCCTGAAGCCTCCACCCAGTGCACAGCCAGGCTTCTACCACCCTTGAAGGAAGCCCCAAGCCCGGAGGGCAGAGCAGGCTCTGGATCATGAACGCAGGGCTTATGGGAGTGCAAGGGTGGGAGTAGAGCCCTGGAGGCAGCTCTGTGAGGGAAGCTCTGACCCAGCACAGGAGAAAAGGGAAGTGGTTAAGCCATGGGCCCTCCACTCACAAGCTGGCTTTATCCAGCTTTGTTTCCTCCAAGCCTCCTTCTCCTCAGAGGAATAATCCATAACTGGACTTGTCGAAGTGATGAGCACATCAGTAAATCGTAACTGTTGTTATTTCTATGATCATATTTTGTAAATTTAAAAAGATCGGACAAATGGATGGTCTGAAAACAGAAAAAAAATTCCTCCATTTTCAAATGACGCTGATTTTCGCATAACCACCTGGTCTTTGGAACCTAACCATGTTGCTGAGTGAGGAGTGGGTGTATTTATTTTAATTTCATTTTATTGTACTTTAAGTGAAAGTTTACAGTTCAAGTAAGTCTCTCATACAAAACTTTATACACATGTTATATGACCCTAATTGCTCTCCCTATACTGTGAGAGCACGTTCCTCCTTTGCACCCCTGGTTTCCTGTGTCCGTTCAACCAGCTCCTGACCCTCTCTGCCTTCTCATCTCACCTCTGGACAGGAGCTGTCCATTTAGTCTTATGTATCTACTTGAGCTAAGAAGCACACTCTTCACGAGTATCATTTTATGTCCCATAGTCCAATCTAAGCTTTGACTGAAGAGTTGGCCTCGGGAATGGTTTTAGTGCTGGGATGACAGAGAGTCCAGGGGCCATGCTCTCTGGGGTTCCTCCAGTCTCAGTCAGACAATTAAGTCTGGTCTTTTTACTAGAATTTGAGTTCTGCACCCTTCTTTTCTCCTGCTCCAACAGGGACTCTGCTGTGTTCCCCATCAGGGTGATTATTGGTGATAGCTGGGCACCATCTAGTTCTTCTGGTCTCAGGCTGTTGCAGTCTCCAGTTTATGTGGCCCTTTCTGTTTCTTGGGCTAATGTTTTCCTTGTGACTTTGGTGTTCCTCATTAGGACTGGGTGTATTTAGTACAAGCTCCTAAGAAAATTACTGAAGAAAATGTAAGGTTATGTATTTTATGCTAATACCAGTATATTATTTGCATGCAATATACTATACAAAATTCTGTATAAAGTCTAGATGTGAACTTTAAATCTATAATTGTCTGTATAGGAGATTAATGGATATAATTATGTTTAAAGTTTCATCATCTTAGATGTATTAGCCGTTTTTCTATAGTATGTGTAATTTTCCTGTTACTTTAACACAAGTGTTAAAAATCTAAACACGGTTTTCATTTTTTGTATTGTTGAATGTAACTTAGGAAAAAATGTTCTCGTTTTTCTGAAACATTAACATGTTTGGTGCTTACATTTGTAGGAGTCTGTGTTCTCAACTGTGGCCAAAAGCATTGTGGAGTCTTGCATGAGTGGTTATAATGGTACCATCTTTGCATAGTAAGTAGCTGACTCTGCCGTTACGCAAACGTACAATAGTAAGTGCTGTATTCATTTCCTATGGCTGCTGTAACAAATTATCACAAACTTAGTGGCTTCAAACAACACACATTTATTATCTTAGAGTTTGTAGGTCAGAAGTTCAACACAGGCCTCACGGAGCTAAAATCAGTGTGTCAGCAGGGCTGCGTTCCTTTCTGGAAGCGCTAGGGGAGGATCTGTTTTCTTGTTTTCTCTAGCTTCTAGAGACCACCCACGTTACTTGGCTCATAGTCCCCTTCTTCTGTCTTCAAAGTCAGCAAGGCTGCACGTCTGATCCTTCTTCTGACTTAGCTGGAAAACGTTCTCTACTTTTGAGGACTTGTGTGGTTAGATTGGGTCCACCTGAATAAGCCAGGATACCCTCCCCTCTCAAGGTCCTTAACCTTAATCACATCAGCAAACTCCCTTTTTCCATGTAAGGTAACATAATCACAGCTTTTGGGGATAGGACGTGGACATACTTGGGGCGCCTTTATCTGCCTACCACAGTGCTTATCAAGAAATATGAAAGTATATGTGAGGTAGGTTTTTACCATGTTTTGAATTGGTGACTTTAATCATTTAATCATTCATAATATGTGTGTGTGTGTGTGTGCATGTGTATGTATGTATGTATATCTAGATATAGTCTTCATTTTTCTGTACTGCAGATATTTTAAATTAATAAACTTTTAATTTTCGAATAACTTGAGATTTATTGAAAAGTTACAAAGATAGTACAGAGAGTTCCCATATACTCTTCACCCAGCTTCCCCTAAGGTTATTGTCTCATATAAACCAAAAAAACCAAACCCATTGCTGCTGTTGAGTCAGTTCCGACTCATAGCAACTGACTGTGTCCTATAGGACAGAGTAAAGTGCCCCTGTAGTGTTTCCAAGGAGCTACAGATTTAGTGTTGGAATATAAACTGGAGAGTACAAAAGCACTGTGTGTACAACCCAAAGAATGTAATCAGCGTCACTGAATTATACATGTAGAAACTGTTGAATTGGTGTATGTTTTGCTATGTATATTCTCAACAAAAATAACAAGAAAATAAATAAAATTAAAAAAAGAAAAAAGATAAAGAATATTATGTAACTATTAAAAATAATGAGGTAGATCTCTATTTACTTAGATAGCTGAGCTAAAATTAAGGGAAAAAACAGGTTGCAGAATAGTATGAGGAGCATGATCCTGCTTTTCATAAATAAAAATTAAACGAAAACTCTGACAGGTGTGTTTGTATAATCTGGAAGCATTACCAGACAGTTAACGGTGGTGAGCTATTAGGGGTTGGATTGGAGGGAGACTAGGCGGATCATTAATTTTTTACTGTCTATAATTTAAGAAAAGACAGAACATAAGCATTTGAGGGAGAATTTATACAGTAGTAGACCATATTAAAATAGAGCAGTCTTCTGATTTTATGTGTAAAAATAACATGTAAAATTTCTTTTTTCCAGTGGACAGACTGGCTCAGGGAAGACATTTACTATGATGGGTGAGTAAATTAAAGTTAACATTTGCTGGTTTGCTCTTTTTCGGATAATAGCAACAAGATACATCTTTGGAGGGAAGGCATAATTTCTATATATAATGTTGACCTAATAAAATTAGGGATATTTTGCAGGCTTCTGCCAAATTTCTAGTTCCTTTGTAGCTGTGTGTCAATCATGCTTGTAGACATGTTCCTCAACTCAAGACTTTAGTGAATTTTTACATGTTTATACACCTATGTAATCACTACTGAAATCAAGTTTCCTAGTCAGTAACTACCCCACCCTGTCCCTTGAAGTATCCATTACTGACTTCTATGATCGTTAGTTTTGCTTGATCTTGAACGTCCTACAAATGAAATTACACAGTATATACTCTTGTTTCTGGCTCCTTTCTCTTGATGTTAAGTTTATAAGATTCATTCATGTTGCATATTTTGTTGTTGTTAGGTGCTGTTGAGTTGATTCCAGTTCATAGCAACCCCACGTGACAGAGTAGAACTGCCCATAGGATTTTCTAGATTGTAATCTTATGGGAGCAGATCACCAGGTCTTTTCTTCCGTGGAGCTGCTGGGTGGATTCTAACTGCCAGCCTTTCGGTTAGCAGCTGAGTGCTTAACCATTGCACCACCAGGGCTCCTTACGTTGCATACGTTGTTGTTGTTGTGTGCCATTGAGTCAGTTCAACACATAACAACCCTATAGGACAGAGTAAAACTGCCCCATGGGGTTTTCCAAGCTGTAATCTTTATGGAAGCAGACTGCCACATCTTTCTCCTGAGGAGCGGCTGGTGGATTCAGAGCACCGACCTTTCAGTTGACAGCCAAGCGCTTAACCATTGCGCCACCAGGGCTCCTGTGTTGCATATAGTAGTAGTTTATTTCCATTGTTGCATAATATACTGTTGTATGAATGTATCACAGATTTTCCATTCTGCTGTTGATGGACATTTGGATTATTTCCAGTTTGGGACCATATGACTAGTGCTGCTGTGAATTTTTTTTTGTATGTGTCTGTGTGTCTTTTGATGCCCATTTCTATGAGGTATGTATATACCTAGGAGTGAAACTGCTAGGCCATAAGGTATATGTATATTCAGGTTTAGTAGATACTGCCAAACGGTTTTCCAGAGTGGTTCCAGCAGTATATGGAAGTTCCGGTTGCTCCACATCCTCTCCCACATTTGGTATTATCAGTTTTTAAAATTTTAGCCATTCCAGAGCATGTGTAGCATTATCTCATTGTATATTTAATTTGTACTTCTCTGACATCTAATGACAATGTTTATTGGATATTTGGATAGCCTCTCTGTGAAATGCCCCATCTAGTTTCTTTCCCATTTTTAAAAGTAGCCTTTTTTTCTTACTGATTTGTGGAGATTCTTTATATAATAGGGAGAATAGCCCTTTGTTTATGATATAGGTTATAGGTTTTTCTCTAGGTTTTTCATTTTTCTTTTGACTTGAGGCTTTTCCCTGTGCTAGATTTTTTCTTACGTGGTTGAATTTCAGAGTTCTTCTGATTTTGTTTTTCTTATGGCTGTGGAATTGTAAGTTGTAATAAGAAAGGTCTTCCCCTCTCTAAGGTTATAACAACAAATAATTAAGTACCTCCAAGGTACCAACAAGCACTCTTCAAGGCATCGATGGTCTACTTGAGTGCAAGGCACTGTCTAAGCTCTCATGGAGCTTATATTCTTAGGGGAAGATGTACAGTTAAAATCAACTAAATATTTAATAATTATACTAGAAGTAATAAGTGCTATGAAGAAAAATAAAGCAGTGTAAGGGAATGGAAAAGAGCAGGCAAGGGGTACCATTTTAGGTAGGTGATTCAGGAAAGGTCTTAGGAGATAACATTTGAAAAGAATACTAAAGGAAATGACAGTGAGCCTGAGGATATCTGGGAGAAGAATCTTCAGGCAAAGGGACAGCAAATGCACAGGCTCCGAAGTGGAGGTTTGCTAAAGAGTATTCAGGAAGGACTTGGTTAGAGTGGAGTTTTCGGATAAGGGGCTAGGAGGAAGGGAAGCAGGAGCTGTAGCCTGGGACCAGGTCATATAGGGTCTGATAGGCCTTGGTGGGGATTTTGGATTTTATTCTGAGTGATGTGAAGGATTTTTTTTTTAAGAAAAGGAATTACATTTTTCAACACTTGATTCACACTGAGAAACAGTCATCTGATGATTCTTCTCAACTCTGATTTTATTTCATCTAAGCTAATACTAATTTTTAGTACTTAATGTGTTTTAAGAGAGTCCCTGGGTAGTGTAAACAGTTAACATGCTTGGCTACTAATTGAAAAGAGGTTGGCGGTTCGAACCCACCCAGAGGCACCTTGGAAGAAAGGCCTGGTGATCTACTTCCAAAAAGCTGCCATTGAAAACCCTATGGAGCACAGTTCTACTCTGACACTGATAGGGTCATCATGAGTCGGAGTTGATTCAATGGCACTGCTCTAAGCACTTGGCTTTTATGCTCTCAGTCAATCCTTTCCAACAGCCCTGTGAGGTAGTTATTACCATTATTATCCCCATTTTATAGTTGGGAACTCTGAAGCTTATGAGAGATTAGCTTATGGTGACACAGCCAGTGTAGGGCCTCAGCCCAGAGCAAGATCAGCCTGTGCTGCCTGTCAGAACTGAATATCGTATGTGGTAAATAAAATACAATTATTTGACATTTCTGTTGATTTTGGTACCTGGCGGTAGAAAAAATTTCAAGCTTGATTCCTAGATGGGTTTTTTTTGTTTATCAAACAGCACCTACTTTTTAAATTGGTTGGTGGTGGTTGTGGGCCTTTCCCTTAGTCCCATTGATAGGCAGGTGCTATTATGTATCTCTCACAGGCCTAAATTTAACTCGTTTCAGAGCATAAATAGGAAACTGATTATACAATGTGTCACCTTGTTTCTGTATAAATTGCCTTTTGTGTTGCCATTTTAAAGGACTCCTAAAAGAGAATAAAAATGAACAGTTTTTTTTTTAACTTTTTTTTAGGACCATCTGAATCTGATAATTTTTCTCATAACCTGAGAGGAGTAATCCCACGAAGTTTTGAATATTTGTTTTTCTTAATTGATCGTGAAAAAGAGAAGGTAAAACTCACTGTAAAAATAAAGTGGTTTTATGAAATGTTTAGTTCTGAGTCATTAGTTACTAATAATTAGCTTGTGGTACGCGGAGGGGCATGGGTGGCACTCTCCATTGTGGATAAGATAGTGTTGTATAAAAAAACCTTCAATTCCTAGGATAACATTAAGTTTTTTCATTTTCAATTTTAATTGAGCTTTTAGATGATAAAAGATGCATTATCCTTTAACCTAGATTGCTGGTTTAAAAAAAGAAGAAAGTAGTGCTTCTTAGGTTGTTGGATTTCAGAGGAGAGAAAGTATAAAGAAAATCTCCACTGAGGAAAGCAGGTACACTAAGCTCCACCACCTACCTGTCCCTGGGCTCACAGATGACTTGCTACAAACTCACAGTATCCAGTAGTGACAGGCCTGTCCTTACCTCCTTTGCAGCATGTGCTACCACCTGACCAAGATCCCCTTGCTCCAAGCGTGGTGTGGCTCTGTCATCCTGGGAATGTGGTCGTCCCTCTTCCATTGACTCCCAGTTTGGCCATTCTCAGACTGTGCTTCCTTAGCATGGTAAACTCCAGCTGAATGGCCATAAGTGTTATGTGCTCTATCATTTGTCTGTCAAGGAAATTGACACATAACATTGGTTTACCATTTCCTCCTTTGCAGGAACTCTCTCTCCATAACCGTTGCAGTTTGACACACACATTGAATACCAGTGAAGTAATTTAAGTTTAGCATCACACATTTCTGTAGTTAGAAATCCTACAGAGAGGCTTTTAAAATTATTTTCAGTCTTTTAAAGAACATAATACTTGCTTCAAATAAAACTTTACGAGGAAGGCTAGGATATAAGATAGACAAAAAGTGGAATTGCTCAAGTAGACTGCCTGATTGCCATCTCCGTGTGGTGGTTCTGAGGCACCTTTGGAAACCTCTCAGGCTCCGAGAATGTTGGTTTCATGCTTCCTTAAAATATAATGTGTTGAAACTATATCTAGATTTTTTTTTAAAGCTAACTTTTAAGTATTTTATATTGTGTTAAAGGGTAATACTGTAGGAAATTCACACCTTATGAGGCAAGTGAAAGATTAGCTCTCATGAAAAATAGAGGTGAAAATAATATATCTAAGCAAAGCTTCTCTTTTACAGGCTGGGGCTGGAATGAGTTTCCTTTGTAAGTGTTCCTTTATTGAAATCTACAACGAGCAGATATATGACCTATTGGATTCTGCATCAGCTGGACTGTATTTAAGGGAGCATATCAAGAAGGGAGTCTTTGTTGTTGGCGCAGTGGAGCAAGTGGTAACCTCAGCTGCTGAAGCCTATCAGGTACTCTGCCTTGAGCTCTTTGATGCCTCGATGTGGCATGCTGTGAAAGCACCTTGATCTTAAAAGAGTGAAAACCATTCTGCAGGTCACTGGAAAAATCTGTTGATTGTAATTACTGTGTTTTGTTTATCTGGAATTGTCTTTATTTTTTCTTTGTTCTTGAAAGATCGTTTTGCTGGGTTATACTATTCTGGGCTAACAGTTTTTTTCTCCCAGTACTTTGAAGATATTTTTTCATAGTCTTCTGTCCACTGTCATACTAATTGTAGTTTGTTTCTAGTGATCTGCCTTCTCTCTGTCTGTATTTAAGATTTCTCTTTGTCTTTGGTGTTCTGTATTTTCACTATAGTGTGTTTAGGTGTGAATGTTGCTTTATTTGTCTTCTTGGCCTAAAATAGGATACATGTTACTGATTTGGGCAAAAGCACCATCCTTAGGCCTTGACGTTGGGCAGCAAGGCCGTAAGGCTTGGCTAAAGTAAGTTTTTACAGGTGTGTGTGGAGGGGGAGGTTAAAGGGACCTAATGAACCTCAGTATCTGAATTAAGAGATTTTTCCAGTGAAACTACTCAAACTAAAAGGGATTGTGCCTTGTCTTGAGGAACCAATGAAGGGCAAAAAGAACATCAATCAAGAATCTGTCAGTAAGAAGCAATATTAAGTAAAGCAGACTTTTAAAAATTCTATTATAGAGAACCTAAAAATAAAGTATAGTAGGTAGCGGCAGAGTAGACATGGACTCGTGCACATCAGCTCCTGGCAATCTTGTTTCATTTACATCCCCACTTACTTTCCTACTCTGTATTATTTTGAAGCACATTCCATATATAATATCAATGCTTTTGTAAATATTTCAGTGTGTATCTCAAACATAAAGATTCTTTTTTTAAAAAAGAAAGAAAAGAACAGCAATACCATTGTCACACTTAAAAAAATTTTAAATGTAATTCTTTAATATCATCAAATATTCAATTTAAATTCAAATTTCCAATTTTATAAGTCATTGTTTGCCCATATATTTTCACTTCTCTTTGGTAAATTCCTAAATGTGGAATGGCTTGGTAATATGAAAGGTTTATGTTTAACTTTTTAAGAAACTGTCCAACTGTTTTCCAACATGGTTGTATCATTTTTCATTCCCACTGATAGTAGATGAGAATTCCCATTCCTCCGCATCTTCGTTAACACTTGGTACAGTCAGTCTTTTTTAGTTTTAGCCATTCTAATAGGTGTGTAGTGGAAATCTCATTATGATTTTAATTTGCATTTCCCTGATGACTGGGTATCTTTTCATGTGCTTGTTGCTGATCTGTGCGTATTTATGAAGTATTCGTTCAAATCATCTTTTTCCCGTATCTTAATTGGGTTGTTTATCTTTTTATTGAGTTGTAAGAGTTCCTTATGAATTCTGGATACAAGTCCTTTGTCTGATATATGTGTTATGAATATTTTCTCCCAGTTTATGGCTTGTTTTTTCATTTTCTTAACGGTATCTTTTGGAAAGCAAAAGATTTTAATTTTGGTGAAGTCCAGTTTATCCATCTTTTCTTTTACAGTTCTTGTATTCTGTCTAAAACTTTACCTACCCCAATGTCACAAATATTTTTTTCTATGTTTTAGAAGTTGGAGAGCTTTTCATTTTACGTTTAGGCTTATGATCCATTTCAAGTTCATTTTTGAGTATGTTGAGAAGTAAGGGTCAGTGCTTAGTGTTTTCAAAGAGATATCTAGTTGATCCAGCATGCAGCACCATTTGTTGAAAAAAAAATTTTTTTCCAATTAGATTGCCTTTGCACTTTTGTTGAAAATTAATTGACTGTATAGATGTGAGTCTATTCTGGACTGTATTCTGTTCCATTGATCAACCTACCTTCTTGCAAATACAAAACTGTCTTGATTATTGTAGCTTGTTGCTGAGTAGTAAGTCTTGAGATCAGGTAGGGTAGTTCCTCCAACTTTGTTCCTTTTAACAATTGTTTTGTTTATTCTTGATCCTTTGTATTTTCATATAAATTTTAGCATCAGCTTGTCAATATCTACAAAAAGCCTGCTGGGATTTTGAGTGGGATTGTGGTGAATCTATAGATTTGGGGAGAATTGACATCTTAACTATATCCAAGAACAGTCACTGAGTAGTTTTTGTTTGTTTGTTTGTGTGTATTTTGGTTTTTTTTTTTTTTAATTGTACTTCAGATGAAGGCTTACAGAACAAACAGTTTCTCATGAAACAGTAGTACACATGTTGTTTTATGACATTGGTTAACAACCCCACAACATATTAACCCTCTAAATTCTCAACCTTATTTTTTTTTGGTGAAAATACACATAGCCAAAGATACATCATTTCAAAAATTTCTACATACACAGTTCAGTGACATTCATTACGCTCTTCCAATTGTGCTGTTATTCTCACTTAAGATGGAGGCTTACAGAACAAAATAGTTTCTCATTTAACAGTTACTACAAATGTTGCCCTATGACAATGGTTAACAATCTCACAACACATCAACAATATCCTTACTCAAGCTTGGGTTCCCTATCACCAGCTTCCTTGTCCCCTTCTGCCTTCTGGCCCTTGTCACTGGACTGCTGTACCTCATTAGTCTCATTTGGTTTTACGGGGCTGTCCACTCCCAGGCTGAACAGTGAACCTCGGAGGTAACTTCACCACTGAGCTAAAAGGGTGTCTGGGGGCCATACTTTCAAGGTTTCTCCAGTCTCCTTTAGGCCAGTAAATCTGGTCTTTTTTTTTGTGAGTTAGAATTATGCTCTACATCCTTCTGCAGCTCTGTCCAGAACCCTCTGTTGTGACCCTGGTCAGAGCAGTCAGTGGTGGTAGCCAGGCACCATCTAGCTGTACTGGACTCAGTCCGGTGGAGGCCTTGGTAGCTGTGGACAATTAGTCCTTTGGACTAATCTTTTCCTTGTATCCTGTTCTCTTCATTCTCCCTTGCTCCCGAAGGGATGAGACCAGTGGAGTATCTTAGATGGCCGCTCACAGGCTTTTAAGACCCCAGACACTACTCACCAAGGTAGAATGTAGAGCATTGTCTTTATAAGTAGTGTCATGCCAATTGAGCTAGATGTTCCCCGAGACCATGGTCCCCAGAGCCCTCCACCCAGCAATTCAGTCCCTCAGGGAGTTTGGATGTGTCTATGGGGCTTCCATGACCTTTCCTTGTACAGGTTGTGCTAGTTTCCCCTGTATTGTGTACTGTCTCACCCTTCATCCAAGATACCACTTATCTATTGCCTATTTAGTATTTCCGCCCCCACCCCTCCCATCCCTGGTAACCAACAAAGACTGTTACATTTTGTGTGTGAACTTTTTCATGGGTTTTTACAATAGAGGTCTCAAACAATATTTGTCCTTTTGTCATTGCCTTATTTCACTTAGCATAATGTCCTCCAGTTTCAGCCATGTTATGAGATGCTTCACAGATTCATTGTTCTTTCTCGTTGCATAGTACTCCATTGTGTGTATGTACCATAGTTTGTTTATCCATTCATCTGTTGATGGGCATCTAGGTTGTTTCCATCGTTTTGCTATTGTGAACAATGCTGCCATGAACATAGGTGTGCATATGTCTATTCTAGTGACGACTCTTAGTTCTCTAGGATATATTCCTAGGAGTGGGATTGCTGGATCGAATGGTATGTCTATTTCTAGCTTTCTGAAGAAGTGCCATATCATCCAAAATGGTTGTATCATTTTACATTCCCACCAGCAGTGCATAAGAGTTCCCATCTCCCTGCAGCCCCTCCAACATTTGTTATTTCCAGTGTTTTTGATTCGTGCCAGTAATGCCGGGGTGAGATGGTATCTCATTGTGGTTTTAATTTGCATTTCTCTAATGTGTATTTTGATTTTTGTTTTTTCACTTATGTTTCAAAAATAATAGTATACTGACCAGATTTTCTGTACCTTGCTTTTTTTAAAATATATTTTGTAGTTTTTTGGAGTTTTTCCATGTTTGAGGGACTTTCTTGTTTTTCTGCAGCTATATGAATCTACCATGATTTACTTAATGTTTAATATACAATATTTAATATTATGTAAAGGAAGCATAAAGTACTATCTAAGAAATATAAAAGATACAAATAATTTGCATTTTATACTGTTGTTGGTTAATAAGAGAGGGTTATAATGGCTAACATTTATTTAGTGCTTACTATGTATGGAGCCCTGGTGGCACAGGGGTTAAGAGCTTGGCTGCTAACTAAAAGGTCAGCAGTTCAAATCCACCAGCCACTCCTTGGAAACCCTATGGGGCAGTTCTCTGTCCTATAGACTTGCTGTGATTCAGAACCAACTTGACAGTACCTAATAACAGCAATGAATGTGCCAAGTATTGTGCTAAGTTCCTTGGTATACATTATTTCATTTAGTTTTCAATATACTCTTTGAGGTGTAGTTTTTAATTACTCCTTTTACATATACATATTATGACCTCAAAACTCAAAATGTGGAACCCTGGTGGCACTGTGGTTAAGAGTTCTGCTGGTAGCCAAAAGGTCAGCAATTCAAATCCACCAGCTGCTCCTTGGAAACCTTATGGGGCAGTTCTATTCTGTCCAGTAGGTTCACTATGAGTTGGAATAGACTCAACGGCAATGAGTTTGGTTTCGTTTTGGTGCTCAGAATGTGGACCTCACACCATCAGCATCATCTGGGAGTGTTATGGATTGAATTGTGTCCCCCCAAAATGTGTGTAAACTTGGCTATGTCATGATTCCCAGCATCATGTGATTGTCCACCATTTTGTCATCTGGTGTGATATTCCTATGTGTTGTAAATCCTACCTCTATGAGGTGGAATTAGCAGTAGTTATGTTAATGAGGCAGGACTCAATCTACAAGATAAAGTTGTGTCTTAAGTCAATCTCTTTTGAGATATAAAAGAGAGAAGCAAGCAGAGAGACATGAGGAGCTCATACCACCAAGAAACAAGAACCAGGATAATAACACATCTTTTGGATCTGGGGTTCCTGTGCTGAGAAGCTCCTAGACCAGGAGGAAGATTGATGACAAGGACTTTTCCCTAGAGCCCAGAGAGAGAAAGCCATCCCCTGTGGTCGGTGCTCTGAATTTGGACTTCTAGCCTCCTAGACTATGAGAGAATAAATTTCTCTTTGTTAAAGCCATCACTTGTAGTATTTCTGTTATAGCAGCACTACATAACTAAGAGAGAATTTGGTACCGAGAGTGAGGTGCTGCTCTAACAGATACCTAAAATGTGGAAGCGATTTTGAAATGGTGAATGGATAGAGGCTGGAAGAGTTTTAAAGTGCCTAATAGTAGAAGCCTAGATCTTGCCTCGAAGAGACTGTTGTTGGAATTATGGACATCAAAGACAATTCTGGTGACGACTCAGAAGGAAGTGAGGAGAACTGTTATGCTGGAGACAATGCAGATGAAGAGAAATGGCAGCAGCAGAACCAGGAGACCAGCGCAAAACAGTGCTGGAACCGACCCACGGAGCGAAAGAGCTGAGTGCCTTTGGCAGGAGGTTTCCTGGTGGAGTGGGGTGCCTTTGAACATTTATCACTAGATCTGGGCTTGCTGATCCATGGAACAAGAGAGATCAGTGCCTTCCGGCAGAAGTTTACTGGTGGAGTAGGGTGCCTACAGGCACTTATCGGTGGAGCTACAGAGCTGTGGAACACTTGCCCCAGCAGGGCAGACACGGGTGGTGAGGCCCAGAGGCCAAGAGGCCAAGGAACCAGGAAGCAGAAGTCGAAGAGACAAGGAACACCGAAAGGAGAGTTGCCTCAGTCTCAAAAAGTATAGAGCCAAGACCTCTGAGGTCTCAAAGGGTGGAGTCACCACTCAGATGGACAAGAAGAACGGGGTCGCCCAATTTCAAGGGAGCAGAGTGGCTGTTCCAGTGGGCCTGGAAGGCGGAGCTAATGGCCAGGGTCGAGGGGCCTCCACTTAGAATCTGGAGAGTGTGACAAATACCTAGAGTCTGGAGGGCAGGGCCATTGTGTAAATTGTCTCAGAGAACAGAGGATTATTTTCAAGACTTGAGGGCTAATGTAATGTGTTCTGCTGACTTGCTTGGTGCCTGTTATCCCTTTGTTCCCTCCAGTTTCTCCCATTTATAGTAAAAATGTCTAGCTTGTGCCTGTTCCACCATTGTACTTGAGAAGCAGATAACTTATATTCTAGATTTCACAGTTGAAGAGGAATTTTTGGATTTTGGATTTGGAGATGATCTGAGACTTTTCGCCATGATATGATGGGGTAAATGTATTTAACATGTGGCAAGGACATGAATTTTGGGGTACCAAAGGGTAGAATGTTAGGGATTGCATTGTGTCCCCCCAAAAATTGTGTAAACTTGGCTAGGCCATGATTCCCAGCATTATCTGATTGTGCACCATTTTGTCATCTGATGTGATTTTCCTGTGTGTTGTAAATCCGACCTGTATGATGTTAATGAGGTGGGATTAGTGACAGTTATGTTAATGAGGCATGAGTTAGTCTACAAGAATTAGGTTATGTCTTAAGTCAATCTCTTTTGAGATATAAAAGAGAGAAGTGAGCAGAGAGACATGGGGACCTCATACCACCAAGAAACAAGAGCCAGGAGAGTAGTGCGTCCTTTGGACCCAGGGTCCCTGCACTGAGAAACTCCCCGACGGGAAGATTGATGACAAGCACCTTCCCCCAGAGCCAACAAAGACAGAAAGACTTCCTCTGGAGCTGGCGCCCTGGATTCGAACTTCTAGCCTCCTAGACTGGGAGACGATAAATTTCTCTTTGTTAAAGCCATCCACTTGTAGTATTTTTGTTATAGCAGCACTAGGTGACTAAGACAGGGAGCTTGTTAGAAATGTCAACTCTGAGAGCCTCCTCAGCCCTACTGAATCAGAATCTACATTTTAAGAAGATCCTCAGGTGATTCATATGCACATTAAAGTTTGAGATGTCTTGCCCTATGGGATAAGTACCCACATTCCCATTTTACAAATATGGGAACTGATCCTTGAAAAGGTTAAACTGGCTCCAGACCACGCAGCTCATAAATGATGGAGCCAGGGTTTGAACTTAGGTTCATCTGATTCGAGAACCTGCAGTCTGAACCTTCATGGTTTCATAGGGAGTAGGGAAGGAAAAAAACAATTCTTTGAAGGCCAAAATTGCTGACAAAACTTTGGCTTTCAAGGTAATGTAGAGGTTTATCTTGTCCAACTTTCTTATTGTCTATACAAGGAAAGACATTCAAAGAGATTTTGTGATTTGCATTAAGTTAATACAAACAGAGAGTGGCAAAACCGGTTCTAGATCATAAGCCTTCTGATTTCTTGTTCATTCTCTCTCCATAATAATTTGAGAATGTTCCCCGGTGGGCCAGTATTCCTTCTCACTACTTTTTACAGATTTCCTACTGATAATTTTGGTGGCTGTTGTGCACCACTTGTGATACTATAATTTCACTTAGTGAGCTAGATAACAGTGGCAAGGCCATACATTGCCCACCCCTATTTTAGAGGGGAGATATCCTTTGTGTAAATTTTGTTTAAGCAGATAATTAGCTATATGCCAGTATTTTTCTTATTAAAATTAATGATTCTCTGGTGCTTATTTTATGTCTTAAGTTTTTCTTAAATGCACTTACTGTTACTTCTTTTCACATATTTTCGTTTTGCCTAGGTATTGTCTGGAGGATGGAGAAACAGACGTGTGGCGTCGACCTCAATGAATAGAGAATCCTCTAGGTCTCATGCAGTCTTCACAATTACAATAGAGTCAATGGAGAAGATAAATGAGACTGTGAACATCCGGACCTCCCTCCTCAACATGGTGGATTTAGCAGGCTCTGAAAGGCAAAAAGATACCCATGCAGAAGGGATGAGGTTGAAGGTAACAGTGAAATTATGGTCTTCAACTTGTGTGTGAATTCTTACTAGAAGTCAGTTCCAAACAAAGTGTTGTGTGGGCTACAAAGAAATAAGAAATTGCTTCCATCTGAATGAAACAGATTTTGTTGTGGGGTGGAGACAGTAAACATACATGGAATAGGACAAGTCTGTCAGAAGCAGGAGTGTTTGAATTCATACCAGGGGGTTAATGGTATAAGTTGCAGCAGAGGTCTGAGGAAGAAGCGTGTGACGTGAACTGCTTGGGGGAAGGCTAGAAAAGAAGTAGTTCTTGAGTCTCAAAGGGAACAGGATTTGGGGAGGCAGAGAGGAGCAGAGACTACATGCTTGGCAGGCGGACATCTCAAGGGTCATTGTGGTTGCAAAGTGTGTAGGACATTTCAGCATGGACCCAGTGGCTGGGTTAGGGTTAGGTAAGCAGGTAGATGCAGATCATTGAGGACCAGGAGTGCCAGGCCAAGTTTGCACTCAGCTGTTACTAGGAAACCCTTAAAAGTTTTGAGTAGATGAGTGATTTCATGAAGAATTATAAAAACTTAGCCATCTGGACCTCCAATGCTAGATTCAAGAGGGGAGAGCCTGAAGAGAAAGGAGACAAGTTAGGCTGTTGAATATTTCAGGTGTGAAGGGTTAAGGGCCTAGTCCTAGGCTAAGGTGTCAGCAGTGGAATCAGAGGTTCTACATGTGTTATATAGACTGCAGTACATGTTGTCAATAAAATACATGTGGATTCTATAGGATGTATGTGGGCTAGGGGAGGAGAGTTGGGAATGGTGGAGGAAAGATCTTACTGCATTATAAGTGAGGATTTGAGCCTTTAAGCTCTCAGCAGTTTCAGGCAATTTAAGGCTTGTGTTTCTATTGACACATAATAATAATAGCATACACTTATAATAGCACACATGCCAGCACTGTTCTTAGTGTGCTGCATATATATTAACTCCTTTAACTTTCCCAACAACTCTGGGAAATAGGTACTATTATCCTTTTTATTTTACGGTTAAAGAAACAGAAGTCAGTTATCCAGGGTCACACAGCTAATAAGCTCAGATTCAAGCTGATGTAGTCTAGCTCCACGAACAGTGCTCTCAGCCATGGTACTATACCGCCTTTCTCATTTATTCAGTGATAATGAATAGTAGCAACTCTGAATTTAGTACATCTTGCTTTATACTTTTCATTCTTTTTCTCTTTTTTGTCTATACTTCCACCATTGCAGATGCAGATACTGAAGTATGCTATCTACAGTAAAAATCCAATGTGATTAGCCCAAATATTTTTCATGTCTTCTCAACCCAATGTATTATTATATTATACTTTAGGAGTCCCTGGGTGATAAAAATGATTAATGCATTTAGCTGTTAACTGAAGGGTTGAAGGTCCAAGTCCACCCAGAGGTGCCTTAGAAGAAAGCCTGGTGATCTACTTCTGAAAAATCAGCCATTGAAAATGCTGGGGAGCACAGTTTTACTGTGGCACGCATGGGGTTGCCACAAGTCTGAGCTGACTCCAAGAGCCTCCAAAATCATTAGTAGGAAATTTGTAAAGGGCAGTGAGAGGAATACTGGTCCATTGAGGAACATCCTCAAATTATTCTCCTTTCCCTGTCCTCTTTCTGTGCCCTCTTCATGATACAGAAAGAGAATGAACAGGAAATCACAAGGCTTAGGTTTTATTATACTTTATAGAATTTGAATTTTGTTTGTAATAAGTTCGTCAGTGGCTTTGAGGGGCTGAAAGGTAGGTTATTAGTTATCACATCCCTATAATGTATTGCAGTGGTTAAGAGCTCAGCTGCTAACCAGAAAGGCCAGCAGTTCGAATACACCAGCTGCTCCTTGGAAACCCTATGGGGCACTTCTGCTCTGTCCTGTAGGGTCGCTATGAGTCAGAATTGACTTGACAGCAATGCATATTTTTTATAATATAGCGAACATTTAACACAAGGATTGGAAAATATGCCTATTAATGTACCACCCCAACTTTTTTTCTCTGGTCTTTTCTGGTCTTTATCCTTACCTATAGATCAATTTTTGGATTGTTGCAATCATGAGGGGAATTGATGTAATTTTTTTCCTTCACATGATTTTTTGTGCTTGTCTTTGAACACTAAATTTCAGTGTCTATCAAATTGGAGCAGGGTGATAGCTGAGCACATCTTTTTGTTGAAAAATTAGTTATCCTTAACTACTTTGGCCCTGCCTTGTCTTTCCATCCAGAGCTGTCACCCCTGCTTGAACTACTTTAATTCAGAATGCCAAAAAGTAAGCAGTGTACCTAACTTTTTTTCTTTTTCCCCAACACCTCAGGAAGCAGGTAATATAAACCGATCATTGAGCTGCCTGGGCCAAGTGATTACTGCGCTTGTTGATGTGGGCAACGGGAAACAGAGGCACGTTTGCTACAGAGACTCCAAACTCACCTTCTTACTGCGGGTAAAGTAGATCAGCGGGTTCCTGGGCTCTTAGTTTTGATTATGCTCACTATGGCAGATAGTGGGACAATCTCTCAGCCTTCCTAGCAAGAATGTACGTTACCATTTGCCTTAGAAAGGCCTTGTGGTTTCTCACCTGAAAATGTGCACCATTCATATCATTCAACAGGATTCCCTTGGCGGTAATGCCAAAACAGCCATAATTGCTAATGTTCATCCTGGATCCAGGTGTTTTGGAGAAACCCTGTCAACGCTTAATTTTGCTCAAAGAGCCAAGCTGATTAAAAACAAGGTAAAAATTCTTCTGAGCACGCTTTATTAAACAAACTAGAAAAATATTTACACTTGCAGCATCCCATTTCTCTGATTACCCTAATATTAACCTTACTTTTTTTTATTTCTTTATGAAAGCTTATCTTAACTTCAAGATTTCCATCTTCTTTTTCATACAGCCATTTCATGTAGCAGGCCTCTGTATCATGAGTGTAATTGGAGACCCAGGTTAGATCTTAGGGGTGTTATTGTTTTGCTAGTTTTTCCTTTGTAATTGGTTTGGAGACTAAACTTACTTGCCTAAACCATGCTAGCAGACGTCTGTGTGTGTGTGTGTCTGTCTGTCTGTCTGTCTGTTGGGTGGTCCACTATGAAAATGATTTGATAACACTGACAACTTTGTCTTTCAAGTTGTCTATGACCCCAGGGATTCCATGTTTTACTTTATATACAGGAAGCTTCCTTGCTGTTGGTGTACACCAGAGGTTGGCAAACGTTTTTGTAGACTTCTTGGACCATTTGGTCTCTGTCCTAACTACTCAGCTTTGCTTTCTAATGCAGAAAGCAGCCATAAATAATGTGTAAACAAATGGGTGTGGCTGTGTTCCAACCAAACTTCACTTACAGAAACAGGCAGTGGGCTTGGTTTGACCCATGGGCATAGTTTGCCAAGCCCTGGTATAGACTGTCAAAAGACAAGGAGTTCACCACTTGCTTTGAAGAGGTTGGAGACCTCTTTGGTTCCAGATAAAAGAATCCTAGTGCCATAAATTGGCTGATTAATTTCCTCTCTCCTTAGAAGGGGAAAATTGGTCATTCTTATCTCAAAAGTAAGCGCCAAGATCATCTGACCATCTAATTATGGTGAGAGTGAACAGGTCCATGTTGCCCCTTCACCTTCAGCCAAAACAGTCCCCTCAACCCCTGAGGTAGTCGCATACAACATTCAAGGGAAGTATAGTCGATTCTCGTTATTTGCGTTAGTTATGTTCTATAAAGTGGCCGCAAACACTGAAATAGTGAATGCTAAGCCGTTGCTCCTAGGAGAAATACAGGCTTGGTTTCTATGAGGCTCTGCTAACAACATTTTCTTCAACCTATCAATGTATGCATACATCATGGTTGGTAAAGTAGGAGGTCAGCGAAAACGAGGGAAACCCTCAATGAGATGGTTTGACATATAACCAGAACAATGGACTTAAAGATGCCAGTGATCATAAGGGTGATGGAGGACTGGGCAGTGTTTCATTCTGTCATACATAAAGTCTCCATGAGTTGGAGCTGGAAACTAACAACAGCAAACAATATATTACCTTGTCTTCTGTGTGTTTCTGTTTAAAGATACTTTTTAAATATGTATTGTTAATTCAATAACTTTCAACTCTCGAAAACAGCACTATAGCTCATGCCTGAACAAAGCTTATCTAACACTCATATTTTCTCTGTAAGGCACGTCACACAGCCTTGCACTTAGGAACACGACACAGCACTTCAGCACTACACTTGAGGACCGTTTTATATAACTGACATAAAGCACAAAAATGCGAAAAATGTGGTACTAAAGAGACACTGAAAAGAACACTTGTTTACAGTTTGGGAATTGGAACAAAAAGCTAGAGTGTCGCCTTCTTCGACCTCAGCTGAGAACGTGTGCCTTGAGTGACTCAAATTTTCTGCCACTCTGTGCATGCCCGTAAATGACCACAAAAGCATTGCAAGTATTGATTTTGGGGTTACAAATAAATTTTAGAAAGTAGGCAAATTTGCAAATATGGAATCCATGGATATGGTGATCAACTTGTAGGTTTTGTTTCTTTTCTTTCTTCTTCTTTTTTTTTTTCTTTTAAATTAAACGTCTTTTCTGGGGCCACACCTAGGTAAATCAGAAAAGTCATTCATCTTATTTTCTTAGAGTATAATCCATACTGAGGGATTTGCAGTATGAAGAGAAAAAATGACCAGAGTTTTCTGTCCCTATTTCTGGGACTTACTGGAAGCCTTTGGAGAGTGGAGAACTGCAGTGACAATTAGAATTATGATGTCACCAATGTGATAATGATGTCAAAATGTACAGGCATGCCTCATAATGCGGCTGGCCATAAGAATTGGAAGCAACTGAAAATAGCTTATTAACACATAAAACAGCAAAGCTAGGATCCTTATACTAGTCACTATCTATGGTAAGTCCCCCTGCTGCAGCCTAGCAGTGGGAACTGTCTCATTGCTAGGGGCCAGGCTCTCTGGGACTTGTTTAAAGATGAGCTATTTAAATCTCTCCCAATGGGCAGACTAGGCTACGACAAGAACTCAGGGGACCTTGGGGCTGCCAGCAGGTTTCTTCCCTCACTGAGTGTCAGGTGTTTCAGAACTGAGTCCGTTTAACCTGGGTGGTGCTCAGCTATTGGCCCTTGTGGTCACCCTGTAGGTATCATGGCCTTTAGAACTTGTCTCAAATGAGGCATTTCTTTAAGAAAACCAAAGATGATATTTAGTGTGGTGAAAACCAGATGGAGCTGTCAAGCCACCTTATCCTTCCAGGAGGGCTCTTAAGAGATTCCTCTGAGAAGGGTTGTTTCTGCCAAGCTGATGGACTTCAGGCCAGCCCTGTAGGTCATCACGCTCTTATAGGCTACGCTCCTTCACCACTGTGTGCTAGGACAGGGCGATGCACCCATGGAGGGGTGTACTCTTCTCTGGGACAGAGAAGCTGTCCTTTGGGAGAAGGAAGTGTTAGGTGAACATACCTAGAACCCAAGGGTGATCCAGTCCAACAGCACCCAGGCCTGGTCAGCAGAGGTGGAAGGTAAGTGGGAGCTGAGGGGAGGAGTAGTGAGGGGGCAGAGAGCTGGCTGGCACTGGTCTCTCTCTGGCCCTATGTGTGAAGGCACAGAGAAGGGAAGCTTCCTCCCCATGCCAGCACACTGTGATTCTGGTGGCCTTTGGACTGCTGGTGAGATGGAAGTGCAGCTTCCTTTGGTGTTCCTCACTCCACATCAGACAAACAAATGTAAACATAGGACTGTACAATTCAGAGAACATTCTTCTAATGCTTCCTTAAAAATTCTTAAACAGGCAGTGGTAAATGAAGACACCCAAGGAAATGTGAGCCAGCTGCAAGCTGAAGTGAAGAGGCTCAAAGAACAACTGGCCCAGTTTACTTCAGGGCAGGTACTACCAGAGAGCTTTCTGACCAGAGGTAAGATGAGCACCATGTCCTTTATCCTGGGAAGGCCACGTGTTAATACTAGTATGAGAACCCTTGATGATAGATTGTCACAACATGATAATACTACCCAGGATTTTCCACAAGTATCTGCCCATATTTATCCCTTTCTGTTTATTTCACCTGCACAGGAACATGGTACTTTGTCTGTAGTCAGACACACATACCAGAGGCACTGAGTTCTGTGAGATATGGTGGGAAGAGGGAATTGAAATAATTTTGAATAATTCATCTGTAATTCGTGCTAAAAAGAGATACTAATAAATTATGTTTAGATCGACTTCTAAGATTCTGTCATACCGTATATAATCTATTTATGTTTGCAAAACAGGATAAGAGAGATTTAATTTTTCTTCCAAGAATAGCTAATGTGTAGCATGAGTTAATATGAAATCCATAAAACCATGAGAGTGAATTAGATCTCAAGAAAGATAGGCACACAACCCAAAGAGACTCTCTCAATTTATTTAGAGCCACTTCTAAGATTCTGTCATAACCGTATGTAATCTGTATACATTTACTAAATAAAGAAACTTATTTTTTGTTAAAGAATAATATGTAGAATGGGTTAATTTGAATCTATAATCCTGTGATGTCCGTCTGGTTCTTTTAGGTTAGTTGAGAGCAGTCCATCAAAGGCTGCCTGTTATAGTTTATCTTTTGGTTTTAAAATTTTGAGAAATAAACCCTTTTTTCCCCTTTTTTCCTTTCATCCTTACTGGATCAATTACAGACCAAGAGAAGACTAATTATGTGAAGTATTTCCAAGAGGCAATGTTGTTCTTTAAGAAATCTGAACAGGAAAGGAAGGTAGGAAACTGAATTTGGTATAATGGGGATTTGAGATAGTTCAGGTTTTTACTGTGGTTATTATTGCCTTACTAAGTGAAGTAAATGGCACCAAGTAAATAAAGGAAGGCTGTGAAAAATCTAATTTTACCTTTAAGATTAAATGTGAATTAAAAAAAATCACTCATATGTAGCCAAATGGTCAACAATTACTTTAAAACAAAGGTGAGAATGTAAGGGGGCAGGGAAACTAGATTAATGGAAACAGAACAACCAGAATGCAAATGGGGAATGCTCACACATTGTAAAGAATATAACCAATGTCACTGAGCAACTTGTGTAGAAATTGTTGAATGGGAACCTAAACTGCTGTATAAACCTTCACCGAACACACCGTAAAATACTATAAAAAACAAAAATAAAAACAAAAGATTAAATGTTCAGTTAGTGTTTATTTGTGGGTTTATGAAAATTTAAGGAAGCTGAATTATTCTTGTTTAACCAAATTGTGACTTTCTTAAGGCTCTGATAGAAAAAGTTACCCAATTAGAAGACCTCACCATCAAAAAGGAAAAATTTATTCAATCTAATAAAATGATCGTGAAATTTCGAGAAGATCAAATAATGCGGCTGGAGAAGCTCCACAAGGAATCTCGGGGAAGCTTTCTGCCTGAGGAACAGGATCGTTTGCTCTCAGAATTAAGAGATGAGATTCAAACTCTGCGAGAACAAGTGAGTACATGGCATTTAAAAAGAAATTCAGAGGAAATGTAAATTTGTCACTGAATTCTTCTAATTTTGTACAATGAAAATTGTTTTAAATGAACTGACAGTATGATTGTATATTTCCTTTTCCCGCTTTCCAGAATAGGACACCTGAAGCGAAAAGGTAGGAAGGTGTGGTGTTGCTGCTGCAATAGAACTCAACCGCAGCAGGCCAAGCGTAATTTTACCCTAGTGGGCAGTTGTGGTTATCTGAATGGGCAGTCTATTTAGAGTTGAGCCCTTCAAAGTTTTTTTGTTTTTCTTTTTCCCTGGGGAGGATGGATGGGTAAATAACAGGCCCATGGTTAGAAAGCAAAGATAATCTGTTATCCATTTTTTGTATATCTTTCCAGAGGTTTTTTTTTTTAAATGTATATTCAAACTATTTGTATAGTTTTATTCCTTTTTTCACAAAAGACAGCACACCATATGCACTTTTCTGCACCTTGCCATTTTCATTTAGTATTATATCTTGGAGGGTATTCCAACTTGGTTGTCAGAGTTTCCTTATTCTCTCCCCCCACACCCACCGTATATTTCTTTGCATGAAGAGTCAGCTACAGTGCACACCCTTGTGCTTATCTCCTCGGGCACCTGGGTAAAAGCTGTAGAATCAGATGTAGAATGACAGAGTTGTTACATGAACATTTCAGTCGGATCACAAATGCCAAGTTAACTTTCCACAGTGGTTGGCTTTTTGGAAAGCCTTGTTCATTAAGGAAATGTATATAAATATGTCATGTCTGTAATTCTTCTGTCACAGATCGAGCACCACCCCAGAGTTGCAAAGTATGCTATGGAAAATCATTCCCTCAGGGAGGAGAATAGAAGACTGAGATTATTAGAGCCTGTGAAAAAAGCCCAAGAAATGGACGCCCAGACCATTGCAAAACTAGAAAAAGCTTTCTCTGAAGTATGTGACGCAGAAAAAAATGACAAAGGTGAGGGATGAGTGTATAAATACCTTGTAAGGGAGGCCCTTTTAAAGCATGTTTTCATTTAGCCTCCAGACCTGATCTGCCAACATCTTATGTACATGTTAGTCTTTTATGTTATCAAGAGACATTTTCTAAACTTTAAAAAAAAAAAAAATCACAGTAGTAAATTATGTAGGCTGATAGAGCAAGGAAGTGCCCATTATATTTCCAATTTCTGTTTTACTGAGAAAAGATTTCTTCAGATAATACTCTTATTTTTTATTAAATGGAATTTTCTAAAGTATTTCTAAAGCTTAACTAACCACACCATGAGTAAATGCAGAGTTGAAGTGCTTATCAGCCTGGTTAAATTCTGTTCACTGTAAGCGACAGCAGGCAGGTCAGACTCCTGATCCACCCAGCAATGTCTCGGTCCTGATGTCGTGATTGCCGGTCATACTTGCCAGCATACACTCTGTTACATGTTATTTCCATCAATTTACTTTTACTCTCGGAAAAGTGACATAGTCAGTCCTAAATCTAACTTACAGGCTTGACAGCTGTCAGTGTTAATCCCCTGGGATTTGGTAGCAGAGTCTATATTTGCCCTATTAGAGTTAACATTGTCACGGTCTTTTATCACACCCTGTCTCTGCCTTTGTTTTTGTTGTTGTTGTTTTAGGTTGAAACTGAGAAAGTCCCGATCAGTTTTTCCCCTTAATTTTTTTTTTATTGTGATAAAATACATATGACAAAAAAATTGCCATTTTAATAATTTTTAAGTGTGCAATTCAGTGGCGTTAATTACACTCACCATGTTGTGTGACCATCACTGTCTTTCCAAAAGCCTAATCTCTCTGATCTGCCCTCATAAAGAAATGTATTTGTTTTTTTGCTTTTTAAATTTTCTTCTCCAAGCCTTCATTCATGCTCTTACAGCTTAATAAATTCACAGTATTGAGGTTGGGGAGAGACTAAGATTTTAAACACAAAGTTAGGATCATGTTTTCTGTATTATTTCAGCTGTTTTTCCCTACAGTGTTCTGTGTCATTGGCCACTGTGGCCTCAATACTTCCTTGACTTACTGCTTTCAACAGATGCTAATGGGAATCTAGGCCCCATTAGCTTGTAAACATCCATCATTCTCCAAACCACTTTTACCTGATATTTTCCCACACTGAAACTCAGTAGGCTCTCTTCAGTGTATTCAGTCTTCTAAGCAATTTCTGAAAATTAGTATTTTCTACCTGGTAAATCTACCATGCATCTGTCAGTTTGTCATACTTTGGTGGCTTGTGTGTTGCTGTGATGCTGGAAGCTATGCCACCAGTATTTCAAATACCATCAGGGTCACCCTAGGTAGACAGGTTTCAGTGGAGCTTCCAGACTAAGACAGACTAGGAAGATAGACCTGGCAGTCTACTTCTGAAAAAATTGGCCAGTGAAAACCTTATGAATAGCAGCAGGACATTGTCTGTTATAGTGTCGGAAGTTGAGCCCCTCAGGTTGGAACTCACTCAAAATATGACTGGGGAAGAATAGGAATTCCAGCACACTTAATTGTGCTTATGTGGAACCTGTCCATAGACTAAGAGGCAGTCATTCGAACAGAACAAGCGAATCCTGTGTGCTTCAAAATCGGAAAAGTGTGCGTCAGGGTTGTATCCTTTCACCATACTTATTCAGTCCGTATGCTGAGAAAATAATCCGAGAAGCTGGACTATATGAAGAAGAACGGGGCATCAAGATT
This sequence comes from Dugong dugon, assembly GCA_030035585.1. Lineage (NCBI taxonomy): Eukaryota > Metazoa > Chordata > Mammalia > Sirenia > Dugongidae > Dugong > Dugong dugon. Next base: position 22,633,643 of record CM057481.1, on the reverse strand, counting down.
AGTGGAAGACTTCATTAACAACCTACAATATGAAGATGACACAACCTCGCGTGCTGAAAGTGAAGAGGACTTGGATCAAAGACTACCAGCCTTCAGTATGGATTACACCTCAACATAAAGAAAACAAAAATCCTCACAACTGGACCAATAAGCAACATCATGATAAATGGGGAAAATATTGAAGTTGTCAAGGATTTCATTTTACTTGGATCCACAATCAGTGCCAGTGGAAGAAGCAGTCAAGAAATCAGACGATGTATTGCATTGGGCAAATCTGCTGCAAAAGACCTCTATAGTCTTCAAAAGCAAAGATGTCACTTTGAGGACTAAGGTGCGCCTGACCCAAGCCATGATATTTTCAGTCGCCTCGTATGCATGTGAAAGCTGGACAGTGAATGAGGAAGACTGAAGAAGAACTCATGCCTTTGAATTATGGCGTTGGAGAAGAATATTGAATATACCGTGGACTGCCAAGAGAACGGCTAAGTCTATCCTGGAAGAAGTACAGCCAGGGTGGTCCTTCCTTGGAAGCGAGGATGGTGAGACTTCGTCTCGTGTACTTTGGACATGCTATCAGGAGGGACCAGTCCCTGGAGAAGGGCATCATACTTGGTAAAGTAGAGCATCAGTGAAAAAGAAGACCCTCGATGAGATGGATTGACACAGTGGCTGCAACAATGGGTTCAAACACAGTAGCAACGATTATGAGGATGGCGCAGGACCAGACAATGTTTAGTTCTGCTGTGCATAGGGTTGCTGTTAGTTTGAACTGACTTGACGGCACCTAACAACAACCACCACCTAGTGGTTGATAAGTTCTTTCACCTTGCTGCCTTTGCTGTTTGTTTCCTTTTCTAAATAATCCGTAGACTGTTAACATTAGCTTTTACTATTAATTGCTGCAAAGTTCAACTGTTGATGTTTCTCCATCCTGCATTATGCATGTTGCTTCACTCATTGTTTGCACCTTCTCCAGCTGGAAAAAGCATTGCCTTAAATATGCTCCTCCATCCTGTGGCCTCTCAGCTTCTTAAATGCAACTTCTACTACTCTTTGATGTTGAGTCCTGTGTCTCCTGCTGAATTACAGGCTCTTGTGGTTTAGGGCCCACCTTCTAACCCATTTCTCTTCCTTTTCCACCTTGTGCCTCAGATTGACACCTGACAAAGCACTTAGAAAATGTGTTCTGTTATTTTTTTGTCCTTTCAAAGACTGAGGTGGTTTCCTTCTTATCAGGTCAGCAAGGTTTCTCTCCTAAAGCTCCAAAAGAGCCATGCTCATTGGCAAACACTGAGAAGTTAAAAGCACAACTCCTGCAAATTCAGACAGAGCTGAATAATTCAAAGCAAGAATATGAAGAATTCAAAGAACTAACGAGGTAAAGTGTAAATATACATACATGCTTACCTGTTTTAGTATCTTTTAATGCTGCTGGTTCACTTTAGTGTTTAACATTGGTGATTTAATTAGACACTTCACTTTAGATATTAAACCCCCACATTAGCAACTAATTTTTGTTTTGACCTGAAGAGAAAAGGCTTGCTTTTGGCTCTTTAGTAATACATTTAATGAACTGTATGATGTGAATGTTTTAAGCAATGCTTCTGTTGAGATGAGTGTCTATTGGACTTACATTGTACATTCTTCATCTGGTTACCTAATTTCAGTCACTGTTGTTATGAACTAAATCAGGAGTTTTAGAAATTATATGTTTATTAATATTCTTACTTGATGCTCATTTTGTAAAAGAAAACAAAGATAAATAATATTAAAGATAATTCATATGAGAACTAAAATTCATCCTATTGTAAAATATAAGGAGCCCTGATGGCACAATGGTTTAGCACTTAGCTACTAACTGAAAGGCTGGTGGTTCGAACCCACCCAGGAGCTCTGCAGGAGAAAGACCTGGCGATCTTCTGTAAAGATTACAGCCTAGAAAACCCTCTAAGGCATCTCTACTCTGTCATATGGGGTCACTATGAGTTCAAATCAGCTTGCACCTGACAGCCTAACAGCACCTAACAATAGCAGCAACAGTCATAAAATATAGTTAAGGAAATGTTTGCTTTAAAAATAACATATATGGCATCATTATGGATTATTTAGGCTTTTAAAATTCGAGCTCTACTATTTACTAGTTGTGTGCGTTAAATAGTCATCAACTTCTCTAAGCTGTATATTACCCAGCTGGAAAATAAGGGTAATAATCTGAAAGAATGTCTCTGATTAAAAGATACAACTGTAAAGTTATATGAGAGTATAAATTACAACCCACTGCCGTTGAGTTGATTCGGACTCATAGAGGCCATGTGGGACAGAGAAGAACTGCTCCATAGGGTTTCCAAGGCTGTAATCTTCACAGAAGCAGACTGCTACATTTTTCTCCCGTGGAGCAGCTGGTGGGTTCGAACCACCAACAAGCGCTTAACCACTGTGCCACCAGGGCTCCTTATAAATTATACAGTACTCTACAAATGTATGACATTACTTATTACCTGAAATACTCAACTTTATTATATCTTTTAGGAAAAAGCAGCTAGAATTGGAATCAGAGCTTCAGTCTCTGCAAAAAGCGAACTTTAATCTTGAAAACCTTCTGGAAGCAACCAAAGTCTGCAAGCGGCAAGAAGTTTCTCAGCTCAATAAAATTCATGCTGAGACCCTTAAGGTAGGTAGTCTGAAGCAATACTTCATCTTAAATCCGTGCAATCTCATTTTGCTAATAATGGAACGGGTGCATGGTTCTCCTCTAGCTCCAGGTAGAATCCCTTCCAGTCAGTTAACCTAGGGGTGGCACTGGTTCTCGTGTTCTGGCACGTACCCCACGGGCAGGGTGGTGTAGGAAAGAATGCACCATTTAGAATCAGACCTAGGTTCAAATTCCAGTCTGCAACTAACCTTCGACAGGGTTTCTTGACTTCTGAGCCTCGTATTTCTTGTCTCTAAACTGCGGATGAGGATGATTTAATTGCAGGTTTGTTAGAGCGCTGCATGAAGTCATTAATACAATGTCTGGCATGCAGTTGATGTCAGTAAATGACAGCTGTTGCTCTCATGTATCATGTGCTTCAACTTGCAGTGGAAGATTAGGAATCCTAAAGACAAAGACCACTAAAGGATTGTAGGTAACACCGGGAATAACAAGGTTTTCTCCCTAAAAGCCATAGCCCTCCAAAAAGAAAAAATGTGCGAGCATCTGAGAATGAGGAGAGAGAAGGGGAAACGCAGAGGGAAAGCACCGGAAGGTGATGATGATGATAATTTTAGCTTTTGTGCCAAATTCTCTGAGGGTTAAAAAAAAAAACCTTCCTTATGCATCTTAAACTTTTTTAAAACATTAGAAGTTTATGTATCTATAATGGTTGTTTTTAGTAGGGCTGTTTTTTGTAGAAGACTTCTTATTAAAATAATTTTATTCATTTTTTTTTTTTATCCACATGAGAAATTTTTAAAGGTGCAAAGGAAGTACAGTGACAAGTGTCTTTCCTTCTGCTGTCCTTCTAGCCATCCAGGACCCTTCTTGGAGGCAATCAGTGTTACCAAGTCTTCTCGTGCTTTATTTTCCTTCATTTCCTTACTTTCTTCTTTTACACACGTGGTAGCATATTATGCACATTGTTCTACACCTCGGGTGTGTTTTTGTTTTTTTGTCTTCTTACTCTAAGTATAACGATATTTTAGAGTTAGTCCCATGTCTGAGGGAAAAGAAGTGCTCTCCTTTTTTTTGGTTTTTCATTTTGTTCAAAAATCTGTTTTATGGATATAACATGACTTAACCTGGAAAGTGCAATCTTTTTCTTCGAAAGGTAGAATTTTTTTGTCTGCTTTTTTTTAAAAAGTAGCCTTTAAAATATGTTAGTGTAGGAAATTATTTTAAAATACTTGCAGAATATTGCAAATTATCTTATAACCCTGTGTTTGTAACACCTTAAAACCAAACCAAATTTGTTGCTGTTGAGCCGATTCCAACTCATAGTGGCCCTATAAAACAGAGTAGAATTGCCCCATAGGATTTCCAAGGAGCAGCTGGTGGATTCGGTTAGCAGCCAACCTCTTAACCACTGCGTCACCAGGGCTCCATTGCAAGACCTTAGCACAGTAGAATTAGAGAGCTTGAAGCACTTTGACTTTCTAGTCCTACCTCATTGGTTTATAGGGGAGCAAACAGGACAAAGGGGATTAAAAGGTTTGTCATGGTTGGCATAGCACTTCAGATCTTTTGTTGCTGTTTTTAATTTTTTTTTTTTTAATTGTACTTTAGATGAAGGTTTACAGAACAAATAGTTTCTCATTAAACAGTTAGTACACATATTGTTTTATGACATTGATTAACAACCCCATGACATGTCAACACTCTCCCTTCTTGACCTTGGGTTCCCTATTACCAGCTTTCCTGTCCCCTCCTGCCTTCTAGTCCTTGTCCCTGGGCTGTTGTGCCCCATTAGTCTCATTTTGTTTTATGGGCCTGTCTAATCTTTGGCTGAAGGGTGAACCTCGGGAGTGACTTCATTACTGAGCTAAAAGTGTCAGGGGGCCATACTCTTGGGGTTTCTCCAGTCTCTGTCAGGCCAGTAAGTCTGGTCTTTTTTTGTGTGTTAGAATTTTGTTCTACATTTTTCTCCAGCTCTGTCCAGTACCCTCTGTTGTGATCCCTGTCAGAGCAGTCAGTGGTGGTAGCCGGGCACCATCTAGTTGTACTGGGCTCAGCCTACTGGAGGCCGTGGTAGTTGTGGTCCATTAGTCCTTTGGACTGATCTTTCCCTTGTATCTTGTTTTCTTCATTCTCCCTTGCTCCGAAAGGGTTGAGACCAGTGGAGTATCTTAGATGGCTGCTCAGAGGCTTTTAAAACCCCGGACGCTACTCACTAAGGTAGAATGTAGAGCATTTTCTTTATAAACTGTGTTATGGCAATTGAGCTAAATATTCCCTGAGACCATGGTCCCCACAGCCCTCACCCCAACAATTCGGTCCCTTAGAGAGTTTGGATGTGTCTGTCAAGCTTCCGTGACCTTGCCTTGTACAAGTTGTGCTGGTTTCCCCTGTATTGTGTACTGTCTTACCCTTTACCAAAGTTACCACTTATCTATTGTCTGTTTAGTGTCCCCCCCCACCCCTCCCCTCCCTCGTAACCATCAAAAATTGTTTCTTTTTGTGTAAACGTTTTAATGAGTTTTTACAGTAGTAGTCTCATACAATATTTGTCCTTTTGTAATTGACTTATTTCCCTCAGCATAATGCCCTCCAGATTCATCCATGTTATGAGATGCTTTGCAGATTCATCATTGTTCTTTATAGTTGTGTGATACTCCATTGTGTGTATGTACCATAGTACATACCATCTGTTGATGGGCATCTAGGTTGTTTCCTTCTTTTTGCTATTGTGAACAATGCTGCCATTAACATGGGTGTGCATATGTCTATTTGTGTGACAGCTCTTATTTCTCTAGGATATATTCCTAGGTGTGGGATTGCTGGATCATATGGTATTTCTATTTCTAACTTTCTAAGGAAGTGCCATATCGTTTTCCAGAATGGTTGTATCATTTTACATTCCCACCAGCAGTGTATAAGAGTTCTGATCTCCCCGCAACCTCTCCAACATTTGTTATTTCCAGTTTGTTTTAATCGTGCCAGTAATGCCTGGGTGAGATGGTATCTCATTGTGGTTTTGATTTGCGTTTCTCTAATGGCTAGTGATCGCGACCATTTCCTCATGTGTCAGTTGACCGCTTGAATGTCTTCTTTGGTGAAGTGTCTGTTCCTTTCCTTTGCCCGTTTTTTAATTGGATTATTTGTCTTTTTGTTGTAGAGGTGTTGGGTTTTCTTGTAAATTTTAGGGATTAGAACTTTGTCGGATTTGTAATGTCCAATTTCTTTTTCCAGTGTGTAGGTTTTCTTTTTACTCTTTTGGTGAAGTCTTTTGATGAGCATAAATGTTTAATTTTTGGAAGATCCCAGTTATCTAGCTTATCTTCTGGAGTCTGTGTGTTGTTGGTTATGGTTTGTATCCTGTTAATGCTGTGTATTAGGGCCTCTAGCATTGATCCTGTTTTTTCTTTTATGAACTTTATAGTTTTTGGTTTTATATTTAAGTCTTTGATCCATTTTGTATTAGTTTTTGTATATGGTGTGAGGTATGGGTCCTGTTTCATTTTTTTGCAGATGGACATCCAGTTTTCCCAGCACTATTTGTTAAAAGACTGTCTGTTCCCCATTTGATGGACTTTGGGCCCTTGTCGAAGACCAGGTGACCATGAATGGATGGATTTACATCTGGTTCTCAGTTTTGTTCCATCGGTCAGTCTATCTGTCGTCATACCAGTACCAGGCTGTTTTGACTACCGTAGCTGTGTAATAGGTTCTGAGGTTCTTCAATAGTGCTTTACTTATCCAGGGCCTCTTTCCTTTCCATATAAAGTTAATGATTAGTTTTTCCATCTCTTTAAAGAATGTTGTTGGTATTTGGATTGGGATTGCATTGTATTTGTAGATTGCTTTGGGTATAATTGTCATTTTCATGATGTTGAGTCTACCTATCCATGAGCATGGTATGTTTTTCCATTTATGTAGATCTCTTTGGGTCTTGCAGTAGTGTTTTGTAGTTTTCTTTGTATAGGTCTTGTATATCCCTGGTTAGATTTATTGCTAAGTATTTTATTTTTTTAGGGGCTACTATAAATGGTATTGTTTTCCTGATTTCCTTTTCGTCATTCTGGTTATTGGTGTATAGGAATCCAACTGATTTTTGTATATTTATCTTGTATCATGCTACTCTGCTGAATCTTTCTATTATCCCCAGTAAATTTCTCATGGAATCTTTTGGGTTTTCTGTGTATAGTATCATATCATCTGCAAATAGGGACAGTTTAACTTCTTCATTACCGATTTGGATGCCCTTTATTTCTTTTTCTCACTTTATTGCTCTAGCTAGAACTTCCAGCACAATGTTAAATAGGAGTGGTGATAAAGGGCATCCTTGTCTTGTTCCTGTTCTCAAGGGGATGTTTTCAGCCTGTCTCCATTAAGAATGATGTTGGCCGTTGGTTTTGTATAGATGCCCTTTATTATGTTGAGAAATTTCCCTTCTATACCTATTTTATTAAGAGTTTTTATCAGGAATGGGTGTTGGACTTTGTCGAATGCCTTTTCTGCATCAGTTGAGATGATCATGTGATTCTTTCCTTTTTTTTATGTTGTGGATTACATTGATTGATTTTCTAATGTTGAACCATTCTTACATACCTGGTATAAATCCTACTTGGTCATGGTGTATGATGCTGAATTCTATTGCCTAGATATTTTTTAAATTAATTTTATTGTTGTACTTTAAGTGAAAGTTTACAATTCAAGTTAGTCTGTCATACAGAAATTTATACATACATTGTTATATGACCCTAATTGCTGTCCTTATACTGTAACAACACATTCCTCCTTTCCACCCCTGATTTCCCGGGTCCATTCAACCAGTTCCTGACACTCTCTGCCTTTTCATCTCACCTCCGGACAGGAGCTGCCCTTTTAGTCATGTATCTACTTGAGCTAAGAAGCACACTCTTCACAAGCATCATTTTATGTCCCATAGTCCAGTCTAGTCTTTGTCTGAAGAGTTGGCCTTGGGAATGGTTTTAGTGCTGGGTTGATAGAGAGTCTGGGGACCATGCTTTTGGGGGTTCCTCCAGTCTCAGTCAGACCATTAAGTTTGATCTTTTTACTAGAATTTGAGTTCTGCGCCCCACTTTTCTCCTGCTCCATCAGGGACTCTGTTGTATTCCCTGTCAGGGTGGTCATTGGTGGTAGCCAGGCACCCTCTAGTTCTGGTTTCAGGCTGATGAAGTCTCCGGTTTATGTGGTCCTTTCTATCTCTTGGGCTAATACTTTCCTTGTGTCTTTGGTGTTCTTCATTCTCCTTTACTCCAGGTGGTTGGGACCAGTTGCTGCATCTTAGATGGTCACTCACTAGCTTTTAAGACCCCAGACGCCACTCACCAAAGTAGGATAAAGAACATTTTCTTAATAAACTTTGTTGTGCCAATTGACCTAGATGTCCCCTGAAAGCATGGTCCCCACACCTCCGTCCTTGGTACTCTGTCCCTCAAAGTGTTTGGTAGTATTCAGAATACTTCTTAGCTTTGGTTTGGTCCGGTTGTGGTGACTTCCCCTGTAGTGTGTGCTGTCCTTCCCTTCATCTAAGATAATTCTTGTCTACTATCTAGTTAGTGAATAACCCTCACCCTCCCTCCCCACCCTTGTAACCATCAAAGAATGTTTTCTTTTGTGTTTAAACCTTTTCTTGAGTTCTTGTAATATTTGTCTTATACAAGATTTGTCCTTCTGTGACTGACTAAATTCACTCAGCATAATGACCTCCAGCTTCCTCCACGTGATGTTTCACGGCTTTGTCGTTGTTCTTTATCATTGCATAGTATTCCATTGTATGAATATACCGTAATTTGTTTACCCATTTGTCTGTTAATGGGCACCTAGGTTGTTTCCATCTTTTTGCTATTGTGAACAGTACTGCAGTGAACATGGGTGTGTATATATCTATTTGTCTAGGATATATTCCAAGGAGCCGGATTGCTGGATCATATGGTACTTCTATTTCTAGCTTTTTAAGGAAGTGCCAAATCGATTTCCAAAGTGGTTATACCATTTTACATTCCCACCAACAGTGTATGAGTGTTCCAGCCTCTCCACAACCTCTCCAACATTTTTATTTTGTGTTTTTTGGATTAATGCTAGCCTTGTTGGGGTGAGACAGTATCTCATTGTAGTTTTGATTTGCATTTCTCTAATGGCTAATGATCGTGAGCATTTCTTCATGTGTCTGTTACTTTTGGCTAGAATTTTTGAGCCTATAGTATTCTTGATATTTTGAGAATTTTTGCATCTATATTCATGAGAGATATTGGTATGTAATTTTCTTTCTTTGTGGTGTCTTTGCCTGGTTTTGGTATCAGGATTATGCTGGCTTCATAGAATGCATTTGGAAGTGTCACTTCCTTTTCTATGTTCTGAAATATTTTGAATAGTACTGGTGTAAACCCTTCTCTGAATGTTTGGTAGAATTCTCCAGTGAAGCCATCTGGGCCAGGATTGTTTTTTTGTTGGGAGTTTTTTTATTACCTTTTCAGTCTCTTCTCTTGTTATGGTTCTGTTCAGATTTTCAACATCACTTTGTGCTGTTGTTAATTTTTAATTGCACAACTACTTTATTAATACATTCTCCTTATTTAAAAGATGTATGTGTGTGTGTTTAACCAAGTGAAGTTTAACCTTTTGAGTGTCATTGCCAATCTGGGGCCAATCTAATCCTTCATCCCCCCTCCCCAGAGATAGTTTGTTATTAATTCAGGAATTCTTTTTCTTAGCATTTTTGTACAGTATAGGGACATGAACTGAGAAAGTATGTAGGATTGTTTTGCTTTATTTTAAAAAATAAATAGTATCATTCTACACGTTATTCTGCAATATGCTTTTTTAAAACTCAGTGATATGTCTTGGGTCTTCCCACATTCCCAAGTTTTACCTCATCATTTTAAACCTAGGTTTCCATGGTTTGGCCGACCCGTAGCTTGTTTAGGTGGTTTCCAGTGTAAACATTCTTCAGGGTGAATTCTCCGAAGGAAAAGTGGTTTAGGACATCTCAGTTCATCCTGCTGAAGGACTCTCCAAGAGGCTGCACCATGTACCTTCCCAGTATGGGAGCACTCATTTCTCAGCATCATCCTGAGTTGCTGGCATAGTGCCATTTTAACCATCTTTAAGTGTACAGTGCAGTGGCATTAATTACATTCTCATTGTGTAACCCCACTGCTATTTCCAAAACTTTTTTATCACCAGAAACAGAAGCTCTGTACTATTTAAGCAGTACCTGCTGATTTTCTCTCCTCTCAGCTTCTGATAACCTCTAATTTGCTTTCTGTCCCTATGCATTTGCTTATTCTGGACATCTCATATCAGTATAATCATACGATAATTGTCCTTTTGTGTCTGACTTATTTCGCTTGGTATGATGTTTTCAAAGCTCATCCTTGTCGTAGCATGTGTCAAAACTTCATTTCTCTTTATGGCTGAGTAATATTTATTGTGTGGTATATCACATTTGTTTATCTATTTGTCTGCTGATGGACACTTGGATTGTTTCTCTCTTTTGGGTATTGTAATTAATGTTGCCATGAACATTAATGAAGAAGCATTTGTTTGAGTCCCTGCTTTCAATTCTTTGGGGTATGTATACCTAGGAGTGGAATTGCTGGGTCATATGGTAAATCTGTGTTTAACTGTTAGAGGAACTGCTGAACTGTTTTCCACAGTGGCTGTACCATCTTGTTAAGGTTTTAATTCTCATCTCCCTCATTTGTAGTGAGGTTGTGCATCTTTTTGTGAGCTCATCATCTATTTGTATATCCTTTTCAGTGAAAAAAAAAGTCCCCCCCTTTTTTTTTTATTAGTTGTTTATCTTTTTCTTGTGATTTCTAGGAGTTTTTATGTATTAATCTTTTCTTTGTTATATATACTGGCCTTATAGTCTCCTGTTGTGTTCCTTATCTTTCATCTTTGTATTTGATGCCTTTTGTTATACACAAGTTTTAAAATTTTGATATAACCAGATTTAGTTTATTTTTGTTACTTCTGTTATGTCTTTTTAAAGGCCCAGATAATCCCAAGATCATCAATATATTCTATTTTCTTTTACTACTTATATAATTTTGTTGTTTGTATTGTGCTTTTTAATCCAGCTGCTAATTTATATTTGAATGGTGTGAATCTTAACGTAGGAATCTTAACTTTTTTTAATAGCCTATTTTTTTCCCCACTACTTTGAATTTCTGCGTATAAATGGACCTATCTCTGGACATTGTATTTTTTCCAATGCTCTATTTGACTCTTTGTGTGCTAGTAATGCACGTATTGGTGACTGTACCCTTCTGTATTTTTACATTGGCCGGGCAAGTCTCCCTAGTTTGTTCTATTATTATCTTGTCTCTTCTTGCACATTTATTCTTTGGATGAAGTTTGAAATCAGCTTATCAAGTTTCATTAAAAGAAATCTTACTAGTTTTGCTTGGGACTGCATTGAATTGATAGATTTGTTTCCGTTTGGCGTTTTTATGCTGCCTCTGAAGGACACTTTTTCTTTTGATAAATAGAATTTCAGTTTTATCCATTCTGTTCACAAAATTGCTAAATATGCTGGGGATTAAAAAAAATTTTTTTTTAATTTTTACTAATGATTTCCGTAATCATTTTTTACTGCAGATTATAACTACACCAACCAAGGTTTATCAACTTCGATCTCACCCAGTTCCAAGATTAAGCTCAGAAATGGAGAGCTTTGGCTCTGTGGCTGCTCAGAATTGTAGTAAATTAGTTAATGATATCTTCAATGAGCCAATCCCACCTGAGATGAGTGAACAAGCTTTTGAGGCCGTTTCAGAGGAGCTTAGAATGGTGCAGGTACTGTTTAGTTTTAGGAGAGATAAATATGTGGATGGATGTTCATTTAAACAAATTTCCTTTGTTTATAATTTTAACTCTGTAATTTGCAGTATTCAAATCTATTTAATATTAAATTCGTGTCTTTTTAAGTGTGGGGTGTGCAAAGGTCCCTGGCTTGGAAGTCAGAGACTTTTATTCTTTTAATTTGCCTTGCAATCTTTAGCAAATCACTCTCTCATCTCCTTGGACTTCGGTGTTGTCATGTGTAAAATGACCAGTTTGCCCCTAGTTTCAAATTCCACAACTAGTTTTTATGGTACAATGCTGTATCTACTAACAAAAGTTAAAATAGTTGATAGAATCTTATCACATCACATTTACAGACAACTTTTGGGGTATTTGAAATATCATGAGATTTGATTATCTCAATTCTGTTGATTTGGTAATTTTTTTGAAGAAGTTTACCACTATCCAGTAAAACTTGTAGTGGGCCAGATCACCCCAAATCCCAGTAATTAGCCCTTTCAAGGGCATGGAGGCCTGCCTGGCAAGGTCACTCCTGGCAGCCCTGAGCAAGCTTCTTAGAAGTCTCAAGATTGTGCAATGATTTAGTCCAGGGTTTTAATTTTAATCATTTCTTTGTGTTTCACATGATCCACTTAGATAGACCACAGGTGTAGTTCTGAACTATGGGAAATCAGTAGTGTAGGCTTTGGAAAGTGTTTCTGCCTCCAAATGGGTCTTTGACACTTTGTGCATGTGAGGTTTTTAGTTTTCCTTCTTCATTTTGTAATGCAGAAGAAATGGTGGAATATTTGAGAATTCCATTAAAAGAATTTCTGACAGCTGAAAGTTTTGTGTTGCAGGAACAAATGAGTTCTCTTCAAGTCATGTTGGATGAAAAAGAGCATCAAAATGTAAAGCTTCAGCAGCAAATTGACAAACTGGAACATCATTCTACACAAATACAAGAGGTAAGACCGAGAGTGCATTCTCAAAAAATGTATGAAACATCCTCCAAGTAAGAGTATTACAGGTGGAAATGGCTCCGCAAAACCTTAGTCACGGCTTATCTGTGATTTAGTCTCTACTTTGTTACTCAGCATACCTGCTCTGATAATAAGACAAACATTCCTTAGACTGAGTTCTGGTTGACTTAGCTGATAGTACAATGGATTCCTTGCTGTTTGTTTGGAAGTAAGCAAAGTGGACAGTCCAGGTCTTTACAGTGGTCATCCTCACAGTAGTTAATGGGAGTCCTGTTTGGAGACCTGGTGGCACAGTGGTTAAGAGCTATGTTTGCTAACCAAAAGGTCAGCAGTTCAAATCCACCAGCCGCTCCTTGGAAATGCTATGGGGCAGTTCTACTCTGTCCTATAGGGTTGCTGAGTCAGAATCAACTTGATGGCGATGGGTTTTAGAGACCTTAAAACTGAATTTTAAAAACAAAACAAGTTAATGATTTGAAGTGTGTCTTAACATGCCAGTATCCCTTTTCCAATAAATTTGTTTCTTTCCCAAAGCTTTTCTTATCAGAAAGAACTGGTTGGGCCAAACAGCAGCAGGAGTATCTGTCACAGTTGAATGACCTTGAAAAGCAGCTTCGAGACACAGAAACTAAGAATGACTGTAAGTTTGAACAACTGGGAGCTTTGTGATCTGAAGGGAAAGTTATTATCTCCAGTTGAGTTTCCTTAGAAAACCAGAACTGTTTAACCTATGTTAGAAAATCATGGTACATTTCTAAGGAATTTTCAAAAAGTAAGATTAGGTCACTTAAAATATATCAAATCTATGGATTTATTTATTTATTTATTTTCCTTGTATATAAAGAGTTTTGATCCACATTCTACAGGAGAAATCTAGAAAAGTCAAGTAACCTGCAAGTAAGGAGCAGATGTTGATTCTTTGTAAATAGAAATGTAACAAAAACCAGGAGCAAGGGACTGGAGGAAAGCAGAAATCTCAGTGTTCCTACCTACGGCTTAGTTGTTTAACAGCTTCACTTAAGATGGTGTCTTTGCTTTGTTCTGCTGATTATGGAAAGGGTGCCTATCAAATTTATATGCCTACTTTGTAAAAATACTTACAAGGAAACCTGCTGAGGATTTGTTTTTTTGTTTTTCAGTTCTGAAAAGCGAGGTGCATGACCTTCGAGTAGTTCTTCATTCTGCAGACAAGGAGCTGTCTTCGGTGAAATTGGAGTATAGTTCATTCAAAGAAAGTCAGGAGAAAGAACTCAACCAACTTTCGGAAAGACACATGCACGTACAGCTTCAACTAGATAATGTCAGGTAGGGTTGTTCTGTTATGATTTTAAGGCACCTGATTGGCCTGTAATCCAAAACTCCTTAAAGTGCTAGTGCTGTAAACCCAGCTCAAACTAATGAAACAAGAACAGGTAATTTATTGGCTCACAATATTGGGAAGGCCCAGGGGCAAGTCTGGTTTCAGGGACAAACTAGATTGTGTCTCACATAATATTGTCAGTGCTCTCTTTTTTTCAGCTCTTCTTCCCACTGCATGTTGTCCTTATTACCTCCTACTGTTGAGGGCCTTCCTCTGTGTGACAGGGAACAGACCGCAGGAGACAGCCCCATATTCTGCTTCCCAGCATAACAAGCAAAGAAATCCTCTCGGAACAGCCATGTATCAGTCCCAGGGAAAATACGAATTGACTTGAATCACCTACCTATCTTGGGCTAGTCACTTACCAAGGGTGTGAGGTGGTATCGGCCCAACACAGGTGATGTGCCTGCTCCAGGGAAAAGGTGTGCTCTTCCCAGAAAAAGGGACAGTACAAGGTAGACCAAAACAATAGCTGTTACCACTGTCCCCAGAAACCCTCCAGAGGCTGGCTGGTTGGTCAAGCCCTGGCAATCTTGAAACAAAAATAATCCAAGTTGTAATCTAAATCTAAATTAAATCAACATTACATCTAATATAAATCTAAAATGTAAAATGTAAATAGGGTGGGTTTTTTTTTTTTTTTTTAACTGTTTTTTTTCTTCTTGCAAATTTTAACCTTTTGTGTAATATAACTTAACAAAACCATTTTGTGTGTTTGTTACTGTCTCCTGGATCTATGGCCATAATTTACTCCTGGACATTTTGAATGTGATACTGTGAATGTGATATGGCCGTGAGTACTTCCTCTAGAAAATCTGCTAATAGCCACTCCCTAGCTTACATGAGCGTTCAGTTCTGGAAATCCCTAAATGGTCTAATCATCCTAATTTACCAATTAATTAAGCACGTGGTATTGAAACAGAGAAAGTAGGGGCATAGATGGCTACAGGCTAACAGTTCTGCCTGTCTTCTTTTATCCCCACCAGACTCCTCTGTGGTTACGGCACCTTACATGTTTGTGCGTCACTGACATTTCACACAAGGCCATGAGGAGCTTTACATAAGCCAAGGTTTATGTGAATTGGGAATGGTCTGTAGATTGGATAAATTGGAGTGCAGATAATCTGGCTGGCAGAAATATACTTAATGTTTGTATTTACTATTTTCAAAATCTTTTTCTGATAAAGACTAGAAAATGAAAAGCTTCTTGAGCAAAAAGCCTGCCTACAGGATTCCTATGACAACTTACAAGAAGAAATGAAGTTTGAAATTGACCAACTTTCAAAAAACCTCCAAAACTACAAAAAAGAGAATGAAACTCTAAAATCCGATCTGAAAGTAAGTTAAGAAGAGTACTAGTTATTGATGAATTTGTCCTCGATGTCTGGCTGCTTCCCTTGGGTGTGGGGCAAAGACTGTTTTAAACTTCTTCCTAACTTCCTATGCTGCTCCATAGTGCCTGTCACTTAATAGGTACTTGATGGGTTTGTTGACTGCCTAACTACATGTTGCTAATAACAGTTACTTAAAGTCTAATACAATGTTGTCTTTTAGAATTTGATGGAGCTTTTTGAGGCAGAAAAAGAACGCAATAACAAATTGTCATTGCAGTTTGAAGAAGATAAAGAAAACAGTTCTAAGTGAGTGCTATTTATTTTTCTGTTAGTTGACTAGAATATTGTTTATTGACACTTTTTATATCTTGTTTTTTTTTTAAATCGCTAATACCCTGTAAAAAGTTATTGTTTTAAAAGTATTCCAAAATGAACATAAGCTTCTTTTGTATAAATTGTTATGTAGAGAAACAATTTTTCAAAGCATTCAAAAATTAGCTATAACACTTTTTAGACGAATAGCATTCAGTGGTAGGTCCGAATGCAGGGTCTTCTATAAGTAAATCACATTGCGTGTATATGCGTGTGTGTATATATATATATGTGTGTATATGTATATATATGTATATATATAATGACTTCTAACTTCCTTTTATCATTGAAATGTGGAGACTGATTTTTATTTCTGTCCTTTTTTTAGCTGCTCATTTTTCTTCCTGACCCTTTAATATGAATGCCATTGTCTTTCTTTCCTCTCTCAATTCTTTTCCTTGGTAATCTCAGTCAGTCTCTGGGCCTCAAGCAATAGACTGATTATCACTCAGATGAGAAGAATTTATGTATTCAACAGATGGATAGTACTCTTGCTGTGAGACAGATTCTTTTCTTGGCCCTGGTATATATTGGTGAACAAGGAGTATACATCTAGTTGGGAGACAGGTGATTAATTTAGTCATTCATTCAAACATTAAGTGATATCCAACAAGGCAGGTACAGTTCTGGTAAATGCCAGAACATTTAGAGGTAAAACAATGAACAAAGCATCCTCGTCCTCAGATTTTGCATTCCAGCCAAAGGAGACAGATAATAAACAAATGCATACATAATATGTTAGGGGGTATTGAGCACTCTGAAGAAAAAGTAAACTGCCCTGGCACAAAAATGGGTTCTCACTGGAGTTGTTAGAGTTGTTTACGTTCAAATTTCTGACTTCTGCTGGAGTATGATATCTAGCCCCAAGTTCTATTGCATTGCCTTGAATCTCTTCTATACTAATAGACTTAGTTCCTGCTTCCACTGAATGAAGTCAGGGGTAAAAGATAGTTCTTTTCTTCCAGAGAAATCTTAAAAGTTCTTGAGACTGTACGTCAGGAGAAACAGCAAGAGATGGCCAAGTACGAGGAGCAGGTAAATGTATGACTACTCTCACATTTGAATTTGAAGCATGTAACTTTCATTCATGTTATCTAAAAAGGCTTATTTAAATAAAAAAGTTTTCAGCTCTTAGAAGTTGGAAATTGGGAGTGAAATGGTGAAATTTTTGTATGTTTCTGTTATTTTTCATGTCTTGTTTTTCTAACTCCCAGGTGCCTATAAGCATAACTTGGTGGTTTCCTCGTAGAGACCACAGAGTCATTGTCTTTCAACCCGATTTATCATTGTCAAGTACTGCTCATAGTGTAGACTCTATACTATGGAACACAGATTTCAGTTTAGTTTTTTTTATATGTGAGTGGTTAACTTTGTGACTTAATTCTGTTTCTAAAAATACTTATTTTTCCAAAATATTTAATTTTCCCCATAGGTGGCAAAAGTACAGAAACTAGAAGAGAGTTTGTTTGCTTCAGAAAAAGTAATTAGTACTCTGGAGAAGTCTAGAGATGCTGACAAGGTGGGTAGGATTTGAAAGTGCATCTCTTTGTGGATTTTCTTATAATTACTGCTTTTTAAAAAAATAATTTATTTTATTTTTATTGCTGTTGAGAATATACACAGCAGAACATACATCAGTTCAACAGTTTCTACAGGTACAATTCAGTGACTTATAGACCTGCTTTAACATTCTCATCTCCTGCTCTATCTCACACCTCCCGGGGTGACTGTGGTTGCCTGACAGCTGGCATTTCCCTATGCGGTTAGTCCTCGCTCATCCTGTAAGGTTGCTAGGTCCTCTGACTCTGAGTTCATGATACAAATTCTCCAATCCCTGCTGTCAACTTTTAACTAGTATAATAAAAATAATTTGTACAGTAAAATCTGTGAAAGCAGGAACCTGTATAAGGCAGACACCTGTCAGAAAAGGAAAATTCAAATATTTCCACTAATAGAGAGCCATAGAGAAGTGGTAAGACTGCACCCTGTCAATGGTGGAAAACTTTCCAGACCTGGAAAACAAGGCAGTTGCATTGAGTTCCTGCTCTCACAGGTTTCACTGTATATCCAAGTATAAAATTAGATAAAAATTCCTTAGGTGTTTAGCCCTTATTTGTTCTTAAAACCAAAGAAAATTTACAGATTAAATAAATAGTACAAAGCCGTTGTTTTAAATTGATAATATTAATAATGTAGTGTGACTTCTGATATTTCGCTAAAATGAAATTGACTTCTTTTGCCATTAGGAAAGATAGCTGAGTTATTTAAAAATGATTTCCTCCTTAATGCCATTGAGTATGAAGATTTTGTTTCTGTCCTTGTCAGGAGGTTGTAGCTGACCTCATGAGTCAGATCCAGGAACTGAGAACTTCACTCTGTGGGAAGACAGAAACTATAGACACCTTGAAGCAAGAACTGAAGGACATTAATGTAAGTTCTGTCCCCAGCAAGGCGATGTTAGATTTGTGCATGAGACACACTTCACAGACTCCGCAAGAAACTAATAAATGCTCCACCAGAAAAAAAGATTCTGTGTTCAAGTAAGTTTGGAAATGCTAGTTAAAGTCCAGCAGATTTCTGTGTTTGCAGGACGTCAGAGTCTTTAAAATCTAACATGCAGTGGAGGCTGCAGCACTTGTTCTCTGAGCACCATCAGGGATTCGCCAGTCGAAACTAGTTAAGACACTGACTGGTTGTTGCTGTGACAGTTAAGGCCGTGTGGCGTTCCTTAGTTGCCTCAAGGGAAAAAAAAAAATCACATTTTTCAGAGATATTAATTATATAGAAAGTTAGTTTATTTACCCACTATTGGACTTGGGGTTCTGTAAAATACTAATTTCTCCAACATACTTCCTGAGTTGAATGTTAATGCTTCCCCCTTCCCTTGGGTCAAGGTGAAGGTTTTTGTCAATGTTCTTCACTGCTATGCTATGCAGGAGCTTGCTGCACTCCACGTTATTTCTGAAGGCAGGCTCCTGATAGAGATCAAAAACCAGATGGTTTAGTACTGATGCTTGTGGGACTTTTCCACTTCTCTTTACCATTCGTGGAAACCCTGGTGGCGTAAGTAGTTAAATGCTACAGCTGCTAACCAAAAGATCGGCAGTTCAGATCCACCAGGCACTCCTTGGAAACTCTATGGAGCAGTTCCACTCTGTCCTATAGGGTCGCTATGTGTCGGAATCAACTTCAATGGCAACGGGTTTGGTTTTGTTTTTGGTTTTACCATTCGAGTACTTATTCTTCCATTTCTTCATTCAGTAAGTATTTATTGAATTAACATGTGTGGAAATGGAATTGATTATCACCTTGAAATTCAGACTCATTCTTAAGTTATCTTAATCTACAATAAACAGGTAATAAAGCAGACAGCTCTGGTATCATGACTTTCTTTTCTGCAGTGCAAATACAACTCTGCTTTGGCTGACAAAGAAGAGAGCAAAGTGTTGATCAAGAGACAAGAAGTGGAGATTCTGGATCTGAAAGAAGCCCTTAGACTGAGAAAGCTCTCTGAGGACATAGAGGTAGATGTTCACACATCATAACTTTTTTCGCTTTATTACTCGTCAGTATGTGTGTTTGTTATTAATGAGGTTATTAATGAATAAATACAGGATTATTTCAATGAACAATTAATAATTAGATTAATTTTTCCTTAGGATAGTCAGGTATTTAAGAGATAGTACTAAAATTGTTATTTTATCTAGTTGATCTATTTTCACTCATTTGTGCTGACACCATGGTAAGTCCAGGTTACTGTCCCCTTAAGTAAGGGAAGCAGGGTGGAAACTTGTTTCCTTGGATGCAGTGGTAGCAGCAGGGAGCAAGAAAAGCTTTGAATTCTGGTTGTGTGACCTTGGGAAAGTTACACATCTCTCTGTGCCTCATTTATCACATCTGTAAAGTGGAAATAACATTTTAAAAAAACCAAACCCACTGGTGTCGGGTCAATTCTGACTCATAGTGACCCTATAGGACAGAGTAGAACTGCCCCATAGGATTTCCAAGGAGTGGCTGGTGGATTTGAACTGCTGACCTTTTGGTTAGCAGCCAAGCTCTTAACCACTGCGCCACCAGAGCTCCAAGGAAATAACATTACTGCCTATTGAATAAGGTGTGAAGAGGAAATGAGGTAATACTTGCAAAGTGCTTAGAACACTGCCTGGCACCGTGGAAGTGCTCGATCTATGTTAGCTGGTAATACTTTTAGTTAGTACGCAAAAGCCATACCCTACGGTCTTATGCAAAGTATAAAATGTGAGCTAAAAATTCAGTTCTGCACTTGCTGTTGCCAAAGTACAAGGGGAATCCAGGTATTTGGGTGGGAGTAGCTGAACAATGAGAGCTCATGGCAGTTCACCTAAAAGCTCTACCTACCTACCTTCCTTCCTTCCTTCCATCAAAGAATGAAACCTCAACTCTGTTAAAGTAAAGCAAGAGTTTTATTTGAGGGAAAATGCAGTTTGTGAATTGGGCAGCCCAAAGTGAAACCACTAAGTGCTCCAAAGAGCTGATCCTGACAAGTCCTTATAAAGGCAGAAACCACAAGGATGAGAAACTTTTCAGCATGAAATATGATTGGTTAACATTTAATATTAGTTGAGACATAGCCATGGAAAAGTATAAGGTTGTAAAAACATTTTTTAAGGGGGGCCAAGGAGCACTTTCTGAGAATTGACTAACCATTAAAGTCACATGCTTTTAGAACATCTGTGCAAGCAAAATGGGGGCAAGTAAAACCACATTCTTTAACATAACCTAATTTATACTGGCTGCAACAGTTGTGAGGATGGTGCAGGACTGGGCAGTGTTCTGTTCTGTTGTTCTGTCGCTAAGAGTTGGAACCGACTTGACAGCACAACACAATTTTAGTTTGCACAATGTGTTGTAAAACTTGCCATCCTGTACTTATAAATGACACATTAAAGAGAAGTAAATTACAACAAAATGGAGTCAAGCCTACACATCAGACAGAAGCCTCTACCGTGCCAAGTGCCTGAGTTTTAGAATGCTCCTACACAATTCCTTCCTTCCTTCCATCCTCTCTTAAAAAAAAAATTGTGACTCCACATATTGAAGTATTTTGGATTCGAGTGGAACTGATTCCACAAACAGCCAGCTCACCTTCCCTTTTAGGTCTCTCCTGTCTTTGTTAGCTAAAATTTAGGTTTATGGCTATGGTTTGTGAATTGTCATTCAAATTGTTTATGTATCACTGTTTTTCAACATTAGGAGTTCCCAGCCAATGCAATAAAATGGGAACAATAAGTGAGATACAGATATTATAGAAACTGAAAGAAGAAGGACCCTTTTTTTTTAAATTTTATTTTATTGTATTTTAAGTGAAAGTTTACAATTCAAGTTCGTCTCTCATACAAAAATTTATGCATACATTGTTATGTGACCCTAATTACTTTCCCTATACTGTGACAGCACACTCCTCCTTTCCACCTCTGATTTCCCGTGTCCATTCAACCAGCTCCTGACCCTCTCCACCTTCTCCTCTTGGCCTCTGTACGGGAGCTGCCCATTTAGTCTCATGTATCTACGTAAACTAAGAAGCACACTCTTCGCGAGTATCATTTTATGTCCCATAGAAAACGACCCTTTTTTGCAGATGATATGAGTGTTCCACATGGAAACTCCAAACACTGCCTGCATATCTATGAGAAATAACAGGAGTTTAGTGAGGTAATCCATAATAAAATAAATACATAAAAGAATAGTTTTACTATGTACTAGCAATAACCAGCGGAAAAATAGCATGGGAACAAAAACAACAAAGAGTATCACAATCTTAGGGAGAAAATATAACTCATGTTAATAATGGCATAAAACTTTCTAAGGGATATGAAAAGAGACTCGGACAGGACATTAATTGAGAAATTTATTTCCAACCCAAATCCCAATTTTTAAAAATTCGGCAAGGTGATTTTAAAGTTCCTTTGGATCAGATACACAAGATTTCCAAGAAACCTTAGAACGATAAGAATAATGTGGAGGGACTTGTAAGCTAGATGGTAACTATACCCAGTGTCAGACTGATGATAGAAGGAAAGATTATGGTAACCCCGGGGAATGTGAGGGAAATCAGTGTAATGGTAAAGCCAGTATTTCACAACGTGAAGACAGGAGGGGCTGATTTTGGCAAATGTGTTGGGAAAATTGTCTGATCCATTAGAAAAGATAAGGTTAGATTCTTACCAAAACAGAATAAGTTCCAGTGGGTTTGAGTTCTGTACAAATGACGACATCATGGAAGTGTTAGAAAATACAAATGCATATTTAAATAATCTTGAGATTGGGTAATACTTTGAAAAAAATGTTGACACTAAGGTTAGAAACCATAAAGGAAAGTTACAGAATATTAAAAACAGAAATAAGACTAACAATAAACTGGAGGAAAATATTTCCAAGTGATGACAAAGGGTTGAGTCATGAGAAGGAATGAAACACTCCCGTTTGGACAATGACCATAAGAAGGAGCCTGAGTAATTCCCCAGAGAAGGAATATAGGTGGCTCATGAGCCTCTTTGGAATCAAAGAAATGAGAGCCATTGTGATCTTACAACTAGGAAATTGAAGACTTGAGGAAAATGTGCAGAGAAACTTCTAGTTTAGCCTTTGAGGAGGCCTCAAAAAATACGTAACCTTAAGTTGTTTGCGTATGCTTTAAGTTTGCACTTATAGAAATTTAGCCTAAAAAAAAAAGATGAATGAGAATAAGATGCATATAATAGTGAAAAATTCAAATCAACCAAAATATTCAGTGATGGGTTAAATTGTGGTATATCCCTAAGATGAAATAGAGCCCATCCAATGAAAATGATGTAATAAAGGAATGAATGATAAGGAAGAATGTTTGTAATATAGCAAGTATTAAAAGCAGTTTAATACAAAACATGGAAAGAATGGTACCATATGTACATGTATATATATGTATACATAATATATGTTTAATACACACAGACATTTGGAAAGGAAAGGAAGGATAAACAAATTCAGCTCCAATTTAGTAGGTATTATACACACTGCAAGGAGTCCTGGTGTCACAGTGGTTAAATGCTAACTGAAAGGTTGGTAGTTCGAACCCACTAGCCGCTCCATGAGAGAAAGACATGGCAGTCTGCTTCTGTAAAGATTACAGCCTTGGAAACCCTATGGGCAGTTTTACTCTGTCATATAGGATCGCTATGAGTCAGAATCCACTCCACAGCAATGGATTTGGATATACACTGCATATCTACAGGACTTCTAATCCCTCCACCACTTTCCATCAGGCTTCTGCCGTGAAGCTTGGCTGGCCTATGACAATGTATCACAGTCTGGTGAGCTGCCCAATCCCTCCTCACCTATTTGAGAGGGCCCCATCTTTACAGCTGTTTACTTTCCTGTGTGTAAAGAACTAGAGTCAATTGATGAGACAACAGGTAAGCTAGAGAAGACAGAGAGATCAGCTTTGAGATCTTGGGGTGAGAGGATAGGTCTGCGGGTAGGGAAGAGGGGCTAGAGTGCAATTAAACCCCAAATGGAAGACCTATATGAATTTACTGTAACTATTTCTAGAGCTGTTCACTGCTTGGTTTGTCTTGGAATGGACTGGCACACAAACAAAACTTTCTTAACCTTTGTAGAATTGTACAAAGTAACAATTTGCATGTCCTCATTGGAGTACCAAAAGTAAGAAGTTCTTCCTTATGGGGTTGTCCCCTAACAGAGGGATATGCTCTGTGAGGACCTGGCTCACGCCACTGAGCAGCTGAACATGCTCACAGAGGCCTCGAAAAAGCACTCAGGACTGCTGCAGTCTGCCCAGGAAGAGCTGACCAGGAAGGAGGCCCTGATCCAGGAGCTGCAGCACAAGGTGAGGTGCAGAGAGTGGCACTGCTATATTCCAAAAAGGGGCGAGAGGAACCCACGGTTGAGGTCTGCATGACATCCCTGCCGTGGCTAATTTCTCCAGTAACCAAAGGTAAGCCAGTGTAGCTGTCAGGTAACCTGGTGATTACAGTGTGGATTTCTGACTTAGCATCTTAAGGACTTGGGTGTACTCATGTGAGTTGAGACGTGCCTGGTTGCCTCCCCACCTACCCTGGATCCTTGACACTTTGCAGCAAGTTCTAGCCACAGTGGTGAGGTTATGGCTGATTTTTATTTTCTTTTTGGCTGTTGTTGTTGTTTTGTATTTTGTATTTTTCCTCAGGTGAGCCTTTTATTGTGAAATTTAAAAATAAAGATTTTTTTTAAAAGTGTAAATTTATGAAAGAAAGGGAGATGGTTGGGTTATAGCAGCAACCAAGGTAGACAGACACCAAAGATGGCCCCACATTTCACAATGTACTACTTTAAAATATGCTATGGTTTTGTTTTAAATTATTAATCAATTCCTGAAAAAAATAACGTAGCAAGCATATTTCTACCCACTAACTTTGGGAAGCTTGTCTTTTCTAACTGGACCAAGTGCCCCTTATTATTTTCTTAGGTTGTAACCTTACATCTGTTCAAATTTTCCAGCTAAAACAAGAGAGAGAGGAAGTAGAACAGAAGAAGAATGAATACAATTTTAAAATGAGGCAATTGGACCATGTGATGGATTCTGCTGCTGAGTTTCCCCAGGTACTTCTCAGAAAAAGAGTGCAGTTTCAGAGGGAATAAACAACTTTGTGAATGATAGAAGTGTCACTTTGGAAATTACCAAGACCATAACTTTGTCTTTTAAAGAAAAAGATTTTCACTAACATCTTCTTTCTTCTTTTACTTCATGAAGGCACCAGTCTTTGGTTTGTTTTACTTGGACAAAAATTAGAATAACAAGCTAAATAACCTGAGTGTTTTCTGTGTGCCTGGCTTAATCAGGTATCTGGATGAGATATGGTTTTATTTTAGAGCCCTAAAACACCACCTCACTTTCAAACACATTTGGCAAAACTCCTGGAAACGCAAGAACAAGAGATAGAAGATGGAAGAGCCTCTAAGATTTCCTTGGAACACCTGGTAACAAAGCTAAATGAAGACAGAGAAGTCAAAAACGCTGAAATTCTCAGAATGAAGGTAACTGGGCAATTTTTTTTTTTTTTTTCAATAAAAAATTTTAATTTTTTTGGATAAGGAGTATCCTCATGGTTACTGAGAATGTGAAATTCAAAAGACGCAGAACCAAAGGATGGACAGAGAAGTCTTCCTCCCAAGCCTGGCCCCATGCTACCCAGTTTGCTGCCCCTGGAGGCTCCCGGTGTAGCCATTTCTTATTTATCTCTTCTAGAGGTTTCAGTGCATATACAGTCAAGTCTGTAAGCATTCTCTCCCTACCTCAGTTGCTTTTTAGACCATGGTATCATATCATATAGGCTGTACTACACTCTCATCAGCAATGAATGAGCCTGTTTCCTTAAATCCTACTTCAGTGCTATCCAGCTTTTGGATCTTTACCAATTTAATAGGTAAAGCACATTATCTCCGTGTAGTTACAAATGTGTATTTTTCATATTAGGAGTAAGATTGAGCATTTTTATCTTTATTTTTCTGTAAACTCTACATCCTTCACCCATTTTTCTATTTTTGGACTTTTTCTTACTGATTTATAGGTATTCTTTATCTTATAGAGAGATTCACTTTTGTCTGTGATAGTTAAAAATATTCTTCTTATTCGCCGTTTCTCTTTTAATCTTCCTTATTTTCCTGGTTTTTCTCCCAGCTGCTTGGGGGTATGGTTTTGTTGGGTGGGGCACTGTGTTTAGGGGTGGGAGATATGTGGAGGAGTGTCTGGGTGGATGGTGTGTAGGGGTGTGTGTGCATGGAGGGAGGGTGCAGTGTCCCACAGAAGACAGTGTTTAGTCTGTGAGCCCATTGCTCTGCAGTAAGTTTGTTTTGGGAAGAAAATAGCTCACTTTAACAGTCACATAAAGCATTTAAAAGACAATATTACTATTTTGTTTATTGTTGTAGTTTAAGTGAAAGTTTACATTTCAAGTTAGTCTCTTATACAAAAATTTATACATACGTTGTTATGTGACCCTAATTGCTCTCCCCATACTGTGACAGCACACTCCTCCTTTCCACCCCAGATTTCCCATGTCCATTCAGCCAGCTCCTAGCCCTCTCTCCCTTCCCATCTCACCTCCGGACAGAAGCTGCCCGTTTAGTCTCTTGTATCTACTTGAGCTAAGAAGCACACTCTTCATGAGTCATTTCATGTTCCACAGTCCAGTCCAATCTTTGTCTGAAGAGTTGGCCTCAGAAATCGTTTTAGTTCTGGGCTGACAGACAGTCTGGGGGCTATGCTTTCCGGGGTTCCTCCAGTCTCAGTCAGGCCATTAAGTCTGGTCTTTTTGTTAGAATATGAGTTCTGCACCCAATCTTTCTCCTGCTCCATCAGGGACTCTCTGTTGTGTTCCCTGTCGGGGCAGTCATTGGTGGTAGCCGGGCATCATCTAGTTCTTCTGGTCTCAGGCTGATGCAATCTCTGGTTTATGTGGCCCTTGCTGTCTCTTGGGCTAATACTCACCTTGTGTCTTTGGTGTTCTTCATTCTCCTTTACTCCAGGTGGTTGGGACCAATTGATGCGTCTTAGATGGCCGCTTGCAAGTTTTTAAGACCCCAGATGCCACTCACCAAAGTAGGATGCAGAACATTTTCTTAACAAACTTTGTTAATGCCAGTTGACCTAGCTGTCCCCTGAAAGCATGTTCCCGAGACACCTGCCCCTGCTACTCTGTCCCTCTAAGTATTTGGTTGTATTAAGGAAACTTCTTAGCTTTGGTTTAGTCCAGTTCTGCTGACTTCTCCTGTAGTGTGTGCTGTCCTTCCCTTCACCTAAGGTAATTCTTGTCTACTATTTAGTTAGTGAATAACCCTCACCCTCCCTCCCCACACTCATAACCATCAAAGAATGTTTTCTTCTGTGTTTAAACCTTTTCTTGAGTTCTTATAATAGTGATCTTATACAGTATTTGTCCTTCTGTGACTGACTAAATTCACTCAGCATAATGACCTCCAGGTTCCTCCATGTTATGTTTCACGACTTCATTGTTGTTCTTTATCATTGTTTAGTATTCCATTGTGTGAATATACCATAATTTGTTCATCCATTCGTCCATTGATGGGCACCTAGGTTGTTTCCATCTTTTTGCTATTGTGAACAGTGCTGCAGTGAACATGGGTGTGCATATATCTATTTGTGTGACGGCTCTTATTTCTCTAGGATATATTCCAAGGAGCGGGATTGCTGGATCGTATGGTACTTCTATTTCTAGTTTTTTAAGGAAGCGCCAAATCAATTTCCAAAGTGGTTGTACCATTTTACATTCCCACCAACAGTGTATAAGTGTCCCAGTCTCTCCATAACCTCTCCAGCATTTATTGTTTTTTTTTTTAATTAATGCTAGCCTTGTTGGGATGAGATGATATCTCATTATAGTTTTGATTTGCATGTCTCTAATGGCTAACGATCGTGAGCATTTCTTCATGTGTCTGTTAGCCACCTGAATGTCTTCTTTGGTGAAGTGCCTGTTCATATCCTTTGCCCATTTTTTAATTGGGTTATTCGTCTTTTTGTTGTTGATGTTTTGCAGTATCTTGTAGATTTTAGAGATTAGATGCTGATCAGATTTGTCGTAGCCAGAAATTTTTTCTTAGTCTGTAGGTTGTCTTTTGACTCTTTTGGTGGAGTCTTTTGATGAGCCTAAGTGTTTGATTTTTAGGAGCTCCCAGTCTCTCTTCTGGTGCTTGTGCATTGTTACTTTAGTCTGCATTCTATTTATGCCATGTATTAGGGCTCCTAGCATTGTCCCTATTTTTTCTTCTGTGATCTTTATCATTTTCAATTTTATATTTAGGTCGAAAAGACAATATTACTATTAAGCTTTGTTTCTCATGGCGAAGACCATTCTCAGTATGCTATTTCAGGACTGTGGCTGTCACCTTGATTTCCTCTATGTGCCATGAAAAAGAAATCAGGGAGTAGACAAGTAGAAGTAAATCAAAACGGACGCTAGTTGCAGACAAGTATGTATTTCTTCAGGATGGTTATGCTTATGATTTTAAAGTTAGGATCTAATTAAGTATTTAGAGGGATGGGCTGTGGCATCAATTTTTTTTAGTTAGAATCTATTAAATGGAATCAAATAGTTGGAACATTTACCAAAATAGACTTGATCATCTTTTCTCATAAAGGACTTTGAATGAAATATGTGATTAGAAACTGTCTTGAAGGCACTGTGGCTGTGAAAATGAATCCCAGTTCTAGACTTCCACATGCTTGTCGTAGTTGACTTTTTATCCAGGGGTATGCAGTGCTGTGAAGGAGCTATATAGAGGAATACCTATCTGAGTCATGGCCTTGGGGAGCAGAGTAATAACTACTATAATGAATTTCCTGAAAAGACATGATTTGATTTTTATTAGGAGCAGTTGTGTGAAATGGACAGCCTACGTCTGGAAGCTCAGCAGTTAAGGGAGCAAAACTGGCTCCTTCAAGGTCATCTGGATGACATTACAAGACAAAAGGACAGCAGGTAAGAAAGAGCCTGCTTAGGTGTTGTTACGTGAATGCTGTGGGAATTGGTTTCACAATGTGTACCATGTTTCCCACTAATCCAGGAGGTGTTCCATCAGTTGCATTTGAATCAGGTCTGATGAGTGTATTAACTGTTTCCAGAGTGGAAGAATAAGGCATTCATGGTTTTACCTACTGTGTTAACCTTTGCATTATTGTAGAGCTATTGAAATGAATGTAAAATATGTGAAATACTTGAATTGGTTCTGCTTCTATGGGAAAAAAAGAAAGGAGTAAGTAAGTCAACAAGACAAGCTTGAGGAAGCACTGCAGAGAAGGGGAGAATTTCCTGCCAGTTGGCTTTGCTGGATGTGTGGTCCACTGAAAGGCCCTGGGCAGGACAGGAACACCTCCGCATTTTACAGAGGCGTGCTCCCCTGGGCTCAGACATCTCTGTCTGTCTGTCTCTGTTGGGGCTTCAGCTAAGGCAGTGTTGTAGTTGCGTTTGCTAATGGTGCAGCATGGCTTCAGGGGCAGCCACACCCGGGCTTATGTCCTGTCTCTGACACTTTTAAAGTCTTGTGACATTGGACACATTTTTTAACCTCTTGGCGCCTTAGTTTCCTTAGTAATAATGATAACTGCCTCAAAAGGCGTTTCAAAAATTAAAAACAATGCATGTAAAGTGCCAGTTACAGTGCTTGGCAGAGGAAAGGCACTCAGTAATTGGTAGTTATTAGGTACAACAAGGTAGGATTATGAGCCTGCCAATTGTTAATTTTCTGAGAGGGATTGGAGATGAGGTTGGCCTGTAAAATTATGCAGGAAGTTGAATTGAATCAAAAGGGTCTATTTGGGGTGGAGGTCCTTACTGAATTCAAATTCCCAGATTAGGGGTGTTCCCCATCCCTGCTGTTACTGGAAAGTCTTTGGCTGAAGCCTTCCCACTCTTGCACAAAGGCCAAGAACAGCCTTGTCACCTGCTGGGATGCAGCTCCCATCCTTGTCCTGGAGCAGCCCCACAATGCCTTATTCCTGATCTAAACGAGATAACAGACATTTGAGGGTAGTGATAGTGGCTGCGCTAACAGTCTGTTCCTAAATGGGTCTTTTCAAATTACAGTGGGCATCAGAGATCTCATTTATTGGGCTGGGGAGAAGTACACAAATCTGCATTTATTAAAACAGTGCCTTCCCCTTCTAGATGATTCTGATGCAAGTAGTCCAGAGTCTGTTCACCTAGTTTCCATATGCTCCACCCCCACATCCAGCCATATTAAAGTGTTTGGTATACTTTCTTTCTTCAAGGGTTAGTATGAACATGGAGCATAAGAATGTTTGCAGGTCAATTGTAAAACCATAATTAAAAACACTTTATTTCATAGCCCCATGTCTCTTATATGAGGAGCCACACAGAACCTTCTTCTCAGAGTAGAGTAGGAATTGGCGAACTACAGCCTAAGTGCCAAATCTGACCTACAGCCTGTTTTTGTAAATAAAGTTTTATTGAAGCATAGTCATGTGCTTTTGTTTATATTGCTGTGGCTGCTTTTGTACTGCAATAACTAAGCTGAATAGCTGCGACAGGGACCACAAAACCTACATATTTACTGCATGGTCCTTGACAGAAAAAGTTTGCCAACCCCTGGATTAGAGCACAGAAAACAGGTCTTTCCTAATGATTTGGTGTATTTTCCTCATTGAGTTCTCATACAGTTTTTACCTAGGCTGTCAGATTCGTTAAGGGGAAGAAGCCTTACTGCAGCTTCTGTTTTCCTTCAAGAAGCAGTCTTTCACTCACCAGTCAGATGTTCCCAAAGAAGCGTGCGGCACACTTCAAGCAGGTTCTCCAAGGGGAGAATCTCCTTGGTGCCAGGGCACCCACAACTTTTTTTCACCCAGAAATCGAACTTAGCAGTCAGGCTCACACTAATTAAATTCACACGAGACTGGTGTATCATCCAAAACGTAATTTTCTTATTGTATATAGAGGAGCATTCCTTTTCCATGAAGAGAGGTATGGCTGGTACTCAGGGAATCCCCTTCCTGGTGTCAGCATACATGGGAAGCCAGAGTGGTCATCAGAACATTGCCAGCCTACCATGGAATCCAGACAGAGGGGGAGCCTGCGGCTGCAGGGGCCAGGCCAGCCTGAAGCCTGAACAACCCCGGCCACCAGACATGCCTCCTCACAGCTGATCACAGTCACATCAGACTCCTGGCCTGCTCTTTCCCTCAGCCCCCTTCTCCTCACATTTGATAAGTTTCTACTTTATTTTACTTTCAACCAAGAGTTGCTTAGTTTTCTCATCTCTGTATTTTGTTTCCTTACTGGTGTTATGGATTGAATTATGTCCCCCAAAATACATGTTGTAAATCCTAACCTCTCTGCCTGGTGGCACAGAGGTTAAGAGCTTGGCTGCTAGCCAAAAAGTCAGCAGTTCGAATCTACAAGCTGCTCCTTGGAAACCCTATGGAGCAGTTCTACTGTGTTCTATAGGGTTGCTATGAGTTTGGTTTCATTGTTTTATGCCTGTGGTTATAATCCCATTTGGGAATGGGTTGTCTTTGTTAAGTTAATGAGTCAGGATTAGTGTAGGTATATCTTGAGTCTGTCTCTTTTGAGATACAAACAAGATTAAACAAGCAAGCAGAGAAATAGAGATGGAGTAAGATAGATGCCAAGACACATGGAGATCTCCAAGGAACCAGAAGCTGAAGCTGAAGAGACAAGGACCTTTCTCCAGAGCCGAGAAAGCCTTTCCCTAGAGCTGGCACCCTGAATTTGGACTCCCAGCCTCCTAGACTGTGAGAAAATAAATTTCTATTTGTTAAGCCACCCACTTGTGGTATAAGGTGTCTTATTTCATCTCCATGTGTCACTCACATCTATCAACTGTGCTAACTTGACTGATCACCATAAAGTCACCTTTTCTTTCTACAGCTTGGCATTGCTGCATATAAGAAATTTGAAATCGATGCTTGAATATACTTGACAGTGTTTCTTCATCTCCCTCCCCTTCCTAACTTATGCAGTGATCCGAATCATCCAGACAATCAACAGCTGAAGAATGAACAAGATGAAATTATCCAAGAACGACTTGCTAAAGTATGATCTTTTTTTAGCATAATAGTTGTTTATCCTTGTCTGAGAAATGCTTTTCAACTTACGTTTTATAGTTAGTGTTTATTGTTATATATTTTAGAAACCATTTTACTATTTAAATGCTTGTATTTTCTCTGTTCCTGCTGTTTAAGTATGTCTGCCATCAGTATTTAGACATAGGTGAGAATTCAGAGTAAGTTTGTCTTCGGGCCTAAATGGTAAGTCTTCTGCTCAGCATACCCAGACAGAGTCTTCATTCAGGAACAAGTATGGAGTCCCTGTCGGAGGTCTTAGAGGGCACAGTGAATGAGGTCTTGTAAATAGGCACCTCTGTTAGGTGCCTGGGAGCCCTGATAGCACAGTGGTTAAGCACTCGGCTGCTAACCAGAAGGTTGGCAGTTTGAACCCACTAGCCGCTCCTTGGGAGAAAGATGTGGCATTCTGCTTCTGTAAAGATTACAGCCTTGGAAACCCTGTGGGGCAGTTCTGCTCTGTCCCTATAGGGTTGCTATGAGTCGGAATCGACTCCACGGCAGTGGGTTTGGTTTGGGTTTGGGTTATGTGCTTGTAGCTGGGATTATGGAAAAGGATGTTGCTTTAATTGATTTTATTACCTTGAGGGAGAGTGGGCCAGTTACTTTGTATCTTTCTTTTTAAATTTTTTTAGCAATGCTGTTTAAGAACTTAAGCCATCGTTTTCTATTTTTATCTTACGTAGAGTAAATTAGTTGAAGAAATGCTGAAAATGAAAGCACAGTAAGTATACTGTTTTGTAATTTAATCTCCAGTAATATGTAGACATAACAGATGTTTACAAAATTATTTTCCTAGATAGCTCTTGCTAAAGAGGTTCCTCATTTGAGGCCACTCCAAAAACAAATCTTGAAGAAATAAGGGCCAGGAAAAGCTTAGCTCCCCTGAGGGATCAATGGACGATGAGAAGAGCATACCTGCCTAGGTTTCTCTCTTCTGTCAGGTTCAAAATAAGTAAACTGGTCGGTATTACAAACAAAACGGTAAAAGGACATTAGAAACATAGTGTACTCTCTGGGTCAGTATTCCTCATAAAGAACAGATGTCCGTCCTCAAATGTGTTCACTTGTTATACCTCCTAAGAGGATTTTGAAACACCATATACTCTCTTGCACATGTTTAAAGTTGACTTTAGGTATGAAATTTTTCATTGTAAGTTTAAATTACTGCAAAGGATAGAGGTTTCAGCATATTGACAGTGTTGTTTTCAGCCCCTGACTCATGGTGGTCCCATGCACAATGGATCAGCTCGTTGTGATCCATAGGGTTTTCATGGGCTGATTATCGGAAGTAGATCACCAGGCCTTTTTTCCTAGTTTGCTTTAGTCTGAAAGTTCTGCTGAAACCTGTTCAGCATCATAGCATAAAAATAAAGGTCTTATGATATTCTTTTAAAAGTATACAACTGATTGGCTACGTTCTATCCATTTAAAAATACACGAACAAACGCTTAAGTCTAAAATTTTACATTGTTCTTTTTTCCTTTGAAATTGAGTTTTCATTATTCGTCCACACAGAATTTTATTTCAATGTAATGTATTTTTTGGAAATTTTTTTCTGGACTGCCCCATGATACTACTTAGCAATGAAAATATGTATATAGATTGAAAGTAATTTTTTAAAATTTATTGTAATTATGTGGCTCTAAGTGTTATATTTATTCTGGATTGTATTCTCATTGCAATTATTATTAGTATCCAATTAATCAAAGTATCCTAAATTTATTATAAATTTTGATAAATAATTATTACACGTAGAAAGTAAAATTTTAGTGGCAGTGCCTCTCAATGCTTTTCATCTTAATGCTTATTCTTCAGTTGGCTCATTGTTCCATTATACTTAATTCTGGAATAAGGTAGGATTCAGTATCAATTCTATTTCATTTTCTGTTGTTATAGATATACGTGCTGAGAAATCTTATTCCCATAGTAAGTTCATGGCAGTAGGAGTTTTGTTAGAGTATTGTCATTCGGTTATTTGAACTCTGTCTAAGTTATATGCTGAAAGCCACATAGTGATCTATCATCAAAACTTCTTTTTCATGATCAGCTGATAAAGACCACCTGACCTGTGAAAAGATTTATACTCAGTCATTGAGTCATACCCAGAATCAAATAGTATCAGTACGGAACAGAGCTTGTTCAACCCCTTCATTGCATAGGAGCAGTTCAGCTCTTGGTCAGTTAGTGGTAGTGCTAGGATGGAAACCCAGGTCACTTATAGGATCTGTGAAAATCCAGCTGTATAGTTTACAGAATTGCCGCTGTTTTAGAAATAACATCCATTGAAGCCTTCTAGCAAGAAAGGATAAAAGCTATCTAAGTTGACATGTAGTTGACTTAACAGGTGAGTAACCAAGGATCTTCAGTGATCCCCTGTCCCTAGAACATACAAGAGCCCACGCTTGTGGGCAAGGGAGGTGCACTCCAGCAAATGGCACACAGTTTTATTGGTCCCAGCCTGCACCAGTGGTTTTAAACATTATGTCAGCCTTATGTATAAGTGAGGATGCTTCATAAAGCTGCAAGGAACTGAAAACCTATAGGTAGGAGATGTTCAGTTTCAGGTAACAAGAGGTCTGGAGGTACATTGACTCAGTGATGCCATCAGAGACCCAGACCCTTCCCATTTTTCTGCTTTGGGTCCTCTACCTTGTAGCCTCATGGGTTGTAGTGAAATGGGTTCAAAAGGACTTTCTTTTGTCAGGGGAAAAGAATCCCAGAAGCCCCCAAGAATCAGCCTTTATCTCCACGGCCAGAATTGGCACACACTGACTGTTTTTACCTGCACGGCAAGCTGAGAAAACCAGTACCTGGCAGCGGGATAGAGATAACCATGTTCAGCTGAAACCAATCATTATTTCCTTCCACCCCTAAATAAAATTTGGTTTCTATCAGCAAGGAAAGGCGCCCTGGTGACACAATGGTCAAGCACTTGTCTGCTAACCAGAAAGTTGGTGGTTCAAGCCAACCTGCTGCTTTGTGGGAGAAAAGAAGTGGTGATCTGCTCCCATAAAGATTACAGCCTAGGAAACCCTATGGGGAGTTCTACTCTGTCCTGTAGGGTCATTGTGAGTCAGAATCAACTCGATGACACACAACAACATCAGCAAGGAAGAAGCAGTGGACTGGCTGTTGGGTAGGCAACTGCAGTGTCTGCCATGATACAGACGCTTTCTCCAAACCAAGGCAAAATATGTAAGATAAGACAAACGTGGAGGGGATCTGAAGGAACTAGGAGAGCATCGTGCCCTTCTCCTCACACCCTCCTCCTGAGGTTTAGCAGAAGATAGTCTGAAAACGCCTGTGGCAGCCCAGTAGATTCTGACCCACAGTGACCCCATGTGACTGAGTAGAACTGCCCCATAGGGTTTCCAAGGCTGTAATCTTTACCGAAGCCAACTGCCACATCTTTCTCCTGCAGAGTGGCTGGCAGGTTCAAACCGTCAACCTTTCAGTTAGCAGCCGAGTGCTTAACCACTGTGCCACTGGGTTTCCTTACTCAGCTGTACTTAAATGGTATATCTAAGTCTGTGTATTACATTATTTCAATAATCAAAATTCCATATGCATTGTAAGATAAAAGATATTTGTTTCTTTTGGGAAACATCTAGGAGTCAGACAGTTTTATAAGGTCAGTGAAATTCTGTATAACAGTAGTAACCTTGTTTCTTATGTTTCTTTTCAATTGATAGTTGTATTAAAAAAAAAAAAAACCCATTGCTGTCAAGTTGATTGATCTCATAGTGACCCTGTAGGACAGAATAGAACTGCCCCATAGGGTTTCCAAGGAGCAGCTGGTGAATGTGAACTGCTGACCTTTTGGTTAGCAGCTGAGCTCTTAACCACTACACCACCAGGGCTCCAATAGTTGTATAAAGTTTTTAAATTCTAAATAGCATATCCTTGAAGAAATGACTGGTGTCCCATTGTCTGAGGATCAGTTTCTAAAGTCAGAAATTATTAGTTTGGGGCATTGAAAAAACGATGCAGACTGTAACAATGTTTAAATTACCTTTGGTCCAAGTGGGCTGAATCTAAAAGAATTTTGATTCTAAATTTTATTTATTATTTTAAAAAATGATGTGAGATGTTTTCCAAAATGAAAGTCTTAGGTAAAAACAAAACAGTCACCTGCAAGTACTATGCTCCTTTAAAAACCCACGTGTATGAGACCAAATGGTCAACAATCACTTTAAAACAAAGATGAGAATGTAAGGGGGCAGGAAAACTAGATTAATGGCAACAGAACAACCAGAATGGAAATAGAAAATGTTCATGCATTGTGAAGAATGTAACCAGTGTCAGTGAACAACTTGTGTAGAAATTGTTGAACAGGAACCTACACTGCTATGTAAACCTTCATACAAAACACAATAAAATATTTAACAAAAACAAAAGCACATCTGACGCAGGGCAGCACTTGAATCTTCGTTTGCCAGCAGCAGGGGAGGGCTGAATATTAGTGACATTTTCAAATCAAAATTCTGGGCTTGGGAGAAAAATGTCTAGTTGGAGTGCTCTTTTGCTACTTATGCTCCTTTGGAATACTATAAAGTGATATTTATTCTTACAGCCTAGAAGAAGTCCAGAGTGCCCTTCAGAACAAAGAGACGGACTGCCTTAGAATGGCCGAGGAAGTCGAACGGACCAGAACTTTGGAGTCTAAAGCATTCCAGGAAAAGGAACAACTAAGATCAAAGCTGGAAGAAATGTATGAAGAAAGGGAGAGAACATGCCAGGTGCATTTGTGTGTTTGTTTTCTCATGGCACTTAGGACCCTTGAATTAAGAGAACGAATCAGTGTAAATCACCTGTTACTGGGTGTCCTCCATTCAGAGTGGCTTTGACGGACACAGAGATATATGGTCACAAAAACTGGGAATTTGGGCTGTCTCTCATTCCCCGTATTCTTGGAAGGCGTGAAATAATGTCATTTTAAAAGAAAATTTAAAACATCTCGTTTTCCCTTCTTGGATTGATTTACCTGCAGGAAATGAAAATGATAAGGCAGCAGGTGGAATGTCTCGCTGAGGAAAATGGGAAATTGGTAGGTCACCAAAATCAACATCAGAAGATTCAGTACCTAGTGCGGCTGAAGAAGGACTATGTCAAACTTGTGGAGGTAAACTCTGAAATTTACTCTGAACACACTCACACCACTTTAAAAAGTATATTTAATTAAAAGTAAATTAAAATTTAATTATTGAATCAATGACTTCTTCCTTCAGGGAACTTTCCTGATTTCAAATAACTTTCTTTTATTGCTGTCCATCACAAGTGTACTTCAGTCACTTATCATAAACATCAGATTCTTGCTTCATGTTAAAGTAGTTTACAAATTGAAAATTTACTCTTAATTTGAAATATAAACTTATGAAGGCCAAGAAGAACTCTGGCTATAAGAGTTAGAGCTTTAATTTGTTTTCCTTTTCTTTTTCTTTTAATGGCTTCCTAGGAGACAGGAAAGTTGCGGGCTGAAAATGTGTTCTTAAAAGAAAAGAAGAGGAGTGAATCATAATGATCGTGGTCAAACAAGGCATCATCTTGTGTAGAGACTGTTTTTCTGCATAAAAGTAAGACCTCCTTTTGCCCACTTAGCTGAGCTGAATTTCAGGATGTGAATCATTAAACGTATATGCGGTGGTGGTGGCTGACCCTCAGACAAGCATTATGCATCCATATATGCCCTGTGGCAGTCTCCTGTTAGGTGGCTACCAGCCCATTTCAAGATTGTAATCAGCTGTAAATGCTGGAAAAATCTTGTGCCTTTTGAAAATAAGAGCCCTTGGTTCTTACAGTGGACGTTGAGTCAGAGCAGACATTTTCTCCTTGTGTACTGCCATAATCTCCTTTGAGTCTTACATTAGAACATCTAACAACATGGTGAAAAGCAGACTTGTTAATATAGATTATTTTTGTATTCCTACTTTGAGTATGCTCATGAGCATTTACATGACTGTAAATATGACCATTTATTTTTTCAAAATGTAATAAAATCTTTGAAAAAGATTAAATAATTTGGTAAAGTGATTTACACTGTTCATTCAGCAAATACTGAATGAGCATCTACTATATCCCAGTGAACAAAGCAAACAAAAAGCCTGCCCTCAAAGAACTTCCATGTATCACAGCTTCATTAATTTTTATTGCAAATAATATTTCATTGTATGGATATGCCACATTTTATCCATTCACCAGTTGATGGACCTTTGAGTTGTTTCCAGTTTGGGGCTATTATGAATAATTCTACTGTAAATGTCCATGTATAAGCCTTGGTGTGGACATGTTCCATATTTCCTGAGTAGATAGATACCTAGCAGTAGAGTTGCTGAGTAGTATGGTAAGTACATGTTTAACTTGGTAAGACGTTGCCAGTTTTCCAAAGTGGCTGCACTATTTTACATGCCCACTAGCAGTGTGTTCCAATTTCGCCACAACTTCGCCAACACTTGTTACTGTCAGGTTTTTGACTACAGCCATATTAGTGGGTGTGTCATGGTATATCACTTGCATTTTCCTAATGATAGATGATATTGAGCATTTTTCCACATTATGGAATACTACTCACTAATAAAAAACAGACAAACCACCAACTCATGCTACAAAATGGATGAACCTCAAAAAACATTATGCTAAGTGAAAGGAGCCAGACACATTATTGTGTGATTCCATTTAGATGAAATGTCTGAAATAGGCCAGGGGCCGAGGATGGGAGTGGGAATGACTGTATGGGCATGAGGTAACCTTTTGGGGTAGAAATGTTTTAAAACTGGTTTGTGGTAATGACTGTACAACTCTGTAAGTTTACTAAAAATTTAAATGGGTGGTTTGTAAATTATGCCTCAAAAAAAAAAAAGACCGTTGCCATTGAGTCAATTCCGACTCGTAGTGACCCTATAAGACAGAGCAGAACTCCCCCATAGGGTTTCCAAGGAGCAGGTGGTGGATTCAAACTGCCGACCTTTTGGTTAGCAGCCAAACGCTGAACCACTGCACCACCAGGGCTCCACCTCAATAAAGCTGAAGGAAAAAAATGTTAAAAATGAACGCATAGTTGAACTCTCAAGAAATAATAATAAATCTCCCAAGGACCAGAAACAAAAAAGGAACTAAAGTTCTGTGTAAGGTTGACAGCAGATACTGCTTCTGCCTGGGAGGTAGGAGAAGGTAGAGTATGGACACTGGTAATAAAAAGGCTCGGGTCTCATCACCCAGACCAGGGAAAGGAGACCAGGCCTCGGAGCAGCTCAGGAGAAGGAGTTACAGCCAAAGTTTCTGCATAAAGCTGGAACCCAAGGAGTGCAGAGATCTTGTCTTAGGCATCTAGGCAACTCTGCTGCCTGGAACTGGATCTGGCCCAGAGTGTGCGCTCCTTTGTTTAACTGAACCGAACAAAGATGGAGCAGAGAAATGGAAACACAGAGTGAAAAGACAGAAGAAGGGAAGAGAGAGGCTGACCGGGAGGAGAAAGGGAGGTCTAGAGAGGCAGGGAAGGAGTCAAGGAGAAAAACAGGGAGACAGAAGATGGGGAAAAAGGAATGGAGGAGAGAAAATACCTGGGAAGAGAGGGTATGGTGGGTGTGGTAGGCAAGGGGGAGCGAGGCGGATGAGCCTGGACTTGGACTAAGGTCTCAGAGGGAGGTGATTGCTCTTTCACTGTTTATTGAGCCTCTACCAAGCGACAGGTGTTGTTCTATGAGCTGTAGACATAGCAGAGTAAGTAATGTGGTGTGGCAGAAAGTGGGTAGGGAGGGTGATCAGAAAAGGCCCATCTGAAGAGCTGTGGTGAAATAAGTTCCTTTATGTGGCCTTTTGCCTTGGTTCTTTGGAAAAACAGCTGGAGAGATTTTCCCCCAAACCTTGAGGAATTACCTTTGCTCTAGTTTTCTACCCCAGAGGGTTTGTTACTCTTCCTGGGTACATGGTACCAACTTGGTTTGATACTTTTTGTCTGGCCCTAGGCTGCAGCCTGCCCTGTAATTGGTATGCATCTTGCAGGGATTGGTCAGTATACTACGCAAATGATGTGACTATGAAATTTGCAAATGAGGTAACTAGCCTACTACACAAATGAAATGTCTGTGGCCTACCTGGGAGGGGCCGTGCCTTGAAATTGGCAAGGAGTTGTATATATACGCAGCCAACCCCACAGAGGTTTTTCAGATAGAAGGAGGAAAGAAGCAGAGAGGGAGAGGGAAGGCAAGGAACCTCCTAAAAGAGCTGTAACATGGGTCAAGGGCCAAAACACTGAAGACAGCAACAGGCCTAGAAGGGGCCCTGAGGCAGAGCCGGTGTGGTGACAGAAAGCAGGGCCAAGAGGAGCCTGTCCTCAGGGGGCTGAGAGGAGGCCTGCATAGCTGAGAGGAGCTGAGAGAGTTGTCCTGCTCTGAAGAAGGGAGATTTTGCCTACATGCTTCCTGATCCTGATCCCAAGATATACCCTGTTGCTTCCTTAATAAATCACTTAACTGTAAGTATGGTCTGTGAATTCTTTGTGGCCATTGTAATGGATTATCAAACTCAGAAGAGAAGTAGAGTGCTGTGGGAGAGATGGCTGGTGTCAGAATTGGTAAAAAGATTGGAGAGTGGATGGATGTCTGACCTCTACCTCATGGGAATCAACTTTGGGCTGATCCTGGTCATTATTCCCCCTGAAGTTAGACAAGTTCTGAGGCTACTCCTACTACCATTTTACAGGAGCTGACATTTAGGCTGAGACCTGAAATATGAGAAAGTTCTGGCCACTTGAAGAGTCACGGAAAGAGGATTCCAGGTAGAGATGAGAGATAGGTGGGCTTCCCAGAGGAAGAGAACACCATGTCTAGCTAGAACATCATGTGTAATGGGGGAGACTGGTAATGGATGAAGTTGGAGGGGTAGGTAGGAGCAGAGTGTAGGGCCTTCAAAAAGAGTTTCCATCAAAAGGGGGAAAATGCAGAACAAAATTTAAAAATTCTCATGAACCCCGAATCCTCAAGAGAGGATTGTTTTGTTTAGGGCAGAAGATAGCACAAGAGCGCCTTTGTGGTGCCTGGGAAAGACTGATGATGCCAGAAGGAAGCCATGTCTTGGAGAAAGCAAGGGGCATGGAATCCAGAACAACTGAGGAGGCTAACCTCAAGTGGCCTCCAGAGGACCTTGGAGAGTCTCTGGTCTTTGCTGGCTGAGCACTACTGGAGGAAGGGTTGAGGGATGGTGGCCTGAGGGCTAAATGCAGCGTGAAGCTGAGTTATGAAGCAGCAAAATATTTTCAGAATTACTGATGGAAAAGTCTTCAGGTGAGACATTCACTCCCTAAATCCCTGTAGCTTGCTGGCTGTCTCCCCACTAGCCTGCAAACTCCTTGAGGGCAGGGCTCCACCCATCCATACTGTCTCACTCCATTTACTAAATGGGCTTCACACACTTAAATCCCTTACTTGGCCCCTAAACCCTCTTAAGTTTGTGACTTCTGGCCCTTAAAGGTGAAGGGGGGTGTGAAGAGGTCTCCCAGAACTTTGTGGGGGCATCTTTTGCTTGTAAGCCATCTTTAAGGTTTGTTTAATTGATTTTTCAATAAATTGCAAGGTAGGGTATTCCTTCCCCTCCACACTGTTCCAGTTCAGGGAGCTCTAGCTTATTATCTGTGTTGCTACTAGTAGGGTTTTTTGTTGTTGCTGCTGTTAAGCAGACTATAATCTATTCAAGCAAACTTTTGGAGCAAAATACGCAAGCTGGTCACAGTATTTGGCACTGTGGCAGGAACAAAGAAGACGTGACTTCTGCCCTGATAAAACCAAACAAAACCCATAGCCATCGAGTCAGTTCTGACTCATAGGGACCCTATAGCACAGAATGGAACTGCCCCATAGGGTTCCCAAGAAGCAACTGGTGGATTCGAGCTACTGATCTTTTGGTTAGCTGAGCTAACTGCGCCACCAGGGCTCCAATAGCCCGGTTAGGGGGGCACATATGTTACAAGGTATGTAAGGGCACTGAGGGCAAGTCATTTAGACCCTTGTTACTCAGTGAGGTCTCTGACCGGCAGCATCAATACTGGGAGCCTGTTAGAAATGCAGAATCTCAGCCCAGCTCTAGCCCTTCTGAATCAGATTCTTCATTTTAACAAGATCCCTAGGTGATTTGTGTGCACGCAAAAGCTTCTGTCTAGGAGGCAGAGGTCACTTCCCCACAGAGTAGTCAGGGATTGTCAACTATCGTCACCAGACCAAGGCCCTGTGCCAGGTGGTGGGGACCTGGAGGATGAAAGAAAGATGTGGGCCCTGCTCCCAAGGAGTTTGCAGGCTAATTGGGAGACGACCAGCAAGCTATAGGATCCATGACAGGACTGGTTTAAGTGGCACAGGCTGCTTTATGGAGGAGGTGGCTCTGAGATACTCAACCTCTAGTGCTAGTAGACGCATCACTTGTTCTAAGAAAATTCCTTCTACATCCTTAAAGCATGCAGAATTGACCAAGTGCAACACTACTTTTTTTGCTGAAGGTTCAGAGTAACAACAGCTTTCGGAGGGGAGCACCCTTGTGCTGGAATTCACCCAGCTCTTTGCTCAGTGATATGGTGCACTGAGGCCTCTCTGAACCTCCATTTCCTCCTGCAAAATGGGACGATTTGTACCGCATAGGAGTTTATAGAAATTATCCATGCTTTTGAGCTGCAAAACCACCCTATGAGAGAGGCAGGGTGGTATGGAAGGACTTCACGAAAACTGCATGAACAACAATAAAAAAGAATGCTAACGAACAATATGTATACTGTGACGTCGTTTTTGTTAAAAAGTCTCGTACATATTATGTAAAACATATGTATGTGTATTTCCGTTCCAGCCAACAGTTATTTATACCTGCGCTTCTCAACCGCTGGGGGTCTTGTTAGAAAAGAGATTCTCATTCAGCGGGTCTGGGGTGGAGCCTAGGATTCAGCAGGAGAGGCCAATGCTACACCACACTGCGTGAGAAGGACTGAAACTGATAGGCCACGTGCAGTTTACAGTCTAAAACACCAACCACAGCGCCTGCCTCCATCATCCTGTCCCAGCGTCCTCCCAGCGCACAAACCACCTAAACCCAATGCCGGACACCGCGCACCACCCCCGGAGAAGGGCGCACAGGGAAAACGCACGCTCCGGCAAACGCGAGGCTGGGCCCTGGCGGCCACGCCCCCACGCCCCCGGGGGTACCCGTATCGGCCGCCCCGCTTACGTCACGTGAGCGCCTCGTTACGTGAGCCTGCCGTCCAATAGCGGCGCGTGCTCGACCTTGTCAGTGGCAGGCGCGGCAGGCGAACTGGGTTACGTCGCCGAACACCATGGCTGGAAGGCCGCGGCTCCCGAGCGGTGCCGTGTGCCCTGCCGCCTACCCCGACACCCCCGCCGAATTTCCCCCGCACCTCCAGGCCGGCGCGATGCGTCGCCGCTTCTGGGGCGTGTTCAACTGCCTGTGCGCCGGCGCGTTCGGGGCCCTGGCCGCCGCCTCCGCCAAGCTGGCCTTCAGCAGCGAGGTCGAGCCCGGGGCGCTGCAGCTGCGGGGGCGGGTGGTGCTGGGTGGGGGAGGGGCGCTGCGTGGCCCACGGGGCTCCCGGGGTGGAGCGGGGATGGAGGCGCAAGGCGCCGCCTCACCCCCCGCGGATCCGTGCGGCCTGGTCCCTGGGCCACGGCGCTGCAGTGAGCCGGGGTGGGAGAGCATCCGTCGACTCTAAATCACGTCAAGCCCTCGTCCAGTGTAGGCGGTAAGAGATGTCAGGGACTGAGGCTTCTTGCTTTACCAGAGACCTAAAATTTTTCCTCCGTTTGGGCTAGTTCATTCTTGGGAAGGACGTACGCGTCCATCCATCCTGCACCCCTCATTTTAATCTCTCCCCGTTGACTCTTACGGTGAAAAGCTTATTGCCCATCTCTACTCAGTAATTAACAGGTGTTCTGACTAGTCTGTCCTGCTGATGGGAAAATTAGGAGTGTGTGGTGTCCTAGGTGTAAGGGAAGACTGAAAGGACCATTCTGGATAGTCTCCTGATGCTCAGAACGCCAAAACTACCTCCCCACATCTGCTAGTGTCTGCACCTCTTTGCATCTCCCAGCCTGAGTCATAGGCCAGCCTCTGCTTTCTAGAGGTTTCATTGCTTCTGCAACCCAGCGTTAGGCTCTGACCTGGGCAGTGGACAGACTGAAGGCCAGGATTATTTCGGTTCAAGCCTATTTATTGCTAATCCAGTGGGAGCTACCGTGCTTGAGGTTAATATCCTGCTTATAATTTTCAGGGTATGTGGTCCAAAATAAGATGAGTGACTCTATGGGCCGTGAGGTTTTCATCTTCTCAGGTGTGAAACAGGCCTTTCTATAAGGGATTTACACAATGCCTATACCATGCGTTTATGTAAATTATAAGAAGGCATCCCTTGCTGAGGACACTGTTCAGCTGCTGGAGGGCTGTTACAGGAAATACCCTAGGGTGTGATGTCTAGATGGACTCGACGTCCAGAAGAAGAGCCCTATCCAGGACAATACAGAACTGCTGGCAAGTTCCTAACTTGGGGCCAAGCAAGGGGGTCTGCCTATCCTTTGTGCAGGAGGCTTCAACAGACCCTCCTTATGTCAAGGCTCTCCTTAAAGCAAAAAGGAATCTGCAAGTTTTCAAAAAGGAGTACCTGGGATCACCAGTCATATAGTCTCAGGTGGTATTTCCTCCATGTAGGGCTGTGTGCTGGTGAATGGCATGCAGTCTCACTGCCTGGATTCGAATCCTGCAGGCTGTCACGAGCAATGGCATTTGGGCGAGCTACTTAATCTACACCTCACGTTCTTTATCTGTAAAATGAAGTTAAGGAATAAGAGAGAATGCAGTCAAAGCACTTAGCAGAGGGCTTGGTGCAGAGTAAAGGCTGAAGAATTCCCAGTGGGGCTGGCCTGAGTAGGCTGGAACCTGGCTTCCTCATACTGCATACTGAATAACAGATAACTTGACTTTCTAAGACTGATCAAGCATTGATCACTGTGGGATCAATAAGGGACTGGTGTGCAATAGAAAATACTGCTTATAGATGAGCTTTTTGTTTCTGTCCAAGGTCACATGGCCAGCAAGGTGGCTGAATTAGTGTCTTCTCTAAGTTTGTTTCATCTGT
Organism: Dugong dugon; assembly: GCA_030035585.1. Classification (NCBI taxonomy): domain Eukaryota; kingdom Metazoa; phylum Chordata; class Mammalia; order Sirenia; family Dugongidae; genus Dugong; species Dugong dugon. The sequence goes on along the minus strand of CM057481.1, from coordinate 22,589,394 downwards.
TAAATGGGTCTGCTGCCCACTGAAGGGTAAGGGAAGCCCTGTACAGGAAAGCGCTGAGGCCCCATCGGGTGGTGGTGGGATCTCAGTAGAGGCTGGACTGCTGGCACCCAAGTCTCTGTGCTGTGAGTGGGGCTGCAGCTCACGCTGTCCGGGTGGGTGTGGCTGCAGCGACACTTTCTCCCGCAGGTCAACATGGGCTTATGCGTGTTAGGCATTGTTGGGATGGCGTTCACCAATTCTATGATGTGGACATTCTTTAGCCGGGGCCTCAGTTTCTCCATGTCTTCGGCCATTGCATCTGTCACGGTGACTTTTTCAAACATCCTTAGTTCGGTGAGTAGTCTGTCCCAAGCCTGGGCTCTGGGAGGTACAGCTTGTCACTCATTATCTGGGTGAGTTGTCCTTGGGGAACTCCTGCTTTCCTGAAAGGAGAAAGGGCAGAAACTGAAGCAGAGGCTTGGCTGTGGCTCAGATTCCTGTGCAGTCAGCCAGCCAGGGCCTTCGGATCCGCAGGCCACATGCCGGCAATGGAATGTGGCTGATGGCTGCTTTGCTGGGCCTCTACTGGGCTGGCTCTCACAGGCTCAGTGGGCCAATCTGAGCAGTCCTCTCCCGTCTTCTCCTCTCCCTCCCCAGGTCCTTGTAGAGCTGCTTGCTGATTCTGCTTCTCAGCCTGTCTCTTACTTAAAAACAGATCTATCACTCCATGGGGTTTGTGTGAACAGGCCTAACATGGTACAGAATTAATTATTCATTCCAGACCACAGAGAAGCCAGTGGATCCCAAGCTGCTCACAGACTCATAGCATCCTGTGGCCTGGCCCACACCTATCATGTCAGAATCCCCAGGTTGTGGAGTCTAGGAGTCTCTGTTAACAAGCCCGTCTAGTAACTGTGGTGCACAGCCAGGCTGGGGAGCCCCTATCTATGACATCTCAATAGCGATTGGGCTCCCACTGGTCCAGTTTGAGTCCCAGCTGAAGGATTGGGCTGCTGGCATGTTCATGTGCCTGAGCCCATTACACACGTATGTTCCGATGGACACAGCATCAGGCGGCCTCATTGTCTCAAGCCTCTGAGACACAGTCGTCTCCATAGGCTTGGCCTAAAGTTCTTCTGTGTAAGCTGGGTTTCTGCTAGGAAACTTTGTCTACTGTGGTCAGTAACAGTCTCTCTGAACCATTTTAAAGTTTTCTCACAATAAAGCTTTCTGCTCATGTTTTTGCTTGGACTGGCCCCCTTGCTAGGGCTGTACAGCTCTTGTATCCAGCTGTGGTGGCTCCTGGATGTGGAAGTTGAGGTAACTCTGTTTTTCCTTTGCCTGTCCTGTAGTTTCTGCCACAGTATTCCCCACTCAGCGGAAGGCCATGAGCCTATTCCTGAGGGCCCTGAGTCAGGTGAGGGCTGAAGGGTGCAGGACAGGAGATCTTGCTGAAGATCTTCTTGCCAACACAGCCTGGCAGAGAACTGTTCAGGTTGTTCCAGAATTGGAATCCTAGAGCTTAGAGACATGGTCCTGGCAGTTTGGTCACACCCGTTCTTCAGCTTGAAGATGGAAAAGGCCAGAGAAGAGCACTGCATTGGGTATCACAGCTGCCTTGAGACTGGGATGGGGGTGGTGGTGGTGGTGCTTCTTCATACACCCCACATACATCTAGGGCTTGACAAGCCATCAGCTCCTCTGGCAGGGTTCTGGCCCTCAGGTGTAAGGCTGGAAGCAGGAGAGCCCTCAGCGCCTCACTTAGCCTCTCCAAGCTGCTTTCTTCATGGGTTCATTGGTTGGGGTTGAGGCCGTGCTGCCAGCTGATTGTGGCGGGCACAGAATCCAAGTCACGAGTGCTCCTCTTCAAAAACATGCTGCGAGCCTGAGGCCCAGAGCTGGAGTGAGACCCCGGGGCCCCGACTGCCAGCCTGCCTCCTGGTGGTCGCGGCCACAAGGCTGCTATCTCGCCTCACAAACAGGGAGCAGTTCTCACATTAGGTGGGCATGAAGCCCAACTTTGTAGCCGACCTGCTTGCTCTCCCTGGTTCTGAAGTCCCTGTGCAGCCCAGCTGTCTGAGTTCGGGCTTCCCTGAGGCCTTTCTTCTTCTGGGAGCCTGAGGCCAACAAGGTGGTGCTGGCTGCCCTGGGCTGGAGCTGAGCCCAGCCAGTCCTGGCGCTGAGTGAGGGGTTCACTTGGGAGCCAGGGCTCGGGTCTGTGAACACTAGGCCCAGCATACAGTGGGTCCTGTGAGGAAGGGAGCATCCCCTATGCTACCTTGTGACCTGCCTGAGTTGGGTTTCAAGCCCAGGACTTCAGGCCCCATGCCTTTCCTCCAGGCCCCCTAGGAGGGAGGCCCACCACAGGGGCGTGAGGTGGGGCCCACCGCTGTGGCCAGGTCTCTCAGGCTCTGTCTGTACACTGCCTCACATCCATGTCTGTCCTCCAGGCTTTCCTGGGCTATGTGCTGTACGGAGAGTGCCAGGAGGTCTTGTGGTGGGGAGGAGTGTTCCTCATCCTCTGCGGACTCACCCTGATCCACAGAAAACTCCCGCCGACCTGGAAGGCCCTTCCACAGAAGCAGCAGTAGCACCGTTAGCTGGACGGACCAGCTGGAAAGATGGCGGCAGTGGCCAGGCTCAGCCAAAGGGTGGTGCCAGGCTGACCAGGCCTCCGGGCCAGCTCTGCTCCCAGGGAAAGCAGGCCAGGAGTGGCCTTCGGGCATGAAGCTCCAGCTTCTGTAAGGGGAGGTACGACCGCAGCAGTGTTCTGACTGATACTTTCTTGGTGTATCTGTATAAAGCTTTGACCCCCATGCCCCCAGGCCGCCCCAGGGAGCCACCTCTGCTGGTGAGCCTGGGCAGATGCCAGAGGCCCTGGGGTAGGTCTGCTTTACGTGTGGTACCTGAAACCAAGCTCTAATTGTAGTTGTGTTGCCCGCCTACGGCCAGTCACATAACACTCAAGTCAGCAACTGGTGGGGCTTGCTGACACCTTCATGCTGATGTACCAGGCCATCTGTGTCATGCTTCCATATTGTGGCACGGGAAGGAAACTGGGTTAATAAATACTTTTTTAAGTTAAAACTACCAGGTACGGAATCTTCATTTTTCTACTCTTGGGAGTAAGCGGTAGGAGCCAGGGTGAGCTGAAGTTTCCAGAGTGGAGGGACAGGCGTGTGGGCGGGTGCGGAGGCCCTGGCCCCACTGCTGGCTCCCTCCTAGCATGTTATCAGTGGCTGTGTTTGTGTGTTTCTTCCTCAGCTCACACGGTGGAGCTCTTCAGTTCAGGAGGGGCTGTCCATTCCCTTGGTGCTCTCCAGGAGACAAGTGCAGCCTCAGTTCCGGAACCTTGTCCTATTTTATGTATTAGGAGGGAAGCTGGCCCAGAACGTTGCTCCCCACCTCCCCTTCACTTTTAGGCCTCTTCTGTTCTTTCCTTTTTTATCCCAGGTCTCTTGGATCCTTTCTGAGTCTTACATCTGTTTATGGAATTCTAGTTGCACACTGTCTGTGCTGCCTGCACACACTCCCAGTGGAGCTCTGTGCCTGGAGCTCCCCCAGTTCTCCCCGGGGACTCCCTGGATGCCCAGAGGGCCCTCTCAGCTCTCCTGAGCTTGGCCCCATCCTCTTCAAGCTTCCCAGCTGGTGAGAGGACTGACGGCAGTGGCTGAGAGGGAAGGTCTTCTCCAGGCTGGCGCCTCCTCCCGCCCACCGCTGCCCATCACAGCTCTCATTCCTTTCCTAGTGTGTGCACATTGACAGAATGAGCTTCCTAAAACAGGTCCACGCCACCTTCTGATGGGGATCTGGTCCGAATCGCCCTCTCTACCTTCTCTCTGCCACCTCCTTAGTCCCCGTCTCCCATACCTCCCCACTGTGCTTCAGTCACCCCAAACAGCTGCGTCTCAATAGTTCTCAAGCCCACCACATCCATTCCTGCCTCCATGCTTTTGCTCGTTTCCTTTGCTTTGTATTCCCTTCCCCCTCACCTCTCCCAGCAAGCTCCTATTCCTCCTCCTAAACCCCGGTGCACAATTTGCTGCTCTCTGCACTCCCACAGGGGCCCAAGCAAAGCTCTGATTCACAGAAGGTTAAATGGTTCACCTCACTTTGACACATGTAAGCCTCCCAGCCACACCAGGAGGGAGATGCTCTTGTTATTCCCATTTCAGAGGTGAGGAAGGATCCCTGGGTGGCACGAACAGTTAAGCGCTCGACTACTATCGGAAAGCTTGGCAGTTCAAACCCACCCAGAACACCTTGGAAAACAGGTCTGGTGGTCAGCTTCCAAAAGGTCACAGCCTTGAAAACCCTACGGAGCAGTTCTGATCTGCAGACATGGAGTCGCCATGAGTCAGAATCAACTCGACAGCAACTGACAACAAGAGGTGAGGAAACTAAGGCTCAGCTCAGTTTCCTCAGTTGAATAAGGAAGGTCACGCAGCTAATGAGTGGCAGAACCACAATGTCAGTTCTCTCTCTGACTCCAGAACTTGGCTCTTAACCCCTGCACTGTCCTGCCTTCCACATCAGCACATTAAAGCCCCAGAGAGGTCCTGCTGTAGAGGGGCCTGTTATACATTGTTACCACAGCATTCCCCAAATCTTGGATCCCTTTTTTCATCTGTCATTCAAGGCTCTGCAGCGTGTATTCACACAGGTGGGTCAGACTTGAGCCAAGGCCAGGCCTGGGGGCTGCTGGGAGCCAGTGGTCAGGCTCCCTGGCCAGTCAGTGAAAAGGGCTGAGAGAAGTCCACCTTGGAGCAGGCTTTGTCCTGAGGGGACCCCGCCTCCCTTGATGGCTGGTGTTGACCTACTGTCACTCTCAACAAGTAGGCCTGTGAAGATGTTTTTCTAAGAGGAAGATTAGTCATTTTTCAAAAAGCAGAGAGAGAACACCTCTCTAGTCGAAGGCGGCGAAGTGTTCACCGTGTGGTTTCCCTCATTTAAGAGGTATATTGATAAGAGTATAAACTGTGTCAGTATTTGTTTTGCTGGTGTGCATCCTGGATGATGGCTTGAACTTTATCTGGGCTGGCAATTCGACTTCCGGGTTCACCAGCTGATGCTGTGATAGGGCAGTTGTCTTAGTCATCTTGTGCTGCTATAACAAATACCACAAGTGGATGCTTTAACAAAGAGAAATTTATTCTCTCACAGTCTAGTAGGGTACAAGTCCAAATTCAGGGCATCAGCTGCAGGGGAGGGCTTTCTCTGTCGGCTCTGGAGGAAGGTCCATGTCGTCAATCTTCCCTTGGTCTAGGAGGTTCTCAGCTCAGGAACCTCAGGTCCAAAGGACACGCTCTGCTCCCGGCACTGTTTTTTTGGTGGTATGAGGTTCCCATGTCTCTGCTTGCTTCTCTCTTTTATATTTTAAAAGAGATTGGCTTAAGACACTATCTAATCTTGTAGATTTATTCAGCATAACTGCTGCTAATTCATTTTATTACATCATAGTGATAGGATTTACAACACATAGGGAAATCACCTCAGATTACAAAATGGTAGACAATCATATAATACTGGGAATCATGACCTAGCCAAGTTGACAAATATTTTAGGGGGACACAGTTAAATCCGTGGCAGCAGTATTACCCTTTTGTTTGTTTTGGTTTTTTACTTAATTGATTTTTTTAGTATATTCACAAAGTTGCAAAACCGTCACTACTATCTAATTCCAGAACATTATTATCACCCCCAAAAGAAACCCCTCTACACTTAGAAGTCACTTCACATTGACTCCTCCCCCAACCCCTGGCGACCATTAACCTACTTTGTTTCTATGCTTCTGTCTGTTCTGGACATGTCATATAAGTGGAATCGTACAAAATACGGTCGTTGGTGTCTAGCTGCTTCCACTCAGCATAATGTCTTCAAGGTTCATCCCTGGTGTAGCACGAGTGAGTACTTCATGCCTTGTTGTGGCTGAATAATATTCCATTGCATGAGCTCTCTGTTCCTTGCCCTTGCCCATTCTTCTTTTGGTTTGGAACTGTGTTTTTTGTGTTGTTTTCCTACTCACACTGGAGCCACTCAGTGACTTGCTCTCCCCTTCACCCTATTTTAATTCTCTGCACAACACTTCTCACTTCTAGAAACTAGTCAGTTTACTTGCTTCCTCTCTACCTAAATTGTGTGTCTTGAGGACTATGTGTCAGAATCAACTCGATGGCAATGGGTTTGGTCTTAAGGGCATGGGCTCTGTCTATTTTGATTCATCACTGTACAGGTAGTCTCCAACTTAACGACGTATTTGAGTTACGACGAACAGCAGTCATGAGTATCCCTTTCTCTTTTTTTGTACGTCTTATCATTAGTAATATGTACAGCATACTATGTTGCAGTGTGCAATTTGTGGATGTCATCATATCCTGAAGTTTATATGTAATGTTTGCAACCCCCAAAGACAAAGATCAGACTTACAAAGATACTGATAATAAAAGGCAATAATAATGAACGCTAAAAAAAAAAAAATGAGGTAAACTTATGTCAGAACGTACTTAAGAAAGAGTCATTGGAATGGAACCCCATCGTAAGTCAGGGACTACCTGTATTCCCAGAGACTTGTAATTTGGTAGGTGCTCACAAAATTTGCTGTTGAATGAATGGATGAGTGAATGAATGAATACAAGAAAGTAAGTGGTAACGCCAGGCTACCAGTGAAATATATGTATATTCAATAAGAAGACATTTAGAAAGTAAGACAATTTCTGTGGAGAAGCAGTAGCACCTGTACCTCGTGGGCACAGCCCTGCACAACACAATCCAGCCAAATGTCACCAGAGTTAAAAGGCAAAGCAAAGCACTGTGCTTTGAGCCCTGGTGCCGCTACACCAGAGGGGAAATCCAAAAGAAAAAAGTAACACAATTTGGGCAACAGGGTTCCTCGTTGCATTCCTACTACAGCAGTTAGTTGCCTGATAATCAAGAACTGGTTAGGCAGGGACAGGAGAAATTCCAAGAGTGTGGCCCCCAAACTCAGTACTGAAGTTACTTCTGAAGTTCACCCTTCAGCCAAAGATTAGACAGCGCTATAAACAATAACACATGTAGTTCAACCATGTATATGAGACTAAATGGGCACACCAGCCCAAAGGCAAAGATGAGAAGGCAGGAAGGGAGAGGAAAGCTGGATGAATAGAAATGGGGAACCTGAGGTGGAGAAGGGGAGAGTGTTAACACATAGCAGGGTTTGCAACCAATGTCACAAAACAATATGTGTATTGTTTAATGAGAAACTAATTTGCTCTGTAAACTTTCACCAAGTGCGCATGCACGCGCACACACACAAACAAAACTGGTTAGGCAAATACAGCAGGATATCATGTGCCCATGAAGAGGAAGGAGTCTGAAATAGGAAAACACTAGGCAAAGTCCACATGACAAGGAGCCAGGTGTGTCCTGCAGCCCGATTGGTGTGCACAGTGTAAGCACCCTTGTATACCATGGCAAGCACTAGGGCTGGCTCAATGAAGAGAGATTTCAGAGAGTTATGGATTGAATTGTGTCCTCGAAAAATATGTCAGCTTGGTTAGGTCATGATTCCCAGTATTGTATGATTGTCTACCATTTTGTAATATGATGTGATTTCCGTATGTGTTGTAAATCCTATCACGATGATGTAATAAGATGGATTAGCAGCAGTTATATTGATGAAATCTACAAGATTAGATGGTGTCTTAAGCCAGTCTGTTTTGAGATATAAAAGAGAGAAAGAAGCAAGCAGAGAGACATGGGAATCTCATACCACCAAGAAAGCAGCGCCGGGAGCAGAGTGCGCCCTTTTGACCGGGGTTCCCGTGCGGAGAAGCTCCTGTCCAGGAGAAGATTGACAAGGACCTCCTCCAGAGTTGACAGAGAAAGCCTTTCGCTCGAGCTGGTGCCCTGAATTTGGACTTGTAGCCTACCAGACTGTGAGAGAATAAATTTGTCTTTGTTAAAGCCATCCACTTGTAGTATTTCTGTTAGAGCAGCACTAGATGACTAAGACACGGAGTTTATTGCATTCTTTCATTTTCTGCTATAAAGTTGTTTACACACATGATAAAAACTTCAAATACAAGAAGAAAAGATTTTGCTCCCTCATAAAAAAGGGGGAGAAAGTATCAGCACGGAAATCTTTACGATTGAAACCCTGAGCTCAGCACTGTGAGCAGCCCCTGTGGCGCTTGGGACAGTGGAGAGGGCCTGGACCACTCTTTCATCCTCAGAACTGGGAGATGGATTGGGAGGTGGGTTCAGAGATGACTAGGGGAGGGGACGTGAATCCCCCAAAGCAATGCTCATCAGGCTTTTCTTCCAAAACAGACTCTAAGCTTCCTTTGTGAGAGGAGGACAGAGGACACAGCCTCCCCTGACTTCTGGAAAAGGCACCTACCCCCAGGCACATGGCTTTGGGCGTCTCCCAGGCTGCCACTTGGGCACCCTGCCCTTTCGTATGAGCCAGTCATTCTAGTCACCCTGATCCAGTTGAGGACCTGGTGCGCGCCAGGCACTGGCCAGGCACAAGAGAACCAACCATGGTATTGCCACAAAGCCCCTCCTCACAGTTATCTCAATAAACAGACCAGCTCTCCGAGCCAAACGCTTGCACGTTCATTCCTGCCCTTGTGGATGCACGGACGCACGCGTTCATTCGTCCGCTGAGCACCGACTCCGTGCTGGGGAGACAGAAACAAGAAGCTTCTGTTCCTGGCTATAAAATCAGAGTCCCCTGTGAGTTTCGTTTTGAAATGTGTCTCCATCTCCCACCCCTCACCCGGTTTCTAGACCCTTCTCCTGCCTTCTTCTCTCCTCCCTTCCCCACCTCCCTCAGCTATGGTTTAGCGTGGCTTTCAGGCGAGGAGAGTTTGCACTCAGAACCTCCCGTTCCCTCCTGTGGTGGGGCCTGAGGCATGGTCCCCCTGTCAGCAGAGAGCAGATGGTCTCGAGTTGGGTACCCCAACCCTGAAATCCCAGGGCTGGCCGGGATCCGTCACACAGGGGCGGTATAATGGCTGCAGTCCTGGGGGGCCTCACAGCCCCAGTGGCCTGTGACCAGACCCCAGGGTCAGCTGTGGCCCAGGCTGGAAAGGTGAGAACAGATGACCGTTTAGAACCAGCTGACAGGTAAAATGCCACACCACACCACACGGATAAAAGAGCCAGCTCTGCTGAGGCCTGGGTGTTCTATTTAGAAGAGAGAAAAGGGAGACTTACTGGCCTGGGACTAATGAGCTTGGTTCCTCTGCTGACACACATAGGGCCACGTTTTCTGGGCCTCAGTTTTCTCATCTGTAAAATGGGAGTGTTGGTGTTTCCCCGCAGAGCTTATTTCTTGTGAAGAGTTTGGAATTATCTTCATCTTAGCACAGCACCCTCTCTCAAGCGCTTCCTCTGCACCAGGCACCGCGGAGCTTCTTTAGACACACAGTCTCGCAGTCTTCCCTACAGCCCTGTGGCAGGGGTGTTCGTACTGTTTCTCATTTTCCAGAAGTGGAAACGGAGCCTCAGAGAGGTTCCTTGTCCATGGTCACACAGTGGGGCTGCAGAGGGCCCTGGACACAGGCCCCGTTCTGTCCAACCCCAAATCTGCCCCCTTTAGACACTTAAGCACTCACGCTGGTACCCTGCATCTTCTGGCGTGGAAGATTCCAGAAAAGCTCATCTTGTTCAAGCCCCTCATTTATCAGAGGAGAAAAAGGTGGCCCGGAGAGGTGAAGCAGCTAAAACCCAGACTCCATCACCCCAGGCCAGGTCTCTTTCCAGAGGCTTACCTCCCTTTCCATTTTACATAGTTGATTTCATTTTTAAGTGAGTAATCACGTGCATAGTGCTAAATTCTCATGATGCAAAAGGAACTACAGAGAAAAGTAAGCATCCCTCTCCCCACCCCTAAACTCCCGACAGCAGGGTCTAGCACCTCCCACAGACAGAGCTCAGCTGTTGCTTTTTGTAAATGCTGGGTGCACTTCAGGGCTTGGTTTATCATACTTGGAAATGCAGCACTGGGATGCTTGTACTCAGGACAGCAGAAAGCTGCCAGCCTCGTTCTCGTTTCTCAGAGTGACCAGGAATGACTCTGGCTCTTCTTAAGCCAGCAAAGGCGATTGTCAGTCTCTGGGCCGCTCGGTCTGGAAGGGACCTTTGACATCATCAACCAATCCTTGCATTTTCCAGGCGAGGAACCTAAGGAAAGCTCAGAGAGGCCAAGCGACTTTCCCAATGACACACAACGAGTTAGTGTGGTGTCAGGGCTGGCTCCCAGATCTCCTCACCCCTGGTCTGGGACTTCTGCTGCTATGCCAGGCTGACTCCCTCCAGTAAAATTAACATCATTAAGAAAAAATTACAAGTACCCCTGTGGAGGGCAGAGCATTGATGTCTACCAAAATTACCAACGCTCCTGCCCTTTGGCCCAGCAATTTCACTTGAAGGCATTCAATTCCTCTTGTAGCTACACCCACAGAGGGGTGAAGTGAGCTGTGTGCGAGTTTGTTCTTTGCAGCGCTGGTTGTAACAGTGAGAAACTGGAAGCAACCCTAATGCCCACCGAAAGGAGGGTGGTTAAATCGTGGACCATCAATACAACGAAATACTACGCAGCTGTGGAAAACAGTGGTCCAGTTCTCTACACACTGATGGAAAGATGTCCCGCATTTCCCAGATACATATTATTTGTTAAAAACTCAGGGTGCAGAACATACCAATATGCTCACCTTTGTGTAAATAAGAGGGAGAAATGATACTTAGGTATATTTGCTTCTCAGTGTATAAACGCTTCTCTGGAAAGATCTGAAAGAAACTGGTAACTAGGATGCATCAGGGTGGCTGGATCACTTGTAACTTTTAGAACCATGTGGGTGCATAATGTATTCAAAAAAATGAAACAAAAATAAAAACCACAAGCAGCTCTTACTTTCTAAACCGAGAAAAAAAGAAAAAGAAAACCATAAAGTTAGTAAAGGTAGCCCAGCTCTTTGAGAGTTGATCTTGATAACCAGAACCTCAAGGCACACGTGGGCAAGATTATGTGATCCTGTCTTTCCATGTGTTGGTGCCACATAAGAGACAAGGAAATGCAGTTCTCCATTTTCTTTCCCTTTTAAGTCAGCTCATCTTGGTTCCTGATTTCCTAGGTCTGATATAAGGTTCCAAGGTTTCATTATTTCTAATCGATGTCCCTTTCCCAAGCTTGGCCCTTGGCAGCCACGCCAGGGTCACTTCTAACCCAGGGCTACATAAAAAGGGGCCGTTTCCTCCACTGAGGACCAAGTCTTTGGAAGCAACTGCCATCAGGACTAGAGTCTTCCCTGGTGGTTGCAGCAGAGAAGCTGAAGGGCTCATGGAGCACTCAAATGATGAGTGGAAAAATCTCCGCAGAGCCCCATGTCTCGGCCAGCTGGGCACCTTGATGCCCCTCCAGCCAACTGGCCCTTGAACCAGTGGCATCACTAGGGGAGTGCGGGGGTGCTGACCATACCAGGTGACACTGTCAGATGGGGTGACGCCAAAATGACTGTCTGTAAAATTTTTGTGCTGTGTTTCAGCAGAAATTTATTCTTTTTAAAAAAATATCCCTGTAGTTATAACAACAGAAACATTTTTTGTAAGACCAGCTTTGTTGTTGTTGTTAGGTGTCTTCGAGTCAGTTTCGACTCATAGCAACCCTATGTACGACAGAACAAAACACTGCCGGGTTCTGTACCATCCTCACAATTGTTGTTATGCTTGAGCCCATTGTTGCAGCCACTGTGTCAATCCATCTCATTGAGGACCTTCCTCTTTTTCGCTGACCCTCTATTTTACCAAGCATGAATGTCCTCCAGGGACTAGTCTCTCCTGATGACACGTCCAAAGTATGTGAGACAAAGTCTTGCCATCCTCGCTTCTAAGGAGAATTCTGGCTGGACTTCTTCCGGGACAGATTTGTTCGTTCTTTTGGCGGTCCATGGTATATTCAACATTCTTCGCTGTCTTAGTCACCTAGTACTGCTATAACAGAAATACCACAAATGAATGGCTTTAACAAACAGAAGTTTATTCTCTCACAGTCTAGGAGGCTAGAAGTCAGAATTCAGGGCATCAGCTCCAGGAGAAGGCTTTCTCTCTGCCAGATCTGGAAGAAGGTCCTTGTCATCAGTCTTCCCCTGGTCTAGGAGCTTCTCAGGCACAGGGACCCCTGGGTCCAAAGGACACGCTCTGCTCCTGGCACTGTTTTCTTGCTGGTATGAGGTCCCCAGTTCTCTGCTCGCTTCCCTTTCCTTTTGTCTCTTGTGTAAGATAAAAGGTGGTGCAGGCCACACCCCAGGGAAACTCCCTTTACGTTGGATCTGGCATGTGACCTGAGTAAGGGTGTTACATCCCACCCTAATCCTCTTTAACATAATCTGATCTTGCCTCATTAACCACAGGCAGAGATTAGGATTTACAACACATCGGAAAATTACATCAATCACAAAATGGAGGGTGACCACACAATACTGGGGATCATGGCCTAACCAAGTTGACACATATTTTTAGGGAACACAATTTAATCCATGACATTCACTAACACCATAACTCAAAGGCATCAATTCTTTGGTCTTCCTTATTCATTGTCCAGCTTTTGCATGCATTTGAGGTGATCGAAAAACACCATAGCTTGGGTCAGGAACACCTTAGTCCTTGAAGTGACATCTTTGCCCAGCTTACATGTATCAATATACCTACAAGGTTAAAACTCTATACTAATTTAGAGTCAGAGCTGTCATTATTCCCCAATTGCAATGCGCTTCGAATCACATAGTTTCGTCTGCACAGCACTTTGAGCAAGAGCTGTTGTTTTTGTTGCTGCTGGTGTTTTTATAGTTGCTAATTTTGTCAAATATTCTGGTGTTTTAGCCACAATATTGTGAACCTGGTACTGGAGGCAGTTCGGGGGTGGGGGGCGGCGGTGACACCAACCCTAGTGACGCCACTCAAGTTTGAATTAGATCCCTCTCTAGGCTTGTCAATTCAACTAAAAACCAGTGGTTCACCTCTGCCTCTGTCCGAGTCTCTCGAGGGCAGGGGCTTCCCTAGGTCTCCTTCATCTCCCTGGGACATGGTTCCTGGCATGAATGAATGAATGAATGACTTCTGGTTCATTTGTCTTCGAGAGTCTTGATCAAAGGCCAGCCATTTTTTACAGGTTGGTTTGTTCTGCTGGGGTGTGGCAATGTAAAAACAATAAAAGTGGAGGATGTTGGCCTCTCAGTGACTGAGGCTGGGTGAGTTTCCCAGAGGTTACAGCCCCTGGCTGGGACTGACGGGCTCTGAGGAACTGGCAAAACAGGGGATACTTTCATACTGTGATGGTTAGGATTGTGTGTCAACTTGGCTGGGCCATGATTCTCAGTGTTTTAATGTAATCACTCCCATGATTGAATATACTGTCAGTAGCCAATCAGATGAAAGGGAGTCTCCCTGGGGATGTGGCCTGCATCTGTATATAAGCAGACGTTCTGGCTTTTTGCTCTCTCTGGATCCTACGGCTGCTTCCTGCAATCTCATCTCTCTTTCTTGGGACTTGAGCTTATCTGCTGAAACTGGGATTCGTCAATCTGCACAGCCTGTGAGAGGGAGCCCTGCTCTCCGACCTGCCGATCTTGGGCTTGCCAGCTTCTGCAGCTGTGTGACTTGTCCCTGATCCACAGACTTGGGACATTCTAGCCTCTACAATCATGTGAGCTGTTTTCTTGATATAATCTCTCTCTATATATATATTTATTTATACACTTTACTGGTTTTGCTTCTCTAGAGAACCCAGCCTAAGACACATATCCTGTGAAGGAGGGTGTGAAAGGAGGAAAGGCCAGAGGAACCAGGTGCCCTGGATGACTTGGAACACTGATATCAGGAAGGAAAGTGATTCTTACGCATATTGGGATTTGAGAAACAGGGGGCTGAGCTGCTGCCTGTTTCAGAGGTGAGGAAGCCAGCCCAGAGAGATGGGGTGACTGGCCCAAGGCCACACAGCAAAGTGGTGATAGAGCCAGCTCTACCGACTCCCAGTCCAGGGCTCCCTCCTAACGCCCTCCAAGCCACCTCTTCAGGCTGTGAGTCAGGAGTGACCACACCAGGACTCCCAGATGTGGCAGTGACCCTTCCATAATTAGGTTACAAAAGAGCAGGGAACCTCAGAACCCCAGCAGACTTTGGGGACCATCAACTTTAGGCCTGACAGCTCTTCCCCAACCCAGGTCCCCTGTTAACACGGCTCCCTTGGCCCTAGAAGGATGTGTCACTGATGGGCCTGCTTGATTTGCTGTTACCAGGCTACATAACTAGAGTTCCCACCCTAGGCAAGGACACTTGATGGGGCAGTTAACCTGGTGTACTAGTTACCGAAGAATGCTGTGTAACAAATTACCCCAAACAATGGCTTAAAACAACAAACACTTATGGTCTCACAGTTTCTGGGGACTAAGAATCTTGGTGTCGTTTAGCTGGGTCGTCTGGCTTGCTACTGAGGTGTAATGATGGCTAGGCTGTTGTCAGCTCAAGGCTTGACTTGGAGTGGGGGCCCTGGTCCCAAGCTCCTTGCTGTTGGCAGAATTCAGCTCCTCAAGCTCATTGGCTGTTGACCAGAGACCATCCTCTGTCCCTCCCCATGTGGGCCTCACCGGAGGACAGCTAACTTCTATCAGACCACGCAAGCGAGAGAGGCTGCCCAAGAGGGAAGCTACAGTCTTGTTGAAACCTGATCTCAGAAGAGTGACATCTCATCGCTTTTGCTGTATTCTGTTGGTTAGAAGTGAGTTACTGGTCCAGCTCACACTCCGGAGAGGGGATTACACAGAGTGAACACCACGAGGTGGCAATTACTGGGGCCTTCTTAGAGGCTGGGGGCCCTGGGTGGTACAAATGGTTAATGCACTCAGCTGCCAATCAAAATGTTGGAGGTTCGAATCCGCCCAGTGTAGCTGTGAAAGAATGGCCGGCAATCTACTTTTGTAAAATTACAGCCTTTGAAAAGCCTATGGAGCACGGTTCTACTCTGACGCACATGGGGTTGCCCATGAGTTGGAATCAACTCACTGGCAGCTGGTCTTAGAAGCTGCATACCCCATCTGGAAAAGGAATCCGCTTGTTCCACAGGGAAACAGAACATAGTCCGTTACAACTTCTGAAAGTCTGAGTGTCCCTTCAGCTCAGCATCCCCACTCCCACTGCCCACTGTGCTATAGACGGCTAGGGGTCCAGTAGACACTGGCAGGCTGGGGCCACTAGATGGGGCAAGAGGAAAGCCTCCAGCCCAGAGTGCCAGAGTTAAGGGGTGTGTGTGTGTGTGTGTGTGTGTGTGTGTGTCCCTTGCCTTTCTCCCTTCTGTCTGTTTTCACTCCCTCTGATCATTCTTATGTGTGGAGATGGCCTTTGCCTTCCCTGATTTTGGTAAGTGAGAAGCGTTGTCGGGGCCACGTTACCTGAGAGGGCTCGTGAGGCCTGGGCCACACCATTTTTTGAAGCTCAGTAGATTAAAACCGAACAAACCCCAAAACAGGGTTCAGCAATTGTGACCTTTTGTAAAGGTTTCCACTGAACAAACTGACGTCATTAACACATCTTTAACACCCAAGGCAGTGTAATTGTGCTTTTTGCAGGGCCTGACTGGGGCTTGCAAAGAACGCTAATTTGCAAGCCAGGAAGGGGTGGGCAGGTGTGGCTGGACTCAAGCCACCAGCTGAAAGATTTGTTATAAGTGTTGTCTTCTGTAGTCTTGCCAGAGGGTTCCCTGCGCCTGCCTGTACAACCTTTTTTTTTTTTTATAGTGATTACATAGAAAATCTAAATAGGGCCCTTTGCTAATTTATGAATCTTTAATTACTTATATAGCACTTAGGATGTGCCAGGCACTGTTGTAAGTGCTTTAAAAGATCAACTTCTGTGGCTTTGCCCCCCTTCTGGCTTTTTTTTTTTTTTTTAAACATTTTATTGTTGTTTAGGTGGAAGTTCACAGAGCAAATTAGTTTCCCATTCAACAATTTATACACAGCTTGTTTCATGACGTTGGTTGCAAATCCCTGAACGGGTCAGCGCTCTCCCCACTTCCTCCCTGGGTTCCCTGTGTCCATTCACCCAGCTTTGCTTTTGGGCAAATGCTTCCCTGTGGGTCTCAGAGAGTTGATTGTTCTGAAGTGTACAGTCTTCACTGGGGTTATTGTTCGTTTTCTAGGCCTGTCTATTGTGTCACCATAATGTGATCTCCAGGAGTGATTTCAGTTCCCAGTTGGAAGAGTGTCTAAGGGCCATAGTCTTGGAGGTTCTGTCACTCTCTGTCAGACCGGTAAGTCTGTTCTTTTTTTATGAATTTGAATTTTAGTCTACATTTTCTCCCACTCTGTCTAGGACCTTTTACTGTGATCCTGATCAGAGTGGTCAGTAGTGGTAGCCAGGAACCATCTAGTTCTTCAGGTCTCAGGCTAGTGGAGGCTGTGGTTCACGTGGTCCATTAGTCCTTTGGACTAATTGTTTCCTTGAGTCTTTGATTTTCGTCACTCGTCTTTGCTCTGGACGGGAAGAGACCAATAATTGTATCTTGCAAGCTTTTTTAATTTTTGTTTTTTATTGTGCTTTCGGTGAAAGTTTACAGCTCAAGTTAGTTTCTTATACAAAATTTATGCACATGTTGTTATGTGACCCTAGTTGCTATCCCTGTAATGTGATAGCACACTCCCCTTTCCATCCTGAATTTCCCGTGTCCATTCAACCAGCTTCCATCCGTTTCTGCCCTCTCATCTCGCCTCTGGACGGGAGTTGCCTATTTAGTCTCGTTTATCCACTTGAGCTAAGAAGCACACTCTTCACGAGTATCATTTTATGTCCCATAGTCCAGTCTAATCTTTGACTGAAGAGTTGGCCTCGGCAATGGTTTTAGTGCTGGGTTGACAGAGAGTCTGGGGGCCATGCTTTCTGGGGTTCCTCCAGTCTCCATCACACCGTTAAGTCTGGTCTTTTTACTAGAATTTGAGTTCTTCACCCCTCTTTTCTCCTGCTCTGTCAGGGACTCTGTTGTGTTCCCTGTCAGGGCAGTCATTGGTGGTAGTTGGGCACCATCTAGTTCTTCTGGTCTCAGGCTGATGCAGTCTCTGGTTTATGTGGCCCTTTCTGTTTGGGCTAATATTTTCCTTGTGTCTTTGTTGTTCTTCATTCTCCTTTACTCTGGGTGGGTTGGGACAAATTGATGCATCTTAGATAGTCACTCGCTAGCTTTCAAGACCCCAGACACCACTCACCAAAGTGGGATGCAGAACATTTTCTTAATCAACTGTTATGCCAGTTGACCTAGATGTCCCCAGAAACCATTGTCCCCAGACCCCTGCCCTTACTACTCTGTCCCTTAAAGTGTTTGGTTGTGTTCAGGAAACCTTAGCTTTTGGTTTATTCCAGTTGTGCTGACTTCCCCTGTATTGTGTGTTGTCCTTCGCTTCACCGAAGATAACTCTTGTCTACTATCTAGTTAGTGGATTCCCCTCTCCCTCCCTCCTCACCCTCATAACCATCAAAGAATGTTTTCTTCTGTGTTTAAACCTTTTCTTGAGTTCTTATAATAGTGGTTTCATACAATATTTGTCCTTTTGCGACTGACTAATTTCAGTCAGCATAATGCCTTCCAGGCTCATCCATGTTGTGAGATGCGCTCACAAGCTTTTAAGACCCCAGTTGCTACTCACCAAAGTAGGATGTAAAACATTGTCTATATGGATTATGATATGCCAGTTGGACTTAGATGTCCCCAGAGACTATGGTCCTTAGCCCTCAAGCCCAGTATCTCAGTTCCCGGAGATGTATGGTTATGGCTAAGAAGTTTTCATGTGTGTGTCCCCTGTGCACACTATTGCATATGTGGGTATATTTGTAGCATATACACATATATATGTATGTGGATATACTTCCATATGCCCTCTCACCCCTGTTCAGCTTACATATCTACCTGTATATCCACTCATTGTTATTACTGTTGTTGCAGGATTGTATATGTATTAATATTTACTGTTGTTGGCTTTTACTCTTGTGTACCTTTCAGTGTCTTCGTTTACCTTGACTATGTTGTGCTGACTTCCCCCATATTGTGTATTATCTCTCCCTTCATCAAGTTAGTAAATCTGCTATCTACTTAGTGGTCCCCCACCCACACTCCATCGCTGGTAACCATCAAAGAATATTTCTGTGTGGAAACCTTTTCTTGACTTTTTATAATAGTGGTCTCATACAATACTTGTCCTTTTGTGATTGACTTATTTCACTCAGCATAATGCCCTGGTGGCGCAACAGTTAAGAGCTCCGCTGCTAACCAAAAGGTCGGCAGTTCAAATCTGCCAGCTGCTCCTTGGAAGCCCTGTGGGGCAGTTCTACTCTGTCCTATAGGCTTGCTATGAGTTGGAATTGTCTTGATGGCAACGGGTTTAATGTTCTCCAGGTTCATCCATGTCGTGAGATGTTTCATGCATACATCGTTATTCTTTAAAGTTGTGTAGCATTCCATTGTGTGTATGTACCATAGTTTGTTTGTCCATTCATCCGCTGATGGGCACTTAGGATGTTCCTCCTTGTTTTAATAATATGGGAAGGATTTTTCCCTCCAGGGCTCCTCAGAGGTTGAGAGAGATGCAGGCCATCACTAGTTAATTTAAAAAATGAAAGATACCAAAACAGGCATATGCCTTCCCCATGCCATCCTCAACACAAGCCTAGAGGTTGGTGTCACTATTATCACCATTTTACAGAGAAGGAAACTGAGGCACAGAGGGGGGCACCTGCCCCAAGTTACACAGCTGGTGACCTCTTTGGCCTTTCTGGGCACCCCACTTGCCCTGGACAGATCATATGCCCCAAGTGTTATGAAATGCTCTGGGATGTCCATGTGTCAGACAGTGTGGGTAGGCAGCCCCTTGTTCTGCTGGGGGATGGATACTGACCCCACCCTTATGTGTATGTGACAATGAAGTTGTGCTTATTGGGAACTGGTTGGGGGACTACAAGGGCAGCATGGCCCTCCACTTTAGGACAGGCTGCGCCCTGTCCTGTAGCAGTACTACACCACAAGAAGCCTGTGCCTTTCAGCCAGGGCTGTGTGTTCCCTGTGGTCCTGACAACAGGTACACAGCAGACCGGGGTTCGAGAAGAGAGGGACCTGGGGGGGTCCTCCTGCTCCCCCCCACCCCAGTCACCAATCACCCCGACCTGGTGCCATTTCAGTGCTGAGAGCTTTGGGCATCCCAGCGCACAGTGCGACTGCCTTAGAGTCAGCCCATGACACAGAGAACCTCACGGTGAATGTCTACTTGGACGAGAAGGGCAAGGTCATCTCCAGTATGAGCAACGACTCTATCTGGTAGGGTCCCTCCTTCCCACATGGCTCTGCCTCCCTCCTTCCATCTCCAAGGAATTTTCTAGCCCATCTCCAGGCCCTCCCCTCCCTGAGACTCACTCTCTTGTGGGGTCCCTCCCACCTCTTTCAGAAACCAATTCAAGTCATAGGTGCCTAGATGCCCACTGCCCTTGAAATTCAGTGTTTTTCCAAATTTGCCCTTGGAAAGTCTGTACCAGAATCACCTGAGGGTGCTTGTTAAAAATACAGACTCCTGTATATACACACATGTGACTGCATGCACATATTCATACATATAATAAAGCACATAGGGGGCACAATTCTGGATGCTGCTGAGATATAACCAAATACCTCGCAGAACTGGTTTCCGGGTTTGAGGGATTAAGACCATAGTCTCGTGGGACAACTTGGTCAATTGGCATAACATAGTTCATAAAGTTATGTTCTACATCCTAGTCTGGTGAGTAGCATCTAGGGTCTTAAAAGCTTTCAAGCAGTCATCTAAGATACAACTATTGGTCTCTACTCATCTGGAGCAAAAGAGAAAGAAGGAAACCAAAGATTCAAAGAAGAAACTAGTCTACAGGACAAATAGTATACATGAGCCACGGTCTCATCTACCCTGAGACCACAAATTAGATGGTGCCCAGCTATTACTACCTATCGTTCTAATCAAGGACACAATAGATGGACCCTGATAGACTGGGAGAGAAATGTGGAACAGAACCTCAAATTCCTAAAAACCAACCAAAACAAACAAACAAAAAGACTTACCGGATTAGTTGAAACTGGAGGGCTCCCTCAGACTATTGCTCTGAGATACTCTTCAGACCTTAAACCCCTGAGGTCACCTTGTAGCCAAATGACAGATTGGCTCGCTAAATAATGAATATCACCCATAACTACTGTGCCCCAACCCTTTCATTACTACTGGTTTAATGGTACACCAGCCACTTTTTGTGCCTCTGGACCTCGTAAGTAGTACATTATTTTGGTTCCAATGTATTTAGCATCAAGGTGGGTTCCTTTTGAAATGTGT
This sequence comes from Dugong dugon, assembly GCA_030035585.1. Lineage (NCBI taxonomy): Eukaryota > Metazoa > Chordata > Mammalia > Sirenia > Dugongidae > Dugong > Dugong dugon. Next base: position 22,569,043 of record CM057481.1, on the reverse strand, counting down.
GAAGTTCAGCAGACCAGAGTTGGAGCCTCATTGTTGTGTAGGTTGAACATTCTATTAGGTAATGCTTCCTGGATGTTTTAGTTTTGTAAACTTTTACCTTTTTTGCTTTTATTTCTGTGAGATAAAGCTTGCAAGCATAATTATGGCTTTCCTGTGTGATAGTTAGGGAGTCCTGATGGGTTTGTTTTGGTTTTTCTGTGTTAAAGTTGGAAAACCAGAGGTTCCCCATGTAACCTAATGGAAAGGCACCCGCAATAAATTCTCGATTTAGCTTTTATTGGTATATTTCATACCACAGATGGGTGGCGCAAGTGTGCCACTTACCTTATTGGTGGCTTGTATTACCAGATCATATTTCTCAAAATCCATATTACTAACCAAAAATGTAAACACATTCAATTAGTAAGCATGCGTTCCAATACTGAAAACGTCATCAAAAAAATTAATTAAAAAAAATTTAGTAACGAAAGGGTTAAAAAATTACCTATATGAGACCAAATTGTCAACAATGACTTTAAAACAAAGATAAGAATGTAAGAGGGCAGGGAAACTAGATTAATGGAAACAGAACAACCAGAATGGAAATAATGAGAATGTTCACACATTGTGAAGAATGATCAATGTCACTGAACAATTTGTATAGAAATTGTTGAATGGGAACCTAAACTGCTGTGTAAGTCTTAACTTAAAACAATAAAATATAATTTAAAAAAAAATACAGATTCCTGGACCAGAGACTTAGCCCCTAGAGGTGAAGGTCAGGAATCTGTATTTGCTTTTAACACCCTGCCCAGGAGATTCTGGTACTTCCTGCTGTTCGAAAACCTTTGCTGTAACTGGTCCCCATTAGCCAGCGTGAAGCTCTATTTCTTTCTATTTTTTTTAAGGAAAAATGTTTCCTTTATTTCTTTCGTTGCTTCTTTATTTATTGTTGCCTTTACCCTAACTCAAGCTTGTGAGAAAACACCTTTTTTTAAATTTTATTGTGTTTTTGGTTAAATTTTACAGCACGAATTAGTTTTTCATTCAAAAATTTATACACAAATTGTTTTGTGACATTGGTTGCAACCCCGACAGTGAGTCAGCACTCTCCCCCTTTCTCCTCCCACCCTGGGTTCTCCGTGTCCCTTCGTCCAGCTTTCCTGTCCCTTCATGCCTTTTATCTTTGCTTTTGGGCAGGTGTTGCCCGCTTGGTCGTGTATACTTGATTGAAGTAAGAAGCACATTCCTCACGTATGTTATTTGTTTTGCAAGGCTCTGTTTCCTTGGCTCTCTGACCCAGCAGGCACAGGCCCCCTTGCAGGCCTACAAGCGGCCATGGGAGAGAAGAGGGTGAACGAGGAGTTGTAGAGGGACTGGAGGAGATGGGCAGACCAGGGCATGCTTCTAAATCCCTGAGGTGGTCCATTTGGGGCTGGCGCCTGGCAGGGGTGCCTGCTCTCACAGCTTTCATTCAGAAGTCACTCTGAAGTTCTAGTTTATGCACCAGGACACGGGAGGAAAAAAAAGAGTTGAAACTGTTGAAAGGAGGCGCTAAAACTGTACTACTTGCAGATGACGTAATTTTCTACCTAGAAAAACCGAAAGAATCAACTTAAAAATAAACCCAAAAACCAAGTCAAGTGCCCAGTAGGACAGAGTAGAACTGCCCCATAGGGTTTCCAAGGCTGTAAATCTTTATGGGGGCAGACTGCCACATCTTTTTCCCGCAGAGCACCTGATGGGTTCAAGCCACTGAACTTTCAGTTAATAGCCGAGCGCTTTAACCCCTGCACCACCAGGGCTCCTCCTTAAAAATAGCAAGAGCTAATATCAAGAGTTCAGAGATTGGCCAATTACAAAATTACTGATGAATAAAACCAGAATCCCAGCGAATGTCAGCCTGCAGCCCAGGAAAAGATGAGATTTGCTGTTTCTCTCTCATTCACTCATTTATCCAGGGAACACTGTCTAGGCACTAAAGAGACCCAGACAAATAAGATTTGGTCTCTGCCTTGAGGACTTCTCTGCAGCTCATTGTGAAGCTTCCCTGGCTCTTTGGGAGTCATAGATCAGATCAGGGTCTGATGAGATTTCCCCCACCCCACCCATCTGCATCCAGCTTTCAAGGTGAGGTAACGCTTGCCAGTGTTGACAAAAGTTCCCCAGCCCTGAGAACCACCTCTGTGGGTCCCTGGCCGTTTTGGCATGTGTATCTCTCACTGTGTTTGGGGGCGGGCTGGGGTGAACCATTCCCTACCTGCCAAGGGAGTTTCCACATATGGACAGATGCCTGGATGAAGCGGCCGAATCTGCCCAAGGGCTATGGTGAATGGCAGGCTGTGGACAAGCATGCAGCAGGAGCTCAGCCAGGGTGAGCTGGGTGGGTGGGGTCAGCAGGAGACTGTGCTGGGTCTGATGCTTTCCTCACCTGGCCCTGGGTTCTGTGGGTCTTGGGTATGCAGCTAAGAAGGTGTAGATAAAGATTTAATAAAAACTTCCCAAAACGAAAAGCTTGCCCAATCATTCCTGCCATCCCACTGAGCAGGGTCTTTTGTTTGCTAGGCATTTTATAAAGATAATGCTAATAATCATAATAATACTAACAACACAATGACAATAATGATAGCAATTAAGAGGGTCCTACTGTGTGCCTGGGAGGCACAAATGGTTTACACTCCACTACTAACTGAAAGGTTGGTGGTTCGAATCCACCTAGCAGTGCTGTGGAAGGAAGTCCTGGTAATCTGATTCTGAAGAGAACAACAAAGAAAATCTTTCAGAGCTCAGTTCTCCTCTGTGACACATAGGGTGGCCATGAATGGAATTGACTCGAAGACAATAAGTTTGGTGTTTTTTTTGGGTTTACTGTGTTCCATGTAGAAGCCCTGGTGGCTCAGCAGTTAAGTGTTTGCCTGCTAACCAAAAGGTTGTCAGTTCAAATCCACCAGCTGCTCCTTGGAAACCCTGCTTCTTGGCAGTCTGCTTCTGTAAAGATTACAGCCTTAGAGACCCTATGGGGCAGTCCTACTCTATCCTATAGGGTTGCTATGAGTCAGAATCGACTGAACAACACACGACAATGTTCCATGTGCAGTACTGACAGGATCCCATCTAACTCACAACTAACCTTTTGAGATCTGTTTTGTCATTATCCCCATTTTACAGATAAGGAGACTGAGGCTCAGGGAGGTGAAGTGAGTTGGCCCAGGTCACACAGCTCCAAGTGGCAAAGCCAGGATTGGAGCCCGAGTTGGATGTAATGGGGCTGATTATCCCACTTGGTTATGGGGTACCTTGTCCCAGGAAGGACTGGAGGCCCTTGTAGCTGGAAGGACCTTGGGGAGAGTCTTTGTACAGATGGGAAAAGAGAGATGAGAGGCTGGTCTGAGGATACTCAGAAAATTTATGAAATCAAGTTATCTTTATTTTAAACTGTGAGTGCTAGTATTAAAGACAAAAAAAAGTCTGCCAATAAAGGAAAAACAGGTCAATAGTTTTCAAACGTTTTTTAAAGCAATCAAGCCCTTCAGAAAGAAACTGCATGGGACATCTCATTATGTAAAAGCTCCAGGTGAAGTGTGACTAGGGGACCAGCCTGCCTGACTCCCTGATGCCCTGCCCCCTCCCACCATCCCTGAGGCACCGCAGCCTCCGTGGGACACTGAGGATCCCTGAAGCAGATGCCTTCAATGATCCTTCGGGAACAAGCTTCTGTTTGGCTGTGAATCTATTCCCTGGAAGAGCAAAGTCACCTGCCCTCAAGGCCGGACAGTGAATGTGGTGGTGGAATGGCCAGTTGGGAAGGTGGGAACTCTGAGACCTGAGCATGCCACCCCAAAGGCATTCAAATTAAAACTTTAACAGTACTGTGCTGGCCTCAAACGCCTCAGTGGGACCCTTGATTCCTCCAGCTATGTATGATCTGAGCCCATGTGGCCCTGAAGGCAAAAGTGCTGTTAGAATGAGTGAAGCTAGCCTCCTTGTCTCCTCCAGCGTTACCCTTGTAATGGGGGGGTGGTGGTGGTGGTGGGAGGTGTCCCCGAGAGGTGGGAAGGACCAAGGATACGGCCATATCCCCCTGCACTCTGTCAGTGGGCTCCTCGGATCCAGGGAGTCACGGTTACATCTGCTGAGGTGGGGCCAGTGGCCATGGCAACAAGGTAGTGAGCAGCCCCACGGCTACTGGCCTAAGAGACAGAGGAAGCTCTGTTCCCTGGCCAGAAAGGGACCTTAGAAGCTCACCTAACCCACTAACTTTATAGACAAGGCCAGAGAGGGTGATGGAGATACCCAAAATCACTCAGCAAGTGAGGGGCAGAACTAGTGTTAGGTTAGGAGCCCCCCTGGGTCCTAGTCCTCTGCTACACAGAATGCTTTAAAGAGGGAAGGGAGAGGAGCTTCCTATGTTGAGGATTAAGTAAAATGATGGAAGCACCAAGCCCAAAGTCTAGAATACAAAGGTATGTAAAAACCAAAACTACAACCAGTTGTCACTGAGGAAGCTGTGAGCCAATAGACTAATTTGTATTAAGTTGTTAATGACTGATAAAGGGACATTTTCATCCACTTGCCAGAAATTTAGAAGAGAGAGCTTAGGATGGAAATGCTTCTATTACCCCAGATAGATAACAACTGCTTATGTTTGTTCCAAGCACAATGCTAAGTACTTTACATGTCTTATTTTGTTTAATCTTCACGATAGTCTTATGGGGTAGATGCTGTTTTTATTCCCATTTTCTAGGAAATGGAGGCTTAGAGAGCTAAAGTAACTTGCTCAAGGTTACACAGCCTCAAGGTTTGAAGTCTGAATTCAAACCCAGATCTTAAAATCCTGTGCTCTGCTGGGTCTGGTTTGCTGGGATTAGTTTAATGGTGGTGGTGGTGCTGACAGTGTGACTTCTCATTACTGGGAGGGAGGTTTCCTTGACAGTCTTGAAGCCAAAGCTGAAAAGTGTCCCTCTTTTCAGAATAAAGACAGTCTAGGAAATGAGCACTCCAGATGTCTCTGCCCTCTGGGCAAAGCTTGCTTGCCAGTTTGGGTTTGGGAGTCATTGCTGTCATTGCTATGGATTTAGGGGTGGCTGTCTAGGCAGGGAAGGCAAGGGACACAATAGGGAAATGAGACTGTGCCCAGCACAGTCTAGGCAGGGTGGGCACCATTGCCCCTGGTTTCCATCCACAACGGTGACATCTTCCTAGGCTATGACACCAAGTTCATCTTCTCCAAAGTGAACGCTGACCAGCTCACTTGGCTGAATGGGAAAATGGAGTTGAATATGATTTTGGTGGATCTTAGGAGCATTGGGAAAAAGATCAGCACCAAGGCAGTGGGCTAGGACAGTCAGAGGGACATCACCAACGAGTACAAGTACCCAGAAGGTGACCAGTGTGGCAGGAATCCTTCTAACTTGGAGTTACCAAAAGCTGATAATAGTCAAGATCAAGAGTTGGCAAACTTTTTTGGTAAAGGACCTGATAGTAAATATTTTAGGCTTTGTGGGCCAGATGGCCCCTATCACAAATACTACTCAACCCTGCTGTTGTAGCTTGAAAGCAGCTATAAACAATACATAAGTTAATGAGTGGGGGTGTTCCAATAAAACTTTATTTAGAATAACAAATGGTAGGCCAGATTTGGCTCATAGGCCATAGTTTGCTGACCCCTGGTCAAGCTGATGACAATGATGATAAAGATCAAGAAGAGCTACATTGATTTTTATTAATAGCTATTATTTATAAGGAGCCTCTGGGTGGTGCAAATGGTTAGAACACTTGTCTGCTAACAGAAAGGTTGGCGGTTTGAATCCTCCCAGAGGCACCTCAGAAGAACAACCTGGTGATGTACTTCTGAAAAATCAGCCATTGAATAGCCTATGGAGCACAGTTCTACTCTGACACACATGGGGCCGCCATGAGTTGGAATAAGCTCAACAGCAACTGTCATCATTCATCACCACCAATAGTAGCTACGAGTATTATTATCAACCATTTATTATTATTAATAATAATCACTAATTTGTAGTTGTAGTTACAGCTAATATTGCTTGAGCATTAACCACATGCTAAACTCAGTGCAAAGCACATTTCGTACATCATCTGATTTAGTCCTCGCAGTAGCCTGTGAGGTTTGTTTCTAATTTGCATTTTAAACAAACAAACAATCAAAAAAAACCACACTCATTGCTGTGGAGTTGATTCTGACTCATACAGACCCTATAGGACAGAGTAGAACTGCCGCATGGGGTTTCCAAGGAGCAGCTGGTGGATTTGAACTGCCGACATTTTGGTTAGCAGCTAAGCACTTAACAACTCCGCCACCAGGCCTTCAATTCACATCTTAGAAAGTCAGAATTGTCAGGTTACTGGCCCAAGCTCACAGAGCTAATAACTGGCCGAGCCAGGTTTTGAAGTCAGGTTCCTCTGACACTGAGCCCCCATTCATAACTACTGTATAATACAAATTCCACAGATCCTACCAGAGCCAGGGACTTCTCTGGACTGGGTCTGGCATAGCAGGGAGCTGGGCACATGAGGTCAGGCAGTGTATCCCTAAGCTTTGTGGTCTGATGGGTCATTTAATACATTGGGATGCCATCCACAGAGACTGAACCTACAAAGGGGGTGGGGTAGGCAATCCTGAGAGGGAGGATGAGTCGGTTTGGAACACACTAAATTCAGGGTCTGGAGAACATCCAGGTTGAGATTTCCAGGAAGGGGTGGGTTGAACTCAAAGGAGAGTGACCAGGACTGGAGGTGGGGATGGGGAAGGGTCAGCCAGGAGTTGGTGACTAAACCTAATAGAAGGATGAAGTCCCTTGAGGTGTAGGCAAAGTGAGAAAAGCATTAGGTCAGGAAATGCCAACATTTCAGGGAGAGGCAGATAAACAAAGTCCTCAAACACACTGAGACAGAAGAAGAGGCAAGAGTTTAGGTTCCCAGAGGAGGAATTTGCCCAAGCAGAGGTGGTCACCAGGGCCAGAAGCTGCTAAGATAAGAATCAACAAGTGCCCACACAATAGGTAACCTGGAAGGGTGAGCTGGAGTCACCTTGAGAGCAGAATCAGGGTTCCAGAGCCCCCAAAGTGTAGCAAACTGCCCAGGGAAGTCCTGGGAGCCTTTGTTCCTCACTCACCAGGCCTCCAGACTAGAGGTAACTTGGAAACCTACAGGCCAGGCTTCCTGTGTCTCCTCCCACTTAAATGAGATATTCCAGTATTGTGAGAGATCACCAAGGGCCAGAGGAAATCCTAGCCCTAGTGCTCTAATTTGGGGTTTTGTAATACCCTGAGTCAGTCTAGATTTTAAAAAAAGCAAAACAAAACATTAGCTACTGGACTTGGAGCCCACGGTACCCCGATAAGTCAGAGCCATAGTCATCATTATAGCTCTTTCTGGTAAAGGTCTCCATGAGTTATGGCCCAGCCAGGGATTGCTTGTATACCAAACATATATAATGCTTTTTATTTTTCTAAGGTCAGTAGTAATGCATTCCCTTTCATTTCTGATTTTAGTAATTTGTATCTTCTCTCTTTTTTTCTTGGTCATTCTAGTTAAAGGTTTGTCAATTTTGTTTGTCTTTTCAAAGAACCAAATTTTGGTTTCATGGATTTTCTCTATTTCATTTGTTTCCACTTTTATTTTTATTATTCCCTTCCTTCTGCTTGTTTTGGGTTTAGTTTGCTCTTCTTTTTTGAGTTTCTTAAGGTGGAGTCAGAACAAGGCCAGGGGAACAGACCATCAATTGCTCCTATGCAAGTTCAAGTTGAAGCTGAAGAAAATTAGAACAAGTCCACAAGAGCCAAAATACAAACTTGAGTATATCCCACCTGAATTTAGAGACCATCTCAAGAATAGTTTTGATGTATTGAACACTAATGACAGATGACCAGACGAGTTGTGGAATGACAACAAGGACATCATCCAGGAAGAAAGCAAGAGGTCATTAAAAAGACAGGAAAGAAATAAAAGACCAAAATGGATGTCAGAAGAGACTCTGAAAGTTGCTCTTGAATGTAGAGTGGCTAAAGCAAACAGAACAAATGATGAAGTAAAAGAGCTGAACAGAAGATTTCAAAGGGTGGCTCGAGAAGACAAAGGGAAGTATTATAATGAAATGTGCAAAGACCTAGAGTTAGAAAACCAAAAGGGAAGAACACACTCAGCATTTCTCGAGCTAAAAGAACTGAAGAAAAAATTCAAGCCTCGAACTGCAATAGTGAAGGATTCTACAGGGAAAATATTAAATGACCCAGGAAGCATCAAAAGAAGATGGGAGGAATATACAGAGTCACTGTATCAAAAAGAATTGGTTGATGTTCAGCCATTTCAGGAGGTAGCATATGATCGAGAGCTGATGGTGCTGAAGGAAGAGGTCCAAGCTGCACTGAAGGCACTGGCGAAAAACAAGGCTCCAGGAGTTGATGGAATACCAATTGAGACGTTTCAACAAACGAATGCAGCGCTGGAAGCCTCATTTGTCTATGCCAAGAAATTTGGAAGACAGCTACCTGGCCAACCGACTGAAAGAGATCTATATTTGTGTCCATTCCAAAGAAAGATGATCCAACAGAATGAGGAAATTATTGAACAATATTGTTAAGATCACACACAAGTAAAATTTTACTAAAGATCATTTAAAAGTAGTTGCAGCAGTACATCGACAGGGAACTACCTGCTATTCAAGCCGGGTTCAGAAGAGGATGTGGAACAGGGGATATCATTGCTGATGTCAGATGGATCTTGGCTGAAAGCAGAGATTACCAGAAAGATGTTTACCTGTGTTTTATTGACTATGCAAAGGCATTTGACTGTATGGATTATAACAAACTATGTATAACATTGCCAAGAATAGGCATGTCAGAACACTTAATTGTGCTCATGAGGAACCTATACTTAGACCAAGAGGCAGTTGTTTGAATAGAATAAGGGGATACTGTGTGGTTAAGGTCAAGAAAAGTGTGCGTCAGGGTTGTATCCTTTCACCATACTTATTCAACCTGTATGCTGAGCAAATAATCTAAGAAGCTGGATTATATGAAGAAAAATTCAGCATCAAGATTGGAGGAAGATTCATTAACAGTCTGTGATATGCAGATGACACAACCTTGCTTGCTGAAAGTGAAGAGGACTTGAAGCACTTACTGATGAAGATCAAAGACGGCAGCTTTCAGTATGGATTACACTTCAACATAAAGAAAACAAAAATCCCCACAACTGGACCAATGAGCAACATCATGATAAACTGAGAAAAGACTGAAGTTGTCAAGGATTTCAATTTACCTGTATCCACAATTAACACCCATGGAAGCAGCAGTCAAGAAATCAAACGACACATTGTATGGGACAAATCCGCTGCAAGAGACCTCTTTGAAGTGTTAAAAAGCAAAGATGTCACTTTAAGGACTAAGGAGCACCTGACCCAAGCTATAGTGTTTTCAATTGCCTCATATGCATGTGAAAGCTGGACGATGAATAAGGAAGACTGGAGAAGAATTGATGCCTTTGAATTATTGTGTTGGTAAACAATATTGAATATACCATGGACTGCCAGAAGAAAGAACAAATCTGTCTTGGAAACAGTACAAGCAGAATGCTCATTAGAAGCAAGGATGATGAGAGTTCATCTCACATACTTCAGACATATTACCAGGAGGGACCAGTCCCTGGAGAAGGACATCATGCTTGGTACAGTACAGCGTCAGCGAAAAAGAGGAAGACCCTCAACAAGATGGATTGACACAATGGCTGCAACAATGGGCTCAAGCATAACAAGGACTGTGAGGATTGCGCAGGACTGGGCAGTGCTTTGTTCTGTCGTACATGGGGTCACTATGAGTCAGAACCGACTCAACTGCACCTAACAACACAACAACAAGGTGGAGGGTTAGAGTATAGAATTAAGATTATTCTTCTTTTCTAACATTGGTATTCACTGCTATAAATTTTCCTCTAAGCACTGATTTAGCTGCATTCCATAAATTTTGGTATATTGTGTTTTTGTTTTCATTCATCTCAAAGTATTTTCTAATTTCCCTTGTAACTTCTTTGACTCACTGGTTATTTAGGAGTGTGTTGTTTTATTTCTGTGTATCTGAATTTCACAAATTTCCTTCTGTATTCTTATTTCCTTCCATTGTGGTTAGAGGACATATTTTGTATTATTTCAATCCTTTTAAATTTATCAAGACTTGTTTTATGACCTAACATATGTATGTACTAAAGAATGTTTCATGTGTACTTGAAAAGAATGTATATTCTGCTGTTGTTGGGTGGAGCGTTTTATAGATGTATGCTAGGTCTAGTTGTTTTATAGTGTTGTTCAAGTCTTCTATTTCCTATTGATCTTCTGTCTAGTTGTCCTACTTGTTGAAAACAAAATATTGAAGTCTCCAACTATTATTGTCCTTTTAAATCTGTCCATTTGTGCTTCATGTATTTTGGTACATGGTAGCTGCAGGGGCTGGTGAACCCAAGATCGGTGGATCAGAGAGCAGGGCTCTTGCTCACAGGTTGTGAAGATCGACGAATCCCAAGATTGGCAGGCAAGACCACAAGGCTTCTCCTGATTGATGTAGCTGCAGGGGCTGGCGAACCCAAGATTGGCAGGTCGGAGAGCAGGGCTCCCACTCAATGGCTGTGAAGGTTGACGAATCACAAGATCAGCAGATAAGCTGATAGCTCAAGTCCCAAGAACCAGAGGTGAGATGAACAGGAGGCAGCCACATGATCCAGAGTGAGCAAAAAGCCAGAACATCTGCTTATATTCGGATGCAGGCCACACGCCCAAGGAAACTCCCTTTCAACTGATCGGCTACTCTCAGCAAATTCCATCATGGAGTGATCACATATAAACACTGAGAATCATGGCCCAACCAAGTTGACATACAATCTTAAACCATCACAATATTTATTTTTGTATTGGGCACCTTGCTTTTTTTGACAATATACCTTGTATCACACATATAGGGTTTCCTCATTTGTTTTTATAACCAAGTAATTTCCATTAACTGGCTACACCTACTTCTTTAGCCATCCCCTCTTAGTGATGTTGAGACTGTTTCCAATCATTTCCTGATAGACAAGATTGCAGTGTATGTATGTAGCATTTGTCATGTGTCATTTAATGTGTGTGGGGACATATCTGCCTGACAAATTCAGAGAATTGGGATTATGAGCTAGGTACTTTAAATGTGTTTTAAATAAAATTTTACTTAAGTAAAATTTAAGAGTATTGGACTACATCTTCCTTGTTAAAATGGAAATACCAAACTGTTTGTAATTTCAGTCCCCTCCCTCATACATCCAGTATCTAACTTGCTTCTTTCACTCCACAGCAGATGAAGAGATCAAATCTGTTAGTGTCATAGAGAAGAGCCTCATTCTTCTCACTGCTCAATGGGATTCTCATGGCTGGAAATTCCTTAGTTTATTTGACTTTCACCCTTCATACTTTTAGCCATTACAATCAGTGCTATGAGAACAGCCTTGAACTTTTGTCAATAGATACATGAAAAAAAAATGGTACTGGATTTAAACTTGCATCTCCTTGATGTCTTAGTGAGACTGGGTATTTTTTTCATATTGACCATTGGGTTTTCTTTTCTGGGAACTGCCTGTTTATATCTCATGCCCATTTTTTTTTTCAGTTGGGCTGTCTTGTTCTTGTTGATTTGTTCTCATAACAATGGGTCAACATGCCAATGTCTTTGCTGTTCTGTCCCCAGGTCCTGTGTTGCACATTTGGGTGGTGGGGTGTCTGTGTCTGTCTGTGGGTGTGTGTGACTATGTGGGCTCTCCCTCCAAGTGTGGCAGCTTGAGGTCTGTCTCGGGACCTCGGTAAACCCTGTCATACTACCTTTAATTTTTTCACTTTGGCCACTTAATACTATTGATCAAAATTCTGAAACAGGGGATGAGAATGGAAGCTAATCCTTCCACAGACACTGAGTGAGTACCTACTGTGAGCAGAGATGGGGAGACCCTGAATTTAAAAGAGGGGCAGAGTGGGGAGCATAGCAAGTGTGGAGTGGCTCCAATCCCTGCTCTGAAGCGACCAGCTGGGTGGTGTTGGGTGGATACCCAAGTCTCATCTGTAAAATTAGCGTTAGGGTGAGGAGATTGCGGGCTGCCGTGGGGGCTGGAGATCATGTCCAGCAAGTGCAGGGCTTGGCACAGACGTGAGGGGACTCTGGAACCCACACCCAGTACAGTGGGAGGTGGAGTTGTGTGCTGGCTGCTCTGGGTGTGGGTTACAGCTTACCAGTTACAGCTTTCTCCTGTGAAAATGCTGTGCCCTTGCTGAGGACTTCATGGCAGGTTCCTGATGCCACTGCCTTAGAGCTTCTGATAATTTACCCAAGGAAATTGCCACACAGCCCTTCACATCTTCATCCCTGGCCATTGTGAGGGCTTGTCATGGCTCTATAGGTGGGGGCCTGTGGCCAGTGCCCTAGTAGGTGCACTGGAGGCAGGGACTCCAGGCAAACTAAGAATGTGGCCCCCCTTTAAAAGACTATTCTTTGATATTTCTGTGGAGATGTGGCTGAGGGCCAAAAGAGAAGGGTGGAGAAGCAGATTGCTGGTGGCAGCCCCAGCCTGTTGTCTGAGCATTTGCTTGGCCCCAGACATACTTTCCCCACCCAGCAAAATGGGATCCTGTAGTTCACTGGGCCCACCCTCCTTGGAAGGCAGCTAAAGGTCCGTCTGTCATGACTTAAGTGTCAAGAGTTTCTCTTGGAGGTCTTAACCCCTGCCCAAATGACTTAGTAAAGTATTTCTTCCAACTCCTGAGAGGAGTTGGGGAGAGTCCACAACACTCCCTGGTTATGTTTCTGGGGATGTTTGCTGTGCCTTGCAGAGAGGCGTTTTAGGTGGGCCTCGCTGGCCTGCCCCTTGATTTGCTCTGGCTATATTTCAGGAGTTGAGAGGTCTTAGCTAATGAGTCTGTGTTGCCAATGGGATGAGGTGTGGGTGGGGAGTGGAGCTGTGTTGGGAGAGCTAGATGTTTGGAGGAAAATAACAAAATGAGATCAAGTCTGAAGCATGCTGAACAAAACACAAACTGAGGGGCACCCTGGTGGGGGAGCACGAGGCCTGTGATTGGGTCTGAGAAAGAAGGCTTAGCCAGGGCCAGTTCTGGGGGTAAGTGGGTACAACAGTCTCAAGTGTCTCATCTAAGAAGATTAGGGGTGTGGCTCTGGGAGGAGGAACGGAGCCAGACTTCAGTTCTGAGCCTTTCTCTGGGCTGAGCTGTGAAGCAAAAGCAACTTGGCTACGAAGCAAAAAATTTTAGAATCTTAGGTCTTGTTTGTGAGGTGTACTAATGTCCAAAGGTACTGAGGGGAGCACTGGTGTGGAGGGGGCAGGAGCCTGTGCTTGGAACATGCAGAGCACACACAGGCACTTAACCCTGGAGCTTGGGAAAGGCATCTGTAGGGTCTCTTCCTCACAAGTGTTCCTTGTTTCAAGGACACTTCTGGGGAAGCCTCCCTGCATCCATCGTTCCTGGTGGAGGAATGTCTCCCAACCACAGGCTGTTATCTGGGACTGGGTTGTAGGGGAAGGTCCCTCCTTTGGCCATGAGGGATCCTGATTAAGGATGCAGAGGAGGCCAGATGTACGTAAGGCTACCTCTGGCTGGCATGGATTACTATTCTTGAGTTCCTTAACAAAAGTCTGACAAACTCAGGACGTCAGGTGGTTATTGATGGTGCTGTTGTTTCTATGCAGACTGTATATCTATATCTATCTATATGTGTATGTGTGTGTGTATTCATTCCGGGCTGGGTATAACTCACCATTGTTGGTCTACTTCTCTGCTTTAGCTTATCATGACTCGTGCGTGTTTTCTCTCCCTCGATCTCCTCCCCATCAGCACAGACACCTGATACAAGCATAGTTGGCCGACAGCTTATTTGCATTTGCAGCCTCGAGAACTCCCTGAGCATCCCTTCGACCAATGCCAAGTTCTCCTGGAAAAGCCTGAGCATCTCCCCACAGTAGACTTTCAACCAAGGTATTTTTTACAAATAGGGCAGAAACAATCTCTCCAGGCACATATTGTTATACATGTGTCCAAGTATTTCTGAAATGTAGATTCCCAGAATGAGATTATAAGGTCAAAGTGTTAAGTACTTTTTGTTGTTGTTGTCGTTACGTGCTGTCAAGTTCGTTCCAACTCATAGCGACTCCATCCATGTACAACAGTATGAAACACTGCCTGGTCCTGCGCCATCCTCACAGTCTTTGCTATGTTGCAGCTGCTGTGTCCATCCATCTGGTTGAGGGTCCTCCTCTATTTTGCTGACCCTGTACTTTACCAAGCATGATGTCCTTCTCCAAGGACTGGTCCCTCTTCCATGTTGTTAATGAGTCTTCCTCCAATACTGATGTTCTTCCTCATATAGTCCAGCTTCTCGGATTATTTGCTCAGCATACAGACTGAATAGTATGGTGAAAGGATACAACTCTGACGCACACCTTTCCTGATTTTAAACCATGCAGTATCCCCTTGTTTTGTTCAAACAACGGCCTCTTGGTCTATGTACAGGTTCCTCAAGAGCACATATAAGTGTTCTGGAATTCCCATTCTTTGAAATGTTATCCATAATTTGTTATGATCCACACAGTCAAATGCCTTTTCATATTCAATAAAACACAGGTAAACATCTTTCTGATATTCTCTGCTTTCAGCCAAAATCCATCTGACAAAAGGTATCTTTTGATAGCACAAAATTGCTTTCCCAAAAGATTGCATTCATTTATGCTCCACCAACAGGTCTTTTTTATTTTTGCCAATCTAATGGTTAAATAACCTGGTGGCACAATGGTTAAGAGCTCAGGCTGCCAACCAAAACATCGGCAGTTCGAATCCATCAGCCACTCCTTGGAAACCCTATGGGGCAGTTCTACTCTGTCCCATAGGGTCGCTATGAGTCGGAACCGACTTGATGGCAATGGGGTTCATGGTTAAATGATATCATTGTTTTAATTTGCACCTCTCATTATTTGTGACACTGAATTTTTTCTTATGTTAATTGACAACCTCCTGTGAATTGCCTGTTCATATCTGTCTTAGTTATCTAGTGCTGCTATAACAGAAATGCCACAAGTGGATGGCTTTAACAAAGAGAAATTTATCCTCTCACAGTCTAGGGGGCTAGAAGTTCAAATTCAGGGCACCAGCTCCAGGGGAAGCAATTTCTCCCTCTGTCAGCTCTGGGGGAAGGTCCTTGTCATCAATCTTCCTCTGGTTTAGGAGCTTCTCAGTGCAAGGACTCCAGGTCCAAAGGATGAGCTCCACTCCCAGTTCTTCATTCTTGGTGGTAGGCGGTCCCTCTGTCTCTCTGCTCACTTCTCTCTTTTATATCTCAAAAGAGATTGAGTCAAGACACAACCTAATCTTGTAGACTGTGTCCTGCTTCATTAACACAACTGCTTCTAATCCTGCCTCATGAACATCACAGAGGTTAGGATTTCCAACACATAGGAAAATCACATCAGATCACAAAATAGTGGACAACCACACAATACTGGGAAACATGGCCTAGCCAAGTTGATAACACATTCTGGGGGGACATAATTCAATCCATAACAATATCCTTTGCCCATTTTTCTACTGAGCCATTTATCCTTTCATCTTAATTTGTGTATGCTCCTTACATGGTAAGGAGTGTTATGTGATGCAAATAGTTTGTCACAGTCTGTATTTTTTTTTTACTTTATTATGCCTTTCACCATTAGAACATTTAAATTTTAAGGTAGGCAAATTTGTCAATCTTTTCCTTTATGGCTGTTGGGTTTAATGTCACCCCAAGAATATAGACATTATCCTCCAATGCTTTTTCTTGAATTTTTGGCTTTATTTTCATAATTAGGCATTGATCTGGAATTTAATTTTTTGTGTGTGGAGTGATGTACAGCTCCAACTTTATTGAATCATCTATATCATTTTCCTAGTACTTTGAAATGCCACCTTATTATATTGTTAATTCTTATATGTCTCTAGGTCTCTGGACTCTTTAATCTGCTTATTTGATTTTCTTCTCCTAATGCAACACCATGCAATTAATTTTTTAAATTCTTTTTTTCTATTTGTGCTTTAGGTGAAAGTTTACAGCTCAAGTTAATTTCTCACACAAAAATTTATACACATATTGTTGTATGATACTAGCTGCAATCCCTATAATGTGACAGCACATTTCCCCTTTCCACCCCAGGTTTCCTGTGTCCATCCAGCCAGCTCCTGTCCCTTTCTGCCTTTTCATCCTGCCTCCGGACAGGAGTTGCCCATTTAGTCTCATGTATCTGCTTGAACTAAGAAGCACACTCTTCAAGAGTATTAGTTTATGTTTTATAGTCCAGTTTAATCTTTGTCTGAAGAGTTGGCTTCAGAAGTGATTTTAGTTCTGGGTTAACAGAGTGTCTGGGGGCCATGTCTTCGAGGGTTCCTCCAGTCTCAGTCAGACCATTATTAAGTCTGGTCTTTTTAGGTGAATTTGAGTTTTACACCCCTCTTTTCTCCTGCTCCTTCAGGGACTCTGTTGTGTTCCCTGTCAGGGCGGTCATTGGTGGTAGCTGGGCACCATCTAATTCTTCTGGTCTCAGGCTGATGCGGTCTCTGGTTTATGTGGCCCTTTCTGTCTCTTGGGCTAATATTTTCCTTGTGTCTGTGTTGTTCTTCATTCTCCTTTGCTCCAGGTGGGTTGGGACCAATTGATGCATCTTAGATGGCCGCTTGCAAGCTTTTAAGACCCAGACGTCACCCACCAAAGTGGGATGAAGGACATTTTCTTAATAAACTTTGTGATGCCAAGTGACCTAGATGTCCCCTGAAACCATGGTTCCCAAACCCCCTCCCCTGCTACTTTGTCCCTCAAAGTGTTTGGTTCTGTTCAGGAAACTTTTTAGCTTTTGGTTTAGTCCAGTTGTGCTGACTTCCCCTGTATTGTGTGTTGTCCTTCCCTTCACCTAAGATAATTCTTGTCTACTATCTAGTTAGTGAATTCTCCTCTCCCTCCTTCCCCACCCTTGTAACCATCAAAGAATGTTTTCTTCTGTGTTTAAACCTTGAGTTCTTATAATAGTGGTTTCATACAATATTTGTCCTTATGCGACTGACTACTTTCAGTCAGCATAATGCCTTCCAGATTCATCCACGTTGTGAGATGTTTCATGGATTCATCGTTGTTCTTTATCATTGTGTAGTATTCCACTGTGTGTATGTACCATAATTTGTTTATCCATTCATCTGTTGATAGGCATCTAGGCTGTTTCCATCTTTTTGCTATTGTGAACAGTGCTGCAATGAACAGGGGTGTGCATGTATCTATTTGCGTGATGGCTCTTATTTCTCTAGGATATATTCCAAGGAGTGGGATTGCTGGACCATATGGTACTTCTATTTCTAGCTTTTTAAGGAAGTGCCAAATTGATTTCCAAAGTGGTTGTACTATTTTACATTCCTACCAGCAGTGTATAAGTGTTTCAGTCTCTCCACAACCTCTCCAATATTTATTATCTTGTGGTTTTTGGATTAGTGCTAGCCTTGTTGGGGTGAGATGGTATCTCATTGTAGTTTTGATTTGCATTTCTCTAATGGCTAATGATCGTGAGCATTTCCTCATGTATCTGTTAGCTGCCTGAATGTCTTCTTTGGTGAAGTGTCTGTTCATATCCTTTGCCCTTTTTTAAATTGGGTTATTTGTCTTTTTGTTGTTGAGGTTTTGCAGTATCTTGTAGATTTTAGATATTAGACCCTGATGGGATATGTCATAACGAAAATTTTTTTCCCAGTCTGTAGGCTGTCTTTTTATTCTTTTGAATACCATGCAATTTAAATGATTGTACTTATACAATACATATTGATACACAGTAGGAAGATACCCCCCTTGTTTTCTTGCCCATGGAACTTTTCGAATCATCTTGTCATATCTCATTAAAAGTTGTTGGCATTTTGATTGGTGCTACATTGAATTTATCAATTTATTTGGGGTAGAATTGTGACAAATGACAATATTGAGTCTTCCCATTTAAGAATGTGGTATATTGTTCCATTTACTCAGTTCTTGTTTGTGATCTTTAGGAAAGTTTTATTGTTTTCTTCATATATAACTCACACATTCCTAGTTGGGTTAATCCCAAGGTGTATTGCAGCTTTTGGTGCTCTTGTGAATAGAATATTTTTCATTGCATTTTCTAATTTTTGTTTGCTGGATACGGAAATGATTGATTTTGGTATGCTGATGTATCTGGCAAAGGACTTCACTGAACTCTAATGGTGTGTTCCTGAGAGGTTTCTGAGGGTCTGTTTCTTACCCGGTATCTGAATCTTCCAAGTAAAAAGCACCAGACTACCATTTCTCCTAGACCAGGGTTTCTCAAACCTTAAAGTACATATAAATTACCTGGAGAATACTGTTAAAATGCAAATTCTCAGTCAGGAAGTCTGGAGTGGGACCTCAGATTCTGGGCCTAACAAACTCCCAGGTGATGCAAATGCTGCTGGCCCCTGGACCACACTTTGAGAAATGAGGAACTACATGATTCCTTTCATGCGGATTTCATCATAAAAACAGATGTTCTTCTTGGACACAACTGTTGTTAATATCCGCGAAACAAGAACATTTGTAAACCCACGCAGGGCTCCCAGGAGGGTGTGCAAAATGCCAGAGCTGGAAGAGGCCTTGGAAACCAGCTGGTCCAACCACCTTGCTTTACATAGAAAGCCGAGGCCCAAGAGTAGCTGAGTTGTCTACAGTCCCAAAGCTGGAATCCCGTATTTGAGCAGTGCCAGACTGTGGTCTGAGTGCCAGTCAACTAGCCAGTGGACCGTGGGCAGACCTGAGACTCCAAGAGCAATAAAATGGGGGTAATACTGTTATCTGACCGGTCTACCTTACAGGACTACTGGGAGAGTCAAATGGGCTGAACTTTAAGAGGAAAAAGGGCAGGAAATGTGCTGAGTGCCTTGAGTGTCCCAGGTCTATCTGGCTCCAGAGGCCATGCTTGTCCCAGCCCCACATCTTCTAGTGTGAAGGTGAATGGGAAGGAAGTCTATAAACTAGGGTGCACAGACTCAAAATGGCCAGACCAGTTGGCGGTAATAAGGGAGGCAGTTGCATGTCATGGACAAGCAGGAATGGAGGGGACAGTGGCAGTAGGAGTGGCTGCTGCTGCTCACCTCAGCTAGTTGAGGCCACATGCGGACTTGGGCTCAGCACTGCAGGATCTTCTGAATTTTCTAAATAAGCCAGAGGACGGTGTGTGGTGTTTTACACTGTAAAGCTCCTGGATCTTAAAAGGTGGCAATTGATTCAAATTGTGAAAATCACCCTGTAGACCACGAGAAGTTGGTCCTCAGCCTACTGGTTTGTAAACAGTGCTGCTACCAGCCAAGATGCTACCTGTGGTCCTCCACCCACCTTTCGGCCACTGGGGGCGCCACCCTGACCCACTGAGTCTGACTCTCTGGCATGATGTCTAGTCATAGTATTTGTCAAAAGCTCCCCAGGTGGTTCTAACAGCATCTGGGGTTGAGATCCACCTTGCTGTGCCCTTAAATGGCCAGGCCTTTTCAAAGAGGCTGAGCTAAAGCTAGGAGTTCCTCACACACTGCACCTGCCCCCCAGGATTCTTGGCTGATTGCATGTCTGCGTGCCTTTGCATTTTCCAGGACCATGATGCCTGGTGAGACCATCAGCTTCCAAATAAAAGGTGCCCCAATGAAAACTAGATCCAGGAAATTTATCATCAAGTTTAGCTCCAATGAAATGAAAGAAGTTTGTGCTGGGAAGATTATTCTCATTACCAATTAGTCTTTCCCTGATGCTGTGGAAACAGGGGGGCGGGGGCCCACTGGCTCTGAGGCTTGGCTGAGCACTTCAGCATCTCCTATTTGGGAATGAGCTTTCAGATCATGCATGATTAGATTTGATTACACAGATAAGGGCAGACTCAAGAGCCAACTGGGTGTAGGATAAGGAGTTCAAAGGCCAACATGACTAGAGCCACAGGCAGCCAGCCCCTCTAGGCCAGGGTTTGGCCAGCCCTAGAGGCCCTGTCTACTGTGGATGTTCTTTCAGCATTGGCTTGGGCCTTCTGGAAGTGCAGCCACTCTTCTCTACTGCCTGCCTGAAATCCAAGGGTTCCCTTTCCTGGATGCTCCACCCCCACCCCCACTGGCTCCCTTTCAGGGGCCCTAGTCTGAGGAAGGAGCCCTGGTGATGCAGGGGTTAAGAGCTGGGCTGCTAACCAAAAGATTGGCAGTTTGAATCCACCAGCAACTCCTTGGAAACCCTATGGGGCAGTTCTACTCTGTCCTATAGGGTCACTATGAGTGGGAATAGACTTGACAGTGATGGGTTTGGTTTTTTTTTTTTTTTTTGTTAAGTCTGAGGAAGGAGTCCCTGGATGGCGCAAACAGTTAAGCGCTTGATGACTAGCTGAAAGTTTGGCAGTTCGAACTCACCCAGAGATGTCTCAGAAGCAGGCCTAGCAAACTACTTCCAAAAAATTAGCCATTGAAAACCCTATGGAGAAGTTCTACTCTGACACACATGGCGTTGCCATGAGTTGGAATTGACTCAACGGCAACTAGCAACAGCAGTCTGAGGAATGACAGGTGGGCTGGTAGCTTTCCCTCTGACATTGGCTTGGTGGGGTGGCACACACACCACAGAAGCAAAGCTGAGAGCTGTCTAACACGGGTCTGTCTTCCACCTTCTACAACTTCAGGCAGCTTGAAACTATGGGTGCCCTGGGCCCAACTCCATGGCTGTATGCTCTTCCCCAGGGTGGGTATGCCTTTGGAGCACCTGTGGTTTGTTAGGAATTTACAGTCTGCTAGGTTCAAGACTCCCCAGCCCCTTGGTGGTAGGGGGTGACTCAGAGGTCCCTCTGACCTGTGAAGGATGGTGTTGAAGAATTAGCATCATGAGCCTTCAAGGGGGCCAGTATAGGGAGGGATAGAGGAGGGAGATGAGGAATGGCCGCACCCTTCTGGTGAGGGCACCCACTCTTGTCTCATGCCTGCTCAGCCAGGGATGCAGAGCAAGTGCCCCGTCCCAGGCCTGCTCCCTTCATGAAGCCCTAGAACCTTCTCCAAGGAACTGCTGTAGGCTCCTCCGTCTTGGATGTGGCGTCCTCAGCCTTGGATTTGTGAATTTTCTGGGCCCATTGTTTCCTCTCCTCCATTTCAGCCCTCTCACGGCCAGGAAGTAAATTTACCGAGTACCCCTCTGCCCGCGATCCACCATACCCCAGGAATAGAGCTGCCTTTGAGCCCACCTGTGGGCCTCCATCTCAGGGCATGGAGGGTCAGGCCAGCCAGAGGGGATAGTGACGTTGGCCAGCCTGAAGATGGGTTTAAAACAAGGGTGTCCCTTCCTAACCTTTGGGGTAAAGAAGACAACCCCAAGGCAACTCCCCACTTGAAGCCTCCCGCCTTGCCCACCACCTCATCCCCACCACCTCATCTCCTCTGTGCTGGAGGACTCCACAGGGCCCAAGGGGTGGTCTGCAGGCAGATTCAGGAAACCACCAGAGAACCTCCAGGACTGGCGACAGGCTCTCCCCAGGATCCCCGCTCAGTACAGGCAGGCTGCCCAGGGTAAAGGCCCGCCCAACCTGCAAGACCCAGGGAGGAGGCCGAGGGGCTGCTCTCCCTTTCCCAGATGCCTAGAGCTGGCCAGAGTAAGCCTGAGCAGGAGGCGAGGCCCTCATGCTTCTCTAGATAAGCGTAGGCGAGACCTCTGTGCTAGCAGCATCCCCTTCCCTTGAGAAGGGGGCCCATCCAGTGGGACGTCATCATGGGAGGAGGCTCCTCCTTGTGCCAACCAAAAGTCCTTCACTGTTAATTTAAGCCCATCCTGAACTCTTGTTCTGTGCTTGAGATTTTTGCAAATGATCAATATGCCTTTAACTAAACTGTTTCAAGATGATGATGTGGTCACTTTAGTCACTTTTTTTGATTTTTAAATGTGAACAAGCTTGAAGATGTCTGTGCCGGGTGTCACGTGGGCACTTGAGGGGCTGGTGGATCCTCTGAACTTCCCAGGCCAGGGGACTAGCCCTCCAGGGGCCAGGCCTCTTTGTCCTGGGCCACTCAGGATGTCCAGCTCCTTTCTCAAGGGCTGTCACCTTGACTGGACACACACCCTGGGAGGGGCACATATGTAGGTCGAATGAAGGACATTTTGCGTGTAATTTGCATGACATTCTGGGGTGGGGCACCTAGATCAGATGTCCTCTCTCTTCAGGCCCGCCAGTCGGAAAAACAGAAAAACGCAATCTGGCTCACTCTTGCCCTAAATTTCCACCTCCCTGGCATATGGTAAGCATTCAATAAATGCTTGTTGGATGAAAGGTGATAACAACTCTTTGTTAGAAGTAACACACGGGAGATGACCCAGAGAGAAGAGTTTAGTTGGTGAGTCTCCCTAGAACAGCATTGCAATCCCGAGGCAATAAAGCCCAGCGTGGCGTGTGACGCTCGTTCCCCACGCTGGCAGTGGAAGAAAAGTGGCTTTCCCAGAGGTGCCCCTGGAGGTGATCTCAGAACAAGGGCGCTGCCCAGGCTTTTTGGGTTTTGGAGATTCCAGCCACTGAGGCCGAGCAAAGAGCTTTTTACTTAGGCAAGAGGCAAAGGTTGTTCTCTCCCAGTAGGACTCCTCTCATCTGACACGGGTGCAGTTCTGTCCGTTTGAGTCTAAGCAGAAGAACGCTACACTGAGGTTGGCCCCATGGAACCCTGGCGGTGGCCCAGTCCAGCACTCACAGAATGAGGACGGATGTGGCCGAGGCTCCTGCGTGGAGATGGGTCAGCGATGGGGGGTGGGGGGTGGGCTTGGACTCTGTGCAGGTAAAATGCCCCCACTCCCAAACTTCCTTCCTGGAGCTGCCAATCTCAGAAAACAGAATTGGTTTTGGGGCTAGTGGGTACCTCTGCTTTCAGGCTGAGGTGGCCCTGAAGAAGGTAGCTTCAAACCCGAAGTGCAAAGACACTTCTCAGGGCCATGTGGTTTTTGCACACACCTCTGACTCAGGCCCTGACCTCAGCATGGACTGCTGTTGACTGTGGTCACAGAGTGACCAGAGAACTGTCTTCTCTTATTCTAACTGCTGTTTCCTTGGACCTGAGATGCGGGCACTGCGTTCCTCGCCAGCGTGTAGTCTCTTTGGTATACAACCCACCATACTGGCACTGGGGCTGCCTTGTGATGGGCGAGGAAACAAACAGGGGGCCCCCTAGGGTGAAAACAGCTCTCTCCCAAATACTGAGTGTCCACTCCCTGCCCAGACTACGAGTTAATTGGCTTTAGAGCCGACTTGTGCTCCTTACATTGTGATTAATAAATATTAAAGCTGATATAGACCATGAAAATAAGCCTGCAGCCTGGGTGTGCCTTTCTGGTTGCTCTGTCAATGCTGGAGGACTGTGATGGCCCCTAATGGGGCACGTGAGCTCTGAGCAGCAGCTAGGATAGAGGTAGCTTTGTGAACACTGACCCCTCTGGGCAATTAACCCCAGACCCTGGGGGGCCAGCAGCTGTAGCCAGAGGGTCTCTCTGACAGTCGGTGGGCCTTCTGCCCCAGGATGCCGCCCAAGAACTAGGCTGCTGCTTGGTTCTCCCTTGTTTTCCCACGTTCACCCAGCCCCCCTTTCTCAGCATCCTAGGGCTGCACCTCCAAAGTCTGACCTTCTTCCCCACTGAATTGGGGCTTAAGGCCCCTTTGAGCCAGGACTCATGCTCTGCTGCCCTGAACCTGGGAGAGGGCCCCTAAAGCAGCGCTCTTGCAGGGCAGCTCTGCCTTAGTGCCTAAACCCTCCACCCAGTTTGGTGCCAGTGATGTGATACTGGGGAAAGGGGCCAAAGAGAAGAAGAAAGGCTTAGGCTTTGTTATACCAAACTGGGACATGAATCCTTCTGTTCTTAAATTGGGACACATACACTTCTGTTGGGCTTTGTGCAGAAGATGCTACTTCAGCAACAACTGGGATGAGGTCTAAGACCCCCAAAACCCCAGTTCAGACCTTCATTAATGGCCATAGACACCCCAGACTATAAATGGGGTGACCCAGGGCCCAGGCCCATCCTGGTAGTGTGTGGAGTGTGACTGTCTGTCTTCAGGTTCACCAATCTGTAGGCTCTGCCAACCACCCATCCTTTCAGAGAAACAAGAAGGATGCCATCTTGGAAAAGCTGGCTTAAAGCACACAGGCAGGGTTTCTGGTCAGCTCTGGGCCCATGTGGACGGTTAGATTCCCTCCAGGAGGGACAGTCAAATTAGGTTCTCATGGGGGAGGGTATGTAGCTCTAAATAGGTACTTCCCTCAGTCCCGCCTGTAAGTGGGTGGATTTGTGAACGAGACACATGCCTGGCCACAAGGCAGAATGATTCTAAGCTGTGAGGATTCTGGTGTCTTTGAAACAGGTGCTAAGTTTTGGCACCGTTCTCGTAACTCAGGCTCATTTCTGACCTCGGCATGTTCCGTACATGTCGGTAGCCTAGTATTAAGGTCCTCTCTCAAATCAATCCTTACCCTTGAAGGCAGCTGTGGCAGCCATGCCTTTCCACTAATTCAGCAGCAGGTGGATGCCCTCTCCAGGCTGGTCTCTTCTGATGATGGTGTCCCACCCCAGGTCCCCCAAGGTCAGCCTCTGCTCTGTCCTTCCATTGTGACATCATGGTCTTAGTTCTTAAAAGCCAGATCCAGGGCCCTAACCTTCCCAAGAGAAGGCATCCCAAGGAAAGTCAAAGGCAAGCTCTTTTCTGTCCCTGGGCTGCCCTGCTCAGAGCTTCCTTTGTTGGGCAGAGGCTGTGAAAGGTGAGAAGGCCTCCCAGTCTCGGAAAATGGTTCCTGATGACCCCTCTCAGGGCAGACTCTTCTGCGATGAACTCAGAGAAAGTCCCTCATCTCCCTCTGCCCTCCGACCCCCAGACCTGGCCCAACAGAGGGGGAGAAAGAGGGGGTCATCGGGGATGGCAATGCCAAGTGAGTGGCCTGAGAGGAGTGTCAGGGGATACAGGGGGAGTGTGTCATACCCATGAGCCCCTTTAGCCAAAACTCAGGATGAAGGTTGACGGGACCATCTCGTGTTTGGTGTTCTCCCTGCAGCAGCGGTTACTCATCTATCACCTCCACAGAGTCCTCATTCTTCGTCTCCTCCGACTGCTCCTCCGTTGTTTCAGTGTTGTTGACGTCTGACAGCGATGCCACCTGCCGCACCAAGTCCCTGTCATTGGGGGGCTCTGGTTGGCATGGTCTGGAGAAAGGGTTGAACCAGTTCAGGGAAAAGTTCCCACCAAAGGTCTCTTTGACTGTCTTCCAGCTGCCCGTGCGCTCCCTGGGCTGATGCTTCCGTTTGAGGCGCTCGATGCCCTGGAGGAAAAAGTGGATAGAGGGGGTCAGCATGGTGCTGTGCACCGTCACGCATGCACCCCCAGCCCTGGCACGGCATAGCACGAGGCCCAGGGGGTGGCTAAGACGGGGCCTGGGGCACGTGTGGGGAGCGGCATGGAGGAGTGGCAAGCAGGACCTTCCTGGGGAACCGGCCTGTTTCCCACCCACCACTTAGTTCTCCCCTCATCTCCTTCCACAGGCATGAAGGTCTGCCCAGCCTTGATAAGGCCAACTGCTGGGCAGGGGCCTGGCTGCCAGTGGCCAAGGGCAAAGGAGTAATATCCTAGGCCTCTTCTGGCATGAGCTGGGCTACCCATACACCGATACCACTAGAAACAGTGACTCCCCTAAATGTTCTGGGCCATTCCCCCCATGGCAGGTGCAGCAGACAGCATGAAGGAGGATGACAGGGTGATGGGAGGAGCACAGGATATAAACGTGAGGTGAGGAAGCAGAGGCGTGGACGGTGAGCATAACATGCAGTGGGCAGCTGGGGGTGCACAGGGTCATCGTGGGTGGTGAGGGCTGGCATCAGGCCTGGTCATGCAGGAGATGCTCCCTGCAGCCTTTCCCACAATGCCCACTCACCTGCCTCTGGGTGTCAGCTGGACTCACTCGCCAGGTCAGAGAGGGAGGATGTTGGGGTAGAGGGAGAAGCCCAAAGGAGTTAGAAGCATAGCTAGGCCAGCTCTGCAAGCCCACAACACCCTCCAGAGGCTTTTGACCCCCTGTGGGGCCTCCACCTTCTCCATCTCTTCTGGAAGCCAAGGGGATTTGCTGTGAGTTTGCCAGGAATGGATATTGCTCATTCATGCGACTCAAGACCACCTTGGAAAGATCTCTGTGTACCCAATTCTAGGTTTTCTGCTCTTTTCCACAGAAGAGCCTCACATAATTGGTGTAATCCTTTGTTATGTGGAATGAGAAACTGAGGTGCACACACAGACTGAGATCTGATTATAACTCTGGGCCAATTCTTCTCCAGCACTCTTTCTTCCCACACTCTCGGAGATTTAAGTTTCTTGACTTTTACAAAAATTGCAGGTTTAAAGAATCTCATCTCATCTGGGGACCATGGTTTTGGGGGACATCTAGGTCAACTGGAATAACAAAATTTATTAAGAAAACGTTCTGCATCTCACTTTGGTGAGTGGGGCATCTGAGGTCTTAAAAGCTTGTGAGCAGCCATCTAAGATACATCAATTGGTCCCAACCCACTTGGAGCAAAGGAGAATGAAGAACATCAAAAACACAAGGAAAATATTAGCCTAAGAGACAAAAGGGCCACACAGAAAACAAAGAGAAAAAAAAAAAGAAAACAACAACAAACAAACAAATTAAAAAAAGAATCTCATCATAAGATACTTATTAATTACAAAGGGGAAAATAGTAACTCTATAATGGAGGAACCTTGCAGATGCCACCTTAATTAACATCAATAATGAGATGTATCAGCATCACGTGCGTCTTTGATATGGTGCATTGAGAAGGACACAACATCACTTCAGTGGTGTTTTTGCCAAAAGTGCACAACCTCCATCTAAACATCAGACAAACTCAAATTGAAAGATCGTCTATAGAGTATCTGGCCTATGATCTTCAAAAAGGTCATGTCTGATGAAAATATTTTGAGTCTAGACAGGCGATGGTTGTGCAACACTCTGAATGTACTAAATGTCACTGAATTGTACACTTTAAAATGGTTAATTTTATGTTATATGAATTTCACTTCAATTAAAAAAAAACAAGGGTCAAGGTCCCGAAAGACAAAGACTGAGGAACTGGCATGGATTAAAGAAGACTGAGGAAACATGAAAAATGATGCAAGGCGAGATTCTGGAACAGGAAAAGTACAATTGGAGAAATTTAAATAGGTATGTAGATTAGTTAATGGTATTGTATCAATATTAATTTCTTGGTTTTAATTTTTGTATTATGGTTATATGTTTACATTTGGAGAAACTGAAGTGTATATGGAAACTCTTTGTACTATTTTTGCCACTTTTTTAAAGTCTGAAATTATTTCACAATAAAAAGTTAAAAGATAAAAAATCTGAGACAATGATTTCTGCATATAAACTTGAACACTGAATTATAATAATGAAAAGCTGGAAACAACCAAAATGCCCAATAATGATGGCTTACTAAATTATTCTACAAAGCAGAATACTATGCAGCTATTAAAATCACTGTTTTTAAAGAATTTTACATGACACTAGAAAATCCTGTCTACGTGGTTAAAGGAGACAAAAACCCCATAAGTTTCACATAACATCATCATGGGACCCGCGGTTATCTTCAGGGATGGGGTTTTAGGTGATTTGCATTTACTTCTGTAGACTTTCGACAAGTTCCAAGTTTCCTACAATGAGCAGGTGTTAACTTCTATTATCAGAAGAAAAAGTTCTTTCAGAAAATGGACATGGTTGACACAAGTCTTGAGGGAGCCTCATATAGGACCTGGGCATGGAGGCTGAGCTCCCAGCTGGCTTCTTGCCGGGTTTCCCTTCTTAGCAGAAGCAGCAATGGCCAACTGAGGTGCTCTTGCATTCCCCTCCTGGGTGACCAGCTGCAGCCTGTCAAGAGGGGCACTTTAACCTTGATGGCAGGGGAGGCAGATGTCAACACGTGGCCAGTTCCTACAGAGGGGACACCCAGAAGGGGCTGCTTGGCTATTTATACACTGACTTGGGCTCATTCAAAGCCATGACTGTGGGTCCTCATGGCCACCCTGTGAAGAGGTGGGTGTTAGTATTGACCCTTGGCAGATGGGGAAACAAAGGTTCTGGGAGGCCATGACAGTCCGGCTGGTCATGCATCAGAACTGGAAGTAGAACTGGCGCCTTCTCTCTGCGTTTCCAATTCTATGGCAAATCCCAACTCTGCCCATACTTCTCTCAAAGCAGAGAAAATCTGTAGAAGGGAATGAAGCAAAAGAACCCACAGGATTACTATTTTCCACTAGGGTGGCATGTTCCAAGAAGAGGACTCTCAGATTACACTCAATCTCAATAAGCTTATAAAAATTTTCCAGATAGAACCTGGGGCTATCCACAGTTAAGTGGACAAGTGTGCTCAAGGAGTGTGAACTCTGAGTCTGGAAAGAAGAAAATGTTCCAAAGGAATCTTATACAAAGGTCTGAGGGTCTGGATTCTCATGTTCAGGGGCTGCCAGTGGGGCTTCTTTTTGTTGGTAGGAATCAATTTTGAGTTTCGTGTGGATTGAAAGGTGTCCTGAAGGCAAAGGTAAACTCAAGGTTTGCAGAGGCAGCAGTGATACCCACTTCAGGCTCAAGACAACAAGAATGGTTGATTCTTGGTGAGGTGGCAACAGCTTAAATCTGTACCTCTTGCGTGGGGTGTGTGACTTGGGCCTCTTCTGCCTGGGTGACACAAGAGCTGTGATCTGTGAATGAACCCACCAACGCCTCAAATGAATGCACCAGGACTAAGGCTTCCGAGGGAGGCAGAGACCCAAACAGATGCTCTGCGTGGGCTCAGGTGAGACCTCCCAGAGCAAGAGCAGGCTGTCCCCCTTCGTCCTACCTCATCAGAAGTCAGAGCCTCATGCTGCAGCCCTGCAAACAGGCCCTTGTTGTACCTGGCCAGACAAGGCAGTCCCTTTTCATCAGTGGCTTCACACTTTTTTTTCTAACAGCCCACAATAGGAAGTAATTTTCTGTTGCAACCTAGTGCATGTGTGTGTGAATGTGCACTTTTCAAGAAATAATGCTTTACCTGCAATGTGCAATGATTTTTTTTTAAATTTATTTTAAAAAATGCTGGTTGCAAACCAATAAATTGATTTTACAGATCACGAACAGTTGTGACCCGTGGTTTGAGAAGCACAGCTCTGGATAACAAGAGTTAACATTTACAGAAGCCCTACCACGTGCCAGACACTGTACTAACATTTACATCCATTTATCTTGATTATTCCTCACATCAACCTTGTGATTTAGATGATCATCCCAATTTTACAGCTGAGAAAGCTGAGGCTTAGGGAAGTTAATGCTCAAGGTCACACAGGTAGTAAGTAGCCGAGCAGGGCCCACACGCTTAACCACCAGACTATACTAGCTCACTTGCAGAAATCAGGGCATCTTTTATATCTGCATTAGAGCACGTCCCTTCCCCAGAAGGTTTTTGGCAAACACGACTCTGCCATGCTTTTCATTATTCCCTGGATCAGCTTCAATGGCTCCTTGTTTGAGTGTGCGACGTGGAGAGGGGTCCCCTGGGGCCCCCCTTTGCTATGCTAGGGTATGTATACTGTTCAAGCCATCAATGATTTTTTTCTTGGAGGAGAGAGTAGGGAAATGAAGGCTTCAGTCTGTGACGGTAGGCCGGTCAGCGGTTTACTTCCGTTTCCCTATAAATTCTTTAATCATGTTTGAGGTGATTCTTGGGGTCTGATAAGTATTGAAAGATACCAGAAAAGGCCATGTGGGTGCTGAGGCCCACAGAGAGGAGCCGAGGGCCAGGACATGCTCATGTGTTTGTGCTGACAAAACGCCCCTCGGTCCAGGTTACTCAGTGGCCGTCCTCCCACCTGGAGGCCTCCGGCCCCAACTTTTCCCTCTTCCTTTGGGATGGTTCTTCACCCAGTGAGCACATGGGTCCAGAAACGGGTCAGACAGATGAGATACACAGGAAGGAGTGCTGAGCAGACAAATAATCAGGCTCCCCTTCAAACAGACTTCCTCATTTTCTCAGCCTTCATTTACTGGGGATGCTGTGGGCTATGAGGGGAAGGGCCCTGTGGCTTATCTAGTGGTGGGAACACTGGCCAGCCTCACAATCGCACACTCACTCAGCACAACGCTGTGCCCGGTACACTCGACCATCAGCAGGCACCAGGGATCACCTGTAGGCAATTCCTGCAATCCCCAAGTGGATTCTCAAACTTGAGTGTGCGTCAGAATCCCCTGGAGGGCTGTAAAAATACAGATTGCTGGGCCCTCCTCTGAGTTTCTGATTCTGTAGGTCGCTGGTGGGGCCAGAGAATGTGCACTTCCGACAAGTTCCCAGGTGATGCTGATGCTGCTGGTCTGGGAACCTCACTTCACGATCCTCTGGCTCAGTATTCTTTCCAACCATGACCACAGGGTCCTTGAGAGGGATTCTAGCAAAATCTTCTTCTCTTTACATTTCTTTGATGTTTAAGGGTCCTGTCTAGGTTGGGGCCCCTTGCCTCTACTGGCTAGCTCCTCCTTTAAACCAATGCACTGCAAGCTTTGTGATGAGAGAAAGCTAAAACCCGTTAACCTGGGTGGAAGGGCACAGCCTGGCCTCCCGAGGAGAGGGGTTTCTGTCTGAGGGGTTTAATAAGTGTCTGTTAATTTGCCTTATCTGAAACGTTTCTGTTTTGCATCAGGATGGCGGATTTTAACTAACTGCCCTAATCAGAATGAGCAAAAAGGTGGTAATACAAAGTGCCTTGCTTTGGGCTCTTCTAAGAAGGAAGTGTTACAAAGATGAAATGGAAAGACTAAAGGAGACTTAGCACATGCACTTCTATCCAAATTCACTCTGTGCCGGATGTCACTGCGCCCGTGCAAATACTCATAGATTTGTTTGGACCTGAGCATTTTGCATGTCCTGTCTGGTTGCTACAACACAGAGCTGAAGTTGACAGGCAGAGAGGAACCTGGGGATCACCTAATCCGCACGCGACATCACCTTTCTCTTCACTTTTCACCTCCACTCCCCAGACCCATGCTCTGGAAGCCTGTGGCTGCTACTAGTTCATTTTCCCAGGAGGGTCCCATTTGCTGCCGTCAGAAATCAAGTGCCAAAGCAAAAAGCTGGGGCTGCCTTTGTGTAGAGAGATGTCATCTTTCATTAACCTGTTACCGTCTAGTTGATTCCGGCTCATAGTGACCCTATAGGAAAGAGTAGAAATGCCTCGTAGGGTTTCCAAGAAGTGGCTGGTGGATTTGAACTGCCGAGTTTTTGGTTAGCAGCTGTAGCTCTTAACCACTGCCCCACCAGGAACGTCATCTTTCATTAGACGTCTGGAAACACTGAGGAGAGCTCAGGGACCCCTCCATCTTTCTATGTGGACGCCAGTCTGGGAAGCAATTGCTACGCTGCAAACGACAGCCATGTTCATCATCGTGCTCTTGGCAAAATGTGATCAGTCTCAAGGAAAATGAAATAGGAAAGACACAGGGAACCCTGGGTTATTTCTCTCTTCAATGAGTGCAGCATTTCATTCTGGCTTGAGATCTGGGGAACAGTCATTCTTTCCAGCCAAAAGGCATGTAAAAGCCCAGAGGTAGAATCGTACAGGATCTCCAAAGGAGCCTTTCTCTCTGGGAAAGACAGACATAGTATGCTCAGGTTTAAATGATGAGTTTCTATTTTTAGGACTCAAAAAAAAAAAAAAAAAAAAAAAAGGTTCAGTATATTTTCAGCACTATCTACTGTATTCCTTAAAAATTCCACAGAGAAAAGAACCAACCTGGGTCACTTAAAAAAAAAAATGCCCTGAAGACGGAGTATTTCAAGTGCATTCAAATACTTAAAAAAAATCTTTCCTGAGTCGAAGTCTGCCTTTCTCAGCAGGAGGACCAGAGCTGCAGCGCTGCCTACTGAGGGATCACCCGTGAGGGGCGGGAGCAGGGCCAGAGCCTTCCAAACAGCTCTGGAGTCTCCAACACACCACACTTCTCTGATACACCTAAGCAGACTGCAAATTAAAAAAAAAAGTCATGTGGAGAACAAATGCTACAAACTAGATCTAAAAATAGCATTTTTAAAAAACTTCGGCTCTCAGGCTTGACTTCAGCATAAATAACACGGTAGAGGCAAGTAAAGGTTCTTTGGTTAAACATCTGAGGGGTGACTTCCTCAGCTTCACAAAGCAATGCGTCAGAATTGCGCGTGGAGGACTTCCGTGATTTCCTCTGGCTGGACTGCTTTTTGTTATGTGGTCAGGGGAAGAAGGGTCTCCTCTCCAACCAGATGTGAAGAGCAAACTCAGCTGGCAGATGACTTTTTCTGTAGCAACTGAGAAACCAGCAACACAAGAGAAGCAATTTCGGTGGCAGAAAGTCAAAGGAGAGGGGCCTGGTGGGGCAAGCTTGTTCAAAAGACAGGGATGAACGTTCTTTACAAACAACAACAAAACCTCACTAACAGAGGGAGCATCAATGTAGTTTAAAAATAACAGAACCAACAGAAAACTCATTGACGGTAGACGATCTGCTCGCCCCTCAGCATCACACTGCCAGAGAGCAGAGCTAGATCTGAACAGGTTTTGGAAAAGTTTTATTGTGTTTTGTGTCCATGTGGAAGCACTGACAGAAATTGAAAAGGTGCAGCATATTCCACTTACTTTTCTGAAAAAACAAAACAAAACAAAAAAAAAAAACAAAAAACACATGGCTAGGTCAACTTTCTTCCTACCCAAAGACTGGATTTACTAAACCTTAGCTCCCACCCCTACCCCAAACAAAAGCTGAAAAAAGTTTGTGGCAACTGCTTTAAAAATCAAATCCAAGCGTAAGAATTCACAGATGGTCAGTATTCAGGTTCCTGTCATTTTTACATAGGAAGGGTACTCCCACCTACTCTTACTATCTAACCCCAGCTGTTCACCACCTCTTTCAAATGAGACTAAACACAACAAGTCCCTCCCAAATGGAAAATGCTACTCCAGCCTTGGCGCCATCACGTGCCCCCACATCATGGTTGGCGACAGGCAGGCATGCGCACCAGCCCCACAGCAGCCTCCCAGGTTAAAAGAAATGTGTACACGAGTATGTGCACATTTATGGATCTCAAGTATCAGAAAGTGAACCCACTTCAGAGATTTACGGAACTAGGAAGAAGGGGTCGACCTTCCTGACGGTGGAGTTGTGGCTGGTGTGGTGTCCATTTCGTCCCGTCAGCATTAACACTGCTTAACTGGCATCTTGCTGAGCAGGGGGAGGTAAGAGAGTAAGCAGCTGTAGCAAAGGACAATGCAGCTTGCCTGAAATGGTGTAATTTTTTGATTGTGTAAGGCATCTGAAACTGGAAAAATTTCTTTCCTTCACAGTTTTCCAAATAATCAGAGGGAATATATTTGCTGATCCAGAATACAAATTAAGACCCCTTTAATCTTTGCCCCACATCCCACCCCCCACCCCCAATCATTCTACACACCCCGAGCCCACAAGGTACAAGGCAGGCAATTGATTCTGCGAGTTAAGGAGGCAAACCGTGTCCACTCGGGGGTGAGGCTGCTTGTCAAGGCCCTTCTGAAGGCTCCAGCCCTGCTGCTGCCCTGCTCAGGCCTCAAGGGGTTAAGTGTCAGTCTTCACTGAGATTTCAAGTCCCATCTGGGGAGCCTGCTGCTGCCTTCTGGGCAGGGAGATGTCACAGGCCCTCCTGGCTCTCCTACAGGTCCCCAACCAGGCATCCGGGGCTGGTCCCTCCACCACCAGCGTCACTCACGTCTCACTCGGTTAGTAGAGGTGGGCACAGCCCCAGAGACAGCACCCCTCCACGTTAGTCATGCCAGACAGACAGTAGAGAGGAAACCAGAGGCCAGAGAAGTAATTTTAAAAAGGAACAAGAGCAGCTTCGGTCACCAAAAAAATAGAGAGGATGATCTTTTAAAAATAAAACAGGGACTTTTTTTTTTTTCTCTGCAATTCTCAGCCATTTTACTTGAGACATTAAAAAAAGAAAAGTTTGAGAGTAGTTGCTTTCTTGGTTTAAACATTCATGAGAACGGGCCGGACGGTAGTGCTGTGATGTGGTTTGTGTCTGAGTGGCAATGCTGGTCAGGGTCCTTCAGACCACATACTGGTACGGGTCTGCCTTCCCTTGGTCTGGCGTGGCAAAGGGGCTGGCCCAGCCTAAGGAGAAGGGGTGGCCAAAAACGGCTTTCATGTTCATCCATTTTGTTTTTTTAGCCCATCTTCTCTCTTCCTTTTTCAATTGTTCTATTCCCTGAAAACAAGAACAATCATACTTTCAGTCAAGCACTTTTCTGCTTGTGGTGTTTTTTGGGGAGGGAGGTCCATCAGCTTGAGGTAAATGTGTAAATGCTTCCTTTTTCAAGCGACCTTTAAAGCTATCTAAATAAGACTTTGTCTTCTCTTTTTAATTAAAAAAATTTATTTCAGGAAATAACTTTTCTTTGTGTGGGTGTATGTTTACAAGTCCCTCAGAGAAGAGAGGAAAAAAGAAGCAAAGTCAGCAGGTGCCTCAGCCATTGTTCCTACGACTCTGATCTGGTGTGTCTGAGGTAAGGAGCACTTCTACACAGACTCGGTCCTCACTGGGGTTCTACAGAGGTGCTCCTGGCCTGGTGTTGGGTGGTGTGCACCGAGGGAGGGCTGTGAAGGCTTTGGTGTGCGCGAGAAGCCTTCTTAGCGGGTGAGGAGCTTACAATCATGAACCTGAGAGGTTCAGAGGAAGTTTGAAGCTACCATGACCACTTTGCAGACAAAAAAAAAAAAGAACAAATCAAGTAACTGCTCTGGCGCCATTAGTCCTGCCAGTTGGGAGAGTGGAACTGGAGAGACACCAACTGAGAAGGTGGAACAGGGCGAGAGACTGGGTGAGCGAGGGAAGTCACCACAGAGGAAGGAGGAGGAGTGGTTAGTATAGGTTAGAGGGCTGCAGGGACAGACCAGTCAGCCTCATTCACGGCAAAGGTCGTCCTCATGCTCCTTTGGGGAGAAGTGTGAAGGAGGCCACCACAGCAGCTGTTGCAGGGCCTGCACCTCCTCCCCACTGAGTTCCACAGGCAAAAGTAGGGGCTGGGGGAAAAGCTGGTCCCTCCCTGTTTCCCTTTTTCAGATGGGGCCTGTCTGCTGTGGTCTCTGGTAAGGTGGGGGCCTGGGGCTGCCGAGGCCTCCCCTCCAAGCCAGGGCTTTGAACCAGTTTGTTCTGGTTTGAACCCCTGCTGAGAATTTGCATTTCTACCCCAGATATACTGAATCAGAATCTACATTTTAAACAAGATTCCCAGGTGACTCTTACGTATAATAAATTTTGAGAACCACTGCTCGACTGGTGGTTCTCAGAACTGGTCCCTTACCAGCAGTATTAGCATGGCCTGGGAACTTGTTAGAAATGTAAATTCTCAGCAGGGATCTGAACCGGAAGGAACCAGATGGAAGCCCTGCTCAAAGCAGTTCCCCGAGAAGCAGAGATGGGGCCTGGGGCGGGGTGGGGGTACCCCCAGTTTGAGTCTTTCTTCAGAGCCTGGGGACCTGGGAGGATACAGGTCAAGGGGTGGATGGCCTTTCCCAGGAGCTGCCAGCCCTTCCTTCCTTTCCAACACAATTCCCTTTAGGAATGGTCTTAAGGGGGAAGAACAACTAGGACCAGGGCTGTTAAAGAGTTTTCCTTCTGGCTCCCCGAGACCATGGCCTAGGTGGCCTGGCAGCATCCCAACAGTGGGTGGGACCAGGCAGGGTCACTTTGGGGTCCTTGCAGGTCATACGTAGAGAAGTTGGTCACATTTACTGCTCAGATAAATGGCTGGATCTATACCAGTGGCTCTATTTTCACAGAAACTCTTATGCAGTGACATTATTTCTTAGAAAAAATTTGCTGAGAGTCCTCCAACCCTCTAAACTGTTGGGAGTCCCCACAGATTCAGACAGTGGGCAGTGGGGCAGCGCTGTCCCTTCTCTTCTCTGCTTTTGGTAGGGGGCAGGGGTAAGGTCTCAGCAGCCTGTGGTAACAGCTTTTCCCTCCTATGAACCTCCATCTAGGCTGACTACCCAACATGTCCCAAGACCACTGCTGAGAGCTGCCAGCCTGAGGGGGACCTCAGAAAGCAGCCAGAAGCAATGCAAGGATGGAATTATGCTGCCATTCCTCCCACCCAGAGCTAAGAGCTGCCCCATCCTCCCGAGGCCCCTTATCTGGACCCCAAAGCCAAAAAGGAATAGATGCCTACATCACTGCCATGGATTGGCCACCTCGAGGCTTTTGGACACCTCAGGAAGGAGGGGGTGGGGGCGTGGCAGAGGTGGCAGGGAAGCAGGCTCCAGCCCAGCCCGGCCAGCAGCTTCAAGGCTCCTGAGAGGGAGCAGCAGGTAGGGTAAGAGGGTGCAGGTGGGGATGGGGAGAAGGCACTGGACAAGGCCCAGAGCTGCCAAGCACAGATGACCCAGAGGCCAGGCAAGAGCTTGGTGCTCACTCCTCTGGGGGGCTCACGGCTCCCGTCACCTGACACTGCCCTCAGGGCCTAGTCATGAAGTCACCTCCTCTGGGAAGGTGCCCCCGCCTGTCCCAGCAGGGTGAGGGCACCCTTTGCAGACCACTCTACCTCTAGGCTGTGATTTCCAGAAGGAAAGGGGCCCCCAGCGCCTACTGAGTGCCTGGCCATGTGTGGCATGCAGGAAAGAACCGTCATAGGAGGACGGCTGGAATCGAGGTGAAGGGACCTTCCAGCAGGCAGCTGGGCCCTGTTCCTGATGTGATCTGTTGTGCCTGCTCCAAGAGTGGGGGACGCATGCGTGTGAAGAAGATCTAAGTGTTGCTGCAAGTGCATGATGTGAGCCTGCCCCCCCGGGGCCTGTCCACTGGGCTCTGAGGTCTGGCCTGCAGGCCGGTTTCTTCCCCAGCCCCAGGTGCAGAGGTGGTGGGGCGTCTCCTACTTACCGTCTCATCCGTGCAGATTGAGTGCACCTGCGTCCCAAACATCACTGACGTGAATATGAGGAACAGCAGCCCCTCAAAGCACAGCAGGATGAGGAGGATCACTGTGGTGGGTGGAGAGAAGGAGCTGCACTCTGAAAAAGAAGGACACAGGGGCTCGGGCCACCAGCCACTACCCACTGTCCACACCCATCGTCCCCTGGGCCCAGGCTCCCAGCCCTGCCAGGGTGCCCACTCTGCCTCCAGCCCTGCAGGACTGCTCGGCTCCTCATGGTGCCATGTATCTCTGCTCCACACCTGGCTCCTTTTATCCTGGGCCTGGCTGCAAGAGCACTCCCTCCAGGAAGCCCTCCTCGACTAGGCCCGTCTTGCCCAGGGCTTCCCCGTCCCCCACTCATCAGTCGTGGCTCACTGGCTCTTTTCCCTGCCACAGGGTGGTGTGTGCATCTGATGTCAAGCACAGTGCTTGGCACACGGAAGGATTCTGCAATGACTGAACTGAGGTGTGAAGAAGGCCTGACAACACCGCAAGGAGACTCGTCTCTCCTCAGAAAGAGCAACGCAGGCTGCACAGAAGGAGAGGCCTCAGTTCAGTCTGGCCACCACTTTCTGGGCACTCCTGCTACCCCCTCTGTACCTCCCTCTGCTCATGGATGAGAGGAAAGGGCAGGTCTGGAGGACCACTCAGTGGCTTTGGGGTTCAAAGTTTGGCAGAGGGCAGTTAACCACCAGGGCTCAGCCCTGAGCCGGGGGCCACATAATCTCTAGAAGCTTCTGTAGCCCTGGGACAGTCAGTCCCAAGGGCTGAAGGCCAACTGAAAAGTAAGCCCACAGTAGGTGCCTTCTCTCTCCTGCCCCCACCCAAGAGCCCCTCTGACTACCCAAGCCCCCCGACCTGAGGTTTGATCTGAAGCAGGTCCTTGCCCCTGCCTGGGCCTCCACTCCCTCTACTGTGACACAGTGAGGTCTGACTAGATGTGTGGCTTTGTTTTAAGCAGCAGAATCCTCTGTTGAAACAAAATATACACTGAAACTCACCCACTGAACAGAAAGGCAGAGGCACTGTGGCGAAAGGTGGTGGGTGAAGAGTGGGGAGCCCCTCTCTCACACTCTGCCATCAAGGTGGCCTCTCAGGAACCCCTGGGGAAATGTGGGCCATGTGGCCCACGGATGGCACTGGCAGCGTCCTCTATGCCTCTTGTCTGGCACTCATTGCCCAAGGACTCTCAACCCCTTAAGCACTGTTGCCTGTGCTGGTCGAGCCTGGCCGGGATCCATGTGCTCCAGAGCTCAGGCCTGTTTCCTGCTGGAGAGGTCAGATCCCGGAGGGCAAAGCTGGGCTCCCCTGGGCTTTGGGACTGCAGTGAATAAGTGACCCACTGAGTTGGCCTGCTGCTCCCTGCCAGGAACGTCAGGAGGAGCAAGGGAGGTCAAATCTGGGAACGGCCAGGAAGACACCGAACACTGTACGGGTGGCAGGGTAAGGAACAGCTCATCTAAAACGCTGTTATCTCCTCACGTTTCCTTTGGACCTTAGCAGAGCCTCGAGATAATTCCTCTTCTTGGCTCCTTGCTGGGCAGGGCTAGGCTGGGTGGCTACAGCGAGGTAGCTGCCTGCCTGGCTTCTGGGTCTGGGCGGGGTGGTGGGAAGAATTAGGGCTCTGAAATCAGGCAGACATGGAGGAGGCTCAAACCCCGGCACCAACTCCAGATCACACACTCTAAAATGCCCCCACTAATACTCTGTTTTGGCTCCTGTGTCTTTCCTCCACCCTGCATCGTAATGACCTGTTTCTTTCTGGACTTACTTGAGACCTGCCTCGCTCACTACACTTCAAGCTCCATGAGGGTAGGGACTTTGTTTTGCTCACTGCTGTACACCTAGCCTTGGAATAGTACATGACAACAAAAGAATCTGGGCAAGAGGTTTGGGCTCCCTGAGCTTTCCTTTTCCCTTCTGCAAAGTAGGAACACTTGTAGCTACCTCTTGAGGAGTCGTGAGATTACATATGCAAAGCTAGGCCTAGGCACAGCACTGGCACAGAGGAGGTACCTTGCCCCCTCCTAGGGCTTCCCTGTAGCTGGGGGCCAAGCTCAGCAGCTTGGTCTCAATCCTCGTGCAGTTGCAAGCACTGTTCCCCTCCTGGGCTGGCCTCCTTGGAGTTTGGGGAGGCAGGACCAGATCCATGGAGATGTGGAACTCCCTCCCTACCCTTCTTTAAACTTCAACTCGAAGTGCCTTCATCCTGGGGGATGGCACCCTGCTCCCCATTACATAAGGTCCTATGCCTGACCAGGGCTGAGAGTCATGGTTTTAACTTTCACATATAGTCAACCCTCACGCTCCTGCTCTGGGGCCTCTCCTGTGCTTTCCAGCCTAGCTGCCACGGGAGCAGGGTGCTTTACACCCACTCCTCTACAATCCTGACCAAGGACAATCAAGAGCACAGCTGAGAAGACCCTGGAAGTTGGAGTCAGCCAGGCAGGGTGAAGTCCCATCTCCAGACCTAGGTTTGGATCACAGGCCCTCTTCCTGTGTGACCTTGGGGAATTTGCTTGACTCTGAGCCCATTTTTGTCATCTGCAAAGTGGGCAGCATCTCTCCTACCCCGCAGGCTTGTTGTAAGGTGGAAACAAGATACTGCTCAAAAAGCCCTTTGTACTAAGCCTGGCACATAGTAAAATGGCCTTGCCAGCACCATTCCAAAGACAGAGACATTCTGCTTCACTGGCGGTCTGTGTTACTCTGCCACTGCCCACGTCTGCAACCTGATGATCCATGGGTGCTTTGTGATGACAAAATGTCCTTGTCAGATTCCCCTACCAAGTCACCAAAGTCACATCTGGAGTTGAACTGGATTCTAAGGGCCTAGCAGAATGTGTGGACTTACAGAATGCTCGCCAAGGGAATGGGGAACTTGCTAGTGACCCACCCAGCTATGCAGAACGGTACAATCTACAGAAACCCACTCTCCCTTACCCTTCCAGCCACTAGCATGAGCCCCTCTCCATCTCGTGCCAGAAGTGCAGTATAAAAACAGGGAGACAGGGGTTCCTCTCTCCTAGGTGACGTCAAGCCAGGCAGAGCTGGGGGGCAGGGACAGGTAGACCAAAACTGGGCAAGTGGAAATTATGCACACAGGCAGGAACAGCCTCTTACTGTCTAAGTGGGAGCTAAAGAGTCTACCCTTTTCCCAGTCTCAAAAGTTCCAGAGAAAAACAATAGCAAGAAATTTCTTGAGAAGTCAGCACGTGCAGGAGAGGAAAACTTCTAAAAGATGTCAAAATGAGAAAGGGGACCCATCGAGGGAAACACAGTGGAAATATGTTTCTACTTAAGATCCTTGTCTCGTGGACCGTGTATGTGCCGAAAAATCTAGCCCAGCAGGTGGCCTCTCTTATCTATACCAAAACTAACCAAACCCATTACCAGTCGATTCTGACTCTTAGTGACCTTATCTGTTTTTTTTCCCTCAGGATTTGGGCAATCTCCTGGTTAGAGTTACTCAGCATTTGCTCATTTAAATGGGATATTTTTAAAGCAGGAAGAACAGGTAGTCCCAGCTTACAATGTCTTCAAGTTACAATGAACTGCACTTAGGACCGTCTGTTTTTTTTTTTTTTTGCATGTCTTATCATTAGTAATATGTACTACATACAATGTCACAGTGCA
This sequence comes from Dugong dugon, assembly GCA_030035585.1. NCBI lineage: Eukaryota > Metazoa > Chordata > Mammalia > Sirenia > Dugongidae > Dugong > Dugong dugon. Next base: position 22,528,370 of record CM057481.1, on the reverse strand, counting down.
TAATGGGCTGATGTTATCATTCTCAGATGTTTATATTTAATGTTTCCAATCCCCAAAGACAAATAAAGATCGGATTTATAAAGATACTGATGATAAAAGGCAATAATAATGAAAACTTATAAAAAAAAAAAAAGATATTCAACTTATAACAGAATCAACTTACGATGGAGTCATCAGAACAGAACCCTGTCGTAAGCTGGGGACTACTTGTATCAAAATAAGCAGTTAAAAAACAACCACCACAAAACACAAATAAGAAAACTCTACATCCTAGCCAGAAAATTAACAATGGGATCTCTGCAAGATTGGAATAAAATGACCTCTGATTAAAGTGTTTCATTTAAAGACCCAGAAACAAAAGTTCTCCTCTCCCAGCACGGCTCCTACTCCCTGGAGCTCACCTCATTGTATGGGGCCTGCATTCTCCTGGGCACGCTGTCCCACTCACTACCTTACCTGAGGAACTGACTTTAAGGGCCTGCTCTTTTTCAGGAGGAGAGAGTAGAGCCTCTGCTGTTTCTTCCCTGGTCATTCCATAGGCTTGCAGGAGATCTAGTAAAATGAGGTTGGCCCCTGGCACCATGAAGGGAGCAAAGTACCCACCTCCCACTTGGGCCACACCCACCATGGGGTGGGAGGGGTCCCTGGTGCATACTCACTTGTCCAGTCTTCTTCAAAACAATGCAGGAAGTGGAATCCCACCATGATGAGGGCGTGCAAGGAAATGAGAGCTATGTACATCTGAAACAGGAAAGCAGTACAGACACAATTGTTGCCAGGACCTTCTGACTAGCACGCTCAGAACCTCCCACCCAGGACCATTGAAGTCATAGTTGGCTGAGGCCTGACCAGGAGGCAGAGGCCAGAGAGGCATCGGGTGATCCCTCCAGCCCTGGGGCCTGTGGTGAGCAGCCATTCACCGGAGTGTGAGGACAACAAGGCAGCAAAGCCTGGTCACCAGGTGTGACCGGTTCCAGCCGGGCTGGGCTGCCCCCGGCTGCTCCAGGTCTGTTGCTTCTCCTCACTTGAAAAGTCAGGGTGCTGACTGCCAATGGCCCTTCCGGCTCTAACACCAAACATACTCCATTTACCTGTAGGTGATGGAGAGCTTGAGGACAGCAGCAACGCTGCCTTCTTCAGCTACGTAGGTCGAATTCTTGGGATCGGAGCCCAGACCATAGCCCTTGCTTATAGCTAATCAACACGAATGAATTTTTTAAACGCTCAGGTGAAGGGTTTAGGAACAGGCACTTGTTGAGCCATGGAGATCTTTGGCAGGAAAGTGGAGCTCTACATGGCCTGGCAGTACTTTGAACCGCACAAAGAACACCCTGAGCGCTGAGAACTTTCAAAGCAATCAAGTATTCCATTGTCTTAGGGAGGGAGGGGCAGAATTCGGAAGCTGACTTACTGTAAATAGGACGAAGTACTTCTGGTTGTTCTCACCGACACAGTTATTGACCCAGGGACAGTGGTGGTCCATCTTCCGAATGCACCGCTTACAAACGCTGAAACAGCCCACAGACCAGACCCTGAGGGGTACTGTCAGGGAGTTGGAAGGCTGGGGGGCTGGCTAGGAGACCAGGGAGAGGCAGGTGGGCCCAGAGAGAAACACAGAACCTGTCTTCTCCAGTCCTATCCTCTGAAGTGGCATTCTGTGGGGCGCTACCACGTTTTGCTGGTGTGTGTTTCAAGAGGCTGGCAAGGCAGGGTCAGGACCCCCAGGGTGCAGTCACTGTTTAGCATATAGCTAGGATGGAAATGACGAGGCTGAGAAAGAGGCTGTGTTCCTGAGGCAACACTACGTTTAGAATTTGGTTTATGAAGAGAACAGACTGAAGAAGTAGTTTTAAAAAGCCTCACAGAGTGGGGTGGGATACAGAGAACTGCAGCTCCTAATTTCCCCCCAAAGATCAAAACCCTGAGGGTCCGACCAGGGTGGGTATGGCCCCTCCATTCTGGAGAGTCAGAGGAAGGAAAGAGAGCTCCGTCAGAGCTGGGTCAAATGCAGGCTATCTAGGGCATCAGGAAGCCCCCCCTACAAGAATCTTCAGCTCTAAGATAACATCCACTTAACAGGAAAAAATCAGAAAAGTCATTTGAGCTTAAGCGTTGACCAGATAATCTTGTTAACTTGCATACCAAACTCCTCCCTCTCCTTTTTGGAAAATGCAAAGTAATAGTATGAAACAAGAATGCAACATTAATGGGAGCTTCAAGGCAACTGCTTTCCAAAGCTGAAGGTTAGAAGGGCCCATTTGCCAACAGATGTGCTCATCAAAAATTGTTCCCTTTTTCAATTAATTAAAATAGGCTCCCTAACTTTACCTTGGGGATAAACAGTTTGAAATACTAAAAATGCAAACTTAGAAGTAATACAATTAGATTTCTTTGATAAAAGTTCCTTAGTTCATACCAGCTTTTCCCTCTGCTAGTCTCCATAACCAAGGTCTTTGTAGCTCAGGTTTTGAAGGGGCAATGGTGGGTAGGCTCTGGAGGACGGTTGGGCCGCAGGGCCCCGCTCAGAGGAGAAGGGCTGTATTCAGACATGGTGCTGGATTGCTCTTGCAGACCTGCTCACAGGGAAAGGGCATGCTTTTCCAGGTATGGAGGTGAGATGTTCCCTGGGACCCCAGGGCCTGGAAGCAGACCACTCCGAAGGAGTGCTCCACGGCGGGGCTCACGGCCAACTCTGGGCTGCCAAAGAGGCAGTGTGAGCTTTGATGGAAAGCACACCCGGGTCTGGCTCTGCCCAATTCCTAGCCGAGCTACTCTGGCCAAACTGGCTAAACTCTGAACCTCAGGTTCCCTACCTATGCCAAGTTAGTTGTAACAGCTAATACTGAGAACAGCCCCTGGGCCTAGCTCAGAGGAGTGGTGACTTTACACTGGTCTCCACCCTCCCTCTCCTCCACAATTTCCAAGGCCTTGCTAACATGGACATGTGGGGAATGGGCACATCTCAGACATGCTGGCCCAGCTTCAGGGACTCCCTGGGGGCCAGGAGGACAGGGTAAGAAAACAAAACAAAACAAAAAACCAAACCAATTGCCATAGAGTGGATTCCGACTCACAGGGGAGACATGAAAGGGGCATGGAGGGAGACACACAGAAAGCCAAGTACCAGCCACTCCATTTCCCCGTTCTCCCTCTGTATGCATACATATTTTAATATTGGTGATACCTGTTCTTAGTACACAACTTAAAAAAGTACAGACAAGTAGACAGTGAAGCATGAATTGCCCCTGCAACCTAAGCCCCAGCTGGAGCCCCTCACTGTTCCCTCCCTGGAGCACCCACTCAGCCCATTTCTTGTGTGTACTTCCCCAGACACTCAGCTCTGGGGTTTCTTAATCCCTTCCCTGTCTGGGGAAAAAGTCCTGAGGGTACCCTCCTGCCTGCTCTAGACTCCTGAACAGTTCCACTCCCATCTGTGCTTGTTTCCAAATGAATGGTCAAGTGGGTGCTCCGAGGCAGTGTTTGCTCAGCAGCAGAGAGGGGCTGAGTGGCCTGACAGCCTCTGAGAGCGGCAGCAAATCTGCCCTTGACCCTCCTCCCAGTCCCTCTGAAGAGATGAGGCATAAACACAGGGAAGCTGAGTTTCACAATGGGCAAAGTCACGTTGGGCAGCCAAATGAGAACAATACACATCCTTCAGGGAGAAGAAAAAAGTGGGCACAGCACACTGAGAGCTGCAAAAGTTGGTCCAAAATGCTGGTCTCCCGGTTTTTGGTGTTAAAAGACATGAACTGCCAATGCGCACTTCTCTCCCTGGCTTACAGAAGCAGGCTTCTGGGCCCGCTGGGAGCGCAGTGTGGATGTGGGGAGGGCCATCCTTATGACCTCACTGTGGGCCACTGCTTAAAGACTGGCTAGCCCACGGCTCACGAAATGCGTAGCCTGAGTGCCTCTGGGGCCAGGGCTTGGAAAGCGCCAAGGGCAGGGCCTGGAAGTGGTCCATGAGTGGGTCAGTGAACTCTCTTCAGTTCCACCCCCGCCCTGCTGTTTCGCCTCAGGCACCATCTGACATAAAGGGGAAGAGGTGTGGGTCTCCCACCACAACTTCTGACACCCCAATGGGGAGTCTATTACCTATAGCAGGCCCACTCGCCAGTCCCCACTGCGTGGTGGGCATGGGGCTCAGTGTGTCCTCTCCCCAGACCACAGCAGGGCAGCCCAAGCACAGCAGCCAAGGAAGGCTCAGTTCACACAGACCAGGAGCTTGCCCAACCTTCTCCAAACACACCTGCACAGTCACCATCCCTGCCTTGGTTGTGGCTGGCTCCAGCGCCCAGAGGGCCCTTTCTCTGCTCTTTCTCCACTGAGGCTCCACTCTTTCCTCAGCTTCTCCCTCAGGGAATGAACTGCTCTTCCCCTTACATGTCCAACAGCCCTTGCCTTGCACTCCTTTCTGGCACTGAGCCAAGGTCTCATGTTAGAGACGCCGTAAGCTCCAGGGGCACAAGGACCGGGTGGCTGGGAGCATGTCGTAAGCATGCCTAATAGTCACTGAAAAGACCAAATGCCTTAAATGGAGGTATGTTTTTGTGACTCTGGCTTCAGGGTTTCCCAGGCCCCTTCTATGTTATTAAAACATTGTTCTAGAAGCAGGCAGGTACTTCTCCCCTCTTCTCCAGGTTCCCTACCATCTTTCAGGCCCCAAAACTTCCTTCTAAGGCTGGGTTGAACACAACAAGCTCACTGGCTCAAATGCATTCAGGTTCTTGGTACTCATTCCCTTCCTTGGTACTCAGCCCCAAAGGAGCTGGCTGAGGCTCTCCTGCGTGTCTTGGGAGATGTCCCGGGGGACTGTGTCTCTCCTGTAGCAGCACATAGCACACTGTGTCCTGGTGCATAAGTGTGCCAGCCCTGCCTGGGCTGGGAGCCCCCTAGGGTCAGGACCATGTCTAACCCACCACTACAAGCCCAGGGTCAAGCCTTTGGCCCCTGCTGGCAAGTCTCTGCTGAATGAAGGCTCTGACGCTGCCGAGCGGGAAAGAACAAGCCTGGGAAATGAGCTCAACCACATAGAACTGGGATGCTCAGTGGGGAAAATGAAAATGAAATAGCAAGAAAGTACGAAGTGGGTCACAGCTTCATATACAGGTTTTTATTTTACACCTCATTTGCAATGATTAAAATTTAAGCAAAAAGGCATCTATTCCACACCCCGGCCTCAGCTCAGAAACTATTTTGGGTAAGACAGTGCAGCAAAGCAGAAAGAACACAGGCTCTGAGGGCAGATCTCCACTCTGGGCTCAGGGCAAAGAAACTGAACTTCTCCAAACCAGCTCCAGGAGAATTACCCCTGATCTTGCGGAGTCAGTGTGAGCACCAAATGAGATAATGTGTGTAAAATGCTTTAAAAACCATTAAAAAAAAAAAAAAAAAAACCACAACCTAAACTTGTTGCCGTTGAGTCAATTCCAACTCATAGCAATCCTACAGGACAGAGCAGAACTGCCCCATAGAGTTTCCAAGGAGCAGCTGGTGGATTCGAACTGTTGGCCTTTTGGTTAGCAGCCAAGCTCTTAACCACTGCACCACCAGGACTCCAAAATACAATACAGTGCTGTGTAAATTTTAGCAGTAAGCATAACCATGACACCTCTATAGAAAGCAAAACAGCAAGAATCTAGCAGGGGCTCTAAGGAGCCCACGACCATCTCAGCCTGTTGGCCATAGAGCCATAGAGTATGAGTGGTGGGTAGGAGTGAGGCCTGGCCAAGGTCAGAGGTCTCTGCCTTCTAGTGCAAAAAAGAACCTAATGCATAAGCCTAATGCCTTGGTCATCCACAACAGTGTACACGGCTCTCCCCAGAGGATCTCCAAATGCTTCCACAGTCCTCATGAATAAGACATCTGAAGCCAGGATGAAAGTAGGCAGGGTGCCAGAGTGACTTTCCTTGGAAGACAGACCCATGTACACTCACAGGGCTGGAAAGAGTACTGACAGGGCCCAGCTCAGAGACCATCTCAGAATTCTCTGGACTCTTCTGGGAGGAGAGAGACCAAAAAGCTGGGCACAGACACACGGGTGCGCATATATACCTTCACCTGAGCAGGCAAGACTGACACCGACTTTCCCTAGCCAGACAGCAAGCTGCTCAGCTCAACCAGCCACAAACAACCCAGCTCTGTCTGGAGTGCTGGAGTTCTGCTCGTCCCAAACCACAGGCCCCCAGATGGCTTGGGCTACCATGTGCCACCACAAAAGAGCAGTTGTCAGCACACATTTCCTGAGGCAGGAATGGGCAACTCATGGGCATCTTATTCAAGTTTATCTGAATCAGTAGCTCTTGCTTTGCTCAAGCTGATTTGTTTACTAGCACCCAAGAATACTTCCCTTGGATCATCCTGAGGAAAGAGGCGAGAAGGAGGCGGTGAGGAAAATGCCAAGCAGTGGAGGCGGCTGAGGGCTCAGGCCGGGAAGAGAAAAGAACCATTGTGGGTGCCCCAGAAGTCCTTGTCTACAAAGTGAACACCTCCTATTTTGGTCCAATCTTTACAAACCCAACATCTCCCCAATTCCTCACACATTTCTCTATCAACAAAGAGCTCCCACTTGTTGAGCTAGGTGACTTACAGTTATTCATATTTAACCCTTGCAACAACCAAGAGAGGAACAACCCTCATTTCACCATTTTATAGAGGTATAGGGACTGGCCCAAGCTCCCATGGTGTGGCCGAGACAGCACTGGACTTCCCATGCCAACCTCTCCAGTTTCAAGGCTGGAGCCTGCTCCACTCCACTGAGCTGCCCAAGAAATCACATAAGCACACTGGGCCTTTTTACTCAGGTGATGCTTAGAAAGCAGCTGGCTCCCAAGCCTTGGGTGGCAGGAAGAGACTACACTGTCATCTCCATCTTAGGCGCAAGGAGCAGTTCTTGACTTAGTTTCCAACACAGATCTGAGAAGCAAGTTGACCCACAGACAGAAAACCTCAAGGAGACAGCAATCACCCCGGGTGCCTGCCCAAGTTAGATGAAGCGGACCACCCAAGGAGGTGGACTCCTCGCCCTCACTCTCAAGCAGGTGGCATTTATCTGAGGAGATCTTCAGGTCTCTCTCTGACAGACAGGAAGACGGACAAACACATACACACAATCATGTAAAGTTACAAGAGTCACCCCCAAACTGGACTTCTCGTGGAAGGAGCCCTGGACTTACAGCCAAAACCACTGGGACCTAATCCTGTCCCTAGTACTCACCAGCTGTGTCACTTTGGAGACGTCACTTAACCCTTTTGAGCCCTAATTTCCTCATCTAGGGAGAAGCTTTCCTATAGCAAAACCTATCTACTGGGGTGACCATGGGGACTTAAATAAACTGACTGACGATGAGATAGGATTGGAGGTGCCTGGGATAGACCAGGTACTTAAGACCCGTCTATGGAATCTGGCTGCTGAGACTGCTCTCCTCTGACAGGTGGGCAGTGAGGCCCACACAGAAACGCCACCCTTCAGAGGCACGACTCTCTGCCACAGCCCAATGGCTCCCCAACCTCAGACTGATGAGGGTGTCCTCCCAACATCGGGAGCAAGTTCATTCCCCCACAACCTTTCCCACTCCAAACACAAACCAGTCTGAAACAGGGATGAAGTGACATTTTTGTATTTCCATAATTTAGCATTTAAAGTTACCCTTGTAATGATAAAGTGCAATACAGCTAGAAGTCTTCTAGTCAAGAAGACTCAAAAGAACAAAGAAACCTCAAAACCAAAAACAGAAAAATCACCACAGATAAGATAGGAGATAGCTTTTCTGGCTGAATTCCATGCACTGTCACAACCTCTAGAAGTTTTGTTTTGTTTTAAAAGAAAAGCCTTCATTCAATCACAGCTCCTTCATTTATCTGTAAAACAGAATAAAGCCAGCCTCTTGGATGTGTAGAGTACTAGACATTCACAATTTTCTAAAGTTTTCTCTCATTGCGACTTTGTAATAAAGCTGTGAGGCCGGAAGAGCAGGAAGTGCCTCATTCTTACAGACATGGAAACAAAGGCAGAGGCAAGAGCCTGCCCAAGCTCCCACGTCACGTGTGGCAGTCTTAACCCCAAACTGAAAGCCCTGTCCAATCTAATGTGCTTACTGGGACTGGAGGGAGACTCAGAGTTACTCTGTGCCCAGAGCAGGGGAGGCTCAAGGTCCTGTTGCTGACTGGTCACCTGTGGGGGAGGTGTGCGCTCCTCCAGAGCACAGGAGGAGGAGAAGGGGGTGGGAGGTGGGGGAGGGGGAGGAGGTGAGCCCAGATGGGCTGTACCTGCAGTGGTGGGCCCGGTCAGGCTTGATGCTGCAGCACTTGGGACACTTGTATACCACCTGCCCGGGTTTTAGCTGTAAACTCTCGATGAATTCTTTAGTGGCATTTCCCTTGGGCACTGCCCCCTGCAAGAAAGAGGAAAGGCATCAGGGTTAGACTGGGGTTCCACGAGCTCTAATGTTCCACAGTGGAGACAGTCATTTGAAAGCAGCAACCACAGACACAGGGACAGGACATACTGATCCCAACAACATGTGGGCTCTTCAGGATTATGACAACACTGATGGATATTTATTGACAAAGAATTTCCCTGAGAAAATGCCACTAGGCCACATTAACCCCCTTGATTAACTTTCTACACAGAACAGTTCAATTGTTCCCAATTATTTTCCATTTTCATTTTACCAAAGTTGTTTTCATTGAACCCATTTATTCCTAAATAAATATTACAGTGAAGATTTGACTCCCCAGCTATTTTTTGGTCTCTATCAAATTTCCTGTAACAGCTTATGCCTTTGTGAGTTTTCACTGTCCAGTTCTCCCAGATCAAAATTTACAGCTCTAAATTTTAATGGGTTCTGTTTAAACTGCAATCAAGTTTTATTTATTTATTTTATTTATTTATTTTCGTTTTACCGGTACTATTTGTTATGAAGGATTAGTGATCTGTATTTAGTTCTTAGTGAATCACCAGCAACTGATCTACTGACCAGAACATTCCTGATTTGCTATCCAACCCTTCTAGTATGCTTGTGATGACTTTGCATTTGTATTCTGGCTACACTTTTTAAAAAAATATTTTATTTTTGTTGTTGTTGAGAATACACACAGCAGAACATACACCAGTTCAGCAATTTCTACATGTACAATTCAGTGACATGGATTACATTCTTCAAGTTGTGTACCCATTCTCACCCTCCTTTTCAGAGTTGTTCCTTCCCATTAACATAAACTCACTGCCCCCTAAGTTTCCTATCTAATCTTTTGAGCTCCTGTTATCAGTTTGATCCCATATAGATACTTCTTAAAAGAGCACAATGCTCAAGGCAGATATTGTTTACTAGTTAAGCTAAACTGCTGTTTGGTTTTAAGAAGACTAGGGGATATTTTTGGTTTAAGGTTTAAAGATTATCCCAGGGTAAGAAAGAAAGAAAGAAAGATTATCTCAGGGCAATAGTTTCAGCAGTTCATCCAGTCTCTATGGATGCAGAAAGTCTAGATTCCATGAGAACTTAAAATTCTGTTCTGCATTTTCCCCCTTCTGATCAGAATTCTTCTATAGAATTTCTGATCAAAATGTAAACATTCTAAGTGTCCACACTTTTGATGGAGCCAACAGCAAAGCAAAAATGTCACAGAGTCTGCTCTGACCATGCACCTGTTCAAAGAGAAGAAAAAAGGCAGTGCATAGGCCTATGCAGGGTCTCAATAACCAACATTCACCAGATGCCTACTCAGTGCTGAGCCTGTGCTTCCATGCACTCATTCATTGCTAGGGATTCAGGAATAAAACAAAGTCTCTGCTCCCAGGGGGCTCACAGTCTTTTGGAGAGTGACAAACAATTCCAGTAAAAGGGGCTACATGCTGTAGAAGACATCTGTGTTGAGGAAGCACAGAGAAGGCAGCAACCAACTACTCTGGGGAGTCAGAGAAGTTTCAAGAAGTGATGTTTGAGGGTTGTCCTGAAGAATACGAAGATCTACCAGGTAGACCTGTGGGAAAAAGGGGATTCCAGCCAGAGGAGCAGCATAGGTAAAGCAAACAGGTGGAAGTGAGCACGGCATATTTGGGAGACGTTCAGAAAATCAGCGTGGCCGAGCTGAGGGTACATAGTGTCAGCAGGGGGTACATAGTCTGGGCTGGGTGTGGTCTGTGAAAAGCACTGGATGCCAGGCCTAAAGGTTGGGCTGGGATGTTTCTTTACAGGCAGCCCAGAGCCATCAGGTAACAGCAATGATTCAGAAACAGAACTCAGCTTGCCTGTACTGAGTGGATCAGATAAGAAGAGGAAGAGATTAAAATCCCAGGCCAGATAGGGGGTTACTGAACTCTGAGGCTGGAGGAGAAGAATTGGAGAGGCAATTCAGAGATCAAGATAAAAAGTGGAACCATAGAATATTGTGGTAGTGGATGGGGTGAAAAAAAGGAGGAAATAGTACAATTCAGGTTTCCATTTTTAGCAGCTGGGTAAATGGTGGTGACCTTACGCTATTAAGAGAGTTGACCTGCAGGTTCTGGGAAGGGGCTGACCAGTTCAGCCAAGGTATGCTGCGGACACCCAGGAGGAGGTGTCCAGCAGGTGGCTGGACATACGGGTCCAAGCAGCATGAGAGAAAAGCAGTTGTGGCACAGCACAAGGATTAAGAGGGTGGCTTGGAAGTCTACTGGCCCTGGTTTACGTCTGAGTTCTACATTTGTGAGAGGTGTGCCTGTGGGCACGTTGGCCTCTCTGTGCTTTAGTTTCCTCACCAGTGGACCTGAACCAATCTTACCTAAAATCCAGAGTCACTGTGACAGTTAAACGAGACAACTTGCAGAAGGGGCTAGATGATGCTAGCCACAGAGAATGTACTCAATATATGGTAGCCTCAATTCTTGGCTGTGGGGTAGAGTCAACTCTGAAGCTTTAAACAAATACTGATGTCTAACTCCAATGGAGTCTTAAGATACAAAGACCATTAGGGGGTGGGGCCCAGACACCTGCATTTTAAAAAACCTCCAGTGGCATTTGTTACTCAGCCAGAGCTGAGAACTACTGTGGTGGACCTGAAGCTCCATGACTGGGTCTGCCTTGTTCTGCAGCAGAGCCCCTGGCCTGGGACACATTATGAACACACAGCCAGAGGTAAAGGGGTGCAGCTGCTGGCAACGGGGAGAAAGGAGTAGTGAAGGTGTGCAGAACAAAAAAAGTGGCCAAGGATGCATTCTGGGTAACTCTACCTGCCTGGCCCAGCTCCCAAACAAGAATTTGGGACACATCACAGTATGGAATGGGACTGGTCTATGTGACACCTGGTTCTGTGACTCCTTAGTGGACATCCACAAGACACCACAACCAGAACTCAGCCAAACAGAACTCAGCCACCCCAGAGTCCCCAAATGGTGGAGAGTAAGTGAGAGTATGATTTATTAGGGTGGACAGGTGGGATCTAACAGCTGACAGGGCATCCCTGGTCTCCCCAGGGTGGGGCTGATAGACTCTAACAGGCCATGTGAAGGGCTCCCAGCATAGAGGATGAGGTGTGGGAGTCAGAACCTTTCCTACAAAAGAATTCTGGGAAGGGAAAAGTCACTGAAGAAACAGAAAAATCTTTAAATGCTGAGAGTGCAAGGGAGCTGTGGATTTGTCTTTTACGAAGAAAATGACCACAGAGGATAAAGATTCTAGCTAAGGAAACTGCAAAGCTAAATCAACTAACAACTCTCTCCTGAAAGTGTATACTGTGCTGAGCACTGTGGGAAGTACAAAGAAGTGATGGGGCCTCCAACAGCTGGTAGGTGGACAGAGACACAGATGCACAGACACAATACGGTGGCCAAGGCTGACCACCTGCAGGGGAAGGCTCAGCCACTGGTGTGTCAGGAGCCGGAGGGGAGTGGGAGGGATGAGGTGGGAATTTCAGGAGGAACTTGCGCCTGGAGGGTGAGGAGAATCCTGGTGGACGGTGGGCAGGAGAGGGGCACCTGGGAAGGGGAGCACTACCCCTGGGGGACAAGGGCTGCAGATAGCCAGCATGTTCAGGGAGATGACGGGCGGAGCAGAATAGAGCAAGAGGGTATGTGTAAGGTCTTTTGTCAGCAGCAGAGAAGAAGTTCAGCATTACAGTTCAATTATGGAAATACTTTCAATTTGTCACAAAAGAGGCCCTGGAATGACTCTAGGGTCTCCAGACCAGCACACACTTAGCCCCCTACCTGCTCCTGGCCTCTCTTCCCCACCTGATCACACATGCTCTTTGCTGGGCGTGGTGAGAGAGGGGAAAGGCAGTCCTGCCCTCTGAGAGCCCACTGCTCACCCAACCTCTCCCTGCCTGAACCTCTCTGTTACGTGAGCTCTTTACCCATCCTTCTTCTGTCCAGGCGAGGACCTACTCATTCCTGAGATGGGCAGTACTTGGCTGATTTGTCATTCAGAGCAATGACACACTTCCCCACTGGTCTGTGTTGAGGTCGAGAGTTCGAAGGCTCATGACGGATAGGAGACAGGGAGGGAATGAGAACATTCAGAGGATGCTCATCCCCAGGACTGCTCGTCTCACTGGCAGAGGCTCAGGGCTGCATGTGGGGTGGAGATGAGGTCCCCTGTGGAGATGTGGATCCTGAGCTCACAGCCACCAAGATGCTGAAAACCACATGTGACTCAGGATAAGGACCACCTCTGTGTGGTGGGAGGCTGGGGGCAGAATGCACATGGGAGGGGGAGACGGGCTAAAACTGCATAATGTTTTATTTCTGAAGCTGGATGGTGAAGACAGGGGTGTTCCTCATATTACCCTTTATATCCTTTCAGTTGTCTGAAATGGTTCATTAACATTTTTTTTAAAGATCAAAAAAGAAGTAGGAAAAAAAAAAACACGGTCTGCAAAATGCAATCAGATGCCAGAAAACCCTATGACAAAAAATTTAAAAGCAAAGAAACTTTGCTGGGCAAGGACAATATGGTTTACACAATGTCATTCAGAATGTAACTCTTGACATTAAATATCACATAAAAGTATGCAGCTGGTGACTTGGCAAACGTCTACGACAGACTGTTAAAGGGAAAAGTAGGTTTCCAAACAGTATGTAGAACAGGAGTCCATTTTGGTAAAGATTTTATATATATATATATATATATATATACACATATACATGAACAGGAAAAAAGACAAAGATACATACAAAACTATTAATGGTTATCTCATGTGGTTGGATCACTGGTAAATTTTATTTTCTTGACTTTATTTCTTAAATGTTCTATTTTGAACATAAGCAAAAAATAAACTTTAAAAAGGCACCACCCAAGGTAGAAATATCATCAGCCTCCCTGAAGTTTGTGACCAGAATACTATTCGAGTCTATCCTGAGACAGCTGCAGGCCTCCTGGGGAGGCACAGCAAGGGCCAGGGTCTCAGGTCCTCAGGAGGCAAGGCGGAACTCAGACCACAAGGTACGGGCTTAGGAAGGGCCCAGGCCCAGGCCCAGGAGAGGGCTGCACAAAAGCCCAGAGGGCGTTAGTAGATCTCTTTAATGCACAGGCAACTATGTGACCTTTTATGGATTCTGAAGCCACAAAACCACAACTGGAAGTCACTACTGTCACATGTACAAGGGAAAAAGTACAAAGGAACATCGTTTCCCTAAGGAGATGAAGTGATGAGGCTGACTTTTCCTAAAGCAGGTTTTTTGCTTTTCAGGCCCAGTTTTTACGAAGGTTCCAGCTACTAGCATTTGCTAGAACCCTCAGGAGTCTCCACATAAAGGGCTGCAAGAGGAAACCCCCATGTGGTAAAGGGCAGTTAAGAGTTCTCATTTCTTACTTGTTTTATTGCCTGTCATTTCAGACTATGATTAGAAACATCATTTAACCACTTGGCCTTTGTAAGTCTGTCCCTACAGTGTGACTCCATGTGCATAAATCTATGGGAAGGCTCATCGCCATCCAGGCAAGACCCCTCCTGCCTCTCAGAGCCAGACCAGCTGGGCCAGCCCCGAGAGGAGGAGTCTGTGGCACAAACACTTTCCTGTCTCTGTCTCGGATGCTGTTTTCTTTCTTATAAAGAATACGCTTTCTGGGCTCATCTCCACAAATTTCAAAACATCTTACTATTAGTTCATGGTAAGGAATTTTGTTCTGTACACCTGTGGACAGACGGCAGGGGGTCGGAAGTCCTGCTGAGACATTTTTTGCCACTGTTGTCATGCTTGCATTACTGAGAAACACATGTTCCATCCCCGGCCGTTCTTACACAGTGCACAGGGATTTCTTGAAGCTTCCACATGACTACAGCCTGGCAGATCAAAACTTACTGATGTCCTCCTTATTCCCAAAGTAATACTTGTTTACGATTTAAGAAAAGAAAACACAGATGAGAAACCGAAAAGGAAAACCCCACCCTATGATTCTATCACCCAGAGCTAAGTACTACTACATTTTGGCAGGTATTCCTGTTGTCTTTTCTCTTTGCACACAGTAAGCTAAAAACACTTTTTAAAATCTATAGATCCATAAAAATGCTCAGATGCTTCCAAAATGTGTATTAGGCCCCATAGTGGGAAGTGGTTTAAATCTGGTATAAAAGAAATGTACAGAGGTTGTTAAAGCTTTTCTGCTCTGGCTGTGTCAGAATCCTCTCTACCCTCTCTCTGGCACAGAGCTCTATTGAGTTCTTAGTGGGGAAAGAATGGAGCGTGTGTGTGCGTGCGTGCGTGCGTGCGTGTGTGTGACAGTGTGTGCATGTGTGTGACAGAGAGTATGTGTGTGAGTGAGATACAGAGTGAGAAAGAGGGTGTACGTGTGTGTGTTGGGAGGGGTGATGTGGTTCCATCAACCATTCCCCTCAGTGGCTAGCCCAAGCCTCAACCCCTAACCATGTCCTTTTCTATTTCAGAGAAAATTACGGCCACTGGGATAAAGCCCCTTCATATTCCTCATTTCCCTGCCCGTCCTCCCCACCCCTCAACTTCTCTGTCCCTGGACCCGCCTGTACCCACCATCTTGGAGGACTACAATTCCAGTTAATCCTGGTCCTCAGGGATCCCATGCCTCAGAACTTTTCCCTGGAGTTCTCAGCAGACTCCCGTGCTCTCCCATCCCGTTCACAGCTGAGCTTGTTGAGGTCTAGGCACCTGGCATCTCTACCTCACCTCACCTCTCACTCACTCTTTAGTTCACTGCTCTCTGGCTCCTGTCCCGTCCTCATCAGGGAACTGCTCTTACCAGATCAGAGAGCAACTCCCTGATGCCAAATCCAAAGGTCGATTCTCAGTCCCCATCTTCCTTGGGGTCTCCTCACCGACCACCTCTCCCTCCTCCCTGTCACTTTCTCCTTCAGCTGCTCTGCTCCATCTGGATGTCCCTGCTGCCTCTGTGGGGCTATGCCGCCTCCATCTATCTCGTGATTCTGTCCCTCCTGGACACTGGTGTCCCTCAGGGTTCCACCCCCAGTTTTTTCTTGGTGCTCATTCTGTTCTCTCTCCTGGACAATCTTGTCTACAACCACCACTTCCCCTATTATCACACAGTGATGGTGCTCCAACCCAGACCTCTTTTGCAACCCAGGTGCAAATACCTCTACCTGGTTGTCCAAGAGGCATTAAAACGACATAGAACCAAAGCCCCAACATTCAACATGTACGGCTAAAACTGAGCCTATTACTTTCTCCCCAACCTGTCGCTCCTATTCTCCCTTCCCTGGTCCATGGCACATTCATCTACCCAGTCATCCAGGAGTCATCCCGGCTCTCCTAACCCTCTGCCCCATATCACCATCCACTCCACCAGGTTAATTCTGTCCCCAAGTTGAGTTCCATCTCTCCCCACCATACCACTGTCCCGGCCTTACTTCAGCCCCATCATCACTGCCTCAGACCTGCAGAGACTCTCCAGTGCTTTGAACTGGTTTGAACTGGTTCAGTAATAGCCAACGAAGCAAAATTGGACCAGACCAAAATTTTTAAAACAGGTCAAAGTCCAGGAATGGGAGACTCAGAAGAGACATAGTGAACCCTTTCAGGAGCCTGATGCAGGAGACTCGGTTACTGTCAGGACTGTGGAGAGCGACGCACATTCAAAGAGGCGCATTGGTCACCATCTTTGAGTGGGGCATCTCTGTTTCTGACTTTGCCAGTCAAGAGATTTGGTTGCTATGCAACACACACGCGGCCCTTGTTTTCTAAGAGAGAGATTAAGTTTCTAGCAGGGCTTTGACTTGTAATTTTCCCCATTCTGCTTATTGTTCCACTTCACCCATATTTTAAAAATTTGGGTCCATTTGAGTTTCGCTTTGTCAGCCATGGCTGAACCAGGCAGAACTGGTTTGAAGCCCTGGAATCTCCTAGGCCTCCCTTTCTCAGTCTCTTCCTCATAACCTGCAGCCTCACCTCTGTCTTTCCTCCCCACTATTTTCCAGAGTAACCTTTTCTAAAATGTGAATCTGATCGTCTTGCTCCCCTTGCCTAAAAGTGGCTCCTTACGGACTGTGGCAAGGAGCCTTGGTGGCGCAAATGGTTAAGTGCTCAGCTGCCAACCGAAAGGTTAGCAGGTCAAACCCATCAGTTGCTCTGTGAGAGAAAAAGACATGACGATCTGCTCCAATAAAGACTACAGCCTAGGAAACCCTAGGGGGGAGTTCTACTCTGTCCTATACGGTCACTATGAGTCAGAATCGACTCAACAGCAATGGGTTTTTAGGGACCGTGGCACACAGTCCAAGATCCTGTGCAGGGCTCACAAGACCATCACAACCCTAGACCTGGCCCAGTGTCACCTTCCTCCCTACAGTCCCACCCTGTGGACTACCTGGAGTTCCCCAAAGGCACCACACTCTCCAAATCGTCCTATTCTGCCCTCAGGGACCCTCTATTATCACCGTTCCAACTCCCTCCTCTTCAGCCACCCTGCCCTGCGTACCCAAATCCAAATCCATTCAAGGATGCCTCCTCTGGCATTCTCCCAGATGGTCCACTGCCAAGGCAGAACCCATCACTGGCCTTTGTGCTACCACAGCTTGTATCTGTATTATAACAATCACCATTTAATTACACACTGATCTCTCCTACATGCCTGTAATTTCTCAAGGGCAGAGACAATGCCTTTCAACTTGTAGCCCAGGAAATAGCCCATGGCCTGGCATGGAGCATGCATTCAATAAACCCAAGTTGAATAACAATGACCATACAACAGACATTTATGGAGCGCTTACCATATGCCAGGCATAGTTCTAAATGTTTTATTACCTATTTACCCAGTTAATTCTGAAAAGAAACCTATGGGATAGAGGCTATGATACTCCTCATTGTATAGATAAGGTAACGAAGGTGGAAAAGTTAAACAACTTTCCGAGGTTACACAGCTAATAAGTGGCAGAACCAGGATTCAGACCCAAGCACTCTAAGTTATCAGGAGACAAACTGTGGATTTATCAAATATTGCCATTAAGTGGCTTGGAAAAGGCATTTTTTTCATTGCCTTGATGCCACAGTGTCATTTTACTGCCAACAACTGTATCACCACTAACAACTGGATGGAAATAGGCCTAGGAGGCCCCTTTTAACGAGTACATAGGACAGTACAACAATGTAGAAAGGACACCATGGAAAGCAGTGCAGACAGGATCTTAAGAAACACCATGGTTTCAAGGACTCAACATTCCTACTTTGAGCAACAAGGATGAACACTTGCTAAAACTATTCCTGGGGTCACGGTGATTAAGGCGTGTGTACATGTGGGCAGATACCCTTGCTCTTTTGGCTTTTCCAGGAACACAGGTGGCCAGCCTATAGGTGCAGGCCTTGTGGACTGGCGGTAGGCCTGCTTCACGAGGCCATCTATCTCCTCCGCAGAAAGGTAGGAGGTAGGTGATCCCGGAATTGGTCACCTTCCTCTCTTTGGAGCCAGAAAGATTTTTCCACTGATATTTATAAGTTGCTCAGTGGCAGGTATCAAAGTTGCCTGGCATGAGGGAGAATGGAGATCACTACTCAAATGAACTCTGACCTAGGAAACCAACACCTTTGGGCAAGATGGGCAAGGCTCTTCCCTGGCCACACCCAGCACTGAGAGCTGCATGAGGACCCAGTGCTGCTCCTGCTGTGTTCCCACAGGACCCCACATCATGCTGCCACGCTAGTAAATACTTGCCAACTGGTTCTGTACACAGCACATGCTCAATACAGGGACGCTGGCAGAGATTCCAGAAACGAGTATCAATTGCCCAATCGAAGTGAAACCCACTACAGGCAATCCCCAGGTTACGAACAAGCTCTGTTCCTAAATCTGTCTTTAAGTCGAATTTGTACATCAGTTGGAACAGTTCACGTCTAACATCAGTTAGTCAAATGTTTGTCTTAGTCTATAGTATATACTGTACGTTTCTATGCACAAATAACATTAAAGAAACACTTCCAGATACACTAAAACATCTTTAACATAACAATACAGTAATAATAATAATGTTTTGATGCACATTGCAAAGTAGTGCTTGTTTACTACGAACCACAGTATGTACCTTCTCTACCGCTGAAGAGCTACCTACAGGGCAAACATTACCTAAAATACTCAGAAGATTCTGTTCTGTAAAATCTTTGACACCAGTTAGATACTTTATTGTAGACTCAACTAAAAAATCTACTGTTGTACCCCTAGGCTGCATTTCTGCTAGGCTTTGAACCCTCAGCAGAGGCAGGGAGGGTTGGGGGCATGGGTAGGATGGTGCTGAGGCCAGACAGATTATTCCCCCATCACCTCCTCACCAACCTGTCAAACTCCATTACCAACTATGACACCCTTGTCTTGGGTGCAAAGGAGAAAGTCCCGTTCAGGATGTGCTAAGAGTGAGCCCAGGGCTCAAGGGATGGGAAGAGGATGTTTAGGGAAAACCAAGATCGAAGGTCTCCACGGACCCCCCAGAAACTATACGGAAACACAGAGGTCAGGAATCTAAGACTGCCCCCCGCCCCCCAAGCCACCAAAAGGCCAAGAACCACTGTAACAGTGAAATCCCATATGCATAACGTAGGGGAAACAGAAGCCCAGAGACGCTGCAATGGCCCCTGGCTGCACAGCACAGAGTGCCCCGCGGGGTCGGGTGGGTCTGAGTAAGGCGGCGCTGCAGAGACCTCTCCGTATGCCCAGCGTGGCGCACTGACCAGTAGTACTCAGAGAACACGTAGAGTGTGGCACCCGTGACCTGGCTGCTGGCCACCACCCCCTCTGCAGGCCCTCCATGTGGAGCACAGTGGTGATGCTTGGGTCATGCAGACAGTGGGGCTGGCCCTTTCCGAGCTCTGAGGGAGACGGGTGCACCTGGGCTCTCAGCTTGCTGCTGCAGGTTACGGCTGGGAGTACCATGTGGTGGGGCCTGCCTGCCACCAGCGGCTGCCCAAGGACCCGCTGCAGCACCTGCACATGCAGGAGAAGGGTGGTCAGTTGTGGAAGCAGGGCCGAACACTAAGTTAGTTTTTTCCTGATAGGCTTTATGGGGGTTGGTATGTAACTAACGGTTGTGCGTATATCAGACGTTGGTAACCCGGGGATTACTTGTATTCCCACTGATGAGTTCTGGCAGCTGAAACTAAAGGCAGTGGCCTGCAGCGGTCTCAGGTGGTCATGTGAGGTCTGTTTACAGCGAGGTGTTCAGAGGGTGATTCCAAGGGAAGGAGGGGCAGAGGCAGGCAGACTTCTCTTAACAATGTGGTTAAACTGAATTGATTTACATTCCTCCTTCTCCCAAATCTGATAATTTACAATAATGTTAACAGACAATTAGGACCAAGGAAAGGAGGGGTAAAAATACGCTGATTATAAGGGCTTACACAATTGCTGTAATTAAGCAAATGTTTGGTTTTGTGCTTCCTGGCAGCCAGGACAAAAGGAAACCAGCTGTCTTCCAGCTCTTAGCATCCTCTGGGAGGCAGACACTGTCCCCGAGCTCAATTTTAAAGGGAATTCCTCACATGGGATTTCACAAGATGAGGTACTGAAATGTACTGTAACTGGGAAAGAACAGGCGGTGAAGTTGGGGGAGGAAGAGAGAGGGGTACCTAGAAAAGGGCGCCTGAGTCCAGGTTGTCTTCAGGAGGCTACTTCCTCAGGGCAAGTGGAGCCACTCTGGACCTCTGAGTGTCTGGAGTGTCCCAGGAACACAGAGTGCTCCTCTGATGACATCATACCCCCTTCAGACTGGCAAGGAGAACAAGCACCAGCCAGACCTGCCTGCCTGCCCATGAGAGCTGCCTCCAGGCCAGCCCACGGCCATGTGACATGTCTGCCCCCTCCTCTGTCCATCTATCCTCCTCCCTCTGCTTATAGGCCTACCCTTGTATGTGATTTCTTAAATGGGAATTTCACCTCCAAGGGGCTGGTACGCACTGTGAGTCATTTCCCTCCTCCCTGTGCTGCCTGAGCTCCACTTGCTGCGTTGGAGTAAATGACT
Organism: Dugong dugon; assembly: GCA_030035585.1. Lineage (NCBI taxonomy): Eukaryota > Metazoa > Chordata > Mammalia > Sirenia > Dugongidae > Dugong > Dugong dugon. Next base: position 22,507,970 of record CM057481.1, on the reverse strand, counting down.
ACTAGACGGTCCAGAAAGCTGTGGTGGCCACAACTGTTCCGATGTTACATTTGGAATAAGAATTTCAAAGCTGGAAGTAGTAAAGCTATTTGGAGTAACCGTAAGAGATTAGCTTTTTTACTAGTAAGGCTAATGAAAATGATATACAGTGCATACACTGTTTATAACCTTAGGATGCCAGTTTTTCTAAAAATTATGCACAACATGAATTCTTGAGATACAAAACATCATAATCCCATCAGGGAATGCCTTAGAACCCAGCAGTGAATCCTTTCTAAAAACAGACTCTCCCTGCAGCGTTAATAATGAGCCCCTAATAGATCTGCTTTATAACCTGGGATCTGGGCGGCCAACTGTGCTCCTTGGAAGTCCAGGACCCCACCGTAGGACCTCAGGGGCTCCCTCCTCCACAGCTCCACTTCTGTTTTATACACTGGGTTTTGCATAAGATGCCACATGCGGGAGATGAGGAGAGGCAGGTGGTGGCACCAGGAGGCCACAGGAAGCCGGCACACCCAGAGATGGGCATATGTGTACGGCATGCTTTGAGGTGCTCCCCTTACTAGTGGGAGATATTTGATGAAGTCTTCATCTTTTGTCTAGTTGTCTTTGGAGCCACCAGCAAAACAGACCTGTGAGAAGCGGACTGGTGTTTGGGGTACAGTCTAGCTTTCACTCGTTTGGGACTGGAAGCTGAGCCACACACCACAGTGGGAACTGTGCTCTCCAGCATCCAACTGCAAGTGGCCAGATGGAGGGGGTCCCTTGAGAGGCCACATGCTTCCATATGGGGTGTCCAAGAACAGACTGTGCAAGGGCAGCAGGAATGCCCAGCAGAAGTCTCCTCCCCTCGCCCTGGTCTCACAGGCCTTCTGTAAACCAATGACTTGCACAGTCCACTCTCTGACCTTGACCCTCCACAAGCCCGGCTGTGACTTTCCACTGCCCACCTGGCATCTCTGCTTGCATGTCATGTAGACTAGACAGAACGGAAGTCTTGATATCTCCTCCATATCTGTGACCCCCAGACATTTCCATTCAGTAAATGGCACCACCAATGCCCCAGCTACTCAGGCCAAGGCTCTGGAAGGCACACTGCATCCATCTCCATTCTGTCAGCTCTCAGAACAGCGGTTCCCTGACCAGCTGAACAGGAGAGCATCCAATAGCCAGGGCCCGTGCCAGACCAATTACAACAGAATCTCTGGGGGCAGGGCCCAGGCATCAGTACTTCTGAAAATCTCCCACCACTGCCGTCTAGTCGATTCTACGATTAGCTCCCAGGGGATTCTACTGTACAGTTAGGCATGAGAACTACCGGCCCAAAACATACTCCAGCCTTACTGCTTCCCCCTTGGTTGAAGCTACCACCATCTCTTTCTTGTATGGACCACTCTCCTCTCCCTGCTTCACTCACCCACTCCAAGCCCCGATCACCTGCACAATCCATTCTCTTTTTAAAACCAGATCACATCATGCCCCTCTGACGGCTTCCCATTGCACTTAGAATAAAGACCAAAGTCCTCAGGAGGTCTACAAGGCCTGGCATGATCTAGTTTCTGCAGCCCTCGCCAGCCTCTTCTACAGCCCTCACTCACTGTGCTGTGGCTGCACTGGTCTTAGTCCTGTGTCTCAAACATGCTGAGCGCGTTCCTGTCTCTGGGCCTCCGTACCTGCTCTCTCCTCTGCCTCACTGAACTCCCTCTGCCTGGTTTGCTGCTTGCTGTCATTCAGGTCTCAGCGCCAATGGCACCAGCTCAGAAAGGCCTTCCCAGCCCTCCCTGATCTACTACAGTAGTCCTTTCCCTCCCTTCCCCGCCCCACTCCAGGAAGGTCACCATCAATCACCCTGTTTTATTGTCTTCAAAGCACTTACCACAATTTCTGAAATGACCTGTTCAAAAAGTCTTCACTGTGCACGTTGCTCCACTAGCATGGGAGCTGCAAGAGGGCAGGGATTTCTGTCTGTCTTGCTCACAGCTGTATCCACTGCCCAGAAGGGAGCTTCTGACCTACCTGTTTACCTGTTGCCGTAGGGTCAATTCTGACTCATAGTGACCCTATAGGACAGAGCAGAAATGCTCCATAGAGTTTCCAAGGAGCGCCTGGGGGATTCGAACTGCTGACCTTTTGGTTAGCAGCTGTAGCACTTAACTACTATGCCACCAGGGTTTCCAACCTCTCGCCTAGTAGCACTCAATAAACACAGCCACCCATTTCATTCCATCCATCAGTGCCCCCAGGGCTCCTCCTCATTCTTACTAGAGGGGTCCTTGTAAATTGACATTGGATCTTCTCACTGTTTGGTCTAAAATCCTCAAGAGCTCCACGCTGCCCTTCGTCCTCTGGCCCGCATCCTACTTTGGTATCCTGCCCTCCAAAAGAAAAAACCATTGCCGACAAGTCAATTCCGACTTATAGTGACCCTATAGGACAGAGTAGAACTGACCCATAGTGTTTCCAAGGCTGCAATCTTTACAGAAGCAGACTGCCACATCTTTCTCCCGTGGAGCGGCTGGTAGGTTTGAACTACTGACCTTCGGCAGCAGCCGAGCACTCAACCACTGCACCACCAGGGTTCCTTTGCTATCCCGCACACACGACCACCCACACCCATTTTCGTCCTAAGCTGCTACCATTCCATATAGCTCCTGGTTCCCTAGAGGGAGCCACACTTCCGCATTCCTCTGTGTCTCTGCGCTCCCTCTATCTGGAATCTTGTTGCTGTCTTCCAACTTCACTGCCCTCCACCTCCCCTGCCAATTTCCACTGCTTAGATGAGACTGGTTGGGGATCACCTCCTCCAGGCAGCCTGCCACCACAGCCACCCTGGCCTAGATTGGTTAATGCTTCCTCCCTTGCTCTCCCACAGCAACCTGAGCTTCTTCTGCCATAGCCTTTATCACACGGGCTAGCCTCACCTGTCTTCCCCTCTACACAGACACCTTGAGGGTAGGAACAATGCCTAGGACTTAGCAGAAAACAGAAGTTGAGCAAAATAATGTCTTTGTTCCTGTGTCCCCAGTAGCAAGGGCCCCATAAAAATTTCTGAATCAATCCTTAACTTGTTTTCAGTATGACCAAGTTGAATTTGCTGGGAAAACTCTTTATACGCTTGTGTTTTGGAGTACCTACTATTATAGTTAGGTACTTCATTTCCTTCAGGTGATGGCTGGTCAATGACCCCATAAGAGGTGCTGACACTGCGCCAATAGTCCCCTGCCTGTTGCTGTGTGAGCTCCTCCCCAAGGCACGTGCATGAGAAGAGGCGCTGTCTGGGCCAGTGGCTGACATGTAACTGACCCGGGAAAGCTGCCTTCCCTTGGGACAGATTAAAAACCCACCACCTGAACCAGAAGGAAATGGAGCCCTTTAAGAAGGCAGGGAACTGGCACAGGACCCTACCATCTTTACTGAGTGTTCCCTGGGGCTCACAGAAACGAAACTGGTGGGGCCAGTGCCATTAGCAGTGCTGGCTTGCTTTCCCTTTCTTAATTTAAACACAGATGTCCCACGCACTGAAACAATTAGGCCACAGGACGTCTTTATCAAATAACATAGTCTCTTGCTTTTCCCATACAAGATAATGAAGAGGGATGAGGATTTAATACTAGGGTGCACAAACATTCAACAGCCAGTTGCACAGCTTGGTGTATTTAGCTAAGTCATCAGGTGGAACACCACTGCTTTACCCACAGATATTCACCAAGAGGCACTTGCTGTGGCCTGAAACAGGCTTGTCTAGGTTTTCAGGAAAAGATGAGCCTCACCCAAACAAAGTGAAGGCCATTTCCATGCAGGTTCCTGGAACCGGATATGGCTTTAATTTCAAATCTACCTAGCTCCAGTCCTGTCTTTACTGGGAAGTCCCATCCTAACCCAACCGGCCCCATGCCCCCAGCATGCTTTCTGCTCTGATCTGGCCCATCTCCATGGTTATCTGACTGCACCTTTCTTTCTATCTAGAGGCTAGGCTGAAGCACAGCAGCTTCAATGTACGTACAGTATCAGTCAACCAAGAAGGATAGGTTGTGATATGGATGCTGCCCCCTCTCCTAGCCAGAGTTCCACAGAACTTTGAACAAGTGGGGCCTGAGTCCACTTTCCCAAGCCAGCCCTGGCCCTCCTGTTCTCCACATTCCCAAGGTCCAGGGGGAGCATGCAGGCTGTGGCCATGCCGGGGCCAGAGGAGCAGAGTGTGGGCTAGTCAAAACAAGCCCAGACATACTCACGGGGTCCGTCAGCATGGCCCGGCAGTGGGAGGCCAGGGCCAAGAAGGCCAGCAGGTTGAACACAATTCCGTTGATGACGCTGTAGACATAGTCACGGGATGGAATCAGCATGACAAAGAGGACCACAAACTCCGCGTAGAGGACCAGAAACCAGGTGACGATGGCACAGGCGATGCCACAGCCGTCGCGGATAAACCACATGGTTCCCACAGGACCGGGGTAGGGAGGTGGGATGCACTTTTCCGGCTGGAGGTATTCTGGTTTCCGCTCAATGTCTCGGAAGTGGTGGGTGGGGATAAGCATCATAAGCTATTCTGTCCATACTGGCATCTGGAAAAGAGAGGAAAGAACCCAGAAACTTGGCGTTGTCTTGTCATCAAGGAGACTTCCAAAGTGAGCCACGAGTATCAGTGCAGGAACCCCTGCGGAAAAGCTGCCTAAACATCTTGTTCATCGAAAATGGGAGTCCTCTTCCCAACTCCTGGGAGTTAACTTAACCTTTATGAAACAGGGCCACCTTGCCCAAATCCTTCACCTAACCGACAATGAAAAGGGAGCCTCCAAAGGTTAAATGCCTTGCCCAACAGCAGCAGACACAGAATGCCAACACAGAGGCAAGACTAGAACCCAAGTCTCCTCATGTTGGGGATCTACTGGGCTGAGAGTGCCTCAATAGCTGTGTTTAAATTATGAATTAAGAGAGAGAGAACGAAGTCCTCAGGGAAACTCTCTTCAGCAGTTTAACACCACCAATGCTTCCACAACATGGAAAACCTAGAAAAATGATACTGAGGCTGTTTGAGAATAACAGTGATCAGTAGGAGGAAAACAGTGGTTACCCAGGACCAGTGTTATGCTGCAACCGCTAAGATATTCTAACTTCTGTACATTAGCTAATGACAAAGACAAACAGTCATCAGGATGGGGAAAGTCTTGAAACAAGCCAGGTATTTTTTAAGCTGTGTGGAGCCCTGCTCCAGGACCCATAGACTCCAGCCACACCTGCACAGAGACCATAACCACCACTACCTCCCACAGCTGTCTTTAGTTTAAGAGAGACACAGAGTAGAATTCAGCGTCTTCATCCTGCTGGAGTCAGGGGCAGGCCCATTCTCCCCATTTCAGACATTCACGTCAATGGTCACTATGCTTTCAAGAAGGTGATTTGAGCCAAACTTAAGCATGAGTTATGAGTGGGTTCTGTTGCAATGGTTAAAAGACTCAGCTGCTAACCAAAAGGTAGGTGGTTTGAACCCACAAGCCATTCCGCAGGAGAACGATGTGGCAGTCTGCTTCCATAAAGATTTATAGCTTTGGAAACCCTACGGGCAGTTCTACTCTGTCCTGTAGAGTTGCTATGAATCAGAATGAACTTGACAGCAGCAGGTTTATTGGCCAAAATGGTTTATTTTCCAGGGATGAGAGACTCTCTGAGTGCTGATCTCCTTGTAGGTGAAGGGGCAAAGTGTAGAGAATGTTGGGCAATGAGTCCAAAGACTTTTCTCTACCACCTGGCTGTGGGGCTTTGTGAGCCTTTGTTTCCACATTTCAGCCCTGGCTACGTCCTCACAGGGTTAGCATGAGGGTTGAGGGAGTTAGTGGAGGTGCTTGTAATGAATGAATGAGTGCATACAGACTGCACACACTTATTCTCTCTTATCTTCACAATCAAGTGCTGAGCAATGCATCCTTTATTCCTAACAGCTGCGGCTTGAGTCTCTGGAGACGGTAATGAAATAGCTATGAATCAATAACTAAAGTCTATCTGTCCACAGGATGTGCTGCAAGACACAGCAAGCACAGATTTCCCTCATCTAATTCTTTATCTCAAACTCTGTGGCCTGGTCCATCACCAACTAGGCTTCTCAGTCAGAAACATTGATTGTTCAAGTTCACCACCAGATGGAGGTGCCGTGAGAAGCCACCCATAGCACAGGCAAGTGACATCATGGTCTTTGAGAACGCACAGCAGAAGAAATTACTCAAAAGTAAAACTGGCTCTGTGTGCTTTTTCAAAGACTGCAGCTCTGAAGGAAACGACTGGCTTTTCAATGGTCATGTTGGGTTATTTTTACCCTTTCCCTCCAATTTTTCTTTTTCCTCCACTGCCCCTACCCCCAAAAAGAAAAAGTATCTGGACTGAACACAGAGCAGTCACGAAAAGTAAGGACATGTCCAGAAAGCTAAGTGGGCAGAGCAGTAACTACTACTCAAAATGACATTATAGAGTCAAAAGTTGCACAGACTCATAAGAAAAGAATAAGGCCAGGGTGGCAGAGAATTAATGGCTGTAAGGTAGTTAAATGTGTACCATGTACTTGTCCAAAGGAACATCGACTTAACAAATATTCAGAGGGGATGCACCAGGATACAGTGGATATGGTGTACACCACGCACAGGCTACGCTGTGCTGGGAGCTGGGGAACTAGAAGTCACGACACATGCAGAATAACCATCCCAAGTAGAGCAAGAGTCGGGGTACCTGATGGTCCAGCAACCAGAATTTTCTAACAAGGAGACCTGTGCTCTCCAGAGGGCAGTGGCAATTACAGCTGCCAGTGACAAGCTAAAGGCATTGAAAGATGTGGGCCTGCCTTCTGAAGTGGGCAGAAGCACAGAGGAGATCACAGACCAAGGATAGCTGGGACCTGACCTGCACCCAGCAACTAAAATTCTAAATTCTCTTTAACCAAAAACAAATAGCTGAAATCCCACAATGTTTAAAAAAGAAGATCCAAGCTCAACATTTTGACAACCTGCAGATGCAGGCATTCTCTTGGCCTTTCCTGCTCCCTTACAGATTTGCAGGTGTATCACGTATGTTCCCACAATTATTATTAATGCTCTAAATCAGCAAAGTTTTATTGTCATGTATTGTCTATGGCTGCTTTCACACTACAACAGCAGAGTTGAGTAGTTGTAAAATTATGAGACTATATGACCCACAGCCTAAAGTATTTCCTCTCTGGTCTTACACAGAAAAAGTTTGTTGACTCCTTGCTCTAAACAGTTGCTACCCACCAAATAAATAACTGAGAACCATCACATTCTGATTCCCCTGTGGAACAGCTGGATGTGATGGAGATGGCCAATTATAACTCACACCACCCCACCTACATCTGTGACAGCACATCCTTCCATTATCTGCAGCCTGAGAATCACGAGGCCATAAACTGTGACTCTATTCAAACTGTTTTTCAACTATGATAAATGCTGTGATTTTTCACAAATGTATGATCACTAAAAATAAATTTTACAACAATTCTCCTGTTTGGATACTTCTCGTGATTATAATTTATAATTATATTCTCGTGAATATAATTCATATTCATTATGCATTCAGTATAGTTTACTCTCGTCTATCATTTGACAGTTGCTCATTCTTGACTGTATATATGACAATGACTTCATTAAATTCCCTGGGTGGTGCAAATGGTTAAGCACTTGGCTACCAACTAAAAGGCTGGTGGTTCAAATCCACCCAGACATGCCTCGGAGGAAAGGCCTGGTGACCCACTTCTGAAAGATCACAGCCATTGAAAACCATACGGAGCACAGTTCTACTCTGAAACACATGGGGTCGCCATGAGTCAGAATCAACTCAACAGCAACAAGTTTGGTTTCCGGTTTTGACTAGAGTTATGTTTCATATAAGTAATTTTGCAGAGGAATAAGCCCTTCCACATACGTGAATTTGCCAGGTAACTATGGCTTGTTCCATCTGGATTAGAAATCTTAAAATATTAAAAATAAAAGAAAAACAAAGGTGTTAGGGGAGACATCATAGCTGTCTCTGCTTTAACTACAATAACTGTCCATTTTCTCTGGAATGACTTAGAGCCATTACCAGGAACATCAATTACTGAAATATGTTATGCAATGATGTCCTCAGGGGCTACTGGGATTCACGGGCTCACTGCCCCACCCCCACTTGGTGTGTTCAGACTATTATAACTCTGGCATCTCTTTGTATGGTTCTTTGTCTTCCTATTCCATTTCTTCTACTGTCATTTCTGTGTCTAGTCACCAAGTCTACCAAAATATTCTCTATTTACTATAGCTAATTGGCTGTGAGCTGGAAGAAGCAAATAAAACTCTATCATGTTAGATTTGTCTGTAAAAGGTTACTTATCTTAGGTAATAGGCCTTCAGGAAAGACTTGTTATATAGTCCTTGAGTGTTGGAGCCCTGTCTATTCATTAGACCAATGCCTGACAAATAGTAGCCATCCAATAAATGTGTTCATTAAATAAATGCATGAGTAAAATACATGCGCTTTGTGATTCTAGTTCCAACTCTTGGAGTTCTTGTCTGCTTATGTTCAGGGCTGTATCAATATTCTGGACGGTGGAGGGTAGGTATACCAAGCAGACTGGTTGTGACTCTCACTCCGTTAACTGAATGTTCCACTCTTGAACAATGTGGGACATTAGAGTCTACCAGAGGAACTCTGTTTCCACTGCATCTCACTGGTGAGTGACAGCCTGTGATCTGGAAAGGACCTAGCCAAAGGCACACCTGGTAGAGCCAGCCGCTAAGTGCTGAACTGAAGGGCACATTCCAACCCACACGTTAGAGTTGCAAAACACCCAAAGCAAAACCAAGCAACGCATATTTCTGTAAAAAGATTACTTAACACCCCTCCGCAAAACAAAACAAAACAAAAAACTTTGGAAGTAGCTTTTCAATACGTATTTGTTGCTTAAATAAGTCAACCGAAAGTCTGAGAAATACGGAAAAAACTACTGTCAAACAAATTGTACACATTCCCTTCACCCTGCCCCTAACAACAAAAAGGGCAAGTACAGACCTGCTTTCCTTTTCTATTTCGAATTAGGGAAATGCCGGTCCCTGGTGCTGAGTAGAGGCTCTTTTGCCAAGGGTCCACACCCACACGAGCCCTGGCTTGCACGAAGCTGGGCAGAAGTGGCTATTCAGGCCTCTGGGTCAGGCCCAGGAGGATGGCGAGCCCCAGAACCCCTAACGCTACTCCCTGCAGCCAGCTCATGCCCTTTAACGGGCAGCCCCCTCCAGTCCCCTGACCCCTTCTTTCATCCCATCCCCTTGCCCTGTCTGCTCCCCAAAGTCTTGTCTTTCAGTCCAGCTCACATGGAGCAGCCGTTAAGTACGAGGAACTGTGCAGGGGGCTCGTGCACGAGGGACAGTGAGGACACTAAATGACGTGTGCGTGCTGCCACTCAGGCCCTGCGATCTCCCCTCCCCCAAGTCTCAGTCTGGTGAGGCTAGCCTTATCTGCCTTTTCTACTGACCTGCAAGCCCCTTTGTGTTGAGCTCTGTAGCCTGGTGTCTGGCATGCGAACAAGCTCAGATGAAGCTCTTGAGTGAATGGATACATAAATCAGACAGACATGCCCCCTAATTGCCCTAACACAAAGGCAACTAATGAACAGGACAACAGAGGGGCAAACACAGTGCAAAAAAAGTGAGATAAACACACATTTGCGTGGCAAGGACTTCTGAAGAGGTGGATCTGAGCAGGACAGGGAGACAGATGAAGCGTACTGCTTACACAAAGGCAAGGCAGGCAGGTGGGCTGGCAGGGAGGGTGTGGGGTGGGGAAGGCTGGATGTCGAGGCACTCACAGGGCTTTGCAGGGAATTGGGGGTGGGGGCAGGGGCTTGTGACTAGAAACGAAACTTTGAAGGTAAGAAGAGGTTATGTTTTAGAAGGTCTTCGATTCCATATGAGTTGGGATTTCACCCTGGAGGTACTGAGGAGTCACTGAAGGTTTCTGAGGGAAAGAGCGAGGGGATGAGAACCATGGTGTAGCAAGGCTGCTCTGGCAACGACAGGCAGGAGATATTAGAGGGCTCAGAGTCCAGAAGTGAAGGAGCCAGTGAGGCACTGAGGCAACAGGCCTGAGCCCCAGTGTGGTGGTGCTGGGTTTTGCATTCCTCTAAGTGGCTACCAGTTTTCCAAAAAAGGACTGAGAACAATTATCATTTTGCAATTTTAATTATAGTAATCTACAGTGTACTTTTTTGGCCAAGGGTTTTATAGCATTAAAAAGAGTTAGCACCTCCATATGTTAGTAATCCATGCCCAAAGGAATTATTATTCCCCTGTAACAGAGGAGTACACTGAGGCCCAGAGAGGCAAAGGGATGCAGCCCTGGAGTAAGGAAGTCATGGGAGAAAAGGATGCACAGAATCACAAGAGTTCTGAAGCTCTCTAGAGCTCACAATCCCATGACAAGGAAGACGCAATGTCAGAATGACAATCAGAGCTCTGTGGGGGAAAGCACGTGGACAGTCTAAGAAAATCATCCAGTCCCCCTTCCCAGAGTTTCAGAAGCAAAAACCAAGAAATGACTGAAATGAGTGCTAATTTTCTAAAATCTGCTTCTGGCCCAAAGAATTGCCTCTAGATCCACGTACAGGGTATATGCTTCATTACGCCTGACCACAGGTGTGTCTTTCTACTAGCGCAGACACAGACACAGGAGTAGTTAGTGGAGTCTGAGGCCCATCAGCCCCAGGGGTTGGGTTGCTGGGTCAACCTTGCAGCATATACCGCTTATGATTCAATTCCCACACTGCCGATCCAGAGCTGGGCAGCTCAAAGGGTTTGAAATCAGGGGCGGTAAGACCAAGCTTGCAGCTCCATCCCATTGCGAGCTACAGTGGGTTGGCCAGGCTGGACTCTGACCCTGGCCAAGTGCTGACCATTAGTGATGGACAGAATCCAGCTACAAGATAGTCCTTGTAGTTAATCATTCTTTTTTGAACGAGGTGTAGATCTCTGTAAATCCATCACTTAGCCTAAAAAATTCAACCCAAAGTCCGTGTTTTATGGACAAGGGTCAAAGGCACGACTGTTGTAAACCAAAAAAGTTCTGTATTGGATACATGAGCTCCAAAACTCCCTTGTCCTCAACCCAGCAAGTCCCCCAAGGACTCCAGATCCTCTCAGATTGCCAACAAGTCCTACTTTCATGCAACAAGATGTTATACTAAAGTCATTGAGCAGTTCAACTAGATCTAAAACCAAATCCTTGGAAGGATCTCAAGATGGTCTATGAGGATTACTTTCTTAAAACAGTACACCCTCCTACACATGCATTCACGCACACCACACAAGCAGACTATGGACTGTATAGAATTAAGTAGCATTACAAAGTGCAACGAACCCAAACCATTAAGGCTTATATGAAATATCTACACACAGACTGTTTTAACAAACTCAGAATCAGGTGGAATTATTTTTCCTTGACTTAGAGATAAGAATCATCAAAATAATTAAAATAATAATAATAAGGGATTAAACATTTTGGGCCCCTACTAGTAAGAATATGTTGATCACCTCCTTAGCAAATGCCAAGAACAACAGCAGTGTAGCAGAAATCCTTAAACAGGAAACTTCTGACTTAGGTCAAAATCAATTTCTAGTGAATACTTAAAATTTTAACAAATTTGGTATTATGTTAGACTTCTGATCTGGTATCCTCTTGAACTTGCCCTAGCCATTGAAGTCCCACCTAAACTAATTTTTACCATAAATAACTCATCTACCCTTAAAAAAACTGCTTACAATGTCCTCTGAAAGAAGGTGGCGTCTTTCCTGATATTTGTATCATTTTTAACTCTCAAATGAACTTCACTCTAGAGAGCATGACATTAACCTTCTATGGTTTAAATCCTACTGTTTTAAGATTATGGTGTTTGTCTCTTTTAGGACTTCTCACATTTTAGAGTGATAGACTTAAAACGTAACAGGCGGCCCAGCTTCAAAGCAGAATAAATGGTTCATTCCCAGGGAGCTTTGGAAATCCATCTGATCAAGCAGAAAATTAATTTATCTGAGCTACAATTCCCTTAATTTAATTTGTGTAAGGATTCAAAAGGAGTGTTAGTTTTACACCCATTTTTATATGATCCTCGGGAAAAGAAAGAATGAACCATGAATCACTATACATTTGAAATATTTCATTAAAAAAACAGAATGAGTCACTAACCATTTTCAAAAAGGTAAGGGTGTGGTTCAAACTCTAACAGAGGAAAGGTGCCTTATCTTCCACATCACACCCTGCCAGCCCAGGAAGGCGCCCAGACAGGCAGAGCAGACCTGTTTTACAAGATCTTCTTGAGTAAGTCTACGGTCTCTTCCCTCTACACTCCAGGCAAACTTCAACAAGAAAAAAATTTAAAAAGTAAAAAAAATGCACCCCCTCCCAAACCAAACTCCACACACATTGAAGTTTACTGAGGGAACCAGGAAGTGGTTGGTAAGCTAAATTTGCCATCTGGTCTCATAACTGGCCACCTTCTTATAAAACCCAGAGAGTAGCACACATTCAGACTCCTAACACCCACCTGATCTTTACTTCAGAAGGAAGTTTGGGATTTGGACAGCTCAGGGAGGCTAATAGTCCCTCTACTTCCCGTAACTCACTATTTTACTATTTTACCACCTCCTGGCTTTATAGATCTATTTTTCAAAAACATATACACACACATTGAGTATGTCACAATACATGTCACAAAGATTGGGCATCATTAGAAACCACCTCTCATTTGGGTGACACGTTCTACTTTCCCTTTTTATGGGTGTGGTTTATCGTATGTTGCAATGAAAAAAACTAATGAGACTGCTATAAAACAAGACCACACGTAAGATTTAGTAAAAATAACTATCTAAGTCAGAATTTTAGAGCCCAAAGGAACCTTAAAGACCATCTAATAGGTTCTAGTCAAACTCCTGTTCAGATGACGAAATCTGAGATATCTATCTATCTAAGATCTATCTATCTATCTATCTAAGATCTTGTCTAAAACATAAACTTCCACGCAGTACCATCCAGAGGAATGGGCAGTAACATTAACTGAGTATCTATTATGTTGAGGACTTATACAAAGTGGCTTGTTTTAATGGGTCCAACAACCTGACACAGTAGCTATTATTCTCCATTTCACAGACGTAAAGTGTGAGGCTCAGAGGCTTGGTAATATTCCCAGGGTCACACAGAGCAAGGGAGCAGTGGGACCAGGATTCAAGACCAGCTCTGGTTGCTGCCATAGACCATACTGGTTTCCTTTTTTGCAAGAGAGGAAGGGAGGAATGACCAAGCAGGAAACGTGAGTTCCGTTCCCTGCTCCCTCACACATATTTGAGGGACCCGTGGAGAAGTCATTTCAACTCAGCTTTAGCACTTCATCTCTAAAAGTGAGGAAGGAGGACTAGATCTCTAAGCTCTGTGACTTAAAAAACCCAAGAAATGAACTCTAAGCAGATTTTCCTTCCACTAGCTCCTGGGAGCCCACAATCCCCATTCTTCTTATTTTTTTAAAAATAGAGCATTCCTTCTTCTATGAGCCATTTTACTTCTGGCAGCTGCCTCCTTAACAAAGCTTGACATCCACTGGCCTACCCCATGGACTTTGGCCCTAAAAAATACAGTCTTTTGGAAAGAGACTGTGAGGACTAGCCATCTCTTCCAAACTCTGGTCCAGCCCATTTTACAGATGGGCAAATAAATAAAACTGAAGGAGTCAAATGATCTTCCAAAAATGCTTAGAGGTGGCTAGCTTGCTTTCTAGGTCTGACAGATGGTACCTACTGCAGTCTGTTTAATTAGTTGCTATGCTGCCATCTCCCTGCATTAACTCCTCCTTGCAGGAAGCCTGCAACCCAGCAGGAAAATCTTTATAAAGGCAATGAATTACTGATCTAGCAATCCAGTTAAAACTTGTCAATGAATAGAATACTCTCCTGGTATGTGAAACCCTTTGTAATCAAGTGCATGAACTTCATGTGACACTGAACTGCCTTCTGGCCTCTGTCATCATTAAACCCACTGCTGTCAAGTTGATTCCAACTCATAGCGACCCTGTAGAACAGAGCAGAAATGCCCCATAGGGTTTCCAAGGAGTGGCTGGTGGATTTGAACTGCTGACCTTTTTGGTTAGCAGCTGAGCTCTTAACCACTTAACCAGGGCTCCCTGTCATTATTAGATGATACCATATATTACAAGGTTCCAAGATGGGCATTTTGCTTGGGCTGTTGCCCCATGGTGGGAGATGCTGAATACAGGGCGGGGCCGTGACTTTTGGGATATCCAGTACCAGCTAAGAACTAGACATGCCTAATCCTGTTTGATCCTCTTGATCCTCACATCTACTCTATCTCATGGGTATAAACCTCCACCTTCCCACCCCCTTTTAGAGATAAGGAAAATGAGGTATGGAGAGGTTTGCCTAAATTCGTATTTCCCAGAACTAGTGGAGACAGGATACACCCTCAAGTCTGGTCTCACCTCAGAGTATGCTTTTAACCACTTGCTGCAACTATTAAATTTTGACCAATAACTAGGAAAAAAAAGAGAGGAGTGCTGCTCTCTCCGCCAGCTACCCCGGGTTACTTACAGTTTCTCTTTCCTACGTGCGGTCATGCAAAGATGGCTCTATCAGTGGGCCGCGTGCAGCCTTCCACCAGAGGCGTTCACAGACCACGGGCCTGAATTTAGAAGCATCTTGGACTCTAAGGTAGGGCCCTGGCTGAACACCATCCAACATTCAGAAGAATCATCCTGCCCTAACTTAGGAAGCAGGAGGGCTGTGAAGCCTCAGTTGGGAGAGTCATCCTAAGATTTAGTTCCTAAATTCTGCTTCTGCTGGGGAACATTTTCTATGGGACTGCCTGTGGGGCCAAATACCAGGACGCTGCTTTTTCTGAGAGAAAGCCCCCCCATGGTAAGCAGAGACCAACCAGCAAAGGTTCCCACCTGCAGGTGTGGAGAATGGCACCTGGCCTCACATTATGCCATGTACAGACACGCAGACACTGCAACATCACTCAGGCAAGGGCTTGGGTTTTTTAGGGACTAAAAGCAAAAGGGATCTGAAATAGCTAAGGAAGAGAAAGAAAGAACCAGTTATTGCAACTGAACCCAAGCTTCAAAGGGGGGCCGTTTGGCTTTCAGGCCTCTGCTAATCCTATTTATCCCAGGCACTAGAAGTGGCAATGCAAGAGGCAGAGCCTTGGGAGGAACCTGAGACTATGGAAACGAGGCTGAAATGTGCTCTACAAGTCCACAGCCCCTATCTACCAGGCTAGGGCTCTCTGGATCTGCCAGGGGGCTCTGGAGATAGATGGGAGGCCCATGCTAACCAGAATGAAGGCTGGGTAGGAGTCAAGAAGCCAGAGTTGTACTCTCAGTTCTACCGCTTGCTAGCCTTATAATCTTGGGCAAAGATTTTCACATTCCCTGAGCCTCAATATCTATGAGAGAAATGGTTGAGCTGATTGCTAAGGTCCCTTCCAGAGCTGAGATTCTACGACTCCTCTGTTCTCAGGAGCAAATTCAACATCTTCTTTGTTAATTTCTTGGATTTTACCAAAAGGTTCTGTCATGGATTGAATTATGTCCCCCCCAAAATGTGTGTATCAGTTTGGCTGGGCCATGATTCCTGGTATTGTGTGATTTTCCTATATGTTGTAAATCCTGCCTCTATGATATTAATGAGGGAGAATGGGCGGCAGTTGTGTTAGTAAGACAGGACTCAAACTACAAGATTGGATTGTATCCTGAGGCAATCTCTTGGGATATAAAAGAGAGAAGTGAGCAGAGAGACAGGGGGATCTCATATCATAAAGAAAGCAGTGCCAGGAGCAGAGCACATCCTTCAGACACGGGATCCCTGTGCAGAGAAGCTCCTAGTCCGGGGGAACATTGATGAGAAGGCCAACAGAGAGAGAAAGCCTTCCCCTGGAGCTGACACCCTGAATTTGGACTTTTAACCTACTTTACTGTGAAGAAACAAATTTCTCTTTGTTAAAGCCATCCACTTGTGGTATTTCTGTTACAGCAGCACTAGATGACTAAGACAGGTTCCCTTAACTTCCTTTCCCCAGTCTTTGCTAATATTCAAAAGGAAACCCACCAGTAACTGCCTCTGCTTTCAGAGTGGAAAAAGCATTATCAAAATACGTCAAATACTATGAAGTGGTAAATGAGAGAAATCTTAAAATCCAAAGTTGAGCGTGACCATTTTTCAATGTTTAAATATTTGTGTATCAAGGATATATTCTGAGTTTTACAAAATATGCATTTTAGAGTAAAATAAGGCTTAAAGAGGTTAAGTGATTTGTTCAAGGTTTCAAAGCAAGTTAGCGGCAAAGCCCAGATCTTTGAACTAGACACCCAGTATTTCCACCACAGATCGCTATCTCCCTAACCAACCTGCCTTTCTAGATTCTCTGCGATTACTTCTTGGTTAGACGTGTACACTTTGTACATACCAAAGCCAAAACTTACTGCAAGAGAACTGTGGCCAGAGCTGGACTTGCCCCACTAGGTTCATCTTCCTAAGGTAAGAAATCAATCCTATCCAAAGGCATTCCATTTCCACTGGCCCTGAACAGGAGATACTCACGTCTCAGTTAGCACAGAAAATCCAGAGTTCAGTCACCAAATCCCTACACACCAGGAAGGTCACAGTTTGGAGGAGACTATGAAAAGATGGCGTTTTCCTGGCGTTTCAGTTGTGTTGCACTGCGTTGTATTGTATCGTATTTTATTGTATTGGTGGGACATGCAACTGTAGCCTCCTCACCTTCACAATCAAGGGCCATGGATGATCTGGCCATTTGTCTCTGAACATCTGCTTTTGAAGAGGAAGGCAAACGATTTAAAAGGTAAAATTAGGAAGAAAAAGGCAACATGGCACTTTGTTTTAGCTGTCGTTGAGTCGGCCGGACTCCTGGTGAGCCAGGCATAATGGAATGAAATGCTGCCCAGCCCTACACCACCCCCACGATTGGTTGCAAATTGGACTGTTGTGATCCATAGGGTTTTCACTGGCTAAACACTGTCTAATTTTTCAGAAGTAGATTGCCAGGTCTTTCTTCCTAGGCCATCTTAGTCTGGAAGCAAATCTAGTCTCCTTTTTTCCCCAGCAGGTCAATATCCAGACATTACATTCTTCCTTTTCTACTTGAGACTCGGTTACTTTCTATGGCTATCAGGGTGTATATGTGTGTTTTAATACTTCCAGGTTTGGTAATCAGGATATGTGACCCCCTTTTCTCACACACACCCTTATGAGGGACATAGGAAGCACCCTGCCATGCCCTCAAAATGGAACCCACGTGAAGACTCCTCCTTTAAGTGAGAATAAACTTTCCCCATGTATTTCTATCAATTTCCTATCACTATATTCCTACGTTACAATTTCTAGAACAGTTACACAGACCTGCTGGCCAGACTCTGCCAGGTTATTTATATCAAGTATTTTTTAAGGCAAGATACAGACAGGACAAATTCAAGTGTATAAAGAAAACGAATCTATAGGAAAAAGAGTAGCTCACTTTGTCTTTTTCAGGCGTACTGGTTTGATGGCGAAAAAGCAAAGGAAATGGAGTAAAACTTGGCCATGTCTATTTAAGACTGGGAATAAAATGTTCCCTTGCCGGGCTTTTAAGAGTTCTCTAGCTGTCTGCAACTTCAGCACCATGGACTGATACAGTGCCCCCAAGCTCTTCCATAACTGGCTTTTATTGCTTTAATTAAACAAGACTAGGTGGGACAGATTTACTCCATCTCTGTAATGTTATTGTTGCCCGCTACTGGCTAGCAGCAGCTCGTCACCTCTTGCACTTGATGCCTGGCCTGCACAATTAGCACCTTATTATAGGCTGACCTCTCTTCTAATTACCATGCATCTCAACTGAGCACTTTATTTTACTGTCTTGTTCATGCACTAGTTCAAGTGCCTGGGTTCCCCGACCTATAATCGATCCTAAACTCCTTTTGAGCTGGTGCTATGTTTTGGGTTTCTTTTTCATTTCTTCAGGCCCATGAGAACACTGTGGACCTCTCAGGCGTGCAAACACCACTTCCTGATTGTATGAACTTTCTAGATGTTTATCCTGGGTATATAGCACATGGCTGGAAGCTGGGAAGCCATGCCTATTTCAACCCTCTGTATCAGATCCATTGGCCTCCTTTGCTGGTGAGGGCTCTCATCAGCTTCTTGGAGTTAAGCTCTACTAGGTCTGTATCTAACCTTTTTCCCAATAAAAGGTTGGGCTGAAACAGAGAAACTTCCCACCACATTCCATGTTCCTCTAGAAAAAAAGATTCAAGGGATGTGAGTTTATGCTTGAAACAGACTTCTCACTTTTGCAGTTAAAACTAACCATAGTCCCTGGTGGTGAAAACAGTTAATTCTTGGCAGTTCGAACTCACCAAGAGGTGTCTCGGAAGATAGGTTTGGTGATCTGCTTCCGATAGGTCACAGCCTTGAAAACCTTATGGAGCAGTTCTACCCTGAAGACCTGGGGTCACCAGGAGTCGTAACTGACTTGACAACTAACAACAATCATAGTTTGCAGGGCAGTTGTCAATTCCATAACAAACATAGGCCACCATCACCAAAGACTCTGGTGACGGAAACAGAGCCTGGTGGGAAGACAGTATAGTTAGAAGTGCAGGCACAGGAGCTAAATCCCTGGGCTCAAATCCTGGCTCTGCTACTTACTAGTCTAGCTGTGTGACCTGTGACCATGGTCAAGACACTTAATCTGACAGTGATGGGGAAAACAAGCTGATTGAATAGAATTATTTGCCATCCTTGACTTCTTAAATTTTTGACTAAAAAAGGACTCTATATTTATGGGTTTTACAAATGTCTAATCATTATCACAACAAATGTGATAAAAATGGTCTGGAAACATTTAAGCAGAACAATTAGCAAAGGCGCACTGTTTTAGTTGAGATTTACTGTTTATACCTCTTATACCTACTTAGCCTAACCTATCAGGCTTCACTCATAGCAGTATTTATGTTATGTAACACAACAGTATTTGCAATTACTGTTGACCCTTTTCCAGCAAGAAATCCTTTGTCAGTTGTCACGACAGTTCAAATATATGTTGTATATTTTAAAAGACATATTGAAAGAATTTTTTCTATAAAGATGACTCCGTGGTAACCAGACTTAGACTTTTCTTGCTCTGTGTCTTTTATCATCTGTCAGTTTGCTGGCATCTTTTAAATCCTCAATCTCCTGAGATAGTCTACCAACTAAAATCCCACTTCCAGGGGCTCTCTCTTCTGGGCAATTGCTAGTACAAAATACGGTTTCTAACATCAGCAGTCCCTGATGTTAGTTATCTCAACAGACAGAGTTCCTCACATAGAATTCAGCTGCCCAAATACACACAAAGGTAACTATGTGCCACAACAGGTGGAGCACCTGTGCCTTCATTGGGGAGGGAACCCTTCCGGCTTCACCTCTCCTAGCTTCCCTGGAGGTCAAAGTCCAACACTGGAAGACATCTTCCCTGTAGGTACACCTTCATAGAAAACCATGTAGACTTTAGAAACAACTAATATCCAGTCTAAGAAGAAATGATCATCTCTTTGGGGGCACAGCAGTTAAGTGCTTAAGAATGTGGGCAGACACTTCTTCTCGGTAGCCTTCTCTGACTGACCTCCTGATTCTCAGTCCTACTGCACACACTGGTGCTGCTATAATAGCTCTAACTACAATGTTCTGTGGTTTTGTCGACCCTCCAGTCTCCCTCTCTGCACAGGGAGCTTCTCTGGAAACGAGTCGTGTTTTACTTGTCTCAGTGTCCCAAAGCTAGCACAAAGCCCATTTGTAGTAGGCTCCCAATAGTTATCTGTGAAATTGTACGGAAGCCAATATCTGAGAAGATCAACCATTCTTTGGATAATCAAGCTGTTAAGGGTTACTTTCACTTCTGACAACAGGGAAGGAGTTTCCTTAAAAATGGGACATCAGGAAGTCACAAGACCCACTCCTTGTTTCAACCACTTTGGATCAACTTTCCTCCATTTATCCGCATGGCCCCTTGAAAACCTGTACCGTACCCGGTCTGCCCCGCCTGAATGGGCTCCTGTAGTGACCCCAGCTTCACCTTGCAGGTATCCGGTCTGGATATCCAAGGCCCATACTCCGACTCGGCCACCGCGCGGGGCTGGCTTTTTTTTACCAGAAGCTGCCACAGCTCCCAAGATCACCCCCATCAAGCCGGGCCTTCAAGTCCCCTATGGGAAGCGGTGGGGGCACCCGGGCACTGCGCCCTCGCCAGCGCCGGTTGCCAAGATCCTCCTTTTTACTTTTTTCGGGACAATGCTCCGGCGACCATCCGGGGAAGTGGACCCTGCAAGGTCCTGGGCCAGCGTTCGATCCGTCCTCAGAGGGACGGGGGGGAGGTGAGGATGCCTCGGAACTAGTGACCCCACTCCCAGCCCGGACTCTTTCCACCGAAACCGAGCCGAGGAGGGCTTCATCGCTTCTCTTCAACCATCCTAGGAACCAGGGAAAGTGAGGGGCGGGGAGAGTGGGGAGACAGGCCCCCGGGCCAATCACGACGTCCAGCTCCTCTCACTTAGGGTCTGTCTCTACCCTCTCTCTCTCTTACACACACACGACCTGCTACTTCAACGCCAGCTGTGGGCAAACTGCGCCGCGCGCCTCTCCTACTACGAGTCCCCCGGCCCTGGCCCGCGCCCCTAGCCTCACCCAGCTTCTTCAGCCCAACCCCAGTTCCCCCTTCCAACTGACCGTGAAGCCGGTGGCAGTTCCCTAGTCCCAGGCCTCCGGGGGGTCTCTCGCCGCCGCTGCCGTCGCCTCCCTTTGCAGTCCCCGACCCGGGTCCCGGCCTTGGGCTGCGGCGATGGCTCTCCGGCTCGAGGCGCCGCGGCTCCCTGGACTCGGCCAGACACCCGGCGGCGCGCAGGAGAAGCCCATCGAGCTCCCGGCGGCGGCAGCGACAGCGGCTGCTGCAGGAGCGGCCGCCGCGCTGGCTGATGACGCTCGGGCGCGGGGGGCGGGGTCGCGCGGGGGAAGGGGGCGCGGACAGATGACGTGAGGCGCGCGGGGCAACTTGGGAGCATGGCGTCCGTGACGCTGAGCGAGGCGGAGAAGGTGTACATCGTGCACGGCGTCCAGGTAGTTGCTGCAGCAGGTCGGCCGCGGGATTACCCTGACCTTGCGAGCTGCGGCCAGCCCTCGGTTCCCCGGCTGGGGAGCCCCAGGTTGCCGCGAATTTGGATTTGCCTTGTTATTAAATGGCTCTGTGGCCGGTGTCTGCATCCCGAAGCCGGCAACGCGGGCGTTTTTAGGACTGGGCGGCGAGCATCCATTTAGGACTGCCTTCGTACTTGCAGCTTTTCGGGTCTACAAGGTTGTGAACCTGAGTAGGAAGGGGTGGGCGCTCCTCTCCTAGGGGCAATGATCGCCTCCAGGGCCGTCTCTTCACCCTTCGAGTGACGCTTCACTTGGTCTAGTCTCAGTATTTTCTTTTAGGAAATGGGAAGAGGTGTGTTTCTGGCTTTCTTTTCCTCACCTGGCGGTTTGGTGGTTCAGAGAGAGCACACACCCGCTCTGAAGATATACATTGCCTTATAAATGAAGGGGGAAGGATGTTACGGTTTAAAAGGCGGCTTGGCAGCCGGTAGCATAATATCTTGCTGTTTCCCGTTTTGCCATTCGAGAACTAAAATCCCTAAAAACAGCTAGAACCCAGTGTCTTCTCTGCTCAGACTTCAACCCCTAGTTTTGACCACTCCAGAACGAGAGCTGGAGGATGTTGGGCCTGCTAAGGAGCTACACGGCTTCCTTCTCTGGCTTTGACCCCACTTGTTATGCCACTGTGCAGGTCCTCCTATCCGAGTTCTTCAGCCCACCCATGGTAGAGTTCTGATGACAGCCCCTCCACCAACCCTTCATGCCCTTTCTCTGCCAAGGCCAGCTGCAATCAGGAGTCCCATGACGTAGCTAATAGATTGAGGCGGCCAGCTATCATTAAGACTCCACAACTGAGTTAAGGCCGTGTCCTTTTTAAAATTGTGGCCTGCTTTTATCATTTGTGTCTGTTACAGAGGAAATCAATATTTAGCTGACAGGTTGCATATTAAACCTGAATAATGGAGTCAGAACATAAAGTTCTATGAACAGGATCGGGTATAAAGAAATATGTATGTGTGTGTGTTACTGGGTAATGTGTATGTTATTTGTGTTTGGGGAGGTATAAAAATGCTCACAAAGCAATTAGATGTGTCGTTCCCTGTCTTATTTTTGTGCCTACCTTGTTCAGATGATTTTTCTCCTCAAAGGATGCTTCGGGGAGGCATTAAGGGTAACGTTTTATTTCTAAATCTAAAAACCTTTAGGTTTTTTTCCTTTGCTGCCACAGCCCGAAATATTGGTTATGCTTTACAGCCAATTCTGTCTCACATTCCGTCTCTGACAGTGGCGCCATGGACATACAATGGGAAAATAAGTGTGTCCTCCTTACGTGAAACTTCCCAAGGTTAGAGATGTCTCATGAATATCCTTAGTTCTCAGGGCAACTCACTAGCTATTCAACAGCTTATCAGAGACCCACTGAGGCCATAAGTTCTTCTCCGTTGTTACTTTATAATCAGTCAGCACATCATTTATATTTATTACACACTTGTTATATGTTGGGTGCTATGGGGAGGGGGAAAAAAAGCTGCAGTTCTGGCCCTTGAGACGCTTAGCATATAGTTTGGGCAAAGTTAGTTGGTTTTATTCACCATTTTATACCCAGCCCCCAACATACTATGTGGGAAACATTAGGGGTGCCAAAACATGTTCGTGAAATAGATAAATGAAGAATAGGGGAGAGAGACAGGAAAGATGAATAAAACAAAGGCAATGGAATATAGGATATATGCCAAGGGAGTAGTATAGTTATTGGAAGTCAAAGTAGCTAAAGATTTCTGGGGGCTATAATGCTCTGGAAGGCTTTCTTAAGGAAGTAGAATTGCGCCCCTAAATCCAAGCTAAGTGTCCCTCCTGTGTATCTTTAGGACTCAGTATTCATTCAATACAGAACTGAGTTAGACTTGGGAGATAGGAAGGAACCTGCCCTTATATTGCTCCCATGCTAGAAGGAAGATGCAGAAATTACAGATCCATTTGTTTATATGTTTAATTAAAAATTGTACTGAGTGCTGTGAAGGAAAAAAACTTTAGACCTGATCTAGTCTGGGAGATTCCCTAAGGAAATGGCATTTGAGCGGAGCCCTCAGAATGAGTAGGAGTTAAGTAGTCCAGAGCCTTCTAGAAGGATGGGATTGTGAGTCCACAGGCCCTTAGGAAGAGGAAGTGTGGAGCCACAGGGGTGAGCTGGGGATAATAATGGAAGATTGGATTGCAGAGGTGACCAGAAAACCAGTTAGTCTCACATTATGGATCTTGATGGGTAATGGTCTATTGACTTATCTATATGGTATTCCTAAGGCCTAGCCAGTGTCCAGCACTGGGTAGGAACTCAGTGACATTGAATGAGTAAGGTATGCCTTGAAGGGGGGCTGGGTTGGACAGTCTTTGTTTTTTAAGTCAACTGTCTCTCCCACTAATACATGGAAACATTAGGGCCACAGTTGTTAGTAAATACTCAGCTCTGTGTATCATAGAGCCATGCAGAATAACTGACTTTAAATCAGAGCTTCGAACTGGATCAAACTGGTTCAAAGCCCGGCTGAGAGTTTGCATTTCCACCCCAGATACACTCCTCAATCTGCATTTTAATAAGATCCCCAGGTGATTCTTATGTATAACAAATTTTGAGAACCACGGCTCGCCTAGTGGTTCTCAGCACTGGTCCATAATGAACTTGTTAGAAATGCAAATTCTCAGCAGGGGTTCAAACCCCGAAGGAACAAGTTTGAAGCCCTGCTTGAAATAAACTCTTCATAAGGACTATTAACAGTGGACACAAATTTGCTGTATTTATGGAGAAGCAAAACAGAATTTGCACTGGCCAAATAAAGGCTGGAGTGCAGATAAATGAGCCTTTATACTACAGGACCTCCACTGACTCGATTCTAAAATTGCCTAAACTTTTGCTAAGTTGGGCATTGAGTATCAGCAGTGCCCCTTAAGCAGTGTCTGTCTGGACTATTGTGCAGGAATCTCTGCTACCAGCTGCCTGGGATCTCATGGTCTCCCTTTAAATGAGGATTTGGAGTCAGACTGAGCAGGGTTCCTTTCCTAGCTCTGCCATTCACATGAAGAATGATTTCACCTGGGTAAAATGGGGACATAGTCACCTAGGAGCAGAGCGGGCTTGTGAGGAATGATGAGATAAGAGATGCCAAGCACCTGGCAAGCCCTGAAGACGAGTTGGCTCCCTTTCGAGTTTGCTTTTTCCCTGAAACCATCCATGTTATACCCCCAACCTTAATAATGATCCCATTTGGGGTTCAGCCTGTGGCTGTTGAGATTTAAGCTCTTGATTTGGAAAGCTAGAGATTCTTAAGTTTATGTCAAGAGAAAGAGGATTATGACAAGGACTAGAAAGTCTCCAGGCAGCTCTGGGGTACTGCCTCTTATGCGATCCCTCATGGGTCACATGGCCTGTCTGTCTTTTATGTCCCAGGCGACATCTCTGCTTCTCTCTGCCAAGTTCATCCCTTCCTGCTAGCCACTTGCTGTCCAGCTTCCCTTCTGCTGTGGTAACTTCTGTCCTCCCCACAATACCTTTGCTTTTATGTGGCCTGTCCAGCCCCCCTCCTCCACATCATGACCTGTCAGCTCCTCTTTAGCTCCCTTATCTCAAATGTTTCCCAGATCAGATTCCAAAGAGAGATTAAGAACAACCAGTTTGGCTTAGCTAGTATTTCATACCAAAAAGAGCTGGTTTCCCTGTGGATTGTATGCATTTGGGCCAGGCACCCAGCCTGGCTCTGGCTATTGGTGGTGCATGGTGACTAAGTTATGTGGCCTCTAAAGTGTGTAGGTGCAATAGGCTTTCCAAAGTCCTGCCTTTTGGGTGCTGTGGCCCTGACCCAGAGATTAGACTGGCCCTAATAGGTTCGGACCAAGTCACAGCAGTTGATTCAAACCAAGCCAAACCTGTTGCCATCAAGTCAGTTCTGACTCATAGCGACTCTGTAGGACAGAGTAGAACTGCCCCATAGGGCTTCCAAGGAGCGGCTGGTGGATTTGAACTGCTGACCTTTTGGTTAGCAGCCCAGCGCGTAACCACTGTGCCACCAGAGCTGCAGTAGTTGGTTAGTCCCAACAAACCAGGGCTTCGAACCAATTCATTTCAGTTTGAACCCCTGCTGAGAATTTGCCTTTCTAACAAATTCCCAGGAAGTTATACATGAGAATCACCTGGGGATCTTGTTAAAACTTAGATTCTGATTCAGTATATCTGGGGGTGGAAATGCAAATTCTCAGCAGGAGTGCGAACTGGAACGAACTGGTTCTGCAATAAGCAGGCTTTCCTCTTGGGACCCATCAAAGCCATTCCACTGAATTTTGTTGTCTGTTTGAGGGAGGTATAGCTTAGCTGATGGTTTCAGCTGCTTTAATTGTAGGCTCTGTCCATGGGAGCAGTTCAGAAGAGGGAGATCAGGACCCGCGCCCAGTCTTCAACAATGAGATGGAGCAGTCAGTGCCCAGTTGCTGAATCTGGCCATGGCAGAACTGGAGCCAGCACCCAGGAGTTGACCGTTAGCCCTGGGCCCTTTCCGTTTTCAGACCCCTGACACACAAAGCCTGTGTCATGCACTGCAGATACGCCTTGTGGAAGCACATCCTTTCAGAGGAATGCAGGGCTACATAGCAGGCTTGGGAAGTGGAACCCAGGCTGAAGGGTCAGTGTCTGGTTTTGCCTGCTGGACTTGGTTGGAGCTGCACGGTTGGGTCAGTCATGGTCCCTTTCCTAAGGGAGATCACATACGAGGAGGGGAGATTCTCACTTCTCCTCTAGTAAGCTCTAAGGTTTTAGACAAGTTGAAGCCAGGTAATGAGGGGATTAGTATCATCTGAGAGGACCACTTGGTGTCTGAATCCTCCCAGGTATGTGAGCTTGTAGCCAGCTTTGTCAGCTTCTATTACAGAGGAATAGTGCTGGGTTACCTGGGTGTGAAGAATAGCAGCTCTGAGCTGAGTTATGTGTACAGCATTTCCACTCAGTCACAAACAAGTTTGGTGCCTTGATTTCCTTACCTGTAAATTGAGGCTGCTGTTACCTCTCTCCAGGGTCATTTGTGAGGATTCAGTGAGCTAATCATGTCCCAGAAGCAGGGAAAGGAGTCACTAGCAAGGGCGGATTGACCAGTAAGCAAGGTACGCGTGAGCTTAATTATGTTTACTTACTAATGTGTAGCGCACGATTTCACATGGGTTTTACCACATCTTTGATGTGTCCACATTTGTAAAATAGAATGAGTAAATACCTATCTTACATGGTTATCGTGAGGATTAAACTGTAGCATTCCTAGCACATTCTCTGGTGTATAGTAAATGTGCAGTGAATAGTAGCTGCTACTGTTTTTATTTGCAAATAATTGTTGCTGATTTAATTTATAAGGTCTCTGGGTGGCACAAATGGTTTGCACTGGACTGCTAACCTAAAGGTCAGTAATTTGAACTCACTCAGTGGTACCGTGGAAGAAAAGGCCTGGCAGCCTGCTTCCATTAAGATTACAGCCAAGAAAATCCCTGTAGTTCTGCTCAGTAACACATAGGGCTGCCATGAGTCGGAATTGACTTGGTGGCAGCTAACAACAACAATTTAATTTTAGAGATCTGTAGAATTAGAGAAGCATCTTTGAGGCATCTAATTCAGTCTCCATCTTTTATAAATGAGGATACTAGTCCAAAGAGGGAAGGGACTCCTTGGTCAGGCAGCTAGTGAATGACAGAACCAGGCTTAGAACCTGTGACCAAATGCTGAGTGATCACTCACACTCATACCATACCCACAACCCACAAAGGATTCCTTGTAAATGTAGATGTCTCTGGGCCAGGTTTTGACTTTCCTAGCTGGGCACACCTGCAGGATCAGGCAAACTGCGGGGTTAGAGATTGACCTAGAAAGCCTTCGAGTTCTCTGGGTAAGGTTATAAGGAGACACAGTTACCTACATAGTCTCCAGTGAAGTGGGATCACTGAGTGGAGTCTTACCTGGTAGGCTCCCCTCTCCTAGAGTTGAAATTTTGTTATTTTCAAATATGTGTCTCCTCAGACTCAAGATACGGATTACCTGGAGGAGGGGATGGGCTGCAAAGAGGACGTCAACCTTGTTTAGGATGTTTATTTTCTGTCATTGAAAAGGGGGTGAGAGAAAAAAAGAGCTGAAGCAAAAATGACAGAAGTGAGTAGTTAGTACTGTGTGGTGGGAGCATAAGGAGCTCTTGGTGGTGCAGTGGTTAAACGCTCGGCTGCTAACTGAAAGGTTGGCAGTTCAGGCCTACCAACTAGCTGCTGTGCAGAAGAAAGATGTGGCAGTCTGCTTCTGTAAAGATCACAGCCATGGAAACCCTACGGGGCGATTTTACTCTGTCCTATACAGTGGCTGTGAGTTGGAATCGACTTGACTTTTGGCAGTGAGTTTTTTCTGTTGGTGGGATTATGCAGTGTTTTGCTTTTCTGTATTTGTTTAATTTTTCAACGTAAGTCAGTCACACAGGCAGTTAGCCAGGCAGTTTAAAGATAACTTCATGATAAGCGATAGTGTTTTTGTTTGTTTGGGGACTGCAGCCTATCTGAGAATCTGATGAAGGTGATGATTCTTTTTCTGGAAAAAAGTACTTTCAAAAAATATTTATAAAGACTGAGGAGGATTTCTGGGAACTGACATGGAGTCATTTTCTGGATACATTGTTGAGAACGAGAAAACAAATACAAAAGAGTATATGCACCATCCTTCATAAAAGAAAGTAGATTTAAAAAAAATTCACGTATCTGCTCATTTGTGCAAAAGAAACTTAGGAAAGATAAATCAGCAACTAAAGATGTTGATTTCCTACTTGGGGTGGGGAAGAGGTGGAAGGAAAGAATGAAAACAGAGTAGTAGGGATAAGGAAAGAGGGACGTTTCTCTGAGCATACCTTTTCCAATAGTCTTGACTCTTTAACCACGGTGATGTTCCACATACCCCAGAAATAAATAATTAAAAGTAACCAGGCTATGGGGTGCCCATAGTTGTGCCATCCAGTTGATGCCGACTTGTGGCAACCCCGTGTGACAGAGTAGAACTGCTCCATAAGATTTTCTTGGCTTAATCTTTATGGAAGCAGATTGCCAGGTCTTTTCTTTTGTGGAGCCACTAGGCAGGTTTGAACTACCAACCTATTGGTTACCAGCTGAGTGCAAACCATTTGTACCACCCAGGGACCTTGAGGGAACCTATACTGGAGTATAAACAGTTACAGATGAATAACGTAATCACCCTGAATGGCAAGGGGGAGAAGAACTAAGTAACTGGAAAACAGTATTTTGTCCCTGGGTGGTGTAAACAGTTTAGGCCCAACTACTAGCTGAAAGGTTGCTGTTTGAACTCACCCAGATGCACCTCAGAAGACAGGCCTGGCGATCTGCTTTTGAAAGGTTACAGCCTTGAAAACCCTATGGAGCAGTTCTACTCTGCACACATGGGGTCGCCACAAGTGGGAATTGACTTGATAGCAACTAACAGCAGCAGCAAGAAGAGTAAAGACAAAAAGAACTCTACACAAATACTGTATTCTGTTAGGAAATTTATTATGCATGGAGGTATGGGTTAGCAATTCTGACATCGCTTTGTATATACTAAGATTGAGCAAATAAGTAAATGTATTGTAGATAATGAGAGGTAAGTTTCTCCCTATCTGAGAAAGAAGTTACAAATAAGAAAAAGGGGAAGGTTAGAATGAACTCTGTGGTGTTGGACTGGAATTCAGCTGTCTGTATGAACTCATGGCTTTTAAAATATATGTAGATAAGCCAAAAACCAAACTCACTGCTGTTGAGTTTATTCCAACTCATGGCAACCCCGTGTGTGACAGAACAGAACTGCCCCATAGGGTATTCTTGGCTGTAATCTTTATGGAAGCAGATCACCAGGCACTCTGCGGTACCACTGGGCGGGTTTGAACTGTCAACCTTTAGGTTAGTAGTTGAGGGCAAATGGTTTGCTCCACCTAGAGACCCATATATGTAAACAGATACAGGAAGAAATACAGATGTATATGTGCATGTGATTAGTACACGTACATACATTTTCTAGCTCTGTTTGCTAAGAAGGTCTAGAAGCAATCATACCCCATGCTTTGCAATGGATCGCTTTTGTGTGTCTGTGGCCTTGTAACTGCCACCAAATGATGGGGTGGGACCAGGCTAATAAGGTAGATGGAACCCCACTGAGGGGATTGGTCAGTTTTGCCATCCGGCTAGGCTTAAAATGAGCCATCCCAGGGGCAAGAGGGAGAGAATGTTACCGCTACCAAGTTTCCCTTTTAACATATCCACTCACGTATTGGCTGAAGGCAGAATTACATGCTGTCTCTAATCTGTAATACCCAATATTGTTCATTTCTACCATACATTTAGATCTGCTTTACAACAATAGATAGGAGAAACATTCAATATCCATAGTACATTCAATTAAACACATAATCCTAAACACCTAACACTTTTTAAAACATTCCAGTTTCATCTTGCACTCTACCCCTTGACTGTTTTCCCATTCACATGCATTTGGCCTTGGGCCTCTGGCTGGGTGGAACCAGAACCCTGGCCCCCTATCAGTTATCTTGCTTAGCAGGCCTGGCTTTGGCCCCAGGCCACTCTAGATGCTTTTCTCCCCTCAGCTGCAGCAAAACTTGCGTTTCAGGTAACAACAACCAAAGTAATCATATAAGAATCAAGTTTCACTTCCCAAGCCCCTTTGTTCTTTCTCTTACAAAGTCACATCCTTGTGAGTCTAGAGACAGTGCAACAAATCCCGCTGCTGACCCAGCTGTGAAAATGGCATGGGGGTGGCATCTGACCTCTGCTTCATAGCAGTCAGCCTTGTGCTGTTGATCTCAATTTTCCTTCCCCCTTGTGAAGTGAGAGGAGCAGCCATTTTTACACCCCATTAGCAATGAGCATGCTTGGCACCCAGATGCTGGTTTTTAAATTCTATTCTCCAATGAAGGGAACCAGGGCTCCTTGGAGAAATGAGTGATTCCAGGACTAGGGCAGGAAAAATACAACAGGCTGGAACATCTTGTGGTGCCAGAAAGTAAAGGAGTACTCAGAAAAGAAGTGGAGGCATGTTAAAAGGATGCAGGAACCAAACGAACTAAAGGAGCTTCCCAACGGCCAGATTCGGAGCACTTAGAACATCGAAATAAATAATGGTAGCATTAGACTATAACTCAGAGCATGAAATAAATGTGAGCTATACTGATATAAATAAAGATGTAATTAAATGGGAAGAAGGGCTAGCTCTTCCTTACAGAAGTCCATTAATAAATGTTGTCATGGATTGAACTGTGTCCCCCCAAAAATGTGGGTAGCAACCTGGCTAGGTTATGATTCCCAGTACTGTATGATTGTGTTATCTGATGTGATTTCCTTATGTGTCGTAAACTCTACCACTATGATGAGATTATATGTGATCTCCTCGTGTGTTGTAAATTCTGTCACTGTGATGAGGTTATACTGATGAGGTTGACAAGATTAGTGTCTTAATGCAATCTCTTTTGAGATATAAAAGAGAGAAGCGAGCAGAGACACATGGGAACCTCATACCACCAAGAAAGCAGTGCTGGGAGCAGAGCGCGTCCTCTGGACCTGAGGTTCCTGCGCAGAGAAGCTCCCAGACCAAAGGAAGACTGATGACATGGACCTTCCTGCAGAGCCAACAGAGAAAGCGTTCCCCTGGAGCTGATACCCTGAATTTGGACTTGTAGCCTACTGGACTGTGAAGAAATAAACTTCTCTTTGTTAAAGCCATCCACTTGTGGTATTTCTGTTAGAGCAACAATAGATGACTGAGACAAATGTCAAAGGAATGAGGAAATCACCAGTTGGCAAACACCACAGTAATAGTTGTAGGCGAGGCCCTCTGGTGGATGCTGAAACTAGTAGGGGAAAGTCTGAGGAGAAATAGAATATTTACATAGTCTCAAAGTATCTTCTCCCAAGAAATTAATTACAAAGAGAAAAATGGTAACTTTCCAGTGGAGAAGCCACAGACGCCCCCTTAACCAAGTCATTAAAGTTAATATCACTAGTAATTAAAACATTGATACCATGTACTCCCTGATACGATTCGCTGAAATGGGCACAACCTCTTCTGGGGTGTTCTGGCTAAAAATGTGTAACCTCAGTCTAATCATGAGAGAACACCGGACACATCCGATTAAGGAAACTTCTACAAAATACCAGACCAGTAACTCTTCAAAAGGGTCAAGATTATGAAAGACTGGGGAGCCGTCCCAAAG
Organism: Dugong dugon; assembly: GCA_030035585.1. Taxonomy (NCBI): domain Eukaryota; kingdom Metazoa; phylum Chordata; class Mammalia; order Sirenia; family Dugongidae; genus Dugong; species Dugong dugon. The sequence goes on along the minus strand of CM057481.1, from coordinate 22,476,508 downwards.
TAAAGGAAGCTAAGGGGACAACGTCAGCGAGATGCAGTGTGGGGTCCTGGATTGGATCCTGAACGAGAAAAAGGCATTAGTGGGAAAACTGGTGAAGCTGGAATAGAGTCTGTAGTTTAGTTACTAGTACTATACCAATGTTAATTTCTGGTTTTGATAAGTGTACTGTACTATGATTATATAAGCGGTTAACAGGAGAAGCTGGGTAAAGAAATTGTGGAAACTTTTTCCTAATTTTGTAACTCTTCTGTAGGTTTAAAATTATTTCAAAATATTTTTCACACAATGAGGGGAAGGCAGTGGATAGCTCTCCCTGAAATCCCTCTTCTACAGCAAAGCTTGGCAAACTGCCTGTGAAGAGCTGGGTAGTAAATATTTCAGGCTTTGCACATAGTACAGTCGGTCTCTATAGCAATTCAACTCTGTCCTTGTAGCATGAAAGCAGCTTTCGACCGTACGTAAAGGAGCGGGCATGGCTGGGACCCTGTTCCTGTGCCTCAGTTTTAGATGATATCAACTAGGCATTTTTTGCTTGTTTTGTTCTTTGTCTTAGCTGTTCCACAGAGCAGATCTTGGTGCATTCTGTGGGAAGGGGAGCTGCAGCTGAGATAGTTGTACCCTGTAGCTCTGACATGTTCTTGGTGCAATTTTAGAATTGGAGATTTGGAGAGAGATTTTTTTTATTTTGCCTCTTGTTCAGATTTTGTTTTTGTGTGCCTATTCAGCATAATGGTATATGGCATGGACTTTGCAGTTGGACAGATCTGGGATAGAAACCTAACTTTGCTCTTATTGGCTGTACTTAACATCTCTGAGTCTGTTTCCTCATATGTAAAATAGTAACATTGTCATTAGCCGTGGGGAAAGAATTTCAGATGATTGACTAAGAGGAAAGGAGATATTGCATATTTTTCTAGAGGGAAAAGGGAGTGGGACAGTTTGGGAGTCTGTTGTTGGATTGGGACCACAGCCTGAGGATTGTGGTTGTCACACTCAGGAGGACCTCCGCGTGGATGGCCGTGGCTGCGAGGACTACCGGTCCATCGAAGTAGAAACTGATGTGGTGTCCAACACAAGTGGGTCTGCCAGGGTCAAGCTGGTGAGTAGAGTGGCCACAGTCCATGCCTGCGTGGAGGGGCGGGTAGGCCCTAGGTGACCACTGCAGGCCTTGGGAGAGCACATAGCTCCTGGGGAAACCTAGACCCAAGCCAGACTCAGGGAGGGGGCTGTTTAGATCTGAAGGAGCCCTTACCTCCTCAAGGGGTCACTTTCCAGGTCCAACATGGCTCCTAACAGTGTCTGTCTGGGAGAGGAGGTGGTGGTTTGGTGTTTGGCTGCCTGCCTGAGTGAAGCCCTTTCTTGTGTGTGTCTGCAGGGCCACACGGACATCTTGGTAGGAGTGAAAGCGGAAATGGGAACGCCGAAGCTAGAGAAACCAAACGAAGGCTACTTGGAGTTTTTTGTTGACTGGTCAGTACTATGCAGATGTTTTGAAAGAAAAATGGTTTGAAAAATGAAGATTCCAAAAATGAACCTCTGGTTTCCCGTTGAGCCCACTCTTATTTTGTATTTATTTAGTCATCATTCTTTCAGTCATCTGGTATTTACCGAGTTCCTCCTATATGCCAGGCACCGGGATCTTTGTAAGGAGGTCTTGCTTCTAGTGCTGCCCTTGTCCTAATCACCGGACCCTCTCTGGGCCTCAGTTTCCCTATCTGAAAAAGGAGGACATCTGCCAGGCAGCCCGGCAAATCATTGTTATGAGGGTCAAATGAAATGATGGGTGTTATTGTGCTTCGAAAAATATCAAATGTAGATGGCAAGGATCATTTGGTCTAAAATGCCCTATTTTTCTTCTTGCTTTAGCTTGGCAGAAACTGTTCATGACTTGCTTGGCAGAGCAAGGCCTGGGGCCAGCCAAGCAGCCTGACAGGCCAGGGGCTGAGAGTGGCAGCTAGACAGAAAGTGTGGGTGCTAGAAGGAGCTGGGGATGTGTGGTCTCTGCAGCCAGACAACCTTGAGCCAGAATCTCAGCTCCTTCTCTGGCTAGCTGTGTGACCTCAGACAAGTTACTCAGTCTCTCTGTGCCTAAGTGTCTTCATCTAAACAATGGGGATAATGTTGTGATGATGAGGAAATGAAATGATGATGACAGAGCAACCTAGCACAGTGACTGGCTCCCATTGGGCTTTCAGTAAATATCAGCTCTCTCCCTCTTGTTATCTCCCCCTTCTTGGGATTGGGGCTTCTTGTGGGGTTGCTGGCCTGGTCCCGTCTTCTATCTGTAACCTTGCTTCTAGCCAGGTGGTGACAGCAGGCCTTCCTGAGATAGGTAAGATCTCTATGGGCTCATTCTAGGTGCAGTTATATAATATTGATGCGGTATTGGGAGTCCCCCAAACCACCTCCCACATTTAAAGATTTGCTAGGAGGACTCAGCATATATACATATATACATATATATATACATGCATATTAGAGCAACAAAAATGCAGGAACCTGCGTACAGCATTTCTGCCCAGGAAACGCATTAGAGACTTAGTGCCCAAGGTTTTCACTGGGGACTAGATAAAGTCACTGGGTGGTGTAAACAGTTTGTACTTGATTACTAACCTAAAGGTTGGCAGTTCGAACCTACCCAGCAGCACCACGGAAGAAAGTCCTGGCAATCTAAAGATTACAGCCAAGAAAACCCTACGGAGCATCTCTACTCTGTAACACATGGGGTTGCCATGAGTTGGAATTGACTGCAACAGGTTTGGGGTTTGGGGTTTTTTTTTGGTCATGTAGGTACCTATTGCCTAGCATGTACCAAAATTCCAGACTCCCAGAAGGAAGGCTGGTGTTCAGCATAAACTGTATTGTTAGTACAGCCTAGGCACAGTAGACCACCCTTATCAGTTAACTGTTGACTAGGAACACTCCGAGAGCCAAGTTCCCAGAGGCTAGCCAAGGGCCAACCTTGCAAGCAGGCCCTTCTAAGACGGTAGCCTCGGGCCTGCTCTGTCAACCCTTTTCTGCACAAATGCTAACCCACATTACCAAAAAAAACCCATTGCCATCAAGTTGATCCCAACCCATAGCAACCCTAGAGGACAGAGTAGAACTCCCCCATAGGGTTTTCAAGGAGCGGCTGGTAGATTTGAACTGCTGGCCTTTTGGTTAGCAGCTGTATCACTTAACCACTGTGCCACCAGGGCTCCTAACCCACATTGGTGTAGTCATTTTCCAGTCTTCATTTCCAAACAAAAAAGTTGATCCTCACAATATTCCTGTGAGATAGTTATTATCATCAGCCCCGTTTTAGAGATGACAGATCTCAGAGGCAGTGACTTTCCTAGGGTCACATAGTAATGCTGGCAGCAGGTCTGTCCAGCTCTAAATCTTTGCTCTTTCTCCTTCAATGCGGTCTACAGAGCCACCTGTAGAGGAGAGTTGTGCTTACACGTCCTGGATACCCACGTTCATCTTTCTGGCCAGTTGGCAGCCCGTTCAGCCCTCTGCTCTGGCTCCCCAGCGCCCTTTCCTGGTTCTGCCCGCTGCTCTCACTAGCCTAGGCTGAGCTGTCTGGTGGAATTGGCCATCCTTTAAGTTACTGTGGATGATGGTAACCTTGCTCAGGCCCTCAGCTTATCCCTACCTTTGCTGTTGGAGAGAACCAAATTGCCTTCTGGCTCCCATCTGTCTAGTTCAGTGGAGTAAGATGTCTCTGAGGGACAGACCCCATGTGTGAGGAGCTGTAATTTGCTTTACTTTTCTTCCCTTTCATTATCTTCTGCCTCATTCATCTTAGGTCGACCAAAGACAGTCTGTCCAACCACACCAAAGAGAGGGTGCTGCACCAGGTGCTTGTTTTGGGGGATATGTTTCCTTGTGACTCTGGTCTGACCCATCACATGACTCCACGCTAGCATCTGCTCTTGTCCCTTTTCTCTGTAGCTGTAGAGAGAGGGTGGCTCCAGGGTGAGGGAAGCTTCTAGGCTGCCTCTTCCCAGGACCTGATTTCTAGGAGCAGGTTCCCTCCAGGCTGAGAGTGGCTGCCTGCTGGTCTCTTCTCCCCTTTGTCAGTCCCAGAAGGACCCCACAGATAGTTCGGAATCTGTTTCTCTAGGTGGATGTTCCCAAGGTGGCACACTTTAGCTCTTCAGTGACTCAGTGAGTGCAGTCAGCCCAGCAGAGGTAATTGTCATGAGAGTGGCATTTTCCTGTGGAGATGGGAGAGGTTACTTAGCACCACTGGCTGCTTCCTGTATCAGAACCACTTGAGTCTACAAGGAGCAGCTCTTAATTGCACCAAACCAATAAACCCTTTTGTTCTGATGCGGTGACTATAAATGGCTTCTGGGCAGCTATGCATGTGCCCAGCAGTGAGCTCCTCTCCCCACAATGGGGCCTCTGCTAGCATGAGGGTACTTGCCCATCCACCGCTGAAACACAGTTGTTACTCAGTGGGAGGAAGGTGACTGGGGGTGGGCCTCCTCCTGCCATTTGGAGCCCAGCTTGATTTAACTGCTTATCAGCAGCTTCCAGGTTTTAATTATTTACATTCCCAGTGGTAGAGAGGTCTCAGGAAATTAATTGCTTTTCTGCTAACTCATTTCAGTTTAGTTTCATCTACTAGGAATGATAATACATGGAGCAGGAGGCAGACACCGCTCCCACCCCCGTAATTTTCCGTGTCTTGGGAATGATGAAAAACCTTGAGATATATCTCACAGCCCTTTGGAAAGGGTGACTGCACAGGCCCTGATCCCCACGCCAATGCAAAAGCTCTGGGTTCCTGAGTACTGCTCCACAGATGGCCTGCACTTGGACCAAACTGGGAGCAAAATCCAAACCTTGTAACTCCTAACTTGTGTCTTTGGTCTGCTGGTTGTAGCCTGAGGATTTAAAAAAAACAAAACAAAAAAAAAACCAGCCAGCAGCCTTAGAGTCAGTGCCAGGACTCCAGCCTGAGAGTAGGCCCTTTTAAATGAGAAATTTGAAATTATGGGAAAAGGTGATTTGCATCTGAAGCCTAGAGGAAGGAAAGAATTTAGTGAGCTGATGTGTCACTCTAGGTCACCACTAGGTGGCCGTCCCTGTAGGGATGTAGTTTAGCCTATCAGAGAGGCTTATATTTTTAACGGGGGAAGTTGAGGAGAATGTCTTTCATTCATAGGCATTTCAGTTGTCTGGCATTTGTCACTTCTCTTTGGGATCTTAACTGCTTTTCAGTGTGATCACTTGTATTTTTCACTGGCAGTGAACCAGAAGCATTGAGCCTAGCATTGGTGGGTGGAGTCACTCAATGTCTGTTTCTTGCCTGCTTCGTGCTGCTTGAAGGGGGCACTCTTCTTGGCTGATGGAGCTGGGGATAGGGGCAAAAAAAAAGGCAACGTGAGGAAGCTGTTGAAGGCTAGCTGCACCCTGAAAGTCTTCAGAGCTGAGGAGACAACTCTCCCAGCAACTTCAAACCAGGGCTTACACTGAAAAGCAACTCTGAATGTGCCACTGTTCCAGACCCATTTATAAGGAAGCTTTGGTGGGTTCAGACATGAGCTCACGTGTACACTGTACGGAGGAAGCAGAGCCTTGGGACCTGCCTTGGGGATGGATGACTAGTGGAGGGTCAGGCCCGAGTTGGCCCTGACCCAGGTACCCATTAAATCACTTGTTCTGCTGCAGGCCTGGCCTGGCCTGGCCTTAAGGCTCCATGGATTTGCAGCCCAGGTTGATTTCGAGGGAAGCAACAACAGGTCTAGTGTGTGGGGTCACACTCCAGGTAGATGTTGCCTTGATCCCACCCCACCCCAGTTAAACCAGAGATGTGCCAGAAGGAGGAGTGGGGCGGAGGTGATGAGTCAGGAGAGGAGGAGATCTGGGGAAGGCAGCGTTCCCAGGAGCTTTATTAGTTTATCCAGCTCGGTAAGTGATTTCCCATAGCCCTGGAAGGGGGGGCTCATGCTGGGTCATGCTTTATGAGGGCTCTGAATTGGATTTTTACAGAAAGCATTTGGTTTTACGCCAAAAACCCAAGTGTGAGCACCCCTATGAAAGAATATATTGCGATGCATATGAGCAGGGGGCTAGGATTACTAGTCTTTGTTCTCGTTCTCTTTTTAAACTTTGTAACAGAAAAGCTTTTTATTTAGGACTCTAACCCTTAGAGAGGAGCCCTGGTTGTGCAGTGGTTAAAGCACTCGGCTGCCAATGGAAAGGTGGGTGGTTCGAACCCACCAGTCATTCTGCGAGAGAAAGATGTGGCAGGGTGTTTCCAAACATTTCCAGCCTTGGAAACCCTATGAGGCAGTTCTACTCTGTCCTGTAGAATCAGTATGAGTCAGAATTGACTTCACGGCAATCGGTTTGTTTGTTTGTTTGTTTTTTAACCCTCAGAGAAAAACCTTTACCAAGCCTTCGAGCTAAATGATGTCCCTTGGTCTGCATTCCTTCCCTCCAGTATTTGTGGTCTTAGTAATAAGTCTCGAGACCAGAGCACCCATTCATTACTTTGGGGCAAAAGATAGGCCCAAGAAAAGCTAACCTGACTGACGTTAGACCATGAGCCAAGCTGCAGAATTACCAGTCACAGAAAGTACAGGGAAGTGGAGCGGATAAGGGCGAGGCTGCCTGGGTTAGACTCTTAGCTCCCCTAGTCACTAGTTTCATGACCTTAGATAAATTACATAACTATTCTGTGACTCCATTTCCTTGTCTTTAAAATGGGTCAGGAGGGCGGCGCTAAGATGGCAGAGTAGCCAGATGCTTCCAGTGGTCCCTCTTACAACAAAGACCTGAAAAAACAAGTGAATCAATTTTATATGACAGTCTAGGAGCCCTGAACATCAAAGGCTAAGTTGAGGAATTGGACTGAGTGGAAGGGGGAGGGAGAGACAGTTCAGAAGAAGTGAGAAGTTGCCAGACCTGACCCGGTGGGAGCCCACGCCCTGTTAGCTGGATTGGCTGGCGTGCTTGGTGAGGTGGGCAGTGGTGTTCGGGACGAGTCTGCTCAGGCCTCTAGAGCCAGTGAAAAGCGGTGCTCAATCGGGAAAAGATTAGTACATGTGTTTAACCTACCACGCGGATCAAAAAACACCCCGTTTGGGAAGAACCTCTCCTATTTACCTGCTCCCTCCCCGGGGCCAGCTTCAGAGATTGCCACGTTCCCTGGGCCAGAAGTGGGACCCATCAGGCATCCTGAGCCATTCTTCTAGTCTTGGAGAGGGAACAAATTAACAAACAGGAAAAAATAATCTGCCAGCTCCCCTAAGCCAGGAACTCAGGGCAGGCACAGCTCTTTTGCCTTGGCATAAGGGGTCCACGGACTTTGAATGCCTTTTACCCCTACATAGACTTGTGTAGGCCCATTTCAACAGCGTAGGCCCTCATTAGCACAGTACAACAGGGTATATACCTGAAGCCTAACTTCACTGTATCAGCTATATGGTAGAGTGGCAGGTTTGTGACATTTGATACCGCTCTGTGCATTAAGCAGGGTCCTCACCTACCCACATCGGGCCTGAGGACTGGTAGCTCCACCCACACCACCTAGCCACCTGCAACAGGGGTCTAAGAATAAGTGGTGTTTCCCAGTCCTTACAGCCAACAGCATTGGGTGCCCATAGTCTGGCTGCAAAACCCACCCACCTACGCACTCCAGGGAACAGGGACATGCCTTTCTCCCAGACACTCGGGCAGCCATCAGCCCCCTGACTTGCTCAGCACATGACCCTCTACTGCAGCCAGATACCTGTGCCTATACCAATCATCCCTGCTTGTCTAGGACTGTAGGTGAGAGCCTGCAGCACATACTTGCTGACCAACTATATGGAAACTTGAGCTGAATCCATACAAGAAAAGTAAATGGACTGCTGGGCTCACATACCTAGTAACAGATCTAACCACATGGTAACAGGACGTTAGAGCTTCAAAGCTGCCATTAATCAAAACTAGCTCATACGAGCAGCCTATTTGGGCATATCAAAACAAAACAAGAAGCTAGGACATAGTAAGCAGACATAAAATAAATAAATCTAATAACTTATTGATGGCTCGGAGACAACAGTCAATATCAAATCACATAAAGAGGCAGACCATGATGGCTTCAGCAAGCTCCCAGAACAAAGAATCAAGAAATTTTCCAGAGGAAGAGAACTTCTTGGAATTACCAGAGGCAGAATACAAAAGATTAATATACAGAACTCTTTAGGAGATCAGGCAAAATGTAGAATGAGCCAAGGAACACACAGACAAAGCAATAGACGAACTTAAGAAGATGATAGAAGAGCACAATGAGAAATTTAACAGACTGCAAGAAGCCATAGAGAGCAAAGAGAAATCCAGAAGATTAACAACAAAATTTCAGAATTGGACAACTCAATACAAAGTCATAGGAGCAGAATTGAGGCAATGGAAGCCAGCATTAGTGAGATTGAAGGTAAAGCACTTGACACTAACTTATTTGAGGAAAAATCAGATAAAAGAATTTTAAAAAATGAAGAAACCCTAAGACTTATGTGGGACTCTATCAAGAGGAATAACCTATGAGTGATTGGAGTTCCAGAACAGAGGGGGATAACAGAAAATACAGAGAGAATTGTTGAAGATTTGTTGGCAGAAAACTTCTCTGATATCATGAAAGATGAGAAGATATCTATCTAAGATGCTCATCGAACCCCACACAAGGTAGTTCCCAAAAGAAAGTCACCAAGACATATTATAGTCAAACTTGCTAAAGCCAAAGATAAAGAGAGAATTTTAAGAGCAGCTAGGGATAAACGAAAAGTCATCTAAAATGGGTCAGTAATGATGCATATGCTTGACATTTCTCAAGCTGAAAGAACTGGAGAAAAAATTCAAGGCTCAAGTTGCAATATTGAAGAATTCTATGGGGAAAACATTGAACAACGCAGGAAGCTTCAAAAGAAGATGGAAGGAATACAGAGTCACTGTACCAAAAAGAATTGGTCGATATTCAGCCATTTCAGAAGGCAACATATGATCAAGAACCATGGTACTGAAGGAAGAAGTCCAAGCTGCACTGAAGGCATTGGTGAAAAACAAGGCTCCAGGAATTGACGAAATACCAATTGAGATGTTTCAACAAAGGGATGCAGCGCTGGAGGTGCTCATTCATCTATGCCAAGAAATTTGGAAGACAGCTACCTGGCCAATGACTGGAAGAGATCCATATCTGTGCCCATTCCAAAGGTGATCCAGTGGAATGCGGAAGTTATTGAACAATATCATTAATATCACACACAAGTAAAATTTTGCTGAAGATCATTCAAAAGCGATTGCAGCAGTACATTGACAGGGAACTGCCAGAAATTCAAGCCAGATTCAGAAGCGGACATGGAACGAGGGATATCACTGCTGATACCCGATGGATATTGGCTGAAAGCAGAGAATGCCAGAAAGATGTTTACCTGTATTTTATTGACTATGCAAAAGCATTCGACTGTGTGGATCATAACAAATTATGGATAACAATGTGAAGAATGGGAATTCCAGAACACTGAATTGCACCCATGAGGAAACTGTACATAGACCAAGAGGCAGTCCTTCGAATAGAACAAAGGGATTACTGCGCGGTTTAAAGTCAGGAAAAGTGTGCGTCAGGGTTGTATCCTCTCACCATACTTATTCAATCTGTATGCTGAGCAAATAATCCAAGAAGCTGGACTATATGAAGAACAGGGCATCAGGATTAGAGGAAGACTTAATAACAACCTGCAGTATGTGGACAACACAACCTTCCTTGCTGAAAGTGAAGAGAGCTTGAAGCAGTAACTGATGAAGATCAAAGACTACATACAGCCTTCAGTATGGATTGTGCCTCAACATAAAGAAAACAAAAATCCTCACGACTGGACCAATAAGCAACATCATGATAAATGGAGAAGATTGAAGTTGTCAAGGATCTCATTTTACTTGTATCCACAGTCAACACCCTTGGAAGCAGCAGTCAAGAAATCAAAAGATGTATTGCATCGGGCAAATCTGCTGCAAAAGACCTCTTTAAAATGTTGAAAAGCAAAGATGTCACTTTGAGGACTAAGGTGCGCCTGACCCAAGCCATGATATTTTCAATTGCCTCATAAGCATGCAAAAGCTGGATAATGAATAAGGAAGACCGAAGAAGAATTGACGCCTTTGAATTATGGTGTTGGTGGAGAATATTGAATATACCATGGACTGCCAGAAGAATGAACGAATCTATCTTGGAAGAAGTATAGCCAGAATGCTCCTTAGAAGCAAGGATGGCAAGGCTTTGTCTCACATACTTTGACTGTGTTACCAGGAGGGACCCGTCCCTGGAGAAGGACATCATACTTGGTAAAGTAGTGTCAGCAAAAAAGAGGATGACCCTCAACGAGATGGATTGACACAGTGGCTGCAACAATGGGGTCAGGCATAAATCAGCAATTGTGAGAGCAGAGCAGGACCGAGCAGTGTTTCATTCTGTTGTACATAGGGTCGTTATGAGTCGGGACTGGCTGGACGGCACCTAACAGCAGCTTCAGGGTAGTTGTGAGAGTTAAAACATCTAAATAGCTGAGATTGTTTCTAGCACATAGTAGGCACTCAAAAAAGTTGTTATAGTTTCTTCTGTAAAGTGAGAGATCTCACAGTGTCATCCTGTAGGCCAAATCCCATCTGTATTAGCATATGGACTTACTTTTAAAGATAAAGTGAACTGCCTTTAGACAGGGCTGGAGGGCTTGCCACAGTCTTCACCACTGCCTGCTAATTACATGTGTCCCTTTGTTTGGATTTACGTAGTCACCCATCTGACCCTGCAAGCATTTGGTTTTTTTGTCTCTCAAGATGATCTTTAAGCTTTCCAGGTCTGTGCTTCTGTCCATCTTTGTTGGAAAGGGTCTTTGTCTGTGAGCGCCCTAGATACAACGTGGAACCCTTGTTTCTCTGTTCCTGCTTCTCTCTTTATCCTATGGCAGAATACAGGCTCTCTGGGCTTTTCTTAGGTTACCAAACCCCCACACTCCATCCCACACCTTGAAAATCACCTTCCGTTTTCCCAGCCTCCTCCCCAGCGTCACCCCGCGGCCAGTGCACCACCCAGACATAGGAGCTTCCCATGGTCTCTGAGGCTGTGAACCTTCCTCTCCTCCTGGTTGCCAGCTAGGCTGAAAGAATGACCTGTTGAAAGAAAAAAAAAAAACTGTTTTAAAAGGCTAATATTTCCACTTTAAATTAGCCCAGTGTCAGAAAAACAAAAAACCTCAAAACAAAGGGGCATGGTTTTAGAGGTAGACTAATTTAGATGGGTAGACGTGGTAAGTTCTGTAAATTCATCCCTTAGGGCTGTAGAATAGTTAAAGCAGTAATCCCCGAGTAACTGGTCACACTCAGGAGGATGTACAGGCCCACCTCGTTCAGGAACAGGTAAACATTCTAAGCATAAGCATCTCTGACTGGTTTGTCTCCACAGAGATCTGTATAGATGTGTTTTTAAGCCTTTAAAAGATGGGATTTCATACTGATTGCTTAGTGTCTAAACTAGAAAGAGGTTGTGTTTTGCTGGCTGCAAAATCGGCTTGGTCCCTGGTGACGTGATTTTTTCATGATAAGTGAGCTTCTTTTCACGGCTTGGTGACTGAGTCTGGTAGAGGTGGTGAGCAACCAGCAAGGTTGCTATGGCAATAGCAAAGTTTCCTTTGGGATTTTAAATTGCGGTTCTGCTGGCCAGTAGTGGTAAGGGAAGACTATAATTAGAGAAGCAAAGTTATTACACAGCGATGCAATCTGATTATTTTAGGGTTCATTCTTAACCTAATTAGGGTGGACTAGACAAAACCTGAAAAAACCAAACCCATTGCTGTCCAGTCGATTCCAAATCATAGCTACCCTATAGGACAGAATAGAAAGAGTAGAATTAACTGCCCCGTAGGGTTTCCAGGGAGCCGCTGGTGGATTTCAACTGCCAACCTTTTGGTTAGCAGCTATAGCTCTTAACCATTTCGACACCAGGGATCAGACTAGACAAAAGGGACTTTTAAATATATCAGGTGAGATTTCGTTTGTTTTACGTTAATGGGGGGGTGGGGCGCAGTCTTGAGTCTTCACACAGGTTGTTTGCTTTGCTGGAATCACCCTACCTTTCTGTGGCCTTCCCAACTCGCGCTTGTCTTCACGTTTGCCGTCTCCCAACCCTCAGTGCTCATTGGCCCCCCCTGCTGTTTGTTCCCTGTCCTGAAACTCCCCTTCACCGGAATTGCTAGCTTAGGGTCTATGTCCACTTTACTCAATTTCCAGCTCCCCGGTGTCTTGCACAGGGCTGAGTACCTTCCAGATAGATGAGTGAGCAGACAGATGGGCTGGGGTCTGTCTAGAAAGCTTCAGTATGTAATTTTGTAGTTCCCATCCTGATATAGCTGGTTCTTACCTTTCTGGCCCTTTGTCATTACAGTAAAAGGATTATCGCAGTGTTTACTTGTCTCACAGACATATTAAGGGTTGGTTTGTGTTAAGCCGATACCCTCAAAAATTTCTGGTTAAGCACTTTATTTAGTGTTTGTGGTGGCAAATGTTGAATCCTGTTCATTCTTTGTTGAGGTAATTGGGGCATAAGTGTCAAGAGACCAAAAAGTTTTTCCTCTTAAAAAATAAAAGGGGTAACTTAATATTTCATCAGCCAACAGTCTCTTACGTTCATTTAAAGTTTATGACATAACTCTGGCGTACTGTCAGACATTATCTTCTGAACCGTTCCAGAAAGATTACTACATTTACATTGTGGTTTTTATATTGAGAGTACCATAGTGGATTCTAAGGCTGTGAAAACTGGAGGTAGGTATACAAGGTACCCCCTCTGTAAGGCAGACTGTTTAACTCTCTAGGCCTCCCAGCTTCCTGGGCCTGCATTTATTATACTTTCAAGATAAGAGAGTTAATTATTGCCGACTGAGGTTCAGTTTTCCTTTGCTCTCCTATTTCTCTTTGGATAAAGATGGTTTTGTTTAGAAGTCAGTGGGAACTCCCATCACACACACTGACAGTTTTAGGGCACAGTGCTGGTGTGTGACTGGATGCTGGAAAGGTGGAGATGCCTTCTGTCCCTCCTCATTTCAGTGACTTCCTGGTAGCTGCTGCCTCTTCTAACACTGCATAGGGAAACTAGAATAAAGCCTTGCCTCTTTGATCTTTGCATTTGGAAAGGCTCACCCAGCTTTTCTGTTGCTATTCTGTAGTTCAGCCAGTGCCACCCCTGAATTTGAAGGCCGAGGTGGTGATGACCTTGGCACAGAGATTGCAAACACGCTGTACCGGATATTTAACAATAAGAGCAGCATCGACCTGAAGTCCCTCTGCATTAGTCCTCGGGAGCACTGCTGGATCCTCTACGTGGATGTGCTGGTGAGTGTCATGTTGCTGTACCAGCCACACTCTCCCTTTGCTGTAGACCAGCTGGCCTACTTTCATCCTAGTGCTTTTTCCCTCTTCACATGGATGTTTTGACTTCCAGGGTGAAGATTAGTTGGGAAACGATGGTCTGCTGTCATAATTTTTTATTAAGTGTAACATTCATGTAAAAAAAACCTATTGCTGTTAAGTAGATTTTAACTGCCCTGTAGGATTTCCAAGGAGCAGCTGGTGGATTCAAACTGCTGACCTTTTGGTTAGCAGCCAAGCCGTTAACCACTGTGCCACCAGGGCTCCAACATTCATATGTTAACATACATATAATACCATCCTATACTAAAATTACAGTCATATCATGGTAGCACTTTAAGTTATCCACAGAAGTTGTCAGGGGAGGAACAAAAAGACAAGAGATGCCCTCTAGATGGAGCCAGACAGAGTTGATGGGCAGAGTTTGGACAAGCTGGCATATTCTGCTCGGAATGATGATAAGCTCTTTCCATGCATTTTTATTTAAAAGTTAGAAACCCTTTGAGAGTGGGAACTATTAATTTTCCCCACTTAAAGTGAGGAAACTAAGACACAGAGAGGTTAAGGAACTAGTCCAAGGGGTCTCAGCTGGTGAGTGGTGGTATTCGGCCTCAAAGCCAGGTCTGTTGGATGCCAACACCTGCTCTTGACCTCACTCTGCCATCCTCCCTTGAAAGCACCTTAGAGCCTGTGTGCTCTGAGCCCTCGTTTCCCAGGTGAGGACGCTGAGCCCTGCCTCCTCCTCCCCCTCCTCCTCCTCCAGAGTCTGCTCCTCTGGGAATCTTTTCTAGACCAGCCCTCCATTCCCTCCCTGGTGCTTTCTCTCCCAAATACTCCTCTCCCCGGTTTTCAGCACTTGATAGAAACTTCTCTGTGCAGCTCTAATTTTGCTTTTGTATAATAATGTAGCAGTCAGTTGCTTGTTCATGTACGGGCTCTGGTTGGGTCTGTTTTATTCCTTTTCATTAAATTTTATGGACCTTGAGATTAGCAACTGCGTCTTCTACCTCAGATGGAAGACACAAGGCTAAGCCATTGACCACACAGATTCTTTAATGAATCTGGTGATAAAGTAGATCTTGTGGACTGATAGTGAACTTCGTGAAGAATGGCCTGACTGTCTCTAAATGTCAGCCCCATATGAAACAGGGTAGGGCTTTCTGGATATTTTAAAATTAATTTGATAATGGATGGAGCACAGTCAAAAGATAGCAATGGTTACCATCACCCAGCAGGTTTTTACTGGGGCTATTCTATTCAGAATGTTTATGCTAATACGTAAAAGTCCATTTACTTTTTCCTCATCTGTAATAAGCCAGACTGTACCTTATAATGTGGTTCCTGCTAAGCCAGGTAATTTTGCAGTGCTGGTTTTGAGAGGGCAGGAACTGGTAGCCCACACTCCTTACCCTTACGAGGCTCCATAGCTGTCCAGGGACATGAACTCTCAAGTTTCATCCTGTATCTGAAGAACATTATCCTTTGCCTCACCTCCCCCTATAAAAAGGGGGGGGGGGCGTAGAGAGAGGTGTGCCTGTGGGCACGGCTGAGAAGAGGCTGTCCTGATGGAAGAACTGTATCCTGAGTGTTCCTGAGCCTGAATTGTAACGTGTTACTTCTCTAATAAGCCCCATAATCGTGAGTGTGGTCTGTGAGTTCTGTGTGGCCATTGTAATAAATTATCAAACTCAGCAGAGAAGTGGAGAGAGCCGTGGGAGTGCCGGTTAGTGTCAGAATTGGTAAAGATGGCAGAGAAAGGAGGCATGTCTGACCTCTGCCTCATAGGAATCAGCCTTGGGCTGTTGATCTTGATTGTCCTTCCCTTTTGTAAAGTTAGAGGAGGTCAGATGCCTCTACTACACCATTTTTACAGTTAAAGGATGTGATCTCATAGAACCCCCACAGCTGCCCTGTAGAGAGGTATGGGTTTGCTTTACTGAGGGGGAACTGAAGCTCAGAGGACATGCAGCCAGCAGGGGGCAGGTGGGTGTCAGACCCCCATTGCCTGACTCCAGAATGCACCTGATTTCCCCTTGTGTGTGGTGACCCGTGAGGAGTCTGAACTGGCAGTCCTGGGCCAGAGGCCAGCTTGTTCCTTCGCAGCCTGTGAAGGGAAGCAGGCTAACTGGCACTTGTCCTTCTGGGGGTCCCTCAGCAGGTACTCAGGGTTTAGCATTCTGCCCTGTTAATTTCGTTTTCTTACTGATGAGCTAGAATATTGGAAAGCAAAGTATATGTCTAGCCTTACTGGGCCATAGCACAGGACAGGAGAAAGAGCACTACACTGGGAATGAGGCTGCTGGGCCACCTGTCAGGTAGAGGGGGTGAGGTGCTCTCCGGGGTTCTCTCCAGCATGGAGGGTCCACAACTACCCAAACAGACACCAGCGTTTATATAGCACTTTTTTTTTTGCATAAAGCAACTACTGTACTGTGAAACAGCAGAGCATAAAGCAGTAGGCTTCAGCCCTGGCTGATGGTCAGGGCCACCTGGAGACTGAAATACAGTACAGGCGCCCAGGTGATTCTGATGCACAGCCAGGTTAGGAACCTGCTGTCAGTGGTGAAGATGAAGACCACGCAGCATACAGCCTCAGAACGTCCGCGAGGGATAGCCAACGGGCAATGAAAGGGTGAATTAGTGTTTATTTAAAAACACTTAGCCAACACTTACTATGCACCAGACACACTTCTAAGGGCTTTATAAATATCTCATTCAGCCTTCATAACAACTTTGTGAGATAAGTATGATTATTATCCTCCCCGAGGCACAGAGAGGTTAAGTAATACCCAGGGTCACGCAGCTAACTGCTGAAGACAGGACTCAGATCTGGGCAGTCTGGCTCTGGCCCAGGTGCCCTTCACTGTGCAGCAGTCTGTATCAGAACAGTCACCAGTGAAGAGAAGCTAGTCCAGTTGCTAGGTGAGTGAGCTGCAGTTGCAAAGGGACTGGTGATATGTTAATAAGCAGCGTTATATAAGGCTGCCCACCACCTGTCTGTTAGTTTGTTGTACTGTAGTGGCTTCTGTGTTGCTGTGATTCTGGAAGCTATGCCACTGGTATTTCAAATACCAGGAAGGTCACCCGTGGTGGACAGGTTTCAGTGGAGCTTCCACACTAAGATAGACTAGCAAGAAAGGCCTGGTGGTCTACTTCTGAAAATTAACCAATGAAAACCTTACGCATCATAACAGAATTTTGTCTCATGTAGTGCCAGAAGGTGGTGCAGGGCCAGCCAAGGTGTTGTCCTGTTATCCATAAGGTCACGATGAGTTGGAGCCAACTTGAGGGCACTAACAACAACGTGTAACACTGTAAGAGAGGTATCTAGACTTGAAGTTTGCTTGGAAAACTTACGGTTGGGACTTGGAGGTTTGCACTGGGTATTAATGAGGTGCATGAATGAAATGTTCCAAGTATAATTGTTGACTTTGAATTAGTTGAGTTGGGAAGGCCCAGGCTTTGTTTTCTGCAAATCATTACCAGGCTGTCTCTGCATGGCAGCCCTTCTCCTGGGCTCTGGGGATAAGGAGATGACCAAAACTGACAGGGTCTCAGCTCTCAGGAATTCACCGTTCACATGAAGAGGAGCAGACTCTAAACAAACACAGCAGCAACAACCAGTCTTAGCTTTTACTGTAATGAATTACAAAGCGTAGTTTTCTAAGTAACACTCACAGCTGTGAGCCTGGTAGCAACGGCAGGCATCCATGGCTGTCACTTATTGCTTACCTGAAGTCCAGGCAGTATGGTAGCAAAGACTGGAGGAATACTTGCAATGCAGTGGGGAGGTGTCTGGGGCAAAATACAGGTGACCAAACCTTCTTCAGCACAGAGCCAACTGGCTGGTGGGCCTGTGAGCAGAGATCCCCACAGCAGGCACCAGCTGTGCCCTCTCATGCCACTGCCCATGAAGCACAGCCAGGAGAAGGTGCTTGTAGTTCGGATGGTTGTACAGTGAGTGGCAGTGAGATATGTTCACTGCAGGACTAGCCAGGAGAGCAGCTGCGCTGCCGGGCCTTTATTTTATAAACACACTCAATCAGCATTGCTTAGGAATCCCTCTCCTTGGGCTTGAACAACACCTCAGGTAATAAGTGATGTCTGTTTTTTCCTCCTCCCTCGATCCCTGTCTCCCTCAGCTGCTGGAATGTGGGGGAAACTTGTTTGATGCCATCTCCATTGCTGTAAAGGCTGCCCTCTTCAATACAAGGTAAGTCTTCCTGGAAGCCGGCCCACAGCCTGACGAAAACCTGAGCAGACTGGGGAGATTTCTATGCAGCTCATATGGTAAAGATAGCTAGCGGTTTTAGCATTGAAAAATGGTGGTATCTGACGTTACGCTCCAGAAAACCGAGATTTTGTAAGTTAAAACTAAATATATGTATATATTTCTGTACTCATTTGATGTATTGTTATTTTCTTAAGAAGGAGCTCTGGTGGCACAGTGATTAAACACTTGACTGTTAACTGAAGGGTCGGTGGTTTGAACCTGCCAGCTGCTCTATGGGAGAAAGATGTGTTAGTCTGCTTCCGTAAAGATTACGTACAGCCTTGGAAACCCCATGGGGCAGTTCCGCTCTGTCCTGCAGGGTCGCTGTGAGTCAGAATCGACTCGACGGCAACGGGTTTGGGTTTATTTTCATAAGTGATTATGTATCATGTTGAAAAGTATTAGAAAACTACAGAGAAGCAAAAAGTAGAAATCAACTACAGGCAACTGTGCAAATAATATGACTGGATGGATCTCCATGGAGGTGGGAGTTTTTACCTGTTTTATACTCTGCTGTATCCCCAGCACCAGGAACACTGCCTGACACATAGTAAGTGCTCACATTTCTTTTTTTAAACATTTTGTTGTTGTTTAGGTGAAAGTTTACAGACCAAATTAGTTTCCCATTCAACAATTTATACTCGGCTTGTATCGTGACATTGGTTGCAAACTCCTGAATGTGTCAGTGCTCTCCCCGCTTCCTACCTGGATTCCCTGGGTCCATTCACCCAGCTTTCCTACCCCTGCCTTCCTTCTGAACTTTGCTTTTGGGCAAATGCTGCCCTTTTGGTCTTGTACAGTTGATTGTTCTGAGGTATACATTCCTCACTGGTGTTACTGTTTATTTTATAGGCCTATCTGTTGTATCGCTATAATGTGATCTCTGGAAGTGATTTCAGTTCCAAGTTTGAAGGGTGTCTAAAAGCCATAGTCTCAGGGGCTCCACCAGTCTCTATCAGACCAGTAAGTCTGGTCTTATTTATGAGTTAGAATTTCGGTCTACGTTTCTCTCCCACTCTGTCCATATCCTACTATTGTGGTCTTGATCAGAGCTGTCGGTAGTGGTGGCCGGGCACCATCTAGTTCTTCTGGTCTCACATATTTCTTGACTGCACAGATCAGTGGTTGAAAAGCAGCGTAGCAGCCTGCTCTTTGGTTTAAGTTAATAGCAGGAAATGGCTATGTTAGTGTGGTTCAGTCTCCCAGATGGACTGTGTGGCAAGGGACGTGGCCAAGCCTTTTTGGAATCAGTATTTCCTCTGACTGTTTGATTTATACCCTTTTCCCCTTCTATGTACCAAGTACTTTCACAGGAGTTTGGAATATTTGAAAATAAATCTATGGGTGGGGTGATCACTCCATCAGAGAGCTTATGTTAAGGTTGTGAGGGACCATAGGGTACTAGAAACTGAGGATTAGGAACTTTTAGGGAAATATCCTAAAGAAGTAATTGGACAAGTGAGCAAAGACATTGATTCTAGGATGTTCATCACCTCTTGTTTGTAATGATGAGAAATTGGAAACAACCCAAATGTCCCACCAGAAGCAATTGAAATCCACATAGTTAGGGGTTTATTGATATGGAAAACCATTCACTAGATGAAGTCCTCTCATCTTGTTTGTGTTTGTTTGTTTTGTTGTGTTTTGCTTTAGTTAATTCTTATATTTGATGTCTGGAAGAATATGTATACCCCAAAATGGCTGTTGTGCTTTTTTCTCCGTGCTTATGTTATTGGTTGATTGAACATTTATCTATATTTTAGGATTTTGTTATGGTGAATTTAGGCTACCTGTGTAATTTAAAACAAACAAAAACAAAGTTAAATAAATTTAGGGCAGAAAATTGCAGGATGGAGTGTTTGCCAGGAATGAAGTTTGTAGAGTCCCCTATGCCTAGCTGAGACTAGTTGCAGTGTGGGCCTGGTGCTCATGACTACTATGGGGGCTGGCATGTTGGATCTTGTGTGCCAGGCCCCAGCAGCAGCAGCCTCTGCTTGGGCTCAGTTGGAGCGGGAGAGGAAGTTGCCATCTGTCTACCTCGAGCCTCAGAAATGAGTCTCTGTCTGCCAGCTGGTGTCCATGGACACCAGGGCAGGAAGAGAGATTGGGAGCCAGACAAGGCTGTGTGACTGTGGCGGAGGTGTTGGGCAAACTCCCTACATCAGGATGGTAAAAGCCAGCTGCTCAGGTTGAGGAGGACACCTGTCACGGGCACAGCCATAAGCCTCACTCCCAGACCTAGAACTTCCTGCAGGCAGCAAGGGCCCAGTGTGAGGCATTGGATCCTCTGGTACTTAGAGGGACCTTTTGCACAGTCAGAGTCCTGTAGAAGGTGTAGAGGCCATCTGAGGGTATTCTCTGATCCTTCTGCCCAGCCATATTGTGGCAAGAGGGTTGGGAAATTGGGAGACACAATGTGTGTGTGTGTATTTTTTAACATACCAGTATACCCAGCACATCAAACTGGCTACCTGACTTGTTCAAATAGGATATTTGCTGGTTTGGGAGATGAGCAAATGAGTTACTCAGTACTTAAACACCTAAAAGGCTCCTGATGTGGAGGTCCAGCCAGGGCAGATCCCAGCAGGACTTCTTGGCTTTTGTGGACATTCTCTGGCTAAAGCTCTTCAGCTCTGGACACCGCCTTGTGTAGGGATGGCCTAGGGGGACTTTTGTTAGAGAAACTGGGAAAGGCACCAGCACTGTTTCCATTACAGTATCTGGATGTACTACCTCTTCCTTCCTGGTTCCTCCAGCCTAGGCTGAAGTGAATTGACTTTATGGGTTAAATGTATTTTCCAGCATGCCAGAACCTCCTGTTCCCCATGCAGTCACTACTCCCACAGAGGAGAACCACTGTCCTAACTTCTGACCCAATAGATAAGTTTTATACTTGGTATGAATGGAATCATGCAATGTGTTCTCTTTTGTCTGCCTCATTCACTGAGCATTATGTTTTGAGGCATCTTATTGGTGCCTGTAGTCATAGTCTGCTTTTTGATGTATGGTGTTCTATTGTGTAAGTATGCTGCAGTTGATTTATTCATTCTGTCGTTGATGGACATCTGGGTAGTTTCCAGTTTGGGGCTATTGCAAGTAGTGCTGGATGTAAGCATTCTTATGTGGGTCTTTTGGTGCACGTATTTATCCTTTCCTGTTGGGTAGGAGTAGAAGTTCTGGATCCTAGAGTAAGGCCTTATTTTGTTTTAGTAGATACTGCAAAACCAGTTTTCCAAAGTGATATTCCCACTAGCAAGGAGCCCTGGTGATGCAAAGTTAAGTTCTTGGCTGCTAACCAAAAGTTTGGCAGTTCAAACCCACCCAGCAACTCCATGGGAGAAAAGATCTGGCAATCTGCTCCCATAAAGATTACAGCCTAGAAAGCCATACGGGGCAGTTCTACTCTGTCACGTTGGGTCACTATGAGTCAAAACGTGACAGCACCTAATGACATTCCCACCAGCAATGTATGAGAGTTTTGGGTTGCTCCAAATCTTTGTCAACACTTGTATTTTTTTGTCTTTTTAATATTAGCCATTCTGGTGTGAGTGTTTCTTGGTATCATGTTGTAGTTTTAATTTGCATTTCCCTGATGAATATTTAAGCTGAACATCTTTTTGTGTGTTTATTGGGTCCCTGGATAGCCTTGTGTAGGAAGTCATCCCTGTCAAGTCTTTTGCCCATTTTTCTGTTGAGTCATCTATCTTTTTCTTTTTTTAGCAGGAGTTCTTTGTGTAATCTGTCAGCTATATGTATTTGTAAATATTTTCTCCCATTCTAAGTATTCTTTTTAGTTTCTAAATGATGCTTTTTGGCAAACAGGGGTCCATAATCTTAATACAGTTGAATCTACTGGTTTGTTTTGTTTTTTCATTATAGTAAGCACTTCTTGTGTCCTGTTCAAGAAATCTTTGTCTGCTCCAAGGTCACAAAGATACTCTGTTTTCTTCTAAAAGCTTTATTGTTTTTATTTTTCACCCTTACATCTGTAGCCCATTGGCATGGACTTTGTGTATGGTGTGAGGTAGGGGTTGAGAGTAATCTTTCTCCATGTAGATATCTGATTGGCCCAGAATCATTTTTTCCTCACTGCAGTGTCACTGGTGTACTTTTGACAGAGATGATGGGGATGAGGATAATAAAATACAGGCACAGCATGACTTCTTTTGTGAGACACAGGAATTCCAACGCCTATTTTTATTCACAAGAAAAGAAGTTATCTTTCTTCCTCCCAGTAAGTGGGAATTTTAATTTTACTTCTGTTTCTAGGATACCAAAGGTTCGCGTCCTGGAGGATGAAGAGGGGTCAAAGGACATTGAACTTTTCGATGACCCGTATGACTGCATCCGGCTGAGTGTGGAGAATGTCCCCTGCATTGTCACTCTGTGCAAGGTATGAGTTTGTATGTAATGGGTTATGTCTTCCCTATAGGAAGGTTACTTAATACACTGGGAAGTTATAATTTCATATATAAATGATTTTAACCCAAATTCAATAATTTGGTCAAATGAGAAGAAACTATTACTATGAACAACTCTTTTTCTTTTTAATTGGCTGATGTGATGAGGACACAGGAATTTAGGAGTGGGTTCAGAGTAATAATAGCCAGAGTTTGTTAAGCTCCTTCTCTGTGCCAGGCACTTCACTGAAGCGCCTTTTATGCATTGTTCTTATAATTCCCTCAACTCTGGAGTCTGGGGTGGTTGAGTAGTAAGGTCCCAGTCATATTACCAGCCCTGCCTCCAGCAGGCTTGCTGCCTTGAGAGTTAACACCATCCCCAATATGGGCCTCAATGTCCATATCTATGAAATGAGGGGGTTGGAGCAGGTCCTGGGCATCTAATATGTTAAGTGTGGTTTCTGTGTTAACACAGAGGTCCGTGGGCCTACCACCTGGCTTATGCTGGTGTGTAACTAGCTGGCACCACCCAAGGCTGTGCAGACGGCCCTGTATTGGCTGGGATTGTCACTGATTCCACACAGAATTCATTATGTAACATTGACCGCATCAGGTTTCATTGCACTGAAATCACATCCTGAACCTGGGGTGTATCGTGAAACTTTTAGACAGAAGCATGTTGGGACTGACGAAAAGTGCTTGTACCTGTCTCCTTCTTGAGCAGTCCCTGAACATGGACCCTCTAGACTTACCCTTGTCATCAGTGCAACATCCATGTAGCCCTTTGCATGTATTTTCCACTCTGCCCCTCTATTACAAACCTTGGTGGTCTGTCTTATCTGCCTAGGTCTGCTGTAACATAAGTACCACAAGTGAGTGGCTTTAAAGAACAGAAATGTGTTTTCTCACAGTTCTGGAGGCTAAAAGTCCAAAGCACGGTCTCAGCCATGTTGATTCTTTCCTTGTCAGTAGCTTTGGGAGTTCTTTGGTTCCTTGGCAATCCTCACCTAGCGTCTGTCTTCCCCAGTTTGTATGTGCGTCTGTGTCTAATGTGCTCTTTTTATAACTCGGAAGTGATTAGGTTTAGGTCACATCTACACTGATACCGCCTCACTGACATAACAGAGAAAACTTCACTTCTAAACAGGGTTACATCTACAAGTATACCAAAACCCGTTGCCATTGGGTTGATTCTGACTCATAACAACCCTATAGGACAGAGTAGAACTGCCCCATAGGGTCTGCAAGGAGTAGCTGGTGGATTTAAACTGCCGACCTTTTGGTTAGCAGTGGAGCTCTTAACCACTGCGCCACCACAAGTATTGGGGTTGGAATTCCACACATATTTTGAGGGACCCAATTCAATCCATAACAGTGGCTCCTACCTTGAATGGTCTCTGAGTTACAGTTCTAGCCTCCCCCCAGCCCCATGTTGCCATTTCGTGTTGCTGTTAACGCTGCTCACACCATGGCCTGAGATATGATTGCTGAGCATTCCTTTCAGATGTTTTATGTGTAAGCAGAATCTAACATAAGATATTGAATGGGCGATGCAGGCCCTTTGCTGGTATAGATATTCCCACCCTGAGGCAGTACAGCGGTGACCTGGATGTGTGTTCCCCATGTGTGCTGTGCTGCCCCCACTTTGCAGATCGGCTATCGGCACGTGGTGGATGCCACTCTTCAGGAGGAGGCCTGCTCCTTGGCCAGCTTGCTAGTGTCCGTGACCAGCACAGGGGTTGTGACGTGCATGAGGAAAGTGGGGAAGGGCAGCCTGGACCCAGAGAGCATCTTCGAGATGATGGAGGTGAGGCTCTAGTTCTGAGGCAGGTCACATCCTGACCCCAGACTTGGAGCTTGGTGAATGGCTGGTATGAGCTGGAGGTCTGTGGATCTACCCAAGGGTGGTGGGGCGGGGGCCTCTGGGCGGGTTGGCAAGGAACCTGCAGTAACAGTTGCTCATCCTCAGTAAGTTCCTTCCCCTCTCTGATCCCAGCGTTCACATTTCTGAATGAGAGTGTTGGGATTGGATAGAGTCACGTGCAACTCAAAAGTTCCAAGCTTTTGTGATTTGATGAGGGAATTGAATTCCTGACTTACTGCTTCCTCTTCTTTGAAGGGCGTGAGTACAGGTGGAGCCAGGGGCCTGAAGGATGGCATCCCCCCATTCTTCACAGGCCTGGAGGTGTATAAATTGAGACAAATGGGAATGGGGGGACATCTTCCCAACCACCTCAGGGGGCATGGGTTGCTCCCCTCGGGTCCCCTCAGCCCATCTGGCAGCACCATTAGGGCGCTTCTCCAGCTGCTCTGTACTGATTGTTCACTGGGTCTGTCTCCCTCACTGACCTGGGAGCCCTAGGGGGTGGGACCAGAGGGACCAGGTCCTGCTCACCTGTGTCTTCCCAGGCCTTTCCCAGTGTCCACCTCCACTTTCTAGGAGTCTTTGGGGACCAAGCTACTGACTGACTGAATTGCCAGGAACAGAGTTAGCTAGAGCTGCTTTTGTGTGTGTGTGTGTGTTTATTTTATGTAACAGTATACCACAACACACACCCAGAGATCATTGTTTAACAGCAAGCAAGGCTGCTGTCTACCTCTTCCTTCATCCATAGAGACAATGACTTTCCACAGAAGAATTCGAGCACTTTATGTCTATTCTCTGTCTCTGTCATCTTATTTAAAAAAACAAAATGGGTAGTATGTATAGCGTTGAGGACCAGAACATGGACTCTGAAGACATACTGCCCCGGCTGCAGATCCTGGCTCTGGGCCGTTGTGTCACTAAACATCTCTGCCACAGTTCCCTCACCCACAAAATGGGGGTAACAATACTACAGACCTGCCGCTAAGTGTTATTAGAGTTAAGCGAGTGTGTAGGTGTGAAGCATGTGACAGAGGGTCAGACATCTGGGTGCTTGGTAATGGTTAACTCCTGTTCTCTGTGCTCCATTTGGCACCCTGAGTTCAGGGTCCACAGCTGTGCATGGCAGGGGGTATCGTTCATGGTTGGTGGGTTAATTATTTTTAAACAAAAGCACTTAAAATGCTTTATAATTTCTCCCAAAGGCTTCCCTATACCAGTGACTCTCAAACTTTGTTTTAGAAGGAGCTCGCCCCAAAAGGGAATTTTATGAGAATTTCTAGTATCTAAACAGCAAAAACAACAAACAAATAATAGCTAAAATTTACTGCGTGCTTACTGTGTGCCCGACTCTTGTTTTAAGTACTTTGAACATATTATCTCATTTAATTCTCAACGATCCTGTGAGACGACTACTGTTATTCTTAGTTTTACAGACAAGTAACTTGCCTATGGGTCTCAGAGCTCATAAATGCTAGGATTCAGGGCAGACAGTGCTCCACAGCCCCTACTTGCAGCTCCAGTGCCATTTCACCTTCGCCCCTGGGGCCAGGGAACCAGAGCTCTGTTCAGTGAACTGAGCCTCATTCTCCTTTGGGGTCTCCGGGATGAGGTCTGCAAACCCTGCTCAGGGCCACGACCCTGTCACTCTGTCTCACTCTAGGTCTTGCAACAGACTCAGCATTCAGGAAATGCCTCTAACAGTGAAGCAAGAGCCTCGGGTCATTCCGTAGGCTGCTACCCCAACCTCTGCAATCTCCTTCCTGCAAGTCCAGGTTCAAGGGTATTAAAGACCTCTTAAGTCCTAGTGTCCCACCTGCCTCCTCTGTCTCCTCCTCCCTCTTCTCCATTATGTGCATAACCAGTGCTCCCTATTTGATGGACTTTGACATTTTCTCTTCCTGTAGTGTTATGATAAAAACCTTTCCAAAGTCATTTAGGAACTTAACCTCGACTTTCTGTTTCAAAGCCTTTCCATTCAGCCTTTGGACTGAGATCTTTCCCTATGAGTTTTCAGTATTACTTGGAATCTTGTCCCATATCACAGTTAGAGGCCAGAGGAGAAGGCACACAGGCTCTGCTCTAGGGGGAACACATGCTCATGGGGGGATTGGGGCACAGGGCTTAGGCCTGGGTGTCTTTCTCTCCGACTTTGTTGAGAATAGAACCAGCTGCAGAGTTGAATCAGAACTGCTGTGGGAAGATGGAAGACTTGATGGAATAGTTGGTTGGTTGTATTCTTAAAATGATTCAGGAGCCCACAGGCCGAGAGATTAAGTTTCATAGAGAAAGATTTGTGTATATCGGGAGGTTTTTGAGGGGCCCCGTTAGGGCTGTTGTGTAAGGGCTGGTTACTAAACTGGTGGGGTCCCTGGCCTCTTGACCTGTCTCAGCCCCTCTCTGCGTGGGAATAACTCCAAAGACCCTACACAGGCGTTGACTTTGGTCACATCTGAGCAGTTTGTTACAGCTTGGTGGAAGGTGAGTTAGAAACTGCTTGTTAAATGTGTTCTGGCACCCTCTGCTCCTTCATCACGCGGACTCTGGATTTTCTCTGGGCTCCTTCTGCCTCACTGCAGTACAGTGTGACTAGGCTGTAACCCAGGTGTGGATTTGGTGGACAGCTTTGCTGCTTGTTGTAACAACAGCAAGAACGCTAAGTGTCGGCTAATGGCTGAGGCAGCCTCTGCTCTGCTGCTTCCTGCCTAGGGGTTGGCATTGTTTTTACAGGATGGAGATTTTTTCCAGAATGCAACCATTACGTTAGAATTTGGGGTTTGTTTCTGTTTTAATCGTATAAAGCCCTCTAAGGCAGGTGGAATGTGTAAACACTGGGGGGCTAGCTGGCAGAAAGGGGAGATTGTCCTGTCAGAGTGGGTGTGCCTCACCATTGGGTATACTCTCCCCTGTCCTCTGTCCTGCAGACTGGCAAGCGAGTGGGCAAGGTGCTGCACACCTCCCTGCAGAGTGTCCTGCACAAGGAAGAAAGCCTGGGGCCCAAGAGACAGAAAGTCGGATTCCTGGGCTGACTTGCACACCACACCCTCACCATGGATTGTTTTTTACTTTTCCTTTCACACCAAAGCTTGTATACATTTTTCTTAACTGTTGTGAATTTAAGGCAGTATTTGTACCTGTAAAATTAAAGTCTATTTTCTGGTCTGGTTTGGTCTGGTGGAGTTCTTCAGCTGTAAATGCCATTTGGTAAGCCCTGGGGGTGTCCAGCCCTGCCTTGTGAAGGACAACTGAATCCCAGGTCTGCTGCCAGGGCAGAGGCTGGGTCATGGGCCTTCCGGATCTCATCTCCTGCTGAGGGAGTTCAGAACACCAACAACAAACCAACTTGAGTGAAGACCTGGCAGAAAATGGCCTAAAGGAAATAACCTATAATGCACTTTTTTTTTTTTTTTTTCTTTTCCTGTAGGGCTTTCAAAATAAGAATCCCGAGGAAAAGTTAATTCACCTTGTGTGTTTGGGTGCTCTGGAGGAGAAGGGAGGATGCACTCTGCCCCAGGTGGAGACGCAGAGCTTGGGCTGGTGAGCCTGCCCTGAGGCCTGGGGAAGCCCAGCTCTGCCTTCTGCCTGGGGAGAGATCCAGGTGGAGTTCCCAGGCCCAGGGATTCAGCCAGCGCCTTGGCCTTTAGCCCATCTTTCTTATCACTCTCTTTTTTGTTTATTGTTGTAGTTTAAATGAAGTTTACATTTCAAGTTAGTCTCCCATACAGAAATTTATACGTATATTGTTATGTGACCCTAATTGCTCTCCCCATACTGTGACAGCACACTCCTCCTTTCCACCCCCGATGCCCTATGTCCATTCAACCAGCTCCTAACCCTTTCTGCCTTCCCATCTCTCCTCTGGACAGAAGCTGCCTGTTTAGTCTCTTGTATCTACTTGAGCTAAGAGGCACACTCCTCACGAGTATCACTTTATGTCCCACAGTCCAGTCCAATCCCTGTCTGAAGAGTTGGCCTCAGATTGTTTTGTTCTGGGCGGATAGGGAATCTGGGGGTTGTGCTTTCTGGGGTTCCTCCAGTCTCATTCAAACCATTAAGTCTGGTCTTACTAGAATTTGAGTTGTGCACCCCACCTTTCTCCTGCTCCATCAGGGACTCTGTTGTGTTCCCTGTCAGGGCAGTCATTGGTGGTAGCCGGGCACCATCTAGTTCTTCTGGTCTCAGGCTGATGAAGTCTCTGGTTTATGTGGCCCTTTCTGTCTCTTGGGCTAATACTTTCCTTGTATCTTTGGTGTTCTTCATTCTCCTTTGCTCTACGTGTTTGGGACCAATTGATGCATCTTAGATGGCCGTTTGTAAGCTTTTAAGACCCCAGATGCCACTCACCAAAATAGGATGTAGAACATTTTCTTAATAAGCTTTGTTATGCCAGTTGACCTAGATGTCCCCTGAAAGTATTGTCCCCAGACCCCTGCCCCTGCTACTCTGTCTCTCAAAGTGTTTGATTGTATTCAGGAAACTTCTTAGCTTTGGTTTAGTCCAGTTGTGCTGACTTCCCCTCTAGTGTGTGCTGTCCTTCCCTTCACCTAAGATAATTCTTATCTACTATCTAGTTAGTAAATAACCCTCACCGTCCCTCCCCACCCTTGTAACCATCAAAGAATGTTTTCTTCTGTGTTTAAACCTTTTCTTGAGTTTTTGTAATAGTGGTCTTATACAATGTTTGTCCTGTGACTGACTAAATTCACTCAGCATCATGACCTCCAGATTCCTCCATGTTACACGATGTTTCACAGCTTCATCATCAGCTTCATCATTGTTCTTTATCGTTCCGTAGTATTCCATTGTGTGGATATACCATAATTTGTTTATCCATTCATCTGTTGATGGGCACCTAGGTTGTTTCCATCTTTATGCTATTGTGAACAGTGCTGCAGTGAACACAGGTGTGCATATATCTATTCATGTGACAGCTCTTGTTTCTCTAGGATATATTTCAAGGAGCGAGATAACTGGATTGTATGGTACTTCTATTTCTAGCTTTTTAAGGAAGCACCAAATCGATTTCCAAAGTGGTTGTGGCATTTTACATTCCCACCAACAGTGTATAAGTGTTCCAGTCTCTCCACAACCTCTCCAGCATTTATTATTTTTTGTTTTTTGGAATAATGCTAGCCTTGTTGGGGTGAGATGATGTCTCATTGTAGTTTTGATCTGCATTTCTCTAATGGCTAATGATCGTGAGCATTTCTTCATGTGTCTGTTAGCTGCCTGAATATCTTCTTTGATGAAGTGCCTGTTCATATCCTTTGCCCGTTTTTTAATTGGGTTATTTGTCTTTTTGTTGTTGAGGTTTTGCAGTATCTTGTAGATTTTAGAGATTATATGCTGATCGGATTTGTCGTAGCCAAACATTTTTTCCTAGTCTGTAGGTTGTCTTTTTTTGTAGGTGAAGTCTTTTGATGAGCATAAGTGTTTGATTTTTAGGAGCTCCCAGTTATCTAGTCTGTCTTCTGGTGCTTATGCATTGTTACTTATGGTTCGTATTGTGTTTATTAGGGCTCCTAGCGTTGTCCCTATTTTTTCTTCCATGATCTTTATTGTTTTCGATTTTATATTTAAGTCTTTGATCCATTTTGAGTTAGTTTTTGTGCATGGTGTGAGGTATGGGTCTTGTTTCATTTTTTTGCAGATGGATGTCTGGTTATGCCAGCACCTTTTGTTAAAGAGACTGTCTTTTCCCCAATTAACGGACTCTCAGCCTTTGTCAAATATCAGCTGCTCATAGGTGGATAAATTTATGTCTGGGTTCTCATTTCTGTTCCGTTGGTCTCTGTATCTGTTGTTGTACCAGTACCAGGCTGTTATAACTACTTTCTTATCACTCTTGCTTGAAATTGCTTAGTGTTTTATAACCACTCCCTGGTGTTGGTAAGATTTTATTGTTTCTCAGCATTAAGAAGGCTGCTTTAGAGATGATGTCATTTGCTGACTCAGCCTGCCTTTGTACTCTGGGGGTAGGAGAAGGCCATTCAATGGCCCCAGAAGGCATTTCCTATAAGCCTTTGTTCTACTCACAGTGCAGGGTGTTGGAATTAAGTCTATTCATAGTCGAGCAGTCTTTGTTTTTTTCCAGGGGAACTGAAACTCCCAAATCAATCTTAAAGAGCCCTGGGGAAGGAGTTGATTCATGGAGAGTATTTCAGCAATGACACTTTTCAGTTAGACAAATGGGGGTAAGGAGTTAGGAATTTATCGCCTAATGGAAAGAACATAATGTGGGTGAAGCTCTTGCAGACTGGTTCCAGAGGTCCTGGTGTGGGTACCTCCTCCCAGTGTGACCAGGTCAGTCCCTTAGGAGAGAAGCAGCTGCTGAGACTTGGGCTTAATGGGAGGGGTGCTGCTTGCGCAGAACACAGCTTGGATTTTCACTTTTCTATTTTCTTCAGTGAATGTCCCTCCAGGCGCCATGACAGCCAGTGCTCCGGACAGGCTGAAATCAGCCAATTCCTCCCACTGCTCCTGGTTGACTGCCCATGATGAAACTTTGTCAGTGGTGGCGCAGAGATGCAGATAGAGTGTGAGAAAAGTCTGAATAAGCCCTAGATTTTGATGATTAGTTTTAGTGAATCGTTTTGAGATCCTTAAATTAGAATGGGTACTATCACATGTGAAATACAGCTAAGTGGTATTTCCCTTCCGACAGGCAAATGAGGCTTTGCTGGGCCAGTTGTATAATAGACAGCTGCACAAATGGGCTAATGGCTAAGCAGTTACAGTGGAAATAAAGGAGGGATACAGATGCTAGTACCTGGTTCTAACCATCTCATGCCTTTCCTTGAAGGCCACCCCTCTATGTAAAACATGGACATCACAGATGAAATAAGACACCCAAGGAGCAAGCTGTTTCTAGGAGAGATACTTATTGGAAATTCCAGCTGTCACAGAGAATAAGGGAAGAGAAAACTGAACAGACTGGCAAAGGCTTGGAAAAATATTATTCTGGAGAGACCCACTGTTTCACTCAACAGAACCAGAGCCGCCTTCAGTGGCCTCTAAATAAACATCGAGGAGAACATTGAAGTTCCCCAAAAGGCAGTTAAGAGCTCGAGGGTGGGGTGTGTATGTAAGGAATGCAATGTTATGTAATACTCAAATTATATAATATTTTATCTTTCTGTGATTCCTTGGTCTCCCAAATCATGTAAATTCAAGCCTTCAAAACACATGAATTTAGAATATTAACAGTAGCTTGAGTTCTGCTCCTAAAGGCAGTGGTCTCACATATGAACTGCCAATAGAACACAAATCAGTTCAAACTTTTTGAAAATATCTGGCAGTATACATTAAGAATCTTAAAAATGCTCAGACCCTTTGACCTAATCTCGGGATATATCCAAAATAATTCAAGATACAAGGGGAATAGAAACATTAAACATAAAGAAGTTCTTCCCGGTATTTTTCATACCCCTCAAGTAATGGCCATAGCATAAATGCCAGTCAGTAGGGTCCTCCCCTCTGCTTCCAGTCCCTGCTGCAGGACAGTTCCAGGCAAGGAGGCTGCCATCACGTTATGTCAGCAGTCTTGCCTCTAGTGCTTTCCATTGATCTTTTGCTTTCTGCTCTTAAGGCTTCTCTGACACTTACTTTGTCACGGAACCCTGGCAGGAACCCACTCAGCAGGTAAGTATGTTCAGCCCAGAAGTGCTGGGGAATTAAGGCCTCCTGAGGCCAACCACAACCCCTGGCAGATAAGAGCCTGTGGAGAAATGCTACTCCATTTGATCCTGGGGTGGATAGTTCTGAGGCATTTTGTATGTTTGTCAAAACCTCCTGGTAGGGTCATGCATCAGGTGCTCATAGCTGTGATCAACTCTTCCTTCCCTGTTTTATTCTCCCCAGTTCCTCCTACCTGCTCCCTGTGGGATCACCTTCCAAATAAACTGTTGTTGTTAGTTGTCAAGTCGATTCTGACTCATGGCTACCAGAACACAAGCCCTTGTCTCGAGCTCTGCTTTTGGGGAGAAACCGAGACTAAGCAGTTGGTAGCAGAAGTGGCCCTAGAAAGCAGACCCCCCAAATGGGATTTAGGAACTGGATCAGTCATTGGCAGATGGCAGCAAAAGTCCTGTGAGTGGTGGTAAGTGGGTGATGATAACCCAAGACATCTTGTAGCATCGTCATTACCCAGACTGCCGTGGTGGATTGAAATGAGGTACTAGGGGAAAGGGAAGTGTTGGGTTATATGAAAGCTATACCACACGAACAGTACAGAGTCAGTGCTAATTGTAAGGATTGTGGAGTTAACTGGCTTATATTAACTGCTATGGAAAGACTTTTTAAAAAAAATGGCAGGCTCATCAGTCAATTATCAACTTGTGATAAGAATCAGAAGGCCTCCATGGCACAGTTTAAAGAGGCTGATCTGCAGCTTCAAAGTAGACTGCTGAAATTCAGGCCTAGGATTTACTTGTGCCAGGGTGGCAGATTTGCAAAGGAGACAGGAGGTGCTTCCTCAGCAAGTTTCCTTTGCTAAAGTTGTGACTTGCATTGGGGAAGGAAGGGACTCTGAAGACAAGATCTTGGACCTTCATATTCCACTGAACCCCCTGGTCTGGGCGTATAGAAGCAGCCCCCACCTCTAGCTAAAGAGGAGCAGCCATCCTTTTCCTGGAGACCATGTAAAGACCATACCGAGGTAGATGCCTCATAAAACGCTTGTCAACTTCAAACTCTGCCCCCACCTCCCCTCATTATCTCCAGACCTATGATTAGGGTCAAAATACAGCCCAGCCTGAGCAGGAAAATACAATCCCTGTTGTGGGAAGAAATAGATTACTTATCAAAATAATCGTTAGACCTGCCTTGAAAGGTAGGAGAGACATTGAGGTGGAAGTGGATCTTGAGGGCGTTGGACCAAGGGCTATGGCTTGGATGTGTGTTGAAGGATAGGACTGGAAAGAGGGTTTAGTGTCCTGGCAAGGAGATCTGAAGTTGATCCTTATACGCTGCTGTGATAGTTCCCTGAAGTTTAGTTACCTAAAGTAAATGAGGAGATAGCAGAATGGCCTTGGAGCAGAGTACTGAGGAAAGAGTTAAAGGCTTCACAGAAGTGAGCATGTTAGAATGAATTTGTCATGTGATCCTGGAGAACATACCTTCTGACTATGATCCCCAGGCTGGCCCAGAGATGGCCCACTCCCTTCACTAAAAAAGAAGGCACTAGTGATGGGGTCCTGGCATCCTTGAGAAGTTCAGTAGTAGCTGTCATCTGTAGAACTGGATTGACAGCAGGAGATGCTACGGTGGACCTGGGATCTCTAGTATTAGTGGGTTGATGGGATTCCAGAACAGCAGGAGACAGGTGGTGGCCCATAGCCGTTAGCAAACTGAGAATAATTTCTGTAATGGGCAGCAAGGCTAGAGTAGCAGGGTGCCTTGACTTCAGGGATCTGTGGCAGTGACTAACACCCCTACCCGTTGCCATCAAGTTAATTCCACTCGTAGCAACCCTATAGGACAGAGTAGAACTGCCCCATAGGGTTTCCAAGGAGAGGCTAGTGGATTCAAAGTGCTGACCTTTTGGTTAGCAGTGGAGCTCTTAACCACTGTGTCAAAAAAAAGAGTTGGCACATAGAAGGCTTACATCAGCCACCATGATGAAAAATTAAAGTCCTTCACACAGTGTCCAATTATTAGCCAGTTCACAGACCCAAAGTCCCTTGGTGGAAGAGGGATTTAGTGCCTTTAAACAAGAACCCTGCAATATCACTATGAGTATACACAAAAAATACTCCCCAATCTTCTCCAAAGGAGACCCATGGTCATTTACCAGCTGGAGAAAGATTATTTGAAGACTTAGAAAAGGGTTCTTAGTTGATCTTGATACCAGGGGACCTGAAAAGCCATCCAGATCCTCCAGTTAAAAAGGGGTTTAATGGAGGCCAAGTGATAAGTGGAGTTCTGGGCCAAGTCTGGCTCACGGTGGATTCACTGAGTCCTGGTATTATTTCTCTGTCTCTAAAATGTATAGTTGGGATAGATATAATTGTGATGGTATAAATGGAATGGAATAAGAAACACAACATTGTAGGAAGGACCAAAATTGGGAACTGCTTCAACTCCCTGTCCAAGACAGTAACCCAAAACAATACTGTATCCAGGGAGGAATTGCAAAGATTAGCACCATCATCAAAGACTTAAAGGATGCAGGGGTGATGGTCCCCATCACATCTCCATTTAATGCTATGGCTTCTGTTAACACCAGATGGATTTTGGTATGGACGAGAGCCACCATAAACCTAAGAGGTAGCCCCAATTGCAGCTGCTGTTCTGCATGAAGTATCTTGACAGAGACAGATCTGCACAGCCTCAGGCACTCGTGGCTACAGATTAGGCAAATGCTTTCTTAATCCCTATCAACAAGAAGGATCAAAGGCAGATCACTTTTATGTGAGAAGGACAGCAAGGGAAGTCCTTGTCTTGCCTCTGGACTGTGTTAACCACCTGCTTTATGTCACAGTGTAGTCTGCAGGACCATCATGCCGATCTATTTATTTTGATAAAATCATGCTCATTGGACCTGGTAAGCAGGAAGTGGTGAGTACTTTGGAAGCTCTAATAAAACACATGTTTGCAAGAGGATGGGAAATAAACACCATGAAGATTCAGGAGACCACCACACTGATAATGTTTTTAGGTGTCCATTGGTGTGGGGTGTTCTTAGACATATCCTCTAGGGTAAAGGATATGTGGAACCTTGCACCCCCACCACCACTAAGAAAGAGAAGCACAGCACTCGGTGGGCCTGTTTGTATTTTGGAGGCAAAAATGCTACACTTTAGAATACTGCTTCAACCCATTTATTGGGTAACTCAAAGCTACTGGTTGTGAGTGGGAGAACAGATAGGACTCTGCAGCCCATCCAAACTGCATACAAGCTTCCCTGCTACTCAGGTCATATGGCCCAGAAATTCCAATGAAGCTAGGGCTCTTGGATGGATAGGGGTGGTAGAGTCTCTGACAAGCATAATAGGAAAATGGCAGCATAGACCTCTAGGATTCTGAAGTAAGGCCATGCTTTAGAAACAGCAAAAAACTATTCCCCTCTGAGTGAGTGAATTTGAAAAGCAGCTCCTGACCTACTACTGGGCCCAATTAGAGCCTGAGTATCCGACCCTGGGACTGCAAGTGACCTGAGCTGCCCAAAATGAACTGGCTATTGTCAGACCCACCGAGTCATGAGGTGGGGTGGGTGCAGCAGAAAGCCATGGTATGACAGAAGAGATACATTCAGGATTAGGCCTGAGAGCTAGGTCTGTGGGCACAAGTAAGAAACATGAGCAGGTAACCCAGATTGCTCTGTCATCTACCCATGCTGCACCAATGCCTCTCCTCACATCTATGGCCTCATGGGGAAGGGAATTCCCTACAACCAGCTACTGGAGAGGAAAGCCCCAGGCCTGGTTTGTCGATGTCGGCTCTATACATTGGTGCGAGCCACAAAGGGACTGTGGCTGCATTACAGCCCACTCAGAGGTGCCATACAGGACAACAGAAAAGGAGCTGTGAGTAGTGCAGCTGGTTGTTCCACATGTCTTTTACCCTAGGGATGTCTCAGAATGCCCCACACTGCTGGACACCTAAACGCATGAAGGGAAAAGGGACTTGAGGTAAGGATATACATGGATTTCTGGGTAGTAGAGAGTTGCTTGGCTAGATGGACAGAGGCCTGAAAGGAGTAAGATGGGGTGATGAGGGACAAGGTATGTGAATGGACCTGTAGGAATTGACCCAGAGAGTGCAGATCTTTGGGAATCGTGTTAACGCCCATCAGAGAACATGTGTATGTGTCAGAGGAGGCACTCAACAACAAGGTTGTGACTTCTGGTTCTGGGTAGGTTGTAGTAAGTCATGGCAGACCACCATTCATGCTGCAACAATTAAAAGATGCTGCATACACTTCAAAAATCATATTGTTAAAGATTTCAGAGAGCTATGGAAGCAAAGAGGATGCCATGGTCTAAAACTCCGGGGAAGGGAGAGGCCTGAAGTGAGCAGTGTGTCGCCAGCTGTTTTCCTTGCTGTGGGCATTTGCAGATTCTGGGCAGAGCCGAGAATCAGGATTGGTGCGTATAGAAGGACGCTGTGGGGGAAAGGAGCTCCTGGATGGTGCAAACAGTTAATGGGCTCAGCTGCTAACTGAAAGCTTGGATGTTTGAACTCACCCAGAGGCACCTTGGAAGAGCCATTGAAAACCGTATTGAGCACAGTTCTACTCTGACACACATAGGGTCGCCACGAGTCAAAGTCGACTTGATGGCAACAGGTACTATGGGGAAAAGAGAAACCAGCAACATTTTTGGCTAGATATGGCTAGTGTGACCATTTGGAAACTTAAGGATCTCTAAATGCACAGCCAGTTTTACATTTGTTGAATTAAGGCTATGTGGAAGGCCAAGACTCTTGAATAAGGTGGATTGAGATCTGTACTCTCCTAAAGGGCTGTCTTAGTTTCCTAGGGCTGCTGTGACATATCACCATAAACGGCAGCCTAAAATGACAGAAATTTATTCTCTTACAATTCTGGAGACTAGAAGCCTGAAATCAAGGTGTCAGCAGGGCCATGCTCTCTGGAGGTTCATGGGGAGAATCTGTTCCATACGTTTCCCTTAGCTTCATGGTGTTGCCATCAATCCTTGGAGTTCCTTGGTTTGTGGACACATTACTCCAATCTCTACCTCCATTGTTACATGGTGTTCTACCTGCGTGTCTGTGTTGGTATCTCTTCTTAAAAGGACACCAGTTATATTGGACCAGGGACTACCCCCGTGACCTCATCTTAATTTAATTCTATCTGCAAAGACACTATATCCAAATAAGGTCACAGTCACAGGTACTAGGGGTTAGGACTTCAACATATCTTTTTAGGGGACACAAGTCAATCCATAACAAGGGCTAATCAGGTTTTCTATTTATTTTTGTGTAAGTGCAAAGCGGGGCTGAACATGCCCAGTTTATTCTCCCCAAATTTACAAAGTAGTTAATTTATTCTCTCCCCACTGGAGTGG
The DNA here is from genome assembly GCA_030035585.1 of Dugong dugon. Lineage (NCBI taxonomy): Eukaryota > Metazoa > Chordata > Mammalia > Sirenia > Dugongidae > Dugong > Dugong dugon. Next base: position 22,439,545 of record CM057481.1, on the reverse strand, counting down.
AAGCAATAAAGGGGTGGAAAGGGGCAGGAGTGTTGTACCATTGGACTCCCTCTACATGGAAAGAAGCATTCCATTCTGACTCACTGGGCAGGGTGGCCCCTGAGACCAGCCCTCCTCCTTCCCACACCTTCGCGGGTCACCCAGCTGTCTCGTATACAGAATCTCACTAAGCAATTTAAAATAACCCCATTGTGTGGGCAGGGCCAAGATTATTTACCCATTTTACGGAAGATGAGTCTGGGTTTTGATTAACTTGCCCAAAAAACTCTAGTACCAGGTGTCTGAGCAAGATTTGGGATTCAGGATCCCCAGTTCTCTTTCCAGTACCACCCTGCTGGCCTTTGAGGACAAAGCAACAAGGAACGTGAGCCCCATGAGCGCCAAGACTGCGCTGTGTGGTGCATTGCTGCCCCTCCAGGCCTCCCCTGCACAGGCACTGGCAGAGGCAGAGTCAATATTTGTTGAATGAACAACAAAGGACCAAGGCAACAAGGTTTGAAAAAGAACAAATAACTTTCCTAGTGGGGAAGCTTGAGGCCAAGGGACAGGCCATCTTGTCTTTGGCTTTGACAAAGGGCTGAGGCAGCCCTTAGAATATTCTTGGAGATTTGTACCCTGCATGCTCTTACCTTTGCAGGGGAAGTGGAAAGTTCTGTGCCTCCACAGGCCAGGCCCCATTTCTGTTGACACACGGCCAGTGGAGTTAAAAGGAAACATCTGTGCAGGGTGAGGGCAGGGTGTGGAGGATGGTCTTGTGTTGGGCCCGAAGTTTTCATGTTGCTTGGCCTGACATGGGTGGGGTGGCCAGAGTTTGTTTTGTGTAACTCAGACTTCCAACAGCTTTGGAGGAAAACGGGCGGGGATGGGGGCGGGGCCGGGGGGAGGGGGGATGGGAAATACTTAAAAACTGAAAATGTGCCTTCAGAGTTCTTTTCCTCTGTTTTTTTCTGCCTCTGGGCTTTGTTTCAGATCATTCTTTGTGCAGGGAAATTGGTATGAAAAGACTGGGCCTTGAGGGTGGCGTGTTAGTTAATGGACATTTACTCCAAATTGGGTCACTCGTGAGCATTAATCTAACATCACTCCTGGCCAGTACCACCCCCGCTTGTTGCCTGTGGACTGGTCTGGGTCTTGTGGATGGGGCCAGTAGGAGATCTTTAATGCTAAGAGATGAGAGCAATATGACTCCATCAGGGTTATGAGTGAATCCATTGCAGTTGACCACAGTGGTGGACCAAGCCTGGCTAGGGACAGCTGGTGCTGGACAAGGGGACCTGGGTGTTTAATGGCCATAAGCTCGACATTGGCAGCAATGAGGCTTGGTTGTTGCAACGAGCCCATGGAATCTGTGGCTTTATCAATAGAGGGAGTGTCCAGTCAGACTGCAGGAGGTACAGGGCCCTGGACCACAGGCAGATCCCTGAGAACATGTTTTGTCTGGGAGCTGCACCACTCTGAGGACAGTAACAAGCAGGAGTCTATCCAAAGGTGATTTTCCAGTTTAAAAAGTCCAGGAATGACCTCACCAAAGAAGAGATACAGATGGCAAGTAAGCATATGAAAAGATGCTCAACATCATGTATCATTAGAGAATTGCAAATTAAAAAGAGATACCACTATTTTGCTATCCCCACCTATTACCAGTACCAGTTGCCGTCGCGTTGGCTCCAACTCATGGCAACCCATGTGTGTCAGAGCAGATCTGTGCTCCATAGGGTTTTCAATGGCTGATTTTTCAGAAGTTGATTGCCAGGACTTTCTTCCGAGGCTCCTTGGAGTGGACTCAAACTGCCACACTTTTGGTTAGCAGTCTAGTGCATTAACCATTGATACCACCCAGGGGCACACCTATTAGAATGGCTAAAATCCAAAACACTGGCAACACCAAATGTCGGTGAGGATGGGGAGCAACAGGAAGTTTCACTCATTGCTGGTGGAAATGGAAAATGGTATAGCCACTTTGGAAGACAGTGTGGCAGTTTCTTAGAAAGCTAAGCACAGGCTTACCGTTTGATCCAGCAATCGCACTCAGGCATTTACCCAAATAAGATGAAAACATATCCACAAAAAACTTACACACCAATGTTTATAGCAGCTTTATTCATAATTCCCAGACATTCTTCGTTCTTCGATAGTGAGTGGATTAACAAACTGTGGTACATCCATACAATGGAGTATTAGTCAGCGATAAAAAGAAATGAACTATCGAGCTATGAAAAGACATGGAGGAGCCTTCAGTGCATATTGCTAAGTGAAAGAAGCCAGTCTGAAAAAGCTAAATGCCGTATGATCCCAACTATGACTTTCTGGAAAAGGCAAAACTATGGAGACAGTGGAAAGATTGCCAGGGGAGGTGGCGTTCAGGGCATTTTTAGGGCAGTGAAGCTGTTCGGTATGAGACTGTAATATGGATACATGACTGTCATGGATTGAATTGTGTCCCCCAAAAATATCTGTCAGCTTGACTGGGTTATGATTCCCAGTATTCTGTGATTGTGTAAGCTGATGTGATTTCCTTGTGTTTTGTAAACTCTATCACTATGATGAGGTTATATGTGATCTCCTTATGTGTTGTAAACTCTATTACTGTGATGAGGTTATACTGACAAGGTTTACAAGATTAGATAGTGTTTTAATCCAGTCTCTTTTGACATATAAAAGAGAAACGCGAGCAGAGACACATGGGAACCTCATACCACCAAGAAAGCAGTGCCGGGAGCAGAGGGGGTCCTTTAGACCTGAGGTTCCTGCGCAGAGAAGCTCCCAGACCAAGGGAAGACTGATGACAAGGACCTTCCTGCAGAGCTGACAGAGAGAGAAAGCCTTCTCCTGGAGCTGACACCCTGCATTTGGACTTGTAGCCTACTGAACTGTGAGAGAATAAACTTCTCTTTGTTAAAACCATCCACTTGTGGTATTTCTGTTAGACCAGCACTAGATGACTAAGACAATGACTTTATGTATTTGTTAAAATCATAGGACTGTACAGCACAAAATGAACCCTAATGTGAACTGTGGACTTTGGTTAATAATGATGTATCAGTATTGGTTCATCAATTGTAACAAATGTACCACATGAATGTAAGAGTTAATAACCAGCAAAACTGTGCAGAGGGTAAGGGGATGTATGGGAACTCCCGTACTTTCTGCACAATTTTTCTGTAAACCTAAAACTACTCTAAAAATAGAAGTCTATTAAAAAAAAAGAGAGAAGAGAAGCCCAGGAACCACATCCTAGGAGAACAGTTTGGAGAAAAGGGGGAAAGGAACATAGAGAAGAGAGGAGGACATGATGGTCAGTTTCAAACATGTGATGGCCTCTTGCGTGGCTGCTCCCAAGGCCAGCATCAGGGACCTTGGGTGATACTTTGGAGGCAGACCTGGCTCACCATGTTGGTGGTGGTGTTAGGTGCTGTCAAGTCGATTTCAACTCATAGTGACCCCATGTGACAGAGAACTGCCCCATAGGGTTTCCTAGGCTGTATTCTTTTTTTTATTGTGCTTTAGGTGAGAGTTTACAGCTCAGGTTAATTTCTCATACAAAAATGTATACACGTATTGTTACGTGACACTAGTTGCAATCCCTATAATGGGACAGCACACTCCCCCTTTCCACCCCGGCTTTCCCGTGTCCGTTCAACCAGTTCCTGTCCCTTCCAGCCCTTGCATCCTGCCTCCTGGGTCTCGTGCATCTGCTTGAACTAAGAAGCACGCTCTTCACGCGTATTGTTTTATGTTTTATAGTCCAGTCTAATCTTTGTTTGAAGAGTTGGCTTTGGGAACGATTTTAGTTCTGGGTTATCAGAGCGTCCAGGGGCCATGTCTTTGAGGGTTCCTCTGGTCTCAGCCAGACCATTAAATCTAGTCTTTTTATGTGAATTTGAGTGCTGCACCACACTCTTCTCCCACTCCATCAGAGACTGTCTCTTGTGTTCCCTGTCAGGGTGGTCATTGGTGGTAGCCAGGCACCATCTAGTTCTTCCGGTCTCAGGCTGATGCAGTCTCTGGTTTATGTGGCCCTTTTGTCTCTTGGGCTAATATTTTCCTTGTGTCTTTGGTATTCTTCATTCTCCTTTGCTCCAGGTGGGGTGGGACCAATTCATGCATCTTAGATGGCCACTCGCAAGCTTTTAAGACCTCAGACACCTAGGCTGTATACTTTATGGGAGTAGATTGCCAGGTCTTTCTCCCTCAGAGCCTCTGGGTAGGTTCAAGCCGCCAACATTTAAGTTAGCAGCTGAGTGCTTAACATTGCACCACCAGGGCTCCTGTGACTCACTATAGGGAGAACTTTATAACAAGCCAGGCTGGGTAACAATGGAACCAGTTGCTTTGCAGAGTGATGAGCTTCCTGTTCCTGAAAGGGTTCAAGCAAGCACATGGAGACTGTTTAACAGGGGCAGTGGAAAGGGGCATCCTACGTGGAGGGGTGGGTTAGATTAGATGGCTTTTCCAGCCAGCTTTTTAAGTCTTACTTTCAGGGGTCGAGAGACAGTGGACCACTTGCGATTTTTGAGGCTCACTGAAGCAATTAAAAAATGATGGATGACACGCCAAAACAGATTTAGGAAATTATATGGATGTGGCCAGTGCTCTGGGCAGAAGGAACAGCACCTGGAAAGGCCGAGAGACAGAGAAAATGTGACACATTCTAGATCCTGAGCACTGATGGGGATGGAGGTGGGGAGGAAGTAAAGCTGGAGATGTGGATGGGTCCAGATCCATTATAAATTAAATATTTATATTTAGTAAAATAGCACTTTTAACACACAAATATGATGTAGGGCGGCGTGCTATTCACAAGACAGGGCTTCTTTAAAAATATGTATGCATTCTGAGGGTACTGCAGATGCTAGTGATGGGCACAAGTTTAAAGCTACATGATGGACTTGTCGTCTCTTGGAACTGCTGTTGTGTCTCCAGAGTGTGGAGACCCTCCTAAGGAGACAAGCAAAGTCTAAACCTGAGAGGTCCTAAGCCCAAAGACACTCTCCCCAGCCCCAGTTCTACATATGTCATTTTACCAGCACCTGGGAGGGTGCTTGCAGAGAGCTCTGTGTAGTGCACGCACACACACACACACACACACACACACACACATGAAAACCTGCAGGGTGAAAAAGTGGAAGATATTGCTCACTGCTTTATGGAAACCTCTCTAGGCAAAGCCTCCTTCCTGAAGCGTGAAGTTCACTTACCAGGTTAAATGAGAAAGAATCACAGTCCCCCATCCTCACCCCATGAAAAGTGTGATCCCACCTTGCTTGGGGGTCTCCCAGAGTTCAATTCAGGTGCAGTGAGAGAGACCGATGGGGCTAATGTTGGACAGATGTTGAACATCTCTCTGCTACCTATCTGGACCCCCACTCCCCCCACCCCCAACTCAGCAGCCAAAGTACTGTCTCCAAAGGGGTCCAAGCACAGCCCTCTCCTGCTTAGTTCTTCATTGCCATCCTGTTTCCCCCAGGATCATGGTCAAAGTCTTTGTGATCTGGACTCATCCACATCTCCAGCTTTACTTCCTCCCCACCTCCATCCCCATCAGTGCTCAGGATCTAGAATGTGTCACATTTTCTCTGTCTCTCGGCCTTTCCAGGTGCTGTTCCTTCTGCCCAGAGCACTGTCCACATCCATTCCTTCCTCCCCTCACTTGGCCAACTCCTCCATGTCCTTCTCGTCCTTCCCCGCCCGGCCCTGGCTAGGCTAGGTGCCCTGCGAGAGCCCCCCATCGCAGTCCCAAGGGCCAGTGGGGGGCACTCCCAAGAAGTCCCCAGGGCCCAGCTTGGGTCCTGCTCAGGCCCAGGCGTGTTGTTGAATGAGTGAGGGACTGACGGGCACTGGCAGTTCCAGGCATGTCTTCCTCCCTGGAACAAAGGCAGGCTGGGGCTGTATCCCCATGTAGCTGTGGCTCTGTGTGGCAATTCCCGGAGCAGGACCCAGTTTTCTGCATCGCCTAGTGGACGCCACAGCAGAGATTTCCTGGGCCCGCTCCCAGCATATCTAGTGCAGGCCTCAACAGTTAGGCCCATGTTAGAAACACGGGGGATCTGGCTGCCTCGTACTTGGAAAGCACACTGCCTCCATTTCTCCCAGGACTGAACGTTAGAGTTGGGCCAAGGTAAGAAAACCAGGAAAGCAAAGGAGTTGGACAAAAAGAAAGTAATTTCTCTCTTGCTATCTGCTTCCCATCCAGAGTTACAGGAAGCAAGGCTCCTTGTTAGGTTGTGTAATCTCCAGACCCTAAGCTGTCTTCCTGAGGGCCAGCTGAGAAGTAAACCCTCTCCCGTTCGGAAAATGCAGAGATATGTGCTATTCCAGGGCCTTGCGTGCTGTGTGGCCCCATGCTCCACCTTGGGTGGGACCACAGTGCACACTGGGCAGCCCTGCCTGGCTCCTTTCTCTCTGGCCTGCAGAGCAGATTCCTCCCTAAATCTGATGGGACAGGGTGGGGCCCCTGGAATCCAGGGAAAAGCCTGAATTACATGGCACTGTATTTTCTTTCTGAAAAATATCAGCCTTAGAGAAAAGTTGCAACCACAGTACGCAGACATTTCCCCCTTGAACCATTTATTTGTGAGTTAAGTTTAGACCTGATGCCTGTTTCCTACAGACAAGGACATTCTCCTACATAATTACAATGTTGTTATTGTTGTTGGGTGCCGTCAAGTCGATTCCGACTCATAGTGACCCTTTAAGACAGTAAATGAGGGTGATGACAGGCCTCGCTGCTGGTGGGAGGCCTCTGTGAGCAGATGGCAGGCACAACCCAGCGCCTGCTCAAGGTAACTGCTCACCAAATGTGAGCTATGATGGCTATCAAGTTTTTCTCTGAACCCTAGACAAGAATGACTCCTTTTTAGAAGGCAGGGCCAGGATGCCGGCTGGATGGCGGGGGCAGGGTGGGTGTTTCCTGGGCCGCGAGTCTCCGTGACTCCCAGGCCTTCTTCCTTTTACAGGCTTTTTTTTTTTTTTTTTCCCTTTTGGCACGCAAGCCGCCAAGTCTGGGAGGGTTTCCTGGACAGAGGTACTTGTGGCTGCTATCTTAAGACGAGTAGCCTGGGCCGCAGCTGCCACTGCTCTCTGACCGGGCCCATTGCAGGCAGCAGCAGCGGCAGCCCTGCGGAGCAGCAGCATGGAGCTTTGGGGGGCCTACCTGCTCCTCTGCCTCTTATCCCTCCTGTCCCAGGACATGGCCGAGCCACCAACCCCCAAGGCCAAGAAGGCAGCAAATGCCAAGAAAGGTAAGGAGGGGGAGGGGCCCTTCCCGTCTCCAGGGAGCGGGTCACCTCCTTTCCTTGTCCTCACGTTTCTTTCCTTCGTTTTCCACCTTGATGAGTCCAGTGAACTTCAGCAAAGGACTGCTTGGGGCCCGGGGGAGCTCTCCCGACAGCAGGGGCAGTTGTTAGAATCAGAAAGAACCTTCGAGATCATCTAAACTGACATCTGCCCCTCCTCCACCCCAATATTTTAAAGAAACCGTTCATTTGGCTTGGCAGGCTGGAGATGCTCAACTCTCGTCAGGGAGCGCTGGACAGGCTGCACTTTGTAATCTCTGAACCTCGGTTTCTTCAACTGTAATATGGGGATAGTGGTATTTGCTCAGAGGTTTGTTGTGAGAATTAAATGATACAAAATGTGTAAAAGCACCTGGCGCGGTGCTTGGCACATAGGAGATGCATGATGCACAGAAGAAGAAAAAAATGGAATAAGTGAATTCTCAATTCCATGGTGTCTCATATAACCTGGAGGAGATAAAAAGGTTCAAATTCAAACTAATAAACCCCAAACACCTTTGTTCCCCCTCTGTTGCCTCTGGGGTCTGGGATGTCCTTGGCTATTGGCGAGAAGCTACCCTTGCAGCCCTGCCTGCAGTGAGGTCACTCTGGACTGTGTTGGGACAACATTAGCAAGATGTCATGGCAATGAACAGCTGTCCAAGGGGATGAGGGTGGGGATTTCGGCAGAGAAACAGGTGGCCAGGGCCAAGAGAGCACAGGAAGCCCAAGGCAAAGGGGTGTGTGGGGCGCCCTCTCTGAGCCCCCTCTGTGAATGCAACCTTTGCCCACTGGCCAGGGACTGGTTGTTGTTGTTGTTGTTAGGTGCCACGGAGTCGATTTCGTCTCATAGTGACCCGTGTGACAGAGCAGAACTGCCCCATGGGCTTTTCTAAGCTATAATCTTTACAGGACCAGATTGCCACGTTCTTTTTCCTCTGAAGCCGCTGGGTGGGTTCAAACCACCAACCTTTTGGTTAGCAGCCCAGCTCTTAACCATTGCACCACCAGAACTCCCTAGGCCAGGGACTAGTTAAGTACGTAAAGGTACATCAGGATGATGGAGCCCCAGAAAGCCTGTAACAAAGAACGAGGCCGATCTGGGTGCTGATGCAAAATAATCTCCAAGATTCAGTTCATAAAGCAAACAAAGAAAAGTTCAAAACAGAATGGATATGGTGCTGACATGTATTTTGAAAACAGAATTTATATAAAAATACATATTCCCTTGTATATGCACAGGAGTCTCTGAGTGGCAGTTAAGGTTGGTGGTTCAAACCCACCCAGAGGCACCTCAGAAGAAAGGCCTGGTGACCTGCTTCCAAAAGGTCACAGCCTTGAAAACCCTACTATGCACTACAGTTCTCCTCTGCCACTTGTGAGGTCACCATGAGTTGAAATTGAATTTTTCTGGAAGGATTCACAAGAAGTTGGTAACTACAATTACCTCTGGGAAGAAAACTTGGGTGCTGGTGCCAGTCTCCACTGGGAGGGAGACTAACTTTTTGAACTGTTTGGATTTTGTTATTGTTATTATTATATGCCTATGTTACCTTCTGCAAAACGTTCATGAAAAAGAGAAGCCTTGATACCACACATGGTTGTGCCCACCAGCATAAGCCAAATTTGCCCCAAAGGGACATTCTTTATAAAGGACACAGCTTCAAAGGCAAATAAGAGAATTTTTAAATGTGGAAAATCATTGCCATTCACTAAAGATGATACTTAATTATGTAAAAGAAGCAAAGAGTCAGACCAGACGCTGCCTTGGTCCTCTCTAGCTTCACACTCCTGCCCTGACCCCCAGTGGTCTCCATGAAGGTGCTGGGGTGGCTAGGGCTCCAGGAGCCCCACTTTACTCTCAGCTTGGTGCTGCCCCAAGATATCAAGGTGGAGGACAGTTATTTCCCATTGTCCTTTTGTGGTTGACAGAGATAGGATCCTCCCTGCCCAGTCCCTGGCCCTCCTCAGTCCCTACTTACTGCCTTTCTCATATGTTTGTGATTGTCCCCATTTCCATCTGACTCCATCCTAGATGTCGTGAGCCCGAAGATGTTTGAGGAGCTCAAAAGCCAGCTGGACAGCCTGGCCCAGGAGGTGGCCCTGCTGAAGGAGCAGCAGGCCCTGCAGACGAGTGAGTGCAGGGGTGTATCAGAGGGACTCAGGCCAGCAGCCAGCAACAGGCTCTGGCTCTGTTAGGCCAGCCCTGTAGGCCAGGGCTCCAGTTTTAAGGAGCCCTCTTCCCAGCCTGCTTCCTCTTGGGGAGATCCCCTGACACATGTCTACAAAACCCACCCAGGGGTGCACAGTCGGGCCTCTGGCCACTGCTGGGTGGTATACAAGGTGGTAATGTCCCAAGAGGACAAAGGCTCTCCATCAAGAGTTGGTTACAGCCCACCGGAAGCGTGGCCCCTGGAGTGCTCTGTGGAGCAGAGGCAGCATTCCACCCAAAGGAAGCTCCCAGGAGAGACCCTCCACTCAGCCAGCCCCGCAGCCCTAGGGGCCTAGGGGCTGTCGGCAGCTTCACTTCATAATTATGCTGAGGCAGGATTTGTCATCTCCATTTAAAAAATAAGGAAACCCAGGCACAGAGAGGTCCTGTGCCTTGCCTACACTCACTCAGCTGGTTAGCAGCAGAGTGGGTTTGGAAAGGAAGCAGCCTGTCTGATGCCACGCTGGGTGCCAGGAGAGCTGGGCTTGAGCTTGCTGGCTCTGCACTAACTGGCCCATCAAGGCTGGACAGAATCACACAGCTGTGGAGCCGAGGTGCACGGAAAGGTCACCTGCCCGGCACTGCCTCGTCAACCCACCTGGGCAACTAGTTCTTCCTCTCCCCATCAGGTGCCCTTCATATCGCCTCTATTCTCTACACACCTCAGATACCTACCCCCTAGATGACCTGCACTCCTCCATTTCATGGAGAATGTAGAATAGCAATAACAGTTAACACTTACATCAGGACTGAGGGGCTGACGTGGGCCTGGCACTGCTCCAAGTGCTCTGCATACATTATACACATTCATTCTTCAGGGCAAACCCTGTATTGGTCTATTACCGTATTCCCACACCCATTTTCCACCCAGAGCTGGGTACCTGGTCTGCAGCTGGAAGGAGCAGAGCCTCCCTCCTCCCCCAAGCCTCTCAAGCTGTCAGCTGAGATTCTCCTTGGCGCCTCAGGGGATCCACAAACCTCCCTGTGCCCACAGCCACCCTCTCACAGTCCCTCTGACCAAAGCACGCCCCTCTCCTGGGCCAGGCCCTCTACTCCCTTGCCCTCCTCTCTCTTCCCTTCCCCTCCCCTCCTGCATCCTCAGGAACCTGGCTAGGAACCTTGCTATGTCCAAGATCCTTCTCACTGGGCAGTTCTTACACACTCTCTTCTGCTCAGATCCTTTCGTTCAGCATCCACACAGACTCAGGCCTGTGTCCTCTTCAGAGGAAAGAACCTCTGAAGCCACGTCCCCTCAGGTGCCCTTCATATCACCTCTATTCTCTACACACCTCAGATACCTACCCCCTAGATGACCTGCCTTCACAGCCACGTTCTCAAAACTGAGTTTATGCACTCACAGTCACTATTTCCTCCCCCAACCCTCACTCAAGGAACCCTGGTGGTACAGTGGTCAAGCGCTTGGCTGCTGTCAAAAGGTCGGTGGTTCAAACCCACCAGCCGCTTCTCGGGAGAAAGATTTGGCAATCTGCTTCTGTAAGGGTTACAGCTTTGGAAACCCTACGGGGCAGTTCTGCTTTATCCTATAGAGTCGCTATGGGTCGGAATTGATTCGATGGCAAGAGGTTTTGTTTTTTGGTTTTTTTATGTGTTAGAGGGAGTGTTGTAGGTGGGGTTCCTGGGAAGTGGCCCTGAGATGGAGTTTCGGGTCCTCCCGCAGGAGGTTTACTAGGGAGTACCCTTGGGATCAGCACGTGTGGAAGGGAGGGGACAGAAGGCAGCAGGAATAGGCAGAGGGAGAAGCTGAGCTGCACTGTAGCCTCAACGAAGGGCTCAGTCGACTGTAGAGGGAGCCCTGAAGATGAGACGACCCTTCACAGGTGTCCAGAGTTGGGACAACAGGGCTCACTGGCCAGTCCCTGGATGCAGGATGCCTTGGAAAGGGGGCACGACCCTGGGGGAGGTGGTCCTCTTTTCCAGAGGCAGTCCCTGAAGGGGTCTGAGATCTTTCTACAGCACTCCCAGTAGCTGGGGCGTGGCTAGTCAGGACGCCTCCTGCCCCCTGGGACCAGGGGCTGTCCTGGACAGATGGGGTGGCGGGGACGGGAGGGAGAATGGTGGGCCTGCCCCTGCGGTTGCCTCTTCGGCTCTGGAACCCCGGGGGCCTTCAGTGACGGCCATTTTTCTCTCCCCCCACCCCACCTGCCCCAGTCTGCCTGAAGGGCACCAAGGTGCACATGAAGTGCTTCCTGGCCTTTGCCCAGGCCAAGACCTTCCACGAGGCGAGCGAGGATTGCATCTCGCACGGGGGCACCCTGGGCACCCCGCAGACGGGCTCCGAGAACGACGCCCTCTACGAGTACCTTGTCCAGAGCGTGGGCGCCGAGGCCGAGATCTGGCTGGGCCTCAACGACATGGCGGCTGAGGGCGCCTGGGTGGACATGACCGGCAGCCACATTGCCTACAAGAACTGGGAGACCGAGATCACCGCACAGCCGGACGGCGGCAAGGCCGAGAACTGCGCCGTCCTGTCGGCCGCGGCCGCCGGCAAGTGGTTCGACAAGCGCTGCCGCGACAAACTGCCCTACATCTGCCAGTTCGGGATCGTGTAGCCGGCCGGGGTGGGGGCGATCAGGAACGGGGGTCCGGAGGAGGGCCGGGGAGGGTTTGTGGGGGGCCTCCTTTTGCAAATAAAGTTGCTGCAGCTTGGGAGGACTCGTGGCGGTCTGTGCTGGGCCCGCGGGGGCAGGGAGGAGTTGTCCGGGAACCCAGCCCAAAAGCCCTGGGAGGCAAGAGGGAGGTGGTGACCGGGAGGCGAGGCTGGTTCTGCCTGGAGGAGAAAGAGAGGAGGGCCGAGGCGGGAGAGGAGGAGAACGGTAAGGGAAAACAGACAACTCTGGCCTGCTGCCATTTTTTCTTTTGATAGCTTATGTTCCCATAATGCCAGACCTGCAGAAAATTGGCAAGAATTCCAGTATACGCTTCATCTAGATTCCCCAAATAGTAACATTTTTCATCTTTGCTTTCTCTTTTCCTTTTGTTAGTTTTTCCGAGCCGTTTGAAGGTAAATTGCAGACATGATGCCCCTGTACCCCCCAAATCCTTCATTTAGTGTGTGGTTCCTGAAGACAAGGACATTTTCTTACATAAGCACAGAGCAGTTATCAAAATCGGGGGAAAATAACATTGATTCAATATTGTTATCTAAATTACAGACCTTTTTCAAATTTCCAGGCTTTTTGTAGAATCCACTTCCATGTTGGAATCCAGTAACCTCTGCCCCCCCCCCCCCCCCCCCGCCCCGTGCCCTCACCTCACATGCCCCCTGCTGGTATGGCTCCATTTCTGGAATGTAGAAAGAGTCCTCCTGGGGGTGGGCACCTGGGTGAGAGCAGAGGCTGCCCACAAGGACCCAAGTTTGCATCCCTCTCCTTCCCTAACACACCCTGGGGGCTGGTTCAAGAACCAAATATGCCAAGTGCCAACCCTGCCTGACAGTGGGTTCCTTTCCCACCCCTCATAGACAGCTCACCAGGGGTCACATTTCTCCATCTTAGCCACAACAGCTACTGTTTACTGAGTCCAATGTGTTGCATGAACTTTACATATGTGTCTTATTTAATCGTATCCACCCAGAACAAAATGTGTTGTTGTCCCATTTTACAGAACAGGAAGTCTAGGCTCAGAGAAGTTAAGTGACTTCCCTGGGTCACACAGCTGGGAAGTAGCAGAGCCAGGATTTAACCCAGGGCTGATTCCAAGGGTCTCAGCCTTTCCGCCAGCACTGTGATGACTTGCTTTATGCTACTGGAACTTTCCTGAACTAGAACGACAGAAAAGTGGCCTAGTGATTACTAGAGGCTATTGGCCAGCTCTTGGCAGTGACCTGGTCCATCCAACCATTTAGACCCAGCTCTAGTGATACCTCCTTGGGGAAGTCTTCCTTGTCCCATCAACCATAGCTATCATTTACCACCTGGACTTCTGCAGCACCTTTTTCTCCTTTTAGCGTTGGTTGTCTTTTAGCATGTCTTGTCTTCAGTAATAAATTGCAGGTAGTTTGATTTGATTGATAGGGCTGGGCTGGGCTGGAGAAGGCAGCTTGCTATCGCAGTAATGACCCGTGTGCATACTTCATGCCAGGCGGTCTGCTCAGCAGTGTCACAGAAAGCGTCTTAAGTCAACAACTGAGGAGGTATTGAGGTCCATTGGTATGGGTGAAGAAACAGACCCAGGAAGGTGCTGCCATTTGTTCCAGGTGGTCCAGCTAGTGAGAGGCAAAGCGGAAATTTCTCTCTAGGTCTTGTGACTTTGAGTCCTAGACTCTTTTGACCCCACACTCAGCCTTCTAGCAGGATAAAGGAAACCAGGGGTTTTTCAAAGTTTCTGCAGCGGGTGACTATCCGCAAGAGGGCACCCATGCTTCTGTGCATGAGCGTGGGTCGTGGTGGCGGTCCAGCCACTGTGGCATTCCTCAGTCAGGCAGTGCGCATTGCCTGCTCACCAGCAGCAGGTGGCAGTATGGGCAAGAGAATCATTACCCATTTCTCATCAGCCACCAGTGCTCTTCCATTTGAGACACTTAGACCTGCGGACTTCACACTGGGTGCACCCATCCTTGGACCTTGTCTTTATTTTGACATTTTGTTCATCATGGATAATTGTGTATTACTTTTGATTTTTTTGAAAAATATTCAATCAAAGATTATCTTGATTACTGAGTTTTTGGGCACCCCCTTAAACTTTGTGGAGTCCCTGGGTGATGCAAATGATTAACATGCTTGGTAGCTAACAGAAAGATTGGAGGTTTGAGTCCACCCAGAGGTGCCTTGAAAGAAAGCCCTGGCGATCTACCTCCAAAAAGATCAGCCACGAAAACCCTATGGCACACAGTTCTCCTCTGACACTCACGCAGTTGCTATGAGTTGGAATTGACTCAACAGCAACTGTTTTTTAAATTCTGTACCCCTGTGAGTGCTCACTCACTTACTTCACTTGTCTCACCTTAGTCATGGTCCTTCCTGAGAGTGCAGGAGAATTTTCCAAGGGGTGTACCAACAAGGATAGTTTTAAGAGAGTCGGTTCCTCAGTTTCTAGATCCTCAGCTTCCGAGAATCAGCCTATCTGGTGGAGGCCTCTGTTCTGTCTTCACATCCACCGTCACCCTTTTCCCCTCTTACAGAAGAGAGGCTGACTCTTGCCCATCCTGAATTTTACCATGGCGCATTACGCTGGTACATAAAAACCTTTGAGAATGCCAAACAAACGGACGATTTGAAATATTAGTGTAAGTGTCAAGGAAGTGAAAAACTGGGTAAAAAAATCCTTTTGCAAGTTTAGGGGTTTCCAGTTCTTTGCTTTCAACAACCTTAGAGAAGAGTCTAATCAAATCATCTGTTAATAGCCTGTGCAAAGGAATTTCCAACGATAGAGCACTTCTGAGCTTCGAAGTTCAAGTGTTGAGTGATATCAACCAAACTCCTTTCGGTCCCACCAGCTTATTTATCTGAACAAGGCTCTCAACCTTTACAACTCTAAAAATGAAAAATAGGAATAATATTGACGTCAAATCCTGCTTCATTCTAGGATACATGAACCAATTTAAAAAAAAAAAAAAGCTCCATCCATCTGAACGAGAAATTCATGTTTAATTGTGTTTATAAAAATAGGTAACAGGCCTGTGATGTTTTGATCAATTGTGCACTAACAGTGGTTGTGTCGGGGGGAATGCTAGCTAAAGAAGTTTGAAGAGCACCGGTCTAAACCCTTTCTCTGAGAACAACATTGAACTTGCATTTCAAAGGTGAGTGGCTGCGGCAGAGACTGGCTGAGCAGAAGCAGGAGGTGGTTTCTGTGACGAGTCCTTTTCTGTGTCCACTTGTTGGTCCTCACTCGTGTGCTGGAGCCTTATCCTCTCCTCCTCTTCCTGTCACCTTTGTGGCTCCTGTTCCGGTTCCCCCTTTTGCGTTTAGCCATCCTTCAGCCTTCTTCACTGTTCCCATCCTATGCTAGGGGAGGGAGAGCTGGTGGGAGGATGTGCAGACTAACCCTCCCACCCCCAGTGTGGAGAAGGGGGTGCCCTGGGAGACCTGGTAGTGGGTCCTTGGTGGCACCAGCCATGGAACTCTGGAGAAAACCTGTCCAGTCAGCATTTCAACAGCCAGTTTCTTTCATCTGCAAAATGAGGTTTAGACTAGATGATCTCTAAGGCTCTTGAGTCAGGATCTTGTAAAAAAAAAAAAAAATTTTTTTTCAAGTTTTCTAGGGCTATTTCTGAGGCCTAATGTTAGGTTCTATCTCACCTGCTTTTCATAGGTGACTCATTTATGAGAATGGCTTATGAATCTTCCTCAAGCTACAAATCATGGCACAGCCTACAAAACTGCTAACCATTTCCTCCGTTTGAATGCACTGTTGTTTCATGCAGTGTGAGGAGACAGCCAAGGCAGAAACACCTCAAAGATCAATCCAGCCTTCAGATGAAGAAGCTAGAGCGCAGGGAGGTTAAGGGACAGCCAAGGTCACCCAGCTTCTTAGAGAATGAGACCAAGAGATTCACTTTCTTTTAGAAAGAAGCTTTGTGCAAATTCAAGTTGACTGTCCTTCCAAACAGCCATCTAGTAAGTATTGAGTGTCTACCATGTGCTGATCACTTTGCCAGGAGCTGGGGTACTGATGCATGAGGCCTGGACTCCGATCCTGAGGCATTCACTGCCTGGAGGGAGGCTTGACATTTTAAGGAGCTCAAAGACTAAGGACTGGGGCTAATTTTGCCCCTGAATGCAAAGAACTAGGCAGTATTGGTAGCAAAATGAGTTTTGGGTGAAGAAATGCAAAGCAAACAGCTAGGTCAAAAGCAAGAAGGACATTAAGGTTTCACAAGTTTAACCAGAAAACATTAAGCCAGGTCTAAGTTACTCAGTGGTAGTGATGCTGGGTCAGGAAGAAACTCTAGATTTGAATTCCAGCCCTCCTCTTTCTAGTCCTGTGGCCGTGGGGGGAGTCAGAGTCTCCTAACTGTGGTTTCCTCATCTGCACATTGGAAATGGAAGAATGGTGCAGCCAAGATCACAGACATGGAAGCTGAAGACTAATTTTATAGCCTCTCTTGTTAGCCATGGCTGGCTTGTCTGTGGTTACCATAGTCTCTTCAAATCATATGAATTATTCTCTCCAAGGCCATTAGAGAAGGCAGCAGAGAAGGGCCTGAAATCCACGTCCCTTAAATCATCATCTACCCTGCTTCCACGGCCAGTTCCACTATATGGGAGGGTGAGAGGATGTACACTGGAGGTGAGACACAGGGGTCATCCACTGGGAACCTTGGTGGCCCAGGGTTTACTCTCCACCATTGTAGGTCTAGGGTCACTCTCTCTGAGACTCTTCCCATCTATAAAGTGGGCATGATGCCTCCTTCACATTGCTGTTGTGAAGACTAAACGTATGTAAGGCCCCTAGCCCATGGCTTGACACTTATTTATGAAGATCATGAAATAATGGTACTGCATGAAAAATCTTTGGAAGCAAGGCTACCCTATATAAAAGATAATGCCCTGACCTTCACCTGGTTAGAAAAAACCACAGTGAGCTCAGCTGTGACCTATTTTCTTATTACTATAAAGACAATTCTCTTCAGAAGATAGTTAGGCAAATGCAGATGGCTTTGAACTAATATGGATCATACCAAATTAAAGTTAGATCAGTGGTTCTCAGCCCCGACCAGATATTGGAATCACCTAGGGTACTTTTGAAAAACCCAGTCTACTACACTCTAGACTAATCAAATAAAAATCTCTAGGAAGTTGGACCAGGCACTGGTAGTGTTTAAATCTCTCCAGGTGATTCACCACTGGCCTGGGTGAAGCCAGCTGTTAGAATTTTCGAAGAAACCAATCAGCCCCAGAAAATCTCTTCCCATGGTCTGCTTTAGTCTGAAAGTCCTACCACTTCTAATCATTGAACATTGGTACCACACAAAATACTCAGGATTGGCTACTATCAGATAGGTTATTGTATTTTATAGATTTTGATAGGAAGTAGAGGTTGGACTTGAACTGCATGGTATAATAAGTTAATTTCAGTAGGTATAATATCTCCATGGTCGTAAGGGATCGAGTTTCCTTTTATTTTTCCACTTTAGCATCCTAGTGTGGGGCTTCCATCTTTGAGGTCGCCTCATGGTGCATTACAGCTGCTGAAGCTCCAGCCATTATATCCACATTTCAGGCATCAAGTAAGAGAAAAGGGTGAATAGGTAAGAAAGATCCCATCAGCTTCCTTTAAAGGAGCCTCTCTTTTCCTCAGAGTCCCTGCGCGGTGCAAATGATTAACATGTACATTTGGCTGCCAACTGAAAGGTTAGAGGTTTGAGTCTACCCAGAGCCACCTGGGAAGAAACTCCTGGTGATCTATTTCAGAAAAATCAGCCATTGAAAACTCTATGGAGCCCAGCTCTACTCTGACACACATGGGGTTGCCATAAGTTAGAATCAACTTGAAGGCAACTGGTGGGTTGTGGTGGACCTCTTTTCCTTACATCTCATAAGCCAAAACTTTGTCAAATGCTTAGTTGCAAGGAAGGCTAAGAAGTGTAACCTTTTAGGTGGGTACTGAGACATCCCAGATAAAATTCTTTAAGGAAGGGGCGGGGGGGGGGGGGCAAATTGCTATCGTGTAGGCAACTAGCAGTTAGTGTCATGGAGCCATTGCAGACCCAAAACCTGAATGTGGGAGGTAACCAAAAGCTAGGAGGCAGGAGAATGAAAAGATCTTGAAAAGGATGATGACTCATTCATCTGATTCACCAAAACCTGCTGTCAGGGATCTTTCAGTAGGAGATGCTTGCTGTCAATTGGGCAGCTCCTTTTTTCTTTATTTTTTTTAAAACATTCTATTGTGGTTTGGGTGAAGGTTTATAGAGCAAGTAAGTTTCCCACTCAACAATTTATACACGTTTTGTTTCCTGACATTAGTTGCAATCTCCTCAATGTGACAGCACTCTATCTGCTTCCTCCCCGGGTTCCCCATTTCCATTCGCCTATCTTTGCTGCCCCTTCCTGCCTTCTGAACTTTGTGTTTGGGCAAATGCTGCCCTTTTGGTCTCTTATGGTTGATCGTTCTGAGGAGCACGTTCCTCATGGGTATTGTTCATTTTATAGGCTTGTCTGTCGTTTAGCTGAAAGGTGATCTCCGGGAGTAGATTCAGTTCCAAGTTCAAAGGGTGTCTAAGGGCCATCATCTTAGGGGTTCCGACCAGTAAGTCTGGTCTTTATTAAGAATTTGAATTTTGTTCTACATTTTTCATTTTTCTCCCACTCTGTCCAGGAGCTTCTATTGTGATCTTGATCAGAGTGGTCAGTAGTGGTAGCTGGACACCATCTAGTTCTTCTGGTCTCAGGCTAGTGGAGGCTGTGGTTCACGTGGTCCATTAGTCCTTTGAGCTAATTGTTTCCTTGAGTCTTTGATTTTCTTCACTCTTCTTTGCTCTGGACGGGAAGAGACCAATAGCTGTCTCTTAGACTGCCACTTGTAAGCTTTTAAGACCCCAGTAGGATGTAGAACATTCTTTTTATGGGCTATGCTAATTCAGTTGACCTAGATGTACCACAAGACTATGGTCCCAAGCCCTCAAGCCCAGTGACTCAGTCCCTCAAGGTGTTTGGTTATGACTCAGAAGTTTTCATAACTTTGCTCCTGTATGCTCTACTATATACTTGGATATATCTGCAGCACATACAAATATGTATGTAGAAATATCCTCTGCCAAACCTACATATGCTTGTGGGTGTACTCCCGTACGCCATCCCATACCTGTTAAGCTTACATATCTACCTATGTATCCACTCATAAATTATTGCTATTACTGTTATTGCAGGGTTATGTATGTAACAGTATTTACCGCTGCTGGCTTTTACTTTTGTGTACCTCTCGGTGTCTTCTATTGCCTTGGTCACGTTGTGCTGACCTCCCCCTTATTATGTATTGCGTTTCCCCTCACCCAAGTTAATATGTGTCTACCATCTAGTTAGTGATTTTCTCTCCCTCTCCTTCCCATTCCTGGTAACCATCAAAGAATGTTTCTTTCTGTGTGTAAATCCTTTCTTGACTTTTTATAATGGTGATCTCATACAATATTTGTCCTTTTGTAATGGACTTATTTCACTCAGCACAGTGTCCTCCGAGTTCATCCGTACTGTGAGATGTTTCGCAGATTCATTGTTATTCTTTAATGTTGCATAATATTCCATTGTGTGTATGTACCATAGTTTATCCATTTCTGTTGATGAGCATTTAGGTTGTTTCCATCTTTTTGCTTTTGTGAACAATGCTGTGATGAACATGGGTGTGCATATATCTATTCATGTCACAGCTGTTATTTCTCCAGGATAGGATAGTGGGATTGGTGGATCATACGGTGTCTCTAACTTTTTAAGGAAATGCCATACCATTTTCCACAGTGATTGTACCATCTTACAATCCCACCAGCAGTGTGTGAGAGTACCAATCTCCCCACACCCTTGCCAGCATTTATTGTTTTCTGTTTTTTTGATCATTGCTGTTCCTGCCAGGATAAGATGGTATCTCATTGTTGTTCTGATTTGTATCTCTCTAAAGCTCGAGCATCTCTTCATGTATTTGTTGGCCACCTGAATGTCTTCTTTGGTGAAGTGTCTGTCCATGTCCTTTGCCAATTTTTTGATTGGATTCTTTGTTTTTTTGTTGTTGAGGTATTGAAGTTTTCTATAAATTTTAGAGATTAGTCCCTTGTCAGATATGTTGTTGCCAGTTTTTTTTTTCTAGTCGGTAGGTTCTCTTTTTTACTCTTTTGGTGAAGTCTTTTGATGCATATTAGTGTTTAATTTTTAGGAGGCCCCAGTTGTCTAGTTTATCTTCTGCTGTTTGTGCATGTTATGTTTGATAGTCTATTTATGCCATAAGTTAGGGTCCCTAGGTTTGCCAGGGCAGTTCCTTTTCAACAAATTCCTGGTCCCTAAGCCATGGTGTCTTGGCCTTGTTTCAGGTCAGTCCTCTCACAGGCCAGCCCTCTTCTTAAAGAGCCTGGACCTAGAAAGGTGTTACGCCCCCAGGTGCCTTCCTACCTGCCTACTCCTGTATGGTAGAATTATAGATGGCTGTCCACAGCCAGAGAGCAAATCTGTGGCAGACTGTGGCTGAACTCTGTGAAGCGTTTTCTGAATCCCCAGGGAGTTAAGTTAGTTGTACCCTATATCAGTTATGGCCCAAGCAGGAAACAAAATCCAGCTCAGACTAAAAGACTGTCATAAAGGGACTACAGGCAGTCCTCACTTTATATATAGTTCTGATATGCATAAATTTCAGTTGCCACAGTTTAGTTAAGTAACACAGCTCCCAACAAGATTGTTCATATTTCAGTTACCATAGTATATTAGCTGTGAGCTTATACTTCATGTAGTTGCTAAATCATAACCGCACTGCTAGCTCTTCAGTCCACAAATCACTATACAAATAACAAATATGCATCATATCAGTGACCAGTCACATCACTTCTTTCAAAGTCTGTTGGTGATTGGCCACTATGCATTTTATTCAGTTCATGCAGACCACAAAGCATGTAATTGTATTGCTTCCTTGTCTCCCAGTGATAAATCCACATTATATGTCACAAAAATGGATCATTGAAAGAGGGAATTGGCCAATAAAGATGAAAATGCAGTCAAGAAATAAAAAGTAATGATACTGGAAGTGAAATCTGAATCAAATATAAATAAATGAAATGAGTGTGGAAATGTTGACACTGCCATCATTCAAGAGACTCTGGGTATGCGAGACTGTCTCAGTCATCTTGTGCTGCTACAACAGAAATACCGCAAGTGGATGGCTTTAGCAAACAGAAGGTTATTCTCTCACACTATAGTAGGCTAGAAGTCTGAATTCAGGGTGCCAGCTCCAGGGGAAGTCTTTCTCTCTCTGTTGGCTCTGGAGGAAGGTCCTTGACATCAATCTTCCCCTGGTCGAGGAGCTTCTCAGGCGCAGGTACTCTGAGTCCAAAGTACGTGCTCTGCTCCCTGTGCTGCTTTCTTGGTGGTACGAGGTCCCCATGTCTCTATGCTCGCTTCTCTCTTTTATATCTCAAAAGAGATTGGCTTAAGACACAACCTAATCTTGTTAATTGAGCCCTGCCTCATTAACATAACTGCCTCTAATCTTGCCTCAGTAATATCATAGAGGTAGGATTTACAGCACATAGGATAATCACACCAGATGACCCAATACTGGGATTCATGGCCTAGCCAAGTTGATATATATTTTGGGGGGACACAATTCAACCCATGACAGGGACTAATGGACCATAACTACCACAACCTCTGCCAGACTGAGCCCAGAACAACTAGATGGTGCCCGACTACCACCACGGACTGCTCTGACAGGGATCACAATAGAGGATCCCGGACAGAGCAGGAGAAAAATGTAGAACAAAATTCAAATTCACAACAAAAAGACCAGACTTGCTGGTTTGACAGAGACTGGAGAAACCTCGAGAGTGTGACCCCCGGAGACCCTTATAGCTCAGTACTGAAGTCACTCCTGAGGTTCACCCTTCAGCTAAAGATTAGACGGGGGAGCCCTGGTGGCATAGTGGTTAAGAACTACGGCTGTTAACCAAAAGTTCGGCAGTTTGAACCCACCAGCCGCTCCTTGGAAACCCTATGGGGCAGTTCTCCTCTGTCCTATAAGGTCGCTAGGAGTCGGAATCAACCGAACGGCAACGGGTATAGGGCAAACACTAACATACATGAGGAACGTGTTTCATAGTTCAGTCACGTGTTCGAGACTAAGTGGGCCCACCAGCCCAAAAGCAAGGACAAGAAGGCAGGAAGGGACAGGAAAACCGGACGAACGGAAACAGGGAACCCGTGGTGGAGAAGGGGAGAGTGTTGACACATCGAGGGGTTGGCAACCAATGTTACAAAACAATTTGCGTATTAATGGTTTAATGAGAAACTCATTGGCTCTGTAAACTTTCACTAAAGCACAATTAAAAAAAGAGAGGGAGAGAGACTGTAGGTATGCAGCTGGAGGAACTTGGCGAAGGTGAACTTACTGACACAGATAAGGAAAGTGGCTGTGAGGAAAAAGATGACGTTGTCTCAGGGGAGGTGATGCCAGCATATGAAAACCACATTAAAAGAGCTCTCAGAGATCTTTCACGACATTGATTGCACAATGGATAAAATGTTGGAAGCTTATCCAAACTTAGAAAGGAATATGACAGTTCGCGAAGGCATAGAGAAGAGGCCGCACCATCCTGAGAGTTATACGTGAGAAGGAGGAAAGCGCTCTCCAGACTACTCTTGGTAAATTTTTTTTTCTTACAAAGAAGTAAAACACTTTGATTCTCCATGTTTCCAATGTTTTAAATTGTTGTTGCTGCTAATTGCCATCATGGCGACCTTATGTATAACAGGTGGAAAAACACTGTTGGTCCTGCACCTTCCACTCATTCTTTTGTCTGTGTGAGCCCATTGTTGCAGCCACCCTGTCAATCCATCTTATGGAGGGTTTCCCCTGTTTTTGCTGACCCTCTACTTTACTGAACATGATGTCTGTTTCTAGTGATGGCTGTTTTAAATATTAATTTTACCAATTTTTCATTTGTCTCTACATTACAACCAACAAGAGAGTTTTTAATGTTTTGACAAGAATTTTTGAAAGTCACGGAACAATCATAATTTTTCCCATTGATTGTTAAGATTGCTTTTGCAAGGTTTCAGCTTGCATGGTCATTTTTATGCCAAGTGAGGACTTCCTGTAATCCTGTAATGACAGAGGTATGGGCAGGATTAGGCAAACCAACAGTGGGTACTGGGGCATTCAGAGGCTAGCCACGGCAGGAAGCACCCCGGAGGGCAGAAGGACCAGGGGAGCCAATAGTGCTACAGGCGGTCGTGGGGAGGGACCACACAATAAGAGATGTTGATGTGAAGGGACACAGCCAGAGCCAGAAAGTGGATCCCAAAGCACAGAGGGGGCTGGGAGGAAATGCCCCAATGCTTGTCTCTGCCCACCCACCCATCTCTTGCAGAGGCTTCCCGTTGGCCAAACCCATCTGAAGGCCAGCTAGCAGTAAGGCCAGGTGATGGGGTATGTAAGGTTCAGGCTCCCTGGGCAGAGAACCAGGTGGAGAGAGAGGAGCCTGGATAAGATGGGGGTGGCACTCTTTGTTCAGACCTCTCGCCTCACACTTAATTAACAAGGTAGTGTTATTTTGATGTCCATGTCTCTCAAACCAAAAAAACCAAACCCACTGCCGTCCAGTTGATTCTGACTCATAGTGACCCTATAGGACAGAGCAGAACTGCCCCATAGGGTTTCCCAGGATCGGCTGGTGGATTTGAACTGCCAACTTTTTTGGTTGGCAGCCAAACGCTTAACCACTGTGCCACCAGGGCTCCTTCTATGTCTGCAACAGAGGGCAAAGTCATGTGCATCTTTGATTTGCATGTCTAACCACCTGCTGACACATTACTATTAAAAAAAAACCCCAAACCAAACCTACTGCCGTTGATTCCAACTCATAGCAACCCTCTAGGACAGAATAGAACTGCCCCATAGGGTTTCCAAGGAGCAGCTGGTGGATTCGAACTGCTAACTGGTGGTTAGCAGCCTGAGTGCTTAACCTTTGCACCACCAGGGCTCCAACATTACTATTAGTAAAGATAAAATGAACATAGGGGTAATGAAATCAATGCGCTCTGTTCCATGTCTTGCACTAACTGAATGAATTCAATTTCAAATATAATTCCACTTCAAATCTATTTCAATTCTCACCTGCAGATGTAGTACTTCTTCCTCCGACCCTGACCACCAGAGCTGTCAGATCTCACAAATTAAAAGTGCACAGTCTTCCAGACTGCCGAGTCTACCCAAGACCTTGAATGCCAGCCACAAGCTTGGGGTCCCCATGACTCCCTCACTTCTGATTTGCTGGCTATAAATCTGGGGTTTCTCTCTACCCCTTCAGGATGTCAGCCATAAGCTCAGGGGTCGCCAGGGCCACCCTCCCTTCTGACCTGCTGGCTCCCACTACTCCCTTAGGTTAAATAATTCACTAGAACAATCATAGAACTCACAGAAAGCACTATACTTATGATTACATTTTTATTGCAGCAGAAAGGATACAAATGAAGTGTCGCATAGGGCTAGATCTGGGAGGGCTCCCAATGCTGGGCTTCCACGTCCCAAAAGGGACACACTACCCTCCCACGGGCATGGATGTCTATCACCAACAGGGAAGTCTATGGAGTTGCCTTGTCCAGAACGTTTATTAGGGCCTCAGTACATTGGCACAATTGACTGAGCTCAAGCTCCAGCTTCCTTCCCTAGGGGTTGGACTGATACTCCTTGGTGGGCCTTTCTGGCCTGGCCAGCCACCACCTAAGTCACTTCATTAGCATAAACCCTCAGTTGTGATCTCAAGCCCCTATAGATAAAAAACTCGTTCCAACTCATAGTGACCCTATAGGACAGGGTAGAACTGCCCCATAGGGTTTCCAAGGAACGGCTGGTGGATTTGCATCGCTGACCTTTTGGTGAGCAGCTGTAACACTTAACCACTGCGCCACCAGGGCTCCTATAGATAAAAGACACTTCAATTACTAGAGAAATTTCAAGGTTTTAGAGATTCTTCCTCAGGAACCAAGGACAAAGACCAGATTCTTTGGGTGAAGTTAACCCCACCAATAAGATTCTAGGTTTCCATTTTCTCACCGTAGGGCTCCTAATATCCACTCATGCACCCGAATTCCCTTGGAGCTTCTTATACTGGATGGGACACAAAATGGGACATAAAATGCAGAATAAGGGGTTAACGGGGAGGGGAACAAGCAAATGAAGTATTTTTTCTGGCTCCAAAAGGTGTTTTGAGGTTCTAACAGACACATGTGCTTCAAATGTCTCAGATAAGCATTTTCCAGGTGGAACGCCTCCCATTAATCCTCAAACCTCATAGAACCTCTCAATGTTTTTCAGCCAGTGTTCATAAGAAAATTTCCTATTGACAGCTCCCCAAACAGTTGATTTTAAAGAAGATGGGCTGGGAAAGTTTCAAATTATATTCCAAACACAACTGACAGAGTGGCAGGTCAGGTGCGACTATATCGCTCTCTGATGTTACTGCATAAAAAGCATATTGCTTGGCATCGAGTTTTAAAGTACTTTACTTTCACATGATAGTTTCTGTAACTCCTCTAAGGGATTTGTGTGTGTGTTAGTTACATTTTCGGAGATCTATTGGGGATTTGGAATAGTCATTAAACAAAAACTTGCCACTTAAGTGGGAAAGAGGCTCTATGCCATTCTCCTGCAGAAAGCTGGATTTTGATGTTAGATGGCTGCATGTAGTTCTGTTGCTCTGGGGCTGATTCAGGGCTGATCCTCTCCACCTCTGTGAGCTCCCAGGGAACGACTCCAACCCCTGGGGGTCTCCACACTAGGCCTGTGTAGAACGCTCCTCTGTGCCCATTTAGGTCATCCATGTTGCTAGCTTCCTTGAAGAGGACTGAGAGATGAGGCAGGGCAGGGTTTCACAACCTTGACACTAGACATTTTTGGCCAGAGAATTCTTTGTTGCGGGGGGCTGTCCTGAGCACTGTAGGATGTTTAGCAGGATCCCTGGCCTCTACCCACTGGATAGCAGTAGCATCCCTCGTCCTTGTTGTGACACCCAAAAATGTTTCCAGACATTGCCAAATGCCCTCCAGGGGGCAAAATCACCCCAGGTGAGAACCACTGAGGTGCAGGGTACCTGCAAAGCCCCTCACTGAAAGGTGCCATGCAAAAACATACAGTAGCTGAGGCAGACCTTATTTCTTTGACGCTTCAAATTCTACAATGCTGTCACTTCACGTGACTTATAGAAACCCTATTTCCCAAACCAAAATTCAAGACATATGAATTGACAAAGGCTTTTTTTTTTTTTTTTACACTCTTCCATGGATTTATTTATTCACCAGCAGTACACAGTTTAATCACCTTTATATAGGTTTTTCTCCCGCTCTCTTCCCCTTTAACCTTCGCAGTCATTTCAACGGATAAATCTCTTGCCTGTCTAATCTTGTCTTGGCGTCTGCTTCTAGGAGCACCTGACTGACTCAGCGACCCCCCAGAAAAGTGGTGCTGGCAACCCGAGAAACACACAACCATGGAGGGTGTTGTTGAGATGACTCTAACAGAACCTGCTGCAGAAAGCAGAGGTGACTGACAGCCGCGGCTGCCACCCCAGGGACGCTGGGACCACGCTCCTTCTCTGGCTGCCTGCCTGCACTGACTGAGCAGGGCGGGGACCACAATGCCGAACCGCTCCTGCCCTAGGAGGGTTTTCCTGTAACAGGAAACTTTAGCTTGGCGATTCCACAACGGTTTGGCCAAGATCGCCTCAAAACTGCACCACAGTCTGAGGTTCCTGCTACCCAGACCTCCTTTTCTTCTCTGTTTTCACAGGTGTCGGGCCTGTACTACAGACTGAAGGCCCTCCCTAGCTACTCCTGCTCCCATGAGCCCTTGAGCCTTCAGAAAGGTTTCCCCAAATAAACCTCTTGCAGTTCTAATCCCATTTTATCGTCTGCTTCTCAGAGGACCAGCTAAGTAATGAATCCCCTTCACTAAATTATATACAACAACACAATATTCAGCAAAACTGTATCCAACGTAATTGGATAATTACATTAGTTAAAATCAGGGCTGTATCAGAAAATCGAGATGTACCATTAGCCCAACTATGTTTCCCTCGGACGTGCTCTCTGAAGAATGTTTTGCAATTCTAAGTGAGGGTTCTTTGTACTAAGGAATGGCCAATCTATATTGCCTTCCCCACCCATCTACCTGGAACTTACGAGGAATTCAGAAGATATCTGCATACCAGTATTATGCTAATTCTTTTCTTTTTTCCCTGACCTGGTTTTGGAATCCTGTTATATCCAGATACAGAGGAATGGGATCCCGGATCCATTCAGGTGAGAGAGATACGACTCCTCTAAGCTACGATGCTTTCACTCTCATCCCCAAAGAAACAAACCTTATTCTTGTCCATTCCCTCCTCTTCAAATCTGAAGATATGAGATTGCGATATAAAGCAGGTTGGAATTTGAGGATGAAGGCTTTGTAGTGAAAAAGAGAACAGTAATCCCTGACAGCTGAGAGCTGGCCTGGTGCTCACTGCCAATCTTATATCACCAACATCAGATATGGTCCGACAAAAACAAGACCATCCCGTACTCATGTCTGAGCACAGACAAAAACAAGGTCACTGGGCAAACCACAAAATTCACTAAACATCCCCCTCCTCCAGCTAACACAAGTGCCTGCTGTTTCTTCACCAATCCCAGCTTTAGCATTGCTGCACTCTTCCCACCTTGTATACAAAAATTGATACCCAATCACAGAATTGCCTCTGCTTCCTTGAAACTTCCCCCAAATCACTGAAGGCAAGCCCAAATCCTATCATAAGTACTTTTTAACACCTTACTGAGAAGCTCCATGGTTCTCCATAGCATACAGTCTCCTTCATCGTAGCAAGTCAATAAATCCAACTTGGTTTGACTACAGGTATGTTCCTGTGGTCTCTGGCGGCAGGGCATCGACAGTTGGTGGTCAGGTCGTAGCCTCTTCCAAGACTTCGTTTCTTAAGTCTGTCTCCAAGGTGCTGGATTCATTCTATGAAAGGAAAAGAAATTAAAGACTGCAAGAGAATGAAGAGAGAAAGAGAAAAAAAGACTTCAGTATTCAGAGGTGAGAGATGCATTTCCTGACGAGAATTCCAATTCTGACTCTAGTTGCTCTGTGACCTTGAACAACTCATACAAATTCTTCCCCATCTGTGAAGTGGAAATACACTTAATCTTCACAGGGCTGCAAAGCAAGTTATAAATGAGTAAAAGAGGAGGACAAGCCATGCACAATGTCCAGCATGCAAAAAGCACTTGCTGCACAGATGGGTTAAACTGGAAGGTTGAGGGACAGACTAGAAGTACAGAGAATAAGAGGTGAACTGAGAGAGCGCGAAAACCCAATAATTTCAGGGAGAGACAAAAGCTAAGCACACCACAGGGAAAAAAGCTGGATATAAGAATTTAGAAGATAGAGAAAAGGGAAGACCAAATTCATCCCACCTTGGAGCTGCCTGCCCTTGAAAGGCACCTCAGCTTACCACACCTCCAAGGGAAAAGAGATTTGGGGAGTGCTGAAGAGAAATGGTGTGGGGCCAGCAGGATTGGACAGATGTGTGCTGAGGAAGGAGAGGAGCGGGATATCTATTTCTGGGAATGGGCTCCAGAAGTCCACCTTTTAAGAATGGGATGAAGAGGGAGTCACAGATGGGCAACGGTTCTCCTTACCTTCCTTTGTGCGTCAGAAGTAGGGTAATACGAATCCAGAGCCAGGTTCCAGGTGCCCAGCCTCACAGTAGCCTTTATGAAACCATACTCTTCCCAAGACTCCACCTGGGGGTTCTGTGAGCAGTCACCAAATTAGAAATGCATAGGCTGCTTTCAGGAGAAAAACAAACCATGAGGATCACCTTCCAGAGACTTAAGAGACCAAAGTTAACAGCTCAACTCTTAACTAGTGAGTGGAAGTACAGTGCATCAGTTAAGAAAACTAATGCTTCTAGAAGAGTCTAAACCTGAAGGAACTCAACTCAGAAAGATGCCTGGAAGATTTTCTATACTTCTTTCCTGTGCCAGGTCAGTTTGAGCAGCATGGCGGATGTATTCCTTGAATAACGCCTCTAGCTGTGTGGCCTCTAAGCTGT
Source organism: Dugong dugon (assembly GCA_030035585.1). Lineage (NCBI taxonomy): Eukaryota > Metazoa > Chordata > Mammalia > Sirenia > Dugongidae > Dugong > Dugong dugon. The sequence continues at coordinate 22,410,312 of CM057481.1, read as the reverse complement.
GTTACTTCATCACATCGCTAACATTTCTAGCTGATCTGCAGGAGGACTGTAGAGCCCCAGCTGGGGAGATGCATGCTCCAGAAGAAAAAATAGCCAAAACATGATATGGAGTTTTGATAAAGCACATCCTTATTGTCCTCAGCATTGAAAATGTTAACCTGAGGTATCCAGACTTTCTGGAACTATGGAGGCTGGATGAACCCCTCAAACTACTGAGATAAACTTTAAATCTTAAAAACATTCCCTGAAGTTGTCTTTACACCAAACAATAGTTTAGCTTAATCAGTAAAGAATGTCTGCTTTGAGTATTGTGCTCTTTGAAAAACTACTTATATGGGATCAAACTGACAACAGCAACAAGAAAGATTAGATAGGAAACTTTGTGGGCAGTGAGTATGTTAATGGGGGAAGGAACAACTTGGAAAAGGAGGGTGGCAATGGTTGCATAATAACTCGAAGAACTCAATCAGTGTCCCTGAATTGTACACGTAGAAATTGCTGGAAGTTCTGCTGGGTATATTCTCAACAACAGCAACAACAAAAAAAAAGAAAATGTTAAGCAGGAACTCACTCGGCAAGCCCTCAGTCACATGCATAAATGAGGCTCATTCTCCATCCCGCTTTGTCCTTGACTGGGGTCCTCAGCAGTTTCCTCATTCACTTACTGTCGGCCCCAAACCTGGTTTTAATGGGATTCTGCGCTCTGATTAGGGCCCAAGCCTCCCCACTGCCTCGTTACCTCTCCCCGGAGGCCAAGGCCGGCAAATTTCCCACAGGGAGGCCTACGCAGAAGTCTCCCTGGAGTCGGCCAATGCCAACCTCAGGGCCTCCCGGATGCTGTTCCACCCTGAGCTGCACCGCCGTGTGCAGGGCTGGGTTTGCGCAGGGACGGAGAAAGGCAAGCATCCGTTGGAATCGCGACTTTCCCTCGCCGCCGGCTAGAAGCCCGCGCAACCCCCAGCCAGTGGGAACTTCAACCAAAACCTCCCGCCAAAACAGCCACCGCGCTGTTATAGGCTGGCGGCGGCGGATCCTCGCGCATGCGTATTGTCAACATCGGGAGACCAACGGCCTTGCCAACAGCCCCACGACAAACGTCCACTCCCCAACGACGGCCCCTCGCGCTCCATGCCTCAGGTTCTCCAGGCCTCCATCCAGGCTCTTTCTAACTCTCTGAGACTGTCCGGCCAGGGCATGCTTTACTTTACCCGTTTCCAAGCCCCACCCCATTTTTTAACAGTTTTATTAAAAGTGTATATAACAAAACATTTCAACATTTTTTACGTGTACAATTTAGTGACTTTAATTGCATTCATTTTGTTGTGCAACCATCACCACTATCGGTTTCCAAAAATTTCCATCAGGCTTCACAGAAACTCAGTGCCCCCTAAGCAATAATTTCCCCTTTCCCCCCTCTCTCCCACCCCCTGGTAACCACTAGCGAACTTGGGTCTCTATACTTGTATCCTAGATATTTCATGGAAGTGGGATCATACAATATTTGTCCTTTTGTGACTGACTTATTTCACTCGTCATAATGTTTTCAAGGTTCATCCATGTTGCAGCATGTATTAGAATTATTGCTGAATAATATTCCATTGTATGTCTATACCACATTTTGTGTGTTCCTTTACGTCTTGATGGACATTTAGGTTGTTTCCATGTTTTTCTCTATTATGAACAATGCTGCAGTGAACACTGGTGTACAAGTATCTGTTTGTGTTCCTGTTTTCATTTCTTTTGAGTATATATCTAGGAGTGGAATTGCTGGGTCATATGGTAGTTCTATGTTTTTGAGGAACCACCAAACTGTTTTCCACAGCAGCTGTACAATTTTACAGTCCCACCAGCAATGGATGAGGACTCCAATTTCTCCACATTCTCATCCTGACCCATTTTTAACATAGTTTAAAACCATGGCTTGGAATGGGAGGAAGGATGGAGAGAAAGGGCAGTTGGTGTAAAAATGCACATCAGGGGTGCCCTGTTCCCCCTCTGGGAGAGGAGGTGGAGGGGAGGACTCAAGTGAGTCTGGCCTTGGAGTTTTTACCTAACAGCCTAGGACCAAAGCTCTACCTTATAAACTAGAGACAAATTCTGGTAGAGGTTGGGAGCTGAGGTTACCTAGGATCTTTGGATGGGCAATTTTTGTGCGTGTGCCACTCTGGGGGTAGTTCTTGGAGCTGTCTAGGAGGGAAGACATCCCCTGAGCATCAACAGTCCTTTATTTAATGGCCCTATTGTAGCAAGAGTCCCTGGGTGGTGCAAATGGTTAATGCATTTAGCTACTAACCAAAAAGTTGGAGGTTTGAGTCCACCCAGAGTGCCTTGGAAGAAAGGCCTGATAATCTACTTCCAAAAAAATCAGCCCCTGAAAATCCTACAGAGTATAGTTCTACTATGAGACACACGGGGTCACCATGAATCAGAATCAACTTGATGGCAACTGACTGGTTGGTTGGTTCCTAAAAAAACAGTAGTTTTCTCTGTAGAGGTTTGGGCTCAAGGTTTAATCTTGAGGTAAGCCTGGCTTTTACAGAACCTGTAACCTTCAACCCCCATGAGTCTGTCAGTTTGTCGTAATGTGGGGGCTTGTGTGTTGCTGTGATGCTGGAAGCTATGCCACCTGTATTCAAATACCAGCAGGGTCACACATGGCTGTCAGTTTTCAGCTGAGCTTCCAGACTAAGATAGATTAGGAAGAACGACCCAGTGGTCTAGGTCTGAAAAGAATTAGCCAGTGAAAACCTTATGAATAGCAGCAAAACACTCTCTGCTATAGTGCTGGAAGATGAGCCCCTCAGGTTGGAAGACGCTCAAAATGTAACTAGGGAAGAGCTGCCTCCTCAAAGCAGAGTCGACCTTAGTGATATGGATGGAGTCAAGCTTTTGGGATCTTCATTTGCTGATGTGACAAGACTCAAAATGAGAAGAAACAGCTGCAAACATCCATTAATAATGAGAACCTGAAATGTACGAAGTATGAATCTAGGAAAATTGGAAATCATTAAAAATGAAGTGGAATTCATAAACATCGATATCCCAGGCATTAGTGAGCTGAAATGGACTGTTACTGGTCATTTTGAATCGGACAATCGTATGGTCTACTATGCCGGGAATGACAACTTGAAGAGGAATGGTGTTGCATTCATCATCAAAAGAACATTTCAAGAACTATCCTGAAGTACAACGCTGTCAGTGATAGGATAATATCCATACGCCTACAAGGAAGACCAGTTAATACGACTATTATTCAAATTTATGCACCAACCCCTATTGCCAAAGATGAAGAAATTGAAGATTGTTACCAACTTCTGCAGTCTGAAATTGATCGAATATGCAGTCAGGATGCATTGATAATTACTGGTGATTGGAATGCGAAAGTTGGAAACAAAGGAGAAGGATTGGTAGTTGGAAAACATGACCTTGGTGATAGAAACGATGCAGGAGATCGCATGATTGAATTTTGCAGGATCAACGACTTCTTCAATGCAAATACCTTTTTTCACCAACATAAACAGCGACTATACACATGGATCTCGCCAGATAGAATACAGAGGGATCAAATTGACTAGATTTGTAGAAAGAGACGATCGAAAAGCTCAATATCATCCATCAGAACAAGGCCAGGGGCCGACTGCAGATCAGACCATCAATTACTCATATGCAAGTTCAAGTTGAAACTGAAGAAAATTAGAACAAGTCCACAAAAGCCAAAGTATGACTTTGAGTATATCCCACCTGAATTTAGAGACCATCTCAAGAGTAGATTTGACATGTTGAACACTAATGACCTAAGACCAGATGAGTTGTGGAATGACATCAAGGACATCATACGTGAAGAAAGCAAGAGGTCATGAAAAAGACAGGAGAGAAAGAAAAGACCAAAATGGACGTCAGAAGAGACTCTGAAACTTGCTCTTGTACATCGAGTAGCGAAAGCAAAAGGAAAAAATGATAAAGTGAAAGAGCTGAATAGAAGATTTCAAAGGGTGGCTCGAGAAGACAAACTAAAGTATTATAATGATGTGGGCAAAGACCGGGAGATAGAAAATCAAAACAGAAGAACACACTCAGCATTTCTCAAGCTGAAAGAACTGAAGAAAAAATTCAAGCCTCGAGTTGCAATACGGAAGGATTCTGTGGGCAAAAAGTTGAACAATGAAGCAAGCATCAAAAGAAGATGGAAGGAATGCACAGAGTCACTAAACCAAAAAGAATTGGTCGATATTCAACCATTTCAGGAGATAACATATGATCAAGAACTAATGATACTGAAGGAAGAAGTCCAAGCTGCAGCAAAGGCATTTGTGAAAAGCAAGGCTCCAGGAATTGACGGAATACCAATTAAGATGTTTCTACAAATGGATGCAGCACTGGAAGTGCTCACTTGTCTATGCCAAGAAATTTGGAAGAGAGCTACCTGGCCAACTGACTGGAAGAGATCCACATTTATGCCTATTCCCAAGAAAAGTGATCCAACCGAATGTGGAAATTATCAAACAATATCATTAATATCACATGAAAGCAAAATTTTGCTGACCATCATTCAAAAGAGGCTGCAGCAGTGTATCGACAGGGAACTGCCAGAAATTCAAGCCAGATTTAGAAGAGGACATGGAACCAGGGGTATCATTGCTGATGTCAGATGGATCCTGGCTGAAAGCAGAGAATACCAGAAAGATGTTTACCTGTGTTCTATTGATTAGGCTAGGGCATTCAACTATGTAGATCATAACAAATTATGAATAACATTGTGGAGAATGAAAATTCTGGAACACTTAATTGTGCTCATGAGGAATCTGTTAATAGATCAAGAGGCAGTCGTTCAAAGAGAACAAGGCAATACTGCATGGTTTAAAGTCAGGAAAGGTGTGCGTCAGCATTGCATCCTTTCACCATATCTATTCAATCTCTATGCTGAGCAAATAATCCGAGAAGCTGGACTCTATGAAAAAGAACGGGCATGAAGATTGGAGGAAGACTCGTTAGCAACCTGGGTTATGATGATGACACAGCCTTGCTTGCTGAAGGTGAAGAGAGCTTGAAGCATTTATTGATGTAGATCAAAGATTAAAGCCTTCAGTATGGATTACACCTCATCATAAAGAAAACAAAAATCTTCACAGCTGGACCAATAAGCAACATCGTGATAAATGGAGAAAAAATTGAAGTTGTCAAGGATTTCATTTTACTTGGATCCACAATCATGGAAGCAGCAGTCAAGAAATCAAATGACGCATTGCATTGGGCAAATCTGCTGCAAAAGACCTCTTTAAAGTGTTGAAAAGCAAAGATGTCACGTTGAGGACTAAGGTAAGCCTGACCCAAGCCATAGTGTTTTCAGTCACCTTGTGTGCATGCGAAAGCTGGACAATGAATAAGGAAGACTAAAAAAGAATTGATGCCTTTGAATTATGGTGTTGCAAACAATATTGAATATCCCATGGACTGCCAGAAGAATGAACAAATCTGTCTTGGAAGAAGTACAGCCAGAATGCTCTTTAGAAGCAAGGGTGGCGATTTTGTCTCACATACTTTGGACATGTTATCAGGAGGGATCAGTCTCTGGAGAAAGACATCATGCTTGGTAAAATAGAGGGTCAGCGAAAAAGAGGAAGACCCTCAACAAGATGGACTGACACAGTGGCTGCAACAACGGGCTCAAGTATAGCAACAATTTTGAGGATGGCGCAGGACCGGGCAGTATTCCGTTCTGTTGTGCATGGGGTCGCTATGAGTTGGAACTGACTCCATGGCCCCTAACAACAACAACAACATAATCTTCAAGCCGCTCGAGCAATCCAGAGGGCCATGACAGAAAGCACGATTTTCTTTTTTATTATCTAAAATGAAAGGGGGGCTGTGGTGGCGCAGTGGTTAAGAGCTTGGCTTAAGAGCTCAGCAGCTGAGAAATCATTGCAATATGCTTTAATTAATTTATGGATTAATGTAGCTCATTTGCTAATATAAGTAACTTGCAATCTGGTCTGTTGCCTTGGGTGCAGAGCTAGAAAGAAAAGCTCAGAATTGGGAAAATTGCACAAAAATTGGCAAAGAACCCTCATCATATTTTATTACTGGCCCTCCAGCTACAGCCTCACATTCCTCTTCCAGTTTAGGATGTCTTAACGTCTAATGGGGAGCCCTGGTGATGCAGTGGTTAAGAGTTCGGCTGCTAACTGAAAGGCTGGCAGTTTCAATCCACCAGCCGCTCCTTGGGAACCCTATGGGGCATTTCTACTCTGTCCTATAGGGTGGCTATGAGTCGGAATCAACTCCATGGCAACATTTTTTTTTTTAACTATTTAATGAAATCAAGACATCTAGCACCTAGCAAATGCTACTGCCTAAGGTTTGTAATCCCTCCCTCCGCACTTTCTGTGGAAACTTTTTCTTTCTCATCACCACTGAGCATAGTGTCTTGCACATAGTAGGTGCTCAATAAGAGTGAATTGAAATAACCGGATTGAATTGGATATAGCAGTATAAATACCATGTGGTTTAGTGCTTCCAGTGCTAAAATTCTTCATGCAGACCAAAGCAGATGTGATGCGTGTTCAATTACTGTTCAACCCTTGGCAAGGGATAAATAGAAATAGCTTGATCTATTTGTGCAAGAAGTCTATGCTTGCAGGACCTGTCACAAGTGTAAATTTTCATCTTAAAAATCTATGTCGCTGGTCTGGAGAAAATAAATCAGATTGATTTTTTTTTTTTTTTTTACACCAAAGGCTTTATTATCGCAAAAGGACCTTGTTATCCGTGTTATTTAAGGAAAACATAATTGAAAGTACAGCTTCATCCTGGATATATTAGAGTGCTTTGACACTAGCCATTTTTAAGAAGGTAGAAGGGTGTTTTTATCTTCCTTATTGGAAGTACCTGGGCTGTCTAGTGTTTCTCAAAGAGACTGTTCTTTGCACAAATGTCACTGGACTGTCTATCAAGAGGAAGTGAGGAAGAGTTCTGGATAGGTCTGGGCCTGGACTGGAAAGGATTACCTCTGAAAAGCACATTTCCCAATTGTCTTTCCTTCAGTCGGGCTTCAGTTTGCTCATCTGTGAAATGAATGGATCAGTCACGAGGTAATCTTTAACATTTTAATTCTAATTTTTCACAGTTTTTTGATTTTTGCCAGCTGAAATGAAGGACAGTTGGTTAGCTAATACCAAATTATGAATTCATCTCAGTTTTTTATTCTTAAAGGTGATTATATAAGGAACGGCTCCTGCCTCCACTGAATCTCCCAAAACATTTGCATTTGTAAGTTTTTGCATTTCAAATAAAAAACTGAAAATTGCAAGGGAGCAAAGTCAGGCCTCTGTAAACCAGGCATTGCTTAGAGTGAGTTGTAAACTATCTTAAAAGCACGTGAAATTCATATTAGTCTTTTCTTTCTTCTTCTTAAATCAATTTTATTGAGGTATGATTTAAGTATAATAAAATGCACCATTGAAAGTGTACCATTCGATGAGTTTTGACAAATGTTTACCTGCACATATACCACCCCCAATCAAGACACAGAACGTTTCCATCACCCCAGAAAGTTTGCTCATGTCCCTTTGTGGTCAATCCTCATCAGACTGGCTCCATAGTTTCCTTTAATGTCCTGTTGTCTGACTTCTAGGGTTGCAAGAGTCCCTCAGTGGCTCAAATGTTAAGCACTCGCTACTAACCAAAAGGTTGGCTGTTTGAACCACCCAGAGGTGCCTCAGAAGAAAAGCCTGGCGATCTGCTTCTGAAAGGTCACAGCCATGAAAACCCTATGGAGCATAGTTCTGCTCTGTAACACATGGGGTCACCAACTTGACAGCAACTGGTTTAAGGAGACTTGGTGGTGCAACAGTTAAGTGCTTGGCTGCTAATCTAGTTTGAACCCATCTAGCTGCTCTGTAGGAGAAAAGACCTGTGGATCAGCTCCTGTAAAGATTACAGCCTAGGAAACCCTGTGGGGCAGTTCTACTCAGTCATACAGGGTCACTATGAGTTGGAATCAACTCCATGGCACACCACAACAGAGATACAGAGGTGAACAAAGCAAGGTCTCTGAGCTCATGGGGCTTAATGGCTAGTGTGGGGTGTAAGTAGTTCTTTAGCTAGCTCAAGCTGTAGCTTAGCTAACTCAGTTTCTGTTACTGGATAAGAGAACAGAACTCTGTTTAGACCTTTGAAGAGTGCCCCACGTGTGGCTCTCTACTTTCCCCCATCAGTCTCCTCAGCCCTTCCCATGCCCCTTTCTTGGTAGTATCTTTAAGGCCTCCACACCCCATGTCTCTAATCCTTTTGGAATAGATTTCTCTCCCCAACAGGATGAGGCGGTTCCTGTTGTGTATCTCTGCAGCTGAATATCAACAGAGTCTTCCTCTGTTTTCTTGGCAGTGTTGGGGACAGGCAACCCTGAAGCTCTGAGTGGGCGATGGTGGGGAGAAGTGCTGGATGCTTCAGATCCATTTTGTTCTCTCTCTCGATGGTGGTAGCTTGTTTTAGAAAAAAACACTCAGCCCACAGAGCTTTTCTTTTTGTGAAGAAACATACCAGTTGCCGTTGACTCGATTCCAACTCATGGAGACCCCATGTGTTTCAGAGTGGAACTATGCTCCATAAGATTTTCAATGGCTGTGATCTTTCAGAAGTAGCTTGCCAAGCCTTTTCTCTGAGGTGCCTCTGGATGGGTTCAAACCCCCAAACTCTTGGTTAGTAATCAAGTGCTTAAATGTTGTACCACCCATGGACTCCTGGTTAATGTCCTACAGGATAACAAACCAATAATCTCTGAGGTTATCTTTTTCTATTACAGAGTTCATTTGCGCCTTTACCTGGTGTGCTAGTTATCTAGAGCTGCTATAACAGAAATACCACAAGTGGATGGCTTTAACAAAGAGAAATTTATTCTCTCACAGTCTAGGAGGCTAGAAGTCCAAATTCAGGGTGCCAGCTCCAGGGGAAGGCCTTCTCTCTCTGTCAGCTCTGGGGGAAGGGCCCTGTCATCAATCTTCCCAAGTGAAGGAGCTTCTACTTAGCACAGGGTCCCTGGTTCCAAAGGACACACTCTTCTCCTGGTTGTACTTTCTGGAGGTGGTGTGAGGTCCCCATATCTCTCTGCTGGCTTCTGTCTTTCATATCTCAAAAGAGATTGTTTTAAAACACAACCTAATCTTGTAGATTGAGTCCTGCCTCTCATTAACATAACTGCCACTAATCCCATCTCATTAACATCATAGAGATAGGACTTACAACACATAGGAGAATCACATCAGATGACAAAATGGTGGACAATCACACAATAGTGGGAATCATGGCCTAGCCAAGTTGGTAGATATTTTTGAGGGACACAATTCAATTCATGACACCAAGCAAAAATGATTTGCACTTTATCAATTTTCTACAGGTTAACATTTACTTTTACAGAGTCTGGAAGCCAACCAGTAGTAAGTCGAACAAAAGTTTCATTTCCCTAAATCATCAGGTGAGCTTGTTAGACGATGCTCTGGGTGACTCTGAAAGGGCCTTCACTGGTCATTTTGCCTTACATTCAAGTTTTAAATGATTTTTCTTAACATGATTGCCCATATACCCACAAAATATATCCAAGCCTGTTTAGACCAAAAAGGCAAGTGCCTCTTTGGTGGCCTGCTGAGCTGTTGCAGGTGACAGCACCACATCATATGAGTTCTCTCTATCCCCAGGTTTCCTCTTAGCGAGCTGGGGAGGGAGGAGGTGACTGTATCTCGGCACAGTCTAATAGTCTGACGAATGAGTTATTTTTACAGCCCCCTTTATGATGTCTTTTAGGAATGGGGTAGAAAGGATCATTGCATAGGAATGTTCTGTTTTTCAGGAAATTGGGGCTCTCAAAGTAAGAAGACTGGTTCATTCTCCTTTGGCAACTTTGCATTGCGGTTTTTGACAATTTAGTGGCTTTACTTTTATGTATCTCAGCAAAAGAAAAGAAACAGGCCCAGAACTCAGTAACAGTAAACCTCATGTCAAAGGCCGCTAGGAACACCTGCTCTAAAGCTCTGAAGGGCCTAAGCCACTGGGATGATGGGAATTCTGAGTAAAATGATTAGCAGCCACTAAATTTTACAAACATACCCTGGGGTAACACGTGGTGTAGTGGAAGGGGCCTTGGCCTGGGAAGCAAATGGCTGGGGTTCTCCTGTCAGCTTGTTACTTTCCTGCTGCATGGCCTTTGGCAAAACCACACATTCTTTGGATTTCCTAAAATGTATTAAAAGAAGAAGGCTAAGCCAGGTCAACTAGTCCAAGGCAAGGCCGTGGAAGCTCCATAGACACATCCAGACTCCCTAAGGGGCCAAATGATTGGGCTGAGGGCTGGGGAATCATGGTCTTGGGGAACATCTAGCTCAATTGGCATAACATAGTTTATAAAGAAAATGTTCTACATTCTACTTTGATGAGTAGTGTCTGGGGTCTTAAAACCTTGTAAGAAGCCACCTGAGATACTCCACTGGTCTCACCCTGTCTGGAGCAAGGGCGAATGAAGAAAACCAAAGACACAAGGGAAAGATTAATTCAAAGGACTCATGGACCCCCAACTACCACAGCCTCCACCAGACTGAGTCCAGCACAGCTAGATGGTGCCCGGCTACCACTACTGACTGCTCCGACAGGGATCACAATAGAGGGTCCCAGACAGAGCTGGAGGAAAATGTAAAACAAAATTCTAACTCACAAAAAATGATCAGACTCACTGGCCGGACAGAGACTGGAGAAACCCCGAGAGTATGGTCTCTGGACACCCTTTTAGCTCAGTAATGAAGTCACTCCTGAGGTTCGTCTTTCAGCTAAAGATTAGCCAGGCCCATAAAACAAAAAGAGACTAAAGGGGCATACCAGCCCAGGGGCAAGGACTAGAAGGCAGGAGGGGACAGGAAAGCTGGTGATTAGGAACCCCAGGTCAAGAAAAGAGAGTGCTGACATGTTGTGGGGTTGGTAACCAATGTCACAAAATAATATGTGTACTAATTGCTTAATAAGAAGCTAGTTTGTTTTGTAAACCTTCATCTAAAGTACAATAATTAAAAAAAAAAAAGAAAAAGAAGAAGGCTAAGGGGGAAGAAGATGATGAAGAAGAAGGTTAATCCTGCTGTACTTACCTCACAGGTTGGTTATAAGGACTGATTCAATTCAGAATTTATTGCCCAAGCCTAAGCCCATTGCCGCTGTGTCGATTTTGACTCATAGCAACCCTATAGAGTAGAGTAGAACTGCCCCCTAGGGTTTCCAAGGAACGGCTGGTAGATTCGAACGGCCGACCTTTTGGTTCGCAGCCTGAGCTCTTAACCACTGTGCCACACAGTACTGAGTGTGACATAAAATGAAATAATGTTTGTGAAAGTGCTTTAAGAATCAAAAGAGAAGGTATAGCTAGTGTTTGAAGTCTCTCAGGGGAGCCCCACACTCGGCTGCTAACCGAAAGGTTGGAGGTTAGAGTGTACCCAAAGACAGCTCGGAAGAAAGGCTTGATCTGCTTCTGAAAAATCAGCCACTGAAAACCCTTCGGAGCACAGTTCTACTCTGACGCACGTGGGGTCACCATGAGTTGGAATCTACTCAGTGGAAACTGGTTTTAATTACTATTCACACTATTGGCCCCATTGAGATCAAAGACCTATGAGAATAGGCCACACTGCCCCCTGAAGGCTGGCCTCCAGGGTGGCTGCAGTGGCTGGGTGGGGCGAGGGATAAGGGTGGTGGCAACATTGATGGTGCAAGTCCCTGAGGTGGAAGGTGAGTAAAGAGGCGCAATTCAGGACTATCAAACGATTTGCCTGTGCTTGGCCTGTGTACAAGCTCAGGCACCACTGTGGGTGGCAGACAGCCAAATGCTTAGTGTCTTGTGAAAAGAAAGGGATCAAGGATGGAATTGGCTCCTGCTGGTATCCTGAGATGGAATTAGCCAGCCCAGGCTCCAAGATACAGACTGAATCCAAGACTTTGGCAGACTGGCTTTTATGTGATTCCACAAAGCCATGAATTTGGATTTTGGCGAAAAAATTTTCCCCCTCAGATTACACAGCAACCACAAAATGATTTTCCTAGTAGCCTCTCTCACATGCTGGCCTTCTCTTTCTGAACTCCAAGGAGCCCAACCCCTCACTATCCTAGTACCTAGGCTTAAGGACTTCATGCTTGGTAAAGGGTCAGCAAAAAAGAGGAAGACCCTCAATGAGATGGATTGACACAGTAGCTGCAACAATGGGCTCAAGCATAACAACAATTGTGAGGATGGCGCAGGACCGGGTAGTGTTTCATTCTGTTGCACACAGGGTCGCTATGAGTCAGAACCAACTCGACGGCACCTAAGAACAACAACAGGCTTAAGGTAAGGAGCCCTGCTGGTGCAAAGTTTAAGCGCTCGACTGCTAACCGAAGGCTTGGCGGTTCGAGCCCACTCAGCTGCTCTGCAGGAGAAAGACCTGGCCATCTGCTCCCATAAAGACTACAGCCTAGGAAGCCTTATGGGGCAGTTCTACTCTGTCACGTGTGGTCGGTATGAGTTGAAAATAGACTCGACAGCACCCAACTACAACAACACAGAATGGAATTCTAGTCCCTTCAGCCTGGATCCTGGAGAGGTCAGTTCTGAACTTCCTAGGTAACTTGAAGAACCTGTGGAAGGGCTAGAAATCATTTCATGAGCTGGGGCTGGGACTCCTCTTTCCTGAGGAGGGAGCCCAGCCCATCCTCTCCCAGGGCTGGCTGTCAAATCCTGAGGACATCTTGGCCTGAGGGTACCAACGTTTGAGCATGGCGGGGAGGAAGGGAGGGAATTACGACACTCAGAGGTAGTGTGAAAGAGGCCCACAGCAGGGTTTGAGCAGTATTTCTGCTGCCACACCTTTCGCTCTGTTCCAGCCATTAGCCTCTCAGGGAGTAACCAGGGATCTTAGGCCAGAGGGGCCTAAAATCTGGCCAAACTGGTCACACCACTGGCGAGGAGGGTGTGGGGTAGGGAGGGGACTTAAAGTCACTGAGAAACAATGGACTCAGAGGCCTTCAAAACGGAAAGACTTGTTTGGGACATTGAATAACCACAGCATCTTGAGTTTTAACAAGTTTTAAACATAATTTTTCATTTTCATTTTATTTTAAAATTAGAGCTACGTCCTCAAGGCTCGCATTCAAATGTTACAAAAGGGTATGCAGTGAAAAGTTTCCCAGCCACGGTTTCCTTCCCTGAAGGCAAACACTGTTCACAGTTTCTATTTAACAAGATTTTTTTCAAATTTCTTTTTTAAACTTTCTAAATGCTTAGAGACTATTTAGAGGTACTGACTTCCCTCTGGCTTAACTCTACGTTGAAGAATTTGATGAGTTTCTGCAAATCTTTAAAGCTCCCTATCACTGATGAAAGGAATTTTGGGGGGGAAAGAGGGGGAACTGGGAGAAAAGACTATACAGTTGCTATGGCTACTTGAAGCCACAATGCTGGGACGGCTGCTGGGTGACCTTCACCGTCTCAAATGCCATGTCTCCATTGGGGTCCAGCCCCATCCTGAGTCATCTGATCTGGGCATACTGGTCAGGCAGACCCAAATGCCCAGGGCTACCGCAGACAGGGGCAGCCAAATATCTTCCTATTACACTGAAATAGTGTTACAAAATGAGACCCTGCAATTTCCTGTTCCCTGGCTGTTGAGACCCACACAGCTCATGCTGTGAAGCTTCTCTCGGGAACGGGAACGTCTCTTTCTAGGGCTGCAGAAATGCTGTGGGATCATGTGCTAGCTTGCAGGAGCTGGCAGCTAAATGAGTTTGGAGAGGTTGGGAACGGTGTCTTGGAATCTGACACAATTAGCTAGTGAACTGTCAACTCCCAGAAAAAGACAACCAGCTTGCTGAAGACAACAGAACAAGCCAAAATAAGCAGACTGTTGGTGATAATTTTGCCTCTTCAGTGCAGATTTAACTAAGAATGGATGCTAAGTTTAGACGTTGCCATATACACCATCTCTTACCACCCTCACAATGACCTCGTCAGGTAGATACCAGAATTCACATTTTACATTTGAGGATATTTCGGTCCAGAAAGGTTAAGTTGCTTGTCCGGGTCACACAGCTAGTCCTTCACAGACGTCTTTCAGCAATTCTGAGGTCTTCTTCAGTCTGGGGACAAATGTTCCCAAACCATGAAGACAGGCTGGGTTTAATATACACACCCATGTGTGTGAACTTTGTGGCCCGCCCAGGATCTCCTTGACACAATGATGGGTGAGTGTCCTGTGGCTCCCTCTGTGGGTTTGCTACTGGAACACTCCCCAAGAAGAGACCAAACTCCCCGGCAGCAATGATTCTCTCACAGACCAGCTCCCTCTCCATCGTTCTTTGAGGCCTCTCAACAAACACCAACTGGTGAATGTGGCACATCCAGACCATGATAAGCGCATCCTAGATCACCACACTCTTGCTCAAGGCCCCTGTGTCCTCATCTGTAAATCAAGGTATTGTGCTAGACCGAAGCAGGCCTAAGGGGGGATAGTGGCATTTGTCATTTTTCGTTGCCTAATATCCATTCCCATTTTCCAGTGGCACTCCAGTTTATTTGAGGGCATTTACCTGGTGGCTTTAGGTCCCTAGGTGGCACAAATAGTTTGTGCTTGACTACTAACCTAAAGGCTGGCGGTTCAAACCCACCCAGCAGCATCACAGAAGAAAGGCCTGGTGATCTGCTTCTGTAAATATTACAACCAAGAGAAACCTATGGAGCAGTTCTACTCTGTAACACATGGAGTAGCCATGAGACCGAATTGACTTGACAGCAAGGGATTTTTTTTTTTTTTTGTCTTGGTGCTTAGTACGTCCCTCCCACTGTGGATGCTGAAGGGGTCAGATCTTCCCTTCCCCCAGCCTGGTACAGCTAAGGTTGACCCCATGACCTGGGCTCAGCTAATTAGACATTATCTTGTGGGATGTGGGCTTTTGAATGAGCGAGCCATAGGCTCACCAGACATTTTCTGTGTCAAAGTATAAGTTAAAGCAAAAAAAAAAAAAAGTTAAAAACATGACTCTTATACAAAGTAGAATGAACATGAGTCACAAATTTTATTCATCTCTATTGATGAGGGAACCAATAAGACGTTAACACTGGTTCTAAGAGCATTTTAGGAACTGGGGAAAGGTATACCAAAATAAGCTTTCTGGGTTTTTTTTACAATTTATTTTAGTTTGTTGTTGTTGATATTCAGAATATAAGTAGCAAAATATACACCGATTCAACAGTTTTTTCTTTGTTTTTGAAGTTGGACACAAATCTGGTTAATGTTCTATAAAGCAATAAAATTGTAAGTTCTTTCTTATCCTATTTGTAATGTTCATATAATTGGGAGAGTTAGAGCTAGGATTCGTCACATTCTTTCTGTTGAAGATGTAAGAGTTATATGGTGTTGGTATTCCCTTTCTCTTGTGATGCTGATTATTGGGGAAGGCGTATATAGCTCTGAGTGCTATTTGTGCTGCAAGACACAAGAGGCTATCTGTGCTGAACGAGGCACCTGGATCCCTCTGGAGGGTACCTCAGTGGTTAAGAGTTATGCCTTAATCAAAAGATTGGCAGTTCAAATCCACCAGCCACTCCTTGGAAACCCTATGGGGGCAGTTCTACTCTGACCTATATGTCGCTATGAGTCAGAATCAACTCGATGGCAACGGGTTTGGTTTTTTTGGTTTTGATGATGTGTTGTTGTATGTCACAAGATTAAGAACCCTCAAAGAGGAAGGTGAGATTGCCATATAAGACCCCTTAGAAACAAAGGCTTAGACAATTCAAATGACTATTACATTTGCCATACTATGTTCCCATTTCTCCAGGTAACTGGATGCTTATTATGCGATGTTGACTGTTATAGTGATGAGCTGGGAGGACCCAGGAGGGCTGTGCACTGTGGATCAGGGTTTAGCCTAAGTAACCTTTTGTCACAGGACATTCTGTGGCCAGGAATAAAGTGTTGTATAGTTTGAGTCCCTGATGTTAGTTAGCATCTCCAGTTTAGTAAACATTCCCAAGATTCTGAAAGGGGACCCAGGGATGTCATGGCTGCTAAGTGGTGGGGGAGGGGTGAAGGTGGGAGGGAGAGGGGACCATTATCAGTTCTCTGAGGTCCTTCCACCTTGGAGATTCCAGGTGCATAGTCTTGGTTAAAAGAACCTAAGATGAAACATAAATGGCAAAATGCTGATAATTATTGAAGCTGGGTGATGTTTATGTTTATTTTCCTATTCTCTCTAGTATATGTTAGAAGATTTCCATAATAAAAAGTAAAACAATTTTCAAATGGTTGAGAGAAGTTAAACAGGAAAAGAAAGAAAAAAGGAACTTCAAAGATTCTTACAGAGTGATTTTTAAGTGGTAAGATTTTGGAAAAGTGAATGGTTTTAGCAGGCAAACAGTAGGGTAAAGGACCCTTCCCCCATACTTGGACAGCAATTGGGTTTTAAGTCACCTGCAGAGGGGCTGGTCTGAGTGAGACAGATAGGGTTAACTGTGCTGGTCAAATAAAGCAGCTGTTAAAAGATTATCACCTAGAACTTGGGCAAACAGGAACCACTTCCTGTCAACATAAAATAAGCACAACCTGTGAATTACTACTTCTTCCTTAGTGTTTTTCTAGTCCCTTTCCCCTTCTTACTGGTTCCGCATGCACAGAAGAACAAAGTGTGACTGCTGTTTTGGCCCACCAAAGGGGGCAAAGTAGTGCAGAAGATCAGTGCACCTGCTCCATATCCCATTATAAGCGATGCCAAGGGCTGCTGAGGAGACTCCATCTTGAATATCAGCGGGTTCCATGTTGGATTCCAGATGCGCATGCAACCTAATTAGTATACACTGCCATTCCAAGAAGTTCCCACCCCTTCAAAGAAACCACTGAATATTCATTGTTCTGTTATCTCCACTGAACCCATATAAGCCCTAGCCTTGCTTCGCCCTTCCAGTCAGTCTTTTGGAGAGGCATGAGCCCTGACTGACTCCTTTCACTTGTCACAAGTGAAATAAACCCGTTAGAGCTGAACCCCAAAATTGTCTCCTCTGTGTATTCTTACAAGAGAAAGACAAGGACCCATTGAGTCCAGAGGGCCTCAGTACCCTTGGTGGTAACATGAGCAATGTGGTGTGGCCCAAGGAGTTTGGCTGTAATATGTCTAGGTCTCACAGAAAACTTCTGGCCATTATCTGCTTTCTAGGGCTTTGCTATATGAAGAATGTGGCATCATTGGAAGAAGACTCATTAACAACCTGCTTTATGCAGATGGCCCGATCTTGCTTGCTGACAGTGAAGAGGACTTGAAGCACTTACTGATGAAAATCAAAGACTACAGCCTTTAGTATGGATTACACCTCAACGTAAAACAAAAATCCTCACAACTGGACCAATAAACAACACTATGATAAATGGAGAAAAGATTGAAGTTGTCATGAATTTTATTTTACTTGGATCCACAATCAACACCCATGGAAGCAGCAGTCCAGAAATCAAATGACGCATCGCACTGGAAAAGACCTTTTTAAAGTGTTAAAAAGCAAAGATGTCACACTGAAGACTAAGGTGAGCCTGACCCAAGCCATGGTGTTTTTAATCACCTCATATGCATGTGAAAGCTGGACAATAAAGAAGAAAGATGGAAGAAGAATTGACACCTTTGCATTATGGTATTGGCGAAGAATATTGAATACCATGGACTGCCAAAAGAATGAACAAATCTGTCTTGGAAGAAGTACAGCCAGAACGCTGCTTAGAAGCAAGGATGGCGAGACTTCGTCTCACATACTTTGGACATGTTATCAGGAGGGATCAGTCCCTGAAGAAGAGCATCAAGCTTGGTAAAATAGAGGGTCAGCGAAAAAAAGGAAGACCCTCAAAGAGATAGATTGACACAGTGGCTGCAACAATGGGCTTAAGCATAGCAACAACTTTGAGGATGGTGCAGGACTGGGCAGTGTTTCGTTCTGTTGTGCCTAAGGTTGCTATGAATTGGAACCAACTTGACAGCACCTAACAACAACAGGGCTTGGCTTCAGACCATGCCGTAAGGAACTCACAGGTTAACTAGCAAACCGACACTCTGCTTTCTGAGGAAAAAACCCAAAAATCCCAAAGCCATTGCCGTCGCGTGGATTCTGACTCATAGCGACCTCATGTACAACAGAACTCACAGCGACCCTATAGGACAGAGTAGAACTGCCCCACAGGGTTTCCAAAGAGGGCCTGGTGGATTCCAACTGCTGACTTTTTGGTTAGCAGCCGAGCTCTTAACCAGTGCACCACCAGGGAGCAGTCCCTAATTCAGCATTTGCAGTTTTATTGGGTAACGTTGAGCCCCTGTGGGGTACCAGGTGGCCCTGGATTGATGTCCAGGTAACCTTCCTGTGCCTCAGCAATTGCCCCTGCAGACCCACTGACCAGCACCTGGCTTAGCTTCAGATTGAGAGGGAGACCCTGGCTGGCCCTTGCTCACTCACATTTAGATTTCCTTTGGGGTTAGTCAATACTTATGTAAAAATAAAAAGGGAAAGAAATCATTACCATGTGATAGCCAGGCCCGAGTTAAATCCTTTTATGGTGTTATAATGGGCCGTATTTGTATTAGAGAATGGCCTTCCTTTGAAGCCTGCCAAAAAAAACATGCTCATTTTCGTGTCTGAGAAAAAATGTTAAATATAAATGACACTATTTTTTAATGGAGACATTTCACTGGTGCACAAAGACAGGCTAAAACTATTAAAAACACACGGTGACTGTTATAGTGGTCTCTAACCAGCTTAGGAAAATGATGGGGGGAGGGGAATATCTCTTTAGAGGCTTTTAAGTTGATAAGGCAGGCAACTAAGGAAAGAAATTAGTTGGTGCAAAAATGCTTGCATGCAGAGAATCTAGCTATCTGATTCAATGTGATCCCTAAATTATGCTGGAAACAAGGACTGGAAGTTTTTGAGCAATGAGATTTACAATCACATTTTAATGTAAACAAGCAAACAAATAGATAAGAACCCAATACTGAAGCAAGGATGCCAAACTGCCTGCCCTACCCAATATCCATGCTCTCGTTCTTCCTTAGTAATAGGCCCTTACGTTGATTGCCAGGATCTCCGTTGTACCCAGTTAATTTTTCAGTTGTCTTTGAAGATAGAGTTGTCCTTGAAGATAGTGGGGCTTCCAAGAAAGTACAGCTGCCTAGGTCCCACCCCTGAATGCCATTTAAGTGAGAAACTAGCCCCCTATCTTGTTTAAGCCAGTATTGGTTTTGTTACATGAAGCAATGCCAGGTACTGTTCCAGGCACTGAGGCTACAGCAGTCAGCAAAACATACCCATAGTCCCTGCTTCATGGAGCTCACAATTTAGTTGGAAGACTGTCAATAAGCAACATAAATAAATAAAACATACAGACTGATAGACAGTGGTAAGTACCAAGGAGTGAAAATAAAGCAAAGAAGGTAGACGTGAAGTGTTGTGTTTGTGGGAAGGCTTGAAATTTTACCATGTGGCCAGGGAAGCCACCTGGCATTACACGGAGGTACTAAGGTGACATCTGTAGGAAGACATAAAGGAGGTATAGGAGAGAGCTAGGGGGATATCAAAGGAGCCCTGGTGGTGCTGTGGTTAAGCGCTTGGCTGCTAACCAAAAGGTCAAAGTTTCAAAACCTGCTTTCTCCAACTTGACTGCAGCACGTTTGGTGTTTGGGTTTTTAGAGGGATATAGCTGGTGGAAGGGAACTAACTACTCTACGGCAACAGGTTTGGTTGGGTTTTTTTGACCTCTGTGCAGGGCCAACAGAATTTGCGGCCCAGTGCAAAATAAAAAGGCAGGTCCCTTGTTAAAAAGTGATTGAGAATTTCAAATGGCAACAACAGAGCATTAAACCAAGGGCGGGCTCTTTAAGAAAAGGGTGCTGTTTAACTGTCACACGCCCATGAAGCCGGCCCTGCCTCCAGGCTGATAGACGGCGGCCGGCCCCAGGGTAGTGAGAATGTTGAGAGCACTGGGAGCGTTGCTTCTGCTGCGCTGCTGCTGACTGACGGGGCAGAAGGCCCAGTGGGAGCTCTTTCCGCACATCTGTGTTTTTTTTCTTTTTTTTCCTGCTTTGATTCTTATTTCTCTTTTTTTGGTGAAAATACACACAACAAAACATACACCATTTCAACAATTCCTCCCTGTACAATTCAGTGACATATGCCACCTTTCTCAGCAACCTCTTTCAAATGATTTTGCCGTCATTAACACAAACTCGCTGTCCCCCTAAGCTTCTCATCTACCCTTTAGAGTTGCTGGAGCCCTGGTGGTGCAGTGGTTAAGAGCTCAGCTGCTAATCAAAAGGTTAGCAGTTTGAATCCACCAGCGGTCCTTGGAAACCCTACAGGGGCAGTTCTACTCTGTCCTATAGGGTTGACTGTGAATTGGAATCAACTCAACGGCAATGGCTTTGGGTTTTTTGGGTGTCATTTTGATCCCATTGAGACAATTCTTTAAAAGATTATAATGCTTAACGCAGACATTCTTTTCTAATTAGGCTAAACTATTACTTGGTTCAAAGATGAATTCAGGGGATAGTTTTAGTTCAAGTTTAAAGATTTCCTCAGGGTAATAGTTTGTTTGGGGGTCTTCTCTTGCAGCAACTCTTCTTCTAGGCTGGTGTGGGTCTCAAATGGCCACAGCCCAGCTCCCTGCAATCATCTTCATCAAAGGGTGGGGAAGAGGCCCGACTGGTTCAGCCCTGTGACTAATGGCATCATTAAGAGGTTCCTGGCCAAAGACGAGGGAGAATTAGCAGGGCTGAGCCTGAGTTCCACACCTTTTCGTTTCCTTATAAAAAAACAAAAACCAAACCACAAGCCGATGAGTTGATTTCAACATAGTGACCCCGTGTTTGTCAGAGTAGAACTGTGCTCCACGGGGTTTTCAGTGCCTGATTTTTGGAAGTAGATTGCCAGGCCTTTCTTCCAAGGTGCCTCTGGGTGGACTTGAACTTCCAACTTTTTGGTTAGCAGCCGAGAGCACTTAACTGCTTGAAGCAGCCCTGTGAACCCTCAAAGTGTGAATGTGTGAACCCCGGGTTTTGGAATTGTTTGCTTGGCCCTGGAGCAGTGGCTGAGTCGGCTTTGATATGGCACCATTTTGACAGCCACCCACCCCAGAAACCACACAGGTGTAAAATGAGACTTGGTTCTTCCCTCTGGAACAGGAGTCCATCAGAAGCGTGGGCTGAAAGGCCGGTGTGAGGGTGGAGGTGATGGGTTTGGCGGCTGCCTGCAGGTCTGTAGGTGCTGTGCTCAGTGGCTCTAACATCAGATTCCTGAGAATCCCAGGCTTGGGAGAAGAACTGCCAAGTCCTGAGAGGGCACATAGACTGGGCAGGAGCGCCCTGTGCCCTGGTCCAGGACCAGATATCCAGGCCTCAGTGGCCCTGAGGCCGTTTCCGCCAAAGCTCCGTCTCTCAGAGGTAGGAAAGAAGATTGAGAGACAAAGACCCTCTCAGGAGCCCTGAGGTTGGTCAGGCTCCCTGACAACCCCTCTCCTGGTGCTGGCACCCAGCAGAATCTGGTCCTCACTGATGAGCTGAGCAACAGAGCACTGTGGGAAGGCCGTGCAGTCCCCACCCATCCTCTCGATGGTTTGTGGTCTTAGGCAGGTGATGCCACCTTTTCCTTACCAGTAAAATAGAGATAAAGGAATCCCTGGGTCGTGGTTAATGCGCTAGGCTGCTAAGTGAAAAGGTGGAGGTTTGAGTAACCCAGAGGAGAGGCACCTTGGAAGAAAAGCATGGCGATCTACTTCCGAAAAATCAGCCATTGAAAAATCCTATGGAACACATTCTACTCCGACACGTATGGGGTCACTATGAGTCAGAGCTGATGTGACGGCAATTGTTTAAACTAGAGATGACACTTCACTGCTGGGCTCATTAGAAAGTCACGTGAGATAAGGTTTGCAAGGCTCCTAGTACAGAGTACTAGCCTGGCCTCTGATTCATTCCCTCCATCCAGAAGCCTGGAGTTTAACACCTGCCTGAAGTCATTGCTGATATACAGTGGGTCTCTATTCTGACAATCAAATGTAATAAATGTCATTTCTAGGGCACTCCCAACGTGAGCCAGATGAACCAAGTACAAGATACGACCCCTACCTTTGAGAAAAGTACAGTCTTGTTGGGCAAAAGACATGTAAGTACAAACTTCTTAAATAATAAAACTGTTGTTGTTAGATGCGGTCAAGTCACTTTGCCACATTCATACAACAGAACGAAACACTGCCCGGTCCTGCGCCATCCTCACAATCGTTGCTATGTTTCAGCCCATTGTTGCAACCGCTGTGTCAGTCCACCTCGTTGAGGCTCTTTCTCTTTTTTGATGACCCTCTACCTTACCAAGCATAATAATAATAAACCTAAATATAGCTAAATGCTTGGGTGTTATGGATCATAAGGACTACTTGGATTTAGAGGGAGAGCTTGGTGGGGCTGGAGTGTTTCCTGGAGGAAGTGGGGTCTGCAATGGGTGCTGGTAGGATTTTCATCGGTGGGACAGGGAGGGAGATCAGCTTTGGGGTGGGAATTGTCCAGGAACTGCGACAGGAGGAAAAGTGTGGACAGGAGTGTCCGTGATCTACCCTGAGGATTCTGAGCCCCATTGTTCTGGAACTCTGAGGTCATGGGTCAAGGTCGTGGTCTAGTGGAGAGAGAGAGGTCTGGAGAGGTAAGAAGGAAAGCAGTAACTTGAAGATGCTGTACTTCAATTTGAAGGCACAGATTTCAGAGTGAAGGAGTCCCATGATGAAAAAGGAGTGCTGGAAAGGAGAAGGGGGCCGTCGGGAGAAGACTTCAGAGCAATCAGGATGAGTGACAAGGATGAGCTCAAACTGGGTCCAATATTCTGGGCATAGGTGACTGGAGGAATCAAAGCATTTTAGAGCTGAAAGGGACCATAGGAGATTTAATCTTCTGCAGCCATTTGAGAAAACTGAAGGCCAGAAAAAGAACCTAACCCGAGGCCACACACTTAGCGCAGAGTTGGGAAATGAACTCACGTTAAAGGGGGAGAAGATGTGGGGCACAGAGTTGAGGAGATAATGAATTTACCTCCCGAGTCATCAGGTGATATGGATAGAACTGTGTCCCTCAGAAATGTGTGTTGAATTCCTGGCCCTTGTACCGTGGATGTGATCCTGTTTGGAGATAAGGTTTCCATTGTTATGTTAATGAGGTCATACCAGTGTAGGGTGGATCCTAAACCTAATCACCTCTGAGTTATACAAAGACCAGAAGAGACACAGAGACACACACGTGGGAGAAGACAGATGCCATGTGAGGATCCTCTATAAGCCAAGGAACCAAGGAATGTCTGGGCTACCAGCAAGGAAGGAATCAACAGGGTCAAGACCCTGATTTGGACTTTTAGCCGCTAGAGTTATAAGAAAATAAATATCTGTTCTTTAAAGCCATGCACTTGTGGTGTTTGTGTCACGGCAGCCCTAGGTAACTAAGATAGCTGGTTTGGGGTGCCACCGGTATATACAGGTAGTCCCTGACTTATGATGTATTCAGGTTATGTCAAAACGCACTTAATGACTGTCCGCTTTTGGGTTTTTGTACATCTTATCGTTACTAACATGTTGCAACGTGTAATTTGCTGATGCTATCATTCTCAGACGTTCACTTGCAGATGTTCAATTTTATGGTTTACTGTTCAAAACACTGCCGAATTTATAAAGATACTGATAATAAAAGGCAATAATAATGAAAACTAAAAAAAAAAGAGGTATTCAACTTACATCAGAACTGACTTACAATGGAGTCATCAGAACAGAACCCCATCATAAGTTGGAGACTACCTGTATGAGCTGGTAAGTCCGCCAGGGTGTTGAAAATGTGGGCCTGGAGCCCAGGGAGGTGTCAGCTACATTATCATCATAGAGCATGCAGCTGGAACCTCATGGGGCAGTGTGCAGACAGAAGTCCAGAAGGCTGAAGACTGAACCTTGAGGCCTGAGAACAGGACCGGAAGGCGCAGTGAGAGGTGGCATGTGGTCCCAATGTGGTTGTGGTGGTCAAGGGAAAAGGTGTTGGTCAGAGTTGTCCAAGGCTGTAGAATCTCCCAGTGTTTCTCCAGCCCTACAGTAGCATATTAAGCATGGTTGCAAGTCTCTTGATACCTCTCCATTGAGCTGTGAGGGTCTTTGTTTCCTCCCCTTAAGTCTGGGCAGATTGTGACTGATGCACCTACACGGTGCATGTTTAAGTGACACTGCGTAGTTTCCAGAGACTCGAGAGGCTGGCAGCTCCCAATTCCCAACTCCAGGAACACTCATTCTTGGAACCCAGCCACAATGCTGTGAGGAAGCCCAAAACTCCCTGTGGAGTGGTCCAAGAGAAAGAGGAACCAAAGCTCCCAGCCGACACTTACTAGCCAGCTGTGTGTGAGCCACATTGAAAGTAGATTCTTTAGCTCGAGTTACTCCAGTTGATGTTACAGGGAGCAAAATAAGCTGTCCCTGCCAAGCCCTCTTACATTACAGATTTGTGAGCAAAATAAACAATTGTTCTTGTTTTAGGTCACTGTTTTGGGGTGGTTTGTTGTGCAGCAACATCCACTCTCCTGGGCACATCCAACAGTTGTGCTCAGGTCTCCTCTCCCACTGCATGATGGTGGTGAGGGCCCATCTGGAGCTTCCCTCTCCCACCACCCTCTCTCTGCCTGGTTGCTGGTGACTTGGACTGCAGTTAGAGCTCAACTGTAGTCAGTGGATGGGCCTAGGCCACTATGGGGGTCAAGTGTAGGGAGTGGTCATACAGGATGCTCATGTTGCCTTAGCAACAGAACAAGCTCTGGCTTGAGTTGACCCATTTGGTGATAGCTTCCATTCCTTCTGTCTGCATACAGTGAAAATTGAAAATAAGTGGTAGTGAGACTCTAAGACTACCGTATTTTACACAAATAACACACACTCTCTGCATTTGTTTGCCAGCTGAGCCCTCCCACTGCGAGGTATTTTCGCAAGCACACCATGCTTATTTTTTTACAGCAATATGTGGAAGAGGACGGGCATGGTGGTGCTTGTGAGGGTGCGGCACAGCCAGAAAACAAACGCAGAGGGTGCATGTTATTTGTGTAAAAATACGGTATCCTATTTCATGACAAAAAACGTCTGCTTCACACACTGCATGCGATCAAATGAAAAGGGAGAGCTCATGGCCCCAAGCCCAGCTTCCTGTACCATAAACAGGGAAGACAGCATCTGCAGAGCCCATGTTGAGCCTGTCACAGTAAACAACTGGGAAACTGGGGCCTCCGCTGAACCAGGGGACAAGTAACCAAAGCATTTAAACAAGCTAAAATCCATATATTTTTTGTACATTTATTTTAAAAAACTGTAAGAAATGAATAAAATGCCACCTAAAAACTGTATCTACAACAAATAAATTATTTCCAGTTAAGCACTGCAGATCCACACAAACCCGTCCTCTACCCTTTGCCAAGGTCATGTCCTATGGCTATACACTTGTCCCCTTGACGCTTCCTTGAGACCCTCCCTTCCTGTGCAAAATGGCCCCAGCACTGGAGATTGTCCTGTATGAGCCGGGCTTTCTTACAGCTGGAGCAGATGGAAGTGGGGGCTGCCCAGGCCCCAGAACACTGTATCCCACCATGCCCCACTGGTACAATAAGCTTCAACAAATGGCATCTAACTGGCTTCTCGTGACAAATATTTCACATAAGTGGAGCCTAGACTTTAAAGAGGGGGTAGAATTCTCACCTTCCACGCAGGAGAGGTCTGGATTTGATTTCTGGCCAATGCACCTCATGTGCAGCCACCACCTGTCAGAGGCCTGAGCATTGCTATGATACTGAACAGGTTTCAGTGGAGCTTTTGGACTTAGACTAGAAAGAAAGGCCTGGTGATCTACTTTCAAAAATCAGCCAGTAAAAACCCTATGGATCACAATGGTCTGATCTGCAACTGATCATGGGGATGGTGCAGGACTGGGCAGTATTTCCTTCCATTGTTCATGGGGTTGCCATGAATTGGGGGCCGATTAGATGGCAGCTAGGAGCCCTGGTGGAGCAGTGGTTAATAGCTGGGCTGAAAACCAAAAGGTCGGCAGTTCGAATCCACTAGTTGCTCCTTGGAAACCCTATGGGGCAGTTCTACTCTGTCCTATAGGGTAGCTATAAGTCAGAATTGACTCAACAGCAATGGGTATGGGGTAACAAGAAGGCTTCAAAAGAGCCAGGGATATGTGGGCTGGGCCCATTCACTGAGGAATAGCTTAAGAATAAATCTACCTGAAGTCTCAGGAAGACAGTAACCTGGCCTGGAGTTTTGAGCTCAGTTAAAATGGTCACATGGGTGCAAGCTAACAGTGTTGTGTCACAGGGCTGGCCCAAAGAGGGCCACTGGGCAGAATGCAGGTTGCCAGAGGGGACTCTGGAAGAAGTCAGGAAGTTGGGAAAGGTAGAGAATGGAGGCTTGGGGCTCATCAGCAGGTCAGGTCAAGAGGCCAAGGGTGTCTGGGCAGGAAGCCAGCCTTTCAGAAAGGGCAAAGTGCCACAGGCAGCACTGCCAGCATAAAAAACAAAACACCCAAAAAAACCCAAAACAAAAAAACCAAAACAAACCCACCACCCACCCCAGCTTCTGGAAAGAGTTCAAGAGGTCCTAGAGTATGCACCATTTAGGAGATTGAGCAACCCCTTCTCACAGAGGCCAAGTCGCACTTAAACAAGCCAAGGCAGTGCGTTTCCAAGGTAGATTCACTGAACACAGTGAAGCACGTTTGTTTTCTAAAGGTTGTTTTGCCAAGGAAATAACGAACTTTGGACTGTAGAATTCTGACAAGCCGTAACACAATCCCTCCTCTCCCAAGTGCGGGATCCTGACCAAGAGTGTTGTGTGTTCTCTAGCTCCACCCAGGATCCTCGGGGACACAGACCTCTTCTGAGGCCAAGCTAACTGGAAATGCAAGAGGCACCTAGCTTAGGAAGAAGGAAGTGTGGCCACTCAGTTATGCTGACATTAAAAAAAAAAAATACAGTCAGAACACAAAGCCATGAATTGTAGCTAGAGATTCCATGGTAGAACAGCAGGTTAGGGCAGCGGACACATGACAAACGCCCAGAAGAGCTGTGCTGGTAACTGATGTGAGGGATGTAAGAAGATTCCTACGGCACACACCGGCCTCGAGGTCTGTCTCCTGGCTTGATAATACACATGGGCCCACATTTTCCATTTCATTACAAGAAAACAACCCTGCAAGGGCATCGATCAATAACAGCAGACACTCGACCCTGGTGTGGGAGGTGATAGGGAGTGGTGGGGACTGTGGTGAATCCAGCATGCCCCATGTAAAGGTGGCAGCTGCTGCTCAGCTCCAGCCAACCATTGCCAGGGGAGAATGTGAACCCCAGGGGGCCACATCTTCTGATCTGGATTTTTATATAAAATTTTTATAATTTTAAATGTTAGTAACTAATTCTATAAAGACTACAGGCTCACACAAACTGGAACAGTTGAGAACAGAAGACTCCCTGAGACAATCACCTTGAGACACTCTTTAAACCTAGAACTGAGCCTAACCCCTCAGAACATCTTCTAGTGAAATAGGAGAGTGAAATAGAAAATAAAGGATATTACCCGTAAGATCAGTGCCCTACTTGAAAACCATCCCTATGAGACCAAAATGTCAACAGTTACTCTAAAGCAAAGATGAGAAGATAAGGGGGCGGGGAAACAAGAGTACTGGAAAGGGAACAAATTGAACACAATTAAAGAGAATATTGACACATTGTGATAAATGTGGCTAATGTCACTGAACAATTTGTGTGGAAATTGTCAAACGGGACAAATTGCCTAACTTGCAGTGTAAACTCTCACCATGAACTCAATAAAATATTACTTAAAAAGGACTGCAGGCTCAACAAAACACCCTAGTGGGCTAGATCATTTTGCAGCGTCCCCTTTGAAAGTCAGCAACAGTAAGTACGAAGATGGTATGCTAGGCCCCTTCAAAGATGTCCGTGTCCTAATCCCTGGTTATACATTTGACCTCTTAAACATGTAGGACCACCAGATAAATAATAATAATGAAAGGCACACTGTCATTTTCATCCACGAGAGTAGGGACCTTGGTGGGCTACCAGGAATTGGGATTGTTGCATTGAAGGACAAGCCCCTGTGTATCATTCCAAATCCGGGGCCCGTTGCAACCCTGGGCCAGGTGACTCATGCTTCTCTCCTCTCATTATGGGCTGCTTTACAACTCAACCTTAGTTTACAAGGAGATGAACTGGGACAACTGTATCCAGATCAGAATTCATCGTTTTCAACATCTCATCAGAATGAGTTCACTTGGAAGTCAGAAGTCAGTGGTGTCCAGAAAGACCTTCTGCTGTTCCTTCTCGATAGTTCCTCTTCTTTAGGGTTTCTGGTGAGGAACACTAAAAGGTGTCTCAGGACCCTGCTCCATGCATCTCAGCGAAGTGTTTGAGGCTGGGTCCAAGTTATTTCCCTGGATCTGCTGGCTCCACTGGCTCCTGGGTGTCTAACAAGGGAATGTCTGTCTTCCCACTGCCCACATTCCCATTGTTCGGGTGGGAGAAGGTGTATGGTTCATTTTCGGACTCAGGAGAGAAACAAGGGGGGTGCTCCTCTGTGGTCAACTTTGCAGTCAGGGCCCTGGAGCATATGGGGGGTGGGGAGGGCGGGCAATCCCCTGTGGGGCCCTGGAAGGGCCGGTAGGTGTCCACCTCCGCCTGGAGGAAGGATCCATTGAAATCCTGTAGCAGTTGCCCATATACCATGGTGTCATCGATGACTGCATACACGTGGGAGTCATTGTCCTTTCGTCCTCTCTGGAACTTTTTTTGCTGCTTTGGCATCTGGGTATTGATGTTGCCATTGTAGATACCTACGACAGGGCCCTTGTTTATCTCCTTTTTCCTGTTGGGAGAAAGGGAACAAGACAGACAAGTCAGGAAGGAAACAATCTTAGATGAGCACCATTTATACAGCCCAACGGACTCAAACATATTAATGATCATGAAGGTGGCGCAGGACCAGGCAATGTTTCGTTGTTATAAAATAAGGTCACCATGAGTTGGAGCTGACCCCATAGCAGCTAACAACAACTTAGATTCTTTGGGGTTCTGGCCTTGTCTCCTCCATCTCCTTCAAACTGCTTAGCATTTGAAACCCAAACTACTGTCCTCAGTGAGCATTTAGAAACTCACTGCCGTTGAGCCAATTCCAACTTGTAGTGACTCTACAGGACAGAACAGAACTGCCCCACAGGGTTTCCAATGCTGTAATCTTTATGGAAGCAGACCGTCACATCTTTCTCCCGTGGAACAACTGGTGGGTTTGAATCACCAACCTTTTGGTTCGCAGCTAAGCACTTCAACCAATGCACCACCAGGGCTCTTAGAGCATTTAGAAGTGACCAGCTTTTGTCTCTGCTTTTCAGGGTGAAAATGGAGAGATCACAGCCGGGTGACAGTTGTTTAGAGAAGGCACGACTATCTATGCTCAAACTAAGGAGCCCTGGTGACTCAGTGGTTAAGTGTTCAGCTACTAACCAAAAGGTTGGCAGTTCGAATCTACTAGCCACTCCGTGGGAGAAAGAGGTGACAGTCTGCTTCCGTAAAGATTACAGCCTTGGAAGCCCTATGGGACAGTTCTACTCTGTCCTACAGGGTCACTATGAGTCAGAATCAACTCGACAGCCATGGTTTTTTTTTTAATGCTCAAATTAGATTTTGATGCAGATATGCAGTATCCAACGGTGGCGTTGTCTGATGATACTTTTGCCCTCTTTCTTACTAGAAGCAGCTGGTGTCCCAGCCCTTCTAAACCACATCAGGCTCAGCATGCCCAGACCAATCTTCTGGAACTCTCTCAGTACTTCCCCAAGGATAATGCTTCACTCTTTCTTTTGCATTGGTAAAAGCTCTGACCATCTAGATTGTAAATGGTAAGATACAAGCCTCAGGAGGGAAGGTGTATCTTAGTTTTCAGCTTGAGCTGGGGGAGAACATTAACAGAAAGATCCAGTCTCCTCAGCAGTGACCTCCAACAGAGGAAGAGCTAAAAAGACGACAAAATTCAGGCTGTGGGGCTAGAGTTCCTCAATAACACCATTAACGTTTGGTCTTTCATGTTCTTTGGTACCTGGACATGGACAGGCATTAGCATCCCCTGCCGTGGAAAATATCTCTGAGAGCCAAACAGCAGGGGAAAATTCAAATGGAGGACATTAGCTCAATTAGCATAATGGACCATAGAATGCATAGGCTGTAGGTTCACTGTGCCCGGAATCCCTGTACTTTCCTGACATAAAAATATATCTAGTACATTGGGCTTTTAACATCGTGTCTTTGGCTGGGATGATGGGCTCCAAACACTCCTGCCTGATGCCCAGGAATGGACCCCCCTCCTTGGTGTTCCCACAAAGCCCTGCTTGTCCCTGCCATAGCTCTTCTCATGCTGCCCTGAGACTGACTATTTCTGTGCCTGCCTCATTTCTCCTCCACCCCCCAGAGACTGTGAGTTCCATAGAAGAGACTGGGTCTTGCTCACTCTTGTATCTTCAGTGCCTAACATGGAACTTAGTACCCAGGAGACCCTCAGGTAATGTATCTTTAAAGAACAAGTTTGATGGCGTTTCCCTCCATTCTCACCACAAAACTCATTTATCCTCCCACACCAACTCTGGGATGGGCCTTATACAAACCTGCCGGCCAGTGACCTCACCCACTCAGGCCAGGACGGGGGCTGTTTAGAGATGGATTCCCTCCTGATGAGGAGGCCAGGCCCTGTGTGAACATGGCCAAGCTTTCCCATCTGGGTGCACCCTGATAAGAAAGTCTCCTGGGCGAAACCACAAAATGAGGTTTAAAAGAAGTCCTTCCCCCCCAGCATGATATGTGTACAATCTCACTTCAAGGAGGGAAGGCCTCTCTCTGGGTCTGCTGTGAGCTAGGCCGTCCTCATCAGTGGAGACATTTCTAGACAGTCTCAACGCAGATCGGGAATTTCTGTTGTTTGTTCCTGGCTGCAGTTAATAAAACATGGTTTGCTTGTTTTTTGGCTTTTTGGAAGGTTAAATCATGCTAAAGAAAACAGATTCCTCCCCTAATCAGAAATTTGAGTAGAACGTATAAAATCTGTCTAGAAAGGTCAACATTTTCCTTTCATAAAATAGAAGTGTTGTCCTGAGGTGGTGGGAGGTGAGGCTGAGTCAGTTAACTGAGCCTTCCTCCCTCTCATCCCCAGGGCTGGCTTTTTGGTGCCTGTCTGGAATTTAATAAACAAGCATAAAATAGACAGTTTGTTTAAGGAACTGGAGGAAAACAAGCTGGGGCAGTGTGCATTGGTTTTCCTCAGGGTGACAGTGTGAGCGGTTTCAGAAACCTGGTCTGGCAGTGCCTGTGTGTGTTTTCCTGCCCAGATAGCTCCTTGGATGATCACCGTCTAAAGAGCAAACAGTCAATGATTCACAGGGAACGTGTGCTGAGGCACAATCAACGGCAGGCAAAAATGTCATAACACGTTTTCCCCTAGGTATGGTTTTTTTTTTTCTTCCCCCTCCTCGAAGCATAACTCTCATCTGGCAACATTATTTAATGCTGATCTTTGGGGGATAAATAGGAAGCAAGAAAACAAAGTCAATAATTATGATACATCTGCTCTGCGTAGATCTGAGGAGGGATCAAATCAGCAGAAGATAGTTTGAGGAATTCTACCTACTTCCTTTTCACACAGCAAATGATGAGTCCGAGGGCAAACAGCAGTAAGGCTCCACCTCCCACTGCTGCAATGATGATAACAGTCAGGTCTGTGGGCAGAGACACAGATAGAGAGATGAGGAGATTTGTGGGGTTAAATCAAAGATGAACTTATAGTAGATTGTCTCCAAAGATGGCCGCCATCAATTCCTTTCCTCCCTGTACCATACACTGCTCCTCACAGAAGAGGAGCAGTCTATTTCCCTCCCTCTCGAGTTTGGGCTGGCCAATAGAATACAGCTCTGCCAGTTCTGGGCCTAGCCTTTAAGAGGTCTGGAAGCTCTCTGAGGGGAAGCCAGTCAACATGCAAAAAATCTGACTCTGCAGAGACCACCATGCTGTTAGGAAGCCCAAGCTAGCCATGGAGAGACTCCATGTGGGAAAAAAGTAGGAAACCCATCCAAAAGGGAGCACCAAGACCCCAGACATGGCTCCCACTGAACTATTCCAGCCAGCTTCTAGCTGTTCAAGGCATCTGGCTGAGGCCCCAGATATCTTGGAGCAGAGATGAGCCATCCTGCTGTGCCCTGTCCGAATTCCTGACCCATGGGATGGTGAACAAATAAAATCATTATTGTCTTAAGCCACTAAAATTCAGGGTAGTTTGCTAAGCAGTAATAGATAATTGAAACAAACTGGGGATGGGGGGACCTACCAGATCTACTCCAAAGGCTACTCCTGGCCTATACCGGGTGCTGTTTCCCCGTCTGCCACAGCCTGTCTCAGAGAAGAGCAGAGCAGAGCAGAGGAGTGTAGGAGAAAGTAGGGAGTGAAAAGTCAGAAGACAAGGAGTTAAGGAGAAGGTTGTGTGTTTGTGCTGTCCTTTTCCTACAGTAGTACAAAGGAAAAAGAAAATAAATCAGAGAGGGAGCACCACCCCAAACAGCGATTTAGCATTTCTTGCTTGTTCACCAAGGCAACAAAAGGTGAGACCGAAACAGGAAAACATGACAGAAAATAAACGTAAGAGAAGAAGAAAGCCTAGGTGCTAACTTGAGAGTGAGGGAGAGCTTTTCACATGTGGCTTTTGGTTCCCACCAATTCTCCTGCTACTAACCAACTGTGTTAGGCAAACCTGCAATCTCTCTAACTGCCAGAAAGGGAAGGGCCTGAGGAAACAAACTCTACAGTCCCTTCTGGTTCTAAAGCTCCGTGATGCTCTGCAGCCATCTCTGAATAAAGGGTACACACGGCCACATCAGAGATTGTTCAAGCACACTTGCAAATTGGAAGAGGGCCTTTCCCTTGCTTGAAAGTCTTCAGTGGCTCCTGTAACTCTGACGATAAAGGCCAACTCCTCATCGTGGTGCTGAGGGCTGACGCTGAGGGCATTTCATGGATTTCAGTGTTTGAATGGGACTAAAGGAAAAACACCAGCACCGTGTATCTGTGTCACACTTTCCAGTTCCCCATGTTTTAATCACAAACACTGAATCCCCACAATACTTCTATGAGGTAGTTATTATCATCTACTCACTACAGATGAGGAAGCTAAGATCACAGGACTATAAAGAGACTTCCCCTTTGTCAGAGAGACATGAGTAGTAATGGCCAATGATAGGTTGACTACAAAAATGCCCTAATTCTCCCCCATCCCTGAGTCATGTCCTTTTCTATGTGACTCTGCAGTTCCTCCAATCAAGAGATAGAGTCTAGTTGCACACCCCTTGAATCGAGGCTGGCCACATGACTTCCTTCGGCCAAAACAGCATGGTAGGAGTGAAGGTGTGCCAGTGCCTACCTAAATGTCAAGAGACTTTGTGTGCATCCAGTCTCTCTTGGGTCTCTCTGCCTCTGCTCTAAGAACAAGCCCAGGTAACAAGTCAAGTAAGTCCAGCTGTCCCAGCTGATCGTGGCTGGGCCCCAGACACGTGAGAGTGCCCAGCCAAGATCAGCAAAGTCACTTAGCCCACCTGCAGCTGTTCATAGGTATGTAGGTGAGCCCTGGTAAGCCCAGCTCAGACCAGAACTGCCCAGACAAACTGTCAGCAATAATAAATACTGTATTTTTATGCAAATAATGTGTGCCTTCTACATTTGTTTGCCAACTGACCCCTGCCAGGTG
This sequence comes from Dugong dugon, assembly GCA_030035585.1. Classification (NCBI taxonomy): domain Eukaryota; kingdom Metazoa; phylum Chordata; class Mammalia; order Sirenia; family Dugongidae; genus Dugong; species Dugong dugon. Next base: position 22,376,449 of record CM057481.1, on the reverse strand, counting down.
TTTTCATAAATGTGCTGTGCTGATTTTTTTTAACATGTTGCTATAAAAAAAATTTAGCATAGAGAGCTTATGAAAATACCTGGGGGGCGGGGGGGGGAAGTAGGGTGTGGTTGGCAAACTACGGTAGAAAGTGCTTGTTATTTGTGTAAAAATATAGTAGTTGTTTTTAAATTGCTAAGTTCTGGGGTGGTGCAATAGTTAAGGGCTTGGCTGCTAAGCCTGTTGGTGATTCAAACCCACCCAGCTGCTCCATGGGATAAAGACCTGGCGATCTACTCTCATAAAGATTATAGCCAAGAAACCCTATGGGGTAGTTCTATTCTGTCACATGGGGTCACTATGAGTTGAAAATCAACTCGATGGTACCTCACAAGTTCTGGGGTGGTTTGTTACACAGGATTATTGATGTAACAGCTGACTGATACAGGGATAGTCAGGACTCAAATCCATGTTTTTTACTCCCATTCCTGGCTTGCTCCTCAAATTTCCCAATTTTCTGTAAGACCTGGACAACCCTTACCTGTCTTCTTTGGGGTGAGTGTCACCAAGAAGAGCAGGTCCAAGTGCTTGCCACTCACAGGGCTGCAGTTGGAGATATTGACCCAGAAGCTATGATGGTGAAAACTTGGCTTGGGGAGCACCTGGTCTTCTAGGTTGAAGATCTCCTCGGTATGGCTCTGCTGTTCCTGGATGATCATGAATGCACGCCCTGTCTGGCAGACCACACCGGTCCTCTCCTTGAGGAAGGTCAGGCAGGCCACCTGGTTCCTGGGCACACTGATGTTCCAGGACACTGAGGTGAGAGGTGGCAGGCCCCAGTCCAAGGTAGGGGTCCTCAAGTAGACCTTGCTTTTTATGTCCGGCGTCACTGTAAAAATGCTGTCCTCTGCAGGAAAGTGAAGAGAATCCAGATAGATGTTGTTTCACTCAATCAAAATGGAGGGACAAAGAAGTGATGGAGGAAACAATGTTAAACCATCTAGATCAGCGCTGTCCAATAGAATGTTTTGCGGTGATGGAAATGTTCTCTATCTGCACAGTCCAGTATGGTAGCCACTCGCCACATGTATCTATTGACTACTTGAAACGTGCCCAGTGTGACTGAAGAAACTATATTTTTAATTTTGTGTAATATTAATTTAAATTTAAATAGCAACATGTGGCAATTGGCTACCATATTGCTCAGTGCAGAGTTACAGGCTCGGTCAGATTAGGTGCTCAGATCTTTTGGAAAAAACAAAACAAGCAAACACCAAACGGCTAGTTTGCCAAATTAGTGGTTATCTCAGACCTTCCACTCAGAAATGCCCTCAACGTGGTTAACATCCATCTGAAGCCGCTGCTCCATGGTAGGACTGAGATATACTGATTTCTGCTTCAGAGACTGAAAAAACCTTCAGGTTCTGGGAAGAATTCTAGAATCACAAAGCTGAAAAAGCCTCAGACATGTCAATTAATCCATTCCATACCTTCAGGTGAGATGAAAACCCAACATTCTACATGGATGGGAATGTGTCTCATTTTCAGAGACTCCCCACAAGGAGTTTCTCTGGTAACCTTGGTGATGTCAGGCAGCCTGGACCCACCTTAATCTTATGGCCAAAAATTCTTCTCCCTCCCACTCGTGCCTCCAAGAACGAAAGGAGAACAAAAGTTTGAAGGTCTTGGCTGATTTTAAAATAGGCTCTAACTTAAAGTAACTTTGAGTAAATTATAATGACGACTGTGACTTTCTTAAACAAACCATGTAGACGTCACGGATGTGAACCGTTTAGACCTCACTTACTGCCTTAGAACACTGAAGGCCACACACCAGCCTTCCAGGAGGCGTCTGTTCCCTACACTGGAGAACAGGACTCTCAGTGCTCCAGAGGCAGATTCAGCGCCCTCCCAACATTTCTCCCTCTGTGCTCTCCACAGAGGATTCTGAATTGTAAAAGCAGAATCATAAAAATGTCCGCTTTAGGTTTTTTATGTTAAATACCCAGGACTCTGGAAAATCTGGTTACTGCTCATTTATAATCTGCCTGCTTCCAAAAAAAGATCTGACCCTGATTATTTGTTCTGCTGCCTACCAACCAGCATTCCCGCCGTCAGAAACATCTTTCTTATTTCTAACCCCTGGAATTTTCCGTGTAAGACTAATGGGAAAATCAGGACTAAGATTCAGGATCACTTCTGATTGAGAACCACTGGTTTATTAAAGAACCAAATAGTTTTATAAGATTTAAGATGAAAACAGAACTCCCTCCTCACCTTGCCACCTCTATTCCTTACTCCCCAGAACAACCACTTTCAACTCCTTTAGCAGGTTCTCTTGTTAGTTACTTCTGGCCCACTTAGCCATTCCTTCTCTTAATGAAGATGATCACAAAGCCACAATAAAATTAATGTCCACAAGAGAAAGCCTAGGGAGGCATGAAGACGACGGGAGAGTGAAAAATGCCCTTACCTTTGAAATATGGTATAAAGGACACGGTCAGGCCCTGCCTGGAGGCCTCTTGGCGGAAGTTGGGTTTAAGGGTGCGTAAGGTCACTGAGATGCTCTGCTTCACCCGGATCTGCTCGATGGAGCCTCCAGGGCAGAAGGAGCCAAAATAAAGGTCCTGGCCAGGGACGGTGCTGGCCACGAAGTAGCTAAAGCTGGTGTTGCAGAACCTCTCATTGGTGGACTGCTGCAGCTTCTGGGTGGGCACCAGTGCCAGGCTGAGCTTCTCCTTGGGCACCAGCAGCTTCCAGGAGAAGTTGTGCAGCTGCACGGGCAGCTGGAAGATGTTCTCAGGCACCTGGAGAGGAAAGGACTTCCTGTGGCAGTACCGGTGGTCTGTACAGCCTGGAAAAGAGGGGTTCATGGTACCCACGCGAAGAGGAGGGCCAGAAGAGCATCCTCCCCACCTGGGCTGGACATCTAGTTGCTTCCCTGCTTTTCCCTTTGGTCTTGCCTCTCCTTTTCTGTCCTCCATCCCTGGCTCCTTCATGCTCCTTTTCTGGCTCTCCCTCCTGCTCTCTCATATCTAAACCAGGCCAGCTGCCACAGAGTCAGTTCTGACTCACGGTGACCCCATGTGAGTAGAACCATGCTTCCTAAGGCTATCTGTCTTCCCTTCTCTTTCCTTCCTTCCTTCTTCTCTCCCTCCTGCCTCCCTTCCTTCTTTCCTTTTATTGTGGTAACAAAACATTTTAACCTAAAATATTTTTCAGTCCAACAATGTTTACACGTACAATTCAGTGACATGGATCATGTTCATCCTGTTGTATAACCATCAACACTAATCCTTTTCCAAATTATTCTACCACCATTAACGCCACAGGGCTTTCAGTGGCTGATTTTTCTGAAGCAGATCACCAGGCCTTTCTTCCAAGGCACCTCTGGATGGACTCAAACCTGTGACCTTTTGGTTAGCAGTCGAGCACATTAACCATTAGCACAGCCCAGGGACTCCTCTTATATTCTTCTTCTTCTTGTTGTCAGGTGCTGTCGAATCTGTTCTGACTCACAGTGACGCTATGTACAACAGAACAAAACACTGCCTGGTCCTGCACCATCCTCACAATCATTGCTATGCTTGAGCCCATTGCTGCAGCTACTGGGTGAATCCATCTCATTGAGGATCTTCCTCTCTTTTGCTGACCCTCTAGTTTACCAGGCATGACGCTCTTCTCCAGGGACTGGTCCCTCCTGATAACATGTCCAAGTTACATGAGATGGAATATCTCACCATCCTTGCTTGTAAGGAGCATTCTGGTTGTACTTCTTGCAAGACAGATTTGTTCATTCTTCTGGCAGTCCTTGGTATATTCAGTATTCTTTGCCAACACCATAATTCAAAGCCATCAATTCTTCAGTCCCCCGTATTCATTGTCTAACTTTCACATGCATATGAGGCAACTTGAAAATACCACAGCTTGGGTCAGGCACATCTTAGTCCTCAAAGTAACATCTTTGCTTTTTAACACTTTAAAGAGGTCTTTTGTAACAGATTTGCCCAATGCAATGCATCTTTTGATTTCTTGACTGTTGCTTCCATGGGCATTGATTGTGGATCCAAGTAAAATGAAACCCTTGATAACTTCAATCCTTTCTCTATCATGATGTTGCTTATTTGTCCAGTCATGAGGATTTTTGTTTTCTTTATGTGGAGGTACAATCTATACGGAAGACTGTGGTCTTTGATCTTCACCAGTAAGTGCTTCAAATCCTCTTCACTTTAGCAAGCGAAGTTTTGTCATCTGCATACTGCAGGTTGTTAATGAGTCTTCTTCCAATCCTCATGCCTCGTTCTTCTTCATACATAGTCCAGCTTCTTGGATTATTTGCCCAGCATACAGATTGAGTAAGTATGGTGAAAGGATACAACCCCGACACACACCTTTCTTAACTTTAAACCACGCAGTATTCCCTTGTTCTGTTTGAATGACTGCTTCTTGGTCTATGTACAGGTTCCTCATAAGCACAATTAAGTGTTCTAGAATTCCCATTCTTTGCAATGTTATCCATAATTTGTTATGATCCACAAGCTGAATGCCTTTGCATAGTCAATAAAACACAGGTAAACATCTTTCTGGTATTCTTTGCTTTCTGCCAGGATCCATCTGACATCAGCAATGATATCCCTCGTTCCATGTCCTCTTCTGAATCCAACTTGAATTTCTGGCAGTTCCCTAAAGATGTACTGCTGCATCTGTTTTTGAATTATCTTTAGCAAAATTTTACTTGTGTGCGATATTAATGATATTGTTTGATAACTTCTGCATTCTGTTGGAGCACACATCTAAGGAATGGGTGCAAATATGGATCTCTTCCAGTTGGTTGGCCAGTAAGCTGTCTTCCAAATTTCTTGGCATAGATGAGTGGGCACCTCCAGCACTGCATCTGTTTGCTGAAACATCTTAATTAGTATTCCATTGTCTTAGTCATCTAGTGCTGCTATAACAGAAATACCACAAGTGGATGACTTTAACAAAGAGAAATTTATTTTCTCACAGTCTAGTAGGCTAGAAGTCCAAATTCAGGGCATCAGCTCCAGGGGAAGGCTTTCTTTCTCTGTCGGCTCTGGAAGAAGGTCCTCCTCATCAGTCTTCTCCTGGACTACGAGCTTCTCCACACAGGAACCCTGGGTCTGCTCTTGGCGCTGCTTTCTTGGTAGTATGAGGTCCCCCAACTCTCTGCTCGTTTCCCTTTCCTTTTACCTCTTATAAAAGGTGACACAGGCCACACCCCAGGGAAACTCCCTTTACATTGGATCAGTCATGTGACCTGAGTAAGGGTGTTACATCCCACGCGAATCCTCTTTAACATAATCTTGCCTCATTAACCATAGGAAGAGGTTAGGATTTACAACATATAGGAAAATTACATCAGTCACAAAATGAAGGACAACCACACAATACTAGGAATCATGGCCTAACCAAGTTTACACATGTTTTTGGGGGACACAATTTAATCCTTGACATCCATCAATTCCTGGAGCCTTGTTTTTCACCAATGCCTTCAGTGCAGCTTAGACTTCTTCCTTCAATACCATCAATTCTTGATCGTACGCTACCATCTGAAATGGTTGAACGTTAGCCGATTCTTTTTGGTACGGTGACTCTGTGTATTCCTTCCGTCTTCTTTTGATGCTTCCTGCATCATTTTGTCCAGAGGATCCTCCAATACTGCAACTCAAGGCTTGAATTTTTTCTTCGGGTCTTTCAGTTTGAGAAATGCCTAGCATGTTCTTCCCTTTTGGTTTTCTAACTCCAGGTCTTTGCACATTTCATTATAATACTTCATCTTCTCGAGCCACCCTATGAAATCTTCTGTTCAGCTCTTTTACTTCATCATTTCTTCCATTCGTTTTAGCTGGTCTACATTGAAAAGCAAGTTTCAGAGTCTCTGCTGACATTCATTTTAGTCTTTTCTTTCTTTTTAATGACCTTTAGTTTTTTTCATGTATTATATCCTTGATGTCATCCTACAATTGATCTGATCTTTGGTCATTAGTGTTCAATGTGTCAAATCTAGTCTTGAGATGGTCTCTAAATTCAGGTGGGATATACTCAAGGTTGTAGTTTGGCTCTCATGGACTTGTTTTAATTTTCTTCAGCTTCAACTTGAACGTGCATATGAGCAATTGATGGTCTGTTCCACAGTCAGCCCCTGGCCTTATTTTGCCTGATGATACTGAGCTTCTCCATCATCTCTTTCCACAGAGGTAGTCGATTTGATTCCTGTGTATTCCATCTGGTGAGGTCCACGCGTATCCAAGAAAACCAAATCTGTTGCTGTCGAGTTGATTCCAACTCATAGTGACCCTACACGACAGAGTAGAACTGTCCCTCAGGGTTTCCAAGGAGCGGCTGGTGGATTCGAACTGCTGACCTTTTTGGTTAGCAACTAAATGCTTGACCATTGTGCCACTAGGGGTCCTCCATGTGTATAGTCGTTGTTTATGTTGTTGACAAAAGGTATTTGCAATGAAAAAGCCATTGGTCTCGCAAAATTCAATTGTGCGATCTCCGGCATCATTTCTATCACAGAGGTCGTATTTTCCAACTACTGATCCTTCTTCTTTGTTTCCAATTTTCACATTCTAATCACCAGTAATTATCAATGCATCTTCATTGCATGTTTGATCGATTTCAGACTACAGAAGTTACAAATCTTCAATTTCTTTATGCGTGAATTTGAATAATACTTGCATTAACTGGTCTTTCTTGTAGGTGTATGGATATTATCCTATCACTGACAGTGTTTTACTTCAGGGTAGATCTAGATCTTGAAATGTTCTTATTGACGATGAATGTGACACTATTCCTTTTAAATTTGTCATTCCTGGCATATTCTTACTGTCTACTAAACTGGCAGACACATTTCTGAGGAGTACTTAGGGCTGACTTTTTTTCTTCTTTTTTGCTACATTCTCTCTTCTGTGTGTCTGTTGTCTGTGTCTTGGATGCTAAGAGTCACGTGGGCAGGGCACGGGTTTTTATACCCAGACATGTTGACCAGTGCCTCAGTCTGTGGGGAGGCAGTTCTGTGTAGTGGTTAGAGCAGTGAGTGGTGCTGGGAAGATCTTAGTTCACATTCTAGCTCTGTTACTTCCTAAGGAGGTGACCTCGGACAGTCTGCTTTGCCTCTTGTGGCCTCAACTTCTGCATCTGTTGAGATTCTAAGAGCACCCATGTCAGGCAGTGTGCATGTAGGTGACCCAGCAGGGCGGTGAATATTGGTTTTGCTGCCCTTCGCTTATCAAACATTCATTAGGTGACTAGCACATATCTAGCACTGCTAGGGGGCTAACAGGATAAAAATGGAACAAGCCCAAGCTCTTGGCCTCAAGGATCTCAGTCTTGTGTGAAAGAAGATGAGTGGACAGTGAATGTAGAAGCCTGGGACACAGGGATGGGAGAGGTGGGGAGAGAGGACTTTACAAGAGGGAGACGAGAAAGTCGACAGAGGAGAAACGAAGCATGGACATGGGAGTGCGTGGCTTAGGCAAATCCGCACTTCTGAAGGATGCATGCTCTAACTGGGGCTGCCTGCTCCTAGAAGGGGCACATCTTCATCTTGTTCTTTCTGCCTCTTGGTTTCCCTTGCCCACCTGCAGAGCAGGTAGACATTTCTGATCATACGATTTATAGCCTACCTAGTGAACCCCTCTGAGAAGACGGGGCAGGGAAGGGGAGCCTCCCGCAGCCCAGGGCGAAATGCACTAGTGGGGCGTACTTATGGTTTTCTCTCCCTTCATCCACAGGTGGGTCAGACTGTCACAGAGGAAGGAGACCTTGTATTTGGAGCCGGAAGTCAGGGTCAAGTTGGTGCTGCAGGTCCAAGACTCCAGGCACACAAAGCAGCCGGGGACAAACCTGTGGCTCAGCGGGTCAGACCGTGCCTCGATGGTGAGTGACATGGCACGCTCATTACTTAAGTCAACCAGGTAAGTTTTATCTGAAACAAACCAAAAACAGGCCATGAAGAATGGGTCAGCGGCAACCACCTGAAACGGCAAAAATTAGTACAAAACCTCTCTTGAGGAAGGAGATAGCATACTCGTATCATGGCTGGGGAATGTCTGAAAATGTATTTATTATCAAGGGAACATTCCAATAACGTTGTTCCTGGGTGGTGCAAATGGTTAACGCCCTCACTGCTACCTGAAAGGTTGGAGGTTCAAGTCCACTCAGAGGCGCCTCAGAAGAAAGGCCTGGTGATCTGCTTCTGAAAAAGCAGCCACTGAAAAGCCTATGGAGCACAGTTCTACTCTGACACGCGTGTGGTCGCCGTGAGTCAGAATCAACTTGATGGCAACTGTTTGTTTATTTACTTTAACCATAACTTTAAAAGAAATTTAAAAGGAAAAATGGTAGACTGCATTTCTACCACCCTAATTTAGCTGTTTTCATGTCTTTATAGTTATTGTAGTCCTTATGTTAGTCTCCTAAGGCTGCCATAACAAAATACCATTAAGCGAGGGGCTTTAAACAACAGGAACTTATTCTCTCAGTTCTGGAGGCTAGAAGTCTGAAATCAAGATATCAGCAAGGCTGTGTTCTCTCTGAAGGCTCCGAGGGAGGAATCCTTCCTCACCTCTTCTAGCTTATGGTGGTCTCAGGAGTTCTGTGGCCTGTGGCAGTGTAACTCCAATTTCTGCTTCCGTCCTCACACGACTGTCTTCTGTGTCTCTTCTTTTTAAACGGACATTACTCATATTGGATTGGGACATATCTTACTCCAGTATGACCTCATGTTAACCCTTTCAGGAATGAATTAAAAATATTAAAAAAAAATGTTTTGTTTATATCATTTTTTTTCCTTAATGGAATGCATGCTGGCTCACTGAGTGTCTGAATTTTTGGTAGGGAAAATGCATTTTTTTCTTGCCTCATCCTACCAGTCCTACCCTGAAAGCCCAGAGGGACATATGTGTACCAAATAATATTCATCAAAATCCATATTTTGTCCACCAAAAATACTGACTCAGCACCACCTCATACAACACCCTGTAAAAACAATAACTTGCAGCACACACTCGCTTGTCCTGTTTCCAACAGTTATACGGGTCCCTGCCTGCTGGCAGCATGTGCTGTCAGTGGTATAGCAGCTTTCTAATAAACCCTGAGAGGCAGAAAACGTAGGTGGGTGCTGCATGTCCTGCTGTTCATGAAAGGGTTTTTAACTGACAACATGTTCAAAGACTCTATTTCCAAACAAAGTCATGTTCATAGGCACCAGGGGTTAGGACTTCAAAATGCCTGTTTGGAGACACAATTCAATCTATAACAGTCCTTGTTAATATGTACGTGTATTTTCACCTACTTAAAAGTATCAAAAACAAATAAAAAAACCCAAACCCCTTGCTGTCGAGTCGATTCCAGCTCACAGCGACCCTATAGAACAGAGTAGAGCTGCCCTACAGGGTTTCCAAGGAGCGGCTGGTGGATTTGAACTGCTGACCTTTTGGTTAGCAGCTGAGCTCTTACCCAGTGTGCCACTAGGGCTCCACTTAAAAGTACAGTGTATATAAAATTGTACACTCAGTGTGTAAATAAAATTGCATACTCAGCTTTGACTTTATTATTTTACACACTTTTTTACTTTTACTATATAGTTTTCATATTCAGTAATCTTTTTTAATATTCATTCATCTTAATGCGTGATATTCAACCAAGTAAGTTTTACCATCATTTACTGAAATATTCTCCTACTACCAATAGTAATTAACAGTAGTGTGGTTATCATTGCAAGGATAGAAGAATAGATTCATGGCACAGTCTCTAATAAGTGCTATATTTCAAATCAGTGAGAAAAAGATGAGCTCCTTTGTAGGCTGGGCGAGGAGAAATGACTGCCCCATTAATAAAGGAATAAGATTAGATTGCTACCTCGTAACAGTCCCCATGATAGAGACAAAGAGAATGTTCTTACAAATGTGGAGTAGACACAAATGATACAAGCCAAAAAAAACAGAAGAAAATATCTGACAATAGATGCCATAAGTGAAGTTAAAAGGCAAGGGACGCACTGGGAGAAAGTATTTGCAAATATAAAGCAAACCGTGAATTCCTATTTCAAATATATAAAGAACTCTTACAAATTAACAATAACCCAAGAAGAAGTACACAGAAAAGGAAATACAAATGTCTAAATATCCAAAATATGAAAAGTTCTTCAAGTCACTAGTAAGCAGAGAAAAGCAAATTAAAACAAAATGTTACTATTCCCTCCAATCAGATGGGGGGAGGGAGGAATTAAAAAGCCTGGTATATCAAGTGCTGGGGAGAATACGGAGCCCTGGTGGTGCAATGGTGAAGAGCTCGGCTGCTAACCAAAAGGTCAGCAGTTCGGATCCACCAGCTGCTCGTTGGAAACCTTATAGGTCCTATAGGGTCGCTGTGAGTCGGAATCAACTCGACGACAATGGGGTTTTGGGAAGAGAATGTGGGAAACAGGCGCCATCTCACACTGCTGGGGGAGCATGCGACATCCTGTTTACAGGAATTTGCGGATTACTGTAAAAATGAAAACCCTGCACCTGAGAACCCAGGAGTATGCCATGGTGAAATACATTTTCATTTTCACTGCATTGCTTTAATTGAGGAAAATGAAAAATTAAACGAACCAGTCGCCGGCAAGTCAATTCTGACTCGTGGGGACCTCACGTGTGTCAGAGTAGAACTGTGCTCCATAGGGTTTTCAATTTTCCAGAAGTAGATCACCAGGCCTTTCTTCTGAAGCAACTCTGGGTGGACTCAAACCCCTCACCCTTGGGTTAGCAAAGAGTGCATTAAACATTTGCACCACCCAGAGACTCCTGCGGAAAACTAGAAACCACTGAATACTGGAAGAGTTAAATAAACTCATGAACAGAATACACAACAGTTAAAAAAAGAATGTGGGAGATCAAAATATACTGATATAAGAACCTCCTGGGCAAAACAGAAAGCTGTAGAACAATATGTAGAGTATGACACCAGGTAGATTACAAAATCTCTTCATAAAACAAAATACCTATTTCTACCCGTACAAACTCATGTATGTAAACAAAGAAGAAAAAGGTCTGGAGAGAAATACATCAAACACACAATGTGGTCGCCCCAGAAGAGAGGCCTGGAAGTGGGGGTTGTGGGGGTGGGGGGCCCAGGGGGATTTTAACTTTGTTTGTAATATTTGCGTTTTCTACGAGAAAATGTTTATGTATTTCTTGCATAATTGAAAAAATTGCCAGACTGTTGGCCATTTAGGTGGTTTCCATGATTTTGCCATAGGAAGGAGGCTCCAATAGGCACTTCTGCATGTTAACGTTCTTCTTCTGATCTATCTTCTCAGGATAAATTCCCAGAACCAAGACTGTTGGGTGGAACAGGAATATTTTTTTCAACTCTTTAGAAGAGATGACCAGATTGCATTATAAAAGAGTCATTGCATTTGTAATGCCATTCCCAGAAGGTTCTATACTACAAACTCCTGGAATCGCCTTTTACTGAGTTGCTTTTTAACTTCATGCATTCTGCTTTTATAGAGTCATCCAACTGGGAAGGCGCCTGTGCAAGGCAGTACTGTCTTTGTAGTTCAAGGGTGGAGACAATGCCGTGTATCTGGCCCCTGAGCCTCCAGCTCCCTCAAGGAAGCTCAGTCTCCCAAGAGCATCTGCTAGGCTTCCTCCTTCCCGATAATGTACGATTAATGGCGTTTCTCCTTTTGAACTGGCTGTCAGGCAGCTCAGTGTCAAATCAGAAGCATAATCAGTGAAGTGTCTTAGGTCTTATGGCTGTCATGTCTGTTAACTCTTTTCTTTGGTTCTGATTGGCTATTTCCATATCAATTTTACCATTATGTCTAACAGTACTTTAAACAGAGAGATGTCATATGCCCAGAACTGGACTATAGAATCTAATGCTGCTAACTCAAATATGATTTGATTCTGCAGATGGTTAACTTTTCAGTCTCCTGCCTCCATGGCCAGAGCATTTCTTTTTTTTTTAAATTTTTTTATTGTACTTCAGATGAAGGTTTACAGAACAAAGTTTCTCACTGAACAGTCAGTACACATATTGTTTTATGACAATGGTTAACAACCCCACGACATGTCAACACTCTCCCTTCTCGACCTTGTGTTCCCTATTACCAGCTTTCCTGTCCCCTCCTGCCTTCTAGTGCTTGTCCCTGGGCTAGTGTGCCCCATTAGTCTCGTTTTGTTTTATGGGCCTATCTAATCTTTGGCTGAAGGGTGAACCTCAGGACTGACTTCATTTCTGAGCTAAAAGGGTGTCTGGGGGCCATACTCTTGGTGCTTCTTCAGTCTCTGTCAGGCCAATAAGTCTGGTCTTTTTTTGTGAGTTAGAATCTTGTTCCACATTTTTCTCCAGCTCTGTCCAGGACCCTCTGTTGTGATCCCTGTCAGAATAGTCAGTGGTGGTAGCTGGGCACCATCTAGCTGTACTGGACTCAGTCTGGTGGAGGCTGTGGCAGTTGTGTTCCGTTAGTCCTTTGGACTAACCTTTCCCTTGTATCTTGTTTTCTTCATTCTCCCTTGCTCCCGAAGGGTGTCCAGAGCATTTCTTACTGCCCTTTAAATACCTCTTTATTGCTTTCTCCAGGGAACGGTGCCCATTCTGATCTCAGGCTGTGTTAGGAGCCCTGACCTGTGCTTCTACAGCCCAGGCTCGCCTTTACTAAGGCCCCGTCACATGCTGCAGCTGTCTCCCCAACCCTATTCTTGCCTCATTTGCTGTTATCGAAGTTCTACATGCAAATAGTTCAATAGTCTGGCATTTTAGGCTGCGTGAGTCTTCTTTTTTAAATTTTATTTTGTTGTTGTTGTTGAGAATATATACAGCAAAACGTTATCAATCCAGCAGTTTCTACATGTACAATTCAGTGACACTGATGACATTCTTCGAGTCATGCAACCATTCTCACCCTCCTTTTCTGAGTTGTTCCTCCTCCATTAACATAAACTCAGTGCCCCCTAAGGTTCCTATCTAATCTGAGTTGCCATCAGTTTGATCCCATATAGATGGTTCTATCCCATATAGATAGAGCATAATGCCAAGGCAGGCCTTTTTTTTTTTTTTTTTTTTAAACTAATTAAGCTAAACTATTGTTGGTTTAAAAAAGACTTCAGGAGATATTTTTGGTTTAAGGTTTAAAGATTATCATAGGGCAATAGTTTTCAGGGGTTCATCCAGCCTCCAAGGCTCTAGAAAGTCTGGAATAGGCCAGGTGAGTCTTAGTTGCAGGACTGTCCTGTACACTGCAGGACGCTAAGTCGCACCCCTGTCCTCTACTCACTAGATGGAAGTAGCAACAATTGTGACAACCAAAAATGTCTTCCAGACATTGTCAAATGTCCCCTGGGGGACAAAACTGCTTCTGATTGAGAACTACTAGTTTAAAGAACCAAATAGTCTTACAAGGTTTATTATGAAGACACAACTCCCTCCCCACCTTTCTACCTCTATTTCTCACTCCCCCAAACAGCCACTTTCAACTATTCTAAAAGGTTCTTTTTAAGTTACCTCCATATCTTTCAATAACCAGCTTCTACTGCTGCTTCTTGATCTTTCAGTATCAGGCGTTATCTATTGCCTCCCCTCTAGGGAAGATGTGGATTTTCCTCTCTTTCACACCACACACGCCCACCACACACACACAGACACACACACACACACACCCGCGACTCAAGCCTACACCCCACATACAACTCAAGCCCACAACACATACACACACCCATACCACACACACTCACCATTCCCCATCTTCCCAATAGTTACCATCATATTTTCAGTCAGATCATTGCTCTATGTCTGTATTATCAAGACTGTGTAAACACAATATTAACAGCATTTTTACAGTCATACTATGTGGCAGATAATAATTACTTTTCCTTTCCTGCACAACAGTTTGTCTTCCCTGGAGTTAATTACTGTCATTCGCATCATTTCCTTAGTTTCTATGCATTTATCAGTGATTCAACCCCAAACTCTCCCCACTGGAATGAATCTCCTTTCAATACATTTGAGAACATCAGGTATTTCATAAACTTCATCTTCCTGAAAAAAATCTCTTCAGGCCTTTTCATCTGCTCTGCTTTAGAAGGGTTGCTCTCTGTCTGGCGTCCAGGTACAGTCTCTGTTGTTGCTGTTAGCTGCTGTCGAGACGGCTCTGACTCACGGTGACCTGATGTGTAACAGAAAGAAACGCTGCCTGGTCCTGCGTCATCTTCGTGATGGTTGGCATGTTTTAGTCCATTGTTGTGGCTACTGTGTGTCAATGTGGTCTCTTGGATTAGATCTTGGGCTTCCTGGGTCTCGTGTTTCTTTACTGATTTTACTTCCTTTTTCAGTAGACCACAGCCTCTAGGAACTTCCTGGAAAGTGTGTATGGAGGTCAATTTTTTGAGAACTTGTAGATCTGAAAATGTCTTTATCCTACCTTCACATTTAATTAATAGTTTGGCTTGGTATAGAATTCTAGGTTGGGAATAATGTTCTTTCAGAATCTTGAAGGCCTTGCTCCATTGTTCTCTAACGTTCAGTGTTGCTGTTTATCATGTCTATTGCCATTTGGTTGCTTATTCATCTGTATAAAGCTTATTGTCCCCCTTTCTGGAAGCAGATAGGATCTTTGTGTCCCTGATGTTCTGCCATTTCACAAGGACATGCCTTGGTGTGGGTCTATTTCTATCCACTGTGCTTGGTGGTCCCTTTCAATCAACAATCCATGCCCACTGGTTCTGATAAATGTTCCTGAAATGTTCTTCAGAGGTTCCCTCCCCTCTTTTTCTTCTTCCTGTTCTCTCTTCCTGAAATTCCTTTTACTTGGAAATTCTTATCTTTCCTCCAATTTCCATCTCTATTTTCTTAACTCTCACTTTCTGCAAAATGTTCTAATCTTTACCTTCCAGCCCCTTTGAGTTTTTCATTTCTGCTTTCATATTTTTGGAGCCCTGGTGGCACAGGTTAAGAGCTCAGCTGCTAACCAAAAGGTCAGCAGTTTGAATCAACCAGCGACTCGTTGGAAACCCTATGGGGCAGTTCTACTCTGTCCTATAGGACTGCTATGAGTCGGAATCAACTCGACAGCAATGGGTTTGGGTTTTTTTCATATATATATATTTTTCTTTTCTTTTTATTTTTTTTTATTGTACTTCAGGTGAAGGCTTACAGAACAAACAGTTTCTTATGAAAACAGTAGTATACATGTTGTTTAATGACTTTGGTTAACAACCCCACAACATGTCAACCCCCTAACTTCTCAACCTTTTTTTTGGTGAAAATACACACAGCCAAAGATACACCATTTCAAAAATTTCTACATGCACAGTTCAGTGACATTGACTATGCTCTTCCAATTGTGCTGTTATTCTCGCTTAAGATGAAGGCTTACAGAACAAAATAGTTTCTCATTTAACAGTTACTACAAATGTTGCCCTATGACAATGGTTAACAATCTCACAACACATCAACAATATCCTTCCTCAACCTTGGGTTCCCTATCACAAGCTTCCTTGCCCCCTTCTGCCTTCTGGCCCTTGCCACTGGACTACTGTACCTCGTTAGTCGCATTTGGTTTTACGGGGCTGTCCACTCCCAGGCTGAACAGTGAACCTCGGAGATAACTTCACCGCTGAGCTAAAAGGGTGTCTGGGGGCCATACTCTCAGAGTTTCTCCAGTCTCCATTAGGCCAGTAAATCTGGTCTTTTTTTTGTGAGTTAGAATTTTGTTCTACATCCTTCTCCAGCTCTGTCCAGAACCCTCTGTTGTGATCCTGGTCAGAGCAGTCAGTGGTGGTAGCCAGGCACCATCTAGCTATACTGGACTCAGTCCAGCGGAGGCCTTGGTAGCTGTGGACAATTAGTCCTTTGGATTAATCTTCTTTTTTTTTTTATTTTTTAATTGGCCCATCTAATCTTTGGCTGAAGGGTGAACCTCAAGAGTGACTTCATTACTGAACTATAAAAGGGTGTTTGAGGGCCATACTCTCGGGGTTTCTCCAGTTTCTGTCAGGCCAGTAAGTCTAATCTTTCTTTGTGAGTTAGAATTTTGTTCTACATTTTTCTCCAGCTCTGTCAGGGACCCTCTATTGTGGTCCCTGTCAGAGCAGTTGGTGGTAGTAGCCAGGCACCATCTAGTTGTACTAAACTCAGCCTGGTGAAGGCTGTGGAAGTTGTGGTCCATTAATCCTTTGGACTAATCTTTCTTTCTTTTTGTATGTTTAATCTGAGAGGTTTTTTTTTTTTTTAATACGCATACTGTTTTATGACGTTGGTTAACAACCCCATAACATGTCAACCCTCTAACTTCTCAACCTTTTTTTTTTTTTTTGGTGAAAATATACATAGCCAAAGATACACCATTTCAAAAACTTCTACATGCACAGTTCAGTGACATTGACTATGCTCTTCCAATCGTGCTGCTATTCTCACTTTAGATGCAGGCTTACAGAACAAAACAGTTTCTCATTTAACAGTTAGTACACATGTTGCCCTATGACAATGGTTACCAACCTCACAACACATCAACACTATCCTTACTCAGCCTTGGGTTCCCCATCACCAGCTTTCCTGTCCCCTTCTGCCTTCTGGCCCTTGTCCCTGGACTGCTGTGCCTCATTAATCCCATTTGGTTTTATGGGTCTGTCCACTCCCCGGCTGAACGGTGAACCTCGGAAGTGACTTCACCACTGAGCTAAAAGGGTGTCTGGGGGCCATACTCTCGGGGTTTCTCCAGTCTCCATTAGGCCAGTAAATCTGGTCTTTTTTTGTGAGTTAGAATTTTGTTCTACATCCTTCTCCAGCTCTGTCCAGAACCCTCTGTTGTGATCCTGGTCAGAGCAGTCAGTGGTGGTAGCCGGGCACGGTCTAGATGTACTGGACTCAGTCTGGTGGAGGCCTTAATCCGAGAGTTCTTTATGGTTCTTTGAAAGCTCTTTATAAAAACTGCAACCTGTTCTTGTTACACGGATACAATGTTCTTCTCTTGTTTACTTAAGGGTCTTAACGATAGAAGTTGCTGTTGTATTTATTCACTCACTCATTCTAGTTTCTTCTCCCGGTATATTTTCCATTTCCTCCAAGCTGCTTTCTTCTGTTCATTTGTTTTGGTCTTTGTCTTTCTCGTGAGGTGCTTTCCTCAGTTGTCTGGAGAGCTGTGGTCTGCTTTGACTAAAAGTGAGGTGCTAAAAAGCTATTTGGAGTACCTCTGTTTATTGACTGTGGGCTTCTCTGTAGGGTGGTCTGGCTGCTTCCTGGGGAACCAATCCCAGAAGTATCTTTGAGTTTTCTTCTCTTGGGCTAGTTGGGTTTCCCCAGAGAAGAACCCAGCACTCACCAAATGAAGGGAGCATACATAGGGCTACCTGTGAAGGACGAAGCATGAAGCCTCAATGTGCCTGGGATCTTTGGTCCAGAGAATAAACTTCTACCTTCTGTTGGCTGAGAAGGGCAGTTCCCTGGCTGCTTGGTGTCAAGGAAACGATCTGGGGCTCTCGTGGCTTTTCCCACTCTTACCCCACCGCTGCCCCCAGTTCTGAAGGTAACTGCCGCTGCTAATTCTCGAGTCTTTGCAGAACAAACTAGATTTCTTCTAGGCTTTTTCTACCGTTGGCTTAGGGTTCTGCACTCTAGGGTGGCTGAATCAGTTACTTCTCTATTTTCCGTCTTATGAAATATTATGATAGCGTTTCTTCTTCATTTCTCCTCTTCCTTAAAATTCATGCTTTTAAAAATGGTTTTAATGCCATTACAGTAGATTTTAAGTATTTAACAAGGCCATCTTTAATGGGAAGTAATAATTTTCCTACTACTTGTCTGTCTTTCCCACCAGAATATGAATTTTATGAATCTCTATAAGTCCCACGTCTGGCACAAGGGAGAGAGAAAATGACTATGTTAGATTATTAATCCTTATGATATCCTTGAGAAAGAGAGTGTGTAGGGCATCTTAGGCCAGATTAAGCTGCAGTAACAAATGGTCTCTTAGAATAACAAAGGTTTATCTCTCTAGCACATCACATATCCATTATGGGCTGGCTGCACCTCTGCTCCTTGTCTTCTTAATTCCAAGACCAAAGCTGAAGGAGACGCCTCTAGCTGCAACACACCAGTCTTATGACGGAGCTTGAAAATGTGAATCACACAACAAGCGTGGAAGCTTCTGCTAGGAAGTGGCACATTCGCTTCTGCTCACATTTCATTGGCCAAAGCAACGTGACCTGGCCGTGCCTGCAGTTCATAGGGTAGGAAGTCTAACCCTCCCTAACGAGGAGTGGTGACTATTTTAGAATAAAAATACAATCTAGCACAGTAGGTGTCATTAGTTACTGGTTGCCACAGAGTCACTTCCGACTCATGGGGACCCCGTGTGTGTCAAAGTAGAACTGTGCTCCATAGGATTTTCAATGGCTGATTTTTCAGAAGCAGATCATCAGGCCTTTCTTCTGAGGAGCCTCAGTGTAGAATCGAACTGCCAACCCTTCGGTTAACAGCCAAGTGTGTTAACCATTTGCACCACCCCCATTTTAAAGACATGGAAACTAAGGCTAGGAAGTGGTGGGATTGAGATCCAAGTCCACATTTTTCTGATTACAAAGCCTGTGCTCTTTCTATGATGCAATGCTTGCTGCCTCCCTGGACCACAGTTTCCTCTTCTCCAGCCTGGTGGCTGCACCAAGTAGACAAGCAAATGTAGGACTGAGCTTGAAGCAGCTCACTTACAGGTGACATGCCTACAGGGAAATCATCCACTTTCAAGGTCACAGTCTGATCCACCAAGCGAAATGAAGCTGTTCCTTGATGTGCTTTGGAAGTGCATTTGGTCAGCCGTGGCTGAGTGCAGCAAAAGCTCCTCAAACACGTGCGGAAGGCCTGTTTTATGTCTACCACTGTACTATCTACCATGTTGGGATGCAACAAGAAGTCCTTTCCCTTGAGAAGCTCACAGTCTGAATTTGTTGAGGTAATACCATTTTCAGTACCCTCATTTTCTAAAATACAAACTTGATGCTGAGAGAGGTTACGTAATTTGTCCAAAGTCATACAGCTAGCTAGTAAGTGGGATCCAAAGTAATTCCCTTGATTTTTTTTCCCGCGGTATAAAAAAACTAGTTGCCGTCAAGTTGCTTCTGCATGTGTGTCCAAGTAGAACTGTACTCCATATGGTTTCCAATTGCTGATTTTGGAAGTAGATTGTCAGGCTTTTCTTCCAAGGCACCCTGGGGTGGGCTCGAACCTCCAACCTTTCGGTTAGCAGCTGAATGCATTAACTCTTAGCACCACCCAGGGACTCCTTCGCCATTCTAGTGGGCATGAAATGGTACTGTGGTTTTACAGTTTGTATTTCCTCTGAAAGTCACTGTGTGATAATCAGGAGGACTGTGATGAGACACCCAGAGGTGGAGCCAGAACAGAGAGGGCAGTTTGTTGAGAAAAACAATCTCGATTCTGGAGTGAGGTTGGACCTTCCATCACTGGCTCTCTGTAAGAGCACACTTCATTACCACTGTCTACTCTGCATACACGTTCCATTCATTAACCACTTTACATGCCTTCTTTCCACACTGCTTTTGGATGGATCTCAAAATAACTCGAGGACTAACCAAACAAAAAAAACCAAACCTGTTGCCGTGGAGCTGATTCTGACTCGTAGCGACTCTATGGGACAGAGTAGAACTGCCCCATAGGGTTTCCAAGGAGTGGCCGGTGGATTCGAACTGCCGACACTTTGGTTAGCAGCCGTAGCTCTTAACTACTGTGCCACTTGAGGGCTAGGTGCAGGAAATTCCTGTGCTGTCTACAGAATGCTGTTCTATGTGGCTTCGACGGGCAAAGCAGGATGAACATGTGCAGCCCTCACCTCTCACAGCGGGGTGATGAAAAGGTAAACGTCACCTACTAATGTCCCTAAATCTATGGAAGATAACACCGATTTTTATTCAGTGCCTACTGTGTGCTTTGACATGTTACCTTATCGAACCTGTCTGTGTGGTTATCAGCTTTTTATGCTGAGAAGGGGATGCCACAGAGAGGTTCGCATTAACTGTTCGAGGTTACTCAGCTAATAAAGGGGCAGATCTGTGAACCAGACACAGGTTTCCTGCCTTGAAGGAATCCCATGTTCTTTCTACAACACTGAGACGCCATCATGTAAAAACTATTTGAGCCTGAGGTTTAAAAAGACCCCATTTCCTGAAAGAAAACCCCTCACTACGTGATAGTTACTTTTACATTGTTTTCAAAACTGCACGGGGAACCTTTGAAGTGACTAGGTAAACAACTGAAGTTTCATAAAGAACCCCCATCATGTTTATGGTAACTATAAACAGAGATTCCTCACCTGCCAGTGGAAACGGGCTGCACAGGAATAAGTCAGAGGACACAATACGTACCAACTCTGGAAGGGCGAATTTAAGACTCACAGAGAATGAGTTACGGAATTAAAAAAAAACAAACAAACCAAAACTCAATGATTAGTTAAGGGCTCCAGGTGGCTTCTGGACATATTACAGAAGCCGAACAACAAATAAGGCAACTGCTTCCACAATCAGTATTTACCCAGAGTTATTACCTGAAGCATCCTGTGTAACATGCTGGAAACTCACGTCTATCTACCGTACTTCAATTATGATAACACAGAAACCTACAGAGTTTGAAGATACTAGTGTATCTGGTATTCTCAGAGCAACTAAATGTATCTTCCAAAAGCTAGAAGAGAAGACGTAAGGCAGCAGACTAGCGCTAAAGAAGATAATATAGCTAGGTAGAATATTATTAGCTCAAATAATCATTATCAGCAGGGCCACCTGAATCTTTTAGAAATTCTATTATAAAAAGCCAAACAGGCTGTGTGGGACAAATGGAGACTCTCTCTCCTGCTCTCTCTAGTGTGACTATTGGATTAAACTCCTACAGGACCAAAATTATTTTTATATCTGCAGGAAACGAAGTGGTAATAATACCAGGTATGAGGTGGTAATATTTTACTATCCAAAGGAAAAGAAGAGAGTGCATTACGGAGCACTTAATAAAAACAAGGCTTGTTTGGCAGAGGCGAACATGAACTAAGATCTCGGGCATTACTGAGCTGCACATTGTGGGCAGCGTAAGCCTTTGGTGCAACACATAGGGTCACAGCTGGCCGGATCAGTTCTTCCTCAGACCCTGCGTAGCCCATACATCACTCATTTTAAAGCCTAAGATGTTTGTGGTCAAACCATAGAAAGATATTCCCTGCAGGGATCCTCTGGATCTAATTTGAATCTACCTGACACTTTTTAGTAAAGTAGAGAGAAGTTTAACAGTAGGTTTCTTTCTTTTTTTTTTGTGGAGGGGTGGGGTAGACAATTAGGTTCAAAGTAACATCTGCCTATTGCCCACGTTCAGAAATTATTATTATTTTTTTTGTAGCCTGGACCCACTGTGGTCAGGCCCTGCTGTGGGTGATAAGGGGTCTGGGCTGGCTGGGTGCCTTAATCAAACCAAAAAACCAAACCGGTTGCCTTTGAGTCAATTTCAGCTCATGGTGACTCCATGTGTTTCACAGCAGAACTGTGCTACATAGCGTTTTCTTGGCTGAAAGCAGATCACTTTCTTCTGAGGCGCCTCTGGGTAGGTTCAAACTGCCAACCTTTTGGTCTAGTAGCCCAGCGCAAACCATCTGTGCCACCCAGGTACTTTACAGAAGTCCAAATCAGAGCCCTCAGAGGTCCAGCCCAGCCTAATCTTATCCCGACAGACACTCCTGCTGGCCAAGTCCACTTACTCTTCTAGAAAAAATATAAACCTGTGCTTTACATGAGAGTCCTTAGCACTACTGAACACTTTATTTTTGAACTTTTTTTTTTATTGTTGTAGTTGAAATTTCAAGTTAATCTCCCATACAAAAATTTATACATACATTGTTATGTGACCCTAATTGCTCTCCCCATACTGTGACAGCACACTCCTCCTTTCCACCCCTGATTCCCTATGTCCATACAACCAGCTTCTAACCCTCTCTGCCTTCCCACCTCACCTCTGGACACAAGCTGTCCATTTAGTCTCTTGTATCTACTTGAGCTAAGAGACACACTCCTCAAGAGTATCACTTTATGTCCCATAGTCCAGTCCAATCCCTGTCTGAAGAGTTGGTCTCGGAAATTGTTTTAGTTCTGGGCTGATAGAGAATCCAGGGGCCATGCTTTCCAGGGTTCCTCCAGTCTCAGTCAGACCATTAACTCTGGTCTTCTTACTAGAATTTGAGTTCTGCACCCCACCTTTCTCCTGCTCCATCAGGGACTCTCTGTTGTGTTCCCTGTCAGGGCGGTCATTGGTGGTAGCCAGGCACCACCTAGTTCTTCTGGTCTCAGGCTGATGAAGTCTCTGGCTTATGTGGCCCTTTCTGTCTCTTGGGCTAATACTTTCCTTGTGTCTTTGGTGTTCTTCATTCTCCTTTACTCCAGGTGGTTGGGACCAACTGATGCATCTTAGATGGCTGCTTGCAAGCTTTTAAGACCTCAGACGTCACTCACCAAAACACTACTGAACACTTTTAAGGCGCAGTTAATCATTTATTTACCTCAAAACCAAATCCACATGCTTCTTGACACTGGTCATGGCATGTTTAACAATTTTTTTTTCTAAATTTTACTTTTTTGGTTGTTGTTACTGAGACTATACACAGCAAAGCATACACCAATTCAACAATTTCTACGTGTACAATTCAGTGACACTGATTACATTCTTTAAGTTGTGCAACCATTCTCACCTTCCTTTTCTGAGTTGTTCCTCCCGCATTGGCATAAACTCACTGCCCCCTAAGGTTCCTATCTTTCAAGTTACTGTTGTCAATTTGATCCCATATAGATAGTTCCTAAAAGGGCATAATGCTCAAGGTAGACCTTTTTTCACTAGTTAAGCTAAGCAATTGTTTGGTTTTAAGATGACTTAAGGATTATCTCAGGGAGCACATTTAGCAATCTGATTACAGGAAACAGAATGAACTCACCGAGACTGAGACGATAGACAAATCCCTCCATCGTCTGAAACCCAAACCCGCCCCATTTCCAAAGCCTTTCACGGCTGTTTTCAACACAGCCCGAAAACCCGGGATGTTTGTGGTCAAACCATGACCACAGACTGTGATAGTGGAACTGTAAAAATGGCCTTAAAAAGTTATGCCTTCTGCATGGTCACTATGAATTAGAAGGGATCTTGGGTCAGGAGATGGGTGGCGCTTCGGTTTCCTGAGAAGCCAGCTCCCAGTGGGCATCAAGGGCATTCCCCAGGTAGTGCCTGTTGGGCAAAATCCCTTGGGTGGGTCTCATACTGTCACTTTCCGATGTTTATCAGCCCTACAAAAATAAACAATATGCCATCCCACACTCCCACTTAATATTTCTGCCTGGCTCTGCCTACTTCCCAGAAGTAAATAATAATAAAAACAAGAACAAGAATTAGCCTTCTGGGCAGAACTCATCCTCGGCACACACTGGAAATTCCTGGGCCAACGTCATGTGTCACAGCTCGCTCCTCACAGACTCCAGTTTATAGATAAGCCGCTCTGAGCTCATCTCATATTTTTCGTCTCAAAATTCATATCATTCCCTTCAGGGCCACAGTGAAGCAGGCAGGTGTCCAGGGTGCAAAATGTAAGGAGGCACTCATTTTCAGTGGTTGACCTTGTACTTACAGGATCCCGAGAGTGAGTGCCTCCTTAAGGGTGAGGCACCTGAGAGTCAGTCCCTCCTTGAACTTTGCACCCTGGCTACCTCACCTCATCCTGGTCCTGGCCCTGACTTCCCTTCTCTAGGCTCTTGGCATACTAGTAAATGTTTGAGGAACAATGTCCAACCTAATTCTCATCAACCTACCTGGGGTTCAGTATGGTCCAGACCACAAGCGATGGGTCTTAAGCTTGTTCTGCTCCTGACAAGCTGTGTGACATTAAGCTAGTTCCACAACCTCTCTGAACCTCTAGTTTCTCACCAGATTGTTTCATTACTTTTTTTTTTTTTTGATGGCATGTGTTTTCAGTATTAGAAGGCATGCTTTCTAATTGAGCGTGTTTAAATTTCTGGCTGGTAATATGGATTTTGAGAAATATGATCTGGTAATACAAGCCACCAATGAGGCAAGTGGCACTGTGGTGCCACCAATCTGTGGTATGACAATATACCAATGAGAGCGATATAGATAATTTCTTGCAGGCGCCTTTCCGTTAGGTTATATGGGGAACCTCTGGTTTTTCAAATATGGCACAGAAAACCCAAAACAAACCCATCAGGGCTCCCGAACTTTCACACTGGAAAGCCATAATCATGCTTGCAAACCTTGTCTCACAGAAATAAAGGAAAAAAAGGCAAAAGTGTACAAAACAAACACATCCAGAAAGCATTGCCTAATCGAATGCTCAACCTACACAACAATGAGGCTCCAACTCAGGTCTGCTGAGCTTCACACATTTCAAAAGGGACCCACCTTGACGCTACATGCATTGGAACCAGAATAACACCTTACCCCTGAGGTCCAGAGGCATAAAAAGTGGCTGGCATACCGGTAATCTGATAGCAATGAAAGAGTTAAAAACAAGTTAGCACCTGGAACCAGGACCAGGCAGCATTTCTCTCTGTTGCACATGGGAATACCATGAGTTGGGGCTGACTCGAGGGCAGTTCACAACAACAGCAACAGCACCCTGAACAGCAGATCACCAATGGGCTTGTCACACTGCTTAGCAACCCACTTTCTGAAACTCTTAGAAGGTTCAGAGTCCAAGTTTCCCATAAGCTGCAGATGAGAAACAGGAAGGAACCTCACCCCAAGCAGACTAGCCAGGAAGGCAGGAAAGTACTGGAGGAGGAGGGGAAAGGAAAGCGAGGCTTCACTTACTGCTTTCGTTTTGTGGGTGCTGGACCAAGACTTGGAACCGCAGCCGGAGGATGCCCGGATTTTGGACATCTTGGTCGCAGCCCTGCAGGGAGAGGTTGAAGTTCCCAGCCATGTTCCCGGGCTGCTGGTCCTTCAGCTTAAACACCTCAGGATTGCTGGTGGAGCCTGGGATGTAGTATTCAACCCGCTCCTCCTTCTTCACACAGTTGGAGACATTGACGGTGAGGAAGGAGACACTGGCCCGCAGGTGTGGAGGGATGACAAACTGCCACGTCATGAGCTCATCCTCGGGGAAGCCTTCCGGGTAGTTGGCAGACATCAGGGTTGCTGAGCCTTCACCCTCAAACACAGACTCAATGACGCATAGTCCTAATGGGCATGGAACCAAACCAGAAAGAACAGTTGGTGGTCAGATCCTGTCCTGGTTGTTCATGGCTCAGGGGTGGGGGTGTCAGAGAAAAGATCATGGTGGTTCTCAGATCCTGAGCAATTCTTAGGTCTTCTTCCACAGAAGAGTGGAATCTTTCTTTAAGGTATTTAAGTTAAATCATGACATGGTTTGTTTACATCCAAAGCAGAGGGTGGTAATGAGAATATATCAGTGGTGTACAATTAGGTGTTTAATTACCAACTCACCGGAATAAAAGAAAGCCCTGCTCTGTAGCTTATGTCAACTTCCAATACTCTGATTCCAAGCTAACAACATGACGTGACTGAATGTGGAGTTGGGAAGAATTGTGCAATAACACCCCACTGTCGAGTATCTCCACTTCACAGATACAACAGACATAAATAACCTCAAGAAGCATTCTGCTAGAAGACGGGGGTCGGGGGTGGGGAGCAGGGAAACTAGAGTACTGGAAATGGAACAACCAGAATGCAATTAAAGAGAACATTGACACATGGTGAAAAATGTAACTTAGGTCACTGAACAATTTGTGCAGAAACTGTCAAATGGGAACCTAATTTGCTGTGTAAACTTTCATCGAAAACACAATAAAATACCATTAAAAAAAAAAAAAAAGCATGTTGTTGCTGTTGTCTTCAAGTTGATTTTGGACTCATAGCGACCCAGTATGACGGAGTAGAACTGCCCTATTGGGTTTCCTAGGCTCTAATCTTTACGGGAGCAGATCGCCAGGTCTTTTCTTCTGTGGAGCCACTGGGTGGGTCTGAACTGCAAACTCTTCATTTTGCAGCTGAGTGCTTAACCGTTGCACCACCCAGGCTCCTTTCAAGAGGCGTATGTAATAGTAAAATAATTAGGATGTGATAAATTCTGAGTACTTATTCCCTTGGTTTAATATAATTTATTTAATTGTAAGTTTATATAATTTTAGTTTTAATAATGGCTCTGATTAACACCAACTCATAAAATTCCTGAACATCTAACAATCAGCTTTCGTGACCAGCATGAGGGAATCTGAAAGGTGTCAGTGGACTCCGGCGTACCACTGATGCAGACATAAAAAATGTGAAAGAGACAGAGAACAGGAGAAAGAAGTTAGAAATGGTGCCGTCAAGGTAGGTCTGCAGAACCAGTTTCATTTCATTCTTTGCAAACAAACGTCATTTGTTCATAGGACAAAGAAGAGTGGCCACCCCATTTAATAGAGAAGGGGGTTCCCACTAGGAATGAGTAAGCCACATCTCTTACAGAAGAGGATAATCTTCCTCTAAGGGATTTAGGTGGAATCATACAAAACTGCCGGCCCATGACTATTTTTGACCTAGAATAATGGTAGTTTTGTGTGGTTCAACCTAATCAAACAGCAGGGAGGGAAGTGGTATGCTCACGTTTTATGGATGACCGGTTTGCGACGCTGAAGCCGGAGACATTTCTCCTGTCAAACCATGGTAGCTGTAAGGTCATTTTCACTCCCTCCTGCATCTTGATCCGGGACACAGTGCCATTGCTGCAGAAGGTTCCAATCCTGACAGAGGTGGTATCGATGCGGCCGTTGACGGAGTAAGTGACTCCGTCCGGGCAGCTCTCGCCTGGCCCGATCTGCCTCAGATGGGGAACGGAGAACTGCAGCTCTAGACCGACGCTCTTATGAGCCTTGACGTCCCAGATGAAAGTTCTGTTGAGGGCTGGCAATGAGGATGTTGAGGGCTGGAGCTGAACCTCCCCAAAAGGACACGGGCCTGACATGCAGTCTGAAACACAGTCACAAAAGCAGTTGTGATCACACTGAAAGGTCACCTACCCCATGCTCCTCAGTAGTAGATACTTTGCCTGCTGGTGCCCCATCCCCCAGCTGCTGTGAGTGTTGGTGGCCAATGGCTGACAGATACATCTTTCTCTGGGGAAGTGCCTCAGTTCAGGGGAACTTCCCTGGCCCAGAAACTCTAGTAGAAGTTTTGCCACTCGCTCACCTTCACCCCAAGGGAGAGCCTATAGCCAGTAACTACCTGATAGAGGAGTGAAGTAGAAGGTCAGCAAAAAAGAGGAAGACCCTCAATGAGATGGACTGACACAGTGGCTGCAACAATGGGCTCCAGCATAATAACAATTGTGAGGATGGTGCAGGACCGGGCAGTATTTCGTTCTGTTGTACATAGGGCTGCTATGAGTTGGAACTGACTTGATGGCACGTAACAACAACACCACCACAATAAATATCTATAGCATACACAATTCTGCAACAATAGTATAACAACCAAAAATTTGTGAGTGGCTACATGGTAGATATGTATGCCATATAGGGGTGGGAAGGCGTATGGGAGTAAACGCATGTGTATATATATATATATATATATATATATATATATATAGGTATAGTTGTGGGCATTTGTATATACATATTTGTATGCACTACATATATATTCATATATAAAATAGAGCACATACGGGGCACAGTTATGGAAATTTCTTAGATATATTCAAACACCTTGTGGGACTAAAGTGACTATCCTTGAAGTATAAGGACCATAGCACCTAACAACACAGGAGTGAAAAAGTCTGGCTGTTTGCTTCAAGTGACACAACCTTTTGATGCTATTCACACCCAGAGCTCCCTGTGGGATCAGGCTGAGGTAGACTTCAGCTAATATCACATCTCTGTTTGCTTTTTTGCTGTCTCCTGCTTCCCTCACTTCTTCAGGCGTTTCTTCTGAGGGCACTCTCTGGATAAATAACTTACATGAGAACCCTTGTCTCCGGCTCTGAGGGAACCCGACCTCAGACACCTCCTAACTACTGTGTTTTCCACATTAAATTGCTGGAGCCCAACTGGTGGGCTTCTGACCAGGCTTTTCTGGAAGCCAGAAGGAGACCATTTTCAATGGAGAGCCCATGCTTTGGAATATCCTACTTCCCCTATTCTGAAAGAATCATGGTTTTCACAATCTTTAGCGCATAGTGCCAAGATCCACCTTCTAAAACTGGTTTTCCCACAATACACTCATCAACACACTGCGTCTTCTCTGAATATACAATCCCTTTGATGGCTGGAACCCCGTGGCACAGTTATCTTCCTGCCTCGGGGTTTTAATGCTAGTATTTTATTATCACCGCATTTGATTTTCTCTGTTCAAGGCTAACAATTAATAATATCTTTGATGCACTTTGTTTCCCGAGCCTTTCAAAACAAAGAGAGAAATGTCACTGTCAGGGAGGAAATAAGAGGAAAGTGTATGGAAGAAGTAACAGAAAGCAGGCAATATAACATTAAAGGCTTTTGTTGTCTGATACAGGGAACCTGAAAGTGTTGATGGACTTTGGTCACTGTAATAATAATCTGGTGAATCTTTATTACTGCTCTGTTGGGGTGTTTGAAAGTACTCCAACCTGAAAAGGTCTCATGGGAGAATTTCAAAGACGTCTAGGACCTCTGAGCTTGTTTATGCCGAACTTCTCTTTTTTTTTTGGTTTGAAGTTCAAAAACATTTATTTGAGTTGTAAAACAAGATATTTATCTTTACGTTCTAATTAAGCACCAAAACTATTACCGAATATGAATAAGGAAGACCAAAGAAGAACTGATGCCTGTAAATTATGGTGTTGGTGAAGAATACTGAATACACCATGGACTGCCAATAGAACAAACAAATCTGTCTCAGAAGAAGTACAGCCCGAATGCTCCTTAGAAGCGAGGATGGTGAGACTTCATCTTACGTACTTTGGACATGTTATCAGGAGGGTAAGGACATCATGCTTGGTAAAGAAGAGGGTCAGCAAAAAAGAGGAAGACCCTCAACAAGATGGATTGACACAGTGGCTGCAACAATGGGCTCCAATATAGCAACAACCGTCAGGATGGTGCAGGACTGGGCAGTGTTTCATTCTGTTGTACACAGGGTCACTACAAGTCAGAACTGACTTGATGGCCCCTAATAACAACAACATTATTGGATATTAAAATTTTAACATAACGTCACTAAAAAAAATTCTATATGTAGAAATACTGGATTAAAAAATTATTATTTTTTTTTATTGTGGTAAATATATAGGTAACAAAACATTTGGCATTTCAACAATCCAAATTTTTCATTTTTGCAAAACAGCCCTGGAATCCGGGTGACTAGGGCCAGCACTTGCAGCATATGGCAACCCTGGGACAAAAGCCCAGCTGTGTTTGGTCAACCTATATTCCCGCCAATGCACTGCACTGCACTGCCTAACCAGTAACACAGGGTTAGATAACGTGGTGACTAGTGTGGCTAAAATCAGACTTTGTGTATCATGAAATATAGTACCTATGTTTAGGAACTCATGGGAACTTGGTTAGTTCTATCAAGCCACCTCTCTCCTTTTGAAGCTGGCCTCGAGGAGCTTTCTACCCACACCTCCAATGTGCCCAGGGCACCAGTGATTGGCCCCTGCGGCGATCTGAGTGGGATCTCTTGACCCTATGAAGGCAGTGGCTCTTAGTCTTGGCTCCACACTGGAATCACCTGGAGGACATTTAAAAAATAAGCATGCCTGCACAGATCCCCTAGAGATTCTGATTTAATTCCACACCAAGGAAACGGGGTCAGAAAGCCCCGCCTCCCAGCTCCACCTCTGCCCAAAGCCCTGGCTGTTGGGAGATCAGGTTGTACAAGCAAGTTTTAATTTGTTGCTAAGAGCCTTGGTTGGTGGGATGGCCATACAGACAAGCGTAGTCAAAATGTTGGCATGCCTCCAAGTCTTCTCCCGTGCACCCTGTCCAGTATGAAAATTCTAAACAACTAAAACGATTCCAATACAGGAATGGAAAAGTGTCATCTCTGAAGTGATTTCTCCCAGCACAGACTTCTATTTCATGAACTTTAATGGAACTAACTATTCAAAAAGAGATGAGAACAGAGATGTCAAGCTTTGTCTCCAACTTTCAGAATGCTTATTCAGGAAAGGTTTTAAAAACGAAGGGTAAGCAGAACACTGACTTGTTATTTTAAAAATTAATACTTTTAAATCAGTTTCAAAAAGTGTAGGAATGGGTTTTTATATGAAATAAGCTGTGTGTAGCATCCTAGGATTGAGAGGCTGATGAATTCAAACGCTTGACTTAGGAGGTCTGTCATCTGTTTCCTTTTCTCTTTTTCAACGTGGAAATCGCTTATTGGTTTAACCAAACAAAAAAAGTAATGTATGCCTCTAAAAAAACAAGACAGTGAAGAACAGAAAGAAGAAAATGAATGTCACCTGGTCCCCACTACCACCCCCATCCCCTTATAGAAAATTTTAAGGCTAACATTTTGGTGTTTCTCCTCTAGTCTTTGGATTATATATGATTAAGTGTGCACGTCTGTGTATGTATGTGCGCATGCACATGTATGTATTTAATAAAGTGGGATTGAACTATACAAATTACTCACTTATTATATGCTACAGAGCCCTGGTGGTGCAATGGTTAAGCACTTGGCTGCTAACCAAAAGGTTGGCAGTTTGAACCCACCCAGAGGCTCCATAGGAGAAAGACCTGGTAATCTGCTTCCGTAAAGATTACAGCCTGAAAACCCTCTGGAGTAGTTCTACTCTGTCACATGGGGTTGCTGTGAGTTGAAATCAACTCAGTGGCACCCAGCAACAATTATAAGCTGCATTGTTTTTAATGAAACAAAAATAGCTTTGGCATCTTTCCATGTTGTTATGGATTGAATTGTAACCCTTAACAATATGTGTTGTAAATTTTAACCCCTATATCTGTGGTTATAATTTGGGAACGGGATTTCTTTGTTATGTTAAGAAGCCATATCAGTGTAGTGTGTGTTTTAAGCCAATCATCTTTGAGATCTAAAAAGAGCAGATTAGGCACAGAGAAAGCAGAGAGATGGGGGAAGACAGATGCCTCACCACATGAAGATCACAGGGAACCAAGGAACAAGGACTTTCCCCCAGCACCAACAGAGAAAGCCTTACCCTAGAGCCAGTGCCCTGAATTCAGACTTCTAGCCTCCCAAACTCTGAGAAAATAAATTTCTGTTTGTTAAAGCCACCCCACTTGTGGTATTTCTGTTATAGCCGCACTAGATAACTAAGACAGGATTTGGTACTGAGAGTGGAGTGCTGCTCTAACAAATACCTACAATGTTGAAGTGGTTTTGGAATAGGGTAATGGATGGAGGCTGGAAGAGTTTTAAGGTGCCTAATAGTAAAAGCCTAGACTGCCTTGAAGAGACTAGTGGTAGGATTATGGACGTCAAAGGCAATTCTGGTGACGGCTCAGAAGGAAGTGAGGAGAGCTATAGAGAAAGTCTCCATTGTCTTAGAGAATACAGATGGAGCCGTCAACAGAATGTTTAAAAATGAAGGGTGTTAAAATGTGCTTCTCGTGAGGCTTAAAAAAAAAAAGATGAACATGTGATTGGACAACGGAGGAAGGATGATGCTTTTTATGCAGTGGCTAAGAACTTATCTGAATTATGTTCAAATGTTTAGTTGAAGGTAGAACTTCTAAGTGAGGAACTTAGATATCTGGCTGATGAGATTTCCAAGCAAGATCTTAAAGAGGCTGCATGGTTTCTCCTTGCTGCTTATAGTAAAATACGAGAAGAAAGAGATGGACTTAATGAACTGTGCAAAATGAAAACAAAACTTAAAGATCTGCAAGATTATGTTGTACAAACTAAGGACACATGTACTAGAATGTTCACCAACGACATAGCTACACAATCTTTTGGTAAAGAGATTAAGCCTATAACTGATGGATCTAACCAACTACCACAGCAGAAAACCCATCAGCTTAGACTGAAGGGTAAACAGAAAGAACTAAAGGAAAGGACAGTGTCTGCCTCTTGGAATTCTACAGGCAGGAAACAGACCAAAGGAGCTACATCTCTTGTCCTCCAAGAAAAGAAAAAGACCATCCCTGGAGTGGCTCAGAGATCAGTAGAACTGTTGGAAGGAGCACAGGAAGCAGGGCCTTCTGGGTTTCAAAGGGTGGGGTCATGGTCTCCTGGATCTCAAAGGCTGGGGCCACAGCCTCCTAGGTTTCAAAGAGCAGTATCTTCGCCAGTATGGTGCCGACATTAAGGTATGCCAGGGAGGTGGGGCAAGATCCACTGCCCAAAGCTAAGGAGGCGGGGTTGCCATGCCTAAGGGGCAGAAGAACAGGGGCCTACTGGGGCCAAGGGGTGAGGTTGCCACAGGGATGGACTAGGAGAATGGGGCTTCCTAAAACTGAGGGAGCAGAGTTGCCGTGCCAGAGCTGAAGCCTAGGGCCAAGGGGCCTCCACCAGAATCCAGAGGATGTGGCCAACACCCAGAGCCTGGAGGGTGGGGCCATTGCCCAGATAGTCTCAGAGAAGAGAGGATTATTTTCAAGCCTTGACAGCTAATGTAATTTGTTCGGCTGGGTTTTGGACTTGCTTGGTGTCTGTTATCTCTTCTTTCCCTCCAATTTCTCCCATTTGTAATGGAAATGTCTACTTTGTGCCTGTCTTTGGAGGCCAAAGTGTGGAATGTTATGGATTGAATTATGTCCCCCCAAAATATGTGTTGTAAAAGCTTCACTAGGATTTTAATTGTAATTGAATTAAATTGATAATAATAATTTGGAGGAGAACTGACACTTTAAAAACACTAAGTTTTTTCTTCAAGGACTATAGCGTATCTTTCCATTTATTTAAGTCTTTTTTTTTGGTCTTTCAGTAAAATTTTATATTTTGCTTCATACATATTTTATGCATTTAGTAAGATTAACCCCAAATATTTGTTCTTTGTTATGGTTAGTCACAAAGGATCTTTTTGCATTATATTTTCTACTTGGTTATTACTGACATTATAGAAAAGCTATTAATTTGGGGATTTTTCTACCAAGTACTGGGACAGCTTATGAATTCTTTTATTAATTCTAATAACTTTCTTTTGATTCTTTTTATGTTGTAGGCAGATAATCACATCAATCTTTGAATAAAGATAATACTGGCTCTTCCTCTAATAATTTTGCCTATTTTTTTCTTCTTGTCTTGCTTATTGTCTTGGTTAGAACAATGTGCATAGTGGGAATCCTTACACTGTTTTCTGTTTTTTTAGTAATGCTTCTATGTTTAACTGTTACATATAGCATCTATTATCAGTTTCTGGTAAATATACTTTATTGTATTAAGAAAACATCCCTCTATTCCTGGTTAACTAAGAGTGTCTTATTAAAAGGTTAAAAAATCATCTACTAAGATGATTATATGTAGTTCTTTTCTCTCTAGCCTAATTATGCAAAGCATTCCATTTACCAATTTGTTAATGCTGAACCATTTTAGATTTGATATATTTTATTTAGGAATTTTTGTGTGTATATTCATAAATGATTGGTCTATGGTTTTAATCTTTTTTATGCTTTGTCAGATACGGACATCAGGATTGTAACAACCTTGCAAAAGAGACTGGGAAATTTCTCTCTGTCTATGATCTGGAACAGAAGTCAGCAAACTACAGCCCATGGGCCAAATCCAGCCCATTGCCTGTTATTGTAAATAAAATTTTAATGGAACATTCATTGTCTGTTCATTTATGTATTGTCTATGGCTGATTTCACGAATTCCTCCTATTTTCTTTTTACCCTTTTTCTTGCTTCCTGATTTTATCACTTGATTCATTTATTTTCAGTTAAAACATTTAAAAGAAATTTTCTCTGAGTATGGCTTCGATTGGGTCACAAATAGTGTTACCATTGCTGTTACTATATCTGTTAATTCCTATTTGGAATGATCACTTTAACTTGATTGGGAAATTAAAAATTTAATTTTTTCTGTCTGCTTACTATTTCCGATGTCCACCTCCCATCCCAAGCTCAAATTATGAATAATAGCAACAATACAAAATAGCTATAGTTTGTTGAATTCTTATGTCATACACTTTCAATCCATTATTTTAATTCATCTTCATACCAACCCTATAGGTTGGTGCGATGACCCTTATTTTACAGACTAGAAGACAAAGGCACAAAGTAGTTAAGGAACTCACACACAAAGTCACGTGATCCGGTCATGTGCCCAGTAGCCCTGCAGCCTGAAGCCAAATCCAGGCCCATCAGACTCCAAAGCTGCTGCTTTTTCCATGGTGCCTTCTGGACTCGCTTCCCCACTCTTCCCTCTTCAACCTTCTGATTCTTTTGTCCTCTTAAATCCCTTGACTTTTGCTCCACATCTGCCAGGTGTTTTTAGCATATCAAGATAGTGCACCACCTGTTGCCATAGAGTGGATTCTGACTCACAGTGACTCTACAGGACAGAGCAGAACTGCCCCCCTGGGTTTCTAAGGCTGTAAATCTTTATGCAAGCAGACGGACACAGCTTCTTCCCGAAGACTGGCTGGTGGGTTCGAACAGTGACATTTTGATTAGCAGCCGAGTGCTTAACCACTACGCTACCAGGACTCCTTCAGAGCACCACAGACCTTGGAGATCTGTAGCTCACAGGCCTCTAGCGCTCCGCTGAGAGACAGTGTGGCCTGGTGGTTAAGGGCACAGAATGGAGCCAGCGTATCTGGGTTCCTGTCCTGTCTGCTACTTACCAGCTATGTCACCAGGGCAAGTTACTCTCTTCGTGAACTTTCCATTAACCGATGTCAAGCACTTAGAACCATGCCTGGCCACACAAGAGCTAAATAAACAGTGTACAGAGTTCCAGAATAGCTCTTACAAGCATTAGAGACTGGCCTAGCACAGAAATGAGAGGCATAGACACTTAGAAGGCACTGTCACACAGTTTACGAGGACATACTCACCAACATTCTTTTGGATTTCTATGACAAAGTGCCTCTCTGGATCCCGGCAGCTAAAGTGAAAGACTGTGTTTTCCCCAGACTTGATGGACAACGTGGACAGTTCTTTTCTCGAAATGACGATGTAACAGGGCTTCACCAGCACAGATGGGGTCCCAGGCTTTATGGACACTACAATGCCGCTTCCAGGTGGCAGAGCAATAGCAAAAGCTTCTGCGGAAAGGAAGAGAAATGAAGTGAGCAGGCTGATTCAGCTCTGCAAACCCACAGTGGTTCTCTCCTCCGCTGGCCCAGGCAGGACGCCCCTCGAGGACACCTCCGTTCCTTCTTGCCTGGCTGAGAAGGGGGATGGTACAAAAAGATAACTAAATCACATCTCACCTCACCGACAGGAAAGAACGGGGTCACTGCTGCCATGACATTAAGATGTGTTTCTCTTTTGGCTTACTCACTTTTCTAAAACTTAAAACCTCGATACCACATCTTGAGCAGTCCATTTTGAGATACCCCGTTTATAAGGTATTAAATAATGACCAGAGAAACTGTTTCACCTCTCATCCGAGTGTAGAAGAAATTCCACAGACAGAAACCATCCATCTATAGGGACACGTCTATCCACAAACAGCCGCTGTCTTCTGCCTAGGACGCTTTGGATGCCCACTACATATATGTGGTGGGGGCTAGAAAAACGTTTGCAAACATCAGATCTAAACACAGTGTGTCGATGAAGTTGGAAAGAAAGGCTTGTGTAAAACAAGGCTGATACCTGAGACCGGGGTTCAGCAAAAAACACGGGAACAAACAATGACAAGTAAGTGAGATGGGGGTGGGTTACTAACAGAGGTGCCCAGGGTCCCTGGGTGGCACAGATGGTTTGTTTGTGCTAGGCTACTAGCTGAAAGGTTGCGGGTTCAAATCCACCCAGCAGTGCTGTGGAAGAAAGTTCTGGCAACCTACTTCCATAAGATTAACTAAACCCAAACCCGTTGCCATTGAGTCAATTCCCACTCGTGGCGACCCCATGTGCTTCAGAGTAGAACTGCACTCCGCAGGGTCTTCAACGGCTGTGATCTTTTGGATTATGGAAACAGATGTCTAGGTGAGGCCCTGAGTCATGGAACAAGCCCAATCTCTTCCTACTCCCTTTGATTTGTGTTTCTGATTTTTAAGTCCTCTCAGACCTAAAATGAGAGAGCCACTTTTCTCCTTAGTAGCCAAAGTAGCCACTGCCCATGCCCTAACCTGGGTCCTGACTACCAGCTTCCGGGCAGCTGATAACCTGGGAGCAGGGAACGCTGAGCTGACCGTCTGTAGGTGGGTCCACGGCCCACAGAAACCTGCAGACCTGAAGCTGGTACCTCTGCCGCACCGCGTTCTGGCGCAAACAGATGGTCAGGACTTGTTATGGCACCTGCACATAACCAACTCATTGCTGTTGAGTCGATTTCGACTCATAATGACCCTACAGGACAGAGCAGAACTGGCCCATAGGGTTTCCAAGGCTGTAATCTTTACTGAAGCAGACTGCCACACCTTTCTCCCTTGGAACAGCTGGTGGGTTCGAACTGCCAACCTTTCAGTCAGCAGCTGAGCGCTTACCCACTGCACCACCGGGGCTCCTCATCTGCACATAGAAGATACTTAATAAACGCTTGGTGAATAAATGAATGGGCGACAATCTAACCAAAAGCTTCTCTTTGTTTTCTAGCTATGCCTTCTCCCTCTTTTTAAAAAACTTATTTTTAAATCGACTTTCCTGAGGTACAATTTACATACAGTAAAAGGGACCCACCCATTTTAAGAGTTTTGACAAATGTAAATGCCGTGTGACCACTACCACAATCAAGATGTAAAAACATTCCCATCATCCCCCCAAACTCCCTAGTGCTCCTTTGCAGTCAACCTTCACCTCCATCGCAGGATCCAGAAAACTACTGATTAGTCTCGCCTGCTCCCGACCTTCACACAAACGGAATCCTACTGCATGGTGTCTTTTGTACCTGGCTTCTTTAGCTCAGCATAACGTCTGTGAGATTCACCTACATTATTGCATGCTGCAGTCATTTGTCCCTTTTCATTGGAGTAGCATTTCATTGTCTAGACAGACCACGATTTATCAGTGAACATGTAGAGTAACATTTGAGTTCTTTCCTGTTTTTGACCAGCCCTATACTTTAATTTTACCAGAACTGCTAGCCTGCATGAGAGCTGGACGCATCATTTCTCCCCTCACAGGAAGTGAATCAGCCTGCCTAGAGACCCACAGCCTCAGCAGCTGGGCACAGGCAGAGGTTTGCATTTTTTCTACCTCTTGGGCCTTCTCTCTCCTTCTCATTCACTCTGCTCCAGCCCCACTTGCCAACAGCTCTTTCTTTAGATAGTATGGAAACTGACCCCTCACCTATGATATGAACTGCAGATATTTTCCCCATTTTATCATCTGCCTTTTGATCTCACTTGGAATGCTTTTTCTGGTAAGAACTTTAACCTCTTTGGGCCTCTGTTCCTTCATTTGTAAAATAAGAGAGCTGGGCTAGAGTAACTCTAAATTCCCTGCCAGCTCTGAGTCTGTGATCAGTAACCCGGTAAGTAAGAAGCAATTCCGTCCCTCTAAGCATTCCCGACTACTGCCCAGCAGTGACACACCTCCCATAGCACCAAGGTGTCAGCATGGCCGGCTTTGGGACTATTTTCAAGAGGGCTTTGGTTTTCATTTCTGGAGCAAACCTTTTGATCTCTCCAAACTCAGCTTGCACCCCTCCCTCTCCACCTTGGTTATGCTCAGGTCATCCTGGCTTCTTTCTTGAACAATCTCTTTCCCACCTCAGGGTCTTTGGCACTTGCTTGCCCCAATTCCTAAAATGCTCTTTCTCTAGGTCTTCTCGGGACTGGTTTCTCTTTTTTCCAGTCTCAGCCTAAAGGTCACCTCCCCAGAGTGGCCCCCTGACTAGCCACCTAAGTGTTCCTCCTACCCCAGTCATCGTCCTCTGCCTGTCACCCTGCTTTATGTCTGCCCTGTTCTAGTCTCTGACAGATGGCACTGTATTATTTGTCCACTTGTTTCGTATCCTTTGATTAGAATACAAGGTCCAACAAGAGGGCAGCTGGGACTTGCCATTTTGTTCAGTGGTAAGCCTCTGAACCCAGAACAGTGCCTGGTGCCCATGTGGAGGCAGAAAGTTGCAAGCCCCCTAATGTTTCCACGCGGACATAGGTGGTTCAGCGGTAGTAGATTCCAGGCCAATGCACCTCATGTGCAGCCACCACCTGTCAGTGTGGGCTTGCATGTTGCTATGATGCCAAACAGGTTTCAGCAGACTTCCAAACTAAGACAAACTAGGAAGAAAGGCCTGGAAATCTATTTCTGAAAATCAGCCAACGAAAACCCTACGGTCACAGTGGTCTGATCCACAACTGACCATGGGGATGGTGCAGGACCGGGCAGTGTTCCGTTCCACTGTGCATGGGGTCACCATGAATTGGGAGCCGACTCAACCACACCCAGCAACAACATCTCCATACAAAACTACAAACCCCATTCTTGTCCTTGCTGCATCTGATTTCTAGAAAGTACACCACCATCCCTGTGTTCCAGGTGGGCTAATAAATCTTGGCAGGAACCAGGGACTCTGAGCCTTTTAACGAACAGAGAGAAAAATCAGTCTCCGAGGCAGAAGTTTCTATACTCGTTGGCTTTGTCTTCACACAGTGGAGCCATTTAGAATCTTCTGCGATAAACCTGAAGGCGCAGAGGTTCTTTAAGACATCAGATTAACAATAAGTCCAAATTCATGTCAGAAACCCAGTTGTCAGGTTTAGATCCAGCTGTATATATGTATGTCAGGTTTATATCTGGCTGTACCACCCCTGTTCTTTTTCTGTAATCATAAAAACGTCTTACCCTGGTATTCGTAGAAAATTCTTGGAGCACCCACTTTCCAAAGATCTACTTCCTTTCCTGGGGCCTCCAGCCTTGGGTCCCCCAAGGGATGCTAATGCGCTGTTCCATGAAGCTACATTCTGTCTCAGGCTGCTCCCGCCAGCGACATACCAATTTCTTTCTCTTCTTTATATCCTGTCCTGTGTGCTTTTTCACCCCTTCAACCAAAGCATTATCTTAAAATCCTTTGACTCTGAGATGATTACTGGAGTCTCTGGGTGGTGAAAACAGTTAAGCACTCAACTACTAGCCGAATGGTTGGCGGTTTGAACCCACCCAGAGGCGCCCCAGAAGAAACGTCTGGTGATCCGCTTCCGAAAGGTCACAACGTTGAAAACCCCATGGACCAGTTCTATTCTGCACACATGGGGTTGCCATGAGTAAGAATCAGTGACAACTGACAACAACAAGATAATTATATTATTTGTTTTTAATTGTTAGACTATAGTGATACTAAGCAGAATCAGTGGTTGCTTGGGGCGGGGGGGCAGGAAAGGGGGTGAAGCGCAAAGGGGCTTGAGGAAAGTTTGTAGGATGAGGGAGCTGTTCTGTATCTTGTTATGGTGTTGACTACATGAACATATACACATACCAAAATTCATCAAACCGTACATTTAAAACCAGTGAAGTTTATCATACGTAAGTTATATCTTAATAAAATAAAAAAGAGAAAAAAGCTTAAGTGGTAGAAAATTGTGTTTCTACACAAAGTAGGCACTTAAATGAATCAAAGAATAATCATGACCACACTGAATATATGGCTTAATAATAGTATTGGATAGGCCTAGTTTCTCTCATGGTATGTGTAATATTTCCAAATATCTTTAGATTCAGGAAAGAACAAGGCTGAGCTCACCAAGACCTCTCGACTCAGTTCTTCTCTCCTGCTTTCAGTCAGAGCAGTACTCCAAATAATCCCAGGTACATGACAATCTAGTCTATTATTAGTGATAGCCAAAGAAAATTCATCATCTCTTTTAGAAATTCATCCTCTTTGGTTTTTTTTTTTTTTTAGACCTTTGAAATCATGTATTATGCAACAAACCTTTTCTGAGTTCGTAATATGTTCCAGGCACCATAAACCCAAAAACCAAACTTGCTGCTGTGGAGTCGATTCCAACTCATAGCGACCCTACAGAACAGAGTAGAACTGCCCCATAGGGTTTCCAAGGAGCGGCTGGTGGATTTGAACTGCAGACCTTTTAGCTAGCAGCTGTAGTAGCTCTTAACCACTGCGCCACCAGGGCTTGGTGCAAAATAATATAACAACAAAAACAGCCAGAGTGCCTGCCCTCAGAGTGTTAATAGTCTAGTCTATAGGTTTGCAAATGGTCTGTAAAAAAACCAAACCCATTACTGTCGAGTCAATTCTGACTCATAGTGACCCTACAGGACAGATTAGAACTGCCTCCATAGGGTTTCCAAGGAGCGGCTGGTGAATTTGAACACTGACCTTCTGGTTAACAGCCTAATGCTTAATCACTGTGCTACCAGGGCTCCGCTGTGTAGTCTATAGTGAGCTTTTAAAATCGATGAGTCACAAGTTGCAGTAGGCCTCGAATGAGCCCTGGGAATGTGTGCTGGAAACGTCTGCGGTTGTTCATCGCAAAAGATAAGGATTCACTTTTACTTTCTCTTCATGTAGAGAGCCAGTGGTTCCAACCCTATCACCGAATACTCCAAGCCTTCCTTTGTGAATTACTAACGCCACCTCTATTTTTTATTTCAGATCTACACAACCCAGATTTCCATCCAAACTCATTTTGCAAACAAGAAAAATGAAGCCTTGCAGGGGTGAAATGATTCACTCCAGGTTAGA
The DNA here is from genome assembly GCA_030035585.1 of Dugong dugon. NCBI lineage: Eukaryota > Metazoa > Chordata > Mammalia > Sirenia > Dugongidae > Dugong > Dugong dugon. The sequence continues at coordinate 22,335,688 of CM057481.1, read as the reverse complement.
CTTTCAACTCCTTCCCATGTTTCTTTGCTCTGACCTCAAGATGGCCAATCTAACATGCTCTACTGCCCAGCCATAGTTCCTATCTATCCTGACCAGAGAGAGAGCTCAGGCCTGAGGAATCCTCACCTGGCTACCCAGCTCACAGCCCAGAGGAAACTCGAAGCTAAAGTACGTGTTCAGCAAAGCCAAGTCTTACCCCCTTTGTAGTGGGAGGAGGCAATGTCTACTATAGGCTGCTGCTGCTATACTCACTGGAGTCACAGCCGAGGACACATCATCCACATAACTGTCGTTTTCAAGGCCCCCTCATCCTTCATGATGAATGTATCAGCTGGAAGGTCACAGTACAGGTGGGAAGATGATGGTGCAACCTTGTACATACTTGATATCTGGATTCTCCCCACCCCCATCTCCACCCCCACAAATTCCACCACTCTAAAGGCACTGAGGCAGCAGTTAAGAGCTGGGCTGCTAACGAAAGGTCGGCAGTTCGAACCTACCAGCCGCTCCTTGGAAAGCCTGGGAGGTCTTTCTACTCTGTCCTACAGAGTCGCTGTGAGTCTGAATGGACTCAACGGCAACGGGTTAATAAAGGCATTTATTTGACACCCATCTGTCAGTTTGTTGTACTGTGGTGGCTTGCACGTTGCTGTGATGCTGGAAGCTATGCCATCAGTATTTCAAATACCAGCAGGGTCATCCCTGGTGGACAGGTTTCAGAGGAACTTTCAGACTAAGACAGACTAGGAAGAAAGGCCTGGCAATCTACTTCTAAAAATTAGTCAGTGAAAACCTTATGGGTCACAAGAGAATATGGTCTGAAATGCTTGCTTTGGACATGTCACCAGGAGGGGTCAATTGCTGGAGGAGGACATTGTGTTTGGTGAAGCAGAGGGTCAGAGAAAGTGAGGGAGACCCTCAGTGAGAGGGACTGGCACAACAGCCACAATCAAACATGTTGGCATCATAAGAATGATGCAGGACCGGGCAACGTTTTGTTCTGTTGTACATAAGGTCACCACGAGCTACAGTCGACTCAACGGCATCCATCCATCCACCCACCCATCCACCCATCCACCCACCCATCCATTCATCCATCCATCCATCCCCCCATCCATCCATCCATCCACACACCCTCCCACCCACCCACCCATCCATCCATCCATCCGCACTTATTTCAATGTAATAAAAGTAGCAGAGAGACCCCACTGCTTGAGTAAGATAATCTGTAAGCTCATTTTATCCCACATGCTTAGAATTGGAGAACGACATTTTGCTTGCACATTTTTTCCTCTTCTCCACTCACTACCATTAATCATACCTTGAAACTGGAAACATGAACCCTGTGGAATAGAATCCCAGCCATCACCACCCCGCTCCCTGGGTCCAGCCTGGCACATCTGAGCACTTGATAAATGTACTGTAATTTAAAGAAAATGGATGGGGCGTTTTCTTCTTTAAAACCTCTTTCTTTTGTCTCCCCAGGAACTTGGTATTTCAATGGTCTAATGTTTCAGAAGATCTATTGTCCCAGTTCACAGAAACCCAGGCAATGCTCCAGATTCCGGTGTGATTTCAAGGTGTTTCAGGCTCAAAGAAACTAAAATGGACCTTCCCTCTAGCTGTACATCGGCCCCCAGGCTGGGAGCGCATTCTGGAAAGCTTGCAAAGCACCGATTTGTGCCCATGAGTCACAGCTCTCTTCTGCACTCTCCTCTCTCCCTCCTGACCTCGCCTTATTAGGACACTTTTGCTAGTTTCTGCTTTGCTAGAGGCTTCTCGGGTGGGAGTTTCCAGTTGTTTTAATCACCATTCATTATGACACACAGGATATTATACAATGTCCCTACATCCCATTTCTTTGCAATTCCCCATTTTATAGCAAAGAGAAACAAAGGAATTCCATCAGGTAAACACCAAGGAAGTTGTTGTCTCTCAGATTTGTCAAATGAAGTTTAAAGACTACAACCAAAAATAACATACCAAACCAGCTGCCCCTGAGTTAATTCTGACTCACAGTGACCCTGACCCATGGAGATCCTGACTCATGGTGACCCCAAGTGTTGCAGAGTAGAACTATACTCCACAGGGTTTTCAAAGCCATGAACTTTCAGAAGCAGATCGCCAGGCCTTTCTTCTGAGGTGTCTCTGGGTAGGTTCGAGCCACCAACCCTTACTGTTAGTAGTCGAACGCTTAACCATTTGCACCACCCAGGGTTCCAAAAGACCGACAAATGTGATTAAAAACAATTTTAGACGGGTTGAAACCAGTTGCCTCAGTTCTGGGTGTGGCTTCCTGGGGGTGGGGGGGAACTCAGCTCTCCTTCACCCTCTTCATCTAACAAGGGTGAACTGAGTGGCTCCTGGCCAGGGGAAGCCTGGGCCCCAGGAAATAAATACAACAATGGATGTATAGCCCTCAAGGAGCACTCGGATGTTGAGGGAGACAGACAAAGAAACCAGAAAAGTCTAATGTGAATCAGTGTGGGACCTTCCATTCAAGAGGCTCATCAGTCACAGCTTGCGTGGGAGTCAGATTCCAAAGCAAGTCCATGAGGGGAAACCACTTATGGTCATAACAGCCTCTGGCCTCTCTCAGGAAGGTCACATGTAGACCAACGTCCCTCTCCCAAGTCCACCAGGCTCGTGCTCCCTCCCTCACGCTGTCCCTCTCCCAAGTCCACCGGGCTCGTGCTCCCTCCCTCACGCTGTCCCTCTCCCAAGTCCATTGGGCTGGTGCTTCCTCTGTCGAGGGAGCGGATCCCTGCTTCTCAGGCCAAGCACCAGATAAAGTAGGGACTTGCTCTTTGGGGCCAGGTTTGGAAAATCCATTTCATTAAACTGTGGATGCTCCCTCCGAGCACAGAGTGCTCACACCACCAGAGCCCAAGGAAGTGATACTAGCAGAGGGGACCACAATTCACGCTTTCACCTTGCACATGCACATGCCGTGGGGCCACTCACACAATTTAAATGACTTCTCTTTATTCCTTGCAGGAGGCAACTGTTGAATTCATATAAGTTAAATATCTGTCTGTCTGTCTGGCCCCCCAGACCCCACCAGGCAGTCAGAAACTTGAGGGGACCAGGTAAGTTAAAGACACTCTGAAGACACTGAGGGTCAGCCATTAACTCCTTGTGGGGGGGCTGGTCAAGGAAGGCTTCACAGAGGAGGCACGACTTAAGACAGGCCTTGGAAAATGAATAGGAGCTTGCCAGCCAGGGCATAATGAAATGGGTGTTAGGAAGGACAGGTGGAGGAACAGCAGGTGCAAAGGCACAGAAGTGTGAACATGGCTTCCTTGGGCCAACTCCAAGAAGTCTAGTTTGGCCAGAGGGCAAGAAAAAGGAGGGTGAAGGAGGCCAGAGAGAGGGTCAGGGGGCAGGCTGGAAAGGAGCTTGGTGGTTGGCCATGGTTTGTGCTCCCCCCGGGGGGACCAGCATCTTATGGCAACTTTGTATAGCGGTTAAGAGCACAGATTGGGTGGATTCCTGGCCCTACCACTTACCAGCTTTGTTCCCTTGGGCAAATTACTCACTTGCCTCATCTGGAAAATGGGGATAATCATGGAATTGCTGTAAGGAGTAAATGAGTTAACACCTATAAAGTGCTTAGAACGGTGTCAGGGAGTCAGCCAGTGTTAGCTGTTAGTAGTAGTAGCACATTACAGCGACAACTCTGGTGAAGGAGCACCACTGAAGGATGTTAAGCAGGTAGGCAACCAGGGCATTGGCCTGGCTCTGAGTCTAAGGGTCAGGCTCCTCACTAGTGGGGCCGGGGCTAGGGCGAGGTGGGTCAGGCACCTAGTATGTACATGCATGTCATCGAGGGTGAGTACTTTCTTAAATTTTGCACCCAAGGCACCTCATCCATGTCACACTAATCCCAGCCCTGCTGACTGGGTATTAAAGTCCTTCCATCATGCCAACTCATGTGACTCCAGCATCCCTGGGAGGCTCAGAGAAGTGCCCAGCTCATGAAGCAGCTGAGACATTCTGGTTTAACCTCAGTACCCCTGTCCTTCTCACCCCTGCAGGGTGCCACACTGAGCTGCCCTCTTAGAAGCTGCCAAGGCTGATCAAGTCAACCAACAGAAGGTGAGGAATTGCTGCTATTCTTACTGTGTGTATGGACTTGTCAGCCGGCACCAGGGCCTGCAGTGGGGAGGGAGTGCTGGAGGCCCTACCATCTAACTCGGAGTCTTACTAATCTGTGGATCTGGGGCAGCGAGGCCTGAAGGCAGTGGAGAGGCAAATGGTTTAGACACCCTAAATCCATCAGTCATTAACTTGGCCAGGTCTATTTTATAGACCAGTAAACTGAGGTTTAAGTCTCACCAGCAGGAAGACCACTGAACTGCCTACCTGGAAATAGTTAATTTCTCACATTCACGTAAGAAAAAAACGGAACACAAGTGGCCCTTTCAGGAAATAATCAGTCTCTCTTGGACAGGAAATCCTTGGAATCTGGACCCCAGGCCTTCCTAAATAATAACCAAAACCAAAACCAAAACCAAACCAGACCAAACCCATTGCCGTTGAGTTGATTCCAACTCACAGCGACCTTAAAGGACAGAGTAGAAGTACCCTACAGAGTTTCCAAGGAGCAGCTGGTGGATTTGAACTGCTGACCTTTTGGTTAGCAGCCGTAGCTCTCAACCACTGCGCCACCATTACAGTAAACATGTAATGAGCACTTGACATGGGCCAAGTTCCGTGCCTACATTTTTTTAATTAATTGTGGTAACAAAACATTTGCTATTTCTACAGTCCTCATGTGCACAGTTCGGTGACATTAATTATGTTCATCATGTTGTTTCAACCATCACCATTAACTGTTCCCAAATTTTTCCAACACCCTTAACAGAAGCTCAGTGTCTCCTAATGTGCTTGTATTTGATAAGCATTTATAAATCCTCAAACATAACCCAGAAAGTAGTTTATAACAATCATCCCCATTTTACAGACAAAGAAACTGAGGCTTAGAGAGGTTAAGTAACTTGTCTGGGCATATATGGTTAGTAAGAGGCAGAGCCAGGGTTTGTGCTTAAACCATCTGACTCCAGAGCCCAGTGCGTCATAAATGACTGTTCAGTGGAACTAGCACCGCCCAAAGAATTCCACACACAACCAGGCACTTTTTGACAAGAATGGTTTGTTGTCATCATTAAGTCAGTCAAAGACAGAATAAAACATTTCTGAGCTGCTGTCTGTCCAGGGGGTTTCCGGGATATCAAAAGGGAAAGATGTTTGTTTAAAATGGTCAAACAGGCACATTGCTTGAACACAAATCCTTCATTTCAAAATATTTTGCAAGTGTAGTCTGAAATTAAAGTTCTCTGGAATTTGAAACTGGGGTATCATTCTTGTTTTATTTTACTTTGGCAGCATCTTGGTACAAGGACCTGAAAATGGGAACCTGGCATGGTTTAGCTGCTGATGGTTCCACAGCTATGTGGGGTTTGCCTGGGGGACTGTGGGTGGCTAAAGGGGCTGAGTTGGTGGCACAGCAGCCAGGATTCGGGAACAAAGCACTGGGAATGAAAGGCAGGTCTTGGCAGAGGAGCATCTGCAGAAGTCTCGGCCCCTGGGCCTTCTTGAGGCTACTATGAGTGAGACTCAAAGGCAAAATCAATTAGACTCACAGGCTAAGTTTAGCAGAACTCCCCATGTTCCTATCCACTAACCTGCCTTCCCTTTAGCTAAGAGAGGTGATTCTCAAAGGGCCTCTGGTTTGGCTTGGCAGGCAATGCTTCCTCCTGGACCAGAGGCCCACCTGTCCTTCCAGGTATCTGAGCTGTGAAGACACTTGTGGATTGGTTTGGAAATCAAGCAAGCCCTGACAAGACCCACCAAGTCTCTCCACCCCATTCCACCCCCCTACTCCTCCCACCTCCTTCCTGGGCTGGCAAGGCAGGTGACCACCCCAGTCCCCAACCCCCAATCCCATGCGGATCTCCCAGTGGACGACACTACTGTAAGAGCTCGCCTGCTACTCCACCATCACAGCTGCACAGGCTCTCCGAAGGCAGGGCCACATCGTAAGCCCATACACTCAACACTGTAATTATCACTTAACACCCAGGAGGGACTGGAACCACAGGCCCACAAGTTATGAATAAAGAGCCTGGGGGTGATCAAGTATAACCTCTCAGCCCATGCAGGTTGTACCTGGGGAGGTCAGGGCAGGGAAGAAGGCACAAGGAAGCAGGTAAAGGGCATGAACAATAGGAGTGGAAGGCCCAGAGACACTTGGTTTTGCAACTCTGGTGAAGGTTGGCCGACCCTGGCCACATCACTCAAGGTAATTTTGCCATGGGCTTGCTTTGGACATCTCATCAGGAGGGATCAATCGCTGGAGGAAGACGTTGTGTTTGGTGAAGTACAGGGCCAGTGAGGGTGGAGGAGACCATTAGTGAGATGGACTGGCAGAACAGCCACAATGATGGACTCACACATGCTGGTGATCATGAGGATGTAGGGAGATTAACAAGACTGGGTCTCAACCTCTAGAGTAACATCCGAGGACTTCAGGGCTCAAGGGACATGACGTTGCCATTCCTCTCAGTGAGAGGGACCAACGCTTCCTTTAAAATAGTTTATTATTTCCACAGCTCTTAGAATGATCAAGGAGGACTGCACGATAAAGTTCCAACACCAGTGTTGAAAAGAGCCCTGGCACTCCTAGTCAATCCGACTCGTTGGGATAGTTTATCAAAACAGGTAGCTGTGGTGCCCATCCACTCACTCCCTATGCTTAATCCCCAAACTCCTTAGCAAAGAAAATTACTATACACAATGATGCAAGTCATTTATTTTCTAAAGTGACTGGACCATCCTCCAAGGGTGACACTAGCGACCAACTGTTGGCAGGGTTTCTTGGAATTGCTTTTCTAAAGTGGGGATGGGTTTGCATGGAACCATCCAAACCCTTTTGTTGTATCTTTCCCTTTCATGATTAAAGACACACATCTGTGCTGGAGATGTTATGTTAGAGACCCACAACTAGGGTCTGGGCCACAGTCCAGGGCAAAGATGGACATATCTATATATGAGTCCCTGGGACAATGGCCATTTCCAACGCAAGACATGGACGTGAACATTTAACTCTGTATTGTACCATACTACACTGGGTGGAGGAGGATTTCAAAGAGGACCACAGAGGCAGAGAAAGCTGCATGGTAACAGACATTGACCATGGGAACTGCAGAACTGAACAACAACTATAACTCGGTTTATAACCACTGTAAATAATTCATAGTGATATGCTAAAACGCCACAGGCCCACTTGATATCACATTACCATTTTATGAAATGTTAAAGAGATTCATTTTGTCAGGCCTTGAAGTGTGAATCAAAACCACCATGAAAGTCACTGAGGATCACAAGGACGGATGGGGAAGAATCAAAGTAGTAGATTAAAAAACCAATCTGTATGCACGCTCAGGGACATACACGGAATGCTGGGCCCGCAGTTCCCCCACCGCACCTGCAAAATGTTGAGAAGTTATTGAACCTCCCATTTCTTCAGAGCATTCCAGCCCTAGAGAACTGAATTCCAAATGGCCCAATCTTGCCATCAAAGGTTAAAGACTTGTTCAATGTCTTGTGATAAAAATTAAGCAGGGAGATGGTTAAACAAGAATCCATACAAAATACTGTATGATTCCATTTATATCAAGTCCAAGAAGAGAAAACTAACCTACGTTTCTGTAAGTCAGAAGAGTGGTTACCTTTGGAGGGAAGGTATTAACTAGGGAAGGGCAAGAGGAAAACTGCAAATGTTCCAAATCTTGATCTGAGTAATGGTTACAAGATACACATACACAAACACACACATGTGTGCATGCACACACACATATATAAACATACATGTCTGTATAATTCATCAAGGCAGACACTTAAGATTTGAATACTTTATTGTTGCAATAGAAGTATTTTTAGACTCAGAAGAAAAACCATTGCTACTATTCGAAACTTTCTCTGATGGTTTCAGATCAACCTTCCCGTGGTCCCTGTGGGTATGCACCAAACACCTGAGTCCCTCTCTGTGCCTGCACAGCGCTGGGCACTGGGATCTTACGTGCAAATGAGTCGAAGTCTCTGCCTTCAGGGTATTAGGATCTTGCAGAGCTTCCTACTTCTTGCTACCACCAATTGTCACTGGCACAACTCTGAAGATGGAGAAGAAAAACCTGTTGGCTTCTGATTAAATGGTCATTACCTGTGGTCTGATAGGCAAAGCGCAGTGAGTTATGCTGGGGGTGGGGAGGCAGGTTTACAGCTGACTCATGGGTGTTGTCTGTCCCAGGCTCATGAAATGAGGAGCTCTGGAGTGTGTCAAGCTTCCTCTTTGGTGAGGAGAGAAGGATAGTATTGAAATCAGATACACCAACACATTTACAAAGCATGCCTTAGAGTCAGAACGCACGTTTTACTTGTAAACCCAAGAATCAATTGTTAATCTTTAACTTTAATAATGACCAAAAATTAGGCAAAACTATTAAGACTCAGAATCATACAGATACATAATAATGCCTTTGAGGAATGAGGGAGAAACGTTTCTTTAAACAAGAAAAATGACGTCAATAACCAGCAAATGCAAAATATGGAGAAAAGTTATAAAAAATCTGAGGGAGCATTTCCCTGGTGGAATTCCTGGGTGGTGCAAGCAGTTAAAGCACTTGGCTGCTAACCAAAATGTTAGAGGTTCAAGTCCACCCAGGAGGCCTCAGAAGAAAGGCCTGGCAACCGACTTCTGAAAAGTCAGCCATTGAGAACTCTATGAAGCACAGTTCTACTCTGATACACACGGAGTTGCCATGAGTCGAAATGGGTTCAATGGCAACTGGTATTTCCCTGGTAAGAGAGAAACTGGTCAGAACTTCACTCAGCCTGTTGGCCACCTGCACTCACAAGACTCTTGCTTTCTTCTCTCTGTGCTACAGACAGAACAACAGATTTTCGCTTGAAGACAGGCGACTGTAGCTACTTCAAGAAACGTTCTGACAGGATCGCGTTCTTCGGCGATTAGGAGCAATATAAAAGTTTCTTACTTGTCTGAACATAGCTGGGAACTGATTAAACTAAAAATAAGATTACCTTAAAATGGGCTTTTCCAGAAGGTTTTATTATTCGTCGTCCCTCAAAGGATAATGCTAGAGGTGGGGGTGGGGCTGGGAAATGCTTTATCACCAAAACAACTACTTTTGACTTAGTTCATCCAGCGGCTTTGAACATCCAATTGTGAGGGAGAAGGGAGGGGGATCAGAAGGAAGTCCTATTAAGACAGAGACCTATTCTGGGGCCATGTGAACACTGGCCCCATCAGTCAACCTGATATGAGTAACGCTTCCTGCCTTGAGTGCTCACTCACTCTCACTTCAGTCACTTGCTGGGCCCGTGTTTGGCTGGGCAACTCTGGACAAGCCACCTTACCTCTTTAAGCCTCAACTTTCCCATCTGTAACATTTGGAAAAACACCAGCTGGGCGAGGCTTTTACAAGTATCTAAGGAGACTATACGTGTCAAATATCGAGAATGGGGTCAGACATGTGACAGGCCCTCAACTAGTGATAACCACTAGCATTACCACCCCCATGGATGGGACGAAACTCTGAGCCACTGACCCTGTGGTAGGCGTAATTCTAAGATGGCTCCCAATGACCCATGACCTCGTGTAATCTCCTCCCCTTAAGTGTGAATGGGGTGGACTATTGCTCATGTGATTAGTTTATGTTGTATGGCACAGCTGCCTTTAAGCAAGGGAGATTATCTTGTTGGGCTGACCTAATCAGCTGAGACCTTAAAAGAGACTGGGCCTTTCCTAAAGAAAGAGATTTTAAGTAGAGAGGAATCTGACTGATGGAGATTATCTGTAGTTGGTTCTGAAGATGGAAGAGGCCAAAAGGCATGGAATTTGAGTGGCCTCTAAGAGCTGAGAGTAGCCTTGGGTTGATGCCAGCAAGGACACAAGGACCTCACACCTATAAATCACCTCAACGAACTGAACTCTGTTACAATCACATGAGCCTGGAAGAGGACTCTAAGCTCTTGAAAAGAATGCAGCCTGGCTAACACCTTGATTTAGCCTTATGAGACCCTGAGCAAAGACTCCATCCATACTGGGTCTGAACTTCTGACCTACAGAACTCTGAGCTAATAATGGGTGTTGTTTTAAGTCACTAAGTTTGTGGCAATTTGTTATGCAGCAATTGAAAACTAGCACAGGACCCATAACTAGATGGGGTACCAGGCAGGGAAAGATGGGGTGGTTTTTATAGGAACTGCAGAGCTGCTCAAGGAAAGGGATTTGGACCATACAAGATACTGTTTGGGGCACTGAGCCTCCCCTTCTAGCTCAGTTACCATTATCGTAAGTTTAAAATACTATATTTACTGTAAAACTTCAGTGTCCATTTGCTGGAAAGCGAACAGGGAGGGAGGCGGATGAGTAGGTCAGAGAGGTGATGCCGTGGCCAAGAGAGGTCATGGCTGGTTATCTCAGCTTGACCTGCGGGCTGAGCAAGAGCAAGAGCAAGAGAAGCCCCCCAGTCAGAAACCAGAAAGCTGGGAGAGGCCCAGTGGGGAGCCTGACTTTTAAAATCCAAAGAGTCCAGAAGTATGAGGCTGTGAGGGGCTGGCCAAGGCAGAAGGCTAATCGGAGGCAGTCTCCAGAATGATTGCAGTAACTTAGCAGCTCCTGTTTGTTCAGTATCTGCCACATGCTAGGTACGTTCCTTTAGGTAGATTGTTCAAATCCAACGCTGGGAAGACACACACCTGAGATTCAAACCCAGGACGGCCTGACTCCAAACCTATGCACCTTCTGCTACTCCAAGATGTCCACCCTCAAGGTCACGGTCCACTGGGCAGCCTGGGCCCAAGTGCTCACCCAACACATCAGCTAAGGAAGGGCAGTGGTCCAAGAGACTTGTTCCAGCTTGTACCATTCAACACCACAAACAGAGAGAGAAGAGCTGCTGTTTGCTTTTCCAAACACCCACTATGAATAGCCACTCTGCCCTTTGCCCTAAGAAGAGGCTCCTGTGACCACAGAAAATGTTCGGTAGGTAGGACGGAGGCTAGCCATCCAAGACCAGATTTTATCTAGTGTGGGTCCCTCCCTTGGCCTGTGATCTTGCCTCTCAGAACCTCTCCAAATTCTTCTTCATTAATGACAAGTCCTGGGCCACCAGGAATGCTATCTGCTCATCTCTCTCATCTCTGACATCTTTACCACCTCCCTCGGTGCCTTACTTCCGATAGATAGTTTGGCAGCAATCTACACTCTGCCTTTTGTCATTGTCTGAAGCCTGACCAATAGCTGACCCACCACCTGCTCCTTCCTTGCTGCAACTGGAAGCACAACTCCAGAACCCACCCACTGTAGCCAGTGCCATTCTGAATATTAGCCTCCACTGAATGTCAGCTGCAGAAGGGTGAAACTGGTCTTCTGGGGGCCTGAGGTTTCTTAACTGTGGAAATCCAACCTCTGATCACTTAGAGAGAGATGACTGGGGCACATGGATGTGCCCTCAAAGCAGGGGCCAGGGCAGCCAACTGGGAATGCATCCTCAGTTTAAACCTCCTCTTGTTTTGGGACTAGGGATTAGTACCCTTTCTGTTTGTTTGCCTCCGGCAATTAAAAAGGGTGTCAACCCACACAGCCTGAGGTGGGGAATAAGTCCTTGAGTGAAGCTCTCAAATGATCGTGGACCAAGTCAAGAAAGTGATTCCTCAGGCAAACCAGGCAGCCCAGGGTAAAACAGGTGAGCAAAAGAAGACAGCACACTCTAGGAGATCTTTGGGGCCAGGCAGGCACATGCCTTCCTCATCCAGAGGGGCCAGGACAGCCCCCAGGAGGTGTTATATCAGTGAGGATGGCCATTATGGAACACATTGCATCAGAGGATGGTTATTATGGAAGGTGTTATGTCAACGAGATCAACCATTATGGAAGGCGTTAAGTCAACGGGGGCATCCTTTACGGACGTGTTACATGGAGGATGGCCATTATGGCAACTATTATGTCAATGAGGATGTTTATTATGGAAGATATTAAGTCCACAAGGATGTCTGTTATGGAAGGTATTGACATGGTAGGTTTTTAAGTCAACAAGGATGGCCATTTGGAAGGTGTTCAGCCATTATGGAGGTGATATGTCAATAAGTACAACCATTATGGAAGGTGTTACACCAACTAGGATGGCCAGCATTGGCACCTGGACAATGCCAGTGTTGGACCTAGGCATCAATCTTGGGATAACTACACCAAAAATTCAGAGAAACGAAAAACTAAGTTGAGGGATGGAGAATGCTGAGATGGGGGGCTTTAAGATGCCTGGATCCAAAGCACACTGTGTTAGCGGGTAGAAGAAAAAAGCAGATGGTTATTCCTGAGAGGGAGAGAGATTGTGGGTCAGGGCACTGTCCTTTTTGTGAACCATATTCCTTCCTCACAGCAGGAGTTGATCCTACTGCTAAGTGCTACCGACAAGGAAGGAAGAAGAGAATGGGAACAAAGCTCAGCTAGAAAATTCCAGAGAAAGGAGGCATCTAACTCTCATTCAACTAAATTCTACTTCACTTATATAGCTGGTTTCCAGTTATAAACCAGACATTGAAGAATTAACTCCGAATATCATTTTTCCCAATAGTAGATTACTTAGTAAGCTGTCATTTCAGAGGTGGCAGAAGATCCCTTTTTAAAGATCAAACACCATGAAATTATTTGTATTCAGTAACAGAGCCATACTTCTGCTCCAGAATGAGGCCAATCTCGGGATTTTATTAATGACATCCCACAGACCTCAGACACCAGAAAAACATGTGTCCTCCTCCTCTTTTTTCCTGCCTACAGAAGCTATTCCCCACCCCCAAACTTTATTGCAATTCCTATTAAAAAAAAACAAACAAAACAAACTCGTTGCTGTCGAGTCGATTCCGACTCATAGCAACCCTATAGGACAGAGCAGAACTGCCCCACAGGGTTTCCAAGGAGTGGCTGGTGGATTCAAACAGCTGACCTTTTGGTGAGCAGCCGCAGCACTTAACTACTGTGCCACCAGGGCTCCCACAATTCCTATACACGCATTTTTAAACAAATCTGTAGCTATAAACCTATATTTTTTATTGTGGTAGATATATATGTAACAAAACATTTGTCACTTTTTACATGTGCAATTCAGTGACATTAATTACATTCATCATGTTGCCCAACCATCACCATTATTCATTTCCAAATGTTTCCATCACCTTTAACAGAAGCTCAGTGTCCCCGAAGCCATGACCCCTTTATTTCCCCTCCCTCTCACCCCTGGTAACCACTAATAAACGTTGGTTTCTATACACTTGGTTATTTTAGATATTTCATATAAGTGGGATCACACAATATTTGTCCTTTTGTGACTGACTTATGTCCCTCAGCATAACGTTTTCAAGGTCCATCCATTTTATACAGACATCTTTTGCTGTTCTTATCACACTGGACAGTGGCAAACTCAAAGGCTTTCAGGGGCCCATGCTTGTAATATACATGAGATAAGCCGACATAGTGAGGAAGATCTTTGTTGAATCAGAGAGTGCACGTTGTACTAAATACTTTGTAATTCAGCTTTTTTTCAAAACATATCAGATGAAACCGGGTCAAGGCCCCTGTTGTTATTAGGTGCTATTGAGTCGATTTCAGCTTATACAGACCCCGTGTGACAGAGCAGAACTGCCCCACGGGGTTTTCTTGGCTGTAATCTTTACAGAAGCAGATCACCAGATCGTTCTCCCTTGGAGCCGCTGCGTGGGTTTGAACCGCCAATCCTTCAGTTAGCAGCCGACTGCTTAACCGTTCATATCACCAGGGCTCCTTCCAAAGCCCCTAAGCCACCAATTCGTGTTGTTGTTAGCTGCCACTGAGTTGGCTCCAACTCATGGTGACCTTATGGATAACAGAACGAAATGCTGTCCAGTCCCGTGCCACCTTCATGACCATTAGGTGCATCTGAGTCCACTGTTGTGGCTATTGTGCCAATCCATCTCCCTGAGGGTTTCCCTCGTTTTCACTGATCCTCTACTTTACCAGCCAGTTGGTAGCCCCCGGTTTACATGTTTGAATCTCTTCTAGGTGGTGAGCCCCTCAAGGACAAGGGACTGGCTTTTTCTACCTCCATGTGCCCAGCATGTAGCACAGGAGACCTCCAACATCTGTGGAATGAATTGAACTTGGTACCAAAATGACCCAGGACTGGGCTAGATCCTTTTAAGACATTCTAGCCGAATATCAAATTCTCTAGGCCTGTTCAGGCTAAGCCATAAAAATTGGATAGGGCAAAAAAATGCAGCAAGCTGCTCTTCAAGACAAGTTGTTCCAAGTGGCCAAGGCAGTTTTTAATCACCAGTTCCCCGATTCCTACAGACTTAACGTGTCTACTCCATCCCTTCTACACGACAAAATTCTTGCAGGAAGTAACTTCATACTTCCATTTTGAAGACAGGCTCTATACTACAAAAATTTGTTTTTAAACGCAAGAAAATGATTAATTGCTACACTCGTACCTGGCTTTCAATTTTTTTTTCTTTAATTTAAAAACTTTTTTAAGGCAAAACTACCGTGATAGATAGTAGGTCAGTGGGGCCAGGGGCTGAGGCCAGAGATTGAGGGCAAAGGGACCCGGGGACATTTGCGGATGATGGGAATGTTATATTGTGCACTTGACATCACTCACCAGATTATACAAATGAGACTAGTACTTTATGGTATGTACGTTATACCTCAAGAAAGCTGAAGAATATTTTTTTTACGCTTAGATAAATAATACATATGCCATAAAGTAAAAAGAAAAAAGAACAGTGGAAGTCTTCCTCTTAACCTTGAATCCAGTTCTCTTCCTAGAGATAACCAATGTTACCAGTCTCTTACGTGCCCTTCTAGAGATAATCCATGAATATGTAAGTATATATCTATATGTACTTATAGTTGTTAGTTGCTGTCAAGTCAGCTCCAACTCATGGTGGCCTTATGTCTAGCAGAATGAAACACTGCCCAGTCCTGTGCCATCTTCACGACTGTTGGTATGTTCGAGCCCATTGTAGTGGCCACTGCGTATTTGGAGTGTCCTCCAACCCAAGGGACTCATAGTCTAGCACTAGACTGGATAATATTCTGTTGTGAACCATACGGTTTTTAGTGGCTAATTTTCCAAAGCAGATCGCCAGGCCTTTCTTCCTAGTCTGTCTCAGTCTGGAAGCTCCACTGAAACCTGTCCACCACCATGGGTAACCCTGCTGGCGTTTGAAATACCAGTGGTACAGCTTTCAGCATCACAGCAACACACACACAGCCACCACAGTAGACGAACTGACAGACAGGTGGTAGGTATATACCACCTAGATTTGATTTTTGCCAAAAGGTAGCATGCCATACCCACTGTCCAGAACCTTGTGTTTTCAACAATACATCTTGGAGGCCATTCCATGTCAGCGTTTAGAGAGCTACTTCATTCTTTTAAATGGCTGTTTAGCATCTGATTGTTCAGATGTACAATGATTTATTTAACCAGGCTTCTAATGATGGATATCTGGGCTGCTTCCAGTCTCTGGCTACTGGACAAGAAGGAGACGATGCTTATCTAGAGTTTGAAGCTGTCATGGGGACACACCTTCCCTGGCTTTCCAGATTCCTGGATAGAACTTGGGTTGTGTTTCCCACAGAGGCGGAGGCCAGAGTGGCTGGGAGATAGTTATTTCAAGGGTTGCGATACATTTGGGTTGTGGTGGACTTCTGCCAGATGACCCAAATTACAGGTTGAAAAACGTCTTCCGAACGTCCCCCTGACAGATTTAGTCCTGGGGTTAAATGCCGACAAGATTGTCGGCAACCTGTGGGCCATTTTAGGGGTAATTCTCCATGTCTCAGCCGGGATTAGAGGCCACGGCCCTGCCAGCTCCACAGGGGATCCAGCTCTGGTTTCAAGGGGTGCGCACTGCAGCCCAGTCTCAGTTTATGACACCTGTTCACAAAGATAGCTGTAATCCTCAGAAATCCAGTGGGGCGTTCCCATTCATTTCTCGTGTGTAACCAGGCATGACATTGAGTTATATAAAACTGGTATGCTCAGTTCCTTATAATAGGAAATTTATATCTGTTTGTGTGTCTGTGTGTGTGTGTGTGTGTGTGTGTGCGTGTGTAGGTGCTCATCTGTAAACAATTTTTGAAAACTTGTACTAGTGTCTTTAAGAACAATTTCTTGCAGCTTTGAATCCAGTAGCCCCACTTCTAGGAATTTCCCTCACAGATATCCTCATTGGTGCTCAGAGTTGACTGTGCTAGGATATTCACGGAGGTGCAGAAACACAATGTGGAAACAATCTAAATGCCTCCCAGTAGGGAACTGGTTACATAGACTATGGCCTGGCACTTCTGTCCAGGTTGTCTACCTGTTCTTCTTGGGTCCAGCTCAAATCATCAAAGTAATAACAATTCTCATTAGTTACGGAACTTGTTCCGGGCCAGACGCTGTCCTGAGTGATTCACATGCATCAGTTCATTCCGTTCTCCAGCCAACCTCAAAGCCAATGTTCCTATTTTGTAACCGAGGACACTGAATCTAAGAGAAGTTAAGTAACTTGCTCAAGGTCCCCGTTAATGAGTGGCAGAGTCAGGATTTGAACCCAACTTTGCCCAACCCCAAAGCTGGCCTGAGCAAGGTTGTTTCTGAAAAGCTAGAAAGGGAACGGTAAGCCCACCTTGATCTTTGGCTCCAGCCCTTCCTTCCATTTCTCTGCCCCTCTCCCACTGCTGGTTCCCAGCCAGGAATCTGAGCCTTTGGGATGCTCAGTTTGAGGAAACAGGAAATGTAGCAGTGAGCAAGCACCCAGAAGCAAACAGTGAGTGACAGAGGCTGGGTCTATGCTCAGAGATGCCCCAAGGCCCAATTCCAGCAAGACTCGCCAGCAGGGCAGTCAACAGTGTGGACAGCCCATCACCACAGTGCGTACCCTCCTGAGACAGCCACCCCAGCTGCCCACGGACTCCAGCACAGCTTAGACTTCCAGCATGAGCAGCAACACATAACAGCGCCCCTTGTACGCAGCTCGGCTCTCGGGACGCTCCTCCTTTCTGTGGCCAGCATGCCACTCTGCACAGGAGCCGAGTGTCTGTCTGGATCTGGGAGGTGTCCTGAGCCCTTCAAACGCAGGGGCTTCATCTCACCACCTTGGCACCCTCCATGATGTCCCAGGACCTGCTCACTGAATGTCTGTGAGTTGTTCTCAGACTAAACGGTGTTTATGCCAAACATCCTGGTTTGAAATAGCCTGATGTTCCCACCTCCAGATCAGAAGCATGAGACACGGCATCTGTTTGGAGGAATCGGGAGTGTGCCTGGACATACATCATCCCGTGGCTCCCAGCTGGACCACACTGCCAAGTGTTGCAGAAGCTTCCTCAGGGCTCCAGGTGTTCTGTGATATCACAGATGGCCGAGCGGGCAGGCACAAAAACAAAGACTACGGCCTGACTTCAACTCCTTGCAATCTTTGGAATAAGAAAGTTGATGGAACGTCTTTATCGCCCCAGACAAAGACAGCAGATTGGCAGTCCACGTAGTTCTGCAGAAATGGTACATTTCACCCAGAATGCTTTGACCTCCTGTCATTGAAGGCAGATGTGCTTGCGCTTTTGTTTAAAACTTAAAGAAAGTTTCACCATGTGTGTTCATGGAACAGTTTCACATTTTTCTCAAGACACTTCTAAATTTAATATTTAAGGACAGAGGCACTCTGAGGTGAGGAGTCTGATGGCCTCACAGACATTGCTGAGCTGTGTTTCCATCTAGCAGAATGGACAGTGGTCAGCAAGAGAACAGGTCTGACCAACAAGGCTTTCTGTGGTTCCCTTGGCTTGGTCTCTACTTAACAGAGAATGGAAAAGTACAGATGATTTTTTTTTTTTTTTTTAAGTATCGTAATTAAAGAAGAAACTACCAATTTCATAAAAGTTTCTGAAGTGAATGTTTGAAAAGCAAATTCCGATTTTCTACCGTGTTCTATCACAAATTCAGCATTACTATACAGGGAAAACCAAACCAACTGAGTTGGGATATTGTAAAGCAATGTGGTTACAATGGGGAGAACTTGCAGGCCAACAGGCGTTCTTATCATTACCACGACTGCTACCAATAAACTGTCTTTCACGTTACGAGGATATTACTGGCCCATTTCATGAGGCCAGATGCTTTTGGTTTAACTACTTCCTTCCAGTCTTTTTTCCCTAAGCTCACAAGTGAGATACAGACAGAAACACAGCAAGATAACATAACTAGAGTCATACTATACATACAGAAAGCTTTATACCACACTTTGTTCACTAAAAAAATAAGGAAGTCTCCATTGTTTTCCGGCTGTTCTCCTTGAAGGTTTCCAGGAGTGGGTTCCTGCAAATCCACCCACTCCCCGATCTGCTCCTTCCTGGACGCACATTTAAATGGATCAGCAGAGACTTATGGGAAGGTTCCACACAGTGAAGACATCCGAGAACCTGGATCACGGGTGAGGTCTCTCCCACTCTCTGTAAGCACCCAGCAAGCTGTGGTCCCATCTGACAATCCACATTTTCTTTTTGCTACTCTTCCAGCTTTCTCAGGATTTGAATCCACACATGTGGACTGTGTTCCCTGTGACTGTGTTCCCCTCCCCCTCCTCTTCTGTCTGATTTGTATCAGGTTTGGAGCAAGAAGACCTGGGCTTTAGTCTTTCTTGCCCTCGCCACCTTCTAGCAGTGTGACCTAAAAAAGTCAGCTAAGCTTGTTCCGTCTCCTAGAAGGACACGGTATGAGGGTTGACCTGGAAAATGGATGCATTCGGTACCTGCCTTGTATTATCCATTTGTTTATTCCACAGCTATTTATTAAGTGCGTGCTATCTGCCAGACACAGTCCTGGTCACTTAACTCATGGTAGCTGGATATGAGTCTCCCAGAGGTGGCCCACCAGATCACAGGTGTCCAACAGGTCCACAAATCAGCTTTGATTTAAATCAGCTCATAAAACATTACAGCTGGAAGTTTCTTCGGCATGGTCCAAACCCCTAAATTAAAGATGAGGAAACTGAGGCCCGGGAGATAAGGCAACCTTTCACAAGTCATAAAGCTAACTGCTAACAAGACTTGAGACAAAAACTCAGGTGTCCTGACTCTTAAGCCAGGTTGCTCTTACCACTCTGTCCACTGTCGTGCCAAATGGACAATGTCATCTTCCTTAGACTACATTTCCCGGTCTCCCTTCCAGTCAGATGGGGACATGAAACTGTGCTAGCCAATGGAATGGCAGCAGAAGTAGTGTGGACCACTTCCGTTCCGGGCCCAAAAAACTTTCCATGCGAGATCGCGCAGACTCTTCTTTTATCTACCAGATGAACATGGAAGCCACGCGTTGAAAGCGGCGGAGCTAGAAGGTAGAAGGAGCCTGGGTCCCCATATCACTGCTTAGAGAAGATCCTCCTTATCTGATGAAAACAGTAAAAATAAACACCTATTGTGCTTGAGCAACGCTACATGTTTGGGTGTTTGTGTTAAAGCAGCTTAACAAGGTGTGTTATCACCTTAACAATGAGACTCATTGATGTAAAAGGTTGGTAAGAATGAGTCACTCATCAACGTAAACATGAGGTGCCACAAGAGCCTTGTCCTAAATCTGCTTGATACATAGTGTTCACGGCATTCTGATCACTTAAGCAGAAGTATATATTTGAAAGGAAATTTAAAATACTTCCCTCACCTAAAGTTTGTGGTTAGTTTCAACTGGACTGAATAAAGTTAAGTAGTAAACCCTAGAGAAGGATGGTTAGGAGCCTGCACTCTGGAACAAGACCGCCTGATTTCACAAACAGCACCACCACTCATTAGCTGTGACCTTGGGCATGTTGCTTAACCTCTTTGTTACTCATGCTCATCCAACGTTCTTTGAAACCTTCTGTAAAAATCCTTTAATCCAGTAATTCCTCCTCTAGGAATTTCACCTACAGATAAACGTGTCCACATGCCCAATAAAGTTAACTGCAAAGATGGTCACTGAGTCTCTGTTTCTAGTAACAAAAGACTGGAAACAATCCACCAGTAAGGGGTTGGTTAAATATAACAGTGTTCCCATGCCAAGGGTAGTATGCAGTTGTCACAAAGAATGTCATAGCTCTGCACGTTCTGATACAGAATAATCACCGAGATGGATTGTTAAGTGGAAAAAAAAAAAAAAAACCAAGATTCATATGGTGTGTAGACCATACCATAAACTATAGCATGCTCCCATGGTGTGAAAAAGGCAGGGCATATACTTACAACTTGGACATGCACAGAACAGCTCTGGAACAATGCACAAGAAATTATGGCTGCCTTGAGGAGGAGGCCTGGGGTCAAAGGACAAGAGACATACTGTTTTCTACATGCCCCTTTTACTCCTTGAAGTTTTGTTACCACATGCATGAATTACTTTTTCCAAACACAGTTTAAAATTGTTTGAATATTAAAAACACATACACATGCCTAGGACGGATATGAACACGGTACTCAATAGGTGTCAGTTGATTTTTTTTTTTTTAAGTGGAAGAAAAAATATCTAGAGTACAGACGCTGTTTCCGAGACAACTAGCAAATGCTGCCTACAGGATCCTGCCATGTACAGAGCGTGTGTGTGGGGGTTGGAAGGTGGCTGGGTTCTACAGCTTCCTGATTTGGCATTTCAGTATCACTGCATACCAGCTGGCTAACTCTGGTCAAGTTACTCCACCTCTCTGTGCCTTTGTTTTCTTACCTGTAAAGGGAGGTTAGTAGGACTAGCTGCTTGAGAGGATGCAGGACTAAATGACATGCAGGCCTAGCCCAAGAATACCTCCTCAATTTACATTTTCTCAGGAGAAAATGGCTGAGATTTTCATTACCCAAGCTTTATAGAATTTGCTTCTCGCATTGAAGTTGTTTTTTTTGGAGGGGGGACGGCCAATGGCTATTTAAGAAGCATCTCCACAAGCAACACAGCATTCTGAACAAAATGACGTGTAGAAAACCTTAACTTACATTCCGAACACAATAAATAGAATGTCAGAAGTAGAAACACCCGAGTGTCAACAAAGGGACGTGCAATAAGTGACTACACAAAGCAACTGTTTGTGAACATCCATACGAATGGCTGGGCGACCCGGAGGTGATGTCTTATGCATTTTAACTGAACAGGATTCATTGTTCCTCATATAGTGGTATCTTCCTGTGTTTTCATTATGCTTTTGGAAAATGCTGGGGGTTTTAGGTTGTTGTGCAATGGGCTGTTAGAATTTTTTCTATATGAAATAAAGAGACCCAGGGCCTCAGTTAGCGTTTTCATGCAGAATGTCTGGCTTTCACGAATGGATTACTGATGTTAAGCAGAAGAAATTTATGTGCAGAGTCCTCAGAAGAGCACCTGGCACAGAGCAAATGCTCAATATGTGCTGGCTACTACAAGTAGCAGTAGCAGCTCGTAGTTTTTAAAACTGATGCTCTGAATACAAACCCAGGGCTACAAAGAGGAGAGGAAAGGAACTTGGCTCTTCTTGCCTGGTTGTCTAGAATGCAGAATGTTGCCAGCTGCCTGGGCGAAGGTGATGGGCTAATTACAAGGTTGTGGGAGGTGGTTTGAAATAATTTGATTGTGGGATAATTTTTACAATTTAGAATGGAAATTAAACGGTATGAACTTTTCCTAATTACCCAGGTGGAGAGCTTAGCCACAGGTCCCACGTATCAGGGGATCTCAACATCCCCATAGCCCTACCACCCTGACTTCAATCAGGGGTCCTTCTGAGCCTTTCCCTTCCCCCCACACTGCCCCCAGTGAGTGCCATCAGCGCTAGAGATGAGGCTTGTATCATAAGCCAAGGGGCTCAAGCTCCATTTTCTTCTGGCAAAAAAGCCCTGTTGGAATACTAGTACCATCCAGCTGGGGTGTTCTTAATACACTTGAATATCCAACAACGCTGTTGAGACCCTAGTTATGGACTAACCCAAACTCCTTGGCGTCGATTCAATTCCGACTCATAGTGACCCTACAGGACAGAGTAGAACTGCCCCATAGGGTTTCCAAGGAACGGCCGGTGAATTCGAACTCTAGACCTTTTGGTTAGCAGCTGACCTCTTAACCACTGCGCCACCAGGGTGGGAAATACTTCTTCCACGGATGTTAGTGAAACAACAAAGATGACAGCCTGGGCTGGGGAGAGTGTGGGGAGACTCGCATGCTGCTGGCTAAAATGTACACCAGGACAAGCTTTCCATGGGCAACCTGGGGACATGCATCCAAAGCCCTCATATGCTCTCTCCTCTTCAACCCAGCAATTCCGCTTCCAGAATTTCAGCCAAAGGAAACAGTCAAGAACGTGCAGAACAATGTAGCTGTAAGAACACATTCGCACATATATCAAAACGGGAGTCCAGTTTATGCTATTTAATAACCTCAGCAACATGCTGATATCTTTCCAGGTCATGATACAATCTTCCGCTACATAGTTTTTAATGTCTTTTTACTGAATAAGCCTACCAAAGCTCTTATAAGCAGTCCCCTATTGTTGGACATGTTCTATTTTTAATGGCAACAACTGGAAGCAATCTAAATGTCCAATAATAGGGGACTTGTTAAAGCCATACAATGGGATGATCCTGTATTTACACACACACACCATACATGCGTGAAAAGAAGTCTGTGCACCAAAATGATCAAAGTGGTTTGCTCACAGATATTTTTTTCCGTTTTACTTATATTTAAGTAATATATATTTCTTTCTACAATACTTTTCTGCAATAACTATATACTACGTAAAACATTTTAATGATTATTTTTAACTTCCTTCCCTCGTGGCGCAGTGGTTAAAGCGCTCGGCTGCTACCTGAAAGGTTGCTGGTTCAAACCCACCAGACGCTCCACAGGAGAAAGATGTGGCAGTCTGCTTCCGTAAAGATTACAGTCTTGGAAACCCCATGGAGCAGTTCTACTCGGTCCTACCGGGTCACTGTGAGTCAGAATTGACTTAAGGGCGATGGGTTGTTTGTTGTCCCCCATAAACTGACAGCCAGGCCCGGGAGAAACCCCAGAAGAGGGCTGTGTGGGAAGAGTACAGCTGTCACAGATGAAATGGCTACATCTGAGGTAAACAAGGAGGTAGGCACCTGGGCACACCTCTGGGACTATGACTGGCAGAGCTGCAGTCTCCTCTGACGTCCAAGTCATGCAAATCTGTGGGGGCGTGTGGGGAATGGGGAGGGCTGGTGCTGACTCATCAGTCCCGCCAGTTACACACTGCACACAACAGCAGGCAGCTCCTCGTTTGAACCTGAAGAACGAAGAACCCACATTCTCACCCAGGGTGAGTGAACACGTCTTGATCGGTCTGCGGCATTTTTGGCAAGAAACAATGGCGGCAGAATGGGGTCACTGACCCAGACTCTTGTATCTGAGTGCTTCTGGAAAAGCAACTATGTGAGGTTTTAACAAGGCTATGATTCCAACTTAACCAGTCCATCTCTCCTGGAAATGGGAGACCGGTGGGAATACCAAACTCATAGAAACACATCACAGTAAGATGTGTTTCCTTTATGGTTCAGATAAGCAGCGTCCTTTACTCTTCAGCTAAGAAGCCATGTTCTTGTTGTTATTAGGTGCCATCTAGTCAATTTTCCACTCATAGCGACTCCATGTGACAGAGCAGAACCGCCCCATAGGGTGTTCTAGGCTGTAATCTTTATGATAGCAGATTGCCAG
Organism: Dugong dugon; assembly: GCA_030035585.1. Classification (NCBI taxonomy): domain Eukaryota; kingdom Metazoa; phylum Chordata; class Mammalia; order Sirenia; family Dugongidae; genus Dugong; species Dugong dugon. The sequence continues at coordinate 22,311,914 of CM057481.1, read as the reverse complement.
GTCTTTCTCCCGTGGAGCTGCTGGGTGAGTTCAAACTGCTAACATTTGGGTTAGCAGCCGAGTTCTTAACCTTGAGCCACAAGGGCTCCTCTAAGAGCCACACCAAGTTCATTCCCACTCTGCCAAGTCTTTGTTAAGAGAGTTCAGAAATTTATAAAACAAATCCACTGTGCCAGGACTCCAGCTTTCTCTGCCCTTCCAGGAGAGACTCTAGTAACTTTGCAAAGACCCACACCATTTAGGTCTCCTGAAGACTCCAAGCAAACCAGGTACTCTCAGCAACTGCTCCAGCCACAAAGGCATAAACCCTCAGTTCAGCCTGACCTGGTGGCCGCACAGGACCAGCTCATAAGACTGGGAAGGAATTTAAGAAAGTGAAACAGGAAAGTTCCTAGGTTTCCTCCTACGTATACAATGAACCATGAGGCATGGCTCCATAGTCAAGAACTTCCTCCAAGAATGCAGGGACTCCACTGCAGCTACTGAAAACCAAAATGGCAGCCTTCCCAGGCCACAGGGAGAAATCAGACATGTAACAACACAAGCTTGGGACAGGCTGTCATCCTTGTCATTAAGAATGCCTTGGTTTACACCGTATTTTTTACCAGAACTGATCTCAACTATTATCACAGACAACTGGAAACATCTCAAACAATTCCCAGAGTTTTAATACTGCTTCCAAGTGTGGTGAACCCACATTCTTTTTACTCTTTTCACTCACTTAAATCACTCTTTTACCTTAAACTGACTTTTTTTCCTTCAAAGGAGATCTTGAAAATCAAGCCCTAAAAAAATTATAGTAAATATGCATGCAACGCTTTACATGAGGTCTTACAGTTTCCTATCTACAGGGCAGCAATATGTCACGTGATGGTGGGGAATGGAATGAAGAAGCTTTCCCGATTTGAATGGTGGCAGTCAGGGGGCTGTGAAGTTCATCTCAACTGGCTTAGTTTTATTCCTTAACTTAATTTACCTATCTACCAAACACAAATGACCCCTCAGGTGCAGCAAACGGCATCAAAGACCCAAATCACTCCCTAAATACCTCTATTTAAAAAACGCAGAACCCATACTAGTCTTAGGGAGGGCCTCAAACCAAGTTCTTACATGAAGAAAAATGGTTATGTACTATGTTCTAATACTTCCAGGGCGCCCAGGGCACCTCCTCGCTGGCACAGGCAGCTGGGACACGGCGGCCCCCTGGTCCCCAACTATAACAACTCTCGATCCACACATATCCCTTGTTAAGACCCCCTACTGCCGTCAAAGTCCACCAAACGCAAGCGCGAGTGGCGAGGCGCTGTCTAGCCTGAGCGGTGAAGACGCCTGGGAACCTTCCCCCAGCTGGCGCTTTCATTTTCTAACGTTAGGACAGCAGGAATGGGACGTGCGGACCGGGAAAGGGGCAATCTGGAGGGACATCAGAACGTCCAACAGTTTTCTGGCCCTTCTCCACCTTCCCTACGCCGTGCCGGGGACCCTCGCAGAATCCTGGCAGTGTTCCCGGGGCGTAGGGCGCGCCACTTGGGACAGGGCTCACGGGCTCAGTCAGCGCGCGCCCCTCTCCTCCTTCTCAGTCAGCGCCGGGCTCCCGCTCGAGGACACTCCCACGTGCAGCGGCCTGCGCCCAAGGAGAGCTCGCCCAGAATCCAGGAGCGCAGGACCACAACGCCCGACACCATGCGCCCAAAGCCAGCAGTCCCGGGGACCCCGCGCCCTCTGCGCCTCCCGACTACGCCGACCCCGCCGTCGCCTCTGCACAGTCTGTCCCTCCGCACCCGCCCGGCCAGGCACCGCCCCCCCCCCCCCCCGCCTCCTCTACTACCCCGTGCCGCCCGCGCCCGACGCCCCACACTTACCGGCCCCGCGCGGCAGGCGCGCCGCGACCAGCAGCAGAACCCCCAGCAATGCGACTCTGACCCCACATTCCAGGCTGGCCATGGCTCCGGGGCGCCTCGGCTGGAAAGGCGACTCTGGCTCGTGGCTCGGAGCGGCGGCGGCGGCGGGTGCCGAAGCCTACCACCGGCGGCGCTGCTCTTCTCCCAGATTTGCTCACCTGCGGGCCGGCAGGCGGGCCGAGCTCCGCCCAGAGCTCCAGGAGCCGAGCTGAACGCGCCGGTCCCTCCTTTCCCCTCCTCCTCCCCTTCCTGCCTCAAGACCCGCCTCTCTCCTTGGTGCGGGGCGCCGGGGGCAAAGTGGCTCAGTTCCGCCCACCGCTCACCTTCGGTGTTGCGGCGGAATAATCGCCACCTTCCCGGGCCTAGCCTTCCCTCCCCCCAATACTGAGAGTGATCAAGTTTCTTTGTCCAAAGGCGCGCGAAGGTCGCTATTAGAGGAAGCCAATCCGCTTTCCCTTCGCTGACAAAGGGTCGCTATGGGTCGGAACCGACTCGACGGCACCTAACAACAACAACTGTGCGCTCCTCTTTTGGAGGGAAATCATATTTGTGGATCATCCAAGCCCTACCGTTCTCCCCTCTCTCTTGCGCTACCTGACCTGGGCTGGAGGCTCATTGGACTTTAAAGATCCTGATATCGCTACTCTTTGCAGGACTGTGCGTCCACAGGCCACTCCAGGCACTTCACCTACAGTATTTTTAGTGCTCACAGCAACCCTTTCGCATTTCAGATGAAACAGACTTGCTGAGTTCTGCAACCTGCCCAGGGTCACCCGGCCAGTTAGTAAATTACAGAGTCAGCATTTGACAACCCAGGATGGGCTTTCAACAAACACAGTTGCTTTGTTTGGTTTTTGAAGAACGAGTGAATGAGTAAGTGAACGAGTGCATGAGGTTGGAAAGGACCAAGAGAAGAAACCTAAACAGCCCCACTAGGGCCTCCTCCTTGGGTTGTGAGTGGGGCGGAACCAAACACTGGACTGCAAAGTCAGTGGGCTGGCCCCGATTTTCTCTTCCCAGTCGCAGATGGGCAGCCTGTCTGGCTTCCCAGATCCTGTGGGTTCTTCTTTCACCCTGTGAACCACACATCAAGCCCAGGGTCAAAGGGCCACAGAAAGGGGTGGTGAATGGTTCAGGAGCTTCCAGCCAGAAGACCTGGCTTCTGCTAAAATGACTCCTCAGGAATATGCACCATGGGCAGCCAATGGTCACCCAGACCAACCTGGGCGGGCAGGAACCAGAACCAAAGGACCAGAACCAAGGAACATCAACTTGCAGCCCAGCCCCAACTTCTTTATAATACCCGGGGAGAACTAGGCCACTCTGGACTGCCCGCAACCCTCGTCACCAGGGCAGAGAAACCATTTCTTAGGTGCTTCATCATCTTCCTTCTATGTATCTTCTGTGATGAGAATAAAGCAAACCCTGCCCTCAGGAAGCCCACAGTCCAGCAGGAGAGGCAGAGCTGTCCACAGGTGGAGGTGTGACCCCACCCATCCTTCTGTCTATGGAAGGACCTGGACTGTGAGCTACAGGGAACCTTAGAGTTTATCTTTGAGTCCACTTTCCTCACTGGGGAATACATAGGGGAAACTGAGGCCTAGAGAGAAGGAAGAGGATAAGAAAAGTAGACAGGCTCTTGGGTCTTCTCACTAAATTGAAGGAAAATTCATCAAGGGAAAGAAATCTGGAGAAAAATATAAACCCTGTTAAAAAATGTTTGAAGTCCCTGGGTGGTGCAAATGGTTAGCATGCTTTGCTGCTAACCGAAAGGTTGGAGTTCCAGTCCACCCAGAGGCACCTTGGAAGAAAGGCCTGGTGATCTGAAAAATCAGCCACTGAAAACCCTATGGAGTACAGTTCTACTCTGACACACATGGAGTCGCCATGAGTTAGAATTGACTCGATGGCAACTGGTTGGTTAAAAATGATTACACTGCCTGTGAGAATGACAGCAGGTGTTGTTTGTTTTCCTAATTTCAAGCAGGCATATTTACTCCAGCATCTTTTCCTAGCATCTGTAACACCATTATTTCCCACACATCATCATCATCATCATCATCGACTGGCTGTGTTTCAATCCAAAGTATCAGAACTATTGCTTGACAAATTTAAGCCTAAGGAACAAGTTATTTCATTTCTATCTCATTTTTGCAACGTTTGCTTAACTGACCTCCCTGGGAGAGTTGATACCAATTTTCTGAAAACGGCACGAGAGTCAATAAGTCCCAGATGTGAAGGATAAGTGATGGTCCCAGACAATGGCGGCAAAAAGAAAGGGATGGGAAAAGTAGGGATGCACTTCGGCATTCTTTGTATGACAACCTAAGCACATAGTTGAAAACAAGATGTCCTGAGATAATGTCTTGGTTCTCCTTGGAGTAGAATGTGTGCAAAACATTGCCAAGACATAGACCTCTTTTGCATTTACAAACACAGCTGAATGGAAGGAGTCAATTTTAAAAGGTTATTTCAAAACTGAAAGGAAATTCAGGTAGCAACGGTCTGTTGCCAGAGAAAAACGACAGATTGAAGGGTGAGTTTTAAAACAGACAATCCCATTTAATTTTGACTCCAAAACAGAGATTAAACAAAAGACCAAAAACGTAAGTCCGCAAAGGTGGAGAGAACAGAGAGAAGACAACAGCAAAATCATCTTTAAAGCTGGAAAGCAGACGGTCAAGTGGTAACCACCTTACTTGCTGCTGTTGAGTTGATTCCGACTCATAGCAACCCTATAGGACAAAGTAGAACCGCCCTATAGGGTTTCCAAGGAGCCCTGTGAACTGCCGACCTTTTGGTCAGCAGCCTGAACTCTTAACCACTGCATAACTAGGGCTTAGGAGCCTGGAGACAGCAGAACCCTAAGCTAGTAGTGGGGAAAACTGAGAAATACCACGATTTTATACTATGGAATCCTCAAAAAATCTTAGGAACTGACATTGCAAGGTATTCTGGAACTGGGAGGTGAAAGAGGTCTAAAACAGGGAAGACTGTGAGAAAGCTGTTCGAAAAGTACTATAGTTACATCCCTATAACAAGTCCTCCATTCTTCCTGGTTGGACGACTGCCTCTCCTCCAACCTAGCAGTTTGAAGTGCTGTTTTTTAGAGTGGTTAAAACAGAGGGATACAGACTCAGGGGTGCCAGGCATATGTGAAGACCTAGGAAACATTCTGAAAATAAGTAGATAGAGGGAACATCTGCCTTCTAAATACTGAGATCGCCAGCCCACTGGCCCTAACTTGCCTCCCAGAAAGTGACAGAGAGGGCCCTATCATCCATACTACAGCTGGAAAGAGTCTTCTTCTGGAGAATCTGACCAGTCCAAGAGGAAAGACCTAAAGATATGGACATTGATTCCATTAAACAGGTTAACCAGATCTCTAACATGAGGCCCCCAGATGATAAGCCCTATCAACTCAGCTTTTTTTGTTTCTCACTTTTAAAAATTCAGAACAATCAGGATTTTAAGACATCTGAGGCAAGTTTCTAACATGATAGAGTCAAAACCAACCAACTAACCAAACAGAAAAATCAACCTGTGGGAAAGAGATTATGCAAGGAAAAGAAAAACAAAAAAACCAAACAATACTAATTTCCTTAGAGAGATAGCAGACAACATTGTATCACTGAAGCAGGAACAGAATGCTATTAAAAAAACAAAACAAACAAACAAACAAACAAAAAAACTACTTAGAGAACCATAAAAGTTTTTGGAAATTAAAAGAAAAAAATAGCATGTAGAAAAAAAACAAATAGAAGGGTTTGAAAAATCTCCCAGAAAGTAGAGAGAAATAGAAAATAGAGAAAAGTTAAGAAAATTGGATATCCAATTCAGGAGATTCAACATATGTATAATGAGCTTCCTAGAACGAGAAAGTAGATGAAACAGAGGAGAAGACATCATTAATGATATAATTGAAGAAAATTTTCAGGCCTGAATGATATGAGTTTCCAGATTTAAAGGCACATGGAGTATCCAAAACAATGAGTAAAATAGGCCACATCAAGGTATATCATTGTGAAATTTTAGGAACCTGTGAACAAAGAAAAGATAAGAAATGGGTCTCATGTAAAGGAACAAAAATTAGAATGGCTTTGGATTTCTCAATCGTAACACTAGAAGCTGGAAGACAGTGAAGCAATGCCTTCAAAATTCTGAAGGAAAACAATCTCCAACTTAGAATTCTCTATCCCGTCAGACTACAAATTAAGTGATAAGGTAGAAAAAGGGCACTTTTAGACATACAAGATCTCAAAAAAGTTATCTCAGGAAAATACCGGAGGATGTGTTCTATTAAAACATAAATGCATGAAACACAGAGAGGAGTGAATGTAGGTTTGTGGAACCTGAACTTAATCACCCTAAGAGAAAGAATAAACCTGTTGCTGTCGAGTTGATTCCAACTCATAGCCACTCTATAGGACAGATCCTAAAGGCTATCCAAGGCTGTAATCTTTACAGAAGCAGACTGCCACATCTTTCTCCCGAGGAGTAGCTGGTGGATTCGAACTGCCGACCTTTGGGTTAGCAGCTGAGAGCTTTAACCACTGCACTACCAGGGCTCCAAGAGAAAGCATACAAAGGTTACAAATAGAAAATCAGGTGTGAAAAGTGATTACTTATTTAGAACAAGAAAAGAAATCACAATAAATTACAAACTTGAAAAAAATGAAAAATATCACAAATGTCATAAAATCCAGAAAAATAACATGATATCTTTACTATCAACTGTCTGGTACAGCTCTATATCATCTATTTCTTCAAGGCATTTTGCCTCATTGGTATGTGTGCTATTTCATCTGGAACTGCTCACCCTCATCAGGACAAGGTGCATCAGATAAGTTAGGATGCAATCTGACTTGTTGGGATGCATAGAACGTGTGACTGCACACACAGACATACTTACTGCTCATAGAGCCACTACAGGTTTGCGCCCTACAAATACAGGAATCCTTACAAATCCTATTTGTGTGATTCCCACTAAATAAAAAGGAAAAAAAATAGTATGGAACGTTTATAACTATAACATGCCGCATTGTCATTTATTTACGACAGGAGAAGAAAAAAAAACTTCATTCTTGATAACCAGTGCATGAGAACCAAATGTTCTTCTTTAAAATTTTACACTTTTGATAATTGGAAGAATTTCCATAGGCTAGCTTTTGGCGCTGTACATTTCAAACTTTATTCTTCCTCCTTCTCCCCTATCATCCACATATTTTGGGTGTTGGGCATCGTAGGTTAGGTTCATCCCACCTCTGGCATTGCATCTTCCGGTCACATCACCCAATGAGTCTGCCCAGTGGCTGGGAGGAGCATTCCTGGAAGCCATTACTACAACATAAAGGCTAGTGATGACTTAACTGTACATGAAAATGACCATGAATTACATAAATATATCCTCCTTATCTCCAGTTAAATGTATCTCCAATTCAGCATCCCTTTAGCCAGATCCTGAAATGCCCACAGCCACCCAACAACGCAAACGCAAATATGATGGAGGAAAAGTGGGAGGAGGACTTTTTGTTCTTAGCAGTTAAAATGGGTGCCTTTGTAAATTTTACAAAAACAAATGGTATATCTACTTCTGGACACAGAAAGCCCAAGACCCAGCCCAGGAGAGAAGCAAGGAACGCCCTGCGTGATGTGCGCCAGTCTCAGAAAGCAGCTAGTCCACACTGGGTCATGCTGTAAAATGGGTGGCCAGGTGTGGGGGGGGACCTGAATTCCGTAGCCACCCCTCCCTCCTGAGTAAACAGGCGGGCAGAATAAAATTCAATGGAAGCATTACTTTTATTGATGAGCTCCTCAAATAAGAATGGTGTTTGGCTGAGACATCCCCATCACCCCCCTCTACACATACCTCAGCATACATACGCTCTCTGGATGCAGTCGAACCACATGGAGTAACACATCAGCCCTGGACACTGCCCTGGATTTTCACATGAAAGAGGAATAAACTTCTCTTTTTAGAGCCTCTGTTATTTTGGCCTCCCTGTTGCTTGTAGGAGTCCCTGGGTGGTGCAAAAGGTTAACACGCTTGGCTACTAACTGAACGGCTAGAGGTTTGAGTCCACCCAGAGGCACCTCAGAAAAAAGGCCTTTGGAAAAATCAGCCACTGAAAACCCTAGGAGCACAGTTCTACTCTGACACACCTGAGGTCACCATGAGTTGAGGTTGACTCAACGGCAACTGGTCAGTCAGGTCAGTAGCTTGTAACTGGACCTAATCTGCAGGCAAGCACAGGAGATGTTTCTGGTGCATAGAACATGTAAGGGAGAACGGACCTGCATGACTCAGTGCACAAGGGATCTTGACCTAAATGGAGGAGGTGGAGTGGCTCAGTGACTATGAATGTGAACACATTGCTATCTGATGCCTGGATTCAAATATGGGCTCTGCCAACTTACCAGCTTGTGCAACTTGTTTCACCTCTATATGCCTGAGTTTCCTCATCCATGATCCGGGGCTCGGAGATGGCATCCTTTGTAGGGTGTTGCAAAGCGTAACAAAACAATGCATGTAACACATTTAGCACAACACTTGGCAAATTTGCCTTTGCCACGGGGGTCAGCGTGAAAGGGAGCAGATATCAGCTTGGTGGGGATGGAAGCTGTGTAGGTGGAAGGAGAGTTATCAAAAGAGAAGTCTGTAGAGAAACTTCTTCGCTATCTGGTTCAAGCTTGACGCTGTCATCTTTTCAAGACAAGAAGTTGTGTCTGTTTTATTCATCTCGGTGCTTCTGGTGCCGAAAGCAACGGTATACAGCTGGTGCTCCACAAATACTTGTGGAATGAATTAGTTGAATGCATGGATGGGCCTGCTAACGGGGGATGCATAGAACATGTGGCTGCACACACAGATGTACTTACTGCTCATACAGCCATCACAGGTTTGTGCCCTGCAAATAACAGGGGAGCTCCTTGAAACTTGTGGCTCTTGAAAGGACGAACGTACCGTTAATTTTAAAAGGGATAGGGCTCTTGGCTTCCAGAATGAGGCCCTTGTGGCCTATGCTGAGTGTCTGGTAGTGACCCTAGCCTTGTGGGTTGACCAGAATCTGGTGGACCACAACGTTACCTGGTTTAAACAGAGGCTAGCCTTGGTATGGAGCCCTGATGGTACAGTGGTTAAGAACTACAGCTGCTAACCAAAAGGTCAGCAGTTTGAATCTACCAGCTGCTCCTTGGAAACCCTATGGGGCCGTTCCACTCTGTCCTATAATGTCACTATGAGTTGGAGTTGACTCAAAAACAATGGGTTTTTATTCTGGTAAACAGAGGCTGAAAGGAACGTCTGACTGAACCAGGCAGCTTCTCTGAGACTTTGCTTTCCAGGTGATTAAGCAAGTTAATAGAGTTGAGTTTCTTTCAGTGTACAAATAGGCCTTCATGTCACTGCAAATGCCAGCTACTGTGTGAGGGATAGCCCCTTTGTGAGGTATCAGGATGAGCTAGCTGTTCCTTGAGAATGACTTACTTTGCCAAGTAATTTGCCCAAGGGGTAACCTCGTGGTACAATTTCAGTCTTGGGATGAGTAAGATAAATAAGGAAAATCCTCACAGAGCACTAGTCATACTGCCGGGGACCGGAAGGGGTTGCTGAATTAACTTGGTCCTGTGTGACTCAGGAACTCGGCAGCAGGCAGCAGCGGCCCTTCTGCGGTCACCTCAAAATGGCCTGAAACCTGGGCATCCAAGTTTCATAACCTCCCCAAATCGGGCCCCCAGAGAGGACAGGTAAATGTCAGAGGGCAGAAAGAGAGGAAGATAGAGCTGGAGACAGAACTCTCCTCTGCTCCTTTCTTAAGGTGATGCAACACACCCTGTAAGTCACTTGCCGTCAGGGCAAAGAAAGCCAGGCCCTGCCCATCTCCCAACTGCACCACCCTCGGATATGACCCACGTCCATGTCAGGGCCCTGCCTGCCAGACTGGCTTCTTCCTTTTCTATGCTATTTCTTGGAGTTTGGGACAATGACAAATAATTCTTTCAGGGAATTTCTTCCCCCCAAAGAGAGAATGAGTCATATAACCATTGAACTGGAAGGACTCCGAGCTCCTCATTGTCATCCTGGAGATGGACGGAGGACCAGAGAGGTGAAGTGACAGACAAGTCACACAGAGGGTCAGATGCAGGAGCCAGGTATCTACCCAGTAGCTCATGAGTGTTACTTCTTAAAAATTGTTTATAAATATAGTTCTTTAAATGTTATTTTTTTATTGAGTGCTATGGATTGAATTGTCTCCCAAAAATGTGTGTCAATTTGTCTAGGCCATGATTCCCAGTACTGTGTGGTTGTCTACCATTTTGTGATCTGATGTGATTTTCCTATGTGTTGTAAATCCTACCTCTATGATGTAAATGAGGCAGGATTATAGGCAGTTATGTTAATGAGGCAGGACTCAATCTACAAGATTAGGCTGTATTTTAAGTCCGTCTTTTTTGAGATATAAAAGACAGAAGTGAGGAGAGAGACAAGAGGACCTCATACCACCAAGAAAGCAGTGCTGGGAGCAAAGCACGTCCTTTGGACCCGGGGTTTCTGCACTGAGATGTTCCTAGACCAGGGGAAGATGGATGACAAGGATCTTCCCCCAGAGCTAGTAGAGAGAGAAAGTCTTCCCCTGGAGCTGGCACCCTGAATTCAGACTTCTATCCTCCCAGACTGTGAGAGAATAAAGTTCTCTTTGTTAAAGCCATGCGCTTGAGGTATTTTTGTTATAGCAGCTCTAGATAACTAAGACATCTATTTCAGCAAATCAAAGTTACTGTCTGTGGTAAGAAACACCATTATTTTATGTACCACTAAGAAAGAAACCACATTGTGAATTAATCTGTGACACAATGCTTTCTTACATGTAGAATGTCTACATTGCTGGTATATTTTTGAGGCAAGTGGAAGAATATCAAGTTCAAGCCAACATTTTCCTTTTTAATTAAACTCAGTCTTGTGTTTTCCTTAACTGAATCATTTCGCTAGAAGTTAAGTCAAGGTCAGTGGGAAGCCTGTCACAGATGGACGTTTGACATGCTGACCACAGTCCTGTGCAGCTTGTACGATGAACACGCCAGCTGTTGTTGTGATACTTTTACGTCCCTTCATTATCCCAGTGGATTGAGCGGTTTCCTCTGCCTTCCCTCTCGTTGCTAGATGTGTGATTGGCTCTCGTCTCGCACGACTCTCAGTGACAAAACACCGCTTACTCTAACACTATTTCTTCTAGTTTCTTTCTTACATCCCATAAGCACTTGGTTCTAGCTTTGCAAGAAAACATGGAATTGCAGTCATTCCCCTAATGACAAATATTTGCTACCCTACTATTAAATGTATGCTCCTTATTTCCATGCCTTTCTGGGCCCACACCAATTTTTTCATTTTGTTTTGTTTCCATACTGAATCATACTGTAATCTTTTTGATGAAATTTTAAATGGCAATTAAACTGTATGGGTGTAGAACCAGTCATGCACATAATTCATTTGAAGTTGATGACAATGTGAACAGTTCTGATCGAGTGTGAATGTGCCCAGGCAGTGATAACTGTGTCAGGGCTGCCACTGGTGGATAACAACTTTAAGACTTGCCCAAATTTCAGAGATGTTACTTTTTTTTTTTTTTAAATGTGCATCTTAGAACCAATTAGATACAGAATTCTCTGGTTATGTGCTGCCAAGAATCCCAATTTATTTATTTGGTTGACCTCCCCGATAGAACTTAGCTTGGTGTCTACACAGTAAGCATTTAAAAAGCATTTGTTGTAAAAATGAAGCTAATAGTCCATCAGTATATATTTACAGAGTGTTTACCAGGAACCAGGCCCGGTTGGAATAAATATCTGAAAGCCCACACCAATTCCCTTTTATTGAAATGTTAATTTGATTTCCACATTCTTATCACATTTCCACAGCCGTTCTTACCCAAGTCAGAATCTCCTATTGCTGTCAGTGGCCTTTTTGTTTCTCTCCCACTTGACGAATAAATACACACAACCGTCCAGCTTAGGTGTGCCAGAAGAGCCCTGATTTAAAACATTCCCATTTTCAGCCCACCTGAATGGATCTTTGGATCAAGAAACTTGGTCATGTTCATGATAACCCTCCGGTTCACTTCCCTCTATGGGCTTCTAGCATCTCAGCTAGAAGATTTCCCTGAACCGTAGAAGCTCCAAGTCAGAATGGGTGGTTTCCAGTTATATTCAAGCAGCAACATTTGCCTACCTTTTCTTTTTTTTCCCCCTCAGTAGGCAAAGAATCATCTCCTTGGATTTCTATTTAAAGGTCAGCTTCCTGTGTTTCTCTCCATCTCTTTTTCCTTCCCTTGTTCTTCCTTCAGTTCCCTTGGAAAGTCTTCTATCTGAGACCTTTCTACAAATGTGTGTGTGGTCCCACCCTCCTCAGATTTAAGGACTCCCAGGTTTCGGGCTCAGAACGTTGTATGCCCCTTCTTTTCCTTAGAATAGCTTTTTCCAAGTTGACTCCACAACCCCCCTTCTCTTTGATGCTCTGTTAGAAAGGGGTTCTGGGGATCCATGCGGGTGGCAAACAGCTCGTTCCTTACCCCTTCTTATGGGCTCACAGCCCGCAGGAGCATATCAAAAGCTCTGACAAGTCCTGCAGTAAGGAGATCTGTTTAATTCAAAGGTTTTCCAAACCTATTTCACCTTGAACGTCTTTGACCATATTTCGTTGTTTCAGAGACACTCATTTTTTCTCACACTTTAACACCTTTGAAATTGAGAGGCATCTCACAGCTGTCACGTAAGAAAACTATGGGAGGTTTCTTCTTTCTTAGAAGTACCCACCATAGTGGTGTGCCTTACAGTGAATGGTGTCTTGTTGTTGTTGTATGCAGTCAAGTCAATTCTGACTCATAATGACCCTATATGACAAGCAGAACTGCCCCATGTGGTTTTCTAGACTGTAATCTTTACTGGAGCAGATTACCAGGTCTTTTCTGCAGCGGAGCCACTGGTGGGTTCAAACTGCTGACCTTTCGGTTAGTAGCTGAGTGCTTAACCACTGCACCACCAGGGCTCCTTAATGGTACTGTAAATTAGGAAATACAGTATTCACATCACATCAATAGATATTCTTCAGAATGAGAAATAAGTGGAACTGTATTAAGACACCCAGCCTGCTAGCTCGTCAAACGCCACCTCTCCTTACTTGGATGGCCTTCCTCGCCCAGGTCAGTAGAAGTCCCTGGGTGATACAAACAGTTAACATGCTTGGCTGCTAACTGAAAGGTTGGGAGTTGGAGTCCACTCAGAGGCACCTCAGAAGAAAGGCCTGGCAATCTGTTTCTGAAAAACTAGATATTGAAAACCCTATGGAGCACCGAGCCCAGAACAACTGGATGGTGCCCAGTTACCACCACCAACTCTCTGGCAGGGATCACAATAGAGGGTCTTGGACAGAGCTGGAGAAAAATGTAGAACAAAAGTCAAATTCACACACACACACACACACACACACACACACAAAAGATCAGGCTTGCTGGTCTGACAGAGACTGGAGAAACTCCTCGAGTATGGCCCCCGGACACCTTTTAACTCAGTACTGAAGTCACCCCTGATGTTCACCATTCAGTCAAAGACAAGACAGGGCTATAGGTCACTATGAGTCAGAATCCACTAGACAGCAACGGGTTTGGTTTTTGGTTTTATAGGGCCAACGATAACACATGTGAGGAACGTGCTTCGCAGTTCAATCACATACATGACGCTAATGGGCACACCAACCCAAAAGCAAAGATTAGAAGGCAGGAAGGGACAGGAAAAGTGGACAAATGGATACAAGGAACCCAGGCTGGAAAAGGGGACAGTGTTGATACATTGAAAGGTTGACAACCAATGTCACAAAACAATTTGTGTATTAACTGTTTAATGAGAAGCTAATTTGCTCTGTAAACTTTCTCCTGAAGAACAACTGAAAAAGAAAGAAAGAAAACTCTATGGAGCACAGTTCTACTCTGACACACATGGGGTCGCCATGAGTCAGAGTCGACTGGATGGCAACTGGTTTTCAGTTTAGGAACAAGCCCAGACTCACAGAGCAGGCTGCTCCAGCTTTCTCTGTTTACATAATGGCCCTACAGAACATTCCTTTACATATGAGAGAATCTTTAAGAGGGCCAGATTTGCAGAGTCAATTGATATAAACTGAACAGTCCATGGTATAATGGTATTTAAGGGATTGTCATGTCTTGTTTTCATTCATACTTTTCAGGCTATTCCAAGTTCACTGTAATCTATTAAAAAAGCTGTGCTTTATGGGTGATTGTTTTTTTTAAAAAAAACCTAATAGCTTTTTAAAGATATAATTCACATCCCCTAAAGCTCGCCCTTTTAAAGTACCATTCAATGGTTTTTAGCGTATTCATGGAGCTGTGCATTCATCGGCAGTGACTAATCCCAGAGCCTTTTCATCACTTTATGGGCTGGTTCAATTTTTATTTCTAGGGCTGTTGCTTGAAATTTTAAAATAATAAAAATACAATAATATATTGCTATCATATAATTATATTGTTATTATGTAACTATGTAATACGTTATAAAATAAAATATATTTGAAAGATCAGAGGCTAATTCTAAGGAAAGTGCTGAGAAATAAAAAGAAAACAAAAAAATCCACTGCCGTCAAGTCAATTCTGACTCACAGCGGCCCTATAGGACAGAGTAGAACTGCCCCACAGGGTTTTGAAAGCACCGTCATTAAAGTGCTCGGCTGCTAATCAAAAAAAGGGTGGTTCAAATCCACCAGCTACTCTGAGGGAGAAAGACGTGGCAGTCTACTTCCATGAAGATTTACAGCCTTGAAAACTCTATGGGGCAGTTTAACTCTGTCCTATAGGGCCCCTGTGAGTCAGAACTGACTCAATGGTAGTGGATTTTTTTGTTTTTAATCTTTATGAAAGCAAACTGCCACATCTTTCTCCTGTGGAGCGGATGGTGAGTTTGCACTGCTGACCTTTCAGTTAGCAGCCAAGCTTACCCACTGCGCCACCAAGGCTCTTTATAGATGTGGCAAAAACAAGAAAACGTTTGGGAGGAAAACTCAAACCATCTCTACCTTCCCAAGGTGGACTGAGGGAGTTGGGGGCAAACCTCACCAACGGTAGTGTTCGTTTCTTCTGGGAGTGTTTATTTGATTGGGCTTCCTGAAATTTGATGGGGTAGGTCACTGTGGAAATGAGCGACTAATCTCATGTTTGAGTAGATGACGCAGAGGATCTCTTGGCCAAGGGAGGTGGTAGTTCCACTGTCTCCTGTGGTGCTCAGAGTATTTGCTATGGGCGCATTCCTGGGAAGCCCAGACAGGGTGTTTAGTGAGAGGAGTGTGAGTCCTGGCATCAAGGCAGCTCTGGGTCTGAATCCCAGTTTCACCAACAACTTGCTGTGTGACTTTGGGCAAGTTACTTTACAGCTCTGAGCCTCAGTTTCCTTATCTGTAAAATGCTCATCACAGTGTCTGTTTTGCAGTGTTGTAGTGAGGATTAGAAGGAGCCCTGGTGGCACAGTGGTTAAGTGCTCGGCTGCTAACCGACAGATAGGCGGTTCAAACCCAACAGCTGTTATTTGAGAGAAAGATGGGGCAGTCTGCTTCCGTAAGGATTACAGCCTTGGAAACCCTATGAGGAAGTTCTACTCTGTCCTTTAGGGTTGCTATGAGTCAGAATTGACTCGATGGTAACAGGAGTGAGGATTAGAAGGAATATTTGTAGAATACAGACAGAACCTGATACCCAGCTGTCATTTGGCACATGGCAATATAATGACTATCAATGGAGGAGCCTATAAAAGTTTGAACAGGGCGATGAGGGCCCAGGATAGGTGATTTGGGCAGCCCTAAGGGACTAGGGGAGCCCTGGTGGGGCAGTGGTTAAGAGCTATGGCTGCAAACCAAAAGGTCAGCAGTTCAAATCCACCAGCCGCTCCTTGGAAACCCTATGGGGCAGTTCTACTCTGTCCTATAGGGTCACTATGAGTAGAAATCAACTCAGTGGCAAGGGGTTTTGAGGGACTGGGGGCTTTAGCCCAGATAAGAGCAGGTTTAGGCGTATGTGAGGATTGATTTCAGTGTTAGAAGGGCCGTTCTCCAGAGGAGGGAATAGAATTCTTGTTCGCAGCTTTGCATAGCAGAGCTCTGGACACAGTTTGAATATTACAAGGAGGAGACTTTTTGCTTGGTTCAGGGAAGAGCTCTCTGTCAATAGAGGTAACCAAGAGTGGAGAGGGATATCTTCCGAGCTGTGAAAAGGTTGCAACAGATGCTGGATGACAGTCCCCTGAGGCTGCCTCAGAAACACAGTAACCGGACGGCTGGTGGGGCTAACCTTGGAGCAAGCTGGAAAGCTTGTGGTGTCTATTCATCTCCAAGTTCTCTCTCTGGGCCCTCCCTGCCCCTGGGCCCACTGGATCACCCACAGGAACTGGCCCCCTCTACCCTTGTAGGCAACACTCAGCCCTCCCTCTCTGCCATGTTGTTGTTAGCTGCTGTCGAGTTGGCTCCAACTCACGGAGACCCCACGTACAATAGAACAAAATGTTATCTGGTCCGGCACCACCCTCATGATCATTGTTGTTGCAGCCATTGTGTATTTTGGGTGCTTTCCAAACAGGGGGGCTCATCTTCCAGCACTATATCAAACAATATTCTGTTGTGAGCCATAGGGTTTTCATTGGCTAATTTTCAGAAGTAGATCACCAGGCCTTTCTTCCTAGTCTGTCTTAGTCTGGAAGCTCCGCTGAAACCTGTCCGCCATGGGTGACCCTGCTGGTATTTAAAATATCCATAACTTAGCTTCCAGCATCACAGCAACATAAAAGCCACCACAGTACAATAAACTGACAGACAGGTGGTGGCTGTCTGCCATAAACACTCCCATTCTTCTGGTGCCTGCATCTCAGCCAGCACAGAGGGATTGTGACTAAAACGAATACATGCTGAAGTGCAAGAGGCTTCACTCACACCCTGCCCCCACATCTTGAAGTAATGTGAAAGAGGAACAGTCACCCTGAGGAAGTGGTTCTCAACCTTGGCTGCCTACAGGGATCGCCTGACACGTTTAGAAAATACAGATTTCTGGGTCTCTTCCCCGGAGAGTCTGATTTAACTGGCGGGGAGAGGGAGGGAGGCTGGACATTGGAAGTATTTAAAAAGTTCCTGGGTCGATTCTAATGTGGCAAGGGTGAGACCACAGAGTGCTGAAGTAAGACCTTCACCATCGCCTAGTTCAGGTGCTGTGGTGTGCTCCACTCCTGAGCTGTGGCCTTTCTCTCTCTGGGGCGCAGGTGTCCTCTGCTCCTCTGTGATCCGGGCTCCAGGTCCCTGTCTTAGTTTCTGAGTGCTGCTGTAACAGAAATACCACAAGTGGTGGCTTTAAAGAATAAAAGTTTATTTTCTCATAGTTCTGGCGGCCAAAAGTCTACACCAGGGTCTCGGCCGTGTGGACACCTTCCTTGCTGGTGGCCCCAGTTGTTCCTTAGTTCCTTGGCTTGTGGATGATCCTCACGTGGCATCTGTCTCCCCCTGTGTGGGAATATTTTGTGTCTAATCTGCTCTTTTTATAACTCGGAAGCGATTAGATTTAGAACTTGCTCTATTTGTCTATGATCTAATTAATATAACAAAGAAAATCTTATTTCCAGCCTGGATTGCATTCACAGAGGTAGGGGTCAGGATTCCAACACATATTTGGGGAACACAATTTAATTCATAGCAGCCTCATTCCCTGCCTTGCTTCTGGCATGGCCACAGCTGGGTGGCTAGGCCAGTCTCCTTCAAGAATGATGCCTTCAACAGATATTGGTGATGGCCGCACAATATGATTGACGTAATTGGTCTCATTGAGTTGTACACGTGAAAAAAAGTTGAGACGGAAAATGTCTTATCTATATTTTTCTAAGAATTAAAAAAAACCTAAAAAGAAGAATCTGGCTCTAACAAGCTCCCTTGGCCACAGATTTAAGCCTCACCTTCAATTAGCTTTATCAGCAATGAGATATATTACTGTCCTTAAGGGAATACAATTCCAGACTCCCTGGCTTCAAATCCAAGTCTCAGTACCAGCCTGCTGTGTGATCTTAGGTAAGTCACCTAACCTCTCTGTGCCTCTGTTTCTTCACCAATGAATTGAAGATAAATAATTATATTTACCTCAGGGTTGTTGTAGCAAATGGGCTAGCATGCATAAAGCACTGAGCACAGTGCCTGGCACTTAGTGAGCTCTGTGAGCATTAGCTATTATTATAAAGACAACAGTTTTATCTCTGTTCCCTGACTCATTTTTCAGAAATGAAAAAGACTTGGAGACACTGAATAGATGCGTCACTAGTGGTGGAATGACAGGCAGGCGGCAGTTGGTAGGAGGTCAGGAGAGACATTGTCTGTAGCAAATCATGGCCTCCAGTCAAGCCAGCCTTGGCTTGCTCCTCTGTGTGGCCGACCCGGCTGGAGGTGGAGAGGAGAAGGCAATCATATACAACTGATTCCTACTCAGCCCCAGCCAGCCCAGCCTCTTGCATCAAACTGGTAGCCAGAATATTCAGAAGCAGTGGAGTTCATAAAAGAGATCTACATAAATGGAAAAACATTCCAGGCTCCTGGACTGGAAAACTTAACATAGTGAAAATGTCAATACTACCCAAAGTGATCTATGGATATAATGCAGTCCCGATCCAAATCCCAACAACATTGTTTAATGAAATGGAAAAACTAACCTCCAGCTTCACATGGAAAAGAAGAAGACCTCAAACAGCTGAAGTAATACTGAAGAAGAACAAAGTAGGAGGCCTCACACTTCCTGAGCTCAGAACTTACTATATAGCCATGGTGATCAAAATAGCCTGGTACTAGCTCAATGACAAACACATAGACCAATGGAATACAACTGAAAACTCAGAAGTAAATCCATCCATCTACAGGCAGCTGATCTTCGACAAAGGGTCAAAGTCCATTCAATGGAGACGAAACAGCCTCTTTAACAAATGGTGCTGGCAAAACTGGATATCTATATACAGAAAAATTAATTAGTATCCATAACTTCACAGCATATACAAAAATGAACTCATAATGGCTCAAAGACCTAAATGTTAAAGCTAAAACTATAAAGTTCCTGGAAGGTAACATAGGGTGAAAACTAGGGGACCTGTTTTTGGCATAAATGGCCCATCAAACAAAATTGAAAATGCATGAACAACAGAAGGTAAATAAGATAACCGGGGCTGCCTAAAAATTACTTATGCTCATCAAAATACTTTACGGAGAGAGTAAAAAGAGAACCTACAGACTAGAAAAAATCTTTGGCAAAGACATATCTGATAAGGGTCTAATCTCTAAAATATAAAGAAAACTTCAACAACTCAAAAACAAAAACAGAAAAAAATCCAATTAAAAAATGAGCAAAGGACATGAACAGACACTTCACCAACGACGACATTCAGGTGGCCAACAAATACATGAAAAGATGCTCAAGATAATTAGCCATCAGAGAGATGAGAATCAAAACTACAATGAGATACCATCTCAGCCCTGCAAACATGGCAATGATCAAAAAAAAAAAAAAGAAAAAGAAAACAACAAACGCTGGCGAGGTTGTCGGGGGATTGGAACTCTTATACACAGCTGGTGGGACTGTAAAATGGTACAGGCACTATGGGCAACAGTGTGGCACTTCCTCAAAAAAGTTAGAAACAGAAATACCTTATGATCCAGCAAGCCGACTCCTAGGTGTATATCCTAGAGCTATAAGAGCAGAGACACGAATAGACATATACACACCTACGTTCTTCACTGTAGCGTTATTCACAGTAGCAAAAAGATGCAAACAACCTAAGTGCCCATCAACGGATGAAAGCATAAACAAATTGTAGTGCATACATACAATGGAATACTAGGCAACTATAAAGAATAATGAGGAGCCCACAAAACATACCATGGATGAATCTGGAAGACATTATGCTGAATGAAATAAGTCATTCACAAAAAGACAAATATTGTATGGTCCCACTACTTTAAAAAGTCAAGAATAGATATACACACAGAACGTAAAGTTCTTTGTTGGTTACCAGGGATGGGAGAGAGAAGGGGGAATCACTTTCTAGACAGTAGACACTTGTAACTTTTGGTGATGGGAAACACAATCCCAAATATGGGTGAAGGCAGCACAACTCGACTAAGGTAAATAAAGACGCTAAGAAGTACATGAGAAAAAGGGACAATCTCGGTAAATGTTATAACATATACAATTTTGTAACCACAGTAAAAACAACCAAAAAATACGTATGTGGTTACGTAGGTAGATGTGGATGCATATATGTGCACAGAGAGGCATATATGAGTAAATGCATGTGCATGTAAAGGTATATCTATAGACCTACACATATACACGTTTGTGTGTGCTGCATGTATATCCACATATATAACAAACTACATGGGGGGCACGGTTACGGAGGCTTCCTAGACATATTCAAACAACTTGCATGATTCATTTACTAGGTTAAAAGAATTGAAACCATAGTCTTGGGGGAAAACTGAGTCAACTGGCATAACATAGTTCATAAAGACAATGTTCTACATCCTAGTTTGGTGAGTACCGTCTGGGGTCTAAAAAGCGTTTGAATGGCTGTCTAAGATACAGCTGTTGGTCTCTACTTGTACAGAGCAAAAGAGAACAAGGAAATCAAAGGCTCAAAGAAGACGCTAGTTCATGGGACTACTAGCCCACATGAACCTCTTCTAACCTGAGACCAGAAAAACTAGACGGTGCCGAGCTACCACTGCTGACTGCTCTGACCAGGGACACAGTAGAAGGTCCCAGATATAATGAGAGAAAAATGTAGAACAAAACTCAAACTCCTAAAAAAGGCCAGACCTACTAGGCCGTTAGAGACTGGAGGAACCCCTGGAACTACTGCCCTAAGATAACCTTTGAACCTGGAATTGAAGTGATTTCTGCAGGTCACCTTTCAGCCAAATAATAGACTGGCTTATAAAATAAACAAAATCACCCATGAATAATGTGCTCCCTTAAACAATTAACTATATGAGACCAAAAAGTCACATTTACCCAAAAGGAAAGATGAGAAGGCACGGAGGGGAAGGGAAACTGGATCAATGGAAACAAAACAAACAGAATGGAAATACTGAGAACGCTGACACATTGTAAAAATTGTAACCAACGGCACGGAACAATTTGTATAAAAATTGGTAAATCCGCTGCCATTGAGTCCATTCTGACACATAGCAGCCCTACAGGACAGAGCAGAACTGCCCCATAGGGTTTCCAAGGATGTAATATTTACAGAAGCATCTTTCTCCTTGGAGCAGCTGGTGGATTTGAACCTCCCACCTTTTGGTTACCAGCTGAGAGCTTTAACCACTGAGCTGCCAGAGTTCCTTAAAATTGTTAAAAGGGGAACCTAATTAGCTGTGTAAACTTTCGCCTAAAACACAGCAAAATATTATTAGAAAGAGAAAAGAAAAAGCAGTGGCGTTCAGGCACCAGGAGCCTGCCTGTCTTCCGGTTGTGTGCGCTTCCCTCAGCAGGACTTTCTGTCCACGCCATGCTCTTCCCTCAGTTTTCACCTCCTCTCCTTGTTACTCAGGACATCTGCTTCATATTCATTTCCTCCATGAATTCATGTGCTGTCCACTTTAATTGCTCTGTCACCAAAGATTAATCCTGACAGATAAGAAAGAGACATCTGGAAAATATTGACTCTGCTACTTCTTCTCTTCCCTCCCAGGGCCTGAGCATTTTCAGCAGCTTTGCTCCAAAGCCTTGCCAAGGAGCCCGAGAGGTACATTTCAGCGGATGAGCTACCGAGCCTCCTGCGCCAACACCTCCCTGGTGCTGGCCTGTGCGGGCCGTGGTCCTGGTGTCACTGCACCAACGGTACCGGGACCGGAGGCCAGGCCAGCCAGGGGTCTCAGGTCCATACCAACGGGACCAGTTCCGAGCAAGAGACTGCCAGGCTGTGTCAGCCCCCGCCTTTCTGAGGCAGAAAGACGTCTGATCAGGAGGCAGGCTTCCTTTGGAGAGTGTAATCATTAAAACCTCATTCTAGATGAAGCATCATCAAAACTTTACCAAGGTCTCTTGGCTCTTCAAAAGATGGCCAAAGTTCCTCTCTTTTCCTCACTCCCTCCTTCTTTCCCTTCCTTATTCCCATTCCTTCTCTCCTCATCCCTATTCCCCTCTCTCCTCTCTTTTTAATTGCACTTTCTAGGATTTCTGCCTCTGCTAGCATGTTGATGGGGCTGTGCAAGGATGGGGGGCGGGAGACGGGGGGGGGGGGGGCGGTTCTCAGCTATCCGTCAGCCTTGGGGCAGAGGCAGTGGTTGGGGAAGCGGGCTTCACTTCTTCCAGCCATTTACCAGATGACCTTTTCAGGGAACCAAATTCTTTACCCGTGTGTAAGATAAAGTAATTCTCTGGGGAACAGTAAGTACCCGCATTTGCGATTGCCAGCGATGACTACATAGCTCTTTGCTACTTTCCAAGTCTTGATTTCTTCTTTTAATGTGCAGATGTAGCTCTATTTTATTTTTATACAAATGATGACCTGCTATCACCTTGTTCTGCCTTTTGGGGAACTTTTTCAAAAGAGTAAGAAGGTTGATTACCTTTTCCTGTCTGTACATATGAAGCAACCTCAGTCGTTTTTAACGTCGAGTCCTGAAGTTTTGAGCGTTTCACGCCCTCCCTGCTCTCCGCGCATGCGCCAGACCTGTAGTCCTGCTGGCCCCAGACTGCTGTGTGAGTCAGGGTCGGGCAGGAGGAAGACGGCATGTCGAACGTGGCGGCTGAGGAGTGTTAGATGGAGACGCTGTTTACAAAAGAATTTACAATGGAAACGACTCGGGGCTGGTGCTGTACCCGGGGCCAGCACCATCTAGATAAACTGCTGACCTTACTAAGTCCCCAAAAGGCTGTGTGACTTGCCCAAGGTCACATGGTAGAGGCAAACTGTCAGAGAACCAGGTGCCCTGAGTCCCAATTAGTGATTACTGGGTTTGCTTTGATTGTCAAAAAACCCCAAAACCCCTGAAACAGAACAAAAACACCCTTGGTTATTTAAATTCACTCATGAGTGTAGGAAAGAGTTTTTAGATTAATCTTTTCCATAATCAAGACCAATTAGTCAACTTCTCTTATATGAGTTCCCATAATTTTTCTATTTACCCAACTTACAAATTGCTTTTTAAGTCGGCACTAGCAAATTTATTCAAGGGCATATGTTTTTAAAGCAAAGAATTGAAATCAGTTTAAGTGGCCCAAATAGGATAATGGGCAAGTAAATGAGGATTTATGTACTCAAGGGGGAAATTATGAATTTCTTAAACTTGTTATGTATGAGGAATTTGCAACTAAGTGGAAAATGCTTAGCTGTTATGTTCAAGGAAAACTGTGATCTTCAATTAATTTTGAGCATCGTCGTGATTATGTTAACTCACACGCACTGGAACAAACAAAAACACCCTAAAACTTACATAAAGAAAAATAGATTGGAAAGAAATACACCAACATGTTAATGATAATGATAACCTCGGCAGAGGGAGGGGGATGTGGTTTGTACTCACGTCTTTCAACTTTTCCGGATTTCCTACACCGATCACCTACTACTTTCATACCTCAACAGCACCCACTACAACCATCAATTCAAAATCAAAGGAAGTCACTGAGGTCATTTGATAATGTATACTCAGAGCCGTAAACATACGCACAACTTCTGACCCACTCTTTTCTCTTTCGGGAAAGTAGAGGTAATTCTTCTTTCGGAAAAAGTTCTAGACAGGAAGATGGTCACTGCAGGGAAGAACTGGAAAGCATCTAAATGCCAAACAGTGGAGAAATGATTAAACAAATGTGGCTCATCTGCGCGATGGCGCACTATGGATTTAAGAAAGACTATTAGGATAAAAGCATGTGCTGTAGCATTAAATGGCAAATCCAGGGTTCACAATTAAATGTATAGCAGGCTATAATGGGTTAAGCAAAATGCTATAGGTTTTGGAAGACACTATGCAAAGAAGATGAGCAGAAGGATTCTTATTAGCAGGGCTGAGTACTGGGATTGTAGGTCATTTTTCCCCCTTTTCTTGATATTCTAACATTTTCTGTCACGTACTTATCTTGCTTTTATAATTAAGAAAACATAATAAATAACCGTTCAGCTGAGAAGTTGCTTCCAAACCACCTGCCCCTCGAACCACAGCCCAGTAAGAAAGGCTGGTGGACAGCAAGCCCCGATGTTGGCAGGAGAGCAAGAGGGAAGGATTATTCAATGAGGGACTGATGAAGTCTGAATAATTAACTCCAGTGCTGAGTAAGCAGTGAATGGGTAAAAAGGAGCCCGGGTGGTGCTTGGCTGCTAACTGCTAACTGAAAGGTTGGCGGTTCAAACCCATCAGCAGCTCAGTGGGAAAAAGATGTGGTAGTCTGCTTCCGTAAAGATTTACAGCCTTGGAAACCCTATGGGGCAGTTCTACTCTGTCCTATAGGGTCACTATGAGTCAGAATCGACTCAACAGCAATGGATTTTGGTTTTTATGTAAAAAGAAGAAGTCACTGGGTGGTGCAAATGGTTTGCTTTTGACTACTAATCGGAAGGTTGGTGGTTCAAACACACCCAGCAGCACCATGTAAGAAAAGCCTAGCCACCTGCTTCCATAAATATTATAGCCAAGAAACCCTTTGGAGTTCAGTTCTACTCTGTAACACATAGGGTCACCATGAGTTGGAAGGACGCTGATGGCAATGGGTTTTTTTTTTTTTTTCTTTTTCTTTTTCTTTTTTAAGCTAAAAGAAATACTGGGGCTCTGGAGGGAGGGAGGAGATAAGGAATGAAGACTACTCTGTTCAGTGGGAAGCACTCTTTGGCAGTCAACAGATCAGTTCCAGGGGGGACAAACGTCTAGTCCCTCCAATCCAGGTATACAGGTCAGGGAGAGGAGAACTGTGGTTGCAGATCACCAGGCCGAGGCAGCATCAGTCTGAAGAAGGTAGAGCCCCTTGGACTGGGACCCTGGAGAGCTGAGTTCTGGGGTTAGCCCTGCCAATCCTTAGTTGAAGCTGCTGGGATTGGCCAGCAGGCTCTGAAGCTTCTTCAGCTCCACCTGTCTGTGATCTGATGCTGCCCTTTGCTCCTGAAACACTCTTCCACATCCTCCAGGGTGAGGCCCAGATGCCTTCACCTCTGTGAGGCTGGCTGCTCGTCTCTGGGTGGCATACAGTTAAGCGCTTGACTGCTAACCAAAGGTTGGTAGTTCAAATCCACCTAGCAGTGCTGTGGGAGAAATACCTGGTGGTCTACTTTTGTAAAGAGTACAGCTAAGAAAACCCTATGGAGCAGTTCTACTCTGTAACACATGGGGTCATCATGAGTCAGAATCGACTCCACTGCAACAGGTTTGGTTTTTCAGGGGGCTGCTTATCCACAGCACGGTGCTTGAAACCCAGGTCATAGCCGAGTTTGTTCCATCCGAAAGCAGAGTAAACAACTGACAAACTCTAAGGAACATTTAGGATGCCCCAGGCACCGTGCTGGGCTACTTTTGTCAACAGCTGTGTCAAGAGTTTGTCCTCTGAGGTCCAGACCGCTCTTTCCATGGGGAGAATGTTTTCACTGCTGCCTTTCAGGGCCACTCCTGAATGTGGCTGTGGTCAGTTTTCAGCCCTCCCTCGCAAACTGGGCCAACCCATCCATGAGGCGAGCTGAGCCTTTTTTCACTGTGGCCATTGGTGTGCGCTGAGGGAGGGGTCCTCATGCCATAGTGGGCAGATGACATGGGGGCCTGGGCCACTGCTTGTGCAGGTGACTTTACCCTCTGACCCTGCTTGGGCCCAGTCTTGGATGTGCCATTTCCATTGTATGATGGTTGGCTGCCTGCCTGACCTGGTGCCTTGGTGGCTCTGACAGAGCCTAGCTCATGATCGCAGCATTGGCTGCATGGTCACTTTAAGCTCCATGGCCAAGCATTCCATCTTGCTGGGCAGTGACTTTCAAAAAGCCCCTAATTCTCCACTGCAGATGACCTGGCCTTCTCCAGACCCCTAGCTGTCTACCTTGTGGTTCTACTGAGACTTGTTAAAAAACTCCAAACGATGCGTTTGCTGACCCCAGATACTGCTCGTATCTAATGTGTATTCCACACTGGTTCCTAGGGCCCATGTGGCCAGGCCACTAGCACTGTAGCCTGGTCCTGCAGCAGAGCCCTTTCCTGCTCAGAGCCCCAAAGCTGGCCCCACTCATGCCACTCAGCACATACGTGGGAGCAGTACTCCCAAGTGTGGACTATGCTGCCTCCAGGCCTGAAGAGACCCACCAGGCATTGTTCTTCCTTCTTCACGGGAGGCATAAGAAGCAGTAATGTGTTCCTTTACTTGGGACATGATGTTCTGGCATGCTCCCAGACCACTTCCCCAATGTGGGTGCCTGAGTCTTCACAGGATTTGTCTCCCACCCTCTGGAGTGCATGTATCTTGTTAAAGGCTGTAACATACTCGGCACTTCCTGTTCCTCTGTCCTGGTTACACGGTCTCATCAATGTAGCAGGGTCAATGATGTTCTGAGGGATATCCAGGGGATGTGGGTCCCTTTGGGCTCTATTATGGCAGAAGACAGGAGAGTTAACATTACAGATGTGTACTGCTGCCCATCCCAAGTGAAAGTCAGTTGTTTCTCTTCTCCTTTTCTGGTAAGGATGGAAAAAAAAGAAAAGAAAATGAATTTGCCAGATAATTGGGTGCATACCATGTACATGGAGGCCTGGTTAAGAGCTCGCAGTGGTTAAGAGCTCGGCTGCTAACCAAGAGGTTGGCAGTTTGAATCCACCAGCCACTCCTTGGAAACCCTGTGGGGCAGTTCTACTCTGTCCCAAAGGGTTGCTAGGAGTCGGAATTGACTCAATGGCAATGGATGGATTTTACCATGTACATACCAAAACCAAACCAGTTAAGTCAACTCCGACTCATGGTGACCTCGTGTGTGTCAGAGTAGGGCTATGCTCCACAGGGTTTTCAATGGCTTGTTTTTCAGAAGATCTCCAGGCCTTTCTTCCAAGGTGCCTCTGGGTAGATTTGAACTTCCAACCTTCTACTTAGCAGTTGAACATGTTAACCATTTGCAACACCCAGGGACTCCACCATGTACGTTAATTCTTATTAATCTGCGCTAGCAACGATACCACATCTGGCAACAGCAGTTGGATCTCCTACTTGGTTAAGTTTGCAGTAGTTCACTGTCATCATCCGGGACCCGTCTGGCTTTTGTAGAGGACCACCATCTTTGCAAGGAGCCCTGGTGGCACACTGGTTAAGCACTTTGCTGCTAACTGAAAGGTCAGCTGTTCTAACCCACCAGCTGCTCTGCAGGAGAAAAGACCTGGCGATCTGTTCCCGTAAAGATTTCAGCCTATGAAACCCTAGGGGACAGTTCTACTCTGTCCTATAGGGTCACTGTAAGTCCACGGCACACAATAAAAACTTTCTTTGCATCTTTTAAGATTCTAAGGGTGGCTCTAGTCTCTGCCATTCCCTCGGGGCTGTGATATCTGCCATCCTCCAGGACGTAATATGGGCAGGGGGTAGTTTCAGGGATTCCATTTGGCCTTTCCATGATGGTGGCTCTCACCCCACAGGCCAAGTAACCAATGTGAGGATTTTTTTCCCAAGCATATCCATTTGCATTACTTATTTAGGGACTGGGGAAATGACCACCAATTGGCTTCATGGCTGGACCATGTGGAGCTGGACCAGGGCCAGGAATCCATTTATTACCTCAGAGGTTGTCGTTAAGGTCAAATAAGATAATATGAGAGGAAGATCTATAACAAGCCATAAGAGGCAGTTGCTACTTATGCATTCAGAAACCATTTACTGATCATCTACTAAGTGCTGGGCACTGTGCCAGGTGTTGGGAAGTTCCCGGAGATGTACAACACGACTCCTATGGGGTAAAGACTTTCTGCTCATAAACCTGGGATGAGCATCTCTGCATAGATGCTTAACAGACAGCGTCTTAGTTTGCTAGTGTTGCTGTAACAGAAATACAAGTGGGTGGCTTTAAAGAACAGAAATTTATTTTCTCACAGTTCAGGAGGCTGGAAGTCCGAATTCAGGGCACCAGCCCTAGGGGAAGGCTTTCTCTATCTGTTGACTCTGGGGGAAGGTCCTTGCCTCTTTCAGCTTCTTCCTCAGTTCCTGGGCGAGCTGCACCTGCCATCTATCTCTCCCCCGTTTGTGTTTGCTTCTCTCTGTGCCTGATCTCCTCTTTTTATGTCTCAAAAGCCATTAGGCTTAAGACACACCCTGCAACAATATGTCCTCATGAACAGAACAAAACTCTATTCCCAAATGGGATTACATCCTCAGGTGTAGGGGTTAGGATTCCAACACATATTTTGGGGGGACACAGTTCAATCCATAACAGAGAGCATATACTTGCACCATTGAGGAAGAACGACATGTTTAACAATGGGCAGAGCTCAAGCCAGGGAGGAAAACCCAGTCACATGAGTAGCCCTGGGGCTCAACCCCGAGACCCTGGAGACACTTCCTCTAGACTCTGGTGGGGAAAATGAATGCTGTTGAAAAGCCACCTGGGAGTTCTTCCAGGAAGAAGATGTACTCTAGGGGGAGGGTGCAGACAGTGGAACCAACCGTACTTTCATTAATGGACTGTACGGCCTTGGGCAGGTTACCACACCTCAGTTTCCTCATCTATAAAATGGCTATAGTAACACCCGCTTTGCAGGGTTGTTGTAAGGTATAAGTGAGCCACTGTAAAACTTGTAAGTGCCTGGCACAGTTCCAGACACTTCCTGAATGGAAGATTTTATTTTATTGGATTTTTTTCAAGAACTTTTCACTCTTTTTCCATTGGTTTGGTTGCCTTTAGAACTGTCAGAGCTTTGACCAAGCCCAGAGTCAGCTTTATGTGAGCACATAAAAGTTGGATCCTCCAGACACTTGATTTTCCAGATCACTGGGAGGGCTCCCTGCCTCAAAATGCATTCCTCTTCTGGACTGCATGTGCTTAAAATTCCACCATTAGAGAGTCATCCCTTTGCATCTTTTTCACCCCCACGAAACTCCTGTTTGTCACTAGCACCTCTTATTTGTATGGTACTTGCTTTATGCTGTCCAAAGCACTTAGTTCCAACAACCTGAGGAATTAAATTGGAGATTTTCCCCAAGTCACTTAGGTGGAAAGAGAGAGGTTCTCAGCTGGAGGCATTCTGAGTTCTTAATTCCAACACTATGCATCTCACCAACTGCATTCTCTACCACTCTATATGTGAGGTACATATAGGTTAACCCACTTCAGTCAAAAAGAACCTATTCATTAAGGACCTATTCTGTGTCTCCAGTGCCCCATTTATATCACATCCACCCCACTATCTCCAGACCTCAGAACAGGGCCTGTCCCATACAGCATTAAAAGCCAATCGCTATTGAGTTGATTCCAACTCATGGTGACCCTACAGAGCTTTTAATGGGTGGATGTCCCTGGGTGTCATGGTTTGAATTATGGCCCCCGAAAAATGTGTGTATCGGTTTGGCTGGACCATGATTCCTGGTACTGTGTGATTTCTGTATGTGTTGTAAATCCTGCCTCTGTGATGCTAATGAGGGAGGATGGGTGGCAGTGGTGTTAGTAAGGCAGGACCTGATCTACAAGACTGGACTGTGTCCTGAGGCAATCTCTTGAGATATAAAAGACAGAAGTGAGCAGAGAGATAGGGGGACCTCATACCATCAAGAAAGCAGTGCCAGGAGCAGAGCGCGTCCTTTGGACCGGGGTCCCTGCGCCGAGAAGCTCCTAGTTTGGGGGAACACTGATGAGAAGGCCGACAGAGAGAGAAAGCCATCCCCTGGAGCTGACGCCCTGAATTTGGACGTTTAGCCTACTTTGACTGTGAGGAAATGAACTTCTCTTCGTTAAAACCATCCACTGGTGGTATTTCTGTTATGGCAACAGCAGATGACTAAGACACTGAGCGATGCAAACAGTTAAATGCTTGGCTACTAAACAAAAGGTTGGCGGTTTGAATCCATCCAGAGATGCCTTGGAAGAAAGGCCTGGCTATCTGTTTCTGAAAGCCTTGAAAAACTCTACAGAGTGAAGTTCTACTCTGCAACACATGGGGTTGCTATGAGTCAGAATTGACCCCATAGCAACTGGTTGGTTTTGTATATATATGTATATGAGAGTGGCGCAGTGGTTAAAGCAATCTACTGCTAACCACCAGTGTCCCTGTGGGAGAAAGATGTGGCAGTTTGCTTCCGTAGAGATTTACAGCCTAAAAAACCCTATGGGGTCACTATGAGCTGGAAGTGACTCGATGGCAGTGGGTTTATATATATGAGAGAGTTTGTTCATTATGTGCCAGGCTCTCTGCCAAGTTCTTTCCATAGAATTTATCTTATTTAATCCTCAGCCTTCCGAGGGATCTCTGGATCCATTTCACAGGTAAGATCATTAAGGCGAAGTTGAATAACTTGCCCACTTTCATACATTTGTTCAGCAGCAGAGCCTGCAACAGAGGCAGGGCGACGTGATTTTAGAGCTTGATCCCAAAGCCCCTCACCACTGTGACACACAGTTGTCCACATCAAAAACCAGTTTAGGAGATGCTTACAGAGGGAAGCAAGGAGAGAGTATTTCAGGCAAGAGAGGAATCGCTCCAGCCAGTGCCCGGAGGGGTGAAGCAGCTCTGTGGGCTTAGGGTTGCGGGAACACGAAGTGTGAGAGAGGTCGTGGGAGTTCAGGAGAGCAGGAACTGCGATTGCCCCGGGAAACCCTGTGAGGGTGAAAAGATTCAGCTCCTCCCCCAGACATTTCCGGCGCCCCTGAGGGCACTGCGTCCAGCTGGAGTCTGCAAGCTGGGACTCTGGCTTCACTTGAAAGCTCATTTCTCCGCCCCACCGGGGGCGAGGGTGGCACAGTGTTCAGGTGTCCGCCGTCACCACCTGGCATAGTTTTACACCAGGCTTGGCTGACAGGGAGCAGGCTGCAAAGTTGCCTCTGGCACCCTGCCTGGGATGTTCTTCTTTGGAATGTATGTGGTCTTCGTGGTAACCAGATAAACGGGTCTGTGTTTCTGGGTTAAAAACCAAACAAGTAGAAACATCTCCCAGCCAGCCTGGAGCAGGGAGGCAGTACGGTGCTTTGCGCTGCCAGGAACGTGGCTTTGGAGTAACAGATCTGAGACAGAATCCCAACCCCACCACTCACCTTTGCAGTGGGGCTTGGGCCGGTCTCTTACCTCCTGTACACCCACTTTCTTCCACCGTGACTTGGCAAACCAAGTACTCCTGTTGACACTGGCTCCAAGGATGAAAGATAGAGGGCACAACTCTCGTCATAATCGTGTGTCCACTATGGTAACTCTTGGCATGACTGGTCAGGACCACACTTTGGAGGTTCTACCCAGTGTGCTTCCCACCTCGGGTCAGAGTCTCCAAAAACCTGTGCCAAGGATTTGGGTTCAAGCAATCTGTTAAGGGAGTGCACCCAGGAGGACCCAGTAAGGGTGTCGGGAAAGCAGGCTAGAGAAGGGAAGGAACCCAACAAGGGAGAAATTTGGGTGAAGTCGCATCCTCGGCCTGACCCTGGGCGGAGTTCTGGGGCGTAGATTACACGTCTGGGTTTGTCTCACATGCAGGCAAAGGAGCTGGGGTTTGTTCTCCCATATCAGTCAGTTGTTGACCACTGTGGGGTGGGAGAGGATGAATTTCCAGGACTTCCCGCTCTCCTAAGGAGTCCCTGGGTGGTATAAATGGTTTAGCTCTCAGCTGTTAACTGAATGATTGGCAGTTTGAACCCACCCAGAGGCGCCTCGGAAGAAAGGCCTGGCGAACTGCTGATAGGTCACAGCCATAAAACCCTATGGAGCACAGTTCTACCCTGCACACATGGGACCACCGTGACTCAACACAGCTGGCTTGGTTTTGGTTTTTCCCCACTCTCCTTATGGGTGAGGTGGCGCCAGCGCCCAGGGCAACCCTCAGCGCAGCAAAGTGCAGAAGCTGGGGAAGAATGCCCAGAGCAGGTAAAAGGGTTCAGGAGATCTAGGAGGGGCACCCCCAACTGCAGAAACTCAGATGCCCTCACTTAGACACTAAGGGCCTTAACCAAGCCCAGGCAGCTGGGGCTAGGCCCCATCACCTTGTAGAGAAGAGAAAGTCAACAAGCTCTTGACTTTTAAATTTGAAAGCCTTTGTCAGGTGTAAACAGAAGATGCTTAGAAGGAAATATGATCCAGTTTCTTTCCCCCAAGAAAACTGGCCTCCCAGGAGCTACCCCCACCACCCCGCCCTCAGGGTATCCTAAAAAATAAAACCAAACCCATTGCTATCTAGTCGACTCCAACTCATAGCGACCCTATCGGACAGAGCAGAATTGCCGCATAGAGTTTCCAAGGCTGCGATCTTTATGGAAGCAGACTGCGACATGTTTCTCCCTCGGACTGGCTGGTGGGTTTGGACCACCAACCTTTCAGTTAGCAGTGGAGCACTTAACTACTGCGCCACCAAAGCTCCTGGTCAGGGTATCCTACTTGGCAGGATCTGACTCCAAGCTGAAACTCTCTCCTGTGGATCAGGCAATGGCTCCCCTTTGCTGTTTGGGGGAGCTGATCCACAGGATTAGGTACCTTACCCAAGGTTATAGAGCTGGTAAGTAGGGCTGAGATTTGAACTTGTAACTGCAGTGCTTGTTATCTATTACTGCATAACAAATGACCCAAAAATTTAGTGGCTTAAAACAGCAAACATTTATTATTTCACAGTTTTTGTGGGTCAGGAATTCAGGAGCAACTTAGCTGGGTGGTTTTGGCTCAGGGTCTCTTGTGAGGTTACACTTAAGCTTTTGGCCCAGGCTGCAGTCATCTGAAGGCTTGACTGGGGCTGGGTGTCCAATACCAAGCAGGCTTACTGACATGGCTGGTAACTGGAGGCCTCAGTCCTTGCTGGCTATTGGCAAGAGACCTCAATTCCTCACCACTGGGCTCTTCATAGGGCTGCTTGAGCATCCTCACAATATGGCAGCTGGCTTCCCCTAGAGCAAGCCATCCAAGAGGGAAAACCTTTTCTGTCCCTATCTTGGATGTCATACATCATCACTTCTGCCACATTCTGTTAGAGGTAGGTCATTAAGTGCACCGCACACTTGAGGGAAGGGGAATTAATTTGGAAAAAAGAAGTATTAAAGAATTTAGGGACATATTTTACAACCACCATAGTACTGTACAGCTGCTCCCCACCTTGAAGGCGTCCTTGACTCTCTGACTCATTAAGGGCCCCCTGTCTGCCTCCTGGTGTCATAGTGGTTAAGAGCTATGGCTGCTAACCAAAAGACAGGCAGTTCAAATCCACCAGGTGCTCCTTGGAAACCCTATGGGGCAGTTCTACCCTGTTCTAGGGTTGCTATGAGTTGGAATTGACTTGACAGCGATCCATGTCTTTTTTTTTTTTTTTTTGGTCTGCCTCCCAGGAGCCCTGGTAGCAAGTGGTTAAAGTGCTCATCTGCTAACCAAAAGATCAGCGGTTCAAACGCACCTGCCGCTCTGTGGGAGAAAGATGTGACAGTCAGCCTCTGTAAAGATTACAACCTTGGAAACCCTGTGGGGCCTTTCTACTCTGTCCTATAGGGTTGCTATGAGTTGGAATTGACTAGATCACAATGGGTTTGGTTTTCTGGTTTGATCTGCCTCCCATAGGGGCTCTCTCCCGCTCTCTAGCTACATACCCCTTTCCCAGGCCTGGAACATTGCTACTTCTGCCTCCAAATCTCTTCTCTGCTTCTCTAGCCCTCTTGGCTCCATCTTCCCAAAGGTGGTCTGGGAGATGATGCTCTGAAACCTGTGGGACTTGGCCCCTCAGGATTGCACATTTGTGGGAAAGGGGTTCAGTGCAGACACACCTGCCAAGCAGTGCTGGTGGTTTCCCTGCAGGGCTGAGGCAGCATGTCCTGACCAGAAGAGTCGTGAAAATGGGAGGATGCAGACCCTGAGAGAGACTCGAGTCTGTACGGATGCTGATCCACTCAGCACACATGCAACCTGTCATCTGAGGATTGAGGACTCATCACCCTGCTTATCTTTCCAATTTACTTGTGACGCAGGAGGGGGAACTGAGGCAGGCGTGTTTTTTCTTGGCCTCATTTCAAGAGCTGGGCCTAGTATATGGGTGTCCAACGGCAACTCCTGCTGACCTTTCTGTCACTCTGGGCTTGGTATTGGGGTGTGGCAGCCGTGAGTATGGCCTCATAGACCTCCAACCACAGGGCACATAACTGATCAAGGACCCCAGCTGCTGGCTCTTAAGTCCATCCCCTCATTTGTGCTGAGGTAACACTTGCCACATTCCCATCCATACAGGCCCATTCCTGGGACAGAAGACCCCTCAGCTGGCTGCCTTTGGCTCAAGGACTCCCCAGGGCTTTGCTGAATCTCCCTCAGACAGCACAGCAGTCTGGGATGCTCCCAGTCAACCTCCCTTTCTCCTTCACTTGGGGTTAGGGTTGCCAGATGAAATCTAGGACACCCAGATAAATGTGAATTTCAGAGAAACAACCAATAAGTTACTAGCATAAGTATATCCTATGCAATATTTGTCTATCTGTGTAAGTATGTCCCATGCAATATTTGTCAACCTGAAGTTCTAATTTATGGACGGCCTGTATTGTTATTTGCTAAATCTGGCAGTCCTACTGGATTCAGAGCCTCATTGCAGTCTGACTGTGCCCTCAACCTACCCAGCTCCCTCCCTATTTTCTGTCACACAGGCATTTCCCCTAATAAGACCCTTGCATGTTTAATCTCTTCTTAGCATCTACTTCTCAGAGGACACAGACTAATATGAGCTGGAGGTGGGTGTGGGGGAGGGTAGAAGTGCAATGCAGGCAGGCTCCACGTGCAAGCTCCTGGTTTCCTTAGAGCCACTAGCTGGCATGGTCTTGGGAGTGGGGTCCTCTTTTGCTGCTCAAGGCCACAGCTGTAGGGGAAGAAAGAGCTGCTCTCCCATAGTCCAACTTGGAATGTAGTTTCCAAGTGTAAGTTCTAAATCAGTTCTCCAATTCCATGGGGACTACACAGGAAAATGCAGATTTCTGGGTCCCTCCCTCCAGAGATCCAAATTCTACAGGTCTGGGGGTGGGGCCAGCAATCAGCTTTTTTGCAAGCTCCATGGTAGATTTTGAAAGTGCCACAGTAAAAAGAACTGTATATGTTGTAAAACTTTCTATGCCCATTATCGTCTTCAAAGCTCCTTCCAGGTGATAATTAATTAGAGTTTAGTAGTCAAGGCATCAGGAATCCCTGAAGCGGCACAAACCTTTAACTGAAAGGTTGGTGGTTCAAATCCACCCAGAAGCACCTCAGAAGAAAGTCCTGGAGATCTACTTCCGAAAGATGACAGCCATTGAAAACCCTATGGAACGCAGTTCTGCTCTGACACACATGGGGTTGCTATGAGTCAGAATTGACTCAACGACAACTAGTTGGTTAAGTTAAGGCATCAAGGCTAGGAGTTTTTCTCATCCACAATTATTTTTTTGAAGCCTCTCTGGGTTAGGAAAATTTACTAAGCATTTTGTTTTTTGAGATAGTATGGTGTGCTTTCTTTCATTTGATAATGACAGCAGCATAAATCTCTTTTCCCCTTGACTGCTGGGAGGCTCAGAATAAGATTTTTGTGTAAATTACAATGACTCTTTCCAAATAAGCACTTCTGAAATAAGAAATTTCCTGCCCCCTGTCAAGCAAACACACGTGACTTCATTACATGGTGTCTGATTTTTCCTCCTGGCCTTAATAGTGGGTTCCCTCTTTGTTTCTTATTGTAAGCAGCAGCCTCCAATCCTTTCAGAAGAACACAGAATACGAACCAGCCTCTCACACACCTGACTGCTGAGAGCTGGAGGTGCTTGCCAGGCACCAGGATCATCTGCTCCATTGCTTCTGTGGGACGGAAAAAGTAGAGGGTAAAGCCACAGGGAGGGTGTGGGCCCTGGTGGAACAGTAAGCCAGGTGCCACCCTCAAACCTGGGTAGGTATCAGCCGGGAGGGTGGTGCCTGGACTGTGCAACCAGTGTGTTTGGAAAGGGTGTTGGCCAATTCTGATCCCCGGCTGGTGGGATGAATCAGCAGGGCAGTAATGTGCTGACTCATCCATGTCTCAGTTTCTCTGAGGTGGAGGGCTGCCTCCCGGGCTGAAAAGAAAAAGACAACGGAGCCGAATGTGAAGCCTGTGGGAACAGGAGTCTCAGCCACACAGGTTCAAGGTCTCTTTCATTCTGACATTTCATTACCAACATTTATCGTGGGCCCACTAAGTGCAGGCCCTGTGCTAGGGGCTGGATTTGGGACCATGAGGTTATCTGCCACCCAGGCCACCAAGTTCCTATTCATGGATCTGCCTTGGAGAACGTCTGCCTAAGGCAGAAAAGAATCAGGCTTCCTTCTTCCCATTTCCCAGGGTCTCCAAGTGCCAGCTCTTCAGCCTCAGCTAGGTGACACTAGGCAAGTTACCTGAGCCATCTTCATCTGTAGAATGGGCGGATGGGGCTGGGGTGGACAGCAGTGGGGCTCCGAGTCCTCAAGTTTTCTCTCCATATCTTGGCATTAGTTTCTCTTCCTTGGCAGTGTGATGGATGTATTTGCTGCTAGAAGCCGGGCAGTTTGCTACACGGGCTGCAGACCAGCCCTGGGATGTCTGTGTCTGTGCACCTGGCCCTGGGCTGCTGGCTCCAGCTGCCTCCAGAACGGGTTCACAAGCCGGGTGCCAGGCCAGAGCGACCCCACCTGCCGTGGAGCCAGGAGTCTGCTTTGCGTTTGCACGCCTGCCCCTCATCAGTTTTTCCCCCAGCCCTACGGATGGAATTTTTCTTTTAAACAGAGCTATAATTCTGAGGGCAAGCAGCTGGGGCAGGCTCTGTTCTGAGCAGGTTCAGTCCACCTCCTGGAGGCGCCCCGAGTGGGGATTCACCTGCCAAAAGAAAAAGAAACAACCCTAAACCAGCCAAACCCAAACCCTAGGCTTCAAAACATGAGACACAAAAGGGATTGAAGCTATGAATGGGTTGTTACGCCCAAACCGACGGCGTCGGAAGATACTGCTGATCAAGTACAGCCCGGATCCGTTTGGCTCCAGTGGCAGAAGGGATAGGACAAACTCTGGCTTGTAGCAGCTAGAAGATCCTGGGCAAGGCGCTGGCCATCTTGGAGGCTTTGAGTCCTCCCAGTAACGTATGGACGATTCTGTCTCCCTGTGGAGTTGTCCCCAGGGTTCAGGGTGACACGCTTGTGAGTATACCAGGTACCCTATGGCTCTCATTTGGATGAACTCCCCTCTGCCTTTCAGGAAAAAGAAGATTAGGACCTTGGGACTCCCTTCTGGAGAGGGGCTAAAGAGCCATCTTGGGCCCTGCTGGCTGCATTCGGGAAACTAAGTCACAGACCACAAGCACTCTTCAAAAGGTGCCATTTCAGAAAACGGCAGAATTAGAGGACTTCTAACATGAGTTGGAATCGACTCCATGGCAACTAACAACAACAAAACACCGTTCCGTGGTAAATGCCCGCTTTCCGTGCGGGAGAGCCGGGTTTGATTCCCAGCTAATGCACCTTATGCGCAGCCACCACCGGTCTGTCAGCGGGGGCTTGTGTGTTGCTATGAGGCTGAACAGGTTTCAGTGGAGCTTCTAGACTAGGACAGACTAGGAAGAAAGACCTGGTGATCTGCTTCTGAAAATCAGCCCGTGAAAACCCAATGGATCACAACGGTCTGATCCTATTCTTGGGTTACCATGAGTCAATTCAACAGCAGCTAACGATGACAAGATACTCCACAGTATTGGCATCTCTCCAGACACTGCTCCACTCGTGGGGGACAGACCATTTCCTGTCCTTATTTACAAAGTGAACTGCACAGATGCAGCCTCCCCTGCAGTGGGCCTCTGCAGAAACAACACCCTGGCCTGTCATCATGGCTGAGCGTGAAGTTTCTGGCTGGCAAATCATTAATTAGCTAATGCTCTTGTGCCCATGGAGGCTACTAAGTGCTATCCTCATTGGATATGGGAGCATGAAGGGGTGATCTGTGCCCTGCAGGAGGAGCCCCAAGTAAGCCCTGACCCTTCACCGGAGCTCACCTGGTTTTCCAGGAGCCTCAGTGAGTCCACTTCAGATTTAAAGACTGTGGCTGGAATAATGGCCTGAGCTGCAAAACTCTGCTTTCTGAGTCATTTTAGCCCCTCTTCCCTCTCAGATGAAT
This sequence comes from Dugong dugon, assembly GCA_030035585.1. Classification (NCBI taxonomy): domain Eukaryota; kingdom Metazoa; phylum Chordata; class Mammalia; order Sirenia; family Dugongidae; genus Dugong; species Dugong dugon. The sequence goes on along the minus strand of CM057481.1, from coordinate 22,273,723 downwards.
GCATTCTACAATCATTTGTGTTAGTAATGTGAAGATAGTCTTCCTTTCCCAGCCACTTTGTGGGAGAAGGCGCCTGGGTGGTGCAAACAGTTAAGCACTTGACTACTAACCAAAAGGTTAGTGGTTCGAACCCACCCAGAGGTGCTTCAGAAGAAAGGCCTGGCAATCTGCTCCCGAAAGATCACAGCCTTGAAAACCCTATGGAGTAGTTCTGCTCTGCACACTCGGGGTCGCCATGAGTCAGAGTCGGCTCAATGGCAACTGACAACAATAACATGGGAGAAATGCACGTCTGCTGGGAGAGCGTGAGGCCGAGCCCAGTGCAGGGAAGGAGGCCAGGCCCATGGGCTGTTCTGGTGTGAGAGAGAGTGGGAGCTGGGAGTGAGGAGTACAAAGGGAGAGCTTCTCAAGGAAGGCAGAAGTGGGGTGTGCAAGGCCACCCACCTTGTGAGGTGACCTTCCTGTTTCATCCCTGTCTTAGTCATCTAGAGCTGCTGTAACAGGAATGCCACAAGTAGATGGCTTTAACAAAGAGGAGTTTTTTCTCTCACAGTCTAGTAAGCTGCAAGTCCAAATTCAGGGCATCAGCTTCAGGGAAGGCTTTCTCTCTCTCTGGTGGCTCTGGAGGGAGCTTCTCTGCGCAGGAACCCCGGGTCCAAAGGACGCGCTCTGCTCCCAGCACTGCTTTCTTGGTGGCATAAGGTCCCTTTGTCTCTTTGCTTGCTTCTCGCTTTTATATCTCAAAAGAGATTGGCTTAAGACACTATCTAATCTTGTAGATGTCATCAATATAACTGCCACTAATCCATCTCATTACATCATAGTGATAGGATTTACAACACATAGGAAAATCTTATCAGATGACAAAATGGTAAACAATCATACAATACTGGGAATCATGCCCTAGCCAAGTTGACAGATATTTTGGGGGGACACAATTCAGTCCATGACGATCTCCCAAATTCATGCAAGATCGATGGGAATCATGACATGCCAAGAGTGGAAGCTAGTGTATGGCCATGGTCTGTACAAGCTGATATGAGGACAAGACACAGTTGACAGAATGGATGAGGAAGGACACTAATGACCCCAGCCAGCACAATCGGTTTGGTGACATTCTGGCCTTTGCCACCTGCCTTGTGAGCATCTGTAGACATGCCTTTTGTTCCTACTAAACTACAGCGTGTCCATTAAGTCTGGAAACACAGTCAAATATATATAGTATCAACAAGAACTTTTTCAGTCTAAAAAAAAAAGAATATGATCTACATTTTCAGACTTCATGGCCACAACATAGATGCTCTTCATATACATGAACTTGTCTTATTCAAATTTGAAGCCACCATAGTAGGATACGTTGCCTGTTGTAGGGACAGGGGAGGGTCTTAGGCCATCTTCCCTCATCTAGCTCCTCCCAAGGGAGGAAGAATTGGTGATATGATTGGTCAGGGCCTGGAACATTGATTGGCCACATTTCACTAGTGGGTGGGATCACTGTGTGTTAAAGTGAGGTCACAGTAGTGAATTTCCTCCTGCCTTCCCATCTCCCCATGGTAAGCATGTCTACACATAACCTGTTTCTCAGGGCAGGCCCATCCATCCTCCTCTCTTTTACTTTCTATTCCATGGAGTGTACACACTTGGCAAGGCCTGTCTTTCTAGTCCACTTTCTCCATCTGAGCTCGGAGCCTACAGATCCAGGTACTTGAGCTTCACAGGCACTTGGAGAATACAGTCCAGTCTCCTTACGTCTTCTCTCCTGAGAGTAGTACTCACCCCCACCTACTCTTTTCTAGAGATTTCCCCTGAATTCTGGTGGGTTCAAACTGCCAACCTTTCAGTTAGTAGCCGAGTGCTTAACCAGTTGCTCCACCCAAGGACTCCTGTGTCTGCCACAGTGAGACTGAATTAATTTATCTGTGAGTAGTTAAAGACAGGAAAAAAAAGGTCATGGGCTGAAGAAGAGCATCATTTCCCTGATGGAAGAGAAAAAGAGATGATGGGTCAGACAGACCTTTATGCCACTTAAGGACTCTTTGGTTATTTCCTAAAAATCCTCAGGGTAGGTAGGGGCTGGAGAAAGTATTATGCAAGCGGCTGTGAGTATCTGATGTTTTGGGTATGCTGCTTCTCACCTTGGGAGTTTCTCTGATAAGATCTTGCTTGCAATCTGTGATCCCAATGTCAGTTGTTTCTGTATTTCCATTTTCAATTCTTTTCCCATTGACTTTCTCTAACACTGAACATGTCTTTTCTTGTCTCGGACTCTTTAAAACTGTATCTTTGTTCATTTCTTTTCCATGTCCTTAATTTTCAGTAGGTTTCAAGAATTTCCTCATCCTTAAAGAAAAGGGAAATAGCTGCAGAGTTCAGCCTAGATTATGCTTCCCACGCATAAAAACAACATTCAGGACAACCATAGCTGGCCTTTCAGACTCCACAGTGTCCTGATGGAAATACCCTCGGTCTTAGTTATTTAGTGCTACTATAACAGAAATACCACAAGTGGATAGCTTTAACAAACAGAAATTTATTCTCTCACAATTTAGGAGGCTGGAAGTCCAAATTCAGGGCGTCAGCTCCAGTGGAAAGCTTTCTCTGTCAGCTCTAGAGGAAGGTCCTTGCCATCAATCTTCCCCTGGTCTAGGAGCTTCTCAGCACAGGGACCCCAAGTTCAAAGGATGCGCTCCCTCCTGGCTCTTCTTGCTTGGTGGTAATGAGATCCTTCTCCTCTCTTTCATATCTCGAAAGAGATTGACTCAACATACAGCCTAATCCTGTAGATTGTGTCTTGCCTCATTAATATAACTGCCTCTAATCCTGCCTCATTAACGTCATAGAGGTAGGATTTACAACATATAGGGTAATTGCATCAGATCACAAGCTGGAGGACAACCACACAGTACTGGGAATCATGGCACACATTTTTGGGGGACACAATTCAATTCATTACCCCCTCCTACTAATGTATCCAACTAACCATGTAGACAGTGACTTGGATAACCAGCTCGTAGCCAATTTCCAGGCCACAGTGTAACGTCATCTCAATCTGCATGGAAGAACTTTAGTGCATTTTTAAAGCAAAGTGGTTTGAAGACAACTCTATGTTTTTGTATGTTTCCATAATGGTACCAAACTTGCAATGATGCTTCCACAACATCCACCGGGAAAGATCCCTGCAACTGAAAGAAAGATCTTTCTTGCCGGCAGGTTTTGTACCTCCATTCTCTCACCTCTCACTCCCATTTCCCTAAAATGTACGTTTCTTTGTTGTTTTGGGTGACAATCTGGCAGTGGCTGGGGCTTGAAGAACCAGGGCTGCAGCGGCAGGTTGCTGGCTGGCATCTCTGTCTCTTCCTGTGGTCGGGACCTTGGTGTGGCCTCTCTCGGTGGACTAGTGTAGGCTTAGTCACACACAGCACGGTGACCTCAGAGCAATCAGGATGGTGACATAGGGCTGAAGGCGAGAAGTATGAGAATTACAGGGAGAAAGGTGGATTATGTGTCACCTTTGATGGTCAAGCCTCGGAAGTCACACAGCATCACCTCCACCATATGCTATTGGTTGAAACTCACAAAAATCCACCCAATGTCAAGGGGAGAGGAGTTAGATTTCACCTCTGTGTGTGTGTGTGTGTGTGTGTGTGGCTGACTGGCTGGCTTTTTCACTCACCATATTTTTTTTAAGTAGGCATATTTTACAACCATCGCAGTGTTGTACGGCTGCTCGCCACCCTGAAGGTGTCCTTGACTCCCTGACCGATTAAGGGCTTGCTGTCCGCCTCCCAGGAACCCTGGTGATGCAGTGGTTAAATGCTTGGCTGCTAACCAAAAGGTCAGCAGTTCAAACCCACAGCCGCTCTGAGGGAGAAAGATGTAGCAGTCTGTTTCCATAAAGATTACAGCCTTGGAAACCCTATGGGTCAGTTCTACTCTGCCCTATAGGGTTGCTATGAGTCCGAACCGACTCAATGGCAATGAGGGTTTTGGTTTTGGTTTTATTCTTTATGTTTTAGGTGAAGGTTTACATAGCAAATTAGTTTCCTATTTAATAATTCAGACACAAATTGTTCAGTGACATTAGTTGCTGTCCCTGCAATGTGTTAGCACTCTCCCCATTTCCACCCTGCCTTCCCCGTTTCTATCCGTCCAGTTTCCCTGCCCCTCCTTGCCTTCTCATCTTTGCTTTTGGGCAAATGTTGCCTATTTGGTCTCATAGGGTTGATTGTTCTAAGCAGCACATTCGTCACGGGTGTTATTGTTTGTTTCATAGGCCAATCTATTATTTGGCTGAATGGTGACCTCTAGGAGTGGTTTTAGTTCTGGGTTAAAAGAATGTCTTAGGGCGATAGACTCGGAGGTTCCTCCAGTCTCTATTAATCCAGTAAGTCTGGTCTTTTTTTGTGAATTTGAGCTTTTTTTTACATTTTTCTCCCATTCTAACTGGAACCTTCTATTGTGTTCCTTGTCAGAACGGTTGGTAGTGGTAGCCAGGCACCATCTAGTTCTTCTGGTCTCATGCTAGAGGAGGCTGTGGTTCATGTGGGTCATTAGTCCTGTGGACTGATTACTTCCTTGAATCTTTGGTTTCCTTCACTTTCCTTTGCTCCAGGTGTGAAAAGACCAAAGTTTATGTCTTCGACAGCCACTGGCAAGCTGTTAAGACACTAGATGCTACTCACCAGACTAGGAGGTAGAACATTATCTTCATAAACTACGCTGTGCCAATTGACCTAGATGTCCCCTGAGACTATGGTCCTTTTACTTCAGGCACAGTAACTTTAGTCCCACTAGGTGTTTGGATATATCTAAGAAATTTCCATAACTGTGCTCCCTATGTACTCTATTATATATATGAACATATATGCAACACACACACATATGTATATACAAATGCCCACAACCATACCTACATGTACACATGCATGTAGTCCCATACGCCTTCCCACACCTATATAGCATACATATCTACCCATGTAACCACTCACAAATTTTTGGTTGTTATTACTGTTGCTGCAGAATTGTATATGGCATAGTATTTATTGTGCTGTTGTTATATGCCATTGAGTCAGTTCCAACTCATAGCAACCCTATGTACAACAGAATGAAACACTGGCTGGTCCTGCACCATCCTCACAATTGTTGTGCTTGAGCCCATGTTGTGGCAACTGTGTCAGTCCATCTCACTCAGGGTCTTCCTCCTTTTTGCTGACCCTCTACTTCACCAAGCATGATGTCCTTCTCCAGGGACTGGTCTCTCCCGATAACATGTCCAAAGTATGTGAGATGAAGTCTTGCCATCCTTGCTTCTGTGGAGTATTCTGGCTGTACTTTTTCCAAGACAGATTTATTCGTTCTTTTGGCAGTCCACGGTATAGTAAATATTCTTCTCCAGCACCATAATTCAAAGGCATCAATTCTTCTTTGGTTTTCCTTATTCACTGGCCAACTTTCGCATGCGTGTGAAGCGACTGAAAACATCATGGCTTGGGTCAGGCGCACCTTAGTCCTTAAAGTGACAGCTTTGTTTTTTAATACTTCAAAGAGATCTTTTGCAGCAGATCTGCCTAATGCAATGCATCATTTGATTTCTTGACTACTACTTCCATAGGTGTTGATTGTGGATCTAAGTAAAATGAAATCTTTGACAACTTCAATCTTTCCTCCATTTATCATGATGTTGCTTATTCGTCCAGTTGTGAGGATTTTTGTTGTCTTTATGTTGAGGTGTAATCCATATTGAAGGCTGTAGTCTTTGATCTTCATCAGTAAGTGCTTCAAGTCCCCTTCACTTTCAGCAAGGAAGGTTGTGTCATCTGCATAACACAAGTTGTTAATGAGTCTTCCCCCATTCCTGATGCCAAGTTCTTCTTTGTATAGTCCAGCTTCTTGGATTATTTGCTCAGCATACCGATTGAATAAGTATGGTGACAGGATACAACCCTGATACATACCTTTCCTGATTTTAAACCACGCAATTTCCCCTTGTTTTTTTTAGAACCACTGCCTCTTGATCTATGTACAGGTTCTGCATAAGCACAATTAAGTGTTCTGGAATTCCAATTTTTCACAATGTTATCCATAATTTGTTATGATTCACACAGTCGAATGCCTTTGCATAGTCAATAAAACACAGGTAAACATCTTTCTGGTATTCTCTGCATTCAGCCAAGATCCATCTGACATCAGCAATGATAACCTTGTTCCACGTGCTCTTCTGAACCTGGCCTGAATTTCTGGCAGTTTCCTGTTGATGTACTGCTGTAGCAGCTTTTGAATGATCTTCAGCAAAATTTTACTTGTGTGTGATATTAATGATATTGTTCGATAATTTCTGCATACATTTGGATCACCTTTCTTTAGAATGAGTACAAGTATGGATCTCTTCCAGTCTGTTGGCCAAGTAGCTGTCTTCCAAATTTCTTGGCATAGAGGAATGGTCACTTCCAGCATGGCATCCATTGGTTGCAACATCTCAGTTGGTATTCTGTCAACTGCTGAAGCCTTGTTTTTTGCCAATACCTTCAGTGCAGCTTGGACTTCTTCCTTCAGTACCATCAGTTCTTGATTGTATGCTACCTCCTGAAACGGTTGAACGTCAACTAATTATTTTTGGTACAGTGACTCTGTATTCCTTCCATCTCCTTTTGATGCTTCTGACATGGTTTAATATTTTCCCTATAGAATCTTTCAGTATTACAACTCAAGGCTTGAATTTTTTCTTCAGTTCTTTCAGCTTGATAAACACTGAGCATGTTCTTCCTTTTTGGTTTTCTAACTCTAGGTCTTTGCACACTTCATTACAATACTTTACTTCGTCTTCTCAAGCCATCCTTTGAAATCTTCTGTTCAGCTCTTTTACGTCATCATTTCTTCCTTTTGCTTTAGCGTCTCTACATTCAAGAGCAAGTTTCAGAGTTTCTTCTGACATCCATTTTGGTCTTTTCTTTGTCTTCTGTCTTTTTAACGACCTCTTGCTTTCCTCATGTATGACATCCTTGATGTCATTCCACAGCTCGTCTGGTCTTCGGTCATTAGTGTGAAACAAGTCAAATCTGTTCTTGAGATAGTCTCTAAATTCAGATGGCATATGCTCAAGGTCATAGTTTGGCTCTAGTGGACTTGTTCTAATTTTCTTCAGCTTCAACTTGAACTTGCATATGAGCAACTGATGATCTGTTCCATAGTCGGCCCCTGGCCTTTTTCTGACCTTTGATATTGAGCTTTTCCATCATCTCTTTCCACAGATGTAGTGGATTTGATTTCTGTGTATTCCATCTGAGGGTCCACCTGTATAGTCACTGTTTTTGTTGGTGAAAAAAGGTATTTGCAATGAATTAGTCTTTGGGCTTGCAAAATTCTGGCGTCATTTCTATCACCAAGGCCATATTTTCCAAATACTGTTCCTTCTTTGTTTCCAACTTTTGCATTCCAATCACCAGTAATTATCAATGCATCCTGATTGTATGTTTGATCAATTTGTGAGTGCAGAAGTTGGTAAAAATCTTCAATTTCTTAACTACGATAAATACTTCAGATGAAGAAACTGAAGTATTTATCGTAGACTTTATTATTGCATACCTCTCAGTGTCTTCATTTACCTTGGTCCTGTTGTGTTGACTTCCCCCATATTGTGTATTGCCTTACCCTTCACCAGAATTAACATGTCTGCTCTCTAGTAAATCAGTCTCCCTCCCTCCCCCTCCCATCCCTGGTAATCATCAAAGAACATTGCTTTCTGTGTGTAAACCTGCTCTTGACTTATTATAAAAATGGTATCATACAAGGTTTGTCCTTCTGTGATTAGCTTATTTCACTCTGCATAATGTCCTCCAGATTCATCCATGTTAAAAGATGTTTTGTGGACTTATCATTATTCTTTATCGTTGAGTAGTATTTGATTGTATGTATATATCACACTTTGCTTATCCATTCATCCATTGATGGACACTTAGGTTGTTTCCATTTTTTTTTTTTTTTTTTGCTATTGTGACTAATGCTGCAATGAACATGGATGTGCATATGTCTATTTGTGTCACTGCTCTTATTTCTCTAGGATATATACACAGGAGTGGGATTATTGGATAATATACTATTTCTATTTCTAGCTTTCTGAGGAAGCACCATATCATTTTCCACAGTGGTTGGACCATTTTACAGCCCCACCAGCAGTGTGTAAGAGTTTCAGTCTCCCCAGAATCTCATCAGCATTTGTTGTTTTCTGTTTTTTGATTATTGCCATTTTTGCAGGGGTGAGATGATGTCTCATGGTCGTTCTGATTTGCATCTCTCCAATGACTGATGTTGGCAAGCATCTCTTCATGTGTATGTTAGCCACCTGATGTCTTCTTTGGTGAAGTATCTGTTCATGTTCTTTGCCAATTATTGATTGGATTGACTGTCTCTTTGTTGCTGAGGTGTTGAACTTTTTAATGTCTTTTAGAGATTATACCCTTGCCAGATATGTCATTGCCAATTTTTTTCCACAGTCTATAGATTCTCTTTTTACTCCTTTGGTAAAGTTTTTTTGATGAGCGTAAGTATTTAATTTTTAGGAGGTCTCAGTTATCTACTTTATCTTCTGTTGTTTATGCATTTTTACTTAGGTTTGATAGTGTATTTATGCCATAAATTAAGACTCCTGGCTTTGTCCTTATGTTATTGTTATAGATTGAATTATGTCCCCCAAAAATATGTGTTGTGAATCCTAACCTCTATGCCTGTGGTTATAATCCCATTTGGGAATGGGTTGTTTTTGTTATGTTAATGAGGCAGGATTAGTGTAGGGTATACCTTGAGTCAATCTCTTCTGAGATATAGAAGAGATTAAACAAGCCAGCAGAGCAGAGATGGAGGAAGACACATGGCAAGTCACATAAAGATCATCCAAGAGTAGAAGCCCAGAAGAGACAAGATCTTCCTCCAGAGCTGACAGAGAAAGCCTTATCCTAGCTGGCATGCTGAATTCAGGTTTCTAGGGTCCTAAACTGTGAGAAAATAAAATTCTGTTTGTTAAATCCACCTATTTGTGGTACTTCTGTTTATAGCAGCACTGAATAATTGAGACAGACTTTGTTACTGAGAATCTGGTGCTGCTCTAACAGATACCTAAAATGTGGAGGTGATTTTGGAATTGGGGAATGGGTAGAGGCTGAAACAGTTTGAGGTGCCTAATAGTAAAAACCTAGATTGCCTTGAAGGGACTGTTGGTAGAATTACGGATGTCAAAGGCAATTCTGGTGAGAGCGCAGAAGGAAGTGGGAGAGCTATAAAGAAAGTCTCTATAGTCTTAGAGAATACACATGGTACCAGCAACTGAATGTTGCTAGAAATGTGGATGTTAAATGTACTTCTGGTGAGGCTTTAAAGGCAAATGATGAACATGTGCTTGGATAATGGAGGAAAGGTGATGCCCTTTATGCAGTAGCAAAGAACTTGTCTGAATTATGTTCATATGTTTGGTAAAAGGTAGAACTTGTAAGTGATGAACTTGGATATTTGGCCGATGAGATTTCTAAGCAAGAAATTAAAGAGACCACAAAGTTTCTCCTTGCCACTTACCATAAAATGAGAGAGGAAAGAGACGGACTTAGAAACTAACTGTGCACACAACTTGACCAAGGCAAGGTCATGGAAGCTCCATAGACAGATCCAAACTCCCTGAGGGACCAAATTACTGGGTGAGGGCTGAGGATCATGGTCTCGGGGAACATCTAGCTCAACTGGCATAACAGTTTATAAAGAAAATGTTCTACATCCTACTTTGGTGAGTAGCGTCTGGAGTCTTAAAAGCTTGTGAGCGGCCATCTAAGATACTCCACTGGTCTCACCTCATCTAGAGCAAGGGAGAATGAAGAAAACCAAAGACACAAAGGAAAGATTAGTCCAAAGGACTAATGGACCACAACTACCACAGCCTCCACCACACTGAGTCCAGCACAACGAGATGGTGCCCAGCTACCACCACTAACTGCTCTGACAGGGATCACAGTAGAGGGTCCCAGACAGAGCTGGATAAAAATGTAGAACAAATTCTAACTCACACGCACACACAAAAAAACCAGACTTACTGGTCTGACAGAGACTGGAGAAACCCCGAGAGTATGGCCCCTGGACAACTTTTTAACTCAGTACTGAAGTCACTCCTGAGGTTCACCCTTCATCCAAAGATTAGACAGGCCCATGAAACAAAACTAGACTAAATGGGCACACCAGCCCAGGGGCAAGGACTAGAAGGCAGGAGGGGACAGGAAAGCTGGTAATGGGGAACCCAAGGTCAAGAAGAGGAGAGTGTTGACATGTCATGGGGTTGGCAACCAGTGTCACAAAACAATGTGTATACTGTTTAATGAGAAACTAATTTGCTCTATAAACCTTCATCTAAAGCACAATTTAAAAAAAAGAAATGAACTGTGCAGAATGAAAACAGAACTTAAAGATTTGGAAAATTCTGTTGTACAAACCAAGGACACGTGTCCTAGAATGTTCACCAAGGACATGACTGCAAAATCTTTTGGTAAAAACGTTAAGCCTGTGACTGATGGATCTAACCAACTACCACAGCAGAAAACCCATCAGCTTAAATCAAAGAGGACAGAGAATGAAATGAAAGAACACTATCTGCCTCTTGGAATTCTACAGGCAGGAAATAGACCAAAGGAGCAACATCTTTTGTTCTCCAAGAAAAGAAAAAGACCATTTCTGGAGCAGCTTGGAGATCAACAGAATTGTTGGAAGGAGTATGGGAAGCAGAGCCTTCTGGGTTTCAAAGGATGGGGTGATGGTCTCCCGGATCTCAAAGGGTGGGGCCACAGCCTCCTAGGTTTCAAAGAGTTGGATCTTCGCCTACTTGGTTCCACAGTGTTGGGGTGTTGTTAAGATGTGCTGTGGGGTCAGAGCTGCCACACAAAGATGAGGGGGAAGAGCTGCCATGCCCAAGGGACAGAAGAACAGGGCCTATTGAGGCCAAGGAGGTGGGGTTGCCACTCACATGGACAGAGAGAAGCCATCTAAAGCTGATGGAGCAAAGTTGCCATGCAGAGGCCCTGGAAGGCGGAGCTGAAGCCCAGGGCTGAGGGGCCTCCACCCCAAATCCAGAGGGCATGGCCAACACCTGGAGTCTGGAGGGCAAGGCCATTGCCCAGATGGTCTCAGAGAACAGGGTATTATTTACTAGTCTTAACATCTGATGTAATTTGTTCCACTTGGTTTTAGACTTGCTTGGTGCCTGTTATCTCTTCTTTCCCTCCAATTTCTCCCATTTGTAATGGAATTATCTACCTTGTGTCTGTTCCATCATTACACTCTGGAAACAGATAACTTGTATTCTAGATTCCACAGGTTCACTGATGAAGAAAATTTTGTCCCAGTATGGAATATGCCTAAAGTCTCACCTGTATTTGGTTTAGAAGTTGCCTTCCGGTGCTCCTTACCTGGGATTGCTGCTGGCTTTGTCTCAAAATGTCCATGCTGTGCTGGGCTGGCTGGCAGGGCATCTCTGCTCTGTATAGCTCCTCATTTGCTGTTTTTGTTCACTTTCTTCTTCCAATTGGTGTTAGATCTAATTCTTCATTCTTCCATTTGATGCTCATGGTTCCAGGACAGTCATCTGCATCTGTTTCACTTGGTTTCTTGGGTCTTGGCTGTAGAAGGACGCCAAAGTGTGTCTGACTAAGCCTCCATCTTGGGCCATCTCTCTAGAGTACTTTTAGGTCTACAGAAAAATTGTGCAGAAATTACAGAGTTCCCGTATGTCCCCTCTTCCCCCTGCATGCTGTTTGTATTATTAACACCTTGCTGTTTGTCCTATAAAGATCCCTGGGTGGTAAAAGTGGTTTGTGCTTGACTACTAATGTACAGGCTAGCAGTTCAAACTTACCCAGTGGCACCCCAGAAGAAAGACCTGGTGATCTGCTTCTGTTAAGATTATAGCAAGAAATTCTATGGAGCAGTTCTGCTCTGTAACACATGGGGTCGCCATGAGTTGGAGTCAACTCGAAAGTTCTGTTTTTTTATTTTGTCTCTACTATTATTAACTTCTTCCTTTTGTGTGGTATTTTTTTTTGCAATTGATGAACCAATACTGATACATTATTATTAACTGAAGTGCATGGTTTACATTAGGGTTCAACATAACATTTTCAAGGTTCATCCATGTTGCAGCATGCGTCAGTACTTCATTTGTTTTTATGGCTGAATAATATTCCATTGTATGGATGTTCCACATATTGTTTATCCATTCATCTGTTGATGGAAGTTTGGATTGTTTCTACTTTTTGGCTATTATGAATCAAGCTGCTGTGAACATTGTTGTACAAATTTTTAGTTGTATACTTAAGTAGCCAGAAAAATGAACAAGTCTGTCTTGGAAGAAGTATAGCCAGAATTCTCCTTAGAAGTAAGGATGGCAAGATTTCTTCTCATGTACTTTGGACATGTTATTAGGAGGAATCAGTCCCTGGAGAAGAACATCACGCCTGATAAAGTAGAGGGTCAGCGAAAAAGAGGAAGATCCTCAATGAGATGGACTGACACAGTGGCTACAATAATGGGCTCAAGTATAACAAAGATTGTGAGGATGGCACAGGACTGGGCAATGTTTCATTCTGTTGTACATAGGGTTGCTGTGGGTCAGAGCTGACTTGATAGCACCTAACAACAACAACAACAACAACAACATACCTAGGTAAACTCCACCTCCATTCTTATTTATTTTTACTTTTTGGTGAAAATATACACAACACAGAAAATGACAAATTTTGGAGAGGTTGCAGGGAGATTGGAACTCTTATGCTCTGCTGGTGGGAATGTGAAATGGAACAACCGCTATGGAAAACGATACGGCACCTTCTTAAAAAGCTAGAAATAGAAAGACCATATGATACAGCAATCCCACTACTAGGAATGTATCCTAGAGAAATAACAGCCGTCACACGAATACATACGTACCCTCATGTTCATTATAGCGCTATTCACAATAACAAAACGATGGAAACAACCTAAGTGCCCATCAACAGATGAATGAATAAACAAACTATGGTACATACACACTATGCAATGATAAAGAACAGTTATGAATCTGTGAAACGTCTCACAACATGAATGAATCCGGAGGGCATTGTGCTGAGTGAAATAAGTCAATCACAAAAGGACAAATATTGTATGAGACCACCATTATAAAAACTCAAGAAAAAGTTAACACAGAGAAAAAACCATTTTTTGATGGTTATGAGGGTGGGGAGGGAGGGGGAGGGCAAATCACTAACTAGATAATAGCCAAGTGTCAAGTTTGGTGAAGGGAAAGACAGCACACAATATAGGGGAAGTCAGCATAACTTGACCAAGGCAAAGCCATAGAAGTTTCCTAGACACATCCAAACACTTTGAAGGACCAGGTTGCTGGGGCTGAGGGTTGGGGACCATAGTCTCAGGGGACATCTAGGTCAATTGGCATAACAAAGTTCATAAAGAAAATGTTCTACATTCTACTGTGAGTAGTATGAGTAGACGGTGAGTAGCATCTGAGGTCTTAAAAGCTTACGAGCGGCCATCTAAGATACGTTTATTGGTCCCATTCTGGCTGGAACAAAAGAGAATGAAGAAAACCAAAGACACAAGGAACACACTAGCCCAAAAGACTAAAGGACCACATGAACCACAGCCTCCACCAGCCTGAGCCCAGAAGAACTAGACGGTGCCAGCTACCACCACTGACCACTCTGACAGGGATCACAATAGAGAGTCCTGGACAGAGCGGGAGAAAAATATAGATCAAAATTCAAATTCACAAAATAGATCAGACTTACTGGTTTGACAGAGACTGGAGGAATCCTTGAGACTATGGCCCCCGGGGAACCCTGCTAACTCAGAACTGAAGCCACTTCCAAAGTCCGCTTTTTAGACAAAGATTAGACAGGCCTATAAAACAAATAATAACACAAGTGAGGGATGTGCTTCTTAGTTCAATCAACTATACAAGACCAAATCGTCCACTCCTGTCCAAAAGCAAGATGAGAAGGTAGGAAGGGACAGGAAAACTGAATGAATGGACATGAGGGTCCCGGGGTAGAAAGGGGGAGTGTACTGTCACATTGCAGGATTGCAACCGATGTCACAAAACAATATGTGTATTTGAACGAGAAACTAATTTGAGCTGTAAACTTTCACCTAAAGCACAATAAAATAAAAAAAAAAGAAAACATACACCATTCAACAATTTTTACATGTATAGTTCATTGACGATGGTTACATATTTCATGTGATGTCAGCATTCTCCCTATCTCTGCCCATATTGTTTTTACCACCATTAACTTAGACTATGTGACCCTTAAAGTTCTCGTCTGTGTTTTAGAGTTACCGTTGTCCATTTAATCTCACATAGATAATTCTTTAAAATAGCGCAATGCTCAAGGCCAATATTCTTTATTAAATGAGATAAATTATTTAATTTAAAGTGGACTTCATGGGGTAGTTTTGGTACAAGGCTTAAAAGTTGTTTCTAGGCAATAGTCTCAGTGTATCCAGTAGGTCTGGTTTTCAATAAAAATTTGAAGTTCTTTTCCCCATTTTTTCCGTCTTTTGATCAAGATCCATGCATTGGGTCCTTGATCAAAACGTTCAGTAATGGTAGCCGGGCATCATCCACTTCTTCTGGTGTCATGGAAAAGGCAGACTCCACCTCTTGGTCGGGGAGTGGCAAGGATCTAGAAGACCATTCTGGCAGGGGGAGATATTGTTGCATCCATCTTTCAGAAATACAGCCTTCCACAATTCCCTTTTGTAGGACTATATCATTCTTCCCAGCTTTCCTCCAAGGTTGGCTTCTTTTAAGACTGCCTCGAACTGTGATTATGTTCCTTCTCTGATCAGCAGTCAGCCACCTGCTTTCATCTCCACTCTTCCCTTACCCCAGCCCCTCAGTCATGTCAGCTCTTCTCCTCCTGGAGCCTGTTTAATATGCAACGCCTCTGAAGACAACCTCTGCAGCTCTCCTGGTGGGTGATCTTTTCCTAAAAAGGCATCAAAAGAACAGTTTTCTTGAGTGCAGAGAGTGTGGAAATCCATCGGGACACTAAGACGCAGAGCGGCTCTGGGATGTCCATCTATGGAGGCTCAGTGAAATATTCCCCAGTTCTTTGATCTGAGCATGGCAATGCCAGTGAGAGAGCCTCAACTACCTGGGGTTGAGCAGATGGGGAGGGCAGAGGGAGTGCTAAGGTTGGGGGAGAATGCCGGGAG
Source organism: Dugong dugon (assembly GCA_030035585.1). Taxonomy (NCBI): domain Eukaryota; kingdom Metazoa; phylum Chordata; class Mammalia; order Sirenia; family Dugongidae; genus Dugong; species Dugong dugon. The sequence continues at coordinate 22,258,486 of CM057481.1, read as the reverse complement.
ATAAATGGACTTTGAGACAGGGAAGGCTCTCAGGGAGTATTTTGCAGGCCCGCAGGCAAATAAGGGCACTCCCAAATCGTCAGTAAGTGAGTCATCACCAATTGTTATCCAGATCAGCTAAGGCTAATCATAAGTAACAGGCTTAGAACCAAAGCCTTAATTTTTTTTAAATCAACAGAAAAGCGAACCAACACAGAAGGCTGGAGAATGATCTAAACGGGCAGGCCAAGATGGGAACACTGGAGGCAGGACAGCGGAAAGAGGCCTCTACAGGGGCATTCCCATGTGGCTGTTAGGAAGGGCAGGCTCGTGGGGGAGTGAGGGCGTTCTGGCCAGGTCTGTACCTGCTCATGGAATTGTCTCACTTCCCTGAAGTCACACGAAATCTGCGCCCTTCAGGCACTTAATCACCAGATACCCTCCTGTGGGGATATATGCCATTTAAACATGGCTGCACTATTGTCAACTGCAGCTCCCACAGGCCTCTATGCTGTACACGTCATGCTGGACGCCTGTCAGCTATGAGTGAGAGATTAGGCATGACTTATTTTTCTATAACCCACTGTTCCCTTACTGATTAACTTGCTTACCTATAGCCCATTCTCCCTTGCCCAAAACTGATCGTGATCCACCCGAAACCCATTGTTCTATGATTTACTCCACTGCTTATTGTGCTGATTATAAATAAACTCCTGGGACTGGAGTGGGGGTCGACTCCTCAGAGTGACCCTCCTTGGCCCCACTTCTCTGTAAGAGTTGTGGCATTGGTTACTGTCTCCACCGCCCCGACGATCTTCGCCGCCGTGACACCCTGCTCCTCCTGGGGTTTCTGTCCTTCTTTATGTGGCATTGAAATAATCAGGCCCCACATCGTCATACACACGGGTTTCTTTGCAGCAATTCTAGCTAAAGAAGGTTGAAGTCACAGATCCAAGTGAATTCTGGCTCTGTCACCGTCCAGCTGTATGACTTTGGGCAAGTCACTTAACCTCTCTGAAGCTCTGTTTGCTCATGAAAACTGTAAAATGGGGATTACTCTACCCTACCTTTGTGTCATGATAAAATGAGATCATGTGAGTAACATGCGTAGAATAACCTCAGACAAAATTGGTGCTTAATTATCTACTGAGCATCTTTTCATCCTTTTGCTGTCAGTCTCCCACTTGCTTCTTTTGCCAGGTGTGCATTACTGCAAGAGGTAAAGCATGTAAAATCAAAGCACGGTTATGATGAGAATAGGTCATGTGGCACAATAATGATCGCTGGAGGATTGAGTAACGGAAGGCTCCTTTTCCATGGCTTCCTTTCATGTTTGGGCCTTCCAAACCAATTTTTCTGCAAGGGGGACCTTTCTCCTGGTGAAATGGAAAAACCACCTACTCCCGAAAAGAGTAAATATGAACAAGGAGATGCTCCTGAGTGCAGAGATGGGGGACAGGATGCAGCCCACCCAGCATCCTGGCTCTGGTCCTTGAGCTCTGTCAGTTAGGAGGAGGTGCTCTTTTGCTGGGATCCAGGATCCCAGACCTCCCAACCAGGTACTTATTGCCATCCCAGATTTAGGATGGAGGTGTTTGGGGGCTTTGCTGTAAAATCTGGGTTGGTGAGACACACAGAAGTCTCATGAGGCAGGCTCTAAACGCCTCATTCAAGGACAGCTCCTTATGAGCATACATCACCGGACATCTATTTCCTCTTCCTGGAATCAAGGACCCTCTGTATTCACCTTGAGAACTCACCCACAGCAGTTCAGGATCTAGTTCCTAAGTATCTCTCTGCCTTGGAAGGACTTCTGTCTTAGTGACCTAGTGCTACTGTAACAGAATATACCACAAGTGGGTGGCTTTCAAGAACAGAAATTTATTGTCTCACAGTTTGGGAGGTTAGATGTCCAAATCAGGGCATTGGCTTTAAGGGTGAATCCTTTCTCGTCAATAGCCCTGGGAATTCTTTGGAGTTCCTTGGTGTCTGTCTCCCCCTGAGTGTGTCTCTGTGTCTCTTCTGCTCTTTTTACAACTCAGAAGGGATTAGGTTTAGGACCCACCCTACACTGATGTGGTCTCACTGACATAACCAAAGAAAACCCCCTATTTCCAAACAGGTCGTATTTATAGGTGCAGAGGTTAAGACTTTAACACAAATGTTGGGGAGATACAATTGAATCCCTATCACCTTCCTTCTCAAGCAGATGTGCCCCTCTCTTTTGAGGCCATGTGGTACCTAGGGTAGAGACTTTGAGTGGCACAAATGCTTAAGTGCTCGACTACCAACGTAAATGCGGGTGATTCAAACCCATCCAGAGGCACCTTGGAAGAAAAGCCTGGTGATCTGCTACTGAAAGGTCACACACAGCCTTGAAAATCCTACAGAGCACAGTTCTGCTCTGACATAGATGGGGTCACTGTGAGCTGGAGTTAACTCGATGACTGGTTTGGTTTTTGGTTTTGGTATCTAGGACAGGGCTCCACCAGATCAGCTCTCACAGCATTGTGTCACAATGACTTGAGTGACCCCTGTCTTTCCTGCTGGGCCCCAAGCACACGCGAATAGGACTTGCTTCTCATTCCTGTCACATCCTTAGTTCCCAGCAGAGAGCTTGGCTTAGAGAAGTGCTCAGTGAGTATTTGTTGAACCGAATCAAACTGGCGAAAGGCACGGCTTTTAAGATTCTTGCAACCCTGGTATCTCATGATTAATTAAAAAAAAAAAAACAAACAAAAAACTACCAAGTAAACTTCATTTTCCAAGTCCAATTAAGTATGAGATACATGTTATGGAGTTGAAATTTTCACATTACAACTCAGATGTATGTAAAAACGTTGCTTAAATTTTCTTCTCTAAATGATTCATCCTAATTTGAGCCCCTATTTCTTTCTTATTTAAACGTGTCTTTAAAAGTAACAGTCTCTGGAGCAGATAAAGATTTCTTAAATACAGTCCAAAAAGCACTAACCCTTGGACTACATTAAAATTAAGAATTTATGACATCAAAAGATACCCTTAACAGTATGAAAATGAAATTACAGACTAACAGAGGATATTTGTGATAAATACATCCAACAGAGGCTTCAAAATACATCAAGAACTCTTACACATCAGTTGATAAGATTGACAGTTCAATAGGAAAACGGGCAAATGACCCTACCTGGAGCTTCACTGAAGAAAATATTCAAATGGCCGATAAACACACTAAAAGGAGTTCAACATATAACTCAATGAGATAACAACACACACTCACAGAATGACTAGAACTGAAAGGCTGACAATTCCAAGTGTTGGAGAGGACATGGAACAATTGTAGCTCTCATGCACTGCTGATGGAAGAGTAAGGTGGGACAGCCACTCTGGATAACTGTTTGGTTTGGCAAGATCTGCTAAAGCTGGAGTCCCTGGGTAATGTAAACAGTTAACACACTCAGCTGCTAACTGAAAGGTTGGAGGTTGAGTCCACCCAGAGGCACATCAGAAGAAAGGCCTGGTGATCTACTTCTGAAAAATCAGCCACTGCAAACTTTACAGAGCACAGTTCTACTCTGACACACATGGCGTGCCACGAGTCAGGATCAACTTGTAGTTTTTTTACTTCAGTTGAACACCTGCAGATCCTGTGACCCAGAAATTCCACTCCTAGGTATATATTGAACCTAAACGGGTGCGTATGTTTACAAAAAAAAAAAAAGTAGAAGAATGTTCACAGTAGCCCAGTTTGTAATTGCCAAAAACAGAAACTACCCAAATGCCTATCAACAGTAGAATGGATAACTAAAATGTGGTATATTCACTCTATGAAATACCTACAGCAATGAGAAAGCATGAACCACGATAGCACACACCACATTGATGAATCACACACACATAATATTGCATAAAAAGAGCCAGACAGGAAAGAATACAGGGCGTATATTCCATTTTATAAAGTTCAGAAACATGCAAAGCTAGTCTATACTGCTTGAAGTTTTTATTGAAATACATCATATATACAGAAAAGGGAACAACTGACTTGAGAGTAGTGACTGGGAGGGGAGTTCAGAAGGTTTTGGGTGCTGGTAAGCTCTGATTCTGATCTGGGTGTTGGTTACATGGGTATGTTCACTTTATTATGCAAATTTATCAAGCTGAGCACTTGTAATTTGTGCCCTTTTCAGACCCGTCAAAAAAAGCTTTCCACCTCCCACAGAAACAGAACAAAACCAAAACAAAACCAAAAAACTTTATGTAACTCTACTCTTCAGCCAATTTAGAGTGCATACTCCCTGTCTTAGTTATCTAGAGCTGTTATAACAGAAATACCACAAGGAAGTGACTTTAACAAACAGAAATTTATTCTCTCACAGTTTAGAAAGTTAGAAGTCAAATTCAGGGTGCCAGCTCCAGGGGAAGTCTTTCTCTCTCTGTTAGCTCTAGAGGAAGGCCCTTGTCATCAACCTTCCCCTGGGTCTAGGAGTTTCTCAGCACAGGGACCCCAGTCCAAAAGACACACTCTGCTCCTGGCTCTTCTTTCTGGGTGTTAGGTGATCCCCCTGTCTCTCTGCTCAATTCTTTCTCCTTTTATCTCTTGTAAGATAAAAGGTGATGCAGGCTACATCCCAGGGGAACTCCCGTTACCTTGGATCAGGGCTGTGAACTGAGTAAGGGTATTGTATCCTACCCTAATCCTCATTAACATGACCTAATCCTGCTTCATTAACATAACGGAGAGCTCACTCCTAAATGGGATCATAACCGCAGGCATGGAGGCTAGAGTTTACAACACATCACGAAATTGAGTATAATCAGACTACACAATGGAGGACAACCACACAATACTGGGAATCATGGTCTAGCTAAGTTGACACCTATTTTGGGGGGACACAGCTCAATCCATGACACTCTCTAAGGGACTCCTTTTCCTCATGAAGGTGTCTTCCCTTGCCTTCTTCCTCTCAAACATGACAGCAGTAGGGGAGGGTTATGCAGCAGTGACCTTTTCTGAAGGCTTCCGCTGGCTTGGCTGACGTATAGCTCACCTGCCCTGTCTTGGATATTTGCTGTTCTCACTGCATCCCCTGCTCAAGTGTCTGTGGCTCGTGTCACCATGGTCTATTCTCTCGGCATGGGTAGTGCACTGTAATTGCTTCTAGAGAGCTTGGCTTGGATCCCACCAGCACACAGTGCCCCTAGGGTTGTGCAGTACATAACCTACACAACAGTCCAGGGCAGCCCTGATCCTCTCCCTAGCTCCAGGGCTTTTTTGGAGCCTCTGAGACCCAGACATACTCTCCATCTGTTCCCTGGCTTTAGGGGCTCTCCCTCGTCTCTGCCTCAGCTACCACCATGGCTGGGACCTCCTCACCCTCCTCTGTCCCTCACAAAGGCTGGGGGGGCAGAATTCTCTGGATCTCTTCCGTGCTCAGCAGGTTGTGGGAAACCATGGTGGGGTGAACCACGCAAGTGAAGTTGGAAGGTGGACACATGAGGGCTGTGGGAAGCCAGGCCTTGTGGAGGAAGCCAATGAGTAGAGACAAAAACCAGAGGGAGAGAGAAAGGAGGGAGGAGGAGAGTCAGAAGTGAGCCTCAGCTCCTGCTTCCCTGATGTCTAACCACCAAGTGCCCACTTCCTGGGCTTCAGTTACCCAATGCAGCAAATTTCCTTTTCAGCCCACACTGGTTTGAAATAGGTTTATGACCTTTACAATCAAAAAGTCCTGACTAATACACCACTAGAGGTTTTTCCCAACACAAGGAAGCAGACTTCCTTCAAAGGTAAATTCAAACTCCTGCTCCAGGAAAGCAGAAAGGAGTGGGGACTCCCTCTTCACCCACTCCCCTTCTGCCCATCAAGGGTGTTCCAAAGCTGAGCCCAGCCTCCACCAGAGCAGCCCCTTCCACAAAGTTTAGGACCACGACGAACTTAGCTGGTGCTCAGAGAACAGATGTTCGCTCTAGGAATAAATCAAATGAATGTGACCCAACACAGGAAACATGCTCACTGGCCCAGGCCATGCTGGCTTATCTTATGGGATGATGAAGCATTTCTGGGAAGCCTTAGGCCAGCAGACATGCAGGCATTAGTCAGGAAAGGGGATTAAGCTGTTTTGATTATAGGGGGCAGGTCTAGTTTTCAATCTATTTCCCATGGTGACAGCTGTGATTTTGATGACCTGTTTGGGAGTTTACAAAAGCACAGGCTTCCTAGGAGCTACAGAAAGAGTCATTTCGGGAAGACTGTGTCAGAGCCACAGCTTCCCACCATTTGCCACCCCCATATGTGGCTACACTGAATCGCTGTCAGTGCGGGGTGTAGGTAGTAATAGCAGCAACAGAAGAATGGGGCACAGGACTCTGGGAAGGCGGAGGGGAGGCCGCACCCTCTCTGAAAGGGGGCTCATTCTCAGGCAGGCAGGAAAGAGGGGACAGAAAACTCGAGGGATGGGTTTTGATCACCACTTTGTTTTCACAGCCAAATGTTGGATCAAGTGATTTGACAAAGGATTTTTGCAATGATGTGAGAACCTGCCTGAGAGATGTCCATTGGAAGGTGGGATCCCATTTAAATGGTTCTGTCAAGATTCCTAGCCTTTTCTGGGTCATATTTGAACACTTTGGGAAAACTAATGATGGTTTTAAGGACCATCTCCCCCGAACAATGAATGCCTGTATGGATGGAGCCTGTCTCAGTTAGCTAGGGCGGCTGTAACACAAATACCACAAATGTGTGGCTTTCAAGAACAGAAATTTATTTTCTCACAGTTCTAGAGGCTACTCCTTATCTACTCATTGCCATCAAGTCGATTCCGTCTCATAGTGACCCTATAGGACAGAGTAGAATTGCCCCAATAGGGTTTCCAAAGAGTGGCTGGTGGATTCAAACTGCTGATCTTTTGGTTACCAGCCTGAGCTCTTAACCACTATGCAACCAGGTCTCCTTCTAGAGGCTACAAGTCCAAAATCAGGGCTTCAGCTCTAGAGGCTCTCTTGTAGCTTCGTGTTCCCCTGTTCTTTGGCAATCCTCACGTGGCGTCTATCTTCTCCTGTTTGTGCTTTCTTCAGTGTCTAATCTGCTCTTTTTATAACTCAGAAGTGATTAGATTTAGGACACACCCTACACTGATATGGCTCCATTAACATGACAAAGCAAACCGTACTCCCAAACAGGATTACATCTGCAGGTATAAGGGTTAGGATTCTGTTTTAGGCTGGGTTCTCTAGCAGAGCAAAACCAGCGATGCATGTGTGTGTGTGTGTGTGTATATATATATATATATATATATATATATATATATATATATATATATATATATATATATGTACCTAGAGAGAGAGAGAGATTTCAAAGAAATGGCTCACACAGTTGTGGAGGCTGGCAAGTACCAAATCTGTGGGTCAGACATCAGGCTACAGGCTTCTCCTGACTCACATGGTTGCAGGGTCTGACGAACCCAAGATCTGCAGGTCAGACGGCAGTCTGCTGGCTCATGTCCCAAGAACTAGAGGTCAGAGGATGACGAGTTGGATGCAGGATCCAGAGAGGGCGAGCTTTGCCAGGACATCCATATATATATTGGATGCAGGCCACACCCCCGAGGAAATTCCCCTTATAACTGATTGGCTGCTTACATCAGATTGCAAAATGCAGGATGATTCCATAATATCTGCCAAACCACTGAGAATTACGGCCTAGCCAAGTTGACACATAACCTTAACCATCACAGATTGGGAGTACACAATCCAGTCCATAACAGCCCCATGCTCATACCCCTCTGCACACACACATCCACACCTAAGCACACGTTTTCAGGGAGTTCATAGTCTCTCTGAGCCCACTACGGGCCTCTGGAGGAGAAGCTCTGGTCACAGGCACAATGGGTCACTTCTGTGAAATTGGGGCCCCCAGAGAAGTGCTGGTAATATGGTTCCTTAGCTAGGATTGTGGAAAGTGGTCAGACCAGGCTGGACCAAGTTGGGTGAATTGTCCCCACTTTTCATAGGGAGTGGTCAGCTGTCTTAAGCCCTGAACCAAAACCAAACCCACGGTCATTGAGTAGATTTCAACTCATATAACCCTATAGGACAGAGAAAAACTGCCCCATAGGGTTTCCAAGGCTGTAATCTTTATGGAAGCAGACCGCCACATTTTTCTCCCGCAGAGCAGCTGATAGATTTGAACTACCAGCCTCTGGGTTAGCAGCTGAGTGCTTAACGACTGCATCACCGGGGCTCCTTTAAGCCCTGAAGACCTTCAGTAAGGTGGGAGAGTAAGGCTGGCCTGCAATGTGCATTTGCTGTGTTCTCTGGGAATATTTAATTGGGCTATAAAGACAAAGAAACAAAGAGATGGATGGAACTCATAAGATGTGTTAAGTAGAGATAGTAAGGAAGTGAGTAGCTCATGAGATTTAGGGGAAATTCATAGGATGAGTTAGTACAGATAACAAGAAAGCAAGGAGCTGGCGAGTCTCCAGCAGAAGTCATATGATGTGTCAGTATAGAGCTCTGCTGTCCAGTACGGTGGTCACTAGCTACAGGAGGCTTTTAAAATTTAAATTGGAATTCATTAAAATAAAATTAAATTAAAAATTCAGTTCTTCAACTAGATGGTGCGTGGCCACAACCAATGACCACCCTGACAGGGAACACAACGGACAGTCCCTGACAGAGCAGGAGAAAAATGGGGTGCAGAACTCAAATTTTAGTAAAAGGACCAGACTTAATGGTTTGATTGAGACTGGAGGGACCCTGGGGTGCAGAACTCAAATTTTAGTAAAAGGACCAGACTTAATGGTTTGATTGAGACTGGAGGGACCCTGGAAGACATGGTCCCCAGACTCTCTGTTAGCCCAAAACTAAGACCATTCCTGAGGCCAACTCTTCAGACAAAGATTAGACTGTGACTATGGGCATAAAATGATACTCGTGAAGAGTGTGATTTTTAGCTCAAGTAGGTACATGAGACTAAATGGGCAGCTCCTGTCCAGAGGCAAAATGAGAAGGCAGAGAGGGTCAGGAGCTGGTTGAACGGACATGGGAAATCCAGGGTGGAAAGGAGTGTGCTGTCACAGTATAGGGAGAGCAACTAGGGTTACATAACAATGTATGTATCAATTTTCACTTAAAGTACAATTAAAAAAAAAATTCCGTTCTTCAGTTACACTAACCACATTTCAAGTACTCAATACCACATGTGGCTTAATGGCATCTTATTGGCCAGCACAGATAGAGAACATCTTCCTCATCACAGACAGTTCTATTGGACAGTGCTGCTACCAACAGCAAGTTAGCAACTAGAACATACAAGAATGTTACTTATGGAGACAGAAAGCTCAAGCCATGACCATGTCACCTCTGGGCTGACAGCCTCATCACCCCTAACCTGGCCACCCTTTGGCGACACCCATTCTGGCCCCACTTGTGCTCTACTCATGGGTTTCTGTGCAAATGAAATCCATGACTGTTCAGCCCACTAACTGGTGAGCTACAGCTGTGTCCAGACATAGTTGTCCCTGTGTCTCTTCAATAGAGTAAGTGTGTGCCATTGGCTCCAGGCATCTTTTGTTCAAACTTCATCTCTGGTCCTCATAACCACACACGGACAGGGATGGCTGGTGAGGCAAAGAGAGGCAGAACAAATTCGGGCAGTGTGGTCCCTCCCCCTGCTTACACCCTGTCCTAAGTGGGTTAACTCACCCCTCCCTTCTCCCTGTGTGTTTTAAACTGATTAATCTGTGATTTGAGCATCTTAATTGGGTCTGTGAGTCTTTTCTGTTCTCCAACCTCTGACTTTCCCACCCAACCTGGTCCCTAATAGATGTAAGGAAAGGGGAGAAGAGAAACAGGAGAGACAAAGGAGCTTTGTGGTCCTGTGGAAGGAAGAAGAAGATACAGAGAGATCAGAAGAAGCAGAGGTCCTGGGACACGAGGCTAGCACTATACATAGTCCACCTGTTAGCCTCTTCACTAACGTCAAGAAGGTAGGTGCTTCTCCACTGGTTCCGCCATCCATCCTGCAGGCATCTGCTTATTCTTCCATTGACTGATTGATGTCATTCATTCAACACAATGTATTGAACTCCTACTATGCACCACAGAGGTCATTGGTGGTTCAGTGGTAGAACTCTCACTTTCCATGCAAGAGACCTGTGTTCAATTCCCTACCAATGCACCTCTGTCAGTGGAGGCTTGTGTGTTCCTGTGGTGCTAAACAGGATTCAGCAGAGGTTCCAGGCTAAGTCAGACTAGAAAGAAAGCCTTAATGATCTACTTCCAAAAATCAGCCAACAAAAACCCTATGGATCACAGTGGTTTGATTCCATTGTGCATGAGTTCGGGGCTGACTCAGTAGCAGCTAACAACAATTATGCACCAGGCATTGAGTTGGGGATTGGATTTGGCAATAGCTTTTTATTATCTTTCCAGTCAGGTGACAAAGGTATTAATAATTATCTAAATGCTGATAATAAGGCAATGATGATCAACCTGGCTAGACTGGGAACGTGGATGTCAGGGAGCCCCACCCGGAAATAGGCTGTGGAGACAAACACCCATGCACAAGGCAGCGCAGATGAACTCCATAGAAAAGGGCAAAGAACCCCACAGAGAAGGGCAGAATGGAGACAAAAGGCGTCACCGTCCCCAATCCAAACACAACCCTTTGGACCTTTCTTTGGGTGTTCTTCTCTTTTAGTCTTACATGCTCATTAAAAACAAAAACCTATAATAACCATATGAATAATTTTGTATCCTGCCCTTTTCATTTACATATTATGATTTTTTCCCTGTTATTACAGAATCTTTGTGAGCATTACTTTAAATGGCTGTATAGTATTTCTTCTTAGATAGAGCTTACTTACCTGGTTATCAATTTTGCATGGTGTTAAACAGTACTTTTTGTGAGCCACTTGATGCACAAAGCTTTATTCATATTTTAGATTACTTCCTTATGAAGAATTCTTAAACCTGGGATTATTGGGTGAAAGGGAATGTGGATGTGATATGCCCAATGAAAAGATACAATAGGCATTGGTAGAGGAAGTAAAGTCTCTTTAAGGATGAAAGTTGTGGAAATGTATGGAGATGATTACCAAATACAGGAGGCAACCCAGCCTGCTTCCAGACAGAGATAAGTCTTCTGAGGTCTCCCAAGTTCCCCACAAGGACACTGCTCCATGAATGATGCCAACTTCACAGAGCAAGGATTCTGAAGACCTGAGGTACCCTCTGCCATTCTCATGGCAGGGGTCAGTGGGATTCTCTCTTCTGTTTACTAGCTCCCCCACAACACATCTCTAAATGTTTTGGACACTCCAGCTACCGACCTGTCCACTCACCAGGTCGAGGTGCAAGGGATGGTACGGAATAATCCTAACATGTTCCTGAGTGTTGACTCTGAAAATGGATAACGTAAAAACCAATTCCCAGTAGCAGGTCCCCACAAGGTTGTGCTTGAGATCCATTCCTTTGAAGGTATCTGTTCTACTCAGAGGGTTTTGAGAGTAATATACATTGGCAAATTACTTTACAAATTGCTTTCACAAATTCATACTCTCACCGGCGCCTGCATCACCACATCCTCACCAGCATTAGATATTAAGATTTTAGAACAGTTTTGCTAATTTGGAGTTCCTAATCTAAACAGTTAACACAATCAACTGCTAACTAAAAGGCTGGTGATTCAAGTCCACCTAGAGGAGCATTGGAAGAAAGGCCTGGAGATCTACTTTCACAAAATCAGCCATTGGAAATACTATGGAGCACAGTTCTACTCTGAAACACATGGGGTCTCCATGAGTCAGAGTTGATTCGACGACAACTTTTTTTTAAAATGATATTTATTGTTGGTTTTTGTTTTCATTTACATCCATTTTTTAAATAATGCAGTGGGATACTGTTTTGAATATTACTTAACATATATTCCTTTCCCCATAATCCATTCTTTTCCTCTTTTACAATGCTTGTGCCATTAAGCCTAGACCAGGACGTGGAGGAGGCATACTTCTCTAAGGAAGTGGGAGGTGAATACAACGTGAATCAAGTCGTCATTTCTCTGCTTTGAGTTTTGAAGTAGACTTAAAATCTCATAGCAAGACAATAGGCTCAAAAGCCAGATTTTTTTTTAATTGTACTTTAGATGAAAGTTTACGGAACAAATAGTTACTCATTAAACAGTCAGTACACATATTGTTTTATGACATTGGTTAACAACCCCACGACATGTCAACACTCTCCCTTCTCGATCTTGGAGGACCTTTTTCCTGGTGAAAATATACATAGCCAAAGATACACCATTTCAAAAGTTTCTATGTGTACAATTCAGTGACATTGATTACATTATTCCAGTTGTGCTGCTATTCTCACTATCCTTTTCCAAATTATTCCCTCACCATTATCTTCGATTCACTGCCCCCTAGGCTTCCCATCAAACCTTTCAAGTTGCTGTTGTCAATTTGATCTCACATAATTTTTTTTTTGTACCTTAGATGAAGCTTTGCAGAACAAATAGTTTCTTATTAAACAGTAAGTACACATATTGCCCTATGACAGTGGTTAAAAACTCCACAACATGTCAACACTTGGGTTCCCTATCACCAGCTTTCCTGTCTCCTCCTGCCTTCTAGTCCTTGTCCCTCGACTGCTGTGTCTTATTAGTCCTGTTTTGTTTTATGATGCTCCAATCCCCAGCTGAACAGTGAACTTCGGGAGTGACCTCACCACTGAGGTAAAAGGGTGTCCAGGGGTGATACTCTTGGGGTTTCTCCAGTCTGTCAGGCCAGTAAATCTGGTCTTTTTTTTTGTGAGTTAGAATTTTGTTCTACATCCTTTTCCAGCTCTGTCCAGGACCCTCTATAGTGATCCCGGTCAGAGCAGTCAGTGGTGGTAGCCGGGCACCATCTAGCTGTACTGGACTCAGTCTGGTGGAGGCCATGGTAGCTGTGGTCCATTAGTCCTTTGGACTAATCTTTTCCTTACATCTTGTTCTCTTCATTCTCCCTTGTTCCTGAAGGGGTGAGACCAGTGGAGTATGTTAGATGGCTGCTCACAGGCTTTCAAGACCCCAGATGCTACTCACCAAGGTAGAATGTAGAACATTGTCTTTACAAACTGTGTTATGCCAGTTGAGCTAGATGTTCCCCGAGACCATGGATCCCATGGATCTGCCCAGCAATTCAGTCCCTAAGGGAGTTTGGAAGTGTCTATGGAGCTTCTATGACCTTTCCAAGTTGTGCTGGCTTCCCCAGTATTGTGTACTGTCTTACCCTTCACCAAAGTTACCACTTATCTATTGTCTATTTAGTACCCTCCCCACACCCCTCCCATCCCTCATAACCAACATAGATTGTTTCTTTTTGTGTGTAAATTTTACATGAGTTTTTACAGTAGAGGTCTCGTACAATATTTGTCCTTTTGTGATTGACTTATTTCACTCAGTATAATGTCCTCCAGTTTCATCCATGTTATGAGATGCTTCACAGATTCATCACTGTTCTTTATCATTGCATAATACTCCATTGTGTGTATGTACCATAGTTTGTTTATCCATTCATCTGTTGATGGGCATCTAGGTTGTTTCCATCTTTTGCTATTGTGAACAGTGCTACAATGAATATGGTTATGCATATGTCTATTCGTGTGATGGCTCTTATTTCTCTAGGATATATTCCTAAAAGTGGGATTGCATTTTGTAGTGCTTTTTTTTTTTTTTTTTTTTTTGGTGGTGCTGACATTTTCTTTGTTCCTCTTACTCTCCTGTGCCGAGTTCCTTTTGTTTGTGGATTTTTTTTGTCATTTCTTTTGTTTTTGTAGGTTCTGTTTTTATTGAGACTTTGTTTTTCTTCTTTATTTTGATGAGTAGGTTTGTTAACTTTCTTTGTGGTTACCTTGAAATTTACCCTTAGCTTCCTAGATTTGAACCAGTTTATTATTACTTGGTATCACCTTGCCTTCCTCTCCATTAGGCTCTACACCTACACCATTTATTCCCTCTTTTATTGTTCTGATTCTGTTGTCATTTACAGATTAACCTCTCTGGTTCTCTGTTATAATTCTTTTGGTTTTGCATGGTCCTTAAGAGTTCATTTCCTAGGTTGCTATCTGGCTACTACAATCCTGTGTCCTATATTCAGCCTGTGGTCTGATGTTGTTTGTTCTCCGATCGAAGGACTCCCTTTAATAAGTCTCGTAAGTTTGGTTTGGTTTTTACGTAGTCCCTTTATTTCTGTTTATCTGGAAATGACCTAATTTCACCATCATATTTGAATGAGAGTTTTGCAGGATATATTATTCTTGGCTGGCAATTTTTTTTCTTTCAAGGTTTTACATATGTCATCCCATTGCCTTCTTGCCTGCATGGTTTCTGCTGAATAATCCGAGCTCAGTCTTGTTGTTTCGCCTCTGTATGTGACTTTTTGTTTTTCTCAAGCTGCTCTCAGAATTCTTTGTTTGTCTTTGGTTTTAGCGAGTCTGATTATGATATGCCTTGGTGATTTTCTTTTGGGATCTATCCTATATGGGGTTCGTTGAGCTTCTTGGATGGTCAGCTTTTCATCTTTCATGATACTGGGGAAGTCTTCTGTCAGCAATTCTTCAGTGATCCTTTCTGTGTTTTCTGTTTTCTTCTGCTGTTCTGGAACTCCAATCACTCGCAGATTTTTGCTTTTGATTGTTTCCCACATAATTCTCAGGGTTTCTTCATTTTTCTTCTTTCTTCTTTCTGATTTTTCCTCAAACAGAGTTGTATCCAAGTGTTTGTCTTCAATTTTGCTGACCCTATCTTCCATCAGTTCAAAGCTGCTCCTCAGCCCTTCTATGACACTGTCCATTTCTGAAATCTTGTTGTTTATCTTTCGGATTTCTAATTGTTGTTTCTGTATGATTTCTAGTTGTGAATTTATTTGAGCATTTTGTTCCTGTATTATTTTCTTGAATTCTTCCATTTTTTTGTCTGTATTTTCCATGAATTTGTCTGCCCTTTCCATGAATTTGCCTATTTTTCCCCCATTTTTGTCTGCTTTTTGCTTCAACTCTTGGATAATTCTGAATATTAGAGATTTGCATTCCCTATCAGTTAGGCCTAGTGTCTTTTCTTCTGCTGGAAAGTCATCTGGTATTTTATTTTGGATTCTTACTGGAACCATCCTGTCTTGTTTTTGTAAATGTTTTGATATTATTTGCTGTCTTTGGGGCATTCAGTGGTTATTTTCCTAATTTATTGATTGTAGATTTGTTTGTTTCATCCTGCTTTTTTGTTTTATTTGGTTATGTCTGAGCAGGTGGGCTGTGCATTCTTTGTTGTTTGCTCATCTGTGGGCACGATACCTTTCACCTCCTTCTCCAGTGGGCAGGGCCAGTCACTCGGGTACGGTACAGCAGGGCAGGTTCAGCTGAAGGGGAGTTGCTGGGATGGGTTTTTTGTGGCACATACCAGGGCTGACAGTGCAGACCAGGAATCAGTGCAGCGCAGGTTCCAGTAGGCTGTGCCTGTGATGCTTGGGAGTGTGATGTTCAGTGCATGGTGCAGGTAGCCAGGAAGGAGGGGGTAGATTGTGATGTGTGGAACTAAGATGGGTATGGGAAAGAGGAGAGAGAGGAGAGAGGAACAGGAGCCAAAAACAAACAAACAAAAAAGAGTGCTAAGGGGGCTTGCTACTGGAGTGGAGAGATGAGAGACTGAGAAATGGGGAAAAACAAAAAGAAAAAAGGTAAAAGCAAAAAATGAATAAATAGAGAAACTGGAAATGAAGAAAGACAAAATGGGAATAAGAGAGAGAAGAAAACAAAACAAAGAGATAAAACAAACAAACAAACAAACAAACAAACAAAAAAAGAAAAAAACAAGCAAGAGAAAAGAAATGCCCTCAGGGATGTCCCTGTGTGTCTGCACAGAGTAAGGGAGTAGCTTCCAAGCTGCTCAGTACTGCCTGGCTAGAAGGGGCTCCCAAGCTGAGAAAAGAAAAAGAAAACAAACAAACAAATCAAAACACAACAAATCAAAGCAAACAAACAAACAAAAAAGCCCCGGGGGTCCCAACAGCATGGCGGCACGGGCTGGGAAGCAGTTTCACAGTCAAGCAGTGTTTTGCAGCTTTTCAGGAAGAAGCAAAGATGGCACATGGAGCCAGGTATTTGAGAGAAAGGAGGGTGAGGTGGTGAGAGGTAAGGAAGAAATCCAAAGAAGCTAAGAAAAGCAACACCATCAGCCAACAAAAGGCACTCAGGGAGCCGGCCAGTGTGGAGAGATGGAATCCAAACAACACCTGGGTGAAGCTGGTGCTTCCCAGCCAAGAGACTGTGGCTGCAGGAAGCAGAGGAGGCTAAGTGGGGGTGAAGAAGGGGGGTGGGTGGGAAAGCATATATCGCTGGTTACCGGTTGTTCTGTCTCTTGCTGGAAGCTCCGTGAACCTGCTTTCTCATATCCCGTTTGCTGATCTCCAATAGGAGTCCAAGATGGTGGATCCGTGCTGCTGTAGCCGATAGGGGACCTCTGCATGTATCTCTCCTCGCTCTCTGTTCTCAGTCAGTTTCTTATTCCATTTGGTGCTTGGCTGAGTTCTTTATCTCTTCATTTGATGCTTAGGGTTTTAGGATTGATGTGTGACTGTGATTTAGCTTTTCTGATCTTTGCTGCAGAAGGATGGCATTGTGCTTCTGACTATAGTGCCATGTTGCCTGGAAGTCTCGAAAGCCAGATTTTTCAGAGAGAGAAAAGAGTTTTCTTAAAACTCCCAAGACTAGAGTTTTCACACATCAAAAAACCAAAGATTAGAGAGCTGATCATTGAGTGAATCATAGAGGAGGGAAGAATGCAGATTTCACAAAAGGGGAGTTTCCACCTCACAAGAAGAAGGAAAGCTATTCTGAGACTTGGGGGAGATTACTGAGAAAGAGGGCAAGAAAAGGCAGGCTCAGGTTAGGTTGTGAGTATGTTGGCTCCCCCATTCCACCCACTAGGATCAAAACCCCAGATGTAAAGAGGGTAAAACACCTATGTAGTTTTAAGCACTCTGAAAACATCAGAACTGATGCCCCACTTTCCTGGGTGTAGCCTGAGGAACCTTCAAATCTCTCAGAGGAGCCCCCGGGTCTGCCTGTCACTGCATCCAACATGGTGCCCAAGTCATAGAGTAGAAATGGCTGAGGGAGGTGTCCCAGTGCATTGGGCCTGAGATAGCACCCCTGGTTCATAATGAATGGCCTGTATAAGAGGTTGAGGGGGTCCAGAAGTTCCTAGGTGCCACAGATTAATACTTCTGATTGAAATTTAGCATCCAAATAGAGATGTGCTATAAGTATAAAATACACAGTGGATTTCAAAGACTTAGTATGAATAAAAGAAAGTAAGATATCTCATTAATAAATGTTTTAGATTGATTACATGTTGTAGTGACAACATTTTGGATATATTAGGTTAAATAAAATATATTATTAAAATTAATTTCACCTGATTCTTTTTTAAAAATAAATTTTTGTTTTAAAATAATTTTAGATCTCTAGAAAAATTGTGAAGACAGTATGGAGAGTTCCCATATATCTCACACCCAATTTCTCTATTATTAACATCTGAATATTAGTATGGTATGTTTATCACAATTAATGAATCAATATTGATACTTTGTTACTGAGCAAAGCCTGCACTTTATTCAGATTTCCTTAGTTTTTAACTAATGTCCTTTTTCTGTTCCAGGATCTCATCCAGGATCCCACATTAGTTAGTTTTCATGTCTCCTTAGGCTTTTCCTGGCAGTGACAGTTTCTCAGACTTTCCTTGTTTTTAATAATCTTGTTATTTTTGAGGAGTACTGGTCAGGTATATCGCAGCATGTCCCTCAGTTTGGATTTTCTGATGTTTTTTTCATAATTAGACTGAAGTTATGGGTTTTGGGGAGGAAGATCACATGAGTAAAGTGCCATTCTCATTATATCATATCAAGGGCATATTCTATCAACATGTCTTATCAATGCTGATGTTGACCTTGACCACCTGGCTGAGGTAGTGTGTGCCAGGTTTCTCCACTGAAAAGTGACTTTTCCCCCATCCACACTGTCCTCTTTGGAAGACAGTCACTATGCACAGCCTGCAGTTAGTGAGTGGGGAGTGATGTTCTACCTCTGTTATGGGTTGAATTGTGTCCCCCAAAAAATGTGTGTCAAATTGGCTAGGCCACGATTCCCAGTATTGTGTGATTGTCCACTATTTTGTCATCTGATGTGATTTTCCTGTGTTGTAAATCCTAACCTCTATGATGTTAATGAGGCAGGATTAGAGGCAGTTATGTTAATGGGGCAGGACTCAATCTACAAGATTAGGTTGTACTTTGAGTCAATCTCGTTTGAGATATGAGAGAGAAGTGAGCAAAGAGATGGAAGGATGTCTTTCCACCAAGCAAGAAGAACGGGGAGCAGAACATGTTCTTTGGGCCCTGGGTCCCTGTGCTTTCTCCTCTCTTGTATGGAACCACACCAGAACAATGAGACTGACAGAGCCATTCCAGAAGTCAGTTTGGCACTATTTATCAAAAGTCTTAAATTTTATCTTCATACCATTTGACCCAACAGTTTCCTATGTGTTGTAAATCCTAACCTCTATGATGTTAATGAGGCAGGATTGGAGGCAGTGATGTTAATGAGGAAGGACATAATCTACAGGATTAGGTTGTATCTGGAGTCAATCTCTTTTGAGATATAAAAGAGAGAAGCGAGCAGAGAGACAGGGGCACCTCATATCACCAAGGAGTGCATCTTTTGACCTGGAGTCCCTGTGCCAGGAAACTCCTAGGCCAGGGGAAGATTGATGACAAGGACCTTCCCCCAGAGCTGACATGGAGAGACAGCCTTTCCCTGGAGCTGGCACCCTGAATTCAGACTTCTAGCCTCTTAGACTGTGAGACAATAAATTTCTGTTTGTTAAAGCCATCCACTTGTGGCATTTCTATTATAGCAGCAGTAGATAACTAAGACAACCTCTTTGAGGGCCAAGCATCTACGTCAATTATTTGGAATTCTTCTGCAAGGGGGATTTGTCTATTCCCCCCACTTATTTATTTATTCAATCAGTTCTTTATATTATGGACTCATGGATATTTATTTTACTCTTTAGGTTATAATCTAACACTACTTATTTTGTTGTTCAAATTGTTCTATGTTTGACAATTGGGATTGCTTTCAGTTGGCTCCTGTGTCTTTTTAACCTACCCCATCATCGTGGGTTTTTTAAAGTCTGCTTCTTTTTTAAACGTAGCTACTAGAAAATTTTATATTACATTTGTGACATGTGTTATGTTTCTATTTAATAGTGCTGATCTAGACTCCCTCATATGAAGGGATTTGGTATTTAGAAAATTCTTAACCCTAGGACCATCTAGACTAGGACCTAAACCTTGTGAGCATCATAAATCTTACATTCATTTATTTTCCCTTCTTCATTTTGGCTGCTGGGAAGCTCAGTGCTAATTTTGCAAACCTTATCTGGAAATTTTTTAATATACTAAACTTCCTTGTGGACTTGTTTGCTTTTTATCCATATTTCTCCATTGCCTCAACTCCCACAATTAATCATTTTTATCCTTTGGTATTGTACATAATAATAAAAAAATTTTGAATTTTCTAAGGAATGAGGTAGGTTTACAGGACAATATCGATGCCCTGCCCAGATCTCTTGGATCCCCTTTTACTGGTGTGTGTGTGCACGCGTGCCACCACCACTTCCAACAGCCAGCACCTGTGCCTCTTTTTTAGGTGCCCAGCCTTGGGCTACTGGGGGAGGGAGACATTGCCTGAGAATATCTGTCCCTCTGGGGTGACCCCTAACCAATGCCTTGTGGGGTGTGAGAATGTGGAAGCCTTGTCTAGGTACACTGGGATGGGAGGCGTGGGGGGAATTCTGAGGTGTCACTCACACTCTAGAGTCCCCTGTGGGATCAAGCTAAAGCCACCCACTGTGGGACTTTGCCTAAGACAGTGCTGGCTTAGCTTCCCTGAGAGCACATCCTTCATAAATCACTAGCACACAAAAGCTCATCTCAGTGCCTGCTTCTGGGAACTTGACCTAAGACACTTGAGGATACATTTTAAAATGTTAAAATATATAAATTGGGGGAAAAAAAGAAAAAGGAGGCTTTGTGGGTGTATTAAACAATTTAGAGTTGGTTTTTACAGCTTATTGAGTAAAAATAAAGTCAGAATCATTTCCCTTGACATGTCAGTCTGGAGTCAGAACTTAAGCCACAGCTGGTCGTTTTGCATTTCCTGGGGACCCTGTGCCAGGTCCCAGGGAACTTCTGCAGGGCTTGAAACGCCACAGAAAAGGAAAAGCAGGCTTCTCTGTTTTCTCCCTGCCACCCATCCAAGTCACACAGGTGAGGCCAGAGGAGGCAGCTCAACTAAAATAACTGCCCTGCCGCATCTGACTCATCCGCCCACAACCCAGTCACCCACCAAGGCCAAGGAGAATGGGGAGGCAGAGGAGGGAGAGGCCTACTTCCTACAGTGCAGGGGGGCTGAACTGGCCTGGGGGTGTGGGAGGTGGAGCTTGGTTTGCTGTCTTGAGGGATCCCAGAGAGGGCTTCCAGAAGCCTCAGCCTTCCTGGCAGCTTCAGAGAGAAGAGCTCTCTGCCCTCCCATGCTAACAGCTGGGGAAGTGTGAATGCGTGTGTTGCTTGAACAGCTCACCGTCCTGGGAGCTCTGAGAAACTTCCAAATTCAGGCTCTGCCATGTGGGTCAGCCTCCCACAGGAAGGCAGAAGGCAGACGCCTTGGTGCCTCAAACCAGCTCTGTCAGACCTAATGAACAGCGCTTTTAACTAGATTCTCTGCTGAGCCAACCCCAGCCTCCTGCGAGGGCACCACCTGGCAGTAACCACTCTGTGCGGTGGATGGTCCCCGTGTTCTCTCTCTTATCTGGAATGGGAAAGGGATGGAGTGGGGGTCTGAAGGAGTGGGTGGGGGGGGATTTAGCCCGCTGTAGACTCAGACTTCTCTGTCAAGCCACTGCCTTGGGCACATTTGCTGGCTCGCTATGATTGAGGGCTTGTTTGGGGCAGTAGAATTCGAACCCCAGCTTCACCACTGTGGGACCACAGACAAGTTACTAATTACCTTTAAGCCTCAATCTCTCATCTGTAAAAGGGAGATAAAAGCACTTACTTCCCTGGGTTCTTTGAGAATAAATGAGATTGTGCATCGCCTCAGTCTGGATTCCCTGAAAGCAGATCCTGATAGATTCAGATGTAAATAGTTTATTTGGGAGATGATGCCAGGAAACTCCATTTGGGGAGAGGGAAGTGAGACAGGAGAGGGGAGGACAGCAGCAGGGTGTGTTATCCAGCAAGTGTGCTGCCACTGTGGGCGCCTGGGCTCAGTCCCTCCCAGTGTTAGTTAACTCACCCGAGGGGCAAGGGAGCTGGGGCACTTGTCCGCCAATTTCCATCAGTCACCAATGGAAGGCTACTCCTGGGGCGCATTCATTCCTTGATGGTTCTGGCCATGTGGCAGAGTGGGCTCCAGCAGACAGGGAGAGTCTATAGATTCGAAGCGATGGCATTTGGAAGTTGGGCCAACATGCATGGAAAAGGTAAGTGGGGTGGGGGTGGAGGGCACACCTAAGTCTGCTTTCTATATGCATGTTTAAAAGTTCTTAGAACAGAGTAGGGTGCTAGTAACATCTCAATAAACAACAGCTAGTAATAATAGTAGAGGACAGGGGTGGTTCAGTGGTAGAATTCTTGCCTTCCACGTGGGAGACCCAGGTTTGATTCCCAGGCAATGTACCTCATACGCAGTCACCACTTATCTGTCAGTGGAGGCTTATGCATGGCTATAATACTGAGCAGGTTTCAGCAAAACTTCTAGACTAAGAAGACTAGGAAGAAAGGACTTGTGATGAGCCAATGAAAACCCTATGGTTCCTAAAGGTCCGATCTGCAACTGGACAGGACAGCATTTTGTCCCATTGTGCAGTAACAACAGTAACAACAGTAATAACAGTACAACAGTAATAATAGTATACATCAGTGGTCCAATCAAGCCTACTGCTTCCTGGCCAAAGTGTGATGTAACTGATAAACGAGAAGGAGGTGCAGATTGGCTGTGTGTCATGGGAGTGCTAAGTGCCAACAGCCCTACAAAGTAGGTGTTTGATGTCCCCCCATTTTATAGATAAGGAAACTGAGGCTCATAGGGTGGGAGAGTCCTGCCCAAGGTCCCAGGTTAGATCACGTCCATGTCGGTCCCCTGCAGGTGGGTGCTGCTGCTCCCGCCACGGCCAGAGTGGTAGAGTTTTCATCCTGTGCTTGAATGGAAGCACTCTCTCCCTCTGAGCCCAACAGTGACTGCACAAAACTTGTTTCCGTCTATAAAATGTCAAGGCTGAATCTTTTATGTTCTGCCCCGGGTCTGAGCCTGATAACGAACTCCATCCAAGTCCTGTGGCTACCTCCAACCCCTGAGACACACTGCAACAAAAGGAATGACACGGCCAAGCGATTCTCAGTGTCAGGAGAGAGCAAGGAGTGCTTTTCTCATTCTTTCCGTGCACAACCTAGACCCGAGAGAAAAGAGGAGGGAACTGGCAGAGACAGGACAAAGTGGGGGACTGCCCTCTCACTCGTTTCCGGTCATGCCAAAGGCAACACTGGAGCTGGCCACTCGTGGGGCCTGCTTTAAGTCCACAGAGAGCCAGAAACTCAGGGGTCACCATGAGTCTGAGTCAACTCTACAGCAACCAGTACTGGTTTCTATGCAGGTGAGCCCACCGTGAACTGTGGGTATGGAGTGGGGACCAAACAGACCTGGATCTTGTCCTCATGGAACACACAGCCTATTCTAGTCACTTCCGAGGACCAAAGTATTAAATCCATGCTTATGGGTAATTGACTGAGACACGCAGAAGCTAAATTCCTATGATTAATTCCTGTTCTCAGAGGTATCACGACCAAAGGGCATTGGTGACCACCAGTGTTGCTGGTGGTCTGGGCAGGCTTCACCAAAACCAGCCCGCAGACCACGGCTGGTATAGTGAGCCTGAGAGCCGTCATATGGGAGATGAGCATCTTCTTTGTTCTTCTCTTTTTAAAGGGCATATGAGGTCTAGATGTCCAGGAAAGGCTTACCTGGCTCCAACAGAGACTGGAACATGGGCCGGAAAAGGTGGGTTTTGTCCCTTCCCAGTGGTCGGCTCATGGATCCAGGCAGGGAGTTGAAACTTCCACATGCACATTTGAGCCCCCTGGCCTCTGTGCACTCTCCACTCACCACTGACGGGAATGGGCTCGAGAGCAACAGTAGTGAACGCTGTGGATGCCCACCCAGATTCCCTTTACTGGCCACGCACCCATTCCCCAGCTGCTATGAAGGTTGGCTGCTAGCAGCTCTCAGCTGCCGCCTTCTCTGGAGAACTGGACCCAGCTAAATGGGAGCTGCCTTGCCAGGGTGGCTATGTAAATCCTGCCCCCAGACCTTGACGGATGATTGAAACAAGAGACTAAAAGCTGACCCTCTGCCTCAAGGTGGGACAACTCTACGATGCACTTCGTGCTCCTGAGCTCCCCGTGGGATCAGGCTGAGGCCAACTCCAGCTAAGACCACATCCTTGTCCACTCCTTCCCCTACTCCATCCTGCTTCCCTTACTCCTCTTCTTCTGAGAGTGCCCCCCGCCCCCAATAAATCACTTGTATGAGAATCTCCAGGAGTCCCTGGGTGGCACAAATGGTTACGCGCTTGATTACTAACTGAAAGGTTGGTGGTTCGAGCCCACCCAGATGTGCCTCTGAAGACAGGCCTGGTAATACACTTCTGAAAGGTCACATCCTTGAAGGCACTATGGAGCACGGTTCTACTCTGACACACATGGGGCTGCCCTGAGTCAGAACTGACCTGACGGCAACTAGTTTGATTTTAGTTTTGGTATGAGAATCTCTATCTCAGCTCTGCTTCTAGGGAACTCAACATGTGACAAGAGCTTTTGTAGAAGACCTTAACCCAGCCCATTCTTTGTGAATAGTGTCAAACAGATTTTGACCTGAGTCTGGTCTGATCTCCTTCCTCTTTCGGCGAGCCTCTGAGTATTCTGTCTCTGGCACCTGCCCCCATGTGGAGTTGTGAGGACTCTTTGGGGAGCTTTATACAGGAGCAATATCCTTCCTGCTTACTGAATCTCAGAATTCATTTTAGCACCGAAGACATCAAATAAACGCAGACAATACAGGCAGCTCCGTAGTTATGACTTGGGGAGTTGAAATGCGCTGTTCATCCCCTGAAGTTATGTTCCGCTCCTTACCGGCCTCATCTGAAACGTCAGACACGAGAGTGGGGACTTTTCGGCCAGGAGGAGTGTGAGGTTCGTTCTGGTTTTGATAAGTCTGGAGGTGATAAACTGGGATGGGAGAGACAGCGGATCCTCAGGGGAGCCCTCCACTTCCACTGGGCCTTTGGTCTTCCGATAGGTTTCAATATCCTGTGAGGCTGGTCTTGGACCCACAAGTCAGGAGTGCAGGTTTCATAGAGTACTGCCTGCTGTGAGAACCCTCCAGCACCTTCAAAGAGGGGAGGCAACTACTGAGGAGCCCGAGTGGGGGAAGCAGGCCTGCTGAGAAGCGGGTGCCCACTGGGGTTAAAATATGTATAACAAGTGCATTTGAATATTCACAGGCAAATATTAAACACAAAAAAACCCCAAACCTGTATGCTGTAGGGTTGATTCAGACTCATAGCAACCCTATAGGACAGAGCAGAACTGCTCCATAGGGTTTCCAAGGCTGTGATTACAGAAGCAGACTGCTACATCTTTCTCCCACGGAGTAGCTGGTGGGTTCGAAACACTGACCTTTGGTTAGCAGCCGAGCTCTTTAACCACTGTGCCACCAGGGTTCCTTAATACTTCCACAGTGAACATGTATTATCTGTGTTGTATAAGGACGACGCTCTATAGCAAAGTGCCCTTTCTGATGGTCCTGCACAGCGTTAACCAACAGAGGTGGCCCCTTGGGGACACAGTGAGAGGTGTGAGTTGGCACGGAGGGATGTGCCTTCCACGCCTGGGGAGACACAGTGTGGAACTCAGGGCTGAGGGGCTCCAGAGTTGAAGGAGAGAACTGTTTCAGGACAGAGGAGGGAGGATGGAACTTGTTCTCTTGGGGATGATTCTGGTAGGAGGGAAGCCAGCAGAACCTACTCCCAATGATTGTACCCGGTGCTCTCCTGCCAGTAGCCTTTCCCGTGGCAGGCCCCCGAGATGCAGTTTCTACCCTGCATTCTTCACCTGACTCAGGTCACGGCACCCGGTTGTCCACTCAAGTTTTCACGGAGCCTTTGTGCCTTTGTGCAGGAGTCTTTGTATCTCTCACTTTTGTGTGTGTGTGGGTGGGATGAGAGAAGGGAGGGGATAATCTTTCTGTTCTTAAAGCTGATGTTTTCAATTCCCTCATCCTCCTTTGCTCTGTTATTGTTTTTGCATCTACTCCTGGTTTGCCTTCTCTATTCAGTGCAAAAGAACAGCCACAGTAACGTTTATTATGATTATAATTAGCAGTGGAATATTTTTGCCAGTGTAGTCCTCCGTCAGCAGCTGCAGAGTGATCCAGCCACATAGGAGGTGGGGCCGGTCTAATATTAAAGCCTATGGTAAGAATGTCAGCATCTTTCTTGCCAGGGAAACTAAAAAATAGGGAATTTAACTTGAGTCGGGGAACTCCTGATGATCAAAAAATATTCTGAAATAAGATTACTATGATAATAAAACCAACATTCTAGGCCATTACAGAGTGTGAATCGTGTTTTAAGCCTGGAGTAGCTAGTGTAGAAGAAGACCCAAGAGGTAGGCTGGTATTCACAACCACAGGGCAGTGGTGGTTCAGTGGTAAAATTCTCACCTTCCATGCAGGAGACCCGGGTTCGAGTTCCAGCCAATGCACCTTAAGTGCACCACTTGTCTGTCAGTGGAAGCTTGTGTGTTGCTATGATGCTGAATTGGTTTCAGTGGAGCTTCCAGACTAGGATAGACTAGGAAGAAAGCCCTGATGATCTCCCAAGAACCAGCCAATGAAAACCTTACGGATCACAACGGTCCTATCCTGTTGTACATGGGTCACCGTGAGGCAGGGGCTGACTTGATGGCAGCTGACACCTCCCCCCTCGGGAACAGATTGCTGTGGACTGCTGGGGAACAGTGGTTTCTCTGAAGAGCTTGGAATACAACCATTGGTAGGTAGGGGAGTGTGGGGAGCTGTTTTAGGTTCTGAGCAATATTATCAAACCTGCAGCCCAGGGGTCTAATCTGGGGCCTTTGGGGCAGGTTGGAGAGCTAGGTGGCCAGCAATCTTTCAGCCATCTCCCACCGGCACCGACCCCTCCTCAGGAAGTCTGATGGACTGTCCCAGGAGCCCAGCAACAATTGATCATGGAGCAAGAACTGGCTGGGCGCCCTGATAGTAGGTTCTTTCTCCCAGTGCCAAAAAAGCTAGCTGGGAGGCAATTTGTAGGCAGGGTCAAGAGGAGGCCCAGAGTGTTATCAAGATGCCAATTATTTTGATCTTCATCGCTGCCCCTAAGAAATCACAAAAAAGAACGGGTTCTCGAGGCACAGTCACATACCTTGGGACTTCAGCAGTCAGTTCTGGAAATGCCGGAGCAGTCAGAATGCCACGAAAATGCTAAAGGGGCGGACAGAAGAGAGACAATTGTTGTCCTAAGAGAGCAGCCACGTCTTCAGGCCACAGAGAACCGCAGTAAATCCTCAC
This sequence comes from Dugong dugon, assembly GCA_030035585.1. Taxonomy (NCBI): domain Eukaryota; kingdom Metazoa; phylum Chordata; class Mammalia; order Sirenia; family Dugongidae; genus Dugong; species Dugong dugon. Next base: position 22,231,786 of record CM057481.1, on the reverse strand, counting down.
CCTCTTCGGAGTAAGTGGGGCTTTTGGCCTGTCCTGGTGTGTGGCAGAAATCATCCCAGAGTCCACACAGACTTCAAGGATGCTGAGGCTGGGAGAGGAGCCATATGGGACAGACCTATTGGCTGGAGGATCGTGTGATCTTAATAACTGGAGGTGAAGTGTGAGAGAAGAAGGCAGCATCTTAGAAAAGACACAGAAGGCCATGAAAGGTAAGAGGCCTCCTGCTTACAGAGACTCTGGCTTTGGAGAAAACAGAGGAACTGACCAGCATGGAAAAGTCCCCAGGTGAAGCATCAGGAGAAATTTTGTAAGTTTAAGAAGTCACTTCGAGCTGATGGGAGGTTGTAGGCTCAGGGAAGAGTCACGTTCTTGAAAATTTCTAAGAGCAGTAGGTACAGGGGAAATACTGGTCTTCGGGGTAGTCTTGTGCGTAAGACCAGAGAAGACAGAGCGAGAGGACAGAAAGCCCCGGGAACAGACTCGGTGAGGGTGAGACGCAGGAGCGTGGTGGGGGTGGGGTCTTCTGACACCACATGACGAGTTCTGACCAATGAGCAGAAAGGATATGACTTCCGGGTTGGAGAATTTAATTTCCTCTGTGAGACACTGCAGGGATTCTTTCTGCCTGCGGCGATGGGTTTAGTGTTTTGTTGGTACCTAGAGGATGGTGGCCACATTTGTCAAGTAGGAATAACTTTCAACCTGGGTCCTTGAATGATTCCAAAGAGCAGAACACCTGCCGACTTTGGACATGTAGCATGAGCAACCAGTAAACTTTTCTTGTGGTAAGTCACTGAGATGTTGAAGTTGCATAACCCAGTGCACAGTGACTGATATAGTGATCTGAGAAAGGAAGAAACAAGGCCTTCTTCTGACATGTGTATCGATGGGGAAGGAGTCCGTGGGTGGTGCGAACGGTTAAATGCTCAACTGTTAACTGAAAGGTTGGCAGTTCAAACCCACCCAGAGGCGCCTGAGAAAAAGGCCTGGTGATCTGCTTCCGAAAGGTCACAGCCTTGAAAACCCTATGGAGCACGGTTCTACTTGGCAACACGTGGGGTTGCAATGAGTTGGAATTGACTCAAAAGCAACTGGTTTGGTTTTTTTGGTTTATCTTTGAGGTGCAATGATTAAGCAAGAAATGGCATTGGGGGCATTTTCCACATTGCCACTGACTGTGAATATTAAAGAACTATCCAGAAGGGAAGAGGAAAAGTAGAAATGTGTGGTCTGTGTGAAAGTAATACAGACGATGTACATTTATGTGATCTGCTCCTCATACGTGCTTAATGACCCCCAGGCTAGAACAGTGCTGCACCTCATTCGGTAAATTGAGTGCGGCAGGCTGGGCTCCGGAAGCAGGCGCTGAGACAGAGATTAGTGTACCGGAGGTTTGTTAGGGAGTGCTCTTGGATTAACACCTGTGGGCAGGGGTGGTGGTGGCGGTGGTGGCAGGAAGCAGGAGAGGGCAGAAGGAGAAGTTGAACCTCCATGCAGTCTCAGTGGAAGTCTCAGCCAGCCCTGTGGGGAATTCTGAAGGTGGGAGGACATTTCAGGGCTGTCCCTAATTGGGGCAAGAAGGCTGGGTTTATACCCCCACGCTAGTCAGTCATTAGATGTGGTGCCCCAGGAGGGGTGTGTGGCTTCAGGCAAGGTGGCTTTCTTCAGCTGAGGCAGTCCCCAAAGGAGACTAGGACGTTCCCATCTGGGGCTGGGGGCAGCTCTTACAATGCAAAGAGAAAGCTCAGTAGGGCTGCCACCAGCAGCCAAGGGATTTTGGAGGGGTGGGTACAAATTCACCCCCCCCCCCCCCCCGGGTAAACTCTCTCTCAGGAGATGTGAGGTTAACCGAGAATAATGATTTATCCTGGGGATTTAGCTATGTTGCTGGAAGCTCGAACTGTTCCCAGGAGGCTTTATCAATGGATTGGAATCTAGGGTGTGTGTGCCTGTGCACATGACTTACGGTGGCATTCTTCCTTTCCCGTCCAGGAAGAACTAAAACCAGTTGCCCTCCAGTCCCGCCGACTTACGGTGACCCTCTGTGTGCAGAATAGGGTTTTTAAGGCTGTGACCTTTTGGAAGCAGATAGCTAGGCCTTTCTTCTGAGGCACCTGTGGGTGCGTTCGAATCGCCAACCTTTCGGTTAGTAGCGGAGCACTTAATCATTTGCACCACCCAAGGACCAAGAAAGAATTACCGATAGACAAACATGGGAGGGGCTGCGTGGAGCTGAGGGAAGAACACGGACTTTGAGTCAGATGAGCTGGGGTTAGAATTCTACCACCTACAGCTTTGTCACCCTGGGGCAAGTTACTTAACTTCTCTGGGCCTCAATTTTCCTATCTATAAAATGGCATACTGCGGGATAATTAGGAAGACCAAACGAGATAATGTATGTTAGTGTAGCAGTTTGATAAATAAGGGATTAGCTCCCCTAAGAGTGTGGGTATTTCCTCAGTTCTCTGAAAATCTGTACAAGTAAATAATTGATATTTCAAGCCCACCCTAAGAAGATATTCATTAGGGCCCACTCAATGCCTTTTCAAAATAATCTATTAAGTGTATTTTTTGGTACATTTTTAAAGAAATTTTTATTGTGTATTAGGTGAAAGTTTACAGCACAAATTATGAATGTGTTTTTTCAATTAATGCTGTCTGGCTCCTTTGGGTTTACATTGCACAGAATCTGACAGTGATGGGGTGGGTCCACAGAGGAGCAGACCTTGCGTGCTTAGCTCCTAATTCTCCTAAGAAAAGAAGTTTCGGGTGATAAAAACCATACCAGTCTGAGAGGCAGAAAACCCGGGTGTAGTCTCAGCTCGATCTTGTGTAGCTGTGTGAGTGAGGGCAAGGTGCTATACCTCTCTGAGGCTGTTTCCACCATGGGAAAAAAGCAAGGAGAGTGATCCTGTGTGTGTTGTGCTAGAGAATACTCGATGTGCCTTCCAGAATTAAAAATGCTATGATTATACAACATTAAAACATATCAAGGTTGACAAAGTTATTTTCTCCTGCTAGTCACCAAAGGGTGGGCAAATGGTGCAGTTCACAGCCTACCTTGGTTGTGACACAAGAAGATTCACAATGACATGCTAGCCTAGTGGATTTGCATTCCATTGAACTTCACATCAAACCAGGTGATGGAGGAAGACCACCATCCCCGACCCCTCCTCCCTCAGAGGCTGACCTCCGACAGAGACATCCCTGGACCCCAAAGAGCTATAGGGGCAGCAGTGACCCATCCTCTCCTTCAACAGCTTCCTATGAAGGGCCCCATCTCTTTGATATAACAGACATCTCAACACTAAAGCTTACATGCATTCAAAGCTTCCCTTCCACTAGCACGGTGTTTCTCAAACTTAAAACACATCAGAATCCCTTGAACAAACCAACCAACCAAACAAACAAAAAACCAAACCCATTGCAGTCGAGTCAATTCCGACTCATAGCAACCCTGTAGGACAGAGTAGAACTGCTCCACAAGGTTGGCAAGGAGCAGCTGGTGGATTCAAACTGCTGACCTTTTGGTTAGCAGCTGAGCTCTTCACTACTGCGCCACCATGGCTCCCTTGAAGGTCTTATTAAAGCACAGATTGCCTGGCCCCACCCCAGTTTCTGATTCAGTAGGTCCCGAGTGGGACTCAAGAATTTGCATCTCTAAAGTTCCCAGGTAATGCTGATGCTGCTGGTCTATGGACCACACTTTGAGAACCACATACAGCTCCAGATCAATCGAAGCATTCACTCCAGTGTGTGGAGGAGATGAGGCAAGGGTACAAGCTTTTACAGTCTGATTGAAAGACTTAAAAATTTCTTTTTATATTAAGTCACTTTAAGGACTTTTCTTTTACTCTTCTAAAAATGGAGAAGACTCTGAAACTACTGGAACATGGAAGAGGGGGTGCCCTGTGATCATTAACTCTTTAGTCCCCAAGAGTTCACATTAAAAAAAAAATCTTACCAATGCCAAAATAATAACTCAGGTTTGGGAATGAGCTGATCTGCTAAATTTACACATTTGAAAATAAATAAAATCTATATGCCATTTAAAATAAGTCATTTCTATGAAAGATACCCATCTCGGAGAACTATTGACTTTATCATTTTTGGCACTTTACTGGCTATTTTGCAGAGCTTGGAGCAGTGGGTAATAAATCACAAAACCTTGTTGGCCATTGTGATGGGGGTGCTGGGTTTGGGGGAGCAGTGTTGTGAGAGGGCAAAACAACCACCGTTCGGGCAAATGACATGGTTGCCACATCCCTCCTCTCCCAGCCAGGTAGGGGACCCAGAATTCGCCCTTTACTAACTTTTTGGAGATCCCCTCCCCTCGCGTTTCAGAGGAACATCTTGTAATTCTTGGATTCAGTTTCCTAAATCAAATAAAGGAAAAACAAAACAACAACAAGCCAAACCAAACCACGTAGGCATCGCTGGAGGAAAATGTCTGTATTAAAAGCCAAGAAACCACAGAAGTACAAGAAGAAACGCCCACCAGGCCACATCACTGGGTGGATAGACTTGGAAAAGGTTCATAAAGTTCATCTGCAGCACTAACAATGTATCAGTGTCAAATCCTGCCCATGCCTCCCCTCCTTTTAAATAAATTAAAAAAACAACAAACTTCAAATACAACTATGTTCGGATATAAAGAGCGTCTCCTACTACAGCAATAGCAATTTGATTTTTTTTTTTTTTTAGTAAAACTTTCATTTAAAACAGTTATTAAATATATAAAACAAATACACAGGATTTGGTCATTTTCTGCCATGAACATAGGGCACGTGGGTGCAGGGAAGGAAGAGGGGAGAGGGACGCAACAAAGGGGAAAGGGCCCATTTCCCTCCTCTCTGACTTCAAGGCTGCGGATCCCACTGTTCAGTCTTAGGGCTCACTCACATCAAGCTATTTCCGAGCAAGGAGCGCAGCACAAACCTTGCTTTTCAAATACTCTGGGGCCTCTCTGGCGGCCCCCTCCCCGGAGGATCTAACGATCACTACAGCACGAAGCACAGCGGCCGAGTCTTCCGGCGGGAAAGGCACCCGACAGCGCGAACACAGGACGGACGCAGCGAGGAGCGGAACGGGTCATTTGGTTGCCGCCCCCGAGGTGACGGCCGCGGCGGCGGCGGCGGCAGCAGCGGCGGCGGCCGCCGCCGCGGTGGTCCCCGCAGGCACTGCGGCGGGGGTGGTCGCGGCAGCGCCGGCGGTGGTCCTACGCTGCTCCATGCCGTTGGGCAGGAAGCCGGCGATGATGGGCACCGGCCAGATGAGGGCGGCCACGCTCCACACGACGATGACCAGGGTCATGAAGCAGGCCACCAGCGTGGACTCGATGGGCTTCCGATTCAGCCGCCAGCCCGGCTCGCCCTGCAGCTCTTCGAGGCTGAAGTCCAGGCAGCAGAAATGGAGCGGCTCGCCCTGTAGCCACAGCGGCCCGGGGGGCTCGGCCGCCGGGTAGGCGGGCAGCGCCGTGGGCGCCCCGGCGGCGGGCCGGAGGGGGCCGGGGCGGCGGCCGCGCACCCAGCCGCAGCCCACGCAGAGGCGCAGGTCCTGCTGCGCGCCACCGGCCGCCAGCCCCAGGTGCTCGATGAGCAGCGGCGGCCCGACGCGGTGGAAGGCGGCGGCGAAGAAGGCGCGCCCGTGCGCGTTGGTGGAGAAGAGCAGCAGGTCGCACTGGAAGCCCCGCGGGCGGCCCCAGCGCACAAGCAGCGAGCTCAGCATCTGCCGCTGAACGCTGATGTTGCACGGCGCCGCCGCCGCCTCCTCCGGGCCTGAGGGTTCCGGGGGCCCCGGGGCCGCCGAGGCCAGTAGCTGCGGGGCGACGGGTTCGCCCGGGGACGACCCGTTGACGGAGGCGTTGGGTGGCGCCCCGCGGAGGCCCGGCGCGTCCGCGGCCCCTCCGCGGACGGGCGGCAGCGGGCAGGCGGCGGCCAGCAGCGCAGCTAGCAGGGGCAGCATGGCCTGCAGCGGGCGCCTACGCGCGCAGGGCCGGCGGCGGCGGTGGCTGCATGGCTGGCGGGCGACGGGCCGGCGAGCGGACGGCGGGACCACGGAGCTGGTGGCCGGGTGGAATGTGGGCGCGCCGGACACCTGTCAGCTCGCGGGGGCTGCACAGAGGCGGTAGCAGCGGCTCCCGCGGTGCAGGGATGCCTCCCCGGCCCGCGCTGCGTCTGGGGTTCCCCGCCGCCCCCGGCGCCGGGGCCCTCGGACGGCACCGCAGCTCTGCGGGGCCCGGCGCTCTCCCGGAGCAGGATTCCCCGGCTCGACTCCGCCTCCCGCGCGCCCTGCCCCGCCCCGCCCCGCCCTCCTTTTGCCCGGGCTCGAGGACTTGAGGGAGGACGGGGTTGGTTCCACGCGCCGGGGCGGGGAGAAGGGGCACCAGGCAGGATGCAGGGCGGTGTGCGGGGATGGGACTCCGAGCAGGCCTGTGGGCCGGCCGGGGCGGAGCTGGGAATTGCCGGGCGGGGGAAGTCACGAAATGTCTGGGTGCTGGAAGGCCTGCGGGACGCGCCCTGGTACCCGGAGTCCGGATCCTAGCGAAGAAGGCTCTCTGGGCGATTTGCGTCCTCGGAGGGAGGAATGCAGGGTGTGAAGGGCCCTCAGACTGTACTTTCTGTTATGCCTGAGGGGAGCCTGCGAGATCTGGCCTTAGCGCTCGCCTTAGAGCTCACCTGGCCCCCTTCTGCCCTCGTTTTTACAGGAGAAACTGAGGCCGAGAGAAGAAAAGGCCTCCCAAGGCCACCCCAGGAGCCAGAATCAGAACTCCGGGACACAAGCTCTTTTTGCTTTTCTGTGATGTCTTTTAAAATCTCAAATTTGGAGAGTTTGGCTGGTGCTTAACGCGTCCCCTGTACAATGACCCATTTGGTTTTCTCCTCGCAGCAAGCAAACGTTGAGGAAAATTCCAAGAAGTCAATGGAGTTCTGGGTGGAGAGTGGGTTGGGGGAACGTGAGCCCCGTAGCCCTGCGGCTCTGGGGGTCCTGACTGGGAATTTCACTGTCAGGAAACCCTGTTCTCAGGTGCGTGAGCCCGTGCCTGGCAGGTCGAGTGATCATGTATTTACGAAAGATTTGTCTGTAAAATCCGTGTCAAGGGGCTGTTCATTCCCATAGGATATTAAAGGGCGTGGAGGACTGTCAAGAGTAACGGACCAAGGTCAGATTTATATTAAAAAGCAATGTCGTAGTAATTTGACCTGTTAACACCTGAGGGGAAAAAAATCAGGGGTGAGAAGACAGGAATCTGCATAGGCAGCCAAGCAGTTGGCTGAAAGGTTGTGCCCCAGCAGTCCTCTATGCAGCTCTCTAAGGGGTTTGAAACCTCCTGGTTTGAAGCCATTTGTGTATTTCTGGGTCTGTGAGGAGCAAGGGGCGGAGGGAGCCCACACCGGCTTCCACAAAAAATGACCCTCCTTCTAAACCAGCTGAACTTCAGAAAGGGTCTACAGAGGATAGAATGGCTTTGCTAGTCATTTCCAGAAGCGTTTGTCCATTGTTTTCTAACAATAAACAAAAAACTGGGTTGAGGAAGTTGTAAAAGCAGCCTTAAAACTGGTCCCAGACTCACCCCCGGCCTCTTTCTAGCTGTGTGATCTTAGGCAACTCATTTGTGCTGGCTTGGCCTTGGTTTCCCCATCTGAACAGTGGGGTCAGTGATACTTGCCTTTCAGGGGTGCTGTGATGATAAATGCATGCAAGCTGGTGCCGTCAGTCCACTGTGGGGCTCACTTGGTGGCTGTTGTGATGTAGTCACTATCAGTCCAGCCCAAGCTAGCTGTCCAGAGTGGTCCTTGGTTTCTACAGAAAGGTTTATTTCCCCCTAGGAGAGGTTGGACTCCCCTTTTGTTTAAGCCTCCACGACTTTTCTGCCTGGAAGTTATGCTACCTGAAAGGATGTGAATTTTCATGCTTTTATTCAAAATTGCTTCTCTTTTCAGGCTTGCATGTCAGTCTCTGTTCCTGATGTGGTTTAACTGTTTAGTCTGAGCCGTGTGCCTGGCGAACAGCCCGAAAACAGGGGCATCTGGTGGTCCAGAGGGTTGAGAGAGGCCCAGTCTTAAACGGGTGCGTTTTGAGCCAGGCTATTGTCCCCAACAGCGGTGCTACTCTCTGAGGTTTCAGCCAGAGGCGGAGACGTCCTGAGCTCCGTTGTGGTGAAACCCAGCTGAAACTGTGCTCTACAGATCAGTAAGCAAGCACAATTAAGCCCGTGCCTACCTTGCTTACTGGGTAATCCGTCCCTGAAAGACATAACAATATTAGAAAAAGATTGGAAAATGGGAGAACAAATGGTTCTAATCCCAGCTGTCTAATACTTTACTTTTCTACCTCTTCATCATTATCCTCTTCTGCATTTTCCATATTTTCTAAAATGTACAAGTATTCTGTTTTTTTTTTTTTTTTAAAAAGCATATGCTATTAAAGGCCTACTGCCTTTTGCTCATGGCAACTCCACGTGTCAGAGAAGAATTGCTCTGTAGGGTTTTCAAGGCTGTGACCTTTTGGAAGCAAATCGCCAGGCCTGTCATTCAAGATGCCTCTGGGTGGATTCAAACTGCCAACCATTTGGCTAGTAGCCGAGTGCTTAACCGTTTGTGGGGTCACCATGAATCGGAAAAGACTCCACAGCAACTGATGACAAAAACAACAACAACCTTTCGCTACCATTACTGCTTCGTGCTCTTTTCTTCAGCTCACAGGGTCCTGAGGCCCAGCCAGGCTCGTAGTGTGCTCAGCACGTACTGGTCGACTGAGTGAGTTTGCCACCTGCTTAAGAACTCTGCCTGAGCTACAGACCTCTACATAAGACGGGGCTCCATCCCCCACCACTCCCCTTTCCCCTTGTTCTCTCTGTTCTGCCTTGCACCCGGAGCAAACTGTAAACTCCAAACTGAAGACCTTTGTCCTTGCTGCTTCCTCCACTGGGGTCACTCTTCTCTCAGATATCGGTCTTGCTTACTCCCTTGCTCCCTTCAGATCTCTGCTCAGATGCCACTCCCTCAGAGAGGCCTTTCCTGACCTCCTTCTGTACAACAGCACCCCTTCCCACCATCCCCATCCCTCTCTGTCCCCTCACACTGCTTCCTTCCGCTTCTTCCCAGTACTTGGCTGTCAGCTGACATACTGCATGTTTTTCTTATCTGACTGTCTCTTTTTATCAGAATGTCTGCTCCCTGAAAGCCAGGACTTTATTCGTTTTGGTCAATAGAGCAGTACATGGCACACAGTAGGGGCTCAGTAAGTAGTTGGCAAATGAATGAGTGAATTTAATAGGCTGGGCAAACCTACTGAATTGATGTGGACAGCAGCTTTAGGGGACTGAGGGTGGACAGAAACACAAGCTCCATAGCAACAAGACTAAAGCAGTTCCTACCGGCCTGGGGGCCAGGGGCTGCCCACCTGCTGTCTGTCCTGCCGGGGTTGGTGGAGGAGCCAGGCCCTGCTGGGGAACCACTGGCCTGGCAGAGTTCGGTGTGGGAGGCTGAACTGGTCTCACAAACCCTGGTGCCCAGTAGCACTGATGAGGAGTATGTGCTGATGCTAGCTGAATTGCTGTGAAGAATGTTCCTGTTGAGCCCAGAGTTTCCTCATATCGGTTGTAAGGAAGAAAAACAAACGAGACCCCTTCCATTTCCCTGTATCTTGTGATTTTTATAAAATAAATGCAAGACTTTAACAAATCCCAATGTTTTGTCTACAAAGCACAGACAGGGAGTTTTTCTACCTGAACTGCGTTGTTAGAAAACAATAATTGAGGACTTCGAAGAAAATAATTAGTAATGATGCACAGTGATCTCATTCTCTTCATTTCCTATGTCCTTCTCTGGGATTAGCTAATTTTTCCTTATACTGCCTATTGCAGTAATGACTTCAAAAAAAAAAAAAAAAAGAAAGCTCTCTCTGGGTTATTTGAATTCCTTTCGGCCAATGACCTCAGAGTGCCACAGGTACAGTAATTCGTTAGTCTTCTCTTATTATGTAAGTGGAATTGGGATATTATTACCATGCTTTGCAGACTGAGAAACAAGCAGAAGCTAGAAAAGGACCATAAAAATAGGACAGAGAAAAGGAAGGGTTAGAAACCAATGACTCAACTATATCAGAGTCACTGGTGGAGGTTATTGTATTTATGCTGGGTGTGCATGTGTGGGGAACGGTGGTGGGGAAATCATTTTCACACCTGCCTCCCTAAGAAACCCCATTCCCCAGATGGGAAAATTGAGGACTTGTCACGGGAGCAGCTGAAGAGCTGGATCTCTGCTAGTCAGCATTGGGGTGAGGTCTGGAAGTCCCAGGTTTTTTTGCTGATTAGACCCTAAAAAGGAGTCCCTGGGTGGTGCAAATGGTTAAGTGCTGGACTATCCAGAAGACTGGCAGTTCAGACTTAACCCAGAGGTGCCTTGGAAGTAAAGCCTGGTGATCTGCTTCCAAAAGGTCACAGCCTTGAAAACCCTGTGGAGCAGTTCTACTCTGCAAACGTGGGGTTCCCATGAGTCAGAATCCACTCTCTGGCAACTAATGACAGCAGACCCTGAACCCCTTGCCTTTTGCTTCCATGTAGCTCAGCAATCCCCAGACTGTTTCAGCCAGATCTCTCAGGTGTGGCATTTACTCTTCCTGACCCCTGTGGTTGGAAGGGAGATTTGCCTCTGCAGAATTCTGGCAGCAGTCACAGCCGACACAAGTCATGTGGCAATTAATCACGGGCCGCCTTGGGACAAGGCTGCTGCTGCCAGCTTAAGTTGTTACTTCGACTGAATTCTATCTCGTGCGCTAATTGTTTGCATGTGGAGACCCTGTCTGCGTGGAGGGCGAGGGCCACCACTTCTGTTACTTTTGTGCCGAGAGATCCAAGTATCATGCTGGGTATCTGGTAAGATTTCAGCAAAGACTTTCTGAGGAAATAAGAAGCCAGTGCTGTTAGGAAGGCGTGGAACATGCCTAAGGGAGAACTGGGGGGAGGAGAATGGTGCCCATGGGGTACATGTGCGACAGGACATGAAGGGGAGAGACACCCCTGCCGAGTGAACACCTCTTCTGGGCTTGGCCTGATGTTGACACCTTCATGGATGAAATGCGTCCTCACCGCAGTCCCATGAGGAAGAGATTATTACAGCTATTTTACAGATGAGGTGAAGTGAAGCTCAGAGGGGTTGAGTCACTTGTACAAAGTCATACAATGGTGGCACCTTGTCTGACAACCTCATTCTTAACCTCAACCCTGCTAAATGGCCTTGAGCATCGCTAACGACCTGGAGTCGGAGGTCATCGAGTCCTTTTACTGATGAGGAATCAAACGGTAGAGGATGTCCGGGCCACAAGCAGAGGGCGGGTCATCTGCCTCTCTTCAGTCCTCCAGCTGCATCTACCCTGCACGCAGTCTCCATTCATAAATTCTACCAACACTGAAATACTTGCAGTATTTTCCAGTTCGATACATCCTTACTGAGGAAGCTTTCCTCGGCTGCCCAGACAGACCAGCTCGGCCCATGCGACGACTCCCAGTGCCGTGGATTGTGGTGCCAGCTTACCGCTGGGTCTCCTCCACGGGCTGCTTCTCGGTGGGCGGGGCCGGGCCCTGTCCATCACTGCGCTCCTGACGCCGTCAGGGTACCTGGTACAGAGTCTGTGCTTAGTAAGTGCTGGTCAGGGGTGTGGGATTCGACAGACATCCAGCTTAGAGCTCCGCATATACCTGGCAGCTTCAGGCATGACATAGATGGAGTCTAAAATAATGTATTTACAAATTACTTGGAAAGGATTCGAAGAGAGAAAAAAGGGACCAGGGCTGTAGATGAAACCACGCTATTAGGGACAGCAGAGTGGCTTCCATGAAACAACCTCTGCTACACACTTATTTCTTCTCGGTAATGTCTGTCAGACGAACCTAACTTTATTTACCTTTTCTTTTTTTTTATTTGGTTATATGATAATGCACATTTCTATACCTTCATGCTACTAAAGTAATTTTTTGGAATTACAGTTCTTAAACCAAGTGATATTTTGTGGTTCTTGTCCCTACCTTATAAAAAATGAAGATTCCATTAAACATTTATAATGGTTAATTCTGAGAGTTTAATATGGCAAACCTGGGAAAACAGAGCTGGGTCATCAAAGCCGAGGCAACTGAATGCTCCCCTTCAGCCACTAACCAGCATCATAAATGTTTACTTCAGGCCACTTTTAAACAGCACCACACACTCCCTTCACATGAAATCATTGACATTCTTTTACAGAGGTGGAGATGGAGGAAGCGAAAGCCCGCTTGGAGTCCTTTATCAAGGACTCTACTGCCTTTTGACAGTAGCCCTTCTCGCTGCATCTCCTGGGCCCACGCGTGCTTGCAGGACGTCTGTGACTCACCTGGGTGTGATCAGTCATGCAGGAGTCCTGCTTGGCGTCCCCTTCATGTTGAGGGCACCTTTGGGTCTATCTGTTCTCTCTTTTTCTACTAAAGTTCCCAGATTTGGTATTTGAGAGAGTAGTGCAGTGGTTAAAGCACTCAGCTGCCAACTGAAAGGTTGGCAATTCTAACCTACCAGCCACTCTGCAGGAGAACGATGTGGTAGTCTGCTTCCATAAAGACTTACAGCCTTGGAAACCCTATGGGGCAGTCCTACTCTGTCCTGTAGGGTCACTGTGAGTCGGAATCGACCTGACAGCTATGGGTTAGTGACTATGAGCATGGCATTTGGAGCTGGGAAGACCTGGCTTGGGTATACTATTTTGCTTTGCTCTGTGTCAGTTTTCTCGATGGCAAAATGGGCATAATAGTGACTCTATGGTGAGGGTTAAATGAGATCTTTGTGGAGCAGTCATTTCAGTGCTGCGCAGGGTAAGTATTCAGTGACTGTGGCTAGCACTCTTAGTTCTAGAAAGTACTCTCTTTTGGAACATGGGCATGGGGCTTCTCCTCTGTCCTTACACTGCAGGGAAAATGGGTGTGTTTTCACCTGCAGGGGTTCACCAGCCGAAGTAGGAAAGAAAGAGGGAAGGACAGCTCCTGGCTTAAAGGAGGCTACGATCCTGTCTCCATGGAGCTCCATGGCATCAAGCCAACCTGGAATCCACTGGCCGTGAGAGTTGGAAAGGACCCCAGAGGCCACCCAGTCCAAACTCCTCATTTTACAGATGGGGAAACTGAGGCTCAGAGAAGGGCACTGGCCTTGCCATAGATAGCAGTCTGGTAGGTGGCAAAACTACGGCTGGAAGCTAAGCCCCTTGGCCGACAGGGCACGTGACATGGTGCCTCTCTAAGTACGGTCCTTTGCAATTTGCTTTCACAGCTGCACTTTGAAAATGAGGATTGGTTGCAAAGTGAGAGCAAAGACCTTTATAATTTAGTTAGGGAAGGAAAGGAAAATGATGGGCTTTATAATTGCCGGAATCATAGTTCTAACTGGATTTACAGGGTAGAGGATTGATTGCAAGCGTGCTCCACAAACTTCCATCCTAATGCAATTAAGCCTTGCTGCCTCCAGCTCAGCCAATGACCCAGGTCAGGCCCCACGAGCTCCAGGGTGGGAAGTGGAAGCTCAGGCTGGACCAATCCTGGCTTCACGTCCTGAGCAAATCCTTGGGATAGGCAGGAACTTGCAATCCATCGTCCAAGTAGGCCATTGGCGCCATCACCAGCCTTAGCATCGGAGACTGACCAAAGCATCCTTCCAGCTACAGACTCCAGACGATTCTGGGGTGATTTGTGGGTGAAACCTTTGTGACTGCCGTACCCAGGCATTGGGCCAAGAGGGCCACGTCTGGGAGGATATCAAGTTGCCTTGAAGTTTCAATCACCTACAAGCTGTGTGAGCTGGGGCACAGTACTCACCATTCTAAGCCTTCACTGTCCCAGCTTTAAAATGGGGACAATAGTGGGGCACCTCCCGCCTCACAGAGTTCTTGTGAGTTAATATTTGTAAAGCACTTGGAACCATGCCTGGCATGCTCAGTAAGTGTTAAATAAATGAGTAAATAAATTAGCTGTGTCCCTGGGGACCGATGGGAACTTCAAGCTGGCAACTTCTGCCTCTGGCCACCTGGACTTCAGCCCTGCCATCCACTCCTCTGGTGGGATTGAGCCTGGCTCAATATCCTGGTTGAGGGGGGCAGGGCTGTGGTCCCTTTCTCTCCTCCTTCTGCCTGTTCCTGATATCACTTCCGTCCGATCCTCGACTGTGCCTGGGTTTGCTCTGCCTTTTGCACTTTGGAGACATGGGTCATGAGCCTCTCCACGGAGGAATCCAGTGCTGCCCCAGACCTGGGCCCCTGGGTCCAGCCCCGTCCACCCCAGCCTAGCACAGCTCACCTCCTCTGACTGGCTGTTGAACAATCATGGAGACACAGGTGGGAGGAATGAAACCCCTCCTGAAGGCAAACACTATGGAAATCCCAGAGACCTCCTGAGCTGCCCATGTTCGACTCACCTTTGAGTGGCAGTAATGGAAAGAAAACACATTATTTGGCCTCCTGTAGGCAAAACAGAGAGACTCCCAATGTCCCACCCTCCACCAAAGGCCCAACCACCTGACAGTCCACAGAGACAAATGTTTGCTGTCACCTGTAGTCCCAGGAGGGGAAGGCTCCCATAGGGGCCCATTTCCCATAGGGATATGGAACTAGCCCTTGGTGCTTACCCCTTCCTCACATCTGGTCTACCCAAACATCCAAATAAGGGGATCATTAAGTGAATATAGGAATGTTCCCAAGATGAAATCCTATGCAGCATGACAATATTTACAGTGTTATGTATTGAATTTAGTCCTCCAAAATGTGCTGTAAATCCTAACCTCTATGCTTGTGGTTATAATCCCATTTGGGATGGGCTGTCTTTGTTATGTTAATGTATCAGGGTTAATGTAGGGTGCCTCTTGAGTCAATCTCTTTTGAGATATAGAAGAGATTAAACAAGCTAGCAAAGAGAGATGGGGAAAGAGATGCCAGGTACATGAAGATCGCCCAGGAGCAGAAGCTCAGAAGAGACAAGGACCTTCCTCCAGAGCTGGCAGAGACGGAAAGCCTTCCCCTAGAGCCGGCACCTTGAATTTGGACTTGCAGTCTCTTGAACTGTGAGAAAATAAGCATCTGCTTGTTAAAGCCACCCACGTGTGGTATTTCTGTTATAGCAGCTCCAGATAAATAAGGCACAAAGAGTTTTCTGCCTACTGTGGCTCTGAAACCACCGTGCGGAATCTGGCTGCTCTTGTGGCGTGCACAAGGACGTAATCTCCTTGAGCACTTGTGATTGTTCGTATAATCTTTGCTGAAGCTTTGTGCAGGCCTAGGAGAGGTCACTCTGCATAAGGATGAGATTCCACTGAAAATCCCACTATACTCTCTAGCTGCCCAAGTGCCCTGCCGTAGCCCCGTCATGGAGGTCTTGCACTGTCTTACTGTTTCCCCTGCAGCACCCAGCACCCAGCATCACTGTCTTCACTCTCCTCCCCTCTAGATTTCCTTCTTGTTGTAGTTAGCTGCCGACAAGCCAGCTCCCGACTCACGGCGACCCTATGCACAGCAGAAGGAAACACTGCCTGGTCCTGCACCATCCTCATGATCAGCAGCAGATTGGACTGTTGTGATCCACAAGATTTTCAGAAGTAGATTGCCAGGCCTTTCTTCCTAGTCCATCTTAGTCTGGAACCTCCACTGAAACCTGTTCAGCATTACAGAAACACTCAAGCCTCCACCGACAGATGGGTGGTGGCTGTGTATGAGCTGCATTGGCTGGGAATCGAACCCAGGTCTCCTGCACGGAAGGTGAGAATTCTACCACTGAACCACCAATGTCCCCTCCTAGATTTCCTTAACCAAACCCGTTGCCACTGAGTCGATTCTGACTCATAGCAACCCTACAGGACAGAATAGAACTGCCCCTTAGGGTTTCCAAGGAGCAGCTGCTGGATTCGAACGGCTGATTTTCTGGTTAGCAAAATCTGTTTCTTGTAGGCATGAAGAGCCGTCGAGTTCTCTCCCAACTTGTATGCCCCATCTCATCCTGGGACTCCCCAAGCCAGATGCCATCCGCATAGCCAGACTCTCCCTTCTTACAAGGCAGTTGAGACCATAGTTTTTGCCACTTGAGCAGGTCCTTTGAAGCCCCACCCCCGCCACCACCACATACCACAAGCAGCTTCCAGCTGTGCCTCTCAGACTTCAGGGTGCATCAGAATCCGCTGGATGGCTGGGAAAGCATAGATGCTGGTCCCACCCAGTGTTTCTGATTCAGCAGGTTTGGGATGGGACCTGAGAATCTGCATCCCTAACAAGTTCCCTGGTGATGCTGATGCCACTGGCCTGGGACCACACTTTGAGAACCAATGACTTGGAGTATTTCTCCAAAACACATAGAAGATTCTCCCCAAGAGTAGTTTTGATGAACAGTATTTTCTCCATTTTGTCCATAATATTATCATCGTGGGGTGGGGGCGGGGGCGGGGGTGGGTACTTATGTAAAAATGTTTGTGTCTGGGGCATTTGCTTCCCAGTTTCACCAGAAAGCCAGAGAAGGGGACCCCAGACCACCCGTCTGCTAGGTTTGCTTGACTAAAGAGATCCAGATTGGGACCCACAGTTTGGAAAGAGAATTTTCTATTACCCAGGGCAACACTCATGGTTTCCAGGCCCGGGAGGGTGCCAGCATCCCGAGCAGGACTGGGCCTGCAGGGGCGTGGTCTCAGGGGCCCCAGGAGCCAGGTCAGAGAGGTAGACCAGTCAGCACATGTGCCAGTGTGCATTCAGTCACCAAGGGCATGTTAGAGATGGCCAAGGGCAAGTGGGCCTGCCTGTCCTGCTCCCAAGGCCCTTGTTCTGTGCCAGGGCAGACAAGGCCAAACCAGCATGTGCAAATATGAAGACAGCTTGGCCTTACGTTGGGACTGATGGAAAAGCCCTGGATGGTGGAAAGGCCTAGGGGCCCTTGTTCCAGTCCCAGTCAGGAAATTAGCTGGCGAAGCTTTCATCTTGAGCACTTCACGCCACCTTCCTGGGCTTTGGTGTCTCATTGGTAAAATGAAGGGCTCACACCAGATAGGAGTCCTGGGTGGTGCAAGCTGTTAAGGACTTGACTGCTAACTGAGAGGCTGGTGGTTCAGAATCCACCCAGAGGTGTGACAGAAGACAAGCCTGGAGATCTGCTTCCAAAAGTTTACAGTCTTGAAAACCCTATGGAGCACAGTTCTACTCTGCACACATAAGGTCACCATGAACTGGAACTGACTCAATGGCAACTGGTTTGGGTTTTGATTTTACAGTAGATAATGCCCTCTGCTCCATAAGACTCTATGGCCAAATGGGTGCTCAGGGCCTACATTTAATTTCTCCATTGTGTTGTTGGGTGTCGTGGGGTTCTGACTCATAGTGACCCCATCTGACAGAGTAGAACTGTCCTATGGGATGTCCTAGGATGTAATCTTTTATGGAAGCAGGTTGCCAGGTCTTTCTCCCAAGGAACAGCTGGGTGGGTTTCAACCACCAACCTTTTAGTTAACAGTGGAGCGCCTAATCATTGCACCACCAGGGCTCTGTAGTTCTCCGTTAGTATTGTCTATTTTTTTTTTTTTTAATATATATTTTATTGTACTTCAGGTGAAAGCTTACAGAGCAAATAGTTTCTCATGAAATAGTAGTACACATGTTGTTTTTTGACATTGGTTAACAACCCCACAACGTATTAAGCCTCTAAATTCTCAACCTTTTTTTTTGATGAAAATTACAGATGGCCAAAGATACACCGTTTCAAAAATTTCTACATTCACAGTTCAGTGACATTGACTACGCTCTTCCAACTGTGCTGTTATTCTCACTTAAGATGAAGGCTTACAGAAAAAATAGTTTTTCATTTAACAATTACTACACATGTTGCCCTATGACAATGGTTAACAATCTCACAGCACATCAAGAATATCCTTACTCCACCTTGTATTCCCTATCACCAGGGGGCTTCCTTGTCCCCTTCTGTCTTCTGGACCTTGTCAGTGGACTATTGTACCTCTTTAGTCTCATTTGTTTATTTATTTATTTATTTATTTATTTATTTTTATTTTATTTAAACACCATTTCAAAACTTTTTACTTACACATTTAAGTGATATTGACTATGCTCTTCCAATTGTGCTGCCATTCTCGCCCAAGATGAAGGCTTACAGGACAAAACAGCCTCCCATTTAATAGTTACTACAAATGTTGCCCTATAGCAGTGGTCAACAATCTCACAATACATCAACAGTGTCCTTATTCAATTTGTGTTCCTTATCATCAGTTTCCTACTCTCCCTCTGCCTTCTGGCCCTTGTCACCGGACTCCTGTACATCGTTAGTCCCATTTAGTTTTACTGGGGTGTCCATTCCCAGGCTTAACATCGAACCTTGAAGGTAACTTCCCCTCTGAGCTGAAAGGGTGTCTGGGGGCCACACTCTCGAGGTTTCTCTAGTATTCTTTAGGCCAGTATATCTGGTCTTCTTTTTTTTTTTTTTTTTTTGGGAATTAAAATTATACTCTACATCCTACTCCAGCTCTGCCCAGAACCCTCTGTTGTGATCCTGGTCAGAGGAGTCATTGGTGGTAGCCGGGCACCATCCAGCTGTACTGGGCTCAGTCCCGTGGAGGCCTTGGTAGCTGTGGACCATTAGTCCTTCGGACTAATCTTTTCCTTGTATCCTGTTCTCTTCGTTCTCCCTTGTTCCCGAAGGGATGAGATCAGTGGAGTATCTTAGATGGCCGCTCATAGGCTTTTAAGACCCCAGACACTACTCACCAAGGTAGAATGTAGAGCATTATCTTTATAAGTAGTGTCATGCCAATTGAGCTAGATGTTCCCCGAGATCATGGTCCCCAGAGCCCTCCGTCCAACAACTCAGTCCCTCG
This sequence comes from Dugong dugon, assembly GCA_030035585.1. Classification (NCBI taxonomy): domain Eukaryota; kingdom Metazoa; phylum Chordata; class Mammalia; order Sirenia; family Dugongidae; genus Dugong; species Dugong dugon. The sequence goes on along the minus strand of CM057481.1, from coordinate 22,212,920 downwards.
GGGGGTTTGGATGTGTCTATAGGGCCTCCATGACCTTTCCTTGTGCAGGTTGTGTTAGTTTCCCCTGTACTATGTACTATCTCATCTCTCACCCAAGTTACCACTTACCTATTACCTATTTAGTATTCCCCCCCCCTCCCATCCCTGGTAACCAACAAGGATTGTTACATTTTGCATGTGAATTTTTTCATGGGTTTTTACAATAGAGGTCTCATACAATATTTGTCCTTTTGTGATTGACTTATTTCACTCAGCATGATGTCCTCCAGTTTCCTCCATGTTATGAGATGGTTCACCGATTCATTGTTCTTTCTCATTGCATAGTACTCCATTGTGTGTATGTACCATAGTTTGTGTATCCATTCGTCTGTTGATGGACATCGAGGTTGTTTCCATCGTTTTGCTATTGTGAATAATGCTGCCATGAACATAGGTGTGCATATGTCTATTCGAGTGATGACTCTTATTTCTCTAGGATATATTCCTAGGAGTGGGATTGCTGGATCGAATGGTACGTCTATTTCTAGCTTTCTGAGGAAACGCCATATCATTTTCCAAAATGGTTGTATCATTTTGCATTCCCACCAGCAGTGTATAAGAGTTCCCGTCTCCCCGCAGCCCCTCCAACATTTGTTATTTCCAGTGTTTTTGATTCGTGCCAGTAATGCCGGGGTGAGATGGTATCTCATTGTGGTTTTAATTTGCATTTCTCTAATGGCTAGTGATCGCGAGCATTTCCTCATGTGTCTGTTGGCCATTTGAATGTCTTCCTTGGTGAAGTGTCTGTTCATTTCCTTTGCCCATTTTTTGATAGGATTGGTTGTCTTTTTGTTGTAGAGGTGTTGGATTTTCTTGTAGATTATGGAGATTAGACCTTTGTCTGACTTGTACTGTCCAAAAATTTTTTCCCAGTCTGTAGGTTCTCTTTTAACTCTTTTGGTGAAATCTTTTGAAGAGCATAGATGTTTGATTTTTAGAAGATCCCAATTATCTAGTTTATCTGTTGGGTTTTTTGTGTTGATGTTTATGGTTTGTATCCTGTTAATGCCATGTATTAAGGTCTGAAGTGTTGGTCCTATTTTTTCTTCTATGAATTTTATAGTTTGAGGCTTTATATTCAGGTCTTTGATCCATTTTGAAGTAGTTTTTGTATATGGTGTGAGGTATGGGTCCTGTTTCATTTTTCTACAAATGGATATCCAGTTTTGCCAGCACCATTTGTTAAAAAGACTGTCTTTTCCCCATTTGATGTATTTTGGGCCCTTGTCAAAAATCAGGTGACCATAGGTGGATGGATTTACATCTGAGTTCTCAATTCTGTTCCATTGGTCAATGTCTCTGTTGTTGTACCAGTACCAGGCTGTTTTGAGTACTGTAGCTGTATAGTAGGTTCTCAAGTCAGGTAGTGTGAGTCCTCCAACTTTATTCTTCTTCTTCAGTAGTGCTTTACTTATTCGGGGTTTCTTCCCTTTCCATATAAAGTTAATAATTAGTTTTTCCATCTCTTTGAAGAATGTTGATGGCATTTGTATCGGAATTGCATTGTATTTGTAAATTGCTTTAGGTAGAATTGCCATTTTCACAATGTTGAGTCTGCCTATCCATGAGCATGGTATGTTTTTCCATTTATGTAGATCCCTTTGGGTTTCATGCAGCAGTGTTTTGTAGTTTTCTTTGTATAGGTCTTTTATATTCCTGGTCAGATTTATTCCTAAGTATTTTATCTTTTTAGGGGCTATTGAAAATGGTATTGATTTCCTGATCTCCTTTTCATCGTTCTCTTTACTGGTGTATAGGAATCCAACTGATTTTTGAATGTTTATCTTGTATCCTGCTACTCTGCTGAATCTTTCTATTAGTTCCAGTAAATTTCTCGTGGAGTCTTTAGGGTTTTCTATGTATAGTATCATATCATCTGCAAACAGGGAGAGTTTAACTTCTTCATTACCAATTTGGATGCCCTTTATTTCTTTCTCTTGCCTTACTGCTCTAGCGAGAACTTCCAGCACAATGTTAAATAGGAGTGGTGATAAAGGGCATCCTTGTCTTGTTCCTGTTTTCAGGGGGAATGTTTTCAGCCTTTCTCCATTAAGAATGATGTTGGCTGTTGGTTTTGCATAGATGCCCTTTATGATGTTGAGAAATTTCCCTTCTATACCTATTTTATTGAGAGCTTTTATCAGGAATGGGTGTTGGACTTTGTCAAATGCCTTTTCTGCATCAATTGAGATAATCATGTGATTTTTTTCTTTCCTTTTATTTATGTGGTGGATTACGTTGATGGATTTTCTAATGTTAAACCATCCTTGCATACCTGGTATGAATCCTACTTGGTCGTGGTGTATTATTTTTTTGATATGATACTGAATTCTATTGGCTAAAATTTTCTTCAGAATTTTTGCATCTATATTCATGAGAGATATTGGTCTGTAATTTTCTTTTTTTGTGATGTCTTTGCCTGGTTTTGGTATCAGCGTTATGCTGGCTTCATAGAATGAATTTGGAAGTGTTGCTTCCTCTTCTATGCTCTGAAATAACTTGAGTAGAACTGGTACGAGCTCTTCTTTAAATGTTTTGTAGAATTCTCCAGTGAAGCCATCTGGGCCAGGGCTTTTTTTGCTTGGGAGTTTTTTTATTACCTTTTCAATCTCTTCTCTTGTTATGGGTCTGTTCAGATTTTCAATATCACTTTGTTGTAGTTTGGGTAGGCCGTATGTTTCTAGAAATTTATCCATTTCCTCTAGGTTTTCAAATTTGTTGGAATATAGTTTTTCATAATATTCTGTTATAATCCTTTTTATTTCAGTTGGGTCTGTTGTAATGTCCCCCATTTCATTTCTTATTTGGGTTATTTGTGCCCTCTGCTGTTTTTCTTTTGTCAGTCTGGCCAGTGGTTTGTCGATTTTGTTGATTCTTTCAAAGAACCAACTTTTGGTTTTGTTGATTCTTTCTATTGTTTTTCTGTTCTCTATTTCATTGATTTCTGCTCTGATCTTTACTATTTCCTTTCTTCCAGTGGTTGTAGGCTTTTTTTGTTGTTCTCTTTCTATTTGTTTGAGTTCTGTAGTTAATGTTTTGATTTTGTCCCTTTCTTCTTTTTTGATATGTGCATCTATTGCTATAAATTGTCCTCTGAGGACTGCCTTTGCTGTGTCCCAAAGGTTTTGGTATGATGTGTTTTCATTTTCATTTGATTCTAGGAATTTTTTAATTCCATCTCTGATTTCTTCTATTACCCATCGATGTGTAAGCAGATTATTATTCAGTTTCCATGTGTTTGATTTTTTTTCCTTGCTCTTTCTAGTGTTAATTTCTACCTTGATGGCATTGTGGTCAGAGAAGATACTGTGAATTATCTCAGCATTTTGGATCTTGTTGAGGATTGCTCTGTGGCCTAAGATGTGGTCTATTCTGGAGAACGTTCCATGTGCATTGGAAAAGAATGTGTACTTTGCAGCGGTTGGATGGAGTGTTGTATATATGTCTATGAGGTCCAGTTGGCTGATTGTGTCCTTTAGGTCTTCTGTATCTTTGCTAAGTTTCTTTTTAGTTGTTCTGTCCTTTACTGAGAGTGGTGTGTTGAAGTCTCCTACTATTATTGTGGAACTGTCAATTTCTCTTTTCAGTGCTGTTAGAGTTTTTTTTATGTATTTTGGAGCCCTGTCATTGGGTGCATAGATATTTATTATGGTTATGTCTTCCTGATGGATCATCCCCTTAATCATTATATAGTGTCCTTCTTTGTCTTTTATGGTAGATTTTGTTTTAAAGTCTATTTTATCTGAGATTAGAATTGCCACTCCTGCTCTTTTTTGATAGTTGTTAGCTTGATATATTTTTTTCCAACCTTTGATTTTTAATAAATTCACATCTTTGTTTCTAAGATGTGTCTCTTGTAGACAGCAAATAGATGGATCCTGTTTTCTTATCCATTCTGCCACTCTCCGTCGCTTTATGGGTGCATTGAGTCCATTTACGTTCAGTGTAATTATTGATAGATGTGAGTTTGTTGCTGTCATTTTGTAGTGCTTTTTTTTGTGGTGCTGAAGTTTTCTTTGTTCTTCTTACTCTCTTGTGCTGAGTTCCTTTTGTTTGTGGATTTTGTGTTCATTTCTTTTGTTTTTGTAGGTTTTGTTTTTGTTGAGACTTTATGTTTTTCGTCTTTATTTTTATGAGTTGGTTTGTTAACTTTTTTTGTGGTTACCATGAATTTTACCCTTATCTTTATAATTTTGAAGCAGTCTACCGTTACTTGGTATCGCCTTGCCTTCTTCTCCTTTAGAAGGTTCTATACCTATGCCGTTTGTTCCCTCTTTCATTGTTTTGATGTTGTTGTCATCCTTTGATTGATTTCTCTGATTCCCTGTTGTATATCTTTTGTTTTTGGAAAGTCGTCTGTAGTTCAGTTCCTAGAATGGTATCTGGTTCATGTGAACCTGCATCCTAGGTCCTAGGTCCTGCCTGAGGGCTTAAGCTGTTTGTCCTCAGATCGAAGAACTCCCTTTAATAATTCTTGTAAGTTTGGTTTGACTTTTGCATATTCCTTTAGTTTCTGTTTATCTGGAAATGACCTAATTTCACCATCAAATCTGAATGAGAGTTTTGCAGGATATATTATTCTTGGCTGGCAATTTTTTTCTTTCAAGATTTTATATATGTCATCCCATTGCCTTCTTGCCTGCATGGTTTCTGCTGAATAATCTGAGCTTAGTCTTATTGTTTCTCCTCTGTATGTGACTTCTTGTTTTTCCCAAGCTGCTCTCAGGATTCTTTGTTTGTCTTTAGTTTTAGCGAGTGTGAATATGATATGTCTTGGTGATTTTCTTTGGGGTCTATTCTATATGGGGTTCGTTGAGCTTCTTGGATGACCAGCTTTTCATCTTTCATGATATTGGGAAAGTTTTCTGTCAGCAGTTCCTCAATGATCCTCTCTGTGTTTTCTGTTTTCTTCCCCTGTTCTGGTATGCCAATCACTCGTAAGTTTTTGCTTTTAATTGTGTCCCACATAACTCTCAGGGTCTCTTCATTTTTCTTTGTTCTTTTTTCTGAGTTTTCCTGAAACAGAGTTGTATCCAAGTGTTTGTCTTCAGTTCCACTGATCCTGTCTTCCATGGTTTCAAATCTACTTCTCAGCCCTTCTATGACACCGTCCATTTCTGAAATCTTGTTGTTTATCTTTTGGATTTCTAATTGTTGTTTTTGTATAATTTCGAGTTGTGAATTTATTTTGGCATTTTGTTCTTGCATCATCTTCCTGAATTCTTCCAATTTTTTGTCTGTATTTTCCATAAATTTGTCTATTTTTTCCTCATGTTTGTCAGCTTTTTGCCTCAGTTCTTGGAAAATTCCGAGTATTAGTGATTTGAGTTCCGTATCAGGTACTTCTAGTGCATTTTCTTCCACAGGAGAGTTATCTGGTGTTTTAATTTGGACGCCTATTGGAGCCATCTTGTCTTGTTTTTGTAAATGTTTTGATATCGTTTGCTGTTTTCGGGGCATTCAGTAGATATTTCTCTCGTTTATTGATTGTAGATTTTTTTTTTTTTTTCGTTCTTGTGGTACAGCTGGGCAGATCTAGCTGAGGAGGAGCCACTGGGATGGGTTGCTTGTGGCACTCACCGCAGCCACCAGGACGGTCGGTAGTCAGTGCTGGGCAGGTTCCAATAGGGCGTGCCTGCACCGCTTGGTGATGTGATGTCTAGTGCACGGTGCAGGTAGGTAGGGTGCAGCGGGAAGATGGTTATGTGTGAAGCTAAGCTGGATATGGGAGAGAGGAGAGAGGAGGAGGAGCAAAAAGCGTACAAACATAAAAGAATGCTAGGGGAGTTTGTCGTTGGAATGTACAGATGAGAGACTATGGGATGTAGGAAACCAGAAGGGGGAAGAGAAAGAAAAGGAAAGAATGACCAAATGAAAATCAGAAAAGTTAAAAAACTGCAAAGTTCCCAGGGATCGCACCGATGCAGCTATGAGGTCTGGGGGAGTCGGTCTCAATTTTCACAGCTCAGCCTGGCCAGAAGGTACAGAGGCATACATCGCCTGGTATTCAGGGATCAGAAAGAGAAGGAAGAGATAGAGGGACAAGAAATTAAGCAATGAAGAAAGACAAAAGAGAAAAAGAGGTAAAATATGACAAAACTAATCAAAAAAGGAAGAAAAATAAAATTGAGAAAAAAAAAAAAAAAAAAGGGCAACACCAGCAGTCAGTGCCTACAAATGGGACCCAGAGAGCCCCCACTCAGGGGCACGAATTCCAAGAAGCTGATAGTCTCGGGGTTAAGTGACCGTGGCCACGGGAAGCAGAGGGGCCAACGAACAAAGGCCCCAGGATCCCACCCGCGCGGGAGCCCAGACCTGGAAACAGCCACACGCCCGAACGCAGCCCTACAGCCCCGCAGGAGAGAGCAGAGACGGCCCTCGGAACCAGGCACCCAGGCAAAAGGAGGGGGAGGCGGCAGAAAAAGGTCCGCTAGGTGCCAGCAAATGGCTCCCAGAAAGCCCCCAGCCCGGGCGCGCGGAACCCAAGCACCGGCGCCCCCCCGCCCAGGGACCCCGGCCACGGAAAGCAGAGGGGTGAACGAACAAAGGCCCCGGGATCCCACCCCCGCGGGAGCCCAGACCCAGAAACAGCCACACGCCCGCACGCAGCTCCACAGACCCGCAGGAGAGAGCAGAGACAGCACCCGGACCCAGGCACCCAGGCAAAAGGAGGGGGAGGCGGCAGAAAAAGGTCCGCTAGGTGCCAGCAAACGGCTCCCAGAAAGCCCCCAGCCCGGGCGCGCGGAACCCAAGCACTGGCGCCCCCCCGCCCAGGGACCCCGGCCACGGAAAGCAGAGGGGTGAACGAACAAAGGCCCTGGGATCCCACCCACGCGGGAGCCCAGACCCAGAAACAGCCACACGCCCGCACGCAGCCCTACAGCCCCGCAGGAGAGAGCAGAGACGGCACTCAGAACCAGGCACCCAGGCAAAAGGAGGGGGAGGCGGCAGAGAAAGGTTCGCTAGCTGCCAGCAAACGGCTCCCAGAAAGCCGCCAGCCCAGGCGCGCGGAATCCAAGCACCAGCACCCCCCAGCCCAGAGACCCTGGCCACGGAAAGCAGGGGATCCCCAGCTGAGGCGGAGAGGGGTGGGTGGTGGGAGAGCGCGCACCGCAGTTTACCGGTCGTTCTGTCTCCGACCAGATGCTCTGCAAGGCTGCTCTCCCGTTTGCTGGTCTCCGATAGGAATCCAAGATGGTGGATCCGCGCTGCGTTAGCTGGTAAGGAATCTCTGCCTGAGTCTCTCCTCGCTCTCCGTTCTCTTTTAGTATTCTCACTCCGTTTGGTGTTTGGCTGAGTTCTTTATCTCTTCATTTGGTGTTCTAGGGTTTCAGGATTGTTGATTCTCTGTTAGGCTTAGTTTTTCGGATCTTTGCTGTGGAGGGACGGCGTGGTGTTTCTGCCTAGAGCGCCATCTTGCCCCTCTCTAGTATTGTCTATTTTTCAGGGAGGAAGGAATAGCCGAGTTCTTCCAAGAACTTGGGCCAGCTTCTTCTTGATGGGTTTTGCAGCTTCCTTTGTTATGAGAGAACTTGGTCCCTGAGAAGCACATTTTTGACAAGTGGGAGCAGGACATCGAGGGAGCACAGGTGGCGAGGGGTGGCATACTCGGCTTCCAGATGGACTCCATGGGCAACGTGGTAAAGGCTGGAACACGGGAGACTGTCACTCAGGCCTCTCTGGACTGCAGCCCTGCCTGTTAAATATGGATGTCGATAGCTAACGTGAAGGGAGGGACTGAGGACAATGTAACCGTGAGCAGGAGCGTGTCTTTATCAGTGTTCTTCCTGGAGCAGCGACGGGATTTGGCATTGCCTGTTACGGTGCTGTGGGAATTTGGGGGTCGGATCCTATAATCAGACTGGTCCCAGGACTTCCGAGGGGTCCCATCTGCCAGCAGGGGCTGGTGGCCACGCCAGGCTCTGGCAGGGCCCCTTTCTGGCCAGATGGGGCTGTCCTTTTGACTTCCGGGCAGACCCAGGCTCAGGCCCTTCCCCACCCTCTTCCGTGCGGCGTCCCTCTTCCAGGGTGACTTGGGATTCTCTGACAGCTAGCTGAGCACTTCATACCTCGTTGAAAAGTCACCACTATAATTACCAGATCATTAACAGGGGATTTTGAAAAGGCACTTCAAAGCATCTCGTCAGAATTGCTAAAACAGGTGTAAAAGCATATCTGGGCCGAGAGTAGCCGATTTAAAGGGATGCCGGGGATTGAAGGGTAGGTGTTAATTAAAGTGGGCTGAGCAGCATCCAGGATAGGTAACCTTCTGACGTAAGCATGGTAACAATCTCCTGGCAGTGGGAGGAGGCCTGACAATTTTAGACAAAACACAGACGCACAGACTTTACCGCTCCCTTTATACTTTTAGGAAGGAATTTGGTCTAAATCCTAGGTCTTCCTTAGCGTGCCTCTGCCTGTTGTGGTGCAGTTCATATAGAATGAACATGAACAAACCTTCCCACTACACATGCTTTATATTAATTTTACTAATTAAGATTAATGAGGTGAGACACCTACACATCAAATGCCTAAATGGCCAGGGTAGGATGTGCAGACAAGCTTTGCCTTCAGCAGAAGTCCTTCAGGAAGGAAGATAACAATGGTTATGTCTCCGACAGATGGGCTGTTAAGCTGCTACTCATAAAAGAAACCACTTTGCTGAAATTTTACTATTAGTTGTTGCACCATGACTATCCTGAATATTGTTTGGATGGATAGAAAATCCTTCCCTGCCTGGAAACTTGTTGCCCACTCACAACTGAGCTCTGGGTAGCAGCAGACTGGAACGCGGGTCTTTAGCTTTCTGACATTGTCTAAGTCAGTGGGTTTCCTCCTTGGCTACATATTAGAATCACAGGGAGCTTTCTAAGGTCCCGGGGTGGTGCAAATGGTTTGTACTCAGGGACGGATTACCCAATAAATAAGGTAAGCAGAGGCTTGCTTGTGCTTACTTAATAATAAAAGATGTGCTGAAACCCATGTGAAATTGTGCACTACAGATTCGTAAGTAAACACAAGTAAGCCCGTCTGTACCTTGCATACTGTAAGCCAGTGCATACTGGGCTTACTGGTTAATCCACCTGTTTGCACGTGACTACTAACCTGAAGTTTGGCAGTTCAAACCTGACCAGTGGTCCCATGGAAAAAAGGCCTGGTGATCTGCTTCCATGAATATTACGGTCAAGAAAATCCTATGGAACAGTTCTACTCTGTAACACATGAGTTCTCATGAGTTGGACTCAACAGCAATGGGTTTGGTTTTTTGGTTTGGGGAGCTTTCTAGTAAAACAGGTGCCAGAGACTCACCTAAGAGATACGGAATCAGAATCTTTGAGAATGGAGTCCAGGCACCTGTTCAGGGCGATTCTTGTGCAATTTTCAGGGTACTGGTATTTGAGAAGGGGAGCCCTGGTGGTGCAGTGGTTAAGAGCTCAGCTGCTAACCAAAAGGTCGGCAGTTTGAATCCACCAGTTGCTCCTTGGAAACCCTCTGGGGCATTTCTACTTTGTCCTACAGGGTCACTATGAGTCGGAATCAACTTGACAGCAACAGGTTTGGTTTTTTTTGGTTGATGTTTGGGAATCACAGGGAGCCAAAAATACTTCTAGTGAACTTTTTAAATATGTATTCAAAACCACATCCAAGCACAATTGCTTTAAAATGTCCTCTGGATCTTCAGCAATGTTACCTCCAGGATGGCTGATATGCGAGACACGTTTCCTAGATGCCAGACAGAGACTGTGAGCCAAGCACAGGAGGGGTGGGCACGTGGTGACCATCTTTAGCTTGGACCAGTGGATGTCTAGCACTGTGTGGGCTGGCGGAGCAACGTGTGAAGCAGCCAGCAGTTCATGGGCCTTGATATTTAGAATGCAGCAAACTCTACCTAGGCTATCATGCTATCCGGGCACAATTTGCTAAAGTGTGACTGTGTCAATTTGTGCATGAGACCAAGCATGCTGTGTGGGCACAGATGGTTCAACCTGTCCTCCCCACCCTAGATTCTCTGCCTGACCCCTGGATGGTGGGCCATGCAGCCCAAAGCTACCCCAAAGCAGCTTCATTGCAGCCTTTGTGGCAAAGGGAAGTGCTGAGTAGCCCCCGAGGGGAGAGTGATGAGAGGTGCTGTGCTGGGTGGTCCCAGAGGGAAGGAGGATGATGGGAGGCGCTGGGTGGTCCTAGAAGAGGATGGAGGTGATGGGAGATGCTGGGTGTCCCAGAGAGGAGGAGGGTGATGGGAGGTGCTGGGTCGCCCCAGAAGAGGACGGAGGTGATGGGAGGTGCTGGGGGCCCCAGAGGGAAGGAGGGTGATCTGTAGAAGGCAGTGGCAGGGAGGAGGGTGCCACCAACTAGATGGGAATCCACAACTTAGTAGACGTTCTGTAACTCACAGACCAACAGCCTGGCCCCTCAAGTCCCTCTATGTGCTGGTATTAACTTGTCCTTTCGGATTTTATTAAAGTTACCTCAAAATCTGACCCACGTATGATAGGCAACCTGATGCCCCTCCCAGGGTCTCTGGGCATTGTTGGGGCACTCACATTGCTCCTGGCTGCCTCTGGCCCTGATTCCTTCTGCTCTGTGCTGGTGTATTTCCATGTAGGATATCACCCACCTAACTCAGCCCCAGAGTCCCACCAGCTCATTTGAGGCTTGAGGTAGAGCCGGCTTCTAGCCTTGTTCAGTGGAGCCCAGAGACATCACAAGGACACTTTTGCCCTCAGCCTGGTCCTGCTCCTTCACACATACGCCGCACCCCAAGTCCTCATGCTATTATAAGAGCAAAGTACACATTCCATTCCTGGCCCATTTCCTCCTCGTCTAGCATCTCCTCACCCCTCAGAAACTTCTGACACCTCACCTTCCGGTGCAACAGTGCCAGTACTGAGACCTCCAGCTTCGAAAGACGGGTAGAAAGACCACAGGAGGGAGAGAGAGGGACTAACCCCCTGTGCGGCTCAATAATATGGCTTCAGCATGCAAATCAAATAGCCAGAGATGAGATTCTGCAGGCATAGGCCAATTACATGCAAATTTCAGGCAAATCATATGCAAATACTCATGTGATTCTGCCCAGGATTGCACCTGCTTAGATGTGTCTCCCAGGAGTAGGCTAGTAGAGGTCATTGGTAAAGTGCATTCAAGGTCTGGGGGCCAATGGGCCAGGGAGGAGAATGGTGGCTTCTTAAGCCCCACCTGCAGGTCAGGACATTTGACATAAGTCATTTGCTCAACTAACACTTATTGAGTGGCTGCTGTGTGTCCGACATGGTAACAGAGACAGTGAAATGAAAGAGAAGCAGGTTGCTCCCCTCAGGGAATGCATAGATGAATCAGGACACAGACAAGTAAACAGAAGGGGTTCATGAGAGCTTGGAAAAGGCAAAAGATGGCAGCATGTACAGGACACTGTGAGGCATAGAGCAGGGCCATCTAAATCAGACTGGGAAACCCAGGAAGCTTCCCGGAGGCAGTGATGCTTGAGCTGAGTTTTGAAGGATGAAGAGGAGATACCAAGTTAAAGGAGGGAAAAGGTGTTCCAGGCTGCTTGGCCCATTAGGTAGATGAGTATGGCGGTGGGAGGGGTGCATGTGGGAGAGGAGAGATGAGGGGAAAAGGACTGGTGAGACTCAGGAGCCTGATCAGGAAGGGCTTTCGGCACTGAGCTAAGAAGGTGGAGCTTTTTTTCTGAAAAGTGAGGCTTTAAGCAGGAGGGTAATGAGCCAAGGAGATATTTTGGGACGCTCTTGGACTGCAGAGTGGGATGTGGATTGGAGCAGGTCCAGATGGGGCAAAGAGGCCAGTCAGGAGACTGGTAGTGAGTGGTGGGAGTGACAAGGAGGTGGAAATAATTGTGGGGAGCCTAAAATAGGGCTCTGTGATCCACTGGAGTCCCGGGGTGGTGCAAACGGTTAAGCATTCAGCTGCTAACTGAAAGGTTGGTGGTTTGAGTCCACTCAGAGGCCCCTCGAAAGAAAGGTCTGGTGATTTACTTCTGAACAATCAGCCAGTGAAAACCCTATGGAACACAGCTCTACTCTGACACACGTGGAGTTGCCATGAGTTGGAATCGACTGGACGGCAACTGGTGACCCATCAGTTGTGGAGGAGGATGTGAAAAAGGGATCCTGTATCCTCAGCAGGTTTGGGGCTTGGGAGACTGAGAGCGGGACCGTGGGAACAACGCATGGGAGGACAATTCTGTTTTGGCCATGGCTGGTGTGAGGAGCTGTGGGATATCCATGACGTCTCACACTGTCTTAGGTCAGGTTCTCTAGGAATGAGTATTTTATTTGAATGCAAGTAGGTTATTGTGGAAAGGAGTCCCGGCGGCACAATGGTTAAGCACTTGGCAGCCAACTATAAGGTTAGCAAGTTGAACCTGCCAGTGGCTCTGCAAGAGAAAGACCTGGTGATCTGCTCCTATAAAGATTTACACCCTTGAAAACCCTATGGGGGCAGTTCTCCTGTGTCACATGGGGTTGGGTCACTGAGTCAGAACCGACTCCATGGCACCTAACAACAACAACGGTTTGTTGAGGAAGGGCTCTCAAGAGAAGTGAAGGAGTAAGGGAGGGGGAGGCAGGACAGGGGCCCGGAGGAAGCCAGGCTCAGGTGGTATCCCAGACGGAGTCCCGTGGACAGCGGCCTCAGCTCAATCCGCAGGGGATTCTGGGGTGTCAGCTACTCCTCTGAGCCTCCCGAAACAGGGCAAAGGGCTGGGTGTTCATATTCCCACTCCTGCCTGCCATGCGCTGATGGCCTCCCTGGGCGGGGGTGGGAGGTAAATTTGCAGGCACTTTCCGGTCTTTGTATGAAGGCAAAGGCGCCAGTGTCTTGAGCGTGGTCCTCCCATAAACAGTCCCTTTTTCTGCTGCATCAGGCAACTCCCCTTGGATGCAAAGGTCAGTTCGGCTCCGCTAGCCATGAGCACAGGGTTGAGGATGGAGATGGAGCTGGCACTGATGTTTTGTCTGATGGACTAGGACAAGCAGAGTGTGAAGGGAGAGCCCTTGGAAGCTGGGGCAGGGCACGCAGAAATAGCAAAAGCCATCTGAGGGTATCTGGGCAGGGTGATCTGTACCCACGCAGTCCTCACCCTATGCCACTGCTCTGCGAAGTAAGTGCACCCACTTTTTGCAGATAAGGGCACCAGATTCAGAGAGGTGAGACAAATTGCCCACGGCCACACAGCTAGCAAGCCCTGGAACCCAGGGCCTGTATGGTCCCACTCTGCCTTACGCATCTCACAGCCGCTGTATAATAAAGAGGGCGCCCACTGTCAAGGCAAACGAGCCACGTGGCAACCACTTCGCTCCCACAGCAACCGGAAGAGCCATTGTCACTCCCAGTTTGCAGAGTCAGCTGCTCTGGGGCACACGGCTAGTAAGTGAACCAAATGGGATTTGAACCCAGGTCTGTCTGACACTAAACTCCACCCCTAAGACATCGTAATCCACTACCCCAGGACTTCTAGTTGGAGGCACCATTGCAGAGCTCATGGGGGGAGGCCAGGGAGACTATCTGAGGTCTGTTGGGAGGTACTTAATCTTCCTTGGCAAGAAGGTGGAAAGATCCAGACCCGTACTGAAGGTAGTGAAGACAGCCCTGGCCTCCACCCGGCCCGGAGTCCACAGGAGAGAGGGCTGGTTTCTGGTAGTTCTGTTGCTAGCAATTCCTGAAAAGGTAGTTTTGCAAACAATGCTGAGAAGCTGATGGTGGCAATAAATTACCACGTGAAAGGAATTATTTTTATCCTTTCTGTGTCTGGGGCTCTGAGGAATGTAGCAAACAAAGACAGGTTGAATAGGATCTGTATGTGTGGGCATGAAGGTGTGTATGCTCTGTGTGTTTAAATTCGTGCCCGCTTCTCAGCTGGATGAAAAGCGTTACACGGGCACTAGACCTTTCCACCCTAGGAGGTCTTCACAGGAGTCCAAGACGCTACATCTTTCCTGCAGACCCTTTACCTTTATCTAAAACTGTGTTCCTCTTTCTTCCAGCCCGTCAACCCCCACGCATCTGTGCTCAGATACGAATGAGAGTTTTGCCTTTGTTGCCACAGAAGAATCAGAAAGAATCAGAGATTTTTGTGTTTTCTTGAGAAGAACACGTTAGGGAGTGCTTTGACTTACACACCGATGCAGTACTTAGCCTTTTGATGAAGTAAACCTATTCAACACTGAACACATCCAAGTAACCAGCACCCGGATAAAGAGTACAGAACCAGTTTCCCAGAACTCCTCCTCCCAGCCACTCCCTTCTCCCTAAGGGTAACCCTCTCCTGACTTGTAACTGCAGAGATCAGCTCTGCCTACTTTTGTGTATTCCATGAAAGGAATCAAAACTAAACCAAACCAGTTGCTGTCGAGTCGATTCCCATTCATGGCGACCCCATGTGTTTCAGAGGAGGACTGCAATCCATAGAGTTTTCAATGGCAATGATCTTTCAGAAGTAGATCACCAAACTTTTCTTCTGAGGCACCTCTGGGTGGATTCGAACAGTCAACCTTTTGGTTTGCAGAACATCTTTCAGGACTAAGGATTCATCCAGGGTACTGAAAATCTGCCCACATTTACAAGCAGAGCACCTGGGAGAAAGTAAGCAGCTTACTCTTGTAAACTCAACTTACGAAGAAGAATAAAACCCTCCCACCCAAGGATCCTGAAATGCCAGCATGTTGTGGCTTGCCCAAGATCACACACCGAGGGTGTACTCCAAACCAGAACCCAACCTCCTCATTCCTAAGCCCCTTAGGAGACATGCCTACAGGACGGTCACATCTTAAGTCCTGTCAGTCCCAAGAACTTCTTTTCATGGTCATGATCCCTTAAGATCCTGGAGTAATTTCCAGACTAGAGAGGCTCAGAGAATATTAGGTGATGCCCCTTGTTACTTCTCTGGTCAATTCAATGGGCACATTTTAAGCAAGGATTATCTAAGTCACAAACCCTACTTCTATGGAATTTTTAATGATGATGAGGAAGCGTTAACGTGCTCATTCAGAGAGCCACGTGAATAGCCTATCAAATCTTGTAACACCTTCAAAATGGACTCAGGCCCCTGGGGTCCCACTGTTAAGGGAGTGTGCGGTCATTCAGAACTAAGGCAGCTCTTCTGGACTCCTTTTATTTATTTATTTATTTATTTATTTTCACATGAGACTCCTGGGTCACTAACGGAAGACTTTATTGCTCACAGAGAAAGCAGGTTGCCAAGGTCAGCTTGGTTGCATGCTGGGGTCTTCTGGACTCCCAGCTTAAGCAGTCGGAAAGTATCCTACTTTGGCGGATATATCTTTCCTTTGGTTTTTAGGCACATTCACCAATGCAAATTCACATTTATTCTACCCAGGAATCATACAGATTCATTTAAAAGGATGATTGTAAAACTGAAAGCCTCAAAGTTTTGATTAAACAGGACCATCTTGTAGTTCCAGTTGTCTTAGATCAACCTTGACTGCACATTCGAATCACCCAGGGGAGCTTTAAAAAAAGAATCATGCTGGGGGTTCCACCCCAGAGATTCTGATGGTTTGACTTAGATTATTTTGGTGTTCACTATCCTCAGAGTTGACCTATAGGGTTATGTAATCTTGGCAAGGAAGGTTCTGGCATTGATAAGATGTTGTTGATGCTTCCATGAGAGAGGAACCAAATGATGTGCTTGCTACCAAGATGTTGAGTCAAGCCTGGACCATAGGCAGAGGTCATGTCTCCAATCTTCTCTGATGACAGTCCAGGCCTCACTGGACTGGAGATTGTTATGGTGATGATGGCGTGGGGTGAGGAAGAGAAGGAAGCTGAAAACCGAAGAAAATTGTGTGACCTTGGGAAAGTTGCTTACTATCTCCAAGCCTCAGATTTTTGATCTATAAAATGGAGGATGATAATAATACCAAGCCCATTATTTATTTTGGGGGGGAGTATTAAATGAAATAAGAGATTTAAGACATTTAACATGTATTATGGATTGAGTTGTACCCCCAAAAAATTTGTGTTGGAAATCCTAACCCCTAGACCTGTGGTTATAATCCCATTTGGAAATGGATTTTCTTTGTTATGTGCATGAGGCAGTATTTGTCTAGAGTGTGCTTGAAATCAATCTCTTTTGAGTTATAAAATGAGCAGATTAGGCATGAAGAAGGAAGCAGAGATGGGGGAAGATAGATGCCATGCCACGTGAAGATCACTGTCTTAGTCATCTAGTGCTGCTATAACAGAAATACCACAAGTGGACGGCTTTAACAAACAGAATTTTATTCTCTCACAGTTTAGGAGGCTAGAAGTCTGAATTCAGGGCACCAGCTCAGTGGAAATCTTCTTCTTTCTGTTGGCTCTGGGGGAAGGTCCTTGTCATCAATTCTCCCCTGGTCTAGGAGCTTCTTAGGTGCAGGGACCCCAGGTCCAAAGGACACCTTCCACTCAAGGTGCCTTTTTCTTGGTGGTATGAGGACCCTCTCTTCTCTGCTTGCTTCTCTCTTTTTTCTCTCAAAAGAGATTGACTCATGATACAACTTAACCCTGTAGATTGAGTCCTGCCTCATTAGCATAACTGCCTCTAAGCCTGCGTCCTTAACATGATAGAGGTTAGGATTTACAATACTTGGGATAATCACATCAGATCACAAAGTGGTAAACAAGCCCACAATACCGGGAATCATGGCCTAGCCAAGTTGACACACATTTTTGGGGGACACAATTCAATCCACAACAATCACCAAGGAGCCAAGAAACAGAAGCTGAAAAGAGACAAGGACCTTCCCTCAGAGCTGACAGAAAGAAAGAACCTTCCCCTAGAGCTGGTGCCCTGAATTCAGACTTCTAGCAACCTAAACTTTGAGAAAATAAATTTCTGTTCATTAAAGCTACTCCGTTGTGGTATTTCTGTTATAGCAGCACTGGATAACTAAGACATCATGGCACTGGGCATATTAAATCCTCAATAAAATCCCTTCCTCCTCATCCTCATCATTAAAAGTTGCCATAGAAGTAAGATTTGTGACTCATATAATCCTTGTTTAAAGTGTGCCCATTTGAATTGGCCAGAGAAGTAACAAGGAGAATCACCTAATATTTTTGAGCCAGGTGAGCCTCTCTAGTCTGAAAATTTCTTCAGGATCTTAAGGGGCCATAACCATGAAAAGAAGTTCCTGGGACTACAGGACTTAAGATGTGACGTTCCTGAAGAGCAGTTCTTGTTGGCAGTGTTAGGTGCTATCTAGTCAATTGTGACTCCTAGCGACCCCATGTGACAGAGGAGAACTGTTCCACAGGGTTTTCTAGGTGGCAGTCTTTATAGGAGCGGTTTTTCTCTCGTGGAGCCACTGGGTGTGTTTGACCCACCAACCTTTGTTTAGCAGCTGAGCACTTAACTGTTGCACCACCAGGGCTCAAAGTAGGTCTAGGTCTGCTTGAAAACACAAGAGTGAAGGAAGAAGGAGCGTTGGATAACCCCACGCTGGCCTGCTTGGGCCCACAAATGGGAGGCAGAGGAAATTTTCTCAAGAAAAATAATAATTCTCTTCCTAGAACACAGTGAAATGTAATGGATTCAAGCCAGAATCCAGGATTTGGTAAAACTGAGAAAAGAAGAAAAAATTCTCCACAGCTGAAATTTTAAATAACCACAGTTCCAAGCACTCTATTTTCTTGGGTTTTGAGGAAGTCAGTGTAAGTTGAATCAAGGATTGACAATAGCTGGAGAGAGAACTCAAGGTCACTCACTCACACTCCAGGTTGTAATACGAAGAAAATAAAAATTAAAATTAAACCCCACCAAATGACAGACTTTGGGCTAGTGTCCAATATTAGCTGGATGATGTCCCAAAACAGTGAGTAACGGATCTGTCATTGTTCATCTCATAGCTTTTACATTTTACAAGACTTTAAAAAACTATCTAGTCTTTTGGTCTGATATTCATAAATACCCTGTATGTGACATCCAGGCAAATATTGTCCCCATTTAACAGAAGAACAGTAGAAGACACATTCATTTTCCTTCTTCTTCCTTTTCAATAAAACTTCATTTTTTCCCCCGGTATCTATCTCTGTCCCACTTGACTCAAAAGAAGATGACCATATCTTCTGTTTCAAGGATAGATCTTGCTTGTCTAAACCAGTTGTGATAACCCCAATCCTCCTTCCCAATGATTGGTTCAATGGGCACATGATGCAATTTTTCCTCCAGGAAATATTTCTTTGTTCCTAAGAAAGAATCATCTTGGGAATTTCTGTGTCTGGAAGCATCCCCTGGAACTACTGCTATGATCTTGCTACTAACCTGAGGATGAAGCCACTCAGGAAGACAGAGTGGAGGGATGGAAAGAACCTGGAAACTGGAAGACATCATTGAGCTGCTACATATACTGAACTTACCTCTGGACCTCCAGTTATATGAAGGAATCATATTCTGGACTGATGGGAGTTTCCTCTTACTTTCAGCCTAAAGCATCCTAAGTAATATATGAATATTCTGAGACTCAGAAGTTACATGAATTACACACACTCCTCACTTATCAACAGGGTTAGGTTCCAAAGACCGGGTCGTTTTATGAAAATCCACATTATGCAAAAGTGGAGGATGACCACATCGGACCACAAAATGGAGGATGACTACATTATTACATAATGGTCAAATTGCATCATTACGTAACTGCCAAACCACTGAGAATCATGGCCCAGCCAAGTTGACACATAATCTCAACTATCACAGCCAGCAATAATACTCTCACCTCACATCTTGGTGTTCCTTACTGCCAGACGTACTGTAGTTAATGTGCAAAATAGTTGGATAGTAGATTTTTTACTATTGTCATAAATGCAAAATGTTGGATAATGATAGTCAGTAAGTGAGGAGTGGGTGTACTTATGGTCCCCCAGCTATTAAGGGGTAGAGACTGGGCTGAAACGCACGTGTCACCACTCTTTATTCATCTCTCTGCCTTCCTTTATCCCAAAGTGACAATTTTACTTTTATTAAATCAATTATAGGATATGCCATCTTTGAATTGAATGCTGATGTCTCACTCTTTCTCAGGTCAGTTAATAAAACAGTATCCAATAATAACCCCTGGTCTTTAGTACAGACAGAGCTTTCATGTCCTCACTGAAACCCAGCATGAGGCCCACATTTGGGTAGACATTGAGGTCCTGGCTGCCTCGCAGATGGTAATGCTATTTCACACCTCTGTGATTTTACCTGCTCTGCCCTTTTTGCTGAAATGTCTGACTCACACCTTTTCTCAGCCCAAGCATCACATTCATTGAAGATTTCCAAATTGCTCCAACCCATGCAGAATTATCTCATCTTTGCTTTGAACATCACTGTATTATCTACATATTTTATTCCAGAAAGTTATTAAGCAAATTATTACTGTGGGCAGTTGGAACTTAATCCTGCTGGGAAGTCTGGGAAGCAGTGTAGAACAAGTACCTCAGAGTTATCCCACCTGAGCGCGAAGAAGCTGTGTCTTTGTTTGAGGGCAGCTTTTGTGGGTCCTTAATTCCTCTGCACTTGTGACCTGCAGTGTGTGAGCATAGGCAACCAGAGAAGCTCTTAGGTAAAAACACGCTGGTGCTAACAATTGGTATTTGGGAGGATGTGCACTAAAATGATAAGCGCGAAGGCAACATATGGGCAAGGCATCAAAAGTATCTGCTATATATAGTCAGTTCTGGCTTGTACATAATAATGAAGCCACATTTATCCACGTGCTAGACCCTATGCTAAGTGTTTCCTGTGGATTGACTCAATTAATGCCCACAGCTACCTTATGAAGTAGCTCACCTTTTATCCCCAGTTTACAGATAAGGAAACTGAGGTTAAATAATTTGCCCAAGGTCACAGAGCTGGTGGAACAGGGATTTAAATGTGGGCAGTCTGATTATAGACTGTCCAACTGAAATATAATGCAAGCGATATATATAATTTTTTAGTAGCCACATTTAAAAAAGTAGCAAAGAGAGATGGAATTAATGTATTTTGATTAACCCAATATATTCAAATTGTTATTTCAACATGTAATCAATATGAAAATTATTCATGAGATATTTTACATTTTTTTCATACTAAATCTTTGGTATATAGTTTGTATTTTATACTTACTGCATATCTCAATTCAGTCACTAAATTTTCATTGGAAATTCTTGCTGTATTTAGATTTTATAAAATTTACTATTGAAAACATAAAGCCACATACCCAAGGTGTTCCAAACAAACTTCAAAGTTTCCCAATAATTCAATCAAGTATCAGTCTTTACATTTACATTCAAATTAGAGTTAAACAAAACTGAATTTTTATTTCTTTAGCCAAAGTAGCCACATTTCAATTGTCAGGAGCCACATGTGACTAGTGGCTATTGTATTGGACAGCTAGTTCTAGCTAGCACCCTTAAGCTCCTCTTCATCAGATTCCCTGTACCCAAGCTCACAGTAATATGTTAGGAACTGTCCACTTACATTTAGGTGGTGCACAAAGTTTACAACTAAAAGATGAAGACCTGCACAATGGTCGTTGCCCTACTTCCAATTAGCTGTGTGACCTCAGGTGGATCACTCTACCTCTCTGCGCCTCCATTTATTCAATTGTCCATGAAGGGGGTGTGATCTCAAACATGTCTTCCAGCTCTCAAATATGGTATTATTTCTCTCCTGCAAAAGAGGAAGGAACCAAACCTGTTGCTGTTGAATCAATTCCAACTCATAGCAACCCCATGGTTTCCAAGGCTATAAATCTTTATGGAAGCAGACTGCCACGTCTTTCTCCTGTGAACCAGCTGGTGGGTACAAACCACTGACCTTTTGGTTAGTAGCCAACTGCTTTAACCACTGCACGGCCAGGGCTCCTTAAAAGAGGAAGGAATGAGGATGTTATGAAAGCTCTGGGCACCAGGGTAAGCACACATGCTCTTTTCAATAAAATATAAAAAACCGTGGAATGTGTTGCCAATCTCCAGCAGTTGCTGAACTGCTGTGGGAAGATGGGGGTCACGTGGTGCGGTCTTCCTTTCATCCGTCAGTGAGTGACACGCTAATTATACCTTTCCCCAGAATGCCTGGGATATAGAAAGGGTGAAACATTGTCTGGGCTCTGAATTCCAGAAAATACTGGTAGTTTGTTCCCTTATACACCGCCTTTTAAGGAAGAAAAGTTCGGGACATGGATGGAAACTCCTGCATTGTGTTACTGCAGTGGTTCTGAAGCCCTGGCTTCCTGGAGTGGGCTGTGTTCTTTCACATATAAAAGAAAGGGCCTTGGGGCTCTCCCAGACTTCCTTCTTGTTAGTGTTTATACTGTGTGATGCTGGCTTGTTAGTGTCTCAGGCATCTAGTGCTGCTGTAACAGAAATACTACAGGGGGTGGCTTTAATAAACACAAATGGATAGTCTCACAGTTTAGGAAGCTGGAAGTCTCAGTTCAGAGCTTCTCGCTTGCTTGTTTAATCTCTTTTATATCTCGAAAGAGACAGACTCAAAACACACCCTACACTAATCCTCTCTCATTAACATAACAAGGACAACCCATTTCCAAGTGGGATTATCACCACAGGCATAGAGGTTAGGAATTACAACATATATTTTGGGGGGACATAATGCAATCCGTAACAGTCAGAATAGGGCTTTGATTTATTGGGTAGCATAAAAACTCTATTATATTCAGCTACAGTACTACGAAAGGATGGCCAGGGGATTCAAGTCAAACTAGAGAGTAACTATTAAGGCTTGAGGCCCAGTCATCCAGAAATAATCAGGTTTGACCCACAAATGGAAGATTTGTAGCTGTCAGTGGACTAAGACTTTAGGGCTCTGTGGGAATGTCCCAGTTCTCAAAAACAATTCCTCTAGATGGGTGACTTTTTTACTATTAGAGACTCATTTCTTTGGATCCTGTAAGGTGGATACGGTGGAAATATCCTCCTTGCCCACAAATCAGGTTTTAGACTTCCCTTTGAGTTTGGGAGAAGAGGATAGTAAGAAACCGAACAGGAGAAGAGAGCAGGAGGAACCAAAGGACAGTAAAGGAAGATGCTGGAGGTTGTCAGTCATTTTATAGAAAGCAAACAACATACTGGAGTTTATGCAGACCAGGAAATATAGAAAGAATCTGCCACCAGTTTATGCTCAGCTTAAAGGAAAGACAGGTTAAAAGGAAACGGGAACGTGTGGTCCAGTTCTCTTATTTCTTTAACTAGAGTGGGAATTCAAAGGAAGTGCTAACTCATTTGTTCATTTATCTATCCATCCATTAGGAGTCCCTAGGTGGTGCAAATGGTGCAGGGCTCAGCTACTAACAGAAAGGTTAGCAGTTCGAACCTACCCAGAGATGCCTCAAAAGAAAGGCCTGGCAACCTGCTTTTGAAAGGTCATAGCCTTGAAAACCCTATGGAGTGCAGTTCTACTTCTGCACACATGGAGTCACCATGAGATGGAATTGATTTGACGGCAATATAAAAAAAGAAATCCATCCGTTAATTATGGTAGATAGCTTTCAAAGATGGACACTGTCAATTCCTGTCCTCCCTGTACATGCGGGCCACTCTTCCCATCAAGACATGGGGTTTATTTTCCCCTCCTCTTGAATTTGGGCTGGCCTTGTGACTTGCTTTGACCAACAGAATGTCATGGCAGTGACTCTATGCCAGTTCCAAGCCCAGCCTTTAGGAGTTTGCACCATGCTGTAAAGAAGGCTGGGCCACTCTACTCAGTGAGGGGATGGAAGATTCCTGGAAGAGGGAGAGGCTGTGTAGAGGAGCCTGAGCTGCCAGACTCAGGAGTGGAGTCTTCTTGGACCTTCCAGCCCAGCCCAGCCACCATCTGAATGCAGTGAGTTAGTGACTTGGAGCACATGGAGCAGGAAAACTGCCCAGCTTCCAACACTACATGCTATGGATGGAATGGTGTCCACAAAATAAATACGTGGTGAATCCTAACCCCCCTCCTGTTGCCATCAAGTTGATTCCAACTCATAGTGACCCTATAGGACAGAGTAGAACTGCCCCATAGGGTTTCCAAGGCTGTAATTTTTACAGAAGCAGACTGCCACATCTTTATCCCTCAGAGCTGCTGGTGGGTTCAAACCAGGGACCTTTCAGTTAGGAGCCGAGTACTTACCACTGTTTAACCGCCAGGGCTCCTTCTAACCCCTATACCTGTGGTTATACTACCATTTGGGAATGGGTTTTGTTTGCTATGATAAGAGGTCATATCAGTGTAGGGTGTATTATAAGCCAATTACCTTTGAGATATAAAAAGAGCAGATTAGGCATGGAGAAGGAAGCAGAGACGGGGGAACGTAGATACCAGGCCACGTGAGGATCCCCAAAGAACCAAGAAACAAGGACCTTTCCCCAAAGCCAACAGAAAGGAAGGCTTCCTCCAGAGCTGGCGCCCTAAATTCAGACCTGTAGCCTCCTGAACTGTGAGAAAATAAATTTCCATTTGTCAAAGCCATTCACTTGTGGTATCTCTGTTATGGCAGCGCTAGATGACTAAGACACTGCACAAGCCCATGAACTACAGAATCATGAAAAATGCGTGTTGTTGTGGTTTTAAGCCACTACTTTTTGGGGTTGCTTATTATGCAACTGTAGATAACTGAATACTTACTGTATGTTTTTGACAGCTATACTTAAGGGGGAGCCCTGGTGGCACAGTGGTTAAGAGCTTGGCAGTTGGCAGTTGGAATCCACAAGCTGCTCCTTGGAAACCCTATGGGGCAGTTCTATTCTGTCCTATAGGGTCACGATAAGTTGAAATCCACTCGACAGCAACAGGTTTGGGTTTTTTTTTTTTTTTTTTTTTTTTGGTATACTTAAGGGAGTTTCCTTTTATTCCAGTTTTCTAAAATAGATTTTTAATCATAAGTAGGAATTGAAATTTATCAAATGATTTTTTCTGCCTTGTTGAAATGATCTTGTGATTATTTTTCACCTTTAGTCCAATAATCTTAAATTTGCTCTAAATTTTTTGGTAGTTTTTAGTGTAAGTCTTGAACATCTTTCACTAAATTTATTCCTAAATAGTTTGTTATTTTCATGCAATTATAAATGGTATTTAAAAACATTTCATGTTCCAATCGTTTGTGACAGTATATGCAAATAAAGTTTGTTTTTGTATATTGACCTTGTATTCTGTGACTTTGCTAAATTTACCTATTATAGAAAATTTTAAGAAGATTCCTTAGGATTTTTTACATATACATCATCCAGGTTCCTCCACAATTAAAACATCAATTTTAATTAAGAAATAACATGTAGGAAGAACTCTGGGGAAAGTGGCAGAAGGATATGGAGACAATAGGCTTTTGTGAGAAGAAAAGATGGGAGTTCTGCCTACTCAAGTTGCCAGCGTTTTTCTTTCCCGCTTAGAGGAGTGACAAATAGTTTTATTTTTCTTTTTACCATTTGGGAACTAAGTACCAATATAGTGCTTAACTCAGGAAAAATAAGTCCAACAGCCAGACAACTGAATCACCCTGTATCTTTAGCAGATGCTATTAATGCGTGCTGAATCAATACCATCGAACCCCCAGTCTTCCCAGAGCTGACACTTCTTAGTGCCTGACTCTGAGACAGGGGGAGCTGGGAGGTGAGGCAGGGCTGGATCAGCCATAGACGGACGTCTAAGATGGTAACCAAGCAACAGCCATACTGGCCCTGAAGGGCAAGCCGACCAGGGGCTTGTAGTCTGATGGCAGTCAGAACATTCCAGAATGTTCCAAAACAGCAGCCCTTCAAGGCAGAGTGAGAGAAAGTTTTCTAAGGCCGGCAGCTCGAAGGGCCAGATATTCGGGAGGAAGAGCACCCAGTTACTGTTGCTGGTGTTGTTATTGGGTGCCGTCAAGTCAACTCTGACTCATTTACTGTCCCTTCCTCTATGGTGGTGATCACTCCTCTTCCCTTCTCACTTTTACATTTTGGGGGAGGTTTTGGGCTGTGGACTGTAGTCAACCTTCGCTGAGTACCTGTTATATGCAGGCACTATATTTAGCACTTTACACATGTTTTATTTAATCTTCACAACCACGCTATGGAATAGCTGCAGGTTATGTTTTAAAAAATCTTCTTGCTGTTGAGTTGATTCTGACTCATAGTGAACCTATAGGACAGGCTAGAACTGTCCCATAGGGTTTCCAAGGCTGTAATCTTTACCGAAACAGACTGCCACATCTTTCTCCCGTGGAGCAGCTGGGTTCCAACCACCCGAGCACTTAACCACTGCACCACTCGTTGTGTTTTACAGATAGAAAAACTGAAGCATGGAGCCATTAAGTAACTCATCCAAGGTTGCAATGCCAATAACTTACGGTTATGACACTGAACAAGATGTCTGCTTTTCTAGAGTAACAAGCAGGAAGGCCAGAATGTTCCTCACTGCGTACAAAAGCATCCTTTGACCACATTTCAGAGGAACCTTGGGAGGTGGCCTCCAGGGAAGCTGGTTCTGTTGGCCTGTTGCTGCCAGCTGCAGCAGCCCGTGCCAGTTACGCCAAACCTCACCTTGTGGCTTCTGGCCTCCCTTCTTCAGCATCCAGAGAATGCAAAATGGCTATTCTATAGGTCAGTTTATTTGTTATCAGGATGCATTCTGTTGTATGATGCCGGTGGGTCACTCAAGGTTAACCTAACAATCTAGAGGATTCCACCATGGAGGCAGGTGACAGGGCTTCCCTTGATGTCTTCCCAGCCATGGGTCCTCCTGCTCAAGTCTAAGGGGCAGAACTCTGGGGTGCTGGTCAAGTATCGTTTAATTACTGAAGCAGATCCAGATCTGTTTTGTTGAGCAAAGCCTGGGGGCTGCTAGTGGGAACACCTGTGATCTGCTCTCTAGCAAACAGAGCACTATGAGCAGCAAGGTGGTGCTGTGAGTCCCTCTTTCACCATATATAACGGGAGTAATAACGTCCGCCTCACAAGGCTGGTGTGAGGAGTATGTAGTGAGTTAGCTTCTGTCAAGGATTTAGCGAGTGACTGGCCGTTTCCCTCTCTTCCTGCCCCAGAAGAAAAGGCCCCACCGCTGCCCACGAAGACACGTCAGCCGCTTTATTTTCAGCAACACCTTCACTTTTCCATCAACCCACTTGAAGATTCGAGCTTCTAGACCACCTTTTCAACTAGCCGTAGAGGACGTCAGCCCTCAAGATACTGATGGTGCAGTAATTTTCAGTTGGTGAGGACTGTTTTAGGGGTATCTTCCTGTCTCTCCCCTTCTCTGAGACTTGCACCCTCCTTCTCCTGCCCCCAGGGTGGATCCTATGGCCTTATGTTTCTACTCTGATCCTGCCCCCTGTGGCCAGAGCTGGTGGACACACAGCCTGGGCTGGACCAACAAATCTTATCTCCCAGAAATTTAGATTGTTATTGAGAAATGAGGTAGGTCTCTTGACAAGGACATGCAGCTTCGGGGGTGGGGGAGGTTGTTAGAACCTCGAACGCTTTTAGTAATTCCTCTCCTCTTTCTGTTTAAACGCATTTGAGTGGATTTTTGCAACTGACAGTGAAAATTCTTTTGAATAAGATAGAGATGTGTGACAACTGGCTCTGGAGATAAACGGTCTGGGGAACATGGTGAGGAGTCATTCCCTGGGTTTTTGTAAGCTAGTCCAAAAATGAAATTGCTCCTCCCTTGCTAACCCCTAACCTAAGTGTTTTCTTCTGGATCTTTTCTTGGCCATGTAGGATCATATTACAGCAGCCCAATTCACCTTTAGGGAACCCCCGGTTCTAATTTTCATTAGCTTGTGAGGTTCAGTCGAGTTGCTTGACCCCACCTCCTGGAATAAGGGTTGGGACATGACGACGCCTTTCCACTTGATCACCGCCCACCCCCCACCTCCTGCCCATACCTAAGCTGGGCCCATCATCTGCGTCCAGGGTCGTAGGGAGCACTGCAGAGGACGAGGGTATGAGCCTGGGACTGTTGGAGCTGTGTGAGGCCCGGCATCGAGCTGAGGTTGAAGCTCCAGTTCTGCCTCTGGACTTTATAGTCGTAGGAACCAGTGCCTTTCCCCTTTTTGCTTAAAAGCGGAGTCTGCCGCTTGGAAGGAAAAATTATCTGAGTCAGACTGTACATACAGTAAAACCTTAGAAAGCCGGAACCTGTATAAGGTGGACACCTGTCAGAAGAGGAAAACTCACATATTTCCCACTAAAAGGAGTGATGGAAAAGTGGTAAGACTGCACCCTGTCAAGGGCAGAAAACTTGCAAGACCCAGAAAAACAAGGCAGTCCCGTTGAGTTCCGGCTCTCACAGGTTTTATGTATATATATATATATGAATATATGTATATCCCTGGGGGGTGCAAACAGTTAATCACTCAGCTATTAACCCAAAGGTTGGAGGTTCAAATCTACCCAGAGACTCCCCAGAAGAAAGGCTTGGTGATCTACTTCCAAAAAAATTAGCCTTTGAAAAATCTTGTTGTTGTTAGGTGCCATCGAGTGGGTTCCAACTCACAGCGACCCTGTGTACAACAGAATGAAACACTGCCTGGTCCTGTGCCACCCTCAGCCGGTTTTGCTTGAGCCCATTGTTGCAGCCACTGTGTCAATCCATCTCGTTGAGGGTCTTCCTCTTTTTCGCTGATCCCTTATGGAGTGCAATACTACTCTGACACACTTGAGGTTGCCATGAGTTGGAGTTGACAGCAACTATCATGTATATGTATATTTTAAAGTGACATCATAACGTCCGTATTGTTCATCAACTTAGTGCTTTTATTTTGTCACTTAAATAGCATCAAGGATCTCTTCCCCTATCTGCATGATCACCTTCGCTTTCTCAACACTGCACAGTAGTCTGCTGTATGAACAAACCACTTAATGGGGCTATCTTTTATTTTTGGTCTTAAACAATTTGCTAGTTTTTATTGTTGTGGTTATTTAAAATAAACTTTCTTTAGAGGTTTTATTTAAGAGATAGTCATAACTGCCAGTTACATATGCTCCATTTACAGGAGGAATAAAAAAGGGGAGGAAAAATAGCTGACTAGCTCAAAACTTGCAAGTGCAGTCCTTTAACGAATGCTCTTGATGATTGATCTCAGGCCTACACCCGAGTTTCTATCTAATTTCAAACTGGGAACATCTCTAGGGTTCCCTGGGAGTAGCTGTTTCTACCTATGGCATTTCAGATTGTCATTCTTTCTGTTTCATTTTCATTTCAAAATTCGTATACCTGTTTTTCTTTCTCTAAAGAATAATGAATTTATTGATGTTGTAAAAATTCTGTTACCGAGAAATAATCATGGGTAATACCGATAATCTGCCCAAAGGATAGAGAGATTAAACCTAAAATCTGCCCTAGGGAGTTCACAATGTAGAAGGGGGAGACAGAAGTGAATAAGTGAAAGAAAATGTTCTAAAAATGTTTGTGGAAAGTTCAGTGGGGGCTCAAGGGAAAGAGGCATCAGTTCTAGCTGATTTTTTTAACTTCACCCAATTCTGCAAAATTCTAGGCTATTATCTCCTTGAATATTGGCTTTTCCCCATTCTCCCTATTGTCTGCTTTTGGAACCCTGATTAGATCTGTTAACTCTCCTCACTTCATCCTCCACTGTTTTTAACCAGAGTTTTCCATGTTTTTGTCTTTTCGATCCGCATTCTCTGTAATTTCTTCAGATCTATATTTCAGTCCTCTGACTCTCTCTTTAGCTGTGTCTATTTTGCTTTTCAACTCTTTCATAAATATTTTAATTTCTATTGTTACAGTCTTCATTTCCAGAAGTTGTTTGGTTCTTTTATTATATGTCTGTTCATTTTCATAGTCTCTTGCTTCTTACTTTAAAATGCACTGTTATTTACTCCATCAAATCAAAATAATATTTTATATTTGATAATTCTAATATCTAATCTTTGTGAGTAAAATTCTGTTTATTTTTCTGCTCACTCTTACTCATGATGATTTGTTTATTTGGGAATTTTCTAATTTTATCTTGTGGGCTCATATGTGATGAAATTTTCCCTGCAGGAGTTTTATGAGGCTTGGGTTGAGGTGTATGTTTGCCTCTGTCAGGAGATTTGGGCACTACAAACATGGGTCCACTCTAAATAAAAATGATCACTTTTGGATTTTTCATGTATTTCAGTGTACATTCAGGCCTCAAACCTATATGTTTCAGAGGTTTCAGTGCCTTTGAAATCTCAGCGAAGGTTTTTTTCCCTCCTCTACCAGAACTGATTTTGAGACACTATTTCTTGCAACCATTCTCTGCTAGGCAAGTTTTCTTCTACTTCATTGTTTGTCTCAAGATATAGCCCTTTTTGAGTCCTGGATTTGTACAAGGTTTTTCTGCTATGGGTCTATATACCGCCCAGGCCTAAGGCTCAGTCTCGTATCTCACTTCCTTACCCCCAACCCAATCTGCTTCTCTGCAAGGAAACTCTAGGTCACTTTTCTCTGCAGATGACCTCAAGGTATGAGGTGCTTTTTGGTGCCCATTTATCTTCAAAGGCTGGTGTTCTGGCTGAATTTCTGAGTCACAGGTGATTCCATATTTTCTTGTAGACAATTGCATTCCCATAAAGTGTGTGTGTGTGTGTGTGTGTGTGTGTGTGTGTGTAGCACGTTAAGATACTTCTTAGCTAGCTAAAAGGTTTCAGAGTGTTTGAATAGTTGACTTCTCTTCTTTACACATTCCAGCTTTCTTTATGTTCGCTTGTCTTTGTACATAATATTTGTTATCTTCTCACTAACTGCTTTACTATCTTTGTATTTTTCTTTTGCATCCCTATGCAAAGCTTTTCTTTTATGATGGCAATTTGGTTTCAGCCTTATATTTTCTGTTCCTTACTGCTTCTAACATTTTTATTAATTCTTTAATAATATTGGTTTGGTCCTCACTTGTTTTCTTCATTGTGAAGTATCTATTTTAATTTCAGACTGTTGATTTATCAGCTCACCTCTCAGTTCTTGTTTTATTGAATTCATGGTCTCATTACGGGGTGGGGGGGTCTCACAAGGCATTTTCTTCTGTTCTTTGAGTTATGTTTTCTTTCAGAATATGTTCTTCAACTACCTTTGCATGCTTTCTTCTTTTCCTTCTTTTGTTTCTTGTAGTATGTTTTCATAGTTACCATGCTGCTGCTGTTGGTATGGCCATATTGAATATGGACAGCTACATCCATACAATCTATATTCTGTGAGAAATTTCGTTGCAAGTAATTCTTGTTCTAGCTACTTTTCTGTAACCTGAGAGCCTGGGGGAGGGATGGTTGTTCTCATTCACTGTGGAGTCCTGAAGCCCTTGCTTTTATCTGAGGAATTATCCCCCTAGTTTTACCCTTCTCCTCCTACTGGCTATTTTCATTACTACAACCCCCGCCCCTGCCCCCACCCCACCCTTACAGAAGATGGAAAAGGAAAATGCTATCCCTTCCCGTCATTTCTCTCCAGGTTGGGGCTACGAGTTATAATTCTTGGGATTTTGTTGACTCACCAGAGCCACGTGTGGGAGATATATTATACTCCATCATCTTCTGAGTCATTTTTCCCATTTGTCGCCACTTCTTAAGTTTTTATGACATTCATTTATGCCCTTATCTGGCTCCTATTGGTAAATTTTGCTGGTATATTATTATTTACTGTTTTTGTCATTTCCTTAGGAATTAAGGGAGAAAGCCTCTGTGATTCTGTTTTCTATTTTCTAGAATTTTCTCAGACTTTTGGTTTGCTGTGGGCCACCATTCTTGTTTTACAGCACTTTTATAGTTTTATCCTTTAAACACACACATACAAACATCTTTTCTGACTTTTCAATGAGATCTTAGGGAAAGGGGGGAGATAGGCAAATCAGTCTCCAACTTGAGCCCAAAGCTCCTTTGGTTTTTCTTGTTAAAGGGTTATAGGAGAAACATCTTAGCACTTTTGGAAAACGATTATAGAAGACATTGTCCATTCTGTTATTCAATGGACTTCTATGAATACCCACAGGACAGATTCCTCTCAGGACTAAGAAAGTTTGTCTACAGATGTCCTGCAATTCTTTATTGTAGTAGTCAAGTAGGCACAATGTAATCTATGTTTTTTTTTTTTTTTTTCCTTTGACTGCCAGGAAATTCAGACTTGGGTTTTATTTTCTCTGCTACAGATTCCTGTGTTTTAGGTTTTCTGGTATCACTTATTTCTCGAGCCCCTGCTGGGGAATTTTATTAATTTCTCACCCTGAAGTAGCCAATGGATATCCTCTTTCCTTCCTGCCCCATTCCTTTGCTCCCATGAAATCTTCAGGAGAATATCTGGTGCTCTTTAATACGCAGTGGAGTTTAATGTGTTAGGGAAACACAGCAAAGCTATGTAGGGTGTGAGTTGAGAGCTACCAGGAGGGGAGTGTGCCCAGAACAACCATGGACAGCCAGTCATGGGCCTGGTGAGAGCAAGTCCAGCCAGAAGGCCCTGGGGGGAGATGCAGAGAAGAGGGCTCTGCCATATATGCTTTCTTCCCTCTGTCGACCATCAACCTCACCAATCCACCAATTGATCTACAAAATCCTGTTGATAAAAAGAAGCTAAGTTTATTAGACTTACTGCAGTAAGGAAGAACAGTACCTAGAGTCTTCGTAGTATCTGAAAATGGGGCCATTCAGAAAGGTCATTTATAGGCTTTTAAAGCATGGAATGGGTGACTTTAAGGTGAGTCTTGCATGGGAGTTAACTACTGGAATCGGGCAGAGATTATTACATGATAGCTTTGGGTTGGTGGGCACAGCGAGGTAAGGGATTTGAGGCAAGTCTTGAGGAGCAAGCTTTTAGTCTTTGTAGGTAAAATATTTTGGTTTTTCACAATCATATCTTTGAGCAGCAGCTATTTCCTAGAACAAGCAGCTGAGTTATTTTGCCTAATCTCAGAATTATTTAGCATAGGGACAGGAAAATATATTGTTTTAATTTCTCATATCTATCTTGTCTCTAGGTTCCACTCTGGTTTTCTTTTCTCTGCCTCAGAGATAGTGACTGTATCTAGTTTTGAGTAAGAAGGGACAAAAACTGGATCACTACCTTGGAGACCTAGTCATACCCCTCACCTTTGAGATACATATATACACAAACACTCTGTCTGGGGAGCAGTCATGTAGAAAGAATGTGTTTTGACTGAGTTGCTCAGTTACCTGGGTAGGCTTGCCAGCCTTTGGCTGGCACTGCTTTTTCTTACTAACTTGAAAAAGGTTTCCTGTGAACTAAGTCAATGGTCTTAGGCAAATTGTTGCATTTCTCTGTCACATAATAAGCTTACGTCAAGTGTAGGAGGTAGATTTATTTGGACTCCTTAAACAGAAAAATGTCACAGAATTAGCAGCATTGGTGGGTGAGGACATTTTTCAGGGGAGAGGTGGCCTTAGTTTTCAGGAGACAACCTCTATAAATCCTATTTCCTCAAGTATCAGATGAGATGATAATAATGATACCCACTTAATGGATCATCATGTGGTCGTATTTACTTAAGTGAAGCATCTAGCATAAGGCCTAGAATATTTTTGTTGTTTTTGTTGTGTGCTATCAAGTTGATTCTGACTCATAGTGACCCTACATGACAGAGTAGAAATGCCCCATAATTTCCTAGACAGAGACCCGGTGGCCCAGTTGTTAAGGGCTCAGCTGCTAACCAAAAGGTCAGCAGTTCAAATCCACCAGCAGCTCCTTGGAAACCCTATGGGGCAGTTCTACTTCATCCTATAGGGTCACTATGAGTCAGAATCGACTTGATGGCAACAGGTTTTTTTTATTTTTTATTTTTACAGCAGCAGATCACCAGGTTTTTTCTCCCGTGGAGCAACTGGTGGGTTTGAACTGCCTACGTTTCAGTTAGCAGCCAAGTACTGAGTGCTATTATTGTCCTCGAAAGAGTCAGTGTTCCCCAAAATTTTAATAACCTCCAAAATAGAAGATTTCTGTGCTGGTTTTCTATTGCCATTAACAAACTATCTAGTAGCTTAAACAATTTCTTATACCACTCGTTAGTCTGTGGGTTGAATTGGCTCAGCTGAGCAGTTCCTACTTGGAATCTCTCATACAGCTGCCATCAGATGTTGGCTGAGGCTGGAGGCATCAGAAGGCTCAACTGGGCTGGCCAGCCAAGATGGCTCACTCTCATGTCTGGTGTCTGAGAGTTCATCTCGGGCTGTCAATCGAAATACCTACACATGGCTTTGCCATGTGACTTGGGCTTCTCACAGCATGGCAGCTGGGTTCCAAGAGGGAGTATCTTAAAAGCAAACTTTCCAAGAGATCAAGCCATGGAAGTTTCAAGGCTTCTAAGGTCTATTCCAGCTCTAATGTTCCACAATTACATTGTCATAAACTGTTCTCTGTATCTGGTATTGTATCAGATGCCTTCATCTATTTCTCTCACTTCATCTTTATAACAACCTTTTGAATTCCCATTTTAAAGATGAGGAAACCAAGGCTCAGAGAGGTTAAGTTACTTGGCCATGGTCCTTTAACTCCAAGTCCAGTACTCTTTACCCTAGTGGTTTGTAAATCAAGACCTGGAGTGCTGCTGTCTACTTAAACCCTGTCCAAGGTTCCCAGCATGAGGTTGGACACTCATAAGAGGCTGAATTTATCCTTGCTAATGCAACAGAGGTCTTTGTTTTGAGAACTCACCAAAAGTCCATCTCCCTGGTGTGGTTCATAGGACTTGAGAAATGCAAACACATTTTCATTTACTGCCTATGTGTGAGAGAGGCAAAAGCCACTCCTTGAACAGTTGTCTTTGAGAAGTGTAAACCAAAGCATGATGGAGCAGCTTCCCAGCCACCCTTCTTTGCTACAGACATGGACTTGGCATACAGACTTTGCTGGGACACAGTATATTTGTGACTTGTGGTCACAGAGGAGGATCTTGATGGTAGAGCAGCTCCAGAATTAATCTTCTCTTCAATCAAATCATAGATGACCTCCAACCCATCCTTCTGAGCACGTAACTGCCCACCCCGAAGAAGGCAACATTGGTTTAACACCCCTAAACAACACCCTTCCACAGAGAAACGTGTGAGAACTGAGTGACGTGGTGATTTAAGTCATGACTGAAAGACTGTTTACTATGAATTGGTTCCTCTCCCAGGCCATTATGGGAGTTTGCCTGGCCTACTTTTCTAGGCCACTCAGCCCAGCCCAGGTGGGAGAGGCAAGACTGGAGACTCTGCGGTTCCTTTTTTAAGTCTCCCCCAAAACAACTGCTGTTCTGACCCATTCTTTACAGTGTATAAAGCTTTTTCACACATTCCTTCACTTGACACTCCCCAGAAACCCTATGAGCCGGGTATTATTCTCATTTTACAGAAAGAAAAAAAAAAAAAAAAAGAAGAAGGTGGAATGAGGGAATGTAACAGGCTCAAGGAAATGTAGTTAGTAAAGATCAAAGCCAGAACTTGAATGATTGTCTTTTGATCCCAAATGCCAGCTCCTTCTGCTCTCCTACAACCTCCAATGTACTACAATTATACAGGGGATGTTCTCTGCACCTTAAGGACTCACCGTTGCCTCCTAGGACCCACCATTGAGATCCTCAGCCTTGCCCCTCTCACTTGCCCTGCTGTCTGCCTATCTTCTCCATGGACCCCGTTGGAGAACGGGCACGACCTCAGTCAGGACCCTTCAGCTCCTTGCGTGCAGACTCAGTATGTTGCATAGAACAAGTTGTAACCAAGAAACCTGTTTTTTTCCTCTCAACACTAAGTCTTTCATAGCAGTCCCAGCTAAATATGATGAGGGTGCCCTTTGACGTATTTTGCCAATCTTGTGGTGATTCACAGACCCTCACTCAAAGTACTCATGCATTTAAAAACCCCAGCTGTGCTAGGAGGTGGCCTCCATGGGTTTAATGAGCCCCCCCTCTGCTCCTCCAGAGACTCGCAGTAGTGTGGGTTGAGCCTGACAGTGGACAGGCTTACACTGGACTTCCTTTGGGACTTGTGTCTGGTCATCAAACTGATGGGGTTACCGGAGTCTTCCCAAACACTCACAGAGCCAACCAGGCAGAAACATAGGAGAGTGTTGGAACTGGCCAGTGGACAGAGCAGCAAGGAGTCAGCCCCATTCTGAGCATTTGTTTTGTTCTACAAAATTCCCCTCCTCCAGCAGCCCCAAAGGTAGAGGCACTGTCTTAGGTTGAAACAGAGCCTGAGACAGGGAACTGAGTGCATCAGAGGACTGCTCCCAGGTGAACCTGTAAGGGAGTGAGGACTCAGGATGCAGCAGGGAAGAAGCTGGGCAAAGATGCATGTTCAGCTGAAGTCTAGCCTTAGCCTGATCCCACAGGGAGCTCAGAGGTGTGAGTAGCACCACAGAGCTTTTCTACCTGGAGTAAGGTCTTTAGCCTTCTGGCCCCCATGTCATTAGCTGTGGGCTGTCCTTGGGGGAGAGCATAACCTCCCAGGCTCTTCTGGGTGAGGTGGCTTCCTTTGGTTGAGGACAATTCTCTGGGGAAGGGCATAGCTGGGAACCGTTAGTAGCCAACACTCATAGCTGGAGGGTGGGTACACTGGCCAGGTAAGGAGGAGCTCAGTGGACACCTCTGCATCTATTATAGGCTAGCAGGTACCTTTTGTTACCTGTCTTGAAGACCAAAATGATCCAAACGTCTGAAGTCACTAGTTCATAGCAAACATCCACCTGTCCTAATGGCAGGAGGAAGGCAAATATGGTAGCAACTCATTCATCTTGCTTTACATCTGATTTTTAATGCACAGGGAATCTCCTGTGATTGAGGAAGAAGCAAGAGCATAACTATGACTGATGTTCTTCCCCCTAACACGCTCAGACCCCACTGTCTGCGCCTTCTCTCTCAGAGGTGCACACCCAAGTTTGCCCACCTGCCCCACACTTCAGGTTGGTCTGGTTCTTATTTCACGACTGCCTTGGCTGTAATCAGAGGTCTTCCCAACAGCATGGCCCCTCCTCATCACCAGGCAGAACATTACCTCTGACCAAGTTCATCCCTGGCCACCTCCTCCACGAAGTCCCACTGACTTCTCCCACCTTTGAATCGACAGGAGTAACCACAGAAGTAATCGTCTACTAATGTTCACAAGGAAAAGGATGAGAGAGAGCATTACTAGGCCCTTCCGTGTGGCAGGCGCTGTGCTAAGTGTAATTTGTTTTTACTGTTGTCGAAAGTATACACAGCAAAATATACCCCAATCCAACAATTTCTACATATACAATTCAGTGACATTGATTACATTCTCAAGTTGTGCAACCATTCTCACCCTCCTTTTCCAACCTGTTCCTCCCCCATTGACATAAACTTGCTGCTTCCTAAGCTTTTGAGTTACTGTTGTCAATTTGACCCCATATAGATTGTTCTTTACAGGATGTGTTAAGTTTAATTTATTTAACTGCATTTGTTTCATGGAGTACACATATATCAGTGTCATGGATTGAATTGTGTCCTCCAAAAGTATATGTCAACTTGGCTAGGCCATGATTCCCAGTATTATGCCATCTGATATGATTTTTCTATGTGTTGTAAATCCTATCTCTATGACATTAATGAAGCAGGACTCAATCTACAATATTAGATTTTGTCTTAAGTCTATGTCTTTTTAGATATAAAAGAGAGAGACACGGGGAACCGCATTACCACCAAGCAAGATGAGCCAGGAGCACGCGTCCTTTGGACCCGTGGAAAAGCTCCTTGACCTGGGAAAGACTGATGACAAGGACCTTCCCTAAGAGCCAACAGAGAGAGAAAGCCTTCCCCTGGAGCTGGTACTCTGAATTCAGACTTCTAGCCTCCTAGACTGTGAGAGAATAAATTTCTCTTTGTTAAAGCCATCCACTTGTGGTATTTCTGTTACAGCAGCACTAGATGACGAAGACAGTCAGTTAAGATGCTCTTGGCTGTCAATAATTCAAGCTAGCTTCAAGAATAAGGGAAAAAATCATTTTCTTACATAACAAGAAGTCTAGAGGTAGGGCAGTTGGTTCAAACTAGCATCACTGATTGCATCCAGCTACTAAACTGGATCTCTGGGTAATACATATTCCTCCTCTGAGTCCATCACAATCCTGCTCTGATATTCGATGACTCATTAAAATAAATCAGAAAAACAACAGGGGGACAGGAGGAAGGATAAAAGAACTAAAATGTATTTGTGGAAGAAAACAGGGATAGATTCTTCAGCCTTCATTTATGCCAGCCACATTCACATAGTCTTAGAGTTTATGACTTTTTCTCCCAAACCTATCCATGTTCCCTTTCGCTTTAGTAGCACCTCCGCTCGGCAGAATTCTTAACCCACTGCTGTTTCATTTCCTGGGGCTGCTGCGACACAAATGTGGCTGGTTTTAAAGAACAGAAATTTTTTTTCTCACAGTTCTGGAAGCTAAAAGTCCAAATCAGAGTCTCGGCCCTGTTGATTCCTTCGTTGTCAGTAGCCCCGGGCATTCCTTGGTTCCCTGGCTTCCCTTGGCTTGTAGATCATCCTCATGTGGCATCTGTCTCTGTGTCTATTCTGGACTTGTCACAACTCAGAAGTGATTAGGTTTACACCCTACACAGGTATGACCTCAGTAACATAACAGAAGAAAAAAATCCCTATTTCCAAACAGGGTCATATTTACAGGTACAGGCATTAGGGTTTCTATACATATTTTAGGGGGAACATATTCCAATACATAACACCCACCGAGGTGCCCCAAAGTGTTTTTTCTGAAGAATCTTGTATCCTTGCTGGTCCTGGCTTGAATGGGATTGTTGAAGTCTTTCATTAATTTTTTTTTTTTAATACCACTAGACCTGACACAATCAGGTGGTACTCTCCCTATAGAGTAGGCGGTATCTCTCCCAGGTCCTATGTGTAACAGCACCTGTCACTGCAACCTACCTCTAACCCTTCTTATGCTTGTTCACCAAGTGGCATGAAGATATTGAGATGGACAGGTGGCAGCTCGGCTTCCGATACAGTGGTACAATTAGTTTGTCTCTGCTCTTGGGTATTTAGCTCTCTAAACCAGCAGAGCCCAGAGTTGCAGAAATCATGTATCAGTATCCATCAGGATCCCAGCAGGAAACGGAATTCAACTCACTTGATTTGAATGAGGGGTCTTTACTGAGGGACCACGTATAAGGACTTGGGCAGGGTTAAGGGAACTAACAAAGGATGTAGAGGCACCCAGAGACTAACAAGTGTATATATGTATAATAAGTATACACATATGTTGTATATTATTACATATGGATTGTCCCCAACTTACAATAGGGTTCCATTCAGATGACTCTGTGGTAAATTGGTTCTGATGTAAGTAGAATACCTCTTTTTTTTTTTTCTACTTTTCATTATTACTGCCTTTTTTTTTATCAGCATCTTTATAAATCTTCATCAGTAAGTGCTTCAAGTACTCTTCACTTACAGCAAGCAAGGTTGTGCCATCTGCATATCAAAGGTTGTTAATGAGTCTTCCTCCAATCCTGATGCCCTGTTCTTCTTCATATAGTCCAGCTTCTCCGATTATTTGCTCAGCGTACAGATTGATTAGGTATGGTGAAAGGATACAACCCTGATGCACACTTTTCCTGACTTTAAACCACATAGTATCCCCTTGTTCTGTTCAAATGACTGCCTCTTGGTCTATGTACAGGTTCCTCATGAGCACAATTAAGTGTTCTGGAATTCCCGTTCTTTGCAAATCTTATCCATAATTTGTTATGATCCACACAGTTGACTGCCTTTGCATAGTCAATAAAACACAAGTAAATACCTTTCTGGTAGTCTCTGCTTTCAGCCAGAATCCATCTGACATCAGCAGTGAAATCCCCGGTTCTATGTCCTCTTCTGAATCCAGCTTGAATTTCTGGTAGTTCTCTGTTGATGCATTGCCGCAACCACTTTTGAATGATCTTCAGTAAAATTTTACTTGTGTGTGATATTAATCATATTGTTCGATAATTTCTGCATTCAGTTGGATCATCTTTCTCGGGAATAGGCATAAATATGGATCTCTTCCAGCTGGTTGGCCAGGTAGTCATCTTCCAAATTTCTCGTTATAGACGAGTGAGCACTTCCAGTGCTGCATCCGTTTGTTGAAACATCTCAGTTGGTATTCCCTCAGTTCCTGAGGTCTTGTTTTTTGCCAGTGCCTTCAGTGCAGCTTGGACTTCTTCCTTCATTACCTTTGGTTCCTGATCACGTGCTACCTCCTGAAATGGTTGAACGTCAACCAATTCTTTTTGGTATAGTGACTGTTTATAGGTATGGGGGCCCTGGATCTTCTACATAACTCAGGTCTGAGAACTGCTCTGATGGGTCAAGTCTGGCTCCAATTGGCCAGGCTAGATGTTTTGGGTTATAAGGAATAAGTAGGACCATAGTTGGCTGCCAATCTGTTTTAGTCCTAAGGACCCCATGTTCAATTGGCCATTGTCAAAAAGTCCTGTAAGTGATACTATTCTGAGTACTATTCCAGCCTCTCTGATGACTGAAGTAACCGTGAGCTATTATCTGGCAGTTAGTGCCACCTCTTGGCCTCAGCCACCTCAGTATCCCACTGTTGTTGCTGTTAGCTGTTGTTGACTCAGTCCCCAACTCACGGCCACCCTATGCCTGCTGCCCAGTCCCTCACCATATTGACTATGGTGATCCAGAGTGTTTTCACTGGATGATTTTCAAAAGTGTATTGCTAGGTCTTTCTTCCTAGTCTGTTTTAGTCTGAAAGCTCTGCTGAAACCTCTTTGGCATCATAGCAACACGCAAGTCCCCACTGACAGATAGTGGTGGCTGCACATGACGTACATTGGCTGGGAATTGAACCTGGGTCTCCCACATGGAAGGCAAGAATTCTATCACTAAACCATCACTGGCTGTTATATCCCTCTACTCCCGCTGATATCAGCAAACTCATTTTAGTGCAGTTTCTCCCACTAGCACATAGAACCTACGTAGAACAGCTACAATAGCACTTTTCAGATTCCGATTCCTTCCTTAACAATATCATTCTCAATACTTTAGCAAGGACAGTGCCTTCAGCATCCTTTCAGGGGACATAGTTAGGGAATAAGCGGATCTCGTATAATTAATCCAGTTCAACTTTTTGTCTCCTTCCTCTACATCAGAGGTTCATAACCTGGGTACACATTTTAATCACTTGTGGAGCTTTGAAAAAATAGTGATGCCAAGGCCCCTTTGAATTATGAGTTGGCAAAGAATATTGAATATACCATGGACTGCCAAAAGAATGAACAGATCTGTCTTGGAAGAAGTACAGCCAGAATGCTCCTTAGAAGCAAGGATGACAAGACTATGTCTCACATACTTTGGACGTGTTATCAGGAGGGATCAGTCCCTGGAGAAGGACGTCATACTTGGTAAAGTAGAGGGTCAATGAAAAAGAGGAAGACCCTCAACTAGATGGATTGACACAGTGGCTGCAACAATGGGTTCAAGCATAACAGCAATTGTGAAGATGGCACAGGACGGGGCGGTGTCTCATTCTGTAGTACATAGGGTCGCTATGAGTTAGAACCGACTTGACGGCACCTAACAACAACAACAGTCCCCATCCACAGATATTCTGATTTAGTTGGTCTGGGGTGGGACCCTGGCATCAGTATTTTTAAAAGCTCCAGGTACTTCTAATGTGCAGCCAGGTTTGAGAGTGACTCTTCTTCATTATACCACAGAATTCCTGGAGCTTTAATTTCACATCATGTTGGCTGCCATTGAATCCAGGTTTAAGTCAACCAATCAATTAGAAAAGGTAATTAGAACTGTAATCACTGGCTCAAGATAGCCTATTAAACCCAGAATCTCTGGCAGAGCACTCCTATGGACAAATTCAGGCCTATCTGAATTATGTTTCTCCCTCATTGGTCTAGCAAGTTCAGAATCAATTCTCATACAAATCTCCATCTTTCTTGCAGTAACAAATCCGCAAGTTCTTGCAATTCTTTTGGTGTGGACACTTTCTCTTTCCAGGTTTGACTTCGTAATTGACCTCCTGTGACAGCTGGAATCTGATTCTCCTCGTAGGTCTAAAGA
The DNA here is from genome assembly GCA_030035585.1 of Dugong dugon. NCBI lineage: Eukaryota > Metazoa > Chordata > Mammalia > Sirenia > Dugongidae > Dugong > Dugong dugon. The sequence continues at coordinate 22,171,901 of CM057481.1, read as the reverse complement.
CAATCCATGGAGGTGGCAGGGGGTGAGGAGACAGAATTGGCTTCCCCAGTAAAGTAACTTCTGTAGGTGAGGCCATTACAGGGCCTCCAGCAAGGCAGGAGGAGCCTCTTCACACAGGGGAGGCAGGGGAGACTTTTCAGGCAAGAGTGGATTGGTGAGGCGTGGTGTGACTCTCTGTTAAGCTGTCCAGTGTAGCTGGAAGCAGCTGGTTTATCCCCAAACCAAAAAAACCCAAACCAGTTGCTGTGGAGTTGATCAACTCTTGGAGATAACGTATGTGTCAGAGTAGAGCTGTACTTCATAGGGTTTTCAATGGCTGATTTCTTGGAAGTAGATTGCCAGCTCTTCTTTTTCTCCCCCGAGATGCCTCTGAGTGGACTCGAACTTCCAACCTTTCAGTTAAGAGTGAGCACTTTAAATATTTGCACCACCCATGGACTCCAGTTTCTCCCGACAGCCCTTGAATTCCTTACACTTTCCATATGGTTCCATAGCAGCACCATTAGGCCCCTGTCATAGATTGAATTGTGTCCCCCCAAAAGTATCTGTCAACTTAGCTATGCCATGATTCCCAGTATTGTGTGATTGTCCACAATTTTGTCATCTGATGTGATTTTCCTATGTGTTGTAAATCCAGTCTCTATGATGTTAATGCGGTGGGATTAGTGGCAGTTACGTTAATGAGACAGAACTCAATCTACAAGATTAGGCTGTGTCTTAAGCCAATCTCTTTTGAGATATAAAAGGGAGAAGCAGCAGAGAGACAGGACTTCATACCACCAAGAAAGAAGTACCGGGAGCAGAGCATGTCCTTTGGACCTGGGGTCCCTGTCCCTGAGAAGCTCCTAGACCAGGGGAAGATTGATGACAAGGATATTCCCCCAGAGCTGGCAGAGAGAGAAAGCCTACACCTGGAGCTGATGCCCTGAATTTGGACTTCTAGCCTCCTAGACTGTGAGAGAATAAACTTCTCTTTGTCAAAGCCATCCACTTGTGGTATTTCTGTTATAGTAGCACTAGATGACTAAGACGTTCTCCCTGAGCTTTGCCTTCATCGCAGGTGACCCCTGGAAATAGCTGAACTTACTGTTTCAAGACTCATGCCGTGGACCGAACCAAAACCAAACCTATTGCAGTTGAGTTGATTCCAACTCATAGTAACCCTAAAGGACAAAGTAGAACTGCCCATAGGGTTTCCAAGGCTGTAAATCTTTACAGAAGCAGACTTCCACATCTTTCTCCTGAGAAGCAGCTGGTGGGTTCAAACAGCCAGTCTTTCAGTGAGCAGCCAAGTGCTTAACCACTGCACCACCAGGGCTCCTTATGCCATGGACACTAGGGTCTTATTCCTTAATGCTGGCTGGGTCTTTATGCCATCGCTTCCAACTGTGTCAGATAACAAATCCCACGTTCCTCCTCAACATTCTGGAGCTGGCAACTGCTTCTGATCCCGGTGTCAGTATCTGTCAGGTTTCTGATGATGAGAAGCTGATTCTGGCTAATAAGTAGGAGAGGATTTTATTTAAAACACATGAGCAAGCTCATGTGTTGGGAGGGCTAGGGAATCATGCTCAAGACTAAGCTTTCAGAAACAGTGCCCAGAATCACACTGCAGAACTCAGCTGCTGAGGAAACTGCCACCTCTGGCACTAGAATAACCCCAGCCACCCGCCCCCCTACCCACAACACACACAGTAATGCTGCTTCTCGGCCAGGAAGTGGCCTTGCACCCACTATGACCCTGAAAGCCAGGCACCTTTGCCACCACCTTGCAGAAGATTCTGTATATGGGCTCCTTCTTGGTGTTGCTTGTTTATGAAATGAAAATCGCACACAGGCAAGTGTGAGAGTTGGCTTATGAGGCACATATACACCTGGATCCCAAGAGCAAAGAAGGAACCGAGTTTTCTGAGTTCTGCCTCAGACAGGTGGAATTCATAAGGCTGGTGCATAAGAGATTTATTTCAAAGAATTGGCTTATGTGGTTGTGGGGTCTGCCAAGTCTGAAATCTCTGGAGCAGACAGGTGGACTGGAAACTCTGGTAGGAGCTGATGCTGCAGTCTTGAGGCAGAATTCTTTCTTCCTCAGGAAAACCTCAGTTTTGCTCTTAAGGCCTTTCATCTGATTGGATGAGGCCCACCCACATCACCATGGGTAATCTCCTTTACTGATTATAGATGCTAAGCACATCTACAAAATACCTCCTCAGCAGCACCTAGATTAGTGTTTGATTGAATAACTATACTACGTACTATAAACCAAACCAAACCCACGGCTGTCCAGTCAATTCCAACTCATAGCGACCCCATACGGGTCTCTACAGAAGCAGACTGCCACATCTTTCTCCCGTGGAGCTGCTGGTGGTTTCAAACCACCAACTTTTCAGTTCGCAGTTGAATGCTTTAACAACTGTGCCACCAGGGCTCCTTAACTGGGTACTACAGCCTAGCCAAACTGACACATAAATTAACCACCACATCTGGTTATTTCCCAAAGAGAGCAATGGTGTTCAAAAGGTACTGGGGAGACAGAAGAGATGGCAAATATTTATGACACACTCCAAACTCACCACTAAAGGTAATGATGATCATTAGGATGATAACAGCAACAATCACCATCACTATTACTACTACGACAACCATTTGTTGAGCTCCTACCCTGCAGCAAAGACCTAGCGTATTATTATCTCACTCCTCATGATGATTCTATAAAGTTTTTATAATTTTCTCCACGTTACCGATAAGGAATCTGAGGCTCGGAGAGGAGTTCGTGGAGCACGTGAAATAGGGAAGAGTGAGATTCAGATTCCAAAGCCACTTGCTGTCCACTCTGTCTGCTGCCCCTCCAATTGCCATATGAAGCCACTGGGTAATTTAGCCAATTCTCAACACCTGTGCTAAGGAGTGGAGGAAGGAAATTGGTTAAAGCAGTGATTCTCCAACTTTAATGCACACGAACATCACCTGGAGAGGCTGGTAAAGCTGATTCCTGGGTTCAACCAGCAGAGATTCTGGTCCAGCAGGTCTGGGGTGGGGCCTGAGAGCCTGCATTTTTAACAAATTCCCAAATGATGCTGATGCTGTTAGTCTGGGACCAAATTTTGTATGGCATTGGGTTAAAGAAATCCACGTGTAATGCAAGCTTCTCTCCCCAGTGAAATCTTTAACAGTGACATCTATAAATAGCAGCCAGGCTAACTAGAGTGGCATCTCTCCTCTCTGCCTAGGGCTGACAGTGAAATGATCGGAAGTCAATGGCATGATCAAAGAGGAGAAGAAGCAGGAAATGACAGCTTGCTAATCTCTTTTGTCAAAAAGAGCCGGCTGTCACAGAGAGAAGACTGGATATCAGTTTTGTGAGCCCTTCCAGAAGATGCCCCAGCCTCTTGTTCTGATGGATCTTTGGTAAGCGAATAGTTGGCATGGCACCATTTATCCCAATGAGGAAACTCAAAACAGGCCAGCTCTTGGAGAAGAGAGGATGTACCCAGCACAAGCCTATAGCCCTCTCACTTGGACTCAGCAAGAGCCCCTGGAGTTCTGCCTGAGACACACTGATTATGTGTAAGGAGACCCCACCGCTTTCTCCAGACAGCTTACTAGAGCGGGAGAATTTAAGACACCACCCTGAGAGGAACCAGTGGTGGTATGGACTTTCAGAAAACGTGAGTAAGTGTTTCGGTTCAATCACAAGCTGTAAGTCATCTCTAAGCCTTAAGTTTGTCACCTGTAAAATGGGATAATACAACCTTCAGAGAAAAGTTTCAGTGAGTGATTGTAAAATTTTACACTGCTTTGCATCTTTCCTAGCTTCGCTTCCCTTATTTATTTTAGCAGAAGGTGGCTGATTTGTACGATAGAGTACACATTATTCTCTGGCGGAAAGAAGGTGCTCACTTTCAGATCCTTTCAGGGTTTGGATAGTCTGGACTTGATCAGATACCTGGGTGAATACCAGATAAGCTATTGAGAAGCAGAGTTTCTCAGCTTGGGTCCTTTGGAAAGCAGAGCCTGAAGCAAAGATTAAATTACTGACATGAATTACATATTTGAGAGTTGCTATGCTCAGGGTGAGGAAGAGGAAAGGGAGGATGGGAAAGGTACAGAACACTGGCTAGCACTTCATGACAAACTGAGAAGAGACAAAGAGGGTAACTTAGGAGGCAGGTTTGCTTAGCACAAGGGACTTCGCCAAAAGGGGAGGAAGAGTTGCGCTTTGCAATAGTCCATGGAAGAGAGAAAGGAGTGTGGCTTTATCTGCTTGGCTCTTCCCCATACTTGTTCCCCATTGGTCAGAGTTCACCTCATGGGCACTATCTCCCCACACTTCTGCATTATATCATCTGGCCCCTAGGTGGCCACCCAGAAAGCCCCATGGTGCAATGATTCTTCCAGGTTGAAAGTGGAAGGGTGACCCAGTATGGGTGGGCTGTGGACCAAAGGAGAGAAAGAAGGAAGTGATCCAGTGAACCTGAGAAGGTATTAAATGGTCTCTATGGATAAAAAGCTCCAGACTGACTTGTCTGTATTTAAGACTTACTACTCGTAAATTACACCAAAAAGCTTTTTTTCCCATCTGGCTTAGAGGAGTATAACCTGGCCTAGACTCTAGACCAAACATGCTGGCCTCTGGTTCCTGCACATGAGATCTCCAGAATCGGAGAATTAAAAGTTTTGCTTAAAGGATCTTTGATGGCCAGGCTCCCCAGTGTCATCCACACAGTTGTTAGGGATTCCAAGTTTCTCATACACATACCCTTGATCTGGATAATAAACCACTCTGAGGGGCAGTGACCCTAAATGGAAAAAGGTTCTCTTCATGGCTGCTCCAGGTGCACAATTCTCAGTTGTGGTCTTGTTTTGACTATATTGGCCATAGTCTGGTTGCACCAACAGTAATCCCCCATCACCACGTATTACAACTTCAACTTCTAGTTTTACTGTTGACTGAAGTGAGATTAGATGCACCACTGATAGTTATTCCACAAAGCCCTGTAGCAATTACATAAGCTCAAACACAGGAAGGGCAAATATAAGGCCCATGTGCTCTCACTTCTCCATCCCTTGCCTAGGGCAGACATTGCTAATCAATCAATGCATTTTTCCCACTGAGCCAGGATGCAGCCTTACAGTCCTTAACACAGAGCTCCAGGCAGCCTTTACCAATTGACTAGTGTTGACGTCTACATTGGGACTTTTTCAGGTGTGAGGGAAACACAGTATACATCGTCTTAAGCAGAGAGGGGACTTTATTGGCTCACATAGCTAGAAACTCCAATGACAGATTCAGCGCCTCAAAGGCTCTTCTTTGTATGGCAAAGATGGTTAACAGCAGCTGAAAGCTTTATCCTACCAGCTGAGCAACATAATCAGAAAAAGACCTCTTTCACAATTATTCTGCCAAGATGCCTGGGGCTGGCCTTCTGATTGACCTGGTTCAGGTCCGACTGGCCATCTTGGGTCATGTTCATATGTTAGAGTAAATTATGTGACCAGGGGGTGGTAGTGCTTTTGTTAGCTAGACTTGCAACCCAGGATTAGTCCCACCTGAGCCAATGGACTAAGAAAGTACACAGATGAGTTTCCAAGGGAAATGTGGAATGAGGTTCCAGACGAAGAGCAATGGGGCCTCAGCAGCCTAAACAATAGATTCATGCTCTAGTGGCTAGCTAAGCACCATCCCCAGTGCTGCAACCCTCTGACAAGTATGGGTCACAACACAACAGGAAACCACAGTAGGAAACCCACACCTGCTTATACAAATAGGAACCTGGAAAGTTCCATTTCCACCACTCCTACCATCTGGCTGATGTCTCACTCTCCCATCAGCGTCTTAGTGAGGCATCACTGCGCCTTTATCCCAGGATACCTTTCATCTCCCCCTGTGTCTTCTCCTGTTCTCACAATGTTGAAAGTGGAGTTCAGTTTTCACCTGTTCTCCCAAACTTCCTATTCCTAGATCTCTGTTCATTTCTCCATTTCATACCAGAGTCTCAGCAATAATATAAAAATAACTAAACCTCTATGTATATTTTCACCAAAAAACAAAAAAAAAAGGTCCTCCAAGGTCAAGAAGGGAGAGTGTTGACATGTTGTGCGGTTGTTAACCAATGTCGTAAAACAATACGTATACTGACTGTTTAAGGAGAAACTAACTAGTCTGTAAACCTTCATCTAAAGTACATTTAAAAAAAAAACAAAACAACTAAATCTTAGAACCAGGATTTCCATCAAGACTGTCTTTGCTGTCCAACTGGACTCTTAGCTGAGATCATCTAGAGACTTCTAAAATTAAAAATAAGTCTATCAAATCAGCAAAAGACAAGTGGCTGAACAAACTTAACCTCTCATAACAGGCAATTTTAGTATGGATAGACTTAATGTCATTAGTCTGTGAAGAAGCTCAAGAATGCAGATATAAATCACTTTAGAACTGAAAATTATGGGTATTGAAATACAATCTAACAGAAATACCATGAATCAGCATGTACCACAATTACCTGCTTTTGCTCTAAGTACACACGAAACCTAAGTTTTGCAACAAACTCGGAAAAGTCCACCCGCCCCACTGATTCAACAATCTTCAAGTAAGTGCTGCTGCAGCTCTTGAAACTGTTGCTTTGCAAAAATATGTGGTCCAGGGAAGAACCCAGACAGACTTCCCTGAGCGATATAATTCAACCGAATTTGGTAAACTTAAACATAACTCCATTTAAGTTCCTACGAGGTGCAAAGCTTGTTTGATGCTATAAGAGATAAGAAGAAGTGAGCTCCTGCTGTCTCGGCATTCACCTTCCAGCTCATACCTTGTCTTTAGTGTTCACCACAGCTTGGGATGGAAGTACATGGGTTTTGGAAGCAGACAGGCATGGGTTCAAATTCCTGCTCTGTCATACTATGACCCGGAGCAAGTTAGTCTCTCCATGCATTGGTTTCCTTATTTGTAAAATGGCAATATTAATAACACCTAAGTTTTGAGATTATTGTGAAAATGAAATGAATATTAACGTATAGAAGCTACTTAGTAGGGTTCGTAACACGTGGTAAGTTCTTATTAATTAGTTGTTATCATTAGTATCGTCATAGTCACAAGCCCCACCTCATTGCAGCTCAAAGAACAAAGGAAGGATAGGAGTCAGAGTTATGAAAGGTTCTTCTGGAGAAAGTGAAAAACTAATGCAGGTTTCTATCAAAACAACTGCTGGGTTTGCAACATCTGATTAGTATCAAAGCAAAAAGTCCTTCTCAAGACGTGGTGAAGAACCTATGAAATTTAGGAACGCCCCAATCGGACATCAGTTGTTTTGTCTGCCCAGAGCAGCACCCTCCCCATTCTTCTGGAAATGTCCTATCTCCCAGTCTGACTATGTGGTTTGATTGGGAGCTGCTATATTGGACCATGACTCAATAATCTGGCAGAAATAACAGAAATCAGCATGTATCACAGCAAAGGACCATCAACAGCATGTACCATCAACAATGACCCTGGGCCAATCAGATACTTTGTAGGGGGTTATGGCACCGGACAGAGAGAAAGAGTTGGCCTCTCTCTCTAGATGTACAATTGGGAGATAAGCCAACAGCCCAGTTCCATATACATGAAGAAATAGGTCTGAGGTAATGCAGAGAGAGACAAACTAAAGGTGGAGAGAGATCTGGCAGGACTCACAACATACTCCTATCCTGTCCACTAGGGCAGCAGGACATGTAGGGAATTGTTTATGGGGCCAAGAGAAAACAAAAACAAAAGAGAGGGCTTGCATGGATCCATTATTACAGTTAACATATATTGAATGTAGGAGTCCCTGGGTGGCACAAACAGCTAAGTGCTTGACTACTAAGCGATAAGTTGACATTTTGAACCCCCCCCCCCCCCACTGAGGTACCTCAAAAGAAAGGCCTGGAGATTTGCTTCTAAAAGTTTGCAGCTTTGAAAGCCTTATGGAGTGCAGTTCCACTCTACAACACAATACGGCTGTCGAGTCAGAATCGAGTCGATGGCAACTTTTTTTTAAAATTGAATATGATAAGCTTAGTTCTGAGTGTACAAGATCCTAAACAAATTTAAGAAAGGAAAGTTTCCTATTTGGGATTCTGACACTCTTTCCACTTCTGTTCCCTCAATCCGTCTTCCCCTTCATCCCTCCAAGTCCTTCTTTTAAATCTACATCCAAAGGCCCACCATTCCCCATAACTAATTTCATTTCTCTTCACTGGGCTCCAGAATTTCTATGTAGGAGGCAATTTGAAGGTAGCAGTCTCTATGAAGTTAAGGGAATGGAGGTGAGGCCACGTTCTTGTTTTGCAAGTGTGGGGTTAAGCGCTCTATTTGGGCTGGGCTGGGCTGGTGGTGATCACATCTGGTCATGGCCCCTCTCCCTTGGTGCTGCCACTGACTGCACATCAAAGTGGAGAAGGCTTTGCCTCCTTCAGTCTCTTGTGTTTTGTAAATGTGAGTACCTCAGGCTTTAGCTGGAAACAAATTGATACTCTCTGGCCCCTTTAGGAAAGATGATGATGGGGACTCTAATTCCATTCCAATCTCCCCACCCATGAAAGCTACAGCAGATTTCCCAATAGTTACCCAAGAAGTAAGCAACCTCACTAAGGCAAGCATTGGCCTTGATTCCCCCAGAGGCAAGTCTAGTCTCAATATAAGGAAAGTCTGCCATTGAACGTGGCTGCCATACCCCTGGTTCCACAGAGCATTTGACTTTTCCTGCCCCTACAAGAGTTGCCAAAGTGGCTGCAGATGGTCGCTCTTTCAGCCTCCCGAGTGGATGGTACCAGCTCCGACTGAGTCTTCTTGATTTCAGTGCTCTCTGATACAGTGGCTGATACATAGGAGATGTACAGTATACATACCTGCCCCCTTCAACACCATTCTTGTGTATGATGATATTGGCATTTATCCCATTAAATAACTATTTTTTCTCCCCATCAGTTCTATCCCTTATCATTTTCTCCCTTCCTCTTTTATCCCTGACCTCATCTTGGTAGTTTGAATTCTTCTTTGTGATTTTTGTACACTGATTTTGGAAATAATATTGGAAACATTACTCCCTGTCCTTGAGCATACAGAAGGTGACTCACATTCTCACACTCATAAGGAATGGACTTAGAAGGACACATTAACTGGGCCCTGAGATGAAGACAATAGCTAGGATAATCTTGGAGATGACCTTTTAGGGAAGAACTTATCTTTTAGGGAACCTTTCACAGAAGCCAATCAAACAGAACACAAAAGACTTTTTCCACTCTTATCTTTTTCTATTAGCATTTAGTGAACAGGAAGTTTGTTGGACCAGTGAATACTCTCCTGACTGTAACCTGTACCAATGATTATTAAGAAAGATGATTCAAAATGTAGAATCACACTGATCTAGCAGTTTTTAACCAATTGGTGAAAAGGTGAAGCTTTCAATGATTTTATTGATTTTGTGATGTTAATGTATACTGATGATTCAGGCAGACATTAGCTCTGGCAACATGCTTGTCTGCTTCCCGCTTTTGCCTTTTTGAATATATGCTGAATAAAACTTTCTTTCTGCTTTACTAAACTTTATGACATTTTTTCCCTACAACAATAGTCATCGTAATTATATAGTGGATGTTCTCTTTGGTGATAGATTCCTGAGAAATTCCTATCAGAGAAGAACAAGAAGTTTAAAGTCTCCCCTTCTTAGCTTACCCAAGAGCTATGGTGCTGTTTACGTCAGTAGAGTTGCAATCAAAAAGCACTAAACAGCCCAGATTAACGCCCCAAACAGCTTCTGTGTGGGTGGGCAAAGCAATTAAAAGCTAGACATGTTCAGGTCTTTTAGCAAATGTCTAGGTGATAAAAATGCTGTCAACACATCCAATGAGTATTCTGCTAGCTTTTGTTGGAACAACACAATTCTCATGTCTGCAAAGGAAACTCTCATCTTTTCATTAAATCCCCATGTCAAACTAGAGAGGAGTATTAATGGGGGTGAGGAGAATGAGGAGAGAGCAAAGACAGCAGGTGGCTCTGTGTCTAACGGACAGCCCAAGAGATACCTATTAAAATTGGGATTAAGGTACAGAACTTGTTTTTTAACCAATTTCGAAATTTCTAGATGGAAAAAGAAATGAGTTGCTTTAGGATGTCTCCAAAAGCCACCTTCAAAAGTTTGAAGGACCCTTCAGTACCATCTGGCACTGCAGCTTGGAATTTCTGACTGTCATTACACTTAAATTTTATTGAGTCTCTTTTATGTACCAGAAATACTGCCGTGTGCTTCCTGCATACCATTTTATTCTTCACAGTACTAGGCATTATTATCTTCATTTTACAGATGGTGAGGCTGGGTCTCACAAAAGTTAAGAAGTGAGACCAAAGTTACATAGCTTCCAGTGGTAGGATTCAAATCTAACTCTAGAGCCCATTGTGTTCCCACTCTATCCACCTGTTGCTGTCTACTCTCTGAGAAGGCACTTTGGAGGTCCCACCACTGCCCCTGCTGAATGGGGTCCATTGTGTAGACACCAACATCCTTACTCAAAGGACTGATGCCTGGTGTTCCCGAAGCAATTAGGTTCAAGGAGCCAGAGAAGGGCTGGGTTCATAAGGAGACGAGAATAGGGACGCTTACACTTATATGTGCCAAACTTTGCCAAAGAGACCATAAAGCAGACTTGCTATTCCCTATTCATACGGTTACTATCAAGCCAATTTTGACTCATGGCGACCTCGTATGGTACAGAGTCAAACTGCTCCATATAAGTTACTTGGCTGTAATCTTGACGGAGACAGATTGTCAGGTCTTTCAGGTGAGGTGCTGCTCAGCTTCTGCATCTGTCATTTCATCAGGCTCTAGAATGGTCTGAGGAGCCGAGCAGGAAACAATTCCCACTCCTTACGCTTTCTTGAACTCATCTCTCCATCCTTCACCCACCCACCCACCCCAGGTACCAGTACCTCTTCCCTCCTCCATTAGCCATCAAAGAAGAATTTCTCCTACATCAGCTCATTCCAATGGATGCCTTAGGCAATCCATAGCTCGCCAGCACCTTGGAATGCCAATTTGTCCTTAGCTAGAATACCCCTACATGAACACACGCCTACACGCACACACACACAGAGGAAAAGACCCACCTTTGTTTGTTTTGCAGAATTGGAATCATGTCCTGAGTATAGTTTTCTATTCCTTTTCCACTGCACATTTTATTGTGAACATTTTACCATGTCATGAAGTAGTCCTTAAGTCCGTTTTTTAGTAGCTGCATGACTATTTATCTTATGGATGAATTAGTGTGATGTATTTAACCATTCCTTTATGGCTGTACATATAAGTCTTTTGCCAGTCTTTTACCGTTGTTACAAGAAAACACTTGCTCTGAGATCAAATTCTCAGCAGGAACTTCTAGGTGTAAGGATTTGAATATTTTAGAGTATTTTGATAAATACTGCCAAATTGCTTTCCAGAATGATCGTACCAATTTGTGGTCCCAACAGAAATAAATGTGTCCAGCTCACTACACCAGTGCCAGCACTGCTATTGTCTTTTTAAAGAAGCTCATTCAATTTCCTAGGCAAAAGTGGAATCTCGGTGTGGTTTTCATTTGTATTATCTAGTGTGTGAGGTTGAATATATTTTCATGTTTATTATCCTTTTTGTCTTGTCTATTCATGGCCTTTGTTTATTTTGTTCATTTTTCTTTTCACTATCAGTATTTCCTTATTGATTTTAAAAGAATCTATTACATATTAAGGACGCTGTTAATTTGTATATCATATTTGTACAAATAATTTTATCTCATTTTTCTGCTTACTTTTTAATTTTGCTTATGTGTTTTGACATATAGAAGTCAAAAAGTTTTATGTAGTCAAATATGTTCTTTTTTTTCCTTCATTGCTTGTATGCTAGGAAGATTCTTCCTGTTGATAAAGTGATTCCAAAAGTCTCTGGAAGATTAAAAAAGTGAAAATAGTTCAAAAGAAAAGAAAAGAATAGAAAATGAGACAAACTTTGCATTACCAGATATCCAAATTTTAAAACATTTGAGCGGGGGGGGGGGGGGGGGCTTTGGAATAGTAATATGAGGAGCTTGAGGAAACTTCTCCATGAAGAGACACCAATTAAGCTGGTCAAAATTAGCAAAGAAAATCATTCAAGTCTTTAGAGAGTGATCAAAGGACTTACGGCAAACTAAACAGCATTTATTCAATAAAATCTATGGAAACTCCCTAAAAACAGTGGGAGCTGGGGCATTGGAGTTAAGGACTGATTGCCCCACAGCTCTGGCCTGCAGTAGAACTGTTTCTGTGGGTTCTGCAATCAAGTGGCAGTTCTCATCTCCACAAGAAACATGAGATAGAAGGGCTATTCGGAGTAGTTTCAGCAGTTGGTGAACATTGGCAGATCCCATTTCCCACATCCCCATGATGCAGAAAGCTTATATAGAGTAGGTGATGGCTGCCAGGCATTGCCCATTTCCCCATCTGTAATTCCTGCTATGTAGGGAAGATCTGAATGGAGCAGCTTGTGAAGACTTCATTCCTCCTTTCTCCACACAACTCTGTCTTTCTGGAGAGCTGCTCTGATGGGCTTAGCAGCCAAGTGGCAGCTCTCACACACCCCAGCTTTCTAGGACAAAGACTTAACTCTGGGTAGGTTCAGTAGTCAGTGAACATCATCAAGCCTCATCCTCCCCAGCTCTGGACTGCAGAAGCTTTATACTGAGCGGTGGCAGCAGGTGGGTGCCAGTACCAGTTCCTGCCTGCCCACCCCCCCCAGCCCATGCACACACGTGATTCCTGCACCATAGAGAAGATCCAGATGAGGGAGCTGGTGAAGAATGAGTCCCCAAACTCTTGCTATGCCTCAGCTCTCTAGGGCAGGGGTTCTTCCCAGGGAATAGTTGAAGCAAGCCTCAAAGACTGGTAACACCCTGCACCTGCCAAGGGACTTAACTTCAGTTGGATCAGACTGTGGAGTCATAGGAAGTCCTGGTGGCGCACTGGTTAAGGTGCTAACTAAAAGGTCAGCAGTTTGAATCCACCAGCTGCTCCCTGGGAGAGAGATGTGACACTCTGCCTCTGTAAAGATCACTGCCTTGTAAAACCTATGGGGCAGTTCTACTCTGTGATAGGGTTGCTAAGAGTCAGAATCACTCTACAACAATGGATTTTTTGGTGAAATAATATACACCCCAGGGCATCCTTGAAAACAATAGAACAGTCAACTAGTAAGTAGCGGAGGAAACAGATGGGTGTGATACCAGTAGATGCAGAGCAACCAGAAGCTTAATGGGGGAGATCAGGGAAAGAAACAGCTAAAGAGAGACGAGCTAAAACCACAGTTATCTCTGGCAGTCAAGCACTTACCTAAGAGTGCACCCTCTTAGAAGCAACTTCAGAGACTGAACACTGCAGGGGAAACAGATGTCACTGAACTATCCTGTCAAGTCACTAAACAAACAAGCAAGTAAGCACAAATAATAAGCTGTGTAGAAGGGGGGGATCAGTATCCAGAGTTGCTACAGTATATTATCTAAAATGTTCAGTTTTCAAAAATACTTATGAGACATTCAAAGAAACAGGAAAATATGACCTGTGTACAGGGAAAAAAGCAGGCAACAGAAACTGCCTTTGAGAGGACCTAGCTGTTAGATTTGGCAGATTAAGAGTACAAAGCAGCTATTTTAAATATATTTGAAGATCTAAAGGAAATCGTATTTGAGGAATTAAAGGAAAGCATGATGACAATGTCTCATCAAATAGAAAATATCAATAAAGAGATGAAAATTATTTAATAAAGAATCAAAACGGAAACTCTGGAGTTGTAAAGTGCAATAAAAACAAACCAAACCCATTGCCGTCGAGTCAATTCTGACTCATAGTGACCCTATAAGACAGAGTAGAACTGCCCCATAGGATTTCCAAGGAGCAGCTGGTGTATTCAAACTGCTGAACTTTTGGTTAGCAGCCATAGCTCTTAACCATTGCACCACCAGGTCCCCAAAGTACAATAACCAGTGTGAAAAATTCACTAGAGGAGATCAACAGTAGATTTGAGCTGGTGAAAGAATGAATCAATAAATTTGAATAGAGATTATAAAATCTAAAGATCAGAGAGAAAAAAGAATGAAGAAAAATGAACAATGTCTCAGAGAAATGTGGGATGCCATTAAGTGCATCAACACATGTGTAATAGAAATACAACAAGGAGAGGTGAGGGAGGAGGAAGGAAGACAGACAGAAGAGAGAGATGGAGAGGGAGAGAAGAGAAGAGCAGAGAGGAGAAAAATTATTTGATGAAATAATGGCTGAAACTTGCCAAATTTAATGAAAAATATTAATCTACACATCCAAGAAGCTCAACAAACTCCAAATAGGCTAAATGCAAGGAGATGCACATCATAGTCAAAGTGTTGAAAGACAAAGAGAAAATCTTTACAGCAGTTAAGAGAACAATAAATCATTATGTATAAGGGAACTTCAATAAGATTAATGCTGAGTTCCAATCCGAAACAATGGAGGCCAGAAGGAAGGGGGATGACATATTCAAAGTGCTGATAGAAAAAACTTTCAACCAAGAATCTTATATCTAGGAAAACTATCTTTCAAAAACAAAGACAAAAAAGAAAATAAAGAAAAATAAAAAAACATTCCTAGATAAACAAAACTGAGGGAATTCATTGCCAACAGACCCACTTTACAAGAAATACTAAAGGTTGTTCTTCAGGCTGAAAGCAAGTGACACCAGACAGTAATTTAAATCCATACAAAAAAATCAAAGAGTGCCAATAAAGGTAATTATGTAGATAATTATAAAAGTATGATACAATATTTCTTCCCTTTCTTCTCATATTACTCTCATTATTCTCATAAAATAATGTGTATATACTTATATTACTGGGCCTATTACATATAAAGAACTTGTTGCCATCCAGTCGATTCTGACTCATTGCAACTCTATAGGACAGAGTAGAACTGCCCCATATGGTTTCCAAGGAGTGCCTGGTGGATTCAAACTGCTGACCTTTTGGTTAGCAGCTGTAGCTCTTAACCACTATGCCACCAGGATTTCCATTACATACAGAAATATAATATATTTAACAACAACAGCACATTCGAACTGCTGACCTTTTGGTTAGCAGCCATAGCTCTTAACCACTATGACACCAGGGTTTACATTACATATAGAAATATAATATATTTAACGATAACAGCACAAAGGAGGCAGGTGGGAACAAAGATATATTGGAGTAAGAAAATGACAGCTGATGGTAACTCAAATCCACAGGAAGAAATGAAGAGAACCAGAAATGGTAAGTAGGAAGGTTAATATAACAAAATGTACAAATGTATACTTGTTCTTCTTTCTTCTCAGTTTCTTTAAAAGATATAAAATTATCTAAAGTAATAATTATAACAATGTGTTCTGGGGTTTTTAACATATATAGACATAACATATATACTCTAACAGCACAAAGAAGGCTGGGGAGTGAATAGAGCTATGTAGGAGTAAAGTCTCTACGTCTTACTGGAATTAAGTTAGTATGAATTTGAAGTTGATTCTGACAAGTTAAGATGTATATTGTAAGCCATAGGACAACCATTAAGAAAAATTTTTTTTTTTTTAAAAGACCAGAATTGCTGGCCTGACAGAGACTAGAGGAACCCCCAAGACTATGGCCCTAAGACACCTTCTGAACTGGAACTGAAGCCATTCTCGGAGACGACCTTTCAACCAAACCATAGACAGGCCCATAAAATAAACAATAACACCCGAGAGGAAAGTGCTCCAACAAGCAATTATACAAGATCAAAAGAGCACCATTTGCCCACAAGCAAAGATGAGAAGGCAGGAAGGGGCAGTAATTCAGGATGAAAGGAAATGGGGAAACTAGGATGGAAAAGCGGGGAGTGCTGGCACATTGTGGGGAATGAAACCAATGTCATGGGACATTTTATGTACAAACAATCCAATGGGAAACTTATTTGCTCTGTAAACTTTCACCTAACGCACAATAAAAAACGAAAATTTTTTTGAAGTATAGTTAAAATATCACTAAAGGAACTAAAATGTTATAATAGAAAATATTCACTTAATGTAAAAGAAGGCAGTAAAATAGGAACAGAGGAACAAAAAAAGACGTGAGGTATGTAGAAAACACCAATCAAAATGGCAGATGTTAATCCAACCATATTAATAATAGCATTAAATGTGAATAGATTAAACAAGCCAACCAAAAGGCAGAGATTGTCAGATTGCATTAAAAAAATCTAACTATATGTTGTCTACAGGAGACACATGTTAGATTCAAAGATATAAATAGGTTGAAAGTAAAAGAATGGAAAGAGATATGCCAAGCAAATAACCATAAGGGACCTGAGGTGGCTATACAAATATCAAACAAACTAGACTTTAAAACATAAAATACTACCAGAGATACAGAGGGAAATTTTATATTTATAGAAGAGCAGGCCATAAGGAAGATATAACAATTACAAACATATATGCACCTAACAACAGAACCCTAAAATACTTAAAGCAAAAACTGACAGAATTAAAAGCAGAGATAGAAAATTCAACAATAATAGTTACAGACTTCAATACCTTGCTTTCAATGATTGATAGAACAACTGGGAAAAAGATCAATAAGGATATAGAAGACTTGAACAACACTGTAAGCAACTGGACTTAATAAACATATATAGAACACTTCACCCAACAACAGCAGAATATACATTTTTCTTAAGTGCACATGGAACATTCCCCAGGATAAAATATATGCTAGGCTATAAAACAAGTCTCAATAAATGTAAAACCATTTAAGTCATACAAAGCATGCCCTCCAACTGCAATAGAATTGAGTTAGAAGTCATTAACAGAAGGAAATTTGGGAAATTCACAAATATGTTTTATTTAAGGAGGATTGGTCATGGTTAAGTGCTTGGCTGCTAACCGAAAGGTTGGTGGTTCGAACCCACCTAGCGGCTCCGTGGGAGGAAGACCTGGCAATCTGCTCCTGTAAAGATCACAGCCTGAAAAACCCTGTGGGGAAGTTCTATTCTGTCACATGAGGTTGCTATGAGTTGACATTGACTCCACAGCACCTAACAACAATCAAGTGCAAGCCATTTTCTACCACCCAGTGACCTTGGATAAGGATACAGTGTTGAAAAAACAGACACTGCTCCAGCATTCATGGACCTTATAGTCTGGAAGGGAGAAAGATATGAGACAAAAAACCAAAAATAAACATACATTATAGTGACAAGTGTTAGAAAAGTTCAGGGTGCTACAAAACGATATAACAAAGATATCATTTGGTTTTGGTGGGAAGGGATGGCAGAGCTGGCCTGTCTGAGAGAAACCATTCAAGGTGAGAGTGAATAGGTGAACAGGAATAGGCCAGGCAGGGGGACAGTGTGTGTGGAGTTCTCAAGGCAGCAAAGACCTCGGAGCTTCTGGCATCTGAAGGAAGACCAGTGGGGCTAGCACCCACTGAGTGAGGGGTCAGAGACAGGAAAGGAGCAGAAGGGTGGGGTGTAGGGTGGGATGTGCAGAACCTCATCATCCCTGAGAGGGGCTGAGTCTTTCTTCTGTGGCATTGCTGGATAGGAGTCCGTGGCACAATGGTTAAGAGCTTGACAGCTAACCAAAATGTTGGTGGTTCGAACTCACCCAGTGGCTCCACAGGGAAAAGAACTGGGATCTGCTCCCACAAAGATTACAGCCTAGCAAACTCTATGGGACAGTTCTACTCTGTCATATGGGGTTGCTATGAGTTGAAAATCGACTCGATGGCACCTAACAACAATAACACCACTGGGTGGGTTCTAGCCAACAACCTTTAGGTTAAGAGCTGATCGAAAACCATTTGTGCCACCCAGTGCCACTAAAATATACTCCTTAACAATTCTGATTTAATGAGTGTTTGGTAGCCTTGGCTCATTTAATTAACCTAGGACACTGAATTGTACAGGTAAAAATGATTGAAATATTTGGTTATATGTATTTCACCACTATAAAATTTAAAAAAAAAATTAACTCAGGAAACCAGGCAGGGAACTTTTGCAAGGTCCAGGTGAGAGATGCTACAGACTTGAGTGAGGATGGCCGGTGGTGTGGACGAGAGAAATGGGAACTGTATTAATCAAGACTGGAGGCAGAATTGCTAGGACTTGGTGAAAGACTGAACTGTAGGTGGGAGGCGAGCAAGGAGTTTTAGGGATGTCTCCCAGGTTGCTTTCATGAGCGACGGGGAGGATTCCCTGTGAAAAGAAGTGAGAAGTTTGGCGCGTCCCTTGGAAATCTGTTTGTCCCATAATTTGTGATGCCAGGAGGCGCTTTCTGCAACAGTTCCGTCTTCAGAGGCCCGAGAGTGAAAACTTAAAGGTCACGAGAAGCTGCAATGTTGACTGTGCCTGAACAGTACTGGCGGAAATGGAGGTGGGGTGGGGGTGGAGGTGACGGGGTTCTTGGTGACTCAGAAGGTGGATTTTCCTCCGCAGACATCTCTGATGATGGATTGTGACATGAATGGGAGCGGAGCTCCGTTCCCGAGTCCCTAAAGAGGCAGCATTTAGGCTGAGCTCCACTCCAGCCATCTCTGGATGCTGGGAGCTGAGGAGATCCCATATTTCACATGCCCTGGAAACCCTGGCATCGGATTATTCTCAGGGAAGTGAGCACAGGGCTGAACGGTCAAGGAGAAATGTGCGGGGAATTGAGTTCCCCGGCTTCCTTCCCGGGCCCTCATTCCCGCTGCAGCATCGGCATCCGCAACGGTATCAGCTACCTGGCTGGGGGCTTGGGGAGGGGGCGGGGCCTTGAGAGCTCCGTATTTCTCAGTGTTGGAGCAAAAGGCCGATTCCTCATCAGAGGTGATGATGGCAACATCTGGCAATTAGCCCAACACTTTACCAGTGCAGCAGAGAAGCATGATGTGCAGTAGGAGGGCTGTCTGCCGGGACAGACTGAGAAACAGCTGTTTAAAGGTGTGTGTGCGCGCATGTGTGCGTGTTTTCCTGAACTCGTTTGGCCTCTTTACAGAAAGCAAGCCCGTAAGGGCGACTGTTAGAATCTTAGCGGTTGGAGCTTTCCAAGTGTTCTCCCTGCTACCCACCCCCACCCCCCATAGCGTGACCTCTTTCCTAGACTGTATGCAGGGAGTATAAGGCACGTCTGTCTGGAACCGGGTCTGAATCCCGTCTTTATCACTCTCCAGCTGTGTGATCTTGGACAGGTGACTTGACTCTCCCAGTCCTCTCGTGTTTATTTCATGGGCATTTCCATGCTGCAGGGTTGGTCTAAGTGTCGTCCACACACTACCTGCATCTGACTCCACTAGGGGACTTGTTAAGCCTACAGGTTCCTGGGTCCCATCCCCAGACCTAATGAATCAGAAGCTCTGGCAGTGACCTGGGAATCTGCATGATTAGCCAGCTTCCCAAGTGATTTTTCTGCTCATTAAAGTTTGGGAGCCTCAGGGTTATTGTGTCTTAGGTACTTGAGAGATTAAAAAGATGATCAAGACTTGATACCCCTCCTCACTGAGGGCTTAAGTACAAATATGTCTAAGGGAAAACAAACTGTGATAAGCATAGACATTGAGGAACCAAGAGCTGGGGGAGGAAGAGATGACTTTCAGCCTGGGAAATCTGAGAATGCTGCATGAAGGAAATGGCTTTCAGTCTAGGCCTTGAGCAGGAGGTAGAATTTCATCATTTAGACACGGGGAAAGGGACAGAGGTGACCATTAAGAAGAAAGACACCGTCTCTGTTAGCTTTTGCTGCATGAAAAAACCATCCCAAAACTTAGTAGCTTAAAACACTGTTTATTATGGCTCGTGAGTCCACGGGTCAGTTGGGTGGGTCTACGAATCTAGACCAGATGTGGCTGATCACCACTAGTCTTGCTCATGTGTCTGCAATCAGCTGGCAGGTCAGCTGGTGACAGCTGGCCTAGGATAGCCTCACTCACACTTCTGGTGTTGGCTGCCTGTTGGTTGGTATGCTGGCGGTGACTGGGCCACATGCTCTCTCATCTTCCAACAGGCTAGCCCGGCTTCGTTACATGATAGCGGCAGAGTTCCAAGAGGAGAGCAGGAGCAGGCAAGGCTTCTTGAGGCCTAGGCTTAGAACTCGCACATCATCATTTCTGTCATATTGTATTGGCCAAAGCAAGTCACAGACCAGCCCAGATTTTCAAGAGGTAGGGAAATGGCCTCTTTGTCTTGATGGGAAGAGCTATAAAATATCATAGCTATTTTGGAAATCTGCCATAGAGACTGATGCAGGTAAGTGTGTCTTCTCAGAACACCAGAGACCAGGCTCAATCGGAGTGTAATGAGCATAAAAGGGGAGAGAGGGGCACTTCATCTCGGTGCTATTCTTCCCCAAAACCCATAACTCCAGTCTAAGCATGAGAAAAACATCAGACAAACCCAAACGGAGGGACTTTCTACAGAATACCTGATCAGTACTCCTCAAAACTGTCAAGTTTATCAAAACCAAGGACAGTCTGAGGAACCATCACAGACCAGAGCAGCCTAAGGCGACATGACAGTTAAACGGAATGCAGTATCCTGGATGGCATCCCGGAACAGAAAAAGAGCGTTAGGGGAAGAGTAGTGAAATATGAATCAAGTGTGGTGCCTACTTAATAGTAACATACCAACGTTGGTTTCTTAGTTTTGACAAATGGATCATAATAATGTAAGATGTTGACATTAGGGGAAATGGGGAGAGGGATATATGGCAACTCTCTGTATTATCTTTGTAACTTTGCTATAAATCTAAAATTTTTCCAAAATGAAAATTTTAGTAAAAAGAAGGTGGGGAGAGAGGGAGGATGGGGAGAGGAGACATTGCTTCCTAATGGGGCACCCCTGAAGCTTTGTGAGCAAGGTGTCATTTGAGCTGTGGCTTGAAGAATATGGCAGGTTTGGGCACAGGGAGGGTCTACAGTGGGGTAGAAGAGCCTGAGCAAAGATCTGAAGCTAAGAAACTGAGGGGCTTGGTTGTCACTGGGGCTACTGCTAGGCTTCCTCTTGTCCTCCTGCTAAGTAGATGGGGACAAATAGCACGATGATTTCGGCTGGTTTTGTCTGCTCTTGACTCAGATTCTCTGACTCAGGAGGTCAATAGGCAGCCCCAGGCCTAATGAGGGCACCTGCAGGCTTCCTCCATAAGGGTGTGGTCCAGGGGGCTGCAATGCCCAGGACTCTGTGGAGGTCCCAGGATAGGCCTACTCAGGGCAAGGGAGGAGGATTGCAGTGTTCCGCTCTTCCCACTCTGATGAAAGCAAGTATCCTCTCCAATATAGGCTCAGCTCTACACCTTCCTCAGAAGGCCCAGAGCCCTGGTCTGTCTGGGAGGCTTTGCCTGGACCAAGGTCACCCCGAAAGCCTAGGGGGAGAGCTAACTCTCAGGATACTGGGAGCACAGCAGACATTACTTTAGAGGAGAGGAATGAATCCAGGTGGGCTTTGTGGAGGAGGGAACATCTCAGCTGGGCTTTTACTAGCTTCACTATTTGGCCCAAGTCCTACCATGGCACCTTCCATTTTCTTGAAAGTCCTCCCACAGGGGAGCATTATGTTAAATATACTCCCACACATGCACTGTTCACTGTTCACCGTGTCCCTGACACTTCACTTGTCACCAATCCCCTCCCTGATCCAGAAACTGAGGTCAGAGGTCATGCGGCATGAGCGTCGTAGGGGCGGGGGTGATGAAGTCAACATGCCAGTGGGTCTCATGTGGGTCAGACTCCTTCTGTAATGCCTGAAGGGTGGGGTCTGGAGGCCTCTCCCTGTCCTGACAACCCTGTCTATTCCTTGTGGTGGCTGCTCTGGAAAAGGGAAGGAGGTTGAGTGGATGTTCTGGTCATTCCATCCTGTTTCCAAAATAATTGACCTGGAGGTAAAGATAAGGTGAGCCGATATAACAGTCTGCCTCCCAGAAGATGCCAGACGGTTGCTAAAGGGCTACTTCTGCTTCCAAGAGTAGAATGCTGTTTGTCCTACAAAGCCCAGCCAGGATTGTCCCCAGTGCGGATGGCAGCTGGCATGATGGGACCCTAATTGGAAGAGGATCCTGTGACCTCCAAGCCAATTAAATGATTTCTCTGGAGCTGGGAACAGCTGTGCCAGGGAAGCGCCTGTGATTGCTTTGGGTAGCAGGTGATTTTCTTCTCCCATCAGAAGTCGCTTTAGCCATCTTAGGAGGTATAGACCGTGGGTGCTGCACAGGTATGGCAAATTGGTCTCAGGAGGAGCAAGAAAAGTGGCATTTGCAACCCGGTTCCTTCAAAAGAGTCTCTAATGAGGCAGAGCTGTGCCATTGGGGAATAATTGCCATCAGTAAGGAAAGTTGCCTAAGCCAGAAATAGGAGAAGGTGCCTCAGACACATTTCTGTGATGGGGGCAGGGAATTCGAGAGTTAGGTTTTAGGGCGAAAAGAGCAAGGATCTGCCCCTGTAAAGATTGTTGGTGCTGTTGTTGTTGTTAGGTGCTGTTAGCGACCCTAGGTACAACAGAGCAAAACACTGCCGGTCCTGCGCCATCCTCACAATCGTTGCTATGTTTGAGCCCATTATTGCAGCCACTGTGTCAATCCATCTCATTGAGGGTCTTCTTCTTTTTCGCCAGCCCTCTGCTTTACCAAGCATGACGTCCTTCTCCAGGGACTGGTCCCTCCTGATAATATGTCCAAAGTACATGAGATGAAGTCTCGCCATCCTCGCTTCTAAGTACAGCATTCTGGCCGTATTTCTTCCAAGACAGATTTGTTCTGCTGGTAGCCCATGGCATTCAGTATTCTTTGCCAACACCCTAATCCAAAGGCATCAATTCCTCTTTGCTCTTCCTTGTTCATTGTCCAGCTTTTGCATACATATGACGTCAAAATACCATGACTTGGGTCAGGTGTACCTTAGTCCCCAAAGTGACATCTTTGCTTTTTAACACTTTAAAGAGTTCTCTTGCAGCAGATTTGCCCAATGCAATACGTCGTTTGATTTCTTGACCGCATCTTCCATGGGCATTGACTGTGGATCCAAGTAAAATGAAATCCTTGATAACTTCAATCTTTTCTCCCGTTGATCATGATACTGCTTATTTGTCCAGTTGTGAGGACTTTTGTTTTCTTTATGTTGAGGTACAATCCATACTGAAGGCTGTAGTCTTTGATCTTCATCAGTAAGTGCTTCAAGTCCTCTTCACTTTTAGCAAGCAAGGTTGTGTCATCTGCATATCGCAGGTTGTTAAATGAGTCTTCCTCCAATCCTGATGCCCCATTCTTCTTCATCTAGCCCATCTTCTCGGATTATTTGCTCGGCATACAGATTGAATAAGTATGGTGAAAGGATACTACCCTGACACACACCTTTCCTGACTTTAAATCAGTATCCTCCTGTTTTGTTCTGACTGCCTCTTGATCTATGTACAGGTTCCACGTGAGCATAATGAAGTGTTCTGGAATTCCCATTCTTTGCAATGTTGTCCATAATTTGTGATGATCCACACAGTCGAATGCCTTTGCATAGTCAATAAAACACAAGTAAACATCTTTCTGGTATTCTCTGCTTTCAGTCAAGATCCATCTGGCATCAGCAATGATATCCCTTGTTACATGTCGTCTTCTGAATCCAGCTTAAACTTCTGGCAGTACCCTGTGGATGTACCGCTGCAAGCGTTTTTAAATTACCTTCATCAAAATTTTACTTGTGTGTGATGTTAATGATATTGTTCAATAATTTCTGTATTCTATTGGATCACCTTTCTTAGGAATGGGCACAAATATGGACCTCTTCCAGCTGGTTGGCCAGGAAGCTGTCTTCCAAATTTCTTGACATAGATGAGTAAGCACCTCCATCGCTGCATCCATTTGTTGAAACAGCTCAGTTGGTATTCCGTCAATTCCTAGAGCCTTGTTTTCTGCCATTCCTTTCCCCATAAGTATTACAGCCTAGAAAACCCTATGGGACAGATCAATTCTGTCCCATGCGGTTGCTGTGGGTTGAAATCA
Source organism: Dugong dugon (assembly GCA_030035585.1). Taxonomy (NCBI): domain Eukaryota; kingdom Metazoa; phylum Chordata; class Mammalia; order Sirenia; family Dugongidae; genus Dugong; species Dugong dugon. The sequence continues at coordinate 22,147,890 of CM057481.1, read as the reverse complement.
ACTCAATAGCACCTATCAATAATAATCCTCAATCATGGCACTGGACCTGGATTCATAAGTGTCCCTCAAGGATATTTGAAGGTAATAAACTGCTCCATATCTTGATTGTTATGATGGTTACAAGACTGTATTCATTTGTCAAAACTCACAAATCTGTACACTTAAAAGTGTCAATTGTATTATATGTAAGTTATACCTCAATTTAAACAACACAAAACACATGTACACACACAAATATACACATGCACAGTGTCCTTTGAGCCTGCTCTCCTCACCCAGACCTGGGTAGGCCCCATGTGTTCTGATATTAACCCCATGTCCTGCCCACAACTCCTGAGGATCCTTGAATAACTTTAAAAAGAAGGAAGAAAGAGGAGAAAGAAACACCAAAACGGGATTATGAAATAGTGAGTTCGCTAAACCAGGGCTTCGAGCTGGTTCGTTCTGGTTTGAACCCCTGCAGAGAATTTGCATTTCCATCCCAGATATACTGAATCAGAATCTACAGTTTAACAACACCCCCAGGTGATTCTTATGTATAATACATTTCGAGAACCACTGCTCTACTAATGGCTCTCAGAATTGGTTCCTAACCAGCACCATTAGCATCGCTTGGGAACTTGTTATAAGAGCCCAGGTGGTGCAGTGGTTAAGAGCTTGGCTGCTAACCAAAAGGTCAGCAATTTGGTTGGGAACTTGTTAGAAATGCAGATTCTCAGCAGGGGTCCAAACCAGAACAAATCAGTTTGAAGAACTGCTGTAAAGCAGTGGTTTTTGCTTTGGCTTCCCAATAGAACCCCCTGGGGAGATTTTGCAATCCCGGTGCTCAGGCTACACCCCAGACCAATGAAATCAGAGTCTCCAGAGCTGGAACCACCCTCACCCCAAGTGATTGCTTTGTGGTAACAGACTGAGAACCGTTACTCTCAAGTCATGTTGAACCAAACCAAACCGAACCCGATTCCGGTTCACAGTAACCCTATAGAACAGAGTAGAACTGCCCTATAGGGTTTCCAAGGAGTGGCTGATGGATTCAAATTGCTGACCTTTTGGTTAGCAGCTGAGCTCTTAACCACTGTGCCAACAGGGTTCCAAGTCATGATGAGGGGCTCGTATTTTCAACCTTCAGTGCTGGGTCTTTGGGCTCATAACCGCCTTTGGAGATGGTGTCCAAAGACAACAGTGGAGGCTCTGAGCTCTCCCACCCCTACCCCACAGATGCTACGTGCCCTCAGATTTTCTGATACTTTCTGTTAGGGTGGGATGTGTAATAGGCTCCCCGCCCCCACCCCACCCCCACCTGCCGCAGCATCAGTTTGGAGCTTTGGCCCTGGTTTCTACACCCAGCCCTTGCACAGAATCTACCTCTCGCCACCTGCCACTCCTCATTCCCTCCCTCGTGGTGTGCACATGCCGTGTCCTCAGAGGAAGGAACACAGAATTTGGAATTGACTTTTGGTTCCAGCTCCCCCTGGGGCAAGACTCCCTGTGGGGCCCAGGCCAGGGCAAATCATTCAGTCTCTTTAAGCCTCAGCAGAAGATGGGGAAGGTCAATGAGAGAATGGGTAAGAACTCACTTCGGAAACGAAAGCACTCTAACCTGAGCTCCCTGGAGGGCGGAGCCTCATGTCCTTCACCTCTTGATTTCCAACAACAGTCACTGTGGTGTTCTCACATCTAACACCCAGTCGTTGTTTGCTGAATTAATTATTATTATATTATACCTTGTTTCTCTTGGGTAGAGAGACCAGGCCATTTTCCGGCTGGGAAATCTCCCAGATCCTGTTAACTAGCCATGGATTAAATCCGAGCTCAGAGTAGGACTCTCAAGGACAGCTGGCTCCTGCTGGGAGGTTTCCAAGTGCCCCAGATTTGAAATGCTCCTGTCCTAATGGAAATGCTGCTGCTGTGGCGGTGACCGCCAGGAGGGAGGACCCGTGAACCTGTCCTCCCACACCTTCTGTATCCAGCAACGAATTGTTCTGGGTCTCGTGTGCTACTGAAAGGCAAGAGGCTGTCCCCTCTGGAGGGGAGAATTGGAAAGCTCAGTGGGGAGCTGTGTTTTGCGTTTTAAAGCTTTTCCAGAATTGATTTGTTGAAGGACATTTTTTTTAAAAGACTCCTTTCTTGAATGTTGGCCAAGTGGCCAGACTGCCAGACAAAGCTATGACATAGACTCCATCCCCCTGCTTCCATTAGGTTGCCCCCAGCCCCCTCACAGCCTTAAGGGAGGCTGCACATCCCACTCCGGGGGACGGTGGCCCCCATTCAAGGGTGCAAGTCCACGGTGTGTGCTGCCCTGGTAGATCGGCTCACTTGGTACCTGTACGAGTTCCTTGGGCTGCCGTAACAACTGACCACAAACTGAGGGGCTTAAAACAACAGAATTTATTGTTTCTCGGTTCTGAGGCTGGGACTCTGAGATCAGGGTTCGGCCATGTTGATTCCTCCTGAAGGCTCTGAGACAGTCTGTTGGATGCCTCTCTCCTAGCTTCTGGCAGTGTCCCTTGGCTTACTGCTGCAGCATCAAGTGGCAACCTTCCTCTGTCTCGCTGTTGTCTCTTCTCTCTTTTATAAGGACATGAGTCATATAGGATAAGGACCGCCCACTCTGCTCCAGTATGACCTCATGTTAACCTAACTGATCACATCTTCAAAGACTCTATTTCCAAACAAGATCAAGTTCACAGATGCTACGGGGTTAGGATGTCAACATTTCTTTTGGAGGACACAATTCAATCCATAGCAGTCATATTCTGAGGGTCCAGATGGACATGAGTTTTGGGAGGACACTGTTCAATCCAGTACAGTATACCTGGGGCTCACTCACTCCGGGGCCACAAGTTCCCTCCCCTGTGACTCTGCCCTGCCCTGTGCCCTCACCCCAATACCTGTCATGGAGCCACCATAGGCATGAGTTGGCATCTGATGCGGAGTCTATTTGAGCTCTGCTGGAGGGGTCTTGTGGCAAAGTCTGAGCAGGGTGAGCTCAGCCTCACAGTGTTGAAGACAGACATTGTGGTGTGAGGGCAGGGGCAGGGCCTGGACCCAGAAGATGTGGGTCAAGTTTCAGCCTCCCACCAGCCTGCAGAGAGACCCAGGGCAAGTCACTTACTCTCTGGGACTGAAGCCATCTGCAACTCCACAGCTCCATAGGATTAAGTGCTAAAATGGTCTCCATTAAAACTCCTCCTCATCTGCAGGAAATTTCTGCCCAGAAAGATAAAGTTACACATAGCTTTATTATTTGTTCCATGAACTTCCTGAAAATTTATTTATCTTGGTAGTAAGACTACTCAACTAGCCTTCATCAGAGTAAACAGCCTCTTTCTCAGAACAATAGATTGCTTAACTGGGCTGACCAAGCCACTGATGACTCTTCAAGGTTCATTCAAAATCTTACCTTCTCTGTGTCCATCAATCCTCAACTATTATATCAAAAATGTGGCTCAGTCCCTATCAGACTACCCTCCCCCATCAAAAAAAACCCAAAATAACCCGTTGCCATCGCCTCGACTTCAACTCATGGCAACCCCATGTGTATGAGAGTAGAACCGTACTCCATAAGGTTTTCAATGGCTGGTTTTTGGGGAGTAGATTGCCAGGACTTTCTTTTGAGATACCTCTTGGTGGACTCAAACCACCAACCTTTCAGTTAGCACCAAGCATGTTAACCATTTGCACCTCCCAGGGACACCCCGTTCCATTGAAGATCTGCCTTAAACCAGACCCCCCAAATCTTAAAAATATTGTACCCTTTGCCCTCCCCCTTTTAAGGCAGGGTCCTGTCTTGCTGCAGGAAGTAATAAGCTGGGCTTTGCTGGGTCAGCAGGTTATTTGAGTGGTCTTTAAGGCGAGCTGACTGTTGACACCTCCCAGAGTGTCAATCTCCTGGTCTGTTAAATAACGTAACTGTTAACATCTACTTAACCTGCTACACACTTTCCACTTCCATACTCTCCCTCTACCCCTGCACCAAAGAGGAAAATGTAGACTAGCAAAAACTCTCTCCAGCCAGGAAACAGTTCCAGACTGAAGGAACACTTCCCACCGGGAGACTTGGAGCCTCATAAATGTGATGTGTCTGTGAAATAATTCCGTCAATTGTAGGCTGCTGTATACACATTAGGGACAATTATTAGTAGTTGGATATTTTTGTCCCTCCACCCTCAAACAGAAGCATTTGATTCCAATAACAGAATTCAGTGAGGTAAAACTAGCCACTTATAGAGAAATTCTGGGCACTCAACCAAGAATTTCTTACCTTTCGTTAATTAGAAATAAATCTCCAAACTTGCTTGGGTTCAGAATTGACTTGGATGATGTTAGGTGCCTGTGGAGAAGGGGGTACAGTGTTGGGGGTCTCCTTCTATTCCTCCAGTCTGCCTTTGATGCCTTATTTTGTTACCCACCAGATGGGAGTCACAGGAGAAATTGCTGTGCTATAAGCCAAGAAATTAATATTTAGCAAATGGGTACCTATTGCAAGTTTAGAAGATCTAAGATGATTTTGGAGTCCCTGGGTGGTGCAAACGGTTAACACGTTCACTGCTGAGAGGGTGGAGGTTGAAGACCATCCAGAAGCACCTCAGAAGAAAGGCCTGGTGATCTACTTCCAAAAAACCAGCCATTGAAAACCCTGCTATGGAGCATAGTTCTACTCTGATCCATATGGGGTTGCCATGAGTCGGAATCAACTCTATGGGCAACTTGTAAACTGAGTTTGTAGTTTTCCTGCTAAGTATTTGATGTATAAGGCAGAAAAAAAAAATTGCTATCTTAAAGTGTGCAGAGTTCCTCTTTGGTTTAGGTAAATACTATGATAGCTTTTCTGGGTGTGTCTAATAGCACCAATGATTCTGAGGGCGGGGTCTTTTGCAGATCAGGTCATTGTAAACAGAGCAGCGTGTCTGTAGTTTGGTCAAGGGAAAATCAAGAAGCAAATCTCTATTCAGATTTCCCCAACTGCCCCTACAATGTCCATTTAGACCTGGTTTGGGCATTACATTTGGTTCCTCTTTCTCTTTCGTCTGTTTTAATGCAGGATGGCTTCCCTGTCTTTTTTCCCCTCATTACATTGACTTTTGGAGAAGATCTGATCGGCTCCTTTACAGAGTGTTCCACCTTCTGGATTTTGTTGGATTGTTTCTTCCTGGTGTCCTTTAACCGGTTTCTCCCTCTTCCATGCAAAGTGAAAGTTAAGGCTAAAGTCTTGATTAGGTTCAGTTGAAACATTTTTGTCAAAAATACTTCACAGGTTTTATTAAAAGAATCTTTCTTCCCCCCGATAATAAAACCAGTTCAAATTCATTTTTAAAAAAGTTAAAGAAAAAATAAAGTGTGCCACAAGTCCTACCATCGAACCATGGGTACGTTTTTTGCCAGCCTTTTGTTCTCTGCATTTACATAAAGAGAGACAAGACAGGAAATGTGTAATATTCTTTTTAAAACAAAATTAGCCTCATAATCACTCTTTGAGTTATGTAAGTATGATTGTGGTCCATCCATTATTTGACCAATTTCCCTATTGTTGGGCATTTGGGGAATTTCCAATTTTTGCTGTTTGCATATATGGCAAATATCCTTACATACAAATCCTTATCTGTCTTCTAAAAGTGGAATTACTGGATCAGTCCTACACACAAGGCTTTGGAGACACATTGACAAAGTGCCAACTTTGTGTTCATTTATACATCCACCAGCCTGTGCATTTTGCCAAAATGTCACCAAACAGAATTTTCTTTCTTTCTTTTTTTTTTTTTAGGCTGCCATTGGTGAGAATTTTAATAAGATGTGAATAAAGCTATGGGCTTCATAAACATTGCATACAAAAGCATCTGAAGACTTTGTCATCTTATGAAGTATACATTGGCTAGGTCAGCATAATTATGGGGCTGGGTCTCTAATGCTAAAGAAAAAGTGCAGTTTCAAAACAAAGTTTTGAAGTTAGATAATCATCAGATAGGAGTTATATCATTTGTAACGCCTGCCAAATTATATCAATGTGTTTATTTTGCTTGTTCCTCTAACACACATGTATATGACTTTCTAGTATCTGAAGATTTTCCCAAGAAAACAAACTTTCAAGGAAAATGAAAAGGCTCAGAAGCCGCACTCCTGCTGTTATCCCCTAGGACAGCAAGTGAGGCCATCTTATCTTTTTTTTTTTTTTTTTTATTGTACTTTAGGTGAAGGTTTACAGAACAAATAGTTTCTCATTAAACAGTAGTACACATATTGTTTTATGACATTGGTTAATAACTCCACGACATGTCAACCCTCTCCCTTCTCGACCTTTTTTTTTTTTTTTTTGGTGAAAACATACATAGCCAAAGGTACACCATGTCAAAAATTTCTACACGCACAGTTCAGTGACATCGACTACGCTCTTCCATTTGTATTGCTATTCTCACTTTAGATGAAGATTTACGGAACAAAATAGTTTCTCATTAAACTGTTAGTACATGTGTTGTCCTATGACAATGGTTAACAACCTCACTACACATCAACTCTGTCCTTACTCAACGTTGGGTTCCCTATCACCAGGTTTCCTGTCCCCTTCTGCCTTCTAGCCCTTGTCCCTGGACTGCTGTGCCTCATTAGTCCCGTTTTGTTTTATGGGGCTGTCCAATCCCTGGCTGAACGGTGAACCTCGGAAGTGACTTCACCACTGAGCTAAAAGGGTATCTGGGGGCCATGCTTTCGAGGTTTTTCCAGTCTCCTTTAGGCCACTAAATCTGGTCTTTTTTGTGTGTGCTAGAATTTTGTTCTACATCCTTCTCCAGCTCTGTCCAGAACCCTCTGTTGTGATCCCGGTCAGAGCAGTCAGTGGTGATAGCCGGGCACCGTCTAGCTGTACTGGACTCAGTCTGGTGGGGGCCTTGGTAGCTGTGGTCCATTAGTCCTTTGGACTAATCTTTTCCTTGTATCCTGTTCTCTTCATTCTCCCTTGCTCCCGAAAGGATGAGACCAGTAAAGCATCTTAGATGGCTGCTCACAGGGTTTCAAGACCCCAGACGCTACTCACCAAGGTAGAATGTAGAACATTGTCTTTATAAACTGTGTTATGCCAATTGAGCTAGATGTTCCCCGAGACCATGGTCCCCACAGCCCTCCGCCCAGCAATTCAGTCCCTCAGGGAGTTTGGATGTGTCTATGGAGCTTCGATGACTTTTCCTTGCACAAGTTGTGCTGGTTTCCCCAGTATTGTGTACTGTCTCACCCTTTACCCAAGATACCGCTTATCTATTGCCTATTTAGTATTTCCCCCTCAACCTCTCCCATCCCTGGTAACCGACAAAGATTGTTACTTTTTGTGTGTAAACTTTTTCGTGGGTTTTTACAATAGAGGTCTTATACAATATTTGTCCTTTTGTGATTGACTTATTTCACTCAGCGTAATGTCCTCCAGTTTCATCCATGTTATGAGATGCTTCACAGATTCATCATTGTTCTTTCTCATTGCATAGTACTCAGAATTTTCTTTTAAAAAACTGTAATAGATGAAAACCAGAAAAGTATCAAATTTTAGTTTCAATACCTGATTATTTAAGGAAGCTGAACATTCTTCCATATGCTCACAGCCCATTGTGTTTCTTTTTAGTTTAAGCTTTATCTATATTTTCTAAAGGGCAGTTGGTCTTTTCCTTGTTGATTTATAGAGCTTTTTATCTATATTAAGGAGCCCTGGTGGTGCAATGGTTAAGCATGTGGCTGCTAACTGAAAGACCAGCGGCTCAAAGCCACCAGCCGCTCTGTGAGAGAAAGATGTGGCAGTCTGCTTCTGTAGAGATTGCAGTCTTGGAAACCCTATGGGGCAGTTCTACTCTGTCCTATAGCGTCACTCTCTATGAGTCAGAATGGACTTGACGGCAAAGGGTTTGATTTGGTTTTTGGTTTATCTATATTGAGAAGAGTAATCCTCTGTCATGTATGTTGTTCTTTAAAGTTGTAAAATAAAAAGCAATCTCCGACTTTATTCCCAGCCCCTCTCTCTCCTTGGGACCTAGACCCGACTCTACTATTGAGAGGAGTAGGAGGCATGGCACAGAAAAAGCACTTGGCATGGTGCCTGGCACCTAGGAGGTGCTCTGCAAATGTGGGGGCACACTGTCCTTGCAGATGTCCACCCCAGGTGATCCCAGTAAGCCCTCAGGGAGCAAGGACCCTGTAATAAACCACCAAGATGAAGCTCAGCACTCCTCCAACCTTGCCTCCCACCTCCCACTTGATTCCTCTTTCCCCATCTGCTTCTCATGGGTCCAGACCCACTTGGATTTACCTCTTGATTTTCCTTCGGCCAAACTACAGATGTGCAACCCAGTTTACAACAGGAAACCCTGGTGGTGTAGTGGTTACGTGCCATGGCTACTAACCAAAAGGTCAGCAGTTTGAATCCATCAGGCGCTCCTTGGAAACTCTGTGGGGCAGTTCTATTCTGTCCTATAGGGTCACTATGAGTTGGAACTGACTTGACGGCAGCAGGTTTGGATTTTTTTTTTTTTTTTAATCTGCAAAAAGAAAGCCCCTGCGTAGTGAGAACAGTTAAAAACAACCAATAGGTTGGCAGTTCAAACCCACCCAGAGGCACCTAGAAATAAAGCCCCGGCAGTCTGCTTCTAAAAGCTCATGAGCCTTGAAAACTCCATGAAGCAGTTCTGTACTGCACATATGGGGTCGTCATGAGCTGGAATAGACTCGGTAGCAACTGGTTTGGTTTGTTTGTTATTTTTAATTTGCAAAAGTCCCACCCTCAGAATTATGGTCAGTTTTATTAGATGCCTGGTTCAGAGGGTTGTACCTCTACAAGCAGCAAAGGGTGGGAGCCGGGGCCAGGTGCAGAGGGAGGGTGCGTGCCTCCAAAGAAAGGCTAGACATCCTGGATGGATCTAACTTGGTGCCCCATCAAGTTGATTTAAAAAAAAAAAAAAAAAAGTCTTTAATGGGAATTAGAGAGGAAGCAATTTTCTGTTTTAAAAAACAGCATGCAGAGAGAGCGTTTTTTCTTCTGTGTTCCTAGTGTGGCTTTTCTAAACTTCTCTTCTGAGTTTTCCATGATGCAGTCACCGCCGACTTGTCTGTCTCCTCCAACCATGCTGTGGGTGCCTGCAAGATGGGGATTTTTCCCCATTTGTCTCGGAAGCCGCAGCACGAAGCGAAATGTCTGGCACAGAGAAGGTACTGGAATAAATTTCTGTAAAACGTGTCAGCAGACACATTGGCTCAAAGGGAGAGAGAAACACTCAAATATTGCTGATCTTGGGTCCCTTTGTACACTGATGTCCAGCCCTTGTTGATGGGGAGCCCCATGCATGGGCTGTGGAATGAAGCCCAGGTACATCTCCTGCTCCCCTCAACTCTTATGGATTTTCATCTCTCTGCATCCTGAGTCATGATCAGTTCATCTTGTCATGGATTAAGTTTAAGCTTCAGCAATTCAGCTTGGACAATTTGGAGGAAGAGAGAGAAAAAGAGAGACAACAGCTGCAGGGGATCTGAATGAGGTTCGGGGCTGGGAGGGCTGCCATGCCATCCTGGACAACAGGAACAGGAAATTAGATTCTAAACAGAGAAGCTTTAGGTGGAAGGGACTTCAGAGAGGGCTCCAGGCTAGCTTGAGCAATTACGACAGCTTATTCCAGCTCTCCCCCACCCACCTGCATGTTTTAAATCATTAAAGCTATCTTTACATCAACACTTTAAAAAGAAAACAGCCCCGTCAGAAAGCTGTGTGGACAAAGAGAAAACGATAGAAATGGCACCCGTCATCCATTCTCCATTTTTCTCCATCCTGGCCCAAGTAGCAGGATGATCTCTCCCTATTTGGGCCGCCCCTGGGATTGATGCAGCCTCTAGGAATAGATTCATTATCCTGTAACTCCTGGGGCATTGTTGGTTTAGTGGTAGAATTCTCGCCTTCTGTGCCTGGAAATCCTGTGGATCTCAAAGGTCCCATCCAGTCGTGCATGTGGTCCCCATGAGTCTGGGCCATAACACAGGCTCTCATACCCCTTCCTAGCCTCGCGGTAAAAAAACTCACCCACCTAGTCTCCCTGTGCCCTACCCTCACCTCTTTTTTTCTTTTTTCCCCCTTTTTTTTTTTAAATTGTGCTTTAGATGAAGGTTTACAGAACAAATTAGTAAATTAGTTTCTCATTAAACAATTAACACACATATAGTTTTGTGACGTTTGTTGCCAACCCCATGATATGTCAACAATCTCTCCTTCTCGACCCTGGGTTTCTCATTACCAGCTTTCCTGTCCCCTCCTGCCTTCTTGTCCTTGCCCCTGGGCTGGTGTGCCCATTTAGTCTCATTTTGTCTTATGGGCCTGTCTAATCTTTGGCTGAAACGTGAACCTCAGGAGTGACTTCATTACTGAGCTATAAAGGTGTCCAGGAGTCCTATCCTCACCTTTTGAAAATGGTCTTTATTGATTATGCAACTTTTTACCCCCTGGGACTCTGACTAATACAGTTTTGTTTGGAATTTTCCCGAGAGCTGTTCACTGTTTCGGAAAATTACATCACCAATAGCAATGCCACCATGGTATTCGAGTTGCCGATTCAATTTACCTTTCTCAGTCTTGCATTTCAAGCAGCCACATTCATGTATAAATGCAAGCATCTTCATCAGGGAGGTTTTCCAGCGTAGTCACACTCTAGCATGCACTTACTGAAATGCATGCTATTATACATTCCTTTCCTTTATTGCTTCTTTTTATTGAAGGTAGGGTATGCTATCATTTTTTAAAACAAATCACATGTATGGGTAGATTATTACATTCAGGACAGCAAGAAAGCCATTATAAAATACCTATTATAAAGTGGAGGCACTGAAGCTGGAAGGCTGAGAAATCACTGCTCTAAATCTTGTACCCATCTCTGTTTGCATTTTCTTCTCTCTTGCGAGGAGGCTCAACTCATTCACGCTTATGCTGACCAGTCAACAATAGGCAAATAATAATAGATGCCATTCATGACTGTCTTCTATGTACTTTGCTTCACACTCCTCTGTCGCATTATACTGACCTCTCTCGATCTGCTATTTGATATATGATAATGCCTATCCTTGCTTCCCTTTGCTTCACATGACTAACGTAGCTGTGATACTTGTGTTATTTGAGGTTGGGTGCTGGACTAGGAGTAATGCATGGATGTAAGGGTCTTTGTTGTCAGCAGAAACCACCTGGGGGTGGTTACAGGGCTAACTGATACCTGTTGTGTGTCTCAAGATGCCAAGAGACCACAGGAAGACTGGAGGGTGAAGAAAACCCCCAGTAAGAAACATCCAAGCTCCTCATTCTGTCTCGATAATTTCTCTTTTTATTATGGGGCAGGGGTTCTCATGGTGATAGAAGGGGGCTGAATTGAGGATTTTTTAAAATGTTATTATTTATAAACAGAACATAGCCTTGTGAACTTCTGCAAACGTTTTCTTCTTTGAGCTGGGCTTGAGACATGGCATTACCCGCTCCCTTAACATTGGTGGACACCACGAGGGAGGAGGACATAGTTTTCTAGGATTTCCAGAGCCAAGTCAATTTCTGTTTTCTTGGCATTGTCTGAAGAACGCTGGGAAGCCCACAGCTACTGACGAGCGCAGGGAACAGAGAGGGCAGGGAACAGAGGGGGCAGGTTGCCCAGTGGCTAGTACTGGCATGTTTTACTGATCGTTTTTCCATCTACCTCTTTGGGCTCTAGAATTTATACATCTTAGAGCAAAGAGTGTGGCTGCACTTCTGAACTCATCATAGTGCTTTGATGGGTACAAACTGCTTTAACTTGCAAAAAAGACACTGAGCCTGGCTGGCGAAGTCACTTGTTAGACCCCAGTAACTGTCCTTAACAGGGGTAGATCATCCAATAGGCAAGTAGTAACTGTCCTTAACAGGAGTGGATTATCCAATAGGCAAGGTAAGCACAACGCTTACCTTGCTTACCAAATCAACTGTAGTGAACAATTTCACATTTTTTTTACCACATCAAAAATTCTGCTTCTAGGTATGGCTGTCATCTGTCTCTCTCCCAACCCCACAGCACCTTCCTACAGAATCAAAACCTCTTCAAATATACAATCCCTGACAGGGGCTGATGACCCAGTAAGCAAGGTAAGCACAGGTTTACTTGTGCTTGCTTCCTAATCTGTAGTGAACAATTTCACATGGGTTTCACATCTTTGGTGGAGTCTAACCCGTGTGAAGTAATTCACTACAGATGACCTGGTAAGCACTGTGCTTACCTTGCCTATTGGATAATCCACCCCTGGTCCTTAAGGAAATTCCTGGACTGTAGAAATCCTTTCCTAATATTCCAGCCGATACCCCATTTATTCAAGTATTCGAGAATCCTTGGGAAATTAACTCTCGGTAGCTATCACAACACTTCCGTCTACACCTGAATCTATGGACCACCCAGACTTCATGCCTTGGCTACCGCGGCTCAGGGAAGCAATCTCATCTCCACAAGCTCCTGGGAGACTTGGGCTTGCTTCCCGCACACTGCACTTGACTGCTGGCATTATCCTTGGAGACAGAGGCTGTGATTATATCAATCGCTCTTCTGGATAGACCTGGAGTACCCCTGTGGTTAATGGTAGAGATTCACTCAAAACACAAGATGTCTCATTTTCTAGTGGGGTATACAAACAAAATACCTTGAAAATTTAGCCTCCCGTACTCAAGCTGAAATGTTTCAGCAGGTGTCCTTTTATTCCCAGGCAATTGGAAACAGCAAGAGTGTCTTATTAACATCCCAAATTGTATTCCAGACCGGTGGGGGCGGGGGAGGGTAGTAGTTAGAGGTCCTAGGTGGTCTTTAAACAAGTTTTTAAAATATCTAATTTCAAGAGCCATTTTATGTTATGTCACTGTAGAAAAGTTGGAAACTACAGAAAAATACGAGAAAGAAGCCAAAAGTCATCCATAATCTCACTAGTCTCAGACAACCCTTACTGGCATTTTTGAGTATCTACATACTTCCATCTGTTTTCAGGACATATATGTAGTAATTGGAGCCCTGATGGCACACTGGTTAACAGCTCAGCTGCTAACCAAAAGGTCAGCAGTTTGAATCCACCAGCGGCTCCTTGGAAACCCTATGGGCAGTTCTACTCTGTCCTATAGGCTTGCGTTGAGTTGGAATCGACTTGACGGCAGTGGGTTTGTTTTTTTTTTTTTAGTTTTATGTAGTAGTTGCTTACACAAAATATTCTGGTTTTTATTTTTATTTTTCCTTTAGCATACCCAGATAATGCTAAACACTGCCAGTGAACACACATGGAGCATTGGCTATGTACCATGAACCATTTTCCTTGATTTTTGTTCTTCTTATTGTTAGCTGCCATTGAGTCGGTCTCTGACTCTTGGTGACCCAAAAACAATGGAAAGAAACTGTGCCACCCCCACGACCGGTTGGGGCTTGGATTGTTGTGATCCATACGCTTTCATCAGCTGGTTTTTGGAAGTAGACCACCAAGCCTTTCTTAGTCTGGAAGCTCTCCAGAAACCTATTCAGCATCACAGCAACACACAAACCTCCTGACAGATGGGTAGTGGCTGCGCATGAGGTGCAATGGCTGGGAGTTGAATCTGGGTCTCCCACATGGAAGGCAAGAATTGTACCACTGAACCTTTGATGCTCTGTCTGCATTATATCATTTAATTCTCTCAACTGTGAGAAAAGAAAATACTTTTTATCTTTTCCATTTTACAGATGAGAAAACTGAGGTAAGAGATATTAAATAACTTGCCCAGGGTCATTTGTTAATGCACAGTGGACTTAGGATTCAAACCCTGGCAGCCGGGCCACACAACCATACTGTTAGCTGCCACCCTAAAGTGATCTGGTGGTTTCCAGTGCTAGCTCCCCAACTAGCGAGCTGTGGCTGCAAAGGTAACAAAGTCAGAGTCCTGTCCTCAAGGACCTCAAAATTTAGTAAGGAAACGGACACATGCACAATTTCCTTCAAGTATTTCTTGGTTTTGATGGTGGTAAGTATGGCATAGTCAGGGAACTCATGAAAAGATCTCAAGGGGCTTCCTGGAGGCAACAGTGAGAGCAGGAACCTGCTGTTGGAGTGACCCCGAAGGCTAGCCAGCAGTCCATCTTGCAGTGCCTGAGAGGGGAACTCCCTCTGAACAGTGGCTGATCTTCATGGGGTTGACCTGGTCTGGCAGGGGCAGTGGTGCCGCTTGGAATCAGACAGGGGGAGAGCCTCGGTTCTGGAGGTGCATCCATTGCCATGGGGTCCGGGCAGCAGAAGGGGGCCAGGAAAAGAAGCCTCTGTGGCCCCTGCACCCCAGCAGGGAAGGGAACCACAGGTAGGCACCAGGGCCCCAGCCGCAGGGTCCAGCCCCAGAGATGTCAGAGATGACATTCCTGGCAACTCCAGCTGGATGATAAGGATGCTTAGGGCAGCAAGCCAATGCCAGGCCTCACCTGCCGCCCCACTGCCTGGGCCGCGGCCAGCGCTTCCTCAGGGCTCACAGCTGAGTGATACCTGGGACAGGCTGGGCTGCCGCTCCTGAGCCTCACCTCCTACTACGGAGTAATGACATGAATCCCACTAACATCACTGGAGAGTTCTAGTGCAGATGGGAGGAAGTGAGGGATGTGGAAACACTTTGGACAGCTGAAAGCAGCAGGCCGGGCTAAGGTGTACACTTGCCTGCAAAAGGGTGGGTCATCTTCATCAGTGCATTTCTCTTAAAAGCTGAGCCCGTCTCCTCCAGATTGGTGAATGGGCTGTGCCTCTTCCTTGTCGAAGTTGTTAGCGTCTGGGGAACATCTATTGGTGTTATTTTCCTGCTGGTTACAGTCAGCGGCATTTCCTCCTGGCCAGGCACTGGGCTGAGTGTTAGGCACACTAGCTCACGTAAGCCACACAGCCTGTTGTACAGATGAGGAAATGGCCTTAGAGAAGGCAGCACCCTGCCCAAGGCACCCAGCTACTGAGTGGTAGAGCCTGGATTCCAACCTGGAATTGTCTGATGAGAAATCATGAGGCTTCTGAACTGTGTTGTGTGGCTGTGTCTGGTTGTGACACATGAAGCTCCCTTTGACCTGGGAACAAACCAAAAATTTAAATCTTTTGGGGCCATTTGGGGCCATTTTGTTCAGGTGATCGGAGAAGGTTACTGGGCCCGGGGAAGACGGACTGCGGAGGTGGTGGGCGGGTTCTGTCTCTATTGGTCCCAGTCCCCAGCAGCCTGACCTGCTGGTCCTTGTTCAAAACCCACCAATGGCTACAAGGAGACCTCCCAGAGCAGGGGCTTTGCCTGCTCACTGCTGTGTCCGCAGCTTCTAGACCAGAACTTGCCCTGTAACCAGCACCCCATCAATGTGCGCTGGATGAAGGGTATGTGGCTCTGAACACCAAGGCTGGAGGCAGAACTCCTGACTCAGCAAAGAGGTTCTGTCTCCATCTGTCTCGACCAGCATTCTCGCCCCCACAAAGCTCTGTTCTACTTGAGGTAATCCACCTCCTCACCTTTGTTCATGACACCCTTCCTGCCAAGCATGTCCTCCCCTCCCCCACACCTCTCCCAGACTGAGCTCCTTCTCCTTCACAAACTTCCCCATAGACAGGAGCTCTCTCCTCCTCTCAACTCCTGGTTCACCTGACTGAGGTGTGAGGGGCAGATTATCCAGCAGGCAAGGTAAGCATGACGCTTACCTTGCTTACCAGATCATCGGTGGTGAACAATTTCACATTTTTCCACACATCAAATGTTCTGCTTCTAGGAATGGCTGGTATCTGTCTCTCTCCCAACCTCACAGCACCTTCCTACAGAATCAAAGCCTCTTTTCAAATTTACGGTCCCTGACAGGCGGATGACCCAGTAAGCAAGGTAAGCGCGGGTTTCCTTGTGCTGATTCACTAATCTGTAGTGAACAATTTCGTTTCTTTGATGTGGTGAAACGCATGTGAAATTGTTCACTGCAGATTAGTAAGTAAGCACAACTAAGTGCATGCTTACCTTGATTATTGGTGTCTGGGGCACCTGCAGAAGGGCTACCCTGCCTCCTGCTCTCCTCCCCACCCCCTCCTCCTTCTGCTTGAGATTTCATTATCACAATTTCTTTTCTGTAAGAAACTGTTGCAGCAAACCCATTGTATCCTTACAGGAGATAAGAAATTCTAAAGACACTACTTTTTTAGAATAATGTTTCTAGAATAAAATTAGCACTAAGCATATTTCAGTTCTAGCCTCCCCCCTTTTTTAAATAAAATTGTGCATCCCTAAATCTAATGTTTATATACCCAGTTAAATTTTTGAATTTTCCTCTGGGCCTTTGCCACCATTGTCCCCCACTTTCATTATGAGCTCACATGAGCTGCATATTCCCTACCTCTGCCACACGGATTTGTTCCATGTGATACGTTGCCTTGTAGGGATATCTTCACACAGACACACACACACGCGCGCGCGCACACACACACACACACACACACACCAAGCCCTTCCTCTGGACAGAGACCTGTGTGTAACCAACGGGAATAACATTATTATCCCATTCATTCGTTCATTCAAAGGCTTGCCCCATGGAAGATGTTCAGGGGCAGATTAAGGTAAGCACAGAGCCCTAGTGGCGCAGTGGTTAAGAGCCGTACTGCTAACCAAAAGGAATGCACTTTGAATCCACCAGTTGCACCTCAGCAACCCTATGGGGCTGTTCTACTCTGTCCTATAGGGTCACTGTCTTAGTCATCTAGTGCTACTATAACAGAAATACCACAAGTGGATGGCTTTTAACGCAGAGAAATTTATTCTGTCACAGTCCAGTAGACTACAAGTCCAAATTCAAGTTATCAGCTCCAGGGGAAGGCTTTCTCTCTGTCGGCTCTGGAGGAAGGTCCTTGTGATGCATCAGTCTTCCCTTGGTCTGGGAGCATCTCAGCACAGGAACCTCAGGTCCAAAGGAAGCACTGTGCTCCCGGCACTGCTTTCTTGGTGGGGTCCACCTGTCTCTCTACTAGCTTCTCTCTTTTACATCTCAAGAGATTGCCTCAGGACACAATCCAATCTTGTAGACTGAGTCCTGCCTCACTAACACAACTGCTGCCCATCCTCCCTCATTAACATCACAGAGGCAGGATTTACAACATATAGGAAAATCACACAATACAGGGAATCATAGCCCAGCCAAACTGATACTCACATTTTTGGGGGGACGTAATTCAATCCATGACAGTCACTATGAGTGGGAATTGACTCAATGGCAATGTGTTTGGTTTTTTGCTAAGGTATTGTTGTCGTCAGGTGCTGTCGAGTGGATTCCAACTCATAGCAACCCTATACACAACAGAACAAAACACTGCCCGGTCCTGCACCATTCTCACAATCGTTGCTATGTTTGAGCCCATTGTTGCAGCCACTGTGTAATCCATCTTGTTGGGAGTCTTCCCCCTTTTCACTGACTCTCTACCAAGCATGACGTCCTTCTCCAAGGACTGGTTCCTCCTGATAACATGTCCAAACTACTCAAGATGAAGTCTCACCATCCTGGCTTCCAAGGAGCACTCTGTCTGTACTTCTTCCAAGACAGATTTGTTCCTTCTTCTGGCAGTCCATGGTATATTTAATATTCTTCACCAACACCATAATTCAAAGGCATCGGTTCTCCTTCCATCTTCCTTATTCATAGTACAGCTTTCAATATTTTACTGAAAATATCATGGCTTCGGACAGGCACACTTGAGTCCTCAGAGTGACATCTTTTGCTTTTCGACACTTGAAAGAGGTCTTTTGCAGCAGATTTGCCCAGTGCAATGTGTCATTTGATTTCTTGACCGCTGCTTCCATGGGCGTTGATTGTGGATTCAAGTAAAATGAAATCCTTGACAACTTCAATCTTGTCCCCATTTAGCATGATGTTGCTTATTGGTCTAATTGTAACGATTTTTGTTTTCTTTCTGCTGAGGTGTAATCCATACAGAAGGCTGTATAGTCTTTAATCTTCATCAGTAAGTGCTTCAGGTCCTCTTCATTTTCAGCAAGCAAGGTTGTGTCATCTGCATATCGCAGGTTGTTAATGAGTCTTCCGTCAATCCTGATGCCACGTTCTTTTTCATATAATCCAGTTTCTCAGATTATTTGCTCAGCATACAGATTAAATAAGGTGAAAGCATACAACCCTGATGCACAGCTTTCCTGACTTTAAACCACACAATATCCCCAAGTTCTGTTTGAATGACTGCCTCTTGGTCTATGTACAGGTTCCACGTGAGCATAATTAAGTGCTCTGGGATTCTCATTCTTCACAATGTTATCCATAATTTGTTATGATCCACACAGCTGAATGCCTTTGCATAGTCAATAAAACACAGGTAAACATCTTTCTGGTATTCTTTGCTTTCAGCCAGGACCCATCCGATGCCAGCAGCGATATCCCTCGTTCCACGTCCTGTTCTGAATCCAGCTTGAATTTCTGGCAGTTCCCTGTTGATGAACTGCTGCAACCACTTTTGAATGATCTTTAGCAAAATTTTACTTGCGTGTGATATTAATGATATTGTTTGATAATTTCCACATTCCATTGGATCACCTTTCTTAGGAATGGGCAAAAATATGGATCTCTTCCAGTCAGTTGGCCAGGTAGCTGTCTTTCAAATTCCTTGGCAGAGACAAGTGAGCACCTCCAGCACTGTGTCTGTTTATTAAAACATCTCAGTGGGTATTCCATCAATTCCGGGAGTCTTGTTTTTTGCCAATACATTCATTGCAGCTTGGACTTCTTCCTTCAGTACCTTTGGTTCTTAATTATATGCTACCTCCTGAAATGGCTGAAATGTCGACCAATTCTTTTTGGTACAGTGACTCTGTGTATCCCTTCCATCTTCTTTTGATGCTTCCTGCGTTGTTCAATATTTTGTCCATAGAATCCTTCAAAATTGTAAATCAAGGCTCAAGTTTTTTCTTTAGCTTGAGAAATGCTGAGCATGTTCTTTCTCTTTGGTTTTCCAGCTTCCAGCATCAGAGCAGCCACGCAAGCTGCCACAGTACGACAAACTGACAGTGCAGTTTGGTAAGGTAAACACAGGTTTACAGTAAGCACTTATTTGTATTTACTTACTAATCTGTAGTCTACTATTTCACACGGGTTTGACCACATCAAAGATGTGGTGAAAAAGAGGTGATATTGTGCGCTACAGATTAGTAAGTAAGCACAAGTAAGCTGGTGCATACCTTGCTTATTGGGTAATCCGTCCCTGGCTGTGGTCAAGGGGTGACACGGCCGCAGCCAGAGCAGGGGCTGAATGGAGATCTTCTCTGGCTTCTCTCTCCTCCCCAGTGCAGATCTCTGCTGGTACAATGCATTGGCCAACCCAACTGGAATCCAGTATGTGAGGGAATCCCTGGAGATGCAGTCCTAAGGATCAGCCTCCTGGTGCACAGGGCAGGGCAGAAGATGGATGCAGTGAAGAGAGACTAACCAGCACACCCAGAGACGCCTTAGGCTCTGGGCAAAATGTGTCCTTAAGAACCACAGTGATGATTCATTCTTCCCTTCTTAGATCGCACTGAAGTTGCAGCTGGAAAAAATCAAGTTCTCTGGAAAGAACCTCCTAGTTAGTAGGAATAATGATTAGGCACAAAAAAACAGACATGGTGAAATCCAGACTCTTGGGGGCTTTCCAAAGAAGAATTAAACAATCATCGGTTTCTTAGGTTGGAAACCTTCCAGAAGGCAGAGGGATGGACTGTAAACCCTTTTGAAGTCCTGCCCAGCTCTGATATTGACATATGCAAGGCAGTGTTTCCAAAATGGCCTGTATCATTTTGATATAATGGGAATCCAAATCATTTCCCAGGCAAATTATATTCTAGAATGTAAACTGAAAATACTACCTTGTAACCCTTTTCAGGGCAGACACATCTTGATAATCAGCATAGTGTAGATGGGTCTTTAAATCCCAATAAATTCTAAGTAATTAGAATGGCTTAAAACCAGAAGGAATTTATCATAAACTATGACAAAATACATTGCCTTCTGAATTTAAATATTACTTTTTAAAAATTGATACTTTTTAATTCCTCTCTTTCCTCAACCAAAATCTAGGTTTCCAAGAGAGACCAGCTGGCCCTTTGATTTGAACAGTACTTGCAACTGATTATAAAGTCAAAGACCAATGTTTAACAAAAATCCAGTCAGCCTGGAAATCTTCTTATTTTCCTGAGCTGTGTAGGTGGGTTTTCTGATAACATGCACTCACTTTGGGTTGGCATTTTGGAGGAGTTCTGTATCTGAAAAGCATACACTACAATTCCAACACCCAGGCAAGGTGAGTTGGCAGCGTGTTCTCATCAGTCCTTTCTAGCTGTACTCCAGGACAAAGGCTGGGCCACTAAGCTCCAAGTACACTACATGCATCCTGAGAGGAATTAGATACGAGCACAGCCCCATGGTGGGACCTCCAGGCTTCACTTGGATGCGGCATCTTTAGTGCTCTTGCTCCTCCCCCTTCTCACAGTATTTCTGTCTTTTCACTCATTTTTTTCCCTTTCTTTCCCCTTCAGACAAGGATTTTTTTTTTCGAAAATGATGTTAAATTAGGGTTTGCAATCCCACCCCTTCTAAGGAGGGAGGATTTGGAGTTGCTGGAGTTTGTTTTGCAGAATCCAGGAACTAGGTAACAGGAAAGACTGAAAATTAGATCCCAATGGATAGGTGAATAATAGGTATATAAAACTAAGAAAGGCAGAGTGGTCAAGTTAGCCTACACGATAAAGAAAAGCGCCACAGAAAAGAGGGAAGCAGGAAGAGAAAAGGGCTGGGAACGGGAGGTGGGGGGCAGAGAACGAGAGGGATAAATATGAGACCAGATTGCACATGGTCGTAGCTGGGGGAGGAGATTTGGGGAGCTGAGAGGAAGATAAAGAAATGAGGAAGCAGATTTGAAGGAGTCTAGCAAGGTGTTTTTCAATTATTTTCAACTGTTGAACTGGTATTCATTTGAATGCAACTTGGCCCCTGGCAGGATCACATGGAGCTTTGCACTTATGCAGGTTACCTCTATTTCCTAAGTAAGGGGAAATAGGGTAGTCCATATGTTTTCCAACCCTTTAGATTCTTTCTCCTCCCCTGCCTCCTCCAAGACTCTGCTCTGTCAGTCACCCATTTCCTATCTTCAATCTCTCCCTATTCTTGGGGGCCTTCCCCACTGCCCATAAACATGCTCAGATCATCCCATCCTGAGAAAATCTTGCTCTGAGAGGGCTACTGCGTGGTTAAATCAAATCCACTTTTTTCTGACACCAAACATCAGGATAATAATCAACATAAATCAAAATCCCCACTTTTCACTTTTCTGTTCTGACACCAGCTACATATTCAGCACTTCTTCCCCTGGCCCTAAGTGCCTGGAGCTAGGTCAGACCTCCCAAGTTAAAGGACACAGTCCTCCAGGCTGCCAAATAGGCCCAAGACTTCAGATGCCAGCCGCAAGCCTGGGAGTCTCTACGACACCATCACTTTTGACCTGCTGTTACTAATTTAGAAGTTCTCTCGACCCCTTCAGGATACCAGCTGCAAGCTCAGGAGTCCCCAGCCCCCTCACTTCTGACCTGCTGCTGGCTCCGACTACTCCCTCAAGTTCAGTAATTCACTAGGACAACTAACAGAACTCATGGAAAGCACTGTACTTATGATTATAGCTTTATTATTAAGGATATGAAGCAGGATCAGCATAAAGAGATGCATAGGGTGAGGCCTGGGAGGATTCCCAGTGAGAAGCTCCCACGTCCGAAAGAGCGTGTGCCATCTTCCCAAGAGCAGATGTCTTCTGCCAACCAGGAAGCTCTTGGAGATTCAATGTCCAGGGTTTTTAATGGAGAATTTTTGCCATGTTATATGACATAATCACCGTGAGGTGATGATCGCAAAGCGGGTCCCTCTGGCCTGGCGAGCCCCCTACTCCAGAGTCACCTCACTGGCATAACCTGTCAGGTCTGGGGTCCTTATCGAGGACATTTGAACTGTTAGGGAAATTCTGTGGTTTTAGAGATTGTCTCTCAGGAACTGAGGGCAAAGATAAAATTCTTTGGGTAAAATTAAATTCTAAACCCCACAGCTACCCATCTGGGCCTCTGCCCTGTAACTCTCCTTCTCTTTTAGATTCCTCTTCCTTTCACCCCAGACTAGACTATGTTATCAGTCTCTCCATAATTCCTTCCTGCCATAACTACACCCCTCAGGGCCTTGAGAATGTCAAGAGTGGGACGCTGACCTGTTTATCTCCCTTACTGTCCCTGCTCCCTAGGGCCCAATGCCTCCCTCTTCCTCCCAACTCTTCAGCTTCCGTCCTCACTTCCTCCAGTTCCCTCTCTCCTTCTACTAGGCCAGCCCCACACCACTTCACACATGAATCACAGCCATAACTTCTCAAGAGAGAGGTCTACACTCCAGGCCTCCATTTCTCCTCCACGCCACTCATTCCTGTCCTCCACATTCTCCCCTCTGACAGATACCTTTGATAAGCCAATAAAGTTGCTCTCTTCCAAGTCACCCAAGGTGTTTCAACTGTTATACTCTCCACTTTTTTTCAGTCCTCTCTTCTTTGTGCTCCTTGATGCTTTCACCACCATTCTCCCCTCCTACTTCTTGAAATTCTTTCCTTCTATGGTTTCCTTGATGCAGCATCATCTTGGTTCTCCTCCTGCCTGTCTGGCTCTCTGGCTGCTCTTCTCTCTTTGGAAGCTTCCTTTGATTTCTCTTTTCCCCTAACTATAAATACATTCTGAATCTCAGCTCCCATCTCTCTGTTCTCTCTCCACATTACCACAAAGTAGGACCATTTCATAAGGTTCTTGAGATGATTAAATAAGCAGCATGTAGGTAATATTCTTAGCACAGTGGCTAGCACATTGGGAGCCCTTAATAAGGTTTAGAGTAACTCTTCTTATAAAGGAAGGCAACATACTGATGATATATAAATTCTTCCAGGTGATAAGTGGTGCTGCATTCAATTACTGTAAGTCCTCTGGACATTTAAAAGGAAAAATTAACTAGCAGTTATTAGGAAGCCCTGGTGGCATAACAGTTAAGCACTCTGCTGTTAACCAAAAGGTTGGTGGTTCAAATCCACCCAGCGTCTCCACTGTAAGAAAGACCTGGTGATCTGCTTCCATAAAGCTCACAGCCTACAAAACCTCTGTCACGTAGGGTCAACTATGCATCAGAATTGACTCGATGGCACCCAGCAACAACAATTACTATACTATTTAACTGAATGGCTATCATTTCCACTTTATTTTTCTTCTTTTCCTTTTATCATGCCATTTCACATCTTTTAGTTCTACACAGCAAGAAAAAGACATAAAAGGAATTTCCAGCCTATATAAAGTCTTGTGCTAATGAATTAAGCCAAAGGATCTCATTCATTCATTCAATAACATTAATACGGGATACTTCCCAAGCACCTAGGTAATCTGTGCCAGATTCTATGCTAAACACTTTCAATGATTATCTCATTCAATCTATCTAATTAATCTATGGGATAGTTGCGAATATTATCACTATTTCACAAGTAATAAAATTTTAAGAAATATTTATGGTCCCAGGCCCTATGCTAAATAAGGAGGGAAAGAAATAAACAACATATTGTCGCCTGTATTAAGGAGTTCGGATTGTGGAGGCAGAGATAGACGCATAAACAAAAACATGCAGTAGAGGATTACGAGAAAAACCATGAGCAGCTGTTAGGGTCCAGCTGGACACAAAGGAGGGAATAGTCCTTTCTCCCTTATGTTAGCTGTCTGTAAGTCCTGGGGCTTTCCAAAGGGTTGAAAAGAGGGGCCTAGAACCAGCTCCTTAACATACCCTCTTTTTACCAAAGTTCTCAGCCATGCCTCCACCTTTTCCCAGCCGGCTCTGCTTCCCTCTGCAACTCCATTACTGTGTTATTCCCAGGCCCTTGGGGTCTACTCACCTCAGTCCCGTAAAGTCCAGTACTTTCTGTCATAGCCATGTAATGATGTAAAAAGTATATGCTCTTAACAGGAGGTACCCAAAGCCCTCTTAAGACAACCAGCTGGGGAGAAAACCATGATAAACTTCTTGGGGGCAGAAAGGGAAGTTATAAAGTAAGAACCCAAAGATAAGGATGAAAAAATGAGTAAAAGAAACTTGCCGTACTCCTGAGAGGAAGAAGGAAAGGGAAACGAGGCAAAGGAGCAGGGAAAGAAGTGGGGAGAGAGAAGACAGAGCTGCTGAGAGTGTGG
The DNA here is from genome assembly GCA_030035585.1 of Dugong dugon. Lineage (NCBI taxonomy): Eukaryota > Metazoa > Chordata > Mammalia > Sirenia > Dugongidae > Dugong > Dugong dugon. The sequence goes on along the minus strand of CM057481.1, from coordinate 22,123,667 downwards.
GCCCCTGAGGGGAAGGCTGCAGAAATGGCTCCTTCTGCTCCCCAAAGGGCATTTCTAGGACTGAGGATGCCTAATGGTCAGTTTCTTCACATCCCCACCACGAACACTCCCACCAACACACACACACACACACACACACACACACACACACACACACACACACACACTTTAGAAAAGCCCACTGTACTTAATAATACTTGGACACCTTTTTGTGGAAAACACAGGGCTGAGCCTCATGTCTGGGTGAAGACATGGTGGTAGATGCAGCAATAGATCTAAGTTTTGTGGAACCTGAAGCTTACAGAGTTGGAAATCTTCTTAAAGAAAAGCAATATAAGAATGTCAGACTTTTGCAAATCTTACAAACACACGTGGCCATATGAACACCTTGCTGGGGTCCCCACAAAGTGAGTGGCCCTGTAGTTTAAGCTTCCTTAGCTTCCCTGAAAACGTCCTCCAGACAGATGTGAGACAGAAAAGCCAGATCCCACTTGGAGGTCCTCAGAAATCTTGTAGGGGGCTTTGAACTCCCGCTGGCTGTGCAACGGGGGAGTTTGTGCCAGGCTGATTTGGACCCTAGGGGCTGGCTGGTTACGGCTGACAGCTGGGTTGTAATCACTTTCCTAACCTCAAGGATAGATGATACACCGAGAGGAGGAGAGATGGGATGGAGGAGGTGCTGAAGGAAGCTGCAGGTCAGAACTCAGAAGGGTGAGTCAGAGACTTGTGTTGATGGAGAACATAGGGCAGGGTGGGGGTGGGGGAGTAACTGCCTCCCTGCAGAGTGATGTGAGCCTGCTCTTCACAGGTTCTTCAAGTCTTATTAGAAAACTGCGATGGAGGGATGCCCTGCCCTCTCCTCCTACATGGTAAGATCTTCTCTCCGCTCTAATTACCCTCATTTTGGAGCTCAGAGAGCAGCTAATCAGAGGGCTACCATTGCATGAGCTGCTTCAAACACAATTTAGAATGCAGCATGATGATGGGAGTTTTCGGGTGTGTGACTGGAAAGAAGCATTCCAGAGGAATTAAGGCGGGAAGGTACAGGGCTCTCGATTTAGGTGTGGGCAGCCAGATGGGGATGGGCAGAAGAAAGGGGGCACATTTTACCACCACTATCATCAGCCCCCAAATCAGCACACAGATTAACAATGATAGCCAACTTCACTGCCTTCTTACATGTCCAACAGCGCTCTTACCACGACCCTATGAGGAGGGTGTATCAGTTCTCTAGGGCTGCTATAACAAATTACCCACGGACGTGATGGCTTAAAACAACACAAGCGTATCATCTTAAAGTGCAGTAATTCGGAGGTGTGACACAGGTCTCACTGGGCTAAAATCAAGGTGTTGACAGGGCTGCATTCCTTCTGCAGGCTGTAGGGAAGAGTTGGTTTTCTTGCCTTTTCCAGCTTCTAGAGGCTGCGCACAGTCCTTGGCTCATGGGCCCCTTTCATCTGCAAAGCCAGCAATGGCAGATTGAGTCTTTCTCATATCACATCACTCTAACGCTGGCTCTTCTGCCGCCCTCTTCCATACTTGGGGACTCCTGTGATTACACTGGGCCCATCCAGATAATCCAGGATAATGTCCCCATTTTATGGTCAGGCAAATAGCAACCTTAATTCTATAGGCTATCTTAATTCCCCTTTGCCAGCTAACATAACATATGCACCAGGGATTAAGAGGTTAGGACATGGACATTTGGGGGTGGCACCACCCAGGGTCTCCACCCACTTTGTAGGGTTGTTGTATTAACTAAGACTGCATGTATGAAACTCCCAGCACTGTGCCAGGAGCACAGGAAGTGCTTCATAAAGCTGTTGTTACTCCCACTCTCTCCTTACCCTTTCCCCACAAGGAAGCTTAATTTTCTCACGTGTTAAGTGTTAACGGAGGAAATGATGGCTGAGATTTCTGGATTCTGAGGAGCAGGTCAGGGAACAGGGGAGGCTCCTGGGTATTACATCAGCAGGCTCAAAATGTCAGCCCAAAGCAAGCCCTGAACTCCTGGCACTCCTCAGTCCACAGGTCACTGAAATGGGTGCATCTGGGACCCTCGGGTTCCTTGCTGGTTATTCCTGCAGAAATGCAAACATTTACAAAATTGGCGAGAATTATAAGACTCCCTGCTTTCTACTTCCTCTTATCTGGGCTCATATACCCAGATAAATACCTTGGTAATAAGGGCTAGAAATGGACTCACTCTTGGGAATCAATTACCTTTATGGAAATGGATGCAATTCCTCTAGGACAAGGACAAGAGATGACCAGGGGCTGGTGGAGACAGGCTTGGCCAGATTTGAAACCAGCAGACCAGGCAGGATTAAAGCATCATTTAGGGAGTTCTCCCAGATGCTCCTGAGGCCCCTCCCCATGTAATGGTCGGGCAAAGCTGGGAAGGAGCCAGGGCCTGGCACAAAGGCCACTGCCCGGAGGAGGCAGACCAGGTGTGGTAAGAACAGGGCTGGGCAGATGCTGCAGTCAGACTTCTGTTTAGCTGAGAAGACACCTTCGTGGAGACAGGAGCTGGCAGCTCCTCCCACTGAGGACTGGGCACTGGAAATATATTCAGTACACTCATTTTACCTTTATTACATTTCTAGGCTGTCCTTGCCGCCCGCGCCCCGTCCCCCCCGGCCCCCGGCTCTTCCTCATAAATAGACCACTTGAGCCAAAAACAAAACAAAACAAAATAACCCAAGACCAACCAGCAAAACCAAGGATACGCCAGGAGGTACAATAGCCTGTTGTTTTTAACCCCAGACACACATTGTTTTGGTATTGTGTAGCCCTGGTTGTGCACTGTTTAAGAGCTTGGGTACTAACCAAAGGTTGGCAGTTTAAATCCACCAGCTGCTCCTTGGAAACCCTATGGGACACTTCTACTCTGTCCTATAGGGTCACTATGAGTCAGAATTGACTTGATGGTAATGGGTTTTGGATACTTCATTTATCTTTCTGACACATTTAATCATTTAATGGTGGGACTTTCTCAGAGCACTGCTCAGATGCCACCTTATCAGAGAGGCTGACTATCCTCCCCAGTGGAGTAGCACATAGATCAGCCCCTGGTATAGAGTAGATACCAAATGAACATTTTTGAATGAATGAATTCTTTCACTGGGTTGTACTCAGAACCACTAAGAGGGAGTCGGTCATTCTACAACATTCTTCGACCACACCCTGAGGTGGACACAGAATTGGGCACAGTGTAGGTAGGGATAAAAGAAATAGTATTCCCAAGTCTCCACCCTGGAGGGCTTGACTGTGTAATTTCAGAGGAAAAAAAATTGCACTCAGAAACTATTTATATAACTTAGTAGCTTGTAACAGGAACAGAGCAACATGGAGGCGAGTAGGGTAGCCCAACTGCAAATGATTTCATTTATCCATCAAAAATGTGCTGAGTTCTTACTAAAGCTGGCCACTAGGCTATGTGCTGGGGGGATGACAAATCCTGAGACCCAAGCCCTGACCTCCCAGAGCTTAGAGTCTATAGGGGTGAGAAGAAGGAGAGAGGAGTGTCTGGATGCAGAGAAAATTTAGACTTCAGACTTTAAAGGAAACTGATTTAACTTTGTTAAATTACCTTAAAGTTAAGGTAGTAATTTGACCGAGAATTAAGGATTGCAAGTTCCATTTTAAGTCCATGAAACTTATTTTATAGAATCAACTTTTAGAACTGAGGAAGAGCTTGGAGATTATCTAGACCACTGCCCCTCCCCCTTTTATTATCAGATGCAGAAACTGAAACTCAGTAATCAAGGGGGAAAAAAAATCCATTGCCATTGAGTTGAATTCCAACTCATAGCAACCCTATAGGACAGAGTAGAACTGCCCCACAAGATTACCAAGGCTGTGCATCTTTATGGAAGCAGACTGCTGTATCTTCCTCTCGTGGAGTGGCTGGTGAGTTTGAACGGCCAACCATTCTGTTAGCAGCTGAGCACTTAACCACTGTGCCACCAGGGCTCCTCGGAATCAAGGAATAGCTTTCCATCTAAGAAAGAGGACCCTTGTCCCTCGAGTGAGGAAATCACAATCCCTAGAAGGTCATGTAAAGAAGGAGTCCTGGGTGGAATAAACAGTTAAATGCTTGACTACTGACAGAAAAGTTAGCAGTTTGAACCTACCCAGAGGTGCCTCAAAAAAAAAGTCTGGTGATTTGCTACCAAAAGGTCACAGCCATTGAAAACCCTACAGAGTGCAGGTCTCTGTATACCTGGGGTTGCCATGAGTTGGAACTGATTCAGCTTTTGGCTATGACAAATCCAACCAGTGCCTAATCTCTAAAACCTACAAGATACTGCAAAACCTCAACAACAAAAAGACAATCCGATTAAAAAATGGGCAAAGGATATGAACAGGCACTTCACCACAGAAGACATTCAGGTGGCTAACAGACATATGAGGAAATGCCCACTATCATTAGCCATTAGAGAAATGCAAATCAAAACTGCAATGAGATACTATCTCACCCCAACAAGGCTAGCATCAATCAAAAAAACACAAAATAATAAATGTTGGAGAGGTTGTGGAGAGACTGGAACACTTATACACTGTTGGTGGGAATGTAAAATGATACAACCACTTTGGAAATCGATTTGGTGCTTCCTTAAAAAGCTAGAAATAGAAGTACCATATGATCCAGCAATCCCGCTCCTTGGACTATATCCTAGAGAAATAAGAGCCATCACACAAATAGATATATGCACACCCATGTTCATTGCAGCACTGTTCACAATAGCAAAAAGATGGAAAAAACCTAGGTGCCCATCAGCGGATAAATGGATAAACAAATTATGGTATATTCACACAATGGAATACTACGCAGTGATAACAACAATGAATCCGTGAAACATCTTACAACATGGAGGAATCTGGAAGGCATTATGCTGAGTGAATTTAGTCAGTCACAGAAGGACTAATATTGTATAAGACCACTATTATAAGAACTCAAGACAAGGCTCAAATACGGAAGAAAACATTCTTTGATGGTTACGAGGGTAGGGAGGAAGGAGAGGAGTATTCACTAGCTAGATAGCAGACGAGAATTATCTTAGGTGCAGGGAAGGACAACACACACTACAGGGAACGTTAGCACAACTGGACTAAACCAAAAGCTAAGAAGTTTTCTGAATACAACTAAGCACTTTGAGGGACAGAGTAGCAGGGATGGGGTCTGGGGACCATGGTTTCAGGGGACATCTAGGTAAATTGACATAACAAAGTTTATTAAGAAAATGTTTTACATCCCACTTTGGTGATCGGCTTCTGGGGTCTTAAAAGCTAGTGAGCTGCCATCTAAGATGCATCAGTTGGTCCCAACCCACCTGGAGCAAGGGAGAATGAAGAACACCAAAGACACAAGGAAAATATTAGCCCAAGAGACAAAAAGGGCCACATAAACCAGAGACTTCATCAGCCTGAGACCAGGAGAACTAGATGGTGCCTGGCTACCACCAATGACCGCCCTGACAGGGAACACAACAGACAGTCCCTGATGGAGCAGGAGAAAAGAGGGGTACAGAACTCAAATTCTAGAAAAAGATCAGACTTAATGGTTTGACTGAGAATGGAGGGACCCCAGAAGACATGGCCCCAGACTCTCTGTTAGCCCAAAACTAAAACCATTCCAGAGGCCAACTCTTCAGACAAAGATTAGACTGGACTATGGGACATAAAATGATACTCGTGAAGAGTGTGCTTTTTAGCTCAAGTAGATACGTGAGACTAAACGGGCAGCTCCTGTCCGGAAGTGAGATAAGAAGGCAGACAGGGTCAGGAGCTGGTTGAATGGACACAGGAAATCCAGGGCGGAAAGGAGGAGTGTGCTGTCACAGCATAGGGAGAGCGACTAGGGTTACATAATAATATATGTATAAAATTTTGTATGAGAAACTAACTTGAATTGTAAACTTTCACTTAAAGCACAATAAAAAAAAAAAAGAAAGAAAAGAAAGTACCATGGCTTGAGTCAGGGGTACCTTAGTCCTCAAGGTGACATCTTTGCTTTTTAACACTTTAAAGAGGTCTCTTGCGGCTGATTTGCCCAATGCAATAACGCTGTTTGATTTCTGGTGATGCAGTGGTTAAGAGCTACAACGAGCTATGGCTGCTAATGAAAAGGTCAGCAGTTCGAATTCACCAGCCACTCCTTGGAAACCCTATTGGGCAGTTCTACTCTGTCCTTTAGGGTTGCTATGAATTGTAATCGATTTGACGGCAATGGGTTTGAGTTTGGTTTTTTTGGCTTCCATGGGTGCTGACTGTGGATCCAAGTAAAATGAAATCCTTGACAACTTCAATCTTTTCTCCATTTAACATGATGCTGCTTTTTGGTTCAGTTGTGAGGATTTTTGTTTTCTTTCTGTTGAAGTGTAATCGGTATTGAAGGCTGTAGTTTTTCATCTTCATCAGTAAGTGCTTCAAGTCCTCTTCACTTTCAGCAAGCAAGGTTGTATCACTTGCATATTGCAGGTTGTTAACGAGTCTTCCTCCAGTCCTGACGCCAAGTTCTTCTTCATCTTGTATTACTTGCTCAGCAGATTGAATAAGTACGGTGAAAGGTTACGCCCCTGATGCACACCTTTCCTGATTTTAAACCGTGCAGTATCCCCTTGTTCTGTTCCAACGATTGCCTCTTGGTCTATGTACAGGTCCATGTATATAGTTGCCGTTTCTGTTGTTGAAAAAAGGTATTTGCAGTGAATAAGTCACTGGTCTTGCTAAATTCTATCACGTGATCTCCAGTGTCATTTCTATCACCAAGGCCATGTTTTCCAGCTACTGATCCTTATTCTTTGTTTCCAACTTTCACATTCCAATCACCAGTAATTATCAATGCATCTTGGTTGCATGTCTGATCGATTTCAGACAGCACAGATTGGTAAATATCTTCTGTTTCTTCATTTTTGGTATTGGTGGTTGGTGGGTAAATTTGAGTAATAATAGTATTAACTTGTCTTGCTTGTAGGCGTATGGATATTATCCTATCCCTGACAGTGTTGTACTTCAGGGTAGATCTTGAAATGTTCTTTTTGGAGATGAATGCGAAACCATTCCTCTTCAAATTGTCATTCATGGCATAGTGTAGACCACGTGATTGTGTGATTCAAAATGGCCAATACCAGTCCATTTCAGCTCACTAAGGCCTAGGATATCGATCTTCAAACATTCTGTTTCATTTTTGACTACTTTCAGTTTTCCTAGATTCATACTTTGTGCACTCCATGTTCTGATTGTTAATGTATGCTTGCAGCTGTCCCTTCTCATTTTGAGTTATGCCATGTCAGTAAATGAAACATCCTGAAAACTTTACTCTATCCATGTCACTGAAGTTAACTTTACTTTGAGGAGGCAGTTCTTCCCCAGTCATGTTTTGAATGCCTTCCAAACTGATGGGCTCATCTTCTGGCACTATATCAGACAATGTTCTGCTGCTATTCATAAGGTTTTCACTGGCCAGTTTTTATTTTTAGAAGTAGATCGCCTGGTCCTTCTTCCTAGTTCTTCCTAACAGACGAGTTATTAGTCATCCCACCCCAGGTGCCAGACATGGAGTGAAAACGCTCTTGGATGATAATACCTGCCTTCATTCATTCAAGCCTGCCCAACTGAAGCTCCTGGATATCGTGGAGCAGAGAGACCAGCCTTCTCTGCTGTGCCCTGTCTGAATTCTTGACCCAGAGAATCAATCCATAAGCAGGCTGTTGTTCTATGCCACTAGGTTTTGGGTGGTTTGCTATGCAGCAATAGATAACTGGAATACCCTCCTCCCATGAGCCTGGCTACTGAGGACCATGTAGGCCTGAAGTTGGCAAATGTTGTATCTGCTGACAGGTGGAGAGAAAAAAGGAGCCGGTCTGAGAAATAAGCTGACACAAGAGCTGGCAGTGCACAAGGTGAAGAGAACGATTAAGGCTTTCTTGAGATACCATTTAAACCCCTGGATCAAGCTGGGCCAAATGTCCTCCTCAACTTTTCAGTTACATGAGCCAAAAAAATTCCTCTTTTAAAATGTCTTAGCCAGTTTGATTTGGTTTATGTGCCCTGCAATTCTAGAACATTCAACACAGGATAAAAAGGACAAAGAGATAAATGGGGGAGGGGAAATAGGTCCTGTTTTCCATTTAAATGTAAGCAGTATCTGTAGCAGACACTGTTGGTTGCCTACTTAATGTCCATCCCTCACCTTCTCCCTTGATGATAACCTCCAATGTTTGCAGGTACCATCTTCCCCCAGTGACTGATGAGGTGACTCAGAGTTAAACAGATTGGTTCTAAGCTAATCACAGTAGTCTCCTTCTCCTTGCCAGTGATTGGCTCAAGAGAGGGCATGTGACCAGGCGCCCCCATTGAGATGTGAGGAGAGGTCTACTGGAGGGAGCCTCTGGGCAAGGCTTCCTTCTCTCAAGAAGGAGACAGCAAAGAGATAAGCCCTCTCCTCCTCTGAAGTATCACATCAGATGTGACACTTGGAATGGCCACAGCCACTTTGTGATCATAAGAGGCCAGTAAACAGAACAGCCAGGAACCTGGGCCTCCGATGACATAGAAGTGCTGCTGATTGTACCTTGCCTGAGGCATACCCTCTTCTGCCTCTTGTTATATGAAATAACCAGTGACAAACAGGTTTGAATTGGAGCTCTCAGGGCCTTACAGTCCTGATGTTACAGAACCTGAGTGAGTCGGGCTTGCCTTCTTCCGTTACTGAGAAAGGAACTGAGGCCTAGTGGGACAGCTGTGTGCCCAGGTCACACGGCTGACCAATGGCAGAATGAGACAAGAGATTTACAGTCCTTCTCTGAACACAAGCCTCATCCTGTCACACCATAAGTTCTAGAATCTTCTGGGTTTTTGCCCCCAACACCATTTTTAGTCAGCTATGTCTATGGAAGCTCATCTGATTTGAATCTAGCAGGCAATAGTGGATCTAATCAAGCAATTATGGGCAGGAAGGCTGCATCTCCAGAGCCTACCTGTATTTGGTGATGAGCGTTTATAAACCCTCACTGGTTGTTGTGTCCGATGCCAGGGGCTGCTGAGACCTCTAGAAGCAGGTTCCTGCTGGGCCCCAGTGGGGGCTGTGGCAGTGTCTATTTATAGAATCTAAAGTCTGCATCTGGGTAATTACCCCACGTGATTGTCAGATTAATGTCACCTGGGCCAAAAGAGCTGTTGCTTTTTGCTTAAGAAAAACAAAATCCTTTCAAGATGTCAACTCGAAAAAGAGCAGGACCCCACGTTCAAGGCCAGCAGTGTACCTAACAGATGTGTTTGTCAATGAAGTAGAGAGGACCCCAAAAGAAAATGTGTTGATTTGACACACCACCAAACAAGATGGACCATGTCACAGCCACAAACATGCGCAAAGGTGTGCATATTCGGTAAGAAGCAGGCAGCAGTGGAGCTTCTGATATGGCACCCCCTCTGTCACAGGGAACCACTGTCAGGAAAAATTCAGGCCAGAAAATTCAGGAAGAAGACAGCTTGGGGACTGCTGGGTCCAAATAGAAGCCACTTCCATCTTGAACACCAGAGCCTTTGCTATTGTCCTCAAGGGTCAGAACCTCAGCCCAAATTCACAGGCAGTGAAATCTCAGCACTGAGGCAAACATTGGTCTGAAAAGAACTCCTCCAAGAGATTTATGCTGATGGCAAGGGAGGTGCCACCTGGCACTTACATACCACTCAGTCAGACAGGGCTGTGCTGATATGTGGGCAGGAGACACCCCCAGCAGATGTTCCAGAAAATGTTCCTTGACCATTTCCCCTCAAGGCAGATGGAGAGGCGTGAGGGCCTCAGGTAGGGCTCTGTCGTCATGTCTGGGGGTCCTGTGCCTTTGTGACCGAGGGACCTGCTTCCCTAAGTGGCTCTGTGGGGTGAGTGGTAGACAGTGTGAGTGGTCCTGTGTGTAAATGGGACAGTATGTGTGTGCACGCAAACACAGGAGCCTGTAGGAATTTGTGTATCCTTGAGTATGGAAAGTGCTTGGTGCTGTGGGGAGAGAGCGCTGGACCAGGAGTCTATAGCAGTACAGGCCAATAGAAATACAATGCGAGCTAGATATGTAAATTCAAATTTTCTAGTAGCTGAAAAAAAAAAAGTAAAAAGAAATTTTACGAAAAAGTAAAATGAAACGCATGAAATTAATTTCATTAATATATTTTATTTAACCCAACATATCCAGAGGCTACTGGACATGTGATTTCACAACAAATTGAATGCAGAAGCAAATAGGAGAATCCTGCTGTCTTCTACTGAGTCAGACTTTAAAGAGATTTGCAAAAACGTGCATGCGGCCACCAGTCTCACTAGATTATTCTGGTTTTGTAAAATAGACTTCTTTTTTCATAAAAATCTGTAATTTACTTAACATGTAGTTAGTTCATTGTAGTTATTTTTACATGGATCTATAAATATACCATGGACTGCCAGAAGAACAAACAAATCAATCTCAGAAGAAATGCAACCAGAGTGTTCCTTAGGAGCAAGGAAGGCAAGACTTCAACATGCTTACTTGGGACACGTTATCAAGAAAGACCAATTGCTAGAAAAGGACATCATGTTTGGTAAAGCAGAGGGTCAGCAAAAATGAGGGAAGCCCTCCGTGAGATGGATTGCCACAACAGGCTCAACAGTGGACTCAGAAACATATCAATGATCACAAAGCTGATGCAGTTCTGATACACGTAAGGTTGCCATGAGTTAGTGCCGACTTGATGGCAATAAATATTTTTATTCCAGTTTTAAATCTGACATGGTAACTATTGAGAGAGATAGCTCACATAAGCAAAAGCTCTTCAGGGTCTTCAATAATTTTTGAGCATGTGAAGGGGTTTTGAGAGCAAAAGGTTTGAGAGCTGCTGGACTATGGCGGGATGAGCAGACTGCTGAATGTGGGCCCAGGCTCTGGCTCTACCACACAATTACTGTTCTGATCCCTTGACTTCTCCTAGCCTCAGCTTCTTTCTCTGCAAAATGGGAATTATAATGTGGATTGCTGCCCTGGCTGCCTCTAGGGCTGTTGTGAGGTAACGTTTGTGACAGTTCATCTGAAAACTCTAAATACCCAGATACATACAGGCTAAGCCCAGGGTCACAGTGTGCGGAGAGTTGCAGGCACAAGCTGGACCCTGAGTGACTCGATTCTGAGGCTGACTTTTCATCTTCCAAGGGATCTGATTGACCCGCTGAAGTGTGAAGGGAACCCCAGACGGTGACGAGAATGCTACCCCAAGCCCTGCCAACTGCCTTCCTGGGGTGCCAGGGATTCTCTAGGGGCATTTCCCAGATTAATACATGAAAAACACAACCAACCCATTTGGGTGATTCTGGAAATGTTACTAGAAAATGCAGGCAGCAGAGGGATTTGGGGTTTGAAATGTCCAGATTTCTGCCTCCCTTCTTTGCCTAGAGTTAACAGCCTAGGGCGTCCCTGCCTCCTAAAGGCAGCCCCACCCACCCGCTGCCAGTCTTGAGATGGAGCGCGCTAAGCCTCCACACCACCAGGAAGGGGACGTCCCTGCTCTGCCCTGCCCCACCCTGCTCCAGGCCTGCCTTCTGTTGACCCTGGTCTCCTCCAGGCTCTAACGCTTTTTCCCTACCCAAGAGATGCTGCCTTGATTGTTCTTTCCCACAGAAAACGATAGGTTGTCTCCCATAGGGTCCCCCATCTCCTACCCATTCCCCTGGCCTTGACCTTGGCCACTGACTAGGTGGGACAGAGAAATCCCATAGAAGCTGAAGCGCTTTTCCCAAAGAAGAGCCTTAAAGACTTTTGGGGTATTTAAATGCCTCAATATTAATAGAGAATTTTCAAGTAGACAAAAATTCCAAAATCAGAGCTCATCACAGTGATTGAAAAACACTCCAGGCCAAACTCAGAAACCGACAGGGTAGAGAGGACAGATTTTCCTTAGCAACCCTCTGCCAATTAACTCCACTCCCCGTATCCCCCCGCTACAGAGCAATATGCCTTCCTAGTGCTTCTTCCTGGCCCCAGCTCCTTAAGGAAGACGATTAACATCTGAGCAGAGGTCTCCAAATGACATCCTGTCTGTATTTCTATCAAGTTCAGTACCATTTCTGACAATGACTTCCAAAATGACAATGATTTCTAAAATGTAAGTATCTTAATTATAAAACTAAATAAAGCTGTATTAAAGTTTTGTTTAATAGAGAAAAGGGAAAAAAAGCACTCATAATCCCCCACCCTAACAGCCACTGTCATCGTGTTTGTGCTTTTCCTTGCAGTCTCTGTCCATATAAATACATTTTATCTGAGTGTCCTGATGTTTGTCTTAATCTGAATTCCCCAGAAAGCAGAGACTCAGACAAAGTCTTCTGTGCAAGTATTTTACTGAGGAATGTAGTACCAGGGGGCAGAAAAGAGGAATGAGGGAGTGAAGCAGGCAAGGATATATTATGGAATTGGCCACACCTAAGTGCAACTGGAAGGATCCCTACTGGCGCAGTGGTTAAGTGCCCAGCTGCTAACCCAAAGTTCAGTGGTTTGAACCCACCAGCTACTCTGCAAGAGAAGGATGTGGCAGTCCGCTTCCATGTAGATTACAGCCTTGGAAACTCTATGGGGACAGTTCTACTCTGTACTATAGGGTCACCATGAGTTGGAAGCGACTCACGATACATCGGGTTTGGTTTTTTGATTTGGAAGTGCCTTCTGAGAAGCCGTATGAAGACCTTCTATTGGAGCGGGTAGAAACAGAGAAGCCTTTTCCATTGCCTCCTAGTCTCCTCTGGTCAAAGGCTTTCCCCATGGGGTATTAACACCCCACACTTCTGCATTGCCCTCACATGGGCCCTGAGTGGGTTTAGGCCCCAGGCAATGGCATAGACAGAGAAGTTCCAAGGTGCAAGGCAAGAGACACGGGGTCCATGATGTCAGGTTGTACCTGTGAGAAGCTGGCTGGAGTCCACCCAGAACTGGTTGCCTCAGCAGTGGTTGGACTGAGAGACAGCTGGCGCCAAGATGACCTGAAGACGTGTCCAATACAGTCTTTTTTTTTTTTTTTTTGAGGGATATGATTTTATTGGGAAAAAAATTCCAACTACATAGTGATTTGATGAATAATAATGTGGTTACACAGCATCATGTCTAATATCCACTGATCATTTTATTCTAGTCACTGTGTTAACAGATAAGCTTTTATTCTCTCATGCAATCCTCACAGCAACTCTGCAAGGTAATCGCTATGATTATCCTCAATTTTTTTTTTGTTGTTTATTTTTATTATTTTTTATTGTGGTAACTATATAGGTAGCAGAATATTTGCCATTTCTACAATGTTCACGTGTATAGTTCAGTGACATTAATTACGTCCATCGTATTGTTCAACCATTCCAATATAGTCTTTTTGATGCATATGTAATTTTATATCCTGCTTTTTCCACTGAACATTACAGATTTTTCATATTGATCAATAGTTATAATTTTTAATGATGGCTTGTTAATATTCCAAATAAATGGAGAGAAGCACATTTTGAATATAGTAACTGATTTCTACACATTGATTTATCTGCAAAACAGTGAAAATCCAGCCCACAGGCATGACCCCTGAAGGATCGTTTTATCCCTTTGAAGCTAGGAGGGAGACACCATTCTTCAAGTCCCTTGGGTGGTGAGAGGGCATGAATTCCTTTACTGAACACTTCTGCTTCTATCTCAGATACCTTTGGGAAACATTGATGATGGACAGTCAGGAGAAGAAAAAACAAACTACTGATTTCAAGGTTCTAAGTAAGTCTAGCCCTTTCCTTTCTCCCCAGTAGCAATACTTTGCAGGGTTGTTGGAGAACTCTGGATGTAGATGGGTTTAGGACTCCAATTCTCTCGATGCACTCATCCATTCAACAAATATTTATTGAGCACCTGCTATATGTCAGGTATGCCGCCAGTACTAGGGACACAGAGATAAAGGACCATCTCTGTCCTCAAGCCATCCAGGGGGTTCAGGCATGTAAACAATTGATATTGTCATGGCAATTCTCTGATGGTAAGCTCAGGACACAGGAGGGAAAGAGTAAGTCTGACATTCATTCATTCACTGACTGTATTAGCTACCTATTGCTGTGTAACAAATTACCCCAAAACTTCAGGTATAGGAGAGGCCACAACTTCCTTCTCCCCACTCTTGGTACTGGCAGGTGGTAGGTTCTAGACTGAGACTCAGCCCACCAGAAGCTGTTTCCTTGGACTTCAAATCTCGAGCAAGTGACTCCAAGATGTGAGGACTGTTTAGAGGTTATTATTCATCATCACATCCGCAAGCCCTGATCACGTCATTCCTGATGCAAGACTATTGCTATGGTTCTGCTCATCTGAAACTCTTTGAGCTTCTGTCCTCTTTCCAGACCTGATCCTCCAGCTATCTACTTATTCTGTGAACCTCCCTCACTACCCTGATGTTTGTCCAACAAATCCCATAGTTCTTGCTTAGCCAGAGTTGGTTTATGTTGTTACAACCAATAATCCTAGTTGATACACTTGTTAGTTTTTCCACCAATGACTTTTTTTCTAGTCCAGGATCCAATCCAAGTTTCCCACATGGCATTTAGTTGTCATGTCTCCTTGTTGTTAGCTGCTGTTGAGTAGACCCTGACGCATGGCGACCTCATGCACAGCAGACCGTTGTGATCCATAGAATTACCATTGGTTGATTTTTGGAAGTATGATCTTCCTAGCCTGTCTTAGTCTGGAAGCTCCACTGAAACCTGTTCAGCATCATAGAAACACACAAACCTCCAGTGACAGACAGGTGGTGGCTGTGCATGAGGTATATTGGTTGGGAATTACAGCCAGGTTTCCTGCATGGCGGGTGAGAATTCTACCTCTGAATCACCACTGTCCCCTCATGTCTCCTTAGCCTCCTTTAATCTGTGACAGCTTCTTAGTCTTTCCTTGTCTTTGATGACCCTGACACTTTTGAAGAGTACTGGTCAAGTGTTTGGTAGAATGCCCCTCAGTTTGAGTTTGTCTGAGGCTTTCTCATGATTAGATCGAGGTAATGCATTTTCGACAAGAATACCACAGAAGTGGTACTGTGGATCATGTCAGGGGTATGTGATGTCAATACGTCTTATTACTGGTGATGTTAACTTTGATCACTTGGCTAAGGTAGTCCCTGCCCAGTTCTGTTTTTCCCTTTGTAGTTAATAATTATCTTGTGGGGAGATACTTTAAGACTATGCAACTATCCTATTTCTCAGCATACTTCTGCCCACTAATTTTAGCATCTGTCAGTGATTCTTGCCTACAGCAATTATTACTGTGCTGGTTACCTAATGCTGATTTCCTATTTCCATCATTTCATCTACGTTTATTAATTAGAATTCTATTATAATTAAGTTGTGACCCTTCTCTCCTTATTTACTTATTCAGTTATTTATGTATATCAGTATGGACTCCTGGAGGCTTCTTTTATTCTGTGGGTTATTATCCATTAGGATCCTTATTTTCTGCTCGAGTTGTCTCAGATTTGACCTTTGGGAACTCTTCAAATTGGCTCCTGTGTATACAGGAGTATTTTAAATACTATCTTTATTTTTTATTTTAACAGTAATATATGCTTGGAAAAACAGGACACAAGACCTTTCTATACTATCTTTGCAACTTCCTGTGAATCTAATTATTTCAAAATTTAAAAAGTAACACACGCTTATTGCAAAAAAAAGAAAAAAAAAATTCAGGTCATACAGAGAAGTATAAAAAGCATCATTTCATCTCTTGGAGAAATCCCAGTCAGTTTTCTGGTGTATTTACCCTCCAGACGTTTTCCCCCCATCATTCTTCCTTATTTTTTTAAAATTATTATTGTGGTAACTATATATACATACATATATACAGCCCTGGAGGTGCAGTGGTTAAGAGCTATGGCTGCTAACCAAAAGGTCGGCAGTTCAAATCCACCAGCTGCTCCTTGGAAACCCTATGGGGCAGTTCTACTCTGTACTGTAGGGTCGCTATGAGTTGGAATCAACTCGACTGCAACGGGTTTTATAAAAAAAAGTTTTTCCATTTCCACATTTTTACATGTGCTATTCAGTGCCATAAATTATGTTCAGCATGTTGTGTAACCATCACCTCCATCTCTCTAGACTTTTTGCTTATCATTTAAAGTGGTATCATAACATCATTGTAGCAACTCTGAGCACCCACATTCTAGTTTTGTAATGGCAATGACACAGGCCGGGGAGCCAGGAATGAATGAAAACGGGATATCACCCAGCCCTGACTTCCAAGTCAGGCCGTATGCTGAGAGCTTGGCCTCATCTAACCCCTCCTCTCAACTCTGTGAGGTGGGGTGACGTGGGCGGTACTGATCAGATGGAGTATTGGAGGGTCTCCATCTATTGGATCAGGGATGGAAAGGAATCAAGGTTGGTTGGAAGGAGTTTAGCTAGTAAAATCAGAAGAAGGTACACAGGTCAAGCTGACTTTGCAGAGAGAGAGAGAACTTGGAGGGAGAGAAATGAGGAGAAAAACAAAAACGGTAGGATTTTTACATTCTCACTACTGGGAAACGAAGGGCAGACAAGAACCCCGTAGGCCGTTAACCAAACAGGCTTAAGGTTCCGGCCAAGGCTGGACTTCCCGCCTCCACTCTGGGTTGCCCTGATAACCTCCTCCTTCTAATATTAACATTATAGTGAGAAAGAAGGAAAAACAGGCAAATGAAGAAAATAGTAATTAGAGGTGGAACCAGCTGTGATCTGGCTTGTTTCATCTTGGAGAGAGGCCCGGGGAGGAGCCTGGGAGGGGCAGAGGCATGAGGACCAGAAGGAGAGATGGTTCCCTAGGCGAGGGTGAGCTTGAGCCTGCGGGCTGCAGAGACCTGAGGCTTCTCTCAGAAATTTTGGTCAAGCCGGTCAGTGTGAATCAAAGCTCTGTGAATCTCGTGGTTCCATAGCCTCACTGTGTCCCCTCTTCAGAACAGGCAAGATTGCCTACAAGGAAACCCCAGGCTCGGGAAATGGCGGCTACTTACTCTTCCGCTTGGGGCCAGAGCCATCACATCAACCCCTCTCTCCTTTTCCATCTACCCAGAGAGGGGAGGGGGAATAGAAGAGGGAGTTAGCAGTGGTTACTACTCTCTTCTCTTTTTAGATAGGGAAAAAGTGAGGCTGAGGCAGTAAGTAACTTGCCTAAGGCCACAGAGCTTAGAAGTAGCCATCAGGCCCGGTTTCAAACCCCAGTCTGATCAGTGCAAAACTGCTTGGTAACTACCTCATTCTATGATATGGCTCTGGTGGTTCAGTGTAGAATTCTCGATTTCCATGTGGGAGACCCATGTTCGATTTACCAGCCAATGCACTTCACGCATGGCCACCAACTGTCTGCCAGCAGAGACTTGCATGTTGCTATGATGCTGAAAACAGGTTTCCCTGGAGCTTCTGGACAAAGATGAACTAGGAAGAAAGGTCTGGCAATCTACTTCCAAAAACCAGTGAAAACCTTATGGATTACAGCAGTCAAATCCACAACCAATCAAGGGTATGGTGCAGGATCAGGCAACATTTCGTGCCATTGTGCATAGGGTCCCCGTGAGTCTGGGCTAACTCAATGGCAGCTAACAACAACAACAGTGACATAGAGCAGTGATTCTCAAACTTTAGCTTGTGTCAGAATCCCCTGAAAGACTCCTTAAAACAGATTGCTGGGCTCCACCCCTGTTGTTTCTGATTGGATAGGTCTGGAGTATGACTCGAGAATTTGCATTGCTAGTAAATTCCCAGATGATACTGATGCTGCTGTCTAGGGACCACACTTTGAGAACTACTTACATAAAGCAAGCTACTTAACTCTTGGACCTCAAATAGTTTCTGTAAAATATGGAGTAGGGCTAGATTTGCGTTGCTCTAAGGACCCCTGTGGTTTTCCAGAGGTGCCTTAGCCATGGGGCAGTGATAAGAAAGCTGACTGTGGGAGTTCAGGTCACACACCCTGACTTCAGTCAAAGTGGCTCTCCTTGGGTTTCTTTATATACTAAACCTCACATGGGTTCCGTGTGAGATTTTTATTGGAAAAGAGATTTCTACTCTTAAACATAAAATTAAGAATTATGAACTACTGAACTCAAAAAATTTTAAAATATTGTTTGTTCCAGTTATCTATTGCTGTGGCTTGAAACGACAACTGTTTAAATATATCTCATGATTGTATGGGTCAGGAATTTGGGCAAGGCTCAGCTAGGCAAATCTACTTCACGTGGTATTGACTAAGGTTACTTGGTGGTGTTCACCTGGGGTCTGGGCTGGTCGGGAGGGTCCAAGACAGCTTCAGGAGCATGTCTGGAGCCTTGTTGAGGGTAGCTAGAAAGCTGGACTAAGCAGGGACTATTGACCACAGTGTCTATACATGGCCTCTCCAACATGGTAATGTCAGAGCTGTTGGACCTCATGGTGGCTCAGGGCCCAGAGCAAGCGTTCCAAGAGACAGAAAGTGAAAACCACCAGTTTCTTACTTGGAAACTGGCCTAGTGTCACTTTTGCTGCCTTGTATTTATCAACACAGTTGTTGCCCGGTTAGGATCCGTGCCCCGGAGCAGTCAAGCCAAAGAAATGTACTCCAAGTAAGAAACAGAGAGAAAGTTTGTTAGGAGGTGACACCAATGGAGAGTCCAACAGCAATGCAGGCTGTCTTTATGAAGTCCTGAAAGGCAATTTTTACATCAGAGCTTATACATCGTTTTAGCAAGGATTACCTGGTGGCTTCAAGCACGTAGCCCACAGACGGTTGGACGTGTATACATCAAAAAACAACGACAAGAAACTCTTTATTAAACTAAAGATACGCATATGCTGCGCATCTGGACTCTAATCTGTATCTTTGTAACCGGCAAAAAAATTTATATAAAAATCTCTCAGCTAGTGTCATTGGCCTGCCAAATTTACTCTGACCAAGATAGGGAGCAAGAAAGAAAGTTGCAGACCAAAAGCACCAGGCAGCCTTCCTAGTTGCTGTCTTGTAGGATGAAGGCTATCCCCTGAGAGAATAAAGAAAAGGAGGGAGACCAAGGCCAAAGGAGGGAGACCAAGGCCGCAAGAGCCAAGAAGCCTTGACACCCCTTTGGAAGGAGACCAGTGCAGCTGGTACAGTTAAAAAAAATAAATAAAAATCTTACAGGTTACTTAGAGCATCATTATGGTGTTAGTTATGTCAAGCTCTCCATTGCTCATTTTGAAGAGGAGAAAATACGTTGTGAGGTATTAGGGTCACACAGTCAACAGAGCCCTCCTCCTCCCCAATTCAAGAGGGGACATATATTTCACTTCTGAATAACTGGACAGAATGTTAAAAGAAAATTGTGGCCATCTTTGAACTGCACCTGAGAAGGTTCATCCGCACCTGGACCTGACTTTGATGACAAGATCCTGGCCCCTGAGCCTGAAGTGGTAGAGGTGAGACTTTCAGGGGTGAGTGCATTTTGGAAGTGAATGTATTTTGCATGTGGGAGAAATGTAAATAGTTTGAGGCCAGAAGGTGGGTTATACTATGTCTTAGATGTCTTAGAACACTTGTTTTTTTGTTTTTTTTTTTAATTTATTTTATTTTGGTGGAAATATACACAGTAAAACATATACTTATCCAACAATTTCTACATGTACAATTCATTGACATAGGTTAAATTCCTCACAGTGTGTCATCATTCTCATTCTCTCTACCCAAATTATTTCACCACTTTTGAGTTAGATTAGTGCTCTCTAGACTTCTCATCCCTGCTTTAGAGTTACTGTTGTCATTTTGATCTCATAGGACCATGCTCAATGTAAACATTTTTTGCTAATCGAGCAAAACTATTGTTTGGTTTAATGATGACTACAGGGGATAGTTTTGGTTCAAGGTTAAAGAGTATTTCAGAGCGTTAGATTCAGGGGTTCTTCCAGTCTCGTTGGGTCTAGTAGGTCTGGATCCCATAAGAATTTGAAATTCTGTTCTACTTTCCCCCCCACTTTGATATCTATTGAGACCCTGATAAAAGTGTTGGAACACCTGCTTTTGAAGTTCAGTCATCATATTTCAGGAAGCCCAGGCAGCCCCATGGAGAGGCCCATGTAGAGAGAAACCAAGGCTCCCTGGCCAACAGTCCCATCTGAGCACTCCGCCCACAGCCAGCACTAACTTGCTAGCCACGTGAGCAAGCCAGCTAGGAAGGGGGCCTCCAGCCCTAGTCAAGTTCCTCAGCTGATGCCATGTGGAGTATCATCACACCTACTAGGGCGCCCAGGGCACCATCCTCCAAAGCAAACTCAACAGAACACTAGTTTTTGATGAATGTTAGTGAGCCTTCATCTATTTAGAAAAATGGTTCCATAGTCACATATGTGTGGGAAACCCTATGTTTAAATGATCTTTGCACTGCAAAACTTCTCATGATTTGGCCATGGCACACCTGAGGCCTCTAGTGTTCTGAGGGACACCCTTAGAGAAGGCTGGCCTGGGATTATTGCAAGTTTCCTGATAGTGAATCTTTATTCTGTTTTGAAAGGGAGTCACCCTGATCTGTTTCCCCCCTTTTAGAGGCTCTCATTTAGAAGAAAAAAGGGGGTCTCCTTCTTGGGTAAAAAGAGAATGGTACATGGCACATTGTATTCAGCTCTTTCATCAGAGTAGCGGAGTCCCTGGATGGTGCAAACGGTTATCACGCTTGACTGCTTAACAAAAGGTTGGAGGTTCAAGTCACCCAGAGGTGCCTCTGCAGGAAGGCCTGATGATCTATTTTCACCATTGAAAACCCTGTTGAACACAGTTCTGTTCTGATACACATATAGGTTATCAGAGTAGCACCGTGGGCCCAAAAACCAAACCCACTGCCATGGAGTCGATTCCAACTCATAGCAACCCTGAAGGACAGAGTAGAACTGAATTATAGGGCTTCCAAGGCTGTAAATCTTTATGGAAGCAAACTGCCACATCTTTCTCCCCAGAGCAGATGGTGGGTTCGAACCACTGACCTTTCAGTTAGCAGCTGGGTGCTTAACCACTGCACCACCAGGGCTCCTACTGTGAGCTCAGGGGGAAAGAATTTCTGGTGCAAGAGCTGGGGCTCCTTTACAGTCTTCCCCTGAGCGCCTTAGGTTTGCCCATTCTGTGGGAGAGTTTGGACCAGGGCTTCGAATCAGTCTGTTCTGGTTCAAAACCCTGCTGAGAATTTGCATCTCTAAGAAGTTCCTAGTTGATGCTAATACTGTTGGTTAGGGACCAATTCTGAGAACCACTAGAAGAGCCAACCAAAAAAACCAAACCATTGCCGTCAAGTCGACCCTATAGGGCGGGGTAGAACTGCCCCATAGAGTTTCTAAGGGGCACCGGGTGGATTCAAACTGCCAACCTTTTGGTTAGTAGCCATAGCTCTTAACCACTATGCCACCAGGGTTTCTGCTAGTAGAACAGTGGTTCTCAAAATGTATTATACATAAGAATCACCTGGGGATCTTGTTAAAACGTAGACTCTGATTCGGTATATCTGGAGTGGAAATGCAAATTCTCAGCAGGGGTTCAAATCAGAATGAACTGGTTCAAAGCCCTGGTTTGGACCACTCAGATATTTCAAAGCAGAACCAATGAATAATTTACGAGCTCTCTGCTGGCAAAGGATGCTAATGAGATGCTAATAAATACATGAGTGTAATTTCAGTGCAATTCCTGGAGACTTCTTTTTGCTCAGGGCCACTGCCTCTACTCCTACTCGCCATAGGGAGTAGAGGAGACAAGAACTGACCACTTCCCAGCCAGCTCCCCATGACTCGGGGGGCCTGAGGACTCCAGAGCCTTTGCTCTTCTGGCCACAGGCTACCCATCTTTCTGGATCCGTACTGGGGACTTGAAGACAATGCAATTCTAATCTTGTGAGCAAGGCAGCGCTCCAGTTGCCTCCTCCAGGATGCCTTTCCTGGACTCCACCCATTCCCTGCCACCTACACCCTCTTTTTCCTCCCCAGGTTGAGAGACATGTCCCTCCTCTGTACTCCACTACCCTTGTGCTTACCACAGTCGTTGAAATTACAGGGGCTCACTTATCTATAAGGAGCCCTGATGGTGCAATGGTTAAGTGCTTGGCTGCTAATCAAAAGGCTGGTGGTCCAGGAGCTCTGCAGGAGAAAGAACTGGAGATCTGCTTCTGTAAAGATTACAGCCGGGAAAACCCTATGGGACAGTTCTACTCCATCACATGGGGTCACTATGAGTCAGAATCAACTCCACGGCACCCAGCACAACAACACTTAGCTGTGTCCGCCATTACATCCTGAGTTCAAGAGCTGACGTTCAGTATTTCTCCTGTTAATCAATCTCCTAGAACGAAGGTGGTGCTTACTAGATACAAAATGTTCAGACATTGTTTGATGGATTGAATTGAATTGAAATGGTCATATGTGGTTAACTCAATTCAGAAGGAAACTCAGCTATTTTGATTGGAATTAGTCTTTGTCTTTGGATCAGCTAAGCAAATTTAATATGTAAACAAGACTCAGTGGAGAGATGTTTTGTTGTTAGGTGCTGTGGATTTGCTTCTGACTCATAGAGTCCCTATGTACAATAGAACGGAACACTGCCCAGTCTTGCCCCATCCTCACAATCATTGCTATGTTTGAGCCCACTGTTGCAGTCACTGTGTCAATCCATCTCATTGACGGTCTTTCTCTTTTTTCCTAACCCTCTACTTTACCAAGCACGATGTCCGTCTCCAGGGACTGGTCCCTCCTGATAGTATGTCCAAAGTACTTGAGATGAAGTTCTCACTTCTAAGTACATTCATTCTTCTGGTAGTCCATGGTATATTCAATATTCTTTGCCAACATCATCATTCAAAGGGATCAATTCTTCCTTGGTCTTCCTTATCCATTGTTCAGCTTATGCATGCATTTGTTGTGATTGAAAATACCATGGCTTGGGTCAGGCACACCTTAGTCCTCAAAGTGACATCTTTGCTTTTTAACACTTTAAAAAGGTCTCTTGCAGCAGATTTGTCCAGTGCAATACTTCCTTTGATTTCTTGACTACTACTTCCGTGGATGTTGATTGTGGATCCAAGGAAAATGAAATCCTTCACAACTTCAATCTTTTCTCCATTTATCATGATGTTGCTTATTGGTCCAGTTGTGAGGATTTTTGTTTTCTTTATGTTGAGGTGCAATCCATACTGAAGGCTGTAGTCTTCGATCTTCATCGGTAAGTGCTTCAAGTCCTCTTTACTTTCAGCAAGCAAGGTTTTATCATCTGCGTATTGCAGGTTGTTAATGAGTCTTCCTCCAGTCCTGATGCCGTGGTCTTCTTCATACAGTCTGGCTTCTTGGATTATTTGCTCAGCATACAGATTGAGTAAGTATGAGGAAAGGATACACCCCTGATGCACACCTTTTCTGATTTTAAACCACCCAGTAGCCCCTTGTTCTGTTACAACTTCTGCCTCTTGGTCTATGTACAGGCTTCACATGAGCACAATTAAGTGTTCTGGAATTCCCATTCTTTGCAATGTTATCCATAATTTGTAATGATCCACACAATTGAATGCCTTTGCATAGTCAATAAAACACAGGTAAACATCTTTCTGGAGAGATGTTAAGTACTCTTAAAAAAAATATTTTCCAAGTGCTTTGGCAGCCTCCGTTTGATGAATAGTTGGCTAATTTCAAATGATTTAAATGTATTTATTCAAGTAAGTTTAAAAGGACCAATCTTTATTTGGAATAATTCTCTTAACTCTTATTGTCTTTTATGGTATGGCCTTTAAAGTAACCCAATTTCATTTTTGTTTCTCTTTTTTTTTAAGTTTCATTATTTACAATTTTCGTTCATTTGGCTGGGCCTTTGCCTCCAAATTGGAGCCCTGATGGCACAGTGGTTAAGAGCTTGGCTACTAACCAAAACATCAGCAGTTTGAATCCATTAGGTGCTCCTTGGAAACCTTACGGGGCAGTTCTACTCTGTGCTATAGGGTTGCAATTAATCGGAATCGATCTGATGACAACGGGTTTGGTTTGGTTTCGGTTTGCCTCCAAATTAGCAGAATGAGTAAGTATTAGGAAGGACATTGGTGGTCATTATTCTTGGCTTTACTTCTGCATTGCTTTGCTGTCGCAATTGACTCTGTCACATCAGAGGTATCCGTTGGTTCTTTGCTATTCACACTGTGGTTCTTGGGCTGGGAGCATTGGCATCCCCTGGGAGCCTGCTGGGAATGAAGAATCTCTTGCCCACCCCAGACCTTCTGATCCCCAGGTGATTTGCATACATATGCATGTTTGAAACACACTGGTTTAACTAACCTGGACAGTGAACCTGTCCTGTTCCGTGCCTTGTAGATGGTATGAGGACTGAACCAGGAGAAAGGTATTGAATGTACCACTCTTTGCAATTTATTGGCACTAATAATTAGCTTTATACCTTCACTGGATCTACATACTAGGCAGATTTCCTATCTGTCCCTGAAGGGGCAGCCCCACATAGAGTACTAATGACTGGCATTAGTGAGAGCTTCTGTTATGCTAGGCACTGTGCCAACTGATTTGCATCCTTGCTCCCGTTTAATCCTCACAACAAATCCATGAGGTAGGTACTACTCTTATCGCCCCTTCGCAGATGAGGAGCCTGAGGCTTAAGCCTGCTGCCACCCAGCTCAGCACAGTACCTGACCTGTAATAAGGGTTCTCTAATTAGGGAGATGTTAGCATCGTCTTCCTGAGGTCAGGGTGGTCTGGATTTAAATAGGTGCAGAGCAGGCCAGGTGACTGAGAAACTGCATCTTCTGTTTTCAACCTTTTCTGGACTCTCGAATAGCATCTCCCTACCCTGGGCTGAGGGCAGGGAGCAATGGCTCACTGTCTGCCCCGCCCCAAGGCTGCTCTCTCTCCCTCTTCCTTCTCCTCCTCTTTCTTCTTCTGTTCCTTCTTCTCTTTTTTCTCTTCTTCCTCCTTCCCTGCTTCACCCCTGGGCTCCAGGTGGAGAACGGAGATGATCATGATGGTGATGATGATAATGATGATTTTGTTGTTGCTATTTTTTAACAGGCAGCCCTGGTGGCACAGCAGTTACAGCACCTGGCTACTAACCAAAAGGTCGGTCGTTAGAACCTACCAGCCGCTCCATGGGAGAAAGATGTGAAAGTCTGCTCCTGTAAAGATTACAGCCTTAGAGACCCTATGGGGCAGTTCTACTCTGTCTATAGGGTCACTACGAATCAGGATTGACCGAACGGCACCAAGTTTGGTTGTGGGTTTTTATTGTTTAAGAAGCCTGGATTCTCAGTCCCATTCTCCCCCACCATTCTTCATCATCAAGGATGAAGCAGAGATCATTCAGCATAAGAACTTGAGGTTCTGCTGTGAAAGGCACGCAATATTAGGAAGAGAAAGACTGGTTTGTCTCATGAAATAAGGAACTAGGGGGCAGAGTGGGGAGCATAAAGGGTAAAAAAGACTAAAGGGAATGAGGAGGAAGAGAAAAGAGAGGAGACTAGAGAGAAGGGACTCCAAGTTGCTCCTCAGATGCATGTTCTTATTGGTCTGAGAGGTGATTAGTGGGAAAAGTACAGATATGCTTGGCATCATCCTCTGGACTTGGGGTGTGTCTGTCCTTAGCCACTGGGAAGCTACTGTTGGGTGAAGGACATGCCAGCAAGCCCTTCCAGCCTCTGCAGGGCATTGTGGGGCAGTTATATCATTTTTATGAATAACAGCCCACCATTTCCCCAGCTCCCTCCATGTGCCTGGTACTCGTTAATTTTTTACATACACAATCTCCACACCTCACAAATTGGGCAGAGTAGGAAACTGAGACCTCTGCTCTCTCTACTTGTCTGCTCTATAATTTGGGCTGGAAAACTCCAACCAGATCACCTAACTTGCTGTTTTCCGTATATAAAATTGCACTGCTGATCAAGGATCAGAAAGGTATGATCATTGGCTTAATTAATTTATAGTCTACTTGGGAAGACAAGACACATGCACATTAATGTCAGGGCTAATTAGCTCTACAAAAACACAAGAGATGTCAAAAAGTAGTATGCCTAAATGCCAAGTTAAGGGTCGAAATGTAGGAGCTATAGGATCTCATTAAAATTTATTTAGTAGAATTGCAGACATCACCAAAAGATAGGGAAGATACATTTCAAATAAATGTACATCACCTAAGACCCACTCCTAGTCTAACAAAAGCAAATTCTGAATATCTTCAGGTCCAATGTAACTCAACACTGTTTTATAAATTCAGTACTTCTTCTAATAGGATTAGCTTTTTCTAGAAGCAATCACAAGGCATAAGCAGATTCATAGCAATGGAAAAGATTCTTTTTTCTCCCCTGTAATGAACAGATTAAAAGCTTAATCCCAAGGTTTGTCTCAGTGTCCAAGTATAATTGTGGTATGAATCACTCTGAGTGAGTTTTTTCATATACACTCAAGATCTGTAAGGCATCTTGGGGGGAAAATAACCCCACAAAATTTGGAAGTCAACTAACAAGGTTACTTTCTGAAAACTTTGTGACCCTGGGAGGGATGCTTAGAGTGGGTTATTTTTAGAATCAGACTCCTAAGAAAATACTGATTTTACTCAGTATTTTGAGTGTTGTCATTCAGCCACTTGAGGTCAAGATTGTTTTGTGGCTCCTTTCAGAAGGGCATCCACTCACATTTTTTTGGTTACTGACCTCTTGGGCATTGGTTCTGTAAACATCATCATGAGTTACTCATTTTTACTCATCAGTGTCAGGCTTAACCTGCAAGTCAGCAAGAACCAAGTTGAAAACAAACGGTCCAGTCAATTCTTAAGCCTATTTCCCAAGAAGCAAAGGTTACAGCTAATGGGAAACTGATTTCTTGTTGGTGCTTAAAAGAGAATAATTTAAACTTTCCTTGAGGTTCACAGGATTAAGATTAAGCTCTTAACTACTGCGCCACCAGGGCTGCAATACATATTGTGTTCAACAAATAGTAGTTGGTATGATTGCTAGGTGTGGGGAAAGATATAAAGATAAATCCAGAAGGGAAAATAGCTATATACAGACTTATGCACAAATGAATGGGATGTCCAGATAAAAACATTGGGTTTAAATTGCTTTTTTTTTTCTTATCATAAACAAACAAACAAACAAAAAAAGTTGCCATCGATTCTGACTCATTTCTATCATAGTTGAGTAAAAAAAGAAAATTGGAAGACTTTCTCCTGAAGGTGAATGCCCAGAGGAAGGTATAGGAAGCTTGGGGAGAGGCTCAGCCCAGCTCCTCCTCAGGCAAGTCTTCCCTACGGGTCCACTCCAGCACAGCAAGTGTTGATGGCATTTACATTGCATGAGTCCTGAGGCCACAATCAATTCAAGTCATGGCTAAAGCATCCAATTCATTGAGCAGGCACTACAATCAAGAAAGCAGGCAGGCTACTAGAAGGCTGGAGAAACCAGTATTTACTGGAAGTTCCATTTGCCAGACACTCTATGACGCATCTTACACAGGTTATTGCACGTATTCCTGACACCACCCCTGCAAAGTAAGCACACATCATCATTGTTGTTGCCAGCTGCTCTTGAGTTCCAACACACGGCGACCTCATGTATAACAGAATGAAACGTTGCCTGGCTGTGCCATCTCCATGAACGTTGGTATGTTTGAGTCCATTGTTGCAGCTATTGTATCAATCCATCCCATAGAGTGTTTCCCTCGTTTTTGCTGGCTCTCTGCTCTACCAAACACAATGTCCTTTCCTAGCGATTGGTCTTCCCTGATGATGTGTCCAAAGTAAGCAAGACAAAGTCTTTCCATTCTTGCTTCTAAGGAACATTCCAGTTGTACTTCTTCTAAGACTGATTTGTTTGTTCTTCCAGCAGTTCACAATGTATTCGTTATTCTTTGCCAACACCACAATTCAAATGCATCAATTCTTCTTCTGTCTTCTTTTCTCGTTGTCCAGGCACCATCACTATTACCCCATTTATAGGTGAGAAAAGTGAAGTTAAGAGATTTGCCCAACATTGCACAGCCTACCAGTGACTGAACCTTGATTCTACCCTAGATCTGTCTTCCTGGACGGTTGCCATGATGTCCCTCAGGATGCATTCAGTTCCTGTCCTCAAGGAGCTTCCAGTCTGGTGGGGATATCAAAATGCACATTCCATACCATTTCCTCCCCCATTGAATAGGCTGAGTAATAAATAGAAGGAGAGAGTCTGTTTCTTTCCCATACAATCTTGGCACCTCCCAGCCGCTTAGCAACATGTGTAGGCCAATTCTTAAATTCAATAAAAATAACAAAAACAATAACTACTGTTTATGGGCTGTTTACTGTGTCTAGAACTGAGTCAAGTACTTTATGTGATAACCTCGTTTAATTTTCCCAGCAACCCACTAGGACAGGCACAATAATCCTCATTCTACAGACAGAGCAACAGAAGCTTAGGGAGGCTGAGTAATTTACCTGAGACGGAACATCTCAAAAGCAATAGGCCTGGGCTTCAAAGTGAGGCTGTCTCCACCAAGACCATGCACTCTTGATGACTAAGCTACTGTTTCAAAAAGGCTAGGTCACTTCTAGTTGCTTTACATACATCTCCATTTAAAAAGATTGCATTCAAAAGATATAATCTGAGTACTTACTGTATGCCATCCACAGGGCCAAATAGATGAATATTGTTGTTGTTGTGGGCTGTTGAGTCTATTCCAACTCATAGTGACCCTATAGAACACAGTAGAACGGCCAGGTAGGGTTTTCTAGACTGTAATCTTTATGGGAGCAGATTGCCAGGTCTTTCTCCCACTGAACCACTGGGTGGGTTCAAACTGCTAACCGTTTGGTTAGCAGTCAAATGCTTAACCACTGCAACACCAGGGCTCCTTACAGAGATGCATAGAAGCAGGTAAACATTAGGTCCAGGTGAGAGGTGAGAACAGCTTTAACAGGGGACTTCTAATTACTGGGGAGTAAGAGTAGAGGGATGTGAAAGGTATTTGCGAAAATAGGCAAAAAAAAAAAAAAAAAAAAAAATTAGAGATGAGTCTACGTAAAGAGAGGAGAAGTTCACTCCTTGTCATCTGGGAAGGCAGATATAGCTGAATGCTTTCTGTTGTGATAAACTGAAATCTCAAGTTGAACTGGCTTTTGAACAATTAAAAGTCCTCACTGGCTCCTACATATCTGGGCCCCAGGCAAGGCTTGCTCTGGCAGCTCCTTCTGTGGCACCGATACCCATTTTCTCTCTTGGCTTCCTGACTCCAATTTTACCAGGCTGCCCCATTGTGGGTTTAAGATGGCTGCCAGCAGGCAGGTTCTAGTGTTCCCAGTGGAAGTCCTGTGCTTCATTCCAATTGCTCTGGCTTAGGTCATGTGCCTGCCTGGACATTCTCCCTGTTCAGGGAATGGGCTGTGCAGATTGGCTTAAGCCAGTCCATGCTTTCCTTAGACCTGGGGATGGAAGTCAAGTCCACAAGACTACATGGCTGAGAATTAGGGGAAAGGGTGATTCTCTAAAGGAAAGTCCAGGAACAGTAATGATGAAAGAGGGAGGAATAGATTCTGGGAAATGTAATAAATCATAAATCTAGCTATACTGTAAGTGCTTTGTTTATCATAACTAGGACATATTTTTTTAAAAACATCCATATAGTAGTATACATCTTGGGGTATACCTTCATCTCCATAATGGAAGACTGAGACCTCTTCCCAGAAGACTTAAATCAATGTCTGAAACATGACAGCCCAGGTACAAATTTACGTTGCTGCCCCAGTGATTTATTTTTGGAAAGGTCACAAAAGCATGGAAATAAATCTCAGGTTCAATTATTTATTACTCTTGCACTTCTAGGTAATTTCTAG
Organism: Dugong dugon; assembly: GCA_030035585.1. Lineage (NCBI taxonomy): Eukaryota > Metazoa > Chordata > Mammalia > Sirenia > Dugongidae > Dugong > Dugong dugon. The sequence goes on along the minus strand of CM057481.1, from coordinate 22,093,842 downwards.
TGAGTTTGCCTTCCCTAGTGAAGTGAGCAGGGAGGAATAGTCTAGAAGAATGGTCAAAGAAACAAAGATTCCCATTCCTGGAAATATTTGACATGCAGGCTTTTATATCAGACAAAGAGCACAGAGCAAGGTACAAGAGGTAAGGAAAATGAACAGAGGGTGGAGAAGTCAAGCTGCACTGACTCAAATGAGACTCAAAGATGTTGAGGGAATCCCCCAAAGAACTCAGAAAATATGACATTAAAATGTTTAAAATACTGCTCAAATTAATCAACGATACCTAAACTTTGGCAGGTTCCAACAGAGTGGATAAGGCAAAGTGAAATGAGATGGGGTGAGGAGGTGGCATGGTTGTTGTTGTTAGGTGCCATCAAGTGGGTTCTGACTCATAGCAACCCTATGTACAAAGGAATGAAACACTGCCCAGGCCTGTGCCATTGTCACAATCATTGCTAAATTTGAGCCCATTTTTGCAGCCACGTGGTCAAACCATCTTGTTGAGGGTCTTCCTCTTTTTCGCTGACCCTCTACTTTATCAAGCATGATGTCCTTCTCCAGGGACTGGTCCCTCCTAGTAACATGTCCAAGGTAAATAAGACGAAGTCTCACCATTCTCACTTTCGAGGAGCATTCTGCATATACTTCTTCCAAGACAGATTTGTTCGTTCTTCTGGCAGTCCACAGTATATTCGATATTCTTCATCGATGCCATAGTTCAAAGGCATCAATTCTTCTTTGGTCTTCCTTATTCATTGTCCAGCTTTTGCATGCATGTGAGGTAACTGAAAATATCACGGCTTGGGTCAGGCACAGCTTAGTCCTTAAAGTGACATCTTTGCTTTTAAACACTTTAAAGAGTCTTCTGCAGCAGATTTGCCCAGTGCAATACATCATTTGATATCTTGACTGCTGCTTCCATGGGCATTGACTGTGGGTTTAAGTAAATTGAAATCCTTGACAACTTCTATCTTGTCTCCATTTATCATGATGTTGCTTCTTGGTCCAGTTGTGAGGATTTTTGTTTTCTTTATGTAGAAGTGTAATCCATACTGAAGGCTGTAGTTTTTGATCTTCATCTGTAACTGCTTCAAGTCCTCTTAGCTTTCAGCAAGCAAGACTGTGTTATCTGCATATTGCAGGTTATTAATGAGTCTTCCTCCAATCCTGTTGCCACATTCTTCTTCATATAGTCTGGCTTCTCAGATTAATTGCTCAGCATACAGACTGAATAAATATGGTGAAAGGATACACTCCTGACACACACTTTTTCTGATTTTAAACCACATAGCATCCCCTTGTTCTGTTCAAACAACTGCCTCTTGGTCTATGTACAGGTTCTGCGTGAGCACAATGAAATGTTCCGGAATTCCCATTCTTTTCAATATTGTCGATAATTTATTATGATTCACATAGTTAAATGCTTCACATAGTCAATAAAACACAGGTGAACATCTTTTTGATATTCTCTACTTTCAGTCAAGATCAATCTGATATCAGCAGTGATATCCCTCATTCCACATCCTCTTCTGAGTCCAGTTTGATTTTCCAGCAGTTCCCTTTGGATGTACCGCTGCAACCGATTTTGAATTATCTTTAGGAAGACTTTACTTGCATGTGATATTAACGATCTTGTTTGATAATTTCTGCATTCTGTTGGATCACCCTTCTCTGGAATGGGCACAAATATAGATCTCTTGCAGTCAGTTGGCCAGGTAGCTGTCTTCCAAATTTCTTGGCATAGACGGGTGAGCACGTCCAGCGTTGCATCCGTTTGTTGAAACATCTCAACTGGTATTCCGTCAATTCCTGGAGCCTTGTTTTTCACCAATGCCTTTAGTGCAGATTGGACTTCTTCCTATAATACCATCAGTTCTTGATCATATGCTACCTCCTGAAATGATTGAACGTTGACCAATTCTTTTTGGTAAAGCGACTGTACATTCTTTTCATCTTCTTTTGATGCTTCCTGTGTTGTTCAATATTTTGCCCATAGAATCCTTCAATATTGAAACTTGAGGCTTGAATTTTTTCTTCATTTCTTTCAGCTTTAGAAATGCTGAACGTGTTCTTCCCTTTTGGTTTTCTAACTCTAGATTTTTGCACGTTTAATTATAATACTTTAGTTTGTCTTTTTGAGCTGCCCTTTGAAATGTTCTGTTCAACTCTTTTACTTCATCATTTCTTCCTTTCACTGTAGTTACTCAACATTCAAGAGCAAGTTTCAGAGTCTCTTCTGACATCTATTTTGATCTTTCCTTTCTGTCCTGTCTTTTTAATGACCTCTTGCTTTCTTCATGTATGATGTCCTTGATGTCATCCCACAACTCATCTGGTCTTCAGTCAATAATGTTCAGTGTGTCTTGCAAAATTCTATTATGTGATCTCCGGCGTCATTTCCATCACCAAGGCCATATTTTCCAACTGCTTTCTCTCTTCTTTGTTTCTAACTTTTGCATTACAATCACCAGTAATTATCAATGCATCTTGATTGCATGTTTGATCAATTTCAGACTGCAGAAGTAAAAATCTTCAATTTCTTCATCTATGGCATTAGTGGTTGGTGCATAAATTTGAATAACAGTCGTATTAACGGGTCTTCCTTGTAGGCATATGGGTATTATACTATCACTGACAGCATTGTACTTCAGGATAGACTTGAAATATTCTTTTGACAAGAAATGTGATTTGTCATTCCTGGCATAGTAGACCATACGATTGTCCAATTCAAAATGGCCAATACCAGTCCATTTCAGCTCACTAATGCCTAGGATATTGATCTTTATGCATTCCATTTCATTTCTGATGACTTCCAATTTTCCTAGAGTCATACTTAATACATTAACACTATTATTTATGGATGTTTACAGCTGTTTCTTCTCATTTTGAGTCGTGTCACCTCAGCGAACGAAGGTCCACATCGTTAAGGTCGACTTTACTTTGAGAAGGAAATTCTTTCTCAATTGTGTTTTGAGTACTTTCCACCTGAGGGGCTCATCTTCCAGCGTGGCAGGGACCAGAAGGAGATGACCTGAGAGGATGATTGGAAAGAGAGAAACAGTGAAGGCGAGAAAGATACTTGAAGGATAGGTACACAGATAGGAAGAAAGGCAGGGGCATCTGGGCGGGGAGGAGAACTAGACAAACAACAATTCCAAGTCTCTCTGGGGTCAACCCTGTCTTCTTCATCTTTGTATGCCCGTTATCTGATATGGGGCATGTAATTTACAGGGGTTACAGCACTGGCTGAATAAAAACCAAAGCAGAGGAATTAACCAGAAAAGGACAATGGGAGGCTGGCAGAAAGACACAGGGGTGGGAAATATGCTGAAATGTTCTGGCTGAAGATCAAATGCCATTAAAGGAAATATGACTAAATTTATTATAAGGAAAGTTTTGCAAGTGTCCATGCTATAAAAGCCTCTCACAAGTTGGAAGAAAGAGTAGTGTAATTACCCCTTGAAACAGGAGTGGGCCTGAAGTTTAAAATAATAACTGTTTTTCATTACAAAAGGCATATGTCTGTTGCAAAAAACTTCAATGTCATAATACAGAGAGTAAAACATTAAAGTCCACCTCAACAAGCTCAGCATACTGACACGTCTCACCTTCTCAGAAGCTTCTCTCCTTCAGTTATTCCTCCATTTCCTGAATCACTGATTTCCTTTTTACTTTATCACCCCCCAGACCCTTACAAACACATTCTTACATTTCCTGTTTCTTAAAAAGAAAAAAAGAAAAAAGGAACTAAGAAGGACACAAGAAGCCCTGGTAACGCAATGGTTAAGTGCTCGGCTGCTAACTGAAAGGTTGGTGGTTTGAACTCACCAGCCTCTCCGTGGGAGAAAGACCTGGTGATCTGTTCCTGTAAAGATCTACAGTCTAGAAAACCCTATGGGGCAGCTCTACTTTGTCCTTATAGGGTCGCTGTGAGTTGGAATCTACTTAAAGGCACACAGCAACAAGAAAGACACAGTATCACTTCTGTGGTATTCCTGGCAAAAATGGCAAAACCTGAATTAAATCAAGAGGAACTGTCAGAGAAATCCAAATTGGGAGACTTTTACAAAATACATTACCAGTATGCTTCAGAAGTGCCAAGTTCATTGTGATGGTTAAGGTTGTGTGTCAACTTGGCTGGGCCATGATTCTCAGTGGTTTGGCATTTCTGTAATGATGTAGTTTGGCAATTATGTAATGATGTAACTTGGCAGCTATGTAATGATGTGGTCATCTTTCATGATGTGATCTGATGTGATCAGCCAGTCATTTGTCTGGGGAGTTTCCTCAGGGGTATGGCCTGCATCCAATGTATATATGGATGTTCTGGCAAAGCTCACTTGCTTGCTCTGGATCTTGCATCCGACTCATCATCCTCTGACTTCCGGTTCTTGGGATGTGAGCTAGCAGCCTTCTACCTGACCTGCAAATCTTGGGATTCATCAGCTTCTGCAGTCCTGTGAGGCAGCAGCCTGACATCTGACCTGCCAATTTTGATTTTGTCAGCCCCTACAACCACATGAATCAGGAGAAGCCTCCAGCCTGTTGCCTGACCCACAGATTCGGGGCTTGCCAGCCTCCACAACTGCATGAGCCATTTCCTTGAGATAAATCTCTCTCTATATTTTTATATATATGCCTCACTGGTTTTGCTTCTCTAGAGAATCCAGCCTAAGGCAGTCATGAAAGGCAAAGAAAAATGGGGTACTGTCCCAGACTGGAGATACGACAGCTAATGCAATGTGTATCCTGGATTGGATCCTAGACCATAAAAAGGACATTAGTGAAGTTATTGGTAAAATTGAATAAGGTCTGTAGATTAGTTAATTGTATCATGTCAATGTTAATTTCCTGGTTTTGATAATTTGCTAGGGTTATGTGGGATGTTATACAGAAATTCTTTCTACTATTCTTGTAAAAGTTTTGTAAGTCCGAAATTATTTCAAAATGAAAAGCTAGCAAATTAAAACAACCTTCCCTGATCCCTCACTTCCTCCATCTTTAGTTCCATTTTCCTATTCATAATTTTTTAAAAAAATTGTCTATGCATGTTGTCTCCACTTCTCCACCCTTTATTCTTTCCTCAACATATTTCAATCTGGCTTCTACAGCAAAACTCCACTGGAAATTGTCCCATGTAAGGTCACCAATGAATTTCATTTTGCCAAATCGAATGGACACTTGTCTGACACCCACCTCATCCTACCTCCCAGTTGCATTTGGCAAGTTGACCATAATCTCCTTCTTAAAACTTCTCTTGGCTTCTGTGACCCTCTTTCCCCTTTTCCTCCTGCCTCCCTAGCCGATCCTTCGAATCTCCTCCAGAGGCTCTTCCCTGATATGAGACCTCTGAACCTTTAAGTGCCTCAGGTCTTGGTTCTTGACCTCCTGTCTTCTTTATCTCTGGTCTCTCTCTAGCTGACCCTAGCCACTCATCTGACTTTAAATACCTTCTATAACTTGGTGAAGGAGCCCTGGTGGTGCAATAGTTAAGTGTTTGGCTGCTAACTGAAAGGTTGGTGGTTCCAACTCACCCAGCAGCTCTGTGGGAAAAAAGACTTGGCAATCTGCTCCCGTAAAGATTACAGCCTAGAAAACCCTATGGAGGCAGTTCAACTCTATTACATGGGGTCAGTATGAGTTGAAATCGACTCAACGCTGCCTAACAACAACATAACTTGGTGACTCCTCATTTTTTTCTCCAGCTGTGACTCCTCCCCTGAGGTCCAAATTCTCTTCTTGACTGTCTCCAGCTGGATGTCTCATAGACATCTCCAACTTAACATGTCCTAGAAGAAACATTTATTCTCTGCCTACTTCTCCAAACCTGTTCCTCTCCCTTATTCATTCATTCACTCATTTATTCCATTTTCAACAAATATTTGTGGAGCACTGTATTAGTTCCTAGTGCTGTCATAAAAAACTACCACAAACTGAGTGGCTTAAAACAACAGAAATTTATTCTCTCACAGTTCTGGAGGACAGAAGTCAGAAATCAAGATATAAGCAGGGCCATGCTTTCTCTAAAGGCTCTGAGGGAGGATTTGTTCCATGCTCATAGATTCTGGTGTTGCTGGCAATCCTTGGTGTTCCTTGTATTGTAGAAGCATTACTCCAATCTCTGCTTTGGTCTTCCCATGGCTTTCTCCCTGTCTCTGTCTGTGTCTCTTCGCCTCTTCCTATAAGGACATCAGTTACCATTGGGTTAAGGGCCCACCCTAGTGACGACATTGTAACTTGATTACATCTGCAAAGACCCTATTTTGAAATAAATGCACATTCACAGATACCAGGGATTAGGACTTCAATATATCTTTTGGGGGGACATAATTCAATTCATAACAAGCACCTACTATGTGCCAAGGGTTGCCATTACCTGCAGAAGGAAGAAATTTTGAGTGGAGGACTGAGAGTTCTTTTTTTCTCACCTCAGTGCATAGCATCATTTAGTAGTTCCAAACCAGACTCTTGGAGTCAAACTTAAGCCCTCTTTCTCCCTATTCTCACATCCAACCCTTCAAGACATCTGTCATATCTACCTTCTAGTGTATCTCAGTTTTGTCTTTTCCTGTTCCTCTCCACTGGAGAGGATCCTAGTCCAGGTCACTATGTTTCCTCTCTGGACGTAGCAAAAGCCTCCTTCTTAGTGTCCTTTCTTCTACTCCTGCCCCCTCCAACTTCCTCACACAGCAGCCAGAGTTATCTCTTGTTTTGTTTTATTTTCTGTCTATTTTCTTGGCTTCCTCAATGCACATCTGTCTTTTCCTCACCAAGATAACCCAAACTGTTAACCTAGTGTATATCATTTCATATTTTCCATTGTATGTACACATATATATGCATATATACTTCATAAACATTTATAGAATGTTTGTTGTTGTTTTATTAAAATTGAATATTGTATGCACTATTCTGTATCTTAGGTCCTTAGGTGGCACAAACAGTTTGTGCTCGATTTCTAACCAAAAGTTTGATGGTTCAAATCCACCCAGCGATGCCATTGAAGGAAGGCCTGGTGATCTGCTTCCTTAAAGATCACAGCCAAGAAAACCCTATGGAGCAGTTCTACTCTGTAACACATGAGGCTGCCGTGAGTCAGAATGGACTTGACAGCAATGGGTTTGGGTTTTTTAATTTTTTGAATTATTATTCCATATCTTACTTTTCTCATAGAACGAAACTTCATGGAAATTCCCCCAAGCAAGCTGGCATAGCTCCAATTCATTCTTTTTAATGACTATAAAATATTTAATTGGATGATTGTTCCATAAATTAGCCATTGTTTGTTGCTGGTCTCTTTGTTTTGTGTATTTTACCAATATGAACAATGCTTTAATAACATCTCTACACACATAGTCTTTTCTTTCTGTAGCATAAATTCCCAGGAAGGAGACTAGTGGGTTGAAGGCCACATATAATCCACCTGCTTTTCCAAAAGTCTTTAGCACTTCACATTTCCACTGTAATGCACCTTTAATGCAGAGTACCCCATTTTCATATCCCTGCCTTCAATAAGTGTTAGAGAACTGTAAAAGTTTTCAAGTTCAATGAGTATACAGTAATATCTCATTACTGAAGAATATATAAGCAAAAAACACTGGATAAAATTATAGTTAATCAAATCCCTAACATGCAGTGTGTTAAAAAATTGAAGGAGTATGTCACAATAAATACACCTTGTTTCCTGGAAAAAGATGGGCAAAAGTTTGAGAATCTACTAATATATTTTACCATACTAAAATATTAAAGATGAAAAAACCATATGATTGTTTTAATCAATGCCCCAAAATATTTGCTAAAATTTAAGACTCCTTCATGATAATAGAAGGAAATTCTTTAATGTGATAAGGATTATATTAGTTATCTTTTGCTGAGAAACAAAATGTAGCAGCTTGAATCAACAAACATTTATTATCTCGCACAGCTTCTGAGAGGGGCTTCACTGAGGGGTTCTGGCTCAGGGTCTCTCATAGAGTTTCAGTCAAGCTGTCGGCTGGGGTTGCAGTCTCTGAAGGCTTGACTGGAGGATTTGTTTCCGAGTTCACTCATGTGGCTGTTGGCAGGAGGCTTCCATCAGTTCCTCATCTCATAGTCCTCTCCGTAGGGTTGCTCATGGCATGGCTTCTCCCAGAATGAATGATGCAAGACACACACATACAGAGACCAAAATGGAAGTTACAGTGTTTTTATAACCTCATCTAGAAAGTGACATACCATTACTTCTGCTGTATTCTATTGGTCACACTAACCAACCCTGACACAATGTGGGAGGGGGGCGACACAAGGGTGTGAATACCAGGAAGAAAGACTCATGGGGCACCATCTTGGAGGTGGGATACTGCAAAGAATATTTTCCAAAAACCTGAAGCAAGCATCATACTTAAAGGTCGATTATTAGAAGCAACTCATTAAAGTTAGTGGAAAATAGAATAAGACAAGGGTGCTCATCATCACTGCTATTACCATCTCCTGTTCAAATGTGAAAGAAGGTTCTCCTTCTCTTTGAGAACTGTTTATGGTCTCTAGCATTGTTTGACCCCGACCTGCTCTTTAGGTTGAGTCCTCAGCATAGGAAACAAATAATATTATAGGTGTGACTCTGGAGTGCAAAGATTCTTTAATGAGAGGGTGGTACGTAAAGAGTACTTCTGAAGATCCATAAATTGGTGTGTTAATAATATACACCTTATAATGCAAAAATTAAAACAAATGGTGATAGGCATTAATCTATTTAACAAAAAAATCTTCACAGTTTCCTTCTGCATACAGAGTCAGCAAGCTGTATTAGTTTTCTGTGGCTGCTGTAACAAAATACCACACATCTGGTGGCTTCAAACAACATACATTTATTTTCTTACAGTTCTGGAGGTTGAAAGTCTGAAATCAGCTTTACTGGGCTGAAATCAAGGCAGGGCTACGTTTCCCATAAAGGTTCTTGGGTGAATCTGTTTCCTTGCCTTTTCAGCTTCTAGAGCTGCATTCCTTGGCTCAAGACCCCTCCTCTATCTTTAAAGCTAGCACTGTATTATCTTGCTTCAGTGGTCACATCACCTCTTCTGTCTCAAATTTCTTTCCTCTTCCCTGTTTTTCTTTTTCCCCGTTGAGCATTTTATTTGTGCATATGTCTTGGGTGGTGCAAATGGTTGTTAAGTGCTTGGCTACTAACCAAAAGACTGACAGTTGGAATCCACCTAGAGATGCATCAGAGGAAAGGTCTGGAAATCTGCTTCCCAAAGATCGTTGTTATGTGCCTTCGAGTCAATTCCGACTCATAGCGACTCTATAGGACAGAGTAGAACTGCCCCATAGGGTTTCCAAGGTGTGACTGTGAGTTCAAACTGCCAACCTTTTGCTTAGCTGCCTGAGCTCTTAACCACTTCACCACCAGGGCTCATTCCAAAAGATTACAACTGTTGGAAACCCTGTGGAGGATAGTTCTACTCCGACACATAATTGACTCAATGGCAACCGGTTTTTATGTATTACATACGCCCCTAGGAAAAGAATCCTAGGCTATCGCTTCTATTTTCATCTTGCTTTTTTGTGGTCCATGATGCCAGCTGAGGTTGTCAGTACAATGAAACCAAACTGATGGGGGAAGGCAGATTATTCTGCTGCTTCTCTGGGTCTTTGAGTTGCACATCAAATCTGGGACTGATCACTGCACACTTGACTGCCTGTGAGAGTCACAACAACTTTCCCAGCTCTGTGATCATCCATGATTTCAAATTCACCAGTGTAACCATACTTCATCATCACAGTTAGAAACTGAATGATGCCTTTGGAGCATGGCCTAATGAGAAGTTGGCGCTGGTCTCTGTTCTTGGCATAGCTGATGCTCTTAAGAGCATCAACTAGGACATTCATGCGCATCATTATGGTGTCACGGAAAGACAGCTGAAAGAGGAAAATCTGCCTCCCTACTATAAGGACACTGATGATTGCATTTAGGGCCCATCTGGGTAATCCACGATAATCTCCCCATATCAAGATCCTTAATTTAATCACAGCTGCACAGTCTCTTTTGCCATATGAGGTAACATCCATAGGTTTCAGGGATTAAGATCTAGTTATCTTTGGGGGGCATTATTCAGCCTACCACACAAGATAATAGAAAAAGTCAAAGGAATACAGAAACATATCTTGATGAGAAAGGCCCATATAATCCCACTGTCCCCAAAGATCATCTCAGGAAACTGTTTGGGACATATTTTTCTAGTTTCTTTCCATGTAGATACCAACAGACGTATTTCTTTTCTTTCCTTTCCTTTTTTAAAAAATAAAAAATGGGAAAACGTTCCACGCAGCCCAGCACCTTGTCTCTTTCATTTAATAATATATCTTTGCAGCAAATTCTTTAAGAGTACAAAAGGGCTTTACTCTCATGTTACTGTCTTCTTTGATGTAAAAATAGCAACTTTCCAGTAAAGCAAGTGACTTTTAGAAAAATCTCCTAGAAATGTCAATGTTAGCTTTAATTCATAAGAGGAAAGACAGTCTTTGAACCAAAGTAAGGATGGAAGCTATTTGTTGTTGTTAGGTGTCGTCAAGTTTGTTGTGACTCATAGCGACCCCATGCACAGCAGAAAGAAACACTGCCCGGTCCTGCGCCATCCTTACAATTGTTGTTATGCTTGAGCCCACTGTGGCAGCCACTGTGTCAATCCATCTCATTGAGGGTCTTCCTCTTTTTTGCTGACCCTCTACTTTACCAAGCATAATGTCCTTCTCCAGGGACTGATCCCTCCTGATAACATGTCCAAAGTATGTGAGACGTAGTCTCACCATCCTTGCTTCTAAGGAGCATTCTGGTTGCACTTCTTCCAAGACAGATTTGTTCGTTCTTTTGGCAGTCCATGGTATACTGAATATTCTTCGCCAACATCACAGTTCAGAGGCATCAATTCTTCTTGGGTCTTCCTTAGTCATTGTCCAGCTTTTGCATGCATATGAGGTGATTGAAAGCTATTTAGTACTCAGTACTTAGTATTATGGATAAATTAGAGAAAGGGACACTCTAGTTATAAATTGATGTAGCATGATGTAGCTGAAGGTTAAATTACTTTAAGAGTGGCAGGTTAATGTAAGAATCAATGATTTCAGGGTATCAGGACATTGGATTTCGGGAGTAGAGAGATCAAGAGACCTGTGTTGGAATCCTGACTCTGCTATCAACTAGCTGTGTGATCTTAGGCAAGCTGTGTCCTTTCTCTAGACCTCAGTGTCCTCATCTTTAACGTAAAGGGAGTAGACTGAAAGTTGTCTAAGCTTCCTTACAATCTTCTATTCTGCAATTTGGGAAGGGTGCTGTTCTGGCAGGTTGGAGACCCAGTTTTGAATATCAAATCTTTTACTAACTTGCTGTATGATCTTGAGCAAGACAGCCAGCTCCTTTGGGTCTCAGTTTACTCATCTGCAGAATGGACTAGAATGTTCAAGAGACTTTCTAGCTCTTATTCTAGGACAGTTCATCTCTAACTTCAATGTGCCTAAGAATCACCCGGGGATCTTGTTAAAACTCAAAGTCTGAATCAGCAAGTCCTCCGTGGGGCCTGAGATCCAACATTTCTAACACTCTCCCAGGTGAAGCTGTTGCTGGTCTGGAGATCACACTTTCAATAGCAAGGTTCTTGGATTTTGAACTGTTGGGAAAATTTGTCATAAAGACTTGGAAATGGGAGAGAGAAATTACTGTGTCTTCCTTCCGTGGAGTGCTGGTCTGGGGATTATCTGATTTCTATAGGAATGTGGACCTTTGCTTGTCTTTCTACTGACTAGCTGTTTTACAGCTCTGTAAGAGTACAAGCTAAGATGTAAAATACGAATAGTAATGGGATACATTTTTGCCTGGTAGAGGTACAATTGATTTCAGACCTGTAGAAAGATATGGCTCCCAAACATTATTTTTTATTGCCCTATAGGATACCAATCACTTTTGCACAATTAGTAGGATCGTTTCAGCATTCCAAACAGCCTATGTATATGTGTTCTTCAAACTCACCTCTGGACAGCTTTTGCTTGTTTTGGAAAATTATAATTTAACATCACTGGTGCTTTGCAGTTCTTTTCATGGAGCTATACAGCACCCAGGTAAAGAGCTGGAGTAGGAGAGAAACACTTGGGGAGGTGGAGATGGGGTACTGAGACACATAAACTAACTCCTCTAGGAAAGTCATGGGTAAGGCATCATGCTTTCCTGACTCCCGGCCCACTTAAATCAGGAGAGAAAAGTACACTTTATTTCCAATCTAGTCTTGGCCAGGTCATTACCCTCCCGAGATCACGGAATATGGTGGAAGGCGCTTAGCCATCATGTGGTCCGTTACGGATCAAGAGCGAAACGAATCCGCCCAAGCCTAGTAAACGGTAGTAGCTACGCTGGGATTCGAACCCTGGGCTCTGGACTTTACCAGCCTTCTTTCCACCAACTGCCGATAAATTCATTCTGGGGCCCCTAACTAAACTGCTTTTACACGTTTGCTTCAACTGGAATAACCTGAACCCCGGTGTCCAGAGCTATACTGAAGGCAAACACTTCCGGCACGCCGGCGCCCAAAGCAGCAAGACTCCGCTCCAGGGGGCGGGACCTAGGTCTCAAAGCAGCCGCCGCGGACCCGGCGCAAACGCCGCTGCCCTACGGACTGCTGGGAGTCGGAGGCGGGGCGGCACTTCTTCCTTCCCCGACAGCGTCCGCGCCTGTTTGTGTCTGCGGCGGCTGCTATCAATAAAGTTGTTGTTCTGCCAACATGGCAGCGCCCATGGTGACGGTCCGGGCCGTGCTTGTCTAAAGGCAGGATCTGAGGCGTGGAGGAGCCGCAGGCCACAGCCTGTGATCAGGTAACCCCCTGGCCGGGGCTCAGCCAGACGAGACACGAGGCCCGATCTCCTTTCACCTGGATGGGGAAGTTCTGACTTATTGGAGGCAGAAAAGGAAGGTGTGGGCTGGGTTAGGTGGTCCCGGAGCCGTGCAATTTCCGAACTGGAAAAAGACCCTTGAGATCTAGTTTTCAGGCTCTTTGAGTCATGGACCCCATTGATAGCGCTGAACTCTTTGCCGGAAGAACGCACGTGTACACATAGTTTTGCACACAAGTTGGCTCCTACTCTCCCTCACCCAGTTCATCCTTGGATTTCTGCTCCTTGGGCTGGGGATTTGTACCCAGTTAAAGGTCATTCAGCGCATCTGTGTGCCCACAGATCATTGCCAAGGCATGTTAGGACTCGAAGGTCCTCAGAGATCACCTGGTTCTACCCCTCATGTTACAGAGAGGAAAGCTGAGGTTCCCGAGAGGAAATTGCTTGAGGTCACACAGAGAATTAGTAATTGCAGAAGCCAAGATATATGTATCTTTTTTGTCACAAAACCTAGGTATCTCTGCCCATACGTGCTTGTCATTTTGGGTCCATTCCTCAGGCCCCTCCTTCTCTGGCCACGTGCTACTACCCTCATCAGTCTCAAACCTCAGCAGTACGCCCCAGGTGAGGTTGGGATCAGGGCTGACTGAGGAGGGGTGAGTAGTGGGGAGTGATGCTTTGGAAGAAGATTGAAGAAAAGACAAGATTCCAAGCATTCAGGGAAGGAATTGAAAGAGCTAGAGCTGAGAAAGAAAAGGGCCAACCTTATCCTAAGTGCAGGACAAGAGCCACACCTTTCATATGCATCTTATCCCTTGAGACTGGACTCACAGTCCTCTAATTAAACCGGTGCTCCTTGATACCAGCAAGAGGCAGAGCCCATTAGGGCTTTGATGGAGGTGGAATGGGAGAGGCCTAGAGCAGGGCTTAGGAAGTAGAGGAAGAGAATAGAGCTGAGCCTCAGAAAGTTCATTTACTTGATTTCCACTCAGTTTACCACTTACACCAAGCTCTCCACTACTTAATACATGTTGAATTTGCAATTGATCTATTGAGGTCTCAATTGAGAGTCAAAATATACTCTTGACGAGTTTTTTAAGGCCCCCTTCAGTTCTGTGAGCCCTGGTGGCGCAGTGGTTAAAGCACTTGGCTGCTAACCAAAAGGTGGGCAGTTAGACCCCACCAGCCACTCCGCAGGAGAAAGATGTGGCAGTCTGCTTCTGTAAAGATTACAGCCTTGGAAACCCTATGGGGCAGTTCTACCCTGTCAGATAAGGTCGCTGTGAGTCACAATCGACTCGACAGCAATGGGTTTGGTTTTGGTTTTGGTTTTCAGTTCTACAGGTCTATGGTTTTTTCTTCTTCTTCTTCTTCTTTTTTTTTTTAATATTTTATTGTATTTTAGGTGAAAATTTACACAACAAATTTGATTCCCATCCAATAATTTATGCACATATTGTTCCATGACATTGGTTACAGTCCCTGCAATGTGTCAGCACTATCACCATTTCCACCTGTCTGCCCTGTTTCTGTCCATCCAGTTTCCCTGCCCCTCCTTGCCTTCTCATCTTTGCTTTTGGGTAATGTTGATTGTTTGGTCTCGTATATGTGATTGTTTAAAGGACCACATTCCTCACTGATGTTGTTGTTTATTTTATAGGCCAATCTATTACTTGGCTGAACGATGACAGCCAAGAGTGGCTTCAGTTCCAGGTTAAAAGAGTATCTTATGGCGATAGTCTCATGGGTTCCTCTAGTCTCTATCAGTCCAGTAAGCCTGGTCTTTTTTTTACGAATTTGAGCTTTGTCCTACATTTTTCTCCCATTCTAACCGGAACCTTCTATTTTGTCCCTGGTCAGAATGGTCGGTAGTATCTACGGTTTATTTTTTTTAAATAAGTCCTTTATTTATTTTTTTAAAATTAATTTTATCTATTTTGTTTTTGTTGAGAATATACACAGCAAAACATACACCAATTCAACAATTTTTGCATGTAAAATTCAGTCACATTGATTACATTCTTCAAGTTGTATAAACATTCTCACCCTCCTTTTCTGAGTTGTTCCTCTTCTATTGACATAAAACCACTGCCTCCTAAGTTTCCTATTTAATCTTTCGAGTTGCTGTTGTCAGTTTGATCCTGTATAAAAATAAGTCCTTTCTCAAATACTAAAAGTTATGTATATTCATTGTTATTATTTATTCAACGATTACAGAAATAAAAAATAAATATCCCAGAGGTAGAAATGTCCCGTAATCCACCCTCCCAGATGTAACCACCGATAACAGTTTCATATACATGTGATTCGCTTTTTGTAAGTCAATTAGGAAACAATAATAAAATAGCCTTTGGATGTGGCTCCTAAGTCACACTTTGGTGACCCTTGTTGTGTATTCTTACGTATTAAAATTCTTAATATTCCGTCAATAACTGACTCAATAGTAGCTGTGTTATTTTCTTCAGTAACTGCAAGATTGAAACATAGTGTGTGTTAGATTCAAAAGCTTTTAAGTTCTTCAGGGTCATAATTGGATTTTCTTGATATTTTGGGTTGTAAGAAAGAAACAATCTATCCCACTGACTTTCCATCCTAGTTCTATTTTTTTTTTTTTTGGAGGAGGCAAGTTCAGGTTAAGTTGTGTTAGGTGACTTTATACTTATCTCTCAATAAGTGGTTTATGAATCTCCTGCCCCATAACTTCCGTCTAGTCTTACCTTGGCCAGAAAATCAGTTCCTTGCTGTTTAGTTGTGTGACTTGATGGTCTGAGAAAATATCATAACGAAGTAGGACATTTGAAAATGCCGGTGCCATTTTGGCGTGGAGGGTGCAGGAAGTAGACCAAAGTGGGCTGGGAAGAGTATGGGAGGTCTCCCAAGGACCCTGAGCACTATCCCCAGAGGACAACCTAATCTTTACTTGGAGATGCACCAGCTGAAAGCATATGATAGAGGTGAACCTTTCAGAGGCAGCGTGCTAAGTTGATGTTTGTTCACTGCTTTGCAAGGCAAGGACCGGCAAGGCCATTTTATCTGTCAGGGGCTATTAATGCATTTTGAGCACTTCAAGGGCCTCTTTAAGAAATTGCTGCAGTGTATGAAAATTGAAATTAATCAACGTTTGAGTAAATGTTTACCAAATATAACACTACGTCAATTTACTTAACTTTTAAATTTAATAAACATAAAATTTCATTTAATTTGTAGGCAATTTGTAGGTTTTTCTCACGATGCAAGAATTCCTGAGTATTTTTTTAAGTTTGTTTCAGTTAGGCTCCATCAAGTTGCAGACTTTCCTTGCTACCTTGAGATCCATGGCTGTCCTTTTGTAGTTAAGAATGAGGCAGTCAGGGTGCCAAGCAGTGAGTAGAATATGCTAACATATGTGTGAGTCAGAGAAGATGACTGAATATACCTGAGTGCATATGTGTGTTGTCTATGTTTGCAAATGCATAGAATGTGTCTGGAAGGATATAGAAGAACCTAGTAACATTTGTTGTCTCCAGGGAGGGGAAATGAGTGACTGTGGTGGGGGGGAATGGGACTTTACATTTTTTGAGTTTTTTACCATGTGTGTATATCACCTATACTTCAGGGTAACAAATAACTTCCAGAATACCAGAAAGATGTTTATCTGTGTTTTATTGACTATACAAAGGCATTCAACTGTGTTGATCATAACAAATTATGGATAATATTGATAAGAATGGGAATTCCAGAACACTTAATTATGCTCATGAGGAACCTGTACATTGACCAAGAGGCAGTCATCCGAACAGAACGGGGATACTGCATGGTTTAAAATCAGGAAAGGTGTGCGTCAGGGTTGTATCCTTTCACCATAACTAGTCAATCTGTATGCTGAGCAAATAATCGGAGAAGCTGGACTATATGAAGAAGAACATGGCATCAGGATTGGAAGAAGACTCATTAACAACCTGCAGTATGCAGATGACGCAACTTTGCTTGCTAAAGTTAAGCTCTCAGCTGCTAACCGAAAGGTTAGCAATTTAAACCTACCCAGCGGCTTCTTGAGAGAAAGACCTGGTGATCTCCTTCTGTAAAGATAACAATCTAGAAAACCCTGTGGGGCAGTTCTACTCTGTCATATGGGGTCACTATGAATCAAAAATCGATTCAACGGCACCTAACAACACCATCCTTTCACTGTAATAAACGGTAACCATGAGTATGACTATATGCTGAGTCCCTGTGAGTACTCCACACAAATCATCGAATCTGGGGGTGATCTTGGGGACCTCAACACAAAGAACGTGAACTTTTCTTAAAGAGCCTTGACACATTGCCAGATTGCTCCCCAGAGAGGTGGAATCAGTTTACATTCCCACCAGAAGTGTATAAAAATGCTATTTCTTTTCATTGAACAATTTTTTGCAAATCTTTCATTTTTTTATAACTCCCTCTTTTCATTGTTGTCTGAATCTGCATTTCTTTGATTAGTTGTGAAGTTGATCTTTTTAAATATATTTTATATAAAATTTTAATTTTTTAAAATATATTTGTTGTTGCGTTTGTTAGGTGTGGTTGAGTCAGTTCCGACTCATAGCAACCCCATGCACAACAGAACAAAACACTGCCCAATCCTATGCCATCCTCACAATAGTTGCTATGGTTGAGCCCATTGTTGCAGCTACTGCGTCTGTCCATTTATTAGCTATTTGTATTTCCTCTTTCCTGTTTTCGTTTGCCCAGTTTTTAAACTACGTTTTCAGTGTTTCTCTTCTCACGTGTGAACTCACGTGCAAATCACAGAGTAGGATAAGCTTTCATCGTCACTGTTTTGGCAAACATTTTCTTTGAGGCTGTTGTTTTCTTTTTAGTTTGTTTACGATGTTTTTGATGTCTAGAATTTTTACGTTTTTACCTAGTCAGATTTACTAGCATTTTCTTTTGCTTTTATGCTCAGGACTGAACGTCCTGCACCTCCTAAAGATTTATTAAATACTCATCGGTATTTTCTTCCTGTTTTGTGATACTTTAAAAACAGTTCTTTAATCTATCTGGGATTTACTTCGGTTTAAGGTTTGAGGGAGGCGCTGATTTGACTTTTTTTCCTGTTCATTGAATAATCTGTCACTTATAATCTGCTTATGCTTCTTTCTTTATCAACTTTAAATTCTTCTAATCACCCAGGCCCGTTTCAGGGTTCTCTCGTCGATTCCATTGCTTTATGTGAAGGAGAAGTTACTAGCGAGCCCAGCATTACGTAAACCTTTTTAGACAGCTTGTTCTTGTCTAGGCAGGGAGGGTTGTTAGATGTGGCTTATGATTTGGTGTATAGAGTAAGTAAATTAGAAAGACAGGGTGGGAATTTTAAGTGAGAGACTGACGTTCCCTATATGGGTCATAATGTTCATTTGTCTGTGCTCTTTGCTATTTTTGTTGGTCACAATGGCTAATTCTGGTTATAGCATTAAAACCAAAAATTGTGAGACTACAGTTCTGGTCAATTTGTATTTTTTATAATTTTGTTGTTTCCCGTTGTTGCTACTTGAGAGGATAGCCCAGAACACTCTCCTTATGTGTTCTTAGGGAACATTGCCTAGGAGAGAAGTGTCAGGCATCTCCTTCTGCTAAACTGGCATTCTTTGGCTTGCCAAGCTATGGAAATGCTGACTTAGCAAGGAAAAAAATCTATGACTCCTGTGGATAGCTCAAATCATATAACAAACCCAACCCTTACAAATAAATGCAATTGGTCTTATCGTATAAAGTATGCATATATTAGGTTGGTCATGTGGAAGTGCTGATATTTGACAAATTTCATATGTTGTTATTGTTCTTGCCGTCAGCTGATTTCGACTCAGTGGTAATCCCATGTGTGCAGAGTAGACCTGCTGCATAGAATTTTGATTGCCAGGACCTTTTGGAAGCAGATCACTAGGCCTATCTTTTGACGTGCCTCTGGGTGGGTTTGAACTGCCAACCTTTTTGTTAGCAGTCAAGTGCTTAACTGTTTGTGCCACCCAGGTTCCCCTCCTTGTTGTATGAAGTGTACATTTATGAGGTTGGTCATATGGAATTGTTGATAGTCAACAGATGGCATATGGTTCACCCAGATATCCACATCTTTATCTACACACTTTAAAATCACTAATTCTAAATGATGGGGAGATTTTTTCTTTTTTTAAGTCTGTCTTTGACTCCACCCCCAAAGAAGCAAGGGGTGTTAAATACAGTGAGAACTGGTATGTGAACAACTTTGGCAGACTAACTTGTAAAATGCCAACACTGTGATGCCATTTTATGTGAGTGTGAAATCCACTTTTAATAGCCTATAATTAGCCTTCCTGGCAACATCCATGGAGCCCTGGTGGCGCAGTGGTTAAGAGCTCAGCTGCTAACCAAAAAGGTTGGCAGTTTGAATCCATCAGCCGCTCCTTGGAAACCCTGTGGGGCAGTTCTACTCTGTCCCATAGGGTCGCTATGAGTCAGAATTCACTCAGTGGGAATGGATTTGGTTTGGTTTGGCAACATCCATGATCCAGTGTCTTTGTGCAACAAGCCAGATCCTAGTAGATGTGGGAAGAATTTTGAGAGACTCAAAGAATCAATACGAGTTCCGGGTGCCAGGTTCTTCCTTTATTTCTCTCTTGGTTTTAAAAGGTCTGTTTTCATCTGTTTCCTCACTGTAGCACTTCCTGAATGCTGTTACGAAAAATGGCAGAAAGTGGAGGCCATTTAGTCATAAATCTTAACTATTTAATGAAATCTGCCCTCAGCCCTTTAAACAGTGATAGAATTTGAAACTTCTTCAACGAAGTCATTTCTGGAATTTACCTATGAAGAACACCAATGAAACATTAAAACTGAATTTTGAATCGCAACTGGATATTCTAGTGGGCTCAACCTATAGCTTGGGTTCCAAAAAATTACATGAAATTTGGTTCAGTTTCTGGAAATCAATGGTCAATAAATAGGCCTTCCTTCCCTGACCCCTCTAGTATCCACTCTTGATCCTCTCACCCTGCTTACTTGCCTTCATAGCACTAACCACGCTATACATTAGAGCATTCATTTATTTGTGTCTTGTCTGCTTTTTCTTACTAGTGTGTAAGCACCGTGAAAGAAGGGACTCTTTGTTTTTGTTCCTGCTGTCTCTTCAGTGTAGAGGACAGTGTGTGGATCCAGTGGCATTCAGTAAACATTTAGTAAATGAATTAACAGTCTTCTAAATAGTGGTTATTTCCTGGCTCAGCCTATAGAGGTATATCTAACTCATCATATGTATAAAAAAAATACTAACAATAGTGGGTCTCTAGTCCTCCTGGGACCCCTTCTGATATTTGAGCCTGAGCCCAAGCCATGATGTACTTGGAGTTCTTCTGGAGGCATGGAAAGTGAGGCCTGCTGGTCAGACCCTGGGCTGGCCTCAAAGGAAAGGGGAGAAGGGATGCTGTGGCCTCCCACACAACCCAGAAGGCTGTGGCAGGAGCTGGCCAGATGGTGGCCTCCATTTGACCCTCTGTGGGTTTTGTGTCTCTGGTATTTTAGGGGCACCGATCGCCTTTATGTTTTCCATTCGAATGTTGGTACTGAGCTCAATTTAACTTCTAAAGTATTCTTTTCAGGGAAGGCCAGCATTAAAGGGTAGGAGGAAAGCATATGAACAGGCCCGGAGCACCGGGGCTGTGCTGAGTGTGAGGACAGGCTCACAAGAGGTTTCCAGGCAGCCCTTAATTAGACTTTTTTACCCTCTCTTTCAGGGCCTTCCTGCCTTCCGAAGAATGGCCTCTGCTTGGCAGAGACTTGGTCTTTATGCATCTCTTCTGAAAAGGCAGCTAACTGGCGGGCCAGATGTCATCAAGTGGGAAAGGAGAGTCATTCCAGGATGTGCCAGAAGTATTTACAGTGTTACAGGAGAGTGGACGAAGGAGTATACATTACAGACCAGAAGGGACGTGGAGAAATGGTGGCATCAACGAATAAAAGAACAGGTCTCCAAAATTTCAGACCCCGATGTGAGTACTCAGAGATTCTGAAAGTGGCGAGAAGAGGCACTAAGGGCTGGGACTCGGGTCCAACTGCCTAAGTTCAAATAACTTACTAAGTATGTGACCTTGAACCAAACTACCGAAGCTCCCTGGGCTTGGTTTTCTTATCTAAAATGGAGGGTAGCAATAATAGTGCCCACCTACTTCCTAGGATACGTGGAGGGGTAAATGAGATGATATGAGGATAGTGCTGAGAAGCTTTGCCGATGAGGTGGCTGTGTACAGTACTGTTGTGCATACAAGGTGAATGCCAGTGTCCACACCAGGCATTCTGGAGCAACATTTACTGGGGGAAACTTACCTAGGCAGGAGTAATAGCAGGTGTTGGGCCCATCACGGCCCACTGCATGGTGAAGCAGCACCCAGAGATCTGGCAGGGTCAGCCATGGATCTGGGCCCCTCAGCTGTGGAACATTTAAGCTCCATGTTCTGAGATGTACCCACCCCTCCCCTGTATGACCTTGGTCTCCAACCCTGTTCTGCCACCTCGGCATCATGGTTTGGGGTATACCAGCCTCTCCACTGGTGTGTTCAGGGTCTAGGGTCCAACCTTGCAGTTGTAGCTGAATGAGTTGGTGGACCCATGACCTCTGGTTCTGATGAACCAGCTCCGCACTCTACCTGGATGAATTGTCTAAAGTACCTGTCTGTGGCCAGTTTCCATGGAATGCTCTGCAGAAGGCCAGTTGGCTCCTTCTCTGGGAGGCCAGCCTGCTGGACATCAGTCTTGGACACCTTAACCCTTTCCCCTCGATACTGGTCACAATGACAAATGGGAGATGTCATTTGTTACATTAAATGTTGAATGTGGTCAGAGCAAAGCACTGGCAGATCGAGTTTTACTCTTAAATTCTGACTTTCCCTCTGTAATAGTTACCGGACAAATAACACAGGCCTTCTGCATTTAATTAAAGAGATTAGGCCAAAGGTAAGCAGTTGTATAAGCCTAACTGCATAAAACCCCATTTCACTTCTTGTTGTTAGTTGCCGTCAAATTCATTCTGACTCACGGTGAACCCATGTGTGCAGAGTGGAACTGCTCCATAGGGTTTTCAAGGCTGGGACCTTTCGGAAGTAGATCACCAGGCCTTACTTCTGAGGTACCTGTGGGGGGGGGGGTTGAACCACTAACCTTTTGGTTAGTAGTGCAGAACTTAACCATGTGTGCCACCCACTTCACTAGAACCTCTTTTTCCATCTTCTGATTCTCTCTGTTGTCAGATTCTTTCTCTGAGATTGGTCCTTATAAAAAATGTGAGGAGGCTATTACTGTTAAACCGAAGGATGGTTTTGGACATTGGTTAGAAAGAAAATCTGGTATTCAGAGAGATATAGTGTATAACAAGTAAAATAAAATTAGGTTTGAATGGAATGTATAACTGTAGGATGAAAACTTTGACTTCTTTAGGAAGTGAAAAGCTTTCATGTCAAGGTGACCAGCCTAATTTACCTAAATGTAATTTGGAAACAAACTCTAGGGAACAATTTAATTCTGAGTGAGGAGAGTAAAAGAAAAAAACAAATCTTTTTTCTGTTTTTCTTTCTTTTTTATTTTTTGGTTGGTGTTTAGATTATAATTTAGTGACTTCCAAACATTTTGAAGTTGTTCTTACTGATTTTTTGACATTTTATTCTTCTTGAGCATGTTTTTTAAAACAAATTAAAATGGATCGAAATAAACTATGCTTCGATAATTGGGGAAATAGTTTAAGGGATACTGTGTGTGATTGCCTGGTGGTACTTTATCAGGGTTTGGCTTGGAAGATGGTCAAGTGGAGAGCATTCTAGAGGAATCTGGAGACTTGGGCTGTAATATGGGCTGTGCCACAAGAAATCGGTGTGATCTCGGTCACGTCATTTCTCTTTGATCTTCAGAGTCTTCATTGGAAAGTAAGTCTCTGCATTATTTCACAGAATTGTGAAAATCAAATGAGAAAATGCAGCTGAAGACATTTTACAGCAAACTGAAGTGTTATATAAATAAAAGATATGCGAGGGTGTGTCTTTATTAGAACTGAGAACGTGACTGAGTGCTGGGAGATTTGAAGTATTTATAACCAACCTCACTCAGGTATTAAACCAGTTGCTATTGAGTCAATTTTGACTCATGATTTTTCAGAAGTAGATCACAAGGCCTTTTTTTCAAGGCATCTCTGGGTGGACTTGAACCTCCAACCTTTCAGTTAGCAGCTGGGCTCATTGACTGTTTGCGCCACCCAGGAACCCCCCCTCGGTTATTAGACACATTTAAAATCTACTCAAATGAGTTTTTAGAGTTTGAATGTCTTGCCATCAGCGTCGTATTCTTCTTGTTGTTGCTGGGTGCTGTGGAGTTGATTCCAACTCACAGACACCCTATGTGACAGAGTAGAACTGCCCCATATAGTTTTCTAGGCCATAATCTTTATGGGAGCAGATTGCTAGGTCCTTTCTTCCACAGGGCCACTGGGTGGGTTTGAACTGCCAGCCTTTCGGTTAGCAGCCAGGTGCTTAACCGTTGTGCCACCAGGGCTCCATATCAGCACCATAATCATCATCATTAAAAAACCTTTCACTTAATGAGCATTTCACTACGTGTCATCATCTTTCCATTCACTATCTCATTTACTCCTTAAAACGACCTGAAGAATGGGAATTATTATTTTTCAGGTAAGAAAAGTGATGCTCAGAGAGAGGTTTATAATTTGCCAAGAGGCACAGCTAGCATGAAGCAGAGCCAGGATTCAAACGCAGACACGTCTGATTCCGGGGCTCATGCATTCACCCAGAACCTTCTTTTGCTTCACCTTTGAGTTACAGATTGTAAACTGAGTCCAGAAAGACAAAAGAATTTGCCTGGGGTCTCACAGCTGGCGGCCAAGCTAGGACAGAACTAGGGCTGCGGACTCCTATTGAGGTGCTCCCTCTCTGCCCCACTTTAGGCTCCGCAACAGCTTCAGAGCATGATCTATAAAGGGGCAGACGTCATCTTTCTCCTGAAGTCAGAAGCTGACAAAAACAGTAGGACCTAACTATAAAAACCATCTTTTCCTTATCGCTTAAAATCTTAATTTCTTTTAAAGACTTGAATCCGTATGCTTGCATATAATCATGAAAATTTCCCTTTCAATCAGATGCCTGCTCAGTTATCACACAGACCCCCATAATTCCTTCTCTCCTTTCCACTCCCGGGAGATAGAGCTCATTTCATTGTCACGGCGACAAATGACCGAATTCACATAGAAAAGCAAAGGCAGGGGTAGGCAGTAAGCTGAATACCTTTTCCCAGATAAACAGAAATGTTCATGAATGTTAATGACTTTTGCTAGCAATGCTTTTCTATATGTCTTTTATAAACTCGTTTTTGGAGTTTGGCCTAGCTAGTATGTATTGGACCATCGGAGTTCACTATTAATTTAATCTTTACTAAACAAACATACCAAAAGGAGATGCTAGTGAAGAAGCTGTAGTGGAAATTGTTTGGGGCATGATTGATTGTTAAATAAACATAATGTACAAAAAATCAATATAATAAAATCAAGGTGATTATAATAAAAGAAAAACGATTTTAATGTGAAAACTTTAAAATGAGAAACAAGAAATAGCTTACATCAACGATTCTTACCTTTTTTTTAGCTCCCGAAGAACTCTGTAACAGCTGTTTTCCCATACCCCTAAAAATTCCCAAAGGAAAGGCAGTAGGCCAAATCCATAGCAAAAAAGAGGAAGGTTTGAATAGATTGGACAATTTCTTACTTCACTTTCTGCGCTAACACAATCAGGTCTTGCACCTCCTTTGAGGCACTTGTTTACAAGCTGAGTAGATCATTGCTCACTCACCTTCCTGAACACTGTTATTAAGTCCTGAGTCCCCACCCACCCCAGATCTAATCTCTGGTTACAAATACAGACTTCAGGGCCTCTCTGTCACTCCTGGGCTTTTCTGAAGAGTTATGAATCTGCGATTTCCCATTAAAACCTGTAATCAACGTGCTGCTTCCCATCCTGTTTGTATAAAGCGGTCTCAGCTATCATGTCAGCCTTCAAGGTGATTTTCTAGTTTGTGTGTGATCTAGATTCCTTATTGATTCCCTTTCTTTTCTTCTTTCAGGCAGCTTCACTTAACCACTCCTCGGAGCCCTGGTGGCTCAGTGGTTAAGAACTCAGGCTGCTAACCAAAAGGTCAGCAGTTCGAATCCACCAGCGGGTCCTTGGAAACCCTATGGGGCAGTTCTGCTCTGTCCTATAGGGTCGATATGAGTCAGAATTAACTCCATGGCAATGCGTTTCATTTTTTTTTTTTTTTTTTGGTTGGTAATTTCTAGAGGATGGTCAGCAGAGAAAAGATCCCCCTCTAGTTTATTTTTGCTACCCATTAGGGGCTCTTACAGATTTGTTTAATGTTATTGCTGAAGGAAGTTAAATTAATGGCTTAAATAAGATTTGGGGAGAATCTGATTTCTGGTTTCTCCTGCTCCCCTGATTGCAGTTGGCTGTGTGCATTATCAAGGAGCCCTGGTGGTGCAGGTTGAGCACTCAGCTGCTAACTGAAAGGTTGGTGGTTCGAACCCACCCAGAGGCGCTGCAGGAGAAAGACCTGGCAACCTGCTCCTGTAAAAGATTACAGCCTGGAAAATCCTATAGGGCAGTTCTGCTCTGTCATATGGGGTTGCTACGAGTCAGAATCCACTGGACGACACCCAACTAGAAAAACACACGCATTATCGGTCATGCGAATACTTGGCAAAAAATATAGCCCCCCATACACACCCAAAAGAAGGGTGTGAATATTCTGTTTTGAATTTGTTTTCATTGCTTTGGGAGGAGCAAAACCTTAAAGAACTCTAGTAAAGCTCTCGGAAGAGAAGCAAGACAGAAAGAGAAAAACTGAAGATGGCAGGAGTAAATAAATAGTGATAATAGCAGGTGGTCCCTCCCGACCCTCGATGGCCAAACAGGAGGAGTTACCTATTGCTCTTTCTTTCTTCAGAGGACCCCCAGGGGAGGATTTAAGACCCTGAGTAGTCCCCAGTGGGGGGAGGGGGAGGCGTGCAAACTGCACACTTAGCTGCTAACTTAAAAGTTTGGAGGTTTGAATCTACCCACAGGTACCTCAGAAGAAGTCCTGGTGATCTACTTCTGAAAAATCAGCCATTGAAAACTGTGTGGAGCCCAATCCTACTCTGACACGCATGAGTTGGAACTGAATCAGAGGCAACTGGTTTAGGGGGAGCACACCTATTACCTGGACAGGGGTTGCGATGTTTGCTGAGTAAATGCCTTTCAGTAATAAGTGCTCCACAGAAGCCCATTATCAACTGTTCAGAGCCAAAGGCCAGCAAACATTTGTCTAACAGTTACTAATCCCCTACTGGTGGAGGAGAAAGAGGTGATTAAGACACAGTCCTTGCTCTTGAACAGCTTGTCCCCTCATGCAGAATCAAATAAATACCACATTTCCTTTGGAGCCGTACCCACTCATGCGCATGAATTGTGACAACAGTCCCCATTTTACCTGTGGCAGAGCTAAGGGGCTGACAGTCAGTGGTCCAGCAGGGACTCCCTGCCCTGTGTTCACCCTTTTGGATACAGGTACAGTTCTTGTGTTTCTCATGACAGAGCTGCTGCTTGGGAAGCTGGAGAGTTAAATAATCCTGGTCTGAGGTTGCCTACATCTCACGCCCGGAAAAAAACAAACTTTTCACGTCATTGTCTCAGATTTTCTTGTTACTTGCCTTTTCTGTTTGTCATGGTTTGAATTATGTCCCCCCAGAAATGTGTGTATCAGTTTGGCTGGGCCATGATTCCCAGAATTGTGTGGTTGGCCTCCATTTTGTGATTGTAATTTTCTGTTAAAAGAGGATTAGGGTGGGATTGTAACACCACCTTGACCCTGGTCACATCCCTGATCCAATGTAAAGGGAGTTCCCTGGCGTGTGGCCTGCACCACCTTTTATCTCTCAAGAGATAAAAGGAAAGGGAAGCAAGCAGAGAATTGGGGACCTCATACCATCAAGAAAGCAGTGCCGGGAGCAGAGCGCATCCTTTGGACCGGGGTCCCTGCGCAGAGAAGCTCCTAGTCCGGGGGAACACTGAAGAGAAGAAGGCCAACAGAGAGAAAAAGCCTTCCCCTGGAGCGATGCCCTGAATTTGGACTTTTAGCCTCCTTTAACTGTGAGGAAATAAACTTCTCTTTGTTAAAACCATCCACTTGTGGTATTTCTGTTGTAGCAGCACTAGATGACTAAGACACTGTTGAAAGATAAGCTCGTACTACATCAGGGACACTCAGGAGCCACACTGGTGCTTGAGCATCCTGCTCTTACTAAATCCAAGTCTGAATGTAGCTACAGAGAGTTTTAGAAGGGGCTCCATTTTTAGAGATGTCACGGCCACGTGATTTAACTCTTGTTTGCTTGAATTATATGGGTACGTGTGTTAGAGTTTCATTTGGAAAACACATGTAGTTCTTTTAGACCTAGACAGAAGTGATCTTAAAGAACCATTTTTTTAAAAGAAGAAGAAACACATTAAAAGAAATATTAAAAATATGTATGGGTGATTAGTGACTTGGGGCGGTTTGGCATTATTTTGGACATTCTTTTCCCTTAACCAGGATTTCGAATTTTGGTTTTTGACATTTTGTCAGTTCACTTTCTGGGAAAAGTTTGTTTTTTGTTTTTTTTTTTTAAAGGAACCTTTAAAATGTTAAGTTATTGCCTTGAATAAAGTTTCAAAATATTATGGGTGTGTAGGGTTCCGAGTAAATGCTTAATAAATACTCATGGGCTTGTCATTCTTCCCTAGGAATCAAAGCCCAAGTTTTACGTACTTTCTATGTTTCCGTATCCTTCTGGCAAGCTGCATATGGGCCACGTGCGCGTCTACACCATCAGCGACACCATTGCACGGTTCCAGAAGATGAGAGGAGTGCAGGTAAGGACAGGCACCTGCTGGAATGGCCCTGTTCCTCCTCGCCCAGGACAACGGGAGTGTAGTCATATGTGTTCAGAAGACAAATGAAGAAGACCGTTAAGATTAAGTTAAGATTAGGACAGCTTTGAAGATAAACATGAAAGACCCAGGGTTTCCTTTTATGAATCAGAAGACATTATAATAAGGCATTCACATGAACTGGGGGGGCTACCATGTGCTGGGTGTTGTGCTAGGGATGGAGGTGGAGTAGGGGACCAGTGAAAGGTAGATAACAAATGTAACACATGATGTCTGTCCGGGAGGAGCTCATAGTCTGCTGGAGGTGAAACACATGTAAATAGGTAATCATTGTACACGGCAGTGAATGAATCCAATAATACAAATATGGATCGAGTGATGTGGGTGGGAGGTGGGACCACGAGTTTTTTTTTCTTTCTGTTCTATGTTTTCTGTATTCTGTAATGAGCATATATTTATTTTGTAAGGGAAAAAAACAAAAGTTTTATAAGAAAAATATATTTGAGGAATAACTTAATTCTGGGGGAGATGGGAAAGTCTTTACTAATGAGGGAAATCTGACACAGGTCTTGAAGAGTGTGAAATTTCCCAGGTAGACCTCTCCAAGGCCTAGTCTCCTCTCATCTGTAAAATGGGGATAAAGTAGTACTTACCTGTCTTAGTCATCTAGTACTGCTATAACAGAAATACCACAAGTGATGGCTTTAACAAACAGAAGTCTATTTTCTCACAGTTTAGGAGGCTAGAAGTCCAAATTCAGGGTTCCTATTCCAGGGAAAGGCTTCCTCTCTCTGTCGGCTCTGGGGGAAGGTCCTTGTCACCAGTCTTCCCCTGGTCTAAGAGCTTCTCAGTGCAGGCACCCCAGGTCCCAAGGACACACTCCCCTCCTTGGTTCTTCATTCTTGGTGGTAGGAGGTCCCCCTGTCTGCTTGTTTCTCTGCTTTGTATCTCAAAAGAGAGTGACTCAAGGTGCAACCTAATCTTGTAGATTGAGTCCCGCCTCATTAACATAACTGCCTCAAATCCTGCCTCATTAACACCACAGAAGTAGGATTTATAACACAGAGGAAAATCTCATCAGATAACAAAATGGTGGACAGTCACACAATACTGGGAATCATGGCCTAGCCAAGTTCACACTCATTTTTAGGGGACACAATTCAATCCATAACATTATCCCATTGGCCTGTTGTAAGAATTCAAAGAGGATGAATATGAAGCACTTAGTACATACCTGGCACATTGTGTGTAGCCAAGAAATATTAGTGATTGCTGGCAGTGGCCTGAAGCCTGCTCACACCAGTACCTGAGAGCTGGCTGTGTGCATCTTTGCCCAAACTTTGTATTCATTAGCCAAGTTAATAGCTTGAAATCCACCACAGTGAGACTATTTACACCATGGAAATCAGCAAATGCTACAGATCAGGGCTTCCCCCCCCCCCCACACCCACCCCACTTCGATTTTCCTCCAGAGAGCCAGTTGTTAAACATTTACCAGCACCCGAGTAGCTACTGCTATCCTTAACCTGTCAGGGCCTGTACAGATGATACCTGCTGCCTCCCAGTTCTTCGTAAAGATTTTCTTTTAGAAAGGCAAGTGCCATCAGTTGCCACAATTGGTTTGAAAATTTAAGGTGAGCTTACATTGGCAGCAAGAAATATTCCTAAAAAGGAAGACAAGCTGTCAACATCTCTTTGGCACTTGAAGAGTTAATAACTTTACATTACCAAATTCAGAGACTTAACATTCCACTTTGAGATGGCCAAAGGTATTTGTCTCCCTGGTTTATGGCAGATGTTATTTTTCCCAGACATTGCTTTCCATCATCACTACTATGTTTATTAGAAAGAGGCCGTGCAGAATGAATTGGCTTTTTGCCTGAAGTACAGTTCTTTATCTAATTGTGATTCTTCACCTAGATTTGTCTGTTTTTTACTGATGTCTGCTTATTTCAGAAAATTAGTGGATGCAGGCAAATCGCTGAAGGTTAAGCTAATACAGCAAAATTGTGCATTTATAGTAGAGTTCAGGGGAGACTGTTGTTAGCAGATGGGTGTTTGTAGGGGTGTGGGTAGGATTCTTTTCTTTTTTTATTGTTGTAGTTTAAATGAAGTATACATTTCAAGTTAGTCTCCCTTACAAAAATTTATACATACATTGTTATGTGACCCCAGTTGCTCTCTCCATACTGTGACAGCACACTCCTCCTTTCCACGCCTGATGCCCCATGTCCATTCAACCAGCTCCTGACCCTCCCTGCTTTCCCATCTCTCCTCCGGACAGAAGCTGCCTATTCAGTCTCTTGTATCTACTTGAGCCAGGAGGCACACTCCTCACAAATATCACTTTATGTCCCACAGTCCAGTCCGATCCCTGTCTGGAGAGTTGGCCTTGGAAATTGTTTTATTTCTGGGCTGGTAGAGAATCCGGGGGCCATGCTTTCCGGGGTTCCTCCAGTCTCAGTCAGACCATTAAGTCTATGGGTAGGGTTCTAATGCTCTTGGATGGGATGCGATGTTACAGAGGAAGTTCAAGGCAGAGCCCCAGGCCCAGAGGTACTGCGGTCCATCTAGGTAGCTCAGGCCCAACAGACAAGATGGAGTTCCCCTACTGTAACTAAATCCGAGGTCAGGGCTGGATTCTGGAATTGGGCACCCTGGGTTTGAACCTTATTCTACCATTTTCTAGCTGAGTGACCCTGTTCAAGTCATTTAATGTCTCTGAATCCCACTTTCCTCATCTTTAAAAGAGGGATAACAATAATTCCTCCCTCACAGGGTTGTTGTCAGGGTTGAACAAGATATTGCATGTGTCTGGAACATCATAATAATTCCTTAATAAGTGATAGCTGTAATTATTATTTACACTCATCTGATTTACTCTGAGCTGCCCAGGAAAACCATTCCCCACCAATTAACAAGTGAATCCCTGCTCTCCTCTGCTTGGAGCATGCTGCATAGAGATACCGTCTGAGAAGCAGCTTGACGGCAAATCATTGCCTACGATTTATATTATCTATCCTGTGACTTGATTTGTGCCTTAGGTGTGAAACCACTATTTGTTACTTGGTTTACAGTATCTTAGTCTGTGTGATTAGCCGGCATCTAGACTAGGGTTCTCTTCCTTCCTCAGTTTCAGTCGATCTGTTTAAGATAATAAGCTATTTTTTTTGAGTTGTTCTCTAGGTTTTTCCAAAATTAATTTTTTGTTAATTTTCATAGTCCATATTTAAGTCAGAGCATCCCAAATATAACCAGTAAATTTGGTGAAAACCTGTCCTGCCATTTTTAAGTGTGGTGGCAAAAGAGAAACAGAAATCTCAGTTTGTCAACAACGTGAAAGCCTCTTGGGCTCCCCATCATTTTAAACTCTTTCCTTCCCAAGATTAGGACTAGTTCCAGAGATGCAGCAGGATTGGACTCAGGTCGAGTTCAATGATCCTCACTCTAAGGAGGGAAGGGACATCTAATCGGACTTTCAAACAGGGTCTGACATGGGTATTGATTAATTCAATCCATCTATAGTCATTGAGCTCCAGCTTTATTCTAAACACTGAGCTTTCTACTATATTAGAGATGTTGGAGCCTTAGGTTAAAAATCAGGCAGTGGGCCTAAGAAAAACTCTGTAAGCTTTGCCTTTTTTCTATAACTTGTTATTTGTCGGTTTGTTTGCTTTGCTCTTGAATAGAGAGATATGTAGGAGTAATTCTAAGGCACACTAAGAACAGCATGGTGAGAAGTAAAAGATGAAGTGACCCATGCACAGAGCAGGCTCTCTTCAGGGTCACCAGTGACCTCCATGGACCTCTATTCTCATCTTTAGCCACCTCGACAACATGCCATACAGTGGACCACTTCTCCTTGAAACACTTTGCTCTCTTGGCATGATATCCCACTCCAGGGGTTTTTCTCCTGCCTCTTGGCGTTCTGCTCACAATTTCCACCACAAGCTTCTCCTATTCTACTCCATCTTTGCACATTCTTTATCAGATTGAGGAAGTTCCCTTTTATTCCTAATTTGCTGAGAATTTTTATCAAGAATGGGTGTTGATTTTTCCAATGCTTTTTCTGCCTCTGTTGGGATGCTATATGATTTTTATCCTTTACTCTTTTAATGTGGTGAATTATGTTGATTGATTTTTGTATGTTAAACCAACCATGGATTCTTGGGATAAATTCTGCTTTGTCGTGATGTATTAATCTCTTTATATATTGCTGTATTTGATATACAGATAACTCTACGTGCATGAGGGATATTGATCTGTAATATTCTTTTCTTGTAATATCCTGGTCTGGTTTTGGTATCAGGGTTATGCTAGCTTCATTAAAACAAGCTAGGAAGTGTTCCCTCCTTCCTATTTTTTGAAGGCATTGTAAATACTTCCTTAAATGTTTGATAGCATTCACCAGTGAAGCCATCTGGGCCAAGAGTTTTCTTTGTGGGAAGTTTTAAAATTATGAATGCTATTTCTTTAATGGATATAGAGCTATTCAGATCTTCTATTTCTTTCTGTCAGTTTTAGTAAGTCGTGTTTTTAAGGAATTTGTCCACCCTACCTCAGATTCTGTTCTGGGCTTCCTTCTCATTTTTCTCTGCCCACTTTCCTTAGTTAATCTAATCTGTCCCTGTTAGTTTACATATGATCCTTTAAAAACTGTGAACATTTCCAACATAGAAGTACATGGACATTATTATAAATACCTAGACCTACCATTCTGATATAATAAATATTAACATTTAATCTTATGAGCCTCAGCTCTTTTTTTTTTTTTTTTTTTTAAAATAATGTGTTATAGATACAGCTGTGCCCCTCCACAGTCTGATTCTGATCCCTCCATTCAAAGTAACCACTATCCTGAAGTTGTTTTCATGCTTTTACTTTACATATTATTTAAGGGTATATATATATATATATATACACACATACTTATAAATAGTATTGTGTTTTTAATTATGCATGAATGATATTAATATTCTTTATATTTTTTTGTTGGGAAAATTGTGTGTAATCTTTTTTTTC
This sequence comes from Dugong dugon, assembly GCA_030035585.1. Classification (NCBI taxonomy): domain Eukaryota; kingdom Metazoa; phylum Chordata; class Mammalia; order Sirenia; family Dugongidae; genus Dugong; species Dugong dugon. The sequence continues at coordinate 22,061,020 of CM057481.1, read as the reverse complement.
CCGTTTATTTATTTATTCATTATTGTACTTTAGATGAATGAAGGTTTTCAGAACAAACTAGCTTCTCATTAAACAGTTAGTACAGATGTTGTTTTATGACATTGGTTAACAACCTCATGACATGTCAGTACTCTCCCTTCTCGACCTTGGGGGTTCCCTATTACCAGCTTTTCTGTCCCCTCCTACCTTCTAGTCCTTGCCCCTGGGCTGGTGTGCCCCTCTGTATATTTTTTTAACTCAGTATTTAGTTTCAAGATTTATCCAGGCTTACATCTATAGTTAGTTCATCCATTGTAAGGGCTACCTATGACAGTATTTAATTATCCATTTTCTCATTGATGGAGTTTTAGATGGTTTCCAAATTTTTGCTCCAGCGAATTTCTTGTACTTGACTTCTTATTCCCCTGTGTGAGAAGTGACACTTCTGGGTCATGGAGTGTACAGAACCTCAGCATTACTACATCTTGCCAGATTGCTTTCCAAAGTTGGTATCGACTTATACTCCCACCAGCAGTGAATGACAATTCTTGCTTCCGTATACCGTTACACTTAGTAATGTTAGACTTTTTAATTTTTTGCTAATTTCATATATAGGAAATAGCATCTGATTATGTTTTTAATTTACATCTTCCTGATTACTATCCTAAAAAACCAATCCGTTGCCGTCAAGTGGATTCTGACTCATAGCGACCCTACAGAACAGAGTAGAACTGCCCCACAGGGTTTCCCAGGAGCAGCTGGTGAATTCGAACTGCCAACCTTTTGGTTAGCAGCCCAGCTCTTAGCCACTGTGTCACCAGAGCTCCAATTACTATCCTAGTACTAGGATTACTATCCTAGTGGGGCTGAAATATTGTCATTTGATTATTGTCTATTTAAGCTTTCTCTTCTCTGATTGGCTTGCTCACATTATTTGCCAGGCTCTCCTCTTGGGTTATTTGTCTTTTTCGTATTGCTCTATAGGAGTTCTTTGTATAGTCTGGATTATTGATTCTTCATTGGGTATATGCAATGCAAATGTCTTCTCCCATTCTGTGGTTTGTCTTTGCTTTTTGCAAGACAGGCCAGAGCACAGATTGTAGTTTGGGTCTGAGAATGGGAGAGAATGACAACTCGGAAGGGTTGCTTTTACTTTGGTGTTCTCTCCTAGCAGCATATAAGCTGTGCAGAGGAGAGAAATGAGACAAGAATGCAAGTGGGTCGTTAGGGCTCCTCCTGCCCTCTTGTAGCTCGTGGAGATGTGCCTGAAAGCCATGGTCATCACAGCTCTCTTGGGGAAAGATGAACCTCCCCTCCCTGACCCCCAGGGTGAGGAGCACAGGACTGTGGCTCAGAGCTTGTTATAGCCCCAGCTGTGGTGGCATTCAGGAACCTTGTCATGCTTTATTAAAAGGTAGTGATTCTCTCCCTTGGGCAACCATGTAACCTGGGCCCAGGTTTCAGGTCCTGACAGTCTTACTGTGCCAGGAATGGGGCAGTCTTTCCTTGTCTGTGCCCCCATGTGACTCCCCCTGCTTACATCCTCCAGAGCTGATCTCTACCCGTTGCTGTCGAGTCAATACCGACTCATAGTGACCCTGTAAGACAGAGCAGAACTGCCCTATAGGGTTTCCAAAAGATGTGGAAGCAGACTCCCACATCTTTTTCCTGAGGAGCAGCTGGGGGGTTAGAACCACTGACATTTTGGTTAGCAGCTAAGCGCTTAACCACGATCAGGATTCCTTTGAGCTGATCTCTAATACCCTTAAATTTTAACCTACATGTTAACCATGAATATTTTTAACAGAGTCTAATGTTATTCACTATTTTAGTTTTCTTCATGCTGATTATTCTGTTGACCTGTTTCCCATGCCCCCTAAGTCCAGATCCTTGACTAGGTGCAAGTTCGTCTCACCAGTACAGTATCCTAATTCTCACCTCTGTGCATTTTACCCGCGTAGCTCCTTCTTGGAGTGCCTCTCACTGTCCTCTACAAGTCCTTGTTATTCTTCAAGACCCATTTAAATTCTTACTTCCACCATAAACCCATCTCTAATTTTCCAGCCCGCGTTTATTGAGAAGTAATTTGGCATTTGTAGTCAGAACCACAGACTAACTTTAGGTAAAGCCATGTCTTCCATGGTAGTTCAGTGATAGGACTCTCACCTTCCATGTGGGAGACCCAGGTTGGATTCTTGGCCAGTGCACCTCACATGCAGCTACCACCTGTCTGTCAATGGAAGCTTTTGTGTTGCTGTGATGCTGAACAGGTTTCAGCAGAGCTTCCATACTAAGACGGTCTAGGAAGAAAGGCCTAGTAATCTACTTCTGAAAATCAGCCAGTGAAAACCCTATGTATCACAACAGACTGATCTGCAACCCATCATGGGGAGGGTGCAGGACTGGGCAGCATTTCCTTCTACTGTACACAGGGTCGCCATGAGTTGGGAGCCAACTTGGTAGCCGCCAGCAATAACAACATGTGTTCACCACAGGTTTTTACCTGTCTGATAATATATTACAAGCTTCTCAAGGGCAGGGAAGGTCTCTCCCAACTTCTTTTGTGCTAGCAATGTCAAGTGTTTAATGGTCAAATGTAACCAAGGTTTTTGAGCATCTACAACTTATAAGGCCCTTTGTTCCCAAGGAGTTTGCAGTCTGGTAAGCCTCAACTATTTGTGAGTTGATTGATTCAATGGATGTTTTTAAAAACATACCACTCCTTTGTTTAGGTCTACACTAAGTGTTCCCTGAAAATAGTAGTAGCCCAGCACAGTATTTCTCAAACTTGAGAACTCACAAATCCCTTGGACTCAAGTTTGGTAAATATGAATTAAAAGTTAAGCTCTGTCACTTAAGGTAATCACTTGACATTTACATGATTATAAACAAAAGGCAACCTCAGACACCCACTTCATTCTTGGTGGCAAGATTTCCCAGTCAGAAAAAACTAGGTTATATGCTGCAGTTATGAACAATCCCAAAATCTGAGTGGTTTAAGACAACCAAAGTTTATTTCTTGCTTGTGCTACATACACGTCCAACGTAGGTCAGCAGGAGGACCTTGTTCAAGGTAGAGACCTGGCTGACAGCAGCTCTTACCTCAGTGAATGTTTTCCCAGTCTCTGTGGCTGGGGGTAAGAGCACAGTGAACCACACTGGCTCTTAAATCTTCCACCTTGGCACCTGTCACTTCCACTCACTTGGCCACCTCTAACCTCAAAGAGGATCCAAATGTTTGTGAGCAGCTCCAGTGACTACCACGTAAGGTGATCCAGATGGCCCACAGTAATCTTATCTTGCGTTTCTTTCTTAAGATTTCATATTGATATGAAAATTTAAATTTAAATTTAAACACCATAGAGGAGAACCAGCAGACCCCTAAATTTGAGCCCGTGGAGGTTGAGAAGAACTGCCCAGAACATAAACTTGTCACTATCAAGTTGGACATCCAACCACTTAAGCTCCGTAAGCCTCTGTGTGTGGCAGTGGTTCTTAAACATTAGGGTAGGTAATGACCCCCTGAGGATCCTACCAAAAAGACAGATTAGGATTCTGTAGGTCTGGTGTGGGGCCCAGGAATCTGCATTTTAAATAAGTATTTCAGGTAATTCTCATGTAAGTGGTCTAGGTTTGGCACTTAGAAAAATACCATGAATGGGATGGGGTGTGCCACAGAGCCAAAGAGATGTGGTTCTCTAGGTTGAAAAACAGGCTGTACTGGAGTGAGAAGAAAGCTAATGGACACAAACAGCTGACCAGACCATGGGTGTGCACCTACGTTAGATGTGGACTTTATACGCGGAGAGACAGGTAGTTTGGGAGTGAAGTATGAATTGGGAATTAGGGTCTTTAGTCAACAGCAATGACGATACCTGCCCCACCTGCCTCACAGATTTATTGAGAGGTTGCTATGAGATGATGAATGAGAAAACTCTTTCAAAACTATAACGCAGTTTTCAAGTGTAGCCTGATTAATAGTAACAATAATAAGGTAGCCCTGAGGTTTGAATGCTTAAGCAGGGGCCATTTGAAGCCAGAGAGAAATGATTCTCTTTCAGTAATCTGAAAAGTCTGTCCTGCCAATCGGTTTCTTCTTAAACTCATAGAATGTCTGATGACATATTTAAAGCTTAGGACCATATGGTGATTTTGTTGTGTTTTCATATGTTGTGCGCACAGATGGCGGGAAAATAAAATTACCTGCCTCCCACTTAGGCTGACTCCCCAGCACCTTCTGGTCCAGAATCGGATGATTAAAACATCAAGGTGCCAAGTCCCCCTCACAGAGCTGGGCTTGGACTAATGTGTCTCAGGCACGAAGCCACTAGGCACTGCCCGAGTAGAGGGTTCTGCTCGGGCCTTTTTGCCATTTATTACAGAGGAGGAAGGAAATTTAGGCTGTGTGTCTGGCAGCTGCATTGTCGTAATGTAGTTATGCACACATATCAGGAAGCTAGGAGAGTTCTTAGCAGGTGAATGATAATACATGTTTCGTCAGTCTCCAGTTTGCCAGTCAGTCAACAAGTGTTTATTAAGTGCCCGGAGAGTACGTAGCGTGGCATTTGGTTTTCAAATTTTCCAATCTCTGTAGCATCTGAAAGTAGATAGTGGGTTTCCAGGGCTGGTGCTTGCGGATGAAATTTGAAGGGGAGAATGAATTGCTGGTCTAGTGCCTTGATTGGAAATTGGCTGATTTACCTGCCTGCCAGTTTACCTCCACATTCCCAGAGGAGGGCTTCTGCTGTGGGCCCAGGGACTGTCGTTGGATTTTTTACTCTGAAGTAGTCACTTGATTTTGCTCTCCAGTCTGTAATAGTGGTGGGCTATTAAACTTGCTAAACAAAATTAATTGTTCTGTTTCTCATTTCTTGGAAATAAACAGTATTGAATCTACTCCAAAGAAACCATGACAGTCTGAAAATAGCAGTTTTCTGAGAAGCAGTAACCATGGCTGCTCTCAATTAGAAGCCAAATTGATTTCAAATAGAAAGTTTTGTTTTCTGATGAAAGAGACAGAAAGCTGGTCATTCCTAGGGAACTGGTTGGCTCTTTCGGGGTAACAATTGTGCTGCTTTTCTCTCCATGGGGGGAAGTAGGTGACCAGCTGTGGCAGCTTCCTTGCCCCTACCTCCAAACTCTTCTGAACTCTAGTTGGTCTTACTTCCTGTGTTAGAGGAGGAACTATCCCTTTGCCTGCTCTTTTTTCTTCTTCTTAAAAACATGTATTTTTAAATTGTATGCTTAGAATTCCAATATATTTTTCCTTAAAAAAAAAAAAAAAACCTAGATAAGGCTGTAGTCCCTTTTGACCCCTTCTGTCCCCCACTAGGCCCCTCTGGACAGTAACCTCTGGCTTTTCCTGTGTATATCCCTCCAGAGCCTTGTCTATGCATCGGCATATGTAACGGTCTGCTCCTGTATCCCTTTCTCTTAGTCTGCTTGCCATCCATCCTGCCTGCCAACCATGAGACACCTACGGCTCAGTTTGGAGGGGACAGGAGGCCCTGCCAGGGTGGGCCATGGCCACATGACTGTGTCCACACCAGAGTCTGGCCTAGCCCCAGCTCCCAGACATCACCTTCTGGCAAGCTCTGGTCTCAGACTGCCAGGGCTTCTCTGATTCCTGTGTTTGCCCCCATCAGTAACTCCTGGTCTTTGATCTTCATAGCTGGCCCTGCCCTTTCCTAACTGCCTTTGATATCATAAATCATGGTAAGTTTTGCAATCCTGCTAGTGTTCCTGTGTTGGTCCTTGGCCAGTTTGCTGTCAGATCCATCCACTGCTTTGCTTTGTGTGACAGAAGGGCTGACCCTTGGAGGCCATGTGGTCTGATCTTAGCTGGCCTCCAGCTGGTTTTGGATAATAGGAAATCCTGGCTAGATTGGAGGGCAGGAGGAAGGGAGAAGCCAGGGAATTTCTTTCTCTTTCTCCCTGCCTTGGTTACTGTCTCCTCCACTAATCCAGTTCCACCAGGGCAGACCAGCCTGTTTCAGCTCTGCGGCTGGTCTTAGCCTTTGGGCTTTGTTAACTTTGCTTCCTCGCTGTGTCTCTTCCATCTCAAGGTGGTGGTGGCTTCTTGTTGATGTGAATATCAGGGTTGTTTCACTATCCTCTTGGCTTCTCACCCAATTTAAATACTTAGAATATTTATTTAAAGGAACAGCTGGAAATGATGGGTTTTTTAGGCTTTGGAAGTTTATTTTATGGATTTCCAAGTTATAGCTACTAGGACTTTTTCTTAATTTCTTCTAGGAATATTTTTACATTTGTTATATTAAAATGATCATTAGTAGTCTTCTGCCATCTTCTGTGATGTCACATTTCCATCTTTCCAGTTGGTAAGCTGTATATTTCAATACATCATATTTTTTGATAGATGTAAAAATATATCAAGTACATGGAAAAAATGTTCTGAAGCTTACAGAAGGCACTCATATCCAAGAAGAGGTTAAGAACTGAGAGGTCTCACGTCTGCCCCAGCGTATAAATCTAGATACTGATTTTTTTATTTTCGAGGTTAAAATGTCTAGTTGGCAGATGTGAACTGTAGGTCAGTTAACTGTGGAACTATTTGGAAGGAGTAAACCAAGTTATGAGGATAGAAAGAAAGAAATAGGAGTTTTAGAACCAAAAAGGAGAGTTTAGAGTTCTGATAAATGGTTTGGGCTGTCTTGGCCATGGAGAAATCAAGGGCAAGGAACTGGATATCGTCTACCTCAAATGGAGGTATTTGATCTGAACGACTTATAAGAAACCAAGACGTGAACGAGGCTGGCAAAGGAAGCACCTGACGTAGTGTGGTCTCTCATAAAGAGACCATAAAGACATGACCAGAAAATAGAATCTGCTGCCTGGGGGAAGGGGACTAGCTTTGGTATTTTGTAATCTTGTTGCAGGTCTTCACTCTCAATTATTTTATAGCACGAGTGTGAGATCTGCACTTGCTCACTGGAGCTCTGAGAAACCCAGGGTATAGAAAGGATGGAACCCTTTCCCATTTCCTAGAAACTTGGCTCTCAGGGACATATATTCCCATGGTCTGACCCATGGTGGAAAGAACTACTGTGACTTTAAGATGCAGAAAGGCCTTCCCACAATCTGTATTCTTTTATTCTTTCTAGGGCAGACAGTTGGTTTTTGTTGATTTTTGGTAAGAATATTAAATATTATGAAACTTTAAATTTTTTATAACTTTATTTTCATAGCTTGGGTAACATAAGCTAAAAATATCTTTTTTATTTTATTTCCACCTGAAAACACAAATAGAAATATGTAAGTATATTTCATAAACCCAAACTTTTTTTTTTTTTTCCTAATGAGAGTCTCTGTATTGACTTCCTTAAAAAATGTAGACAGTACCAAACAGAATGGTAATAGGCAGAAACATTGAACTGGTGCCATTTTGGCAGTTCCAGCAAAGAAACCAAGTGGTAATTAAGTTTTCCCCATCCTCACTGAACAGTTACACAACAGTTATATCATTCTGCCAATAAAGCAACCCTAGGAGAATTTGAAGCACAGCTGGAAGCTAAACTCAGGTATTATCCATGGAAGTATTACAGAACTCTAGTAATCCAGCACATATCCCCAGAATTGGATTTTATTTTTTTTTTTAGCTCTTAAAAAATAAAAAGAGAAGGAACTGTGAAGCTTTATAGTTCATATAGGGAAATGTTTGTCACCTGTGGATCCAATAACACTCAAGAGAAAGCTATTATCAAGGGTGTTTGTTTTAGTAGTTAGAATTCTTGGCTACTAGGGACAGAAACCCTGCACAGACCACCTTCAGCAAAAAGGGAGGGTTGGTTCATTTTTAAAGATCCCGGTGGAATTTACAGAATAAAAGGAAATGTTTTAGGAACCCGGCACACTCAGGATTGGGACCAGGTCCTTGAAGGACATCGACATCCATTCCCTGTCTCTCTCTATCTCCTACTCTCCTACTTTTGCTTCTCTTCACACGCTAGCTTTATTTTCTCAGACATCTCCACAGGGTGGGAGGCAGGGCCACCTGCAGCCCTGGACTCATATCCTCATGACTCCAGACCAAGGAGGGAAGAGAGTCCCCAGCCCCTGCATTAAGCTCCAGACAAGCCTGGAGCAGGGCTCTGATGGTCCAGCCTTCGGCACATCCCTCCCTTTGGAGCCAAGGGGATGGGTTCTGAGATTAGCGGTCCCCACCAGGACTATATGAAGTTGGAGGAGGAGCAGTTCTCCAGAAGAAGGGGAGGATGCTGTTTGGGAGGATGAAGCACTTTGGGTCTGCCACACTTAACAAGATGAAGAGGGACCTCTGGTCCAAAAGATCCTTTGGATTGAGACTTATCTAGTCAACTTCCTAAAACTGCACAGAAAAGATCTACTCAGGGAGTATATGTATAAAGATAGCAGAATTTCTCCTCTCCCTTTTTATTTTATTGTGGTGAAAACGCGCTCACCAAACCATCTGCCAACCAACCCAACAACTTCTACGTTTACAAACTCAATGACAGTGATTACATTTTTCATGTTGTGTCACCTTACGCTATCCTCATCCAAAACATCCCACCACCATTAACATAAACTCAGTGCCCTCAAACGAAAACTTTCCCTTTCTTCCTCCCTTCCACCCCTGGTAACCGTTAATTATCTTTGGTTTCTATACATTTGTTTATTTCCTATAAGTGAGATCATACAGTATTTGCCCTTTTGCGACTGACTTAGTTTCGCTCAGCATAATGTTTTCAAGGTTCATCCATGTTGTGGCCTGTATCAGGACTTCATTTCTCTTTACTACTGCATAACGTTTCATTGTGTGTATATACCACACTTTACTTATCCATTCATCTGTTGATGAACATTTCAATTGTTTCCACCTTTTGGCTGTTGTGAAAAGTGCTGCAGTGAACATGGGTGTACAGGTTTCTGTGTATGCTCCTGCCTTCACTTCTCCGGATATATACCTAGGATTGGTACTGCTGAGTCATAAGCTAATTGTGTGTTCAACTTTTTGATGAACTGCCAAACTGTTTTCCATAGTGGCTGTACAATTTTACATTCCCATTACCAGTGGATAAAGTTTCTAGTTTCTCCATAACCTCGTCAACACTTACTGTTTTCCCTTTTTTTTTTTTACCATTGCCATTCTAATGGGGGTGAGGTGATACCTCATTCTGGTTTAGAATTTTTTAAAAAGACATACACACACATATACCTATGTATTTGTACAGATTTCCATGATATAATGTTATATGAAAAAAAAGGCAGGTCATAAAGTATGTATAGTAGGTTCTATTTCCATAAAAACAAACAAGGTTCCTATATAAGTGTATGTATGCTTGTATATATACGTTTGAGTGAGGAGAAAGGTATGGAAGAATACACAGGCTGGTGTTATTGGTTACATCAGGAGTTGAGATTGGGGAGAGGATCATCTTTGCCTTTATATATCTTTGTATTGGGTCATTTCACTTCTTAAAATAAGCTTGTATTACTTTTATAAATTGAAAAACATCAAATAAAAAAAATAAGAGAAGCCCATTCAGATTGCCGTCAGGAACAGGTATGGATGCAGGAACTGAAGTTAGGTAGCTTGGGAGTCGTCTCAGGCTGGAAATCCAGAGTTACCCAGACTTCCCAGGTCCCCAAGACTGGGGAATGTAGGACAGGACCTGGCAAACCAGCCTTGCCTGGAGCAACGCAAACTGAAGAGACCCACAGCACTGCTGGTTCACCAAGCCGATATCCCTCCCAGAAAGCAGACCTGAGTGAGTCAGATCCACCATCCCAATATGGCAAAATCCCACTGGGCAGTGTCCTTGCCTAGGGAAGTCTGAGGTAGGCACCTTCTTGCCCAGCATGCAGATGGTTGCCTTTTGCTCATACACTGCGCCCATCCCCATCAACTGTGGTGAGAACGGCTGGGCTGCTTCCAGTCAAAGCATCTGATGTGAGCCACTAATTATCCAGGAAAGAAGGCCTCCCGGAAAGAAGACGTTCTGGGGCCTTTTTATTGAAAAGGGGGCGACATACTAGCTGGCTCTCTGAGGCTCCACGGTCTATTCAGTTTGGGTGAGAACTTCTACTGCCTGGCACCAACTTTCTACAGAGGCTTGTCATTAGTAGCCCACCCTTGGGACTGTGCACGGATGAGGGTATGTGTGAGGTCATGGTATCCTCCCATTAGTTGTCAGGTAGCTGCCATATTAAATGTTGCCGAAGAGACATGGGCTGAAATTTTGGCAAGGGCACCAGGGATGTGCGATTTGTGAGCTAATAAAAATCAGGAAAGCATATGACAGTAGCAGCTGCAACAGCAAGCACTGCCATTTATTGAGCGCCTGTACTCTGCTGGGAGTCCCTTGGTGGTGCAAATGATTGCACACTCAGCTGCTAACAGATGCGTCAGAAGAAAGGCATAGCAGTCTCTTTCCAAAAAATCAGCCATCGTAAACCCTGTGGAGCACAGTTCTACTCTGATGCACATAGGGTCGCCATGAGTCGGAGTCGACTTGACAGCAACTGTTTTTTTGTTTACTCCTGGGCACCGTGCTAGGTGCGCTGCAGACATACTGGCGTGTACAGTGAAACCTGTGAGAGCTGGAACTCGATGGGACTGCCTTGTTTTTCCGGGTCTTGCAAGTTTTCCGCCCTTGACAGGGTACAGTCACTACTTTTCTGTCACTTTCTATTTAGTGGAAAATATTTGAGTTTTCCTTCTCTGACAGATTTCTACCTTACACAGGTGCTGGCTTTTGCAGGTTTTACTGTACTACTCAACAGTTCGAGGCAGCTACTTGCAGTTAGGATTTACAATTGAGGCTCAGAGTAAGCAATGTTCCTAAGGTTCCATTGTTAGTAAATGGTAGGTTTGGGTTTAGGACCTTTGCCCTAAAACCACACAGCCTCCTGAAGAGCAGCCCTTATTAACATTTCCCACTCACCAGCCAAAGGAATTAGAGTGGCTCTGATTTTTGATGGTTAGTCTTAGTTCTTTAGATGGAATTATTTCTGGAGGGAATGGAACAATCTGTCAGATTTCTGGAATCCAATTCAAAAGTAATGTGCATATGGAAGTATGACTTTAATGCAAGTGGCTCCAGCCACCAGGAGGAGCATGCCTGTTCTCTTACTGGTTCTCTTACCTGCTGAGACAGGGACCAGGGCAAGGACAGATTTAGGAACTGGGATTAGAAGATGAGTCCAGTTTGAGACACTTTGAATTGTGGGTGCTTATGGGAGTCCCTGGGTGGTGCAAACGGTTGAGTGCTCAGCTACTAGCTGAAAGGTTGGTGGTTTGAACCCACCCAGAGGCACCTTGGAAGAAAGGCCTGGCCAAAAGGTCACAGCCATTGAAAACCCTATGGGGTGCAGTTCTACTCTGAAACACATGGGGCTGCCATGAGCTGGAATTGATTTGATGGCAATGGGTTTGATTTGGTTTTTATGAGACGTTGAGGCAGAGATGGCCAGTGGTCAGTGGGTAATAACTGTGTGCACCTCAGGAGAGACTCTGGGCTAGACATAAAGATGGAAGAAACTCTCTAGATGCTTGCATGCAACACGTGTGCAATTTGGTACAGCCTTCTAGGGATGCCATTTGGTTTACGTACTAAGAGTCTTAAAAATGTTCATACCCTTATACCTGCTAATTCCATTCTGGTAATTTGTCCAAAGGAAATGTCAGATATATGCACAATGTTTTATACCCAAGAATGTTCATCATCTTAGGTATAACAGTGTAAAGTGGAAATAATTTTCAGGAAAACAGTTCAGTACAACAGGCACTGTCCATTCAAAGCTACCATTCAAAGGATGCATTGGGTTAATGTATAGTGAAAAAATTATGAGATAAAAATACATATCGAAATAACATGATCCCAATCTTTAAAAAAATTGGATGTAAATTTACCAATATCATTTGGTTATATATGGCTGTATGGTAGAATTACGGGTGAGTTTTATTTTCTTCTGAATGTTTTTCTCTATTTACCAAATTATCTACAGTGAATATGCATCACTTATATAACCATAGGAAAAAAATATTTATAAAAGAAAACAAGACCTATTTCTTTAGGTAAAAATGTCCCATTCTGATACACATAGGTGGTGAGGTGGTACCACCAGCAAGTACCTCTACATGTTCATCATTGTCACAAGGAAATGTATTTGAACATAAGCTCAGATTCTCTGCATGATTAAAAACAGACAGCTTGTCACAGTTGACACACCAGTAGCTTAACAGGAAGTATGTGGTTTGACTGGAATGGACTGTGTTCTAAATACTGGGACCTGACTGGGCAGTCCTTACCTCACAGACAAGCTTCAGAATCTGGCTGGGAGAGAAGCTGCGTCTGTGGGCTTTGTGGCTGAAATCAGCATCAGAGAATGATAGGGATGATTTTTCCTGACAGTGGGCAGAGCATGGCCTTCTGAGGCTGTCCCCTGTTGCCACAGCAGATGTTTCAAATCATTGTTCCTATTCACAGCATGCAAGTTAGGTTGAGAGAATTGAGCTCTGTCTGTCATCCGTTTGAAGCAGAAATGTCTTATGGGCCTATCCTTGTTTAAGGAAATTGCTTCTGGTGTAACCTAGCTAGGCCGCTCACTCCCACTGGACTCGTTTCTTAAACTGTGAAATAAAAGGGTGGAGGAGATATCTCAAAAGCCTCTCTGAGCTTTAAGATCTTGTGATTCCCTGTTCTTTGGAGAATGGAGATGTCTTTTAGGAAGGGATTAGAAAGTAGTGCTCGTTAATAATAATAATGGCTAATGTATTTGTTAATAATAATAATAATGGCTAACATATTTGTTAATAATAATAATAATAATAATGGCTAACACAATATACAGCATTTCACCGTATGGCAGGCATTGCTCTAAGCTCCTTTCTTCTATGACTCGTTTAATCTTCACAACAATCTGATGAAGTAGCTACTGTTATTACCCCCATTTTACAGATGAGAAAACTGAGAAGAGATGGGGAAACTACATGTAGAGCGTTTCGTATACCGAAAGCATAGCTGTTGTTGTTGCGTACCATCAAGTTGATTCCAACTCATAGCAGCTGGCAGTTTGCAATTAATTTAAAATATTTACAGCATGTTAGTTGGAGAAAATGCTGTTTATTGCCCAGAAGGGAATACTGAGAGGTTTGAACAATTTGCCATAACTGATGTTTCTCTTCTGGGAGCCAGGTCATCAACCCCATGGGATGGGATGCATTTGGATTGCCTGCCGAAAATGCAGCCATTGAGAGGAATCTGCATCCAGAAGGTTGGACACAAAGGTATGTGTTTAGTGTCTGTTCAAAGACTTATATACAGAAACCTTTAGACCAATTTTTTTTTTTTTTTTTTTTTACCCTGTGCACGAGAAATCGAAAGCAGAGCAAACGAAGCATTGCAGTCTGCCAGACAGCAGACAGGAGTCCATACATTGATGTTTGTCTGTTAGCACGCTGTGTTCTTATCTAAAACATAACAAAGAGGTTTTGGGTATTCATCCATGTGTTCATTTTGATTCTTTGTTATTTACAAAGTTATTCTCCCTTTCTTTGAGTATTTGCATTTGGAGGGAAAAAGGAGGAGAGGATCACATATGTTAAATTTCTGTGATGCATTTCATCTTCTCCTTAACTGCAGTTTGACCTGTATATAAATTCTACGTTATAATTTTTTCTGAAGATTCTGTTAATTTTTTATTTCATTCAGAAGCAAGAGGAATTTAGGCACTCAGCGTGGAAATATATGGCAACTTTATTCTGGGTGTGACTTTCTCCCAGTGGGAACACACTCCCAATCCCACTCTTGCCTCAGGTTTCCATGTACAGATAGGCTAGCAGTGCCCATCCCTCTCCCATCTGATAAAATCATTTAGGGCCTCACACCAGACCCAGGAGAATGCTGTGGGCCCACTACATCAGCCCCTTTCACAAAGGTCTGGGTCCTTTCCCCACCCTACCCGTCAGAGATGTAGAAGGGCAGTTCCAGAGCCTGTCCCCAGTGTCCTTCACCTCTTTTGCTTTATCTTGCCCAAGGCTACTTTGTAAAAATACCTACTGTACCATTCACTTCCCTTTTTTCTTCCTAACCTCTAGTTTCCACTTTTCTGGTTATGGTTAATTCTAGATTAACGGGAGTAATTTGAAAAAAGGAGAAAATTATGATACAAATAAAACTGATCAAATGTGGCAAAAAATAGTTTCATGTAACCTAGATCGGAGGTTGGCAAACTATGATCTGTGGGTCAAATGTGGCTCACTGTCTGTTTTTGTAAATAAAGTTTTATTGGAACACAATCACACCTATTTGTTTACTATATTTTTATGCAAATAACACGTGCCTTCTATGTTGGTTTGCCAGCCGCACCCTCCCCATCCCCTTGAGGTATTTTCCTAAGCATGCTATGCTAATTTTTAGTATGATTATGAAAATACCACAAGGCGGTGGGGAAGGTAGCCCGGCAAACAGATGTAGAGGTGTGTGTTATTTGCATAAAAATACAGTACATACTGTCTATGCCTGCTTTCATGACATAATAGCAAAGTAGTTGTGACAGGGACATATGATCCACAAAGCTGAAAATATTTACCATCTGACCTTTTACAGAAGTTTACCAACCCATGCACTAAAGCACAGCAGTTAAGAAGATGGCCCCTGACTCAGGAAATTTAGGTGCAAATCATGCCTTTCCTTCCTGCTAGATAATCACCTTGAGCAAATCACGTAATCTCTCTATGCCTCGTTTTTATTATCTGTAAAAGAGAAATATAGTACCTACTTCATATGACTGGATAAAGATTAAACATTTATCTGCAAAGTGCTTAGCACAGGGTCTGGAATAAAATGAGCTATTATTGCTAATCAGAGATTACTCTGAGGACTCTGATGGTTTTTCATACTTTCAATCTGCTTGAACTGAAAGAGGATGCAGTAGAATTAATTAGTCCTTTTTCTTTTTCTTTTAAAAAATTTTTGGTGAAGATATACACAGTAAAACATACATCAATTCAACAAGTTCTACATGTACAATTCAGTGACATTAGTTACATTCTTCAAGTTGTGCCAGCTTTCTCAATATCATTTTCTGAGTTGTTTCACCGTCAGCAACACAAACTCACTGCTCCTAAACTTCTCATCTAACCTTTTGAGTTGCTATTGTCAATTGGATCTCATATAGATAATTCTTTGAAAGAGATCTCATATAGATAATTCTTTAAAAGAATACAACACTCAAGGTGGACATTCTTTTCTAATTAAGCTAAACTGTTTGGTTTAAAGATGACTTCAGGGGATAGTTTCAGTTTAAGGTTAAGGTTTAAAGATTTCCTCTGGGCTGTAGTTTCGGGGGGTTCATCCAGCCTCAGTGGCTCCAGAAAGTCTGGATTCCATGAGAATTTGAAGTTCTGTACCACATTCCTCCTTCCCCCGCTTGGTCAAGATTCTTCTATAGAATCTTTGATCAAATCATTCAGTAATGGTAGCTGGGTAACCATCCAGTTCTTCTGGTCTTCTGGCAAAGAGGCAGTTGTTTATGGGGGCAATTGGGCATGTATTCCAGTTCTTCCTTCAATTCCTGATCCTCCATTTTCCTCTGCTGCTCAAGGTGAATAGAGACCAACTGAGACCAATTGTTGTACCTCGGATGGCTTCTTGCAAGCTTTTAAGACCGCAGGCACTACACAGTGAACTAGGAGGTAGAGTAGAAGCACTAAAATCAATATTGGACCACAAAACCATGACCCTAAATTTATGAACCAAGAAAACAAATCCCATTAGATGTTTGGTTGTACGTAGGCAGTATCAGCAACTGCCTTTTTTTTTGGTAGAAATATATAATACAACATTTGCATATTCAAACTTTTCAGGTTTATAGCTCCCTGATATCATCTACATAAATCATGTTGTGCAACCATTTTCCTTAATTGCTAAATATCCCTTCACCATAAACAGAAAGTCACTACTTCCCATACGATGGCTCTCCTTCTTCCCCTTCACCCCTGATAACCACTAATAAACTTTGGTTTCTGTTTATCTATTCCTGTCATTTCATATATGTGAGATCATACAATATTTGTCCTTTTGTGATTGACTTATTTCACTCAGCATAGTATCCTCACGGTTCATCCACGTTGTAGCATGTATCAAGACTTCATTCCTCTTTATGGCTGAGTAGTATTAGCCTTTTTTCTTAAAAAAAAAGAAAAAGAATGATCGGTGTCCTTATTCTATATTATAAGTTGATGATGGACCATTTTAGGCTTTGAGTGACAAAGCACAATGCAGTTTCTTTTTAATTCCCCTAATTTGTGCATTAGAGTTTTTCTTTTGAATCCACTTAAAATTTGCTCCACAAAAATGACAGTATTTACTCCACAAAATGGAGATTTCATTGCTGGGCCTGTCAAGGAGACATCTTTTTACTCATGAAAGTACCTGGAACAAACTCAAATGCCCTCTCCTCCTCCCCCAACAGTTTCTTACATGACTGAGCTTTGACAAGTACAGTATGTATTGCAGATTGCAGATACATTGATGGGCCAGGGGTGCTTGTATCAAAGGGATTTCCTATCTGGATGGCCAGGGGAAGGGGCAGTCCCTGGGACCAAAGACTAACATGGTTTCTTGTGGATTCTATATATGTCCAAATGGTAGATATCTTATTATGTGTTGGTATTTTCACTGATTCTTAGTGATTTATTTAATTTTTTCTGCCAGGAAAAATAACACTTCACTCCCTCTTTTGAAGAATCTAGACTTTACCAGTTTCCCATCATATCCTCAAAGTGTAGTTGGTTTATGGTTTTTCCCCTCTAAAAACCAAACTTTCTTCCTTTATTTCACAGTAATATTAAACACATGAGGAAACAGCTTGATCGACTGGGCCTGTGTTTCAGCTGGGATCGGGTAAGCTGACCTTTTTTCTTGGAAGGCTGTTACATTCAGGAAGGCCCAGTTGCCTAGAGAACTGTGCACGTTTCTTTCGTCCTGCTCTTCTTTGGGAGAAGACAGGGGAGAAAGGCAAGAGAGGAGGGTTAACTCTCCACAGATAAAGTGTTCCAGTGGGTCATTTGCCCACAAACAAGTAATCTTCTCTGAGCTTCAGCTAAGAGAGTTGGTTAACTTCTTTAACTTTGGACTTGCCTGTGATTTCATATGTTGCAAAAGCTTTGTACAAGGATTTCTTCGGTTCTCAGCAATGTGGTTTAGAAAGACTATTTTGATCTATATAAAAGTGATTCAGTATCACCCATCTGGTCCTTTCATGTGATTAGGTGTTCGGTTGATTGAACACTTACCTTTTGTTCCAAGTTTGGGAGTGAGGCTCATAACAGCCTGTAACACCTCCTTTCGGTGTAAGATACTTTACAGCTGTATATTAAACCGGTGGAGAATTCCACACAGACAAGGAGTTCACTGAGATTGCTAGGATGTGAGGAACATTCACGCTAAATGTGAACTGAAGGCCTCAGAGCTCTGGCGAAAGTCCCACCCGTTAGGCATGATGAGTGGCCTTTAGGTAACATGAACTCCTGCTTGTCGCCTCCATGAAGGACCCCTTCCAATGTCATCATTCCTCTTAGTATCCTATTTACTTCACAAAATGACTGAGGTTTCATTGCTGGGCCTGTTAAAGCAACGTCTTTTCACTCATGAGAAGTACCCAGAACAAACTCAGATGTCTTCTCGTCCTCCCCCAACAATTTTTTAGATGATTGAGATTTGACGAGTACATTGAAAAAGAAAGTCAAACTCATTTGAACAGGCCTTGTTTTTTTTTTCTTCTCTCTCCTTTTCTCACTTCATAATGAAAAGGCATGGGCTGAATCAAGTTCTAATTGCACCACCAATGCTATTTTTACCACTGATGTGCAAGGTCACGAGTGTTTCATTTAGCTCAGGTGTAAAAAAGTCCTGGTGCCTGGGTCAAGGTGTCCTGAGGCTCCAGGGAGAATAGCTGATGTAAAATGAAACAAAATCCAAGGCAGAGAGAATTGAGTAATACAGAGTAATACCGAGTAAAC
The DNA here is from genome assembly GCA_030035585.1 of Dugong dugon. Lineage (NCBI taxonomy): Eukaryota > Metazoa > Chordata > Mammalia > Sirenia > Dugongidae > Dugong > Dugong dugon. The sequence continues at coordinate 22,043,034 of CM057481.1, read as the reverse complement.
AGAGGCCTTCACAGATGAGGTTGTAGATTCCTTGAGGACAAAGATGGATGCATTAACTCTTTAGGATGATAACTAGCCTAGTTCAGATTTTAAAAATTATTGGATTATTTTCTAGTTTAACCTGGGCGATTAGAAAATACAGAAAAGCATAAAAAAGAACGTAAATCATTGTGGCTAATTTAACATTCTGGTATGGTTCCTTGCAGTCTTTTATTCTGGAATTATAAACATCTATATAATTTACTTTTATAAAATTGAATTCATAGTGCATACATTTTTGTCTTGCTTCTTTTTACCTAGTGTTCATAAACGTTTCCCCATTTCAGTAAATAGTCTTTGAAAAAGTGACTTTTTCTAGCTGTATAGTTTTCCATCTTATGAATACATTATGACTTATTTAACCTATCCCTTCCTACTATACATTTAGATAGATTCTAATGTTTCTCTATTATAAATATAAGTTCTCAATCCCTGCTAGGCAAATCTGAAGTCTAGAAAGCTCTGAAAACCAGAACTTTTGTCATAACTCATTTGACCGCAAAACCTGACCTTGAATTGATGTTTGTCTCACTTACAGTGAATATTCATGTTTTACTATAAGCATAACATGGCACATATCAGGCACTTGCTGTCCCAGACTAGTTGGGTACATGCACTGTTACTGCCTTTCAATGTCCAAAAAGTTCTTATTCAGAAGCACAGCTGGCTGTATGTGTTTCAGATAACGGTTGTTGAACCTATATTGCAAGACTGTAAATCAATATCACCACTCTTGCTATCACCTAATAGTTATTGAGCACCGACAAGGTGCCAGCCACTGTACTGGGTGTTACCTGCTTGTCTCTTTGAAGCCCTAGAAAGCCCTGAGAGGTCGGTACTTTTATTGATTTTATTGCTGGTCACCCAAGTGGCAGGACTGGCCTTCTAATCCAGTGGCCAATCAATGCCTGCTAGGCTCACCCCCTGTCCCCACTTGGGGCAGAAATCTTAGTGTACATATTTGATTATTTCTGTAACATGAGTTTTCAAAAAAGCCATGAAGAACTTTAAGGGTTGTTATTGTTACTGCAAATTATCCTCCATGGAGGCTGTACAAATTTACACTCCCAAAGCAGTGCCCTGCGTGGCCTGTTGTACAACATCTTTACCTCGAAAAGTTATGCGGTTCTTTTCATTAGTATTTTTTAATTGTCAGTGATGTTGAATTTTTTATGTGTTTACTGCATGTTTGAATTTGGGGTATGTGTGTGTATGGTCTAATCATGTTTGTGCCCATTTAGGTAAGGGGTGTTTATCCTTAATGATTGTTTTGTTTTCTTACAAATGTTTTTCCTCATTTTGTCATTTGCTTTACATTTTGTTTATAGTGGGATTATTATTAGCACAGAGACGCGTGCTTGGAAAGGCCTCCTCTGAGATAAGATAAATACGTTTTTATTTTCTTTAATTTTTACATTTAACTCACCTGGCATTATTCTAGTACAGTAAAACTCGTGAAAGTCGGAACTTGAATAAGGCAGAAACCTGTCAGAGAAGGAAAACGCAGATATTTTCCGCTAATAGAAAGGTAGTAAAACTGCACCCTGTCAAAGGTGGAAAACTTGTGAGACCTGGAAAAACAAGGCAGCCCCGCTGAGTTTCACCTTTCACAGGTTTCACTGTATTTTTAATTACACTTGCTTTATAATTGCTTTAATATCTGGTAACAGGAATTTCTTCTCATTGTGTAATATTAATAATATCTCCCCTACTTTCTTATGTTTCTGTTTCCCTGGTATGTTTTGTCCTTTTCTTTTTTTTTGCCTTCAACCTTTCTTTCTTGTTTTAAATATTTTACTGAGTTTTTGGTGAAAGTTAAGATTCCCATTTAACAATTTCTATACATACTGTTCAGTGACATTGGTTACGTTTTCCACATTGTGTCAGCATTCTCATTATTTCCATTCTGGTTGTTCTGCCTTCATTATTGAACCTTTCTTTGTCTACTTCTTTTGGTACATCGTTTGTAGGTGTAATTAATTAAAAAATTAAAAAGATGGGCAAAGACCTATGGGGGAAACCTTTTGGCCAATCTGGAGTCTTTGTCTTTAATAGGAAAGTATAAGCTATTTGTATATATTTCCATAGCTGATAGTTATTTTCTAATTAGACTTTTTAAGGCAGTTTTTTTTTTGTGTGTGTGTGTGTTTAATGGTATAGGGTATACAATTAACTTTATGAAAGAATTTGGTCTTTGTCCTTTGGTCCTGGGAGGTAACCTCTAAACCCTTGGAATTTCCTGAGTGATTAGAATATCTTTGTTCTCTGGACCACACCTAATTAGGTATGTAGTCACCTAGTGAGGTAACTCTTGGATGGGGGCTGTCCAAGTCAGAAAGATCCACCACATGATATTAGCCCAACCTCAGGGGATGAGGGCTGGAGGTTGAGTTCAACTATGTGGGCAGGGATTCAATCAGTCATGCCTGTGTAATGAAACCCCAATAAAAATTCTGGACACTGAAGCTTGGTGAGCTTCCTGGTTGGTGAAAAACATCAATGCTTGAGAGGGTGTTGGTTTCCTTTTTGCGACATGGAAGCTCCATGCTGGGGACTCTCCCAGACCTCACCTTATGAGTCCCTTTATTTGTATCCTTTTCGCTATAATAAAACTGTTATTTTAAGTATAGCACTTTCCTGAGTTCTGTGAGTCATTCTAGCGAATTATCGTACCCAAGGGGGGTAATTTGTAGCCAGATGGTCAGAAGTTTGAGTGTCCTGAGGACCCCCAAACTGGTGACTAGCATCTGAATTCTTGCACAGACTTGGCAGTCTGGAGGACTCTGCTATTTAACTTGAAATACCTGACTTAGCTCTGGGTAACTAGGACCAGAATAAGAACTGCATATGCAGTTGGTGTCAAGAGAGGATGTTTAGAGTTAAGAGTGTGCACTGGAAGAGAAGGACACAGGGACACAAACACAGATAGACATATTAAATGGCACCTTCCTCTAGAGATTTTTAAAAAAATCAGTCTCTTTTACATTCTGTTAGAAGTTATCGTTAAGGTTTCCTGTTTCCTGTTTTTTTTTTAAAAATATAATGTTTAGTATCAACATAAAAAATAAAACAGTATCTTTTTCTTGCTTCCTATATAAGGTAAGATAAGGAAAGTAGCAGGTAGTTACACTTCTCACTTTATTAACTTATTTTGCAGGGTTTTTTTGGTATATTCTGAGATTTTAGGTCTAATTTATTGTCATATTGTAATTTTCTTGATCATATATCATTTTTCAGTCATGATGTTTGATACTTGTTTTCAGTTTTGAAATCATTTGTAACAATTATGAATTAATGCTATTTAAATAGGTTCAGGGCTCATCAGCAAACCTTATAGAGTATGACTGCCCTTTTCTAAAATTTTGATTTGTGAAAATTTTTTAAATTTTATTTGAACCCTTGCTTTGGATTCTCTGATGTTGTACATTATTTTCATAACTGAGGATGACTTTCTGTTGTTCGTTTTCACCTACGAGCAGCAACTTATTGGATTCTTTGTTCATTATCCTTTTCTTTCAGATCTCTGTAGTAGACCTTGATCTATTGTCTTTTTTTAAATAAATAATTATAGACTCAGGAAGATAGTATGGAGAAATCCTGTGTATCCTTCACCCAGCTTCCCCTAATGGTAACGTCTTACATAGCTATAATACCACAACTAGAAAATTGACATTGATATAATACTGTTAACTAGACTACAGATGTTATTTAGATTTTACCTGTTTTTACATGCAATCGTGTGTGTGTGTGTGTGTGTGTGTGTGTGTGTGTGTGTGTGTGTGTGTGTAGTTCTATCTACTTTAACTACATGTAGATATTTGTGTAACACTACCACCTGATCCATTATCTTTAGATGAGGAAGTTTGAGGCCAGCCAGAATTGTCTATTTTTGTTACGTATTATCTTTCTAACCCCATTTTGATATTTCGATTCTTTCTTTCTCTGTCCTTGCCATTTAAGATTTTCATCAGAGCTTCCCTGGGTGGGAAGCTCTGTAGGACTGTGATGGTCCAGCTCTTGAGCCGTATTCTCATCTTTCTTCCATACACGTTGCCATCTAGTTGATTCTGACCCACAGTGACCCTATAGGCTAGAGTAGAGCTGCCCATGGGGTTTTCAAGGCTATAATTTTTACTGAAGCAGACTGCCACTTCTTTCTCCTGCAGAGCGGCTGATGGGTTCGAGCTGCTGACCTTTCAGTTAGCGGCTGAGCAGTTAACCACTGTGCCACCCTCTTTCTTCCATAAGGGACTTTAACTCTCTGGATTAAAAAAAAAAAAAAAGCATTCATTTCTGGAATTAATGCATTTCTGGTGAGGCAGAATGATAATCAAATGATGTCTTCTAGCACAGCACTGTATTTCACTTTTTCAGATGTTATTCCCCCAAACAGCTTTATCACCTTGGGAAGATGGAAAGTGAGAAACTGAAAGCTGAATTTGAATAGCTGAACATCTACTGAGGAACGGGGAAATAAAAATTCCAAACTCTGTAATCAGAGAGAGAGAAAGATTGAGATGGAGAAATGTTTCTTTTTGGAGCACCACTTTATGGAATAATTATCAGCCTTTCTAAGGAGAAGGTGTGGACTGCATTCCACTCACAGGTTCAGGTTATGGCCTTAGTGATCATGAACTGGCCCCGGGGGGATGGCCCTGTGGTTCCTTGTGACACATGACGAGTTTCTGAGTTGTTTGGTGTGGCCCATAGATCCAGGAATGTCTCTGATGTTGATTTCTACCATCTCACCACTGCTCTGGGGCCTGGGCTGGTTCCAGATCAGGCCTTGATTATGGATCTTGATCAAAATAGCTCTGTGATCTGATTTTTATCAGGAATTATCTGGATAATTGTTTTAAGGGCAGTGCCTAGGAGTTCCCTTCAATGTCAGACAAGTGTAAGAAGGAAAAACAAAAGTTAAAACCAGAGAGGATCCAAAGTAATCCCTGTGGAATTTGCCGGAAGAGGCCTTTATTATTTGTTTGTGACGCTTGTGGAGCAATCCTCAAACAGCATATTCCACTGAAAAAATTTAAACAAAGCCAGAAGGAAACATACTTCAGGACTCAATTCCACCCATAAATGATGTTTGGATGAACTTTTCTTATTTTCCTTCAGTGGAGTACTAATCAAAAGTTGGCTGTTTTCCTGAGTTTCTTTATTGTGGAGATCTGTGAGTTTTTATTTGTACTTATTTTTATTAGATTTAAATTCATATGCCAGAGAAACACAGGACTAGCTGTCCCCTATGACAGATTTCCACTGAATAAACTGAGAAATTGACGCCAAACTCTTCCCCTCAGGCCTGGTGAGCTAAGAAGGATGCAGCGGGAGGTTATGTGCAGAGCGGTGGAAGCAGCTGTGTGTAAATAGAAGTGGGCAGCAGAAGAACCACAGCAGGGCTGTGCTCTGACAGAATTTTCCTGGAACCAGCTTTCCAGACTTTGAGCTCTTCTAAGTTTTGTCCCTCAGCGCTGCAGAGCCTGCTGTAAAGTCGAGTGGCCTCCGGGGGGCTTGTGACATCCCCACCACCTGCACATATCCCTTTGCTTCTGTTTCTCTCACTTTCTTTCCATCTTCCTTCCCTTTAATCCTTCTCTTTCCATCCCCTTGTTTTCTCTCATCCCTTTTCCTTTTCCTCTTCTTTTTCTTGTCCACTTTCTCTCCTGCCTCTTTTTCTACTTTTTTTTTTGGGGGGGGGTGTAATTTTTTATTATGGAAAATTTCAAACTTATACTAAAAAAGCAAGACTAGTCTAGGGAACCCCCAGACACCCATCATCCAGCTTCAACAATTGCTGTTACATTGCCAACCTTATTTCATCTACATCCCCCCCACCCTCGATTATTTTGAAGCAAGTCCTAAGCATTGTATAGCTTCATCAGTATACATTTAAAAGATGAGGGCTCTTGTTTTTCTTTTCGAATGTAATTACAGTAACATTGCTGTTAGGTTGCTCTTAGGTGCCATTAAGTCTATTCCCCTCATAGCAAACCCCTGCAACAGAGTAGAACTGTCCCATAGTGTTTTCTAGGCTGTAACCTTTACAGGAGCAGATTGCCAGGTCTTTCCCCACAGAGTTGCTGCGTGGGTTCAGACCACCAACCTTTTGGTCTGCAGCTGAGTGCTTAACTGTTGAGCCACCGGGGCTCCTTACCACATCTTAAACAATTTACTAGAATACCTTAATAAAGAGTCCCTGGGTGACACAAATGAAGCCCTGGTGGTGCAGTGCTTAAGAGCTTCAGCAGTTCGAATCCGCCAGCCACTCCTTGGAAACCCTATGGGGCAGTTCTACTCTGTCCTGTAGGGTACTGTGAGTCAGAATCGACTTGACAGCAACGGGTTTTTGGTTTTTGGAGGGTGATGCAGTGGTTAAGCAATTGACTACTAGCCGAAAGGCTGGCAGTTCAGTCCACCCAAGAGGCGCCTTAGAAGATGGGCCTGGTGCTCTGCTTCCGAAAGGTCACAGCTTTGAAAACCCTATGGAGCAGTTCTACTCTGCACATACGGGGTCACCGTGAGTCAGAATTGACTCGACTGCAGCTAACAACAACATAATATCTTAATTTCATTGAAACCAGTCAGTTTGCAAATTTCCCTTGTTGTCTTGTAAGAATTTTTTTATACTGCAGATTTGTTTGCGCTTGTCCTTGGGCTGCTCTTTGTTTTGGCCTTTTCTTCTCCACCCCTGCGTTGTTACCATGGTTTGGGAGCACAATGCCGTCTTTCCATCCAAAACTCATGGGCTCTTTGGACCATACCTGCATGAATTCGTTTCCAAAGACACCATGGTTTGTCTGATTACAAAATGCAATTAATATTGCTTCCAGGCCCTTAATACCTTGGTAGTTTATTTACATAGAAGACTAGAAGTTTGATAAGAAAGATTAAACTACATGAAATAGTGAGGGCTCCAGAATAATAGAAAGATATTATTTCTTAAATTCTTTATTTAAAAGATATCAAATAATTGCTTAAAACAAAAAGAACTTGGGCAGCTGAGTGCCTGCAACATGGCCGAGAAGATTCCCAGTGTGAGACTCACAGGGCCGGGGTTGCCTTGTCAACATGGAGCAGCCACTCGAAGTGTTTGAGTCTGAGTCCTCTCAAGCCCTTACAGAAGTGAAGCAGGGTTTGTCTGGCAGATCTCTGGCTCTGGATTACTTCTCCCTCAGAGTCAGAAAATTAACCTTTTTCTGGAGATTTATCCTTTGGTTGGGACTGGTGACACGTTCGTTTTCACTGACATGGTTTGGCAGCTTCTCTTTTAGTGCTTACCTGTTGATAGGAAGGCTGGTGCTGGTGGATGAGGGTTAGTGTCAGAAGGGTAGTCATCTTTAGGTCAGGAGCCACATCTCATCCTTACTATATAGCGCACATGCAGCTGACCTCATGTAGAGCTGTGCCAGTTCCGTACTTGCCAGCTTAAATCATGTGAGGTTAAGTGTTTTGTTGCCTCAGCCAGGCTAGTGTTCTTCATTCCTAACAAAAGAAGGTCTCCTGGGACCATTCAGTAGATGTGGCCCTTCAAGGAGGTAGTTGGTTTTATCCACAGCCCCAGCTGGTGGTCATGACCCCAGGACAGGTCATCCCTCTCCAGCATGACGTTCTGGTTGATGGGAATGGAATTTCCTGATGGAATGCTTGTTAAGTGCTTTTAGGAGATGGGATCTTGGACTCTCTTACCGGAGGCCTGGGTTTTGGTGAAGAGTCTTGTAATTAACATATGGTGGGCATGATCTCTTGCCTCTCTGAGCCTCAGCTTCTCTCCAAGGGAATACTTCTTATCATTATTGGAAGAGATTAGATCATTCTTTAAATATCTTAGAAAATAAGGGTATAAAACCTCTCTCACCAGGGATGAATTGGACCTCTAAATCAGTCTTGCCCATCTGCCAGGTAAAACCTTTGATATAATGGATACTTAACAGTTGTACGAAGAAGTCCCTGGGTGATGCAAATGGTTTAAGCGCTTGACTACTAACTGAAAGGTTGATAGTTCAAACCCACCCTGAGGCACCTGGAAGAAAGGCCTGGCAATCTACTTCCAAAAGGTCACAGCCTTGAAGACCCTATGGAGCACAGTTCTACTCTGCACGCATAGGGTCACCATGAGTCCGAATTGACTCTATGGCAAATAGTTTGGTTTTTAGTTTATAAGAATACAGTGCACTTTAAGGGTGTTTGGAAGCAATATCTAAAATGTCTTGAAGATGAAGTTGTTATTCTATGAAAATAACAAGGATTCTTTACGCATTTACTTACACCATTGGTTCTCAAATTTTGGAGGGCTTGTTTAAGCACAAATTGCTAGGCCCCCACCCCAGAGTTTCTGATCTGGTGGGTCTATGATTTTGTTTTTCTATTAGGAAAAAAAGATTTTAGGAATGATTATGCTCCCAGACCGCAGGTCGGAATCAAGATAGAGGTCTACCTTCAATTCTTTGTGACGTAAGGTGGAGGATAAATGAATAATAAAAACAATTAAAAAAATAGGTGATGTTTTTTGCAAATAAAAAAATTTTTATAACTTCTTTAATTATGAAATATTAGACATATATGGACTAGAGCATAAAGCGGATATGTATAGGTAAAGAGAGAAAATACTACCAGCACTCAGAAGCTCTCTGCGTGTCCTTTTCTGATCATAACTCCATTTCTCCCCACTGCTGTTGTTGTCGTTGTAGGTGCCATTGAGTTAGTTCCAGCTCATAGCGACCCTGTGTACAACAGAACAGAACACTGCCTGGTCCTGCCCCATGCTCACAGTCCTTGTTGTGCTTGAACCAATTGCTGGAGCCACTGTATCAGTCCATCTTGTTAAGGGTCATCCTCTTTTTTGCGGACCCTCTACTTTGCCAAATATGATGCCCTTCTCCAGGGACTAGTCCCCCTCGATAACATGTCCAAAGTTTCGCCATCCTTGTTTCTAAGGAGCATACTGGCTGTACTTCTTCCAACACAGATTTTTCATTCTTCTGGCAGTCCATAGTATATTTAATATTCTTCGCCAACACCATCATTCAAAGACGTCAATTCTTTTGTCTTCCTTATTCATTGTCCAGCTTTCGCATGCATATGAGGTGATCGAAAATACTATGGCTTGGGTCAGGCACACTTTAGTCCTCAAAGTGACATCTTTGCTTTTTAACACTTTAAAGAGGTCTTTTGCAGCAGATTTGCGTAGTGCAATATCTCGTTTGATTTCTTGACTGCTGCTTCCACGGGCATTGATTGTGGATTCAAGTAAAATGAAATCCTCGACAACTTCTGTGGTGTCCATTTATCATGATGTTCCTTATTGATCCAGTTGTGAAGATTTTTGTTTTCTTTCTGTTGAAGTGTAATCCACACTGAAGGCTGTAATCTTTGCTCTTCATCAGTAAATGCTTCAAGACTTTTTCGCTTTCAGCAAGCAAGGTTGTGTCATCTGCATATTGCAGGTTGTTAATGAGTCTTCCTCCAATCCTGATGCTGCATTCTTCCCTGCTATAGGTAGCTACTGTTCTGACATGATAAGTACTTGCTTTTCAGTATATCTTTACCACCTTTTTAAAGTTATATAAATGGAATATATAGATATATAAATGGAGTCATATAGTGTGTATTCTTTTGTGTCTGGCTTCTTTAAGTCAACATTTTTTCTGCAACTGTTTATTCTAAAAAGTTTTAAACATTCAAAAAAGTTAAAAGAATAGTACAATGAATTATTCACATACCTTCCAGCTAGATGCAACAATTTTTGAAACTTTTGCTTTATCTCTGTTTTCTATATATTGTCTGTCTATCTATCTGTCTGTCTGTCTATCTACCTACCTACCTACCTATCTGTTTTCCCCCTGACTTAATTACAGATATCACGGCACTTCATACCTTTGTACTTCAGCGTTCCTCTTTGAAGAATTTACATAACCACAATACCATTTTGATATTTAAGAAAATTAACAGTAATTCCATAGTATCATCTAATATCCAGCCCATATGTGAATTTTCCCATTTGCCCCAAGAATATCTTTTATAGCTGTTTTAAATCTAAGCAAGTCCCCTGTGTTAGTTTTTTGTTGCTGCTTGTCATGGTTTGAATTATGTTCCCCCAAAAATATGTGTATCAGTCTGGCTGGGCCATGATTCCCAGAATTGTGTGGTTGGCCTCCATTTTGTGATTGTAATTTTATGTTAAAGAGGATTAGGGTGGGATTGTAACACCACCCTTACCCAGGTCACATCCCTGATCCAATGTAAAGGGAGTTTCCCTGGGGTGTGGCCTGCACCACCTTTTATCTCTCAAGAGATGAAAGGGAAGCTAGCAGAGAGTTGGGACCTCATACCATGAGAAAAGCAGTTCTGGGAGCAGAGCGCGTCCTCTGGACCGAGGTCCCTGTGCAGAGAAGCTCCTAGTCCGGGGAAACACTGAAGAGAAGAAGGCCGACAGAGAGGAAGAGCCTTCCCCTGGAGCTGACGCCCTGAATTTGGACTTTTAGCCTCCTTTGACTGTGAGGAAATAAACTTCTCTTTGTTAAAACCGTACACTTGTGGTGTTTCTGTTATGGCAGCGCTAGGTGACTAAGACACTGCTGTAAAAAATTACCACAAATTTAGCATCTTAAAACAGCACTAATTTATTATCTCACAGTTTCTATAGGTCAGAAGTTCAGGTGGGATTGACAGGGTCCCTACTTAGGGTCTTAAAGGCCAAAATCGAGGTGTTGGCAGAGCTGTGTTCCTTGCTGGAGGCACTGGGGAAGAATCCACTTCCAAGCTCGTTCAGATTGCTGGCTGAATTCAGTTTCTTGGGATTGTAGGACTGAGGCCCCCATTTCCTTGCTGGCTGTCAGCCAGGGGCCCATCTTTGCTCCTAGAGGCTGCCTGCATTCCTTCTCATGCTTTCCATGTGGCCCCTCCAGCAATAGCAGGTCAAGTCCCTGTGCTTTGTAATCTCTCTGGCTTTCCTTTCTCTTGTACATCTTTGACTCCAGCTGGAGAAAGTTCTCTGTTTTTAAGGGCTCATGTGATTACCTTGGGCTCCCCTAGATAATCCAGGCTAATCTCCCTATGTTAAGGTTTGTAACCTGCAAAGTACTTTTTGCCATATAACATAACGTATTTATAGGTTCCTGGGTTTAGGGCATGGGTGTCTTTGGGGTTATTCAAAACCTCTTACTTATTCAATCTGTATGCTAAGCAAATAATCCAAGAAGCTGGACTATGTGAAGAGGAATGTGGCATCAAGATTGGAGGAAGACTCATTAACAACCTGCAATATGCAGATGACACAGCCTTGCTTGCTGAAAGTAAAAAGGACTTGAAGCACTTACCGATGAAAATCAAAGACTACAGCCTTCAGTATGGACCGCACTGTTGACACGTAAAGAAAACAGAAATCCTCACAACTGGACCAATAAGCAACATCATGATAAATGGAGAAAATATTGAAGTCATCAAGGATTTCATCTTACTTGGATCCACAGTCAACGCCCATGGAAGCAGCAGATAAGAGATCAAACAACACATTGCATTGGGCAAATCTGCGCAAAAAGACCTCTTTAAAGTATTAAAAAGTAAAGATGTCGCTTTGAGGACTAAGGTGAGACTGACCGAAGCCATGGTATTTTCATTCACCTTAAATGCATGCGAAAGCTGGACAGTGAATAAGGAAGACCGAAGAAGAATTGACGCCTTTGAATGATGGTGTTGGTGAAGAATATCGAATATACCGCGGACTGCCCGAAGAACGAAAAAATCAGTTGGAAGAAGTACAGCCAGAGTGCTCCTTAGAAGCAAGGATACCGAGACTTTGTCTCGCGTATTTTGGACATGTTATCAGGAGGGACCGGTCCCTAGAGAAGGACATCATGTTTGGTAAAGTAGAGGATCAGCAAAGAAGAGGAAGGCCCTCGACAAGGTGGATTGATGCAGTGGCTGCAACAGTGGGCTCCAGCATGGCAAGGATCATGAGGGTGACGCAGGACCAGGCAGTGTTTCGTTCTGTGATACGCAGGATCGTTGTGAGTTACAACCAACTCAACGGCACCTAAAAACATAACAACAACGAGTTTTATAATTTTCTCGTAGGGTTCTTATATATCTTTTGTTAGGATAGTTTCTTATACTTGATGTTTTGCAATGCAGTTGTAAATGGTAAAGTTTTAATTTTTTATCCATTTATTTCTGTCATATAGCAAAATAATTTGTATTGGTTTCATATCCTGCAATCTTGACAAATTCTTATTAATTCTATTATTTTTTGTAGATTCTTGTTTATTTCTAAATCCAAAATCATATTATACGCAAATAATATCAGTTTTATTTTCTCAAACTGTACACCTTTTGTTTCTCATTTTTTTCCTTGCAAATTTATTAGCTGGCATTAATCTTGGGGTAGTTGCCAATTTGCCATTGATTTTCCCAAGACTGTAGCAGAAGATAGGAGCCCTGGTGGCTCAGTGGACAAATGCTCAGCTGCTTATTGAAAGGTCAGTGGTTCGAACCCACCAGTTGCTCCATGGGAGAAAACTATGGCAGTCTGCTTCCATAAGATTACAGCCTTGGAAGCCCCGTCGGGGAGTTTTTCTCAGAATTTGACTCAATGGCAATGGGTTTACATATAGCCGAAGAAAAGTTTTCTGCTTCTCTAGACCTGAAATTTGTTCCTGTGTATAAATCTTCAAACAAAGCACAAGATGTTTGACAGTAACTTTGAAAGGTTATTTGAAGAGTTACTTAGGCTGTTAGATGCTATGAATAACTCTCATCCTGGAACGGCTCATCCTTCATAGCGATTGGACATCTGGCATCTCTTAAATGAGTTTGCCTTATAAGAACAATAACGTGAAACCCAAATGTGCAACTCCAGAGGGAACACCATCCCCACGACTTTTCACATAATATGGAAAACACCCCATTAAAGGTGCCAGTTAGCCTTGTATAACTGCCACTGTTTTACCCTGGCCTGCTCCCCACCTCTGCCCTGAGTGCCACTGTTTACAAATACCTCCACAAAGTGTCTGTCACTTTACAAACTTACAACAACAAACCAAACAATTCATTTGATAAACCCATTTGCTTTTGATGAGTATTTCTATAAGCTCTAGAGTAGACGTCAATGAAATTAAATTTGGTGAATTAAAAATTCAGGATACCACCAGAAAAATGCTTCAAATTCTAGCTTTTAGAAAGTGGGGAAATGAGGCTGATATGTCAAAGAGCAAAGATAAGAGTCTGGGGGCTTTCAGGTGACTTTGAGACACATATGTGTCAGCTCTCAAATTTGAAAATAAATAGCTAAGGCCATGTTTTCCTTTATATCTCTATAAAATCTCAAGGTTTCTTTATTTTATTACCAAACTACTGAGCAGCTAGTACATGTGGGGCAGGGGGCCAGGCACTGAGGAAAAACGTCATCCACTGGTCTCTTAGAGCTACAGACTAGAGGAGGTGATGATTGTAACGGAAGATGGTGCAAAGTAAGCGTGCTGCGAGGTAAAAACAAAGTGATAGGGTGGGCAAAGGAGGCAGAGGTCAGACCCAGCTGACAGACATCAATCAGGAGAGGCTGCCTACCCTGAGGCAGTAGCACTGGTGGTGGAAGTTGAAGAACAGGTGGGGTTTTTTGAGCCAGAGAGGGAGATAGCTAAAGAAACTTCCCAGGTGGAGGGAATCAGCTCACATAGAGGCAGGAGACAAGAAAAAAAAATTTTTGTTGTTGTGGTAAAAATATATGTAAAACATTTTTTAAATGTACACTTCAGTGACATCGATAACGTTAATCATGTGTAACCATCACCCTTATCTATTGCCAAATTTTCCATCACCATTAGGATACTCAGTGTTTCCTGAGCAACAATTTCCTTTTCCCGTTCCCTCCCGCCCCTAGTAACCACTAATAAACTTTGGTCACTATACATTTGCCTATTCTTGATAGTTCATATAAGTGGCATCATACACATGTCCCTTTGTGACTGACTGATTCACTCAGCATAATGTTTTCAAGGTTCAAAATTTATGTTGTCTCAGGGGGAAGCAAGTGATGCAGCCTCAGAGGAACAGAGTACACATTTAGCGGAATCACCTTCAAGAAAGTTGGAGTACAGTTGTGAAGGTCCTAAAGGCTTGGGTGGCATTTTGGTACCAACTGGAGCTGCTCGTTAGGAAGAAGAATCTGTCTATGAGTTGTTGTTGTTAGTTGCTGTCGAGTCGATTCCGACTCATGGAGACCCCATGTGTGCAGAGTGGAACTGTGCTACTTAGGGTTTTCTAGGCTCTGACCTTTCAGAAGAAAATTGCCAGGCCTGTCTTTCAGGGTGTGGCTGGGTGAGTTTGAACTACCAACCTTTTGGTTAGTAGTACAGTGCTTAACCGTTTGCATCAGCTAACATCTAAGAGTTCGCTGCCTTTAAATGCTCTTTGGAATTGGGACTTTCACCAAGAATTCTTCAGCAAGCCCTAGGTCCTAAAGATTTTCTTCTATATTATCTTCTAAGTTTTATAGTTTTCCATTTAAATCTGACTCATCTTGAGTTAATTTTTATCTAAGGTATGAGGTTTTGAAGTTCATTTTTTGCCTTTGGATCATACAAATTCCAATGATTTCTTTAAAAGATTATCCTTCCTCCATTGAATTGCTTTTGTACCTTTGTTAGAAGTTACAAAATTCTGTTCCATTGATTTATGTTTGTCTCCCTCCACCAAGTACCTCACTGTCTTGATTACTGTAACTATATAATAATAAGTCTTGAAATTGGATAGAGTGATTTCTTCCACTTTATTCTTCTTTCTCAGAATTATTTTAGCTATTCTAGTTCTTTCACCTTTCCATATAAATTTTAGAATAATCTTGTCTCTGTCTACCAAATATCTTCCTGGGATTTTGATAAGAATTACATTAAACCTGTATATCAATTTGGGGATAATTGACATCTTTGCTATGTTGAGTCTTTCAATCCATTAACACGAATGTCTCTACATTTAATTAGTTCTTCTTTGATTTTTTTCATCAGTGTTTATAGTTTTCAGCATACACATCCTGAATATGTTTTGTTAGATTTAAGAAATAAACATTTCTCTTTTTTTAGTGATTGTAAATAGTATTTTTAATTTCAGTTTGTATGTGTTCACTGCTAGTATATAGAAATGCAGCCAATTTTTGTATGTCGATATTGTTTGTATTCTGGGACCTTGCTGAATTCACTTATTAGTTTTAGTTTTTTTTTAACATACATTTTCTGTGTAGACCATCATAGCATTTGCAAATTGGGACAGTTTTATCTCTTCCTTTCCCATCTGTATGCCTTTTATTCCTTTTTCTTGCTTTATTGAGCTGTTAGAACTTCCAGTACTGTACTGATAGAATGGTGAGAATGGACGTCTTTCTTTGTCTTGTTCCTGATCTTAGGAGGAAAGCAGTATGATAGTAACTGTAGGTTTTTTGTAGATATTCTTTATCACATTGAAGGGGTTTCCTCTACTTCTGATGTTCTTACAGTGTTTATCATAAATTGGTGTTGAATTTTGTCAGATGCTTTTTCTGCAGTTAAGACATCATCTTCTTTAGTCTGCTAATATGGTGGATTACCTTGACTGATTTTTGAATATTGAACCAGCCTTGCATCCCTGGAATAAACTCTACTTGGTCATTGTATATAATTCTTTTTATATATTGCTCGATTCTATTTGCTACTATTTGTTAAGGATTTTTTCATCTGTTTTCATGAGAGATATTCATCTATAGTTTTTCTGTGACCTCTTTGTCTTGTTTTGGTATCAGGATAGTACTGGCTTCATAGAATGAAGACATGGTATAGAATTGGTGTTAATTCTTTAACTGGTAGAATTCTCCAGCAAAACTCTTTGAGCCTGGGAATTTCTTTTTCAGGAGATTTTTAATTACAAATTTAATTTCCTTAATAGTTACAGAGCCATTTAAATTTAAATTACCTATTTCATATTGGGTGAATTGTAGTGGTGTGTACTTTTTTGAGGAATTGGTCCATTTTATCTTAAGTTGTTGAATTCATGTACATAGAATTGTTTATAGTATTCCATTATTATCCTTTTGATGTCTGCAGGGGCTATAGTAATATCCCCAATATTAATAATTTGTTTCTTCTCTTTTTCTTCTTGTCAGTCTTGCTAGGTAGAGGATTGTCAATTGTATTGATATTTTCAAAGAACCAGGTTTTCTCTTTTTTTCCATTGATTTTCTCTATTATTTTTCTGTTTTCAATTTCATTGATGTCATGTTTATCTTATTTTCTTCCTTCTGCTTGCTATAAGTTTATTTTGCTGTTATTTTTCTAGTTTCTTGAAATGAAAACTTAGATTATTGATTTGAGACTTTTCTCTTTTCTAGTGTAAGCGCTGCTTTAGCCGCTTTCCACAAATTTTGAAGCATTGCTTGTTCATTTTCATTCAGTTCAGTGTATATTTTTATTTCCCTCAAAAGTTCCTCTTTGACTCATGGATTATTTAGAAGCATGTTATTTAGTTTCCAAATATTTAGAGATTTTCTTGTTATCATTCTGTTATTGATTTCTAGTTTGATTTCATTGTGATCAGAGAAGATGCACTGTATGATTTCAGTTCTTGAGGTTTGTTTTATGGACCAGGATATGTTCTATCTTGCTGTATGTTCTGTGGGTGCTTGAGAAGACTATGTATTCTTCCATTTTTGGGTGAAACGTTCCACAAATGTTGATTCAGTCTTGTTGGTTGATGTTGAGTTCTGTGTCCTTACTGGTTTTCTGTCTAGTTTTTCTACCAATTGTTGAGAGAGGGGTATTGAAGTTTCCAGAATAGTTGTGGATTTGTCTGCTTCTTTCAGTGCTATCAATTCTTGCTGCACATATTTTGCAGCTCTGCTGTTGGGTGCATATGCACTTACGATTGCTGTATCTTCCTGGTAATTTACCCCTTTATCATTATGTAATGTCCCTCTCCGTCTCTACTAATTTACTTTGCTCTAAATTCTACTTGATCTGATATTAATATGTTGTTGTCATTGTTGTTAGGTGTCATCAAGTTGGCTCCAGTTCAGAGTGGCCCCATGTATAACAAAACAAAACACTGCCCAGTCCTGTGCCATCTGTACAATCGTTGTTATGTTTGAGCCCGTTTTTGCAGCCATTGTGTCACTCTGTCTCGTTGAGGGTCTTCTTCTTTATCACTAATCCTCCACTTCACCAATTATAATGTCCTTCTCCAGAGATTGGTCCCCTTTCATAGCATGTCCAAAGTAAGCAAGATGAAGTCTCACCATCCTTGCTTCTAAGGAGCATTCTGGCTGTGCTTCCACCAAGACAGATTTGTTCGTTCTTCTGGCAGTCCATGGTATGTTCAGTATTCTTCATCAACACCACAATTTAAATGCATCAATTCTTCTTTGGTCTTCTTGTTCATTGTCCAGCTTTCGCATGCATATGATGCGATTAAAAATATTGTGGCTTGGGTCAAGCACATGTTAGTTATCAAAGGGATATCTTTGCTTTTTAGCACTTTAAAAAGGTCTTTTGCAGCATATTTGCCCAGTGCAATACGCCGTTTGATTTCTTGACTGCTGCTTTCATGGGCGTTGATTGTGGATTTAAATAATACGAAATCCTTGACAACTTCAATGTCCATTTATCATGATGTTGCTTATTGGTCCAGTTGTGAGGATTTTTGTGAGGATTTATGTAGAGGTGTAATCCATACTGAGGGCCGTAGTCTTTGATCTTCATCATCAGTAAGTGCTTCAAGTCCTCTTCACTTTCAGCAAGCAAGGTTGTGTCATCTGAATATTGCAGGTTGTTAATGAGCCTTCCTTCAATCCTGGTGCCTCATTCTTCTTCATATATAGTCCAGTTTCTTGGATTCTTTACTCAGCATATAGATAGAATAAGTACGGTGAAAGGATACAACCCTGACATATACCTTTCCTGATTTTAAACCATACAGTATCCTCTTGTTCTGTTCGAACTACTACTTCTTTATCTATGTACAGGTTCCTCATGCGCACAATTAAGTGTTCTGGAATTCCCATTCTTTGCAGTATTATCCATAATTTGTTACGATTCACACAGTCAAATACCTTTGCATAGTCAAAACACAGGTAAACATCTTTCTGGTATTCTCTGCCTTCAGCCAAGATCCTTTGACATCAGCAGTGATAGCCCTCATTCTACATCCTCTTCTGAATCTGGCTTGAATTTCT
The DNA here is from genome assembly GCA_030035585.1 of Dugong dugon. Lineage (NCBI taxonomy): Eukaryota > Metazoa > Chordata > Mammalia > Sirenia > Dugongidae > Dugong > Dugong dugon. The sequence continues at coordinate 22,024,805 of CM057481.1, read as the reverse complement.
GGCAGTTCCCAGTCCATGTATTACTATAGCCATTTTTGAATTATTTTCAGCAAAATTTTGCTTGCATGTGATACTAATGATATTGTTCAATAATTTCTGCATTCCATTGGGTCACCTTTTCTTGGAATTGGCACAAATATGGATCTCTTCCAGTTGGTTAGCCAGGTAGCTGTCTTCCAAATTTCTTGGCATAGATGAGTGAGTGCTTCCAGTGTTACATCCATTTGTTGAAGCCTTTCAGTTGGTATTCCATCAATTCCTGGAGCCTTGTTTTTCACCAATGCCTTCAGTGCAGCTTGGACGTTTTCCTTCAATGCTATTATTGGTGCTTGATCATATGCTGCCTTCTGAAATGGTTGAACATCAACCAATTCTTTTTGGTACAGTGACTGTATTCCTTCCATCTTCTTGTGATGCTTCCTGTGTCACTCAATTTTTTGCCCATAGAATCCTTCAATATTGCAACTTGAGGCTTGGATTTTTTCTTCAGTTTTTCAGCTTGAGAAATGCTGAACGTGTTCTTCCCTTTTGGTTTTCTAGCTTCAGACCTTTGCACATTTTATTATATTTTGTCTTGTCTTTTCTAGCCACCCCTTGAAATCTTCTGTTCAGCTGTTTTACTTTCTTCATGTATGATTTCCTTTATGTTATCCCACAACTCTTCTGGTCTTTGGTCATCAGTAGTCAGTGCATCAGATCTATTCTTGAGATGATCTCTAAATTCAGGCAAGATATATTCAAGATTGTACTTTGGCTCCATGGACTTGTTTTAATTTTCTTCTGCTTCACTTGAACTTGCATATTAATGGTCTGTTCCACAGTCAGCCCCTGGTGTCCTGTGTGATGATATTGAGCTTCTCCATGATCTTGCTCCACAGATGTAGTCAATCTGATTCCTGTGTATTCCATCCAGGAAAGCCCATGTGTATAGTTGCTGTTTGTGTTGTTGAAACAAGGTATATCCTACTTGTATAACAATAGACACATAGATCAATGGAATAGAATTGAGAGTCCTGAAATAAACTCACACATCTATGGTCAACTGATTTTTGACAAGGGTGCTAAGTCCATTTGATGGGGAAAGAAGAGTCTAATAAACGATGTTTGGAAAATTGGATTTCCACGTGCAGAAAAATGAAACAGGATCCATGTCTCACACCATACACAAAAATTCAAAATAGATTAAGGACCTAAATATGCAAACAAAAACCATAAAATTCGGAGAAGAAAATGCAGGAGCAGTGTTGTTGGGACTAGCTTTTAACAACAGATTATCTAATATAATAACAAAAGCACAAAAGGCAAAAAACAAAATAAATACATGTGACCTTATAAAAATTAAAACCTTTGTTCATCAAAAGACTTTACCAAAAAAGTGAAAAGACAAGCTTCAGATTGGGAGAATATTCTTCAGACTGCAGTAGTTCGTAAAAACTATTTATTTCTTCATCTTTGGCATTAGTAGTTGGTGCGTGAATTTGTTTAATAGTCATACCAACTGGTCTTCCCTGTAGATGTATGGATATTATCCTGTCACTGACAGTATTGTACCTCAGGATAGATCTTGAAATATTCCTTTTGACAATGAAGGTGATACCATTCTTCTTCAATTTGTCATTCCCGGTATAGTAGACCAAATGATTGTCTAATTCAAAATGGTCAATAGCAGTCCATTTCAGCTCTCTAATGCCTAGGATATTGATCTTTCAGTGTTTCATCTCATTTTTGATGACTTTCACTTTTCCTTGATTCATACTTTGTATGCATCATACATTCCATGTTCCAATTACTAATGGATGTTTGCAGCTTTTACTTCTCATTTTGAGTCATACCACATTAGCAAATGAAGGTCCTGAAAGCTTTACTCCATCCACATCATAAAGGTCAACTCTATTTTGAGGAGGCAGCTTTTCCCCAGTCATATTTTGAGTGCCTTCATACCTGAGAGGCACATCTTCCAGCCTGTATTGAACAGTGTTCTGTTTTTATCCATAAGATTTTCATTGGCTAATTTTTCTTTCGAAGTAGATTGTCAGATCCCTCTTCATAGTCTTTCTTAGTCTCGAAGCTCCTCTGAAACCTGTCCACCATAGGAGACCCTGCTGGTATTTGAAATACTGATGGCATAGCTTCCAGCATCACAGCAACATGGAAGCCACCACAGTATGACAAACTGACAGACAGATAATTGGATATTAATATAGCCACTCCTTCCTCTTGATTAATTTTTGCATGGTATATTTTTTTAATCCTTTTACTTTTAACCTACCTATATTGTATTTGAAGCATATAGTTGGGTCATGATTTTTAATTTACTCTGCCAGTCTCTTTCAACTGATATATTTACACTACTTATATTTAATGTAATTATTGATATGGTAGGGCTTAAGACTGCCATATCCTCCCTCCCCCATTATTCTGTCTGGTTTCTTTTTCTTGGCTTCCTCTGAGTTACTTAAATTTTTTAGAGTTCTATTTTTATTAACTGTGGTGTATCTCTTTATATAGATTTTTAGTGGTTGCTTTAGGTGTTACAACACACACACACACACACACACACACACACACACACACACACACACACAAACAATGCATCACGGTCTGTGGTGTTTTCATTTTACTAGTTTGAGTGAAGACTAGGAACTCTGCCTCCCTTTACACGTCTTTACTTACTCTTCCCCATTTGTAATATAATTGTCTTAAATATTTCTTCTGTGTACATCGAGAACCACATTAGATATTGCTATAATTTTTGCTTCAACCACCAAGCATAGTTCAGAAAACTCAACTGAACATCTGTTGTATTTAAACTTATTTTTTTTCCTTTGTTCGTTCTTCATTCTTGATGTTCCAATAGTCCTTCTTTTATCATTTTATCATTTCCGCTAGTCATTCTTTTAAAGTAGGTCTGCTGGTGATAAATTCTCTTAGTTTATCTTCATCTAAGAATGTCATAATTTCCCCTTCATTCCAGAAGGATATTTTCATTGGGTTTAGAATTCTGGGTTGACAATTCTTTATTTTCCAGCACTTGAAAAATTTTGTGCCACTTCCTTGTGACCTCTATAGTTTCTGATGAGAAATCTGATGTCTTTTAAATGGTTTTTCCTCTATAGGTAAGTCATTGTTTCTCTTTAGCTGCTTTCAAGAATTTTTCTGTGTTTTTAGGTTTAAGAAGTTTGATTATGATGAGTTTTGATGTGGATTTTTTGGGGTTTATCCTGTTTGGGATTAACTCAGCTTCTTGAATTTGTAGGTTTTAGGGTTTGGGTTTTTTTTTCTTCGAACGTGGGGAAAATCTTAGCCATTATTTCTTCAAATACTTTTTTACCTCGACTGTCTTTCTCCTCTACTTCTGATACTTCAATGGCATGAATATTAAATGTTGTTTTTATAGTCTTAAATATTGTTTTTATGGTTTTCCTATCTATTTTCTCTCTGTTGTTTGGATTGAGTAATTTCTATTGTTTTCAGGTTCACCAATTCTTTTCCTCTGTCGTCTCCACTGTACTGTTGAGCCCATCACTGAGCTTTTTGTTTCAGTTATTATATTTTTTAGTTCTAAAATTTCCATTTGGAAATTTTATCTTCTAATCTTCTATTTATTTGCTGAGACTTTCCATTTTTCCGTTTGTTTCAAGTGTGTTCGTAATTGTTCCTTGAAGCATTTTTATGATGGCTGCTTTAAAATCCTTACCAGATAATGTTAACATTTGTGTCATCTCGTATTGGCATCTGTTGATTGTCTTTTCTCATTCAGTTTGACACTTGCTTATTTCTTGGTATGATTAATGATTTCTGATTGAAACCTATACATTTCTAGTATTATTTTAGGACTCTGGATCTTGTTTAAACCTTGTATTTTATCAGGCCTTCTCTGATACTAGGAGTCCCTGGGTGGTGCAGTTGATTAACGTGCTTGGCAGCTAACTGAAGGGTTTGAGGTTTGAGTCCACCCAGAGGCACCTCAGAAGAAAGACCTAGTGATCTACTTTGGAAAAAGTCAGCCATTGAACACCCTATGGAACATAGTTATATTCTGATACACATGGGGTTGCTGTAAGTAGGAACTGACTGCCGGCAGTTGGTACTGGTTTCTGATAACTGCTGCAGTAGGTGAAAGTGGGCACTGTCTCTTTACTTCCGGGGAGGGTTGGAAGTCCAGGTTCTCCAAGTAGCATCAGTTGATGTTGGTGTCAGGGGAGGATTTCCTTGTTGCTGTTGGGCAGGTGTAGGAATTCAGACTCCTTACTGGGCCTCTACTGATATCACCCTGGCTGAAGTGGGAGGGTCACCTTGTTGTTACTGGTTGGGGGTGAAAGTTCCGGCTCCCCACGTGGTCTCTTCTGACACCACAAGGGTGGCCTTAGTAGCACTGAAAGGTGGTGAAAGTCCTTACTGTCCACAAAGCCTCTTCTGACACCACCCCAGAGAAGAGGGAATGGAAGTCCAGGCTCTCCATGTGGTTTCCATTGACACTGCTGAGAGAGGGCCAGTCAGTTGTAAGGGGAGTTTCCTCAGGGGTGTGGCCTACATCTAATATATATGGACATTCTGCCAGAGTTCGCTGGCTTTTGTTCGTTCTAGATCCTGCATCTGGCTTTTTGTCATCTGACCTCCGGTTCTTGGGACTTGAGCCAGTGACCTGCCATATTGCTCATTACTGCCTGGCAGGGATAAAGATCCCAGCTCCCCATTCAGCTTCCTCTGATACCACTCTGGTGGGGAGGTTGGGGTGCCTTGTAATAGCCTGGCAAAGGTGTATGTCTAGACTCTCCACAAAGCCTTTGCTAGTGGGTGTGGAGCTGCTGTTTTCTCCATGGTGCTGGCTGAAGAATACCAGTTGTTATCTAAAAGTTTTCTTACTTTCTGGGCTTCCCTCTCGTGGTCTTTTGGTTAGAGAAAACAGGCTTTTCTTAGGCCTCCCTCCTACCCCACTGGCATTTCCCGATTCCAGCTTTGGGATATATGAGGCGAAAAGAAAACCCAGGGAACTCACCACTGTGTCTTTCCTCCATCCCTGAGGTCCCTAGTTGGCCTACCTTCTTTTCTTCATTTTTCAGAGTCTTCTTATGTTTATTTTATGTGATGCCCAGAGTTTTTGGTTGTACTTAGCAGAAAACAAGAGACAAAAGTACATCTACTCCATCTTTCCAGAAACAGAAGACGGCATCTATAATCTTGAAACCCTTACCCCTCCTGTGAGATTCTGATCTGTGCCTGCCTACCCTCAACCCTTCTCTTAAAAATTATTGCACTAAAGATCTTCAAAATAAGTTTCTATAATTTTTTAAAGCTTATAGTTTTCTTTCTTGGTCTGTGTCACCCTTAAAATCTTTCAAGCCTGTGCAGGTCTCTACTGCTCTTTGCTTATGGAGTTTGCAAGCAGCAGAACAGCTCACTCTGGGCACTGCTGTCCCTGTTTGCATTCACAGAGCTGATGAATGATGTTTCCTCTTCTTCTGGATCCATGCCCATATCTAGCAGAGAGCCCTCATATTGTTTAGAAAACCTAGAGAACGGGCCTCGTGAAAACATCTTTCAGATGACTCTGTCCTGTTGATCCTCGAACTTTCAAGTATGTTGCAGATAAAATTAATGTTTATTCTCTTCTAGAAAAATGAAACAATTGTAGGAAACCGGTTTGGCTCAGGCAGCTGAAATACTGGCATCTTCTCAACTAGACTGATAACAAATTGCAACTCAAGCTCATTAATCTCATCTGTAGTTTAATGGAGGGCTTTCTGTTCCCCACTGTCTAGTTAGAAAAGCTGTCTGTATTGTTAGACTGCCGTGATGAAATTCTTGTCAGCTGGCAAAGAACAATTACCAGGAAATTAAGTAATTTGTTGCTTCTTGTCTGATTATGGATAGTTCACAGAATCTTGTACGGTCTGTAGCAGGGGACAGCTTTCAGGTTACCATAAAAATGATAATGTTCAAAAAACATTGTTCAAGAAAATAGCAAAAAGAAGAGATCACTGATCAAGCTATTTTTGGTTCAGCAAGATAGTGTGACTTGTCTCTAAAACTGTAAAAACCACGATTTCCCTTCAGTTAGTACTCATTCTCTAAATTGGCTTCAGGAGCACGTACAACATGTACCTTTAAAATTACTTAAGAATTTAGCTATAGCGCTAGATTGAAAAACAAGACCTTTAAGAGTAAAATTCATGCTCTATAAAATTACAGTGTCTAGCATTTGTCATTTTCAATATTCATTAAATGCTCATTTTCAGTCTGAAGTTAGTCCTGAGATGAAGGAACTTAATTGCATAAAAGTGACTTCTTTGACAAATGTTAGGTTCAAGATTAATTAATCACCCTAATATTAACACCTGTTCCCTCAGCCCTGCAAATGGGGAGGAGAACAGGGAAGGTGAAGGAGGCCAGAGGCAAAACCTTGGCGAAGATGCAATATAACAGATGGTTGAAGGAAGAGGAATAAGAGGAGGCAGCAGAGAGGAAGTGGCCAGTGAGGCTAAGGAAACTTGGGCAATGGAAGTCATGGGGGAGAACAGTTGAGGACGGAGGAGGTGGCCTCGGAGAAGAGGTAGCCAGGACAGGGACCCCTGACTGGGCTTGTAGATGACAGGGAGTTGCCTGGGAAGATGCAAGTGAAATGGAATAAAGCAGAAGATCTGGAAAGGGTCCAGAGTACTGGGATGCAAGCAGAGGTGAAGGTCAGGGGTAGGTTGCCTCTCTTTCCCTTCAGAGACAGATGGAAAGGAGTGGGATGTGGGGTAGGAATGAAAATTCAGAGAAATCTTGCTTAAGAGAGGAGAGACTATGAAAAGGCCCACTATAGATAGCTTTAATCTTCTCATTAATAAAGGAGAGGTCATGCTGCCTAGTCCAGTAGTGGCACATAGTTGGCACTCAATAAATGTCTTAAAATGATTCAGTGAATGAATGCGTAAATGAACAAACTGTGATGGTTAAGGTTGTGTGTCAGCTTGGCTGGGCCATGATTCTCAGTGGTCTGAGACATTAACAGCCTTGAGTTGGGTGAAAAATCTCTTTTTTTCTGTTCTTAGCCCCACCATTTTCACTCTCACTCTAGCCAATTGGTGAATCTCTTAGGGTAAGGACTGGGTAGTAGACCCTTAGTGAATGTTTTTTCATTAGTGGATTAAATGAGGGAAAAACTTAGAATGTCGACCTAGCAATATACCAGGCAGTAAAAGAAGTGGTGTCAAGTGTGCCTCCTTCTGGAAAATCACCATTGGTTTCGGATGGAGATGCCCATGGTTCTTAACTTACCTTTGAAGGTTTGGAGGTTCTGCGTGCAGGTTCGTTAGAACACTTTGTACAGTGTGAACTGGGGCAACATTTCTCATCTGAAGCTTTATTTGACAACAATTATAGGTAAGCTAGACTGTAGTTCTAGGAGCAAAGGCACTCACCTTTTTTAAAAAGCCCGTTATATTTCAGAAAATTAGCAAGGGTTCTGTCTCAAGGTTTTCATTTGCTTTTTAAATATAATGAGACTTGACCCCTGTATTTTGATGTATTGTTGTCCACACTGGGCCGAACAGTGTTGGAAAGGCAGACTAACTCTCTCCATATCCCTTGATCTTCACAACAGTTACAGCATCTCAGTGTCCAGATGAGGAAAGTGAGGCCCAGAGAAATGAGTCATTTGTCCAGGGTTGCCAGCAAGTCCCTGGCAGAGCCAGTGTTCAGACCCAGCCTTGGAGCTGCTGACCCTGTGGACCTTCCATCCCTTGTCCTCCACCCACCCTCAGGAGCTGACAGCCCATTTGGAAAGGTGAACAAAACTTTGGGACTTAAATAACAGGGCCAAGTGATCTGTGTTAGGTCCTGAATGAGAGGTGGGTAGTTGGTATTTAGCCTCAGCTCAACGAGCAGGAGCATGGAGGGCTAGGCCTCCCATGCAACACCTGTGGCCTGGGCAGCAGACTGATTCAGCCCCAAACTGTGGGGAAGGGCGTCTGGTGACTCTTGTATGCCCTCGGTGCCCCTGCCATCACCATCCTTACCTCAGTCGTGAGCTAGGCTTTACCTACGTTGTCTCATTTAATACTCGCATCCATCCCTGGATTTGGTCCAATTATTGGTCGGTGAAAAAGAGGAAGACCCTCAACGAGACAGATTGACACAGTGGCTGCAACAATGGGCTCAAGCATAACAATGATTGTGGGGATGGCACAGGACCGGGCAGTGTTTCGTTCTGTTGTACATAGGGTTGCTATAAGCTGGAACCAACCTGATGGTACCTGACAACAACAACAAAATTAATGTATTAGTTATCTATTGCTGCATAAGAAATTGCCCCAAAACTCAGTAGCTTAAAAAAATAGGCACTTACTATCTCACAGTTTTGTGGGATTGAATCCAGGCATGGCTTATCTGGGTCCCCTGGTCTAAGGTCTCTCCTAAGGCTGTAGTCTGGGCCAGGGCTGGGGTCTCATCTGAATACTCCAGTTGGATAGGATCTACTTCTAAGCTCATTCATGTGGTTTCTGCTGCTGGACTGAGGCTTGTTCCTCACTGGCTGTTGGCCAGGGGCCTCCCTCACTCAATTCCTTGTCATGTGGCCTCACTATAGGGCAGCTCACAACATGACAGCTGGCTTTCTTCAGAGCAGGAGAGAGAGAGAGAGAAAGAGAACGCTCAAGACAGAGGCCACAGTCCCTGTGTGTGGTGCAATTAATTACTTTTGTGTGTGGCCTTTCTAGCCGTGGTCTTGTAACTCCTACCTCGGTGACTGGGCAGGAGTGTGTGATAGGGTAATTGTGGCCCTCCAAGGGGATTGGTCAGTTTTGCCTTGAAAGAGAGTCAATTCCAGAGCAGAGAGGAGGAACCCACCACCACCAAGGAAGGAGAGACCTGGCAGCAGGAGACAGCGCGGTAGGCTTCCCGGCCCGCGGGAGAGGAAAAGCTGAGTGCCTTTGGGCAGAGGCCGAGGGCCAGGGAGAGATGTGCCTGCGAGCACAGCTGGGGAGAGGCTATCTGGATGGAAGAACTGTATCCTGAGTATTCCTGAGCCTGAATGGTAACTGTTACTTCCCTAATAAGCCCCGTAATTGTGAGTATGGTCTGTGAGTTCTTTGTGGCCATTGCAATGAATTATCGAACGCAGTAGATAGTGCTGTGAGAGGGACAGTTGGTGCCAGAAATGGTAGAGATGGTGGAGAGAGGAGGTGTGTCTGACCTCCACCTCATAGGAATCAGCCTTGGGCTGTTGATCTTGGTTCTCCTTCCCCCTTGTGGGGTTGGAGGAGGCCAGACATTGCCTCTACACCGTTTTTTACACTGTGTAATCTAATCTCAGAAGTGACATCCAATCACTTTTGCTGGATTCTGTTCATTGGAAGCGAGTCTCTAGGTCCAGCCCATACCCAAGGACAGGAGATTACATAAGGGCGTGAATATGAGGAGGCAGGGATCACTGGGGCCACTATAAAGGCTGCCTACCATAACTAATGAGAAAAATGAAGCACTGATATGGTCAAGTCACTTGCCCAGAGAATCACACGATTCTTGGGTAGGATCTGAACCCTGCCAGCTTGGCTGTGGGACCCCTGCCTTCCTCATTACTCACAGGCAAACGTGTCTGCTTGGTTCCTTTCACACCTCCTGAGGGTGCTCTCAATAATAGCAACTAGGAAGGTGGGTAGGCCAGCCTGGGCCTCTTACCTGGGACTGTGGACAGTGACCCCCTCCTCCTTGTCCCCATGATATAGTCTGCATTTAGGTTGGGCCCTACCCTTCAGGATATGGGTCATCAGTGTCAGTTTGGTGGGTACACACAAAGGTTGCCCAGGGGCTTTGGAGGTGATCGTGGTGGGTCCCCCTCAGTGGTGACACCAGGACAGTTTATTTGTCTGTAGAGCACCATCTTCTAGTTCCTTTAAACTCCACTGTTTGAGTCAGCCAATGCACAGTTGGGCCCTTCTCAAGGTGATGTTCACTACCTGATGCCCGTCTGAGTCAGGAACATTAATGCAAGTTGGATGGATTAAAAAAAAAAAAAAAAAAAAAAAAAGCCCTAAAGAAAAACAAAAGTACCATATGCATCTGAGGCCAGTTCCTGGGCCTGTGAGCTGGGCTGTGCCTTCAGAACCCCTCCCTGTAGAGAACCTGGGGAGGAATAAAAGGCAAGGCCATTACTCTTAAGTTCTCTTTTGATCTGTTGCAGTAAAGAGCAGATGACAAAAGTACACATTACAAAAGATCATCTTTTAAAAGGCATGCACTTGCCTCTTTCCTCTGTTTCCAAGATTCACTGTTTTGAAGGCAGGCGGTGCAGTGAGACTGGAGAGAGGGGAGGCGATGCCTTGTTGCTGGAAACTGTTGCGCACCTTTCGTACCTTGTTTATTTTGCAGTGTACCAGGCTGCAGAAAGACTAACTTGGCAAGTGTATTGCCTCCGGTTTTTATTTGTTTTGTTTTGTTACATTCTTGATAACCAACCAACCAACCAACCCATTGCCATCGACTCGATGATTCCAAATCATAGTGACCCTATAGGACGGAGTAGAACTGCCCCATAGGGTTCCCAAGGCTGAATCTTTATGGAAGCAGGCTGCCACATCTTTGTCCTGCCAAGCGGGCTGGTGGGTTCCAGCCGTCAACCTTTTGGTTAGCAGCTGAGCACTTCAGCCACTGTGCCACCAGGGCTCCTTGACGGGTAACCTAAGTATTGTGAGGTTGCAATGCAAATTAAGTGCATGATGGCTTTGGCTGATTTTAGCTATCCTGTGATCTGAGACCAATCACTCTGAGATGCAACTGGACCAAGAAGCAAAGACCCAACCAAATCCTGCCTGAGCAGAAGGGGCAATGGGAGGTGATCTAGCAGGCTCTCCCCACGGGGGCCTGGAGGTCTGCCACCAGAGGTGACTGAGACCAGCCTTGTGTGGATTTCTCCATCTAGGTCATGTGTTTTGGTCTTTTACTTGTAAACATCATCTCTTTTTGGTCAGAAAACCAGTATTTGTAAGAAATTGTTGTTGTTAGTTGATAGGAAGCTATTTTTACCCCAGCCCTCTCCTTTCCCTTTCCCTTTGCCCCAGTAGTCTGATGGGGGCAATATCCTTCCTCTCTGAGTGTTGTGATAATGAAGCCAATCCCTTCCATGATACACTCTTTGAATGAAGTAACACTGGTTGATGCCTCCTGTGTGCCCAGCATTGCACTTGACATACACCGAAACACCAAACACGTTGCCGTCAAGTTGATTCTGACTCATGGCGACCTCGTGTTCAGAGTAGAACTGCTCCATAGAGTTTTCTTGGCTGTAATCTTTATGGAAGCAGATCGCCAAGCCATTCTTCCTCGGCACTGCTGGGTAGGTTCAAACCACCGACCTTTAGGTTAGCAGCCAATCGTAAACCTGATGTGCCACCCAGGGACTTTGTGCTCTACATACATTATCATATTTCATCCTCACAAGAAGCCTCTGAGATGGGCTTTATTACCTGTTTTCTAGATAGGGAAACTTAGGTATGGCCACAAAGCCAGTGATGATGCCAGGACTTGAACCCAAGTCATGGCTCTAAAGTGGATTGTCTTCCCCTTAGACCATGCTCTCTCAGACTCTTTTCCTGGAGCAAGAAGTGTTAGCCTGAGGAGACCTCAGTGGGATACGCAGAAGGTGGCTGACTGCCGTGATTCTTCCTCCAAGGACCAGATGTTTTTTTATAGCAGGGACAGGAAGGTAGACTTCTGTGGCTCAGCCTTCTTGGACTTCGTCATTGCCGAATCACTCTGCTGCAGGAACAAGGCTGGCTTTGTTATTAATTTGTACCGTCACTGAGGTGTGGGTGGCGGGTCTCAGAGGATGAGGTCTTGAGCCTCACTTGTGTTCTGAGAGAGTTCACCTTCTATGTTGGCCTCGGTGTTTGGATGTGAATGTGCAAAATATTTTTAATGCTAAAAGCCAGGTATTGTAGAATGTAAAATTGCAGTGTGAAGGAATGATTCCAGTTGAGATACCGGATGTGTAAATTAGGTCTCTTGGCAGCTAGATTGCGCTTTCCAGGGCTCAAGGGGATAAAGAAGTTGACATCTTTATAGAGATCTATGTGGATTGTGGCTGAATTGCCGTTGCTTTTGAAGCTATAACTTTGAATTACCTGACTTTTTGCGTTAAAGGCAAGGGTGCATTAACGTAGGTGTTGGCTTATTTGGAAAGCAGGGCAAAGGAAAGCACAGGATGAAAAGGGATTTGGGGACTCATGAAGAACTTTCATTTGACTTCCCTGGTGATGTCACTAAGAAGTCTTCCTGAGTTGCTGCCCTCCCACAGTGTGGGCAGATGTGGGCATCAGGAAGCCCCACAGACATAGGGCTCCCCCCAGGTCACAGGCACAGCTGGCTTTGGACAACCAGCTGATAATCTGTAAACATTTCTTTGTTCACCAGCTATCTCATGGGAGGGGATGAAGTGATGCTGTATCAGGAAAAACTATAATATGCCTCTCTAACTTCAAAATAGGACATTTATTATATAAATATATTTCAAGAAATTTTCCAGGTCAGACAGCTTCTTAGAGGCATGCTAAATGATTTAAAACTTAGATAGTAAGATCACTTGGTCATTTCCAGTGATCAGCATTATGCACGCATTATAGTTTCGAAGAATCTCATCTGCCTGTAGCCCCAACCTTTGCTTGTCTCTCCTCGGTGTTGATAGAAAGACCTGTGGCTGCATCAGGCAGCTTTCCTGTGTGTGCTGCAAGACGTGCTCAGCAGAGATGGGGCTGCCCCAGCTAGAGAAGGGAGACCGGAGGCAACTGACAGTCATGCTCCTCTTTGCCCCATGATGCTTTATCTAATTTATCACTTTTTGTGGAATGCTCACCAGAGGATTGCTTGGCTCAGTCTTCTTTAATCTGACTGTGGTTACAGACTCAGACTAAAAGATCTAAACCCTTGGAGCAGGGTTTCTCATTCTTGGCACTATTGACATTTGCAGCTGGATTATTCTTGGCCGTGTGCGGCTGCTCTATGCTTTGTAGGCTATTTCGCAGCATCTTTGTCCCCTGCTCACTAGGTGCCAATAGCACCCCCTCCCCTTCAGCTGTGACAGCCAAAAAATGTCTCTAGACATTGCCAGATGTCCCTTGGGGGGCAAAATTGTCCCAGTTGAGAATCCCTGCTTTAGAGAGAGGCTTTGTGGCTGCTGAAACCCCCAGAAGGCCCTTGTCTATAGGACTAGGTTTTGAGTAAGTAGTTCCCAGTGAAACTATGTGAAAGGGGAGTCGATTTCTAGCTAGTTGACTAAAAGCTTTTCATTTTAGAAAGATGTCTGATGATTTTGACTGAGACGAGGCATTTGGAGACTACAGATAGCTGATTTTTTTAAATCAGCAAATCAAGGGTGGTTCCGGAAGGGTTCTCTGGCTTTTTCAGGAAACGTGTTTCTGAGCAGAGTCTATTCCCGACCACGTTTGTAGTTCTTATGACGCTGGACTACTGGTGCGCCTTGTGAGCGCCTGCTCTGGCATTTCTTCACTGAAGGGACATTCCTGAGGGACTGTTGTGGGCCCTGTGTGCAGCCCAGGATGGGCATGTAATGGACAGGAGCACGGTCTCTGTCCTCAGGGCACTCCCAGCCTCCTCAGGACAAGTCAGGCACTTCAGCATGATAGGACAGGTGTCTGTCTTTCATGTACTTGTGTTGTGAACATGCATTCCCATAAAACCATCAGTGATTGGAATGATGATCCTGAAGCAGGGATTTTTCAAGCTGTATTCTTTTAGCCGCTGGTATTACATTCTTTTCAAAGGACATGTGCAGAAACCCAATGCAGTCATGTGCCACATAACATGCGTTCAGGCAACGTCTCACCGCATATATGTCTGTGGTCCTATAAGGTTTTGATAGAGTTCAGAAATCCTGACTGGAGAACGGGGCTTAGCGGACGTAACCGACATAGGGAACGAATAGCTTCCAACATGCAACGAATACATCTCACGTCCCTTGTACACAAAGTGATTGAGCTGCCAGGAGTATAATGGTGCAGTGCATATATAACCTATAACACATATGTCTTTGTAGTCATAATAAGCACCTATGTTAATGGCTTATATGTGTACTGTACTTTCTGTCATTATTTTAATGTAAACTTTCCCTACTTACAAGTAAAAAGTTTACCATGTATCAGTGTACGCTTCAACTCATAGGCAGCGACGTCCAATCTCATGTATTGCGAGTCTTTTGAATGTTGTAGTGTTATCTCTGTTTAATTTTCTTTTGAAAATATCACGGTGAAATGCATCATGGTTACCAAACGCAGCAAAACCAGTGCTGGTGATAGCAGCAGCGAGAGGCAAGAGACGTATCGATTTGGAAGTGAAACAAAAGGTATCCCATATAGCTTTGATAAGCATATAATATGGTGTTCGCACAGCATCCAAATCACATAGCCTCCTATTTCACAGAACATATGGTGGTCGTTAAGTGACACATGACTGTATAAAGGAAATAGTTCGGACCCAGTTTGGAGCCAGAGTGAAAGAAGGGGCTTGGAAACTACCCCCTCCCTGCCCCACCTCAGAGCCACGCTTCCAAAGAAAACGCTTTTCATTACCTGTCACTTACTGAAAGTAAGGGAATACATGGTTGGATTAAAAAAAAAATTTTTTTTTTTTTCCTGACTGGCTCTATCATCACTGTTCCATTGCTATGTAATTTTTACTCTCAATCTAGGGAAGCAGATTCAGGCTGAGAGAATATATACATATATACTCTTTAGAAGTATTTTGATTTTTTTATTATGAAAAATTTCAGATATACAGAAAAATAAAGAGAATAATGAACTCCTACACCCCAGATTTAACAGTTGTCATTATTGTGTCATATTTGCTTTAGATATTTCTTTAAACCTCTAATGGATGAGACTTTTAAAAAAAAAAACATGTCCACAATAACATATTTTGACCCTGCTCTTCACCCCATCCCCCGTCGGGTTTATCTTGGGACCAGAATGTAATTTGAATTTCTGTTGTGAAACCTACATGCCGGATTCAAATTTGATCTAGCATGCAGGCGTTCACATATCTGTTTAGTTTGTCCTTTAATCAGCGACAACTTTGGGGTACCTCCTGTGTGCCAGGACCTTAACATACAATGCTATGCAAAGTGAAACAGAGCAAACATAGCTCCTGCCCTGGATCTTGTTAAAAATGGAAGTTTTAAAGTTGCTTGTCTTGAAAACAAGTGTTGTGCCGAACCTGCAGGAGGGGTCGCTGGCAAAGAATAGAAGATAGTACAAGGAAGAATTTGGAGGCTTTGGGGAGCAAGTCTCTTCACAGTATGCTGGTCTGATTCTTGAGTTGCTGGGGATGTTTGTTCCTGATGTCCCTGCAGACTTGGCAACCTGGAACTTCCAGGAGCTGGTTCAGGCTGTGTTGTGTGTGTGGCTCAGAAACTATGGCATTGCCATGGGGACAGCCTGGTGGGGACAGCTACAGGGTGAGCAAGGCTGTTTGGCTGGTTATCACTATCTGCCTTACAGGGGACAGGTGAAGCTGGTGACTGAAGTTGAGCTTTTTGCACCCATAAAACTTGTTTTCTAATAGTATTACTCTGCTATTTTTATAAAACAGCCCATAAGAGGACCTAGGAATCTTATATAAGAAAAACAGTCTCTTGGTAGCACCAAGCGTTTACCTGACACCTTCCTCCCTTTCTCAGTTCCTACCCCACAGGCCCTCCCATTCTGGGTTTTATAAGCTGTCTCTTCATTTATCTGTCTTAAGGAAGACAGAGTTGTTTGTACTTTTGATGGAAGTGCTTTCTATCAAAACTCCATTACAAATAGAAACATTTGTGTGGACTGTCCCCTGTCATTCATCCATTTCTATGTTAACCACTCATTTTTGAAGTTAAAGGAGAGCACCAGGAAGAAATGATTTGACAGAGCATGTGTTTTTGCCCTTACTTGTCTTTGATCAACTGCAGACCTTATAGGGTAGTTAATCAGTATCTATTTTTAAAGATTCTGCAGCAAATGTTTTCAGGACAGAGAGTAAATTTTGGGAGCATTTGATTTAGGCTTGGAAATACAAAGCACATGGTTTCTCACTGACTAAATTAATATTTGATAATGTTTTTAATGAATCTTATTAAGTAGACAATGGCCTGAGTCACATAATGGAGTAAATGGAATATTATGAGTCTAAAGGAGCCACCAGGCCCAGTTATATGTAGAGACAAAAGGGTTGATTTCATATAAAGATCATGCCAAAGTGGGCAAAGAGTCCTCTTGAGTTTTGTGATTGCTTTCAAAATGAGTTACATTCACGTGTGGCTAATTGCCTCCATGAACAACTGCCTCCTTTGCCATGAGACCAGAAGAACTGGATGGTGCCCGGCTACCATTACCGAATGTTTTGATCAAAGATTCTATAGATGAGTCCGGATCAAAAGGGGGAAAATTTTCTAATAGAATTTAAAATTCTCATGGAATCCAGATTTTCTGGAGCCCTGGAGGCTTGATGAACCCCTGGAAACTATTGCCCTGAAATAATTTTTAAACTTTAAACCAAAAATGTCCCCTGAAGTCTTCTTAAAACCAAACGATAGTTTAGTTTAACTAGTAAAGAATGTCTACCTTCAGCATTGTGCTCTTTTAAGAACTATCTATATGGGATCCAAGTGACAACAGCAACTTGAAAGATTAATAGACACCTTAGGGGGCAGTGAGTTTATGTTAATGGGAGAGGAACAACTCAGAAAAGGAGGGTGAGGATGGCTGCACAACTTGAAGAACGTAATCAGTGTCACAGAATTGTACATGTAGAAATGGTTGAGTTGGTGTATGTTCTGCTGTGAATATTCTCAAAGACAACAACAATAATATTTTTAAAAATTTTTTTAAATAAGCTATTATGCATTCATGAATTAGC
Source organism: Dugong dugon (assembly GCA_030035585.1). Classification (NCBI taxonomy): domain Eukaryota; kingdom Metazoa; phylum Chordata; class Mammalia; order Sirenia; family Dugongidae; genus Dugong; species Dugong dugon. Next base: position 22,007,921 of record CM057481.1, on the reverse strand, counting down.
TTCATGGGCCCCAAGATATGCTGGCAACAATGCAATACTCAATTTCTTACGATGTAGTGGACCTATTAGTTACATGTGGGGGATGGAAGAACAGAATGCTTGAAGGTGAGTTTCTCATCATTGAACATGCCCTGGGAAAGATGGGGGTGACATTTCAATAACATCTCTTTTCCCAGAATAAATTACTTCTCTCACTTTATGAATTGGTGAAATTTTTGTGCTTTGATTGCTTTTCAAAACTGAGTTGCAAGACTGATGCATACGTTTGGGGAAATGTTTACAATGACCTTTACATGCCTTTCCCCCCCACCTTTTTTGGCAGGAAATAACTACATGTTTGCCAGATTACTACAGATGGACTCAGTACCTCTTTATTAAACTCTATGAAGCTGGACTGGCCTATCAAAAGGAGGTAAGTTAAAATTAGCTGCACTTTAAAAATTTTGTTAATCTTCTCTATCTTCTTAGAACACACCATTGTTACTAAGACTCAAACCCTGTTTGCACAGTAGCAGTGAAAAGGAACACTAGTTCAAGTTCCTGAAATTAATCACAGTAGACCCAGAAAGCAACTATATGTTGCACTTCTTCTCTAGTCACTTTTTTTTCATGGATGTTTTCTTAGTTTCCAAGGTCCCTGGGTGGCGCAAATGATTTGCTCTCAGCTACTAAGTTTGGCAGTTCAAATCCTCCCAGCTGCACTGAGGAAGAAAGGCCTGGTGATCTGCTTCCATAAAGATTATAGCCAAGAAAACCCTATGGAAAACCCTATGAAAACACATGGGTCACCAGGAGTTGGAATTGACTCGATGGCTACACACTTGGTTTTTTGGTCTGTCTTAGTTCCCTAGTGCTTTGTAACACAAAACACCACAAGTGGATGTCTTTAAAGAGCAGAAATTTATTTTCTCATAGTTTCGGGGACTAGAAGTCCAAATCAGGGTTTTAGCCTTGTCTCTTCCTTCCTTGTCAGTAGCCTTGGGCCTTCCTAGGTTCTTGGTGATCCTCACGTGGCATCTGTCTTCCCCAGTCTGTGTCTAATCTGCTCTGTTTATAACTCAGTAGTGATTAGGACATACTCTACATTGATATGGCCTCATTAACATAACAAAGAAAAGGCTATTTTCAAATAAGAATACATGTATCCACAAGCATAGGGATTAGGATTCAAACACATATTTTGGGAGGGATACGGTTTAATCCATAACAGGTGTCTTGGCGGTTTTTGAGTAGACAGCACACTGGCTTTTAGAAGCTCTTGGCCTGCTGACCTGGGGCGCTGCCATGTTGTTGTGCCCTTGTCAGTTCCCCTCCGCTGCAGCACTTTCCAGTTTGGATTGTCATTATTGGTTTATGCATCTGCCGCCTGGCTCTTTTGGTGCCTCCAAAACAGGGCACAGACTTCCTTCATGCTTGAATTCCCAGGACATAGCAGCATCTGGTGCATGTATACGTCCTGGGATCAAAGGTGGAGCAGAGGAGGAATGCAGGCTCCTCACAGCCCAGCTCTGTTTCCTCTGCCAGGAAGTGTGGCTTCTCATCTGCCAAACGGGGTGGTAACATCTTCGTTGGAGGGTTCTTGGAAGATTAGAGGTCATATTTAAAGAACATCTATTATAGTGTCTATACATGATGGTCCCCCTAGAAATGCAGGTGCTTTTATGGTGGGAGCTCAGTAATAGTAGATAAGGCTTGGATGACGTGAGAGAGGGGAAAAGGTGTCATAGTGTGGCTCAGAACTGTACTGTCCAGTGTGATAGCCACTAGCCATATGTGGCTGCTGAAATTTAAAGTAATGAAAATTAAATAACATTAAAAGTCAGTTCCTAAGCCACACTAGCCACATCTCAGGTGCTCAATAGCCCCGTGTGGCATGTAGCTAGTTTTGGACAGCACAGGTATAGAACATTTCAATCATAATAGAAAGTTCTATTCCCACTCGTTTAGAAAGTTGAGAAGTAACAAATGGAACAATGTTGGTTGTTTAAAATATTTGTTGTTAAGTTTATTTTGGGGCTGGGGGAGTGGTGAGTGTCCATTAACATTTAGGGTAAATTAAGAGTAGGAACTTTGTGGGACTGAGTCATCCGAATGTTCAACCATTGCAGACTCTCCTGGGTCAGTTTAATTTCTTAACACACCATATGCCCAGAGGTAAGGAATTGAGAATAGCGAGAGACAGAAGCATACCTAGTCAACATTCCTGACTGCAGTAGACCGTTTTGTGTTTAATTTTCAAAAGCTTACAAACATGACTCCCTTATCAACTTAAAATAAATATGTATCAAAGATTTTATTCAACTCATTAATTAATGAGGGAACCAGTAAGATTTTAAGACTTATTCAAATAAGAATTCAAGGAACAGAGGTTTATAGAGTCACAGAAATGCAAAAATGAATTTGCTAATACAGTCAAGACTGCTTAATATACTACAAGGCAATGAACTTAACCTTTGGGGCTGACTTCTCTATGAGAAGGAAATCATTTGCATTGTCATTGATGGGAGCCATTTGCATTAGTCTCAGACAAAAATAACTTGCTTTGCTATCTCTCAGTTTTCTACAAGTTAACCTCTCTCTCTACAGAGTTGTAAAATAACATAAGCAATGGTAAATAGGAAGTCAAACAAAAATACACTTCCCTAGAAAATCAGATAACCCTCAGGGGATGTGAGCCTGCTAGACAATCCCAGCCTGCAGGAAAAGGACATTCAGCAATCCCTTGTGCCTCTTTCTAAGGTTTGGGTAATTTTTCTTAGCATCATTTATTCAGTATGGAGAAGCAGAAGAGTAGGAGGAGAATTTGTAGGAAAATCAGATCAGGGATTCACGCTCCAAGTAGCAGATTCGGTGCTGATCTAGCAGCCTGAGAGATAAATTCTCAGAACCTTGCTTGCTCTGTTGTTGTTAGTTGCTGTCAGCCCCCAACTCGTGATGACCCCATGCACAGTGGAACAAAACCCTGCCCAATCGTGCGCCATCACCACGATTGGTTGCAGATCAGACTGTTGTGATCCATAGGGTTTTCTATTGGTTCTGTGTTGCTATGATGCTGAACCTGTTTCAGCATAGCTTCTAGACTAAGATGGACTAAAAAGAAAGGCTTGGTGATCTACTTCCAAAAATCAGCCAGTGCAAACATTCCCTTGCTCTTGGTGGACAGCAATTATATCCAAAAGGGGTTTCCACACTGGAATCACTCATGGGCCCAGGCAGAGGGAAGAAGATGTAATAAGCTACATTATGTATCCCAAGTGCCAGCAAGAAGGATAAACACAAGTCAGTAAGACATGAAAAACCCGCAGCAAAACAGATACAGGTAACCCGGCATCACAGGAACCTGTTGCCATCGAGTCAGTTCCGACTCATAGCGACCCTATAGGACAGAGTAGAACTGCCCCACAGGGTTTCCAAGGAGCACCTGGTGGATTTGAACTGCCAGCCTTTTGGTTAGCAGCCAGGCTCTTAACCACTGTGCCACCAGGGCACCACAGGAAAGAGTACACAATTCTTGGAAAGTGTGAGCAGCAGTATATGTCATCAGTCAGATTGTCCGGTGTTACCAACCCTGAGTTGCGTGGTTACTGTTGTTTTACATGCATGGAATGTGAAGTGATGTGGCATGCTAATGTACTAGTGCAAACGTTTCTCACACAAAGCCTGTATGTGTGCTGTGTAGTGTTCTTTTATAGGACACTTGCTGTCTCCACACTTAGGGTTTGTCCACGTTGCTTCAGGTCTACAACACATCAAACCCAAGTGGGAAACTTAACCTCACCACTGTTGAATTGGATCTGGTCCAGTCACACTCAGCATCTTAAGAGTGGAGTGACTTCCCTAAAGATGTCAGCGCTCCAGGAAAGGATCCCATTGCACATGTGCAGCCATCCTGCTGGCTCCAGCCCTTCTCCTCTTCCCCTCAGTTGTTTTCCAAATTAGTTTGACACTCTACACCCCGCATGTGCATCTCCTTGGGGAATATAGTCCAGTTTTCCTCCTGACCGCTTCTCTCAAGGGAACAACCCTGTATTCGCTTCCTATTGCTGTTGCTGTAACAAATTACCATAAACAATGCAAACTTAATTATCTTACAGTTCTGGAAGTCAGAAGTCCAAAATGGGTCTCACTGGGCTGAAATAAAATCAAGGATCATCAGGGCTGCATTCCTTCTGGAATTCTAGGGGAGAATCCATTTCCTTGTCTTTTCCAGCTTCTAAAGGGCACCCTCATCCTTCACTTTTGGCCCCTTCCATCTTCAAAGAACCAGTGTAGCATCTTCACGTCGCTCTGATCTGTGGTTCTGTCATCACATGTTCTTCTGACTTTCCTGCCTCCATCTTTCACTTATAAAGACCCTTGTGATTACACTGGGTGGACCTGGATGATCCAGGATAACGTCCCCATCTCAGAATCGTTAATTTAATCGTATCTACAAAGTCCCCTTTGCCGTATAAGGTGACATATTCGTTGGTTCTGGCGAATAGGATGTGGACGTCTTAGGGTGTGGGGGTTAACCTGCCTACCACAAGCCCTCGCTCCCTATTTCCTAGGGTCATGATGAGAATTTAACAAGTGAATATGTGTGAAGAGCCTGACATGGAGTACCTGGTACAGAGTAGGCACTCGATAAATGCCCGCCCGAATGCACCTACAGAGTTAACTTGCAGCCAGTATGGTGTTGACGCTGGAAAAATGGAAAGTAAAAATAAAATATAAGGTTTCCTGGCTAATTCAGAGGCAACCTATCCACGGACAGGCATGAGGGAAGAATCATTTAGATTATTTTATGGATTTTAATTTAAAAAGATAATATTTTTACTGCTAGTTCTTGAGTTTAATATTTTTGGTATAATGATCTTTTTCTAAAATCACCAGTAAAATGCGTAAATAGAATGCAGAAATGCACATTAGGACACTGAAGATCGGAGTTAGCCCTAATCCGTAAAGTGTATCAATGACAGTTAGCATTCTCCTCCGGTTTCTTTCAAAAGATAAACTCTTGAAATTAAAAACCTTGGCATCAATCTAAGAAACAGTGCACATACTACTTTGTAATGCACATTTAAAACCAAGCAAAACCCCCTGCCATCGAGTCAATTCCAACTCATAGCGATCCCATAGGATCTCCAAGGCTGTAAATCTCTACGGAAGCAAACTGCCATACTGTTTTCCTCGGAGCCGCTGGTGGTTTTGAACCGCCAGCCTTTCAGTTAGCAGTCGATTGCTTTAACCACTGTTCCACCAGGGCTCCGTAAAGCATATTTAGGCAACCCCCCTCCCCCATTTGGGTATTATTGCTTTTCCTCTAACAGCATTGTCATAACTTTTTATTTTTTTATTTTTAATAAAACCAGCCTTAACCCTTAAATTCGGTTCTGCCGTAAGGTATGTCAGTGGCCATTTAGGGACAGTGTTTGAATAGAGTATTGGTACACACAGCTGGAAGGTTTCATTCTTTTGTTCCTCATAAGCACTGACCACCAGAATGTTCAGTTCAGAGTTAGTGCTCTCGTGAAACAAAAATATTTTCAGCTATAAATATGAATATAAAGACCTCTGTTTGGCAGAACATTAATTTCACCTCTCTGGTTTAAAAAAAATAATAAGTTTCGCTCCATGGATGTAGTTATTAGAGAGAAGAATGGTGCTGTGTCATGCTTGACATTGTAGGGACCTGTGGAGAGTCACCTAATGTCTGAGTTTGCCTTTCGCTCTGTCCGCCATGTCAGTGGCCGTTGGTGACAGGGCTAATTCACACTCATAAGCAAGGTTTGCGTTGTGCCCCCGTCTCCATAAAGCACACTGACGAATGGGCACTCCCACTCTGCTACCTCGTGGCTTCTGAATGTGGTGGCAGTAACAAAATAAGCGGTAGCCTTGGGAACCGCTCCTGGATTCGGTCCAGATTCAGGCCCATTCCAGATAGAAGGGAGTGAGATCAATTTTGAGACTTAGATCCTTTAATAAGATCTATGTGGTGTTCCTTAATTAAGCATGCTTTTCTCAAGAAAAAGCCAGTAGACCTTGAGAAAATCAATATCCTGAAACTTAGGCTTTGCCAGCTTTCTGGAACCTGAAGCTGCCTGACAGTGTACTCAGAAGAGGTCTTTGGTAGTAAAAAAAAAAAAAAAAAAAAAAAGCAGATCTTGAGGAGAACGAAGTGAGGAAAATGATGGAGCGATGCAGTAGGCCAGAGAATCCATAAAGGCCCTATGCGAGTAAGGGTGACTATGTTGGAGCCATGGAGGCTGATCAGACACAGTTCCTGCCATCCAGTAACTCAGGGCCCGCAGGTGATTGTTTTTTCTTTGTGGAGGGTCGAGAATCAGGTATCAGACCAAGATGCCAAGGCCCAGTTCATTTGGGCTACTGGCTTTCAAAGTATGGTTCTGGACCAACAGCATCAATATCACCTGGGACCTCGTTAGAAATGCAAATTTTCAGCCCCACCCCCCCTAAAAAAAAAGAGGCCAGAAGACAAAAGCACACGGATGGAAGATGTGATCTAGAAAGGATTGGCACCCTGTGTGAAGGAAGCCGTAAGGCCCAGTGAGGCAGTGGGTCACCAGGGAGGGAAGGGAAGAGGACACAGTGGGATGAGAGACGGTGAGAGTTTGGGACTGGAGGCCGAGACACGTTGCCTGGGGCAGCAGACACCACAGCAGCCTGTGTTGCAGAGAGAGCGGACGAGAGTGAAGTCAGGGTGGTGGTGTCCAGGTAATCCCCAGGGGACAGAGGCGTAGGGAGGGTAGCGAACTGGGGGTGGAGGGGTGTGATTCTCCAGCCGGCCTCGGCTGGCACCCCCTTGGACTTGCACCGTGGGGGACAAATGCCCCCCTCGGCCCCCCTCCCCCCACGCCTCTGTCCGGGGAGCACATGGTTAGCCATACCTCCAAGAGCTTGAAGGCAAAGAAGGGGAAGAGGAGGAGGCAAAAATGATGGGCGCCCACCTTGACTGTATAGAATCAATCCCTTGTGATCATGACTTCATCACAGTTGTAATTATATTATGGGGTGCATTTTAGAAAGCTTTCCACAAATCATTCACACAAAAATATGAAACTGAATGTTTAACCTTTGATCAACCGGGGAAATTCTCTTATTCGGAATGGCTTGTTCTATGATGTTGCTAGGTAACTGTTGTGAGGGACGCAGTGGGGAAGTCTGCTCTGAGTTCACCGTGTTTACAGACATGTTAATGATTTCAGTATGATTTAAGGTTGATTTCAAAATGCAGATATTACATTACAAGTAAGGCTAGTTAACTACAAAGGTGTGTGCAGTTGACTTCAGTAGGCAATAGAAAACCTTATTGCCAACCAGGGAAACGAATATAGTCAGTGATGTTGTCCAGAAACCATATCTAATGCAGCAAGACTGTGCTTGCTTGAAAATCAAAGCATCCATCAAAGTAAATGTTCAAAATGTGAAAATCCAGAATGCTGCATAAAGGAAGACCCTGGCTGGCTTCAAGGGACACAAGATGATAGAGACAGTGGTCTAAGAGAAGAGATCTGAGAAAGGGTCTGTCCAGGGCTTCCAGAAGCTGCCCGTGCTACATCCCCCTGGGCTCAGGGGGCCTGGGTTTGACCACACCTGGTGTAACCACCTGTGGAAAGTCTGAGCTGAGGGGACCTGTGGGACTGAGAAGAAACGAGAATGTGGGTTCTCACAGCAGATGTATCTTTGATTTGAGATGCTATTCCTTTGGTGTTTTTCCTCTTCCCCCAACTCTTTCATTAGGGGAAAAAAACAGCTTTTGTGATTTGCTTTTATTCGCCTTTCATTTGACACCTGGGTTTTATTATAACGTGTAAACGTCTTAGAAGCACCTCTTCCTCATTGCATTTTGTAACCTAGAGCCTGAGAGCTACCAGGCTGTGTGGGAAATGATGATAAGAAAATAAAGGCCCGTTTGTTTTTGCAGTCTCCAATACCAAGTGTTTTTCTCTGAGGTTTGAGAGGCAGGAGGCAGAGGTGGAGGTATACATGGCTCTTTTTTTCCCTCCTTTTATATTTTATATAGTTTATGTTATTCGTTTTTTTTTTTTTTTTGAAGGGTATAGGCCTCTTGAATGAACCATCTAAGTCACTAAACAGTATTTATCCATTTCTTTTTACCTTTTATTTTGAGTGGTACTCCTTCCCCCACCCCGAACACAGGCAGTGCTAATAGGTAAGTAAATCACTTTTAGTTTATTAACCTAAAGTTTTTAGGTCTAAGGTACTTTAGGTCTAAATGATTATATTAAGGGAACTCACCCAATTGCATCATTGTGTTTCATGAATTACACAGGCACTGGTTAACTGGGACCCAGTAGATCAAACGGTGCTAGCCAACGAGCAGGTGGATGAACATGGCTGTTCATGGCGTTCTGGAGCGAAGGTGGAACAGAAGTACCTCAGACAGTGGTTTATTAAGACTACTGCGTATGCAAAGGTGAGTGTTAGCCTGAAGGCTCTCCAGTAATGTCTCATTGTGTGAGGTAACACAATGTTGTCTGGTGTTGGAGATCCTCCCTTTTGGGGTAAACTCCAGGAAGAGCTTTCAGAGCCATGGGTGTGCAGACAGGAAGCAGATGAGTTGTAAGTCAAGAATGGCGCCTGGAGGTCATTGTAGGCCGTTGTTTGCTGAACTCTCAACTCACTGAATCATTGCCCTTCCACAGAGGCCAAAAAATGTTCAGCTTTATCCATAATTATGTTAGCAATGAAGCTAAAAAAAGAAAAACAGTATCTTTATCTGTGTAGTTCTCATAAGACCTCAAGAAAGATAGAATAAAATTCCAGAGGGTTCAGAGAAGACCATCTAAAGAGAGTATAGAGATGGCCAGTCTTCATGAGGGAAGACCAGAGTGAAAATGGAAGAGGCTGCATAGGCCCAGCTCACTGTTATTTACCCCCCATTGCTAACCACCCATTGTCTCGTGATTTTTCCCTCCGGTTCCAGTCTCTACAAAAAGGTTTAAGATTAGCCAGTGTTCCTCCCTGGAGGGTGGAAAACAAGTGATAATGATCTAAGAATGAAAAACCAAACAAAGCACCCATCTTGTCACAAGAAAAAGCAGATAATCCCCAAGGATGTCACCAGATAACCTCTAAGAATACCAGTCGAAGGTTAACTCATTTAAGACATCATCATCTCAAGGGGAAACTACCACAAAAGATCCATAATCCTGTGCCTATAAAAGACTTCAGTCCATCTCCAGTGGGGGAGACGGGTTTTTTGGAGGAATCTATTCCCCTCCGTCTCCTATATATGGATACATAATAAACATCTTGCTGCTCACCTCACCCCTGTCTCAGAATTGGCTACTGCGGCAGGCGGCTCCAGTCCGCGTTATTGAGGTAACAAAAATGAATTAAATCAGGAACAAAGCTCTGGATTTTACTCTTGTAGAGGCCCTGACTAACAGTGTAAACTGGTGCAAGTCTCTGGGCCTCAGTTTCCTCATCCATAAAGTGAGGTGCCTTCTGGCTTTTTATGTGTTCAGGGGTTCAGTGCAAAGCCAGCAGTGGAAAGAGGGGACTTGCTTATTAAAATCTGCAGTGGCTGGGCAAAATAACCAGTTCTCTTTATGCTGGATCCACTCTGTACAAAGTCTCCTTTGAGCTTACCAAGTTTCAGGATACTGAAATTTAGGGGTTACCCCTTGAAACCCCAGAGAGGATGATTAGAGCAAATTAGGGACACTTCACATGGCAATTTGATGATCTCTGTATCTCATTGGCATAAGACTAGACGCACACAGGGTCTGAAAAGGTGAAGGCATCATGGCGTACTCAGGGCATGTCTTGGTAGCTCTTTCCCTACAGTACCCACTATAAGTATAAGAAGGAGAGTTGTGCCCTTCCATATAGCCCATGGGTTGCTTTGTCAGAGATGGAGTACTAGACTGAAATGGACTTTGGGTCAGACCTAACACTGCAGTTCTTTTATGCAAAGAAAGCACAAAGTCATAAATAACCTTTGATTACTACAAAACTTTGCTGAATTAGAATGGTGTTTTAACAGCAGTAGACCAACTTACAATACCAATGCCATATGGAAATATGATGTCCAGTTTTCTCACTCAAGAGACATAGCTTAAACCAGGCTGTTTTCCCTTTACAATTTATTCAGAACGCAGCAGAGAATAGCATATGAATTTGAAGAAGTACTTGTTAGAACTTGTTAACACAGGGCTCCCTTTAAACCCACAGTAATATTGGGAGACTAGATGAGAAGAACAAAGCTGAGGGTGTTGCTTTCTGTAACCATCCCAGGCAGAGGGAGCCTGTATTTGCTGAGTGTTGCAGCCACTGCATTCAGGTCACCCTACGGACCTGTCAGATGACTCTCTAATATCCATTGTTGGAAAGATCTCCTAATTAGCTCCTTTGTTTTGACCTCTGCCTCTAGTTAGAAATGTAATAGCCTAACTGAAGGGCATTATTCTTTCAATTGTCAGCTGTGCGTTTTCAACTGCTCAGCAGATATTGTTAGTTACCATGGTGACTCGCCTGGTTCTTGCTGAACTCCTGTGCAGATTTATTAAAAAGCTGTCTTTGGAGGTCAGCTCTTGGTTTGCCCTGAAAATCAGGAGAAGAAGGAGTGGCGTAGGAGTGGTAGGAGTGGACAGAAATCTGTTTTCACTTCAGGTCCTTGGGTGAGAGCTGGGCTGTTCATGTACAAAGCAAGATTCCCTGAGTCCTAACAGACAATGATTGTTGCAGGACCGAGAGCAAAACAGAGATACCAGGGGGATGAGGGAGAGGAAGCACAGTGCTGGAGACTTCGGAATTGCAGCCCCGCTAAGGGTATTCAGCTGAGATCCAAAAAGGCCATGCATTAAGAGTAAGGATGACACCTTAGGGCTGAGGACAAAATCAAAATAACTCACTCTAATAAAAAATCAAGTACTTTAGATGAAGGTTTACAGAACAAACTAGCTTCTCATTAAACAGTTAGTACACATATTGTTTCATGACATTGGTTAACAACCGCATGATATGTCAGCACTCTCCCTTCTCAACCTTGGGTTCCCCATTACCAGCTTTCCTGTACCCTCCTGCCTTCTAGTCCTTGCCCCTGGGCTGGTGTGGCCCTTTGGTCTTATTTTGTTTTATGGGCCTGTCTAATCTTTGGATGAAGGGAAAATTCATCACCTTTAAAGGGAGGCCAAGTAATCCAGACTCCCTACAAAGTATCATCTTCAGTGCCCAGCATACAATAAAAAAAATTACTAGACTTCCAAAGAAGCAGAAGAATGTGACCCATATTCAAGGGGGGAAATAAAGCAGCCCTATAGAAATAGAACTGATATGACCCAGATCTTGGGATTAGCAGATAAGGCCTTTAAAACATCTATTACATAACTATTTGGGACTTTAAAAAAAAAAAGAGGCCATAATGAGTGAACAGATAGGGACTCTTAGGAGAGTAATGTAAACTATAAAAAAATAACCAAATGGAAATCTAGGACAAAACAGAAAAGTACAGTATCCGAAATGAAAAATTCATTGTTTGGGCAGCACACAGGGATGAGTAAGGGTTAAGTAGGCCGTAAAGCTGGAGGGAAGCCTCCCTCATAGAGAGAACAGCATATGTGGTGGCCCTAAAACAGAAATGTATTTGATGGATTTGAGAAACTGAAAAAATGACACTGTAGCTGGAACTGAGAGAGCTAAGAGGAGAGTCTCAAGATAGGACTGGAAAGACTGGAGAGGTGATTAGGTGCTAGATCAGGCAAGACCTTTTAGGTCTTAAGGAATTTGGACCTTATCATGGGGGCCATGGGAAACCATTAGGATTGTAAGGAAGGGAATGACATGGTAAGATTTGTATTTTTATAAGATCACCATGGAAAGGGCAAGTGTGGTTGCAAAGAGACTGGTTAAGAGGCTATTGCAATGGTCCAGGCATAATAACATAACATAACTTAGACTTAGGTGGGAGTAGCAGAGAAAACTGGTAGATTAGAAAAATATTCAGGTAACAAAATCTGTAGAGTTTTGGTGACATATTAGATGAGAGGGTTTAGGAGATGGTGGCATCAAGGAACACTCTGGCTTGAACAGTGTGTAGATAGTTAAGCCATTGTCTTATCTTAACTTCCAGGGTGCCCTGGAAGAGGCATAGCCCTGACCCTGTTGAGTTTGAGGTGATCATGAGACATTTGAATGCAGATGTGCAAATAATAGGTGCTTGGATAAATGGATCCAAAACTTTAAAGACAGCCAAATAAGATAGGACATCTGCTTAAAAACCTGGTATAAAGGACATGTTCTTGAAGTAATGAAGAGGCCCTCTTGTATAGATAAAGATCAGCTATTGAATCAGTTAGTAATGCTTTCAGCTGCAAGTAATTGAAAATCCAAGTTCTGGTGGCTTAAATGAATGGAAGTTAACTTTTTCCATATAACACCTCCCATTTGCTGGGACTGAACAGTGATAGGGCTCTAAGTTGGCCTCTCAGTGATTCTCTTGGCCTTTCCTTCCCGCCTATTACCTCTTGGTTGCAAGATGACTGCTGCAGCTCCAGACAGCACATCTCCATTCAAGGCAGAAGGAGGCAGAAGGGCAGTGCCAGTTACTGTTCCTTTTATCTGGAAAGCAAGAGCTTTCCTAGAAACCCCCAGCAGAATTCCACTGATGTCCTGTTAGCCCCAGTTGTGTCATGTGGCCACACCCAGGTTCAAGTGGACTAGGAAAGTAGGCTTGGTCTTTTTAGCTTCTATAGTCGAGGTGGACAGGGAGAAGGAAATGGGGAATGGATGCTGGGATGACTAGTAAGCTGTGCCAGCCACAGTTCTCTTCAGAGCTTTGTTGTAATATTTGCACCTGGTTTTGCAGCTCCCAGGGCTGCCTCTGTGATGGACAGCTGGTGGTCTGCTTGTGAACGTGTCTTTGTGGAGAAGCTCTCCTTTCATTCACTTAACTTCCAAGTTTTAAAGACAGATGCCTGATGTAAAAATTACAGGGAACCCTGAAATATGAAAATGCTTTATTAAGACTGTTCTGTGATGTACTTAATTTTACCCTCCCTTGCCCCACACCCAGTCTTGCTAGGATTGTTTGTTTTGCGAAATGTTAAAAGTGATTTCAGCCACTCCTTCTGTGAAAAAGAAAACTTGCCGTAGGAGTATCTGAAGATGTGAATTAGTCTTGGCAGAGATGTGTGGGCGGTATCTCGTGGGCAGCACTGCTGGGGTGAGAGCAAGGGGAGGAGGTGGATGTGAGAGTCACACAGACCAAGCAGAAGGGATGCAGAGCCTAATGGAACGCCTCGGTTCCTGACAGCAGGGTGACAATTGGAAGGAGAGACAAACAGAGAGATGGCTTCCCCTTGGAACATTTCTGATAGATCTGTGGTTTTGATTTCTGTGCTGCCTCCTGTAGCCCCCAGGGCTGCCTGGCAGGTCCTTAGCCCCTGGGGCACTATTGCTCCTCTTTAGTGATGAGATGGACCATAATCAATCCTTGTTGACCGTCAGTCTCCCCAACCAGATTGGCAGCTCTATTTTCCAAGTTTTCCAGAATTACCTGACTCATTTGCAGCTGCTATAATTTGAACAAAGTCTGTGTTCATCTTCCATTTCCTACCTGATCTGTGCTGAGGCCTTTCTTTACACTGTCTTATTTAACCCTCCCCTTAATCCTTTGGCGGGTACTGCTGTTAGCCCCATTTTATACCCGTTGCCCTCGAGTTGATTCCGACTCATAGTGACCCTACAGGACGGAGTAGAACTGCCCTACAGGGTTTCCAAGGAGCAACTGGTGGATTCGAACTGCTGACCTTTTTGGTTAGCAGCTGAGCTGTTAACCACTGCGCCACCAGGGCTCCATCCCCATTTTACTGATGAGGAAACTGAGGCTCACACTGGTAATAAGTGACAGCACTGGGATTCAAATCCAGTTGCTTGAGCTCTTAACCAGCAGCCTAGACTGTTTCTCAGGTGGTCTGGATTCATTCATTCCATCCCCAAGTGTTCACTGAGCGCCTGGCCAGACCCTGGGTTGGGCGCTAGGAATACAGATGAGAAAAGTTGAGGCCCCTGCCCTTAAGGAGCTTGGAGGTCACGGCGGGAGACAGTCATGGACATGAGCTGTCACAGCCAGTGGCGTCACTGCCCCCTGCAGGACAGTGCAGAGTCCAAGGAGAGGCGAGGAACAGGACCTCAAGTCTGCCCCGTGGACTTAGGAGGTGACGGAGGACGGGGAGCTCAGGATGTCATAAGGGAGTGCTTTGTTGTCTTCCAGACATGCAGGAAACTTTATGTTAACCAAGAATTTCCAAGTAGGATTTCTACTGGTGAGGAGAAGGGCAACAATGCAGTGGGGATGGCAGGTAATGAGTCCCCCATCTCCCTGCCCCCTTCACACACACCCCGCCCCTTTCCCGGCCCCATTTCACCTGCAAGCTTGCAGGAGCAGCAAGGGTGCCTTTACCAGAATGCATTGGTCTCCTTTTTGCCTGCAAAGACTGAAAATATGGGGCTGGGAGGAGAGGCAGAGAGGGAAGGGAAGTGAGGCTTGTGACAGGAGCTCGGTGAGTGGTGGAGAGGAGGCAAGAGCAGCCAGGCAGCCACAGAGGAGCAGTGGTGCCGGGCCTGGTCTCCACGTGCATCATGCTGCCCTGGGCTCCCCTGGTCACCTGCACTCTGGACTGGGGACCCTTGAGTGCCCTTGTCCCAATCCTGGGGAAACCGTGCCTGTTGCCAGACTTTTGCCCCTACTCCCATGTCCTCTCTCAGCCCCAGAACAGAGGCTGCTCACAAGTAGTGCCCACAAATGCTTCTTGGCAACAGCAACCAAGTCGACCTCGCGCTGCTCTGGAAGCTTTGCAAAGGGATCCATCAGTGAGGTTTGGTGACTTGACCCCACCCTGCCCCCCAAGAAAGATCCTAGGACGCAGTGCCTTCCCCCGGGGTGTACACACTGGCCTTCGTAGGGGGCCGGGTACGCACACACGTTAGAGGTTGGCGGAGAAAGCAAAATGACTGAGAACCAAGAGGAGCAAGTGAGAAAAGTTCTAACAAGCTCTCAGCTGCTCTGCAAGGTCGGCGGGATAAAACACCCAAGGACGCAGGCCTGGGAGGGGTTTTAATGACGATAATGCTTATCTCATGTGAGGGTTTTTACCTTAAAGCCCCATGGCTTTAAAGCTGTTACCACATTCATCTCTACCACATCCCTCTGTGACATTATCCCTCATTCCTTTTAAAAAAATATTGTACTGGTCACTGAGTAATAGGGGTGGCAGAGCCAGTGAAGGCTCTGGACCCTTAGGCTCTCAGGCCACTGCTCACATGCATTCTGAGAGCACCCTGTCTTCCTGTCTGAGTCTCCCCACCCAAGGCCCTCGCTCTCTTTTCCTCTGGGAACAGCAGACTCTGCTTCTGGGTCTCGGGATCCGGTTTTGACTCCCGGTCTCACAAAGCTGATTGATCGTTAACGTCTGCTCCTTCTTACATAATATCTCTTACCTCTGTTCTCTATTTTCCCTGCCTCTCCAGGATCTTCTCTCTCCTAAGCTATTCTGAGTTAAACTCAGTTCTTCTCTGCCTTCCATCCTATCCTCTTAGCTCTCCACAGGCGATTGTTGGCCTGTGCCAGGGAGCAGAGATGGCAGTTGTCACAGGGGCAGCCATCCCCCAGCCCCTCGGAAGTCCTCTGGGGGTTAGGGGTGAGGGCAAACCAGGGCTTTGAAGAGGTTTGTTCTGGTTTGAATCCCTGCTGAGAAAAATCTACATTTTAACAAGATCCCCAGGTGGTTTTTATGTATACCTGGGGATCTTGTTAAAATGTAGATTCTGATTCAGTATGTCTGGGGTGGAAATGCAAATTCGGCCCTGGGGCAGACGGGGCGGGATGGGGACTGAAGCAATGGGAAAGTGGGCCTCTTGAGGCTGGCAGTTCCGGCACGTCTTCCCAGGCTGCCTGGAGTGGATGAGACTTGACATAACCTCAGGTGCCCTGCTGCTCTTGAAGGAGCAAGCTGGGGGTGAAGGTGGGGCTTTTGGAAGGAGGCAGCTGGCTGGTCTCAGCAGGCCTGAGAAGAAACTCTGCCTGAGAAGGTTGCCAGGATTGGTGCAGGCTGGGCCCCGGCTCTGGGATTAGGAAACGGATGGTGTCAACACACTCCAGAGAGGATGCAGGTAGTTAGGCTTCCTCTTCCTAAGTGCGGGGTGGCTGCCCCTTTCCATCCCTCCTCCAGAAGGCCCCTCACCAAGCCTAGTCGCATCTGCATGTGGTTCCTGTGAGGTGAGCTCTCCATGGCTGCCTTGTTTCCCTTACCCCTGAGTTCTTGCCCACACCCCACTGTCCTCCCCTGTCAGGGAACTGAAGAAGCCGTGCCTGCCCTTACCACTCCAAAGCGTGAGGACGAAAGAGGGCTTCCGAAGGAAGTGCCATCTTCAGATGGGCACACATCTCTGCAAACAGGAAGGCTTGCATGTTTTGTTTGCAAGTTGGAAAGAATGACTGCAAAGGAAAAATGGGAGAAATTAATAGCATACTTTTTATGGTATGTTTGAAACGGGCTCAATAGGTCCATGCCCAGCATGCAAGAAGCCAATCTCTCAGATGCTGGTTTTGAGAGGAAAAAAGAGTTTATTTTGCAGGATAGTAAGCGGGAACTCCGAGGTATCGACCTCAGATTTAAGTGCCTTGATTTGAGGGAGCAATCACATTTTATACTTATACATATTCATATGGGGTGGAGGAAGGTGGTGGGCAGGATCAGAAAGTTTTAACTATTCATAGTGTCTGTTGATTATTTATTACCACACGGACCTAAGACTTGGCCCGGAAGTGGCCTACGTACTCTTTGCTTTTGAAATGGGCTCATCTACCGCAGATGACGTATGTCTGGTGATTTTGGTTCCTTGGCATGAGTTGTCTTGTATTACTGAGCACGCGTGGTGGCCCGGGGTCTTCTGTCGGTCATCTTTGTCTGTTCTGTGCATGTCTGACCATTCTGAGCTGGTTAGATCTGGACCCATTCGGGGCTCTGCAGGAGGGTCTGCAAAACAACTTAGAGGAAGTGAGTGACTTCGTGGTGGGGGAGGTGACTAGATGTGGCCTGATAACCAATGGAGTACTATTTAACTAGGTGTCTGCAGCCTCCAGGGTCCCCTAACATGCTGACAACGAAATAAATTGTAAATAAGTTCAAATTTGACTGGGGAAAAAATAAAGACAAACCTAAATGCTGTGTCTTGCTGTTAAACCCTGAGTAGCCTCTTCTGAGCTCCCAGCCAGGTCTTTTTGGGGTTTAAGGCCCTTTTCAAGATGTTAAACTGGACTCCACCAGAGGACAGCGATTTATTAGCACCTTGTTGAGGGGCCTCTGGGCATGCTAGGTGGGCTGGGGAGTGTCACCAGTGAAGCTCTTTAGCTTAGGAGTCATTTGAATTTTACAGCGAGAAGGAGCTTGAGAGAACAGTTATCTCAGGGTCCCCCATGCTTTTTAATCCCTCCCCTGATTTGAAAAACATGAAAGGAAGCAAACAAAAATAACCCCTTCATGCCTGCCTTTACTGCTGTTGAAATTACAAAATCAATAGGATATTTAAAAACAAATGGAAATGAGGAATAAAGCGTTGCTGTACCTTAGGCAGCACAGTGCTCCCCTCTTCACTTCTCCCCAGGGAGCTCATTGCTGTCCCTGGGCGTGTGCACACACCCGCCTTAAAAACCACTGACCCAGCCTTGTCTCATGGTATAACCGAGACACCCGAGGCCCAGGAAAGAGCCAAGATACACACTTGGGTCGCCTCCGACCCAGTCCTGCAGTCTTTCCACCTGCTCCTGAGGGCTAGTTCCCCAGCAATTTCTGAGAAGTGCATGCAGATAGAGAACCTTCAGCGCATATTGCCGAAAGGCAGGGCGTTAGCAAGTGAGGAAATGGCAGTAGATACGGAAATGTCTAGATAATAATGCAGGGTAATGGAAGGTGTCGTGATGAGAGTTTTTCTGGTTTGCTGTTGCTGGAATTGGCTTGTTGGCCTCTTCAAGCTAGAGCTGCGTCATGTTTTCTGTCCTTATGCTGCTCCTCCAGTGCCCTGCCCTTACGCCAGGGCCTTCTGAATCCAGCTGCTTGGCCAACAGGAGACTGAGCTAGTGGCCACTGCTAATATTAAGGAAGCAAACAGTCATTAATAGATACATACATATTGATATTATATTAGGTTTTTTTGTTGTCGTTTTGTTTTTTCAAAATAAGTGTTCTGTTATAGAAAGGGACAATTTCCCATAGTATCTTCTCATTTCTCTATACATTTAGCTTACTATTTCAGGATGGCTGACTCTACCTCGAGTGTCAGATTTGCTCAAAATGGAGATTCAAGCTTTTCTAGAGCCGTAATAAGTTGAGAAGTCTGGTAGTTTAAAAAGTAGATTAACAGCATGATCTTAAAACTGTGTTAAAAATGTGTATACACGTACACACAGTCATACTACATTTTATCAATTCTTTCACATCATTGATTTTAAATTTTATGCTCCAGTAAGAAAGCAAATGCTGTCAATCGATTTAAGACACATCCCAATTTCAGAGTTTATGGAAAATTTGGGCATCTTAGAATCAGTGGAATGTGGGATATAAGTAGGTTGAAGGGATATAGAACAAAACGGTAATGATGATCTCCCTGGGTGGTTAAATTGATTGTGGATAATTATTTTTTTCTTCATCCTATTCTGGCCTTTCAAATTTTTCCATAATGACTATTATCATTTTTATATTCATAAAAAAATCCCAGCATGATAGCATGGGTATGCCCTCATCTATGTACACATCTCCTTTAGACCTGAATGCCTTGCAAAGGGATTATCTTACCTTTTTGCAAGTTTTTAATTTATAGGCAGGTTTCCAGCTTGAAGGTATTTGAGCAGAATGTCCCCCGGGATTGCCATTACCATTATATTTTTTATGATTAGACCAGTAAAAGCCTTTAGGTCATGCCCCAAGTCTCCATTTTCAACAAAGAGAACAAAACCTTGCCTGAACAAAACCACCTTTTCAGGCAAAGGTAGCCTAGTGCTGCAGATGGGGGTGAGTAGTATTTTCCTGTTGTGACTATGTAATTATTCCCTCCCTCTCCCATGGGGTACAGTGACTGGCCTTTCTTGTCCTGTGGACCCAGGGGCAGTGAGGTGGCCTCTGGGAAGCAGACACAGCCCCATCAGAGAGGAGGTTCTGGCTCTGGGAGAATTCAGCCTCAGTCATTGCATTCTTAGGAGGGCGGTGGTGAAAGTTCAGAACCTATAGTCACCCACCATCTCTTGGAAGTTAGTGGAATTAGAACTGTTCTGCTGCTAAAAAGGTGGGATTACCTGAGCCAGAAGGAAAAAAAAACAAACAAGATTGGCAAGTGTGGTTTCTGGAGTGCTTAGCTTAGATTGGCTGGCACCATAGCGTCACAGCTTCCTTTAGCAGGTACTTTTCCACAGAGCATACACATACGGCCATGCAGTGCAGTCCCCAGAAGACTCCCTAATGGTCATACCAGAATGGGCTTCCTTCTTGCCAGCATCAGTGACTGTGCTTACACGTGTAAGGCTTCCTTAATGGAAGCTATTTTATAGCCCTGGGTTTGTCCCGCTCTTTCATGTCACTCAGAGATATGACCTGGCTGGTGTATGTGTGGGCTGATTGGTGCCTCTTTTCCTCTTGCTGCTTATCTTAGTTATCTAGTGCTGCTGTAACAGAAATACCACAAGTGGATGGCTTCAACAAAGAGAAATTTATTCCCTCACAGTCTATGAGGCTAGAAGTCTGAATTCAGAGTGCCAGCTCCAGGGGAAGGCTTTCTCTCTCTGTCAGCTCTGGAGTAAGGTTCTTGTTATCAATCTTCCCCTGGTCTAGGAGCTTCTCCACACAGGAACCTCAGGTCCAAAGGATGCTCTCTGCTCCCGGCACTGCTTTCTTGGTGGTATGAGGTGCCCCGTCCTCTGTTCGCTTTTCTCTTTTATATCTCAAAAGAGATTGCCTTAAGACACTATCTAATCTTGTAGATCTCATCAATATAACTGTTGCTAATCCATCTCATTAACATTATAGTGATAGGATTTACAACACATAGGGAAATCACATCAAATGACAAAATGGTAGAGAATCATACAAGACTGGGAATCATGACCCAGCCAAGTTGTCCATCCATGACACTGATGTAGTCCCCTAAATCCACACCTTGTTGGCAAGTCACGCATCATTAGCAGGATGCCATGCTTAGAGTGAGCATTTCCCTTCAGGGCTAATAGCACCGCCACTAGACTTGAGACTACTGGGTAGCACAACTGTATTTGTAAATAAATGTTTTGCATTGAGATGCCACAATAATGGATCTCGCTAGACACACCACATCAGAGAGAGAGGTTAGAGTATGGCAGTCTTAGGGAAGCTTTACTATATCATGCCCTGTCTAAATTCAAACAAAGTAAACATCATGCCAAGTGAGGTGGGGTTTTTAGTTTTGTTTTGTTTTGTTTAATATATAAATCTTCATGTATAACTTCACACCAAAAGTCAAAGCAGGAGGGAGAGTCTAGGGTGTGAAGAGAAAGTTTATTTCTCTAGACTATTCTAGAAGGGACATCTAGATTTTTCAACATCTTGCTGCCTTCAGAATTGATTTTCCCTTATTAGAACTCAAATATGCACTGCGTCTTTGAAGTGATTGCATTGAGATGATTCAAAGAAAAGAATAACGAAGTCTTGGAAGCAAGAATAAGCTTTGGAAAAATAAATACTAATTATGATTTTAAAATAATTGCTAATCAAGTCACACTGATTCAAAAGTAGCTTAAGTGTTAATTTTTTTTTTTAAAGTATCCATTTTTATTAAATCTTGTCTCTTCTACTCTGTCCCAGATCTGTGTCCAGCTCTCAAGGTTCTGGTTTCTCAACTCTCCCCTTAGTAACTAATAAATCCACTTGTTCTAAAAGGTCTGTACTTCCTAGTTTGCCTAAACCTTTTCATCCAGATCTCCTAAAATGTATCATGTTTTTCAAACTTACTTCTAGAATTTGGGATCATACTGCACCTTGTTCTTAACGCTTTAGGTCAGGCACTGTCATCTCTTGGGAAATATGGACTTGTTTTTGGCATTATTTCTGCTTCTTTGAAGAGAGATTTCTGATTAGTCATGTTATATTTAGAGGATCAGCACAAAAGAGGAACACCCTCAACGAGATGGACTGACACAGTGGCTGCAACAGTGGGCTCAGGCATAGCAATGATTTGTGAGGATGGCTCAGGATTGAGCAGTGTTTCATTCTGTTGTACATAGCACCTAACAACAGCAGCATGTTCTATTTAATCCTGTTTTTATCCCTAGCGTTTTAGTTTTAATCTTTTTCTTTCTTACTCTTGATGATATTTTGTATTACTAAAGCCTTGTGATGGTTAAGGTTATGTGTCAACTTGGTTAGGCTAGGATTCTCAGTGGTTTGACAGATATTATGTAACCATCCTCCATTTTGTGATCTGCTGTGAGCAGCCAGTCGGTTGAAAGGGGAGTTTCCTTGTAAGCATGGTCTACATCCAATATATATAGATGTTCTGGCAAAGCTCGCCCTCTCTGGATCCTGCATCCAGCCTGTCATCCTCTGACCTCTGACTCTTGGGACGTGAGCCAGCAGCCTGCCATCTGACCTGCCGGTTTTGCGTTCATCAACCCCTGCAACCACATGAGTCAGGAGAAGCCTCCAGCCTGGCCCCTGACCCATGGATATGGGACTTGCCAGTTTTCACAACTGCGTGAGCCATTTCCTTGAAATAAATACATCTCCATATATATATATGCTGGTTTTGCTCCTCTAGAGAACCCAGCCTAAGCAAGCCTTTTCTATTGGCCTTTTAGAATAGATGTTTGCTTCAGCCTGTCTCCTGCTGGTTCATGTTCTTAAACACTGGCTCATATTCAGACTCATTAATGTACATTTCTGTTTCAATGTCTCCTTAAAGTGTCTTCATTCAGATGGTATACGTTTGGAGCAACAGTGGCAGTCTCTTCAGTCTATCGTAGCAAAAATGATTATAAGGCCCCTTTGTGAACCATGGTACTTCTATATATGCCAAATAATAACTACAGGGAAACTGTGCAATTTGGGTTCAGATGAGTATCAAATACAGTAATTTTTTGATTTTTTTTTTTGTTGTTGTTGAGGTAATTCTTTGTCTTTCAGGTAAGGCATGAAGTCTGATTAGCACACTGCATGGGGTATAAAATTTGGATGAGGAGCCCATTCATATGATTAATTTCTAATTTCTGCATCTGGAAAAGTTGTCTTTTGTTCAGTTTGCATAGAGATCTGAAAACTAAGCACTGTAGTCCTAAAACAGTCAGAACACCTGGATTATTCATTATCTTGGGTGTGCTACTAACTGGTTGGGTAAGCTTAGGAGAATCACGTGACCCCTCAGAATCACATTTTTCGTTTAATAAATGAGGTGGTTAAATAAATTAATGGTTTTCTAGTTGTACCTGAGCCTTGGGAGTTCATGGGGAGTACTAGAGGAGAGAGCAAGGTGTCTCCTAGAATAGTTTGGCTTTCAACTCTTACATATTGGGTTCCTTCAAATGTTATTTGAAAATGGATTTCATAGCTCTTTTATGGAGCCCTACTGGTGCAGTGGTTAAGAGCTACGGCTGCTAATCAAAACGTCAGCAGTTTGAATCCACCAGCTGCTCCTTGGAAACCCTAGGGGGCGGTTCTACTCTGTCCTATAGGGTCACTGTGAGTCGGAATTAACTCTATGACAACAGGTTTGGTTTTTTTTTTTTTTTAAAAAAAGAAATTGAAAACCTGCTGTTTCCCCAGGTTTTCTGGATTCTGTAAGCCAGTAAGATTTCTACAAAACGAGGTTGGCCAGGGTGAAGAAGGGGGCCACTGCCAACTGTTTGTTTGCCAAATGTAAGGGCATGAAATGAAATGAACACCATCTACTATTACGATAATTTCAACACAAAAAACAAACAAACAACAACAACCAAAAAAAAAAAAAAAAAAACTAGGAAGAATATAATATCAACAAAAACCCTAAGTGAACAAAGACAGGAAAACAGCCTTTAGATTGGACAAATGTAGCACTTACAGGTAGTCTCTGACTTACGACACGATTCCATTCTGACGACTCCAGCGTTAGTCAGTTCTGACATAAATTGAATACCTTATTATTTATTTATTTTTTTATTTTTCATTATTGTTGCCTTTTATTATCAGTATCTTTATAAATTCAATCTTTATTTCTCTTTGGGGGTTGGAAACTTACAGATATATTTTAATACATACATACATAAAAAATACACAAATCATAAAAATTTACTCTGATGATGAAGAAGAGTTGGACAGTGTTGACATTTTGTCAGTTGTATAATAACTGCACTTGTGGAAGGTTATGGATCATCTGGATTATCCTTGGAAATGAGGATAACTTTAGTAGTCAGAAAATTAGTGAGAGTTGTCTATATGGTCCTTTTCTTTTTTTCTTCATATATTTTACAGTAACATCTCCCTTCTTCTCAAATCTGCCTATCAGCTTTAGCAAAACGATCAGCTTTTGGGCCCCTGATTTAGTTTACAAAAAACTCCAGCTAATCCTTTCACTGCAGAATTTTTTGAAAACTTCTCTCCTTCCTCTTCCTCATTGTTTCTTCTTCTGTAGCATTTCTTTCCTCTTCAAAATCCGTTAAGTCCTGATCTTTCAATTCCCCTTCTTTGTGATCTATGAGCTGTTCCATATTGGCGATGTCAAGTTTTAAATTCAGTGTTCATGCCATATGGATGATTTTCCCACTGATCTCTTCCATCATATTATCCTGATCAAATGCTTGGAGCGTGTTCACATAACTCAGCAATATTTTCCATAACCCCTGCATGCTTTTCCCATAACTTCCTCCCAGGAAGATGCAATGTTCTAAATACATTGACAGTCGTAAGTGCGGTTCATTGTACATCGTAAGTCAGGGATTACCTGTATAAACGCTCACCACACTGCTCTTGTTCTGGTGGAAATTTGGTCAGGGCCAGCCTAGGGAAGGAGAGGTTGTTAGCTGTTAGTCCAGGTGCTCTGTACAGCCCTGTTCATCAAAACACAGCCATGAGTAATGTGTTTATTGTAAATTGGGAACTGAAAAGGGCTTGCTGAGTTATCAAGATGTTGATTTCATTTGGTTTATTTTTAGAATTTTTTTTTGCTTTTTAAAAATATTCATAGATTTGGGTAGATTTTAAGCAAGTACTTCTCCATAATTAGCATATAAAAACATTCACATTTGAATCTTTTGTCCTCTTCAAGACCTGAATATTTTAAGCAAAACACTTCTGCAAGAAGTCTTACAATCTTGACAATTCAATCTAGAAGAAAAGGCACAGTGAGAGGGCCTATACACTAGCAGCTTAGCAATGCTGGGAGTGGAGGGGGATGTTTAGTGCTGTCAGAATTTGACCTAGTCAACTTGGAATTTTCTTTGACATGGAAGGACAAAGGGGGAGATGCAGCTAATCTTCAAATCATATAATGGGGGTTTTAGTTTGGAAAGACATCAGAACCAATGAGACTGTTGCCCAATGAGGGTCTATGCCCTGGAGCAGTCAAGCCAATGAAATGTACCCCAAGTCAGAAAGAGAAAGTTTATTTAGGAGGTGGTCACCAATGGGGAATCCTATAGCAATGCAGGCTGTCTCTATGGAGTCCCAAAAGGCATGTTTTCATTAAAGCTTATATATGATTTTTACAAAGATTAGAAGTGTCTTTGTAGCCCACAGATGGCATGGCTGAATGAGTTATTCATTACAAAGTAATTACAGGAGACTCCTTATCAGGCTAAAAAGATACATGCTGGACATCTCTTACTATCACGCTAAAGATTTACGGACCAGACATCGGGGCTGTAATCTCCATGTGGGGTTTTGTGAGTCACAGGTGGCCAGACAGAGCAAAACAAATTCATTAACAAAGGTATGTGGAAAGGAGAAGGCAGCAGAAAAAGCTTATAGGTTCGTCGTGGCGTTAGTTATGTCAAGCTCTCAATTGCCCGTTTTAAAAGGAGGAAACATGCTATGGAGTATTAGGGTCACAAGACCACATGTGGATTTACTTGGAAGCTACGTGGAATCCCTTTGGTCATTGGAAAGGAACAGCTGTGGGGATTTTTAGAGTTCGTAATGTTCTAGTTGAGGACTTGTTGACGTTTAAGAGTCCCTAAATTACTCTTAAGGGCACTGGTGGCACCATGGTTAAGAGCTATGGCTACAAACCAAAAAGCCAGCAGTTCGAATCTATCAGCCACTGCTTGGAAACCCTATGGAGCGGTTCTGCTCTGTCGTGTAGGATCTCTTGGAGTCAGAATCGACTCAATGGCAACGGGTTGAATTACTCTCAAAATTGAAAAGCTAATTTTATCAGAAAATGGATTGGTTAGTAGTTGATTAATGTATTATTTATTAATTATTATAATAATTTATATTAAGCGCTGAGCTGCTAACTGAAGGGTTGATGGTTTGAACCCACCAGCCACTCCACAGGAGAAAGATGTGGCAGTCTGCTTCTATAAAGATTACAACTTTCGAAACCCTTTGGGACAGTTCTGTTCTGTCCTATAGGGTCGCTATGAGTTGCAACCAACTCAACAGCATTGGGTTTGGTTTTGGCTTTTTATACTTAATAAATATAGTAAAGATTTTCTACTTTTATTATAATGATGTCAAGGGAAACCGAAAAACTAAACTGTTTCTTTTCTTTACAATTTGTCTGTTGAAGAGCTGGGTCTGTTTGGCCTGCAGGGTTTCCTGGGCTTTGCTGATTGAATGCTTGTGGTACAATTCGACATGTTCCTGTGTGCTCTGGCTCCTGGCACCTTTTATAACACCAAATACAGTGTCTTCTATGTAGGAGCTCAGTGGCCATTTTATGATTAAAGTTGACAGGTACATGGAAACTTTGATGCATGATCCATTTATAATTGAGAAACTACATGTCATTTTCTTATTTTCTAAAGCAGCTGGTTTCTTGGAAAGAACTTACTTCTGGGAAAGCCTCATTTTAGATGAACTGTATGTTGCAATTTCTACCTACTGATTCTCTTTTATCTCGTATGCATCTTTAGGACAATATTACAAAGACTGCATCTCAGAACTCCCATTCACCTCTGGGTCATACTAAAATTAGTTATTCAGCTTTGCAAGTCTGTGCTGTCAGTAACAGAAACTTCTTCATGCTTGCTGATACTTGTCTTTGGGCAGTTCTTCAATCATTATGTGAATATATAGCTCTGCAAGTTTACGTTCCGTTTATGTCAGCCAAGGAGGGAAAATGCAAACTGTTGTTTATCTGAAAGAGTTAGGGAACAGACTCTTTCAATCAATTCATGTTCCAGTTAGCTGAGTGTTCACATGCACCCTTTTCTATATGCAGTAAGCTTCTAAAGAATTAGTGTCCAACTAGATGCATTTAAACTGCATGTGGAATGTAATTTAAGTTTTTGTTGTTGGGTTAAGATTTTATACTGCCTTAAGGCTATCATCATGAGTGTTTTTTAAACACTCCAAAGGTCACATTTAAAATTGAATCAGATGTTATGGATTGAATTGTGTCCGCCCAAAAAATATGTGTTGGCATCCTGACCCCTATACCTGTGGATACGATCCCATCTGGGAATAGAGTTTTCTTTGTTATGTTATTGAGGCTATATCAGTATAGGGTGTGTCCTAAACATTTTCAGACTTCTAGCCTTCTGAACTGTGAGAAAATAAATGTTCTTTAAAGCCACCTACTTGTATTTCTGTTACAGCAGCACTAAGAAACTAAGACATCAGGCATCAGCTGTTTTTTTTGTTTTTTTTTTTTTTAATTTTGTTTTGGTCTTTTGTGACTTTCTTTTAAAGTGGAAAGTTTGCAGACTTACCATCGTGGGGTTCAGGCCTCTTGAGATCCCTGAGTGAGGGGAAGAAAGGGGAGCCAGTGAAGCTGAAAGGCCATCAAAGGCTCCCCCGAAGAGCTAGGCTCCCCCTGGCTTTATGTTCCTGAGGGCGGGGACTTCCTCCCACTGTCAGCAGTGTGGCCACTGAGAAGGTCTATTGAAACCAGACCGTTGGCTGTTTCACGTTGTTAAACGCAGGTTTGCTCTTTCAGCAGGGAAAAGAGGGAGCGCAAAGGGTTTGTCTCTGCATTACCTTGGCAGGAGGTTCATTTCTCATTTATTCTTTTTTTTCTCATTTTTTCAGAGATATTTATTAAGTGCCTGTTGTGTACCAGGAACTCTAGAGGGTGCTTAGTGTACCGCCATTGCCATCAAGTCCATTCCAACTCATAGCGACCCTGTAGGACAGAATAGAACTGCCCCATAGGGTTTCCAAGGAGCAGCTGGTGGATTTGAACTGCTAACCAAGTCGAACTCTTAACCACTGTGCCAGCAGGGCTCCGCTTAGTCTACAGTGGTAGACAAACCTGAGCTTGGTTCTTGCCTTCACGGAGCCTACAACCCAGAGGAAGTAAACAACCAAACCAAAGGAGACACGAACAATTACAGATGTGGATAAGAGCGTGGAGAAACCCTCAAATGCAAGAGTAATAAGGGGACCGGCTTTAGACTGGGTGGTCAGGGCAGGCCTCTCTCAAGGTGGTGACATTTAGGCCGAGACTCAGGAATTGCAATATAGAAGGCGAGGAAACAGTGGATCGAGGCAAGGACATGGCATTTACCAAGGCCCTGAGGCAGGCTAGGTGTTTTGAGAAACTGCAGTGCAAAAAACTTTACTTCAGTTGAAGCATAGGAACAGTCAGGAGCCTAAAGGAGGACTTCTCTCCCCCACCCCCACCCCCTTCTCAGCAGTCATTTTTCACGCAGGCAAATACAGAGGCGTCATGGTCCTTTGGACAACTCTCTTTGCAACCAGAAAATATTTTATATTTCCTATGGAGAAGTTGGAGTATATTTATGGTATTAGCACTTATTGATCTGCTCCTTATTTTACTTAAACCCAGCAACTCTAGATTCCCTTGATCCTACCCTGGGAGATTTGGCAAGCATACAGAATAGAATATAGTTTCATCAATGTCATAAAATAATTTAAGCACAGATCAAAACCTACCTTAAATTTTTCTGAACCTTTGTTATCACGCGTTTGGTTTTCACTGATCTCCCTTTCCAAATGACCAGGTGGATTGTAAAATGCCAATGGCTTCTGTTGTTGTTGTTGTTGTTGTGTGCCATTGAGTCCATTCCGACTCATAGCGACCCTATAGGACAGAGTAGAACTGCCCCATAGGGTTTCTAAGGAGCGGCTGGTGGATTTGAACTGCCAACTCTTTAGTTAGCAGCCAAATGCCTAACTACTTCACCACCAGGGCTCCTTCCAGATGACCAGGTATATTGTAAAATACCAGTGGCCTCTAGTTGATTATATATTTTCTCAGAAAAAGCATTTTCATCTTTAATGAGTACAGTCCAGAAACGGAAGAACCCTAGGATCATTTCATGGAAATTGATGCTGTAAATAAAAGACAAGCTGGGTAGTTGGGTCCTTGCATTGAGGATTGTGCTGAATTTGTTGTATCTAGTGGGCTCCTTGTTGTTGTTAGTTGCTGTCAAGTCGGTGCTGACTCATGGCGAGCTCATGTGTGCAGAGTGGAACTGCTCCATAGGGTTTTCAAGGCTGTGACCTTTTGGAAGCAGATTGCCAGGCCTGTCTTCCGAGGCGCCTCTGGGTAAGTTTGAACCACCAGCCTTTTGGCTAGTAGATGGGCGCCTAACCGTTTGTGCCACCTAGGAATCCTACTTAGTTGGTATCAGAACAGAAAGGGAACTACCTTTATTGAGCCTTGATGTTACGTTATATTCAAAGGACAGCTTGAACTCATCACTGAGGCTTTCCAATGTTCTCCTTTTTCTAGTTGGTTCACGTATGTCTGATTTCTATTTTAATGTTAGGGTAACTCCGTTCCCTCTTTCCTTTGCTTGTCACTCAAGATTGACAGCAATGAGGCATGAAGGTCCACAGTTATTGATCAGACAGTAAGTCCAGTGTTTTCCATTTCAGCAGCTGTTCATTGCACCCTACGGTGGTCAAACATTGCCCTTTAGCTGCTGGGCACCACACATGATGGACTTCACTCCTTCCTCAGTTTCCATTCCGTCTATTCTCACCTGCACCATTTCTCCATTACCTGTCTGCCTTAGTTCGCTTTCAATTCCCCCTTCTTTTTCCTTCCTTTTCCTATTTGGAGCTTTTCTTTACTCACCCACCCACTGCCCGCAACTTTCCTTCTCCTTCTCTGTGGTCTGGCCACCCAGCTCTTTTTCTTATCTCTCTCTATTCTTCACTCTGCTCCTTTTCTTCTCTACCTTCCTACCGGTTTTTGTTTTCTAGGCTGATCTCTGCCTTCATCTCCTATGATGCTAACGGCATTGGGCACTGAATTTTAGTTGGTGTTGTTGACCCCACTGACAGCAACAAACTTCATCTGTGCATTATTTGAACTTCATGTTAGGAACTGTGGCACCCCCCCCACCCCCAACACACACAAGTGCCTAGCTGAGGGCCTGGTACGGAGGGGTGAGTGGTTAATGCATTCTGGTGGAATAAACAAATGACTGACTAGATTGCTCATCAGCTCGATCATGTCCATTAGACACAATTTCTGCCTTTTAAAAAATTTCTGGATATTGAAGCTTCCTGAGTCCCTCAAATAGATGATAATGGATGGATGGATGGATGAATAGGTGGGTGGCTAGATGATGATAGGTGTAGCAAATCCCGTGTGTTGTTTATTGCTCTGCAGGTCACATGATAGGGGAAGGCTCTCTGTGCTGTTAGCAGGAACAACCTGTTGGTAAATCTGGGTTCTAGTCCCAGCTTATCTGGTCCTGCGACCTTGCCAGGGCCATATAACTCCTCTCAGCATAAGTTCATTCATCTGAAAACGAGCCACCTTACCACAGTGCGTTAGAAGAAGATGTGTGTAAAAGCACTTTATGAATTACAAAACACTAGCCAAACAAAGCATCATTATGTTGCTGGTATTCATCATAATACAAAGGTATTTAAAATTGGAATCTTCACATTACAAATATGTGGTTTGCTTTTAAGTCCATCTATTGAAGGACTGTGTCTCATCATCAGATGGTAAGGGCTGACATGTGCTCGAGGCCACAGAGAATAATTTGCAGAGAGGCCTCCATTTGGTAGGAAGTTATGCTTAAGAGTAGACAAATAACGATGAAAATAAAATGTGTTTCTAACAGCAAGTGTTTACGCAAGTTAATGTGTTAGTTTCCCCATGCTGGTTTTTATTTTTACATGCAAAGATGCAGTTTATAACGTTCTATACATGATGTAGTTGAGTTGTGAAGGTCCATGAATGGCCTCTCTTAGAGTTTCAAAATTCATAAGTTTGAACTTCTTTCCTTTAGTTCCCAGAATGTGGGGAAGAAAGTGCTAAACACATTCACCAAAGATGTTAATTATAATCTTTCCCTGCTAATTTTCTCACTTCCCTGAAACCTTGACTCATTCAGGAGAGAGAAATTGGTCAAACCTGTCTCACTGCATTGAGTCATGATGAGTACATCTGTTTTTAACATTCACTGGACTCCTCTGATTGGCCTGTGAATGAGAAGAAGGCTAAGTCCTGAACCTCCTTTAGTGTTTCCACTTGTTCTACCTCATTGCTGTTGTTGTTAGCTACGATCAGGTTGGCCCCCGACTCATGGTGACCCCATGCACAGTGGCGGAAATGTTACCTGGTTATGTGCCATCCCCATGATTGGCTGGGAATGGGACCCTTATTGTGAGCCACAGGGTTTTCATTGACTGATTTTCAGAAGTAGATAGCCAGGCTTTTCTCCCTAGTTTGTCTTAGCCTGGAAGCTTTGCTGAAACTCGTTCAGCGTCATAGCAACATGCAAGTCCCCACTGACACGTGGTGGTGGCTGTACTTGAGGTGCATTGGTGAGGATTCTACCGGTGAACCACTACTGTCCCCTTTCCTGCCTTAGCAAGTCCCAGATCATTTACCTAATGCCTTGTAAGTATGCTCTGTGCTTCTACCTCTCTGTTCTCCTTGCATTCCCACAGGCCATGCACGACTCCTTGGCAGACCTTCCGGAGTGGTATGGAGTAAAAGGCATGCAGGCCCACTGGATTGGGGACTGTGTAGGCTGCCATCTGGACTTCACATTAAAGGTGATCAAGTAATAAATAGCATCTCCCGCGACTAATGCTCAAAAATCTCCTTTTACATTTTTGGAACTCACTGAATAGACCAGCAATTTGGGACTCTACAACAGCGCTGTGCAATAGAAAGATATTGTGAGCCACATATATAATTTTAAACTTTCTAGTAGCCAGATTTTTAAAAAGTTCAAAGAAACTGGTAAAATTAATTTTAATAACATTTTAGTTAACACAATATTTCCAAAATATTATCGTTTCAAGATATGATCAATATAGAAAATTATTAAGGAGATACTTTAGATTCTTGTTTTAGTACAAATCCTTTGAGATCTGCTGTTTATTTTACACTTAAAACATACCACTAGCCACATTTTAAGTGTTCTATAGCCACATCTTGCTACTGGCCACCATATTGGACAGTGCAGATATATAGGGTATTTGGTCGCCTGGGGGGTCCCTGAATTCTCTGAAATTATGTACAAAATGTAGCGCTCATTGTATTCTCAAAGGAGCCCATGTCACAAAACAGGTGAAAAGCTAAGGGAGCAGAGGCTAACTGTAACACAGTTTCAGAACTAGACAGACTTACAGCTATTAATGATTGTGTGATTACCCGAGGTTCAAAGGAAGGTCACTACTCAAGGCCCACCTACAGGTGCCTCTAAAACTCTTCTCTTTGCCTCTACTGACTAGAGGGTTTTTCTATTACTGTTTCTTAACTAGATGTTTTAAGTAGTCCAGACCCTTTCCTCATCTTAGTCCCAGTCAAAACCATTAGAAGGAAGCAGCTTCCAAGACAGAAAGTCAACCTGCGTTTCTAGACTCTTTCCCACCTGTAACCCAAATGCTCTTTAGGTGTACCTGGTGTCTACGGAGCAGCTGTTGCTTGTCACTGAGCTCAAAATTCCCTGTGCCATCTCCTCACAAAGGTGATCCAGCTCACTCTGACTACAAATGTGGGAAGCCCACCATAAGGGGGTGTGTAATTTGAAAACCTTTGAAAAGCAAATCCTAGACTGGACTTTTCCTCTTAACACTTTCCTGAGAGGGCGGTGAGGGTTCTGAAATCCTGTGCAGCCCTGACTGTTGTTCAAACTTAGGCAGGGCCATCTCTTTTGGGGGCACATTCATTAGACTGGGTTTCATCCCCATGTCAGAGGCTTTTGCTTCCCAACCAGAGTGAAGAATGAATGTAAGTCTCTGAGCCACTTGGCTGTTGTACATGGAATGTCTTCTATACTCTCTCCCCTACCTCACATTTTATTATGAAAATGTTTTTGTCTCCATCCCTGGACCCACCTGAAAATGAGATGTGGCAACATGCTGTCTTGCGGGAGAGAACATTCTCAGTCCTGCAGGGCAAGGCCATGTGGCTTTGTGTCTGTGGCCCCAAGCCTGGCCCCATAGGTGGCATCTCATTAGCACTCAGATTGCAGTTTCGGACTGTCTTTTAGTTCTAAGCCCTGAGGGTCTCACATCATTTGCACTCTATGTATGTGGCAAACAAAAGCGTGAAGGAAGGAATGCCTTTCATCTCTGTGTCCTCTCTGTCAGGCAAACAATTGACACTCAGTTGATGCCACATGTGTGCCTCTTCTTAAAATGCATTTTAACCAGCCTGAGGCACACTCAGGAGCCCCGAGATTGGCTGTTAACCGAAAGGTCAGCCATTCAAATCCACCAGCCACTCAGTTTTACTCTGCCTTACAGGGTTGCTATGAGTTGGATTTGACTTGACAGCATTGAGTTTTTGGAGGCACTCTCAGTTATGAGCTCAGCTCAAGCTTCTGTCCTTTCTTTCTCTCTTTAAAATGAAAGTAGCCTCAACCACTGTATTTCTGGTTAGAAAAGTAGAGGTCTCTGTGTTTTAGTATAGTCTTGAATCCTTGAGGGAAGTATAGCTCCTTTGTCAGGGCAGAAACAATATAATATTGAGGAATATTTTTGATTTATGAACTAAGGAGCCAGGAAAACTGGAGAGGCATCTTTCTAAACAGACTTTGACGGCCTTCAGTCTGGGGCTGCCATACCTGACAGTGGGCGCTGGGGAGAGGAGGGCCCCTGAGAGAAGCTTTTCCAATTCTGTTCTCTCTCGCGCCCGTCTCTGCCCTTGCCAGGTGGTCAGAAGGCCTGGGGTCGGAAGTTATCCCTGGTGTTTGGGAATGAAGGGGGAAGGGAAAGGGGATGTGGCTGGGGAGCAACACGTCCCAGAGGAGGCAGTGAGAGATGAAGTGACTCCACTTTCCTCCTGCCAGGTTGATGGGCAAGTCACAGCAGAAAAGCTGACGGCCTACACAGCCACCCCGGAGGCCATTTACGGCACTTCCCACGTGGCCATCTCTCCCAGCCACAGACTCTTACATGGGCACAGCTCTCTGAAGGAAGCCTTCCGGAAGGCCCTTGTCCCTGGCACAGGTGAGTTGGCACGTTAAGGTGAAGACAGGAGGATTACTGCCTTACGTTTGACAGCACTTCACAAAGTTCACGGTCCTTTCGCATATATCATCCTATGTGATTTGTTCATCCCCTTAGCCTTATTTTTTTTTTTTTAATTTAAAACATGAAGATAAAAAAGAGCTCTAAAAACACTGAATTCCTTGCTCTTGGTTTTATTCTTAGTTACTAATTTGTCTGCAGCTTGAGCTTCTGTCTAAAAGCTCAGCTCTTTAAATGTAACCTGGATTTAAAGCTCTTTTCTGATAGGAATAGAATTTTCTGCTTAATTTATAACTCCATCATCAAATAAAACTACACTGTTAGGGACTAGTGGGAAGCCAATGAGAATTTGAGGAAGCTTTTCCAGCAACTTGATGTTATTACTTTAAAGTATTCACATTATAATATGACCAGATGAACAAAGTCCTGCTTAGTATAGGTCTTTAAACGATCTGCTTTGTGAATGGATCGAGCTGACCCGGAATTAGCATGTTGTTGTTGTTAGGTGCCCTCAAGTCAATTTCATCTCATAGCGACCCCATGTATACAGAGTAGAACTGCCCCACAGTTTTCTTGGCTGTACTCTTTACAAATGCAGATCACCAGGTCTTTCTCTCATAGAGCCACTGGGTGGGTGGGAACTGCCAGCCTTTCAGTGAGCAGCCAAGTGCTTAACCATTTGCACCTTGGAGATGTTATCCGTCAATGAAGATTTGGGGAGTACTTATGTATTAGTCAGGATTCTGTGGTTACAAGCAAGAGGGTCTACCTCTGGCTAACCCAAAGGAGAAAGGGAACATATTGGAAGGCTGTGGGGAAGCTGGCTGACTCAGAGGAAGGGCTGAAGAACTAGTCTCGGAGAGGCCTTGGGCTGGGCAGCCTGAGGGTTTCAGCAGCAGGAGCTAACAGACACTCCTGAGTACCACTGTCAGATTAGATCTGCTCCAACCTCACCTCGGTGATTGGAGCACTTGGTTCGAGATTCCTCCTCCAGGGAAAGGGTCTGATTAGTGAAACTGGGGCCATTGCCCTTTTTCTTGGCCAAGGGAAGGTCAGATCCCTTCCCCAATAGACCCACCAAGACTGTAGCCAGTGCAAGAGGGGCAGCTCTCCATGACAAACTCGGAGACTTTTACAGAGGAAGGGGATTTGGATCCTGGGCAGGTGAAAAGAAGTCCACTATCAATGAGAAATTGGTCTCTGGACATTATTTCTACAAAAATCTCATCCCTATTCTCTTTTCATAGACTGTAGACTTCAATCCAGAACATACCATCTGATTTATCGAGGTCTGGAGTAATAAATATTTACTACCAAAAATGTTTTAGATGGTGATGCAAAGTTTTTAAAAAAATGATAAACATGATTAATGTCACCAAATTGTACATGTGAGAATGTTGAAATGGCAAGTGTTTTGTTACATACATAGTTACCACAATTAAAAAAAAAAATTGCCATTCTTGAAACAACAAGAATGAGACATTTCTTGATATCAGACTGAAGAGACACAGTGCCCTCCCTCTTAGCTCTCTTTTGACTTCTGTTTGCTTACAGCATTGAAGCCAGCACTCAAATCAGTGCGTAATTGTTAAGAGCCAGCTTCGTGCTAAGCATTGCTGGGGATGCATAGGTGAGCCACACGGGGTCCTGCCGTCCAGTGGGTAGTAACAGAGCCAGATGCAGACTTAATTCACTCCAGGGGTGGCTATCACTTGGCTTTGTCTCTTTTTTTGTTATGTTTTAAAATAGAGAAAAGTCCCTTTTGAGTTAAAATTTCAGTGTGTGCTTACAAAGTCCCATATAGGTATCTTGCTCGGTTTTATTTTCTACTTACTCAAAACTAAAATTGGATTCTTTTCAGCTGTTTAGTTTAGAAGGAAAACTCATAGTTTTTACTCTCATGAGCAGTTTGAGATTCCTTCAGGGCTGTAATGGTTGGATATTATCTAAAATTGAGAAACTGAAAAATATTCATCTCTAGTCCTTAGATTTTTTTTCTTATAGTTACTTTGGGGACACAAATTAAAATGAGGTCAACTTAGTAGAGGATTAATGAGCTAGTAAGTTATAAATGGTAGTGTTCCTGTGATGAAAGTTACTAAATAAATTCAAAAAAATTTCATATGGGTTCCCCCAAAAGTTAAAAATAGATTTATCATATGATCTGGCAATTCGACTCCTAGGTATGTACCCAAAAGAATTGAAAATAGGGACTCAAACAGATGCTTGTGTACCAGTGTTCATTGCGACATTATTCACAATTGCCAAAAGCTGGAAACAACCCAAGTGTCCATCAACAGATGAATGATAAACAAAATGTGCTTTGTATGCATACCATGGGCTGTTATTCAGCCGTAAAGAGAAGTGAAATTCTGATACATGCTACAGCGTGGATGAACCTTGTAAACATTATGCTAAGTGAAAGAATCCAGGCACAAAAGGAAAATATTGTATGATTCCACTTACAGGAAATATCTAGAATAGGCAAATGCATAGAAACAGAAAGTAGATTAGAGGTTACCAGGCCCTAGGGTAGGAAAAAGGGAGTTATTGCTCAGTGGGTGGAGTTTCTGTTTGGGATGATGAAAAGTTTTGGAAATAGATAATGGTAATGGTTGCATGACATTGTGAATGTCATTAATGCCGCTGAAACCTACACCTAAAAATGGTTAAAAAGGATAAATTTTATGGTATTTTGTTTTACCACAATGAAAATTTTACTATGTAAGAAGCTGAGAGATTATTTTAGCATATGCAAAGAGCAGTAGTGCCATGACCGTTTGGGTGCCGGTCTACCTGGCTTGGCCTGAGCATTTCGACACTGACTGGCTCATTAGCTTCTTTCTCCCCTCTTTTTAACAATCTCGGAAATAATTGCAAATGGAGCATTACACTTGGCCCTAAATTTTCCAATTTTAGTTTTCAGACTGGAAGTCTTCTTTTGGTACGTGTCAGTTTATTCAAACTCTCTGGATTAATTTGCACATTAAGTCCCTGGATTTTGACATGTGGCATTATGTTAGCATCAGGCCAGTGTGGTACACTGAGTAAAATGCAATTCCTCCAAAAGTAAATTAAAATTACAGCAGGAATATGGACGCACTTCTCCTCTGGCCTTTGGGGTTACGTTTTCAATATGAATGTTGTATCACTACTGTCCTTTACCATTGCTGACTGGCTTATCTTAGGCAAGTGGCTTGTTTTTTCCTGGAAATGTCAGGTTTTGAGAGTGACTAGTGTTAAAGTGGAAGAAACCTTGTTGGCTCAGTGGTTAAAGTGCTCAGCTCCTAACCAAAAGGTTGGTGGTTTGAACCCACCGGCCACTCCACGGGAGAAAGATGTGGCAGTCTGCTTCCATGAAGATCATAGCCTTGGAAACCCTATAGGGCAGTTCTACTCTGTCCTATAAGGTTGCTATGTGTCGGAATCGACTCGACTCAATGGCGGTGGGTTTTTAGTGTTAAAGCAGTGATGCCTGAGAGTCATGGCAGCACACAGTTGTGACAATCTGTTGCTTTCAGGAGTTTAAATTTGCAAACCTGAATTCCAGCAGTTGCTAAGTTGATTTCTTTATATTGGCTTTTGACTTGACATAAGATGATAAGGTCCTGGTCCCAGGTTCACAGCTAACCTGTTTAAGTTTAGCTTTCTCAACAGAGCAAGTGACGAGATTTTGGGCAAGGTGGTCACGGAGGGTCTTGTGGGTAGAGGAGGCCTCAGGGCTCTGAGGAGGAGTGACCCGTGCACAGGAGGACGCTTGAGTGGCAGAGCAGAAGCAAGCAGGCCTGCTATGAGGTTGGCTGTTAGGTAAGGTAAGAGATGGTGAAGACCACACAGCCAAGGTAATCCAAATCGAGAGAGAGGAGCAGCTCTGAGAAGTATTTGGAAGGCAGCGAAGGCCACAAGCATCCTGGGACGATTCTCTGGTTTTTGGCTTAGCTGACGGGGTTGTTGATGTTATTGACTAAATGTGTTCTTTCTTGCTCAGCATGTTGTAATTTGACACAAGCTCTTTTAAGAGAGCAAAAGTAAGGTTCTTCCCTAGAATTCTTGAAATTTAGTTTATTTCCATAATCATTGGCGTTGCCTCCTTTTCTCAGCTGACCGCCCTGACTTATGTAAACTCTTGACTTGATAGGAACTAGATGCCATAAAAAGCATCAATAGGGAAGTATCATTGCAGTTCTAGAGACTGTTCCGCCTTTTCCTGGAGTCTTTTCTTACATTCCTAATATTAAAATATTCAAGCCCTGGAGCTTTGGAACCACATGTTTCAGCTCTGAGTCACCCGTGGTCTACACAGGGTATTTTTTGTCAAAAGGTCCCTCTAAAGGCCAGCTTAGAACCCTGTTGTTAATGACGCATCAGGCAACAAGAGCCTCATCTCCCTGAAAGCCCCAGCACACTAAATAATTAATTGCGCTCTGTTGTTTTGCCCTGTCTCCATAGCATCAGCATGGGGTTGGGACAAAAGGGTAAGGAGGAGAAGCTGTAATCCTGGGGATTATGGTTTGGTTTTTAACCAAATTGTTTCTAGTAGCTTTCTTTCAGCACATGTTAATAGATGTTATTTTAAAAACAAAAACAAAAAAAAAACCTCTTTCTGTGAAGTTAGTTCTGACTCATGGTGACCACATGTGTGTCATCGTAGAACTGTGCTCCTTATATAAGGTTTTCAATGGCTGATTTTTCGGAAGTAGATTGCCAGGCCTTTCTTTCGAAGACACCTGTGAGTAGACTCAAACCTCCAGCTGTTCAGTTAGCAGCTGAGCATGTTAACCATCGCCCCATCCAGGGACTCCAATAGATGTTATAGGGAGAGGAAATGCTCCTGTGCTCAAATAATCTCGAATAAGCAAAAATAAACAGGTGTCTTTGCTTCTGGACTTCTCAGAACGATTGCTATACTGATGTCCACTGTGACTAATGTCCACTGTGACTAAGAGACAATGTCCGACACAGCACTTCTCACACTTACCTGACCACGGGGCCTCCGCTGTTCACCGTTCACCCGATTTCCACTGAGCACTCCTGGGAACGAGCTGCCTGGAGCATCGCTCTGGCGAACACTGGTCGGCAGTCATTTGTCTGTTTTTCCAGAGGGCATGAGAAACCTACCGTCTGTGCAGTGCGTGCCCTGAAAGCTCGGGACACCCTTTAGTCTGAAAGGTTTCCTCTGCAATTACTGAAGTGCTTTAGCGCTGTTCTAACCTTTAATGTAAAATGCTTCAGTCACTTCACATCACCAGCCTGACTTCCTGGAAATCTGAAGAACAAAAGACCTGGTTAGATTTTAGTTTTGTTGTTTTTTAAGAAGTAGATTTGGACTGGTGAGAGTATGAGGTTGTTACTGTGCATTCATTACAAATCTGCTAATATTTAAGTTAAAAGAGCAAAATTTTTTTGATTAAAAAAAAACCAAACCAAACCCGTTGCTGTTGAGTCGATTCCAACTCGGCTACCCTACAGGACAGAGTAGAACTGCCCCACAGGGTTTCCAAGTAGCAGCTAGTGGATTCGAACTGCCAGCCTTTTGGCTAGCAGCCAAGCTCTTAACCACTGCACCACCAGGGGACCTTTTATTTAAAAACTGGTGTAATACTCACTTATATAAAAAGACAAAAAAGGCGAATGCACAGAGACCAAGGTTTATTAGAGGTTACCAGGGGTGGGCGGGAAGGGAGAAAGAAGGGTGAACGGTGATAGAAAAATTGCATTGATTAAGGGTAGGGTTGCACAGCTGATTATTGTAATTGCTGTCAATAAGTTGTTCGCCTGTAAAAAGCTGAATTGGCAAAAGTTGTGTAATAGATATATTTACAACAGTGACAAAAACAAAATAAAAAGAGTAGCTGCTGAAGCCGCTTATATACAACCAAACACCTCATGGGATTTGGCTCCTTTGTTTGGACATTTGGAGTCATGGTTTCATGAGACATCCCAGTTAATTGGCCTAATAATGTGTTTAGTGCTTCTGTTCTGCCTCCTAGTTTGTTTCTCTCTCCTAGTTTGTTGTGTAGTGCCTGGGGTCTTAAAAGCTTGCAAGTGGCCATCCAGGTCACAACAATTGGTCTCTATTTGCCTGGAGCAACAGAGGAAGAAGGAGAGTCAGGAATAGGAGGAGGATATGGAATGTGTGGCTAATTGCCTCCATGAATAATTACATCCTTTGCCATGAGACCAGAAGAACTAGATGGTGCCCAGATACCATTACTGAACATTTTGATCAAAGATTCCATAGAAGAATCCTGATCAAAAGGGGGAAAATGCAGAAGAGAATTTCAAATTCTCATGGACTCCAGACTGTTTGGAACTATGAAGGCTGGATGAAGCCCTGAAACTATTGCTCTGGGATAATTTTTAAACCTTAAACCCCGAAGTCTTTCTTCTTCTTTTTTCCCATACAAAAATTTATACATACATTGTTGTGTGACACTAACTGCTCTCCCCATACTGTGAAAGCACACTTTTCCTTTCCACCACTGATTCCCCATGTCCATTCAACCAGCTCCTAACCCTCTCTGCCTTCCCATCTCACCTCCGGACAGAAGCTGCCCATTTAGTCTCTTGTATCTACTTGAGCTAAGAGGCACGCTCCTCACGAGTGTCACTTTATGTCCCACAGTCCAGTCCAATCCCTGTCTGAAGAGTTGGCCTCAGAAATTGTTTTAGTTCTGGGCTCATAGAGAATCCGGGGGCCATGCTTTCTGGGGTTCCTCCAGTCTCAGACCATTAAGTCTGGGCTTCTTACTAGAATTTGAGTTCTGCATCCCACCTTTCTCCTGCTCCATCCGGGACTCTCTGTTGTGTTCCCTATCAGGGCAGTCATTGGTGGTAGCCAGGCACCATCTAGTTCTTCTGATCTCAGGCTGATGAAGTCTCTGATTTGTGTGGCCCTTTCTGTCTCTTGGGCTAATACTTGTGTCTTTGATGTTCTTCATTCTCCTTTACTCCACATGGTTGGGACCAGGTGATGCATCTTAGATGGCCACTTGCAAGCTTCTAAGACCCCAGATGCCACTCACCAAAGTAGGATGCAGAACATTTTCTTAATAAGCTTTGTTATGCCAATTGACCTGGATGTCCCCTGAAAGCATGGTCCCCAAACCCCTACCCTTGCTACTCTGTCCCTCAAAGTGTTTGACTGTATTCAGGAAACTTCTTAGCTTTGGTTTAGTCCAGTTGTGCTGACTTCCCCTGTCGTGTGTGCTGTCCTTCCCTTCACCTAAGGTAATTCTTATCTACTATCTAGTTGTAAATAACCCTCACCCTCTCTCTCTACCCTCGTAACCATCAAAGAATGTTTTCTTCTGTGTTTAAACCTTTTCTTGAGTTCTTATAATAGTGATCTTATACAATATTTGTCCTTCTGTGACTGACTAAATTCACTCAGCATAATGACACCCAGCTTCCTCCGTGTTACAAGATGTTCCACGGCTTCATCGTTGTTCTTTATCATTGCACAGTATTCCGTTGTGTGGATATACCATAATTTGTTTATCCATTCATCCGTTGATGGGCACCTAGGGTTGTTTCCATCTTTTTGCTATTGTGAACAGTGCTGCAGTGAACATGGATGTGCATATATCTATTCGTGTGACGGCTCTTATTTCTCTAGGATATATTCCAAGGAGCGGGATAGCTGGATCGTATGGTACTTCTATTTCTAGCTTTTTAAGGAAGCTCC
This sequence comes from Dugong dugon, assembly GCA_030035585.1. Taxonomy (NCBI): domain Eukaryota; kingdom Metazoa; phylum Chordata; class Mammalia; order Sirenia; family Dugongidae; genus Dugong; species Dugong dugon. The sequence continues at coordinate 21,966,635 of CM057481.1, read as the reverse complement.
AAATCAATTTCTAAAGAGCTTGTACCATTTTACATTCCCACCAACAGTGTATAAGTGTTCCAGTCTCTCCACAACCTCTCCAGCATTTATTATTTTGTGTTTTTTGGATTAATGCTAGCCTTGCTGGGGTGAGGTGATGCCTCATTGTAGTTTTGATTTGCATTTCTCTTAACGGCTAACGATTGTGAACATTTCTTCATGTGTCTGTTAGCTGCCTGAATATCTTCTTTGGCAAAGTGCCTGTTCATATCCTTTGCCCATTTTTTAATTGGGGTGTTTGTCTTTTTGTTGTTGAGGTTTTGCAGTATCTTGTAGATTTTAGAGATTAGATGCTAATGGGATTTGTCCTAGCCAAAATTTTTTTCCCAGTCTGTAGGTTGTCTTTTGACTCTTTTGGTGAAGTCTTTTGATGAGCATAAATGTTTGATTTTTAGGCACTCCCAGTTATCTATTCTCTCTTCTGGTGCTTGTGCATTGTTACTTATGGTTCGTATTGTGTTTATGCCATGTATTAGGTCTAGCATTGTCCCTATTTTTTCTTCCATGATCTTTATCGTTTTCAATTTTATATTTAAGTATTTGATCCATTTTGAGTTAGTTTTTGTGCATGGTGTGAGGTATGGGTCTTGTTTCAGTTTTTTGCAGATGGATATCCAGTTATGCCAGCACCATTTGTTAAAGAGACTGTCTTTTCCCCAGGTAACGGACTTTGGGCCTTTGTCAGATATCAGCTGCTCATAGGTGGATGAATTTATGTCTGGATTCTCAATTCTGTTCCATTGGTCTATGAATCTGTTGTTGTACCAGTACCAGGCTGTTTTGACTACCATGGTGGTATAATAGGTTCCAAAATCAGGTAGTGTGAGGCCTCCCATTTTGTTCTTCTTCTTGAGTAATGCTTTACTTATTCAGGGCCTCTTCCCTTTCCATATGAAGTTGGTGATTTGTTTCTCCATCTCATTGAAAAATGCTGGTGGAATTTGGATTGGGATTGCATTGTATCTGTAGATCGCTCTGAGTAGAACTAACGTTTTCACAATGTTGAATCTACCTGTCCATGAGCAAGGTATGTTTTTCCACTTATGCAGGTCTCTTTTGGTTTCTTGCAGTAGTGTCTTGTACTTTTCATTCTGTAGGTCTTTTACGTCTCTGATTAGATTTATTCCTAAGAATTTTATCTTCTTGGGGGCTATTGTAAATGGTATTGTTTTGGTGATTTCCTCTTCAAGATTCTCTTTGTTAGTGTAAAGGAATCCAACTGATTTTTGTATGTTTATCTTGTATCCTGAAACTTCGCTGAAATCTTCTATTAATTCCAGTAGTTTTCTTGTAGATTCTTTGGGGTTTTCTGTGTATAAGATCGTATTATCTGCAAATAGAGATACTTTGACTTCTTCCCTATCAGTTTGGATGCCCTTTATTTCTTTTTCTAGCCTAATTGCTCTGGCTAGGACCTCCAGTGAAATGCTGAATAAGAGTGGTGATAAATGGCATCCATGTTTCGTTCTCGTTCTGAGGGGAATGCTTTCAAAGTCTCTCCATTTAGAATGATGTTGGCTGTTGGCTTTGTATAAATGCCCTTAATTATACTGAGGAATTTCCCTTCTATTCCTATTTTGTTGTTTATCATGAATGGGTGTTGGACTTTGTCAAATGCCTTTTCTGCATTGATTGATAAGATCATATGGTTCTTGTCTTTTGTTTTATTAGTGTGATGGATTACAGTGATTATTTTTCTAATGTTGAACCATCCCTGCATACCTGGTATAAATTCCACTTGATCATGGTGAATTATTTTTTTAATATGTTGCTGAATTCTATTGGCTAGAATTTTGTTGAAGATTTTTGCATCAATGTTCATGAGGGATTTTGGCCTGTAATTTTCTTTTTTTGTGATGTCTTTACCTTGTTTTGGTATCAGGGTTATGCTGGCTTCATAGAATGATTTTGGGAGTATTCCATCCTTTTCTATGCTCTGAAATACCTTTAGTAGTAGTGGTGTTAACTCTTCCCTGAAACTTTGGTAGAATTCTCCAGTGTAGCCATCTGGGCCAGGGTTTTTTTTTTTGGTGGGAGTTTTTAAATTACCTTTTCAATCTCTTCTTTTGTTATGGATTTATTTAGTTGTTCTACCTCTGTTTGTGTTAGTTTAGGTAGGTAGTGAGTTTCTGGAAGTTTGTCCATTTCCTCTAGGTTTTCAAATTTGTTAGAGTACAATTTCTCATAGTATTCTGTCATGATTCTTTTAATTTCAGTTGGGTCTGTTGTGATAGTACCCGTCTCATTTCTTGTATGGGTTATGTGCTTCCTCTCCTGTTTTTCTTTTGTCAGTTTGGCCAATGGTTTATCAATTTTGTTGATCTTTTCAAAGAACCAGCTTTTGGTCTTGTTAACTCTTTCAGTTGTTTTTCTATTCTCTATTTCATTTAATTCTACTCTAATTCTTATTATTTCCTTTCTTCTGGCACCCGAGGGCTTCTTTTGTTGCTCTCTTTCTGCTTGTTCCAGTTGTAGGGTTAATGTTTTGACTTTGGCCCTTTCTTCTTTTTGGATGTGTGCGTTTATTGCTATAAACTGACCTCTGAGCACTAATTTTGCTGTGTCCCAAAGGTTCTGATAGAATGTGTTTTCATTCTCGTTTGATTCTATGAATTTCTTTATTCCATCCTTAATGTCTTCTATAACCCTGTAGTTTTTGAGCAAGTTGTTGTTCAGTTTCCATGCGTTTGTTTTTCTTTCCTTGCTTTTTCTGTTGTTGATTTCTACTTTCATGGCTTTATGGTCAGAAAAGATGCTTTGTAATATTTCGATGCTTTGGATTTTGTTAAGGGGCGGAGTGTTCGGTATATGTCTATGAGATCAAGTTGGTTGATTGTAGCATTTAGCTCTTCCGTGTCTTTGTTGATCTTCTTTCTGGATGTTCTGTCCTTCACAGAAAGTGGTGTGTTGAAGTCTCCTACTACTATTGTGGAGCTGTTTATCTCTTTTCAGTGCTATTAGAGTTTGTTTTATGTATTTTGGAGCCCTGTCATTGGGTGCGTAAATATTTATTACAGTTATGTCCTCCTCGTGTATTGACCCTTTAATCATTATATAGTGTCCTTCCTTATCCTTTGTGGTGGATTTTACCTTAAAGTCTATTTTGTCAGAAATTAATATTGCCACACCTGCTCTTTTTTGAGTGTTATTTGCTTGATACATTTTTTTCCATCCTTTCAGTTTTAGTTTATTTGTGTCTTTAACTCTAAGGTGTGTCTCTTGTAGGCAGCATATAGATGGATCACATTTTTTTATCCTATCTGCCACTCTCTGTCTCTTTATTGGTGCATTTAGTCCATTTATATTCAGCGTAATTATCGATAAGTATGAGTTTCATGCTGTCATTTTGATGTCTTTTTTTGCGTGTAGTTCCCGGTTTCTTTGTTCCACTTAATTTTCTGTGCCGTGTCGTTTTTCTTTATGTATTTTCTTTTCACCTTTTTCATTGTTGTTGATTTTGTGTTTGGTGAGTCTTTATGTTTTTCTGGTTTTTTATTTGATTTGTAAGATTGTTAGTTTCCTTTGTGGTTACCTTAATATTCACCCCTATTTTTCTAAGTTTATACCAGTCTTTTATTTCTTTGTATCGCCGTGACTGCCTCTCCATATGAAAAATCTGTGTCTACATTTTTTAAGTCCCTCTTTTTTGTCTTAATCTTGTCGTCTTTTACATATTGACATCTGTTTCCCTGTTTTCAGTGTTTTACCTTTGATTTACTTTTGTGACTTCCCTGTCTGGGTTGATATCAGGTTGCTCTGTCCTGTGTTCTAGTCTTGGGTTGTTACCTGATGTTACTGATTTTCTAACCAGAGGAATCCCTTTAGTATTTCTTGTAATTTTGATTTGGTTTTTGTAAATTCCCTAAACTTCTGTTTATCTGGAAATGCCCTAATTTCACCATCATATTTGAGAGACAGTTTTGCTGAATATATAATTCTTGCCTGGTACTTTTTTTCCTTCAAGGCTTTATGTACGTCATCCCATTGCCTTCTTGCCTGCATGGTTTCTGCTGAGTAGTCCGAGCTTATTCTTATTGACTCTCCTTTGTAGATGACTTTTCGTTTCTCCCTAGCCACCCTTTAAATTCTCTCTTTATCTTTGGTTTTGGCAAGTTTGATTATAATGTATCTTGGTGAGTTTCTTTTGGGATCTACCTTATATGGTGTTCTATGAGCATCTTGGACAGATATCTTGTCATTTTTCACGATATCAGGTAAGTTTTCTGCCAACAAATCTTCAACAATTCCACCTGTATTTTTGTTATCCACCCCCGTTCTGGTACTTCAGTCACTCATAGGTTATTCCTCTTGATACAGTCCCACATAATTCTTAGGGTTTCTTCATTTCTTTTAGTCCTTTTGTCTGATTTTTCCTCAAATAAGTTGGTGTCAAGTTTTTTATCTTCAATCTCACTAGTTCTGACTTCCATTGCCTAAATTCTGCTCCTATGACTTTCTATTGAGTTGTCTAATTCTGAAATTTTATTGTTAATCTTCTGGATTTCTGATTGCTGTCTCTCTATGGATTCTTTCAGCCTGTTAAATTTGTCTTTATGCTCTTTGCTAATCTTTTTAATTTCCTTTATTGTGTGTTCTGCATTTTGCTTAATTTCCTTCATAATGTCTTGAAGAGTTCTGTATATTAATCTTTAGTATTCTGCCTCTGATAATTCCGAGAAATTTTCCTCTTCTGGAAGATTTCTAGATTCTTTATTTTGGGGGCTTGCTGAAACCATCATGGATTACCTCTTTATGTGATTTGATATTGACTGTTGTCTCCGAGCCATCAATAAGTTATTATATTTATTTATTTTATGTTTGCTTACTGTGTCCTAGCTTCTTGTTTTGTTTTGATATGTTCAAATAGGCTGTTCGTAGGAGCTAGTTTGATTTTTGGCACCTTTGAAGTTCTTATGTCCTGACAAATTTAACAGGTGGTTAGATATGTTACTAGGTATATGAGCTCGGGAGTCCACCCACTCCTCCTGTACAGATTCAGCTCAGGTGCCCAGGTAGATAGGCACCAAGTGCATAGTATAGGCTTTCATTTACAGTCCTAGACAGGCATGGGTGATTGGTGTAGGCACAGGCCTCTGGCTGCAGCAGGCACTCTGAGCAAGCCTGGGAGCTGATGGCTACCCCCGAGTGTCCAGGAGGAATGCACGTCCCTGTTCCCTAGAGCACGTAGGTGGGTGGGTTTTGCAGCCAGACTATGAGCATCTAATGCTGTTGGCTGTAGGGACTGGGGGGCACCTCTTATTCATGGGCCCTTATCTCAGGTGGCTAGGTGGTGTGGGTGGAGCCACCAGTCCTCAGGCCCCTGATGTGGGTAGGTGAAGACCCTGCTTAATGAGCAGAGTAGTGTCAAATGTTAAGAACCTGCCACTTCACAGCTGAAACAGTTGAAGTTAGTGTTCTGGTATATACCCTGTTGTACTGCGGTAATGAGGGCGTATGCTGTTGAAATGGGCCCACACAAGTCTATGCAGGGGAAAAGGCACTCAAAGTCCGTGGATCCTTTATGCCTGTGCCTAGGCAAAGGAGCTGTGCCTACCCTGGGTTCCTGGCTTAGGGGAGCTGGCAGTTTAGTTTTTCCCCTGTATGTTAATTTGTTCACTGTCCAAGGCAGGGAGAATCGGTCTGGGCATGTGACGGATCCTACTTCTGGCCAAGGGAACTTGGTAGTTGCTGAAGCCCGTCTGGGACCCAGTGCAGAGCAGAGAGGTAAATGGGAGAGAGGTTTTTCCCTAAGGGGAGTGTTTTTGATCCGCATAGTGGGCCGTACGCAAGTACTTACCTTTCGCCGCTCCAGAGCTGCTTCTCACTGGTTCTGGGTGGCCGTGTAGACTGTCTGGTGCTGGGTCTCTCCTGGTGTGGAAAACGCACCTCCCGAGCACCACCGCTCGTGTGCCTCGCTGCTTACCCCTGAGCTGATCAGGCTTGAAGGGCTCAGGCTCTTGCTGGGTCAGGTCTGGCAACTCCTTGATGCTTCCGAACCGTCTTTCCCTCCCCCTGCCACTGAGTCCAGTTCCTCAACTCTGCCTTTGATGTTTAGGGCTGTTGCCATATATAATCAATTCACTTGTTTTTACAGGTCTTTGTTGTAAGAGGGTCCACCGGAAGCGTCTGACTATTCCACCATCTTGGCCCTGCCCAAAAGTTTTTAATTTTGATGAAGTCCAATTTATCTATTTTTGTTTTGTTACTTATACTTTTGGTGTCATATCTAAGAAACCATTGCCTAACCCAAGGTCTGGATGATTTACACCATGATTTACCCTGTGTTTTCTTCTCAGAGTTTTATAGTTTTAGCCCTTACTTTAGGTCTTTAATCCATTTTGAGTTAATTTTTATGTATGGTAGGAGGCAGTGATCCAACTTCATTGTTTTGCATGTGGTCATAACTGTTTAATCCATGTTCCCATTGTATATGTATCTTGAAAATCAGACTGCTTTCCTGGTCTTTCCTAATGTGGTATCAGAAAATGTTTTACTGTTTTTTATGCAGGCTTCACAATTGTTTTTAATCCATGCATAATCTATCCAGTCCATGTACCACAATATCCCAAATCTCCCGTATCATTTTGAACATTTGGTCTTTTTCATGCTTAGAGTTGTTATAGGGATAGATGCTGTAAACATTTGTGTCCACATAGCCCTTTGCTTCTATAGAATTGGTTCCTTAGGAGACATTACCAAGAGTGGGGTTTTTTGGTCAAATAGTATGAACATTTTTCTAGTTCTGTGCTATATGTTGCTTTTTGGTTTCCAAAAGGGCTGTTATCAGTTAAAAGTGCCATACCCAATGATATATGCATTTCACTGGGATTTCACAAGCATTGGTGTTACCCTTCTAAAAGTTTTTTGGTAACTTATCAGATATAAAATAACACTTCAAGATTACTTTAATTTTCATCTCTTTTTTTGAAGAATTAATTTGTGTTTTCTAAATCCAAGTGATATGTGTATGAAAAGTCAAAAGGTGCTAAAAGTTTATAACAACAACAGTAGCATCCTCACCCAACCACTTTTAATTATTTTAATTATGTATTACTTAAGGTATAAGTTTGGCAGCTATGAGTCCTAGAAAAACAGTGGCTTTAAAAGACAGAAGTGTATTTCTTGTTCACGTGAAACTCTGAGCAGGTGTGAAAACTCTGCTTTGTGAGGTGGTCAGGTCCCTTTCTGTCTCCCTACTCTGCCCTTCCTAGTGTCTTGCCCATGTTGGTGTGGCCTAAGATACTGTACACCATCTGTATTCCTGCAAGTGAAAAGAGGAAGAAGAAGGGCTTACTTCTTCCCTTTGAAGACATGACCTTGAAGTTGCTTCTGTACATAACCCCATGGCCACACCAAGATCCAAGGGAAGCTAAGCAGTGGTGCCATTAGCTAGGTAGTCACGTATCCAATAAAGCTTCTACTGCTGAACAGGAGGGGAAGGAGGATATTGGGGTAACTAGTTGTCTGGCTGCAAGCTCTTTCTCTGGTATGGACTTCCATGTGTCTGTATGATATGTCTACACCACTGTCTCTAATTTACCAGTTCTAGACATTACCTTTTTGTTGTTGTTGAGTGCCATCTAGTTGATTCTAACTCATAGTGACCCCATGTGACAGAATAGAACTGCCCCATAGGGTTTTCTTGGCTGTAATCTTTACAGGAACAGATTGCCAGGTCTTATTCCCATGGAGCTGCTGGGTGGGTTCAAACTGCCAACCTTTCAGTTAGCAGCCAAGCACTTAACCGTTGTGCCACCAGAGCTCCTTTTAGACATTACCTAGTGACTTCCTGTTATAGTAGGTGAAGATTTTTATTCTTACTCCACCATCCTATACCTTCTATCCTCCTGATAGCATTATATCATCATTGCAGAATTCAAAAATATACACCTCTTCTTTGAGGAGGAAAAATGTGGAATCAGAAACAGAGGTCTCCACTGAGAAGTGAATCAGTACTCGGGTAGCTCTGGCAGCAGATTCTCCAGCCAGTGCACCTGTGTTGGGGCTGCTTGCTGACGGCAGCCTTGCAGACCTCCTCATCCCATGCTTCCTGACACCCAAGGTGAAGGAAGATAAGAGCTTGCTTAGATGCCTACAGAGCCTGCCTTTACGTCTTTAGAATGTAATTCCTAATTCCTAGGTTTATTTTAACTTTGGGGTTTATAAAACATGTTTTAGATAATTACATGGCAAATGTTGTAAATAGTAAGCATTAAATAAATTATAACTTGTTAATTGCTTATGATGTAAATAAACTCAACTCACTAATTGCTTGTTTACATCCCCCATCCCTTCTTTTTGGGGGGATTTTGTTTGGTCTTTATGCATCTGAACCTGTATATGCTCAGTGAGAAAAATGTATGTATGGTTCTTATCTCAGGTGTAGCAGTTGTAACAAGCTTCATTAAAGATGGCAACATTTTTGGATAAATCCAAATTAAGTGTTTTATTATGACCACATAAATATTGTTCACAGCTGAGACACATATATTATGACAAGTATATTTTCCTACTTATATAACTTTTAATTTTTCCTGAAGCTCAGAAATTCCTTATTTTATTTTTTTCATTTGCTTTGTGCTCTTTGAATTTCTGGCTAAGTCTTCCCACACCTTCCAACAGCTCTTTAAAACTCCTCTCAATACAGTTTTCTACATATTCCAACCTGCCAGATAATCTCTCGATTCCCTTGTTTTCCTGAAGATACCTTCTGGGGCCCTCTGTCCTGCTTAAATGTGACCGGCCACTCTCCAGGTCTCTGCCATACATCTGTCATCTTAGAACTTCCCTCTATGTTTGTTCTGTAAGTGTGCTTACTCTCTTTCCTTTGTTGGACCCTCTGTTCCCTAGGTCCTCTGTCTGTCTCTTTCTTGATTTATCCCTTCATTTTGCTGGAACACATCCTTCAGTATATTCAAAGAATGGTTACTTGGAAGGAAATGTTTGACTTTATATATTTGGAAATCTCTTTCCTCCTCTCTGCTCAGTCATTTTCTACGGCCCTTCCCACTTCCATCTTCGAGTGTTGTAGCTTGAAGTTTCAGATGTCTCTTAACTTTACCATAGACAGATTTTTGTTTCTCATTCTTCTGTGCATTCAAGGTATTTTTCAAAAGGAAAAGGAGGGTGGTGGGAATGTCTTTACCCCACCATCGGGAAGGCAAAAATGACATTTTCACTTCTTTGGTTATGAGCACAGATGAACGTTTTCCCGTGTTCTTTTGATTTTTCCTCTGGTGTGAATTATCTATTAATACTCTTCAGAGAACAAATTCTTTAACAATTAGCACAAAACACAGAAGTTCTATAATGTATTTTTTCTCACTTGTCTGCTCTGAGATCAGATGTGATGGTGTCCCAGTTGACTGGCGTCCACGGTTATTTGCATTCATTTTCAGATTGCCTCACGACCGTGATGGTTGTGAACATGCTCACCCAGCAGGAGGTCCCTGTGGTTATCATGGCCAAAGCAGACTTTGAAGGCTCTCTGGATTCAAAAATAGGTAAGCAGCTATTAACATGTAATCATGGGAATATATTTTGCAGTCTTAAGATCAAAATACTAACCTATTGCTGTCAACTGGAAGAACCAAGTATTGAGCCATGATTTTGTAAAAATGAATGCCCCTTCATTTAACCATCCCTTACTTAAGAACTGCATTCTGAAGACATACTGAGTATGTTGTACCTTGCTAGTTACTATTGAGAATAACAAGGACATATCTGACCCACAAACCTTGCTTTCAAGCTAGTTGGTGAGACTTGTACATACAGTGTGGGGAACAGTACAACTCAGATGAAAATCCAGTTTCAGAATTCATAAAACCAACAGCAACTGCTGAGCTGGGGGTTCAAAACACAAAGGATTGATGTGGGCTGGGTTTTTGGTGAAGGCTTTGTGGAGGAGGCGAACTTGAGCTATTCAAGAAAAGGAGCAAATTGAAGGCGTATTTAGAACTGTAAATTGGATGTCTTTGGCAGTCTTACTCATTCGTGAGTGTTCTGAACTATCGTCACATAACAGGAAGTCTGAGACTGAACAAAGGGATGGAAACCAAAAGATAGCCCTGCCCACGGTCCCCTGCCTTTAGAATGGACCCGTGCGTCTCTGTCTACTAGTATTCCTACTGTAGATTCCAGCCAGTCTCCAGGGGCCAAAACCCTACGGAGAAAGTTATTTCCAGACTCTCTGTTTCCTATCACACAGAAGAAATAGCACTCCTTGTAAAAATCATGTTTTCCTCATAATGCTCAGATCAGTTTTTGACAAAGTGATTTGAAGAAACATCTAAACAGAAAACAGACATTAAGCCATTCAAGTCATTCTCCTCTGACCATTTAAACCCAGAAAATGTGTTGTTTAAAGGAAATAATTCCTTCCATTATTCTTATGCATTTTATAATGAGTAAAATTTATTAAGATAATGAACCAGGGTAAACAATAAAAGAAGCTCTTGTTGGTGTAACTTTTTTTTTTCTTTTAATTGTTTAAAGTCAGATTACTGACACAAATATTGAGAGTTCTGAGGGGGAACATCTGAATTTTTAAATGTGCACAGAGAATTGATTTTCCTGTTGTCTTGGTTTCTTACATAATTAATGTTTCTAAATTACCGCTTCTTGCCCTTCATGAAGAACAGAAGCAGAAATACACAGAGATGAAGCAGTGTTTCCTCATCCCACTTGCACTGTTACAAATGGTTCTGTGAATTCTACCAAGCATCACACAACCAGCACCATGGTCCAGAGCATTCTTTGTGTGGCCAAATAAATGATATGGCCATGATGTTCCCTTTCAAACATCGTATCATACACTTGGGGATTATAGGAAATGACTTTTTTCCTTCATAACCATGAACACTTTTCTGTAATATTTATTGCTTCCATTTGTCCTCATTCTTCAGTATCCTTCAAGTTCACTTTGAACATTTATTCGTTTCATTAGATGCTTTTTGTCAGTAATTGCACCTGAGACACCACAGAGGTTTCCATGGTACCACAGAACTTTTCATAGTACCACAAAATTTTCCATCATACCAAAGAGTTTTAGAACATGTCTCTGAAACACTTGACAGAAAACAAAAACAGTTGCTGTCGAGGTGACCCCGTGTGTATCAGAATAGAACTGTATTCCATAGGATTTTCAGTGCCTGATTTTTCAGAAGTAGATCACCAGGCCTTTTCTCTAAGGTGTCTCTGGTGGACTCGAACCACCAACCTTTTGGTTAACAGCCAGACACATTAACTGTTTGTACCACCCGGGGACTCCCTAAACACTAAACTACCCTTTTAGGTGTTTGCAGGTCTGACCTAAGCATTCCGTGCATTGCCCTTAGTTTTGTATCTCTCAGTTACTACATGATGTGCTGCGTGCACAAGAATATCAGCAGTTTCAACAGATGACCCTATAGCAGGGTTTCCCAACCAGGGGCGATTTTGCCAGCGGGGAACATTTAGCAATTTCTAGAGAAATTTTTTGTTATTACAACTAAGGGAGTGCTACTGGTGGGGGCTAGGGATGCTGGTCAACATCCTACAATGCACAGGACAGCCCCCACAACAAAGGATTATCTAGTCCAAAATGTCAGTAGTGCCAAGGTTGAGAAGCCCTGCCCTGCAGAACCGACAACTGAAAAAAACCTGTTTTTATGACTAGCTGAAGTCAAAACATCAGACCTAGGTCCCTCTGGATGAGTGATTTACTTATGCTCTACTCCGTCTCCTCAAGCATGTATGTGAGTTGAAGAATAAATATCTATTTAGAACGTACTTTTGCCTTCAGGAACAAAGCACAGTAGGAAAAAACAGTTGTCAGCTTTTGACTTCCTAACTACATGGAGTTTGCTAGGAAGTGCCCCACCACTCATCTGTCTCTCGTACTGTGGTGGCTTACATGTTGCTGTGATGCTGTACTGCCAGTATTTCAAATAACAAGCAGGTCACCCATGGTGGGCAGGGTTCAACAGAGCTTCCAGACTAATACAGAGTAGGAAAAAAGGCCTGGAGATCTACTTTTGAAAATTAGCCAACGAACGATAGAACCTCGCCTGGCTCGCTAGCTTTGGACACATCATCAGGAGGGATCAATTGCTAGAGAAAGAAATCATGTTGGGTGAAGCAGAGGGCCAGTAAGGGTGAAGGAGACTCTTGGTGAGATGGACTGGCACCATAGCCACAGCAATGGACTCGAACATGTCAGCAATCCAGATGATGACACGGGACCAGGCAGCGTTTTGTTCTGTTGTACATCAGGTCACCGTGAGTCAGAGTTCACATGACTGCAGCTCTCTATCTGTCCATCTAGGAAATTGCAGAGGAGTCAGCTTTGTTTCACAAGAGAAAGCCACTGTCCTCTGTCGCTGAGGGAATTCCCCCAAATACTTGTGATTTACTATTTCAGTGACAAAAAAGCATTCAAAATTGTATACTTTAGAGTTACAACTATTTAAAAAAGAAAAAGAAAGAAACTAAGCAAAGGCGGAAAGACTTGAAGGAAGTAATACCATTATGATAAACTGGTTGTGTTAGGGTGCTAAGATTGTCCAAGACTGTTCTCCATTTTCCTAACGAAGGTAATGTGGTTTTGTAAATGTTAACATTTAAAAAGACAGAGCGCGTCTCCTTAAAGAAGCTAAAGCTGAGTGTCAGTGCTGTCGATTATTTTTGTCATTTGTCAGTTATTCTGCAAAGGCGATGTTTTGTGTTTCTTCCCCTCTGAATAGGAATTCCCAGCACCAGCTCAGAAGACACCATCTTAGCCCAAACCTTAGGTCTGTCCTACTCTGAGGTTATTGAAACATTGCCAGATGGCACAGAGAGACTGGTCAACTCTGCTGAGGTTGGTACCGCGTGGCGTGGGCCTAAGAATTTACTTCTAAAATCATGGACTTGAATTTGATGAGGCCTTCTCCTTCAAATGCAAATTATAACCTGCTGCTTCACTCATCCCTATACGTAACAGTCTTACAGCCTGACTTCGTCATCTGTGAAAACAAAATAATATTCTTTTTCAAGATCTGGAAGTTTATCAACTCAAAGTTGAGCCCAATCCTAGAATAGTATAGTATTGAAGTAGCAAAATTTTATTTGGGGAATCTTCTGCTTGAAGAAAATCACCTCTTCTAGGCAAGCTGGTTCTTTGGGAGAGGTGGCTAGAACTGTCCTTCTGGGAGAAGATGTCTGTTCTTCCCAAATTACTGACTTATTTCCACCTAAAGTTTAACTCATTTACAAGTAAACCAACAGAGAAATTCGGAGTCATGTTTATTTGGTCAAGGTTATCTCTTGTTAAGGAGCCCTAGTGATGCAGTGGTTTGGCACTCGGCTGCTAACCAGAAGGTCAGAGATTCAAACCCACCAGCTGCTCCTGGGCAGAAAGATGCGGCAGTCTGCTTCTGTAAAGATTACAGCCTCGGAAACTGTATGGGACAGTGCTGCTCTGTCTTATAGGGTCGCCATGAGCCAGAGTCGACTCACTGGCAATGGATATCTCTTGTTAACATGGGTCAGCAGCACTTGAAGGTAGTAAACCTGGCAGGATTTGAGCCCAGCCTCAATGTTGAGCAAGGCACAAAGTATGATGGAAGAGGTAGGTTAGGGATGGGGAGGGGGAAGTGGGGAAATGGCTTTGACAGTGATTCTCAGCTTGAGCATGTATCAGAATCACCTGGTGGCCTTGTTAAACCACAGATATTCTGGCTCCCACCCCAGAGAGTCTTGATTCAGTAGGTCCTGGGTGGAATTTGCATTTCTAACAAGTTTCCAGGTGATACTGCTGCTATTGGTACAAGGACCACGTTTTAAGAGTCACTGGCTTAGAATCTTGCCACTCAAAGTTTGGTCCCTGGACCAGTGCATTGGCATTACCTAAGACCTATAGAATCTCAACCCCCCACCCCAGTCTAATAAGATCCCCCGGTGACTCCTGTCACATTAAAGTTTGAGAAGTACTGGCTCAGAGCCTACTTTCGTAAACTTGGCTGCACGTTGGAAACACTTGGATGCCTAAGTCCTACCCTAAGATAGTACTCTGATTTAATGGGTTTGGGGAGGAGGGCATGGCTTGGACCTTGAGAGTGTTCAGTGCTCCCCAGATGTTTCTAATATGTAGCAGAGTTTGGAAACTGCTGGCTTAGGGTAGTGGTCCCACACCTGACTGTCTCTGAATCACCTGGGAGGTGTTTCCTGGCCTCCCTCTGGATGATCCTGATTTAATTAGACTTAGAGAGCCAAGCTTTTCAGGTTTGGGATCACCTGGCTACAGGATCTTTTCTTAAGAGTCAGAATAAGGGAACGGCCAGGTTTTTCCCTTTATAAGGAGTTACACTCTGATCTCATGTTTGTGCCCTCACTTCATAAATTGTATCCCCAGACATGAGTCATGCTTTAAGATGTCAATCGTAAACTCTGTTTTTAGACCTCGTTTGAGCAGGCTGCCTGGACGTGGAGCAGAGCCAAACCACACTATAGCAGAGCCAAGCCAAGGGGTTTGTGAGGGATCCCCAGATAACTCTCTTCAGGGCAAGAAAGGGAACACTCATGGCCAAAATTAGGTTTATGAAGTGCCCACTCTTTACTATAGAACTCTGAGCATTAACTGTGCTTTCTGGCTTTTTTTCAGATAGCTTCGTTAGTCTGTTGGATTCTCTCCTGGCTCTAGACTGAATATATAGGGTAAAGGAACTCTTTCAATGGATGGGGAAAGGCCCCTTCCATCCATGAGCTCCTAGAATGTAGGACAATCTGTAATCCGTGAAGAAGAGACTTTCGAGAGAGCTTGTTATAATTTGCATCATGAGTATATGATAAAGTCATAAGAATATAATGGAGGTGCAGAAGAGAAAATATCCTTCCAGATAGTCAGAGGTTCCCTTGGTAGAGGACTCTGTACTTTAGAAGACACTTGACTGACTTCAGACTGTTCATGAAAAGGGCTGCATTTGGCAAATGTAGCTATATTTCTTACTCTTTATGCCTCATGAATGTAAGCCCCTTGAGGGCAGGGGCCAGATCCTGTTGATCTTAGTGCTCCCAATGCCTAGCACATAGTAGGTGTGCAGTATGTGTTCACTGAACCAATTAGAAGGACCACAACCCAGGTTGTTGGCGAGCCACGCTTCCTCGATTCTTATAATCAGTTTGATTCTCTGAAAAGTGTGGGGTGAAAGAGAATTTCTCTTTTGTACTATTAGTGTTCTGCCTTGGTGCCTGTAAAATGGGAGCATTTAAATACAAAAAGAATGTTTCCATTCCATCAAGCCGAGGGCTCAATTCAATCCATTCCCTTCCTTGCCTGGATTCCTTCTGTTTTAGGATAGGATTGAATTTTTCCCCTAACTCTACAACTGCGGGGGGGGAAATTGACTTTTTCTTTTTCTCTATTAGGGAAAAAATTCGTATCATGCAGCTCTTAGCTGGCAGCTAAATGCTGATATTCAGTCAGCCCTGTGGGTATCACAGGGCTCAGGTGATGACGGGCCACAGAACTAGGGTTGACTTAGCCACCGGGCACAGGAGACACAGTGCCTAGGGCCCACCATACTTTTAGGGGCCCCCAAGAAGAAATTTTGATTTCTTTTAAAACCAGGAGAAAAAAATGAACTTTTAAGATCTGAAATTATATTTGCATTTATACCAACACAGCTGTAAATATAATTTTACATATATTTTATGGAGGCAGGGCCCACGAAGGTCATAGTGCGGCCCTGCACAGAGCTGACCCCTTGGGAGAAGCACACAGGAAAACAGCAGTACAGGGTGTGGGGGCGGGAGTGGTAGCTGGTTCTTATGGAGAAAGAAGCAAGATCTCTCCTCTCCCCCTCAGTTCACAGGTATGACCCGGCAGGATGCTTTTCATGCCCTGACTCAGAAAGCCCGGAGGAAGAGGGTGGGTGGACACGTGACCAGTGATAAGCTGAAAGACTGGCTGATCTCGAGGCAGCGGTACTGGGGCACGCCAATCCCCATCGTCCACTGCGCAGCCTGCGGCCCCGTGCCTGTGCCTCTGGAGGACTTGCCCGTGACCTTGCCCAGCATCTCATCTTTCACCGGCAAGGGAGGCTCCCCACTAGCCATGGCTTCTGAGTGGGTGAACTGCTTCTGTCCCAGGTAAGGAACCAGGTCCTCCAGCCCACTGAGGCCTCCAACACCCTCCTGCCTCCTGATGCAAACTCAGCTCCCTTCTTCCACGACTTCCGCCAGGCTGGAAAGATGGTGTAGGTCTTTCGGACCTTTGAGGGAAGGTACTGGAAGCAGTGGTCCGGCTCCTGAGATGGCACCTTCTCCTGTCCCCTGCGCTGGTGGGAACAGCAGTGTTACTTCAGGTCTGCCCCAGAATCTTCTGACCTGACTGCCGCAGAAGCTCGCACTTCCATCATAGCTTTGTAAAAAGCCACTTTCTTCCGTTTTATATTCCAAAGAGCTTCTTGAAGCTGAGAGACAATGTTTTCTCTCTGCCTTTCAAGTTTTCCAGTATAGTGGCCATGATAACTGGAGATTTCAGTGCAAGTAGCAGAGTCGTCACTAAGACAGTGAGTGTGCTCACGGGTTTCATCCTTTAATATACTGGAACACACAGTATTTCCTTTCTCCTCCTTTTGGAAGTAGGATTATGTTTCTCTGTCAATTCACTGGTAAGTCTCAAGTGTGATTTTTATGATGCCATACCAGCTGATTAAACCAACAAATGACAGATACCCAACTCTAGTGTTTTCTTTCCCCTTTATATAGAGAAAAGTGCCCTGGTGGCACAGTGGTTGAAGCGCTCATCTACTAACTGAAACGTCAGCAGTTCAAACCCACAAGCGGCTCTGCAGGAGAAAGATGTGGCAGTCTGCTTCCCTAAAGATTTACAGCCTTGGAAACCCTATGGGGCAGTTCTACTCTGTCCTGTAGGGTTGCTATGAGTCGGAATTGACTCGATGGCAGTGGGTTTGGGTTTGGTTTATATAGAGAAGTCATTTTGCTCTGTCTTATAGATCATGATGAGAGTATTTGTAAATGATTCAGTCCTCCACCAGTACAGCGCTGAATTACTAGATTG
The DNA here is from genome assembly GCA_030035585.1 of Dugong dugon. Classification (NCBI taxonomy): domain Eukaryota; kingdom Metazoa; phylum Chordata; class Mammalia; order Sirenia; family Dugongidae; genus Dugong; species Dugong dugon. The sequence goes on along the minus strand of CM057481.1, from coordinate 21,949,555 downwards.
GTAATTAGGTAACCACATAGGGTAATTGAAAGATTCAGACACTAGTAGATTCAAGTCCCAGCTCTGCCTCTTACTAGCTACGTGACCTTGGGAAAGTCACTTAACCTCTAAGCTTCAGTTCCATTATTGGAAACTAAAATAACCCCTTTGAAGAGCTGCTTAAGAGATTTGAATAAACAGGTAATCCTGCACAGTGCCTGGCACCTCGCAGGCATTTAGGAAATGGAAGCCTTACCACCATCCTCCCAGCTCCTTGCCCAGGTGGATTTGAGATGGGCATGTGGGCAGGAACATAGGAAGCCCTGGGCCATTTTAGGGGAGAGCCTCGGGCTCCCGGAGGAGAATGGCTCCCTCTTTGTTGAGAAGCAGCGACAACGGGCTTCTCTGCCGCAGACGGCGGTGGCCTGTAGCACAGCACTTGCAGCCGCAGGCCTCGCTGGCGGGGGTGAGGTTTCCTACCCTGCGGCAGGATTCCCGGACAGCAGGGCTCAGGGTTCAGGCCAGGCTCCCGGGATGATTCTAATGGGCATCCAGGGCTGAGAGCCTCTGAGCCAGTGTGGCCAAGTGGGACAGCCAAGGTGAGGACTGCCGGCACCTGAGTCCAGCAGATATGGGTCCCTTGCTCTTGAGCTCTGAGACCTTGGGTGGGTTCCTTAACCTCTCTGAACTAATCTGCAAAATGGGGGCATGAATAGTACCTACCTTACAGTTTCTGGGGGTGAAATGAGGTAATACCTGTCAAGCATTTGGTTGCTGTTATTACTATTGGAGCTAATAATAATAATAATGTTGTCACCATCATTATCTATTCCCCCACTTACCAAGTAGCCTCTTCCATATTGTCTGCTTTTCAGCATTAGCTATTAAATGTGCTCTCTTCAAATCCAACATGACTGTTAAAAAGAAAATCAGCATGGCAACTTTTAGCTAGACGTTATTTCTTTTACAAATTGAGCCCTACCTTTTCTTCCTAACTTGTGCCATTGCATTAATGGTGAAGGGGGAAAGGAACCTCTGTCTTCTAATTACTTCCCAAAATATTGTCTGTATTCTGGTTGATTGTTCTCCAGATTGAAAGACCTGGCTTTAACTTAGGGATGCGCTATTACAATCATTCATCTAAAGCAGCCCTTCAGTGGTAATAAACAGGATTCCCTTGAGGCTTTCTCCCAAGGCTTTGAACCGTTTTGCTCGGGTTTGAACCTCTGCTGAGAATTTGCATTTCCACTCCAGGTATACTGAATCGGAATCTACATTTTAACAAGATCCCTGGGTGATTCTTATGTATAATAAATTTTGAGAAGCACTGCTCCGCTAGTGGTTCTCAGAACTGGTCCCTAATCAGCAGCTTTAGCATCGCCTGGGAACTTCTTAGAAATGCACATTCTCTGCAGGCGTTTGAACCAGGACTAACCAGTTTGAAGCCCTGCTTTCTCCACAGGGGCCTACTCCCAGTGTGAGGCTCCTTAACTAAGAGGCAAGGGGCTTCTGGGGGCCCCGGAGAAAGCTGTGCTCTCTGCCCAGCCACTTCCATTAAATGGGCAGGCAGGGCTGGAGTGGCTGTTCCTTCTCTATTGTCTGTAAAGCCAGTATGAACTGCTTCACAGATACAGTTATAAATGAAACCCCTTCTGTTATTTTTAACTTAGAAATAAACTCAAGCCCTTCATGCTAAACTACTGGAAAGTTTAGCAGTTCTTCTTGGGGCTCTTCATGCCCCCTTCCCCATTTCTATAAGAACTCCCAAGAACTTACATTGCCAAAAGTGAGGTGTTTGGAGAGAAGGTTGGACCTACTCCATGCCTCAGAAGGGAGAGCCTCGAGTCTGAACTGCCTACTCCTGCTGTGGCTTCCCACAGCCACAGAAGATCCCTGTTAATGCTAGCGAGCTCTACCCATCAGACACGAGATGCTGGTCCACTGCTCATCCAGGCCTTGAGGAGTCTTCAAGGGAGCCAAGCCTCCTCCTCGTGCTAGCCTTAACTAAGGGCACCCTCTCTTGGGTTCCTAGGGGTTGTGGCTTTGGGCACCCAGTTCCAGTTCTTTTAGCCCCATAGACCTGCCATCCTAAGAAAGCGCTTCAGAAGGTTCAGCCCTTGGGTCCTTGTGGGATCTGGTTCTTCCCAAGGCATCTCCATTCCTAGAATGGGGATTCTTTCTTCCTTTCAGCCCTTCATGCCCTAAGGATCTCACTTAATCCTCTTCCTTAGACTGTAAGGCTGAGGAGGAGAACACTGATTTGCCAGTTTCTGTGGTGTAAATACTCCCACCAGGGCTAATTTCAAGCTACCAACTTGATGTCACTTATCACAGAGTTGGGAAGAGATGCTAACAGTTGATTCTTGCAAGCTGGTATGAGCTGGCTCCAGCACACCACTGCCCTTAGGCCTTCAAGGTGATCATCTTCCTAAGGTCACTCTGATGGCCTTCTGCATGCCTCTCCCTAGAGGCGAGGGAGAGAAAACCCAAGTTCATTTTCAGCACGTCTCAGTGCATTTGGTTTTCAGCTTCTGTTCGTAAATTGATTTGCTTCATAAGCATCATAAAATAGGCATTGACTGAAGGCAATCTGACATGCCTGAAATAGAGGTTAATGTGCAAAAGAGACGCTTAAGCTTGTCTTGTCCTTTTAGGTTAGATTTTCTATCAGGTTAAATGGGGAGAAGTGGAGGTGAAGCCTTGTAATTGTCAAAGATTAAAATTTTTATTTTGTAAATTTCTTTAAAACATCTTGTACTGTGCAATATAAAAAGAGAGCTTTCACCGAATTGTCTGTTCATGATGTGACATTATTCGTAAGGCATTTAAAATTCATCCTCATTTTCATGGCTTTCTCAAAAGCAAGTGGAAAACTGCATTAAAGTTTAAAAAGAAAACAACTGATGGACCTCATTCATTTCTTAGGTGCAAGGGAGCAGCCACGAGAGAGACAGATACCATGGATACCTTCGTTGATTCAGCTTGGTACTACTTCAGATACGCTGACCCTCACAACACTCAGAGGTAAAACCCCTGCCCTCGTCCTTTCAATGTGCGTCAGTTTAAGTCCTCCAAGAAGCAGGCACTAAGATGGAATTAGATGTACAAGACGTTTACTGGGGGAAATGCCTGTGAAGGGTAAAGGGCAGAGGGACTAGGAGTCTCTGGGTGGTGAAACCTGAGGCTACAACTGAGAGGTTGGAGGTTGGAGTCCACCCAGAGGCATCTCAGAGGAAACGGCTGGTGAGCTACTTCCTAAAAATCAGCCACTGAAAACCCTAGGGAACACAGTTCTACTCTGACACACATGGGGTTGCCATGAGTCGGAATCAACTCAGCGACAACTGGTTGGTTGGTTTTGTTGAGCAAGAGTAGGTGGGGAGAGCCCTCAGGCCATGATGTAGGTCCGGCACCTGCGAAAGGAGAAGAGGAAGAAGCAGGATGGGTAGGAAGAGCGTCAGATGGCAGTGCAGCTCTGAGAAAGTCTCAGCCAGCCCCATAGGGAGTCCCCTAGCACAGCTTGTCCGTTAGAGAGTCCCAAGTTGGGCAGAATGGCTCAGCACTAGCCCCTGCACCAAACTCTGGTGCTTATTCGGTGTTGGAACAGTGCAGGAGCACACGGCCTGACATGGACACCGCAGTGGAGCCAAAGACAGCAGCTGGAAGCTGTCGGTCAGAGGTGCTCTTTGAAACAGGCTCTCTTGAAGGGAGCATAGGGATCATAATAGACTATTAAGATTATTTACAGCCAAATAAATCCCAAGTGTAAGAAAAATAACAAACAGAAAAAGGAAGGAATCCTGTTGTAATAACCTTGTTGGCCCTGCAGTGAGCCGCGTTTATGTGGTCATAAAAATGTAATAATATTATTTATTTCACTGAAAATAATGGTGTAACTATACAGGGAGGGTAGGAGACGGAGAGAGTGAGAGAGCTAAGAAGTTTTATCTCTTACCACGTGCAGTCAATAGAGAATTCCTAGAATTGATACATCAGTGAAGAGTATAAACATATTATTTAATAATTACCAGGAGAAACAAGTACAAGAATTAAAAGCGGTTGTTTCTAAGAGACAGGACTGGGGGACAGGGAAGAAATGGGGCTAGAGATGACTGTTTTTCATGATAAGCCTCTTAGCACTGTTTTCATTTTAGCTATGTGCATGTGTTTCTTCGACCAAAAAAAAAAAAAAGAAAAGAATTAAGGGAAAGAGAGCAATAGGCATGTAAGTGGAGAAAGAGAATGAGGGCAGAAGAGCACTGTTCCAGAGCCCAGAAAAAGCACAAAACGCTGCCCTCAGAAGGACCTTGCTAGGCTGCCGTGTCCATGGTAGAAATATTATCCTGAAACCCTGTAGTCCACATGTAAAAATGCCCCCCTGATTCTTCATTGGTTGTAAAAATAATATAATGCCGGTAAAATGGAAATATATTATCAAACCAAACCCATTGCTCTCGAGTTGATTCCGACTCATAGCGACCCTGTAGGACACAGTAGAACTGCCCCAGAGGGTTTCCACAGAGCAGCTGGTGAATTCAAACTGCCAGCCTTTTGGTTAGCAGCCATAGCTCTCAACCACTGCGCCACCAGTGCTGCATATGTATAATATATCCTATATATATAGAATATGTATAATTATATGTATATAATATATACTCCACCCTCCCCTTGCCAGAATCCTGCCCTGCAGTATTACAATCCCGTAATTTGAGTTGAGGCCATGCAGAAATGAGTGGGATCCTGAGTAAACAGTACCCCACAAAGACGGAAGGGAACACCAGGGTGCCCTGTCTAACCTGAAGAGGGGCCCCTCTCCTGCGTCTTCCTTCTAGAAGGGGCTGTGGATAGATTCCTTTTAGTACCAGCTGGCTTCGAACACTTGAGGAGTCAGGCTTGTTACCTTCTCAGTTGCTTCAAAGGAAAGCTTCTGACAAATGAGAGACTGAATGACCATGATGGGACCCTTGACTGATGAGAGAGACATCCTGAGACCTTGGCAGTTCCCAACACGTGAACACCATAGAGCACATCATTTCCCCATCAAATGCAGTCCTTTTAGGTTGGCGGCTTCATCACTGGCTGGCGTTCTCTCTAGGCGGTGTCCTGGGTAGATCACAGATCTGAACTATGGCTGCTTCCCATGTTTCACTCCATAATTTATCCCCAACTTGTTTCCTGGATGAGTACGATCCTTGACGTCCCTTTCTTTTCTGTCACCTGCATTTGCAGTTGGATTCCTTTGGGAAATTATTTTTCACAAAGAAAAAAATTTTTTTCTATTTTACCAGAAATCTGGCATAGTGACAGGAGGAGAGAAAACCTGCTGTGTGGTGGTTGGCCAGGCCTGAGAGATAGGCTCTAGCTTCCCGCCTTAGAGCTTGAGTCAGACAAGTCCATGCTGGGGAAAAAGTGCTTGAGTTGTGGGGAGAGAACCCACAAATATTTGAAATCGTGGAGTACAAATCCTCTAAAGGCCAACATTTATCTACCTGACTGGATAGCATAAAGTGAGGGCATTACCTTGGGAATGGAAAGGTCTGTCCCAAGCAGTGCTGTCCCCACAAACATACACTGTCACACACATAACACTCACATACACACTCACATACACACACAAACACACTCGCACACACGTACACTCACATGAGCGCACACACACACACACACACACACAATGTCACATACTCACAAACCTGCGGGGGTCCCAGCTAGAAAACAGAGGGAAGTGGAGTTTCCCCTTCTCCCCAACATCCATTAAGACTGGAGAACACTAGGAAGCCTTTCTTTTAGGATCTCTGTTGGCTAAAGTGTGTATATGAGGTGAGAGAGTTGTTGGGCTATTTTATGGCAGTTTACCCTTAATATGTTTTATCGCATCCTGTAGGCCATGCACAGGCTCTTGCTGACTGTATTTTAAGGCCGCCTTTAAAATAAGATTGAATAGCTGTTTTAAAATGGACATTTAGTGCCTGCATGTTAGTCTCCATTGTAAAGGCTATATCGCCCTCTACTGGTGAGAACTCAAAAATCTCTAGTCTCTACTCACAATAAAAATCAAAATTAATCTAGGTATTCAAATATACATGGTACTGAGATACTTCTTTTTTTTTTTTTGCTGGTATGCTTCCCTCTTGACATCATTTTATATGAAAATTGCCATTGTTAAAGTATATTAATAATGTCTTCTACAACAGTTTTTATAAATTTCATAAATTAACACTGACCTGACTGTTTTTTCTTTTATTATATAAGCTTTTCTCTTATTATATTTTAAAAAGAATCCGTGTTCTTCCCTGACATGATTTATTTCAGGGCATATGCAAATTAATAGGTCTGTCTAATTTACGCAGTTGCGGCAAAGCAGGTTGTTTTAAATGACCGTTTCTCTTTCTTCCAGCCCCTTTAACACAGCCTTGGCAGATTTCTGGATGCCCGTGGATTTGTACATTGGAGGAAAAGAGCATGCTGTCATGCACTTGTTCTATGCAAGATTCTTTAGCCATTTTTGCCACGATCAAAAGATGGTCAAGCACAGGTGAGCATTTATACTATTCTGCAAAAGACTTCAGTTCCGTGAATAGCATCTTGAAGCAGGTGTCATTTCTCCTGAAGCAAGGTATATATATGTAGCAGAAGAATTCTGTATTTTTTTTTTTTTATTGTACTTCAGGTGAAGGCTTACAGAACAAATAGTTTCTCATGAAACAGTAGTACACATATTGTTTATGACATTGGTTAACAACCCCACAACATGTCAACCCTCTAACTTCTCAACCTTTTTTTTTTTTGGTGAAAATACACATAGCCAAAGATACACCAATTCAAAAATTTCTACATGCACAGTTCAGTGACATTGACTATGGTCTTTCAATTGTGCAGTTATTCTCACTTAAGATGAAGGCTTACAGAACAAAATAGTTTCTCATTTAACAGTTATTACAAATGTTGCCCTATGACAATGGTTAACAATCTCACAACACATCAACAATATCCTTACTCAACCTTGGGTTCCGTATCACCAGCTTCCTTGTCCCCTTCTGCCTTCTTGCCCTTGTCACTGGACTCCTGTACCTCGTTAGTCCCGTTTGGTTTTACGGGGCTGTCCACTCCCAGGCTGAACGGTGAACCTCGGAGATAACTTCACCACTGAGCTAAAACAGTGTCTGGGGGCCATACTCTCGGGGTTTCTCCAGTCTTCTTTAGGCCAGTAAATCTGGTCTTTTTTTTGTGCGATAGGATTATGTTCTACATCCTTCTCCAGCTCTGTCCAGAACCCTCTGTTGTGATCCTGGTCAGAGCAGTCAGTGGTGGTAGCCGGGCACCATCTAGCTGTACTGGACTCAGTCCGGTGGAGGCCTTGGTAGCTGTGGACAATTAGTCCTTTGGACTAATCTTTTCCTTGTATCCTGTTCTCTTCATTCTCCCTTGCTCCCGAAGGGATGAGACCAGTGGAGTATCTTAGATGGCCGCTCACAGGCTTTTAAGACCCCAGACACTACTCACCAAGGTAGAATGTAGAGCATTTTCTTTATAGGCTGTGTCATACCAGTTGAGCTAGATGTTCCCCGAGACCGTGGTCCCCACAGCCCTCCGCCCAGCAATTCAGTCCCTCAGGGAATTTGGATGTGTCTATGGGGCTTCCATGACCTTTCCTTGTACAAGTTGTGCTGGTTTCCCCTGTATTGTGTACTGTCTCACCCTTCACCCAAGATACCACTTATCTATTGCCTATTTAGTATTCCCCCTCACCCCCATCCCTGGTAACCAACAAAGATTGTTACATTTTGTATGTGAACTTTTTCATGGGTTTTTACAACAGAGGTCTCATACAATATTTGTCCTTTTGTGATTGAGTTATTTCACTCAGCAGAATGTCCTCCAGTTTCATCCATGTTATGAGATGGTTCACAGATTCATTGTTGTGCTTTCTTGTTGCATAATACTCCATTGTGTGTATGTACTATAGTTTGAGAATTCTATATTTTTAATATACTCAGAGGTCATTGTCAGCCTTAGCCATTTGAGGTACATGTATATTGCTTTATTAGTTGTAGCATATGTTGTTGCATCCTCACACAGAATCGAGCCTTCAGCTCTTTTCTGTTTGCTTAACTGAGCTCAGTAACAGAGATTTTTACTTGTGAGACAGAGAGAAATGGTTCATAATGTTAATGGCTTTTCATAGCTTCTCATTGTGAGGTCATGTTTATCATCTCTTCCCCTTTAGGTAAGCTCTATCTAAGCCTGGCTGAACCCTGCCTCCATATATCACTCTGATAAAAGTCCATCACAGTTTACAATCAGGGGAAGAATCCCACTGTAAATCCATTGACAATTTTTTTTCCCCCATCAGCCTATTATCTACTCCCCGTTGTATTCAGGAGAATGTGCTCTTTTCCATGAAATGTATCATACATCTTTATTCTGTCCTTTGATCTCTTTGTTTTGTTTTTGTTTTTTTTTTACTGTGCTAGTCTTTACTGCCTTTGTTATTTTAATTTTGCAAAGCTTGATATTCAATTAGGGAAGTGCTTCTTCTTTGTTGTTTTTGTTTTTCCCTTCATGAGTATCTTGACTATGATTGGGCCTTTGTTCTTCCATATAAATTTCAGAATCAGTTTGTCAAATTCCGCAAAAATATCAGACCATTCACTGACATACGTGTTTGTGAGAACACTGATAAATTTCATGTGTCTGCTATTTGTCTTCAATAATAAACATGAAATCATAATATTAAACAAAATCCATTGGGAGTTTAATTAGAATTACATTGACTCCATAGATCAATTTGGGGGGAGGCATGAACTTTATACAATATTGAATCTTCCTGTCTATGAGCATCCTATATCTTTTCATTTTTTTAGGTTCTTTAAATATCCTTCAATAAAGTTCCATTTTCTCTACAGTGGGTGCAGTGGGATTGCACATTTTTGTTGCTTTATGGTTTTGGTGCTGTTACAAATGGTTTCTCTGTTTTAGTTACTTTTTCTTGCTGTTGCTGCCATTGTTTAGTAATACACTTGATTTTAGTATGTTGATTTCATATCTAGAAAGCTTGCTAATAGTTTGCTAAGAGTTTTTAATCATAAATAGATGTAGAATTTCGTCATATGTTTTCCTTCATCCACTGATATAATCATATGGTTTTTCTCCTTTAATAATTAATGTGGTAAATTTTATTAATAGAGTTTTTAATGTTGATCCAATTTTAGTTCTGGAATATACCCTACTTGGTCATGAGATATTACATTTTTTTGTGCATTGTTGGATCCATTTAACTAGTATTTTATATTAGATTTTGACTTCTATATTCATGAGTGAGATGTCTTGTAATTTTCCTTTCTTATACTATCCTTATATTTCTGTCAGGATTATGTTAGCTTTATGGAATGTATTATGGAGTATTCCCCTTTTTTTTACTATTCTCTGGAGGATTTGTATAAGATTGCAATTATTTATTTCTTGGATATTTGGTAGTACTTACCTGTAAAGCTATCTGGGCTGGTTATTTCTTTTGTGAGAAGATTTGTATTTACTGTTTCAATTTGTTAAATGGTTGTGGGACTGTTCAAGTTTTCTATTTCTTCTTGGGTCAGTGTTGGTAATTTTCTTCTAGGAATGCATTTATTTCTCTCTAAATTTTCAAATTCGTTGGCATAACATTTTCTGTATCTTATTTTTTTTCTATCTTTATTGCATCTTTATTTGTGTTTGCCACTATCTCTTCAAATATTGTCTCTTCTTCCTCCTGTTCTCCCTATTTTCTTCTTTTGCAACTCGTTCTGTATTCCATGTCTCGTAATTGTCCTTTCACATTCTTTATCTCTTTGTCTCCTCATGCAGCATTTTGGATAATTTCTTTGTATATATACCCTTCCAGTCTCTAATGGTCTCTCTAGCTGACTCTAATTTGCTGTTTAACCCATCCTTTTTTATTTCAATTATTTTTTACCTCTAGACCTTCTGTTTCATCTTTTTTTAATCTACTTGATTGTTTTTATAGTCTCTTCTTTCTCATATTTTTTATTTCCTAAAATATATTAAACATAACTATTTTATATTAACTGACTGATAATTCTATATCTGAGGTCATTGTGGGTCTGATTCCATCATTTGTTGTTTCTACTGCCTCTCACTCATAGTACCGTTTTTCTTTGTTGTGTGTGTGTGTGTGTGTGTGTGTGTGTGTGTGTGTGATTTTTGACAGACAGCTTATATTCCTTGAAACTTTATTTATGGGAGCTCTTTGGGGACTGTCTGCTAGAGATGATTTGTGTTAACTTCTCCGTGTTGCCTGGAAATGTTATCAACCCAAGACCACTTTAAATTAAATTCTCTGCTTAAGGTTTTTAGGACCATGCAAATAACATGGATTCATTCCCAAACCCCTATGAGGGTCAACTTATGGCTATGGATTCTCAGGAGAGATGTTTTTCTTTCCTTCCACGCATCACCATGAGTAAAATAGACAAATTTTTTTGCTTTCCTCTTCAAAACCACAGATTTATTTCCAGTTCACCTTTATACTGAAGGTTCCAGCCTTGTTGGAGGCTCTTCTCTTAGATTCCCAACCTTGGTTAGGCCCTGAGCTTTATACCCCATCTTCTGTACTCCACACTGTGCTTAAAAGTTCATGATCACTAGGATTCCAAAAATACCTTCAGGGTAAAAGCTGGCTTCAGAAACTGTATTTTCCTTAGTTTTGTTTCGTTTTGTTTTCACCAACTCACCAGTGCCTTTGAAAAAATGAGCTTTTTAAAAATCTTCTATGGCTTTTTAGTTGTTTTTCATTAGGACAATCATTCAGGCTCTCTTGTCTGCCATACTGCCATTAGCCTAAGTCTTGAGTTTTGTTTGTTTGTTTGTTTGTTTGTTTAAATACAACATCCTTTAGGATGTTTTTAATTACAGAGAAGAAAAAAGGAAAAAATGACTGATTATCTCCTCCAGATAACCCATGTTGACAAATAAAAAAAAAAGTAAAACAAAAGTAATACATGTAATAAATTTTTTAGCTGCGCAGAAAGTGAACACTGTAATCTCCCTCCCTGCACCTCACCTTAATCCTTTGACCTGTTAACAGTTTCTTTTGATTTTTTCCAGAAAAATAATATACATATCTCCATATAGGTGTTTTGATCGGTTTACTCTTTTTTAAATATTACGTAAAAGCAGTCATGTTACACATATGTCTTTTGCTATGTTTTTTGCTTGTTTGATTTAGTAAATATATCTTTCCACATCAGTACATACAAATCTTCCATTCCTTTTTAACTTGTGCGTAGTATTCCATCATATGGATATGCATGCCATCATTTATTTAAGTAGTCACCTATTTTTCTAGTTGCTATCACACACACACACACAGAGACACACACACGGATACACACACACACACACACACACACACACATCAAGTGACTCTTATTATATTCCCAGCAGATATTTGGGAGCATATCTGTAGGGTCAAATCCTGACACTAGAGATGCTGGGTCAAAGGATGTATGTTTTTTAGATTTTAGTAGATACTGAAAAACATATCCATCTATAAACACAGTTTCATGAAAATGAACCACATTGAAAGCTCCCTCCCTACACCCAACCCTCAGCCCTCTTCCCCTACTCTGCGCATGCACACATGGATTGAGAAGTCTACTGTACAGAAAACTGATTTAGGATGTAATTAAATGCTTAAAGTAATTTTCTTCTCATTAGACACTGAGACCTTCACATGTAAAAATAAACTGATCTGCATCAGGACGTGAAACACAATAACAGCATTAATCCTTTGTTAAATAAACTAATTAAAATGTGTGTACCTTGGGTTATAGGACTTAGCAGTTCTGCCTTTCATTTCTTACCTGTGGCAACTTCTTTACCTCAATGGATAAAGGTTACCCTTGAAGATGGAAATTGTGTTACTATCACAGTCTCGTGGATGTTGTACATTCTCAGTGAATTTTTGTCTAAATAAGTTGAGTTTAACCCTTTGGTATGAACAGATAAAAGCCTGTGTTCTTCATAGGAAATGTCCTCCGTGGATAGGGAGAATTGGATAGAGGTTAAGTTGAAAGCTCAAATACAATATAAGAAATATTTCCTTCTCGTATAGGTCCAGAAACAAAACCTATGTGTGAATGATTTCTGGCACCTTAACAGAAGGGCACATTCCTGCCAGCTTTGGAATAAATATTTGTAGAAGTAATGAATGAATGAATCAGTTATTCAATGGCAAACTATTCTAAGTTATAGGGCAGTGTCTGGCTACTTTTATGACTTCTCTACAGTGGTTTAAAACTATATTCAAGAACAAAAATGTTTTTAGCCTTCCTATATAATTTTAAAATATAGTTTGGGGTATGATTTGTTTCTTCCTAAATGCACTTCTAATTTATAATCCTTCCTGGTGCACAAATTTACCCTACGACCAACTTTAAGGGACAGTTCTGTGAGGTACATTGAGATAAAAAACGTGTTGCCTTTAAGTTGATTCTAAATCATAGCTACCCTATAGGACAGAGTAGAACTGCCCCATAGGGTTTCTAAGGCTGCAGTTTTTATGGAAGCAGATTGCCACATCTTTCTTCCCAGAGCCACTGGTGAGTTCAAACCACCAACATTGCAGCTAGCAGCCAAGCACTTTAACTGCTGTACCAACGGGGATCCTTTAAATTGAGATACAGCTATGAAATTCTTTTGTTTTTAAAATTCTTTTCAAGATAGTAAGATTCTATTCCATGCTCTTTCCCCCCAAAAAAAATTATCTTAAGTACTTAAAAAGTCTGACCTTTTTTAAAAGTTGTTGTTTAATTGTGAAAATGTCAATTCTACCCAAAGCAATTTACAAATACAATGCAATCCTGATCCAAATACCAACAACGTTCTTCAAAGAGATGGAAAAAATAATAATTAACTTTATATGGAAAGGGAAGAAGCCCCAAATAAGTAAAGCACTACTGAAGAAGAAGAATAAAGTTGGAGGACTCACACTACCTGACTTCAGAACCTTCTATACAGCTACATTAGTCAAAACAGCCTGGTACTGGTACAACGACAGATACATTGACCAATGGAACAGAATTGAGAACCCAGATGTAAATCCATCCACCTACGGTCACCTGATCTTCGACAAGGGCCCAAAGTCCATCAAATGGGGAAAAGACAGTCTTTTTAACAAATGGTGCTGGGAAAACTGGATATCCATCTGTAAAAAAATGAAACAGACCCATACCTCACACCGTATACAAAAACTACTTCAAAATGGATCAAAGACCTGAATATAAAGCCTAAAACTGTAAAGTTCATAGAAGAAAAAATAGGACCAGCACTTCCGGCCTTAATACATGGCATTAACAGGATACAAACCATAACCATCAACGCACAAACCCCAACAGATAAGCTAGATAACTGGGATCTTCTAAAAATCAAACACCTATGCTCTTCAAAAGACTTCACCAAAAGAGTCAAAAGAGAACCTACAGACTGGGAAAAAATTTTTGGATAGTACAAGTCAGACAAAGGTCTACTCTCCATAATCTACAAGAAAATCCAACACCTCTACAACAAAAAGACAAATAATCCTATCAAAAAATGGGCAAAGGAAATGAACAGACACTTCACCGAAGAAGACATTCAAGCGGCCAACAGACACTTGAGAAAATGCTGATGATCACTAGCCTTTAGAGAAATGCAAATTAAAACCACAATGAGATACCATCTCACCCTGGCATCACTGGCACGAATCAAAAACACTGGAAATAACAAATGTTGGAGGGGCTGCGGGGAGATGGGAACCCTTATGCACTGCCGGTGGGAATGCAAAATGATACAACCATTTTGGAAAATGATATGGCGCTTCCTCAGAAAGCTAGTAATGGACATACCATTCGATCCAGCAATCCCACTCCTAGGAATATATCCTGGAGAAATAAGAGTCGTCACTCGAATAGACATATGTACACCTATGTTCATGGCAGCATTGTTCACAATAGCAAAACGATGGAGACAACCTAGATGCTCATCAACAGATGAATGGATAAACAAACTATGGTACATACGCACAGTGGAGTACTATGCAACGAGAAAGAACAACAGTGAATCTGTGAAGCATCTCATAACATGGATGAAACTGGAGGACATTCTGCTGAGTGAAATAAGTCAATCACAAAAGGACAAATATTGTATGAGACCTCTATTGTAAAAGCCCATGAAAAAGTTCACACACAAAATGTAACAATCTTTGTTGGTTACCAGGGATGGGAGGGGTGGGGGGGAAATACTAAATAGGCAATAGATAAGTGGTATCTTGGGTGAAGGGTGAGACAGTACACAATACAGGGGAAACCAGCACAACTTGTACAAGGAAAGGTCATGGAAGCCCCATAGACACATCCAAACTCCCTGAGGGACTGAATTGCTGGGCGGAGGGCTGTGGGGACCATGGTCTCAGGGAACATTTAGCTCAATTGGCATAACACAGCTTATAAAGACAATGCTCTACATTCTACCTTGGTGAGTAGTGTCTGGGGTCTTAAAAGCCTGTGAGCGGCCACCTAAGATACTCCACTGGTCTCATCCCTTCGGGAGCAAGGGAGAATGAAGAGAACAGGATACAAGGAAAAGATTAGTCCGAAGGACTAATTGTCCACAGCTACCAAGGCTTCCACCGGACTGAGTCCAGTACAGCTAGATGGTGCCCGGCTACCACCACTGACTGCTCTGACCGGGATCACAACAGAGGGTTCTGGACAGAGCTGGAGAAGGATGTAGAGCATAATTCTAACTCACAAAAAAAAGACCAGATTTACTGGCCTAAAGGAGACTGGAGAAACCTCAAGAGTATGGCCCCCAGACACCCTTTTAGCTCAGTGGTGAAGCTACCTCCGAGGTTCACTGTTCAGCCTGGGAGTGGACAGCCCCGTAAAACCAAATGAGACTAACGAGGTACAGGAGTCCAGTGACAAGGGCAAGAAGGCAGAAGGGGACAAGGAAGCTGGTGATAGGGAACCCAAGGTTGAGTAAGGATATTGTTGATGTGTTGTGAGATTGTTAACCGTTGTCATAGGGCAACATTTGTAATAACTGTTAAATGAGAAACTATTTTGTTCTGTAAGCCTTCATCTTAAGTGAGAATAATCGCACAATTAGAAGAGCATAGTCAACGTCACTGAACCATGCATGTAGAAATTTTTGAATTGGTGTATCTTTGGCTATGTGTATTTTCACCAAAAAAAAAAAAAGGTTGAGAAGTTAGAGGGTTAATATGTTGTGGAGTTGTTAACGAATGTCATAAAGCATCATGTGTACTACTGTTTCATGAGAAACTATTTGTTCTGTAAGCCTTCCCCTGAAGTACAATAAAATACAAAAAAAAGAAAAAGAAAAAAAATTGTTGTTTAAAGTATAAACAGCGAAACATACACCAAATCAACAATTTCTACATGTATAATTCAGTGACATTGATTACATTCTTCAAATTATGCAACCATTTTTGCCCTGCATTTCTGAATTGTTCCTCCCCTATTAACAAAAACTCACTATCCCCAAGCTTCCTATCTAACCTTTCGAGTTGCTGTTGTCAATTTGATTCCATGTAGAGAGTTCTTCAAAAGAGTATGATGTCCAAGGCAAACATTCTTTACTAAATAAGCTGACTGATTGTTTGGTTTAAAGACTTCAGGGGATATTTTTGGCTTAAGATTTAAAGATTATCTCAGGCAACAGTTTTGGAGTTCATCCAGCCTCAATGTCTCTAGAAAGTCTGGATTCCATGAGAATGTGGAATTCTGTTCTGGATTTTTTCCCTTTTGACCAGGATTCTTCTATAGACTCTTTGATCAAAATGTTCAGTGATGGGAGTTGGACACTGTTCCATTCTTCTGGTCTCATAAGCCTGACTGTTTTGAAGAAAGTGAGGAAAGTCTTCTCATCTCTGCTTCTCAGCATTGTTGAATCACATCAGGGCAACCACAGCTTCTGAAACTGTCCCCAACAATACCTTTATCAGATGTATTTTGGAGAACCAGTCACCCCCAAATGAAATGAAATGAAAATCACCCACTTTTTTTGATGAGTAATTCAGAATTCTCTGGTTAGAATTTTCTGGAGCCTCCAAACAACTTTATCAAGCTGGCCAGGGAGGAAAAATTGAGACCTATCAACCATATACGTGTTTCTCTTTATTTAATAGCTGTGTTTCTGAAATGTGTGTAAATCAGAATTTTGTAAGTCAATTTCTGCATTCCTTTTGATTAGCATTGTCATCTCATGGAGGATTTAAGAGGCACAGCCGTTGTACTGGAGTTTTCCATTTCTCAGCTCCTTGGCTGTTGTCTCAAGTAGTAGCTCTGGGCTGGGAGCCCGAAGACTCTCTTCCTTGCTCAGTTGTGTCACTAACTAGCAGGGTGGCTTTGGACAAGATACCTCACCCCTTTGGGCTTCAATGGCCTCGTATATTAGGAACTTGAGCATATCTGAGCAGCCTTTTAACTCTATAATTCTGGTTAAATTTCCTCAAACATAAACAGCAAAGGTTTATATGGATCCAGTAATCTTTCTGGTTTTCTAAGGGAGTTCTGGATGTTTCTTCCATCACTTGCACATTAGGTTTCTGGTTTCAGTTCTCAGAAGGTTTCTTTCCCATTTATAAGAGGCTGGCCTCCAGGTTGGGTATGCCACCACCTGGGACAGCAGGAGACTTACTTGTTGGTCTGAAACACAGGTTAATAACCTGGAGCTCATCCCAGCAGGAAATTTACAAAAGAAGATATGCAAATGACCAATAAAGCATAGTATAAAATATTTCCCTCACTAGTAGCCAAAGAAATACAAATTAAACAGCAGTGAGGTGCCATTTTTCCACATAGCAGAAAAGCCGTAAGCTGGATGAGAGCAGTGCCGTCACATGCTGCAGGAAGGAATGAGTTTGGAACAACCTTTCTGCAGGCTGGCAACATATAGTGAGAGCCTTAAAAATGTTCACACTTTCGAACCCACTAATTGCACTTCTAGAAATCTATCCTATGGAAATAATCAGAAATGCGTGCTTATTCCAAGGTGTTCGTGTAAGGGTTATTTCAAATAGCTAGAAACTTGGATACACCCTAAGTGCTCTAACATGTGAGAAAGGGTAAACAAAGCATAGCTAGTTACCATCGAATCGATTCCCACTCATGGTGACCCATGTGTGTCAGAGTAGAACTGTGTTCCGTAGGGTTTTCAGTGGCTCCAATCTTTTGGAAGTAGATCTCCAGGCCTTTCTTCCAAGGCACCTTGGGGTGGATCTGAACTACCAGCCTTTCATTTAGTAGCCAAACACTTAACCATTTGTGCCACCCAGGGCCTAAATAAATCAAGCCCATCTATATTGAGAACGCTCGCACAACTGTTTAGAATTATTTTACAAAGAATGTTTAAAAATGTGGGGAAATGTATCTGAAGTAATGGGAAGTTAAAAAAAAAAAGTAAGATACAAAATTTTGGCGCCCTGGTGGCTCAGTGGTTAAGAGCTACAGCTGCTAACCAAAAGGTCGGCAGTTTGAATCCAACAGCTGCTCCTTGGAAACCCTATGGGGCAGTTCTACGCTGTCCTGTAGGGTTGCTGTGAGTCCATATCGACTCATTGGGTTTGGTTTTTGTTTGTTTGTTTGTTATACACAAAGCAAGAAAAAGGCTAGAAAAAAACTGCCAACATGTTAACACCAGTTATCTCTGAGTGGTGAGGTTACTGATGATTTTCTTTTATTTTTTTGATGCACTTCTGACTTTTCCACATTTTTTACAATGATGGAACCTTAGAATTGAAGAAACAAAGTCATTTACAATGTGTATTCTAAAGAAAGAGTCCCTGAGTGGTGCACATGGTTTAGCGCTGGACGATTTACTAACCAAAAGGCTGGCGGTTCAAACCCACCTAGAGGCACCTCAGAAGTAAGTCCTGGTGGTCTGCTTCTGAAAGGTCATGGCCTTGAAAACTGTGTGGAGCAGTTCTACTCTGCACATGAGGTCGCCATGAGGAGGAATCGACTCGATGACAGCAACAATGTTCTGAAGAAGGGCAATGCGCTGAGCCTCCCTGTGGGATTCGTGGGGGTGGAGTGGGCATCAACTTTGGGTGCCTCTCATTCTGGCCCTCAGCACTGGGGTGGAAGCATACGGGGTGGGGACACATTGCAGAGGGAGAGCATGTCGCAGCTCAGTGCTGCTGACCTGAGATAAGGAAGCCTTTCCTTGTCATGAGAGACAGCTGTAAATACAGGAATCTTGTCAGTCTTTGTTGTCACTCTTTAATACAGCTCAGAGAGACACAGATTCCCTGTAACGAAATTCTCCCTGCAGTTCGCAGTCAGCGAAGAGCGGTGGCTGTTAGATGCTGCTGCTCCATGTGCACGGCTGCTGCTGACCCGAAAGAGCTTAGCGGGCCTGGTCCTCGGGGCATTTCCTCTTCCTCTGATCACGCCAGAAACAGGGCTGTGGGAAAGGGGAAGGGAAGGGAAGCTTTATCTGAGTCTGACCACATTAATAAGGCCTCCCTCTGTGCCACTGGCTGTAGGGAAATGGAGATAAATGGTGGTATTTTAAGAATGAGCCATGGCTTAATACTTAGAAATTGGCGGATTATGTGAACACGATGGCCCTGAGCACAGGGTGAGGGAGAAGAGGAAGGTAAATGTAATCTGATTTAATGAAAAGTCCAACTCAGAGACTCTCTTCAGAGATCCGTGGCCTTCTATTTTCTTTTCAGGTCTAAATGGTAGCTGCCTACTCAAGTCAGGAGAGTGGGCAGCAAACTATACATAAACCAGAGAGGGCTGCACAAGTAGGTAAATATCATTCACGATGACTCGTTAGGGCTCCGATAAGAACCCTGAGATTCTGGTAGCCACATTGTGGTTAGTAAGTCCTTATATACAAGGCTCCCCTATGATTTTTATAAGGGCACTTAAAATAGCCTATCAGACTATGTGCTGAAATTTCTTGTTTCTCCTAATCATTAACGTCTGTCTTCACCCCCTTGCTCCCTCTCAGTTCCTTCCTTCCTTCCCTCTCTTCCACCCTCCCTTCCTCCCTCCCTTCCTTCCTTTCTCACTTCCATCCTTGGTTGGACAAATGTGGCCTTCAATACCCAGCAGGCCTCAATTGTAATTTCTGAATTAGTGGAGCCCAAACTAATGAAGAAATACAGATGGTCCCCAACTCAAGACAGGGTTCCGTTCCAATGACTCTGTCGTAAATCGGTTCTGACAGGTGGGCAGTTGTGACTACAGGTCAGGGGACAGTGTGAGTGAAGACAAGGACGCATGTATGGGCAACGTTTAGAAAGAGCAGAGGAAGTCTTTGACTGCCAGGCTGAGGAATTTGGATTTGATTTGGAGGGAGTCAATCGTCAAGTGTGACTAGACTCTCTTCCTCTCAGTGCTGAGAATGCTCAGGCGTTGGTTTGGTTCAATGACAGCAAATAGGCAGACTCTGTGAGACCGGGATCACTTTGCCCACCATTATAGCCCCAGTGATTGACTCAGTGCCAGGCATATAGGCACTCAGTAGTACTTGCTGAATAATAAATAAGAAATTTTGCTTAACTCTATGCTTTCTAATACTGTGGCACTGAGAAGAATTCCGAGTTAACCAGGAAGTGGTGCTGTTGATTAGTGATGTCTGGATGAGTACAGGTGAAGGCAATAGGAGCAGTTGTGACAAGTCTTGCTGTCTCTACCCTAGATAAGCGATCTGAGAAAGCCCCTGCAGTACTGCAGCCACAGGAGAAGACGAAAGTCCAGGTGAACTTCAACTATCAGGTTGCACTGTTGCTAACTTACCAAAATTAGTACCTATTCATTTAACTAACAGGCCTTGTTTTCTGTGCCCAATATGGCAAAGCCCTGCTATTTTGTGAGAGAATGAATACCTGCTAGTTCTGGGGAAGCCTGCAATGGGCATTCCTCTGAGATCCTTCACTCTGAAATGATTACAAGCTGCTTTGAAACAGGTGAAGCTAATCGATGGTGTTAGCAGTCTGGATAGTGCTTGCCCCAGGTGGGGAGATAGTGCCTGGCAGAGGGCTCTGGGAGACTGGCCCATTCTGTTCATCATTAAGCTGGGTCCTGGTGACAGGTGGGTTCATCTTGTGGCAATTGAGCAGTCTGTACCCAGTTGTCACTCAAGTACAGGTTATACCCTGGGGATTTTTACACTTTTAAATATGTGTGCTCTACTTCCTTTAAAAGTTTACTTAAGGGAGGAGGAAAGGAAGACATTGCTTAGGGGACACTGAGCTTCTGTTAAGGGTGATGGAAACATTTGGGAATGGATCAGAGTGATGGATGAACACCATGATAAACATCATGTCACTGAACTGTGAAGACACTGGGAAGATTTTTGAAATGGCAAGTGTTTTGTTACATCTATATTTAGCACGATTAAAAAAAGCTGTACAGGATGAGGCCAGAGGAGTGCAGCCTAAGAACTGGTGGGGAGGTCAGAGCTAGCAGGTTACCGTTCTGTCCATTCCCAGAGGGTGGCAGTGTTATGCTGCCTGTTAAAGCACATGAGCAGAACAGGATTCCTTGTTTCTTCCCAGCCCCATCCTGAGACTTACTGCTGCTGATTTTGATCATCCTACTCGTTTTTATCTTTGGAATCCAGATTATTCTCTCCTTCCTTCCATCCCAAAGACATAGTTTTTATTTCTCTTCATAGTGACCAAAGTCACTCTCAGAGAGAGGAGAGGGAAAACCTCAAAAACGGATGCAGGGGCACTAGAGCCTAAGACGGTAACAGCACGTTCGTCCTTTTGGCACAGAGCTCTTCAGGGAAAAAGATTCAGTCCTTTTCTTTTGTTAGGCAGCAGCGTGTAAAAATTATTTGAGGACGATTCTAGCCTGAAAGATGAACCTGTGCTCAAAAATGTACACCCAGGTATGTGCACAAACCAGCCCCGTGAAGCCCTCTGACGCTCCAGTGGCAGCACCGCTGGGTGTCAGGGCCAGATGTCTCTTCCTTGTAGGACACTAGCTTAATTTCCTTTGTGCTTCTAAATGTGTTTGTATCCAGCCACCTCCTTCATCTCGCCAATAAAAGGTAGTCGTAGAATTGTTTTCTTCAGTTTTAAAACTGTTGTTGTCTTGTTAGCTGCTGTTGAGGTGACCTCGACACTTGGGGACCCCATGCACAACAGAACAAAACACTGCCCGGTCCTGTGCCTTCCTCATGATTGGTTACAGATCAGACCACTGTGCTCCATAGCGTTTTTATTGACTGATTTTCAGAAGTAGATCACCAGGCCATTCTTCCTAGTCTATCTGAGTCTGGAAACTCCACTGAAACCTGTGTAACGTCGTAACAACACACAAGTCTCCTCTGACAGACAGGTGATCGCTGTATGTGAAGTGCATTGGCCAGGAATCAAACCTGAGTGTCCCACAAGAAAGGCGAGAATTCTGCCATTGAACCACCAATGTCCCATTGTTTATATATTTTTTAAAAAAAAGAAAGAAAGAAACCCATTGCCACTGAGTCAAGTCCGACTCAAAATCGAGGTACCAGCTTAAACTAGATGGAAGACGAAGATGGTTGTAGGAGCTAAGCAACAGAGCAAACACCCAGTCTCGTTCTTCCTCCCGTCCTGCAATCCATCTCTGTTTATTCATATTTGTTCATTCATTCATCCATTTTTCAACCATTTCCCAAGAGTCTGTCACCTGTGGGGCACAGTGTTAAGTGCTGGGAAGAAAAACAGAGTAGTCCTTGCCACGCTGGGCACAGGGCAGGGGAGAGACTGGCCTTGTGTTGTAATTGCAGCACAGCCTGGCCACAGCTCTTCATGGCGGGTGTGCTGGGTGCTGCGGACACAAAGGTGGGCTGTTTGCAGAGGACAGGATGGCCTGCCGAGAAAGAAGTGCCAGAGCCTGTTGGTGAAGGATGAACCCGGGCTTCCCAGCAGCCCACGCTGGATGGGCATTCCCACCAGAGGACACAGAGTTCTAAGGAGCATGGTGTATCCCAGGAATGAGCAAGTGTCCACGTGGCCTCAGTGAGGAATAGTGCACTTAATGGGGGAGAGGAAGCCAGGATGGTAGATAGGGGCTCGAAAGTAGAGCAAACCGCACGTCCAGTCTGTGGGCACAGTTCTCTGAGCTTCCTGAGGCAGTTTTAGTAACTGACATGCTCCCCAAATGGGCCTGGACAATGCAGGCCTGGGCCCATGGCATTAAAGCCCCAGCCTGCCCTGGGTAAGGCCCGCGTAGCCTGAGGACACCAGGTTCCTCCTGGTGCCTGTGCCAGTGTTCCAGAAAAATGGGGGCCACAGACAGCTCTCTCCCCTTCAGTGCACTTCTGTGTTGAAATACAGCATAAGATCCTCGTGCATTTGCTTTTTAAGCCATTTTTCATCTCTCTGTATAAAAAAGGACTCATATTTCAGGCAGTCTTGCTAGGGCATGAACTGTGACACAAAAGAATGGCATTCTCCTGCCAATTGTGATTTTTCTGGTGGAATGTCTTGCGGGAGGTGGAGGCACGGAAGTGTTATGACTTAGATTATTATTAAGATGGAGTTCCTGGATGGAGCAAATGGTTAAGCGCTCAACTACTCACCGAAAGGCTGGCAGTTCAAACCTACCCAGAGGCGCCTCAGAAGACAGGCCTGGCAATCTGCTTCCAAAAGGTCACAGCCTGAAAACCCTATGGAGCAGGTATATTCTGCTCACATGGGGTCTCCATGAGTTGGAACTGAATTGGTGGCCGCTAACAATAACAACATGATTGAGATGTATGTTAGAGGCTGAATAACACTGTGATTGATTTTGTGCACACACGCGTAGCACCTTCCAGACTGACACAGTAGGGTGCTGGGTGGGCCCTGGGACATCACATAACACAAACATGCACTGAATGAAGTCTGACTGCTTATTGATAAGGAGCCATTTGTTCAAGATGGGTTTACAAATGGCGTTTGTCAGCCTACCTGTTTTCCTAAAGGGCGTTTGTTTCTGCCCATCAGCAGGTAAGGTTTGTTTGCTGTTATTTGGATGCCTCTAATGCCCACCCCACCTGTCGTCTTTCCTCAGAGAGCCTTTTCATAAGCTGCTGGCCCAAGGCCTTATCAAGGGGCAGACATTCCGCCTGCCGTCCGGACAGTATCTGCAGAGAGATGAAATAGATCTCACAGGTAAGAGGGCCCATTTGGTCCCATCTAGGTACTTGCAGAAAACTAAAGCCAGTCCCAGGAGTGATGCAGTGAGCAGGCTCATGCCACAAGGGCCCGGCTGGCTGGGGAATCTTGGAAGAGAAGCTGTTGACTTCATGATCTCAAAGCCCTAGCTTGCTCTGGGCCTTCTGGTCTGCAAGCCCTGGTTTGCTCTGGGCCTTCTGGTCTGCCAGCACTTGCTCTGGGCCTTCTGGTCTGTAAGCCCTAGCTTGCTGTAAACCTTCTGGTCTCTAAGCCCTAGCTTGCTCTGGGCCTTCTGGTCTACAAGCCCTAGCTTGCTCTGGGCCTTCTGGTCTGCAAGCCCTGGCTTGCTCTGCGCCTTCTGATCTCTAAGCCCTAGCTTGCTCTGGGCCTTCTGGTCTGTAAGCCCTAGCTTGCTCTGGGCCTTCTGGTCTGTAAGCACTTGCTCTGGGCCTTCTGGTCTGTAAGCCCTAGCTTGCTCTGGGCCTGTGCCTTCTGAAAGCTGGTGCTGAGACCTGCTGCCTACTCCTCGGTTCCAGCCCCCTTCAACTCAAGGGTCAGTTCAGCTTCTGGCAGGGTTTCATTTGTCTGTAAGAGAATCAACTGAGGCATCACCTGCTGTCCCAGTTCATCTTGGGGACAGAGCCCCAGACCCAAGAGACACTCTCCCAAGACTCAGGCACTCCCAGCATCACTCCCCACGTCATCCAGAAGCACATTTCCGAACCTCAAGGGCCATCGCTCTGTTTACTGGGCAGCACCCTTGAGCTGCCCTGGCTAGCGCTTCCCTAGTGGATAACCTCTCCCTGGTTCCCCTGAACTCCCATCTTCTCCCAGCTCTCACCGCGCCTTCTCTACACTGTGTTTTTGCCCCTACCTTAAAGGGATTTTCTCCTGCCAGTCTGTAGGTGGCCTGATGAGGGCGTATCGTGCCTGGCCCCAGCACACAAGTGAAACAAATGACATGTCAGAACATAGGGGAGGTAGATGAGGGCAGCCATGAGGAAACCCCCAGTACTCTGGCCATTAAAGGTATGTAACCCATGCCTAGTGGATGAGATTAGGTACCCAACAGCCCCTTCCACAGTAGACTGCCTCCCAAGCCAAACTAGAGAGAGGGTTTAGGTGGAAATAGTCGATCAAATTACCTGGTTAAAGCAATGCTGTATCAGGGTTTAGGGTGGTCGGCATGGACCCAAGGAGAGAAAGAAGCTGGGGAGGCAGAAATGGCAGTGTTTCTCCAGCACAGACCAGAGGGAAGAGGAGTTAAATCCAGAGCACGTGAATTTCAGCCCACAGTGAGGTGCTCTGTGTTACGGGCGGGGCTGCCAGGTATAGCTGTACAGTTTGTGCACTGCTCAAAAGCACCCAGCCAGTGGGGTGAGTGGGACCAGGAGTCCAGCCACTTGCCAAACCATATTCCTCAGGGCCACAGCTTCCAAGAGAGGGTACCTCTTTCTAACTTAATTCCTCTGCCCAGAACGATGCTTCTTTCCTAATTTGTTCAAGGGCACGATAAGGCCTAGCCACAGCCCGGGAGAGTAGAGAGGGCAGCGTTTCTCCTAGCCTCACCACCGGCCAGATAAAACATCTTCCAGGACTGCAATCTCAACTTTGCTCTCTGGTCGCGGGGCAGGCAGTCTTCAGAACATTCAGAACATCCTTTGACTTCCATGCAGACTTGCCCACTGGGCGAGAGTGCTTTGGTCAGCAGGGCCAGGTTTCCATCTGCCTAATGGATGTCCCTCTCAGGAAGCGTGGGATTGGCTTTTGGGTGTATGCCACAGTTTCTTGGGCGTTTGCTTTCTGCTGGAGTCAGAAGGGATGGAAATCTACCCACAGGCAGATTTATCATGAGAATAACAGGGGCATCACCCAAACCCAGCTGTGGGAAATATCACCAGGCCTCACGGCAAATAGGAAGTCACCAGGCCACTCCTGTAACTTCTCTCTTTCTTGAGCCTCTAGTTCCTCATCCTGCTTCTCTCTTCTGCTCCAATCTCCTTCCTCTGCCAGGCTAGGATTCTGCTTTCCCCTAATTTCAGTTTACAAAGTGAACAAGCCCTGCCTTATCTCCTCAGGACCTTATAGTTCTGGTGCTCAACAATATCAAAACAGAGTTTCTGTGCCTCTTAGATCTGATTCCTGAGAAGGAGCTTAGCCTTGTCAGGTGTCCTCTGCCAGTTCCATCCACTGTGGCTTGGCAATACGGTCACCTCGTCCACATGTGGCCACTTAAGGCCTGCTCCATCAGCACCGTCTCGGGAGTGGGCAGTCATTGTGGGTGGGCTGGCACCACAAAGGGACCACCACATTTAGCGTGAGCCCAGTTAGCTCACTCCAGGTGCCCTGATCGTACAAAATCATGTTGGGTGAGCACGACATGGAAGCTGGGAGAGCAGGCCTTGAGGAGAAGTGACTTCTCAGGGTGCTTTGCTGCCTTGGGACCCTGACTGGTCTGCTGCCAACTTCTGTAGGAGACCCTGAAACCCGAAAGAAAACAGCAATTTGTGCAAGTTTTTTTTTTTTTTTACTTTTCCTTTGAATATAAACTAAAATGTTTACAAAGGGGAAAATTGTTTTGCAACTGACAAAAAGCTGGCACAGGCCCTTATAACTGTACTATTTATTCATGAAAGGGAGGTTTTTGGGAGGGAGGTAGGCAGGCTCATTTATTTAAGAAAAAAAAATTTTTTTCATAATATAATATAGAGGGACCATGAAGTCTTCTTAAAACCAAACAATAGTTTAACTTAACTGGTAAAGAGTGTCTGCCTGGAGCATTGTGCTCTTTTAAGAACTACCTATATGGGATCAAATTAACTACAGCAACTCAAAAGATTAGATAGGAACCTTAGGGGGAGTGAGTTTATGTTAATGAAGGAGGAACAACCCGGAAACGGAGGGTGAGAATGGTTACACGACTCGAAGAATATCATTGGTGTCACTGAATTGTGCAGGTAGAAACTGTTGAATTGGTATTTGTTCTGCTGTGTATATATATTCTTAACAACAACAACAAATAAAATAAATTTAAATATAGATACATACATATATGTCTAGAGAGAGAGAGTGGGGGGAGAGAGAGAGAGACAAGTGTAGTGGGATTCTTCAAATGGACACTTTTAATTGCCCACCCAATATTCTCTCTCTCTTCTTTTTAATCTTAATATGGGTCATTGACAACTGAAGCATTCTTGGAAGATCAATAAATACTGAGGGTGCTAATTAATAAATAAATAACCAAGGAAGGGAGAGTGACTGAAGAGAAACTTATTGAGGAAAATATTATATGGCAAGAGGCAGCCATGAACCCAAAATTTGGTTTTCATGTTCCTTTTTTTGTGTGTGTTTTAGGTGAAAGTTTACAGCTCAAGTTAATTTCTCATACAAAAATTTATACACATGTTGTTTTGTAACATTAGTTGCAATCCCCACATGACAGCACACTCCCCCTTTCCTCCCCGGGTTCCCTGTGTCCATTCGACCAGTTCCTGTCCCTTCCTGCCTTCTCATCCTGCTTGTGGATAGGAGCTGCCCATTTGGTCTCATATAGCTGACTGAACTAAGAAGCACATTCTTCACGTGTATTATTTTTTGTTTTATAGCCTTGTCTAATCTTTATCTGAAGAGTGGGCTTCGGGAATGGTTTTAGTGCTGGGTTAACAGTGTGTTTGGGGGCGGTAGCTTTGGAAGTTCCTCTAGTCTCAGTCAGACCATTAAGTCTGGTCTTCTCACTAGAATTTGAGTTCTGCACCCCACATTTCTCCTGCTCCATCCGGACTCTCTGTTGTGTTCCCTGTCAGGGCGGTCATTGGTAGTAGCCGGGCACCATCTAGTTCTTCTGGTCTCAGGCTGATGGAGTCTCTGGTTCATGTGGTCCTTTAGTCCTTTGGGCTAATATTTTCCTTGTGTCTTTGGTTTTCTTCATTCTGCTTTGTTCCAAGTGGGATAGGACCAATTGAAGTATCTTAGACAGCTACTTGCAAACCTTTAAGACCCTAGACACCACTCACCAAAGTGGGATGTAGAACATTTTCTTAATAAACTTTGTTATGCCAATTGACCTGGATGTCCCTCGAACCAATATTTTCTTATTGAATGCACTTCTATAGAAACAAATTCAGAATCACACATACCATACCTGTGTGTTCTTTTCGTGTCCAGGTTCTGTTCCTGCGCACTCAAAAACGAAAGAGGCATTAGAGGTGACGTGGGAGAAGATGAGTAAGTCCAAGCACAATGGCGTGGACCCTGAGGACGTTGTGGAGCAGTATGGGATCGACACAATTCGGCTCTACATTCTTTTTGCCGCCCCTCCTGAGAAGGACATCTTGTGGGACGTGAAGAGTAAGTCACCTTACTGCTTCCTGGCCTGCTTCCGTTGCGATCTGCCTTGGACTCAAAAGGAATTTGGGGAAGGAAATGTCTTTGCTGAAGATGGTAGTAGAGACTTTGTGGAATCAGTTCCAATTTGTCGAACATCCTGTACCATTCTTAGACCACTGTTCTCAAACTTTAGTGAGCTTCAGGATAGTCTGGGGAGCCCATTGCAAATGCAGATTCCCAGTCTTCACCTAAGATCCAATGACACTATCTCCAGGAAAGGGTCCCAGGAATCTGCCTTTTAAGCTTTGTGGTGATTCTGATGCAAGGTGTACAGGGACCACACTTCAAGAACTGTTTCCTCAGAGACAAATTGGCTTCCATGCTGCTCCTAGGCCTACTGTTGTCCAAAGAGGACAGTGCCTTCCTAATCTGCCCTGAAAGGTTTTTTTTTTTCTAGAACACTGTCCTCTTCTCTCACCAATCCAGAAAGCTCTAGGTGGGGGCTGGTTTTCTTCAGTCACCACAAACAGCCTCCAGAGACCCTCAGGGGAGATTTGCCTCTCCAAAGCTGCTTAGATCTAAAATGACATAAGGTAAAATAATCTTGAGTATCTGGATATTCTAGAATAAACTGAGAAACACTCATTTTTCCTCCATGTGATCCACCCTAACTAGTATGGGAATAAGAAAATCTGATGCCTGTGATCTTGAGACTTACGTGAAGTATGTACATTATTTGAGGAATCACTGTTGGTTTCGACATGCCATTTCTAGAGAGAAGTGTGGCCTGGAGCTGAGCTTATAGATGCCAGTCCTAGAACTAGCTGCATTGGATTCCCTGGGCGTGCTTGTTAAAATACAGACACAGGCTCTGTTTCCCCCGCTTGGCCTGTGGGACACGTCCCGGGAACCTGTTTCTCACAAGCCCCCCAGGTGGTCCTGGTGTGCATCTAGGCTTGAGGATACCTAGACCAGTGGCCAAACAGTAAGAGGACCTGGTGGTTGTCATTAGGTGCTGTCAAGTTGATTCCAACTTATAGCAACCCCATGTGAGAGAGTAGAACTGCCCCATAGGGTTTTCTAGGCTGTAATCTTTATAGAAGTAGATTTCCAGGTCTTTCTCCCATGGAGCCGCTGGGTAGCTTCAAACTGCCAGCCTTTCACTTAGCAGCCTAGAGCTTAACCAGAGGACCTGGACTGGTCCTAACTGGTTAGTGAGGTGACCCAGGGCCACCAGGTGGAGCTGTTCAACTTTTCCAGAAGATCGGGGTAAAAATTAGATTTGATGAATATGTTTGAAGATTGTAATTCACAGCTCTCTGACGAGGGTGGGGATTGTGTCCCCCATACTGTGGCAGTGCAGCACCAAATGTGGCTTGTGGACTGCTGCCACACTGTGTCACCTGGCCACACAGTACTTCTGTTTGTAAATGAGAAATTCACTCGTGGTGTCAATCCACTGTGGCTCTGAGCATGCCGCTAGTGCCAAAGGCATTTTTGTCACAGCAGGCTTTCTTAATGAAGGAGGCAGCACACTGCTGGACATGCAGCCCGAGCTTCTAATCCCGTCACAGGCCAGTCATGCGCAGTGCTTGGAGTAGCCCTGTTATCCAGTATTGTAAGTATCTGGGGCTGTAAGAACATGATAGGATCAACCCTGGTCTGAACTTCACCCTGACCTCGGATGAATCCATTAGGGCCCAGTGAAGATCGCATCCATTCACAGATGCTTTTCTCGGCTTAGTTATAACCAATTGATCATTCTCACATGCTCTTTCTCTTTCTCATTTACTGACACTAAACTCAGCCGACGCTCTCCCTGGGGTGCTGAGGTGGCAGCAACGTCTGTGGTCCTTGACAACCCGATTTATTGAGGCCAGGGCTTCCGGAAATGTTCCCAGGCCTCAGCTGTTGAACAACGAGGAGAAAGCTGAGGCCAGGAAGCTTTGGGAGTACAAGAACTCGGTCATCTCTCAGGTCAGAAGCTCTCCAGTGGACACTGGTTGATTCTGTAACTCACCATTCTTCGGGAGCCTTTGCCTTGTGGTTTGTGTGGCCCTCCCTGCCTCGGTGTGGGCCACAGCAGGTCTTCCTTCCTTACTGCGGCGGCCCCACTTGCCTTAATTAGTTGATACCCACCACCTTGGGTGCTCCACCAAGGTAGCACAGCAGTACACACAGTCTAATGGAAGAGGCCCTCCCTTTGATGATGTCTCACATTTGTCTGTCCTGGATGGAAGGAAGCTGTCCACTTTCCCAGTTCAGCAAAGGGTACACTTAGAGGATGACACACTACATACGTTATATTTAGAGTTGAAAGGGGCATTAAGAGACCATCTCCTTTAGCCTCCTCATTTTACAGACGGAGACAGAGATAAGGCCCAGAGAGGTTAAATGTCTTGCCCAGAGTCACACAGCTAGTCAGGAACAGAGCAAAGACTAGAATCCTAGTTCCCCGATGCCCAGCGTAGTGGGGACTTTGCCATTCCATCACTTCGTTACGCAATATCCATGTTATTAACGGTTAAGTCTTGCAAATTAATAATTTGTTCATATCACCTTCTAAGTGTACAATTCAGTGACATTAATTGCATTCACCATGTTGTCCAGCCGTCACCACTGTCCGTTGTCAAATCATTTTTTAATGGCTTGCGGATATCCCCAAATTCTTCCTGTGCCTTTTTTTTTTTTAAGATGTGCTGATTCAAACTTACAGAGTCGGCTAAGGTCACTGACCCGGACTCTAATGACACTGAGAGGGCAGATTCTTTCCTCTCTTGTTGGTATAACCTGAAATGGCTGTGTCTGGCCTGGTTCTCATTTGGTGACACTTGAGCTTTATTTCCTGTGGAGAAGTAGTGCTCCCCGAATTGAATTCAGTGATCTGAGTGATGCATGAGTGATTGTTTTCCTACCGCGTAGTTCCTCTCTGGATTTGGCAAATTCTTCTATTCTGTCAGATAATCAGATTGGGTTATTTCAGTGATTTGGAAACTCTTGTCATCTTAAAGACATGTTACTTTTCTAAATTCTTACACGTGGTCAAAATTGAAAAGCAACCAAACAGGAAAATTGTATTGGTGTTCTTATTTTGACTCCACATTTCAAAATGTAAAACTAACCTTATCCCATTTGTTAACACCCCGCATTGTGCATTGAAGTCCAAGGGGGAAGGGATATCCTTTACCCCCTCTCCTGCTTACTTGTTTTGATGTTTGCTCATCAGGGAGCCTGGCATCCTAGTCAGGTAATTAGCATTGGTTTTTGAACACCTACTTCAGGAACCAGCACTGTCCCAGACAGGGGGGAGGAGGGACAGTCTTGAATCATGAAAATACTGACCATGAATTAAAAACTCTTTGACTGATGAGCCAAGTAGAGTGATTATTTGAGATCGTGAATACGTTTGTAAATACCTTTGATTGCATTCATTGAACTTTGCATATTTTTCACAATTCAGAGTGTTTTGTTTTTTATTTGTTTTTTGTGGAAAGTTTAAAAGAATTTTGAAGAAAGTGAATAATTCCATTTTTACCCATAGGTGACTGCCCATTTCACAGAGGACTTCTCACTGAATTCTGCGATTTCTCAGCTCATGGGACTCAGCGGCGCCCTCTCAGTAAGTGGCCTGTCTGTCCTCATTGGCTGACAGTAGGGGGGAGTGCAGCTTCTAGCTGAGTGGTGAGGTGGTCACTGGGGACAGACAGGCCAGGACAGATAGCAGCACCACAGGGTGTCACCTCCCCAGGGTGATTGTGTTATCTTAAAGAAGCATTTTCTCAGTAGTTGCAGCCTAGTTTTATTGCTAAAAGGTTCTTAAAGATTGTCTGGTCCAAACTCCAGCCCATCTTATTTTGCAGATGAGGACGATGAGGCCAGGGAAGCTAAACGACACCACCAGTTGGTTAGTGAGAAACCCAGGATCAGAGTCCAGACTCCCTCTACTCTGGCCATGCTGTTTTCTTCCTGCCCCCACTACCTGATTTCTTCATGCTCACACTGCCTTATTTCTTCATGCCCCCACTGCCTGATTTCCTGAATGAACACCTTCCTTGGAGGGTAGTTGTAAGAAGCAAATGAGTTCGCATCAGACCGAGGGCATAGCAAGGTCTCAGTTAATAGAAATACCTTTGTTGTTGCTGCTGCTGCAGCTGTCTTAAATACTATGATTAAATGGGGAAAGTTTTCTGTCCAGAGCAAAAGCAGGTGGTAGAGAAGGTTTCTCCCCACCTGCTTGTGTTGCTTTACTTCAGCTATGTGTTAGTTCCTAGAGCTGCCGTAGCACATTCCCACCAACTGGGGGCTTAAAGCTACGGAAATTTATTCTCTCTTGGTTCAGGAATCCAGAAGTCCCAAGTCAAGGTGTTGGCAGGGTTGGTTACTTTTGGTGACAGTTCCATGCCTCTCCCTAGCTTCTGGTAGTTGCCGGCAATCCTTGGCGTACATTGGTTTGTGGCAGCATGACACCGGTCTCTGCCTCCGTGATCACACGTTGTCTCTCTGGGTGTCTGTGTTTTCTCTTATAAACACACTCGCCATTGGATTAGGGCCCACCGTAATTCAGTATGACTTTTGGCGCAGTGGTTAAGTACTCAGCTGCAAACCAAAAGGTCAGTGGTTTGAACCCACCAGCGACTCCATGGAAGAAAGACCTGGTGATTTGCTTCCATAAAGATTTACAGCCTTGGAAACCCTATGGGGCAGTCCTACTCTGTCCTACAGGGTCGCTATAAGTTGGAATCGACTCAATGGCAGTGGACTTGGTTTTGGTTAATTACATCTGCAGAGACCTTGTTTTCAAATAAGGTCACATTGTATTTCCAAATAAGGTCACATTCTGACATGAATTTGTTGGTGGGGTGCACTGTTCAACGCAGTTTAATATACTTTAATGTTCTTTTGTACCCATGCTTATTTTTTATGCCTCAGTATGCTTACACTGTTGTTCTTTTCTATCCTTAGCAAGCTTCTCAGCAGGTGCTTCTGCACAGCCCCGAGTTTGAAGATGCTCTGTGTGCCCTGATGGTGATGGCTGCACCGATGGCCCCTCACATAACCTCGGAGCTCTGGGCAGGTACGCAGGGAGCTCTTGTTTGACCAGTTAACTGCTAACCAGGGTGTAGCCATATTACATACACAGCTGTCCTCAGCTATGGAGTCCAGTGTTTGGCATCTACACTCAGGGACCTCTCTGCCTTGTATGCCGAATGGTGGTACTACTTCTACATGGTCACCGTGCCAAAGGGCAAGACACTTCCCCACTTTGGAACAGTGTCCAGACTAACATGACTGTTGGTATCACCACAGAGCATTCCTTCTCAGCCCAGCTTCCTCATATCCACATATCATGACTCTATACTATCTTTTTAAGATGGAAAACTCTTGTTTCTTCCCCCTTTACAGATGGAGTAAAGGGCACCTGAAGTTAAATCGCAGATCCATAATTTACTCGAGACTGTGATTCAGTCCTAGTCTCCAAAGGAGTTATACCCAAACTAGGGGCCGAAGCAGGGCTGGCTACCTGAGGCTCATGTGGGTTAAATGTAGATACCTCTGCCTCACTCACTTGGAGATCTTGATTCTGGAGTTCTGGGGAGGGGCAGAGACTCTGTGTGTAACCAGCTCCCTGGTGACTCTGATGCAGAGGCAGATGGGGAGCAAGGCCCTCAACAGAAAGACCTCAGGGCAGCCTGTGGAGAACACTGGATGGGTCCCATCGGTAACTGCAAAAGACCACAACCAGAAAGACCTCTGTCCTCTCCTTTGAAAACATAATGTGAACATTCTTTACATATGGAGCTGTTTTTTCTAAATGGTGTGAGGTTTATACTCTCTTCCTTTTGTGGAAGAAAAAGCACAAAATTCCATCGCCATGAAATCATTCCCAGTCCCCTTAGGAGAGTCGGTGTAGTTAAACCCAGCATTGCAGGCAGTTTGAGTGTGTTTAGCTGCAGCATGGCTGAGTTCGAGATGCTGGCAGGTAGGGAAAGATGCTCACTTCACTGTGCCCCAGCAGTGGTCCTGATATGGGAATGGAAGTGGAGGGAGGAGGTGCTGTGCCCTGGCAGGAGAACTTGATGATGGCCATGCTGGGCCCTGTTCTCCAAGCCTTGTAGTCACAGGTCTCCTGTGATCTTGGAAGTTTTAGATGAGCCTGCAAGAGAATGCTGCGTGTACATAATACTTTCGTCTGGGAGCCTCTGAGAAGTAGCATCCTCACAGCAGCCTTCCCAACACCTCCACCAAGACAATGAGGTATCACTCCGGTAGCACCAATTCATGAGACAAGTCCTACTGACCACTAACTCCACAGAAAAGTCATTGAATGGAAGCTCACTGTTAAACCCTTTCAAAGACTAAACCAGAAAAAAAACCCAAACCTTTTGCCATCAAGTCAATTCCAACTCATAGTGATCCTATATAACAGAGTAGAACTGCCCCACAAGGTTTCCAAGGAACAGCTGGTGGATTCCAACTGCTGACCTTTTGGTTAGCAGGCTGAGCTATTAACTACTGTGCCACTGAGGGAAAAAAGTAAGGAACTGCAGGAAAGAAGCAATGGCATTTCTCATTTCCAAGTGAGAAGGGAGAAGGGCTATTTCCTGGCTCAAAATGAGGAGTGAGCCCTCATCAGATGTGTGTTGCCCTGTGATGAATGCCCTGAGCCTCGAGTTGCAGAATTGAAGGATTCTATGGGGAAAATATTGAACAACATAGGAAGCGTCAAAAGAAGATAGAGGAAATGCACAGAGTCACTATACCAAAAAGAATTGATCTACATTCAGCCTTTTCAGGAGGTAGCATGTGATCAAGAACTGGTGGTATTGAAGGAAGAAGTCCAAGCTGTACTGAAGGCATTGGCGAAAAGCCTCCAGGAACTGACAGAATACCAGTTGAAATGTTTCAACAAACAGGTGCAGTGCCAGAGGTGCTCACTCATCTATACCAGGAAATTTGGAAGACTCCTACCTGGCCAACCGACTAGAAGAAACCCATATTTGTTCCCATTCCAAAGAAAGGTGATCCAACAGAATGCAGAAATTATCAAACAATATCATTAGTATAACACAAGTAAGATTTTACTAAAGATCATTAGAAAGAGGTTGCAACAGTACATTGACAGGGAACTACCAGAAATTCAAGCTGGATTCAGAAGAGGATGCAGAACGAGGGATATCATTGCTGATGTCAGATGGATCTTAGCTGAAAGCTAAGGGGATACCAGAAAGATGTTTACCTGTGTTTTATTGACTATACAAAGGCATTCGACTGTGTAGATCATAACAAATTATGGATAAAACACTGAAGAATGGGAATTCCAGAACACTTAATTGTGCTTACCAGGAGCCTGTACATAGACCAAGAGGCAGTTGTTCGAACAGAACGAGGGGGTACTGCATGGTTTAAAATCAGAATAGGTGTGTGTCAGGGTTGTGTCCTTTCACCGTACTTGTTCAGTCTGTATGCTGAGCAAATAATCTGAGAAGCTGGACTATATGAAGAAGGATGTGGCATCTGGATTGGAGGAAGACTCATTCACAACCTGTGATATGCAGATGATAACCTTGCTTGCTGAAAAAGAAGAGGACTTGAAGCACTTACTGATGAAGGTCAAAGACTACAGACTTCAGGATGGATTACACCTCAACATAAAGAAAACAAAAATCCTCACAAGTGGACCAATAAATAACATCATGATAAATGGAGAAAAGATTGAAGTTGTCAGGGATTTCATTTTACTTGGATCCACAGTCAGCACGCACGGAAGCAGCAGTCAAGAAATCAAACAACGTATGACATTGAGCAAATCTGCTGCAAAAGACCTCTTTGAAGTGTTGAAAAGCAAAGCTGTCACTTTGAGGACTAAGGTGCATCTGACCCAGCCATGGTGTTTTCAGTTGCCTCATATGCATGTGAAATCTGGACAGTGAATAAGGAAGACTGAAGAAGAATTGACCCCTTTAAATTATGGTGTTGGCAAAGAATATTGAATATACCATGGGCTGCCAGAAGAACGAACAAATCTGTCTTGGAAGAAGTACAGCCAGAATGCTGCTTAGAAGCAAGGATGTTGAGACTTTATCTCATGTACTTTGGACATGTGTATCAGGAGGGACCAGTCCCTGGAGAAGGACATCATACTTGGTAAAGTGGAAGTTCAGCAAAAAAGAGGAAGACCCTCAGTGAGACGGATTGACACCGTGGATGCAACAATGGGCTCAAGCATAACAACTGTGAAGATGGTGCAGGACCAGGCAGAGTTTCATACTGCTGTACACAGGGTCACTATGAATCGGAACTAACTGGACGGAACCTAACAACAACATCTAAGGATGGGGGGATTTGTTCTGGATTGGGTGCTGTCAGAAGTTGGGTTTATTGTACATTGTAGTGAAGGAGACAGACACACAGCATGGGGAATTGTGGGGCATCCCAGTAAGGAAGTGTGAGGAAGGAAGTATTACAGGATTTGAGCTTTGATTAATTTTGGGAAGGGTCTAAGGAAGCGGGGATTCATTCTGGATTGGATGCTGTTAGTAGGAACAATTCTATGATTATCTCAAGAAATCTTATTATTGGGAGGGCATACCAGAGCAAGAGTAAAACTGTAATTGGTAAAGAAGTAGCAGTCACTCATATTTGCCAAGAGACGGGAGACGTTTGCTGTTTTGTGAGTTGCACAGTGACCTTGTCTTTGTGCTTAGATGAAATTATGAAGTGGTCTTGTTTTGTCTCACTTTACCATGGTTTCAGTGTGACCTTGTCTGATGTTGTTGTTCTGTGAGATTGTTTATGTCCAACAAGAGAACGACATGGCCTAGCTGTGAGCACCAGGCAAGTTTTCACAACACTGAGGCCTGGCTGGGATTATCAGACCAGTTCCCAAATGTCAGGGGCTGCTTTGTTTTTTTTTGTTTTGCTTTGTGTTTTTTTTTGGTTCTTTAGTTTTATTTCTTTGTTTGTTTGTTTTCATTCTCACATATGAGCGAGCACGGAAGAGAAAATTAAAATTACCCTTGCCCGCCAGAAATGAACGACCTCTGTCAACATCTTAGTGCGGATCAGTGATTATATCTATTTACCCATCTAGCTGGGTTTTGTTTTCTTTTGTTTTAGTCGCCATGTCTCTTTATTTATTTATATGTCATGAAATTTACCCATTTTAAGTATTCATACAGCGATTTAAGTAAATGTATACACCTGTGCAACCATCACCGTAAAGCAGTTTTAGAACGTTTCCATTTAGCTCGGAAAGATCCCTCCTGCCGTTTGCAGTCTGTCCTACCCCCACGCTCAGTCCCCAGCACCACTCGTCTGCTTTCTGTCTCTATAGTTTTGCCTTTTCCAGAAATTTTATATAAAAATGACTATGCAGTGTGTAGGCTTTTCTGTCTGATTTCTTTCATTTAGCATAATGCTTTTGAGATTCATTCGTGTTATTGTGTGTACCAGTAGCTCATTTCTTTTTATTGCTGATCTAGTTGTTTTTATCATTAACCAAGAGACCATCGTATAACCTGATTTACTCACTTAAATATTCCATGAACGTATTTATCTCTGAGTCATTAAATATTCTTCTCTCAAAAACCAGACCCACTGCCGTTGAGTCTGTTCCAACTCATAGTGACCCTATAGACAAAGTAGAACTGGCCCATAGGGTTTCCAAGGCTGTAGATCTGTAAGAAAGCAGACTGCCACATCTTTCTCCTGTGGAGTAGCTGGTGGGTTCGAACCACTGACCTTTCAGTTAGCAGCAGAGTGCTTAACCCACGGTGCCACCAGGGCTCCAAATATTCTTCTGTGACACCGTTTTTAATGGTTATATAGTATTCCACTATTTGCAGTTACCATTTCCCTCTTGTTGGACATTTATACTGTTTACAATTCTGTTTGTCTTAGTCATCTAGTGCTGCTGTAACAGAAATACCACAAGTGGATGGCTCTAACAAAGAGAAATTTATTTTCTTACGGTCTAGTAGGCTACAAGTCCAAATTCAGGGCACCACTTCCAGGGGAAGGCTTTCTCTGTTGGCTGCGGAGGAAGGTCCTTGTCATCAATCTTCCCTTGGTCTGGGAGCTTCTCCGCGCAGAAACCTCAGGTCCGAAGGAGTGCTCTGCTCCCTGCACTTCTTTCTTGGTGGTATGAGGTCCCCAATTCTCTGCTTGCTTCCCTTTCCTTTTATCTATTGTAAGATAAAAAATGGTGCAGGCCACACCCTAGGGAAACTCCCTTTACATTGGATCAGGGATGTGACCTTCGTAAGGGTGTTACACAATCCCACCCTGAGCCTCTTTAACATAAAATTACAATCACAAAATAGAGGACAACCACACAATACTGGGAATCATGGCCCAACGAAATTGATACACACATTTTCTGGGGGGACATAATTCAGTCCATAGCAATGTTATTTTTTTTTAAAAAGCTGAATAGCTAGTTTTGTTCTCATTCAAAACTATTTCCATAGAACACATATATCTAAGTGTAATTGCTTGGTCAAGAGAGATACAAAACATTAAAGCTTTTGATGCACATCCCCAAATCAAGTTCCAGAAATTCTCTGGGTCATCTGTGATTATACTTAATCAGAAACAAGCACCTCTGTCGTGACTTCAGATGTTATGAGTGGACCTTTCAATCCTTTTATGATAAAATCACTCTGCCTGCTGGCGTAACCCAACCTGGGCCTGTCCCATCTCTGTACTCCTGGCTGATTGCTCACACTTTTTTGGCTATGAGGGTGACATCAGGGTCCACACACACCTTCTGGGCTATAAGCAGGTAGATAAGTGTTAAGAGTAGCTCAGGCCCCCTCAGGCCCTGGGGTCAGTGTCAGAAGCCTAGTGCTTCCTGTCTGGGCCGACTTAGACACTCAGGGCAGAATGTGGAGCAACAGGTTGGCCATCTTTGCTTTACTCAGGGCTTATGTTGGTTTCCCAGGGTTAGCAGAAACATCAACCCTGAGTATAAATAAGATATACTTGTGAACATCTTTACCAACTGTATTAACTGTCCACAGTATGCCATGACTTTGCTAACCATTCCGCTAACGTGTTTAACATTTCACTCCTATAAACAGTCCCACCGTGGACAGCTGTCTACATCAATCTTTCTTCCCATTTCAAATTCTTTCCTTGAAAAGAAAAAGATATGAACACATCTGAGGCTCTTGATCTGTACTGCCAAATGATTTTTCTGAAAAACTATCCCAGTTTCCACTCTAGGGCCTGTTTTTGAAGTGTATGTTCTCTTTCACTGATTTTATTATTGAATTTCTACATGCAGCTTTAACATCTGGTAGGCTAGTCTCCCTTCATTTCTTGTTCATAATTATTTTAGCATTTCTCACATGTTTGTTCTTCTCAGTGAAAGTCTGGTGTGATTTTGTTAAGGTCCCCCCCAGTCTCCCTGAGATTTTGATTGAACTTGGTTAAACCTAGAATTAATTTGAGAAGGCTTCACATCTTTACTGCATCTGGGTTTCCATTGAGGAACATGATCTTTCTCTGCATTTATTTAAGCCTTCTGCACGTTCTCAGTCAAGATTTATAGTTTTCTTCATGTAGGTCCTGCACATTTCTTAATAAGATTATTTTCAAGTATTTTATTTTGTTATATTTTATTTAATTGTTTGCACTTGTGACTGGAATCTTTTTCTGTTATGTTTTCTGACTGGCAATGGACTGCATATTCAAAAAAAAAAAAACTGTTAGTATTTGTGTGCTTATTTCTCTACCCAAGCTTCCTACCAATCTCTCTTACTTTGTTTAACAGGTGTGAGCCCTCTTGGGTTTTCTAGGATTCTGTAATCAGCAAATAATGATAAGCTTTCTCTTCCTTTTTAATAGTCATACCCTGGTATCTTCTTATTTTCTTTATTCTACTGCTTAGAAAGCCCTGTGCAATGTTAAAGAGTAGCGGCAACGGGCAACCTTGTCTCGTCCCAGATTTCAATGGAACGAACGCTTCCCTTCTAGGTTTGATGTTGTCATTGGTTTAGGACAGACAGTCCCTGTCATGTTAAGGAAACAGCCTTCTATCCTGGGTAAC
Source organism: Dugong dugon (assembly GCA_030035585.1). Classification (NCBI taxonomy): domain Eukaryota; kingdom Metazoa; phylum Chordata; class Mammalia; order Sirenia; family Dugongidae; genus Dugong; species Dugong dugon. The sequence continues at coordinate 21,910,028 of CM057481.1, read as the reverse complement.
CAGACTCATGTTAGGAATGGGAGTAACATCTTATTTAATGTCCATTTTTCAGTTATTGGGAGCCCTGGTGGCTCAGCTGCTAACTAAAAGGTTGGCAGTTGGGATCTGCCAGCCACTCCTTGGAAACCCTATGGGGTAGTTGTACTCTGTCCTATAGGGTTGCTATGAGTTGGAATTGACTCGATGGCAATGGGATTTTTTAGTTCAGTTGTTGAGGTGATGCATCATTTCTTTTTCATTTTCTCCTTTGCCCTTTTAATACATGTCCAATTAATTGATTGCCTAATATTCATCTATCCTGGGATAAATTCATCTTAATTATGGTGTAATTGGCTTTTAATATGCTGTGAAATTCTATTTGCAAAAAAAGAAGAAAAGAAATTCTATTTGCTAGTGTTTTATTGGAATTGTATAATTATTTTCCTATGTGAGACCAGTTCTTTCTCAGTATGAGTTGTCAGGTTTGAAAATCAGGGTTTTCCTGACTTCACAAAGTCAGTTGGGTTGCTTCTGTCTTTTGCTGTGCTTTAGAACAGACAACAAAGGGCAAGACTTGTACCTATTCCTTGCTAAACAGACAGAACTCCCTTAGGGAGGGTAATGCTGTAGGCCTTGCTGACTGCAGCCAGATTACATTACATTATGTTACATTACAGTCCATTAGATTACACTGCACTGCGCTGCACTGCACTACACTATACAACACAGCCTTTTATTCTGTCCTTGGGCAGGAAGCGACAGCTCATTCATTTAGCATTGGTGGTCACATTAAGTCTTTTAACACTGTTAATTCTTTCCTAGTCTGCCTTTGCTATGAAACAAGACGGATCCAATTTGTAATCGACTCCCTCACTCTCATCCTAGAGCAGATACTTCTCTCCCTTTCATCTTCCTTCTTTGCCCCACACTGTCTGTCTGTCTCCTTCATTGCAGTTCTCACAGGAGGGCTGATGTTGAGTGGTATTTTCAGAAACATCCTCCTACATCCCCCTCCCAGTCTCTGTAGCTGAAAGGCAGGAGCAGAGAGGGTCTGCTCTCTCAGGAGACCCTGTCCCTGACCAGCAAGTCTCATGGCATGAGGGTACACTGTGGCATTGTCCCCACCAGTCTGTCATTCTGTTGTGTGAGAAGGTCTCCAGCAGGATATATGGTAAAGCCGTGTGATAGAAACTAGACCATTTCAGAATTCTCTTCATGTGTTTTCCTTTGTAAGCTGTTTCATAATAAGGAGCCAGTCTGGATTGAATCTCAGTTTTACTGCAGTGTTTCATTCACTCAGTCATTCAGCAAACATTTGTGTTGGCTGCTAACCAAAAAGTTGACAATCTGAGTCTACCCGGAGGTACCCAGAGGGTTTGTAAAACTTGAGGTAAGACCTACCCAACTGAAATGAAGACAGACTACAATGCCTACTGCTCAGACTGCTCTCCCCAGGCTTTCCCACAAATGCATAGGACAGAGCCTGGCACATAGTAGGTGCTCAATAAATGTTTGCTGAATGACTAAAACACTGAAGCAAAACAGATTCAATCCAGAAACCAGTTATTGTTGAGTCAGTCCTGATTCATGGCGACCCCATGTGTGTCAGAGTAAAACTGTGCTCCATAGGGTTTTCAGTGGCTGATTTTTTGGAAGTAGATCACCAGGACTTTCTTCTGAGGCACCTCTGGGTGGACTTGAACTGTCACCCTTTCAGTTAGCAACTAAGCATGTTAACCCTTTGCACCACCCAGGGACTCATAGTAGGTAAGGGTAGAATATTCGTAAACGACCATTTCCCAGAGTTCCCCAGAGAAGCAGATTTTCACAGGAGAGATTCTCCCTGAAAAGCAGCAGAATTAAAATTTGTCTTCTAGGAAAAATGTGAAATCCTGTTGGGAAAATGGCCATTACTGCACTGGATAAAAAGGAAACATTTCCGAGAAGCCCCAAGTACTGAGAGCCTACCAGTCTTCCATCAGCTGCTTAAAGAGAACGCAGGTCTTGGCAGTTGACAAACTAACAGGATGAGGAAGTCTTTCTTCCTTCCTGAAGCCTCGGATCTAAGAAGCTTTGGCCACCACATCTGAATTTACAAAGTTATCTTTTGTTTACCATAATAGAGTATTGTCCTATCCAGATGAGGGTGTTAGCTGCTCCCATAGGGAAATTTTGAGTACTTGGAATCACCGATAGTGTGTCCAGACAAGGGGCACAGGGCTTCCTCTGTTGGTGGACAGTAAAAGAGCAGAAAATCACCGAGTAGGACATACATGGTACTCTTGTTGAAGATGTAATTTCATCATTATCAAAAATGACCTTTCTAACACGCAACAACTTGGATGGATCTCAAAGGAATTATGCTGAGTGGAAAAAGCCAATTTCAAAAGGTTATACGCTGTATGATTCCATTTATATGACATTCTTAAAATTATAGAAAAATTATAGAGATGGAGAACACCTTAGTGGTTGCCAGGGTCTGGGGACTGGAGTAGCGTAAGGGAGCCTTGTGGTGTGGAGCAGTCCTCTGTCTTGACTGTGGTAGTGGTTACATGAAGCTACACGTGGTTACCAGTGCTTATAAAACAGGTGAAATCTGAAGCAGCTCTGTGGACTGTACCAATGTCAGTCTCTTGGTTCTGCAGTTATGCAAGTTCTTACCATTGGGGAAGCTGGACAAAGAGTACATGGGACCTCCTTGTGCATTTTCTTTTTTGCCTCTTCCTGTGAATCTATAAGTATTTCAAAATAAAAGGTAACTTTTTTCTTTTTTTTTTTAATTGGCCTTTCTAAACCCGCAAGTCCTGTTATTCTGAGTCAAGTTCTGGAACATAGTAGACTATGAGAGAGGAAAGAAGGGAGAGAGGAATTTCTAGTTGGAGAAGATTTTAATAGGCACACCATACACACACACACACAAGAAAACTGGACAAACCCAACCATTCGTCCTCGTGTCTCCGGTGCCCATGTTTCCTGCAGTCGTTGAGCAGAGCAGCATGAAGTGGGAGCAGGAGCACTCATACTCCGAGTATGGGCATGCCCTAAGTGCCCGAGAAGCCCCGGAGAGTGACCTCGCTTCTATACATGCCCAGCTTCTGAAGATGAGTGCCTAGAAATCAAATATGCAAGACCAAATGGGCAGCTCCTGCCCAAAAGCAAGACAAGAAGGCAGGAAGGGACAGGAAAACTTGACGAATGGACACGGGGAACTCAGGATGAAAAGGGAGAGAGTCACGTGGGATTGCAACCAACGTCATAAAAGAATATGTGTATAAATTTTTGAATGAGAAACTAACTTGAGCTGTAAACTTTCACCTAAAGCACAATTTAAAAGGGGGGGGGGGGGGGAGGGCACCTAGAGCCAACCGCAGAAAACAATTCCAACCTCCAGTAAACCCCTCTGGGCTTCATAAAGCAAAGCAAAACCCAATTTTTTTATTGAAAAATATGTCTATATGCACATGGTAAAACATTCAGCTACTACAAAAAGATGTATCCTAAGTTCCGTTCCATCCTAGCCCCTGTCTTTTTTCTCTAAGAACCTCTACTACTAGTTTGTTATTTAATCTTCCAGAAGAGCTTGATGCATGTACATAAACACGTCTGTGTTTTTATACAAATGTTAATGTTCTATACGCACATTTTTCTCTCTTAATATGCTTTAGAGTAGGTGTGTACCAGCATTTACAGACCTACCCTGTTCCCTTTTAACAGCTATATGGTGTCCTACTGTATGAATGTTCTAGTTTATTAAACAGTCTCCACCCTTGGGCATTTGGGTGATTTCTCATCTTTGGCTATTTCTTTGTGCTGCTTTGAGATTAGCCTTTTGCCCCAAATACAAGTTATTTAAAGTATGATGATGAGGTCTCCGTCTAAAGGAAACGTTTCCGTTTCTCTGGCCACTTTTATAGTTGTACAGTGACTTTTCTTTCTTGACTTTTGCCTCGGGCTCCTAACTCATGTGATCTCCAAGTATTCCATCAGTATTTTAATTCTGAGACCCACAGCAAAAAGATCCTTCTCTTAAGCACTCGAAAGTAACTCGTAATCTTGAAGTATCAAAAAGTCTACCCCACAAATCCATTTCTCTTTGTAAAACAAGATGACTTTTTTTATAGTTTTTTATAAAAAGTGACTGTGAAATATTGTAGCTACTGCTGTGTTTTACTGTACACATATGCTGTGTTCATTAATTTCAACAAAACTACAAACACAAATCGTGTAGAAGTATGTGTGTGAGAGAGAGAGAGAGTACGATGTCTGTTCATTCACTGATGGTATTTTATACACGAATGTATCTGCTCTGTAGATGCTGTTACTTCAAAATAATGTCAATGAAACCATTTCTTTGGGTAAAAGCTAAAGTGAAGTGGTGCTACTTCCTGGCTGAGGCACGGTGGGGATCAGACGCACTGAGTCCCCAAGTCCTCTGGTGTGTATGAGGGCAGGGGTGGGGAGGTGGGGGATGGAGGCAGGTCTGAAGAGGACCGCCAGCAGGGGACTGCCAGCCACAGACACAGTGACCACTCTAGCTCTCCCCGGTAACATAGCGTGGTGACCTCACCAACTCTCAGAGTGGGAGAGGAGGCTTGTTTCAGTCATTTCTCAGGAAGGTCAGGAACAACAGCTCTCCCAGAGGATGGGGAGGAAAGGGTGGGCTGTGGGGAGCCGCTGGCCCTGCGTGGTGGCCTTGCCACTACCTGGCCTGGGTTCAGACTTTATGTCCTTCTCAAAGGCCAGCTCTCAACCTGACCAGTGTCACCTTGCTTTGTCATGTAAAGAAGCCATTGTGTTTGCCATGCAAATGTTAGATGTTTTTACTTCCCTAAAAAGAGCAGGGATGCAAAACAGTCTGTATAAACCAGGTCCTGAGTTTCTGTTTCTAGATGCTGAACAGGATAGCCTCACTCCCATCTATATGGAAACACTGGCAAGGATCCAGGCTGCTATAAATAAGCATCCTGATTACTCCAGGAAGGCTGGGCTTCCTCGTTTTTTTAAAGTGGAATTTGTAACAGCTTCTGCCCAGAACATTTGTGTCCAAGGTCCTTTCATCTCCCAGGCATCCTGAACAACTGCCATACGGAAGTTTTGGATTTCTTCCCACTGCAGCTGGGTCACAGGACAAGCCATACTGGGCCAGCCTGCTAAAATAAAGAAATGATTATCTCTCCTCTGTGACCTCTGTCTTGTATTTAGGTATGAGGTTTAATAGGATCCCTTCTGAGGAACAAGCAGGAAACACCTTTCTGTTCCTGCCAAAAGGCACATCTGTTAGAAATGGAGTAGGTTCATTAGTAAGCACAGAAGCCGGAGGGTACAGGGGCCAGGTAGGCACCTGGAATACATCTCTTACACCACTTAATTCTCAGACTTGGGCCTTTACTTCCCTCAGATTATTTGGCAACACAAGGTTATAACAAGAAAGCCAGATAGTAAAACATATTTTAAAGCTACAACAAATAAAACTGTGATACTGGCAAGAGGATCAAGATAGAGATCGACAAAACAGAACGGACCAGTGCTACTCAGTGGTCCACAGACCAGTGGCTGGTCTGTGAACTGTCTGTTACAGTCCGCAACAAAATAAGGAGCTTGTGCTAGAACATAAATCAAGTGTGTCACTAAACACGGTGTTAAGTTCAGCTGACCTTTTTTTTTTTTTTTTTTGATAGCAAGACTTTGTCGGTGAAGGAAGCAGTGTGTTCACTTTCTCAATGAAGGAAGCAGTGTGTTAACTCGCATTCTGGCCCAAGTTCTTTCTCACATCTCAGACAGGCACTTTGAGTAACTCAGAAATTAATATTTCTGAAACAGTCCCTGGTTTAATATATTTTAAAGGAAAAATCACAAGCCAACAGGGAAAGGATGATTTATTTAACAGATTGAATTGGGAAAGTTGACCTTATATATTTGTAAATAATATTTTTTCCCATGATATACAAAATAAGTTATAGATACATTCAGAATTTAAATGAAACCTTAAAAAGGAACCAGAAGGAAAATCTTGAGCTGGTCTCAGAGTACAGATAAACTTTATTTTTAAATATCTTTTCAGATCACAAAAAAAATTTTTTTTCTTTGTGGAAAAAATCTATAAAATGTTTTAAAAAAAAGAAAGAAAAAGTCACCCATAATCCTACCTCCCAAAGATAATTTTTTATCACTATTCTGATTTCCCTCCAGTCTTTTTTTATTCATATAATCTTTAAAATAAAACTAGGATCATACTCTATATATGATTTTGGATTATCCTTGTCCATAAAATTAAATAATATTTTAAACTATGGGAAAAACAATATAAACTATATTTATAACATGATCTTGGTGGTGACAGTGGTGATGGTTTTGTTTTCTTTTGCTTTTGTTTTTTGCAGGGGGATACAGAGGGGGATTGGTTTATGCATTTATGCACACAAATATTCATTAAATATATTAAATTTCATCTTTCAAAATGAAAAGTTAAAAAAACTGTTGTTTTGGATGAATATCATTTTCTTTAATTTTAGCCTTTTGCAAATGTTCTGCAAGGAGTATGTCTTACTTTTGTCATCAAGGAAAGTAAAACAAGAAGTGAAGTCATCATTCACAGCCAGTGTTCTTGGGGCTCTCACTGGTGGAATTCAGTCCCTCTGTCTACGGCTGCTAACCAAAATGTCGGCAGTTCAAATCCACCAGCTGCTCCTTGGAAACCCTACGGGGCAGTTCTACTCTGTCCTGTTGGGTCACTATGAGTCTAAATTGACTCCATGGCAACCGGTTTGGTTTGGTTTGGTTTTTTTGGTCCCAGACTCAGCCTCAGAACATACCCTGAGCTATGCGCACATCCTTCAGATGCATTTTATTGGTCTCAAGGGCTAATAACAGGGGGAGGTGTGGAAGGGCCAACCCACCTTCATCACCCCTGGAAGAGCCTTTCACTTGCCTGCCCCTGCCCAGGGCCTATCTCTGGGAAGACGAGGAGGTGGTGGTGATGCCTGGTGTGGAGGGTCAGGAGTAGGGAGGGTGTCACACAGCTGCTCCAGAAAAGTCCCAGAGGCCAGGCCATCATGCACAGATGAACCCTCTTTCCAGTTTGCTTTGTTTTCAACTACTACCATGGTTTACACGGCCACGTTTGGGGCCGAAGTTTGTCTTTGCTATTGGCAAAGCAGAAGAGTATGAGCAAGAGAGAAGCTCTAAAGCCCATGATTGGCCATTTTTCTTCCTTCAGATCATAGGCTCCGGTGATATGAGTAGAAACGCTGGGCGGGAGGCCCTCTCAGTCCACAGTATTCATTGGCAAGGAAGGAGGCGAATGCCGTTATGTCACTCTGGGATCACTACTCAGGGTAGCGCAAAGGCATTCCTTCACCAGCAGAACAGCAGAGATGTGACCAAATAAAATCAGCAGCCTTGCTGTCCAAATGCACACTCTAGAGGAGGATGTCCATCCATTTATCATTACAGAGCTCTGGGTGCCACTTGCAAAAAAAAAGAACAATTGCATATAAACCTGGGATTGGGATTGTGAGCCAGGCCGCAGTGAGTGGGGAGCACCAGGTAGGCTGTGAAAAGCCACAGTGGGGCCTCCTAAATCCTCCTAGGACAGCCCCAAGCCAGGCTGTATGGGGCAAGGGCTTATCCTGCCGTATGAGCCTCCTGTGTGCTCAGAGTGAGCCTCCGGTGCCTTGACATTGCAGGCCTGGCCCTGGTACCTCAGAAGCTGTGTGCCCACTACACCTGGGATGCTGATGTGCTGCTTCAGGCATGGCCAGCTGTGGACCCGAAGTTCCTCCAGCAGCCCGACCTGGTGGAGATGGCAGTGCTGGTAAGTGTCTCTCCTCAATCCCCAGAGCTGGGCGGTGAGTGCCAGGACATAAGCGCCCATAAGCATCAGCATGGTTTGAGCGGTTTCTCCTCAGGCCTTTTGGTCCCGCGCAGCCCTCGGCTGGTCCTTCCTAAGAGGCCTGATCTAGCCCGGGAGGGGGGCACAGAGATCTTGCTTTCCGTTGCTGGGGCCGCCGGTTTTGTAGGTCATCTCACACCAAAATCACGTGAGAATGAAACACGTACGGCCCTCGAGAGATTGGAAAGTGGGAATAAAAACAAGCCTTTCCTGGCTGACAGGTTCTAGTTCTCTTCCTTTCCAACTGAGAACTGTTTCAGTATCTGGAAGTTCCATTCAGCTGCTCTTGTTTTGGGGCAGGAGGGTAATGGTGAGGTAGTTGGCAATGCAGGAACACTTCACTATAAAATATATTTCAGAAAAGTTCCATAAAATTTCTTTATTTTTGGTAAATTGAGTCATTTTGACTACACAAGAGTAGTTTATTTTTTAACCCTTTCATAAAGCAAATTACCCCCTTATAGTTTATCCTGTATGTAATTTTTATATATTTTATTTTTTTAATATGAGACTCATTTATAGGGAATATCTCTTAAATGTGCTGATGTGGCTCAAGAGGGAAAGAAGGGGCAGACCTTTTTACATGTCTCCTCTGAGCCACACGTGGGGCCGGGTACTTAAGTCCACAATTTAACTCCTGTTACCCTCTAAGAGGGAGCCCTGGTGACACAGTGGTTAAGCACTTGGCTGCTAAGTAGAAGATTGGTGGTTTTAACCCATCAGCTGCTCCAAGGCAGAAAGATGTGGCAGTCTCCTTTCGTAAACATTCACAGCCTTGGAAACCCTGTGGGACAGTTCTACTCTGTCCTGTAGGGTCACTATGAGTCAGAATCGAGTCGTCAGCAATGGGATTTTTTTTGTTGGTTTACCTTCTGAAGTAGGCATCATCTGTCTCCTTTTTTCAGCTGAAGGAATGGGCTCAGCTGAGTTAGTTTCCTTGCCCAAGTTTATTCGTTTATTCAACGGTAATACTGAGTACCTGCTTGTCTGCCAGGCTCAGTGCTAGGCTCTGGGGATATAAACTCAAACAAGACAGGGTTGCTAGCCTCGTGAAACTTAAAGCCTAGTGGGCTAAATAGAGCAAAAGAAAAGAAAAGAGAACCATAAATAAAATATTGCAAATTGTGAGAAGTGCCATGATAAAACCAACCTCCAATATACCCAAAAGACTGGAAAGCAGGAACTCAAACAGGTATGAGTACACCATGTTCACCGAAGCACTGTTCATAGTAACCGAGAGGTGGACACAAAAGGACAAGTATCGTATGATCCCACTTATATGAAATATCTAGAATAGGCCAGTGTAAATGCAGAGAGACAGAAAGTAGATTAGAGGTTACCAGGGGCTGTGGGGAAGGGGAGTTATCCCCTAATGAGTATGGGGTTTCTGTTTGGGGTGGTGAAAACGTTTTGGAAATAAATCGTAGTAACGCTTAAAAAACATTGTGAATATAATTAATGCCACTGAATTGTGTACTTCAAAATGATGAAAAGGGCAAACGCTTGGTTCTGTATATTTTACTCCAATAAAATTTTTAAAAACAAGAACAGCAACGTAGGGTCTGAGGGAGCACCAAAGGGCCTGAGCCTGGCATGATGTCAGGCTGGAGAACAGGAGGTTCCCTTGAGGAATCAGGAAACCAGGCTGGCCAGAGAGAGAAGACACACGGACCTGGCAGGGTTGCGGGGCCCCTGCCTGCACAGAGATGCCTGAGATAGGAGGCAGTCCCGGTGGGTGCTGGGGGCCTGAGGTGAGGCCTGGGGCGCAGACCCGGCAGAACGGGATGAGCCAGCTTCCCTCCCATGAGTTGAGCGCGGTTTGCCCTCGACTCTGAGACACCCCTGTGTTCATTTCATGAGACTGCCGAGACAAGCCGCTGAAACAGATACCTTGGTGACTTAAAACAGTAGAAATTTACTGTCTCACGGTTTCCGGAGCCCAGAAGTCTGAAATCAGGGTGGCGGCAGGGCCGTGCTCCATCCCTCCAAAGGGTCTGGGGGAGAAATTGTTCTTTGCCCCTTTGCCACTCAGCTTCTAGTAGCTATTGGCCTTCCTTGGCTTGTGCCTACATCACTCTTATTTCTGCCTCTGAGGTCACGATGCCATCTCTTCCCTATGTCTTCTCCTCTTCTGTCTCTTATATGGACACTTGTCATTGGATTTAGGACCCACCTGGATAATTCAAATGACCTCCTCATCTCAAAATCCTTAACTTAATCACATCTTCAAAGACCCTTTTTCCAAATAAGGTCACATTCACAGGTTCTGGGAATTAGGACGTGGGCTTATCTTTGGGTGCCACCATTCAAGCCACTACACCTTCTGACACTGAAGAAGAGACTGTGGAAGGCAGCTGCCATTCTGGTGGCCTTGAAGCCATCTGAGCTTATTTACAGACCCTGAGGGCAAAAAGGGTAGCCATTCCTAACAGCTCAACGAGTACAGCTGCCCAGAGACTGGCCCTGCCAGGCCCAGCCCTCCTGCATGTATGCATGCCCTGGCCCAGCAGGAAGGCCAATACTGGGAAAGGCAGTGTTGGCCAGGAGACCAGGCTCCTTCACAGCACTGCTTCCACGCCGCCTCTCATCCCTGCTTCCCCTGGCACTCAGTCCCTGCTGCCCCCACGTTACCCCCCAGGGAGGGGCAGGAGGAGGAGGTGGGGCTGCCTTTGAAAGAGAAAGCCATCTTCTTCCAAAACTTCTCAAAACCAAAAACATCCTCCTGGCACAGAGCAGTTTCTTTAACTTGAGTAATGTTTTCAAGGAAAAATATCTCCTGTACCCTCAAGAACCCTCAATAACTTGTCCTCAGAAAGCAGTTGAGAAACACAGACCGAGAAACTGAAGTTTATTCTATGAAAATACCTCTCAATTTTAAATTATAGCTGCAGAAAAGAAATTTAGTTTTGATAGCTGGTGAAGTAGTTTTAGATTATAATTGAAATGAAAACCTCAAATTAAGTCCGTGTGTCGGGCTCCTTGCAAGTGGAGCAGCTCTGGCTCAGGGCGTGGTGCCAGCGGCAGAACTTCCGTGGAGGTTTGTGTTCTGACTATGATCCCAGTTGTTGTCGTGGCCGGAAATAGAAGCTGCAAGCTCAGTTCAGGGTAACTCAGTTCAGCCAGCATATTCTCTGTGCCATGTCATGCGGGCATGCCAGGAACTGGGGACTCAGAGACCAGAGGCACCACCCATGTCTCCAAGGAGCTTAGCTCCTAGTAGAAAAGGCCTGGATGGCACAAGGGTTGTCACAGGGGATGTATGGAGCGTCAAGGTTAAGATGGAAAAGAATGGGAGTCAGACAGCCCTGGATGTGAGTCTTAGATTTGCAAAATTTCTCTAAGCCTCAGTTTCTTCAGATATAAAATAGAGGCAAACATTCTGCCTACCTTGCCCCATGTGGAGAGGATCAGATGGGATAATGCCATGAAGTGCTCAGCCTGCTTCTGTTAACATGGAAGGAACCCTGGTGGTGCACTGGTTAAGCGCTCGGCTGCTAACCGAAAAGTCAGTGGTTCAAACCTACCAGCTGCTCCACAGGAGAAAGATGTGGCAGTCTGTTTCTGTAAAGATTACAGCCTTGGAAACGCTATGGGGCAGTTCTACTCTGTCCTGTTGGGTCACTATGACTTGGAATCGACCGTATGACAACAACTTACAGGCTAACTCGAAGCCAGCCCCGCTACTGGCCAGCGCTGCTCTAAGAACTTCACAGACGCTAACTCATTACCCACACAGCAGCCCATGAGGGGCCCCTGTCCTTATCCCCGCTCAGAGACAAGGCAGATAGGTGACCAGCCCCATCTTACAGACAAGGAAGCGGTGGCGGAGAGGGCTTAATAACTCGCCAAAGGTCACACAGCTAGTCCAGAATTTGCTTAGTAAATGGTAACTTCTGCTAGCATCAGCATCACCGCTTCTGGTAGCTGGGAGATTGGAAAAGGCCGCTTGTGGAAAGGGACAGGGGACTTTGGCTTTGAAAGAGGAGCAGCATTTCCCCCAGTGGAGAAAAGGGGTGCCGGAACATCAGGAGCAAGGCGGGGGGACTGGTGACCCAAGGAGGGGCCGGAGCAGAGGGCAAGGGCAGGGCGGCACTGGAGAGAAAACTGAAGGCTGACAGGGTCCCTGCCTCGGAGGGCGGACTCCACCCCCGAGAGGATTGGGAGCTAGCAGGGCAGAAGGAAGATCGATCAGGCCACCCTGTCTCCACCTCTTACTGGTATGGGACCTTGGCCAAGTGACTTAACCCCATGTGCCTCAGCTTCTCTGTCTGTAAAGTGGGGATGTGATGGCCATGTGTCCACCTCACAGGGAGGGGTGAAGACCGGTTCTCAAAAGTGACATGCTTAGCACAGGGCCTGGCACAGGGCAAGGGCTCAATAAATGGGGGCTTTGATCGTCAGTAGCCGTTACAGAGTCACCCTCACGTAGGTGAGGGCTGGTTGATGGGGGGAGCAGCACTAACGGCCAAAGGGGCCGTCTGGTAGCTGTTGCAAAAGCCCAAGAGAGCGATGCTGAGGCCTGGACTGAGGCTGTAAGTGATGAGGTGGGGGTGGGAAAGATGGAGGAGCAGAAGCCCAGCCAGGCCACCGAATGGCACCAGAAGGCTTCTCAACTGGAGCAGCCTCAGCTTGAGGTAGTTTGAAAGGGCTTCTTCCCCTTTGGTCCCTGAAAGCCAACATAGTGTTGAGTCCCAACCAGACTGCTGCCCATTTAATTGGTGCCTCGCCCCGGAAGGGGGAAGCATGATTGAGACACACCCACCATTAGGCAAGTCCGGGGAGTCCCTGGGAGCAGAGACCACAAGATGGTGTCCGGGCACTTTGGAAAGACCACCAGCACACGCGGCCACAGCCAGAGATCATGGACCCCCACCCCCACAGCCCAGCCATAGATGAGAATGACTTGGACAGGCCCCGACGACTTAGGACCAGCCCCAGCCCCCCAGGAAGCACAGGAAGCTCACTGGGCTTAGAAGTGGGGGGTCATGTCTATGTACTGAGACCGGGCATCAGATGATCATGGCTGCCTTCATCCATGCTGGTCAGGATTCTTGACAAAGGTAGGGGGAGTAAGGCTTGTGAGCTGGTCACTTTACACGGGCTATTTCACCTGCTTTACTCAACAATCCAGAGGATTCTGTCCTTAGAGAAAAGTGAGGCCTCATAGCTTCTAAGCCCCGGCCTGAGAGTCAAAGCTGAGTCTGCCTGTTGTCAGACATATGCTGTCTCTCTCCCCGGGCCCCTCATCATGGATGATGGCCCAGAGCGGACATTGCCATGAACCACCGTCCATAGGAAAGAAAAAATAAAAGCAGGAGGGAGGCTGGTACCACGGCTCATTAACAAGCTCGTGTTCTGAGAATTCAGTGTTTGGGGCCCCCAGGACTTCGCAGGGGGCGCATCCTTTGTGTGATGTGCTGGGAGGTCTCTTTCAAGTTCTCAGTCAAACCAAGCGTCTGGCCTGGAAAGAAGCAGCTTCTGCCAGCTTAGAACACAAAGGCGGTGGGCCGCAGTCCTTAAACAGCACAGCCCGGTTCCTCAGCTTCAGAACACTCTAAGGCCCACGTTGTGGAGTCTCACGCTTGTTTCAAACGGCAGTATTTCAGGGCTATTTCGGGGTGCAGTGTTTTACCCTGTTGGTCTCCCACCTGGTGGTCTTGGTTACTAATGCAAAAACAGTGACGATGTGCGCATCTGCAAAGATGGCGCGGGCCATCAGGGGACACTTGAGAATCTATTTTGGTTGAAACTTGAGAAATTATTCCTAGTAACTTTCCATAATACAGTGATGATATTTTCCAACTGCCCTGGTGGCACAGTGGTTAATAGCTCGGCCGCTAACCGAAAGGTCAGCAGTTTGAACCCATCAGTGGCTCCGCGGGAGAAAAGACACCTGGCCATCTGCTCCCATAAAGATTACAGCCTTGGAAACCCAATGGGGCAGCACTACTCTGTCCTCTACGGTCACTGTGAGTTGGAATCAACTTGATGACTGTGGGTTTGGTTTTTTAATTTTCCAAGTGAAAAATGGTAGCATTAGTGAAAGGAAAGTGAGTGTACATGTGGCAGCAGAGGGACAGAGGATTTGGAAACATGGCTGTTCAGAAGCTCGCTGGGCCACTGGTCACGGCCCTTGTTGGCAGCATGTCAGTTCATACTTGATGTGAAGGTTTGTCCTCACTGAAGTGAAGTAACATTCAGTGAATACCCGCTGGCATGGAACCGCACTGGCCCATTTTAAACAAGAGAAGTTGTTAATGTGGTAAGATAAGGGTCCAGTATCTAAGTCATCACACTTTGAGAGCCCCCTCTGGATCCAGCCATCAGAAAGAGGTTGACTGCCTTCTTTCCCCAGAGGTTGGTCCACACCAAACCTCAGTAAGCCCACGATGAGCCCACGATGACAGACAGCCCACTGTTGCCCGGATCTTAACTTAGACTTGCTCCCCAGTGACACGGTAATCCTCTCCCCCTGGAAATGGCCTAAGCTGTCCCATGCTGTGGATTTTTGCCATGCCTTCCACTACGGCTGTGCTTGGCCATGTTCAGGAAACACAAAGCGGTCCTCACTTAAGGTGCGGGCACTCACGTACGGTCTCAGTGTCTCTGTCTGTCTCTCTCTGCAGCGTTCAGGTATTAATTATACCCATCTGAGTGCATTTTATCCCCTTGCAAAGCTGGGTGTTGACTTTTCTTCCTTTCTTCCCCTGTATTCCCTTCTCCCAAGCAAGTGTGCAGTGGTTAAGAGCTCAGCTGCTAACCAAAAGGTCAGCAGTTCAAATCCACCAGCTGCTCCTTGGAAACCCTATGGGGCCGTTCTACTCTGTCCTGTAGGGTCACTGGGAGTCGGAATCAACTCAACGGCAATGGGTTTGGTTTTAAACACGTGCAGCAGTGCCCTTTGCCGACGGCCATGGGTGCTGGATATCTGGTTGCCTGCTACTTTGAGGACTTGCCTCATTGTTCCTCTCGCCTTTTCTTCTTCTCAGATCAACAACAAAGCCTGCGGCAAAATTCCTGTGCCCCAACAAGTCGCCCGGGACCAGGACAAAGTACACGAACTTGTTCTCCAGAGCGAGCTGGGGGTCAGGCTCTTGCAGGGGCGCAGCATTAAGAAGGCCTTCCTCTCCCCCAGAACTGCCCTCATCAACTTCCTGGTACAAGAGTGACTGCAGGGAGGCTGCAGCCACTGCCAGGGCCCCCAGAGAACCTCCTGCCAGGCCTGGAATGAAGAGAAAGGAGCCTGCTGGCTCAGGGAAAGAGAAAGACAAAGGTTTTCAATACTCACCTGGTACTATGACAGACTAGAGTCAGCAGTGGGCTTCTGTGGGGAGGCCTGTGCAGGGGTGATAGAGGGTGTGGGTAAAGGAGAAACATGGGCAGTGGTTCCCTCAACCCCCTCCCTGCAAAGTGGAAGAAGCTACCTGACCCCACGTGAAACCACCAGAGATGCTGCTGGGTGGGAGCAGGAAAAGAGAAGCAAGCAGGAATGAGTGCATTGCCTCTCAAGCAGCCTGGAAGCTTCTGAATTCCGGAAATTGCACTGCCTTTGGCATTCCTCGGAACATGAAGCCAAGCTGAGGAGCCGTATGTGGCTCAGGAGCAGCGTGGGCAGTCAGCATTGACCCAGTAACTGAGCTGAGGATTCTGATGTATGGGCCCCAAAACTTCAGGCAAAATAAATGAAGCCATTTGGGTCTTGTTCAAATATCAGTATGTGGAGATGGACACTGGGGTCTTCTGAAGTTGTTCTGAAAGGCAGCAGTGCTAGTCACTCTGCCCCAGTCCCCACCACTCCTCAGCTCTGCGGTGCGGGCCTCTTCCGCCCCACCTGGGCAGATGCGCTGCAGGGCCCGCACTGGTGCTGATGCGCCGGCTCTCGGGCGAAGCCCCACTTCCTCACGTGGATGACAGACGAGCAGCACTTCATACCCGCTCCCCCAGGGTGGAACATTTGCTGCGTAGTGGAGCGGAAGCAGGCTTCGCGCTGCTGGTCCCCAATCTCAGAGCCCCACCGCAGCCCAACAGGACATCTGCTCACGTGGGCCCCAGATGGTGATGCAGCCCCAGAGCCAGCCATGAAGAAGAGCGAGCTTACTGCACCGGGGTGATGCTGAAGGTGCCCGCGCAGTGCTTTCTCATCTTCAGAGCTGCAGAGGCCTGGCTGCTAGGGGGATGGCTAGGAGAGGACCCAGGCCAGTGGTAGATTAGGGCAGCCCTGGTTTATGTGAAGTCAGCAACTGAGGGCTCTTACCAGAACTGGCCAGAGGCAATGATTAATATTTAACGGAGGAAGACAGGAGACAATCTACCCTTTGTGTTGCTGAAAATCTATATTTGTTTTCTGATGTCATTTTTCAAAGTAGCCTCAATGTGGTCTCCTGCAGTTCAACAGTGAACAGATGACTTTTGTAATGTAATAAAATGTTTATCCTGTATGACTTTGGGACATATGTGTGAACTTGGAATTCCCACCATATTCCAGTGCTAGGAGTTAATCAGTAACAGGTTGAGGTATCCCATCATCATCAGAAGCATTGGTTATGTTCCTAACACCACACAGAATGTTCTGAAGTGAGACATACGCAGTCCTCCTCGCTCTGGAACTTTCAGTGGATGGCAGACAGCACTGATTCAAGACAACAGTGATTCAAGCACATTGGCAACAGCAATTAAATCATTGGTTGGCTCAAACTTCTATCTGAGAAATGTAATACTACGCCTGGTCCCCATGCTCAGAAATTCCAATTTAATCGGTCTAGGGTATGACTTGGGTATCAGGATTTTTAGAAGCCCCGCCCCCAGTGATTCTACTGAGAAACAAAGTTTGAGAATAACTGGCTTAATCGATGCATTCAAACCACAATTTCTGTCTAATCCTACCTCTCTCCAATCTTCAGTTTAACTGGAATGTGTTTGGTCCAGGACCAAGACATGAGGAAGTGGAGTTGAGAAAGACTAGGAGCAGAAGAGAAGCCAGGGGCAAGAACTGCACACCAGGGATTTAAGACATCACCAGTGCTGACTTGAATACACACAACCCCATCGCGTGGACTAAATATACGCAGATGGATGAGGGGTTTGGTGCAAGGAGTGGGGAGTGAGTGCTTTTACTTCATTGCCTTTTGTTTTCCCGAGTAGTCTAGAACCCGCTGACAAGGGTAGAAAGCCTTCTGTCTGCACATTATCTGGCCAGAGCAATGGGCCCGTAAAACCTCTGAGCTACTGGACTGACCAGTTGGCAGATACCAGCATGACTTTGGAGAACCTGTTCTCCAAGAAAAATAAAACTTTTGAAAACAAGACCTCATTGGTACTTACTAAGAAATAATAGATATAGTGGAACAACTGAATAGAAGACCCTGATTCCTAGGGGTGGGAAGGGAGGTGAGCTTAGTCAGTTCTTGATTAGGACAAACACTGGATTCAGCAAGTTCACTTACATTATCTCGTTTAATTTCCTCAAAATCTCTAGAGGGAAGGAAGTATCCTCTTGTAAATATGAGGAAACCAAGAACTCCAAAGCTCAATAATGTGCTCAATTTCACAGTTGAAAGTAGAATAGCCAGGATCCAAATCCATGTCTTCTGGCCTCCAAACCCTCTTATGCCACCCACTATGTCTAGCTGTCCCCTCCCCTAATTGCCCATCTCACTTGAAGTACAGCCACTGGGGTCCTGAGCTGAGTCTGGCTGAGTCTCCCCTCCTGCAAAGTCTTCACAATCTGTAAAACCTGGGAAGTCTTGGCCGTGGTGCCCTCGGTACAGGAGCAGGTGTTGGATGAGAGGCCCACAGCGTGGGAATGATTCCATGTGATGGGAGTGGAAGTTGTTGCCAAGCCAGTGGACACCCAGGTTTATGGGTGGATGTCAGGCCTATTTCTGTTAGGGAAATGAGCGAAGAGTTTGTGCACAAGGAAAGTGGTACCTGGGAATCCCCACAGCAAATGCTAGCACAGTAGGAGCTGACTGTCTGCCAAAGAAAACAGCCAATCTGTGGGGCCCTAAACAAACAATAGGTGTGCTGGGAAATGACACAGGCAGGCTTCATCCAACCTAAACACACCTTCAGGAAAATGGTTGCATCTCATTAATGGGGGAGGAGGCAGCCAGCAAAGACAGTTTTAAAAAAACATGTAACAGTAGGGAAAACTTCTCATGAATAAAGCAGGATACATTTACCCTGTGGTCCCAAGCATAATGTTTTTCTAAAATTCCAACTCTTACAAAGAAAAATGAAAGAAGGATATTTTCCCACAGATCATTGGATGGAAGACCTACAAGTTAAATTTTCCTTTTTTGCGTTTTCAATTCCTTTATTGGCTAGTATGGAGGAAAACATCAAAATGTACTATTTTGCAAAGTCTCAAATGAGCTATGGACCCCTCCAGTTTCTCTTTTTTTTTCTCCCAGTCAGGGTATCTCGCTGCCTATGGGGATATGCCCCAGTTAGGAAAACGCGCTCCTTCCATTGTATGAAGTGGGATCCAAAAAAACAAAAAAGCCCCCCTAAAGTTGTTGGTACAGTCCCTCAGTTTGGGTAGGGATTGGAAGTTTCTTCTCATCTCTCAGCTTAAGATCTTGCAGACTGAGGACAGAACAGAGGGTGACATTCGCTTAATGGAGCTCTCTTGATGGGCAAAGCAATATGACAGCCAAGAGCATGGAGTCTGGGGTCCACCAGACCTAGGTTTAAGTCCTGGCTGTGCCACTTAAAATTCCAGTGACGTAGGCAAGCCATGGAAAATGTCTGAACCTTTGCTTCCTCAACTGTAGAACAGGAGTAAAAATAGTAATGCTGTCGGGTGTGAGGATAAAGTGAGATAATGTGTGTAAAGCACATAGCACATGATAAATTCTCAATACATGAGAACTGCTTATTGTGGTTAATCTTGGCCTGGTAAGAATAAACTGATGGTCTAGAATGGGATCGTCTTTGGTTAAAAAGAAGAAAACATTTACTAAAAGACGCGTTTACAAATGTCAGTCCTGGCCGTCCCAGGCCTGTGAAGGAAAAAAAGATTTAACCAGTAAACTCGGAGGATTTTTTATCCCATTGGCAGAGTCGGCCCTATTATGGGGTATCTTCATCTCATGTAATGAAACCTTAGTGTTACCTACTCCCCATGTTCTGATTGCATGCATTCTTCTGGTTAGATTTCTGGGAGCCCATCCTTGTCACAGTAATTTCTCTTTGTTGCTGGAGACCCTCTGTGATGGTTAATGTCATGTGTCAGCTTGGCTAGGCTGTGATTCTCAGTGGTTTGGCAGGTACTGGACTGGTTGCTCTTCCATAGTGTGATATAATAGAATCATCTTCTATGATGTGATCAGCCGGTTAGTTGGAAGGGGAGTTTCCTTGGAGGTGTGGTCTGCCTCCAGTATGTAAATGGATATTCTGGCAAAGCTTGCTCTCTCTCGACCCTGCACTCTTCTCATTGCCTGACAGAGGTCTCCAGCCTGCTGCCTGTCCTGCAGATTTTGGATTCGCCAGTCCCCACAGTCCCAGGAGCCAGCAGAGGTCTCTAGCCTGCTGCCTGACCTACGGACTTGGGACTTGCCAGCCCCCACAATTATGTGAGCCATTTCTCTGAAGTAAATATATATATTTATATATATATTCATCTCATTGGTTTTGCTCTCCTAGAGAACCCAGACTGAGATACCCTCTGTTCCTTAAGTGGTGGTCTGAGCCCATGAAAGGCCTGATGAGGGTCCTGGTTTCTCCCAAATCTCGTCTGGGCCTCACTATGGCCATCTACTTCTGACCAAGAATGCATGGAATTGTGACCTGAGAAGGAATGGAACAAGGGACAAAAAGCCAAGAGCTGGAAACTTTAACCAAGAGCCTAGCCGGAGCTCTCAGATCAAGTCTGGCCTGGCCAGGCCTGGCAGCAGGGCCCAGAGTAGAAGGTGTCCTTCAGCGAGCTCTGGGTCATTCCTTCAACAACAGTTATTGGAAGAGGAGCTTGGGGCTTGCTCAGGAAGCCTACTGACCGAGTGGATCAGCCATCATCATTCATCATGTTGCCTTCTGCTGACTTGGCTTGGGTTCTGCTGATAATGTCCTGAGGCTCTTGGGTGCGGATGGCCCAGTGGTGGGAGCTAGAGTGGAGACATCCACCAGAGCCCCTAGCAGACCACTCATGGACCAGGAGCCAGTGCTCAGAGATAAGGTAGCCTCCAAACCAAAAGCTCCGCATCCGAAGTTGGCTTTGTCTTTCATTTACAGGCAGCGCGGTTCCTGAACTGGACCCTGAAGGATGGGTTATGAGGCCACTAACACACAGGGACATGGTGCAGCTGGGCTAGCATTGACCATTACAGGCCACAGAGGCATGGTTTCCACCCAGGCTGCCCAGCTTCCATGTGCCAGCTCTCCCACTCAACTTTCTCCTCCCGGGAGAGGAGGGAAGGGAGCAGCCAAGGCTGTAGCAACATACTAGGCACCAGGCAAGGGGCCTTGCTGCTGCATTTGAATCCTTACAGCAATGCTGCAAAGTGGGAATTATGACCCGTATCCTGCAGATAAGAAAATTGAAGCCTAGAAAATCATACTCTGACTTAAGTCACACCACTAATAACTCTTCTGTTCACAGTTGATGCTTTCACCACAGCACCAGCCTGCCCTCCTGAGAGAGGAAGTGGGGTATCTTGGGAGGGAATGTTGTTAGCTGTCGTCAAGTCGACTCCGACTCATCCACCTTATATACAACAGAACGAAACATTGCCTGGTCCTTCGTCATCCTCATAATCACCAGCTTGTTCGAGTCCATTGTGGCTATTGTGCCAACCATGTCACTGAGGGTCTTCCTCACCCTCGCTGGCCCTCTACGTCACCAAACATGATGTCCTTCTCTAACAATTGATCCTTCCTGATGGTGTGTCCAAAGCAAGCAAGTTGGACAATATACTGTTGTGATCCATGAGGTTTTCACTGGCTGATTATCAGAAGTAGATCACCAGGCCCTTTCTCCTAGTCTGTCTTAGACTGGAACCTCTGCTGAAACTTGTCCAAATACCAGGGGTGAACCTGCTGGTATTTGAAATACTGGTGCATGTAACATGTTCTTCTTTCTGTCCAGGGAATTCTAATGGAGCTCTGGTGTATGTGGCCCCACAGAGTTGTTCTTCCTTAAGGAAGGGGGCTGGGCTTTTGCACCCTGAATCTTTGGATTCAGAGCTGTGGGCCACCTCTACAGGGGGCATGTAACTTCCCAGGTATCTCTGAACAAGGGGCTACCATTGGCTCAGGGTAAGTCTCCCGAGAAGGGCACAGCTGAGCCATCAGCAGCCAACACCCATAGCAACTGGGGATGGCACACCCGCCGGTGGAGAGGACCTGGGCCAAGCACCCACCACAGCCACCACAGGGAGGAAGCCCACAGAGTCCAAGCCTGAGAAGCAGCGAGTCTGGGTGAGGAGAGCTGCCAACACAAGCCGAGTAGAGCGCAGGGTGGAGTCTGAACAAGCTGAGGGGCCTCTGGTTGCCTTTATGCCACACGCATGGGCTGCGGGGCTCAGGGCAGTTTTGCTGGATTCAAGGCAGTGGATTTGACCAGACAGGAAAGCGTTATCCCCATTTTGCAGGTGACAAAACCGTGGCTCACAGAGGCTGTGCCGCTACAATACATAATGAAGTATCTTGACCCCTAATCTGTGATTATCCCACTTACAGTGTTCCTCCTACTTTGTAGGAAAAGCCCAGTGTGATGCCCAGACAGAATTGAGCCCAGGAGGGGCATTTTTCTTGGGCAGATGAGCCCCTCGTAGGAAGGCCAGGGGCAGAGAAAGGAGAAGAGTTTGCTCTCCCTTTGACTCCTGTGAGGAGAGCAAGCAGAAAGCATCTGTTTCACGGGCTGGGTCCCTGCCTGATGCTTAGAGGGTGGGTGGCTGCAGGCTTTTGTCCAAGCTGATGAGTTTGGAGAATGGAATCTGGGGTGACCAACAATGAGCAAGTAGGGAATTCCCCTGGGTGGTGGATGGGCCGTGGTAGCACTGGCAGACAGAGGAGAGTGGAAACAGCCAGGGAGAGGTGAGTCTTCCAGGCCGAGGCCTCAGATTCAAGGGTGGGGCGAGGATCCTCCACAAGGCTCCATCACCCCCTAGGCCTGCCCACAGGAGGGAGGTGGGTGCCCTGGGGGGAAGATAGGGCCAGGCCGGCTGGAGTCATGGGGACTGGAACCCGATACCCATGACTCATCTCCTTAGAGCTGTAACTCCAGCCCTGTCTATAGGCCTTGAATCCAGTTCTTCAGTATGCCAGACAGCCCAGTGTGCAGGAGCTGTGGTCTGTGACATTGAACAGCCCGACAACAATAATATCTATCAGTTACCTGTCTTGGAACAAGGACAGCCAGGATGCTCCTTAGAAGCGAGGATGGCGAGACTTTGTCTCACGTACTTTGGACATATTATCAGGAGGAACCAGTCCCTGGAGGACATCATACTTGGTAAAGTAGAAGATCAGTGGAAAAGAGGAAGACCCTCAACAAGATGGATTGACACAGTGGCTGCAACAGTGGGCTCAAACATAGCAATGATTGCGAGGATGGCGCAGGACCAGACGGTGTTTCGTTCTGTCGTACGTGGGGTCGCTATGAGTCGAAACCAACTTGATGTCCCCTAACAATTTAACAACAGTTATATGCAGAGGAGTTCCTGGGTGGCACAAACAGTTAAACACTTGACTACCAACTGAAAGGTTAGCGATTCAAACCCACTGAGGGGTGCCTCGAAAGAAAAGCCTAGCGATCTGCTTCCAAAAGGTCACAGCCTTAAAAACCCTGTGGAGCACAGTTCTACCCTGCACAAATGGGGTCACCACGAGTCAGAGTCGACTCAATAGTGACTGGTTTGTTGTTTTTGTAATTGTGAGTCAGGCATTGCTCTAAATGCTTCACCAAATAAGGGCCTGGCCAAGGCCACACATGAGAAGATGGCAGAGCCAGGGTTCAAACCCTGCTCCAGTGCCTTGCTTCCCAAAAGCCTTTATGCAAACCAAAGGCCCTTGTACCTCCTGGATTCTCCAAGACAGTCCTGATTTCCAGGGGTATCTTCAGTCCCCAAACTACCCTCGAACCTGCCAAGTCCATACTTCCTGCTCTGTGTCTGGGAAGGTGGGCTCACTATGGGTCCACACACAGCTGAGCTCATCCCTGGTCTTCCAAGGCACCCCACTGAGCATGTACTTGAGGATGGATCTGGGCTGTCTCTCTCTGAGCCTGGGACTGACCACTCCCACAGAACCGTCTTCTCTGGCAGATGGATGGAGCCTCCCTTGGCACCATCACTGGGACCTCGAAGTCAGGGCTTCGGCTTTGCTCAACTCCACACGCTGCTAGGAACGTCCCGCGGGAGGAAAGAGACAGGAGGCCGGGACTGGGCCTACAGTCTCAGTGATGACCCCATGGCCTCACAGCCGGCCCGTCAGTGTTTTCCCCGATCACCCTTTCCAGGCACAGCAGGAGAACCTCATCTGGGATTAATTGAGGGTGACTCAGCCCCAGCACCATTTTAAAGGAGGACTTGCCCACCACATCTGCTCCAGCTGCTCCCTCATCGCCCCCCTTAGGACCTGGTGATTTAGTCCTGAGAATTAATCAAAGGTCACAGCCGTCAGGAAAGAGCTTTGAGAGATCTGTGAGAGCTGCTAGCTGCGGGTCTCTGCAGAGAGGGGATACCTGGTCCCAGGGGAGGGATTCTCCCTCCTCAGACATGTCTGGGGTTGGGGGAGGGAGGGTGTGGAGAGAAGGTGGAGGGGCATGGACACTGTGGGGACGATAGAGGAGGCTGAGACCATTCGCTGGGTCTGACGTGGCATTCATTGAGGAAGAGTCAGCTCTCTGACTAGAAACTGGGAGAGAGTGGGTGGAGGGGCTTTGGTAGGTGGGCTCCGGAGGTGGACTCCATGTCAGTGGGCGGGACACAAGATGGCGGCTGCTGTGCAGAAACAGGCTTAGAGTTGAGAAGTGGGAACCCAAGCCAGGTGTCACCTAATATCTCCATTTTTACATGGTTATCAGCTGACTTCTTAGTCAGCAAGCAATCTATGTTATTAGCAAATATCTTAGGTGTCAGTTCCCCTCTTAGTGAATGTAGAGACATCTTAATCAAGAGTTACTTGTTTATTGCCTGTGACCTCCTTAACCAAAACGGAAAAAAGAACAGTTGCCGTCAACTTGATTCCTATTCATGACAACCCCATGTGTACAGAGTAGAATTCCTCCATAGGGTTTTCTTGGCTGCAATCTTTATGAAAGCAGATTGCCAGACCTTTCTTCTGTGGCACCTCTGGATGGGTTTGACCCACCAACCTTTTGGTTAGTAGTTGAGGGAAAACTATTTGTGCCACCTAGGGACCTTATTATTAACCTGTGACCCCCTTAGTTGTGCATTAATACCGTAGTTGTCTGATACTGTCTTGATTGTCTACCAGTCACCTTTATCAATAAAAATTTTAATTATCAGCTAACTGTATTAAGTAATTGAGCCCTGGTGGTGCAATGGTTAAAATGCTCAGCTGGTAACTGAAATGTTGGTGGTTCAAACCCACCAGCCAACCTGTGGAAGAAAGATGTGGCAGTCTGCTTCCATAAAGATTATAGCCTTGGAAACCCTATGGGGCAGTTCTGCTCTGTCACGTGGGGTCACTATGAATCAAGATCGGTTCGACAGCACCCAACAACAACAATCCTCCGGGGGTGGGCTGGGAGTTCCATTCAGTTCCAGCTTGATGGAGGGACCCAGGCTGATGGAGACTCTATCATCTTCAACACTTAGCTTCCAAAGTTGCCCTAGACATCCAGAATATCCAGCCCTCAGATAGGGGATGAGAGATGGCGTGTCAGGCAGGAGGTATTCATGGGCCAAGTCAGGAAGCTGCATGCATCACTTCTGACCATTTTCAACTGGCCTCAACCAATCGCAGGGGAGGCTGGAAAATGAGGTCCCGGGCTGTGTGGTCACTTCCCAGGAACAGCTCTGCACTGTGGAAGGGGAGCCCAGACCTCTGGTGGGCATCGCGGCCGCCGCCACACGGCAATCTCACTCTTCAAAGTCTGGTTGTCAGTGTACGTCTTGGTTATCTTCTAAATACCTGAGTTGTCTGCTAACACCTTGGTTTACAGACACCTCCTTAGTGGCAGCTCTTTACCTTCTCTCTGTGGAGAGCTGCTAGTTGGGGGTCTGGAATGGCTGTGCAGCCGCATGCTCTATCACTACCTGCCACTCTGGGCAGCCCCACCTGAGTACTAGCCTCCAGTCCTCGTGGCCGCCACGTGTGAAATCCCAGGTGTGCTTCCTGACATTTTATTCCAAGGAGTTTGTTTATAGGCCCCCAGTTCTCCCCACTCTTCTTCCTCCGGGGGACCCACACATTGGTCTGTGGAGATGGTTTGGAGTGTTTTGTTGGTTTGGGGGGTGTTGGAACCCCAACGTGTGCACAGTAGAATTGCTCCATAGGGTTTTCAAGGCTGTGACCTTTCAGAAGCAGATCGCCAGGCCTAGCTTCTGCAGCACCTCCAGGTGGGTTTGAACTGCCAGCCTTTCCAACCTTTCTGCTAGTAGTCAAGTGTATAACTGTCTGTGCCTCCCAGGGACCCTATAAGTCGGAATTGACTCCACGGCAACTGGTTTGGTTTGGTATGGGGACATTTTAAAAGGTGGAGAAAGGTAGGCTTCCCAGATGCCCTGCAGGAAACCTGGGAAATTCCTCAGATTCCTGCTTCTGAAGGGTCACAGAGTAGAGGAAAGTGATGCTTTCCTGAATGTTTTGCTGTGTCCTGGCCCTGGAGACTTACCCACCCCGCAACACCCCACCCACACCCACACTCACAACCAAGGGCCTGTCTGGGGAAGGTACCTGGTGGGTTATTTTTGCCTGACAAGGAAGGCATCTCACAGCCATGTGACGGGGGGAGGTGTGGGGAAGGCCACCTGGCCCTGAGGGTGAAAGGGCACAGCCGTCAGGAAGGTGCCTGGGGCTGGGGCCAAGGTGGACAGTCATCCACACTGTGTGCTCAGGGGACTCCATCCCCTCCCCCATACAGCACCCACCTATGGTGAGAGTCTTCAGTATTGTTAATAGAAGTATTGGGATAATCATCAGAACCTGCTTGCAGTGAACATTGTATGTTGTTGTTGTAGTTGGGTGCTGGGGACCCAATGTGACAGAGTAGAACTGCCCCAAAGGGTTTTCTAGACTATAGTCTTTGTGCAAGCAGATCGCCAGGTCTTTCTCCCACAGAGCCGCTAGGTGGGTTCAAACCGCCAACATTTCAGTTAGCAGCTTAACCATTACCCCATCAGGGTTCCTTCTGCCATTGTATATTGAGCACTAATTCAGTGCCCAACATTGTGCCTGACAAATGGTCTAGTGGGTGGATGGGGGACTCTAGAAACAGCCAGTCTTGGTTCAAGTCCCAGCTCTACCATTTACTGACCATGCCATCTTAGCAGGCTACTTAGCCTCCCTGTGCCTTCCTTTCCTCATCTGTGGAAATGGGGACATGTCCGACCTCATTGCTTGTTGTGAGGGTTCAGTGAATGAATGTGTATGAAGAGGCTTATTATAGCCCAAGCCCATAGTAAGCGCGATGTTAGTGTTCGCTGGTGTTCTTGTTATTACAGGTAGTCCCCAACTTATGACATATTGGAGTTACAATGAACTGTACTTAACACCGTCTGTTTTTTTACTTGTTCGTTTGTTTACATCTTATCATTAGTAATATGTACTGCATACAATGTTGCAGTGCATACAACAGCTGTGATTCAGCCTGTGGCTCAGGAGGCACCTTCAAGGCATACTACTTATGAACTAGGACTATGTTTGCCCAGACAATAGCTGCAAACAGGTGGAGATAGAGTAACATTATGTGATTTCTGGAAGAATTATAGTATCTAGAACATTGCTTCTTCCTGGGAGGAAGCTATGGGAAAATGCATGCAGGGGATTTGGAAAAAAATTGCTGAGTTATGTGAGCATGCTGCAAGCATCTGATCAGGATAATATGATGGAAGAGATCAGTGGAAAAATCGTCCATATGGCAAGAACGCTGCATTTAGAACTTGACATTGCTAACGCGGAGCAGCTCATAGACCACGAAGAAGGGGAAAGGACAGATCAGGACTTAATGGATTTTGAAGAGGAAAAAAAATGCTGAAGATGAAAGAAATGATGAGGAAGAGGAAGGAGAGAAGTTGCCAAAAATTTTTACAGTGAAAGGATTAGCTGGGGCTTTCCTAAACTCAATCAGGGGCTTCAGCTGCTTACAAACATGGACCCAAATGCTGATCGGTTTGCTAACGTTGACAGGCAGATTTGGGAAGCAGGGAGATGTTAATGCGAAATATATGAAGAAAAAAAAAAGCACCATACAGACTACTCTCACTAATTTTCTGACTAGAAACGCTATCCCCATTCCCAGGGATAATCCAGATGATCCAGAATCTTCCCCAAGTGGAGTTATTATGCAACCAACAAAATGCCAACATCATCCAACTCTTCTTCATCGTCAGAGTACATTTTGATGATTTGTGTACTTTTTTATGTATGCATGTATGTTTTAAAATATATCTGTAAGTTTACATGTAATGCTTCCAACCCCTAAAGATAAATAAAGGTTGGATTAATAAAGATAGATAATAAAAGGCAATAATAATGAAAACTAAAAAAAAAAAAAGAAAAGAGGTATTCAACTTACATCAGAACCAACTTATGACAGAGGCATCAGAACAGAACCCTGTTGTAAGTCAGGGGCTACCTGTATGTGCATTATCTCATTTAACCCTCATCAACAACGTTGCAGAGAGATTAACAAGCAGGAGCCCCCTTTACAGATGAAGAAACTGAGGCTTAGAGATGTCAGAGAACCTGCATGAGGTCTCCAGCTAGGAATTGTCTGGAGACAGGTGCTATTAGGTTGTGTTTCTTTCTTTCTTTCTTTTAATTATTGTAAAAATCTATGTAACACAACATTTGCTGGTTGAACATTTTCAGGTGTATGATTTAGTGTTACCAATTATATTAATCATGTGGTAGGTTCTGTTTGACTGCAGAGTTTGTGAGAATTGATCGAGCTATGCCCTTGGGATGTGTGCATTTTCTGGAGTAACGCTCCCTTAAAATGTTTACTCTAAAAAGTTACATGCACACACACACACACACACACACACACACACACACAGTCCTGACTTACCCAGTGTGACCTTGAGCCAGTCGCCCACCCTCAGAGGTTCTGCCTCCTTGCACCCATGCCTGCAACCTTCTTCCCAGGCCTGAGGAGCGTGGCTCAAGGACGGCGTCCAGGTGAGGATAAGAGCACCAGGTCACCTAAAGGGTTGTGCTCCTGTGCGGCTACTGCCCCAACCACCTGCTACCAGGAACCGTCAATGAGCTATGCTTTGCTCTGTGTTGTGCTGAGCCAAGTGTATCTGGAAATGATTAAGACAGAATCCCTGCATGATCTTCCCACTCACCTCTCTCTGTGCTTTCCCCACCCCCTAGCTTACAAGCCTCTTGAGTATATACCTAGGAGTGGAATTACTGGGTCATATGGTAATTCTTGGAGCCCTGGTGGCATAGTGGTTAAGCGCTCAGCTGCTAACTAAAAGGTGGGCAGTTCGAATCCACTAGCTAATCCTTGGAAACCCTGTGGGGCAGTTCTACTCTATCCAGTAAGGTTGCTATGAGTTGGGATTGACTTGGCGGCAGTGGGTTTGGTTTAATGGGTATGGTGGTTTCTTTTTTTCTTTGTACTTTAGATGAAGGTTTACAGAATAAACTAGCTTCTCAGTAAACAGTACACATACTGTTTTATGACTTTGGTTAACAACCCCACAACATGTCAACACTCTTCCTTCTTAGCCTGACATTCCCAATCACCAGCTTTCCTGTCCAACTCCTGCCTTCTAGTCCTTGTCCCTGGGCTGTTGTGCCCCTTTGGTCTCATTTTGTTTTATGGGTCTGCCTAATCTTTGGCTGAAGGGTGAACCTCAGGAGTGACTTCATTACTGAGCTAAAAGGTATTCAGGGGCCATACTTTCAGGGTTTCTCCAGTTTCTGTCAGGCCAGTAAGTCTGGTCTTTTTCTGTGAGTTAGTTTTGTTCTACATTTTTCTCCAACTCTGTCCAGGACCCTCTGTTGTGATCCCTGTCAGAGCAGTCAGTGGTGGTAGCCACGCACCATCTACTTGTACTGAACTCAGTCTGATGGAGGCTGTGGTAGTTGTAGTCCGTCAGTCCTTTGCCTTGTGTCTTTAGTTTTCTTCATTCTCCCTTGCTCCAAAGGGGTGTGTCTTAGTCATCTAGTGCTGCTATAACAGAAACACCCCAAGTGGATGGTTTTAACGAAGTTTATTTCCTCACAGTTAAGGTAGGCTAAAAGTCCAAATTCAGGGCATCAGCTCCAGGGAAAGGCTTTTTTTGTCAGGCTTCTTCTCTTCAGTGTTCCCCCGGACTAGGAGCTTCTCTGCGCAGGGGCCCCGGTCCAAAGGACGTGCTCTGCTCCCAGAACTGCTCTCTTGATGGTATGTGGTCCCCCTCTTCTCTCTTTTGTATCTCCAGAGATTGCCTAAGGACACAATCCAATCTTGTAGACTGAGTCCTGCCTCACTAACACAACTGCCACCCATCCTCCCACATTAACATCATAGAGGCAGGATTTACAACCTATAGGAAAATCACACAATACCGGGAATCATGGCCCAGCCAAACTGACACACATCATTTTGGGGGGGACATAAATTCAATCCATGACAGGGTGAGACCAGTGGAGTATCTTAGATGGCGACTCACAAGTTTTTAAGACCCCAGATGCTACTCAGCCAAGTGGAATATAGAACATGTTCTTTTTAAACTATGTTGTGTCAGTTGAGCTAATGTTCCCTGAGACCATGGTCCCCATAGCCCTCAGCCCAGTAATTCAGTCCCTCAGAGAGTTTGGATGTGTCCATGGAGCTTCCATGACCTTGCCTTGTACAACTTGTGCTGGCTTTGGATATGGTAATTCTTACAGAGCCCTGGTGGTGCAGTGGTTAAACGTTTGACTGCTAAATGAAAGATCTGTTCAACCCACCACCCACTCCTCAGGAGAAAAATGTAGCAGTCTCCTTCCGTGAAGATTACAGCCTTGGAAACCCTATGGGGAAGTGCTACTCTGTCCTTTAGGGTCACTATGAGTCAGAATCAACTCAGTGGCAGCAGGTTATCCATTGCTGTAACCTTTATGGAAGCAGATTGACACATTTTTCTCCCATGGTGAGGCTGGTGGGTTCGAACCGCTGACCTTTTGGTTGGCAGCTGAGCACTTAACCACTGCGTTGCCATAGCTCCTTAAGGGTTCCAATTTCTCCACATCCTCACCAACACTTATTTTCCATTTTTCTGATCATAGTCAGCATAGTGGGTATCCTTGGATCAATTTTAAAGGTCCGTCTTTTAAACCATCCTGACCTGCTGTCTGGAAACCCTGGTGGCACAGTGGTTAAGAGCTATGGTGCTAACCAAAAGGTCAGCAGTTCGAATCCACTAGGCACTCCTATAAGGCATTTCTACTCTGCCCTATAGGGTCGCTATGAGTCAGAGTCAATGACAATGGATTTGGGTTTTTTTTTGGACCTGCTGTCTAGGACTCATAAAGTGAGATAGACTGCAGGCAAGATTTCACTTAGGTGCGGAGATGCAAGGCCACTGATTGTCTTCACAACATGTTTGTCCAAATGAGAATAGCTGGCCGAGATGGGCAGCCATAGCCTCACAAGCACGTGGCTTTTCTAGCAGTGCAGGCACATATTTCAGCCCCACTACCCCTTTGAACAATATGATTCGAACAATATCATTAATAGCACGTGCAAGTAAAATTTTGCTGAAGATAATTCAAAAATAGTTGCAGCAGTACATTGACAGGGAACTGCCAGAAATTCAAGCTGGATTGAGAAGAGGTTGTGAAACAAGGAATATCATTGCTGATGTCAGATGGATCTTGGCTGAAAGCAGAGAATACCAGAAAGATGTTTACCTGTGTTTTATTGACTATGCAAAGGCATTCAACTGTGTGGGTCATAACAAATTATAGATAAAACACTTCGAAGAATGGAAATTCCAGAACATTTAATTGTGCTCATGCAGAACCTGTACATAGACCAAGAGGCAGTTGTTCGAACAGAACAAGGGGATATTGCATGGTTTAAAGTCAGGAAAGGTGTGCATCAGGGTTGTATCCTTTCACCATATTTATTCAATCTGTATGCTGAGCAAATAATCCAAGAAACTGAACTAGATGAAGAAGATCACGGCATCAGGATTGGAGGAAGACTCATTAACAACCTGTGATATGCAGGTGACACAACCTTGCTTCCTGAAAGCTAAGAGGACTTGAAGCACTTACTGATGAAGATTAAGGACTATAGCCTTCAGTATGGATTACCCCTCAATAGAAAGAAACCAGAAATCCTAACAACTGAACCAATAAGCAACATCATGATAAATGGAGAAAAGACTGAAGTTGTCAAGGATTTCATTTTACTTGGATCCACAATCAACACCCATGGAAGCAACAGTCAAGAAAGCAAACAATGTATTGCATTGGGCAAATCTACTGTAAAAGACCTCTTTAAAGTGTTAAAAAGCAAAGATGGCACCTTGAGGACTAAGGTACGCCTGATCCAAGTCATTATGTTTTCAATGGCCTCATATGCATGAGAAAGCTGGCCAATGAATAAGGAAGACCGAAGAAGAATTGATGCCTTTGAATTATGGTGTCGGCAAAGAATATTAAATATACCATTGTCTTAGTCATCTAGTGCTGCTGTAACAGAAATAGCACAAGTGGATGGCTTTAACAAAGAGAAGTTTATTCTCTCACAGTCCAGTAGGCTACAAGTCCAAATTCAGGGTGTCAGCTCCAAGGGAACGCTTTCTCTGTCGTCTCTGGAGGAAGGTCCATGTCATCAATCCTCCCTTGGACTGGGAGCTTCTCTGCACAGGAACCTCAGGTCCAAAGGACATGCTCTGCTCCCGACATTGCTTTCTTGGTGTTGTGAGGTTCCCATGTGTCTCTGTTCACTTCTCTCTTTTATATCTCAAACGAGATTGGATTAAGACACAGTCCAATCTTGTATACTTCATCAGTATAACCTTATCATAGTGATAGAGTTTACAACACATAAGGAGATCGCATATAACCTCATCATAGTGATAGAGTTTACAACACATAAGGAAATCACATCAGATTACACAATCATGCAATACTGGGAGTCATGACCTAGCCAAGTAGACAGATACTTTTGTGGGGCACAATTCAATCCTTGACAACCATGAACTGCCAGAAGAACAAACAAATCTGTCTTGGAAGAAGTACAGCCAGAATGCTCCTTAGAAGTGACGATGACAAGACTTTGTCTTACATACTTCGGACATGTTATTAGGAGGGACATTTTCCTAGAGGACATCATGCTTAGTAGAGGGTCATCGAAGAAGAGGAAGACCCTCAACGAGATGGACTGACACAGTGGCTGCAAAAATGGGCTCAAACATAACAATTGTGAGGATGGCACAGGACTGGGCAGTGTTTCATTCTGTTGTACATAGGGTCACTAGGAGTCAGGACCAACTCAATGGCCCCGAACAACAGCAACAGCCCCTTTGACTGGGCACCTCTGTGCAGTGTACAACCTACACAACTATAGCAGGTGGACTTGCTGAAGAGGCAGCCTAGGAATTTCATATTCTTTTCATTCTCCCTGAAAAAAAAAAAAATGGTGCAGGCACCTTGTGGCTATAGGAGCATATCACTACCCAAACCTGCTGGTTGTCAGGATGTCACTGAATTGCCACTGTATTGTGCTAGTTTCTTAATACTCAGAGTTCACCAAGGCACCTCTCAGCCTTCAAAGAAGTGGCCTACTGGGGAATACACGCAACATGATCATTTCAATACAACGTGACCAATACTGTCTCAAGAGATAAACTCAAGGTAGTAAGTAGAATCAGATGGGACAGTTACCCATATTTTATTAAATCTAAGACACCGTTGATTTGAAGATACACCATTTTTTGTGTGTATATACTGCTAAAATAGAAAAAAAAAATGCTGCCATTAAACTATGGCACATTGTTTTCTTATCACTTAGATTTTTAAATTTGATACTTATTGAAATATATCTTTTCTACTTATTTAGGCAGTTATTGTCCTATACCATTCTGGCACAGATACAAAAGGGAAAATATGAGTAAAGTAAGTTGGATAAGGTATTGCTAAGACTTGTTCACATGTAGGATTTGACTCCTCTGAATCACTGAATCACTTTCCACACAGAGTCGTGAGAGGTCTGTGTCCTCCACGCTGTATCCCTCTGTGCCATCATAAGCAGGGGGATGTGGCATTTCCAACATGGTGCTCCACTGTTGTCTCTGGGATTTTCTTCAAAGTTGCAGACACCCACTGTGCAAGATTTGCAGTGACAACAATATCACAGCCATTGCCTTTAAGAATGCATCTCAACTTCAGAGATGCTAAACTGTGGAGAACTGTGCATCTTAGAATCAATGGAATAAGGTTATCCAGCCTTGAGGTGGGCACGGAGGCTCTGCAGGTCCATGGCAACAAACGTGCTCATTACGCTGAGTTAAATAAGTCAGTCACAAAAGCACAAATATTTCGTGATCTCACTTATGTGAAATATCTACAATAAGTGAATGCATAGAGGCCAAAGTTTATTAGTGGTTACCAAGGGCTGGGGGCGGGGCTGAATGGGGAGTTATTGCTTCAGGGCTACTGAGTTTCAGTTTGGAGTGATGAAAAACTATTGGAAATAGATGTAAGTGATGGGTGCACAATACGGTGAATGTAATTAATGTCACTGAATCATACACTGAAAAATGGTTAAAATGGAAATTTTGTTTTTGTTATATATATTTTTAAAAATCAACCAGTTGCTGTTGAGTTGATTCAGACTCATGGAGACCCCATGTGTGTTAGAGTAGAACTGTGTGTGCTCCATGAGGCTTTCAATGGCTGTGATCTTTTGGAATTAGATCACCAGGCCTTTCTTCTGAGTCACCTCTGGGAGGATTTGAACTGCCAACCTTTCAGTTAGTAGCTGAACACTTAGCCATTTGTGCCACTCAGGGACTCCTATATATATTTTGCCACAATACATTTTTTAAAAAACTGATCCAAGAGTCCTGAAGTGATTCCAAAGGTCACGAAGTGGTTACAGACTTTTGGATGGAGCTTGGTGGCACAGGACACCTTCTATTTCTGGCCCTAAATGAGCTCTATGGCCTTGAGCAAGTTATTAAACACAGCTGAGACCTTGATTTCCTTAATTAGAAAGTTGACCCAGCAATGCCATTTGGTGGGTGGGTAGGGTAGGAGGCCTGAGAGGAAACAGTGCTGAAAATAGTCCGAGGATATTTTGTAAGTTGTTAAGTGCTGAGAAGCCCTAAATGGCAGCCTGGGGATTTCTCTGCCCAGAGAGCAAAAGCACAATTGGATGGTTTCCAGCTTGACCCTCCAGTTAAAGCTTCAGTTCTGGACCCTCTCGCCTGCCCGCCCAGCTGCCACAGAATCCTTGATTGTTGAGGGTTATTATAGGGCATCATCGAGCACAACAGGCCATGCAAATAGAATTTGTGTGTGTTTTAAAGTCCTGATGACTAAGCGCTAGCCCCCAAGGACTGGGAGCCCACTGGGAGGGAGCTTTCACAAAAAGGCTGCATGGAGACAGATGTGAGAGAGGAGAGGGTTTATTTTAGGACTGGAAAGAAGGAAAGCTGAGGGAACGGGATACAGTAACCAGGGCCCTGCAGTCTCTGGCTTTTACTTGGAAACTTCCCCTGGGGCAAGGAATGAAAAGGAACAGCTTTTGTACTTACCCCAATGCTGGGGTCAGAACAACCTAAGAGAGGTGGGAGGGGAAAGGAGGGCAACTATGGCACATTTAGACCAAATAGGCTGTGGATCAGAATCACCCTCTCTGGGCCAGAGCTAAAATCACTGGACATTCAGTGGACTCATTCAGGGATTGGCAAACCGTGGTCCATGGACCAAATCTGACCCCAAATCTGTAAATAAAGTTTTATTGGAACACTGCCATGCTCATTTCTTTATGTATTTTTGGTGATAGCTTTTATACAGTTGAGTAATTGTGACAGAGACTGCGTGGCCTACAAAGCTGAAAATGTTTCTTATCTGGCCTTTTACAGAGAAAGGTTGTCGACCCTTGGAAGGATGGAAAGGGCATTGGGTTTGGGGGGCCCAAAAACTTGGGTTGAATTCTAGTGTGCCTATTTCCTATCTGGTGACCTTGGGTAAAACATTAGCCTCTCTAAGCCTCTATTTCCTTATCTGCGAAATCAGCTGTTAAGGCCCACTTACTTGTTGTGAGGATTGAATGGATAATGTATTTTATTATGCCGCTTTGTGTTATTTTTAGTGGTTTCTAGACATTACAATATGGAGCCTTAACTGATCATCACACCAAAAAAACCAAACCTGTTGCCATCAAGTTGATACTGACTTATAGCGACCCTTTAGGAAAGAGTAGAACTGCCCCATAAGGTTTCCAAGGAGAAGGTGGTGGATTCGAACTGCCAGCCTTTTGTTAGCCGCTGTAGCTCTTAACCACTGCACCATCAGGTCTCCCAACTGATCATAGTCCACCTTTAATTAGTATTATACCACTTCACAAACAATGTAAAAATTGAACTGTTCTTACAACAGTATTCCTTCCTGTACTTTGAGCTATTGATGCTAAATATTTATTTCTACACGTTATATGTCATAAATCCCACACAAATTGTTCATTATTTTTGTTTTAAACAGCCAACGGTCTTTAAAGAAATGTTAAAAAGAAAAAAATAGCTTTTTATATTTACCCAAATATTTACCATTTGTAGTGTTCTTTATTCTTCCTTCAGATCTGAACTTTAATCTGAGATTCTTCTGTAGCTTAAACAATTTTCTTTAGTGTTTCTAATAATATAGTTCTACCGAACAGTGAGCTCACTCAGATTTTGTCTGAAAAAGATTTTTTTTGTCCTTTACTTTCACTGGCTGTGGACTTATTGGTTAACCCTTTTTTTCTCAGCATTTTAGATCCCATGCCATTGATTTCTCACTTCTGTTTTTTCTGCTGAAAATCGGCCATTTTTCTTCTTGTTTTATTGAAGGTAATGACTTCTTTCCTTTGGCTACTTTTATGAATTTCTCTTTAAGTTTGGATTTCAGCACTTTGACTAGGATATGCCTGAAACCCTGTTGCCGTCAAGTCGATTCCGACTCATAGCAACTGTACAGGACTGAGCAGAACTGCCCCATAGGGTTTCCAAGGAGCAGCTGGTGGGTTCAAACTGCCAGCCTTTTGGTTAGCAGCCAAACGCTTAACTCCCGCGCCATCAGAGCCCCAGGATATGACTAGATATGGTTTTCTTTGTATTTATCCTGCTTGGGGTTTATTGAGATCCAGCCTCCCTCCCACACCTCTCTCCTGTCCCTAACTCCTGGCAACCATTAATCTGTTCTCCATCTCTATAATTTTGTCATTCAAGAATGTTATATAAACGGAATCATACAGTATGTAAACTTTTGGGATTGACTTTTTTTTCACTCAGCATAATACCCCTGAGATACATCTAAGTTGTTGCATTGATCAATAGTTCATTCCTTTTTATTGCTGAGTTGTATTCCATGGTACAAATGTACCATTTTTAGTTTAAACATCCACCCACTAAACAACATCTGGTTGTTTTCAGTTTTTTTGTTATTACCAATAAAGCTTCTATGAATATTTGTGTACAGCTTTCTGTGTGAATATAAGTTTTCATTTCTCAGGGATAAATGCCCAAAAGTGCAGTTGTGCATCATATGGTAACTGTATATTTATTGACTTTTTTTAGTTCACTGATTCTTTCATCTCCTGTGTCTCGTCTGCTGTTAAATTTGTATAAAGAATTCTTTATGTTAGATAATGTATAATTTAATTCAAAGTTTTCCATTTGATTTTATTAAGTTTTTATTTCTCTTTTGAATTACTCCATATTTTCCTATATTTGTCTTTTTCTGTAAATTCTTTAACATATTTAAATGTTATTTTAAATCCCTTGTCTGCTAATCCCAACATCTGGGTTATCTGTGGGTCTGCTTTTATTGATTATTTCTTTTTTCCTGATTAAGGATCATATTTTCCTGCTTTTTTCACATATCTTGTCATTTTTTTTCAATAGATGCCAGGCATAGGTATAAAAGCACAGTAGCAAATGAGGTAGATAACATTTCCCTCAGAAAAGACTTGCCCTGTCTTTTGTGAGGAAGCTAGAGAGAGGGGCTGATCTCTTCATCTGCTCAGGAGTTGAGCTCTGTGGCAGCTGAGTCACAGCTTTGATAAGTTTCAGTTTGCTCAATTTAAAGCCTTGAGTGTGGTTGTCCAGCCCCTCCCTCCAGCAGAGATGGTCTCTGAACAGTGGCTATGGAGATTCAGGAACACTGAATGTCGTCCCCAAGAAATCTGCTGGATTTCTGAAGGAACCCTTCCTTACCAGGCCAACCACTATTCACCCACAAGGCTCCCCTCTGTGAAGCCATCCCAGAACCTCCAGGGTATGTTAGGGGTCCCACCACCACCACACATGCTTTCCTCTGTGCTTTTGTTACATTGCTGTGGTATGATCTGGATTTTGACTGTCTCCCCACCCCACCCCTACACCTTGTTTGCTCTTCCAGAACAAGGGCTGTGTCTATTCTTGCTCTGTTTCCCACTGATGCACAGTGGTGCTTGTCTTAGTCATCTAGTGCTGCTGTAACAGAAATACCACAAGTGCCACAAGTGGATGGCTTTACAAAGAGAAGTTTGTTCTCTCACAGTCCAGTAGGCTAAAAGTCCAAATTCAGGGCATCAGCTCCAGGGGAAAGCTTTTTTTCTCTCTGTTGGCCTTCTTCTCATCAGTGTTCCCCCAGACTAGGAGCTTCTCCGCGCAGGGACCACAGGTCCAAAGGACGCGCTCTGCTCCTGGCACTGCTTTCTTCGTGGTATGAGGTCCCCCTGTCTCTCTACTTACTTCTCTCTTTTATCTCTTACAAGAGATAAAAGGTAGTGCAGGCCACATGCCAGGGAAACTCCCTTTACATTGGATCAGGTATGTGACCTGGGTTAGGGTGGTATTACAATTCCACCCTAATCCTCTTTAATGTAAAATTACAATCACAAAATGGAGGACAACCACACAACACTGGGAATCATGGCCTAGCCAAATTGAGACACACATTTTTGGGGGGACACAATTCAATCCATGCCGTTCCACCCTTTGGCCCCCCAAAAATCACATCCTTGCAACATGCAAAACATATTCCTCTCATTGTATCATAGCAAAAGTCTTAACTCCAAGTAAAAAACCTGAAAATTCCTCTTCATCTGTGAAATCTAGAATACAAGTTATCTGCTTCCAAAGTACAATGGCAGAACAGGCACAAGCTAGACATTTCCATTACAAATGGGAGAAACTGGAGGGAAAGAAGGGGTAGCAGGCACCAAGCAAGTTAGCAGAACACATTACATTAGCCCACAAGGCTTTGAAAATAATCTTCTGTTCTCTGAGACAATTTACACAATAGCCCTGCCCTCCAGACTCTAGATATTGGCCACAGTCTCTGGATTCTGAGTGGAGGTCCCTCGGCCCTGGGCTTCAGCTCTGCCTTCCAGGCCCACTGGGACAGCAACTCTGCTCCCTCATTTTTAGGCGCACCATTCTCCCAGTCCATCTGAGTGACAACTCCACCCTTAGAAACACCAA
Organism: Dugong dugon; assembly: GCA_030035585.1. Lineage (NCBI taxonomy): Eukaryota > Metazoa > Chordata > Mammalia > Sirenia > Dugongidae > Dugong > Dugong dugon. The sequence continues at coordinate 21,871,370 of CM057481.1, read as the reverse complement.
AGGCCATGGCCATACCTTTTGAGACTGAGGCAGCTCGGCTTCTAGTGTTCCTTGTCTCTTCAGCTTCTGCTTCCTGTGGCCTCTCAGCCCTCAGGCCTCACGCCAGCATCTGCCCTGCTAGGGCAAGTGTTCCAAAGCTCAGTAGCTCCACCAATAAGTGCCCAGAGGCACCCCACTCCACCAGAAAGCCTTGTGCGCACAGGCACTCAGCTCTCTTGCTCCGTGGGTCGGCAAGCCTAGCTCCACCGGTAAGTACACAGAGGCACCCCACTCCACCAGGAAGCCTCCTGCGCACAGGCACTCAGCTCTCTCCCTCCATGGGTCTGCAAGCCTAGTTCCACCAATAAGTGCCCAGAGGCACCCCACTCCTCCAGGAAGCCTCCTGTGCACAGGCACTCAGCTCTCTCGCTCTGTGGGTCGGCTCCAGCACCGTCTTGCCCTGGCCTCCTGGTTCTGCTGCTGTTGGTTCTCTACCACTGCCGCCCCTCTATCCATTCACAGTTTCAAAACTGCTTCCGCATTTTAGGTATCTGTTAGAGCAGCACCCCGCTCTCGGTACCAAATTCTGTCTTAGTCATCTAGTGCTGCTCTAACAGAAATACCACAAGTGGATGGCTTTACAAAGAGAAGTTTATTCTCTCACAGTCCAGTAAGCTAAGAGTCCAAATTCAGGGCATCACAAAATGGAGGACAACTATACAACACTGGGAATCATGGCCTAACCAAATTGATACACACATTTTTGGGGGGACACAATTCAATCCATGACATTGCTCAATAATTGTTGCGAGTTGATTCAAAAGCTAACATTTAATAAATATTTGTTGACTGAACAAGCAAACAAACTTCTGGAGAAGGAGTATGCTAACAGAAGGATGGAGAGCCCACATGGCATTTGGAACAGGGTTTTGCTTTGTGTCTGCAACCAAGTGCAGGTCAGAGAGGGTCATGACAGTACACCCAGCCCTTCTGATGGGTGTGAAGCTATGAAGCAATTATGAAAAGGAAACAGCAGAGTGATTAAAGACATGGAAATAAGCATTGGCCTTGCTCAACAGGTTTTGAGGATGGTTGTTACAGGGGTGAAGCATATTTGGAGCATTTTATGCATATCTAGATGGACTAAGGAAAGACAGACTTCCCTTGAGGAAGAAAAGGAAAGTTTACGTATTGTTCTTCCATCATGGAGGCCTGGGTAAGAGTGGAGGTGAGCAGCAGGTGACCCAAAGAAGATGACCTTCCTCACTGCCTGATCAGCACATACCCATTTAGACTTCGTAAACTTGTTTCTGGCATACATACCATGTGTGCCAGTCATAAATTGCACATGATTAAAAGAAGGGTGGATGGACCATCCATTCTGCAGGAAAAAGATGGTCCCTGTGTCTAAATGATGGGCCCCAGGAAGTGGTTATGAGTTCCTCTGGCATGGGAGACAGAAACAGATGCCCCAAGCAGATGCCAAGTGAAATGGTAAGATGTTGGCTTTATTTGGGGGGAGATGGATGAAGACTAATAGGGACAGATGGGGATCTCTGGCTTCGGAGGGTAAGTAGGAGTTAGGTAAAGAGTAGAAGGTAGGCTTGTCCTGGCAGAGGGGACAGCATGTGCAAATGCTCAGAAGCAGGAAAGTTCTCAGTGTCTCTGAGGAACTGAAAGGTTAGTGTGTGATCAGAGCAAAGTGAATGAGGGCAGGGGACCTTGAGGAGATGGACAGGAGCCAGTTCAGCCATATGAACGACTCTGGATTCATTCAACGTGGATGCCCGATTTGGAGATTAAAAAGCACTGACTGCAATGAATGTGGGTTGAATGAATGAGTGACTAAGTGAGTGAGTGAGTGAGTGAATGAATATTATCACGTAAAGAGATAACATACAGGCATAAAAATGGAGACCCAAATAATTCCATTTATTGAAGAAGGGGCAGTGAGACTTTCAATTAAGACCAGAGATTCTGAGAATGTCTTTCCCAGGCTGCAGGCTTCACTTTCCCCCAGGTTCCTGGCCCCCTTGAGCCCTATCCTGGAAGAGGAGAGGGAGGGTCTGCACGAGCTGGGGCTGCCCAGGAGTACGGGAGCCACCAGCTGTGTCCCTGCACAGGAAACCAGCTTCTCGCCGCTTCCATCATCTCCAGGTTCCCTTATCTGAGCAGGGAAGGGGCACCCACAAGCACACAAGTGCAGCAGGGACCAGAGATCCAGAGCAGCCTTGAAAGAGCTGGTACCCACAGAATGTTCATCTCTAAAGACTGCCCTGAAGTAGAGGCCTTCGAGGTCTGTGGGCTTTCACCCTCACGGAGCGTCCTCGCCCCACCACGCCCGTGACTTCACAGTTAGGATGCATTAGAGATGCAGAAGGATCCTTTCACCATCCCCCTTCCCACTCCCACACACACAACCTCTGGTTTATCCCATTTTCCTCTCAATTTGGAATCCAGATGTGGACTTGTTTTTTAATATAGACTCAGTGTAAGGTTCATACATCTGCTATTGGAGAAAGGGTACAAGGGCACATTTTCCAGCCAAGGAGATGACAACCTCACTTTTGAGAGAATGCCCCATCATGGCCCTTCATCTGGGCTCCTTCCCACTGCCCATTTTAAAACTAATTTGTGAGAATGACCACCTGGGGTGAAGATTTAAATGGAAGAATTTCTCACTGAATTTGATAACACTAGAATGCTCTACATGGCCGGCAAGGCCCCACATGGTGCAGGCTGCCTCCCCTGCCATCCCTCCCTCAATCACGATCAAGGGGCTCCAGCCACACCCCCTTTCAGTTCCTTAGCAGATGGCTGAAGAGCGTTTCCCTTCCAGTGTGGAGTCCCCTCCACCAAGCCACCCTTCTGGTTCTTCACCTCTTTGCCTCCGGCACACTCCTGGTAAAATGTCACCTCCTCACAGAGTTCCTACCTGACTACCTCCACTCCTCATCTGGTTCCTTCTGCCCATATTCCCCTCATATTCCTTCCCTAGCACTTTTTAAAACGTGTAATTCTCCATCCGCTTGTGTGATTGTTTGATTGGCATCTGCCTCCCTTTAGCCTGGAGTCCCCAGGTGGTGCAAATTGTTAGTGTACTTGGCTGCTAACCAAAAAGTTGGTTGTTGGAGTCCACCCAGAGGTGCCTCAGAAGAAAGACCTGGTGGTCTACTCCTGCAAGATCAGCCATTGAAAACCCTATGGAGCACAGTTCTACCCTTGACACTCATGGGGTCACCATGAGTCAAAATCAACTCCACCACAACTGGTCCCATTAGCCTAGAGACTCCATGGGGTGGCCAACATGTCTCTTATTTACCTTGGCATACCCAACATTTAGCATGGGGCCTGGAACTGAGTAGACTCTTAATAAATATTTGTTGAATGGATGGATGAATGAAATGTTATTATAATACTTTGCCCAGATCTGCCTCACTGGAAGGTTCTGAATATTCACAAAGGGGCTAGTTGAAGGTGAGCAAAAGGACTGCCACATGTCACTTGTGCTGCTGTGCAGGGGTCTTCAGCTGCTGTTTTCTGTCTGATTAATGTCCTACCTATGTTCTACTCGCCGCACTCCCAAACCTCTCCTCAAGAAGGGATCTGATAGACTATTCTGAGACCTTTACAACCCATTTAGAAAAATGAAATTGGTAAATGGTAAAATGACCCTGTTACCCCACCCTCCACCCCTCCTTCCTCTCCCCTTCCCTATTCTCTAATCCCTGGTGAAGGTCAACAAACATCACATTTCCCTCCAGTTTCTCCCCTTTGTAATGGAAATGTACACCTTGTGCCCGTTCCACCATTGTATTTTGGGAGCAGATAACCTGTAATCTGGATTGCACAGGTTCTCAGATGAAGAAGGATTTTGCCCCAGGATGGAAGACGCCTCAAGTCTCACCCATATTTGATTTAGAAGATTCAGAAGATGAGGCTTTGGACTTGGAGTTGGTTTAAGACTTTCGGGATGATGTGATGGGGTGAATGTGTTTTGCATGTGGCAAGGACATGAATTTGGGGGGGCCAAGGGGTGGTATGTTATGGGTTGAATTGTGCCCCCCAGAAATATGTGTTGTAAATCCTAATCTCTATGCCTGTGGTTATAATCCCATTTGGGAATGGGTTGTCTTTGTTACATTAATGGGCAGGATTAGTGTAGGGTGTGTCTTAAGTCAATTTCTTTTGAGATATAAAAGAGATTAAACAAACAAGTGAAAGAAGCAGAGATGGGGGAAGAGAGATGCCAAGCCACATGAAGGTCACCCAGGTACAGAAGCTAAAAGAGATGGTGTTATGGATTGAATCCTGTCCCCCAAAAAATGTGTGTCAACTGGGCTGTTCCATGATTCCCAGTATTGTGTGATTGTCCACCTTTTGTTATCTGATGTGATTTTCCTATGTGTTGTAAATCCTACCTCTATGATGTTAATGAGGTGAGATTAGCAGCAGTTATGTTAATGAGGCAGGACTCAACCTACAAGATTAGATTGTGTCTTAAGTCAATCTCTTTTGAGATATAAGAGAGAAAAGCAAACACAGAGACATAGGAACCTCGTACCACCAAGAAAGCAATGCTGGGAGCAGAGTGTGTCCTCTGGACTTGAGGTTCCCAAGCTGAGAAGCTCCTGGACCAGGGGAAGATTGATGATAAGGACCTTCCCCCAGAGCTGACAGAGAGAGAAAGCTTTCCCCTGGAGCTGGCACCCTGAATTCAGACTTCTAGCCTCCTAGACCGTGAGAGAATAAATTTCTGTTTTTTGAAGCCACCCATTTATGATATTTCTGTTGTAGCAGCACTAGATAACTAAGACAAATATATTTACCAAAAAAAAAAAAAAAGAGTAGCTGCTGAGGCTGTTTATGTACAACCAAATACCTCATGGGATTTTAGTTCTTTGGTTTGGAGGTTTCGGGTCACGATTTCATGGCATATCCCAGCTAACTGGCCTAATAATGTGTTTAGTGCTTCTGTTCTACCTCCTGGTTCATTTCATAGTGCCTTGGGTCTTAGAAAGCTTGCAAGCAACCATCCAAGGTACAACAATTTGTCTCTAGTCACCTGGAGCAACAAAGGAAGGAGAGTCAGGAATAGGAGGAGGATATGGAATGTGTGGCTTATTACCTCCATGAGGAACTCCCTCCTTTGCCATGAGACCAGAAGAACAGGGTGGTGCCCGGCTACCATTACTGAACATTTCTATCAAAGATTCTATAGAAGAATCTTGATCAAAAGGGGGAAAATGCAGAACAGAATTTAAAATTCTAAAATTCTCATGGCCTCTCGACTTTCTGGAGCCATGGAGGGTGGGTTAACCCCTGAAACTATTGCCTTGAGATAATCTTTAAACCTGAAACCAAAAATATTCCCTCAAGTCATCTTAAAACCAAGCAATAGTTTAGCTTAACTGGTAAAAAAGGCCTGCCTTGAGCATTATGCTCTTTTAAGAACTATCTATATGGGATCAAATTGACAACAACAACTCAAAAGATTAGATAGGAACCTCAGGGGGCAGTGAGTTTATGTTAATGAGGGAGGAACGACTTAAAAAAGGAGGGTGTAAAGGTCTAATCTCCATAATCTGCAAGAAAATCCAACACCTCTACAACAAAAAGACAAATAATCCTATTAAAAAATGGGCAAAGGAAATGAACAGACACTTCACCAAAGAAGACATTCAAATGGCCAACAGACACATGAGGAAATGCTCGCGATCACTAGCCATCAGAGAAGTGCAAATTAAAACCACAATGAGATACCATCTCACCCCGGCATTACTGGCACGAATCAAAAACACTGGAAATAACAAATGTTGGAGGGGATGCGGGAAGATGGGAACTCTTATGCACTGCTGGTGGGAATACAAAATGATACAACCATTTTGGAAAATGACATGGCGCTTCCTCAGAAAGCTAGAAATAGACATACCATTCGATCCAGCAATCCCACTCCTAGGAATATATCCTAGAAAAATAAGAGTTGTCACTCGAATAGACATATGCACACCTATGTTCATGGCAGCATTGTTCACAATAGCAAAACGATGGAAACAGCCTAGATGCCCAACAACAGATGAATGGATAAACAAACTATGGTACATACACACAGTGGAGTACTATGCAATGAGAAAGAACAACAATGAATCTGTGAAGCATCTCACAACATGGATGAAACTGGAGGAGATTATGCTGAGTGAAATAAGTCAATCACAAAAGGACAAATATTGTATGAGACCTCTATTGTAAAAACCCATGAAAAAGTTCACACACAAAATGTAACAATCTTTGTTGGTTACCAGGGATGGGAGGGGTGGGGGGGGAATACTAAATAGGCAATAGATAAGTGGTATCTTGGGTGAAGGGTGAGACAGTACACAATACAGGGGAAACCAGCACAACTTGTACAAGGAAAGGTCATGGAAGCCCCATAGACACATCCAAATTCCCTGAGGGACTGAATTGCTGGGTGGAGGGCTGTGGGGACCATGGTCTCGGGGAACATCTAGCTCAATTGGCATAACACAGTTTACAAAGACAATGTTCTACATTCTACCTTGGTGAGTAGAGTCTGGGGTCTTAAAAGCCTGTGAGTGGCCATCTAAGATACTCCACTGGTCTCATCCCTTCGGGAGCAAGGGAGAATGAAGAGAACAGGATACAAGGAAAAGATTAGTCCGAAGGACTAAAGGTCCACAGCTACCAAGGCTTCCACCGGACTGAGTCCAGTACAGCTAGATGGTGCCCGGCTACCACCACTGACTGCTCTGACCAGGATCACAACAGAGGGTTCTGGACAGAGCTGGAGAAGGATGTAGAGCATAATTCTAACTCACAAAAAAAAAGACCAGATTTACTGGCCTAAAGGAGACTGGAGAAACCCCGAGAGTATGGACCCCAGACACCCTTTTAGCTCAGTGGTGAAGTTATCTCCGAGGTTCACCGTTCAGCCTGGGAGTGGACAGCCCCGTAAAACCAAATGGGACTAACAAGGTACAGGAGTCCAGTGACAAGGGCCAGAAGGCAGAAGGGGACAAGGAAGCTGGTGTTAGGGAACCCAAGGTTGTATAAGGATATTGTTGATGTGTTGTGAGATTGTTAACCATTGTCATAGGACAACATGTGTAGTAACTGTTAAATGAGAAACTGTTTTGTTCTGTAAACCTTCATCTTAAGTGAGAATAACAGCACAATTGGAAGAGCGTAGTCAATGTCACCGAACTGTGCATGTAGTAATTTTTGAAATGGCGTATCTTTGGCTATGTGTATTTTCACAAAAAAAAAAAGGTTGAGAAGTTAGAGGGTTGACATGTTGTGGGGTTGTTAACCAATGTGATAAAACAATATCTATACTACTGTTTCATGAGAAACTATTTGTTCTGTAAGCCTTCACCTGAAGTACAATTTAAAAAAAAAAGAAAGAAAAGTCGGTGAGAATGGTTGCACAACTCCAAGAACGTAATCAGTGTCACTGAATTGTACATGTAGAAACTGTTGAATTGGTGTATGCTTTGCTGTGTATATTCCTAAGAATAATAATAAAATAAATAAAAATTAGGGAAAAAAACCCTTCACATCACTCAATAAATAAAAGAGGAACTGCTGACACCTTTCTCCCCAAGGCCCTTTATGTTCTGCAATGTGAAGTCACGCTGGCTCACACTTGAGCATGGGAATCATCTGCTCACTAAGGCACTCTGATAGAGTCGTTCAGTTACCTGGATGCACGTGGATTAAGACTGCTCCAAACATCAACTGGGGCTCTGTGTCTGCCCTCTCCAGGATGAAACACAAAGTCACCCGTGCTCACTGGGCATCTCTCATGGGAGAATTTGTGTCTCTTCCTAAGGGGACAGAGAGATGACCCCAATTATGGACAGACATTGGCATCATGGGCACTAGAGCTGTTTCCTGCTCTCCCATAAATTTCTCCTAGTGTGTTAGTTCAGGTTCTCTGAGAAGAAAATACCAAGATGGGATTAGACATGCAAGGGATTTATTGGAGAGAGTGCCTGTGGGGGGCCATGGGGAGGGGATGGAGGAGGCTGGGAGAACCATCAGACTACAAGGCCAGTCTGACCCTTGTGGAGGAGTGAAGTGAGGAGAGTAGTAAGGAAGGCCGTAGATGGCTGTCTAAGGAGTCCTCATCTTGCAGGAATGGCCTGCCTTAGTATCCCCTGTGGCTGGGAGCAGCCCCTGGAAGCATGACCTCAGTGCAAACCTGGCGGTAGACTCAGACCACAGCAGCTATAGCAGTCGGACAGTCATGTTCCCCACAGTAGTAGATCTGAGGGTCCCAGTGGACCAAGAGGGACACAGCCCTGTCCTCCCCTGGCCCTGCCATCAGTTCAGCCCCTATCCAGGATGAGAATCCTGGGGTCTGCAGGAGCCTAGCAAGGTCAGGTCCCAAGAGGGTGGGAGCTGTAGATGGAGGCAGCCGTCCCCACCCAGGCTTCCCCACCCGCCTGGGGTGAAGGTCACCCAGGACAGCCGGCCCCACACAGAGGGAAGATCAATGAGACACTTTAACGTTTATGAAGGGTTGGAACTCCCCAGAGGAAATCAAACCATGAAATCGTTTTCAATACAAAGGCCCATTTATTTTGAAAACGAAAAATCGAGAGGCTCCCATCAACTGTCTGATGTGGTGGGCACACTTTGGGCGGCTGTTCTGTCTTGTGGTTCATCCATAGCTTTTGACGGCCCACGGCTCTCAGAGGACCAGATCGAATCTTTTTTGTTTTGTTTTGTTTTATGGCCTAGTGAACTGTGCACATTTTGTGAGAGAAAAACCATGTCAGCTTCTAGTCTGCGTCAGCCACCTCCAGAGAAGGGGGCTGTGCAATGTCCCGGCCTCCTGGCCCAGCTTGGTGGTTTCTCTGAGACGGCGGATTTTAGGTTTAAAAGCCATTTTCTCAGGGAGACAGGACTGTGAAGAAGATATTCCCTGATATTCCCTTTCCAAGCCCCCCCCCAAAAAAAACCCACTGCCGTCTAGTCGATTCTGACTCATATATAGGACAGTGTAGAGTTGCCCCATAGAGTTTCTAAGGGGCACCAGGTGGATTCGAACTGCCAACCTTTTTGTTAACAGCTGTAGCTTGTAACCATTATGCCACCAGGGTTTCCAAGCCCAGTCACTGGCTCCTCCTCTGAGGCCCCAAAGCCCCAGGTGAGTGTTGTCCCCGAGGTTTCTTCCTTGTTCCATCTGAGCCTCACTTTCCTGAATTCCCCAGGAGACTAGTTGTGCCACACTGACCAAGTATGACACATAGCTCTGGCCCTTGTGCTGAGTTTTTCTCTCTTAAATGGTTGAGGCTTAAAGAAGGGGAAGAGAGTGGGCGCGAGGACGTCAGCAGATGTGAAGTCAGCAGGGCAAAAATAAATGGGGCACACTGATTTAGGAAATAATATTGGAGTCATTATTCCCTGTCTTGAGCATAGAGAATGTGACCTAGCTGGAGCTGGGCTCACAAGGACTCACAAGGACACATCAATTGGGCCCTGAGGTATAAAGACAATAGCTGAGATAATCTTGGAAAATATCTTTTAGGGAAACTTTCACATAAAGCCAATCAAACAGAACACAAAAGGCTTTCCACTCTTATCTTTTTCTGTTAGCATTTAGTGACTAGAAATTTGTTGGACCAGTGAAGACCCTCCTGACTCTCGTTACTGAAACCTGTACCAATGACTGTTAAGAAAGACAATTCAAAATGTAGGATCACAGTTTCTAGCCAATCTGAAAAGGCTAAGCTTTCGATGGTTTTGCCCATTTGTACTGTTAATATATACTGATGATTCTGTAATGTTCTTTGGACCCGGGCAGACATGGCTATGGCAGCGTGCTTGTCTGTTTTCCCACTTTTGTCTGTTCTGTGATATTTCCTTGGATCCGAGCAGATGTTTTAACTCTGGCAGCATGTTTGTCTGTTTCCCACTTTTGCCCTTTTGAATATATGCTGAATAAAACTTTCTTTTTGCTTTACTCAACTTTGTGATGTTTTTCCCCTACAACACTTCCTTCCCGTCTGTGGGGCTCAGATTCCCCACGTGCTGGTCACTTCTCCTACCCCGTGTCAGATGAGGAACTGGTTCACACCCAGGTCACCGTTAACAGTTTCTCTAGCAGCTTCTCGGCTTCCCTAGGGCTGCCCTCAAGCTGTGAGGAGCCTCTTTCATAGCTCACATCCGCGCCATGTTGATGAAAATGCCCCAGGAACTCCTTCTTTTTGGTGTTGCTTTACAAATGTAGCACAAATGTTGTCACATCCTCTGGCCTTCTACAGTCACCCATTTCTTTGTCCCCCAAGTAAAACAGATCCAGCCCCCATCCCATGAAACTGGGAAAGTCATGCCCTCTCCCCTCAGAGACTGCCCCTGCCAAGGTAACCAGTGCCTCCATGTTGCCAGAGCCAAGGGACACTTTTCCATCCACATCTTAGTTTCACAGACACACTGTGTTCTCTGTTCCTGTCCTACCTCCCTAACCTCTCTGCCTCAGCCTCATTTTCTGTCTCTTCCTTCTCTCTGGGTTCCTCAGGGCTTGGCCACAGCCCTCTATTCTTCTCGAACTCTCCCCTCTCCCCTGATGAGCTCACTCAGGCACCTGGCTTCAAACCTCATCTCCACACAGACCTCTCCTCTGACCACTCAGCTGCCTTCTTCACCTCTCCTCTTGATTCTCCCTCCACCCCTGTTACTCCCCAAGTCTGCCCCACTTCAGTAAATGACCCATTGCCTGTCCCCCAACCCTCCCAGTTGCTCAAACAGGACACTTGGGAATTCTCCTTGATTCTGCCCTTCCCCTGATTTCTCCACCCACAGTTTCTGTCCGCTTAGCCTCACAGGACATCTCCAGTCTGACCACCGCTCTCCAGTGCCAGCGTCACCTCCCTGATCTCAGCCGCGTCTTCTCTCACCTGTGCCACAACAGCCTTCTCACCCCCTCACCCGTCTCCCAGCTTCCACCGGTGGTAGCCATGGTTTGATTCCCTCTGAGGAGTTCCAATCCTTCATTGATGTTAAAGTGCCCCACTTATCCTCCCTTTGTGTGGGGCCGGCTGTCCTGGGTGACCGCCTTCACCCCAGTGGTTGGAGAGGCCTGAGTGGGGACAGCTGACTTCATCCACAATCCCCACCCACTTGGGACCTGACCTAGCTGGGCTCACCCAGAACCCGTCATCTTTTTAGAGCTTAGCTCAGCTCATGCCTCTCTCCTCCTTAGCCATCCCCACTGGCTTCCTGTTGCTCCTGGGATACGATTCAGCTTTGTAGCCAGCCTGTGTGGCCCTCTGCCCTGGCCCCTAGCATTTCTCCCCAGAACTGTGACACTGTCATCCCCTCTGCAAGGATGCTCCTCCCGGGTGTCCGAGTGCCAGCCTTCAGAGGTCCACTCAAATGTTACCTCCCCAACAGGTTCCCTGAAGACTCCCACGACTTTATTCTATGGCGACATTTCAGCTCCTCTTTTCGTAATCTCCTCCTTCTAGACTATGAGCAGCATGCATGTTACTGGCCAGGAGAGGGCTAACTGCTTATAACCAAAAGATGGATTATGTCCATGGGCCAAAATGCCATCTGCTTAGAGCCTCACTGGCAGTAATACGAAGAATTGGCTGAGCGATTAAATGATCATTGTTCTCTTGCAGCTTCACTTAACCTATTACTGTTGAGTCAATTCCAACTCATGACCTTGCTGAATAGGGTTTTCTTGGCCTTTCTTCCACCGTGTTGCTGGACAGTTTAGAACTGCCAACTTTTCGGTTAGTAGTCAAGTGCAAACCATTTACACCACCTAGAGAACTTCAGCTTTGCTTATCACCCATCAAATTCTCAGGGAGACCTAAGGTCAAGGACATATGCTTCTCTCCCCTCAAAACGATTTCTGTGAGCAGAAGAGGGGCTATAGAAAATAGTGTCTCCATTTCCAGGGCAAATTTTAGGAGGCGTGGCATGTCCCCCTCCCTGTGTAGTGACTACTTAGTGTTGGGGGTTCCTGTTTGAATACAGGGCAAACCCACCCCCTGACAACAGTGATGGGTTTTGACTGGACGAATTAGAGTCCTTTTCCCAGAAATCTGGATCTGGGACAGACAAAGCAGAGTCATTCTTCCTATGAGTGCCTGGACTCCAACAGGGGCGCCTGGGAGTTGGCGATGGTCCCCATGCAGCCTGAGGAGCAAGGACACGGTCTGCAGGGAGAGAGAACAGCAGAGCGGTGGCGGCGGGCAGAGAGGAGAGGCGGGGAGGGAGGGCACCCTGATTGCCCATTTTCTTTCACCTGGCGCCAGTTTCATTCCTGGCCTTGTGTTCCATGACTCACGTCCATATCCTGCCATCAAATTCCTTTTTCCTTAGTGAAGTTGAGATGGACCGCTGTCACTTGCAATCAAAAGAATACTAAATAATGCAGAAGGGAAGCATTTGGAGACTCAGCCTCTTGAAGATTACATGATGGGACTGCCTCTTTATGCCAACCCTTCTCCCCACAAGTCTGGCTCTCCTTGCCAAAGGTTTTGGAGCCAGATAGATCTTTGCCGCCAGTGTGACCCCAGGCAAGTCACCTAACCTCTCTGAGACTCAGTGGGCTTATCAGAAAATGAGGATAATAACGTCCACCAGGTTATGGAGGAGATAAAAGGGATCAAAAGTTATGAGGACAGGCTATTCCAATGACCGAAATGTTCTTAACCTCTGACCAAAGCTCCCTATTCCCAGACATCAGTTCTATTTGGCAATAGCAGAAAACACCTTAAAGATGAGCCACATAGCTTTTGACTCAGCATTGCTCCTGTAGGAATTTTTTTTTTCCCATACAAAAATTTATACATACATTGTTATGTGACTCTAATTGCTCTCCCCATACTGTGACAGCACACTCCTCCTTTCCACCCCTGATTCCCTATGTCCATTCAGCTAGCTTCTAACCCTCTCTGCCTTTCCATCTCACCTCCGGACAGAAGCTGCCCCTTTGGTCTCTTGTATCTACTTGAGCTAAGAGGCACACTCCTCACAAGTATCATTTTATGTCCCACATTCCAGTCCAATCCCTGTCTGAAGAGTTGGCCTCGGAAATTGTTTTAGTTCTGGGCTGACAGAGAATCCAGGGGGCATGCTTTCTGAGGTTCCTCCAGTCCCAGTCAGACCGTTAAGTCTGGTCTTCTTACTAGAATTTGAGTTCTGCGCCTCACCTTTGTCCTGCTCCACCCGGGACTCTCTGTTGTGTTCCCTGTCAGGGCGGTCATTGGTGGTAGCCAGGCACCATCTAGTTCTTCTGGTCTCAGGCTGATGAAATCTCTGGTCTATGTGGCCCTTTCTATCTCTTGGGCTAATACTTTCCTTGTGTCTTTGGTGTTCTTCATTCTCCTTAACTCCAGGTGATTGGGACTAATTGATGCATCTTAGAAGGCTGCTTGCAAGCTTTTAAGACCCCAGACGCCACTCACCAAAGTAGGATGCAGAACATTTTCTTAATAAGATTTGCTATGACAATTGACCTAGATGTCCCCTGAAAGCATGGTCCCAAGACCCCTACCCCTGCTACTCTGTCTCTCAAAGTGTTTGATTGTATTCAGGAAACTTCTTAGCTTTGGTTTAGTCCAGTTGTGCTGACTTCCCCTGTCGTGTGTGCTGTCCTTCCCTTCACCTAAGGTAATTCTTATCTACTATCTGGTTAGTAAATAACCCTCACCCTCCCTCCCCACCCTTGTAACCATCAAAGAATGTTTTCTTCTGTGTTTAAACCTTTTCTTGAGTTCTTATAATAGTGGTCTTATACAATATTTGTCCTTCTGTGACTGACTCAATTCACTCAGCATAATGCCCTCCAGATTCCTCCATGTTAGAAGATGTTTCACGGATTCATTGTTGTTCTTTATCATTTCGTAGTATTCCATTGTGTGGATATACCATAATTTGTTTATCCATTTGTCTGTTGATGGGCACCTTGGTAGGTTGTTTCCATCTTTTTGCTATTGTGAACAGTGCTGCAATGATCATGGGTGTGCATGTATCTATTCGAGTGACGGCTCTTATTTCTCTAGGATATAGTCCAAGTAGCAGGTTAGCTGGATCCTATGGTACTTCTATTTCTGGCTTTTTAAGGAAGCACCAAATCAATTTCCAAAGTGGTTGTACCATTTTACATTCCCACCAAGAGTGTATAAGTGTTCAGTCTCTCCACAACCTCTCTAGCATTTATTATTTTATGTTTTTTGGATTAATGCTAGCCTTGTTGGGGGGAGGTGATACCTCATTGTAGTTTTGATTTGCATTTCTCTAATGGCTAATGATCGTGAGCATTTCTTCATGTGTCTGTTAGCCTCCTGAATATCTTCGATGAAGTGCCTGTTCATATCCTCTGCTCATTTTTTAATTGGGTTATTTGTCTTTTTGATGTTGAGATTTTGCAGTATCTTGCAGATTTTAGAGATTAGACGCTAATGGGATCTGTCCTAGCCAAAAATTTTTTCCCAGTCTGTAGGTTGTCTTTTGACTCTTTTGGTGAAGTCTTTTGGTGAGCATAAATGTTTGATTTTTAGGCACTCCCAGTTATCTATTCTCTGTTCTGGTGCTTGTGCATTGTTACTTATGGTTCGTATTGTGTTTATGCCATGTATTAGGGCTCCTAGCATTGTCCCTATTTTTTCTTCCATGATCTTTATTGTTTTTGATTTTATTAAGTATTTGATCCACTTTGAGTTAGTTTTTATGCATGGTGTGAGGTATGGGTCTTGTTTCAGTTTTTTGCAGATGGACATCCAGTTATGCCAGCACCATTTGTTAAAGAGACTATCTTTTCCCCAATTAATGGACTCTGGGCCTTTGTCAAATATCAGCTGCTCATAGGTGGGTGAATTTATGTCTGGATTCTCAATTCTGTTCCATTGGTCTATGAATCTGTTGTTGTACCAGTACCAGGCTGTTTTGACTACCATGGTGGTATAATAGGTTCTAAAGTCACGTAGTGTGAGGCCTCCCAGGTTGTTCTTATTCCTGAGTAATGCTTTGCTTATTCAGGGCCTCTTCCCTTTCCATATGAAGTTGGTGATTTGTTTCTCCATCTCATTAAAAAATGCTGGTGGAATTTGGATCAGGATTGCATAGTATCTGTAGATTGCTTTGGGAAGAATTGACATTTTCACAATGTTGAGTCTTCCTATCCATGAGCGAGGTATGTTTTTCCACTTATGCAGGTCTCTCTTGGTTTCTTGCAATAGTGTCTTATAGTTTTCATTGTATAGATCTTTTACGTCTCTGGTTAGATTTATTCCTAAGTATTTTATCTTTTGGGGGGCTATGGTAAACGGTATTGATTTGGTGATTTCCTCTTCGAGGTTCTCTTTGTTGGTGTAAAGGAATCCAACTGATTTTTGTATGTTTATCTTGTATCCTGAAATTTTGCTGAAATCTTCTGTTAGTTCCAGTAGTTTTCTTGTGGATTCTTTGGGGTTTTCTGTGTATAAGCTCATATCATCTGCAAATAGACATACTTTGACTTCTTCCCTACCAATATGGATGCCTTTTATTTTCCTTTCTAGCCTAATGGCTCTGGCTAGGACCTCCAGCACAATGTTGAATAAGAGTGGTGATAGAGGGCATCCTTGTCTGGTTCCCATTCTCAAGGGGAAATCTTTCAAAGTCTCTCCATTTAGGATGATGTTGGCTGTTGGCTTTGTATAAATGCCCTTAATTATACTGAGGAATTTCCCTTCTATTCCTATTTTGTTGAGAGTTTTTATCATGAATGGGTGTTGGACTTTGTCAAATGCCTTTTCTGCATCAATTGATAAGATCATGTGTTTCTTGTCTTTTGCTTTATTTATGTGGTGGATTACATTGATTGTTTTTCTAACATCGAACCATCCTTGCATAGCTGGTATAAATTCCACTTGATCATGGTGAATTATTTTTTTGATATGTTGCTGAATTCTATTGGCTAGAATTTTGTTGAGGATGTTTTCATTAATGTTCATGAGGGATATTGGTCTGTAATTTTCTTTTCTGGGGTGTCTTTACCTTGTTTTTGTATCAGGGTTATGCTGGCTTCATAGAACGAGTTTGGGAGTATTCCATCCTTTTCTATGCTCTGAAATACCTTCGGTAGTAGTGGTGTTAACTCTTCTCTGAAACTTTGGTAGAATTCTCCAGTGTAGCCATCCGGGCCATGGCCTTTTTTTGTTGGGAGTTTTTTAATTACCTTTTCAATCTCTTCTTTTCTTACGGGTTTATTTAGTTTTTCTACCTCTGTTTGTGTTAGTTTAGGTAGGTAGTGAGTTTCTAGAAATTTGTCCATTTCCTCTAGGTTTTCAAATTTGTTCGAGTACAATTTTTCATAGTATTCTGTTATGATTCTTTTCATTTCTCTTGGGTCTCTTGTGATATCACCCATCTCATTTCTTATATGGGTTATCTGCTTCCTCTCCTGTTTTTCTTTTGTCATTTTGGCCAATGGTTTATCAATTTTGTTGATCTTTCCAAGGAACCAGCTTTTGGTCTTGTTAACTCTTTCAGTTGTTTTTTTTTTTTATTCTCCATTTCATTTAATTCTACTCTAATTCTTATTATTTCCTTTCTTCTGGCATCTGAGGGCTTCTTTTGCTGCTGTCTTTCTACTTGTTCCAGTTGTAGGGTTAATGTCTTGATTATGGCCCCTTCTTCTTTTTGGATGTGTGCATTTATTGCTATAAACTGACATCTGAGCACTGCTTTTGCTGTGTCCCAAAGATTTTGATAGGATGTGTTTTCATTCTCGTTTGATTCTATGAATTTCTTTATTCCATCCTTAATCTCTTCTATAACCCAGTAGTTTTTGAGCAAGGTATTGTTCAGTTTCCATGTGTTTGATTTTTTGCCTTGCTTTTTCTGTTGTTGGTGTCTACTTTTACGGCTTTATGGTCAGAAAAGATGCTTTGTAATATTTTGATGCTTTGGATTTTGTTAAGGCCTGCTTTATGGCATAATATGTGGTCTATTCTGTAGAATGTTTCATGTGCCCTGGAAAAGAGAGTATACCTGGCTGCTGTTGGATGTCTGTGAGATCAAGTTGGTTGATTGTAGCATATAGCTCTTCTGTGTCTTTGTCGAGCTTCTTTCTGGATGTTCTGTCCTTCACCGAAAGTGGTGTGTTGAAGTCTCCTACTACTGTTGTGGAGCTGTCTGTCTCTCTTTTCAGTGCTATTAGAGTTTGTTTTACGTATTTTGGAGCCCTGTCATTGGGTGCATAAATATTTATTATAGTTATGTCCTCCTGGTGTATTGACTCTTTAATCAGTATATAGTGTCCTTCCTTATCATTTGTGGTGGATTTTACTTTAAAGTCTATTTTGTCAGAGATTAATATTGCCACTCCTGCTCTTTTTTGAGTGCTGTTTGCTTGATATATTTTTTTCCATCCTTTGAGTTTTAGTTTGTTTGTGTCTTTAAGTCTAAGGTGTGTCTCTTGTAGGCAGCATAATAGACAGATTGTGTTTTTTTATCCAATCTGCCACTCTCTGTCTCTTTATTGGTGCATTTAGTCCATTTACATTCAGCATACTTATTGATAGGTATGAGTTTAGTTCTGTCATTTTGATGTCTTTTTTTGTGTGTTATTCACAGTTTCTTTGTTCCACTTAATTTTCTGTGCTGGGTCATTTTTCTTTATGTATTTTCTTTTATCTTTTTCATTGTTGTTGATTTTGTGTTTGGTGAGTCTTTATTTTTTCTAGTTTTTTATTTTGATTTGTAGGATTGTTAGTTTCCTTTGTGAAATTACTTACCCCTATTTACCCCTATTTTTCTAAGTTTATATGTCTTTTATTTCTTTATATCGCCTTGATTTCCCCTCCATATGAAAAATCTATGTCTACATTTTTGAAGTTCCTCTTTTTTGTTTTAATGTTGTCATCTTTTACATATTGACATCTGTTTCCCTATTTTCAGTGTTTTAGCTTTGATTTACTTTTGTGACTTCCCTATCTAGTTTGATATCTGGTTGCTCTGTCCTGTGGTCTAGTCTTTGGTTGTTATCTGATGTTACTAATTTTCTAACCAGAGGACTCCCTTTAGTATTTCTTGTAATTTTTGTTTGGTTTTTGCAAATTCTCTAAACTTTTGTTTATCTGGAAATGCCCTAATTTTGCCATCATATTTGAGAGACAATTTTGCTGGATATATAATTCTTGGCTGGCAGTTTTTTTCCTTCAAGGCTTTATATATGTCATCCCATTGCCTTCTTGCCTGCATGGTTTCTACTGAGTAGTCCGAGCTTATTCTTATTGACTCTCCTTTGTAGATGACTTTTTGTTTATGCCTAGCTGCTCTTTAAATTCTCTCTTTATCTTTGGTTTTGGCAAGTTTGATTATAATATGTCTTGGTGACTTTCTTTTGGGATCTACCTTATGTGGGGTTCGATGAGCATCTTGGATAGATATCTCGTCATCTTCCACGATATCGGGGAAGTTTTCTACCAACAAATCTTCAACAATTCTCTCTGTATTTTCTGTTATCACCCTCTGTTCTGGTATTCCAATCACTCGTAGGTTATTGCTCTTAATAGAGTCCCCCATAATTCTTAGGGTTTCTTCATTTTTTTAAATCCCTTTTTCTGATTTTTCCTCAAATAAGTTGGTGTCAAGTGCTTTATCTTCAGTGTCACTAATTCTGATTTCCGTTGCCTAAATTCTGCTCCTATGACTTTCTACTGAGTTGTCTAATTCAGAAACTTTATTGTTAATCTTCTGGATTTCTGACTGTTGTCTCTCTATGGATTCTTGCAGCCTGTTAAATTTGTCACTATGCTCTTCTCTAATCTTTTTAATTTCCTCTTTTGCATGTTCTGCATTTTGCTTAATTTTCTTCCTAATTTCTTGAAGAGTTCTGTATATTAATCTTTTGTATTCTGCCTCTGGTAATTCCAAGCAATTTTCCTCTCAGGAAAATTTCTAGATTCTTTATTTTGGGAGCTTGCTGAAGCCATCATGGATTGTCGCTTTATGTGATTTGATATTGACTGTTGTCTCCAAGCCATCAATATTTTATCATATTTATTTATTTTATGTTTGCTTACTGTGTCCTAGCTTCTTGTTTTGTTTTGATATGTTCAAATAGGCTGCTCATATGAGCTAGTTTGATTATTGGAATCTTTGAAGCTCTACTGTCCTGTCACCAGGTGGTTAGATCTGTTACTAGGTATGTGAGCTCAGGAGTCTGCCCACTCCTCCTGTATGGTTTCAGCTCAGGTGCTCAGGTAGATAGCCACCAAGTGTGTGGTGTAGGCTCCCACTTACAGTCCTAGACAGGCATGGGTGATTGGTGTAGGCACAGGCACAAGCATCTCACTGCAGCAGGGGGACACACTCTGAGCAAGGCAGGGGGCTGACGGCTGCCCCTGAGTGTCCAGGAGGAAGGCATGTCCCTGTTCCCAAGAACATGTAGGTGGGTGAGTTTTGCAGCTGGACTACGAGCACCTTATGCTGTTGGCTGTAAGGACTGGGGGGCACCTCTTATTCATGGGCCCTCATTGCAGGTGGCTAGGTGGCATGGATGGAGTCACCAGTCCTCAGGCCCCTGATGTGGGTAGGTGATGGCCCTGCTTAATGGGCAGAGCAGTGTCAAATGTCAAGAAGCTGCCACTTCACAGCTGAAACAGTTGAAGTTAGACTTCCAGTGTATACCCTGTTGTACTGCGGTAATTAGGGCCTACGCTGTTGAAATGGGCCCACACAAGTCTATGCAGGGGAAAAGGCACTCAAAGTCTGCGGATCCCTTATGCCTGTGCCTAGGCAAAGGAGCTGTGCCTACTCTGGGTTCCTGGCTTAGGAGAGCTGGCAGTTTATTTTTTCCCCTGTTTGTTAATTGGTTCACTCTCCAAGGCATGGAGAATGGCTCCAGGCATGTGACAGATCCTACTTCCAGCCCAGGGGACTCGGCAATTGCTGAGAGCTATCCGGGACCCAGTGCAGAGCAGGGAGTGGGGAGGTAAATGGGAGAGAGGTTTTTCCCTAAGGGGGGGTGTTTTTGATCCCCACGGTAAACCGTACGCAATTATTTATCTTTTGCCGATGAGGGCTGCTTCTCACTGGTTCTGGGTGGCTGTGTAGACTCTCTGGCTCTGGGTCTCTCCCGGGGTGGAAAATGCGCCTCCGGAGCACTGCCGCTTGCCTTCCTCACTGCTCATCCCAGAGCTGATCATGCCTGAAGGGCTCAGGCTCTCTCTGTGTCAGGTCTGGCAACTCCTCGCTGCTTCCGAACCGTCTCTGCCTCCCCCTGCCACTCAGTCAGGTTCCTCAACCCTGCCTTTGATGTTCAGGGCTCCCAGATTGCCATATATAATCGAATCACTTGTTTTTTCAGGTCTTTGTTGTAAAAGGGTCCACCAGAAGCATCTGACTACTCCGCCATCTTGCTCCTGTACGAATTTATCCCAAAGAAACTATCATATTGTACTAAAATCGATGAGTATCAGTGCTTATTGTAGCCAAGAATTGGAAACCACCCAACAGTGGGAGACTTATTTCATAAACCATGGTGTATCGCTGCCACAAAATAGGTTTTACATTAGTGGTTCTTAATCTTTTTGGAACCCTTAGAGGATGTGAGGAGCCCTAGAGGCACAGTGGTTAAGAACTTGGCTGCTAACCAAAAGGTGGGCAGTTCGAATCCACCAGCCTCTCCTTGAAAACTCTATAGGGCAGTTCTACTCTGTCCTGTAGGGTCCCTGTGAGTTGGAATCAACTCGACAACAACAGGTTTCAGTTAGTTGGGTTTTAGGGGATGTGAGGAAAACTATCAGCCCTCTCCCTGCGAAAATGCACATATGCACTTTTTCATAAATTTAACACATCATTTCAGAAAACTCATGGATCCCTTGAAGTGCAAACATGGATCCCAGTTTTGAAAGAATTATTTAACGATATGCATCAGGAGTGGTGGTTCAATGGTAGAATTGTCGCCTTCCATGTGGGAGATACAGGTTAGATTTCCAGCCAGTGCACTTCATGCACAGCCACACCCATCTGTCAGTGGAGGCGTGCATGTTGCTGTGATGCTGAACAGGTTTCAGCAAAGCTTCCAGACTAAGGCGGACACGGAAGAAAGGTCTGGTGACCTACTTCGGAAA
The DNA here is from genome assembly GCA_030035585.1 of Dugong dugon. NCBI lineage: Eukaryota > Metazoa > Chordata > Mammalia > Sirenia > Dugongidae > Dugong > Dugong dugon. The sequence continues at coordinate 21,850,287 of CM057481.1, read as the reverse complement.
ATCAGACAAGGAAAACCCTATGGATCACAATGGTCCAATCCACAACTGATCATATGGATGGCACAGGACTGGGCAGCATTTTGTTCTGTTGCACATGAAGTCACCATGAGTTGGAGGCCAACTTGATGGATGCTAGCAACAACAAATGTATTAATATAGTCAGTGAAATTAAGTGGAAAAAAATAATTAGACCACTGTCATGGATTGAATTGTGTCCCCCAAAAATATCTGTCAACTTGGCTAGGTCATGATTCCCAGTATTGTATGATCATCTACCATTTTGTCATCTGATGTGATTTCCCTATGTGTTGTAAATCCTATCACTGTGATGTAATGAGATGGATTAGCACCAGTTACACTGATGAAATCTACAGGATTAGATAGTGTCTTAAGCCAGTCTCTTTTGAGATATAAAAGAAAGAAGTAAGCAGAGAGACATGGGGACCTCATACCACCAAGAAAGCAGTGCCAGGAGCAGAGCTCCTCCTTTGGACCTGAGGTTCTCGCACAATACCTGAAGTTTAAGTTTTTTTATTGTTCCATTGCATTTCCTTGTTTCTGAACTGTATAAAAATAGTCTCTTGCTGTAAGTAGACTTCTGGGACATTATGATGCAGCCATGATAATGCACAGTGCTATGGCTTCATAGAGTATGTGAATGGAATATATATTTTTTTACCTATTCTACCATCCATGGACTTTGGGGCTGTTTCCAGATTTTTTTATGACTACCAATAAACCAGTTGCCGTAGAGTCAACTCCAGCTCATGGCAACCCCATATGTGTCAGAGTAGAACTGTGCTCCATAGGGTTTTCAATGGCCGATTTGCCAGAAGTAGATCTCTAAGCCTTTCTTCCAAGGTGGCTTTGGTTGGACTCGAATCTCCAACCTTTCGGTTAACAACGGAGTGTGCTAACTGTTTGAACCACCCAGGGACTCCTTTACTAACAATACAACTATGCAAATTCAGACTTTTGAGGGAATGAGTTCCTCTGAGCATAGGTGTAGGAGTAGAATAACTGAATTGAGGTCTTCATGCGTGCTGTGTTGTTGTTGGGTGCCATCAAGTTGATTTCTACTCATAGTGACCCCATATGATAGAGTGAAACTGCCCCATAGGGTTTTCTAGGCTGTAATCTTTACGGATGGAGCCTTGGTGGCATAATGGTTAAGCACTCAACTGCTAAACGAAAGGTCGGCTGTCTGAACCCACTAGCTACTCCGAGGGAGAAAGATGTGGCAGTCGGCTTCCATAAAGATTACAGCCTTGGAAACCCTACTACTACTCTGTCCTACATGGTCGCTATGAGTCGGAATTGACTCTACAGCAATGGGTTATGGGAATTTTTATGGGTGCAGATCACCAGGTCTTTGTCCTGCAGAGCTGCTGGGTGGTTGGAGCTGCCAACCTTTTGGTTAGCCCTACAACGTGATTATTTCCAAAGTGATCATACATTTATATCCCCTGGCAGTGGCAGAGAGCCTTCACAGCCCCACATCCTCACCAACACTTGGTGTTGTTGGGCTTGGTAATCAGTGCTCATTGGTGGGTGTTCGGTGGGCAGCTTTTTCAACCTGCCAGTCTCGAGGTTGGGGCCCGGGTGTTCAATTCAACAGCGCAGGGGTAAGCCAGCTGCTGAGGCCACCTTCTGAAAGTTGTTCAAGGTCCTATGGTAGGAGCAGGGTCTTTGGTGTTGAAAAGGTCTGACTTCCATCTCCCCAGCCAACAGGCTGTGCTACCTCAGACAAGCAACATGACCTCTCTGAGCTTCAGTTTCTGTAAAATGCAGATGATCTTTAATGTGCGGGGCTATCACTGTACAAATGAGGAACTTTTTGTGAAGAGCTGAGCACAGTGCAGTGGCTATAGTTGTTCTGTTCTATCCCCTGTCAGCCTCTTTGTCTGCAGGTTCTAGAACCACCGTATTTCTGCCCCCTCCACACTGACTCCACTTGTCCATCTGGGTACATATGAATTATGGCTTCCTTGAAGGTTTTTGTTTTTTTTCTTTTGCTTGTGATAGATCAAAACTGCTCAAAGAAAAGATCAATTGGGCAGAAAGAATCTTATCTAGCAAAGTCCTCTACAGTTTTGTTGTCGGGAAGCAAAGCCATGTGGTGTGGTCCGTTTCAGGCGACATGGCTGATTGGGGCATATTTAAGTCCAAGTGATAAGGCTGGATTATCAAAGGCTCTGCTGGGCTGAGTCTGTGTGCACATGACCTTGATGGAACTGTTGATTTGATAAAATGGAAATGCCTTATAAAGACGGTGTGAACGCAAGTCTTTGTCGAATTTTATAGCTATCTGAGAGTTCTTAACTCTTAGGTGGGAGGGAGCAGAGGGCAGCAGGGAAGGGACTGAGAATGGACTGCAGTCCTCCAGGGAAAGGCAAGTCTCACCACCTCACCCTGCTAACAAAATGGAATGTTTCTGTCAGTGAAGTTTCTAGAAAGAAAGAGATCTAGTCATTCCAACAATGGCTTTGTTTCCTGACTTTTTTACAAAAAGGGATTTGGAGTGCTCAACTTTACTCATCATCAGAGAAATCACATGAAAGTCAAAATGCGATACCTCTTCACACATACCAGAATGGTTAAAATAAATAGACTGACAATGTCAAGTGTTGATGAGGATGCGGAACAACCAGAGCTCTCCTTCGCTGCTGATGGGGGAGAATGTAAATTGTACAACCACTTCGGGGTTCTGGCTGACAGGATCTACTATGCTTGATCCGACCCATGCCCTATGACCCAGCAATTCCATTCCCATGGACAGATGCAATAGAAATTGCCTATATCAGTTCACCAACAGACCTCTTCTAGCATGTTCTTTGCAGCAGGATTCAAACTTGCTCCAAACAGAACACTACTCAAGTGCCTATCACAATAGAATGGATAAATCAAGTGTGGTATACTCATACAGTAGAATACTATACAGCAATGAGAATAAACGAACCGTAACAACACACAAAAATGTAGATGAATCTCTTAAACATAATGTTGAGCAAAAGAAGCCAAATCGCCAAGTAATACATACTGTGTGATTCCATTTATATAAAAAGAGAGCGAGGCAAAAGTAATCTATGCTTTTGAAAGTCAGCGTAGTGGTTACCCTTGGGGAGGTGGTGACTGGGTGGGAGTATGAGGGGGCTTCTAGGGTAATGGCCATGTTCCGTTTCTTTTTTTTTTTAATGTAAAAATTAGAAGAAATTTTAAATGGTTGTAAAAATATATACAACACAACATTTGCCAATTCAACAATTTTCAGGTGTATAGTTTAGTAATATCAATTACTGTATTTTTACAAAAATAATGCATGCCTTCTATGTTTGTTTGCCAAATGCACACACCACCCCCCGTAAGCATGCTATGCTAATTAGTTTTACAGCAACGTGTAAAAAAAATTGACATAGCGGCATTTATGAAAATACCTGGGGGTGGGGGTGGAGAGAGGGCATGCTTGGCAAACAAACATAGAAGGCGTGTGTTATTTGCATAAAAATACAGTACATTAATTGTATTGTGCAACAATCATCCTATTTGCTGCCATTGCTATTTCTTGATCTAGATGCAGTTTCCACGGGTATCTTCAGTTTGTGAAAATCCACCACGCTGTACCCTTTCTGTATGTTATGCTTCAAGGACATGTGGGTAACAGAACCTACCTCATGGGTTGTTGGAGGATTAAACAACTGAATATACTTAGAGTATATAGAATGTTGCTATAATCTATCAGTGGTCATTTAGTTTTTGTTATGACCCATCAAAGGAGCTCTGGTGGCTCAGTGTTTAAGTGCTCTGCTGCTAACTGAGAGGTTGGCGGTTCCCACCAGCAGCTCCATGGGAGGAAAGACTTGGCTATCTGCTCCCATAAAGATTACAGCCGAGGCAACACTATGGGGCAGTTTTACCCCGTCCTATAGTGTTGCTATGAGTCGGACACAACAAAACACTGACACCGGCTGAGATGGTAACTGGAGAAGAACAAGGTGGACTTCCCTGGTGTCAGTGAAGAAACCAAGGCAACCCAGTCACTTCAGCAGCATTTTTACGTTCTCGAGGGTCCATCTCACAGATATGCTTGCACGCCTGTGACGTGGTTTACAAGCCACTCATTGCCACAGAAGCTGTAATAGCACAAGCGTGGAGGCAGCCTAGATGGCCGTGAACAAGGGGCTCACCCACGGAGAGAAATATTAATCCTCAAAAAGAATGAGGCAGTTGTATGGGAAATCATGTGAAGAGATGTCCAAGGTTATTGTTAAGAGCAAAAAAAGCAGGGGGTGCACATGTTTACTTTCTGTGTTTAAAAAAAAAAAAAGAATATGTGTGTCCATGTACTTTGGTAAATCTCTCTGGAAGTATGACAGTGGTTGCCTCTGAAAGGGGCGCCTGCTGGCAGGGGCTCGGGGGTGCGGGACACACCTTCTGTTCACCGTGTGCTCATTTGTACCTGTTGACTTTTAAGCCGTATATAGATATTACTGGAAACCCTGGTGGTGCAGTGGTTAAGAGCTACGGCTGCTGCTAACCAAAAAGTCAGCAGTTTGAATCCACCAGGCGCTCCTTGGAAACTGTATGGGGCAGTACTACTCTGTCCTGTAGGGTTGCTATGAGTCAGAATCGACTCAACAGCGTTGGGTTTGGTTTTTTCGGTTTTATACATATTACTTATTTAAAAAAAAAGAATAAGCTGAAGACTGGGGCCAATTCAGAAATCAGAACTCCACTTCACTGTGTCGTGTTAAACATCTTTTGTGTCTCTGGAGAAGATGGCCCTGGGTAGGGGCAGGCTGGGCCAGGGCCAGTGGGCAGCCTCCCTCCCCATGGCCCGGTGGCCAGGCCCATGCCTTCACCTGGTTGTGTGGTGAAGGGCACAGTCCAGGCCTGAGACGGGCGTGCAGAGTGGGCTCCAGCAGGGCCACACAAACCATCCAAGGTCACATCCTAATATCTGGGTCTGGCCCAGGAAGCTTTCCAGGGCAGAAAATCAGAAAACAAAGGCTCGTTACAAGCACCAGGAAAGGGCCTTTATCACAGCTGTTTCTCTCCATTCATGGGGCAATTCCACAGAGAACCTTGGGGCCAGAGAAGCCCAAGGCTGAGGAAACAGACTTGGAGGGGCCAGGGCTTCCTGGCCTCCTCTGGGCATCAGTGGGATGGAAACAGCCCAAAGGAACCTGAGTTCTTAATTCTGCATCCCTCTGCTTGGCCAAAATATAAAGATCCTTTTCAGAGCCCTCCCTAAAGTGGCCCTCCAGCTTTGGAACACGCACAGCATTGTGTGCAGGACTTTCCCTGTAGCCATGCAAAAATGACAGAAAGGCCTTTTCAGTTAGCTGCAAAATAAGCAGGGCTCTGTCCAAGGACAGGAGCCCTTTGCCTCATGGACCCCTGGAAATTCATGCGCTGTCTGAGCACCGGTTACTGCCTACAGTCTGTTGGGCTGGTTTTTTTCAAATGCCCTTGAGACAATGATTCTTTATACATACCTACATAGGTATATATTTTGGCTTATGTACACCATTTTGGTTCTCTCTCTCACATGATTGGTAGTGTGCTTGGGTGGATACAGAAGGGCTCATCCACAAGGGTGTATTTAGCAGGAAGGAGCCACTCTCATTTGCCAAACCTAGAGGTACCTGTTTACTTAAACTCATAAATAGCATAGTGCTTCCTGACTCTGATAATAATAGCTAACTTACCTTGCTACTGCCCGTCTGTTAGTTTGTCATGCTGTGGTAACTTGTGTGTTGCTGTGATGCTGGAAGCTACGCTGCTGGTATTTCAAATACCAGCAGGGTCACCCATGTGAGGAGGTTTCTGCAGAGCTTCCAGAGGAAGACAGGCTAGGAAGGAAGGCCTGGTGATCTACGTCTGAAAATTAGCCAATGAAAACCCTATGGATCACAACAGAAGATTGTCTGATATAGTGCTGGAAGATGAGTCCCCTTGGTTGGAAGGCACTCATAATACATAGCGGCCACAATAGACTTGAGCATACCAACAATTGTGAAGATGGTACAAGACCGGGCAACATTTTGCTCTTTGTACACGAGGTCACCATGAGACAGAGATGACAGCAACTAACAACAACTATATATATATATATATATATATATATATATATATGTTATTGTTATTGCTGGGTGCTTTCGAGTCGCTTCTGACTTATAGCTACCTCATGTGACAGAGCAGAACTGCCCCAAGGGGTTTTCTTGGCTGCAATCTCTATGGAAGCAGATCACCGGGCTTTCTCCCACAGAACTGTTGGGTGGGTTCGAACTGCCGAGGGCTTAACCACTTGTGCCACTAAGGCTCTCTCTCCCCATAGATATACATACACACACATGCACACACTCACACACGCACACACTCACACACGCACACACTCACACACGCACATATACATATATGGAAACCCTAGTTGCTGTCATGGTTTGAATTATGTCGCCCAAAAAATGTGTGTATCAATTTGGCTGGGCCATGATTCCCAGAATTGTGTGGTTGGCCTCCATTTTGTGATTATAATTTTATGTTAAAGAGGATTAGGGTGGGATTTTAACACCACCTTTACCCAGGTCACATCCCTGATCCAGTGTAAAGGGAGTTTGTGGGGTGTGGCCTGCACCACCTCTTATCTCTCAAGAGATAAAAGGAAAGGGAAGCAAGCAGAGAATTGGAGACCTCATACCACCAAGAAAGCAGTGCCAGAAGCAGAGCGTGTCCTTTGGACCTGGGGTCCCTGCGCGGAGAAGCTTCAAGTCCAGAGGAGCACTGATGGGAAGAAGACTGACAGAGAAAGCCTTCCCCTGGAGCTGACACCTTAAATTTGGACTTGTAGCCTACTGGACTGTGAGAGAATAAATTTCTCCTTATTAAAACCATCCACTTGCGGTATTTCTGTTACAGCAGCACTAGATGACTAAGACAGTGGTTAAGAGCTACAGCTGCTAACCAAAAGGTCAGCAGTTGCACATAAACCAGAGACTTCATCAGCCTGAGACCTGAAGAACTAGATGGTGCCCGGCTACCACAATGACCTCCCTGACAGGGAATACAACAGAGAGTCCCTGATGGAGCAGGAGAAAAGTGGGGTGCAGAACTCAAATTCTAGTAAAAAGACCAGACTTAATGGTTTGACTGAGACTGAAGGGACTTTGGAAGACATGGCCCCCGGACCCTCTGTTAGCCCAAAACTAAAACCATTCCCGAGGCCAACTCTTCAGACAAAGATTAGACCGGACTATGGGACATAAAATGATAGTCGTGAAGAATGTGCTTCTTAGCTCAAGTGGATACATGAGACTAAATGAGAAGGCAGAGAGGGTCAGGAGCTAGTTGAATGGACACAGGAAATCCAGGGTGGAAAGGAGGAGTGTGCTGTCACAGGGACAGCAACTAGCGCCACAAAACAATGTATGTATGAATTTTTTATGAGAAACTAACTTGAATTGTAAACTTTCACTTAAAGCACAACAATAAAAAAATTTTAAAAAAAGAAAAGGTCAACAGTTGAATCCACCAGGCACTCCTTGGAAACTCTATGGAGCAGGTCTACTCTGTCCTATAGGGTCGCTATGAGTTGGAATCGACTCAACAGCAAAGCATTTTATGTACATATATATGTATGTATATACATATTCTTAAGTCAAATATCCTTTATACATTCAGACACACATATATAGTCATACTCTTGACTAATTCATCATATGTGATATCGATAAAATATTTGGCACATGGTAGTCAAACAAGATCTACAGAAGGTTTGCAGTGACATACAAAGTTACAAAAGCAATAATACAACCTGCCTTCTTTGTTTCTCCAAATCTGGGTTACCCTTAAGCCCAATTAATTTTTTCTGCCTAATGATGGCAACACCTGTGCTCCCTTTTCTGATGTGATTCCTTCCTTCATTCAATCATTTCTTCATTCAACAACCATTTATTGGACCCCACCACATGGCAGGTACTGTTCTGGGTTCGTGGTATATAGCAATGAACAAAATGATCAAGGTTCACGGCCTTGTGAGGAGACAGACAGCAAACGAATAAGCAAACAAGACGTTTGCTGTGCTGTCAGGTGGTGACAGTGATGGAGAGAGGTGCATCAGGAAGGGGTTCCCAAGGAAGTGACAGCTGAGTAGAGAGGTGAAAGCTGTAAGGGAGGGATCACGTGATATCTAGGGGGAGGTTCTAGGCAACCCCCTTGCCCACTCTGAGATACCTTGCGTTCACTTGGTAAAAGCCAGCCCTGGTTAGACCCAGTTCTCCACCTACTCCACACCTACACCTGTGCAGCTGAACCTTGGCTACAGAAAAACACGCCACCATGCTGGCTGGCCTCACTGAAACCACACCCAGAGCTTTGGGGTGCAGGCGGAAGGAGTTGGAGGGAAGCCTTCAGGTACCATCAAGCCTTGCTCCCTAGGCCATTCACTCTTGCACTCCCCTGGACAGCCAACTCCCAACAGCAACTCCCCGTCCTTGCCCTCAGCTAACCCTCCTGACTTCCTAGTTTGCTGGGAAAATTGAAGCAATCAGATCTCCTACTCCAAGATCCCACCACCCTATCTACTCACCTACCTAATTTTTACCTAAATCCATCCTCCCTGTTACCATGGATAAACTGCATTGGAGTCCAGTCCCTCCCTCTACTAGTCAAGGCTGCCGCTCCAAAAATTCTCTCCTCTCTCTTCTACATTAGCAAGCCCCCGACACTGCCACCCCACCCCCATTGGATCATTTCCATCAGCACAGAAACAGGCTGCACTGTCTCTAGCTTTAAAAAATTAAAACACTCTCTTGATGTCCTTTCCACTCTGTTCTACTTTACCCAGCAAAATTCCTGGAAAGAGCTGTCTAGATGGCTCCTTCCAGCATCTCTCCTTCATTCACGCTTCTTCAAGTCTTTGCTCAGGGGCTACTTTTCAGTGAGGCCTTCCCTGACCATCGTATTTAAAATTCCACCCTTCCTTCTGTCTTTTTCTCTGCTTCACTTGCCTCCAGAGCTCTCATCACTTTCTCGTATACTCTATAGTGCATGTATCTATTTTGTTTATTGCCCGTCCCCCACCCCCGCACACACACACACACACACACACACACACACCCACACACACACACACACACACTAGTATATTAAGTCCAAACAGGACAGGGAGGTCTGTCTGTTTTGTCCATTGCCATATCCCCAGCACCTGCAAGAGGGCCCAGGGCATTGAAGGTGCTCAGTATTGGGTAGTGAGTGAGTGAATGAATACATGGTGTTATGGACTGAATTGTGTGTCCTCCCAGCCAAAAGTGTGCTGGAATCAGTCTCAGTTCTCTAGTGCTGCTATAACAGAAATACCATGAGTGGGTGGCTTTAACAAACAAATTTATTCTCTCACAGTTTAGGAGGCTGGAAGTCCGAATTCAGGGCGCAAGCTCCAGGGGAAGGCTTTCTCTCTCTGCTGGCTCTGGGGGAAGATCCTTGCCATCAATCTTCCCCTGGTCTAGGAGCTTCTCAGCACAGTGACCCCAGGTCCAAAGGACGCAGTCTTCTGGCTCTTCTTGCTTGATGGTAATGAGGTCCTTCCTCTCTGCTCCCTTCTCTCTTTCATATCTCAAAAGAAATTGCCTCAAGATACAACCTAATCTTGTAGATTGTGTCCTGCCTCATTAACATCACTGCCTCTAATCCTGCGTCATTTACATCATAGAAGTTAGGATTTACATCACATAGGATAATTCCATCAGATCAAAAAATGGAGGACAACCACACAATACTGGGAATCATGATCTAGCCAAGTTGACACACATTTTTGGGGGATACAATTCAATCCATAACAGAATCCTAACCCCTATACCTGTGGATATGATCCCATCTGGGAATAGAGTTTTCTTTATGATGTTAATGGGGCCATATCAGTGTAAGGTGTGTCCTAAACTAACCACCCTGAGTTATATAAAGAGCAGCATAGACAGAGACATGCAAGTACAAACAAGGGGATAGATGCCACGTGAAGATTGTCAAAGAACTGAACACCGGGGCTGTGGAAGTTGAAAGAGACAAGGACCTTCCCCCAGAGCCGACACAGAGAGAAAGCCTTCCCCTAGAGCTGGTGCCCTGTATTTGGGCTTCTTGCCTCCTAATCTGTGAGAACATAAATTTCTGTTCCTTAAACCATCCACATGTGGTATTGCTGTTATAGCAGCACCAGGAAGCTGAGACACATGGCTAGGGTAAGAACAGCAAGGAAGCCAGTGAGGCTGGAGTGGAGTAAGCAGGAGGTCTAGAGACAAATTACTGTATTCTTTCCACATAGCACGCATAGGGACATGCGCATGAGCGGTTGGCAAAAAAACGTGTAACGCATGTGTTATTTGTGTTAAAATACGGTAGCTCTAGAGGTGGCAAGAGACTGGATCACATAGGTCCAAGAGGAGGCTTTTATTCTGTGTCATTTGGGATGCTGCTGGAGGGTTTGAAGCTGGGGACGGGCATGATCTGACTGATGTTACTGAGACACTGGGCAAGTAAAATGGAAAATTCCACTTCTCATGAGTGTTTGTGTGGTAGGCAACCTTCACATCACATGCTCATGAAAATACACTTCAGGGCTAAAGGAAAGCTCCTGCGTTGACAATGTCAGCGTTACGTAAGCAGGGCCATGAGGAGTGATGACTGTTTGGGGAGGGTTCCCTGCTTTACAGGTAAAATAGAATGTGGAACGTTGAACATTTCTCGCTCAAACAAAACATTACTGATAAATGCTTCATTAAAACCATTAATGCTCCACCTACTTAGTGAGAAAACAATTGGTGTTCAAGGATCAACACACTTTTTTTGGAGATATTAATCAACAGTTGTTTCCAAGCACATGAAATAGATAAAGCTGGCTTACATTAATAACCAAGCCTGGAATTCTAAATGTTGGGCACAGAGTTTGAAAGTATCTCTGCCTCTTAAGTATTAAACAAAAACAAAAAACCAAAAGCAAACTCAGTGCTGTTGAGTCGATTCCAATTCATAGCGACCCTATGTACAACAGAACGAAACACTGCCTGGTCCTGCACCACCCTCACAATCGTTATGTTTGAGCCCATTGTTGCAGCCACTGTGTCAGTCCATCTCGTTGAAGGTCTTCCTCTTTTTTACTGACCCTCTACTCTACCAAGCGTGATGTCCTTTTCCAGGGATTGGTCCCTCCTGATAATATGTCCAAAGTACGTAAGACAATGTCTCGACATCCTTGCTTCTAAGGAGCATTCTGACTGTACTTCTTCCAAGAAAGATTTGTTCATTCTTCTGGCAGTCCATGGTATATTCAATATTCTTCACCAACACCACAATTCAAAGGCAGCAATTCTTCTTCAGTCTTCCTTATTCATTGTCCAGCTTTCGCACGCATATGAGGCAATCGAAAACACCATGGCTTGGGTCAGGTGCACCTTAGTCCTTAAAGTGACATCTTTGCTTTTTAACACTTGAAAGAGGTTTTTTGCAGCAGATTTAAAGAGGCACCTCTGGGTGGACTCAAACCACCAACCTTCTGGTTAGTAGTTGAGCACTTAACCGTTTGTGCCATCTAGGACTCCCTTTTAGTTAGTAGCTGAGCACAAACCATTTGCGCCACCCAGGGACCTAGTCTAGACCAGCTGTTCCCAAACTTGAATATGCATCACAATCCCTTGGAGGTGCGTTAGAACACTGATTGCCAAGTCTTCAGAGTCTCAATTCTGACTCTGAGTAACTGCGCCCCGTAAAGCTTTCCATAGCTACCTGCAGCACTGCTGGGTGCATTCCTACTGCCAACCTTTTGGTTAGTAAATAGTTTGTGCTCAGCTACTAACTAAAAGGGAGACCCTAGGTAGCACAAAGGGTGAAGTGCTCAACTACTAACCAAAAGATTGGTGGTCTGAGTCCACCCAGAGGCACCTCAGAAGGAAGGCCTGGAGATAGACTCTAAAGGCTTGGGTTTTTTGGTTTTTTTTTTTTTGGTCTAGACTAGGTCCAGATGATGCTGATGAGGCTGGCTCAGGGACCATACTTCAAGAACCACTGTTCTAGACTATTTATAAGGAAATCACTCAGTTTATAAGTAAGTCCAACGATTAATTAACAAGTATTACTGAACATTTTAATCCTGACTGTTTCTGAGCAAGGAGATTGTAGCCAGCATTCTTTTTTTTATTATTCAAAGTTATCATAAACATGTATTACTCTTGCAGATAAAAAATTGATTAAGATTTTAAAAATGTAAAAATAACTCATTCTAGTGTAGGGCTTGGAAACCCTGGTGGTGTATGGTTAAGAGCTACAGCTGCTAACCAAAAGGTCGGCAGTTCAAATCCACCAGGCACTCCTTGGAAATCATGTGGGGCAGTTCTACTCTGTCCTATAGGGTCGTTATGAGTCGGAATCAACTCGACGACAACAGGTTTGGTTTTTTATAGTTAGTATAGTGCTTTATAACAAGTGTTTCTCAAACTTTAGTGTGCAAACAAACCACCTGGGAATCTTGTTAAAAATGCAGATTATGATTTGGTAGGTTGGGGGTGGGACGTGAGATTCTGCATTTTCAGTAAGCTCCCTGGTGATGGGATTCTGCTGGTCCATGGACCACACTTTGGGTTTACAGAATACAAAGCCCCATTCAAGTATATTATCTATAGCTTCCTCCTCACAACCCTGGCAGATAGAAATCCACTAATTCACTTAGTCAGTCATTATGTACTACTGTGTGCTGGCCCTGGGGACCGATATGGTCTAATGGGGTGGAAAACCAACCAACCAACCAAACAAACAAAAATTTACTGCTGTTGAGTCCATTTGGACTCATAGCAGCCTTATAGGACAGAGTAGAACTACTCCATAGCGTTTCCAAGGAGCAGCTGGTGGATTTAAACTGCCAACCTTTTGGTTAGCAGCCGTGGCTCTTAACCACTACACCACCAGGGCTCCAACAAAACAAAAGACCCATGTACATGAAACCTGTTGCTCTGAAGTCCAAACCAACTCATAGCGACCCTATAGGACAGAGTAGAACTGCCCCCATACGGTTTCCAAGGCTGTAATCTTTATGGAAGTAAACTGCCACAACTTTCTCCCACAGAACAGCTGGTGGGTTCAAACTGCCAAACTTTCAGTTAGCAGCCGAGCACTTAACCACTGCACCACAAGAGTGTCCTAAACAGGTGAATAAATAACTATAAATAGTGATCGGTACTGAGCAGAAAACAAGGAGGGTGTTGAAAAAGAACAGCAGGGAGGACTCTGGGAGAGCATCTTGGAGGAGGTGATTTCAGCAGATACGGGAAGCCGGAGCCAGGGCGCTACAGCGCAGGGTCGGGGGTGGGGATGGGGGACAAATCATGTCCGCAGAGGCAGGACCCGGCAGGCTGAGAAGTCCACGGTCGGAGGCGATTTTAATCCAAGTCCGTGGGAGGCATTGAGGGTTTAAGCAGGGAAGTGACTGATGTTTGTCTTAGGCCCACCCAGGCTGCTGTGTGGGGAGGAAATGAAGCCTCTCCAGGGTCATCTCGGAGCTGGTGCAGGAAGTGTGGGACCATGCGGGGGCGCCCAGGAGTCAGGCCCGGCGTCCCCGGGGTCGCAAGGATATGCTTGAGGGTCAGGCATGTCCAGATGAATAATGAGCCCACTAGGACACGTCTTTATTGCTGCTGCATGGAGGCCCTCAAACGCATGTGCTCCGGGAGACAAGAGGACTTTCTTTTTGCCCTCTTTCAGGGGACTTGGGCTCCCAGCAGCGCTTTATGGGTCATGCTGGTATCTTGGACATTTCCCCCTCTGTGCCTCAGTCTCCCCATTTGTCAAAGCGAAGACGTTGATCCAGCTTACAGGTGACACCCTGGACCTACAGCGCGCACCTCGGACAATCCAGGAGGCGGTCACGGCCCGGGCAGAGGCGGCCTCGAGCGGCTCACGGGGTTGGCTTCCCACCCGGGAAACAGGCACGGTAGGGCGAGGAGCGCGCACCCTCGGGAGCCCCCCAAACTCCCAGTGGCCTGTCTCGGGCCCCCGCAGACTTCCCAGGCTGCCAAGCCGGCCATCTCCGCCCCGAGGCCCTCGCCGAGCTTCTGCCAGGGCAGGGCGGGGCCGGGTGCCCATCCTGGGAACGGAGGCCAGAGGAGCCCAGGCGGCCGGGCTCGCACAGGGCTGCGGCGGTAGTGGCAGCGGGGAACCCCCGCGCAATCCGAACGCGAGCGCGGGAATGACCGACGAGGCACAGCTCAGGGCCCGGGGCGGGAGGCTCGCGGCGCTGCCAGGCTCAGGCCTGCCCCCGGGCGCCCGCCCGCGCCTCGTCCCCGCCCCTCGGCGGCGCCCCCGCCCCTCGGCCACCTCCTCCCCGTCGGCCAACTCCTCTGCCTCCGCCTCCTCTCGGCCTGAGACGTGCCCGACTGGCGAGCGAGCGCCGGGGACTGCGCTTGGCTCACTCACTTCCGCGTCCCGCCGCCCTCGGGCTCGCGCGCGCTGAGCCACCGCCGCCATCGGACAATGGGCCGCCCACCCCGGCTGCTGTGAACTTCCTGCCGCGGCCGGTCTGTCGGTCCGTCAATACTTCGGCCCCGGGCCGGTCCGTGCGTCCCGGCCCGCGCTTTCTCATCGCCCCAGCTGGCGTCGCAGCTCCGGGGCCGCCGGAGGAAGCAGCGGGAGCACCGGCGCCCGGGACGTGCGTCTTCCTGCGGCCGCCGTGTCTTCGCTCCGCTCGGGCCCGTCCGGCGGCCTCTACACTCCCGGCCCTGCCGGCTTCTCCTGGCTCCCGCCCAGCGGCCGCTCGCTGCCTTGTTGTGGGTTTCAGAGTTTGGTTGCTTAAGGAGGATGTGATTTTTTTTTGGTGATTATTTCTTTTTACTTTTATGATTTGAAAAAGAAAAAAGAACTCCGCGCGCCAGGCCGTGGACAGCGAAGCGCCACCAGGCGACCCCACGTGTGCGCGCACCGGCGAACGGGAGTTGGAAGCAAACTTCTTCCATCTGGCCTTGAGGCCTGAACGGTGGACTCTAAGGCTTGGGGCCATGACCCTCATGCTGGACAGGTGGAAGTCTTTACCTGCCCTGGGCTGGACTTGAACCTCGGACCTTCCCCGGCATTCTCTCTTCCCTGCTCCCCTCACTCACACCGGGCACCGTGCTAGGCCGGAGCACCTGGCTGCGACATGGATAAGTACGACGACCTTGGCCTGGAGGCCAGTAAATTCATTGAGGACTTGAACATGTACGAGGCCTCCAAGGATGGGCTTTTCCGAGTGGACAAAGGTGCAGGCAACAACCCGGAGTTTGAGGAAACACGTAGGGTGTTCGCCACCAAGATGGCCAAAATCCACCTCCAGCAGCAGCAACAGCTCCTGCAGGAGGAGGCCCTGCCCAGGGGAGGCCGAGTCCCTGTCAATGGTGGGGGCCGTCTGGGCCAGCAGGCCCAGCGGGAAGCTGGTGTGGGCAGCAAGCTAGCCCTGGATGGTGCCGCCAAGCCTCCTCTCGCTGCCTCTACAGTGGCACCTGGGACAGCCACTGCCATCGCTGCTGTGCAGCCCTTGTACCCACCCCAGGAGCAGAGGGCCAGGCCGTATTCCCGAGGCATGAGGCTTGGCAGTCAGGACTATGGCTCTGAGAAGTGCCTGGCGAGTTCTGAGATGTCTGCTTTCCACCTACCAGGTCCCTGCGAGGACTCTTCCTGCCTCACTCATGGAGACTATTACGACAACCTTTCTTTGGCAAGCCCCAAGTGCAGCAACGAGCCAGGAGTGTCCCCTAACATCAAGCCGGGTATAGGGAGTGGGTGGCCTGGCCCCTCAGGGAGTGACCCATCATTGTCCAGACCCTCTGGAGACCATCGCCTGTACCAGCCACAGCTGTCCCGGAGCTCCAGCAGGTCCTTTGATAGTGGCCTCGGTGGCCACAATGGTGGCATTGGTGGCCGTCGTAGTGAGAAGCCAGCGAGCCCTTGGCCCACCTCCTCCTCCCAGCGGGTGAACTCTGGCCTCCCTTCCCCAGACCTGGAAAACGGGCCTCCCCTCGGGCCCGCTCAGCCCAGGACCCCTTCTTTCTCAGCATCCCTGACCCTGAGCTGCACTCGTCAAGGAGCTCTTCCAAGAGCAAACTCAGTGGGGAGTGAGGTTTCTGGTGTGATGTCCAAACACGCTGTGGACCAGAAACCCTGGTTCCCGGATGGCCCCAAATCTTACCTTTCTAGTTCTACCCCATCATCCTCGTCTGCAAGCATGGAAAGCTCACAAAAGGCTGTGACCTCTAGGCTAGGTCCCAAGCCTGGCAGCACAGAACCTGGCACTGGTTCCAAGGTCAGCTCCACCAACCTTGTCCATCCAGTGATGTCCACCCCACCTGAGGTATCCTGTAAAGAGGGTCTCCCCTGCTGGTCTCCTGATGGCAGCCTGGGGCCTGTGCTCCCCCCAGAGAATCCCAGCCCCCCTAGGGTGAGGCTGCCTTGCCAGACCCTTGTCACTGGCCCTGAGCTTGGACCGTCAGCCGCTGAATTGAAATTAGAAGCCCTTACCCAGCACCTGGAGCGGGAGATGGATGCCCACCCGAAGGCTGATTACTTTGGTGAGTGAGAGGCTGGTGGAGCCCCATGGTGGAACGATGGGGTCCTCACACTTGAGGGAGTACACTCCATCAAGGATGCTGCAGTTCTCTTCAAGGGGCCTGCTTTTTTTAGGGGAAGGGGGCGGGGGGAGGGAGGCTTCCTCTTTCTGCTGCTTCTTCTGATTCAGAAACTTGAAAGCATCCCTGGGCAGAAAGCGGATGTTGCAGCTGAGGGTTACCCATGTGTGGAGGGTGAAGCAGGGTGGGACTGCTCATGATTATGCTCAGAAAAGGGAAATGCCGTGACCTGGGACTTCAGGAGTTTCAGGTGAGCCTCTTGCGGTGACAGGGTCCTGCTGGACTTGAATGAGAGCGACTTTCTCAGGGTCAGATCCCCTTGAGCATCCTGTCAGTAGCTGGCCAGGCAGGGCTGGCTATTTGAGGACCAGTGGCTGGAGCAGGGGCTCCCGACCGCTGTGTGTGTGTATACACAGGTACTTGTGTGCAGTTGAGGCGGGCGAAATTTCAGCATGGAAGGAAGTCTTTGCTCTAGAGCAGTGGTTCTCAAAGTGTGGCTGCTGGACCAGCCTGGGAACTGGTTAGAAATACATGTTCTGGAGCCCTACCCCAGACCTGCTGAGTCAGAAACTCTGGGGTAGGACCCTACAATCAGTGAGTTCACAGATGGCCAGCTGGCCCTGATGTGGGGGTGGTTTGAGAACCGCTGGGCTAGCAGCCTCCAGCTCAGCCCCACCCCTGGGTACCAGCCAGCAGCCAGGTTACACCCACAGGCGCGGGCTGACCTGAGGTGGCTCACGAGAGGATGGAGGGTGCTCTGTGCTGGTTTTACTCAAAAGTACAGGTTTTTTTTTTTTTTCTTTTTTTCTCTTTTTAAAGCTACAAACTTGGAGACTGCTGGCTTCAGTTTTTTTCTCTGCACAGGGTTTGGATGCGGATAGACAGTCTCTATATTCTTCTGTTGCGTGATGATGTAGCCGTCTCATAGGAGAGCCAGCTAGAGAACAGCCTGTTCTTTGAAGAGTTTGAGGGTTGTTTTTTTTTTTTTTTCTTCCCTCCTTTTTGGACTTTGGATAATTGGGGTTATGACTTCCCTACATGAAGCCTGAGAGCCCTAGGAAGCCCACAGTCCCGCTGGGGCAGCAGCTCTGCAAATTGGAGGAGAACGGGCAAGGAGGGCCCTGGAGGGGAATGATGGCTGGCTTACTGTCTTCAGTCCACTCTTCTCTGTAACTGAGTGGTTCTGTCCCAAGGTGCTTGGAGGGACAGGAGTCCAAGATGTGGGCCCCTGGTCAGAACGCTTGTTCCTCATGGGAACCTTATGAGAATCAGCTCTCATACCACGCTCAGCAGTCGGAGATTGGGTTACTGTTTGTAGGTTTAATTTTTCAAAGCATGTAGCACCATCGTACCCTGAACTGTCTGTTCTTTACAGGTTCCCCTTTACATGTAGTATTCAGCTGGAAATATTGTGGGTTGTTTAATTTAAACTTTTATTTGATTTGTAATGTCAAGCTTATTGAAAAACAAAATGGCAGTTATATGTACTCAAGGATGCAAGTTTGCATTTTGGATCAGAGTGACGATATTAGCTAATTAAAACCCAAAAAACCCGTTGCCATTGAGTCGCTTCTGACTCATGGTGAGTCCATGTGTTACAGGGTAGAACGGTGCTCCACAGGGTTCTCTTGGCTGTTACCTTAACGGAAGTAGATCACCAGGTCCCTCTTCCATGACGCCACTTGGTGGGTTCAGACTGCCAACCTTTAGGTTAGTAGCACAAACAACATGTATTTCTTGAGCATCTGCCTTGTGCCACGCTCTGTGCTTGGCTTTGGGGTTACAGCAGTGAACAGGACAGACAAAAACCTCTACTCTCCTAGATAAGAGGGAAAACCAGCAAAATTAAATAACCAAGTAGTAGCCCGTTGCCGTCCAGTCGATTCCCACTTATAGTGAGCCTACAGGACAGGGTAGAACTGCCCCATAGGGTTTACAACAAGCGATTGGTGGGTTTTAACTGCTGACCTTTTGGTTAGGAGGCTGAGCTGTTAACCACTGTGCCACCAGGGCTCCAACCAGGTAGTAGGGTGAGAAATAAGGTAGTGGAAGGGGATGGAGCCACAGGGCAGGGGTGGAGCGGAGGTTTGCAGTTTTAAATCAGTGGTCGGGGAAGGTCTCACTGAGAAGGTAGCACCTGAACAAAGGCTTGAAGGAGGTGAGGAGGAGATCATGCACCTGCCTGTGGAGAGGGTGTTCTGGATGGGGCGGGGCGTCGCTGGGGGAGTGCTCCAGGCCAGTAAAGCTTGAAGTTGAATATTTAAGTTATTTGGCTCAACAACCTTAGGTAGAAGTTTCTCTCATTTTACCCATTTTACCAATGAGGCAAGTTAAGCTCAGGGAGGGGAGATTATTATCCACAGTCTTGCAGAAATCGTTCTGGAATTCCAGCCTGACCGTTCAGCCCCTGTGGCCGCGCATCTAACCAGCATTGCCAGACTGCCTCTGAGCACAGCTTTATTTATTTAATTTAATTTAATTTTTTTTTTTTTTTTTTGTGGAGCCCTGGTGGAGCAGTGGTTAAAGAGCTTGGCTGCTAACCAAAAGGTTGGCAGTTCAAATCCACCAGCCGCTCCTTGATAACCCTATGGGGCAGTTCTACTCTGTCCTACAGGGTCACTATGAGTTGGAATCGACTAGGCAACTATGGTTTTTTAAGCATTATATTCACCTGTAGAAAATTCAAAAGCTACAAAAGCATGTCCGGTGAAATATTACTTTCCTTCCCGCCCCTGTTACTCGTCAAGTGTCCTTCCAGGTATAATGCATATAAATCTATCTCACGGTGCTGTCATGCTCCCCACCTGCTCTTTGCCATTTCCACTCCACAGTGTGGCTTGGCAGTTGTCCCACAACAGCACGTGTCGATTGCCTCAGTGTCGCCACAGTGTGGACGTGTCCCAGGTCACGTAAGTGGCCCTCCCTGTTGGACCTTTAGAATGTGCCCACCTGCAAGGAGCAAGTGTAGCTGTAGGATAAACCCCCAGGAGTGCGTTTGTGGGGCTGGGGTGTTGTGCCGTGTAGATGTTGCCCAGTTGCTATCTGCCTGCTTTAGCTGTGGAGCTTCCATCCGTGTGACGCAGGAGGAAGTGTCTCTGTCCGAGCGCCCAGCCAATGCTAGCCCAGCCCTGCTGTGGGACCTTGAACAGACCGGGTGCTCTTGCAAGCCTTGTTTCCCTCATCTGTCGAATGAGGTGCTAGACCAGCTCAGGGGCTCACCACCACGGCTGTCACCCCCTTCCTTAGATCTGGCATCATTTCAGAGATTTTTGTCTCCCTAACACACTATTGTTGTTAGGTGCCATTGAGTTGATTGCAACTCAGAGTGACCCCATGTGACACAGTAGAACTGCCCCATAGGGTTTTCTTGGCTGTAATCATTACAGGAGCAGATCTCCAGGTCTTTTCTTCCGCAAAGCCACTGGGTGGGTTCGAACTGCTGGCCTTTTGGTTAGCAGCCAAGCTCACCACCAGGACTCCTTCCCCAACACCTTACATATCTCAAAGTCTGGGCCTGACATTTGGACTCCCAGCCTGGTTGTTAGCATACACTGGTTTTGTGTTTCATGTGCTTGGAAACACCTGCTGATGAGTATCTCAAAAAATGTGTTTTCGTGCTAGCACATCACTTGTTTAACAAATAGGAAAATATTTCAGGGTACAGGGACCTTGCCCGAGAGGGGTGTACCTGTTGCCATCAGGGTTGTAATTCTAGCCCAAAGGAAAGTAGATGTTTTGGTTGATTAACCTAGGCCTCCTCACCACATCAAACAGAAGGGGTCCTTTTGGCTATTTGACATTGTGGGAAGAGTTTGTGAAGCCCAGTTACCCCCTTTGAGGACTCGTAGGGGATCTGAAGACACCCTGGTTTCCAGTTACTGGATAACTTGTCGCTGAACTCTTCTGAGATACCTGTGCTGTCTCTGGGTTTAGTTAAATATGGTCCCGCAGCGGTCTGTGTCTTTTCCCTCTTCATGCTGGGTCCACCTTCCCTTCTCTGGCATCCTCTATGGCCATTCTGATGTGTCCTTCTGTCCATGAGGAAAGAGTTAAGGACAAACTTTTTTTTTAGTTGTACTTTAGAGGAAGGTTTACAGAACAAACTAGCTTCTCATTAAACAATTAGTACACATATTGTTTTGTGACATTGGTTGCCAACCCCATGACATGTCAACACTCTCCCCCTGTCGACCTTGGGTTCCCCATTACCAACTTTCCTGTCCCCTCCTGCCTTCTTGTCCTTGCCCCTGGGCTGGGTGCCAATTTAGTGTTGTTTTGTTTTATGGGCCTGTCTGATCTTCGGCAGAAGGGTGAACCTCAGGAGTGACTCCATTACTGAGCTATAAGGATGTCCAGGGGCCATATCCTTGGGGTTTCTCCAATCTCTGTCAGACCAGTAAGTCTGGTCTTTTTTTTTGTGAGTTAGAATTTTGTTCTACATTTTTCTCCAGCCTGTCCGGGACCCTCGATTGTGATCCTTGTTTGAGCAGTCATTGGTGGTAGCCGAGTGCCATCTAGTTGTGCTGGACTCAGTCTGGTGGAGGCTGTAGTAGTTGTGGTCCATTAGTCATTTGGACCAATCTCCCTTGTGTCTTTGGTTTTCTTCATTTTCCCTTGCTAAGGACAGACTCTCGATGCTGCTTGGAGAATGTTGTTGGGGTTCCCGCCTTGGAAGGAAGATGTTGCTCATGGAAGACATTCTGCGTGATGTGGCTTCTGGTTTAACACCACTGTTTACACTGCGGAGGTGAAGTGAATAAGGCATTGCACCTTGTGTTTAACCTTGCTCTGACCTTCTTTCCTACATGGTGTCCACTGTCTTCCTCACACTGGCCCCCTCCTCCCTTTCTAAGGAAGAAAGAAACACATAATCTATCTATCACAGGCTGGGTTCCCTGGGAAGCCAACTCTGAGGCAGAGTTTGGTGTCCAGGGAGCTTATTAGGGAGTGCTCATGATGTGCTCGGCTGCTAACTGAGAGGTTGGAGATGCGAGTCCATGCAGAAGTGTCTTGGAAGAAAAGCCTGGCAATCTACTTCCAAAAAATCAGCCATTGAAAACCCTGTAGAACACTGTTTTACTCTGACACACATAGGGTCATCATGAGTAGGAGTTGACTCCCTGGAAGTTGTTTTTTGTGTGTGTGGGATCAACACTTTGGAGGGAGGGAGAGGAGCAGGTCTGGGCAGGGAGAGTTTCAGCTGTGATGCAGGCCTGACAAGCTTCGGCTAACCCCTAGGGAGTTTGGAGGCAAAAAGCCCTTCAGAATTGCCCTGAGTTGGGCCTAGATGGCCTGGCCTTCGTATGCCCACCTGGATCACTCATTGGATGTGGCCGCCCAGGGAAGGGGTGCCCTCCGGTCAGGTGGCTCTATGCAGCTGAGGCAGTCCCTGAAGGGGCTAGCAGGTGAGGGCCACCTGCCAGCAGCTGGAGCAACAACTCTTTCACTGAAGGGAGATCTGGACTGTGCATTGCCACGTCCACTATATCCCCCATTTTTGAGGCAGTTAAGAGTGTGTGGCCTTGGGCACCATGATACTAATAATAGCCACTGTCCTTTCAGCACCTGTGATGTGCCAGGCATTGGGTTAAGTGCTTTGTGACATTGTTGTCATTTAACTGTCACAGCCAGGTATGATGTAGGTGCCATCATCCTCATTTTATAATCGAGGAACTGAGACCAGAGAGGTTAAATACTTGCTCAAGACCACACATCTCTAAATGGTGATGCTGTGACTGGCTGTGATGGCTTTTCCTTTTCCATGTTCTGACTGCTCAGAAGGTGGGATTAGGAGTTCCTTGGGGTCTGTGATGGTTAAGATTATATGTCAGCTTGGCTAGGCCATGATTCTCAATGGTTTGGCTGGTGTGATTGACCCTGATTACCAAGGGGAAATTGGATTGATATTCCGTAGTGGAGTTAAAGAACAGTATGTCTGGAATACAGGAGATCCTATAGGGCGTCTCTTAGTACTACCATACCCTGTGATTAAAGTCAGTGGAAAACTACAGCAATCCAATTCCAACATGACTGCTAATGGCCCAGACCCTTCAGGAATGAAGGTTTGGGTCATGCCACCAGGCAGAGAGAACCATGACCAGCTAAAGTGCTTGCTGAGGACAAAGGGAATACGGAATGGATGGTGGAAGAAGGTAGTTCTAAATACCAGCTCTTGCCACGTGACTAGTTGCAGAAACGAGGACTGTAATTGTTATGAGTATTCCTTCATTGTATGTGTGCGTCAAATACTTTTATTTTCTTCACTTACAGAATACAAGATGTAAATGGGACTAGTGCGTTTTCAGTTGTATGCATGTTAGTTGTATCATGTTAGGTCCAAGTATGACTTTATAATTGTCTTTATTCAGAGAATATGTGTAGTTTAAGGAGATGTGCACAGGTGCCAAGCTGACAAGGGGTAGACTGTGATGGTTAAGGTTATGTGTCAACTTGGCTAGGCCATGATTCTCAGTGGTTTGGCAGATATTGTGTAATCATCCTCCATTTTGTGATCTGATGTGAGCAGCCAATCAGTTGACAGGAAGGTTTCCCTGGGAGCATGGCCTGCATCCAGTATATATGGATGTTCTGGCAGAGCTCACTCTCTCTTGATCCCGCATCTGACTCGTTATCCTCTGACCTCTGGTTCTTGGGACGTGAGCTGGCAACCTGCTGCCTGACCTGCAGATTTTGGGATTTGCCAGCTCCTGCCGTCCCATGAGCCAGCAGCTTGCCATCTGATCTGTTGATTTTGGGTTCATCAGCCCCTGCAACCACGTGAGTCAGGAGAAGCCTCTGGCCTGACGCCCGACCCACAGATTTGGGACTTGCTAGCTTCTATGAATGCGTGAGCCATTTCCTTGAAATAAATCTATGTATATGTCTATCTATATGCTTCACTGGTTTTGCTCCTCTAGAGAACCAGCCTAAGGGTCTGAGTTGGATGCCTTCTGCTTGCCGCTTCAGTCACTCTTCACCCAACTGCTGAGGGCAGCTGCAGTGGCTCTCTGTTCTTCCAGATCCAGGATCCTTTGACCCACTTCCCCCACATTCAGGACTCTGGGCTTTTGTGTCCTCTGAACCATAGCCCCCTGTGCCTTCCCTCCCTGCATGGGTGGGCCTGGGTGATCAGTCACTGCATATCCCCCCAGGCACCATGAGGGAAGGCAGAGCCACCCAGGAGAAAGCCACACTCTTGCCCTAGAGGGAAGAAGTCTCAGTCAGAGGCAGGAAAAGGCAAGAATAAGTTGGTTTCTGGGTCTCCTTTTCCCAGCATGTGGATGATGGGGCCCCCTCCCCACCCTGCATGGAGACAGAAGAGGCTGGCCTTACCTTCAGTTTTCCTGCCTTCGGTAGATGTTCTGCTGAGGTAATGAACCCAGAAAACTGCAGAGATGAGCCTACCTTAGTCCAGGAGCCTGAACGCAGGTGTCACTCCTCCTGGGTGTGGCCCTGCCTCCACCAGGGGCCAGGGAGCCTGTCCCCCAAAATTTCAGTTTACTGGCAATGGGCAAGGGAAAATAAGCAGCCCAAATGCAGACATGTTCTTTCTGCTCCTTCCATGTGACAGTCCCTTAAACACTGAGCTGCACATTATCTTAATGATCCTTTAAGCATTTCTTATCTGACTTTATTGCTATGTGTGGAATATGGGGCTTAATCCAAGCTGTGAATGAAAAATTGAGAGTAGTTTCAGAGCATTTTTTGTATAAAAGCAAGTTATAAGTCCAATCCTGTAATAGAGTGGCACCTCGAGAATTCCAGGACAGGAGCCTGTCTGTGCACCCCAAAGGTCCCAGTTACCCATCCTCCCCCCTCCCAAATATTGAGTGCTTCAGTAAACAAACCAAGTGTGAAGTAGAAGGTGGCTAAAGATATACACTCTCTGGCTCTGTCTAAATAACCAGCAGGACCAAGTGTGATTTGGAGCCATGTAGTGGTTAAGTGCTACAGCTGCTAACCAAAAGGTCCGCAGTTCGAATCTAGCAGGTGCTCCTTTGAAACTCTATGGGGGGGGCAGCTCTACTCTGTCCTGTAGGGTCACTATGAGTCAGAATTTACTCAACGGCAACAGGTTTGGTTTTTTATTTTTTTACCTGGGAACTTCTTCCAAAATTCCTTTTGGGGACGTTGTGTTGCAGTTTAGGTCCCTGGATGGTACAAGCGGTTTGCGCTCGACTGTTAACCTAAAGGTTGGTGGTTGAACCCACCCAGCAGTGCCACAGAAGGAAGGGCTGGTGACCTGCTTCCATAAGGATTACAGCCAAGAAAACCCTAATGGAGTTCTACTCTGTAATCCGGGATTGTCAGGAGTTGGAACTGACTCAACAGCAATGGGCTTGTTTTTTTTTTTTTTTAGTGCTGCAATTTGGGCCTACAGAGTCCAGGCTTCCATTACCATGGGAGTAATTTTTCGATTCTCAGATGAGCTTTTTAAAATGCCGTCCGAGATTCTCTTCTGCCTGTCTAGCCCTGCAGCTGCACAGCCTGCGATGTGGGGACACTCAGCCCTTTAGAAACTGGGCAGCCTTTGTGCTTTTTTTTTTTTTTAACGGACGAGGCAGTCTTTACCTCAAAATCAGTCGGGCATATATTTTTTCACTTTTTACTGAAGTATAAGACACACACTGTAGGTGTACAGCTTGATGAATTTTCACAAAGTGAACACACCCATGTAACCAGCGCCCAGGTTAGAAACAGCATGACCCCCACCTGAGAAGGCCCACTGTGCCCGTGTCTAGTTGTTGTCACCTTCCGAAGATCACCACAATTCCGACCTCTTACAGCATAGATGAGTTTTGAGCAAAATGTAATTTGAAGTAACTTTTAAAACTTAAAAACAAAATTTTTTAAATGTGTTATGGCACATTTTGAGATGAGCAGAGATTTCTTGAGTGAAGTCAAGCTGGAATAGCTGGAGTCGGTGACGTCGGCATGGGGCTGGCTCCGTCGTGTCCCCTCCTGGGCTGTCCGGGCTCTCTTCTGGAATGGTGGTTACTGCTGTGTGACCAGTGGTCAGAGCTTGGACACCATGTGACTTTTCGTCACGTTTCTTAACGCCATCCCTACCTGCCAGCTCTGTCCACAAGCATTTCTCTTCAGGGCTTTCTGAGGCTTCGAGGGGGAGATGATTAGTAAGTTCTCAAACTTTGTTCAGAGTGGCTCATCTTTTCATTCAGTCCACAAATCAACAAGGCATACATATATCAGGTGCCTGCTATACCCTTGGAGTTCCTGGATGGTACAGATGGTGAACATGCTCTGCTGCCAGCCAAAAGGTTGGTGGTTCAAGTCCACCCAGAAGTACCTTGGAAGAAAGACCTGGTGATGTATTTCTGAAAAATCAGCCATTGAAAACCCTGTGGAGCACAGTTCTACTCTGACACACATGGGGCCGCTATGAGTTGGAGTTGACTCGATGGTAACTGGGTGGTGCTGTGCCCTTAGCACTGGACTTGGTACTGGGGGATGGCCACTAAGATTGAGGCCCTCACACTTAGAATAACATCACGGCCCTGGGGTCTGTCCCTCCCTGGCACGTCTCCTCCCCTGGTGAGCCGTGCTTACTGCGCTCCCACTGCACCAGCCTCTTTGCTGCCCTCTGAGCATGTTGAGTTCCTCCCGAGCACAGGGTCCTTGCCCTTGCCTTTCCCCAGCAAATGTCCTCTGTCCAGCACAGGGCTGCCCAGGCCTGCCGATCCTCCTCATGGCAGCTGGGTCTGCCGGGAGCTGTCCCGGTGGGTCCTGACATCGGTTTCTCACAGCACCTGCCTTGCCCTGTCACGTTTTCTCTCTGGGGTTCTCCTGCTCTTGGGATATTGTTTCTGTTCTATTCCTGAGACCAGGAAAGAATTTCTTGTTTTTTCCATCCTGCACTTTCCATTAATAACCCAGAGCGTGAAACTGATCTCTGACATGGCCATTCTTGCCAGAGGTTTTAAAAACGCCAGTTTTGCTTCTTTACATCTGTTGATTTATGGCTTCCACGTAGGAAACGCAACTGTGGAAGACAGGCCCGCATTTGGGAGTCAGGAAACCAGGTGCTCTGGGCCTGATCCACTCAACAGTCCAAGATATGGCGTCGGGCAGTCCCCCACCCCCTGTGCTGAGCCAAGACGACCTCCGAGGTCTCTTCCAGCCTAAAGCTCTGTGACTGTGGCCTTGGGCACACCTTGATGTCTGGATTTTAACTAACCAAGTGACAAGGAACTGGGCAGCATCATTGCAGGCAGTGGCAGAGAGCCGGGAAGGGCAGGGACCCGAGTGTCCTAGCGTCCCATCCCCCCTCTAGACCTCTACGGAATTAAAAAAAAATTTTTTTTTTTTTTAAGTTACAGTTACATTTTACATTACAAATGGTAATCACTTTTTCTTTAGCTACTCTGAAAAATACTTACACTTAAAAGAAAAACACAAATCACTCCTCCACGAGCCACCCTTAGAGTAATCAGTGTTAAGATTTTCTGCAGAAAGTTCTCAGGTACCAAGGGGTGGCCGGAGCCCAGTGGTGATGCAGGATGCATCCTGAGCTGCCGTTCTTGGATCTTTGGCCAAGCGTAGAATCCTTTACCGAGCTTGAGGCCAGTTTGCTCTGAGGAGTGTGTCTAATTAGAGCAAGATTAGAAGGGAGTAAACATCTCCTGTAGGAAACAACCAAATGTGGTGAGCCACTGATGTCACAATGACTGCCAACCCTCAGAGGCCTTTCCAGGCTCGTTCTCATTAAACGTGGCATCTTCAGTGCAGGTGTCAGCTGGGAGCCCTGGTTTGTGGGGCTCGGCCTCCTTGTTTTTGCTGGCACGTCCCAGGCCACCTTTGTGGCTCCACTGGTGCCCTCTGTGCTGCTGGGTCTCAGGCCTGGTCGTTTGACCCAGGACTGTGGCCCAGGCCTGGCACTGAGGCTGGTCTTTCCCTTCTCTGTCCCCAGTGCCCACATGGTGTGGGCTTAGTGGATGGCTGTTGAAGGAATGCATGGCTTCAGTTAGGGTCTGAAGGGGAAAGGAGAAGAGATTTTTAGCTGGGTGTATGACACTAAAATTTGTTGAGCGGTTACTCTCTGCCTGGCCCTTTTCTAAGCATCTCACATGTATTAACTTATGTAATCCTGCTCACAACCTATTTTATTATCCCCATTTTACAGATAGGGAAATTCAGCTACACAGAGGTTAAGTAACCTGCCTAATGTGTTTATTAAATAGCTTTGCTGAACTCAAACCCAGACAGTCTGGCTTCTGAGTCTGAGATCTTGACCACCGTGCTATGTTGCCTCCCAGCTCCTGGAAATGCAGTGTCTTTCTGACAAAGGATATTCAAGGGGGGACTGTGGCCGCAAGTAGGTCGGAGTTGAGGTCACCTCTAGCCCTTGAGCAGCGAGGAAGGCAGGGCACGACCGGGTGCCTGAGCTGCCTGGAGGAGCTGAGTCCCCCTCTTGCAGCCAGAGCTGGCACTCAGATTCCTCTTAACGTCCAGAAGCCTGTCAGGTATGAGCCCCTCCCTGCAGAGACTCAGAAGCACACGAGCTGCTCAGTGGCCTTGACTGCCCACAGCCCCTCAATCCCTTGACTTCTCGTGTTCCTCTGAAGGATGTGGGTTAGCGTGAGCAGGCTGTGTCCTTGGGGGTGCTTTGTGTGACACCCCAAAGTGCTGTGGGCAAGGATAGGGGTGTGCCAGCTCACAGCCAGGGTACCTTGGTCTGAGGATCAGTATCAACCCCAGGCTGTGTGCAGAAGAGTGCTTAGAACCAAACGTTGGATGAAACTGTCTAGAGTCTGTCTGCCAAACTGAACAGAAACCTTCCCCTAAGACAAAACAGACCACCAGAGTTTCCAGGGTCTGTCAATGGCAAGGTAGTCCTGCCAGCAAATGTTTAAATGAACTCCAGTGTTTATTTTGCATTTTTCCCTCACCTGGACACTGAATCTCAGGTCGTGCTTGAACGTTCAAAAGGAGGACTTTAGGGTCCACAGGTAGGTTATTTTTGAGTTTCAGGAGCTGAGAGTTTAGACTTGGCTGAGTCCTTTCCTCATCTGTCTTGTTCTGTGCCTGTCCCAGGAGAGCAAGGACGGGTTACTCTGCTGCTGGAAGCTGGTCAGGAGCATTTCAGGGGCCGCCACCTTCCTCCCCAAAACATGTATCTGTAACATATAGAAAGTCCTGGAAGCCTGCCATGATGCTGTCATTCAAGAGGAAGGCACTTGAAGGGAACCCAGGGTGGAGAAGGGGAGAGTGTTGAAACATCAAGGAGTTGGCAGCCAATGTCACAAAACAATTTGTGTATTAATTTTTTAAGGAGAAACTAATTTGCTCTGTAAAGTTTCACTTAAAGCACAATAAAATAAATAAATAAAATATTTTAAAAAAAAAAAGCGGAAGAGACTTGAGCGTAATGTGGGTCTGCCCTGCAGCCTGTTCTGGGAGGTGTAGTGATGGGATTTTGCGAGGACCCTAGTAGACGAAGCCTAAGAGAAGTGGTAGTTCAGTGGTAGAATTCTCGCCTTCCATGCAGGAGCCCTGGGTTCGATTCCCAGCCAGTGTACCTCATGCACAGCCACCACCCATCTGTTAGTGGAGGCTTGTGTGTTGCTGTGATGCTGAACAGGTTTTCTCGGCGCTTCCAGACTAAGACAGACTAGAAAGAAAGGCCTAGCAATCTACTTCCAAAAACCAGCCAGTGAAAACCCTAGGGATCACAACAGGGAGATCCACAGCTGATGATTGGGATGGCTTGGGACCAGGCAGTGTTTGGTGCGTGGGGTTGCCATGAGTTGGGAGCTGTCTTAGTCATCTAGTGCTGCTATAACAGAAATACCACAAGTGGCTAGCTTCAAAAAAGAGAAATTTATTCTCTCACAGTCTAGTAGGCTACAAGTCCAAATTCAGGGTGTCAGCTCCAGGGGAAGTCTTTCTCTCTCTGTCGGCTCTGGAGGAAGGTCCTTGTCATCAGTCTTCCCTTGGTCTAGGAGCATCTCAGCGCAGGAACCTCAGGTCCAAAGGACACACTCTGCTCCCGGCACTGCTTTCTTGGTGGTATGAGGTCCCCATGTCTCTCTGCTTACTTCTCTGTTTTATATCTCAAAAGAGATTGGCCTAAGACACTACCTAATCTTGTAGACCTCATCCATATAACTGCCACTAATCCATCTTATCACATCATAGTGATTGCATTACAACACATAGGGAAATCACATCAGATGACAAAATGGTAGATAACATACGATACTGGGAATCATGACCTAGCCAAGTTGACAGATATTTTTGGAGACACAGTTCAATCCATGACAGGGGCCAACTTCCGGCAGCTAACAACAGCAGTAGTGGACAGGGCACCCCACTTACTATGCAGGCTCTGGGCCAGACAGCTGTGGCGATGGCCATTTCAGCATAGATAATACAGGAGCGGGTTTGTGCTTTGTTGCCTGAGCCCGATCTGACCAGAACACAGCAGCTTCCCTCTTCTCCTGCGCTGCCCCGCCCGGTCAGCTGCGTGCGTGTGGATTTCCTTGCAGCAGGGTGGAACCCAGCTGTGGCTGCATTGACTCACATGATCAGGGCTCACCCGGGGTGTTGGACTGCTGGATCGGGTTGGGGGTTTGCTTCTGCTGAAATGTTGCCTGTTCTCCTTACACCCTATCTATCCCCTCAGTTCCCATTGCTTCCAGATGATGCAGTAGGATAGTGTATTTGGAAAGACGGATTTCGGGACAGCCCAGCTGACAGCGATATCTTTACACTAAGCGTGCTGGCTGCAGGGAGATGACAGAGCTTTCTGGCTGTGCAGTCGGGGCCCGGGGCTCCACGTTTCTGCCCCTAATTTACTCATCTTGTGGGACTGGATGTCCTGTGCTTATTTTCATTCCAGTGCTGCGAGCCTCCAGAGCTAGTGTTGGGTTTGGGGCTGTTGGCTGGGAGCAGACTCTTGGCTCCGAGGGTGATGGTGGTTAGAGGCAGGACCTGCTGTGTGTGTGTCAATTGAACTTGGAAGCATTTCCCTAGTTTGCTGGCTGGGAAGCCAATGACAGTGGAGAAGCGCCGGGGTGGGGAGGGTGTGAAAAACGCCTGCGGAATGCCGAAGTTTGCTTTAGAAGTAAGCGAGGAAGGGGGATGGGTCACTGGGCGGCTGGCTCTAACGTGTTAAATTAGACACAGAGTGACATTGCTTGTATTGTGTTACATTAACACACAAACACACGCATTGCTTGGGGGCACTGAGCTTCTGTTAATGGTGAGGGAATAATCTGGAAACCAGTAGTGGTGCTGGTTGCACAACATAATGAACGTAATCAGTGTCACTGAATTGTACATGTAAAAAATGCTGAAATGGCAAATGTTTTGTTATATATATTTTTACCATGACAAAACAATTAAAAGAGAGTCGACACTTACCGTGCCTGGACTGCCCTCCTCTGGCTTAGCTCCATGATGCCCCCCGTGGGCCTGTTCTGTGCCGGGCTCTGTGTTGGCACTGGGGCCACTGGCTGAGTAAGATGGGGCCCCTGTTCCTGGAGTGCTGAGTCACCCCATGCACTTCCATAGTTCTCTAAAATGTCCTTTCACTGATTAGGAAGCCCTGGGTGGTGCAAATGGTTAACACACTCAGCTGCTAAGCGGAAAGTTGGAGGTTCAAGTCCACCTAGAGGATCTGGGGATCTACTTCTGAAAAATCAGCCATTGAAACCCCTACGGAGCACAGTTCTGCTCTAACACACATGGGGCCGCCATGAGTTGAATCAACTCCATGGCAACCGGTAAACTGGTTCACTGATTAATATCACACAGTTGAGGAAATTGTCCCTCAGAAGTGAAGTGACTTGCCAAGGGTTTCATAGCTAGAGGGTGAGTAGCAGATCAGGGCTTCAGACCCTCCTGAGTAGCACTTTTTGCCACACCCTGGCTGCCTCTAAAGTCTCGGCACTGGGTTTAGGCCAGATTCCTGAAGCTACGGAAGCTACGTCGGGCTCCCTAGAAACAGACACTGAGACAAGAATTCATATGCAAGTGATTTATGAAGGAGTGCCCCCAGGGGAGACGGGCGGGGGAGGGGGGTGGGGGTGGGTGCGGGGGGCGGGGTTGGGGGAGGTGGGACAGAGGAGGAGAGAAGTCAAGGAAGGTGCGATCTCAGCAAAGTCCCACGGGGCGGCTTCAGCCTGTTCCACAGAGAACTCTGGAGTGTGAGCTACACCTCCGAGTCACCCAGGCCCAGAAGGTGGGCTTCCACACTCCCCTGGGTCTCACGTAGCTTTGAGAAAGGCTCTATCTGCTTGCCCTTGCTCTGTGATAAAGATGCACGTCTCTGAGCCAACCTGCTCAGGTGGGGAGTATTAGCTGTGTTTATGAGAATTTTTGTCTCAAAGTCACTTTAATTATTGGTGGGTAGTTACTGTCTCTTGAGTCACTGGGCTGAGTGTGCCTCACTTTCTCAAACCTCCCTGCCAGGCAGGTCTTGATTCAGAGCAGAACCCAGAGCTCAAAATGGCCTGGCTGAGTTCCCGAGCAAGTGACTAGGATCGGGAGGGCCTGGATCGGCAGGCATGTTGCTAGCCAGCACCTTCCCGAGCCTCCCGGCCAATTCTGCCCTGGGTCCATCACTCCCAGGCCCTCTATCCTGCTGAGTCCAGTGAAAGTGGATCTTGTTCAGCCTCAAGACCTCAGACAGGGATACAGACACTGTCCCCACTCAAGGCTGTGTGTGCCTTGGTGCACTGTGAGCCTTTGTGTGACCCACCGTTACGGTGTGTTAAATTGATGCATACTGGGCAGCAAGCAATTCTTTGAATTGGCCTAGCAGGTCCGGTCCCCTCAGTGGGGTTGAGTCTCAACAAAAGTGACTCAGAATACACTTGGTCATTTTCATGGGTTGAATTTTATCCCCAAAAAATGTCTGTCAACTTGGCTAGGTCATGATTCCCAGTATTGTATGATTGTCTACCATTTTGTCATCTGATGTGATTTCCCTATGTGTTATAAATCCTATCACTATGATGTTAAAGAGATGGATTAGCGGCAGTTATATTGATGAGATCTACAAGATTAGATAATGTCTTAAGCCAATCTCTTTTGAGATGTAAAAGAGAGAGGTGAGCAGAGAGACAAGGGTACTTCATACCACCAAGAAAGTAGCACCGGGAGCTGAGCTCATCCTTTGGACCTTGGGCTCCTGTGCGGAGAAGCTCTTAGTCCAGGGGAGGATTGATGGCAAGGACCTTCCTCTAGAGCTGACAGAGAAAGCTTTCCACTGGAGCTGACGCCCTGAATTTGGACTTCTAGCCTACTAAACTGTGAGAGAATAAACTTCTGTTTGTTAAAGCCATCCGCTTGTTACAGCAGCACTAGATGACTAAGGCAGTCATCATTGACCTTGCTCATGAAACTACATTCTTCTGGAAAAAAAATTAAGCTATCTGAGGTGGCCCTGAAGAAACAAGGAGAATGAGGAAATAAAACCAAACACTGAATTAGTGATCCTATTCAGAATACACAGCACAGGGCCTGGTCTGTGGAAATTACTATTGCATATCTGTTGAGTAAATGAATCATGGTGTGTGTTTGTAATGACCTTGTTTGCTCAGCAGTAGTGGGCTGAGAAACTGGATGCTGCACGCGTAGTTTCTTTTGACTTGTATCCAGTGGTGGCTGACAGTACCCTGTGCCAATGTTTGCCAGACCTGACTGTCTGTCAGAGTTGAAAGATGAGCTTATTGGGCAAGAACTTGGATGATATCAGGTGCAGCAGGTGGGCCAGATGCAAGGTGGAAGGTGAGCCTTGGAGGTGCTGAACCTACAAATTCTGTAAGCTTGGAGAAGTCCCAGTTTAGGGTAAACTTGAGACTTGACCACATTTGGAGGTGAAGGGTATCTCAGTCTGATAGCACATAACCTGGGTAAGCCTCTGGATGGTTTCCTGTCTTGCTTGGCAGGGTTGGGCTCTGGAGTTGTGAAGCTGGGGTTGTGGGCAAGAACCCCAAGTAAGTCACTGGCTCTCTTGTTGGGGTCGATGGCTTTCACTTGCCCCTTCCCTCAAGCCTACCCTAGACTCTTCACCCATCTCTACCCATGACCACATCCAGAAAAAATAGCTCCAAACCCAAACAATTTATTCCCTCAACTGCTGTTATTGAGTACCTGGGTGTTTCAGTCAACATGTTTGGCTGCTAAGTGAAAGGTTGGCGGTTCAAGTCCACCCACAGGCACCTCACAAGAAAGGCCTGGTGATCTACTTCTGAAAAATCAGCCATTGAAAACCTTATGGTGCACAGTTCTACGCTGACACACATGGGGTCGCCATGAGTAGAGAGAAGTTGACTGGACAGCAACTGGTTGGTTACTACGTACAAGAGATTGCATTAGAATTATGAGGGCTTCCTTGTGCACAAAGATTTCTTATCTAGCTCCTTCTGCTGGAGTGTGAGCTCCTTGGGAGTAGGTTTCTTTAGGTTTTTTCACCAAGGCCTAGGGCAGTGCCTGGCACACAGCAGTTGCTCAATAAATGTTTGTTGAATGAATGAGTGCTCTGACCAGAAAGTGGGAGGGAGCCATTCCCTCACTGCCTCTGAGTCTTGGTGCTTTAACTGAGGACATTACTGCTGTGGTGTGCACACACTCCAGAGTTAACCCACAGCCACATTCACCTGCCAGGTGAGTGCTAGGGAGGCAAGGAGGCAGAACTAGCTATCCACCTCCCTCACCCTGACCCAGGAGTTACTCGAATGATCTGTCCCATGTGGGTAGAAGATACCTTGGGTAGTTAAGGGCTGGAGGGGCTTGAAGTGGTTGGGACACCACAGTTTGGGTAGAAACTTTGCGGAGCTCTAGGACCAGTTTCAAGGAACCCTGGTGGCACAAACGGTTAAGCACTCAGCTGCTAACTGGAAGGTTGGTGGTTCGAACCCACCCAGCGGCTCCATGGGAGAAAGACCTGGCAGTCTGCTCC
Source organism: Dugong dugon (assembly GCA_030035585.1). NCBI lineage: Eukaryota > Metazoa > Chordata > Mammalia > Sirenia > Dugongidae > Dugong > Dugong dugon. Next base: position 21,815,733 of record CM057481.1, on the reverse strand, counting down.
CATAAAGATTACAGCCTAGAAAATTCTATAGGGCAGTTCTACTCTGTCACATAGGGTCACCATGAGTCAGAAGCGACTCAATGGCACCCAACAATAACAGGGACCAGCTCGCCAAAGTCCTGGGGAAGATTTGGATGGGAGCAGGGAGATGTGCTGGCAGGCATGCATGTTCTTGCCTGAGAAGACATTTTATATACACTAAAATCAGGATCGAGGAGCTGTTTGTGGGAATGAAAAGCTGCACGAGCCTGTAGGCTCTGGATCTGCCAAGCCTGGGCCTGCCACTGGCTGTGAGACCCTGGGCAGGCTACCCATGACGCCCCTGCCTCAGCTTCTCCATCAGTGAAACGGTTTCAGGTCGTTGTGAGGACTGAATGAGGTAGTGTATATCTGTACCGGCCAACATGGGAGCCGCTGGCTACTTGCAGCTTGTGAGCACCTGAAATGAGGCTGGCTCAAATTTAGATGTGCTAAAGTGTAGAAGGTTAAAGCGCTCTGCTGCTAACCTAAGGGTCCAGTGGTTCAAACCCACCAGCCACTCCATGGGAGAAAGATGTGGTAGTCTGCTTCCCTGAAGATTACAGCCTTGGAAACGCTATGGGGCAGTTCTACTGTTGTGTACGGTCGCTATAAGTCAGAATCAACGGAGTGTTGAAGACGTCATAAAGAAAAAAGAATGTACAATAGCTCATTTTTTTATATTGACTTCATGTTGAAATGATAATATTTTGGATATATTGGGCTAAATAAAATATATTAAAATTAGTTTCACCTGTTTCTTTTTACTTTTTAAATGTGGCTACTACTGGAAAATGCAAAATGACCCATGCGGCCTGCATTATTTTTCGGTTGAACAGGCTGCTCTCCGTGAAACACTTAGAGCAGGGCATGGCGCTCAGCAGTTGCTTTATAGAGCAGGTCATGGCGAGCAGTGATTGCTTTATAGAGCAGGGCATGGCGCACGCGCAGCGATTGCTGTGCAGGCACTTGCCGTTATTATTGTCTTTAAAGTATCAAAGAATTTCTACCTGTCCCATCTGAAAACCAAGACCAGTCGATTTGTTCAGACCCACAAATGCAAAAAGTAGTGAAATTTGTCCATGGGAGACTCATGTCATGATTGCTGTCCCCAGACGAGCACACGGAGGCCGTATGCCAGGTGCAGGGGATGGCCAGCCCGCTGACACGCAGGCATCTGGAATGCGTGTGTTCTCTGTCCGACGAAGGCAGGTGTCTGCACAGGACATAACCGAACAGTCCGTAATTGTAGCTAAGCCAATCTTCCGGTACCTTAAAAACACACTTCTATAACGATGATGGAAAAATTGCATTGATTAAGAGTAGGGTTGCACAGCCAATTATTGTAATTGCTGTCAATAAGTTGTACACCTGTAAAAAGTTGAATTGGCAGGAGTTTGTGATAGATGTATTTGCAACAATGACAAAAAAAAAAGAGTAGCTGCTGAGGCTGCGTATGTACAACAGAACTCCTCATGGGATTTGGTTCCTTAGTTTGGAGACTTAGGGTCATGGTTTCATGGGACATGCCAGGTAATTGGCCTTATAACATGTTTAGTGCTTCTGTTCTACCTCCTAGTGCTTTGCATAGTGCCCGGGGTCTTAAAAGCTTGCAAGCAGCCATCCAAGCCATAACAATTTGTCTCTATTCACCTAGAGCAACAGAGGAAGAAGCAGAGTCAGGAATAGGAGGAGGATATGGAACATGTGGCTAATGGCCTCTGTGAACAACTGCCTCCTTTGCCATGAGACCGTAAGACCTGGATGGTGCCCAGCTACGATTATTGAACATTTTGATCAAAGATTCTATAGAAGAATCCTGATCAAAAGGGGGAAAATGCAGAATTTCAAATTCGCATAGACTCTAGACTTTCTGGAGCCATGGAGGGTAGATGAAGCCCTGAAACTATTGCCCTGAGATAATCTTTAAACCTTAAACCAAAAATATCCCCTGAGTCATCTTAAAACCAAACAATAGAGTAGCTTACCTAGTAAAAAAGGCCTTCTTCGAGCATTATGCTGTTTTAAGAACTATCTATATGGGATCAAATTGACACCAGCGACTCGAAAGATTAGATAGGAACCTTAGGGGACAGTGAGTTTATGTTAAAGAGAGAGGGACAACTCAGAATAGGAAGGTGAGACTGGTTGCACAACTTGAAGAATGTAATTAATATCACTAAATTGTACATGTAGAAAATGTTGAATTGGTGTATGTTTTGCTGTGTATATTCCCAACAACAACAAAACAAATAAATAAAATTTCGGGAAAAAGCAAAACCACTCTCCTAGTTTAGTGAGTGGGGGCAGAGCATCCAAGGAGTCCTTAAGTAGTTAAAGGAGAGGTAGAAACACTATCATGAAAAGCAGGAGGAAGGTTCTTCCTGGTTTGGCTCATCTGGGGACCAGGGCTGACAGGCCTGCCTTCTGCCCTGCCTCTGTGGCCAGGGTCTTTGGCCCTTGTCTGGGTGTGTGGACGTCACTACAGGCACATTTTAGAAGGTTGCCAAGTCGGGGGCAGGCTGGGAGGTGGCTTCCAGGCAGCTTCCAAAGGCCCGAGCGTCTGCGGCTTGGCCTGACGTCACCGAGGCTTTCCTCTCAGGTGCTGGGGGCTGAAACAGTAGCCCTTTGTTGGCCAGCCGTGGAGGTCGGTTTTAGAAGCTGCAAATGGACAGGAGCCGGCAGCTCCTCCTCTGCTGGGGCCCACAGCAGACACCTCTCTGGTTACTCAGACAGCAGACACAAAAGGTGCAGGGGCTGGGCTCTGCCCTAGAGAGCAGAGGAAGCTGGGGAGGAAGAAGGGAGGCCAGAAAAGTCAGGTAATTTAGACAATAATAAAAGTCACCCATCATTTTATCGTAGGCATCATCACTCTTAAGGTAGACTTTTTTCTTTCATGCATAGATATTTAATTTTTAAGAATCTGAGTGAATTAAAACTAATGTTTTTGGAGAATTGGAGACTTTAGTGAAAATTGTGGCATAGAAGACCTCTGGGGAAGTCACAGAACTGAAGTTCAGAAACCAGTGAATGAAAAATCTTCCTTTTAGTTGCTTGTGGAAATGCCACTTTCCTTTGGCTTCTGTGTCACCCCAGTTGCTGTCTTGATTTTGCAGGGACAGCCAGCTACTAATTTTATACAAATAATTATAGAATCATAGAATTTAGAGCCAGGTCTTTCCCCTGCTACCCCACCGCCAGCATCTTCTGGACAAAGTGGTATTCCTTCCTCTTGAACACTGACAGTCACCTCACTCTCTGAAGGAGCAGCCCAGAGAAGTGCCGGTCGTTCTGATGGTTAGAAAGTTGTTCTTCTGTCCAGCCAAGCGTCTTCCTAAAGGTCTGACCTGAGCAGCAGCCAGATTGATCCTGTTGAAACAAAACCAGGTCCTCTCTCTCCTAGGCTCAGCATCCTTCAGCCACTCCACCATTCCTCACTCATGGAATAGGGGCCAAAGTCCTGAAGCTAGCCTTCCCCACCCTGCCTTCCCCACCTTCCCCCGGCTCTGCCTCTCCCATTCCCCACCTCGTGCGTGGCACCCGGCACATTTGTGGTTGTGAATCCATTGTTTGATTTCCCTTTCATGCCTGTGAACAGGTGGGTTGTCCGGCCCCTCCCTGAAAGCTGTCTTGGTTCTTTGAGATCCCCCGGAAAATCATGTCTGTGTATGCACTGCAGGTAGCGCACTTATTGTTAAGATGCTGAGTGAGATAGTCTTATAAAGCAATGCTTTTGCCTTTTCTAAGAGAGGGGTTAGTGATTTGCCCTGTCACACTCTCAGTCAAGCATCAAACTGATGTTAAAACGTCTGTGTCTTGACATAGACCTGACCAATATCTCCCCTCCTTTGCAGGCAGGCTGATAACCATGCATTAAACACTGATGTGCCAGGTTTTACCTGCACCCTCTCTCATCTCCTCAGCAGCCCTGCAAAAATTATTATTGCCTCTGCTTTGAACATGGGGAAGTGAAGGCAAAGAGCAACTGAGCAGTTTGTCTAAGTTCGGTCGCTGGGTAAGGGGCAGAACTGAACAAACATGTTTCTGACACTTTCTGTTAGTTCTGAGGAGAGAAGTGTGGGTGGGTGTTACTCTCTGGGCACCTATTGACGTTGGGGCCTCTTGACAGCCTGCAGGAAGCTGGCAGCAATCAAGGTTTCTACTTCTAACTCCCTGGGTGAGTGGGAGGCAAAGAAGGAAAGACGGGCTGTCTGGAAACTGGGGGCAGTGCAAGAATTTTCCCTTGGCTTTAAGGCGCTACTTGTAACTTTTCACTTTGTCTGCTTTGCCTTCACACCCTTTCCCTCTTCGGTGAATGCATGTTTTAAGGCATCTCCAAAACCAACCTTGTGTTATTTCTGAGGAAATTTAAGGATTTTGTTTTTCCCTGAGAAGATGGATTTTCATTCTGGTTCCTTCCCATTTCTAAATGGTCAGCTGCGGCCGTGGTGTGGACTACAGTCTGAGGCAGGACTTCTCACTGCCCCTCCGAGCCTTTCTGGGCCACAAAAGTCACCTCTGACACGGATTGGATAGTGTGTCGCCACCTGCTAGAGTTTATATTTTCTGTGGTTCGGGTGGGGATGGGCTGTGGCGGGGTGGAAGGAGGGCTAGAAGGAGGTTGGAAAGTGCTGAGCTGTGTGGGAAGGAGATAAACCAAGGGATGGATTGTGTGGGTTCATTCATTCATTCAGCAAACTTATTGAGCATCTACTATGTGCTGGACATCTGTTTAGTAAAAGATGTGGCTGAGTCCTCAAGAGCCTTGCCATCCTAAGGGGAGACAGCTATGACAGGGAGAAAAATTATGGGTCTGGAAGGAGACGGCCCAGTTCTGAGAGCCTAGGCGGGTTCCCAAGAGAAGAACCCCAGGGCCGTTTCTTGAAGTGTTTGGATTGTGAGTTTCTGTCAGGGGCATGGTTGATATTATTTTCATTAATTCGTAGTACTAAAGCCTGGTAGGAAACTAGAAAAGGGAGGGGGAAGCACCTTTCCTGGAAAGGGAAGGAAGGAAGGGAACTTTTTTTTTTTTTTAAATTGTACTTCAGGTGAAGGTTTACAGAATAAATAGTTTCTCTTGAAACAGTAGTACACATATTGTTTTATGACATTGGTTAACGACCCCACGACATGTCAACCCTCTCCAGGAAGGGAGCTTTTGTTGAGTACTTTCTGTGTGCCTTGTGTGGTTTTAGGCACTTTTTATCTCATTTAATCATCAAAGTTACCCCACGAAGTGTGGACGTTATTATAAGCCATTTGGTGGGCGAGGAAACTAGGATAGTACCTGAGGTGGGATTTCAAGCAAGTATTGGCACCAAAACCCATTCTTTCCAGTTCTACCTCAGAAGAGAGGATGTGGACAGGGTAAAAATGGTCTTGCCATATGGGACCACTGAGACTGCTCGATCATCTTCAGGCTTAGTAGGCGTAGGCCCTGTTTCTGGGGCTGTTGATGCTCTATTTCCTGTTGTACTTGGTGTTTACACAGGAGGGTTTATTTTGTGACAAGTCATTGAGTTGTAAACTTACTATCTGTGGACTTTTCTTTAAGTATGTTATACTTCAGTAAAAATGCTTTTAGTACAATAACACTCCCGAGAAAAGAATGCTGAGGTAATGTTTTTAGAAATCTGTAAAATGTTCTAGCTACTTCTTTGCCTAAATTGGTCATGCATTGTGTGGACAGTAAATGCTAGCCCTTCTTTATGCTTCAGCTAGGGTTGCCTGATTTAACAAATAAAAATACAGGAAGCCCAGTTAGACTTGAATTTTAGATAAACAACGTGATTTTTTTTTTAGTATAAGTATGTCCCATGCAATATTTGGGATATCCTTATACTAAAAAATTATTTGTTGTTTATCTGTGAAATTCAAGTCTGCATGGGACATGCGTCTGCTAAAAAAATTATTTGTTGTTTATTTGAAATTTCAAATTCAGCTGGTTCTCATGTATTTTATTTCTCAACCCCTGTTTGAGCTGAAAATTGGAGACAGTAAGAAATGCAACTGGGCTTTATTTGAGACATCAGAGGATTCTGAGACCAGGTGGAAGAAAATAATCTAGGAGAGAAGTAAATTGGGGCAGGATGGCTGGGCTGGGGGATTCTGAGGTGGTAGAGGGAAATTGAACCAATGTCAAGAGGAGATTGCATTGAATAATCTGGCAGGAAGGGAAACAGTGACGTAAATGTTGTACCACTCAGCCTGCATATAATAGGTTCAAGGCTCTTTCTGCTGAAGGTTGACGTTTATCCTAGATCTTGGGAAACATGCACAATTTTGAGCCTTCTCACAAGGAAAAGTGATGTGAGATGTGATCTAACTTGAGAAACTGGCTTCAAACTCTGGAACAATTTGAGCAAGAAAATAAATAATTGGGTTATAACCCATAGAATAAAATAAATATCCATGACTCTTTACTGATATAAATAAATAAATGGGGGCATTGCTGATTTTTTTCCTTAGGAAAAATTCCATTAAATTACTGGGTCAAATGGTGTAAATGTTTTTTAAGGCTTTTTGATCTATTTTGCCAAACTGCCCTTTGGAAAGGTGGTACGCGTGAGATTTCCACTAACTGTACGACGGTGCCGTTTTCCCTACACCCTCAATGCCACTGTTGTTTTCATCATTTGCCGCCTTTGCCAATTAGTGAGCATTGGCATCACGTCTTTGTATTCGACTCTTAAGGTGGACCATCTTTTCATATGCTGATTGGCATTCCTGTTTCAGACCAGGGTTGAGAAAGCTAACTGGCCTCAGTGTGGAGAAATGAAGTGATAGGCCTCCTTAGGAAGGAGGGGAGGGACAGAGAGAAGGTTATATGCCCAGAGCTGCAGGACTGGGTTACTCTGGTGGCTGTACCAGTTGCTGTTGTGTCAATTCCGACTCATGGTGACCCCATGCGTGTCAGAGTGGAAATGTGTTCCATAGAGTTTTCAATGGCAGATTTTTCGGAAGTAGATTTCCTGGCCTTTCTTCCAAGGCGCCTCTGGGCGTTAACAGTTTGTACTCCCTGGGGACTCCTGGAATTTGTAGGAGGACTTAATGTAGGACTTGGTGGTGGGGGTGCAGGGCCAGCCTGGGTGATATCTTGAACTTCTTTTCCTCTGGGCAATGGAGGGCAGGAATCTCTTCAGGCCAGAGAATGGTAGTGTCCTGGGGCAGAAGTGAAGCTGCAGGTAGCCCTTGCCTGGCAAGCTCAGGCGTACAGTGATTGGGAAATTGCATTAGAAACTTCCTTTTCCACTGCTCTGAAGTGAAGCCATTGTTGATTTTGAGGCCACGTGTGTTTTAATGGCAGCTTCAGAGTGAAGAAAGTACACTGGTGCAATTACCCCGTAGCCCGGAATGGCCTTAAATACTTCCTTTGTGGCTTTGATGATAGTTTCACCCACGGACTCAGGAACTACAGGGTATGCAGGCGAGAGGGCAGAGGACAGAGGAAGGGAAGCTCAGAGCTCGAGGTTGGATGAAGTTCGTTTGCATTACCTACATCCGCAGTTCTCAGCCTTGATGCACATTAGAATCACCTGAGGAGCTTTGATCCCACCCCCAAAATGGACCCAGAGTCTCTGGAGCTAGTGTTGGGCATCTGCCCATTAATTCTGTGCAGTGTACTTGAGAACTGGTGATCTGCATCTTAGTAAGGAGTCCAACACCAACCACCTCCGGGTATTTTTTGTGAACTTGGAATGTGGCTAGAAGGAAGATCATTGTCTGGGTCATGGGTCAGCTGTGTCCCAAAGGCTTGGCTCCTCTTCCAGAATCTGCTGATGCCCTGAGCTGCCCAGAGCAGTAGAGGTCCACAGGCTGCAACCTTCGGCTGAGAAAGAGCCTAGCTAACTTGTGCCTGGATTGGTTCATGCAAATGCACTTTGAGGCTCCCCATAGACCTTGACTGAATGCTCTGACCCTTGCCCCAGCCCCTTTTCAGCACATTGTAGGAGGTTCATGGCTGCATGATCCCACAGAATATGCAGCATCCATGCAGAGCTAAAGCTTGCGATGTTCAGAGGGAGGGGACCATTCTGAAAGGCCTTCCTCCCTCATGGAGAGAGGAGCAGCCACCACCCGGACTAGCTGGGGGCTGAGCTGAGGGTGTGCAGGGCCACAACCCATTGGCTAGCCTGATGGAGCCTTTTAACTTAGAACCTTTCATAACAGCAGCAGATGCTGGCTTGGCCATCATGCAGGTTGACCGTGGATGCATTTGGAGGAGGGCCTCTGGGGTCCTCCCATCCACAAGAAGAGGCAGGGATTCTGCTCCAACCAAACCTCACCCTCAAGCTGCCTTGCTGGCCTCTTCGTTTGTAAATCCTGCCTTTTCGAGAGAGTAGGGCAGCTCCATGGCCCTAAACCAAGTTGGTTTTTTGGCTTTGGGTGTACGGGAGATAATTTAATACCAGTTGAGGATAACTTGCTTCATGTGGAACACTGCCAGGCCAGGCTGGAGGGGTTGGGGGCGGGTGTCTGCACTTGATCAGTTACCCTGTGTTACTGGTTTTCATATAATCTTCCTGGGACTCCTGCTGGGCGGGGACGTCCCATGGGGCAGAGTGGGCTCTGTGTCACAATAAACCATAGTGGTTTCCCTTTTATCTCTTGTATATATTTGGAGTTCGGCGGATAATTTTCTAGGCAAAAGTTTTTACCCCGTTAAACAGTTTGAAAACCGTTGTTGTGCACAAAGAGCGTTAAGGCCAGCCTGCTTCAGATTTCACCACTGCCTTAATATGGGGCTGAAATGACAACAATGGCAATGATGACAACAACAGTAATAAAAAAATGCCAAATTCTCTTAGTCGAACTTTTCATTCACTTCTGTTGTTGTTAGGTGCCGTCGAGTCGGTGCCAACTCATAGTGACCCCATGTACAACAGAATGAAGCACTGCCCGGTCCTGCGCCATCCTCACAATCGTTGTTATGCTTGAGCCCATTGTTGCAGCCGCCGTGGCAATCCATCTTGTGGACGGTCTTCCTCTTTTTGGCTGGGGCCCTGGTGGTGCAGTGGTTAAGAACTATGGTTGCTAAGCAAAAGGTCGGCAGTTCAAATCCACCAGCCACTCCTTGGAAACCCTACATGGCAGTTCGACTCTGTCCTGTAGGGTTGCTGTGAGTCGGAATGGACTTGATAGCAACGGGTTTGGTTTTTTTTTTTCTACTCTACCAAGTGTGATATCCTTCTTCAGGAATTAGTCCTTCCTGATAACATGTCCAAAGTATGTGAGACAAAGTCTCACCATCCCCACTTTTAATGTGCATTCTGGCCGTACTTCCTCCAGCACAGATTTGTTCATTCTTCTGACAGTCCGTGGCATAGTCGATATTCTTCACCAGCGCCATAATTCAAAGGCGTTCTTCTTCAGTCTTATTTATTCATTGTCCAGCTTTCACATGCATATGAGGCGACTGAAAACACCATGGCTTGGATCAGGTGCACCTTAGTCCTTAAAGTGGTCCCTTTGCTTTTTAACACTTTAAAGATATTTTGCAGCAGATTTGCCCAACGCAATGTGTCTTGTATTCTTGACTGCTGCTTCTGTGGACACTGATGGTGGATCCAAGCAAAATGAAATCCTTGACAACTTCTGGTGAATCAGAAAGCTCTCAGTAGAGCTTGTTGTATCATTTTGGCCTCTTAAAGGACATTAAAAAACCAAAAACCAAACCAGTTGCCATTGGGTGGATTTTGACTCATGGCAACCCCATGTGTGTCAGAGTGGAACTGTGCGCCATAGGGTTTTCAGTGGCTGATTTTTCAGAAGTAGATCTCCAGGCCTTTCTTCCAAGGTGCTTCTGGATGGACTCGACCCTCCAGCCTTTCTGTTAGCAGCTGAGCCCTTAAGTGTTTGCATCACCCAGGGGCAACTTAAGGGACATTACATTACAATCAATCAGTGTTGTAATGTTTGCAGTTGGTACTCACTTTTCTTCTCTATCACGTGGAGGCCTGTGTATAACGCTCTAGACAACTAACTGCCCAAGGCCCAGGCCTGCCCAACTATAGCCTCCCAGATGAGAACCAGTCAACGGGGATTCATTGAGTGATTTTTTTTTGCTGTTCAGCACTGCCTAAGGCTTTGGGAGGGGCAAATGGTGTGAGAGGTAGGGTCCCCATCTTCCAGGAGGCTCTGCTTGGGAACTGCCCTGGCAGACTGGGCCACATCACTCAGACGATCTTGGAGCCCTTCAGGAAGAAGGCTTGGTCCTCTGGAAACTCTGCAGTCCACTGTAGGCCCTGCCTGCTGTCCCGGGTGTGCAGGGACTCCCTTCTCTGACCCCTTCCTCTCCAACACCACGTCACTTCCTATCACCTCCCTGCGGCCCAGCGGCTGTGGCTGTCACTTTAATCTTCCCACAGTCTTACCTCTGGCTTTCCTGTCTCTGTGTCTTTGCTTTTCTTTTTCCTGAATCTAGAATGCCCTCCTGACTGTGGCTTTTGAATGCATCCAGTGCTTACATGGGATCTACTGTTTGTAAGGCCCTATGTTTTCCTGCCACTTGTGGGGGTATTAAAATATACATCCAGGTCCTGACCTCAGTGAGCTTAGTTTTTGGTCCCTGAGAGGAGGCGGGCACTGCTAGCCCCACCTGGCAGAAAACCATAAGCTGCAAACTTGAAGTGAAGGGGAAAGTGCTGGAATGGTCCTTGGTGGCTCTTTGCCTTCTATTCTATGCTATTACACAAGGAAGTGGTTATGCAAGCCCTTTCCTGTGGGAATATTATGATTTTTAAAAGAACCCCCACCCCTGTCTGTTGACTGTTAATGATGTTTCAAAGCTCACCCTCAATTCCTGAGCTTGGCAGGTAATCCTGTGAAACAGAGGCCCTAGGTGCTCACAGCTTTCTCCTGTGGCCCCTCTGTGCCCAGGACCCCTTGAGCCTCCTCCCTGAGGGGATGGGGGCAGGAGCTGCAGCAAGATGGAGCTCTGCTCCCCAGAGTGAGGTGGTGTTTGTGGAGTCCTTGGTGCCCAGAGTCTGTGAAGACACTAAGTTTTGGGGATGTGCAGAGCTCCCTTTACCTCTTCTTCCCCCTTATTCCCATAGTCCCTCTTATAAAGGCAGTGGGGTGACTGGAAAGGGCACAGTGGTCAGGCTTTGGGCATTCTGCTTAGTCTCTGAACATCAGTCTCTTCATCTGTGAAATGATGATAATAATAGGGCTGTTATTAAATAAGGAAGTACGTATAAATTGTCTAGCAGAGTGCTTGGCACATATGACGTTTAATAAATGCCCATTCTGAAAACGGAGTAACATACCAGATTTACCCTGCCACATGAAACAACAAAACACCAAGACAAAATATGTGAACCAAAGGTTTTCATGACACTGGCTATCAGGCAGCGAAGGACACTGATCCTTGAGAGGCATGAAGTTAAGGAAATGAGCCCTAGAGTTGCCCCAGTTTCTTGCCTTGAAGGGTGTCTAGGCCTTGGCACAGGGAGGCAGAGCATAGCGGACTCCTTGTGTTAAAATGGGCTGAGAGTTCAGGGAAACCAAGGCAGCTTGAGTATATGGGGCTTCAGCAAAATCTTTCTTTGCAAGCAAGTATCTGATAAGGGACTTGTATCTAGATTATATAAGGAATTCTCATTACTCAATGATAAGAAAATAACCCCTTCCCTAAAAATATTGGGCAAAAGACTTGAACAAGCACTTCACCAAAGAAGATATAGAATAGCAAATAAGTACATGAAAAGATGTTCCTGCTTAACATCAGTTAGTCATTAGAGAAATGCAAATTAAAACCACCATGAGATACTACTACATACCTATTGAAAAAACCCAAACCCACTGCCATCGAGTCGATTCCGACTCCTAGTGACCCTACGGTACAGTGTAGAACTGCCCCATAGGGTTTCTAAGGCTGTAAATCTTTACAGAAGCAGACTGTGGCACCTTTCTCCTGTGGAGCAGCTAATGGGTTCAAACCTCCCAGCTTTTGCATAGCAGCTGAGCACTTTAACCACTGTGCCACCAGGGCTCCTTTTATAAACCCTTAGAATGGTTAAAATTTAAAAGACTGATCATAGCAAATGTTGGCAAGGATGTGAAGAAACTGGAACTCTAATCAGTTGCTGGTGGGAATGTACAATGATAAAACTTCTTTGGAAAACAGCTTGGCATTGTGAGGTGAAGAATTAACTTTATCCAAAGAATTTGGCATTTGTCCGCCATTCCTGGAAAGTAATCTCTGAACTTTGATTGGAATGCCTTTATTATTCACGGAAGGCCCTCTACCTGGCCCCACCTGATATTTCATGCTAACGAGATAACTCACAATGGGGTAGCCATTCTAGAAATACCCACAAGGTAATATCAGCTCCACCTTAGAGAAGGGAAGGAGTTGGAGATTGAGCTCAATCACATTGCTGATGATTCAGTCAATGATGGTTATGTAATGAAATCCCAATAAACATTGTGAACACCAAAGCCCAGGTAAGCTTCTCTGGTTGACAATACTCTTGGCTCATTGAAGTGCCAGGAGAGTGACATGTCCTGACTCCACGGGGAGAGGACAGGAAAGCTTCATGTTTAGGACCCTCTCAGTCCTCGCCCTATGCATGTCTTCCTTTGGCTCGTTCTGGTCTGTATCCTTTTTGCTATAATAAAGCTGTAATCGTAACTACAGCGATTTCTTGAGTTCTGTGAGTTCTAGCAAGTTACTGAACCTGAAGGGGTAGTGTGAACTCCTGAATTTGGAGCCAACTGGTCAGAAGTAAGGGTGGCCCTAGGAACGCTGGAACTTGGGCCTCGTGTCTGTAGTATGGAGCAGACTTGGTAGTCTGGAGGACTGTGCCTTAACGTGTGAAGTTTGGTCCAATTCTGGATAGAAGGGGTTGTTGTTGTTGTTAGGTTCTAACTCATAGTGACCCTATGTACAACAGAACAAAACACTGCCGGTCCTTCGCCATCCTCACAATGCTTGTTATGCCTGAGCCCCTTGTTGTAGCCACTGTATTAATCCATCTCATTGAGGGGCTTCCTCTTTTTTGCTGACCCTCTACTTTACCAAGCATGATGTCCTTCTCCAGGGACTGGTCCCTCCTAATAACATGTCCAAAGTATGTGAGACGAAGTCTCGCCATCCTCACTTCCAAGGAGCACTCTGGCTGTATTTCTTCCAAGACAGACTTGTTCATTGGTATAGTCAATATGCTCTGCCAGCACCATAATTCAAAGGCATCAGTTCTTCTTCGGTCTTCCTTATTCATTGTCCAGCTTTTGCATGCATATGAGGCAATTGAAAACATCATGGCTTGGGTCAGGTGCACTGATTTTTCAGGGATTTTCTTAGAATAAAATGCACACTGTCTTAGTTATCTAGTGCTGCTATAACAGAAATACCACAAGTGGATGGCTTTAACAAACAGAAGTTTATTCTCTCACAGATTAGGAAGCTAGAAGTCCAAACTCAGGGTACCAGCCCCAGGGGAGGGCTTTCTCTCTCTGTCTGCTCTGGGGAAATGTCCTTGTCGTTAATCTTCCCCTGGTCTAGGGGCTTCTCAGTGCAGGAACCCCAGGTCCAAAGGATGTGCTCAGCTCCCAGCACTTCTTTCTTGGTGTTCTGGGCTCCCCATCTCTCTGCTCACTTCTGTCACCTTTTATCTCTTGTTAAATAAAAAGTGATGCAGGCCACACCTCAGCGAAATTCCCCTTATATCAGACCAGGGATGTGACCTGAGTAAGGGTGTTGCATCCCACCCTAATCCTCTTTAACATAACCTAATCTTGCTTCATTAACCACAGGCAGAGATTAGGATTTACAACACATAGGAAAATTGCATCAAATCACAAAATGGAGGACAATCACACAATACTGGGAATCATGGCCTAGCCAAGTTGACGCATATTTTAGGGGGACACAATTCAATCCATAACACACACCTACCGTATAATCCAGCCACTCCATTCCTAGGTATTTAGCTAAAAGAAAGGAAATATGTCTGTAGAAACACTTGTACACAAATGTTGATAGCAGCTTTATTTGTAGCCCAAAACTGGAAGCAATCCAAATGTCCTTCAGTAGATGCGTGGATAAACCAATTACGGTCCCTCCGCGCAATGGAATAGTACTCAGCATTAAAAAGGAATGAACTCTTGATACATGCAACAACATGGATGAAGCTTAAAATAATTATGCTGAATAAAAAAAAAAAAGATTAAAAAAAAAAAGTACAGTTGGCCCACCATCTCTGCAGGCTCTGCATTTGTGGATTCAACCAACCACGGATTGAAAATATTTAAAAAGAAAGTTCCAAAAAGCAAAACCTGAATTTGCAGCTCTCTGAGCGCTGCGCTGAATGCATGCAAATGAAGGGATGTGTAAGCATCCCCTGCTGTAGCCTCCTGCTGTCTCACAGATCCTCAGTCTCTCTCCAGCACTCGTTGTTTGAGCGTTGTTCACCTCAGGGCTCATTCCTTCACTGCTTGTGTTGTGTGCATCCTTTGTTTCTGTGAAAAATGGGCTCCTAAAAAAGCAATGAAGTGGTCAAAGCTATTCCTCCAAGGCTACGTGTGAGGGGTTGAGGAGAGCGAGAGGAAGGAGTGTCAGGCTAGGAAGGGTTGGCTGGCCAGCTCTGTGAAGCACTACAGCCTCCAGAACTTCAAGATTGCAGGCAGATCAGCATCACCTGATGCCCGGGCAGTGTCATCGTTCCCAGAGGAGCTTAAGAAACTCATAGAGGGGAAAGGCTGCCTTCCAGAGCAAGTCTTCAATTTGATAAAACAATTATTTACATTTAGGTTGTAATAGGCATTATAAGTAATCCAGAGATAATTTAAAGTCTATGGAAGGATGTACATAGGTTATATGCAAATACTGTGTCATTTTATATAAGGGACTTGAGCATCCACGGATTTTGGTATCTGCTGGGGTCCTGGAACCAATCTCCCACGGACTGTACACACTGTAGATTCTATTTATATAAAACTCCAGAAAATACAAAGTATAGTGGCAGAAATCAGAGCAGTGGCTGCCTGGGGATGGGAGGGAGGAAGGGATTACAAAAAGCATGAAGGTTCACTATCTTGATTGTGGTGATGATGTCACGGGTGCATGCAAATGTCAAAATTTATTAAATTGCACAGTTGAAATTTGAGCAGTATATTATACCTCAACAAAACTGTTTTAAAAAAGATCACTCTGGCTACAGTTTGGGAAGTAGATTAAAAAGCAGTGAGTCTAAATGCAGGAGGAAGTGCCCTTCCCTTGCTCTCTTCTCCTAAAAGCTGAGTTCTTTCTTCCCCTTACTGTCCTGGCTTTTGAACTTGGAATATTATAGTTATCGATGATTACATTTTCTTACTATCTGATGTTGGACATTTCTTTAAAATCCTGTCACATCAGGGCCATGTGAAAACCAAAACCCAAACCAGTTACCGTCAAGTCCATTCTGACTCATGGCAAACCCCATGTGTGTCAGAGTAGAACTGTGCACCATAGGGTTTTTAATGGCTGATTTTTTGGAAGTAGATCACCAGGCCTTTCTTCCATGGTGCCTCATGGTGAACTGAAACCTCCAACCTTTTCGTCAGCAGTCAAATTCATTAACTGTTTGCCCACCCAGGGGCTCCTCGTGTGAAAACAGAGGGCGCCTAATAGCCTTTTCTTTTTTTTTTCCTCTCTATTTCTTTTGTTTTTGTTTTTAAATAATATTTTGTTGTGTTTTCAGTGAAGGTTTATACAGCAGTTTAGGTTCCCATTCAGCAATTTCTACACAAATTGTTCAGGGACATTGGTTACATTCTTCACAGTGCATAAACATTCTCATTATTTCCTTTCTGGTTGTTGCATTTCCATTAGTCTGATTGCCCTGCCAGGTTACATTCTCATCTTTGTTTTAAAGTGATTGTTGACGGATTGGTTCTTTTTTTTCTTTTTGTTGAGCCCGATCCTCACCTCAGCCCTGGCCACTTAGTGAACTTACAGAGCAGGTTTCTAGGTGAGACTGGTCAGCTGACCGTGCACTGTAGCAGATCTGGTTTCCTGGTTCCTTGGAGGGCCTTCCCCAAGGCAGTCATCTTGCTCACCATCCTGTGGCCTGTGTCTGCTTGAGAGCCTGGCTCTGAGACAGTGATAGAGAAGTGTTTATGAGGTGAATGAATGGTTTCCTGATTCATCAAAGGTCAGTCAGGAGGCACTGAGCTGCAGGGTCCCTGGCAGTGGGGCAGGAAGAACTGAGGTTCGCCTGTCCATGAGGTGAGGATAGCCTTGTGGTTGAGGTCACAGGCAGAAAGATGGCCAGTGTGCGGGAGGATGAGACAGAAGAGGAAGCAGGCTAGGGTGGTCGATAGGAGGCCCTGGGGCCAGACTGATCTCAGGCCTGTATCCCTGATTGTGTTGGGGATAAGGAAGTGGTAAACTCTCCTTATGGGACACCACACGTGTGAATAGCCACCATGGCAAACCAGACAGGAATAGTTAAAATGAGCCTTCAAGGTTGGTGGTAATGGCAGAACCCTGCCGTCTTTACGTGTCTCTCCTAGGTGGGCACTATTGATTTAGAACCTGGGCTCAGATTCCGTGTCTCAAACCTACCTACCGTGTGACCTTTGGCAAGTTACAGGACCTTTCTAGAACTTGAGCTTTAGAAAGGGGACGGAAGGAGCTCGGTCGCTGGATAAAAACTCTCAGCACAGGGTCTGGCCCGTGGTAGGTACATAATTTCCTAGAATTTGAAATTTACTTTGTTTCCCTGGGTGGTGTAAACAGTTAACGCACTCCACTGCTAACCAAAAGGTTGGTGGTTTGAGTCCACCCACAGGTGCCTCAAAGAAATGCCTGGTGATCTACTTCAAAAAATCAGCCAAAACCCTGTGGGGCGCAGTTCTACTCTGACACACATGGGGTCGCCATGAGTCGGTATCAACACGACGGCAACTGGATGGTTGGTTAGAAAGAAAAGTAGATCTGTTTCCTGTCCATTAAATCCTTTTCTATGCATATACCACAAGCCACAAAGGTGAAATATTTTCCTACCTATTTGGCTTCTGACGGGATCTTCCTTGCTTCAGAACTGACCTTTTAGAACATAAGTAGCTTCCTTCCTTGCTTTGTATCTGGTCTCAATTGTCAGAGTGCTGAGAAAGGATGTCAGTGGCCCAAAGGAGCCAAGCGGCAGGACTAAAGAGAGAGTGAGGCGGTGGCTGAAGACAGGAGGTCACAGCCCTCAGATAAAGAGGAAACCAGGAGCGTGTGTCACTGGGCTGGGCGAGGAGGGAGAGAAGGAAGGCCCAACATCGAGAGATAAAGTAGCAGGAAGTCCAGGGAGGCCTGGGCTGCTGTCTGAGCGCCCGCATGCCCACTCGGAGATGCTTCCATCTTTCTGTTATAGCAGAGGTTAGAGAAGTAGTCTAATTTTATTCCCCAGACTCCATCAAGATGAGTTCACATCTTCATTCTGAGCCAGTGGTGTTCCACTGACTCATGAGATGTACTTAGGGTTTCGTTTCTGGTAAGCTAACTAGAAGGCTGGTCCTCGTTGTGTGTCCATCCTGTGGATGGGGGGAAGGGGCGACCACGCCACACTGAGCTGTGGAGCCTCACAGCTCTGCTGCTGTTTGCAGTTAACGTTCCTACTGTGGGTTCAGCAAAGAGGCACAAAGATAATGGGCAAGAAATGTTGGATCTAGGGGTGCTTTGTTCCAAGTTCTTTTTTCTTTTTTTTATTGTACTTTAGTTGAAGGTTTACAGAACAAATAGTTTCTTATTAAACAGTACACATATTGTTTTATGACATGTCAACACTCTCCCTTCTCAACCTTGGGTTCCCTATTTTACCAGCTTTCCTGTCCCCTCCTGCCTTCTAGTCCTTGTCCCTGGACTGTTGTGCCCCATTAGTCTTGTTTTGTTTTATGGGCCTGTCTAATATTTGACTGAAAGGTGAACCTCGAGAGTGACTTCATTACTGAGCTAAAAGGGTGTCCGGGGGCCATACTCTCAGGGTTTCTCCAGTCTCTGTCAGGCCAGTAAGTCTGGTCTTCTTTTGTGAGTTATAATTTTGTTCTACATTTTTCTCCAGCTCTGTCCGGGACCCTCTGTTATGATCCCTGTGAGAACAGTCAGTGGTGGTAGCCGGGCACCATCTAGCTGTACTGGACTCAGTCTGGTGGAGGCTGTGGTAGTTGCGTTCCATTAGTCCTTTGGACTAATCTTTCCCTTGTATCTTGTTTTCTTCATTCTCCCTTGCTCTCAAAGGGGTGATGTTCCTTGTTCTTGAGTGGAATTATGTTCATGAGGGTATCGCGTTGCCGTTACACCTTGTTTGGTTTGAGTGTGCTTTGGCTGCTTCCTGACAAACCAGCCTTGGTTGCTTGTTGTAAAGGTTTATAGTCAGGTCAGCCAGGGGACTTGGGACAGAGTGGTCTGGAAGTGGACTCGATATCTCAGCTCCCTCATGCTGCTGTAACACAAATACCACAAGCAGGTGGCTTTAAAGAACAGAAACCTATCTTCTCACAGTTTAGGAGGTTAGATGTCCAAGTTCAGAGTACGTGCTTTAGGAGAAGGCTCTCTCTCTGTTGGCCCAGGGGGAAGGTCCCAGCCTCAGCTTGTGTTGCCCCGGCATTCCTCGGTTCCTTGGCGATATTCACGTGGCATCTGTCTTACCCCCGTTTGTGCTTGCTTGTCTCTGTGTCTATGTTGCTCTTTATAACCCAGAAGAGATTAGGTTGAGGACACCCCCTACACTGACATGATGTCATTAACACAACAAAGAAAGCCCTGTTCCCAAATAGGATCACTTCCACTGGTTGTTGTTGTTTTAGTTGCCTTTGAGTAATTCTGACTCATGGTAGCCCCACGTGTGCCGAGTAGAACTGCTCCGTAGGTTGTCAATGGCTGTGACCTTTCAGAAGCAGATCACCAGGCTCGTCTTCCAGGGTGCCTCTGGGTGAGTTTGAATTGCCAACTTTTCAGCTAGTAGTTAAGTGCTTAACTGTTTGCACCACCCAGGGACTCCCTTCCACAGGTATAGGGGTTAGGATTCCAACACATATTTTGGGGGGATGTGATTAAATCCATAACACACGTCATCACCAAATAGTGTAATAAATAACTTGCCACTGCCTGATACTGGGCACCTTTTTGGAGTGCGTTCTTCCCCAGCATCACATCTGAATTATACCGTAGCCTGGTGCTGAGCAGTTCTGCTTCTGTGTACTAAATGGGTGTCAAGGGCATACTAAGTGCACTTTATCAGTGGCTGAGGGTGTTCAGAGTTCAATAAGACTTTGAACCTCTGTAAAGGATGCTTACAGGGGAGGTGGACTTGTATGCCTAAGATACAAGGGAGTGAGTATCCGGAAAGGAGAGAGGGGAACGGACAGCGTGGAGCTACCTAGGAATACGATGCAACTCAACACTGCTTTGTGAGCACTGCAGAGTCCACAGTCAAGATACGGCCCCTACCAGAAGGGACTCCCAGTGCACTAGGAGAGGCAGACAAATGCACAGGCAACCAGTCACCTACCATAGTGAGGGAAGTGTCCAGTGGTGGACTCACCAGTGCCATCGCTTCCACAGCCACACGCTCCCAATGCCAGAGGCCCAGAGGCCCCACCTGACCAGCCTGGCTCAGTGCCCTCTCTGCTCCAGCAGCAGCCGTGAGCACCACTGGTTTCTAGAGTTATGAGCCTGCTTAAATGAGCCTTCAAGATGAGTGGTAATGGCAGAACCCTGCCAACTTCACGGGTCTCTCCTAGATAGGTGCCAGCAGCTCTGAGTGTGCCAGGAAAGGAGTACGTTTTGCCCAGAACTATTGTATTTCCTGGCTTGAGAGCAACTGAGAGCGTATATGAAATAATTGGACAAAAAGATATCCTGATGCCTCCTAGTTACTTGCCAGTTTCAATTTCATAGCAATGACATGCTCTAATACTTTCACACACACGTACGCACGCATAATTTCGTAGCCATTAAGGAGGATAAGGAAGGGAAGGGTCTGGGGGAACTTTCTAGGGTGTTGGAAACATACCTTGATTAAGGTGTGTGTTACATAGGTCATTTGTCAAAACTCGTTGAATGCTGGATTTGTGACGTGTGTTTTTGTTGTTTATAAATTTTTCCTTAAAAAACGGACTGTAAATAAAAAATGAACTTGTAGTTAATGATACATAGGCTGAGGTGTCTAAAGATGAGATGGACTGATGTCTGCAACCTACCTTGAAATGCAGAAAAAATAAGGTGGATTGTTGAATTGATGTTGTTGTGTGCCATCGAATCGATTCTGACTCATAGTGACCCTATAAGACAGAGTCGAACTGCCCCATAGGGTTTCCAAGAAGTGGTTGGTAGATTCAGACTGCCAGCCTTTTGTTCAGCAGCCAGGCTCTTAACCACTGTGCCACCAGGGCTCCACTGAATTGATAGAGGGATGGATAGCAAAATGTCAATTATAGAATTGAGGTGGTGGGTTTATGGGTATCTACCATGTGATTCTTTCAACTTTTATGCTAGGTTGAAAGTTTCAAAAGTAAAGTGTTGAAACAGAAGAACTGCAAATAACCAATACTTAACGTTCTCTAGAGCTTTCCATAACTAATTCCCCTAGTAGTTTTCTTGGATGACACAATTCTATTCCTACAGACTGCCTCTCCTTACTTCCTAGAGTCGGTGAAGAGTTTGGGCTGAGGGCCGGTGGCTTCCTGTTTTCACTTTGAACCAGAGGGATGCATTAACTTGGACTTCATTTGATGGCGACGAAGCTTCTCAATTTGAACTCTGGGAACACAGTGCTTTCTACCCTGTAGGCAGAAGGCTGGGACTCTGAAGCCCAAGAACTGCTTGATGATTGAAAAAGCCTGGGTTGATCTTGTTCATGGACCCTGAGATCCCGGGAGGCCTGGAACTTCTTAGAGAGTTCATTTTATGCCAGAGCAGCTTCTTGCTGAATGTAGCAATATCATTATCCTTATTCTTTATATCCCTATTTATTGAACATTTACTAGCTGACAGGCCCTGTGCCAAGCACTCTGTGTATTCTTTCATAGTAACCCTATAGTAGGATTCTTACAGCCCCATTTTATAGACAGCCAGATGTCACGGAGTTTAAATCATCTGCCCTAGTCTGTCAGTTTGTGGTACTGTGGTGGCTTGAGTGTTGCTGTGATGCTGGAAGCTATGCTGTCCGTATTTCAGATGCCAGCAGTGTCACCCATGGTAGACAGGTTTCAGTAGAGCTTCCGGACTAACATAGACTAGGAAGAAAGTCCTGACCATCTACTACCGACAGTTAACCAATGAAAACCTTATGGATCATAATAGAATATTGTCTGATATAGTGCTGGAAGATGAGCCCCCTGATTGAAAGGCGCTCACAATACACTGGCAACAATTGCGGACTCAGACATACCAACCATCATGAAGATGGCACAGAACTGGGCAACGTTTTGTTTTGTTATAGATAAGGTTGCCATGAGTCAGAGCCAACTCGATGGCAGCTAACAACAACAGGTCACATAGCTAGTAAATTGTGGGCAGATGAATTCTTTAGAACTTTTTGGTTTACAAAGCAATCTTCTTTGCTGTAGCTCCTGACACATTCCAGGCAGGTAAAACTAACCTCTACTTTCTAATTAAGAAACTGACATTCAGAGAATTGAATGGGTTAACCCAAACCACGTGGGTAGTCAGTGGGTGGGAGGCTCAAGGTTGGAACCTGGCTCTTCAGTTTCTGGTTCGTTTTTCATGTCATCTTGTTACCTTCAGAGCCAGAGAGCTGGAGAGGATGAGGAAGGAGTCATGGCAAAGGTCTAGAGGGACTTGAATGGACAGAAGGGCACGGGTGGGGGTGTGCCAGGCGGGGGAACCACATCCTTAAAGGCTAAGAGCTAGAATGATGGGGGTTTCTTTGGGGGATGGAGGGAAAAGCAGCCTGGCCGCCCTAGCACAGGATGAATAGACAGGTGAGCCAAGGGTGGAGGGCAGTGACAAGCCCAGAGCTGGGGGCTCGGGGCCTGATGCCTTTTGTAAAAAGTGGGAATGATCCACCCTAGTTGGGGGGTTTCCACTGAGGATTACATGAGATATTTCAGTTGAACTATGTTTGGCATATTGTAGCCACTCCTGCAATTTTTGGACTTTTCTTGTGAACTTTGAAAGCTTTGAGTGAAGGAGTGAGTTGACCAGGCGGAGGTCTTCTGAACATTCACTTGACAGTGTGGATGGCAGCATGGGACAGGGAGGGACAGCCTGAAGTCCAGCCCGAAGAAGGACAAGCATTATTTCAAGGGAGTACTCCTTGGGGTTTGGTGAGCGGTTGGTTGTGGGGACGGATGTGCGCTTTGCTGTTTCCATTGGCTTTTTTGTGACTGAGTTTGGACTGTCTCTCCCCCCAACTCACTGATGTGTTCTTGCCCTTGCAGGAGCCTGTGTGAAATGCAGCAAAGGGGTCTTTGGGGCCGACCAGGCCTGCCAGGCCATGGGGAACCTCTACCACGACACGTGCTTCACCTGTGCGGCCTGCAGTAAGTGTGTGTGTGTCTGAAAATGGTGTGAGAGCAGTGTCTGACCTCCTCCAACTTCACGAGGGGGAAAGGAGAATCAAGGTCAACAGCCCAAGGCTGATTCCTACAAGGCAGAGGCCAGACAAGCCTCCTCTCTTCACTGTCTACTAATTCTGACACCAACTGTCCCTCACACAGCACTCGCTACCTCTCTGCTGGCTTCGATAATTTATTGCAGTGGCCACACAGAACTCACAGACCATGCTCACAATTATGGGTTTATTAGGGAAGTAACAGTTCCAATTCAGGCTCAGGAACACTCAGGATACAGTTCTTTAATTAGGACAGCCTCTCCCCAGCTGTGGTCACGGTCACACCTCTCCCTGGCCCTTGGCCTCTGCCCATAGGCACTCAGCTTCCTCTCTCCATGGGCTGGGAAGCCCACCGCCACCGTCTCCTGCTGCCAGGTGGCTCCTTCCTTGGTGGTGGTGGGCTCCTCCTCTCTGCTCTGGAATTGGCTCTCTATTAAGGCATAGCTGACCGGTCCCCTCGCTGGGCCACAATTATCTTATTTGCACAGCCCCACCCAATCCCCTGGGTGGGAGTTACAAGACCATGGCTAGAAAGGCCACACACAAAAGTAATTAACTGCACTGCAGTGTATGTGTATGTGTGTGTGTGTGAGAGAGAGAGAGGTGGGACGTCAGGATCAAGGGAGATGTCTGAGTCTGTTAGTGCTGCTATAGCAGAGCTATCACAAGTGGGTGGTTTTAAAGAACAGAAATTTATTTTCTCACAGTTTGGGAGACTGGAAGTCTGAATTCAGGGTGCGGGCTTTAGGGGAAGGCTGTCTCTGTCCACTCTGGGGGAAGATCCTGGCCTCAGCTTCTCTAGCGTTCTTCTCGGCCTTTCTTGGAGAGCTCCACGTGGCAGCTGTCTCTCCTCCGTTTGTGCTTGCTTGTCTCTGTGTCTTTGTTGCTCTTTTTAAATCTCAGAAGTCATTAGATTTAAGACACGCCTTACACTGATATGGCCTCATTAATATAACAGAGAAAACCCTATTCCCAAATGGGGTTACAACCACCCGTACAGGGGTTAGAATCCTAACACATAGTTTGGTGGAACACAATTCAATCCATAACAAAAGGGAAGATCGTCCTTCCCTATGGGTACCTGGCCCATGGCCCTCCTCAGTCCCACAGAAAGGCGGACAGTTCCTTTAGAGCAGGGCTTCTTACACCAGGGTAAGGTGACTTATCACTGGGTACCAGAGATTGCCTGTGACATCCTTTGGCGATAAGTTGGAGTGAGTTCAGAGCAATCCTTGATAACATCAGAGTTCGTAATTCATGGCACAGGTCTCAGACCTTGGGTTGGATAGGGGAGGGAAGTGCTGGGGAATGCACCATCACCTGCCCTCCTGTTGATTATCTGCCTCACTGTGGGGACTAGGCGACCAAAGGTGATTAATCAATCACAGGTACCCCCAGTGTGACCCCAACCTTTTTTATTTTTTATTGTAGTTCTTCAGATAAAGGTTTACAGCACAAACTAGCTCTCATTAAGCAATTAGTACACAGATTGTTTTGTGACATTGGCTACCAACCCCACAACATGTCAGCACTCTGCCCTTGTCGACCTTGGGTTCTGTATTACCAGCTTTCCTGCCCTCTCCTGCTTTCTAGTCCTTACCCCTGAGCTGGTGTGCCCGTTTAGTCTCGTTTTGTTTTATGGGCCTGTTTAATCATTGGCTGAAGGGTGAGCCTTAGGACATTACTGAGCTAAAAGGGTGTCCGGGGGCCATACTCTCGGGGTTTCTCCTGTCTCTGTCAGGCCAGTAAGTCTGGTCATTTTTTGTGAGTTAGAATTTTGTTCCATGTGTTTTTCCAGCTCTGTCCGGGACCCTCTATTGTGATCCCTGTCAGAGCAGTCTGTGGTGGTAGCCGGGCACCATCTAGTTGTGCTGGACTCAGTCTGGTGGAGGCCTTGGTAGTTGGGGTCCATTAGTCCTTTGGACTAATCTTTCCCTTGTGTGACCCCAACCTTTGATTTGGAGGCTGGTGTATGAATGTGTGAGAGCGTGTACAAATGCTTGCATGTGTGTGTACCTCATTTGTTTGTGCTCACTAGTGCGCACACTTGAGGGTGTCTTTCTGCTCAGGTACATCCATGTGACTAGAGCAGCAGATCAGGAGACTGGGCCTGTGCTGAGCTCAGCAGACTTCACGAGTTGATGGCAGCTGCCCCAGTGGAAGACTCTAACACATTACAGGATGTTTGCCAAGTGCGACCATGTCATGGTTGCCTATGTTTTCTGGTCTCTGTTAAAGATTAAATTTGGGGAGTATTTTTGGAGAATGTTCCATTGATGTTCTAACCACCAGAGTAGAATTGTGCTCTATAGGGTTTCCAGTGGCTAATTTTTTGGAAGTAGATCATCAGACCTTTCTTCTGAGGCTCCTCTGGGCGGATTCAAACCACCAACCTTTCGGTTAGCAGCCGAGCACTGTACCATGCAGGGACTCCCTACCAGGGCTAAAAAAAACCCAAACTCGTTGCTATCGAGTCCATTCTGACTCATAGCGACCCTATAGGACAGAGTAGAACTGCCCCACAGGGTTTCCAAGGAACGATGGATTTGAACTGCCAACCTTTTGGTTAGCAGCCAAGCTCTTAACCACTGCTCCACCAGGGCTCCATACCAAGACTGGCAGCTGTCAATTGAAAGAAAATGTTACAATAAAGCCAGAGAGTGGCAGGGACGAAGCCGTTCTTACTTAAGATCTGGCCCAGTAGTTCTCGAGCCTGTCTGCTCTTTCGAATCACCTAGGGAGATTGTAATAGCCAGTGATGCCCTGGCCCACCCAGACCAGCTGGATCAGAATCTCCAGAGTGGAGCAAATATATTTTTTCAAAGCTCCTTAAGCAGCTATGGTGTGTGGTCGGGTAGAGTACCACCAAGTTAGTACCAGACTTCTCATTTTAGACACCTCTTGGGGAAGGGGAGGGACTAGCTGACAAGTAAGAAGCCCTGGTGGTGCAATGGTTAAGCACTCAGCTGCTAACTGAAGGGTGGGGGCTTTGAACCCACCCAGCAGCTACCCGGGAGGAAGACCTGGCGATCTGCTCCCATAAAGAGTACAGCCTAGAAAACCCTCTGGGGGCAGTTCTACTCTGTCATATGGGGTTGCTGTGAGTTGGAATTGACTTGACAGCGCTTGACAACAATGCCTCACAGCTAGTTTGTGGCCCAGCCAGAGACCCTCCTGAACCCACGACCTCCTGATTCCCAGTATAGAGTTAATCTGCCTCCTAACCTGCTGAACCTTGATGGCCTGGTCAGATGCCCAAATTCTAAACCTCACACTCTCATCCTTCCTGCGATTTCCCATAAAACACATGCCTAGGGGTTTACCGTTGGCACGTTGGTCAGTATTCACCTGCATAGTGAAAAGCTGTAAAAGATTTTGAAATGGATCAAAAATTAGTGAGTGTCCTCAGTGAAAAAAGTAGGAGTTGTCTGGTTACCTGATTGTCTTGGGTCTCTGGGCCTTTCACTGTCTGAGCTGTCATACTGTCAGGTGTGGAATAATGTCGGTAATGTAAATGGTTCTTGTCCACAGCACTGCAAACCCAGTCTGGAGGCGGCACAATTGATTGTTACTCTGTGGGTGTTGACCGGTTTTACATCTGTTCCACAAGTTTACTAGTGCGTTCTCGATGGCCTAGATATGCGTGATTCGGATTCTCCCAGTTGGACATCTTACTAGGTCCCTCATTCTTTAATGCGTTTTTTAAAAAAAGTCTTTAACACGTGTTTGTGTCATATCTGTACGAGTTGTGATTGTACTCTGCTTTAAAAATTATCTTTTAACACCTTTGCCTCCTATAGCTGTTTCTCCATATTTGCTCTGTTTTCTAGGAAAAGGAGAAGAAATATTGAATTAGAGGCTTTTTTACATCAAGCAATTGCCATTTGAACTAGGAAAGCTATTGGGGGAAAAAAATCAAACCTACTGATGAGTCAGTTGGTTCCACCTGTGGCTATATGAATAGTTATTTTTTTTTCCTTAATGGGTTGCGTTAATGTTATTTCAAATAGTGACAAGCATAGATGCTTAAGGAAGATCAAGCTGGTTCAGGTGCTTACTCGGTCTAGCATCTAAAGCCCTTGTGGTCTGCTCTCTCTTCTCCCTTCCTCCTTCCTTGTCAGTCACTTTCTCTCGTCCACTTCCATGCCTCTGCTCATACTGATCCCTAGACGCTCCTAACCCTGCTACTCTCCACTCACTTCATACGTTTAAATTCTGTCCAACCTTGAAGGCTCAGCTCAAATACCTCCTTTTCCAGGAAGCCCTCCCTGTTCTCCTAGCAGAAAGGAACATTTTTCCCTGAATTTGGCATGTCCTGCTTTCTTGCTGGGGTCCCTAGGTGGTCACGGGTTAGCACACTTGGCTGCTAATCGAACAGTTGGCTGTTTGAGTCCACCAAGAGGTGCCTCAGAAGAAAGGCCTGGAGATCTATTTCTGAAAAATCAGCCATTGAAAACCCTATGGAGCACAGTTCTACTCCGACACACACCATAGATCAGTCAACTTGACAGCAACTGGCTTGGATTTTTGGTTTTGGCTTTTTCGTTGGTGTTACCTTGTAGACTGGGAACCACATGCCCTGTGTGTCTCCAGTTCCAGCAAACCAGGTCTGTCTGTGAAAAGGCAGGAATGCCTGTTTGCCGTGCCGTCTGCACACGCTCCCGTCTGGGGAGCATTCTGCTTCTCTCCAGCTGTAGGGAGCCGTTGGCGCTGCTGGAAACCCAGGCATGTGTCTGAGCGGCTTCTCTTGAACACTAGAAGTCTTTTGCCTTTTGTTCAGTTAACTCATTGCTGCCCTTTAACTTGGCTTTCGGCAGCAAAATGAGGCACCGGGGTACTCTGTATCCTGGCTCCACAGGTCCTTGAGTGTGTCTCTGTGAGCCTCAGCGCCATGGAGACGGCACAGTATGGGCTGGGGCTCATCCAGCCCATCCCCACGTTTGCAGAAGAGAAGATGGGGGCCCAGAGAGAGGAGGAGAATTTCTCAAGGTCAAAAACCCAGCAATGGAGCTGGCATCAGACTCCAAGGCTTCTGAATCTAGATTATCCTTGTACTTACCTGTTTTTCCGATTCTCTCTCTGATATGTTTCCACCCAGCCAAGCTAAAAAGAGAGGTGTTCTTTGTTCTTCATCATATTTTGATGGTTGATAGAGAGACCTGGTGTGTGTGTGTTCGGGAGTACATGTGTGTGTGTTTTCTGTTTTCCCATCTCGTTTATGATAATTTGTTGTTGTTGATTAGGTGCCATCAAGACAGTTCTGACTCATAGCGACCCCATGTACAACAGAACGAAACACTGCCTGGTCCTGCGCCGTCCTCGTGATTGTTGCTATGCTTGAGCCCATTGTTGCAGCCACTGTGTCAGTGCATCCTGTTGAGGGTCTTCCTCTTTTTTGTTGACCCTCTACTTTACCAAGCATGATGTCCTTCTCCAGGGATTGATCCCTCCTGATAACATGTCCAAAGTATGCGAGACAGTCTCACCATCCTTGCTTCTAAGGAGCATTCTGGTTGTACTTCTTCCAAGATTTGTTCGTTCTTCTGGCAGTCCATGGTATAGTCAATATTCTTCGCCAGCACCACAATTCAAAGGCGTTGATTCTTCTTCTGTCTTCCTTATTCATCGTCCAGCTTTCACATGCATATGAGGCGATTGAAAACACCATGCATGGGTTGGGTCAGGCACACCTTTGTCTTCCAGGTGACGTCTTTGCATTTTAACAAAAGAGGTCTTTTGCCACAGATTTGTCCGATGCAGTGTGTTGTTTGATTTCTTGACTGCTGCTTCCATGGGTGTTGATTGCGGACCCAAGTAAAATGAAATCCTTGACAACTTCAAACTTTTATCCATTTATCATGATATTGCTTATTGGTCCAGTTGTGAGGGTTTTTGTTTTCTTTATATTGAGATGTAATCCATACTGAAGGCATTTATGATGATAATTTAGCTTAAAAACTGTTTGTGTGTGTGTATGTATACATACACATATATGTTGCTGTTGTGTCAAGTCAAACTCATGGTGACCTTCTGTACAACAGAAGAAAACACTGCCTGGTCGTGCATCATCCTCACAATTGCCAGCATGTTCATATCCATTGGTGTAGCTACCGTGCCAGTCCATGTCGCTGAGGGTTTCCCTTACTCTCGCTGGTGCTCTACTTCACCAAACATGAAATTCTCCTCCAGTGATTGATCCCTTCTGATGATGTGTCCAAAGCAAGTGAGTCAGACAATGTTCTGTTGTGATTGGCACAAAAATCTGTACCCTTTTCCCTCAGTAATCCCAGACCAAGGGTGAGACCTTGGTGGTACCCCAAATGTCACTTGTCTTTAACCCATTAAAGCCAAAGTTTTCATTGGCTGATTTTTGGAAGTAGATTGCCGGGCGTTTCTGCATAGTCTTAGTTTGGAAGCCACACTGAAACCTGTCCACCATACGTGACCTGCTGGTATTTAAAATACTGATGGCATAGCTTCCAGCATCATAGCAACATGCAAGCCACCATAGTATGACGAACTGAACGATTAATAGTGAACATATATGTATCTGTTGCTGTCAAGTCAATTCCGACTCATAATGACCCTATAGGACAGAGTAGCATTGCCCCATAGAGTTTCCAAGGCTGTAATATTTACGGAAGTGGACTGCCACATCTTTGCCTCGAAGATTAGCTGGTTCCAACCATCGACCTTTGGGTTAGCAACTGGAGTGCTTAAGCACTGCACCACCAGGGCTCCATATATATATGTATATGTATTTATGCATTTATGTATATATGTGTATACACACAAACACACATGCACACTTCTTGGATTTTATTGATACGCATTAAACCACAATCTTGGGTTCTTGTCAGACTCACACACCCTTACAAGATAAGGCAAGGCCAAGACCTGACTGATTTGACTGGTAAAGATACGGTGAGCCACTTTTAGATTCAGGCAGCTTATTCTTTACAAAGACAACAAAAAGTCAAGTAGTCTATGGGCCTCTGGGTCCTTGTCCCACACACCAAAAAGAGACCCCGAAACAAGAGCTGTAGGACACCCTGTTGCTGAGGAGCCAGATCTGCATGCAGCTAAGGGGTTTTATAGTCTGCAGCGCTATCCTGAGGGGATGGGGCAGAGCCTGAGACCTCTTCAGAACCTGGGGGTGATGAGAGACTGTCTGATGATAGCCCCCTCACCCCCCCAACCGGGGGAGGAGGCAAGAGGGAGATGGCCTCACAGCAGCTCCTCAGAGGCTTCCTGCCCTCCTCAGGTTCCAGGAGGACCACACACTGGGTGCTGCTCCGAGACCA
Organism: Dugong dugon; assembly: GCA_030035585.1. Classification (NCBI taxonomy): domain Eukaryota; kingdom Metazoa; phylum Chordata; class Mammalia; order Sirenia; family Dugongidae; genus Dugong; species Dugong dugon. The sequence goes on along the minus strand of CM057481.1, from coordinate 21,785,864 downwards.
GGTGAACCTTGGCCTGTGTGGATCCACACGAGGTCACCAGGCACCCGGCACTGAGGACTCCCCCAGCTCCCTGACAAGAGGCCACAATACTTAGTTCATTTTCGTGTGACAGCAACATGAGGACCACAGAGAAAGTCCTAAAGAAGAAACCTGCTGTTTTATCATTGTAGCCCAGCTATTTCCACTTTTGCCTTTTCACTTTAGTTTTTGGCCACATGTATACACATTTTTCAGAGTTATGATCATAGTGGATAAGCAGCATTGTATCCTTTTTGATTTAACATCATATCATAAACTCCTCCCTGTCTCTGCAGTCTTCATAATAACCGTTTTAACAGTTATGTGGGAACGAGCGGAGTCCACCAAGAGGACTTGGTTTACAGCCACAGTTTATGGCCTCAGGCTCGTTTCTGGTTTGTTGACTGTTACCGATAGCCTCAGAGAACGTGTTTGTTTGTGAATCTTTTTTCCTCTCTGCTGAATTGTTTCCTTAGTGTTTGTTCCCAGAAGCAAGCATTCAAGGTCCAACGTGTGGGTGTGTATATGGTTTCTTCAAGTTCCCTTCTTTCCTGAGGACCCCTGGGCAGCCCGTGTGCTTGGTTGCTGTGGAGATGTGAGCTGTGGCCCCTCCTCCCACGGGCGCTGCCCGCCTGAGGGGCTGGGCACCCTGCCTGGATGCTCTCAGGAAGCTGTTGGCGCACACAGGAGAGAGCCGGAGTGGCGGCCATGCACATAGTGTGAATGGACACCCTGTGTCGAGCGGGCTGTCTGAGGAGAAGCTGGTGCCCATCTGTAGCTTGAGTGAGAGGTGGAGTGAAAAGGAAGAGAAGGTATGCTGGGCTTAAGGGGTCAAGTGGAGTTCTCCTTGGCACCTTCCAGAATAGACTGTGGTGGAGAGAGAAGGCAAAGCCACTGTGTCCTCAGTCCAGGCAGTTTTTGGTCCCCAAAACAAGGTTTTGTTCATTTTGTAAAAATTAGACAAATTCCATCGTGGAGTCCAGGTGACACCTGTTTGCTCTGTCATGTTCATGGCGTCTGTTGTGTCTTGGCTGTGCAAGTTGGAAAATGGTGAACTAGATATGAGACACCATGTGCTCTCCTCCTGGAGGCCCCTAAGAACATGAGGGGGCCCAAGCGTTGGGGTTGGGGTTGGAGTTGGGGTTTGGGAGGTACCCACTCTGAGGCTGATGGGAATTATGGTAAAACCGTTAAACCGGTGAAGGGCTGAGCTCGGGGGAGGACCGAAGAGGGCTCAGTGCCAGAGGGCTCAGTGCCGGCATGTGTAAGTCAAGATATAATCTAGTGTTTATATTTCTGGAGGGCACGATGCACTGTGATCTGCCAGCCATACCTTAGAGGGGAAAAGACAAATACAAATCAAGAATGTATATCATTGTCCATCTCACCTTTCAAAAACTAAATGCCCAGGTCTGCTAAAGATCATGGATAGATTTTATAGTGAAATCTCATCCAGTTAGGGGAAAGTATGTCTGAGTTAGTGAAAAGCCTGCATCTAAAACACTAAATAAATGCCATTTCTTTACTTTCAGGTAAATAAACCATCAGCTCTAAGCCCAGCCTTGCGGAGCAGAGGTTCTTAATAAAATAAGTGGTTGGTGACTCACCCACCAGTGAGTTGATATATGAAGTATGGGAGGGTTCTTGTCAGCTATTTTGTTTTTCTTACAAAGTCTTCTCAGGTTTAGCTGCCGCCTCAGGGCTGTGTGACAGCAGAGGCAAGGTCTTTGGATACACTGCATTGTGAGTACAGGAGAGTGACCTGGGGCTTGGAATAGAGGAGGCAGAATTTCAATCAGGGGATGCACCCATAGGAGAGAAATGGATTAAGGGCTTTGATTAGAGGTCTGTTCTTTCTTCAAGCACTTGATCCCTGAGTTTCTGGGTCTTCCCAATATTTCTCATTCTGCTCAGCATTTATATATGAGCTGAATGAGTCAGCTGGACCTCAGGAAAAAGCTGAAGACCAAGAATGTGAGAAAGGAAGAGTGGGCAGAGACCAAAGGAAATCAGTGGGCAAGGGAGAGGTTAGGAAACAACCAAAATAGACTGGAGCTGGGTAAAAGGCTCTGTGGGTCAGACAGGAGCAGAGGGGCAACTGTCACTTGGCGAGTTATCAAAGGGTCTCTTGTGTACATCTGCAGCAGTCATTCCTCGGATGCACTTGAAGTGGGACCAGCCTTGGTTTCCCAAATCAGATATGGCTGACCTAGTCAGAGGCCATAAAGTCCCTGACTGGGAGAACATCGGATTCTTCTTGCCTGGGACATTAATAGAGTCTAGATTTTTCGAGAAGTACAGAGGCCAGAGAGGTGGAAGTACAAATGAAGGTAAAGAGATGTGGATGGTGAGGCCAGCGGCTGTTGGGCTGTATCAGACCCCCAGGGATGTGCCTTACACATGTCTTGAATCAGGGTCTCTGCAGGCAGAGCCAGGAGTCTGCACTGTAACATGCTCCTGGTGACTGATGGTCGGTGAAGGGTGAGGACCATTGATACGGTGGCTGTTAAGCACGTGAAATGTGGCTAGTGTGACTTGGGAAATGAATTTTTAATTTTGCTTCATTTTAATTCATTACCATTTAAATTTAAATAGCCACATGTGGCTCATTCTCTCATTCTGTTCCTTGTCTTTTCTCCTTCTTGTTGGTAGCATTTTCAGTACAAAAGTTTTTTTTTTTTTTTAGTTTTGATATAGTCTAATTTATCTATTTTTTCTTTTGTTGCTAGTGTTTTTGGTGTAGTGTGTAAGAAACCATCGCCCAACTGAAGGTTATGTTTTCTTCTAAGAGTTTTATAGTTTTAGCTTTTATGTTTAGGTCTGTAACTCATTTTGAGTTAATTTCTCTGTATGGTAGGAGGCAGGATTCCAGCTTGATTCTCTCACATGTGGATAGCCGGTTGTCCCAGCACCATTTGCTGAAAAGACTATTCTTCCCCATTGAATTGTCTTAGCGAACTTATTGAAAATCAGTGGAACAATAATGTAGGGGTTTATTTCTGGCCTCCCAGTTTTGTTCCACTGAGCCAGTCCATTATCTTTGAAAGAGATTTAACTAATAAGAAAAAAAATTATTTACTCATGCAGTTACCATTTCTGGTCCTCTTCATTCCTTTGTTTAGACCCAAGTTTTCATCTGGTACCATTGTCCTTCTTCTTCAAGGACTTTCTTTAACTTTTTTTTTTTTTTTTTTTTTGGTAGTCCAGATCTGCTCATGATGAATTCTTCCAGCTTTTGTATGTTTGAATACATCTTTATTTCATTTTCGTTTTTAAAGGATATTTTTGCTGAGTATAGAATTCTAGGTTGACAGTTTTTTTTTTCTTTCAGTACTTTAAACATGTTTTTCCACTGTTTTCTCACTTGTATTGTTTTCAATGAGAAATTCCATGTCAGCCTTATTTTTATTTCTCTGTATGTAACGTGCTGGTTTTCTTTGGTTGCTTTTAAGATTTTTTCTTTATCACTGGTTTTGAGAAGTTTGATTGTGATGTCCCTTGGTGTTGTTTGGAGCTCTGGTGGCACGGTGGTTAGCTTGGGTGTTAACCAAAAGGTTGGTAGTTTGGATCCACCAGCCGCTTCTTAGAAACCCTATGGTGCAGTTCTACTCCGTCCAATAGGGTTGCTATGAGTCAGAATCGATTTGATGGTGACAGGTTTGGGGTTTTTATTTTTTTGGGTTTTGGTGGTGTTTTCATGTTTCTTGTGCTTGAGGTCTGTTGAGCTTCTTGAACCTGTGGGTTTATGGTTTTCATCAAGTCTGAAATGTTTTTGTCCATTATTTCTTCAAATATTTTCTGCCACACCCTCTTTCTAATCTCCTTCATGGATTCTAATCATCCTTGTGTTTGGCATTGTGAAGTAGTCCCACACCTCACTTACACTCTTTTCATTATTATTATTATTTTTTTAATTTCTTTTATTCTTTTAGTTTCATTTTGAACAGTTTCAATTGCTGTGCCTCTAATTTCACTAATGTTTTTCCGTGCAGTGTGTTACATCTGCCATTTATACCATTCAGTGTATTTTTCATCTCACACATTTTAGTTTTTGTCTCTAGAAGTTTCATTTGGATCTTTTTTAATATCTTCCATGTTGCTGCTTAACTTTTCGGACATACGGAATATAGTAACAATAACTTTTAATGTCCTTCTCCGCTAATTACTAACATCTTTGTCAGATCCGGGTTGATTGCCATAGATTGATTATTCTTCTCATTATGGGTTGTGTTTTCCTGCCCCTTTGCGTGCCTGGTAATCTTTGATTAGATGCCAGGCATTGTGCATTTTACCTTGTTGAGTCCTGGATATTTTTGTATTCCTTTAAATTGTCTTCAGCTTTGTTCTGGGATGCAGTTATTTGGAAACAGTGATCCTTTCCAGTCTTGCTTTTATGGTTTGTTAGGCAAGTTTGGAGCAGAGCTCAGTTTAGAGCTAATTATTCCCCATTCCGGGGCAAAACCTTCCTGAGTATTTTATTCAATACCCTGTGGATTATGAGTTTTCCCAGCCCAGCTGGTAGGAATAGGCACAGTTTCTGGCCCTGCGTGAGTGCCAGGCACTGTTCCTGCTAATTCTTCTGGGTGCTTTTTTCCCTCAGCGTTGGCTAGCTTCCTCACACACACGTGCTGACCAGTACTCCGCGGGATACTGGAAGGAGACCCTCTGCAGATTTCCAGGGTTTCCCTCTGTGCAGCGTTCTCTTCTCTGATCCAGATGATAATGGCCTGGGGTCGTGGGAATGGAAAACAAAAAAGGAATGAACTTATAAAACTGTAAGAAAAAAGACTTGTGAGTGGCAAGGGAGAAGAGAATTGGAGTGTGAAACACTGCTACTCATAACGTGGGGGTCCTCAGTGAGAAAGCACAGAAATTGAGAACATTTAGAAACTTGTATGATGATTTGACAGAGTAACTTTGTGTCAGTTGAATTGGATAATAACTACAGTCAGGGCTTGGATTTTGTATGTTTCATTTTTCTAGTAATTTTTACTGTATTTTACAAGAAAAGAAGTCTTTAACAGATGGAAATTAAAAACAGAATAAAGCGAAAAACAAACAAACCTGGCCCTTTACCACAGATCAACTGAAAAGGAAGTAGTGACCTGGAGGGTTTGGAGAAAGGGAGATGTTGGGGAGTGTGATTTTTAGCTCAGGAAGTTTCCACTGAAGAAAGTGAAGGTCATTGACAGGATCCTGGCAGCAGTAACTGATGCTGAGTACCAGTGTGTGTGAGCAGGCTCTTTGCTGGGTTCCTCCCTCCATGTTTATACGCTGAGGGGTTAGATGATGGGCTACAGTTTCTCATTTCTGGGAAGCAACAAAGCCATGGTTGACCCCAAGCCTGAGCACTTTCCACTTTCATCTTTCTGCCTTGCCCCTTGAGTCTGGCACTTGGAGAGAAGCTTGGGGCTACTGTGGTGGGAATCGCCCCGTGGGCTTCCTGAGGCTGGACTAGGAGTCCAGATTGGATCTCTGTTTCACTTAAGTTAAACTAACTTGATTGGTTTCTTTCTGTTGCGTTGGTATATGTATTACCTTTTAAGAGATGGGAGTCCCTGGGTGGTGCAGTTAACACACTTGGCTGCTAATCAGAAAGTTGGAGATTCAAATCCACACAGAGGCTCCTTGGAAGGAAGGCCTTCTACTTTTGAAAAACCAGCTCCTGAAAACCCTACAGAGCGTAGTTCTACTCTAACACACATAGGGTCAACTCCACAGCAACTGGTTGCTGGTTTAAGAGTTAACCTATTCCAGAAAAAGCTGCCTGAAGAAGTAGATAAGGTAGAACTTTCTGCAATGATGGAAGTGTTCTACAGCTGTGCTAACCACAGGTGCTACCAAATACTTCATTGTGGCTAGTGTGATTGAGGAACTGGGTTTTCAATGCTTTTTTTAAAAAATTTATTTACGTTTGCCTATAAATAGGCAGCTGTGGCTGGTGGCCCCTCTGGACAGCACAGGTAGAATGAGGTAGCTAACTGGGATAGCACAATAAAAACACAGTCTAATTTTTACTTCATTTTCTCAGAAACTACTACTGTCGGGAAAGCCTTGCATTTTTACTTTTCAGGGAGATATTTGGAAACTGAAATTTGTGGTGAAGTCTTATAGCTAAGGGCCAATTACTTTTCCGGGATAGATTATACGTTGTTTCTATTTCTAGAGGGAAGGGAGAATGGTGAGTATTGAAAATTTAGATTTTTATCTGTCAGATCAAATGACTGATCTCTCTTTGTGGCACCCTTGACTGCTATTTCCTTCGTCAAGCCACACTACCTTTAGGAGATACATTTTTCTCTTTTCAACTGAGGTGCCCCTGAAGGCAAATATAAAATATTCATTCACTGCATCTATGGGAAGTGTCTTTTGGGAGTGTATTCTCAGTGAGTCTATATATTTATCACTCAATATTTTATAAACTATTGTTGGAATAGGAAAATAAAGACCTGCTTTGACTACTGCATTCTAAAACTCTGGAAAAGTTTTGACTGCTGTCTTCTAAAACGTAGGCAAGTTTGCCTGACTTCCTTTGCTTTTGTTTCCCCATTCGTAAAATGAAGATTCGGTACAACTCCACCATACTGCAGTATGATGAGCCCCGGTGGTACAGCTGTTACAGTAGTCAGCTGCTAACCAAAAGGCTGACAGTTGAAAACCACTAGTGGCTCCAAGGGAGAAAGGTGGCAGTCTGCTTCCGTAGAGACTTACAGCCTTGGAAACCGTATGAAGTTGCTATGAGTCAGTTGCTGTGCGTCAGAATCGACTCGACCACAGTGGGTATAATGCAGTAAGTGAGGTTCAACTATCTGAAGTGCAGGATCACGTTATTACAAGATTAATGAAATGATCCAAGCCATGCTCCACCACTAGCCAGCCTGGAGTTCTCGGTTGTGCTACTCCAGTCTGTCCTGGTCCTGCAGTTTGGTGCCACCAAGTGGTGGTTGGCTGTTCTAGCTTAAATGTCCTTGAGAAGGATTCTGGATCCTGCAGTTGACTGGAACTTTCAGGACAACATTGTGATTCCAGGAATTTCCGAGTTCGTTGGTATCTGTTTCATTGGCCAGATCTGGAGCGACTCTCTGCCTCTTTGCTTCTCAAGATGAGATTTCTTGCTGCTTTCCTCCTGGCCGCAGCCTCTGTTCCTCAACGCACCTCTTCTCCGAAGATATAAACTTTAGCCTGCCTCTGGGTGGAAGGTGGGAGCCAGTTGCCAATTAAGTTACATCTCAAGGGATTTTTACAGAATTGTCATGACAAGTAAGCGAGGTATAATCTAAGTGCTCAGTACAAGAAAATGCTTCAAAAAGCAACAATTCTCTTCTCAACCTAGTAGGAAGAGAGAAACTGGATTCCACATGTAGGTGTGTGTTCATTAGCATTTAAATAGTGCCGCGCACCCTCGTGGCACAGTGGAACAAGTGTGGACTTCAGAGTGAGACAAGCCAGGGTTCCCATCCTGGCCACTTACTACTTGGGTTAGCCTCTCTGAACCTCAATTTCCTCGTTTATGAAATAGAAATGAAATGAAGGGAAAAGGAAACCCGGAAATCTGGAAGCAATCCAGGATGCCATTTCCAGTGATTTCCGAGAATAATCAGTCCTTGGACTGCTCTGTGTTACTGGCGTGTGATGTTTTTTATTTCTGCTTAACTCTCAGCTGAACCTTTTCCATGGTTGCAGAAAGCTAGACTAGGTGACAGGGAATGACTTTATACACTTCTCTGCAAAAGATATGGGGTGGGGCGTGGTGGTGGTAATGAGGCAATAACACGTGTGGCAATGGTTTTTAAATAGTTCTTTTAATATACGAAAGCTCCAAATACAGTACCTGAAACATAGAAGGCACTCAACAGATGTTAGTTTTGCTCTTCTCTGACAAAACACAAACTAACGCATTTGGACGTGGAATTGAAACTCTGGTGGTTTTTAAAAACTGAAGTTCTAGTTCATCAGAGCAGACCAAAGCCCCAGCCCCTCGGGTCTATGCGGAGTTCTCAGGTTTTTTTTAAATAAAGGAAAAGCAGGTGCAGCCACTAAAGCCCTCTGCTGACGGAGAACTCTACTCTGAGCGCAGGCAGCAAGATTTGTCCAACCAGCTGGGCAGTGTTTTAATGTTGATCTGAGTAATACCTGCTCATTGTTAAAAGCTTGGGGACGTGTAGGAGAGCATAAAGAAGCCAACAACCGGCAAACAAACCACCCTGCTCCCATCGTGCCGTTACTATGTCTACTCAGAGGCCCTGTTTGGGCAAATTTCCTTCCAAGCTTTTTTCTATGAATTTCTCCTTTGCATAGTTGAGGCTATGCTGCACATACAATTTTTATACCTTGGTCTTTTTACTTTTCACATTATAACATAAGGGTTTTCTTTTATTTTAATTGTTTTTTCGGGTTACAATATACAATGTGCATAAGTCCAGAAAATTTTAGTATAGAGAGGTATGATGTAGTAAGTGAAATTTCACTATAAGTCCATCTACCAGTGTACCTAACACTAGAAGTTTAAAAAAAGAAATCGAAATGTATAAAGTAGAAAGTCAAATTTCTCTTTCACACAGCCTACCTAAGACAGACTAGGATATCGTTGATCTACTTCCAAAAATCAGCCCCTGAAAAGCCTATGAATCACAACAGTGCACCCTGTAAATGATCATGTGAACGGCACAGGACTGGGCAGGTATTGTTTGTTGTGCATGGGGTTGTTTTGAGTTGAGGGCTGGTTTCATGGCAGCTAATGACAACCACCACAAGTGCTACATAATAGTCCCATTGCCATCGAGTCGGTTCTGACTCATAGTGACCCTACAGGACAGAGCAGAACTGCTCATAGGGTTTCCAAGGAGTGGCTGGTGCATTCGAACTGCCGACCTTTTGGTTAGCAGCTGAGCTCTTAACCACTTCTCCACCAGGGCTTCTTACCTCTGTTATGGTTTGAATTGTGTTCCCCTAAAATGTGTATCAGTTTGGCTAGGCCATCATTCCCAGTATGGTGTGGTTGTCCACCATTTTGTCATCTGGTGTGATTTTCCTGGGTGTTATAAATCCTACCTCTTTGATGTTAATGAGGCAGGATCAGAGGCAGTTATGTTAATGAGTCAGGACTCATTATAAGATTAGGTTGTATCTTGAGTCAATCTCTTTTGAGATATAAAAGAGAGCAGTGAGCAGAAAGACAAGAGGACCTCCTGCTGGCAAGAAAGCAGCGCCAGGAGCAGTTGAAGTCCTTTGGACCTGGGGTCCCGGTGCTGAGAATCTCCTAGAGTAGAAGATTGATGACAAGGACCTTCCCCCAGAATCGACAGAGAGAGAAAGTCTTCCCCGGGAGCTGGGGCCCTGAATTCAGAGTTATAGCCTCCTAGACTGTGGGAGAGTAGATTTCTCTTTGTTAAAGCCATCTGCTTGTGGTATTTCTGTTACAGCAGGGCTGGATAACTAAGACACCCTCTAACCCAAACCGAAAACCACACCCACTGCCACTGAGTAGATTCTGACTCATAGTGACCCTGTAGGACAGAGAAGAACTGCCCCATAGGGTTTCCAAGGCTGAAAATCTTTACGGAAGCAGACTGCCACATCTTTCTCCTCCAGAGCAGCTGGTGGGTTCCAACTGCCGAAATTTCTCAAAGTAGCCAAACACTTTAACCACTGCGCCACCAGGGTTCCTTTACATAATAGAAAATAATAGAGGTTAAAAAAAGATAAATTTATAAAATAGAAAGTGAAATTTCTTCTAGTACTGTCTACCGGTGCTAACCAATACTAGTTTTAGCATGCAATCTTCCCGTTTTTTCCCTTTGCCATATCAATGACAGATGTGTTAATAACTGAAATGGAATTGTACTATAAATACTGTTTCCAGCTTGCGTTTTTCACTTACTAGTATGTGTTAGAAATCCTACAGTATACGCATTTTCCAATATCATTAAGATGCCTATTCGAATGGTATTTTAGATGGCAATATAAGATCCCATCATTTCGATGTACCCTCTTGGATGGAACAATTCCTCTAAGGCTGCCATTTGCAATCTAAGTAAATATCCACATTCCTGATCCCTAAGCTAAGTTCCAGACACTCCCTGTGGGTCAGAGAACAAACATTTTAAGGTTTCTGCTCCAGTGAGAGTTTATCATTTACACTCCCATCAGTAGCTTATGGAAATATGCAATGACAGTAGCAGTCATGAACATCGCTTGTGATTATTTAAGAAATCTTTGTTGATATCATTGATGAAGAAGCTCTTGTTTTAATTTGTGTTTCTTGGAATTCTAAGAAAAAAACAAAAAACAAAAAACCCACTGCTGTCAAGTGGATTTCCAACTCACAGTGGTTTCCAAGGCTGTAAACCTTTCTGGAAGTAGATTGCCACATTTTCCTCCATGGAACAGGTGGTGGGTTCAAACCGCTGACCTTTCGGTTAGCAGCCAAGTGCATAACCACTGTGCTACCAGGGATCCTTCTTAGAATATTAAACCTGTTCCTGTTGAGTCGATTCCAACCCTATAGGACACAGTAGAAGTGCCCCTAGGGTTTCCAAGGAGCAGCTGGTGGATTCAAACTGCCGATCTTTTGGTTAGCAGCCAAGTTCTGGTGGCACAGTCGTTAAGAACTTGGCTGCTAACCAAAAGGTTGGCAGTTCGAATCCACCAGCTGCTCCTTGGAAACCCTGTGGGGCACTTCTGCTCTGTCCTATAGGGTCACAATGAGTAGGAATCGACTGGATGACAACAGGTTTTGGTTTCTTAGAATATTAGGGGGTTTTAAATGCTTCTGCATGTTTAATGATCTTCTGTAATTTAGGGGGTAGAGGTAATCTTCCCTCTATTAAAACAAAACAATTGGTTTCCAGCTCAGATTCCTTAGAACTTTCTGGACCCATTCCTGGAAACACAGCACTGTGATCTCCACGCAATGGGGTCAGAAGCCTCATCTCTCTGCAAAGGCCAGGCCCTTTCCAGGCGGCCTCCTTGCTCCCCCTAGTGGCCTCATCCACAGCTGCAGCCTACCCGGGCCCCAAGGGACTTGATACCTACCACTGGTGTTTAGAATTCATCTGGTTTTTGACCCTCACGTGCTGTCTGTCGGGTATATTTGGGGCCTGGCACTGGAAATGTTCCCAGATCTGTGAGTGCTGCTGAGCAGAAGACCCAGGACCTCCCATAAAGATACTCCTGCTTACCTTGAACATGTGGCCCCTTCGTATTCTTCCATAAGAGATTAAAGGAGCTGATAAAGTATACTCTTGTCACTGTCCTAGCCTTATGGAACCTAAAGTGACATCTAAAGAATTGGGGTACTTTGCATTTTCCCCTTTCCTGCCACCCAGTTTACATCAAGAGAAAACAAGAAAAATCACTCTTCCAACAATGTGTGTTCTCTATAGTTTAGAAGAAAAGAAGCTGTGAAAATGAGGAAAATAAAAGTTAACCAATTCATTGGATTTTTCCCAGTAGGTTGTCATAAATGTCCCCTGAGAATATGTTGAAAGGTCATTGTCCCAAATGCCTGTGGGGCAGCCTCCACAAGACTGAGTCCAGCATGACTAGATTCATTACCATCACTGACTGCTCTGACGGGGATCACAACAGAGGGTCCTGGACAGAGCTGGAGAAAAATGTAGATCAAAATTCTAACTCACAAAAAAGGACCAGACTTACTGGTCTGACATGGACTGGAGAAACCCTGAGAGTGTGGCCCCCGGACACCCTTTTTTAACTCAGAACTGAAGTCGCTCCTGAAGTTCATCCTTCAGCCAAAGATTAGACAGGCCCGTAAAACAATAATACACGTAACTCCACCAAGTATGTGGGATTAAACGGGCTCACCAGCCCAGGGGCAAAAACAAGAAGGCAGGAGGGGACAGGAAAGCTGGACGAATGGAAATAGGGAACCCGAGGTCGAGAAGGGGGGAGTGTTGACACATTGCAGGATTGGCAACCAGTGTCACAAAACAATATGTGCATTGTTTAATGAGAAACTAATTTACTCTGTAATCCTTCACCGAAAGCACGATAAAAAAGAAAAGGAAAAAAAAAACCGAACGCTTGTGGGAAATAGTAGCTTTACTAGAGCCTCTTTCCCAGCACCCCTACTCTTGTGTGGCCTATGCGACCTCATCACCAAGTGTTCCACTGGCTTCTTTCTAAGCAGAGAGGAGGTGCTAGAAGGTGGCTATGGATGATTCCCAAGTCAGCCCTCAAGTCTTCCTGCCAGATGGCCTCCGTCTGTCCCTTCTGGCCTCATTCTGGCCATCACTAAGGGCCACGGCATCTTTCAGTAACAGGAAACTACTGTTGGCAGTTGACATGTATTTGTATGTTTGTTTCTGCTTAAAAAGTTTTTACCTTCCCCACCCCCACCCCCCTTTTCACTGCGTACTAACATTTTCTTTTTATCCTTTTCCTTAGGCCGGAAGCTGAGGGGAAAAGCCTTTTATTTTGTCAACGGCAAAGTGTTTTGTGAGGAAGACTTCCTGGTGAGTATGTCACCTGTGCCTCCCTTCCCCCAGCCCTGACCAGCGGGAATGAGGGTGTGGAGAGCCTGGGACCAGGCAGAAGAGGGCGCCTTTCTGTGCTGGCCGAGGCCAGAGAAGGGCCGTGACTTTCCTTCTATAGATGCATGGGGGCGGCCCAGGTTCCCCAGGGAAACAATAGACTGCAGCGCTTTGTGCTTTGAAGGGACTTTAGGGTCACTCGGCCTATCCTCTTGTCGCTTTCCTGAGTTCCGCCTCCTCCATGCATCTCTTAAACCTTGGTGTCCTGTCCCCACCTCTGGCTGGTCCTGCTGTTGTGGTCTCCCCGTCTGCTGGACGAGGCTTGCATGCTGTCCTCCAGCCCCTTACCCTCCGCTTGTCTGAAGCACACAGCATCATCGTGCCTTATGTCCTGTCTCTGAGATTGACCTCCGTTCCCCACCCAACTAGAGACTGGGGTCCATCCTCTACCTTCCTCCTTCCCATCTCTCCCTGAATGCAGCGAGGCATTGAGCCCTGTGCCACTGTGCCCTCCAGGCTTCTGCCCTAGTTCCCACCCTCACTGGGGCTCAGCTGGGCCAGCACAGCAGCCTCTTCCCCACTGCCTCCACGAGGAGGCCCCTACCATGTACCTCTGACATGCTCCTCTCTGGTGTCTCCAGGGTAAAGAGCATACCCGGAAGGAAGCTTCCAAGAGCTGAACCCTGACACCCTGTCCAGCCTCTTGCTCTCTCTGTGTAGCTTGTTTCCTGCACACCCACATCACCTCAGACCTTCGTGCCTTTGCCTGTGGTATTCCCTCCTTGGGATGTCTTTGCCCCATTTTTGCCCAGTTAACTCCGACAGCTTTCCTTGCCCCCCCGCTCCCACAGCGAAATGCCCCCGCTCTGTGCTGCCACCACGCCCAGGCTTGCCCTGGCACAGCAGTTGGCACCCTAAATCGTATTATTTACAAGCCTTTCTCTGCCACTTGACTGTGAGCTCCTAGAGAGGAAAGAACATGCTTCTTCACCTTTGCATCTTCAGATGCTAACACAGGGCCAAACATAGAGTGGGTTCTCGGTAAATGGTAGTTGAACTGGTTCTGTTGTGTCTTGAATGAGGAACGGGACGCCCACAGAAGGGCTTCCGGCCAGCTTCTTGGTGGCTGTATGAAGCCCTCTTCTCTCCACCTTCTCCTGGAGAAAGTTCTGTTTGGTTTTCAGAGATAAGGATTGATTCATTATGATTCTTGTCTGCCAGTAACAAACAAGCAAACCCAAACTGGCTTACGCAAAAGGGAAGTTCATTTCAGCAGTGCCGTCAGTAGTCATTTTCTCTTCTACCCTTGGCCCGGCCCCCTACCACGTCAGCTTCAGTCTCAGGCACGATCTTGATGGCCAGATGGTGGCAGCACTCCAGGGTTTTATTCTCCCAGTTTCAAATCCGATGGGCAAGAGTGCCTGTCCCGCTTTCAGAAGCCTGAGCAAAAGTCTCTTGGAGTCTCGTTGGCGCTTACTGGGTCACGTGCCCATCCCTGGACAGAATCATTGGTGCTGGAGGAATGCAAGGCTCTGATTGGCCAGGTCTGAGTCACATGCCCTGCCTTGGAACTGGGCATGGCGTCAACCCCACAAGAATCAAGGGAACCACAAGGTGATGGGTATGGGGGCTGGATTCCAAATGAAATAAAGAATTGTTACCCCTAGGATGGGGAGTAGGTGCCAGGCAACAGAAACCTCCACTGCGTGGTACAGAGCTGCAGAAAGTTTTCCTGTTTTTCCTTCTACCTTCCCACCATGTTTTCCCCACTTATGCTGTATTTGCATTATCTAAGCTTCTAGGAAGGAGCCCTGGTGGCACAACAATTAAGCTCTCAGCTGCTAACTGAAAGGTTGATGGTTCCAACCCACCAGAAGCTCCATAGGAGAAAGACCTGGCAATCTGCTCCTGTAAAGATTACAGCCTAGAAAACCCTATAGAGCAGTTCTACTCTGTCACATGGGGTCACTATGAGTCAAAAGTGACTTAATAGCAAACAACAGCAACAACAAGCTTCTAATAACTTCCAGTATGTAGTATCTAGTATGTTTTCTGAAGAGAGTCCTCCATTTCTTTTAAAACTCCAGTTGTGTGTGTGGGTATGTGTGAGAGAGAGTATTTTGGTAAGGTAAGGTAGACAGAATTTAGCAAATTTATTTGAAGCTAACTATAAAAGGCATTGGCTTTGGAGCCAGAGCCAGACTTGAATTCGAATCCTGTCTTTACCCCATAAGCTGTGTGATCTTGAGAAGGTCACTTGACCTCTCTGAGCTTCCATTTGGGAAATGGAGATAATAATATATACCTTACAGAATTGTTTTAAGGATCAGAGGAGTGGTTCTCAAACTTGCATGTGCCTCAGAATCCCCTGAAGGGCTTGTGAAAATGCAGATTGCCAGGCCCCACCCTCTGCATTTCCAAATCAGTAGGTCTGGGGCAGGGTGGGGTAGGGTGGGGTGGGAGAATTTGCATTTCTCACAAATTCCCAGATGATCTAGGGAATCCGTCTTTGAGAACCACTGGTTTAGGCGATCCAAGTCTCTTACCCAAAGCCTGGCATGTCGTGAGTGCCAGACACAGTCGTTGCTATGGTGAGCAGTACTGGTATTTGTAATGGCTTTTGCAGCAGAGGATATATTCCGTGACTCATCCCACAGATGTGTTGTCCTCAGGGAAATGACACATTCCCACACAGAGTGACACATCTTTCTGAGAAATTCTTTGTTGTCCTCGTGACTGGCGGGGAGGTGGCTGCATCCATCCTCCTTGCCTGGGTTTAACTTTCTTTTCTCTTTTCTCTGCAGTACTCTGGTTTCCAGCAGTCTGCTGACAGGTGTTTTCTTTGTGGACACCTGATAATGGATATGGTGAGTAGGGTCAGCTGGACGAGATAATCACAGGGTGGGAGGGGGGTGCATTTAGATAAAAAAAAATTAATAGTCGAGAACAGTGTTTGAGATCACAGCTGGTTTTATTAGAAGAGCCCTATGCCTGCAGCTCGTTTGCTAAGAGACCCCCCACCGCCCTTGTTGGCTTTTCTTGGTGTTAGCATCCTTAACCATCCACACTGCGCGATGTCGTGTTTCTGATAATGCTTCTTCCTCCTCTGGGCTGCTCAGATCACACTGGCCTCCCTCTGATTTCTCTGTGATCCATGTGGCGTCCCAGGTGAGATGCCAAATGGAGCTTGTTTTTACTGCAGAAATCTCAGCTCCCTTGGAATTAGGCACAGAAACAGATGAACACAGTTGTCCTCCCCCTCACCCCCACGTTCTGCCTGGCTCAACCTGTTCCTGAATTTTTGGGGCCTGTCATTTAGTTCTCAGGCAGCAGAACAAGAAGCAGGTTTTACATATTCCATTTTCGCTCAGCCACTGGCTCTCTGAGGTCTTCTTGAGCCTCAGTGTCTTTATCTCTTACAGTGGCGATAATTTTTCCTTCTTGGCCTGCTTATAGGATGAGATTGTGAGGTTAATGGATACAGCGTTCTTATCCTGTCTTGGGATCAAATTGTTCACCATTGGAGACTGGCCTTTAAGGATTTCTTTAATACACGGGTCAGAGGAAATTATTATGTGACATTCTGTTAGATGGAAAGAGTTAAATCCTTCTCTAAGCTGCCCCATTTATTCCCTTCTCCCCAGAAGGTAATATTGCAAATCTTGGCTAATTCCTTTCTTTTACCTTTTTATTGAGAAATAACTCAGCACGTAAAGGGTACAAATCTAAAGTGTGCAGAGAATGAATATTTTA
Source organism: Dugong dugon (assembly GCA_030035585.1). Lineage (NCBI taxonomy): Eukaryota > Metazoa > Chordata > Mammalia > Sirenia > Dugongidae > Dugong > Dugong dugon. Next base: position 21,769,599 of record CM057481.1, on the reverse strand, counting down.
CTTATGCATATACCCATGTAACCACCACCCAGATCAAGATGGAGAACATTCCCACACCCCAGAAAGTTGCTTTTGGCCCTCCTCCCAGTCAAGACCTGCTTCCACAAACGTACCTGCTCTTAGGGCTTCTTCTCACTGCAGATATGGCTTGCTGGTCTTGGAAGTGCATATAAATGGAGCAGTACAGTAGGAACTGTCTTGGATCTGGCTTCTCTCACTCAGCAAAATGTTTTTGAGATTCATCCATCTTGTTGGCTGTATCAATAGTTCATTCATTTTCATTGCTAAGAAGGATTCTTCTGTGTGGGCATACCACGTGGTTTATTTATCCATTCTCCTGCTGATGAGGATTTGGGTGGTTTCTAGTGTGGGGCTTTTACGGATAAAGCCGCTGTGAACATTCCTGTGCTTGTCTTTGGTGGACATAAACACTCATTTCTGTTGGTTATATGTTAACATTTATAAAACAACAGTGAACCAGAGCCCTGCCTATTTGTGAAGAGTACCTGCGGTCATTCACGCTCGACAGACCACAACAGAGACACAGCTTAGCTCTGGAAAAGCCCTGTACTCATTAGTAGCCAAGGCCTCCCTGGGGAGCATGGACCTTCACCCACTCCCTCAGTGGAGGCAGGCAGGAGCTACTCACCCTCACGCCCACCTTCTTCCGCTACCTGTCAGACGTGCTAGGCCCCATTTATCTGAGAGTCCTTCTGACAAACTTTCTGCATATGAAGTTAACAGTGTCCAAACTTTATGAGCATGATTACATCCTCTTCTTAGTTCTTGGCGTCCTCAGATATCTTTGGGCTTCTGGGTATTTCATTTATCGTTGTTGCATGATAAACCACCCCAAAACTTAGTGGTTGAAAACAACAGTGATTTATTATTCATTATCAGAAAGAACTCACATTCTCCTGAGGCATCTGTCTGCTACATAAAGACACACTCAGACATATACTCACACGCCGTTGTCCCAGGACTGTAGTCAGGTGATACTGTGGGTCAGGAATTAGGTCAAGGCTTAGCAGTGTGGTTCTTCTGCTCTGCTTGACATTGGCTGGAGCCATTTACTCTACTGTGTTCAGCTGGTGGCACGGTTGGACTGGAACGTCCAAGATGGCCTCTCACCCTCCAGGTCTCTCTTCCTGTAGCCTCTAATTATGCAGTAGTCCGGATTGGACATCCTTCCAGCAAGGAGGAGGAAGTAGAAGCTGCCAGTCTTAAGTCCTTTTCTCAGAAGTCTCAGAACATCACTTCCTCCTCATTCTTTTGGTCAAAGAAAATAACAAGGCCAGCCCAGATTCAAGGGGAAGGGAAATAATCTCTACCTCTTGATGTGAGTATCAACATGTGCATACAGGGAGGGAAGGAATTGATGGTGGCCATCTTGGAAGAGGATGTCTACCACACATGATAATGTGAAACTGAGTCTGGAGTCTCCCAGGTCTTCTCTAGGACCTGAAAACTTTTAGACTATGTCTGTCTGGTAGTGACACCCAGTTTTAAAGACAGAACTTTTAACTGCTGCCAAGAATTTTAATAATGCAGAGAAAAATACCTTCAAATACCACTCTTGGTTCTGCAACAGAACTCCAACTGTCCAGCTCTTTGGTAAACTGTCTATCTGTGCCCCCTTTTGTTATTCTCCGGGTCTGCAGATTGGAACTGGGCATTTTCCACATTAAAAAAAAATTATTACATTTAGTCAGAATGCAGTGAAATGGCATCTTTATAGTCCCATACTTTAGGCACCAAAAAAAAAAAAAACCAAACCAAACCAAACCCATTGCCATTAAGTCAATTCCAACTCATAGTGACCTTATAGGACAGAGTAGAACTGCCCCATAGAGTATCCAAGGAGTACCTGGTAGATTTGAACTGCCGACCTTCTGGTTAGCAGCCATAGATCTTAACCACTACACCACCAGAGTTTCTACTTTAGGAACAGTGTAGGTTAAGAGTCTTTCTGCCAAGAACAGCATTAGTCAGGGGGGGCGGGGGGAGTGCATTACAAGTTCCAAGATACCAAATAGACTTTCAAAGCCCAGCCGATTGTTCTTCCTATTTTGGCAGCTCACTGCAGATAGAGAGGGTCCACGAAGGTTAGTGAAACCCAAAAGGGAATGAGGAAGCTTGAAAGCTGAGCCAGGGAACCATTGTTTCAGAGGAATGCAGGAATAAATAGCATAAAGTCCTTTTGCCTCTTTGGCTGCAGCGTGTGCGGGCAGTATTCACTTCCTGAGGCAGCGTTGGGCTTGTGGAGGGCACAGGAACATAGCACATCTTTCCCACAGGTTTCATGATGTACTGACAAGGTTTTTCTCACTTTCAAGTCCCCTTCCTTCTGCCTATCTGAGGATTGCAACGTGGCCCCCACTGTGGGATGCTGACAACCGTTCCGTGCATTCTTGTACACAGGTGTTTGGGCACTTCCTTTCTCACATTGGTTCTGTAGTTCAATTGTTTGTACTGAGTTTCCCGGCCCACGTAATTGCAAAAACGAAGTCTCTTGAGTCAGTGAAGATGCCTTCAACTGCACGTTGTAGAAAAACCTGACTTATTTCAACTTAAACCTCTTGTTGTTGTCTTATGTCATTGAGTGGATTCTGACTCATGGTGACCCCATGTGTTACAGAGTAGAACTGCTCCATAGTTCTACTTGGCTCTACTTTTGCATAGGTCTACTTGGCTGTAATCTTTATGGAAGCAGATCACCAGACCTTTTTTCCACAGAGCCTGTGTGTGAGGGTGAGTTCGAACCACCAACCTTTCTGTTACCAGCCAAGCACAAACTATTTGCGCCACCCAGGAACCTTAACTTAAACCAGTGTCTCTCAAACCTTAGTGTGCTTCAGCGTCACCTGGGGGCAGGTTAGAACACTGATTATTGGTCCCCAGTCCTAGAGCTTCGGATTCAGGAAATCTGGGGCGGGGCTCGAGAGTGTGCGTTTCTGACAGGTTCTCAGTAGTGCTGATGCTGCAGGTGCTGGGACCACGCTTTGAGAACCCCTGACTGAATAGGGAGAATATTTTATCTCACCTAACGAGAGGTTTGACAACAGGTGGTTCCATAGTGAGTTAATCCCTTTACTCGTTGACATCGCCAAAGGTGTTCTTTCCAGCTATTCTCTCTGCCACCCTCTGTCTCGGCTCTGTCCTAGTAACAAGATGGCTGTAACAGTTCAATCCATCCAGATCAAGTGATACTGAGAGGAAGAAGGCTTGTGGGGCTTTCTCTTCATTTGTCTAAAAACAACCACAACAGTGACTGTGGGGCTTTGCTTACTTACACTTGAATTTGAAATAATCAGGGGTTGAGTCATGGCTTCTAGACTATAATGCTGGACAGAAGAGAGCACCCAAGAGACAGATGTTAAGAGGTTTTTTTTTGAACACTGCCATTTCCATATGGAATATCCTTTAATCTGTCCCTATAGTTACTGCTACCCAAATCTGGGATGGATCCTTTTATGACCCTGCTTTGTGTCATTTTCTGCGTCTCCGTGGTGGGTTTTGTCCCTGGGAGTGACCCCAGCCCTGCCCCAGCACATCTTTTTTCTTTTTAATCCATCCTCCTCTTTTTTTTTTTTTTTAAATAATATTTTATTGTGTTTTTAGTGAAAGTTTACATTTTTCTCAGTGAGTCAACATTCTCAATGTTTCTATTCTAGTTGTTCCATTTCCAGTAATCTTGTTTCTCTGTCCCCTTACCTTCTCATCTTTGCTTTAGAGTAATTGTTGACCATTTGGTCTCATATAGGTGAGTTTTTAAAGGAGCATAGTGCTTATGAGTGATATTGTTTATTTTGTGAGCCAATCTGTTATTTAGCTAAAAGGTGACCTCAGGGGATAGTTTCAGTTTAAGGTTTAAAGAGTATCTCAGGGCAGTACTCTCAGGGATTCCTCCAGTCTCAACTGGTCCAGTAAGCCTGAACTTTTTAAGAGTTTGAGTTCTGTTCCACATTTTTTTCCCGTTCTATCAGGGTCCATCTATTGTGGCCCTGATTAGAATGGTCAGTAGTAGTAGCTGGCCACCATCTTGTTCTTCTGGTCTCAGGGTAGATGAGGCTATGGTTTGTGTAGACTGTTTATTAGTCCTATAGACTAGTTTCTTCGTTAAGTGTTTGGTTTCCTTCTTTCACTTTTGCTCTGGATAAGTAGAGACCAATAGTTGTATCTTAGATGGCCCCAGCTCATTTTTTTAGGAAAGATCTAGAAGAGAGATTCCTGCTCTAGGTGAGGAATTGGTAGGTGTCTTAGTTATGTAGTGCTGTTGTAACAAAAAATATTAGAAGTAGGTAGCTTTAAAGAACAGGAATTTATTGTCTCTCAGTTTTGGAGGCTAGAAGTCCAAATCAAGGCATCAGTTCTAGGGGCAGGACCTTCTTTGTGTCTTTCAGCTTCTAGTCCAAAAACCAAACCCGTTGTCGTCGAGTCAATTCCAACTCACAGTGACCCTATAGGACAGACTAGAACTGCCCCATAGGGTTTCCAAGCTGGTACATCTTTACTAAAGCAGACTGCCACATCTTTCTCCCACAGAGCAGCTGGTGGGTTCAAACCGCCAACCTTTGGGTTAGCTGTTGAGCACTTAACCACTGCACCACCAGGGCAATTCTTGGTGTTCCTTGGCTTGTAGATTCATCTGTCTGTCTTCACGTGGCGTCTTCCCCCTGTGTGTCTCTGTGTCTGTACTCCCCTTTATAAGACACTACTCAGAAAGGATGAGGTTTAGGACCCACCCTACTTTGGGAAGACCTCGTTAACATAACAAAAGAAAAACCCTATTTCCAAACAGGATCATGTTCACAGGTACCAAACCAAAAACCCAAACCCATTGCTGTCAACTTGATTCCACTCATAGCGACCCTATAGGACAGAATAGAACTGCTCCGTAGAGTTGCCAGGGAGCGCCTGGTGGATTCGAACTGCCAACCTTTTGGTTAGCAGTCGTAGCTGCTAACCACTATGCCACCAGGGTTTCCATTCACAGGTAGAGGGGTTGGGATTCCAACCTATCTTTTGGGGGAACAAAATTCAATCCATAACAGTAGCAAAACCAAAAACCAAACCAGTTGCCATCGAGTCAGTTCTGACTCATGATGACCCCCTGTGTGCAGCGGCGTAGAACTGCACTCCATAGGGTTTCAATGTTGTAACCTTTTGAAGCAGCTCACCGGACCTTTCTTCTGAGGTGCTTCTGGGTGGGTTCAAACCACCAACCTTTAAGTTAGTAGCCCAGCACTTAAGCATTTGTGCCATCCCTCTAAATTCTCTTCTGGCACTAGAGACCCCGTGAGAAGTTTGTCACATACAGGGGAAGGACTCCTGTTTGATCTCCTACTGTTTATACATCAAAATAGATTAGCCTTTCCTGCCCCAATCCTCTCTTGACCTCTGTCCAGGTGCAGTCTGAGAAGAGTGTATGACTGCTCCAGTGCTCCCTCAGCCTTAGGTGCTTCTCTCTCTTCCACTGTCCCTGCCTTTCTACTGAGCCTTACTGATTCTCAGCTTTGGTCCTGTATACCCCAGATCCTGCAGGCGCTGGGGAAATCCTACCACCCCGGCTGTTTCCGCTGTGTCATCTGCAATGAGTGTTTGGACGGGGTGCCCTTCACCGTGGACTCAGAGAATAAGATCTACTGTGTCCGAGATTACCACAAGTAAGGAGGGGCGGAGCAGAGAGGAACCGCACTCGTAACCCACACGGACCTCAGAAGAGCGAGAGATGGAGGTGGATGGAAGTGTGCATGCAGACGGCCTGTGCCCGCAGTCAGCAGGCCAGCGAGGGCTCAGTCATTCTGAGGGACCCCGGGAGGGCAGTCAGTGACAGTGCAGGCAGGAACTGGTTAAAGAATCGTGTTTAGAGAAAAAGCAGAGCAACAACAATACAACCTATAATCAGACTCCCGGCTAGGCCTCAAGAGGACCCGCCGAGCACTGTGGCTCCAGCTTTACCTCACTTCAAAAGGCTCTGGTGCCATGTTGGTGTCCGCCATTTTCGGTTTGCCTGGGCTGCGCTAGGCTCCATTAGGGGAATAAACAAACAGAAGGCTCTGTCCCTCCCCTTAGTAGAGTTAGAAGGGCCAAATGTTTTTGTTACAGCTGGGGCATGATTCTAAGGCAGCACTGAAGCATGACCAGAGAGTGGCCCTAGCCTCTCTCTGAGGGCTGGAGGAATGCAGGAGAAGAGCAACGGTGGGAGGCTGGTGGCGGGAACGCTCCTGGTACAAGTCGCGTTCTAGGCCTTACCACCCAGAAAACCCACAATGTGCATTTTACAACTTCTTTGCTTCTTTCCCCAGGGTATTGGCCCCCAAGTGTGCGGCCTGCGGGCTTCCCATCCTTCCACCTGAGGTAAGATGCTTCTTCAGGCATACTCCTGGGGACTCCTAGACCAGAAAATCTCCCTGAGATCATTTACAAGATCAGTGTCCTGTCCCTCCACCTGTTAAACAATCCTTATAAAATCTTAACTCTGAGATAAACAGTGTCCTCATTGGGAAGCCCCTTTCTCATTGGCTGGCAGCCCCCACCCCAGTGCCCCCCTCATTCCCAGTTTGTCTCTATCATCAGGTTAAACTCTCTTACTGATACTAACTCCTCGGTTAGAAGAGGAACTGGAGAAACTTGTCTTTTATTTTACTTATTTTTTTTATTGTGCTCTAGGTGAAAGTTTACAGAGCAAATTAGTTTCTCATTAAACAATACACACATTGTCTAGTGACATTGGTTGCCAACTCTGCAATGTGTCAAGACTCTCCCCTTCTCCACCCCGGGTTCCCTGTTTCCATTTGTCCAGTTTTCTTGTCCCTTCCTGCCTTCTCCTCTTTGTTTTTGGGCTAGTGGGCCCTATTCATTTAAAATAAATAAATAAATGCCCACGTGGGTTTTGTGTTTCATTGTTGACTCTGACATCCCAAAAGGTAGGACTACAGTCACTCCCCCTTCCTCTCGTCACCGACGTGTATTTTCCCACAAGTGTTAGATCTGCTACTGATCGATACGCTTCTTCTAAGGCCACCTACTGTCACCTCAGAATCCTCGCTCCCCGCCACTGTTTATGTGGAGCCCCATGGATGGGCCCCTAACTGTCTCTTCTTGGTGTTGTTGCTTGTCTCCGGCCCCAGGGCTCGGACGAGACCATCCGCGTTGTGTCCATGGACAGAGACTACCACGTGGAGTGCTACCACTGCGAGGTAGGCCCAGCTTCCAGGTTGAGGAGGGAAGCCTGCCCTGCGTGGCTGGAATGTGAGATGACCGACAAGACTCTGGGGCAGGTGTGCCCTCCATAGCTGACCTAGGAAGTGAGGTGAAGCCTGACTGGGGCGGGGCAGGAGAGGATGCAGATGTTTGGGGTGCAAAGGCGTCCACATTCGGAACTGTCAGGTCCTGAGACCTTCACTCTGCCCTTCCCTGAAGCTGTGGTGCTGGGAGGCTCCTGTGGGGCCGCGGCTTCAGTTCCTGTTTGGGGCTCAGACTGTCAGGCAGGCTGTGTAGTTTGGGTAAGAGTCTTGTAGGCTGTTCTGTCTGCCAGGACCCCCTTTCTCAGCCCTGGAAATCATGAAGAAACCCCCTTGGAAACAGGCATGTCAGCTAGTGGTATGAAGGTGGTGGGGCCCATCTGCCCCTTCTTTGTCCTTGGGTCACACCTAGGCTGAAGAAGCCACTGTCAGGAAAGCCAGGGGTCGCCCTGCCCCAGCCCTTGTGAAGAGTGCAAACACGTTAAGCGCTTGTGGCATTTGAGCCAGAAAGAAGTGGATTCACCCATGGAAAGAGATTAGATTGATTTTGTGACCCTGTGAGTGGGGAGAACAGGAGGAGTGGGTGCTGCATAGCCTGATCCCACTGCCAGCACTGAAGATAAATGTGGGAACCATTGTCGGTGGCACTCCAGTGCCTAGAGGAGAAGGTGACAGCATTTGCTCGACATTGCTGCCCACCCATTTCAGACCAGCTCTGTCCAATGGAAATCCGAGAGCCACAAATTCAAGCCACACGAGCCACAAATTCAAGCCACATGTGCAATTTAAGTTTTCTAGTAGCCACGTTAAAAAAGTAAAAAGAAACAGATGTGATTAATTTTTATGATGATTTTATTTAACTCAATATATCCAAAATATACCATTTCAATGTGTAATCAATATAAAAACTTATTTACGAGATATTTTACATCCATTTTTGTCCTCTGTCTCTGAAATCCGGTGTGTGCTCTATGCCGACTGCAGATCTCAGTTCGGCTACATTTCAAGTGCTCAGTGTCCCCATGTGGCTCGTGGCTCTGTGCTGGGCGGCGCAGTCCACACCTCTGCTGGGCGGGAGCCCTGGTGGCTCGATGGTTAAATGCTTGGCTGCTAACTGAAAGGTTGGCAGTTCGAACCTACCCAGCGGCTCCACAGGAGAAAGGCCTAGTGATCTGCTCCCATAAAGATTACAGCCTAGGAAACCCTTCGGGGCAGTTCTGCTTTGTCCCATGGGGTTGCTATGAGTCGAAAATCAACTCCATGGCACCCAACAACAACAGCATGTAGAAACACAGTACCCTCTGCTCGGCTCGGGGACGGTGGCCTTTGTGTGTCTTACAGTCTATTGTATTTGTTTTGTTTTGTTCTAACTGGACGTCTTTGCCTCACCCCCAGGACTGCGGCCTGGAGCTCAATGATGAAGATGGCCACCGCTGTTACCCGCTGGAGGACCACCTGTTCTGTCACTCCTGCCACGTCAAGAGGCTGGAGAAAGGCCCCTCACCAGCCGCCCTTCACCAGCACCACTTCTAACCAGGCCTTCACATGGAGAAATCTGCCGGTTAATTTCCAGTGGGGTTGGGATGGGGGGAAAGGAAGGGTGGGCAGGCAAGTTCCCACATGGGTGTGTGGGACACCTTTCGCTAAACCAGGGAGGTGAAACATGACCTGTCTGGTGCAGGCATCTCCCAAGTGCCTTTCTCCGCTGCCACGCCATCGTCAGGTTACTCAGACACTCTAGCAAGTACATGGCATGTGACAGTAAGATCCGTCGGTGAAACCAGGCTAACCCTCCCGTCCCCTCTGGGAAAAGTTACTGCTTCAAGAGGGAGAGGTTAACCTTCAGCGGATTTCACAGTGTCGCCTGAAGAGAGTGTTCAGCTGTCGATCCATTCACCTCTTTCCTCACCCCCTGAGAAAGATACCTGCCTCTCACATACACTCACACACATACATACACACACACACACAAACCCGTTGCCGTTGAGTTGGTTCTAATTTATCGTGACCCCATGTGTGTCAGAGTAGAGCTGCGCTCTGTAGGGGTTGTGATGGCTCATTTTTTTGGAATTAGAGCATCAGGCCTTCTGAGGCACCTCTGGGTGGACTTGAACCTCAAACCTCCTTTCGGTTTGTACCACCCAGGGACCATCACACACACACACACACACACACACACACACAGACACACACACACAGAGCATGGTTTAAGACTTTCTTCCAGCCCAGAACTTCAGTTCTCCAGTAGAATGCTACAAATTTGAGTTGGCTTATGGCGAGAGGGAGGCTCTAGCATGGGATTTGTCCCCTAGGAAGAATTTATTTGGTCATCCAGAGCCAAGTTTTGAAGTAAGTGAGCATGGTGTCCTCCCTGTGCCCCTGTAGATCTTCACGCCCTCAAAGGCCACTGGGGGTGTAGGAGGTTTGTCCTGTTCTAGCAAAGCTTGCTCTGGAAGAAGAACTTGGTGCAGGCACCAGGCCTTTTTCGCCTGCCTATTTGCTCTTTTCTCCTCTGGCGCTCTCAAGAGTCTGTGACTTCGGAGCCACTCCTGTGAAGGGAAGTCTCAGGGTCCCATGTGGGGACGTCTCTTGCAGCTGTTTGAGCTTATTTAATAATGGGCTTTGGGGGAAGTCCTGCCCACATACTGAGAGATAGCCCCTTATAAACTACGACAGTTTTTGTGTGTGAGATCTCTAAGTCAGCATGGGAGGGAGTGTCTCGGGATAAGTTATTAAATTCATTTCCCGGGTTTCTCTCTTGCCCTAATCTTGGCACAGGCATTAATTATTTTTGTAGAAACCAGTATAAGGTACACTGCTTTTATCCTTTTTTTTTTTTTTTTTTTTTTTAAGTTTCCATCTGCTCTCAGTCTTTACACACACAAAAAAAATACCTCATAGATAAGATCTTCACCTAATCACAGATTCAGGAGGAATCGGCTGCCCCCCTGGACTCTGATACCATCTTTGGTGTTAGGCGTCTCTGGTTCCTTAGGGCACGGTAATCTTCACGAAAGTCAGCTGGGAACAGATCCAACTTAAAGCCAGCTCTGTTGCCTTCTGCATTTCATCATTCTGCACCACCACCCCCGCCCCACCCCCACCCCGCCCCGGGGTAGCAAGGGCTAAGGCCGGCCGCCGTTTGCCCTCTCAGCCGGCGGGGCGGGGAGAGCCCAGTGGCCTGGTCGAGGGAAGGTGGGCCCATCTCACCTCTCCCGGCCATCGGGGGGCATGGCGGCTTGAGGCTGCACTCGCCACCTCACCCCACCCCCAGAGTGAGAGGTCTAGACCAGCCGAGGGCATCTGTGGAGCCCTGCGAACTGAGACCCAGTTCCACTTCTAGGCCAGGCTTTGACTCATCTGGTAGCAGTTGCCTGTAGAAAGCACAGAATTGACGCCATGGATTGTCTTCTCCATTTTGATTAAATTCATTCGGTGGGAACCTTGGACTAGATGTCACTTTGGCCCAGGCTGTGTGCTTTTATTTGTTCTTTTCCACAGGCTCAGGCTGGTGAAACTGTGAATGCCCGGGCCTGGGGATGTGAACCCCAGAGTCTCGCCCCTCTCTTCTCTTGCATTTAGCAGGGCTCGCGGCTAAAGTAAGCCTGGACTGTTTTAACCTGTCCCTGCCAACCTAGGAATGTTTCTGGACTTGCTGACAGACCTTTGCTCTGCTTTCAAGTTAAGCTGAGTGAAGAAAAATGCCTTGGAGCCACAGATAGAAGTAATAGGGATTTATCTGCAAATTGGGTAATTAGTTTAAAAAATCTGTGATTAACTTTTTGAATGACTTCATTACAGTGGCCTTGATTGAGGTGATTCAGATATCTCTGCAAATATGCCATTTTAGGGTGCTGAAGGCAATAAGAGAATAAGACAATTTCTAGACGTCCTAGAAGCCGACTTCTCTCAATGTCAGTTTCCCTGGAGAGGGCATCTGGTGGGATTCTTCACCAGTTTTCTCTTTCTGGTGAACACGTCTCTCCTGAGGCCCTTGCACAAAAGCCATGACGAGACATTCACCTACCTGTTATTGTTAATGTTCTCTAAATTATTAGCCAAAAGGAACTGTAATGGGATTGGAGAAAGTAAAAACAAGGGCCTGGTGTTTATTAAGCTTATTAAAAGATAAGTTTTGTTTTAAAAGTTAGAGCAAATAGACCCTGAGTTCCCTGGCCAAGGAGGAGGGCTATGGCCTGATTCCAGACCTCAAAGCCAGCTTCCTTCCTGGCCTCATTTTACCCTTTAGCTTTTTTTCACTATCTTCTGGTTTGTCTTTTCCCCCTCTAGCCTGGGCCATTCAAAAACTGTCTGTGTGGCCTGAGCAAAGCCAGTTACCCTGTTGGTCTGCTATATCAGGATTCTCTCTGCCTCTCATGTGATGTTATTCCCCCATCTGTTGCTGGGTAAAGAGTGGTTTGTTCCTGTCTCAACACCAAATGGCATCTCGTCGTCACTGGGTCGTTGCCGGCAAATAGCAGCAGGCTTTCCATTTGTCCATGATGTGAGTGCTCGAGTGAAAACTCTTCAGCAGAGTCCACGGAGGTTGTGCTGGTGGGTCCTGCATGGCCAGTGGGACAGTCAAGGAATTCTGATCACCTTCAAGACTCATTATTGCCTTGTTTCTACAGACTTGAGTCACACTTCCAAAATGAAAAACAAGAACATCAGGACTTGAGAGAATTCTTTGGAATTCACAATCCGTTGCTTTGCAGTCCTTTCGGGGTTGTTTTTGTGTGTAATTTCCCATGCGTGCGGAAGCGTGAGAGCCGTGATAGCTGCTGGTACCCTTGAAAAAGGGGTGTGTGGAGACTTGGTGACCCCAAACCATTGTTGCTTCAAGTACTTGTTACAACTCTGTGTGCCAGGAAACCAAAGATTTTGTACTGTCCTTTGTGCAAGAAGTAAGCCCTAATTTGCTAGTTATTATTTGAAATAACTTTTCAAAGTAATAGAAAAAAATGAATAAAATATATTAGCTATCTCTTGTTCTGAGCCAGGACTGGGCAGATGTGGGAAATTTCCATGTAGTGTATGAAAATTTCAACGTGCAGGGTAATTATTTTCCTCTGTGTTTCTTCTTTTACTATAAAATTATTCAAAATATTGTTACTATGAAATTATCCAAAATATGGTGACAATAAAACTGCATTAATTGGTAGACTATTAAAGTGTTCTCCAACTTGATGATGTTTACCGGGTCTTCTTTTTGTGTGTGTGGAATAAGCAGATGGTACTTTTTGCTAACTGGATTTGGTCTTCTTTAGAGCTCTGGATTCTTAAAGGAACACATGGGTATCAAGAACTGTGAAGGGTGAGGTTTTACCCTACTTGGAAGCTAGTAAGTTAACATCCCACAGTTTCATGGATGCTAGCAGGAGTCTTGAGACTCCTGGGTCAGAGACAAAGGAGAGTGTATTACAGTAATGGCAATAGACGGGATTAGCATTTGAGTTGGTTCCCTAAACCCCAATTTCTAGAGGACCCCATGAAGAGGGCCAGGAGACACCTGTACATGTGTTGCAAGAGGAACCCCAAGCTCAGGGAACCCTAATCATTTATAATGGGTAGTAAGCGTGCCTGTCCTTCGCTCCAGAGAGAGACACTGTCTCTCTCATCCAAGTCTGTTCACTGTACAAGATAGTCTGGAACTAAAGCAGTTGGTGCCTCTGCTCACAAGATGAGTAGGACAATGAGACTCTCGGAGAATCATCTCCCCCAAATCGGTAGTTTCTTCAACTGGGTCTTACGGTGGTGGCCATTTTGTTTCCTTCCGGTTATTGTTTTTTTTTCTTTTTAGGGTGTTGTTGTGTGCCATCGAGTCAATTTGACTCATAGCCACCCCATATGATAGAGTAGAACTGCCCCATAGGGTTTTCCTGGCTGTAATCTTTACAGGAACAAATTGCCAGGCCTTTCTCCTGCAGAGCAGCTGGGTAGGTTTGAACAGCCAACCTTTCGTCAGCAGCAACTGCTTAACCATCGTGCTGCCAGGATAGAACCAATCAATCCCCTAGATTTGGGGCAGCCATGTACAGGAAGGCAGGACTTGAAGTGTGATGAGGCTAAGTGTAGTTAGAATCCTTGGGCTGGGGTAGATGGTTTAGCTACTTGTCATTTACCGCTCCGGGGGCTTGTTTAAGGCATCAGTTTAGTTCTTGAGGCTACCAGGTCTGGTGTGCCAAAGACACAGGAAAGGAGGAAGCTGAGAGCAAAGATGTTGATGGCAGTGGGGCCTTACACACACACACACAAAAAAAAATTTTTTATTTTTTTTAATGATAGAAGAGCAGCTATTCTGATTTTATAAACATGAGCTGGTATTTCCCTATGACTCTGAACAAGGGATGAAAACGTAGTTAGAGAACAATCTTGCAGTGGTCTGGGGCCATGGTGTGCTGGCAGACTGGCTCTCTGGGATTAAAAATAAGCCCTGATTTGTCGTGTTTGCCGATTTCAATGGTGTAAATACTGCCCCCACTGCCAATTTCAAGCTACCAATAAGACATCCCTGAACTTGGAGTAGGGAGGAGACGGCACAGTTCATGAGCAAGTATGAGCCAGATTCAGGCATTTGGGCCACTTGGGGCTGAAGCAGTGGGGAAATCTGGTTCAGTTCTAAGTTCTGTGGTTAAAGCAGTAGCAATAGTAATAGTTGACATTCATTGTGTGCCCACCATGAACCAGATATCTGAGGACCATACATTCTCACTCCCCATTTTATAGACAAGGCAACAGACATGGAAGGGTGAAGTAACTCACCAAACAGTGAGTACCCAGTAAATGGTAGAGCTGAGAGTCCAACCCAGGCAGTCTGACCCAGAGGAGGCTGTCTTGACTGATTTACCACTCTGTCTGCTGTGGGGGCAGTAACTTGTCCTTCAGTGTGTTCATCAAAGCTGTTTTGGGTGCCATTGAGTTGATTCTAACTCATAGTGATCCCATGTAACAGAGAACTACACCATAGGGTTTTCTGGGCTGTAATCTATACAAAAGCAGATCGCCAGGTCTTTCTGCTGAGGAGCCTCTGGGTAGGTTCAAACTGCCAACCTTTTGGTTAGCAGTCGAGCACTTAACAATTTGTACCATTAGGGCTCCTCTCCTCAAAGCTATGTAGCCTAAAGACTCATATCATGAGACTGTGAGGAGGAGCTTATACTGCTGCTTGTTGGAGTACTAGTTTCCTATGGCTGCTGTAAGAAATTACACACAAACTGGCTTAAAACAACATGAATTTACTATCTTACCATCCTGGAGGTTAGAAGTCTGAAATGGTTTTACAGGGCTAGGATCAAAGTGTCAGTAGAGCCACATTCCTTGCTTTTTTCAGCTTCTAGAGTCTGTCAGCATTCCTTGGTCCTTGGCCGCATCACTCTGACTTCTCTTGTCCCACCGCCTCTCCATCTGACTATACTGCCTTCTGCTTATAAGGACGCTTGTGATTACGTGGGCCCACCTGGATAATCCAGGATAGCCTCGCCACCTCAAGATCCTTAACTTAGTCACATCTGCCAAGTCCCTTCTGCCTTTGTCTCAGTTACCTAGTGCTGCCATAACAAGAGGTACTACAAGTGAGTGACTTTAAATAAATTTATTTTCTCACTGTTCAGGAGGCTAGAAATCAGAATTAAGGATGTGGCTCTAGGGGGAGGTCCTTTCTTGCCTATTTCAGCTTCTAGTAGCTGCCAGCAATCTTTAGTGTTCCTGGGCTTGTAGATACGTCTCTCTCCTTCCTCTATCTTCCTCTTCTGCCTTTGTGTGTGTCTCTGTCTATTCTGGTCTTTTTATAACTTAGGAGTGATTAGGTTTAGGATCCAACCTACACTGGTATAACCTCATTAACATAACAAAAGAAAACCCCTATTTCCAACAAGTGTCATATACATAGGTACCTGTACCTCTTGCCGTTCAGTCGATTCCAACTCATAGTGACCCTGTAGGACAGAGTAGAAATGCCCCATAAGGTTTCCAAGGAGTGGTTGGTGGATTCGAACTGCTAACCTTTTGGTTAGCAGCTGAATGCTTAACCACTGCACCACCAGGGCTCCATTTACAGTTACAAGGGTTAGGGTTTCAACACATTTTTTTGGGTGGGGGGCATAACTCAATCCATTACAGCCTTCTGGGATAACATTTGCAAGTTCTGGGGATTAGGATGTGGACATCTTTGAGGGGTCATTCAGCCAACCACAGCATCTGGCAAACTTTTTTTTGGGTGAAAATAAAAGAATACCACTGGAGTATTAGTGCCTTTTCTCTAAGCATTGCTATAAATAGGGTTTGCATTATCCCTGGAATGAAAACAGTAATGCTTCATACGCCCAAGTGATTGGGACTTTGGACTCTAGGTGTAAAAAAGAGAGAATAGGCTATAGTAGACTCCTGTGTGGGAAGAAAGAGAAGTTGGAGAGGTCTGGTCCAGGAGAAGCTCCCAGGTATGTGACAGCACTAGGTGTGTGACACTTCTAGAAGTCCCCAGGTGTGTAAGGAGGCCTAAGGCATTCACTACCTGATTACACACATGTCCTTGCAACTGACTAAGGACAGGTGACTGTGGGTCCTGCATTCCCCAAGGAACCTGGCCCATGGCAGGATCATGATGAAGAGGAGTGAGGGAACCCACATAATTTGGAGGCTCAGAGGGAAGGCAGGGTCTATATAGCAGGCAGAAGGGACTGAAGTGGGAGCCACACTGCCCTTCAGTGGATGGTAGAGGTCATTTGGACGGTGCCAGCAAGCTTCATATGCTGCTTGGATTGTCTCCATGGGTAGGCCCTAGCATATGTTGTAAAAATATGCATCTGTATTTACATTAAGTCATTTCACTATAGGAAAAATATGGCTGAAGATGTCAATTTACACTACCCCATCTTTGGCTGATTTCTTACTCTGTTCCTGACTTTGGCTTGTTTGCCTTTAAAAACCCCAGAGGAATGCCTGTTCCTGCCCAGATTAGTTTGTTCTTTGGTCTCATTGAATGTTTACAAAGGCCTTGGTTTATACTGCACAATTGGAGAAGAAAGGTGAACCTTTACGTCTCCTAGTTCCTTCTACGTGGTGACCTGTTCATAAAGTCTAGTTGGGGCTCGCTGCCGGGCGGTGGCTGTTCAGCTGCAACTTAAATCCTCATTCTGTTAAAGGAGAGGAAATGGCGAAGAGTTCAGGGGTGGTGCATAGGGGCATCATCAGGACTGGAAACACAGTCTTCCAGTTGCTGATCAGCAGGGGAGAAGGGGCGAGTAACCTACGCAGAAGGGAACTGGCAGTAAGCCTGTTTATGTGAGTTAAGGAGGAGCAGAACAGCACTGAGACCAAGAGCTCAAATTCAGTCTAATCCAGTCCCCACCACCTAATTGCTTCATGGCCTTGAGCAAATTTAGCTTCCTTATCTGTAAAAATGGGATGAAAACAGGAATTTATGGGATTGTTTTAAGGACTGACTTAGTCCACATAAAGGGCTTAGAGTAGTGCATGACATGCAGTAATTGCTCAGTGTCATGGTTTGAATTATGTCTCCCTAAAAATGTGTGTATCAATTTGGCTGGGCCATGATTCCCAGAATTGTGTGGTTGGCCTCCATTTTGTGATTGTAATTTTCTGTTAAAGAGCATTAGGGTGGGATTGTAACACCACCTTTACCCAAGTCACATCCCTGAGCCAATGTAAAGGGAGTTTCCCTGGCGTGTGGCCTGCACCACCTTTTATCTCTCAAAAGATAAAAGGAAAGGGAAGCAAGCAGAGAATTGGGGACCTCATACCATCAAGAAAGCAGTGCCGGGAGCAGAGTGCAGCCTTTGGACCGGGGTGCCTGCGCAGAGAAGCTCCTAGTCCGGGGGAACGCTGAAGAGAAGGCTGACAGAGAGAAAAAGCCTTCCCCTGGAGCGATGCCCTGAATTCGGACTTTTAGCCTCCTTTAACTGTGAGGAAATAAACTTCTCTTCGTTAAAACCATCCACTTGTGGTATTTCTGTTATAGCAGCACTAGATGACTAAGACACTCAGTAAGTGTGACATTTTTAGGACTTCATTGATCATTATAGCACGATGTTCACAAAAAAGGATGCAAATGAATTAAGAGCCATGCTCTCAGTTTTTTCCGGGTAAATGGAATAAACACAACACAAACAAAACAATTTGAAGAAAGCACGTATACAGTAGAAGAAACGATAAAGTAAAACATGGGTAATTTCAATATACAAAAATAAAAATTACTCTAGGTTCAAAAATATAAGGAAAAGGAAAATGATAAACTGGAAGAAAATTGCAATGTGTTTGACAGCTGGAGTTAATACCCTTCAGTGGATTAAAAGTGGGTGTCACTTACTCAATCTGTATGCCGAGCAAATAATCTGAGAAGCCAGACTATATGAAGACCAAAGCAGCATCAGGATTGGAAGAAGACTCATTAACAATCTGCAATATGCAGATGACACAACCTTGCTTGCTGGAAGTCAAGAGGACTTGAAGCACTTACTGATCAAGGCTACAAAGATTACACCTTCACATAAAGAAAAGAAAAGAAAACAAAACAAAAAAACCCTCACAACTGGACCAATAAGTAACATCATGATAAACGGGGAAAAGACTGAAGTTGTTCAGGATTTCATTTCACTTGGATCCACAATCAATGCCCATGGAAGCAGAAGTTAAGAAATCCAACAGTGTATTGCATTGGGCAAATCTGCTGCAAGAGATCTCTTTAAAGTGTTAAAAAGCAAAGATGTCACCTTGAGGACTAAGGAGCACCTGACCCAAGCCATGGGATTTTCAATTGCCTCACATGCATGTGAAAGCTGGACAATGAATAAGGAAGACGGAAGAAGAATTGATGCATTTGAATTGTGGTATTGGCGAAGAATATTGAATATACCATGGACTGCCAGAAGAATGAACAAATCTGTCTTGGAAGAAGTATAGCCAGAATATAGCTCCTTTGAGGCCAGGATGGTGAGACTTTGTCTCATGTACTTTGGACATGTTATCAGAGGGATCAGTCCCTGGAGAATGACATCATGCTTGGTAGAGGGTCAACAAAAAAGAGGAAGACCCTTACTGAGATGGACTGACACAGTGGCTGCAACAATGGGTTCAATCATAGCAACGATTGTGAGGATAGCACAGGACTGGGCAGGGTTTTGCTGTTGTACATGAGGTTGCTATGAGTAGGAACCAACTCAATGGCACCTAACAACAACTGCGTATTAAAAATAAATCTGTAAGAAAAAAAAAAAAAGGAATACATCAAGAGAAGGCATGTATCACTCACTAGTTATAAATGCAAGTAAAAGGGAGTTCCATCTTTCAATTATGAAAATTGCAAAGAAATTATAGTTCGATTTATAAAACCCAGTGTTGGTTAGCATGCAAAGAAAAATGCTGTTGATGGAAGTGTGTACTGGGACGCTAAAAGGACAAAATGAGAACACAAAGCTATTTCCGATACAACAGCAAATTTGGAAAAACACATGAAGGGTTGCTGTAAGACGGAATCGACTGGACGGCAATGGGATTTTTTGGTTTAGGTACAGCCATATTAAAAAGTATGGAAGAAAAACTTCTGGAAGGACATAAAACGTGAATAATTACCTTGGGATAGGAATTTGGGTTATTTTTAGTCCCAACAGTTTTTTGTATTTTTCAAAATTTCTGTAATTAATATGATAATCAGGCAGGGGAAACGTTATATTGATCGGTTAATTGATCCATTGATTAACGGACGATGTCCGATGACTGAGGCAGTCCGCCGGTTCAAGTTCCCTTTCAGCTGCAGACGTTTCCTTCTCAGGTCTCTAAGCCCGGCACCTGTAAAATGAGGGTAAAGACCCCCATATTTTAAGGTTTCCCGATGGAATCCGGGGCCAGGTTGGCTTTGGACCCGAAGCTCGCAAAGGGCCAGCGATGCAGACTCCGAGCCCTTTGCGGCATCCCGGAAACGCGCAACCGCAGTGAAGCATTTCCTTCTCTGCTGCGGCTTAGAGTGGGAACTCGATGCCTCTTGGCGAACTGGGACAGCGCTCTTTTTTCTATCAGTGTGAGGGTGTCGGTTCCGTGGGGGAAAATGCCACAACTGCAGCCTTAACTGCGCTTTTGTGTAATCCGAGAGCCAATCTCTGGCCACACCATGCCACTCCACTACCACCTTTCCAGATGTATTCCCCAAATGTACCACACTTACGGAGGCGCCTACGTGCATTATTACTAGAGCGTTTTGAATTTACAGCACCTCAGACAAGTCCGGGTTCCAAATATAGCTTAAAGGACAATATCTCCGCAAAGAAGCATTGAAATTCAATATATTTAGTTTAATGAGAAGCTAGTTTGTTCCGTAAACCTTCATCTAGAGTACAATAATAAACAAAACCTCAAAAAATTCAATGTTTAACTTTCACACTTTAATCTAATCTTTGTCAGAGATCCCTGCAAAATCATGCCTGAAATGGTAGGAAAAAAGACACTTCGAGCCAGCCAGGAGTCGAACCTAGAATCTTCTGATCCGTAGTCAGACGCGTTATCCATTGCGCCACTGGCCCCGTGCTATTCTGAGTGTGCACTGCAACTACTCATTACTTCTCGCACAGCCTCCATAGGCAGCCCCAGACCAGTGTTCTATTTCTTTCACAGCGTCGGGCGCCCCACCTTTCTTTCGCAAACGCGCTCCACCAATCTGTAGAGCGCTCCGATCCACTGCCTCAGACAGCGTCGCCTCGCGTTCGCGGGCTCGCGGACTAAGTTTGTCCGCGGCTGTCCTCCGTTCTCTGTCAGCACTGGGCGGGGCGGGGAGAGAGGGTTGAAAAGAGGCCGGGCGCTGCGGCCGCTGTGCGGTGGTGACCAGTAGCGCCGTAGCCGAGGTGGCGGCGTGGGGCGGGGCAGGCTGAGACTGGAGGAAGGAGGTAGTGGTGCAGGACGGCGATGGCGGCAACAACCTATGAGCATCTGAAGCTGTGAGTTCCGTGGGCCGGAGGCCGTTGACAGAAAGGGCCTAAGGGGCGGCAGGCGGGGCGGGACGGCAGGTGCTAGCGGCCGGCCTCGGGGAGGGCTCCTGGGCCCCGGGCGGAGGGCCGGTGTCGAGTACCTCGACCGCCTGGTCTACCTTGCCCGACGCTCCCGCGCGGACGTCCGGCCCAAGATTGACCGCCCCGCTGGCCTTTCTCCGCTCTGTTCGGCTTCGGCGCCCGCAGCGGGAGAAAGTGCAGCCGCAGCCCGATTTCCAGCGAGCGGGAGCCGGCGTTGCGATGCAGCTCTCCAGGGCACTGCGTTCCTCCTCACTTTTTTTCTAGGTGGGGGCGGCTAAATTCATCTGGATGGCTTACTAGAGAAAAGAGAAGTTTTCTCTTATTTAATGGGCCCATAGCAGCACTTTGGAATCCACAAATCGGCAAACCTCTCTCTGTTACAGTTTAGCTAGGTAGCGATGCCTACCTGACCAGCTTTTAGGATGCAGAAAAATTTTAAAGCACTGTCAGCACTCGTAAGCTCCTAAAGGTATTTACTTTGCTTTAAATTTTGTTCGGTTGCAGATTAACGCAGGTTCTTGAGGCCGTATTGATAGCCAGAGGCCAATCTCGAGAATTTTGGCGCTGCAGATCGACTTTTCTGTAAAGTCAAGTTCTTGAGGCTTTGAGAAATAGCATCTGGTGGTCAGAGTTATAAAATAGGTGTTTGAGGGCTTTTGACTCGTCCTGGATAAATAAAAACATGTATTTCCCTTAGCACTACCACCAGCCCCCAACCTTTTCGTGCCTGTGTTTTAAGTACATCTTTGACATAACTTTTACTCACTTCTACGTGTTTAATACTTTAGTTCCCGGATATTTGAAAATTCAGGTGCCATAATCTCGGGATGTCTTCGGCAACAGAAGCAACTGTAATTTCTGAGAAGCTTATCCATCCCTAAATAAGTTAAAGTATCTTGGTACTTAGGTGTCACATTTCCTTTGCAGAGAAATGAGGACATCAGAACGCGGTTCGGGTACTTCTAATGCTTTCCCAGAACGTCAGGCTCATTAATGACTTTCTGAAAGGTTCATTGTAAAGTTAAAAAAAAAAAAAACACCAAACCCATTGCCGTCAAGTTGATTCCGACTTGTAGTGACCCTATAGGATAGGGTAGAACTGCCTCATAGAGTTTCCAGGGAGCACCTGGTGGATTCATACTGCTAACCTTTTGGTTAGCAGCTGAACTCGTAACCACTGGGTACCGGGCTTTCCATTGTAAAGTTAGGGATATAAAATTGAAAGAGAGGTCATCTACTTGACATCACATATTTTGTGAAAAAGATGATTACTTTTTCCTTAGCCCACTCTCTTTACTGTAATTCTGTTCGAGAACTCCAGCTGCACACTTTCCTCCACATTTTCCCTTTGCAAGATGATAACCTTGATGGTGAATGAATGAGTCCGAGTCCCTGTTTGACTAGGATATTGGCAGGGCCAGTGTCACATGTGCTCTGTTGGGTAATTAGGTTATTGCTGTAGATCTGATAGTCACTGAAGGGGTCAGTGTGATCCTATACCACATCTCCAAGTGTATTTAAGCGATATGGAGCCTTGGCGATGCGGCTCAGCATTAGGTTACAGAATGCAGTTAAATTTTCCCGTGGCAAAGACTGCGATAGAGAATGCGAGAATTATGATTGTTTTTGAATGACTAGGACACTAAATTTCACCAGTGCAGACCTGAAAAAAAGAACAAAATGCTCTGTATCCATAAAAGAGAAAGGCAATTTGGCCGTTAAGTGGTGAGGATGATGTCTTTGTATTGATCTTTGTGAGAAGTGGAAACTAAATTTGTTTGAGGCAGGGAAAATATTTGGATCATGTGAAAGTCATTCCTTAATTTGTCAGTCTTTAACCTTTGTCCCCTGAACTTTGAGCGCTTCTTAGAAAGTGTGAACATACAATTTTTTTACGACTGTTTTTCTTTACCAGAGGGTTTTGTGAGTTGGAGTCTCCTCTTCATCTTTCTCTTTGGCTCTTCCCGCTCTGAGGCCCTTGTTCAAGGTTTTTAGATGTGGCCTTTGAAATAAGGAGGATTCTTTTTTTGGATGCATTTGGAGGTGGAAGTGGTTTCTGACCCATATAAGAATTAGTAGGACAAAGGCATAACTATTTTTTAAATGTGCCTAAAAATGTGTTTTAAGAAAAATCCATACAAAAGAGATAGTTTGATTAATTTACTATGAAAGTATTGCTACTGGGTTTATTTAAATGTTGAAGTACTTAAGGTTTGAAGGAATAATTTGTTTGACATTGTCCCATACTTTTCCTCCAGTCCATCTACCTGCTAGGAGGTTCACCTTTCTAATGTCCTGATTTCGTCCTCTTACTCCTCTGCTTACAGTCTCCAAACTCGTTGCCATCGAGTGGATTCTGACTCATAGCGACTGTGTATATGATCTCCAGTCCCATCATATTGGCCTGTAGGATCAGCCCACATTTCTTAGCCATCTGTATTCTGGTGGTTGTTGGTTGCTGCCGAGTCGATTCTGACTCATCTAACACCTAGCTTTATTTCCCCAAAACCAAACCAAACCAAACCAGTTGCTATCAAGTTGATTCTGACTCATAGTGACCCTATAGGACAGGGTAGAACTGTCTGCTTAGGGTTTCCAAGGAGTGACTGGTGGATTTGAACTGCCAACCTTTTGGTTAGCAGCTGAGCTCTTAACCACTGTGCCACTGGTGCTCCTTATTTCCCATAACTGCCCCATTTTTTTTTTTTTTTCCTCCCTCTTCCTTTGGCCAGACTTGGCTCACCCTCTTCTGCCTTCAAGTCTGGGCTTGCCATATTTTGATCCTTCTACCCGGAGTGCGGAAACCCTGGTGGTGTAGTGGTTAAGTGCTATGGCTGCTAATCAAAAGGTCGGCAGTTCAAATCCACCAGCACTCCTTGGAAACTCTGTGGGGCAGTTCTGTTCTGTCCTATAGATTTGCTATGAGTCGGAATCCACTCAATGGCAGTGGGTTTGGGTTTTTTTGGTTACCCAGAGTGCCTTCGTCTTCTCTGTACACATCAGTCACATCCCTGGTGGAGCCAGAGAACTCAGGTTTTTTCAGTCAGGACAGACTTAGATTCAAATCCTGACCTTGCTATTTGCATTGTGGCCTTGACTGTGCTAGTTAACCTCTCTGAATCTGTTTTTCATATATAAATTGGGAACATAAACGCTTCACAGGATTATTGTAAGGACTGAATGAGTGTACATGAAAACACCCGGTGTACACAGGTACTCACCTCCTCTGAGAAGCCTTCTTTCCATGTCTTGCCCTTCTCTGAGCTGTTAAAAACTAGAATGTCAGTTAATTCAAATTGAGGAATTACTGTCACAGGGACTAGACAGCAAACGTCCATATAATTTACATATTCTGTCTCTGAGGATTGATTTACAGTGTATTTACTGTCTCATGGACAAGAGAACTGAAAGCTAGAATAATCAGTCCATAGCACTTTTTGAAGCACTCACTTTGCCAGGTAAAATTGATGAGATCATTATGTATAACTTTGTTTCTCCAACCAGGTTGCAGATATCTAGAACAAATTAGAAACTCTTAACAATTATTTCTTCTCTAGTGCCCTTCAGTACCTAGCATAAACAGAGCAGCTCGTCAGTGAATCACCTGAGTAAATGAAAAGAGCCTTCCAGTACAGAACACCTACTGGCACTTGAAAAAGAAAACAGTCTGGGGTAATTTGGAATGTGTTCTTTTGGAGCAGCAGCTTAAGCTATTTCATGTATCTTGTTTTCCCAGTGGCTCTGTGAAGTCTGGTGGCGAAGTGCTTTAGAGGTTGACTGCTAACCAAAAGATCAACAGTTCAAATCCACCAGCTGTTCCTTGGAAATCTTATGGGGCTGTTCTGCTCGGTCCTGTAGGGTAGCTATGAGTCAGACTCGACAGCAACGAGTTTTGGGTTTGGTTCTGTGAGGTCATAGGTGAATGTATGTCCTCCATCATTGTTGAAGACAGATAGATCACTCAGCTAAGTCATGGCAGAGCTGGCCTTGAACTCAGCTGGCCCAGAGTCCGTGATCTTTCCATTATACTGCATTATCCCACTGACCTTCTTTTCTCTTGTCAGATTGCTCCCTTAGTCCTCGGACATGCCAGATATACAGATGAATCACTTATAATTGAAATGTGCATATGGGTTTTTAATACAGAAAACAGTATTGATTTGTTCAGAATTTAACGTTCATACTTTTTATGCTTCCAGGCAGTTCTGAATATCCTATGTTTGAGACTCCATTTTGCCTTTTAAATCGTCTATGTTAAATAAATAATGTTAGATGATGATAAAATTGAAATTACAAAACAATTAGAACAGAAATGCCATATTGGAAAAATTTTAAGCATTTGTTTTTCTTTCTTTTGAAAGGTCAGCTGAGACTTGGGTGGAAGGCAGGGAATTCTGTAGATTCTGAATCAGGCTGCCACTTGCTTCTGGAGCAGTACTGTTTCCTCAGTTAGGAGGTTACCTTCTTAAAAAGATTCTCAGAGCTGTGAGATCAGTGGGGCCAGATGTGATAGAACTCTTAGAGCAGATGTAGGCTGCATAGTGATGAAGACATATGTAGACTGTCCAGTACAGCAAACATTCAGTTATTCACACAGCTCTTTGCGGAGGGAAGGGTGTGGGCAACTAAGATTTCCTGGTGAATTGGAGCACAGATGATACAGGGTTTGTATCCAGTACGTTATGGTTGCTAGAGACTTGGGTGGGAGGTTCAGGCTAGAGGGCCTAGGTTGGTTCTAGGCTGCATCAGAATCACTTGGTGTGCTTGTTTTAAATGCGTATTCCAGAGCCCCACATTAGGCCTGAAAATCTCTGGGAATGGGACCTGGGAATCTGCAAGGTCAACCAGCTGTCCTGGTAGGTTAACCAGCTAAAGGGTATTTTAGGGCTGGACACAGCTGAATGAAGACAGAGAATGCTGGTAGAAGAGCGTTCTTTGGGGGACCTGGGCTCTGAAAGATAAGATTGTGCTATGAATTAGAGCTTCATATCAGGTGGAATTTGGACCTGGTCCTGTGAAGGTGTCTGGCCTTTGGAGAGAAGGGGTCTTAGGGTGTACAGGGAATAGGAAGCCCCATGGCCTGAAGTGAGTGGAACCTCGGGATTTTGAGGAAGAAGATGGAATTGAAGTGCACTGGCTTCTTAGAAACCAGCTGGAATTGGAGTGGGCCCCTAGTTAGACCGTGATGAACTGAGAGCTGTAGGAAAGGCCTCCAGGAGGAGCTCAGTGCAGGGAGACTGCAGGGGTCCAAAGGGAAGATGTATGGGGAGTGGCAGGAGCACCTCTGGGTATGGATATAGTAGGTTCAGAGGACCCTTTTTGCTAGCCAGAGCTAGTGACATTTTATGCCTGTATGCTTTCAACCAAAGATATATTAAATTTGATCCTTGAGACCTTGATTTAATTCTTTATGTAAGATTTTTGAGGAAATATATTTTTGCTTCAGTTTTGTGACATGACTATGACCGTGTTCCTATGTAAATATTAATATTTTTGAATTGGGTTAATTTGAATCTGATTTGACAGCATTTTGAGGAAGTCAGTTGTTGCCTGAAATATGATATGAATGTTACAGGGGGAAAAGGTATGTTTTTAGATTCTAGAAAATCATAATGCCAACACTGAAAGAAAATAAAATTGTAATGTCTGATATGTTATATTAAGTATAATGCTTTTCTTAAAACTTAACAAGGGTAGAAAAAGAAAAATCACTCTTAAGCGCTATCGAATCCCAGGTGGCTATACATTTAAATGCATTTAAATTAAGTATAATATCCAGAATTGCATTAGTTAAATTTTGGTTTTAGTCCCCTCTGTGATTTTTTTAACCCCATAATTCAGCAGTAATTCTTAAAAGCAAAGTAGCCAACCAAACAAAAGTAGTTAAAATAGGAAGCAATTGTGATTTAAGTATTATCCTGTTTTGATATATCCCCCCAAAATATGTGTCATCTTAACAGCAGCCAGAACTCTGGCTCAGTTTTGAATCCTCTTTTCTTGAAAGTAACTTGGCAGCGTTCTTGTTTAGTTGAACAGTTAATGCATACTGCATTCTGATCACCTTGACAGTTTATATATAAAAAACCCTTTTTAGTCAACAGTATAACTTTGAATCTTGAAGTTTTGATATCAGTACAGTATAGTTAATGACCAAATAATCTTCTGGGATGGAATCTCTTTCTTTTAACTTCTAAAGTCTATTTCAGAAAATAAGTAATATAGTTTTATGGAAATGAGGGACATTACAAATCAAGGGCTATTTTTTTTGCAAAAGGAAGAGAATTGTTACCTAGATAGTTGTTCATGCTGAGCAACTTTTTTTTTTTTTTAAATTGCGCTTTAGGTAAAAGCGGAGCCCTGGTGGTGCAGTGGTTAAGAGCTCAGCTGCTAACCAAAAGGTTGGCAGTTCATATCCACCAGCCACTCCTTGGAAACCCTCTGGGGCAGTTCTAGGGTTGCTATGAGTCGACTCCATGGTAGTGGGTTTGGTTTTTAGGTAAAAGTTTACAGAGCAAATTAATTTCTCATTCAGCAGTTTATACACAAATTGTTTTGTGACATTGGTTGCAATTCCTACCATATGTCAACACTCTCCCCTTTTCCACTCCAGGTTCCTCATGTCCATTCGTCCGGTGTTCTATCCCTTCCTGTCGTCTCATCTTTGCTTTTGGGAAGGTGTTGCCCGTTTGGTATCATATACATAATTGAACTAAGAAGCATGTTCTTCACATGTGTTATTGTTTGTTTTATAGACCTGTCTAATCTTTGGCTGAAGGGTGAACTTCGGGAGTGACTTTAGTTCTGAGTTGGAAGGTTTCTGGGGGCTCTAGTCATGGGGTTTCCTCCAGTCTCTGTCAGACCAGTAAATCTGGTCTTTTTTTGTGAATTTGAATTTTGTTCTACGTTTTTTTCTTGCTCTGTCCAGTACACTCTATTGTGATCTCTGTTAGAGCGGTCGATGGTGGTAGCTGGTCACCATCTAGTTGATTTAGGCTCAGGCTGTTGGAGGCTGTGGTACTTGTGGTCAGTTGTTGTTAGGTGCTGTCGAGTCAATTCCGACTCATAGCGGTATTTCCCTTGTGTCTTTGGTTTTCTTCATTCTTCTTTTGAGCAGCCTTTTGATCATCATTGAGTCTGTCTTTGGTTTTCATCAAGTTCATCAGTTTCTCTGTGTTTATTACATTGAGAACTCAGGATAGCCATGCTGACTGTGGTTAATTTTGAAAAACTCCAGGCAGTACTTGGCCTTGGTGACACTTTGTAGACTTTCCAATCAGAGAACACACTGCTTCCTCTTTCACCTCTTATATTAGTTACAGTATAGCCTCAAGTCCAGTTCAGAAGTTTTGCTCTGTCAAGATCTTTCCTTAGCTAGAACAATGGAAACCAAACTTTAAAATTCTATTTACTCTGTCACAGAGCCAAAGACAATATTAGTTAAGGATCATATTAAAAATAGCTTCATGTAGGTGTTTGCTGACTAAACATGTTGCATTCTGTAAGAAAATTGATTGAGCTTTTGCTGCTCTCCTGTGGGAAATATCAAGAAGAATGGAACAAGCATGGAAGTTCTTGTCTGTGGAGACTTTGTAGCCTGTTTGGTGGGGATTTAAAAACAAACAATGGAACAAGCATGGAAATTCTTGTCTGTGGAGACTTTGTAGCCTGTTTGGTGGGGATTTAAAAACAAACAGCAACAACATCATACACACTAGCAAAAATTACACCACTGGGTATTTACTCACCTGGTCCACACAAGTGTCTCTTGACCGTAAGTGCTGAAGTTGAAGTTAATTTTACCAGCTTTTGAAATGACTTGTGGAGAGCATAAAACTCATAGAATACGAGGGAGGGGCAAGATGGCGCTCTAGGCAGAAACACCACGCCGTCCCTCCACAGCAAAGATCCGAAAAACTAAGCCTAACAGAGAATCAACAATCCTGAAACCCTAGAACACCAAATGAAGAGATAAAGAACTCAGCCAAACACCAAACGGAGTGAGAATACTAAAAGAGAACGGAGAACGAGGAGAGACTCAGGCAGAGATTCCTTACCAGCTAACGCAGCGCGGATCCACCATCTTGGATTCCTATAGGAGACCAGCAAACGGGAGAGCAGCCTTGCAGAGCATCTGGTCGGAGACAGAACGACCGGTAAACTGTGGTGCGCGCTCTCCCACCACCCACCCCTCTCCGCCTCAGCTGGGGATCCCCTGCTCTCCGTGGCCAGGGTCCCTGAGCTGGGGGGCGCCGGTGCTTGGATTCCGCGCGCCCGGGCTGGAGGCTTTCTGGGAGCCGTTTGCTGGCACCTAGCGAACCTTTTTCTGCCGCCTCCCCCTCCTTTTGCCTGGGTGCCTGGTTCCGAGTGCTGTCTCTGCTCTCTCCTGCGGGGCTGTGGGGCTGCGTGCGGGCGTGTGGCTGTTTCTAGGTCTGGGCTCCCGCGTGGGTGGGATCCCGGGGCCTTTGTTCGTTCGCCCCTCTGCTTTCCGTGGCCGGAGTCCCTGAGCTGGGGGGCGCCGGTGCTTGGATTCCGCGCGCCCGGGCTGGAGGCTTTCTGGGAGCCGTTTGCTGGCACCTAGCGAAACTTTTTCTGCCGCCTCCCCCTCCTTTTGCCTGGGTACCTGGTTCCGAGTGCTGTCTCTGCTCTCTCCTGCGGGGCTGTAGGGCTGCGTGCGGGCGTGTGGCTGTTTCTAGGTCTGGGCTCCCGCGTGGGTGGGATCCCGGGGCCTTTGTTCGTTCGCCCCTCTGCTTTCCGTGGCCGGAGTCCCTGAGCTGGGGGGCGCTGGTGCTTGGAGTCCGTGCGCCCGGGCTGGGGGCTTTCTGGGAGCCGTTTGCTGGCCGCTAGCGAGCCTTTTTCTGCCGCCTCCCCCTCCTTTTGCCTGAGTGCCTGGTTCCGAGTGCCGTCTCTGCTCTCTCCTGCGGGGCTGTAGGGCTGCATTCGGGCGTGTGGCTGTTTCCAGGTCTGGGCTCCCGCACGGGTGGGATCCTGGGGCCTTTGTTCGTTGGCCCCTCTGCTCCCTGTGGCCACGGTCACTTAACCCCGAGACTACCGGCTTCTTGGAATTCGCGCCCCTGAGTGGGGGCTCTCTGGGTCCTATTTGTAGGCACTGACTGCTGGTGTTGCCCTTTTTTTTTTTTTTTTTTTTTTTCCTCAATTTTATTTTTCTTCCTTTTTTGATTAGTTTTGTCATCTTTTACCTCTTTTTCCCTTTTGTCTTTCTTCATTGCTTAATTTCTCGTCTCTCTATCTCTTCCTTCTCTTTCTGATCCCTGAATACCAGGCGATGTATGCCTCTGTACCTTCTGGCCAGGCTGAGCTGTGAAAATTGAGACCGACTCCCCCAGACCTCATAGCTGCATCGGTGGGATCCCTGGGAACTGTGCAGTTCTTTAACTTTTCTGATTTTTATCTGGTCATTCTTTCCTTTTCTTTCTCTTCCCCCTTCTGGTTTCCTCCATCCCATAGTCTCTCATCCGTACATTCCAACGACAAGCTCCCCTAGCATTCTTTTATGTTTGTACGCTTTTTGCTCCTCCTCCTCTCTCCTCTCTCCCATATCCAGCTTAGCTTCACACATAACCATCTTCCCGCTGCACCCTACCTACCTGCACCGTGCACTAGACATCACATCACCAAGCGGTGCAGGCACGCCCTATTGGAACCTGCCCAGCACTGACTACCGACCGTCCTGGTGGCTGCGGTGAGTGCCACAAGCAACCCATCCCAGTGGCTCCTCCTCAACTAGATCTGCCCAGCTGTACCACAAGAACGAAAAAAAAAAAAAATCTACAATCAATAAACGAGAGAAATATCTACTGAATGCCCCGAAAACAGCAAACAATATCAAAACATTTACAAAAACAAGACAAGATGGCTCCAATAGGCGTCCAAATTAAAACACCAGATAACTCTCCTGTGGAAGAAAATGCGCTAGAAGTACCTGATACGGAACTCAAATCACTAATACTCAGAATTTTCCAAGAACTGAGGCAAAAAGCTGACAAACATGAGGAAAAAATAGACAAATTTATGGAAAATACAGACAAAAAATTGGAAGAATTCAGGAAGATGATGCAAGAACAAAATGCCAAAATAAATTCACAACTCGAAATTATACAAAAACAACAATTAGAAATCCAAAAGATAAACAACAAGATTTCAGAAATGGACGGTGTCATAGAAGGGCTGAGAAGTAGATTTGAAACCATGGAAGACAGGATCAGTGGAACTGAAGACAAACACTTGGAAACAACTCTGTTTCAGGAAAACTCAGAAAAAAGAACAAAGAAAAATGAAGAGACCCTGAGAGTTATGTGGGACACAATTAAAAGCAAAAACTTACGAGTGATTGGCATACCAGAACAGGGGGAGAAAACAGAAAACACAGAGAGGATCATTGAGGAACTGCTGACAGAAAACTTTCCCAATATCATGAAAGATGAAAAGCTGGTCATCGAAGAAGCTCAACGAACCCCATATAGAAGAGACCCCAAAAGAAAATCACCAAGACATATCATATTCACACTCGCTAAAACTAAAGACAAACAAAGAATCCTGAGAGCAGCTCGTGAAAAACAAGAAGTCACATACAGAGGAGAAACAATAAGACTAAGCTCAGATTATTCAGCAGAAACCATGCAGGCAAGAAGGCAATGGGATGACATATATAAAATCTTGAAAGAAAAAAATTGTCAGCCAAGAATAATATATCCTGCAAAACTCTCATTCAGATTTGATGGTGAAATTAGGTCATTTCCAGATAAACAGAAACTAAAGGAATATGCAAAAGTCAAACCAAACTTACAAGAATTATTAAAGGGAGTTCTTCGATCTGAGGACAAACAGCTTAAGCCCTCAGGCAGGACCTAGGACCTAGGACGCAGGTTAACATGAACCAGATACCATTCTAGGAACTGAACTACAGACGACTTTCCAAAAAGAAAAGACATACAACAGGGAATCAGAGAAATCAATCAAAGGATGACAACAACATCAAAACAATGAAAGAGGGAACAAACGGCATAGGTATAGAACCTTCTAAAGGAGAAGAAGGCAAGGTGATACCAAGTAACGGTAGACTGCTTCAAAATTATAAAGATAAGGGTAAAATTCATGGTAACCACAAAAAAAGTTAACAAACCAACTCATAAAAATAAAGACGAAAAACATAAAGTCTCAACAAAAACAAAACCTACAAAAACAAAAGAAATGAACACAAAATCCACAAACAAAAGGAACTCAGCACAAGAGAGTAAGAAGAACAAAGAAAACTTCAGCATCACAAAAAAAAGCACCACAAAATGACAGCAACAAACTCACATCTATCAATAATTACACTGAACGTAAATGGACTCAATGCACCAATAAAGCGACGGAGAGTGGCAGAATGGATAAAAAAACAGGATCCATCTATTTGCTGTCTACAAGAGACACACCTTAGAAACAAAGATGTGAATTTATTAAAAATCAAAGGTTGGAAAAAAATATATCAAGCTAACAACTATCAAAAAAGAGCAGGAGTGGCAATTCTAATCTCAGATAAAATAGACTTTAAAACAAAATCTACCATAAAAGACAAAGAAGGACACTATATAATGATTAAGGGGATGATCCATCATGAAGACATAACCATAATAAATATCTATGCACCCAATGACAGGGCTCCAAAATACATAAAAAAAACTCTAACAGCACTGAAAAGAGAAATTGACAGTTCCACAATAATAGTAGGAGACTTCAACACACCACTCTCAGTAAAGGACAGAACAACTAAAAAGAAACTCAGCAAAGATACAGAAGACCTAAAGGACACAATCAGCCAACTGGACCTCATAGACATATATAGAACAATCCATCCAACCGCTGCAAAGTACACATTCTTTTCCAATGCACATGGAACGTTCTCCAGAATAGACCACATCTTAGGCCACAGAGCAATCCTCAACAAGATCCAAAATGCTGAGATAATTCACAGTATCTTCTCTGACCACAATGCCATCAAGGTAGAAATTAACACTAGAAAGAGCAAGGAAAAAAAATCGAACACATGGAAACTGAATAATAATCTGCTTACACATCAATGGGTAATAGAAGAAATCAGAGATGGAATTAAAAAATTCCTAGAATCAAATGAAAATGAAAACACATCATACCAAAACCTTTGGGACACAGCAAAGGCAGTCCTCAGAGGACAATTTATAGCAATAGATGCACATATCAAAAAAGAAGAAAGGGACAAAATCAAAACATTAACTACAGAACTCAAACAAATAGAAAGAGAACAACAAAAAAAGCCTACAACCACCGGAATAAAGGAAATAGTAAAGATCAGAGCAGAAATCAATGAAATAGAGAACAGAAAAACAATAGAAAGAATCAACAAAACCAAAAGTTGGTTCTTTGAAAGAATCAACAAAATCGACAAACCACTGGCCAGACTGACAAAAGAAAAACAGCAGAGGGCACAAATAACCCAAATAAGAAATGAAATGGGGGACATTACAACAGACCCAACTGAAATAAAAAGGATTATAACAGAATATTATGAAAAACTATATTCCAACAAATTTGAAAACCTAGAGGAAATGGATAAATTTCTAGAAACATACAGCCTACCCAAACTACAACAAAGTGATACTGAAAATCTGAACAGACCCATAACAAGAGAAGAGATTGAAAAGGTAATAAAAAAACTCCCAACCAAAAAAAGCCCTGGCCCAGATGGCTTCACTGGAGAATTCTACAAAACATTTACAGAAGAGCTCGTACCAGTTCTACTCAAGTTATTTCAGAGCATAGAAGAGGAAGCAACACTTCCAAATTCATTCTATGAAGCCAGCATAACGCTGATACCAAAACCAGGCAAAGACATCACAAAAAAAGAAAATTACAGACCAATATCTCTCATGAATATAGATGCAAAAATTCTGAACAAAATTCTAGCCAATAGAATTCAGTCTCATATCAAAAAAATAATACACCACGACCAAGTAGGATTCATACCAGGTATGCAAGGATGGTTTAACATTAGAAAATCCATCAACGTAATCCACCACATAAATAAAAGGAAAGAAAAAAATCACATGATTATCTCAATTGATGCAGAAAAGGCATTTGACAAAGTCCAACACCCATTCCTGATAAAAGCTCTCAATAAAATAGGTATAGAAGGGAAATTTCTCAACATAATAAAGGGCATCTATGCAAAACCAACAGCCAACATCATTCTTAATGGAGAAAGGCTGAAAACATTCCCCCTGAAAACAGGAACAAGACAAGGATGCCCTTTATCACCACTCCTATTTAACATTGTGCTGGAAGTTCTAGCTAGAGCAGTAAGGCAAGAGAAAGAAATAAAGGGCATCCAAATTGGTAATGAAGAAGTTAAACTCTCCCTGTTTGCAGATGATATGATACTATACATAGAAAACCCTAAAGACTCCACGAGAAATTTACTGGAACTAATAGAAAGATTCAGCAGAGTAGCAGGATACAAGATAAACATTCAAAAATCAGTTGGATTCCTATACACCAGTAAAGAGAACGATGAAAAGGAGATCAGGAAATCAATACCATTTTCAATAGCCCCTAAAAAGATAAAATACTTAGGAATAAATCTCACCAGGAATATAAAAGACCTATACAAAGAAAACTACAAAACACTGCTGCATGAAACCCAAAGGGATCTACATAAATGGAAAAACATACCATGCTCATGGATAGGCAGACTCAACATTGTGAAAATGGCAATTCTACCTAAAGCAATCTACAAATACAATGCAATTCCGATACAAATACCAACAACATTCTTCAAAGAGATGGAAAAACTAATTATTAACTTTATATGGAAAGGGAAGAAACCCCGAATAAGTAAAGCACTACTGAAGAAGAAGAATAAAGTTGGAGGACTCACACTACCTGACTTGAGAACCTACTATACAGCTACAGTACTCAAAACAGCCTGGTACTGGTACAACAACAGAGACATTGACCAATGGAACAGAATTGAGAACTCAGATGTAAATCCATCCACCTACGGTCACCTGATTTTTGACAAGGGCCCAAAATACATCAAATGGGGAAAAGACAGTCTTTTTAACAAATGGTGCTGGCAAAACTGGATATCCATTTGTAGAAAAATGAAACAGGACCCATACCTCACACCATATACAAAAACTACTTCAAAATGGATCAAAGACCTGAATATAAAGCCTCAAACTATAAAATTCATAGAAGAAAAAATAGGACCAACACTTCAGACCTTAATACATGGCATTAACAGGATACAAACCTTAAACATCAACACAAAAAACCCAACAGATAAACTAGATAATTGGGATCTTCTAAAAATCAAACATCTATGCTCTTCAAAAGATTTCACCAAAAGAGTTAAAAGAGAACCTACAGACTGGGAAAAAATTTTTGGACAGTACAAGTCAGACAAAGGTCTAATCTCCATAATCTACAAGAAAATCCAACACCTCTACAACAAAAAGACAACCAATCCTATCAAAAAATGGGCAAAGGAAATGAACAGACACTTCACCAAGGAAGACATTCAAATGGCCAACAGACACATGAGGAAATGCTCGCGATCACTAGCCATTAGAGAAATGCAAATTAAAACCACAATGAGATACCATCTCACCCCGGCATTACTGGCACGAATCAAAAACACTGGAAATAACAAATGTTGGAGGGGCTGTGGGGAGACGGGAACTCTTATACACTGCTGGTGGGAATGCAAAATGATACAGCCATTTTGGAAAATGATATGGCGTTTCCTCAGAAAGCTAGAAATAGACGTACCATTCGATCCAGCAATCCCACTCCTAGGAATATATCCTAGAGAAATAAGAGTCATCACTCGAATAGACATATGCACACCTATGTTCATGGCAGCATTATTCACAATAGCAAAACGATGGAAACAACCTCGATGTCCATCAACAGACGAATGGATACACAAACTATGGTACATACACACAATGGAGTACTATGCAACGAGAAAGAACAATGAATCGGTGAACCATCTCATAACGTGGATGAAACTGGAGGACATCATGCTGAGTGAAATAAGTCAATCACAAAAGGACAAATATTGTATGAGACCTCTATTGTAAAAACCCATGAAAAAATTCACATGCAAAATGTAACAATCCTTGTTGGTTACCAGGGATGGGAGGGGGGGGGGAAATACTAAATAGGTAATAGGTAAGTAGTAACTTGGGTGAGAGATGAGATAGTACATAGTACAGGGGAAACTAACACAACCTGCACAAGGAAAGGTCATGGAGGCCCTATAGACACATCCAAACCCCCCGAGGGACTGAGTTGTTGGACGGAGGGCTCTGGGGACCATGATCTCGGGGAACATCTAGCTCAATTGGCATGACACTACTTATAAAGATAATGCTCTACATTCTACCTTGGTGAGTAGTGTCTGGGGTCTTAAAAGCCTATGAGCGGCCATCTAAGATACTCCACTGATCTCATTCCTTCGGGAACAAGGGAGAACGAAGAGAACAGGATACAAGGAAAAGATTAGTCCGAAGGACTAATGGTCCACAGCTACCAAGGCCTCCACGGGACTGAGCCCAGTACAGCTGGATGGTGCCCGGCTACCACCAATGACTCCTCTGACCAGGATCACAACAGAGGGTTCTGGGCAGAGCTGGAGTAGGATGTAGAGCATAATTTTAACTCCCAAAAAAAAAAAAAAAAAAAAAAAGAAGACCAGATATACTGGCCTAAAGAATACTAGAGAAACCTCGAGAGTGTGGCCCCCAGACACCCTTTCAGCTCAGAGGTGAAGTTACCTTCAAGGTTCGATGTTAAGCCTGGGAATGGACACCCCAGTAAAACTAAATGGGACTAACGATGTACAGGAGTCCAGTGACAAGGCCAGAAGGCAGAGGGAGAGTAGGAAACTGATGATAAGGAACACAAATTGAATAAGGACACTGTCAATGTATTGTGAGATTGTTGACCACTGCTATAGGGCAACATTTGTAGTAACTATTAAATGGGAGGCTGTTTTGTCCTGTAAGCCTTCATCTTGGGCGAGAATGGCAGCACAATTGGAAAAGCATAGTCAATATCACTTAAATGTGTAAGTAAAAAGTTTTGAAATGGTGTTTAAATAAAATAAAAATAAATAAATAAATAAATAAACAAATGAGAGTAAAGAGGTACAATAGTCCACTGACAAGGTCCAGAAGACAGAAGGGGACAAGGAAGCCCCCTGGTGATAGGGAACACAAGGTGGAGTAAGGATATTCTTGATGTGCTGTGAGATTGTTAACCATGGTCATAGGGCAACATGTGTAGTAACTGTTAAATGAAAAACTATTTTGTTCTGTAAGCCTTCATCTTAAGTGAGAATAACAGCACAGTTGGAAGAGCGTAGTCACTGTCACTGAACTGTGAATGTAGAAATTTTTGAAACGGTGTATCTTTGGCCATCTGTAATTTTCATCAAAAAAAAAGGTTGAGAATTTAGAGGCTTAATACGTTGTGGGGTTGTTAACCAATGTCAAAAAACAACA
The DNA here is from genome assembly GCA_030035585.1 of Dugong dugon. Classification (NCBI taxonomy): domain Eukaryota; kingdom Metazoa; phylum Chordata; class Mammalia; order Sirenia; family Dugongidae; genus Dugong; species Dugong dugon. Next base: position 21,732,792 of record CM057481.1, on the reverse strand, counting down.
TGTGTACTACTATTTCATGAGAAACTATTTGCTCTGTAAGCTTTCACCTGAAGTACAATAAAATATATATTTAAAAAAAAAAAAAAAAAAAACTCACAGAATACAATTTAATACATAAAGCCAAATCTCCTTCAGATCAATTTTAAGGCCCGTTAAAGAGCGGTGAGAAATGGAAGGGGGGAACGAAGAGGAGGACACTAAGGGACACGTCACTGAGTTGGGGTGGCACCCTGCTGTTTAGTGGGCTTCTGAGTGCATTACTTATGATTACTTAGAAATGTTCATTAGCTGGCAGTCACTGTTCATATTGTCATTACTCCGATTTTTAAGCCTAGAGATACCATTTTCAGTTGCATTATCAGAATAGCCTAGTGGCAGTGCTAGCAACTTAGATTCTACCGAGATCTCTCTGAGGGGTGAGATCAAGCCAAGACCCCAGAGCCCTTGGGCTATAACTCTCTATCTTGATCCATAATTACTCTTATTTTTGTGTTTTATTATTTTAAGGTATTTTTAAAAACATACTTTTTAAAAATCTAAGACATGTATTTTAAAAGTAACAGTAGACAAAGCTTATGAAAAACCAGAGCACCCATCTGTACTCCCAATTTCCACTGCTGTAGAAGCATCTACTTTTAACTTTTTAAAGTGAGTTCTTCTGGCATTTACTCCATATTTCTAAACAACATTTTTATACTGCTTTCCTAATTTTTTTCAGTTTTAGTCAGCTGATGACTTCCTACTTCAGAAGATGAGGATTTAGCTTTTCAAATTCTCTTTTCCCCTCTTTTTCTCTTAATATAGTAAAATAGTTAGTGTTCACATTGTTGTGGTTATATAGATATGGTTCAGGGCAAGCCCACAGTATAATATTACATTTTCTTACAAAAACATATTGTTTTTCCTGGAGTTAAAAAGTGCCTTTTTAAAAAATTTTCTTATTTTTTTTAATGTACCTATCACTGATCGGTTTAAAATCAGAAAAGGTATGTGTCAGAGTTATCCTGTCACCGTACTTGTTTAGTCTGTATGCTGAGCTAATAATCCAAGAAGCTGGACTATATTGAGAAAAACCAGCACCAGGATTTGAGAAAGACTCATTCACAACCTGCAATATGCAGATGTTACAACCTTCCTTGCTGAAAGTGAAGAGGACTTGAAGTACTTACTCATGAAGATCAAAGACTACAGCCTTCAGTATGGATTGCACCACGACACAAAGAAAACAGAAATCCTCACAACTGGACCAATAAGCAACATCAGGATATATGGAGAAAATATTGAAGTTGTCAGGGATTCATTTTACTTGGATCCACAGTCTACCTCCATGGAAGCAGCGGTAGAGAAATCAAATGACAAATGACATTGCATTGGGCAGATCTGCTGCAAAATACTTCTTTGAAGTGTTAAAAAGCAAAAACGTCACTTTGAGGACTAAGGTGAGCCTGACCCAAGCCATGGGATTTTCAGTTGGTTCACATACATGTGAAAGCTGGACTGTGAATAAGAAAGACCGAAGAATTGATGCATTTGAATTATGGTGTTGGTGAAGAACATTAAATATTCCATGAACTGCCGGAGGAATGAACAAATCTGTCTTGGAAGAAGTACAGCCAGAGTGCTCCTTAGAAATGAAGATGGTGGGATTTCTTCTCACATATTTTGGACATGTTATCAGGACAGACCAGTCCCTTGAGAAGGACGTCATGCTTGGTAAAGCAGACGGTCATGAAAAGAGGAAGACCCTCAGTGAGATGGATTAACACAGTGGCTGCAACCATGGGCTCAAGCATAACAACGATTGTGAGGATGGCGCAGGACCAGGCAGTGTTTCATTCTGTTGTACGTGGGGTCACTATGATTCGGAACTGACTTGATGTCACCTAACAACAACAGCATTCAATCTGGAAACTCATCCTTCAGTCTGAACTTTTTTTTTTTTTTTTTTTTTGCATTATTTCTTTGATGTAAACTTGGCTCCCAGCAGTCTGGGAACCTAGCAGAGGAAGAGGGCTGGGTGATTTTCACAGTACTCCTGACTTCTCTTGGCTCTCTCACCTTGGTCCTCAGCTTTGCCTGGGGTCTGGGGTCCAGAGCCTCTTGTTGAACCTCCCTAAGCATTACATCTCCAGGGTCAGGGAGGGCAGGTGCCTGGTCACTATGGCCTTGGTCTGGGGATCTGATTGCTTCTTATACAGACTTAGAACCACCTCACCAGCACCCCTCACCCACATACAAGTCCTTTGCAATTACCTTTTTCTGCTAGTTCTTTAGGCTTTTCAACTTTCTGGTGCTAGAATCTGCTTGCTTTGTAGCCTCTCTCCTAGCTAGGGATTAGATTCTGTGGTAACTGAGTTATTTATCTAATTTCCAAGTATTCTTCATCTTCCAAACCCACATCTGAATGCCTAGTATCAGCCCCTACAGCCTGCCTAGCTATGAAAGAAACCAAACCTGTTGCCATCAAGTGGATTCCGACTCATTGTGACCCAGTAGGACAGAGTAGAACTGCCCCATAGCATTTCCAAGGAATGGCTGGTGGATTTGAACTGCTGACCTTTTGGTTAGCATCCGAATTCCTTCTTCTGAAAGAAGATAAAGTCGTTTTCTGTGCAGGATTTTCACTCTTGGAAATTCATTTCTACTTCACTTGCAATTTTAATTTACTGATCTTTTTCATCTCAAATGTGTCTATCTAGAGTGGAAGTGTCTTACGTATTATATGTTTTTTCTTCTTTTAAAACAAAGTTTAATTTCTAATTTTGTGATTTTAAAGACTCTAAGCACACAGTGATTGTTAGAAATGTAGCTGTTAGTAAAGGCCTACTTCTATAGCTGTATATATATTTTTACATGATTTAAGTTCTTAATCCAATATGTATTTTATCAGTGTTCCTTACTCCCTTCCAGATCAGTTTTATATTTAAATGCAAGTTGTGAAAAACTTTAATTGCCTGTAATGGGGATAGTAGGTTTTTGGCCCTTTAAATACATACATAAATACGTGTATATACATACACACACATATATATTTAAAAAATTTTTATAACGAGATTTTCCTGTTCATATAGACACTTGATTATCACTGACTAAAAGGTGTCAGTTAGGTTACACACTGAAACTTGTACCTGGAAGCAAGTGTGACTTTTCAGTTCATTGAGTTCATTCAAGTAATTTACTCTCATTATAGAAGTTTTGCAGGTAAGAACCTTAAGTGCATTTGTATAGATACGGGTTATTATTATTGTTATTTGCCATAGAGTTGATTTTAACTCATTGTGACCCCGTGTGTGCAGAGTAGAACTGTTCCACAGGGTTTTCAAGGCTGTGATGTTTCAGAAGCAGATTGCCAGGCCTGTCTTCTGAGGTGCCTCTGGGTGGGTTCAAACCACTGACCTTTTGGTTCGTAGTTGAGCACTTAACTGGTTGCGCCACTCAGGGACTCCATACATACGAGTATGTCAGCAATATGAAAGGAGCCTAGGTGGCGCAAGCTATATGTGATTGGCTGCTAACCCAAAGGTTGGCAGTTTGAACCCACCCAGTAGCTCTGCGGAAGAAAGCCCTGGCAAACCTTCTGTAAAGATTACAGCCAACAGAACCCTATAGAGCAGTTCTACTCTGTAACACATGGGATTGCCATGAGTCGGGGGATGATGACAACAGTCAGCAATATTCATTTCTGTACTGACTTTTACTTAGATGCAAACTTTGAGTTTTTGTGCATTGTATAAAAAAGTTGAGAAATTTTATTTCTGAGACTGTATGTTGAATACTCCTTTTTCTATATTAAGATTATATTCCATATTAAGTATAATATTAGTTATTAAAGAAGTAATCAACATTTATCTGGAAAAATAAATTGTGGTAACTCTGTCCCTCAGAATATAGCTGTGAATTTAGAAGAACACTGTCCTCTGAGCAGTATGAGGAAAATGAATGTAATAAAACCCATGGACTTTACTCTGTCAAAACTGTGTTGTCCTTCTCAGACCTTATCTGAAGCCTGCGGACTTTGTATTAGATGTAAAATGAAAGCAGCTGAGTAGAAGCAATGGCAAAAGTTTTGTCAAGAGACTAAGGACAGCAGAAGAGTGAAAAGACATTAAAACCCAGTAGTCTGAGGTCATTTCGTAAAATAAAATAATAATAATGCCGCCATTTCATGCAGTCTTAGTGCTGGGCATATCACATGTTTGTCTCATTTGCCCTCACCTATCAGTTACCCGTTTTTAACAGAAAGCTGAGCCTGGAAGTTAGTGGTTTGTTCAGGGACAACCGATGGTAAATAGTGGAGTTGGGATTCAAACCAGGCTTAGAAAGGTCTAAAACCTATCATTATTCCACCATACTGTATCACTAAGGAGCCCTGGTGGGCCCATGGTTAAGTACTCAGCTGCTAACCGAAAGGTCTGCAGTTTGAACTCACCAGCCACTCTGCAGGAGGAGGTGGCAGTCTGCTTCTGTAAAGATTGCAGCCTTGGAAACGCTACGGGGCAGTTCTACTCTGTCCTGCAGGCTTACTTACTGTGAGTCGAAATCAGCTCCATGGCAACAGGTTTAGTTTTTTTTGGTTTATATTACTGGATATTGAAGGCATCATTTTGATAGAAATATGGGGATACAGAAACCGGCCCTGGTTCAACAAGAAAACATTGTTACAGGTAGTCCCCGACTTAACAGAAGTATTCAAGTTATGACTAACCATACTCATGATCGTGGTTTTTTTTTTGTACATTTTATCATTAGTAATATGTACTACATACGGTGTTGCAGTGCATAAGGATGTTATCACTCTCAGATGTTCACTTGCAGATATTCAAAGATCGGATTTCTAAACATACTGATAATAAAAGGCAATGATAATGAAAACTTAAAAAAAAAAAAAAAAGGTATTCTGTTTATGTCAGAACCAAACCCTTAACGTCAGGGAACAGAACCCTGTAGTAAGTCGGGACTACCGGTACTTAGACTTAGTTTAAGAAATAAGGAAAAACATTGGTTTAATAAAAATTAAAAGGTTTCCATTAAACATGGTTTTGAAAAAGTTTTATCACTTAGAAACCAAATACTAGATATCTAAAAATTCAGATGGCAAAAGGATCTCATTCTTTGCTGCCAAGAAGAGGAAGTGTTGCTGTTTGTGGGTGTGTTCCAGCCAGGGCATAATGTGAATACTGTTTCATTCTGCAAGGGAGAGAGGTTCTGTATACTTGACCACTGCATTGGTTTTCTACTGATGCTGTAACAAACTACCATAAACTTAGAAGCTTAAAACAATATAAATTTATTATCTCATAGTTTCTGTAGGTAAGAAGTCCAACCAGTATGAGTCTCACCAGTCTAAAAGCAAGGTGTCAGCAGGATTGTGTTCCTTGCTGGAGGGTGTGGTGAAGGATCCCTTTTAGAAGCTCATTCAGGTTGTTGGCTGAATCCAGTTCCTTGGGGCTGTGGGACTAAGAGGTGTCTGTTTCTTTGCTGGCTGTCAGCCTAGGGCTGCCCTTAACTTCTAGAAGCCTCTCTCCGTCCTTGCACATAGCCCTTGTATCTTAGGAGCCATCAGTAGCTTGTGGAATCCTCCTCACTAGTAATCCCTTTGTCTTCCTCTTCTGCAGCATCTGACTCTTTTTATCTTCTGCTTTTAAGGGCTCATGTGATTACATTGGGCCCACCCCGATAATCTAGGATAATTTCCCTATTTTAAAGCCAGCTGATTACCAAAAACCCAAACCCATTGCCACTGAGTCGATTCCGACTCGTAGCAACCCTATAGGACAGAGTAGAACTGCCCCATAGGATTCCCAAGGAGTGGCTGGTAGATTTGAACTGCCAACCTTTTGGATAGCAGCCGAGCTCTTAACTACTGCACCACCAGGGCTCCTGCCAGCCGATTAGTAACCTTAATTCCATCAGCCAGGCAATACCTAGATTGAATAATCAGGGGACAGGAATTTTGAGAGGGCATATTTAGAATTCTGCTGACCACAGTCACTCTTAATTTTTCAGCACATTTTGTCTGCAGTTTAATTGTTTATACTTAAAGATATGCAAAGTAGAAGTGATTGCTGGCATGTTGTCTTTTCTAAGCTGATCCTACTCAACATTGTTTTTTGTACTAACAGTTTTTTCTTTTTATAGACTTATATCTTTACAAATAAAAAAGAAAGGTATTCATTCATAATTTTTTAATGAAATTTTTTGTTATTCCAGAACATTTATCTTTGATAAATCAGACTCTGTTTTATATAGTGTTGATATTTTGGGTAGGAGTTTATCCCTAAGAAGCGATTTCTAGTTTCTTATTTTGAAATGTAACTTTTCCCAGATTTGTGTTTGTCATATTCTGGTTTGAAGAATATATTTCTTGTAAACATGTAGATTCATGTTGGTGTGAATTCTCTCCAGGCATGTTGGAAAATAATTATTTTGGGTCTTTGAATATTAAAAAATGTGAAATTACAATGAAAAAGGCAGATTTTTCACTGTAATTCTGAGGCCAAAATATGAAGCCAGGGTAATTTTACTTTTTAGAACAGCATTATTGGAATAAAGAAAAACCCATTGCTGTCAAGTTGATTCCGACTCATAGCAACCCTACAGGACGAAGTAGAACTGCCCCATAAGGTTTCCAAGGCTATAATTTTTACAGAAGCAGACTGCCAAATCTTTCTCCCGTGGAGTGGCTGGTGGGTTTGAACCACCGACCTTTTGGTTAGCAGCTGAGGACTTAGCCACTGCACCAGCAGGCCTCCTTATTACTGGAATGTTAGGTGCCATTGAGTCGAGTCCTACTGATAGCGACCCTGTGAACAGCAGAGCTAAACACTGACTGGTTCTGCGCCATCCTTACAATTGTTGCGATGCTTAATCCCATTGTGGCAGGCACTGTGCCACTCCATCTTGTTGAGGGTCTTCCTCTCTTTCGATGACCCTGTACTTTACCAAGCATGATGTTCTTCTCCAGGGCCTAGTACTTCCTGGTAACCTGTCCTAAGTACGTGAGATGAAGTCTCACTGTGCTGGCTTCTCTTTTTTTATTTTATTGTTGTACTTTAAGTGAAAGTTTACAACTCAAGTTAGTCTCCCATACAAAAATTTATGCATACATTGTTATGTGACCCTAATTGCTCTCTCTATACTGTGACAGCACACTCCTCCTTTCCACCCCTGATTTCCCGTGTCCGTTCAACCAGCTCCTGACCCTCTCTACCTTCTCATCTCTCCTCTGGACAAGAGCTGCCCATTTAGTCTCATGTATCTACTTGAGCTAAGAAGCGCATTCTTCACGAGTATCATTTTATATTCCATAGTCCAGTCTAATCTTGGTCTGAAGAGTTGGCCTCGGGAATGGTTTTAGTTCTGGGTTGACAGAGAGCCTGGGGTCCATGGTTTCTGGGGTTCCTCCAGTGTCAGACCATTAAGCCTGGTCTTTTTACTAGAATTTGATCTGCACCCCACTTTTCTTTGGGACTGACAGTGTTGTACTTCGGGATAGATCTTGAAATGTTCTTTTTGACAATAAATGAAGTGCCATTTTTCTTCAATTTGTCATTCCCAGCATAGTAGGCCATACGATTGTCCGATTCAAAATGACCAATACCAGTCCATTTCAGCTCACTAATGCCTAGGATATCGATGTTTATGCGTTCATTTCATTTTTGATGATTTCCAGTTTTCCTAGATTCATACTTCATACATTCCACATTCCGATTATTAATGGATATTTGCAGCTGTTTTTTCTCACTTTGAGTTGTGCCACCTTAGCAAATGAAGGTCCTAAAAACTTAACTCCATCCACATCATAAAGGTAGACTGTACTTTGAGGAAGCAGCTGTTCCCCAGTCATATTTTGGGTGCTTTCCAGCCCGAGGAATACCAGACAATGTTCTGCTGCTATTTGTAAGGTTTTCACTGGCCAGTTTTTTTCAGAAGTAGACTGCCAGGTCCTTCTACTCTGTCTTAGTCTGGAAGCTCCACTGAAACCTGTCCACCATGGGTGACCCTGCTGGTATTTTTTGAAATACCAGTGGCATAACTTCCAGCATCACAGTAACACACAAGCCACCACCATATGACAAACTGACAGACAAGTGGTGGTATTACTGGAATACTTGTACAAATATAATAAAGTTATCTGTTTAATGCAGTAGGAACCCTGGTGGCATAGTGGTTAAAGTTCTGGGCTGCTAACCAAAAGGTTGGCAGTTCGAACCCACCAGCTGCTCCTCGGGATAACGATGTGACATTCTGCTTCCATAAAGGTTTACAACCTTGGAAACCCTATGGGGCAGCTCTGCTCTGTTCTGTAGGGTTGCTGTAGGTTGAAATCGACTTGATGGCAGTGGGTTTGGTTTGGTTTGAGTTTAATACAATTGAGGATATAGGTGAATTAAAACATAGCAATATAGCTAATGGAGTCCCTGGGTGGTGCAAACGGTTAATTTGCTCGACTGCTAACTAACTGAAAGATTGGAGGTTCAAGCCCACCCAGAGGTGCCTTGGAAGAAGGTTCTGACGATCTACTTCTGAAAAATCAGCCATGAAAAACCTGTGGAGCATAGTTCTACTCTGAGACACATGGGATTGCCATGATGACAACTTCTTTAAAAAAAATATAGCTAATGTGTTGCTGTTCCTGTATCCCAATTATATATTCAAACTGACTGTATTTGAAATGAGATATAATTTGATTCTAGTATCTTCCTATCAAAATTAAATTGCTCAGATATTGTCCATGTGACAAATAACCTTTCTGGTCTTGTGTTCAGAGTCTTGTGAAAATTTGCAACTTTTCTCTGTTCTCTGTTAAAGGACATTATTTTTGTTAATGATAAAAAATTATACTTGTGAGCCAGTCCTTTATGCTTTGCAAAGCACTTGGTAAGTGTTCATTTAATTCTCGCTGTTCTGTGAGGTAGGGAGGGTTTTATATAAATATATAATCTCTCTGTTCACAGTTGTGCCGGGAGTTTTCACATGTTGATTCATTTAATCCTCAGGTTGGTTACCCCCCTCCCCCCAGTCACCCCACCCAAGCTTTATTTTCTTCATATTGTTTACCACTGTCTGAAATCACTGACGTACTTTCTTGTGTTTTGATTGTCTCTCCCATTAGAATGTAAGCTCTGGGATCCAGCTGTGTATCACTAATGACTAGAACAAGGCCTGGCCCAGGGTGGATACTCATGGCTCAGCCAGCATTACATAGCTAGTAAATAGCAGTCGGGATTAGAACCCCTGTATTTTAACTGCAGATCTCTAGATTTTTTCCAGTGTAACTACTCCTAATGCAGTACTTTTATAATTCGCTGAAGTAGTTGTTTTGATTAGAGGCTTATGATCCGTTATGTGGGGCTTGGGTTTTCATTTCCTGTGTAAATAGGAGAGCTTACATTAGTGTGCTTATTTATTAACTGATTATGGATGATTGCTTTGGTATTACCGGGACCAGAACAAACCCTTTTTGGTGCATTTAACATTGAAGTAGCATCAGTAATGGGCTGCTTTTTCAGTCCTGTGATCATTCTTTTAAAAATCAAATAATGGAGACTAAATGTCTTAAGATTCTTTGTTATTCATTTGAACATCATACAAAGAACTCATGGAGTTTCATAGGACACTGGGGTGGACAGATGTTCAGTGATAGCACCAGCACAGTATGAAAGCATTTCCTGTGGCTCTTTGAGGCATGGGAAGCATGCAGTGGGCTATTGCCTGTGGCACAGGCACTTACACAGCATTTAAAAGATTGCGTGGCCCTGCTGGGGAAGGGAGGCTTACAAAATGCCATCTGATTTAGAGACAGCACTTTTTTCAAAAGCCTTTACAAAGATGTCTCTTTTATTTTAAAAATTTAAGGGGTATTTTTTCTATTTGTCATTGAATTTTTATTTATCACCTACCTCATAGTCACTTGTTGTTGTTAGGTGCCATTGAGTCAGTTCTGACTCAGCGACCCTGTATGCAACAAAACAAAACACTGCCCGGTCCTGTGCCATCCTCTCAATCATTGTCATGCTTGAGCCCATTTTTGGTAGCCACTGTGTCAGTCCATCTCACTGAGGGTTTTCTTTTTCGCTGACCCTCTACTTTACCAAGCATGATGTCCTTCCCCAGGGACTGGCCCTTCCTGGTAACATGTCCAAAGTATGTGGGATGAAATTTTTGCCATCCTTATCTCTAAGGAGCATTCTTGCTGTATTTCCAAGACAGATTTGTTCATTCTTCTGGCAGTCCATGGTCTATTCAACCTCTTAGTCACTAGTATGTAGTAGCTTTCCAGTAAATATTGACTTGTTCTTGGAGTTGGAGCGCAGTTTGTGCTTGCACAAACTGCCTTCTGCAGATATGACTGAAAATTTTTTTTTTTTAAAGAGTTAAGAGTAGAGGTGACTACCCTATAGTGAGTAGATTGTCTAGAAGTTCTTTATGTTTGCTCTGTTTCAGAACTTCTCATTTTGTTTTCTTTTTTATACCTTTATTGATATGTGGTTGACATACAGTAAACTGCACATATTTAAAATGGCCAACTTAATAAATTTTGACATATTTTTACATCCTTGAAACTATCACCAGGAGCAATATAGTGAACACATCCATCACCCCTAAAAGTTTCCTCGTGCGTTTATAATCCCTTCCTTTTACCCCTCCCGGCATGAGTTAAATATACACCTGTGATATGATCCAGCCATTCTACTTCTAGGAAGTTACCCAAGAGAAATGAGTGGTTATGGCTACGCACCTCAAGACTTGTACAAGAACCTTTGTTCAGAATAGCCCCAAACCAGAAACAACCCAAATGTTCATCAACAAGTGAATGCATAACAAATTGATATATCCGTACAATGGAGTATTATTACTCATCAGTAAAAAGGAATGAACTGTTTAGTTTTGAACTGAAGGCTGCCATGTTTGAAGCAGATTTGCCTTCTTTGTTGCCTTTTGCTTGATTTATTTAAAATTGATATTCATTCCCTGAGCATAGCCCCCAAAAGGGAGGAAACTAGTCTCATATTAAGAAGTTAGTCACAGATGAATCACGAATGGATGTAAATTATATATGGATAATTAAGTTAATTATTCCTCAGAGAACTTACAGTCAAAAATAGCCAATACAGTCTGTTCTGCTACAGGACATGTTTCTGTAACTCCAGATAGCTTATACGTGATTAGTAAATAAGAAATGATGTCAGTGATGGTTTTATGAGTTCGTACAAGATTTTTCATAGGCCAGGGAAGTGAGAATAATGGAGGTAGAATTAAAAAAGGAAAGGAAAAAACTCTCAGATTGGCAGCTACACAGACAAATTCTTTCAAGACTACTTTAAGAACATTAAAAATTAGTTCTTTTGTGGGGGGGGGGGGGCGGTGGAGGTTAGTTCCTAGACCCAGCACTCCCTCCCCAACCTTAATCTGTTCCTGGAGACCTAAACAACAGCCTCAACCAGTGGCTTAGAGTCCTCCTTCAGTTGCTGTCATTTCTGCAAGTGTTCATTTTCACTTTATTGTTTTGGTTAATGTGTAATATTCCCTGAGGCAACCCCTAACCACTCTTGAACTGCTTGCCTGATCTTTCCAGATTATCTCCTGAGGAACCAACTGTTTCCTTTGTTATACTCAAGTTACAAAGTTGTGTAAATTTTGAATAGTATTTTTTTTTTATCTCTTTTATTTATTTTTCATTTTTCAGAATAAGAAGTGTTTTCAGAAACACGTATGTGGCATTCTAACAAAAAAATACCGGAATGTTAAAGTACTTTACTTTGAACAATTTCCTGGAAATGTTTTATAAAAAAGATTTCTTAGTATTTTTAGCTAGTACTGACATCTTCCTTACTATGTGTCAGGTGTTGTTCTAAGTGCTTATGAAGGATTAGCTCATTTAGTTCTCAATTCTATGTGATGAGTCTGGTATTATCCTTAATTACAGATAAGGAGATGAGGAACTGAGGAACAGAAAGGATGAGTAACTTGTCCAGGGTCACACAGCACAGGCAGTTTAGTTCTACAACTGCTCTTAACTAATGTGCTACATTGTTTTCTGCACCATGTTGAATATAGTAAGTTACACTTGTTTATACCTTTTTGTGTAAGTCAAATGGATGGTTTTTCAGCAAATTAACACTTTGTCAGCATTAAATACACAAGTGAAAAGAGTTGCTTTGAACTCACAAGGACAACAAATTTGACACCTTGTCAGAAGCTAGGAAAATGATGTCATATTTAAACACCATTGTTGGTATAATAAATAGTTTTTTTAGGAAGTCTTCATTTCATTTGGTTTAATTACTTATGGCTTAAAATTTCTTTTTAGGCATACCACACCTGAAAAATTTTATGTGGAAGCTTGTGATGATGGAGCGGATGATGTACTTACCATCGACCGTGTGTCCACAGAAGTTACCCTCTCAGGTAGATCATAGTCAGATTTAGAAGTGTCTGAGAAAGACTTTATCCATAAGTTGCAATAATTAAAATAAATTAACTCAGAGGTATGTTAGTGTGTGGATTTCTGTGTGCCTTCTTATGAAATTTTTATTCTTAGCATGTCACTTAAAGTTCATACATTAATTTTATGCTATCTCCTTTTTATAAAAAGCAGAAATGATCTTGAAATTTTTAGTAACATTTTACTATCTGTAAACATTTAAAAACCTAATTATTTCTTTATTTGTTCCCTTATCTGTACTCGAGTATTGACAGGATTGGTTTTATTGATGTCTGGTAGCTTTAAGCTTTCAGGTATTTGACTGAGATCATTAAATGTGTGGCATTTCAGTAGCTGCTTTTGTTTTGAAAATATTTGTGATGGTGAGGATAATTTAATAAATGAAAAATAAAATATACTTTGTTGACTAAAACTTGTAAGAGTTCTGGGCAACTGATATTCCTAAGCTTTATCTACCTGTCCAGTTATGTTTCGGTTTTGCTTTCCTGGAATATGGAAAACAATTGTTTTTTCAGTTGTGTGAACACTGATTTCTAAATAGATGGATGTGAAATAATTTTGGTGACAGATTAGTGTACCATTATGACACCATTCAGAATTTCATATACTTAAAAATTCAAATTCACTGCAGACAGAGTTCTGTATTTGTCTTTTCTTAAGTACGGTATTTGAGTAACCCTAGAGTAGGCATTCAGTAAATATTCTTTGAATGGATAAAGTGAAATATGAAAATAATATTGCTTTGGATAGTAAAGTACAAGAAAGATTATGTCTATAAAATTTCTATTTTCTTGCTTATCTGGTATTCTGGTAAGTACCAGGTATAATTTTTATTTGACCAAATGGAATTAGAAGTCTGTTTTAGTTTGATAATTTGGCATTTCCTAGATGTTTGTTGTTTGGTGGCTGTTCTCTTCAGATAACTTAACTGGTTTTAACCAATGTTAGTATGCTTTTCCTGAAGTTTAATCACACTGCTGCTTTATACCTTATTGAGACAACCCAGTGTCTGTTATTTTTGACTTTTCAGTGACATTTTATACATAGCTAGAGATTTCAGACTCATTTGAGTGGACTGAAAAGCTAAAAGTCACAAATTATTTGGATGTGAAGATGATGATACCAAGCAGCCATGAGTAGACACGTGCTTGGCATGCTTTGACCAGAAGCCAGGGATGATGAAGGGCTGACTCACTGACAGTTTCTCAGCCAGTTTCTTTTTACTGTTGGAAATACAGACTGTGGCCCCAGAGAGAGGGAGTTTTTTTTTTTTTTCCCATGAAAAATTAACGTATATTCTTAGGCATTGTCATAGTTTTATTGCCATAACACTCCAGTTAATGTAACTTACAGCACTATCAGTAGTGCATTTAAGATTGTTAAATGATCTCAGTATCTTTGGGATTTTCTCAGAGATTTTCACTGCACCAGTATTCCCATTTTTCATGTTAGTTGTGGCATAGCATAGTTAAGCAAATTGAATTATTGAGAGACTTAGACTGTATTTTAGTCTATTTGAAAAGGAGCCCTGGTGGCACAGTGGTTAAGTGGATTGGCTGCTGACTGAAAGGTCAGTGGTTTGAACCCACCAGCCACTCCATGGAAGAAAAGACCTGGGGATCTGCACCAATAATGATTTCAGCCCAAGAAACCCTATGAGGCAGTTCTGCTCTGTTCTGTAGGGTCACTATAGGTCAGAATCGACTCAGCAGTAGGCAGCAACAACATTGTTATGAATGCCTTTAAGGAGTTTGGGTTTACAGCAGTGTTTCCAAAATGGGTTCCAGTATGATCATACGCTGTAACTGAAAGAAAAGTTCTATAGCCATATAAATTTGGAAAACCTTGGATTAAACTGTAGAACAGCTTGCTTTTATGCTGTACCTCAGAGCCTTTATTCTCCTAACATGCATTATGACTCTTAGGGAGAAGGAATAGAGGGAATGAATGGGATGCCGCAAAATAGCCTATATGACTGTGGGGCTCCACGCGCCCCCCCCCCCCCCTTTTGGGGCATTATTCTCTAAACTAGAGTTCTACAAAATAAGTTTTGCAAAACACTTTGGCTTATAGTATGAATCATGAAATGAACCCTATGATTCTTAAAATACTATTTTATTAATAGGGACATTATTGATAAAACCACAGTTAATGATACATCTCCCTGCTTGCCTTGTAAATTTATTGTTAGACATGAGGAGGAGGCTCTTCCCTCCTTCTTCCCTTGGTTCTTTGCCTCCATTTCCCACATTCTTACACACGGATGGACAAGTCGTTGTTGTCGATGTCTTTTTTCCTTTGTGCATCCCGTTAGTTGCATGTGGAGATTAAAATCTTGTCGTAAATCCTTACTTTCCTTTATTTTCTAGTTTTTTTAAAGAGATAGGTACTTAGTTTCTGGCAGGAGGCTGAATAAATGTGTTTGAAAATTAACGTTAGAAATAGCCCATAATTTACCTGATGAGGATGCTGAGGCTTGTTACTTTTGACACCATACTCTAGAGAGGCAGAGGCCTTGACTTTATGCATCACGTTGACGTTTTTGTTTTCTGTTCTGCCAAAATGGAGGTCTAGCACTAATGAAAGAATATTGCGTTCCTCGAGCAAATCATGCAGATTGATTTAAATGAAGTAACTATTAAAATCAAACTAAATTTCCATTTCTAGTGGAGCTTTTTTCTGTGTGATTTTTCTTTCTTTTGTTTTTGTTTTTTAAGTCAAGAAAGATGTTCCTCCTTCAGCTGTCACAAGACCAATCTTTGGTATACTGGGCACAATCCATTTGGTGGCAGGTAAGAAAAAATAAGCTAAGATGGGCAAAGATAGTAATTAAGTTGACAATAATACAAGACAGAGGTATACTTTATATCATGCTTTATGCAATAAATCTCTAGGTTAAGTCAAACTCTATGCTAGATGCTGAGTTATAAAGCTACAAGTCCCTTCTGTCCTGTAGTTCACAGTCTAGTGAGAGAGGCATATAAGTAGTAAGTTAGTGCAATGCACTGTACAAGTTCTAGGAGAGAGAAGGACACAGGAAAGCTTCTGGGGAGGGCGCTTGTGGACAGACCATTGAACAGAGCTTAAGAATTGAGTTAGTGGAAGGGCTTACCCTGTTTTATTTGCAGGGAGAAGGAAGTGGCTAGGATCTGGGTTGGCATATTGTGCATGTGCTGTGGTGGCTCCTTGATTCCTTGCCACTCATCTTTCTGACATTGCATTAAGCACTTATACTGCCCCAGCACATTTCTCTACCATTTAGAATGACCTGAAGGACATAGGAATGATGTGGATGGGACATTGCCCTGCAGTGAGCAGATCTTGAGACCTATGATGCTTCAAGTTACATGCTAGTAATGCATCATTAGCAAAGGCCTGTATGCCTCGGGGGCAGGAGAGAATAAGTGTTTTCTGTCCCTACTTTTTATCGGCTGAGAGGACTCCTTTGGTTACCAACAGCTTTTGCTTTTATTGTCTTGAGGAAAAGTTTGACCTTTCAACAAGAATTTTTCTAGATAATGTTTGGTCTTTCTATTCATAAATATAAGATTGCCAAACTAAAAAAGCATGGCCCTTTTATCTGTGTAGCACAGTACAGTCTCATCTGGCTAGCCTTTAAAGTTTTAAACAATCAGGACCGCTACTTGTGGCTTTAAGTGTTGTCTTTTTTATATTTGTATGTGTTTGACTTTACTTTTTTCAGGTAACTATCTCATTGTCATTACCAAAAAGACAAAAATAGGTGAATTTTTCAATCATGCAATCTGGAAAGCAACAGATTTTGATATCCTTTCTTATAAGAAGACGATGTTGCACTTAACTGATATTCAGGTAAGAACTGGAAATAGTTACTAATTGCAGAACCCAAAGAGGTACTGTGTCAGGAGAGCAAATGCAAAGAATGTTGGGTAGATTTCTTTTAAGCCTAAATACTGAAGCACCCCATAAAACAGGGTAGGAAACAGGTAGCTATTGTGTGGCAAGCAGACAGGGCTGGTTTTTAAAAGAAAGCTATGTTGTGTTACTTCTGAGTAATTTTAACCCCTTAGTCACTTTTATCATAGTAGTAACACACTTAGGCTTTAAATTTGGTTTCTAGCCATAAAATATATTTTTAAAAAATCAGTCATGTATTTTATTGCTCTTGGTTGCTTAAAAAAAAAAATGTGCCTCAGTTCTTAAATTATGAAACTTCATGTGGTAAGAAAAGTACAAACAGAAAATACTTATATACTCAATACCCAGATTAACTTCATATATGACCTTTTTTGAAAGAAATAAGATTAGATACATTTGAAGTTCCACTCATCACATTTCATTCCCTCTTTCCCCTGAGAAAAGTATTGTTTACTTTTATCACATATGGATATAAATATTTGTGTGTATGTCCATACATATATTTAGTCAGTCTGCGTTTTGCACGATTCCTGTATGCATGGATTTCAGTTGCTGTGGTTTAGTTAAGTAACACCAGTCCCCCAGCCAGCACAGTTCAGATTTCCGTTACCACAGTGTATTACTTAAGCAAGGCGTTAGTTCACCAAAGGTGAAAGTGCAGCAAGGGAATGAAGAGTAATGATGCTATAAGTGAAAATCAAATTGAACATAAATGGAGTTATAGAGGAGCCCTGGTGGTGTGGTGGTTAAGAGCTACGGCTGCTAACCTAAACGTCGACAGTTCAAATCCACCAGCCACTCCTTGGAAACCCTATGGGGCAGTTCTACTCTGTCCTGTAGGGTCGCTGTGAGTTGGAATCAACTAGATGGCAGTGGGTTTTTTGTTTTTTGTTTTTGTTTGGAATTATAGAAGAAATAGTTGATTGTGGGAATGCTGACCCTGTAGCTGTTTGAGACTGAGGCTTTAAGAAATTCAGCCAGAGGTCTTAGTGAAGGTGAATTTACCACACTAATGAGCAAAGTGGTGGTGACGAAAAGGATGAAGATGCTCCAGAGGAAATGATGCCAGCAAAAAACTTCACGTTGAAGGGACTCTTGGCAGTATTTCTTGACATTGAAAGCGCAAAGGATAAAATGTTTGAAGCAGATTCAGACTTAGAAAGGAGTATGATACTTCACCAAGGCCTAGAAAAGATGTCCGCTCTGTATTGCAGGTTACATGATGAGAAGGAGGGGGCAAGCACCGTTCAGACTACTCTTGATAAGATTTTTACAAAGAAACAAAAACATTTTTAATTCTCAATGTTACAGTGTAGCTTACGTGGCCACTTTCACTGTCCCGCCCAGCTGTGCCAAGTGAAGACTGCCTCTCTTTGTATTCAGGCAGTGTTTATAATTTATTATTATTGAGGTGTTGTGTAAAACTTAAACATGAATGGCATTGCCTTTTTTTTTTTTGAAACTTGCTTTCTTTAAGTCAACAGGATGTTTAGAAATTACACCTGTTGAGAGTTTGTTTTCTAAATGTAATTTTATTTAAAATGTTTGCTTTTTTTAAAAATTTTTAAGTTATGTTTTTACTCCCAAGACTGTAAAAATGTTCCTAAAAGAAAAATTATTATACTAAAACATGTCACTTACCTATGATAAATATTTTTTTTTAAATTGTGCTTTAAGTGAAAGTTTACAGTTCAAGTTAGTTTCTCATACAAAAATTTATATACACATTGTTATGTGACCCTAGTTGCTCTTCCTATAATGTGACAGCACACTCCTCCTTTCCACCCTGGATTTCCTGTGTCCATTCAACCAGCTCCTGTCTCTTTTGCCTTCTCATCTCGCCTCCAGACAGGAGATGCCCGTTTAGTCTTATGTATATACTGGAGCTAAGAAGCACTCTCTTCACGAGTATCATTTTATGTCTTATAGTCCAGTCTAATCTTTGTCCAAAGAGTTGGCTTCAGGAATGATTTCAGTTCTAGCCTAATAGAGAGTCCGGGGGCCATGTCCTCCAGGGACCCTCCAGTATCAGTCGGACCACTGAGACTGGTCTTTTTACTAGAATTTGAGTTCTGCACCCCACTTTTCTCGTTTGTCAGGGACTGTCTGTTGTGTTCTCTGTCAGGGTAGTCATTGGTGGTAGCAGGGCACCATCTAATTCTAGTCTCAGGCTGATGCAGTCTCTGGTTTATGTGGCCCTTTCTGTCTCTTGGGCTAATACTTCCCTTGTGTCTTTGGTGTTCTTCATTCTCCTTTGCTCCAGATGGGTTGGGACCAGTTGATGCATCTTAAATGGCTGCTTGCTAGCTTTTAAGACCCCAGACGCCGCTCACCAAAATGAGATGCAGAACATATTCTTAATAAACTTTGTTATGCCAGTTGACCTAGATGTCCCCTGAAGGCATGGTCCCCAGACCTCTGCCCCTGCTACTCTGTCCCTTGAAGTGTTTGATTGTATTCAGGAACTTCGTAGCTTTTGGTTTAGTCCAGTTGTGCTTGACTTCCCCTGTATTATGTGTTGTCCTTCCCTTTACCTAAGATAATTCTTATCTGGGGTTTTGTTAGTGAATACCCCTGTCCCTCCCCCGCACCCTGGTAGCCATCGAAGAATGTTTTCTTCTGTGTAAGAAACATTTTGAAAATAAAGTTATAGCGCTGTTGTACTGATTAAGTCAAACTGTAGGATGTGCTTTTTGTTTATTTTAGTTTAAACTTAAAATGTCTTTTTTACAATATGTGTCAATGAAAAAATTAATTTATCTTCATTCTCTATGGGAACCTAATATTTTAAGGAAATAAAATGGCTGTGTTTGGTAGCCCAGTAATATTTACTTGGACAGTTTTTTCTTTGTTGCCATACTTCGTTGTCAGGCCATGTAGCTGACTTTAGCATTGCTTACTAGATATGCCTTGCTTGTACCTTTAATTTTTTAAAAAGTCTCTCTTGAGCCCAAATTTAAAATTTTGTAATACATATGTTGCCAAACATTAACCATTATTTTTTAAAACAAGGTTAAAAACAAATGTCAATCTTGGTATTCATTGGGAAAGCCAGTTAGAATAGTTATTAGAAAGTGTCTATAAAGATAAATATTGTTTTCACTGGACTTTTTAATCTTTTTTTTAAAGAAAAAGAATTCCATTTTACTTCTTATCCAACCCAAACCAATGGAATTTTTTAAGAATGAGGATGATATTCTGTTGTTATTCGCTGTTACTGAGCCCCTCATGAACTTACGCTTTTCATTTCTCAGGTGGGGGTACCTATGCTGACCTATTAGGGTTGTTGTGAAGATTGAAAGAGAATCTATGTCAAGCATGTGGCGGATAGTAGGTCATAATCTAGCGTGATGGTATTTTGTTAAAATAACTATTCTGCCCTTTAGAGTAAAAATTGTGAGGGATACCAAAGGGAAGGAGTCCTACCTAATCAAGCAATATAATGATACCCTGCAGCATTTACTGAGTATCTCCCACGTGTCAGGAAGTGTTCTAGGTCTGGGGGAAATGATGGTGAGTGCCCTCCCACCCCTGGCCCAGTCCTTGTGCCAGTGATACTTAATGGGGCCAAACTGATAGGTTCTTGTTTTCATTCTTTTCTCATACTGTTAGATTCTTTTTCAAGTATGCCATATATTGATATTTCCCCCTTCGTTTACAGTTGCAAGATAATAAAACGTTCCTAGCAATGATAAACCACGTCTTGAATGTGGATGGGTTTTACTTTTCAACAACATACGATTTGACCCATACTTTGCAACGGCTGTCCAACACTAGTCCAGAATTCCAAGAAATGAGTCTTTTGGAAAGGGTAAGTTTGCTTTTCGGTTATGTTCATTTACTTTTTGGTTTTCATAAGGGCCATGTCTCTGTTTCATCCATCAATTTTATATTGGTTCTTCTGAACCCTGGCTATATCAGGATCATCTACAGGGCTTTGAAGACACACCATGGTTCACATGTATCACAAATACTGCAGTCCCAAATTCAGGGCCCCAGAATCTGTGTCTGTTACACTGCCAGGATTGAGAACCCCAGGTCTGGGTATTTAGAAATCCATTCTAAACACACAGGTAGGTGATTAGATGAAAACCCTTAAGGGTGCATATTTTTACATAAATAGTACTGTGCTGTCAAGCAGTAGCTCTCAAGTGTCAAATCTTCAAAACAGCATTGAGTTCACTTATAATTTCTTAGCACGCAGTGTCCTGTAGTACAACAGTTCCATTAGCAACATAACTGGGCTTATAAAATTAACATCTTGTTAACAGTATAACAAATGGTGTTCTTTCTGCAGTGTGTTATTTATAATTTTGAATGATTAGAAAAGTAAGAATCTACTGATTACAGAATTTGAAAAAATCCTTTTGCTTATGGGTTGTTTATTTACTTATTTACTTTTAAAGTGTATCTTTAAAACTAGGCCTCAAATGAGCTCAGCTTAAAATTTTTGCTGTTCAGACCCTGGGTAATTGCTGTCTTGATTTTGCTTTTTATTAACAAACCTTTGATGTTTTTAGAGGACAGACAGAATTTAAAAGGCTGCCATCAGTTATCTATTAGGCTGGACCATATAAAATTGTTTCTAATTGACCATTTTTGACTAATTAAGATGATAATTTCGTATAGTTCAACCTAAGTATTTTAATTGACTCTTTGGGGTAAGATTTTGTACTCTAGTAAAATTCTATGCAAGATTAGTTGTAAGTTTGGCTAAGAAATCAAGAAATTCTCTTTTAACAACAAAGATACTGTTGCTTTTAAAAGCAGTTGCTGTATTCTCCACTTGTTTAGCAAATGTCTCTCATATGCCTGCCATAGGCCAAGTACTGTACTAGCAGCTGGGAACACAGAAGGAAAAGATGTAGCCTCTGCCTTGTGGGAGCCTACAGTCAACTGGGGAAGCAGATGTCCAAGCAGTCACAAAGCAAGGGATGAATGGTGTAACAGAGATATGTAACGAAGTGTGGTGGAATTCTGAAGGGAGGTGGTCTCACTCTGCCTGGGGCAGTCAGGAACAGCTTTTCAAAGGAAGGAACATTTGAGCTGAGACTTGCCAATGAGTAGGGCTTGTTGGTCAAGTGGGAGAGGGAGGGTTCTAGGCAGAGGCTGTGGCAGTATTAGGCTAAATTGCTGGAGAAGCCACCTTATGTGTTGGGATGGCAATGGGAAGTGGTCAGCTAATCAGAAAAAGTCAGTTAAAGTTAAAATATGGAATCACAAAAGTGATAAATGAAACATACATATGTCAAACATTTAAACAGTGTTTTTCATTCAGGGGTCAATTTTTGTATGTAGGCCACAGACTTTTTTCTTTGTTTTGGTTTTTTGATTCTAGTTGTCTTTTTCTGTGTAAATTATATCCGTACTGCTTTCCTGTTTGGATCTTTTTAAAGACTTTCATACTTACAAAAAAAGGAATCTATGTGTAGAATCTTACAGATTTTTACTAGTTTCTCAAGTCTTTTTTACTTGCCACTCCAAATTCAACAGCAATTTTTTTTTAGCAACTTGCCTTTTATTGAGTTATTTCAAAGCATTCAACTTCATAGAAACAGCAGTTCTTTTTTAGTCATATTTCATTGGTATATAAAATATTTAGTTAAATTATGTAATGATGAATAACGGTGCAACTGGCACAAACAGGTTGGGAACACACACCTGAATTTCAGCTGATGATGCCAAGTGCAAGAGCCACTCCCTCTGACTTTCGCTTGCGGTGCGTTGAGTTGATGACTTTATAGAGGGAATGGAGAGGCTTGGTTTCTCTACTGAGTCAGTTAAATAGAGGCTAGTTGAGGGAGCTTCCTCTGTATTTGTAGTTTGGAAGTCAGAGTGGCCAGAGGTGAGATCAGAGTTAAATAGGGCTGCCAGAGCCTAGGACTGGCTAGGTCATGCACAGATTGGGTCCTTTAGGTGACAGAAAGCCACTGAAGAATTTAGAGAACATAGGAGACAGGACACATTAGAGAACTCCTGCTTGGCAGCAGCATTGGGGAGGAATAGAGTGGGAGGACCCAGACTTGAGGCAAGGGAAGCTGTTTTTGTTAGGCTGGAGTCGAGTGTTGGCTACAGTTGGTTGGAGTAGGAATGTAGAAGGAAGACGGATTTTGAATGAGATTTAGGACTGGAAGATTGACTAAATGGAAGGGAAAGAAAGACCTCGGGAGGACTCCCAGGTTTCAGTTTGGGGCAGCACACTAGCCTGAGGCAGTGAACTCAGAGGAGAGACAGTATGAGTGTGGGAAGGTGAGTTCTGTTTGGAGCATGTCACAGAGACCTGCTCTAGCCTCTAGGGGGAGATGTTGATTGCTGTTTTTTGTTTCTTTTCTGTAGAAAGTCAACTTGGCAGGAGATATTTTATTAATTTTAAAACTTCTGTCTTAGGCAGATCAGAGGTTTGTATGGAATGGTCATCTTCTAAGAGAACTTTCTGCTCAGCCAGAGGTAATGTATACTCAATAAAATCTGCTTATTTGTTACAGTCAAGTCTTAATACATATAATGAAACGACTAGTCACTGAGGATTTTAGTAAATCTCCTTCAGCTCAACTTATGACTTATAAACTCTGATCACGTGTGCTCTTACATCATTCTACGTTGAGGAATCCTAATTATTTTAATTTGATCTCATAGAAACCTTAAGTAAAAATACATTGCTTTCTCATCTTCTTTGATCATAATGCTATAAAACTAGAAATCAATAATGGAAAGAACAAGGAAAAAATTAAATTTGTGGAAATTGAGTAACACCTTACTTAAAAACTACTGGGTAATAGAAGAAATAAAAAAATTTCTAGGTTCAAATGAGAATGAAAACACAACATCTCTAAACCTTTGGGGCACAGTAAAAGCAGTGCTTAGAGGAGAATTTATAGCAATAAATGCACACAACAAAAAAGAAGAAAGGGCCAAAATCAATAGCTTAATCCAACAACTTGAACAAGTAGAAAAGGACCAGCAGAAGAGCCCATAGTAACCAGAAGAAAGGAAATAATAAAGATCAGAGCAGAAATAAATGAATTAGAAGACAGAAAAACAATAGAAAGAATCAACAAGACTAGCAGTTGGTTCTTTGAGAGGATCAATAAAATTGACAAATCACTGGCCAAATTGACAAAGGGAAAATATGAGAAGATGCAAATAACCAAAACAACAAATGAGATGGGTGACATTACAACAGAACCAAATGAGATGAAAAGGATCATAACCAAGTATTATGAAAAATTGTACAGCAACAAATTTGAAACCCTAAAAGAAGTGGACAAGTTTCTAGAAACACACTACCTACCCAAACTAACACAAATAGAGATTAGAAATTTGAATAGATCCATAACAAAATAAAAAATTGAAGAGGTCATTAAAAAACTCCCAACCAAAAAAAGCCCTAGCCCAGACAGCTTCACGGGACAATTCTACCAAACATTCAGAGAAGAACTGACATCAGTTCTACTCAGACTATTCCAGAACACAGAAAAGGAAGGAATACTACTCCCTAATTCATTCTGTGAAAACAGCATAACCCTGATACCAAAGCCAGGCAAAGACACCACTAAAAAAGAAAATTACAGACCAGTATCCCTCAACGAGATGGATTAACACAGTGGCTGCAACAATGGGCTCAAGCTTAACAACAAATTGTGAGAATGGCGCAGGACTGAGCAGTATTTTGTTTTGTTGTACATAGGGTTGCTATGAGTTGGAACCGACTCCACAGCACCTAACAACAACAACAACATCCCTCATAAATATAGATGCAAAAATTCTCACAAAATTCTAGCCAAGAGAATTCAACAGTATATCAAAAAAATAATAAAGTGGGATTCCTACCAGAGATGCAAGGATGTTTCAACATTAGAAAATCAATCAATATAATCCACCATATAAATGAAACAGGCAGAGAATCACATTATCATTTCATTTGACACAGAAAAAACATTTGATAAAATCTAGTCTCCTTTCCAGATAAAAACTCTCAACAAAATAGGAATGGAAGGGAAATTCCTCAATATAATTAAGGGCATAGATGCAAAACCAACAGCCAACATTGTTCTTAGCAGAGAAAGATTGAGAGCGTTCCCCTTGAGAACGGGAATAAGACAAGGATGCCCTTTATCACCACTCTTATTTAATACAGTAAAACCAAATCCATTGCCGTCGAGTCAATTCCGACTTATAGTGACCCCATAGGACAGGATAGAACTGCCCCATAGGATTTCCAAGGAGTGGCTGGTGGATTTGAACTGCTGACCTTTTGGTTAGCAGCCATAGCTCTTAACTGCTATGCCACCAAGGCTCCGCCACATTAGTAGTCCTCCCTTATCTGCGGTTCTGCTTTCCACAGTTTCAGTTATCTGTAGTCAACCGTGGTTTGAAAATATTAAATGGAAAATTCCAGATATAAACAGTTCGTAAGTTTTAAATTGTGCTCCACTGTGAGTAGTGTGATGAATCTCACACCATCCAACTCCATCCCACCCGGGAGGTGAATCATATACCTTAGTCCAGTGCATCCACACTGGAAGATAAGATAGCATCAAAACTAAAGGACCTAATTTTTGGCATAAATAGCCTATCACACAAAACTAAAAATGCACGAGTGACAGAAGGTACATTAGATAAATGGGACCTCCTAAAAATTAGATACTTATGCTCGTCAAGAGACTTTACCAAGAGAGTAAAAAGAGAACCTACAGACTGGGAAAAAACCTTTGGCCACAAAGTATCTGATAAGGGTCTAATTTCTAAAATAGGTAGTAAACTTCAACTTAACAGCCAAAAGACAGTCCAATTAAAAAATGGGCAAAGGACATGAACAGACACTTCACGAAAGAGGACATTCACGTGGCCAACAAATACATGAAAAGATGCTCATGATCATTGGCCATTAGAGAGATGCAAATCAAAACTATAATGAGATACCATTTCACCTCTGCAGAAATAGCAATGATCAAAAAAATAGAAAACAAATGCTGGTGAGGTTGTGAGGGGTTTGGAAGGAACTCTTATACATTGCTGGTGGGATTGTAAAATGGTACAACCACTATGGAAAACAGTTTGACAGTTCCCCAAAAAGCTAGAAATAGAAATACCTTATGATTCAGCAGTCCCACTCCTAGCTGCATATCCTAGAGCTATGAGAGCAGTAACAAGTAGACATATGCATACCTATGTTCATTGCTGCATTATTCACAATAGCCAAAAGATGGAAAACCTAGTGCCCATAGCAGATGAATGGATAAGCAAACCATGGTACATACATACGATGGAACACTACACAGCTACAAACAGTAATGAGTCCACAAACCATCTTTTAACATAGATGAATCTGGAAGACATGCTCAGTGAAATAAAACAATCGCAAAAAGAAGTATTATATGGCCCCCCATTGTAAAAAATCAAAATAGATACACACACAGAAAGCAGAGTTCTTTCATGGTTACTGGGGTGGAAGGCAGAGGGAGGGAGAATCACTTTCTAGATAGTAGAGACTTGTCTACTAACAAGTCTCTTTTGGGGGTGGGAAAGACAAGACCAAATATGGGTAAAGTCAGCACAGCTTGACCAAAGTAAATAAAGACACTAAGAAGTACACTAGAAAAAGGAACGATTTTGGTAAATGCTATGTATAACATACGCAATTTTGCAACAACAGTAAAAACAACTGGAAAATATATGTGTGGTTATGTGGGTAGATATGGATGCATATATGTGTATAGAAAAACATATATGAGTAAGTGCATGTATAGATGTATCTGTAGGCATATCTATGTACATGTTTGTGTGAGCTGCATATATATCCACGTAGATAACAAATCACATAAGGGGCACAGTTACAGAGGCTTCCTAGACATAATCCAAATAAGTAGCTTGTGTATAGTTTACTGGGTTAGAAGGCTTGGGACCATAGTCTCTGGGACAACTTAGTCAGTTGGCATAACATAGTTCATAAAGACAGTGTTCTACATCCTAGATTGGTGAGTAGCATCTGGGGTCCTAAAAGCTTGGGAACAGCCATCTGAGATACAGCTGTTGGTCTCTACTCATGTGGAGCAAAAGAATGAAGGTAATCAAAGGCTCAAAGGAGAAACTGGTCCACAGGACTAATAGCCCACATGAACCACAGCCTTCTCTAACCTGAGACCAGAAGAACTAGATGGTGGTGCCCGGCTACCACTACAGAATGGGAGAAAAATGTAAAACAAAACTCAAATTCCTAAAAAAAAGCCAGACTTACTGGACCAAAAAAGACCAGAGGAACCCCCAAGACTATTCCCCTAACATAACCTTTGAACTTGGAATTGAAGCTATTTTGACAGGTCCCCTTTCAGCCAAATAATAGATTGGCTTGTAAAACAAACAGTATCACCCGTGAGTATTTTGCTTCCCTAAACAATTAACTACGTGAGACCAACTGGTCGGCATTTACCCAAAAGCAAAAATGAGAAGGCAAGGAAGAGAGGGAAGCTGTATCAATGGAAACAGAACAAACAGAATGGAAATAATGAGAATGTTGACACATTGTAAAAATTGTAACCAAGGGCATGGAACAATCTATAAAAATTGTTAAAGGGGAACCTAATTTGCTGTGTAAACTTTCACCTAAAACACAATAAGATATTTAAAAAAAAAAATACATTGCTTTCTGTAAGTAAGAGAGACACGATTGGTCTTGGTGGATAAATAATGGACAAATGAGGGGCCAGAGCCAAGTCCCCAGGCTGAGTCCAGAGCTCTGTGTTCGTCTTCCTGTAGGGGTGTGACTCCCCTCAACCACCCAGGAGAGACTTGCATAGACCTCAGCTTCCTTTGTCCTTTGCTAACACAAATAGGGTGTAAACAAGTAGGCACAGTTAGGGAAACAATATACTGAATCTAAGTAGATTTGCCTAATTGCTTTATTTATTGTCATTTGCTTTACTCTTTTTGGAAAAGTAGTTTGAGCTGCAAACAATTAGCATGAGTAAATCTTTTCCCTGGAGGAATGAAGTTGTTACAGTCAGAGACTAAAAAGGAGGTAGGGAAACATTCTGCAACTTGATGTAGTTTATTAGCTTCCGAAAATCTGAATAGTCAAGCCCAAGCGATTGTAATATACGTACTTCAAATGTTTTTAATTAAAAAGACGTGACATTAGAGAAATTTCTTTTAAAATTAAAAGTTACCCATAAGCTTTACTGCTGTTATTTTGTATATTACCTCCCCTTGTGTAAATACTTTTTATGTAGTGCTTATTGTTACTTACTTGTTTTTTTAGTACGTTTATTCCTAAATGCACTGTGTGTCTTCATTTCAGGTTCATCGGTTTGCTCTGCCAGTGCTGCATGGCTGTATCCTTACATAATATTGTTCTTTAGCTTTCTAGCAATCTTTATTTCAGTTTTATTATAAGGCAGATTTAGAGACATTCTCAGATTTTGTATGAGAACAATTTCAGAATTAGTAGAAATGGCTGTTCATAAAATCAAACTCATTAACATGAAATCTTAGACTATTGGTTGTATAGCCACTATTGTCTTTGTAAAGAATGTACTCTAGAGTAAATTATTACCTCTCTGTTCAAGAGTTATGGGGCTGGTGGCTTAAAGAGAGGGAATACCGTATATACATTGTATTTCGCATTTATTTGATTTTTGATGTTGCCTTGTATCAATTAAGGGGTCCTGGTGGCACAGTGGTTAAGAGCTCAGGCTGCTAACCAAAAGGTCGGCAGTTCGACTCTACCAGCCGCTCCTTGGAAACCCTGTGAGGCAGTTCTACTCTGTTTTAAAGGGTCATTGTGAGTTGAAATCGGCAGCAACGGTTTTGGTGTTTTTGTTTTGTTTTGTATCAGTAAATCAAACGAGTAGTCTGAACCTGTCTGTAAAATGAAAACTTTCCTCAGTAAGTCAAAAACTAGACTCTGAAAGTAGAATGACCAGCAGCTCGGAGAGGAGAATCACAATTAAAAATTATATTTGTCATTTGAAGTAGCCATAGAAAAATAAAAATAGTTGGAGGACAAAGAATAATACTCAGGGAGAAAACATGGTACAAATGCAAAATGAGTAATGATTATCTAATTGTAAGTTCATTTGAAAAACTTGTCTTTATTGTAGACACTATGATAAAAATAGGGAAGCAGACTGAGCCGGTTGTGCTGACAAGTGCCAGCAATCAGGACTCTGCCCCGCAGAACCTGAGGGGGCAGCTTTCTGTTGAGTGTCCCCAAGAAGCTTGGTAACACAACTGTCTGTGATTTGTTTTTAGGAGGAATAAAGGGCGTTTGAGAAAGTTTCAAGGAGATATTGTTAGAGATGGGTAAAGCCCGGGAAGATAAATCTTATGTAGTAAAGAAATTGAAAGAACTGCTCAATTATAAACATTGAACTAATCCCAGGTTTCCAAATTGTACTTTATATCCAAAGTACTTGTGTGTGTGTGTGTGTGTGTGTGTGTTTAAGTAGAAAGTGGGTATAAGTACTTGTATATTTTAAAATTTGTATTGTGATATAATGAGCTTAAATCATATTTGTTCATATGTTAACATGTTTAGGTAGTGCTTGAAGGGAACTGGGCCAATTGTGTTTTATTTCAAAATGACTCTGCGAATGGACAAATAATATCAAGATTTTGGAACATCTTTTTCTGGATGTTTTTAAAAATTTACCCATTTAGCTTTAAATTCTATTTAGTGTAATTTCTTGACTAGAAATACAGTCATGTGTTTCACACACATGCAGAGGGAATAGTGAGTTTCAAGGCCCCAAGGCAGGAGCGTGAGTGGAGCAGACAGCCGAAGGGGGAGAGGCGGGAGCTGTGTTCAGAGAAGTAGCTGGGCCCCAGATTAAAAAAACAAACAAAACACCCAGTTGCCGCTGAGTCATTCTGACTCACGGCAACCCTATGTGTGTCAGAAAAGAATTGTGCTTTGTAGGGTTTTTAATGGCTAATTTTTTGAAGTAGATCACCAGGCCTTTCTTCCGAGGCTCTTCTGGGTGGACTTGAGCCTCTAACCTTTCTGCTAGCATCCAAGTGTGTTAACTGTTTGCACCACCAAGAGAATCCACGATAAGGATTTTGGTTTTTACTTTTTGATGAAAACTGTTGGGGGGATTTGAGCAAAGGATTGACAACGATAAGACTGATTACTGAGGTAGATGTAGTGGACAGGCCAGAGGCAAGCAAGAATGGATGCAGAGAGCAATTAGGAGGCAGTTGCTGCAATCCAGGTGAGAGGTGATACTGGCTAGCTGGATGGTAGCAGTGATGGTGGTGAGAAATGGTCAGACTCTGGATGTGTTTTGAAGATAGCCCTAACAGGATTTGCTGACAAAGTGTATGTTGTAGCATGAGAAAGAGGAGTTTAGTGTCCCAGAAGCAGATGTACAGAGGTGTTTGCTGTCGCACTGTTTATGATAGCAGAAACTGGAAATGGTCTACATGTCCATGGACCGTAGACTGGGCATATAACCTGTAATGTAGTCATACAGTGGACTGTTATACAGCCATAGCAGAATGACCCTCATAAACATAATGTTGAGCAAATAAAGCAAGCCAAAAGAATACATAGTGTAATTCATTTTATGTTTTTTAAAAAAAAAAAAAAGGTCAAAAACTGTTCAAACTAAACAAATTTGTTTAGTGGCAAAACAGGAAAGACAAGCAAGGGAATGATGAGCTGAGCGGAGAGTGGTTATTTTGAAGGGTGCTTCAAAGGTGCTGGTGGGTACGCAGGTGGTTTTGTAAATTTTTATTCCTTTAACTGGGCATATACATTATGTACTCTGTGTGTTACTTTTAACGATAAAAACATTAATGTAAGAGGCATGCCAGCGCCAAAGGCTTCCGCAGCTGTTTCCTCTGGAGTGAAATGGAGAGGTCCACCTTCACAGTTTTCAGGCCTCTGACTCTTCTGCGTTACTGAGTGGCAGCGAGTGTCATGCAGCATATATTGTCACCACGAGTTAGAGAAAGAGTTTTATATTAAGAAGCTTTTGAGGAGGTAGTCTTTTTTCTTTTTTTAAAATTTAGGCTCACTTTTCCTATTTCAAGAAAAAAGCAGAGTTAAGACTTTCTGGATGATCTTTGTTTAATTCACAGTTCGATCTGTAAACCTTCATAAGCTTTACCAACTCTTATGGCTAATTTACATTTGTAATTATGCATATGAGTTTTTTGTTTTTTTTTAACTGCAGTAGTCTAGTCCTTTTTCCATTTCTTATTTGAAGGCTAATCTATTTTAAATTTACATGTTTTTTCATTCAGAGTAGGTTAATACTTAATTCTTTACCTTCAGAAAGTGGTTGAGGATATCAGGGAAAGGAAATCATTATTTAAATAGAAACACTGTAGTGAACCATTTAAACATACTGTTTATCGCATAACATTGTAGGGTTACTGACTTGACAAAACTTGACATTTGAATATTATAATACTAAAGGCTTGTGGGAAACCCTGGTAGCATAGTGGTTAAGAGCTATGGCTGCTAACCAAAAGGTTGGCAGTTCAAATCCACCAGACGCTCCTTGGAAACCCTATGAGGCAGTTCTGCTCTGTCCTGTGGGGTCTGTATGAGTCAGAATTGACTCAATGGCAATGGGTTTGATTTGATTTAAAGACTTGTGAGTGTTCATGAAGAACTGGAAAGATTTGCATATTTCAGCCCTTTTTTCTCAAAAAAGGAGTCATTCTCATGAGGGTAAATAATTCGTATTGAACCTGGAAATAACAGTATGATTTTTACACCTGTTACATTTTTCTTAATGTAGTTAAGTTATTACAATGCACTCGTGTTCTGTCAATGGAAAATACTTTGATTGGATTCTCATCTCAAGAAGGAGTTGTTTCCGAGCTGGTGTGCGCTACTATGTAAGAGGTGAGATTAATTTTCTCAGCATGATTTAATACTGGGTCAGATCTATCGCTAATTAACATTTCGTCTTATGGTGACATGAATATAACCTTTTGAATTTGTTTTCATCATCATTTGATAGCCTCAATAAATATTAATCTCCTGCTTCATTGTAATAATTAGGTAGGTCATCTGTGCTTTAGGAACTCTGGTGACAGCAGTGGTTAAAGCATTTGGCTGCTAACCAGAAGATTGGCCATTCAAACCCACCAGCTGCTCCGCAGGAGAAATGTGTGGCAGTCTGCTTCTGTAAAGATTTACAACCTTGGAAACCATGTGGGGGCAGTTTTACTCTGTCCTACAGGGTTGCTATGAGTCAGAATCAACTCAGTGGCAGTGGGTTTGGTTTTCTGTGCTTTCCTCCAGCTACTGTAATTTACATTGCAGGTGGTGGTGTGACACCATAGGCTGCTACTCCCTGCTGAGAGGCACGGGTCACATTGTTTACTGAATGTCTGAAAGCACAGCTGAATTTAATGTAGTTTCCAGTAATCCAAACTCGGTATCAGGAAGTATTTTCTTGTATTGTTCTTGCACGCATTAAGCTACACATTGAACTTTATAAGTATTTACATTTTGAACTTTTATTCTCTAGGTTTTGGACCACCAGTATGCTAATTTGCTCAAACCAAGCTTTTAAAATCTTTATTAAGTTACTTTCATAATAAAAAGGAGTTACTCTAACCCTTTCTATTTTTACCTTTTACCAGAACATATCACAATAAAACTCTATGTGCTATTAAATAAATCACACAAGCTTTGAGCTAGGAAATTGTGGAGGTTATTTGGTTAATCTCCCTCATTATAGATGGTGTAGCTGAGGAAGAAAGACACTGATTGAGTGACCTGGCCAAGATCAGAGAACCAGAATTAGAGTTACCTACTCCCTGGTAACTAGACTTTCTTGGATGGAAACATATTTTTTAATTTAATTTTTTGAATAGATAACATATCCACATAGTTCACATACCAAAAAGCTTTAAAAGATATGCAATAAAAAAAATCTAATTTCTTTCCCCATCCGCTTGATTCTCACCCCCCTACCAGCTGGTTAGTTGTTTGTTTTTCATTTATCCTTCCAGGTAATTTTCATGCTGATGCAGGCGTGTGTTGTTCTCCTTCTTCTGTGTACACAGTGATTGTCTACTATGTACATTTTTCTGCACCTTGGTTTTTTTGACTTAACAATATATTGTGGGAATCTTCTTATAAATCCCTCACTTTTAAATAACTGCATGTTACTCCTTAATGGGAATTGTGGAGGGAAACACGCATAGTCTGTGCTTCTGAAAGTAATCTTAGAAAGCATCGAGAAATCATTTTATTTCTGATTTGGCACAATAATTTTGTTCTGGTACTTTCTCACCATAACATACTAACAAAAACTGTACCACATGGACACCTCAAGATGTTATGCTTGAGAAAAATATCCGAAAGGATGTTGAGAAGTATTTGGGACACTTAAAACTCCATTGACTTCTTTCTGATAATTCAGTAATTTGTTTGGGTCAAGGACTAGCCTGAAAGTTGCTTTTGCTTATTATGTAAGCAGGCTCTTTCTTAGTGAAAACAGATCATGTAGACAAGGTCATAGAAGACCGCTTCACATGTTTGAAGGGACCAGCTGGTATCACGATTCTAAACAATTCAGAGCAGTGCTTTTCAGATGAGGTTTCATGTGGTTATAGAAGTTTTAAGAAGTTCTAGATGTCACAAAAGTTTTAGAATCATATATAATTTTTATATTTTCATTTTAATAATTAAAATCAATGTAAGCATCTGCCTGATCATTTATTTACATTATAATACATGAATACTATTTACATAATGGCCCACATTTGCATTTAATCCGTTATTACTAAGTATGATCACTTAAATGGAAGGTTTTGACTTTCAAAATAGTATTTTTCAAACTGGGATCTATGGACATGTTCTCAGGT
The DNA here is from genome assembly GCA_030035585.1 of Dugong dugon. Classification (NCBI taxonomy): domain Eukaryota; kingdom Metazoa; phylum Chordata; class Mammalia; order Sirenia; family Dugongidae; genus Dugong; species Dugong dugon. The sequence goes on along the minus strand of CM057481.1, from coordinate 21,699,614 downwards.
CCTTGAGAATTTATTTTTCTTTAAAAGATGTCTCAAGTTTGAGAAATGCTGTTTTAGAGGAATTGTGTGTGTATAAACAATTGATGTGTTAAATAGCAATCAACTTCATCTGTTTATTAATTAGTCCTTGGTCTTCCTCTCTAAGCCTGTTTAAATGAGTGAGCTTATATTAGTTTTGTGATCATGTACTGTGCAGTTGTTTAAAATTTATTTTTGTAAGTACTTTTCCACTAGTTTGAACTGACAATTCTCTCCAAGTTAACCTGAACCAGTGAGGTTCTGTTATGTTTCCTATGTAATAAATAGAGTTCACTATTTTTTTCTTCAATTTAGGAATTGATTCTGAAGGCCATGCAGCTAACTTTGTAGAAACAGAACAGATCGTGCACTACAATGGGAGTAGGGCTTCCTTTGTGCAGGTAAGTTATTGTGTCTGGTAGGCAAAGCTGGGCAGCTGGCCAGTGGCCTTTTCTGCTTGGATTATCATTTTCTGGCATGTTGTTGAAATTCCTTCCCCCACCTTTTTTTTTTTTTTGAAGTTTTATCTTTATCTACAGTGTGGAAAAAAGTTCGCCCAGAACAAGAATATTCCATGACTCTGGCACTCACTTGCTGACATTTTCTGCCCTTAAATTAAATCCCAAAAGGAGAGGGTAGGGGGTGCAAGGGTATGGAAACAGAGCCACCTATCTGCTTAACCCTTTAGATTTATTCAGGGTGATGAAGGAGGGCTACGCCGCTGGCTTACAGCCGACTTGCCCTGCCTCGTACTTTGTTGTGAGCCAGCACCACTTTTTGGTTGTCTCTTTTAGAGTTCTGGATCACTTGCTGCTCCTGAGCAGTAGTGGCTAAACATGTTCAATAAACATATTCATTTGAGAATGAATAAAACAATTTTCTAAGTTTTTCATAATGCCAAATTATAGAACATAGCTTGTTTGATTTTTACTAATGAAGAAATTGGTTTATTTTAGAATTTAGGGGGAAACAGATGTCTCCTACACAAGCACCCTGTACATAGAATTAGAAGGAGAGAAAATCCTTTCCAAATGTATACCCACAAAATACTAACTTGAGGAGCAGGTGCACACGTGGACTTCTTTCAAAGTTGCTATGTTGTGTTATTTTTTTGCTTTGCAAAATCGATGATGTATGTACCCTGATGCTAAGCAAGCTGAGAAAAACAAGCGTGTATGTTTTTTTCATTTCACGTTTCTCTCTTCCCTTTTAGACGCGAGGATCAATACCAGTTTTCTGGTCCCAAAGACCAAACCTCAAGTACAAACCACTGCCACAGATCAACAAAGTAGCAAATCATGTACGTATCTTCCACGTTTTCTTCCTTGGCTAAAAATAGAAAATTAATGGCATTATAGTTTGCATATGGAACACATATTTGTTCCCCACATGTCAGAATTCAGCATATTTGAGGCCTTTTTCTTGGTTCTGGCACACAGTGAACCTCTAAACCAAAAGGCTGCATAAATGGCATGTCAGATGTGGAAAAGCAAACTGGGACTTAATGGCCTGGCATGTTAGATTTTAGAGACCTCAGTAAGATTTTCAACTTCACACTCTTTAGAGTATTTGGTGTGTTCTATTCAAGATTGTATTCAGAGTTAAAATAGTAGTAGTCCATCTCAGAGTAAAATGATTTACAATTACTATTTACTACAAAGTATTTAGAAGACATGATCTCCATCCCACCCTCATTCCTTGAATACAGAGATAGGACATTTAAAGAGGTACTTTAAAAAATCTTATAAAGATTCCTGTAATGTAATCTAGTAAAGTTTATAACTTTTTTTTTTTCCCTCCTAGATGGATGGTTTCCAAAGGCATTTTGATTCACAAGTAATTATTTATGGAAAGCAAGTTATACTCAATCTGGTACGTTTCTTACATGTTTCTTAAAAACAATACTGTCAGAATCCCCTTTTAAATCTTCTTTTAAATAAACTTGAAAGAAAGCTATGAGTGTTTAAAATTTTTTGCAGGTTAACCAGAAGGGCTCAGAGAAGCCACTTGAACAGACATTTGCAACAATGGTGTCTTCCTTGGGGAGTGAAATGATCAGGTACTTCACTTGAAATCAGTTGCAGGTCCTTTCAGATCGTTTTCTCTACACATACAAAGATGTACGCTCACATACATACATGAGTACATAGATCTCACTACGTGTAATATATTTCACCTTGCATTTCTTTTCAATAATAAATCAAGGCATGATTTGGTTGACTTGGAATTTTCTCTGGCATAATTTTATGTTGCAAAATAACTTAATAACATTCAAGTTTGCATCTAAGTTTGGTAAAAAGTTTAGCCCCTGATCAAAATCTCATCATCGAAGCTTTGTGGCACTATGGCCATTGGATCACAGATTGCCACTGCTTGTGATTGGTGTGGTCTCTGTGTCCCCCTCTGCCATGGGAGCTGGGGCAGCTCAGTTGCTGCACAGTGGTCTCACCTGGAGCAGCAGCTTTGCCCCTCTTATGAGCAGTCACCTGGTAACAGGTGCAAATTCTGGGTAGCCGATCAAAAGGTGGGAATCCTAAAATATCCACAGTTACCCTTTGGAAAGGTGCAAGGTGATAATGAGTCAGCCCATTTGGAGCTTTCTGTGTCAGGAAACAGCCATGAGGGTGACGTAAACTGTGGTAGGAGGTGGTCACAGGCGATTGAGGGAATACTTCCTATCTTAAGAAATGGTACTGTGTTCTTTTGGGGGAGAAGTTGTTTTAACCTAATGGAAAATTTCAAACATATCCCAAAACAGAATAATGTAATGCAACTTTGGGGAAGAGTTTAAGTCTTTTGTGTCCAGCTCAAAAACTCTAGCAAACTTCATCACACTTTCACTGCATCTACATTTCCACCTTCTCACAGTGGAACCTGCCCAAACACACTTTGGCTGACTCAGAGAAGAAATTCCTCATCAGGTGTACCTCAGAAACCTGTGAAGAACTTAAGACTATCCCTTAGAAATGTAAATTTGGGATCTTTCGGGTTGGAGCCCAGCATATCTGTACAGGAAAAGTTCATCTGCTGGCTCCTGTTTATAACCCCGCTTAGGACTCGGTCCCAGAGGTTTTCTGTGGGCATACCTTGCACCAGAGTTGTCTTGAGGAATTTGCAGTTTCTAGTAGTAGCTAACTTTGGGAAATTGAGGAGTCCCAAGGCTGTACACTCAGTGTTTCAGGGAAATTAAAGGGCACCTACTGCTTAAGAGTGAGCACCCCAAAGCTGTTACTAGTTACCTTCTGTGGGCTCTAAAGACCATCAGACAGAGGAGCATCAGAAAAACACATATTTGAATATTTTTTACTTAGTAAATATATATTCTGGCAGGAGGAAAAATATCAGCGTATTGGTTCAAGTCTGAAATCAAATGGTAGATTTTTTTGTAGTCTGTCTGTTGGACCAAGTCACTTTTTAGTTTTTCAACCAGTTGTTACCATAGCAGGTTAATTAAGTTGCTGGATTAGCAAAGGGCCAGAAAGAGAAAAGTCATATGGTTGTACTTGTGAGAAGTGATGGGGAGCATTAGCAGTGGAAAGTTAGTCTCTTGGAAACTGGGTGAAAAAGTGAGATGTGCAAGGTGATAATGTCTCTAAGGGTTTCTTCGTGGAACTGTGGAAGCTTAGAGCTCATTCTTAGAAGATATAAATGGGATTTCAGAACAAGGATACAAGCTTAAGAATCCAAATGCAGTTGAATGTTAGTGAGCTTCTTAAATTCTTTAAACAAATCTAGAGCTATCACTTGTGGTCAGAGCACTCTGAAAATAACTGTCACACTGCTGCTTCCATTGGAGTTGCCTTTGAGAATGACTGCCCCCATCTCCAGTCTTCCCAAAGTTGTTAGCGTTTCAGTTGGCTAATCTCTATTTTGTACTATACCTACTTACTTATCGGCTATCCCATTATCCGACATTTTGCGTTTATAACAGCAGTAAAAAATCTACTATCCAACTATTTTGTGCATTAATGAGATGGCAAGCATGGTGGTAGCGGCTGCAGAGCATCCCTTCCCTCAAGGACGGTTTCCGGGTGACCTCCGGGAAGCTGAGCTGCACTGCCCTGGCCCTCTGCTCCCTCCTGCTGGTGAATGGAGGCCAGACGCACAGGCAGCACCAAGCCAGCGGGGTGCCTGGGTTCCCAGCTCCTGTGCAGCCTGAGGCTCTGCAGCTCAAAATTGCTGTGGGGTAGGAAGGGAGGAAAGCAAGAGGCACTGGAGAGGGTGTTTGCAAGAAATGCATGCGAGTTTAATGACATCCCAAAGTGAGCTGAACTGGGCCTGAAGCCTTGCCTCTGTGGGGCTGGGTGCACGGCCAAGCTCCCAGCACCCTCATGGAAAGCCCCAAGCCTCAGTGACTCGCCAGGCCTGGAAGTCAGAACAGGCCCCGGAACTGTGAACAAAGGGCTTGCAGGAGTGGGAGTGGAGGCCCCCAACACAGGACGAAGGTGAATTGGTTAAGCTGTGGGCTTTTCAGTCACACAGCCTGACCTTATCCAGCTTTGTCTCCTTTAGGCCTCCTTCTCCACAGAGGAATCATCCATAACTGGATTCGTTGCAGTAAATCTTAGCTACTATTATTTCTATGATCATATTTTTTCTAAATAAAAAAATTAGACAAGTAGATGGTCTGAAAACATAAAAAAAAAAAAAAATCCCCCATTTTAGCATAACCCTGATTTTCACGTAACGACCTGGTCTTTGGAAACCTAACTGTGTCAGTAAGTGAGGAGTGGGTGTATGAGGATATCATCCTCACCTGAGATAATCATGGAGCTAGAAGGAGCCCCTCTCTTCTGCTCAGAAGTCCACATACTGATTGACACCCCTTCAGTCTGTTGGACCCAAGAGAGTCCCAGGAGAACAGGCACCTCATCTGAATCTTTGCTGTGTGGATGAGAGCAGAGCAGTCCTCCTGTTTTATGACTTATCGTGATCCTGAGCAGGGAGTTGGGCAGAAGCAGAATATGGGAGTTCTCCCACATCCATGGCGTTCAGGTTCTCTGCACTCGCCCTTTTTCCCTTGACTTTCAGGATTCGATTACTAATTTCTTCCCCTCTTGAGGGGCAACTTTATTCACCTCGTGGTAGGACACTTTCACTGTCAAATATCTTCTAACTTTTATAACCGTGCCTGTTAAATGTTGTCGGCTGCCGTTGAGTCGGCCCTCTACTCATGGCGATCCCATGCACAACGCGACACATTGCTACCCCGTTCTGCTTCATCCCCATGATTGGTTGTGAATTGGATCGTTGTGAATCCGTAGGGTCTTCGTGGTTGGTCTTTGGAAGTAGATTGCCAGGCCTTTCTTCATAGTCCTTCTTAGTCTGGAAGCTTTGCTGAAACCTGTTCAGCATCACAGCAACAGACAAGCTTTCACTGATAGACGGGTAGTGGGTGCACATGGGTACATTGGCTGGGAATTGAACCTGGGTCTCCCACATTAGATAACTTCAAACAGCTTATTACAAATTGACATGAAAATGCTGTCTACCACGCATATGTATGAAGTTTAGATATTGGTAAAGGAAAGTGAAGTTTTTGTTAGGATGGCTAGTCACTAATCAGAGGGGCAGTATCCTGCCTCTGTGCTTCTCACAACCTGTAGTATGTGGTGGACACTCAGACTAATCCTCCTTGGACTGAATTGCTTGACCATTTTAATTGATTTGAGAAAAACAAAAAGGAACCCTATTCTTTTCACATAGGCTGTAGAAACTAAATACGTGATAGTTATTCAGGCAAGGCCTCTTTACAATATGTACCAAATTACTGTACCTGAACCTACTTTTTTGGCATTTTTCTAGGCTTCTCCCTTCTTCCTACCTGAGGGCCCCTAGCAGAACATGTGAAGATGTGTGTGTACATGTGTGTATTTATATATGTGTGTGGACGTATGTATATATATTTCTTTCTTCCGTAGGTATGAGAATGAGGAGCTGGGGTGTATGTGTGTATATGTATGTGTAGTGGTAAACCCAGCCCAGGAAATATTATACACTCTGGTGTCGGAGGAGAATCAGCTTATGAAAGTGTTATTGCTAGAAGGGAAAAGAATAATCTGGTCAGTTTCTGAGTATTTTTTTCTCTTGATAGATACATTGCCTTTGATTTCCATAAGGAATGTAAAAATATGAGATGGGATCGACTAAGTATTTTATTGGATAAGGTAGCAGAAATGCAAGATGAATTAAGGTAAGCTATATTATTTCCCTGTGGAGGTGGGGGAAGAGGTGTGTGTTTATATCAATCATATTTATTATTATGCTTTATCTGGCCGACTTACAAATATAGTTCACTGGGTTGACAAGGGCTCGTCGATACTATTTTTTTTATTGGAAAGATGGGATTTGATGATTTAAAAACGTTTTTAAATTCTTAAAAATTATCTAAGCCCGTGTTCTCATGTTTTTATGAATTACCTTCCACACATTTATAACTTTTTACATAGTTGAAATCAGTTTACTACTTTTTTACAGTCAGTTTCCACCAGACATTCTCCACAGGCATTTTTTCCCCCATTAGCTCAGACTGTTTGTAATGACGGTGTTTAATGGCTCCCCCGTTTTCCATTGTGTCACACAGTCTCAGTTAAATGTTCTTGCTCACATTGAGCATCTGGTTTGTTTCCTTTTCTTCTCCTCCCACAAAAGACAGTGCTGCAGTGGGTCACTCTGGGTATATCTCTCTGACTTCTGTTAAATTACTTTTCTGAAATTCTTGAGAGTAGGATTAATGGATCAACGGGTCTGAATATCTTTCTGGTACTTGCCATATGTGTTTACCACATTGTTTTCCAAAAGGCTGTATTGGTTCCCAGGTTTGCTGTGCTTTATGTGTATGCCAGTCTTATTTAAAGCTGGAAGAAGGACTCTTTAAACCATTCTGTCATTTTGCCCTGCCTCTGTGTGACAGTTCTAAACCTGGCAATCCAAATGTACCTTTTCTATCTTGTTACACAGTAATATAGCAAAACATCTCCAACAGGCATTTGCCTAATTTTTTAATATATATTTTTATACATCTGAAGTTATCATCTGCCATTACTTAAATCTGCCTTTTTTCTGTGAAGTTTTGTCATGAACACAGCTAGTGAAGGGAGATGGCTTATTGGGCTATTAAGAGAAAACACTGGCTGGGCCAGGCACATTGTCAGAGGGTGGTTCCTCGGGGTCACCCATGAATTATTGCCACACAAGGGTGTAAGAAAGAAGGGAAAATTGACACCAAAATCTGTCCATCGCCATTCACTCTGCCCCACAGGGACAATAGAGCTTTCACCAGTGACTTTCAGATGACCCCTCTGGACTTTTTTCCCCAAGAGTTTCTGGGGCAGCAGAAAGAATCTGGACTTTGGGGTCTGACACATCTCAGTTTCAAATCCCAGTTTGCCTCTTATTAGCCATGTGACTAGGGGCAAGTTACTTAACTTCAAGCCATGGTTTCTCCATTCGTAAAATGGAGATAGTACCTACCTCATAGATTTACTGTAGACTTTAAAAGAGGTAGTATTTTATAAATGCTAGTGCAGTGCCACCACATGCACACATGTGTGCACACCAGCTCTAAATGAACCTGATGTAGATTTTTAGTCTAAACATCTTCTAGGCCCCAGTTTCAAGGTCATGATTTTTATTAGTTCACTTCACTTGTTCATTCAGCCCTTGGTCAATCTGTATTTCCTCCTCCTTTTGGATTCTTGAGAATAATCTCAATAAAATCACTATTACTTGGTATTAGGTATACTTTGTCCCGTGTACTCTGTGAAGCACTTTATGTGCATTGTGCATTATCTCATTCACACTGTAGGACAGCCCCGTGGAGCTGTCACCTCCATGGCTCTGAGAGGTTGATTATTTAAAGTTACCCAGAGAGTAAGATGCCCGAGGAGCTAAGGCTAGCAGACAGATTCTTTGCTGCTGGAGTCCATGCTCTTAACCAGTACGTTGTGTGTCGTCAAATTTTCAAGTTCAGAGAATTATCTGAGGAACTTGTTAAAAAGTGAAGACTTCACAGAAACTGGTAATCATGGTTGGCTGCAGTGCAGACATCTGGGTGGTTAAGGGGCGGAAGGGAAACTGGTTTTTCATATATTACCCTACTTTACAAGTTTTATACTATTTTCACATATATTACCCATTTTTAAAGAGGATTAAAAAATGTGTTTGATGCACAGTATCCAACTCTTGCTTCAGAGATTCTGATTCAGTTGATCTCAAGGCCAAAGATCTTCATCTTTAACAGGCAGCCCAGGGGATTGTGCTGCAGATAGTACAGATAGACAGGGGACCACGCTTTGCGAATGCTGATATGTAGGTACCTGGTTGGAGTAATTGGGTTGAAGGAAACCCTCTTCTGGCCTTAGGGAAACATGATTGGTGCCCAAAGAAACCTTTACAGTACTCCCAGCTCTGCATCTTCACATTTCTTTGTGAAATGACCTCTAATGTTACAGTCGTTTTTTGGATGGTGAGCTGTCTTGCGTCAGACATTCAAACTCTGTTTGGTCTATGGTAATCAAATATACCTGGACCACACATTGCTGTCTGATCTTTTAGTTCACAGGTTCTAATAATGTCACTGAGAATAATGTCCAGTTGTAAGAGGTATGTCCTTAGTAGATGTGACTGACTTTGGTATGAGAGTGTTTATACAAATATGTTTTAGTTATTTTCTAGTGGACTCTGCTGGCAAGGTGGTGACCAACCAGGAAGGCGTGTTCCGCAGCAATTGCATGGATTGTCTAGATAGGACCAATGTCATCCAGAGCTTGTTAGCTCGCCGTTCACTTCAGGCCCAACTTCAGGTGCAAATTCTTTTTTTTTCTTTCATTGAAGACAATATAGCAACAAAATTAAAGAAACTTCATCTTTAAAAACCAGTAACAAAAAACACGCATATTGCTTCCACCCTAACTCAGCTCCTTTTGCTTTTGTGTATTGCCACCCTTGGGTATACACATTTTGTATAACCATGGTCAGTATATAAATGCATGATTTTTAATTTTGTCATTTTCCCCTAGCATTATGCATAGTCATAGTTTTTAATGGCTTCATTGTTATACTATAATTTACCAAGCTATTTAGGTCGCTGCCTTTTTGGCTTATAAGTAATACTGTAGAGAATATATCTGTGTTTGTTACTATTAAGTTGAATTCTCTCCTTTGGGTTAATTCCCAGAAGTGGAACTACTGTGTTAAATTTAAAAAAAATTACTTTCCAATAGGGTAATACTAGTTTACGTTGACACCAGCAGTGAGTAAGTAAATCCATTTCATTGAACTCTTGCCAGTGTTAGACATTTTTATTTAAAACATTTTTTCCCTATTGTAGTAGTATAAAGTAGTACCTCAAGGTGGTCTTTATTTGTGTCTCTGTTATTACTGGGAAGAGCTATTAACTCCCAGGTTAAAAGTTTTTGTCATAGCTTAGCTTCACCACTAGGATTGTGCTATTGAGAAAAATAGGTAGAAATATTTTCTTTTGTTTATATTTGGAGTTAAAAATAATGTAGAGCCCAAATTTTCAAATCACACTGGCGTTTGTTGTGAGTGGCAAACAAAATGTATCCCAAATGGTTTCCTGCCTAGGTAATTAGTAAGCATTCAACTTTGTTTATGACAGTTTCATGATCCCCAGGAGGAAATTATGGTAAAGTACTCATTTACAGTGAATTGTTCTTGAACACTAAAGTAAAACATGTTCTTATACCGCAGAGTGATTTCCCCGTTTGAGTGGTCTCCATTTTGGGTATTATACTAACTAGGTCCTTGTTTATCTGTTGAGTATACGTACAGAGTATGTATTTCAATAGAAACAATGTTAGGAATGGTTTGATTTCAAAGCTGACTAACAAAAACCCACTTAACTAGGTTCTAGAATCTGTATTTAATTATCTTACATGTTAGATGTAGTGGTCGAAAACCTAAGCAGCTTCCAGAGAGTGTGGGGGCAGGAATCCCCCTGGCAGCATGGCCAGCTAGTGTGGGACCCTGCAGTTGTGCCTGCCTCTCTCCAGTGATGGGCAGAATGCCTTCCCAGCTAGAAGCCATGGAGGTGGCTCCTGTGCTGTATTGAGGGTGGGAGTGAGGACCCGTCCTGAGTTAGAGAAACTGAGATGTTGTCTGTGGAGAGCAGTGACGATGGTAGTTCTGCGAGTTGAGGGTCTGAGACAAAGGCTAAGGCAGGGTTTCCTGATCTGTGGTTGGTGAACCCTGAAGGGTATCCATAGAGGAGCTTCAGGGGACCCACAACCCCCTGTGATTATACCCAAGGGCTGTGTGTATGTGCAGTTTGTGGAGAGTTAGATATATAACATGTCAGATTGTCAAGGGGTCCCTGGGATGGAGGTGCACCTGGGGATGACCCTGGGGTGAGGAAACCTGGGGATGGTGAGTTGCGTGGAGGAGGGCCGCAGGGACGGAGGCAGTGGAAGGTTGGACACAGGAGAGAAGGAGGAAGCGGTGGTGAGACCCTGCAGCAGCTTTCACTCTCTCCCTTTTCCTTTCCCTTCTGCCCCTCTTCTTGAGGACAAACGGTCCTGTGGTGGTTGGGCTCAAGGGAGATTGGGGGGCTGCTGGGGCTGCTGGGGAGAGGAGCCCTCAGGAGAGGCTTGGTGCTTGCCCTGGGTGGAGAGGGCTGTGCGCACTGGGACCCCTGTGTGCAAGGAGTGCATCTCAGGCCTGCAGCCAGCAGCCAGGGACCATGAGCTTATGATCTGTGGACTGTCTGCTTTTTCTTTCTGTGGAAATCCGTTACACATCAGTGTGGGTATGGTTCTTATTCCAGAGACTAGGAGTTTTGCATGTGGGACAAAAGCTTGAAGAACAAGATGAATTTGAGAAGATTTACAAAAATGGTAGGTAATTTCTTTAATAGATGTAAGGTACTTAAATTTTGTAACTTAAAGTAACATTTTGGATTTAGGACTCTGGTTGTCCTTTTAATCATTATTAACTTTTTTAAAAATCTTTTTCACAGGCTGGGCAGACAACGCAAATGCTTGTGCCAAACAGTACGCGGGAACCGGTGCCTTGAAGACTGACTTCACCAGGCAAGTCATGCTGTTAGAACTGCATTCCAGAGCAGTGCTTCACGGTCCTGGTGCAGATTAGAATCACCTGAGTGGCTTTCACACAACAGCAGCAAAACACCAGCACCTGGGCCTCACTTCCGACCAGTCGAGTCAGGACTGCTTGGGGGTGGGGCCCAGGCGCTGCACACTGAGGGTTGAGAACTAGGCTCTTCAGTGCTTCTGGAACCTCCCTGTGCCCCTGAGTCACAGGGGGTCTTGTTGAAATGTAGAGCCTGATTTCAGCAGGTCTGGGACAGGGCCTGAGGTTGTGCAAGCCTGGAAAGCACCCAGGTAATGCTGATGTTGCTTTCATACCACACTGTGGGTAGTGAGGAGCTAGGCTGTTGTGAACTTGTCATAAATGCAGATGGGTCTTTATCTGTTACGTAGATTCCTGGGGAGCAAAATCAGATTTCTGGTTTTTCTTTTTTGCTGTCTCATACCACTTAATCTGGGCTCTGTGTTTCTCCTCCTGTTTCTTGTCTTTGCAGCTGGAACTGAGTGTCCCGTTTGTGTCCTACTTTGCTCGTATTTTAGAAAGAGAATATGTATTTCTTGGATATGCCAGAGATTTCTTTTGTGAAGTTTTTGTTTAAATTTACAAGGATGATTTTTTTAAATCTCTGTAACTCAGTTATCCCCATACCACCTATTTACTGGCCAGAAAACTGTGAGAATTTAATGTGTAAATCCGTAACTCAGAAATTAACCTCTTTCAACCAGAACTGGAAAGAGAACTCAGTTGGGGCTTATAATGGATGGCTGGAACTCACTGGTACGGTATTACAGGAACAACTTTTCTGATGGATTTAGACAAGTAAGTTTGTATAGTATTGTATGCCTTTTTGGTCATTAGGTGGTTGTACCTTTGCATTATTCCTCAGTACTATAATAATAGAATTTCCTTCTTTCTGTTCTAGGATTCCATAGACTTATTTCTTGGCAACTATTCAGTGGATGAATTAGAGTCTCATAGTCCTTTAAGTGTTCCAAAGGATTGGAAATTCCTGGCTGTAAGAAACCTTCATGTTTTTCAAGATGTTGAAAAAGCATTGTGTGTGAAGACAGCACCACAGATGGTGCCAGCTCCCATTGACTTAAAACATTTTATGTTGTTCTAAATGGAATATAAATACTTAGGTTTCCCCAAAGGGAAGAGTATGGAGAGGAGTAATAACTTTGGGGCATTTGCTTTCTTTTCCCACTCTCTCAAGCCCTTTTTGTGTGAGGCATGTAAGCATAGGGAATGTGGAAAATTTTCTCATTTCAGGAAGTCTTCAGTCACCTAAGTTCAGGTATTGCCGGAGGCAAACTTGTAACATGAGACAAAGTATGCTTTTCAGCCTTCTTTCCCTATTGACTCCTCTGTTCCCTAGACTTAGCAAGGGAAGTGCCTGGAATGGAAGGAGAGCCCTAGGGTTTGGGTTCTCGCCTGGGCAACCCCCTTCCACCAAGCACTTCTTGGTTTGGAGCAAAGGCATGCTTTCTCAGATCTTGTAACTTAAACCATTGGAAGACTTTGGCAGTCATGATTGAGCCCCTAAATAATGGCATTTTGTTGGAAAAGTTGTTGCTGAGTGCCATCAAGTTGGCTCTGACTCATTAGTGACCTCTTACGTATAACAGAATGAAACATTGCCTAGTCCTGTGCCATCCTCACAATCGTTGCTATGTTTGAGCCCACTGTTGTGGCCAAGATATTTGTTTATATTAGATTGCAGAAAATTTTATTCTTTTTCAAGCAAAGCATGCGCAGCTGATTTTGCAACCCTTGATTAGCATTCTTAAGCAGTGGTTTCTCTTTTTCCATTTTCTTTTCCAGTTGCCTGTTATCATGGTTGTTGCCTTTTCAATGTGCATTATCTGTTTGCTTATGGCTGGTAAGTCTGCTCTTATTTCACATTCTTACATTTATTTCTTAGTTAGAATGTTGAACTTTCTTGTATAGCATCTTGAGTTTTTTAGTTCATTCAACACTTGATGTTTCCCTATTAAATTTAGTGAGTGAAGTGAGCAGATGAGATTGGTCCTTAGAAGTGACCAGAAAACCCAAACCCATTGCTGTCAAGTCGATTCTGGCTCACAGTGACCCCACAGGACAGAGTAGAACTGCCCCGTAGCATTTCCAAGGAGCAGCTGGTGGATTCATACTGCTGACTTTTTGGTTAGCAGCTGTAACTCTAAACCACTGAGCCACCAGGGCTTCTTAGAAGTGACAGGAGGTAAAATATAAAGCCAGTATTTTAATCAATGATATTTCTTTTTACTTAAGATTTTGAGAACACTTTTTTCTTATTACCAAAATAACATAGTAATTATAGAAAATACAGTTAGGCAAAAAAAGAAGAAAAGATTATTCACCATCCCAATTTCCAGGGATAAGCTAACTATTCTTAATAATCTTATTTTAATCTTTATGAGTGTGTGGGTTTTTTCAAAAGTGAGATATATTATACATACTTTTTTGTTATCTTTTTTCACTGAGCAATATAAACATTTTCCGTGTAACTACATAGTCTTTTACATTTTTAAGGACTACATACTATTCCATTTATGGCTCTATAGTTTATCTAATTAAACACTTATTGTTGGACAAATAAATGTCATTAATAGATTAAAACATTACTTATCATTAACTTTTAATAGATTAAGTATACATTCGGCAAAGAACCTGAGCTGATGAGGAAAGCACACAGCGGGGAGAAGTTGATTCATTCCTTTTCAGCGTAATGAGGCTAGGGCCAGCTGTCCAGGCTTGTTCATTCAGTACACATTTATTCAGTGCCCGCTGTCTGTGGGGGGCTGCATCAGTGCTGAGGCCAGAGGGTAGGAAGACATGGAACTTGCCCTCAAGGATCTGAAACAGGAGAGGGGAGCTGTAAAAACAAACAAGCCGTTAATAACAGTAATAGCTAACGTTCATTCCCTGTGTGGTGAAGAGTTTCAAAGAATGGGGCAGTGTGAGCACGCAGGCGAGGGACAGGGCGATGAGTGAGGAGGCTGAGGGGATCAGATTTTCTAGGAAGCTGAGGAACTGGGAACCCAGGTCAGAAGTGGGGGTGATGAGAAAGGTTTGAATATGACGGTTGCAGATGAGGAACTGCCTTCCTTCTTTTTGCCCAAGAAGAGTCTTAAACTCAGAGCTGCGAAAATGAGCTGTTAACGAAAATTCAGACGTGTTTTTGAGTAAAATGAGATTGGATGCTGATAGTGAATCTTTGGATAGTAACACCTCTTGTCAGTTAATTATTGTGAAATAATGACCTTTGAGCTGCTTGGGTATGATAATGTCTGATTCTCACCCCTATTGTGGTTAAGTGTTCACTCCTAGCTAAAAAAAGGTGGGCAGTTAGAATCCACCAGCTGCTCCTTGGAAACCCTATGGGGCAGTTCTGCTCGGTCCTGTAGGGTCGCTATGAATTGGAGTCAACTTGATGGCAACGGGTTTGGTTTTATTTTTGGTTATGGTGGTTTTTAAGGAGCTCTGGTGGTGCAGTGGTTAAGCGCTCAGCTGCTCACTGAAATGTAGGCGGTTCGAACCCACCAGCCACTCTACTGGAGAAAGATGTGGCAGTCTGCTTCCATAACGATTACAGCCTTGGAAATGGCATGGGACAGTTCTACTCTGTCCTGTAGGGTTGTCAGCAATGGGTTTGGTTTGGTTCAGAGTGTGGTTTTTAAGAAAATGGAAAAGCAGATGCAGAGTGATCGCTGATAGCTTGTTAGGCAAGTCTAAACACCTGGCTTTCTTCCCATGGTGTCCTTACTGCCTGTTGGCCTCAGGTGTTTCCCCGTCTGCAGATGAGGCAGTGCCGGTGCAGAAGAGAAGCGATAGCGGGCTCTAGTCAAGGAAATAAAATAGACCTTTTCCTGCTAGCCTGCTGCTAACCTTCCTGAATCCTAGACTTTGAAAAATGTCTATCAGCAGAGTTATGTTTAAATACATTACTAAGTATGGTATTGGGTTTTGTTTTCTATATTTGACTATATGTCTTCTGAAGCATGTATATTTGTAAATGTATTTTTGTGTAGGTATTTTGATAGTAGCTAATATTAGTGGATAGAACTGTGACTTTTAATAGTTTCTCAGAATACTAAAGTCTGTATTCTGAAAGTGGTAATTATTTGTGTGATATAATATGAAATCCTTTAGCCCATTGGTTCTCATAGTGTGGCCTCTGGACCAGCATCATCAGCATCACCTGGGAACTTGTTAGAAATGCAGATTCTTGGGCCCTTCCAACCTGACCAGAAACTCTAGGGTGGAGCCCAGCATCTGTGCTTTAACAAGCCCTCTAGGGGTTATGATGGGAGCAGAGTTGAGAGCGCTGGTTTAAACCTTGATTAAGAGGTTCTTTTATTTTCCTGTGGATGTGCTAAGCTTTAGTATTGTCAAGATGTGCTTGATAGCTGAAAGCTAGATCTGGTATCAGAGACTTTATCAACTCTTTTTTAATCTCAACAGGTGACACATGGACAGAAACACTGGCCTATGTGCTCTTCTGGGCAGTTGCAAGCATTGGAACATTTTTTATTATCCTTTACAATGGCAAAGATTTTGTTGATGCTCCCAGATTGGTCCAGAAAGAAAAGATAGACTGAATTTGTGTTTGTGGAAAGCGGCTTGGTTTGGAAGATTCCGTCATGCAGAACTGGAGTCTTTACTGACCCGCTTTCCACACCACATCGCCTGAGGTCTTTTTAAAGCCTTTCTCCAAAACACATCTGTGCTGTCTGCAGGGGTGACGACTTAGAACTCATCTGGTGGTCCTGCCTTGATGATCTCTCTACTATTGGGGTGGCTATATTTATCATTTGGAGGTATTCTATAATTAAAATGTAACTTGAATTCAGCTCACCAGAAGCGGAAGAAATCTATTCATTGTAAGTCTAATCAACTGTTGCAGAATAAGTAATATATAAAACAAAAATCTAGCTTCTTTCATTATTTAAAACAGTAAAATTATTTTTCTAGCTGGGTTTTGGTATTGTCATTGTAGAAGCAGTCGCTGTTAGCAAGCATACTTTTCCATACATCTTTGGACTTTTCTTAAAAGTTTAATAATAAGCTAACTCTACTGTTTATAAAACCTAGGTCTTTTACATACGGCAGGTAGTTTGATGAAGTGGCCTGTGACTTCGTGGTAGGAAGGGAAGAGTGAGGCCGGGTGTTCCTGAGAAGTTTCAGGTGTGTTGCCTCGTGAGCTCATTCAGCTTGAACTGCTGCAGTCGGACCAGCAGTTTAAGTGTGATGACAAAGTTCAGATATACTTTATGTTTTTTAAAAGGTGTAAACGAAATCAAAGAATGTAAAGTCTCTTACGCTAAAGGTCCAAAGCCTCCTCTGTTTTAAGGATTGCCGCAGTGTGGTAAATACCCCTGGCTGGTCAGCCACTTCCTCCTGCATTTTCTTTTTTCTTCGGGGGCCATTCACCGAAACATGCAGGCCTCTAAGAGGGTCTTGTGATGGAGGGGATGTTGTACGTAGGGCAGCAGCGTCTTTTCCACGCACGGCACTGTTGATGCTTTTCACTCTATAAAGGTTTTTGTTGGCGTTCAATAAGTCTGTCTCAAATTTAGTGCTTCCAGGTAGTTACAGTTCTCCTAATCAAGGACCAACTTAAACTGTAATTCACGTGCGAAAATAAACCTGAGAATAGGCTTTAGAAGCTGTGCATAGTTCTAATTGTAAGATGGATTGTATATTCAGATTGTAATTATGAGGTTTCAATATTAGAAAAGTCTGTAAGGTAGTATAATTGCCATTATTTTAAAACAACTCATTTAAACACTGCTACAATGTGTTCATTGTTGGGCTCAAAAATATGTACAGTGTTTTCCAATAGTAATACCTTATGTTGTCCTTAAATATTTCTAAAAGCACTTTTATTTCAGCATTGCCTTTTTTCAACATTATTTTTTATAAACATTAATACGAGTTGTTTTTAGAAACTCCTGAGGAAATACTAGCTGGAAAAGCCTCTGTAGCTTAAAATCGGTCATTAAAACACAATAGGTAAGAAAGTAGAGCTACCTGTTCTTAATATGTAAATAAGTGTAATTTGTTCCAAAGATACCTGGAATATTGAAACTTAGTTCTTGTGTATTGTAATATATTATTCAAATGCTACTGGGCGTTTCACATTAAGAACTTAACAACAACAACAACGAAGACCAAGCCTGAGCTGCTGTTGCGGCTGCTTTGCGGTGAATGGACTAATAATGTTGGTGTGTTAGGTCTTGGGGTGTCCATACTTCAGAACCCTGCAGTGATTTTGTCTCTAAATTCATGTACTGTACCTCTGTAAGTGAAAATAAAATGTCATATTCTTTTCTAACTACTGCTGCCATTGTTCCTATACTTTATCTCAAAAGGTGTTGATGTTCTTTTTTATCTTAGAGTTTTAAAAATTATGCAAAGTAATGCATGATCATTATAGAAAAATTAGTATAAGTAAGCAGGAAAATAGCCTTTGAAATCCTACTTGACATGTATAATCAGTTAATTATTTAAATCCTTATAATTTTTTTTAGTTATAGACAACACCAGAGAAATACATAGTAAAGTATAATGTCTATAAAAAGGTATCCACCCCTCCTCCACTATAATTTGTTTTTCAAAATAATATAGGTCTTAACTGACAAGTGGGGAAAATACTGCTTTCTAGAAAATGTTCTCTCCAGGCCGCGGAAAGTGTTGGTGAGCCTGAGGGAAATGCAGCTGTGAATACGCCTTGGCAGCCGAGCAGGCATCCGTACCCATGGGAAGTGAGGTGAAGCCCTTGGAAATGGTATCTGGGTACTGTACGTGTATGTCCCCCCGTGGCCTTACAGAACCCCTTGGACTGCGTCATGCTTGTCCCTGGTGGCGTTTCCCTACATGTGCCCACAAAGGTAGCTGACCCAGAGTCCTCTTGGAAAGGGGTTTTCAGTAATTCTCCCCTCTACCCCCATGACCTTCTGTCCTTCCCTCTTATTGTCATTCTGTGCCTGGCATTTTTCTAACCCCTTTCTTTCCATGGGGAGAAAATGACCTATGCTTGCTGATGGACTGATCACACTTCAGTGTGGATGAGGTTTAGTCATTGTATTACCTTAGTCATCCATTTGTGCTCTAAGTCTTCTATCTGTAGTTACAAAGTAAAAGGCTTTGTTCTTTTCAGGATTCATTGGGGCCAGAGGAGGTTGGGGGTGAGGGGAGGGTTCCCAGAGTCAGTGAATTCACAGTGTCAGTCTTAATGCAATAGGATTTACTTCTTGTGTCAGGATTAGGTTGGCTAAATTTGGCAAATCCAAAGCCCAAATAAGAGGAAAAAAAGAAATCTGGGGGGTGTTATTCAGAGAAGTAGCTTAATTAGTTTTTTTTATTTTCCCTCAGCTTGTCTAAATGTCCTGAGATAGACTAGGATGGTGCGTACCTGCAGGACTGGTATGGAGGCTCCAAAATGTCATCCATGTTCCAGGCTGCTTCTCTTTTTCTGCTCTGTCATCCCTACAATATGGCTTCCATCCTCTTGGTTCAAGATAGCTGCTGGAGCTTCAGCCATAATATCCAGCATCCACACAGGAAGACAATAGGGGAGAGCAAAAATTACCTGCTGGCTGATCAAGCCATCATAAAGACAAATTCTTATATCTCACTGATTCACCCCTATCTTCAAGGGAAGCTGGGATTTTTTTTTTTTTTTTTTTTTTAACTTGGGCACATTATCAGTATAGGGCTCTGTTAGGAGGAGTAGAATGGATATTGGGCAGGCAATCAGCTGTCTTTGCCACGTTTTTTCTCAGTGACTTGCTGGGATAGGGCAAGCCCGCAAGCAGGGTGTCCCCACTTGACTTTTCAGACATGGATTTCCCTGAAGGTAGAGGAGTTTATTCTGGTCTCACCCATGATATTGGAGGCTCTTATTACTGCTTCTCTTCTTCCCTTATCTCCTGTGTCCCAAGGTCCTCAAATATATATGTTCCACAGAATTTTTGGTGGTATTATAACACCCTTTGTCTCCCACACACTGTATGCTGAAGTCTTTATCTTGAGTGAGTTAGTAGAGGGTTGACTATATTTCATTCAGCAGCAAATTGATCCTACTTTTCTCTGCAGCAAAATGAACTGTTCCCAAATGTTTACTGTACAATTAAATATTTTTCTTTAGCACAGTTTCTTATTTAAATAATATTTAAATATTTAACAACATAGATGCTATAGAGAAGATAACAGAAGGTAAATTTGATTTTTTTAGCTTTGTCAGAAGTAAATAGTATATTGGAAGTGTAAAAAGAAAATGTGTTGACAGTTTTCTGTGAGAATTCAAAGAAGTGATTATTTCTGACTGAGGTATCAGGGAAGGCTTCCTGGAGTTGGTGGCTATTGCTTGGCATATGAGAGGTGTGGAATGGAACTTGAAATCTGAAGACTGAGTTGGAATCCTGGCTTTACAGTGTATTAACTGTCTCATCTTGGGCAAATCTATCACATCTTGAGGTGACTTATAGTTCTTGATTGGAACTACATGTTTGTATTCACGAGCCTTGCCCCTAGACCTTGAGCAAGTCTGAGGTGACGCCTGACACACACACATTTCCTAGCACTCACCCCAGTGAAGAGAACCACTGAGGAACTCCTTGAAACAGTTTTCCTTATTTGTGAAAAGGAGATAGTTATTCATACCTCAGAGTTGTAGGTTCTTAATAAGGTAACATGAAACAATTCTCTAGAACGTGGGCATCCAGTTTTTACACAGAATAGAGGTGAGTGTCAAACTCCTGGACATCTTTATTTAGTGGCTGACAGGGCCATCAGGGCAGTGGAGAGGAGTCTAATAGTAGAACATAAAATAGGGGCTCTTAAGGAGGCAGTGTCAGAGCCCCTGGGGGCTGTGGAAGCCCCTTCTGGAAGATTCTAATGGAGAGACCAGATCATCTCCAGATTTTATTTCTGGTGGTTTGCTATTATACGCGGTACTGCTATGAGCGTTCTTCAACCTGTTCTCCATGGTGTTACCCAGTAGTGGAACTGTGAGCCTGAAATATACATGATAACACGTAATTGTTTTCTAAGTTTGTTGTGC
Organism: Dugong dugon; assembly: GCA_030035585.1. NCBI lineage: Eukaryota > Metazoa > Chordata > Mammalia > Sirenia > Dugongidae > Dugong > Dugong dugon. The sequence goes on along the minus strand of CM057481.1, from coordinate 21,679,456 downwards.
CCATTTAAATTCCCACCAGTTCCACGTTACCACCAATGCTTGGTATTGTCAGACTTCCTAATGTTTTGATTCAGTAGGTGTAATATAAAATGGTATCACATTCTGGTCCTAATTTGCATTTGATCGCTGTCTTGATCACCAGGGAGGCTGAGCACCTTCTCACAGTCCTCTCCATCTGGTTTCCGGTTCTGTGCCTGTTGGGGTCTTGCCTGTCTCTGGCAGATTGTTTGTCCTTATGGATTTGTTGAAATTCATCATATTCTGAAGACTAATTCCTTGTTGGTTAGATGTACTACAAATATTTTCTCCCAGCTTGTGGCTTGTCTTTTCATTTTCTTTGTGGTGACTTTTGATGAAAGAACTATATGATTTCAATGGTGTTGAATTTACCAATATGTCCTAAATGATTAGCACCTTTTGTGCCCGTGTCAGATCACATCGCTCAACTCTAAGGGGTATTGTTTCACATAGTTTTGCTTTTTCCCTTACAGGTTTATTCCATCCAAGATTGACTTTGGGGTGTGGACTGAGGGAAGGGTCTGTATCAATCAAGCGCATTTACTCTCTAGCTGTACAAGACTAAAGTATCATCCATTAAAGCATAAAACAAAGCACAAAGCAAGTATCATTGATTATGTGGTGGTAGCAAGTCATCCCCAAATCTTAGTGACACAAATATCAAGGGTTCACTTCTCTGTGTGTCCTTGAAAGGTTGCCTGCATCTCTGCTACGTGACATGTTCATTCTGAGACCCCAAGTGATGGCCTATTGCCCGTTGTCTTGGCAGAGAGAAGAAATATCCACTTCAAAGTGACACAGTCTCTTCTGCTCACGTTCCATTGGCCAAAGCAAGTCACATGGCCAAACCTGAAGTTATTGGCGCAGGGGACCTCCTCCTCCCGGGGTTGGGGTAGGGGGGCGGTTTGCAGTGTATGTTGCAGTGTGTGGTATAGTCTGACATAGTCGCGTTGTTACCTTTACCCATAGGGTTAACTAGCTGCTGAGAACTTTATTGAATCCCTTCCCTCCTGATCTGCTGTATCACCACTGTCATCTACCAGGTTCCCCTGTATTTGTGGACCTGTTTGGGGACTTTTGTTCTGTCCTACTGGCTTGTTTATTTTTACTGCTGAGAGCTATTCCTCACTGTCATGGTTTGAATTATGTCCCCCCCAAAATGTGTGTATCAGTTTGGCTAGGCCATGATTCCGGGTACTGTGTGATTTTCCTGTATGTTGTAAACCTGCCTTTATGATGTTAACGAGGGAGGATGGGTGGCAGTTGTGTTAGTAAGGCAGGACCTGATCTACAAGACTGGACTGTGTCCTGAGGCAATCTCTTGAGATATAAAAGACAGAAGTGAGCAGTGAGACGGGGACCTCATACCATCAAGAAAGCAGTGCTGGGAGCAGAGCGTGTCCTTTGGACCGGGGTCCCTGTGCCGAGAAGCTCCTAGTCCTGGAGAACACTGATTAGAAGGCCCACAAAGAAAGCCTTCCGCTGGAGCTGACACCCTGAATTTGGACGTTTAGCCTACTTTGACTGTGAGGAAATAAACTTCTCTTCGTTAAAACCATCCACTTGTGGTATTTCTGTTATGGCAGCACTAGATGACTAAGACACTCACAAAGCCACATCTTACAGGAAGGCCTGGCTCTGCCATGAGCTTGGGCTCCCATCTCCTCAGTCTGTTAGACAAAGAGCCTGATGTAGCGCGTTTGCCTGAGTGTGTTTTATAGTAAATTGAGTTCTGTGTATCCATAGTTGTTTTTTTGAAAACAGGGATCTGTGTTGAGAAAGGTTTGGAAAGACAGGACTAAACAAAGATAAAGGGTTGTCTAACTGTGGAAGTTGTCAGGCTTTAAAAAATGACTCTCCTAGAGGGGGTGTATGCGATGCAGCAGCACCCAAACTTTTTGGCCTACAGAACCTTTTATTCACAGAGCATCTTATAGGACCAGTCTTCTGTGGAATACATTTTGGGCCACACAGCAAGAAGCATGGGGGTGAGCACTTTTCGCCTCAGAGCTGAAAGACGTGGGCCCTGCTCTGTTTGCACTTTAGCTGAGTGTCGAACCTGATGGTGTCTTAACTGTAAAGTCTATGGTTCTCATCTGCGCAGTGCTTCCCTAAGATCCAGGCACATGTATCCGCACACACCTGCTGCTAGGCCCGGGTAGATCTACAGGTGGGGAGCTCTTCCTTGACATCCAGCTCTCGTCCTTCCCAGCCTCCAGCCTCATTCCTCTGTGCTGGACACCCATATGCAGAGGCTCCAGGAATGGGATTTCACTGGGAGGGACCAATTAGGAGCTGTGCCAGCTTTAATTATTACAAATCAATGCTCTGGTACCAGGCAAACTGGTTATATGGTCTGTTGGTTCTTAGAACTTCCTTCTATAGATTATTCTGAACATGAATTTATTTTTGCCAAAGGCCTGGGTATTCATCTTTCTACATTCACCATTTTTGGTGGTGTCTATTGTCCGTTTATTATTCTAGCTGTACAAGGCTAAAGTATCCATTAAGGTATCGTGTTACATTTAATGTCCTAAATTAAGCTCCTGTTAGTGTTAGGTTCAAATGTAGACTCTGGCATTAAAGTAGAAAGTGCAGGCTGTGAGTCATATTTAGGAGAATTCAAGATGCTTTTCTCTGAACTTCTGGAACCACACATTCTCCTGGATTTTGTTCAGCTTTATTCACTGCTCCAGTCTCCCACTGACATCTGGTCTCAACTTCCCCCTTGTTCCAGTTAATTATTTCTGGTAAGTAATCTCACAATGCTTACTTTTATTTCCACCTCGTTTCAGACATCTCAAACCTAACATGGTCAAAGAGAGCTCGTGATGTACACTCCCCAGATTGGTTCCATCCCTAGCCTTCCCCATCTCAGAAAATGCCATCAGCAGTCACCCAGTAGGTCCAGAACTTCCATTCCTCTCATTCCTCCCGTCATGCATCCAATCCATCAAGTCTCAGCAACTCTCCCTCGAAAATACAACTCACACTTTCTCTCCATATCCGTCTCCAAGTCCATCTCTTCCCATGGACTTACTAAAGTAGTTCCTGGAGTGATTTTTCCAGCTTCTGCTCCTTCGCCCCTCCCCAATCCATTCTCCACAGGAGCCTGTGATCTTTCAAGTGTAAATCACATCATCAAACACATTAAACTCTCAGAACCCAAGCTCCTTGCTATGGCCTACAAGGCCTTGTGTGACCTGGTCCCTGCACATTCTTCCAAGCTCACCTCCAGTCACCCTTCTCCCCATTCCAACCACAGACTTCCTTTCTTTTCTTCCCCACCTCAGGCCTTTGCTCTTGCCATCAACCCTGCCTGGATAGACCTCCAGGAATTCCAATGACTAGTGCACTGAGAAAGAAATTAAATGATGTATTGCATTGGGCAAATCTGCAAAGGGACCTCTTTAGTGTTGAAAAGCAAAGATGGCACTTTGAGGACTAAGGTGTGCCTGACCAAGCTGTGATATTTTCAGTTGCCCCGTATGCATGCGAAAGCTGGACAATCAATAAGGAAGACCTAAGAAGAATTGATGCATTTGAATTATGGTGTTGGCAAAGAATACTGAATGCACCATGGACTGCCAGATGAATGAGCAAGTCTGTCCTGGAAGAAGTACAGTCAGAGCGCTCCTTAGAAGCAAGGATGTGAGACTTCATCTCATGTACTTCGGACATGTTATTAGGAGGGACCAGTCCCTGGAGAAGGACATCATGCTTGGTAAAGCAGAGAGTCAGTGAAAGCGAGGAAGACCCTCAATGAGATGGATTGACACAGTGGCTGCAACAGTGGGCTCAAATATAGCAACGATTGTGAGGATGGCGCAGAACCGGGCAGCGTTTCCTTCTGTTGTAGATAGGGTTGCTATGAGTAGGAACCGGCTAGACAGCACCTAACAACAACAGTTCATTCTTCAAATATCAGTTCACAAAGCACCTCCTTGACTAAATGAAGTAGTGTCCTTTTTATGCCATCACATTGGCCTATTTATTTCCTTCTTAGAAATGATCAGTGTGTAATCATGTCATTTATCTGTTATCTATTATTTTCTCTCTCCCCTTCCAAACTATAAGTGCCACAAAAGCCAGGGGCCATATCTGTCCTGCTCATTATTATTCCCGGTGCCTACCCAGGGACTGGTTTATAATATACAAGTTGGGTGACTTCCAAAAAGGCTGATACTATGCAGGTGGGCAATAGAGGGAAAAATGATTCACATACAAAAGACTCGTCAAGAAATTCTGGTCAACAGATGTACTGGCCTGACAGAGACTGGAGAAACCCCGAGAGTACGGCCCCCAGACACCCTTTTAGCTCAGTAATGAAGTCACTCCTCAGGTTCACCCTTCAGCCAAAGATTAGACAGGCCCATAAAACAAAATGAGACTAATGGAGCACAACAGCCCAGGGACAAGGACTAGAAGGCAGGAGGGGACAGGAAAGCTGGTAATAGGGAACCCAAGGTCAAGAAGGGACAGTGTTGACATGTCATGGGGTTGTTAACCAATGTCATAAAACAATATGTGTACTGTTTAATGAGAAACTATTTCTGTAAACCATCTAAAGTACAATAAAAAAAATTTTTTAAATTCTAGTCAAGAATTTCGTATTTGTAGATGCACTTTTTGCTTTGCAAAGGGCTGTACAAATCTGGTTGTTGTCTTTTTTTTTTTCTTCTCTCCATGACTGATAACAGGGTGGAAAATCATGGGTGAGTTAGTTAATTCTCTGCCCCAGCATTTCTATCTGTAAAGTGGCAATAGCCATAAATTTGTTTTTCCATGTAAAGTAACTCATATAAAAAAAGTCCAGTGCCGTTGTTGACACACTCTTTTCCCTTAGGTGGGGTTCTAAGGTGACATCCAAACCTATTGTGGGTATATGTGGCCCCAGCCGAAGAGATGCTGAGAGATGGGCAGAGTGCCCAGGACACTCTCAGAGGGTTAGAACGATCCTGCAGCAATTCATAGGAGCTCATATTCTGTCTTAAAACCGTCTAGTTGACTCTGACTCATAGCGACCCTGTAGGACAGAGTAGAACTGCCCATAGGGTTTCCAAGGCTGTAATCTTGACCTTGGAGGACCATTTTTTTTTTGGTGAAAATATATATAGCCAAAGTTACACCATTTCAAAAATTTCTGCATGTACATACAATTCAGTGACATTGATTACATTCTTCCTGTTGTGCTGCTATTCTCACTACCCTTTTCCAAATTATTCCATCACTATTATCTTCAACTCACTGCCCCCTAGGCTTCCCATCAAACCTTTTGAGTTGCTGTTGTCAATTTGATCTCACATAGATAATAATTCTTTTTTTTTTTTTTTTGGTACCTTAGATGAAGGTCTGCAGAACAAATAGTTTCTCATTAAACAGTACACATATTGCCCTATGGCAATGGTTAACAACCCCACGACATGTCAACACTGTCCCTTCTCAACCTTGGGTTCCCTATCACCAGCTTTCCTGTCTGCTCCTGCCTTCTAGTCCTTGACCCTGGACTGCTGTGCCTCATTAGTCCTGTTTTATTTTATGAGGCTGGCCAATCTCTGGCTGAACTGTGAATGTCGGGAGTGACTTCACCACTGAGCTAAGAGGGTGTCCGGGGGTCATACTCTTAGGGTTTCTTCAGTCTGCCAAGCCAGTAAATCTGGTCTTTATTTATGAGTTAGAATTTTCTATATCTTTTCCAGCTCTGTCCAGGACCCTCTATTGTGATTGATCCCTGTCAGAGCAATCACTGGTGGTAGCCAGGCACCATCTAGCTGTACTGGACTCAGTTTGGTGGAGGCCATGGTAGCTATGGTCCATTAGTCCTTTGGACTAATCTTTTCCTTGTATCTTGTTCTCTTCATTCTCCCTTGCTCTGGAAGGGGTGAGACCAGTGGAGTATCTTAGATGGCTGCTCACAGGCTTTTAAGACCCCAGACACTACTCACCAAGGTAGAATGTAGAACATTGTCTTTATAAGCTGTGTTATGCCAATTGAGCTAGATGTTCTCCAAGACCATGGTCCCACAGCCCTCCGCCCAGCAATTCAGTCCCTCAGGGATTTTGGAAGTGTCTACGGAGCTTCCTTAACCTTTCCTTGTACAAGTTGTGCTGGCTTCCCCAGTACTGTGTACTGTCTTACCCTTCACCAAAGTTACCACTTATCTATTGTCTGTTTAGTTCCCTCCTCCCCACCCCTCCCATCCCTCGTAACCAACAAAGATTGTTTCTTTTTGTGTGTAAACTTTTACATGAGTTTTTACAGTAGAGGTCTCATACAATATTTGTTCTTTTGTGATGGACTTACTTCATTCAGCATAATGTCCTCCAGTTTCATCCATGTTATGGATGCTTCACAGATTCATTGTTCTTTATCTTTGGATAATACTCCATTGTGTGTATGTACCATAGTTTGTTTATCCATTCATCTGTTGATGGGCATCTAGCTTGTTTCCATCTTTTTGCTATTGTGAACAGTGCTGCAGTGAATATGGGTGTGCATATGTCTATTCCTGTGACGGCTCTTACTTCTCTAGGATATACTCCTAGGAATGGGATTGCATTTTGTAGTCCTTTTTTTTGTAGTGCTAACATTTTCTTTGTTCCTCTTACTCTCCTGTGCTGAGTTCCTTTTGTTTTGTGGATTTTTTTTTTCCATTTCTTCTGCTTTTGTAGGTTTTGTTTTTACTGAGACTTTATGTTTTTCCTCTTTATTTTTATGAGTATGTTTGTTAGTTTTCTTTGTGGTTACCGTGAAATTTACCCTTATCTTTCTAAGTTTGAAGCAGTCTATTATTACTTGGTATCGCCTTGCCTTCCTCTCCATTAGAAGGTTCTATCCCTACACCATTTATTCCCTTTTTTATTGTTCTGATGCTGTTGTCATTTACAGATTAACCTCTCTGGTTCCCTGTTGTAATTCTTTTGGTTTTGCATAGTCCTTAAGAGTTCATTTCCTAGGTTGGTATCTGGCTACTACAATCCTGTGTCCTAGATTCAGCAAGGCTGTAATCTTTACAGAAGCAGATTGCCACATCTTTCTCCCAGGGAGCTGATGTTAGGTTCGAAGTGCCCACCTTTCGGTTAGCAGCCCAGTGCTTAACCACTGCACTACCCGGGCCCCTCCTATACTTCTGTCTTAAATCCAGCAAATTAGAAAAGTCTTTTTTCTTCTAATTTTTCTTATGAAATCTAACCCTTGCGAATCTCATCCCTGTGGGCTCTCTGGTATGATGGTTTCCATACCCTGGGCTGGTGTGGTTCCTCTAGTTCCACGAGGGAAACGCAGAGAAGGGTGATGGGAGAAGATGACTAGCTGAATCCTCCCTTTCTTCTTTATTTTCCACTTTTCGTCAAAATCAACATGTATGTTTACGTAAAGAGAGGAAATACTGGGTTAAGAGAAAGTTCTTAAACTGTAACCGGTAAATGACAAAAAATAAAAATAACACTTACGCTTGTTTAGGGTTTTATTTATGATGATAGTTGTTTAAAAACAAACAACTATTGCTCTACTTGAGTTCTTAGAGCTAAGCCAAGGGTCTTTAAGTTTCCAGCATAAATACAAAGCTTTCTAGAGCCCACATCTGGCCATAACATGATGGCTACTGTTAAAACCATTTTCATCTGGAGCACATTATTCAATAATAGTGGTACTTCTATCCAGCCATGGTGAGCAAAGATTACTCTGCAGAAATGACTTTTCTGTGCAATTGGAAATGCTCAAAAATGCTTAAAAACTATTAAAAGTCATTTTTGATGTAAATATTCCTATATACACCACACATTTTCCTTTCTTTTAATTGGGGCACTGGTTCTCAAATCTGGCAACATGTCAGGATCACCTAGGGGATTTTAAAAATTACTGAGGCCTAGGTCTCACCCCCAGAGAGCCTGATCAACTGATTCGGGGGCAAGGCCTGGGCATCAGGCGTTCAATGATCCCAGGTGGCTCTAACGGGCACTCCAGGTAGAGAGACACCGCAGTAGAGTAACTGTGATGAAGGGAATGATTTAGGACAACAGGCATCTTTCCACCCTTAAGGGTACCTGGTATTTGGGGCCTAACCACCTTCACTGAGGACTGACCTCAGGGAGGGTGTGGCCCCACGTTGTAAGACAGTGACCACGATCCATGGCGGAGAGGACAGACTGATCCCCGAAGATTCAGAAACAGACTCTGTGCTGTGTATTTGCCACTGAGTATGTCCACTCTTCAAACCTGATAGCTGAGGTTTTCAGACACTAAAGAACCGTCTGATGAGAAATCAGAGGACTGAAGACTTGGGATAAAGAAATGCTGGTTCATACATTTTAAATGCAAGTGATCTTTTTCTAATGACATCAGGGGAAGCTGGAAGTGAAAAATGGCAGCTTTTAAGATAGCAGAAGCCCTTTCTAATGCTTATTTTTGTTGTTGGGGAATTTGTGGCATGAAAAAAAAGTTAAAAAAAAAAAAAAAAAAAGACATCTACGGTTCAATGTCTCAAATGCTCAAAGAAACGTCCCGGAATATTCCATGATCACAACGAAGCACAGAATATTAGAGCTGGAAGGGGCTGTCTCATTTAAGGGGTAACCTTGACTTACTTTACTGCAGTTAAAAAAGACAAGGGACAAATTCTCATGGTGGATTGATGTTATGTCATAAATAAGCTGGTGTTCAGTGACAAGATGCTCTCTTTGAATTGTATACATTTTAGAAATCTTTCTCATGTACAGATAAATAAACTTGATGACAGGTGATGTCTGTGGTGTTTCCTATAAAGAGTTGGCCATCATGTTCAAATAAGCACTAAATCAATGGGGAAGTAGATTCACCTTCATCTTCACAGTGGCTTCTGGCCCCTGTTCCAATCCAAGCACTAAGATACCCTCGGAGCCCTGGTGGCGCAGTGGTTAAGAACTCAGCTGCTAACCAAAAGGTCGGCAGTTCAAATCTACCAGCTGCTCCTAGGAAACCCTATGGGGCAGTTCTACTCTGTCCTATGGTCGCTACAAGCTGGAATCGACTCAGTGGACCTCATGTGACCACACTGAAGACAGACTGGGCCTGCAGATTGTAGGTGGGGCGGTTTTTGGTAGAGAGGCCTGGCCCTGGATGCCTGTGAGAGACCTCAGATTAGAGAAAGGTGACCCCCGTTCGGGGCCGCATTTCTTTATGGCCAGTCAATCTTAATAGTATTCAATGGGTGGAGGGAGAGCACAGAAATTGTATACTCACCGTGACTAAAACAGAATTTCACACCAGTGACATTCAAATATGTCCTCTCGGGCACTTAATTCCTCAAACGGATGTAAAAACGATTGCCCTCTAATATTTTGGGGTCTTTTCAACAACAACAACAACAAATGCTTAGATTTGATTCCATAAAAATTATAGTCAAATTTCAACTCCCAGTGTGCCTTAATTCTAGAACTTTCCTAGAATCAAGAAAGCAATAATCTCCAAGCCTGGCTTGACAAACCGGCCTCCCCTGATGACAAGGAGGCAGCATAGTTCGACCTCAGAGGGAAGGCAGAAGGGGAAAGGGCCACTTTGCCACGATGTGTGGGTGCTCTGAAGGGGGTCTTCTTCCTCCTGTTCCTAATCTTCTTTAAAGACTCAGGAAGTTGATGGACTGAGGACTTGTGGCTTGAAAATTTTAAAAAAGCAGACAAGGCGGTTCCCCCGTAATTAGTAGCTGTGATAGTAGGTAGCTGACCGTGGTCTCTGGGGAGTCCAGTTCTCAGACCACGGGGGCTGTGGTCCCACGATCGAGGCAGCGCATGATGAAAGTCCCCAGGGCCACCAGGGGTATAAACATGATGGAGGAGGCCACAAGCAGCCCAATGAAAACCAGCGCATACGTGGGGTAGTCCTTGGTCACAAGCTGGCCCTGAAAGAGAACTCAGGGTCAGCAGACAGAACCTCCCCAAGCCGAACCTTCTGAGAGCCCGGCTCCCTCCAGGCCTCAGGCTCCCCAGTGTTGTGGAGAGGCACTGTGGGGTGGGCAGAGAGCTGTGGGGCTGGGAGTCCATGCACCTGGGGCCACCCCCGGCTCTGCAGGTCACTAGCAAGTACACTGGGTGGGCTGTCTGACTCCCCTCATCTTTTCCTTTTCCATAGAGTAGGAATAATAGAAACTGCTTCAACCTGTAGAGCTATTGTTTGGAGCTATTGCCACCAGGGCCCAACAAATAAATAGTAACCATGAATAATCTAGGGACTTATGTTGGAGGCTACCAATCCAAAAAACCAAAAACCAAACCAGCTGCCATTGTATCGATTCCAACTCATAGCAACCCCATGTGTGTCAGAGTAGAACTGTGCTCCATAGGGTTTTCAAGGCTATAACCTTTCAGAAGCAGATCACCAGGCCTTTCTTCTGAGGGGCCGCTGGGTGGGTTTGAACCGCCAACTTTTCTGTTTAGTTAGAAGTCAAGTGCATAACCGTTTGCATTACCTGGGGACTCCTAGAGGCCACCGTCCAGGGCACCTCAATGTAGAGGGTGCCCCCAAACTCTGATCAACATCATTATCATCTGGTGCTATTTTCAACCTAGAACTAACTATAAAGGTGCCCTGGTGGTGCAGTGGTTAAGTGCTCCACTGCTAACTGAAAGGTTGGTGGTTTGAACCCCCAGCTGCTCCTGAGGAGAAAGATGTGGCAGTCTGCTTCCGTGAAGATTACGGCCTTGGAAAGCCTATGGGGCAGTTCTACTCTGTCCTGTAGGGTGGCCGTGAGTCGGAATGGACTCGACAGCACACAGCAACAACAACCCTTACCCCAGTGCTGTCCAACAGAACTTCCTGTGGTGATGGAAATGTGCTATTCTGTGCCATCCAATGTAGTAGCCACCAGACATGTGTGGCTACCAGGCACTTGAAGTGTGGCCAGTGGGATATAGAAACTGAATTTTTAATTTTATTTAATTTTAACTAAGTTTAAATAGCCACATGGCTAGTGGCTACCATATTGGACAGTGCAGCTCTAAACCCAAAAGAACTCTTGATGGACCTTTGGATTTAGTTGGTGGAATGATAAGTTCCTAAATGCAAATGCGTTCAGACTGATGATAAACCTAATAAACCAATAAATGCTGGCCGGGCCAAGTGCCACCTTGTCACGAAGGAACTCCAGAAGAGCCACACCCAATGGGAGGAGGTGCTTGCTGTAAACCCAAGGGTGGTTTGTAAACCCAGATGCCACTCAAAGTGTGGTGTGTGAACCAGCCCACAACTGTCTCTCATCTGCAATCAGGCAAGTACAGAAATTGAGATGACACATGTAGGAACTATTTTAGCAATTTGACAGAGTAATCTTGTGTCTGTTGAATCTAATTAAAAAAAAAAAAAACGGAGCGTGTATTTTGTATATCTTCTTTTTCAACCCATTTTCCAAGTAATTCATTTTTATTTCATTTTATAAAAGTGTCAGTCTGCCCATGCTTTCAGAGGACATCTAGGTCAATTGGCATAACAAAGTTTTTTAAGAAAATGTTCTGCATCCCACTTTGGTGAGTGGCGTCTGGGGTCTTAAAAGCTAGCGAGTGGCCATCTAAGATGCATCAGTTAGTCCCAGGAGAATGAAGAGCACCATGGACACAAGGAAAGTATTAGCCCAAGAGACAGAAAGGGCCACATAAACCAGAGACTGCATCAGCCTGAGACCAGAAGAACTAGATGGTGCCTGGTTACCACCAATGACTGCCCTACAGGGAACACAACAGAGAGTCCCTGATGGAGCAGGAGAAAGGTGGGGTGCAGAACCCAAATTCTAGTAAGAAGACCAGACTTAATGGTTTGATTGAGACTGGAGGGACCCTGGAAGACATGGCCCCTGGACTCCCTGCTAGCCCAGAACTAACACCATTCCTGAGGCCAACTCTTCAGACCAAGATTAGACTGGACCGTGGGACATAAAATGATACTCGTGAAGTGTGTGCTTCTTAGCTCAAGTAGATACATGAGACTAAATGGGCAGCTCTTGTACAGAAGCGAGATGAGAAGGCAGAGAGGGGTCCGGAGATGGTTGAATGGACACGGGAAATCAGGGTGGAAAGGAGTGTGCTGTCACAGTACAGGAACAGCATCTAGGGTCACAAAACAATGTATGTTTAAATTTTTATATGAAAGACTAACTTGAATTATAAACTTTCACTTAAAGCACAACAACAACAAAAAATATCAGTCTGCTAGGGTTAGAGGAAAAAAACAAAACAAAACTGGTCTTTTACCATGATGCCACTGCTCGATCCAAACCTGTGTCAACTCTGTGCATGTGTAGCGTGGTGTAAGCTGGCCCGGGGGGGGCTGGAACACCCCTCTCTGCACATTACACACACACAATTAGACAAAACCAAAACCAAACCAAACCCGTTGCCGTCAAGTCCATTCCGATTCATAGTGATCCTATAGGACAGAGTAGAACTGCCCCATAGCGTTTCCAAGGAGCAGCTGGTGGATTTGAACTGTTGACCTTTTGGTTAGCAGCAGAGCTCTTAACCACTGCACTACCAGGGCTAAGGACAGCATTTTCTACCCACAGGAGAAGAAATCCAAATTGGCCAGTAGGTATTAGTCTCCTCAAAAAGTAGATTTTCTCTAGGACAGGCCTGGCTGATACTCACACTGAATGTACCAGCACGGCTGTCGTGGTTGTAAATGCTGAAATACTGCCCTTCTGGGTGGTGAACAGCTGCTGGCCAGCACCCTGTTGTGAGCTGGTCTGTCTCAGTCACATCTGGGGCCAGCTCAGACCCTCCCAGGATCCAGCAACTCAAGTGCCCAGGACCTTGCTCCACCCAGGCTTCAGCAGGGCCCCTTGCAGGGGTCAGGGTTGGGGCCTTGCCCTCCAGCTTGATTGGACTTTCCTAAAGAACCTAAAGGAGCCCTGGTGGCTCAGTAGTTAAGCGCTTGGCTGCTAACTGAAAGGTTGGCAGTTCCAACCCACCAGCCGCTCTGCAGGAGAAAGATGTGGCAGTCTGGTTCTGTAAAGATTACAGCCTTGGATACACTATGGGGCAGTCCTACTCTGTCCTGCAGGGCTGCTATGAGTTGGAATTAACTCGACAGCAATGGGTTAAGGAGCCTAAGGCAGAAAGATGTCAGAGGGCTTGCTGGCCAAGGAAATGGGCAGGAAATAGCACCTTTACAGGGAGATTGTTCCTCAGTTTCCAGGAAAAAATCCACAGAGGAGCATTGGTGAGGATGCTAACTCTCTCGCTGTGGCATGTGTTTAGAAACTCAAAGTCCATCTCTGCTCTCCAGGGCTAAGTGTTCTTAGATGCCTCAGTGATGTTTGCATGTTGGGGCAAATAACCTAGTCAAACCATTGGCAGGAAGTATTTCCTTGGTTTCAGAAAATTAAAGACCGGTGTTTGTGAACAACCCTGGGGGTTCAACCTAGCCCCACAGGGCAGGGAAGATACCTTAGAGGCGTCCCAGGCTTGGTACTGCAGGGTCCCCATGAGGATGTAGTTGCTCAGGAAGAAGATGAAGAGGCTGATGATGAGCAGCGGGCTCACGCCGGCCCACATGACCTTCCAGTACCAGCTCAGACTGCAGCCAGTCATGGACTGAAGGTCACTTTCAAATCTATTTGAAAACGGGGAAGAGAAAATCTGATTATCCATGTTTCTGGAGGTGAAGGGGGATCTAGCTTGCACACCCCTACAGGTGTATAAGATTCTGTTCTGCACACCACTGATGCTTGTGTAGGACCACTGGGCCCTCTCTAGCACCTTCTGGGGAGAGTAGAGTTGGGTGTGAGCAGGGGAGGAGGGCCAAGACCGCCATAGAGGGGCAGCAAAGCAACCACACCACAGATACAGGGACATCAGAAGACATCTTCCAGGTGTCAGCCTCCTGAGGAAGGCTGCTTGGTGCAGACCAGAAGGGCAATTCCCAGGAACGGTGGGAACAGAGAACAAGGAGGATGTCCGTCAAGCCAGGTCTCAACAACAGGGCGGCTTTGCCCTACCTCCCCCTGCTACCCCTTGCCAACCGTGATGCTACTGCCCATTAGAAATGTCCCCAGGGCAGAATCTCTTTTGTCCCTTGAAACCAGAGCAGGTTTGTGACCCTGTTTGGGAATAAGGCTTTTCTTTTGTTATGTTAATGAAGCCATACCAGAGTAGGAGGGGTTTCTAAACCTAATCACTTCTGAGTGATTAGAATAGATCAGAATAGAAACAGAGACCCATGGGGTATAAGACAGACACCATGTGAGGACCTGTCTACAAGCAAAGGAATGCCAAGCATTGCCAGAGTCACCAGAAAGTGGACGAGTGTCCACAGAAGGAATCAACATGGCTGAGACCCTGATTTAGACTGTGAGAAAATAAATTTCTGTTCTTTAAAGCCACTCATTTGTGGTATTTTTGTTATAGTAGCACTAGATAACTAAGACAGCGGGGCGGAGGGAAAGCCAACCCTCGGAAGAAAAGGACTTCAGCCTGCAGGAGCTGATCTAGAGACAAGCTGAGGAGTACTTCAAACTCTCACCCAGTCCACCATCCTGATTTCTACCATGTCCACAGGCCACCTCTTTTTTCCTTTCTTTAAACTGACTCTTTTCCTTAAATTTAGCAACAGCATCTGTTTCATTGTGAATTTGATAGGCTAATCATGTATTTTTCTAACACATACAAATAAGTATGAGAAATATTTTCAGCACTTTGGGGAACTCTGACCAGCCAGCCCCCACTGCACAGGAAGGGTGGGTGGGACCGCAGCCCGGACTGTGATGTGACTTGTCCGAGGGCACCCAGCTAGAGAGGACGGAACTAGCCCAGAACCTGGGTGGGTCTCCTGCTTCCTGCCCAGGGCCTTTAGAACTGATGCCCACAGCGAGAGAGGCAGCCACGCAAGAGGGGCTAAGTGGGGTGGGGTGCGGCTGTCACCAGCTGCAGCCACAGTCACCTGCTTCCCTTGTACCTGTTTCATGTCCAAGTGTCTGTGTAAGACTTTGTTTAGAAATCATTACCTGCCCCCGTGCTGCCGCTGACCTAGCCTGATTCTAGGCTGTGAATACTCATGTATATAAGATGAACAGCTGGGACTTTCAAAACTGCACAGGTCAAAGATGTTGGGGGTTCTCTTGTCCCTTTACCACCACCACGACCCCCACTTTCTTGCACAGAAGCCAGCGGGACAAGCTGGCTGCAGTGAGGCAACAGGACACTATCAACAAGGAGCCACTAGATGGCGCTGTGCGCTAAGCACACGGACACTGCGCTCAGGCCTGAGTAGGCTGCTTCCAAAACTTCCAGGGCCCCTCTTGTTTCTCCCTCAGTCCCCATCACTTACCACTTACCATCTCTGCAGTGGCCCCCAGTTCCTATCTGTCCCTAACCGTTTCTCTTTACCCCGAAACACCCACTCCCTCCGGTGACTAGCCTCTTTCTCCCTCTAGACTAGTATTCCCTAGGAGACAAACGTCTCAGTTTATCTGAGATTTTCCCTATTTTAGCACAGAAAGTCCCACGTCCTGGACAACCCCTCCGTCCCGGGCAAATGGGGACAGTTCATATGAACACTAGTGTCCTCAAGACGTTAATAGCTGGGGGGATAAATAAGCATTCCTTGATCAAATAAGTTTTGGAAATGCTGCAAACCATAGCCCCCTTCTTTGAGATTCACAGGGCTCTTCAGCGCTCTGAGGGTTCTACACAAAGAAATCTGTCTGACTCTGTGTGACTTGCAATGTCCTAAAATTATTTGAACATGGAAATCCCTCAGCATTGGCGTGGCACGCAGTGCTCCCTGGGACACGGTGGAGACGCTGCTCAGGGGACTGCCTGCCTCCTACAGTGTCCGCCTGCCCTCCTCACCAAACCAGTTCTGGGGGGTCAGAAGAGATTGGGAAAGGAAGACAACTTGACACAACCCTTGTTTCAGTGCTAGAAGGCAGGTTCTCATTCAGTGGGCCTGGGGTGGGGCCTGAGATTCTGCATTTCTAACAAGCTCCTTGGTGGGGCCGCTGGTCTGGGGACCCACTCAGCAAAGCAAGGCTACTGTTGTTGTTAGGTGCTGTCGAGTCAATTCTGAATCATACTGATCCCGCGTGACAGAGTAGAACTGCCCCATAGGATTTCCTAAGTTGTAATCTTTATGGGGAGCCCTGGTGGTGAAGTAGTTAAGAGCTCGGTTGCTAACCAAAAGGTTGGCAGTTTGAATCCACCAGGCGCTCCTTGGAAACCCATGGGGCAGTTCTACTCTGTCCTGTAGCGTCGCTGTGGGTCGGAATCGAATTGACAGCACACAACAACAACAATCTTTATGGAAACAGATCACCAAGTCTTTCTCCCGCAGAGCCGCTGGATGGGTTCATACCACCAACTTTTCAGTTAACAGCCACTAGTGGTTCTCAAAGTGTGGTCCCAAACCTGCAGCATCCACATCACCTGGAGCCTGCCCCAGACCTCCAGAATCAGAACCTCTGGGGGTGGGGCCCAGGGGTCTGTTTTCTAACAAGTTCCCAGGTGGTTTTGATGCAGCTTCAGTTTGAAAGCTGCTCCAGGCCAGCAGCTCTCAGCCCCAGCTGCACATTCCATCACCCAGGTGGATATTTCAAACATTCCAGCTGCGCTGGGCACGGGGATGGAGAACTGATGACATTCTGAATTTGTCAGATTTTCTAGGGCGTAAGTTATCAGCTGGATTTTGGTCAGGATTCTTGAAAAATGCTGATGTTGGCTGAGGAACAGAGTATCTAGTGCCTGGAGGCATGTTTCCCTGCTCTGGTAAACCGTTGGGGTCTGGCAGCACCTACCGTCGAACATCCCATAATAAAAAGTAAAAATGTGGGAAATAGAGAACATTGGTTGAAGGCAAACTGAGGGTAGAAGTGAGGCAGAAAATTAGGTAGAATCTGGGCAAGCAAAAAACTTTCAAAAACAACCAACCAGTTGCCGTGGAGTCGATTCATCTTGTGGCGACCCCATGTGGGTCAGAGTACAAATGTGCTCCATAGGGTTTTCAGTCGCTGATTTTTTGGAAGTAGATCACCAGGCCTTTCTTCCGAAACACCTCTGAATGGACTCAATGCTAATCTTTTGGTTAGTAGCTGAGCACATTACCTGCATCCCCCAGGGACTCTTTCAAAAGCAATGTCAAGTTTAAAGAAGACAGTGTGAAGTGCACATTAGGAAATGGTTATTATTTTCCTTGTGGGGCATGGCCTTTGTGGATTAGGTTTTCCCCCAACATTTGGCCGGGGAGATGGGGCTGCCTCACCTCCTCAGCCCATACACGTAACACACGGCGACCGTCTCCACCAGGACAATGAGCAGCAGGGATAGGGTGGCCGCGTAGTCATTGAATATGTCAAACCAGTAGTTCCCAGACTCCATGGTGAACACCATGCCGATAGCGCAGTTGACGAGGCACACCAGACCTGTGGGCCACAAGACCACCTGCTCACCTGCCCCAGACACCTTTGCCCTGCTAGGCCCTGTGGTGGACAGCTGCAGGCAGACCATCCAGCTCCTGCCTGCTCATCCAATTTTCTATGGGGCAGCAGGAGCCATAGACCACCAGGGGGTATATTGGCCGACCAGTTCATCCATATGGGTTGGAAGAGCTATTATGGTTTTGCCTCTCGGAATGTGTATGAGGTGTGTGTGTGTGTGTGTGTGTGTGTGTGTGTGTGTGTGTGTGTGTGTGTGTGTGTGTGTGTGTGTGTGTGTGTGTGTGTGTGTGTGTGTGGTGGGGGGAGGGCAAAGGTGTCCCAAGGAGTGTCAGTCAGTATCACTGGTGCTGATTCGTGGAGCTATCCTGTACAGGGACATCGAGCTCAATGGAAAAGCAAAAGTTGTGGGCATTGCTACTTGGGAATCTCGTTCAGGCTGCTGGGTCTGGTGATGATATCTATCCTGACTGCTCAGTCCCTGTGCTCACGGGAGGTAAATTGAGGGAGGAGACTTAAGCTGTGGGGCACCCCTGTCAGGACTTCCTAGAGAGGACTCGTATCTACCAGAAGGGAGTGGGGTGGGGAGGGGAAGGAACTAATGTCTGCCCAGCTCCTACTACGCACTAGGCACCTGGCACACTCTGAGTCCTGGAGCTTCGGGGGCAGATATCAGATACCTCTTTTCACAGATGGGAAAGCTGAGGCTCAGAGATGGTAAGTAACTTGTGCCCAAGGCCCCACCTCAGGTAAGTGGCAGAGTTGGGATTCAGACACAGGCCTTTTTGCTTCCAGAACCTGAGTTCTTTTCCCAATTGCCTTGAAGCTGCCTCTTTTGGACACCGCATGAAGTGTTTGACTCTAAAGGTCCCACCTGCCACTTCCACTGCCACACCAAATACCACCAGCATACTACCTGCTTGAGAAGGAAGGGACTAAGAAGGATACCTAAGGAGAAGGAGTTATGCACTGTCCGGGGGGCTAATGATACAACAATATTGGCTATGGAGACCAGGTCCAAGGAGGGATGCTAAGTGCTAGAGGGCTCTGATGAAGGGTGGGCTGCTCCAGCTGGGGTGGTCAGGACTTCAAGGGTGAAGGGGTGGCAGCTGGGTTTGGTTCAGACTGGGAGGAGGGTTCTGGATATGGAAGAATGGTATCATCAAAGGCAGAGGGTGGGGTACATGGTAAATTGTGGCATGTGATCTCACAATGGATTAGTACACAGGCAAGAAAAGGGACAGGCTATTGCTACTTGCAACAACATGGATGAATACCACAGATGGATTTTGAGTGAAGAGAACAGACACAAAGAATGCATAGTGTATGATTTCATTTATATGAAGTTCAAGAACAGGAAAAACAAAGATGGTAGAAGTCAGAATAGAAGTTTCCTCTGGGGGGCATATTGACTGGAAAGGGGAGCGAAGGAGCTTGCTGGGGTGTGGGAAATGTTCTGTATCTTGACCTACTTGGTGTTACTTGGGTAGTTTCATATGCAAAATTAATTGAGCCCTTAAGAAATATGCACTTTATAATTGCTTTACCTTAATTAAACAAACACAAACAAAAACAAGTTCTCTTCTAGCCAGGAAAGCTTTGAGTGCTACGGTGGGGTGTTTGGTCTTTTCCCAAGGTTGAGGCAGCCATTTTACTTCCCCATGATGTGGAGAACCAAATGCATGGGGTCAATCACATCCCCCAGGTCCCCAGATTGCCCAAGATGAGGAAAAGACCATGGCAAGAAGGCTATGAGGTTGTTGAAGACCTCTGGCCACCTCAACAAGCACAAGGCTCCTGAGGAAACTCATCCATCCACTTGCCCTCCACCCCATCCCAGTCCTCCCTGCCCCCCCCCCCCAACCCCATGACTGACCTACCGACCTGAGATAGCCTCCTTGGGCAGGTAGCTGGAGATGACTTTGCTGTCAGTCAGAGGGGTGAGGATGGCTGCTGTGTTCCCTAGCATACTCCCAATGCCCAGCATCAACAGCATGAAGAAGTAGAGCACCGACCACAGCTGGGACACCTCCATGTTTTTAATGGCCTCAGTGTAGACGATGAAAGACAGGCCAGTCCCCTGGACTGCCTGTCCATGGGGAGAAGACATCAGTTACACACAAGTAAGGGACTTAAACTCTGCTTAAACACACTCGATGATGAGCAACTTTGGGGACCTTGGAACTGGATTCTCATTTCTGTGGCCATGAGAAGCCACATTTTGAGGTTCCATCTTCCATCTGCAGGCCAGCCCCCTCAGGCTCAGCTGGGCTGAATAGAAACGTGAGCTGTCAGGAGTTAGTATTTGCAGAGTATGCAGAGGACTTTCAGTCAATTTGGAATGCTGAGTCCCTCTCTTTCACCCCAACTCATGTAAATTCTGAATAAAATATAATAAAACAGTGTTTCGATAAATTCCTGCTTCCAATATCATGACTGACTATGTATTCTAAGACCTTGGTGGCTGGGAGCTGAGGTGGGATGGTGGGGCCAAAGCAGGAGAAGCCAGGACTATGGGGAGCTGACTTGGCCAGTAGGCAACCAGGAAGGGCAGTGTTACTTGTGGCCGTATTCCTCTGGTAATGTTGTGAGAATATTAAACTGTGGAACAGTAGTGAGGTGGGGAACTCCTGTTTAAAGACAAATCCCCTGAGGCAGTTGAAAGGAATCATCGTTTGGGGGGTGCCTCCTGGCTATGAGCAGAAGCAGAAGCAAAGTCTCTCTGGGAGAAAGCTTCCCCAGTTTAGGACTCCCAGATATTAAGATCAAACAATGAACTCAGAAACAGATTTATAAACCCACAAGAAGACAAGTAACTATGAGTCAGCTGAAATAAGAAATAACAGATTTGGAACACTTTTCCCCAAAGGTAGATTGCCATATACATAATATAGGCTAGCTCAATGCCATACCGATGGGGACAGTGGAAATAGTCTACCCTAGGTGCAAACAATAAGGGGTGGGGGGATGCATCACCTACAGAGAACATATAAAATGAAATAAAACCTACCAAAAATTGATCTTCTTTTTATTACGATCATGAGCTTGCAATTATATCCAGTGTCAGCAAAAATACACCTATCACTAGGGCAGGCTGGTCTCACTCTCCTGCCCACAGCACCACTAAAACAGCTATGTATGAAGTATTTAAAAAAACAACAAATGAAATACAAAGATAAACATACAACAAGAAAGTATTAGAATGAACAAGTAAATTTTAAAAAATATTGTCTAAAAATAAAAAATATATATAATTATTGAATTAAAAGGCTCAATTAGTGGTTAAATACAAGATTAGATGCAGCTGAAGAGAGAATTAATGAACTGGAAGATACCCCAGGAATCAATCCATAATGAAATAAACAAACAAAAACAAGATAAGAAGATGGGAAAATGAAAGAAAGGTTAAGAGACATACAGGACAGGATGCGAAGGTCTAACATTGGTCTTACTGGGGTTCTAGAAGGAAAAAAAATAGACAGGAGAGGCAATAATTAATAGATAATGACAATGAATTTTTCCAAAATTGATCAAAAACATGAATCCATAGACACAATAAACCTAACATTACCAAAACAGGATAAATAAAAATGCATTCATTCCTAGATTGCTGAAGCCAAAGACAAAAAGAAAATTATGGGGGGGCCTTTCTTGTTCTTTTTTTTTTTTAATCTGTTTTGTTTTCTTTCCCTCTTTTTCCCTTTTTGTCTTTCTTCATTACTCAGTTTCTCGTATCTCTATACCTTCCTTCTCTTTCTGTTCCCTGAATACCTGGCACTGAATACCTCTACGCCTTATAGCCAGACTGTACTGCAACACCTGAGAACAACTTCCCCAGACCTCATAGCCACACTGGTAGGATCCCTGGGAGCTTTGCTGTTCTTTTTCCTTTCTGATTTTTATTTATTCATTCTTTTCTTTTTTTTTGTTCTTCTTTCCCTTTTTGTTTTTCTCCATTTCTTAGTCTCTCATCTCTCCACTCCAACGGCAAGCTCCCCTAGCACTCTTTTTTGTTTGTTTGTATGTTTTTGGCTCCTGTTCCTCTCTCCTCTCTCCCATATGCATCTTAGCTCCACACATAACAATCTCCCTCCTCCATCCTGCCTATCTGCACTGTGCACTAAACATCACACCACCAAGCTGCACAGGCACAGTCTACCAGAACCTGCCCTGCACTGATTACTGACCCATCCTGGTGCCTGTAGTAAGTGCTACAAACAACCTGTACCAGTAACTCCTCTTCAGCTAGACCTGCTTTGCTGTACCATATCTGAGCGACTGACCCTGCCAATTGGAGAAGGAGGTGAAAAGTATCGTGCCCACAGACGAGAAAACAACAAAGAACACACAGCCCGCCTGCTCAGCCATAGCCAAATTTTTAAAAAATGATGAAACAAACAAATCTACAATCAATAAATGAGAAAAGTAACTACTGAATGCCCCAAAGACAGCAGACAATATCAAAACATTTACAAAAACAGGACAGGATGGTTCCAGTAGGCTTCCAAAATAAAACACAAGGCGACTTTCCAGTGGAAGAAAAGGTATTAGAAGTACCTGATAGGGAATTCAAATCTCTAATACTCAGAATTATCCAAGAGTTGAAGCAAAAAGCAGATAAAAATGAGGAAAAAATAAAAAAAATCATGGAAAAGGCAGACAAATTCATGGAAAACACAGACAAAAAATTGGAATAATTTAGGAAAACAATGCAGGAACGAAATGCCAAAATAAATTCACAACTAGAAATTATACAAAAACAACAATTAGAAATCCAAAAGATAAACAACAAGATTTCAGAAATGGACGGTGTCATAGAAGGGCTGAGGAGAAGATTTGCAAAGGTGGAAGACAGGATCAGCTAATTGAAGACAAACACTTGGATACAACTCTGTTTGAGGAAAACTCAGAAAAAAGAACAAAGGAAAATGAAGAGACACTGAGAGTTATGTGGGATACAATCAAAAGCAAAAATATGTGAGTGATTGGAGTTCCAGAACAGGGGGAGAAAACAGAAAACACAGAGAGGATCATTGAAGAACTGCTGACAGAAAACTTCCCCGATATCATGAAAGATGAAAAGCTGGCCATCCAAGAAGCTCAACGAACCCCATATAGGATAGACCCCAAAAGAAAATCACCAAGGCATATCATAATCACACTCTCCAAACCAAAGACAAACAAAGAATGCCGAGAGCAGCTCGTGAAAAACAAGAAGTCACATACAGAGGAGAAACGATAAGACTAAGCTCAGATTATTCAGCAGAAACCGTGCAGGCAAGAAGGCAATGGGATGAGATATATAAAACCTTGAAAGAAAAATTGCCAGCCAAGAATAATATATCCTGCAAAACTCTTGTTCAAATATGATGGCGAAATTAGGTCATTTCCAGATAAACAGAAATTAAGGGACTATGTAAAAACCAAACCAAACTTACAAGAATTATTAAAGGGAGTTCTTGATCTGAGAACAAACAACTTCAGCTCACAGGCAGAATCTAGGATGCAGGATTGTACCAGCCAGATACCAGTCTAGGAAATGAACTCTCAAGGACTATCCAAAACCAAAAGAAATACCACAGGGATTCAGAGCAGTTAATCAGTGAATGACAACAACAATAGAACAATAAAAGAGGAAATAAATGGTGTAGGTATAGAACCTTCTAATGGAGAGGAAGGCAAGGCGATACCAAGTAATAATAGACTGCTTCAAACTTAGAAAGATAAGGGTAAATTTCACGGTAACCACAAAGAAAACTAACAAACATACTCATAAAAATAAAGAGGAAAAACATAAAGTCTCAGCAAAAACAAACCCTTCAAAGACAAAAGAAATGAAAAAAATCCACAAATAAAAGTAACTCAGCACAGGAAAGTAAGAAGAACAAAGACAATGTCAGCACCACAAAAAAAAAGTACTACAAAATGACAGCAACAAACTCACACCTATCAATAATTACACTGAACGTAAATGGCCTAAATGCTCCCATAAAGAGACAGAGAGTGACAGAATGGACAAGAAAACAGGATCCAGAAATATGCTGTCTGCAAGAGACACACCTTAGAAACAATGATGTGAATTTATTAAAAGTCAAAGGTTGGAAAAAAAATATATCAAGCTAACAACTACCAAAAAAGAGCAGGAGTGGCAATACTAACCTCAGATAAAATAGACTTTAAAACAAAATCCACCATAAAAGTCAAAGAAGGACACTATATAATGATTAAGGGGATGCTACATCATGAAGACATAACTATAATAAACATCTACACACCGAATGACAGGGCTCCAAATACATAAAACAAACTCTAACAACACTGAAAAGAGAAACTGACAGTTCCACAATAATAGTAGGAGACTTCAACACACCACTCTCAGTAAAGGACAGAACAACTAAGAAGAAACTCAGCAAAGATACAGTAGACCTAAAGGGCACAATCAGCCAACTTGATCTCATAGACATATATAGAACACTCCATCCAATTGCTGCAAAGTGCACATTCTTTTCCAATGCACATGGAATTTTCTCCAGAATAGACCACATCTTAGGCCACAGAGCAATCCTAAACAAGATCCAAAACGTTGAGATAATTCAAAGTATCTTCTCTGACCACCAAGGTAGAAATTAACAACAGAAAGAGCAAGGAAAAAAAAAATCAATTACATGGAAACTGAATAATACCCTGCTTACACATCAGTGGGTAATAGAAGAAATCAGAGATGGAATAAAAAAATTCCTAGAATCAAATGAGAATGAAAACACATCATAACAAAACCTTCGGGACACAGCAAAGGCAGTCCTCAGAGGACAATTTATAGCAACAGATGCACACATCAAAAAAAGAAGAAAGAGACAAAATCAAAACATTAACTACAGAACTCAAACAAATAGAAAGAGAATAGCAAAAAAAGCCCACAGCCACCGGAAGAAAGGAAATACTAAAGATCAGAGGAGAAATAAATGAAATAGAGAACAGAAAAACTACAGAGAGAATCAACAAAACCAAAAGTTGGTTCTTTGAAAGAATCAACAAAATTGACAAACCACTGGCTGGACTGACAAAAGAAAAACAGGAGAGGACACAAATAACCCAAATAAGAAATGAAATGGGGGACATTACAACAGACCCAACTGAAATAAAAAGGATCATAACAGAACATTATGAAAAACTATACTCCTAAAAATTTGAAAACCTAGAGGAAATGGATAAATTTCTAGAAACACATGGCCTACCCAAACTACAACAAAATGATGTTGAAAATCTGAACAGACCCATAACAGAAGAGATTGAAAAGGTAGTAAAAAAAACTCCCAACAAAAAGAAAACCCTGGCCCAGATGGCTTCAATGGAGAATTCTACAAAACACTTATAGAAGAGCTTGTACCAGTACTACTCAAGCTATTTCAGAGCATAGAAAAGGAAGCAACACTTCCAAATTCATTCTATGAAGCCAGCATAAGGCTGATACCAAAACCAGGCAAAGACGCCACAAAAAAAGAAACATAGACCAATAACTCTCATGAATATAGATGCAAAAATTCTCAACAAAATTCTAGCCAATAGAATTCAGCATCATATCAAAAAAATAATATACCACGACCAAGTAGGATTCATACCAGATATGCAAGGATGGTTCAACATTAGAAAATCAATCAACGTAATCCACCACACAAATAAAAGGAAAGAAAAGAATCACATGATCATCTCAATTGATGCAGAAAAGGCATTTGACAAAGTCCAACACCCATTCCTGATAAAAACTCTCAATCAAATAGGTATAGAAGGGAAATTTCTCAACATAATAAAGGGCATCTATGCAAAACCAACCGCTACATCATTCTTAATGGAGAGAGGCTGAAAACATTCCCCTTGAGAACAGGAACAAGACAAGGATGCCCTTTATCACCACTCCTATTTAACATTGTGCTGGAAGTTCTAGCTAGAGCAGTAAGGCAAGAAAAAGAAATCAAGGGCATCCAAATTGGTAATGAAGAAGTTAAACTGTCCCTGTTTGCGGATGATATGATACTGTACATAGAAAACCCTAAAGACTCCACGAGAAATCTACTGGAACTAATAGAAAGATTCAGCAGAGTAGCAGGATACAAGATAAACATACAAAAATCAGTTGGATTCTTATACACTAATATGGAGAACAATGAAAAGGAAATCAGGAAAACAATACCATTTATAACAGCCCCTAAAAAAGTAAAATACTCAGGAATAAATCTAACCAGGGATGTAAAAGACCTATACAAAGAAAACTACAAAACACTACTGCAAGAAACCCAAAGGGATCTACATAAATGGAAAAACATACCATGCTTATGGATAGGTAGACTGAACATTGTGAAAATGACAATTCTACCCAAAGCAATTTACAAATACAACGCAATCCTGATCCAAATACCAACAACATTCTTCAAAGATATGGAAAAACTAATCATTAACTTTATATGGAAAGGAAAGAAGCCCCAAATAAGTAAAGCACTACTGAGGCAGAAGAATAAAGTTGGAGGACTCACATTACCTGACCTCAGAACCTACTATACAGCTACGGTAGTCAGAACAGCCTGGTACTGGTACAACGACAGATACATTGACCAATGGAACAGAATTGAGAACCCAGATGTAAATCCATCTACCTACGGTCACCTGATCTTTGACAAGGGCCCAAAGTCCATCAAAGGGGGAAAAGACAGTCTTTTTAACAAATGGTGCTGGCAAAACTGGATATCCATTTGCAAAAAAATGAAACAGGACCCATACCTCATGCCACATACAAAAACTAATTCAAAATGGATCAAAGACCTAAATATAGAGCCTAAAACTATAAAGTTCATAGAAGAAAAAATAGGACCAACTCTACAGGCCTTAATACACGGCATTAACAGGATACAAACCATAACCATCAACGCACAAACCCCAACAGATAAGCTAGATAACTGGGATCTTCTAAAAAGCAAACACCTATGCTCTTCCAAAGACTTCACCAAAAGAGTAAAAAGAGAACCTACAGACTGGGAAAAATTTTTGGACAGTACAAGTCAGACAAATGTCTAATCTCTATAATCTACAAGAAAATCCAACACCTCTACAACAAAAAGACAAATAATCCTATTAAAAATTGGGCAAAGGAAATGAACAGACACTTCACCAAAGAAGACATTCAAATGACCAACAGACACATGAGGAAATGCTCGTGATCACTAGCCATTAGAGAAATGCAAATTAAAACCACAATGAGATACCATCCTACCCTGGCATTACTGGCACACTGGAAATAACATATGTTGGGGGGGCTGTGGGGTGATCGGAACTCTTATGCACTGCTAGTGGGAATGCAAAATGATACAACCATTTTGGAAAATGATATGGAGCTTCCTTAGAAAGCTAGAAATAGGCATACCATATGATCCAGCAATGCCACTCCTAGGAATATATCCTACAGATATAAGAGTCATCATTCGAATAGACATATGCACACCTATGTTCATGGCAGCATTGCTCACAATAGCAAAAAGATGGAAACAACCTAGATGCCCATCAACAGATGAATGGATAAACTATGGTACACACACACAATGGAGTACTATGCAAGGAGAAAGAATAATGAATCTGTGAAGCATCTCATAACATGGAGGAAACTGGAGGACACTATGCTGAGTGAAATAAGTCAATCACAAAAAGACAAATATTGTATGAGACTTCTACTGTAAAAACCCATGAAAAAGTTCACACACAAAAAGTGATAATTTTTGTTGGTTACCAGGGATGGGAGGGGTGGTGGTGGGGGAATACTGAATAGGCAATAGACAAGTGGTATCTTGGGTGAAGGGTGAGACAGTACACAATACTGGGGAAGCCAGCACAACTTGTATAAGGAAAGGTCATGGAAGCTCCATAGACACAACCAAACTCCCTGAGGGACTGAATTGCTGGGTGGAGGGCTGTGAGGACCATGGTCTCAGGGAACATCTAGCTCAATTGCCATAGCACAGTTTGTAAAGACAATGTTCTACGTTCTACCTTGGTGAGTGGTATGTAGGGTCTTAAAAGCCTGTGGGCAGCCATTAAGATACTCCACTGGTCTCATCCCTTCAGGAGCAAGGGACAATGAAGAGAACAGGATACAAGGAAAAGATTAGTCCAAAGGACTAATGGACCACAGCTGCCAGGGCTTCCACCGGACTGAGTCCAGTGCAGCTAGATGGTGCCCGGCTACCACCAGTGACTGCTCTGACTGGGATCACAACAGAGGGTTCTGGACAGAGCTGGAGAAGGATGTAGAACAAAATTCTAACTCCCCCCCCCAAAAAAGACCAGATTTACTGGCCTAAAGGAGACTGGAGAAACCCTGAGAGTGTGGCCCCCAGACATCTTTTTAGCTCGGTGGTGGGGTCACTTCCAGGGTTCACTGTTCCGCTGGGGTGTGGACAGCTCCATACAACCAAATGGGACTGGTGAGGCGCAGCAGTCCAGGGACAGGGACTGGAAGGCAGCGGGGGATAGGGGAGCTGGTGGTGGCGAACCCAGGGTTGAGTGGGGATAGTGCTGATGTGTTGTGAGGTTGTTGACCGTCGTCATGGGGCAACATGTGTGCTGACTGTTTGGTGGGAAACTGTTTTGTTCTGTGGACGTTCATCTGCAGTGAGAGTAGCAGCATGATTGGAGGGGCATAGTCGACTGGACTGTGCATGTGGAAGTTTTTGAGAAGGTGTATCTTTGGCTGTGTGTATTTTCACCAAAAAAAAGAAAAGGATGGAAGGTCAAGAGCGGAGAGGGTTGACGTGTCATGGGGTTGTTGACCAATGTCATGGAACAGTGTGTGTACTGCTGTTTCATGAGAAACTATTTGTTCTGTGGACCTTTGCCTGAAGTACAATAAGAAAAAAAAGAAGAAAAAAAAAAAAAAAAAGATATTACATCTCCCCAAATTAAACTATAAAATCTACACAATTTTAATAAAAATTCCCAAAGGGATGTTTTCCAACAGAGCTTATCAAACTGATCCTAAAGTTCACGTGAAAAAAATAAAGGTTCCAGCATAGCAAAGATAATTTTATAAAATACAAAGAAAGGTATTCTTAGTAGCAAAAATCTGAAAACAAGCTAAATATCTATTAGGAAGGGAATGGATAAATACATTGCAGTATATGTATGTGATGGAATAAGAGGAGGCACTTGAAATGAATGAATGAGATTCCATACGTATTCCTATGGGCAGATCTCAAAAATAAAATGAATGAGCAAAGTAACTTTCAGGACCACTTATGTCCATTTCAAAAATACCAACTCAACATGACTATTATTCAGGGATACATTTATGTGTCCCTGGATGGTGTAAGAGGTTTGCGCTTGACTACTAACCTAAAGGTTGGTGTTTCAAACCTACCCAGTGGTGCTGTGGAAGAAAAGCCTGGCAATTTGCTTCTGTAAAGATTACAGCCAAGAAAGCCCTATGGAGCAGTTCCGTTCTGTAACACATGGAGTCACCAGGGTTGGAATGGACTTGTCTCAACAGATTTGTTCGTTTAGTGTTTATGGGTAATAAAAATGTTAAAATGAAAATTCTTGCCTCTGGTGAATAGAGAATAGCTTGGGGTGGGTAACAAAGGGGACTTCAGCTTTGTCCCCATAAGTGTTTTTTGTTTTTTTCTTTTTCTTTTCTATATATTAAAAAATCTGAACTCCAAATGACAAGGTGTTTATAATTGTTTATTCTGAGTGGTGGATATACGGGTGCTTGTTATATTGTCGTCTGTACTTTCCTGCATTTCTTAAACTTAAAAAGAGAAAAGGAAAAGGAAGAAAGGACAAGGAGTACCCAAAGGAACTTTATAATACCTAGGATTCGTATGTAGCACCAGAGTAGAATGGACAGGGGGAAATCATTCAGTTTTCCTTGATTTTCTTGGACAGCACGTTTCCCCCAAGCTCCACACTCTCCTCCCCACCCCTCTCCCACGACTTTCTTATTGGCAGCCTTCAAAGGAATTAGATTTGTTATGAAGCTGTGATGTGCTGTGTTTCCACAGGGCACTTACTGTGTTTAGCTCCGATTCCAAGCTGCAGTTTTTAATTTGTGGGAAAACCTCATTGTATTTACTCGGGTAGGCAGACGCTAGGTAGGTCTTCACTTGCTCCAGGTTGCTGGCTGTCAAAAAGCCATCTTCAAGGTCAAAAGAATTGGTCAGCAGAAGAATCACCCTGTGGAGGAGACCATAAGATTGGCCTTCACTGGCTAGAAAGGCCATGTCTCCAAACTCTTTCAGAAGCCTGGGGCTCTGAGTGGGGCCGCCCATTCCCTTAGCCTCTTCTTTTCTCATTAAGTGAGGTCATGTGACACTCCTCTCCCCTCCAACAAAGGGAATCTGTTGACTGGTGACCCTTTTAAAAGGGCAGGGTGATTCTGAACAACTCTGAGGAAGCTTCAGATAAGATCAGCAACGACAATAGAACCGAACTCACACAGCTAGGCTATCTTTACCTCTGGGCCAGCGCCATCCAACAGAACTTGCTGGATGACGGACATGTTCTACATCTGCTCTGTCCAATATGGTAGCCACTAGCCATATGTGGTGATGGAGCTGTTGCAACGTGGCTAGTGTGACTGAGGAGCTGGATTTTCAGTTTTACCTGACTTAAATTAATTTAAATTTAAGTTTATAGGTAGTCACTTGTTGCTAATGACCACTATATTGGACAGCATAGCTTCTGGATAGCGTTTTTTGTATATTTGGTAAAGGACCGCAAAAGGTAAATTCTGTAATCTGTAGGGCTCAACTAGAGACCTCTCAGTTACTTCTGAGGTGAGAGAGATGGGACTTTTGAGGTGGGAGAGATGAGGCAGAAGAAACTCAAGTTTGCTGAATGCTCAATTGTGCTAAGTGCTTTGAATGAGCTGAGCCCTCCCCTCATCTCTGCAAGGCAGACATTAGCTTGCCCAAGGCCCCTCAGCTACTTGGGGGTGGTGGTGGTGCAAATCTGAACCCTGGACTGAGGACTCCAAAGCTGGTGCTCTTGATTTCTTGGCGTCCACCTCTTCCCAGCTGCCCCTTCAGCTCAGCACTTTGGGGACCTGCCTCCCCGCTTAAGGCCGGGATTCAGTGGGGCTGCCCAGGCTTACTTTTGTAGGCAGTTCTCGTAGTTGAAGGTGGCCTTGAAGCCATAGATGGAGAAGGTGACGAGGCTGGAGAATATGGAGGTGGAGCTGTTGATGATGGACACAGTGATGGCGTGCCTCTGGCAGTTGTTGGACGGCTCGCTGTAGCTGGCAAAGGCGATCAGGCTGCCGAACCCCAGGCCGAGCGAGAAGAAGATCTGGGTGGCTGCGTTGATCCAGGCCTTGGGGTTGGCCAGCTGCTCCAGCTAGAGGGTCAGCAGGGTACAGGGCTGATAAACCCTGGGTGAGAATCTCAAACTCTTGGACCAGCAAGGGAGGGAGGCCCAGAGAGGGGAAGGAACTTGCCTATAGGCTCACACCAGTTACAAGCAGGCCTGGGGCCGGGGCCCATCTCTCCTAGCCCCGCAGTGGTGTCACTAGGCAGATGTGGGAGGTGCGAACTGCACCAAGTGTTGCCATCAAACGGGGTGACACCAAAATGTCTATAAAATTTTTGGGCAGAAATGTATTATTTTTTATAAAAATGTCCTTATGGTTAGCGATAACAACAAGAACATTTTTTTGTAAACCCAGCTTACATGTATCAATATATCTACAAGGCTAAAACTCTACGCTAATCTACTCTTTGAGCCTTCTAATGTGCTCCGGTCAGAGCTGTCATTATTACCCAATTACAATGATGCTTCAAATCACGTGGTTTCGTCTGCACCCACTACAAGCATGCACTGTTGTTTTTGTTGCTGCCGGTGTTTTTATAGTTGCTGATTTTGTCAAATTTTCTGCTGTTTTAGCTAGAATACTGTGGTAATTAGTATTTGTGAATCTATATAAATAACTTTTTTTGAGACTGAAGTAGTCAAAGGAAAAGAAGGAGTGATATACGGGAATTATGATTTGTTAGTAACATTAGTACAAAAGACATTACTAAGGATTCTGTACGGTCTGGTAAGGAAGGTGGTCCATGGTGGGGGTGACACCGTGAGTTACTGCACTGGGTGACACCAACCCTAGTGATGCCACTGAGCCCTGGGGCCCAAGTCTCATCCATTCCCTGGCAGATAAACACATGGGCGTCCCTCATATCCCCCACAGTAGCTTACAAACGGGAAGTGCTCAGATGAAAATAGTAGGATAAAATCACTTAACAACATGTTGAGCCCCTGATCTGTGACTCAGGCACTGTGTGGGTCTGGGCACCCAGAGATGGAGGTGGCGTAGTCTGGAAGCCTAGGCCTGGGTTTGAATCTCACTGCTGGTATTAGGGGATGTCTGGAAATGCAGGGAACATTTTTGGGGGTGCTGCATTTGGATTCCAGTGTTAGACTTGCTAAATGAAGAATTTGTCCTGCCCCAAAAGTCAATAGTGCCACCCCCCACCATGAGGAACATTGACTGTGGGGTGCTTGGAGAGAGGGTGGGCTGGGGACAGGCCATGGAACACCCTGCTGGAGTGTGGATTTGCCCCTGTAGGGAACGGGGTGGTATGGATGTGTTGTGAGCAGGGGAGTGATGTTTATGGTAAACAACTTAGTTGACAGTCTGGAAGCTGGGTGTTAAGGGTTGAACTGTGTTCCCCAAAAAGATATGTTGAAATCCTAGCCCCTGTACCTGTGAAGGGAGCCCTGGTGGTGCAGTGGTTACAAGCTATGGCTGCTCACCAAAAAGGTCAGCAGTTCAAATCCACCAGCTGCTCCTTGGGAACCCTACAGGGCTGTTCTACTCTGTCATATAGGGTTACTATGAGTCAGAATCGACTTAATGGCAATGGGTTTTTTTGTTTGGTACCTGTGAACGTGGCCTTGTTTGGGAAAATAGGTTTTTCTTTGCAGATGTCTTATAAAAAGAGAGAACAGGCATGGAAAGAGAGTCACACAGGAGGAAGATATTCTGAGAAGACATATCCACAAGCCAAGGAATGTCAAGAAATGCCTGGGGCTACCAGAAGTTGGAAGAGGCAAGGAAGGATCTTCCCCTGGGACAGACAGACAGAGATCATGGTCCTGCCTAGGCCCTGAATTTGGACTTGGAGAACTTTGAGAAAATAGAATTCTGTTCTGCAAAGCCACCCACTTTGTATTATTTTGTTATGGCAGCACTGGGTAACTAAGACAGTGGGTTTAGGGGAAGACTTGGGGCAGGAGGCTCGGGTAGCAACCAGCTAGGGGAGGGTGGAGATGGGGGGAGGATAGACTAAAGACTTAACGCACCAGAATTAAGAGGGCCTGGGGACTGCTAAGAGGTCCTGGGGTGGCGTAAATGGTTTGCTCTTAGCTACTAACCTAAAGGTTGGTGGTTCAAACCCACCCAGTGGTACCATGGAAGAAAGGGCTGGAGGTCTGCTTTTGTAAAGATTATAGCCAAGAAAACCCTACGCAGGAGTTCTGCTCTGTCACACATGAGGTTGCCATGAGTTGGAATTGACTTGACAACAATGGTTTTTTTGGGGGTGTGGGGGTGGGGGGGTGTTGCTGCTTGGCTGAGTAGGTGATCCAGTGCTCACAGGTAACCTACACCCCTCACCACAATCTGGTGGGCTCACACCGACCTCCCTGGGTATACTACAGCTTCTGGCCACCCGATGTCTTGCCCCCTTTCCACCCATCCTTGAACACGGCAGGATGGGTGAGGGCGCCCTCAGGGTCCATCTCTCCAGCCCGTACCTTGGGAGTGAACATGTACGCCAGGCCATTGGTGGCTCCATGGAGCGTGAGGCCCCTCACCAGGTAGATGATGAGCACGCAGTATGGCAGCAATGCAGTGAAATACACCACCTGTGGGCACCAGAGGGCAGTCAGTCTCTTGGAGGTGTGGTAGCCACAGAGCCCCCCCTTTTCTCAGGACAGTCTGCTGTCCCCGTAAACCACCACAGTGTCTCTGGAAATCGCATTGAGATTCTCGGTCAGACGCAGGTTCTGAGTTTGGGGTGGGCAAATGGGGTGATGGGATGTGGTTGCCCACATTTGTAACCATCAGGCAATCTCTTACTCAGTGGAGAAGAGAGAAAAATGTATTTGTTATGGATTAAATTATATCCCTCCTCTCCTTCAAATATGTACTGAAATCTTGGCTCTTGTACTTGTGGATGTGATCCTGTTTGAAAATAGGGTTTTTCTTTTGTTATGTTAATGAGATCATACCAGAGTAAGGTGGATCCTAAACCTAATCACTTCTGAACTATAAAAAGACCAGAATAGACATAGACACACACAAAGGGGGAAGACAGATGCCATGCAAGGATTGTCTACAAGCCAAGGAATGCCAAGGAATACCCGGGGCTACAGACAAGAAAGGAATCAACAAGGCTGAGACCTTGATTTGGACTCTTAGCCCCCAAAACTGTGAAAAAATAAATTTCTTTTCTTTAAAGCCACTCACTGTGGTATTTGTGTTACAGCAGCACTAGCTAACAACAGTATGGTTGTCTCTGTCCCCCACCCTCCCTTTAACCTGATCTTATTTCGAAAAAGATTGGAGTCAACCCAC
Source organism: Dugong dugon (assembly GCA_030035585.1). Lineage (NCBI taxonomy): Eukaryota > Metazoa > Chordata > Mammalia > Sirenia > Dugongidae > Dugong > Dugong dugon. Next base: position 21,645,436 of record CM057481.1, on the reverse strand, counting down.
AAAAATATATCAATCATATTAATACTTCTAAATTGCCAGATAAAGAAAAGGAGCCTTGGTGGTGCAGTGGTTAAAGTGCTTGGCTGCTAACCAAAAGGTTCGAACCCAACAGCGACTCTGCAGAAGATAGATGTGGCAGTCTGCTCCTGTAAAGATTACATCCTTGGAAGCCTTATGGGGCAGTTCTACACTGTCTATAAGGGTGCTGTGAGTCGGAATAGACTCCATGGCAATGGGTATATGTATTAGATAAAGAAATCAGCGTAAAACATGGACAATCCCGTAAGATGAGCTCATAGAAAAAGGCAGCGATACACTGTGTGTGTGAGGTTCTCCCCAGTTTTTACAGGTGAGCCAAATTCAGCTCTGAGCTTCCTAGTGGCCTAAGCAAAGCAGGAAACACAGTCACTTACAAGATTTATATTGTCTTTATATTGGGGAAGCCAGCACAACTTGTATAATGCAAGGTCATGGGAAGCTCCATAGACACATCCAAACTCCCCGAGAGACCAAATTACTGGGCTGAGGGCTGTGGGGACTGTGGTCTCGGGGAACATCTAGCTCAAATGGCATAACATAGTTTATAAAGAAAATGTTCTACATTCTACTTTGGTGAGTAGCGTCTGGGGTCTTAAAGCTTGTGAGTGGCCATCTAAGATACTCCACTGGTTCTACCCCGTCTGGAGCAAGGGAGAATGAAGAAAACCAAAGACACAAGGGAAAAGATTAGTCCAAATGACTAATGGACCACGAGTACTACAGCCTCCACCACAACTAGACGGTGCCTGGCTACCACCACCGGCTGCTCTGACAGGGATCACAATAGAGAGTCCCGGGCAGAGATGGAGAAAAATGTAGAACAAAATTCTAACTCACAAAAAAAAAAAAAAAAACCAGACTTACTGGTGTGACAGAGACTGGAAAAACCCCAAGAGTATGGCCCCCAGACACCCTTTCAGCTCAGTAATAAAGTCACTCCTGAGGTTCATCCTTTAGTAAAAGATTAGATAGGCTCATAATACAAAATGAGACTATATGGGCCCACCAGCCCAGGGGCAAGGATTAAAAAGCAGGAGGGGACAGGAAAGCTGGTAATAGGGAACCCAAGGTCGAGAAGGGGAGAGTGTTGACATATCGTGGGGTTGGCAACCAATGTTACAAAACAATATGTGTACTAATTGTTTAATGAGAAGCTAGTTTGTGCTATAAACCTTCATCTAAAATACAATTAAGAAAAAAAGATCTATATTGCCTCTAAAAGAAAAAAAAATCAGAGGTATGGAGGAAGGCCAGCTCTTCCCATGACTAGGGCCTGGCAGGAGCTTGTCCACGAGTGCTCATACAGGGGAAGTGGTGATGACAGTGTAGGGACCAAGGTCCCTGTTATAAATACCACAGGAAATTGAGTGATCTGATTTTTATGGCAACCCTCATGAAAGGCCTTACTTCAATAGACTTTAAAATTGTACATAAACGGAATTTTTTGTCAGCCAGATCCTCTTTTCCTACTGATAGGCGTCACAAGTTCAATGACGTTTCATCTTTGGTTTTCATGGTAGCTTTAGCAGTAGCCTCTCATATTCTGGGTGGTTCTAACTTTAACAAAGCCTTCAAGTAGAGATCTTTAAGTGCATATATGCAACCAACCATCCAGGGTTGGAATTTTTTCCATAAATCAACTCTTATATGTACCAGAGTCTCTTCTGTAAAACAAAGAACTAGTTTGTGAACTGCACCTGGTCCTCTCTTCCCATCAAGGTGTGGTACTGTCTTCCCATGAATTTTCAAGGTGATCAGAGTCACGTTCTGTGCCCTTTCACCCTGAGAACAGCAGGAGAAGGAGGGTGTGTCTTTTATCATGGTTTCTTAGCTGAGGTCATCATAACTGGGGAAGAGTAATAAATCCACCTGAGATTACAATAAACCAGATGGAAGATGGAGATAGGTCAGTGGAAAAATTGGGCATCTGGCCAATGATCGGAATGAACTCAAGGGAGAACTGGGGGTGGGGGGGCGACCAACCTGCATAACCAGTGGGCACAGAGGACGCTTAGGGTAAACCCTGGAATCCCCCCTTCTCTAGATGAACAAGCTGTAGAATCCTCCTCCCTTCCAGATAAGCCAGTTTTCCAGAAGGCTCTCTGGAGTTACCACCACGATAGCTCACTTCTCCCTCATCAGGGAAGCTGGCGCTGTTGCTGGACATGCGATCAAGCCTATTGGGAGAACTCAATTCTGACCAATCTACAACATTCTTGGAGGAAAAACAAAGGAGATTCCAAAAGAAGGGCCAGGGAAAGCATGTAGTCTTTGTCAGGATTGTTGTTGTTAGCTGCTATTGAGACGGCCCCTGACTCATGGCGGCCCCATGCACCATGGAACAAAATGCTGCCCGCTTCACCCCAGCACAGCTTCTGCCCCCATCTGCAGAGGGCAGCCTCTAGGCATTGCCCTGAGCTGGACCAGGACAACCTCTAGGCACTGTCCAAGGCTGGACCAGGACAACCTCTAGGCACTGTCCAAGGCTGGACCAGGACAACCTCTAGGCATTGCCCTGGGCTCGACCAGGACAACCTCCTAGGCATTGCCCTGGGCTGGACCAGGACAACCTCTAGGCATTTCCCTGGGCTGGGCCAGGATAACCTCTTGGCATTTCCCGGGGCTAGGCTGGAGCAGGGGCCCTTACTGCTTTGCTGCCCACCTTGCCGGTTGACTCAGTGCCCCTCAGGATGCACAGATACACCACGAGCCAGGCCAGGATGAGGCACAGCGCTGGCTGCCACTGCACACCCCCAGTCTCCTGAATGGATGGTGAGATATTGAGCGTTTTCCTGTACCAGAAGTACTGCGTGGAGGAGGCCTTCTCACATTCCTCGTCGTAGTCTGTGTGGTTGCTGTTCAGTGGACAGACAGACCATGGCAGGGGATCCTTTGGGATCAAAACAAGCATTACACAGAGAAGATGGCAGCTGAGGCCAAAGGTCAGGGGTAAGAGTGACAAGGAGGTAACCCTGATAAGAACCTCTGGCAGAGAAGGGCCCTGGTCCCCAAAGGGCAGATGGCCAAGGCATCTGAAGGCAGACAGAGAATTGAAGAGTTTGTCGGGGTACAGCTCAGGCTTGGCAATAGGAGAGAGGTGGGGTGGGGGTGTTGGAAGAGGGGGCTCTACATTCATTGCAATCCCACACATGTTCATTTGAGGACTACTGAACTCAACAGTAGGGGCTGAGAGTATACAAATGGACGATGGTCCGACCACCTATGACCATAGAACTCTGACCCACAACTTCTGAAGCAACCAGTCCAGGAAGCCAAGCCACAACCTCTGCAGCAATTGGCCTAGAACGGTCACGACTTGGTCAGTGACTACCAGCTTACCTATTTTTTGTCCCCGCTTCCGACTCAGGACCAGAGAAAGCCAAATATGCTTCCAAACCAATCGTATAGGATGCCCTGCTTCTAGTCATCCTGCCTCCGGCTTCCATGTGCCAACAGCGTCCAGTCAGGGCACACCTGAGGCCTTCCCTTTTTTCCTCTCTAAAGCTCTGCCCTTCTCCTGCCTGCCTTTGAGTCTCAGCCAATCACAAGTGATGGTAGCTGACTCTCTTGTTATAGCAAGCTCTGAATAAATAACCTCTGCTTGTTCTCATGTGGGTGGTCTTTGTTTATTTCCACAAGTCCCTGGCAAATGCTGGGGTGAATGACTCGGGTCCTGGCCTCACTAACTGGTGGTAGAGACAGACATTCCCAATGATGAATACTGGGTTTGGAAGCTGAAGGGGATGAGGCTTAGCACCCCTGTGGTCATCTTGCCAGCATGAGACAGAAAGAACCTGGTACTAGTGACTTCCCCTGAGCTTGAGACAAGCTGTATGTGAAGCAGTTAGAGTCCTGGACGTTCAAGAGCAGAGCCAGTAAGACCCTCTTCTGCCTAAGCCGGTCGGAACTGGGTTCTCTGTGATTTATGAACAAAGGAGCCTAAATGGGGCATGTCCAATGAACATGACCCAAGGCCAAGTGCTAAACTGAGGTACTGAACTGGGGAAGGGGAAGGGAAAAGTAAATCTGGCTAGGGGGCTGGGGGTTCCCACGCCTGTTCTGCCAGGACCAGCCTCACATTGGTCAGATTTCTTTGTATCTGGATTCTGTGAGGAGCCCTGGTGGGACAATGGTTAAGAACTACGGCTGTTAACCAAAAGGTCAGCAGTTTGAATCCACCAGCTGCTCCCTGGAAACCCTATGCGGCAGTTCTACTGTGTCCTTATAGGGTCACTATGAGTTGGAATTGATTCGATGGCCATGGGTTTGTTTTTTTGGGGGAGATGGGGGTGGGGTTCTGTAAGCTCAGATTTCATTAGACAGAAAAAAGTCTACTAAAAAAACAAGTCTGACCACTCTGTTGGGTTCAGTCCCTCTCTTTGACAGAACACAGAATTGAGGCCCAGTAGCACTACCTGATGGGTCACGGCTGCTCCACCAGTGAGCTACTGGAGCCCAGGCCTCCGTACCTGAGGACTGTGCTTGGACCTGTACCAGTGGAGCCTCTGGCTCCAGGGCCACCATTGCCCATTAGAAGGTGAGAGCTAGTTTCTAGCATTGACCTGGAGTTCCTGGGTGAGAGAGAGTGTTTACAAAGATGGCCGCCAACCATTTGTCCCATCCCCATATGTCTGTGCAGTTCCTCCCATCCAGCATAGGCATCCACTGCTCCTTGATCTGGGCTGCTTGGGACTCACTTTGAATGTAGAATGCAGGGGACATAATGCTGTGCAACTTCTCAGCCTAGGCCTGAAGAGCCTTGTAGCTGTCTGCTCCGCCCTGTTAGAAACCAACTGTCATGTACAGACCTTTTGGCTCAATCCCTGAATGATGATAGATCACGTGGAGAGAGGCTATGACGGGGAGAGCCAAGGGGCCCAGCTGGCAGCCGGCACCAAATCCCAGTCAGGTGAGGAAGGCCCTCTTGGACCTTTAGCCCCAACTGAGCCACTGCCCCAGCTGACACCACATGCAGCAGAGATGAGCCTTCCCCACTGAGCCCTGCCCAAATTCCTGACCCACAGAACTGGGAGCAACAAAACTGTCGTTATTTGAAGCCAGTAGGTTTGAGGGTGGTTCGTTACACAGCAGATAATGGAAACACTGGGATTCAGTTCTCTCAGTCCACGTGGCTGTGCAGTCCTCCTCTCTCCTACCATGGGCTGGAGGGTTCTAGAAGCCACACGCAGTAAGACTGTCCTCAACACCACGCCTGACCTGGGAGCTCTGTGCTTGGTGGGGCTTAGCACACTCAAGTAGGAATGGCAAATATGGGCCTGGGTGCGGATAGCCACTACCCCAAGCCTGTGGCAGATACTGCCAATCTTCAAATCATCTACAGGATCTTTCACATTTATCCCAAACTCAGCCCCCTCAGAATCCTCCTCAACACAGTACTAGCAGCCTCTACCAATCAGCTGGAGAAGAAACCAGTAGAAGATAAACTTGGAAACCCCTGTTGTCTTTGGAATGAGAAAGGGCTTGGGAGTCTGATGGGCCTGAGTGCAAATCCCACCTCTGCCACTCAAAACGTGCTCACTTTGACCACATTACTGGACTCTGCATTTCAGCTTCCTCATCTTTAAAATGGGAATAATAACGTCTCCCTCATAGGATTGAAGTTCTCCTAGGAGAACTTTGGGGTCTGCGGGAAAAAGGAGGGACTCAACCTGGAGACAGAGTCAGAAACCTGGAAAGATAAGTGACAGTGGCAGGACGGGGAGCAGGAGGGGAAGGGAAAAAAAGAGGAGGAAGAGGAGGAAGGTGGTTACTGTCTTGCTGGTTGGTGAACTCCCTTCCCGTCAGCACTTTTCACAGGTTTTCCCCTCAGCCCACTATGCAGTGGTTCTTAAGATTCTGGGGGTCATATCCTTCAGAGAGAACCTGACGGAAGACGTGGACCTGCTCCCCGGAAATGTTCACACACTCATACATGCACAGTCTGGCTTACAATCCCAGGGGGCCCATGGATCCCAGAGCCAGAAGCTCTCTGCTCGGTTTAGGGTGACTGGCTTCCCCCATCCTCACCACTTCCTATCTTCCCCTCACACTGTCCCCCTCAGCCTCCACTGCCTTCCCCAGGTGGGCAGCCCCTGCCCAGCCCCAGCAAGCAGCCCTGCTCTCCTCTCCTTCTTGCTTCTGCTCCCGCTCACCTGGAAGGAGTGGAAGAGGTACCAGAAGGACCAGGCATTGATGACGTTGTAGTACATGGAGAGGAAGAAGGAGACCACCACACTAGCGATGCCTGTGAGGAAGCAGAAGGACAGCCCTGAGGACTGCCCCTCCCCATTGCTGCCTGCACGAGGTGGCATGGCCCCGTCCAGTGGAGGCTCCCAGGACATTCCTGCAGGGACCGCCCTGGCTTTCTGATCTGCAAAATCTGTCAGAAACTTAACCAGGTTTTTGTGAGTCTTAAGCGCGACCAGGCACCTGTGAGTACCTTGTAAGGGTTATTTCTCTTTCCCCAACCTCTTTGCCCTCATCTGGAACATGAGGCTGATGACTTTTTGAACCAAGTGCCAGGTACTATGCTACATACTTTACATGCCTTTGGTCCTCATAACAATGTTATCAAGTGGGCATTATTCTCCCCATTTTACAGAGGAGAAAACTGAGGCACAGAGCCATTAACCTGCCCGAGACCACCCAAGTAGTAAGTGGCAGAACGAGGATTCTGCCTGGTGTGAGAAGCACTTTGTCACTGCCAAGTGCAGCCTGATGCCAGATCTTACAGTTGCTCCCTTCTTGGTTCACCTGAAGTTGAGCTACTTGGGCCAAACCCTGCCCAGTGGTGGCATGGAGTGGGAGTGTGCGTGGGTATGTCAGGAGTGAAGGGGGCAGGGACTTCCCTGACCTCTGGTCAGACTGCATGGAACCCAGGGTGGGGCTGGGGGCGAGAGAGGGTTGGCAGCCAGTGTATGCGGGCGGCCCATACCCACCCACACCCACCCTCCAGAGCCAATGTGTGCCCCATCGCAGTCCCACACTTTGGGACATCTCATTAGTATTCTGGAATTGGCTGTGGCAGGAGTATTTACACCACAGGAATCAGCAAATGCTACAAGCCAGGTCTTCTTTTTCTCCCCCTTCCCCCTGCACCCGAGAGAGCTGGTTGTTAAACATTGACCAGCACCCCACTCGCTGGCTCCAACTCCTGGCATCTTTCCTACTGCATAGCAAATGCTGCCTCTGAGAAGCTCCGTGTGATTGATTACCCAGGCAGATTGTAAAACCACACACCTCCATGTTCAACATTCATAGTCATTGAAGATGAGGCGGCAGTTAGAGTTTGGAGATGATATATGAGGCCATGTGGGAGGACACGTTTCTTCTGCAGCTGAGACTAGGTTGTGTACAAGTTTATGCCTCCTTGTTCCTGAAATGTCATTTGCTTTCCTGCTTGCCTCCCTTTCTAGGAGTGGGAGGGGTAAGCAGAAGACAGTGTGGCCATTGCTGGTCAAAGTTCCTCCTGTTGGCAGAGGCAGCCCTGGACCATGAGGGCTGTTCAAGGCAGGTTAACCATCTCCCGGAGGTCCCCAGGGACACTGGTGGAGTAACTCAGGAGAGGCAGGCTATGAAGCAGCACCCTCTTGCTGTCCGAGCTTCCATAGAGTGGAGGTGTTAGTGGCGTCCCCACAACCTCACAGCGGGGCTGTATAGATTAAATGAACTTGTGCACGTATATATTGTATAAGCGCACGCCTGGCACATAGTAAGTGCTCACTAAAAGAGAGATGTTGTTGACAATAAGCAGGGAGCAGTTATGTAAAATTCCACAATGGTCGGCTCTGAGTTACAGCTCCTTCTTTGGGTGGCTATTTGCCTTTTACAGATGAGGAAACTGAGGCCCAGAGGAGAGAAGTGATATGGTGTCAGTTCCCCTGGGGGTGACCATCCCCCCTCCCTCACTGCCCAGTGGGCACAGAGAGCCAGCCCCTCTCAGCCCACATTCTGCTCTCTTGGGCCCCCTGCTGCCCTTTGTTCCAGCAGCTTTTCCAGTGGAATCCCACCCACATCCCTGTGCTGCCCAAGATAGAGTACTGGGGTCCCCAGGTGGGAGAGGACTGGAGAGGGCCCCACGTACCGACACCACTGAGGTAGGGGCTGATGGTCCTCCAGGCACCAATGCTGCCCTGCCGCATGCGCTGCCCCACCGCCAGTTCCAGGTACAGGAGCGGCATTCCCTCCACAATGAGCATGATGATGTAGGGGACCAGGAAGCTACCTGTGGGTGTCCAGAGCCGAGAGCCATGTCATCACTGAAGGGCTTTACTCTGCCACCCTCCCATTCTCTATGCAAACATCCTTCCATCCATCCTCCCTTCCATTCTTCAGGCTTTCCCCTTGTCCATTCATCCATCTACCTTTCTACCCATCCATCCTTCCACCTTTCCACTCAATCCTTCTGCTTGCATGGTTTTCCATCATCACACATATCCATCCTTCTGTCTTTCCTCTTATCCATCTGTCTACCATTCATTCATCCACTTATCTTTCCATCCATCCATCCATCCATCAGTCTGTTGGTCCATCCACCCACCCATGAATGATACTGAGCCAGGTCTCTTGCTAAAATATTTAAATACTTCCATCCTGGGTAGTAAGTCACCACTGTCCCAAGCCCCTCTTCCAGGAACCCCCATTCCATCCTATATTTCAGCAACCAATGGCTGATCAGAGCCAGGACCATCAAGTTGTCAAATATTTAGACTATCACCCTGGCATCTGTCCATCCAGCTGTCCACCTCCATACACTTCCCTTGGACTTTTTGTATAGTCTTCATGCTACTCCATGAGGAGGTGGTCTATTAGAGGAGCATTTTATAAGCACTTAGGGCCAGGCCCTGAGCTGGGTGTAGGATGGGAGGTTAACATCCCTGCTCCCTGCCCTTGAGGGATCATCTGAGCAGAGGAATTCCAGCTGCCTCCTAATAGTCCAGAGCCACAGAATATACCTCTAGGCCTGATGTCTTCAGAGATGAGTGAGGGACTTGGTGTGTATATGTGGGGAAGCAAAGGGGTCCCCAGTGGACAGGATGCAGCTCCCACCTCCTTTTACAGATCACCTCTATTTGCATTTGTTTTATATAGTGGCCTTCAGCCTAAAGTTCCATTTTAATAAAGTATACCGTGACTAATAAAAATTTCAAACCCACTCATTCCCAAGGGGTCACGTGCCCTGGTGATGGTGGGGAGTCAGGGAGTATGAATGGAGCTACGGAAACAATCACTACTTCCAGACAGCTGGACAGAGGCAGGCAGCCTGTGGCAAGGCCACCCACCCACATTGGCCCCTAGCTGATGGCCCACCTACTGCTTCTCCTGTGGGTCCTCCCCCTCCTTCTCCTACCAGCTTCTTAGCTCTCACCCCTCAGCTCCCCGCTCCTTGGCAGTAGACCTGAAAAAAGGTCCAGTGGGAGAAGAGGGCAGGACTTCTGATTAAAATAAAACCCTGACACTACAGCTTCAGGGATTAAGGACAGGTTACAGAAGGAATTGGGAATCCCTCGGTGGTGCAAATAGTTAATGCGCTTGGCTGCTAACCAAAAGGTTGGAGGCTGGAGTCCATCTGGAGATGCCTTGGAAGAAAGACCTGGCCATCTACTTCTGAAAAATCAGCCATTTTAAAAACCCTATGGAGCACAGTTCTACTCTGACACCCATGGGGTCACCATGAGTTGGAGCTGATTTTACTGCAAATGTTATTTATGTTTTACAGAAGGAATTGGCTCTGTGGGTGTTAAGGTCAACAATGAAATATATATGCTCACATAAATATATATAATATTTTTAAAGTGCTTCTGCTGTGCATACATGCTGTCCTATAACCCACTTTTCTCACCCAGCTGTATCTCATAAACATTCTCCCCCACCACACAATGTACTTTTGCATCACCCTTTAAATGGCTGGATAGCATTCCACTATGAAAATGAACCCAGAATTCATTTAATCAATCCTCGGACACTGTTATGGGTTGAATCGTGTCCCCCAAGAATGTGCATCCACTTGGCCTGTCCACGATTCCCAGTATTGTGTGATTGTCCATCATTTTGCCAACGGATGTGATTTTCCTATATGTTGTAAATCCTGCCTCTTTGACGTTAATGAGGCAGGATTAGAGGCAGTTATGTTGATGAGGTAGGACTCAATCTACAAGATTAGGTTGTGTCTTAAGTCAATCTCTTTTGAGATATAAAAGAGAGAAGTGAGCAGAGAGACAGAGGACCTTATACGACCAAGAAAGCAGCACCAGGAGCAGAGCACGTCCTTTGGACCCAAGGTTCCCACGCTGAGAAGCTCCTAGACCAAGGAAAGGCTGATGACAAGGACCTTCCCCCAGAGCCAACACAGAGAGAAGGCCTTCCCCTGGAGCTGATGCCCTGAATTCAGACTTCTAGCCTACTAGGCTGTGAGAGAATAAACCTCTCTTTGTTAAAGCCATCCACTTGTGGTATTTCTGTTATAGCAGCACTAGGTAACTAAGACAGATACTTAGACCATTTTCAGTTTTCTGCCATCAGAAACAAACTTCTAGGACAAAACTTGGTCCACTTGGTTCGTTATTTCTTTGGGATAGAAATCCCAGAAGTAGGATTGCTGGGACATAGACCAAGCAAAGTCCCTGTGGCCACAACATGGAGAGAAATTATTCCTTGTAAATCTCTGTGAGATGTGAAGAAGTCTAGCTGAATGGTGTTTTAACTTGCACAACGTTTTGATTGATTGACTGGTCTCTTGTGCGCCCTTGGTGAGTGGGGCTTCATCCTCCCAGCTTCATCCTTCCTAGCTCATGTGTTGGCCTAGAACAAAATCCTGCTTTCTCATTTCTGGATTCTGCTTTGAAGACTCTGCAAGGCTGTGCTCCTTGTTTCAGCACTTTACCACGTTCCTCTCAATATCAAAGAAGTCCAAGAGACCATCAGGGGCTCCTACCCATGAAATATATGACAGTAAAGGTTGTGCTGGCACAACCTGCCTTGATCAACATTCAAGCCCTTGGTGGTTATAAGCTAATCTCATTTCCACCCAAGGTGTTAAATAATAACCACACTAGGTTTGGCAAGGTCCACGGAAGGCTTGTCTCATTGACCGGGCCTGCCTGACTGCCCACTGCCCAGAGCAGAGTGGAAATCCTAGGGCTTTCATGCCCAGGTGGCAGCATGGGGAGACTTTAGCCCTGCCCATCAATAATTTCCATCACATACCCCTAACCAACCCCACCCCTAGTCATCCAAATAAACACACAATCCAGGTGAATTTGCTCTTCAATTATCTTTTCAACAAATTTAACATCCATATGAAAAAATGTGAACCTCAGCTCATACCTCACATTATAGATACACATATACATAGAATTAAATGGATCACCGACCTAAATGTATAATTCAAAACTATAAAACTTCTAAAAGAAAACATAAAAGAAAAAATTATGACCTGGGGTTTGCCAAATTTTCTTAGATTCAAAATTAAAAGCACCATCCATAGAAGAAAATATTGATACATTGAACTTCATTAAAAATTCTGCTTTGTGAAAGATTATTAAGAGAATAAAAAGACAAAGGAAATATTGGCAAAACACATATTTGACAAAGACTTTGCTTCTAGAGTATGTAAAAGACTTTCAAAATTCAATAAAAAGAAAGCAAAGAATATATCCAAAAAATGTGCAAAAGATTTGAACAGACATTTCACCAAAGAAGATAATATGAATGGCAAATAAGCACAAGGAAAGATGCTCCAGTATCAATGGTTATTAGGGAAATGCAAATGCAAACCATAATGAGATACCACTGCACATCTATTGTTGTTGTTGGGTGCTGTGGAGTCGATTCCAACTCATAGCAACCCCATGTGACAGAGTGGAACTGCTCCAAAGGGTTTTCTGGGCTGTAATCTTTACAGGAGCAGATTGCCAGCTCTTTCTCCTGCAGGATGGCTAGGCGGGTTTGAACTGCCAACATTTCGGTTAGATCTGAGTGCTTAACCATTTGCACCACCAGGTCTCCTTGCACATCTATTAGAATGACTAAAATAAAAAAATGCTGATAGTACCGAGTGCTGGTGAGGATGCCGAGGAACCCCCATACATTGCTGGTAAGAATGTAAAATGGTACAGTCACTTTGGAAGACAGTTTGGAAGTTTCTTATAAAGCTAAGCATACACTTATCATAGGACCCAGCAATTATACTCCCGCGTATTTTATCCTAGAGCAAAGAAAATTTATGTTCACACCAAAACCTGGGTATGAATGTTTACAGCAGCTCTATACATAGTTGCCCCAAACTGGAAACAACCCAATTGTCCTTCAGTGGGTGAATAGACAAACTGTGGTACATCCATACAATGAAATACTACTTAGCCAATAAAAAGGAACAAAGTACTGATACTTACAACATGGATGAATCTCAAAGGCATTATGTGAAGTGCAAGACGCCAGACGCAAAAGGCTACATACCGCATGATTCCATCTATATGACATTCTGGAAAGGGCAAAATTATAGGGACGAGTTGCCCCGTGGTTACCAGGGGATTGGGAGTGGGGAGGGGCTGACTACAAGGGGCAAGAGAGATTTTGATTGTGGTGGTGATAGCATAATGGTATGCATTTGTCAAAACTCATAGAACTGAACACAAAAAAAGGTGAACTTTACTGTATGTAAATACATACAGAAGAATTAATGCATTTGAATTATGGTGCTAGCGAAGAATACTGAATGTATTATGGACTGCCAGAAGAATGAACAAATCCGTCTTGGAAGAAGTACAGCCAGAATGCTCCTTAGAAGCGAGGTTAGTGAGACTTCATCTTGCTTACTTTGGACATGCTATAAGGAGGGACCAGTTCCTAGAGAAGGACATCATGCTTGGTAAAGTAGAGGGTCAGCAAAAAAGAGGAAGACCCTCAACAAGTGGATTGACACAGTGGCTGCAACAATGGGCTCAAACATAGCAATGATTGTGAGGATGGCACAGGACCCAGCAGTGTTTTGTTCTGTTGTGCACGGGATCATTATGAGTCGGAACCAACTCGACGGCACCTAATAACAACAACAAATACAGCTCAGTAAAAGAAAACGTTGTCTTGCAATCAGTTAAAAAACAAGTCCACTAATGTCCTACATCCTAGTTTGGTGAGTAGCGTCTGGGATCTTAAAAACTTGCAAGTGGTCATCTAAGATACAGCTGTTGGTCTCTACTTGTCCAGAGCTAAAAAGGAAGAATGAAACCAGACTCAAAGAAGAAACTAGTCTACAGAACCAACAAGTCTACACAATGACATCACCTACATTGAGACCAGAAGAACTAGATGGTGTCCAGCTACCACTACTGACTGCTCTGACCAGGGACCCAATAGATGGTCCCTGATAGAATGGGAGAAAAAAATACAGAACAAAGCTCAAATTCCTGAAATAAATAAATAAAACAGCCAGACTTACTGGATGGTAGAGACTAGATGAATCCCCAAGACTACTGCCCTGAGATACTCTTTAAACTTGGAACTCCAACCACTCCCAGAGATCACCTTTCAGCCAAATGACAGATTGGTCCCTAAAATAAATAATATCACCCCTGAGTACTGTGCTCTTCAAAATAATCATCTAGTTGAAACTAAATGGTTAAGATTTACCCTAGGCCAAAGATGAGAAGAGAAGGGTAGGGGGCACAGGGAAGCTAGATTAATGGAAACAAAACAACCAAAATGGAAATAACGAGAATGCTGATATATTGTAAAGAATCTAACCAATATCACTGAGCAATACGTGTAGAAATTGTTAAACGAGATCCTAATTTCCTGTGTAAACTTTCACCAAACACACACACACACACACACAATCCACTAACCCATCTCCTTCCAATTGAACTACCTCCCACGCCCTTTTTATATAAAAATTCTGATGCTGACACTGTGTGAGGAGACCCTAGCATCAGGGAGAGACAGACAGAGTCCTGACAAACGGTGCGCTTGTTCCATATGTCCTGATGGGTGTATTGTGGTACATTAGATATGACCACACATTCTTTACTGCTGCTCCCACACAGAGAAGGAGTCTGCTTCCCCCCGCTGCTTAAACTTCCAGCCTGGATTTGCGACTTGCTTTGACTAATAGAATGAGGCACAAAGGGTGCCAAGTGAGCTCCAAAGCCTAGGCCTTCAGCGGCTTGTAGCTTCTGCTTTCTTCCTCTTGGAATGTTGTCCTGAGATGACCATGTAAGGAAGCCTGTCTAGCCTGTGGGAGGATGAGAGGATAAATGGAGGAGAACCGAGGTGCCCCAGCCAATTGCCAGCACCGACTCCCAGACATGTGAGGGCGGCCATCTTGGACCTCCCAGCCCAGCCCCCCTCTGCGCATGCAGTCACATGAGTGAGTCCAGGTGAACCCAGCAGAGGAACTGCCCAGCTGACCCACAGAGTTATGAGAAATAATACATTGTTGCAGTTTTAAGCCACTACTTAATTTACCTCTCAATACTTCAGTGTGTATTTCCTAAAAACGAGGACATTTTCTTACAGTCAAAAAAAAAAAAAAGAAAAGAAGTTGCCATCAAGTCAATTCTAATTCATGGTGATCTTGTGCGTGTCAGAGTAGAATTGTGCTCTGTAGGGTTTTCAATGACCAATTTTTCAGAAGTAGATCGCCAATACTGTCTTCCAAGGAGCCTCTGGGTGGACTTGAACCACCAACCTTTCGATAGTAGCCGAGCGCGTTAACCGTTTGTACCACGCAGGAACTCTCTCACAGTACATTGAGCAAAATCAGGAAATTAACACTGACGCAGTACTCTTATTTAATTTACAGATCTTATTCAGATTTTACCAGTTGTCCCTCTAATGCCCCTTTTCTGGACTCAGATGCAGTTCACAGTCACGCAGCTGTCCTGTCTCTTTAATCTCCTTTTATCCGAGGCAGCTCCTCAGTCTTTCTGTGTCTTTCATGACCTCAAGACTTTGGAAGAGTATCGGGCAGTTACTTTGCAGAACGTCCCTCGTATTGGGTTTTGGCAGGCACACCATCAGAGTGACCTCGTGCCCCTCTCAGGGGGCACATGATGTGCTTTGTGACATTCGGGTGATGTTACCTTTGATCACTTGGGTAGGATGGTGTCTACTAGTTTCTGTGCTGAGACTTTCTATTTTCCCTTTTGAAATCATTAAGGATCTTGTAGGGAGCTACTCTGAGAGCAGGCAGCAATCCTATTTCTTGCCATACTTTCGCCCACTAGTTCTAGCAAGCACCGACGATTATTGTCTGAAACAATTATTACGGTTGTTGACTAATGACGATTTTCTAATTCCATCATTCCTTCTAAGTCCCGAAGATTCAGGGTAGTTTGTCAAGCAGAAATAGATTTACAAAAAAAAGTTGTCACCAAATTACCGCCAACTCATGGTGACCCCATGTGTGTCAGAGAAGTACGCTCCATAGGGTTTTCAATGGCTGATTTTTTGGAAGTAGGTACCAGGCCTTTCTTCTGTGGTGTCTCCAGATGAACTCAAACCTCCAACCTTTTGGTTAGCAGCTGACTGCATTAATCGTTTGCACCCCCCCCCTCCTGAAATAGATAATGGATGCACATATTCAGCCCCGTGTGACTGTCCCTGCCTGTGAGTCTCTGTGTCATCCCGTGTGGGTGAGATGTTTACAGCCACAGGATTGTTCAGAAGGCGTAAAGCCAGCTCTCAGCCTGGTTAATCCGTACTCGTCACCCCTCCCGTGCATCAGCCATCATACCTCTAGCACGCTCCCATCCAAGCTGGGCTTTTTTGCTTCCACCCCGGTTTATTCTCAGATCCTGTCACTCTCCACCTCCCTGCCCCCTTACCCTCCCACCTGGTCAAAACCCTCTTTTGGCTTCTCTTTACACCCAGAATAAACTCCACACTCTCCTGAGCCATGAGGCTTTGCAGCAAAGGGCTCCTGCCCTCCTCGGTGGGCTCTTGGTCTCCACTGCAGCCTCACAGCCATCCTGCTAGCCTGGCTCAGGCCTGTTCACCCTCTGCCTGGAATGCACTCTCCCTTCACTCAGTTCCCCACCAAACATGGCCTCCTCACAGTGACCTTCCCTGGCTGCCGTTGCTAAAACAGCCCCCATGTCAGAGTCTCCCTCTAACTTTTTACCTTGCTTGCCTTTCCTTCGGAGCAAGGGTCTGTGTGAAATTCTGCTACAGTTTAATTTGTCTACTTGGCTATTGTCTTCCCACTAGCATGTACGCTCTTGTTCCCTGCTGCAGTGTGGAGGGAGGGAGAGAGGGAGGGGAAGGGAGAGAGGGAGGGAGGGAGAGGGAAAGGGAGGAAGGGATGGAGGGGAGAAGGGAGGGAGGGAGGGAAGGGATGGAAAGAAGGACAGAAGGAAGGGAGGGAGGGAGGGAAGAAGGGAGGGAAGGAAGGAAAGGAGGCAAAGAAGAGACGGAGGGAGGGAGGAAACAGGGAATCCTTCTGGTCTTGTACCTTCCATACACATCGCCCTCCCAGATCACCCAAAGATAAGCTGGGGTCCCTGTCTCTGGTGTCATAGCCCCTGATGTGCATTGCACCAAGAGGGGGCACTATGTGGTACAGCTGGTTTTAGTCTGGGGGTCAGGGAGGGCTGCGTGGAAGAGGTCGCCTTTAATTTAGGGAGAGGAGCATGGGCCCACCTGGCAAAGGCAGGACACCACACAGAATGGGGTGTACTCAGGGGAGGGCAGAGGTGGCGAGGAGGCTGGACCAGAAGGGACCAGGGATCCTCATGGGTGGACATCGCAATCACACAGGTCCCTTGCTAGGCCCCCCTTCAATGTCAAGGTAAGCCGTGGTTGAGTGTCACATCAGAACCATGTGGGGAATTACCCAGTGTCATGGTAATCCTGACTTGGGGGTCCGGGGAGAAGGCTGGGACATCCTGTCCTGACTTTATCAGATTAAACACAAGGTACAGAAAGTCCTGGCTTGGACACAGGATTGGCTCAAGCCCCAGCTGCTCCCCCAGAAGCCACCTTGGGTGAGTCCCTTTTCTTCTCTGAACTTGAGTTTCCTGCCTACAGATGGAGGTGACAGGACACCCTAGGAGTGTT
Source organism: Dugong dugon (assembly GCA_030035585.1). NCBI lineage: Eukaryota > Metazoa > Chordata > Mammalia > Sirenia > Dugongidae > Dugong > Dugong dugon. The sequence goes on along the minus strand of CM057481.1, from coordinate 21,628,342 downwards.
ATGAAGACTAAACCAAATGCCCGCAGAAAATGCTTCACACTATGCCTGGCACATGCTAGGAGCCCACTCCTGTTTCCAGGCTTAATTCAGTGTAGAAGCTCTAGGATGAGCAGCAGATGTGGCTTCTCAACGGGCTTTCTGACCACAGTGTTTTCTGGTTGTGGGAACCTAGCATCTCTTGAGCTTACTTTGGAAAGAATACGGATTCGATACTTTACAACTTCTGAAACTCAGGTTCCTGTTCCAGGAGTACTGTAGAAACACCATGAGCCAGAGGTTGAAACCGCCCCCCCCCCCCACATATACAATTTACAAATGAACAGCAGTAGTACTGTTCATCCACCCCTCCATAGACTAACCTGATGTGGATCAGTCTCAGGCTGGGTGCTGGACTGAAGAGCTGTAGCCCCCACAGCACCTGGGTCCAGGGGTGTGCTGGGGCTGGCTCAGACCAACTCACAAGAGACAATCGTGGACATCTTTCCCCAAGCCCTCATTCAGTGACATTACGTTGGTAGTCTGAAATCAGCCATGATGGGAGTATTTACACCACAGGAATTGGCAAATGCTACAAATTAGGCCCTTTTCCCAAAGCCAGCTGTTAAATATTTACCAGTGTTTAAATGGTTGACACAGTGGCTGCATCAATGGGCTCAAGCATAACAGCAATGGTGAAGATGGACGCAGGACCGGGCCATGTTTTGTTCTGTTGTACATAAGGTCGCTATGAGTCGGAACCAACTCAATGGCACCTAACAACAACCAAAACAACAACAAATGGTAACCCTGCCTGACTTCTAACAGCGGGATGGCCTGGGAGGCACAAGAGCTACGCTGACCTTCCTCTAAACCAGTAGCTCTCAAAGTGTGGTCCACAGATTCAGCAGCATCAGCACCCCCTAGGAGCTTGTTAGAAATGCAAAACCTTGCCCTCACACAGCCTTCTGAATCAGAATCTCTGGAGATGGGGTTCAGCAATCTGTAGTTTATCAAGATCCTTAGGTAGATGGAAAATGTGAGCTGTAGTGCTCTAAGCAATTTTGAGTTGGCTGAGTAAAAGGGGCCCCAAGAGCTGTCTTCCCATCTGAGTGTCCTATTCTCACCGAACTGTCAAGTGGCCTCTGATTTCTCCTCTTTATCCTTCAAATATCCTATACAGAAAATTGAAGAGGGACAAACCTCCATGTTCCCACCAGCCACACAACTGTTCTCATTTCTCCACTTTGGTCCACTGTTCGAGCCCATGTTTATATAAAAATAAAGCTCTGGTGTATTTATCTTTTTACACGTTAGGATTTAGCACATTTGCATCCTGATTTCTTTCTGAACCACCACTGCCTTAGTCTCTCACATGGCTGTCCAAGACCAGTCAACTTTGTCCAAAAGAGACTTTGTGAAGTTCCTTCATCTGCCTTTTCTTTTTTCCCAGAGCCAGCGGCCAGTGCGGCACTGAGATATTTGGTACCTGGCATGTAATCTTCAGAATTAACATTCCTCATGCTGGGCCTGGCCGGGAGACCAGGAGGGAAACAAGCCTCCCCAGTCAGGGGCAGAGCCCCTGGAAAGAAGCACAGGCTCCTAATCCGTTTTATTCTGGGAATTATTTTGGCACAGCCGGGCCTCCGCGATTTATAAATAAACTCTTTGTTTGCTGGGGGGTGATGGGTCACAGCCCTGTTTTGAAGGAAATTATACACCCCTTTGGAACCATACATGATGTGGTTGGTTTACCCTTTTACCTTCAGGTAAAGAATGGGTTTGTAAACTGCCTGGATTTCAGACAACATAAATCACTAATTAATAGGTGACCCCACTGGGCAGGAAAAAGCTTGGGAAAGTTACCGGCATCCCCACCCTGTTCACTCTGCAGCTTTTCATAACAGACCTGGTTCATTCATTCAACCAAGATTGGGTGCCTCCTCTGACTGGGCCACTTCACAGAGATTGGGCGAGTGGGGAAACAGAGGGACTCCAGGGCCATGTGCAGGTCTTCTAAGTGCTCATTTGGCCTGATAGGGAGCGGGAGCAGGAGGGGCAGGGAGAACAGGCGGGAGAAGGTGACACTGGGGCTGGCCTTGGAGGCCTGGAGCGGAAGTTCTCCAGGCTAAGAAGGCATCCTGGGTGGAGGAACTGTCTTGCGCAAAAATGTGGAAGTTGAGAAGTAGGCGTTCGCAGAGAGTTGTTCAGAACAGTTGAAGTGGGAGAAAATGCAGGATGAGCGGCAGGAAATTAGGTGGAAATACAGGCAGGTGTTAGATGGTCAAGGGCCTTGTGGGCCAGGTTAAAGTGTTTGGTTTTTATTCTGCAGACACATATGCCTGAGAGGGTGCTGTCCACCCTTCCTCTATCCACCCACTCCCAGTGTCCATCCTTTCACCCACTCACCCAGCAAGTCACGCATCCACCCACGAACCCACCAGTCCATACTCTACTCGTCATCCATCCACCTATCTATCCATCAATCCATCCATTCATCTCTTTCTCCATCCAGCCAGCCAACCAGCTTACCAGCCTACCAAGTAAACTCTGTACCAGGCACAAGATTTCTTTTTTCTGGGATCTGAAGTTCTTGAGGTTTCCCGAGCAACAACTTGATATATATTCTATTTCAGAACTACTCAGCCCCACTCACGTCCACGTGCAGACCATGCAGATAATAGTACAAGCACTTAAGTGACCATGTGACAGGCGGCTCAGCTGGCCTGATGTTTGGGAAATGTGCACCCAGGATATCATGGCTTGCTGTGCAGAGAGCAGAAAGAAGTGGCGATCTCATTTAGACAAATAATCCCTTCAAAAGTCAGCTACGAAGCTGATAGAGCACATGGCATCGTGCACCCATCACTTAATTATGCTGTATTTATGCGTTTCAAATTAAAAAAAGGAGTTAGAGAATTTAAAATCAGTACTGTGGATTAACCGTTGTCAAGTTGTTTTTGAGTTGCTAAAGGGGGAGGGGAGAAGGGAGAAGTGTTTTTGGTCTTGAAATTCTTAAATGGGTAACATTTTGTAAGTACATCCTGTATTGTCCCTTATAGTGAAAAAAATCATCCATGCTGATTATAGAAGACACACACACACACACACACACACACACACACACACACACACACACACAGAATACAAGGCAGCAGACAAAAATCATCCAGGGATAACTACTGTTAACATGTTGGAGTATTTTCTTCCATTCTATTTTTTCTCTGCATATTTCAAAACATAATTCAGATCACCTATTTTACACAGCTCTGAATCCAGCTTCTCCTCCCTCCACTTAATAGATGATAATACAAGAAAATACTCATAAAAATTTCTGGAAACACCATTTTAATGGCTGCTAAGAGCACCATTACTTGGATGTGCTATTATTTATTGAACCAGTCCCCTGCAGTTGAGGGTTTGGGTTGTTTCCAGTGTTGTGCTGTAATTAAAAGACAGCAGCTAGCCTCCTATTTTCTACCTTCTGTCTGAATCTATTCTCTTTAGATAGAATTCTAGAAATGAAACAAGTGAGAAAAGAATTTTTTTCAATGCTGAGACTTGAATCCATATTGCCACATTGCCTTCCAAAAGGGTACTTGGTCTTCTGCGGCTCTTGGCGTGTCATAGGTGTTTGTGGCAGTTGTAACTTTAAGGGAATGGAGTGTATGGTGCTGGCTGGCTGTTTTCCTGAGTAGGTAGTGACGCCTCCAAGCAAAAGTTTGTAAAAAGCAGAAACGGAGTGATTTAACTTCCCTGACTTTTGTGTTTCCAAACTCAAACCAAACTTTTTACACAAATTTTAAAGAAACAGCTCAAGATCCCTTTACCCTGTGTTTCAAAGTGTGCTGTGGGGGATTTAACACTCACTTCGGAAAGTGGTTTATTTCCCTTGAACAAGACAACTTCCTACCCACTTTTTACATCAAAACTTTAAGATTAACTCACTAGGAGTCAGACCATCTCCATCTCTCTTCCTTGCAAAGGGGGAAGCAATATCCCCGCGCCTTTGAACGCTCACATAGTAGCAGCTTGGCCAACGAGCGTGTGGGTGGGGGTCTCAGCCGCCCCTGGGATGGAGTCGGGGGGCTGCACAGAGCTCCAGACAAGGCTCTGAAATGCGATGTCCTGGGTGTGGAACCTGGTTCTGTAACAGTGGGCAAATCACTTACGCTCTCTGAGCTTCAGTTTACTCGCCTGTAAAATGGGACGGATCCCACCGCGCACCTCCCGGCGCGTCAGGACTGATCGACAATCCCGCCCAGAAAGCGCCCGGCAACGTCCTGGCCCGGACAGGCGCAGCCCCAGGTCTGGTGCCCGCGCCCGCGCCTCTGGGGCGCGCACACTCACCTCCGCCGTACATCTGGCACAGGTAAGGGAAGCGCCACACGTTGCCCAGGCCCACTGCATACGAGATGCAGGCGAACACGAACTGCAGCGGGTTGGCCCAGAGCGGCCGCGTTTTCTCCATGGCTCCGGAGCTCCGTGTGCTCGGGCGCCGGCACAGTGTGTCGGTGCGCGCTTGCCGGGCTCACCGTCCCGCCCCGGCTCGGCCTGGGGGTGGCCCCGCGCCTCTGCCGCCTCCGCCGCCGCTTGTTGCTTTTTAATTGCTAATCTTATTAACTGCGCGCCAGTCGGAGGGGCGAGACGGGCAAATAGATGACGGCCAGCCCCACCCCGCCTGGCCGTCGCGGCCGGGACGGCAGCCGGGATCGCGGGGTTGCCGGTGGCGCACAGGTTCCCCTCCTGTTCACCGTCGGGGCCTTTGTGTCGTCTGCGGAGCTCCTTGGAGTGGCCACGTCCCCTCATCCATTTAACCGTCATTTATTGAGTGCCTGCTGTGTGCCGGGCATCGTCTGGGAACACGGCTATGAGCAACACTAACATCCGCACCCTCCTGGCGCTGATACGCTGGTAGAGGGAGATACACAATAAACGCTTAAGCTGGAAGGGATGAAATGTCCCATTTCCCACTCTATCTGACCCACAAAAAGGGCAGTTTCACTACCAGACGCGAGCAAGACAAGGCAAAGCAAAGGGATTGGGGGGCGGGGGGTGGGGAGCAGGTGGGCTGAGTGGTCGGTGAGGTCTTCCCAGAGGAGGGGACATGACATTTGCCCAGAGACCTGAAAAAGGGAAACCCCGTCTTGCACGCAGAAGAGCCTCCCGAGGAGCCACTGACCAGGTAGTGTCCCTCCTTCCGTTCAACAGTCAGGTGCTGCGTGGCTCTGCAGCCCATGGTGGCCAGGAATCAGGTTTCAAACTAGCCACTGGGGGAATTCTAATTCTCAGGCCAGTCTGGGGGCAGGGGCGTAGCTAGGGTAAGGAGCGTCCGGGAGCAATCTATAAGTTGCACCCCCTCCTCAATTTCAAGATGAATAGACGTTGATAGCAGGAGTCTCAGCAGAAACGCCTTAACCCCCCTTGTCTAGCTGCCTCAGTCAGGCGCCTTTCGTATTTGTGGTGCACCAGAATGTCACTCCACACCTCCTCTGGCGCTCCCATGGACTTGAGACAGGTGGCAACTGCTCCCCCTCTAACCACCCTCCACCCCCCACACCCCCACCCCATGCCTCCGTCTGGGGGCCAGAGATTCTCATTTATTAGGCCTAAGAACACTCCTATTTCTACCAGCCCTTCAGCAAGGTGGTTGAAGGTGGTCTCTGGCCTCATCAAAGCCTGGTCCTTTGGAGTAATGCAGGATTTGGCCCTGAATCCCAGCTCTGCCACTTACTTAGCTGTGTGACCCTGGGCCAGTCACTTCACCTCTCTGAGCCTCGGTTTCCTCATCTGTAGTGTGAACGAACATGCTTCCCTCAAAGGGCTCATGTGAGAATTGACATCTTAACCTAGTACCTGGCACATAGCAAGTACTCAGTAAATAAGTGCCCAATGAGCTGAATGAATAAATGAATGCATGAGTTATTAAATGATACACTAGAACAGGGCCTGGCAAATAGTAAAAGTTAAGAAAGTGTTAAATTATGTAAATAAAAATTAAGAAGGAATGAAAAGCAGGGTTGCTAGTGGAAATCTTACTTGAGACTGGTTATAGAGGAGAAAGGTGGGTGTGGTGAGGGAGGTGCTTTAGTTCGTTGTGGTGGGGTTGGCTTTAACTCATGGTGACCTCTTGTATAACAGAAGGAAACATTCCCTGGTCCTGCACCATCCTCATAATCGTTGGTATGTTTGCTTGTTGCAGCTACTGTGTAGCGCCTTCCAGCCTAGGGGGCTCGTATTTCAGCACTATATCAGACAATATTCTATTGTGATCCATTGGGTTTTCATTGGCTAATTTTTAAAAAAATTTTTTTATTGTACTTTAGATAAAGGTTTACAGAATAGTTTCTCGTTAAACAGTTACTACACATATTGTTTTACGACATTGGTTAACGACCCCATGACACATCAACACTCTCCCTTCTTGACCCTGGGTTTCCTGTTACCAGCTTTCCTATCCTCTCCTGCCTTCTAGTCCTTGTCCCTCGGCTGTTGTGCCCCATTAGTCTCGTTTTGTTTTATGGGGCTGTCTAATCTTTGGCTGAAGGGTGAGCCTTGGGAGTGACTTCATTACTGAGCTAAAAGGGTGTCCAGGGGCCATACTCTCGGGGTTTCTCCAGTCTCTGTCAGACCAGTAATTCTGGTCTTTTTTGTGAGTTAGAATTTTGTTCTGTATTTTTCTCCAGCTCTGTCCAGGACCCTCTGTTGTGATCCCTGTCAGAGCAGTCACTGGTGGTTGCCAGACACCATCTAGTTGTACTGGACTCAGTCCGGTAGAGGCTGTGGTGGCGGTGATCCATTAGTCCTTTGGACGAATCTTTCCCTTGTATCCTGTTCTCTTCATTCTCCCTTGCTCCTGAAGGGGTGAGACCAGTGGAGTATCTTAGATGGCTGCTCACAGGCTTTTAAGACCCCAGACACTACTCACCAAGGTAGAATGTAGAACATTTTCTTTATAAACTATGTAGTGTCATTGGCTAATTTTTGGATATAGACCGCCAGGCCTTTCTTCCTAGTCTGTCTTAGTCTGGAAGCTCCTCTGAAACCTGTCCACCATGGGTGACCCTGCTTGTATTTGAAATACTGGTGGCATAGCTTCCAGCAACACGGTAACATGGAAGCCACCACCGTATGACAAATTGACAGGTGGTAGAAGGGAGGTGTAGGCTCCCCCAAACATACTACCTGTCCTCATACTTTCTTATCTCCAAAACACAAAGCAGAAGAAAGCCGACGGTGCAGGAGAGACCATTTACTTTGTAAACTTCAGATTCCCGATGATGTTTTTCCTGCCCTCTCACTTTCTCCCCCAGAGGAACCCACCATCTTGGTCTCCATCACCATAAGATAGTTCGGCCTGCTTTAACCTTTATAAAAATGGAATCATACAGTCTGTGCTCTTTCGTATCTGGCTTCACTCACTTAACGTTGTTCATGGAATTCACTCATGTTGTACCGTGTAGTTATAGATTGTTCCTTCTCACTGTTGTATGGTATTCTACAGTGTGAATATACTACATTCTACTGCTGATGGACATGTATGTTGTCTCCAGTGCGGGGCTATTGTGAATAAAGTGGTAGTGAGCATTCTAGTACATCTCTGCTGGTGGATGCATGCACTCACTTCTGGAAATTGCTGGGCTATAGGGTAAAGATTGCCAAACTGTTTTCCAGAGCGGTAGCACAGCTGTCCACTCCCATCAGAGTTTCGGTTGCTCCATATCCTCACCAACACTTGTCATTCTGTTTTTTATATTTTAACCAGTCTTGTGGGTGTGTAGTGATAGTTTACTGTGGTTTCTAATTTTAATTTCCCTGATGACTAATAAGCCTTGTACGTTTTAATGGTAATTGGGCCATCTGGATATCCTCTTTCGGGAAGAGTCTATTCAAGTCTTTGCCAGTTTTTTACCGGGCTTTCCTTAAACTGCTGATATGTTGCTGTAGTTGCTTAGCTGCCAACTCATGGGACTCTATGCACTATGGAACGAAACGCTGCCTGGTCCTACACCGTCCCCAGGATCAGTTGGGAATTGGATCACTGTGATCCGTAGGGTTACCACTGGCCAGTTCTCGGGAGTAGATTGCCATCTTAGTCCGGAAGCTCTGCTGAAACCTGTTCAGCATCATGGCAACATGCAAGCCTCTGCTGACAGACAGGTGCTGGTTGCACGTGAGGTACACTGGCTGGGAATCGAACCCACGGAGGGGAGAATTCTACACTGAACCGCCACTGCCAGCGTATGCGAAGAACTGACGTGTAGTTCTTTACATACGCTGGATGCGGGCCCTTTGTCAGTTTTTTTTATTGCAAATGTCTTCTCTCAGTCTGTGGATCGCCTTTTTATCACTAGTGTCTTCTGATGAGCCAAGAAACCAGACTCATTGCCGTCCAGTCGATTCTGACTCCTAGTGATCCACAGGATAGAGCAGAACTGCCCCATAGGGTTTCTAAGGAGCAGCTGGGTGGATTCGAACTGCTGACCTTTCGGTTGGCAGCCGAGCTCTCCACCACTGCGCCACCAGTCGTGTCTTCTGAAGAACAGAAGCTCTTAAGGGTAGCGAAGTCCAACATCTTTTATTTTAGTGTTCTCTTTTAGCCTTTTTTAGGTCCTCTTTAAGAAATCTCTCCCTTATCAACTCCAAGGTCATGAAGACTTTACTGAGAATTTAAATGTGTGGCAAAGTAAGTCTCATTGATTCAAACAAGGGGCAGCCTTTTGAATGTTGTGAAACCATTTGGGCAGAAGGCACATTGCTGCCTTCGGCTTTCTGCTTGACTTGTTCCTGGTCTCGTAAGTGAGTTTTCCTTAGATGGTACCTGGCTCTGCCGTGACTTTCAGGAAGTGGGCACCTCAGGGAGATGCCTCGTGCAGTAGTCTGTCACCTGGAAGCCGAGGCTTCCTTTGGAGTTTGGTGGTTTGACATGGGCAATGGCCCTCCCTCAACTGCCCACCCCAGGGATCAGGCTGTTGCCTCCCACCAATCATGCTGTGAGACGCCCCGGTGGGCCTCCACTGCGTGAGGCCCTGGGTGGGGCTGCCAGCAAAACAAAGAACAACTCAGATTACCCCAGAACAGGACGAAGTACATGCAAATGGGGCACTCACTCAGGGCTCCTGGGGAGGTCACCACGTCCTCCTCCGGAAACACATTCAGTGGTTCTAGTCTGACAAGACCGGCTGTGCTGCTGAGGCTGCTGGGGCTGCTGGAGTGGAGAGGACAGGCCCGGGAAGGGTGGGTGGGCTTCCACAGGGAGCAGGCAGCGCAGAGGGTGGAGCCTAGGGTTGGGCTGGCAAATGTTTAACAACCGGCTTTCTGAAGAAAAAGCTCTGATCCGTGGCATTTGCCAATTTCTATGACATAAATAAGAGGAGTCCCGGTGACCCAGTGGTTAAGCGCTAGGCTGCTAACTGAAAGGTTGGCAGCTCAAACCCACCAGCTGCTCTGAGGGAGAAAGATGTGGCAGTCTACTTCCGTAAAGATTTACAGTCTTGGACACCCTATGGAACAGTTCTACTCTGTCCTATAGGGTCACTATGAGTCAGAATTCACTACGAGGTGGAATTCACTGTGAGTTGGAATCGACTGGACAGCAATGGGTTTGGTTTCTTAATGATGTAAATGGAGCCCCTGGGTGGTGCAAACTATTAACACGCTCGGCTGCTAACCAAAGGATTGGAGGTTTGAGTCCACCCAGAGGCCTGGCCATCTACTGAAAAATCAGCTATTGAAAACCATATGGAGCACAGTTCTACTCTGACACACGTGGGGTCTCCATGAGTTGGAATCAACTCGACTGCAACTGGGTTTGGTGTAAATGCCCCCACCACGGCCAGCCTGAAGCTACCAATGTGATGACTGAATATGGAGTTGGGGAGAGACACGTAGTAGCACACCATACAGTATTTCCACCACACGTAGTATTTCCACCATACAGATACAATAGACATAACTCCCCTCAAGAACACAGATAGTCGTAAAGTATAGTAGATAATTAGGAAGCAATGAGGTTTGAGTATATATTACCTCTGGTTTTACCAACTTATTTAATTGTAAGTTTATATAACTTAATTTTTAATAATGTCTGTGTTTGACAGCTGGCTCACAAAATCCCAGAAACTTAACCTGTTGGCTCTGAGGAACCTGTGGGAGCTAGTTCCGGCACACCAGAGGGCAGCTTGCAGCCGGGGTAGCAACTCCTGAGTGGCAGAGGCAAGGCGGCCCGTTCAGTTCTCAGCAGGGTCCAGTGCTCAAGTGCAGCAGAGTGTTCAGCTGAGCTAAGCCGCACCCGGAGTGCTCCATGGGGGCCTCCCCTGCAGGGATAGAAGGACCCTTCCTGTCCACTGGCGTGTCCCTTCAGGACACAATGCCCAGCAGAATATTAGACCAGCTCTTCCTGAGTTACCTGATTTCTGAAAGAGGGGACTTCCCTGACTCAATTGCATGGGTGTGGGCCACGGCCCACGCCAGGACTCCAGATACTTAGCTCACCAGTGATGAAGGCCACACAACTTTCAGTAATTTGCTCACCCTGGTGATTCCACTGTTACTTAACTGTGGTTCCCTGCTCCCCACAAGATAAAGTCCAAACTCCTTAGACTGGCTTATAAGGCCCAGAGGAATTTGACCCTTGCTCACCTAGGCTCCGGTGTAACCTGACCTTGCTAATGCCAGTAAATTTCCATTAGTCCTTAAACTAGTCCAAGACAGGTTTGGCCCACCCCGTATGCGTAGAAGGGCCAGCTGTGGCCGCAAATTGACCTCAACAGGAAACGCAGCAACAGGAGGAACGAATCGGGAGGAAAATCATCACCCGGACCCTATTCTGAAGCAAGAGGTCCAAAAAGAACCAAGTCATCTCCTGTTTCCCGGCCACCTTCTAGAATTTTCCTCCCCAGAACACCGGCGTGGCTGCCATCTTGCTGCCCAAATCACATGTAAGACCTGCTTCCCCATAGCTCAGGGAGCCGGATCTGAGGAACTTCCTCTTGGCTCCTTGCTCTGCGCATTGCAATAAATTTACTTTCTCAAAGATCCGTCTCCAGATAATTGGCAAGTCTAAGCGTGCTGGACAAGGACCCACCTTTCTGGGTTCGGTAACAGCAGGAGAAGCCAGACTTTTCAACTTCCAGAAAATGCTGTGCATTTTTATACTTCCAGGAAGCTCCCTCCACCAGGAACACCCTCACCTTTCTTGATCCAGGAAAATCCGACCTGTTCTTCTTGACCCAGATGAAATATTACCCTTTTAAAGAAAGTCTGGCACCCCCATTCCCAGCCGGAAGGTATTGCTCCCTCTTCCCTGTCCCTAAGCCCTGTGCACATATCTAATGTCTAAGGCTTACTGTAAGGAGCCCTGGTGGCACAAATGTTTAAGTGCTTGGCTGTTAAGCAAAAGGTTGTTTGTTCGAGCCCACCAGTGGCTCAGCTGGAGAAAAACCTGGCGATCTGCTTCCATAAAGATAACAGCCAAGAAAACCCTAAGAGGTAGTTCTACTCTGTCACAGGGGGTCACTATGAGTGGAAATTGACCGGGTGGCACCCAACAACAACAAGGCTTACAGTGCTGTGTTGTGTTGTGAGGAAGAGTGCCAGGCTGTGTACCCCATGGGCTATGGCTGGCAGCATGTCTTATTCATCCTTTCCTCCCCAGTGCCAGGCACAGGGTGGAGCTCAATAAAAGTTAGTTGAGTGAATGAGACACCGGCTGCAGAATCTGAGCACTGAAGTCTAAACTCATCCTTATCGTTCCAGCGTCAGCAACACTGAGGGTCTGCGTTTCAGAACATGTCTTCAGCACATTCAAAGCATTAACGCACACCTACTATGTGCCTGGGGTCAGCTAGGCGAAACCTCAGGACATGACTGTCCTCCCCTCCCTGCTGCCCCAGGCACCCGCTCACGTTCTCTAGGGGAGCATGGAGACACGTGGCGCAAAGAAGAGTCTGGGAGCGGGGCCCCCAGGTGATTCTGCAGAGGAGACGTCGGGAGACTTGGCCCAGCTCAGGTGGTGGAGGAGCGGGTCCCCACAGGAGCCCAGGGGTGTATGTGCATCTGACGTGTGTGCGTGTGTATGCGGCGTAAGCGTGTAGTGTATGTGAAGTGTTGTGTGTTGTGTATGTGTGTATATATGTGATACATGCATATAAGATGTATGTATGTGTGCATATGTATGTGATATGTGTGTATATTTGCTGTGTGTGTATGTGTGTATATGTATGTGATATGTGTGTATATTTGCTGTGTGTGTATATGTGTGTATATGTATGTGATATGTGTGTATATTTGATGTGTGTGTATGTGTGCATATGTATGTGATGTGTGTGTATATTTGATGTGTGTGTATGTGTGTATATGTATGTGATATATGTATACCTGTTGCTGTGGAGTTGATTCCAACTCATAGCCACCTCATAGGACAGAGTAGAACTGTCCCATAGAGTTTCCAAAGAGTGGCTGGTGGATTCAAACTGCCGCCCTTTTGGTTAGCAGCTGAGCTTTTAACCACTGGCCACCAGGGCTCCAGTGATCTGTGTGTAGTGTATGTGTATGTGTGTATATGTGGATGTGTGGATGTGATATGTGTACATGTGTATATGTACAGGCAGTCCCTGACTTATGATGGGGTTCTGTTCTGACAACTCTGTTCTAAGTCAGTTCTGACATAAGTAGGATACTTCTTTTTTTCTTTTTTTAGTTTTCATAGCCTGCTATAGGGTAGTGTTTTGAACAGTAAATCATAACGTTGAACATCTGTGAGTGAACATCTGAGAATGATAACATCAGCAATTACACGCTGCAACACTGTATGTAGTACATATTACTAACGATAAGAGGTACCAAAAAAAACCCCAAAAAACTGATGATCGTAAGTGCGGTTCGTCATAACTTGAATAGTCGTAAATCGAGGACTACCTGTATGTGATAATGTGTGTATGTGTGTAGCATATATGTGTATGTATATGTGATATGTGTGTGTTGCTGAGGACAGGGAACTGTCCCATCACTTTTCCTTCAGACCTAGGATCCTCTTGGCTGCTGGTGAACCTTGTGGCCTCAGAACCCTGGAATCTCACAGTTGAAAAAGACCCCTAGAGTAGGGATCCTTAAACATCAGCGTGCCCACGTATCCCCTGGGGGTCCTGTCAAAGTGCAGATTCTGATTCAGTGGGCCCAAGAAGGGCCCTGAGAGTCTACATTTCCAAGAAGCTCCCAAGTGGTGCCGATGCTGCTGGTCCAAGGGCCCTATATCCCCAAATCCAGCCCGCCAGTGCTTCCCATATTCCAGGCATGTTTGCATACTTGTAAACCAGCATTTTTGCCACATTTGTGAACCATGTGGACTATTATTTTTTCTTTAAATCAATTTACTTTTTCACTTAAATACATTTAAAAATGAAACTTTATATTGTTACCCTAAATGTAAAGCTAGTGTTTTTCTTAATGCATTTTAAGGTTAATCAATAAATATTAACATTAAAAAAAAATCTCTCTCTATGGTGCCACCTCAAACCACCGTATATACTCCCAAGGGTAGGTGTACCATATTGGGTGTCACAGGCCTTGCCCACAAACTGTGCCCACAGAGTCTCAAAATTCCCAGAATGTGTCTGTGGGATTGTGTCCAGGCTTGGGAAGGAGTGGTGGGAGCCCAGCCAGAGTAGCTCCACTGTAGTCTGTCTTTGTGCATTATCTTTCTGGGTAGAATTTTATTTGACAAAAGAATGCTCCTTAGAAATGAGGATGGCGAGACTTCGTCTTATGAACTGTGGACATGTTAGCAGGAGGGACCAGTCCCTGGAGAAGGACATCATGCTTGGTAAAGTAGAGGGTCAGTGAAAGAGAGGAAGATTCTCAACGAGATGGATTGACACAGTGGCTGCAATGATCAGCTGAAGCATAACCATGATTATGAGAATGGCGAAGGACCAGGCAGTGTTTCCTTCTGTTGTCAGCAGGGTCGCTATGAGTCGGAACCGACTTGACGGCACCGAACAACAACAACAGAATTCTAGAAGAAGAAGAGAGACAGAGAGAGATGTGACAGAGGCAATATTTTCAGTACTAACAACCAAGCATTTTCCACCCACAGATTCATGAAAGCCATTTAATCCTATTAAAAAAAGGAAGATAAACACATCAAGATGCATCATGATGATGCTCCAGAACATCATGGTGAGACTCTAAATGATGACATAGACCTCACCGCAGAGCAGTGTTTAATTTGTGGGATCTGGGGGAGGAAAAAAAAAGGTAGAATTTAAGTCTTGGACAGGTAGAATAGCATGTCAGTTAGAAGAAGAGTGATGAGCGTTAAAATGTTCTAGGGAGGTTAAGATAGTGAAGGACTTTAGACTTCGTGAAAGTACACGAAGTAACAATTTCAAGGAGTTGCCCCCAAATGCCTTTTATAGCTCTCTAGGATTTAATCAGAGTTCATATATTGCATGAAGAGAGTTGTTTTTAATTTAGAACAGCTTTCCTACCTTTTTATTTTCATGACATTAACTTTCTGAAGAGACCAGGTGAACTGTCTGAATTGCAGAATGTCCTGCCTTCAGGATTTGTCTATTTCCTTGCGGTGTCATTTATTTTGGCTTATTTTTGCCCTCCAACTTGAGGAGAATGTTTTCAATTTAGTCTTTATGTGGTATATATATATTTTTTCTGTTATTGATTTCTAGCTTCACTGCTTTGTGGTCAGAGAAAACACTTTGTATGATTTTAATCTCTTTAAATTTATCAAGACTTGCTTTGTGACCTAACATGTGGTCTGTCTTGGAGAATGATCTACGCGCACTGGAGTGGAATGTATATTGTGCTGTTACTGGATGGAGTGTTCTATACATGCCTGTTAAGTCTAGTTGGTTTGTAGTGTCATGCAGGTCCTCTGATTCCTTGTTGATCTTCTTTCTAGATGTTCCGTCCAGTATCGAAAGCAGCATATTGAAGTTTCCAACTATTATTACAGCACTGGTATATAGTTTTTTACAGCTTTGTATAAGTTGTTGTTAGGTACCGTCAAGTCTATCCCAACTTATAGCAACCTCATGCAACAGAGTAGAGTTGCCCCATAGGGTTCTCTAGGCTGTAAGTTTTACAGGAGCAGACCACCAGGTCTTTTCTGTCATGGAGCCCCTGGTGGATTGGAACGGCCAACCTTTTGTTTAGCAGCTGAGTGCTTAACCATTTGTTGCGCCACCAGGGCTCCATAGCATTGTATATTAGGCAATTAACTATTTGATGAACTTTTGAAAAAAAAATGAGCATATAATCTTTATGAGTTTATATTTTTCATCTGCAGAATGGGGAACAGTATTGACTTTTGTATTAGTCATCTAGTGCTGCTCTAACAGAAATACCACAAGTGGATGGCTTTAACAAAGAGAAATTTATTTTCTCACAGTCTATTAGGCTAAACGTCCAAATTCAGGGCATCAGCTCCAGGGGAAGGCTTTCTCTGTCAGCCTTCTCATCAATGTTCCCCTAGACTAGGAGCTTCTTTGCACAGGGACCCTGGGTCCGAAGGACGCGCTCTGCTCCCGGCACTGCTTTCTTGGTGGTATGAGGTCCCCAACTCTCTGCTTGCCTCCCTTTCCTTTGATCTCTTCTAAGATAAAAGGTGGTGCAGGCCACACCCCAGGGAAACTCCCTTTACATTGGATCAGGGATGTGGCCTTAGTAAGGGTGTTACAATCACACCCTAATCCTCTTGAACATAAAATTACAATCGCAAAATGGAGGACAACCCCACAATGCTGGGAAACATGGCCCAGCCAAACTGATGCACACATTTTTTGCGGGACAATTCAATCCATGACAGCTTTCTCCACTGACCACGTGTAAGCAATTTAGAATACCTGGCAAAAATCGAACAAGAGGCAGACAGCCCCAGGATGGGGAGGAATTGCTTGCCAGAACTAAAGACGAGGTGGCCACACAGAACTGGGGCTGGGTTAGCAGCTGCAGGCCAGGGCTCTATTTCCTGCTCTGCTTCTGCTATGAGATAGGAATAACACCAATGGGGCAGAGATGACTTTAATGGTGGCCTTCAAAGCAAAAGAAGTGAAACTGGAAAAGAAGTCTAAGGCTAGGAAACAAGCTTTATATAAAATAAAGCAAACCCGTTGCTGTTGAGTCGATTCTGATGCATAGCAACCCTATAGGACAGAGTAGAACTGCTCCACTGGATTTCCAAGGAGCAGCTGGTGGATTTGAACAGCCAACCTTTTGGTTAACAGCTGTGGCTCTCAACCACTGCGCCACCAGGGCCCCATAATGTAGGGAAAAGCTAAAATAAATATTTGAATTTATAGTTTGCCAGTCCATACTGGTAAATATTCAGGATTTCCTATGACTTGGAGTAAGGTTAAAATAAAATAAATTTAATGTCCTGTGTCCTTTTGTCCCGAAGCCCATCTCCAAAGGACAACTGTTGAAAACCGCTGAGCAGATTATCTGTAAATAGATGCTTATGTTATTTGAAATAACTAACTTGAGTAAACAACAAAGAGGGCATCGTCTACAAAGACTGGAATGGACGAAAACAGGCATTTTTCAGGTCAGAGAGAACAGATGCAGAAATGAGCTCACTTGGAAAACATTGTGGCTTCTCCCCACGACCACTCAGCTGATCACCTGGGTTAAGTAAGAGGTGGCCAGGCGCTTTGAAAACGGGGAGCCCAGAGAGCCGCGATTCATCTTTCCGTACTTTTTGTTGATCTTGGCTAAATTTATTTCTTCACCTCAAATATTTTTGCTGGGAACAAGCCGTCAAGACTAACAAGAAGGCATAATCTGGGGGAGAAACACAGACGGAACACTGTGCAAATATTTCTAACGGTCAGGGTACACTTGGGGCCACGCTGTCTCAATTAGTCACCCCCTAAGGACTTTGACTATGTCCCGCGGTGCTTTTGGGGGCTTGTTCTTTCATTTCATAACAGAAAGGCTGTATGAACCTCGCTATGCCAAAAACCACACATGCTTCATTTCACAAGCTCAGCAGTTCAAATCATATTTGATTTCTTCCACTCCTCCCTGCTCAAAACTGAGATCAGCAGCAGCGGCTTCTCCGCGAAGCGGGTGCGGAAGGCAGAGTCTCAGGCCCCGCCCCGGATCTGCTGAATCAGAACCTGCGCGTAGACAAGACTCCCCCGGGATTTGTGGGTACGCTGAAGGCTCAGGGGCATGCAGGTTTTAACCTGGCGGCACATCGGGATCGTCTCCGGGGCTTTAAAACACAAAAACGAGTCCCAGTGAAAAGTGGACTTGGCTGCGGAATCTTTTAAATGTTCAGCATTTCAAAGTTGTCGGGGCGGCTGGCGCAAGCTAATGTTTTCCAGGAGGGGAGACGCCTTACCACCCACCACTCCCTGCTCTGCCGCTCTTTTCATCACCCATTATAGATGTCCCCGCGGAATCCCACCACCCTTTTCCATTTTCAGTTTCTCTTGTTGATGGTAGACTTCTGCCTGATTTTTCCCACCTTTTCCATATCTTCTCTAAAATACATTTGCAATCAGCAGAAAGAGGTCTTAATTTTCTCTGGTATGCAACAAAAATTTATTTTCATGAACTTGAACAAGAGCCCCCAAACGTTGCCCTGCTTGCCAAGGTGCTTCACTGCCTGAAAAGAGCTCAAGAACCCTTTGGGAACAGTTTTGCTACCTCTATTCCCTGTGATAGAAGCTTCCAGAACTTCCCTTCTGGCTTTCTTGTTTCCATTCCCCAATATGCAACCTACTCGAAATTACTTTTTATCATCCTCTGCCATGTTTTGTTTTCATTTATTTAGTACTTTTTTTACTATGCTATATAGCACACCGGTAGACAAGTGCATAAACGGATATAGTGTAACAAATAATTATAAAGCAAGTACTCACGTAATCCAGGTGGAGAAAATATTTCTAGCCCACAAGTGCACTCCTCTTGAGCATACTTTCCAGTTCTTCAACCCCTTCCTTCCTCCTCCCAGAGCTTACCAGAACACTGACTTTTATGATAAATGTTTCTTTGCTTTCCTGTATGATGAAAAAGGGTCTACCTGGTTTTGAACTTTATACATCAATGGAATCATAATGTCTATCTTTTTTGTGTTCCACTTTTTTTGTTTAATATCCTGTTTGTGTGACACATCCATGTTATATGTTGCAATAACTTGTGTATTTTCATTGCTACAGTCAATTTTATGAAAATAGCAGATGGGAATTTTCAGTAGAACATACTTTGCGTGAGTCGATCTGTTGATCTCGGTTGAGACATCCTTCACGGTGTAGCGGATGGCCAATTTTCATAAATATTCTGTATGTGCTTAAAAAGGTGGATTCTGTGGGTTGTAGGAAGCGTGTTATTTGTCTGTTAGGCCAAATTTTTGAAGCCCTGGTGGTGCAATGATTAAGAGCATGGCTGCTAATAGAAAGATTGGTGGTTCAAACCACCCGGCGGCTCCGTGCAAGAAAGACCTGGCAATCTACTCCCGTAAAGAGTACAGCCTAGGAAACCCTACAGGGCAGTTCTACTCTGTCACTTGAGGTTGCTATGAGTCAGAATTGACTTGACGACACCTAACAGGAACAACAAGGCCAAATTTGCTATTGTATTGTTCCTATCTTCTATATCATTACACTCACGTCCTCACATATCCACATGGTTAGGTTTCAAATATGAAGTCGTTATATGAAAATTGGCATTATGCAAAAATGGAAGATGACCACAGCAGATCACAAAAAGGAGGATGACTACATCATTACATAACTGCCAAATTACATCATTACATAACTGCTAAAATATCATTACATAATCGCCAAACCACTGAGAATCTTGGCCCAGCCAAGTTGACACATAACCTTAACCTTCACAGTCAGCTTTACTCTGTTCTCAGACCTTAGTGTTCATTACTGTCAGATGTCCGTCATTAATGTCCAAAATAGTTGGATAGTAGATTTTTTACTATTGTCGTAAATTTGAAATGTCGGATAATGAGAGAGTCGATAAGTGAGAAGAAGGTGTATTGATCTTTGATGTCTGCTTGTTCTATCAATCACTGAGAGAAGTGTGTCAAAATCCTCCACTATGATTATGGATTTGTCTATTTCTTTTAATTGTGTCAACTTTTACCTTACTCAGTTTGAAGCTATTAGGGGCAATCAAACTTTAAATTGTTATCTTTCTAGAGGATTAAAACTTTTTTCATATGGAGTGACCTATCTATCTCTAAGCAAAACAAAACAAAACCGTTTGCCGCTGAGTTGATTCTGACTCATAGAGACCCTATAGGACAGAGTAGAACTGCCCCTTAGAGTTTCCTAGGCTGTAATCTTTATGGGAGCAGATTGCCAGGTCTTTTCTCCTGTGGAGGTGCTATGTGGGTTCAAACCATCAACCTTTTGGTTAGCAGCCAAGTGCTTAATCCTTGTGCCACCAGAGCTCCTTCCCTTACGGATAGCCCTCTCTAAAATGCCACTACCATCCCCAATATTTTATGTCCTCATTCCTGCTTCTGTCTCCTTGATACTTATCACTATTTAGCACATTGAATGTGTTTCTTATTCATCATGATGGATTCATTCCTTTATTTAAGAGATAGTTTTTGAATGTACTTATGTGCCGAGCAGTACTCTGGGTACTAAGGGTGCAATAATATCTTAGTCATCTAGTGCTGCTATAACAGAAATACCACAAGTTGATGGTTTTAACAAAGAGAAATTTATTCTCTCACAGTCTAGTAGGCTAGAAGTCCGAATTCAGGGCATCATCTCCAGGGGAAGGCTTTCTCTTTCTGTCGGTTCTGGGGGAAGGTCCTTGTCATCAATCTTCCCCTGGTCTAGAAGCTTCTGTGCGCAGGAATCCAAGGTCCAAAGGATGCGCTCTGCTCCCGGTGCTTCTTTCTTGGTGGTATGAGGTCCCCAATTCTCTGCTTGTTTCCCTTTCCTTTGATCTCTTGTAAGATAAAAGGTGGTGCAGGCCACACCCCAGGGAAACTCCCTTGAGATTGGATCAGGGATATGACCTTAGTAAGGATGTTACAATCCCACCCTAATCCTCTTTAACATAAAATTATAATCACAAAATGGAGGCCAACCACACAATACTGGGAATCATGGCCCAGCCAAACTGATACACACATTTTTCGGGGGACATAATTCAATCCATGACAAATAATAAACAAGACAACCCCAGGTCCCAGTCCTCATGGAGCACACAGTCTAGTGGTGGAGGCAGACAAAAAACATGCTCGCTCTTCTCCTATCTTAAAAAAGAAAACAACCATCCTTTTCTTGACCCCCCCTTCCTGTTTCTTTGCCCTGTTTATTTGCCAGCTTTGGCCTTGTTTCCTGGCTCTGTTTTATAGTGGTCATTGTTAGGTGATGTTGAGTCGATTTTGACTCATAGTCACCCCATGTGACAGAGTAGAGCTGCGCCATAGAGTTTTCTTGGCTGTAATCTTTATGGAAGCAGATTGCCAGGTCTTTTTCCCATAGAGCCACTGGGTGGGTTCATACCACCGACCTTTCAGTTAGCAATCAAGCTCTTAACCATTGTGCCACCAGGGCTTCTTTGTTTTATAGTAAGCTCATCAAAAGTGATGTCTATTCTTACTCTGTCTCCAGGTTTCCCTCCTCTCATGTCCTCTTACAGCCTCCTCAACCAGGCCTTCCCACCACCTGTCCAGCAAAATTCTTGTCAAGGTCACCTATGACCCCACATGGCTGAACTGAATGATCAGTTCTCAGATCTCATCTTCCCTGACCTCTGAGCAGAGTCTGATCCAGGTTTTATTCCTTCCTCCTGGTCTACAGTCCCCAGTCGGCTTTAGGACAGTGCTCTTTCTTGGTTTCCTCCTGTCTCATTGGCCGCTCCTTCTCAGTCTCCACTGCTTGTACAGCACAAGGAAGCAGAAACAGAAAACCAAGACAGAAAGCAGGAAGCCGCTGATTGTTGGGAGTCTCACCAAGGGTGCACACACAGAAGACATTGTTAGCAGAGTCCACATTGTCACCAGGCACCATGGCATCCCCCTCGCTGCGTCCAACCCCCAGGACACAGGTCAGAGCCTCAGTCATGAAAGGAAACAATTGCTGGGCTAACAGGGACCACACCCGGGGCATACTGGTAGTTGTTGATTGGCCCTGTGCTTCTCCTTACATACGACCTGTTCTCTCCTTTAAGATGGGCTTAATTCTGATGAGAGATCATTGATATTATTTACAAAGTGGAGTAAACAATAGTAGAAGTTTTCAAATGTTTAGTTGGACACAATAGTAAAAGTTTTCAAATATTTAGTTGGACAAATATTTAGTTGGACACAAATTTTTTTAAAAGAGTTAATCAGTTATTGATTCAGAAAGACTGTTGGTAGTTTTCAAATGACATATGTTTTACAAGACAGGAAAATTCCAGACCAATCTTTCTCATGAATATTGATGCAAAAACCCCAAATAATATATTAGCTAGTAGGAACAAACAAGATATAAAAAGAACAGCCCATCATGCATCTTGCAGGTCAGGACCCTGGGAAGTGGACTCTGAGATAGAGATTGGTATGCAGGACATTTACTAGGAAATACTCTTGGGATCCGAGTCCCAGGGTGGTGCAAATAGTTAATGCACTCAGCTGCTAACCAAAAGGTTGGTGTTTCAAGTCCACCTGGAGAAACCTTGGAAGAAAGGCCTGATGATCTACTTCAGCCACTGAAATCTTATGGAGCACAGTTCTACTCTGATAAACATGGGGTTGCCATGAGTTAGAATTGATTCAATGGCAACTGGTTAGTTAGTTGGTTACTCTGGCGTAGGGGCAGATTAACCAGTAAGTATATGTATGCACCGGCTGGCACTGAGCAAGGTACACCATGGGCTTAATTGTATATACTCGCTAATCTGTGGTGAGCAATTTCACATGGGTTTCACCACATCTTTGACATGGTGGGAGACAGGTGGAATTGTGCACTGCAGATTGGTAGGAAGGCACAACTGGGCCCATGTATACCTTGCTTATTGGGTAATCAATAAATATAGGAAGGGAAGGGAAGAAAGCCCACTTGGGCAGGCCTGGTGGGATGGCTTCTGACCCTGTGGGGGTTCTGCAGATAAGACACATGTCAGCACTGGTCCCCACTGGGGCGAGAGGGCCAGGCCTTCGTACTTCTGCATCCACCAGCATTGGATGGAGCCACCGAAGAGGAGTGTCAACTTGGGTGAGGAGATTCTCTTCACTGGTGAGTCCTCTGTGGGCAGTCAGCTGAGGGCCACCTGCCAGCCCAGTCCTTTACTCCTGAAGGAGGATTTCCAAGCACACATCAGCAGCCAAGACAAGGCCAAGGTCTGACTGATTTAGATGGGAGAGATACAAGGAGCCACTTGTAGATTCAGACAGTTTATTACTTACATAGACAACAAGAGGAAGAGTAAGCCAAAGGTGCCGATCTGTGTCCCACACAGCAAAAAGGATGACACTGAAACAAAAGGGGCAAGGTGACAGCAATGTGAGCTGTGGGACACCCTTTTGCTGAGGAGCTCAACCTAGACTGCAGAAAAGTGGCTGTCTATTCTGCAGCTCTACTCTGAGCTCATTAGAACTACATCAGAACCCTCCCAGAGGAGATAGGAAGGGAGGGAAGATGGCCTTATAGCAACTCCTCAAAGCTTCCCAGCTTCTTGTGCTCCAGAGGACCACAGGGCATTCAGCCAAGACTCGGATTAGTTGCAGTTCAAGCCTGGCCTGCAGGGCCTCCATGCCAGGGCACCATAGTGGAGCCGTTCTCCTACAGGTACCTGGGAAACATGTCACAGCATCCTTCACAATGGCCATGTAGGGTACATTTCAGGACTGTAGGGATAGTTTCCACTACCCATCTGGCAGTTTGTTGTACTGTAGTAGCTTGTGTGTTTCTGTGATGCTAGAAACTAAGCCACTGGTATTTCACATGCCAGCAGGGTCACCCATGATGGACGGGTTTTAGCAGAGCTTCCAGACTAAGACTAGGAAAGAAGGCCTGGTGATCTACGTCTGAAAATTAGCCAGTGAAAACCTTAGGGACCACAGAACATTGTCTGATTCACTTGATTTGGACTTATCATCAAGAGGGATCAATTACTGGAGGGGGACATCATGTTTGGTGAAGTAGAGGGCCAGTGAGGATGTGGGAGACCCTTGGTGAGATGGATTGGCACCATAGCCACAATGTGGACTTGAACCTGCCAGTGATCACGAGGATGGTGCAGGACCAGGCAACGTTTTGTTCTGTCGTACATCAGGTCACCACGAGTTGGAGTCAGCTCCACGGCAGCTATCTATCTACCTACCTACCTACCTACCTGTCTGTCTGTCTGTCAGTAGTTTAACATTAGAAAATTAAGTATTGCAATTCACTACATTAACAAAAAAAGAAAAATTATATCATCATTTCGATCAGTTCAGGAAAGGCATATGGCAAAATTCAACCCTCATTTATGATTTTTTCTAAAAAAATCTTAGCAAACTAGGAAGAGAAAAGGAGTTCCTTAATCTGACAATATTGCAAACTTTATCCTTACTGGTGAAATATTCAAAGCTTCCCCTAATATTGGGAACAAGGCAAGGATACTTTCTATCACCACTTCTATTCAGCACATTACTAGAGGCCCTAGCCAGTGCAAGAAGGCAAGAGAAATAAAAGGCATAATATCTCACTCATCCAGGATTATTTACCTGGAGATCTGAGTTATCTGAAACAAAGCTGATAACATGGAAAATCAGCATTCTGTTATAGAACAATCTAGAAAGTTCTCCGAGCTGCCAAGGAGCTGCAAGGTTTATGCTCATCACTCATAGAGGAGTTCCTTAAGCCCTCATCTGAGGCTACACATATTTCTAATAAGCTTCTCTATTCTCCAAGCCCATACCACAGCGACAGAGATAGGCACACTGACCACCACTAGAGTGTTCGCTACGCCTGGTAGGAAATGACATGAGCAAACCATAAGACGTAGATGCAGTGACAAAAAACACAGTTGATTGTAAACCACATATAGGGCAAACAGTTCTCTACCCCTCAGCAGCCTTGAAGTCACCACAGTAAAGGACAATCATTGGTATTTGTAAGGATGACTTTGAGTGGTCAGAAAAAAAATAAAATTATGTTTTATGACTCACTGCTTAACAGGGCAGGAATTTACATTCTGTATTAAAGTTTTTTGTTTTTGTTTTTTTAATGGCTAACTTTAAAGACGTTTAAGTATTTAGATGCAGAATCATTAGTATTAGGAAATTAATTTACAAGAGTGTCTAATTTTTTACACCTACCCAAGGTTTTTCATAGCTTATGCATTCATTACTTGTGCAGGAAGCAGAAATTCAATTTAACAGATGTTTGGATTGAGCACCTGCAATGGGCCTGGTTCTTGAGTTGCCTGGTCCAAGTACTCAGTCCAGGGGTTCTTTTTTTCAGATCTGTTACTATTTAAAGGCACCTGTGGCCTGGCTGAAGCTCTGGTGGTGCAGTCGTTAAGAGCTCAGCTGCTAACCAAAAGGTCGGCAGTTCGAATCCACCAGCCACTCCTTGGAAACCTTATGGGGGGGCAGTTCTACTCTGTCCTATAGGGTTGCTGTGAGTCAGAATTGACTTGACGGCAACGGGTTTTGGGTGGCCTGGCTAGGTGAGCACACTGGGCTAAAAAGGCCAAGCAGGCTTCATGATTTCTTCTAATTTGAGTTTACCCTTTGATGAGTGTTGACTGTGTGCATGGACTGTCTATTGCATTTGCTCTTCTGTCTCCTAGATTCATTGAGTAACTAGATGCTATTGATGTTCCACCTGTAACCCCTTATTTTAGCTTGGAGGACGGACTGCAGAAGGTTCCTTGTATGTCTTCGCCTGGGGGCCATTCCTAGCCATAGGAGCATGCTAAGCCCAGACACAAGAAGTGCTGGGAGTTACCACCCCAGGAGCAACTCTCAACCAATAGTAATGATGAGTTGGTGGATACATTCTCCAGCTTCCTCACCCCTCAGTGGGATTAAGCCCAGTGGTCCGCAGTAGTAATCTGCTATTAACATACCCTATTAGATTCCTTCCCTTCCCAACCTCACGCCCACATGCCCTTACCATGATTCCTGGGGACCCTTGTCTCAGGGCCTACTTTTGGGAGAGCCCAACTAACACAGTTGGTGCTAGAAGTGGTCCTAGACAGCAGCCCCTCAGGATGAGATGCTGGACTTGGATTACTCACCAGCCAGATGACAACAGGATCCCGTTGCTGATGGTAAATGGGGTGGTGATAGCCCCTGACATGCTACTGGGTCACAGTTATCAAACTCTCTCCTGTGATAGACTGGAATGAAGGAAGATAATGACAAGTTGGGTGCCAGGAAAACTAGGAGGTCTGCTGCATGGCGACACTTAGAGAGACCACATCTCCTGCGTCCAGAGAACAGAATGTGCTGAGAATCAGGCCCAAGATTGGCTCAAAAGGTTGGTGCAGTTACAAAGGAGACAAAATTCACAGCCCTGGGAAGTCTCCTTTGCTTAAGTCAGGCCCTGACTGTGAAGGAATGACTTGTTCTGGTTTGATCCCCTGTGAAGATTTGCATTTCCACCCCAGATATACTGAATCAGAATCTACAATTTAACAAAATCTCCAGGAGCAGTTTGAAGCCCTAGACATAGTACCCAAACCAAAACTCACTGATGTTGAGCCGATTCCGACTCATAGAGACCCTATAAGACAGAGTAGAACTGTCCCATAGGGTTTCCAAGGCTATAAATCTTTACGGAAGCAGACTGCCACATCTTTCTCCTGTGGAGCAGCTGGTGGGTTGGAACCACTGACCTTTCGGTTAGCAGCCAAGCACTTTAACCACTGAGTCACCAGGGCTCCTTGGACATAATACCAAAACCAAACCCACTGCCGTCGAGTCAATTCTAACTCATAGCAACCCTATAGGACAGAGTAGAACTGCCCCATGGGGTTTCCAAGGAGCAGCTGGATTCAAACTGCTGACCTTTTAGTTAGCAGCTGAACGTTTAACCACTGTGCCATCAGGGCTCCTGGATATAATACAGGGGATCCCAAATACCACCACAGCCCTCTTGCTAGAATGGGAGCTTAGAGGGACCAGGTGATCAATAAAGTTCTGGTTCAAGCCCATCTTACAGTGGATCTAATGGATCTGACTCTGAGAACCCACCCTGTGGTTATTTCCCTGGTTCCTGAGTGGACAACTGAGATGAGTATGCTTCACTGATAGACCCCTTCATTGACCTCTTGATCTGAGGGCTAAGAGCCATGATAGTAGAAAAGGCTAATTTTCAGCTCAGAACTGCTCTCCCTAGCCCCTACCTCCTGGCCAAAATCAGAAGTAACATCATATCCCAGGTGTTATAGCAGTGATCCCTATGATATCCCCACTGAAATGGCTCTTAAAATAAAAAAAAAAACAAAACCAAAAACCCAAATCAAAACCAGGTTGATCATGGAAAATGGAGGTGGACTAATGTAAACCAAGAGGTAGCTCCAGTGGCAGCTGGAGGTGGTATCTCTTCTAGAACAAATCAGCACAACCTCTGACAGTTTGTATGATGCTATTGATCTGGTTAATAAGTTCAATCCCCATCAGTAGGGAATTTAAAAATAGTTCACATTCACCTGGGTCAGATAGCAGTATACATTCACAGTTTTGCCCCAAGAGTAGGTAACTCCCCACTTTGTTATAATACAGTTCAAAGAGTCCGTAATCATCTTGACTTTCTGCAGAACATCATGCTGGCCCACTGCATTGATGACAAAATGTGAATTGGACCTCGTGAATAGGAATTGGAAAATTATCCAGATGCTCTGTAGGACACCTGTACACCAGAGAGAAGGCAGTAAATCCTAGGTCTAAATTCATAGGTCTAACATAGCGATAAGGTTTTCAGAGGTCCAATGATCTAGAGAATGCTGGGATATCCCACCAAAGTCAAGGACAAGTTGTTGTATCTTGTGCCTTCTACCACTAAGAAAGGCACAGCACTAGGTAGTCTTTACATTTTGGAATGAGCATACACCACACTCAGGAAGCCCTCACTGACCATGGGGTCACTCAGAAGGCTGTGGGTTTTGAGTACACAGAGTCAGAGGGGCCTCTGTAGCCCTCTCTGGTTCAAGCTGTAGTGCAAGCTGCCCTGCCACTTGGGCAATATGCCCCAGAAAATCCATGGTGCAAGAGGCATCTATGGTAAAGATGCTGACAATCCCAAATTAGAGAGTTGTGGTGCAGAAACTTCTAGCCTTCTGGAAGAAGGCAGCAGAGAACTATTCACTTGTTGAAAAGCAGACCCTGGCATGCTACTGGGCCCTTGAAGAGCCTAAGTTGTCCATTTTGAACTGAGTCTTGTTAAAACAACTAAATCATAAGTTCAGGCAGGAGCATCATTAATCCATAATAAAATAAAAAAGATAAATTCCGGATTGGGGCCAAGAGGGTCCAGAGGGCAAAGCAAGTTGCAAAAACAGATGGTCTGGATCTCCATATCATTGCACTGATACCTCTCCCTTAGTTTACACCTATGGCAACAGAGGAGGAAAAAAAAAAAAGAAAATGCCCAGGCTTGGTAAATGAATGGGTCAGCTCAATATCTGAGTGGAAGCTGAAAATGGATTGTTGTTCTACAGCCCCTCTCGGGCTGAAAGACAGTGTTGACTGGAAATTCGCCTAGTGCAGAACTTCAGTACACTTGATCAACTATGTGTGGATGGAGAAGAGGTTGGAGGTAAGAATATACATGGACTTCTGGGAGTGACGAATGGTTCATCTGGAGGGCCAGGGTCCTGGAAAGAGTAAGTTTGGAAGACTAGAGGTAAGGAAGTGTGGGGAAGAGGCATGTGGATAGACCTACAGGAGTAAGCTCAGAGTGTGGGGATGGATCTTTTTGTTTCTGTCGGTGCCTACCAGAAAGCGTCCACTGCAGAGAAGATGCTGAACATCAGGTGGACAGAGGGACTTGTCCATATGTGTCTCAATCAGCTGTGTCCTCCATCACCCCAGATTTGCACAATGAACCCTTAAATGAAGTAGTCATGGTGGCAGGCATTAGAGGCTATGCATGGTCTCCCTTTCACCAATGCTCAACTAGCTATTGCTGCTGCTGAAATATCCAATCTGTTAGCAGTAGAAATAATGCTAAGCCCTTGAGATAGTGCTAACACTCTAGAACAGTGAGTCAATTGGTAACAAGTTGATTACATTGGACCCCTTCTGCTCTGGAAGGGGCAGTGATTCATCTTTATTGGAACTGATATGTATTTCAAGTGTGGGTTTGCCTTACCTGTTCACTATGTTTCTCCCAGTATTACCATCCAAGAGCTCACATGGGATCCTGCATAATACAATCTCAGATCAAAGGGACCCACTTGAAGGTCAAAGAAGGGATAATGGGCACATGGACATGGAGCCCACTGATTCTGTAATATACTGCAGCACCTTGGAATTGCCACCTTATTAAATGTTAGAATTGCCTCTTAAAGGAGATGATGCCCTGTGGGACTCAGGTGCTTTCCTTCAGGATGTGGTATATATATTCAACCAACAGCCAAACTACATAGGTTTGGGAATGAAGGGGTGGAAGTAGGAGTGGCTCCTCTCACCCATCATTCTGTTATTTATTTGGGGGATTGTGTACTTCCTGTCCCTGAAGCTTTAGCCTCTATGGGATTAGTGTTCTTGGTCCCCAGGGGTGCTTCCACCAGTACATTGTAAAGGTTCTACTGAACCCCAAACCATGACTGCTCCCTGGTTATTTTGGCACTCTTCAGGCCAGTAGACCAACAGACAAACAGGAGTTACCATACTGGCAAGTAATTGACTGTAATTATCATGAGGAGCTAGGGTTGTTACTACATAATGGGGACAGGAAGGAGTGTCTGGGACTCAGGATACATAGAGTTGCTTCTATGCCAGGCGATAACAATAAATGGAAAATTTCAGCAGCCACAGCATGCCAAGGGCAAAATAATCAGGGGCTCAGACTCCTCAGAGAGGAACGTCTGGGTCATCCCAATAGATAAGCAATGGTGACCAGAGAAGTGCTGGGTGAGAGTGAGAGGAAATCTAGAATAGGAAGTAGAGGAGGGAGATGATAAACCTTAATTATGGCTTCAGGACCAACTGCAACAGTGAGGACCACAGCTTGTCCCACTAACCTTCCGGTAGACTTTTATTTTTCTAAGGAATTGTGATCAGCCGTTGCTTTGAATCTAATGTACCTAAATATATCTGTTGTTGTGTGCCGCTGAGTCAGTTCTGACTCATACTGATCCTATACAGCAGAGTAGAACTGCCCCATAGGGTTTCCTAGGCTGTAATCTTTTTATGTGTTTTGGAGCCCTGTCACTGGGTATGTAGATATTTGTTACGGTTATGTCTTCATGGTGGATCGTCCCTTTAATCATTATATAATGCCACTCTTTGTCTTTTACGGTGGATTTTGTTTTAAAGTCTATTTTATCTGAGATTAGTATTGCCACTTCTGCTCTTTTTTGATAGTTGTTTGCTTGATGTATTTTTTTCCATCCTTTGATTTTTTTTTTTTATCATGTATTCCCACCTCCCCTTTTTTATTGTACTTTAGATGAAGGTTTACAGAACTAGCTTCTCATTAAATAGTACATATATTCTTTTATGACATCGGTTAACGAGCCCATGACCCGTCAGTACTCTCCCTTCTCTACCTTGGGTTCCCTATTACCAGCTTTCCTGTCCCCTCCTGCCTTCTAGTCCTTGTGCCTGGGCTGGTGTGCCCCTTTAGTCTCGTTTTGTCCTATGGGTCTAATCTTTGGCTAAAAGGTGAACCTTGGGAGTGACTTCATTACTGAGCTAAAAGGGTGTCTGGGGGCCATACTCTTGGGGTTTCTCCAGTCTCTGTCAGGCCAGTAAGTCTGGTCTTCTTTTGTGAGTTAGAATGTTGTTCTACATTTTTCGCCAGCTCTGTTCGGGCCCCTCTGTTGTGATCCCTGTCAGAGCAGTCAGTAGTGGTAGCTGGGCACCATCTAGTTGTACTGGACTCAGTCTGGTGGAAGCCGTGGTAGTCGTGGGCTATTAGTCTTTTGGACTAATATTTCCCTTGTGTCTTTTTCTTCATTTTCCCTTGCTCCTGAAGGGGTGAGACCAGTGGCGTATCTTAGATGGCCACTCACAGGCTTTTAAGACCCCAGATGCTACTCACCAAAGTAGAATGTAGAACATTTTCTTTATAAACTATGTTATGCCAATTGAGCTAGATGTTCCCTGAGACCATTCTTCCCATAGCCCTCAGCCCAGTAATTCGGTTCCATCCTTTGATTTTTAATAAATTTCTTTTTGTTTCTAAGGTGTTTCTCTTGTAGACAGCATATTGATGGTTCCTGCTTTTTTTTAATCCATTCTGTCACTGTCCGTCTCTTTACGGGTGCATTTAAGCCATTTACACTCAGTGTGATTATTGACAGGTGTGCGTTCATTGGTGTCCTTTTGTAGCGCTTATTTTTTTCGTGATGGTGACGTTTTCTCTTACTCTTCTGTGCTGAATTCCTTTTTTTTTCGTTTCTTCCATTTTTGTAGATATTGTGCTGAGACTTTTTCTTCATTATTTTGATGAATAGGTTTGTTAACTTTCTTTGTGGTTACCTTGAAATTTACCCTTATCTTCCTAAGTTTGAAACAAATCCTTAGCTTCAGGCCTGCACTTGGGAGAACCCAACCAGACTCTTCAATAAGGTTATCATGAGGTCTTTGTCAAGCATCTTGCTGAAATCCTGATAGACTCTCTCTCTCTCACACACTCTTAAGAGACAGATGAACTTAGTCTGCTGTGATTTCTTGTTAGAAGACCCAGGCTGGCTCCTGGTGATTTTAAGCTTCTTTTCTAAGTGCTCATGAAAAACCATAATAAGCTGCTAGTTAATTTGACAGCAGGCTCATTTTTCACTTTCTAAAAATTATGAAGGATTTTCACATTGCAATTTTGCTTTTCTAACAGCAGTATTTTTTATCTGTAAAATTTAAATGATGTATTAAGGTACAAAGAAGTTATACTTCGTATCATGTAAGAGACTGACTACTCCGCCATCAGTGTCCTAAAGCTGGCAGTACTGCAGCAGGACACAGCGGGACGCTCACTGGACAGAGGAGATGACACAGTGTGAAGGACACCATGGTCCCCCTTCAACAGCACCCAAACCTGTCGTCACCACCCCACTCTTCTCTATTCTCTTCATGACAGAGATTACTACCTTTCGTTAAGTAAAATATTGCCCCACGGGAAATACGCTTTTATTTTTTCTAAGTGGTGGTGAATACAGTTTTGTCTAAATACTATTTGTCAAAATAAAAACGAAACGAAACGAAACCCACTGCTGTTGAGTCGATTCCCACTCATAGTGACCATACAGCACAGAGTAGAACTGCCCCATAGGGTTTCCAAGACTGTCATCTTTACAGAAGCAGACTGCCACGTGTTTCTGCCTCGGAGTGACTGGTGAGTTGGAACCACCAACCTTTTGGTTAGCAGCCAAGCACTTAACCACTGCACCACCAGGGTTCCTTATTTGTCAAAATACTACTGTCTAAATAATAAATACTACTTTGCTGAGATGATGTGTCCTTCTGAAAGCTTTGCTTATGTGAGAGGAATCATGTCTTGCATTTCTAATCGCCAAGCTCTAGAACGTAAGCATTTACACACAAGCAGAGGGGAACCATTAATGCCTAAGTTTTGCAATCCAATATATCTAAAAGCACCAGGCATTTAAAAATGCAAACATCTCTATAAACCCTTTTGAGTTCATCAGAATGAAAATAACAAATGGCAAAGGCTTCATCAAATAGGATTACACATTCAGTGTGGATCAATATTTTCCTTATAGTGAGTTATGTAGGACACAATCAAATCCTCATTTAAACATTTATTTAATACAGACTCATAATACCTGATTTGAAAAAATAAACACTTAGATGACGAACAGAAGAAATTAGTAACAACAACTCTTTACATTTTATTTTACTGTACAAAGGGTCTGAATATAATTTAGAAGAAGTGATGACATTTTAAGTGACACCAAAGCTGCACTGTGATGGCCGCCAAGGGGTAGACTATCTACACAGTTTAGCACATGCAAGTTCAGTTGAGGCTTTGCACCAATGCTCTTGGAAACCGAAAACGTATAGACTGAAAAAGGCTTTGTCAGTTAAATGAGATAAATCTTAAAGCTAGCAAATAATTAAAAACTTTTTTTTTTTTAAACAGCATTTTGCTAAGGGTATGAGTTAAAAGAAACAAAAGTGACAAAACCAGGATCATTAAAATGTGTTTATACGTGAAAGAACCATCATGCTGATTTGTGTTAAAGAACATCACATTTGTTTATTTTAATGCCAGGTACAGTTAGATTTTAAGCCTCCAGAAATACTTTTGAACTTATTATCAAACAACTGGAACACACTATACAGAATGTTCCAAAATTGCTCCAGAAAAACCAGTTGAAACTCTCCCTAGCAGCGCAGGATTCTCGACATAGCTCTCGTCCTTCCCTGCTGGCCCCAAACTGAGAAAGGTGTAGGGAGAACACAATTCAATGGTGTCTGAAGAACACACTACCCATCTCATCAAGAGTTCTGCTGCCGAATTATGTAGAATACCCAGGGCCACAAATAACAGAATGGATTTTTGCAGAGTATCGATTTTGGGTGAAAGAAACACAGGGTAGGACTGGAGCCCTCAGTGAAAGCTCTAAAAGGACCCGGGACTGATGAGCAACCCAAACGGGCAAGGAAACAACCTGCAGGAAATGGCAGCGGGTCGTGGGACTTCCCCTGCCTTCTGTGATCCACTCATCTTCTCAAGACTGCCTCAGTGCCCTCTGGGGGAAATTATCCTACCTTTTATCGCTTTTTTCAACACTTCAACACAAAGCCTACAAGAAACACAATAAACTCTAATATTAAAGGCTTGAATAAAAGTTAATAATGAGACTCACCCTGTGATCAGTAAACACTTCTCGAGGAATAAAATCTTCATTCGAGGAATGAAATAAAATGAACGGTGTTCATTTAGGGTAAGTGATGTTCTCTTTTTGGAAGTGGGAATAATTACTAAATACTAAATGAATGAAAAGTAAGTGCTTTCCGTCTGAGGCCTTAACACTTTATGGACTTTATTAACCCTCCTGGTATATTGTTGCATCACTCAAGTCCAAGTATGATGCCTAATTTCCAATGATTTATCCAAAATCACCGAAGAAAATCAGGAGAAATGGAAATATAATTAAAGTCTCTTGAAAATGAAGTTACTGTAGATGTATATACATAAACTATAATCAAGGTTCAATTCTGAGGTCTGGTGACTAATTTTATGTTGAATATAAGTCTTTTTAAAAGTATTCCTACTTAACGTGTAATTTAAAAAAAAATTCTAGAAACTGAAGTATAAAGATCACATTTGTTCTGAGCCCAGACACCTTCTAAACCACCGAAGTAGAGGATGGATTTGATTTCTCCATCAGCAACACAGACTCGTGATAAGCTGTACTGAAAAATGTCCAAACCTTCTTGGATAAGCACAGCATTTAGAGAGAGAGACCGAAGTTAACTGAATCCTCGTGCTCACCGCTATTAATTCTCCCTATGACTGGTAAAAATGCTGCCTATAGTAGATGGTCTTCACTTTTTCAGTGAATTCATACATTTTTTGATGATCAGCTATCAAACAAAAAAATGAATTAGATTTCATTTTAAAAAAATAAAAATAATGTTTATTGTAATAACTATCTTCAATAATATTTACCCTGGGGAATACACAAGTATAGGCATTGTTAGCTTCTTTAACATTCATTAAAAAGGGACACCCTTTATACTAATGCAAAAGGTTAAGACTCTTCTCACTACAAAACATCTCCTCTTTACTGTAAAGAACTGTCACTGCATTTGAATAAAGACTCTGGAGCCCTCAGCAGACAGGTGTTGCAACGGCCGGCCGCAATCGGGGTTTTCTCCCTTGTCAATTAGGCAACTGAAAACAGCAATTCTTTGGTGGGGGTGAAGTTAACAGCAAAGTCTAAATATTAGAAAAACAAAGGCAGGGAATGTAACAAAATGCTTCAAACAAAGTACACGCCTGAGGCGAAAAACAGCTTATACACTCACGTGTGGCAGCTTTCAGGTGAAATCTGCATCAGCTTTTAATCTTCAGGTTCGTATCTAGAAAGAGATATAAATGAAGAGCATAAAGTCATGAAAATTTGTTTTTGTTATTATTACCAAACGAGTCACTAGTAACTAACCACAGCATTGTATGCTTCAGTTATAATCATCGCTGTGGGTAGAAGTCAGATCCATTCAAGGCATTACGACGTGACTCAAAGGAGATTCCCGGGGTAACTGCTAAGGTACCTCAGACTCCTGGTCTCTACACTAGGCATTTAGATCCATGACAGCTGCGTGGAGACCCAATAATAATCCGAATTGTCAGATCAACACATCTAGCTGATGTGGCTATGTGAACAAAAGGCTAACAAACCTCCTTCTCTAAGGAAAAATCTGATCTTGGATTCACTTTCTAGCTCCGTTTCCTGGGGACCCTGATAAATGTAAAATGCCAGCTGAGTTCCCAGGCAACACCGCTGATGGAAACAATGACCCTGACTGGTGAAGCGCACCTGGACTGGGAGGACTGCGGATGATCTATACACACGTGGTGAGAAGCCACAGCTTTGGGCTTCCCTCTGGGTAGGGAGTTCCTGAGACTGGCCGTGTTCCTCACCGGGCATGTGGCTGCTACAAGACATGCCGGGCCTTGCTGGAGCATGGACTTCTAAGTCCAGCCGGCTGTGGCATCCATCTGTGTGGCTCTCACATCAAAATGGTCACTTGGGGGCACAGTAAGACCAGCTCTCAGGCTGCTGCGAGGACACCCACAGAAGAGATCGGCCAATGCTGCCCTGCTAGGCAGGTGGCTGTGCTTCCTGTTCTACATTCTGTAACTGAATCCACTACCATGAGTAGCCAGCTGTAGTTGTGTGTGAGTCTGAGGGTCTAGCTGAACCAAAAAGAAGCCTTGGTGGGCATTAGACGTCAGGCCAGGCCCAAGGTCCCCTGCTTTCCTCAAACACAGGCTTTTGGGCTGAACGACAGAGCAACTATCCACTGACCTGACCTCTGGACACACACTTAGATTTAACGGAGAAGAGACGTCAGCCCAGTGCAGAGCTAAACCTGCAAGCGAGATCAGCGGGACTTACTTTGCCAGTTTTTTCCTTAGCTCCTTGATCTGGTCATTCTTCTTGGTAAGAATCTCTTTCATGTTTCGATAAGCAGCTGTTTGTTGGAATTTCTTTTCCAATTCCTGTTTAGTGGAAAGTGACAGCCTGTTACTGAAGAACAGTTGAAGAAATAAAAAATCTGATAAAAATCCAGATTTGCTGCTCTAATTTTACTAACGTTCTATTTATATTATTTTCTGATTTCTTTAAAATGTATACTTACATAAAATTAAGACTCTCCAAGCTTTAAAAATATATTATTTCAAATGAGAAGCAAATAAAGTATTTTTCCAAGTATAATATTAGCAAATAACTCAAACACCATGCCCTAGACATGGGGAATATTATGCTAACTTGAAATATTTGAAACACTAATTTTTGAGTAAAATAAGCACGATATTTTTCCAAATCCCAAAGATGTGTTGGTATTTTAGGAGCCAGACTTGTAATTTAATTGAACTTTAACTTCCATATTATTAAGAGGCAAGAAGAATCTAACCCCTAAAGCAAAGACCCCAGCTCCCTATATATTACATATAAATTATGAAAAAAGGATAGAACTTCTAAAGAGAGTCCCCCGCTCCTCTGCCAGGCTGTAGGAAAAGCAAGCAGGAACGCAACGTGGGGGAGTGCAGGGCGGTGGAGTAAGCCCACTGTGCAGGAGTATTTTACCGACCACAAGAAAGAGCAGAGATTTCCTATTATCACAGATAGTTCAGTGCCAAAGACAGAACATGATAACCCTTAAGAATACACACTGGCGAATTCCTTCAAAAGTCCATCTGCATCTGCAGTGGTTCAATGTTGACATTACCTACACATGTCCCTCCATCCTGCATTTACCAGTTAATTGGGCATGAACCGACAAATCCCTTAAACAGTCTTCTGACCTTTTCAGCCAAGCTCAGCTGCTCCTGAACCCGGAGGAGGTCATGTCTGGCTGTCGCTAGATTCTCCTCCAGGGACTTCTGGTTTCCTGTCTTCTCACTTAGTGTTCTCTGAAACTCACTCTTTAAAGCAGCGACTGTGTTTTCCAACTCACTCAAGTCTTGGGCCTTTATAAAATCCTACAGAAGATAAGAACACTAGCATGAGTTCATGTGGACGTCCTAAATGATACCAGATCCGACATCACAGGAGATGACAACAAATTGTGCTGCGTGTTGTGTCAGCCAGGGGACGCGCCAGCTCCCTCAGGGTTGTCACCGCACCCGGTTCCGCCTCAGCACCCAGTCTGCGTGGTGTCTTGACACAGCAGATGCTCAATGGTTACTGAACTCCAAATATATAAAATGTGATTTATGAACTGCTGAAAATTCCAGTCAAAGAGGAGTAGGAAAGAAGTAAGATCCTGAATTTGATAAGGCTATGTGTCCCAGAACTGGGATGGCAAATAGGTTTCACTTGCAAGGTCAAGAAAAGAAAATTCCTGGTGAATTCTGAATGATACAGGTGGAAAAAATAATGAAATTAATACAAGTTATAGTAAAAATTCAGAAACCCTAGTGGTGTAGTGATTAAGAGCTATGGCTGCTAACCAAAAGGTCAGCAGTTCGAATCCACCGGGTGCTCCTTGGAAACTCTATCTGGGGCAGTTCTACCCTGTCCGGTAGGGTCACTGTGAGTCAGATTGACTCGATGGCAATGGGTTTGGGTTTTTTTTAATAGTAAAAATTGAATAGCTATATGCTTTAGTCATTATTTTCAATAAGATACTATGAAAAAATAATGATCATTTTCTCATTTTACAAGATTTTTAATTTTTTTATATTATTCACAAGATAGGCACAGCTTTGCATACTTTGCCAATGCAACATAATACAAGCAGTTGGATCTTCTGCCTGTATTTTGTTTCTGACCATTCATACTACAAAAAAGACTTTTATTAATAAGACAGGAAAATGGAGGATAACTGCTAAATGTACAGGTGAAGCAGTATTATCAATGAGAAAAAAGAATTAAAAATATTGATGTAATTCTTCAACTGTTCCATAAAATTCTTGCTCATTTTTGAAACCTGGTCTTCAAAAAGATTTTATTTCATCGCAATGAGGAAAGGCATGTATACATATTGCTTTTGTGTCCAAAATCTTAGGAGCATTGGCCAAAATAGCCTTCAAATAAATTTATCGTCCAAGAATGTTTACAATTGTTTTAGTTTTGATAAATTACAAAACTGCTCTGAATATTTAGCTCTGTTTTATAAATCTGTGGCCCTAGGTATATAATGGTTGAAATTCATATATATTTCCCTTTGTAGTCATATAAAAAAGATCCTATTCTAAAATATTACAAAAGAAATGATTTGATATCTGACATCTGTTGGAAAATGACACAGCGGGGAGGGAGGGGTGCAGAAGAGATAAAGATGAAACAAGATTGGCCACGCATTGATAGCTGTTAAGGCTGAACGGTGAGTACATGGGGGTGTATTACACGATCATCTCTACTTGGTGTATGTCTGTAATTGTCCATATAAAAAGTCTAACAAAAATCTAATGAAGCAGGTTTTGAGATTGCTTAGCAGACACTGACAATGACAATTAAAAACAAACAAGCAGTTGCTGTTGAGTCAATTCCAACTCACGGTGACCCCATGTGCTGCAGAGAAGCACATGCCAATACAACCACAAAAAAAAGCCAGCGCTGCACTGAAAAGTCACGCCAAAGGTCACACTCATGTGAAACCACATCATAGATAGCGTCCAGACTCCACGAAGAGGCCGCAGGAGACAAAAGTGAGCACATGATGCCTTCCAGCAGGTGGCGACACTCAGTCACCACACTCAGACAAGCGTGTATGTAGAACTACAACACTGGATTTTACTGCATTACGCCAATACCACTAGATATAAAGCTATCTGAAGATTCATAGCCAGCAAATTTATTTCACTTTATCATACTCATTGAAGGCAAGCTTAAGTAATGTTCGATATAATAAAACCCAAATACAACTCCAATTAACTAAAAACTTCTCCTGTTTCCACTTCCTTCCCCCTTTCCCATCCCCACTGTAACTGGAGTATCAAAGTGAAAGGGGGAAAAACTTAAAAGGAAAAAAACAAAGAGTATCTCGAATGCCAGTGAAATCCCAGGACATGTCAGGCAGGTGAGCCGTGTGTCTGTCCCCTCCGGCCTTTTCCTGGACAACAGTGGCATCTGTCTGGGGGAGGGGCAGGGGTGGGGCATAATGAACAGTGACTAGGACTTAAGTTTATACATTTATTCTACTTAGAAAATATAAAAAAGACAGATAAAACTTGTTTCACCTTTTGATTTCCTTGATCAAGCTGTAAATCTCGCAGTGCTCTTTCTAGTTCTGACTTCTCATCCAATGCGTTTGTAGCCTACAATCAAGTTTAAGCAAAACGCATTCAGTTTTTAATCTGTAGGCAATGCCGTCAATAATTCTGTTAAAGGATTTCTCAGTTACCTGTATTTCAATGGTCTTCAGCCTTGACTTCAATTTCTCATTCTCTTCTTGAAGCCTTAAAATTTCCTTTGTGAATAAATTCAAGTTTTATTTTATGATTTTAAACGAAGTATTCTTAATACTTGAAACTACTGTTTCATTAAAAAAAATCTGCTTTTATAAATTATACAGCAGCTCAAAAATCCATATACCCTGGTTATGGGTAATATCCCAGTTTCGCCCACCCCACCTGCCTCAGCACCTGAGAGTCATCTTTGGTTCTAAGACTCCTACTTCCTTCTCTCACAGTCTCTCAAACACACCTTTCCTCCTTCAGCCCCCCGTTCTCAGCCTTCTTCCAACCCCCCTCCCATCTCTCACCCAGCTGACGTCACAACTCGTGTCTACCCTCCACCTACACTGCACACCACTTCATGTATCCCCAGAACACCATCCTCCTCATTTCAATACTCTGCTCAAGCCCCCACATAGTCCTGGCTGAGCCAAGGCCAAACACCTTTGCTCTTAGCATTTCCGTCACGAGCGTCCCCATTGGTCCAGCCTTCATTCTATGCTCCATTTCACACATTGGCCCAGTCAGAGCACAGCACACAGCTCCAGAACATGCCACCTCCTTTCCGCCTTCGACTGTTGCCCGTTCTGTTCCCCTGCCTGACATGCCTCTTCTCTAATCTGTCTTCACCCTTCAAGGCTCAGCTCAGGCACCACTTTACCTAAGAGCCTGTCCGCAACTATTCTTATCTACACGGAACTGTGCCTTCTCTGTGACCCTAGGACACCTGTGGCACACAGGTTCATATTTTCCTGTCTCTAACTCTTTTAGGAATCTAAGTTCTACCTTCCCAACAAGTCTAAGTTTTTCCGAGGTCAAGGGACCAAGTATCACACCGCTTTTATCTCTAACAATGTTTAGCACAATGTTAAGAACATAAAACCCATTGCTGTTGAGTCGATTCTGACTCATATGGACCCTACAGGGCAGAGCAGAACTGCCCCACAGGGTTTCCAAGGAGCAGCTAGTAGATTCAAACTGCCAACCTTTTGGTTAGCAGCCAAGTTCTTAACCACTGTGCCACCAGAGCTCCGTTAAGAACATAAACCAAACCCAACCCGTTGCTGTCGAGTCAATTCTGACTCACAGCGACCCTACAGGACGGAACAGAACTGTCCCATAGGGTTTCCAAGAAGCAGCTGGCGGATTCAAATTGAAGACCATTTGGTTAGCAGCATAGGAGGTATTAAAAATATTTACTTCTATGTTGATAATTTTTATAAACATATTTAAAAACAAAAAAACCCTCCTTACTACCAGAGATCACAAGCTTGAAGTATCAGTCAGTCGATATTGTCCCAAATTCCATGCTCTTCACTTCACTGCAAAAAGAGGCTATCAAGGACTGCTTCAGTCTCTCAGGAAGATAAGGGTGCCCTCTTCTGGCCAGCCCGGTACCATTCAGTAAAACTGCTGGAACGGACTAACTACGCTCAGTGGATCAAATGCTGACCAGCCTCTTTCCACCTGTTTCTCTACCCTAGACTTGGGCAGGCAATGAGAGGACAAAGTTGGAGAGTTTGCCATTTTCCAAAATGATGATAACGTTACCTTGTTCAGGAGTTCTGCTGTTCCGCCTTCGTTAAGTGGAGCGAGTTTTGGCTTTACGATGTCTAAGACAGGCTAAAACAAAAGGAAGGAGCCCAACTGAAATCAGCACAGAATGCAGCCCTTATAATCACTGAACACTTGCACTTTCTAATGGTAGACACTCTGCAAACGTATCACTGGGATGTCAGCGCTGAGAGCACCGGGGTTTTTGTTGGTTGATTCTCGGCTATGTCCAGTGCCTGGCGCACGGGGCCCGGTACATGTTAGAGACAAAAGTGAAGCCAACCCTTTCCGTGTGTTTTTAAAAATACACGTGGAAGGCAGGGAGGGAGGAAGGGAGGAAAGGAGTTCAAAGCCGGACCTGGATGGAGATTCTAGCGATAGGGACTGGGATTCTAACCTGTGGGAGATGAAACAGATTTCCGCAAGCAAAAGGTGAAGAATAAATCGGCACAAACATCCTGCCAGTTTAGCGCTATGTGTTCATAGCAAAAGAATCCATGCCCTCTCACCCAGAAACTTTTTAGCCAGAAATACGTCCCAAAGGAATAGTTGGCAAATTGCTGTCTATGTGTATGTACAATGGATTCATCTCAGCAATTTTTTTTTTTTTTTTGAGTTTTTGGTGAAAGTTTATATAGCAAGCTAGGTTTCCATTTGACAGTTTCCACACAAACTGCCCACGGACACCAGTTACATTTATCACAATTAACCAACATTCCCTTTAGCTGTGTCTACACCCAT
This sequence comes from Dugong dugon, assembly GCA_030035585.1. Classification (NCBI taxonomy): domain Eukaryota; kingdom Metazoa; phylum Chordata; class Mammalia; order Sirenia; family Dugongidae; genus Dugong; species Dugong dugon. Next base: position 21,587,330 of record CM057481.1, on the reverse strand, counting down.
CCATATGTGCTCACTCGTTTGTACTTTGGTTGTGCTGTCTCACTACATCCACGTTCCATGCCACTTTTCCCATCACCCAAAATAACAAGTCTCTGTGGTCCAAGGCGTACTCCTCTCCCCATAACCACCAATGGACATGAGTCTCTACTTATTTGTTCTTGTCTTCTTATAAAAGAGGGATCATACAATATTTGTCCTTATATGCTTGACTTATTTCACTTAGCATTATGCCCTCCAGATCCACCCATAGTATGATATGTTTCACGGGCTCATCACTGTTCTTTACGGTTAGGCAGTATTCCATCATATGGATGCACCACAATTTGCTCATCCATTCATCCGTTCATGCGCACTTTGGTTGTTTACATTTATTTGCTATTGTGAATAAAGCAGCAATGAATATAGGGGGCATGTGTCTGTTCATGACATTATTTCTAGGTCTCTAGGGTATATCCTTGAAGCCCTGGTGGCGCTGTGGTTAAGAGCTTGGCTGCTAACCAAACGATCTGCAGCTCGAATCCACCAGCTACTCCTTGGAAACCCTATGGGGCAGTTCTACTCTGTCCTATAGTGTCACTATTAGTCAGAACTGACTTACCAGCAATGGGTTTGGTTTTTTTTTTTTTTTTTTTTTTTTTGGTTAGGGTACATACCTAGGAGTGGGATTTCAGCAATGTTTTAATATCCAGTAACAGGGAATATTTATGGTACATCCATACACTGGAATGCTGAGTGGCTGTTGCAAATGATGAGAAGGATTAGAAAGAGAAGCAGGTAACTACTCGTATTGTCTCCACTCGACAGATGAAAACAAGGTTCAGCCATGTCAGGCAACCTGCTCAAAGTCACACCGCTATGGAGCGACGGCCAGGATGTCTGGCTGACCCCTGTCCACGCCGCATCGTCTGAGAGAAGAGGTTATTGTGGCTGGGATTCAGGTTGGATGGCTGGGACTGGGTTGGTGTGCCATAACAGACAAAATGGAATCTTTCACCATTATTTCCGAAGTTTTTCTTCTTTTGCCGGAAAACCTGAGAGGTAATTTTTGAATTCTACTCTTGGGTCTAATGCTTTTCTCTTTGAGAGTTCTCACTTTGACTTCTGAAGGCTTTGAGTGACTTGAGGATTTTAAATACTGGATATTAATATATGCACTCAGAAGGACCAAAACGTACCTTTTTGTTTGAAGATGTAAATTCTGCCTTTTCAAATTCTGCAACTTGTTCTAGTAATTCTCTTGAAGATAAAAGCAAATATGAAAAATGTTACTTAAAATGTATTTGTATCACATACAAAAATAATCAAATCACTGGTACTTTATATCCCACAGAGAACAGAATGAGATGGACAAAAAATGACACTTAGTTACACATGATCGAGAATCCAAACCCCACGGACTCAAATGTGAATCCTCCACTAGCACTCTGCACTCACTGGGTGTACAAAACACACTGCTCGCATTCAACCACAATGCAAATACAAATACGAGCAAACTTTTAGTCAGCTCTGTATCCCCGAGGTGCGATACGGAGACTGCTCTTTTACATAATACACAGTGCTAGCTAGTAGGTGTTCAGAAATGCAAACTGATTTTTAATAGAAAAATGGGATTAGCATACAACATCTACTGAAATGAGTTTCCAGAACAAACATGGTTTGACGGTGATCCACCTTTTGATTTCCTTTGATTTGCAAAGGTCAGAGAGAGCTTACCGCATGAACGGCGGGAATGCCCCTTCCAAGCACTTATTTCCAGAATTTTTTTCCCAGACCCATGTCAGTTTCTAACAGCTTTCCCTCCAGTTACTCACTGTTGCTGAAGTTGAATGGTTTTCCTTCCCCACCCACAGGGCTGTAATCAGTGCCCACTGCTCTTTACAGAGGGCAACACACTCAGAGAACAGCTCACAGGCCCGGGGGTCAGTCTTTCCTATTTCTGGGATGCCTTTTCTTACAATGAGTTGGAACTTCACCAGTGTTATGGCTTTTTTCAATTTCATAAGCTCTTTGATATTGCTCAGACTATAAAAATGTAAGGTTCTATTTTAAAGATATTAAGTACATAATTTTAAATGCAACTATTGAGAAATAAACTTCTAAGACGACCAGACTGAACTGATGGTATTTATGTTTGAATTAATTCCTCAGCTGCTTCGTAATCTTTATTTCTTAGTTGACCTAGCACTAAAGACTGACTGTCATATTATCACGCTAACAAAGCTGCGGTAATGAATAATCAGTGATAGCCTGGAAAGCAACTTCATGAATCTCAAAGGCTTTTGTACTACTAGGAACTGTGGAAACAGAATTCTAAAGGCCACTGGGAGGCACCCACAAGATCACTCAGAAGCTAGCTGCATTTTTCTGCTATCCTCCGCAAATTTTCTCACACAGCAGCTACTGGAGAAAGCAGCAGCCAAGAGGTTCACTGGCTTCTTCTACGGATTTTGCCTGGCCCTCTAATGTCATGATCGCAGCTGCAAACTTTATTACCTGTTTTCAAGTTCCGAGATGTCTGTCTGTAGCTTAAGGTACCACTTCTCAGCTTGTGAGAAGAGCTGCCGCAGGAGTAACACGTTGGTGTAGGCAGTGTTGATGAGCTCAGACTCCACCTCACTGTGAACCACAGCCTGCAGGCCACTTAGGACCTCGGAGACCTCGTCTGTGGTGAAGGTCTCCTCCACCAGCCTGAAAAACAACCATGACCCGAAACTTCTGTATAAACAGCAAAAACAGCAAATAAAATGCAATAAAACTAAGAAACCCACATCTTGTCATCTAAGGGATTAAAAGGTTACAATGAAAATCCCTCTGGGAACTATCGTCTTTACTAGTAAAACAGACTGAAAAGCATTCAAGTTCAATTAATTTTGATGTCTATTCAAATGACTAAATTGGGGCTAATTCTTCAAATGTGTGTACCGTTTAATACAAGTACAGTCTCAGAAATATTCCTAAAACTTCACCTACTTTTTTCTTTAACTTTTCAGTTTTAAATGTTTCTCATTTTTTATTTCAATCTCCACTGGAAGTGTCCTCATCACATTTAATAATTTCAAAAGCCAAGTGGAAGGTATAATTTTTCCTTTTTTATTCTTCTTTACACTTTAATAATTGTATAAACTATTTGCATGAAGAGACCAATTGTTACACCTTGGATGGCTGCTTGCAAGCTTTTAAGACCCAGACACTATGGAATGAACTAGGAGGTAGACCAGAAACACTAGAAACAATATGAGGCCAACTAACTGGGCTATCCCATGAACAGGGATGGGTTACTCAATAAACAAGGTAGGCATGGGCTTGCTTGTGGTTATTTACTAATCTGTAGTACACAGTTCCACCTGTTCTTCATCATATCAACGATGTGGTGAAATCCATATGAAATTGACATTAATTATATTAATCAGCTGTGCAACCATCACACTTAATCAATGAGAATTTTCCATCACCATAAACAGAGACTCAGTGCTTGCTTAAACCTTTTTTTGACGACCCAAGGTCATTATTATGAACAGCAATTAAGGCACTCTGATGCCTAAGTACATTCTCTGGCCATCCCTCAGTGTCTCTAATTAAATTGCTGTTTTCACCAGCTGGGGGTCAGGAAACCAGATTACCAGGTTAGATTAACAGTCTAAGTAGATAATAGTCTCAGGCTGATGGCCTTCCCTACTGAGGGAAGTTCATGGCTTTATGACAGTTGTAGCTCACTCAAAGGCCTGTTTCACTTAAGGTCTTACTTGACATTTGAATGCACCAAAGTCTGATCCTCAAAATAATCTGATGCCCCTTTCTTATTCTCTTATTCAGTCCTTTTCTTTGGTTCCCCCATAATCCTCCAGATCAAATATACATTTTCTAGGACCTTTAACTGTTTTCAATTATTGGTCCAATTGGACTAATTATCACCTCTTGCTACAAATAACTAACAATTTTGACAATTTCAGTACTGGTCAGTAAGCTGGTTTTATGGTTTCTTGCTGCTTTCCCCCTCCTAATTCTTCAACACGAACTGCATATCTTCTTACTAATTGCCATGTCTTATGGCTCTAATCCTTCCATGAATAACTTAATTAAAGTTCTGGAATCTTTAATAACACAACCCAATCATTAATCCACAAGCCCTTTGCAACTTCACTGCCCTTCTGAAACTTTATTATCATCTATGTGGATTTCTGACAATATACTATATTCACTGCCCCCACCACTATCCAATTTCTTGGGTTTCATATACCAGGATGCTTAGTGTAATTTTTCTGAGTGAATAACTGATCACCATACTCCCAGGAACAGTTTGTATAGCCTCTGCTATGGTATCTCCATACTGGCTACCAGAAAGGACCCATGTTCCCATTTGGTTTCCTTAGAGTCTGCTGATACCTGCTCTCCTTGAGATCTTGGAAGCAAGAATCTACCGTTTTGAGTCTCAAGCCTCTTTTTGAACGAGCAAAACGCATATAATTAATAACTTCATTTTGATGGTGGTCATTTAGGCCCAACTCTGCCTGAAAAAGAGAGAAGTAACCTGTTAGTCTTGAAGATGCGATAATAGAACCAACACTGAAAATATCCTGTGGTAGACTGCTAAACGTCTACCAAATGCTGCTCTTCCCCTCTTCCTGGGTGTGTGGCTGTCCAGCTAGACACTTCCCAGCCCTCCTTGCGGTCAGGCATGGTCTCGTGACTACTTCTCAGCAGTGGAATGTGAGCAGAAGAGATGTGGGCCATTCCCAAAGCCTTCACCACACCCTATTTCTCTAAAACCTTGTCTAGGTGGTGACTAGGCTGAACTATGCAGACAACAATGCCCTAGGGGACTGGGGAGCAGCAAGAGAAAGGGACCCGTGTCCCTAAATGTCCTCATGGAGAAGCACTGACGTACTCACCTGAGATGAGCTATGAGATGGCTCAGTGAGAGAGAAATAACCTTTTTTAAGCCACTCTGCGTACCTATTATAGCAACTTAACCGCACCCTACTTAATACAACTGTTAGGGACTGAATTGCGCCCTCCCCCACCAAAACACGTGTAGGAATTCTAACCCCTACACCTGTGGATGTAATGTAATGTAATGACCATGCACAATGCAATCTAATGTAATATAATCAACCTATCAGTTGAGGTCCCACCAGTGTAGGGTAGATCCTGGACCTAATCAGTTCTGAGTTATATAAAGAGCAGCACAGACACAGGGAGTGAGTGCTTCCAGTGTTGCATCTGTTTGTTGAAACATCTCAATTGGTATTCCATCAATTCCTGGGGCCTTGTTTTTCACCAACGACTCAATGCAGCTTGGACTTCTTCCTTAACTACCGTCAGTTCTTGACCATATGCTACCTCCTGAAATGGTTGAACATCAACCAATTCTTTTCGATAAAGTGACTCTTCAAAATGTTAAAAGCAAAGATGTTACTTTGAGGACTTAGGTGCATCTGACCCAAGATAGTATTTTCAATTGTCTCATATTCATGTGAGAGCTGGACAATGAATAAGCAAGACCGAAGAAGAACTGATGCATTTTAATTATGGTGCTGGCGAAGGATGCGGACTATACCATGGACTGCCAGAAGAACGAACAAGTCTGTCTTGGAAGAAGGACAGCCAGAATGCTCCTCAGAAGCGAGGATGGCAAGACTTCGTCTCACGTACTTTGGACATGCTATCAGGAGGGATCAGTCCCTGGAGAAGGACATCATGCTTGGTAAAGCAGAGGGTCAGCAAAAAAGAGGAAGATCCTCAATGAGACGGACTGACACAGCGGCTGCAACAAAGGACAGCAATGACTGATGTGAGGATAGTGAAAGAATGGGCAACATTTCATTCTGTTGCACACAGGGTTGCTCCAAGTCAGAACTGACTCTACAGCACCTAACAACAATCACAGACACGGTGGCACGTGGGGGGAAAACAGACACAATCTGACATCGACAGAGGGAGATGAATCTATAACCCCAGGAACTCCAAGGACTGGCCGCTACTAGAAGCTACAGTAGACAAAGGACCTCTCCCTAGAGCCACACCCTGAATCCAGCCATCTAGCCTCCTGAACTGTGAGAGAATAAAGTTCTGTTCCTTAAAGCCACCCACTTGTGATGTCTGTGTTACAGCAGTACTAGGAAACTAAGACAGCAGCTTTAAAAAATGAATTCGGTTTGGAAATAGCTGTTAATTGATCTTTGTTTTAAATTTAATTTTAAATGATAATTTGACAACTATGAACTAAAGATTAATGAAGTTTGTTTTTATCTTATAGCTGTACCGAAAAGAAGGAAATTATAAAATTGAACATCCAGTGTAGGGGACTAAATGAGTCAGAATTCGATTTATTTTAAGAATAACTTGATTTATCACAGACGTCTTATGGGAGATAAGGTCCAACACCGAAGCCCCCTTTCCACGCTGCCTTCTCACTCTCAGCACCCAAAGGTGCCTCCAACATAGCGGGGCCGAGACCATCAGGCATGATGTCCTTCACCCCCAAACACCCCACCATGGCTTTTCTGTATCCACATACGTCCTTACCTTCTCTGTGCCTTCTCAATTTCCTTAGAACCTAAGTCTGTGAGGGCCAGAACCTTGCCCATCTGGTTCCCTGAGATATCCTCAGTACTCATCATAGTGCCTGGTGGACAGCAGGTATATGTCCAACAAATGAACTTAAGGAGTGCTCCTCCTTTTGAAGGCTGCTCTTTTATGGGGCTTAAATCAGTTCTCTTCCAAACTCCTGGGGGACTTTTACTTAACTAATTATTCCGCTTCTCATTCTCTATAGGTATCTTTCCTTCGGGTTACAGATATGTTTAAGCCTCACTCATCCTAAAAAAAAAAGAAACTCGAGTTTCCCTCTAGCTACCACACCCTTCTCCACTTCCCTTCTACTCCTGATATTTCCATTTTACCATCTAATCTTTAAACCCATATGTTATTCAAACTGCTTTTGTAAAGCTCACTAGCAACTTCCCAATTACAAATCCAACTAACCAGGCCAATGCCTTGCTCTTAACTGACCTGCTACACTTTTTGGCTTCATCCCTACGCTTCCCCTTTTTTTTTTTTTTTAAATATCTCATTCGTAGACTTTTCTTTTTAGGCTTGCCTCTTAAAACCCAGGGCTCTGTTCTTGGGCCTTACTCCTCCCACTCTGTATCCTCTCCTTGGTGATATAAATTATCTCAAGGTTTCAACTCCTGTCTGCATGCATATGACTCTCCAGTGTATCAGGCTGAGCTGCAGATTCATATCCAACTGCCTGACGGACAGCTCCACCCAAGTCTTTCTTTCCATATTGTTTTTAATTGCTTTACAACTCAAGATGTTAAAGTTGAATAATTTAAGAACTACCCAGGACCTCCGATGCTTTTTAATGGCTATTTATTCAGTAGGCTAATGTTTCACAACAAGCAGCTGAGATATCCTGACCCATGTAGATGAATACACTTGTCTTAAATCTCATGACTGTATTTTATTCCATTAATCCCGCAATTACGCTTTTGTCTTAGGGCTGGGAAATGTGAATGGAAAGAAGGAAGAATTTTCTTATGTTTTGGTTTACACTGATTTTTAGTCAACTCCCCAAACTAATGCTGAACATTAGGAATAACAATAGCAATGATGATAACAGCTAAAATTCACTCAGAGCTTATAACATGCCAGGTACGTTATAATCCTCATTACCACCCTATGAAAAATGTGGTATTCTTCCCAGTTAATAGACAGAAAACAGAGGTACAGAGAAGAAACTTGTCCCAGACTACTGAAATGGTAAGTGGTAGAATGGGGATTAGAAACAGGTAATCTAATTCCAGAGCCCACAATGAACCTCACTGGCTCAAATCCTTTTCAGAAATACGGCAAAATTTAAACAAATAGAACATATACATGTTATAGTTGAATATGCATCTGAGTTGACCAAGAAGACAAATTTCCACTAGGCATTAAAAACAAAGAAACGAACTAAAAAGTCATATATATTAGAGATAATGATACCTGTTATAGTCACATTAGTATAGCTGAGGATATTCTGTAATTTGGAAATATGTTGAAATAATGTCACAATTTGCTAAAAAAATGTAAGCCACGAACACAAATTCTCAATCATTCTTCATTGTCTATGGCATTAAATCTACAATCTTCAGCGCTCAAAACCCTGAACTTTCTCCAACCCTGTTGCCCAGGATTCTACTATATGAATGCTCTACTTTTAGCCAAACCAGTCTGCTTATCAGCCTTGAAACATGACTTAATATTTCCTGCCTTGACTTTTACTCATGTTACTCTGATCCTTGCTTTAAAAATGCCTCTCCATTCCCGTTCAAGAATCTCAATCTTACGCGGTGGTGGGTTGGCAAATGTTGAACATCTGGCTCTCTGAGGTGTGGGAGGAGGAGCTCTAATTTGTGGAACTTGCTGATCTTCCTAGTGTGACTACTCCCATCATGTGATGTGACCGGATGCAGAGCTAAGAAGAGATGTGGACGACTTTCACCAGCTGGTACTGGCATGCTCTAGCACACCACTGAATTCCTCCCCATCCTTCAAGCCCTCACCTGTTCTCCCTGCTCCATGAAGCCTCCCGATCCACCTCAGTAACTCTAGTTTTGCCTTCCTTTAAAAACAATTATTTCTGCTACTCATTTGGCACCACCACAGACAGACTGATGACTACTGTGTACCATTCGTCATCTGTTTTCTTTTTTTCCAGGTGTTGCTTCTCCAACTAGATTGTAAGCTTTGTGAGGGCATGAGTCACTGCTTACACCACACAGCACCTAGCACAATACCTTGTGCACAGTACGTGGCCAAATCCTATTCGTTAACTATTTTCTCGTGCCAAGCAGAGTTAAGAATGTCCTAGGACCAAGAAAAAAAAATTACTCAAACTGAGAAAGATGAAATTTAGGACAAAGGGCAGAAAAGTCCCTCTAAAATAGATAGGAACAAGGGAAGGAAGCAGAACTGGACAGCTGAGTTCAGCAGGAAAAACAGCATTAGTCTAGAAAAAGGCCATTCACAAACCTTGCTTTCTCGTATGTGCACAGGCTTCAAGCCATTATGGAGGAAAAGGAAGAGGCTGATGTGTGGCATGAATAGACAAAGTACCGGGTTAAAAACCAGGTTTAAGTCTCGTTCCATAGCTATGTACTGATGTGACCATCACCGAGTCACTTAACCTCACCAACACCAGTTTCCTCATCTGTTAAATGAGAGATATATATATACACATATATAGAGTCAGCTCTAAAATATTTAGAAACAATGGAAAGCATCCAAATAAGGAAATCAGAATTTTTAAGTTTTGTTGCAGAAATGTTCTATTCAATTATTAGAAAGAGCTGAAAACAGAGCAAGAAATCCTATCGGAGCAGAAAGCTAGTGTCTTGAAATAGTGTCAAGAAATGGTGGTAGGGGTGGGATGGGGGTGGTTCCCTGCTCTGAACCACGCCCACAAAGCCATATACAATTTCACAATGAGGAGGATAAGGAAGAAACTAATGATAAAAAATGAGCATAAGGTAATAAACCTATCACATACTGAGTGTTTAATATTTTAACAGGCACTGTGCTATTTATTGTATATGCATTATCTGATTCATTGTTTAAACAATCCTAGGATAATTATTATTATCTGCAATTAACTAAGGAAAAAACTGAGCCTGTTGTTAGTGGAAAGGAATGAGAGTAGAAGGGAACAGATGTCAATTTGCTGTAACATTATCAGTTTTTCAACTTGTTCTCATGAAATTTTGGGGGAATCAAGAGAATGAGTGGGTCAGGCTCTAAGCTCAAGGAGGGTACAGTGGTGTTTTGTTCACGGCTTTACACTCAGCTCCAAGTCAGTGCCTGGAACATGTTGTTGTGTGCCGGTCCAGTCGATTTTGACTCATAGCGATTCCATATGACAGAGTGGAATTGCCTCATAGAGTTGCCCAGGCTGTAATTTTTACAGAAGCAGATTGCCAGGTCTTTTCTTAAGCGGAGCCACTGGTGGGTTCAAACCCTCGACCCTTCAGTTAGCAGCTCATCGCTTAATCACTGTGCCACCAGGGCTCCTTGCTTTGAACGTAGGTAAGCTCAATAGGGACACTGGTTGCTGAGGAGATACTTCAGTAGCCCATTTAAGTAGTGCCCCCAACTCTGGTTCCATTCCTTTTTCTGAACACTTCAGTACTGTGCATTGCTCTAAGTATGATTGCTATTTAAACTGGCATGCTATATCCGCTGGGGGAATTAGAGGGATATGTGGATTAGTGGCATACAAGAAAAACTGGTCTTTTCGGAACGGATCAAAACAACGGAAACATCACCTAAGTTTACTCAGCTGCGAAATACGTAGAAAGTTGGATTCAATCACTTTCTTCCTACTCGGCTAGTTAATTTGTTTATGCACCCAAAGGAAGGTGGGTGCGGGGCTGGGGGTGCTGTGTGTGGGCATCTGTATAAGACAGAAAGAGGACAAGAGCTTGGAGCATCGTCAGGAACACAGTGCTCCTGCCCTGCGCCTTCTGTTTGCAGCGGTTCCCTTTGGCTCTCTTCACCCGTCACCTGCGAGGTGCGACTTGGCCCGGGCCCCCCAGCAGAAGCGAGGAACGAAGCTACGCGGCGGACCGAGGCTGCTGGAGAGAGCTTCAGCCAGGATTATTCCGAATGGGTTTCGGCCGGAGGTTAACCGATCCCTTCCCCCCGCGCCCGGCGCAGCCTCCCTCCTCGGAGAAGCCCAGAAACGGGACTCAGACCCGTCCCAGGCCATGCCATCGCTCGGGGCCCACCCACTCCGCGCCTCCAGCGCCGACCGCAGCTCTCTCCTCCGAGAGGTGCGGCGCGAGCGGGTGGGCTACTCACCATGGCAGCAGGCTGAACCACAAGCTGGAGAGGCCGAACGGGGAATCGGGAAGGGTGGCCGGACCGCAAATAAAGGGGAGGGAGGGCGGGTTGTTTAGAAGCCTCCCGTTGCTATTGGAAACGGAGGCACGTGGTCTTGAAGTTTTGCATTCTCATTGGCATTCAAGATCACGCGACAGGAAGTAGAGCGTGACGGGCACACTGTCGCATGCGCATTCTCTTCCAGACGAGAAAATCCCGCCTTTTCATGCCACGTTAGCTCTGGGAGCTGGCCGCGGTTGCCAAGGGTAACGGCTAGGGAGGCGTTACCTCGGGCCCTGATGAACTTCGATACCCTTGATCCTTCAGGCCTGGGCTGCAGGTTTTGTGCCACATTTCCTGCGGCCTGGCGCCCCCGAGGGCGGTGACTTGGAGGGCCATTCCCGATCTTCCAACGGCTTCACGGATTGTGGGCAGCGCCCCAGATTTATTTCTCTCGTGGAGTTTCTACCAGAGCGTCAAGGTGGCAGACATCCCCAGCGCTACCAGAGCCCTGGATAGAGGCCTGAGCTTTGAACAACCCTCCCCTATCCCTCCCCAACATTTTTCTTTTCATAGTCCTGCTAAAAATCTCTAATTTTGCCCGTTGTCTTAGTTATCTAGTGCTGCTACGACAGAAATACCACACACAAGTGGGTGGCTTTAACAACAGAAATTTATTTTCTCACAGTTTAGGAGGCTAAAACCCACTGCCATCTAGCTGATTCTGACTCACAGAGACCCTACAGGACAGAGCAGAACTGCTGCATAGGGTCTCCAAGGCTGTACATCCTTACAGAAGCAGACTGCCACATCTTTCTCCTGAGAAGCGACTGGTGGGTCCCAAGAACCAAACTTAGGGTTAGCTGAGCGCTTAACCACTGCACCACCAGGTCTCTGAATTCAGAGTGCTGGCTCTAGAAGGCTCTGTCTGCTCTGAGGGAAGGTCCTTGTCTCTTTTCAGTTTCTATTCCTAAATTCCTTGGCGATCAGGTGCCACGTATCTCCCCCTCCATTTGTGCTTGCTTAATCTGCTCTTTTTATATCACAAAAGAGATTGATTTAAAACACATCTGTCACTAATACTGCCGCATTAACGTAACAAAAAAAAACCATTCCCAGATGGGATTATAACCACAGGTATAGTAAAACAAACAAAAAACCGTTGCCACTGAGTCGATAGTGGTTAGAATTGACAACACATATTTTTGCGGGACACAATTCAATCCATAATACATGTCCTCCTTAAAAAGAAGCAAAAAAAAAAACAACGCAAATGGTATTAGTTTCCAAAAGAGCCATGATTTTCAAATTATTATGCTCAGAATTGTCAGGGAAGTTTGTTGAATAAATATCTGCCCTAGCCTCATCCCACAAATTGATTCCCCTCAAAGTCTAATTTGGGTCCTTGGAATCTGCAGTGTTTACTGACCTTCCAGGAGTGATCAGAGTTCACTCTTTAAGAAATGCTCCACTGGAAGAGACAAAGATGTAGAAGCTGACTGATTATCATAAATAGCAGAGGCTTGGGGCTGGGTGGGCAAAGTCCATTGAGTGGGCATTTCGGCAGCCTCAAAAGACAAAAACGTGAGCCAGATCCGATCCCTGGGGAGGCAATGGATAAGGTAAAAAGTTGAGCTCAGTGCCATGTTGTTGTTGTGAGGTGCCGTCGGGTCAGTTCCGACTCATAGCCACTTGATGTACAGCAGAACGAAACACGGCCTGGTCCTGCACCATCCTCACAATTGTTGTTATGCTTGAACCCATTGTTGCAGCCACTATGTCAGTCTGTCTCATTCAGTGTCTTCCTCTTTTTCGCTGACCCTCTACTTTACCAAGCATAATGTCTTTCTTCAGGTGCTAGTCTCTCCTGATAACATGTCCAAGGTATATGAGATGAAGTCTCGCCATTCTTGCTTCTAAGTTGCATTCTGGCTGTACTTCTTCCAAGGCGGATTTGTTCGTTCTTCTGGAGGTCCATGGTATATTCAGTATTCTTCACCAATAACATAATTCAAAGGCGTCAATTCTTTTTCGGTCTTCCTTATTCATTGTCGAACTTTTGCATGCCTATGAGGCAATTGAAATACCATAGCTTGGATCAGGCGCACCTTAGTCCTTAAGGTGACAGCTTTGCTTTTTAACACTTTAAAGAAGTCTTTTGCAGCAGATTTGCCCAGTGCATCGTCTGATTTCTTGACTGCTGCTTCCACGGGTGTTGATTGTGGATCTGAGTAAAATGAAATTCTTGACAACTTCACTCTTTTATCATGATGTTGCTTATTGGTCCAGTGGTGAGGATTTTTGTTTTCTTTTTCTTTGTTTATTGTTGTAGTTTAAGTGAAAGTTTACATTTCATGTTAGTCTATTATACAAAAATTTATACATATGTTGTTATGTGACCCTAACTGCTCTGCCTGTCCTGTGACAGCACACTCCTCCTTTCCACCCCGGATTTCCCATGTCCATTCAACCAGCTCCTAACCCTCTCTGCCTTCTCATCTCACCTCCGGACGGAAGCTGCCCGTTTAGTCTTGTGTATCTGCTTGAGCTAAGAAGCACACTCTTCACGAGTATCATTTTATGGATTTTTGTCGTCTTGATGTTGAGGTATAATCCATATTGAAGGCTGTAGTCTGTGACCTTCATCAGTGAATGCTTTAAGGCCTCCTCACTTTCAGCAAGCAAGGTTGTGCCATCTGCATGTTGCATGTTGTTAATAAGTCTTTCTCCAATCCTGATGCCCAGTTCTTCTTCATATAGTCCAGTTTCTCAGATTATTTGCTTAGCATACAGATTGGATAAGTATGGTGAAAGGATATAACCCTGACACATACCTTTCCTGACTTTAAACCATGCACTATCCCCTTGTTCTGTTTGAACGACTGCCTCTTGGTCTATGTACAGGTTCCTCATGAGGACACTTACGTGTTCTGGAATTCCCATTCTTCACAGTGTTATTTTTGAATTATCTTCAGCAAAATTTTACTTGTGTGTGATATTAATGATATTGTTCAATAATTTATGCATTCTGTTAGATCACCTTTCTTTGGAATGGGTACAGATAACGGATCTCTTCCGGTTGGTTGGCCAGGTAGCTGTCTTTCAAATTTCTTGACATAGACTAATGAGTACTTCCAGCGCTGCATCCATTTGTTGAAACATCTCAATTGGTATTCCGTCAATTCCTGGAGCCTTGTTTTTCACCAATGCCTTCAGGGCAGCTTGGACTTCTTCCTTCAATACCATCCGTTCTTGATCATATGCTACCTGTTGAAATGGTTTTATGTTGACCAATTCTTTTTGGTACAATGACTCTGTGTATTCCTTCCATCTTCTTTTGATGTTTCCAGTGTCATTCAATATTTTCCCTGTAGAATTCTTCAACATTGTAATTCGAAGCTTGAAATTTTATTTCAGTTCTTTCAGCTTGAGGAATGTACAACGCTGTCAGTGCCATTGACACTGAAATAAGAAGGAGCTACTAGCTTTCTGAGAGTCTGGAAGCCTTAGAATGGAGGAGAGGATATCTGACAAAAAAAAAACCACAAAAAACCAAGTTGCCATCAAGTAGATCTCAACTCCTGGCAACCCCATGTGTGTCAGAGTAGAACTATGCTCCACAGGGTCTTTAATGGTTGATGTTTCAGAAATTGATTGCCAGGTCTTTCTTCTGAGGGGCCTCTGGATGAATTCCAACTTCCAACCTTTCAACCATTTACACAACCCAGGGACTCCTAAGGTAACATACAGATAATGCTTTTTGGGTTTGTGTTGATTTTGATCATTCCAAAGTACAACTTAAAAATGGATTACAATCATGTGATTTTTAGATCTAGAAGAGATTTTAGAGGCCACCTGGTTCCACCTGCTTGATTTACAGATGAAGAGACTGAGAGAGACGAGGTCACATGTCCAAAGACTCAGAGGGCTAGATGGGGCATCTGAAGCTTGAGTCTGTGATGAAAACGAATACAAATACATTTTCAAGAGCAAAACCAGAAGGCAGGTGTGAACTATTCTGGTACAGCAGGTGTTAGATTAGTTTCTGGTTTCAAGAATTTCATTTTTCTTTTAGTTTCCTGCCACATTCAGTTTATTCAACATAAATGATACACTAAATTATGTACTAAGCTGAGTAGTTGTTCCGAGCCCTCAGCCCAATACTTTTCAAAGTAAACTTGAAACTTTCATTGCCAAAAAAGATGGTGGCAGATAAATTCTTTAGAACAAATCTAACTTAGGGATGGTTTCTTTAGAAAAAGAGAGTGATGAAAACATGTTTATATTAGTTAAAGGGTTAATGAAGTAAAATGGAAAGAATTAAAATGGATAATCTTCCATTCAGACAAAGTAAGAGCTGGGAGGAAACAGTATTTTCAGATGAGCAATGACAGCTCAGAAAAGTAAAGGGTCTTGCCCAGGAGTACAGGCAGCAGAACCAGGTCTGGAATCCAGATCCCACGATTACTACAACGGTTTCTGGACCATTTGGCCCCACCCAGGTACAGGTAACAGGGCGTTCCTTCCCACGCTTAAATTATCCCTTTGGATATAAGACCCCCACCCTGTTTAGAGGAACTTATGAATGTGCCAGGAGTATTGAAAATAGGGGACAGAGGGGCAGTTTTCCAATTTAGATGGGGCTTGCAAAGTCTTGGGACACAGTCAGGAGTCCTTCACTTGGACAGTCAGGGATGATGTGCAGACAATTGCTGAAGGAAGGCTCTCAAGCCTCAGGGACAAGACCAGCTGGCAGAGCTGGCCTGCATGAAACCTAGAACACTGCCAGGCAGGGAAGGACTGTCTGGAGTCATTGGCTTGGCTATACCCAACTTCACTTTGGCTGGGCTCCCTGTCCTTGGCTCCCCAGTAGCATCTGAAAAGAATCTCTGTCTCCCATAAGCCTCACAAAGGAAGGTTCTCTCATCCTCCATCAGAACCCCCCTTCCCCCCAAGCTCAGTTACATTTCTACTTTACCATGTTGCCTCTCACAGTTTTGTTCAGTGAGTGTTAATAATGGTTTAATAATAACGGTTTCCATTTATGCAGTGTCTACTATGGGTTGGACACGTCCCTCAGTGGCACAAACTGTTTGTGCTCGAGTACTAGCCTAAAGGTTGGCAATTCAAACTCACCCTAAAAGATTACAGCCAACGAAACCCTATGAAGCAGTTCTGCTCTGTAACACATAGGTTGCCATGAGTGGGAATCGACTCAACGGCAGTGGGTTTTTTCTTTTTCTTTTTTTATGGCTTTGTTGTTGTTAGGTGCTGTCAAGTCAGTTCCGACTCGTAGTGACCCTATGGACAACAGAACGAAACACTGCTCAGTCCTGTGCCGTCCTCACAATTGTTATGTTTGAGCCCATTGTTGCAGCCACTGTGTCAATCCATCTTGTTCAAGGTCTTCTTCTTTTTCGCTGACCCTTTACTTTACCAGGCGTGATGTCCTTCTCAATGGACAGGCCCCTTTGGATAACATGTCCAAAGTACGTGAGACAAAGTCTCACCATCCTCACTTCTAAGGAGCTCTCTGGCTGTATTTCTTCCAAGACAGACTTGTTCATTCTTCTGGCAGTCCATGGTATATAAAACTGCCACCACCTGTCTGTCAGTTTTATGTGTCAGACACATTTTATGCCAATAGTAAATCTTCACAATCTTTGGCTGTTTCTTTCTTCAGTATTCACTGAGTTCTCCCAGTGTGAAAGTCATTTTACTAGGTATTATGAGTGGAAGATAAAGAAAGGAGTTTTATAAACACTTTTATGACATTTAAGTAAAGAAAGCTGTCCATCAGTTTGCATTTCTGAGGAAAGTTAAATGTATTTTCCCACAGGCAAACTCCTGTGCTTGCTAAGTGCCATTAATGTAGGGGAACCCAAGGAGTGGGTGGATAATGCAAATATTTCATTTGTGAGGATGTTTGTGGCTTGGAGATTTTTACAGTTGTTTTTTGAAACTGCAACAGCTAGTTATTTTAATTTAAATTCTATTTTAATCTAAAATCTCCAGTACTGAGGAGGTTATGCTATCACTGTTAGCCAATCTACCAGAGTTAAATGTCTTAACTGGTGTCAGCAGATAAGAACATGTATTTTCGGTCTTAAATTGATGCATTTGGCTCAAGAAAAGGCTGACCTCCTGCTTCGGGTTGTTTACTAACTTGAGTTCATCACAAAGAAAACAATCTGAACTGTGACGGAAAACAGATTCGCCTTACTTTACAGTGAGCCTCTAAGGCTGACTCCATTGTTTTAAAATTGCTGTGACAATTTGAAAAGTGTGTATGTGTGTGTGTATGTAAGTTTGGAGACATGGGATGGAAGGCATACAGACAAGAGCTTTATGTACCTTTCAACATAGTTCAAGATAAATAAAACAAATAAAAGTAAATAAATAAATTTAATATATAATAAGTACTTTAAAAGAATATTATAATATATGACATAATATAAATATATAATATGAATAAGCATATAAATAAACACAAATAAAAGATAAGATTAAAAAGCTGAGACTCTTATGTGCTTGTAAATTACTCCAAAAAACCCATTGCCATTGAGTCGGTTCTGACTCCTAGTGACCCTATAGGACAGAGTAGAATTGTCCCATAGGGTTTCCAAGGCTGTAATCTTTATGGAAGCAAACTGCCACGTCTTTCTCTCATGGAGCGGCTAGTGGGTTCCAACTGCTGAACTGGTTGTTAGCAGTCCAGCGCTTAACTATTGTGCCACTAGGGCTCACCGTATAAATTACTAACCCATAATCCTCTGCTGTAGAGTCCATTTAGACTCGTTGCCACCCTATAGAGTAGAACTGCCCCATTGGGTTTCCAAGGAGCGGGCGGTGTATTTGAACTGCTGACCGTTCGGTTAGCAGCCAAGCTCTTAACCATTGTGCCACCAGGGCTCATAGATTACTAGTTGGTCATAATACCAGGGTGACCAGTTTCTGGGTGCTTGCAACATAAACTTGACAAAAGGAGAAATGGGAAGGTGACTATGGCCTTCTTAGAGGTGTTTATGCATTCACTCTTTCTGCCACTACTTACTGAGCACCCATTGTGTACCCGGTTTTGTGGCCATGATGGTGAGAATCTGAAAGAAGAGTGGAGGGACTCAGGATGTTCCAGCTGTCTCTACTCTAGAGATCTTTGGGCTGAGCAAGAGTTGCTGGGTGAGATGGGTGAGTGGGGGACTAAGGTGAGGCTTTACTTAAGTAAAAGGAATAATACTAGGATTAAGTAAAACTACAAGTGGTACACAGAAAAGGAAAAAATCTTGAAGGTGATATGAGAAAGAGCAAAGTTGGAGAAACACTGAACTGTTGTGTGCTATAGAATTGATTCAGACTCTTAGTAACCCTAGAGGACAGAGTAAAACTGCCTCATGGGGTTTCCCAGGCTATAATCTTTACAGAGTTAGCAGGTGGGAAATGGTTAGGGGAAAATCATTTTGGAAATTCTCTTGAAGGCAGAATCTTTGGAGTATGGCTTCTTGCGTGTAATTCTACCATGGTTCTCTGCAACTTCCCTTACCCTGCTCAGTTACAACTGAGAAAGTAGCCAAGACTTTGAAGAAAGGAAGACCAAGGATTAATGGACTCTTCACAGGACTTATGGTATTTGAGTAGGTCTTCAGTGGGCAAAGGGTTCCTGGGTGGCACAACTGGTTAGTGCTGTCAGTTAGTGCTACTGACTAAAAGGTTGGTGGTTCCAACCCATCCAGCAGGTCTGTGGAAGAAAGGCCTGGTGATCTGCTTCTGTAAAGATTATTGTTGTTGTTAGGTGCCATCAAGTCTATTCCAACTCACAGTGATCCCATGTACTACAGAACGAAACACTGCCCGGTCCTCTGTTGTCCTCATAATCCTCATTATGCTTGAGCCCATTGTTGCAGCCACTGTGTCAGTCCATCTCTGAGGGTCTTCCTCCTTTTTGCTGACCCTCTCCTTTACCAAGCATGATGTCCTTCTCCAGGAATTGTTCCCTCCTGACAACATGTCCAAAGTATGTGAGACAAAGTCTCGCCATCTTTGCTTTTAAGGAGCATTCTGGCTGTACTTCTTCCAAGACAGCTTTGTTCACTCTTCTGGCAGTCCATGGTATATTCAATATTTTTTTCTGTTATATTCAATATTTTTTGCCAACACCATAATTCAAAGGCGTCAATTCTTCTTTGATCTTCCTTATTCATTATCCAGCTTTTGCATGGCTACAAGGCGACTGAAAATATCATGGCTTGGGTCAGGCGCACCTTAGTCCTCAAAGCGACATCTTTGCTTTTTTAACCCTTTAAAGACGTCTTTTGCAGCAGATTTACCCAACACAATACGTCCTCTGATTTCTTGATTGCTGCTTCCATCGGTGTTGATTGTGAATCCAAGTAAAATAGAATCCTTGACAACTTCAATCTTTTCTCCATTTATCATAATGTTGCTTATTGGTCCAGTTGTGAGGATTTTTGTTTTCTTTATGCTGACATGCAGTCCATACTGAAGGCTGTAGTCTTTGATTTTCACAATAAGTACTTGAAGTCCCCTTCACTTTCAGCAAGCAAGGATGTGTCATCTGCATATTGGCAAGTTGTTAAAGAGTATTTCTCCAATCCTGATTCCTCCAGTCTTCTGTATATAGTCCAGCTTCTCAGATTATTTGCTCAGCATACAGATTGAATAACTACAGTGAAAGGATACAACCCTGGTGCACATCTTTCCCGACTTCCATGCAGTATCCCCTTGTTCTGTTGGAACAACTGCCTCTTGTCCTATGTACAGGTTTCTCATGAACACAATTAAGTGTTCTGGAATTCCCATTCTTTGCAATGTTATCCATAATTTGTTATGATCCACACAGTCTAATGCCTTTGCATAGCCAATAAAACACAGGTAAACATCTTTCTGCCAAGATTCATCTGACATCAGCCATGATAGCCCTTAATCCACGTCCTCTTCTGAAACCCTCTTGACCTCTGGCAGTTCCCTTTGGATGTACTGCTGCAACAATTTTTGAATTATCTTCAGCAAAATTTTACTTGTGTGTGGTATTGATGATACTGTTTGATAATTTCTGCATTTTATTGAATCACCTTTCTTTGGAATGGGCACAAATATGGATCTCTTCCAGTTGGTTGGCCAGGTAGCTGTCTTCCAAATTTCTTGACATGGATGACAGAGCACCTCCAGCACTGCATCCATTTGTTGAAACATCTCAATAGGTGTTCTGTCAATTCCTGTAGCCTTGTTTTTCGCCAATATCTTCAGTTCAACTTGGACTTCTTCCTTCAGTACCATCGGTTCTTGGTCATATGCTCCCTGATGAAATGGTTGAACACTGACAGTCCTTTTTGGTACAGTGACTCTGTGTATTCCTTCCATCTTCGTTGGATGTTTCCTGTGTTGTTCAATATTTTCCCTGTAGAGTTCTTCAATATTGCAACTTGAGGCTTGAATTTTTTCTTCCATTTTTTTGGCTTAAGAAATGCTGAAGGTGTTCTTCACTTTTGGTTTTCTAGATCCAGATCTTTGCACGTTTCATTATAATACTTTCTTTTATCTTCTCGAGCCACCCTTTGAAATCTTCTGTTCAGCTTTTTTACTTCATCATTTCTTCCATTTGCTTTAGCTACTCAATGTTCAAAAGCAAGTTTCAGACTCTCTTCTGACATCCCTTTTGGTCTTTTCTTTCTTTCCTGTCTTTTTAATGACCTTTTGCTTTCTTCATGTATGATGTCCTTGATGTCATTCCACAACACGTCTGGTCTTCAGTTATTAGCGTTTGATGCATCAAATCTATTCTTGAGATGGTCTCTAAATTCAGGTGGGATATACTCAAGGTTGTATTTTAGCTCTGTGGACTTGCTTTAGTTTTCTTTAGCTTCAACTTGAACTTGCATATGAGCAGTTGATGGTCTGTTCCGCAGTTGGCCCTTGGCCTTGTTCTGACTGATGATATTGAGCTTCTGCATTGTCTCTTTCCACAGATGTAGTCAGTTTGATTCCTGTGTATTCCATCCAGCGAGGTACACATGTATAGGCACCATTTATATTGTTGGAAAACGGTATTTGCAATGAGTAAGCCGTTGGTCTTGCAAAATCCTATCATGCGACCTCTGGTGTCATTTCTGTCACCAAGGTCATATTTTCCAACTACTGATCCTTCTTCTTTGTTTCTAATTTTTCATTCCAATCACCAGTAATTACCAATGAAACTTGATTTCATGTTTGATCGATTTCAAACTGCAAAAGTTGGTAAAAAAAAAACCTTCAATTTCCTCATATTTGGCACTAGGAGTTGGTGCATAAATTTGAATAATAGTTGAATTAACTGGTCTTCCGTGTAGGCATATGATATTATCCTATCACTGACAGCATTATACTTCAGAATAGATCTTGAAATGGTCTTTTTGACAATGAATGAGATACCATTCTTTTTCAATTGTCATTTCCAGCGTAGTAGACCATCTGACTGTCTGATTCAAAATGGCCAATACCAGTCCATTTCAGCCCTCTTATCCCTAGGATATTGATCTTTATGCGCTTCATTTCATTTTTGATGACTTTCAATTTTCCTAGGTTCATACATTCCCTGTACTGATTATTAATGGATGTTTGCAGCTGTTTCTTCTCATTTTGAGTCGTGCCACATCAGCAAATGAAGGTCCCGAAAGCTTGACTCAATCCGTGTCATTAAGGTCGACTCTACTTTAAGGAAGCAGCTCTTCCCTAATTGCATTTTGAGTGTCTTCCAACCTGAGGGGCTCATTTTCCAGCACTATATCAGACAATGTTCTGCTGTTATTCGTAAGGTTTTCACTGGCCAGTTTTTTCAGCAGTAGACCACCAGGTCCTTCTTCCCAGTCTGTCTTAGTCTGGAAGCTCAGCTGAAACCTGTCCACCATGGATGACCCTGCTGATATTTGAAATACCAGTGGCATAGCTTCCAGCATCACAGCAACACACAAGCCACCACAGTAGGACAAACTGACAGACTCGTGGGGCTGTAAAGACTACAGCCAAGAAAATCTTATGGAGCTCATTTCTACTCTGTAACACATGCTGTTGCCATGAATTGGAATTGACTTGATGTCAATGGATTTTGGCCAGTGCGTGAGAGGCTATTTTTATATAGTTTGGTGTTTGCTCTTTCGATTAATTGGTTTCAAAATAATCTAGTGACAGGCAGAGTATTGGGGGTTGCTGAAAAATTTGATTAGTGGAATCACTATCACGTGTATTAAAGGAGGTTAGGCAAGGAAGTGGTTCACCATCAACTCCATTTAAGATTGTGTGGATGAAGGCAACTACTCTGTCCTGTAGGGTGGCTATGAGTTGGAATCGACTTGATGGCAAACAACAACCACGTTTTGACTCCATCCGCTTTTAATGTTGCTGGGTAAGCTTTGCAGACTGGCCAGGTGGAGGTCAGATAAATTCCCTCCAATCCTGGAAAGACATCCTGCCCTTAGTGGACGCCAGTGCACATACTCATGAGGGGGCTGATAATTTGTGCCTCCTTCATAGTCACTTACTGATCCTTGAGCTAAGCTTCTCTCAACCAGCTCTTGTCTCTAGTTATCCTGCTGCTGCCTGTCCTCCATCAGCTGTCTTCTGCCAATATCTGGATCATCTACTCATTCAAGGGTACTTGTTGAGGCCTTGCGGCACCTGGCTTCACCTGTCCTGCCATCCCTGATGGATGACTCACCTAATAGCCTGCTTCTCTGTCTGCTGCTCTCCAGCAACATTTACCTCCCGTCACTTCAGCCCCTCCTCAGCTCTCCACCACTCACCACAGCCAGGAGCTGCTTCTTTGCAAAGCTGAAACCTTGAGCTCAGAGATGCAAAGCCAAAACGTTGAGCTCGGAGACATCCCTCTTTGATCATTACCAAGTCTCAGGCTGCTGTTCCAACTCCCTTACTCCCATCAAATCCACCCCTCTGACCTGATCGTGACCTAACCGTGATCTTTTGACCTTCTATTTTTTCTGGTCTACGGGTGACTCACTTCTCTTGGTGGCAAGTCGGGACCTCCTCCTAATCACTCAGCCATGAGAAGTTTCTACCCACCAGTTGACTCTGGCAACACCAGCTTGACTGATTCCAGCCTCACATTTATCGAGTCAGCCGTTTTTTTTTTTTTTTTTTTTGGTTCCTGCTCCAAAACTAGAAAAATCACATAACCAACTATACTGGCTTTACTGGCTTCATAAAAACGTTATGATCTTTTTTAAATTTTCCTCTGGGCTTGAAAGCTCCTGAGATACTCTGAGTCAGCTCCTGGTCAGCTTCTCTAAAATGGCAGCCTCGTAAAGATTTCTGGGTCCTCAGGAGTTCATCTCCTTCTTTCGTCTTCAATCCTACAGATGAGTCACCTTGGACTTCTCTCCAACGGTAAGCTGCCTTGATGAAATACCCCTGCATTTCCGCTCAAAGTGAGTATCTTCATCCGTAAGTGAAGAAATCTTCACAGATTATAAACACACAGTTTTGGCTAGGGCATGGAGAAACACAACACTCTTGAAAACTCTCAGTAGGAGGATAACGTAATATGTCTTCTTTGAAGGGCAACTTGGAAATACCTATCAAAACCGAAAATGCACATGCCTTGCGATCCAGCAATCTGCCTTCACTTCTAAGGATTTGTCTAAGGGAAAACAAAACAAAACAACTACAGCCCAAAGATGTGTGCACAGAGATGTTTACTGCAGCTTTGTTTGACAGTTAAATTGTTCCTCTTCTGGGAGAACGATTAAATAATTTATGGTGCGATAAAGTGAAATTTTCTGCAGCTGGCAAAAAAGAATCAGGAAGGATCCCTGTGTACTGACCTGGATGGATGCCCATAATATTTAATAGAGTGAGAAAATCGGGTTGGAGACTAATAGTCATAGTAAGATCCCCGTTTTATAAACATACATAGGAACGTATTTGAAAAGGAAAAACAATACATTCTTACCCCCAAATCTGGGGAAGGGTAATAGAGTGGCAGTGGGCATTGGGGGGGCGGGCAGTTGATCTCTACTTTATACATGTCTATAATTGTTTGAATTTCCTTATTAAGCAGGCATTACTTTTATCATTTAATTATGCAAAGAGAAAATAAAAGAATAGCAGATACAAAAGACCCTTGGTTGCATTTGTCATTGTTTTATGTGTTCACCACAATCAAGATACTGCCCTCTGAAGGCCAGGCCTCATTTTTGTTCTCTTTAAATAAGAAATGAGGCAGACATTTCAGGCCACCGAGACACCTAGACAAAGACCACACAAAGGATCATGCCCTTTCCCCTTTATTCTTTACTCTGAACTCTCTTGTCAACATTTAGATATTTTCACTTAGGCAGCTTTCTTTTTCCTTCTTCTTCAAATGGCAGAGCAGACCCAGGCCATCCACCTTGGAGGTGAGGTGGGCAGAGCAGACCAGAGGGCTTTCCTGGAGGTTGGTTGATTGTTTCATAACCCCTTGCGTGACCCCTATAGAGCAGGAATGCTTGGCTTCCGTGAGGTCCTGTCAAAATCGCTTTGTCTGATGTGAACTAGGTTCAGTAGGCAGGTTGCTTTTGGATATTTGATAGCAAACTGAAACAGGAAGCTGGCATATATTTTTGGACACAAATATACACCATGCAGAAATATTACAAACATTAGGCCCATTTTCTTTGCTACACTATGGGAAGTATCTCTTTTGGCAAAGGTGTACATCAAATTTTGTGAGGTTTACTTGAGGACATGATTACGTATCACAGTTTATTATTGCCACTCTTTTTGCAAACATAGAGGGAAAAGTTATTAAAAAAAGTGTTCCAAGATTTTCAAATCTGTTAATGATAACGATCATTTCATAAAGGATATGCTAGTTTTAATGCCTGCTAATTTTGCATTTTTTCTTGTGAAATGGATTAAATAAATGGACCGTGGTTAAAAAAAAATCTTTCCAGAGTTTTCACATTTTCACACAATTTTCAGCACGGAAATACTGACTGATTACACCCATTTCCAAGAAGAGTAAACAAGTATATAAATAGTGGACTAAAAATAAATGTTACCATACTTGGCTTTTTTTAAAAAAAAAAAAAACAGCTGTCAGTGTGTATTGTCAAGAAAAGATACCTAATGTTTCACAGCAAAATTATTTTGTGTTGCTCTTCTTTACTCTGGAGGATTCCATGAGGCTTACAAGTACTTTAGCCAAAATAAGAATTAGTCCTTCAACAACACCTCCCAGGCCAAAGAAGATTGAAGGTTCTAATGTACGGGACCACGGGGGTAATAGTGATGGCGGGAACATTCAAAATGCCAGATGTTAAACTAAATAATACACTTGCTTACATCTGCACTTAGTGTCATAGAAATAATTTCTTAATATCTCTAATATCTTTTTCAGCCACAATTTGTAAACTGTACTTATGTGCTATATGTGATATAAAAACAAATAATAAAAACAGGCAACCAGAATTTAAAAAAAAAAAAACCAAAAATGAGAGCTTGAGAAGCTATAGACACAACTTCTTTGAAAGTGCCTTTGCTTAGACCCAAAGGAAAGAGATCGTGAATCTTGACATCTGAGTTACCATTGCAATGGTAACCATGCTAACAACACACAAGCTTGGGCTTATGTTCTAGCTCATCATCAAAAAGCTGAGTCTGTCTTTACCAAAAAGAGCAAAGAGCGTTCCTGTAATGTCATAATTAAAAAGTAATTCTAAGAATCGTTAACTTGAAACTTGAGGTTACCAATGTTTGTTATGAAATGTTGACTGTAGAAACTGGTGTTTGTTCACTTAAAGTTGTAAACCGCACTTTTCAGAGGAGGTTGATTTGTTTACCAACCTTCTGATTAAACCACTGACAGAGAATTTGCTGACTTCTTGGGAGCCCAGAGAAATAGTGACATATAGTTAGAGGGATTGCTTCTTATAAAAATTATTTTATAGGCAAAAATTAAGAAGGCTCTGACAGTTTAACTTACAAATGAAATACAGAATCCCCATTCTCCTGAGCAGGGCTAGTTGGTGATACAAAATGTGCAGCAGAAATGGGAACTAATCGCTTCCTTTTTTGGTGATTTGCTGTTCAGAGATCATTTTTCATCCTATAATTAACCTAAATCGCTATGAGTCGGAATTGACTTAATGGCAACAGGTTTTTAATTAACCTAAAAGTCTGGTCTACATTTTCTACACCTAACTGGTATAATAACAGACACATTGACCAACTGAACGGAATTGAGAAACCGGAGGTAAATCCATCCACCGACATTCTCCTGATCTTTGACAAGGGCCCAAAGTCCATCAAATGGGGAACAGACAATCTTTTTAACAAATGGTGCCGGCAAAATTGGATGTCCATCTGTAAAAAAATGAAACAGGACCCATACCTCACACCATACACAAAAAATAATTCAAAATGGATCAAAAACCTAAATATAAAATACAAAACTATAAAGATCACAAAAGAAAAAATAGGGTCAGTGCTAGAAGCCTTAATACACAGCATTAACAGGATACAAACCATAACTAACAATACACAAACACCAGAAGATAAGCTAGATAGCCGGGATCTTCTAAAAATTAAACACTTATGCTCATCAAAAGGCTTCACCAAAAGAGTAAAAAGAAAACCTGCAGACTAGGAAAAAAGTTTTTGGCTATGACAAATCCTACAAAGGCCTAATCTCTAAAATCTACAGGAAAATCCAACACCTCTACAACAAGAAGACAAATAATCCAGTTGAAAAATGGGCAAAGGATTTGAACAGACACTTCACCAAAGAAGACATTCAAACAGCTAACAGATACCTGAAGAAATGCTCTCAGTCACTAGATGACGAATAGGCACTGTTATTGGAGAGAAAATAAAGATTTACCATCGAT
Source organism: Dugong dugon (assembly GCA_030035585.1). NCBI lineage: Eukaryota > Metazoa > Chordata > Mammalia > Sirenia > Dugongidae > Dugong > Dugong dugon. The sequence continues at coordinate 21,560,592 of CM057481.1, read as the reverse complement.
TTGAAATTTTTCACCTGCAAGAATACTTCATTTAAAAAGTTATGCCAAGAGATTGAAAGAAGACCGTGCATTCATAAGTGTATGTGTGTGCTTGTATGTGTGTGCATATGTGTGTGTATATTCATGGGTATACATGTAAATGGATGTTGTGTCAATGTGTGTTTGTGTGTCTGTGGATATGAGTAAATGGGTGTGTATACGTGTGTATGGGTGTGTATGTGTGTGTTTATATGAGTGTATGTGCACACGAGTGTATATGTGTATGAGTGTATGGGGGTGTGTCTGAGAGTGCATGAGTGTGTACATGTATGTGTATGTGTAGGTGTGTGTGTCAGTGGGGAAGAGCAGAAATGAAAGAAAAAGACTTTGGAATCCTAAGGTCATTCAGTGGCTGTGGATGGGCATTTATCATGAGCCTATCATAATAAATATGGAACCTGGGTGGCTTGACAGTTAAGCGCTTGGCTGCTAGCTGAAAGGTTGGTGGTTAGAACCTATCCAGCAGCTCCATTGGAGAAAGATCTGGCGATCTGCTTTCATAAAGATTATAGCTCAGAAAACCCTATAAGTCAGAATGACTTGACGGCACCCAACAACATCCTAATAAATGCTTTTTCGTAGGTAATGAAAATAGTAACATCAGCAAATATGAATAATTACTTTTCTCGTAATAGGATTGTGAGGTTCTCTTTAGCAGGCAAATATTTTCTTTGCCTGAAATTAATATTTTATTATTGTACTTTTTTTTCCAATTTTTTAAAAATTGTACTGTAGATGAAGGTTTACAGAGCAAACTAGTTTCTCATTAAACAATTAGTACACATATTGTTTTGTGACTTTGGTTGCCAACCCTAAGACATGTCAACACTCTCCCCTTCTGGGCCTTGGGTTCCCCATTACCAGCTTTCCTGTCCCCTCCTGCCTTCTCATCCTTGCTCCTGGGCTGGTGTGCCCATTAAGTCTTGTTCATTTTTGCCAAGTAATTAGGCCAGGCTCATGTTTTTTGTGAAAGGCCACTGTCTGACCTTCCGAGCCCATGGTACATACAAGGCTGTCTGGAAACAGATTACAAAGACCTGGTAGAACTCCAGGTGGAGCTTTGGAGCATGGGAAAGTTCCCACTCTCATCTGGTCTCCTGAGCAGCTGGCCCAGCCAGGAAATTCAGCTCAAGGGGTTTATGTAATAAATAAGGAGCAGGTGAGCTAGTGACAATATGGGAACCAGGTTCTTCTTTTCCACCTTAGTTTTAAAAATCACTTTTTTTTTTTCTGCTGCTAGGATAGTTTTTGAGTTCAAGTGTATGCATATATGAGTGCATGGATGTGTGTATGTGTGTGTGAGTATGATGCGTACGTGTGTATGTGTGCATATGAGTGCACACATGTGAGTATGGGTGTGTATATGTGAGTATGGGTGTACATGTGAGCGCATGAATGTGGTGCAACCCATTGCCAACATTTTTCTGATTGAACTCTCATTTGGTCATATTTCTTCTGGGCCTTTTATCTGGAATTATTTATATATAGAGAGAAGATTTAGGCAAAGATGTCACTTGGAGGACTAAGGTGCGCCTGACCCAGGCCATGGTATTTTCAATCACCTCATATGCATTCAAAAGATGGACAATGAATCAAGAAGACCGAAGAAGAACTGACACCTTTGAATTATGGTGTTGGTGAAGAACATTGAATATACCATGGACTGCCAGAAGAATGAACAAATCTGTCTTGGAAGAAGTACAGCCAGAGTGCTCCTTGGAAGCGAGGACAGCCAGACTTCGTCTCATGTACTTTGGACATCATGCTTGGTAAAGTAGAGGGTCAGTGAAAAAGAGGAAGACCTTTGATGAGATGGGTTGACACAGTGGCTGCAACAACGAGCTCAAGCACAGCAATGATTGTGAGGATGGTGCAGGACCAGGCAGTGTTTCGTTCGGTTGTACATCGGGTCACTATGAGTTGGAACGACATGACAGCACCTGACAACAACAACAACCCTGTGTAGCACAGGGTCCATGTACACTGGCCTCATAAGTCTGTGTTCAGGCTGGAGGGGCAAGATCATTTCCAGGAAACTCAAGAGGGCTGCAGAGCAGCATTTCTTTCAAACCTGCCTAATCTCAGTACGGATACCCTCTGGGGGTATGATAGTTATTTTGAAAGAATACAAAAAAGCAGAAAGAAAAAAAACCGAACCCTTCAGAAATCAAAAGTAGGGCAAAAGTTCAAGGGAGGATTCATTTTTGAGGCTAAAAGAGAAGATGGACTGTGAGCCAAACCGAGAAAAACGATTAAAATGCAGAACAGGAAGCCCAGAAGCACTGTTTGAGTGCTTGCTTTTTCTGAGCCCGAGGCCAGCAGAGCATGCTTGCCTTATTCCTGAAAGGTTTTTACTAACTAAAAACGATTTACAGTTTTAACGTGTGTGTGCATGTGTGTGTGTGTGTGTGTGTGTGTGTGTGGCACTAATAAAAAAGTTCTATGCATAGATGGATATGTGTATACGTGTGTGTGTGTGCTCATGCCTCTTATTGGCAAATCCAAGGGGCAAAATCACAGATGAGTAAGACTACAAGCTAGCACTATTGGCATTTTATTACAAGTTAAAGCATACAACTGATTTAAGGTCTGCCACTCTCTTATCAGTAACCAGCCGCTGTGGAGTCAAGTCCGACTCATGGCAACCCCATGTGTGTCAGGGTAGAACTCCACAGGGTTTTCAGAGGCTGATTTTTTGGAAGTAGATCACCAAGGCTTTCTTCCAAGGCACCTCTGGGCACACTCAAACCTCTAACGTTTTGGTCGGCAGCCAAGCTCGTTAATTGTTTACATCACGCAGGGTCTCCACCACTCTCAGGCTTATTGAATTACATCTCTCAGTGTAACTAACTGGAAGAATTTACACACCCTTTGGAGCCCTGGTGGCGCAGTGGTTAAGATCTCAGCTGTTAACCAAAAGTCGGCAGTTTGAATCCACCAGCTGCTCCTCGGAAACCTATGGGGCGGTTCTACTCTGTCCTATAGGTTCGCTATGAGTCGGAATAGACGCAATGCCAACGGGTATAACAGGTTATTACCTAAAAATAAGAAGTTTATTTATAGAAGCTGAAAGCTGTGAGGGACCTTTATATAATTTATTACAAACCTGTCCTGGGGAAAATTGAGGTTTAAAAAAGTTGAGCAACTTGCCTAAAGTACCAAGCCACTGTCAAAGTATTTTATTCCCCACCTGGTGGTTATAATCATTGTCATTGTTATGGAGCTCATTTTTACTGAAAACGTTAAAATTACATATGGCCAATGTGATGGTTAATGTTATGTGTCAACTTGGCTAGGCCATGATTCTCAGTGGTTTGGCAGATATTATGTAATCATCCTCCATTTTATGATCTGCTGTGAGCAGCCTATCAGTTGGAAGGAGAGTTTCCTTGGGGGTGTGGCCTACATCCAATATATATGGATGTTCCGGGAAAGCTCACTGTCTCTCGATCCTGCATTTGTTCCTGCATTTGCCTTGTCATCCTCTCGCCTCCAGTTCTTGGGAGGTTAGCCAGCAGCCTGCCTCCTGACCAGCAGATTTTGGATTTGTCAGCCCCTGCAACCACATGAGTCAGGAGAAGCCTCCGGCCTGATGCCTGACCCTAGGATTTGGGGCTTGCCAGGCACCACAATTGGGTAAGCCGCCCTGGTGGTGCAGTGGCTAAGACTTGGCTGCCAATCAAAAGGTCAGCAATTCAAATCCACCAGCTGCTTCTTGGAAACCTTATGGGGCAGTTCTACTCTGCCCTATAGGGTGGATATGAGTTGGAATCGACTCAATGGCAATGAGTTTGGTTTTTTTTTCATTATATATGTTCATGTATATGCTTCACTGGTTTTGCTCCTCTACAGAACCCAGCCTAAGAAGCTAGCTATGGACTTTAGGTGATCAAGTTCATTTATTTGTTCATCAAATGTGTATTGAGCACCTGATATATGTCAGGCACCACCTTAGGCTCTGGGGTCACAATGGTGAGGAAAACAACGTGATCTCTTCTCATGTGGTAAAGTAAGTCTGGAGACTATGTAAATCGACTGTACGTGCTTTGCTCTTCCTTTGAAGAAACTTACAAATTAAGTTTATTCTTTGTGTCCTCTGTTTGGAACAGTCAGGGATATACGGACCAGCCTAGAAGAATGCCTCAGCCTCGGCTGAAGGTGAAGAAGCCTTGGTTCTGCCCGCAGTGAGGATCTGCTCCCCAGGAAAGGGACCAGAGTGGCATAGGACACAATTGAAGCCTGAACCTCCGGGGCCACAGAGACTCAGAGGACAGAGGATCCTGTACCTACACTTTCCTCAATTTTTTTTTTTTTTAGTGTGTATGTGTGTGGTAAAAATATATAACAAAACATTTGCCAATTCAACAATTTTTACATGTACAATTCAGTAACATTGATTAAGTTTATCCTGTTGTGCAACCGTTATCACTATCCTTTTTCAAAAATTTTCATCACCATCAACAGAAACTCAGTGTCTCAAGCAACGACTCCTTCTTCCCCTCTCCCTCGCTCCCCTAGTAACCACTAATAAGCTCTAGCCTTTATGTAGTTGTTATTGTTAGGTGCCATCCAGTTGATTTTCCACTCATAGCAACCCTATATGACAGAGTAGAACTGCCCCATAGGGTTTCCTAGGCTGTAATCTTTATAGGAGCAGATCGTCAAGACTTTCTCCCACAGACCCTATTCTAGAAACTTCATGTAAGTGGGATCATACCATGTTTGTCCTTTTGCTACTGACTTATTTCGCTCAGCATAATGTTTTCAAAGTTCATCCATGTTGTGGCATGCATTGGGACTTCATTTTTCTTTATGGCTGAATAATATTCTCTTGCATGTAGGTACCATATTTTGTTTACCCATCTGTTGATGGACACTTGGGCTGTTTCCACCTTCTGGCTATTGTGAAAAGTGCTTCAGTGAACATTAGTGTACAGGTTTCTGTTTGTGTTCCTGCTTTCAGTTCTTTTGGCTATATACCTCAACAGTTACTTTAACAACAAAAACAGGAACACAGCACGGTCTCCTCAAGTTTCCTCCGCAAACGGTGGTGGGGAGACAATGATTGACTGAGGGAGCGCTCTGAGGGCGGGCCCTCATCCTCTTGTTTCTGCAGCCTGTTATGCAGGAAAGAGAGTCTAGGCTGGGTCCTTGCTGCAGGTTAAAAAAAAAAAACAAACATATGGCTTTTGTGGCTTGGAAACGTCTTAAAGTAATGAGTCAGTTAACTAGATTTTGACACTGAATATGAGCTTATTTTCACCGCATTAATAACAACACACGCCCAGTTTGCTGACAATCAGTGAGGCTAATCAGCACATGCCTGCAGCTTCCTTCAGAAGCACATTTTGAATTTCACCGTCTCTTCAAGATGAGGGAGCACACACATGTGAAAAAGAAAGATGAAGAAATTCATTAGATTATCTCGCCATTGTTCTCTTAGAAAGTAGAGCTGTCCAGAGTGCCTGTAGTTTGTATTTGGAATCACTCTTACTTTGAACCGTTGTTTTAAATTAAACTCAGTTTTGGCTGAATTGGGTGCTGATGAGAACAGTATAATCAGGAAAACCAAGAAGAACTAATCAAAACCGCACCCATTAAATACGTGAAATTCATGAGTTCGAACGGTGCTCAAAAAAACAGAAAGCAAGCCAGAAGAATATTCACTGGAGGCAGCTTGTACCAACTCCTTATTTTGACAGTAGGTAATTTTTAAGGGGAAGTACAATTAATGTCTTTCCAGTAGAAACTATGTTTCAGGGTAACCAAATAGCTTCCGCATGATGAGATAAAACTCTACATACGAATGCCAGCTAAATGTGTGTATAGAATTAGAAAATCATCATTATCTTGTAATTCCTAATGCGAACGTAGACCCAGGTGAGAAATGTCAATTTGTGTTGAAGACGTTAGGTGAACGGTTGATGGTGGATGTTCACTTGGTGCCAAAGTACTATCACAACGCTATGGTCTGGTCGTTGGAAAAACATGATTGTACATGAAGGGTCAGGCTTCCATTACTCTAATATAAAGGTGGATCTTAACATCACAAATGGTGGGGCAACCAGGTATTACACATCTCCTGGTGTCATGCATTCTGATGTCAAAGTATCATCTGTGATGCGGTCTAGCCAAAGATGTTTAACCGGAGTCTAATCAAGCCTGCAACGGAGCCCCGTGGTGCAGTGGTTAAGAGCTTGGCTGATAACCAAAATGTTGGCAGTTTGAATCCACCAGCTGCTCCTTGGAAGCCCTATGGGGCAGTTCTACTCCGTCCTATGGGGTCACTGTGAGTTGGAATTGACGTAAAGGCAACAGGTTTTTGTTTTTTTTTTTTGTTTTTGATTTAATCAAGCCAGCCATTAACTTCAGGAAACGCAGAGAAGAAACAAACAAACCAAAGGACACCGCAGACAAGGTGGGGCCTCTATAGCACACTGGCCTGGTTGCTGTGGCAAGAAGATAATCAAGAAGAAGAGGCTAGGCTAGATTAAAAGATGCTGACAGGACGTAATAACCAGGCACAATGCGTGGTCTAGAACAGGTTCCTGGTTTGGACAAAGCAGCTATAAAGGGCATTTGGGGGGAACATAGGGGGAATTTGAAAATACACTGATTATTAGATAATGTTAAGAAATGTTTATTAATTTTAGGCGTGATAGTGTTATTTTTTGCCATATAGGAAGGTGTTCTTATTTTTTTAAGAAGGGTATTTTAAGGTATTTAGGGAGAAATGTAACGATGCCCCTAACTTATCTAACTAAGTAATTAAAAAATATTTCATCATCTCTTCAATGAATGGCACTAGCACAACAAATGAAGTTGGGCCCCTGCATCACCCCAGATACAAAAATTAACTCAAAATGGAGCAATGTCGTAAATGTAAGAGCTAAAGGTATAATACTGTTGGAGAAAAGCAGAGGAATGAGTCTTCATGACCTCAGATTTGACAACGGGTTATTAGATTTGACACTAAAAGCATGAGCAACAAAAGAAAAAAAAATAGACAAACTGGACTCATAAAAATGAAAAACACTTGTGCATGAAAGGACATCATCAAAAATATGAAAAGGCAACCTACCGAGTGGGAGAAAATATTTGCAAATCATATATCTGATAAAGATTTAACATCCAGAGTGTGTAAAGAAGACTTTCAACTCAACAACAAAAAGATAAGCAACCTAAAAAAAAAAGGGCTAAGTATTTGAATAGACACTTCTCCAAAGAAGATAGAAAAATAGCCAATATGCACAAGAAAAGATATTCAACGTCATTGGTCAGTAAGGAAATGCAAACCAAAGCAACAATGAGATACCACTTCATACCAATTAAGATGGCTTTAATAATAATAATAATAATAATAATAATAATAATAAACGAGAAAATAAGAGTTAGTGAAGATGTGGAGAAACAGAACCCTCATACACTGCCGATGGGAAAGGTGCAGTCACTGGGGAAAACAGTTTAATAGTTCCTCAAGTAAACATAGAATTAACCATATATCTAGAAATTTCATTCCTAAATATATACCCATGAGAAATAAAAACATACATCCACACAGAAACTTGTACACAGTCATTCACAGCAGTATTATTTATAACAGCCAAAAGGTAGGAACAACTCAAATGTCCATAAATGGATGAATGGATAAATAAATACAATGGAACAAAAAGCCATAAAAAAGAACTGATACATTCTACAGCTTGATGAACCTCGAAAACATCATGCTGAATGAAAGAAGCCAGACACAAAAGGTCACATATCGATGACTCTTTTTAATATGATATATCCAGAATAGGCAGCTCTATAGAGACATAAGAAGCCCTGGTGGCACAGTGGTTAAGAGCTCAGGCTGCTAACCCAAAGGTCGGCCATTCAAATCCACCAGCTGCTCCTTGGAAACCCTGTGGTTCTACTCTGTCCTACAGGGTCGCTATAAGTCGGAATCGACTTGACGGCAATGGGTTTGGTTTTTTTGGTACAGAGACAAAGAAGATTGGTGGTTACCAGAGAATCCAGGACAGGGGGAATGGGAAGTGCTTATTTAATGGGCATGGGAAGTTTTTCAGGGACAATGAAAAAGTTTTAAACCTAGAGAGAGGTGATGGTTGCAGCACACTGTGAGTACACCAACGCCACTGGATTGTACTCTTGAAAATGGCTAATCATGTGTTACATGAAGTTCACCTCAATAAAAAGATTTCATCATAAAAACGAAGTGCATTTAAAAACTTGAAGGAATACTACTACATGCTATTTTTTATTGTAAAAATAGAAATAACAAAAACATTGGCCATTTCAGCATTTTCACCAGTACCCACTTCCAAATTTTCCCACCAGTCTTAAGAGAAACCCAGTGTCTCCTAAGAAATGACTACTCCTTCTCCCTCCCTCTCACCCGTAATAACCACTGCTATGCTTTAGTTCCTATACATCTGCCTATTTTAGATACTGCATATACATGCGATCATGTACTATTTGTCTTTGGTGACTTATTTCCCTCAGCATAATGTTTTCAAGGTTTATTCATGGGGTAGCATGTATCAGGACTTCATTTCTCTTACCGTGCAAGCAGTATTGCATTGTATGTATGTGCTACAGTTTGTTTATCCATTCATCTGTTGATGGACATTTGGGTGGTTTCTGCTTTTTGGCTATTGTGAATAGCGCGGTGAACATTGGTGTACAAGTATCTGTTTGTGTTCCTGCTTTCGATTCTTCTGGGTATATACACAGAGGGGGGGTATTGATGAGTCATATGGTAATGCTGTTTAACTTTTTGAGGAACTGGCAAACTGGTTTCCACAGCAGCTGTACCATTTTACAGTCCCACCAACAATGGATGAGGGTCCCCATTTCTCTGCATCTTCACCAATGCCCGTAGTTTTCTTTTGTTAATTATAGCCATTTTAGTGAGAGGGAAATGATAACTGATTGTGGTCTTAATCTGTATTTCTCGCATTACTAACGATGCTGAGCATCTTTTGATGTGTTTGTCGGCCCATTTGTGTATCTTTTTTTGGGAAATGTCTATTCAAGTCCTTTGCCCATTTTTCTGATGAGGTTGTTTTTCTTTTTGTTGTTGAGTTGTAGGAGTTCTTGATATATTCTGGATATTAAACCCTTTTCAGATGTATGGTTCTCAAATATTTTCTCCCAGTCGGTAGGGTGTCCCTTCACTTTGTTAATAAAGTCCTTTGGTATACAAAAGTTTTTATTTTTGAGGAAGTCCAATTTATCTACTTCGTCTTCTTTTTCTCACGCTTTTAGCGTTATATCTAAGAATCTCCTCCTAAAAAGTAGGTCCTGAAGCATTAACCCTATGTTTCCTTCTAAGAGTTTTTTGGTTTGGGTTCTTACATTGATCCATTTTGAGTTAATCTTCGTATGTGGTGTGAGGTAGGGGTCCAGCTTCATTCTTTTGCATGTGGAGATCCAGTTGTCTCAGCACCATTTATTAAAGTGACTCTTCCTTCCCCACTGAATGCACCTAGAGCTCTTATTGAAAATCAATTGACCATAGATGTACAGATCTATTTCTGGACTTTCAATTCTACTCCACTGGTCTATATGTCTATCACTATACCAGTACCTGACTGTTTTGATTATTTTTTGTATTCTATAAATTTAGTCATTCTTCCTTAAAGATTTTAAGAGGCTACCCTGTTTCGCTTTTTGTAGAAAACAATTGCTAACTCTTACAGAGCTGTAAAGCGCTGTCTTGAAGCATGATTAATTTCCAGGGGCTATGGTGAAATTTGCATGATTTAAGTTTACTGTCTCTTTTATTTAGAGTACGGAGCTGAGGAAAGAGCATCTCCCAAAATGGATTCTTCACCGATGACAGCTACCTGGAAATCACGTGTGAAATAGACTGTGACCTTCAGGTCCGCTTGTGGGATGTCTGGATAGAAGTAGGCTTTTCAGACAACCATACTTATCTGAGACTAGCCAGTAATGTGTAATTCTAAACTGCTATCAAATAATGAGTGAAAATTTTGTACAACATTTTCTAAAGATTGAAGTCTGAGAGTAAAGAGTGAAAAGGAGTAGCCTAGAATATTGAGTTCAAAATAATGTAGAAGGTATTATCGTAGGAAGATAAGCAAAACAAGTTTTCAAGACCTGATAAATAACTTAATTTTAGTATTACAACAAGAACCTAATTTCCAATGATCACAATTAATAATCTGTATAATTTTCCTTCATTTAGTGCTACTCAAATTCTCCATCTAGTAGTAATAACCTGTCAACCATAGTGGGATGGTTCAATATACTATAGTATGTCCATATCTGAAATACTATGAAGTTGTCAACAATCAAGATTTGGATTTAAGTTTTGGATTAGTATTTAATAACTTGAAAACACATTCATGATATAATGTTAAGTGCAGAATATACAACTATATTACAATATAATTCCAATATTATATAAAACAAAAAAAAACCCAAACCTGTTGCCATCAAGTCAATTCCGACTCATAGCAACCCTATAGGGCAAGTAGAACTACCTATAGGTTTTCCAAGGAGCAGCTGGTGCATTTGAACTACCTTTTGGTTAGCAGCCATAACTCTTAATCACTGCACCACAGGGGCTCCCAATATTATGTATATCATATAAAACCACCCACAATAGCACAGTCCAAATACCTGTAACCAGCCTGTTGCCATCGAATCATTTCAGACTCACAGTGACCCTATAGGACAGAGTAGAACTGTCCCATAGGGTTTTCAAGGCTGTAATCTTTACGGAAGCAGACTGCCACGTCTTCCTCCTGCAGAGCCGCTGGTGGGTTCGAACCACCAACCTTTTGGTTAGCAGGCAAGTGCTTAAGCACTGGGCCACCAGGACCCCTAATCCAAATACAACCACTATTAATATAATTTTATTTATCTAGCTAGTAAAATATAAAATATTGAGAAGAAATGTAACGTAGTAATAGTGGTTTGTATAAGGATTGTGATATTATCGGTGATTTTTCTCCTCTTGAAACGTTTCTATTTTCCAAGTTTTCAACAATGAATTTGTATGTTTTCATTAGGGGAAAAAAAAAAAAGCTTAATCTAAGCTACAAGTATAAATAATTTTCCCCCCAGATAATTGCTGAGAGGGATAAAGACGTGGTATTTAATGTAGTCCTATTGACACTGTGATCACTAAAAGAAAAAGAGAGAGAAAAAATCCACGGAGGGAGACAGTAAAAGGTACTGCAGCTGAGCAAGTATGGGTTTACATTGTTGTTAGGAGCCGCTGAGTCAGTTCCGACTCGTAGCGACCCTCTGTGCAACAGAACGAACCACTACCCAGCCCTGCGCTGTCTGAGCCCCTTGCTGTAGCCACTGTGTTGATCTCTCTTGTCGGGGGTCTTCCTCTTTTTTTGCTGACCCACTACCCTACCAAGCATGATGTCCTTCTCCAGGGCCTGGCCACTCCTGGATTTACATTATTGTTTGTTTCAAACAGCATCTCTCATCACATTTGGCAGATGTGGTGAATTTTCTGACGTGATAAGACATGACTGATTTTACTCATCTTCAAAGCCGAAAGGTGAAAAGTTGAAGCCCTTTTGCCCTTCTCAGAATGACTATAAACATAACTGAGCCTCCTCACCACCAAGCAGGAGAGGAGACCAGGAGACCAGAAAAAGCAATTCTGCTCTGACGAATTAGAAATAAGCACAAACATAACACCATGGGGGAGGTGTTTAAGCCTCATGGTCCTCCATTACATTTTCACTGAACAGTCTCTCACGCCCAGAAGGTGAAGCCTCACTCTGCAGGTGCTAAGAGAAATGCAGTGCTTCCCATAGGCAGCCTCTCCTCAGTCATGAGAGGAAAAAGTAGCTTCATGAGCTATCACATTAACATTTGAAGAGACGTGTCTCTTTCAGTTCTAACCACCTTAAAAAACACTTCATTCCCTCCTGATAGTTCAAGTAGGATAACAGTCGCCATGAAGTTGACTCCAACTCATGGCAACTCCATGTGTGTCAGAGTAGAACTGTGCTCCAAATAATTTTTAATGGCTGATGTTTTGGAATTAAATTGCCCAGCCTTTCTTCGGAGGCACCTCTGGGAGGACTTGAACCTCCAACCTTTCGGCTAGCAGCCAAGTGTGTTAACTGTTTTCACCACCAGTGTTTTGGAGTAGGATTAAAAAAAAAAAAAAAAAAAAAACCAAACCCATTGCTGTTCAGTCCATTTCGACTCATAGCTACCCTGCAGGACAGAGTAGAACTGCCCCATAGAGTTTCAAGGCTGTAATGTTTATGAAAAAGGACTGCCACGTCTTTCTGCTGTGGAGCAACTGGTGGGCTCAGACTGCTGACCTTTTGGTTAGCAGCTTAGAGCTTTCACCACTGTGCCCCCAGGGCTCCTTGGAGTTGGATACTCTACAACAGCTCAAAGATCGAGGCAGACCTATGTGCACTGACAAGATTCCTCATTATGTGAGTAAACCCAGAGCTAGAGAAATAGGGCTCATAGACTCCCATTTACACATGTGTGCATGCCCGCACACACAAAACCAAGCACACACATGCAAGCAATAAAAAGGCTCTGGAAGAACCCACACCAAACTTTTGATCCTAATCATGTTTGAGAAGCTGGGAAAGGGATAGAATAAAAGGAAACTTTAACTTTTTACTCTATATGTTTCTGAATTGTTTGACTTTTCTTTTACAACTACCAGGTATTCATTTACTTCTTAAGTAATTATGAAAAGGAGGGAAAGATGAATTCTCATATACTCCAGCTAGAAATATAAAATAGTGCAGTCACTTGAAAACAGTTTGACAGTTCCTTAAAAAGTTAAACATAGAGTTACCATCCGACTCAATACCATTGGGTATTTAGCCTAAAGAAAAAGAAATATATGACTTGTACATAAATGTTCATGTCAACATTATTTGTAATAGCCCCCAAACTGGCAACAACCCAAACGTCCATCAACGGGTGAATGGATAACAAACTGTGGTATAGCCACACTGGAGTACTAGTCAACAATAAAAAGGAACAATCATTGATACACACAATAACTTGGATGAATCTTAAAATAATGTTGCTGAGTGAAAGAAGCCAGACAAAAAAAAGAGTACATGCTATATGTTTCAATTTATATAAAATTATCAAAAATGCACACCAAACTATAGTGACAGAAAGCAGATTAGTGTTTGAATGGGGAATGAGGCTGGGGGTGGTTGGGATAGAGGGAGAACACAGGGGCCCGAGGAAACTTTAGGGACGGTGGATACGCTCACTACCTTGATTGTTGTAATTGCTTCACTGGTGCACACTGTGTCAAAATTGATCGAATCGCACACTTTAAATATGTACTGTTTATTGTGTGCCAGTTATACCTCAATAGAGCTAGAAAAAAGCAATTCGTGTTTCTTGTTGTTAGGATGCCATGGAGTCAGTTTTCGACTCATAGCGACCCTAAGTGACAGGGTAGAACTGCCCCTGTTGGGTTTTCTTGGCTGTAATCTTTACAGGAACAGATTTCCAGGTCTTTCTCCTGCGGAGCCTCTGGGTGGGTTCGAATCACCAACCATTTGGTTAGCAGCCGAGTGCTTTACCCTTGTGCTACCAGGACTCCTTTACATGTTTAATACAGAACATTTGGAAATAACATAAAAATGGAGAAGAAAAACAAAAAGCATCCTCACTCCCTTCAAAAGACGACTGCTAACATTTTGGGGGCTTTTTCTTGCAGAGAATCTTCACGTCCGCCAGACTATAAGCTCTCCAAGGGCAGGGACGACGTCTGCTTGGCTCACCTGCTGTTTCCCAGTATGCTGGAAAAGCAAGTTGCGATAAGTATTTTTGAATAAATAAATAAATTTGTCATTACCCTAGCCTTTCATTTCATATTATATCATTAGAATTTTTTCATGTCACTAAAAATTTTTTTGAAACATGATATTAATGGCTGCATACCATTTCATTGTCTAGGTGTATAGTAATTGATTTTAGACTTGGGCTGTTGACAATTTTTCAGTATAATCACTGTTATCGTGGTGTGTGCTGTGACCCTTTACAACAGAGCAGAACTGCCCCATTGGGTTTCCTAGGCTATAATCTTCAGGGCACAGAGCACCAGTTTTTTTTCTCCCACAGAGCTGCTCGGTGGGTTCAAACTGTCAGCCTTGCAGTTAGCAGCCAAGGGCTCGATAGTGCTGTGATGTTCAGCTTTGAGTATAAATCACAGAAAACAGGACAATTAATGGGTCTAATTAAGTAGGCAAACAACTTGGTTTTCCATTGCACAGATAGAAATAAGATACATTTTCTATCTTTTAAATTAATTAACTTCTCTTTAGCTTTGGTTCCTCTTTTGTAAAATGGCATGAGTAATAGTACTGACCTCTCAAGGTGGTTGTGAGGATTAAAGGAGACAGTGTAAAAACAGTGCTTAGACAACGCTGGCCAGAGTAAACTGGGCCATTTTTGTGCCAGAATTATCCAAGGCTCCCTCTAAATTTCCTCAACTCAAGGGTTTTTTCCTTTGGGATCTGCCATTCTGAACACATCTGTCAACTTGGCTTGAAGAGTCTTTTGTATGGGTTGTCTCTTATGAAATTATATAATATCTGCAGTTTATAGTGTTATATTTGGCTACTAACCAAAAGGTTGGCAGTTTGAATCCACCAGCTGCTCCTTGGAAACTCTATGGGGCAGTTCTACTCTGTCCTATAGGATCGCTATGAGTTGGAACCGACTCGACGGCAATGGGTTTGGTTTTTTTGGTTTAGAATACTTAACCTTAGTCAATGACCAGTGTTGTCCCCAATGGAATGGACTCCAAGTTCTGGCCTGGGAGAGCTCTGTGTGATCAGAGGGGCTAAGCCAGGGAGTATTTTCTTTCAAGTGGATTTTCCCCAGCTTTGTGCTGAGTTTCAGGGTTGAGTAAGTGAAACTTGTTTGAAACCACTAGCTTCGTACGGTTGTGGTAGTAAACCATAAATCATTCTGGGTTCCCTGAGAAGTTTTGTAAACCTTAGAAAACCAGATGACTCTTACCAGAGCTGCTTGATTTAATAGTTTTGGGGTGGATTTTTTACCGAGTTCTAGTTCCAGATTCTCAGCATTGAGCAGAAATACTTAGTGAGTTAAAACACACACACACAAACACACACACAAATACACACTTGAACACATGCAAACACACACAAACATACAAACACACACATAATACGGGCACACACACAAAGCCTTTGTTCATTTAGTTTAACAAAAAGAAAGATTAATATGTAAATGTATATTCGTGCAGAATATCTGCAAACATATCTTTAATTAAATTATAACTTCCTATTTTATAGCTAAAGAAACTGAGGCTGAAAGAGTTTGTTCGCTCAAACTCTCAGCTAATTAGTGGTGAGAAGGATAAACACAGCTCTCTCCGATTCCAAAGTGAGTATATTATTTACGTAACAACAATTAAAAAAACAAACAAACAAAACCAACCAAATCTGTTGCCTCCGAGTCAATTCCATCCCTCTAAGACAGAGTAGAACTTCCCCACAGGGTTTCCAAGGAGCAGCTGGTGGATTGGAACTGCCGACCTTTTGGTTAGCAGCGTGAGCTCTTAATGACTGCACCACCAGGGCTCCTATATTGTATCAGGTGATAGTAACAGCCCACATTTGCCCTGCACACCACAGTTTACACTGTCTCTGGCGCTTACAACCCTTCTCTGTTCAGGAGGCTGCCATGAGGGCTACTCCCCTCACCTCCCAAACATGGAAACAAAACTGTCCTCTGACGTCTTGCTACTCAAAATGGGGTCCTGGCCCAGCCACATCGGCATCACCTGGCAGCTTGTCAGAAACTCCGTCTGTGGTTCCACCCTAGACCAGTGGACTCAGAATCTGTATCTTAACAAGATTCCCAGGTGATTTGTGGGCACACTGAAGTTTGAGAAGCACCCCCATCAAGTCAGCCATCAAGTCCACAGGAGGTGGGTTGAGCAGAGTTACACAGCCACTGAGAAGAGACAGGGTGTCCCCCAGGCCAGCAGGTCTTGTGACTATGACTAAAGAGCTAAAGAAAGCATAAGCCCATTGGGACAGGGACTGGCCAGGCAGGGAGGAGAGAGAAAAAGGTGTCACAGAGGGGACCTGGCAGGCCGTCCCAGTGTTGCTCAGAGGTGGAGGGTTTTGGCTAAAGACCTCCGAATGTTCTGGCCACTGGCGAGGTCAGCCCTGCTGTGTGAGGAATGTGTCTGGCACCCACGCCTGCTGACACTGCATGCTCGTCATGGGAGACCCTCGGGATAGTAGGATGAACAGACAGAAATCCGTTTGTGTTGTTCAGTCTTCATGAGGGCCTTCCTAGAAGACAGGACAGAGAAGATGTCATGCTTGCCACATACCAGCTGAAAGCTCCTCTTTGTTCACAAGTCATGCTTGCTTTTATGGTCCTCTTACAGAACACAGTCGATGTCTCAAATGAAGTAAGTGGTTGGATGCCACTCTGGGCCCACAAGATTTCCCTTCCCCTGCCTGGGATGGGACGCAGCCATAAGAAGGAGCGAGCAAACCTTCTCTGGTCACCTCCAATTTTCAAGGCGATATGGTCAGCTCTGAACCTGCAATTGCTTATGTTATTGACGAGTGCCTCCTTTACGGAAGGTGGCTGGAAGCACTGTGGGTAATGCCTGGGGGTGGCTTGGCACTGCGTGGTATGGAATTAAGGTTACAAGAAAGCTTAGATTGGTATTATCTTTTTGGCACCCCCCCAAGTCCCCATCTCATTGAAATAAAAAGGAATTCAGGTATCGAGTTCACCCCAAAGTGTGGGAGAACCCAGGATGACATTTACATCATCTTCTAATCTCTTGTCTAAATAAATCCATTTCCTCCAGGGAGACTTCTGATTGTAACTGGGCTTCTCCAGTAAGTCTGCCCATGGGGAGAGAGAGAGAGAGAGAGAGAGGCAGTGTCAACAGAAGTATTCAGTCCCCAAATTTCCATGTCTTTTCATTTTACAACACTACTTCATTAAATGAGGAAGAAATTTGAAAGCTGAAATGAAGACATTCCTTGAGAAAACTTCTGCCAGGACTTCTGGGCCCTCCATCACCACCCCCACCCAGGGCTGCTCATTCCTGGTGGGAGGCACAGAGCTATGTGTAAGAGCCACACAGGAAGTTGTGTGGTTTGGGGTCAGGAAACCAGGTGCTGGCTGTCAGGCTACACCCACAGACACAGGAACCACCACCACGTCTTTTGATGTTGGCAGCTCTGGAATTATGAGTTGACAATCAGATGGCACGGAAGCCTGGAAGCTAAGTTATCAGTTAATCACAAAGACCTGCTTGGATGTGGTTTAGACAACTTGAAAATTAGCGTAGTGTGGCAGGAGAGGAAATTGCTATGCCCAGGATGAGGGTGTGTGTGTGTGTGTGTTTGTATGTGTGGTTGAACACAGAGAACTTGTCTTTGTTCCTAACTATCAAAAGAACAGTGAGAAATTTTGACAAATGTGATGATTTTATAATCACTTTCTAAAGAGAATCAATCATATACTTGTACAAATACAAACTCCAACGTTCAAGATAAGATACTGGATTTTTTTTGGATGTTATTTGACCGATAGAAATTTAACATGTTTAGAATCTTAAAATGCTTAATGTTAATTACACAATTATGCAATTTATGCCTGAGTACATTCTCATAGTAAAATATTCAGTGCTTGTAGCAGACAAAGCTACACTCTTATTTGGCCACTTCTAACCAACCCCAGACTTCCTCCAGATGTATGTATGGTGTCATTTGGGTATGCATCCTTCCAGAGCCTTTTCTCTGCAATTACAAACATTTTTCTGTTCCTAGACAAACAGATCAAGTTGCTGGGCAATGCAAGTGGTTCACCCACTTGATGCTAACTGAAAGGCTGGAGGTTTAAGTCCACCCGGAGGTGCCTCATACAGAAGGCCTGGCAATCCACTTCTGAAAAATCAGCCATTGAAAACCCTGGGGAGCACAGTTCTAGCCTGACAGGATCAACCCCATGGCAACTGGTTAGTTAGTTTACACAAACAGATAAGGCTGTTTTTATGTTTTGTTTTGGTCAGAAATTCTATTATATCAAGCATATCAGCAGCTATTTGCTTTGCTCATTCAGAAACATACCTTGGAGATCTTTCCGTGTTAGTACATGTAGATCCACCTCATTCTTCTAAACTGCTGTGGAGTATTCCGTACTATGGGGTATACCATCCTTTATGTAATCATTGTCTTATTGACGGACGCTGAGGCTGTCTTCCGTTTTCACCAGCACAAGCAAGACCGCCATGACCTTTGTTGCAGTGCCTCCTTTAATGCGTGCGTCAATATTTTCCAGAATGGAAAAACTGAGACACGAGGGATACAGATTTGATGTTTTAACAGGTGTTGCCCTAATCCCCTCTTAATGTGGTTGAACCAATTTACACACTCTGTGGAGTATGTGAGAGTACCTGGCTCCCCACCCCAGCGCTTGATATTAAACATACAAAGGTTTGCCTATTTGAAGGGTGAAAATATTGTTGCTTGATATGCATTCGCCTGATGACTAGTTAGTTGAGCATCTCTTCACATGTTTGCCTTTCCTCTTCTGGGAACTGCCTCTTCATACCTTTGTACATTTCGTAATTTGAGTTACTTGTCTTTTTTGTTCTAGTTTGTAGGAGCAGAACGTCTTTTCTAAAAGAAATTGCAAAGAGCAATCAGTAACATGCTTGAAGTTTTTCTTACATTTCAGAAGGTCACAAAAGCATCTGCTTGCCTAAAAATGGAGAAAAAGCCTGTGGTGTGTGAATATGCATGTTTTTCCACAGCGCAACTTTCACACCCACACACCTTTAGCAAACAGAGTGAAGCCCCCAACGACAAAGATGAAAGACAAAGAGGAATAAGGTAGTTCTGTCAAATGCTTAATAACAAGAAAGGAAATTTCCCACCAACAGCTGAAATATGGCTTCCTCTTTCTGGAGAAAGGCTTTGATTGCACCTCTAGGGCCAACTCTTTCCCTTAGAAAGTCTTTCTACAGCGGGAGTTTGGGATTTTGACGCTTGCTTATCACTGAGCATCAAAGGAAGTGACATCAGGTGGTCTGCGGTTTTCGAAGGGGTTATCTGAGGGGTTTATCACTCAGTGGTGCTGATAGGGACAGAAAAGCAACCAGGTGCTATGGGTGCCTCGGTTCATTGAATCACCAGCAACGGCAGCAGACCTTATCTCCACTGTACATCTTCCAAGGCTGGGGGCTTGAGAGAAGGGGGTGCAGAGGGCCCAAGGAGGAAGGGGACAGCAGACCCATCTTCTGTGGAGCTGATTCTGATTGATGTTTGTGGATGAGGCCATGGAGCAAATATAACGCTAAGCCCCAAAGAGGGCGTGTGATGTGGATTAAAAAGCTGGATGTGTGTGACAATCTCTTTAAACCTCTGTTTCATTTTAAAATGGAAAACAACAAATGTTGGCAAAGATGTGGAGAAATCGGAAACCTTATCCGCTGCTGGGAATGGAAAATGGTACAGTGCTGTGGAAAACAGTTTGGTGGCTCCTCAAAAAGTTAAACATAGAATTACCACATAACCCAGCAATTCCGCTCCTAGTGATATACCCAAGAGACTTGAAAGCAGTGGCACAAACAGACACATGTACATCAACGTTCACTGCAGCACTATTCACAATAGCCAAAATGTGGAAACAATCTAAACGTCCATCAGCAGAAGAATGGATGAACAAAATATGGTATATACATACAATGGAATACTACTCAACCATAAAGAGAAATGAAATCCTGAATCATGCTACAGTGCAGGCGAATCTTAAAAACATTCTGCTGAGCAAAATAAGTCAATCACAAAAGGACAAATATTCTATGATATCACTCATATGAAATACCTAGAATAGGCAAGTGTATAGAGACCAAAGTTTATAAGTGGTTACCAGGGCAGGAGAGAGGGGAAAAGGGGAACCATGTTTAAGAAGCAGTGAGTTTCTGTTTATGGGATGGAAAATTTGGCAGCGGATACTGGTGATGGTTGCGATACGTGGTTAATATAATTGATGTCACTAAATCATATGTGTGAAAAATGTTAGATTGGCAAATGTTGTGTTATATATATATCTACAACAATAAGCAAACAAAAACATTTTTCAAAGACTTGAGAGAGATGAACTGCTTTTGTGTGGCCTTTCTCACCATGGTCTTGTAACTCCCACTCAAGTAATTGGGTGGGACTGTGCAAATAGGGTAAAAGGGGATTGGCTGGTTTTGCTATTCCACTGGGCTTGAAACGCTCCATCCCAGAGGCGGGAAAGAGAGGATTCCATTACCACCAAGGAAGAAGAGCCAAGGGTGGAGCGTGTCCTTTAGACCTGAGGTCTCTGTGCTGAGAAGCTCCTGGAACCAGGAGACCAAAAGAGAGAGAGAGCATTCTAACACTGAAGACAGCAAGAAGCAGTGGCAGAGAAATAGTGGCAGGACAGATTAGCAGGAGAGACCAGCAGGAGACAGTGTGGTGGGCTTCCTGGCCCATGGAGCAAGAATGCTGAATGCCTTTGGGCAGAAGGCTTGCTGTTGGAGTGAGGTGCCTCTGGGCACTTATCAGCAGGGCTGAAAGGGCATTGTAACACTTGCCGGAACAGGGAAGAAGCCGAGGGTCAGAGAGGTGTGCCTGCAAGCACATCTGGGAAGAGGCTGTCCTGATGGAAGAATTGTATCCTGAGCATTTCTGAACCTGAACTGTAACCTGTTACTTTCCTACTAAACCCCGTAATCATGAGTATTGTCTGTGAGTTCTGTGTGGACATTGCAATGAATTATCGAACCCAGCAGAGAAGTAGAGAGTGCCGTGGGAGGGATAGTTGGTGTCAGAGTTGGTAAAGATGGTGGAGAGAGGAGGCATGTCTGACCTCCACTTCACAGGAATCAGCCCTGGGCTGTTGATCTTGATTCTCCTTCGGCCTTATGAATTTGGAGGAGGTCAGATGTCTCCTTCACGCCATTTTTACAACCCTCAGTGTGCTACCTTGCAGATTCGGCAAAGAATCTCACCTTTGTAGAATACTTATCAACATCTTTGGGCTGCAGAACTCAATTTGGGAGGCTGCTATTGGTTGCTTTTTAGCATATCTTTTCCAAATGTACTTAATACCGAAAGGGCTGTTATTTCTAAGATGGAAACCGTAAGCAATTTGAAGCCCGTGATGGGGTCTTGATTTATGTTGCATCCCCACGGCCAGCGCAGAGCTTGGCAGAGTAAGTAGAAGGTCCATAGATGTCTGCTGGCTCCAGAAATTGAATGACTCTAAGGAGGAAGCATAAGCACGTGAGGCCTCATGCCACCTGTCCTTGACTAAGAAGCCTGCATTACATTTTTTATTTAATTTTTTATTTTTATTTTATTTTTTTTGTTTATTGTTGTAGTTTAAATGAAGTTTACATTTCAAGTTAGTCTCCCATACAAAAATTTATACATACATTGTTATGTGACACTAACTGCTCTCCCCATACTGTGACAGCACACTCTTCCTTTCCACCCCTGATTCCCCATGTCCATTTAGCCAGCTCCTAACCCTCTCTGCCTTCCCATCTCACCTCCGGGCAGAAGCTGCCCGTTTAGTCTCTTGTATCTACTTGAGCTAAGAGGCACACTCCTCACGGGTATCACTTTATGTTCCACAGTCCAGTCCAATCCCTGTCTGAAGAGTTGGTCTCAGAAATTGTTTTAGTTCTGGGCTGATAGAGAATCCAGGGGCCATGCTTTCCAGGGTTCTCCAGTCTCATTCAGACCGTTAAGTCTGGTCTTCTTACTAGAATTTGAGTTCTGCACCCCACCTTTCTCCTGCTCCATCAGGGACTGTCTGTTGTGTTCCTTGTCAGGGCGGTCATTGGTGGTAAACCGGCACCATCTAGTTCTTCTGGTCTCAGGCTGATGAAGTCTCTGGTTTATGAGGCCCTTTCTGTCTCTTGGGCTACTACTTTCCTTGTGTCTTTGGTGTTCTTCATTCTCCTTTACTCCAGGTGGTTGGGACCAACTGATGCATCTTAGATGGCCACTAGAAGCTAGCATTACATTTTGATGTGGTTTTTTTGATGTGGCCATTTCGAAACTGGTGACACTTTGACATGCTATTTTGATGCTGTGGAAATTTTCTGACTTAAAAACCATTGAACTTTCAGCTTTTGAAAAAAAATGATCAAGTATCAATGCACCAGGGGCCAGGGATATGGTGAGAGTCAGCATCAGCAGCCTGAAGAAAGTTGGAGGGGTCAGGCTGAGGTTCTGGGGTGGGGGCCCATTTTGTTATAGAAAAACAGAGTCAAAAGTTTGATGGTCTGACTTTTAGGGTCACAAAAATCCCCAAAGTTAAAAAAAAAAAAAAAAAAAAGCCTGCCAGCACGTCTTGCTTTATAATTATCATTGTCTCTGCAAAGGCTTCCTGGGCAGTTAGCCTGCATGCTCTCCCTCTGTGGGGGTGGCAGGAGGACAGAGCGAGGTGAGTCTCTGAATCGCCCTATACCTCCCTAGGCCGGAGTCCAGAGAGGGGACAGTGGCAGGCAGAGTGGAGGGCTCTGGCTCCTGTGGTGACCTTGCCTTTGGGCAGCCCAGTTAGGGGAAGTTCTGACCCTGACAACTGGTTCTGGCCGGTGGGGGCCTCACATCCAGAGGCTGCAAGAAAACTACGAGGTTTTACTGTTTTCTGTTAAGTTTCAGGGCTGTGTTTCTCAAAGTATGGCGGGAGAGCTATCCACATTGGAATGTCGGGCACGTGTCAAAATGCAGATTCCTGGACCCAGTTCTGGATCTACTGAACCAGACTTTCTTGGGGTGGGGCTGGGGTGTCTATCTGCCTTTTAATAAGCTCCTCAAGAGACTCAAACCAAAAAACCAAACCCATTACCATGAAGTTGATTATGACTCAAAGCGACTGGGCCATGTTGCTTCTCATTCATCCTTGCTTGCCGCCTGAGATACCGTTCCAGGCAGCAGCCAGTGATCTATTAGAAATGGAAACTGGATCATGTCAGTCCCTACAGAAAGCCATTCAGTCACTTTCATCACACTGGAATCAGATTAGAAACCACTCACCCCGGCCTCCAGTTCCGACATGATTGGCGCTTGCCACATCATTCTGTCCCTCCACATACTGGTCTTTCTCATCCTTGAACATGTCCAGCTCATTCCTGCCAACTGTTCCCTCTGCTGGGGGTGGTTATCCTAGCCTTCACATTCATGGCAACTTCTTGTCATTCGGGTCTTAAATGTCACTTCTGTAGTCAGCCCTGCCTTGACATCAAGGGTAAGGAGTCATCCAGGCATCCCGTCATCTCTCTGTTTCAATTCTCTGTATATTTGACCTCATCTGTCTTGTTTACCGCTTCATCCCTCCCTCTTAGAATGGTGCTGGCACATAGTAGGGACTTGACAGATAGATGCTGAATGGAGGACTCCAATGAAATCAAGCTTGTGAGGGCAGAAGGGGTGATATTTCTCATGAGTAGATGAGACTTCACAACTCCTGTGATGGCTGTCACGACTCCCGTGCGCAAGCACAGAGCCTCAGCATGTGAGGACAGCCTTTACTTCCCTTAGCAATAATAGCTCAGGTTCTGCAAGAGACTGAACTCTTGACTTCCCTTTGAGCTGTAGGGGACAATACATAAAGACTGACACTGTCAACACCTCGACCAGATCACATCCAGTGCTAAGTGCAGCACTACTTGCTAAAACCAACATTTCCTCTCTCATTCTGTCTCTGTTAGAGGTACCAAAGTCACTCCAGTTACCTGGGCCTCCAGACGATCTCATTCTGCTCCTCCTGCAACAGCCCATGCTGACTCCTGTGGGCACTTCCCTCCCTTCCATTCTGTGGCTGCTGCATGGTGTGGACTGCCTCTCTCTCTTTCTCTGACGATTGCCTCCTAAATGGCTCTGGCTTTAAACCCCTGGGAATGGAAGAGCTTATTATTATTATTTATTATGCTTTAGGTGAAAGTTTACAGCTCATGTTAGTTTCTCATACAGACATTTATACACACATTGTTATGCGACCCTAGTTGCTATCCCTATAATGTGACAGCACACTCCTCCTTTCCACCCCTGATTTCCCGCGTCCATTCAACCAGTTCCTGTCCCTCTCTGCCTTCTCATCTCATCTCCAGACAGGCGCTGCCTATTTAGTCTCGTGTACCTACTTGAACTAAGAAGCACACTCTTCACGAGTATCATTTTATGTCTTATAGTCCAGTCTATCGTTTGTCTGAAGAGTTGGCTTCGGGAATGGTTTTAGTTCTAGTTTAACAGAGAGTCTGGGAGCCATGTCTTCTGGGGTTCCTCCAGTCTCAGACCATTATGTCTAGTCTTTTTACTAGAATTTGAGCTCTGCACCCCACTTTTCTCCTGATCCATCAGGGACTCTCTGTTGTGTTCCTGTCAGGGCGGTCATTGGTGGTAGCCAGGCACCATCTAGTTCTTCTGGTCTCAGGCTGATGGAGTCTCTGGTTTATGTGGCCGCTTTTGTCTCTTGGGCTAATATTTTCCTTATGTCTTTGGTGTTCTTCATTGTCCTTTGCTCCAGGTGGGTTGGGACCAATTGATGCACCTTAGATGGCTGCTTACTAGCTTTTAAGACCCCGGACGCCACTCACCAAAGTGGGATGCAGAATATTTTCTTAAGAAACTTTGTCATGCCAATTGACCTAGATGTCCCCTGAAACCATGGTCCCCAGACCCCTGCCTCTGCTACACTGTCCCTTGAAGTGTTTGGTTGTGTTCAGGAAAGGAAGAGCTTACCTTTAACCCCCTCCACCCTCAAGGAAAGAAGAGCAGTTCTGCCAGGGGCCAGCTGCCCCCTGCCTTATATTGTACAATGAGCTGTCCTAAGGAGATTTATTGCTAAGGTAGAAATAATAGCTGCTAAAAGGTGGGTTGGTATAGACCTGTACTGCTCACAGTAGTGGCCGCTGGCCTCATGTGGCTATTTAAATTTAAACTCATTGCAATGAAACAAAATAATTTAAAAAAAAATCAGTTTCTCAGCCACACTAACTGCATTTTAAGTGCTCATCAGCGACACGTGGCTGGTCGCTGCTGCATTGGACAGTGCTGATGTAGAACATTTCCACCATCTCTGAAAATTCTATTGCTTAGCGCTGCTCTAGATTTGCAGGACTTATGTGAGGTTTGCTTCATTAATTTATTGTTAATTAATTATTAATTATGACATGCAGGCTACAATCATGACCAAAGCCTCCTTTCCTCATAGATTTACTGGGAAGAGGAGAGTCCTTACAGATTTTAGTCTGCCGGAGTCTGAACCTGGAACTCCTTATACCTGCAATGATCATACCCCGATCACCAAACTACCCCAAACTTTGGACTTTCCAAGTCAAGATAAGGCCTTCATCAATGAAGAGTTGAAATATAGCATCATCCTCTTCCAAAGACCTCAAGGTGCTTTTGGAATATGGCTTTCCCAGTATGCACAGAAGGTTCAGGAAGGAGGAGAACATGATTACAAATCTAGTTTTAAATATAAAGAATCTGAAAACTAGAAGATTGGAACAAAATTCATGTATTCTGTGCCAGAGACTGTGTTAGACACTTAGCACTTGGGAACCAACAAGAGGGAAACCAGACGTGGCACTTCCATTTGCTCTGTGCAACCAAGTCAGCCTGGAGCATCTGGAGGTGGTGGACTGCAGCGTCTCTTCCACAATATTCCTTCAACACCCCTCAGTTCCAGGCACAGCACCTGGCCCTGGGATCACGCTGCTCCATCCTCCAGAACTCACCATGAGCAGGGTATACGAATGCAAAGAGAGAAATACCCATTGTAAAAGGGGACCAGCAGCATTTCATAATCACTCAACTCTGAATTCTAGCTGCAAGGAAAAGCACAGCGCAGAAATTCAAAGATAGGTGTTCGCTACAAGGAACGAGCCTAAAGTGGATGAGGGCGAAGGGAATCTCGTTTTCCCTGGGTTCCCTTGAGAAACCAGAAGTTCTCTCTACCACTTCCTCCCATATCCCTGCTTCCCCAGGCTTAGGATTCCTCTTTCCATCCCAGGAGAGGGGTTAGGAGTTCTACAGCAGCCCTTCCACCACTGGAGGCTCCCCTAGACCTCAGGAGACCATGGGTGTAGGGTATCTTCCCACATTGGCATAACTACCCCTCCTCCTTGTCCCCTCTTCCCCGACTGCCTTTCCTTCCTCCCACCAGCCTCTCCCCAACAGTCTGGTGGGCAAGCAGTATCTTACCTGGTGAAGAAACAGCCCAGGTCAAGAGAAGGTAGAGAACACAGCATCTTCCAGGCCAAGAGCACTTGCAATAGGCTTGCCTCACCCTCTTCAAGCTGCTTTCCACAGACCTGATCAAGCTGCTGTGCTGTGTTTTGTGTGTGAAGTGGAAACACAGGGGAGAAACAGATTCACCCCTATCCCCTGCCCAAAGGCAGACAGAGAAGTAAGGGGGCCTTCCCTTCCCTCCATTGCCCCTTTCGTTTTCTGTTAGGACTTGACAATTTAGAGTGAGAGTAATGAGAGCACTTGGCAGATCCTTGGTTATCTACCGTTTTAGACACTATTTATATGAGGTCAGGGAATTTCGGGGCTTACTCATACTGCAGCTCCCTCAAGGCCGGTGAATCAACCAAGCCTTTCATTCTTACTGCTCACAGTTTCTACCTTTTGAGTGGGGTCTTTTTTTGGCCTTTTTCCATTGAGATAATGAATCCAACTGCATCTTATGTGTCACTGGGTTCTGAGATGAGAGTCCATGTGCTTGGGAAGGACCACTGTTAGAGAGCGTCAGGGTGTCCACAGGGCGAGAAATACACTGAAAAGAGGAAATCCATCTCCATTGTGGTGTAGCTGTAATTTTCCCCAGGACAAAAATATAAAAAGGAAGTCTTGGTAATAATGACACGAAATCTTTAATTGCTTTATGATCAAAGGCCCCACTGTAGTTTGAACATGAAGACTCTCTGTGAGTTTGGTGAAAGGCTTACCGTTTTATGTGATCTTTAACCCAAACCCATTGCCATCAAGTTGATTCTGACTCATAGCGACCCAAAAGATAAAGTAGAACTGCCCCACAGTGTTTCCAAGAAGCACCTGGTGGATTCGAACTGCCGACATTTTGGTTAGCAGCCGAACTCTTACCACTACGCCATGTGACTTTCAGGCATTTCCAGATTTCATCAAAACACCCAAGATTAGTAAGATGAAGCATTGTAAGTGCTGACGTAGTTGACTTACACTGGTCACTTCAAAATAACATATTAATGTATTTGGCTCCAGTTCCAAGAAGTGGCCTCCTAGGGCAAGTGGGCTCCAGCACTCTGTGTTTGTAGCCACTTCCCACATACGCAACATTCTAGAGCAGCGTTCTCCAATAGAGCTTTCCCTGGTGACGGAAATATTCTGTAACTGCGCTGTCCAATACGGTAGCCACTCACCCCGTGAGACTATCTAAATGTAGCTAGTTTAATCCATTTAGTTAAAAAATTTGATTAACTTTAAATAGCTGCCTATGACTAGTAGCTACTGTATTGGACAGCAGAGCTATAAAGCATTCAGGTACATCTATCAAGGCCAAAAAGTGTTACATCGTGATGGATGGTGCTGGGGTAGCAATCTCATGCAGGCCTGTTCAGATAACACCACCCATGGACATTCATAAATGCACACCTTCACAAGCCCGGCAAGGCTGACTTCTCTCAATTTCCCCATTCCCTGCAAGCAGCAGTGCTCTCTAGGAAAAGAAATCGCTCTGAGATGATGTGAGTCTTCAGAGGCGATGGCTTTCCCTTAGCCCAGCAGTTCTCAGCTTTTCATTTCTGGTTGCAGATAATCAACGCTGCTGACAGCTAGGAGCTGCAGCAGGTGACTCCCCACCCTCTCGGGTTACCCCACCAGTGACAACACAGCCAGGGTGGCTTTGCCTCCTTTCCGCTGTTTTGACAAAGTGATTGCCTACTCAGAGCTCAGAGAAGAAGGTCTGCCCCTCATCTCAGGCAGAGCAGCCCAGCCCTTCCCCAGAGACTGGAAGCTGCTGGGAGCCTTCTCTCCTGGAGCCTCCTGTGCTGCCCTCCAGCCAGCCGTGAGTATCATCCTCCCTCCCCCTCCGCCCTTGTCCCGGTGGGTGTCTGTGTGCTCAGTCATGCACTGCTGCAGTGGCCTCCAAAACCCAAGCTTTCACTCATTTGTTCACAGACATGGACACCATCTAGGCACCAGGCACTTTGCTAGAAGCTTCCAGGGAGGCAAATGTGAATCGGGTGGCGCCCTGCCTAGACTTCCAGGATGAGTAAGAAGACTCCCCCTCACCTTCCCCCCACCCCCGCCCCACCACACGCACACACAAAGCTTAGTTCAGGGCAGTCTGTGATTTTTACCTTAAAGGAGTGAGGGCAGGTGTTTGGGGATACGTGACAAGAAGGTGGCCAGGGGCTGAGAACATGAAGCCCCCATGAGATCCTCCAGTCTGAGAGAGCCTCCGGTCTGAGAGACCGCCCCAAGGGAAGGATGATTTTGGCAGCCTTCTTTGTAGCGGTGAAAAATCAGAAACAAACAAGCTTTGTGTCAAGAGGTGACTGACTACATGAGCCGCGGTGTATTCAGGCATACTAGGCAGTTGTTCAATGTGATGGCCTAGCTCTGTGTGGAGGTGGTGTGGAAAGCAGCCTGTGAGAGATTGTTAAATAGAAAAACAAAGTAGAAAATGGTATGTGTTGTAAGATAACTTTTCCATTAAGAGTGTGTATGTATGTGTGTGCACACGAGGTTGTGTTAAACAGAGAAAAATTCCAAAAGGGTGTGCCTCAGAATGTGAACAATGGCTAAACTAGAAGAGGGTTTTTATCTTCTTTTGCGTGTGTGTTTGCACTTTGGGGATTGTTTTGCATTGAGAAAATTTTTTTTTATGATCAGAAAAACGCTGAGTTATTTTATGTTAACTGACTCCTCAGTGAGCGCTGCTTTGCCCTTTCAAGCACACCCGCCTTTTTGAGTTGGGCGTTCGCTGACCTGAAGGTGAGAGGTGGCTGAGTGCTGAACTCAAAGGCAGCCCGTGCAGCAAGAGGCAACAGGAACATCTCCTCCCTCCCTCTGCTGAGCAACAACCACAAAGAACCCGAACTAGCTGCTGTTGAGTCAGTTTCAACTCATGACAACCTCATGTGTGTCAGAGTAGAACTGCGCTGTGTAGGGTTTTCAATGACTGATCTTTTGGAAGTAAATCACCAGGCCTTTCCTCCAAGGCTCCTCTGTGAACACAAACCTCCATCTTTTGGTTAGTAGCTGAGCACACTAAGCATTTGTACCACTCAGGGACGCCTTTTGCTGAACAAGCCTAAGCTATTTCTCCATTTCAGCACTTAGAGTCTCAGAGCCTCTTTATTCCAATATCTCCTTTTCTGTCCGGAAGCCCCCTTGCATGCACCCCCCTTGCAGGCTCGCATCAAGCTCATGCAGGCTTTGTCAGGCTGGCCTGGACCCAGTGTAGTGCCTGTGGGAGGGAGGTGGGTGCCTGCCCCAGGCTTGGAGAGCACGTGGCCTTATAGGCTGCACAGAGCCCCCACACTCTGCAGGGGAAAAACCGAGCTACAGAAGGTACACGACATGATTCAATCCCTGAGTAGCACATTGGACAAAGATCAAAGTAAGGACCTATGTGTCTGGCTCTTATTAGTATCCTGTGCCCTGGGCCACTGCAGGCAGCAGGGGTTTGGCCGTGGTGAGGGGCTGTATCCACAGCAGGCTCTCTGTGCTGAGTGTCATGTCGGTTACTTAAGGACAACAGAGAATACAAAAATAATGGTTGAATAATAACAGAGTCTGCCAACATGTTACACTATGGATGGCAGAGAAGTGTTTCCAGGCAGGCTGACTTTTCTAATGAGCATATTTCATTCTTGGAGAAAGGAGCTCTACTCTGAGGCCCTCCACATACCCCACATTTTCTGGCTTTTGTGCCTTTGTTGATATGCTTCCCTGTCCTGGAACAATGTCCTCTTCCATCATCACATTTCCACATTCCTTCCGGCCTTCAAGGGCCAGCAAAAATGTCACCACCTCACAGAAGCCCTCCTGGATTTTCTCCAGTGCTGGAGACATGATTCTCTCCCAATTCCTGCAGTATCTCATAGCATTTACCATTGTTGGGTATCTACAGACATGATTACCCACTGGACTTGACTGTGAGCTTCTTGGGGACATGGATCATGGCTCAAACACCGTTAAAGCCAAGCAGGTGTATTAGGTGCTAAAGGCACATTGGATAGGTGAGCACCATGGGTTGAAGAATGTTCCTGCATTCTCGCATAGTTCTCTGCATTCTGCAAAGAGCGCTCACACACAGCAAGCCCTCGCAGTAGGCTGGGCTATCGCACCTATTTTACGGATGAGGAAACTGAGGCCCCATGGGGGCATTAACTTCTTACCAAGGTCCTATGGCCAGAAAAGGACAGACCAGATGTGGCCTTTGACTTCTGGTCCAGTGTGCTTTCTCCCCTGCTCCAGCTCCCCACGCTGCAAACACACGGGCAGGTGTTTCAGAGTTGGGTGTCCACAGCGCCCATATGAGGCCACCGTGAGCAGCAAGAGGAGAGGTTTGGGGCAGCCTTGAGTCAAACGCCAGGTTATTCCCAACAGACAGTTGAGAGATTCCTTACTCTCCGTATGTTTTGTCATGTGTGGGGCTTTTCCTCCCTTCTGTTTTTCCCTGTCTCAGGGGTAAGAAAAAAAATGAAAGCAAGCTCTGAGACTTTGCAGCTGGTGGAATAACATTTTCTAAAAGGATTCTGACAACAACTGGAAAGAAATAGATCACAAGGTCGTCAGGCGTGTCTTTCGACCGTGACAGTAGGGGCTAACGTGTCTTCCTCTTCCTCTTTGGCTCTTTCTGAATTTTCTATGAGCCTGAACACATTGACAACGGGAGCACGACAAATCTTTTTCAAAAAACTAGCTTGGCATCTCGACGTTGCAAAAAAGTGGCCTCTGCGGCGACTTCAATTATGAAATTGTTCTTTCTGTGCTAATTGCTTCTCATGCCTAGCTGGAGTAGAGGACAAGTTCCTCCTTTCAACGAGATTTGCAAACAGGTATGCTGAACGGAAGAGTGTAGGGTTTCTGTTTTTGAATGCTGACAAGTTATTTTTATGATCTCTGTTAAAATAAAAATTTACGCACAAGGTAAAACATTTAAATAGTTTGCAAAACCTAAAGGGAAAAATGAAAGTCTTGCTCTTCACTGGTAATCATTGTTCAGGCTCCTTCCAGAAAATGTTTCAGTATTGATCAGTAGTGAAGTGTATATCCTTACACATGTATATTTTTAAAGGATCACTCAGCATAATCTTTTGCACCCTAAATTTTTCCCTAATAATCTTGGTGACCTCTTTGTATTAACGTGAAGTCTACGTGATTCAGTTAGCGTATTTGCCAAATTCCCTGCAAAAATGTGTTACTTTCATAATAACCCAGAAAACAAAATCCGTTGCTGTTGAGTCGATTCCAACTCATGGAGACCCTATAGGACAGAGTAGAACTGCTTCACAGGGTTTCCAAGGAGTGGCTGGTGGATTCAAACTGCTGACTTTTGGGTTAGCAGCCGTAGCTCTTAACCATTGTGCTACCAGAGCTCCACTTCTGTAATACAAAGCCATAAAGCAAAAACATAGTATTTCTGAAGCTAAATGCCAGAATTTTCCAGCTACAGTGAAGTTCGGTTTGTGTCCAGGCAGCTGGTGTGAGATCCCGGCCAGCAGCTGGGGCTGCTCATTATTTATGCTACCTCAGCTCTGCTCTTGGCTTTCTTGTGTTTGGGCTTTTGCTTTGTTTGAGGCTTCTCATCTAAGAACCAATCTCTAAGGCACTTTTTAAAAACTTTAGCAATTTTTTATTTGGATATAATTTCAAACTTAACTGAAAAGGTATAAGAATTGTGCACGGAACTGGTCTGGACCCTTTACCCTGTCTCACCAACTGCTTTCACTTTGTCCCATTGGCTTTATCATTCTCTCTCTCTACATACATCCGTACATCTATACAAAGACCAAACCTGTTGCCGTCAAGTTGATTTTGACTCATAGCGACCCTACAGGACAGAGTAGAACTGCCCCATAGGGTTTCCAAGGAGCGGCTGGTGGATTCGAACTGCCGACCTTTTAGTTAGCAGCCAAGTTCTTAACCACTGTACCAGCAAGGCTCATACATAATATATAATATAATATAACATAACATAACATAACATAATATAATATAAAATATAATTTTTTCCCCCTGAATCACTTGAGAATATGCTGAAAACATTGTGCTCCTTTAAGGTGTAGTTCCTAAGAACAAAGACTTTCCCCTATAAAACCACAACACAATTAGCAAAATCAGGAAATTGAACGTTGGTACAATAACATTACCTAGTTCATAGTTCATATTACAATTTCCTTGATCTCCTAATAGCATCCTTTACAGTTACCTTTCCCTCCACTCCAGGATCATGCGTTGCATCAAGCTGCCAATCTCCTTAAACGAGTTGCCATCAGGTTGACTCTGAATCACTCCGTGTGTGTCACAGTAGAACTGTGCTCCATAGGGTTTTCAATGGTTGATTTTTCAAAAGTAGATTGCCAGACTAACGACCAACCTTTCACTTAGCAGCTGAGTGCTTAACTGTTTATAACACCTGAGGACTCCAATCTCTTTAGTCTCTCTTAACCTGGGACAGTTCCGTCTTTCTTTGTGTCACTTTGACTTTGATATTTTTGAAGAATATCAGCTAGCTCCTTTGTGGAAAGTTCTCCATTTGGGGCTTGTCTGAGGCTTCTTCTCTGTTAGACTTAGGTTAGTGCTTTCTGTCAGGATATCAGTAAAGGATGCTAAGCTATGTCCTTCCTCCTCATTTTGCCCTTTTTAGGTCGTCTTGATATCATTTTGCTCTCATGCCAATGACATTGGGTTTGAAGAGTGGTTTAAGTTGGTATCCTCTGGATTTCTCCACATTAATTATTCGGTATTTGTAATCAATATGTAATTTTGGGAGAGATCCTCCAAGACTAATATGCTATTCCTCATCAGACATTCACCCACTGATTTTGGCATCCATTGATGATTTTCTAATTCTATAATTTCTTCCATATTTATTAGTTGGCGCTGTAAGGAAGAACTTTCTCTTCTCCTCTATTTATTTCTTTATTATTTATATCAGTGTGGATTCATGAATTCTCATTTTATTGAATGTGCCATAATCATTACCATTATTTGATGCTCAAACTGCATCAGACTTGGCCAGTGGGAGCCCAATCATGTTGGTGCGTATGTCATTTTTTTTTTTTTCTGGCCCCTATGTCTTTTTGACAAGTCCCCATGATCCTCTGAGCACTTCTTGCTTTCTGGGGCAAAAGCTGTTCCAGGCTCATCTTGTGCTTTCCCTGTCCCAGCTCTGGAATTCAGACATTTTTCCAAGAAGCCCTGGTTCCTTTTGGAGGAGAACAGTATTGAGAAACCAAAGTCAAGGAACTGGGAGCTCATTCTGCTCTGTGTCATTGCTCTCAGTAGACAGAGCCAGGAAATATGTGCTTGAAACACACACACACACACACACACACACACACACACACACACACACACATCTATATTCTATCTATCTAATCTCATCTTTAAAATAATGAGCTCATACTAATTCCTCAATTCCAATACAACAACCCAAGACCCTCCAAGGCACTTTGAGAGGCTGCTGGCCGGAACGGTACAAGGAAGAAGTTCTGGCTGCCTTCGGACAGCCAGTTATGAATCTGAGGAGTGAAGAAAACTAGAAAGTTTTCATTATACCTTGTGGGTTTTTTTGTTTGTTTGTTTAACTTTAGCAGCTTTATTGAGATGCAATTGACTTATAATAAACTGCAAATATTTAAAGTGCAGAATATAAGTATTGACATATATACACTTGAGATATCATCATGCAATCAATATAGTGAACGTATCTATTACCTCCAAAGATTTCCTTATGCCTTTTGCACCCCTCCCAGGCAACCACTGATCTGCTTTCTGTCGCTATAGATTAATTTTCATTTTCTAGAATTTTTATATAAATAGGAATGTACAGTATGTACTCTTTTTGCCTGACTTCTTTCACTTAGCATAATTATTTTGAGGTTTGTCTGTGTTGTTGCTGTATCAATAGTTTGTTCTTTATTCCATTATGTGGATATTTTATTCATCTATTCACTAGTTGATTAACATTTGGGTTGTTTCCAGGTTTGGATTATTACAAACAAAGCTACTGAGAGCATTTGTGTGCAAGTGTTTGCGTAGATATATGTTTTCAATTCTATTTAGTAAATACTCAGGGGTGGAACGGCTGGATCATATGGTAAGCATGAGTTTAACTTCCCAAGAAATTGCAAACTGTTTTCCAAAGTGGTGATGCCACGCATTATATTTTGAAAACCACTATACTTCCAGAAAAGCAGGGTAGGTCATGATGTTATGGAAAGGAAGCCAACAGGTTAGGTTTGGATTTATGAAGGAGAATATTTGCTTCTAGAACCTTGAGAGGTGGAGTTGGATTTGTTTCTTCGGAATATACTGCTAGGAGTATAAAAGGAAATGCCAGCTCTGGCACAGAGATCTTCCGTGAAGTGAGTAAGCTGTTGTTCCCTTGGTTATAGAGGGGTGAGCTTTAAAGAGACTCAAAACACATAAAAATAGCAACAGAGATTTATTCCAGTCAGCTCTGAGGCCCTTTGCATTAGGGAATGTGAATCGTCCTCTTCTTTGGAAAACAAGCCTAGGACTTCCTTTTCCTGCTGGAGTCTTAGGGTAAATAGAAAAAAGTGCCCATCTTTCTGACCTGAGCTTCCTGATGGAGCATGCAAATCAGGTAGGTGCTGGAGAGGGACCCTAACATGAGTGAGCATGATTACAGTTACCTAGAGAAGGACCCATGCAGAATTAGGGGGCCTAGAGTATTCTCAAATTGACCACATCATCCTCTTATCTTTATCAAGTCTCTTAGTTGATAAAATGGAGGTGATGGCGTGTGGGGCAGGGGAAGGGAAAGGCATTCATCAAAACAGAACCTGACAGGGAAGTTGACACAAGAGAAAAATGAGCTAATGTAAAAAGGACATCCTGGGAAAAACTTAAAAGCCTCAGTGGCCCCATCACTGTTCCTCATCCGTGGATGGGAAAATGCTCTAATTATTGTCTAAGTAAAAAGAAAATGAATCCTAGAATCTGATGACTACCAGATTCAAAGAGGTGAATGAAACCTTCAAACGAGAGATTTCTTTCATTTCTATGTCAATTACCAAGATGATTTGAAATCTAGAATATCTGACTTGATATTAGTATAACATGGACTCTAACTCTTGCTTGAGACTTTTTTTTTTAATGACCATAAACAGATTTAATATTTAATCTCCATCTTTTGGTGTTTTCTGGTTATTGTTCATTTACAGTCAAATCATCTTTTGATTTTTATCCTCTCTTTCCAGAAGCAGGCTTGCATCTGACCCACCATGACAACCACAGAATTCACAGTAAGTAAAGCCATCCTCCTCAGCCTCCCTAAAACTCACATTCCTCTTGCCTTTTTTTGAGTGTGGAAAGGAATCCATTGTGGGGGAAGGATTTCTCCATTTGGTTTCCCAGGGTAGGATCTCTGTTGAGAAGCGCCAGGATTACAGGGCAGTCGTTGCCCAGCACAGAGAGCTTTGCATACATGAAGAGCCAGAGGTGCTATGGGTGTGTTGTGAAGACAACAGGAAAATGCTATTTTAAATTTATTAATAGCTGTCTTAGTTATCTAGTGCTGCTATAACAGAAATACCACAAGTGGATAGCTTTAACAAACAAATTTATTCTCTCACAGTTTAGGAGGTTAGAAGTCCAAATTCAGGGTGCCAGCTCCAGGGGAAGGCTTTCTCTCTCTGTTGGCTCTAGGGGAAGGCCCTTGTCATCAATCGTCCCCTAGTCTAGGAGCTTCACAGTGCATGGACCCCAGGTCCAAATGATGCACTCCGCTCCTGGCTCTTCTTGCTTGGTGGTAATGAGATCTCGCTCCTTTCTGCTCTCTTCTCTCTTCTATATCTCAAAAGAGATTGACTCATGATACAACCTAATCCTGTAGATTGTGCCTGCCTCATTAACATAACTGTCTCTAATCCTACCTCCTTAACATCATAGAGGTTAGGATATACAACACATAGGACAATTACAGAGGACAACCACACAATACTGGGAATCATGGCCTAGCCAAGTTGACACACATTTTGGGGGACACAATTCAATCCATAACCTTAGCTAAGGATTTTTATGACTTTTAAGTAGAATTTGCTGAGTTCTATGTGTGTCTGTTTTGAAATTCAGACAAAAGAGGGCAAGGGAGAATCCATTTCATTTGTTTTTAAAAGACTCAGGATGAACAGATTAGTTGTATTTCTCACATAACACTAAGAAGGCCTTACAAAAACACATAATGGCATATATTTCTCTGAAAGAGATTAACAGCCTAACAAAAATTAGCGAGTAAAGTCATTACCCAGGGAATCATTTATGATTTTATAGCCAACACTAACCAATTATAGAATTAAACCAAATTCTTATGCTTTTGTTATGTTCAGAAGTGGCCTACAAACGTATCTAAGGGTTTGCTTTTCTCAAAAGGAAAGTCTCAGTTTTACATATAGATCATTGAAATCAAGCTTTCTTAGTGAAGCTAACAAACTCTCCTTCATAGTACACTGTTGGTTTATATGATCTATGGAGAGTGGTGGTTGAAATAGTTTATGTCAAATAAGTTATTCATGATATGCTAATGATTCTTTAGCATTACATATTTATAGCTATACAATTGCATATACATATGTAATTTTTAAAATTTTTCTGTGCCATCCGTGAAAGTTTACAGAGCAGATTTTTTTCTCATTAAAAAATGTATACACAAATTGTTTCGTGACATTGGTTGCAATCCTCGCAATGTGTCGGCAGGGTCCCCATGTCTGTGAAGTAGGCTGTTTACTTTTTCTGACAAGAACTAGACCTATTAGTTTCTTGCCTCCCCAGCTGCCTCCGTCCTTCAGTTAGAATCTGCCTTTTCCATCACTGTAGGAACAGAGCCCGGTCTGCTTCTGAGCCTGACTCATTCTGTTTCATTTGGGATCTTGGAAAAGATCTCCCTCTTTGGTCTTTCACACACACACTGGGCTCTGTAAGGCAGTCCCAGATAAGAGGCAAAATCACCTGAATAATGACCTTCTGTGCTCAAAGGTGTCTAGCATGATTGAGATGGAAAGGAGAAGGGACCTCTGTGGCTCAGATGCCTGATTTTGGTGGACAGTAACAGGCACTTCCCGCCCTGCTCTCCTCCCCTCTCCTCCCTCTTCCTCTCCTCCCCTCTCTTCCTCTCTCTCTTCTATCTCCCCCTCTTTAAGGTGAGGGCTTTAGGCCACCCTCAGGATCAGCTTTAGTGCAAACAGTTTCCCTGTCATCCCTGTGTACCTCATCCCTGTCCCATCCAAAGGCCTGACTTGGGCCAAGTTCTGGCAAGCACAGGCCTCTCAAACTTTTTAATGTTTTGGCCCATTTCTATTGTCAACTCTAATGATGTCCTTTGGAAGTTGTTTCCTTGCTTGGAACTTACAAGTTGTTCAGTAAATATTTGTTGAATGAGTGAATGCATTTCAATATTTATTGCCTACGAATGAGAAATAAAGAGTGAACGTTTCCCAAGCCTGGGATGAACACGCCATCTTCTTAGTCCAGACAGGGAATGAGATAGTTGCATTTTCAATGAAACACCATTTCTAGAGAGGTACAGGCTCCTGTTTACCCTAACAAATGGTCACTCCTCATAGCTGAAGAAGGAACCGGGTCTAGTTCATTCTTTTGCTAAAAGTGGATCTAGGTTGCAAATAGTGGTAGCAGAAATGATTAACGCACTTGGCTGCGGTTTGAGTCCACCCAGAGGCACCTTGGAAGGAAAGCTTAGTGATCCACTTGGGAAAAATCAGCTACTGAAAACTTAATGGACCCAAAGTTCACCCTTCAGCCAAAGATTAGACAAATCTATAAAACAAATAACACACGCGAGGAACGTGCTTCTTGGTTCAATCATGTATATGAGACCAAATGGGCAACACCTGCCCAAAAGCAATGATGAGAGGGCAGGAAGGGACAGGAAAAATGGACTGATGGAAATGCAGAACCTGGGATGGGGAAGGAGAGAATGTTGACGCATCATGGGGATTGCAACCAATGTCACAAAATAATTTGTGTATAAATTGTTGAATGAGAAACTAATTTGCTCTGTAAACTTCCACCTAAAGCACAATTAATAAAAAGAAAAGAAAACCCATGGAGCACAATTCTTCTCTGACACATATGGGGTCACCATGAATAGGAGTCAACTGGATGGCAACTGGTCTCTTTGAGGTTATCCCTCTGTGTCAAGTGTGCCCTTTTTTGGATCCCTTCCCTTCCTCTTTCTCCTTTCTTTCGTCCTCCTCACACTGGCCTTAAAGCCACCTGGCATGGGAGGAGCACTGGTTTGACAAGCCCGTGGAGCAGGTACTTCCTTCTGTGAGCACCTCCGGGCCCTCACAGCGAGTGGGGATGCTGTTAGCCTCTCTTACCTCACCGGTTTGGTTCAGGTTCATGTGAGAGTCTACTAAAACCTTTTGGGGGGAAAAAAAAACTGTTTTAAAAGGCTCAACAAAAGCAGAGTTTCCTCCTGAGTCATTGTATGCAGTCATAGTTGATGCCTGCCCATCTGCCTGGCTTCACTGACTTTCCTCCACAGGTCATCCTCCCAGCCTCTTAAAGCTGCAGGACGCCCATTCGTTGGTCTCTGTGCTTTCCATAGTCTTCCCTCCATCCCAAAGCTCTTCCTTTCACTTAGTCTGCTCAGAGCCCACCTCTTCTGGGATTACCCTCCTGGGGGCCTCAGAGCCTAGAGCCCCAGGCCACGACTGCACCAGGCTCCCACCTCAGCAAAACTCTTCCTGGCATCTTGACTAAGATATGTGTCACCAGATCTGTCCGTCCACGCAGCTGGGTTTCCAGACAATGTCCAAAGCCGGAAGGGAACTCTTTAAACGTAAACTGTGGGGGCGTCAAGTCTGGGGAGTAACCACATATAAAACGGGAGAGGGGTTTTCCTCAGCTCTTCCGAGTAGTGGGCCATTTCAGGATAGCTGCCCTGATGAGCCTTCTCCGGGATCTGGCCCCCTGGGGTCTTTCTCTTTGTGGCAAGACCTTCCCTTGGTCACATCCTAGAAGTGGAGCCAGGAGTAGATTCCAGATTTTCTGAGTTGTCATACAAGCTACCTCAGGCTGTCCTCCTGAGGTCCACCGGCTACTTCCTGCCAGCCAGGGACCAAATAGGATAGACTCATTCCCTTAGCTCTTGGGGTGTGCTTCAGGATTCAGGAGACAATAGCTTCCTGATATCCACTGCCCTTTATCAGCCAACTCAAGGTCCTCTGATATCTTGATAAGCACTCCACAAACATACACACAACAGGTCTCATGTTCAGGTAAGTTTGGGAAATTTTAAAACAAAAATCAGCAGATTCTGAAGGACTTCACCGAGCCTTTACTATGCTAATGTGCAGTTAAAACAAATTATACAGGGCTTCAAAAAAGAACCTACAGACTGGGAAAAAATTTTTGGACAGTACAAGTCAGACAAAGGTCTAATCTCCATAATCTACAAGAAAATCCAACACCTCTACAACAAAAAGACAAACAATCCTATCAAAAAATGGGCAAAGGAAATGAACAGACACTTCACCAAAGAAGACATTCAAATGGCCAACAGACATGTGAGGAAATGCTCGCGATCACTAGCCATTAGAGAAATGCAAATTAAAACCACAATGAGATACCATCTCACCCCGGCATTACTGGCACGAATCAAAAATACTGGAAATAACAAATGTTGGAGGGGCTGCGGGGAGATGGGAACTCTTATACACTGCTGGTGGGAATGCAAAATGATACAACCATTTTGGAAAATGATATGGCGTTCCCTCAGAAAGCTAGAAATAGACATACCATTCGATCCAGCAATCCCACTCCTAGGAATATATCCTAGAGAAATAAGAGTCATCACTCGAATAGACATATGCACACCTATGTTCATGGCAGCGTTGTTCACAACAGCAAAACGATGGAAACAACCTCGATGTCCATCAGCAGATGAATGGATACACAAACTATGGTACATACACACAATGGAGTACTATGCAACGAGAAAGAACAACGATGAATCTGTGAAGCATCTCATAACATGGATGGAACTGGAGGACATTATGCTGAGTGAAATAAGTCAATCACAAAAGGACAAATATTGTATGAGACCTCTATTGTAAAAACCCATGAAAAAATTCACATGCAAAATGTAACAATCCTTGTTGGTTACCAGGGATGGGAGGGGAGGGGGGGGAAATACTAAATAGGTAATAGATAAGTGGTAACTTGGGTGAGAGGTGAGATAGTACACAGTACAGGGGAAACTAACACAACCTGCACAAGGAAAGGTCATGGAGGCCCTATAGACACATCCAAACCCCCCGAGGGACTGAGTTGTTGGACGGAGGGCTCTGGGGACCATGGTCTCGGGGAACATTTAGCTCAATTGGCATGACACTACTTATGGGGATAGTGCTCTACATTCTACCTTGGTGAGTAGTGTCTGGGGTCTTAAAAGCCTGTGAGCGGCCATCTAAGATACTCCACTGGTCTCATCCCTTCGGGAGCAAGGGAGAATGAGGAGAACAGGATTCAACGAAAAGATTAGTCCAAAGGACTAATTGTCCACAGCTACCAAGGCCTCCACCGGACTGAGTCCAGTACAGCTAGATGGTGCCCGACTACCACCACTGACTGCTCTGACCAGGATCACAACAGAGGGTTCTGGACAGAGCTGGAGAAGGATGTAGAGCATAATTTTAACTCCCCCCCCCCCAAAAAAAGACCAGATTTACTGGCCTAAAGAATACTGGAGAAACCTCATGAGTGTGGCCCCCAGACACCTTTTCAGCTCAGAGGTGAAGTTACCTTCGAGGTTCGATGTTAAACCTGGGAGTGGACAGCCCAGTAAAACTAAACGGGACTAACGATGTACAGGAGTCCGGTGACAAGGCCAGAAGGCAGAGGGGGAGTA
Organism: Dugong dugon; assembly: GCA_030035585.1. Lineage (NCBI taxonomy): Eukaryota > Metazoa > Chordata > Mammalia > Sirenia > Dugongidae > Dugong > Dugong dugon. Next base: position 21,519,384 of record CM057481.1, on the reverse strand, counting down.
GGAAACTGATGATAAGGAACACAAATTGAGTAAGGACACCGTAGATGTATTGTGAGATTGTTGACCACTGCTATAGGGCAACATTTGTAGTAACTATTAAATGGGAGGCTGTTTTATCCTGTAAGCCTTCATCTTGGGCGAGAATGGCAGCACAATTGGAAGAGCATAGTCAATATCACTTAAATGTGTAAGTAAAAAGTTTTGAAATGGTGTTAAAATAAAATAAAATAAAATAAAATAAAATAAAATAAAAAAACCAAATGAGACTAAAGAGGTACAGTAGTTCAGTGACAAGGGCCAGAAGACAGAAGGGGACAAGGAAGTCCCCTGGTGATAGGGAACACAAGGTGGAGTAAGGATATTCTAGATGTGCTGTGAGATTGTTAACCATTGTCATAGGGCAACATGTGTAGTAACTGTTAAATGAAAAACTATTTTGTTCTGTAAGCCTTCATCTTAAGTGAGAATAACAGCACAGTTGGAAGAGCGTAGTCAATGTCACTGAACTGTGAATGTAGACATTTTTGAAATGGTGTGTCTTTGGCTATGTGTATTTTCATCAAAAAAAAAAAATAAGGTTGAGAATTTAGAGGCTTAATATGTTGTGGGGTTGTTAACCAATGTCATAGAACAACATGTGTACTACTATTTCATGAGAAACTATTTGCTATGTAAGCTTTCACCTGAAATACAATAAAATAAAGTAAAAAAATTATACAGGGCTTTTAGGAGGCTTTAATAGGCTCATGAGCACTGTGAATTTCAAAGGAGATACAATATGCAGAGATTTTCAATTACTTTAGCCACTGGAATTCCACCCAAAACAGTCTAATCTATTAGAAGCAGATGGAAACTATATTAAGACAAAGAGAGCTATGAGTTGGAATTGACTCGACGGCAATGGGTTAGACAAGGAGAGAAGTCTCGGGGTGATGCCAACAGTTAAACCCTGGACTACTAGCTGAAAGGGTGGTGGTTCAAACTCACCCAGAGGTGCCTTGGAAGACAGTCCTGGAGATCGGCTTCTGAAAGGTCACAGCCTTAAAAACCCTATGGAGCATTTCTACTCTGCACACAGGGTGTCGACAAGAGTCAGAATCGACTTCAAGCAGCGAACAACAACAGCACAACATAGAGAGAATACAGCTAATAGAACACTCATGGAGAATATTTTATTATTTCAATAGAATATTTAAGTATATCAACTAAATATTTATATTTAATATTTAAAACAAAATAAAAACCTGTCGTGGATTTGGGGCAACCTGCAGTCCAAATGAATGCAGATTAATTTTACAACAACTGTCACATATGCCTGAGGAAAAACAAGGGTAGAGATAGGATTTAGAAGGGACCGTCCCTTAGGGGAAGGGAGGGAGACCCGGTGGTCCCTGGTAGAATTTGGGAGCCCTGATGGGAGCCCTGGGATGGGGACTGGTGGGAAAATGCAAGTGTTTGAGGATCTGTGGGTGGAGGCTTTGGGACAAGACAGATGCAGGACTGTCTCACGCCTCCATCCCTGCATCCCTCCCCATCCCTGCATCCCTCCCCATCCCTGCATCCCTCCCCATCCCAGATTATGATCTGTCTTGGTTATCTAGTGCTGCTGTAACAGAAATACCACAAGTAGATGGCTTCAACAAATAGAAGTTTATTCTCTCACAGTCTAGGAGGCTAGAAGTCCAGATTCAGGGAGTCAGCTCCAGGGGAAGGCTTTCTCTTTCTGTTGACTTTAGAGGAAGGTCCTTGTCATCAATCTTCCCCTGGACTAGGAGGGACCCCGAGTCCAAAAGACACGCTATTCTCCTGGCTCTTGTTTCTTGGTGGCATAAGGTCCCCCTGTCTCTCTGCTCGCTTCTCTTTTATGTCTCAAAAGAGACTGACCCAATTTTGTAGATTGAGTCCTACCTCATTAACATAACTGTTGCTAATCCCACTTCACTAACATCATAGGGGTAGGATTTATAACACATAGGAAAATCACATCAGCTGACAAAATGGTGGACAATCACACAACGCTGGGAATCACGGACTAGCCAAGTTGACAGATATTTTGGGAGGACACAATTCAACCCATGACATGACTCAAGTCATATGCTCATGTCTCAGTATTCTCATCCCCGGCACTCATTTCCTCTCCCCCAGCAGGAGTTCTGGGATGCCTTCTGGGGCTCTGGACGGCTTCAGGGCCAGGAACTCACAGAAACGGTAACCAGGGCTATATTTGCATGCGTGTGTGTGCATGTGAATGTGTGATGGGGGTGTATGCATATGCACCCATGTGTGTGCATGTGTGTCTGAATGTGTAAGGGTGTGAATATGTGTGTGTGCGCATATAAGCATGAGTGTGGCACGTGTGTGCACATACGAGTGTGTACAAATGTGTGTGTGTTGTCTGTGTATGTGTATACCAGTGGATGTGTTTGTCAAGCCTGGCCTCATGGGTGTGCCACTTGCTTGATTTAATGCTTGCCGTCTTGAAATTCCTAATAATTTTAGAACAAGGGGCAAATTATGTACCCGGTCCCGGTGTTTATGTGTATGTGTGCATGTGTATGTGTACATGCATGTGTGAATGTGTGTGTGTGTTAGTGTGTGCATATACGTGTTGGTGCTTCCAGAGGAGAGGATCTGTAGCTTTCCAGAGATTCAGAAGGGTCTGTGACCCAGGAAAGTTTAAGAGCCTCTGCTGACATTTTTGGGAGGCTGGAGAGGAGAAAGGATGATCAGAATCATTCACTTAGTTTGATATAAACTTAGTGGTCCCAAAGCACTTTTTCCTGTCTAGTTGTTCATTTCTTTGTCTGCATCCTCCACCAGTAGGTAAGTTCAGTGAGAGCAGGAACTATGTCTAACTTATTCACCACTGTTCTTTAGCACCTAGCACAGTACCTGGCACAAAATAGGTGCTCAAAAACGTTTGTCGAATAAATAAAGATGCTACAACCCAAGCATATGCTGCCAGAATTACTACTGCTTACACATATGTTTCTTTTGTCTTACCACAGACCTTTTGGAGTTGGAAGGGTCAGGTGGTCCATGCCTCTGCCATCAGACAGGACCTCCAAAAGATTGTCCTTGACTTAATGCTGTCTTGTGTCCCATTGCAGAGCCTTATCCTTAATATGTCTGATGAATACAGCTATGATTCAGCGTCTTCCGAAATGTATGAATACATAAACAACTTTGCTGACTTATTCTGCAAGAAAAACAATGTCCGGCAGTTTGCGAGCTATTTCATCCCACCGTTGTACTGGCTCGTGTTCATTGTAGGGGCTTTGGGCAACAGTCTGGTCATCCTTGTCTACTGGTACTGCACAAGAGTGAAGACCATGACCGACATGTTTCTTTTGAATTTGGCGATTGCTGACCTTCTCTTTCTTGTCACTCTTCCCTTCTGGGCCATTGCTGCTGCTGACCAGTGGAAATTCCCGAGCTTCATGTGCAAAGTGGTCAATAGCATGTACAAGATGAACTTCTACAGCTGTGTGCTGCTGATCATGTGTATCAGTGTGGACAGGTACATTGCCATTGTCCAGGCCATGAAAGCACAGAACTGGAGGCAGAAAAGGCTTCTGTACAGCAAAATGGTTTGTTTCACCATCTGGGTGATTGCAGCTGTGCTCTGCATTCCAGAAACCCTGTATAGCCAAGTCAAGGAGGAATCTGGCTTCGCCATTTGCACCATGGTTTATCCTAGTGATGACAGCATGAAACTGAAGTCAGCTGTCCTGACCCTAGAGGTCATTTTGGGGTTCTTCCTTCCCCTTGTGGTCATGGCTTGCTGCTACACCATCATCATTCACACCTTGCTACAAGCCAAGAAGTCATCCAAGCACAAGGCCCTAAAGGTGACCATCACTGTCCTTACTGCCTTCCTTTTATCTCAGTTTCCCTACAACTGCACCCTGCTGGTGCAGACCATCAATGCCTACACCATGATCATTTCCAACTGTGCCATTTCCACCAACATTGACATCTGCTTCCAGGTCACTCAGACCGTCGCCTTTCTCCACAGTTGCCTGAACCCTGTGCTCTATGTTTTTGTGGGTGAAAGATTTCGCCGAGATCTCATGAAAACCCTGAGGAACTTGGGATGCATCAGCCGGGCTCAGTGGGTTTCGTTCACGAGGAGAGAGGGGAGCTTGAAGCTATCGTCCGTGTTGCTCGAGACAACCTCGGGGGCTCTCTCCCTCTGAGGTATCTTCTCTGAGGTAGATGGTCCTTTTGGAAGTAACAAGAAATAAAGGCTCACCTTCTCCACTGAGGGGACCAGAGAGAAACCGAGGAAGAAAAAGGAAATGAGAAAAGTAAAAACAACTCAGAAAGGGATGAAGCTGAACAACGTTGTAAGTCAGAATTTGCTACACCAGAATTTTCAAAGCTGACTGGCTACCCCAGGAGACCATTGTTCACCTCTTGACTGCAATACCTGTGACGTTCAAGGAGGGCTAATGGATAGCACCACAGAACATGCTGGCTTTGCCTCCTGCCTGAGCATTAATACATCTGCCCTCTAGAAGAACGGCTTGATTATCTTGGTGTGCTGGGAAATGTTTGGCTTCAGGTCTAATGCAACCCCTAGAAGGAAACACAAGAGCCCTGGCCACTGTCATGTTCCACAGAAGCAGAAAGTTTCATGGAAACGTCTATCTTTGGGGAATTTCTATCCTAGTTTGGGGGCCTGATAACCATGCCAGGTCTTATGGATTCTCCAAGCAGCCTCAGATAAAACTCCCTTTTGGCGTCCTTTTTCTGTTCTGGGCCAGTAAGAGTTTTTGTTCCTGCTTTGAAACCATCTGCAGGACTGGTCTCTGACATCCTGAGCAGCTGACTACATCCCCAAGTCACCTGATCTGTTGGCTCCCCTCACATTTCTGTGTTCTGCTGGAGGTTCTGTGATTCCACACCTGTGGATCCAGCTTGTCCCCTGGTGTTATGGCAGTGGCTCTCCCGGCACATGCAGGGACATCGTGCTGTTCTGGGCTCACTCTGCCAAGCTGCGCTATTGCTGGTCCACTCCATCTGCTGCCTTATAAAATGGGTTGGTCCTACTGAGCCTCTTCCTTCTGGAGCTGCTGGAAGTCTGTCTGCCTCCATGTTTCTTCTCCTTTTCTTACTCTGTAGTGCTAACATTTCCAAAAGCTTTCAAATTAGAGATTAGGCTGAAAAAAAGAAATATAATTCACTTTTGCTTTGTGGCTTTCTTTTAACTACTTGGCCAGTTTATCATATTTGAAAACACTTCACATATTTGGAAAAGTTCTTTTTAATGGATAATTAATACTATCCATTGCTTGTCACTTTCTGCACCCTGTCTCCATATTGTAAATGTGTGCACTCAAAGATCAAATAGCCATGTTAAGAGTGCGAAGAGTAAGAGACTGGATAAGGAAATAAAATCTCCAATTATGTTAAAAGCATCTTGGGTGACTAGTCTGTTTGTTTGTTTGTTTTTTACCCCTCTCCTCTGGCCAAATTTATTTCCCAAGGTTTTCCTAGTTAGTAAAATAGAATTTCCAAGGAGGATTATTTGAGCAGCATCACTAACTACCCCTGGCTTTGCCACTTGCTCTAAATGAAGTGTTCCATTCTCCCAGTGCACTGTGAATTTCTAACACCATCCCTTCCGAAAACCAAAACCAAACCCATTGCTGTTGAGTCGATTTCAACTCATAGTGATCCTATAGGATGGAGTAGAACTGCCCCATAGAGTTTCCAAGAAGCGGCTGGTGGATTTGAACTGCCGACCTTTTGGTTAGCAGCCTAGCTCTTAACCGCTATGCAAAAGCATTGGATTCTGCCATATAATCCTTTTTCTCCCTGCCCACCTCCAAAGCACTATTGTTGTTGTTGTTGTTAGGTGCCATCAAGTTGGCCCTTGACTCATGGTGACCTCATGCACAAGGGAACAAAAGGCTGCCCAGTCCTGCACCATCCCCATGATGGGTGCAGATCAGACAATTGTGATCCATAGGGTTTTCATTGGCTGATTTTCAGAAGTAGATTGCCAGGCTTTTCTTCCTAGTCCATGTGAGTCTGGAAGCTCTCCTGAAACCTGTTTAGCATTAGAGCGACACACAAGCCTCCACTGACAGATGGGTGGTGGTTGGCCATGAAGTGCACTGGCTGGGAATCGAACCCTGTTCCAAATGGAAGGCGAGAATTCTACCACTGGACCACCAATGCCTTATAAGGCACATGTTAGTAATAACTAAAGTGAGTAGAATATAGCAGCAACAAAGGCGGAGGAGAGAGTAATGTGAAATGCTAGCTAACCTATCCCCATGCTGCCCGCGTGGGTGGGTGGTGGTGAAACAAGCACTGGCCTGGGACCAGCACATGAACATGGGCCCCAATTCAACAAGCACTACTTACAGTCAAGGGAAGAATGACTTCTCCAAGGTCAGTTTATGGACAAAGCTATCCATGTGACCACCATTCCATTTTCAGAAGACCCAGAAGGCTGCCCTTTAAGGAATTTGGAAGAATAAGCAACAAGGTCTAGCCACACCTATATAACATTGTGCAATTAGGTGGGAAGAACATGACTGAGTTTGGCTTTTCCATTCTATGCCCTTTTGATATTGTGGTTCTGATACTCTATGTCATGGGGGCTCCGTGGAGCTGAGGATGGAGGGTGGGGTGGAAAGAGGAAGGAGGGAGTCATGGCTGTTGAATCTATACTCTGCCTACTGTTACTTAAGGGCGCTATGATGGAGACTTAGTGGGAATTTAATGGTAATTAAGAGTTTGGTCAATGCGTGTTAGTTGGAAAAACATGCCAGGGACCCCACTTGTTCCTCTCTGATCTACAAGGAAGGCGATGTGGGAACACCACAAGAACTAGGAGCCCCGCATTGTACGCTAATGTACAATAATTTCACCCAGTCCCAAGTCCCTTTAGGGTCTGGCTGTCATTGTTAAACTGTCCCAGTCCTACCAAAACTTCAATTCAGGATAAAAGATGTGTTACAACTGTGTTATATTTGAAAGCTTTTAAGTATCCTTTGTCATCAAAGAGTCTTACTCTTTAAGTGATTGCATAAATAAGACTACGTTACGTTCAAATTAAACTAGGTTTCAGTAACAGGTTTATCCTTCCTCATGGAAGAGTCAACATGGAGAAATCCATGAGGAAGTTGTGACCCACTCAACACTTACAGAAAGTATGTTGTGTGAATCCTTGCCAAAATAAAGATAAAAGAGAAATTATAATACATAATTACATTTTGCTAGAACTCTGTAAATAAGAAAAAATCAGGAAACTGAATGAAATGTGATGTGTTTTCATTATTAAAAGAGGATGGCTTTTTTTTTAAAATGCAAACACATTTTAAATTAAAGGAATTTTAAGTCAACACATCACAACATGCACATCTGAGGACTGTCATTTTGGAGTAGTCAGCTTGGAGGACTAGCGATTGTGTGTGTGTGTGTGTGTGTGTGTGTTATGTCTCTACAATAGATACCAAAAAACAAGCAAACAAACAAACAAAAAAACTCCAAACCAACCATTGCCTTCAAGTTAGTTCTGACTCATAGTGACCCTATAGGACAGAGTAGAACTGCCCCATAGGGTTTCCAAGGAGTGATTGGTGGATTCGAACTCCTGACCTTTTCGTTAGCAGCTGAGCTCTTTAATTTTTTGCATTTGTTGTATGTTTTGAAATCTTTGCGTTTTTAACTGTTATACAGAATAGGCAGCCTGAATTCTCAGACAATCTGGATTTATTTCTTCCTCTACCAGTGGCTCATTAAGTGACCCTAGGTAAGCCATTTGTCTTTGGTGCTTTATTCTTCCCATCTGTTAAATCAAGTATTACGGACTCATTTGTGTCCCCCCAAAAGATATACTGAAGTCCTAATCCCTTATACCTGTGAATAAGATCATGTTTGGAAATAAGATCTTTTTTTTCCCCCTAATTCTGCATTTATTTATTTTATTTTATTGTACTTTAGATGAAGGTTTACAGAACAAATAGTTTCTCATTAAAAAGTTAGTACACATATTGTTTTATGACAATGGTTAACAACCCCACGACATGTCAACACTGTCCCTTCTCAACCTTGGGTTCCTTATTACCAGCTTTCCTGTCCCCTCCTGCCTTCTGGAGGACTAGAGATTTGATCTCTTTGGACTATCTTTAGATGTGTGGAATGCTCATTCATTCATCCAGCAAATATTTGAGTATGTACTGTGAGCTAGTCTGCATGCTACTCACCAAGGTTATAACGGGGAATACAATAGTCCTTGCCCTCAAGACTCTTACATTCCAGCATTATGGAAAAGCCTAGAGCTGTGTGGACCCAGGTCATGGAAGATGATATGGAAGCCAGTCAGAGGATGGTCCTTGAGTGAGAATCATGAGGCTGGTGTCCTCGTGTGGCTTGTGAGCTAATCTGTAGAGAGTTCCCCAGACAAGGCCCACACCAAGCAGCCTCATTAGAACAAGCACAGAGCCTGGATGAGCCCCTGTACTAGCAGCTTTGTGTGTATACCTAATCTGGTGTATGTGTTAAACAAACACACACCCCACACACGCCCATGTCTTGTGTGTAGTAGGCACAACTCATCTTGGAAAGCTGAGAGTACAGGTCCTGTCTGATCAGGATACTCTTGTGCATCACCTGCAGGCCAAGGGCTCCATGGTGTACAGGACAGACACAATGTCCCCTCAGGAACTTTTGCCATCATCTGCCGCGTGTTTACTCTGAGCCGGGTAGATACTGTTATTAACCCCATTTTACAGATGAAGGAACAGAGTCTCAGATGTTAAGTAACCTGTCCAAGGTCACACAGTTACTAATTGGCAAGGCCAGGACATGAACCTGGGTGTATCTGACCCTAAAGCCTGGGCTTTTGCCTGAGATGCTATCCTTCCTTGACTGACATGGTCAGACATACAAGCCATTGCTTTGGAGGGTCAACCAACAATCAAGAAGCCAGACCTTGTGTCAAGTGCCAGGGGATGCAAAGACGGACGGGGCATGGGTTTGAGCAGCACCCCCATTCAGGACCTATTTCAGGCAAACTTTAAATGACATCATGTGACAGCCACGCCCTGCTGACTCCCTCCTTCAAAAGTACACCATGAGGGTGTACCAGCAAAGGACGATGTCATCATCCTCACAGTATCGAGAACGTTCCGGCCTACTCCTTAACCACACACAGCAGTGGAACCTCAATTCCCTGTGATGGAGCCACAGATTCCACTGGAGGTATGTGCGCACATGTCCAAGGACACTTTCCCCCAAGCCTGGGCTGACTTTAGACCGTAGAACAGCTGGTGTCGGCGTCCCTCCTCACTCCCCTACCTCTATCTTCCCTCGCTCCTCTCTCACATATACAAGACCCATCCATAGCTTCCCTTGGCCCCACACACAGTCCAAAAGGATATGGTGTGGGATCCAGGCACCAGCCCCGTCACTGACCCCCATGTGGTCCCAGCCTCCTCTGCAGCAGTCAGATCTAAAAGAGCAGGCAGGCCCGTTCTAGAGCTCTTGAGTAGCCCTGGCCCCAGAGCTGCTCATCATGGCCTGGTCTGCAGGGCTGGCCATCCACATTGGCTCTCCCTCCTCGGGGCTGGGCTGAGAGTCTTAGGGCTGAAGACCTTGACCTGCCTGGGCCGGAGGCTTTCACCAGACCCCAGCCTCACATCTCCAGGAGCTCTCACCAGCCCTCCTCCCCAGGGCTGCACTTCGTCCTGGTCTATTGCCTTCAGAGGCATGCCTGAAACGATGACGCTGCTGCAGGGATTCCCTGGTTTGATGTTGGCCCCACATGCCAACCGCCTGCGCAAACACTGCCTGCTCCACCTAGCTGTCCTCGCTCCGCACGACTCTGTGGAAGCCTGTATTCTAAGAGACTAGCAGCTCCCACTTTGTCTCTTAGGATGCTTGCTCTGGGCGCCCTGACCCTCCCCTGAGACCACCATGCTGGAGAGGCCACGTGGAAGCTAGCCTTCTAGCTATTGCTGTCCAGGTGCCAAACATGTGAGTGAAGCTATCCTGGTCCCTCCAGGCCAGTCCATCGGCCAGCTGAATACCACCATGTGACCTCCACCAACACCACATGGAACAGAAGACTCACCCAGCCCAGCCCTGCTCTAACTCCTGACCCATATAATCATGAGGTGTAATAAAATGGTTATTGTTTTAAGTCAATGCATTTTGGGGTAATTTGTTACACAGCAGTAGATAATCAGAACATCAAAAAATTAATAATTCCTGTTCTTAGTATTGCAGATCCAACACAATAGTGTGACCACCCTGGATGAATTCACAGAAGCATATGACATATACCTAGGGTTAAAGAAGAGGCCAGATGAGGGGACAGATGATTCACATTCAATTCTTCAGGCAACTCTCTGCCTTGGGCCCCCTCCCTGCAGACAGTCACATGCTTACTCCCTACCTCCTTTAGGTCTTTGCTCAAATACCCCCTTCTCAGTAAGGCTGCCCTGCCTACTCAACTGAACACTGCAGCCCCTCCCCTGGAACTCTCCATCTCCCTTCCCTGTTTAATTTTTCTCCAAAGCACGTAGCACTCACAAGGGTAGAGACTGTTTTTCTGTTCTGGTCATTGCTTTTCTCTAGTTCTGATGATAAGCCTCATGCGTGATAAAACAAACCTGTTGCGGGTGGGGCCAAGATGGCAGAGTAGTCAGATGATTCCGGTGGTCCCTCTTACAACAAGTACCCAAAAACACAAGTGAATTGACTATATATGACAATCTAGGAGCCCTAAACATCAAAGGCAAAGTTGAGGAATCAGACTGAGAGGCAGGGAGAGGGAGAGATGGTTTGGAAGCAGCAAGGGGCTATCAGGCCTGACCCAGCGGGAGCCAGAGCCCTTCAGGCTGAATCAGCTCCTGGTGCATGGTGAGGCAAGCAGTGGTGCTTGGGAGGTGTTTTCGACATCGGGAGAGAACCAGCGGCAGAGAGTCTACTCGGCCATCCAGAACCAGTGGGAAGCAGCCCTCGATTGGGGAAAGATAAGTACTTGCATCTGGCCTACCATGCAGATCAAAAACACCCCCCTTTGGGGAAAACCTCTCTTCCATTTACCTCCCTGCTCCCCGCTCTGCACTGGGTCTGGGACTGCTTCAGTGATTGTCAAGTCCCCTGGGCTGGAAGAAGGACCCATGATGTGCCCTGAGCCATTCTCCCGGCCTTGGTGAGGGAACAAATTAACAAACAGGGGAAAAAATAATCTGCTGGCTCCCCTAAGCCAGGAACTCAGGGTAGGCACAGCTCCTTTGCCTAGGCACAGGCATAAGGGTTTCACGGACTTTGAGTGCTTTTCCCCTTACAGAGACTTGTGTGGGCCCATTTCAACAGCGTAAGCCCTCATTAACACAGTATAACAGGGTATATACTTGAAGTCTAACTTCAACTGTTTCAGCTGTGAAGTGGCAGGTTCATGACATTTGACACTGCTCTGCCATTAAGCAGGGTCGTCACCTACCAACATCAGGGGCCTGAGGACTGGTGGCTCCACCCACGTCACCTAGCCACCTGTGACAGGGGCCCAAGAATAAGTGGAGCCCCCCAGTCCTTACAGCCAATGCACTGGGTGCTCATGGTCCAGCTGCACAACCCACCCACTTATGTGCTCTAGGGAACAGGGACACGCTTTCCTTCCAGACACTTGGTGGTGGTCGTTGGTCCCCTTCCTTGCTCAGTGTGTGACCCCCTGCTGTAGGGGGATGCCTGTGCCTACACCAATCACCCATGCCTGTCTAGGACTGTAGGTGAGAGCCTGCACCACACACTTGCTGGCCAACTACCTGGACACCTGAGCTGGATCCATACAGGAAGAGTGGGTAGACTCCTGGGCTCTCATACTTAGTGGCAGTTCTGGCCACCTGGTGGGAGGATGCTGGAGCTTCAGGGGTGCCAGTCATCAGGCTAGCTCACGTGAGCAGCCTATTTGGGCATATCAAAACAAAACAAGAAGCTAGGACACAGTAAGCAAAACAAAACAAATAAATATAATAACTTATTGATGGTTTGGAGACAACAGTCTATATCAAATCACATAAAGAGGCAGACCATGATGGCTTCAGCAAGCTCCCAAAATACAGAATCAAGAAATTTTCCAGAGGAAGATAATTTCTTGTAATTACCAGAGGCAGAATACAAAACATTAATATACAGAACTCTTCAAGAGATCAGGAAGAAAATGAGGCAAAACGCAGTCCAAGCAATAGAGGAACTTAAGAAGATTAGAGAAGAGCATAATGACAAATTTAACAGGCTGCAAGAATCCATAGAGAGACAGCAATCAGAAATCCAGAAGACTAACAATAAAATTTCAGAATTAGACAGCTCAGTAGAAAGTCAGAGGAGAACGGGAACCAGAAAAGCATGCCCTTTATCACCACTCTTATTCAACATTGTGCTGGAGATCCTAGCCAGAGCAATTAGGCTAGAAAAAGAAATAAAGGGCATCCAAATAGGTAAAGAAGAAGTAAAAGTATCTCTATTTGCAGATGATATGATCTTATACACAGAAAACCCCAAAGAATCCACAAGAAAACTACTGGAACTAATAGAAGATTTCAGCAAACTTTCAGGATACAAGATAAACATACAAAAATCAGTTGGATTCCCCTACACCAACAAAGAGAACTTCGAAGAGGAAATCACCAAATCAATACCATTTACAATAGCCCCCAAGAAGATAAAATACTTAAGAATAAATCTAACCAGAGATGTAAAAGACCTATACAATGAAAACTACAAGACACTACTGGAAGAAACCAAAAGAGACCTGCATAAGTGGAAAAACATACCTTGCTCATGGATAGGAAGATTCAACACTGTGAAAATGTCAATTCTACCCAAAGTGATCTACAGACGGAATGCAATCCTGATCCAAATTCCACTGGCATTTTTTAATAGATGGAGAAACAAATCACCAACTTCATATGGAAAGGGAAGAGGCCCCAGATAAGCAAAGCATTACTCAAGAAGAAGAACAAAGTGGGAGGCCTCACACTACCTGATTTTAGAAACTATTATACTGCCAAGGTAGTCAAAACAGCCTAGTACTGGTACAACAACAGATACATAGACGAATGGAACAGAATTGAGAATCCAGACATAAATTCATCCACCTGTGAGAAGCTGATATTTGACAAAGGCCCAAAGTCCGTTAATTGGGGAAAAGACAGTCTCTTTAACAAATGGTGCTGGCATAACAGGATACCCATCTGCAAAAAACTGAAACAAGACCCATACCTCACACCCTGCACAAAAACTAATGCAAAATGGATCAAAGACCTAAATATAAAATCAAAAACGATAAAGATCATGAAAGAAAAAATAGGGACAACCCTAGGAGCCCTAATACATGGCATAAACAGAATACAAACCATAAGTAACAACAATGCACAAACACGAGAAGAGAAACTAGATAACTGGGAGCTCCTAAAAATCAAACACTTATGCTCCTCAAAAGACTTCACCAAAAGAGTAAAAAGACAACCTACAGACTGGGAAAAACTTTTTGGCTATGACAAATCCGATCAGCGTCTAATTTCTAAAATCTACAAGATACTGCAAAACCTCAACAACAAAAAGACAAATAAACCAATTAAAAAATGGGCAAAGGATAAGAACAGGCACTTCACCAAAGAAGACATTCAGGTGGCTAACAGACACATGAGGAAATGCTCACAATCATTAGCCGTTAGAGAAATGCAGATCAAAACTATAATGAAATACCATCTCACCCCAACGAGGCTAGCATTAATCCAAAAAAACACAAAATAATAAATGCTGGCGAGGTTGTGGAGAGACTGGAACACTTAGACCCTGCTGGTGTGAATGTAAAATGGTACAACCACTTTGGAAATTGATTTGGTGCTTCCTTAAAAAGCTAGAAATAGAAGTACCATACAATCCAGCAATCCTGCTCCTTGGAATAAATCCTAGAGAAATAAGAGCCGTCACACAAATAGATATATGCACACCCACTTTCATTGCAGCACTGTTCACAATAGCAACAAGATGGAAACAACCTAGGTGCTCATCAATGGACGAATGGATAAACAAATGATGGTATATTTTGCACAATGGAATACTACACAACGATAAAGAACAAAGATGAATCCGTGAAACATCTCATAACATGGAGGAATCTGGACGGCATTATGCTGAGTGAATTTAGTCAGTCACAAAAGGTCAAATATTGTATAAAGCCACTATTATAAGAACTCAAGAAAATGTTTAAACACAGAAGAAAACATTCTTTGATGGTTACGAGGGTGGGGAGGGAGGGAGAGGGTTATTCACTAACTAGATAGTAGAGAAGAATTATCTTAGGTGAAGTGAAGGACAGCACACACTACAGGGGAACTCAGCACAAATGGACTAAACCAAAGCTAAGAAGTTTCCTGAATACAACCAAACACTTTGAGGGACAGAGTAGCAGGGGCAGAGGTCTGGGGACCATGCCTTCAGGGGACATCTAAGTCAACTGGCATAACAAAGTTTATTAAGAAAATGTTCTGCATCCTACTTTGGTGAGTGGCATCTGGGGTCTTAAAAGCTAGCAAGTGGCCATCTAAGAGGCATCAATTGGTTCTAATCTACCTGGAGTAAAGGAGAATGAAGAACACCAAAGTCACAAGGAAAGTATTAGCCCAAGAGACAGAAAGAGCTACATAAACCAGAGACTGTATCAGCCTGAGACCAGAAGAACTAGATGGTGTCTGGCTACAACCAATGACTTCCCTGACAGGGAACACAACAGACAGTCCCTGATGGAGCAGGAGAAAAGTGGGGTGCAGCACTCAAATTCTAGTAAAAATACCAGACTTAATGGTCTGAGACTGGAGGAACCCCAGAAAGCATGGCCCCTGGACTCTCTGTCAACCCAGAACTAAAACCATTCCCAAGGCCAACTCTTCAGACAAAGATTAGACTGGACTATGGGACATAAAATGATAGTCGTGAAGAGTGTGCTTCTTAGCTCAAGTACATACATGAGACTAAATAGGCAGCTCCTGTTCAGAGGTGAGATGAGAAGGCAGAGAGGGTCAGGAGCTGGTGGAATGGACACGGGAAATCAGGGGCAGAAAGGAGGAGTGTACTGTCACAGTATAGGGAGAGCAATTAGGGTCACATAACAACGTATGTATAAATTTTTGTATGAGAGACTAACTTGAATAGTAAACTTTCACTTAAAGTACAACAATAAACAAACAAAAAAACCCATTGCTGTTAAGTCAATTCTGACTTATGGTGACCCCATGTGTGTCAGAGTAGGCTGGTCCATAGGGTTTTCTTGTCTGTAATCTTTATAGAAGCAGAACGCCAAGCCTTTCTTGGCTCCACTGGGTGGGTTTGAGCCACCAACTTTTAGGTTAGTAGTTCAGTACCCTGGTGGGACAATGGTTAAGCACTTAGCTGCTAACCGAAAGGTTGGCAGTTTGAACCCACCAGCAGCTCCATGGCAGAAAAGACCTGGTGATCTGCTCCTGTAAAGACTTCAGCCTAAGAAACCCTATAGGGCAGTGCTCTGTCATATAGGGTGACTATGAGCTGGAATTGACTCAACAGCACACAACAAGTGGAGTGCAAACCATCTGCATACTCACTCAATAAATGTGCGCTGAATGAATGAGTGATCCCCAGTTTCAAATATTTGGTTTCATTAAGTGCACTCATCCTTGTGAAATCCTGTATGTTGATTCTGGAAAATGCTGTTGTTATTGTTGTTGTTAGGTGCCGTTGAGCCGGGTCCAACTCATAGTAACCGTAGGCACAACAGAACGAAATACTTCCCGGTCCTGCGCCATCCTCACAATCCTTGTTATGCTTGATCCCACTGTTGAGGCCACATTGTCAATCCATCTCATTGAGGGTCTTCCTCTTTTTCGCTGACCCTCTACTTTATCAAGCATGATGACCTTTTTCAGGGACTGATCCCTCCTAATATGTGCAAAGTATGTGAGACGAAGTCTTGCCATCCTTGCTTCTAAGGAGCATTCTGGCTGTATATCTTCCAAGAGAGGACAGATTTGTTCATTCTTTTGGCAGTCCACGGTATATTCAATATTCTTTGCCAACACCACAATTCAAAGGCCTCAATTCTTCTTTGGTCTTCCTTATTCATTGTCCAGCTTTCACATGCATATGAGGCGATTGAAAATACCATGGCTTGGGTCAGGGGCACCTCAGTCTTCAAGGTGACATCTTTGCTTTTTAACATTTCAAAGAAGTCTCTTGCAGCAGGTTTTCCCAATGCAATACATCTTGATTTCTTGACTGCTGCTTCCATCGGTGTTGATTGTAGATCCAAGTAAAATGAAATCCTTGACAACTTCAATCTTTTCTCCACTTATCATGTCCCTTATTGGTCCAGTTGTGAGGATTTTTGTTTTCTTTATGCTGAGGTGTAATCCATACTGAAGGCTGTGGTCTTTGATCTTCATCAGTAAGTGCTTCAAGTCCTCCTCACTTTCAGCTAGCAAGGTTGTGTCATCTGCATGTTGCAGGTTGTTAACGAGTCTTCCTCCAATCTTGATGTCAAGTTCTTCTTCATATAGTCCAGCTTCTCAGATTACTTGCTCAGCATACAGATTGAATAGGTATGG
Source organism: Dugong dugon (assembly GCA_030035585.1). Classification (NCBI taxonomy): domain Eukaryota; kingdom Metazoa; phylum Chordata; class Mammalia; order Sirenia; family Dugongidae; genus Dugong; species Dugong dugon. The sequence continues at coordinate 21,502,774 of CM057481.1, read as the reverse complement.
TGAAAGGATGAAACCCTGACGCACACCTTTCCTGATTTTAAACCACTCAGTATCCCCTTGTTCTGTTTGAACGACTGCCTCTTTATCTATGTACAGGTTCCTCATGAGCACAATTAAGTGTCCTGGAATTCCCATTCATCACAATGTTATCCATAATTTGTTATGATCCCCACAGTCGAATGCCTTTGCATAGTCAATAAAACACAGGTAAACATCTTTCTGATATTCTTTGCTTTCATCCAGGATCCATCTGACACTAGCAATGATATCCCTTGTTCAATATCCTCTTCTGAATCTGGCTTGAATTTCTGGCAGTTCCCTGTCAATGTGCTGCTGCAACTGTTTTTGAATGATCTTCAGCAAAATTATACTTGCATGTGATATTAATGATATTGTTAAATAATTTCCACATTCTGTTGGATCACCTTTCTTTGGAATAGGCATAAATATGGATCTCTTCCAGTCAGTTGGCCAGGTAGCTGTCTTCCAAATTTCTTGGCATAGATGAGTCAGCACTTCCAGCACTGCATCTGTTTGTTGAAACATCTCAATTGGTATTCCACCAATTCCTGGAGGCTTGTTTTCCGCCAATGCCTTCAGTGCAGCTTGAACTTCTTCCTTCAGTATCATCAGTTCTTGATCATATGCTGTCTCCTGAAATGGCTGAACGTTGACCAATTCTTTTTGGTACAGTGACTCTGTGTATTCCTTCCATCTTCTTTTGATGCGTCCTGTGTCATTCAGTATTTTGCCCATAGAATGCTTCACTGTTGCAACTCGAGGCTTGAATTTTTCTTTGGTTCTTTCAGCTTGAGAAATGCCAAGCGTGTTCTTCCCTTTTGGTTTTCTATCTCCAGCTCTTTGCACATGTCATTATAATACTTTACTTTGTCTTCTCAAGCTGCCCTTTAAAATCTTCTGTTCAGATTTTTACTTCGTCATTTCTTCTCTTTGCTTTAGCTACTCAGTGTTCAAGAGCAAGTTTCAGAGTCTCTTCTGACATCCATTTTGGTCTTTTTTTTTCTTTCGTGTCTTTTTAATGATCTCTTGCTTTCTTCATGTATGATATCCTTGATATCATTCCACAGCTCACCTGGTCTTAGTCATTAGTGTTCAATGCGTCAAATCTATTCTTGAGATGGTCTCTAAATTTAGGCGGAATATACTCAAGGTTGTACTTTGGCTCTCGTGGACTTGCTCTAATTTTCTTCACCTTCGGACTTAAACTTGCATATGAGCAACTGATGGTCTGTTCCATAGATGGCCCCAGGCCTTGTTCCGACTGATGTTAGTGAGCTTTTCCATTGTCTCTTTCCACAGATGTAGTTGATTTGATTCCTGTGTACTCCATCCCGCGTGGTCCACATGTATAATCGCCATTTATGTTGTTGAAAAAAGATATTTGCAATGAAGAAGTCATTGGTCTTGCAAAATTCTATCATGCAATCTCCGGCATTGTTTCTATCACCAAGGCCATATTTTCCAACTACTGATCTTTCTTCTTTGTACAACTTTCACATTCCAATCACCAGTAATTATCAATGCATCCTGATTGCATGTTTGATCAATTTCAGACTGCAAATGGTGGTAAAAATCTCCAATTTCTTCATCTTAGGCCTAGTGGTTGGTGTGTAAATTTGAATAATAGTTGTATTAACTGGTATTCCTTGTAGGCGTACAGATATTATCCTATCACTGACAGCATTGTACTTCAGGATAGATCTTGAAATGTTCTTTTTGACGATGAATGCAATGCCATTCCTCTTCAATTTGTCATTCCTGGCGTAGTAGACCATATGATCGTCCAATTCAATATTGCCAATACCAGTCCATTTGAACACACTAACGCCTAGAATATTGATATTTATGCCTTCCATTTCATTTTTGATGACTTTCAATTTTCCTACACTCATACTTCGTACATTCCACGTTCCAATTATTAATAGATGTTTGCAGCTGTTTCTTCTCATTTTGAGTCGTGCCACCTCAGCAAATGAAGGCCCTCAAAGCTTGACTCCATCCATATCATTAAAGTTGACTCTACTTTGAGGAGGCACCTCTTCCCCAGTCATATTTTGAGTGCCTTCCAACCCAAGGGGTTCATCTTCTGGCACTATTTCAGACAATGTTCTGCTGCTATTCATAAGGTTTTCACTAGCTAATTTTCTTCAGAAGTAGACCACCAGGTCCTTCTTCCTAGTCTGTCTTAGTCTAGAGGCTCAGCTGAAACCTGTCCACCATGGGTGACCCTGCTGGTATTTGAATACCAGTGGCATAGCTTCTGGCATCACAGCACGCCCCCACAGTATGACAAACTGACAAATACAGCAATTGAGAACTGCACTCTGGTAAAGGGAGATTTGTAACTAACCTCATACAAAAATGCATTGAGCATCTACTACATGCCAGGCACTGGGCCAGGTGATGGGGAGCAAAGACCACCACAGATCCAGCCCTTATGAAGCTCACAGTCCACATAGGCAGCAGATACTGATCACGCCACCACACATGTAGATTGTTATGAGTATAGGCTGCTGAAGAGTGGTATGAAGGGTTCTGATCTAAACTGGGGTTGGGGAGAAGGCAGGGAAGGCTTCTGGGAGGAAGTGACATTTGAGCTGAGATCTGCACAATGAACAGGAATTACTTATAGGAAGAAAAGAAGAAAGGGTGTACTGGAGGAGGGAGCAGCTTGTGCAAAGGCCCTGTGGCACTCATGCCTCGGGGGCATTGGTGAGTGTTTAGTGAACTGTCTCCTCCATGGGATTGGTGCAGGTCTTCTCCACTCACACTCTCTTCTTTGTAAACTTTTAAATTATGTAAATTTAAAAACATACACAAGAAGGAACAGTATAATAAACCTCCACATAGCCACACCCAACTGCAATAATGATCAACATTTTGTCCATTCTTGTTTCAGATACACTACTACTCACCTTTTCTCTTTTCTTTCCTATTCTTATTATTGCCTCTCCTCCCCTTCTCTGGCCTCCTCTTCTCGTCTCTCTGTCTAAATACATATCATACAGATACCTTCCTTCCTTCCTCTTTCTCTCTTCCTTTCTTTCATCTGTCTTCCCTCCCCTTTCCTTCTTCAGTCCCTATCTTTCTTTCATTCTTCCCCCACCCCACTCCACCTTTTTAAAAATCTTTGCTGGAGTATTTTAAAAGAAATTCCATATAATTTCCCTCAAAATTCATGCTATTATCCTTACAAAGTCCCAAATGAAATAAAAAGGCCTGTGAGTGTTCTTAAGCAGAAATACCTGGGCAAGGTAGGCCCACTGACAACCGCAATTATAAGAACCCTGGTGTAGATGTTGGAGGAGTCCTGGTGGCGAAGTGGTTAAGTGCTCAGCTGTTAACTGAAAGGTTGGCAGTTCGAACCCACCAGCTGCTATGTGGGAGAAAGATGTGGCAGTCTGCTTCTGTAAAGATTTACAGACTTGGAAACCCTATAGGGAAGTTCTATTCTGCCCTATAGCGTTGCTGTGAGTTGGTGAGTTGGAATTGACTTTATGGCAGTGGGTTGGGGTTTTTTTTTTTTGTTTTTTTTTGGGGTGGGAGGGGTTTGGTGTAGACATGAGAATCAACTCTCCTTTCAGAACAGAGACTGGATAGAAACTTCCTCTGTTTGACTGGGCCACCTCTCACCAAAGGAACCAGGGAAAGTACAGAGCTGGCCAAGGATGAATTAGTAAACTCTAAAAGGTTTCACATGTGGGTGACACTTTCTCAGTAGGGTAACAATCTAGGTAGCTTGGAATACTGCTGCAGAGGCTGACAAAAGCCGGAGTAAACACAGTTTCTCTCATCCAACTTTTAGAAACAAGAAAGTCTACAAGTGCCAGAAGAGATCTGGTATTGACAAATACGGCGTGGGACCACCGCTTCTAAATCTCACTGGTGTCTCGGAGGCAGGAAAGTAGTTAGCACAGTTTGTAGTTAAAAGATCTATGAGGTTGGAGAATTATGACTGAGAGGGAGGTTAAGTTGGAGTGAAATGTATGGCCTGTTCTGGCCCAGATTAGGAGTTCAGAGTTTACCCTACACACAGGGAGAAGATTTTAAAGTGGTTGTATGACATGATCCAATTGACATGTTAAAGATCTCAAAAGCGCCCGAGGGTTGGAGGGGCTAGAATTAGGGAGACCAATTCAAGGCTGTGGCAGTAGCTGAGGCTAGGGTGATGGTGGTGGTGGCAGAGAGAGGTGGATGACTTTGTGACGTATTCTGGGAATAGAACCAATAGGTGAAGATGGTTCTACCTTCTACCAAATCAACGATGACTTGACTTTGGAACTTGGATATCTGGGCGGTTGGTGGTACTGCTACTGCGGAGGGAGGATTAGCGGGGAAATAGGTCTGGGAGGTATAAATCAAGACTTCTATCAGAGACATCCAAGTGGAGATGTCACCTAACTGTCTATGCAAAGGTGGGGTTCAGATGAGAGGTCCTGACTGAAGGAGCAAATCTAGGAGTCAATGAACATCAATATGAAGATGGTAATCACACACATGGAAAGTGCAGAGATCAAGATCGAGCGAGAGCATGTGGGGGAGGAAAAGAGAGAGAGAGAAAGGGAACAAGGGAGGGAGAAAGAGAAAAGGTGAGAGAAGACAGAAGAGGGCCATACCTAGCCCTAAGAACCTCCTGTTAGAGGCTGTATAGAGGAGAAGTCTGCACAGACCTTGTTCATGGGAGAATGGTATTGTGGGAGCAAAGCAAGGGAGGGTTTCAAGGAAGAAGGAGTGGTCACCCCTGTTGAGAGACGCTTAAAGATTAAGACGAGCACAGGAAGTGGTTACTGGATTTGGCCACATGGAGGTTTTAAAATGCATAAAATAAAATATATACGATTACAAGAGAAACCAACTATATTGAAATACATTTCTCCAAATACTAAAACAAATGTACGAACTGGTACTATATGTGCCTCTTTATTAATGCATTAAGTAAAATCTATCAGCAGGTCTAATGACAACTTTACTTTCAGAGTGGAGTTGAGCAGAGTGATATTTTGAGACATCTACAACAACTGTCATGTAATATGAAATATCTTTGATTTCCTTTGGTGACAAAGTCACCAGTCTTGCTAATGCATACTAGTGCAGCTTGCTGTCTCCATTCATAATTGAAGGAAGGGCTAAATTTTAATTAGAGGCTGGGGGAAAATATCACTTTTCCCCTCTCCAGTTTATAGACTTCTGAGTTCTGTGCACAGACCAGCTTAGGAACATCTGTTTAACCTGACCTTCACGATCCACACTCATCAATACAAAACTCATATTTCTTCCTCCAATTCCTAAATTTTGGACACAAATGGAACTATTTTGGATTTGGGGATATTTTTCCATTTATAAATGATGTGCCAACTAGCAATAGGCCCTTGAATACCAATACAAAGCAAAAAAAAAAAAAAAAAAAAAAAAACCCAAACCAGTTGATTCCGACTCATGACTACCCCATGTGTGTCAGAGTAGAACTGTGCTGTGCTCCATTGAGTTTTCAAGGCTGTAACCTTTCAAAAGCAGATTGCCAGGCCTGTCTTCCGAGGCACCTCTGGGTGGGTTTGAATTGCCAACCTTTCAGTTAGTAGTTGAACACTTTACTGTTTTGCCACCTAAAACCAAACCTATTGCTGTTGAGTTGATTCTGACACAGTGACCCTACAGGACAGAGTAGAACTGCCCCATAGGGTTTCTAAGCAGTGGCTGGTGGATTTGAACTGCTGACCTTTTGGTTAGCAGCCAGTCTCTTAACCACTGCACCACCAGGGCGGACTTGAATACAAATATAAGCCATAAAAAAACTGTGGTTGTAAAAGGATTTTACCTGTAGAATAATTTCCTCCAGGGAATTTGTTTAGAAATATTTTCCTCTCCATGAAGACTGGAACACTTATACACTGTTGGTGGGAATGTAAAATGGTACAACCACTTTGGAAATCAATTTGGTGCTTCCTTAAAAAGCTAGAAATAGAAGTACCATACGATCCAGCAATCCTGCTCCTTGGAATATATCCTAGAGAAATAAGAGCCATCACATGAATAGATATATGCATACCCATGTTCATTGCAGCACTGTTCACAATAGCAACAAGATAGAAACAACCTAGGTGCCATCAACGGACAAATGGATAAACAAATTATGGTGTATCCACACAACGGAATACTACACAACGATAAAGAACAATGATGAAGCTGTGAAACATCGTATAACATGGAGGAAGCTGGAACTTATTATACTGAGTGAATTTAGTCAGTCACAGAAGGACAAATACTCTGTAAGACCACTATTATAAGAACTCAAGAAGAGGTTTAAACACAGAAGAAAACACTCTTTGATGGTTACGAGGGTGGGGAGGGAGGGTGAGGGTTATTTACTAACTAGATAGTAGATAAGAATCATCTTAGGCGAAGGGAAGGACGGCACACGCTACAGGGGAAGTCAGCACAACCGGACTAAACCAAAGCTAAGAAGTTTCCTGAATACAATCAAATACTTTGAGAGACAGAGAAGCAGGGGTAGGGGTCTGGGGACCATGCTTTCGGGGGGCATCTAGGTCAATTGGCATAACAAAGCTTATTAAGAAAATGTTCTGCATCCTACTTTGGTGAGTGGCGTCTGGGGTCTTAAAAGCTTGCAAGCAGCCATCTAAGATGCATCAATTGGTGCCAACCACCTGGAGTAAAGGAGAATGAAGAACACCAAAGACACAAGTATTAGCTCAAGAGACAGAAAGGGCAACATAATCCAGAGACTTCATCAGCCTGAGACCAGAAGAACTGCCCAGCTACCACCAATGACCGCCCCTGACAGGGAACACAACAGAGAGTCCCTGATGGAGCAGCAGAAAGATGGGGTGCAGAACTCAAATTCTAGTAAGAAGACCCAACTTTATGGTCTGACTGAGACTGGAGGAACCCCGGAAAGCATGGCCCCTGGATTCTCTATCAGCCCAGAACGAAAATGATTTCTGAGGCCAACTCTTCAGACAGGGGTTGGACTGGACCGTGGGACGTAAAGTGATACTCATGAGGAGTGTGCCTCTTAGCTCAAGTAGATACAAGAGACTAAATGGGCAGCTTCTGTCCGGAGGTGAGATGGGAAGGCAGAGAGGGTTAGGAGCTGGCTGAACGGTTATGGGGCATCAGGGGTGGAAAGGAGGAGTGTGCTGTTGCAGAATGGGGTGAGCAATTAAGGTCACATAACAATATATGTATAAAAATTTTGTATGGGAGACTAACTTGAAATGTCAACTTCATTTAAACTACAACAATAAACAAACAAACAAAAATTTTCCCCTCCATGAATAAAACTTCATCACTGTACCCCTGTGCTTGGGCCATTGAGTTGAGGAAGAAGGCCTGGTTCCAAGTTTCAAGGGCCACTGGTAGAGTTAAATTTGGAGACAGAGCAGTTAGTTCATTTTACCCTTTTCCTCAGGTTCTAGCCAAATCAGGGGTGATACAGCAATGGACCTCCTTGGCGGCTTCATGGGTCATCTCCACCAGAATCACCTAGAAGACTTATGAATGCATTCTGGGTCCCCCCTCCCCCAGACTTGATGAGTCAAACTTGACATGGGTGGTGCCCAGGAATCTGCATTTTAGTAGGCCACCGGGTAACTTATGCACACCAAAGTAAGAGAGTCACTCATCTAGGAAACTCTTTGCTATTGACACTTAATAAATGAACAGTTTTGACCTTGGGGAGTCTGGGTGCTTTTCCTGGCAGCTTGATAACTGAACTCTTGAACCAAACCAAACTGGGGACTGATTTGGCCTTCCCTATCCCTCTTCCCCAGGGTCATTTCTGGGGCATGAACAGGGACCCTCTTCCCAAGCACATCCAGCAGTTCCGTGGGGTCCTTGCTGGTGGAGAAGAGCTGCATTTGCAAAGGGCTTTTGTTCCATACATGGACTCTGCCTGATGTGTGAAGGCCTCTGGGGAGGACCAATCCTGCTGCCTCTCCTGCTGCCTTTGTGTGAAAGCATGTGGGGCTCGGTAGCTGGCTTCAGAGCCAGAGGAACAAACAGGATTATCTTTTCCATGTCTGCAGTCACTGCCTGTTGTGTTTGTTCTATAAATGGTCTAGGTCTTGCTTACATTAAAACGTTGCCTCTACCGTATGTGGTGTTTGGCTTTGGCCACTTCAATATCACCACTTCCCTACTGCTCCTTCCTTCCAGAGAAAGATGGCGTCTGTAACCTAGCCTCAGGTCCAGCCCTCCTTGAGGCCTCCGGGGAAGACCCTTTCTGTTTATCTCTTTCCTCACTCTTTCTTTGCTCTCCTGTCTCTTTATCTCCCTTCCTCCCTCTCCTTAACCAGCTTTCCTTTCTCACACCAGGGAGAAGACAGCGCCTGCCCCACTGACCTGGAAGACGCACGTTTGGGCCTCCCTCCTTCATGGGTCGGTCAGTCTTCCTTGGGAGCAAAGGTCTTGGGATGGCCTCCTGAAGTCACCTTTCTTTGACGATTCTGTGGACCTGCAGGCCCGAAGCCAAACCCAATCTAGAAACAGACCTCCCTTTTGGTAAGGACACATGGCGAGGCCTGTCTCATTTTGTTCATTTTTTAGCTAACAATTCGTTTTAGGCTTCAGATGGGGCCGTCAACTCTAAGATAACCTTAACGTGTATGTGCCAGAAGGTGTGAGGAAACTGCAGGAGCCTCCATCCTCCCACAGAGCTTGTGGGGCGGGGAAGGAGGAGACATCAAAGGCCAGAAGGTCCGTGATCACACTTCAGCTAGACTTTATTGTCCTTCAGAAAGCAGCCGGTGTGGGAAAAGCAGAAGGCTGACCTTTCTCTCACCCCTAACACACTTTGTGTTTCATAATAGCTACGCTTCCCCCTGGTTCTCGATGGCTTCAGCTTCAACTGCTCCCTCAGAAGAAGTTTTCTCATCTTGGGCCACAGTTTTCACCATCAATTTGCTTTTCAGATGTGTGTGGGTGGCGAGCTCCTCTCACCCGATTTTTCCCACGCATCTTCATACCGAAAGGGCTGACCTTGCTGAGAGAGTCCTTTTGAGTCACTTGGGGAATAGCTGCATCCTCCAGTGCTTGCCAGGAGATGTGGCAGGAAGAGGCATGGTGCCCCCAGGTGTCAAGGAGTCTGAGACACTGAATTGGGCCAGAACTATCTGGACTCGAACATGTGGCTTGGAAACCCTTGAGTGAAGACTTTTGTCACCTTGGATTACTCAGTGGTTTAGCAGATTGAGGTGTTGTGCGATGGGAGCTGTGTGGTGGAGGCCCCCAGATTTCAGATGCAGCATACACATCTGTGTATCTCGGTTGGTTCTTGTCCCAGCTCACAGCCCATGGGTCCACCAGACCTCAGGGGAGACTATTATCAAATAATCCCTTTTTCTGGGTTATTCTGGGTGCCAGTACTTCAACCCCATCACTAGACAGTAAGAGGCTTGATTTGAGGGCATCTTTCAGGAGGACAGGATGTGCAGGGGGTAGGATTGAGTCATCGGCCCACCACCATCATCACCAAATCCCCTCCCAAGGCCTATCCTTTGTCCTTCTCTGCCACTGGAGTGTTTGGGAGCTTCTGTCCCTGCCTGAGTTGGCCAGTGGGATTACTGATGGCCTTATGGCTGACCAAGGCATTAGGACTGACTGGTGTCCTCATTGGTTTGGTACTTTTTGAGCCCTTTTATGTCTGGCATGATGCTTGATACAGGGGGTGGGTGGTGGGAAGGCGACATGAAGATGAATGGGACATGGTCCTTGCCCTTGAGGGAGAACTAGACACACGGACTTATTCTGGAATAACTGAGTAAAGAAGACTCCATGTGAGAATCTGAGGGCAAGGGAGGACTTGGAAGAGGGAGGGAGGTGAAGGGAAGGGGCTGGGAGGTATTCTTTGAGATGTGGAGCACTCTAGGAGAGGAGCTCCTGGTCACCCTGGACATAGTGTGTGAGCTAAGTGCGGACAGACTGCTGAACCTGAGCTCAATCTGGCCAGTCCCGGAGTGACAGGGACATGCCTCTCCAGGTGCGCTACTGACCTGGTAACAGCAGTGTAAGTTGTAGTGGGAGTGTTGGCTTCTTCCTTTGCCAGCTGGTCTCTGCCCGGCATTTCTGCCTAGCTTTGTACCACATGCTGACTAACTGTGGTTTTAGGCCATCCATGACCTGTTCCCCCCCCCCCCATTTTTCTGGTAAAGCAGAAGTTCGCTCTTTGTTCAAACTGCTCTGTGAGCCCCATGGGGAAACTAGGGACATCTGGGCTGAGGGTGGAAGCTCACTCGGCAGAGGTGTGGGCCGGAAGGACGCGTTGCCTCAGGCAGGTCCCAATACCTTCTTCAAAGAAGACCAGGATGTATCCAGATGCCAGACCATGCGGCAATTTCCCAGAATATCTGCTGACTTGAGCCCTTTTGAAAAGCCGCTGTAAAAGATGCTCTATTTCCCATTCAAAAGAAAACCAAACCCATTGCCATCGAGTTGATTCCGACTCACAGTGACCCTATAGGGCAGAGTCGAACTGCCCCACAGTTTCCAAGGAGCGCCTAGTGGATTCGAACTGCTGACCCTTTGCTACCAGCAGTAGCTCTTAACCACTGTGACACCAGGGTTTCCATTAGGGTAACTCAGTCCCAGCTCAGGTCTAGGCAATATCATCCTCTGCATGCCCCAGTGGAACAAAAGACGATGCTACTCTAAATGTCATAGTGTTCACTTTATTTAAATCCTGATGTTAAAAAAACATTTCCGAATGGCGTAGCAGACACTCTAAAGAGATATGTTTTGGGATACAAAAGTTTCTCCCCCACTGTGCAGGTGGGGTGTTGGCATCTGATGTGCTTCTGAGTAATTCTTTGGCAGATATGAATGAAATGGGGTTCTCAGACCCGCTATCCCATAAGGCCATCTGGATTGAGGATTAGTCAACTAAAGTGCAATTCTAATTTTCAAGCCATCCAACTGAGGCTTGCATAGTGCTCTGCAGCCCCCAGAGGAGCAGAGGTGTCTCTCGACAACACGCATCCTAAGGCGGTAAGGAAGCGTTTTTTCAGAGATGGCTCCTGAAGTTTAAAGATATACTTTATTTTTTAAAAAGTGCTCAAGAGGGAAAAGGGAATTAATTCAGTCTTTCCTGTTTCCTTGGAAGAACCAGATAAAGTGGGAAAAACCTACCCGGAGTTCCACTGAAGAGTGCTTTTTGGGTAAACTTGGGTGGCTGTCTCAATGGCCTGAGTAAATGGAGGTCCTTGGTTCTAAGCATCACAAAAGCTTCTCTTGGATTTAATGCTTAGCACCTTTGAGCCAAGGTTGGTTCCTTGACCTAAAGGCTTCTCACGTGTAGAATTACCAAGCTGGATTTTTAAAAATGAAAGCCCTATAAAATGGCACCAGTGGACGTCTAACAAGTATCGTAACACAAATTCTCATTTTGTCTGGGCCTGGAATGGCTTTACCACCTTCGGTGACAATTGAAACATTTCAGAAAAGCCACTCCCCTTATTTTTGAGTTGTATTATGTGGCTTTTCATCTCTGTTTTCCAAACGCATGGGTTTTTTCCAGTTCCAGATTCCTGCTTGAAAATCCCTTTCCCTGCTCGTTCCAGACTGCTTGGAGTTCAGGGCGCTTAAATCAGCAGTGCTCTCTGCAGGGCCCGCTCAGACACAGAAACACTTCGCCAAACGTGTTCTTGGTGATGGAGGTGGGCTGACTGGGGTTGGTGTGCTGCCCAGGAGATAAGCAGTGGCTTCAGTGGCAGCGCTGAACAAGGCAGCTGGCAGCAATAATACAAAACAACTGTTATTCAGACAGCTAGGCCATCAAGGGGCTGCCTCCTCCCCTTTTAAATAGTGATGTGGATCCCAAGGCCATTTTGCCTTCTTGTTGATTTCTAGGGCACCTCAGTCTAGTTGGGGTTACCACCTTCAACAGTGGCTCTTCAATTGTCATTCGTATTTTTGTTAAAAAAAAGTTATCTCAACCAAAAAAACCACCTATGGAAAATAATAAAGCTGTTGATAAAAGTCACACTTAAATAGGCCAAGGAGCTAACTGCATAACTCACAGCAAACTTGAGCTTGAACAGCAAACTAAGTTTAAGAGTTTGTCCAGCACACAAAAATAGCTATGCTAAGGAGACCAGAGTTAGAGAAATGACTGCTGAGGGACTGGGCAGTCCTCTGAATGCAGAAAGGACCTTTCTTGTACCGTCACAGTCAGCGTTCAAGGTGCTGCCCAACTCAGCAGCCGCCATTCTCCTGGATGAGGGGCTCTGGGTTGGCTTCATAAGAACCACACTGTTTTTTAAGTTGTAATTGGTCCTCTGCAGTGCTGAGTGACAGAGTGGGGCTCAGAATGGACCTTAGATAGAAGAAAATGCCCTCGGCCTTTCACTGGCCCCAAACACATCAGCTGCTCAATCAACGTTGGTTCTTGTTGCAAATGATGGTGGTGACACCAGCAGAAGGTCATCGGCTTGGCAAGTCCCCATGGCATCCTGGGAAAGCTGAGCACTGAAAAGGAGACCCCAGACTGCTTTGGTTTCTCTTCTGTAGACATTTTGTTTCTTTCTTGCAGGAGCCCAGCTGACTTCTGACTATCCTTTGCAAGAGGGCAGATGGATGCAAAGGCTGGGTAATTTGCTCTTGAACAATCCTCGGGCTGGGTGGCACACCTGCGAGGACAAGCATGAGGCTGGGAAGAGGCTCTGGAGGCCTGGTCATTTTCCGTTTTGGTGCTAAGCACTGTCAGGGCCTTAGCCAGTTGGGGATGAGAACCTGATTGCTTTCTGCTCAAGGAGGCTGCCCCAAGGACAGAACACAAGAGGCCTGGCTTCTCTCTGGTTAACCTTTGAAAGGCTCTCTCCACCATTCCCCACTCTCCTCTAAACTGACGGGAGGTGCCCAACTCTCCTCTTCAGATGAGAGGTCTGAGTCCTCGGGGGTTACTTCCTCTTACGCCTGCCCTCGTTGGAGTTCTCTTTGCTGGTGTTGATGCTGTCTGTGGCTGCTGGTGCATGGAGGGTTGGGAGTCTGTGCTGGACTTGGCCTGCAGGCCCCTGACCCGTTCCCAAGCCTTCAAAACCAGTTAGACAAAGGTTGTGGATGATAAATTAAAGCCTTGAGAGGCGGTGTGACTTGACTTGGGTCACAAGGCTGGCTAGAGGGAGAGCTGGGCCCACAATTCAGGTCCTTAGAAAACCTGTCCAGTGCGCTTTCCTTAATACTTGGCTACCTGTTTTCCTTAGGTCAAAGTGGGCCATTTTGTCAGATGCTCTGCTCACCTGTGGAAACGCCCACACCTGACCACAGGAGGCCGGCCTCTGCGAACAAGGGACAGAGAGGCTGTCAAAGGTGAACCCTCTGTGGTAGGAGGAAAAAAGGGCCACAGAGAAGAGGAAGATTATTTAATTCCTATTCAGGAATAGGAAACGGGGACTTACTGCCTCCAGGGGAGTTGCCTCCTGGGTGTCAGCTGTGGGCTAAGTGGCAGGAAGTATGCAAATAGGATAGTAGGGAATCTGGTAGGTGAGGAGTGGGCTTGGTATGCGTGGGCATCAAAGACCAAGACGTGAACAAAGAGCAAGTCCATGAATGACGCCTCTGTTTACACTTGCCTTACCAAGGGCTTTTGAGGAGAGGCCCAGGTTCTGAAAGTGGCTCTTACCCCCGTTCTGATCATCAGTAAACACACGTCTGCTGGTGAGGCTAGAGCTCCTGTGTGCATGCACAGAGGCAGGCTTCCACCTGAGGAGTGAGCCATGCAGGCCAACCCACAATTCTGCTTTGGCCGCAGCGCTGCCATGAGCCAGCACTCGGGCTCTAGCTGCAGCATATCCACAGCCACTGCAGCCTTTAGCATAGTGGGGGGTTCTGTTTCTCTGAGTATCTTCAGTTCTGCTCTTAGGGTGATGCTGTGACCTGCTGAGAGGCCTGCCTGAGTGCAGAGCTTTGCTTAAGGAGAGAATCACCCAGACAGAAGGGCCAGGAGGCAAGTGCAGCTTAGAGGCCACTCCAAAATGGCTGAGTTTTGGAGCATCCCCAAACTTACTAGGGCAGTGAGGGATGGGGTGTGACAGGAGGTGGCGGTTGGCTGGGATCTCTGGAGGGCTCTGGAGCATCTTGACTCCCAATGATGGCCCTGTGGCCTCCTTTTCCTGGGAGGGCCTGTGGGTCTCAAAGACTGAGGACTCACAGGTTCTGGCCAGGGCATCCCAGGTCATGGTCACCCAGGATGTCTGGCCCCGGGCCGGGCAGAGCAGGGCCTCTCTCTCTACAGGTGGAAGTTGGGATCCCCATGAAACTCTCCACAGAAGAAGGCCTATAACCAACTGTGCTCCCAGGAGGGGCTGATGGTCACCTGAGTGTTTAAAACTTTGGCAGAGTGTCCCTGTGCATCTGAGGACAGCTGGCTCCTAAATCAATGGAAAAGTCACGTGAGCCCTTAAAGGTCACAGGGCTAAGAATGACCTGGCGTAGTGCAGAATGGGCAGTGCTGGGCTGCACAGTTGATTAGCTTGGAGAGAAGCTGCTGCCCTTTTTCTTCGTTGCTGTTTTTTAAGTGCTTTATGTGACAGGTGAGGAAGAGTAGTGTTTCCTGTGGATAAAGTGAAGCTGTTAAAATCCAGGTGCCTGAGGCTACGGGAAATCACTTCCATCGTAGATGACAGGTCGGTCAACTGTCAAGTGATAAAATACTTTCTTGGAGACAAACCTGAGGAGACAGAAATGGAAAAGGAGGGGTCACCCTGAGAACTGAGAGCCCGAGGGCAGTGGGTGCTCTGTGGCCGCTGCGGCCTGGCTGGGTGTGAGTGCTGGCTGGACGGGGCCCATGAGGAGACGTCTGCTCAGAGCTGAGCCCCTTGAGAGTACATGGACTGTTCCAGGCCCCTTCACCCCTATTTGTTGTCTGGCTAGGAGAGTTCTCCTCCACAAAGTGTCAGGGGACCTGGGGCTTCACCATGGACTTTCCTGGGGTGCAGAAATGCCCTTTGGCCCACGGGAGGCCTCCTCACCCCCGGCCTTGCTGCTCTGGAGCGGCTGGCAGTCTGCACTGCACAGGGCCAGCAGATGGAGCGGGCACCGGAAGAGGAACACGGCGGCGGAGAGGACAGGCGCCGCTCTGTGTATCCAAATCCATTTTGCCACCCATGGCTGGAAGCCTCGAGGAGGCCCTTGAGATGGCTTTAACGGGCCCAGGCTGGATTGTTGCAGCACTGTAACCACCTCCCATGATAACCGGGAGCCTACTCGGGCTGGAGACTGGGGACTGGGCTCTGCCCTCTGCGCACCTCACCCGGGGCTCAATTCACAGTGAGGTCCAGTGGGGTGGTGACAGTGCTCACCGACACTGCACAGAGGAGGAAACTAAGGTCACAGCAGGAAGAGCAGAGCCCATGTCTGGCTGACCACAACCCACCCTCCTAATCACTGGGCCATCCTGCCACCTGAGAGGGGCTGAGGCCTCACCCACCCTGGGAGGCTCTAGGGAAGCTCTCTGGACATGCTGGGCCCGTGCCCATGAAGTCCTGCTATGAAGGTGTGGTTCACTTGTGCGGGGGCATGGAGGCGAGGGGAGGAGACGGCAAGGTGGAAGCTTGGCCTCCCTGCTCACTGTCTCAGCCTCTCCTTTGGTGGATGCCTGTGGCCACAAGCCCTGGAGTTCAAGGCCTGGAGGTCATGAGGGTGGCGCAGCTCTTCCCTCAGGTGTCCTGTCCAGTTAGTCTGCTAGGTGTCCAGGGTGTGGGGGTGTGGTATCTAGCCCAGGGTCCTGCTCAGTAGGGATGTGGCCAGTGCTCTTCAAGCATGTTTCTTTAAAGTGGCAGACCCAGTTAAGGGGCTTATGCTGAAGCCAGAGAACATACAAACGGACAGGTGCCCAGCAACCCTAGCCACCCTTGCCTCATACCTTCGTGAAGGAGGGGCCCCTGGCTCATGGTGGATACTCAACAACTATCTGGCCTTATCTCTCGGTATTCCCACCCTCCTGATCCTATCTCCTCCCCACCCCAATGCTATACTCCTGACCCTGTGGCTGACCCTCTGACACAGTGCATCCCCGCGATGGCACATGCAGCTACCGTGACAGCCTTAGTCCTGCTTATCTCAGATTTACCCTTCTTGCTTTCACTTCTCTCCCTCTCATTCATTCATTCATTCAATCAGTCCTTCCACTGTATTTACTAAGCCCCTTCTTTGGGCTCAGCAGTAGGAATCCGGACATCAGAGAGAGGCAGGAGAGGACAGCAGTTAAGAATCCAGACACTGGAGCTGGGCTGGCCTCGCTTCAAATCTGGCTCCACCATATACATGGTCTGTGACTTGGGCTTGCCACTTCATTCCCTTTGGTCCTCACTCACTTCAGCATAATGTGAGGAGATAGACAGTTGCTACCATATTGGACCTCAACATAAAGAAAACAGAAATCTTTACAACTGGACCAATAAGCAACATCATGATTAACGGAGGAAATACTGACATTGTCAAGCATTTCATTTTACTTGGATCCACAATCAAAGCCCATGGGAGCAGCATTCAGGAAATCAAACGATGTGTTGCACTGGGCAAATCTGCTGCAAAAGACCTCTTTAAAGTGTAGAAAAGCAAGGATGTCACTTTGAGGACTAGGGTGCACCTGACCCAAGCCATGGTATTTTCAATCACCTCATTTTCAATCACCTCATAGGCATGCGAAAGCTGGACAATGAATAAGGAAGACCAAAGAAGAAATGATGCCTTTGAATTATGGTGTTGGCAAAAGCAAATAATATTGAATATACCATGGACTGCCAAAAGAATGAACAAATCTGGACATGTTGTCAGGAGGGACCAGTCCCTGGAGAAGGACATCATGGTTGGTAAAGTAGAGGGTCCACGAAAAAGTGGAAGACCCTCAACAAGGTGACTGTAACAATGGGCTCAAGCATAACAATGATTGTAAGGATGGAGCAGGACCCAGCAGCATTTCGTTCTGTTGTACATAGGGTTGCTGTAAGTCAGAACCGACTTGACAGCACCTAATAACAATCATCACCTTGGGATGCTATGTGGCTTAACTAAGTCAATACAAGTAGAGTACCTAGAACATGCCCAGCATGTTGTAAGACTGTAAGGATGAGCCTGTGTGTTATAAAATCTACAGTAGACATGGGAACACCATAGTATAGGGGTCTAAAAATTGTTACTAAATTACTAACCATAATCGATTTTTAATGTCCACCTCTGACTACCTTGGGAACAGGTGGCAGAGTGGCAGGTGGACTCATCGGATGCTGGTGGTGAGGGCCCTACCTTGAAAAGGTGTTGTCGAAGATGAGCATGTAGATGCCTGGCATGCGGACCTTGAGCTGGCCCTGGATGTTCTCCTTGTGGGAATTGCAGCGGGTCATGGGAATAAGGACCTGGAAGAAACACAGGCAAAAAAAAAGTGTCACGGACGCTGAGGGGGCCTCACGGATCCTAAGTGGGCCTCACGGATCCTCTGGGCAGACCCTTTATTTTCAGGGAAGAGAATGAAGCTCATGGAGGCTGAGCACCCTGTCTGAGGTCACAGCTGAGCAGGGTCAGGAACAGGACCAGCCCCCAGAATTGGTGGGGTGCCTTCCACATGCCCTGGGTTTGCTAATGATTTGTGGCAGGGGGAGGCCATGGACATGAGCTTCATCTAAAATCATGAACTGGTCAGGACCCCTAGGGAGTGGTCACCAGCCTCCCCTGACCATGGCCAGTGCTAGAATGTTCCCCTACCTGGAGGAGCAGCCCTTTTCTGGCTTCAGGAAGCTAGGATTTCTTGTAAATTAAATCCATCTGTCTAGCTATCTCCTGTTGCCCTGGTGCCCTTGTGGTCAAGCCCTCCTTCCACGTGACAATCTCTTAAAGCACTTCGCAAAGCTGCTGAGGGCCAAATACCCCTGGCTCCACCCAATGCTTCTCACTTGGCCCCACCACAGGCCCCTTTCCTCGCTAAGCCTTGGCCAGCCCACGTCCCTCAGAGCCTTTTCATCTTTCCTCAGTCTCCGGTTCACTCTTTGTCTTCCCTGAGAATGAAAAATTAGTTCTAAGAGACATTTATTTTCTCAGAGCATGTTCCAAGAGCTTTGCTGTCAGAGGCCAAATTTGAGCAACGGTGTGTATCAGGCAGGGGCGGGGCTGGAGTCTTTAGATGGCCACTGTCTTCCCCACGAGGGCAGGGCATTTAACCTGTTGACCAGCTAAGACACAGGCTGAAGATATGACAGGGAATAAGACAGCACCAATCAAAATGTTAAGTTTTTTTTGTTTTTAAGGAATAAACACCAAGAAGTTCTTTGTTCGTAAAACATCCCTAAGTCTTCCACTTAGAACTGGCTACACAAATGGGTATACAGACCAGAGGCCCTGTTGACCATGGTAACATTTTAGCAACTTTGAGGTCCTAATGTAGTAAATTGCCCCAGAGGTAATCATTTTTATTCTTTATAAAATTAAATACTGCTTTTTTCAGAAGTCCAATTTTTCTTAAAATTCAGGTTTAATTTTTCCTATTTTGTAACCTGTACAAAATGACTGAATCCAGAATAGTAATAAAACTGTCAATGGAGAATTCTATAACCAGCAAAACGATCTTTCAAAAAATGAAGCCAAAATGAAGACTTTTTCAACAGACAAGAGCTGAAAAGAATTCATTACCATTAGACATGCCCTACAAGAAATGTGAAATGAAGTTCTTTAGGCTAAAGGAAAATGATGTCAGGTGGAAACATGGATCTATACATAGGAATAAAGAGCAATGGAAATGCTAATTACATAGGTAAATACATAAGATTTTTTTCTCATTACTTAAATCTCTGTAAAAGAAAACTATTTAAATAAAAATGATAATAGTATATTGTATGGTTTGCAACATGTAAAAGTTAATGTACAACAGAAATCACACAAAGGTTGGGAGGCGAGAAATGGAAGTATGATTGTAAGGCCTTACAGTATACATGAACTGGTATGAAATGACTGGAGGTAGACTGTGATAAGTTAAAGCTGTACACTATAAACCCTAAAAGCAATCACTGAAACAACAGAAGAAAGAGTTTTAGCTAATATGCCAACAAATGAGATAAAAGGCATTTACAAAAAATAATTAATACAAAAGCTAGCAGAAAGACTGAAAGGGAACAAACACAGATGGGACAAATAAACCAAGAGTAAGATGACAGACTCGAACGTAATCTTACAAATAATCGCATTAAATGTAAATAGTAAATGTCCCAGTTAAAAGCCCGAGATTGTCAGTTTAGATACAAGTAAGACCCAACTTTATGATGCCTACAAGAAATGCAATTTAAATATAAAGATGCAAATAGATTAAAAAGATGGAAAAACATATACCATGCTAACACTGGCCAAAAGAAAGCTGGGTTGGCTATATTAACACCAGACAAATAGATTTTAGACAAAAAAATACTACCAGGGAGAAAGAAGGTCATTTCATAATGATAAAGGCATCGATTCAGCAAGAGGAAATAATAATTCTAAACATTTACACCCCTAATGACAGAGCTTCAAAACATATGAAGCAAAAAGGGATAGAACTGCACAGAGAAACAGAAAACTTCACAATTACAGCTGGAGATTTCAATACCCCTCTCTCAATAATTGATGGAATAAGTAGGCAGGAAATCAACAAAGATATACGAGTCTTGGACAACACTATCAACTAACTTGACCTAATTGACATTTGTAGAATACTCCACCCAAAACCAGCAGAACACATAAATTCTTTTCAAGTCCACTCAGAACATTCCCCCAGATAGATCATACTCTAG
Organism: Dugong dugon; assembly: GCA_030035585.1. Taxonomy (NCBI): domain Eukaryota; kingdom Metazoa; phylum Chordata; class Mammalia; order Sirenia; family Dugongidae; genus Dugong; species Dugong dugon. Next base: position 21,482,990 of record CM057481.1, on the reverse strand, counting down.
GCCATTTAAAAAAAAAAAAAAAAAAAAAAAAAAACCCTCAAAAAATTTAAAAAAGATTCAAGTTATACAAAATATGTTCACTGACTATAATGGAATTAAATTAGAAATCAGTAACAAAAAGATTGCTGGAAAATCCCAAAATATTTGGAAACTAAATAATAACACACTTCTAAATAACACTGTGGGGTGCAAACGGTTAATGTCCTCAGCAGCAAACAAAAGGCTAGAGTTTTGAGTCTACCCAGAGGCACCTCAGAAGAAGGCCTGGTGGTCTACTTCTAAAAAATCAGCCATTGAAAACCCTAGAGTAGAGCACAGCTCTACTCTGACATGTATGAAGTTGCCATGAGTCGGAGCTGACTCCACAGCAACTGGTATAAATAACCTATGGGTCAAAGAAAAATCAAAAGGAAAATCACAATGGTATGGGTGGCAGAATGCTGTGTGTCCCTGACACAATAGTACGTTTGTCTGGCTGGAAGCGGGTGGTATGGAAGAGTGGGATGAAGGAGTAGAGCTGGCCCAAGACAAGCCTGGAGGGGAAGATGGCAGGGACAAAGATGCATGTAAAACCCTTACTGAGGACCTGTTATGTGTAGGTTCTGTGGTAGGCACTTCTGCACGTTATCGCATTTACCTTGCTCTCCAATATTCTAATTCCTGCAGGGATGAAGAATCCCTGGAAAGGGGTAAACCTTGCAGCTCCCTCTCAGGGTAGGGACTTTAACATTGCTGAGGGCATCACTCTGGAGAGAGCATGACTCAGGGTGAGGAGTGTCTGATGGCACCACTGGAGATGGGGCTAGCCTTCTGCTGTGCTTTCCCTCTGCCTGATAGCTTCTCCTCTGGCCCATGCTCCCCAAGCTGCTTTTCCTGGCTTAGTCCAATGAGTCCTTCGCACAGGAGTCTCCTCCTACAGGGACCTTTCTCTGACCACCAACTCCTAGGCTGGGTTGTGAGTAGACAGGAAAGCTCAGTAAATGGTTGTCGAAAGAGTACAAGTGCACACCACAGATCCTTGAATCTGTACCTCCATAATCCTGAAACCCAAGTGCTGCAGTGTGCATCCTATTGTTTCCTGCAGGGCCCCAGCAGGTCGGGGAGCATACAGGGACTCCCTGGGATAGATGTTGAAGATGAACATCTGGAAACAGGTTCGCTAGGTTAATGTTTGGGAGGCCTCAGGCAGAAACCCTACCCTCCTCCTAGTGGTTGGTGACAGTGGGACTCCGAAGACAGAAGCACGTAAATGTTCTTCTCACTTGCCCTGTATCTAGGCTCCTTCTGCCCTTTGGCGTCCACAGTGGGGAACGACAATAGTAGTCATAACCATAACCCCTACAAGGCCACCAGAGATGAGGAAGGTTCCTTCACGTCTCCAAGCTCCTGATTGGAACTACACAGTCTCCCAGGGCCATGAGGGCTTGGCTCTGAGAGAGAAACTGAACAAGAGAGAGGCCCATGATCTAAATGCACGTAGGCAAGCGGAAGGGCAAAGGCCTGGACACCCTGTTCCAAGTACTCACCCGATGTCTAATCTGGGCAGACGCAGTATTAGGCACTTGATAAGTCTGAGGAATATGAGGGTGAACATAAAAAGCGCTTGGGGTGAGTTCCTGGCATATAGCTGCTTGTTAGGGCATAGCTGACAAGGACACTGAGTAAGGAGCTGCTTAACCAACTGGATGACCCCAGGCAGTTACTCTGCATCACAGTTTCCTCATCTGCAAGCTGGCACTAAGACTTTAGTCTGCACATAGTGGGTGCCCAGTGGCTGGGTCTCAATCTACTCGCAGATGGACAGCCCTAAGTGGAGAAGCCTTGGCCGACAAGCCATAGGACCTCCTGGGTGGAGGCTCGGAACTGCTCAGGAAGCAAGGACTCCAAACCCAGGTATGTGGTACCGGCTGCAAGCCCCTAAGAGGAAGAGAGGGGCAGGGTGGTTTTTAAGCAAGAAAGAACATGAGACTCCAATAAACAAAGCCAAGTCAAGGGGGCTGGAGTTACATTTTAAGAGTGAATTTGAAGAGGACAGGAACGCCAAAGAAACCTCTATAATGAGCAGACACCAACAGGGCAGAGACGGCAGGAGTGCAAACCCAAATGTGCATAAATTCCTCTCCGTGAACGTCAGAGCTGGAGAACAAGTTCTCGGCCTCAGAGAACTGTTGTGTGGCCCCACCCTGCATCCCAGCCTGGTTCCCACCCCATGACTGTGAGTCCCTTAAGGGCACCCAGTGGACCGAACGCACAAGGGCCTAACAGGTATCGCTGCAAAGACCACACAAAAGTCTTGCTGCACTTCAAACTGTGCTTCCCTATCTTGATTCTTGCCGTTTGCGTAAAATGGCGATTTTTGCAACTATGTTAACAGTCTAGCATTCACGTTAAGCTTCAGCCCAGGACCTCTGACTATCCTCACCATTCCTTCCACTCAGAATGATTAGAATAGAACTTATGTTTCCATCCAAACCAGCTCTCCCTTCATTATCCCGCTACCACCATTTCTCCGCAGAGATTCAGACATGGAAATCAGACCTCGCACATAGGGTCTCCATCTTTCTCACCCCATACTGAATTGGCCACCTGCAGAGTCCTGCTCAACCTTCTTTCCTTGTATTCTAGGTTCCATCCCGTTCTTTCTATATGATTTCCACCCCCTTGATCTAGACCAGTGGGTCTCAACCTTGGCTGCTCTTTGGACTCACCTGGAGATGCCTGGGTCCCACCCCTAGAGATTCTGACTTAGTGGTATGGGGAGTGGCCTTGGCAGTGGGATGCTTCAAAGTTCCCCAGGTGTTTCTAATGTACAGCCAAGGCTGAGAACTATGGTCTAGGCCATTGTTAACGTCCCATGCTTAGAATGTCTTCAGTTTCTGAACTGCTATCTGCCACCAAGATTTCACGCTCAACCACCCAAGTGACACTGGGATGGTCTCTACTGACATCCTTGCAGGTGAGATGCTGAGCATCCTAAGCTAATGCTGTCTGACCACCACCAGAGGCAGAGATGTCATCACCTCCCCAGGTAAGCCAGTCCTTCTTTGCAGAGCTCTGTTAGAAATGATTTTTAAACCGAGTCATAAAGCTGGATTCCTCTAAGTTTCACCTACTAATCTGTCCCAAGGTCAGACGGAACCTGTGTGCCACAGAAGAGACCTTCAGATGTTTGAATACAGCTCTCCTGAGCCTCCAGCTCTTTCCTTCTCCAAGCTGAGCAGTCCCAGGTGCTTTACCTGCTCGGCATGACATGGCTCAGAGGGCCTTCCCACCGTGGATTCTATCCATTGAATAAGCTTCTGTTCATTGCAAGAGCCTAGAATGGACCATCACTTTCCAGGTAAGGCCTGCCCAGCAGATGGCAGGACAGCCAGGGCCCCAGTTCTAGGAAAGGTGTGCACAGCAACCTGCTGGGTAAGGGGCCCACAGGCAGGGGGCCTGGCCTTACCTTACACTGATCCAGTGGTGTGTCCTCTGCCTCCCGGAAGACCACGCTGAAGGAAATACTCTTGGGGTCAGAAGAGAAGACCCAGCTGATGGTGAGGCCTGCCTCGGCCACAGTGATGGGGATGAGGCTGTAGGTACTGGACCTCACAAACAGCTCCCTGTTGCCCTCCCCGAAGTTGACGATCTCTTCCACTGTGAGGGGTAGTTTTATCCTAAAATAAAAATGTAGATAGGGACCTGATTAGATGGACAAAGCGCCTGTGCCTACTACCTGGAGCTCAGAGGCGGCCAGAGATCCTGGAGGCCACTGGGAGGGCAAACCCTGGGTAACTGTGACCAACATGCTTAATTATGGGAGAAAACTTGATGTGCAGATATTTACTGAGAATCTACTACATGCTAGTTTGTCTACTAAACCAGCTGCTGTAGAGTTGAGTCTGACTCATGGTAACCCACGTATGTCAAGTAGAACTGTGCTCCACAGAGTTTTCAATGGCTGATTTTTCAGAAGTAGATCACCAGGACTTTCTTCTGAAGCACCTCTGGGTGGACTTGAACCTTCAACTTTTCTGTTAGCAGCCGAGCACGTTGACTGTTTGCACCACCCAGGGACTCCTGGCTTGTCTACTATGAGCGTCAATTATGTCTAGGCACTGGCAACACAGGAACAAAATATACAGATGACAGTCTTTGTCTTTGTGCCGCCGCCGATGGGATACCCGCAAAGCCATCGCAACTGAGGAGAGCCTGACGTGCTCCCTCGGCCCCGCCCACCTCTGCTGTATGCCCCTCACAGAGAGGAAGCGAGTGCTGAGGCCTCAGCTTTCTGTTGCTCTCCCGCAGCTGCCCTGCTGCTCAGCCATCAACTTCCCCTTTCTCTTTCCAATTCCCTGCCTTCTCTTTCCATCTAACTAGCACCAGCAGAAAGTGTGTCCATCGTTAGAAACCTCCTACCCTTTCAGCAGTCCCTCATCTCAGTGGAAATCTGGGGACCATTGCAAGATTCCAAACTGGCATCCTGATCTTCTCTTAGGTGCGAAACTCCCAGACTTTTTATACTGCAGGGGCAACAAAGGGGTACTACTGTTTTGGGGAGAGAAGCTTGTTAGGGCTGTGTCTCTGGTTCAGACTCTCACCAGGTGGATAAGAACCTCTTCCGAAAGTTTAAAAGGTTCAGTGACAATAAGTCCCTCTGCCTTTGGGGCCCTCTGTGGGACCAGCCACAGACTATGATGTGAAAAATGTGGGGTGCAGAACCAGAGGCACCTGCGTTCCAGTATCTGCCCCTCTTCTTATCTGCTGCAGGGCTCAATCTTTCATAAGCCTCAGTTTCCTCATCTGCAAAATAGGGATAACGATGTCTGCCTCACAACTGGTATGAGGATTATGTGAGAAAACGAACTGGATGTGAATGGGGATGTCTCCCCTGATGCTGCCTGCCTAAGGCCCCCCCAGGCTGAGTGGAGCCCCATCCTGCACTGTGCACCTCCAGAGGCAGCAGGTTAGCTCAGGATCATGGGGACAGAGCATCCAGGCAGAACAGCCACTCACAGTGGTGTGGCCTTGGGTGAGTCACTCACTCTCTCTGAGCCTCCCTCTCTCAGCTGTGAAATGGGAAGGTGGCTCCAGGCCTTCTCCTCTATGACTTCACATGTTATCACAATGTCTACAAGAAGAAGGTGCCCTGGTGGTGCAGTGGTTAAAGCACTTGTCTGCTAACTGAAAGGTTGGCAGTTCGAACCCACCAGCTGCTCCACGGGACTTCTGTAGAGATTTACAGCCTTGGAAACCCTATTGGGCAGTTCTACTCTGTCCTACAGGGTCACTATGAGTTGGAATCCACTCGATGGCAGTGGGTTTGGTTTGGTTCGATGTGAGGAAGGCATAATTGTTCCCATTTCACAAATGCGGAAACTAAGATTCAAGAAGATTAAGAAACTTGATCCACATTCACACAGGTCTGATCCAAAGGTGTTACTTTTCTACTACACTAAAGCTGCCCTTCACGGAGAACATATATGATTGTCCCCTTTAACACAGGGGAGAAAACTAAAGCTCAGAGAGGTTAGGTAACTTGCCCAAGACGGCACAGCAAGTAAGTGGTGGTGCCAAGAGTTCTCTGCCTCCAAAGCCATGGAGGTGGATGGAAATACTCCCCAAAGCTGTGTTAATGAGAAGATTCATCAATGGTTTAAAAACAAACAAACAACAAAAATACTCTAAGGAACAGCTCTGACATAAGACATTCACCTTTGTGAGAACCTAATTCAATGCAGCACTTCTCCATGTGTGAATTCAAGCTTTCTTTCTAATTATGGCACAAAAGGCCTTGGCCAATATTTACAATTTTTAAGAATCTGAGAGCAGGTGAATGGGTGGGTGGGTGGGAAAGAGGTCTTTCCTGTAACGTGGCAGTATTACTACATTACCAGGCAGTCACTTACTCTGACAGAACGCCCCACTGACGCTGGATCGTTCTGTAATTCCCTGCTCCAGAATTCTCCCCTGTACCTGGATGGTGCCTAAGTCTCTTTTACCTTTCACAGGCATCATCTGTTCATGAGAAGGACAACACTCAGTCCCCTCAAAGAAGACGCTAATAAAAAACAAATCAAGGGTTTGCCATCTATGCTCAAATATAATCTTAAATAAAAAATCTATAGTCTACAGGACTCACATCACAAATGTGAATTTTGATGCCTCCAGAAGTTCTAGTTTACACAAGTCAAAGGGTACCAAAAAAACTCTCCATGTTCTGCAATAACCCTAACCTTTATCACACTTTCAGATGCCCTTATAATGCGGTTGCCAAAACCTTGCTGTCAATCCCTTGGAAAGAGGTAGGGAGGGAAAAGTTCAACGTATTGTCATTCTCCATGCATTTGACTCACATCTCCAGCTGACCTATTCTGTCTATTCATTTTACACTCTTCTCTTTAGGGATTTGCCATGGATTCTGTGTGTCTTGATTATTTCTTAATCTTCTGATTTTTCTCATCCTTTAGTTAAAGGTAAGCTTCTAAGAAGTTTTACTGTAAATATTTTTCAAACACTTCCTTGCCACTCCCCACTGAGTGCAACAAAAAATCCTGGAAATTATTCAGTAAACAATCACAGGACAGCTCTGAAGGGTAGGAAAAGGAAGGCAGACTGGCTTGGGATCCCAGGACTTGAGGAAAAACACAATGGCTTGGTGTCTCCCACCCATTATCTACTGGCTCCAGGCTTGGAGAAATGCATTCCACCACTGCAGGTGGCACAAGCAGGGACTGAGTGGAAGCTCCAGCGGCACCTGCTGAATGCAGCAGATCAGAAAAGCACTGCCTGGGCTCTGAAAAGGAAACTGTCTTTGGAATCACAGCCTATGAAAGTAGGCCAAGTTGTATACATATACACTAAACCAAAACAATATGACTGACTGCTAAAATAGGACCAAGCGCCTCCTAACAACTCCTAATATAATACCTAAAATGTCCAAGATACAACTGAAAATCACTGGTCATACTAAGAACCAGGCAAATCACAACGTGAATGAGAAAAGAGAATCATCAGAGGCCAACACTGACATTAATCCGATGTTGGAATGGTCTGACAAGGCTTTTAAAGAAGCTACCATAAAAATGACAGCTTCAATGAATAGTACAAATACTCTGGCAACAAATTAAAAAATAAAAAATTACACCAAAGAAAACAGAAGACACAAAAAAGAGAACCAAATGGAAATTACAGAACTGAAATATACAGTAACTGAAAAACAAACAAAAAAACTCACTGGATAGGCTCATTAGCACAATGAATATGTCAGAGGAAAGACTCAGTAAATCTGAAGATAGATCAGAAATTACCCAGTATGAAAACAGAAAATAGATTGAACAGAACCAGAGAAGAACAGAGCCTCAGGGACCTGCCTCAGGGCCTTTTCACTGGCTGTTCCCTCTGCTCTTCCCTCAGATATCCACATGACAACTCTTTTACCTCCTCCAGTTCTTACCTACTTCATGTCATCCTATTTACAACTCCAGGTGCCCTCTTCTCATCCTATTCTCTGTCTACCCTTTCCATCACAGATACCACCTTGTAACCCACTATATAATTTACTTACTTACTTACACTTATTTTTATTGTCTGTCAACCCCTGCTGGAATATAAGCATATGGTAGGTACTGGATAAATATCTGTGAATGAATAAATCAATCTATTCAATGACTATTATGCAGCCATTGGACACAACACTGGAGAAAAATGGTGAGTTATGGAAAAATACTCATGCTATATTAAGTTTTAAAATATTATAAAATAAGACAGAATATTTGTTTATGTTGAAAAATTATATATATATGCATAAAAAGACTGTAAGGCTATATACCAAAGTGGTTTACTTATCCCCAATTTTCTGCAATGAAAATGTATTGCTCTTACAATAAGAAAATAAAACAAAGCTACTTTCAAAAAAGAAGACTACAGGGATAAGGTGGGATGATTATAAAGGGGCAGAGTGAATTTTTCAGGGTAGTGGAACTGTTCTCTCTCTTATTTGTCGTGGTGAGCATACTGTGTGTCAAAATTCAAGCGCTGTACACTACAAAAGGTAAATTCTACTGTATATAAATTATAGCTTAAAAAAAGAACACAGGGAAAGCCAGCATTGGTGCCAAGGGACAGCCTCCAGGGTCCTCTCCAGCTCTGACACTGGAATGGCCACTGCTATTTGGTACCCCTTCCCGTAACCGCGACACCCTGGGAAGTCCCACTCAGTAACCTGTCACTCACATCAGCTCTCCGGACTTCAGCAAGCAGATCTCAGTATCTTGTCCCACAGGCATGTCTTCAGTGTCCTCTGGGGTTAGTGAGCTTGATGTGTTGTCCCTGAAAAGACAAACAAGAACACAACCATTTAGCCATCAGCACACAAGGCCCCACATCCTGAGGTCCAAGCTTCGAGGTCTTGCAGCTGACCTAAGAATCCCTGGGGAGTCCTTCAATCATAAAGGCTGTGACAGAGGCTGCGGCAGCCTCCGTGGGTGGAGGGCCACAGGGGCCAGGGCCAAGCAAGCAGACTGAAGACAACAGGGCTGCAGTGATCTCCCTCAAGTCTTCCCGGTAGGTGGGTGGGTAGATGGTGAACATGAACACAAACTGACTCCCTCCTATGCCTCATCAGCAGAGCTACAGCCATGGGGGTAAGCAAGCTACCAGCACCACTGATTCCCGCCTTCTCAGCTCCAGTCCGTGACTGAAGAAGCCTGCTCTGGACCATCTCCAGGTACAAGAGCAGGTGCCTAGAGCTGACAGGGCAGGAAACGGTGTGGGCCAAGAGAGAGGGGATGGACAGAGCCACGTACTAAGAGGGGTGGATCTAAGACACATCTCTTTCCCTCACAGTCTGCTCTCTTGGCTGTGCAGAGAACCAGCAATGGGAGCTACCATGGCCGTGTGCTGAGCTATGGCTCCCGGAGTGTGCTCTGTGAAACATCAGCATCCAGAGAGGGTAACATCACATACTGTCTCTCCCTATTAGAAAGTCACAGTGTACATACACATTAAATCAAAGGCTCTGAGAAGCCCTGCGGCAAACCCAAACCAAACCCATGGCCATCGAATCGAATCCGACTCACAGCAACCCTAAAGGACAGAGGAGAACTGCCTCATAGGGTTTCCAAGGAGCGGCTGGTGGATTTGAACTGACAACCTTTTGGTTAGCAGCTGAGCTCTTAACCACTGAGGATGTCTATTATACTTTGTTTACCTCTAGTGTTCCTATATTTATTTGACCATGGGATATTTTTAACACCTACTGAACTAGTGATCTTCAGAACACCCCACAGGAAATATGGGCACATTGTAGCTCCCTCACTTCCCTGATGGGAAAACGTTTGCCCAGGCAGTTACAGAGAGGCTATCATAAAAATGATAGTCGGATACGCTGACTCCAGCTCAGTGCTCGTCCTTCCGGGGCCCTGTGCCCAGCTCGGCCAGTGGCCTATACAATCTTAGGGACCTCAAAGGCCAACCAACTCCACTTCCCAATTCTGAAGAGGAAGCTACACCCAGAAAAGAAATATGATTCACCCCATGTGAAAGTGTTAATGAGGAAGCTTTCCACACAGCAAGGCTTCTTCCCAAAATGTTGTAATAACCCCCTTCTCAACATCCCTGGGGGGCTCTCCCCAAATGTCTCTGGGCCCCCACCCAGCACCCTGAGCACCCTTAGAACTTGCATGAACTCAGTCCTGCCCTGCCCCCGCCTTGTCTGCTGTCGGGTGTTTCCTGAGATGACAGCGCATACCTGCACTGGGTTAGGCGCTGCACAGACCACATTCAATGGGCACAAACCCTCTCTGCCCCCACTTGGTCAGCTCTGGAAAGACACAGCCAGAGCACCCAGCTTTCCACGTGGATGCCAGAAGGCGAGGCTCAGAGTGGCCCAATTCAGTGAGTCCTATCCAGATCTATGCTTGGCTGTCACTCAACTGTTGGGGCAGGAACATCTGTGCACCATGTGGCGTATCTGCAGTGACAGCACCATAACGGGAGGTCCCAGGGAGGCGACAGGCAGCTTCGCGCCAGGACCTCAGACATGGCGGCATATGCCACACCCCGCCACCCTCTGTCTCCGCACCCTTATATGCTTCCCCATCACCCAGTGCACACCTATGTCACACCTCTGGCCACGCTGGGCCTTAGTTATTTGCTCTTGGGTCTTATCTCCTCCAGACTGTGAGCTTTCCCTGCCAGATAGGACCAGCATTCAGCAGTTCGGCATCTGTCATTTGCAGAAACCCAGGCCCTGGTGGCGCAGTGATTAAGATCTCGGCTGCTAACCAAAAGGTTGGCAATTAGAATCCACCAGCCGCTCCTTGGAAATCCTATGGGGCAGTTCTACTCTGTCCTATAGGGCTGCTGTGAGTTGGAAACGACTCGATGGCAACAGGTTTGGTTTGGTTTTTGGTGTAAGAGATCTAAGACTACTTGCTAAGAAGTGTGCGTGGAGGTGTAAATGGTTAGCATGTAAGTTCACGATAAAGGGCAGAAAGAATACTGGCTAAAGTCAACAAAAGACTCAAGGACAAATTCCTGAAGGAGAAAGACACCAAGTCACATGGGGAGCGGCAGACACTGGGTTAGCAGATCCACACTGGAAGACAACTGCAGCCATTTTTACCTCCAACGGGCTTGTCTCACAGATGCAAAAAGCAGGCATTTGCTGCCAACCCACTGAGCCTCTCTGTGCTGGAGGAGGAGGACCAGCATTGCACAGGAAGAGGCTTCTGTTCTCCTGGGAAGCCTATGAGCTCAAGAGTTGGCTTCGTTCCTGCAGACGTGGACATCATGCCCTGGCCAGGTCAGGCTCACTCACCACCAGGCCCAGCAGCTGTTCTTCTTGCCGTATATCTCCCATTTCCCCAGCCTCACTCCTTTCTACTGCTAGTATGCTGGAGGGCCTTTGGGTTTGGGAGTCTGCTGTCACGGCTCTGCTGCTGATGGGGTGGTGGTGAGGGCTGGTGTTTGGAGTCTCTGCAGGGCCGCTTAAATAACCAGCAACTCATTACTATCCACGTTCCAGCCAGAGCTGTCTGCGTACAGTCCAAGTCAGTCCCTGAAAAGTGGGAGAGTCTGTCTTCAGAAACAGCCTGCCTGTCCAGGGGCTGAGATCCATGAGCCCTGAGCAGTGGGCCTCCCTCTAGCTGGAGGTAACTGCATTCCCAGATGGCAGGAGTGGCAGCTGTACTGGGTAAAATAGTATCTCCGCCAAAATTCATGTCTACCCAGAACCTCAGGAAGTGACCTTATTTGGAAACAGGGTCTTTGTAGATGTAATTAGTTAAGATGAGGTCATACCGGAGTAGCCAAACAAAAAAACCAAAGCCTTTGCTGTCAAGTAGATTCAGACTCATAGTGACCCCACAGGACAGAGAAGAACTGCCCCATAGAGTTTCCAAGTAGCGGCTGGTGGATTCGAACTGCTGACCTTTTGGTTAGTAGCTGAGCTCTTAACCACTGTGCCACTAGGGCTCCTACTGGAGTAGGGTGGGCCCTAAGTCTAACATGACTGGTGTCTTTGTAAGAAGAGACGACACACAGAGACACACAGAAGGAAAATGGCCGTGTGAAGACAGGCGAAAAAGGATGTCAAAGTTTGAGAATGACAGGGAACAAAAGCGAGGCCACTAGAGGGCATCTTATCTCCTACTATTGAAAAAGCAAGCAAACAAACAAAAAAACACCAAAAAACAAAAGAAAACCCGTTGCCACAGAGTGGATTCTGACTCATGGCGGCCCCATGTGTGCCAGAGTAGAACTGTGCTCCACAGAAGCCATGCAGCTGCAAGCCAAGGACACCAAAGTTTGCCAACCACTACCAGAAGCTGCAAGAGGGAGCATGGCCCTGTCGACACCTTGATTTTAGACTTTTGGCTTCCAGTGCTGTGAAAGAATACATTTCTGTTATGGTACTTTGTGGTCTAGCCCATGGTGGGGTCACACCATCGTGGGCTTAGCCTTGGCTTTATTACCATGTGACTCTGGGTGAAACCCAGTCTTCGACCGAGACCTGAGTTTTCTCTGCTCTAAATGGAAGAAGACAGAATGAGATGGACTCTAAGGTTCTGCTGGCTTGACAAGGCTGCAGTTTCTAAGCCCTCAGAAACCTCATTTCACCGAGCCCAGTGTCGGGGAACCAGGTGGGCTCGTGCTCCACAGCTCCCTGCCCTCGGCCTGCTACTGTCTATCTAGGGAAGGTGCAGTGACAACATTTCCTACAGTGCTGGCTGCCCTCAAGGGCAGGCTTTGTCACTTTGCTGCTTCCTTTTCTTCCTAGCTCCAGTCCTTCCCCCACCCCAGCCTTAATTCCCACCTTGTCTTAGCCCAACACGTCCTTCCTACTGTACTTCCAACCACTGGCTTCCAGAGCTCCTACCCCTCCCCTTGGACACACAGGGTCACAGAAGGCCAGTGTGAGCAGCTGCAGAGACCACTTGGTGCAAGAGCCCACTTGATAGACAGGGAGGCAGAGAGGTCTAGGGGAGAGAAGACGTGTCCAGGGTCACTTAGGCCTGCCTCATTTCACTTTCTTTCATCCTCGATAGGTTGAATTGTGCCCTTCTTCTCCCCATACATGTTGTAGTCCTGGGCCTTGTAACTGTGCATGTGATCTTGTTTGGAAATAGGGGTTTTCTTTTGTTATGTTAATAAGGCCACACCAGTGTAGGGGGGTCCTAAATCTAATCACTTCTGAGTTATAAAAAGGGCAGAAGAGACACAGAGACGCATCCCAGGGGAAGACAGATGCCAAGGAATGCCAAGGAACACCAAGGAACATCTCAGACACCAGAAGCTAGGAGAGAGGCTCACAGAGGAGTTGACACAGCCGATTTGGACTCAGCCTCCAGAACTGTGAGAAAATAAATTTCTGATCTTTAAAGAATCCCACCTGTGATATTTTTTTGTTACAGCAGCACTAGGTCACTAAGACACTTGTCCAAAACACCAATACCATAAATGAGATAAATAAATACCATATGATAAAGGAAGTCCTGAAAACTATAGTTGGTTTTCTCGATTTTCCTGAATTTATGGTAAAATATGACATGATCCCTCTCTTCCTCTCTCTCCCTCCTCTCCTAACCACTGCAATGCATGCAGCCCGGGTACCTGCAAGTAGAGAATTCACAGAGTACACCCCCCAGACCCTTGCGGATCTTGGCTTAGGCCCTTTGGGAGGTAGCTGAGAGGGGCAGGAAGTGGAGGAAGGAGACGGGTGTGGAGATGGGGGTGTGGAGGGGTTGGTGACGATATCTTGAAGGTAATGGTTAGGGGCATGAAGTCCTCTTTTCAAAAACTTTTCAAATGGTGGGTCATGGCCCATTTAGTGGGTCGTAAAATCAATTTAGTAGGTTCTGACCAGCATTAAAAGAAAGAATCAACTAGAAAATATCAATGAAACAGGACAGTGCATATTGTGAGGATAAATATTATTTTATGAGGCACTTGTTTTGACTCTATCAGTGTATATACACGTACACAATTGGGTAGTCATGCAGAATGTATTTTTTACCATGGACTCCAGTAAAAAAAGAAAGCGCGAGCAACTCTGTTAAACCAAAAACCAAACCAAACTCATTGCCGTTGAGTCGATTCCAACTCACAGTTAGAGGATGTCAAAGTTTGAGAATGACAGGGAACAAAAGCAAGGCCACTAGAGGGCACCCTATCTCCTAGTACAAAAAACACAAACAAAAGAAAACCAGTTGTGCTAGAGTGAATTTTGACTCATGGTGACCCCATGGGTGTCAGAGTAGAACTGTGCTCCCTAGGGTTTTCAATGGCTTGTTTTTAGGAAATAGATCATCAGGTCTTTTTTCTGAGATGCCACTGAGTGGACTTGAACCTCTATTCTTTCTGTTAGCAGCCATGCATGTAAACCATTTGCACCACCCAGGACTCCATCTCCTACTAGAGCCATTTCTTTTAGTTGCTGTTGAGGTATTTTTCTCAGCAAAGATGCGAGACAAACTCACTGCCTCCAGGTGACCTTCCTCTTTCCCTCACTCTGGCTGTGTGAGTCTACTGCTAGCTGTGGTGGCCTCGTATAGCTGTTGGCCCATCACCCCTTCTGGCTGTTTCCTCCCTGAGCCTCTGGTCAGTCAAGCTTAACCTCTCTTGAGGCATGCACACCAGTCCGTCAACTTGCTTATCCCTCTAGGGGTGGTCATCCTCAGGTACCCCGCCATACACACAGCCCATGCTCAATAAATGTCTAATTATCTGTCTCAGGGTAAGGTTTTTTCTGTCCCAAATGCCCCCAGAGGACGACATAACCAAGACATCCACTTTAGAACTGAGGAAGAATAAAGTGGTGACCACAAACAAGGCGGACGCTGAGGAAGTCCCTGGCCACGCAGTCCAGGGGTCCACGCCTCAATGGGCGAGGTGTCACGGGTGGGGACCCTCCGGCTGGAACCTACAATACTTTCCTCTCACAGATCAAAGTGCCTCGGACTCTCTTTCACTTAATTACTGTACAGCCTCAATCCCGCAGACTGCCTGGGGAGCAGATCCTCTGGCTGTTTAGATTTCCTGGCTGAGGAGGGAATGGGTACCCAAAGGCCTTTTGGCTGAAGATGGCTTGCTGACAATCTTCCTCAGGCAGCTGTCTCTACTCCTCTATCTCGCTAAGCACAGCACAGTGGTGTGTTGCTTGGCCTGATGACATGGGGCCCTCCAGTGCCTCAGTCTATGAAAGCCTTCAGACTGGAGAGGTCTTCTGTTAAGAACTGCGCTGTCTAATATGGTAGCTGCTATAGCCGCTAGCCACATGAGGCTATTTAAATGAGTCAGAATTAAATAACACTAAAAATCTGGCTCCTTGGTGGCATTAGCCACACTTTCAGTGCTCAATAATCAGCTGAGGCTAAGGGCTACTGCCCTGGATGGCACAGGGCCGGGGGCATCCATCATCATGAAAGCTCTGTTGAACAGCGTGCTGTAGAAGGCTGGGCTGAACCACGCTGTAGACTGCATTCACTCTGGGATCTCGGGGCATCTTTTATTTTGCTGTTAAAAAGTAAACTGATACTAGTTTTCCTTTTAATAATTGTTTTCCTTTTTGCCTACAAACCAAGTGAAGAAGAGCATTTCTGGGATTTTGATTTTGGATTACTTGGTGACCAATGTCTGATCAGAGTCCCTGGGTAGCACAAATAGTTAAGCGCTCGAGTACTAGCCAAAAGGTTGGAGGTTTGAACCCACCCAGAGTTGCCTCGGGAGACAGGCCTGGCAATCTGCTTCTGAAAGGTCACAGCCTTAAAAACCCTACGGAGCAGTTCTACCCTGCACACATGTGGTCACCATGATCTGGAATTGACTCGGCAGCAATGAACGACAACAGTCTAACCACAACACAGGCATCCGTGTGCCTATCCTCGTGTCTAACACCTAGGGCACCACTGAGCAAGCCTTGTTCAACTCACCTGCTATTTGGTTAGGCTACTTTTTTATAGACCTTCAGTTACTAACTCATCCTTCACACTCCCTGTCATCCTCCAATGCCTTGCTGTCGGATTCTTCTCCTCCTGACAACTGTAAATGCCTCCTCCCTGGGTCCTGGGACTCACATCCTTACGGTTCTGGCACTGGAATACCAGTCCTTGGGGAAGGTGAGCAGGTCAGCACAGTCTGACTTCCTAGATAAGCCTGTGGCAGGAACATCTGCTCTCTCCCCTCTGTTCTTCCTCTACTCCTATTTAGAAAATGTTTGGTACGTGTTCCAGCGGAAATTCAAGACATGCGTGACTAGGTATTTGTCCTTAAGTTTAGTTTTGTTTCAAAGAATAACAATGGTCTTGAAATGACTAACATCACAAATAGGGAGATAATAAAGGAACTTTGTAAAGTGGTTGAAGTAAAATCTGGTTCCAGAATTGTGAGTGGCTTAGTTCCTCAAATTTAGTTGCAAGTTTTCAGTACTACACAGACCTTTTCACTGGTCATGACAAAAGCAGTCATCCTCTCTCAGGTACGCATATTCCCACACTGACACGCACACACACACACATCCTGATGTAGGTGGCTGCACCTATACAGTCAAGGAGGGCACCAGGCCAAGCCCTCCATTTTCCCTCATGGAGTACAAGTGATTGGCTAAGAGAGAATAGTATGACCGAATGTACTGAGCAAAGAAGGCTTAGATGGTTCTAACACTGCCCCATGAACTGTCCTGAATGACATGCTTGGCTTGTCTCTGTGAAAAACTCATTTCTCAAAGCTTAAAGACCCCAAAAATGTCAGTCTGCCTCACTCTAAAGGGTTGTCCTGCCCCAAAACATCTCTTTGAAAGACGGATGCTTTGACCCATCTCCCCTTCAGTATTTGGTTCAGCTTGTTCATTTGTCCATTTGCCCATCAGCTCCTCCCTCTGCCCATCTGTCCAGAGGTACCTATTCTATGCAGTCACATAATTCCTGTCCTCAGGGAACACCTTACCTGTTTGCACCAGTTTGGCTGAAAGGGCAGTTTGAACTAGTTCATTTAAAAAAAAATAAAAACAAAAACTTCAAAGCCCACTAGAGGCCTTCAGCTCTTTGAGCAGACCCCCTGGGATGGCTCCATACACAGAAAGAGTAGTGCAAGGAGCACTGGCTGTGAAGTCACACAGGCCCTGGGTGACTCCTGGGGACAAGCGAGCTAACCTCTCTCATCTATCTTCTGCTCACTCATCAGTAAACAGCCAGGATTCAACGACTGTACAAGGGAAGCATCAGCACAGGCCTGGCTCATGGCAGAACTCCAGGTGTGAGGCCCCAGATCCCATGAGGACAGTCCCTAATGCCCAACACCCTACCCTTAGGAAGAGTCACTCACAGAGTTTGCATAGCAGGTGGGGCAGAGAGCACCAGCCTCAGGTGGGAGGCAGGCTGGGTGGGGGTGCAGGGTTGAAGAAGGGGGGCAGGAGGGTTGCTACTGTGGGAAAGGAGAGATGGAGTCCACTCCTCTACCGAACGCCCTCTGCATACATGGGAGATACTGGGGAACGTGGCCCAGGCAGACATTCCTCCAATTCCTGCCCTCCGGGTGTTATTTCTCAGAAGTGTCAGCAATCTGGATCATGGAGACCAGCAACTAGAACGGTACTGAGATCAAGGCCAAGGTGTTCAACACCTGGGGAGTGCCAGCAGTGGACAGGACAGCCACAGGGAACTAGGTGATTGCAGCCAGGATAAAGAGGATGGGTGAGCACTGCTGGTCGAGGGCACTGAGTGGAGTGGGTTTAGGAGGCAAGGCTGCACCCCGCCCTCCGACAGAGCCATCACTAGAAACCAACCGGCCCATTGGTCTGGCAATGACAGAGGTCTGGGTTTGTATCCTGGAATTGTCAGTTACTAGTCGTGTGAACATGGGGCTGTCACTTAGTCTATGGTCGTCCGAGTTCTCATGTATAAAATGGGGATAATGAATGATTTGCAGGGCTGCTGTGAGGATCAACACAATCAGGTATGCAGAGCTGCATGCACGCACAGAACAGGTATAGCATGGACTCAGTAAACATTTGCTCCCATCCCCCTGCCTCTGCACTGGTCCAGACTCAAACTGTTCCAGAGAGACCTAGCAAATGAATCACTTTTAAGGTACACACACCGCCATCAAGAAGGCCTAGTGACACAATGGTGAAGTGCTCGGCTGCTAACCAAAAGGTCAG
Source organism: Dugong dugon (assembly GCA_030035585.1). NCBI lineage: Eukaryota > Metazoa > Chordata > Mammalia > Sirenia > Dugongidae > Dugong > Dugong dugon. The sequence goes on along the minus strand of CM057481.1, from coordinate 21,465,349 downwards.
CGGTTCGAACCCATCCAGTGGCTCTGTGAGAGAAAACACCTGGCAATCTGCTCCTGTAAAGACTGCAGACTAGGAAACCCTATCGGACAGTTCTACTCTGTCGTATAGGGTCACTATGAGTCGAAATAGACTTGATGGCACCTAACAACGTCACACCACCGTCTTCAGGGGACTGCCAGAACCAGACCTACTTATTGCTCCTCTTTGGTTTACAAATAAAACCCCTCTCAGATCCAGAATGAAGAAACCCCAAGCCAGAATGCAGGCGTTAGGTGGGGTGTCAGCGCCACTGCTTCGTATCCTTGACTCCCAAACTACACGAGTGACGTCTGGTCACGTAGATTCTGATCTGCAGGAGGGGTGGCTAGGGGTGGGTCTCTTATAATAACCAACTAAAGGCTCTTAAAACATTCAGCGGAAGCAGGGGCCACATCACAGAAAGGTAGAGGCAGGCTGCTGTCACAAGCAAGCTCGTCTCTGGAGCATCTCCACTGGTGAGTCATCTGTCTTCCTCTTCACACTCAGAAGAAAGGGCAGAAGTCATCCCTTCTGGGGCTCTCACATTCCTGCCTGCAGCATAGCCTAGTGGTAAAATGTCTGGGCTTTAAAGCTGAATTGCTCTTAGTTCAAATCCAGTCTCTGCCACTTGGTGCTATGAGGGTTAAATTTAGAGAAATATGAAAACTATGTAACATAGTGCTGGCACACAGTCAGTGCTTGTAAGCTGATGGGACTACTAGTAAGGGCACAATCAAACCCACCCCGTGAGGTGAGGAGAGCCCAGCCACTGCCTGTACTTGTTCATGGAATAATCTGTTTTCCTTTCAGACAATCTGTTCTCTCAGGCAATTGTTTGCTTTCTTTTCTGGTATAATAGACCACTGTAGAAAATTTGGAAACTAATAAACCCTGGTGGCGTAGTGCTTAAGAGCTACAGCTGCTAACCAAAAGGTTGGCAGTTCGAATCCACCAGGCACCCCTTGGAAACTCTATGGTGCAGTTCTACTCTGTCCTACAGGGTTGCTAGGAGTCGGAATCGACTTGATGGCAATGGGTTTATATAAAATATAAAGGAGGGGGAAGTGACCCGTAAGTCCACCAGTCAAGAGATAAACTGCTGATAAAATTTGGTCATTTTTTCTAAGTTTTTAAAAGCATAGTCAAAATCACACAGCTAATTAGGGATTTTTAAACAAGTGTCTATAGAACACATGGCATGATTCAAGGGGTTCATGAACCCCCCCAAATTGCAGGTGTTTGTGTGTATGTGCGTGTGTGTGTGTGTACATTATTTCCGAAGGAAAGGACCACAGGTTTTATGAGATTCTCTAAGGGGTTTATGATAAAAAAGTTAAGAACCATAATCAGTTTTATATCCTTTTTGTCATCTATCATTGTAATAGTAATAGCTAATACTTATTTTGTATATTTACTTTGTGCTTGCACTGTTCTGAGCAATTTAAATGCTATTAATTTAAATTTACATATAAATTTAAATAGTTTTTCCAAATCATTAAAAGCTCTTCCTAAATATCTAGTCATGTTCTATTTTACGTGTGAATTATAATTTGCTTCATCATTTATTATCAGACATCTAGACTATTTCCAAAGTTATATATATTACCTTTTTTCCCCATAAATCAATTACATTGCATAGGACTTTGGTTACAGAAGATTAAAAAAACGGTTGTAACATTTTCTAGAAGGGAAAGTAATTTTTAATACTCTGCACAGAACTGTCTAGTCCCAATCTGCTGTTAATATTAAATTTTACCAATTATTACAAATGAATTTGCATGCATCCTTTGAGGAAATGTATAATGCTACTATGTATAAAGATACAGCAACAGCCAGAATAGGGTTTAAAAAAAAAAAAGCCAGAGTAAGTCGAGCAATAACGGAGAGCTGGACATTACTCTTAACAAAAGCAAGCTCTTGTTTCATCTTCTAAATGATGGAAAAAGTGTTTTCGTCCCTGTGTAAAGCAATACACATACACAGCACCATCGACCTACTTAATCTAGCATCCCAGGAAGCCAGCTGGGGCACCACGCCTACTGGCTGAGTATAACAGAGATCTAACACTCTGTGGCTGAGAGGCAGGAACTACTGACTGAGTTGTCACCATCCTGGTCTTATCTCAAAGGCAAGGTCTTTCCTTGCTACAGAGGAAAGGCGTTTTGCCCGCACCAGGTCTGACACTGCTTCCAGTTAGGACTCGAGGTCAGGAAAAGGAAAGTACCCGAGTGGATCAGAAAGGGGGGATGATTTCACCTTTTACAGATAGTTATCTGGCCAGTCAATATTCTGGCTTTTCTAAGTCTTGCAGGTTCTCTGTCCAAACGTCTGCTCTTCTGAGAACATCTTCTTGAGGTGCTGGGGGGCATGGCTGAGGGTCCCTGGAAAGGGGCAATTGCATGTTGAGTATCTGCAGGGAGGAGGCGAGGACTGGCCTGGCACTCCAAGAGCAATGTTGCTGTGCTGCCCCTGCTCCCACGGCACAGGTTACATCACCCTTATATCCTGTCTGTGGCCCTCAGCAGGGTCACAGGGGAGAGAGAAGGGTCAGAGGAAGCAACAAACTTGAAGGGCCCAGAGTCCCAGGCAAGAAAGGCAGCCATTTCCAGTCTCAGTGCAAGGCTGGCCACCCGCCTCACTGAAGTAGCCCACCTATCTGGCGCTCCATTTCAATCGGGTCTTCCAACTGTTAAAGCAGACCCCTACAGAGCGAATCATAAAAGTTAAAACAGCGTCCCTCCTTCTGAGGAAATCTACCTTTTAAGACTCCTGAAGATCAAGAAGTTTCGGGAAAGAGGCTCTGACCGCGGAATGTTATAAACTGTAACAGATGACACGGGAAATTTTGGGCTGGGGTTTGAGAACTGCCCACTTTCCAGCCACAGTGCCAGGCAGCCATGGGTTTTTCTCTGCCTTGTTTAATCTATGCAAGTTGCCTCTATCAGTTTAATCTATGCAACAGAGGGGAAGAATAGGCAAGATGGACCGCCCCACTCAAGTAGAGAAGCCTGGTCATTCCCCAAACACGTCTCAGTCTCCTTGACAGTAGAGCCCCCTAGGAGGGGTGCTTGCTTTCACTATTAGCAGTTCATGGGCTAATTTTACAGAAAACGGAGACAGGATGGGTGGGCAACTGCTATGGTGTGTGGGTAGATGAAGACAGGCCCTCCCCATTAAAGGGCGGTGCTACTCTTCCAAAAGGAACCGGTGCCTATCTAACTGGATGGTGGTCTTTGCTTTCTTAACAATTTGGCACGGGGTTTTATGGAGTGTGTGTGGGTCGTTACGTGCCATCTCCCAGATTGGTGGTGCTGAGAATCTTAGGGCTAATGAAGAATCCCTTGTCCTATCTAATTTCCTCTATCTCCAGTGTACTGATGGTCTGGGCTGGGTTTTTACTAAGCACAACAGTGGGTGGGTTTAGGAGAGGCCCACCACCTAAATGTGGTCAGTGGGACGGTGGGAAGACCAGAAGTGTCCCAAATATAATTCCTGCATTTTGACTTACAGGTGTTCATCAGAACAGACACCATGGAAGAGGATGACTACAAAGATCCTTGGTTTTTTAACACTTCCAAGGACAGCAGACAGGAGCATAATCACTTCCTGCAGTTCAGCAAGTTCTTTCTGCCCTGCATGTACATGGTGGTGTTCGTATGTGGCCTGGTGGGGAACTCCCTGGTGCTGGTCATACACATCTTCTACCAGAAGGAGAAGAGCATGACAAACCTGCTCCTGATGAACCTGCCCCTGGCTGACCTGGTGTTTGTCTGTACTCTGCCCTTCTGGACCTATGCAAGCATTCATGAGTGGGTCTTTGGCACATCTATGTGCAAAATCCTGCTGGGCACCTACACTTTGAACTTCTACACATCCATGCTCACCCTTACCTGCATCACAGTGTACCGCTTCACTGCAGTGGTTCAAGCCACCAAAGCGCACAACCTGCAGGCCAAGCGGATGATCTGGGGCAAGGTCATCTGCCTGTTCACCTGGGTGATCTCCCTGCTGGTTTCTTTGCCACAGATCATCTATGGAAATGTCTCTCCTCGTGACAAGGTCATCTGTGATTACAAAGATGATAAAATTTCCACTGTGGTCCTTGCTACTCAGATGACACTGGGGTTCTTCCTGCCGCTGATTACCATGATTTTCTGCTACTCGGTCATAATCAAGACCCTGCTTCACGCCCGTGGCTTCCAGAAGCACAAGTCTCTAAAGATCATCTTCCTGGTGGTGGCTGTGTTCCTGCTGACCCAGACACCCTTTAACCTCATGAAGCTTATCCGCAGCACGAGCTGGGAGTACCACGCCATGACCAGCTTTCATTATGCCATCATAGTGACAGAGGCCATTGCCTACCTGCGGGCCTGCCTTAATCCTGTGCTCTATGTCTTTGTTGGCTTGAAGTTTCGGAAGAACTTCTTGAAACTCATGAAGGACATTGGCTGCCTCCCTTACCTGGGCATCTCAAGTCAATGGAAGTCTTCTGAGGACACCTCCAAGATTTCTTCTGCCTCCCACAATGTGGAGGCCACCAGCATGTTCCAAATGTAAGCCATGCCAAGGCCTGGAGAAGATGCTCAGGAATTTACAAAGAAAATGGCAGCATGAGATGAGGAAGGTTTTGTTTATAGCTGTGCATTCTCATGGAGAAGTAATCCAACACTGTAGCTTGTTTGGAATGCTTCTTTTAAGGCATGAGCATATTCTGTTCTCTTCTTGAACACCCAGGCCTAAAGCTTATAAGGGCTTTCCTCCCTTCATCCCCACAGATGCCGAAACCAAGGGAATGAACATGTGACTCGTAATGTCTCAGGTTCTCCTTCACTGGGACTGGAACTGAAGGTTGAAGAGGGGAGCACAGTTAAAAAAGCTGTTGATGGAGGGTGGCATTCTGGGCTCCCAAGTTCAGATTCTTTTGTACTGAGCAAGCAGAGATTAGAGCAGCCATGAAAATAAGCACTGGCCCATACAGCTCTGACCTCAGTCAGCAGGCACTTAATAGAAATGAGATCAGGTCTTGTCTCACTGTGAGGTTGGACTTTTTTTTTCTTCTTTTTATTGTTGTGCTTTAAGTGAAAATTTAAAATTCAAGTTAGTCTCTCATACAAAAATCTATACATAAATTGTTATGTGACCCTACTTGCTCTCCCTATACTGTGACAGCACACTCTTCCTTTCCACCCCAGATTTCCCGTGTCCATTCAACTAGCTCCTGACCTTCTCTGCCTTCTCCTCTCACCTCCAGACGAGAGCTGCTCATTTAGTCTCATGTATCTACTTGGGCTAAGAAGCACACTCTTTCACGAGTATCATTTTATGTCCCATAGTCCAGTCTAATCTTTGTCTGAATAGTTGGCCTTGGGAATGGCTTTAGTTTTGGGCAAACAGAAAGCTCGGGGGCCATGTCTTCCAGGGTCCCTCCAGTCTCAATCAAACCATTAACTCCGGTCTTTTTACTAGAATTTGAGATCTGCACCCCACTTTTCTCCTGCTCCATCAGGGACTCTCTGTTGTGTTCCCTGTCAGGGCGGTCATCGTGGTACCTGGGCCCCAATTAGTTCTTCTGGTCTTAGGCTGATGAAGTCTCTGGTTTATGTGTCCCTTTCTGTCTCCTGGACTAATACTTTCTTTGTGTCCATGGTGCTCTTCATTCTCCTTTACTCCAGGTGGGTTGGGAACAGTCGATGCATCTTAGATGGCTGCTCACTAGCTTTTAAGACCCAGATGCCACTCACCAAAGTGGGATGCAGAACATTTTCTTAAACTTTGTTATGTCAATTGACTGAGATGTCTGCTGAAAGCATGGTCCCCAGACCCCCACCCCTGCTACTCTGTCCCTTGACGTGTTTGGTTGTATTCAGGAAATTCCTTAGCTTTCTTAGTCCCGTTGTGCTGACTTCCCCTGTAGTGTGTGCTGTTCTTCCCTTCACCTAAGATAATTCTTAACTACTTTCTAGTTAGTGAATAACCCTCTCCTCTCCCTCTTCACCCTCATAACCATCAAAGAATGTTGTCTTCTGTGTTTAAACCTTTTCTTGGGTTTTTATAATAGTGGTCTTATACAATATTTGTCCTTTTGCAACTAAGTTCGCTCAGCATAATACCTTCCAGACTCATCCATGTTATATTTCACAGATTCATTGTTGTTCTTTATTGTTGCGTAGTATTCCATTGTGTGAATATACCATAATTTGTTTATCCATTCATCCGCTGATGCGCACCTAGGTTGTTTCCATCTTTTTGCTATCGTGAACAATGCTGCAATATCATGGGTATGCATATATCTATTCATGTGATGGCTCTTATTTCTCTAGGATATATTCCGAGGAGTGAGATTGCTGGATCGTATAGTACTTCTATTTCTAGCTTTTTAAGGAAGCGCCAAATCTATTTCCAAAGTGGCTGTACCATTTTACATTCCCACCAACAGTGTCTAAGTGTTCCAGTCTCTCCACAACCTCTCCAACATTTATTATTTTGTGTTTTTTGGATTAATGCTAGCCTTGTTGGGGTGAGATGGTACCTCGCTGTAGTTCTGATTTGCATTTCTCTGATGGCTAATGATCAGAGGTTTGACCTTTACATAGGGAGATGTTTATATTCTCTTTGTTTACTCCTGGAAGGACTAGCACCGGGGAATGTGAATGAGCCAAAACAATCAGAGTTCACTGAGAATGCCAGCGGTCCATGGAATGCTTGAAAAACGTGCAAAGCAGAGTTGACAACTGTCAAGAATCTAAGCATTTCTGAAAGGGATTCTTTGGTGGGTTTGCTCATTTAAAAACTGAATTATCCAATGCTTGCCACACACACACAAACACACATGTGTATATACATACATTAAATAGCATATGATTTTCATGACTGAGAAACTAAAACCCTTTTAAAGTCTCCAAACTACTCTTATCCTTAGGTGCATTCTATTTTGTTATGCTCAGAATACATGCAAAATGGTTCCTTGTGAGCTTAGAGCACAGGAAATAAGTTAAAACTGTAACCTTTCAGGGTACTGCTCTACCAAGGAAATGGAATATACCAGTGGTAACAACCCAGCTTCTTCACTGTGGCTTCCAACCTCCTGTCCAAAATGTGTAGTGCATTTGTTTTCGACCTACAATGTGGTCACAGTGTATGCACAGTTTTAAATATCAGACTTTCATGTGTTTTATTAGATCCTGGCAGTCTGCTCAATAGGCTTAAAGACATCTTTGGGGCTCAGGCATTGCAAAATCATTCACTGTAACGGAGAGAATCAGTTGGCAACATTTAAATAGAGTGCACGAGGAGGTAGGCCAGAACTGGCTTAGCAGTGTGCTACTGGGGCTCGGACAGACCTGAGCTGAACCCTAGCTCTGCCACTGACCAACTGGTAAGACCATGGGCAAGTCGTCTAGTCTCTGACCACCTCTGTTTCTTTTCTTTTTGGTGAAATATGGATCATTAACAGCAACCACTTCTCAGGGTTGGTGTGAAGATGACTTGAGATAATACATGCAAAACAGTTTGCATTTGTGGGTAGAAGGGCTCCAAACAATGGCAGTGGTTTTTATTATGACTTGTAAGGACAAGTGACACAAAATGGAAGGCCTCTATCTCACTCCCTGTGGTCAGCGGAGTGAGGGAGGATTGGCTTCATGCCTTCTGACGTCTGTAGCATACTGCGTGCACCCTGGTCCAGCTGAGCACAGGCAGGGCCTTGTAGGCCCACCCAATCCTACCTACTGCATCATAAATGCACCTAAAATCACCCACAAGAGGAGCTCCTTTACTGCACTCGAGCCACATGAACCACCAAGAGCTTCCTCAAACAACAAAATCTGCCCTTTTCCTGGTAGCAAGGCTGACGTTTACCCTCTTTTAATTGGCTTTGGAGGTGGGGCTTCTGTCATCCGCCTTTGTGGATTCGTCTTAATGTTGAGCACTTCTGATGGAGGGCCATCAGTTCCTGGCTTCCCTGACAGTGTCCTAGCCCACCAGGCAGAGGCCCTAACCAGGGAAGGAAGAAGCCAAGAGTTGGGGAGGCAGGGCCTGCGGCATCTGCACATGTGGCTGAGCAGTGTGGTGTGGTGGGAAAGGTCAGTAACAGCTCCATCTCTGTGTTTCTGAGCAAATTACTCAGCCCCCCAAGGCCCCATTTACCATCATACCACAGGCTAATGACGGCCGCCCTCCCGCGGTGCTTGTGAGGAAAGGACAGTACACACCAAGGGCCCAGCCTGGGGCCTATCTGGCCATGGCAACAGAGAGGCAGCTGCTGGGACCACTAGGTTTTCCCTCACCAGGTGCCTACCTGGCTGAAGATATCAAATGGGATGCAAGTTGTCTGTTGGGGCATGCCCCACTGCAGGCCTATTTTGTATGCCCTCTTCAGGCTGTCAAAGGCTTTGCCCTGGCTCTTCCATGGCTTAGGAAAGCCCTGCCTGCTCTTTCCCAAGAAGAGCATAGCAGCAGAATGTTCCCTCGCCTCCTCCGTTGCTCATTGGTCCCACACTTCTTGGGCCCCTAACTGCTACACTCAGGTATAGATACCATTTTTCCAAACCCTCCTCTGGGTACACACCATTGCTGGCAATAAACACTGGTACAGCACTCTGCAGGTTACAGAGAGCTTTTGTGGTCTTGACCTCATTCAATCCATATCATCAGCCCCAAGGAACAGAAGACACTTGTTTTCACAATCTCTATTTTACAGATGATGAAACTGAGGTGAGGTGCAGGGCAGAGTCAGGTCTCGTCCTCTGACCTGCTCTTCTCCTCCCCTTGACTCTCACCTCTGCTCACACACACCAGTGCATGACAGAAAAGGTCTGGGGGCAGGGAGAGGCCTGGGGAGGACCAGGGGAGGGGAGTCCAGGCCAGCTGTGGCCCTAGTTGGGTCCAGACTGCTTTGGGCATGGTCTGAGAGGAAAAACACATTCCTTCCCAACAGAGATACAGCAGGTGCCACAGATGGCCCGTGTCATATAAGATGTGATGAACACAGGGAGACATGGATCAGGGGCCACTGGGGAGCCTAAAGCCCAGGTGTTCTTAGTGGGTGTTGTGGATTGAAAGGATGATTCCACAGGTGAGAAAAGCCTGAAGCTACCCCTACTGGAAGGGTGGAGTCAGAGCAAAGGGCACGGGCCCAGGAGTGGTCAGGCGGTCACTCCAGCCTTCCCCTGCAAGGGGATCTCAGGGCATCATCCCTTCCAGGTACCTAATCCCTCGTGGCCCATGGTAAACTCACAATGCTGTTCTGAAGGAGGGCTGGCATTACTGTCCACATTTTCAGGTGAGGAAGCTAGTTCAGAGAGATTAACACCTGCCAGAGCTCACACAGCAGAGCTGGGGCTTATGACCCCAGTGAAGGCTCTACTCCACCCCTAAATGTTGAACAGAAAGGCTTAATGCAGCTGACAAGCCACCTGGCACCTGCCAACTCTGTAGGCCAACCCATGAGCAAGGTGGCTTTCTAGCCTTAACCATTCTCACCATATCCTGTTCTTGTTTTGTTTCTGAGATATGAGGTGTCAATCTCCTGGCTGGCGACAAATCAACCACAGGTCCCCCAAAGCACTCTGTCCACGAATCACTGGCTCTAATGCAATGACCGGTGAAGGATGTTCTGTGGGCTCAGGGACAGACTCTGTGGGTTTGTTTAAGCTCACTCAGTTCCATCCAGCAACCTATTTCCTTGAGAAGACTATGGGGTATCAGGTGCAAGTACTGGGGCATGAAGCAGTAGATCAGCTGAGTGGGTGGCTCAGCTGCCTGGCATCACAACTCAGGGTCAAATAATTGTGAAAACAAGGCCCCTCAACAGAAGGCTTCCCAGGGGCCAGGCACTGGGTTCAGTGTGTTAGTCCACATCATTCTCGTTTCATCTGACAATGCTGGGTGCTTTCCCTGTTTCTTCTGTACTGATGAGGGAACTGAGTTCAGGGAGACTGCAGTGGCCGAAGCCATGAAAACCAGAGGTGGAAGACAGGGATTCTCACCAGATGTGTCTGATTCTGGAGCGCAAGCTCTTCACTGCCATACAGGCTGCTCACCAGGTAACCAGCGTGGAGGACAGGCCTTGAGGAGGCCATGACTGGGTGGAGGATGAGCAGAGGCCAAGGGGCGCCAAAGCCCCGTGTCCCTCCCGGTCCCTGCCCTACCTCCTGGCCCAATTCACCAGCTGACAAGAGTCTGGTTTCCTTCTCTGCCTGCCACCTCAGTCCTGAGAACAGATGGTCAACAGAGATGGCTGAGGGTGGGCCTGGATGACTGAGAGACAGGGTGTTTGTTGGCGTGTCTGAAGGATTCTGAATATCATCTTTTTATGAGAGGTGTTCCTGCTTCCCACCACTGTTCTGGCTCTGAGCCATGCCCTGGGGGCCATGGGGAGGTCACTTAGGGAGTCCAGAGCATCCTGCCAGGTCTCCCTACAAGGCTGGACTTTGGGACTTCTTCCTGTCCCATCACTTAGCGGAAGGGCAAGGCAAGCAACTTCCTTAGCCCTAATGAGTGTATGTGTGGGAGAAGCAGACATGGGGCAGAGCAAGATGGGCAGGTTTCTGATGGTCACATGGGGAAATGGGGACCTGCGCAAGAGCTGAACTCTTCAAAATCTCAAGCCTGTGGACTGGAGGGAGCAGTGCTGGGTTCAAAACCGAGCCTGACACTTATGGACACATAACCTTCAGCAAGTTATCTGGTCTCCCAAGGCTTCCGTTTCTTTACCTGTAAACTAGGGATAATAATCCCTACTCCCTGAAGCGCTACAAGGGGACTAAGTGAGGTCATGTGTAAAAGTAACAGGTACAGGAAGGTAATCAGCAAGAGCTTCTTTCAACAGAGCTACTTCCAAGCAGTGTTGATGGATTTGGACTTAACAGGCTGTTTAATCCCTTCTGGATGGTGTCTTGCCTTGGGTTTCCTTTTTTTCTCTAAGTTTCCCATCAGGGATGCTTTTACAAATCCAGGAGTCTGTATCTCCCCCACCTTCTTAGACTTCTGGCTTTTTGGATTAGGTCTTAAACTTAAAAATATATATATATATATAAAGCAATATAAGAAAAAGCTACCAAGGATGCTTGGATTTATCTCTACCCAAGGCACAAAGATGTCTGACAACGCAGGTCTAGCTGACTTGGAGGTCTGCTTTTCACCCAAACAGATGAAGCTCAGGGGACTGTGGGTTTCCATCCACCAGTCCCAGATCTGCCCTGGAACCCATGGGCCTGCAAACTGGTAGTTTCCTTTCCCTGGAATGGTTCCTGATTTCCCACAGCTGAAAACACATTTTGTGTCAGCAGCCAGAGTGCCTTCTGTTTTTGTCCCTACTGGGAAAGCGGAAGAGGAAGGGAAAGATGAGGACCGAGGGAGCAAGAGGGAGCTACAGGGTGGTCACTTTCTTGCACAGGCTACAGGAGATGCTTGCAAGCCAAAGGTAGTCCCCACAGGCCTGAGTCTCCTGGTCCTGCTCACCTGACCACCTACCCATCTGCTGGGATGTGAGTCAGGGTCAGTAAGGAGGTGCCAGGTGATGATGGCAGACTGCACTCAGTGCTAACGGAGAAGAACATGCTCCGGGCCCACTGGGCCATAGGGGCTGGGGAAAAGGTCTCAGGCCCACAGGGTCAGGGAGTGCTTCAGGGGAGGGCGTTCCAGGGAGGAAAAGGAAAGCAACAGTGAGCAGGGGCTGTCTTGGGCTGTGTGACCAGGTTGGCTTTAGCCATGAGGCTACAACATGGAGGGTTTAGTCACGTTCTAGTCAGAGAACTGAGGAGTGTGGAGAGATACACGTTGGCCTAAAGTTGCCTATGCTGAGAGCCTTATGAAGATTAAATACATCTCCCACACAGCAGAAATCCTGGATACTACCATCAACGGACCAATCCTGGCCCTACTTGGAATTCTGAGCAGGAAGATCTCAGCTTGAGTCAGCAAGAACATCACAAAACTCCTAAGCTTGAGTGAAAGTGGGTCAAGCAACGTCTGGGATCTGGGAGCCACGTCGATTCTTCCTTGAGCTTCTCAACACCCAATGCTTTGCTGTAGACACTGCATCTAAGGCAGCCACCAGGGGTTGAGAAATACCCAGTGAGGCTGCTGTGGAGGGAAACTTGGCCTTTTCCTATGGGCCCCCTGGCATAAATCCTGACATTTGATATGGTGGCACTTTGTGCAGTTTATTTTGTCTTTTTTTAAAAAACTGTCCTTGCAAAACTCCTCAAAAACCTTGTTGGAAAACAAATACACCAGAAAAATGAGAGAGCCAAGGGAGAACAGTAGCTCAAGGACGCCTTTTTGCTGACGCTGTCGATTCACAGAGCAGTCAGGTCAGCGGGTCAGGGTCATGACTGACAGCAGCGTCACGATACCCTGCTGGGGCACCGTGCAGCTGGGTGAGTGGAAAGCCGACCTCAGGGTAACAGACCTGCCCGTATTTTTTATTGCTTTTAGAACTATGGGGCTTTGGGAGGGCTTATGTGGTGCTGAAGTGAACTCTTAGAAAACACAACTGCCTGAGACAACTGAACTAAATCCAAACTTCCTTTCCCATGGCATCATTACCACGCCTGTTTGGTGGTTCCCAAAGATGAACATGGTTTGTAAAGAACAGCATGCTGCTCTGAGCATGGCCAATGGCAGCATGGCAAGGGTTGCCCAAGCCCAGGTAGACAGGCCTTCCTGGGGATGCTGCGGTCAGGGAGACCACTGACGCGTCCCAGGAACTGACTGACAAGGCTCAGCACGCATGGGAGCTCCCGAACCCTGGGGCACTTCCCAGGGCCATCCTGTCCCGAAGACTGTCTTGAGACATCCTCCCTTAGGCAAAGACAGCCAAGCCTGAGACTGGTCCTTTGATAAGAAAGCACATGGGCCGGGCATTTCATCAGCACTCAGGAAATGGAGGTGATGTCTACTCACTGTTCAGCTGAGTTTGGGTCCAGAGAATCCACTTCAGTGGGTGTTTCAGGCAAGGAGGAGGCGGACTCCTGAATCTGGCACAATTCCTCGTCCGTGATGATGTCAAATATGGCATCGTCTGGCGGCCTGCAGTCTGTGTTTGCATGCGGGCCACAAAGTAGATCAAGAGAGAAGAGACACACACCATTATGCACGGGATGGGGAGGGGCCCTTGGGAAAGTGAGGGAGTGCAGCTGTGCAGAGCAAGCCCCCCGGACACATGTTAAATGCCCATTCAACTGACAGCTATTCTGTGCAGATGTGAGAGAGATGGCTGTTGGGATACTCCAGAAAAGCAGTAGAGGAGACCACAGATGAATCCAAAATGTACTACTTAAGAGGCTTCTCAAAGTCAGGGCTTTGGAGAGGTTTGACCTTCTTATGCATTCTCTGAAGTCCTTTACTTAAAAGGAAAGAACCTATCGCAACATTATCAGGAAAGACCTAACAAAAAAGAAAACACACTCGGTGCCACTGATTCCTTGCTCCTTAAGACATAGGCAGTACTTATTCATGCCTCTTTGAGAGCAAAATTCTGTCTGACTTGCATTTCACCCCAATCCACTGGTGGATGGGAAAAAACCTCCCTCTGCTTGAGGACTTGCAGGTGGCATCATGCTCTGACCAGGGGACTTGCATCCAACTCCGTGGGCCTCTCAGTAGGAGGACTAGTCACATGGGTGCTCCTGTGCAGTCACCACCCACAAGCACCCTCTCGCACACGTCATGGAAAATATGATGGCAGGAAAATATGAGGCAAACCAAGTAAATGAGAGAAATGAGGAGGCAGGAGATGTAAGAAACCAAAACAAGGGACTCTGGCACGATGCTACCCTCTATCACCACTGAATACCCACCAGCGAGTCAGCGGCAAGGGTTCCTGGGCCGCTTAGCAATAACGGTTCATGTGAGCTACAAATTCCCAGTTGGCCCTGCTAGATGGTGACTGGGACAGGCCGTGCTTTAGAAGGAACGCTCTTCCTTCTGTCTGAAGTCTGCATAATGGAGGGCTTGAGGAACAGGCTGGAAAGGGGGCCAGGGATTGGTTTCTTTCCATGGACTCAGCCACAATCCTGAACCTGCCTTCTGAGGCTGGCAGAGGGAAGAAAGGAGGAAAAGGAGGGAAGGGGAAGTGGGTAATAGGGATTCAAAACACTGTCTACTGAGAGAAATAAAAAATGACTCATATAAATGGAAATATACCATATTCATGGATTGGAAGACTTGATACTACTAAGGGGTCAATTCTCCCTAAACTTATCTAGAGATTCAACACAATCAAAATCAAAATCTCACCAGGATTTTTTGTAGAAATTGACAAATGGATTCTAAAATTTTTATGGAAAGGAAAGGACCTAGAATAGCCAAAACTTTGAAAAAGAACAAAGTTGAAGGACTCACTCTGCCTGACTTTAAGGCTTCCTATAAAACTATGTGTGGTGGCGGCAAAAGAATAGGCACATAGATAAACAGAATGGAATACAGTCCAAATATAAACAAAGGTGTGAAAGCAATTCAATGGAAAATACTTTTCAACCAATGGTGTTACAACAATTGGACAACCATATGCAAAAAAATGAATCTCTATTCATTGCATCATATACAAAAATTAACTCAAAATGGATCATAGACTTAAGTATATAACCTAAAACTATAAAACTTTTAGGAGAAAACAGAAGATCTTTGAGCCCTTGGGTTAGGCAAAAAGAGATATGACACCAAAAGAAAAGAAAAAATTGATCCATAAGAGAAAAAATTGGTAAATGGGACTTCATCAAAATTATAAACTTCTGCCATTGAAAAGGCACTTCAGCTCTTTGGAAAAAAATAGGGAGACAAGCTATCGATTCAAAGAAAATAACTGTAAAACACGTATCTGATAAAGAACTTGTATCCAGAATATATCAATAAATCTCAAAACTCAATGAGAAAAAAATGAAAAAATGGGCAAAAGATTTGAAGCTATAAGGATGGTAAATAAGCACAAAATGCTGTGCAAAGTACATCCCTCTCCCTAAGCAGTTCTTTGTACCTGCTAAAAATAATGGGGTCTCCCAACCTTCCTGATGATCCAGTTAAGCAAAATAGGAACTAATAATATTTCTAAAAAGCGGGCTGGCCTGGATCCATGCAGAGGTCAAGGAGGAGTCTTTAGGGACCAGCTTATGGAGACAGAGATGAGACCCACTTCTACCCCTGCCATCTCAGCTCTGCCCCTTTGGTTTTCTACATCTCTGTATCCAAGTGGGTTGCCTGGGCTGATCCGCTAGGCTGTGCTCAGGGCAGAGGCAGCATGAACCAAATCCTGCTTCCTTTTACTGGTCCAAGTGGGAGGGCACACAAGAGAGGACATCCTCCTTGGGCAATTATGAGACAGTTGTGAGCTGCAGGGAGAGAGTAGAGGACGTTCTAGACACAACTCCTGGCTTTCCTCTGGGAGAGAGGGTTGGATACCAGGGCTGAGATTCCGGTAGACAGCGACTTCCAACGTGTGGGGTGTGTTCCAGTGGTGGTACGTGAGTTAAGAGGTACACAGACCTCATGTTAAATAACACTGAATCATACCATGAGAAAGTTACTCTTTTTATCAATTCTCTTTCAATTCTAATTGCATCAAAAAGAAAGTCTCAAACTGGTGGTAATATACTTTTAGAACCTCTTCAGTGCCTAAGTTTGGAACATGCTGAATTAAGCTAACTAGCCACAGGGAGATGGGGAAGTAGCACCCAGAGAACACTATGGGCAGCAGCAGGAGCCTGACCTTGGCCTCCGGTGGCTTGGTGCCCAGCCTGGGCTGGCGGTAATACGGGGCCGGGCTCTCCCTGGCTGTTGCCCGAGCCCGTGCTGTCAGGGGAGCTGGGGCCCTCACTAAGCTTCCAGAAGCAGGCCCGGCAGCAGCGCTCCTTCTTGCCACTGTGCTTGGTCACGGCGCAGTTGTTGCAGCAGTAGTAACAGAAGATGCGGCCACATATCCTGGGGACGAAACAAACGCGGGCCACGAGGATGATGCACTGTGGGCATCACGCGCTGTGACCAGATCTGCAGAGCTCTGTACTGGGCTCTGGACGCCCCATGGCTCTTGTCAGACCTGGCTTTGTTCCACTTTAGAGTGTGGCCTGAAGGCTCATTTTATAAGATTCGTGTAAAGCCATCTCAGTAACATTAGTAGAAGAATGTTTGATTTTCTAAGGTCCTTGGAGACAGGCAGAGGAAGTGTGTGGCCAAGCCCACCTTCCCTGACACAGAGCTGTAGGTGTGCCTTCCACCTATAGGGGCTACGGGTCTCAGAGGAGACCACAACCCTCACAGACCTGCACTGACCATTCTCCACCCTCCCCACCCCAAGAGCCACTTTCACCCATCCTTCTCTGCGCCCTAGCAGGGCCTTTGCTCTGCCTGTGTTCCTCTAACGAAGCCTCAGCACCAGCTCTTGCTGCTTTCCTGCAATGCCATTTTCCCTGCAGTCCCCTCAGGCTGAGAGATGGCTGAAGGGCTGCTGATCTCCAGGTGCTACATAGCCTTTGTCGGTCCCCTCAGCCCCACCCATACCTCTTTATTAAGCAGCTTGTCAGAGCCCTTTGTGTCCTGCTAGGACCCTGACCAATACAGCCTTCTGGTCTGTTCCCTTAAAATCAAAAAGCAGCGTGCTTTTTCCCAGAGAGCCAGCCAGAGCGCCAATGCCTATCACGATTCCTCGTTCAGAGCCATTTACAGATTCCAGAGCTGCCCGCTGACCTGCAGTGGTGCCGCCGCACCATCCAGCTGAACTCCCTCTTACAGTCAAGGCAGTGGCTCGCCTCCGTGCCCCCGAGCCACCTCTCCTCCATGCTGAGCTTCTGTTGGAATTCCAGGGCATCTGACTTTTGCCAGAGAGCATCCTTGTCCCTGGGACAAAACCACATTAGAAAGAAAGAAGAAAGAATCCATGAAAACAAGAGAACTGTCCCTGATTCATTTAAGAAGACTGATTCCAAATTTGCCACCTCAGAAGGAAAACTCACCTTTACCTTGGAAACACCTCCCACCCTAGATCCCCTGTGTTCCTCTACAACATCCCCAGATTTGGCAGGGTCCTCCCAACCTGCAGGTTCTTAACTGACATGTGCTTTGATGAGTAGCTGTGGGACCCAGTGAATGCACAAATGAGGCATGTGATGTACATAAAGGGCTCTGTCAACTGCAAAGAGCTTCTACCAGTGACAAAAGTCACTAGATCACAGTACACATTACTAACAAGTTTAAGCTGTAGCGTGCCATCATGAAGTCTATGTGCTGTAAGCCCAAGGATCACAAATGTGACCCCGTTCAAATTGTACTTGTGTTGGGGGTCCTTTATATTTTTAGGGTTTGTTCAGGTAATAACTAATCATTGGAGAAGAGCAAGGATTTCTCAGCCTGAAAATCTGATCAGATGTCAATCTTAGATGGTAAGGCCACTCCAGGGAGCCAGATGGAAGAGGTATGAGGCTTTTCAGAAACGTCTGATGGCATCTGAAAACATATGATGTACCAGAGCTGATGTGTACAGAGCCTTCCTAGTGCTGCTAATGTCATCTTGTGGCTTCCGGTTTCTGATGTGGAAAGGTTTAGTTCTTTCCCAGATGGAATCCTAGCCAACATGCTCTGAGGGCTGATGTGGCCCTAGTAGCACACCAGCCACTGATGATGTAGCACCAGAGCTACTTAGGGCCTGAGAGAAACTGGCTCCATCACTGGCCAGGGACTTTGAATCAACCAAAGACCCCTCCCCTTAAATAAAACAGCCAGAATACAGATTGATTGGTCTTTTCAAGGACACTTAAAGTTGTCAGGAAGCGTGAAGACTTCTTCTTTGGACCAGCTCCATTCTCCCAGCTGGTCCACAGCTTCCATCCTTTCTGCCCCAGAAGGTCAGGCGCCCACACCCTGGGAATGTGGGAATGCTCACAGCACCTAGGGTTTTCCTCACACACCACAGGAGGAGGTCTGAGCTCAGAGGTCACAAGTTCCATAAGTTCCAAGTTTGCAAAATTGATGACGTGCAAGCAGAGTTTTTAAAGTTCCAAATCTGTTATAATTTTGATATAGCCATTTTGCAATCCCTAATTAGTAAGGAGTCCTTAAGGTACGATGGTTAAATGTTTGGCTGCTAACCTGAAGGTCAACGGTTTGATCCCACTCAGTAGCTCTCAGGAGAAAAGGTGTGATGATCTGTTCCTATAAAGATTACAGCCTAGGAAACCCTATGGGGCTGTTCCACTCTGTCATATAGGGTTGCTATCAGTTTGAATCAACTCAATGGCACACAACAACAACAATGAATTAGCAGATCTAGGCACTGCTTATCCATGGCTGCTAACATCATAAAAAGGGGGCCAGCCAGATGCTAAGTGTCTCCCAAAGGAAACAGCCAATACTATCAATCAACTCTTTGAAGGGTTCTTGCCAAAATATGGAGCCCAAGTCTGCACAAGCCGTTAGGAAGGCAGTGGTTCTCTACTCTGGCTCACTGATGCCTTGGACCCCACACCTAGAAATTCTGATTTAGTGGGTATTTTTTAAAAAGCACCTCAAGATACCCTAATATGCAGCCAAAGTTGAGAACCTTAGTTCTAACTATCAATTTTCAGGAAATACAAGGGATGGAGGAACACGTTCAATGACACCGTGGGGATGCAATCGGCAAAATTCAGGCTGTGAGAAACTCTATCAGATGAATGACCTGACTTCTTAAAAAATAAATTGCAAAGAAAAAAAGAAATAAGTTAGAGAGATGGTGGGGTAACCCACAGATTAAAAGAAATCTTAAGAAACATCACCAATTGCAACGTATGGATCTAATTTAGGTCCTGATTCGAGCAAACTATGAAAAAAAATTATAAGGTAATTGGAAAAATTAGAAACTGGCTACATACTTGATGATATTAAGGAATCAGAGTTCATTTTTAAATGTGGTAATGATACTGTGGTGTTTTAAAATGAAGAGTCATTGTCTTGGAGAGGCACACAGTGAAATACTTGTGGATGAAATGCTATCATGTCTGGGATTTGCTTCAAAATAACCTGAGGAGGTGATGGAAATGGGTAGAAGTACAGATGAAACAAGACAGGCCATGAGCTGAATAATGCTGAAGCTGGGTGACAGGTACAAGGGTGTTCATTAAACCATTCTATTTTTGTAGCTCTAAAAATTTCCACAGGAGAAAGTGTAAAAAAATTTTGAATGACTTTCTAACTTTTAAAAAACAAAAGATTTCACACAAAAAAATCCAGATTTCCTCCTTCACTTGAGAAGTAAGGCAATCTGGCCCCTCTGGGCCCAGTGCCTGTGTGGCACCAGCTGGCAGGAGCAGGCTGCGGCTGTGTCCTCCAGCTTCTCACAGTCGCTTGCTGGCCATCCACACATTTACTGCACCTGTCTGGTCCCTGCAGGCACTGGAGTTTGGGACCCCTGGTATTGGGGAAAGCAGGATGGAAGGGAAGGAAAAAGGACTCATGAAGAGGGGGACAAGAAAACAGGGAAATTCCTGAAGATATTAAACCTCATTTATTGTCACTCTTATGGCTAAGCACATAGAGATATTGAAAACAAGTACATGTATCAAATGAAAACACAAACCCAGAGAAGCACAGGGTGTGAACCGTGGGATTCACCCTAGTAAGGTTGTGAATGGTCTGAGGAGACCCTGAAAGCGTGTGGGGCCCTTAACAACAAACTGAGTATGTGCAGAAAAGGTGAAGGGGCCGGGGGCCCAGTTCCCTTGCAGCATCCTTTCAAGAGCATTTGCATTTATTAAAGAAAAACTAAATGTGGCAGGAAGCCTTCAGCCAGCCATTTGTCCTGACACTCACCTGAGCAGCTCTATCAGGCGTTCCTCGAGGTACTTCTTGGTTCTGTTCAGGTCATCCAGGTCAGCAAGCATCTTCTGGTCATTCCTCTCTCGGTCTGCCACCTCCTCGCAAAGTCTGTTGTAATACTCTTGGAATTTTGTTGTGGCTTTTTCAAGATCCTTCTGGGTCCTGGTGGAGAAAGTGGTAAATTTTCTTGATTATCTACCACTCCCAGCTTCTCCCATCCTTCCGGGCTCACCCAGGCCTCAACAGGGGGTCCCCTTGCCCTTCCCAGTGGGGGAGCCCCTCAGCACTATTAGTTATGCACTCCTCTAGTCTTCAAGACTCCCCTCACACACCCAATCCCCTCACTCTCCTTGCTCACCAAATACAAAGGTTACTGTGGGAGATCAGGTTGACCCCAGGTTGCTAGGAGGACGCCAGCTGAGTCTACCGTTACTTGTTTTTTAAGGTCGTCATTAGGTGCCCTCGAGTCATTTCCGACTCACAGAGACCCTATGTACAACAGAATGGAACACTGCCCAGTCCTGCTCCATCCCCACAACCGTTGCCATGCTTGAGCCCATTGTTGCAGCCACTGTGTCCACCCATCTCCTTGAGGGTCCTCCTCTCTTTTGCTGACCCTCTACTTTACCAAACATGATGTCCTTCTCCAGGGACTGGCCCCTCCTGATAACATGTCCAAAGTAATTTAAGGTAGTTGTTGAGAAAACAGACTCTGGAGCCAAATGGTCTATGTGCCAATCCTACTATACCATCACTTACATGCTGCATGACCTTGGGAAAGCTACTTAACTCCTCTGAGTCTCATTTTACTCATCTGTAAAATGGGGATAAAAAATAATATCTTCCTCAAAATTGTTGGAAGGATTAAGTAGGTAAATATATATGCAAAGTACATAAAGTAGTGCCTGGCACATGGTTAAGCATTATTTTAATGTTTGCTGTGATTATTACCATTATTGTTATATCTCAACTTTTATTTCCTTTTAATTTTTCTAAAGCATGATGTTGGTTACTGATCTGTAATATGCCCTGCCAGAGATAAAACAGACTGGAGAGATAGGCTCTTTACTGTAATAAAGAACTGTCCGGAGGAATGCGACTGGCAGACTGTCAGGTTCTCCGTGGCATGTGCTGGGCTCAAGTGCTTTCTGTGTTGTTTTTAATTCTAAGAGGACTTCTTTACGCCACGATGACTGACTGACTTTCTAAATGACTGTGCACCAAACGCCCCCTTCCTTAAAGACTCTACCAGTGGCCGTGTGGGTGGATGGTGTAACTAACCTTTCCAGGTTTGCACGCAGGGCAGCCCCCTCCTCGTCCTTCTGCAACACAGCTGCCTGGCACTCTGAAAGGTGGTTTCTGGTGCTTCTCAGCTTCTCTCCCATATCTGCTTGGGTGGCCTGCGATAGGACATCAGGAAGAAAACACTCAGCTTGCAGAAGCCCTTGCATGATGCCATAAAGTGACTGGTATGCTACTGGCCCCAACTGGCTGGGTCACTTGAAATAGAGGGTTTTGTTTTTTTCAAGGTCAAGAGGCCCAGAGCCTCTGCTCTCTGTTTGTGGGGGTGTGACACACTCCTATTGGTGACTGTGTCCCTAAAGCACCAACTGCAGCTGGTTGTGGTGGCTGGAGGGAGCAGCATGTACCAGGCTCTCCAGGTGAAAGTGGGGTTGGAGGTGGGGGTAGGGGTGGTAGGGGACAGCATTCACTGGAAGGGTCACTGGTCTGAAGACTGCACGAGCCTGTCCTGCTCTGTTTAGAATCACCGACTTAGAGAACACCTAAAAAGACGGGCAAGATGGACAACTCATTTCCTTTTCGTAAGAAACAAGGGCCAGGTGAAAAACACATTTGGCAGCTCCAGCCAGGTGTCCAGGGAGTGGAAGGGGGTCACAGACAAACTCTGGGTGCATATAAACGTGAACTGACAATAGCTCCGGCTTGGGAACTGGAAGTTCCGCAGGGAACCCTCTTAAATGGTCCAGTAAAGACCAAACCAGATGTCCTCTCCCTGAAAGGTCAACATGCTGGGAGTGGACATGACCCAGGTGGAGGCCAGCACACCAGGCTCCCTGCCCAGGTGGCAGCTGGGCCAGCACTGATCTGGCTCACAGCAAGGGCGCTCCCCTGGTCTACACAGCTGGGCCTACCTTCAGCTCCCTGACAGCCTCCTCAGCAGCCTGCAGCTTCTGGCCTTGTTCCTCCAGCTGGCCCCTGAGGCTTCTGCACTCCTCACTGGCAGCCTGGGGAGGGCGAGAAGGGGATCATGAAATTGGGATCCTTGCTCTGAGACCCCTCAGCCCCACCCTCCAAATGGGTACAAACATCGAGCTCTCTTTTTTCCCCTCAATAAATCTTAGGCTTTATTGATGACAAAATCCTTCCAAACTTACTAAGAAAAAAGACTTAGCCTGGTCCCCAAACTTGGAATTTAATTTTGGCAAAGAGCCACATGGAGTGGCATAGAGTGGGTGGTCCATCTGTGGAGGCATGGTGCAGTGGCCTAAGACAGGAGGCCAAGAGGTCAGGAGTGGTCTGCTGGGGTCTCAGACGGTATAGACCCAATGCCAGCAGACATGTGATAAGCAATGGAACTCAAAGGCCCATGGCCCTGTCATGTCCTCACTCTTAGCCTTCTGGGTGTTTTCTTTGCGCAGCATCAAAGATACGTGGCCACTGCTGATCTCTCAAACTCTTCCAAGGGCCTTGTGAAAACTCTAATTGAGTCAGCTCCCGACAACTGCGCCTGCTATCAGGATGCACGTGAAGGGGCTGGTTATTCATTAACTACGAACCCAGGGCAGGACTTCAGGCAGTCATGAACTGTTGGCACTCTGCAATGGGTTCTAGAGGCCGAGGCAGGGGTCTCAAACTCACATGCTCAAAGCAACGGGGCAAGTACACAAATGAGTGTAAGGAAAGACCTGGAGGAGGCATGCCTTCCTTACCCACTGACAGTTGCCGCATGGGAATGATGACCTAGGGTTTTCAGATCTTCTGAGACTTCAAAGGAAGTCCTCAAATGGAATTTATTTGTAAAACATCCTGCTCTTTAAATGTTGGCTACTAAAAAGAAATTCTGTGTGGGCCAAACTTATTTGCAATGAGTTCAGACCTCTGGGCTAAGATATCATCCTCCAACATTTTGCCCCTAATGTGTTCCTGCAGGGAGAGATGCCATTGCGAGCTATGACAGCAGGACAGGACTAAGGGGTGTGTGCCTAGACCTACCCAGGACATTCTTGGGCCCTCACCTGCCTCACGGCCGAAGGTGCATCCTCTCATAAACCCACTGGACCCTGCCCCAGGGAGGCAGGTGGAGCCTGGATGATGAGGCCTGGATTACCTTAAACCTGTTCTGGTAGTCCATGATCTCACTGCTCATTTGGAACTTGACGGTGTCGAGCTCCTGGTGCACGGTCTCCTGGAGGGCCTGGGCCCGCTGCTCGGCCTGAGCCAGCTGGGACTGCAGGCAAGCCAGTGAGCCGGCTGCCTCCTCAGCTGCCTTTAGCTTCTCCTGCAAGCTCTCCTTCTCTTGCTGCAGCCCGGCCACTTGGCGCTCCAGGTCCTCTCGCTCCCTTGAAGCTGCCTCTTTGGCGTCCCGGAGCTCCTGGATGGCATGGGCTAGGGCCCCCTCCACCTGCTCCTTCTCTGCTGTCAGTGAGCAGACCTGGATGCCGAGCTCAGCTGTGTCTGTGTTGGCTTGGTGCAGCTGCTCCTGAAGCTCGGCCTGCTCCAGCTGGGCTTCCGCGGAGACTTGCTTCACCTGGGTCAGCTCCTCCTGCAGGGCCCGGAGCTCCTCCGCCCTCTGCTGGGCCTCACCAGCCCTCTCCTCCTGCAGGGCCCCTTCCCGCTCTGAGCACTGCAACAGCTCCTGGACATGGGTTCGGTTGAGGGCTTCATTCTGTTCCCTCAGCTGCTGCACGAGAGCCTTGTGCTCCCTCAGGACTACCTCAGCCACACCCAGCTGGCTCTGCGCCTTCTCCCGGTCATCCAGGGCTGCCAGGAACTTGGCCTGGAGGTCCACCACCTCAGTCTTCAGGCGCTGGGCTTCCCCCTGATGAATCTCCAGCTGCGCCTGAGACACGGCCAGCTGGGCCGCCAGCTCACGGGATGCGTCATCTTGGGGTGGGCTGAGCCCCTGTTGGCCTTTCTCTGCTGTGGGGGCCTGAATCAGCTGGGTCTGCTGTTGGCATTGGCTCTTCAGAGCCCGGAGCTCCCTGTCCTGGGCCTCTGCCAGCTGCCGGCACTGCTCCACCTCCTCCCGCAGTTGCTGGCACTCATCCTCCTTGCTCTTCAGGGCAGCGTCTTTCTCCGCCACTCGGGCCCTCATGATCTCCTTAGCCTTCCTCACAGCCTGGAGGCTTGCCTCCATCTGGTCGCCCATGAGCCGGATGCTGGCCTGCTCCGACTCCAGGGAGGCCAGGGAGCCCCGGATGGCTGCCTCCCGCTGCTGCAGTGCTTCGTAGTCAGCCTGCAGGACCTGCAGTTTGCCCTCCAGGAGCTGGTTGCGCTCGACAACCTTCTGCAGCTCCTTCTCCAGCTCCCTGTTGGCCAGCTGGAGCGCCTCCTCCTGGCCACCTGTGGTATCACTGAACTGGCTCTCCTGTGGGCCCCTCTGTTCCTCCTCTGGCTTCTCACAGGTCTTTGGCAGGGAGGAGTGCAGAGGAGCCAGCATCTCACCCCTGTCACCTGCTACGGGCAGCTCTGGGTCTGGCTGTCCAGCAAGCTGCTCCAGTGTCCCCACCTTCTGGCTGAGGTGGTCTCTGTCCCGAATGAGCTGCTGCTTCTGCTCCTCCAGGTCGCTCACGTGCTGGCTTACCTGTGACAGATGGGTCTCCAGGAGCTGCAGCTGCCTTGTCAGGGACCTGGCTTCCTGCTCCAGGAGCTCCTCTTCCTTCCGCCACTGCTGCTCCTTGCACCTCACCTCTGCCAGCTCCTCCTCCAGGGCGCTCATGTGGGCCAGCGACTCCTGCAACTGGCACCGGAGCTGGGCGGCCTCCTGCCCCTTCCCAGCCAGCTCTTCCCGGAGCTGGGCTATCTCCCTCACCATGCACTCCAGGCTGGCCCGGGCCTCCTCCTTCAGCTGCAGCTCCTTGGTTAGCTGCTCAAGCTGGGCACTCTGCTGCCTGTTGAGCTCCTGGACCCTGGTGCTCTCCTCCTCTAGGGCTTGAAGCTTCCCCCCCAGTTCCTGGATCACCAAGGCTGAGTCGCTGAGGATGGGCTCTTGCTGTCCCATTCTGCCCAGGGTCATATCTGCCTTCTGCTCAGCCCTGGCTGGCCAGGCTGGGACACTGGCTAACTGCTGGTTCTTCTCACCCAGTGAGTCCCACGTGGCCTTGAGCTCCTGTGCCAGGGGCTGCAGCATGGACTGTAGCTGCCGCAGGGCTGACTGGTCGTCCTCCTTCTCTGCCACACCCAGCTCCAGGGCCTGCAGACACTTCCGTAGCTCCTTCACAGTGCTCTCGGTGGCCTGGGTGACCTCCCACTGCTTCTGGAGCTCCGCTACCAGGCTCGTGAGGCGGGCATTCTCCTCAGCGGCAGTGCACCCCTTCTCCCTCTCCACCTGCAGCTGTTCTTCCTGTGAACTGACAGCTGCCCTCAGCTCCTGGTTCTCTTTGTCCAGCTGCTGCATTCGCTCCTGCAGGTGTTTCTCCCGCACCTCCAACTGGTCCAGCTCCAGCCGCATCTCGTCAAATCCCTCCAGTGCTTCATTGTTTAAGGGACTGTTCACATCAAAGCTGGAGGCCATTTCCTGAGTCTGACAAGGAAAACACACAAAACAGGTGGCTTTGGGATGAAACTCCATGGCCACTTGGAAAAGCTTTAGAGTTTAATGTGAGAGCAGAACTCAAAAATACGATAATTACATGATCTGAGGTTAGTCTGACGAACTATCGTTCAAAGGACTAGAAACCCTTTGCTCAAGGCATCTGCCATAAGAAAGTCACCAGTACATTCCAAAGACCTGGCGCCAGATGCGTGGGGTCCACTGAGACTCACACTCACATTTCCCGTGCCAGCCTTCTTTAGCTTTATTTTAAAAAATGGGTGTTGGTTCTTAGAGAAACTAAAAAAAAAAAAAAAAAAAAAACAAACCAAACCCGTTGCCATCAAGTCGATTCCGACTCATAGCGACGCTACAGGACAGAGAAGAACTGCTCCATAGGGTTTCCAAGGAGTACCTGGTAGATTCGAACTGCTGACCTTCTAGTTAGCAACTGAACTCTTAACCACTATGCTACCAGGGTTTCCTCGATAAACTACGTTATATGTAAAGCTACTGTTTACCCACTGCACCAGACCTACAACTCCTGTCATGACTAAACCACAAGAAGGTGAAAGATTAGTCTACTTTCTACTCTTAATGCTTCTTTTTTTTTCTCTAAATTTTATTTATTTTGTTGTTGAGAACATACACAACAAAACATACACCAATTCAACAGTTTCTACGTGTACAATTTAGTGACATTTATTATATTCTTTGACTTGTGCCATCATTTTCCCTCTCCTTTTCTGAGTTGTTCCTCCCTCGTTATCATAAACTCACTGTCCCCAAGGTTCTCATCTAATCTTTAGAGTTGTTGTTGTCAATTTGATCCCATATAGATAGTTCTTAAAAGAACATAATGCTCAAGGTAGGCCTTTTTCACTAGTTAAGCTAAACTATTGTTTGGTTTTAAGAAGACTTCAGGGGGCATTTTTGGTTTAAAGATTATTATCTAGGGTTCATTCACCCTCCATGGCTCCAGACAGTCTAGAGCCCATGAGAATTAGAAATTTTGTTCTTTATTTTTCTCCCTTTGAACAGGATTCTTCTATGGAATCTTTGATCAAAAGGTTCAGTAACGGTAGCCGGGCACCATCCAGTTCTTATGGTCTCATGGCAAAGGAGGCAGTTGTTCACAGAGGCAACTATCCACACATTCCATACCCTCCTCCTATTCCTGACTCTCCTTCTTCCTCTGTTGCTCCAGGTAAAGAGACCAACTGCTGTGTCTTAATGCTTTTGATAGGGATCATTCTTAATTTTTACGGCTGATTCATTTCAGTATTCTTTCCCACAAAACTACATGCAGCTATAATGATACATGCACATTTCTAATAAAATTAACCAAACTAACCCTACCTACTAGCACTTACTAAGCACTTCCCCATATCAAGCCCTTAAGCACTGTATGTGCTCTCCCTCAGTCAATCCCCACAACCACCTCCCAAGCCAGCACGGCTTTTATTATCCCCATTTTATGGAGGAGAGAACTGAAGCTTCATGAGGGTAAGTAATCTGCTCAGGGCCACACAGCTGGTAGGTGACAGAGTCAGGATTTGACTCTATCGCTTTTAACCATCAGGTTAAACTGCTTCCTTTAAAAGCTTTTAAAACAATTTAATTTTAAAAGGGCCTAAATACTTGGTTGTAAAAACCCAGACTCCAGGCAATAGTGGGTATAACCCAGGGGTTATATAGCTCTGGTTGGAACAACAAGTATCTGACAACATCACCGGTGAGTTGCCAGGGGCAAGGATATAACCTGGTTAACACTACAGCGAGGAAATCCCAGCCTTTCTGGCATTACCTGCAGGTAGCTGCTCACCAGACTGCTCACACTGGAGCTGCGGCTGGGGGGTTTCCACATGTAAGCAGAAGAGCCAGTAGCCAGAGTCCTCCTGTGGGGCCACAGAACAGACATACATGTATTCAGAACAGGAAATCTCACCACACCCAGGGAGGCCTTGGTAGTCACTAGGCACCCAGGTGGTGGTAGGGGGCACTGCCTTCCCAGATAGAGCATAAGATGGCAAAACCCAACAGTTTCCACCAAAGAACACATTTATGGTGGACTGTGACAGGTGAGCTCTACTGCTAAAATTCAGTCAGATGGCTTTCTTCCCATTGCCAAAAAAAATTAAGTGAACGTGTATTTCCTAACTTGGGGTTTAAATTTTCCTTGAACTTTTAGTACCTGCCATTGTCTGGCTGCCAGTAGGGAACAGGTAGCAATCGATTTATTTTAAAAAGGTCACACTGTGCTTAAGGGCTCATGGTCACTGCTTTGTATTACACATAAACAACAAGGCTGGAAGACCTGCTTCTAGTTCATGTGGCTGCCGTGGGAGGTGCAGATGAAGAACATTTCCCTCATTGCAGGAAGTTCTATTGGACAGTTCTAGTCTAGAACTTTGTAGTCTTATGTGATAACTCTCATTTTAGCAGGAACACTTCAAACTAAACATGGTTTTATTTCACCTGAAGCTTCTCCTTAATCCAATATTATTGCCTTTAAGTTAGTTTTCACAGCCTAGCAATTCCACTTCTCAGTATGTACTCTAACGGCAGTCACATCCGTGTATAAGGAGATGTATGAGGATGCTCTTTGCAGTACTGGTACAGTGGTAAAAACTAGAACCAGTCTAACTCTTCATCACTAGGGAAACAGATGACCTGTGGTTTATTTGCACAACAGAATACTCTACATCATGGGTTGGTAATCTTTTTTTGTAAAGGGCCAGATAGTAAATATTTTAGGATTGTGGGCCATATGGTCTCTGTTGGAACTACTCAACTCTGCCACTGTAGCATGAAATGTGGCCACAGACAATATGTAGATGAACGGGCAAAGCTGTGTTCCAATAAGACTTTATTTATAAAATCAGATGATTGCCCTGTGGGCTGCAGGCTGTAGTTTGCCAGCCACTGCTCTATATCTATAAAACTCCAGGCCAAATACAGATAAAAATCTCAAAAACAATGTTCAGTTAAAAAGTAAGCTGCAAATGGATAGCTCTCTCATGATTCAATATATGTAACATTTTTTAAAACATACAAAATAAAACTATACACACACATATCCATATATATGAAATATTTATGGATACACACAAGTAGTAAAAATATAAAACATTTGGGAATGACAGGCATCAACTATAGGGCTGTGAAAGGGGAAAGGACGGCAGTAGGTGGGGCTTTAGTGAGATCTATTAATCTTTTATTTCTTAAGAAAAAGGGTATCAGATATAACAACAACAACAAAAACTCCACAGGAACCGGAATGAAGGGATCCCACTGGCCAAATATGGGATAATTTTGGCATCAAAATAAATAATGACAGTCACAGAATATAACCCATTGAATAAAATAAGAATCCATGAGTTTATACTGACGTAAATGAATAAATAAATGTACTTCCTTACAGTAGAATATTAACTAATAATGTAAAAGGAATAATGGAGTTACAAAATTACTGCTTGGTTACCATGACAGTAACAATTGATTCAGGCAAGAATTACCAATGGATTCTAAAACTAGTAAGTAAGAGATTTATGAGAAACAGGATAATAACAGAATGTCAAAGTATCTCTCCCCATGATGTATACTAATTACAAAGGGAGAAATAGTATCTTCACAGAAACCTGGCAAACACCATTGTAACCAAATGATAGTGGTTAACCCCATTAGTTATGAAACAAACCAACATTGTGTGCTTCCGGATATAATACACTGAGAAGGACACAGCATCCTATCTGAGGTATTCTTGCCAAAAATATTGACCGTAAATCTAATAATGAAGAAATACCAGATAAACCCAAATCCAAACCCAAATTAAGGAACATTTTACAACCTAACCAGCCGGGGCTCTTCAAAAATGTCAATGACATGCAAGACAAAAGACCAAGAAACTTCCAAATTAAAGGAGTCTAGAGAGATGCGACAATTAACTGCAACATGTGATCCTGGGACAAAAATATTTATTCTATGAAAGACATTATTGGGATAATTGGCAAAATTTGAATCAAGTCTGTCAACCCGCTATCCATATTGTATCAATGCTAATCTTCTCATTTTCACAACTGTACTGAGGTTATAAAAGAGGATGTCCTTGATTGCAGGGACTACACAATGAAGTACTTAAGAGTCAAGGGGAATCAAGTCTGCAGTGTGGTTTAGGACAGAAACCAGCATGTCTCCATACAGCGCATAATGATGAAACAATTACGGAGAAATACTAACAACTGGGGAACCAGGGTGAAGGATATATGAGTACTCTACTATTTTTGCAACTTTTCTGTAATTCTAAAATTATTTTAAAATAAAAACATTTTTAAAAACCCATCTGAAGTAAATATGGCAAAATGTTAGCTACGAATCCTGGTGGTCGGTATGTGGGTATTGTCTCTAGTAACTTTCTCTACAGAGAAAATAGTTCCTAATCAAAAAATTAAAAATTGAAATTAAAAAAAACAAAAACAAAACCCTAATTAACAGAAAGCCAAACAAAACAAAAACTGCTGGCCTTGAGTTTAGCTGTGTTTGGCGCTGGGCCCTCCTGCCCCCAGCTGTGTGGCTGTGGCCAAGCTTCTCCACTCTGTTTCCTCAACGTCCCCCTCTAGGAGAAGTCGTGAGGATTCACTCTGATGTAGGGTGAGCGGCTGGCTTGATGATCTCAACAAAGAAAAAAGAAAAATAGAGCAAACTTTCCAGCAGGATAAGCTGTCGCTTTTGCTCCCTCTCTATGTACTGCCTGGAAGGCCTCTGTAATAACATTGTAAAAACACAAATAAGAAAAGACTAGCTGCTCCCCAATTCCCACTCTCACAAGTGGCTTAAAAAAATGTAAAACCTTCAAGTTCTGCACATACATCTCCACTGCCCCCTACCACCTGGCCAGTTAGGTTGGTTTAAAGTTGTAACCTTCAGATGTTCTTGTTAATCATGATTCAACAAAGTCTGCAAAATTAGCAGGCATAAAAGCTGCAAAGCTTTATGTAATTTACTTTGCAAGCAACACTGCTTTGAGCAGACTGGTGGCAAACTTCAAAAACCTCAAGCATTTGTCTCTCCTGTCTTTTAAACCAAGTAATTCTTCAAAGTACCTGGCAAACGCTGGCCAGGCAGCATCCAAGTCATAGCCCCTTGATGCCAGGTCAAACTGAACCTCGGACAGCTCATACAGCTGGCCCACGATGTCTGAACTCAGCTTTGGCTTCAGAAAGGGGCTTCTTGCATAGTACCAGTCACTGCAGAAAAACATAAAAATGTATGAATCACAAAATAAAGAGAGAAGGGTAGAGTGAATTTAATCAGTTTTCCCAGTGTGGCTCTGCTTCATCAAATTCCAACTCAGTTTACTAAATTAGTTAGACACACGTGCACCAATTTGATTTTCACTGTAGAAACACGTACCTCTCAAATAATCTTGCTCTTCTTCAAAGAAATTACTGTAATGATCCATATGCATATTGTTATGGATTGAACTGTGTCCCCCATAATGTGTGTCAACTTGGCTTGGCCATGATTCCCAGTACCGTGTCATCTGATGTGGTTTTCCTAAGTGTTGTAAATCCTACCTCTAAGATGTTAATGTACCCTGGTGGTGTAGTGGTTAAGAGCTTGGCTGCTAACCAAAAGGTCAACAGTTTGAATCTACCAGCCGCTCCTTGGAAACCCTATGGGGCAGTTCTACTCTGTCCTATAGGGTTGCTATGAGTCAGGATCAATGGCAACAGTTTAAGATATTAATGAGGCAGGATAAGAGGTATTTATGTTAATGAGGCAGGACTCAGCCTACAAGATTATGTTGTGTCTTAAGTCAATCTCTTTTGAGATATGAAAGACAGAAGCAAGCAGAGAGAGGGACCTCATACCACCAAGAAAGTAGTGCCAGGAGCAGAGTGCGTCCTTTCAACCTGGGGTCCCTGGACTGAGAAGCTCCTAGACCAGGGGAAGATGGATGACAAGGACCGCCATCCCCCAGAGCTGACAAAGAAAGCCTTTCCCTGGAGCTGGCACCCTGAATTTGGACTCCTAGCCTCCTAGACTGTGAGAGAATGAATTTCTGTTGTTAAAGCCATCTACTTGTGGTATTTCTGTTAGAGCAGCACTAGGTAACTAAGACACTTATTCATTTATTATTTATGTTGTTGTTAGCTGCCATTGAGTCAGTTCTGACTCATAGCTACCCTATGTACAACAGAACAAAACACTGCCCAGGCCTTCTTATTTATACTATACCTACTTCCCATAAAAAAGAAAACCAAACCCGTTGCCATTGAGTTGATTCTGACTCATAGAGACCCTATAGGACAGAGTAGAACTACCCCAGGGAGTTTCCAAGGAGTGCCTGGTGGATTCAAAGTGCTGATCTTTTGGTTAGCAGCTGTAGAACTTAACCACTACACCACCAGGGTTTCCATTTCCCATAAAGGAGGTGAGAAATCTTAAATCTCACTTGCTTACCAAGAAAGAGCAGTCACTGGGGAAAGAACACTTCCTTTTTGAACGAGAAGCTCACCTTCTATTTCTTCTTAAGAACTCAACATGGGGCACTGAACTCATGGTTGATTTCTGTCTAGACACCAATTTAAGAGCCAAGAAACAAAATAACTACCCAGAAATGTTATCTGTACTTTGAGGTGGTGGTTATTTCATTTCATGTGAAGCAACAAGAGCCAAAATAGGTAACACTGATGAGTTTAAAGGTTTACTTGGCTGATGTCTATGAATGGTAATACACTAGAAGTTCAAGATGTTTTGAGGATCTTCACCAATACCTGCAACAAAATACCCTTAAAACCAAATGTGCACACGTTCTTAACTCACAAGGAGTCACAAGGCTTGCCAAATGCACGAGATATACATCTTTATGCGCAACTCAGTCTTTAAGCTGACGAAAGGAAAGATTTGTCCCCCTTGACAGTTTTTTTTTTTTTTAATTTAGAGGTGATTTCATTGATTAACTGGTAGAACAGTCCCTGGAAAGAGGGGAGGCACAGCTGGAAAAGGGGTGTTGAAAGAAGTTTCACTTATTGGTTCCTGGTCTGCAGCTCCTAATCTGACCTTCTACCTCTCCCCGTTACACTCCATCCCTGCCTCCCTGCTTCCCTCCTGTTCCCCTGCACTAGCAGCACAAAGGCTGACGCCCACCCACCGACAACTTGGGCTCCACAGTGGTTCCCAATCCTGGGTGCCAATCACAGTCTCCTGGGAACCCAGACACCCCAGCAGATGTTGACCCAGTATCTCAGGTGAGGAGGTCCCAGGCTCGATGGTGTTAAAAGCCTCACAAGTGATTCTGCTGAGAGGCTGAGGCAGCAACATGTGGGCCTTCTAGGGTGACCAGTGGGGTCTGCCCATTAGCACTGGCACCAAGGACACTCCATCCTCCAGGGAAACCTGCCTGGAGTAGAAGTTAGGAGACCTGGATCCAAGCTCCAGCTTCACAACTTAAGATCAGTGGGGCCTAGAGAAAGGCATTTGGTCTCTGAGCCTCGTTTTTCTCACCTGTAAGAACACAGTGCTACCTGCCCCACATGCGTCAAGGACTGTGTGGAGGTAGAAGAGAATGATCAGATGTGGAAGGACTCTGCAATGTCCAAGTGTGGCACAAACAGGCAGTGCTGCCGCAGTGGTCATTACTACTAAGGAGGGAACTTTAGTTTATTTCTGAATGGCATGGGGGCAGACCCCAAAACTGTCACATAGTTACCTGGTGACTTTGGTGTTCATGAAGCACTGCTGTAAGGTGTCTGCCAGCCTCTGGTGCACCAGGGAGTAGCGAATAAATGCTCTTCCTTTCCCTAGAGAAGTTCGGAGCTGGAAAAAGCAGATTGCATGAAGATGAACTCCAAATATGAACCTCATGGCCTCATGGATGGCTTGCAAAAAACAGATCGATGGCAGAAAATGTCACCCATTTCTACCCTAAGCATTCGCTTCACTCATGCCCCTCAAAGGACACAGACACAAGATAAGGCTATCCCAGACAGTGAGGCCGCACGTGGGTGGACTTGTTGCATGCCTTCATCCTGAGAGTAATCTGTACTCCAGCAAACACGTCAAGGAAGATATATTATGAGAGGCTCCCAAAAACCTGATCTGTGGATCCTGCTAGAATGTCATGCTCTCTCCTCTGCCCCATCAGAATCTCTAGGTTTGGAGTCAGACATAAAACTGTCTGATTTAATTTGGAAGATATAGAATAAAACTTGGCAGTAAATGAAGGGCATCCCATGCCAGAAGCGAGCTTCAGGAATAAGAGATGGTCTCAGTCTGGCTAACGTCTGGGCTTGTTTCAAGGTGTAGAGAGGACAGGTGCAGGGGAGGAGGCCTAAGGGGCTTGGCTGGGGCACTCAAGGAGGAGAAAAAAGAGATTAGGGGA
The DNA here is from genome assembly GCA_030035585.1 of Dugong dugon. NCBI lineage: Eukaryota > Metazoa > Chordata > Mammalia > Sirenia > Dugongidae > Dugong > Dugong dugon. The sequence continues at coordinate 21,431,390 of CM057481.1, read as the reverse complement.
AAGGGCAAAAGTGTTTAAAGGAGGTTTTTGAGAAGTTCTGCTGGATGTGTAACTGCCTCCTCTGTGTCCTACGAAACCGTCAAGTAAAATCCACATATCTTTCATCACTTTCCTGGCTGGACTTGTTACTTTTCAGATATGCCAGCTCACTGCATTTAGTTACAAGGTGCCCAGCAGTGACAGTAGGGCTGTCTCTAGGCAGCCCCATCACCCTAAGGGTAATGAAAAAAATGGACGTGGGTCTATTCCTGGAACCCTGAGGTGAACGGCACAGGTAGACCCAGGACAGGTCTGTCTTCAAAACCTTCCCCCACAGTAATGCCCATCACTACAAAATCAACTCAGAACAAGGAGAAGATGTGATTGGAACTCTCTTGAGGTTTAAATTCACCTCTCAAAAATACAGTTTCTAAAGACGTTTCTGGAAGCTTGTTTTGATGGAGGTGGATATGCTGGTCAGAGAAGGCAGGGCTCTGCCGGCTGTGGGCACACGGCTGCCAAGATGGATAGAAAAAAGCGGACAGATACAGAAGACGCTTGATACCAGTTTGCAAATTAGGATTCATACTCCTCATGCTTTAGTCCCAGAAGCTCAAGAAAAGTAGGCAAGAATTCAAAACCTTTCAACCTACCACACACACCTATTCAGTCAGCTCCGGCTCTGAGTGAGCTGAGTCAGGACCTGCGCCCTCCTCATCCCTTCAGAAGTTGCCCAGGTGGTGCAAACGTTCACGCTCGACTCCTAAACCTAAAGGTTGGTAGTTCAAACCCACCCAGTGGCAACGCAGAATCTAGGCCTGTGATCTGCTTCTGTTAAGATTACAGTCAAGAAAACTTAACTTAAGATTACAGTTCTGCTCTGTAACATGAGTCAGAATCAACTCCACGTCAATGGACTCGACATCAGAGGAGGGAGTAGCAGTGGTCTGACCAGAAGAAGGTCCTAATACCCCATACTATTAAGACACCAATTACTGCACTGGATAGAGGTAAGAAACATATGGTACAGACTCAAGCATCGGCATGTTAATGATGGTGGAAAAATACCAGGATAGCACCTTTTAGCTGTATTTCTTCTTGTTGCTGACTCAAGAAAATGATACCACAATATGGAACAGTATTACAAAAATAAAAAGGTGTGAAACCTCAAGAATTACAGAAACTATAAGACATCTCTCCATGTGGATTTTGTGGCTTTTGGGTAGTTGGGACACCCGGAAACAAAGGGGGGCAGCAGCCTGACCTACTAGCTTTAAAAAACTAGGGCTAGGCTGCAGGTAGTCCATCTCACAGATGCCCAGGGGAGAATCCTGATGACATCCCATGTCCAAACACTTTTCCACTCATGAGTGAGGTCAGAACGAAGTGGTAAAGATAACCAGGAAACGCAGGCAGCCAAGAGCTGCTGAGCAAGGCATTGTGAAGTGAAGTGTGTTGCTCATACAACCACACTCATACACAGGCCCCTCTGGATGTAACAAGGACCTCACATAGCAGCCTCCATCTGTAAGCTCCTAAACGTGGGGCTTGTCCTTACTATCAGCAAACTGGCCATTATCAAAGCCTTTAGAACGTTCGTTACAACTTTTTAAATAGCAACCATTTGAGGCTATATTTTTAAATCAGGCCTATTAACTGAATTGATTATATATAAAGAGAGACATACATTTTAAAAGCTATTTTTAAATATCCTTCGGGGAAGGATGCAATAGTTCCTTTTTACTGCAAACAAAAAAACTCCACGGCCTTTTTATGTATTTATTTTTGAAATCATGGGTCCGCTTTCATTACCTAATTCCTTAATTTTTTAGCATCTAATCAGAACCTATGCACACTATACTGAGAAGTGATACAACAGCAGCAAAGGACAGGAAGTCTGCAGGACACACAAGAGCCGATTCTGCTTTAAACCAGGCCACTGTGCAGCAACCTGATGCCAAGCTGCACCCAGGTCTGACCCTGTTCATCGCAGTCAAACAGTTCAGGCTGAGACCATTCTGAGCCTCTGGAAATGGCTTATTGGAGCCTTGAAGTATTTTAGCCTAAATTGCTGCCTCCTATTCCCCAAAGGGGCCTGAGGGGCCCAACGAATGCTTCCTATCCGTTAACTTTGACCCTTTGACTTGACCTGGATGGCACTTGATTATTAAATTTAAACCAAGTATCCAGCAGCCCACTCAGCCTAATAATGTTCTAAGCCGTTCTATCCAGTGGACCCCAGAAAGTACAGTCTTCAATGGAGTTGAAACAACTGGACCCTGTGGGAAACAGAGCCTATGCCAGGCACCAAAAAACAATGTTTGTGAAAGCAGGGATGCTTTTTGCTTCTAGAAAGTCATTTTCCCTGGCCTTGAGTTGTCTAAAGGTCTGAGCACATTATGAGAAAATAAGAGGACACTAGCCAAAAAGTGGACATGTGTTAGTATTTTGTAACCCTGAGGAATGACAATTAAGACTAAATTTATTTCCAGATTTCAGCTGTCCGAAGTCATAGAGTGGAAGGTTTAGTTGCTCTGATGCAGCAGGTGAGAAGTGGAAAGGAGGAGAGTAACAACGTCAACTCCTTCCAGACTGATGGAGGAGGCTGACAGTGAGAACACTGTCCAGGTTTCTGATGCATTAAAACAATGCTCTACATCATGGATCCGAGTCTCCTACCAGACAAGAGCTCACAAGACCTGCCTCCACTACACGGGCATTAAAGAAATTTGGAGATCAACCTCTTCAGAGCCAGGATCTTTCCTCATTTTCTCAGATAAATGTCAGCCAGTGCAGCTGGTGGAAAATGCCCAGCTCTTGATGTCAGCGTACCTAACACTGTCACGCTCTATAAGAAGAAACACATTCGGCTCCAGCAGGCTTGTTGGGGAGGAGCTCTTCCCAGAGCACCTGACCCAGCTGGCCTTTGCAGGAGAGGGGCCAGGGGACATGTCTGTTGACTTTAAAGTGACTCCTGGATGGACGAGGCTGGTGAGAAAGAGGGTGACAGGTTCACTGGATGTGAGGAAAGGAAAGGACAGGCAGGCAGAGAGGAGAGAGGGAGGAAGAGAGAGAGGATCCGTGAGTGTTGTGTGTGTGTGTGTGCATGCATGTATAAAGCCCCCTTCCCTTGTTTATTGTTCTGGAGTTTTGTAAGGCGGCAAAGCCATGGTATTCTGCTCTCCAGGGGCTCGGAACTGAATGTGGGAAGTCACTTTGTACACTGGCATTTGAAGATATGGCACCTGAAATCCCACACTAGTCTCTTCATTTCTAATCCAAGCTTCCTGGCCAAAGGGTAGGGAAAGCAGCCTAGCAAACCGTTTAAGAATTTTAACTAAAAAAGAGATTTTTAAAGAAAGGTGGAGGTGTCCTGTGTCGGACACCTCCAGAAGGCATCCTGGACAGAGACTACAATGTGAACAGCCCTCCATCTGAGCAGTGCATGGGTTGAGGTGTAATGCACAGATTCAGGACGGAGCCACTGCTTTGCTTGGTAAATGCTCACTAACGCTTCCTCCTTGAGCTTGATGCACAGCAACGGTGGGCACTGAGAATATCTGGACTGGATTTCTTTACTTCTCAACCACCTGTAAGCCTCCACTTCTTCACTTTGCTGACTGCAGCAAAGGTCTCTGCAAAGACGCTTGAGGCAGGCGAGAAGATGTGTGGTCCTTGGCTGCTCTGCTTGGCTTACCTCAGAAACAGACTTGACAAATCGGATCCCGTCATTGGCTCCTTTCACTTTGGCCAGGCAGTCACAGAAGTAATCCCAGTAGTCCTTCTTGTTGCCCAGGAGGGTGGCCTTCTCTTTCTGATCAAACTGGGGGAGGAAAAGTTCAGAGAGAAGACATCTCAATTCACTGCTGTTCACCTGCCACTTAAATGATAAATGGTAACAATAGCTTCTTAGTTGCCTGGCATTGAGCTGAGTCCTTTATTGGCATTATTTTTATCCTCAACAATTCCAGAAAATGAGGGTGTTTCGATCCCCAATTTGTAGCTGAGGAAACTGAGGCTTAGAGAGGTTAAGGAACTGGCTCAAGGTCACATAACTATGAAATTCAGGAATAACAGCCCCAAAAGAGATTTATCCCTTGAAGGGATCGCTGTGCAGAGTTGAGTGGGAAACAACCAAAGTTGCCATTAATGTGTAATAAAGACAAGCGAAAAGACTTAAGGGCAACGTGAAGGCCGTTAACTATGTTTCCACTTTGGGAAATGAGTTAATGATATTTTATCCCAGTCACTCAACTCTTAGGTTTTCAATACTATGTTTCAATATTTCATTTAAATTGAATAAATTTAAGAAAATTTACTGAAATTGAAATTGAATAAATTTAAATAAATTGAAATAAATGTCAGCTATGAGTCATTTCAAATTCAAAACAAAAATGGGCTTAACTGGGGGAAAAAAAAGTCCATAAGCTTTTTCACAACGTAGAACACAGAACTTGCTGAAAAGGTGGGCCCTTCAACCAAGTGGGGCCTCTCCTCCAGCGGGCTCCGTCCCATGTGCTTTGGTGCGATGTGAGGTTGCAAAGTAATGGTGTTCAAAATGATATAGGTATACCTTTCTATAACATTTTACAGCATTTTTTCTGATTATAGCAGTAATATATGTATATATTATTGGGAAATAAGAGAAAATAAAAATTGTGTAATGCTTAATACCACCACCCTAAGATAATTTCTGTTAACATTTTGGTCCATTTCATTGCTGCCATTTTTAGTTGCATGCGTTTTTCCACGTTTACAGAGTTCTTCAGAGCTGTGCTTTTGGAACTAAGCAGGCGTAAGAGTTATGCCACAAGTCTGTTAAAACAGTTTCCTCAGGGATGATGATTCAGTCATTGGGGTGGGAGCGGGTAACTTATTTGTAACAAACTCCCAGGTGATGCTGATGCTGTTGGTCAGCAGACCACACTTCGAGTAGCAAGGATCTAGCACAGGGGCCTAAGGATAACCATCAGAGGGTCCACTGATTGGTGTGTACATATATGCATGTCTGTTGGAGAGAGAGTCCATAGCTTTCAGCCAACTCTTGGAGGTATATGTGACTGCCCAAAAGTTAAGATCCCTGCTACACAGTGACCTTGTGACCTGCCTGAAGATGACCTCAATCTCTAAAGAATGTTCCTGATTTCCCAAGCCATGCTCAGGATAACATTCTGCTTCCGAGAGGATGGGAGTTCTCTTTGGGGACTGCTCGACCTTCAGTCTAAACATGAGGGCTTTCTGAACCACATCCTGAATGCTGATGAGCAACCCAAGGGGGAACCGAGACAACAGGGCGAAAACCAACACATTACGTGCTGATGAGCAACCTAAGGGGGAACCGAGACAAAAGGGCGAAAACCAACACATTATAGGAATCACTTACCTGAAGAAGATACTCAAGCTTATAAGAAAACTTATGCAAGCTGGTGCTGTCGTCTGTGATGGGCTCCCCTGCTTCCTTAAATTCCTTGCTTAGTTCTGTCACAGCATCTTTAAGACAACAAACATGAACATGTAATCAGATGGAGGCTGACCTCAGAGACAGAAACAGGAATAATCCCAGCAAGCTGGAGGAATAAGTGATCGACGAGAGCAAAGCACCTTGGAAACTTAGTTATATGTAAATGCCCATGTGATACAACTCCAAGTCAGAGATGATTAAAATGTCCTCAGAGCCCATAGGCAAATGTCTTGGTCATCCCTGTATGCCCACCACCTAGACCTTGTAATCTGCATACAGTAGTTGGTTAATAAGTGCTGCCTGTGTGGATGAATCATTCAGCAGCCCCCTAATGCTGACTTCCAGAAAGCTTTATGCTTTATTCTGGCCATATTTCTTGTTATTCTTCACTATAACCCTACTGCTCAGTACAGGTGAGTCCAGCTTCCAGAAAACCCAGTATGTGCAAATAATCCTAGCAATAATGACAATCCCAACAATATTCATTTCTGTTCACCAAGTGCCTAGTACAGGCCAGGCCTTTACATGTATTTCTCATCTGATACAGCACTGGGAAGCAGAGACTGCCTTGTTTTAACAAGTCTAAGATGCAATTGATTTTAAGATGCATCCCAATTTCAGAGCTGTTAAAATGTAAAGAAAAGTACAGCTCAGAATCACTGAAATTGGTATCATCACCCCCGTTTTACAGAGGAGGAACGCACAGAGAGGTCAGAGCACTTGACCAAGGATCGTGCATAGCGAGCAGCAGAGCTAGAATGAGAACCCTGGTTTCTCAAGATCCTTCTCACTCCAAGCCCGCCTCTTGATGTCTAAGGTGTTTTACCTCCCTGTGCAGAAAAAGAAAAAGCCACCTTTTGACACAAACTCACTACTTCTGCTGTGGAACAGAGAAGCTGTTAGAAGCTGGATTTGGTTGAAATACTGAGAAAAATTTCCCCAGCTGAGATGGCTGGGATATGCTGGGCAAAACTATCTTCTCTGACAATTCTTAAAAAAAGGAGTCCCTAGCCCCTGCTCCCAAGCACCGTGGTTTGAAAGCAGACCTGCCCAGAATTGAAGCTAAGCCTGAGCTGGCTAAAAAGTTAATCAGCACTGACTCCTCGGGCAAAGGTCAGCAAACGGCGAAGACAGGTCATTGGGACTGACTCTTACGACAAGTGGCTGCTGCCCAGCTGCGCCCTGCTAGAAGAGAGTCAGGGGAACAGGGTCCTGGGAAAAACACACAGCTTTACTCCTCCACCTTCAGGCTGGGTAAATGTGCATAACCAATGTTCCACTGATCTGGAAACTTCTGATGCTTTGAAAGAGGGAGCCCTTGGGTGTGAAACATGAACATTTTAGTTTTAATCTCTGATAATCCAAATGTGTTACTTATTAATAATATTAACGTTATGTGAATTATATATTTAATTCTCCTGATGATCCTCAGAAGTGAGTGTTATCATCAAACCCACCTGGCACCTTAGAAGCATGAAGAGACTTGCCCAACATCTCCCAGGGTGAAGAGGCGAAGCCAGGAGCTGACCCCAAACCTGCCTGACTTCAAAGCCCCTCATAACTGCTGTCATGGGGAAGATAAGTCAGCTGCCCCACACAGGTGTGAAGGTTGTACACTGCAAAAGGACGCCTCAGCTAAGGATGCACCACTCTCGTGGTGGATTCTGTAGACTTGTACCCTTATTATGACGCAGACCAACAGACGAAAATAAAGCGTCTTGAGAAAAGGGCATCTTTTAAAAAGCCCGTCAAAGTGCTCTGTGGGCTGGGTATGAGACATCGAGACTGCCCCACGATGCCGGGGACAACCAGACCTAACCAGTACCCGGGGTGGAAAACAGTAAATGAACAAACACAAACGCCTTCCTTTTTTTTTCTCCAAAGCACCATTCAGCAGGAGCTCTACCTGTAGGCTGTCTCTTCCCTGTCAATAAGGAACTTCCGGGCAAGAACTTCCCAACGTTATCCTTGAGACTCAGGACAGAAACACAGACGAGGTTGTGTACTTTGTGGAGAAACTCTGAAAGCCAGTGGCAAACTGATTTGCAGGGAGTGTCATTTTTACCTTCTCTGCTTCTCTGTGTAGATAAAAAAAAGAAAAGTTGCTAACATGTGAGCTGGATGTAGACTGGGGTGGTTAAGAGCACATACTCTGGCTCCAGGCTGCTGATTCAAACCCAGGCTCTGTCACTGACTGGGTGAGCAGCCTTAGGCAAGTGACTTAACCTTCTATTCCTGTTTCATCATCTGTAAAATGGGGTTAACAATGGCACTCCCTCACAGGACCAAACTGAGGACTCAATGAGTTCCTATCCATAAGACGTGTAGAATGGTGCCTGGCACACATGAAATTATTGGCTGTTAGAGTGACAAAGCACTACTACTAGCAGATAACAAGCCTCAGAATGTGATTTTTATCTCATTGACTTTTGACCTTCAGAATGAAGACTAAATTCTGGCCCCTACCAGGCCAACAGCCCTTGGGATGAGAGATGGCTGTTGGTCATCACTGTGCCCGAGCAGTTAGGAACCCAGTGCCCTAGCTGTCAGCAAAGTGTCACGTGAACTCTGCAGGCACAGAGGAAGTGGTCAGCTTTGGACTGTGTTGTAATAAAAGTGCTGGAGCTCCAAACAGGCCCCCAAGGGCAGCCCTGGTGATCTGTGGGGGATGGAAACCCTGCCAAAATTCTGACCTTTCGCCATAATCTGAAAGGGAGAAACCCAGGTCCTAGAATTTGGAGAAGGCAGCTGGTTCCTCCTGAGTCAATTAAGCTTTATCTACATCTGCCCCTGCCCTCCTTTCTCCAGTGAGACAAGGGCTACAAGTCAGAGTCTGTCTCGCTGGGGAATGATGTGCACAAGTCCAGGAGGTGGCAGGCCCAGAACTGGAGTGTGTCACAGGCAACAGGTCATCTGCCAGCCAGGACCAGGTGGGACAGCAAAACAATCAGATGGGTATCTGTCCTTCCTGCTCCAAGCAGGGAGAATATTCCTCCCCAAATAAGCCAACTTCATCAGAGCCCAGAGGCTCATGATTCAGCTAAAGACAAGTCGTGAAAACACACACACACACAAACTGAAACCAGAGCCCGTCTGGGAGACGGGTATTTGGTTTTGTTTACAAACTGGCTTACCAGTGCCCTGAGAGGGGGCTAGGCAGGCTCTTCCAGACTCACACAGGGTAGAAATCCGAGCCTCAAATATTTCAATATGATATGTGCTGAGAGCTCCAGTTATTCCCAGCATGAACAAAGATGAAAGGGGTAAATTTCAGCTGGCAATGGAAAAAGCACAGCCACAGCTCCCTCAAGAGCAAACCCGGTATGCCCCAAGACCTAACCATACCTTGCAAATCGTGGATAATTCTCTGGAGCTGGCTCTCTGCGCTGCTGGAGGCCATGGTGAGCAGTTGCTGTCCCTTGGCTGGGCGCCTCCTGCCTGTGTCCAGAGAAAGGCTTAGGACTTCAGTCCTCTGTGGCTGTCCAGTCAGCAGAGGTCACATTCCATGGTGCACCTGCGTGGGGGAGAGAAGGTCACAGGGGAAGCAGCCACAGATGCAATTTAAAGGCAGTATTAGAGGAGCTCTGGTCTGGGCACCAAGTCGCCCCATCTGGGCATCTTCCCTCGATGGGTAAGAAGGCCTTGCCTTTCTGTGTGGCCTTGCCCTGCGGGCCTTCTCTGGTTTGCTCTGACACACGTATATTCTCATACAAAGACCTGGTTTGGGGTATAAAAAGAAAGACCAACTAAATAGCAAGGCCTATTCTTCCTGACACTCCCTCTCATTCTGCCCTCTTACACAGGACTGCTTCACTTGCCATCCTTAAAAGAGCTCCCCCCACCCCCTTATAGCAAAGGCTGGAACTAGCTCAACCCTGATTCAGGCTGAACCCCTGATTCAACCCCGCTAAGCCTAAGGCACCAGTTACCACCTAATCCCTGACCCCACACACCAGCCCCACCTCCTCCTCAGAGATCCTCTCTCTGAGGAATGGTCAGTAATCTCTGGCCAGGCAGCACAGGGGACATGAGGCTGAGAACACATACCCTCAGGGCTTCTGCACCAAGGAGAACTGGGCTTGTCTGGCAAGGCGAACGGCTTCCCGGTCGGAAGGTCTGCTAGCCTCCAGCTGCTCAGTGTCTGGGTGTTCAGGCCCCACCTGGCCTGCCACCCAGGGCCCTGCACAGCCTGCGGTGCCACTAGTCAAGGGACACGTCTCTATTTTAAGCTCGGTCACAGTCCTTTCACGGCTGTTGAGTCCCGAGTAACCAGCCCTACTTGGGCAGCTGTTGAAGTGATTTAAGGACACAGCAGTGGCTGGAGACCAACAAAGGTGAGATGTGAGCAGCACTGGAAAGAGGTCTGGATGTGCATTTATACACTCCTATGTCCTTGTTTCAGAACCTTTAATTCTTCCCTCTGATGCCTAACACAACATCATGTTTGCTGGTAAAAGCAGATGGTAAGACTAGGGATGGCTGCAGTAGCAGCCACTACTAAATGAAGGCCTACTGTGTGCCTGCCCTCTTACATGCTCGGTCTCTTTTCATTCTTACATCACCCTAGTCGGGGGTGGACGGGTTGAGGGGGGATAATGTCGTCCCTGTTTACAAAAGAGAACTTGACATTCACAGAAGTCACATGACTAGTCTAAGGCTACCAGCCAGTAAACGGTGGAACTGTGGCTTTAATCCTGGTCAGCCTGCTTTCAAACCCTGTGGCTTTTCCAGTCTGCCCTGCTGACCCTTCATGACCAAGCCATTGTTGCTACAGCAAATGACCAACCATATCCACTGGCTTCTAGGAACCACCCTGCACTCCAGCTTCTCCCACATGATGTGCCACCAGCCTGAGTGATCCTAGCGCATGCTGGCCCTCACTCTCCCACTGCCGTCTTCCCTTGGCCACTCCAGGAGCCATGGCAAGGAGACCTTGGGATGGAACTGATCCCCAACCTCAGCCTCCTCCAAATATGTACATAAGCGTTCCAGTGTCAGCCTGAGGAGAGAAAGCCGGTCACATGGCAAATATACTAGGGCCTATTTTTAACTAACAAGCCTCTGTAGCTGTGACTCAGTGAAAACAACACCCACAGAGGGCTTCTCTGGCTGAGGAGGAGGGAGACAGATACCAGTACCAGTAGGTCATAGCCCAGAGTAAAGATGCAGAGGATCCACAGAGCACCCCAAGGGCTCCCCAAAAAGCGCTGCCACCCTGTCCACCATGGATGCCAAACTGAGGGTGGGAGCAGTTTACCGGAAGCCAGCCCACCCATCCCCAGCTTATCTCCAGATGGCCTCCTGAACACAGAGGCTGTGCAGGGACCAGCCAGGGCCCTACAGAGAGCCAGAGCCCCAGGCTCAGCCGACATCTGAGGGGAAGGCCTCTGTCGCCCAGGCAGACACTTCGCCAGTGAGGTAGACAGGACCAAGGACCACGCTGTCAATGCACAGCTGCCCCAGCACCCACATTTTATCAAGAACCTACGTGGGCAGGCCGGGGAAACAAAGGCACATGAGGCACAGCCTAGCCCTGGAGGAGCTCAGCTGTCCACCAAGGAGATAGACAGAAAAATCAATATCCAGATAGCACGGAAGAGTCCCATGAAGAGATGTGGATAAAATGTTATTGGGCACTCAGCAATGAAAATGAACGATCGTCCAATACACACAACAATATGGATGAACCGCAAATGCATTATGCTGAGTGAAAGAAGCCAGGTTTAAAAGGTTATATACATTACGATTCCACTTGTATGATATTCTTGCAAAGGTAAAACTATCAGGAGAGAAATCAGATCAGCAGCTGCCAGGGCTAAGGATGAGGGGAGAGTGTGACTACAAAGGAGCCCAGGGTGGAAGAGAGGGATTTTGGGGGGTGACGGAACTATTCTGTATCTTAATTATGATGGTAGTTGTCGTTGTTAGTTGCTGTCAAGTTGATTCCCACTCATAAAGACTCCATGTGTGTCAGAGTAGAACCACTCTATAGGGTTTTCAAGATGGTGACCTTTCAGAAGCAGATTGCCAGACCATTCTTCTGAGGCACCTCCTGGTGGGTTCAAACTGCCAACCTTTCAGTTAGTAGCCAAATGCTCCACCATATGCACCACCCATGGTTACAGGGTTGTACACATTGGTCAAAATTGACACAGCTGTACACTCTGTGAATTTTATTGTATATAAATGATGGTTCCAAAAAAAAGCAGCGTTGTGATGAATTTTAAAAAACGCAAAGAAGAAGGGAAAATTAATCCTGCCTGGGGAGGGAAGTGGTGGTAGACACACTGCGATGGCAACTAAGCTGGGCTAGGCCTGAAAAATAAACCGGAGGCCATGGAAGAGACTCCAGCAGGAAAGGGGGCTCTGGGGGGACGCCACAGCAGAAGTGAAGGCCACTCCTCTGCCAGCATCCGTCTCATCTGGCTGTTGTCAACACACAGGGCCTTGGAGCTTCTGGGAGAAATGATCTTGGAGGACAATGACTGGACTCATACTCCATGAGTCCTCAAATGAGGCCCACCGAGTCTGTGTGTATACTTAAAACCAGGAGGTGAGACCTGAAGACAGGTAGAGTTTGGCAAGGAAGCAATAGCAACAACAGAGTCTGAGTAACTCATCCAGGTCCTGGCCAGAACAATGCACAAACATATAAGCAGCTGCCTGGATGTCCTGGAAATCAGCTCTGATTCAGAGCCTGGCACGTGGGAAGCAGTGTCTGCAACCAAACCTGCATCTCGGCGCAATGATTTCCAACACAGAAACACGCTCTCTGGGACTTTTCAGAGTGTGGTGAACATCTCAAGCCCAGCAGGCTTTCTCTGTCTGACCCTCGGTGCCTCAGCTGGTGCCAAGTTCCCTGGTCACTGGGTGAGCTCTGCTGGCTCACTGCTCATACAAGCTGAGTTTCTGAAGAGCCGTGTCACCACCAAGGGAACAAGCCCTAAGAAACTGACTGCAGGGCCAGTGTGTCATATTGTCAAGTGGGCTTCCCTACCACAGCTCTGGGCTGCCTTCTCCCAGGGTTCCAGGAAGTAAATAAACCACAGCTTCCCTGGGAGACCATGGTCACCACCAGTTACCAGTTGCCGTTGAGTCGACTTCAATTCACGGTGATCCTGGGTGAGTCAGAGTAGAACTGTGCTCTGTAGGGTGTGCAATGGCTGATTTTTCATAAGTAGACAGCCAGGCCTTTCTGAGGCGCCTTGGGCAGGGGGACTCAAACCTCAAGACTTTCAGTTAGCAGTCAAGCATGTTAACTACCTGTACTGCTCAGGGACTCCGCAGGAATAGTATATTCATGGACTTCGAAGCACTGCCAACGCTTCGCATCTTGCCCCTCCCTTGTCTTCTCTGCCTGGGTCTGAGGTTATTATTAATCAACGGACAGTACAGAGTGGGGTACTGTCACACTGGTTCTCTCTCCACACCATGATCAACTCTTCTGTCTCTAGATAAGCTTGCCTCTGATTGAAGGATCACAGACTTCTGGCATGAAAGAGCCCGATCCTGACATCTACAACCACCGGCGAACTGCTCCCCGCCCTCCAGAGACACTCCTAGACAGCTTCTGCCCACACGGCAGCCCCCAAGGTGCAAATTACCTCTGTGAGTCCCACATCCTTGTTGTACAACATGTGAAAACACTTGTCACTGTCTCAGGCAAGATCTTGTAAACATCAGAGAAATTCATTTTATAAAATCTTTCAGAATATTGGATTTTCTTGCCAACAACTCAAAATTGTGTTAAATTTTGGATGTTTTATATCCAAAAACATTCAGACTTCTGACAAAGATGAAAAGGGACTAAATGTATTTTAAATATTCTTATTTATTATCTGGGATTAGTGGCTGAGGTCCTAGTCACAGCCTAGGCATTATTTTAGAGGTAAAGAATTATCCCTGCCCTCCAAACTCCCCCTATCCCTCCTGCCCAGATGCCTGAAAAGCCTTAAACAATAGAGACAGTCATTTAGTCCCACATTAAAATCAAAGCCGCTGGCTGACTCATGTGTACTTATTTACATTGCAGTGCAAATGACTAAGATTCATAATGTTTCCCAGAAACTGGCTCTGGCAGGAGCAATACAGCCTGACTACCCACCCATGTAAAGAAAGAAGGATGAGAAGGAGAGGAAGAAGCGTGGGGTGTGGAAGACCTTGCCCTGCCTTCAAAATTTTCCATACCTGCTCCCAACACTACATATAAGATCTGACCCAGAGAGGTCACCATACAGTAGTACTCCTCGCTTCTTCCCAAACAAGGTGAAGCAAGCTATTTGTAAACTCCACCCTGACCAGGGAAGAATGTTAAGGACAAGGGTGGTTCAGACTCAACAGCAGAGAGCCTTTCTGGAAGAGCCCATAACCTCAGCCTGGTTCAGCACATCCAATAGCATCTACTTGGTTACCATGTATGTAAAGGAAGGTACTGGGCTACTACCTGAAACTCTGAATGCCTGGAAGTCCTGCTGGCTCAGGTGCCGAATGGTTGGTGAGCAGGCGGCCTCCCTTCACCAGAGCTTCAAGAGGGCGCCTAGGAGAGTGCTTGGGAGTTTGCCAGAGGCCAGCTCAGAGATCAACATTTAACACACGTGACCAGAGGCTCATTAAGTGACCCAACCTCTTGGACCTATAATTAAAGTGTTAACCAACTGGATGCCTGGGTCACCTTTCCCAAAAACGTCTTCTTGCTTGCAAGTTTTCTCTTTCTTAAAGGGGGTCAGGATTTGAGACTGCCATCTTGAACCTTCTCTGGTCCCCTCCCTCCCACCAATTCCAGGTTCCTTGGTTCACTCTCTGTGGAACACACAAAACTGGTCAATGACTACTGCCCACTGACCCAGGTCAGCAGGCTCAAGAGGGACTCATGGCTGTGAAGTGTTGCTTCTGGGCCTGGGGGAAGCTGACTGTCTTTTAGGAAGGTGGGCAGTTGGTCCAAGGGAGGAGCCACAGGTCTGTGTGCAGGGCTGTAGTAGGGCCGAGGCAGAGACACCAGAGAAAACATTCAGAAGATGATGATGACATGTGTAAAATCTGGGCAGTACCTGAAACAGCTGCACAGACGATTGAGAACTCAACTAATGCACCTGCTCTTTGGGGGCAAATTTTCTAGGTGGGGAAAATTACAGATTTCCAAAATCATATGCTCCAAGAACTGTCCTGAATAGATAGGTAGGCAAGAGTGTCCAGGGGGTCAGCCCTACCCATTAGGAATTATGAACTGAATCTCTGACAGAATATGACACAGCCACTAAACATGGCCTTAAGGAAGACAACACGGAAACCTGTATATGTCAACAAAAGGCCAGTTAGGCAAGAGATACTTATTAAAATCCAGTGGCTGTTGAGTCGACTCCGACTCATGGCGACCCTACGCGTGGCGGAATAGAACTGTGCTCCATAGGGTTTTCAGTGGCTGATTTTTTGAAAGCAGATCGCCAGGTCTTTCTTCTAGAGCCTCCAGCCTTTCAGTTAGCAGCCAAGCACATTAACCATTAGCATCACCCAGGGATTCCAGATATTTATTGAGTTCCAACTATTAAGAGGTAGGCCTTGACCCAGGGGCTGCGGCTTTGCCATGAACAAGGCTAGTGGAGCCCTAGCCTTCAAGAAATTTACACTCCAGTGAAAAGAAGTAGACAACATACACCTCAATAAGTTCACAAACATGAAAGATTACTTGAAGTCTGATAATGGCTTTGATGAAAACAGGTGAACAGGTAAGGTCCCAAACCATACTTTG
This sequence comes from Dugong dugon, assembly GCA_030035585.1. Taxonomy (NCBI): domain Eukaryota; kingdom Metazoa; phylum Chordata; class Mammalia; order Sirenia; family Dugongidae; genus Dugong; species Dugong dugon. Next base: position 21,416,205 of record CM057481.1, on the reverse strand, counting down.
CCCAGATCTCCCGTGCTCTCTTTCCTGGGCTTTTGGGGCCATTACTACCATTGTAATTTGTTATATAATCTCTGTCTTCCCACTTGTCTGGAAGCTCTATTGCCATTCATTATTTCCCCAGCACCTAGCACAGTTCCTGGCACATGAAGGGCCCTCAGTAAATTACCTGAATGAATGAATTAGACAAAACACATAGACACTCCCTCTACAAACCAAACTAAACCTTTGACCCATGACCCATGGCCGTGGAGTTGATTCTGACTCATAGCAACCCTACAGGACAGAGCAGAACTGCCCCATAGGGTTTCCGAGGAGTGGCTGGTGGATTTGAACTGCTGACCTTTTGGTTAGCAGTCGTAGCTCTTGACCACTGTGCCACCAGGGCTCCAAGTAAACCTTTAAGCATAGAAATGTACCAAAATGTAAATACTAATTATCTTTCAATGGAATAAGGGTAATTTTCCCAAAAATTCTATTTCTCTGATTTTGCAATTTTTTCTTTATTGTGCATAAATTACTTTTATGTTGACTAAAATAACGCATTTTAAAATTCAGTTGTAGTGGTGGGCACTGTATTGCCATTATTGTGAAAATATTACAGCACTCTTACTCTAAGAGTAAATGGAATAACATAATTTAGGGATTGGACGGATTATTGTGTGTCTACTCTACCCCTCCTTACCTGGCCTCTCTTTAAAAACAGAGGAGGTCCCTGGGGAGCTCAGGTGACTGCCATCACCCTTAACCCAGCTGGTGAGGCCCTGCATCCTCTGGCCGCCGACTTCACTAAGCCTGTCCCCTCGTCCCTCCTGCTTCCCTCCCAGCTTTGTTCTGGCCCCCCCAGACTGCCCTGCAGTGGCTGGGGCCCTACCTCTGGAGTTTGGATGCTCTGCTTGGCTTATGCTGCCCTCATCTTCCCCTGGCCAACTCCCTTGGTCTTTCCGGTTTCAGCTTGGACAGGAGGAAGTGTGCACCACAGCTCTGTCCCTAAGGCAGTCTACCTAGAAACCTCCTTCACACCTGTCCAGGACAATGATAACCACCTAACCACTGCCACCACCACCATCACCTCCCCCACTAACCCAACGTTCCCCAAGGCCCTTCTCCTCTCTCTATTCCTAGAAGATTGGAGATACTAATTTGGAACTACTGTACAGGCAAACCACATGGTGTGAGGCCAGGATGGTGGAGGTACTGACAGATCTGGCTTCTGCTATGCTCCTTAGGGAGGATGACAAGAGTAGCTCACAGCCCGGGCTGCAGAGGGGGTATGGCAAGGGGAGTATGCTGGCAGACCCAAGGGGCAAGAGAGACCCAGGATGGCTCTGAAAAGGGAGTCATAGCGCTGGGCAAGATATTTGTCTTCTCTTTTATTAATTGTGGCTGAGACTTGCCAGTTTGGACCCTATTTAGATTTTAGAATCACACTTTGTTGTTGTTGTTTGTTGCTGTCAAGTTGGCTGACTCGTGGTGAACTTATGTATAACAGAATGAAACACTGCCCAGTGCTGCACCATCCTTATGATCGTTGGCATGTTAGAATTAGACTAGTTATGTGAAATTAACAATATCCATCATGCAAGTAAGGCCCCTGAGTGGTGCAAACAGTTTGCTCTCAGCTACTAACTGAAAGGTTGGCAGTACGAATCTACTCAGCAGCACTGTGGAAGAAAGTCGTGGAGATCTAATTCCATAAGATTACAGCCATTGAGGGATGGGGCCAAGATGGCAGAGTAGTCAGACGCTTCCGGTGGTCCTTCTTACAACGAAGACCCGAAAAAACAAGTGAATCAATTATATATGACAATTTAGGAGCCCTGAACATCAAAGGCAAAGTTGAGGAATCGGACTGAGTGGAAGGGGGAAAAGAGAGATGGTTTGGAACAGCAAGGAGTTGCCAGACCTGACCTGGCAGGAGTCAAAGCTCTTCAGGCTGGATCAGCTCGTGGTGCGCAGTGAGGCAAGCAGAGGTGCTCAGGAGACGTTTTCCACATCAGGAGAGACACAGCGGCAGAGAGTCTCCTCAGCCATCCAGAACCAGTGAGAGGCAGCCCTTGATCAGAGGAAGGTTTAAGTACTTCCATCTGGCCTACCACGTGGATCAAAAACAACTCGCTTAGGGAAAAACCTCTTTCCCATTTACCTCCCAGCTCCCTGCTCTGCACTGGGTCCAGGACGGCTTCAGTGACTGCTGAGTCCCCTGGGCCGGAAGTAGGACCCGTCAGGTGCCCTGAGCCATTCTTCCAGCCTTGGAGAGGGAATAAATTAACATACGGGAAAAAATAATCTGCCGGCTCCCCTAAGCCAGGAACTCAGGGTAGGCACAGCTCCTTTGCCCAGGCACAGGCATAAGGGATCCACAGACTTTGAGTGCCTTTCCCCTGCAGAGACCTGTGTGGACTCATTTCAACAGCACAGGCCCTCATTACCACAGTACAACAGGGTATATACCTGACGTCTAACTTCAATTGTTTCAGCTGTTAAGGGGCAGGTTCGTGACATTTGATACTGCTCTGTCCATCAAGCAGGGTCTTCACCTACCCACATCAGGGGCCTGAGGACTGGTGGCTCCACCCACGCCACCTAGCCATCTGCGACAGGGGCCCAAGAATAAGAGGTGCCCCCCAGTCCTTACAGCCAACAGCATCGGGTGCTCATAGTCCAGCTGCAAAACTAACCCACCTACGCGCTATAGGAACAGGGACATGCTTTCCTCCCGGACATTTTGGGGCAGACGTCAGCCCCATGCCTTGCTCAGCGTGTGACCCCCCCTGCTGCAGCCAGATGCCTGTGCCCACACCAGTCACCTATGCCTGTCTAGGACTGTGAGAGCCTGCACCACACACTTGGTAGCCAACCACCTGGACACCTGAGCTGAATCCATATGGTAGGAGTGGGCAGACCCCTGGGCTCATATACTCAGTGGCAGGTCTGGCCACCTGGTGACAGGACGTTGGAGCTTCAGGGGAGCCGGTGATTGGGCTACCTCACACGAACAGCCTATTTGGGCATATCAAAACAAAACAAGAAGCTAGGACACAGGAAGCAAACATAAAATAAATAAATATGATAACTTATTGATGGTCTGGAAACAACAGTCAATATCAAATCACATAAACAGGCAGACCATGACGGCTTCAGTAAGCTCCCAAAATAAAGAATCAAGAAATTTTCTGGAGGAAGAGAATTTCTCAGAATTACCAGAGGCAGGATACAAAAGATTAATATACAGAACTCTTCAAGAGATCAGGAAGAAGATCATGCAAAACGCAGACCAAACAATAGAAGAACTTAAGAAGATTAGAGAAGACCATGATGACAAATTTAACAGGCTGCAAGAATCCAGGGAGAGACAGCAATCAGAAATCCAAAAGATTAACAATAAGATTTCAGAATTAGACAACTCAATAGAAAGTCATAGCAGCAGAACTGAGGCAATGGAAGTCAGAATTAGTGAGACTGAAGATAAAGCACTTGACACCAACTTATTTGAGGAAAAATCAGACAAAAGGATTAAAAAAAAAGAAGAAACCCTAAGAATTATGTGGGACTCTATCAAGAGGAATAACCTAAGAGTGACTGGAGTACCAGAACAGAGGGGGATAACAGAAAATACAAAGAGAATTGTTGAAGATTTATTGGCAGAAAACTTCCCTGATATCGTGAAAGATGTCAAGATATCTATCCAAGATGCTCATCAACCCCACATAAGGTAGATCCCAAAAGAAAGTCACCAAGGCATATTATAATCTAACTTGCCAAAAGCAAAGATAGAGAGAATTTCAAGAGTGGCTAGGGATAAACGAAAAGTCATCTACACAGGAGAGTCAATAAGACTAAGCTTGGACTACTCAGCAGAAACCATGCAGGCAAGAAGGCAATGGGATGACATATATAAAGACTTGAAGGAAAAAAAAACTGCCAGCCAAGAATTATATATCCAGCAAAACTGTCTCTCAAATATGATGCCAAATTAGGGCATTTCTAGATAAACAGAAATTTAGGGAATTTTCAAAAACCAAACAAAATTACAAGAAATACTAAAGGGATTCCTCTGGTTAGAAAATCAATAACATCAGATAACAACCCAAGACTAGAACACAGGACAGAGCAACCAGGTATCAACCCAGATAGAGAAGTCACAAAAATAAATCAAAGCTAAACACTGAAAATAGTGAAATAGAGATGTCAATCTATAACAGATGACAACATTAAAACAAAAAAGAGGGATAAAAAAATGTAGACATAGATTTTTCATACAGAGAGGAAGTCAAGGTGATATAAAGAAATAAAAGACTGGCTTAAACTTGGAAAAATAGGAGTAAATATTAAAGTAATCACAAAGGAAACTAACAATCCTACACATCAAAATAAAAAACAAGAAAAATATAAAGACTCAGCAAATACAAAATCAACAACAATGAAAAAGATGAAAAGAAAATACATAAAGAAAAATGACCCAGCACAGAAAATTAAGTGAAACAAAGAAACTGTCAACAAGACACAAAAAAAGACATCAAAATGTCAGAACTAAACTCATACCTATCAATAATTACGCTGAATGTAAATGGACTAAATGCACCAATAAAGAGACAGAGAGTGGCAGAATGGATTAAAAAACACAATCCGTCTATATGCTACGTATAAGAAACACACCTTAGACTTAAAGACGCAAACAAACTAAAACTCAAACGATGGAAAAAAATATATCAAGCAAACAACACTCAAAAAAGAGTAGGAGTGGCAATATTAGTCTCTGACAAAATAGACTTTAAAGTACAATCCACCACAAAGGATAAGGAAGGACACTATATAATGATTAAAGGGTCAATACAACAGGAGGACTTAACCATAATATTTACACACCCAATGACAGGGCCCCAAAATACATAAAACAGACTCTAACAGCACTGAAAAGACAGAGAGAGCTTCACAATAATAGTAGGAGACTTCAACATACCACTTTTGGTGAAGGACAGAAAACTCAGAAAGAAGCTCAGTAAAGATACGGAAGATCTAAATGCTACAATCAACTAACCTGATCTTATGGACATATACTGAACACTCCACCCAACAGCAGCCAAGTATACTTTCTTTTCTAACACACTTGGAACGTTCTCCAGAATAGACCACATATTAGGCCATAAAGCAAGCCTTAACAGAATCCAAAGCATCAAAATATTACAAAGCATCTTTTCTGACCATAAAGCTATAAAAGTAGAAATCAGTTAACAGAAAAAGCAAGGAAAAAAAATCAAACACATGGAAACTTAACAACATCTTGCTGAAAAACTACTGGGTTATAGAAGAAAACATTAAGGATGGAATAAAGAAATTCATAGAATCAAATGAGAACAAAAACACATCCTACCAGAACCTCTGGGACACAACAAAAGCAGTGCTCAGAGGTCAGTTTATAGGAATAAATGCACACATCCAAAAAGAAGAAAGGGCCAAAGTCAAAACATTAATCTTACAACTGGAACAAGTAGAAAGAGAGCAGCAAAAGAAGCCCTCGGGTGCCAGAAGAAAGGAAATAAAAAGAATTAGAGCAAAATTAAATGAAATAGAGGACAAACAATTGAAAGAGTTAACAAGACCAAAAGCTCATTCTTTGAAAAAAGATCAACAAAACTGATAAATCATTGGCCAAACTGACAAAGGAAAAACAGGAGCGGAAGAAAATAACCTGTATAAGAAATGAGATGGGCAATATCACAACAAACCCAACTGAAATTAAAAGAATCATAACAGAATACTATGAAAAATTATACTCGAAAAGCTTTGAAAACCTAGAGGAAATGGACAAATTTCTAGAAACTCATTACCTATCTAAACTAACACAAACGGAGGTAGAACAACTAAATAAACCTATAACAAAAGAAGAGATTGAAAAGGTAATTAAATAACTCCCAATGAAAAAAAGCCCTGGCCTAGATGGTTTCACTGGAGAACTCTACCAAACTTTCAAAGAGTTAACACCACTACTACTAAAGGTATTTCAGAGCATAGAAAAGGATGGAATACTCCTAAACTCATTCTATGAAGCCAGCATAACCCTGATGCCAAGACCAGGTAAAGATACCACAAAAACAGAAAATTACAGACCAATATCCCTCATGAACATTGACACAAAAATCCTCAACAAAACTCTAGCCAACAGAATTCAGCAACATATCAAAAAAATAATTCACTATGATTAAGTGGAATTTATACCAGGTATGCAGGGATGGTTCCACATTAGAAAAACAATCAATGTAATCCATCATATTAATATAACAAAAGACAAGAACCACACAATCTTATCAATTGATGCAGAAAAGACATTTGACAAAGTCCAACATTCATTCATGATAAAAACTCTCAATAAAATAGGAATAGAAGGGAAATTCCTCAACATAATTAAGAGCATTTATACAAAGCCAACAGCCAACATCATCCTAAATGTAGAGAGTTTGAAAGCATTCCCCTTGAGAACGGGAAACAGACAAGGATGCCCTTTCTCACCACTCTTATTCAACACTGTGCTGGAGGTCCTAGCCTCACACTACCTAATTTTAGAACCTATTATACCGCCAAGGTAGTCAAAACAGCCTGGTACTGGTACAACAACAGATATATAGACCAATGGAACAGAATTGAAAATCCAGACATAAATTCATCCACCTATGAGCAGCTGACATTTGACAAAGGCCCAAAGTCCATTAACTGGGGGAAAAGACAGTCTCTTTAACAAATGGTGCTGGCATAACTGGATATCCACCTGCAAAAAACTGAAACAAGATCCATACCTCACACCATGCACAAAAATTAACTCAAAATGGATAAAAGACCTAAATATAAAATCGAAAATGATAAAGATCATGGATGAAAAAATTGGGACAACACTAGGAGCCCTAATACATGGCATAAACAGAATATGAACCATAAATAACGATGCACAAACAGCAGAAGAGAAACTAGATAACTGGGAGCTCCTAAAAATCAAACACTTACGCTCATCAAAAGACTTCACCAAAAGAGTAAAAAGACAACCTACAGACTGGGAAAAACTTTTTGGCTATGACAAATCCGATCAGCGTCTAATTTCTAAAATCTACAAGATACTGCAAAACCTCAACAACAAAAAGACAAATAACTCAATTAAAAAATGGGCAAAGGATAAGAACAGACACTTCGCCAAAGAAAACATTCAGGTGGCTAACAGACACATGAGGAAATGCTCACGATCATTAACCATTAGAGAAATGCAAATCAAAACTGCAATGAGATACCATCTCACCCCAACAAGGCTAGCATTAATCCAAAAAACACAAAATAATAAATGTTGGAGAGGTTGTGGAGAGACTGGAATACTTACACACTGTTGGTGGGAATGTAACATGGTACAACCATTTTGGAAATCGATCTGGCAATTCCTTAAAAAGCTAGGAATAGAAGTACCATTTGATCCAGCAATCCCGCTCCTTGGAATATACCCTAGAGAAACAAGAGCCGTCACACGAATAGATACATGCACACCCACGTTCATTGCAGCACTGTTCACGACAGCAAAAAGATGGAAACAACCTAGGTGTGCATCAGCGGACAAATGGATAAACAAATCATGGTATATTCACACAATGGAATACTATGCAACGATAAAGAACAACGATGAATCCGTGAAACGTCTCATAACATGGAGGAATCTGGAAGGCCATTATGCTGAGTGAACACAGTCAGTCACAAAAGGACAAATATTGTATAAGACCACTATTATAAGAACTCAAGAAAAGGTTTAAACACAGAAGAAAACATTTTTTGATGGTTACAAGGGTGCGGTGGGAGCGATAGGGTTATTCACTAACTAGACAGCAGACAAGAATTATCTTAGGTGAAGGGAAGGAGAGCACACACTACAGGGGAAGCCAGCACAACTGGACTAAACCAAAGCTAAGAAGTTTTCTGAACATAACCAAACACTTTGAGGGACAAAGCAGCAGGGGCAGGGGTCTGGGGACTATGCTTTCAGGGGACATCTAGGTCAACTGGCATCACAAAGTTTATTAAGAAAATGTTCTGCATCCTACTTTGGTGAGTGGCGTCTTGGTCTTAAAAGTTAGCAAGCGGCCATCTAAAATGCATCAATTGGTCCCAACCTACCTGGAGTAAAGGAGAATGAAGAACACCAAAGTTACAAGGAAAGTATTAGCCCAAGAGACAGAAAGGGCCACATAAACCAGAGCCTGCATCAGCCTGAGACCAGAAGAACTACATAGTGCCCGGCTACCACCAATGACTGCCCTGACGGAACACAACAGAGAGTCCCTGATAGAGCAGGACAAAAGTCGGTGCAGAACTCAAATTTTAGTAAAAAGCCCAGACTTAATGGTCTGAGACTGGAGGAACCCCAGAGAGCATCGCCCCCGGACTCTCTGTCAACCCAGAACTAAAACCATTCCTGAGGCCAACTCTTCAGACAAAGATCAGACTGGACTGTGGGACATAAAATGATACTCATGAAGAGTGTGCTTCTTAGCTCAAGTAGATAAATGAGACTAAACGGGCAGCTCCTGTCCGGAGGTGAGATGAGAAGGCAGAGAGGGTCAGGAGCTAGTTGAATGGACACGGGAAATCAGGGGTGGAAAGGAGGAGTGTGCTGTCACAGTACAGGAAGAGCAATTAGGGTCACGTAACAATGTATGTATAAATTTTTGCATGAGAGACTAACTTGAATTGTAAACTTTCACTTAAAGTACAATTAAAAAAAAAAAAAGGATTATAGCCATTGAGGGGCCCCGGTGGCTCAGTGGTTAAGAACTTGGCCACTAACCAAAAGGTAAGCAGTTCTAATCCACCAGCAGCTCCTTGGAAACCCTATGGGGCAGTCCTACTCTCTATCTTATAGGGTTGCTATTTCTCGGAACAGACTCAACGGCAACGAGTTTTTACAGCCATGGAAAATCCTATGGAGGGTAGGGTTGCCATGAGTTGGAATCAACTGGACAGCAAAGGGTTTTTGTTTTTTTCATGCAAAGAATAATGACATGAAGATCTTGCCATGACTGGATGCTACTCAGGGTATGTTTAGCTCATCAAACTATTTTCAGGCAATTTTAGCAAGTTTATTCACCTGGGGAAGTCATTTGACCTCTTCCTATCTTGTTTTTTTAATCCAGGTGCAATGTGGGGAAGTAACCCTTTACCTTCTTTCACATAGGGTGATTAAGGATTATTGCCGTTGCAGGAGGCAGGAAAGAAGAAGGGCAGACATTGGCAAAGGCTAACTGACTGGGGCTTCTATGTATCCCCTCCCTGCTCCTGCAGATGCCCTGGACAAAGCACCTGGGGCTACAGGTTCCACCTCAGGAAATTTCTTCCAGCTCCATCTTAAACCACTGACTCTGGTTCAGCTAGCTGTCCAGCCACATCCTGGACCTCTTACAAACTGCCTAGCCCACACAGCCTAACGGCTTTCTTGGAATGGCTTTTTGACCCAAGTTTTTCCCCTGGATGCCAAGGGTTCCCCTGACTCAGTTTCCTTCCCCAGGCTGAAGGTGCCGTACCCCAGGCACCTGTGGCAGCTGACCAGCCCAGCCCTCAGGCCCCAGAACCAGTCACTGAGCCACACTGCTATAACCAAACCACAGCTTCTCATTAAGCCTGTTCTCAGAATCACAGTATGTACACATCCTCATCCCTGCAAATGGGATCTGGCCCAATCAGAAACAGGCCCCTGGTGTCTTTCAAAGGCCACAGAAATCCACACATGTGGAAAGGACCACCGCTGTTAGTTGCTGTGGAGTCAATTCCCATTCATGGTGACCCCACGTGTGCAGAGTAGAACTGCTCCAGGGAGTTTTCAAGGTTGTGACCTTTTGGAGGCAGATCACCAGGCTTGTCCTCCAAGGTGCCTCTGGGTAGATTCAAACCGCCAACGTTTTGGGTAATAGTCTAGTGCTTAACCACTTGTGCCACCCAATGACTCTGGAAGGAACACAGGTAGTCACTAAACCCATCAGGCTTACTGACTCCAACATGAGAGAAGAGAGAAAAAAAAATGCATCCTGCCTGTCTTAGTTGTCTAGGGCTGCTATAACAGAAAAAACCTGCATTATAACCACAGGCATAAAAAAGAAAAAAAAACCAAACCCATTGCCATCGAGATGATTCCAACTCACAGAGACATTACAGGACACAGCAGAACTGCCCCATAGGGTTCCCAAAGGGTGGCTGGTGATTTGAACTGCCAACCTTTTGGTCAGCAGCTATAGCTCTTAACCGCTGTGCTACAAGGGCTCCACAGAAGTTAAGATTTACAGCACATATTTATGGGGGACATAATTCAATCCATAACACTGCCCAACTGAGCTTGGCTTCTGCCACTCTCTTCTTCTCAAAGCCATGGGGCCCATGTGCTCAGGGTGGAATCTCTTATAGGGACAGTACAGATCCATAAGCTATTGTTAATGATGCACCAAAAAATAGCAAGGTAGACACAGATCCATGGGAACATTCCAGTTCCCACCCTACCAATTTGTTTAGTTGTTCAAATAGAGGCTCTTACACCAATAAAGAGTTTCTGGTTTTTTGTTTAACTGGCATTGAGATAAGAGCCCTGGTGGTGCAGTGGCTAAAGCACTCATCTGCTAACTAAAGGCCAGCGGTTTGAACCTACCAGCTGCTCTGAGGCAGAAATATGTGGCAATCCACCTCCGTAAAGATTAAAACCCTTGGAAACCCTAGAGGGCAGTTCTACTCTGTCCTACAGCGTCCCTATGAGTGGGAATCAACTGGAGGGCAGTGGATATGAGTTTTTGGCATTGAGATCACAAAGAAAGAAAGAATACTGTGTATCTTTTGAGCAAGACAGTGACATACCAGCCACTAGGTGAGCAGATATGGAATTGGCCATAATTGCCCCATCTCTGCTCACAGGCAGCCTATGACTAGCTACAAAACACCAATTAAGGACCCCCTAGCTACTTCCTGGAGCTGCTCACAGTGAATGTGGCCCCAAACTCTGAGTTCCCACCATTGGCTTCCACCATGAGACCACAGCTACATAACACGCTTCCTCTGCCTCATGATTTAAAGACATTCTGGCCTTGAGTAACCAAAGTTGTCTTTGGACTCTCCAACAACACATATTACCCACGATCCAAGACTCTCCCAGCAAGGGAAAGGAGGAGGGGAGGACTGCCATTTATGGAGCACTTACTCTGTGTTCGGGAAGCAGCAGCCCACGGCCTCGGTGACCAACACAGGTCAAGCCACTAGCTGCTCTGATCTAAAATGGGTGGTTCCCCTCATTGCAAACATCTGTAGAGGCCATCTCACCCAAACAGGGCCAGTCTAAAAACTTGGTGCCTGAACCCATGCTGGTGTCCCAAACCCAGCAAAGATCATCCAAGCAGCAGCTAGAGGATCCTCCACTGAGGCTGCTATCAACCTCTGAAGCAACTGTAAAAATAAATGAAATAAAACATCAATCGTAGAATCTAAGAGGTGGGTACCTGGGTGTTCACTACACAATTCTTTCAATGATTCTGTATGTTTGACTATTTTCCTAACAAAATAATGGAAAACAATCTAAAAATTAAAGGAAGTGCTTCACAAAGATGAACACTTTTAGCAGAAGCAGAAAAACCCTGTTTCCTAAAGCGAGGGGCTTTTCAGACCCTTTTAAAGCAAAAGAGGCTGCCTCCCATCACTGCAACAATGAACTCTGGTTTCCAGACTGACAGCAACAACGGCCCACAACTAGTACTTTACAAACAGCAACAACGGCCCACAACTAGTACTTTACAAACAGCGGCTGTTACAGAAAGGAATCTAATGGAGCCCACTCAGCATGAGCCCACTTCAGAAGGTGGGAGCCACTGAAAGCAGAAAACCTCAGCGTGACAGCTCTCTTCCCCCTTACCCCAGGCCTAACTCGCCACCCCAGCCGCATTAGGCAGATGGCAGAGGAGTTAAGCTTGCTGCAGAGGCAACCACAAACCAGGCAGTGGCAGGCCAGGAGGCTACTGGGCAGATTAAGGCCTGATCCTCTGCCCCTAAAGGCCCCTGACCCATTTCTCGGTGAAGAGGAAACGGCTGTGGTAAGCGAGGGGCAGAGGCTGTGGCCAACACTAGCAGTTTCAACAAGTGCTCTATTTTTTTTTTTTTTCCTGCAAGGGCAGTCAATGAAAATGATGAAGATCGACAAGAGGTATAAGAGGATACAGAGCATTAACAGGGAGCCATGTGGGAACGAGTCAATCAAACGTGTTTTTCTTAGCCTCGGTTTCGAATAGCACGGACTCTTGCCCAAGTCCAGTGCAGCTACACCAGAGACAATTCACAGGCCACCCAACAGATGTTTCAGTTAAGATCACCTGGGGGCTTTCTCGAGACCCTGCACTTGGTAACAGGGGCAGAAGGAAAAGGGAATCAGTTTTGGCAGAGATGGCGTGGGACAAACAAGACGACCCTCCTAGGATGAAGGGAGGTACCAGGTACCAGCGGAGTCCCGCAAAGTGAAGGTCTGGACAGTCCCGGCCCAGCTGAGCCAAAAACTACGTTTACGAGGTCAGCAGCTGCTTGGACAATGTAAACAGGAACTCAGGGGGCTGCCCTCCTGTCCCTAAAGGATCTCGGGCTTGTTCTGAGACCACACATGGTGGGCTCGTTTGCGGCTTCTCGGCCGTCGGGGTCGTGGAACTAGTGTTTGGAGTCTGTTTTTCTAACCGACAACCAGAGACAGCTTGGGGTCCCCGACCAGTCCCAGCGCGCGGAGCTTCACTAGCCCGAGGTGCTTCCCAGGCCGGCTGGGCAGGGGCGGGGGCCCAGGATGGGCAAAGGCGGCAAGGGCAACAGGTGACAGCCGCGCCCGGCGGGAGGCTCCCCGATCCGGCGCCGAGCTCAGCCCTGGCGCCCCCAGAGCCCGGCCGGCCCCCTGCGGCACTTACGCGCTCGTGGGTCCACGGCCGGGCAGAACCGAAACTTTCTGTGGCCCAGCGGAACACAACCGGAGCGCAGCACGAGCGGCCATGACGCGCACACTGGGGCGCGGATGGGCGTGGACTACCACTCCCGGCATGCTCAGCAGGGCCGGAGCCTACAACTCCCATCGGACCCCACGGGCAGGTGGCCTCGGACTACGATACCCGGCATGCTCCATAAAGTCTAGGTTTACAACGCCCGCCCCCTTCGGGGCGCCGGCGCTTGGTTAACCCTTGCAATCGCGGGGGACGTATGTGCCCACAAATCGTCATCCGGGGTCTTCAGAGCAGCGCTGCACATGTGTGTCTATCAAGCACTCGAAATTTGGCTACTTCGAGTTGAGTTGTGCATGTGCTGTGCGTGTAAAATCGCCCTAGATTTCAAAGAGTATGAATAAAGAATGTAAAATATTTCGTTAATTGTTTTACATTGATTACATGTTGAAATGATAATATTTTTGCTATATTGGGCTGAAAATATGATTATATTGCGCCGGGCCTAACGTCTCATCTTTTGAATCCCCCTCATTTCTTAACACAGGGCCCTACGTAAAATCAGTGCTCAAAAAAAAAAAAAAAAAAAAGTGTAATGACTGAACTACCACCACTCCTTCTGCCTGGTCTCCGCCTAATTTCTGTTTATAAATTGTGCATTGGAAGCACTCTGAAGCTGGACTCAATAGAACAAAATATATTCAATTAATGATGTCAACCAGGGAGAAAATATAGACGAGCCACAGCGCATGGAGTACTACACTTCAGCCTGTGACCAGACGTCATTCCTCAGCTTTGCCCCTGCCATCCCCTTCCTCTCTGTCCTAATTCTCACCATTTAAGCTGGAAACACCTCTCTGCCTCACAGGACTTGGCTAGTGGTTTACAGTCAGGAGCCATGGTCCCAACGTTACAGGTGGAGATGGAAGGGACTGGGCTGAGGAGAGGAAATAGATTTCTTAGTTAATTTTAGACTCTGGCATCTCATTAAAAACCCAAAACCAAATCCGTTGCCGTCAACTTCATTCTGACTCATAGCGACGCTATAGGACAGAGTAGAACTGCCCCATAGGGTTTCCAAGGAGCGGCTGGTGGATTCCAACTGCGGACCTTTTGGTTAGCAGCAGAGCTCTTAACGACTGTGCCCCCAGGGCTCCTCTGGGATCTCATCGGTCATCTTTTATAAACTAGACATAGATAAGACAATGAGTCAGATGATAAAGTAATTGGTTTGGGTGGAGTTGGCCGGTAAAGGGAGGTGCTTTCCATTCTCCCTGTTACGGTAAAGGAAAACTGGAAGAAAAAAAGAGGAGGAGAAGGGGAAGGAGATGGAAAAGATTGGGGCGGGGGCAAAGACAAAAGTCATTAATCTAGTGGCCTAAGAATAATCATTGATCCAACCACAGTCTGAACAATTTTATATTAGGGATTAGCAATGGGGGAGATTTTAATGTCAATTCAACACCCTTGTTTGAAATTTAGACCGAAAAGAAGTTTCGTGAAAAGGAAGAGACAAACATAATATTTACTGAGGACCTACAGTATGCCAAGGTCTCTGGATGGTGCAAATGGTTAAGCATTTAACTGTTAACCTAAAGGTTGGTGGTTTGAACTCACCCAGCTGCACTGTGGAAGCAAGTCATGGCCATCTGTTTCCACGAAGACTACAGCCAAGAAAAGCCTATGGAGCAGTTCTACTCTGTAACACATGGAGTCGCCTTGAGTTGGAATCAGTTGGAATTGACTGGACAGCAATAGTTTTTTTTTTTTTTTTTTTTGGTTTTGATGATATGCCAAACCCTAACCAAAAAAAAAAAAAAAACCCATACATTATTATATTTAAAACACCCAGCACCTCTATGATGTGGGTAGCATTAATTATTCCCATTTTATAGATGAGGAGGCTGAGGCTGAGGGAATTGTCCAAGTTCACCCAGTCAGTAAACTGTGGAGGCTAAGGTAGAGCTGGGGGCTCCTTTGAAGTCCTCTGTCCACCCACCACACCGCCTCTTAGACACAGGGTAGTAGGTTAAAAAAAGATCACTAATATTCTGTCACTTTAACTTGGATTTCCTTTGTAGACAAAGCTGACTGTCTCAAATTATAATCTTTTAAACAAACTCAGCATATTCTGTGTTCTGATGTGAATACACATTAGGTAAAGAGACCAGATTCAAAGTTGCCAAAAACCAGCAGCTCTTCTTCTTTCCAGCCTTTACAAACATCAGAAGAGACTATTCCTCACAGGAAGCCTACCGTGCCCAACACCTCCCTGAGGGAAGAGGCTCTTGGAAGAGTTTCTCCCATTCTTTAAGCACTTTGTCTGTGCAGGGCCCCATTTCACACATGTTTTAGTTTCACCCTCTCATCAGCCTCATGACACATAATTACCCCCATTAAACAGGAGCAAACTGAGATTTAGCGAGGTTAAATAACTTGTGCAAGGTCAAAAGCTATTAGCGGTGGAGACAGATTCTGAACCTCGGTCTATCTGACTACAGAGTTCAAGCCGTTAACTACTGTGCAGCTCCTTATAAGTGAGGTAGCCATGTTTTCTGCCAGGAAGCCCCCTTCTGGTCCCTGCTAATCAGACCTGGGGTGAATATCAGATGTGCAGGTGGTATGGCAGCTTGCTTGCCACATGATTGAATGCGTAGTTGTGAATAAACCAAATACAGCTTTTCCATTGCCAAACAGAATTTGATTTTTTTTTTTAGTCTATAACAGAGAGTTAGCACTAAAAGACCCATTTATGTGGTTTTTCCAAAATAAAAGAATATTTTGCACAAAGGTGAATTTGAGCCCTCATCCCTTACGAGATAAATGAACTGCTCATGACTGTGAAATGATAAATCTCCAACTACAACTCCTTCCTAGGCTTCTGCTAGGGGCTCAGTTTTAAACAGTAAAAGGTTCCCAACATGCTTGGCCGCTAACCAAAAGGTTGGCAGTTCGAGTCCACCCAGAGGTGCCTCAGAAGAAATACTTGGCAATCTACTTCTGAAAAATCAGCCATCGTAAACCCTACGGAGAACAGTTCTACTCTGACACACATGGGGTCACCATGAGTCAGAGTTGACTCAATGGCAACTAGTTTTTGTAAAAGTCCTGTGGTATAAAAGGCCTGTGATATTATCTTTTTTTGTTTTTGTTTAACCCTGTATTTTTAAAACTTATTTGACCACAGAGCCCTATGTTTTTCATGAAATATCCATTAATACCCAGGGAACTAACTGTCTTTTGGAAAGCATGTCCATATAATTTATTGCCAAATCAAAACACCATTGAGAGGGAAGGGAGACGAGATTGATATCCACACTGGGACAACAGGGCTCTCCAGGGTGGACAGGAAGCATGGTTACCCTACAGTTTGCCACTAATTAACTGGCCCAGCTCCTAGCCAACGTAGCAGCTTCAAGACCACTGTGGTCCCACCCAGCTCCGCTTCTCTGCCAGCCTAGGTCTTAGCCAGCACCTCTCAGGTACAGCTTTTTCAGCTAACCAGCCCAGCTCTTAGCTGGCAGCGCTCTCAGCTGCAGTGTTTTTTTTTTTTTTTTTTTTTTTGTCTGTTTGTTTGTTTGTTTTTAGGCTGGGAGTGGCCTCCATGTCCCAAAAAATCTAATCAAACTTCCTCGTATTACATATGAAGAAATTATGGCCTAGACATGTTAATAAGTTTATAAAAGAAGGCACAGTGTGGCAATCTGAAGACTTAGGCTTGACTCCTGACTGTGTGACTTTAGGTAATTTTCTGACCCCTCTGTGCTTCACCTTCTTCATCTATAAAAAGGAGGTAATAATAGTGATTTCAAATGGCTTTGTGAGCTAAGACAAGTCAAACACTATCAAAGTACCTGATAAAAATTTGTTGTTGTTAGTTGCCATTGAATCAGCCCCTGGAGCGTGGTGGCCTCAAGCACAATGAGGTTGAACCATTATGACCCATTGCGGTTTCACTGGCAGATTTTCAAAAGTAGATTGCTAGGCCTTTCTTTTTAGTCTGTCTTAGTCTGTAAGCTGTGCTAAAACATGTTCATCCTCATAGCAACATTCAAGTCTCCACTGACAGACAAGTGGTAGCTGTGATGAGGGTCATAGTCCAGGAGTCAAACATAGGTCCCCTAAGTGGAAGTCGAGTTGTTCTTGTTAGATGCCATTGAGTCAATTCCAGATTATAGTTACCCCATGTACAACAGAACAAAACACTGCCCAGTCTTGTGTCACCCTCACAATCATTGCTATGCTTCCGCCCATTGTTGTAGCCACTGTGTCAATCCATCTTGTTGAGGGTCTTCCTCTTTCGCTGACCCTCTACTTTACCAAGCATAATGTCTTACACCAGGGACTGGTCACTCCTGATATGTCCAAGTACATGAGGCAAAGTCTTGCTATCCTTGCTTCTAAGGAGTATTCTGGCAGTACTTCATCCAAGAAAGATTTGTTCATTCTTCTGGAAGTCCATGGTATATTCAACATTTTTTGCCAACATCATAATTCAAAGGCAGCAATTCTTCTTCAGTCTTCCTTATTGATTGTCCAGCTTTTTGCATGTATACGAGGTGATTGAAAATACCATGGCTTGGGTCAGGTGCACCTTAGTCCTCAAAGTGACATCTTTGCTTTTCAATACTTTAAAGAGGTCTTTTGCAGCAGATGTGCCCAATGCAATATGTCGTTTGATTTCTTGACTGCTGCTTCCGTGGGCTTTGATCGTGGATTCAAGTAAAATGAAATCCTTGACAACTTCAACCTTTTCTCCATTTATCATGATGTTGCTTGTTGGTCTAGTTGTGAGGATTTTTGTTTTGTTTTGTTTTCCTTACGTTGAGGTATAATCCATACTGAAGTCAGCAGTCTTTGATCTTCATCAGTAAGCGCTTCAAGTTCCATTCAAGTGGAACATTGTCTGATATAATGCTGGAAGATGAGCCCCTCAGGTTGGAAGTCACTCAAAATATGACTTGGGAAGAGCTGTCTCCTCAAAGTAGAATTGACCTTAATGACATGGATGGAGTACAGCTTTCGGGACCTTCATTTGCTGAGGTGGTATGACTTAAAATGAGAAGAAACAGCTGCAAACATCCATCAATAATTGGAATGTGGAATGTACAAAGTATCAGTCAAAAAAAAATGAAAGTTGTAAAAAATGAAATGGAATGCATAAAGATCGATGTTCTAGGCATTAGTGAGCTAAAATGTACTGGTACTGGCAATTTTTAATTGAACCCTCATATGGTATACTATATTAGGAATGACAAATTGAAGCAGAATGCCATCACATTTGTCGTCCAAAAGAACATTTCAAGATCTGTCCTGAAGTACAACACTATCAGTGATAGGATACTATCCATACGTCTACAATGAAGACCAGTTAATATGACTATTATTCAAATTTGTGCACCAACCAGTAATGCCAAAGATGAAGAAATTGAAGATTTTTACCAACTTCTGCAGTCTGAAATTGATCAAACAAGCCATCAAGATGCATTAATAATTACTCGTGATTGGAATGCAAAAGTTGGAAACGAAGAAGGATTGGTATTTGAAAAATATGGCCTTGGTGATAAAAACAACGCCGGAGATAACATGATAGAATTTGGCAAGACCAACAACTTATTCATTGAAATACCTTTTTTTCAACAACATAAATGGCAGCTAGCCATGTGAACCTTGCTGGATAGAATACACAGGAATCAAATCAACTATTTCGGTGGAAAGAGATCATGGAGAAGCTCAATATCATCAGTCAGAACAAGACCAGGGCCTGCCTGTGGAACAGATCATCCATTGCTCATATGCAAGTTCCAGTTGAAGCATCAGAAAATTGAAACAAGTCCACAAGAGCCAAAATACAACCTTGAGTATATTCCACCTGAATTTAGAGGTCATCTCAAGAATAGATTTGATAGATTGAACACTGACGACTGAAGACCAGACGAGTTGTGGAATGACATCAAGGACATCATATATGAAGAAAGCAAAAAGTCATTAAAAAGACTGGAAGGAAAGAAAAGACCACATGGGTGTCAGAAGAGACTCTGAAATTTGCTTGTGAATGTCAAGTAGCTGAAGCGAGAAGAAGAAATGATGAAGGAAAACCGCTGAACAGAAGATTTCAAAGGGCAGCTCAAAAAGACAGAGTAAAGTATTATAATGACAAGTACAAAGGCCAGGAGTTAGAAAACCAAAAAGGAAGAACATGTGTGGCATTTCTCAAGCTGAAAGAAATGAAGAAAAAATTCAAGCCTTGAGTTGCAAAATTGAAGGATTCTATGAGCAAAATAACAGTACATCAACAGGGAACTGCCAGAAATTCAAGCCAGAGTCAGAAGAGGATGTGGAACAAGGGATATCATTGCTGATGTCAGATGAATCTTGGCTGAAAGCAGAGAATACCAGAAACATGTTTGCCTGTGTTTTATTAACTATGCAAAGGCATTCAGCTATATGGATCATAACAAATTATGGATAACATTGCATAGAATGGGAATTCCAAAACACTTAATTGTGCTCATGAGGAACCTGTACAATGGACCAAGAGGCAGTCCTTCAAACAGAACAAGGAGATACTGTGTGTTTTAAAATCCGGAAAGGTGTGTGTCAGGGTTGCATCCTTTCACCATACTTAATTTGTATGCTGAGCAAGTAATCAGAGAAGCTGGACTACATGAAGAATTCGGCATCAGGATTGGTGGAAGACTCCTTAACAACCTGTACTAAGCAGATGAGAAAATCTTGCTTGCTGAAAGTGAAGAGGGCTTGAAGCACTTACTGATGAAGATCCAAGACTACAGCCTTCAGTATGGATTACACCTCAACAACAGAGAAGACAAAAATCCTCACAACTGGACCAACATGCAGCATCATGATAAATGGAGGAAATGTTGCAGTTGTCAAGGATTTCATTTTACTTGGATCAACAATCAACACCCATGGAAGCAGCAGTCAAGAACTCAAACTACGTATTGCATTGGGCACATCTGCTGCAAAAGACCTCTTTAAAGTGCCGAAAAGCAAAGATGTCACTTTGAAGACTAAGTGTCCCTGACCGAAGTCATGGTATTTTCAATTGTCTCATATGCATGCAAAATCTGGACAATGAATAGGGAAGACTGAAGAAGAATTGCTGCCTTTGAATTATGGTGTTGGCAAAGAATATTGAATATACTATGAGCTGCCAGAAGAAAGAACACATCCGTCTTGAAAGAAATATAGCCAGAGTGCTCCTTGGAAGCATCTCAGGTACTTTGGACATGTTATCAGGAGGGACCAGTCCCTCCTGATGCTTGGTTAGGTAGAGGGTCAGCAATAAAAAGGAAGACCTTTGATGAGATGGATTGAAACAGTGGCTGCAACAATAGGCTCAAACATAGCAAAGATTGTGAAGATGGCACAGGACTGGGCAGTGTTTCATTCTGTTGGACATAGGCTCACTGTGAGTTGGAACCAACTTGACAGCTCCTAACAACAACAACAACATAGGCAAAATATTGAATGATGCAGGAAGTATGATAAGAAGATGGAAGGAATACACAGAGACATTGTACCAAAAAGAATTGGTTGACATTCATCCATTTGAGGAAGTAGCACATGATCAAAAACCAATGGTGCTGAAGGAAGAATCCCAAGCCGTACTGAAGGCACTGGTGAAAAACAAGGCTCCAGGAATTGACAGAATGCCAACTGAGATGTTTCAACAAATGGATGCAGCACTGGAGGTGCTCACTTGTTTATGCCAAGAAATTTGGAAGGCAGCTACCTGGGCAACCAACTGGAAGAGATCCATATTTGTGCCCATTCCAAAAAAAGGTGATCAAGCTGAATTCGGAAACTATTGAATAATACCACTAATATAAAATGCCAGAAAAATTTTCCTGAAAATAGTTCAAAAAATGGTTGCAGAGTACGTTGACAGGGAACTGCCAGAAGAGGATTCAGAAAAGGACGTGGAATGAGGAATATCATTTGTGATGTCAGATAGATCTTGGCTGAAAGCAGAGAATACCAGAAACATGTTTACCTGTGTTTTATTAACTACACAAAGGCAATTTGACTGTGTGGAGAATAACCAATCATTGATAACATTGCAAAGAATGGGAATTCCGGAACACTTAATTGTGCTCATGAGGAAACTGTACATAGACCAAGAGGCAGTCATTCAAACAGAGCAAGGGGATATCTAATGGTTTAAAATCAGAAAAGGTGTGGGTCATGGCTGTATCCTTCCACCATACTTATTCAATCTGTATGCTGAACAAATAATCTGAGAAGCCAGACCACATGAAAAAAACATGACATCAGGATTGGTGGAAGACTCATTAACAACCTGAGCTACGCAGATGACACAAACTTGCTTGCTGAAAGCAAAGAGGACTTGGAATACTTAATGATGAAGGTCAAAGACTACAGCCTTCAGTACGGATTATGCCTCAACATACGGAAAGCAAAAAAAAAAAAAAAAAAAAAAATCCTCACAACAGGAAGAATAAGCAATATCATGCTTAATGGAGAAAAGGTTGAAGTTGTCAAGGATTTCATTTTACTTGGATCCACGATCAATACCTATGGAAGCAGCAGTCAAGAAATCAAACAACATATTGCATTGGGCAAATCTGCTGCAAAAGACCTCTTTAAAGTGTTATAAACCAAAGATGTCATTTTGACTACTAAGGTGCACCTCAAGCCATAGTATTTTCTATCATGCAAAAGCTGGTCAATGAGTAAGGAAGACCAAAGAAGAATTACTGCCTTTGATTTATGGTGTTGGTGAAGGATATTGAATATACCATGGACTGCCAGAAGAAGGAACAAATCTGTCTTGGAAGAAATACAGCCAAAAGTCTCTTTAGAAGTGAGGATGGCAAGACTTTGTCTTATTTTAGACATGTTATTGGAAGGACCAGTAACTGGAGAAGGACATCATGCTTGGGAGAGGGTCAGCGAAAAAGAGGAAGACCTTCAATGAGATGGATTGACACACTGGCTGCAACAATGGGCTCAAACATAGCTACGATTGTGAAGATGTTGCAGGATGGGGCAGTGTTTCGTTCTGTTGTACATCAGGTCGCTATGAGTTGGAACCGACTGGACGGCACCTAACAATAACAACGATTTCCCAAGAGCACCACTGTTTCATTCAGCAGATCTTTTGGCCTGGTCAGGGAGTAGTTGTACTGAGTTTGGTGTGGGGTCTGATCATATTGCTTGTCAAAGGCTTCTCCTAAATGACTTTGGGTGGGCACCAAAAAAACTAACCCAAACCCACTGTTGTCAAGTCAATTCTGACTCATAGCAACCCGTAGGGTTTCCAAGGTTGTAAATCTCTACGGAAGCAGGCTGCCACATATTTCTCCCGTAGAGCTGCTGGTGGTTTCGAGCCTCCAACTTTTCGGTTAGCAGTCGATCCCTTTAACCACAGCACCACCAGGGCTCCTTGGGTGGGCACAGTGGTATAATATCCCTGGTTTCCTCTCTTGGTGGCTTAGACTCAGCAAGGCTGGGCAGTAGTGAAACCTCAGCAACCTCTTTCTTATATGTGGTGGCCATTTGTTGATTTGGTAGCTGGACTCCTTCCTTAGTTTGGGGGAATTTCCACCACATGAGTCTTTGTGTGAGGCAGAGCCCACTTTCCCTCCAGGAGCCAAGGAAGTCAGAGCTGGATTCTCCAACTCTACTGAGGCCAGAGTGTGGGCATGTGGCCCCAGCTCAGTCTGTGAGCGTCATTCACCTGTTCTCCGGAGTGGCGATGGGACAAGGCTTTCTGGAATTGCTTGCTGAAACCTCTGGCTTCTGGGGCAGTTGTGCCAGAGACTGGCTTAGTCCTGACTGTTTCTGCTAGCCTGCCAGCAATTTTGTGAGCTGCCAAACATCTTTTCTTCTTCTTTGACGATAAACTGTTCTGTATTTTATCTTTCCCTTAATTTTTTATGTATTCCCTTTCTCCCTTTCTAGCTCTCTCCCTTTCTATCTCTCTCTCCCCCTTTTTCTCTCTCTCACTCTTTCTTTCTTTCTTCTTCTTTCTGGGTTTATTGAACTACCTGTGATCTAGTTGCAGACATCATGAGTCTGTACCCTGATGTACCTCCAACACAATCACTATGCAATCATGCCCAATATCTTTTCAATACATGTCCTTTCTGCCATGTCAGCTAGAGGAGGTTTCTATTGCTTATAGCTAAGAGCCCTGATGGATACATCCCATGTCTGGTGATAAAGTATGATGTGATAGAAAGAGTAAGTGTTTGGGGACGAGACAGACCCAAGTTGAAAATCCTTGGTCTGGCTCTAACTGATTCTGTGAGCTCGGGTGAGTCATTTCTCTCGCCAAATCTCTCTTTTCTTGTCTAGGTAGCAGGCTTAATAGCCACCTTGCAAAGCTGTTGTGGAAAATGTGGCATTATATGTGCCAGGCACGTAGCACAGTGCCTGGCCCATAATAGATGCCCAATAAATATTTGTTGCGTGAACTACTGGATGATTAAATGCCCTATATCAGTGGTTCTCAGACTTGGCTGCACACTAGAGCTACAGGTTAGCTTTTAAAAATCCCCATGCCAGGTTTCACCCCAGACCAATTACATCAGAATACCCAGGCACCAATAGTTTTTCAAGCTCTCCATGGGGGGTAAGATGCAGCCTAGTTTGGAATGTGATCTCTTTGAGCCTTGATGGCCTTCTCAGTCAAACTAGAGAAAATAGTAGAAACTTCACAGGGCGGTTGTGAAATGTGGCTATGTATGGACCCAGCACGTATCAGGTTTCACTAAATGTCAGCTTCCAATCTCCTGTGCTTGTCTTTAGTTAGGTGCAGCCTTCTGTGTAGGGGAAGTAGACACTGAACTTCATGGAGAGTTCTGCCGTGCACTGGAATTCCCCTCCCACCCATTTGAACTTGTGCCCTAAGCTATAGATTTGAAGAACCTCATGGAAATGCAACCCATGACATTATAGACACATAGACTTTTGTTTTTAATCACTGTTTGAAAGATCACTGAGTTCAACCCTCTCCAGTTGAGATGCGGAAACAAGCTCCAAATGAGCGGAAGTGGCTCACTAAGGACCCAGAGAGGGTGATTTCCTACATTTGTGGGTCTCCTCTAAATATGAAATAGAAGATGCTTTGACAAATTACCAGTGTTCAGTGTTTTTTTTTTTTTTTCTTTTTCTTTTTTAACCCACATTATCCTTACTATTTGAAAAAATCTAAGAGGCAGATTATTGAACCAGTTATAACCAAAGTGGTGGTGGTGGTGGGGGGGCAGATAAAGGCAGGTACTTCCTACCTCAAACTCAAAGTTCATTGTAGAATGCTTTGGAATAGTTTTAATGACACGTTTGTGTGCATTTCCAGCTGTGTGGACAGTCAAGCCATGTCATTTTCTCTCCATCATGTCTTGTTGGAAGAAGGACAGGAATTAATTGGGACTGGAGTAATCTTACTAATCCCAGAATGGGAATAACTAGAGGGTGACCAACCTGAAAGTGAGCCTCATTCATGTTTGTGGTCTCATTACCCCTGCCCCCACCCCCAACCCAGGCTTTGTACTGCTGTTGCACAGAGAAGGCACTCCACAAATTTGACCAAGGGACCACCTAGACGTCTGCACCCCTCTCATCCCCCACAATCACCTACAATCACCCAATTCCCCATGCCCATCTTATGTCCATTTCTTCCCTCTAAGCATGAGAGATGTTCAAAGTTGATATTCTGACATTGTCAAAGTCAAGGAACTGGGCTGACCTTGTCCTCCTTTGGTTCCTCTGGCCACATTTCTTTTTGTAGAGGGGCCAGTGGGAGGGTAGGAGGAGGCTGCAACAAACAACCCCACACCTAAAATCTGAGCTAGGCCCAAGGTGAAGAGGAGAGCTCTATAGACAGTATAACTTGGTAATGAGTTGGATAACCCTTCTTCCCCTTCCCAAACTTTCCCCTCAAATTCCCAAAGTACGTCCCACCAAGTTTTCAGGATGCCTGAAATTCCCACCAGGAAGCAGTAGTATTCCTTCCAGTTGGAGGGCTATATCTCTGGAAGGTCCTTGTTCAGACAAAAACGGGTCATGAGACAGAAGAAAGCCTTGGACTTAGAGACAGAAGACTTGCATGCCAGGCCAGGCAAGAGATGGAGGACAGAAAACTGAGCCATGGAGCACTCAAGACAATTTTAACCTCCTGGGCAATTTTGCCCAAGGTTTTAATTGAGCTAGTTTCCCATCATCCTGACCCACACAGACTTTATTCTCCAATCCCCCTGCTGTATCCTTTACCACAAATCCTAAACCAGATATCCCATAAGCAGAGAGGTTTTAGGAATCATAATGCTCTTGAGTAGAAATCAGGGAACATAATCAATCAGAGGTAAATTAATACATGCTAATCTTTAATTTGTGCATAAAACACAGCGAGGCTTTCTGTTTTTATGAGATGATTATGTTACTGATTCATATTTGTCTGAGCCTGAATGGTTTAAAAAACAAGCACTTCTATATACATGATCTCACACACCCCATCATGTGGGCAGAGTCTGTGTTGTTGGATTATTGGTATCTCTACAGTTTTATGGATGAGAAAGCTGAAGCTCAGAGAGGCCCAAGGTCACCAAAAACAGTTGCCATCAAGTTGATTCCGACTCAGGGTGACCCCATATGTGTCAGAGTAGAACTGAGCTCCAGAGGGTTTTCAATGGCTGACTATTTAGAAGTAGATCTCCAGATCTATCTTCTGAGGTACCTCTGTGTGGACCTGAACCACCATCCTTTCAGTTAGGAGGGGTGGACTTGAACCTCCAACCTTTCAGTTAGCAGCTGAGCTGGTTGCCCGTTTGCACCATCCAGGGACTCTTCCAAGGTCACAGTGGGTAAGTAAAAGAACTTGGAATTGGGGTTTAAGTCCAGGGCTCAAATCCCATGAGCCTTCTCAGTCTACTTTGGGGGTCTATTCTACTGGACTTTCCATACTCTGGGCCTCTTTGTCCCATCAGAGGCAGATTTCACAAAAGAGAGCTTTCAGAAATTCAGCAAAGCTTAACTCCAAATGAACCAGGAGATGTTGGGGCTGGTGGACCCTAAAGACAAGGTTCTTGGGAAGCCTACTGGGTGGGTACCTGATGCTGACCAGAAGACGTAATGTAGGCAAGTGTAAAATGAGAAAATGGAACAGAAAAAAAAATGTCTTGTGTTCACCTGCTCAACTAATCACAAACATTGCTGGGTACAGAGGGAAATTCTAGAAATATGAAACTCTGGATTTGTGCCCTGAGGAACTTCCAGTTCATCTGAGGTCTGGGGCTGCCTGGACTGGGAAACATGCTCTTGTGCAGAGATCAGTGAGGTCCTCTCTTCCTGATTTTGTCTGAGGGAGCCCTGGAGGTGCAAATGCTATGAACAGGATCTTCCCTAGGAACTCCCGTGGATTTTTTTTAAGTTCCAGAAGTGGCAAGAGGTCTGTAGCCCTGTGTCCAAGGCACCTGTTTATGACTGGCTAATGGGACTGCCCTGGAAGAGTCCAGCTGAGGTGGAACAGTGGTTTCAGTGGGCGGTTGGAAGGGAAGGGCAGGAGATTTGTGGCCAGTAATGGTTGTGGTCAAAGAATGTCTTGTAGAGTTTGGTCACTCATGTGCAGCTCTCTGGCTGCTCCTTTTCAGCAGTCTCACCCACACTGCCTCTGTCTTCCCATTCATACCTCTCTTCCTTTGTGCCTCTTTCCTTGGATTCTTTTTTTCCTTCTAATTTATTTATTTTTTTATTGTACTTTAGATGAAGGTTTACAGAACAAATAGTTTCTCATTAAACCATCAGTACACATATTGTTTTATGAGATTGGTTAACAACCCCACGACAGGTCAACACTCTCCCTTCTCAACCTTGGAGGACCTTTTTTTTTTTTTAGTGAAAATATACATAGCCAAAATTACATCATTTCAAAAGTTTCTACATGTACAATTCATTGACATTGATTACATTCTTCCAGTTGTGCTGCTATTCTCACCATCCTTTTCCAAATTATTCTATCACCATTATCTTCAACTTACTGCCCCTTAGGCTTCCCATTAAGCCTTTAGAGTTGCTGCTGTCAGTTTTATCTCACATAGATAATTATTTTATTTTGTACCTTAGATGAAGGTTTACAGAGCAAATAATTTCTTATTAAACAGTACACATATTGTCCTATGACAATGGTTAACAATCCCACGGCATGTCAACACTGTCCCTTCTCAACCTTGGGTTCCCTACCACCAGCTTTCCTGTCCCCTCCTGCCTTCTAGTCCTTGTCCCTGGACTGGTGTGCTTCATTAGTCCTGTTTTGTTTTATGAGGCTGTCCAATCCCTGGGTGAACAGTGAACCTCGGGAGTGATTTCACTAATGAGCTTAAACGGCGTCCGGGGGCCATACTCTCAGGGTTTCTCCTGTCTGTCAGGCCAGTAAATCTGGTCCTTTTCTGTGAGTTAGAATTTTGTTCTACATCCTAAGAGAAGAACATTTTCAACAGAAAGTGGTGAATATGAAATGTCAGCTCAATATCCACCTTAAAAGGACAAAGTTTTGGAGGATGCTTCAACCAACAAGGCTTCACCAAGGTGCGTATTTACATATCTGGACCTTCAAAGTTGGACTGTTGGCATCTTGAGGGTGGGAGCTCATCTCACTAATCTTTGTATCCCACAAATAAATGCTTAGTGCAGAGGGTAGCACTTATTATATTCATTCCCTCAATGAAATATTTACTGAATAAACATTCATGTGCCAGGAACTGGAGCTACCATACAGAACATGTCTCCAATCTAGTGGTGGGTTTTTAGGATCCAGATTTTGTTGTGACTGTGGCTCTTGGAGGGTGTGGTTACTTTTGTTCTGCAGACAGTCTCATCCAGCAGTCACTGAAGAATACAGAGCCAACCACCTCCGCAGTGAACTAATCAGCTGGGACAACCCTTCAGTCAGGGAGGGGAGAGACCATCTTGCCAGCAACTTGCATCAGCATAATTATTACACACACTGAGCTTCAGCCCTTCATAAAGTCTTGAAGGATGCCCCTTTCTGGGAATCCTTCTAAGTTTTAGTACCTTCTGAGCCAACCAATGATAAGAAATCCTTGTCTAAGTGAATGAATAAATGAAGGAATGAATGATGAACTCAGAATCCAAGAAATATTTTTCTGAATAGCCATATAAAATTCCCAGCTGGAAAGCCACTTTTCCCCAGATGAGGGGATGTGTAGGACTCACTTGTATAACGTATTTCTTTCACCCCTACTCCTGTAGTGCCAGCATCCCCACGGTTGTGCCCTTCTGCAGTACTCCTTCCTGCCTCACTTCTCCTTACTCCCACTCCAGCTCCACTGTCCACCTCACCTACCACCAAACTCCCCTTCAATAGAAGGAGGCACCCTCATAGTTGAAGGCCCCTGGGGAGTGTGGGGTAGGGATAGGGCTGGGCACCTGCTGCTTGCAGAGCCAGAACTGCCGGAGTAGACTTTTGAGGTGTCTGCGGAACTTGACCCCGACAAAGACATAAAGCACAGGGTTGAAGCAGCAGTGGGAGAAGGCAACCTTGTTGCAGACTTGCACAGCATACTCCAGCTGCTGGGTGACATCACAGCTCTGAATGATCCTAAGGTGCTGCAGTGTCTTCAGAAACAAAACCAAGTTGTATGGAGCCCAGCTGAGGAAGTATGCCACCACGATGGTGAAAATTAGCCTGACCGTCCTGTGGTGCCGTTTGGATCGTGAGCGCAACAGGGTTCTGAGAATCTCCACATAGCAGAACAGGATAATCCCCAAAGAGAGCAGAAAGAAGATGTTGTGCTGGTAGACTGAGGCTAGGAACCATCTGGGTTCTGAATAGTCACACTGCCCAGAGATCACCTCATGGGAGATGGCATCAGGAATGGAAGACAGGATGCTGGCTGCCCATATGGCTATAGTCGCCCACACACGACAGCGAAGGGTGTGGACGCGCAGGGTTGACAGGGGACTCACCACAGACAGGTAGCGGTAGATGGTCATGATAGTCAGGAAGATGATGCTGCTGTAGAGGCTGATGGAGAAGAACAAATTGAGAAGCTTACAGAGGAATTCTCCCAGCACCCACTTCCAGTAGAATGCCGAGAGCCACACAGGCAGTAGGGAAGAGAAAATCAGGTCTGAGAGGCACAGGTTGAGGATAAAGACATTGGTGAGAGACTCCAGGCTCTCATACTTCACCAAGATCCACAACACCAGGCCATTGCCCACAAGACTAAGGAGAAACACCAGGCAGTATAGGATGGTGGTGATGAGGGTGGCAAAGACGAAGGTCTTGCTCTCACACAGAAAGCTTGCGGACTCATAATCAAAGGCGGTGGTGAATTCTGTGAAGCCTGAGGACTCCATCTGGACCAGGTGGCAAGGACGTTGAGAGCGTCTGAAACGATAGAGACATGGAGTTTAAAGCTATGTGATTAGAACAGAGATCGATAGGACTCATACTACAAAAAAAGTGTGGTCTATGGACCAGCTGCCAGTTGGTGAACTGTTTGTAACAAGATTAGAGACTTGTGTCATAACATAAAGTCGCTAAGCATACTGTTTAGTTTTGTTAGCATTTTTTTTTCTTTTTCATAGCAAGATTTCTTGATGAAGGAAGCACTGCATTAATTTACATTCTATCACAAGCTCCTTTCCTTATTGCGGACTGGCACTTGAGCAGCACTAAACTACACCAATCTCTCAGAAGGTGTAGTGGAAAGAGCAGTGAATTTGGGTTCTGATACTTGAGACAAAATCTGGGCCCCACTGAGGTCAGAAGAACTAGATGGTGCCTGGCTACCACAATGACTTACCTGACAGGGAACACAGCAGAGAGTTCCTGATGGAGCAGGAGAAAAGTGGGGTGCAGAACTCAAATTCTAGTAAAAATACCAGACTTAATGGTTTGATTGAGACTGTAAGGATCCTGGAAGATGTGGCCCCTGGGCTCTCTGTTAGCCCAAAACTTAAACCATTCCTGAGGCCAACTCTTCAGACAAAGATTAGACTGGACTTTGGGACATGATACTCGTGAAGAGTGTGCTTCTTAGCTCAAGTAGATACATGAGATTAAATGAGCAGCTCTTGTCCGGAGGTGAGATGAGAAGGCAGAGAGGGTCATGACCTGGTTGAATGGACATGGGAAATCTGGGGTAGAAAGGAAGAGTTGCTGTCACAGTATAGGGAGAGCAAGTAGGGTCATAGAACAATGTATGTATAAATTTTTTGTATGAGAGACTAACTGGAATTGTAAACTTTCACTTAAAACACAAAATTAAAAAAAAAATTTGGGCCCCATTACTGTGCTCTTGATCTGGCCATTTAACCTTTCTGTACCTTATAAAATAGGGCTAATGATTTCAGAGTCATTCCTTCATTTATTCAACAAACATCTAGTGAGCCTGTACTATATCAGGAACCATTCTAGGCACTGAGAATACTAGCATGAATGAGACAGGCAAGGCTTCTGCTCTCACGGAGCTTAAATTTCATTGGTCAGGGGAGAGGGCAAATAAGAAGTAAACATATAAACAAAGGAAATCCAAGCAGTGAAGGGTATGGAGAATAACTGGGTAGAACTATGCTAGCTAGGGTAGTCAGGGAAGGCCTTTCTGAGAAAGGACACTGAGTTGAGAAATGAAAGATGAGAAAGAACCCAAGCATGTGTTGGGGGAGAGCATTTCAGATAGCAGATACTGCTAATGCAAAGATGCTGAGTCTGGAAGGAGGCTGGGATACCAAATCTGGGGAACACTCTGGTTGGCCCACAAATAACACTGGAAAGCCATGATATAAAATAACTTTGGAGAGGTAGGCAGGAGCCAGGTGACCCTAAGCCTAGTCAGAAAACCGAAACCAAGCCTGTGGCCGTCAAGTTGTTTCTGACTCATAGCAACACCACAGGGTAGAGTAGAACTCCTCCATAGGGTTTCCAAGGCTGTAAATCCTTATGAAAGCGGACTGCCACATCTTTCTCCCACGGAGCCACTGGTGACTTTGTATTGCTGACCTTTCAGTTAGCGGCCAAGCACTAAACCGCTGCACCACCATGGCTCCTTTCTAAACTTTGTAGGCTATGGCAAATACAAAAGGAAGCTATGTCCGTTGGATCGTCTGGGAAGCAGTTGTTGGGACAGAGGTAGATAGAAGTACAAGAAGTGCAAGAGGTAGAAGTACAAGGCCTATTTTGGGGAATAATGCCTGTGAAAAATAAAACGGGGTGAAAGCAGGATTGGACAGAAGGATCTCAGACTGGGAGTCAGGATCGACAAAGATCTGGCTAACCAAACACAGAGCTCCAGAGCAGATTGCCTCCTTCCTTTCCTTCATTTTCCTTCATCCCAACCGTCCTTTCCTTCCTTACATAAAGTGCAGAAATCCTGATGGCAGAATTGTATCAGGGAACCTGCTGTCCCTTTAAAAAATAAGAAACACAAGTGGACAATAAACATACAAAAGCTTGCATCCTCTCTAGGAATCAAAAGAATACAAAATAAAGCAAACATACATATATTTTCAACTATCCTTCATTTCGATCTCTGGAGACACCGATTCACTTGATTACATAAAATAGAATAATTTTAGATCTCATTATTATTCTTTGTTTCCAAGCCTAGATAAATGACACATTACATAAAGAAGGAAAACAATTCAAATGACAATCAACTTTTAATCAGAAACAATGGAAGCCAAAGGACAGTGGAACACCTCTTTAATGTGCTCAAAGGAAAATACCTGTCAATCTATAATTTTAAAACATGCTTCAAGAATGAAGGCAAAATAAAGGTATTTTCAGAGAAAAGAAAACGAAGAGAACTTACCACTAGTAGAAGTGCATTAAAGGAGCCTTAGTGATGTAGTGACTAAGCACTCAGCTGCTAACAGAAAGATCAGTGGTTTGAACCCACCAGTGGCTCCACAGGAGAAAGATGTGGCAGTCCGCTTCCGTAAAGATTACAGCCTTGGAAACCCTATGGGGAAGTTCTACTCTGTCCTGTAGGGTCACTATGAGTCAGAATCGGCTTGATGGCAACAGGTCTGGTTTTTGGTTTTTTTACAAGTGTACTATAAGAAAGGCTCAAAGAAGTTCAAATGAAGAGAAATAATACCGGCTGGAAACTCAAATCTTCAGGAAGGATAAAAGAGCACTGGAAATGTAAAAAAGGAAATAAATATAAAACATTATTATTTTAAATTTCTTTAAAATATTTAAGAGTATTTAAAGCAAAAATGATAAAATCGCATGACGGGATTTATAACATGTAACTATAATACACGTGACAACTATAACATAAAGGATTGGGGGGTGGTAAACAGACTAACAGGATTGCACAATTTCTACAATTTATGTGAAGCAGTACAATATTTACTCCAAGTTGACTGTAAAAAAAAAGTTAAGATTTTATTATAATCTCTGGATCAATGACTGAAAAATAATGCAAAAAAGTATAGCCAAAAAGCCAATGGATAATTAAAATGGAGTTCTAAAAAAAATTCAAATAGTTAAAAAGAAGGCAGGAAGGGAAAAAAGCAGAGGTTAACAAAACAGAGAATGAGCAAGATAGAATACGAACAACAACAAAAATTGATTGCTTGGAAATTTAAAAAAAAAGGTAAAACCCTAGCTAGCTAGATTAATTAATTGATTGAGAATAAAAAGAGACAAGCACAAGCTGCCAACAGCATGTATGAAAGAAGGATTATTACCACAGATCTTATGGACATTAAAAGAATAACAAAGAAATAGGATGATCAATTTTACATTAACAAATTCAACAACTTAAGTGAAATGAACAAATTTCTTTAAAAATTTAACCTACCAAAATTGACATGAGATGATACAAAAATCTGTATAGTCTTATAGTTATTATGTTGTTGTCAGATGCCATTGAGTTGGTTCCATCTCATAGCGACACTATGTACAACAGAATGAAACACTGCCTGGTCCTGGGCCATCCTCACAATCGTTGGTACGCTTGAGCCCATTGTCAGCCATTGTGTCAATCCATCTTATTGAGGGTCTTCCTTTTTTTTGCTGACCCTGTACTTTACCAAGCATGATATCCTTCTCCAGGGACTGATCCCTCCTGACAACATGTCCAAAGTATGTAAGACGTAATCTCGCCATCCTTGCATCTAAGGAGCATTCTGGTTGTACTTCTTCCAAGAAAGACCTGTCTACTCTTTTGGCAGTCCATGGTACATTCAATATTCTTCATCAACACCACAACTCAAGGCGTCAATTCTTCTTTGGTCTTCCTAATTCATTGTCCAGCTTTTGGATGCATATGATGCGATTGAAACTAACTATATTTAAACTAACTATATATATTATTATAGAAACTAACTATAGCAAATCTTTCCACAAAGAAAACTCCAGAACCCGATGACTTTTCTAGTGAATTCTACCAAACATTTCATGAAAAATAATACCAATTCTACACAAACTATTTCTGAAATAGAGAAGGATGGCTTACTTTCCAACTTGTTTTATGAAGCCAGCAAAACCCTGTTACCAAAACCAGATAAAAACATTGAAATAAAACTACAGACCAATAATCCTCACAAACACAGACACAAAATCTTTAACAAAATATTAGCAAATTAAATTTACCAATATATATAGACAGAATAATAAATCACAACCAAGTGTGTTTATTCTAGAAATGTGAGGTTGGTTTAATGTTCAAACATCAATCAATTTAAATCACCATATTAATGGAATAAAAGGAAAACTAGTTACCTTTTCAATAAATGCAAGAAGAGCATGATAATGTTCAATACCCATTCATGACATAAACTCTCAGAAAACTAGAAATAAAAGGAATATAAGACAACTACAAAAACTTTTGCAATTTTCTGTTTCTTAATAATTTACTCAAAATTTCAGAGACATTCAAGTTTTGGGCCTGGGAGGCCCTGAGGATACAAAGGATGACACTAAACTCCAGATGTCTCTGAGTTACATAGCAGGGGTTTGGCTCTCTTTTCCTGTCATTTTCTTCCTCCTCAACTCCATGGCCCACCTCAACTCTAAGGGAGTGAATTTAGCTTTCTGATCACAATGTAATCTGGATTGAGAGACACTCTCTTAAATCATACAATCACCAATAACAATAGGGCCTACACAAAGGTCTGTCACCAAGTAAATCTCTCCACTTCTTTAGCAGGAAGAAAGGAAAAAACAAACAAACATTGTATAAGTCAGTTCTACCTGAAGTGTGGTTCACAGACCAGCAGTATCAGACTCCTTGGAGCTTGTCAGAAACTCAGCTTCTTGGACCCCCGCTCCAGATCTACTGAATCAGCACCTTTGGAGGTGGGGCTCAGGAATCTTATTTCCCTAGATCTCAAGGTGGTTCTGATGCCCACCAAAGTTTAAGAACTTCTGGTATAGGCTATTAAAATGAGAGGAAAATGTAAGCAAAGGAACTCACCTGAATCTACACCTCTTCACATGTGTCTTGAAGCAGAAATGGTGCTTCTCTGTTTCTTCTCAGGCTCAAAGAAATTGAAAAAACCTAACCTTCCCCCAAATCTGGGGAAGTCTTCACTACTTCCTCCTCTTCCCATTGCCCAGTGGTGCCCTGGCTTGATCCACCCCCAACCTCTCTACTCACACCCAACACCTCATGTTAGAATCTGTCTGTATCACTGGTCCCACAGAAACCAGCTGCTTACCCAGACTGTCTCCACAGTCATGTGGGGTCTACAACTCAGGGGTCATTTGAGTCCCTGGGTCCTACCAAGCATAGATCCAGGTAATTCTGGAATTGGAAGAGATTCTAAAGGACAGTGTATAACAACAACAACAAAAAAGTTGCATTTTGATTTTACAAAAAATTGAATTTCTTTAATGTACCAGGTATGTATGGTTATTATTATTTTTTAAAAATGAGATAAAATTCACATAATTCATCATTTTAATAATTTCAAGGTGTAGAATTCAGTGGTTTTTAGCATATTAATAATGTTGCACAACCATTATCACTATCCAATTCCAGAACATTTCCATCACCTGAAGAAGAACCTCATACCTGTTAGCAGTTAATTCCACTTGCCCTCCCTTACCCCCTGGCAACCACTAATCTACTTCCTGTCTCTATGATTTTGCCTATTCTGGACTTTTCACACAAACGGAATCATACAATATGTGGACTTTTGTGTCTGGCTTCTTTTGCTTAACATAACGTTTTGAAGGTTCATTCATGTCGCGGCACGTATCATTACTTTATTCCTTTTTATGGGTGAATAACATTCCATTATATGGACATACAGTACCACATTTTGTTTATCCATTCATCAGTTGATGGACATTTGTGTGGTTTCCATTTTTTGGCTATTATGAATAATGCTGCTATGAACATTCATGTACAAGTTTTTATGTTAACATATGTTTTCAGTTGTCTTGGATATATATGTAGGAGTAGAATTGCTTCATCGTGTGGTAACTTTATGCTTACATTTTTGAAGAATTGTCAAACTGTTTTCCACAGTGGATGCACCATTTTACATTCTTGCCAGCAATGTGTGAGAGTTCCAATTTCTCTACATCCTTACCACCACTTGTTGTTATTATTATTTTAGATATACAGCCATCCTACTGGGTACGAAGTGTATATCATTGCAGTGATTTGCATTTCTCTGATGACTAATGATATAGAGCAACTTTTTTCATGTGCCTATTGGCCATTTGTATATCTTCTTTGGAGAAATGTCTATTCAAACGCTTTGCCCATTTTTAAATCGGGTGTTTGTCTTTTATTGTTATTTTGTAAGAATTCTTTATACAGTCTGTATACCAGACTGCTAACAGATATAAGATTTACAAATATTTTTCCCATTCTGTGGATTCTTTTTAACTTTCTTGATAATGCCATTTGACACACAAAAGTTTTAAATTTTGATAAATATTTTGTCTTCTGTTGCATGTGCCTTTGATGTCATATTTAAGAAACCGTTGCCTAAATCCAAGGTCATGAAGATTTACAATTATGTTCCCCCTTAAGAGTTTTATAGTTTTAGCACTTACATTTGGGTCTTTAATCATTCTGAGTTAATTTTGTGTATGGTGTGAAGTAGGGGCCCAAAATCTCAGGTTAAGCTTGCTTACGATGACCCATAGGAGCCCTGGTGACAACAGTGGTTAAGCACTTGGCTGCTAACCAAAAAGTTGGTGGTTAGAACCTATCAACCGCTCCGTGGGAGAAAGATGAGGCAGTCAGCTCCTGTAAAGATTACAGCCTTGGAAACCCTATGGAGCAGTTCTACTCTATCGTATAGGGTAGCTATAAGTCAGAATTGACTCGATGGCCGTGGGCAAGATGAGCCACACTTGCTTTCCAAGATTGAGATTGAGCTTGGGGTGGGGGTAGGAGGATATTGAGTAGTATCTGACTCTTAAGCTGGGGTGGGTCAGTCCTCCCTCCACCCTTCCTCCTACTACTCTTAGAAGTGCCTGATGTTGGTGCAGCCCTCGTTATTTATGTGTCACACTAACATTTCAAGATTTCATTTCAATACAAATTTATCTTGACACTAAATTTACAACCCACAAAACAAACAAAGGGCTATTTACTGACAACTTTAAAACTTGGAGGGATGGTACTACCACTTTAGAAAATAGTTTGGCAGGTTCTCAAAAAGTTAAACACGCACCAACCACACGGCCCAGCCATTCCACTCCCAAGTATTTACCTGAGAGAACCAAAGACAGTGTCCACACAAAAAGGTGTACATGAATGATTATAGCAGCTTTATTTGTAATCGTCCAAAACTGGAAACAGCCCAGGTATATACCACTGGGTGAATGGGTAAACAAACTGTGGAATATCCATATAGTAGAACACTGTTGGTATTATGGGCTGTCAGGTTTAATCCGACTCAAAACAACCTTGTGTACTACAGAACGAAACATTGCCCAGTCCTGTGTCATCCTCACAATCATCGCTATATTTGAGCCCATTGTTGTGGTCACTGTGTCAATCCACCTTGCTGACAGTCTTCTTCTTTTTCACTGACACTTTACCAAGCATGATGTCCTTCTCAAGGGATTGGTCGCTTCGGATAACATGTCCAAAGTACGTGAGACAAAATCTCACCATCCTTGCTTCCAAGGAGCATTCTGGCTGTACTTCTTCCAAGACAGATTTGTTCGTTCTTCTGGCAGTCCATGGTGTATTCAATATTCTTCATCAACACTGTAGTTTAAAGGCATCAATTCTTCTTTGGTCTTCCTTATTCAGTGTCCAGCTTTCACATGCATACAAGGCAATTGAAAATACCATGGCTTGGGTCAGGCACACCTTAGTCCTCAAAAGTGACATTTTTGCTTTTTAACACTTTAAAGAGGTCTTTTGCAGAAGAGTTGCCCAATGCAATGTGTTGTTTGATTTCTTGACTGCTGCTTCCATGGACATTGATTGTGGATCCAAGTAAAATGAAATCCTTGACAACTTCAGTCTTTTCTCTCTTGATCATAAGGTTGCTTACTGGTCCAGCTGTGAGGATTTTTGTTTTCTTTATGTTGAGGTGTAATCCATACTGAAGGCTGTTTAGTCTTTGATCTTCATCCCTAAGTACTTCAAGTCCTCTTTGCTTTCGGTAAGCAAATTGTGTCATCTACATATCACAGATTGTTGATGAGTCTTCCTCCAATCCTGATGCTGTGTTCTTTATATAATTCAGTTTCTCAGATTATTTGCTCAGCATTTAGATTAAATAAGTATGGTGGAAGGATACAACACCGATGCACACCTTTCCTGATTTTAAAATACACAGTATCCCGTTGTTCTGTTCAAATGACTGCCTCTTGGTTTATGTACAGGTTCCTCACGAGCACAGTTAAGTGTTCTGGAATTACCATTCTTCATAATGTTATCCGTAATTTGTTATGATCCACACAGTCAAATGCCTTTGTATAGTCAATAAAACCAGGTAAGCATCTTTCTGGTATTCTCTGCTTTCAGCTAAGTTCCATCTGACATTAGCAATGATATCCCTCATTCCACATCCTCTTCTTTAGCTTGAACTTCTGGAAATTCTCTGTCAATATACTGCTGCAACCTTTTTTGAATTATCTTCAGCAAAATTTTATAGTTGTGTGATATTAATGATATTGTATGATAATTTCTGCATTCTGTTGGATCACCTTTCTTTGGAATGGGCACAAATATGGATCTCTTCCAGTTGGTTGGCCGGTTAGCTGTCTTCCAAACTTCTTGGCATATATGAGTGAGCACATCCAGTGTTGTATCCATTTGTTGAAGTATCTCAACTGGTAATCCATCAATTCCTGAAGGCTTGTTTTTCGCCAGTGCCTTCAGTGCACCTTGGACTTCTTCCTTCAATACCGTTGTTTTTGATAATACGCTACCTCTTGAAATGGTTGAACATTGACCTATTCTTTTTGGTACAGTGACTGTGTGTATTTCTTCCATCTTCTTTTGATGTTTCTGGTAATGTTCGATATTTTGCCCATAGAATCCTTCAGTATTGCAACTTGAGGCTTGAATTTTTTTCTTCACTTCTTTCAGCTTGAGAAGTGCCGGGTGTGTTCTTCCCTTTTGGTTCCCTAATTCCAGGTCTTTTTACATTTCATTATAATACATCACTTTGTCTTCTCAAGCTGCTGTTTGAAATCTTTTGTTCAGCTGTTTTACTTCATCATTTCTTCCATTTGCTTTAGCTACTCTGTGTTCAAGTAGAACACTACTTAGCAATATAAATGAATATACACACTGCAACATGGATGAATCTCAAAATAATGATGCTGAGTGAAAGAAGCCAAAAACAGTACATATTGTATGATTCTACTTATATAAAATTCTAGAAACTAATCTACAGGGACAGCTGATCACTAGTTGCCTGGGGATGGGGGCTGAAGGATGGATAGATTACCAAGGGGCAGGAGGAAACTTTTGGGGATGATGAAAACATTTGTTATCTTGATGGTGGTGATAATTTCATGGGTTTACACATATGTCAAAATAATCAAATTGTACACTTTAAATATATGCAGTTTATTGTCCTTTAATTATAACTTGTGATGGTCAGCTTTATGTGTCAGTTTGGCCGTCTATAGTATCCAGTTGAGGGCAATTGTTTAGTGTTAGAATTCTTGCCTTCCACATGGGAAACCTAGGTTTAATTTCTGGCCAATGCACCTCAAGTGCAGCCACAACTAGCCAGTCAGTGGAGGCTTGCTTGTTACTGTGATGATAAACAGATTTCAGTGGAGCTTCCAGACTAAGACAGACTAGGAAGAAAGGCCTGGTGATCTACTTCTGAAAATCAACCAATGAAAACTCTATGGATCACAATGGTCCAATCCTGTTGTACATGGCATTGCCATGAGTCAAGGGTTGACTCAAAGACAGCTAACAACAACAACAGTATCCAATTAGGAGTCCCTGGGTAGTGCAAATTGTTAAGCACTTGGCTACTAACCTCAAAGGTTGGCGGTTGAAATTCATCCAGAAGCATCTCAGAAGAAAGACCTGGAAATCTTCGTCTGAAAGATCACAGCCATTGAAAACCCTATGGAGTGCAGTTCTACTCTGAAACACATAGGGTTGCCATGAGTCAGAATCAATTTGACTGCAACTGGTTTGGTTTGTTTTTCTAGCAACCAATTATTCAATCAATCACTAATCTGGGTGTTGTAGATGTAATTAACATCTACAATCAGTTGACTTTATATAAAGGAGATTATCTTTGATAATCTGGGTGGGCCTGATCCAATCAATTGAAAGGCCTTAAGAGCAGAACTGAGGTTTCCATGAGGAAGAAGAAATTCTGCCTGACTGCAGCATCAGCTCCTGCCTGAGAGTTTCCAGTTTGCCTTTCTTGACAGCCTGACCTACAGATTTCAGACTTGTCTCCTTAGCCCCTACAATCACATAAGCCAGTTCCTTGCGATAGATCTCTCTCCCTCTCTCTAGGAACATAATCTCATAATCTTAAAGATGAACTTTCTGAATTGGCTTTGGGTTTTCTGGCATTGGTTCTCTAATCTTATCAGGTTTAAAGGAACTAATGACTATTTCCTGTGGTAAAGAGGGCAGGGGCAGTTCATGGCATAATGTGGCAATAGAGATACACAAAATATTGTCATTGAATACTTCTAATCAAATACTTACAAAAGGCAAGGTTCTGGGTTACTGTGTATTTGGTAATTTAGAACATTTTAGTCAGACTAAGGAGATAATGGATTGACTGTTTGCTCCTAACTGTGCTAGAGAAAGCAAGGAAAATGAAGGCTGAGCTTAGGGCTTCCACCTCCCAGCTCAAGCTCTACATAAATGACATGAAAGCTTCTTTGTCTGCAGTGAAGGAAACCTTTTCCCTTTAGCTGCAGGGCTGAGGTTTCTGAAATCGAAACTCAGAGCCTCATCCTGTGAGTGGCTAAATTACAAAGCAATTGAATTCCCAACATCGTAGGATGTCTTCTGTTAAATTGAGGCCCTTGATTGGGAAGGAAATGGATCCTAAAAATTGGAATGGGGAAATATGTGAAGATCTTAATGAAGCTGGGGACATCGAACCTCTAAATTTTGCTGAATCTTCTTTGCCAGTAGAAGAAGCCCTTCACCCTTGTCTGAGGAGGTTGACCCTGCTTTGCCTAAAGAATTTTTAATGGCTCCCCTAAGGTAGTTGCCTTGCAAGGTGCTGCTGATTCTCTCCAGGACTTACCCCTGCCATCCCTCTTTGCTTCTAGACCTAGAAGGACTCAAGTTCCACCAGGTCCCAAAGGGTGAAATACGAAGTGTGACTCATGTGAAAGTTCACTACACATAAAAAAAGCATTATTTTTCCAATTTGTATAGACAGAAATCTAGGTATTTGAAGACTATTTCCTAGCTCTCTTGTAGTGTGGGAGATTAATATGAGTGCCAACTCTTTACTGCTCCTTCCATTGAGAGGTGGAGGCTAATTCCCTTTCCCTTGAATTTGGGCTGGTCTTAGTGATTTGCTTAACCAATAGAATGCAGTGGAAGCGGCATTCTGGGCCTTTCTAGGTCATAAGAAGCCTTATAGCCTCCACCTGGGCCTCCCAGAATACTTTTTCTGGGAGCCCTGAACCATGACTTAAAAAGTCTGCTACATGAGGCCGCCATGCTGGTGAAGCCACATGCAGGAGTGGTTGACAGTCAGCTGAGCCCAGCTATCTAGCCATCTTCACTAAGCTGCCAGGCATGTGAGTAAAGCCACCTTGGACCGGCCTATCCACCAGCTCGATACCACAAGGGACCTCTGCTGATACCATGAAAAAGAAGAATTACCAGCCCAGCTTGACCAAATTCCCAATTCACAAAATTATGTGATATAAAAAAATGGTTCTTGTTTTAAGTCTTTACTTTCTGGGGGTGCTTTCTTACCCGCCAATAGATCATCAGAACAAGTAGTGCTGATTAAGGGGAAATCCTGGACCTGCTTTTCCACCCCACCACAACCCATCCCCACACACTCTCTCCTGGAGGAGTCGTGCTAAGTCTTACCTTTGATGTGGCTGCACCAGAGATGCCTTCTCTCAGTTTTAGCTTTAATCTGCAAGTCTACTGGGGAATCCCCTAAAAGTCGGCCTGCCTGCTCTATCATGAAGTTATGATAGCTGAGTTGTTCTGGGCTACCTGCCAAATTGCCACATGGCCTTCTCACAAACTCGGGATAGCAAAATCACAGATTCCTAATTAGAGGCCTTTTCCTTTGAAACCTGCTCTGCCCACTTGACCACATGTGTTGTTGTTTGTTGCCTTTGAGTTGGCTCTGACTTATGGTGACCTTATGTATAACAGAACAAATTATTGCCCGATCCTGCACCATCTTCATGATTGTTGGTATGTTTGAGTTCATTATTGTGCCTATTGTGTAAATCCTTCTCATTGAGGGTTTCTCTTGTTTTCACTGGATCCTCTACTTTACCAAGCATGATGTCCTTTTGCTAGTGATTGATCTTTCCTGGTGACACGTCCAAAGTAAGTAAGCCGAAGTCTCACCATCCTTGCTTCCAAGGAACCTTCTGGTTGTATTTCTTCTAAGACTGATTTATTTTTTATTTTGGCAGTTAATGATATAGTCAATATACTTCACCAACGCCACAGTTTGAATGTGTCTATTCTTCCTCTGTCTTCTTTTTTCATTGTCCAACTTTCGCATGACTATGAGATTATTGGGTAGATACACCTGACTACGTGTAGGCCTGGTTATTCACACCTTGTGTTGGGCAAATGCAGGTGGCTGGCTGGGGCTGCCCCTGGCTCCATTGCCACCCTACTTGCCTGGTCAGACCTCTCTCAAGCAGAGCAAAACCACCACTGGAATCACTAGAACTTGTCTGTGAAGAGCTCCAGTGGGTGACCAAGGCTTGCAGTTAGAGGACTAAACCATAGTGAGAGTGCTTTCAAAGTGTGTAGAGTTCTGGATGGAGGTTTTTGGAAGTTTCTGGAAGCACTAAAAACTAAACAGCTATTTAAGGAGATGAGGCCTTTTTGCTTTCTCTGGGGTCTCTGGAAGGGGCAGTGTGGGGATGTCCCTAGGATGTGCATGAGAAGGGGAATTTTCCAACTCATCCTGAGCAGGAAGGAGAACATATCTTCTCTCTTATCACTTCCCACATTGAACCTCCACCACACATTGTGGGGGTGGGAGGTGGTGACAGCACTCCCGGCAGAGGGAGCAGAGCGAGCAAAAGTTGAGGAAGGTAAGTACAGCGCGTGCTCATGATGCAGTGAGGCAGACACTTCATGTTCCTTGATGCTCTTGGGGTGCAGCCCTCATTTTTTAGAGAGTAGTTGGTGTGGAAATTACACTATATGGAGCTCATGACACATGCTATTTCCCAGGCCCCATCCAAACATTTTGAAACAGAAGCTTTGTAGGGGGGGCCCAGGCCTCTGCATTTGTAACAAGTGTCTAGGTGGTTCCGAGGGAGAAAACTGGGCAGTGTAGAGGTTAATACTACGGGCTCTGGAGTTAGGATGCAGAGTTCAAACCCAGACTCTAGGATTCAAGGCCCATGCTGTTTTGGCAACTCTGGTTTCCTCTCTGAACTACAGATACTTACAG
This sequence comes from Dugong dugon, assembly GCA_030035585.1. Lineage (NCBI taxonomy): Eukaryota > Metazoa > Chordata > Mammalia > Sirenia > Dugongidae > Dugong > Dugong dugon. The sequence goes on along the minus strand of CM057481.1, from coordinate 21,373,177 downwards.
CGTCAACTTCCATGAGTCATTGTGAGGATTAAATATGTTAATATGAATCAGGTATTTAAAAGTGCCTAGTGAATGCTCAAAAACTGAGCACTGTAATCTCGATAAGTTGAAATGAAACGTGTTGCAAATGGAAACATTATGTTGCTTGCAAATGCCCGTTTGAGTAAAAAGCTCTATACGTTCTACAATCAAAGATATTGCAAAGATAAGCCTAAATATAGAAATAGAGAGACATATGTGTGACTTCTGATACAGGAGGGTGGAATTTTGTGACATGTGTGAATTGTCTGTTGGAAACTTTTTTTCTTTTTCTTACTTTTATCTTCTGCCTTCCCTGTGACAGCTCTGCTGTTGGGATCTGAACAGTAGCTACATTTCTCACTCTTTAGGCATGTTTTCCTTGGGTCCAAGGTGCGTTCTTCAGCCTTAATAACTGGGAGAAGAATTCTTAACCTAGACTATAAACCATATTATTATCCTATGAGGTTAAAGGCCCTTGGTAACTATGCACACTTACCTTCCGACCTTAAGAAGGTTTTACATATGTAAAACTCTCGACAGGGGAGTCTGAAATCATCCTCAAACTAATCTATGCTGTTTTGACAAATTCGAATGGATATTTAGAAAGTAGAGTGGCAAAATTTCAACTCTGCAGTTATTAAACCTGATTTGCCCTAAATCCCCGCTGAATCTCCAGTTCTGAGTTGGATGTCAACAGATGTTTGTTGAATGGAGAACAAGAACACGGCATATTCCATCGTTCTATTGGCACAATCATGCCGTCAACATTTATTTTCACTGCTGGACCTGACATTACTTTAGGTGTTGGGGATTCGAAAAGGAATTAGTCATGTTACCTGCCCTTAAGATGCTCACAGAGTCACAGGTGTAAAAATGAGAGATTAGGATGCACTGTGTGGTGAGTACTATGTAAGGGATAGGCTCTGGGTATATCCAGCCTTGGAAAGGCAGGAAAGGCTCCCTGGAGGGGGTGATGTCAAATAGAGAGCTGAAGGATGAGTAGGAGTTCTTCAGGAAAAGGGGCTGAATCCCAGGCATAGGGAACTTTCCTGCAGCAGTGGCCATTCTGAGCCAGCAAGTGATCAGTCCAGACTTGGGTGAGGTGTGTGGTGAAGGAGGCAGGAGCATCGTGGTTTGAGACTGGGAAAATGAGCAGCATCAGCTAGTTGGGTTGAGTTGGGTTGGGCTGGGCTGAATGGAGCTCAGTAGCTTCAGTTCTGGACAGCTCGTTTCATGAACCCTGTATGTTCTTACCACAAAGATCATCTTGTGTGAAATTGAATAACACCCTGCCTGGATTAGTCAATTAACCCACTGCTTTGGTGCTCAGAGCTATGAAAAGCCCAAATTCCCACCCAAAGAAATGTGTGATTACTCTCAATTCAACAAGTGTCAAAGAATTTTGGAGCTATGTTTTAAAACCATCACATGGAGATTCAGGGAAAACTTCCCAGAGGAGATGACATAGGCTAAATGTTGAAAGGGAAGTAGGAATGAGCAGGGAAAGAAGAGGAGGAAGAACGTGGCAGGTAGAAGACATGCAAAAATTAGGAGGCAGGAAACTCCAGGACTGGTTCAAAGGACTCTGATTATGGCTCAAGAGAAGAAAGTATGTGCTAGAAGGAACGGTGGAGATGAGACAGGAGAGGAGGCAGTGGGTTTGGAGATAGTTTTGGTTGTTACAACTTGGGGGAACTCCTGATATCTAGTGACCAGAGACCAAGGATGCTGCTAAACAGGAGAAAGAGAGAGAAGAGAGAGAGAGAAATAGAGAAAGAGAGAAGAGAGAGAGAGAGAGAGAGAGAGAGAGAGAGAGAGAGAGAGAGAGAGAGAGAGAGAGAGAGAGAGAGAGAGAGAGAGAGAGAAATAGCAGTATGTCAATAAGGCCGAGGTTGGGAAACTCTGGTCTAAACTGACTGGGTGCCCTTAGCATTTGGGAGGTTGAAGTGGCCTTCCTCACTCTACATTTGGAACCCAAAGATCCCCCTTCACAGCTTAGCTGCTGAGGGACTCTAGGCACTGCCAGATCTGTGATGTATTATAAAGCTACAGCCATAAAACCAAGACGACAGAAATAGTTCCCAGATGTACGGGGAAAGATTTTGTAAGCATAAATATAAGATGTCTATGATCCTCAGCACATGCCATTTGGGAGGAAAACATTATTATCTATCAGAAATTGTGTCACTTTGCAGGAGATAGCTTTCTGTGTCTTTTTTCTTGATGCATCTTTAGTTCCTGGGCTTTCTACTCCATTGTTGTATTAATTGTAGTATCTTTTTTTTTTATTTCAATTTTTAAAAGCAATTTTGATTGATCCTCTTATGATGGGGCAGTGATAGTGGGAGGTGAGGTGGTGATTGACGCAGAAGAAAAATGGTGCCAACATACAATGAATGCAGCTTGCTTACAGGCAACCCAGACCCCAAAATGTCATCCCTGATACTACCGCTGGAGGTTTCTGGCTTGACCTAATTCTTTTAGAGGTGCAGTAGTGACTTGATACCTTTTTTTTTTTTTTAAACAGCTTCCTTTTCCTGTTTCTTGTTCACCATGGTGTCTACCATCAGCATTATATATATTTTTTTATTGTACTTCAGGTGAAGTCTTACAGAACAAAGAGCTTCTCATGAAACAGTAGTACACATATTGTTTTATGACATTGGTTAACAACCCCACAACACATCAACCCTCTCCCTTCTCAACTTTTTTTTTTTTTTTTTTGGTGAAAATATACACAGCCAAAGATACACCATTTCAAAAATTTCTACATGCACAGTTCAGTGACATCGACTACACTCTTCCAATTGTGCTGCTATTCTCATTTTAGATGAAGGCTTACAGAACAAATAGTTTCTCATTTAACAGTTAGTACACATGTTGCCCTATGACAATGGTTAACAACCTCACAACACATCAACACTATCCTTACTCAACCTTGGGTTCCCTATCACCAGCTTTCCTGTCCCCTTCTGCCTTCTGGCCCTTGTCCCTGGACTGCTGTGCCTCATTAGTCCCGTTTGGTTTTATGGGGCTGTCCACTCCACGGCTGAATGGTGAACCTAAGAGATGACTTCACCACTGAGCTAAAAGGGTGTCTGGGGGGCCATACTCTCGGGGTTTCTCCAGTCTCCTTTAGGCCAGTAAATCTGGTCATTTTTTTTGTGAGTTAGAATTTTGTTCTACATCCTGCTCCAGCTCTGTCCAGAACCCTCTGTTGTGCTCCTGGTCAGAGCAGTCAGTGGTGGTAGGCAGACACCATCTAGCTGTACTGGACTCAGTCTGGTGGAGGCCTTGGTAGCTGTGGACAATTAGTCCTTCAGACTAATCTTTTCCTTGTATCCTGTTCTCTTCATTCTCCCCTGCTCCCGAAGGGATGAGACCAGTGGAGTATCTTAGATGGCTGCTCACAGGCTTTTAAGACGCCAGAAACTACTCACCAAGGTAGAATGTGGAGCCTTGTCTTGATAAGCTGTGTCATGCCAGTTGAGCTAGATGTTCCCCAAGACCATGGTCCCCACAGCCCTCCGCCCAGCAATTCAGTCCCTCAGGGAGTCTGGATGTGTCTATGGGGCTTCCATGACCTTTCCTTGTACAAGTTGTGCTAGTTTCCCCTGTATTGTGTACTGTCTCACCCTTCACCCAAGATACCACTTACCTGTTGCCTATTTAGTATTTCCCCCCCGCCCCTCCCAACTCTGGTAACCAACAAAGATTGTTACATTTTGTGTGTGAACTTTTTCATGGGTTTTTACAATAGAGGTCTCATACAATGTTTGTCCTTTTGTGATTGACTTATTTCACTCAGCATAATGTCCTCCAGTTTCACCCATGTTATGAGATGCTTCATAGAGTCATTGTTGTTCTTTCTCGTTGCATAGTACTCCATTGCGTGTATGTACCATAGTTTGTTTATCCATTCATCTGTTGACGGGCATCTAGGTTGTTTCTATCTTTATGCTATTGTGAACAATGCTGCCATGAACATAGGTGTGCATATGTCTATTCGAGTGATGACTCTTATTTCTCTAGGATATATTCCTAGGAGTGGGATTGCTGGATCAGATGCTATGTCTATTTCTAAGGAAGCACCATATCATTTTCCAAAATGGTTGTATCATTTTGCATTCCCACCAGAAGTGCATAAGAGTTCCCATCTCCCCGCAGCCCCTCCAACATTTGCTATTTCCAGTGTTTTTGATTTGTGCCAGTAATGCTGGGGTTAGATGGTATCTCATTGTGGTTTTAATTGACTTTTCTCTAACGGCTAGTGATCTCGAGCATTTCCTCACGTGTCTGTTGGCCATCTGACTGTCTTCTTTGGTGAAGTGTCTGTTCATTTCCTTTGCCCATTTTTTGATAGGATTATTTGTCTTTTTGTTGCAGAGGTGTTGGATTTTCTTGTAGATTATGGAGATTAGACCTTTGTCTGACTTGTACTGTCCAAAAATTTTTTCCCAGTCTGTAGGTTCTCTTTTTACTCTTTTGGTGAAGTCTTTTGAAGAGCATAGGTGTTTGATTTTTAGAAGATCCCAGTTATCTAGCTTATCTTTTGGGGTTTGGGCGTTGATGGTTATGGTTTGTATCCTGTAAATGCCGTGTATTAAGGCCTGTAGCATTGGTCCTATTTTTTCTTCTATGAACTTTATAGTTTTAGGCTTTATATTCAGGTCTTTGATCCATTTTGAAGTACTTTTTGTATACAGTGTGAGGTATGGGTCCTGTTTCATTTTTTTGCAGATGGATATCCAGTTTGCCAGCACCATTTGTTAAAAAGACTGTCTTCTCCCCATCTGATGGACGTTGGGCCCTTGTCGAAGATCAGGTGACCATAGGTGGATGGATTGACATCTGGGTACTCAATTCTGTTCCATTGGTCAATGTATCTGTTGTTGTACCAGTACCAGGCTGTTTTCACTACTGTAGCTGTATAGTAGGTTCTGAGGTCAGGTAGTGTGAGTCCTCCAACTTTATTCTACTTCTTCAGTAGTGGTTTACTCATCTGGGGCTTCTTCCCTTTCCATATAAAGTTAATGATTAGTTTTTCCATCTCTTTGAAGAATGTTTTTGGTATTTGGATTGGGATTGTGTTGTATTTGTAAATTGCTTTGGGTAGAAATGTCATTTTCACAATGTTGAGTCTACCTATCCATGAGCATGGTATGTTTTTCCATTTATGTAGATCCCTTTGGGTTTCATGCAGTAGTGTTTTGTAGTTTTCTTTGTATAGGTCTTTTACATCCTTGGTTAGAGTTAGTCCTGAGAATTTTATCTTTTTAGGGGCTATTATAAATGGTATTGTTTTCCTGATTTCCTTTTCATCATTCTCCTTATTGGTGTATAGGAATCCAACTGATTTTTGTATGTTTATCTTGTATCCTGCTACTCTGCTGAATCTTTCTATTAGTTCCAGTAGATTTCTTGTGGCGTCTTTAGGGTTTTCTATGTATAGTATCATATCTGCAAACAGGGACAGTTTCACTTCTTCATTACCAGTTTGGATGCCCTTGATTTCTTTTTCTTGCCTTATTGCTCTAGCTAGAACTTCCAGCACAGTGTTAAATAGGAGTGGTGATAAAGGGCATCCTTGTCTTATTCCTGTTCTCAAGGGGAATGTTTTCAGCCTCTCTCCATTAAGAATGATGTTGGCCGTTGGTTTTGCATAAATGCCCTTTATTATGTTGAGAAATTTCCCTTCTATACCTATTTTATTGAGAGTTTTTATCAGGAATGGGTGTTGGACTTTGTCAAATGCCTTTTCTGCATCAATTGAGATGATCATGTGATTCTTTTCTTTCCTTTTATTTATGTGGTGGATTACACTGATTGATTTTCTAATGTTGAACCATCCTTGCATACCTGGTATGAATCCTGCTTGGTCGTGGTGTATTATTTTTTGGATATGATGCTGAATTCTATTGGCTAGAATTTTGTTGAGAATTTTTGCCTCTATATTCACGAGAGATATTTGTCTGTAATTTTTTTCTTTGTGACATCTTTGCCTGGTTTTGGTATCAGCATTATGCTTGCTTGGTAGAATGAATTAGGAAGTGTTCCTTCCTTTTCTATGCTCTGAAATAGCTTGAGTGGTACTGGTACAAGCTCTTCTGTAAATGTTTTGTAGAATTCTCCAGTGAAGCCATCTGGGTCAGGGCTTCTTTTGGTTGGGAGTTTTTTTTATTACCTTTTTAATCTCTTCTTTTGGTATGGGTCTGTTCAGATTTTCAACATCACTTTGTTGTAGGTTGGGTAGGTAGTGTGCTTCTAGAAATGTATCCATTTCCTCTAGTTTTCAAACTTGTTGGAGTATAGTTTTTCATAATATTCTGTTATGATCCTTTTTATTTCAGTTGGGTCTGTTGTAATGTCCCCATTTCGTTTCTTTATTTGGGTTATTTGTGTCCTCTCCTGTTTTTCTGTTGTCAGTCTGGCCAGTGGTTTGTCGATTTTGTTGATTCTTTCAAAGAACCAGCTTTTGGTTTTGTTGATTCTTTCTATAGTTTTTCTGTTCTCTATTTCATTTATTTCTGCTCTGATCTTTACTATTTCCTTTTTCGGTGGCTGTGGGTTTTTGCTGTTCTCTTTCTATTGTTTGAGTTGTGTAGTTAATGTTTTGATTTTGTCCCTTTCTTCTTTTTTGATGTGTGCATCTATTGCTATAAATTGTCCTCTGAGGACTGCCTTCGCTGTGTCCCAAAAGTTTTTGTATGATGTGTTTTCATTCTTATTTGATTCTAGGAATTTTTTTGATTACATCTCTGATTTCTTCTATTACCCAGTTATGTGTAAGCAGGGCATTATTCAGTTTCTAAGTAATTGATTCTTTTTCCTTGAACGAGAGTTTTGCAGGATATATTATTCTTGGCTAGCAATTTTTTTCTTTCAAGATTTTATATATGTCATCCCATTGCCTTCTTGCCTGCATGGTTTCTACCGAATAATCTGAGCTTAGTTTTATTGTTTCTCCTCTGTATGTGACTTCTTGTATTTCACGAGCTGCTCTCAGGATTCTTTGTTTGTCTTTGGTTTTGGCAAGTGTGATTATGATATGCCTTGGTGATTTTCTTTTGGGGTCTATCCTATATGGGGTTCGTTGAGCTTCTTGGATGGCCTGCTTTTCATCTTTCATGATATCGGGGAAGTTTTCTGTCAGCAGTTCCTCAAGGATCCTTTCTGTGTTTTGTTTTCTCCCCCTGTTTTGGAATTCCAATCACTCGAAAATTGTTGCTTTTGATTGTATCCCACATAACTCTTAGGGTCTCTTCATTTTTCTTTGTCCTTTTTTCTGAGTTTTCCTCAAACAGAGTTGTAGCCAAGTGTTTGTCTGCAATTCCACTGATCCTGTCTTCCACCATTTCAAATCTGCTTCTCAGCCCTTCTATGACACCGTCCATTTCTGAAAGCTTGTTGTTTATCTTTTGGATTTCTAATTGTTGCTTTTGTATAATTTCTAGTTGAAAATTTATTTTTGCATTTTTTTCCTGCTTTTTTTCCCTAAATTCTTCCAATTTTTTTGTCTGTATTTTCCATGAATTTGTCTATTTTTTTCCTCATTTTTGTCTGCTTTTTGCTTCAGCTCTTGGAGAATTCTGAGTATTAGAGATCTGAATTCCCTATCAGGTAGTTCTAGTGCCTTTTCTTCCACTGGAAAGTCATCTGATGTTTTATTTTGGACTCCTACTGGAACCATCCTGTCCTGTTTTTGTAAATGTTTTGATATTGTTTGCTCTCTTCGGGGAATTCAGTAGTTATTTTTCTCGTTTATTGATGGTAGATTTGTTTATTTCATCCCTTTTTTTTAAAATTTGGCTGAGAATGTGGGCTGTCTGTTCTTTGTTGTTTGCTTGTCTGTGGGCACAATACTTTTCGCCTCCTTCTCCAATTGGCAGGGTCAGTCACTCAGATATGGTATGGCAGGGTAGGTCTAGCTGAAGAGGAGTTACTGGGACGAGTTGTTTGTGGTGCTTACTACAGCCACCAGGGTGGGTTGGTAATAAGTGCAGGGTAGGTTCCAGTAGGCTGTGCCTGTGCTGCTTGGTGGTGTGATGTTAAGCTCACAGTGCAGGTATGCAGGATGTAGCAGGGAGATTGTTATGTTTGGAGCTAAGATGGATATGGGAGAGAGGAGAGAGGAACAGGAGCCAAAAACATGCAAACAAACAAAAAAGAATGCTAGCAGTGCTTGCTGTTGGAGTGGAGAGATGAGAGACTATGAAATGGAGAAAAACTAAAAGGGGAAGTGGAAGAAAAATAAGAAAAGCAAAGCAAAGAATGAAGAAATAAAAATCAGAAAGGGAAAAGAACAGAAAAGTTCCCAGGGATCCCACCGGTGCAGCTATGAGGTCTGGGGAAGTTGTTCTCAGGTGTTGCAGTACAGCCTGGCTAGAAGGCATAGAGGTATACAACGCCAGGTATTCAGGGAACAGAAAGAGAAGGACGATATAGAGAGACGAGCAACTGAGTAATGAAGAAAGACAAAAAGGGAAAAAGAGGGAAAAGAAAACAAAACAAATTTAAAAAAAAAAGAACAGGAAAAGCCCCCAAGAAAACAGAAAAAAAACCAACGAGAAAAGACATGCCCTCAGGCATCCCTCTGCATGTCTCTGCAAGATGAGGGGGTAGGTTCCAAGCCACGCAGCACCACCTGCCCAGAACGGGCTCCCAACTCAAGAAAAGGAAAAGAAAACAATCAATTAAAAACAAACAAATGAACAAAAGCCCTGGGATCCCACCAGTGTGGCAACCCAGACCGGGAAGCAGTTCCACACTCAAACGGAGCTCTGCAGCCCCTCAGAAAGAAGCAAAGATGGTGCACGGAGCCAGACATTTGAGCGAAAGGAGGGGGAGGTGGTGAGAGGTAAGGAAGAAATCAAAAGAAGCAGAAAAAAGCAACACCAGCAGCCAACAAATGGCACTCAGAAAGCCAGCTAGTGCGGGCTGATGGAATCCAAGCAGCCAGTGCTTCCTGGAGAAGAGACTGTGTCCGCGGGAAGCAGAGGAGGCCGAGTGTGGGTGAAGAAGGGTGGAGAGTGGGAAAGTGTATATCACAAATTACCGGAGCTCCGCAGCCCCTCAGGAAGAAGCAAAGATGGTGCACACAGCCAGGTATTTGAGCAAAAGGAGGGGGAGGTGGTGAGAGGTAAGGAAGAAATCAAAAGAAGTGGAAAAAAGCAACACCAGCAGCCAACAAACAGCACTCAGAGAACTGGCCCATTCCAGTGGGTGGAATCCAAGCAGCTGGTGCTTCCCGGACAAGAGATTGTGACCACGGGAAGCAGAGGAGGCTGAGTGGGGGTGAAGACGGGTGGGGGGTGGGAAAGCATATGTCGCAAATTACCGGTTGTTTTGTCTCCTTCTGGAAGCTCTGTGAAGCTGCTTTCTCGTACCCCTGTTTGCTGGACTCCGATAGGAGTCCAACATGGCAGATCCACGCTGTGTTAGCTGATCGGGGACCTCTGCATGAATCTCTCCTTGCTCTCCGTTCTCTGTCAGTTTTCTCACTCCGTTTGGTGCTTGGCTGAGTTCTTTATCTCTTCATTTGATGGGGTTTCAGGGTTGTTGTTTTCTCTGTTCGGCTTAGTTTTTCGGATCTTTGCTATGGAGGGACAGCGTGGTGCTTCTGCCTAGAGTGCCATTTTGCCAAATAATCCATCAGCGTTATTTTTGAAAATGAAGAGTTTGAGCTCTGCTGGTTATGTGTGGATATAAGTATGCTCTCTCTCTGTGTGTGTGTGTATGTGTATGTCTGTGTCTATGTGTGGTTTCATATCTTCCCACAGCAACACAAGTTAGCTTGCAAAGTTCTGGGGTTCCTTCAATAACAAAAATGTGGTCCTTCTTCCACTACACCCTCACTATGAAATCAACAGCTGAAAAGAATATAATATGAGATTGTAAATCAACTCATTGTGCTTGAAAATCTGCACCAAGTAGGTCTTGTGAACAGTCTACACATAAGCCTGGGTTGCTTCTCTACATAGATAGACTTAGTATCTGATTGTTTAGTTCAATTTGAAAGGAAATGCTCCTTGCCATGATTATCCCCTTCACATACCTGTAATTCTATCATTTACTCCTTTTGGTTAAATCTTTCTGTGTCTGTAAAAGTTTTCAAATTTTCCTGGAATGTCCAAAAATCATTATTAGCAATTTAATACTTTATGATAAGAACAACCATCATTTGTACAGTATTTTATGATTTAAAAAAGAATATTCACATTCACTATTCACCGTTGGGAGGAGAGGCAGAGCAGATGTTGTTATTCCACTTGGCAGAGAGGAAGCTGAGGCAGGGAGATTTGAGGAATGATTTCCAAAATCCAAGGAGCATGGGCTAGGGCTCAAAACTACGGTGTTCTGAATTCAGCTCTTTGTTTCCTTCTGTTGTGCTGCTCACTACTGTTTCTCAGCTCCACTATGCTCTGTAGATCCAGCCTCCCTCCTTGTCCACCTGCCACCTTCTGGGTTTATAAGCTACCTACACAGGTGGACTTTCTGAATGAAGAGACTCTCCTTAGCATCCTGGACTTTCTCCTCTCCTACTTCCCTTTTGTCTTCCACTAGACCTGCTTTCCAGAACCTCAGTTCTGGGGAAACTCCACCAGGCAGTACTGCTGGAAAAAGTCACAAAACAGAGCCTTATAGGTCCTTATAAATTCATTGGGTCAATATAATTTTGGCTGGACCCTTTCCTCTACTCAGAAGTCCTGGATGCCTTCCTACTAACCATATTCTCCGTAGAAGTTGTTCCAATGCTGTTCTTTTTTCCTGGATTTTCCAACCTGATGCCCAGTCTTCTCCTTCCTAGCTGCTGGGCTTACCTCCTTCTGTACTCAGGAGACCAAGGCTGTCCAATGTATGCACTTCCTTTCCCTTCTTCCCTTCCCAAGTCTCTATGTTCACTCACTTTCTTCCTTCCTTCTGGTAAAAACATCCCATCTCCTTTCCAAGGCTAACTTCATTTGTCTTGATACATCTCTAGCACCTTCAGCCTCTTCCTCTCTGTTAGATCTTTTCTGTAAGTTCATGTGGCAGATTGTTTTCAAAAATAGCCACACTTATATTCCTTCCTGTATGCACACTCCTTTTCAATGTCATGGCTTTACAGTTCATCCTACCCCTTGAATCTGGGTTGGACTTGTCACCTGACCAGTAGAATGCAGTTATGCTTTGTTGAACTTCGTTGTGCTTTGTTGAACTTCATTGTGCTCAGGAGACTTTGCAACCTTGTGCTCTGACCCTTGGACTAGCCTGCTATAGGATGAGACATCAAGCGGAGGGAAGCCCCAGACAGCCCAGCTGTTCCAGCCCAGGCTAACCTACACTAGTCAGCCCCCAGTTCACCCACCAGCTGATGATTCCAGACACATGAGCAAGCGCAGCTGAACGCAGCCAGGCCAGGCTCAGATTAGCAACTGCCCAGCTGATCCATCCATAGACACAAGCGCAATAATGGATGATTACTGTTTTAGCCGTTGGATTTTGGGGTGGTTTGTTATATAGCGGTATTGAACTAATACAGTGCACGAACATGCAAGGGTCTCTCCTTTCTTCCAATAGCCATTTCCTTCTGCCAGCAGCATCTTCCAGTGATGACCTTCTCGTACTCTCTTCACTGCCACACTTCTCAAATGAGCAGGCTACGGTCTGACCTGTATTTTTTCACACAGACCCGCTCCTTCTCCCCAGTGAGGTCTGACTTTGCCCTTCTTCAGTGTTCTGAAGTGGTTATCTTGGTGTTGCCTGGTTGCTAACTGAAATGACCTTATCCTAATCCCCACCTCCTTGGACCTCTTAGCAGGGTTGACACCCTCACTCATACCTTTCTGGAAACTCTCTGCTCTCTCCACCTTGCAGACATCAAAGGATTGTCATGGAATACTGTGAACAACTCCACACACACACATCGGATAACTCAGATGAAATAGACCTATTCCTCAAAAAGCACAAACTACCACAACTCACCCAATATGAAATAGATAATTTGAATAGCCCTATAACTATTAAGGAAATTGAATTCATAATTAAAAACCTCCCCAAAAAGAAATCTCAAAGCCCAGGTGGTTTGACTGGAGAATTCTTCCAAAAGTTTAAAAAAGAATTAACAACAATTCTACACAATATCTTTGAGAAAATAGAAGACAGGACATTTCCCAACTTATTTTATGAAGTCAGTATTACCCTGATACCAAAACCAGACAAAGACAGTACAAAATATAAATATAACTACAGACCAATATCCCTCATGAATATAAATGGATAAAATTCTTAACAAAATATTAGGAAATAGAATACAGCCATATATAAAAAGAGTTATATATCATGGCCAAATGAGGTGTATTCCAGAGATGCAAGGCTGGTTCAATACTCCAAGTTTATCAATGTAATCTATTAACAGGCTAAACAATAAAAATCATCTGATCATATCAATTGATGTAGAAAAAGCTTTTGACAAAATTCAACACATATTCATGATTAAAACTCAGAAAAACCAGGGTTAGGGGAATTTCCTCAATGTGAGAAAGAATATCTACCAAAAAAAAAAACAACCTCACAATTAACGTTATATTAATGGTGAAAAACTGAATGTCTTTCCCATGAGAACTGGAACAAGGAAAATGTGTCCGTTTTCACCACTCTTATTCAATATAGTCTTGGACCTCCTAGCCAGCAGAATAAGGCAAGAAAAGAAAATAAAAGGCCCACAGATGGGGAAGAAAGATATAAAAGAGTCCCTATTTGCAGATGACCTGATGGTCTGCATAGAAAATGCCAAGGAATTTATCTATAAAAACAAGACAAAACAAAAAATAAATTCTAGAATAATAATTGAGTTCAGCAAAGTTGAAAACTACAAGACTGACATACAAAAATCAATTGCATTTCTGTATACTAGCAACAAACACTTGGGGACCAAAATTAAAGTACAATACTGTTTACAATCTCTATCAAAAAAGGAGTACTTAGGTATAAATCACCAAAACATGTATAGGACATGTAGGCTGAAAACTACAAAACACTGATGAAATAAAGATCTGAATAAATGGAGAGACATTATGTTCGTAGATTGGAAGACTCATCATAGAAAAAAGGTCAATTCTCCTCAAAATGATACATAGTTATAATGCAATTCCTATCAAGACCCCCAAGATTTTTCTGCAGATATAGATACGATTACTCTAAAATTTATACGGAAAGGCAAAAGAATTAGTATAGCTAATACATTTTGAAAAAGAAGAATGAAGTGGAAAGAATCACTGTATGTTAAGACTTATTTTATAGCTACAGTAATCAAGACTGTGTGATAGTGGCGGAGGGACAGACATAAAGATTAACAGAAGAGAACAGAGAACCCAGAAATAACGTCACACAAAGACGGCCAATGATTTTTGACAAAAGCAATTCAACAAGTGGTACTGGAGAATCGCACATTTGTAGGCAAACAGAATATACCTCAACCTAAACCTTACATTGTATATAAAAATTAACTCAAAACATATCATAGCCATGAATGTAATATATAAACTATAAAACTTTTAGAAGAAAACATAGAAAAACATCCTTGGGATCTAGGACTTAGTAAATAGTTCTTAGAACACTACATGCACAATATAGAAAGAAAAAAAATCAATAAATTGGACTTCCTCAAAATGAAAAGTTTTGGCTCTACAAAAAGACCCTGTTACAACCAGCTACAGACAGGGGAACATGTTAAGACACGTTACAGACTGGGAGAAAATATTTACAATGTATCAGACAAAGGACGTGTGTCTAGAATATACATATAGAATCCTAAAAACTCAACAGTAAAAAACAAAACAATTCAATTAGAAAATGGGCAAAGGACTTCAAGAGACATTTCATCAAAGGTTTGAATTCCAATCTGGAATACATTGCTGTAGGTATATAAGGAGATTTCAATAGCAATCAAGTGTATGCAAATTAAATCAACCAGTCATCATTTTGTACCCAACGTGTTTGGCAAAAACTAGAAAGTCAGGTAACATGAAGTGCTAGCCCGAGAATGAGGAAAGGGAGGACCCTCAAGGCATGGCTGGTGGGAGTGTGAACTGGTGTAGCTATCTGGAGAACAATCTGGAAGAAGTGAAGTTTGTGAATACCTTCTCATCCAGCAGTTCCATTCTTGGATTCCTCATTCAGAGAAGCTCTGCACAGACCACAAGGAGACAAGTGAGAAAATGTTCAGTGCAGTGTTGTTTTGGAGACAAACTAGGTGTCTGTCACCAGGGAAACAGATGCATAAAACATGGTAAGCGCACACATGGCCAGACAAAGCAACGACTGGAAATGCATACTATAGCTACACGATTATAGCTCAAAATCATAATGCTGAATAAAAGTATTGCAGAATGTCATTTATGTAAACTAAAAACATACATGTTGAATTTTTCAAGAATACACATGTATCTAAATAAATATATAGTGGAGCAGAATATACATTAAATAGGACAGAGAGGGAATGTAGGGCGTAGAGGGGAATGAGCTGGGTATGGGGGATGAAGGAAGAAAATGACAAAATAAAATAAGAGGTAGACAAACCAATGATTATAGTTTGCCGTGATAAGGAGAGTATTCAGTTAAATTCTGTGCACCTAAGGGGCTTGGAAAAATGTTTCAGGGGTGATGCTGAGGTTTGCTGGGCCAGGTTTGGGAACCAGAACCACATCTGCCCAATCAGTGGTTCTCAATCTGGTCTATACATTGAATCATGTAAGGGGTTTTACAAACCTTGATGCCTGGATCTTAGCCAGAGATTCTGATCCAATTGGTCTGGAGTGCTGGCCTAGGCCACCAGGATCTGTTTATGCTCCCTTCTCTCTGTCTAACCTCCCAGACCCCCAGGTGATCCCACGTGCGGTTAAGACTGAGAACCATGGCCCAGGGACATGTAATTTGTACTTGAAACAATCACCTCAGGTGATTCTTACAACCGAGGCAAATTTGGAAGACACCTGAGCCGCAGCTTCCTCATCTGTAAAATGGGGAAAACACTCATCTTGCAGAGTTGAATGGATTAGAGGTGATGTTGGTCAACTATTGACACTTAGTGGGGGTCCAACAAATTGTAGCCATTATGAAAAAATTAGGAGATCATTGAAATCATCAGCACTGAAGTTAAAAGAGAGACTTACAAGTCCTGATCAGTTCATATATTTCCTTTATCTACATTAGTAAGCAAGGAGTTGGATCTCAAGGGTCCCAAAAGTCCCTGCAGGTGAGGCAGCTGGGCTTCTTGCCACTTTGAGTTTGAGCACTAGAGAAGTTTGCTGCCGGCCACTGCCCTCTATTGAGATGATTCTGTCACTTCTGAGTCGATTCTGTCACTTCTGAGTCAAGAATACTCAGACTTGCCATATGATTGCCCTTGAACATCAGTTCACCGGGGGAAAGATTGACCCTTGTGTTTAAGTACTCACAGAAAGTGTTGTCCCTCTTAAGCAGTTCCTATTGTCATGATAACTAACACTTATATGACACTTCCTACGTCTACTCTAAGGATATCACGTGTTATTGTGAAAAAAACCCATTCATTCTCATCACACATGTATCTAATCTCACTGCAAACACAACAGACAGGTACTATTATTATCTGCCTTATATAGACAAGCAGGCCCTGGTGGTGTGGTGGTTAAGCATTTAGCTGCTAACAAAAAGGTCGGCAGTTTGAATCCACCAGCTTCTCCTTGGAAACCCTGTGGGGCAGTTCTAGTCTGCCCTGTAAGGTCACTATGAGTTGGAATTGACTTGACGGCAATGGGTTTGTTGTTTTTTGTTTTTTTTTTTATATACAGATGAAGAGACTGAGGCTCAGGGAGGTAAGCAACTTGCCCAGAGTTACACAGCAGAGCTCCTCTGTGTCACCCCACTCTCTTCACTCCCTTACAGCTTTCTCCTGAGAGCCCTCTCTCGGTACATCGCAAGTCTCCATCTTAGGCTTTGCTTCTTGGGTACCCCACTGAAGACACAAGGATATCTCCACCCCAGACCCAACTTATCCCAAACTAAACTCAAAATCTTTCCTCTTCACCTTCTCTTCCTCCTGTGCCAGACACCTCCCAACCCTGCAATCTAAAATAGCTGTCACTGTGTACCCATATCCCTATCCTCTCTGCCCCCTTGTCACCTGTAGTTTACGTCTTGCACATCTGTAGCCTGGACCACCATACTAAGCTGCTCACGATCGTTCTCCCCTCATGTCACCACCTCAACCCATCCTCCACACACTGGGTTCTAAAATGTGAGTCTGATGATATCATCTCTCGCGTTAAGTCCCTGTCACGCACAGCAGTGTTTCTCAAACTAGGCTTGCCTTCTCAGCAGTCCTCAAATTCTTTGGGTGAACTTTGACATTGTCTATTTTCATTTTAATGATAATTTAAAATTAAATTTTTATGATCATATTCTTGTCGTTTGGATGGCCACATCTACTGCCTGATTTCAGGGCCCACACTTGAGTTTATAGTCTTGTTGGAACCAAATGATCGTTCAAAGAAATAGCATTTCATTTTTAAAGTACTGCTAGGTGAATCTGGCTTGTATTACTTGTTGTTGTTGTTGGGTGCTATTGAGGGGATTCCAACTCATAGCGACCCCATGTGAAAGAGTACAACTACTCTACAGGGTTTTCTAGGCTGTAATCTTTATGGAAGCAGATCACCTGGTCTTTCTCCCATAGAGCAGCTGGGTAGGTTCCAACCACCAATCTTTTGGTCACCAGCTGACTGCTTAACCATTGTGCCACCAGTAATACAAACCATTTGTATTACTTAGGCATGTCGTAATATCAAAATGACCACAATGATCACAGACCATACTCGTGTTGCTACTATTATAATAATAATACTACAATTTGTTGAGTGTTAACTGTATTGAAGGCACTGTGCTTCACACACATTTCCCATAGGATTGTCACACAGCCTTATGGGATATATGCTGTAAATATCACATTGGCTTCAGCTGTCTATTGCTGTCTAAAGAACCACCCTAAAACTTAAAGGCTTAAAACAATAGGAATTTATTATTTCTCATGATTCTTTGGGTTAGAAATTCAGGCAAGGCTCAGCTAGGCAGTTCTTCTGTTGGGGTCTCTTCAATTCGGGTCTCTTACCTGGCTGAGTTTATCTGGTGGCTGGGTGAAGCTGAAAGGTCCAAGAAGGGTTCAGTCATGCCTGGTGTCTCAGACTCCTCCACGTGACCTCTTCCACGTGGTTTCTCACTATTCTGTAGTCTAGCCCGGCTCCTTTACAGTATGGTGGCCACCTTCCTAGTGGCCACAAGCAGAAGCTGGGCCTGGAGCTTGTGCAGCATCACTTTCCCCACATTCTTTTGGTCAGAGTAGGTCACAAGGCCAGCCCAGATTCAAGCGGAAGGCAAACAGACTCCAGCTCTTGAGGGGAAGAACAACAGACACGAGGGTAGAGGGATGGGAGGAATTGTTGACGTCCATATTTGGGTATGCACACTTAACAGATAGTGTCAACTTACCCATAGCCAACAAGTGACAGAGCTGGGACAAGAACCCAGACAGCTGGGCTCTATAGCCTATGCTTTAAACTATGATGCAATGCTCTGTTTTTATTTTATCCACCAGGGCACGCTAAGCCTTGTCTATAATGATGGAGGAAACCCTGGTGGTGTAGTGGTTAAGAGCTACAGCTGCTAACCATAAAGGTCGGCAGTTTGAATCCACCAGGTGCTCCTTGGAAACCCTATGGGGCAGTTCTACTCTGTCCTATAGGGTCACTATGAGTCTGAATTGACTCAACAGCAATGGGTTTGGGTTTTTTTTATAAAGATGAAACATTTTCACTGTGATAATTCATAACCCAGAGAATTTTTCAGAGCTCTTAAGACTTTGACTAGAAGTCGTGGAAACCAAGTGGTGCAGGATAAGTTCAAACAATTCACGGCCTCTGCTTGCATGCTGGAAGGACGGGCCGAGCCGCTTGCATCTCCAAACACCCAGGAGTCTCTGCTTTCCAGCGTGAAGGCTTATTCTAATTCTTCAGTCGTTTCCGGCTTTGTCCACCAGGGGGAGGTCTTCTCCTTTTAAAGAACTGAAGGCTCCTCCCCATTAATAGGTCAAGTACGTAACTAACTTTTGTGGCAATTGAGCACTGGAAATGTGCCTGATCTGAATTGAGATGTGCTGTAAGTATAAATTACACATCAGACAGTGAAGACTAAGTAGAAAAAAGAGGATGTAAAATATATTATTAATAAGTGTTTCATACTGATTACATGTTGAAATGATGTTTTAAGTATATTAGGTAAAATAAAGGAAACCAGATGGCAATTTGCAATTGACTGCTAACCTAAAGGTTGGCAGTTCGAATCCACCCAGTAGCTCCATGGAAGAAAGTTCTGGCAATCTGCTTCTGTAAAGATTACAGTCGAGAAAACCCTGTGGAGCAGTTCTGCTCTCTACCACACGGATCACCATGAGTTGGGGGCTGACTTGAAGGCAACTAACAACAACCACAGATAAAGTAAAATGTATTATTAGCATTAATTCTGCCTATTTATTTTTAGCGTTTTAGAAATGCGGCTAGTATAACATTTAAAATTGCATATGTGACTCACTTTATATTTCTATTGCACAGCACTGGTCTAAAGGCCCTCTCTCAATGGTGGGCCCTAAGGGATCTCTGCACACCCTTAGGGCTCCAAGGAACCCAGTTTGAAAACCATTAACTTGACTTCATCTATGAGGTTCAGATTGACCAACAACTCCTTCAAGGTTTAGTTTAGAACCCAGCTGTCCTACACCCTGTCTGATTTTTTCACTCCTCTCCTGCAGGACCCTGGATGTCACACGAGGACATAGGCACAGGCCCCTTTGTTAGGCCGTTAGAGTCCTTTATCAGAAGCTTCACCATCTCAAATCTGTCCCCTGTGTCCTCCACAAGGTCTTCTGCTCAGCCAGGTTGCTGCTCCCTGTCTCTTCCTCTGTGTACCCCATGAGTATTTTTCTTCTTCCTGACTGGAATACCAGCCCATGCTTTAGGACTCTCTCTTAATGCTCCCTCCATGGTGACTGGTGACCCTGAATACCAGCAATGATTTCTCACCCTGTATCTTAAACTATCCTCTCGACTTATCCACTCTCAGTCCTACCCAGGAAGTCATAGCAGATCTTGCTAGAATATGTCCAATCAAGCTGAAGGACAAGAAAACAGCTTGTCATTTGCTGACCCCATAACTGCACATTCTGCTCACTACTGAGGACTCACAAAGCCCACAGCCCCTGCGGGTGGAGGGTGACTGGTACTCACATTGCCAGTGATTCACAAGGGAACTGAAAGCACCCCACAGTGGGGTGACTTCTCTAAAGCACCTGCATGAATCAGCAGTGGGTGGCAGAATGGAGTAGTCAGCTGGCCAGGCCCTGAGTTGAAGTCAGGGATCTAAGCAGAAGCCCTGCACCACAAACCTTCTCCTCTGAAGCCCAGCAGCACTGTGGCATCATGGGGTCAGCAGGAGCTTTGTCTGTGGCAAGAGTTGAAGCCCAGGACACACATGTGAGCATGTGCGTGTGCCATGGATTGAAATGTGTCCTCCAAAATATGTGTGTAACAACTTGGCTAGGCCATGATTCCTAGTATTGTATGATTGTGGTATCTGATGTGATTTCCTTATGTGTTGTAAACTCTACCACTATGATGAGATTATATGTGATCTCCTCATGTGTTGTAAATTCTATCACTGTGATGAGGTTATACTGATGAGGTTGACAATATCAGTGTCTTAATGCAATCTCTTCTGAGATATAAAAGAGGGAAGGGAGCAGAGATACATGGGAACCTCACACCACCAAGAAAGCAGTGCTGGGAGCAGAGCGCTTCCTTTGGACGTGAGGTTCCTGTGCTGAGATGCTCCCAGACCAAGGAAAGACTGAGGCATCACAAGGACCTTTCTCCAGAGCCGACAGAGAGAGAGAGACTTTCCTGGAGCTGACGCACTGAATTTGGACTTGTAGTCTATTGGACTGTGAAAACAATAAATTTCTCTCTGTTAAAACCATCCACTTGTGCTACTTCTGTTAGAGCAGCACTAGATGACTGAGATGGCGTGTGTGGGTCTGCCTAGGTCATAAGGACCCCTGTCGCTTACTTGTATCTCTGAGTCATTGAGACCCCAAGAAAGTGGAAGCAAAGAGTCTCTACCACCCCCCTGACCCTGTATTTCTGGTCAGAGGAGTTGTGTCAGTCTAGGCCCTGAGCACGGCCAGGGTTGCCTGGGCAATCATTGAACTGGGTCTGCAACCTCATTTCTCCTTCATCAAATCAGAGATCTGCTGAATGAATCATCAGGCTAGGAGAAAACCCATGACCTTTTGGAAGCAAATTGCCAAGCCTTTCTTCCAAGGCACCTCTGGGTGGGTTTGAACCACCAACCTTTCAGTTACTAGTCAAGTACTTAGCCGTTTGTGCTACCTAGGGACTCCTCCACAAACTCCAAAAAGCTGCATAAATATGAAGGTCCACTGTCATCTCCTGGCATAATTCCTCAAAGAATTTCTCCATCTGATTCCTTAAAATAGCCACAAAAAGGAGTTTAATTATCTTTGGTGCTTTGCGACTATCAAAAACAGCTTCTCAAAGGTAACTCTAGATCTTTCCTGGTGCATGCATGCCCACTCCTTCCATAAGGATGTTCTGGTAGCCATTGCTGCCTAACAAATTGGCCCAAACATAGGGGTATACAACAACAATCATTTTATTTAGTTCATGATTTTCTTGGTCAGAAATTCAAGAAAGGCTCAATGGGGCAGTTCTCAGGTGGGACTTCTCCTGTGGTTGCAGTTTGATGTCAGCTGAGGCCTCAGTCATCTGAAGGTCTAACTGGGCAGCTCTATAGAGACATAAGGAGCCCTGGTGGTGCAATGATTAAGAGCTATGGCTGCTAACCAAAAGATCAGTAGTTTGAGTCCACCAGCTTCTCCTTGGGAACCCTATAGGGCAGTTCTACACTGTCCTATAAGGTTGCTATGAGTTGGAATTGACTCGATGGCAACAAGTTTGTTGTTTGTTTTTGACCTTAACCTGGTTTCTGATAAGTAGAATTTTCTTTCATTCTCTGTATCTATATCTCTACCTGAGTGTAGCTCAGTCTCTCCAGAACCTGCCCTTATTACTCCTGACATTCTCAGTTGCTGTTCAGGGCTGCAGTCCTCTCTTCTTCCAAAATTTCACTCCAGTGACTATGTCCTATAACTCATTGTTGTCCCAGCTGCCCTCTCAGCTGATGCCTACCTGCTGGATTTGTGAGGATCATTGCTCCCAGGGTCCTCCTTGTTGAGTTCTGAGTTCTGCCCGTATTGGTGCATGGCTGGCTGGGCTCCAGTGCTGGGTGCTCACTTGGTCTCTGCTTGTTATTGTACCACACAGATTCCCTACCCTACACCCCCACACCCGCAGCTAGACAGATAAAGCTGCCCCGTCCCCAATTTCCTCTGCACCTTTGTGAGGGAGTCTTGTAGATCTTCCTGATAGACAGCCTTGGGGGAAAATGCTTGGTTTGGTAGGTACATCATCCTATATCTATACCTGCAATGTCTACACCTTCACAGAACAAAGAGAATAATCACTCATGTCTCACAGTCCACAAAGCTCATTCGTATGCTCTCAAGGTTCGTGTTTTACCATATTTCCCCCTACTGGTTGGGGAATGAGATCACACGGGGATTTTGAAAGCAAAACAAGCAGTTCCTGCCTCAAATAAGTTTCTGAATGAAGTAATAGGTGTGTATAAATGAATACAGTAGAAAATCAATTTATATCAGTTCTCACTCAGATATGTGTTCATCATGGATGAGATCTCTGCTTTCATCTTCAGCACCTCTTTGTGGCTCCCAAAACAATCCCTGTGTACCTGAAAGCATTGCCCAAATAAATATCGGTATTTGGGGTGGAACTGAATCCGAGACTTGCTTTTATGGTAACCTGGAGTGAAGTTATGAGGGAGCAGCTGGCTTTTGACTTCTTTAACTAAGGTGGCTGCTGATATTAACCAAAAGGAACCTCGTGGTTGTACATGACAACACTGGTTTAGGTCAGTTACCACACCTGGGAAGTTGGAGGTGCACGTGCATTAAAGAATAGTAGGGAATTTGCTGAAGATTTCAGGGTGGTGACCGAGGGAGCGTTGACCTCAAACATGCCCAGAAAACCCCTTGAAATTTTCCTCTGGGTCATGGGAACTTCTCTCCTCTTCTTCTCTGGCCTTCTGCCCACAGCACCCAGCCCTGTTCTTCCTCCTTCATGCTACAGAAAAGCTCCTTCCTTCTGCAAAAAACCTGGGAGCAGCCCAAAGCCCAGGAAGCTCTCTCCCACCTTTGGGAAGCGGTCTTCTCAAAGACCCTTTCTCCTTGAAGAGATTCTCATGCCAGCAGCTACAAAGACGTTTCTCCATAGTTTTGCAATGACCTTGAAAATGCTTTTCAATGGAAAGAAAAGGTGATGACTCAAGGTTCTCCATGGTAAAGAGTGAGCTATCACGAGTTCTATTCTCTATGCATTTCCTTGTGGTGGTTGGGGTGGGGGAGTCGCTGGGATGGATGGAGGACTGTCAGGCTTGGCCTGGTTCCCAGCTGCTGTAGCTAACTTCTTCCCACAGCTGATGCCTGTCTTCCAACTCCATCCTTCTGGTGTCTCTGGCCCTCAGCCCAGTCCCTGAGGCTCACATCCATGGAGCCTTGTGTGCTCTGGCTCCTCTCTCAGACTCCAGTTCTGGTTACTGGGCCTTTGCCTTGTTTTCTTGGTCTTCTCCCCTCTCTCCCTCATGGAAACTTGCTCATTCCCCAGTCTCTCTATGAATGGGCCCTGTCTTCTACCCAACATCCTCCTCCACCTGTTTAGGGGTTGGATTCTTGCCTCAGACTCCATCCCTGTGAATGAAACCCTGAGACTGATGGATGACAGACCTTCCTGATGAAAACTGACTGCTGCCCTGGGTTCACAAGGGAACCTCCTACTTTCCAGGTGTGGGAACTGACCTAAGTCAGTCTGGACATGTATAAGCATGAGGCTCCTTTTGGTTAATATCAGCAGCTGCCATTAGTTAAAGGAGCTGAGGGCCATTTACTCCCTGCAGCCTTACTCCAGGTTACTATAAAAGCAAGTCTCAGACTGAATTCTGCCTCAAATACAGACATTTATTAGCAGGTAAGCACAAGTCAGTCATACCACCTCCTGTGAGCCTGGTGAAGTCCAAACTCTGTTCTTTAGGGAGTTCTGACAAAGCTTTGCTTGAAAGAAAGGTTTGCTTGAAGCAAACATGACAATATTCTAGCAGGGGGATTGGTGAACTATCTAGTTAGACTCAGATTGGCTCAAAGTCTACGAATCAGCAGGTGGGCACAAAGGATGTGGGCATCATTCTTTGTTCTAACACTCCTTTCATGCAGGTATGGGGAGTTTCTCCATGATTCATAATGAAACTCATCTCTACATTCATTGTGCTAATTAACAAACCTCTTGTGTTGATCCACCACTCGTCTGTCAGTTTGTCGTACTGTGGTGGCTTTTGTATTGCTGTGAGGCTGGAAGCTATGCCACCAGAATTTCAAATATCAGCAGGGTCACGCATAGTGGACAGGTTTCAGAGGAGCTTCCAGACTGAGACAGACTAGGAAGAAGGACCTGGTGATCTACTTATAAAAACTGGCCAGTGAAAACCTTATAAAAAGCAGCAGAACACTGTCTGATATAGTGCCAGAAGATGAGCCCCTCAGGTCGGAAGGCACTCAAAATAAGACTGCAGAAGAGCTGCCTCCTCAAAGTAGAGTCATCCTTAATGACATGGATGGGGTAAAGCTTTTGGGACCTTTATTGGCTGATGTGGCATGACTCAAAATGAGAAGAAACAACTGCAAACATCCATTAATAATTGGAATGTGGAACGTACAAAATCTAGGAAAACTGGAAGTCATCAAAAATGAAATGAAATGCATGAAGATTGATATGCTAGGCATCAGTGAGCTGAAATCAACTGGTGTTGGTTAGTTTGAATCAGACAAGCATATTGTCTACTATGGTGGAATGACAAATTGAAGAGAAATGGCATCACATTCATTTCAAGATCTGTCCTGAAGTACAACGCTATCAGTGATAGGATAATATCCATATGCCTACAATGAAGACCGGTTAATATGGGCTATTATTCAAATTTACGCACCAACCACTATGACCAAAGATAAAGAAATTGAAGATTTTTACCAACTTCTGCAGTCTGAAATCGATCAAACATGCAATCAAGACACATTAATAATCACTGGTGATCAGAACATCAGTAGTTGGAAAATATGGCCTTGGTCATAGAAACAACGCCAGAGAGCACATGATAGAATTTTGCAAGATCAGTGACTTCTTCATTGCAAATACTCTTCTGCAACAACATAAACGACAGCTATATGCATGGACCTCGCCAGGTAGAATACATAGGAATCAAATTTACTACATCTGTGGAAAAAGATGATGGAGAGGCTCAATGTCATCAGTCAGAACAAGGCCAGGGGCCGACGGTGGAACAGATCATCAATTGCTCATATGCAAGTTCATGTTGAAGATGAAGAAAATTAAAACAAGCCCACAATGACAAAGTACAATCTTGAGTATATCTCACCTGAATTTAGAGACCATCTGAAGAACAGAGTTGACATATTGAACACTAATGACTAAATACCAGAAGAGTTGTGGAACAACATCAAGGACATCATACGTGAAGAGAGCAAAAGGTCATTAAAAAGACAGGAAAGAAAGAAAAGACCAAAATGGATGTCTGAAGAGACTCTGAAACTCGCTCTTGAACATCGAGTAGCTAAAGTGAGGGGAAGAAATGATGAAGTAAAATGGCTGAAGAGAAGATTTCAGAAGGCAGCTCAAAAAGACAAAGTGAAGTATCATAATGACATGTGCAAAGACCAGGAGTTAGTAAACCAAAAGGGAAGAACAGGAAAGATTGTGTGTCAGGGTTGTATCCTTTCACCATACTTATTCAATCTGTATGCAGAACAAATAATCTGAGAGGCTGGGCTATATGAAGAAGAACACAGCATCAGGACTGGAGGAAGACTCATTAACAACCCTCGACGTGCAGATGACACAACCTTGCTTGCTGAAATTGAAGAGGACTTGAAGCACTTATTGATGAAGATTAAAGACTATACAGCCTTCAGTACGGATTACACCTCAACATAAAGAAAACAAAAATCCTCACAACTGGACCAATAAGCAATATCATGATAAATGGAGAAAAGATTGAAGTTGTTAAGGATTTCATTTTACTTGGATCCACAGTCAACGCCCAGGAAGCAGCAGTCAAGAAATCGAATGATATATTGCACTGGGCAAATGTACTGCAAAAGATCTCTTTAAAGTGTTAAAAAGCAAAGATGTCACCTTGAGGACTAAGGTGCGCCCGACTCAAGCCATGGTATTTTCAATCGTCTCGTACACATGTGAAAGCTGGACAATGAATAAGGATGACCAAAGAAGAATTGCTGCCTTTGAATTATGGTGTTGGTGAAGAGTATTGAATATACCATGAACTGCCAGAAGACAGAACAAAATCTCTCTGGAACACACACAGCCAGAATGCTCCTTAGAAACAAGGATGGAGAGACTTCTTCTCATATACTTTGGACAGGATATCCTGGAAAAGGACATCATGCTTGGTAAAGTGGAATGTCAGCAAAAAAGAGGAAGGCCCTCAACAAGATGAACTGCCACGGGGGCTACAGCAATGGGCTCAAACATAGCGACGATTGTGAGCATGGCGCAGGACCGGGCAGTGTTTTGTTCTGTTGTGTGCAGGGTTGCTGTGACTCAGAACTGATTCAATGGCACCTAGCAACAGCAACGACAGCTTGTGTTAATCAGAGATAAAGATAGCTGAAGCACTTATGGAGGCCTTTCTCGGGTATGGCCTTCTAATTAAATGCTAATTAACCACCCCTAGAGTTGCTTTCCAGGGAGAAAGATGTGGCAGTAAGCTTCCGTAGCCTTTGAAACCCTACAGGGCAGTTCTCCTCTGCCCTACAGGGTTGCTATGAGGCGGGATTGACTCAAAAGCAGTGGGTTTGGGTTTTGTTTTTTTTTTTTTTTTTTGGAGTTTCTTTAATCCTTTTGTGGCTTAAATGGTTAAGCACTTGGCTACAAACTGTAAAGGCTGGAGGTTCTAACCCACCCAGTGGTGCCTTGGAAGATAAGCCTGGCTATCTGCTTCAGAAAGCTCAGAGCCTTAAAAACCCATGGAGCACAGCTCTACTCTGCAACACATGAGGTCCCCGTGGATAGGGATCGACTCAGCGGCAACAGTTACTTTTGTTGTCGTCGGCTTTTTTTTTGATAGGGGAGTTGCCTTGATTAGGGCGACTGACCACTTCTAGGATCACACCAACATTTAGATCACATTATGGGGGCTGAGGAGTCCCTGAGGAGTGCAAACGGTTAACACACTTAACTGCTAACCAAAAGGTTGACAATAAAATTCCACCCAGAGGCACCTTGGAAGAAAGGCCTGGCAATCTACTTCCAGAGAATCAGCCATTGAAAACTCTGTGGAGCACAGTTCTTCTCTAACACACATGAGGTTGCCATGAGTCAGAATCAGCTGGACAGCAACCGGTTTCATTGGTGCTGAAGAGTTTTAAATTGTAGATATCACATTATCAGGGCACTCCAGCCTCTGTATTAATAGAAATAAACAGCATTTCCTTGACTTTAGTCACGAGATAGCAGTCCATGATTTTCAGCCCCTTTCCAAGTAAGTCACCTGAATTATTTCTAGGCACCCCCAGGTGTCTCACATGAGCTCACCGCAGTTCCACTAGCTGTAGTGCAGCACAGCCCCTCTTTTTCCCTTTCTACTTCCAGCTCCCTTTGCAATGGGCATTTGTAGTCTGGCTTGCCCACACCAGCTCTCCCCATTTTGGGGGGCAGCTGCTACTTTCCCATTCCAACAATCTGTGTGGTGGTGGGGATGAGCATGTGACTGCCTGGGTCGATCACAGTAGCCTGATCCCTTTGGCCAAAGTGATTGCCCAGAAATGGTCACATGGGCCTACAAAACCAATCAGAAACCTTCCCTGAGATGTTTTTGACTTGGAGCTGGTGGGCATGCTCTCTCCTCTGTGGTATTCAGGTCCACAGCTGCCTGCAGATGTGGCTTCAAGTTGGTGGCAACAGCTAAATTGAGAGAATAAATCCAACATGCACAGAGAAACAGAAACACAGGTGGAAAGAGAAAGTCCCTACAGTAGCTGAATCTCTGAATCCAAGTGTCCCCAAGTCGAGCTGCACCTGTGTGGCTCTGTGTGGTTTGGTTATGTAGCCCACAAATTCCCGTTTTCACCCAAGTTGGCTTGAGTTGACTTTCTGACTAATTTGTCCACAGTCAGCGGTCAGGAGTTGCCTTACAGGGCCAAGTCTTCACTCCTTGCTGAAGCCCCGTGGTGTTGAGGCCTCTGGTGCTTGTTGTTAAGGACCACAGTCACCCACCCTGTCCTCTTGATGCTGCCCAATGCATCTGAATCCTAACCTGAGGACCAACTGGGCCAAAAATGGAGACACTTAGTATTCAAGTGCAATCTGCTTGTAGCTGGTGTGCCTCGCAAGCACTCACTCTTGGGATTGGTAGGAAGTCCATACACCCAACCCTGCAAACAGCAGGATTATGCATAGTGCAGATCAGTTATGGTACAAATGGTTAATGTGCTTGGCTGCTAACTGAAAAGTTGGTGGTTCAAGTCCACCCAGAGGTGCCTTGAAAGAAAGACTTTGCGATCTGCTTCTGGAAAATCAGCCACTGAAAATCCTATGGAGCATAGTTCTGCTCTGATACACAAGGGGTCACCATGAGTTGGAATTGACTCCATGGAAACTGGTAATTGTTTTTTGTTTTAGCACTTTCTTTTATTCTCAAAAATGTTCCTAGTTTGTGGGCAACACTTGCCCAAAAGCAAAGACGAGAAGGCAGGAAGGGACAGGAAAACTTGATGAATGGACACTGAGAACCCAGGGGGGAAAGGGAACGGGCGAGAGTGCTGACACGTTGTGGGAATTGCAACCAACGTCACAAAACAATATGCATATAAAGTTTTGAATTAAAAAAAGAAAAAAGTCCCTAGTTTGGCTAACAAATTTTATTGCCAACTAAGGCATACAACTCCAATGCACTGGCCATACCTTTCAGAAACCATATTCTGCCTCTTGGGAAGGACATCCTTCCCCAGAACATAAAGCTGACCCCATCCCTTCAGTGCTGCCCATGTCCCCAGGTCCCAGCACTACACTCCTTTCCTACCCTTCCCCCAGGCCACCCCTTAGTAAAAGGGGCTGTGTTCTCCAAGAGAGGCCTCACACATAAGGATCTTGGCAAAGACCCGTGTGTCTGGGTGCTCTGGGCCCATTTAAACATCTCAGCCTCACATCTCTTCTATTGCTCTACCCTGTGGCTGCTGCATCCTGAACTTGTGCTCTCAGCAAAGAGGACCCTCTCGATCTCTATCTGCACTTTCCACTCAGAGGAAGCCAGAGGACATTGTGCATTGATGGTTTGTTTCGGTCTCACTAGTCAAGAGGTGGAAAGTGACAGACTCTGATGCTTCTTTTCTTCTTTGGTTAATTAGGGGCCCGGGCCTTAAGAACAGACGACGAAGCACGTAGGGTTCAGTTTTCTCTTCTGTAGAATGGATCTACTATGAAAACATGGCTCGAACCTCACCTCCAGTGGGACTCGGTGTCCTGGAGGTGCAGCAGACCTTCTGGGTGTCTCAGGCCCCTTAAGACAAGAGTGTTTACTGGGAGGATGCCCACCAATGAAAGCAGGAGCTGGAGCAGGGTTTGGGACCTATTGATGCTCTCTGCTTCTTTCATGGGCCCCATAGCTGTGATTCTTTCTGAATGTCAACCCCCATCTTCTCTTATCCTCAAGACAACAATCATTTCTGGTTTCTCTAGCCCCGAATTCCAGAGGGTGCTGGTCTGACCAACC
The DNA here is from genome assembly GCA_030035585.1 of Dugong dugon. NCBI lineage: Eukaryota > Metazoa > Chordata > Mammalia > Sirenia > Dugongidae > Dugong > Dugong dugon. The sequence goes on along the minus strand of CM057481.1, from coordinate 21,344,140 downwards.
TAGTGTGGCAGAGACTGGGGACTCTCCCCTAATATTAAGTCTGTCCTTCTCTCTCAAAATAATATAACCTCTGCTTTTTAGCCAGGCACATAACTGCATAGAATAGGACTAACGTCTCCCAGCCTTCCTTGTACCTGGGTGTGGCCATGTGACCAAGTTTTGGCCAATGGGATATGAGTGAAAGTTATCTGCACAACTTCCAGCTTGTGCTTTTAAAGGGAAAGGGCATACCCTTTTTCCTTTCTCACTTGCTAGAATGTGGATATGTTGGGAACTAACTTGCACAGTGCACAGGAGGACATAGTACGGTTGGCAGAGCAACAAGATAAAAAGGACCTGAGCCCCTGACAGCTACACAGAATAGAGCTGCCATACTAGCTTACACTTTCCCATGAGAAAAAAAGTAAACATATATGTTTCTTAGCCATGTTATTTGGGTTTTGGTCACGGCAGCTGAGCCACTGTTATATTTAGGGAATCACTGTAGCCTTCAAGTCAGCACCTCAACTGGAAAGCCTATGGCTGGATTCCCTTGGGCCACCCATGGCCCAGTCAGTGGCCACCTTTGCAGAAAGAGTAGCTTAGCACTGCTTCCCTGGGTAGGGGACCGTGGGAAGGGCTGTGTCAGCCAGGAAGAGATATATAGTACGGATGGCACCAAAACAAGAAGCTTGCACAGCACTAGTCACACATCGTTTTCACTAGGTGACTAGAAAAGAATGTCAACTGTGCTTGTTTGATATTCTGTAGATTTTTTGGATGGCATGCCAGTTGAGAAACCATCAAGAAGAACGTCCAGAAATGTAATGATTGTTTTTCCCCTCCACTTTGTTCTATAATATGCTGCTTGGTAGATTTTCCTTACAACAAAGCTTTGCCCACACTTTGTGATATGGATGAGGTCCAAAGTGTCTCCTATACTACTGTCTCAGTGAGGATTCTCCAGTTGCTTGCGCCTATCCATGTTGACTTCAGCAGAGCCTGGGTTTGTTTGAAAGGCTACCAAGAGCTCAGAGAGTTGAGAGGGAGATAGAGAAGCCTTAGAAATGGACAAAGACCAAGGAAGCTCCAGAAGTCTGTATCAGAGCTAAATAGTTACTCCACCATTATAAATGTGTTTCAACCAATTTCTGTCTTTCTGTTACTCTATTCAAATTTTATTTCACGGTGGAAATATCATATTCTTGCCTCTTGGAGTAGACAGGGCAGGTACCTTGATTAACAGTCTCATAAGACTTTGTCCAATTTGGTGGAGGTAGTGACCCAAAACGAAATCAAAGTTATGGTGCCAAAAGAAGGTGTAATGGATGCTATGCAGGCAAAACTGAACAAATGTCCACCAAAACAAACACATCTCAGGACAGGGCTGGGGTGGCCCGTTTACCCATTTTGGTATGGGGCAGGCCAAGAGCTGTTGAAATTCAGAACTGGACCCTTTGCCTGGGGAGAGTCTGACCCTGGAAGGACACACAGTCCAATAGAGTGGATGTGATATTGCAAGGGACAAAGTTACTCAACTGCAGGGAGGAGTGAAGAACACAGGACACACAGAAATCCAGTAAGAGTGCAGCTGATGGCGCCGGGGGCTGGAGATGGCAGCAACAGGAGTTTGTGGCACCATTATCCTCACTCAGCAGCAGCCACAAGTCTGCCTCTTTCTGTCCTGCTACTAACAAGTAAATGTGTTCCTGTAATTCATGTCAAACTCCCTGGCAAGGGACTCTGATTTGTTTAGTTAATGCTGCCATCTTGATTTTGGCAGTTCCCTTTGCATTGGGCCATGTCATGAGCCATTGGCAATGTATGGTAAGGTGTCCACCTCTGGCCCCATCAGTGGCCACCCCTGCTCAGAGGTCATCCCAGAAATGATTTCTGAAAGTGGACGGGTGAGGGCAGGGAGAGGCTCTAGGTCAGGCAGTTTCAGCTAAAAGGGGTATTGAGCACAGCAGAAAAATACCTAAAGTATTGAGGACTTGGCAGCAGACACTGGTGGTAACTCAGGGAGTTTTGGTACCAGAGAGGTTCTATTCAAAGCAAGAGAAGAGACCCCGAATGGTCGAGGCCCATGATGCAGCCAGGTCGGCAGTGGGATGAGCCAGAAGTGGGACCCCAAACTTTAGCTAGAACAAGCACAGACAGTACCCAGTCTCCACTGGGAATGAGAAGAGTCTAGCTAGAACATTACAGACAAGGAGTCTGTTCCAGAAGGACCAAAAGAACAATTTAGGCCCAGAGGAAAAAGTATACCCCTTGGGGTACAAGATGTGTCTTAAGTCTCAGAAGGAAAACCAAAGCCAGTTTCCAAAAGTAGAGCCATAAAGTCTGTTCGTGGTCTTTCCGGCTCTCTTCCTGGTTCCAGCAGGAGCGGCCAGACCACTCTGTGTTATTCTTTCTGTCTCTTGCTCTGCTGTCAGTGATTTTTCATTTATTCCTGCTCTAGCTCCTAAACGTGGCTCATGACCACCCAGACAATGCGGTGGAGGGCTTACGTCTCCTTGGAATGACTGCTGGAGAAGGGGAGCAGCCAGACATCCTAACTTCACACCAACCACCCATTCTCTTCTTCTTCCTTAGGAACAGAACCTCAGTTTTCAGCTGGGCACCTGCCTCTGGAGCGCATGCAATGTTTCTTGGCATCTCTGCAGCTTGAAGGGGAGAGCAAGTGACTAGGCAGAAAATACGGGCCTGCAAGAAGAGTCTTTCAGAGAAGATGGCTGGGTTAATTGCTGTTAGTTGCTGCTATGGGTTGAAATGTGTCCCCCCACCCCCAAATATGTGTTTTAAATCCTTATCCTTAAATGCCTGTGGGTATAATCCCATTTGGGGATGAGTTGTCTTTGTTATGTTAATGAGGTAAGATTAGTATAGGGTATATCTTGAGTCAATATCTTTTGAGATATAAAAGAGATTGAACAAATGAGCAGGAGAGAGATAGGGGAAGAGAGATGCCAAGCCACAAGAAGATCACCCAGGAGCAGAAGCTCAAAGAGACAAGTACCTTCCTCCAGAGGCGGAAGAGAGAGACAGCCTTCCCCTGGAGATGCACCCTGAATGCAGACTTCTAGCCTCCTAAACTGAGAGAAAATAAATTTCTGTTTGTTAAAGCCACCCACTTGTGGTATTTCTGTTACAGCAGCACTAGATAACTAAGATAGTTGCCACTGAGTTGGCTTTGACTCATGGTGGCCTTATGTACAACAGAACAAAACATTTCCTGGTCCTGTGCCTTCTTCATGATCGTTAGTATGTTTGAATCCATTGTTGTGGCTATTGTGCCAATCGTCTCATTGAGGGTTTCCCTCGTTTTCTCAGACCTTCTACTTTACCAACCATGATTGATGTTCCTTTTTTTTTTTTTTTTATTTTATTGTACTTCAGGTGAAGGCTTACAGAACAAATAGTTTCTCATGAAACAGTAGTACACATGTTGTTTTATGACATTGGTTAACAACCCCACAACATGTAAACCCTCTAAATTCTCAACCTTTTTTTTTTTTTTGGTGAAAATACACATAGCCAAAGATACACCGTTTCAAAAATGTCTACATACACAGTGCAGTGACATTGACTACGCTCTTCCAATTGTGCTGTTATTCTCACTTAAGATGAAGGCTTACACAACAAAATAGTTTCTCATTTAACAGTTACTACAAATGTTACCCTATGGCAATGGTTAACGATCTCACTACACATCAACAATATCCTTACTCAGCCTTGGGTTCCCTATCACCAGCTTCCCTGTCCCCTTCTGCCTTCGGGCCCTTGTCACTGGACTCCTGTACCTCGTTAGTCCCATTTGGTTTTACGGGGCTGTCCACTCTCAGGCTGAACAGTGAACCTCGGAGGTAGCTTAACCACTGAGCTAAAAGGGTGTCTGGGGCCCATACTCTCGAGGTTTCTCCAGTCTCCTTTAGGCCAGTAAATCTGGTCTTTTTTGTGTGTGTTAGAATTATGCTTTACATCCTTCTCCAGCTCTGTTCAGAACCCTCTGTTATGATCCTGGTCAGAGCAGTCAGTGGTGGTAGCCAGGCACCATCTAGCTGTACTGGACTCAGTCTGGTGGAGGCCTTGGAAGCTGTGGACAATTAGTCCTTCAGACTAATCTTTTCCTTGCATCCTGTTCTCTTCATTCTCCCTTGCTCCTGAAGGGATGAGACCAGTGGAGTATCTTAGATGGCCGCTCACAGGCTTTTAAGACCCCAGACACTACTCACCAAGGTAGAATGTAGAGCATTGTCTTTATAAGCTGTGTCATGCCAAATGAGCTAGATGTTCCCTGAGACCATGGTCCCCAGAGCCCTCCGCCCAGCAATTCAGTCCCTCAGGGAGTTTGGATGTGTCTATGGGGCTTCCATGACCTTTCCTTGTACAGGTTGTGCTAGTTTCCCCTGTATTGTGTACTGTCTCACCCTTCACCCAAGATACTACTTATCTATTGCCTATTTAGTATTTCCTCCCCACCCCTCCCATCCCTGGTAACCAACAAAGATTGTTACATTTTGAATATGAACTTTTTCATGGGTTTTTAAAATAGAGGTCTCATACAATATTTGTCCTTTTGTGATTGACTTATTTCACTCAGCATAATGTCCTCCAGTTTCATCAATGTTGTGAGATGCTTCACAGATTCATCGTTGTTCTTTCTCATTGCATAGTACTCCCTTGTGTGTATGTACCATAGTTTGTGTATCCATTCATCTGTTGATGGGCACCTACGTTGTTTCCATCGTTTTGCTATTGTGAACAATGCTGCCCTGAACATAGGTGTGCATATGTCTATTCGAGTGACGACTCTTATTTCTCTAGGATATATTTCTAGGAGTGGGATTGCTGGATCGAATGGTATGTCTATTTCTAGCTTTCTGAGGAAGCGCCATATCATTTTCCAAAATGGTTGTATCATTTTGCATTCCCATCAGCAGTGCATGAGAGTTCTGATCTCCCTGCAGCCCCTCCAACATTTGTTATTTCCAGTGTTTTTGATTCGTGCCAGTAATGCCAGGGTGAGATGGTATCTCATTGTGGTTTTAATTTGCATTTCTCTAATGGCTAGTGATTGTGAGCATTTCCTCATGTGTCTGTTGGCCATCTGAATGTCTTCTTCGGTGAAGTGTCTGTTCATTTCCTTTGACCATTTTTTGATAGGATTGTTTGTCTTTTTTTTGTAGAGGTGTTGGATTTTCTTGTAGATTATGGAGATTAGACCTTTGTCTGACTTGTACTGTCCAAAATTTTTTCCCAGTCTGTAGGTTCTCTTTTGACTCTTTTGGTGAAGTCTTTTGAAGAGTATAGGTGTTTGATTTTTAGAAGATCCTGGTTATCTAGCTTATCTGTTGGGTTTTGTGCATTGATGGTTATGGTTTGTATCCTGTTAATGCCATGTATTAAGGCCTGAAGTGTTGGCCCTATTTTTTCTTCTATGAACTTTATAGTTTTAGGCTTTATATTCAGGTCTTTGATCCATTTTGAAGTAGTTTTTGTATACATTTTGAAGTAGTGAGGTATGGGTCCTGTTTCATTTTTTTGCAAATGGATATCCGGTTTTGCCAGCACCATTTGTTAAAAAGACTGTCTTATCCCCATTTGATGGACTTTGGGCCCTTGTCAAAGATCAGATTACTGTAGGTGGATGGATTGACATTTGGGTTCTCAATTCTGTTCCATTGGTCAATGTATCTGTCTTTGTACCAGTACCAGGCTATTTTGACTACCGTAGCTGTATAGGAGGTTCTGAGGTCAGGTAGTGTGAGTCCTCCAACTTTATTCTTCTTCTTCAGTAGTGCTTTACTTATTCGGGGCTTCTTCCCTTTCCATATAAAGTTAATGATTAGTTTTTCCATCTCTTTGAAGAATGTTGCTGGTATTTGGATCGGGATTGCGTTGTATTTGTAAATTGCTTTGGGTAGAATTGCCATTTTCACAATGTTGAGTCTGCCTATCCATGAGCATGGTATGTTTTTCCATTTATGTAGATCCCTTTGGGTTTCATTCAGTAGTGTTTTATAGTTTTCTTTGTATAGGTCTTTTACATCCCTGGTCAGATTTATTCCTAAGTATTTTATCTCTTTAGGGGCTATTGAAAATGGTATTGATTTCCTGATTTCCTTTTCATCGTTCTCCTTACTGATGTATAGGAATCCAACTGATTTTTGAATGTTTATCTTGCATCCTGCTACTCTGCTGAATCTTTCTATTAGTTCCAGTAGATTTCTCACTGAGTCTTCAGGGTTTTCTATGTATAGTATCATGTCATCTGCAAACAGGGAGAGTTTAACTTCTTCATTACCAATGTGGATGCCCTTTATTTCTTTTTCTTGCCTTATTGCTCTAGCTAGAACTTCCAGCACAATGTTCAATAGGAGTGGTGATAAAGGGCATCCTTGTCTTGTTCCTGTTTTCAAGGGGAATGTTTTCAGCCTCTCTCCGTTAAGAATGATGTTGGTCATTGGTTTTGCATAGATGCCGTTTATTATGTTGAGAAATTTCCCTTCTGTACCTATTTTATTGAGAGTTTTTATCAGGAATGGGTGTTGGACTTTGTCAAATGCCTTTTCTGCATCAATTGAGATGATCATGTGATTCTTTTCTTTCCTTTTATTTATGTGGTGGATTACGTTGATTGATTTTCTGATGTTGAACCATCCTTGCATACCTGGTATGAATCCTACTTGATCGTGGTGTATTATTTTTTGGATGTGATGCTGAATTCTATTGGCTAGAATTTTGTTGAGAATTTTTGCATCTATATTCATGAGAGATATTGGTCTGTAATTTTCTTTTTTTGTGACGTCTTTGCCTGGTTTTGGTATCAGCGTTATGCTGGCTTCATAGAATGAATCTGGAAGTGTTGCTTCCTCTTCTATGCTCTGAAATAGCTTGAGTAGAACTGGTACAAGCTCTTCTGTAAATGTTTTGTAGAATTCTCCAGTGAAGCCATCTGGGCCAGGGCTTTTTTTGGTTGGGAGTTTTTTTATTACCTTTTCAATCTCTTCTCCTGTTATGGGTCTGTTCAGATTTTCAATATCACTTTGTTGTAGTTTGGGTAGGCTGTGTGTTTCTAGAAATTTATCCATTTCCTCTAGGTTTTCAAATTTGTTGGAATATAGTTTTTCATAATATTCTGTTATAATCCTTTTTATTTCAGTTGGGTCTGTTGTAATGTGCCCCCTTTCATTTCTTATTTGGGTTATTTGTGTTCTCTGCTATTTTTCTTTTGTCAGTCTGGCCAGTGGTTTGTCGATTTTGTTGATTCTTTCAAAGAACCAACTTTTGGTTTTTCTTTCTATTGTTTTTCTGTTCTCTATTTCATTTATTTCTGCTCTGATCTTTACTATCTCCTTTCTTCTGATGGCTGTAGGCTTTTTTTGCTGTTCTCTTTCTATTTGTTTGAGTTCTGTAGTTAATGATTTTATTTTGTCCCTTTCTTCTTTTTTGATATGTACATCTATTGCTATAAATTGTCCTCTGAGTACTGCCTTTGCTGTCTCCCAGAGGTTTTGGTATGATGTGTTGTCATTTTCATTTGATTCTAGGAATTTTTTAATTCCATCTCTGATTTCTTGTATTACCCATTGATGTGTAAGCAGAGTATTATTCAGTTTCCAGATAGTTGATTTTTTTTTACTTGCTCTTTCTAGTGTTCATTTCTACCTTGATGGCATTGTGGTCAGAGAAGATACTGTGAATTATCTCAATGTTTTGGATCTTGTTGAGGATTGCTCTGTGGCCTAAGATGTGGTCTATTCTGGAGAATGTTCCATGTGCATTGGAAAAGAATGTGTACTTTGCAGCGGTTGGATGGGTTGTTCTATACATGCCTATGAGGTCAAGTTGGCTGATTGTGTCCTTTAAGTCTTCTGTATGTTTGCTGAGTTTCTTCTTAGTTGTTCTGTCCTTTACTGAGAGTGGTGTGTTGAAGTCTCCTACTTTTATTGTGGAACTGTCCATTTCTCTTTTCAGTGTTGTTAGAGTTTTTTTTTAATGTATTTTGGAGCCCTGTCATTGGGTGCGTAGATGTTTATTATGGTTATGTCTTCATGATGGATCATCCCCTTAATCATTATATAGTGTCCTTCTTTGTCTTTTATGGTAGATTTCGTTTTAAAGTCTATTTTATCTGAGATTAGAATTGCAACTCCTGCTCTTTTTTGGTAGTTGTTAGCTTGATATATTTTTTTCCAACCTTTGATTTTTAATAAATTCACATCTTTGTTTCTAAGGTGTGTCTCTTGTAGACAGCATATTGATGGATCCTGTTTTCTTATCCGTTCTGCCACTCTCCGTCTCTTTATGGGTGCATTGAGTCCATTTACATTCAGTGTAATTATTGATAGATGGAAGTTTGTTGCTGTCATTTTGTAGTGCTTTTTTTTTGTGATGCTGAAGTTTTCTTTGTTGTGCTTACTCTCTTGTGCTGAGTTACTTTTGTTTGTGGATTTTGTGTTAATTTCTTTTGTTTTTGTAGGGTTTTTTTTTTTGCTGAGACTTTATGTTTTTCATCTTTATTTTTATGAGTTGGTTTGTTAACTTTCTTTGTGGTTACCATGAATTTTACCCTTATCTTTATATGTTTGAAGCAGTCTACCCTTACTTGGTATCGCCTTGCCTTCCTGTCCATTAGAAGGTTCTATACCTATGCCGTTTATTCTCTCTTCCATTGTTTTGATGTTGTTGTCATCCTTTGATTGATTGTTCTGATTCCCTGTTGTATTTCTTTTGGTTTTGGATAGTCCTCGATAGTTCATTTCCTAGAATGGTATCTGGTTCGTATGAACCTGAGTCCTAGGTCCTGCCTGAGGGCTGAAGCTGTTTGTCCTCAGATCGAAGAACTCCCTTTAATAATTCCTGTAAGTTTGGTTTGACTTTTGCATATTCCCTTAGTTCCTGTTTATCTGGAAATGACCTAATTTCACCATCAAATTTGAATGAGAGTTTTGCAGGATGTATTATTTTTGGCTGACAATTTTTTTCTTTCAAGATTTTATATATGTCATCCCACTGCCTTCTTGCCTGCATGGTTTCTGCCGAAGAATCTGAGCTTAGTCTTCTTGTTTCTCCTCTGTATGTGACTTCTTGTTTTTCACGAGCTGCTCTCAGGATTCTTTGTTTGTCTTTAGTTTTGGCGAGTGGGAATATGATATGCCTTGGTGATTTTCTTTTGGGGTCTCTTCTATATGGGGTTCATTGAGCTTCTTGGATGGCCAAGTTTTCATCTTTCATGATATTGGGGAAGACTTCTGTCAGAAGTTCCTCAATGATCCTTTCTGTGTCTTCTGTTTTCTCCCCCTGTTCTGGAATGCCAATCACTCGTGAATTTTTGCTTTTAATTGTGTCCCACATAACTCTCAGGTCTCTTCATTTTTCTTTGTTCTTTTTTCTGAGTTTTCCTGAAACAGAGTTGTATCCAAGTGTTTGTCTTCAGTTCCACTGATCCTGTCTTCCACAGTTTCAAATCTGCTTCTCAACCCTTCTATGACATCATCCATTTCTGAAATCTTGTTGTTTATCTTTTGGATTTCTAATTGTTGTTTTTGTTTAATTTCGAGTTGTGAATTTATTTTGGCATTTTGTTCCTGCATCATCTTCCTGAATTCTTCCAATTTTTTGTCTGTATTTTCCATGAATTTGTCTATTTTTTTCCTCATGTTTGTCCGCTTTTTGCCTCAGGTCTTGGAAAATTCCGAGTATTAGTGATTTGAGTTCCCTATCAGGTACTTCTAGTGCATTTTCTTCCACAGGAGAGTCATCTGGTGTTTTAATTTGGACGCCTACTGGAACCATCCTGTCCTGTTTTTGTAAATGTTTTGATATTGTTTACTGATTTTGGGGCATTCAGTAGCTATTTCTCTTGTTTATTGATTGTAGATTTGTTTGTTTCATCCCTTTTTTTAAAAAAAAAATTTGAGTATGTCTGAGCAGGTCGACTGCGTGCTCTTTGTTGTTTGCTCGTCTGTGTGCTCAATATTTTTTGCCTCCTTCTCCAACTGGCAGGTTCAGTCACTCAGATATGGTACAGCAAGGCAGGTCTAGCTGAAGAGACGCCACTGGGATGGGTTGTTTGTGGCACTCACTACAGCCACCAGGGCGGGTCGGTAATCAGTGCTGGGCAGGTTCCAGTAGGCCGTGCCTGCACTGCTTGGTGGTGTGATGTCAAGTGCATGGTGCAGGTAGGCAGGATGCAGCAGGGAGATGTTTATGTGTGGCGCTAAGCTGGATATGGGAGAGAAGAGAGAGGAATAGGAGCCAAAAAACATACAAAGAAACAAAAAAGAATGCTAGGGGAGCTTGCCATTGGAATGGAGAGATGAGAGACTATGAAATGGAGAAAAATAGAAAGGGGAAGAGGAAGAAAAGAAAAGAATGAACAAATAAAAATCAGAAAGGTTAAAGAACCGCAAAGTTCCCAGGGATCCCACCAATGCAGCTATGAGGTCTGGGGAAGTTGCTCTCATGTGTCGCAGCACAGCCTGGCCAGAAGGCGCAGAGACATACAACACCTGGTATTCAGGGATCAGAAAGAGAAGGAAGATATAGAGAGACGAGAAACTGAGCAATGAAGAAAGACAAAAGGGAAAAAGAGGGAAAAGAAAACAAAACAAATAATAAAAAGAACAAGAAGGGCCCCCCCCAAAAAAACAGGAAAAAAAAAAAACCAAGAAAAAAAGAAATGTCCTCAGGGATCCCTCCACACATCTGTGGAAGCCGAAGAGGAGTTCCTTGCCATGCAGCTCTGCCTGGCCAGGAAGGGCTCCCAACTCAAGAAAAGGAAAAGAAAACAAACAAACAATTCAAAACGAACAAGCGAACAAAAGCCCCGGGATCCCACCAGCGTGGTAGCCTAGACCCGGGAGGCAGCTCCACACTCGAATGGAGCTCTGCAACCCCTCAGGAAAAAGCAAAGATGGCGCAAGGAGCCAGACACTCGAGCGAAAGGAGGGGGAGGCAGCGAGAGGCAAGCAAGAAATCCAAAGAAGCAGGAAAAAAGAAAAAAAAGCAACACCAGCAGCCAGCAATTGGCACTCAGAGAGCCAGCCAGTGCGGGCTGATGTTTCTGGACAAGAGACTGTGTCTGCGGGAAGCAGAGGAGGCCGAGTGTGGGTGAAGAAGGGTGGAGAGTGGGAAAATGTATATCACAAATTGCCGGGCTCTGGAGCCCCTCAGGAAGAAGCCAAGATGGCGCACGGAGCCAGGCACTTGATTGAAAGGAGGGGGAGGTGGCGAGAGGCAAGTGAGATATCAAAAGAAGCAGGAAAAAAAAAGCAACACTAGCAGCCAACAAATGGCACCCAGAGAGCTGCCCGCTTGGGTGTGTGGAATCCAAGCAGCTGGCGCCTCCTGGTCAAGAGACCGTGGCCGCTGGAAGTAGAGGAACAAATGAACAAAAGCCCCGGGATCCCACCAGCGCAGCAGCCCAGACCGGGAAGCAGCTGCGCACTCGGATGGAGCCCCGCATCCCCTCAGGAAGAAGCAAAGATGCCGCTCTGAGCCAGGCACTCGAGCAAAAGGATGGGGAGGTGGCGAGAGGCAAGTGAGAAATCAAAAGAAGCAGAAAAAAAAAGCAACACTAGCAGCCAACAAATGCCACCCAGACAGCCACCTGCTTGGGTGTGTGGATCCAAGCAGCCGGCGCTTCCTAGTCAAGAGACTGTGGCCGCAGGAAGCAGAGGAGGCCGAGCTCAGGTGAAGAGGGGTGGGGGGTGGGAAAGCGCACATCGCAAATTACCGGCTGTTTTGTCTTCCACTGGACGCTCCGTGAGGCTGCTTTCCTGTACCCCCGTTTGCTGGTCTCCGATAGGAGTCCAAGATGGTGGATCCGCACTGCATTAGCTGGTAGGGGACCTCTGCATGAATCTCTCCTCGCTCTCCGTTCTCTGTCAGTATTCTCACTCCATTTGGTGCTCGTCTGAGTTCTTTATCTCTTCATTTGATGTTCTAGGGTTTCAGGATTGTTGCATTCTCTGTTTGGCTTAGTTTTTTGGATCTTTGCTGTGGAGGGACAACGTGGTGCTTCTGCCTAGAGCGCCATCTTGCCGGAACTTGATTGATGTTTCTTGAGCACGTGTCCAAAGTAAGTGAGTGGAAGTCTTGCCATCCTTGCTTCTCAGGAACATTCTGGTTGTATTTCTCCTAAGACTGATTTGTTTGTTCTTTTCCCAGTCCACGGTATACTTGGTTAGTAGAAACACTGTTTTTCCCTCTCCTACTTCCTCTTGCTGCTGGCTTGGAGCATGGATGGGGGAGGGCTGGATCTCTGTGGGAACATCTGGGACCATAAGTTGATCTTCAGTTGGAACCACATGCTGAAGATGGAGGAGCAGAGAGATCAGAGTTAGAGTCTCTGGTGCTGCTATGGGTCCTCACACAGCCCTGAAAGACCAGCTTCCTGGCTTCTTTTACCTAAATGAGGCATACATTTCTGTCTTGTTTAAGCCCTTGCTTTCCAGTGTGATCTATGGACCAGTGACATCAGCATCACCAGGAGCTTGTTAGAAATGCTGGACCTCAGGGCCTGCTTCAGTCCTTCTGAAGCAGAATCTGCATTTGAACAACATCCCCGGTGATTCACGTGCACATGATGGTTTGTGAAGTACTGATTTAGCCACAATTATTTTTATTTTTCCCATTATGTGCAGCTAAGCCTAATTCTTGCAGAGAGAGATGATACCCATTTGAGGTCACCAAGAAGTGGGGCTGGAGAAGGGACTGTGGAGAAGTTAACTAATGGTTGCTCCCACTCTTGTCTTTCCTGTACCTAGGAAAAGCATTCGTGACTTGCCAGGAAACCCTCATTTCCCCAAGACAGACAGTAAGGAGCACAGGGAGCCTTGACCAGAGCAGTCCAGGAGCTCATTCTCGAAAAGCAAGGTTCTTGCCAGCTATGATTGCCCTGACTGCCAGTGTCCTTTGTCTCCGGATCTGAGAGTGTCAGGAGGAAGATGGTGTTTAGCTCAAAGGAGGTAGGTGAGGAAGGGGTCTGTAGTCATTCTGAAACCTTAAGCTATTTTAAAATACATCATCCTTCCTGGAAGCCTGGGCCTTCTGTTTTTAAACACAGGCGTTTCTAGGCTGCGTTTCTGGGGCTGCCTGTCACGCTCATCTCCCTCCGTGACTCAGACTTGATTGCCTGGGAGCATCACACCCTCTGGTACCAAACTCCTGGAAGGGTCCTTCCCAGCATGGGTTTGGGTGAGGGGAGAACAAAGCCGCCCAAACTGGCTTCCACTAAGGATCACATTTTGAAAAAAGATTCTTGACCTGCTACCAACTGGATTTAATTTTCAAATGAATCTCTTGAAAACACTCAACCCCCTTTTTTTTTTTAATGTTTTTATTGTGGTAAGCATATAGACAACAAAACATTTGCCATTTGCACGTTTTTTACATGCATGATTCAGTGACATTAACTACACCAGCCATGTTGTGAAACTGTTACCACTATCCGTGTCCGAATTTTTCCATCAGCCTGAACACATTGCTAGGAGCCCTGCCCTGGTGGTGCAGTGGTGAAGAATTCGGCTGCTAACCAAAAGACAGTTCCAATCCACCAGCCGCTCCTTGGAAACCCTGCGGGGCGTTCTATTCTGTTCTATAGGGTTGCTATGAGTTGGAATGAATTCGAAGGCAATGGGTGTATTTTTTTTTTTTTTTTTTTGGTAACACATTGCTTAAAGGGCACTGAGCTTCTGTTAAGGAAAACATTCAATTCTTGAGAACTGAAAGTAATGGTTAAGAGCATGAGTTTTAGATTCAAAGAGATCTTGTTTCAAGGCCCGATTCTGCCCCTTATCACCTTTTAACCTTCGACAAGTTACTTCTCTAATCCTGGGTTTCCTCACTTGCACATGGGATTAATAGTAATAAAAATAACAACAATAATATCTTCCTTGGAAGGTTATTGTGGGCTCAGACACACGAACTGGAAAATAGTTAGGTCCTCAGTTTCTGATGTGGGTAGAAAGTGCAGACACAGGTCTTGTAGACAGCACTTCTCAAAAGTTAATGCACAAATGCATCGCCTGGATATTTTTGGTAAAAGGCAGTCTCTGGTTCGGTAGGTCTGGCTTGGGGTCGAAGAGTCTGCATCTCTAAAGCTTCCTGGTGATGCTGATGTTGCTGTCCCGTGGACCACACTTTGTGGCAAGGCGATAAGACTGTCTATTAACAGTTTGAGTACATTCCATAATACTGCCACTCGGCTATTCAAAACTTGGCCCCACACTGTCATTACAGAAATCAAATGAGTTGCCATTTATGACATGATTTCACTACAAGTGTATCTCACTTTGAAGAAGTAAGGATTGAGGTTTATCTTTCTTTCTTTTTTTTTTTAATAACCCACTACACCTATGATTTCATTTTGGATAAAATGCCCATATCCTGGTCAAGAATCAATGGATGTTGAACCCTGCGAGTAGCAGGTTTGGTTCCATTTGGATACCTGGTGGTGAGTGATATCCCCATATCTAGAGGACATCTCAGTTTGATGTGGCAATTTTGCTGTGGTTATGACTTTCAATACACTTCCTGCTGTTCTTGCAAAACAGAGATGCTAACCACTATCTCGGAAACCACAGCTCAGTTTCTCAAAGGGCCTCAGCAGGGCCTGGGGAGTGCCCTTGGCCTTCAGTGTGTAAATCTTTTGGCCTTTTTCTTTGAGAGCACCGAGGTTAGTAGACATGGATTTTACTTTCTATTGAAACGATTGATCTCAATGCTGTTAGAGGAGCGTGGGGTTTGCAGCACCAGAAGGCTTCAGATTTCCAGCAGAAATCTTGTTTAGTCCCTCAACAATGATGCAGAATAGAACCCAGCCATTTTGACAGTCAAGATGGCCTGAGTCACATGATCTCTGTGGCAGTATTCATGCTTGATAGAAATTCAGAGATTCCTAAGCTATTAAAGCTGAACAGGGCCTGAGAACTCTTAAAGTCAACTTCTCCAGGTTTAAGAGGAAGAAACTGAAGTCCAGACAGGTTAGGTGACTTCTCCAAGGTCACACAGCTAGCTTAACCTTCATGGTGGTTGTAGAATCATTCCACAAATATTTCAGGTAAATTTCTTTGCTTAGTAACATCCCCATTTCTCACCACTTCTAACCACCACATAATAAATATATATGTTAGCTATTTCCCTCTTTTCTTTATAGATTTTTCCACAATGGAAATAACAAAAAACAAAACAGAGCAAAAAAGAAACCCACATTACAGTATAATTGGAAAATAGATGGAAAAAATCACCCACACAATCTCTTTTGCTCCCTATGCCTATGGAACTAGTACTTTAAAATCCTTTGGTGTCCATCTTATTTTGCTTTCTAGTTCTTAAAATGTAGGTACCTAGAAATAAAAATGCAAATAGTATAGAAAGCCACAAAAAGTATTTTTCTCCACTTCCTTCTTAGTTTTTGTCCTCATAGGTTTTTTTTTTTTTTTTTTTTTTTTAATTGTTTCTGTTTCCATTTCTTTAGTGGACAGCTCCATACTGTTGGATAACATAGTACACCTATGTCTTCATTTATCAGCTTAAGCAGTATCTATAGACTTATTCACTTATCAACCCCTTTTCTCCCACTTCCAGATCAATGATAGTTGTATATTTTTATTTCTTCTGATGGCTAATCTTATGATTTTAAATGATATTCTTCAATATTTATTGACCCATTAACTTTAGGTAGTAATTCTTGGTTCCTCATTAGTGAGACGAGGAAATGAGTATTCCACTGCTCCCTCTATTTCTCCTCTCTAGTCCATTCTCCACTCCCTGTCAGCTATACCATTTCTTTTACATTAAGGCTTACGGCACTTGCATTCTCTTTAGTAAATCCGCCCTCCGTGATTTGCTAGTACGTCAGTTCTGATAATTGAAAGTCAATGAACAATGTTTAAAGTATAGGGATTATGTCACTATTATTTCCTGCAGAAGCAGGTGTTATATTGAGGTCTATAGAGGGGAATGTTCCAATATCAAAGTCAAGTGGCTCCTTTTGTCAAGCAAACAGAATCATAATATTTTCGGTTGGTTTTATATTTGGCCACACACACACACACACACACACACACGTTTTATATACATTTTCAACTTATTTTTTTTTAATTGACTTTTTTGCTGACAATAGGAGCATATACCTTCTTTAGAATATTACAGATACTTTCCAATTCTTTAATTATACCATTGATTGAATGCTCCAGACATACTGTCTTGTGTCTAGATCCTCTGTACATCTATACTGAAAATTCTTTTCATTGCATTTCCAGACTAGTTCAATTGTTTTTTCGTTCTCTCATATCTTCCTCTTTCTTGAGCAGCACATCATCAAGCAATTTTCTTTTCAGAAAGAATGTATGGAAGCTAACTCTCAGAGTGCTTGCATATCTAAGAAAGCCTTTAATTTTCTCCACTTTGAATTGATAGTTTGACAAAACAAAAACAAGAGCAAATTCTAAGCACAAAATTACATCTTTGAACTCTGGAGATAATTGTGCCTTTGCCTTCAAACATTGCGCGCTGCTGATGAGAAAAATGTCAATCTGATTCTTATTCTTTTGATGATTATCTGTTTCTTGACTCTCTCTGAGCGTGTTTAGGGTCTTGTATTATTGGCACTCTGAACTTTCATGAGGTTGTTTATATGGATCATTATTTGTTTACTATGCTCGGCACTTTGGGTCTTTCAGTCTAAAACTTTTGTCTTCCACTCTGGGAGGGTTTTCTTCAATTATTTCTTTGACAATTTCTTCCTTTCCATTTTCACTCTTCTTTTCCGAAACTCCTATTACGTGTAGGTTGACCCACTTGAATTGCTCCAATTACCCATTTTACTCTATATTCTGCAATATCTCCTTGACTTTTTAATGTGGTCTGTCTATTGAAATAGTTTATAATGTTGTCTATTGCTTGACTTTTTTATTTGATGTACTACATTTATTATAATAATTAAAAATTAAATCTATACAAAGGAATGTAAAACAAACTTTTTCTTAGTTTCCAATTGTTCCTTTTTAAGAGAAGACTGCTCTTGTTTTATGGATGCATGATTTCCTTGAATTTCCATGAGGATGTTAGAGGTTAGGGTTTTTATGTAGTTCTCTTTCCTTTACTTGGCTTTACCTCCTCCAGGTTCAGTTGTTCCATTTATTTATCTTGGTCTTTCTCTTTTATTTTCCTCTTGTGAATAGTGATTTTGGACTGCCCACTCCTATTTATGTGTGCCAGGCAGAGCTGTTAAACTGAGGTAACTGGGAAGGGTTTCTCTTCTCTGAATGAAAGGGCTGGATGAAAGCTCTCTGGGTGTGGAAGGGGGCATTGACGGGTAGGCTTTACTTTAGGCTGTGAGAGTGAGGAGCAGGCAAACAGGCTGCCACCTTTCCCCATCAAAGCCAACTCAGGGAAGGCCTTACTCTGGGATGCTAACCCCACTCTGCAAGCCCCAGTCCCTTCCAGGCAGGTATTTTTTTTTTTTTTTTTAAATTATTTCTCCAGTTTCACCTTAGGGTAAAAACTTCCACTTCCTACACACAGGACTGGGGATAGGTGGGGTATCGCAGGCCAGTTCTCACAGGAGTTTAAAAAATATGTAAACCAACTCATTGCCATTGAGTCAGTTCTGATTCACAGCGACCCTGTAGGACAGAGTAGAACTGCCCTGTAGGGTTTCCAGGGAGCAGCTAGTGGATTTGAACTGCTGACCTCTTGGTTAGCAACCAAGCTCTTAACCACTATGCCACCAGGGCTCCAAACCAAACCCATTGCTGTCAAGTCAATTCTGACTCATTTAGGCTCGGTTATTCCATCAATTATCTCCTTTTCTTCCAACCTGCTGTTTGTACTTGCCGACTTTGGGAGACTCCAATGTGAAGGACAATCAGTAACTTCTACTTCCACTACAGCACCAGAAGTACTCTGACCATTGTCCTCCTCAATTCAGATTTAACAGCCAATATGATCCCAGCTACTCAACATCTTCACAAAATTTATTGCCCTCTTCCCTGTATACAGTGCTTTCATAAATTTTTTTTTCAGCCTGTAACTCTTTATTGTTATTTCAACATATTTTTTAATAGAGAGAATTGGTTAACATGGTTGTTTGCCATCTTGAACTGGAAGTCAACTATTATTTTAAATAAAATCATTTTCTTTTAGGGGATGTTTATTTTCTTGATTAGAAAGTAATACATGTTCATTGTAGGTGCTTTGGAAATATTGAAACCATCTAAATATTGCCACACCTCCCAAGTTTGGGTATAAAATTATCTCCTATTAATATTTGCTTTTCACCAGCTCATTAACCCCTACTTTCATAACTACTTGAGTGTTCCCTTTGTTCATTGAAATTTGCCCCAGTTATGTCTGGATATTTCTAAGGGAAGACTAAAAGAGGAGTTTATCTCTGCAAAACATAGATAGGACACAAAGTTGTTTATTGCTATATTATTTGTAATATTGAAAAATTGTGGAAAATGTCTAGCAATAAAGGAATACTTGTTACCTGTTGCCATTTTGCCATTGAGTTGATTCTGACTCGTGGCAATCCCATGTGTGTCAGAGTAGAACTGTTCTCCATAGGGTTTTCAATGACTGATTTTTCAGAAGTAAATTGCCAAGCCTTTCTTCTGAGGTGCCTCTGGGTGGATTCGAACCTCCAACCATTCAGTAGACACTCAAGGGCATTAACTGTTTGCACTCTCAGGGACTCCAATAAGGGAAGTTAAGTAAATAATGGCATAAGAAAACCAAAACCAAAACCGCCATGGTTGAGTCGATTCCAACTCATAGAGACCCTATAGGACAGAGTAGAATTGCCCCATAGGGTTTCCAACAAGTGGCTGGTGGATTCAAACTGCCAACCTTTTGGCTAGCAGCCAAGCTCTTAACCACTGCACCACCAGGGCATAGTTCTTAAAAGTGATGCTTATGAACAGTTTTTTAATGATGTGGGGTAATCTTTATGGCTGCATGCTCCGTAAAAAAAAGGATATAAAATTGTATAGACCACATGATTTCAATTATGTAATACTATATATTTATATTCATTAGTGTTATCAGTGAGGGATGAGATTGTGATACTTATTTTCTTCTTTATACTTGCACTGAGTTAGTTTTCCCCTTGGAAGTGTTTCTACTCTAGAAACTGTGTTCCCCTTTTACTTCCTTAAAACAGGGAATCTAAGTAATATTTTCCAGAATCTGTCCACTCAGCTTCCAGTTCACATCCTTCTGCCTTCTTCTCCTGGCCTCATTCCTGCCCATGTAAGCAAACCACTTGATGATGTGAGGAATTTTCTGGTTCTGCTTTTTTTGTTTGTTTTGTTTTTTTAAAAATATGTAACACAGCATTTACCAGTTCACCATATTTCAGGTGTACAACTTAGTGATATCAATTACTTTAATCATGTTGTGTAATCCTCACCCAGTTTGTGCTTTTGACAACACTTTTCGAAGGCGCGTATGGTGTGACCTTTGCGCCTTCCTCTGTTTGAGTGCTGCTGAAATGCTTCTGCTTTTCTTTTTTCAGAATCTTCTTTGGTGTCCGTTAGATTTGAGGGGAGGGAGAATTTCAGATGTGCTTCAACTCCCGCATCTTTCACCGCCACCTCAAATAATTGATGCCAAAGTGCAAAGACAACTCTTGTTTGTTTTCCACTTTCGAGAGAAAAAAATCTTATTTTTGGCTTGGTTGTTTTTTCTGTTCTGTTTGCTTTAATAGCTGTTTATACAAATTGTATTAGCCTGAATGGGACTTAATTTGACCTAGAGTCGTAACAGGTGGATAAGGACAATAACTGGATTTCTCTCAACTACTAACTAATATATCTTGGTAGGTTGATGGACAGGTAGACGGATGGATAGATAGATGGATAGACAGATGGACGAATGGACAGATGGGCAGACATATAGACAGATAGACAGATAGATAGATAGATGATAAATCCATTTGTGCTGGTCCCTGCTCTGGGTCTAAAAGATGACACATTCCATTTCCAGTCCAGATCAGGAAGTGATGAACTGGAGTAACAAGCACATGAGTCTGGTTGCTGGGAGACCTGTGTTCTAGTCCTACCCCACGTACTTATCAACTGTGCAACCTGGGGCAAGTCATGCTGTTGTTGTTAGCTGATTCTGACTCATGGTGACTCCATGTGTGTGGAGTAGAACTACTCCATAGGGTTTTTAAGGCTGTGATGTTTTGAAAGCTTGCTCACCTAGGAGTCCTTACCTGTAAAATGAGTGGGCTGGCCTTGATGTTCCCTTGGGTCTTTTCAGGTCTTAAAGCTCCACAATCCCTTAAAAAGCAGGAGAGTAAGAGGGCAGGCATAGGGCAGGAGAGGGGGTGAAGGGGAAGATTTTGAGGGCCCTGATTTTTTGGGTGTCATCTCATTTCAACAACAATCACCATTTATGAGAACCATTTATGCTTTTGGCCCAGAAAAAATATCTGCTCTTGGAATCACTGTTGCCAAAGGAATAATTTTGCCCGAATGTTTACAGTCAGCTCAAGCCAGCGTCGTGGACGAGGGAGTTCTAGATTACAGGATACCACTACGATTTTTTCTATAAATACAAATTTCTATTGAATAAATCAATGAGGTATGTTCTGATTAGCTATTGCTGTGTAGCAAACCACCCCCAAACAGTGGCTTAAAGCAATGACAACCTGGGGTTGACTGAGCTCAGCAATACAGTTCTTGCTTGGATCTCTCGTGCGGTTATAGAAGAATGGCTGGGGTCATCCTGAAGGATGGGAAGATTCAAACCTCTGCAGGATCAATACATCTGTCATCTATCTATATACCTACCTACCTATCCATCCATCCATCCATCCATCCATCCATCCATCCATCCGTCCATCCGTCCATCTGTGCATCCATCCATCCATCTAGTCTCTCCATGTGGTCTCTCCCCATAGTGGCTTCAGGATAGCCAGACTTCCTACGTGGTAGCTGGGGGCTCTGAGTAAGTGTCCAAAAGAGACAGTGGCAGAGCTGTGAGACCTTTTCTGGTCTGGCTTCAGAAGTCTCACAGTATCACTTCTGTCACAAGGGTCTGCCCAGATTCGAGGAGAGAGGACACAGACTTTACCTCTTTGTGTTGGGAGTGTCAAAGAATTGACGAGCATGTTTCAAAACCACCACCAGGATGGATGAATAAGTATTGATTTATTTACCAATATCATATACTTAAAAAATGAATTAGTGCAAAATTAAAAGCGTACAAACTCCAACAGTAACTTAGTGATCGTCTCACAAAGCATCCAGGGGTACCCAGTACTTAAGTCTCAGCCTGGATGTTCCCCTGGCCTAAGCAGAGACCCCACATTATGTACTGGAATGGGCATATAGGAGCCAGACAACTTGAGCTCAGTTTCTAGCTCGTCATACTGAGTCATGTGACCTTTGAATATGTCACGTTAGCTTATTGAGCCTCATTTTCCTGTGTAGCAGAGATACTAGGTGCCTAGGTGGCACAAATAGTTTGTGCTTGACTACTAACCTAAAGGTTAGCAGTTCAAACCCACCCAGCAGTACCATGGAAGAAAGGCTTGATGATCTGCTTTCCATTAAGATTATTGCAAAGAAAATCCTATGGAGCAGTTCTACTCTGTAGCACATGGGGTCACCATGAGTCAGAATTGACTCCAGGGCAACGGGTTTGGTTTTTGGTTAGTGGAGGTACTAGCCCTGCCTTACCTACTATGAAGAGTGTGGTGAGACTCAAATGGATATATGCTTTGTAGCTGCAAAGTGTCTACAGAGCAGCAGAAAGGCTCCCCACTCCTGTTCTTGCCTCTTCTGAACAATGGTGAAGCCATGAGGCCTTGAGTGAACCTCCAATCACATTAAAGGTTAAACCCTGGGAATCTTCCCTCTGTTATATGTTTGAACTTAAAACTGTTTTTTCTCTATGGCCCCAGGATTTGCACTGTGTCAGCAGTGCTGGTTATTTACTGGGTTCTTGGTGGGTTGGGAAACCCGGCTTTTTCACCAGTGGCTAGACTAAAGATAGACATGTGTGACTGTCATTACCTTCGTATGACCTCTTTTCCAGTCCAAAGGGAGAATCTTACTACACCTAACAGAAGGTAAGGCTGGGCTCAAGGGTAAAATGGACAGAGTTTGAGACCCATTGGACGGGACTGGGGGATTAACCCATGCAAGGCTGAAGGCCTAGTAGCATAAGGACAAATAGGAAACCGTCAGAGGAGAAATTTCTTTACTAAAGCCTCAGATCTAGACCCCGACAAAGACTTGCTTTTATTTTAAAGGACCCAAGTCTGTTTCTTTCCAGAACATTCAAAAAATTTAGTCAATTCAATTTACCCCTCATTTATTAACTGCCTACTGTGGACATAGAGGAAACCCTGGTGGCGTAGTGGTTAAGAGCTACGGCCGCTGACCAAGAGGTCAGCAGTTCAAATCCAGCAGGTGCTCCTTGGAAACCATATGGGTCAGTTCTACTCTGTCCTATAGGGTTGCTATGAGTCAGAATCGACTCAATGGCAACGGGTTTGGTTTGTGTTTTTTTGGTGGACATAGTAGAATACATAGGAAAACGACTGAGACAGTTCAGCTCCTAGTGCTTCCTCCTTTGTAGAAAAGATCCAGAAACGCCTGCCTGTGACTTCATAAGGGAAGAAAAACATGTGGTCGGTTTAGTAAACCCTCTGAGAGTGGAAGGGCATAGTCATAAAAGTTCTATTTTTCTTCCATCGTTGTTGTCTGTCTCGCTCTGTTGAACTTTCCTGTTTGGGGGTGATCTTCTTGTCACTTCTGAGTACAGAAAGGACAGGTCAGTCCCGTCTAACACAGGTTAAAGCTCCAGTCTCCTACACATATGAGCCCTTGCTTCATCCCCTGCCTCCAGTACTGGCCAGACCTTGGCCTTTGTGGGTAGCGTGTGCTTCCTCACTTTCCCTGCTTCCCATCTTTGTTCCTTGGAGTTGGGCAGGAAGAAGCAAGAGGACAAGAGGAAAAAGGGGTACCATCTCTAACTTCCCCTCAGGATAGCACTCTTCTCTCCCTGACTGCCTCTTCATCTCCACACTGCTCACATCTACAATGCTGGCTTTCATGCAGGACACAGAAGGGGTCCCTCTCACTTTACATACCCTGATGTGCCTCTGCTCTGGCCTGACCTTTTCCTGCTCCCACCTTGGCAGCCCAAACCATGGTTCCTTGTGTTGGGGTCTCCTTGCCTTGTGGCCAGATCTGCTGGTGAGATACTGGCAAGATGGTGCAACCTAGCTACCATCCTTTGTGTCCCCTTGAACTATGGGAAACTCCTGCATCCTTGCCTCCCAAATGGAGGGAGGGAAGGCTGCTGTGGGGCCACCCCCTCCCTAGTCCTTCCCCCTCTTTCAATATATCCCCTTCCAAGCTCTCTCCCAACATATCTTCCCTCCACCTCATCCATGCAGCCCCCAGGACAGCAGGTCATCAGCAAGCTGCTGCTTAAACAGACTCCAACTGGACAGCAAGATACCAATCCCCCTTTTTAAAACAAAAACACAACCAGTTGCCATCAAATCATTTCCGACTCATGGCAACCCCATGTGGGTCAGAGTAAAGCTATACTCCATAGGATTTTCAATGGCCATGACCTTTTGGAACAGATCACCGGGCCTTTCTTCAAAGGTGCCCTTGGGTGAGTTTGGTTAGGAGCTGGGCTCTCAACTGCTTGTGTCCCCAGAGACTCCTCTTTCTTGCAGGCACTTCCTAAATCTACAATTTTCTTGGACCCCTACTCACTTGGCTTCGGGAGTGGAGGGATGTGGATGGGAAATCCACCTCTTCCCGGAGAGGGAAAGTCATGGCATGGCTTCCTCCAGGACTCCCTACTCTTAGTGTTCTCTTTTCTCTCTTCCTCTAATTTTCTGCATGTATAGACTGTTGGAGCCAGAGGAGGGAGGGCCTGACTTGGGAGTATCAGAAAGTTCAGCTGCCTCTTTATTAGCCAGAAACTAATGTTTGTCCCCCAATTGTTTGCTGCTTGATGCCCTTTGGTTCACAGCAGCCAAATCTAGGGCAAGAAGAGAAGTCTTTCTCAACATCTGTTGCAGACAAATGGTTAGTAACCATTTGAATACGTGATAACCCTCATCACCAATCAGAGATATGCAAATTAAAAGATGACTTTTTCTAATCCATCAAATTTGTTTAAAATAAAACTGTTAAATGATTACGTCCAGGCCTAATAGATGTGTGTGTGTGTTTGTGTGTGTGTGTGTGTGTGTGTGTGTGCATAGCAGACGAGCGCTAGTGGCGGGGGATTGCTGGTAATGTGTTGGAGAACAGGCACAATCACACACCCTGGTGATTGTTTAAACTGGCTCCATATTGACTGCAGGCCAGTTGGCAATACACATAAAAATCTTAAAACGTGCAAACACTATAACCCAGAGATTTCACTTATCCTAAGGAAAAATCATGGCTGGTGACTGCAGTAATATTTAAAATAGCAACCTTGATCCTTTAATGCTCAACCCCAGGGGACTGTGAACAAATCAAGAACAATAGCTAAGCTTATATAGAGCTTATATATGTCAGATGCTGTTTATGTGTTTCATGTGTATTTAATACACACAACAAACCAATGTGGGAAGTAGTATTATTATCCCCATTTTACAGATAAGGAAACCGAGGCTCAGAGAAGTTAAGCGATTTGTTCAAGGTCACTGAGCCAGGATTGTTACTCAGGTGGTTCCAACTCCAGAGGCCACACTTTTAATCACCATGCTCTGCTGCCTCGAACTATGGTCCAAAAGCACCAAAATGATGTTGTAGAAGAACATGGAAAAAATGCACATAATGGAGCGAAGGCAACAAAGCAGGTTGCAAAGTAACACAGTCAGTCTGGTCATTACTTTTTAAAAAAGTTTGTAAAAAATGCACGGGACAAAGAGTGGAAGATTGTCCATCCCAATGGGGGGATTAGATGTGATTTTAATATTTTTTTCTTTATGTTTTTCTAACTGTTCTATAGTGTCCACGTCTTGCTTTTGTAATCAGAAAATAATTTTTAAAACTATCCTAGTATATCCCAGTCACTTAGTTTTTCAGCTGGGATGGGATGAGAGTGCCGTAGAAGCAAGGCAAACATAGGCTTTAAGCTGGGAGCAATGGTTGGAGGTGGGCACAGTCATAGACAGCTGGGGCTGGAGGAAGCAGACAGCCTTCGTGAAAGAGGGGGATATTTGAACTGGGCCACAAAACAGTAAAAATTAACAAGAGGGAAAGAGAAAAAACCCCAAAAAACAGGGACATGATGATGGCTTGTCTGCTCCTTCTGAAAACACGTTCCTGTTCCTAGAGCCACATTCTCACCCCAAGGCCCTTCTGTGAGCCTCTGTGCCACGTCATTTCTCTGAGGGGAGAGTGTTTCTGGATGCAGGTGAGCTATTTCCACAGTGGAGCGCTCTCCTGGTCTTTGAGAGAGGATGTTTTCCTCCTGCCTGGGTCCCGACAGTGTCCATGGCTCCCATGGTTTAAGGCGGTGGGGGTGGGGGTGTGCTGTGGGCATCTTTTGTGGTTTGCAGAAGCCATCTTGGAAACTTATGCAATTTTCTGTTGCTGGAAATGACTTCAGGCAGCAGAGTTTTGGATGGCTTAGGTGTCAAAAGGGGCTCCATCCAGGGGACCTAACAGACAGAGACCCTCCAGCGGCCACGGAGTGGTCCTTCCAAGGCTTGACCATGATGAGAGTCGGTTTCACACATGGTCAGAGGCACTTCCTGTGCACCAAGTTCCCACAAGAGCATCTTAGCCACTCTGGACCCAGCAGAGAAATTTAGGTGTTCACAGAAATGACATCAAAATGTGTCTGGTAAGTTTCTTGACCAAACGTCACCTCTAACTGAACCAAAAGCCTGCCATCCAGCAGGAAGGCAGTTCCCTCTTTCCAGGTCCTGAAGAAATTCCCCTGTGTCAGCCCTTGGTCATCCTCAGCTCCCTAACTGTTTCCCTCTGGAAATTTACAAGGTAGCTGGCTGTGGAATTTTCCACAGAATTTAGGGAAAGAGAGCCATGCCTCATCCATGTCTCAATGCCTTTTCATCACCACTTAGGGTAAATAAAAAACTGAATTTTCCTGGTTGCCAGAAGGGAAGGAGACCTCCCCTTCTCTTTTCTTAGAGCATTAATGTGAGCGAGAAACCTCATCTTTGTGAATCCTTTCTCTGTCCCTTTGATATGTATGCAAATCTTTGTTAAGGTGAGTTTATGCCTCCTGCCAGCTTTTACCACTAGTTACCATTGAGTCCATTCTGACTTATGACGACCCCAAGTGTCTCAGTGTAAAATTGTGTTCCATAGGGTTTTCAATGGCTGATTTTTTGGAAGTAGGTTGCCAGATCTTTCTTCTGAGGCACCTCTGGGTGGACTCGAACCACCACCCTTTAGGTGAGCAGCCTAACGCAGTTAACTGCTTTGCACTGTCCAGGCATTCCAGGGACTCCCACCGGCATTATAAGCCAGGAATGCTTTTCTTAAGGGTCTGGGAGCCATCTCTCTGAAATGTAAACATGAAATGTAAACTCTGTCACTTTGAGAGTTTAGCCTAGGCCCTTGCTCCAAGCTTGTCCTACAGGCACAAGAAATTCAGAAGAAGACTATTAGCTAGCACAGCTGGCTACCCAAATTACCAGATGAATGTGGGATTAGCTACGGAAAAACGCATAGCAAATGGTGCTGCCAAATCCTCCTGTGGTTGGACAAGTTACCGTTATCTTGAGAACATGTATGTAATGGATTTAACAGCTTGGGGGTATAAAAAAAGGTGAAATTTCTTTCTGTTTTTATAATTTCACAAGTAGGTTACCGGCAATGTACACTGTAATCTGATTTAATGCCTATTCAATAACAAAACTGTTTCTTTCTTTCCTACCTATCATGGAGAGGATTAGCTGGGTTGATAGGATTCTCCCCCCAATACGTGCAAGCTTTTTAGTTCAGTATAAAGGCTGTCACTTTGATGACTAAGGTGCGCCTGACGCAAGCCATGGTGTTTTCAATCGCTTCATAGGCATGTGAAAGCTGGACAATGAAAAAGGAAGACAGGAGAAGAACTGATGCATTCAAACTGTGGTGTCAGTGAAGAATATTGAATATACCGTGGACTGCCAGAAAAATGAACAAATTAGTCTTAGAAGAAATCCAACCAGGATGCTCCTTAGAAGAGAGGATGGCGAGACTTTGGCTTGTTTACTTTGGACATGTCATTGGGAAAGACCAGTCACTAGAAAAGGGCATCATGGTTGATAAAGTAGAGTCAGCCCAAATGAGGAAAA
This sequence comes from Dugong dugon, assembly GCA_030035585.1. Lineage (NCBI taxonomy): Eukaryota > Metazoa > Chordata > Mammalia > Sirenia > Dugongidae > Dugong > Dugong dugon. Next base: position 21,316,863 of record CM057481.1, on the reverse strand, counting down.
CCCTCAGTGAGGTGGGTTGACATAATAGCTGCAACACTGGACTGAAACATGACAACCATCATGAGGATGGCGCAGGACCGGGCAACATTTCATTCTGTTATACATAAGGTCCCTGTTAGTCAGAGCCGACTCGACAGCAGCTGACAGCAACATAAAGGCTGTCTATAATCCGCACTAATACTGCTGACCCGTGGACAGTTTGCCAGCACACCATGGTTCTTGCTTTTGAACATGCTAATTCATCTCCCTAAGAGTTTCCTTTCTCTGTCCACTGTCCCCAGGCCAACCTTGGACCTAACTTCCTGGCCCCGCAGGGGTTAGACCCTGTGGCCCTTGCCTTGGTAATTCCTCCTGCACAGGCTGGGAGCTGCTCTCTGTGCCTGCTTTGGTAGCTGAGGCTCTCCTTTGTTTTCTGGACGTTCCACACAGAGCTTAATGGCCTCTCGCGGCAGGGTCAGCAGCACAGGGCCACGATGATGCCATCTTTATTACCAACCAGCTCTGAAGACTCCCTGCAAACAGGGCCCTGACATGTACAAAGAAGTCACCATCTTGGCCACATACCTCACACCCCAGAGCTGAGCCAGCAGGTACCGAGGCTTGCATTACACCCCCATTGTGGCAGGAAGCTGCTGTGCATGACTGAGTAGAGAGACCACATCACCTCTCAGCTGTCACCTTTGTTGGCCCTTCAAAGTCAGAGGTGACTCACTACCCCATATGTTCCTTATGTGAAGGTCTCTGAGCTGAAACTTGGCCCTTTCCAGAAAGCTGGCTGGTACGGTGGAAAAATGGGGGTGGGGGTGGGGCAGATGAATCAGAAGCATCTTGATGACTCTGGGCTTCTGTTGTTCTCTGCCTTTCTCTCTCTTTATTTTTTCTTAACAAGCCTCCGTGAGTGTAAACCAAATAGGGATGAGGACTGCTTTTGTCAGTTCTGGAAACTTTTTGCTGCCCATAGAGATGCACTCTTATCAATGTCCCTGAGAAACCTAACCACCTCTCCTCACCCTGTTGAGGGGGTAAGCCACTTAGGTAACTCATTACATGATCTGACCTCCAGTTGTTTATACTTGACCTTGGATGGGGCCACAGGGCTGGGGCCACAGGGGTCTCTGATGTTTTGACACATCCAGAGTATACAAAAGGGTGAGGTCAAACTCTTGAGCACTGATTCGGAAAAGATAAACACTTTAGCCCCCTTGGTCTGTTTCTGGCTCAGCTTCTTCTATCCTCACTCCCTCCTGGAAACAGAAAAGATCCATTCCCCCAGCTTTTCTGCTTCTCTAAAAGGAGAAGTTGCCCCTGAGATCATCTTTCTGGAATGAGAGGAGTTAAGATGAAAACGAGGCACTTACAATTTTAAATAAAACCAAACCCAACTTCTTATTGTCAAGTCGTTTCTGACTCACGGTAACCCCGTGTGTGTCAGAGTAGAGCTGCGCTCCATAAAGTTTTCAGTGGCTGATTTTTTGGAAGTGGATCGCCAGGCCTTTCTTCCCAGGTGCCTGTGGGTGGACTTGAACCACCAACCTTTTAGGTAGCAGTGAGGGTGTTAACCGTTTGCACTACCCGGGGCATACCTTACTGTGTATAATAGATATGTCCTGGAATAACAATTCCCACGGCAGGAATTCCTTTACAAATGCAGGAGGAGGGCTTGCATTTAATATTTAATATTTAACTTCCTCTTGTAATACAACACTTTGAGGTGAAAGCATCCGGGGATAATGAACTTATTGCCTCAGTGATTTATCCATTTTGGAAGTTCAGGTTTTTGCATAGGTGTTCTTCAGTGCCTTTTTCCCCACTTACAGCAACGATTGTGAGAAAGGTGCAGGACTGGGCAGTGTTTTGCTGTGCTGTACGTAGGGTCGCTACGAGTCGGAACCGACTCAACGGCACCTGACGACAACAACAACGTAATGACGTGGTCTGGTGCAGCGTCCTAAAATGTTTATTTTTTTAAACTTTGTTTTATGATTATAAAAGTAGTATGTATTCAGGGTAGCTTTTGCTATCCAGACGTTTTTAAGTTTAATGCATTCAAATGTATCTATCTTTTCCTTAACGGCTTGTGCTTTTTATTTCTTGTGGCAGATCGTCAGGCCAAAACATTTCCTCTTCGGTATTCATGCTTTTTTGTAGTGTGTCTTTGCAGCTCCTCCGGTTAGGAGGTGAAGTCCACTTCCACCGTTCTTGAATCTGCACACGCTTTGGCCAAGGAAATGTGGTGCAAGTGACGCTGTGCAGTTCCAAGCACGGAAACCTTAGGCATTTTTACTCTTTCTTGGGACCCTGCCAACGGCCATGTAAATGAGCTCACACTAGCCTACTGGATGACCAGATGTGTGGCCCAGACGCTCTTCGCGTCCCAGCCGACAGCCAGACCCCAGCTACCCTGTCTGCTGGCCATAGTTGCATGAGTGAACCCAGCTAAGACCAGTACAGCCCAGCTAAGCCTAACCTAAATTGCTACCTTGCAGAATCATGAGCAGTGATACGTGGTTGTTGCTTTATGTCACTAAGTTTGGGCTGGCTTGTTAGGCAGCAATATTTAAGAGCTGCGTGTTTTATTAAAGAAAGTGCTCCTACCTTGAGATGATAAAGGTGTCTTCTATATTCTCTTCTCAAAGCTTCTCCATTTTGCTTTTCATGTTTATGTACTATAATCGATCTGGAATCAAATTCTTCTATTGTCTGGGTGGCACAAAAGGTTTGCACTTGTCTACCAGATGAAAGGTTGGTGGTTTGAACCCACTCAGTGGTGCTGTAGAAGAACGGCCTGGCAATTTGCTTCTATAAAGATTACAGCCAAGGAAACCCTATGGAGCTCAGTTCTGCTCTGTAACACATGGGCTTGCTATGAGTTGGAATTGAGTTGACAGCAATGGGTTTGTTTTTTGGGGTTGTTGTATGAGGTAGGGAGACCTAGTGCATATCTGTTAATTTTTCTGTAGTTTTGAATGTTTGAAATATTTCATAATTAAAAATAAAAAATCATTTAAAAATAAATGTATATTTAATACAGAAAATTTAGAAAAACAGAAAAAATATTCACCTCAGCAATTACCACTTATAACATTGTGAGGTGTTTCCTCTTTGAGGTTAACGTATTTTCCATTTTTACCACTCAGCACCATGCTGTGAGTATTTCTCTATATCATTTCAATTCTTAGAAAAATCTTATTTTTAATGATCGCATAATAATTCATCATATGAAAGTATCATAATTTATATAACCAAGCCCTTACTGTTAGGCACTTAAGCTTCTCCAACTTTTCAACATAAAGGCTATACAAGACTGAACATTCTTGTGCATATATCTCTGATTAGATCTTCAGCATCATTTCTAGAAATGAAATTCCTGGGTCAAAGAGTATGAACAACCCCCTGAGTTCACCCTTCAGCCAAAGATTAGATAGATCTATAAAACAAACAATAACACATGTGAGGAATATGCTTCTTAGTTCAATCATGTATATGAGACCAAACAGGCAACACCTGCCCAAAAGCAAACAGGAGAGGGCAGGAAGAGACAGGAAACCTGAACAAATGGACACTGGAGTAAAGGGAAAGGGGGAGAGTGCCGACACATTGCGGGGGATTGCAACCACTGTCACAAAACAATTTGTGTATAAATTTTTGAATGAGAAACAAATTTGTGCCGTAAATTTTCACCTAAAGCACACACACACACACACACACACACACACATTTTGGACAAATGTGGATATCTAGAGTAGAGTTAGAGAAAATGTCCTCCAGACAGTGTGTGTTAATTTCCACCCCCACCTCCAGGGTCAGTGAATAAGCAGGTCCATCCCACCACATGCTCCCTCCTGATACTTTTGTGGAAATAAATGAATAATCTAATTTCAGCTGATTCATTTGGTCAGAGCAAGATCACATGCTGATGAGAACACAAAGTGGGGAAGAAGCACAGAGCAAGAAGAAAGGCCTAACTTATCACTATAGTAGCTCCGGGTGGTGCAAACAGTTAACATTCTTGACTGCTAACCAAAAGATTGGAGGTTTGAGTCCACCCAGAGATGGCTTGGAAGAAAGGCCCGGTGATCTATTTCCAAAAAATCAGCCATTGAAAACCCTATGGAGCACAGTTCTACTCTGACACACATGGGGGTGCCATGATTCAGAGTTGACTCGATGGCAACTCGTGGTGGGTGCAAAGTAGTTCCAGTCCCTCCTATTAAATTATTTTGCCAAGGAAACCAGGTATGGTGACCATTGTTGTCTTGAGTGATATCCTGCTACATACAGTGTAAACTGAGAACCACAGGGAACTGATGCTCACTCATTCAAACAACTGACTGTTGTTAGTCACTCAATGCATCATGAGCTAGGAATGGCAAAAATGGCCAACTTAGAAGAGGAAATGACAATTCCTAAAGCTAAGGGCCCTTACAGGACCAAGGTGCAGGGCATTATGGAAAACACAGGGAGGGCTGCCCCATCTAGCCTGGGGGTGTCAGGGACAGTTTCCCAGAAGAGGTTATGTCTAGGCCAGTCTTTGAAGAGTAAATAGGGCTTGGACAAGCAGACAGAGGAACAGGTGTTCTAGATAACTACAGGACAGTCGGACTGCAGGGTGAAAGGTGGGGCATGGTGGAAGGAGCCTGGGCAGGAACAGTAAGTGAGAAGGCCAGAGAAGGAGACAGGGGCCAGATCATGAAATACCTCGTGGGATTTATAGTCTTTGCAAGACCCTACACGATCTGGTCTGCACCACATTTCTCACCCCATCTCCTGTCCCTGGCTCATTCCCCGTCACTGCCCAGCCACGCTGGCCTCCTTGCCATTCCTCAAGCACACTCCCACGTCAGCACCTTTGCGCTTGCTCTACTCGCTGCCTGGGACGCTCTTTCCTCCAGATACGGGAATGGCTTTCTTCCTCTCTTCCCTTAGGTCTATGCTCCAATGTCATCACCTAAGCAGAGAGACTTCCTCTAACCAACTTATATAATATAGCATGCCAGCCTTACCATCTCCCTGCTGTTCTCTGTCCTCTAACTCTGCTCCATTTTTCTTCCAGTATTATTTTCTATCTCCCACCCTACCACCTACTAAAACTTAAGCTCCATGAAGGGAGGTACTTTTCTTTTTCATTGTTATGCTGAGTAGAATCTATTGAATAGTCTATTCCCTGTGCCTAAAACAGTGCCTGATGCATAAAAAAAATAATAATAAAACTAACTCATTGCCATCTAGCAGATTCTGACTCATAGTCCCCTTGCAGGACACAGTAGAAGTGCCCCATAGGGTTTCCAAGGCTATAATTGTTATGGAAGCATACTAGTGCATTTTTCTTCTGCATAGTGGCTGGAGGATTTGAATCACCAAGCTTTCAGTTAGCAGCTGAGTGCTTTAACCACTGTACCACCGGGCTCCTTATCTGATGCATAGTAGGTGCTTAATAAAAGTTTATTGAACAGAGAATGAATTTTGTCATAAAGATAATGAGGAGCCATTGAAGGGATTTTAGGTTGGGGAGGGACAGCCCAATTTGCACGTTAGACAGCTCTCTCTGGCTGTAGGGTAGAGGGTGAAGCCAGCAGACCTGACCAAGAGGCCCCCCAAGGTCATCTGTTTGGGTTAAGGTGGTAGAAGTAGGGGTGGAGAAAAGGGAGGTGGCTTCCAGAGGTATTGAGTAGGAGACTTACCTGTCCTTGGTGCCTGATTGGGTGTGTAGGTAAAGGAGGGAGAAGTGGCAAAGAATATTCCAGGTTATTGATTTGGGCATATGGGTGGGTAATGCTACCCTTACCTCAACCAGAAAATGGTGGGGGAGAGCTGATTCAGGAGGAGTAACAGTGAACCCAGGTTAGTCTAGGGCATCTGAGTGTGAAGTTCTTTGGCATCTCCAAGGGGAGATGTTCAGAAAGCAGTTTGAATATTGGGGTCCCTGGAGCCAACTGTGTGGATGAGATCCCTAGGGAGAATACGTAGAGTGAAGTTAGAAGGGTGGAGAGGACAGACCCCCAGGGCACATCACTATTTATAGGGTGAGTGGAGGGAGAGTGGGGTGAGCAGCCACAGCAGTAAGAGGAAAGCCAGGAGGGGAAAGTGTCTTAAGAAAGGAGGAGTGGCCAATAACGTCAAATGCCAAGACAGGTCAGTAAACTGAGGACTCAGCAGTTTCCGCGACATTTAGCAACTGGCAAGTTGAGCGAGTGCCAGTGGAGTTGCCAGGGGATGGAAAAACGGATGGATGATGAGAGAGTGGAGGCAAGAACATAGACTGTGAAGAGAAAGGCAAAAGTTGGACAGCAAATTAGGAAGGAAGGAAGGTTTCTTGTTGTTTTATTTTTAAGTTAAATCTAATTGGTTCCAAAGCTGTCGTTCCTAGTAAAATCTATTTTCAAACTTTTATTTTGCAACAATTATAGATTCACAGGTAGTGAATAGTAAAGGACAGAGAAATCCACGTACCCTTCCTTCACCCAGTTTCCCAAATACTTACATCTCATACACTTCTAAACCAGTTTTTATTTTTTAAATAAAAATCATAATAGCTGTTATTTGAGAGTATCGCTATCATAGATGACTTCTTCTATAGTTTCCAAATATTCTGTAATGTTGTAATATTTGGTGATAAAAATTAGATAGATAATTGATGCCAACTCCCAGTGATCCAATGAGTGTCAGAGTAGAACTGTGCTTCGTAGGGTTTTCAGAGTCTGATTTTTTGGAAGTAGATCGCCAGGCCTTTTTCCCAGGGTACCTCCAGGTGGACTCAAACTCCCAAACTTTTGATTAGCAACAAAGTGTGTTAACCATTTGCACTACCAAGAAACTCTTACACAAGTATAGTACAATATTAATAACAGGAATTTGACATTGGTACAAATGTATAGAAGTCTGTGTAATTTTTATCACATTTGTAGATTTGTTTATCGCCACTGCTATCAAAATTGGCATAGTGGTTAAAAGCTACAGCTGCCAACCAAAAGTTTGCTCTGTAAACCTTCATCTAAAGTACAATACAAAAAAATTAAAACAACATCAAACAAAAAGTAGGCAGTTTGAATCCACCAGCCTTTCCTTGGAAACCCTACGGGGCAGTTCTACTCTGTCTTAAAGGGTCGCTATGAGTCGGAATTGACTCAACAGCAACGGGTTTTTTAAATCTAAATAAAAAACTTTCTGTCATGCCAAACCCCCTCCTCCCTCCCATCATCCCTAAACCCTGGTGACCACTAATCTGTTTTCCATCTCTGTAATTTTGTCATTTTGAGAATGCTATATAAATGGAATCATGGAGTATGTGATGTTTTAATATAGGCTTTTTTCACTCAGTATGGTGCCCTTAATATCCATCCAAGTTGTGTGTACCAGTAGGTCATTTCTTTTATTGCCGATTAGTATTCCATGGTATGGATGTACCACAGTTTGTTTAAACAGTTTCCAGTTTTTGACTATGACAGATAAAACCGCTATGAACAATTGTGTACAGGTTTTTGCATGGACATAAGATTTTATTTTTCTGGGATAAATGCCTAGGAGTTCAATTGCCATGCCATATGGTATATGCATGTTCAGTATTTTAAGAAACTGCCAAATTGTTTTCTAGAGTGGCTGTATCATTTTACATCCCCACCAGTAACGTATGAGTGACCCAGTTTCTCTGCATCCTGGCCAGCGTTTGGTCACTATTTTTTGTCTTAGCTAGCTGGTGATGTTAAAGATCTCTTTATGTGCTTATTTGCCATTTGTATATCCTCGTTAGTGAAATGTCTCTTCATGTTTTTTGCCCATTTCCTAATTGGATTTTCTTTTTCATGTTGAGTTTTTATATATTGGAGAAATGAGTTTTGTCACGTATGTGATTTGCAAATATTTCTCTCAGTCTGTAGCTTATCTCTTTATATTCTTAACTGGGTCTTTCATAAGGGTAAAAGTTTTGACGAAGTCCAATTCATCAGTTTTTATTCTATGGATCCTGTTTTTGGTGTCATGTCTAAGGACTCTTCACAAGTCATAGGTCTCAAAGATTCCTCTTCTATTATTTTATGAAAGTTTTATATTTTTACATTTAAACTTATAATCCATTTTGACTTAATTTTTGTATAAGGTGTGAGGTTAAGTTGAGGTTCATTATTTCCTATGGATGTACAATTGCTCCAGCACAGTTCATTGAAAAGACTATCCTTCCTCCATTGAATTGCTTTCGTACCTTTGTCAGAAGTCTGCTAGATGTACTTGTGGGGGACTAGTTCTGTTTTTTTTTTTTTTTTTTTTATTCTCTTCCATTAATGTATGTGCTTAGCCTTCTGCCAGTACCTCACGGTCTTGATTACTGTGTTTAGATGTTAAGTCCTGAAATAGGGCAAAGTGATTCCTCCAGTTTTATTCTTTATTTTCTAAATTGTCTTAGCTATTATAGTTCTTTTGCATTTCTATATAAATTTTTAAATAAGCTGTGTATATCTACACAGAATATTACTGTGTATATGTTTGAGGAGAACTGATATCTTTATTATACTGAGTCTTCCAGTTCATGAGCATGGTTGGCCTTTCTGCTTGTTTCGAGCTTCTTTGCTTTCTTTCACTAGTGTTTGTAGTTTTCAGCGTACAAATCCTGTACATTTACTGTTAGATTTACACCTAAGTATTCCTTTTTTTTTTTTGAGTGATTGCAAATGGTATTGTATTTTTAACTTTTACTGTCCACGTGTTCATTAGCAGCTGGTAGAAATACAATTGATTCTTGTATGTTTATCTTGTATCCTGCAACATTACGGAATACACTTATTGGTCCTGGAAGATTTTTTGTAGATTCCTGGGCATTTTCTATGTAGATGATCAGGCCACCTGCAAATAGGGACAGTTTTATTTCTGTCAGTCTAATATGTATGCTTTTTATTTCCCTTTCTTTCCTCATTTCATGGGTACATTTGCCAGCATTATGCTGAATAAAGGCGATGAGAGTGGACATTTTTGCCTTTTCTGCAATCTTAGAGCAAAAGTATTCAGTCTTTCACTATTAACTGTATGGTTATCAGTAGATTTTTTTGTAGATTATCTTTATCAGGTTAAGGAAGTTTCTCCTTGTCTTAGGCTGGGTTCTCTAGAGAAGCAAAACTAATGAAGCGTATATGTACAAGTTGTCCCTCAGTAGCCACAGGACTGATTCCAAGACCCCCCACAGATACCAAAATTCGTGGATAGTCAAGCCCCTTATATAAAATGGCGTAGTATTTGCATATAAGCTATGCACATCCTCCTGTATACTTTAAATCATCTCTAGATTACTTAATACCTAATACAATATAAATACTATGTAAATAGTTGTTAATGCTTATACTTAACATGATGCTTTCTCAGTCTTTGCAAGTTTTTTGGAACTTTCTTTTTAGAATATTTTCAATCTGCAGTTGGTGTTCCACATCAATCCATGGATGTGGACACTGTGGATATGGAGGGTCGACTGTATATAGAGAGAGATTTATCTCAAGGAAATGGCTTACATGGTTGTGGAGACTGGCAAGTCCCAAAGTCTGTGGGTCAGGTGTTGGTTGGAGGCTTCTCCTGACTCATATGATTGCATGGGCCGACAAACCCAGAATTGGCAGGTCAGATAGCAGGCTGCTGGCTCATTTAGTGAATCCTAAAATTGGCAGGTCAGATGACAAGCTGCTGGCTCAAGTCCCTAGAACTGGAGGTCAGAGGAAGACGAGCCGGAACAGGATCCAGAACAAGCAAGTGAGCTTTGCCAGCATGCCCATATATATATTGGGTGTGGGCCACACCTCCAGGGCTCCCTTTACAACTGATTGGCTGATCACATCAGATCACGTCATGGAGATGATTACATTATATCAAAAAATGGAGGATAATTACATAATACTGAGAATCGTAGCCTAGCCAAGTTGACACATAACGTTAACTATTCCTATTTTTATGGGAATTTTTTTTTTTTCAATCATGAATGGTATTGAATTTTGTCAAATGCTTTCCCCACATCAATTAATACGATTATGTGAATATTTCTTATTTATCTTACTGAAGATTTATTTTTTTAATATTGAACCAGGCTTGTGTCCTTGGAACAAGCCCCACTTTGCCTTAGCGTATAATTCTTTTACTGTATTGATGAATTCTTTTGTTAATGTTTTGTTAAGAACTTGCATTTATATTTTGTTTTCTGGAGTCATCAGGGTATAGGTCATATTTAGACCATGAGACTGGATGAGATCACCAAAGAAGTAGTATAAATAGAGAAGAGTGACTCAAAGAGCCTGTTGTTGAACACCTTCTTCCCTTTTCACATAGTCTTTGACTATTTAGCTGAACAGAGTATGTTGTTACAAAATTGTAGTTATGAATGTGCTCTCCCAACGGGGCATTTAACCAGTTGCCGTTGAATTGATTCTTACTCATGGAGACCCCATGTGTGTCAGAGTAAATCTGTGCTCCATAGGTTTTTCTTTTTTTTTTATATATATTTTATTGTACTTCAGGTGAAGGCTTACAGAACAAATAGTTTCTCATGAAATAGTAGTACACATGTTGTTTTATGACATTGGTTAACAACCCCACAACATATTAACCCTCTAAATTCTCAACCTTTTTATTTATTTATTTTATATATATATATTTTATTGTACTTCAGGTGAAAGCTTACAGAGCAAATAGTTTCTCATGAAATAGTAGTACACATGTTGTTTTTTGACATTGGTTAACAACCCCACAACGTATTAAGCCTCTAAATTCTCAACCTTTTTTTTTGATGAAAATTACAGATGGCCAAAGATACACCGTTTCAAAAATTTCTACATTCACAGTTCAGTGACATTGACTACGCTCTTCCAACTGTGCTGTTATTCTCACTTAAGATGAAGGCTTACAGAACAAAATAGTTTTTTCATTTAACAGTTACTACACATGTTGCCCTATGACAATGGTTAACAATCTCACAGCACATCAAGAATATCCTTACTCCACCTTGTATTCCCTATCACCAGGGGGCTTCCTTGTCCCCTTCTGTCTTCTGGACCTTGTCAGTGGACTATTGTACCTCATTAGTCTCATTTGTTTATTTATTTATTTATTTATTTTTATTTTATTTAAACACCATTTCAAAACTTTTTACTTACACATTTAAGTGATATTGACTATGCTCTTCCAATTGTGCTGCCATTCTCGCCCAAGATGAAGGCTTACAGGACAAAACAGCCTCCCATTTAATACTTACTACAAAAGTTGCCCTATAGCAGTGGTCAACAATCTCACAATACATCGACAGTGTCCTTATTCAATTTGTGTTCCTTATCATCAGTTTCCTACTCTCCCTCTGCCTTCTGGCCCTTGTCACCGGACTCCTGTACCTCGTTAGTCCCATTTAGTTTTACTGGGGTGTCCATTCCCAGGCTTAACATCGAACCTTGAAGGTAACTTCCCCTCTGAGCTGAAAGGGTGTCTGGGGGCCACACTCTCGAGGTTTCTCTAGTATTCTTTAGGCCAGTATATCTGGTCTTCTTCTTTTTTTTTTTTTTTTTGGGAGTTAAAATTATGCTCTACATCCTACTCCAGCTCTGCCCAGAACCCTCTGTTGTGATCCTGGTCAGAGGAGTCATTGGTGGTAGCCGGGCACCATCCAGCTGTACTGGGCTCAGTCCCGTGGAGGCCTTGGTAGCTGTGGACCATTAGTCCTTCGGACTAATCTTTTCCTTGTATCCTGTTCTCTTCGTTCTCCCTTGTTCCCGAAGGGATGAGATCAGTGGAGTATCTTAGATGGCCGCTCATAGGCTTTTAAGACCCCAGACACTACTCACCAAGGTAGAATGTAGAGCATTATCTTTATAAGTAGTGTCATGCCAATTGAGCTAGATGTTCCCCGAGATCATGGTCCCCAGAGCCCTCCGTCCAACAACTCAGTCCCTCGGGGGGTTTGGATGTGTCTATAGGGCCTCCATGACCTTTCCTTGTGCAGTCAACCTTTTTTTATTTGATGAAAATACAGATAGCCAAAAATACACCGTTTCAAAAATTTCTACATACACAGTTCAGTGACATTGACTACGCTCTTCCAACTGTGCTGTTATTCTCACTTAAGATGAAGGCTTACAGAACAAAATAGTTTCTTATTTAACAGTTACTACACATGGTGCCCTATGACAATGGTTAACAATCTCACAACACATCAAGAATATCCTTACTCCACCTTGTGTTCCCTATCACCAGGGGACTTCCTTGTCCCCTTCTGTCTTCTGGCCCTTGTCACTGGACTACTGTACCTCATTAGTCTCATTTGGTTTTTTTTTTTTTAACACCATTTCAAAACTTTTTACTTACACATTTAAGTGATATTGACTATGCTCTTCCAATTGTGCTGCCATTCTCGCCCAAGATGAAGGCTTACAGGACAAAACAGCCTCCCATTTAATAGTTACTACAAATGTTGCCCTATAACAGTGGTCAACAATCTCACAACACATCTACAGTGTCCACTCAACTTGTGTTCCTTATCATCAGTTTCCTACTCCCCCTCTGCCTTCTGGCCTTTGTCACCGGGCTCCTGTACCTCGTTAGTCCCATTTAGTTTTACTGGGTTGTCCACTCCCAGGCTTAACATCGAACCTCGAAGGTAACTTCACCTCTGAGCTGAAAGGGTGTCTGGGGGCCACACTCTTGAGGTTTCTCCAGTATTATTTAGGCCAGTAAATCTGGTCCTTTTTTTTTTTTTGGGGAGTTAAAATTATGCTCTACATCCTTCTCCAGCTCTGTCCAGAACCCTCTGTTGTGATCCTGGTCAGAGCAGTCAGTGGTGGTAGCCGGGCACCATCTAGCTGTACTGGACTCAGTCTGGTGGAGGCCTTGGTAGCTGTGGACAATTAGTCCTTTGGACTAATCTTTTCCTTGTATCCTGTTCTCTTCATTCTCCCTTGCTCCCGAAGGGATGAGACCAGTGGAGTATCTTAGATGGCCGCTCATAGGCTTTTAAGACCCCAGACACTACTCACCAAGGTAGAATGTAGAGCATTATCTTTATAAGTAGTGTCATGCCAATTGAGCTAGATGTTCCCTGAGACCATGGTCCCCAGAGCCCTCTGTCCAACAACTCAGTCCCTCGGGGTGTTTGGATGTGTCTATAGGGCCTCCATGACCTTTCCTTGTGCAGGTTGTGTTAGTTTCCCCTGTACTGTGTACTATCTCACCTCTCACCCAAGGTACCACTTATCTATTGCCTGTTCAGTATTTCCCCCCCCTCCCCTCCCATCCCTGGTAACCAACAAGGATTGTTACATTTTGCATGTGAATTTTCTCATGGGTTTTTACAATAGAGGTCTTATACAATATTTGTCCTTTTGTGATTGACTTATTTCACTCAGCATAATGTCCTCCAGTTTCATCCATGTTATGAGATGCTTCACAGATTCATTGTTGTTCTTTCTCGTTGCATAGTACTCCATTGTGTGTATGTACCATAGATTGTGTATCCATTCGTCTGTTGATGGGCATCGAGGTTGTTTCCATCGTTTTGCTATTGTGAACAATGCTGCCATGAACATAGGTGTGCATATGTCTATTCGAGTGATGACTCTTATTTCTCTAGGATATATTCCTAGGAGTGGGATTGCTGGATCGAATGGTATGTCTATTTCTAGCTTTCTGAGGAAATGCCATATCATTTTCCAAAATGGTTGTATCATTTTGCATTCCCACCAGCAGTGTATAAGAGTTCCCATCTCCCCGCAGCCCCTCCAACATTTGTTATTTCCAGTATTTTTGATTCGTGCCAGTAATGCCGGGGTGAGGTGGTATCTCATTGTGGTTTTAATTTGCATTTCTCTAATGGCTAGTGATCGCGAGCATTTCCTCATGTGTCTGTTGGCCATTTGAATGTCTTCCCTGGTGAAGTGTCTGTTCATTTCCTTTGCCCATTTTTTGATAGGATTGTTTGTCTTTTTGTTGTAGAGGTGTTGGATTTTCTTGTAGATTATGGAGATTAGAATTTGTCTGACTTGTACTGTCCAAAAATTTTTTCCCAATCTGTAGGTTCTCTTTTGACTCTTTTGGTGAAGTCTTTTGAAGAGCATAGATGTTTGATTTTTAGAAGATCCCAGTTATGTAGTTTATCTGTTGGGTTTTTTGTGTTGATGTTTATGGTTTATATCCTGTTAATGCCATGTATTAAGGCCTGAAGTGTTGGTCCTATTTTTTCTTCTATGAATTTTATAGTTTGAGGCTTTATATTCAGGTCTTTGATCTATTTTGAAGTAGTTTTTGTATATGATGTGAGGTATGGGTCCTGTTTCATTTTCCTACAAATGGATATCCAGTTTTGCCAGCAGCATTTGTTAAAAAGACTGTCTTTTCCCCATTTGATGGACTTTAGGCCCTTGTCGAGGATCAGGTGACTGTAGGTGGATGGGTTTACATCTGGGTTCTCAATTCTGTTCCATTGGTCAATGTCTCTGTTGTTGTACCAGTACCAGGCTGTTTTGAGTGCTGTAGCTGTATAGTAGGTTCTCAAGTCAGGTAGTGTGAGTCCTCCAACTTTATTCTTCTTCTTCAGTAGTGCTTTACTTATTCGGGGTTTCTTCCCTTTCCATATAAAGTTAATAATTAGTTTTTCCATATCTTTGAAGAATGTTGTTGGTATTTGTATCGGGATTGCATTGTATTTGTAAATTGCTTTAGGTAGAATTGCCATTTTCACAATGTTGAGTCTGCCTATCCATGAGCATGGTATGTTTTTCCATTTATGTAGATCCCTTTGGGTTTCATGCAGCAGTGTTTTGTAGTTTTCTTTGTATAGGCCTTTTACATTCCTGGTCAGATTTATTCCTAAGTATTTTATCTTTTTAGGGGCTATTGAAAATGGTATTGATTTCCTGATCTCCTTTTCATCGTTCTCTTTACTGGTGTATAGGCATCCAACTGATTTTTGAATGTTTATCTTGTATCCTGCTACTTTGCTGAATCTTTCTATTAGTTCCAGTAGATTTCTCGTGGAGTCTTTAGGGTTTTCTATGTATAGTATCATATCATCTGCAAACAGGGACAGTTTAACTTCTTCATTACCAATTTGGATGCCCTTTATTTTTTTCTCTTGCCTTATTGCTCTAGCTAGAACTTCCAGCACAATGTTCAATAGGAGTGGTGATAAAGGGCATCCTTGTCTTGTTCCTGTTTTCAAGGGGAATGTTTTCAGCCTCTCTCCATTAAGAATGATGTTGGCTGTTGGTTTTGCATAGATGCCCTTTATTATGTTGAGAAATTTCCCTTCTATACCTATTTTATTGAGAGCTTTTATCAGGAATGGGTGTTGGACTTTGTCAAATGCCTTTTCTGCGTCAATTGAGATGATCATGTGATTTTTTTCTTTCCTTTTATTTATGTGGTGGATTACGTTGATTGATTTTCTAATGTTGAACCATCCTTGCATACCTGGTATGAATCCTACTTGGTCGTGGTTTATTATTTTTTTGATATGATACTGAATTCTATTGGCTAGAATTTTGTTCAGAATTTTTGCCTCTATATTCACGAGAGATATTGGTCTGTAATTTTCTTTTTTTGTGACGTCTTTGCCTGGTTTTGGTATCAGCGTTATGCTGGCTTCATAGAATGAATCTGGAAGTGTTGCTTCCTCTTCTATGCTCTGAAATAGTTTGAGTAGAACTGGTACAAGCTCTTCTGTAAATGTTTTGTAGAATTCTCCAGTGAAGCCATCTGGGCCAGGGCTTTTTTTGGTTGGGAGTTTTTTTTTATTACATTTTCAATCTCTTCTCCTGTTATGGGTCTGTTCAGATTTTCAATATCACTTTGTTGTAGTTTGGGTAGGCCGTATGTTTCTAGAAATTTATCCATTTCCTCTAGGTTTTCAAATTCGTTGGAATATAGTTTTTCATAATATTCTGTTATAATCCTTTTTATTTCGGTTGGGTCTGTTTTAATGTCCCCCATTTCATTTCTAATTTGGGTTATTTGTTCCCTCTGCTGTTTTTCTTTTGTCAGTCTGGCCAGTGGTTTGTCGATTTTGTTGATTCTTTCAAAGAACCAACTTTTGGTTTTGTTGATTCTTTCTATTGTTTTTCTGTTCTCTATTTCATTGATTTCTGCTCTGATCTTTACTATTTCCTTTCTTCCGGTGGTTGTAGGCTTTTTTTGTTCTTCTCTTTCTATTTGTTTGAGTTCTGTAGTTAATGTTTTGATTTTGTCCCTTTCTTCTTTTTTGATATGTGCATCTATTGCTATAAATTGTCCTCTGAGGACTGCCTTTGCTGTGTCCCAAAGGTTTTGGTATGATGTGTTTTCATTTTAGTTTGATTCTAGGAATTTTTTAATTCCATCTCTGATTTCTTCTATTACCCACTGATGTGTAAGCAGGGTATTATTCAGTTTCCATGTAATTGATTTTTTTTTTCCTTGCTCTTTCTGTTGTTAATTTCTACCTTGGTGGTCAGAGAAGATACTTTGAATTATCTCAACGTTTTGGATCTTGTTTAGGATTGCTCTGTGGCCTAAGATGTGGTCTATTCTGGAGAACGTTCCATGTACATTGGAAAAGAATGTGTACTTTGCAGCGGTTGGATGGATTGTTCTATATATGTCTATGAGGTCCAGTTGGCTGATTGTGTCCTTTAGGTCTTCTGTATCTTTGCTGAGTTTCTTTTTAGTTGTTCTGTCCTTTACTGAGAGTGGTGTGTTGAAGTCTCCTACTATTATTGTGGAACTGTCGATTTCTCTTTTCAGTGCTGTTAGAGTTTTTTTTATGTATTTTGGAGCCCTGTTATTGGGTGCATAGATATTTATTATCGTTATGTCTTCATGATGGATCATCCCCTTAATCATTATATAGTGTCCTTCTTTGTCTTTTATGGTAGATTTTGTTTTAAAAAAAGTCTATTTTATCTGAGATTAGAATTGCCACTCCTGCTCTTTTTTGATAGTTGTTAGCTTGATATATTTTTTTCCAACCTTTGATTTTTAATAAATTCACATCTTTGTTTCTAAGGTGTGTCTCTTGTAGACAGCAAATTGATGGATCCTGTTTTCTTATCCATTCTGCCACTCTCTGTCTCTTTATGGGTGCATTGAGTCCATTTACATTCAGTGTAATTATTGATAGATGGAAGTTTGTTGCTGTCATTTTGTAGTGCTTTTTTTTGTGATGCTGAAGTTTTCTTTGTTCTTCTTACTCTCTTGTGCTGAGTTACTTTTGTTTGTGGATTTTGTGTTCATTTCTTTTGTTTTTGTAGGTTTTGTTTTTGTTGAGACTTTATGTTTTCCGTCTTTATTTTTATGAGTTGGTTTGTTTACTTTCTTTGTGGTTACCATGAATTTTACCCTTATCTTTATAATTTTGAAGCAGTCTACCCTTACTTGGTATCGCCTTGCCTTCCTCTCCTTTAGAAGGTTCTATACCTATGCCATTTGTTCCCTCTTTCATTGTTTTGATGTTGTTGTCATCCTTTGATAGATTTCTCTGATTCCCTGTTGTATTTCTTTTGTTTTTAGAAAGTCCTCTGTAGTTCAGTTCCTAGAATGGTATCTGGTTCATATGAACCTGTGTCCTAGGTCCTAGGTCCTGCCTGAGGGCTGAAGCTGTTTGTCCTCAGATTGAAGAACTCCCTTTAATAATTCATGTAAGTTTGGTTTGACTTTTGCATATCCCTTTAGTTTCTGTTTATCTGGAAATGACCTAATTTCACCATCAAATTTGAATGAGAGTTTTGCAGGATATATTATTCTTGGCTGACAATTTTTTTCTTTCAAGATTTTATATATGTCATCCCATTGCCTTCTTGCCTGCATGGTTTCTGCCGAATAATCTGAGCTTAGTCTTCTTGTTTCTCCTCTGTATGTGACTTCTTGTTTTTCACGAGCTGCTCTCAGGATTCTTTGTTTGTCTTTAGTTTTGGCGAGTGTGAATATGATATGTCTTGGTGATTTTCTTTTGGGGTCTCTTCTATATGGGGTTCGTTGAGCTTCTTGGATGGCCAGCTTTTCATCTTTCATGATATTGGGAAAGTTTTATGTCAGCAGTTCGTCAATGATCCTCTCTGTGTTTTCTGTTTTCTCCCCCTGTTCTGGTATGCCAATCACTCGTAAGTTTTTTGCTTTTAATTGTGTCCCACATAACTCTCAGGGTCTCTTCATTTTTCTTTGTTCTTTTTTCTGAGTTTTCCTGAAACAGAGTTGTATCCAAGTGTTTGTCTTCAGTTCCACTGATCCTGTGTTCCATGGTTTCAAATCTACTTCTCAGCCCTTCTATGACACCGTCCATTTCTGAAATCTTGTTGCTTATCTTTTGGATTTCTAATTGTTGTTTTTGTATAATTTCGAGTTGTGAATTTATTTTGGCATTTTGTTCCTGCATCATCTTCCTGAATTCTTCCAATTTTTTGTCTGTATTTTCCATGAATTTGTCTATTTTTTCCTCATGTTTGTCCGCTTTTTGCCTCAGTTCTTGGAAAATTCCTAGTATTAGTGATCTGAGTTCCCTATCGGGTACTTCTAGTGCATTTTCTTCCACGGGAGAGTTATCTGGTGTTTTAATTTGGACGCCTATTGGAGCCATCTTGTCTTGTTTTTGTAAATGTTTTGATATTGTTTGCTGTTTTGGGGCACTCAGTAGATATTTCTCTCGTTTATTGATTGTAAATTTTTTTTTTTTTTTTGGTTTCGTCCTTGTGGTACAGCTGGGCAGATCTAGCTGAAGAGGAGCCACTGGGGCGGGTTGTTTGTGGCACTCACTGCAGCCACCAGGACGGTTGGTAGTCAGTGCTGGGCAGGTTCCAATAGGGCGTGCCTGCACAGCTTGGTGGTGTGATGTCAAGTGCACGGTGCAGGTAGGTAGGGTGCAGCGGGAAGATGGTTATGTGTGAAGCTAAGCTGGATATGGGAGAGAGGAGAGAGGAGCAGGAGCAAAAAGCATACAAACATAAAAGAATGCTAGGGGAGCTTGTCGTTGGAATGTACAGATGAGAGACTATGGGATGGAGGAAACCAGAAGGGGGAAGAGAAAGAAAAGGAAAGAATGAACAAATAAAGATCAGAAAAGTTACAGAACTGCAAAGTTCCCAGGGATCCCACCGATGCAGCTATGAGGTCTGGTGGAGTTGGTCTCAGTTTTCACAGCACAGCCTGGCCAGAAGGTACAGAGGCATACATCGCCTGGTATTCAGGGATCAGAAAGAGAAGGAAGAGATAGAGAGATGAGAAATTAAGCAATGAAGACAGACAAAAGGGAAAAAGAGGGAAAAGATGACAAAACTAATCAAAAAAGAAGAAAAATAAAATTAAAAAATAAATAAAAATAAAAAAAAAAAGCAACACCAGTAGTCAGTGCCAACAAATGGGACCCAGAGAGCCCCCACTCAGGGGCGTGAATTCCAAGCAGCTGGAAGTCTCAGGGTTAAGAGACAGTGGCCACGGGAAGCAGAGGGGCCAACAAACAAAGGCCCCGGGATCTCACCAGCGCGGCAGCCCAGATCTGGAAGCAGCCACACGCCTGAACGCAGTCCCACAGCCCCGCAAGAGAGACCAAAGACGGCGCTCGGAACCAGGCACCCGAACAAAAGGAGGGGGAGGCAGAGAGAGGCAAGCGAGAAACCAGAAGAAGCAGAAAATGCCACACCAACAGCCAACAAATGGGACCCGGAGAGCCCCCACTCAGGGGCGTGAATTCCAAGCAGCCGGCAGTCTCAGGGTTAAGAGACCGTGGCCACGGGAAGCAGAGGGGCGAACGAACAAGGGCCCTGGGATCTCGCCAGTGTGGCAGCCCATACCTGGAAGCAGCCACACACCTGAACGCAGCCCCACAGCCCCGCCGGAGAGAGCAAAGATGGCGCTCGGAACCAGGTACCCGAGCAAAAGGAAGGGGAAGCAGCGAGAGGCAAGCGAGAAACCAGAAGAAGCAGAAAATCCCACACCAACAGCCAACAAATGGGACCCGGAGAGCCCCCACTCAGGGGCGCGAATTCCAAGCAGCCAGCAGTCTTGGGGTTAAGAGACCGTGGCCACGAGAAGCAGAGGGGCGAATGAGCAAAGGCCCCGGGATCTCACCAGCGCGGCAGCCCAGACCTGGAAGCAGCCACATGCCCGAACGCAGCCCCACATCCCCGCAGGAGAGAGCAAAGACGGCGCTTGGAACCAGGCACCCAGGCAAAAGGAGGGGGAGGCGGCAGAAAAAGCTTCGCCAGCAGCCAGCAAACGGCTCTCAGAAAGCCGCCAGCCCGGGTGCACGGATTCTGAGCACCGGCGCCCCCCAGCCCAGGGACCCTGGCCACGGAAAGCAGGGGAGCCCCAGCCGAGGCGAAGAGGGGTGGGGGGTGGGAAAGCACGCACCGCAGTTTACCAGTCGTTCTGTCTCCCACTGGATGCTCTGCGAGGCTGCTCTCCCGTTCGCTGGTCTCCGATAGGAATCCAAGATGGTGGATCCGCGCTGCGTTAGCTGGTAAGGAATCTCTGCCTGAGTCTCTCCTCGCTCTCCGTTCTCTTTTAGTATTCTCACTCCGTTTGGTGTTTGGCTGAGTTCTTTATCTCTTCATTTGGTGTTCTAGGGTTTCAGGATTGTTGATTCTCTGTTAGGCTTAGTTTTTCGGATCTTTGCTGTGGAGGGACGGCGTGGTGCTTCTGCCTAGAGCGCCATCTTGCCCCGCCTCCTCCATAGGTTTTTCAATGGCTGATTTTTCTGAAGTAGAACTCTAGGCCTTTCTTCTGAGGCACCTCTGAGTGGACTTGCATCTCCAGCATTTTGGTTAGCAGCCGAGCGCATTGACCGTTTGCACCACACAGTGACTCCTATGGGCTATTTAATCTTTAATTTATTCTATTTTTATAATCTGCACCCCTGTGTACCAGCTAGCTGATGTGAGGTTGTTTTTGTGTGTGTGTGCTTTAGATGAAGGTTTACAGAGCAAATTAGTTTCTCATTAAACAATTAATATGCGTATTGTTTTGTGACATTGGTTGCCAACTCCACAGTGTGTCAACAATCTCCCCTTCCTGACCTTGGGTTTCCCATTATCACCTTTCCTGTCCTCTCCTGCCTTTTCATCTTTGCCCCTGGGTTGGGGTGCCCTTTAAATCTCATTTTGTTTTATGGGCCTGTTTAATCTTTTGCTGAAAGGTAAACCTCAGGAGTGACTTCAGTACTGACTTAAAAGGGTATCTGGGGACCATATTCTCAATATTTTGCATCTATATCAATGAAAAATATTGCTTTGTAGTTTTCTTTGTTGTACTATCTTCGTCTGACTTTGGTATCAGGGAATACTAGCTTCATAAAATGAATTGGAAAGTGTTTTCTCAGCTTCTGTTTTCTGGAAAATGAAGTAACAAACATTTCATGGCTTGAAATGGCAGAACCAGGATGTGAATGCATGGTTTCTGATTATAGGTCCAGTTCTTTTGGGTGCTGAGGGCTTAGCTGAAGTTGGAAATCATGAATTTGCGGTGTCACCAGTCCTCACACCTGGATGATTTTCTCGAGCAGGTTGGGCACAAAAACAGAGAAGTGGAATTGCTAAATAGAGCCAGGGCTGGCATTTTATCAGGCAGGTATGTCACAAAGGCAAAATGTGTGGATTGTATTGGCAAGAGAAGGACCAAGGTAATGACCATGTGGACAAAGAATTGGAAAAAGAATTAAGTCAAGACAGCAAGGGGCTACTAATCTTCTGGTGGGACTCAGCTGCCAGAGATCTTGATAGGGTAGAGAAACAGATGGCAGTGGTGTCAGTTAGATTGTGAGACAATAAGAAGTATAGGAAGTCGTGGTAAGAGAGGGAGATCTTAAAGATTTCTAGGTAAGTGACAAGTTTTGGAGTGTGGGTGGCTGAAGGTTGGGGGTGGAATTCAAGGTCAAGAAACCCAAGGGCGGAAAGATAAAGTCACTTGCCCAAGATCACGCAGTTAGTCGCTGGGAGTGATAGAACTTGAACCAGACTCAGGATCCAGAAAGTCTCTGGTGAACATGGGGGCAAGACCAAGGGGATGAGGAGTGGTGGGGATGAGGAGGGTGGGTGATGGTCCAGACAGATCATGTGATTTGCAAGACAGAAGGTTTTTACCAGCAGCATGTGGAAGAGTAATGGCTTGGAAACAAAATAAGTGTGGAAGGAGGATACTGATCCCATGTCTGCAACTATTCATTCCTAGACTTTTTAGGTACCTCTAGAGCCCTGGTGGCACAGTAGTTAAGAGCTATGGCTGCTAACCAAAGAATTAGCAGTTTGAATCCACCAGCTGCTCCTTGGAAACCCTATGGGGCAGTTCTACTCTGTCCAATAGGGTCGCTACGAGTCAGAATCGACTCGACAGCAACAGGTTTGGTGTTTGGTTTGGACACTCTGTGCTTGGTGCTGGGGACATTGAAAGAAAAGACATAAATAAGTGCTGCCCACAGGAAAGCCACAGTGTCCAGCAGGGGGAGGCAGGCATGTGAGCACCTCTACAACACAGAGTGACTGCTGCTGTTTGGAACGTCTGGGGTGACTGGCCTGGCTGAGGGAGGGACTGGGCTGGTGAGACCAGGGTCAGGAGAGATGCACAGAGGAAGTGATGCTTAGCCTTGAAGGGAGTCCACCAGGTGGGCATGATGGAGGGAAAGGGCTTGGTTGAGAACGAGCCCTGTGCCTTCAGAGGCCTCCAAGTGGCCTGGTGGGGGAGCACGCAGAGTTTGAGGGCAGGCAGGGGCTAGATGGCAAAGTGCCTCACAGACTGCACTAGGTCATGTCTGCACCTCAGCCTGAGTGACATATGTGGAGCAGAGAGACACAGAATAACTTGTATTTCAGAAAATATGAAAAATCAGGTGACAAAACAAAACAAAATACACCATGACCACAACAATGTAAGATGTGTTACTAGAGTGGAACATGCAAAAATAAACAGCCAGGTTAGTAGAGAAGGATTATGTTCTCTTTCCTTTTCAGGAAGTTTCCTTTATTAAGGCCAGCACATTGTTTTGACAACGAAATATGGTTAAAATAAAAAGGGAACAAGCACAGGGTTACCAGAACCACATTTTCCTGCCGGAAAAGAAGTCACAAGAAAACAATACAGAATAGCTACTCTGTGTTCACCCTTCTCTTCTGGGTGCCCCCAGGCGAGGCTGCTCTTGGGGACTTCCTAAGCTGAAGGAGAACTGCAGTAGAGATGGCACCAAGTGGAGGGCTAGGGGACCCAGACAGCAAACAAACGGTAATGGTGCCAGCTGCGGAAAGGCCAAGGGCTTTGGGGTACATAGACCCTCCTGCCTACAGAGAAGCGAGGACTAGGAAAGGCTGAGGGCTGTTTGAGAAGAAATTTGACTCAAGTCTACTGAAGAGACGGGCATCTGAATTCAAATACATGATCCCAGGTTAGATCGGTATCATAGGAAAGTATAGCCCACAAATGACTATCAAGACAATTAGCAAAGTGTGAATATTGGTTATGGATTATACATATACATATATAAAGAGAGAGAGGATGATAAAAAATAATGAAGCAAAATATTAGCCATTGGAGTATATAGTAGTTCTTAGAAATATTCTTCAAACTTCTGTGTAAACTTGAAATTATTTCAAAATTAAAACTTAACAAGGACAGGGCTCCACGACGGATTCTGCTCCAGGCCAGAGTGT
The DNA here is from genome assembly GCA_030035585.1 of Dugong dugon. Taxonomy (NCBI): domain Eukaryota; kingdom Metazoa; phylum Chordata; class Mammalia; order Sirenia; family Dugongidae; genus Dugong; species Dugong dugon. Next base: position 21,293,260 of record CM057481.1, on the reverse strand, counting down.
AAACCGAAGAGTGGGAATAAACTAAACTCTGTGAGGGGAGCAACACAATTAATATGGGTATTTGTTCATTTGTTTGCTTATTTGGTTTTCTTTAAAATCATCCTCTGTAGAATATAGACTTAAATGTATTCTGCAACCATTACTAATGACTGATTATCTTGTCATTTTGTTGATGCTATTTTTTTTCTTGTCTTTTTTTTTTTTAATTGTACTTCAGGTAAAGGCTTACAGAACAAATAGTTTCTCATGAAACAGTAGTACACATGTTGTTTTATAACATTGGTTAACAACCCCACAACGTATCAACCTTCTAACTTCTCAACCTTTTTTTTTTTTTTTTGGTGAAAATACACATAGCCAAAGATGCACCATTTCAAAAATTTCTACACGCACAGTTCAGTGACATTGACTATGCTCTTCCAATTGTGCTGTTACTCTCACTTAAGATGAAAGCTTACACAACAAAATAGTTTCTCATGTTGGTGCTGTTTTTAAACTAGAGTTTACCTTATGTTTTAATTTTTGGCCAGGGGCTTCTGGAATGAAGGTCAGCAGGGAGCGATTTTTCCCAAGGGTCCCCTTTTTCAGTTATGCAAATGAGGCAGCAAGGAGAATTTCATCGTTCTTGGGGAGGGTGCAACAGTGCCTTGCATGGCCGGATGAAAGCTGCCTCTCCTGGGACCTCTTGGTGTATGGAGCTTCACGAAAGGGGAGAGCCATTTTACGCAAAGAGCTAAAAACCTTTGGTGAGAGAGGGACTACAGATATTAAAAGCTGAGAAAATCTGGCAGAGTGGCCTGGCATGAGGAAAGGATAAAAGCTCCAATGGCAAACTCGCCAGGAGGAAGGAGGTCTGAGCTTAATGTAACAGCCTAAGGCTTTGCTGGAGCGCCTGGGTAGAGCAAAGTGGTAGACAGTAGGTTCTCATCCACCCAGAGGCAGCTTGAAAGAAAGGTCTAGCAATCTACTTTTAAAATCAGCCATTGAAAACCCTATGGAGCACAGTTCTATTCTGACATACATGGAGTTACCAAGAGTCAGCGTTAACTCAATGGCAACTGAAAAAAAAAAAGAAAAAAAGCTTTTGGTGGGGTTCAGCATAGTGATTCTGGAATAGCATGCAGCTAAGGCTAGCAGCACCTGGACCAGCGACTCTGGCATGGTATCACTCCTGCATGAGTTGAAGGAGCTCTGGTCTTGGAAGGCACCTCTACAGTGTCAGATGCTTTGGAGTGAGAGTGTCACCTAATCAGCAGGCAAGTGTCCATGGGGCTGTACCAGTCCAAGTTTCAACAGTGACCTGTGTGGCATTTCTAACAGACTAGTGGTGGACAGCCCCATTCAGTTGTTTCCTAACCTGCGTTTGCAAGAAGAACTAGAACTTTTCAAGCCTTCAGGGTTCTTACACAATTTGAGGAGGAGGCCTCAGAAAGGAGACACTGTGCATGAGTCACCTTGAACTATTGCTGTATTTTTACATAAATCATGCAAGCCTATAAAAACTCATTAAAAAACGTGTAAAAAAATTGGCACAGTGGCACTTACAAATGTCTCAGGAAGGGAGAGTGTTGTTGGCAAACAAACGTAGAAGGTGGGCGTTATTTATGTAAGATACAGTAACTGGTGCAATTTAAAAAAAGGAAGAAAAAGAGAAGACATTGTCTTTGTACCCTGTTGTAGGTAATCTCCAATGGCTCTCACCATCAATTCCTTCCTTCCCTCTATGCTCATGCCACTCCCCCGTCAAAGGATGGAGTGTGTTTCCCCTTCCTCAACTCTGAGCTGGCCCTGTGACTGCTGTGACCACATGTGGTGAAAGTGATATCCTGGAACTTCTGAGGCCAGGCCCTAAGAGGACTGGCAGCTTCTACTTCTTCCTCTTGAACATTCACTCAGGGACACTCCCTTTTGGAATCCAGCACCATGCTGTGAGAAGCCTAACCTAGACACATGGAGAGGCCACGTGGAAGAGAGCCGAGGCTCTGACCATAGCCTCGTCTGAGCTCCCAGCAGATGGCAGCCATTTTGATGTTTCCAACTGTCGTAGCACCCCACCAATACCACATAAAGCAGAAGAACCACTTAGTCAACCACAGAACCATGAGAGATAATACATGGTTTTGTAAGCCACTTAAGTTTTAGACTTTCTTTTTTTTTTAATGTAGTAATTGATCATCTAAATATACCCTATACTGGTTAGGTGAATGAGGCAGGGATTAAAAAGTATAATTGACTAGATCACATAACGGCAGCTTTAGGCTTGGCTGATTGTGTCTGAGCCCATTTTTTCACTCCACAAAGACTCAGGACATCCACGATCACTGCTCCACCATCTGTAGCTTCCCGAAGCTTTGGCCCAGGGACCCCAGCATGTCAGTGCTGGAAAGGGTCTTAGAGATGATGTTGTCCAATGTCGTCACTTTGAAAGTGGAGAAACTGAGGCCCAGAGATGGAAAATGACTTGCTCAGGTCACAAAGGTGGTGGTAAGGCTAGATGGAGGACCAGGTTTTCCAAAAGCACCCTTTTCCTTTGTCTACTCTCAGAATTAGAAAGGTTGGCATTTATTGACTTTGTCCCATGTGCCATGTCCTCCGCGTGTATTGCCTCCTTGAACCCTGTCCCCCATGAAGCTCTGCATCCTCCGTGGTCAATGCTATGCTCGATAATCATTTTCCAGATGAAAAAACTAAGGCTGAGAGAAGGTGAACTGGTCACCCAAGGTCATGTAGCAAAGAAAAGAGAAGCTGGAATTGAACTCCAGGTTAACTAAAGGGGTCCCGGGATTCACTGCACCCTATACTGCCTTTTCCTCTGTCACAGGCAGGTTCTGAATCCTGGTTTTACCTTCACGGTGTAACTTTGGATAAGTCAGTTTACTGGTCTGTGGCGTACACTAGTTATGTGAACTTCTTTTCTTTCACCTGTGAGACTGAAACACTACAACTTCTCCACCTTTCATTCCTCACAACATTATTGGGAAAGGAAATGGGAAAACAGGTTGCCACAAAGCCTGTGATGTGCTGCGTGATTGTCAGGAAATAGAACACTCTTTTTTTTCTAATTTTTTATTTTCTATTTTTCATGGACTTGTTTAATCTTTGGCTGAAGGGTGACCCTCAGGAGTGACTTCTTTACTGAGCTAAAAGGGGGTCAGGGGACCATACTATCGGGGTTTCTCCAGTTCTCTATCAGACCAGTAAGTCTGGTCTTTTTTTATGTGCAAGTTAGAATTTTGTTCTACATTTTTCTCCAGCTCTGCCTGGTACCTTCTATTGTGATCCCTGTCAGAGCAATTGGTGATAGCCAGGCACCATCTAGTTGTGCTGGACTCAGTCTGGTGGAGGCTGTGGTAGTTGTGGTCTATTAGACCTTTAGGCTAATCTTTCCCTTGTGTCTTTGGTTTTCTTCATTCTCCGTTGCAGGAAGTATGAGCACTCTTATTAACAAGATGTGATACTTTGCTGATGCTAAATCATAACCTGTGTTTAATTGCATTGGTTTTAAAGCAAGATCTTAAGATAAGGCCTCTTCTGGGTTTTTTTCTTTCTTTCTTTTTTCCCTTCTGCTTCTCAAATGGTAAACATAGTAATTTCAAAGAGACAACTTGTCTCTCCTGCTCTGCTAAAGATCCTAGTTGGAGGAAGTAGATTTGAATGCTTTTATTTACTCAGCACTTTGACTTCTGACCAGAGATAATACTTAAAATACCCCCCAGAGGAGGAGGGGGGAAGAACATGATACCTTTTTTTTTGCAGATGAGGGACTGGAGCACCGTAGGTGGTGATTCACAGGTTCTTGTTCATCTTCTTCAGGCATCTCCCTGGGTTGCTAGGCAAAGCCACACAGCCTAGAAGATTGGGGCCACCAGACAGCCATGACCTCCAGCCTTGGTGGAGTTCTTGGAGCCACCCAATAACACTTCTGAGTTTTCCATTCTGCACGCCATGTGTTTCAAACCTTCTCACTCACTAGAATTCTCCAGCCAACCCCCTCCCGGCTCTACTAACCCCAGGTGACCCAACATCTATTTCATCAAGAGAATAGAGGTCACCAGGATAGAACACTCTTAACTTCTTGTTCTCCCTCTCACCTCCACTTTCACCCTTCCTAGCCTCGTTCTCGCTGGGCACCTGGCAAAGTTGAATCCCGCCCACTCCTGCTCTCTTCTGCAAAGACTTTGCTCCACCAGTTTTGCCCCTATCTTCCAGCTCTTCTTGTCTCTATACAGGTCTTTTCCATGTGGTAAAGTCTTTCCCTGATCCCCTGAGCTGGCTGCCCTGTCTCTCTCCTCCTCTTCACAGCCAAACTTCTTAAAATCATCTGCATGTTCTCCACTCCCATTCACCCCTCAACCCACTAAAATCTGACATCTGGGTCACATCCCACTCAAGCTCATCTCTCCATGACCACAAATAGCCTCCTTGTTAAGCCCACTGGGCCTCCTCTTACTTAGTCCTTTAGCTGCACTGGACACCACTAACTAGCTTGTTTCCTGAAATGCCCTATTTTCTTAGCTTCTAGAAAACTGCCCTCTGTTAGTTCTCCTACCTCTCTAGTCCCATCACAGTATTTTCCTCACTCTGGCTCTAGAAGGTTGTTTTTACCTTGATTTCTGACCTTTTCTCGTCTTGCTCTTCACACTGTCTCTGGACCAGCAGTCCAACTAGGGGTTGAGTAAGGCAAGCTGGGTGAGATAATAGGGAGTGGTGGGGACTGGAGCAACACAGAGAGTGTGTGTCCAATGGAAGGGTGGCAATGGCTGCTCAGCCCTAGCAGATGATTGCCAAGAACAGAAGTTGGCAAACTTTTTCTCTAAAGGACCAGAAAGTAAATACTGCAGGCCATATAAGGTGTCTGTCACATATTCTTTTTTGTTTTGTTTTGTTAACAATCCTTTAAAAATGTAAAAACCATTCTTAGCTCAAGGGTCATACAAAACAAGCCAAGGACCAGATTTGGCATGCAGACTGACTGTGGTTTATTGACCCCTGGCCGAGAGAGAATGCAAACTTGGAGTGGCTGGATCTGATTTTCCAGAGAGATAAGAACTCTGGGTTTTTGTTTGAAATCTCTTGGTTTCTAAACACCTGCATTTAGAAGATGTTCCAGGAGTGCTGTCTCCAGGAGGTAGCAAGGTACCATGAACTGGTGAGAAAGCATTTTAATTCTCCTGGAATCCAGATTTCTGGTTTAGGAAGTTGGGGTGATCCACCAGGCCATTTGCCCTTAGGTGTCCTTTTGAACCGTGAGCCTTAGGAATTGGGTTTCCTGGAGTCAGCTTCAGGTCAAACAATAGCCTAGTTAGCAGCTTAGTGGAGACCGTTTTGCCTTAGGCATTGGGCTTTTTTGGAAAATTATCTACATCCAGCCAGTTTCGAGGAGCAGGAAGTCCAGGGTCTGACTGGAAGCTGTGTTTTAGGATACATGGCATGTCCTCAATGATTCTGTTTTCACAACTGACTGATCCTGAAACCCTGCATGTGCTCTGACTCTATCTCCTGAGAAACCAACATGAAAGGAATTTACAAAGACCCTTAGGAGATTACCCTGCTCAGAACCCACCTACATAACCTGTTTTCACTGTCCCCTCTTCTGAGCCTCTTCCCGATTAAAATCTTGGCTACCCACAATAAATATATTTTATTACACTAATTTTTGGTGTTTCTCTGCACATTTAGGTTTTTAACACTGAGTGGCTTTATGCAGAAGAAATTTACTATCTCACAGTTCTGGGGGTTAGAAGTTCAAATCAACCTATTGGCCAGGCCACACCCTCTCCAAAGGCTCTAAGGGAAGATCCTTTCTTGTCTCTCCCAGCTTCAGGTAGTGCCAGGCGTTCCTTGATTTATAGATACATCTTCAAATGACTGTTCTTCCTCTGTCTCTCTGTGTCTCTTCACCTCTTGTATAAGGACACCACTTCAGATGGAGATAGGATGGTCATATTCCAGTATGACTTCCTGTTGACTTAACTGTTAACAAAGTCATCTTTACAGGTACCAGGAGTAGGATTTCCACGTATCTTTTTGGAGGATACAATTCAATCCATAAAAAGGTACCCACTTAGTATCTCCACAGCCCCCTGAAATGTGCCCCATCCAGAACTGAATTTGTCATTGTCTCTTCCACCCCGGGTCCCAAAGCTGGGTTCACGATCTTAGCAAATGGCAATGCCCTCAATTCAACTGCCAGAAACAGGTACCTGGGAGTCTCTGTCTCCTGCACCCGTCTGATCAATACAGTCCTGCTGGTTCTTCTTCCTAAATACCTGTCTATGTGACCCTGTCCTCCTTGCCACTCTTCAAAGTGGGTCACCATCATCCCATGCCTTGAGGACCACAACCCCCTCTCTTAATCCTTTCTGTAGCCAGAATGATCTTTCTAAAATGCAAAGCTGATCATATCATTCCCAAGTTTAAGACTTATCTGCTGAGTGGGTGAAGTCCAAACCTTCAGTGTGGCTTGCAAGTGTTCTTATGGTCTGGTGCCTGCTGAACTCTCCAGGCCCCTGCTCACTCCCACCACATTCTATGCTCTTGTCTTTGTGGGCTACTTTCAGTTCCCTAAATGAGCCAAGCTCTCTCTCACTTCCAGGTCTTTGCATCTGCTGTTCTCCCTGCCTGCCATGCCCTTCACTCCTCCCCCACTTGCTGCCATAGTCTTCTTTATACTTCATTCGAGAGGTTACTCCTCTAAAAAGCCTCCCAGATGTCCTCACTAACTCATGCCAGCTTGTGCCCCATTCTTCTTCTTCTTTTTTAACATAACAGCTTTATTGAGATATTAGAGCCCTGGTGGCTAAGTGGTTAAGAGCTTGGCTGCTAACCAAAAGATCAGCAGTTTGAATCCACCAGATGCTCCTTGGAAACCTTATGGGACAGCTCTACTCTGTGCTATAGGGTCACTAAGAGTCAGAATTGACTCTACAGCAGTGGGTTTTTTAACTGAGATATTATTTACATACTATTCAATTCACCCATATGAAGTGTCAAGTGTACAATTTTTGTATATTTGCAAAGTTGTGCAACCATCACCACAATTTTAGAACATTCCCCTCACTCCCCAAAGAAACTCTGTACCCATAGCAGTAACTCCCCATTTCCTCCCAACCACCTAACCACACCACCTCCATCCCTGCCCTAGTCTTAAAATCAAAAACCAAACCCATTGATTCCGACTCTGTAGGACAGAGTAGAAATGCCACATAGGGTTTCCAAGGCTGTAATCTTTATGGAAGTAGACTGCCATATCTTTCTCCTGTGGAGTGGCTGGTGGTTTCAACAGCCAACCTTCTGGTTAGCAGCCTTTTGCTAACCACTGTGCCACCAGGGCTCCTCTACCCTAGCCTTAGACAACCACAAATTTACCTTCTGTCCCTATACCTTGACCTATTATGGACATTTCACATAAATGGAATCACGCAATGTGTGATCTTTTGTGATTTTTTCTTTCACTTAGCATAATATTTTTTATTGCTGAATAATATTCCATTGTTTGGATATATTACATTTTATTTACCCATTCACAGTTGATGAACATTTGGATTGCTTCCACTTTTTGGCTGTTATGAATATTGTTGCTATAAACATTAATGTACACATTTTTGTGTGGGTATATGTTTTCTTTTTGTTTATTGTTGTAGTTTAGGTGAAACTTTACATTTCAAGTTAGTCTCTTATACAAAAATTTGTACATACATTGTTATGTGACCCTAATTGCTCTCCTCATACTGTGACAGCACACTCCTCCTTTCCACCCCTGATTCCCCATGTCCATTCAACCAGCTCCTAGCCCTCTCTGCCTTCCCATCTCACCTCCTGACAGAAGCTGCCTGTTTAGTCTCATGTATCTACTTCAGCTAAGACGCACACTCTTCATGAGTCATTTCATGTCCCACAGTCCAGTCCAATCTTTGAAGAGTTGGCCTTGGAAATTGTTTTAGTTCTGGGCTGATAGAGAATCCAGGGGCCATGCTTTCCGGGGTTCCTCTAGTCTCAGTCAGATCATTAAGTCTGATTTTTCACTAGAATTTGAGTTCTGCACCTACCTTTCTCCTGCTCCATCAGGGACTCTCTGTGGTGTTCCCTGGCAGGGTGGTCATTGGTAGTAGCCGGGCACCATCTAGTTCTTCTGGTCTCAGGCTGATGAAGTCTCTGGTTTATGTGTCCTTTTCTGTCTCTTGGGCTAATACTTTCCTTGTGTCTTTGGTGTTCTTCATTCTCCTTTACTCCAGGTGGTTGGGACCAGGTGATGCATCTTAGATGGCTGCTTGCAAGCTTTTAAGACCCCAGACGCCACTCACCAAAGTAGGATGCAGAACATTTTCATAATAAGCTTCGTTATGCCAATTGACCTAGATGTCCCCTGAAAGCATGGTCCCCAGACCCTCACCCCTGCTACTCTGTCCCTCGAAGTGTGTGATTGTATTCAGGAAACTTCTTAGCTTTGGTTTAGTCCACTTGTGCTGACTTCCCCTGTAGTGTGTGCTGTCCTTCCCTTCAGCTAAGATAATTCTTATCTACTATCTAGTTAGTAAATAACCCTCACCCTCCCTCCCCACCCTTGTAACCATCAAAGAATGTTTTCTTCTGTGTTTAAACATTTTCTTGAGTTCTTATAATAGTGGTCTTATACAATATTTGTCCTTCTGTGACTGACAAAATTCACTCAGCATAATGCCCTCCAGATTCCTCCAGGTTATAAGATGTTTCACAGCTTCATCATTGTTCTTTATTGTTGTGTGGTATTCCATTGTGTGGATATACCAAAATTTGTTTATCAATTCATCCATCGATGGGCACCTAGGTTGTTTCCATCTTTTTGCTATTGTGAACAGTGCTGCAATGAATGTGGGTGTGCATACATCTATTCGTGTGTGATGACTCTTATTTCTCTAGGATATATTCCAAGAAGCGGAATTGCTGGACCCTATGGTACTTCTATTTCTAGCTTTTTAAGGAAGTGCCAAATTGATTTCCAAGTGGTTGGTACCATTTTACATTCCCACCAACAGTGTATAAGTGTTCCAGTCTCTCCACAACCTCTCCAGAATTTATTATTTTGTGTTTTTTGGATTAACGCTAGCCTTGTTGGGGTGAGATGATATCTCATTGTAGTTTTGATCTGTATTTCTCTAATGGCTAATGATCGTGAGCATTTCTTCATGTGTCTGTTAGCCACCTGAATGTTTTCTTTGGTGAAGTGCCTGTTCATATCCTTTGCCCATTTTTTAATTGGGTTATTCATCTTTTTGTTGTTGAGGTTTTGCAGTATCTAGTAGATTTTAGAGATTAGACGCTGATCGGATTTGTCGTAGCCAAAATTTTTTTCCCAGTCTGTAGGTTGTCTTTTGACCCTTTTGGTGAAGTCTTTTGATGAGCCTAAGTGTTGGATTTTTAGGAGCTCTCAGTTATCTAGTCTCTCTCCTGGTGCTTTTGCATTGTTACTTATGTTTCGTATTCTGTTCACGCCATGTATTAGGGTTCCTAGCATTGTCCCTATTTTTTCTTAAATGATCTTTATCGTTTTTGATTTTATATTTAGGTCTTTGATCCATTTTGTATTAGTTTTTGTGCATGGTGTGAGGTATGGGTCTTGTTTCAGTTTTTTGCAGATGGTATCCTGTTATACCAGCACTGTTTGTTAAAGAGACTGTCTTTTCCCCAATTAACAGACTCTGGGCCTTTGTCAAGTATCAGCGGCTCATAGGTGGATGAATTTATGTCTGGATTCTCAATTCTGTTCCATGTATCTGTTGTTGCACCAGTACCTGGCTGTTTTGACTACTGTGGCGGTATAATAGGTTCTAAAATCAGGTAGTGTGAGGTCTCCCACTTTGTTCTTCTTCTTGAGCAATGCTTTACTTATCCGGAGCCTCTTCCTTTTCCATGTGAAGTTGGTGATTTGTTTTTCCATCTCATTAAAAAATGCCGTTGGAATTTGGATCGGGATTGCACTGTATCTGTAGATTGCTTTGGGTAGAATTGACATTTTCACAATGTTGAATCTTCCTATCCATGAGCAAGGTATGTTTTTCCACTTATGCAGGTCTCTTTTGGTTTCTTGCAGTAGTGTCTTGCAGTTTTCATGGTATAGGTGTTTTACGTCTCTGGTTACATTTATTCCTAAGTATTTTCTCTTCTTGGAGGCTATTGTAAATGGTATTGATTTGGTGATTTCCTCTTCGAAGTTCTCTTTGTTGGTGTAAAGGAATCCAACTGATTTTTGTATGTTTATCTTGTGTCCTGAAACTTTGCTGAAATCTTTTGTTAAGTCCAGTAGTTTTCTTGTGGATTCTTTGGGGTTTTCTGTGTATAAGATCATATCATTTGCAACTAGAGATACTTTTACTTCTTCCTTACCAATTTGGATACCCTTTATTTCTTTTTCTAGCCTAATTTCTCTGGCTAGGACCTCCAGCACAATGTTGAATAAGAGTGGTGATAAAGGGCATCCTTGTCTGGTTCCCACTCTCAAGGGAAATGCTTTCAAACTCTCTCCATTTAGGATGATGTTGGTTGTTGGCTTTGCATAAATGCCCTTAATTATATTGAGGAATTTCCCTTCTATTCCTATTTTGTTGAGAGTTTTTGTCATGAATGGGTGTTGGACTTTGTCAAATGCTTTTCTGCATCGATTGATAAGATCACGTGGTTCTTTTGTTTTATTAATGTGATGGATTACACTGATTGTTTTTCTAATGTTGAACCATCCCTGCATACCTGGTATAAATCCTACTTGATCATGGTGAATTATTTTTTTGATATGTTGCTGAATTCTGTTGGCTAGAATTTTGTTGAGGATTTTTGGATCAATGTTCACGAGGGATACTGGTCTGTAATTTTCTTTGTTTGTGGTTTCTTTACCTAGTTTTGGTATCAGGGTTATGCTGGCTTCATAAAAAGAGTTTGAGAGTATTCCATCCTTTTCTATGTTCTGAAATACCTTCGGTAGTAGAGGTGTTAACTCTTCTATGAAAGTTTGGTAGAATTCTCCAGTGAGGCCGTCCTGGCCAGGGCTCTTTTTGTTGGAAGTTTTTAAGTTACCTTTTCAATCTCTTCTTTTGTTATGGGTTTATTTAGTTGTTCTACCTCTGTTTGTGTTAGTTTAGGTAGGTAGTGAGTTTCTAGAAATTTGTCCATTTCCTCTAGGTTTTCAAATTTGTGAGAGTACTGTTTTTCTTAGTATTCTGTTATGATTCTTTTAATTTCAGTTGGCTCTGTTGTGATATCACCTATCTCATTTCTTACATAGGTTATTTACTTCCTCTCTTGTTTTTCTTTTGTCAGTTTGGCCAGTGATTTATCAATTTTGTTGATCTTTTCAAAGAACCAGCTTTTGAGTTTGTTAACTCAATTGTTTTTCTATTCTCTATTTCATTTAATTCTGCTCTAATTATTATTATTTCCTTTCTTCTGGTGCTGAGGGCTTCTTTTGCTGATCTCTTTCTACTTGTTCCAGCTGTAAGGTTAATTTGATTATGGCCCTTTCTTCTTTTTGGATGTGTGCATTTACTGCTATAAACTGACCTCTGAGCACTGCTTTTGCTGTTTCCCAAAGGTTCTGGTAGGATGTGTTTTCATTCTCATTTGATTCTATGAATTTCTTTATTCCATCCTTAACTTCTTCTATAACCCACTGGTTTTTGAGCAAGGTGTTGTTCAGTTTCCATGTGTTTGATTTTTTTTTTTTTTCCTTCCTTTTTCTTTTATTGATTTCTACTTTTATGGCTTTATGGTCAGAAAAGATGCTTAGTAATATTTTGATGCTTTGGCTTCTGTTAGGCTTGCTTTATGGCCTAATATGTGATCTATTCTGGAGAGCGTTCCATGTGCACTGGAAAAGAAAGTATACTTGGCTGCAGCTGGGTAGAGTGTTCGGTATGTGTCTATGAGATCAGGTTGGTTGATTGTAGCATTTACATCTTCCATGTCTTTGTTGAGCTTCTTTCTGGATGTTCTGACATTCAGCAAAAGTGGTGTGTTGAGGTGTCCTACTACTGTTGTGGAGCCGTCTATCTCTCTTTTCAATGCTATTAGTTTTATGTATTTTGGAGCCCTGTCATTGGGTGCGTAGATATTTATTATAGTTATGTCTTCCTGGTGTATTGACCCTTTAATCATTATATAGTGTCCTTCCTTATCCTTTGTGGTGGATTTTACTTGAAAGTCTATTTTGTCAGAGATTAATACTGCCTCTACTGCTCATTTTTGAGTGTTGTTTGCTTGATATATTTTTTTCCATTCTTTGAGTTTTAGTTTGTTTGCTTTTTTAAGTCTAAGGTGTGTCTCTTGTAGGCAGCATATAGACAGATTTTGTTTTTAATCCATTCTGCCACTCTCTGTCTCTTTATTGGTGCATTTAGTCCATTTACCTTCAGTGGAATTATTGATAGGTATGAGTTTAGTGCTGTCATTTTGATGTCTTTTTTTGTGTGTTGTTGACAGTTTCTTTGTTCCCCTTAATTTTCTGTGCTGAGTCGTTTTTCTTCATGTATTTTCTTTTCATCTTTTTCATTGTTGTTGATTTTATATTTGCTGGGTCTTTATATTTTTCTTGTTTTTTATTTTGATGTGTGAGATTGTTGCTTTCCTTTGTGCTTACCTTAACATTTACCCCTATTTTTCTAAATTTGTACCAGTCTTTATTTCTTTATATTGCCTTAACTTCCTCTCCATATGAAAAATCTATGTCTACATTTTTAAAGTCCCTCTTTTTTGTTTTAATGTTGTCATCTTTTACATATTGACATCTGTTTCCCTATTTTCAGTGTTTCAGCTTTGATTTATTTTTGTGACTTCCCTATCTGGGTTGCTATCAGGTTACCCTGTCCTGTGTTCTGGTCTTGGGTTGTTATCTGATATTACTGATTTTCTAACCAGAGAACTCCCTTTAGTATTTCTTGTAATTTTGGTTTGGTTTTTGCAAATTCCCTAAACTTTTGTTTATCTGGAAATGTCCTAATTTCGCCAACATATTTGACAGACAGTTTTGCTGGATATATAGTTCTTGGCTGGCAATTTTTTTCCTTCAAGGCTTTATATATGTCATCCCAATGCCTTCTTGCCTGCATGGTTTCTGCTGACTAGTCCGAGCTTAGTCTTATTGACTCTCCTTTGTAGATGACTTTTCATTTATTCCTAGCTGCTCTTAAAATTCTCTCTTTATGTTTGGTTTTGGCAAGTTTGATTATAATATGTCTTGGTGGCTGTCTTTTGCGATCTACCTTATGTGGGCTTCAATGAGCATCTTGGATAGATGTCTTCTCATCTTTCATGATATCAGGGAAGTTTTCTGCCAACAAATCTTCAACAATTTTCTCTGCATTTTCTGTCATTCCCCCCCTGTTCTGGTACTCCAGTCACTCATAGGTTATTTCTCTTGATAGAGTCCCACATAACTCTTAGATTTTCTTCATTTTTTTAAATTCTTTTATCTGATTTTTCCTCAAGTAAGTTGGTGTCAAGTGCTTTATCTTCAATATCGCTAATTCTGACTTCTACTGCCTCAATTCTGCTCCTATGACTTTCTACTGAGTTGTCTAACTCTGAAATTTTATTGTTAATCTTCTGGATTTCTGATTGCTGTCTTTCTATGGATTCTTGCAGCCTATTAAATTTGTCATTATGCTCTTAAATAACCTTTGTAAGTTCTGCTACTGCTTTGTCTGTGTGTTCTTTGGATTTCTTTGCATTTTGATGGATTTCCTTCCTAATTTCTTGAAGAGTTCTGTATATTAATCTTTTGTATTCTGCTTCTGGTAATTCCAAGAAATTTTCTTCCTCCAGAATATTTCTTGATTCTTTAGGGAGCTTGCTGAAGCCATCATGGTCTGCCTTTTTATGTGATTTGATATTGACTGTTGTCTCTGAACCATCAATAAGTTATTATAATTTTTTTATTTTGTATTTGCTTACTATGTCCTAGCTTCTTGTTTTGATATGCCCAGATAGGCTGCTCGTGTGTGCTTGTTTGATTATTGGTGCCTTTGAAGCTCTAACATCCTGTCACCAGGTACTTAAATCTGTTACTAAGTATGTGAGCCCAGGAGTCCATTAAATTTTCTTGTATGGATTCCACTCAGGAGTCCAGGAGTTGGTCACCAAGTGTGTGGTGCAGGCTCTTACTTACTGTCCTAGACGGGCATGGGTGGTTGGTGTAGGCAGTAGGGGGTCATGCTCTGAGCAAGGCAGGGGGCTGATGGCTGCCCCTGAGTGCCTGAAAGGAAAGCTTGTCCCTGTTCCCTAGAGGGAGTAGGTAAGTGTGTTTTGCAGCCAGACTATGAGCACCTATGTAAGGACTTGGGGGCACCACTTATTCTTGGGCCCCTGTTGCAGGTGGCTAGGTGGTGTGGGTAGAGCCACCAATCCTCAAGCCCCTGATGTGGGCAGGTGAGGAGCCTGCTTAATGGGCAGAGTAGTGTCAAACATCATAAATCTGCCAGTTCACGGCTGAAACAGTTGAAGTTAGGCTTCAGGTATATACCCTGTTGTACTGTGGTAGTGAGGGCTTACACTGCTGAAATGGGCCCCCACATGTCTATGCACAGGTGAAAGGCATTCAAAGTCTGTGGACCCCTTATGCCTGTGCCTAGGCAAAAGAGCTGTGCCAACCCTGAGGTCCTGGGTTAGGGGAGCCAGCAGCTTATTTTTCTCCCTGTGTGTTAATTTGTTCCTTCTCCAAGGCCAGGAGAATGGCTCAGGGCACCTTAAGGGTCTTACTTCTGGCCCAGGGAACTCAGCAATCTCTGAAGCCGGCTGGGACCCAGTGCAGAGCTGGGAGGGTGGAGGTAAATGGGAGAGGTTTTCCCAAATGGTTTTTGTTTTTTTCTTAATCCCCGGGTTGGCCACACGCAAGTACTTATCTTTAGCTGCTTGAGTGCTGCTTTTCACTGGTTCTGGATGGCCAAGTAGACTCTCTGCTGCTGGGCCTCTCCTGACATGGAAAACAGCTTGGGAGTGCCACTGTAGCCTCACCGCACACAGGAGCTGATCTGGCCTGAAGGTTTCAGGTTCCCACCAGGTCAGGTCTGGCAACTCCTCACTGTTTCTGAACTGTCTCTCCCCCCTCCAGCACCACCAGTCAGTCCTATTCCTCAACTTTGCCTTTGATGTTCAGGGCTCCTAGTTAGTCATATACAATCAATCCACTTGTTTTTTTGGGTCTTTGTTGTAAGAGGGACGACCGAAATCATCTGA
The DNA here is from genome assembly GCA_030035585.1 of Dugong dugon. NCBI lineage: Eukaryota > Metazoa > Chordata > Mammalia > Sirenia > Dugongidae > Dugong > Dugong dugon. The sequence continues at coordinate 21,278,062 of CM057481.1, read as the reverse complement.
CTACTCCTTCATCTTGGCCCTGCCTTGTCCCATCCCTATGTACATGTTTTCATTTCTCTTGGGTATATACCTAGGAGTAGAATTACTGGGTCCTATGGTAACTCTACATTTAACATTTTGAGAAACTTATTGTCGGTTGGGTGCTGTTGAGTCAGTTCTGACTCATAGTGACCCTATGTACAATAGAATGAAATACTGCCTGGTCCTGTGCCATCTTCACAATCATTGTTATGCTTGAGCTCATTGTTGCAGCCACTGTGTCAATCCATTTCCTTGGTGGTCTTCCTCTTTTTCACAGACCCTCTACTTTGCCAAGAATAATGTCCTTCTTCAGGGAATGATCCCTCCTGATAACATGTCCAAAGTACGTGAGACGTAGTCTCACTATCCTTGCTTTTAAGGAGCATTCTGGTTGTACTTCTTCCAAGACAGATTTATTTGTTCTTTTGGCAGTCCATGGTATGTGCAATATTCTTCAACAACACCACAGTTCAAAGGTGTCAATTCTTTTTGGTCTTCCTTATTCACCATCCAGCTTTTGCATGCATATGAGGCAACTGAAAACACCATGGCTTGGGTCAGGCACACCTTAGACTTCAAGGTGACATCTTTGCTTTCTAACACTTTAAAGAGATCTTTAGCAGCAGATTTGCCCAGTGCAATTTGTCTTTTGATTTCTTGACTGCTACTTCCATGAGTGTTGATTGTAGATCCAAGAACAATGAAATCCTAAATTACCAGAGTGTTTTCCAAAGAGGCTGCATCATTTTACATTCCAACTGGCAGTGTACCAGGGTTTCAATTTCTCCGTATCCTCACCAACACTTGTTATGATCTATCTTTTTTATTAAAGCCATTCTAGTGGATGTGAAGTGGCAGTACATTGTAGTTTTGATTTGCATTTCCCTGGTGGCTGATGTTAAGCATCTTTTCATTTGTATATCTTCCTTGGAGAAATGTCTACTCAGATCCTTTGCCAATTTTAAAATTGGGTCATTTGTCTTTTTATTATTGAGTTGTAAGAGTTTTTTGTATATTCTAGATACAAGTCTCTTATCAGATATATAATTTGCAAGTATTTTCTCCCATTCTCTGAGTTGTATTTTCAGTTTGTATCCTTTGAAGCACAGACGTTTTTAATTTCTATGAAACTCAGTTTATTTTTTCTTTTGTCACTTTTACTTTGGGTGTCATATCTTTTTTTTTAATTTTTTTATTGTACTTTAGATGAAGGTTTACAGAATAAATATTTTCTCATTAAACAGTCAGTACACATATTGTCAGTACACATGACATTGGTTAACAACCCCATGACATGTCAACACTCTTCCTTCTCGACCCTGAGGACCTTTTTTTGGTGAAAATATACAGAGCCAAACTTACACGATTTTGGAAAGTTTCTACATATACAATTCAGTGACATGGATTACATTCTTGCAGTTGTGCTGCTATTCTCACTATCCTTTTCCAAGTTATTCCATCACCTTATCTTCAACTCACTGTCCCCTAGACTTCCCATCAAACCCCTTGAGTTGCTGTTGTCAATTTGATCTCACATAGATAATTCTTTTTTTTTTTTTTTGTACCTTAAATGAAGGTTTGCAGAACAAATAGTTTCTCATTAAACAGTTACTGCACATATTGCCCTATGACAATGGTTAACAACCCCATGACATGTCAACACTGTCCCTTCTCAACCTTGGGTTAACTATCACCAGATTTCCTGTCCCCTCCTGCCTTCTAGTCCTTGTCCCTGGACTGCTGTGCCACATTAGTCCTGTTTTGTTTTATGAGGCTGTCCAATCCCCAGCTGAATGGTGAATTTCGGGAGGGGCTTCACCACTGGGCTAAAAGGGTGTCCGAGGGCCGTACTCTCGGGTTTTCTCCAGTCTGTCCAGCCAGTAAATCTGGTCTTTTTCTGTGAGTTCGAATTCTGTTCTACATCCTTTTCCAGCTCTGTCCAGGACCATCTGTTGTGATCCCGGTCAGAGCAGTCAGTGGTGGTAGCTGGGCACCATCTAGCTGTACTGGACTCAGTCTGGTGGAGGCCGTGGTAGCTGTGGTCCATTAGTCCTTTGGACTAATCTTTTCCTTGAATCTTGTTCTCTTCATTCTCCCTTGCTCCTGAACAGGTGAGACCAGTGGAGTATCTTAGATGGCTGTTCACAGGCTTTTAAGATCCCAGACGCTACTCACCAAGGTAGAATGTAGAACATTGTCTTTATAAACTGTGTTATGCCAATTGAGCTAGATGTTTCCCAAGACCATGGTCCCCACAGCCCTCCGCCCAGCAATTCAGTCCCTCAGGGAGTTTGGAAGTGTCTATGGAGCTTCCATGGCCTTTCCTTGTACAAGTTGTGCTGGCTTCCCCAGTAATGTGTACTGTCTTACCCTTCACCAAAGGTACCACTTATCCATTTAGTTCCCCCCACTCCTCCCATCCGTCGTAACCAATAAAGATCGTTTCTTTTTGTGTGTAAACTTTTACATGAGTTATACAATAGAGGTCTCATACAATATTTGTCCTTTTGTGATTGACTTATTTCACTCAGCATAATATCCTCCAGTTTTGTTCCTCTTACTCTCCTGTGCTGAATTCCTTTTGTCTGTGGATTTTTTTTCATTTCTTTTGTTGTTTGTAGGTTTTGTTTTTACTGAGACTTCATGCTTTTCTTCATTTTCATGGGTAGGTTTGTTAACTTTCTTTGTGGTTACTGTGAAATTTACCCTTATCTTCCTAGATTTGAACCAGTCTATTATTACTTGGTATCACTTGACTTCCTCTCCATTAGAAGTTCTATATTTACACCGTTTATTCCCTCTTCTATTGTTCTGATGTTGTTGTCATTTACAGATTAACCTCTCTGGTTCCCTTTTGTAATTCTTTTGGTTTTGCATAGTCCTTAAGAGTTCATTTCCTAGGTTGGTATCTGGCTAGTACAATCCAGTGTCCTATATTCAGCCTGTGATTGATATTGTTCCTTCTCAGATTGAAGGACTTCCTTTGATAAGTCTCGTAAGTTTGGTTTGGTTTTTACATAGTCCCTTAATTTCTGTTTATCTCAAAATGACCTAATTTCACCATCATATTTGAACAAGAGTTTTGCAGGATATATTATTCTTGGCTGGCAATTGTTTTCTTTCAAGGTTTTATATATGTCATCCCATTGCCTTCTTGCCTGCATGGTTTCTGCCGAATAATCCGAGCTTAGTCTTACTGTTTCTCCTCTGTACGTGACTTTTTGTTTTTCTTGAGCTGCTGTCAGGATTCTTTGTCTGTCTTTGGTTTCAGCAAGTGTGATTATGATATGCCTTGGTGATTTTCTTTTGGGGTCTATCCTATATGGGCTTCATTGAGCTTCTTGGATGGCCAGCTTTTCATCTTTCATGATATTGGGGAAGTTTTCTGTCAGCAATTCTTCAATGATTCTCTCTGTGTTTTCTGTTTTCTGCCCCTGTTCTGGAACTCCGATCATTTGCAGATTTTTGCTTTTGATTGTATCCCACATAATACTCAGAGTCTCTTCATTTTTCTTTGTTCTTTTTTCTGATTTTTCCTTATCCAAGTGTTTGTCTTCAATTCTGCTGATCCTGTCTTCCACCATTTCAAATCTGCTCCTCAGCCCTTCTACGACACAGTCCATTTCTGAAATCTTGGGGTTTATCATTTGGATTTCTAATTGTAGTTTTTGTATAATTTCTAGTTGTGATTTTATTTTGGCATTTTGTTCCTGCATTGTTTTCCTTAATTCTTCCATTTTTTTTTTGTCTGTATTTTCCATGACTTTGTCTCCCTTTTCCATGAATTTGTCTATTTTTTCCTCATTTTTGTCTGCTTTTGGCTTCAACTGTTGGATAATTCTGAGTGTTAGAGATTTGAATTCCTTATCAGGTAGTTCTAGTGTCTTTCCTTCTACTAGAAAGTCATCTGGTGTTTTATTTTGGATGCCTACTGGAACCATCCTGTCCTGTTTTCATAAATGTTTTGATATTTTCTGCTGTCTTCGAGGCATTCAGTAGTTATTTTTCTCATTTATTGATGGTAGATTTGTTTGTTTTGTCCTGGTTTTTTTTTTTTTTTTTAATTTGGCTATGTCTGAGCAGGTGGGCTGTGTGTTCTTTGTTGTTTGTTTGTCTGTGGGCACAATACTTTTTGCCTCCTTCTCTAATTGGCTGGGACAGTCACTCATATATGGTACAGCAGGGCAGGTCTAACTGAAGAGAAATTGCTGGGATGGGTTGTTTGTGGCACTTACTGCAGCCACCAGGGTGGGTGGGTAATCCTTGCAGGGCAGGTTCCGGTAGGCAGTGCCTGTGCTGCTTGGTGGTGTGATGTTAAGTGCACGGTGCAGGTAGGCAGGGTGGAGGGGGGAGATTGTGATGTGTGGAGCTAAGATGGGTATGGGAGAGAGGAGAGAGGAACAGGAGCCAAAAACATAAAACAACGATAAAAGAGTGCTAGGGGAGCTTGCTGTTAGAGTGGAGAGATGAGAGACTATGAAATGAAGAAAAACAAAAAAGGGAAGAAGAAGGAAAAAAAAAGAATGAATAAATAAAAATTAGAAAGAAAAAAGAATAGCAAAGCTCCTGGGGATCCCACTGGTGCAGTACGAGGTCTGGGGAAGTTGTCCCCAGGTGTTGCAGTACAGCCTGGCTTGAAGGCATGGAGGAATTCAGCGCCAGGTATTCAGGGGACAGGAAGAGAAGGAAGGTATAGAGAGATGAGAAACTGAGTAATAAAGAAAGACAAAAAGGGAAAAAGAGGGAAAAGAAAAAAATTAAAAAAAAAAAGAACAAGAAAAGCCCCCAAAAAAACAGGAAAAAAAAAACCCACGAAAAAAAGAAATACCCTCAGGGATCCCTCGGCACATCTGTGCAAGCTGAGGGGGTAGGTCTCAAGCCACGTAGCACTGCCCGGCCAGCACGGGCTCCCAACTAGAGAAAAGGAAAAGAAAACAAACAAACAATTCAAAACAAACAAACAAGCAAAAGCCCTGGGATCCCACCAGCATGGCAGCCCAGACCGGGAAGCAGTTTCACACTGGAATGGAGATCCACAGCCCCCCAGGAAGAAGCAAAGATGGCGCACGGAGCCAGGTATTTGAGCAAAAGGAGGGGGAGGTGGTGAGAGATAAGGAAGAAATCAAAAGAAGCAGAAGAAAGCAACAGCAGCAGCCAACAAATGCCACACAGGGAGTTGGCCAGTGAGGGCGTGTGGAATCCAAGCAGCCAGTGCTTCCTCACCAAGAGACTGTGGCTGCGGGAAGCAGAGGAGGCCGAGTGGCAGTGAAGAAGGGTGGGGGGTGGGAAAGTGTATTTCGCCAATTACCAGTTGTTCTGTCTCCTGCTGGAAGCTCCATGAAGCTGCTTTCTCATAACTCCTATTTGCTGGTCTCTGATAAGAGTCCGAGATGGTGGATCCACTCTGCGTTAGCTGATAGGGGACCTCTGCATGAACGTCCCCTCGCTCTCTGTTCTCTGTCAGTTTTCTCACTCCATTTGGTGCTTGGCTGAGTTCTTTATCTCTTCATTTGATGTTTTAGGGTTTCAGGATTGCTGTTTTCTCTGTTTGGCTTAGTTTTTCGGATCTTTGCTGTGGAGGGAAGGCATGGTGCTTCTGCCTAGAGCACCATGTTGCCAGAAGTCTCTGGTGTCATATCTTATAAGGCTTTGACTAACACAATGTAACAAAGATTTACTCTATATCCTTTTTAGGAGTTTTATAGTTTTAGCTCTTACACTGAGGTCTATGCTCCATTTTGAGTGAATGTATGGTGTGAGGAAGGGTCTAATTTCATTCTTTTGGATATCCAGTTGTCCCAGTACCATTTGTTGAAAAGACTATTCATTCCTCATTTAATTGTCTTTGTACCCTTGTCAAAAATCAATTGACTGTAATTTGAGGGTTTATTTGTGGACTCTCAATTCTATTCCATTGATCTATATGTCTTTCATTATGCCGGCACCACACTATCTTGATTACTGTAGCTTTGTAATAAGTTTTGAAATTGAGAAGCATGAGACCTCCAACTTTGTACTTCTTTAACAGAATTGTTTCAACTATTCTGGATGCCTTGAACTCCCATAAGAATTTTAGGATTAGCTTGCCAATTTCTCAAAAGAAACTGGGTGGGATTTTGATAAGAATTGTACGAAATCTTTAGAACAATGTTGGGAGCATTGACATCTTAACAGTATTAAGTCTTGTGATTCATGAATATGTGATGTCTTTTTATTTATTTAGGTGCTTTTTAATTTCTTTCAACAATGTTTTGCAGTTTATGGAGTATAAGTGTTGCACTTCTTTTATTAACTTTATTCCCAAGTATTTTGTTCTTTTGATGTTACTGTAAATTTAATTATTTTCTGAATTTCATTTTTGTATTGTTCATTGCTAGAGTATAAAGATATAATTGATTTTTGTTTATTGATATTGTATCCTGAAAGCTTGCTGAACTTGTTGATTTGTTCTAACAGTTTTTTAGTGGCTTCCTTTGGAATTTCTATATGCAAGATCATTCCATCTGCTAATAGAAATAGTTCTAACCTTTCCTTTCCAATTAGGGTGACCTTTATTTCATTTTTCTTACCTAATTTCCCTTGCTAGAACCTAAAGTACAATACTGAATAGAAGTGATGAGAGAAGACATACTTGTCTTGTTCCTGATCTTAAGGGGAAAACATTCAGTGCTTCACCATTAAGTATGATGTTAGCTGTGGGTTTTTCGTAGATGCTCCTCATTAGGTTGAAGAAGTTTACTTCTATTCCTACTTTTTGAAGTATTTTTATTATGAAAAGGTGTTGGATTTTGTCAACTGCTTTTTCTGCAGCTATTGAAATGATCATGTGAATTTTGTCCTTTATTCTGCTGATACGATGTGTTATGTTAACTGATTTTTCTATATTAAACCAACCTTGCATTCCTGGGATAAGCCCCACTTGGTCATGCTGTATAATTTTTTTAATATGTTGTTGGATTCAGTTTGATAGTACTATGCTGAGGAATTTTGTGTCTATAGTCTTTTCTTGTGATGTCTTTATCTAGCTTTGGTGTCATTGTAATACTGGCCTCAAACAATAAGTTGGGAAGTGTCCTCTCCTCTTCTATTTTTTGGAAAAGTTTGTGAAGGATTGGTATTAATTCTTCTTTAAATGTTTCCCTGGGGTGGGGAATCCTCAATGTGCTCAAGAATGAACAAGGCAATAAACAAGGACACTTGTGGCTAGACAGTGTGTGTGAGAGAGAGAGTGGTAAGTAATGAGCTCAGAAAGGTAATATGTGGCGATAGTAAATTTTTTGTTTTCTATCTGAATAAGATGGACACCACTGAAGGGTTGTGATATGGTCTGATTTACATTTTATCCAGAGCCTTTGGCTTCTATGTGGAGGATAGACTGCAGCGGGGTAAGACTAGCACCGTGGAGATCAGCTAAGAGGATTTTGCGGTGATCCAGGAGAGAGGTGGTGGTGCTCAGACCAGGGCAGAGGTGTTGAAGGTGGTGAGAAATTGTTGATATTCATTTTGAAACTAAAGACATTGAAGAGGGTGTGCACCTCCATGAAACCTTCACAATACTTGTCTGGCTATTGAAGGTACTCTGGAACATGGCACCTATACCAATAGGGTGAAGTTTTGACAACTAGATGAGATGTAGACAACACCGGACAAGGAGTTAAAACTCCTGGGATCTAGTCCCAAGTCAGTCACTTTGTGCAACATTAGGCAAGCCACAGTCTTCCTGGGTTTTTAAGTTCACTCTCTTGTTAGACATAAAGATGGCAAGAATGTCTGTCCTGTTGATGCAAGTTGCTGTTAGGGGCAAATAGGATTATGATCTTCAGAGAACTCTTTCATTAAGCACCTGCAAGTGTGCGTATTGCCATGATCTATCACCTGTAAGGAGAAGGAGAACCTCTGGACTGCTGGACATGGCCCTTGGACAGGACCACCTGCATTTCCCTAGGGTTGCCTTCCTCTCTTGTTGCTGTGGAGACTGCCTCTGTGAACCCTTTCCCTAGGGGCTGCCCCCCAGGTCAGGGATGTTTCTTGTTGTGTTTCTAACCCTAAGCCATTTCTCTGCGTGTTGATGGAGCAGGCACTAGGGCTGCTGTATTTACTTCTTGCCAGGAAATGTGAGTTTAGCACACATCAGGTACCAAGCACTTTGCCAGACACGTTGACGGACACAAATATGCATCAAACGCGGCTCCCACAGGCACAGAGCTGATAACCATAGTGGAGAATACAACCTAAACACACACACACACACACACACACGCACACAACATCATAAGATCACACATGTATCCACTCACAAACTCACAACAAATACATATACTTATATATGTACACACTTAACACACCCACATATTCACTACATACATGTGTACACACTCATATAGAAATACACACACAAAACACTCATAGCTAATACACCATACATTCACACACACATGCTCCCACAAGTAAGCACATGTATGCAATACATATGCTTGCACCCATACATATACCCATACATAAATACACACTCATATGCACACTCACTCACACACATACACACACACAAAATACACCCACTCTCACACAAATGCACTCACACAAAGTACATATGTACTTACACATACACATATTCATGCTCATACACACGAATATACACCAACTCATACAAAATGCATACACACATCCATATACTAACATGCACAGACATATGCTGGGTGAAATGCATTAAGTGGCAAAGCAAAGTCAAGCAGCTCTGGAGGAGGTGTTAGAACGAAAGAAATAATATTTATTGATCACCTCTTACGTTCCAGGAAATTTACACTAATTATCTGTTTTAGTTTTTACAACACCCCTATGATATTATTACATAAGAAGAGTGGCAACCTGTACAGAAGGAAAAACTGAGGCTCAGAGAAGTTAGCTTTGCAGAGTGAGGATTTGAAGCTAATCATCCTGATGCCCAAGACTGTGTCCTTTATACCAGCTGAGTCTGGTGCAAAGACCTGGAGTGGAGGGATGGGAGCACAAGAGGTTGGTTCCATTGGGGTCTGGGAAGAAAATGGAACTTGTGTTTATTTTGATGTAAGCCTTTTAACTTCTTTTTTATATTTTACTCTGTAGCTAAGATACTTGCCGGTAGAACACATATATGTAATTATGTATGTGTTGGAGATGTTTGGCTCAGAACTGTTATTGACAGTGACATGCAATCAAGTGTGGAGACCTTTGGCTTCTATTCTATCCTGCTGTTGCTCCTTTCCAGGAGAAAACACCTTGTCTGTGGGGTACTGGGATGACCTTGACACAGTGTCTAAGCAGGGTCTCCAAGCGCCCCCTTCCTCCCTGACTCCTTTGGAATTTGCATCAAGCTTTCACTGCCTCTATTGCCTCTTCTCCTTGAGTTTATCTCCTCCTATTCTCCCTCCCCTGACAGGATCTGAAAAAGCACAGACTCTTTCCAAGGAATATTACACCTCCAAACACAGAGACACAGAGAGCAGGCAACAGAATTAACTTTGTTGAAGTAGTTACGTGACGCTTGAAAGCTGTCTTGGTGTTGTCTGCTCCTGATCGTCATTCAAATGTAGATGGTGCCAGTTCTACCCTGGAAAGGTCTTCTTTCTTCTGTTCTTTCTAAAGGAGGCTCACAGAAGTCCTCCTTTTACCCACATGTGAGCACATGCCAGGTTCCATGATCCCTCTGCTCTGCACCTAGGGAGATGTATGCTTGTCTAAACAGAGGTGTCCCGTGAACTTTGTGCTACTTTGATCTCTATGGCATCGATCTTTGACTTTCTCAACAGAAAGGAAGTGAACACAGCTCAACAAAGCCTGTCAAATTTTTATTTCTCTTATAGTGACTTTTTTTTAGTTCAGAGACTACTGTTCCATATAGTATTTGTTGCTTGCCAATTTTGAGGGAGAGAACATAGATTAGCATTGCTAATGCAAAGTTGAGTGGCAAAGGTGAAGATTCAACAGACCTTGATAGACTGGGTCGCTGAACTGAAACTAATAAGATGAAACTTAAGAGGGAAAAAAGTAAGTTGATGCTCTGATATTTAAAAGCTTAGTCGTGCACAAGAATCATGTGGTAAAGGCTGTGATGGACAGTAGTTCTCAGGAAGCAACTATCTTGTGACCAGGTCATAAGTGGAAAGTACTTACCTTAACTAGGTCAATAAGAACTAGTCATTTGACACTTGTTAGAAAATCAATTGCAAATGCTAAGATCTGATTATCCCTGAGCTGAGAAAACAGACAACCCCCAGTCCCCAACACTTGGGATGCATCAAAGCAACACTGTGGATAAATTACCTTAAATTAGCAACCAGTTTGGGAATATACACGATGATTACCACACACCTAACCCAGCAGTCACTTAACATTAAGTAGTTGGTCACCTCCTCTAGACGTGGGTTGTTAGAAATAAGGTCTTAATCCTCATCCTGGACTTTTTCCAGATCCTCATCTATCCTGAACTTCTGTTGTCCAGTTCTTGGATCTTAGGCTGGTCAGATATCCGCTGACCTAGAATGAAGGCATATTGTCCTCGTGGACACATGGATGAAATAGTGTCCTTGTGGACACATGGATGAAAGCAAGTTTCCAGCTAATAGAGGAACCCGAAGGGGATTGGATGACCTTCTGTTGGCCTACTGCAGAGGGGATTACCCCACTGAACATGACCTCCAAAGAAGTTTTCAGTCTCCACAGGGGTCAAATGTGGAACTGAAAAATCGTGAGTGTGTTTTGATCTTAGTCTTATAACATCTATCTCAAGAGTTTCAAAAAATTCTTGAAATAAATTATCAAATATTAAAAACAAAAGATGCCAGAAAAACATCTTAGGACTCATATTTGATTGGAGGACCAGCTCTAGGAAAGTTGGAAATTGTGACAATGGTGTCTGTATTAGTTTCTTATGACTGCTGTAACAAATTAACAAAAAATTTAGCAGACCTCAAGGATCTTGAGACGGGGAGATTTTCCTGGATTATCCTCTACATCTACCACTTGCTGTCAAGTCGATTCCAATTTATGGCAACCTTATGTGTGTCAGAGTAGAACTGTGCTCCATAGGATTTTCAGTGGCTGATTTTTCAGAAGTAGGTGGCCAGGCCTTTTTTCTGAGGTGCCTCTGGGTGGACTCAAATTTCCAACCTTTTGGTTAGCAGCCAAGCATGTTAACCATTTGCACCATTCAAGTACTCCCTGGATTATCCAAGTGGGCCCTAAATGTAAACACAATAATGTATAAAGTAAGTGTCATTATACAGTCATGGGTCATGTAATGTCCATGATATGTTCTGTGAAATAGGATGTTATGTGATTTGGACGTTGTGCAAATATGCCTAAATCATAGACAATAGCATTCACTGATTTTCCACCTTTGTGTTGTTTCACTTCCAAATCAATAATTCTCCTTTGCCTTTTGTCACTGCTATCACTAGCGCTTGTTGCCATCAAGTCAATTCCAACCCAGAGGTGGTGTAGTGGTCAAGAGTTCAGCTGCTAACCAAAAGGTTGGCAGTTCGAATTCACCAGCCGCTCCTTGGAAACCCTACAGGGTGATTCTACTCTGTCTTATAAGGTCTCTATGAGTCAGAATCAACTCAGTGGCAATGGGTTTGGTTTTCTTTAAACAGATATCACTAGCACTGGTTTTGCTGCGTGTGGGAGCCATGATGCACTTCACAGGAATATTTTTGAAAGAAATTGAACAGAAATAATGCTACAACACTCAAGAGATGCACAATACAAAAGGTTGGATGCTGCTGCCTATGAGTTGAAGCATACACTGTTACGCGGTATACTGTTTATTTTTAAGTAGGGCAAGTTCACATTAAAATAACAATAGAAAGTACAGTACATACATAAAACAGTAACACAGGCATTTATTATGACTATCAAGACATGTATTATAGGTTATATATGTACTGTACCATTATACACTTGTCAGTGCAATCACTTTGTATACAAGAGACATGAGATACCCATATTTTGTGCAGGAAGCTGCTGCACTGGCTATGTCCTATTCTCTGATCAGGATTTCTGAACTCTGCTACAACCTGGTGGTGCAGTGGTTAAGAACTCAGCCGCTAACCAGAAGGTCCGTAGTTCAAATCCACCAGGTGCTCCTGGGAAACCCTCTAGGGGCAGTTCTACTCTGTCCTATATGGTCGCTATGAGTTGGAATCGACTCAACGGCAACAGGTTTTTTTTTTTTTTTTTTTTTTAATAACCTAATGGCACCATGAACATATAAGTGGTCAGACATTGCCCGAATGGACGTTATGCAGTGCATGACTGTATAAAGGAGACACACTTATTCTCTCATAGTTCTGGAGGCCAGAAGTCTGAATTGAATCTTCCAGGGCTAAAATCAAGATATCAGCAGGGTTGGTTTCTTCTTGAGACTATGGAGCACAGTTCTACTCTGACACACACGGTGTTACTGTGAGCGGAATCAATTTGACAGCAACTGGTAGAGGTAGAGGATAATCCAGGATAATCTCCCCATCTCAAGATCCTTAATCACATTTGCAAAGTCCCTTTTGTCATATAAAGTAGCAGATTTCAGGGATTAGGATCTGGATATCTTTGGGGACCATTATTCAACCTACCACAGCGTCTTAATGAGAGGTCTCTTTTGATTAAGCAGAAAGTGCTCATCCTTGAGAGCTTTCATCACGAGGATGGCAAAGCCTCTAGCATAGCGGTTTCGGAATCAAGGGTCAACAGGGCCAGGCAGGTTACATATGTGGTTCTAGACAATAAAGAGAGGTGGGACCTGTGGCAACTTAGGGAGTGTAGGATATCCAAATATCTAGAGGTATTAAAACAGCTCAAAACACTGTAGTGATCAAACACATCAGTGGACTAGAGCCTAGTGGTTTCTTATTTTGCATACATTTGCTCTGTGTTTTCTTTTATTTCAACAAACGCTTCTATTGAAACACCCTTGAGGGGTCCAAGAAGGAAATCCTTTTGAGGAATATCAAACTGTTTCCCTTTTAACGGGAAGAGGATATGACTGGCTTCTAAAGCACACACACATAAACTCAGATGGGAATAAAACTCTAATTCTAAGTACAGGAAATGAGATTTCCCACTAAAAAGATATTAAGAAATTATTTCACCAATTAGTCATTTGTATTAAAAAAGAAACTGCATATGAGCTCCTTATTTACCAGCCACAAGATTAGTCCAGTTCCGTTCGACAAAGTACATATCACACCATCTGTGGATGAGTGTTGAGTGTTCACCTTTTGCACAATACTGTAGTGGGTAGTTTCAGAGAAAGTGCAACGGAGTTTCTGCCCTTTGCAAAAGATGTAATCTACTAAGAGGGCACAATTTAAAAAAATTTACATGCATATGTAACCTTAGGGTTTCAGGCTCCACCAAATAGTAAGAACATATGTGCTTTTGTTGACATTTATATCCGTGACTTTTAAAAATAATTTATTTTATTTTTGCTGCTGTTGTTGAGAATATACACAGCAGAACATACACTAATTCAACAGTTTCTACATGTACAGTTTAGTGACACTGATTATATTCTTCAATTTGTACAACCATTTTCGTCCCCTTTTCTGAGTTGTTCACTCCCAATAACATAAACTCACTGCCCCTAAGTTTCCTATCTAGTCTGTCAAGTTGCTGTTGTAAATTTGATCCCGTATAGTTAATATCCATAACCTGATGGCTCTGAGCCTCTGCCTGTTGAACGAAGAGATACTAGTCTTTTATCAAGTCTCACTTCTTATGAGTTCTGGAACTTCTCAGGAAGGTTACAAATGTACATTAATTATGCTTGAGTTTTGTTCCCTGACACAGCCAGTAGAGCAGTTACTCCCCAGGCCCAACAATTCCTCAGAGCTGCCACTCCAAGCCAGGACTTCCACTCCTGGAGGTGACAATATGCAGGGCCCAATGTGGGTCTGAAGGTCTGTGACTTCTCAAGTGGAGTGGGTGAGGGAGGGGAGGCTGGACATGAGTGTTGACTTAGTCATTCAACAGTGCCTACTCAGAGGAGCAAGACAGTCACCTGTCGGCATCTTCAACACTTTCCTGGATCATGATCTAACAAAAAGCTCAGTGGAAATCAATTCCCTTGGGGGGAAAAAAGAAACAAAGCAACTTTATAGTGAAAAGCCCTGATAAAACTACCTCAGCCAGGTGATCAGGGTCAACATCAACAGTGATAAATTATGTTGACAGTACGTACCCTCAATATGATGTAATGAGAATGGCACTTAGCCTTTGTGATCTTCCTCCCCAAAACCCCGGTCTAACCATGGGAAAAACATCAGACAAATCCCAACTGAGGGGCTTTCTACAAAATATCTGACCAGTACTCACAACTGTCAAGTTTATCAAAAACAAGTTGATCAAAAACAAGGAAAGTCTAAGACTCTGTCACAGTTAAGAGGAGCCTATAGGGTTGCTATGAATAGGAATCAACTCGACGGCAACAGGTTTGGTTTTTTGATTTGGTTTAAGGAGACATGACAACTAAATGCAATGTGGCATCATGGGTGAGATCCTGGCAGAAAAAGGACATTAGATAAAAACTACAGTAATCAGAATAAAATATGTACTTAACAATAGCATAGCAACATCGGATCATTGATTTTAGCAAATGTACCATACTAATGTAAGAAGTCAATAATAGGAGAAACTGGCTGTGGGGTATATGGTGCAATCTTCACAATTTTTCTGTAAATCTAAAACTATTGTAAAAATGATTTTTATTTTTTAAAAAAACAATCTCTGACATGCAGGCTCTGTATATGTAATTTTCAGGGCTGGTTTCCAGACCCAAGACTAGATGAGTGATTCATTAGTCAACTCTTGTGAGTGGGCATTTAGCCAGTAGTTCTTGGTTTCTTCAAGGTCAGTTTCATAATTGGCAACTCTGACCCCAGCACCAATCTGAGGCTTCCCTGTGAAGCCGGCTTCCACTCTGCACCCTCTTCTGCTCTTATTGTCCTACCTCCCACTTCTCCCATACCCCCAGGCTATGGTCCTTCTAGTTGGAACTCTGAGAGCCTACAGAATAAGGAACTACAGAGTGTCAGGCCCCCAGGCAGGGGCTGGACCTGGGGCAATATTAGAGCAGTGGAAGGAATCAAGGTGAAAAGCACAGGGTGGCAGGATTGGGGTTCTTCATTGAGAACGGATGTATCAGAACTGTGAGTCATTTATTCATTCATTCAACAAACATTTTTAAGTGCCTACTATATGCCAGGCCCTGTGCTATATGCTATAGATGCAATAGTGGGGAAATTAAATCCCCTTCCAAATAAGATAATAATGCTTGCTCTGGGTACCTGGGCAATGAGAAAAGGGTCTGCCCTAGGGACTGCCTGCTCCCCAGCAGGAGAGCAGTATTTTTCTATGGTCCCCAAAGCCTCCAAGTGCCAAGCAGTGGAGCTTCTCAGACACTCCTGTAAGCAGTTGGCACCCATGTCCAGCCTGCTTGGTACCCATGCACTCCTGCCTCTCTTCTCCATAAGAAGAGAGAACAATAAGCAGCAGGGTCTTTCTACTGAAATGCTCATCGTGCTGCCCATCCACTGGCACACCCAGGCTTCTGCACATCTCTCTGAAGGATGAGGATAGTCTGGAGGATCTGCCTTCTCTTCTCTTGTTGACGCTGGCTTGAACATTTTTCTGTTTCCCAGTATAGCTTATTCCTCAACCCATGCACGTGTTTTGTGCCTGATGGTACCATGACATGTGGCTACCACAAAGAGATGTATTGTGTGAGACCTTCTGGAAACCACCAAAAGGGTCAATTGGACCACTCCAGGAGTAAAAGGGAATCTCCTGGGGCTGAAGACAGGCCACTGGGTGGCCACAGTCCTGGTGACTGCCTTGTCTGCCTATAGGCTATAGGCACCCTGGAGTGGATGGATCACTCAGAAATTCTGGGGCAATGGACTTAGCAAAAGGGAGAGCCCAGAGCTGAGAGTCCGTGGCTAGCTGTAGCTACCTACCCTCTTGGAGGAAGAAGAAGAGTTGATCCCTTGTATTCTCTTCGTGAGTCTGAAGGTCTTTGTGAACATGTGGAGCCACAAGAGTGAGGAGGAAGGGATAAAAGAGTCTGACTTCAGAGACACCAGGCACTTTGGGAAAAATCTGGTACACATTGGCATACTAGTCCTCGAAAGGAATCTGAGCTCTTTCTGAAGTTGCTGCTTTTGTGACTAGAACAGTTTTGCTTGTTTACATGATTAAGAACAACATCAGTTGTTAAAAGAAGTCCACAGGTAGACAGTGGTTGGGGGAGAGAAATCCCAAAGTCCAGGCCACCTGAAAAGTATAAGCAGGGAGAGAGGAAAAGGGGAGGGGATCAGAAAAAGGAACAATCTCAGAGTCCACCCTTTCCTCCAAGACACCCTCACATCACGGGTCTCAGAAGGTTTGTCGAGAAACTGAAAGAGCTGCCAACTCAGGGCCGGAATCCTCAGGAGTTTGCCAGGAGCTGCAAGTCAGAAACAAAGGGACTAACAGAAGAAGCGTAGCAGGTTGAGGCTTGAACTATGAAAAACACAGTGAGACTGCCTGTCTCCCCCGGGGAGACTGTTGGCCCCTAAAGCTGCTGGGCAGACAGAGAAAGTCAACCAACTGAAACTGGAATTGGATCTGAAAAGGTCACTAACCCAGGGCAGAAGCTCCTTGACCCAGCTTCCAAGGTCTTTAGTGATCTAACAACTCTGTCATGCTTGTGTTTTCTTCAAATAACTTACCCCCAGCTAGCCTTCTCCTCCCCTTTTACACCATGGATTCCAGCCCTGCAAGATAGTTGCAGTCTCTAAACCTCCACACAGCTTGGACTCTCTCTGGGAATACTCCCTCTACTCCCATTATCCTTTGGGCCTCAGCTTAGATGACACTTCCTCCAGGAAGCCCCCAGTTCCTCTTCCATCACAGAACTTATCTCATTGTACCGTAATGGTCTGCTCACTCTGCTCACTCCCCACCAGCTCCTTGAGAGCAGGGACTATGGCTTGTTCATTGTGGTATCCTCCAGTGTTAGTGCCTGGCACACAGCAGGTCCTCCATTAAATCTTCACAGAATGAGACACTCAGGGTCCCACTATAAGACCCTCTTGGTTATGCTGTCATAACCAAAAGGTTGGCAGTTCAAACCCACCAGTGGCTCCTTGGGAGAAAAGACCTGGCAATCTGCTCCTGTAAAGTTTATAGCCTAGGAAATCCTATGGGACAGTTCTACTCTGATGACACACAACAACATCCATCCTCTTTTTCCAGAGTGGCTGTACTATTTTACATTCTCATCAACAAAGTATGAGTGATTCAGTGTTTCCATGGCCTCGCCAGCAATTGACAACGTCACTTTTTTATTTTAGCCGTTCAAATAGGTATGTACTGATATCTTACTGTGGTTTTGATTTGCATTTCACTAAGGGCTAATGATGCTGACTACGTTTTCATGTGCTTATTTGCCACCTGCAGATCTTCTTCAAAGAAATGTCTCCTTGTGTCTTTTGCCCATGTTCTAGTTGGATTTTTTTTTAACTGTTGAGTTTTGAGAGTTCTTTATATGTTCTACGTACAAGCGCTTTATAGAATACGTGGTTTGCAAATATCTTCTCCCAGTCTAGCTTGTCTTTTCATCCTCTTCACAGGGTATCTCCAGAGAAAAAAGTTTTTACGGATGTGCTTATGGTGTCAATTATAAGAACTTGTCTAGTCTTCACCTGGCCCTAGATCTCAAAGATTGTCCCCTATGTCACCTTCTAAAAATTTTATTTTCACATTTGAATCTATGATCCATTCTGAGTGAATTTTTGTATAAGGTGTTGCATGGGCCTTACGTGAGAAGGAATAAGAAAACCCAGGGAACTCACCATCATGTCCTTCTTCAAATCCCAAGGTCCTTTGGCAGTCTGCTTCTTTCCATGATTCAGTCTTCCTATGTGTTATTTTGTTTGTCTAGGGTTTTTAGCTGTAAGAGGGGGGGACCTGGGAGGAATGGGGCTACTCTATCTTGGTCAGAACTGGAAATTATAATACATAGCATTTGAAAATACTCAGAGACATTGGAGATTATCTATGGAATTTACAGACTTTAAATGTCATTTGGTACAACCCTCTAGTTTTACAATAAGAAATCTGAGGCCCAGAGAGAATGGGTGGCTCCGAGCTCACACAACTGTCTTCTAAATGTTGCTCAGTTGCAGGTGATATTTGGCACAGGTGGCACCTGAAGGAATACTGGGGACAGCATACACAAGCATTCCGTATCTCTTTTCCTGCACCCAAGAACATGAAGTTGCCTGATTCCTATTTGTTCATCAGAGCTACCAAGCTGTGGCTGACTTCCTCTGAGAGCCTGAATGCTCCCGGCCCCACCTCATCTCCTCACCACACATAGAGTCCTCTCTGTCTGCCAGGGGACTGCTGGTGACTATTGGAGGCCAGTCTTTCTTGCCTGCCTCATATTGTTGATAGATACCTCAGTCACCATCAAACAAGAGCCCTTCACTTGCCTTAGTGACCTTCTTCAGATAACTGCCCTTGGGAAACTGACATCCTTTGGCCTGGAAGTGCCTGGGAGTTTGTCTCCCTGGGTGATGCATAGCCATGACTGACTGGTGTGGAAGTATGAAAGCCCAGCTCCCTTGCCCATGAGATCAGGCTAGAGCTGTGTCTTTGTCTGAATTCATACATTTTGCTGTCAGGCTTTCCCAGAATCCCTTACCAGTTCCTCCTAGGAGCACTTAATAAATCACATGTCCCATCAGATAATCTATCTTCCTTGTCCCCAGGCTGTTCTGTGCTTCCTCTCGTTGCACAGCCTCCCTATGTATGCTTACTTCCTCCCAAATCTTTCCAGGTGCTTTCCAGAACTGAGGATCTATGAAAAACAAATTCACCTACATCAGTGGTGCTCAACCCTGTCTGTACATTAAAATCACATCACAGATGCCTAGGCCCCTACCTCCCAGAGACTCTGATTCAACTGAGCGTGGACAACCATGTTTTACCAAAGTTCTCCCAGGTGATTCTAATGCGCAGCCAGGTCTGAGAATTACTCCACTTTACACAGGGCTTCTAACTGGTTAATATCTTTTATTATAGAGATTAAGCCTGTGACTGATGGATCTAACCAACCATCACAGCAGAAAACCCATCAGCCTAGACTGAAGGAGTCAGAGAAAGGAAGAAAGGAAAGAATGCTGTCTGCCCCTTGGAATTCTATAGGAGCTACATCTTTTGTCCTCCAAGAAAAGAAAAGAACCATCCCTGAAGCAGCTCAGAGATCAGAAGAACTGTTGGAAGGATCATATGAAGCAGAGCTGCCTCTGTCTCAAAGGGTGGGGCATGGCCTTTGAGGTGTCAAAGGGTAGAGCCATGGCCTCCTAGGTTTCAAAGAGTCAGATCTTCACCAACTGGGTTCCGGAGTGTGGGACTGCCATTTAGTTTGGTTAAGAGGATGAGGCCACTGACCAAAACAAGGGAGCGGGACTGCCATGCCCAAGGGGTGGAAGAACGAGGCCTGCCAGTGCCAAGGAGGTGGAGTCGCCACTCAGATGGACTAGGAGAATGGGGCCACCCAAAGCCAAGGGAGCAGATTTGCCAT
This sequence comes from Dugong dugon, assembly GCA_030035585.1. Classification (NCBI taxonomy): domain Eukaryota; kingdom Metazoa; phylum Chordata; class Mammalia; order Sirenia; family Dugongidae; genus Dugong; species Dugong dugon. Next base: position 21,258,438 of record CM057481.1, on the reverse strand, counting down.
CCCAGTGGGCCTGGAATCTGTGCTGAAGCCCACCCAGAATCCAGAGAACATGGCCAACACCCAGAGTCTGGAGGGCAGGACCATTGCCTAGATGGTCTCAGAGAACAGAGGATTATTTTTGAAACTTGAGAGCTAATGTAATCTGTTCCGCTGGGTTTTGGACTTGCTTGGTGCCCGTTATCCCTTCTTTCCCTCCCATTTCCCCATTTGTAATGGAACTGTCTACCTAATGCCTGTTCTACCATTGTACTTTGGAAACAGATAACTTGTAGTCTAGATTTCACAGGTTCACAGATGAAGAGGAATTTTGCCCCAGGATGGAATATGCCTAAAGTCTCACCCATGTTTGATTTAAATGATTCAGAAGATGAGATTTTGGACTTGGATTTGATTTAAGACTTTTGGGATGATGTGATGGAGTGAACGTGTTTTAAATCAATCTCTTTGGAGATATAAAATAACAGATTGAGCAAGAATTAAGCAAGGAAGCAAAGATGGGGGAAGATAGATGCCACGCCATATGAGATCTCCAAGGAACCAAGAAACAGAAGCTGAAAAGAGACAAGGACTTTCCCTCAGAACCAACAGAGACAGAAAGCCTTCCCCTATAGCCAGCACTCTGAATTCAGACTTCTAGCCTCCTAAACTGTGAGAAAATAAATTTCTGTTTGTTAACGCCACCTACTTGTGGTATTTCTGTGATAGCAGCACTAGATAACTAAGACAGCTGCACCATCTTACATTCACACCAACAATGGATGAGGGTTCTATATCTTCACATCCTTGCCAACATTTGTTATCATCTGTCTTACATATTATAGCTATCTCAGTTGGTATGAAATGGTATCTCATTGTGGTTTTAATTTGCATTTCCCTGATGGGAAACCCTGGTGGCGTAGTGGTTAAGCGCTATGGCTGCTAACCAAAAGGTTGGCAGTTAAAGTCTATCAGGCATTCCTTGGAAACTCTACGGGGAAGTTCTACTCTGTCCTATAGGGTTGCTATGAGTTGGAATCAACTCAACGACAATGAGTTTGGTTTACAAATGGCTAATGGGAGTCTCTGGGTGGCACAAATGGTTAAACACTCAACTACTAGCCAAAAGATTGGCAGTTCAAACCCACCCAGAGGCACCTTGGAAGACAGGTCTGCTTCTGAAAGGTCACAGGCCTGAAAACTCTGCTGAGCAGTTCCACCCTGTACACATGGGATCTCTGTGAGTTGGGATGGATTCAATGGCAACTAGCAACAATAATAACGATGACTAATGATGTTGAGCACCTTTTCATGTGCTTATTCCAAAACTCATCGCTGCCAAGTCTATTCCGACTCATAGCAATGGTACAGGACAGAGCAGAACTGCCTCAATCCAAGGCTGTATGTAATTTTTAAGGAAGCAGACAGACTACCATATCTTTCAGTTAGCAGTTGAACACTTAACTACTGTGTCACCAGGGCTCCTATGTGTTTATTAGTCATTAGTATATTCTTTAGAGAAATCACTGTTCATATGCTTTGCCCATTTTTGGATTGGGTTGTTTGTTTTGTTATTACTGAGTTGTATGATTTCTCTGTGAATTCTGCGTATAAGTCTTTTATCAGATATTGTTTTGCACATTTCCGCTAGTCAGTTTCCTGTCTTGCATTTTCTTGATGATGTCTTTTGGGGTACAAAAGTTTTAAATTTTGCTGAGGTCCATTTTATCAATATGTTCACTTATGGGCTGTGTTTTTGGTGTCATATCTAAGGACACTTTGCCTAGCCCAACGTCTCTAAGATTTTCTCTTGTGTTTTCTTCTAAAAGTTTGTTTTAGCTTTTATATATAAATCTATGTTGAGTTAATTTTTTGTGTATGACGTGAGGTGAAGGTCTAAGTTAATCTTTCTTCATATACATACTGTTTGATTACAGTATGTTATAACCTTTTTTTCTTAGCAGAATATTGTGGCCAACTTTCCATGGCATGAAACATTTTTCTATAATGTTAAGATTGATCAAAGCTTAATATTCCATTTCATGAATATTATAAATGGTAGCGTGTTGGTGTTTATCAATTGACTCTCAAAAAAAAAGAAAAAGGCCTAATTTGTACCATTTCCTGGTGTAAATATTCCTACCATGGCCAATTTCAAGCTACCAACATGAAGTTACTTATCACAGAGCTGGGATATGATCACACAAATGGTTTTTGTGAACTGCTACAAGCAGGCTCTGGCACATCACTGAATCTGTTTAACCAATTCCTTTATTTGTTTATTTTGTCTGGTTCTAGTTTATCCCTCCTCTTACTCTCAACAGACAAAAGGTGCATAAAGGCAGGATTCTATTTTTTCCACTTCTATAAATGAATACTGGGCCTCTAGGGGGTTTTTACTTCTCTCTTCATTACCAGCAGAGCTGTGGGCAGCATCTATGCAGTCTTTCTGTGGTCACATGTGGTAATGCCCATCACACTTACTTTCAGGACAACTCCCAGCCTTGTTTCCTGGTAAAGATAAAGAAAATCATACTTTACCAAAACAGGAAAGGTACAAAGCTGCTTGAACTTCTGCAATTTCGCAAAGGTAGATACTCAAATTTAAATAATGGAGGTGACTTCCCTTTTTTTCCCCTCCCTCTCAAGAAGCAAGTACTGAATTAAGCAAATGCTGAGTTCCTTGCTAAGGGGCAAAACAGTTGTTTTGGAGGGCACTGGAGGGATGCCAAGTGTGAATGGCTACAATAGTCAGCTTCCAGAATGTGTCTTGGGCATCAAAGAAATGCAAGATCACTGGAGTGTGACACTGTCTCAAAAAAATGCATCAAACATTTATTTCAAGGAAAGACTTGTAAGAAGTGCAAGTAGAAGCAGGGAGCAACTTTGGGGAAGATAGTTTTCAATAAATATCACCAGTTCCCTTGGAGTTAACTCCAACTCATGGCAACCCCATGTATACTGGAGTAGAACCGTGCTCCACAGGGTTTTCAATGGTTAATTTTTTGGAAGTAGATCACCAGGCCTTCAAAAGTGCCTCTGGTTGGACTTGAACCACCAACCTTTCAGTTAGCAGTGGAGCACTGTAACCATTTACACCACACAGGGACTCTGTAGATCAGCTGCCATCAAGTCAATTCCAACTCATGGTGACCCCATGTGTATGAGAGCATAAGTGTGCTGCTCCACAGGGCTCTTAGTGGCTGATTTTTTTTTAATTGTTGTAGTTAAATGAAGTTTACATTTCAAGTTAGTTTCCCATACAGAATTTTTATACATACATTGTTATGAGACCCTAATTGTTCACCCCATTCTCTGACAGCACTCTCCTCCTTTCTGCCCCTGATTCCCCATCACCATTCAACCAGCTCCTAACCCTCTCTGTCTTCCCATCTCACCTCTGGACAGAAGCTGCCCCTTTGGTCTCTTGTATCTACTTGACTAAGAGGTACACTCTTCACAAGTATCACTTTATGTCCCACAGTCCAGTCCAATCTTTGTCTGAAAGTTGGCCTAGGAAGTTGTTTTAGTTCTGGGCTGATAGAAAGTCCAGAGGCCATACTTTCCGGGGCACCTGCAGTCTCAGTCAGACCATTAAATCTGGTCTTCTTACTAGAATTTGAGTTCTGCACCCCATCCTTCTACTGCTCCATCAGGGACACTCTGTTGTGTTCCCTGTCAGGACATTCATTGGTGGTAGCCAGGTAGTGGCTGATTTTTCAAACTCCTATAGTAAGCGCTTATCTGTAACTCTATGGCAATCTCCATAGCTTTATCCACGTTATTACAAGGCAGAAAGAGGCAGAAACCTGGGGATACAGGGGAATACTGAGCACCGGGATGTTCCAGGGAGAGTGGGCATTAAGTAGCATGGGGATAACAGGGTTTGGAGCAATTATCACTACCTGACAAGCCCTTCGTTCAAAGTCTTTATAGCTACTGTTATTTTAATTACCCCTTTCTATGAAAATGAAAAGTGATGCTCAGAGAAATGTTAAGGAAGTGGCCCAGGGTCTCCTGGTACAAATACCTGTCTTTTAAAGTCTGTGCACAAAGTGTATACCATGAGTTGGTCCCTGAATAGGAAACTCAGCCTCTGTATCATACTGTGGCCTCCTGCTTTTGCCCCATCTTTCCCAGTCCCTACTCTCCACCTGCCCCCATCTCCTCATCCCAGCACCCTGGAGCCCAGCACACTATGGAAGTCCTGTCAAACTTCTGGCAGTTCCCAGGTGGTACTGTGCTTCTGGGTCTTTATTCACAACCACATCCTCGTCCTGAAATGTGCATCCCACCTTGTTCTTCTAAGAAACAGTAGTCCATCTTTTTTTTCTCTTTCTCTCACTCTCCCCGCAAATTTTCCCCTCTGCCCTCTCCTCCCTCTTTGCTCCCACATTTTTTATTTACTTCTCTCTCTCTCTTTCCACTAACAGTATTTTTTCTTATTATGTGCTCATTAAAAAAAAATTAGCACTGAGCAAGTGTACAGTAGAAAATAAGCAACATCCTTGGCATTGACTTGGTACAGTGTCAATCTAGCTAAGCTGGAATTACATTTCTCAGAATGCCTTTCCTATAGGGTCCCTGGGTAGTGTGCATGGGAGAGTTATTTAGAGTGAGATTTGGAGGGAGAGTGAGGCAACACCTGCAATATTGTATGGTGGCTTATACGCACTGCTGTACATGTGCTGGTTCACCTTGTTTGGTGCACACAGCACCAAAGCTCCCGCAGACCTTCTACCCTTGGGCCAAGTGCATGTGCATCTCCATGGCAAATGGGGTCACTTCCCCTGAAGGTCACCTGACATCGTGATCTGATGTGACAAGAGACAGATGCAGGCTCTAGTTTGTCCTTGTGGGTTCCAGTTGTTGGTGACAGGTTTCACATTGTCCTTGGTCTCATCCATTTCTGGCTATTCCTCCTGACTGCCATGTAGCTGACCTCTAGAATTTGATTCAGCATTAGGTGTGGAGGTGACCACTTGCACAAACATGTCCACCAGCTCCCACAATAATGTAAAGTTGAATTCCTAAATAAGTCCTTTATTCCAGAGGTTCTCAAACATCTTGGTTCACAGTGCTCTTAATACCTCAGCACTTTTTTCTCAGTGTCCTGGGCCAAAAGGAATACCAAGTAATCTTGCTTATTAAGTGGTTAGGAACCCTGGTGGTGCAGTGGTTAAAGAGCTCGGCTGCTAACCAAAAGATTGGTGGTTCGAACCCACCAGCTGCTCCACGGGAGAAAGCAGTCTGCTTCCGTAAAGATTACAACCTTGGAAACCCTATGGGGCAGTTCTACTCTGTCTTATAGGCTCACTACAAGTTGGAATCAACTCAATGGCAGTGGGTTTGACTTATGGAACCCTAGTGGCCCAGTGGTTAAGAGCTACGGCTGCTAACCAGAGGTCAGCAGTTCAAATCCACCAGTTGCTCCTTGGAAACCCTATGGGGCAGTTCTACTCTGTCTTATAGGGGCTCTATGAGTCAGAATCGACTTAACGGTAATGGGTTATTAAGTACTTAGATCCAAATGATATAAATATTTTAGTTCTGAGAACTGATTCACTGTTTAAAAAGAAAGTACACCCAATTTGAAAGGAAAGCTATTTGATTTTATTCTTTAATAAATCAGTATCCAAAGGGGTATGTATGCCTGTTGGGCATGGCCCAGCCTCTCAGATCTTGGCATCAGGCTGGACACTGGCACCCTCATTTCCTGTTCCATGCAACTTTTCCTCACAATGACCCCAGCTTTGTAAAGATATGACAACATTGAAAGAAATGTTGTTGTTGCTGGGTGACTTCAAGTAGGTTTTCTACTCATAGAGACCCAAAGTGACAGAGTAGAACTGCCCCATAGGGTTTTCAGGAGCCCTGGTGGTGCAACGGTTAAGCACTCGGCTGCTAACCGAAAGGTTGTCGATTCAAACCTACCAGCTGCTCTGCAGGAGAAAGACTTGACGATCTCTTCCTGTAAAGATTACAGCCAAGAAAAGCCTGTGGGACGGTTTTACTCTGTCATACAGTGTCAGTATGAGTATGAGTTTAAAAATGGACTTCCCCCCCAACCACAACAACAATAAGGTTTTCTAGGCTGTAATCTTTATGGGAGCAGATTGCCAGGTCTTTTCTTCCATGGAGCACTGGGTGGGTTCAAACCACTAACCTTTCAGTTACCAGCCCAACACTTAACCTTTGTGCCACCAAGGTGCCTTTGAAAGGAATATACTATGATCTAAGTTGAAACTGTGAACTACCTTAAATTAGTAGTTCCCAGGGTGTCTGAAAGATGTCAGGTATCAATACATTACCCTTGAAAATTGGAAACATTCCATGACTCCCCTGTGAGTGCATTGTGGCTCTGGGGTGCCTTGACACACAGTTTGGGAAGCAGTAAAAGCCCTGATATACCTATAATCCCCTCAACCAGTGATCAATATTGTTCAAAATTTTGGGTATATTTTCTTCCTGTCTTTGTGCTCTGCAAATATAAAACACGGATCAGAGGAGTTTTATATATTTTGTCTTTTTAATTTAACAGTAGTATTATGAGCATATTGTCCGGTCAATAAAAATTCTTTTTAAAAAATTATCTCATGCCTGTATCATGTACCGTATTTACCAATATTTATTTAGTTCTCCCCAGTGATCAAATTTTCCAACAATATATCCATTTTTACTATTATTATCTGTGACTATTTCCTCAAAGTAGATTCCTAGAAGCAGTATTACCAAATGAAGTTTGTAAATGATCTTGATACCTACTGTCAAATTGCTTCTCAGAAATAATTGAACTAATTTATATCCCCATCAAATATATGACAATGACGGTTTTGCCACACCCTTACAGTGTTGAGTATTTTCATTAATAAAATAAAATAAAATATCTTCACCATTTTAAACAGGAAAAAGAAGTTTTCCATTTTTATTGGTATTTCTTTTACTAGTGAGATTAGCATTTTTATATTAATGGCTATTTCTTTGTTCTATGGACTATCTGTTTATATATCTGTCTACTTCTTAAAATAATTGGGTATATTAATGGTTTTCATACTGATTTGTAACCTGTTGCCATGGAGTCAATTCTGACTTATAGCAACCGTACAGGACGGAGTAGAACTGCCCCATAGGGTTTCCAAGGAGCAGCTAGAGGATTTGAACTGCTGATACTGAGATCTTAACCACTGCACCACCAGGGATCCATTGATTTGTAAAACCACTTTATATGTAGTGGAATTGACCCTGTACCATCTTTGTCTTAACTAATCTCTTTAGCTTGTTACTTATAGTTGGTATTTTCATACAGCATCTTTATGTATCATGCTTTATAGTCAATATACATATAGGTAAATTTCTCCCCCATTACAATGCTTTTCTTTCTTGAAATTTGCTTAGAATGTCTCACCTAATTATTTCTCCAAATGAATTTTAGATTGGTTAAATTAAGTGCCAAGACAAAATGCTTTGGGGATTGAACAAAAGCTACCAAGTAGATAGCTGTTAGTCTTTCAAAACTCTAGTCAAGCATCATTTCATCTGGCCCATTTCCTTGATTAAACTGACCACCTCCTTGGAGGCTCCTGCCCACCACGGCACATGGAAGACATTAAAGTCTGTGTGGGCTCAGCTCCCTCCCCAGTGGTTTTCATGCCTCTAGAACCCTGGTGGTGCAGTGGTTAAGAACTCAGCCGCTAACCAGAAGGTCCGCAGTTCAAATCCACCAGCTGCTCCTTGGAAACCCTATGGGGCAGCTCTACTCTGTCCTATAGGGTCGCTATGAGTTGGAATTGACTTGATGGCAAGGGATTTTAAGGGAGTGTCTGGCTCAGGAAGCTTTTACTGAATGAAGGGATGGATAAATGAGTGGGTGGATGAGTGACATTTGGATGGATGAAAAAACACATAAATGGATACATAAAATTCACTGGCAAACCCTCCTTTTTCCCTTTCCAATCTTTGGCTTCCAGGGACTCTATTTCTGCCTCCTTTCCCTACTAGGACAGGTAGGAAAAGAGACTTACAGGGTTTCTATAATTTAGTTGTGTCCAAAGCTTCTGCTGATGACTTCAGAACATCTCAGAGCTCTAGACTTGCAGGGTCCCTGCGCTTTCAATTATCCCAAAGCATTGGCACAGGGCAAGCATGAGAGAGGAGGACTGAGATGGTCCAGGCGGGCAGGGCAGGACTGCAAGTCTGTGAGGCTATAGCTGGTGGGAAACTCTAGTGAAGGAAGTGCAAACGGGCAAGGGCTCCCTACTGTGGAGGCATGGGGCGAGGGTGGTAGTAGAGAGCATCCTGAAAACACCCCTCTTGCTTCCAGGAGACACACCACCAAGTGTGGGGACAGAATGGGATCCCTACAGGCTCCCCTTGAGTAGCCATGACCCTTGTTCCTTTCCTGCCATGCAAGTTTGTCTTCTCACTGTTTCTCAACTCTTACCACAGAAAGTAAGAATGGGAAATGAAAGGATCAGAAATAAATATTAGGCAACTTCAGAGCAAGCTAACCCTGTCATGTCCAAGTTCTTGCACCACATAGAAATGTAATTGCACTGAAGCATGAGCTTACAATCTATCTTACAATTATGCTTACAATGAACTTACAATCATAACTTATAGCTGTTGTCTTAGTTAACTAGTGCTGCTATAAGAAATACCACAAGCAGATGGCTTTAACAAACAGAAATCTATTTTATCACTGATTAGGAGGCTAGAAGTCTGAATTCAGAGCGCCAACTCTGGGGGAAGTCTTTCTGTCTATGTCAGCTCTGGGAGAAGGTCCTTGTCTCTTTTCAGCTTCTATTTCTTGGTTCCTTGGAGATCTCAAGTGATGTGGCATCTGTCTTCCCCCAACTCTGCTTTCTTGCTTAATTCTTCCTTAATCTGTTCTTTTATATCTCAAAAGAGATTGCTTAAGGCACACTCTACATTGATATTGCTTCATTAACATAACAAATAAAACCCATTCCCAAACAGGATTATAACTACAGGTAAAGGCATCAAAGTTTGTAACACATATTTTGGGGAGACACAATTCAAGCCATAACAGGTATGAATTTACAATCAACTTTCTGTTTTTAAAATCTCATCCAAAGAATTTCATGGTAAAAGATATTCATTATACAGGGAGTGGATGTACTATTTTAAGTGACCGGTTAAGAGGAGGAACAAGCATAACAGGGAAGGAAATGTAAAATTAGCCAACATCAGAATTTTCTACTGACTCTGCCAATGGTATTACTAAAGTTGGTGTCACCTAGTGTGATAACTCATGGTGTCACTCCCCCATGGATCTCATCCAGTACCAAACCATACAGAATCCTTAGTAATGTTTTTTGTACTAATATTACTTGTAAGTCATCATTTTCATATATCACTCCTTCTTTTCCTTTAATTACTACTTCATTCTCAAAAAAAGTTACTGATATAGGTTCACAAATGCCAATTACCACAGTATTGTAGCTAAAACACTAGAAAATTTGACAAAATCAGTGACTGTAAAAACACCGGTGGCCAAGAAAACAACAGCCTGTGCTTGCAGTGCGCGCAGGCAAAACCACGTGATCCAAAACATCATTGTAATTGGGTAAATGACAGCTCTGACTGGAGCACATTACAAAGTTCAAAAATTAAATTAGCATAGAGTTTTAGCCTGGTAGGTATATTAATACATGTAAGCTAGACTTAAACAAAAAATGTTTTTGTTGTTATAACTAACTACAGGGATACATTTATAAAAGATAATAAATTTCTGCTGAAACATCACACAAAAACTTTATAGAAAGTCATTTTGGTGTCACCCCATCTGACAATGTTACCTGGTGAGGTCTGCAACCCCACCCCCACGCTTCCCTGGTGATGCCACTGGCCTCTGCCAATACTGAGTCCTCTCACTGTAGAATAATCAAAATTTATTTAGTCTGATTGGTGCTTGCCAAGCTTCAGTTACTAGAATCATCTTTTTTATTTTTGCTGTATCATCATACCATTGTATAATTTACTTAAACATTGTACTGAAATAAATTTATTTAATTAATAGTATATGTGTTGAGTTATAATAATCACAATTACATGATGTTAACTATGTGTCGGGCAGGCTTCTAAGCGCTTTATATGTATTAACTCATTTTATTCTCATGACAGCTCCATGAGGTAGGGACTATTAGATCTCTATTTCAAAGACAGAAACAATGAGTCTCTGACAAGTTAAGTAACTTGCCACGGTCACACAACAGATTAAAGACCTAAATAGGAAAAGGAATACTATTACGTTAATAGAAGAAAATATAGGAAATGTACTTATGGGTGGGGAAGGAGCCCTTAAACTATATTTAAATAGCATAAAGCAAATACAAAATTCGATGAATTTTATTACTTCAAAATCAAGGACATTTATTTAACAAAAGTGTCTTAGTCATATAGTGCTGCTATAACAGAAATACCACAAGTGGATGGCTTTAACCAAAAGAAATTTACTCTCACAGTCTAGGAGGCTAGACGTCTGAATTCAGGATGCCAGCTTCAGGGGAAGCCTTTCTCTTTCTGTTGGCTCTGAGGGAAGATCCTTGTCATCAGTCTTCCCTTGTCGAGGGGTTTTTCAGCACAGGGACCCCAGGTCCAAAGGATGTGCTATTCTCCAGGCTCTTGTTTCTTGGTGGTTTGAGGTCCCCCTGCCTCTCTGCTTGCTTCTTTCTTTTATATCTCAAAAGAGATTGGCTTAAATTGTAGATTAAATTTGTAGATTGAGTTTACATAACTGCTGCTAATCCCATCTCTTTAACATCATAGAGATAGGATTTACAACACATAGGGAAATCACATCAGATGCCAAAAGGGTGGACCATCACATAATACTGTGAATCATGACCTAGCCAAGTTGTCAGATATTTTTGGGGGACATAATTCAATCCATGACAAAAGGATATCATAAACAAAGTGAATACACAGATGAGAAAATGACAGAAGTCATTTTCTCATGGAACATTAACCAAGCTAGACTATATATGCATTTGCTAAGATAGATCATATTCTGGATGATAAAAGAAGTCTCAACAAATTTTAAATGATTGAAACTACATAAATCGCAACAAAATTAAATTAGAAATCAAGAACACAAATCTATCTGGAAAATTCACAAATATTTGGAAATGAAATAATATGGTCAAAGAAGAAGTTGAAATGGAAATCAAAAATTATTTTGAACCAAATGAAAATAAAAGTACAACATATAAAAATTTGTTGAATGCAGCAAATGTAGTCCTTAGAGGAAAATTTATAGCACTAGATACCTATTTTAGAAAGGAAAAAAGGTCTTAAAACAATGACTACAGCTTCTACCTTCAGAAAATAGGGCGGTGGGTGGGAAGCAAATGAAACCCAAAATAAGCAGAAGAAAAACATAATAAGGGTCAGTGCAGAAATCAATAGAGAAATATCAATGAAAACAAAAGCTGCTTCTTTTGAAAAGATCAATAAAATCTTCACATTATAACTATGATATGGGAGGAGGGAAGAATGTGGATTATTTAAAAGGAAGAAATTAAAAAAAAATAAGAGGGGGCTCTCTCCCTCCCCCTTGTGCTAAGATTGTGTGCAGTAGCTCATGGGCTGGAGCCTTGGCCAAGGGGCTGGGGGTACTTGAGCTGTATACAGAGTTTCAAGCCATTGGTGGCCATGCGACACTAGGCTGGTATGTTTAGAAGAATCATCACTCATCGAGGGATTATGTAAAAAAAGAAAACACATTGACAACTATGGGAGCTAGGTTTCTTATTAAAAGAGAAAGCAGTTTCAAATATGAAAAGAAGGAAGACTAGAAAGAACAAAGTTATGTAAGATTGGAGATATTTATGAGACCTCCAGGTAGACAGATAAATGACAGATAGATAGATGGACGGATGGATGGATGGATGGATGGGTGAGTGGATAGGTAGGTAGGTAGACAGATAGATGCTTGTACATGTATGTGTGTCTTTGTTTATGCATACGTAGATATTTGTCCTAGCTCTGTTCACAGAGAAGGCCCAGATGCGATAATACTCCACTAGCAATGAGCACACTTCACACCCACATCTGGGTTTCTAAATATCAGTGTCTGATGCAGGGAACCAGCCTGATTGCAGAAATGTCTGTTTCCATAGCTGGGATAGGGAAAATGCAAGATGAACCTGGAACTTCTTGTGCCAAAGGAAGTGCTCCAGAAATGATGGGGGACATAGCAAAAGGACATAGGAGCCCGCTTGAAGGGCTGGGACAATGTGTGCATTAAAATAAATAATGACAATATTAGACAATCTCTGATTGAATAAAAAAAAAGAATCCTTATGTGAATACTGATAAATAAATGAATGAACAAATAAGGGAAAAAGAGAAATTTCTACTTTGCTGTAGAATGCCAAATAATAATAGTAATTTACTAATAAGTACAAACCACTTTAGAGTGGAGAAGCCTGGCGGGCACCTTCTTAAGCAAATGATGGAGGTCAGCATCTCCAGTCATGGGGCAGCCTGACTGCACGTGCCTCCCGATATGATACACTGAGAAGGCAGCATCCCTTCTGTGAAATTCCTGCCATAGTAGCATAACCCGTATCTAATCGTCTGGAAACATCAGGTAAACCATCTACCAGGTAACTGTAGTCTTCAAAAAAAAAAAACGTCAAGGTCAAGAAAAACAAGAAAACCCAAGGAACTGTTCATGACAGAGACTGAGATAGAAAGGCATGAGTAACACAAAAGCTCCTGGATAGTAGAAGTGCAAAGGATGTCATTAGCAAGGTGGGCAAAAGTAGAATAAGGGCTGTAGATTTGATGGTGATTTTGTGTCAGGATTAGTTTCCTGATTTGGGTTAAGTGGGAAAATGTCCTTGTTGTTAGGAAAAACCCTCTGAGGTATTAAAGTGTGATGAGGGAGGCATCGTATTTGCAAGCTACTCTCAAATAGTTCTGGAAAAAAGAAAAAGTAGTGTCTATCTTTATGTCTATACCCATGCTGGAAATCCTGGTGGTGTAGTGGTTAAGAGCTGCGGCTCCTAATCAAAAGGTTGGCAGTTCAAATCCACCAGGCACTCCTTGGAAACCCTGTGGGGCAGTTCTGTTCCATTCTATAGGATTGCTATGAGTCAGAATCAACTCAATTGCAACAGGTTTGGTTTTTTTGGTTTATAGCCATACCTATACCCATACCCATACCCAACCCTATATCCATACCTATACCTATACCATACCTGGAAACCCTGGTAGCGTAGTGGTTAAGAGCTATGGCTGCTAAACCAAAGGTCGGCAGTTCGAATCTGCCAGGTGCTCCTTGGAAACGTATGGGGCAGTTCTACTCTGTCCTGTAGGGTCCTTACGAGTAGGAATCGACTCTATGGCAACAGGTTCGGTTTTTGGTTTTACAGCATACCTGTATCTATTGTTGTTTTTAGACTCATAGCTGCTGTCAAATCAGCCCCCTGATTCCTGCAGCTTCATGCACAATGGAACAAAATGCCGCTTGGTCCTGTGTCATCCCCATGATTGGTTGAGGATCTGACCGTTGTGATCCATAGGGTTTTCATTGTCTGATTTTCAAAAGTAGATCACCAAGCTTTTCTTCCTAGTTCATCTTAGTCTGGAAGCTCTGCTGAAAACTGTTCAGCATCATAGCAACAGGCAAACCTCCAGTGAGGGAGAGGTGGTGGCTGTGCATGAGGTGGACTGGCTGGGAATCAAACCCCCATCTCTGCATGGAAGGCAAGAATTCTACCACTGGACCACCCCTGCCCCCATCTATATCTACATTTACATCTATGCCTACATCTATCACATATATCTATATCTATCCATATAGGACAATGGAGAGGAGGATTAACATTCTAAGAGAGGATATAGTTGGGTACTGGGATTACAGGTTCTTCCATTTTCTTCTTTGTGTTTTTTAGCTGTTTCCAGTTTCCTGCAATGGGCATGTATTACCTTTGTAATAAGGAGAGAAGGACAATAAGCATTACTGTAAAAATGGAATTGTGGGATGCTGTGAAACATTCCTCATTATGATATTATGCCTGTTGTGGATCAAATATTGTGTTTTGACGCAGTTTTATTTTCACTGTTTTCCTAAAGTAGTGGACAACTGTTTCTTAACTCAGTTAAGCTTGTTTCTCTCCATGCCACAGAGAGGGCTGGCAGGTTTATGAGTAGAGAACCGACGTGCATCTTGACTCCCAAAGCCTGTATTTGTGTACATCTACGTAAGCCTATAGGTCAGAATCGACTCGATGGCAACAGGTTTGGTTTTTCGTTTATGTAAGCCCAGTGCAGTGTGATTCCTAGGCAAACGTTTTCCAGACCTTCATCACACAAGCTTCGTTTCATAAAGACGACATGTGAACCCAGGATCCTATCCCTTTACACACGAGTTGGTCCTTGCCTGAAGGGGAGGGCGACTTGGAAAGAGCACACCTCTAGTGTCCAAAAAAGCAGAGCAATCAGCCCAGTGGCATCACTGTCTCATAAGGTGGGAGGTGCCTTGTAACTGGTAGATTCCTTCCTCCCCTTCACTGTGCTGGCACCATGAGCCACAGCAGCCCCCACCCACCATACCCTGGCACTGCTGACATCCATGTGTATCTGTGTCTACCATGGCTCGGGGGCTTAGAGTTTGAAGGCAGCGGGTCCTCAGTCACCATTGCTGCCTTACATCGATTTGTGCAAGTGATAATGGGGAAATGGGTGAAGTAAGTTAAGGTGCATCCTTACCATGGCATTTAGTGTGGACACCAAAAGCAATGCATTGAAAAGATTTATTGACCTGGGAAAGTGTTAACAACATACTGCTCATTAAAAACAACAACAGAAGAGTGAGTACAGTTGGAGCCCATCTTTATAAGACACATAAATATGCATGGAGAAAAAAACAAATGAGAAGAAAACACATCCAAAACTGTACAGCGGTTGTCTTTGGCTAGTAGGATTATGGGTGATTTCGTGGTTTGTTCCCTTTGTGTTTTCAAGCTTTCTTAGAAACAATTTTTGCTATTAGGAAAAAGATTTTTAAAGAAATATATATCTGAGGGAAAAGGGAATGAAGATACGATAAACAGGAGATCATTAATGAGAGATGAAGTGGTGAGGACATTTCAGAATTGACTAGACAGCAACAGGTTTTTAGTTCTTTAAGCTAGTTTGAATTAAAGACCCTCTCAACCTCTTATATCAAGACAGACAGCCTCCACTCCACCTGCCTTCAAGGGTAGATATCTTCTAGACATGTTCCTTCTTCCCAGCCTCAAACACTGTCAGGTTATATCACAGGCCATTTACCTGCTGGTGGCTCCAATGTGGGAGACGAACTCTGATCCCTGAAACCAGAAGAACACCAACCGTGCCCCTATTTGCCTGTTATTAAATTCTACCATGAAGCAGTCACCCATCTAACAGGGAAGGGAGATTCTGGAAAAATATTCAAAAAGGAAAAATGGTAATTGGAAAAAATGAGTCCCTCCCCTCTATGGCTATTTTCAAGAAGCACATGTTATATGTGTATGGTTCGTGTTTAGTGCATTGCATGAATTGCTTGATTTTAGTGACTATAAAAATCCTTTCAAAGGGCTTTCTTAGTTCCACTCCCAACAATTGTTCACCAGTCTTATTTCTCACTGGGTTCCAAGTTCTTCCATTATGACTTCTATGTTCCCCAGGGTTTCCAAGAGCCTAAACCCTGCAGTAGGGGCAGAGGTTGGGGGGTCTGGGTGGGTGGGTGGGGGACTACTGCTGGCTACAGATTGGCTCTGGGGCTCAGAGTGGAGTCAACTGTGGAAATCACTATTTTGAAGTTCATTGGGGTGGGATTGTGGGGTGTTGCAGAGGCTTTGTTGAGAAGTGTTAATGTGTACAGATCTGAAATCTTGTTTAGGCCCTAGCCCATGGCTCACTGTCTTTGCCCAGTCTTCTGGCATGTCCTGTTTTGCTCATTCATCTCCCTTCCACCAGGGAGAAGTTCATGGAAAAGACCCAATCAAGCCCCAAAGGTGATTTAGTCTAGACAAGTTTGAAGCTCCCTCTCAATCCCAAGGGGCTGCAAGTTCATGCTTGTGTCAGGTCAGATACTGGCTGGGAGAGCAAAGTTGCCTCCCCTCTCAGCTGGTATAGCTGCAGATCACTATTGCTGGGTCCTGGCTCCACCTCCAGGGGGCTGAGTCAGAACTCTATAGATAGCTCATGCTCCCCTGTGGAGGGAGACACAGAGCTGGCCCTCTCCAACCTGTCCATGGAAAGGAAGGGAAAGCATTTAGCCAGGTGCACATCAATGAGTCTGTGGAACAGCTGGCGGAGGTACTTCCGGAACTTCTCGCCAACGAAGACATAGATGATGGGATTGATGCAGCAGTGTGTGAAGGCAATCACCTCTGTCACTTGTATGGCAAGGTCCAGATGTTTGCTCTGTTCACACTCATTGGTGAAAAGAGAGTCTTGGAAAGCAGAGACTAACACAGCCAGATTGTAGGGGGTCCAAAAGAGAAAGAAGATGATCATGATGACAAAAATCAGACGGACAGCTTTGGCCTTCCTCTCATTTGGTCGTCTGAGCAGAATCTTTATAATCCCTGTGTAGCAGACAATCATGACCAACAGAGGCAAAACCAGCCCCAAGATGTTCAGTTTTAGAGCCTGGAACTTTTTCCACCTTTTTAGGCTTTCATAAGGGAAGAAAAGGCTGCAGGTGTAATGAGTGATCTCCCACTGGGTCTTGGAAAATTGCCAGCCCGGAATGGATGCCAAGATGGCCAGGGCCCAGGAGACGATGCTGCTTATGATACCAAAGGTGATGGTCCGGGCCCGCAGGGAAAACACAGCGTGGACGATGGCCAGGTACCTGTCGAACGTCAGCAGGATGATGAAAAAGATCTCACTGTACAAGCCTATGTAATAAAACCCTGAGAGGAATTTGCACATGACCTCACCAAAAGCCCAGTTATCCTTCAGTTTATAGTCAATCCAGAAGGGCAGCGTGAAAAGGAAGAGCAGATCAGAAATGGCCAGGTTGAGGAGGTAGATGCTGGTCATGCTTCTGAGCCTCTTGTATTGCATGAGGACCAAGACCACCAGGATGTTGCCAACCAGGCCAGTGACAAACACCAGGGAGTACAAAGGGGGAAGCAGTTGGGCCCCAAAGGCCCTCACCTCGTTCTTCTGACACGGGGTTGAATCTCCGTAGTCGTATTCTGTGGTAATGTCATAGTCCTTTGTGGTGGTTGTTATTTCCATCCTGGCCTCTCCTATGGGTCAAGGAAAGTTGTTTCTGTGTTTACTAGACTGTTAAAGACAGTGAGCTCTGGACACCAAAAACAACGCAGTGGTTACATTTCTTCACCCACTTGACAAATGCTTATTGAGCACCTCCTGTGTACCATGTCCTGGGGACACAATGGGGAGCAAGGGAGATGTAGATCCTCTCTGCTTTTGTGTAATCTATAGTCAAATAAAGGGTGCTGGTAATAAACAAATGAGTACACAAATCATTAATTTAATTACTTTGGCAATGAGTGTGGTGAAGGACAAGTTCAGTGGGTGGAGAGCACATACAAAGGGAGATCTTACCTTGCTATTCATACTAATGCTTCCTAACCACCTCCCATGGGCTAGGCATTGGACTTAGTGTTAAAGAACCTGTGAGGAGGTGCGATTATTGTTCCTCACTGGAAAGATAATGACACAGAGGTTCAGGGTAGTTAGGAAACTTGCCCAAGGACGCGCAGCTCATGAGAGTAAGAGCTATAGCTCAAACCCAGGTATGTATTACTCTCCAGCCCATTCCTGAAACCACTGAGCTTTCCCGCCTCTGATCACGGAGTGATGACTTTGCAGCATGACTCCACAAAAGAATGTTCAAAGTGAATGGTTTTGGCTGAGAGCCAAAAACCACTAGATAGCTGGCCTTTATAGGATTTTCCCTAGCCTCTGCATTTTAGCACACCATTTCAATCCTTTCCAATCCACCTAATGAAGACCTCTTCCCAAAAGAAAAATGGACTTTGACGAAACTTACCAACTGTGTGACCTTGGACAAGGTCATTCTGTATTGTGGGGAAGTGATACTTACCTTGCAGGGCCACTGTGATGTAAGGTATCAGAAATGCACCCCCTGGCACTTAGCAGGTCCTCAGTAATATCAGGACACCTCTTTCCCTGCAGTGGCCCTTCTCTGAGGTCTGTCACCACCAGAATGTCCCAGGCTCCAGTCCTATTCTGGCCAATGTCCCCCATACCCCAGACCCTACCTGCCAGGCCTTCCTTCTCAGTAGCTAACCTGGAAAGTGAATTTTGCTTGACAATGAGGAACAATGGTAGTCTCTTCAAAGTTAACTTCATTTTGAAATTTTCAATATGCTGCCACCAATCTAAATGGATTTGACCCAAATACCAGTCAGGTAAAGTAAGTGATAACTGCATCATAACTCCCATCTTGAGCCTGGGGCTTCAGTGCTCTTCTTTTTACACTGCTTGACAGATGTTCCTGGCTTACAAAAATCACGTCTCTGCACATGACATTAATGCACATGGAGAGGGGTGGGTGTTGGGCACCCTGTCAGCTGGAAGGAGAGATATCCTGTTAGGGTGGGGAGTCAGGGACTTTCACTTCCCCTCAAATCCATTTCTGTGGTTCACTCCTTCCAGGCTGGTAGTCACTAATGAAGCTGTGTTGGCAATTTCTGATTTCTGCTCCCAACGCCTGTGCGAACGAGGGCAGGCAGCTCGGTTCTGCAGTCAGCATGTTTGGGGGGCTGGTAGGTTTACAGTGGAAGCAGCAACCAGCTTGGGAAGCACAGAGAGCAACTGGTGCAAGGCTGATCCTATAAGCCCAGTTTCTGGGGATTTTTCACTAAGGTGAGGGCAAGTCAAGCCAGCATCCTCAGGTGCCACCTTGAGTCGCCTCCTCACCTTCAAACCCCAACCCCATTAGTTGTTTCCCCAACTTGTCAGGGTACTCTGATCCTAAAGGGAGATAGGCTTATCCTAAAGAGAGATTGAGGAGAAAACAAAGGACCATGTTGCCCCCCAATCTGCCAGTCCTGCGACAGTCTGCTGCAAAAGTCTGGCCCCAAGGTCCTTGCGCAGTGGTTAGCTGTAGTCCTGGAGCCTGAAAACTTTCAGTGCCAGCTTCCTCCAGCCTGGTTGTTGGTGAAGTCTCTGAGCAGAAAAAGGGCAGTGGGTGATTGTGAAAGGACCCAGGCCCATTGATATGCTGGAGCTGGTTCATGTGAGCCAATTGTGTGCATCTCTTTCTAACTCCACATTCAGAATGTTGGTAGTTTGAAATCAACTCTGATGGGAGTATTTACAACATGGTAATTGGCAAGTGCTACAAACAAAGTCCCTTATTTTCAGGAGAGCCAGGTCTTAAACATTAACCAGTACATCACTGTCCAGGCCCCACAGTCTGGATAAGTCAGAGCTGTCCTGCTACTAAGGGTGGGGACTGAAGAGATTGGGGGTGGTGCACAGCCTGGTGGTAGGTTATGCAAAATCCTGGGAGTTTCCAGTTCTTTGGACTCTCCAAAACCCCCTGTGGAGGTACAGTTGAAGTAGGCAACTCCACGTGGCCTCCATGTCCCTGTATTATTATCTGTCATGAGATTTTCCCTACTTGACATAATTTCTGGTGACTGGATTCAGAACAAAATTCTGACTTGCCTCTTTGTTACTAGAATAGAATGAATGTGTCCCAAGAGGTCATCTGGCCAGCTCTCTGCCTTTGGATGGATGAAATCCTACCTCCTCCAAAGAAAAGTCAGCACTCTTCATTTTGAGACTCCTTAGTTCTACTTTTCTTAAGAATTGATTCAGTATATAATCACTCTTGCATCTGCAAAGTTCTTCCTAATTAATATTTCCCCCCTGTTACAAATTCTTTTTACACAATGTTTGCTTTTCCTTTCCGTAGGGAAATTTGTCAAGCAATTTCTTCTTGAATTGCTTTCCACAGAAAACATCTCGTGTCCCTTAATACTGGGCTGACGTTTGTTACTCAGTCACCAAAAACCAAACATCTAAGAAAGGTTACTTTTTAGCAAAAAAGCATTTCACATCTGAGCACCCAGTCTTTTAAATTCACCAACTCTCAGTATTGCTGTACAGAAATGATTCCTTTACAAACGCATCGGTAGGCTACTTAGTCACTTACCTGGCTCTCAAAGAATTCACCACCTTCAGGGAGATAGATAGGTAAACAAATAATATCCTACAATGTGAGTGGACTGCAGTCCCATCAGCTGCATGCACGTCTTTAAACAAGACTGCCCTAAACAATAACCGACAAGACAGAAAATAGATAAACGCCACTTACTCTGATTCCAAGAGATTTTGTCCACAAAGTCTTTGTTTCCACAGCTTAAGAGTTTATGAATTCGAAGTTCAAGGTCCTGACCAAGTAGGAAATACTTGGCTTCCTGTGTGATATAGGATTACTGGTTTTAAAGACTTTCAGAATGATAAAAACGAGGCGAAGTTCTTCTTTTTGTATGGTTAGTTGTCCATGAACGGCCACAACTCCCAGCAGTGGTCAGTTCCTGGAAGCCAAGTTTATTACAGAAATTTTCTTTGCTGGATCCACTGCACTGCTAGTCCTCTCCCTGGGAGCTCTGCCTTAAGGGAATTGGATAGGGTGGTGGTGGGTGGGGTAAGGTGGGTGAGATGAGGTGTTCCCAGAACATGTGGAGCAATCAAAGGCTGGGGATATGAGGGGCAGGGCATAGAGTTCTTGTGGCCAGCAGGCAGCCTTTTTTTGCTTTTGCTTTTTTGCATACAGAAGGATTTAAACAGGAACCCTGAGTCCTGTTCCTCAAAATGGGTCTGGCTGACGTGAGGTCAGAGAGAAGTGGCACTTCTCCTTGGTGCCTTCATCACCTCTATCTATGACTGCCCATTGTCTCTCTCCTTTCTGTTCTCCAGTACCCCCACCCCCAAAACCTCAAGGAACCTCTAGCCATTGGTTGGGTTTAGGTCTTCCCTTCTGTCTCCCCTCCCGCTTAGACAATGGTTACATTTAGGCCAGGTTCAAATCCCAGCTCCTCACTTATGACAGGAGCTAATCATTACGTCTTTCTAAGGCTCGGTTCTCCTTCTGTCAAACTGAGAATCCTGAATACTTACGCTTGTGGGAGGATGTGTGATGTCAGCCTGTGCATGAAAAACATTGCAGAGTGCCTGGCACAAGAAAATTATATGATCTTGTTGGGTTCTATTGGATTAAATTGTGTCCCCAAAAGAATATGTGGTGTAAATCCTAACCTCTATGCCTGTAGTTGTAATCCCATTTGAAGATGAGTTTTCTGTTACATTAATGAGGCAGGATTAGCGTAGGATTAGTGTAGGGTGTGTCTTGAGTCGGTCTCTTACAGACTTAAAAGGAGCAGATTACGTAAGCAGAGACGGGGGGCGGGGGGGCGGGGAAGAGAGATGATTGCCTAAGTGTAGAAGCCCAAAGGGATAAGGACCTTCCTCCAGAGCCAACAGAGAGAGGAAGACTTCCCCTTGAGGCAGCACTCTGAATTCAGACTTCTAGCCTCCTAAACTGTGAAATTAAATTTCTGTATGTTAAAACCACCACTTGTGGTATTTCTGTTATAGCAGCACTAGATCTAGGTAACAGTTTCAACTCATCAACTCATAGTGATTCCATGTGACAGAGTAGAACTGCCTCATAGGGTTTTCTTGGCTGTAATCTTTATAGAAGCAGATGGCCAGATGTTTCTCCTGCAGAGCTGCTGAGTGGATTCCATCTGCCAGCCATTCAGTTAGCAGCCAAGCACTTAACCGTTGCTCCTCCAGGGCTAATTGTGATTCTCCCCACAGCTACCAACACTTGCTCTGCCACTGAGTCTCCATTTCTTCTTCTGTAAAATGCGGACTCTCTTAACCTTTCTCATGGAATGGCTGTAAAGGGCCATTTCAGGGATCAATGTGAATGTGCTTTGAAAATATCACTTGTCCATTCAGGCTCAGTTTCCTCATCTGTAAAATGAAGGCTTTGGACAAGGTAGCCTCAGTGTCTCCTTCAACTGAGCATTCCATGAGTCTTCTGGGGTTGGGATTCCCCTCTTTGGAAGCCTGCTCATAGAGAAAATCAGTAAACCAGTTACCATCCAGTTGACTCTGACTCATGGTGACCCCATGTATGTCAGAGTAGAACTGTGCTCCATAGGGTTTTCAGTGGCTGAATTTTCTAAAGTAGATCACATGCATTTCCTCCGAGGTGCTCCTGGGCGGACTTGAACCTCCAACCTTTCTGGTAGCAGCCAAGCACATTAACCATTTGCACCACTCAGGGACTCCACCTATAGAGGGAAGAGGGAGGCAAAAGGCAA
Source organism: Dugong dugon (assembly GCA_030035585.1). NCBI lineage: Eukaryota > Metazoa > Chordata > Mammalia > Sirenia > Dugongidae > Dugong > Dugong dugon. The sequence goes on along the minus strand of CM057481.1, from coordinate 21,236,116 downwards.
CTAGATTGATAAATACAAATCTAGGCCTAGGAACTTGCCACCTTTGAGTGCAGGCAGACAGCAGGGTGTGAGGGGAGAGGCAGTGACGAGCCTTTCAAGCAGACAGACCTGCATTCAAATCCTAGGTCTGCCTTTTACTGACTTTGGATGTTATTTAAGCTCTCTAGTGTCTCTTTCTTCTTCTGTAAAATGAGTAGAGAGGATTAAATGAAATAATACACACACACTACACATATATATGATTTAGCATAGTGCTTGAGACATTAAAGAACCCTGGTGGTGGAGTGGTTAAGAGCTATGACTGCTAACCAAAAGGTCAGCAGTTTGAATTCACCAGGTGTTCCTTGGAAACCCTGTGGGGCAGTTCAACTCTGTCCTATAGGGTCACTATGAGTTGGAATTGACTCAACAGCAACTGATTTTTTTTTTTAATCTTAATTTGGGTTTCTCCAGAAGCAAATCCTGAGATGAGGATTCAGGTACAAGTAGTGTATTTGTAGGAGATCCCAGGAAAGGGACCCCACTGAAGGGGAGGGGACAGTGGGCCAGGGAGGGGAAGAAGCCAATAAGGGGAGTGTTATCAAGCTACTTACCACCATGGGCAAGTGGAGCTCAGCCCTGCTAGGGAACGCATGGAGACACCTGGGAGTTATTCCAAGCAGGGGGTGGGAGGAGTAAGGAAACTTGGGCATTTATCCCTCGCATCCTGCCCACTCATCACTGGCTGAGGGCTGCTTTTTGCGGTATTCCCTGGCTTCCAGCCTGCCCTGCATGCTTTCCAGCCGGCTCCCCAGGCAGAACGATTGCGTTTGCAGGAAGCAGCCCATAGAGGTGTATTTTGAGGCATGCAGCGCACAGCATGGGCAGCTCCTCTGGTCCCAGTAAGTTCAAGTGCGTGCCAGTCAGAACAGCAGTGCTCCCAGTCCTACACCCACTAGCCAAACTGGGGACATTGACAAACTGATCACCTCCCAGCGCTGCCCTTACAGTAGGAAATGGGGAACCTACATGTGCCTGGGCAATTTGTAGCACTTTGTTGACAGGTTGTTGTTGTTGGGTGCCATTGAGTCGCTTCTGACTCATAGTGACCCTATATACAACAGAACGAAACACTGCCTGGTCCTATACCATCCTCATAATTGTTGTTATGCTTGAGCCCATTGTTGCAGCCACTGTGTCAGTCCATCTTGTTGAGGGTCTTCCTCTTTTTTGCTGACCCTCTACTTTACCAAGCATGATGTTCTTCTCCAGAGACTGGTCCCTCCTGGTAACATGTCCAAAGTATGTGAGATGAAGTCTCACCATCCTTGCTTCTAAAGAGCATTCTGGCTGTACTTCTTCCAAGACAGATTCGTTCATTCTTTTGGCAGTCCATGGTATATTCAATATTCTTCACCAACACCGTAATTCAAAGGCATTGATTCTTCTTTGGTCTTTGCTATTCATTGTTCAGCTTTCACATGCATAGGAGGCAATTGAAAACACCATGCCTTGGGTCAGGCCTCTCTACTCATTTGGGTTAGTCTTTAAAGTGACATCTCTGCTTTTGAACACTTTAAAGAGATCTTTTGCAGCAGATTTGCCCAATGCAATGTATCTTTTGATTTCTTGACTGCTGTTTCCATGGGGGTTGATTGTGGATCCAAGTAAAATGAAATCCTTGACAACTTCAATCTTTTCTGTTTATCATGATGTTGCTTATTGGTCCAGTTGTGAGGATTTTTGTTTTCTTTATATTGAGGTGTAACCCATACTGAAGGCTGTAGTCTTTGATCTTCATCAGTAAGTGCTTCAAGTCCTCTTCACTTCAGCAAGCAAGGTTGAGTCATCTGCATATCGCAGGTTGTTAATGAATCTTCCTCCAATCTTGATGCCCCGTTTTTCTTCACATAGTCCGGCTTCTTGCATTATTTGCTCAGCATACAGACTGAATAAGTATGGTGAAAGAATACAGCTCTGAGGTACATCTTTCCTTACTTTTTCCTGGAGGGTTAGTTTCCGAAAAGACCAGAGGGTTGTGAGAACTGCCTCTTTGTTGGTGGTGTCTAAGGTGAGAGACATGCTTACGGCCATTATATCTCATCCTTAATTGGCCTTCCCTCTCTGCTCTAGGTTTTTGTGGTACTCAAGCCAGGGAGAGGACACACGAGGCAAATGAACATACTCTTTTACTGATCCAATATTTATTGGGTACTTGCGAGGTGCTGGACACTGTGCTCCTAGTAGGGATACAGCAGTGACTGAGAAAGGCAGGCACCTTCTTTGAGAGCTCACATCTTAGCGAGGATCACAGACAACCCAACAAGTCACTACAATAAGGAACAATTTATATATGAACAATTGTATGGGAAGTGCTCTGGGCCATGAAAGTGTGTACCTGGGGTGGGAAGGAAACTTAATATGGGGGTCAGGGACTCCTCTAGCCCAGTGGTTCTCAAAGTGAGGTCCTGGACCAGCAGCATCTGCACTGCCTGGGAACTTGCTAGTGATGCAAATTCTTGAGTCCCACCCCAGACCTACTGCATCAGAAACTCTGGGGGTGGGCCCTGCAATCTGTGTTTTAACAAGACCTCCAGATGATTCCGATGTATATTCAAGTTTGAGAGCGATGGATCTAGATTTTAGCTGGGACTTTGGTCCAAATCGCACGTGATCTCTCCCTAGGAGAGCTGGGCTAGATGGGACATGAGCTGGGAAGACTTCTTTCACTTTTTAGTTTGAGTCCTGAACATGAGACTGTTCAGTGGCCTGCTCTGTCTCCTCTTCCCTGAAGCCCACACCCAGGTCCCCCATGGCCTTTCAATGGTGAGAGGCAATTTCCTCAGCAGATGTGTGCACATATGCACACACACACACACATACAAATATCTTACTGCAGCATATGTGTAAAATGGATGAGAGTGGAGAAAGACAAGAGGGAAACCAGAAAAGAAGGCTGACCTGGCCCCCATCCATTTCTCTTTGGGGTCCCTGGCTCCTTTCACTAAAAGCCTTCAGTGTGCACTTAAACCTGCCATTTGTCCTTGACCCATCCAGTTGTGTCTCTTCTTTGGGGTGAAGGGGCAGGGGTAGGAAGCTGTGATCATGCCAGAGAGGCTGGAATGGAAGTCCAACACAGGGCTGCATTTACCCCAGGACAGCGTTCCACCTAGCTCTGGCCAAGGCAGGGGAAGAAATGCAAGGTATCCTGCCAGAGGCAGGCTTGGATGGCTGCACCTGGAACACTGGAGAGCCCATTGGCTGGGCTTTCCTCTGGATTCACCTCATACTCAATTGCTGGGCCTACCTTCCTGAAATGCACGCTCTCCAAATCAGTGAGGTGGGGGACTGTGGAGCCAGGGACCATTGGGAAAATTGTCCATGGAAACAATCACCAGATTATCATCTCTATAAGATTGATAAGCCTACTAGGTTCTAGGCCCAGACGATTACAATTTAAGCCTGAGAAGAGGTGGTTCAAGGGGTGGAAGGAGATAAGTAAAACACTGCTTCTTCAGTTTGGTTGCACATAGAATTACCTGGGGAGCTTTAAAAAATACTACTGCCCCACCCCAGATATTCTGATTTGCTTGGTCTGCAGTGCAGCCTGGACCTTGGAATTCTAATATGCACAAAATTTTGAGAAACTAGAACCACTGACCTAGGCAATAGTTCTCAAACCTTAACATGCATCAAAATCTCCCCTACCAGAAAACAAAACCAATTCCAACTGATAGTAACCCCATATGCTATAGAGGAGAACTGTGCTCAGGGTTTTCGTGGCTGTAATCTTTCATAAGTAGATCACCAGGCCTTTCTTCCAAAGTGTCTCTGAGTGGGTTCGAACTGCCAACCTTTACAGTTAGTAGCCCAGTGCTTAACTTTGTGACCCGTGATACATACAGTGTACCACCAACTTTTTCCAACTGTCAGGTTCTTTGGTAGTATACTTTTACCACTGAAAGAATTTGTTGCCCTCCAGTGGGAACTTGCGTAATGGTGAAAGACGAAAGAAACATTAATTGAAGCAAAATAGCTGGGGTATGAGGCTTGCAAGTAAGATAATGCAACCAGGAAGTGTGACTGGGTAAAAATTTTATGTCTTTTGGCTTTGGTACCCCTAGATAAGTCTTGTAATCATATTTATGGTTTCCTATGGAACCCTGGTGGTGCAGTGGTTAAGAGCTCAGCTGCTAAACAAAAGGTCAGCAGTTCGAATCTATCAGCTGCTCCTTGGAAACCTATGGGGCAGTTCTACTCTATCTTCCAGGGTCACTATGAGTTAGAATCAACTCACTGGCAACTGGTACCACTAGAGAGGCCTGGTGGGTTTGGTTTTAGGGTTTTTTGCATTGTATTTGGAAAATCAGAGATTTCCCATGTAACTTAATGGAAGTTTCCATGAAATACATCAGCAACCAAGGTCCAGAGCTACAGATGAGCACCTGCTAATTATGGATTTTGAGAACCTTAAAAGTTCTGTAGTAACCATGTAGTACCAGATAATATTTCTCAAAATCCATATTACCAACCAAAAATTTAAACACCCTCCATGACTAAGCATGCTTCTATTAACGAAAACACATGGTATCGAAAGAAAGAAAAAGAAAAGAAAAAAAATTCAAAGCAGAAAATTATTGGGTCTTGAAAGGGTTAACTGAGCCAACCAAGGACTCCTATCCTACTAGAGGGCTTGTTAAAACAAAGACTGCAGGGCCTCACTTCCTTAGATTCAGTAGATCTGGGAAAGGGGTCTGAGAATCTGCATTTCTAAAAAGGTTTAAGAGCCATTGGTCTAAAAGAATTCCCTCACATATAATTTTTTTTTAAATTGTACTTCAGGTGAAGGCTTACGGAACAAATAGTTTCTCATGAAACAGTAGTATGCATATTGTTTTATGACATTGGTTAACAACCCCACAACATGTCAACCCTCTCCCTTCTCAACTTTTTTTTTTTTGTGGTGAAAATATACATAGCCAAAGATACATCATTTCAAAAATTTCTACATGCACAGTTCAGTGACATCGACTATGCTCTTCCAATTGTGCTGCTATTCTCACTGTAGATGAAGGCTTACAGAACAATATAGTTTCCCATTTAACAGTTAGTACACATGTTGCCCTATGACAATGGTTAACAACCTCACATCAACACTATCCTTACTCAACCTTGGGTTCCCTATCACCAGCTTTCCTGTCCCCTTCTGCCTTCTGGCCCTTGTCCCTGGACTGCAGTGCCTCATTAGTCTCATTTGGTTTTATCGGGCTGTCCACTCCCCGGCTGAACGGTGAACCTCAGAAATGACTTCACCACTGAGCTAGAAGGGTGTCTGGGGGCCATACTGACTTATTTCACTCAGCATAATGTCCTCCAGTTTCATCCATGTTATGAGATGCTTCACAAATTCATCATTGTTCTTTCTCGTTGCGCAGTACTCCATTGTGTGTATGTACCATAGTTTATCCGTTCACCTGTTTATGGACATCTAGGTTGTTTCCATCATTTTGCTATTGTGAACAATGTTGCCATGAACATAGGTGTACATGTCTATTTGAGTAATGACTCTTATTTCTCTAGGATATATTCCTAGGAGTGGGATTGCTGGATCGAATGGTATGTCTATTTCTAGCTTTCTGAGGAAGCACCATATCATTTTCCAAAATGGTTGTATCATTTTGCATTCCCACAGGCAGTGCATAAGAGTTCCCATCTCCCCGCAGCCCCTCCAACATTTACTATTTCCAGTGTTTTTGATTTGTGCCAGTAATGCCGGGGTGAGATGGTATCTCACTGTGGTTTTAATTTGCATTTCTCTAATGGCTAGTGATCATGAGCATTTCCTCAAGTGCCTGTTGGCCATTTGAATGTCTTCTTTGGTGAAGTGTCTGTTCATTTCCTTTGCCCATTTTTTAATAGGATTGTTTTGTCTTTTTGTTGTAGAGGTGTTGGATTTTCTTGTAGATTATGGAGATTAGACTTTGTCTGACTTGTACTGTCCAAAAATTTTTTCCCAGTCTGTAGGTTCTCTTTTTACTCTTTTGGTGAAGTCTTTTGAAGAGCATAGGTGTTTGATTTTTAGAAGATCCCAGTTATCTAGCTTATCTGTTGGGTTTTGTGCGTTGATGGTTATGGTTTGTATCCTGTTAATGCCATGTATTTAGGCCTGTAGTGTTGGTCCTATTTTTTCTTCTATGAACTTTATAGTTTTAGGCTTTATATTCAGGTCTTTGATCCATTTTGAAGTAGTCTTTGTATACAGTGTGAGGTATCGGTCCTGTTTCATTTTTTTGCAAATGGATATCCAGTTTTGCCAGCACCATTTGTTAAAAAGACTGTCTTTTCCCAGTTAATGGACTTTGGGCCTTTGTTGACGATCAGGTGACCGTAGGTGGATGGATTTACATCTGGGTTCTCAATTCTGTTCCATTGGTCAATGTGTCTGTTGTTGTACCAGTACCAGGCTGTTTTGACTACTGTAGCTGTATAGTAGGTTCTCAAGTCAGGTAGTGTGAGTCGTCCAACTTTATTCTTCTTTTTCAGTAGTGCTTTACTTATTTGGGGCTTCTTCCCTTTCCATATAAAGTTAATGATTAGTTTTTCCATCACTTTGAAGAATGTTGTTGGTATCTGGATCGGGATTGCGTTGTATTTTTAATTGCTTTGGTTAGAATTGCCATTTTCACAATGTTGAGTCTGCCTATCCATGAGCATGGTATGTTTTTCCATTTATGTAGATCCCTTTGGGTTTCATGCAGTAGTGTTTTGTAGTTTTCTTTGTACAGGTCTTTTACATCCCTGGTCAGATTTATTCCTAAGTATTTTATCTTTCTAGGGGCTATTGAAAATGGTATTGTTTTCCTGATTTCCTTTTCATCATTCTCCTTACTGGTGTATAGGAATCCAACTGATTTTTGTATGTTTATCTTGTATCCTGCTACTCTGCTGAATCTTTCTATTAGTTCCAGTAGATTTCTTGTGGATTCTTTAGGGTTTTCTATGTATAGTATCATATCATCTGCAAACAGTGACAGTTTAACTTCTTCATGACCAATTTGGATGCCCTTTATTTCTTTTTCTTGCCTTATTGCTGTAGCTGGAACTTCCAGCACAATGTTAAATAGGAGTGGTGATAAAGGGCATCCTTGTCTTGTTCCTGTTCTCAAGGGGAGTGTTTTCAGCCTCTCTCCATTAAGAATGATGTTGGCCATTGGTTTTGCATAGATGCCCTTTATTATGTTGATAAATTTCCCTTCTATACCTATTTTATTTAGAGCTTATATCAGGAATGGGTGTTGGACTTTGTCAAATGCCTTTTCTGCATCAATTAAGATGATCATGTGATTCTTTGTTTCCTTTAATTTGTGTGGTGGATTACATTGATTGATTTTCTAATGTTGAACCATCCTTGCATACCTGGTATGAATCCTACTTGGTCGTGGTGTATTATTTTTTTGATATGACGCTGAATTCTATTGGCTAGAATTTTGTTCAGAATTTTTGCATCTATATTTATGAGAGGTATTGGTCTGTAATTTTCTTTTTTAGTGACATCTTTGGCTGGTTTTGGTATCAGCGTTATCCTGGCTTCAGAGAATGAACTTGGAAGTGTTGCTTCCTTTTCTATGCTCTGAAATAGTTTGAGTAGAACTGGTAGAAGCTTTTCTGTAAATGTTTTGTAGCATTCTCCAGTGAAGCCATCTGGGCCAGGGCTTTTTTTGGTTGGGAGTTTTTTTATTATCTTTTCAATCTCTTCTCTTGTTATGGGTCTGTTCAGATTTTCAACATCACTTTGTTGTAGTTTGGGCAGGTAGTGTGCTTCTAGAAATGTATCCATTTCCTCTAGTTTTCAAACTTGTTGGAGTATAGTTTTTCATAATATTCTATTATAATCCTTTTTATTTCTGTTGGTTGTATTGTAATGTCCCCCATTTCGTTTCTTATTTGGGTTATTTGCAGCCTCTCCTGTTTTACTTTTGTCAGTCTGGCCAGTGGTTTGTCGATTTTGTTGATTCTTTCAAAGAACCAACTTTTGTTTTTGTTGATTCTTTCTATAGTTTTTCTGTTCTCTATTTCATTTATTTCTGCTCTGATCTTTACTATTTCCTTTCTTCCAGTGGCTGTGGGCTTTTTTTGTTGTTCTCTTTCTATTTGTTTGAGTTCTGTAGTTAATGTTTTGATTTTGTCCCTTTCTTCTTTTTTGATATGTGCGTCTATTGCTATAAATTGTCCTCTGAGGACTGCCTTTGCTGTGTCCCAAAGGTTTTGGTATGATGTGTTTTCATTTTCATTTGATTCTAGGAATTTTTTGATTCCGTCTCTAATTTCTTCTATTACCCAGTGATGTGTAAGCAGGGTATTATTCAGTTTCCATGTAGTTGATTTTTTTTCCTTGCTCTTTCTGTTGTTAATTTCTACCTTGGTGGTCAGAGAAGATACTTTGAATTATCTCAGCGTTTTGGATCTTGTTGAGGATTGTTCTGTGGCCTAATATGTGGTCTATTCTGGAGAAAATTCCATGTGCATTGGAAAAGAATGTGTACTTTGCAGTGGTTGGATGGATTGTTCTATATATGTCTCTGAGGTCCTGTTGGCTGATTGTGCCCTTTAGGTCTTCTATATCTTTGCTGAGTTTCTTCTTAGTTGTTCTGTCCTTTACTGAGAGTGGTGTGTTGAAGTCTCCTGCTATTATTGTGGAACTGTCAGTTTCTCTTTTCAGTGTTGTTAGAGTTTATTTTATGTATTTTGAAGCCCTGTCATTCGGTGTGTAGATGTTTATTATGGTTATGTCTTCATGATGGATCATCCCCTTAATCATTATATAGTGTCCCTCTTTGTGTTTTATGGTGGATTTTGTTTTAAAGTCTATTTTATCTGAGATTAGTATTTTCACACCTGCTCTTTTTTGGTAGTTTTTAGCTTGATATTTATTTTTCCAACCTTTGACTTTTAATAAATTCACATCTTTGTTTCTAAGGTGTGTCTCTTGTAGACAGCATATTGATGGATCCTGTTTTCTTATCTATTCTGTCACTCTCTGTCTCTTTATGGGTGCATTGAGTCCATTTACATTCAGTGTAATTATTGATAGACGTGAGTTTGTTGCTGTCATTTTGTAGTGCTTTTTTTTTTGTGGTGCTGATGTTTTCTTTGTTCTTCTTCCTCTCCTGTGCTGTTACTTTTGTTTGTGGATTTTTTTTTTCATTTCTTTAGTTTTTGCTGAGACTTTAAGTTTTTTCTCTTTATTTTAATGAGTATGTTTGTTAACTTTTCTTTGTGGTTACCAGGAATTTTACCCTTATCTTTCTAAGTTTGAAGCAGTCTATTATTACTTGCTATCACCTTGCCTTCCTCTCCATTAGAAGGTTCTATACCTATGCCGTTTATTCCCTCTTTCATTGTTGTGATGTTGTTGTCATCCATCAATTGACTGCTCTGATTCCCTGTTGTATCTCTTTTGGTTTTGGATAGTCCTTGAGAGTTCATTTCCTAGATTGGTATCTGGCTGGTACGATCCTGTGTCCTAGTTTCTGCCTGTGAGCTGAAGTTGTTTGTTGTCAGATAGAAGAACTCCCTTTAATAATTCTTGTAAGTTTTGTTTGGTTGTTACATATTCACTTTATTTCTGTTTATCTGGAAATCACTTAATTTCACCATCATATTTGAATGAGAGTTTTGCAGGATATGTTATTCTTGGCTGGCAATTTTTTTCTTTCAGGATTTTATATATGTCATCCCATTGCCTTCTTGCCTGCATGGTTTCTGCTGAATAATCTGAGCTCAGTCTTATTGTTTCTCCTCTGTATGTGACTTCTTGTTTTTCATGAGCTGCTCTCAGGATTCTTTGTTTGTCTTTGGTTTGGAGAGTGTGATTATGATACGCCTTGGTAATTTTCTCTTGGGGTCTATCCTATACGGGGTTCGCTGAGCTTCTTGGATGGCCAGCTTTTCATCTTTCATGATACTGGGGAGGTTTTCTGTCAGCAGTTCTTCAATGATCCTCTTCATGTTTTCTGTTTTCTCCCCCTGTTCTGCAACTCCAATTTCTGGCAAATTTTTTTTACTGTTGAGTGTATCCCACATAACCCTCAGGGTCTCTTCATTTTTCTTTGTTCTTTTTTCTGAGTTTTCCTGAAACAGAGTTGTATCCAAGTGTTTGTCTTCAGTTCCACTGATCCTGTCTTCCACCGTTTCAGATCTGCTTCTCAGCCCTTCTGTGACATCTTCCATTTCTGAAATCTTGTTGTTTATGTTTTGGATTTCTAATTGTTGTTTTTGTATAATTTCTAGTTGTGAATTTATTTTGGCATTTTGTTCCTGCATTATTTACCTGAATTCTTCCAGTTTTTTGTCTGTATTTTCCATGAATTTGTCTATTTTTTTCCTCATTTTTGTCTGCTTTTTGCTTTGAATTCCCTATCAGGTAGTTCTAGTGCCTTTTCTTCTGCTGAAAAGTCATCTAGTGTTTTATTTTGGATGCCTACTGGAACCATCCTGTCCTGTTTTTGTAAATGTTTTGATATTGTCTGATGTCTTTGGGGCATTCAGTAGTTATTTTTCTCATTTATTGATGGTAGATTTGTTTGTTTTGTCCTTTTTTAAAAAAAAATTTTGGCTATGCCTGAGCAGGCGGGCTGTGTGTTCTTTGTTGTTTGCCCATCTGTGGGCACAATACTTTTTGCCTCTTTCTTCTATTGGCAGTGTCAATCACTCAGATATGGTATGGCAGGGTAGGTCTAGCTGAAAAGGAGTTACTTGGAAGGGATGTTTGTGACATTTACTACAGCCACCAAGGCAGGTGGGTAATCAGTGCAGGGCAGGTTCCAATAGGTTGTGCCTGTGCTGCTTGGTGGTGTGATGTTAAGCGCATGGTGCAGGTAGTCAGGGTGTAGTGGGGAGATTGTTATGTGTGGAGCTAAGATGGATATGGGAGAGAGGAGAGAGGAACAGGAGCCAAAAACATACAAACAAACAAAAAAAGAATGCTAGGGGAGCTTGCCGTTGGAGTGGAGAGATGAGAGACTATGAAATGGAGAAAAACAAAAAGGGGACGAGGAAGAAGAAAGAAAAGAATGAATAAATAAAAATCGGAAAGGGAAGAGAACAGCAAAGCTCCTAGGGATCCCACCGGTGTGACTATAAGGTCTGGGGAAGTTGTTCTCAGGTGTTGCAGTACAGCCTGGCTAGAAGGTGTAGATGTATACAAAGCCAGGTATTCAGGGAACAGAAAGAGAATGACAATATAGACAGACGAGAAACTGAGTAATGAAGAAAGACTAAAAGGGAAAAAGAGGGAAAAGAAAACAAAACAAATTTAAGAAAAAAAGAACAAGAAATGCCCCCTAAAAAAACATAAAAAAAAACCAACAAAAAAAAGAAACTCCCTCAGGGATCCCTCTGCACTTCTGTGCAAGCTGAGGGGGTAAGTTCCAAGCCATGCAGCACTGCCTGGCAAGAACGGGCTCCCAACTCAAGAAAAGGAAAAGAAAACAAACAAACAATTCAAAACAAACAAATGAACAAAAGTCCCGGGATCCCACCATAGCAGCAACCCAGACCAGGAAGCATTCCTCACTTGAACGGAGCTCCGCAGCCCCTCAGGAAGAAGCAAAGATGGCACACGGAGCAAGGTATTTGAGCGAAAGGAGGGGGAGGTGGTGAGAGGTAAGGAAGAAATCAAAAGAAGTGGAAAAAAAGCAACATCAGCAGCCAACAAATGGCACTCAGAGAGCCAGCTAGTGCGGACGGGTGGAATCCAAGCAGCCAGTGCTTCCTGGACAAGAGATTGTGGCCATGGGAAGCAGAGGAGGCCGAGTGGGGGTGAAGAAGTGTGCAGGGTGGGAAAGCGTATTTTGCAAATTACCGGTTGTTTTGTCTCCCGCTGGAAGCTCCGTGAAGCTGCTTTCTCATACCCCCTGTTTGCTGGTCTCCGATAGGAGTCCAAGATGACGGATCCACGCTGAGTTAGCTGATCGGGGACCTCTGCATGAATCTCTCCTCGCTGTCTGTTCTCTGTCAGTTTTCTCACTCCATTTGGTGCTTGGCTGAGTTCTTTATCTCTTCATTTGATGTTTAGGGTTTCAGGTTTGTTGTTTTCTCTGTTCGGCTTAGGTTTTGGATCTTTGCTGTGGAGGGACGGCATGGTGCTTCTGCCTAGAGCGCCATTTTGCTGGAAGTCCTGTTTTCTTTTTTTAAGAAGAAAAAAAGTACAAAGTGAAAAGTAAGTCTTCGTAACCCTGACCTCTATTTCCCCTGTTCCTCTTCCCAGAAGAAGCAACAGGTACTGGTTTCTTGTGTCACTTTATACATACACACACTCACACAATACACACTCTTACACATACAATCTCATACATAAACTTATGTGCGCATGCACACACATTCCTCTTTTGACACAGATGGGTGCATATGCTGCACAGTGTTTTGCATCTTGCTTTGTCGCTGAAGTGCTTATAGGGAGATTGTTCTCTATCAGCACACTGGAATGGGCAAATGACCCCAGCCTCCCACTGCAGAGGGAGCAGATAGAAACACTGGTAAGGTGCACACCTGAAGAGTCTAACCTTGAGTTTGTCTAAGATTCTGATTCCTTAATTTTATATCCCCTCCTGAGTCAACACCTGGCCTGCTGGCCTTGCCTCTTCTACTTCACATACTTCTCTTTGCATCCTGCACACTTCATCTATGAAATCTTATCTTGACCTTGCCCTGTTTCTACTTCCTCTTTCCTGATTCAGTCTCAACATCCCAGAAACCTTATGTCCTGATTTAGCCCAGACAGCCAGGGGCCAAGTACCTTGGCTACTTGGAGCCGGGTTATCACTGAGGCAAACCTTTCAGGCTCAACTGCTATCTAAACAGGTAAATTCCCAAGAGTGGGGATGATATCATGACCCTGGAGACCTCTCTGTGGCCAAATCCTGGTACACAATATCTGGCAACATGGCAAAAGAGGAAGCTTATGATCCCAGGTCATTTCTAGGACACGGAAGCCAGATTGGTGAGATACTCAAGTGTCCCATAGATGTACAAGCTGGGCTGTGGGAGACATACAGGCTCTGAGACAATAGCCCCATCCAACACCACCTCACTCCATGCCACTGTCATTCTACCCCACCTAACCATCCTACCCTTGTTCAGTGGTAGAATTCTCGTTTTCCATATGGGAGACCTGGACTTGATTCCTGACCAATGCACCTCATGTGTAGCCACCACAAGTCTCTCAGTGGAGGCGTGTGTGTTGCTATGATGCTGAACAGGTTTCAGCAGAGCTTCCAGACTAAGACAGCTTAGGAAGAAAGGCCTGGAGATCTACTTCCCAAGAAATCTGCCAGTGAAAAACCTGTGAATCACAACGGTCTGATCCTGTTGTGCATGGGGTTTCGCCATGAGTCAGGACCCAACTTGATGGCAGCTGACAACAACAACCTTCCTATATAAGTCCTACCACTTTGTCTAATTTTCTTCCTCAGCCTCTCTTTCTACCCTACCCACTTCCTCACCCCATATTTCTTCTGTCCAGGTGGTCATCTTTCCTCCTAAGCCCTGCCTCTTTTTGCCTCTTTGTCCTCTGATGTCTCCCAGGCTGACTCTTGCCCTCCAGCATTCTACAAACCCAACCTGACAAAACAAAGGGAAGCGTCCCGTAGTCATTTGCCCCCCCTCTGTCCTGCCCAACAGCCCCATTGTGCTGGGTTATATCTCAAAATGAAAGAGGATATTGGACACATTGTGTCAGATCCCTCTCGCCCTGCAAGGCTTATCCAAGAGACCATCTCCTTCAAGAACCCTTCCCAATCCTTTGCAACAGGAAGTCATCAAGGAGAGGCAGATGCTGTAGCATAGAGGTTTTTAAGTTTTTTTTGGGGGGTGGGGTGGGGGTGGAGTTTGAGGGAAAATCTCTTTGTTTAGGCCTAATGGTATGGGTTGGACACTTTGACAAAATATAACACAGCAACTAACTCAAAAATAGCGCAAAAAATAAGAAACCATTACTTTCTCACAAACTTAGATAGTAGCGCTGGTTTGTTATTACTCTCTCTAACATCCTCCTGTAATATATCATGATGATTTCACTGTCCACGTATGTTTCTATTAGACTTTGTGGTATAGCAAACAACCCCAAGACTTAAGGGCTTGAAACCACAGTGACTATTTCTCAAGGTTCTGTGGGTTGGCAAGGCAGTCCAAGATGTTCTTACTCCCAGGTCTGGCAGTGGTGCTGACTGTGGGCTAGGGGGCATCATTCTCCTCCCTGTGGCCTCTTGTCCTCCAGTAGGCTAGAGTGGCTTCCTTGCATGGTGGTCTCAGGCCAGCATCACAAAAGTGGAAGCCACACAGCATCCTAAGGCATAGCCTCAGGAGTCACATAATGTCACTTCAGGGGCATTCTGTTGGTCAAAGTCACAAGGCTAGGCTAGATTCAAGAAGTTGGGAAATAGAATCTACCTTTTTAGGAGGAGCTATCAACACACTGCAAAGGGCTGTGCAGGCTGGGAGGAATTTGAGGCCATATTTTACCCTCTACCACAATGCACGGGATTCCTCCAGCACCCTAGCCAAGGAGTTCCTTGAATTCCTCCACACTAGTGGTCTTGTCTTCCTCATACCTCAGCCACTCACTCTCTTGATTGTAACTCCTGGATAGTGCCCTTGCCAATATCTCTAGCCTTTCATAATCTCAGTTCCAGGCATCCCAGCCTCTGATCACATCTCCTACCTTTACTGCTCACATCCTATAGCGCCTCAACCCCAGCAGTTCTTTGGCCCCAGTGAGACCTATAGTCTGTTGACATTTCAATTTTTCACTGACCTCAGCCCCTTCATGAACTCAGTTCCCACCATATTAAAGTCTATGGTCCATCATTACAGTCCCTCCCTTGCACGCGCCCTCAACTCCTTTGTTCTTTTCTGATCTTGTTGTGTCCACTTGGCAAGATCCCAATCCTGGTTAGATCCTACTCCCCACCTACTTGGTGCTTATACCAGTGCAGTTGGGTATGGCTGGAGAAAATCACACAACCATGCTGACTAGGACTATTTTAAATTAATGATAAACCAAAAGCCAAACCCATTGCCGTCAAGTCGATTCTGACTCATAGCGATCCTATAGGACACAGTAGAACTGTCCTATAGGGTTTCCAAAGCTGTGAATCGTTACAGAAGCAGACTGCCACATCTTTCTCCTGCAGAGCAGCTGGTGAGTTTGAATGGCTGACCTTTCGGTTAGCAGCCCAGCTCTTAACCACTGCGCCACCAGGGCTCCTTAAATTAATGGTAGCCATATTCAAAAGGTCCTTTGTGCACAGCCATCAACTGCATTTGCCTCTCTCAGATATTATTTCACAACTCCTGCTTTTTCCTTAAAGAGCCCTGGTGGTGCAGTGGTCAAACGCTTGGCGGCTAATCGAAAGGTTAGTGGTTCGAACCTACCAGCCACTCCGCAGGGGAAAGATGTGACAATCTGCTTCCATAAAGATTACAGCCTTGGAAACCCTATGGGGCAGTTCTAATCTGTCCTTTAGGGTCGCTATGAGTCAGAATTGACTTGATGGCAATGGGTTGTTTCTTTTTTTGTTTTGTTTTTGTTTTTTGTTTTGATTGCTTTTTCCTTAAACTTCTAACACCACCTCTCTCACCCTCATTCTTAGTTGACGACCTTGTTCCCTACTTCACCAAGAAAATAGAAGCTATCAGAAGACTCTCTACAACCTCCCACCTCCCCCTCTAGCCACCTATCCTTTTCTGGGCCCTTCTACTCTGTTCCCTCCTGTTACATGGATGGACTTTCCACACTCCTATCTACATCCAATCCTTCCACTTTGCACAGACTCCCAACCACTCTCGCCCACTCAAGGACATCATTCCAGCAACTTTTTTTTTTGGTATCATCAGTTTCTCCTGCTCTACTGCATTATTCCCATCAACATACACTCATGCCGTGACTTCTCCCATCTTAAACAATCAAATAAGCAATTCTCCCCTGATTTCATGTCCATCTCCAGTCACTGCTCCATTTTCCCACTCCTCTTAACAATAAACTTGTCTCCATCTCCACTTCTCTCACACTTTCCTGAGCCCACTTCACTGAAATTGCTCTTGTCAAGGTCACCAGTGGCCTCCATGTGGTTAAATCCAATGATCAATTCTCAGGCCTCATTGTACTTGACTGCTCAGCGCATTTGAAACCATTATCATTCCTTCTTCCTTGACACACTCTCTTCACATGTGTAGAACACCACACCTTCCTGGTTTTTCTCTTATTTCTCTTTCTCAATTTCCATTGTTGGTTCCGGCTCAATGCCTCCATCTCTTTGCATTATCCAGGGCTCAGTCCTTAAACCTCTTTTCTTTCTCTCTATACTTACGCCTTTGGTGGCATCATTCACTCAATGGCTGCAATTGTCATATTCATGCTGAAGATGACCAAATACATATCTCCAGCCCTACTATCCTCCCTCAACTCCAGATTCACATGCAACAGTCTGCTCAATGTCTCCACTTGGGTTTCTCAAAAGGCATCTCAAATCAAACTCCTGATCTTTCCCCCAAACTTTTTTTGTCCCCGTCATTCTCACTTAGAGGTAAATGGCAACTCCATCCTTTTATTCCTCCTACCAAAATCTTGTGGTGAAAGTTGACTCAACTCTTTCAAACCCCATGTGGAATCCATCTGCAAAACCTATTGGCTCTCTCTTCAAAAATATAAAGAATCCAACCCTTTCTCACTGCATTCACTGTCTCCAGCTTGGCCCAAGCCACTCAAGACCAAACCGGGTCAACATGAGTCAGAATCAACTTGAGGGCAACTGGTTTACTACCTGTAGAAATCATCTTTCATGAAAACACAATATGTAAAACAGATAAAAGTGGAGCTCTTCCAGCTAAAGTGAGAGGGGGGACCCTTTCTCATTCAGGCCCTTCTCTTTGCCCCCAACTTGCCCCCCTCTATGTTGCAGCCTTTGAAATATTCTCCAGAGTATGAATTAGGGAAAGCTTACTTTTGGGGTTTTAAAAGACAGAAACATTACCAGGTATGGATGAAGCAGAGGTCCATCTAGAAACTGGTGGCCAGAGAGAGTTTCAGTCTCAGCCCAGCCCTGGCAGGAGAAGCACCTGCAGCCACTGTGTACACCAGCTGGCAGGCAGCTGGTGGCACCGAGGACAAGAATGGGCACACCCTGGGGTCAGATCTACAGCAGTGACACATGCAAAGTGGGATGAAGGTGTCTTCTCTAAACATGGGGTGGCCTTGGACACTACCTTAACAGGTTCTGTGAGAAAACAGACACTTGAGAGATGGCTTCTTTGCAGTGAAACCACAGACAGCCCCTCCTCTTGCCTCTCCAGCAAGCAGAGGACAATGAATGCAGCAGGATGGAGACTGGGTGAAACGGGGGAAAGCACCTTCTTGCAGTTCTTTTGCCACAGGGAGGTGCGCAGCAGGAAATGGACACTGGGGGGCAGGATTTGAGAGCCTAAGAACACAGAGCACAGTGTCCACTCCCAGGCTCCTCACTCCCTCCCTCACATGCACATCCTCTCCCTGCTGCTTCCTGCTGGCAAAGCCCCAGAGCAGGGCCACAGAGCCACAAGAGGTGGTGCCGAGGGCTGCTGGCCAGATCCTGGTAGGCCCCTGAACAAAACACCCACAAAACCTGGATAGTTCTTCTCATGGTTTGAGCCTAGTGGGGAGGTAGGGAAGAATGAAGAGGTTGATGATGATCGTTTGTACCCCAAATCCAGGCTGCAGACAATTATGTGGATGTACATGTCTCCCCTTCTATCTAGTCTGAAAGCTCTAACTTACATGGTTGGCTCATCCTGATACTGTGCAAAATGTTAATACACTTGGCTAACCAAAAGATTGGAGGTTTGAGTCCATCAAGAGGCACCTCAAAAGAAAGCCTTCATGATCTACTTCAAAAACATCAGCCATTGAAAACTCTGTGGAGCTCAGACACACATGGGGTCACCATGAGTCAGATCAACGAGATGGCAAATGGTTTTTTGGTTTTTACCTAATTTGTCACACGTCTATTAAGTGTTCTGTCAAGCACTGTGCTGTTCGGGGGCCTCCAGAATGAATGAATCATGGCCTGGTATCAACGCTACTCCAGTGAGGTCTGTGAACAGGCAGCGTCAGCATCATCTAGGAGTTTGTTGGAAATAAAGATTCTCAGGCCTCAGCCCCAGACCAACTGAATCAGAATGGAGGGCGGGTAGTGTTCAAGGGTTGGACTCAGGACTCAGTAGTTTTTTGGGGGGAGGTTGTTGTTTTCGTTGAGAATGTATACAGCAAAACATACATCAGTTCAACACTTTCCACATGTACATTCAGTAACATTGACTACGTTATTCCAGTTGTGCAACCATTCTCACTCTCCTTTTCTGAGTTGTTCCTCCCACATTAACATCAATTCATTGCCCCCTAAGGTTCCTATCTAATCTTTTGAGTTGCTGTTGTCAGTTTGATCCCATATAGATAGATCTTAAAAGAGCATTATGCTCAAGGCAGACATTCTTTACTAGTTAGGCTAAACTATGGTTTGGTTTTAAAAAGACTTCAGGGGATGTTTTTGGTTTAAGGTGTAAGGTTTAAAGATTATCTCAGGGCAATAGTTTCAGGGGTTCATCCAGCTTCCATGGCTCTAGAAAGTCTGAATTGCATGAAGATTAGAAATTCTGTTCTGCATTTTCCCCCTTTTGATCAGGAATCATCTATACAATCTTTCATCAAAAGGAATCAGTGTTTTAACGAGCCCTCCAGGTGATCTTTACTTGTGCTATAATTTGAGAACCATTATTAGAACCATGCTGTTCTAAGTGTGATAGGTATACCAGCATGACCTGGAAGCTTATCAGAAATGCAGACTCTCAGGCTCCACTAAAGGCCTATTGGGTCAGAATCTGCATGTTCAGCAAAATCGCCAGGGGGTTTGTTTGCACATTGTAGTGAGGTGCCCTAGTCTAGAAGGTCTGGTCTAGTGGTACAGAAGTCTATACAGGGTTCAAGAGATGAACAGAGGAAGGTGGGGGGGGGGTCAAAATGCTTCGCAGAGACATTTACATTAATCAGAGACTAGAGAGATGAGTTGGAGTCTGCCAGAGGGCCAAGAGGGCAGGAAATGGGTGAATGACGCCACAGAACAAATACCCCAGCACAGTCCAGGGTCCCTCAACATGTAGATGTCCATCAAATGTTTGTTGATTGGTTGTTGGACTTAGGGACTGACCCACAGTACCGCCCAGGTAGATAGCTCCTTCTGAGAATCATCCTGATGCTCCTTGGGGATGCTCCGGTTCCTGGGGTCAGTGCACGTGACTTTAGATCTGGTTCTACTGCCGAGGTGGTGAGGGCATGGAGAGAAAGTCATGCCTATTCATTGCTAGTGGCAGTAGAAATTGGATCACCCTCCATGGTGGACTGTTTGGCAATATCTATCAGAATTTAAAGTGTATGCATCCTTTGTCCCAGCAATTCCACTTCTAGGAATTTATCTTGCAACTATTTGCACATGTGGCAGAAGATACAGGTTACGAGGATGTTCACTGAGGTGTGAGGGACTAGTTAAGTCCTTCAACAGAACACTGTGCACCCTTATGTGTTGATACAAAGCATCACCAGGGTGGAGCGCTAAGAGACTGAGCAAAGGGTGGCGTACCGTGGGCACGATGCCGCACGGGGGTGAACAGTGGATGTGCACTTTGTGAAGGCACCTGGGTCTCTGGAGGATGCATCATATGCTGATAACATTTGTGATCTCCAGTGAGGGAACTTGGTGGCTGAGAAAGGGAGAGACAAAGACTTATTTTTCATCGTGTTATTTTTTACTATTTGAAATTTGTACCAGGTACAACAACGGCAACCAGCAATAACAACAACTATTATCTAGACTAACAGTTCTCAAAATGTGGCCCAAAACGCACTTAGGGACCCCCAAGATCCTCCCCTCCTTCTATTGTACATAAGGTCACTATGAGTCAGAACCGACTCAACAGCACCTAACGACAACAAAGGTCCCCCTTAATCAACTACGTACCTACGTGAGTCTGGTTTTCCTTCATATACTTCAACCCCAGCACCATGTCCCATCAGACTGAATGCAGGGCAGCTAGGAGAATCCAGCAGACTTGTATTAAGCCAGGCATTTAAGAAATTTGCAAAAATGTAACACAAGGCCTCTCTTCTCACTAAAACTTTTCCATTTTGGAAAATATCGTTATTTTTCACACAAAAAAAATGTTATTTATGTTCACATATTACAGTTTTATTGTTATTTTAAGTGAATTAATAAGTAGTTTCTAAGTTCTCAGTTTTAATTTCAAACATATTAACTATTAATAAGCTATGTAAACCAAAGCTCTTTGATGTCCTCAATTATACTTAAGCTAAAAAAACAAAATTAAGGATACCAACAACTGTTGTTTCTTAGACTGACTCATGTCAAGCCCATGTGTGTCAGAGGAGAACTGTGCCCTATGGGGTTTCCAATGGCTGATTTTTCAGAAGCGGATCACCAGACCTTTCTTCCAAGGCAGTGGACTCTGGGTAGACTCGAACCTCCAACCTTTGGTTAGCAGCAAGCACAGTAACTGTTTGTACCACTAAGGGACTCCAAATTATACTTAAGAAGGTAAAAATTTCCTGAGACTGAAAAGCTTGAGAACCACTGATCTAGAGCAGACCAATACAGTTATTTTAAACTTCTGGTTCCACCAATTACGAGCTAATAACCTAAGGTAAATTCACTTTCTGTGCCTCATTTTTCACATCTGTGAGTATGAATCATATCATGCACATAAAGCGTTCAGCACATAGTGTGAACTGTTGTTATGCCTATCTAAAGCCCGCGGTTGGAACTCTGCTGTGCAGAGAATATTTAAAAAAAAACAGTTGCCATGAAGTCAACCCCCACTCATAGTGACCCCTTGTGTGTCAGAGTGGAGCTGTGCTCCATGGGGTTTTCAGTGGCTGATTTTTCCAAAATAGATCACAGAACTTTCTTCTGAGGCACCTCTGGATGGATTTGAACTGCCAATCTTCTGATTAGCAGCTGGGCATTTTAACTGTTTGTACCACCCAGAGACTTTAGAGAGTGTTCATGTCAGGGAAATTGGAAATCTGCAAATGCTACATAAGAGGGCTTTTTTTTTTTTTTTTCCCCCATCTTTCCCAGAAAACCCGTTGTTAAATACTTAGTAGCACACCCCTGAATTTAATGTGTGTGTGCCCTTTGTTCCAGCAATTCCATTTCTAGGAAGTACCTGAGGGCCATAAATATACAGGACAGTTGTTGACATCTGTTTAGTCTTAAATCCATGAGAGAAGAGGGCTCTGATAACAATAACACATCTTGCATCTGCATTTACACAAGTCTTTGGTTTTGGCAGAAACTAACTTTTACTTGAATGCCTGCCCTCCCCACAACTAGCTGGAACCCCATTCCTTAACTGGAGGGGACATTCCGTTACACAGGATGTGTGAGCTCACAACCATGTCTCTCTCTGGTGAGAGGAAATGGCCTTGCTCATCTTGTGTGGGCTCTGGGTTTCAGACACACAAACAGAAGTTTAAACCACATGTTTGTGCCTTTGGTTGTAGCATGTTGCACCCAATTTGTACTTCCCTTTTCTGGACTTTCTAGTCTTGTTACTGTCTTGGTTTTCTCTCTGAGCTGTGGTTTTGTTTTGTTTGGCTTTTCTGAGGAGAGTGGGGCTAGGTGTTTCATTGCATCTTCTAGTCTTCATCTTTGATGTCCACTTAACCTGCAGCCTTCTGCAAGTTTTCTGTCATTGAAATGCATGTTCAGATCTTCCTTTAGACAATCCTGTGTTCTTCTACTTAGACCAGATCTACCCGAGGCCACTGAAGACAAAGTGGATAGATCCATGAAAGGATGCATCTTCCTGGGTCCCTGACCTGCCTGTGCTGGGCTCTGCCTGCCTTTCCTCCTCCAGTGAGCCCCATCCCACTCCCTAGTCCAGCCCCTCTTTCTCCCTCCCAGCATGCCCCACTTCCTCCTCCAGCCCTTCTCTCCTCACTACTGCCCAGACAGTACTCATTTCTCATCTTCAATTCCCATTTTGTGCATCCTTTCCTCTTCTGCTGCTTCCAGCCATGCCTGTTACAGGTTGTCTCTGTAAAGCGACCATGAGGCAGCAACTTACCAAAGACCCTGACTGCTTCTAGGTGTCTACCAAACATGGCCGTTGGGGGACCTCCCACTTTTGGTAAATTTGAGGCCAATGGGCACCCCTTTTCTTGGGCCTTTAGTTTTCAGTGACCTTGGTAAGCAGAACACTGGGAAGAGGCTATTCCTTCTTCCTGGGACTCAAGGAGGAGGTCTGTCAGGATGGCCCACCAGGGCTCTGGCCACTAAAAACAACTGCTCCTTGGGGGAAGGAGGCAGATCTGGGGGCTGCCCCTTGCAGAGCTATGGATGTAGTAGACAGAGCTATGGCTCTAGGTTCAAAAGGCCATGCCCACCAGCATCCACAAGATCCAGGCCCCCTGAAGGCAGTCTCGACCGCTGGCTTCCTCCACGGAATCAGACAGTGAAGATTCCCCCTGAAGTCTGGCCAGCAGCCTCAGAGGTCACACAGGCAGGACCTGGGCTGTCCCACTCTCTAAGGGGCTGTTGGTGGCACTCTCCAATGCCAACAGCCTGCTTCTGAATTCCTGTTTCAGAACAGTGAGACAGCAGGGAACAGAAACATCGGTCCACATCTCCACCCACTACGGCTGGACTGTGGCATTCCCAGATGGACAAGGTGGAGGTGAGAAATGGCGGTTCTGCAGGGATAGATGACTTTCCAGCCAAGCTCATAACTGACACACTCAGCATTACAATTTCGGGAAGTTACAGGGAGAGGGGCTGGCACAGGACCTGGCCGCATTACCATCTCTTATTTAATTTTCCTCCCTCTTGCTGCTGCTCTGTCTTCTGAAGCCACCAATCAGGCAGCCTTAGGCTTCCCCTTGAAGGGCACCACCAGGCTGGCAGAAAGCTCAGGAGAAAAGTCCCCAGGCCTCCTTTCTCCTTCTGCCTCAGGGTCTGGTGCCCCAGGGCCTAGGCTCTGACCCCTGACATCATGAGTGGCCAGGCATACTGTGCTGCTCACTTTGCCCAAGCAACAGGCAAAGGCCGGTGTCTCATAGACTGGGTTTGAATCACGGCTCCATCATGGCCAGCCATGTGACCTTGGGCAATTTTCATTACCAAAATCTGAACCTTGGTTTTCCCATCTGTACAATAGGGTTAATAGTATTTCCTTTTCAGAATTGTTGCAAGAATTAAATGTGATTTAGTATGTGCCTGACACTTGGTAGATGCTCAGCTGATGGGAGCTGTGTGGTTATGTAGCTATGTATTTCTTCATCCCAAGCCTCCATCAAACTGGTAAATATGTATTGAGCGTCTCCTTTGTGCAAGGAAGCTGTGCAAGAAACCCCCTGTTCTGAAAAGAGGACGAAGAGAGTATCTCAAGGAAGTGCTCTACAAACTTCCCCTCCAGGTCCAGCCCAAGTTAGCATTTCAAGTTTCGAATGCCCAGCATTCAAATTCTTTGATTCTGAACTCACTAATGTACTAATATGCAGTCTTTTATTATATCATGTCACCTGTATTGCATCTTTTCTCTCCAATGAGATTGGAAGCTTCTTGACCTCTGGACCCATGTCCAGCTTTTTGTGTGTGTTTTCTGCACTGCTCAGCCGTGAGCTGAACGCATAAGAGGTGGGTGACAGAAACGCTTGCTGAGGTTGATGCTTTCTATTGTGTGACCATAGATGAAATATAGTTGGACATCTTTTATTCAGAGTAACATTATCATGTATCTACTGAATGAATTTTTTTCCCTTTTCAGTCTGCCTCAGGAAGCAAGAAGTCTTTCTCTCCTGAGAATGAAGTGAGGGGAAAATGGATAAATGAGAGAGGCATTTTCTATCCTGTGGCTGGTCCAGGATTTGGCCAGGGCAGTGTGCTGGCGTGAGTCTGACACACTGATGGAAGTATTGAACAATGGTTGGTGATGCTAGCGAGGTTCAGAAACCTGAACCCAGAGGTGTTAACAAGGGAAATCACCATCAGGTATGATCAGGGAGATAGATACCGGGAGCTGAAGAAATGAGCAGGAGTGCTAATAGCCAGAAACAAGGGAGGATGCCTTTCTTGGATAAAGGACTTGTATACAGAATAGATTAAAACAAAACACCGCTACAAGTCAATAAGAAGAAGACAAACAACCTAATTTTTTTGACAAATAGGCAAAGGACTTGATTAAGCGCTTCGTGGAAGAGTATATCCAATCAACTTTTCCTTTTATGGATAACGCTATTGGTGTCAAGCCTAAGAAGTCTTCACCGAATCCTATATCCTGAAGATTTTCTCCTATGTGATTTCCTGAAAGTTTTATACATTTACATTTAAGTTCCTGATAAATTTTAAGTTAATTTTTGTATAAGGTGTGAGGTTTAGGTTGAGGCTCATTCTTTTCTGCCTGTGAATGTCCAATTGCTCTGGCACCATTTGTTGAAAAGTCTATCTTTCTTCTCTTGAATGGCTTTTCACCTTCGTGAGAAATCAGTTGGCCATATTTGCCTGGATCTATTTTTGGGAACCACTCTATTCTGTTCCATTGTTCTATATGTTTATACCTTCAGCAATACTACACTGTCTTGATTATTGTAGCTATATAGAAAGAAATTGGGCAGAGTGATTCTTTCCACAATATTTTTCTTTTTCAAATTTTTTTAACTATTGAAGGTTCTATGCCTTTCCATATAAATTTAAGAATAACAAGCTTGTCTATGTCTTTTTAAAAAAAAAAAAAAAAAAAAAAAACCTTGCTGGGACTTTGATGTAAATTGCCTTAAATCTATAGATGAATTTTGGGAAACTCGACCCCTTTCCTGTCATGAACTTGATATGCGTGCCTACATTTATTTAGGTCTTCCCTGATTCATTTCATCAACAGTTTGTATTTTTCAGCATGCGCGTTCTCTACTTGTTTTGTTAAATTTATACCTAAGTATTTCATTTTCTTTAGAGCAATTGTAAATGATTCGGTGTTTTTAATTTTAGTTTTCACATTTGTCAGCAGGTAAAATTGTGATTAAAATGTTCTGTTGATCTTGTTCACTTATTCATTCCAAGAGTTTTTTAGTAGATTCCTTAGGATTTTCTTTTCTTTTTGTTTATTGTTGTAGTTTAAATGAAGTTTGCATTTTAAGTTAGTCTGTCATGCAAAAATTTATACCTACATTGTTATGTGACCCTAATTGCTCTCCCCATACTGTTACAGCGCACTCCTCCTTTCCACCCCTGATTCCCCATGTCCATTCAACCAGCTCCTGACCCTCTCTGCCTTCCCATCTCACCTCCGGACAGAAGCTGCCTGTTTAGTCTCTTGTATCTGCTTGAGCTAAGAGGCACACTCCTCACGAGTGTCACTTCATGTCCCACAGTCCTGTCCAATCCCTGTCTGAAGAGTTGGCCGCAGAGATTGTTTTAGTTCTGAGCCGACAGAGAATCCGGGGGCCATGCTTTCCAGGGTTTCTCCAGTCTCAGTCAGACCATTAAATCTGGTCTTTTTACTAGAATTTGAGTTCTGCACCCCACCTTTCTCCTGCTCCATCAGGGACTGTCTGTTGTGTTCCCTGTCAGGGGAGTCATTGGTGGTAGGCAGGCACCATCTAGTTCTTCTGGTCTCAGGCTGATGAAGTCTCCGGTTTATGAGGCCCTTTCTGTCTCTTGGGCTGATACTTTCCTTATGTCTTTGGTGTTCTTCATTCTTCTTTACTCCAGGTGATTGGGACCAATTGAGGCATCTTAGATGGCCGCTTGCAAGCTTTTAAGACCCCAGACGCTGCTCACCAAAGTAGGATGCAGAACATTTTCTTAATAAACTTTGTTATGCCAGTTGACCTAGCTGTCCCTGGAAAGCATGGTCCCAAGACCCCTACCCCTGCTACTCTGTCCCTCAAAGTGCTTAGCTATATTCAGGAAACTTCTTAGCTTTGGTTTAGTCCAGTTGTGCTGTCTTCCCCTGCAGTGTGTGCTGTCCTTCCCCTCGCCTAAGATAATTCTTTTTTTTTTTAAATTAATTAATTAATTTTTTAAATTTAAATTTTAATTTTTTTATTGTACTTCAAGTGAAGGCCCACAGAACAAATAGCCTCTCATGAAACAGTACTACTCATATTGTTCTATGACATTCATTAACAACCCCACAACATATCAACCCTCTCCCCTCTTGACCTTTTTTTTTTTTTGTGGTGAAAACATACATAGCCAAAGATACACCACTTCAAAAACTTCCACATGCACAGCTCAGCGACATCGACCGCTCTCCTCCAATTGTGCTGCTACTCTCACTTCAGATGAAGGCCTACAGAACAAAACAGTTTCTCATTCAACAGTTAGTACACATGTTGCCCTATGACAATGGTTAACAACCTCACAACACATCAACACTATGCTTACTCAACCTTGGGTTCCCTATCACCAGCTTTCCTGTCCCCTTCTGCCCTCTGGCCCTTGTCCCTGGACTGCTGTGCTTCATTAGTCCCATTTGGTTTTATGGGGCTGTACACTCCCCGGCCAAACGGTGAACCTCGGAAATGACTTCACCACTGAGCTAAAAGGGTGTCTGGGGGCCATACTCTCGGGGTTTCCCCAGTCTCCTTTAGGCCAGTAAATCTGGTCTTTTTTTTTGTGAGTTAGAATTTTGTTCTACATCCTTCTCCAGCTCTGTCCAGAACCCTCTGTTGTGATCCTGCTCAGAGCAGTCAGTGGTGGTAGCTGGGCACCATCTAGCTGTACTGGACTCAGTCTGGTGGAGGCCTTGGTAGCTGTGGTCCGTTAGTCCTTTGGACTAATCTTTTCTTTGTATCCCGTTCTCCTCACTCTCCCCTGCTCCCGAAGGGATGAGACCAGTGGAGCATCTTAGATGGCTACTCACAGGCCTCCAAGACCCCAGATGTCACTCACCAAGGCAGAATGCAGAACACTGTCCCTAAAAACTGTGCTATGCCAATTGAGCTAGATGTTCCCCAAGACCATGGTCCCCACAGCCCTCCACCCAGCAATTCAGTCCCTCAGGGAGTTTGGATGTGTCTATGGAGCTTCCATGACATTTCCTTGTACAAGTTGTGCTGGTTTCCCCTGTATTGTGTACTGTCTCACCCTTCACCCAAGACACTGCTTATCTATGACCTATTTAGTATTCCCCCCCCCACCCCCCCATCCTTGATAACCAACAAAGATTGTTACATTTTGTGTGTGAACTTTTTCATGGGTTTTTACAATAGAGGTCTCATACAATGTTTGTCCTTTTGTGATTGACTTATTTCACTCAGCATAATGTCCTCCAGTTTCATCCATGTTATGAGATGCTTCACAGATTCATCATTGTTCTTTCTCGTTGCATTGTACTCCATTGTGTGTATGTACCATAGTTTGTTTATCCATTCATCTGTTGATGGGCATCTAGGTTGTTTCCATCGTTTTGCTATTGTGAACAATGTTGCCATGAACACAGGTGTGCATATGTCTATTCGAGTGACCACTCTTATTTCTCTAGGATATATTCCTAGGAGGGGGATTGCTGGATCGAATGGTATGTCTATTTCTAGCTTTCTGAGGATCACCTAAGATAATTCTTATCTACTATCTAGTAGTAAGTAACCCTCACCCACCCTCCCCACCCTCGTAACCATCAAAGAATGTTTTCTTCTGTGTTTAAAACTTTTCTTGAGTTCTTATAATAGTGGTCTTATACAATATTTGTCCTTCTGTGACTGACTAAATTCACTCAGCATAATGCCCTCCAGCTTCCTCCATGTTATAAGATGATTCATAGCTTCATGGCTGTTCTTTATCATTGCATACTATTCCATTGTGTGGATATACCATAATTTGTTTATCCATTCATCCAAGGACAAATTGATGGGTACCTAGGTTGTTTCCATCTTTTTGCTATTGTGAACAGTGCTGCAATGAACAGGGATGTGTATATATCTATTCACATCACGGCTCTTATTTCTATAGGATATATTCCAAGGAGCAGGATCGCTGGATCGTATGGTACTTCTATTTCTAGCTTTTTAAGGAAGCGTCAAATTGATTTCCAAAGTTGTTGTACCATTTTACGTTCCCACCAACAGTGTATAAGTGTTTCAGTCTCTCCACAGCCTCTCCAGCATTTATTATTTTGTGTTTTTTTGGATTAACACTAGCCTTGTTGTGGTGAGACGATATCTCATTGTAGTTTTGATCTGCATTTCTCTAATGGCTAATGATTGTGAGCATTTCTTCATGTGTCAGTTAGCTGCCTGAATATCTTCTTTGGCTAAGTGCCTGTTCATATCCTTTGCCCAGTTTTTAATTGGGTTATTTGTCTTTTTGTTACTGAGGTTTTGCAGTATCTTGTACATATAGAGATTAGACACTGACCAGATTTGTCATAGCTAAAAAGTTTTTCCCAGTCTGTACGTTGTCTTTTTACTCTTTTGGTGAAGTCTTTGGATGAGCATAAATGTTTGATTTTTAGGAGCTCCCAGTTATCCAGTCTCTCTTCTGGTGCTTGTGCGTTGTTACTTATGGTTCGTATTGTGTTTATGCCGCGTATTAGGGCTCCTAGTGTTGTCCCTATTTTTTTCTTCCATGATCTTTATTGTTTTCAATTTTATATTTAAGTCTTTGATCCATTTTGAGTTAGTTTTTGTGCATGGTGTGAGATATGGGTCTTGCTTCAGTTTTTTGCAGATGGATATCCAGTTATGCCAGCACCATTTGTTAAAGAGACTGTCTTTTCCCCAATTAACAGACTCTGGGCCTTTGTCAAACATCAGCTGTTCATAGGTGGATGAATTTATGGCTGGATTCTCAATTCTGTTCCATTGGTCTACGTATCTGTTGTAGTACTAGTACCAGGCTGTTTTGACTACCATGGCGGTATAATCAGTTCTAAAATCAGGTAGTGTGAGGTCTCCCACTTTGTTCTTCTTGAGTAATGCTTTACTTATCTGGGGCCTCTTCCCTTTCCATATGAAGTTGGTGATTTGTTTCTCCATCTCATTAAAAAACGCCATTGGATTTGGATTGGGATTGCATTGTATCTGTAGATTGCTTTGGGTAGAATTGCCATTTTCACAATGTTGAGTCTTCTTGTCCATGAGCAAGGTATGTTTTTCCACTTATGCAGGTCTCTTTTGGTTTCTTGCAGTAGTGTCTTGTAGTTTTCATTGTATAGGTCTTTTACATCTCTGGTTAGATTTATTCCTAAGTATTTTACCTTCTTGAGGGCTATTGTAAACGGTATTGATTTGGCGATTTCCTCTTCAAGGTTTTCTTTGTTGGTGTAAAGGAATCCAACTGATTTTTGTATGTTTATCTTGTATCCTGAAACTTTGCTGAAATCTTCTATTAGTTCCAGCACTTTTCTTGTGGATTCTTTGGGGTTTTCTGTGTATAAGATCATATCTTCTGCAAGCAGAGATACTTTGACTTCTTCCCTAGCAGTTTGGAGGCCCTTTATGTCTTTTTCTACCCTAATTGCTCTGGTAGGACCTCCAACACAATGTTGAATAAGAGTGGTGATAAAGGGCATCCTTGTCTGGTTCCCATTCTCAAGGGGAGTGGTTTCAAACCCTCTCCATTTAGGATGATGTTGGCTGTTGGCTTTGTATAAATGCCCTTAATTATATTGAGGAATTTCCCTTCTATTCCTATTTTGTTGAGAGTTTTTATCATGAATGGGTGTTGGACTTTGTCAAATGCCTTTTCTGCATCAATTGATAAGATCATGTGGTTCTTGCCATTTGTTTTATTTATGTGATGGATTACATTGATTGTTTTTTTAATGTTGAACCATCCCTGCATACCTGGTATAAATCCCACTTGATCATGGTGAATTATTTTTTTTGATATGTTGCTAAATTCTATTGGCTAGAGTTTTGTTGAAGATTTTTGCTTCAATGTTCATGAGGGATATTGGTTTGTAATTTTCTTTTTTTGTGGTGTCTTTACCTGGTTTTGGTATCAGGGTTACGCTGGCTTATAGAATGACTTTGGGAGTATTCCATCCTTTTTTATGCTCTAAAATACCTTCAGTGGTAGTGGTGTTAACTCTTCTCTGAAAGTTTGGTAGAATTCTCCAGTGAAGCCATCCAGGCCCGGGCTTTTTTTGTTGGGAGTTTTTAAATTACCTTTTCAATCTCTTCTTTTGTTATGGGTTTATTTAGTTGTTCAACCTCGGTTTCTGTTAGTTTAGGTAGGTAGTGAGTTTCTAGAAATTTGTCCATTTCCTCTAGGTTTTCAGATTTGTTAGAGTACAATTTTTCATAGTATTCTGTTATGATTCTTTTAATTTCAGTTGGATCTGTTGTGATATCACCCATCTCATTTCTTATACAGGTTATTTGCTTTCTCTCCTGTTTTTCTTTTGTCAGTTTGGCCAATGGTTTATCAATTCTGTTGATCTTTTTAAAGAACCAGCTTTTGGTCTTGTTAACTCTTTCAATTGTTTTCTATTCTCTGTTTCATTTAATTCTGCTCTAATTCTTATTATTTCCTTTCTTCTGGTGCTCAACGGCTTCTTTTTCTGTTCTCCTTCTGCTTGTTCCATTTGTAGGGTTAATATTTTGATTATGGTCCTTTCTTCTTTTTGGATGTGTGCGTTTATTGCTATAAACTGATCTCTGAACACTGCTTTGCTGTTTCCCAAAGGTTCTGGTAGGATGTGTTTTCATTCTCTTTTGATTCTATTAATTTCTTTATTCCATCCTTAATTTCTTCTATAACCCAGTAGTTTTTGAGGAAGGTGTTGTTCAGTTTCCATGTGCTTGATTTTTTTTCCTTGCTTTTTCTGTTATTGATTTCTACTTGTATGTCTTTAAGGTCAGAAAAGATGCTTTGTAATATTTCCATGCTTTGGATTTTGTCAAGGCTTGCTTTATGGCCTAATATGTGGTCTATTCTGGAGACTGTTTCATGTGCGTTAGCAAAGAAAGCGTACTTGGCTGCTGTTGTGTGGAGTATTCGGTATATGTCTATGAGATCAAGTTGGTTGATTGTAGCATTTAGATCTTCCGTGTCTTTGCTGAGCTTTCTTTCTTCTTTCTGGATGTTCTGTCCTTTACCGAAAGTAGTGTGTTGAAGTCTCCTACTACTGTTGTGGAGCTGTCTATCTCTCTTTTCAATGCTGTTAGAGTTCGTTTTATATATTTTGGAGCCATGTTGTTGGGTGCGTAAATATTTATTATAGTTATGTCCCCCTGGTGTATTGACCCTTTAATCATTATCTAGTTTCCCTCCTTATCCTTTGTGGTGGATTTTACTTTAAAGTCTATTTTGTCAGAGATTAATATTGCCACTCTTGCTCTTGTTTGAGTGTTGTTTGCTTGATACATATTTTTCCATCCTTTGAGTTTAGTTTGTTTGTGTCTTTAAGTCTAAGGTGTGTCTCTTGTAGGCAGCATATAGACAGATCGTGTTTTTTTATCCAAGCTGTCACCCTCTGTCTCTTTATTGGTGCATTTAGTCCGTTTACATTCAGCGTAATTATTGATAGGTATGAGTTTAGTGCTGCCATTTTGCTGTCCTTTTCTGGGTGTTGTTCACAGTTTCTTTTTTCCACTTAATTTTCTGTGCTGAGTAGTTTTTCTTTATGAATTTTCTTTTCATCATTTTCAGTATTGTTGATTTTGTGTTTGCTGAGTGTTTATATTTTTCTTGTTTTTTATTTTGACTTGTAGGATTATTAGTTTCCTTTGTGGTTACCTTAATATTTACCCCTATTTTTCTAAGTTTATACCAGTCTTTTATTTCTTTATATCGCCTTGACTTCCTCTCCATACGAAAAATCTCTGTCTACATTTTTTAAGGCCCTCTTTTTTGTTTTAATGCTGTCATCTTTTACATATTGACAATCTCTTTCCTATTTTCATTGTTTCAGCTTTGATTTATTTTTGTGACTTCCCTGTCTTGGTTGATATCAGGTTACTCTGTCCTGTGTTCTAGTCTTGGGTTGTTATCTGATATTATTGATTTTCTAACCAGAGGACTCCCTTTAGTATTTCTTGTAATTTTGGTTTGGTTTTTGCAAATTCCCTAAACTTTTGTTTATCTGGAAATGCCCTAATTTCACCATCATAACTGAGAGACAGTTTTGCTGGATATATAATTCTTGGTTGGCAGTTTTTTTCCTTCAAGGCTTTATGTATGTCATCCCAATGCCTTCTTGCCTGCATGGTTTCTGCTGAGTAGTCTGAGCTTAGTCTTATTGACTCTCCTTTGTAGGTGACTTTTTGTTTATCCCTAGCCACTCTTAAAATTCTCTTTTTATCTTTGGTTTTGGCAAGTTTGATTATAATATGTCTTGGTGACTTTCTTTTGGGATCTACCTTATGTGGGGTTCAATGAGCATCTTGGATAGATATCTTGTCATCTTTCATGATATCAGGGAAGTTTTCTGCCAGCAAATCTTCAACAATTCTGTCTGTATTTTCTGTTATCCCCCCGTGTTCTTGTACTCCAATTATACATAGGTTATTCCTCTTGATAGAATCCCACATAATTCTTAGGGTTTTTTCATTTTTTTAAATCCTCAGATAAGTTGGTGTCATGTGCTTTATCTTTAATCTCAGTAATTCTAACTTCCATTGCCTCAATTCTGCTCCTATGACTTTCTATTGAGTTGTCTGATTCTGAAATTTTATTGTTAATCTTCTGGATTTCTGATAGCTCTCTCTCTCTATGGATTCTTGCAGCCTGTTAAATTTGTCATTATGGTCTTCTCTAATCTTTTTAATTTCCTCTATTGCGTGTTCTGGGTTTTGCTTAATTTCCATCCTAATCTTTTGAAGAGTTCTGTATACTAATCTTTTGTATTCTGCCTCTGGTTGTTCCAAGAAATTTTCCTCCTCTGGAAAATATCTAGATTCTTTATTTTGGGAGCTTGCTGAAGTCATCCCGGACTGCCTCTTTATGTGATTTGATATTGACTGTTGTCTCCTAGCCATCAATAAGTTATTATACTTATTTATTTTATGTTTGCTTACTGTGTCTTAGCTTTTTGTTTTGTTTTGATATGCCCATATAGGCTGCTCGTGTGAGCTGGTTTGATTACTGACACTTTTGAATCTCTAACGTCCTGTCACTAGGTGGTTAGATCTGTTACTAGGTATGTGAGCTTAGGAGTCTGCCCACTCCTCTTGTATGGATTCAGCTCAGGTGCCCAGGTAGATAGCCACCAAGTGTGTGGTATAGGCTCTCACCTACAGTCTTAGACAGGCATCGGTGATTGGTGTAGGCACAGGCATCTGGCTGCAGCAGGGGAACACACTCTTAGCAAGGCAGGGGGCTGACGGCCACTCCTGAGTGTCAAGGAGGAAGGCATGTCTCTCTTCCCTAGAGTGCATAGGTGGGTGGGTTTTGCAGCCAGACTATGAGCGCCCAGTGCTGTTGACAGTAATGACTAGGGGGCACCTCTTATTTTGGGCCCCTTTCGCAGGTGGCTATGTAGCATGGGTGGAGCCACCAGTCCTCAGGCCCCTGATGTGGGTAGATGAAGACCCTGCTTAATGGGCAGAGCAGTATCAAATGTCATGAACCTGCCACTTCACAGCTGAAACAACTGAAGTTAGACTTCAGATATATACCCTGTTGTACTGTGGTAATGAGAGCCTACACTGTTGAAATGGGCCCACACAAGTCTATGCAGGGGGAAAGGCACTCAGAGTCTGTGGATCCCTTATGCTTGTGCCTAGGCAAATGAGCTGTGCCTGCCCTGAGTTCTTGGCTTAGGGGAGCTGGCAGGTTTTTTTCCCTATTTGTTAATTTGTTAACTCTCCATGGCTCAGAGAATGGCTCAGGGAGTGTGATGGATCCTACTTCTGGCCCAGGGGACTTGGCAATTGCTGAAGCCGGTCAGGGACCCAGTGCAGAGCAGGGAGCGGGGAGGTAAATGGGAGAGAGATTTTTCCCTAAGGGGGGTATTTTTGATCCAAGTGGTATGCTGTATGCAAGTACTTATCTTTAGCCAGTCGAGGGCTGCTTCTCACTGGTTCTGTGTGGCCAAGTAGACTCTCTGCCTCTGGGTCTCTCCTGGTGTGGAATACGCCTCCCAAGCAAGGCTGCTTGCCTGCCTCATTGCTCACCCCTGAGCTGATCAGGCCTGAAGGGCTCAGACTCTCGCCAGTTTAGGTCTGGCAATTCCTTGCTGCTTCCAAACCCTCTCTCCCTCTCCCTGCTACTCAGTCTGGTTCCTCAATTTTTCCTTTGATGTTCAGGGCTCCTAAATTGTCATATATAATCGATTCACTTATTTTTTCAGGTCTTTGTTGTAAAAGAGTCTACTGGAAGCATCTGACTACTCTGCCATCTTGGCCCCACCTCTCCTCAGGATTTTCTATGTAGACAATCATACTGTTTTCAAATAGAGACAGTTTTATTTCTTCTTTTTCAATCTACATGGCTTTTATTTCTTTTTCTTGCCTTATTACACTATCTATGAGCACTTCCAGTTGAATAGGAGTGATGGGAGTGAACATCCTTGTCTTGTTCCCAGTCTTAGGGGAAAGCATTCAGTCTCTCACCATTAAGTATGATGTTATCTCTAGGCTCTTTGTAGATGCTGTTTATCAAGTTGAGGAAGTACGCATCTACTCCTGGTTTGCTAAGAGCTTTTCTCATGAATGTGTGAAAGATTTGTGAAATATTTCCAGTCTTCCATATTCAACATATTGGACATTTCTTCTAAACTGTTGAATTTAGGAGTGTAAAGTTGTTCATAGTATTCTCTTATTATCTTTTTAATGGCTACAGAATCTGTAGTAACGTCCCTGCTTTGTTCCTGATGTTGCTGATTTGTATCTTCCCTCTTTTTATCCTTGTCTCTATTGCTAGAGGTTTACCAATTTTATTTTATTTTAAGAATAGGTTTTTTGTTTCATTGCTTTTGTCTGCTGTTTTCCTTTTTTCAATTTTATTGATTTTTGCTCTTATTTTTATTTTTTCCTTCTTTCTGCTTGCTTTGGGTTTATTTACTGGTGGTGTAGTGGTTAAGAGCTACTGCTGCTAACCAAAAAGTTTGGCAGTTTGAATCTGCCAGGAACTCCTTGGAAACCCTATGGGGCAGTTCTGCTCTGTCCTATAGGGTGGCTATGAGTCAGAATCGACTCGATGGCAACAGGTTTGGGTTTTTTTGGTTTTGGGTTCATTTTCCTCCTCTTTTTCTAGTTTCTTGAGGAAGGAACTTTAATTGTTGATCGGAGACCTTTCCTCTTTTCTGATGTAAACATCTAATGCTGTAAACTTTCCTCTTAGCACTGCTTTTTCACTGCATCCCACATATTTTCATTTAGTTCTGTGTAGTTTTTAAAATTTCCTTTGAGACTTCCTTTTTCACCCCTGGATTATTTAGAAGTACGTAATTTAATTTCCAAGCATTTAGAGATTTTCATGTTATCTTTGTTATTCGTTTCTAGTAGATTCCGTTTTGGTCAGAGAACATAACTTGTATGATTTTAATTTTTTTTAATTGGTTGATACTTGTTTATGGACCTTGTGATGGTTAAAGTTGTGTGTCAACTTGACTGGGCCATCATCCTCAGTGGTTTGGCAGTTATGATATAGTTTGGCAGCTTTTTCATGATGTAATCACCTCCATTACGAGATCTGATTTAATGTGATCACCTCCATGATGAGATCTGTTGTGAACAGCCAGTCAGTTGAAAGTGAATTTCCTTGGGGGTGTGGTCTACATCCAACATAGATGGACTTTCTGGCAAAGCTCACTGGCTTTTGCTTGTTCTGGATCCTACAGCTGGTTCTTGTTCATCTGACCTCCAGTTCTTGCAATTTGAGCTAGCAGCTTACCTGCCGTTTTACCTGCTGACCTTGGGATTCATCAGTCTCTACAGGCTATGAGCCTGTTGTCTGATTTCCAGATCTTGGATTCACCAGCACCTGCGGCTATGTGATTCAGGAGAAGCTTCCAGCCTGACCCAGGGACTTGGGACTTTCCAGCCTCTACAATCATGTGAGCTATTTCCTTTATATAAATCTCTTTCTGTATATATTTATACACTGCACTGGTTTTGCTTCTCCAGAGAACCTATCTTCGTGAATGTTCCATGGGTGCTTGAAAAAATGTACTAGTTGTGAAAGCATGTAAATCCTGTATTAAGCTTCTTCCTAGTCAAAATACCTAGAGAAGGTTTTATCATGACCAATCCCTCACTGATACGAGAAGGTTGCATCCCACACTACACAGCAGCCCTTCCTAAAAACCCCTGCTTAACATTGCTTGTTGCCCAGTTGCTGGGTCTCATTTTCTTTTTTTTTTTTTTTTCCTTACCATCTCACACAGCCTTTCCAATCTCATTAAAGCCAGCCTCGTTTTTCTTCCCTGAACTAACATCATATCCAGACCCCTACTCTCCCATCCCTTTTCTTAATATAGAAATATTTTTCTCTCAGATTTTATAATTTTCCTTTTGGCCAATCATTTCATAGAGAATTTTCTTTGGGATTCATCCTCCTTACAGTGCAGAGGGGATGGTAAGTAACAAATAATTTTCTCTACCTCCTAGGGCTGAGTTGAGCCCCATTTTTGTATCTGTGCTGCAGACGTCTTCTAAGCCACCTACGCCGATGTCTCAGCTGTGGGAAGCATCTTCTCAAGTCCTTCCAGAATCTTTGACTAATGTAACAGAGTCTTGATGTGTGTGGTGCTTTGGGTGATTTTGAAATCTGTTTCTGGTATTTCATAGCTCTCATGAAAAGGGAAGAATGCTGCAATTGATTTGTTCTGCCTGATGTTAGAGTACAGGCTTGGAAGTCAAGAAAGACCTGGGCACAAATCCATTCTCTGCCTTTTGGTATCTGTGCAACCACACCCTTTGCTGCCAAGTTGATTCCTACTCATAGCGACCCTGTAGAACAGAGTAGAACTGTCCCCATAGGGTTTCCAAGGCTGTAATCTTTATGGAAGCAGACTGCCACATCTTTCTCCTGCAGAGCGGCTGGTGGATTTGAACTATTGACTTTTCCGTTAGCAGCCGAGCACTTAACCACTTTGCTACCAGAGTTCCTTAAGCAACCGTAGTGGGTCACATAATCTTACTTCATTTTAATCCTCATCTGTAAATTGGGCATACGTAGAGTTGTGAGAATAAATGTGATCATGCAGGATAAAACACTTGGCATGTAACTGCTTAACAAACAATAGTTATTGTGCACTAGTTGTTTTGTTGTTGCTGCTGTTATCAGTGACAATGACGTGATGTGTCCATATCTATTTCTTCTTCCTCTTTCTGGCTTTTCCTTTTCTGGTCAGACGTTACATGTGTCTGTGAGACCCTTAACAGTTTCTGTGCACACAGATAGACTACATGTGCAGCCTCTCTTGCATTTATGTGTGGCCATATCATTGAGTTTTAGTCAATGGAAGGTGGGCAGAAGTGTTGTCAGCAACTTCCAGGCTGCTCATGCCACCCTTCCAGAAGCATCGCCTCGTATTCTCCCCCTTCCTCTTGGTCAGTGCAGCTGTGCACATTGTGATCTTGAATGCCAACTTTTGTGATAACAGAACCGCAGTATGTAAAGTACCAGGGCCCCTGAATTAATGCTCTGAGGAAGACTGCCTACCTATTACTTCCTGATTAACTTTACATGATCAAGAAATATACTTCTACATATTTAAGCCCATTATATAGTTTGGAGTTTGTTTGTTATAGCAGCTAGTATTTTCATAACGAATGTAGAACTTGGTATCTTGAAGTGGGATGCTGCCATACAAAACCTAGGTTATGTGACATTGGCTTAGTATTCAGGTAGTGGGCTGCAAAGAAACTGATCTTAACAGCTGGAAAGCTATAGATTCATGCTAAGTTTTGGCAAAACACTTGATAAAACTGTCAGGTTATAACTTGGGGATCAGACCGTGTTCTTCCAGAGCTTGTTGCTGGCACAAGAGGTTAGAAAACACAATGCTACTGGCTGCATTTAGCATTACAGGATAGAGA
The DNA here is from genome assembly GCA_030035585.1 of Dugong dugon. Classification (NCBI taxonomy): domain Eukaryota; kingdom Metazoa; phylum Chordata; class Mammalia; order Sirenia; family Dugongidae; genus Dugong; species Dugong dugon. The sequence continues at coordinate 21,198,105 of CM057481.1, read as the reverse complement.
TCGCCCAATTATTGACTTGTTTGCAAGCAGAAGTGAAAAGAGAAATCTGTGAATGCCCTCCAGTCAGACTCTCATGCACACACACTGTGGTTGAAAACGTTGGATTTGTTATCATGGCCGTGAGGGAGAATGCATACAATGGGGAATGGTGGGGTGTCTAGTAAGAGTGTTCAAAGGATTTATTAGAGGATTGAGCAGTATTAAATAATTTGGGAGAAGGTTTAAGATTTGCTCTGGATTGGATAGTGACAGGAAGAGGGGGTAATCCTATAATTGGGCATCTTAATGAATTTCACCTGGAAGGAGAGACGATTAGAGCCTGGCTGAAGCTGTAATGGCGAAGAAACTCAGTCACTCATATCAGCCAGGATAGGGAGATCTGTGGTCATTTTTTGATCATCTGGATAATGTTCATGCTTTTTTTTCATGTTCAGACTTGATTGTGGAGTGGTTTTTGCTTTTGTTTTCTGTTTGTTTTGGGGTTTTTTTTTTTGGATCCGTCATGATTAGAGTGGCTTTATCTGATGTTGATGTTCTATGAAATTGTTTATGTTCGGTATTCAACAGAACACCAAGGCCAAGCTGATAGCACCAGGCCAGCTTCCAGATATCAGGGGACGCTTTTTCTTTCTTTTTCTCTTTTTTTATAATAAAAAAATCAAAGAGGGGAATCTGGAGGCCTTTCAGGATTGGAAAAGCCAACTACTATTAGGCACCAAACAATAAGAATTAACACTGACAAAGGTGTTAAGTAACAAAGGCCCACTAAACCTTACCAAAAAAAATTACATTCAGGGTGAACTTTCCCACCCAAGCCTGATGGCCTCAGTTGCTACCATTGAGACTGAGCAAATCAATCCATTAGAATCTGACAGAAGGGAGAGAGGGTGGCCCTAAGGGTGTATTTCCAGGGGAAGGAGTGGGGCTAAAAATGATCTTTGCCCGACATCCTCGTCCCCTCATTGCAGGAAGTGCAAAAGAGATAAAAGGGAGGAGGGAGGCTTCCTGTTCCAGGTGCTACCAGGAAAGAAGGCTACTATGTAACTTTCACCTCAGGATTGTTTTTAAAAGCCTTTCAAAAGCTCATCTGACATCTCAGAATCAATATGCTGAATGAAAGAAGGCAGATACAAAAGAGTACATATTTATTATAATATTTATATAAAAGAGTCCCTGGGTGGTGCAAATGTTTAACGTATTCACTGCTACCCAAAACGTTGGAGGTTTGAGTCCACCCAGAGGCATCTTGGAAGAAAGGCCTGGCAATCTACTGAAAAATCAGTCATTGAAAATACTATGAAACTTGGTTCTACTCTGACATATATGGGGTCACCATGAGCCAGAATCAACTCCACCCCAACTGTTTTCTTTTTTTTTTTAAATAAGAAGTTAGAATGCAACCTGTACAATAGTGACCAAAGATAGTGGTTGCCTGGGGCTGGGTGGGAGGGAGAGGGGAACTGCAAAAGGGCACAGGAATCTCTTGGGAGTAATGGAAATGTTTTTATCTTGATGATGAAAATTGTTTCACAGATGTATACAACTGTCAAAATTCATCAAGTTGTAGGCATTAAATGGATACCTTCTCTTTTATGTAAATTATATCTTAGTAAGTTGATTTATGGAGCCCTGGTGGCACAGTGGCTAAGAGCTCAGCTGCTAACCAAAAGGTGGGCAGTTCGAATCTACCAGCTGCTCCTTGGAAACCCCACGGGGCAGTTCTGTAGGGTCGCTGAGTCGGAATCTACTCGACGGCAATGGGTTTGGTTTGGTTTTAGTAAGTTGATTTAAAAAAAGAAAAAAAAATTCCCATCTATGGTAAACTCCCTGTCATAACTCAGGTTCCCAGAGCTTGAGATGAGGATCCATGCGTGAGTGATTTATTAAAGAAGCTCTCTCAGAAGAAACCAAAAGAATAGCGGGGGAAGCAGGTCAGGGAGGGGAGGAAACCAAGCAAGGTGTGAACTCAGAGTCAGTCCCAGCAATGGTCCCCTTGCCATTGAGTCAATCCCGACTCATAGCGACCCTGTAGGACAGAGTAGAACTGCCCTATAGGGTTTCCAGGGAGTGCCTGGCGGATTCTAACTGCCAACCTTTTGGTTAGCAGCCGTACTCTTAACCATTACACCACCAGGGCTCCCCACCAAAGGTAGCCTCAGCCTACTCCCACAAGGTGTTCTGGAGCATAAGTTATGCCTCAGGGTTTGTCCTGACTCAGGCAGGACAAAGGAGTTGCAGGAATCTGTTTAGGCTCTTTGCACAGCAGCCCGAGGACAGTCCTTGGTAGAGAGTCACGGGTGCAGGCAGCTGGGGAAGGGTGTGCAGAAATGGCGAGAGGAACTCAAGAAGATCTAGCAGAGCACCGGCAGAGTCCGTTACATTCTCCTTCTGGAAGGAGGGGGTGCAAACGGTTAACATGCTCAACTGCTCACTGAAAGGTTGAAGGTTTGAGTCTACCCAGAGGTGCCTCGAAAGAAAGGCCTGGCAATCTACTTCTGAAAAACCAGCCGCTGAAAACCCTATGGAGCACAGCTCTACTCTGACACACATGGGGTCACCATGAGTCAGAATCTACTGGAGGACAGCTAGTTTGGTTTTTGGTTTTAAGAAGGACTCATTTCTTGCTGTAGTGAAGTCACAGTATGCAAGGTTTATTCGGATTTGTACTTTTAAGAGAGGTGTGGAACTAAAGCAGGGGTGTTCTGACATAAAATTAAACTGTTGAATTTTGGGTGTGGGCCCCGGGAGTAGAATGGTAGGTCCAGCCAGGCCCTGTCGAAACATCCCACCAGCCCAACTTTTCCTGCCACGTGGCCTTGGGTAACCCCTCCCGACATCCACAAACCTCTAGGGAGGCATTAGACACAGAGCCTAGGGGGCGGGGACTGGAATCAGATAGTCCAGGGTTCCAGAACGAGGTCTACCATTTTTCAGTTGTGTGATCTTGGGCTTGTTGCTTCATCGATTCACCTCAGTTCCTCCTCTGAGAAATGGTAAACACGAAAACACTTACCTCACAGGGTTACCGAGAGGTTGAAATGAGAGGAGCTGCGTAAAACCCTCAGCATTGTTTCTGGTATGACTTCCATACTCAATAAAAACTGCTTTTATTATTAAACAACAAAGTATATGCCCCACTCCCCCCCTCCTCCCACCTCCCTGCTGTCCACAACAGCCTCCAAGGTCTGCCTGATCCTGGTCGACGAGCTAGTTCATTAGCCCAAGTCTATTAATGCGTTTGGTATTCAGGGCTGATATGCCCTTTCCCTAAGCCCCCACATTGGCTCTTTTACCTTTTCCAGAGCAGAGACCTTGACACTTTTTTTATTCATCCAGGATTTGCACTGCTCAAAACAGAGGCTTTGACACGTTTAAAAAGTGCCCAGGTTAACCTGGGGGTGGGATGGCAAGTGGTACCCATCTGAAAACTAGCTCTCCACTCCCTCTCCACTTGGATGTTACACTTCTAAGCGTTCTTCTAGCCACTGTGGCTTATAGAAGCCTTCAAAACACCTTGTTACCTAGTTGTGAACAAAGCAGAAATTTAATTTTCAAATGTGGTAAGAAACGTTATTTCTGGCTGCTATATGGAGAGGGAGAAGGAGAGATTGGCTTAAAGATCTGTTATCTATCCATCCCTCATACCGCTTGTTTCTCTCATCTGTTGCATCTATTCTCTCTCCTCTCCTCCCCTCTTGCCCCCTCCTCTCCACTCTCCTTTTTCTCTCGTATATATTATAGTTCCAGGAACCCATCTCTTAGTGTGAGATACCATGGAAAATAAGAACTTCACTTCTTCTACTTGACCAACATTATGCCAGTTTTTTCCTGTTTATGCAGAGGTGCATCATACCTGCATTTGATTTTAGACTACATAGAAAGTACTACTTCCTGTAGCTCAGGTAAAAAACTGTATTTCCTGCTTTGTTTCTAAATCATTGCTCATTTTTTTCTTTCATTGTTTGATACTAGATTTCTGAAGTTTACATGAAAGAATGAAAATGAGCAAAACAAACATACAAAATGATTAACCAACAACAACAACACAGGTCCTCACAGGAAGGGCCTAAAGGGGTCCAGCATATATTTTGAAGCTAATTTGAATATGCAGGTTGTGTTACTCCAAATCTCCAAGAAGCAGACACCAAGATGGTTTTAAACTAGGCTTTGAACTGGTTAGTCTCGTTCAAACCGTTGCTGAAAATTTGCCTTCTAACAAGTTCCCAGGAGATGCTAATGCTGCTGGTTAGGGACCAATTCTGAGAGCCACCTAGAGCGCCAAAACCAAAACCCATTGCCACTGAGTCAACAGACTAAAACTGCCCCATAGGGTTTCCAAGGAGCAGCTGATGGATTTGAACCGCTGACCTTTTGGTTAGCAGCAGAGCTCTTAACCACTGCACCACCAAGGCTCCACTAGAAGAACAGTGGTTCTCAAAATGTATTATACGTAAGAATCACCTGGGGATCTTGTTAAAATGTAGATTCTGATTCAGTATATCTGATGTGGAAATGCAAATTCCCAGCAGGGGTTTGAACTGGAATGAACCAATCTGAAGTCCTGGTTTTAAATGTAAATATGCAAGGATTTTATTAGTGGAAGTACCTGTGAGAGAAAATGTCGAGGGAGCTGGGGAAGGCTGGGAGAGCTGTCAGACCATGAGTGAAGCAGAGGGCAAGTGAAGATTGGGTAGAAGAAGCATCCCAGATGGCTGTGTAGACTAAGGGAAGGTTTGGCATAGCCGTTGGGAGTCCTCGAGCTACAGTTGGCCATCGGAGGAGACCCATGTCTCCCAGAAATGGACCTGCCTTAGCATCCCTGCCATGCTCTGTCTTTGTCAGGGTGCAGCCCATGGGAAGCGCGGCTGAGAGGAAATGCAGGAATGGATTTCAGAGCTCAGCTGGTAGGCCCTTGGTCAATCACACTCCCTGTAGTTAGAGGCCTGCAAGGCACATGCTCATGGCCACCACAAAATTGCTCCACACCAGTTGCCCTTGAGTCCACTCAGACTCATGGTGCCCTCATGTGTGTCAGAGTAGAACTGTGCTCCAAGGGTTTTCAATGGCTGGTTTTGTGGGAGTATATTGCCAGGCGCCTCTGAGGCACCTCTGGGTAGACTCCAACCTCCAACCTTCTGGTTAGCAGCTGAGCATATTAACTGTGTGTACCACCCAGGGACTTCAACTTGGTTTAATTCTGCATCAAATATTGTACTAGTCCCAAATATCAGGGCTAATGCCCAAGGATAGACTCTCTTTCTCTGTTCTCTTCAAAACTTTGAAAAGTCTATGACCTACCCAAATAATATGGTTTCCATAGACTTACTCCATTTTTTCTTATAGAACAGTCTCATTATTAGGGTGAAAGTCCTTTCTGTAAAGGCTTGCTTCACAGAAGGGTGGTGTGCTGTCAAAGAAGGGAATTCGGAAATACAGTTCACCACCAACATAAGCTTGGCTGCTAACCAAAAGGTCAGCAGTTCGAATCCACCACCTGCTCCTTGGAAACCTTACAGGGCAGTTCTACTTTGTCCTATAGGATTGCTATGAGTTGGAACCTACTCAACAGCAATGGGTTTGGTTTTTGGTTACCAACATACCAGAAGCAGGCCCTGCTGGTTACATAAACATTTCCACTGACTTCCTAGAGAAAATGTTAGTAAAAGGAAGTGTCTAACTGGAGCTTAACAATCCTGTCCCAGAAAAATCCCAAGACCCTGAACCCTGGAGTTCTGTGACAAAAGATGAACGCAATTAACGGAAGCCCACTGCTTCTCCCTGCTGCTCTAGCAATCGCTTCTTTTTACAGCCCAGGGCCTTGGCTTGACCTGAGCTGTCCTGCAAAAAATTTCTGGCCCTTTCATGACTTCTGAAGCTTTTTTCTTTGTTTGCTTTCTCCCTTCACATATTCCTGTACTAAGCTGTTTTATGCATAAATCTCTCTGCAACCCGTCTCTAAATCGTCTGCCTCACTCTGGCCCCTCTCAGTGAATCCCACAGTCCTCATGTAAAAAGATCCTATCGCTATCCTAAACTCTTTTCTGTTTTATTGTTGTTGTTGTAGTTTTGCTCCCCAGAAATGTTTCTGCTTTTAGTTGACTGCGACATTGAGAATCCGGAAGGTTAGAATGCATTAGTGTTTTGGGTCAGTTTCCCCGCATACCTTGCTTGGCTTTTCCTGTGAGCTCGGTGGCTTACGTAGCCCGAAAAATGCACCAAGTTTCCTGCCTATTCTGGGAGGACTCGGGACAGACGCCACTCTGGCCCTCAGAAAAACCACTTTCGGTTCTGCTTTACATTTGGTCATAATTTCATTTCATCCTCACCTGAAGAATAGCAGGCATCTTTCAGATGGCAGCACAGTGTGGGGAAAAAAGAGCACTCAATAGATAGTCCAGACTCCAAGGTGGAAGCCTAGCTCTGCCCTTCTCTCTCCCTATAGTGTTTGTCGAGTCCGTCTTTGAGTCTCAGTTTCCTCATCTACAAAATGGGGATAGCAAGAGCACCTCTAGTGTCAAATGAAATCTAAAAAAAAAAAAGAAAAAGCAGTTTGCAGCTGTGCTGTGCTGTGTAAACCTGCTGACCAAGCATCATACCAACATTTCCCAGAGTGGTCCAGAGGAATCCTAGACTTGAGGGATGTTAATAGGTGTTATTTGAAAAACAAATTTTCTATGTTAAAAGTATGCAAGGGGAATGTTGGGTTGACAAAGTTTAAACAGATTTTTTTAAATTGTATTTTAGATGAAGGTTTGCAGAACAAACTAGCTTCTCATTAAACGATTAGTACACGTATTGTTTAGTGACATTGGATACCAACCCCACGACATGTTAACACTCTCCCTTCTCAACCTTGGGTTCCCTATTACCAGCTTTCCTGTCCTCTTCTGCCTTCTAGTCTTTTCCCCTGGGCTGGTGTGCCCATTTAGTCTCACTTTGTTTTATGGGTCTGTCTAATCTTTGACTGAAGGATGAACCTGAGGAGTGACTTCATTACTGAGCTAAAAGGGTGTCCGGGGGCCATAGTCTCGGGGTTTCTCCAGTCTCTGTCAGGCCAGTAATTCTGGTCTTCTTTGTGAGTTAGAATTTTGTTCTACATTTTTCTCCAGTTCTGTCCAGGACCCTCTATTGTGATCCCGTCAGAGCAGTCAGTGGTGGTAGCCGGGCGTTGTGCTGGACTCAGTCTGGTGGAGGCTGGGATAGTTGTGGTCCGTTAGTCCTTTGGACTAATCGTTCCCTCATGTCTTTGGTTTTCTTCTTTCTCCCTTGCTCCAGAAGAGGTGAGATCAGTGGAGCATCTTAGATGGCCACTCACAACCTTTCAAGACCCCAGACTCTACTCACCGAAGTAGAATGTAGAAAATTTTCTTTGTAAACTATGTTATGCCAATTGAGCTAGATGTTCTCCTGAGATCATGGTCCCCACAGCCCTCAGCCCAGTAATTTGGTCCCTCAGGGAGTTTGAATGTGTCTGTGGATCTTCCATGACCTTGCCTTGGACAAGTTGTGCTGGCTTCCTCAGTATTGTGTACTGTCTTACCCTTCACCAGTGTTACCACTTATCTACTGTCTGTTTAGTGTTTTGCCCTCCCACCCTCCCCTCCCTCGTAACCATCAAAGATTGTTCTTTTTTTGTGTCCACCTTTTCATGAGTTTTTATAGTAGTGGTCTCATGTAATATTTGTCCTTTTGTGATTGACATAATTCACGGAGCATAATGTCCTCCAGATTCATCCATGTCATGAGATGCTTTGCAGATTCATCATTGTTCTTTATCATTGTGTAGTATTCCATTGTGTGTATGTACCATAGTTTGTTTGCCCATTCATCTGTTGATGGGCACCTAGGTTGTTTCCTTCTTTTTGCGATTGTGAATAATGCTGCAATGAACATGTGTGTGCATATGTTTATTCGTGTGACAGCTCTTATTTTTCTAGGATATATTCCTCAGAGTGAGATTGCTGGATCATATAGTATTTCTATTTCTAACTTTTTTAGGAAGGACCATATCGTTTTCCAAAATGGTTGTACCATTTTGCATTCCTACTAGCAGTGCAAAAGAGTTCCAGTCCCCCCACAGCCTCACAACATTTGTTATTTTCTGTTTTGTTTTGTTTTTTAATTTGTGCCAGTAATGTGAGGGTGAGATGGTATCTTATTGTGGTTTTGATTTGCATTTCTCTAATGGCTACTGATCTTAAGCATTACCTCATATATCTGTCAGTTGCTTGAACGTTTTCTTTGGTGAGGTGTCTGTTCATATCCTTTGCCCATTTTTTAATTGAATTATTTGTCTTTTTGTTGTAGAAGCATTGGATTTTCCCGTAAATTTTAGAGATTAGACCTTTGTCACATTCGCCATAGCCCAAAATTTTTTCCCAGTCTGTAGGTCCTCTTTTTACTCTTTTGGTGAAGTCTTTTGATGAACATAAGTGTTTAATTTTTAGAAGATCCCAGTTTTCTAGCTTATCTTCTGGTGTTTGTGTATTGTTTGTTATGGTTTGTATCCTGTTAATGCCGTGCATTAGGGCCTCTAACATCGATCCTATTTTTTCTTCTATGACCTTTATAATTTTTGGTTTTACATTTAGGTCTTTGATCCATTGTGAATCTATTTTCGTGTATGATGTGAGGCATGGGTCTTGTTTCATTTTTTTGCAGATGGACATCCAGTTTTGCCAGTACCATTTGTTAAAAAGACTCTTTTCCCCATTTGATGGACTTTGTGCCTTTGTCGAAGATCAGGTGACCTGTAGGTGGATAGATTTACATCTGGGTTCTCAATTTTGTTCCATTAGTCAATGTGTCTGTCGTTGTACCAGTACTAGGGCAAAGCAGAAATTCTTGACATCCATGAAGAAGTTGACCCAAGATCTATCTTCCAGAGTTACCACACGCTGAGTCCACACAAGCTCCTCACCTTGTCCTGAGTCAAATTTCTATCAGGAATCATGGTTGTGCTTATTCTCACATAAATTAACCCCCATTTTAACTCTCTCTAAAGCTTAATCTGTCAATTGATGAGCAATTATAGGCCTGAAGGGAGCACCCAAATAAAAAGCTCCCAGAAATTTCCTTGTTTCCACAAGGAGCACACAGTAGAGTCACTCCCAGAACATCTGAGTCACTGCTGAATTCAAACACCACTCCCCCATTAATTTAACCCAAACTTCTATCTTTGGCCTCAGAATCATCACCTTTTTAGACCTCTTCAGTTTTGCTTTCCTTCTACCACCATCACCAGAACCTTAGCTGGTTGCTTAAAGAAATAAAGTATTCCAAGTCTGCAATGATGAGTGGAGAAGTCTAAGCCGAGAGGTGGCTGTCTAGATTCACTTACTAGATAGAGAGCTCACTCCCCTACACAGCCCACCTCACCCGTGATCCAGATTCAGGCCATGAGCCTTCAAAGTTACTCTCGATGGATAAACCCATGAACTAACAATGAGGGCCTGGTGTTTAAGGCACAGTCCCAGTGGGACTAAGGGATGGGTGAGTGGAATAGATGGTCCCTGGGTGGTACATCCATTTGCACTTGACTACTAACCTAAAGGATGGCAATTCACATACACCCAGTGGTGCCATGGAAAAAAGACCTGGCGATCTACTTCCATAAAACTATAGCCATTGAAAACTGTAGGAAGCAGTTCTACTCTGAAGCACATAGGGTCACCATGAATTGGAATAGACTCGATGGCAATGGATTGGGTTTTTTGGGTTGGGGAATAGAGCGTTTTTCATTCAATTTCTGATGCTTGGAGACAGAGCAGAGATTGGAGGAATTTTAATGGTCAAAACTGGGATATCAAATGGAAAACTTGGGCATAGGTCTAAACGGCTGGAAAAGAGAGGAGCAATTAATTAATATCCTAGAGGACGTTAAACCAGCACCGCAGAAAGTGAGCAATAATGGTGAAAAAAAGCAGGTGGCCTAGAGCATTCACCAATCCATCTCGTTGAAGGTCTTCCTCTTTTTTGCTGACCCTCTACTTTACCAAGCATGATGTCCTTCTCCAGGGACTGGTCCCTCCTGATAACACATCCAAAGTATATGAGAGAAGTCTCGCCATCCACATTTCTAAGGAGCATTCTGGCTGTACTTCTTCTAAGACAGATTTGTTGGTTCTTCTGACAGCCCATGGTATATTCAATGTTCTTTGCCAACACCATAATTCAAATGCATCAATTCTTCAGTTTTCCTCATTCGTTGTCCAGCTTTCACATGCATATGAGGCAATTACAGTAAAGATCTTTCTGATCCTGCAATCTTCTAGGCGTCTGATCCCAGTTCCTGGGACGTAAGCCAGCAGGGGCTTCCAGCCCATTGCCTGACCTGCAGATTTTGGGTTTGCCAACCCTTACGACCCCATGAGCCAGCAGAGCCTCCAGCCTGTCACCTGACCTGCAGGTTTCGTGTTCGTCAGCCCCTGCAACCATGTGAGCCAGTGAAGGTCATCAGCCTTATAGGGAACAAACATCATATTGAAAATGGACATACACAAAACCTACCTATCAATGATACCAAAACCAAACCAAACCTGTTGCCGTCTAGTTGATTCCAACTCATAGCAACCCTATAGGACAGAATAGAACTGCCCCCATAGGGTTTCCAAGGAGCAGCTGGTGGATTCAAACTGCTGACTTTTGGTTAGCAGCTGAACTCTTAACCACTGTGCAGCCAGGGCTCCCCTATCAATGATAGCATATATTTATCTATACCCTTTCTGCATCAGCATCACAATAGATGTTGAAGTTCATGCCTTCTTCACAGCTGGAGTTCAAGGGCTAGTCTTTGACCAGTGGCCATTCTACAAAGCATCACAGCAACTTGCTGCTTGTGGTCATTTGTCTCCAAGATGGCCACCATCAATCCTTTCCCTCATTATTCTTGCAAACCATTTCCCCACTTAAAGGTAGAGTCTATTCCTTTACCCCTTTGAACTTGGGCTGGCTCATGAAGGCTTTGAACAATAAATTCTGGCAGAGCGCTGCCGCTGCAGAGGTCAGCAGCTGTGTAAGAAGTTTGGCTATCTTGAGATTGCCATGCAACAAGGAAGCCTTGTTAGCAATGTGGTGAGAGATCCTTAACTGCCCTTTAACTGCAACCCTGCGAGAGGTCTCAGGTAAGAATCTCCCAGCTAAGTCCAACAACCCTGAGAGAGTTATTAATATACTGCTTCTTTAAAGCCACTAAATTTTAAGATAATTTGTTACAAAGCAATAGATACTGCTTTTCATATCCCAGGTGCCTGATGTTAATATTCTTAACGTCTTCAGGACTGAGAGTATAATTTCTGGACATCGGAAAGAAATCAAGACCTGCTTCCATTTCCTAATTGGTTAAACACATAGTTTCAGACCTTTTCTCTATTTCAACTATATATTTCTGGAAGCCAAAATATGAAAGTTACCTAAAAGTTTTAACAGATAGATGTTTTTAGTGCTTTATAACACATAAATCAGTCACTTTTAGTGCATTTTATAAGAAGCTGTCAAGCTGTTTTTCAGAGTGGCTTAGCAATTTGCATTCCCGTAAGCAGTGTATGAGAGTTCCAGTTGCCCTGTATCCTTGCCAGCACTTGACATTGTCAGTTTGTTTTTCTTTTAACTTTCGTGGTGATATTGAGCATCTTTTCATGACCTTACTTCTCATCTGTTTATCTTCTTTGATGGAGTGTCTAGTCAGATCTTTTTTATTGGGTTGGTTTATTTGTTCTCTTAATGCTGAGTTTTACTTCAATTTATATGACATTCTGGAAAAGGTAAAATTATAAAGATTGAGAACAGATCAGTAGTTGCCAGGGGAGAGGGATTTGGGTTGACTACAAAGTGGCAGCACAAGGAAATTTGAGGGGTAATGGGACTGTTTCGTATGTTGTTTGTTGAGATGGTCACACAAATCTATGCGTGTGTTAAAACCCGTGGGGCTCTATACGAAAAAAGGTGAATTTTACCGTATGTTATTTTTTTTTAAGTTTTTAAAATAGTTACAGTGGATTTAATTACAACATCTGGCGTATAACGGGAACATTTCTGTGCACACAATTATCCGTTATTATGGTGATGGATGACAGTGTAATACTTTGAAGAGATTTTAAACTACACATAGAAATCCAAATTTAAAATTCTACTGTAGCATTGCTGTCATTGCAAATAACTCAAATACTTTAACAAATGGTTAAACAGAGTCCTCCTGACCAAAACTCAGTCCACACACAGAGGCAGTGGCAACCAGGGCACACTGTACCGTCTGCTCAGTGGTGAGTAAGGTTGCTTCAATCTTGATTGAGTTCCAAGTTCAAAATGTTAGGATCAGGAAACCAGGGCTCTTAGAGGAAATACATATTTCAATTGCTTCCATTTTCAATTTCTTCCGCTTTTGCTGATCCATTCAATTTCTCTCAGGCTTCTGGCTCTTGGCCCTAGCTGCAGTGTATAAATAGAATTTCAAGTTCCTATTCCAAAGACTGATTCAACAAACATTTACCACTCACTGTGTACTATGTGCACTAGGCTTAGTACTCTGAGGAGAGTAGATATTAGTCACACTCCTCAAATTAAAAGACTTTGGTTAGCCAGAAGTCAGAAATTAAGTTTGTTTCACCCTGTTTGTTGGCATCTCCTGTTCCCGGTCCAGATTTGTGGCTAAGGTGCCCGGTAGCCTGCTGGAAACAGTACAGTATTCAGCCCTAAAATCCAAACCAAAGTGATCCCCTCACCCCTCAAAAAGAGATGGACAATGTAGTATCACTCATCAATAGAACGAGAAGGACTACTGATACACGCAAAGACACAAATGGATCTCAAACACTTCATGCTGAGGAAAAAAAAAACTAGACACAAGAGTAGACACTGCATGATTCCATTTATGTGAAAATCTAGAGCAAGCAAAACTATAGTGACATAAAGCATATCAGTGGTTGCCTGGGACTGGGAATCCGAGGTGGGGTGTCATTGACTACAAAGGGACATAAGGTAGTGTCATGAATTGAATTGTGTCCCCCAAAATATCTGTCAACTTGGCTAGGCCATGATTTCCGGTCTTGTGTGATTGTCCACCATTTTGTCATCTGATGTGATTTTCCTAGGTGCTGTAAATTCTCTCTCTATGATGTTAAAGAGGTGTGATTAGCAGCAGTTATGTTAATGAGGCAGGATTCAATCTACAAGATTAGGTTGTGTTTCAAGTCGATCTGTTTTGAGATATAAAAGACAGAAGAGAGCAGAGAAACGGGACCTTATACCACTAAGAAACAAGAGCCAGGAGAATAGCACATCCTTCGGACCCAGGGTCCCTGTGCTAAGAAGCTCCTCAACAGGGAACGATTGATGACAAGGACCTTCCTCCAGAGCTGACAGAGAGAGAAAGCCTTCCCCTGGAGCTGGCACCCTGAATTTGGACTTCTAGCCTCCTAGACTGTGAAAGAATAAATTTCTCTTTGTTAAAGCCATCCACTTGTGGTATTTTTGTTATAGCAGCCCTAGATAACTAAGACAGATAATTTTGGGTGCTGAAAATGTTCTATATCTTGATTGTGGTGGTAGTTCACAGGGATATGCAATTGTCAGACTTATCAAACAGTACACTTAAAATAAGTGCAAGCAAATAATACTTCAATAATTTGTTAAAAAAGAAAAAAAACTAATGGTGGACCACAGCCTCCACCAGACTGAGTCCGGCACAACTAGATGGTACCCAGCTACTACCACTGACTGCTCTGACAGGGATCACAATAGACAGTCCCGAACAGAGCTGGAGAAAAATATAGAACAAAATTATAATTCACACACACACAAAAAGACCAGATTTACTTATCTGACAGAGACTGGAGAAACCCTGAGAGTATGCCCCCTAGGTACCCTTTCAACTCAGTACTGAAGTCACTCCTGAGGTTCACCTTTCAGCCAAAGACTAGGCAAGCTCATAAAACATAAATAAGACTAAATGGGCACATCAGCCCAGGGGCAGGGATGAGAAGGCAGGAAGGGACAGGAAAACTGGTAATGGGAAAGCCAAGGTCAAGAAAGGAAGAGTGTTGACATGTCGTGGGGTGGCAACCAATGTCACAAAACATTATGTGTATTGTTTAATGAGAAACTAATTTGAACAATATCATGAATATCACATGCAAGTAAAATTTTGCTGAATATCATTCAAAAGTAGTTGCACCAGTACATTGACAGAGAACTGCCAGAAATTCAAGCTGGATTCAGAAGAGAATGTGGAACCAGGGATATCACTGCTGATGTCAGATGGATCCTAGCTGAAAGCAGAGAATACCAGAAAGATGTTTCCCTGTATTTTATTGACTATGCAAAGGCATTTGACTGTATGGATTATACCAAATTATGGATAACATTGCGAAGAATGGAAATTCCAGAATACTTAATAGTGCTCACGAGGAACCTGTACATAGATCAAGAGGCAGTGGCTCGAACAGAACAAGGAGATACTGTGTGGTTTAAAGTCAGGAAAGGTGTGTGTCAGGGTTGTATTTTCACCATACCTATTCAATCTGTATGCTGAGCAAATAATCCAACAAGTTGGACTATATGAAGAAGAATGGGGCATTAGGATTGGAGGAAGACTCGTTAACAACCTGAGTTATGCAGATGACATAACCTTGCTTGCTGAAAGTGAAGAGAACTTGAAGCACTTATGAAGAAGATCAAAGACCACAGCCTTCAGTATGGATTACACCTCAACATAAAGAAAACAAAAATTCTCACAAATGGACCAATAAGCAACATCATTATAAATGGAGAAAAGGTTGAAATTGTCAAGGATTTCATTTTGCTTTGATCCACTGTCAACACCCACGGAAGCAGCAGTCAAAAATCAAAAGACACATTGCATTCGGCAAATCTGCTGCAAAAGACCTCTTTAAAGTGATGAAAAGCAAAGATATCACCTTAAAGACTAAGGTGCGCTTGATCCAAGCCATGGTGTTTTCAATCACCTCATATGCATGTGAAAGCTGGATGATGAATAAGGAAAATGGATGAAGAATTGATGCCTTTGAATTGTGCTCTGGGCAAAGAATATTGAATATACCAGGGACTGCCAGAAGAATGAACAAATCTGTCTTGGAAGAAGTACAAAGAGAATGCTCCTTAGAAGCAAGCATGGCGAGACTATGTCTCACATACTTTGGACACGTTATCAGGAGGGATCAGTCCCTGGAGAAGGACGTCATGCTTGGTAAAGTAGAGGGTCAGGAAAAAGAGCAAGACCCTCAATGAGATGTATTGACACAGTGGCTGCAACAATGCACTCAAGCATAACAATGATTGTGAGGATGGCACAGGACAGGGCAGTGTTTCGTTCTGTAGTACATAGGGTCCTTATTAGTCGGAATTGACTCGACAGCACCCAACAACGACAACAACAATTTGCTCTGTAAACCTTCATCTAAAGTACAATTAAAAATATATATATAATTTCAAAAAATTAATGGTGGAAATCATATAGATTCTTACGAAAGTTTGCTTTGTTGGCAAATGCCATAAAATGACCCCTCCTCCACTTTTTTTTATTTTCCTCAAAAGTCTAGAAATGAAAGTGAACTTCTTCAAAATCTCTTATGAATTAACTGTTTAAAACTGTATTCATATTGCTTATTTACAGAAATCTCCAAATGCTTTATAAATCCCCATAACTTTCTAAGCAATATTATAATTTGTTGATTTCATATGAAGAATGCTTTGTTATAGTTTCTTCTCTGTAGAGATGCAATTTGGTAGCTATGATCTTTTATCAAACCCCTACCATGTTTTCTGTCTTAGGTATTATTTCCATTACAGATGATAAAATTAGAGCTCAGAAAAGGTAAACAACTCGTCCAAAGCCACATGACCCATAAATGGTGGAGCTGGGATTTGAATCCAGGCCTGTCTGGTGCTAGTGCCCAGGTGTATTCTACTCCACCCCTGTTAAGAACACTGAGCACAGATCAAGGAGACCCAAATTGGAATTTCCACTCTACCTTTTGGTCATGTGTCACCTTGGACAAGTCACTTGACCTCAGTTCTCTTGTCCGCAAGCTAGGGGATTACTGGCCTCACTTCTCACTGTGGTGTAGTGCACAGTTCCAGGGGAAGCTATTTGCACATACTGCAGTATGCACAGCCTCTGGGGAGTGTTCATGAGGCAGCCCTGGGCCGATAATCATCCTGCTTAGTCAGAAGTTTTTTGTAGGTTTCCAACAGAAGATGCATGTAGAAATGCTCTAAAACCCCTCAAGCATGGTCCACAAATAAGGTGGTATCAGTACTGTTTTGCAAAAGCCTTCAGTAGGATGATCGACAGATACAACACAATCCCGATCAAAATTCCAACAGCATTCTTCACAAAAATGGAAAAACTAATCCTTATTTTTATATGGAAAACCGAGAGACTGAATGGCTGAAGCAATTTTGAACAAAGTCGGAGGCCTCACACTTTTAGACTTCAAAGCTTATTACACAGCCGTAAACAAAACATAGACATAGTTTAATGATAGATGCATAGACCAATGGAGTAGAATTGAAAACTGAGAAGTAAATCCAAATATTTATGGTCAATTGATTTTCGACAGGGTGCCAAATCCATTCGGTGGAGAAGGAACAGTCTTTTCAACAAATGATGCTGGAAAAGCTGGATTTTCACCTGCAGAAAAAGGAAACAAGATCCATACCTCACACCACACACAAAACTGATTTAAAATGGATCAAGGTCCTAAATGTTAAATCTAAAACCATAAAATTCTTGGAAGAAAATACAAGAGCAAAGCTTTGGGACCTAATTTTTTTCAGTGATAGATTATCAAACACAACGGTGAATGCATGAGCAACAGAAAACAAAAACAGATAACTGGGACCTCATAAAAGTTAAATACTTAAGTTCATCAAAAGAGTAAAGAGACAACCTACAGACTGAGAAAAAAATCTTTGAGAATGATGTAACTGATAAGGGTCTAATATCTAAAATATAGAAAACTTCTACAACTTAACAACAAAAAGACAAATAGCCCAATCAAAAACTGGGCAAAGGACATGAAAAGACACTTCACCAAAGAGAATATCCAAATGGCCAACAGATACATGAAAAGATGCTCAACATCATTAGTCATCAGAGAAATGCAAATCAAAACCACAATGAGATACTATTTCACTGCTACTAGGACAGCTAAAATAAAAAAAAAAAATCAGTAACAAGTGTTGGAGGGGATGTGGGATTCTTGGAACCCTCATCCATTGCTGGTAGGAATGCAAAATGGTACAGTCATTGTGGAAAACAGTCAGACGGTTCCTCAAAAGACTAGAGGTAGAGCTGCCATATGACTCAGCAAATTCCACTACTAGGTATATACCCTAGGGATCTAATGGAATTGACATAGACAGACATATGCATACCTATGTTCATCACAGCACTATTCACAATAGCAAAAAGATGGGAGCAAGCTAAGTGCCCATCAACCGATGAATGGATAAGTAAAATGTGGTACATACACACAATGGAATACTACTCAGCAATAAAGAAAAATGAGTCCCCAAAACATCTTGCAATGTGGATGAACCTGGAGGACATTACGTTGAGCAAAATAAGTCAATCACACACACACAAAATATTGTATGTTCTCACTTTTATAAAGTGACATGAATAGGTAAATATCCAGAAACTAATGTTCATTAGTGTTTACCAGGGATGGTGAGGGGAGCAAGGTGGATTTATTCTCTAGATAGTAGACACTTGTTATTCTTGGTGATGGGAAAGGTAACACCGAATGCGGGTGAAGTGTACACAGCTTGACAAAGGTAAGCAATGTCACTAAAAAATATATAAGAGAAAAAGAACTGTTGGTAATTGCTATGGCATACATAATTTTGAAATAACAGCAAAATCAACCAAAAAATATATGTGCTGTTACGTATGTATGTAAGTAGGCATATATATGTATAGATATGTGTAAGTGTGTATATATAGGTATATGCGTATGTGTGTGCATGTATGTGACTATGCACATATATTCATATACGTAATAAAGCAGATAGGGGACACAGTTACAGATACTTCTTAGACATAACTAAACACCTCATGGGATTGGATTTCTGTATTTGAAGGATTAGGACCATAGTCTCGTGTGGAACTTCTTGGTCAATTGGCATAGTATAGTTCATAAAGTTATGTTCTGCATCTTAGTTTGGCGAGTAGTATCTGGGGTCTTGAAAGCTTGTGAGCAGCCATCTAAGATACAACTATTGGTGTCTACTCGTCCAGAGCAAAAGAGAAAGGAAACCAAAGACTCAAAGAAGAAACTAGTCTACAGGAGAAATAGTCTACATGAACCATGGCCTCATCTACCCTGAGACCAGAAGAACTAGAGGGTGCCTGGCTACCACTACCAACCATTCTAATCAGGGCCACAATAGATGGAATCTGATAGAACGGGAGAAAAATGTGAACAGAATCTCAAATTCCTAAAAAAAAGAGAGAGAGAGAAAAAAAAAATCCCTGCTGGACTGGTTGAGACTGGAGGACTTCCTGAGACTATTGCCCTGGGATACTCTTTAGACCTTGAAATGAAACTAACCCGAGGTCACCTTGTAGCTAAATAACAAATTGGCTCAAAAAATAATGAACATCACAAGTAAGTACTGTGCTCCTTTAAAAAATCACCTATATGAGAACAAATAGTCAACAATTACTTTAAAACAAAGATGAGAATGTAAGGGGACAGGGAAATGAAACAACCAGAACAGAAATAATGACAGTGTTCATGCATTGTGAAGAATGATCAATGTCACTGAACAATTTATATAGAAATTGTTGAACGGGTACCCAAAATGCTGTGTAAACCTCCACTGGGGTGGGGGGTAGGGGAGACTTCAGTAGTTTCTAAGCGCCTGTAAAATCAACTCTGAATTCCTCAGCTCTTATGATCAAGCCAAGACCAACAGTCAAACTCATCTCCTTCTGCTCTCCACAACTTGCCTGCTACCTCTGCCAGGTCCCTGTTTTTTTTTTTTTTTGTCTTGAGAATCCTGTCAACCATCTCTGTCAGCACATCATGTGATCTAGGAATGAAAATCTCTGAGTGAGGGGACAGGAGGCATGGAAGTCGTCCTGGCAACAAAGGGTCCCACAGAATTCTTCCCTCCACCAAAGACCCGCGGTGGCTCTGAATGTTCTGCTGGGCTTCTGAATGTGTCACCATAGTGGACAGTACATGTATAGGGTGTGAGTTTGTGTTTGTTTTGTTTTCAGTCTCCCTGGGTTCCTGACTTTTGACATCAGGACCCAGGCATCTCTGCTCCTTGATTTCATTCTACACAGTGAGTCTGTTTCTCCTTCCCCAGAAATCCTCTCTTCCCCCTTCCACATGGCCAAATTCTGTCCGTCCTTCAGGCCCTTCCTCTTCCATGAAATCTTTCCCAGTCCCTTCAGCCCACATGGATCTCTTTCTTTTCCTAACCCCATGGCACTTGCATTATGTGGCGGCCCACCTGCTGGCACAGAGTCCAGTGCCTGGTGCCATGTTTAAGGCCACCCTGAATATATGATGATGCCCATTTCTTAGTAGGAGGATCCATCATAACAACAAATATTAACATAGCACAGTCCATATGCCATGCACCGGGCTTCTAATTTGTTTAATCCTCACACAAATCCTACAGACTAGGTATTCCTAGTACCATATTTTACAGCAGAGGAAGTGGAGGCACACAGAGGTTAAGTAACTTGTCCAAGGCCATGTTACTATTAAGAGGCAGAGCTGGGTTTTAAACCTAGGCATTTAGCAGCAAAGTAAAGGCTCTTACAGCATCACAAAAAAAAAAAAAATTTTTTTTAAGAGAATTTGAATGTACAAACACTTAGAGCCGTAGATTAAATAGCTGAACGTCTGTTTTGCTATTATTTAACTGTATTTGAGCATACTTGGTATTTTATCAGATCTTTGTTGTTTTGGCTCACCAGCAAGGCCATAAACTTCTTAAGGTAATAACTGAGCCCCTTCTTGCCTTCCTATTTCTCTCTCATTTCCTCCTTTCACCCCTCCCTTCTCTTTTCCCCCTCCCTCCCTCTTTCCCTCCTTCTACTTTTTCTCTTTCTTTCCTTCCTATCTTTTCTTTGTCATTTGCAGTTTCCGGCATAGTCCCGCGTGCATAGCAGATGTTTAAGGAACTCTTGGTGAATTTCACTGCCATGCACAGTTAGCTGGTTTATCAAAAATTACACCATCTGTGGTCAAAGCCCTTCACACAAACATTGGGTGAGCACCCGCTTGATGTCTAGCACCATGCTAGGTCCCTGGGACACATCAGAGCACAGAGCAGGCACATGGCTAGCCCTCGTGAAGCTTACATCACTGCAGTGTTCTACCCATACCTTACGCTTGCTTAGCCCAGAGACTTTTCACATATTTATTTTAGTTGGTTCATGCCAGCTGTATGTTGTAGGTACCATTATTCCCAGATTACAGATGAGAAAACTGAGGCTCCACAGGGTCAATGATTGCCCCAAGGTTGTGCAGCTTGTGGGCACCACAACCAAGACTCAAACCCAAGTCTTCTCAGGTTGCCTAAACCTGTACTACATCTTGTCTGATGAAGGTCTCCTAACGAAACCTGCAGAATAATTGGGTCATCCACTTACAGGGAAATTCTGATTTTATTCCTCATCCACCACCCCCATAGGTCAAAGTCATGCTTATTTGAAAATTATTCCCACCAAAATGAGCGGTTCCAAGGAGGTGCAGAAACATAAAAGCTTCTGAACATCAACTTTCATCTCAAGGATTACCCAACTGAGTAGTTAGTGTAACCCTCATAATAGAAAAGAAGAACTGAACCAAACTTGATATCTTTCTGAGAACTTGCAAAACCTGACAAGCTAGGCCTGTTTAAAACAGGAAGCCGTGTTGCTCCCCACCTTACTAATGCCTGTGAATCAGATGGTATCTCCGTCCCATAAGTGGAGAGACCTAAGCCATATCACTTGACGCTTAAAGACTGTACAAGATTAACAGGTACCATTTGCCTTCTTTTTGTGCTCATCTGGGCTATAGCTTATCGAAATGCAACAGAAGCTGTTTATTGAGAAGCAATTTCTAGGTAGGCTCTCAAATTTCTAGAAAAAAGGTAGATGGAGTAAGGGGTCTAGGTGGGTGGAAGCAGTACCTCCCTGGAGTGTTCTTGGAAGCAGGAGGGAAGCAGCACCTCCCTGGAGTGTTTGTTCTTGGACGCAAGACGCAGAGGAGGAGGGAGAGCTAAGGCAATTTAGTAGGTAGTATGGGGGCCGGAGCGCTGCTGGCACAGTGGTTAAGAGCCTGGCTGTTAACCAAAAAGATTAGCAATTGGAATCCACCAGCAGCTTCTTGGAAACCTTATGGGGCAGTTCTACGCTGTCCTGTAGGGTCACTATGAGTTGGAATCAACTGCACATCAGTGGGATGGGGGCTGGAGTGGGAGGGAGAATATATTGCTAAATACGTTCCTTCATTATCTTCTTGCTTTTATTCTCCCAATTTCCCTTTATTTCTCCTTCGCATAGTATGATTCATTTGCCTCTTCCACTCACCCAGACTTGACCCCTTACAGTTGCTCAGTCAACGTTGTCTGTGCCCATGTTGCCTTCCCTGTGCTTTTGCAAATGCGCACAATTCTTCAAAATACGACCACTCCAGAAGGACTGTTTGCTTTGGTATTTACTTACGTTGACTTGTAAGAAACACTCAGTGAAAATATAATTTATATTTATATATATATATGTAATGTGTATGTATATATATATATTTCAAGCTTTCATTATAAATCCACTCTAAGGCTGCTAGAGGAATTAGTTGATCCATATACAATTTTCAATCTGTTATCCTTTTATCTGGATCAACCAGGTTGGCTGGTTGCTTTTTCTGGATCTGCTTTAGAGGCTGGGTATAGAACGCTTTACCTGATCTTCAGGGAAACCCTGGATTGGCTTGGGATGGAGTTAACTGTTGTTTGACAAGGGCTTGGAGGGAGAACAGTAGGAGTATGGGGTCTTTAGTATGTGGATGTGGCAGGAGTTGGAAGGTATCTGCAGCTCTTCTCAGAAGGTGGTGATGATTACATTGAAACATGGAGGCTGAGTTATTTCTCCTGGGGGAAGAAATGTGAGCCCCTCTTATGACGCAAAAGGAAAATAGCAGTTATGCCCAACAGAACAAAATGGGTAAAGGGCACAGCCAGATAATTCAAAGAAAAGGAAATATCAATGACTAATAATTACAGTAAAAAAAATCCCTCAGTAATGACTAAATATAAGTTAATTACAGCAATAATGACATATGTCTTGCCTATCCAAGTGGCAAAGTGCTTTTTTCTGTTAGATCCTCTCCAGGTTGACAGGTGCGTGTTGAGACTGACACCATCACCTACGGGTGCGAAGAGTATAGACATTGTTCCACGCTTTCTGGAAGCAATTTGGCAAAATGCATCAAGAGCCTTAGAAATATTATTAGAGGTAGAAATTATGCTTTGGGGAACCTTCTTGAAAGAAACAATTAAAAAATGCAGACAAAGGTGTTTATTGCAGCATTGTTTATCACAGTGGGAATTGGGAATGACTTAACCACGCAGTAGTAAGACAACGATTAAATAACCATGAAACATCTATACAGTATGTTGGAGTCATTACAAGCTATGTTTTTGAGTAATTTTTAACCACATGGAACTAGGTGCTTTGTATAAAATTTTAAATATCAGAATACAAAACTATATACAAATGTGATACTACATACACATATGATTGCTATATATATCATGCATATGGTGTGTGTGTATATAATATATATATACTATATATATGTGGTATATATGTGGTACCTGGAGTCCCTGGGTGGTGCAAATAGTTAACATGCTCAGCTACCAGAGGCACTGCAGAAGAAAGGCCTGGTGATTACTTGTGAAAAATCATCCATTGAAAACCTATGGTTTTCTACTCTGATACACATGGGGTCACCATGAGTCAGGGTCGACTCAATGGCAACTGTTTTATATGGTGCATAGAAAAGAAGCTGTGCTTCTCTCTTGGTGGCACAGTCAGAAGTGGAAATAGCAGAAAGCTGAATCCGATGGTCATGCTGACCACCCTACAACCACATTATTTTGGTTGCATAGACATAAATTCACTATGAAAGCACATTCTTCATGACCATCTCTTTCAACTAAATTACATGGCCTTCATATACAAAAACTGAAAACCAATTGCATTTAACACCTGCTATTGAAAAAGAAAGCAAGTCCAATCTTTGGGCAAGGGAGTTGTTAATAATATTCAAAGTACTTGGCAGGTGGATGAAACCAAGTGACTTAAAATGAATGTAACACAGTCCAAGAGTGGGCTGTAATCTTTGTCTAGTTGCTAATATTAATGAGTGGCAGCTGTGGAAGTCCATGTGCTGCCCTAAAAATTAAATGTTGGGAAACAGCAGTAGCTGGGAAGAACACTGCATTCATTTCTGATTTCAACTTTGAGAGGTTGTTCTTGTGTACTTCCCAGGAGGGAGCTTCCTAGCTCACCAGGAGCACATTCTGTTCCTGCACTGCTCTGGTGTTCTCAGAGTTTTTCCCTTTGTGTGGCTGAAATCTAGTTTCCCCCCTATTACAGTTGCTATCGAGTTGATTCAGACTCATGGAGATCCCATACGGTTCAGAGTAGAACTGTGCTCCATAGGGTTCTCAATAGCTGTGACTTTTCAGAAGCAGATTGCCAAGACTTTCTTCCAATGAACCTATAGGTGGCTTCAAACCATCAACTTTTCAGTTAGTAACTGAGTGCTTAACCATTTGCAGCACCCAGGGACTCCTAGTTTCTTCCAATGCCATCAAATTTCTGCTTTCTGGAGAGTCGACTTCTTCTTCTACAGGAAAAGCTATCATATCATAGACTCTTCCATCTGGAAGGGACTTAAAACATTGCCTTCAACAAAAATGACTAGAAAACTTTGGTCCAATGAAAGACACGTAAGTAGTGGCAAGATAGAAACTAAAATGAATCTGAAGACTTTTATTTTTCATACAAAACATTCCAGGTTCTGCCACCTATGACTGATGTTTCTACCCCTTTATCACCCTAGCCGGTCTGGCTCTCCAGGGTGATATTAACCCTCTTAAAATGGAGCACCTGGAATAGAGCATAATATTTTAACAGTGCAAAGCAGACTAAACATTGTTCTGCTCCATCCTTCCATACATTTAGGAAGAACTTATGAAGAAGCTACTACTTCTCAGGTGTCTTGCTGGGCCCTAGTCCTGCACTGTCCAATACGGCAGCCACTAGCCATGTGCGAGTATTTAAATTTGAATTAATTAAAATTAAATACAATTAAAAATTCAGTTTCTCAGTTGCACCAGCCGCATTTCAAGTGCTCAATAGCCACGTGTGGCTAGTGGCTGCTGTACTGCACAGCACAGATGCAGAACATTTCCATCATTGCAGAAAAGCTCTATTGGACCATGGTGCTGCACTAGATGTGAGGTGTCCAGAGTCGCGTTGTTGTTGTTGGGTGCCATTGAGTCAATTCCACCTCATAGTGACCACATGGGACAGAGCAGAACTTCCCCATAGGGTTTTCTAGGCTGTAATCTTTACAGGAGCAGATCGTTATGTCTTTTTCCCGTGGAGCCGCTGAGTGGATTCAAATCACCAATCTTTCAGTTAGCAGCTGAGTGCTTAACTATTTGCACCACCAGGGCTCCTTAAAGTGTCTA
Organism: Dugong dugon; assembly: GCA_030035585.1. Taxonomy (NCBI): domain Eukaryota; kingdom Metazoa; phylum Chordata; class Mammalia; order Sirenia; family Dugongidae; genus Dugong; species Dugong dugon. Next base: position 21,173,376 of record CM057481.1, on the reverse strand, counting down.
GGGAGGAACATCAAACAGATATCTACTCAATAAATATTCATTTTCTTACCCCCTAAAGTTCAAAAGTATCCAAAAGCTTTCTCTTTCCTTTTTTCTAGTTTATGTCTAACAGTTTAGGTTTTTAATTGAATTGCTATCAGTCAAATTCTTAAGATCTTTTATCAAAACTAGACTATCTTAAAGAACAATGAAAGACCATTGGTCAGTCTGTGCTTTGAGGTCTTTGAAAGGTTGAGGATGTGTCCCATTATAGTTAGGAGTAAGCCAAATGTGGTGCAGTGGATAAGCACTTGGCTGCTAACCAAAAGGTTGACAGTTCGAACCCACCATCCACTCCATGGGAGAAAGATGTGGTAGTCTGCTTACGTAAAGAGTACAGCCTTGGAAACCCTATGGAGCAGTTCTACTCTGTCCTATAGTGTTGCTATCTTGATGGCAATGGGTTTTGGAGCCAAAAGGACACAAGATCAAGTCCCAACTCTGTCAGACACTAACAGAATAGCCTGAGCAAGTGACTGAGCATGTCAAGCCTCCATTTACTCATCTGTGAAATGGGGACATAAAATCCTACCCTGAAAAGTCATGAGGACAAGCAAACATATATGAGAAATGCCTGGCCTACCTAAGGCAAAATTATTATTGATTCTTAACTCACAGTGGTTGTCAGTTAAGAATGTATACTTCAAGAACTCAGAGACCCTTTTCTTCCCAATAGTTTTTCCCTTCCCAGGTGGTTGCTGGCAATAAGAAAAAAGCAATCATACAAAGAATGTTTTTGACCATACCATGCGTTATTTGATCCATGCTGAGAAATGAATGTTTCTTCCATTCAGAGGCACTGTGAGGGCTGGTGATGAAGACCAAAGAGTTGGAGTTTCTGTGTGCTGGTTTTATTTGGAGGATTTTTGCAGTTTAACAAGACTGAATTGAATTGATGCTCATTAGGAGGGGCTCTGGGTTGCAGGAGGCGGGGAGAGGTTGAGGGTGCAGGGAAGTAGTTTCTACTTCTACAAATACAAAGAGTTTTGAATTATTGCACAGTGGAGGTGCCCTCTGGGTTCACTCAGGGGTAGAGACAATGTTTCCTACCAAGACAGGTAAACACACAGGCTGAAAGACTGGGGCCTCTCAAGAGAAGAGCAGGGGCTTTGTGGTTATGGCTCAATGTCAGAATTTTCTGGAAGCACTAAGAACTGCAGCAGAAGGAGGAGAAGAGAAAATGTGGGCATGAGAGTCTCACACACTGGATAATTTGGAGGCCTCAAGGGACTTGGCATCCACGTGGCCCACATGGCCACATGGAGGTGCATATGATGGTCATCTGAAGGGCCAGCAGGTAGAGAGAGGCTGGCTGAGCCCAACCAGAGCAGGTGGCAAGCCTGTAACAGGAAGTCCCTCCCCTCCACCCCCAGTCTAGGTGAGTGCATGCCAGCCTCACCAAGACTACAGAGAAGAACCAAGCTACTAACATTTCTAAACTTTAAAACAAAATTCCCACAGTTGACCTAGTATGGTCTCCATTTCAGGCTTCTCGGGTGAAGTTTCAGCTTGTGGTTTCAAGTTCAGATGAGCAAACCCTTTATCTTGTCACTGGCCTACATTTCAATCCGTTTGCTTTTTAGAAAATGTATTTGTCATATCTTCCAGCAGCCCCCACTTGAAAGCACTTGCTTTCAATTACAGTTTAATTGGTAAGGGAATAAAGCAAAATTAGAAATTTTGTAACTTTAAAAACCACAAAATCGGAAAAACAAAACAAAAGAGCAGCTCGCCAAAATAATCCACTTCCTTACTACAACTATTTTCATTATTTGAATATTGCCTTTTCTATGTATATAGTTTCACGTTGTAATTTTAGTTTACACACTTCAAATTCTCTCTCATTTTTCACAAACGTTTGTCTGTGATTCTGCCTGGTCTCAAAAACTTTTAATGGCTGCATTAATAATCTACTGTGTAAATAGACCACAATTTATTCAAAATATCCTTCAAGTGTTGAGTATTTAGGCTGTTCCCATTTCTTTCTTTTTGTTATGAAAATGATACCATGGGAACATTTTTGTGTATATCGTTTTGTGGTTTGGTTGACTTTTTTTTTTTTCTTGTAGGGTTAATTCCTAGTCATGTGTATTTTGATTATATACCTTGACCATATACATACATACATATATATATATATATATATATATATATGAATGAGTGCTCCAGTTACACTGCAGCCTCACCAGCATTGAGTCTCATCACTGTACGTAATAATTATTTTGCTAATTAAAATGGCATTTAAACTTATATTTCTAAGGAACGGTTTCCAGTTCTAGGTTTTTAATCTCAATCTTTCTCAATTCAACTGTGCAACATCCATTAAGCCTGGTGAATGTAGAGCTATGCTTGTTAGTGTGAAAGATGTCCAACGCATATTACAGGGTAAGAATGTACTATATAATAGTTTTGATTTCAAGAGTCAGGGTGGGTGGATTAGACCATAGAGACTTATGTTGGAGAGGACCTGGCCAGACAAGAATAGGGAAAGCATCTCTAGTCTTCTGACTTCAGAAGAGAAACAGTGGTTCTGGAGGGAAGCAGTCCTACCTTTGGGTCCCTACCTCCCCCATCCAGGCTTTGGCTAGAGTTGGGTGGTATGAAGGGTTGTCTGATAAGTTGAGGGGACAACCAAGAGGACATCTCTCAGCAGGACAGCTCCCTACCCACATGGGGTGGCCAGTGCAGTTAAGTTGGTGGTCAGCTAGAGAAAAGATAACATTTGTACTCTTGAGTGTCCCTTGGTTTCTACATGACGAGGGCATGGAGTCCAGGAGGAGCCTGTCTGCCTGGGTCCCACCAGCCCAGGAGAAGGTGCACGGTGCGGGCCAGGGCTCTAGTGGAGATGTGAATAGAGAAAATTCTCTATTCCAGCCAGAGCACAGGGATCGCTCTGTCAGCTGTGAGAGCTCACTAGGTACAGAAAAACCTGAGAACAAATGGGCCATGAGTCCATTAGCTAAAAACCATTGAAGTAGATTCCAGCAAAAGGCTCAGATGGAGACCAGGTTGCCCCACCTCACCATACACCAGCCACATAAATCAAGGACCAGCAGGAGAACAGAGTGCCCCTTCATACTCTGCCCCATGCCTTGAGTCATGCTAACCCCTCTCCCGTATCTCAGCTGCCACCTTAGGAGGACCAATGGGAGAAGACAAGAAACTGAAATTATAAGCTGGCACTATAAAAAGGATGATGAAAGCTTAAAGTCGCCATTCAAATGAACAGATCAGGCTGAGTTTTAAACCACTTTGAACTAAAATTTGTAAATACTTTTCCTGATACCCAGCAGGTGGGAAGCTGGTGACAGAGATCAAACTGGTTTTGAAGACTAAAAAAACTTCATTTACATTGTACAGCTGAGTTGTGCACTGTGAGTAATTTCAGTGAACCAGCTAAAATAGTGTGATCTTATTTTTGTAAAACTTGTATACATGCATGCATATCTGCAGAGAGAAATGTTAACTGTGGTAAATTCTGCCTGGTGAGAACTGAGGTGTTTTTTACTTGTGTTTTTGTGCTTTTCTTTATTGTTGTTTTCGGTTGTTTGTTTGCTATTGCTATATCATTTGTCCAAAATGCGGGAAGCTATTTTTAAAAGGCTAAATATAAACCTCTTGACTGTTTCAGACCTGAAGATTTGTCTCAATTTGAACCAGGTAGACAAATGTAAACCATATTAGTTTTCCTATTTTTGACCCCATGTAACTAGTAATCAAGGACTTGGCTTCTGACTCTTGAGAACCTCCACGATTTCCTGGGCTTGCACCTCTGAGCAGAAAGCTCATAGGCAGCCCTGAAGCCCAAACCAGAAGATTCTATGATTCTACCATACTGATCATATTAATTTTATTGAAGTGACACAAGAATTAAAAACTAAAGTTGAGTAAAATTTGGTGACTTTTTAAAAAAGTTTGACTTGCTTTTAAATCATCCTGGGATAAAAGGAAAGAAAGTACAATTAATGGTGAGTAGAGGCCACCATTGCCTCTGACCTCCAGAGCACGCATTGGAGCAAGCACTGTACTGTTCCTTTCTTGCTTTAGACACTAAAGTTTACCTGGACGCTCTCTGCGATTGTAAATGCATAATGAACAAGATGATGAGCAATTTTTTCTCAGCTGCTGTGGAATATGCAATTAGGAATAAGAATGCTGATAAGATTATACATATTCAATTGTTCTTTAATTCCATTTTTCTACTCAAAACCCTGGAATGTGTCACTGATCCATGGAAGATATACTGGGACAGACCCATGAAAAAAGATCCACAAGTTCTACCCAAAGGACCACACTTTTTCCTAATTTCATTTGAAATAGCTTCCCCTTGCCTTTCTTTTACTCCTGCTTCCTATTAATTTTACAGCTTTTTAGACTTTAAAACGTGATCTTACTTATAATCTCTCATTTGATCATCACGACAACACCTAGTTGGATCATTAACCTTATTTTGGAGATGAGAAAATTAGACTCAGAGAGTTATGGGCTTGTCCAAGTCATACAGCCGGTGAGGGGGGCTAGCAATGGCTCCTCATCTCCCATCTCTACTCTCACTCACTTTTGACCACACAGAACCTTGTTGATGCTGACCTGTGCGGTCTCAGCATTCTGTTAAGAGGTGAAGACAATTCCTTGCTATTGGCTCCAATTATTGAATTTCTAAGACTTATCTGGAAGAATGGTCATTGACACATGTGTTCATGTCCTAACAGTAGCACTTCCTCAGAGATTGGAGAAAGCAAGTAGAACTCCATCTGAGGAAGCAGTGCACAGATTAACTGTGGGAGTCCGTGGGTGGTGCAAATGGTTAACATGCTTAGCTGCTAATTGGAAGGCTGAAGGTTCAAGTCCACCCAGAGGTGCCTGGGAAGAAAGGTCTGCAATCTACTTCCGAAAAATCAGCCGTTGAAAACCCTATAGAGCACCGGTCTACTCTGACACACGTGGAGTTGCTATGAGTTGAAGCTGACTCAGTAAAGTCTGTAATCTTAAGAAAAGCAGGCACTGGCCCTAGGGCTCACAGTCTGAAAAACATCAACTCTAATAAGCAATTCCATTGACCCACCCCTCCTGCTCAGCCCTTTGTGAAGGAGAAGCTCTTGGCGGGTTTGCTCTTAGCACATGACTGGCTCATCTCAGCATTATCAGGAGCAGGAAAGGAAAGCAGCCTGGGTTAATGCTGTTTATAATTATAATGAGTATAATAGCTAGAGGAGCCCTGGTTGCACAGTGGTTAAGGCACTTGGCTGTTAACCAAAAGGTCGACGGTTCGAACCTACCAACTGCTCTTCAGGAAAAAGATGTGGTAGTCTCCTTCCATAAAGATCTGCAGCCCTGGAAAACCTATGGGGCAGTTCTACTCTGTCCTATAGGGTCACTATGAGTCAGAATCAACTCGACAGCAGTAGGTTTGGTTAGGTGTATAATAGCTAAGTCTTCAAACTTTAAATTTTAAAATCACTGCATTTTAAACTAGGATGAGAGAATTGGAAATAGATGGGAGGTTGAAGGTCTAGCCCCAACTTACTTGTTAGAGGATTTTGAGAAAATTACTAAAATTCTTCAAGGTTCAGTTTCCCAATTAGCTGTGAGGAACAGAACATCATTAGGGGGACTTGGAGAGGGGTAGTTTTTTGTAATCATCACTATTATTATTATAAGTATTGGTTTTTAAATAGATAATGATGTTGAAAGTCATATATAAACTGTAAAACATAAAATGCAAAATACCTTAACAGATACAGTAATAATACTACTTATTATTATTATCACTATTGTAAATAGCCAATGAGTGATAATTAGATATTCAAACTGTTTTGTATTTCTTCCTTCAAATGCTTTCAGAAATAAATATCCCTTCTTCACCATCATCCCACAATGATTCTATTCCCTTTCCCATTATGGATCATGATGACTTTCAAAACTTCAGATCTTTCCTTCCTAACCCCTCCTCATAGCATCTCTGACATACCTTTGAAATATATGCTAAGGAACCTCTAAAAGCTATAAGCTGTTTATCACACATGGCGTCTTTTTAGGTAAATGAATATATTAGCCAGTATCTTTCACAAAGTGTTATCATGCCTAATTGTGGGAATTGTGTTTGTTTCTTCTATTATAGGAAAAAGCAAAATGACAGCCCCAATAGATGAGACTGAGACTGAAGTTAAGGTCTTTGGGACCACACTCTACGACTACGGAGGGTTATGGCCATGTGAAAAAGTCAATATCAAGGATCTGGGGGCCCAGTTTCTGCCCCCGCTGTATTCCCTGGTGTTCATTGTTGGCCTGTTGGGCAATGTGATGGTGGTGATGATCCTCACAAACTATGGGAGGCTCAGAATTATGACTAACATCTACCTGCTCAACTTGGCGATTTCTGACTTGCTCTTTCTAGTCACTCTTCCATTCTGGATTCACTATGTTGGATGGAACAAGTGGGTTTTTGGCCATTACATGTGTAAGTTCCTCTCAGGATTTTATCACATAGGCTTGTACAGTGAGATCTTTTTCATCGTCCTGCTGACGATCGACAGGTACCTGGCCATTGTCCATGCTGTGTTTTCCCTGCGGGTCCGGACTGTCACCTTTGGTATCATAACCAGTATCTTCACCTGGGTCCTGGCAGGGCTAGCGGCCCTCCCTGAATTTATCTTCCATGAGTTCCAAGAGGAGGATGAACACTCTGTCTGCAGTCCTTGTTACCCAGAGGATGAAGAAGATACCTGGAAGCGTTTCCATGCTCTGAGAATGAGTATCTTGGGTCTTGCTGTCCCTCTACTCATTATGGCTATCTGCTACTCAGGAATCATTAAAACGCTGCTGAGATGCCCTAGTAGAAAAAAGTACAAGGCCATCCGGCTCATTTTTGTCATCATGGTGGTCTTTTTCATTTTCTGGACACCCTACAACCTGGTTCTCCTTCTTTCTACTTTTCAAGTGACCCTCCCTGAGAACAACTGTGAGCAGAGCAAACAGCTGGACCTGGCCATGGCAGTGACAGAAGTAATCGCCTACACACACTGCTGCATCAACCCCATCATCTACGCCTTTGTTGGTGAGAGATTCCGGAAACACCTACATCACCTTTTCCACAGGCATGTGGGCATCTACCTGAGCAAATACCTTCCATTCCTTCCTAGAGAAAAACTGGAAAGGGCCAGCTCTATCTCCCCATCAACAGGGGAGCAGAAACTACTCTCTGTAGAATTTTAGGTCAGTTACAGAAAATTGCCTAAAGAAGATGGACTGGGCAGGTGGAGCAAAAGACGTTAAGCCAACCACATTGACCCCCAGGCCAATCCTTTGGACTTCCAGCACAACACTGAGGTTCTTGAAGCCATTAGAATATATAAACAACGGTGGTGGCATGTCCATGCACCCCAGAGGTCAAGGGCTGGGCAGTTTACTTATCATCAACCCTGAAAAGCAGAGCTTTGCTTGATTCTCTGAAGAGTTAAATAAATTTTAATGCAATTGTATGTCAGATAGTCACTATACACAGCTACACAAAGGTACATTTTTTAATATTTTAAACTTTAACTTCAGTCAGCTATTGATATAAATGAAACCTATTTCACAAAATACAATAAATCAATTACTTTATTTCTTAATGTGTCTATGTCTTTCCTTGTCTGATGAAGAGACTTTTAATACATAGATATGCATTCCAAGCAACATAATGGCATATCACAACTGTCTTATTCAGAACAGATCAATTGAGTTTTTATTCAGACCAACTGTTCCCACGAGTGACTCAACAGAAGAGGAAGAGCAATTCAGTATATTCAGTATAGAGAATAAAGAACTCTCTCAGCGTCCTGAAATGTGGAGACACTGTTCTCTTAACTGTCAGTGTCACATTGCAGAGCACGCTAGGGGCTGCTCTACCTCCCTGTGAGCCTCCTGTACAAAAGAGTGGCCCAGGTGTGGAAAGGGGAGAGGCTGAGCTTGCAGGAACCCTCTGAAGCTCTGGCTCAGTGGTTCTCAAACTTGACATCAGAACCACTTGACGGTCTTGTTAAAACACAGACTTCTGGCCCTATTTCAGAACTTCTGATTCAGCAGGGCTAGGATGAGGCCTGAGAATTTACATTGCTAGCAAGTTCCCAGGTGATGCTGCTGCTGCTGCTGCCGGTCTGGGGACCACTTTTTGAGAACCACTACTCTAGCCAAAAGGCTCCTGGAGACCACCAGGAGTTATCCTTGAAAGCGAGAATTTCACAGTTCTCAGAGAAAACTGGAAAAGGCCTTTTTGATCTAGACTCTAGCAGCCCCATAAATGATGTCGGTTGATCCTAAACTAATTAGGATCTAATTAGTAAGCCCATTAGGATCTAATTACTAAGGCCATTAGGATCTAATTAGTAAGGCCATTAGGATCTAATTAGTAAGCCAATTAGGATCTAATTAGTAAACTAATTAGTAACTAGGAATTTCTAGTCCACCATTTTTCCTCAGTTGAGCTTTTGTTGAGTGCTTTTCTTTGGGCTTTTTCTTTAAGGTCCTGCACTAGGAGCTATGGAAGATCCAAAGGTGAACGAGTCTTTGTGAGCTATATGCTGAGGAGAAAAATGCAACTTATGTTATAAAAGTATCCAAAACAAAGTAGGAATGGCCCAGATCCCCATTCCCTTCTCTTTATCCTACTTATGGTTTCTTGGAGGAGTAAGTTCCAAGCTTCTGTTTAACTTGTGCCTCTCTGTAGAGATAACCTAGAATAGCATGAACCCTGATAACTGTTCACCCAACAACTCTCTGTTAGGTGATATGGAGGCACAAACACCGATTTAGGTTAAATGAAGGATGCAAAAATGTATAAGATAAACACAATCCCTGCCCCCATTAAACCTTCAGTCTAGAAGAGGGTATAAGAGAGAAACAAATAATTTCAGTGCAAAAAGGAACAGACGCAAGGCTATGACTGGTCCAGGAAGGGAGAGACCATTTCCAGTTGGAGTCTGAGGGAAGGAAGGCTTCAAGGAGTAAGTGTGGAGGCAAGGAAAGACTGGTCCAAGAGAGGAGACCAGGAGCACCAAGAGAAGAATTTAACTGAAAGACAGCGTGAAAGAAGAACTAAAGCTCTGGGATTGATACACAGCTGATTGAGAAAAGCAAAGAGCTAAACAGTGCATTACATTAGGGGAAAAAAAGACAGGAAATACACACAAACATATTTCTTTTTTCTTAGATGCATAGACCATCACTTAAAGCATATAAAAGAAATGAGTAACAATGGTTCTCCTTAGGGAGGGATATGGGTAGCTGGGAAATCGGGAAGGAAGGTGATCTTCTCTGAATACCCTTTTGTGCCTTTGGGATTTTGAACCTTGGGAACATACTACCTATTCAAGAAATAATAAAACTTTAGAATTATATAAAAAAGTAAAAGTCTAGACTACTATTCAGATAAGGTATCCATCCCACCAGCCATAAGGACATTAGAAGTGCCCTGCCATGAATTAACCCTATGACCTGGCACACATTACTTGGCCTATTTGGACCCCAATTTCCCCCATTCATATAATGAGGAGGTTGGATTAGATCATCTCTAGGCTTAGAGATACAGCTCAAGTAGACTCTGATCTTGCTAAAATATTGGGAGTTAGAGACTCAAAGTCTACAAAATTGTAAAAAAATAAAAATAAAAAAGGAAGGGGTGTGATGGACAATCCCATAGCATCACTTCCCATTGGGTGTGAGATCAAGTGCATTTCCCATTGATCACTAAGGTGCTGGGTGTGAGATCAAGTGCATTTCCCATTGATCACTAAGGTGCATTCAGGTTTCACCTGTTCAGCCGTTCATCCAGTTATTCATTTTTCATGCATTCAGTAAATATTCACTGAGCATCTACCATGTTCTGAGCTAAGGTACTCAGCTAAGTCCTAGGAAAAAAAATCGGACACACCAAGGACCCTGACTTCATGGACTTCACCATAAGACTGAACTCTGCCTTCTCCACTTCCAGAGTTCAAAGTCATGACTTTAAAAGAGAAGAATTGCCAATGCCTAAATCCAGCCCAGATGAGAGAAACTTCCACCTTAATACCAGAAAATATTGCTTCACCTCCCTATCAGAGAGGGTGTGTACATACTCCTGGCCACTCATGCCATCCAGCCCCAATCTCTGGTGAGTGGCCTGTCTTATATTCATGCCTGTCTGAGAGCTCTTAACTCAACCCAGCCCTACATGGGCTATGCAGGATGTGACCTTTGGAACATTCCAAGTCGTGCAACACAAATCTCACTCAGGTCGGCTAAGAAACTTTGAAGTACTTTTTCTTTTTTTTGTGGTTAAGTCAATTTGTGAATAAAATCATCATTTAAAAATGTAACTATGCATCATCAGTTCTCTGTTGCATGGTGAAGTGGTTTGCTCTTAGGTAACCACAGAGTACATACAGGCTCTTGTCCGCATTTCCCTCATCCCTGAAATCTCTTAGAGCCTTTGTGACTCACACAAAACTACACATAACCAAATCATGCATTCAGTGTGGTTCCATGTTGCTCTCCAGCCCAGTGCTGTCAAATACAACCATCTGCAGTGACAGAAATACTCTATATCTGCGTTGGCCGATATGTTCACCGCGAGCCCTGGTGGCACAGTGGTTAAGAGCTTGGCTGCTAACCAAAAGGTCAGCGGCAGTTTGGATCCACCAGCTGCTCCTTGCAAACCCTATAGGGCAGTTCACCTCCGTCCTATAGGGTCACTATGTGTCAGAATTGACTCAACGGCAACTTTTTTTTTCAAAATCCACATGCAGATATTGAGCACTGGGAATGTGGCTAGTGTGACTGAGGAATGGAATTTTTTCTTTTATTAAATTTTAGTGAATTTGAATTTAAATTTAAATAGCTATACGTGGCTAGTGGCACAGCGCTAGCCTTTTCAAACTTACCTCCTCACCTCTATCCTACCTACCTGTCAAGCTTCCCACAGTCTGCAAATAAATGATTTCAATGCTGTGTCCTAAAAGCAGGGCAAATGCTGGTGCTACAAAGATGAGTACAATCTGGTTTGAGAACACTCACATTTCAGTGGAGGAGACCTCAGATGACCCACCATACGAAACATGATGGGCGCCTGAAGGACCCTGCTGCGGAAAGCAGAAAAGGTAATTGAGGAAAGGTATGTACAGAAGGTGATGTTTGGTTCAGGTTGCCTTACCCCAGGAGCAGACTGTGCAAGGATTTGAGAGCAAAGAGTTTATTTAGAAAGTGCAGAAAACTCTAATAAAGAAGTGGGGAAGTGAAACAGGGTAGGGAAAATGTCCATGAAGGCTATATTTTCAAGCCACCTTCCACGGCAGGGGACTGAAGCTTCAACCCACTAGCAAATTCTGGGAAACAGTGTAACACACACATCTCAGTTATCCCATGTGAGGGATGAGGGAGTTGGGGTATTTATACGCCACTCTCATCAGTCATTGGGGGACCTGCTTCCCAGCTTTGGGGAAAGCTCTTCTGGTAAGATGCAGATGCTGGCTGTTGCAAGCCAGCTGAGCACACTTCATGAAGGCCTGGGGAATAAAGCATTTGCTGTGTATTTGAACTGGTTTGTGAACAATTTTTCATTAAGCAAAAGGTGAAGTGAGAGTGGTGTCCAGGCAGATGGATCAATTTGTTGGAAGGCACAGTGGCACAAAAGTACACTATAGAAAGGCCCACTGTGGATGAAGCCCAGGGTCATACTAGAAGATGGCAGTGATCTTGGCCAGGCCTTATAAGTTCCCTGGCTTCCCTGCTCCTCTTCCTTTCTGAGCACCACCATCTGGCATTTTTAAAAGATCACCTTTTTCCTGCTTGAGTTTCTGAGGTTTTCTTCAAATTCCAGAACTACAATCTAAAGTCTTCAAATATCACGGACAAAGCAGGTCCTTGTCCTTCATAGCCTATGAGGTTTCAGTAACTTCACTGTTTTTTTCTTCTACTTCTACCCAGGTAAGCCCCAATATAGTTAGGGTCACCATCTCTCTTTCTCTATTCATTAATCTTATCCAGGGGTTGGTAAACTATGACCCCCAGGCCAAATCTAGCCCACTACCTATTTTTGTTAATAAAGTATTATTGGAACACAGCTATGCTCATTTCTTTACATTGTGTCCATGGCTGCTGTTGCTCCACCATGACAGTGTTGAAAAGTTATGACAGAAATCGTATCGCTGGTAAGTCCTGAAATATTTACTTTCTGGCTTCTTATAGAAGTAGTTTGCTGACCCCTGATAATCCATCCCCCACAGGATCTGGATCTCTGACATCCATAGCCATGATGAAGGAGATCAGATTACAGGGAATAACTTGGGGTATGAGGTCTGTGGACAAGCCACTTAAATCCCCACGTTAGTTCTACCTTGAACCTGGGTGCAGTTCAAAACAAGAAAAACAGAATTTGAACGTGTAGTGGCCAAAAGCTGCCCACTAATGTCAAGTGCTAACCGTATGTACCAAGATACCAAACTAGAAGATATAACTGAGGCAGCAGGATCCCATAAATGGTGCGTTCCAAAGTAGACTATATGCAGAATTTGCCCAGGAATAATAGAAAAACAAGTTTCACAGTGCTTGAGACCCTTCGCCCACATTGGGGAAAAAAAGGACTGAACTGATGAAAATTGGGGATATTTTTTAAAAGAAGTTCTTTGTAGAGGGCTGTTGGTATGCAGGAGGGCCACCCATCCTGGATGGGGAAGCATAGAGGCATGGGGGGGATGCCTGTCTCTCACCTCAAGCCTGGTAAGAGGATTGCCAAGAGAGCTTGATATGAGTCATCTGCAGTTAAAGAATTGCCATGTATTGGTATCTGACTCTCACCCAGGAAATCTAGAGTAAAAGACAGGCCAGTCAGATGCTTTGGCAGTGGAGTGGAGGAGAATCGCCACTACTCTGGGATAGATCTACACTTACAGAGATGATTTTGGCAAAGATTGTGGGATTGTTTTCCATGGACCAGTTGAGAGAGAGCTGATCTAGAAGATTTCTAACCCTGCCCAAGAAGACCGCCAAGAAGGAGCTTGATCATGAGACTCCATGGGAAAATGTACATAGAGTGGCCTACCAAAATAACAGAGGATGGTGGGACTTTGTCAGCCAGGGAAATACTTTTTTTTTTTTTTTTAATCACGGGAGCTTTGTTGACTATTCCCAGGGATGTTTCCAATGACTATACAAAATCACCCCATGAGAGAAAGAGTCAACTTTAAACACCTGCCTGCTCCGGACAGTATGACACTATTTTGTGACAGTGCCAGTCAAGCAGAAACTCTCCAAAACCCCAATTTTCCTTCCTTTCCCAGTTCTTCCTGGAAGGTGAGAAACCACGCTGGGAAATCTGGGGAAGGATGAGAAATGCCAGGTGGGGAAAGAGATAAGGGGGATTGTGCCCCTCTCCCCTCTCCTCCAAGTGACCATCTCTCAGTCTGTCCCAGCCTGGGGGATGAAAAAAAAGAATAGTCGCCACTGAATTGACTCCTACTCGTGGTGATCCCATATATTTCAGTAGATCTCCAGGTCTTTCTTCTGAGGTGCCTCTGGGTAGATTCAAACCACCAACCTTTTGGTTAGTAGCCTAGCACTTAACTGTTTGTGCCATCCAGAGACTACTTAGCTTGGCGGCTAAGGGGAGATTTAAACATCAAAGCAAGGTGACAGTTTTGATTATCATATGGGAATCAGTTCTTTAATGTCTGAATTGAAACTCTGTCCTTTTGTGACCTTGAATGATCATGGAACTTTTTTGTACCTAAGTATGATGACAAAAGTCAGGGACTGGCCAAGTTTTCACTGAAGCATGGGGAAGAACTTCAGCTTCTAATTCAATTTAAAGGGACAGCGAGATACAAAAGTAAAGATGCTTTCTATTTACTCCTCATGAGTTCTGTTGGTTCAAAAAACCAGTGGCAAATTCAAAACCCTCAAATCTCAGACTCTGGCTTTCCAAGGCCCACATGGAGCACACATGAATTTGCAGTTTTAAATACTGATTTGTTGGGCTTAAATGGATATTGGAGACCCAGATTCTGGCTGAGAAATAAGACAAAGGGGAAAAATATAAGCTATTATATTTGTCTTAGGCTGGCTTCTCTAGAGAAGCAAAACCAGTGAAGTGTCTATATATATATATATAGCATCTCTCTCTATACATATATAGAGAGAGAGATTGTGATTTATATTAAGGAAAATGATTCACACAGTTGTAGAGGCTGGAAAGTTCCAAGTCCATGGGTCATGCTGGAGGCTTCTCCTGATTCCCGTAGCTGCAGGGGCTGGTGAACCCAAGATTAGCAAATCAGACAACAAGCCTCTGGCTCACAGGCTGCAGAGGCCAACAAATCCTAAGATCAGCAAGTAAGCTGGCAGGCTGCTGACTCACAGATTGTGGAGGCTGACAAATCCCAAGAGCCAGATACTATCTCAAGTCCCAAGAACTGGAGGTCAGATGAACAGGAGCCAGCTACAGAATCCAGAGAGAGCAAAAAAGCCCATGAGCCTTGCCAGAAAGTTCACCTATATTCAATGCAGGCCACATTCCCAAAGAAACTCTCTTTCAACTGATTGGCTACTTACAGCAGATCTCATTATGGAGGTGATCACATTATATCAAATGTCATCTTGGAGGAAGTTACATCATTATACAACTGCCAAACTACATCATAACTGCCAAACCACTGAGAATCATGGCCCAGCCAAGTTGACACATAACCTTAAAGATCACAGTATTAAAGATACATACAAATATAAATATAGATATGCATATGGGTAGAGACTTAGACATAGAAATGCCTAACAATGCCTTTAAAACCCTATATACCTAGTCTTTGACTTTTTCAAAGTTAACCTTTCCTGCTTAAGTAAGAACAAGTTCACTGGCCACTGGCCAATGCCGGACAGCAGAAGGGCTACATCTTGCAGTCTAGATTTTCTTGGACTGAGGAAACCCTCTCAATTTTCAGATAAGAAAAGATTCTTTATGGCTCAGTTTGAGGTCCTGGCCAAATCACCCCCAATCCTCAGATGAAGTCCTTTACTTGATCTTGTCCAACTGTATCACAGAACTCTAGGGGATGCCATTTATATCCCCAGTGTGGTATAGTGAATTACTTAATATGGTCCTTCTAGCCATAGTCTTTGTAACTCCCATCAAATGACTGAGTGGGACTATGCAAATGAGGTGCTTGTGGCCCACCAACGGGATTGGATAGCTTTCTAATAAAGTAAATAAGGTGCATGGCACTCTTGTGAGGGTGGGACCATGCAAATAAGGTATATGGAGCCTTAATGAGGGGGGTGGTCTGTTTTGCTGTCCTGCTAGGTTTAAAAGAGAGCTAATTCCAGAGCAGAAGAGAGGATCTTACCACCACCAAGAAAGAGAAGCCAAGAGTGGAGCATGTCCTTTGGACCCAGGATCCCTGCACTGAGAAGCTCCTGGAACCAGGAGACTGAAAGAGAGAACTGTAGCACTGAAGACAGCAAGAAGTGGTGGCAGAGAAACAGTGGCAGCCGAGGCAGGAGACTGGCAGGAAAGAGCATGGTGGGCTTCCCAGCCCACAGAGTGAGAAAGCTGAGCCCCTTTGGGCAGGAGGCTTGCTGGTGGAGTAGGGTACCTCCAGGCACTTGATGGAGATAGGTTTGCAGACCCATGGAGATAGAGCTGAGCACTTTTGGGCCAAGGCTTACTGATGGAGTAGGGTGCCTCTGGGTACTTATTGGCAGCATTGAAAGAGCTTTGTAAAACTTGCCTAAGCAAGGTAGAGGGCCAGGACCCAGAGCGATGTATACCTGTGCGGATGGCTGAAAACAGGCTGTCCAGTTTGAAGAACTATATCCTGAGCTTTGCTGAACCTGAACTGTAACCTGTTACTTCCCCAATAAACTCCATAATCTTGAGTATGGTGTGTGAGTTCTGTGTGGCCATTGCAACAAATTACCAAACCCAGCAGAGAAATAGAGAGTGCCATGGAACGGACAGTTGGTGTTAGAATTGGTAAAGATGATGGAGAGAGGAAGTATGACTGACCTCTGCCTCATAGGAATCAACCTTGTGCTGTTGATCTGGATTCTTCTTCCTCTTTGTGAAGTTAAAGGAGGTCAGATGCCACCCCCCCCCCACCATTTTTATACCTAGGAATTGTGAAACGTAATGACCCCATGAGGAACAACATAGTTCCACATTATTATCTGGGCTAATGCCTAGTTCCCTCTAATGTGGAGCTCTGGTAAAGCTAGTTACAGCTCAAGGCCAATGAAACTCCACTATCTCCCCTTAAACCAGAATTCAAACCTTATTCCAAAAGGTCAAGCCCAAGCCCAAAGAAATGAGCAAGCTGAAAACATGTGAGAGTAAAAGAGAACAAAGAAAAGGAAGATGGCAGGACGATACTTATTCAATCTGTATGCTGAGAAAATAATCCAAGAAGCTAGACTATATGAAGAAAAATTTGGCGTCAAGATTGGAGGAAGATTCATTAACAATCTGTAATGTGCAGATGACACAGCCTTGCTTGCTGAAAGTGAAGAGGACTTGAAGCACTTACTGATGAAGATCAAAGACCACAGCCTTCAGTATGGATTACACCTCACCATAAAGAAAACAGAAATCCTCACTACTGGACAAATAAGTAATATCAGGATAAACAGAGAAAAGATTGAAGTTGTCAAGGATTTCATTTTACTTGGATCCACAACCAATGCCCATGGAAGCGATAGTCAAGAAATCAAACAATGCATTGCACTGGGAAAATCTACTGCAAAACACCTCTTTAAAGTGAATGTCTTAGGCTGGGTTCTCTAGAGAAGCAAAACCAGTAAAGCGTATAAGTATATATATAGAGAGAGATTTATGTCAAGGAAACAGCTCACATGATAGTAAAGGCTAAAACGTCCCAAGTCCGTAGATCAGGGTAGAGGCCTCTCCCAATTCACACAGCCACAGAAGCTGGCAAACTCAAGGTTGGCAGGTCGGAGAGCAGGGCTCCCGCTCACGGGCTGTGAAGGTCAATGAGTTCCAAGATCAGCAGACAAGACTGCAAGGTTTCTCCTGATTCGCATAGCTTCAGGGGATGGCAAACCCAAAATCAGCAGATTGGGGAATAGGACTCTTGCTCACAGGCTGTGAAGATCGACGAATTCCAAGATCAATAGGTAAGCTGCTAGCTCAAGTCCCAAGAACTGGAGCTGAGACAACAAGAGGCAGCTGCTGAGTCAGAAACAAGTCAAAAACTTTGGCAAGGCAAGGAGGCAGAAAGTAACCAGCAGAAGGCAGAGACATGAAGCTGAGGGGGCAGTGAGCTGCCACAGGCCCCACCCCCACCAGTACCACTCAGTAGATTCCATCATGGAGGTGATCACATATCAGATTTCAACAGGGAAGTGAGCACAACATTATACAACTGATAAAACACTGAGAATCATGGCTTAGCCATTAACTTACAATCTTAACCATCACAGTGTTAAAAGCAAAGATGTCACTTTGAGGACTAAGGTGCACCTGACCCAAGCCATGGTGTTTCCAATTGCCTCATAGGCATGTGAAAGCTGTACAATGAATAAGGAAGACTGTCTTAGTCATCTAGTGCTGCTCCAACAGAAATACCACAAGTGGATGGTTTTAACAAAAAGAAATTTATTCTCTTCACAGTCCAGTAGGCTACAAGTCCAAATTCAGGGCATCAGCTCCAGGAAAAGGCTCTCTCTGTCTGCTCTGGAGGAAGGTCCTTGTCATCAGTCTTCCCTTGGTCTGGGAGCTTCTCTGCGCAGGACACTCAGGTCCAAAGGACATGTTCCGCTCCTGGCACTGCTTTCTTGGTTGTATGAGGTTCCCATGGGTCTCTGCTCGCTTTTCTCTTTTATATCTCAAAAGAGATTGGATTAAGATGTTATCTAATCTTGTAAACCTCATCAGTATAACCTCATCACAGTGATAGAATTTACAACACATAAGGAGATCACATACAGCCTCATCATAGTGATAGAGTTTACAACACATAAGGGAATCACATCAGATTACACAATCATAACAACACTGGGAATCATGACCCAGCCAAGCTGACAGATATTTTTGGGGGACACAACTCAATCCATGACAAAGACTGAAGAAACATTGACACCTTTGAATTATGGTGTTGGCGAATAATATGGAATATACTACCAACTGCCAAAAGAGCAAACAAGTCTGTCTTGGAAGAAGTACAGCCAGAATGCTCCTTAGAAGCAAGGATGGAGAGACTACATCTTACATACTTGGGATATGTTATCAGGAGGGATCAATCCCTGGAGAAGAACATCATGCTTGGTAAAGACGAGGGTCAGTGAAAAAGAGGAAGACCCTTGAAGAGAGGGATTGACACAGTGGCTGCAACAATGGACTCAAGCATAACTATAATTATGAGGATGATGCAGGACCGGGCAATGTTATGTTCTGTTGTACATAGGTTGCTATGAGTTAGAACTGACTCTATGGGACCTAACAACAACAACAACAATTGCCAAGAGTCTGAACTTACCCTGTACACAATGGAGAGTGACACTGTTATAGACACAAGCTAGGGGGTTTGCTTGGCTCACAATGATTCCTGCAATGGCCATGACCAGGCTCTTCTCAGGTCGTTTTGACATGTCTGATCTTAGCCTAACTTAATTTAGGTCAATTGGAATTTGAAAACTTGAAAAAAGACACACAGAGATGGGTGGAGCTGGTTCATCTTATGGTCACAGCCTAGCAAGAGGAGCCACGAACTTCTAGGCCTGAAGTTCCTGACTCTCTTGAGGTCCAGTGGTCCCTCCTTCTTCTTGTGTACTGTCTAAACACTACCTATATAGTTCTTCTCAACTGAAGTTGTCCAGAATCAGTTTGGGTTGTTTATAAATCAAGAAGATGAACTGATGTGGACATGAATGCAGACATCAGACTTCCAGGCAGATTATGAGTGTTTGAAATTAGTTACCATGAAATGAGACCTCTTCCCATATATCAGGATAAAAAAGTGGCCACCCATGTGATAGAATTGTTAAACCACTAGTGCAAGTTATCACCTTGGTCTGTGTGTCCACTGAGGACAGAATCTGACCAGGGATTGGGGCTGAATGGTAGGAAGTTGCTGTCATTGATCAACCCAAAGAGGATAAGGAATGCCAGAAGCAGAGAGCAGGATGGCTGTTTCTGAAGGCACTGTGTAACCTAAAGCAAGAAAGTAACACTCAAATATTCAAACTTCTCTGGGACCATGTTGAAAAAATATCTAATTATTTGAAGCTGCTAGGCTAAGACTGTTGGAAACCAATTCAAAGCTTGAACTGTCAGTTGTGTTAATTACAACGTGAGTTGAATTCACAAATTTTCCAAAAAGCTTGTGTGAAAGTTAAAGCATTGATTGAGACAGAGTGGGGATCAGTGAGAATAGGGATATCTGGGAAGATGCAGAGGACCTGATCCTGATCCTTCACTGCCCTCTGGCACACTGTCACCTACAACTCTCCTTCCTAAGGAAGCCATTTTTTCGCAGCAGGAGAAACCTAACCGTTGACTCCATGTCCTAATCTTCATTGTTGCCCACCTGATAAAAAGGATTGGAATTTAACATGACCCAGTGTAAAGTGTAGAATCAAAATAGGAAAGAAAATTCCATAAGGAATTATGGAAATTGGTTAATATATATTATCAGAAATCTGGGTTTGGACTTTGAGTGTGCTTAATAAAAGTAGGAACAACAGAGTTTTGGACTGCATTGACTTTATTGACATGTGCACTCGTCAGAGATACTGCACTCAGTGGCTAAGAGTGTACTTATCAGGCTAATACAAACTTGGACCAAATGTGGGTCCATGCTAGGTGAGTATGAAAGGCCAGGGGGCCCTTGGAATAACCTAGAGGAAGACAAGAACATTATATTATCTCTATCATGTGGGTTCTGGGCCAGTTTACCTCTCTTCTCCCTCTAAAGCAGAGAAGATTGTCTTCCTTCTTTTATCATGAAGATAAGATTGGAGAGGGAAGGTCATTTGGAATGATAATGGGAGGGGCTGTAATTGCAATGCAATCCTTGACCTCAGTGGCAAAACCTGGCCGAAGAAACCAAAAACTTTTGTGATAGAGTCAATTCTGACTCATAGGGACCCTACAGGACAGAGTAGAATTGCCCCATAGGGTTTCTAAGGAGTGGCTGGTGTATTCAAACTGCCAGCTTCTTGGTTAGCAGCCATAATTCTTAACCACTGCACCACCAGAGCTCAATGGCAAAGGGAGTGGATTAAGTGCA
This sequence comes from Dugong dugon, assembly GCA_030035585.1. Lineage (NCBI taxonomy): Eukaryota > Metazoa > Chordata > Mammalia > Sirenia > Dugongidae > Dugong > Dugong dugon. The sequence goes on along the minus strand of CM057481.1, from coordinate 21,153,085 downwards.
GACTTTTTACTTGCTAGAAATAACCGGATGTGGCCATTATAAAAGCCAACAGAAAAAAGAATGATGAGGAGTGCTCAGGAGATGATCTGACCTTCGGAAACCTCTGCTGTGTTCATCCATCATGTGGACACCAGGAATGAAATCACATCTTAACTTAAGAAAACTTTGGGTCCGACAAGCAACAGACCTGTCTTGAGTCACTGTGGTAGAGAACATAACTTCTCCCTAACTTTTCAGAAGTCAGTCATTTCATAAAACCAAGACCTCTTGAATGGTAAGGAAACCATATACCTTTGAGAGCGAGCTCTATAATACTACCACTCCTGAGAACCTTCTTCCTAGATTTCCCAAATGGACCTGCAGCCAATTTTGCTGGAGTGACATGCACAAGGAAAAGAGAAATGCTCATAATTTTTAGGTCTCATTGCATGCTATTTCCAAGTTACAGTGATTCCAAAAGACCCAGGACATCACTATGAGCAGCCTCAGAGTACATGCTCGTGAGAGCTAGGTGATAGAGTTTTGAAATGACTTTGTTTCATTGTTGACTAAAAAGAGCCCTGAACCCACCTTGTGATTACTTCACCCATCCCCAAGTACAGTCAGGGAATGGACGTACTCAGCAAAGGGCGGGATTCCCACATTTGTTTTCAGATAGTACAGTGATTGTTACTACGAGAGGAAAGCCCAACTGGAAGTCATTGGAGGACTCCTGTCCTTCCAAAATAGAAAATCAAAAGCAATTTCCTCTCCCTTGGTGATATAGCAGGGAGCAGAGATAAGAAAGATGCAGATATATTGATTCCTATCATAAAACCAAACCAAATCCGTTGCCGTCCAGTCGATTCCAACTCACAGCAACTCTATAGGACAGAGTAGAACTGCTCCATAGGGTTTTCAAGGAGTGGCTGGTAGATTCAAACTGCCTACTTTTTGGTTTTTGTTGTTTTAATTTTTTTGTATTGTACTTTAGATGAAGGTTTACAGAGCAAACTAGTTTCTCATTAAACAATTAATACATATGTTGTTTTGTAACATTGGTTGCCAATCCCATGACATGTCATCACTCTCCCTTTCTTGACCTTGGGTTCCCCATTACCAGCTTTCCTGTCCCCTCCTGCCTTCTTGTCCTTGCCCCTGAGCTGGTGTGTCCCTTTAGTCTTGTTTTGTTTTATGGGCCTGTCTAATCTTTGGCTGAAGGGTGAACCTCAGGAGTAACTTCATTACTGAGCTATAAGGGTGTCCAGGGGGCCATAGTCTAGGAGCTTCTCCAGTCTCTGTCAGACCAGTAAGTCTGATTTTTTTGTGTGTGTGTGATTTAGAATTTTGTTCTACATTTTTCTCTAGTTCTGTCCAGGACCATCTTTGTGATCCCTGTCAGAGCAGTAGGTAATGGTAGCTGGGCACCATCTACTTGTGCTGGACTCAGTCTAGTGGAGGCTGTAGTACTTGTTGTCCGTTAGTCATTTGGACTAATCTTTTCCCCTGTGTCTTTGGTTTTCTTCATTCTCCCTTGCTCCAGATGGGGTGACAACAGTGGAGTATCTTAGATGGCTGCTCACAAGCTTTTAAGATCCCAAGCACTACTTATCAAAGTAGAATGTAGAACATTTTCTTTATAAATTATGTTATGCCAATTGAGCTAGATGTTCCCCCGAGACCATGGTCCCCACAGCCCTCAGCCCAATAATTTGATCCTTCAGGGAGTTTGGATATATCTATGGAGTGTCCATGACCTTGCCTTGGACAAGTTGTGCTGGCTTCCCCGGTATTGTGTACTATCTTACCCTTCACCAAAGTTACCACTTATCTACTGTCTGTTTAGTGTTTTGCCCTCCCACCCTCCCCTCCCTCGTAAGCATCAAAGATTGTTTCTTTTTTTGTGTCCACCTTTTCATGAGTTTTTATAGTAAAGGTCTCATGCAATATTTGTCCTTTTGTGATTGACTTATTTCACTCAGCATAATGCCCTCCAGATTCATCCATGTTGTGAGATGCTTCACAAATTCATCATTGTTCTTTATTGTTGGATGGTATTCCATTGTGTCTATGTACTATAGTTTGTTTATCCATTCATCTGTTAATGGGCACCTAGGTTGTTTCCATCTTTTTGCTATTGTGAACAATGCTGCAATGAACATGGGTGTGCATGTGTCTATTTGTGTGACAGCTCTTATTTCTCTAGGATATATTCCTAAGAGTGGGATTGCTAGATCATATGGTATTTCTATTTCTAGCTTTTTAAGGAAACATCATATCATTTTCCAAAATGGTTGCGCCATTTTGCATTTCCACTAGCAGTGCATAAGAGTTCCAATCTCCCCACAACTGTTGGCTAGAATATCTGCATATATATGCCCTCTCCATGTAGCCTCACAACATGGTGTCTGGGTTCCTAGGGCAAGCATCCTGAGATTGAGAGAGAGAGAGAGTCAGGTGGAAGCCGTATCTTTTTTCTAACCTGGCCTCTTAAGTCACATAGCAACACATCCAGCCCACATTCTGTTGTTGTTTTTGAGTGCCATCAAGTTGTTTCCGGCTCATAGAGATCCCAGATGACAGAGTAGAACTGCCTCACAGGGATTTATTGGCTGTAATCTTTATGAAAGCAGATCACCAGATCTTTCTCCTGCAGAGCTGCTGGGTGGGTTTGAACAGCCTACCTTTCAGTTAGCAGCTGAGCACTTAACCATTTGCACCACCAAGGCTCCTTCACCCACATTCTAGGGGAAAGGAATTCACTCTTGAGGTGCTTCCAGTAGCATTCAGGACACATTGGAGCCTGCAGTCAGCCTTGATAGAAGCATGGCAGCAGCCCCTAGGAAGGTGGAGTAAGCCATGGCCCCTTCAGCAAGAAAGAACTCCTGGATTGCTGCTGGACTCCAAGGGAGACTGAGTTTGACTATGGGGCATGAGGCTATTATGACTCTCAAGTTCATTATGAACTGGCTGTTATCTGACCTTCTTAGCCACAAAGAAGGGAGACCCAATAGCACTGCATCAAAAAGTGGAAGTGGTATGTATAGGACCTAATATGAAGGTACCATCAGCGAGTTGCTCATGCCTGCAGCATCTTTAGTCCCGACAACCTGCAATTCTCCTCCCTCAACCTGGACCTATGACCTCTCAGGAAATTCCCTATGATTCCCTGACTGAGGATGAAAGCACTCATGTTTGGCTTAGAGATAGTTGGCTTTGCACTTTGCTTGGACCAGCCTGAAGTAGATTGTGTCAGTGTCACATCCCCTCTCAGGGGTGGCCCTAAAGGACAGTAAAAAAGAAGAATCCTTGCAGGTGGTAGAATTCTATGGGCTCATCACTCATCATATTATCTATTTTGTCTGGAAAGAAATATCACCTAAAGTCAGAATCTACACCCATTCCTGGGCAGTGGGTTGTGATCTAGCCAGATGTTATGGGAAATGAAAGAATAAGACTTGAATATTGTTATTTAAGAAAGTTTGGGGGAGTATGTCGAGGACCTCTGGGAATGAGCCCTGGATATAATAATATTTGTTTGAATGCTCACCAAAAGTCCCCAGCAATGGAAGAGGCTCAGCTAATGCAGTATGCTGGATCTCCCTCCACGTGGCATCCAGATGATTGATCCCAGGCTCATGAACAAAATAAACAGTGGTACAGGGAGGGAGACCAAGCATGGACTCAAAAGCAAGGACTTCCACTCATTGAGGCCTCCATGTGTCTGTGTGTTGATTTTCCTACAACAGCAATTGACCTGAACCCCCAATATGGCACCATGAGCAGACAAGCCAGCTTCCGGATTGTACCTAGGTTGCATCAGCTCAGTTACATCAAGGAAGAGGAAGGGATTGGTTCTCAGTGGACTAAACACTCTAGAATTGAATTGTTTCCCTTTCTTATCGTGCCTCATCCTTGGGCCTACTACAGCCAAGAGCAAAAGATGAAAGGCAATAGATCAGTGCCTGATATAACCTCTTGGTCTTATCACACGCACCACCATTTAGAATCAGCTGGACTGTAGAACAGTAGCAAGGCCTATTGAAGACTTTGCTACGGACAAAAAGCAAGTCAGTTCAGCCTTTCAGAACCTTGGACATTCTTGGAACTCAGAGGCACCAAGTACTGTGGATGCTGAGATTGAGGCTCAAGGCTAAAAATAGGGCAGCTAGCTAAAAGTCTGCATAAGGAGTAGTTAGATGCCCTACACCCTTCCCGATCCTGCAGAGGTGGGTGACTATCCCACCGCACCCCCATAGGAGGTCCTCTTGTGTCTCCAGAGAAAAGAAACCTGAGGGTCTCTACAGACAGAGACTCAGCGGAGGGTAAGGGTGAGGTGCTGGACTCAAAACAAATGCATTAGTGTAGTGCACAGTCTTGTGTCAAACATTGAGACTGCTAGCCCTCTTCCTCAGCCCCACTTTTAAAAACCCTGCAGCCAGGCATATAAGCCACCAAGCAGGAGATTAGAGGATCCTTCTCTGCAGAAACAAATGACCCCAGAGAAAATACCTACAGAAACTGATGTTCCAGGTTCCCCCCAGCACAAAGACCGGTTCACGATTAAATCACCTTATGGAAAAACCACCAGGGAACAAGCCCGCCCCACTCAGGGCTTCTAATCAGCTTCCAGCGCCTCACTCTTCAATATAAATGGAATGCCAAGCGTTGCCAGACATTGGAGGACAGCTGCCCACGTGGAAGACAGTGGCTGGATTTAGCATGTAGGAGAAAAGGAACTCAGACAAGAGAAAGAAATACGGGGGCATGAAAAAATGGAAGGAAAAACTAAAAAAACCCAAAACAAATCATGCAATGTATGTTCTCAAAGAGATCAGAGTATGAATCCCTGAAGCAAAAATAAGATAAAGGAGAAAGAGAGGAAGAAAGAGAGAGAGAAACAGAGAGAGAGGAAGAGAAGGAGAAAGAGGAAACAATCAGAAAACAGGAAAGAGCTCTTTAATTTTTAATTAAAAATAGAAGTTTCAAAATAAATGTTAATAGTCCTTTGAAAGTTAAAGTCAAGTAGAAAAAAGACAATAATAATAATTGTTACTATTTTTCAAGGACTTGGTCTCAGATCCTTGTATACATTAACTCACCTAACCTTCACAGCAACCCTCTGAAGCAGGGATTATTACAATTCCTATTTTATAGTTAGAGAAGCCAAGGCACAGAGTATGAGTAAACTTGCCAAGGCCTCTAACCTGGCATGAGGCAGCCAGGATTTGAAACCAGGATCTGGCTTGAGTCCATACCTTTAACCACTGTGCAATGCTGCTGATCAAAGCAATGCTTAATAGGAGAAAAAAGACAGAAAAATTCGAGGTCACTGGGTTGGGGGGAAACGAGTAAGATGGTATCCAAAATTTGACCAAAGGAGTTCAAGAATAGAAAGAATAAAAAAAAAAAAAATGTTGGAAAGGACAGTATCACAAAATAGTAGCAAATTCTAGCAGCAGCAGCAGAGCAGTAGTGATTCAGGCAAAATTCCCAGAAGCACACAGATCTCTAGAATGGAAGGGGCACCAAGAGCCCAACACAATAAATGGACAGAGACTCTTTCCGAAGTGCATTATCATGAGCTTTCTGGCTGGCAGGGATAAATACGTCTTTTGAGAGCTTTCAAGGAGAAGAAACACGCAATAGAAAAGAACAGACTGCACGTGGCTTCACACCCCTCAACAGCAATACTGCAGTGGAATATTTCTAGGCCATGAGGAGAAATGAAGTCCTCACATGGTACCACATGGATGAACCTTGAAAACATCATACTGAGTGAAGTCAGTCAGTCACAAAAGGACAAATACTGTGTGATCTTACTTATATGAACGATTTAGAACAGGCAAATGTATAGAGACCCAAATGTATTAGTGGTTACCAGAAGTAGGACGGAGGGGAAAGGGAGAGTAATTGTTTATGTGAGTCATTGTGAGTCTGTTTCTGGTGACGGAAACCTTGGCAGCAGACTCCGGTGATAGTTGCACAACATGATTAATGTAATTAGTGTCACTGAGGTGTGCATATAAAAAGGTTGTATCGGTAAATTTTGTGTTATATATATTTTAACAACAGCAAAACAACAAAAAGACGGTAGGACAGCAGCTTCACAGTTTGAAGGAAATGTTTTGTTCAACCTGGAAATCTATATAGAGCCAGAGTACCAATCAAGTATGAGAGCAGAATACAGAAAGTTCAGACAGGTAAGGACTTTAAAATATTCCTCCAATGTACCCTCTCTTAGAGACGGAATATGTGCTTCAGCAAAATGAAGGAGTAATGGAGAAAGAGGAAGTCCTGGGATCCTGGAGACGGGGTTCTACACAAGAGAGCAGCAAAGGGAAGTCCAGGAAGGTAGCTAGCCCCAGAGCAACCAGTCCAGATTGGCCTCAAGAAAAAACAGAGAATTGATGGGGTGTGGATCTGCTTTAGAGCATTTTGAAAAATGACTTTGGGTCCATGATAGATTGAATTAGAGCATTTTGGAAAACTGGTGATAGGTATTCAAAAAAACTAATCAAATGCAAAAACCAAAACAAAAAAATGAAGCTACTATCAACTCCTGGACCACAAACATTGGCTCAAAAGTGAATAATATTCATGCAGTCATAACAATGTAAACAGTAATTAATGATTTAACCAAAACTGTAAAGTAACTATATTGAGAGGGTGTGGGGAGAGGAAGGAAGTGTGAGTGAGCTAACCCCTGAACTATAGAACAGAAAATCAATAAATAATATCTAAATCTGATACATCATGAGGTAGAATATAAGCATACTGTTTAACAATATGTAGGTATGTCACTTAGATGACTAAGGTGCACCTGACCCAAGCCATGGTCTTGTCAATTGCCTTATATGCATGTGAAAGCTGGATAATGAAAACCGAAGACAGGAGTATTGATGCATTCAGATTCTGATGCTGGTGAAGACTGTTGAATACACTGTTGACCACCAGAAGAAGAAATCAGTCTTCGAAGAACTACAACAGGAATGAATGCTCCATAGAAGCGAGGATGGCAAGACTTCATCTTGCTTACTTTGGACACGTCATCAGGAAAGACCAATTGCTAGAAAAATACATCATGTTTGATAAAGTAGCCAGTCAGTAAAAGCAAGGAAAACCCTCAGTGAGATGGATTGGCACAGTAGCCTCCACAACGGGCTCAAAGATATTAAAGATCTTAGAGATGGCACAGGACTGGATAATATTTTGTTCTGTTATATTCAAGGTCACCATGAGTCAGAGACAACTCCACAACAACTAACAGCAAGTAAAAGCCCCTGAAGAACTAACCAATAGAAATGAAAGTAGTTACCTTGGAGAAGTGGGGTAGGAAGTGAGGAGAGGTGAGGCAGGAAATGTTATTTCTAATGTCTTAACTATGTAATTTTATAATTTCGATAAAAAGTAACTTCTAAAAATTTGATATATTTAGACAGGGAAATAAGAGCAAAAAGAAATCAAGAAAAGGGGAGTAAGATTAAACTATAAAAAGACTTGCTTACTGCATGCAATAAGGTCCTGACAATGGAAAGATGAACATAAACATCTTAGTAAACCAAAACAAAGCACAAATACTGTCAATTATGGTCACTGAAATATACTGATTATTAGAAGAATATTAAATTAGAGACCAACCAGCTGCATATTTTGGCCAAATGCTAAATTGTCTGATGTTAGCTAAAAATCAATATTTGGCCACAGCTAAGGTTAAAACTGATTTGTCACCATCTTAGAAAAAAACTGCTAGGATTTAAGAATAATCTGAAACTTTATTTAAAAATCTAACTATAATTACAATTGTATTATGAAAAGTGCGTGCTCTCCTTTTTTTAAAGTTTGACAGCAGGGCGTAGAAACAACCACTTCTCTGCACCGTCAATGTCTGATGGCTCCTGTGCTCACTATACCACATATATACCATTCTAAATAGACACTTGCTTCCAGACAAAACCAAAAATGAAACTCATTGCTGTTGAGTCAATTCTGATTCATAGCGACCCTTTAGGACAGAGTAGAATTGCCCCCATAGGGTTTCCAAGGAGCAGCTAATGGATTCAAACCGCCGATGTTTTGATTTGAAGCCAAGGTCTTAACCACTGTACCACCAGGGATCCCTTGCTTCCAACAGAAGCTGATGGAAGCTGTTTACCAGCATGGGGGAGCGCTCTGGATGATGTTATCACCGAAATATTAAGCTTTCCTTTATCTCTTGTGGTAATCAACTAAGGTGACAGCTTATCTCCTCTTCAACTCCTGGAATTAAAGATACCATCCCGGATGATAATGTAATTTTGTTACTTGTGTCCTGCTTGAAGAAGACGCCTTTTGAGTATTTTCGGAAGCTGACTCTGGACACCTCTTAGGCACCACTTTCAATCCTCTTGGTCTCTTCTGCTGCAGGCTCTTGTCAGCCCCTCACAAGGGCAGCCTGGAGCCAGCCCACCCTTCTCCTCGCCTGTCCTAGGGCTTCTCTGTCGACACTCGGCCACCACACGCGTGCAAGCTGGAAGTGCAGGAGCGTTGATGCCCAGTGGGGCACTTCTCAGGCTGTCCTGAGTGATCTAGCAACTGGCATCTGTGGTGGCGGCCATAAGGCATCCTTGAATTGGACCTTTCTCTTTCCCTGTCTTACTCCCCTGTCCCTCACTCCTGCTGCTTGATAATGTTCTGTCACATAAGACTTGGTCTCATGCTGTGCCTTCTAGAGAGCCCAAGCGGAGGCAAAGGCTTCAGATGATCGATTTCTCTTCCATTTTCTTACGTGCCTGGGCTTTTTTCCATGTGCTTGGGGCTTCATACAAGCACTTAAGAAAAATTTGTTGTTAAACCTTGAATCGAACAATGTGCCCCAGAATAACGTAATTGGCATTAAATGTTTTTAAAAATTACCTCATATTGCAACTGCATCTCAGCTTTCCTTGCATGCACACCTTTGGAGTGACAAGATGGGCGAATCTTTAGAGCAGCGTCGTGTAAGAAATACTTGTACTCTCAAGATAACTTCTCTCCAGCAGGTTCCAGTAAATGAGCTATTTCTCCACCAACAACTATTGGTTGTTAGTAAGTTCTACTATGCTAGTACTGTTATGTGCAGTTTATTATTACACTTTATTTTGATCAAGCAATTCTTCTAACACATTATGGGTGACATGTGATTTGTCTGAGCATTTTGTATTAATATGTGTCAAGGCGGTTTCCATAGCTCTTAAATGTCATATAGTTTACCTTTCGCTACAAACCAGATGAGACTAGTGGCCCCCGATCTTTCTGCTTACCACTAGCAATTCTGCTACATTAGGCTGTGTTGTAGTTATTTTTGAAAACACACCCAAAAGGTGTGAACGAAACATTGCATGCCACAATTCTTAAATCACTCATAGTCTTCACCATGCATTTTCCATTATGAAAGACAACTACAGGACATTTTTCTTTATTGATTTCCTATTCAATAAATATTTGTTCCTTCAGACTGACTATGTTATCTGTAAGAGACCCAGCAATCTCTTGACAAGCAAGTAAAGCAAAAGCAGAGTAAAATTCAGTGTTACTCCACTGTGCTGTCAAACTTAATCTAAAAAAGAAAATCTGTATGTCTAAACATCAGGTGCATTAGACATAGAAGCGGCACACGTAATATCGGTTATCAGTCTAGATGTTTTCTAGAAGCATCTTTGTATTGAGAATTCGTAGCCTGCACAAATCTCAAAATCCTTCAACTCCTGAAAATGGTTGGCAATCTCTAGCAACCATTTTGAAAAGCTTTTTGCTTAAATTTTAGACTCTATGTTTTCAATTGTCTTTTTAAAGCAAGGTTTGTGTATTTGCAAAGCATTCTTGTGATGTATCCTGTTTCAAAGCTTGTTTGGTGAAATAAAATATGCTTTGAGGGTCTTGATTTTTCTCCAATATTTGCTTTTCTTCTCTATAATCATCATGTTTTATAATGTCTTAATCAAAGATAATTTATCATGGATATTGCTGTACATTCCTCTGGAGTTCTTCAGAAATTTGGAGTTGGCGAGCTTGATGTTCTGCTCTTAATTCATCTTCACAAAATGGGAAAAATTCTCAGAAAATTTTCTGGAAAGACTCCTTGTTAAAATGGAATTAAATAAGCTAAAAATTAATTAAAATTCTTAAGGGTTATTGTGTTTAATTTTATGAATAATTCTAGTATGTCTAACAACTCTACAAAGATCTAAATTATATTATAATTTAATCTCCACAATCTCTATTCTTCTTCTCTATTCTACCTTCTAATGTTCTTTGTATGTTCATAAGCATCTCTTGGCCCGAGGCTGACACAATGTTCTTCCTACAGCATGTAGATAACACACATTCTCTCTCAATATTTGCGTTCACTGCCAATCTATTTTTTAATTTATTCAACCATTTGGAAGCTCTTATTATTTTCGTTTATAAATTAACAGCTTATATTATCATTACTTTTTTGCAGCATTTTACTCTTGCCATATTCAATGTACATTTATATTTCAATTGGTTGATGAAAATTCAATATATAAAACACATAAGGAGCTTTTTCACTCTGTTACATCTAAATGCTTGCTTCTATTTGGAACTGAATATTCAGATATTAACAATGAACATGTGCTTGTGTTCCTTAAATCATTATAACTATGACATGATGATGACCTACAAGATCACATGATCATTGGTCACACACTGGTTCAGAAATTCCCAAAATGATATTGAAGTAGGGACTCTTGTTTTTGGGCTTTCCAAAGACCAGTGCCAAAGCCAAAGCCAAAATCAGACTCTTAGCTATGACTTTTACCCACCTCATATTACCTCAACCTCATTTTTGAATGGCACTGAATTCTTATATACATTATTTCCATATTGGGCTCCTGTCAAAAATCTATGTGCTACTTTGCTTCTTGTGACTCATCAGGAGTTAAAATGGGGAAAAAAGAACAACATCAGCATGATTAGTTCAAGAAACTATAGCTACTTCAGGAAGTCTTACAAGAAGCCTAAAGATGCATTGATCTAATGCGTTTCTTTTTCTTACTGTGCCTGAAAAGTCAATAAATTTTATTATTATGATGATGCAAACTCTTAGCTAAGTTACCAGTTGAGACATCTTGCAAGGTTGAGATGCCATCTTAGAGGATATTACCTAGTCTGTGGACCAGGCCAGAATGCACAGGTCTGGGGACCAAGAGGTGGAGATGGTTGGGGAGCAGCAGGAGGTAACGGCATATCTCATGTTTTTTCCTAACCATCTATTCACAGATGTGGTTTCCTGTCCTTGTGTCTCTAGAGTTTGCTGGTCACAAGGATTTAGTGCCCGAGTGGACTGCTTCTACGAGTGGACCCACAAAAGTTTCCCTAAATTGGAAACTGAGAATGCCACCTGATCATTTCCTTACATAGTTAGAAAACTGGTAAAGAAAAAAAAATTTTACATGTATGTATTTTACATACATCAGGTGATTTTCTTGGACTCTCGAGGGGAAATGAGTTATGGGAGGTGTGTGGGTGAATCTAGGGGAATCTTTTGCATGTCTCCTTGTACTACTATACCCAAAGCTAGGAGTTAACAGAAACCACCACAGTCCTACACAGACAGGCTTGTGGATATCTCAGATGGCTGAGGAATGAAGGATTGGGTCACCTCAAAGACTCCACCTAGGGCAGTAGTGGCCAAATAAAGGGAAACGTGAATTGAGCAGTGGAGGAGGAGTCAAGGTTGCAGACATGAGTACTGTTGTCTCTCTGCACTTCTCATCCCTCTTTGTTTCTCTCATGGTTGTATATGGGTTATGTTGGTCATGGTTAAATGTCACACTTGCTTCATAGGCATCAGGTCATGAGTATGTGCTCACATTGAAAATCCAATAGAAATTGATATAAATGGGAGAACAGGGACTTGGGCAACAGTGGACTCAAGAACTCATTTCTAGTTGTAGCTGTTGATGGCTTCATTGGGCTGTTTCATGGCCACCACTAAAGAGGGACTGAACACTTTTGCAATCAGATTCTATTAGTCAAGGTCATCTTTGGATAATCAGGAAAAAGATGAGTGTGTGTTCGCATGTAGCCAAAGGGTGGACTGCATTACAGTAAAATCTGCTAAAGCCAGAACCTGTGTAAGACGGAAACCTGTCAGAGAAGGAAAACTCAAATATCTTCCACTAAAACAAGCAATAGAAAAGTGGTAAGACTGCACTCTGTCTCTTTGACTTGCAGAAAACTTGGCAAGATCGGGAAAGACAAGGCAGTCCCATCGAGTTCCGGCTCTCACAGGTTTCACCGTACATACCCAAAGGGTGGCTGTCAGCTCACAAAAATCCCCACACTGACCATGTCCATGCCTCCCATTCTGCTCTCTGGCCACGGGGCTTACCCAAACTGGAGGTCAGATTTGAGAATTTGAAATATAATAATTTTGAACATTTGAATTAAATCATTCTGGGACCAACAGTGTGTAGAACTGAGTTATCTCAAGGCAGGGCCCTAGAGAACTTGCCCATGAACACTCACTGCTGAGGCCCCGAGGGTTTCCACAGCTCCAGTCCTTCCCAAGGCATGGATGTCCAGCTCATCCTTCCAGTCTGTAAACTGTGCATGTTTCCAACGAACTGTTTTGAAGTATAAGCATTGGTTTCAGTAGCTTTCCAAAGAAACTCAACTACCAAGTACATGAAGGAAGGGTTATGTTAGGAAGCTCAATCTAGAATCGAGGTACCGGGTGGACTGGGCTGGAGACAGAAAGGATTCAGAGAAACTGGTCGAGAACTATTATGAGATAGGTAATAAGGACTTGGTTAAGCATGCTGCTCAGACGAGGATGCTTTTAGAATTTTTAAAATTTTAAGAAACAAGTGTTGAATGCTGTGCGCGTATGTATGGGTTTGAGTGGTGTAACCGCATAACAAATGGCCCCAAAACCTAGTGAATTAAGACAACTAACTTTGTATTATATTTCACAGTTTTGTAGTTCAGGAATTTGGTAAGGGCTGGGCTGAGTAATTCTTCTGTTCTATTGGCATCAACTGGGGTTACTCAGTGGTGTTCAGCTGGTGGCTGGTCTGGTCTGGAAGGTCCAAGACAGCTTTACTCATGTGTCTGGCACCTTGGTGGAGATGGCTGAAAGGCTGGGCTCAGCTGAGCTCCTTTCTTTTTCCAGGTAGTCTCAGGGCTTCTCCATCTGTTCTTGCCAACAGAGTAGCTGAACTTCTTACAGAGCTGCTCAGAGCTCTGAATGCAAGTGTTCCAAGAGATAAGCTCCCATCTCTTAAGGGCTGGGCCCGGAGACTGGCTTAATCACTTCTGCCATAGACTATTGGTTAAAGCGGTCATAGAGACCGCTCAGACTCAACGGAGAGTACGTGGACCTCATCTCTCAATGGGAGGAATGTTAAAGATTTGCAGCCCTCTTTAATCTGCTATAGCGTACGTGAATTTTATAAAGGGTAAATACTTCTGATCTAGTGAGAACATCTAGCCAATATATTCACTGAAATTATGTTTGCCACCAAATAGTAGATGAGAGGAAGTTTTTCTTCATAGAAGTAGTCTAGCTAATAAATGAAGAAGAAACAAGAGAATTATAATATCACCAATTTATGACCCTAATGAATTAATAAAAACTAAAAAAAAAAAAAAAAAACTGTTGCCACAGAGTAAATTCTTACAGCGACTCCGTGTGTGCGGAGTAGAACTGCTCCACAGAGTTTTCGCCAGGCTCCCAGGGCACCTTGGGTGGGTTCAAACCACCAGTCTTTCGGGTAGTAGTTAAGCGCTTAACTGATTGCTCCACCCAGGTTAATGAATTAGTAGATCCAGGCAATAATAATCAGTGGCTACTAATATCACAAGGAGAGGGACAACCAGCTATCAGTAAGTATCTGAAAGGTTTTCACAGAAAAAAAGACCAGAAGCATATATTTTAAAAGGTTTATCATAGTTACTAATTAGTTTTACTTCCTACTTCATGCTTCATTTTTTAATGGATTTCAGATTACAAAAATAACGCATGGATGTTGTAGCAATGAAATATTAATATGTAAAACATTAATATATAAATATTATATATTTATACAGATTTGTTAACGTATATTAATATGTGATGATTAATAGATAATATGTTAATATAATACTTTGGTATATAATATTAATTTAAAAAGCAAAAGTAATCATCTGTCCTTTCCTCAGCCCCTTGCACATAGAAAAAGAAATATAAGCATAACCACACATACAGTTTTCTTTGTTTGCTTCCACTGATACACCACCATATGGGTCCTATTTCTCTTCCCCTTGCTAAATTTTCATGTTATTGTGCATTATCGACATCCCTCCATTCGATAGATACTTAATTCTCCATATTTTTTCTAGTTTCTTTATGCAAATAAACAAATTCATATTTGTAATTTTACATCTATGGTATCATATTATACTTGCACATGTGAGAATGCCTTTTTCCTTTTTTTTTTTTTAGTACAATCTTTCACTTCTCTTTTATTTCTACCAGCCTCGCCTTCCCTTCCTCCTTCACCCAGTGCCTCCAGTCCTACCAGATGACTCACATCAAAAATTTCTTCGGGCTAATGCATCCATATTTACACAGGGTGGGGTTTTTTGCCACTGTTTATGGCATATAATACATGATTCTTTACATCTAACTTTTTGCATTCCATAATACTATGTGGAAATTCTTCCAAATCAGGCGGTGTAGCTCTAATTCCTCTTTGTTTTTATTTTGTTTTTAATGGATTAATAATATTCTAAGGTGTAGATGAGCCTTGATTTATTGAACCTTTCTAATATTTAGGATTAGTCATTTTCTTTCCAGGTTATGTATTTATTTATTACCACTTATATATGGCAAATTGTCCTTACGCACCAGTCACTGGTACTTTTATTTTTTTGGCATAGATTCTTAGGAGTGAAATTGGTGGGTCAAAGAATATGTGTTTTACATTTAAAAGATTCTGTCAGATTATTTTCTAAACAATTACAACAATTTACTTTTTCACAGACAGCACACAAAGAAACCTCTCACTTCTCCCTACCCTCAAAACCACCAGCAACAGGTGTTTCCACTCTTGCAAATGTTGTTAGTATGATGGACGTAAAGTGAGATTTCACTTTTAACACAATTTGTGAATTTGAGCATGTTTTTATATTTGTTAGCCATTTGAATTTGCTGTACTATGAATTCCACATTCATTAGGAATGAGAAAACAGACAATCACAAATACAAAAAGATGAAGGAATTATAGGTGAATTCTACATACAACTTTATGGCAGTGCATTTGAAAACCTTGAGGAAATGAAAGATCTACTATTATTGTTGTTGTTAGTTGCCATTGAGTAGGTTCTAATAGTGACCCTATGTACAACAGAATGAAACGCTACCGTGTTATGCATCATCCTCAGAGTTCTTGCTATATTTCAACCCATTGTTGCAGCCACTGTGTCAATCCATCTCGTTGAAGGTCTTTCTCTTTTTCCCTGACCCTCACTTTACCAAGGACGATGTCCTTCTCCAGGGACTGGGCCCTCCTGATAATATATCCAAAGTATGTGAGACATAGTCTTGCCATGCTTGCTTCTAAGGAGCATTCTAGCTGTACTTCTTTGGGACAGATTTGTTTGTTCTTCTGGTAATCCATGGTATGTTCAATATTCTTCACCAACACCAGATTGCCCAGCTGTTGCATGCATACGAGACAATTAAAAATACCATGGCTTGGGTCAGGAGTGCCTTAGTCCTTCCTCAAGGTGACATCTCTTTTTTAACAATTTAAAGAGGTCCTTTGCAGTAGATTTGCCCAATGCTACACATTGTTGTTTTCTTGACTGCGGCTTCCATGGATGTTGATTATGCATCCAAGCAAAATGAAATCTTTGACAACTTATGTATTTTTTCCATTTATCATGATGTTGCTTATTGGTCCAGTTGTGAGGATTTTTATTTTTTTATGTTGAGGTATAAACAATACATACTGAAGGCTGTGGTCTTTGATCTTCATCAGTAAGTGCTTCAAGTCTTCTTCACTTTCAGTGAGCAAGCTTGTGTTATTTGCATATCACAAGTTGTTTTAAGTCTTCCTCCAATCCTGATGCCACATTCTTCACATAATGTAGCTTCTCAGATTATTTGCTCAGCATATAGATTGAATAAGTATGGTAAGGATATAACCCTGACACACATTTTTCATGACTTTAAACCATGCAGTATCCCTTCGTTCAGTTCAAACAACTACCTCTTTGTCTATGTACAAGTTCCACATGAGCACAATTAAGTGTTCTGGAATTCCCATTCTTTGCAATATTATTTGTAATTTGTTATGATCCACACAGTCGAATGTCTTTGCATAGTCACTAAAACACAGGTAAATATCTGTCTGGTATTCTCCACTGTCAGCCAAGATCCATCTGACATCAGCAATGATATTCCACATTCCACGTCCTCTTCTAAATCCGGCTTGAATTTCTGGCCGTTCCCCATAGATGTACTGCTGCAACCATTTTTGAATTATCTTCAGCAAAATTTTACTTGCATGTGATATTAATGATATTATTTGATAATTTCTGCATTCTGTTGGATCACCTTTCTTTGGAATGGGTACGAATATGGATATCTTCCAGTCTGTTGTGTCAGTTGGCCACGTAGCTGTCTTCCAAATTTCTTGGCATAAACAAGTAAGTGCTTCCAGTGTCGCATCTGTTTGTTAAAACATCTTAATTGGTATTCCATCAATTCCTGGAGCCTTGTTTTTCCCCAATGCCTTCAGTGCAGCTTGGACTTCTTCCCTCAGTATCACCGGTTCTTGATCATATACTACCTCCTGAAATGGTTGAACGTCGACCAATTTTTTTTGGTACAGTGACTCTGTGTATTCCTTCCATCTTCTTCTGATGCTTGCTTCATCATTCAATTTTTTTGTCCATAGAATCCTTCAATATTGTAATTTGAGACTTGAATTTTTTCTTCCATTCTTTCAGCTTGAGAAATGCTGAGTATGTTCTTCCCTTTTGGTTTTCTAAATCTTCTCAAGCCACCCTTTGAAAAGTTCTGTTTAGCTCTTTTACTTCATCATGTCTTCCACTTGCTTTATGTTCAAGAGCAAGTTTCAGAGCCTCTTCTGATATCCATTTTGGTCTTTTTTTTTTTTTTTTTCTGTCTTTTAAATGATTTTTTGTTTTCTTCGTGTATGATGTCCTTGATGTCATCCCACAACTAGTCTGGTCTTCAGTCATTAGTGTTCAGTGAGTCAAATCTATTCTTGAGATAGTCTCTAAATTTAGGCACATGCTCAAAGTTGTACTTTGGTTATCGTGAACTTGTTTTAATTTTCTTCAGCTTCAACTTGAATTTGCATAGAAGCAATCAATGGTCTGTGCTGTGGACCGACTCTGGCCATATTCTGACTGATGATATTGAGCTTCTCTATTGTCTCTTTCCACAGATGTAGTCGATCTGATTCTTGTGTATTCCGTCTGGCGAGGTACATGTGTAGAATCACCATTTATGTTGTTGAAAAAAGGTACTTGCAATGAAGAAGTCATTGGTCTTGCAAAATTCTATCATGTGATCTCCAGCACCTTTTCTATCACCAAGGCCATATTTTCTAACTACTGATCCTTGTTCATTGCCAGTTTTTGCCTTCTAGTCACCAGTAATTATGACTGCATGTTTGATCAATTTCAGATTGCAGAAGTTTATAAAAATCTTCAGTTTCTTCATCTTTGGCATTAGTGGTTGGTGCATAAATTTGAATAGTAGCTGGTCTTCCTTGTAAGCATATGGATATTTTCCTGTCACCGATAGTGTTATATTTCAGGATTGATCTTGAAATGTTCTTTTTGACAATGAACGTGATGCCGTTCCTCTTCAATTTGTCCTTCCCAGCATAGTAGACCATATGACTGTCCGATTTATAAAGGCCGGTACTAGTTCATTTCAGTTCACTAATGCTTAGGACATCTATCTTCAAGCATTCCATTTCATTTTTGACTACTTCCAATTTTTTTTAATTCACACTTTTTACATTCCACATTCAGATTATTAATGGATGTTTGCAGATGTTTCTTCTTATTTTGAATCATGCCACCTCAGCAAATGGAGGTCCCAAAAGCTTTACTCCAACCACGTCGTTAAGGTCAACTCTACTTTGAGGAGGCAGCTCTTCCCCAGTCGTATGTTGAGTGCCTTCCAATCTGAGGGGCTCATCTTCCAACACTATATCAGACAATGTTCTGCTGCTATCCAGAAGGTTTTCACTGGCCAATTTTTTCAGAAGTAGATTGCCAGGTCCTTCTTCCCAATCTGTCTTAGTTTGGAAGCTCCGCTGAAACCTGTCCACCATGCGTGACCCTGCCAGTATTTAAAATACCAGTGGCACAGCTTCCAGCAACACGGCAACACCCAAACCACCACAGTACAACAAACCGACAGACGAGTGGTGGAGAGATCTATTAGCAAAATGTAAATTATCAAAATTAACCCAAGGAAAAATGGAAAATATGAATAGACCAAATACCACAGAAAAGCTGAAAAGACATATTACATCTACTTTTTAAAAAGTTACCAGTACCATTACAACAACAGATACATTGACCAATGGAACAGAATTGAGAACCCAGACGTAAATCCAGCCACCTACAGTCACCTAATCTTTGACAGGAGCCCAAAGTCCATCAAATGGGGAAAAGACAGTCTTTTTAACAAATGGTGCTGGCAAAACTGGATATCCATCTGCAAAAAAATGAAACAGGACCCATACCTCATGCCATATACAAAAACTACTTCAAACTGGATCAAAGACCTGAATATAAAGCCTAAAACTATAAAGTTCATAGAAGAAAAAATAGGAGCAACACTACAGGCCTTAATACACAGCATTAATAGGATACAAACCATAACCATCAATGCACAAACCCCGAAAGATAAGATAGATAACGGGGATCTTCTAAAAATCAAACACCTATGCTCTTCAAAAGACTTCACCAAAAGAGTAAAAAGAGAACATACAGACCAGGAAAAAATTTTTGGACCATACATGTCAGACAAAGGTCTAATCTCCATAATCTACAAGAAAATCCAACACCTCTACAACAAAAAGACAAATAATGCTATTAAAAAATGGGCAAAGGAAATGAACAGACACTTCACCAAAGAAGACACCCAAATGGCCAACAGATACATGAGGAAATGCTTGCGATCACTAGCCACTAGAGAAATGCAAATTAAAACCACAATGAGATACCATCTGACCCCGGCATTACTGGCACAAGTCAAAAACACTGGAAATAACAAATGTTGGAGGGGCTGCGGGGAGATGGGAACTCTTATGCACTGCTGGTGGGAATGCAAAATGATACAACCATTTTGGAAAATGATATGGCGCTTCCTCAGAAAGCTAGAAATAGACATACCATTCGATCCAGCAATCCCACTCCTAGGAATATATCCTAGAGAAATAAGAGTCGTCACTCGAATAAACATATGCACGCGTATGTTCATGGCAGCATTGTTCACAATAGCAAAATGATGGCAACAACCTAGACGCCCATCAGCAGATGAATGGATAAAAAAACTATGGTACATACACACAATGGAGTACTATGCAACGAGAAAGAACAACAATGAATCTGTGAAGCATCTCATAACATGGATGAAACTGGAGGACATTATGCTGAGTGAAATAAGTCAATCACAAAAGGACAAACATTGTATGAGACCTCTATTGTAAAAACCCGTGAAAAAGTTCACATACAAAATGTAACAATCTTTGTTGGTTACCAGGGTTGGGAGGGGTGGGGGGGAAATACTAAATAGGCAATAGGTAAGTGGTATCTTGGGTGAAGGGTGAGACAGTACACAATACAGGGGAAACTAGCACAACTTGTACAAGGAAAGGTCATGGAAGCCCCATAGACACATCCAGACTCCCCGAGGGACTGAATTGAGGGGCGGAGGGCTGTGGCGACCATGGTCTCGGGGAACATCTAGCTCAACTGGCATGACACAGCTTATAAAGACAATGCTCCACATTCTACCTTGGTGAGTAGTTTCTGGCGTCTTAAAAGCCTGTGAGCGGCCATCTAAGATACTCCACTGGTCTCATCCCTTTGGGAGCAAGGGAGAATGAAGAGAACAGGATGCAAGGAAAAGATCAGTCTGAAGGACTAATTGTCCACAGCTACCAAGGCCTCCACCGGACTGAGTCCAGTACAGCTAGATGGTGCCCAGCAAACACCACTGACTGGTCTGACCGGGATCACAACAGAGGGTTCTGGACAGAGCTGGAGAAGGATGCAGAACATAATTCTAACCCACAAAAAAAAGACCGGATTTACTGGCCTAAAGGTGACTGGAGAAACCCTGAGAGTATGGCCCCCAGACACCCTTTTAGCTCAGTGGTGAAGTTATCTCCGAGGTTCACTGTTCAGCCTGGGAGTGGACAGCCCTGTAAAACCAAATGAGACTAATGAGGTACAGTAGTCCAGTGACAAGGGCCAGAAGGCAGAAGGGGACAAGGAAGCTGGTGATAGGGAACCCAAGGTTGAGTAAGGATATTGTTGATGTGTTGTGAGATTGTTAACCATTGTCATAGGGCAACATGTGTAGTAACTGTTAAATGAGAAACTATTTTGTTCTGTAAGCCTTCATCTTAAGTAAGAATAACAGCACAATTGGAAGAGCGTAGTCAATGTCACTGAACTGTGCATGTAGAAATTTTTGAAATGGTGTATCTTTGGCTATGTGTATTTTCACCAAAAAAAAAAAAGGTTGAGAAGTTAGAGGGTTGACATGTTGTAGGGTTGTTAACCAGTGTCATAAAACAATATCTGTGCTACTGTTTCATGAGAAACTATTTGTTCTGTAAGCCTTCACCTGAAGTACAACAACAACAACAAAAAAAGAAAAAAACAGCACATTTTGCCAGAACTTAGAAATGTTGATAAGGACTAATGTTTATCAATCAGTTGATTGACAATAAACAGTTGAAGACAAATCGTGGAGAAAAGCAAGCTCTTAAACCTTGATGAGGCTCTCAGCTATGAAAAGTAAAGCATTCCAGAAAATATTTTGAAATTATATTTTAGTTGGTTTTCAGAGTTTTTTCCCTTAGGCGTTCGCTGAAAAGTGAGTAGATTTTCAGTTATAATATAATTATATTCTGTTCAACTGGATAACAGTGAAAAACCAATGCAAATGACTGCTGGGATTTCACAGATAAACTCAAGGTCGGAAGGGAGCCAGCTTGTCTGAACATCCACTTCCTTAACGAGAATAGAACTCCTGCCCCATTTAGGTTTCCAAGTATTATGTATGAACTTTAATGGAAAGAAAACAAAAATAAACATGATAAGGTTTAAAAAAAAAATTACATATATAGAAAATCCTCAGCGAGATGGATTGACACAGTGGCTGCAACAATGGGCTCAAGCGTAACAATGATTGTGAGGATGGCGCAGGACCAAGCAGGGTTTCTTTCTATTGTACAGGGTTGCTATGTGTCAGAAATGACTCCACGGCATCTAACAACAGCAATATATGTATATATAATACGATAAATATAGTAGATGCTTTAGAAAATACAGGACAGTGTAAAAAAATAAAAATAACCTTAAATTCTATAATCTAGAGATAAACTGTTAATATTTTCTTGAGTTTTTATCAACTTTTTTCTTGACATGTAAGTAGTTGTTACTGTTCTTGTTAAAAATTTGAGATCATATAGTATATACAAGTTTGTGTTCTCTATTTTACAACATCATGAGAATTTCCCAACTTAATGAAAGCATTTCCTTTTAATGACTTTACTGACTTCTAGTATAAGGTTGGAACTTATTTAACTATTCCCTTAATGCTGGACTTCCAGGATGTTTCCAATTTGAGATATTATAGATAACAGATAAACATGGTTAAACATAAAAAAAAAAAAAAAAGTTACCAGAACCAGCTAAATTCTACCTTTAAAGCATACTTACCATATTTGAATTATTCTAACTCATAGAAAAAGATGAAAAACATCCTATTTAATTTTATGAAGCCAGTCTATTTTAAAGACAGAATGTAAAAAGACATCTATATCAATCTCACTTACAAATTCCTAATTTATAATCAAGACTTTAGTGAATAAAATCCAGCAATATATTGAAAAAATAATATACTATCATCTATAAAAAATATCATCCTAAATGGTAAAATACTAAAACTAAATCAATTAACATCAGAAACCATTCATGGATGCCTGCTAGGACCGTTGTAATTCAATATTCTCCTAGAGGGTCTAACAAATACAATGACAGTAACAGAAACAACAACAAAAAATTGATAAAACCTTGCGTGCTTATGTACCTAGAAAACTCAAGAGGTTCTAGGAAAAAACAAAACCAAACCTCCTGAAACACAAAAAAATCAATACCTCTTCCTGACACAGGGAACCAGAAGCTACAAAAGAGAAGATGATTTTTTAAAAAATGAATTTTTTTAATTTTGTAGAGCAAAATAGACCATAAGTTAACTCAGTAGACAAATGATAGTTTGGAGGGAAAATAGATACTTGCAACAAAGATGGCCGATAATTTGTAAGGATTATACAAAGAGTTCTTACAGATTTGCAAGAAAGAGACAAACAACACAGAAACCTGTGTTGAAAGTCACACCTTGATGAGATAAGGAACCAGACTTCATACCGCAGGCTTCCCCTTAAAATGGTTGTTTCTAGCTAAGTGCATTGTTCTAGAGTAACAATCAGATAGTAACTCTGCTTTTAGCGCAATAATATAAGAGGAAAAACACATATAGTTCTTTTAAACACCCCCCCCCCACTATCACCACCTAAAATAATGTGCCCTCAAAATCCCAGTATTATACCTTGTACCAAACAATCTTTACTGTGGAGGAAAGAAGAACTCTAGCATCCTTTAAATCTCTGAACCAGTGATTCTTGCCCCTGTCCTGAGAGTACCTCTTGTGAATTTCAGTCCATTTATGTGGGTTCTCTGAGACACCGCTTAGCTGTGGAGGCTCTGATCCTTTTGTGCTGGATTGCCTAGACCCTCTGCTTCATACTCCCAATCTGCAGTGTGGCCCAGGAGGACAGATGACCTGGATTTTGGATGCAGATTCACATGAGCATCACTTGGTGTCTGTACTTTGACAGCCAGGCCCCAGCTACTGTCTTGAGCTGTTGAGATGGAATCAGGAACCCGGGTCAGGACACCCACTCTGGACCGCGTGTAGAACACTTTGTATGACAGCTTCTTCTTCAGGTGGAATTTGGCAGCCCAGTCACTTCCCCTGCTGCTGGCCCAGCCCAATCTCTACTTCCTCCCATTACCCACTGATCTACATGTATCAGTTAAGAGACCATGGAACATTGTCCAGTGAGCTTGGGTGAAGTAGGTAATGATGAAATAAGGAGATTCCATCAGTTTCTGGGCTGCATCTTGGTTCCACCCCTTGTTTGCAGCTTCCTTGACACAGAGTCATCCTTTTCCTCCTGGAGGCTGTGTGGAGACTCTTCAGAGAGCACAGCAACACAAGGCTGTGTGCAGAAAGAACCAAGATGGAGATTACACAGTATGGATGGAGGTGGCATCAACAGTATCTCTGCCCCAGCAATAAGGTTGCTATGACAAAGCAAGATGGGGAGTCTCCCCTGGAGACTGACCAAGCAGTGGTGACACATCCCAGGAGTGAGTGGGCTTTGGGGTGAGCTGGAGAGCCGGGAGATGGGGCACAGAGAACATACTTTCCAAAAGCAGAGGGAGAGATGAGTCACGTAGATCACTCAAAACCAGCAAGAAGAAAATTACTCTAAGTACTTAAAATTAAAGGTTGTTAGTTTCAATCCTGCTGTAGAAGCTAAGACAAAAAGGCAGAAAAAAACAGGTGAGAAGGAGGGGATTTTAACACAGGAATTGAAACTGAGGCAGTCTGGGGCTGAGAGGGGCAAAGGTGTTTTCTCTTTCCTCATTTGTGCCCTTTTCTCCCCCACATCCCAATCAAGGCTAGAACTCTGGAATCAGACACAGTGTGAGAGTGCCTCAGAAGAATTGCCTGTGAACCTAGCTCTGATCCATAAACAGTATCTTTGTGATTTGCTTTGTGATTCGGCCCACCAGGCGTTGAGAAAGCAGTGTAAATGGACGCAGCATTGAGCTAAGCATTACGGGAAATGTCAGACCTAGTCTCTGTATGATGCAATCAGCCTGGCTATCTGAATCTTTAGCAAGCACCCCAGGAGTCTCATATGCTCAGGCAACACTGCTTTAGATCATCGTTTCCTTAGATAAGATGGGTAATTGAAATTCCCAGTAGCCTGCCAAGCCTGTTCTTGACACCTGTCAGACTTCTCACCTGCCCGAGAGCCGGTGACTTCCACCCCATCCTCATGCTCCAAAAGGCAATAAACAATAGGGCTAACTTGTTTGATGTAGGGCCTCACTACTCAGGTCTGCGGACCACCAGCAGCGGCATCACCTGGGAGCTTATCAGACCCCACCTCTGGCCTACTGAATCGGAATCTGCATTTTCAGCAAGATCCGCAGGTGATTTGTAGCATGTTCCAGTTTGAGAAACACTACTGTAGGCAATAAGGCAGAGTGGAGAGACTATTGAGAGCTGGGTTGCTACAGAAAGCTTCATAAATAAGATGGGTCTTGGAGTAAACCTAAATATGGATCCAGTAGATTTAGGAGAAAGGTGTCCCTAGGTGGCACAAATGGTTGAACACTCAGCTGCTAACTGAACGGTGGTTTGAGTCCACCCAGAAAGACACCTTCGGAAAGAAAGGCCTGGTGATCTATTTCAAAAAAATCAGCCACTGGAAACCCTATGGAGCACGGTTCTACTCTGACATACATGGGGTTTCCATGAATCGGGGTCAACTCGATGGGGGGAAAAAAAGACTTTAGAGAAGTGCTGGGATAGAAGAACTGGCAGTAGTTCTCAAGGCCCATTTCAAATGCTTCCCACATATGAACTCAGGACGGCATGTCCACCCTGCCTACCCTGTCCCCAGCAAAGGGGACTTCCAATGGAGGAAATGGCTCTGGTTCTCAGGAGTGAAGCAATCACACGGAGGTGCCTTCACAGAAGAGATAAGGGGCAGGATGTCAAGCTCCCAGGCTTGCCAAGTCAAGAATCACCTGAACTAATGGGCCACAATTACCACAGCTTCCACCAGACTGAGCCCAGCACAACTAGATAGTGCCCGGCTACTGCTACCACCACCAAGTGCTCTGACAGGGATCAGGGTCCTGGACAAAGCTGGAGAAAAATACAGAGCAAAATTCTAACTCACAAAAAAAAACCCCACAGACTTACTGGTCTAACAGAGACTGGAGAAACCCTTAGAGTATGGTTCCCAGACACCCTTACAGCTCCGTAATGAAGTCACTCCTGAGGTTCACCCTTCAGCCAAAGATTAGACAGGTCCATAAAACAAAACAAGACTAAATGGGTACACCAGTCCAAGGGCCAGGACTAGAAGGCAGGAGGGGACAGGAAAGCTAGTAATAGAGAACTTAAGATTGAGAAGGGGAGAGTGTGGACATGTCATGGGGTTGGCACCCAATGCCACAAAACAATATGTGTACTGTTTAATGAGAAGCTAGTTTGTTCTGTAAACCATCTAAAGTACAAAAAAAAAAAAACCGAGAGTCACCTGAGACTTGTCAGAATACAGATTCCCAGGTCCCTCCTCTGGAAAATTAGATTCAGAGAGATCTGGGGTTCAGCCTGGCTATCTGAATCTTTAGCAAGCACCCCAGGAGTCTCATACTTTCAGGCAACACTGTTTTACATCATCAGTTCCTTGGAAAAGATGAATAGTTGAAATTCCCAGTAGCCTGTCAAGCCTGTTCTTGACGCCTGTCAGACTTCTTGCCTGCCTGAGAGCCCGCTGACTTCCACCCCATCCTCATGCTCCAAAGACTAAAGAAGCACCATACACAAACCCAGAAGAACAATGAGTTAGTGAACGGGAGCTACTTTGAGAGGCAGCCTCTTTGTTCTATGTTGTTGTTAGTTGCCGTTGAGTTGATTCTGACTCATGACAACCCACGTGTATTAGAGCAGAATTGCTCCATAGGAACTTCAAGGCTGTGACCTTCAGAAGCAGATCACCAGGCCTGTCTTCTGAGGCACCTCTGGGTGGGTTCAAACTGCCAACACTTCAGCTAGTAGTTGAGCATGTAACCACTTGCACCACCCAGGGACTCCTCTCCATTCTATAGAAGCTACAAAACCGACCTACTCAAAGAAAGGCATGAGCTGCCAAGGTCAAGACCTCAAATGGACTTTCCCCCTGACTGCTCTCCAGCAGGGGCCCAGAATTGCTGTGGGAGGCTCCAGAACGACCTTGCCACACTGGGCCTTTCTTTCCCTTGCTCACATGTCCTTCCTATTGGGGCAAATGTGTGCTTAGTTATAAATAACACATTTCCTCTTGATTAAGTTACAGGTGTCTGGGACTACTACTTTTGTTTTTGGCAAACTCATAAAAGGGAAACTTCAACTCACATCATCAGAAAAGAAAGGAATAACTCATACACTGAGAATGGCTTCCAGACTAAGAAGGACTAGGAGGAAAGACTGGCAATCTACTTCTGAAAATCAGCCAATGAAAACCCTATGGATTACAATGGTCCGATCCACAACTGATCTTGCAGATGGTGAAGGACCAGGCAGTGTTTCACTTTGCTGTGCATGAGGTCACCATGAGTCAAGGACCAGCTGAACAGCTGCTAACAACGACAACAGCAGAAAAAGGAACAAGAAGAAACAGAAAATACTCTTCCGTGCTTGAGGGGCTTCAGAAGTTGGTTTGTTTGCTGCAAGACTTGCAGTGCTTTTATTACACTGATGTGGGGACTGTCTAAGAAGGGCATCCAATAGAAGGTGCTTTTCAAACTTATTTAACCACTTTTTTTCAAGAAGATCTTGGGGAAAACAGTTCAGGACAAGTTGCATCACTTCCATGTCTTCTCAAAGAAGGCCCATAGAAGACGTTTCTCTCCAGTACTGAGAATGACTGTGTATCTACTGGGGAACTACCAGCTGCCATCCAGTCGATTCCAACTCACGGCGACCCCATGTTTGCCAGAGTAGAACTCCATAGAGTTTTTAAGGCTGCGACCTTTTGAAAGTAGATCACTAGACCTTTCTTCCAAAGAGCCTCTGAGTGGGTTCAAACTGCCAACCTTTCAGTTAGTAGTCAAGCGCTTAACTGTTTGCTCCACCCAGGGATTCTACTGGAGAATCACCTTGCCTTATTTTGTGAGTCCTGAGAATTGTAAAGTAGGTGTATTTCCCTCTTTGCATTGGCTGCTGGAAGGCTTAGAGGCAAATTGTTGAGGGGCCTCCAGCCAGTGCACCAAACCACAGACCACACACTCTATGGTCTAACTCACATGTGCCAGCTATTTTCCTCTGTTTTTACATATTTTTATTTGAAATGTTTTTCTTGGTGTATGTCTATTTGTAAGTCACATTCAATATTTTTCAAAACAAAAACTCAGAGAGTCTAAGTGACTTGCCCAGTGTCACATGCAGAATCAGTGAGGAAGACAGGATTCAGGTCCAGTTCTGCCAGTCTTTAAGGCCCAGGCTCTCCCCTGCCACTTCCCTAGCCCTACATGAGGCCCATGAAAAATCTCGGTGTGTGGATGACACTGCCATTCACTTTAACTACTCTATATTCAAGAGCAAGTTTCAGTCTTTTCTGACATCCATTTTGGTCTTTTCTTTCTTTCCTGTCTTTTTAATGACCTTTTGCTTTCTTTGTGTATAATGTCCTTGATGTCATTCCACAACTCATCTGTTCTTCTGTCATTTCTGTTCAATGTGTCAAATCTATTCTTGAGATGGCCTCTAAATTCAGGTGGGATATACTCAAGGTCGTATTTTGGCTATAACGGGCTTGCTCTAATTTTCTTCAGCTTCAACCTAAACTTGCATATGAGCAATTGATGGTCTGTCTGTTCTGCAATCGGCCCCTGGCCTTGTTCTGGCTTATGATATTGAGCTTCTCCATTGTCTCTTTCCACAGATGTAGTCAATTTGATTCCTGGGTACTCCATCTGGTGAGGTCCATGTGTATAGTAGCCATTTATGTTGTTGAAAAAAGGTGTTGGCAATGAAGAAGTTGTTAGTCTTGCAAAATTCTATCATGTGATCTCTGGCATCATTTCCATCACCAAGGCCATATTTTCTAACTACTGATCCTTGTTCATTGCCAATTTTTGCATTCCGGTCACCAGTAATTATGACCGCATGTTTGATCAATTTCAGATTGCAGAAGCTGGTAAAAATCTTCAATTTGTTCAACTTCAACATTAGTGGTTGGTGAGTAAATTTGAATAATAGTCATATTAACTGGTCTTCCTTGTAAGTGTATGGATATTATCCTATCACTGATAGCGTTGTACTTTAGGATAGATTTTGAAATGTTCTTTTTGACAATGAATGTGACACTATTCCTCTTCAATTCGTCATTCCTGGCACAGTAGACCACATATATGATTGTCCATTTCAAAATGGCCAATACCAGTCCATTTCAGCTCACTAATGCCTAGGATATTGATCTTTATTCAGTCCATTTCATCTTTGATGACCTCTAATTTTTCTAGACTCATACGTCATACATTCCATGTGCCTATTATTAATGAATATTTGCAGCTGTTCGTTCTCATTTTAAGTCATGCCACCTCAGTAAATGAAGGTCCAGAAAGCTTTACTCCATCTACATCAGTAAGGTCAACTCTACTTTGAGCCCCTTCCAACCTGAAGGGTTCATCTGGTACTATATCAGACAATGTCCTGCTGCTATTTGTAAGGTTTTCACTGGCCAATTTTTTCAGAAGTAGATCACCGGGTCCTTCTTCCTAATCTGTCTTAGTCTGGAAGCTCCACTCTCCACCATAGGTGACCCTGCTGATATTTGAAATAGTAGCAACATAGCTTCCAGCATCACAACAATGTGCAAGCCACCATAGTATGACAAACTGACAGACATGTGGGGGTAAATGCTATAACATAAAATTTTGCAACAGCAGCAAAAACAACTAAAATATAGGTGCACATTTACGTGGGTAGATATGGATGCAGTTATGTATATAGAAAGGCATATGTGAGTAAACACATGAGCATGTATAGGTGTGTCTGTAACAAACATATAAACACATTTGTGGGAGCTGCATCTATATCCACATATATAACAAACCACATAGGGGCACAGTTATGGAGGCTTCCTAGACATATCCAAATAACTCGCAGGATTAGTCTACTGGGTTAGAAGGCCTGGGAACATTGTCTTGGAGGACAGCTTAGTCAATTGGCATAACTTAGTTCACACAGATAATGTTCTACTTCCTAGATTGGTGAGTACTATCTGAGGTCATAAAAGCTTGTGAGTGACTATCTAAGACACAACTATTGGTCTCAAGTCTTGTGCAGCAAAAAAGAATGAAGATAATCAAAGACTCAAAGAAGAGACTAGTCCACAATAATAAGAGTTCACAAGAATCACAGACTTCTCTAAACTGAGACCAGAACTAGATGGTGCCTGGCCACCACTATTGACCGATCTGACCAGGGACACAATTGAAGGCCCCATATAGAATAGGAGAAAAATGTAGAACAAAACTCAAATTCCTAAAAAAGGCCAGACTTACTGGACTAATAGACTAGAGGAAACCCCGAGACTATCGCCCTAAGATAACCTTTGAACTTGGATTTGAAGCTATTTCTGTAGGTCATCTTTCAGCCAAATAATAGATTGGCTTATGAAATAAACATTATCCCCCATAAGTATCGTGCTCCCTTAGACAATTAACTACATGAGACCAATTGGTCAACATTTACCCAAAAGAAAAGATGAAAAAGCAAGGAGGGGAAGGGGAAGCTAGATCAATGGAAACAGGACAAACAGAATGGAAATGATGAGAATGCTGACACATTGTAAAAAGTATAATCAATAGCACAGTACAATTTGTATAAGAATTGTAAAAGGGTAACTTAATTTGCTGTGTAAGCAATACCACAGGACAATTTGTATAAGAATTGTTAAAGAAGGTTCCGGCAAGATGGCGCTCTAGTCAGAAGCATCACACCGTCCCTCCACAGCAAAGATCCGAAAAACTAAGCCAAACAGAGAATGCAACAATTCTGAAACCCTAGAACATAAAATGAAGAGATAAAGAACTCAGCCGAGCACCAAATGGAGTGAGAATCCTGAAAGAGAACGGAGAGCGAGGAGAGATTCATGCAGAGGTCCCCTACCAGCTAACGCAGCGCGGATCCACCATCTTGGACTCCTATCGGAGACCAGCAAATGGGGGTACGAGAAAGCAGCCTCACGGAGCATCCAGCGGGAGACAAAACAGCCGGTAATTTGAGGTGTGCACTTTTCCACCCCCCACCCCTCTTCACCCCGGCTCGGCCTCCTCTGCTTCCCGAGGCCACAGTCTCTTGACCGGGAAGCGCCGGCTGCTTGGATTCCACACACCCAAGCGGGCGGCTCCCTGGGTGCCATTTGTTGGCTGCTAGTGTTGCTTTTTTTTTTTCTGCTTCTTTTGATTTCTCACTTGCCTCTCGCCACCTTCCCCTCCTTTCACTCAAGTGTCTGGCTCCATGCGCCATCTTGGCTTCTTCCTGAGGGGCTCCAGAGCACCGGCAATTTGTGATATATGCTTTCCCACTCTCCACCCTTCTTCACCCACACTGGACCTCCTCTGCTTCCCACGGACACAGTCTCTTGTCCAGAAACATCAGCCCGCACTGCCTGGCTCTCTGAGTACCATTTGTTGGCTGCTGGTGTTGCTTTTTTTTTTTTTTTTCCCCTCTTCTTTTGATTTCTTGCTCGCTTCTCACCACCTCCCCCTCCTTTCGCTCGAGTGCCTGGCTCCAGGCGCCATCTTTGCTTTTTCCTGAGGGGCTGTGGAACTCCATTTGAGTGTGGAGCTGCTTCCTGGTCTGGGCTACCGCGCTGGTGGGATCCTGGGGCATTTCTTCATTTTGAATTGTTTGTCTGTTTTCTTTTCCTTTTCTTGAGTTGGGAGCCCTTTCTGGCCAGGCAGAGCTGCGTGCCAGGGAGATTCCCCTTTGGCTTCCACAGACGTGCAGAGGGATCCCTGAGGACATTTCTTTTTTTGTTGGTTTTTTGTTTTTTCCGTTTTTTGGGGGGGGCCTTTCTTGTTCTTTTTTTTAATTTGTTTTGTTTTCTTTTCCCTCTTTTTCTCTTTTGTCTTTCTTTATTGCTCAGTTTCTCATCTCTCTATATCTTCCTTCTCCTTCTGATCCCAGAATACCAGGCGTTGTATAACTCTGCACCTTCTGGCCAGGCTGTGCTGCGACACCTGAGAGCGACTTCCCCAGACCTCATAGCTGCATTGGGGGGATCCCGGGGAACTTTGCAGTTCTTTAACCTTTATGATTATTATTTGTTCATTCTTTTCTTTTCTTCCTCTTCCTCCTTCTGTTTCTCTCCATTTCATAGTCTCTCATCTCTCCATTCCAATGGCAAGCTCCCCTAGCATTCTTTTTTGTTTGTTTGTATGTTTTTGGCTCCTGTTCCTCTCTCCTCTCTCCCATATCCAGCCTAGCTCCACACATAACAATCTCCCTGCTGCATCCTGCCTACCTGCACCGTGCACTTGACATCACACCACCAAGCAGTGCAGGCACAGCCTACTGGAACCTGCCCAGCACTGATTACCAACCTGCCCTGGTGGCTGTAGTGAGTGCCACAAACAACCCATCCCAGTGGCTCCTCTTCAGCTAGACCTGCCCTGCTGTACCATGTCTGAGTGACTGAACCTGCCAGTTGGAGAAGGAGGGGAAAAGTATTGAGCGCACAGACGAGCAAACAACAAAGAACACACAGTCTGCCTGCTCAGACATACTCAAATTTTTTTTTTAAAGGGATAAAACAAACAAATCTGCAATCAATAAATGAGAGAAATATCAACTGAATGCCCTGAAAACTGCAAACAATATCAAAACATTTACAAAAACAGGACAGAATGGTTCCAGTAGGCATCCAAATTAAAACACCAGATGACTCTCCTGTGGAATAAAATGCACTAGAACTACCTAATAGGGAATTCAAATCTCTAATACTCAGAATTCTCCAAGAACTGAGGCAAAATGCTGACAAACATGAGGAAAATAGACAAATTCATGGAAAATACAAAAAATTGGAAGAATTCAGGAAGATGATGCAGGAACAAAATGCCAAAATAAATTCATAACTAGAAATTACACAAAAACAACAATTAGAAATCCAAAAGATAAACAACATGATTTCAAAAATGGATGATGTTGTAGAAGGGTTGAGAAGCAGATTTCAAACCGTGGAAGACAGGATCAGTGGAACTGAATACAAACACTTGGATACAACTCTGTTTCAGGAAAACTCAGAAAAAAGAACAAAGGAAAATGGAGAGACCCTGAGAGTTATGTGGGACACAATTAAAAGCAAAAATTTACGAGTGATTGGCATTCCAGAACAGGGGGAGAAAACAGAAAACACAGAGAGGATCATTCAGGAACTGCTGACAGAAGACTTCCCGAATATCATGAAAGATGAAAAGCTGGCCATCCAAGAAGCTCAACGAACTCCATATAGAAGAGACCCCAAAAGAAAATCACCAAAGCATATCATATTCACACTCACAAAAACCAAAGACAAACCAAGAATCTTGAGAGCAGCTCGTGAAAAACAAAAAGTCACATACAGAGGAGAAACAAGAAGACTAAGCTCAGATTCTTCGGCAGAAACCATGCAGGCAAGAAGGTAGTGGGATAACATATATAAAATCTTGAAAGAAAAAAATTGTCAGCCAAGAATAATATATCCTGCAAAACTCTCGTTCAAATTTGATGGTGAAATTAGGTCATTTCCAGATAAACAGAAACTAAGGGAATATGTAAAAGTCAAACCAAACTTACAAGAATTATTAAAGGGAGTTCTTCAATCTGAGGAAAAACAGCTTCAGCCCTCAGGCAGAACCTAGGACGCAGGATCGTACGAGCCAGATACCAATCTAGGAAATGAACTCTCGAGGACTATCCAAAACCAAAAGTAATACAACAGGGAATCAGAGCAGTCAATCGATGGATGACAACCACATCAAAACAATGAAAGAGGGAATAAATGGCATAGGTATAGAACTTTCTAATGGAGAGGAAGGCAAGGCGATACCAAGTAAGGGTAGAATGCTTCAAACTTAGAAGGATAAAGGTAAAATTCATGGTAACCACAAAGAAACTTAACAAACATACTCATAAAAATAAAGACAAAAAACATAAAGTCTCAGCAAAAACAAAACCTACAAAAACAAAAGAAATAAAAAAAAAATCCACAAACAGAAGTAACTCGGCACAAGAGAGTAAGAAGAACAAAGAAATGTCAGCACCACAAAAAAAAGCACTACAAAATGACAGCAACAAACTGACATCTATCAATAATTACACTGAATGTAAATGGACTCAATGCACCCATAAAGAGACGGAAGGTGACAGAATGGATAAGAAAGCAGGATCCATCAATATGCTGTCTACAAGAGACACACCTTAGAAACAAAGATGTGAATTTATTAAAAGTCATAGGTTGGAAACATATATATATCAACCTAACAACTACCAAAAAAGAGCATAAGTGACAATTCTAATGTCAGATAAAATAGACTTTAAAACAAAATCTACCATAAAAGACAAAGAAGGACACTATATAATGATTAAGGGGACGATTCATCATGAAGACATAACCATAATAAACATCTACACACCCAATGACGGGGCTCCAAAATACATAAAACAAACTCTAACACTGAAAAGAGAAATTGACAGTTCCACAATAATAGTAGGAGACTTCAACACACCACTCTCAGTAAAGGACAGAACAACTAGAAGAAACTCAGCAAGGATACAAAAGACCTAAGGGGCACAATCAGCTAACTTGACCTCATAGACATATATAGAACACTCCATCCAACCGCTGCAAACTACACATTCTTTTCCAATGCACATGGAATGTTCTCCAGAATAGACCACATCTTAGGCCACAGAACAATCCTCAACAAGATCCAAAACGTTGAGATAATTCAAAGTATCTTCTCTGACCACAATGCCATCAAGGTAGAAATAAACACTAGAAAGAGCAAGGAAAAAAAATCAACTACATGGAAACTGAATAATACCCTGCTTACACATCACTGGGTAATAGAGGAAATCAGAGATGGAATCAAAAAATTCCTAGAATTAAATGAGAATGAAAACACATCATACCAAAACCTTTGGGACACAGCAAAGGCAGTTCTCAGAGGACAATTTATAGCAATAGATGCACATATCAAAAAAGAAGATAGGGACAAAATCAAAACATTAACTACAGAACTCAAACAAATAGAAAGAGAACAGCAAAAAAAAAAGCCCACAGCCACTGGAAGAAAGGAAATAGTAAAGATCAGAGCAGAAATAAATGAAATAGAGAACAGAAAAACAATAGAAAGAATCAACAAAACCAAAAGTTGGTTCTTTGAAAGAATCAACAAAATCGACAAACCACTGGCCAGACTGACAACAGAAAAACAGGAGAGGACACAAATAACCCAAATAAGAAATGAAATGGGGGACATTTCAACAGACCCAACTGAAATTAAAAGGATTATAACAGAATATTATGAAAAACTATACTCCAACAAATTTGAAAACCTAGAGGAAATGGATAAATTACTACAAACACACGGCCTACCCAAACTACAACAAAGTGATGTTGAAAATATGAACAGACCCATAACAAGAGAAGAGATGGAAAGGTAATTAAAAAACTCCCAACTAAAAAAAGCCCTGGCCCAGATGGCTTCACTGGAGAATTCTACAAAACATTTACAGAAGAACTTGTAGCAGTTCTACTCAAGCTATTTCAGAGCATAGAAGAGGAAGCAACACTTTCAAATTCATTCTATGAAGCCAGCATAACGCTGATACCAAAACCAGGCAAAGACATCACAAAAAAAGAAAATTACAGACCAATATCTCTCATGAATATAGATGCAAAAATTCTCAAAAAAATTCTAGACAATAGAATTCAGCATCATATCAAAAAAATAATACACCATGACCAAGTAGGATTCATACCAGGTATTCAAGGATGGTTCAACATTAGAAAATCAATCAACGTAATCCACCACATAAATGAAAGGAAAGAAAAGAATCACATGATCATCTCAATTGATGCAGAAGAGGCATTTGACAAAGTCCAACACCCATTCCTGATAAAAGCTCTCAATAAAATAGGTATAGAAGGGAAATTTCTCAACATAATAAAGGGCATCTATGCAAAACCAATGGCCAACATCATTCTTAATGGAGAGAGGCTGAAAACATTCCCCTTGAAAACAGGAACAAGACAAGGATGCCCTTTATCACGTCTCCTATTTAACATTGTGCTGGAAGATCTAGCTAGAGCAATAAGGCAAGAGAAAGAAATAAAGGGCATCCAAATTGGTAATGAAGAAGTTAAACTGTCCCTGTTTGCAGATGATATGATACTACACATAGAAAACCCTAAAGACTCCACGAGAAATCTACTGGAACTAATAGAAAGATTCAGCAGAGTAGCAGGATGCAAGATAAACATTCAAAAATCAGTTGGATTCCTATACACCAGTAAGGAGAATGATGAAAAGGAAATCAGGAAAACAATACCATTTTCAATAGCCCCTGGAAAGATAAAATACTTAGGAATAAATCTGACCAGGGATGTAAAAGACCTGTACAAAGAAAACTATAAAACACTACTGCATGAAACCCAAAGGGATCTACATAAATGGAAAAACATACCATGCTCACAGATAGGCAGACTCAACATTGTGAAAATGGCAATTCTACCCAAAGCAATTAAAAATACAATGCAATCCTGATCCAAATACCAGCAACATTCTTCAAAGAGATGGAATAACTAATCAATAACTTTATATGGAAAGGGAAGAAGCCCCGAATAAGTAAAGCATTACTAAAGAAGAAGAATAAAGTTGGAGGACTCACACTACCTGACTTCAGAACCTACTATACAGCTACAGTTGTCAAAACAGCCTGGTACTGGTACAACAACAGATACATTGACCAATGGAACAGAACTGAGAACCCAGATGTCAATCCATCCACCTACGGTCACCTGATCTTCGACAAGTGCCCAAAGTCCATCAACTGGGGAAAAGACAGTCTTTTTAACAAATGGTTCTGGCAAAACTGGATATCCATCTGCAAAAAAATGAAACAGAACCCATACCTCACACGGTATACAAAAACTACTTCAAAATGGATCAAACACCTGAATATAAAGCCTAAAACTATCAAGTTCATAGAAGAAAAAATAGGACCAACACTTCAGGCCTTATTACATGGCATTAACAGGATACAAACCATAACCATCAATGCACAAAACCCAACAGATAAGCTAGATAACTGGGATCTTCTAAAAATCAAACACCTATGCTCTTCAAAAGACTTCACCAAAAGAGTAAAAAGAGAATGTACAGACTGGGAAAAAATTTTTGGACAGTACAAGTCAGACAAAGGTCTAATCTCCATAATCTACAAGAAAATCCAACACCTCTACAACAAAAAGACAAATAATCCTATTAAAAAATGGGCAAAGGAAATGAACAGACACTTCAGCAAAGAAGACATTCAAATGGCCAACAGACACATGAGGAAATGCTTGCGA
Organism: Dugong dugon; assembly: GCA_030035585.1. Lineage (NCBI taxonomy): Eukaryota > Metazoa > Chordata > Mammalia > Sirenia > Dugongidae > Dugong > Dugong dugon. The sequence continues at coordinate 21,116,375 of CM057481.1, read as the reverse complement.
TCACTAGCCATTAGAGAAATGCAAATTAAAACCACGATGAGATACCATCTGACCCCGGCATTACTGGCACAAGTCAAAAACACTGGAAATAACAAATGTTGGAGGGGCTGCGGGGAGATGGGAACTCTTATGCACTGCTGGTGGGAATGCAAAATGATACAACCATTTTGGAAAATGATATGGCGCTTCCTCAGAAAGCTAGAAATAGACATACCATTCAATCCAGCAATCCCACTCCTAGCAATATATCCTAGAGAAATAAGAGTCGTCACTTGAGTAGACATATGCACACCTGTGTTCATGGCAGCATTGTTCACATTAGCAAAACGATGGAAACAACCTAGATGCCCATCAACAGATGAATGGATAAACAAACTATGGTACATACACACAATGGAGTACTATGCAACGAGAAAGAACAACAATGAATCTGTGAAGCATCTCATAACATGGATGAAACTGGAGGACATTATGCTGAGTGAAATAAATCAATCACAAAAGGACAAATATTGTATGAGACCTCTATTTTAAAAACCATGAAAAAGTTCACACACAAAATGTAACAATCTTTGTTGGTTACCAGGGATGGGGGGGGAATACTAAATAGGCAATAGATAAGTGGTATCTTGGGTGAAGGGTGAGACAGTACACAATACAGGGGAAACTAGCACAACTTGTACAAGGAAAGGTCATGGAAGCCCCATAGACACATCCAAACTCCCTGAGGGACTGAATTGAGGGGCGGAGGGCTCTGGGGACCATGGTCTTGGGGAACATCTAGCTCAACTGGCATGACACAGCTTATCAAGACAATGCTCTACATTCTACCTTGGTGAGTAGTGTCTGGGGTCTTAAAAGCCTGTGAGCGGCCATCTAAGATACTCCACTGGTCTCATCCCTTCGGGAGCAAGGGAGAATGAAGAGAACAGGATACAAGGAAAAGATTAGTCCAAAGGACTAATTGTCCACAGCTACCAAGGCCTCCACCGGACTGAATCCAGTACAGCTAGATAGTGCCAGGCTACCACCACTGACTGCTCTGACCAGGATCACAACAGAGGCTTCTGGACAGAGCTGGAGAAGACTGTAGAGCATAATTCTAACTCACAAAAATAAAGACCAGATTTACTGGCCTAAAGGAGACTGGAGAAACCTTGAGAGTATGGCCCCCAGACACCCTTTCAGCTCAGTGGTGAAGTTATCTCCGAGGTTCACTGTTCAGCCTGGGAGTGGACAGCCCTGTAAAACCAAATGAGACTAATGAGGTACAGTAGTCCAGTGACAAGGGCCAGAAGGCAGAAGGGGACAAGGAAGCTGGTGATAGGGAACCCAAGGTTGAGTAAGGATATTGTTGATGTGTTGTGAGATTGTTAACCATTGTCATAGGGCAACATGTGTAGTAACTGTTAAATGAGAAACTATTTTGTTCTGTAAGCCTTCATCTTAAGTGAGAATATCATCACAATTGGAAGAGCGTAGTCAATGTCACTGAACTGTGTATGTAGAAATTTTTGAAACGGTGTATCTTTGGCTATGTGTATTTTCACCAAAAAAAAAAAAAAAAAAGGTTGAGAATTTAGAGGGTTAATATGTTGTGGGGTTGTTAACCAAAGTCATAAAACAACATGTGTACTACCGTTTCATGAGAAACTATTTGTTCTGTAAGCCTTCACCTGAAGTACAATAAAATATAAAAAAAAATTGTTAAAGGGGAACTTAATTTGCTGTGTAAGCTTTCACCTAAAACACAATAAAATATTATTTTGAAAAAAAAAAAACGGTTGTAGGTTGTGCCCTAAACAAGCATGCACCTCCCGCCAATGTGGCCAGCTGGCTGATATCCCTCTGGTGCTCTAGTCACTAGCTCTGTTGCCTTGCCGTTTTGATATTTGTAGTTTGAGGCATGTATGTTCAAGGTAACTGCTTGGCAGCCCGTACATGTCAAAGAATGACTTGGATTTATTTAAAATAATTCCCTTATTTTCTTTATAAAGTTCCAAACTCAAGAGAGCCAACCAACTGTTTAAGAGTTAATATCTTGGTGCCCAGGCAGAGCAAAGTGAGAATCTCCCCTGACAGAACAATGAAGAGGCACCTAGTACAATGCAGTCCTTTTTGCTTCTAGAGCCACACTCATAAAGTCCCCTTCGGTTGTTGTTGTTTTTTTATAATCTTTTTTTTTTTTTTTCTGAAACTACTTCTCTTAAGACCCTTAAGGATTTTGACAATATGTCTTGGGATTTGCTTTTTAACTCCGTTCCATGAAATCTTCACACTTTATGTGACTAGAAATTGTCAGACCTCTTCACTTTTCGCAATCCTTCCCAAATGTGAACTTTGTAAATGGTCAAATTAAATAGAAATAGTAGTGGGCTTTTCACTTCAACAAGGAACAGAAAAGAAGTGACGTTCACCTGAGAGATCACCACTTCTGGGCACGTACAAACTAAAGGGTGATGACTTGTTCGCTGTTTGAAAACGTCTAGCCCATCAAGGCAGACCGTGTACTGGAGTGGGGCTAGCACTTTGCATGTTCTTAGCATCAGGAATGTGGCCTGGGGCTGCCTCCAGGATCAGGCCACTTCTTCCCACCATCAATGCTGCTGTCCTCATCCCAAGCCACCTTTGTCACTTACCTGGACTTTTGCCTAATTGTTTCCTTGCTTCTGCCCTTGCCTTGGAGTCCCAGGGTGATGCAAATAGCTAATGAGTTCCCTGGATCAGCTGCATCAGAGTCACTTGGGAACTTGTCAGAAGTGCACATTCTCAGGCTCCACGCCAGATCTGTGGAATCAGAAACTGTGGGGATGGGGCCTAGTCTTAACAAGCCCCCCATGGAAGTCTGATGCACTAAGGCTTAAGAACCACTGCTCCAAAAAAAAATCATCTCATTTATTCATGATAATAGCATGAATAACAATTAACATGGAGTCCCTGAGTAATGCAAACAATTAATGTGATCAGCTGCTAACTGAAAGATTGGAGGTTCAAGTCCACCCAGAGATGCCTTGGAAAAAATAACCTGGCGATCTACTTGTGAAAATTCAGCCATTGAAAACCCTATGGAGCACAGTTCTACTCTGACATTCATGCAGTTACCATGAGTTGGAATCAATTGGACTGCTACTGGTTTTTTGCCTTGTTTTAGCAGGTTATGCTCAATGCAGCAGCCAGAGTGATCCTGTTAAAACATCAGTCTCTTTGCTGCTCAGAGCCACCTAATAAACCAAAATCAAACCCATTGCAGTCAAGTTGATTCCAACTCATAGCAACCCTAATAACCAAAAACCAAACCCGTTGCCATCAAGTTGATTCCATCTCTCGTGCAGAGCAGCTGGTGGGTTCAAACCACCAGCCTCTCGGTTGCACCATCAGGGCGCCTAGCTCCATATTGGTTCCCAGTAAAGTCAAAGCCCTTCCCACAGCCTGCCAGGCAACTACCTCTCCACCCTGTGTCCCACCTCCCTCTTCCTCACTCTCTCTGCTCCAGCCACTTTGGCCTCCTCCCTGTTTCTTTGTGCACATGCAGTGAAATGTCTCTAGGCCAAATAAATACCTAAAAATAGAACCGTTGCATCAGAGTATACATATCTATACATTTTCTAGATATTGACAAATTGCTCTGCAAATGGGTTGCCAATTTACATTCCAAACCTCGTTATGGGAGAGTACATTTTCTTCCACATCCTCTCCCACACTTGATATTGACAGGCTTTAAAATTTTTGCTAATCACGTGGGTGGAAAATGTTAGCCCTGTGCCTTTTCAATTTGCATTTTCTTGATTATGATGGAAGTTGAGCATCTTTTCACGTTTATTAGCCATTTGTATGTATTTCTGATTCTGAAAATTTGTTGGGTGAGAGAGATGGTTTCAATAATGCAATTTTGTAAAAGATTTATTCTGTTGTTCTATTCTTCATGAGTCATTTGGCAATTATGCATTTCTAGAAAATTCTATCATTTTCTAGAAAATTATGAATTTCTTCCAAATTTTCAAACGTATTGGCATAAAATTCCTCAAGCTATTCTTCTATGATATTTATCCTCTGCTCTATCCAGCCATGTCTCCTTTTTGCTAATATTGCTCACTTGTGCCTTTTCTCGTTCTTTTCTTCATCAGTCGTGCTGAAAAACCAAATCAAACCCATTGTCACTGAGTCTATACCGACTCCTAACAACCCCACGTGTTACAGAATAGAGCTGCTCCATGGAGTTTTCTTTACTGTAATCTTTATGGAAGCAGATCTCAGTTCTTTCTTCCTCAGGACTGTTGGGTGGGTTCAAACTGCCAACCTTTAGGTCAGTAGTTGCCATGGATTGAATTGTGTCCCCAAAAAATATGTGTATCAGTTTGGCTAGGCCATGATTCCCAGTACTGTGTGATTGTCCACCATTTTGTCATCTGATGTGATTTTCCTATGTGTTGTAAATCCTATCTCTATGATGTTAATGAGATGGGATTAGTGGCAGTTATGTTAATGAGGCAGGACTCAATCTACAAGATTAGGTTGTATCTTGAGTCAGTCTCTTTTGAGATATAAAAGACAGAAGTGAGCAGAGAGACATGGGGACCTCATACCACAATGAAGGAAGTGCTGGGAGTAGAGCTCAGAGAAGCTCCTAGACCAGAGGAAGATTGATGACAAGGACCTTCCCCTAGAGCTGACACTTTGAATTTGGACTTCTAGCCTACTGGACTGTGAGAAAATAAATTCCTCTTTGTTAAAGCCATTCACTTGTGGTATTTCTGTTATAGCAGCACTAGATAACTAAGACAGCAGTGAAGTGCAAACCATTTAGGCCACTTACGGACTCTCAGTCTTGCTAGAAGTGGGATAACTAAGACTATAAATAGCTTCAAGTCAGGTTTTGACACCAAAAAATGTGATGACAAACAATTTGTTTTCAGAACTTTTGGATTTCAGAATGCCAGACTACAGGTTAGAGATCTATCCTTTGATTTTCATTCAGGTCTAAACATTTTGCAGTTTTTGTTCTGCTTTCATTCTGAGCTTAGAAAGGATTTAGAAATACATTTTTTAGTTTCCAAAAACATGGTTTTTGTTTTTTATAATCTATATGAGAATGACTTTTAATTTAATAAATTGTGGTCAGAGAATATGATATTATTTCTTTTAAATCTGCTGAAAACTCTATTACGAACTTGTATATGATCAGCTTTTGTAAAAGTTCATATACAGTAAAACTTGCAAAATCAGGAACCTGTGTGAGGTGGAAACCTGTCAGAGAAGGAAAACTCAAGTATTTTCCACTAGTAGAGAGCGATAGAAAAGTGGTAAGACTGCACCCTGTCAAAGGCAGAAAACTTTCGAGACGCAGAAAAACAAGACAGTTCTGTGGAGTTCTGGCTCTGACAGGTTTCACTGTATATTCTCTGTTTCAGAACTTCTCTGCTGGTGAGCCATGAATGGGCTATGGGTATGTTGTAATGTATTGATTCTTTCAGCCCTCAGGAGAGATGGCGTGGCCTTCTCATAAGTAACCTCATCTGGGGCTCCTCAGAGGGAAGCCCCTCACTCAGGAGGCTCACCCAGAGGCCCCCAGAGGTGCGCTGTTGTAATGCACAAAACCCAGCCAAGGAGATGTCTCTCGATGGACAGCCACATCCCCAGCCAGCTGCAGAGCTCACAGTTGCCCACTAAGGACAAGGGTTTGTGAAAGGGACTTCTGTGAGAGATGTTCATTCAAGTTCCAGGTGCCCAGAAGATGGAGTATAGTCAAGGCTCCCAGTAAAGTTTGGGGGCCAAGGAGGGTCGGGGGACCTCCTGGCAAATATTGGTCCAGGCAGCAGTGCAGAATCTCTCCAGATTTTGATCACTTCTGTTCATTTGTGGCTGATGTGCCCTTTTAGTGGCATCCAAACGAGCTGCAGAGTATAAAAATTAAAACTTATACCCCCTAGACTTGCTGGAGAGTGAGGACTGAAAGATAGAAACCTCCCCAAACTCTTTAGGAAGTATTCTGTTCATAAATAACGAAAACGCCTTGGGTTTATTGCCCCCCTGTGGCCCATAAAGAGGGAACCCTGGTGGCACAGTGGTTAAGTGCTTGGCTGCTACTGAAAGGTTGGCAGTTCAAACCCACTGGCCACTTTGTGGGAGAAAGATGTGACAGCCTTGGAAACCCTATGGGGCAATTCTACTCTGTCTTATAGGGTCATTATGAATTGGAATCAACTCAGTGGCAATGGGCTTGGCTTTCTGGCCCGTAGTGTATGCCAAAGTAACAATTCCTCAGGTCAGCTTCATCATTATCCATTAACAGATCACATGATCACCAACTGCCCGCATTTATGATTACATGTTATTTGAGCACCCTTTACCCTATTTTCCATTTTAACCATTTTTGAGTGTACAATTCAGTGACATGAATTACATTCACCATGTTGTGCAACCATCACCACTATCAATTTCCAAAAGTTTTTTGTCACCCCAAACGGAAACTCTATTTAATGAACACTTCAAGCAATAACTCCCCATTCCTCCCTCCCCCTAGCGCCTGGTAACCACTGATACACTTTTGTCTTTGTGCATTTGCCTATTGTAGACATTTCATACAAGTGGGGTTATACAATACTTGTCCTTTCATGTCTGATATTTCATTTGTTGTTGTTGTAAGCTGCCGTTGAGTCAATTCGGACTCATAGCGACCCTATGTACCAGAACAAAACGCTGCCCAGTCCGGCACCATCCTCACGATTGTTGCTATGTTTGAGCCTGTTGTTGCAGCTACTGTGTCAGTCCGTCTCATCTAGGGTGTTCCTCTTTTTTACTGATCCTCTTCTTCACCAAGCACGATGTCCTTCTCCAGTGACTGCTCCCTCCTAATAACGTGTTCAAAGTATGTGAGACAAAGTCTCACCATCCTCCCTTATAAAAAGCATTCTGGCTGTACTTCTTCCAAGACAGATCAGTTTGTTCTTCTAGCAGTCCGTGGTGTATTCAATATTCTTTGCCAACATCATAATTCAAGGGCACCAATTCTTCTTCAGTCTTCCTTGTTCATTGTCCAGCTTTTTCATGTTTATGAGGCATTTGAAAATACCATGGCTTGGGTCAGGCACACCTTAGTCCTCATGGTGACATCTTTGCTTTTTAACACTTTAAGAGGCCTCTTGCAGCAAAAGAGAGCCGAAGTATGACCTTGAGTATATCCCATCTGAATTTGGAGGTCATCTAAAAACAGATTTGACGCATTGAACACTAATGACTGAAGACGAGACGAGTTGTGGGATAACATCAAAGATATACATGAAGAAAGCAAAAGGCCATTAAAAAGACACTTCATTTAGTGTGAGGTTCATCCATGTTGTAGCATGCATCAGAACTTAATTTCTTTTTATGGCTAAATAATATTCCGTTGTATAGATACACCACATTTTGTTTATCCATTCATCTGTTGATGGACACTTGGGTTGTTTCTACCTTCTGGCAGTTGTGAATAGTGCTGCAATGAACATTGGTGTAAAAGTATCTATTTGAGCTCCTGCTTTCAAGTCTTTGGGGTATACATCTAGTAGTGGAATTGTTGAGTTATATGGTAATTCTATGTTTAACTTTTAGAGGAATCACGACACTTTTTTCCACAGAAGATGCACCATTTTACATGGTGCTTCACCTCCCTACCATGTGCACCAGCAGTGCATGAGGGTTCCAATTTCCCCACATCCTCTCTAACACTTGTTCTTTTCCATTTTTCTGATAACAGCCATCCTATTGGGCGTGAAGTGGTATCTCTTTGTGGTTTTGATTTGCATTCTCTGATGATTAATGACTTTGAGTATCTTTTTTTTTAATTTTTTTACATTATTGTTATGAGACCCAACCGCTCACACATTCTGCAACAGCACACTCCTCCCCTCCGCCCTGACTCTCCATGAACATTCAACCAGCTCCTAACTCTCTCTGCCTTCCCATCTCACCTCTGGGCAGAAGCCACCCCTTCGGTCTCTTGTATCTACTTGTCTAAGAGGCACATCCTTCACAGGTATCACTTTATGTCCCACAGTCCAGTCCAATCCATGTCTGAAGAGTTGGGCTTGGAAATTGTTTTAGTTCTGGGGTGATGGAGAGACCAGGGGCCATACTTTCCAGGGCACCTCCAGTCTTAGTCAGACCATTAAGTCTGGTCTTCTTACTAGAATTTGAGTTCTGCATCCCATCATTCTACTGCTCCATCAGGGACCCTCTGTTGTGTTCCCTGTCAGGACGTTCATTGGTGGTAGCCAAGCACCATCTCGTTCCTCTGGTCTCAGGCTGATGAAGTCTCTGGTTTATGTGGCCCATTCTGTCTCTTGGACCAATACTTTCCTTGTGTCTTTGGTGTTCTTTGTTCTCCTTTACTCCAAGTGGTTGGGACCAATTGATGCATCTTAGATGGCCACTTGCAAGCTTTTAAGACCCCAGACACCAATCACCAAAGTAGGATGCACAACATTTTCTTAATAAGCTTTGTTATGCCAATTGACATAGATGTTCCCTGAAACCATGGTCCCCAGACCCCACATCCCTGCTACTCTGTCTCTCAAAGTATTTGATTGTATTGAGGAAACTTCCTAGCTTTGGTTCAGTCCAGTTGTGCTGGCTTCCCCTGTAGTGTGTGCTGTCCTTTCCTTCACCTAAGATGATTCTTATCTACTATCTAGTTAATGAATAACCCGCACCCTCCCTCCCCACCCCTGTAACCATCAAAGAATGTTTTCTTCTGTGTTTAAACCTTTTCTTGAGTTCTTATAATAGTGGTCTTATACGGTATTTGTCCTTCTGTGACTGACTAAATTCACTCAGCATAACAAGTTCTACCTTCCACCAAGTTATACGATGTTTCACAGCTTCATCATTGTTCTTTATCGTTGTGTAATATTCCATTGTGTGGATATACCATAGTTTGTTTATCCATTCATCCATTGTCATGGTTTGAATTATGTCCCCCCAAAAATGCGTGTATCAGTTTGGCTGGGCCATGATTCCTGGTACTGTGTGCTTTTCCTGTAGGTTGTAAACCTGCTTCTATGATGTTAATGAGGAAGGATGGGTGGCAGTTGTGTTAGTAAGGCAGGACTGGATCTACAAGACTGGATTGTGTCCTGAGGCAATCTCTTGAGATATAAAAGACAGAAGTGAGCAGTGAGACAGGGGGACCTCATACCATCAAGAGAGCGGTGCCGGGAGCAGAGTGCGTCCTTTGGACCGGGGTCCCAGCGCCAAGAAGCTCCTAGTCTGGGGGAACACTGATGAGAAGGCCAAGAGAGAGAGAGACTTCCCCTGGAGCTGACACCTTGAATTTGGACTTGAAGCCTTCTTTGACTATGAGGAAATAAACTTCTCTTCATTACAACCATCCACTTGTGGTATTTCTGTTGTAGCAGCACTAGACGACTAAGACATCCATCGATGGGCACTTAGGTTGCTTCCATCTTTTGGCTATTGTGAACAGTGTTGCAATGAACATGGGTGTGCATATATCTATTCGTGTGGCGGCTCTTGTTTCTCTAGGATATGTTACAAGGAGAGGGATAGCTGGATCATATGGTACTTCTATTTCTGGCTTTTTAAGGAAGCTCCAAATCAGTTTCCAAAGTGGTAGTACCATTTTACATTCCCACCAACAGTGTATAACTGTTCCAGTCTCTCCACAACCTCTCCAGCATTTGTTATTTTGTGTTTTTTGGATTAATGCTAGCCTTGTTGGGGTGAGATGATTTCTCATTGTAGTTTTGATCTGCATTTCTCTAATGGCTAACGATCGTGAGCATTTCTTCATGTGTCTGTTAGCTGCCTGAATATCTTCTTTGGTGAAGTGCCTGTTCATATCCTTTGCCCATTTTTCAATTGGGTTATTTGTCTTTTTGCTGTTGAGGTTTTGCAGTATCTTGTAGATTTTAGAGGTTAAATGCTGATCGGATTTGTCGTAGCCAAAATTTTTTTCCCGGTCTGTAGGTTGTCTTTTTACTCTTTTGGTGAAGTCTTTGGATGAGCATAAGTGTTTGATTTTTAGGAGCTCCCAGTTATCTAGTCTCTCTTCTGGTGCTTGTGCATTGTTACTTATGATTTGTATTGTGTTTATGTCATGTATTAGGGCTCCTAGCGTTGTCCCTATTTTTTCTTCCATGATCTTTATTGTTTTTGATTTTATATTTAAGTCTTTGATCCATTTTGAGTTAGTTTTTGTGCATGGTGTGAGATATGGGTCTTGTTTCAGTTTTTTGCAGATGGGTATCCAGTTATGCCAGCACCATTTGTTAAAGAGACTGTCTTTTTCCCAATTAACAGACTCTGGGCCTTTGTCAAATATTAGCTGCTCATAGGTGGATGAGTTTATATCTGGATTCTCAACTTTGTTCCATTGGTCTATGTATCTGTTGTTGTACCATTACCAGGCTATCTTGACTACCGTGGCTGTATAATAGGTCCTAGAATCAGGTAGTGTAAGGCCTCCCACTTTGTTCTTCTTCTTGAGTAGTGCTTTATTTATTCAGGGCCTCTTCCCTTTCCATATGAAGTTGGTGATTTGTTTCTCCATCTCATTAAAAAATGCTGTTGGAATTTGGATCGGGATTGCATTGTATCTGTAGATTGCTTTGGGTAGAATTGACATTTTCACTATGTAGAGTCTACCTATCCATGAGCAAGGTATATTTTTCCACTTATGCAGGTCTCTTTTAGTTTCTTGCAGTAGTGTCTTGTAGTTTTCTCTGTAAAGATCTTTTACATCTCTGGTTAGATTTATTCCTAAGTATTTTATCTTCTTGGGGGCTATTGTAAATGGTATTGATTTTGTGATTTCCTCTTCAAGGTTCTCTTTGTTGGTGTAAAGGAATCCAATTGATCTTTGTATGTTTACCTTGTATTCTGAAACTTTGCTGAAATCTTCTATAAGTTCCAGTAGTTTTCTTGTAGATTCTTTGGGGTTTTCCATGTATAAGATCATATCATCTGCAAATAGAGATACTTTGACTTCTTCCCTACCTATCTGGATGCCATTTATTTCTATTTCTAGCCTAACTGCTCTGGCTAGGATCTCCAGCACAATGTTGAATAAGAGTGGTGATAAAGGGTATCCTTGTCTGGTTCCTGTTCTCAAGGCGAATGCTTTCAAAGTCTCTCCATTCAGGATGATGTTGGCTATTGGTTTTGTATAAATGCCATTAATTATACTGAAAAATTTACCTTCTATTCCTATTTTTTTTGAGAGTTTTTATCATGAATGGGTGTTGGACTTTGTCGAATGCCTTTTCTGCATCGATTGATAAGATCATGTGGTTCTTGCCTTTTGTTTTATTTATGTGATGGATTACGTTGATTGTTTTTCTAATGTTGAACCATCCCTGCACACCTGGTATAAATCCCACTTGGTCTTCGTGAATTATTTTTTTGATATGTTGCTGAATTCTATTGGCTAAAATTTTGTTGAGGATTTTTGCGTCAATGTTTGTGAGGGATATAGGTCTGTAATTTTCTATTTTTGTGGTGTCTTTACCTGGTTTTATCAGGGTTATGCTGGCTTCATAGAATGACTTTGGGAGTATTCCATCCTTTTCTATGCTCTGAAATACCTTTAGTAGAAGTGGTGTTATCTCTTCTCTGAAAGTTTGGTAAAACTCTCCAGTGAAGCCATCCGGGCCAGGGCTTTTTTTGTTGTTGTTGGCAGTTTTTTTTAATAACCTTTTCAATCTCTTCTTTTGTTATGGGTTTATTTAGTTGTTATACCTCTGTTTGTGTTAATTTAGGTAAGTAGTGAGTTTCTAGAAATTTGTCAATTTCCTCTAGGTTTTCAAACTTGTCAGAGTACAAGTTTTCATAGTATTCTGTTATGATTCTTTTAATTTCAGTTGGGTCTGTTGTGATATCACCCATCTCATTTCTTATACAGGTTATCTGCTTCCTCTCCAGTTTTTCTTTTGTCAGTTTGGCCAATGGTTTATAAATTTTTTTGATCTTTTCAAAGAACCAGCTTTTACTGTTTCAGTTATTCTTCTATTCTCTATTTCATTTAACTCTGCTCTTATTCTTATTATTTCCTTCCTTCTGGAACCTGTAGGCTTGTTTTGCTGCTCTCTTTCTACTTGCTCCAGTTGTAGGGTTAATGTTTTGACTATGAGCCTTTCCTGGTTTTGGATGTGTGCATTTATTGCTATAAACTGACCTCTGAGCACTGCTTTTGCTGTGTCCTAAAGGTTCTGGTAGGATGTGTTTTCATTCTCATTTGATTCTTTGAATTTCTTTATTCCATCCTTAATTTCTTCTATAACCCAGTAGTTTTTGAGCAAGGTGTTGTTCAGTTTCCATGTGTTTGATTTTTTTTCCCTTGCTTTTTGTGTTGTTGATTTCCAGTTTTATGGCTTTATGGTCAGAAAAGATGTTTTGTAGTATTTCGATGGTTTGGATTTTGTTAAGGTTTGCTTTATGGCTTAATATGTGGTCTGCTCTGGAGAATGTTCCACGTGTGTTGGAAAAGAAAGTATACTTGGCTGCTGTTGGGTGCAGAGTTCGGTATATGGCTATGAGATCAAGTTGGTTGATTGTAGCATTTAGCTCTTCTGTGTCTTTGTTGAGCTTCTTTCTGGATGTTCTGTCCTTTACCAAAAGTGGCGTGTTGAAGTCTCCTACTACTATTGTGAAGCTGTCTATCTCTCTCTTCAGAGCTGTTAGAGTTTGTTTTATGTATTTTGGAGCCCTGTTGTTGGGTGCATCAATATTTATTATGGTTATGTCCTCTTGGTGTATTGATCCTTTAATCATTATATAGTGCCCTTCCTTATCTTTTGTGGTGGATTTTACTTTAAAGTCTATTTTGTCAGAGATTAATATTGCCACTCCTGCTCTTTTTTGAGTGTTGTTTGCTTGATATATTTTTTTCCATCCTTTGAGTTTTAGCCTGTTTGTGTCTTTAAGTCTGAGGTGTGTCTCTTGTAGGCAGCATATAGATGGATCATGTTTTTTTATCCAATCTGCCCTCTCCATCTCTTTATTGGTACATTAAGTCCGTTTACATTCAGTGTAATTATTGACAGGTATGAGTTTAGTGCTGTCATCCTGATATCTCTTTTTGTGTGTTGTTCGTAATTTCTTTGTTGTCCTCAATTTTCTGTGCTGAGGCGTTTTTCTTTATGTATTTTTTTTTCATCTATTTTTTGTTGTAGATTTTGTGTTTGCTGGGTCTTTATGTTTTTCTACTTTTTTATTTTGATTTGTAGGATTGTTAGATTCCTTTGTGGTTACCTTGATATTTACCTCTAATTTTCTAAGTTTATACCAGTCTTTTATTACTTTATAAAGCCTTAACTTCCCCTCTGTATAGAAAATCAATGTCTCTGTTTTTTAAGTCCCTCTTTTTTTGTTTTAATATTATCCTTTTTTTTTACATATTGATATCTATTTCTCTATTTTCAATGTTTTAGTTTTGATGTAATTTCAATTTCCGTATCTGAGTCAACATCTGGTTGCTCTGTCCTGTGTTCTAGTCTTGCGTTGTTAGCTGGTATTACTAATTATCTAACTGTAGAACTCCCTTTAGTATTTCTTGTAATTTTGGTTTTTTTTTTTTTTTACAAATTCTGTGAACTTCTGTTTATCTGGAAATGCCCTAATTTCACATCATATTGGAGAGACAGTTTTGCTACATATATAACTCTTGGCTGACAGTTATTTTCCTTCAAGGCTTTAAATATGTCATCCCATTGCCTTCTAGCCTGCGTGGTTTCTGCTGAGTAGTCCAAGCTTATTCTAATTGACTTTCCTTTGTAGATGACTTTTCTTTTATCCCTAGTCACTCTTAAAATTCTCTCTTTATCTTTGGTTTTGGTAAGTTTGATTATAATATGTCTTGGTGACTTTCTTTTGGGATCTACCTTATGTGGGGTTTGCTGAGCATCTTGGATAGATATCTTCTCATCTTTCATGATATCAGGGAAGTTTTCTGTCAACAAATCTTCAAAAATTTTCTCTGTATTTTCTGTTATGCCCCCCTGTTATGGTACTCCAATCACTCGTAGGTTATTTCTCTTGATAGAGTCCCATATGACTCTTAGAGTTTCTTCATTCTTTTTAATTCTTGTATCTGATTTTTCCTCAAATAAGTTGGCATCAAAAGCTTTATCTTCAATGTCACTAATTCTAACTTCTACTGCTTCAATTCTGCTCCTATGACTTTCTATTGAGTAGTCTAATTCTGAAATTTTATTGTTAATCTTCTGGATTTCTGATTGCTGTCTCTCTATGGATTCTTACAGCCTATTAAATTTGGCATTATGTTCTTGAATAATTTTTTTAAGTTCCGCTACTACTGTGTCTGTATGTTCCCTGGATGTTTCTGCATTCTGTCGAATTTACTTTCGTATGTCTTGAAGAGTTCTGTATATTAATCTTTTGTATTCTGCCTCTGATAATTCCAAGAAGTTCTCTTCCTCCAGAGAATTTATTGATTCTTTATTTTGGGAGCTTGCCGAAGCCATCATGGACTGCCTCTTTATGTGACTTGATATTGACTGTTGTCTCCGAGCCATCAATAATTTATTATAATTTTATTTTGTGTTTGCCTAGTTAGACCTAGCTTCTTATTTTGTTTTGTTTTGATATGCCCAAATAGGCTGCTCGTGTGCACTAGTTTGATTTTTGACCCCTTTTGATCTCTAATGTCCTGTCACCAGGTAGTTAGTTCTGTAACTAAGTATGTGCACACAGGAATCCGTTAAATTTTCCTATATGGGGTCAGATCAGGAGTTCAGGCCGTCGGTCAACAAGTGTGTGATGCAGGCTCTCACCCCCAGTCCTAAAGAGGCATGGGTGGTTGGTGCAGGCACTGTACTCTGGCTGTGGTAGGGGATCGTGTGCTGAGCCAGGCAGGGGGCTGACGGCTGCCCCTGAGAGTCTGAAAAGAAAGTGTGTCCTTATTCTCTAGGGTGAGTAGGTAGGTGAGTTTTGAAGCTAGGCTAAGAGCACCCCACTCTGTTGGCTGTAAAGACTCGAGGGCACCACTTTTTCTTGAACTCTTGTAGCAGGTGACTAGGCACTTTAGGAGCTACCACCCTCCTCAAGACTCTTCTGCAGATTGGTAAAAGTGCCTACTTAAGAGGCAGGGCTGTTTCAAGGGTCACAAATCTGCCCATTCACAGCTGAAGCAGTTGAAGTTAAACTTCAGATGTTTGCCCTGTTGTACTGTGGCAGTGAGGGCTAACGCTGTTGAGATGGGTCCCCACAAGTCTATACAGGGGTGTAAGACACTCAGAGTCTGTGGACCCCTGATACCTGTGGCCAGCAAAGGAGCTGTGCCCACCCTGTGTTCCTGGGAGCCAGCAGATTATTTTTTCCCTCTCCAAGCGGTCATGGAATCTTTTGGGATCTACTTCTGGCCCAGCAGACTCCCGGTGCAGAGCATGGAGGGAGGAGGTAAAAGGAAGAGAGGTTTTTTCCAAATCCAGTGCAGAGCTCAGAGGAAGGAGGTAAAAGGGAGAGAGGTTTTTCCCAAATCCGGTGCAGAGCGCAGAGGAAGGAGGTAAAAGGGAGAGAGGTTTTCCCCAAATGGGCTTTTTTTTTTTTTAATCACCGCAAAAGGGTGCACGCATGTACTTATCTTAGCCTCTTGGGAGCTGCTTTTCACTGGTTCGGAGTGTCCAAGCAGAATCTCTGCTGCCGGGTCTCTCTCGATGTGGAAACTGCTTCCCAAGCGCGGGCACAGCACAGCTGTTTGCCTGTTTCACTGCAGACTGGTGTGGCTGTGTCTCTGCAGTTTCGCCTCTGTGGCTCTAGCCCTCCTCACCTCTTTCAAATGGTCTTCCTCTCCCGTATGACTCAGATGGATTTCTTAACCTTGCCTTGTTCAGGGGCACCAGATGTTCACATAGAATCAAATCACTTGTTTTTACAGGTTTTTGTTGTAAGAGGGATATAGGAAGCATCTAACTACTCCGCCATGTTGACCACGCCTCCCACTTGAGTATCTTTTCATATGCTTATTGGCCATTTGTACGCGTTCTTTGGGGAAATGTCTATTCAAGTCCTTTGCCCATTTTTTAATTGGGATATTTGTCTTTTTGTTGTTGAGGTTTCAGAGTTCTTGACATATTCTGAACACTAGGCCTTTATCACACATATGATTTGCAAATATTTTCTCCCATTCTGTAGGTTTTCTCTTTATTTTGTTAATAAAGTCCTTTGATACACAAACATTTTTCATTTTGATGAAGTCCAATGTATCTATTTTGTCTTTTGTTGTTTGTACTTTTGGTGTAATATCTAAGAATCCATTTTCAAAATCAAGCTCTTGAAACTTTACCCCTAGGTTTTCTTCTAAGAGTTTTATTGTTTTAGTTCCTATATTTAGGTCACTGATACATTTTTAGTTAATTTTCACATATGATGTGAGACATGAGTACAACTTTAATCTTTGGCATGTGGATATCCTGTTGTCCCAGCACCATTTGCTGAAGAGACTATTCTTTCCCCATTGAATGGACTTGGCACCTTGTCAAAAATCAATTGGCCATAGATGTATAGGTTTATTTCTGGACTTTCAATTCTATTCCATTAGTCTATATGTATATCCTCATACCAGAACCACACTGTTTTGATTGATATAGTTTGATTACTGTGGTATGATAAAAATTTTTATGTTAAGATAATTGTAGATTCACATGCAGTTTTAAAAAATAGTACAAGAAGATATCTTGTACCTTTTACCTTCAATGGTAGCATCTTCTAAAAATATAATACAAGATCACAACCAGAATATTGACATTTATACAGTCAAGATACAGAACAATTACATCACCAAGAGGATTCTTGTGCTGTTCTTTTACAGCCACACCTACTTTCCTTCCATTGACCACCCAAACGCTTGCCCTTAACTGCTAGCAATTGCTGATCTATTCTCCATTTCTAAAATTTTGTCATTTCAAGAAGATTATGCAAAAGGAACCCTGGTGGTGCAATGGTTAAATACTCGGCTATTAACTGAAAGGTTGGTAGTTCAAACCTGCCCAGTGCCTCTGTGGGAGAAAAGGCCTAGTGATCTGCTTCCATGAAGAATACAGCTTAGAAAACCATATGGGGCAGTTCTACTTTGCCCCATGGGGTCAATACTCAATGGCATCTAACAACAACAAGATGCAGAATCATTCATCATAATTCCCTTGAGATTTATCCATATTGTTACATGTGTCAATAGTTCATTCCTTTTTATTACTGAGTAATACTCCGCGATATGAATATACCACAGTTTATCTAACCATTCATCCCCTGAAGGACATCTAGGCAGTTTCCAGTTTGGGGCTACTGTGAATAAAGCTACTATGAATGTTCATGTACAGATTTTTGTGTGAACGTATGTTTGCACTTCTTTGGGAGAAATTCTCATTAGTCCAATTGTTAAATCATATGGTATTTGCATGTTTAGTTTTTTTTAAGAAACTGCCAAGCTATTTTCTAGACTAGCTGTGAAATTTTACATTCCCATCAGCAACTGCATGAACAATTTTTCTGCATTGTCTTCAATACTTGGTGTCATCAGAATTTTTTATTTTAGCCAATCTGATACGTAGCAGCTGTATTACATTGTGGTCTTAATTTGCATTTCCTTAATAGTTAACGATGTTGAACATTTTTTATGTGCTTATTTGCCATCTGTACATCCTCTTTGGCAAAATGTTTGTTCATGTCATTTGCCCATTTTTTAATTGTATTATTTGCTTTTTTACTGTTGAATTTAGAGTGTTCTTTATATATTCTAGATATTAGTCCTTTGTTGGATATGTGGCTTGTGAACATTTTCTTCCACTCTGTAGCTTATGTTTTCATCCTTTTAAGAGAAGTTAGCAGACTCAAAATTTTAAATTTAGATGAAGTCCAATTTATCAATTATTCTTTTATGGATCATGCTTTTGGTGTCAAGTCTAAGAACTCTTTGACTCGATCCTCCCCACCCTCAATTTTTTTTTTCAATGAAAGCCTTATTGTTTTATGTAACGTTTAAGTCCACAATTCATTTTGAGTTGATTTTTCAATAAGGTCTGAAGTTTAGGTTGATGTTGATTTTTTTGCCTCTGGATGTCCAGTTGCTTGAGAATCATTTGCTGAAAAGATTATTCTTCTTCTATTGAATTGGTTTAGTGCCTTTGTCAAAAATCAGTTTTCCATATTTGTGCAGGTCTATTTCTGGGTTCTCTACTCTGTTCCATTTATCTATGTGTCTATACCTCCACTAATACCACACAACCTTGATTACTGCATCTATGTGATACATCTTGAAATGTGATAGACTGATTCCTCCCACTTTATTCTTTTTTCAAAGTTGTTATGCTATTATAGTTCCTTTGCATTTCCATATAATTTGTAGAATAATCTTGTCTATATCTACAAATAATCTTGCTAGGATTTTGAGAGGAATCACAGTAAACCTGTGTATCAGTTTGGGGAGAATCAACATCTTTACTATGTTGAGTCTTTCAATCCATGAACAGAATAAACTCTTCCATTTACTTAGATCTTCTTTGATTTCTTTCATTACTGAGTAGTTTTTTGCATACACATTCTGTACATGTTTTGTTAAATTTACGCTTTAGGATTTCTCTCTCTCTTTTTTTGTGGAGTGATTGTAAATGGTATTATATTTGTAATTTGGGATTCACATGTTTATTACTAGTATATAGAAACACAGTTGATTTTTGCATGTCTACCTTGGATCCTGCAACCTTGTTGAACTCATTATTTTTAGTAGTTTTTCTGGTAGACTCCTTGGGATTTTATATATAGACAATCATGTCATATGCAAATAGAGACAATCTATTTCGTCTATTTCTTACTTTTCAATCTATATATTTTTATTTCCTTTTCTTGCACTGACTAGAAGGTCTAGCACTATGTTTATGTAGTAAAAGTGGGCATTCTTGCCTTCTTCCTGATGGTATGGAGAAAGTGTTAAGTCAGTATGATCATTAGGGTTGTACGTCAACTTAGTTGGGCCTGATTCTCAGTGGTTTGGCAGTTATGATGCAGTTTGGCAGTCGTATAATGATGTGATCACCTCCATGATGAGATTTGATATAATGTGATCACTTCCATGATAAGATCTGCTATGAGTAGCCAATCAGTTAAAAGGCAATTTCCTTGGGGGTGTGGCCTGTATCCAATATAGGTGGAATTTCTGGCAAGGCTCATGGGCTTTTGCTCACTTTGAATCCTGCAGCTGGCTTCCATTCACCTGACCGCCAGTTCTTGGGACAAGAGCAAGCAGCTTACCTATCATCTTGCCTGCTGATCTTGGGATTCATTGGTCTTTAAAACCTGTGAGCCAGATCCCTGCTGTCTGACCTGCCATTCTTGGAATTCATCAGCCTCCTTTTAATGTCTGCAGTGTCTATAGTTATAGCCTCTGTTTCATTTCTGATACTGGTAATTTGTGCCTTTGTTTTTTTTTCTTTGTCAGTTTTACTAAAGGTTGTCACTTTTTTTGTTCTTTTCAAAAGCATCAGCTTTTGTTTAATTGATTTTCTGTATTGCGTTTCTCTTTTCAATTTAGTTGCTTTCTGCACTTTTTTATTATTTTTTTATTCTTGCTTTGAGTTTATTTAGCTCTTCTTTTCATAGCTTTTTAAGGTGGGAGCTTAGGTAATTGATATAATATTTTCCCTCTTTTCCAATGTAAACACTTGGTGCTATAGATTTCCCTCTCAGTCAGAAGCTGACTGCAGAACAGACAGACCGTCAATTGCTCATGTGCAAGTTCAAGTTGAAGCTGAAGAAAATTAGAGCAAGTCCACAAGAGCCAAAATACAACCTTGAGTATATCCCACCGGAATTTAGCAAGCATCTCAAGAATAGATTTGAAGCATTGAACACAAATGACTGAAGACCAGTTGAGTTGTGAGATGACAACAAGGACATCACACATGAAGAAAACAAGAAGCCATTAAAAAGACAAGAAAGAAAGAAAGGACCAAAATGAATGTCAGAAGAGACTCTGAAACTTGCTCGTGAACATAGAGAAGCTAAAGCGAACTGAAGAAACGATGAAGTAAAAGAACTGAATAGAAGATTTGGAAGGGCAACTTGAGAAGACAAAGTACTATAATGAAATGTGCAAAGACCTGGAGTTAGAAAACCAAAAAGGAAGAACACGTTTGGCATTTCTCGAGCTGAAAAAACTGAAGAAAAAATTCAAGCCTCTAGTTGCACTATTGAAGGATTCTACGGGAAAAATATTAAATGACACAGGAAGCATCAAAAGAAGATAGAAGGAATGATACACAGAGTCACTGTAAGTAAAAGAATTGGTCAATGTTCAACTATTTCAGGAGGTAGCATATTATCAAGAACCAATGGTACTGAAGGAAGAAGTCCAAGCTGCACTGAAGGCATTGGCGAAAATCAAGGCTCCAGGAATTGATAGAATAGCAACTGAGATGTTTCAACAAAAGAATGCAGTGCTGGATGTGCTCACTTGTCTATGCCAAGAAACTTGGAAGACAGCTACCTAGTGAACTGAATGGAAGAGATCCATATTTGTGCCTGTTCCAAAGAAAGATAATCCAATCGAATGAGGAAATTATGGAACAATATCATTAATATCACACACAAGTAAAATTTTGCTGAAGAGTATTCAAAAGGGGCTGCAGCAGTACATCAATAGGGAACTGCCAGAAGTTCAAGATGGATTCAGAAGAGGACATGGAACGAGAGATATCATTGCTGATGTCCAATGGACCTTGGCTGAAAGCAGAGAATCCAGAAAGATGTTTACCTGTGTTTTACTGACTATGCAAAGACATTCAACTGTGTGGATCATAACAAATTATGGATAACGTTGTGAAGAATGGGAATTCCAGAACACTTAATTTTGCTCATGAAGAACCTGTACATAGATCAAGAGGCAGTCATTTGAACAGAACAAGGGGATGCTGTGTGGTTTAAAGTCAGGAAACGTGTGTGTCAGGGTTGTATCTTTTCACCATGCTTATTCAATCTGTATGCTGAGCAAATAATCCGAGAAGCTGGACTACATGAAGAAGAACACGGCATCAGGATTGGAGGAAGACTCGTTAACAACCTGCGTTATGCAGATGACACTACCTTGCTTGCTGAAAGTGAAGAGGGCTTGAAGCACTTAGAGATAAAGATCAAAGACTACAGCCTTCTGTATCGATTGCATCTTAAAAAAGAAAAAATCAAACCCATTGCTGTCAAGTGGATTCCAACTCATAGCGACCCTATAAGACACAGTAGAACTGCCCCTTAGAGTTTCCAAGGAGCACCTGGAGGATTTGAACTGTTGACCTTTTGGTTAGCAGTCATAGCTTTTAACCACTACACCACCAGGGCTTCCAGATTGCACCTTAACATAAAGAAAACAAAAATCCACACAACTAGACCAATAAGTAATATCACGATAAACAGAGAAAATATCGAAGTTGTCAAGGATTTTATTTTACTTGGATCCACAATGAATGCCCATGGAAGCAACTATCAAGAAATCAAATGACACATTGCATTGGGCAAATCTGCTGCAAAGATATCATTTTGAGGACTAAAGTGCACCTAACCCAAACCATGGCATTTTCAATCACCTCGTATGCATTTGAAAGCTGGACAACGAATAGGGAAGACTGAGAAAGAATCGATGCCTTTGAATTATGGTGTTGGCGAAGAATATTGAATATACCATGGACTGATAGAAGAGTGAAAAAATCTGTCTTGGAAGAAGTACAGCCAGAACGCTCCTTAGAAGCAAGGATGGCGAAACTTTGTTTCTTGTACTTTGGGCACGTTATCAGAAGGTACCAGTCCCTGGAGAAAGACATCATGCTTGGTAAGGCAGGGGGTCAGTGAAAAAGAGGAAGACCGTCAAGGAGATAGAATGACAGAGTGGCTGCAACAATGGGCTCAAGCATATCAGTGATTGTGTGGAAGGTGCAGGACTGGGCAGTGTTTTGTTCTGTTGTACACAGATAGGGTCAGTATGAGTGGAACCAACCGGGCAGCACCAAACAACAACAACAAATATATATATATATATATATATATATATATATATGCACACACACACCACATACATTACAGTCTACTGGTGTTGACATGTCACCAGTTCAAATAAAACTTACCTCCCTTTATGTCCCTTTACCCTCTTCCATTATATTTTAATTGTTTTAAATATTTCCTCTACATACATATCAAACCACATCAAACAGTATTATAATTTTTGCTTCATCGAACATAATTTAGAAAACTCAAGAGAAAGAAGATATATTCACCCATATTTTTATTCTTTCTATTGATTTTGCCTTCTTCATGATGTCCAAACAGTCCTTATTTTATCATTTTCTTTCTGTTTAGACAACTTCCTTTGTTCATTCTTTTATGGTAGTCTGCTGGTAACAAACGCTCTTTGTTTCCCTTCATCTCAGAATGTTTTGATTTCCCCTTTACTTCTGTAGGGTATTTTTTTGGATACAAGATTCTGGATTGATAGTTCTTTTCTTCCACACTTGAAAAATGTTGTGCCATTACACTCTGAGCTTTCATGGCTTCTTGTGAGAAATCAATGTCATTCAAATTGACACTTATAGGTAATTTGACTGCTTTCAGGATTTTTGTCTTTGTCTTTAGTTTTAAAAGTTCGACTAGAATGTGTTTTGGTGTGGATTTCTTTGGGTTTATCTTGTTTGAGATTTGCTCAGCTTCTTGAATTGTAGGTTTTTGCCTTCTGCTAAATGTCAAAAGTTTTCACTATTATTTCTTAGAATAGTTTTTTGTCCCATCCTCTTTCTCCTTTCTTTCTGAGACTCTGATGACATGAATGTTAGATCTTTTGTTATAATCCTACAGATTCCTTAGATTCTATTCTTTATTTTTCAGTCTTTTTCTCTCCGTTGTTCGATTTTGGAACGTCTGTTCCTTCTTCAAGTTTACTGATTCTTTCCTCTGTGTCCTCCATTTTGCTGTTGAGTCCATCCATTAAGTTTTTTGTTGTTGCTATTATATTTTTCAGTTCTATAATTTCCATGTGGTTCTTCTATATATATTATATTTCTTTGCTGAGGCTATTTATTTGCTGAGACTTTAGATTTATTCATTTGTTTCAAGTGTGTAATTACTGGTTGAAATTTATGTATATAACTGTTTTAAAGTCTTTGTAATTCTAACATCTCTGTCATCTTGGTGTTGGCATCTATTGATTTTCTTTTTTCACTCAGGTTGAGATTTTCCTAGTTCTTAACATGATGAATTATTTTCTATTGAAATCTGGATATTTAAGTTTTATAACACTCTGGATCTTGTTTAAACCTTCCATTTTTGCTGGCTTCCTTGGACACTGCTCTGTCAGACAAAAAGTGGAGCCATGTTATTACTGCAAGGTAGGGATAGAAATCCAGATTTTCCACTTGGCCTCCATTGACACCTGAGAGGGGAGGGGCTCCAATTACTGACGGGTAGAGGTGGGAGTTCAAGCTCCCTACTAGGTTTCTTCTGATGCTATCTTGGGAAGAGGGATAGGAGTGCCTCATTACTATTCCCCCATGTGACCTCCACTGACACCACATTACTGCTGGACCTTTTTACCATTGGATGGTGGTGAAAGTCCTGACTCTCCACTATGCCTCCTCTGACACCACCCTAGTGGGTAGTGGGAGGGACATTTTACTACAGCTAGGTGGGGGTGGAAGTCCAGGCTCCTCTTGTGATGAAGACAAAAATCTGTTCTCCCCACTGGCTTTTGCGGGCATGGGTAGGGGTGGGGCTACAGTTTTATCTGTGATATTTGTCTGGAATAGAGCATTTAATGTCTAAAAGTCTTCTGTCTTTTTTGTCCTTTAACTAGTGAGAGCAGGTTTTTGCTGTCTGCACCCATCGTCATTTCCAGGTTTCTGGTATCTCCGGTACCCCGCCCCCCCCAAAAAAAAACCAAACTCATTGCCGTTGAGTTGATTCCGAGTCATTGCGACCCTATACTGCAGAGTAGAACTGCCCCATAGGGTTTCCAAGGAGAAGTTGGTGAATTCGAACCGTCGACCTTTTGGTTAGCACCCGCAGCTCTTAACCACTAAGCCACTAGGGTTTCGCTCCAGTATCCTGTTTGGGATATATTCAATCAAAACCAAACGGATTGCCATTGAGTTTATTCCACCTGTTTCAGAGTAGAACTGCACTCCATAGGGTTTTCAAAGGCTGTGATCTTTCAGAAGTAGATCATTAGATAAAAATAAAATCCAGGGAACTCACCACTGTGTTGTTCCTTGGACCCTAAGGTCCCTAGCTGGCCTAACTTCTCTCAGTTTTCAGAGTTTTCTTATGTTTGTTTCATATATACTGTCCAGGTTTTTTGTTTTGCTTAGCAGGAGGAGTAGGGAAAAGTACATTGGCTCTACTTTCCTGGAAGTCTCTGTTTTGTTTTGTTTTTTTGCTTGTTTGTTTGTTCTTTGTCTTTCTCTCCGAGTAGACTGTAAGAGCCATATCTGTTTTGTTTACCACAGCAATCCCAGCAACTAACACAATGATCAGGTAATGGTAGGCTTTTAATAAATATTTTTAAATGAATACATACATAAAGGAAAAAACACTGTAAGGAAGTATAACTAAATATTTACTGTATAGACTTTGGGTTGTAGAACTATAATGATTTTTTTACCTCTCTATATATATTTATCAGTTTCTCTAAGAAGAGTACATACCACCTATATAATGGAAGAAATCAACTCTTTAATAGAAGAAACTGAAGCCCGTGGTAGGCAAAGCTATGTTGGGACAACTATTCTTCCAAAAGAGTTTTATTTTTCAAACTCAAATAAATTATATTGGAGATATGAAAAGAATTTGCTGGTGTGACTGAAAATCATTGTCAGTATCTTGAAATGTGGAGAGTAAAAAGGGAGGTAAAACGCTGGAATTGGGTAAATAGTCATGCTTCAGTTATATAAAAGGAGAGATTCTGGAACATTTACTTATGTGAGATTGATACTGAACCTCCACAAATGATGGGAAGAATAATTAAATGCTGGTTTATGAATATTAAAAGTCTATAATCATAAAAAAGAGGGGAGCAAAAAGTCTCTAATAATGAGGGGCTAGCCCTGCCAGGGGACAGGCAGTAGGGCGAGCCCCAGCCACAATGATGTTTGGGACAATGTGGGTGGAGAGGTGGGAGAGGCCACTTATGAAATGCTCACTCATTCTGATAAATCCAGTGTCCAAAGTTGGTGAACTTCTAGAATATCACTCCTTTATTCCCACCTCTAACCTCCAACCTAAACCTCCCTGCAATTTGGCCAGCACGCTGAAGTACTTCTGGTTTAGCCCCTTCTCGTGCATGCTTGGGCAACAGCTTCTCAGTTCCACTCCACTTGCTCATCCCTGGTTTTGTTGCTTAATCTCTTGGCCTACTGCCTCCCCACTCCTCTGACAGATCAACCAACTTTTACACTATAGTACAACGCAAATCCACTAAAAACAATGCATGTCATGTCAACCACGTTTCCTTTTTTTTTTTACAAAATTACTCAATAGGTAAGTCCAGGAATGCTTGATGAAACTTACTGGCAACAAGATACTTGGCAGACTTTCTGCTGCCTAGTATATGCCTGAGCATTTGGAGCTGAACCGATGAGAAATAAATTAAATTGGATTGCATAGAGACTTATGAGATGGCTGAATTAAAGGAGAAATGAATATGGGTTAAACAATGGTATCTAAAGATTGTTGGTTAACAAGTTGCTATTGAGTTGATTCCAACTCATGGTGACCCCATGTGTTTCAGAGCAGAGCTGTGCTCCATAAGGTTTTCAATGGCTGTGACCTTTTGGAAGTAGATCACCAGATCGTTCTTCCATGGCACCTCTGAGTAGATTCACCAGCCTTACATTAGCAGCCAAGTGCTTAAACATTTGGTCTACCCAGGGACTCCTAGATTGTTGATTAATGGGTTAACATTAACCTCAAAGATGGTCCTTAGTGGTTAACTAAACTGTGGCATATTTAACTATTTTCTGGTCAATGATTTTATCAATTACTCAAATGAAGACACTAAAGATGTGCCTTATTGGAATGGCAAGTGGCACAAAGTTTGGGAAAGATAACTGATTAAATAACAAATTGTATTTCAAAGACACTGTGACAGCCCTGAATAACTGGTTATAACTAAGAGAACAAAATTTAATAGGAAAAAATGTAAATTCTTGTTTTTAGATACATGAGAACTGACCTCTCAAAAGTGTCAAATACTGATAATAACTAATGTTTGTGAATTTATAACGAACTTGACCCACTCATATTTGTAAATTGGTACAATGATGTTGGAAATTGTGGTGAAAAGAGTTTCTTTACGTGGCCTTCTGCCTTGGTTCTCAGGAAAAACAGCTCAAGAGATTTTTCCCCTAAGACCTCAGGAATTACTTTTGCCCTAGTTTTCTACCCCAGAGAGTTCGTTAATTTCGTTCAGGTTGATTAACATTGCCTGGGTAAGCCGTAAACTACTTGAGGTTGATACTTTTTGTCTGGCCCTGGGCTGCAGCCTGCCTTCTGATTGTTCTATTTTACATACCTTCCAGGAATTGGTCAATATACTTATGTAAATGAAGTGACTATAGCCTACTATGCAAATGAAGTGACTGTGGTCTACTGGGAGGCGATTACAGATAGAAAGAGAAAGGAGAAAAGACAAGAGAATCAAGAAAAGAGAAGAGAAGAAGGAGAGAGCGAGGAGGTGAGGAACCTCCTAAAAGGACTGTAACCCTAAAGATAGTGAGAGGCCCGGAAGGGAACTTGCAGCAGAGTCAGCAGCAATGGCAGAAACCTACTGCTAGAAATGCAGCTAAGAGAGCTAAACAAAACTGATACACTGCCTATGAGCTGGATCATTTAGCAGTGGAGAGGACAACGACGAGGAAGCCAAAGGCAGAGAGTCTGTCCTCAAGGGGTTGAGAGGAGCCCTGCCCTCAGGAGGCTGAGAGGAGGACTGTCCTCAGGGCCAGAGAAGATGTCTGTCCTGAGGGGGCTGAGAGGAGGCCTGCATGGCTGAGAGGGGGTGTGTATGGCAGAGAGAAGGGCGTTCTGGCTTGCACGGCCAAGAGGAGCAGAGAAAGCTGCCATGCACTGAAGAAGGGAGGGAAGTGCTGTCCACTTCGGGGAGCCTTCTAGACTTTGCCTACATGCTTCCTGACCCTGATCCTGAGTCGTAGCCTGTTAATTCTGATCCCAAGTTTAACCTTGTTCCTTCCTTAATAAACCACTAACTGTAAGTATGCTCTGTGAGTTCCATGCAGCCATTGCAAATGATTATTGAACCCAGAAGAGAAGTAGAGAGTGCCGTGGAACGGACAGCTGGTGTTAGAATTGGTAAAAAGGTTGGAGAGCTGAGATACGTCTGACATCCACCTCATAGGAATCAGCCTTGGGCTGGTATTGATTTTCTCTCCTCCTCCTGAAGTTAGAGAACTTTAGGTGCTACTACTAGAATATTACAGAAAGTAATTCAACAAATGTTTCAAGGGTTATAAATATTCCTTACTCTTTGACATAGTAACTCCACTCCTAGGGATTTAACCTAAAAAAGAATCTAAATGGAAAAAAAAAATGCCAAATGAAAAACGATGTTCATTACAACATTACTTATAATGGCAAAAAACTGGAAACAAATCTACAATAATGATAATAGTTTAGAATTTGATATACCAACAACATTATGCAACTTAAAAAAAGGGTGGAAATTTAAAACAGGAAGGAGTGCTATTCCATAGACAATATGGCAACAAGAACAAAATAGAACTTTACATACTCTATGAGTAGTTATTGTAAAATTATGCATGCTTGTGGACAAGGATTGGTCAAGAACAAAGAAAAATGGAAGTGATCTTTGTGGTAGGATATTGTGTGATTTTTCTCCTCTGATATATATTATTGTAATAAAGTAAGTATAAGGAGTTTTTAACTGCACAAGACAGGGTGGGGAAAATGTAGCCTAATATCAGTTTATGCTCATAAAATACAACGGGCTTCCTTAGCTGTAAACTACATATTTGAAATGGAGGAAGAGCAGGTTCCCAAATGAAGGAAATACACTAATAAAAAATAAATAAAATATTAAACTGTTTATTACAGGTGACCACAGGTGATAATTCAATTTGCTGTTTTGGGCACTCATACTTTAACACAGACTGGGTATTCACCAAGTCTGCCCCAAGCAGACCAGGTAATTAACCCCAGACTCCCCGTTTCCCTGAGAGTCTCTGGTCTATGCCCCTCCAGATACCAATTTCTATACTAGTCAGGGTTTTTGGTTGTAAACAATAGAAACTAACTCTGAACAACTTACGGAGAAAAGAATTTTATTGGAAGGGTATCAATAGCTGACAAAATTGATGAGGAGGCTGGAGATCTAGGCTTGGACATAAACCAAGGAAGGCACAGTATATCCCATATCCTGGTGGCATGACTATCATGTTGATAAAGGCCCTGTCACCCAACACTGGCTTGATTCCACCACAGCCACTGTAAATGAGCTCTTCCTAACCCTTCACATGCCACTACTCCCTCCAGATTACAATTTCCAGGTAGCACGATATGGTCAGCCTAGGTCACGTGCAAGATGTCAGGACAAAGAGGACATTTCTCCCTTGCTTTGGTTTCCAAAGTGGAAAGCAAGGGTGCTCCTATTTATCTGGGTTATTCTTCAAAATAGAAAAGCTGTTTCATACAAAGGTGTTTCATACTGCACAGCCAAAATAATAAATGCTCATTTTACCCTTCAATGCCAATTATACATCCCTCTTCCTCCTGAAGTCATTAATGAGCTCATATTCTTATCTTTCTCCCAAGTTGAAAACCAATATCGGGAAAGTATGAGATGAGCACTTCTCTTTTTCTTTAAATTTTATTTATTTTGTTGTTGTGGTTGAGAGTATATACAGCAAAATATACACCAATCCAGGAAAGTTCCGGCAAAATGGCGCTCTAGGCAGAAGCACTATGCCATCTTTCCATAGCAAAGATCCGAAAAACTAAGCCAAACAGAGAATACAACAATTCTGAAACCCTAAAACATCAAATGAAGAGATAAAAAATTCAGCCAAGCACCAAGTGGAGCAAGAATACTGACAGAGAATGGAGAGTGAGGAGAGATTCATGCAGAGGTCCCCTACCAGCTGACGCAGCGCAGATCCACCATCTTGGACACCTATCAGAGACCAGCAAATGGGGGTACGAGAAAGCAGCCTCACAGAGCGTCCAGTAGGAGACAAAACGGCCGGTAATTTGTGGTGTGCACTTTCCCACCCCCCACCTCTCTTCGCCCCGCCTCGGCCTCCTCTGCTTCCCACGGCCACAGTCTCTTGACTAGGAAGCACCGGCTGCTTGGATTCCACACACCCAAGCAGGTGGCTCTCTGGGTGCCATTTGTTGGCTGCTAGTGTTGCTGTTTTTTCTGCTTCTTTTGATTTCTCACTTGCCTCTTGCCACCTCTTCCTCCTTTTGCTCAAGTGCCTGGCTCCGAGCGCCATCTTTGTTTCTTCCTGAGGGGCTGCGGGGCTCCATTCGAGTGTGCAGCTGCTTCCCAGTCTGGGCTGCTGTGCTGGTGGGGTCCCGGGGCTTTTGTTCATTTGTTCCTCTGCTTCCCGCAGCCACAGTCTCTTGACCGGGAAGCACCGGCTGCTTGGATTCCACACACCCAAGCGGGCGGCTCTCTGGGTGCCATTTGTTGGCTGCTAGTGTTGCTTTTTTTTTCTGCTTCTTTTGATTTCTCACTTGCCCCTCGCCACCTCCCCCTCCTTTCACTCAAGTGCCTGGCTCCGTGCGCCATCTTGGCTTCTTCCTGAGGGGCTCCAGAGCACCGGCAATTTGTGATATACGCTTTCCCACTCTCCACCCTTCTTCACCCACACTCGGCCTCCTCTGCTTCCCACGGACACAGTCTCTTGTCCAGAAACATCAGCCCGCACTAGCTGGCTCTCTGAGTGCCATTTGTTGGCTGCTGCTGTTGCTTTTTTTTTTTTTTCCTGCTTCTTTGGATTTCCTGCTTGCCTCTTGCTGCCTCCACCTCATTTCTCTCGAGTGCCTGACTCCATGCGCCATCTTTTTCCTGAGGGGCTGCAGAGCTCCATTTGAGTGTGGAGCTGCTTCCCGGTCTGGGCTACTGTGCAGGTGGGATCCTGGGGCTTTTGTTGGTTTGTTCATTTTGAATTGTTTGTTTGTTTTCTTTTTTTTCTTGAGTTGGGAGCCCTTTCTGGCCAGGCAGAGCTGCATGGCAAGGAACTCCCCTTCAGCTTCCACAGACGTGTGGAGGGATCCCTGAGGACATTTCTTTTCTCGTTGGTTTTTTTTTTTTTTCTTTTTTCTGTTTTTTTGGGGGGGCTTTCTTCTTTTTTTTTTTTTTTTTTTTTTTTTGATTTGTTTTATTTTCTTTTCCCGCTTTTTCCCTTTTTGTCTTTCTTCATTGCTCACTTTCTCATCTCTCTATATCTTCCTTCTCTTTCTGATCCCTGAATACCAGGCGTTATATGCCTCTGCGCCTTCTGGCCAGGCTGTGCTGCGACATCTGAGAGCGACTTCCCCAGACCTCATAGCTGCATCGGTGGGATCCCTGGGAAATTTGTGGTTCTTTAACCTTTCTGACTTTTATTTGTTCATTCTTTTCTTCCTCTACCCCTTTCTGTTTTTCTCCATTTCATAGTCTCTCATCTCTCCATTCCAACAGCAAGCTCCCCTAGCATTCTTTTTTGTTTGTTTGTATGTTTTTTGGCTCCTGTTCCTCTCTCCTCTCTCCCATATCCAGCTTAGCTCCACACATAAGCAACTCCCCGCTGCATCCTGCCTACCTGCATCGTGCGCTTGACATCACACCACCAAGCAGTGCAGGCACGGCCTACTGGAACCTGCCCAGCACTGATTACCAATCCACCCTGGTGGCTGTAGTGAGTGCCACAAACAACCCATCCCAGTGGCTCCTCTTCAGCTAGACCTGCCCTGCTGTACCATATCTGAGTGACTGAACCTGCCAGTTGGAGAAGGAGGGGAAAAGTATTGAGCGCACAGACGAGCAAACAACAAAGAGGACGCAGTCCGCCTGCTCAGACATAGTCAAATTTTTTTGAAAAAAAGGGACGAAACAAACAAATCTACAATCAATAAACTAGAGAAATAACTACTGAATGCCCTGAAAAACAGCAAACAATATCAAAACATTTACAAAAACAGGACAGGATGGTTCCAGTATGCATCCAAATTAAAACACCAGATGACTCTACTGTGGAAGAAAATGCACTAGAAGTACCTGACAGGGAACTCAAATCATTAATACTCGGAATTTTCCAAGAACTGAGGCAAAATGCTGGCAAACATGAGGAAAAAATAGACAAATTCATGGAAAATACAGACAAAAAATTGCAAGAATTCAGGAAGATGATGCAGGAACAAAATGCCAAAATAAATTCATAACTAGAAATTACACAAAAACAACAATTAGAAATCCAAAAGATAAACAACAAGATCTCAGAAATGGATGATGTCATAGAAGGGCTGAGAAGCAGATTTGAAACCGTGGAAGACAGGGTCAGTGGAACTGAAGACAAACACTTGGTTACAACTCTGTTTCAGGAAAACTCAGAAAAAAGAACAAAGAAAAATGAAGAGACCTGAGAGTTATGTGGGACACAATTAAAAGCAAAAGTTTACGACTGATTGGTCCCGAACAGGGGGAGAGAACAGAAAACACAGAGAGGATCATTCAGGAACTGCTGACAGAAAACTTCCCCAGTATCATGAAAAATGAAAATCTGGCCATCCAAGAAGCTCAACGAACCCCATATAGAAGAGACCCCAAAAGAAAATCACCAAGGCATATCATATTCACACTCGACAAAACCAAAGACAGACAAAGAATCCTGAGAGCAGCTCATGAAAAACAAGAAGTCACATACAGAGGAGAAACAAGAAGACTAAGCTCAGATTATTCAGCAGTAACCATGCAGGCAAGAAGGCAATGGGATGACATATATAAAATCTTGAAAGAAAAAAAATTGTCAGCCAAGAATAATATATCCTACAAAACTCTCGTTCAAATTTGATGGTGAAATTAGGTCATTTCCAGATAAACATAAATTAAGGGAATATGTAAAAGGCAAACCAAACTTACAAGAATTATTAAAGGGAGTTCTTCAATCTGAGGACAAACAGCTTCAGCCCTCAGGCAGAACCTAGAATGCAGGATCGTACGAGCCAGATACCAATCTAGGAAATGAACTCTCGAGGACTATCCAAAACCAAAAGAAATACAACAGGGAATCAGAGCAGTCAATCAATGGATGACAACAGCAACAAAACAATGAAACTGGGAATAAACTGCATAGGTATAGAACCTTCTAATGGAGAGGAAGGCAAGGCAATACCAAGTAATGGTAGACTGCTTCAAACTTAGAAAGATAAGGGTAAAATTCATGGTAACCACAAAGAAAGTTAACTAACCAACTCATAAAAATATAGATGAAAAACATAAACTCTCAGCAAAAACAAAACCTACAAAAACAAAAGAAATAAAAAAAAAAATCCACAAACAGAAGTAACTCAGCACAAGAGAAAGCAGAACAAAGAAAACTTCAGCACCACAAAAAAAAGCACTACAAAATGACAGCAAAAACTGACATCTATCAATAATTACACTGAATGTAATTGGACTCAATGCACCCATAAAGAGATGGAGAGTGGCAGAATGGATAAGAAAACAGGATCCATCAATATGCTGTCTACAAGAGACACACCTTAGAAACAAAGATGTGAATTTATTAAAAGTCAAAGGTTGGAAAAAAATATAATCAAGCTAACAACTACCAAAAAAGAGCAGGAGTGGCAATTCTAATCTCAGATAAAATAGACTTTAAAACAAAATCTACCGTAAAAGACAAAGAAGGACACTATATAATGATTAAGGGGACGATCCATCATGAAGACATATCCATAATAAACATCTATGCACCCAATGACGGGGCTCCAAAATACATAAAACAAACTCTAACAACACTGAAAAGAGAAAGTGACAGTTCCACAATAATAGTAGGAGACTTCAACACACCACTCTCAGTAAAGGACAGAACAACTAAGAAGAAACTCAGCAAAGATACAGAAGACCTAAAGGGCACAATCAGCCAACTTGACCTCATAGACGTATATAGAACACTCCATCCAACCGCTGCAAACTACACATTTTTTTCCAATGCACATGGAATGTTCCCCAGAATAGACCACATCTTAGGCCACAGAGCAATCCTCAACAAGATCCAAAACGTTGAGATAATTCAAAGTATCTTCTCTGACCACAATGCCATCAAGGTAGAAATTAACACCAGAAAGAGTAAGGAAAAAAAATCAACCACATGGAAACTGAATAATACCCTGCTTACACATCAGTGGGTAATAGAAGAAATCAGAGGTGGAATCAAAAAAAACCTAGAATCAAATGAGAATGAAAACACATCATACCAAAACCTTTGGGACACAGCAAAGGCAGTTCTCAGAGGACAATTTATAGCAATAGATGCACATATCAAAAAAGAAGATAGGGACAAAATCAAAACATTAACTACAGAACTCAAACAAATAGAAAGAGAACAGCAAAAAAAGCCCACTACCACCGGAAACAGGAAATAGTAAAGATCAGAGCAGAAATAAATGAAATAGAGAACAGAAAAACAATAGAAAGAATCAACAAAACCAAAAGTTGGTTCTTTGAAAGAATCAACAAAATCGACAAACCACTGGCCAGACTGACAACAGAAAAACAGGAAAGGACACAAATAACCCAAATAAGAAATGAAATGGGGACATTACAGCAGACCTAACTGAAATAAAAAGGATTATAACAGAATATTATGAAAAACTATACTCTAACTAATTTGAAAACCTAGAGGAAATGGATAAATTACTACAAACACACGGCCTACCCAAACTACAACAAAGTGATGTTGAAAATATGAACAGACCCATAACAAGAGAAGAGATTGAAAAGGTAATAAAAAAAACTCCCAACCAAAAAAGCCCTGGCCCAGATGGCTTCACTGGAGAATTCTACAAAAACATTTACAGAAGAGCTTTTAGCAGTTCTACTCAAGCTATTTCAGAGCATAGAAGAGGAAGCAACACTTCCAAATTCATTCTATGAAGCAAGCATAATGCTGATACCAAAACCAGGCAAAGACATCACAAAAAAAGAAAATTACAGACCAATATCTCTCATGAATATAGATGCAAAAATTCTCAACAAAATTCTAGACAATAGAATTCAGCATCATATCAAAAAAATAATATACCATGACCCAGTAAGATTCATACCAGGTATGCAAGGATGGCTCAACATTAGAAAATCAATCAACATAATCCACCACATAAACAAAAGGAAAGAAAAGAATCACATGATCATCTCAATTGATGCAGAAAAGACATTTGACAAAGTCCAACACCCATTCCTGATAAAAAATCTCAATAAAATAGGTATTTAAGGGAAATTTCTCAACATAATAAAGGGTATTTATGCAAAACCAATGGCCAACATCATTCTTAATGGAGAGAGGCTGAAAACATTCCCCTTGAAAACAGGAACAAGACAAGGATGCCCTTTATCTCCTCTCCTATTTAACATTGTGCTGGAAGTTCTAGCTAGAGCAATAAGGCAAGAAAAATAAATAAAGGGCATCCAAATAGGTAATGTAGAAGTTAAACTGTCCCTGTTTGCAGATGATATTATACTATACATAGAAAACCCTAAAGACTCCACGAGAAATCTACTGGAACTAATAGAAAGATTCAGCAGAGTAGCAGGATACAAGATAAACATTCAAAAATCAGTTGGATTCCTATACACCAGTAAGGAGAACGATGAAAAGGAAATCAGGAAAACAATACCATTTTCAATAGCCCCTAAAAAGATAAAATACTTAGGAATAAATCTGACCATGGATGTAAAAGACCTATCCAAAGAAAACTACAAAACACTACTGCATGAAACCCAAAGGGATCTACATAAATGGAAAAACATACCATGCTCACGGATAGGCAGACTCAACATTGTGAAAATGGCAATTCTACCCAAAGCAATTAAAAATACAATGCAATCCTGATCCAAATACCAGCAACATTCTTCAAAGAGATGGAATAACTAATCATTAACTTTATATGGAAAGGGAAGAAGCCCCGAATAAGTAAAGCATTACTAAAGAAGAAGAATAAAGTTGGAGGACTCACACTACCTGACTTCAGAACCTACTATACAGCTACAGTTGTCAAAACAGCCTGGTACTGGTACAACGACAGATACATTGACCAGTGGAACAGAACTGAGAACCCAGATGTCAATCCATCCACCTACAGTCACCTGATCTTCGACAAGGGCCCAAAGTCCATCATATGGGGAAAAGACAGTCTTTTTAACAAATGGTGCTGGCAAAACTGGATATCCATCTGCAAAAAAATGAAACAGGACCCATACCTCACACTGTATACAATAAGTACTTCAAAATGGATCAAAGACCTGAATATAATGCCTAAAACTATCAAGTTCATAGAAGAAAAAATAGGACCAACACTTCAGGCCTTAATACATGGCATTAACAAGATACAAACCATAACCATCAATGCACAAAACCCAACAGATAAGCTAGATAACTGGGATCTTCTAAAAATCAAACACCTATGCTCTTCAAAAGACTTCACCAAAAGAGTAAAAAGAGAATGTACAGACTGGGAAAAAATTTTTGGACAGTACAAGTCAGACAAAGGTCTAATCTCCATAATCTACAAGAAAATCCAACACCTCTACAACAAAAAGACAAATAATGCTATTAAAAAATGGGCAAAGGAAATGAACAGACACTTCAGCAAAGAAGACATTCAAATGGCCAACAGACACATGAGGAAATGCTTGCGATCACTAGCCATTAGAGAAATGCAAATTAAAACCACAATGAGATACCATTTCACCCCGGCATTACTGGCAGGAATCAAAAACACTGGAAATAGTAAATGTTGGAGGGGCTGCGGGGAGATGGGAACTCTTATGCACTGCTGGTGGGAATGCAAAATGATACAACCATTTTGGAAAATGATATGGTGCTTCCTCAGAAAGCTAGAAATAGACATACCATTCGATCCAGCAATCCCACTCCTAGGAATATATCCTAGAGAAATAAGAGTCATCACTCGAATAGACATATGCACACCTATGTTCATGGCAGCATTGTTCACAATAGCAAAATGAGGGAAACAACCTAGATGCCCATCAACAGATGAATGGATAAACAAACTATGGTACATACACACAATGGAGTACTATGCAACGAAAAAGAACAACAATGAATCTATGAACCATCTCATAACATGGATGAAACTGGAGGACATTATGCTGAGTGAAATAAGTCAATCACAAAAGGACAAATATTGTATGAGACCTCTATTTTAAAAACCATGAGAAAGTTCACACACAAAATGTAACACTCTTTGATGGTTACCAGGGATGGGGGGGGGATACTAAATAGGCAATAGATAAGTGGTATCTTGTGTGAAGGGTAAGACAGTACACAACACAGGGGAAACTACCACAACTTGTACAAGGAAAGGTCATGGAAGCCCCATAGACACATCCAAACTCCCTGAGGGACTGAATTGAGGGGCAGAGGGCTCTGGGGACCATGGTCTTGGGGAACATCTAGCTCAATTGGCATGACACCGCTTATCAAGACAATGCTCTACATTCTACCTTGGTGAGTAGCGTCTGGGGTCTTAAAAGCCTGTGAGCAGCCATTTAAGATACTCCACTGGTCTCATCCCTTCGGGAGCAAGGGAGAATGAAGAGAACAGGATACAACGAAAAGATTAGTCCAAAGGACTAATTGTCCACAGCTACCAAGGCCTCCACCGGACTGAATCCAGTACAGCTAGATAGTGCCAGGCTACCACCACTGACTGCTCTGACCAGGATCACAACAGAGGGTTCTGGACAGAGCTGGAGAAGGATGTAGAGCATAATTCTAACACACACAAAAAAAGACCAGATTTACTGGCCTAAAGGAGACTGGAGAAACCCCGAGAGTATGGCCCCCAGACAACCTTTTAGCTCAGTGGTAAAGTTAACTCCGAGGTTCACTGTTCAGCCTGGGAGTGGACAGCCCCGTAAAACCAAATGAGACTAACAAGGTACAGGAGTCCAGTGACAAGGGCCAGAAGGCAGAAGGGGACAAGGAAGCTGGTGATAGGTTGAGTGAGGATATTGTTGATGTGTTGTGAGATTGTTAACTATTGTCATAGGGCAACATTTGTAGTAACTGTTAAATGAGAAACTATTTTGTTGTGTAATCCTTCATCTTAAGTGAGAATAACAGCACAATTGGAAGAGCGTAGTCAATGTCACTGAACTGTCTATGTAGAAATTTTTGAAATGGTGTATCATCGGCTATGTGTATTTTCACCAAAGGAAAAAAAAAAAAGGTTGAGAATTTAGAGGGTTAATATGTTGTGGGGTTGTTAACCAATGTCATAAAACAACATGTGTACTACTGTTTTGTGAGAAACTATTTGTTCTGTAAGGCTTCACCTGAAGTACAATAAAATAAAATATATATATATATATACACGAATCCAACAGTTTCTACATGTACAATTTAGTGACATTGATTACATTTTTCCAGTTGTGCAACCATTATCACTCTTTTTCTGAGTGGTTCTTCTCTCATTAACATGAACTCACGGCCCCCTAAGTTTCCTATCTAAGCTTTTGAGTTGCTGTTTTCAATTTGATCCCGTATAGACAGTTCTTAAAAGAGCATAATGATCAAGACAGACCTTTTTTTACTAGTCAAGCTAAACTACTGTTCAGTTTTAAGAAGACTTCAGGGGATATTTTTGACTCAAGGTTTAAAGATTATCTCAGGGCAACAGTTTCAGGGGGTTCCTGATGAACACTTTTACTATATAGAATAAGTGCCTGATAATGGCACGTAACAGAAAGAGTTTAGTACCTAGTAGACATTGATTCCAACAGTATTTGTCCTCAGACAAATTACTTAAACTATCTGAGTCTTAGGTTTCTCATATTTAAAATAGAATAACACAATTTATCTCACAGTGTTGTTACAAATATTAAACCTCCAACCTTTTGGTTAGCAGCTGAGCACTTTAAGCACTGTGCCACCAAATCTCCTTTAAAATGTCATAATGTATCTGAACTGCTAATATAAGAAGGACATAAAATAAGACCTGAATAAATGGGCAGTCCTGCTGTGTTCCTGGATGGAGTGACTACTGTTGTAAAGATGCCTGTTCTTCTCAAGTAAAACTATAAATTCAAGGGCAATTCTGATCAAAATTTCAGTATTTGTTTTTGTTTGTTTTTTGTCACTGGACAAATTGATTGCAAGTTTACATAGAAAATAAAGAGTGTTTGAAACAGAAGAAAACAAAAGTTTCATCCTTTCAGATATCAAAGTAAAATATGAAGCAATAGTAATTAAGATTGGAGATACTGGCACAGAAATAGGCAAACAAATGAATGAAATAAAATAGTCAAAACAAACTCATATATATAGGTGTTTAGCATCTAATAAAGGTGGCATTTCAAATTAGTTGATAAAAAGTGGGTTATTTAGTAAATGGTGCTGGGAAAATTGGTTATACATTGGAAAGAAAGTTAAACTCCTACTTCCTATCATATGAAAAATTAAATTTCAGATAAAGATACAAATATATTTGAAAGAACTCTAAAAGTAGTAGGAAAAAAATACTGAAAAATATTTTTATTTCTTTGTATGATGGCTAAGGTTGTGTGTCAGCTTGGCTGGGCCATGATTCTCCGTGGTTTGGCAGTCACATAATGATGTAGTTTGGCAGTTATGTAATGATGTAACTTGGCAGCCATGTGATGACGTAGTTACCTTACATTTTGTGATATAATGTAATCATCTCCATGATGTGATCTGATATGATCAGCCAATCAGTTGTAAGGAGAATTTCCTTGGGAGTGTGGCCTGCATCCAACATATATGGATGTTCTGGTGAAGCTTGCTGGCTTTACCTGCTCTGGATCCCGCATCCAGTTCTTTGTCATTTCACCTCTGGCTCTTGGGACTTGAGCCAGCAGCCTGCTGTATTGCCTGCCTATCTTGGGATTCATCAGTCTCCACAGCCTGCGAGCCAGTGGCCTGCCATCTGACCTGCTGGTCTTGGGTTCAACAGCCCCTGCAGTTAAGTGAGTCAGGAGAAGCCTCCAACCTGACGCCTTCCAGACTTGGGACTTGCCAGACTCTACAACCTTGTGAGCGATTTCCTTGACATAAATCTCTCTCTCTCTCTCTCTCTCTATATATATATATATATGTATATATACATAATATATATATTTATATATATCATGATCAATGGAGAAAAGATTGAGGTTGTCAAGGATTTCATTTTACTTGGATGGAAGTAGCAGTCAAGAAATAAAAAGACATTGCATTGGGCAAATCGGCTGCAAAAGACCTCTTTAAAGTGTTGAAAAGCAAAGATGTCACCTGGAGGACTAAGGTGTGCCTGACCCAAGCCATGATGTTTTCGATAGCCTCATCTGCATGCAAAAACTGGACAATGAATAAGGAAGACCGAAGAAGAATTGATACCTTTGAATTGTGGTGTTGGCGAAGGATATTGACTATACCATGGACTGCCAAAAGAACAAACAAATCTGCCTTGGAAGAAGTATAACCAGAATGCTCATTAGAAGCAAGGATAGCAAGACCACATCTCACATACTTTGGACATGTTATCAGAAGGGATCCATCCCTGGAGAAGGACATCATGCTTGGTAAAACAGAGTATCAGTGAAAAAGAGGAAGATCCTCAATGAGATGGATTGACACAGTGGCTGCAACAATGCGCTCAAGGGTAGCAACAATTGGCAGTATTTCATTCTGTCATGCATGGGGTTGCTATGAGTCGGAACCAACCTGACAGCACCTAACAACAACAAATATATATATATACACACACACATACATACAAGCTTCACTGGTTTTGCTTCTGCAGAGAACTCAGCCAAAGACATTTTGGTACTGAGAGTGGTTCTAGAGAAACAAAATTGTAAGGATGAGTTTTTTAAATTTGTTCTCAAGTCTGGTTAGTCTTAAAGATGTCGATGACTCTGCTTCCAGTAGTAAAGAGGGCATTGCTAATCCATGGTGTGAGGTGGCAATAGAAATATATCACACCAATAGATCAAGTATTGGTGAGAGACAGGGCTCTGGGTGATCGCATGTTTGATACTTTTCTATAAATTTGTCAGAATGAGAAGTATAGGGAAACTGGTCTATTGGTCCCACTTTCACTAGACAAAGTGATGAAAGAAAGGGATGAGCTCGAGGCTTCAGAGTCACAGCTCAAGTACCACATAAAAGACCTCAAAGTTGCCACTTGTGCCTAAAAGAAAGCCCTATTTTTTGTAGGAACAGAGCTGATACTGCCGAAAACCAAACCAAATCCAGAGTCTTATCATAAGAGTGGCTGAATTACAAGGCCAGATGAATTCCCAACCTTAATGGTGTCTGAAGTTAAAGTGAGAGCATTGATTGGGAAGAAATGGGATCCTAAAAAGTGGGATGGGGACATATGGGTAGATAATCAGAAAGCCGGGGACACTGAGCCCCTAAATTCCATTGAATCACTCCTGCCAACAGAACCAGCCCTCTCACTCCCATCTGAAAAGTTTATTCCACCTTTGTCTGCTAAGTCACCCTCCCCATTAGCCCATCCACCACCAGCTGATGAGATTAACCCAGCTAAATCTGAAGAGCATTTGTCTGAGATATTGCCTGGGGCAGAGCCTGAGTCTTTGCCTGGGAAGGCCGCTGAGTCACTGCCTGAGGCATTGCCTGAAGCATATGCCTTACAAGACATAGCTGAATATTCTCAGAACACAGCTCCACCACCCATTTTTGCTTCTGAATCTATGACTAGACTTAAGTCCCAGCAAGCCCCCAAAAGTGAAGTACAAAGTGTGACCCAGGAGGATGTATGTTACGCTACAAAAGAACTGCTTGACTTTTCCAGTATGTACAAACAGAAACCTGGGGAATATGCGTGGGAATGGCTATAAGGGTGTGGGATAATAGTGCAAGGAACATAAAGTTGGATCAGTCTGAGTTTATTGATACGGACCCACTAAGCACAGATTCTTCGTTCAATGTTTCACCTTGAGAAGTTCGGAAAGGATCTAATAGTTTATTTGGTTGGGTTGCTGAAGCACGGATTACGAGGTGGCCTGCACTAAATCAAGTTGAAACACCAGATCTGCCTTGATATACTGTAGAAGAAGGTATACAAAGGCTTAGGGAAATTGTCATGTTAGAGTGGATTTAACAGGTTAGACCCACAGACCCACATATGGAGTGCCCAGGGGACACACCTTTTACCACAACAGTGAGGAAAATATTTGTGAAGGGAGCACCAGCATCCTTGAAGACTGCTGTGACTGCTATTTTATGTAAGTCAGATTTGACAGTGAGAACTGCCTTAACTCAATTAAGACACCTAACTACAATGGGGCTGACTGGACCCCAGGGTGGTAGGGACCAAGTGCTGGCACTCAATTGACAAAGACAAGGTGGGTGTGATTACTGTAACAGACAGCAGAGTCAAAGCAGTAATCAGAATAGTCTGACTCATATGGACTTATGGCTTTGACTACTTAGTCACAGTGTCCCTAAGAATGAAATAGATGGGAAATCTACTAAATATTTACTTGATCTGTACAAGTGGAAGAATTCTAAGTCAAGTGAACAGCAATCTAACTCGAATCACCAAGAATAGAGAGTCATGGCCCCTCAATCAATTTCCAGACTTGAGCCAGTTTACAGACCCACAACACCTTGAATAAAGGGGAGGCTGGGTCCCCCTGAGGAAGGACCCACTACACTGTCAAAAATTTATACTGTCAGTCTTTCTCCCAGCCTTCCCCAAAGGGATCTACAGCCTTTTAGGAGAGTTACAGTTCACTGAGAAAAATGAAATAATCAGACTTTCGGAGGATGACTGGATACTGGCTCTGAACTGACACTAGTTACAGGAGACCCAAGACATCACTGTGGCCCACCAGTCAGAGTGGGGGCATATGGAGGTCAGGTTATTAATGGAGTCTTAGCTCGTGTCTGTCTCACAGTAGGTCCAGTGAGTCCCTGAACCCACCCTGTAGAGATTTCTCCAGTTCCAGTATGCATAATTGGAATAGATATACTCAGCAACTGGCAGAACCCCCACACTGGGTCCCTGACAAGTGGAGTAAGGGCTATTGTGGTAGGAAAAGCCAATTGGAAGCCATCAGAACTGCCCCTACCTAGGAAAATAGTAAACCAAAACAAATACTGCATTCCCCGAGGATTTGCAGAGATTACTGCCACCATCAAGGACTTGAAAGATGCAGGGATCGTGATTTCCACCACATCCCCACTCAACTCACCTATTTGGCCTGTGCAAAAAACAGATGGATCTTGGAGAATGACAGTGGATTATCGCAAACTTAACCAGGTGGTGACTCCAATTATGGCTGCTGTTTGAGATGTAGTTTCTTTGCTTGAGCAAATTAATACATCTACTGGTACCAAGTATGCAGCTATTGATCTGAAAAATGACTTTTTCTTGATTTCAGTTTGGAAAGAACACCAGAAACAGTTTTTCTTCAGCAGGCAAAACAGAAATATACCTTCACTGTTCTACCTCAGGGGTATATCAGCTCTCCAGCCCTATGTCATAATTTAGTCTGAAAAGACCTTGATCAGCTTTCCCTTCCACAGGCTATCACACTGGTCCATTTCATTGATGACTTTATGCTGACTGGACCTAGAAAGGAAGAATTGTCAATGACTCTGGACTTACCGGTAAAACATTTATATGTAGAGGGTAAGGAATTACTCAAACAAAAATTCAGATATCTCCCACCTTAGTGAAATTTCTAGGGGTACAGTGTGTGGGGGATGTCGAGATATTCCTTTTAAGGATAAGTTATTGCATTTGACCCCACCCATAACTAAAAAGAAGGTACAATGCCTGGGGGACTTCTCTGGATTTTGGAGGCAAGATATCCCTCATTTAGATGTGTTATTCCAGCTTATTTATCAAGTGACTCAAAAAGCTGCTAGTTTTGAGTGGGGCCCAGAACTAGAGAAGGTTCTATAACAGGTTCAGGTTGCTGTACAAGCCACTCTGCCACATGGGCAGTATGATCCAGCTGATCCAATGGTGCTGGAAGTGTCACTGGCAGATAGAGATGCTATTTGGAGTCTTTGGTAGTCACAACACAGACCCTTAGGATTTTGGAGCAAAGCCCTGTCATCCTCTGTAGATAACTACTCTCCTTTTGAGAAACAGATTTGACTTGTTACTGGGCCTTAGTAGAGACTGAATGCTTAAACATGGGCCACCAAGTCACCATGTGGCCTGAGCTGCCCAACATGAACTGGGTGTTGTCTGACCCACAGAGCCATAAAGTCGGATGTGCACAGCAGCACTTCATCATTAAATGGTTGTGCCTAAACAGGACCTGAAGGCACAAATAAGTTGCGTGAGGAAGTGGCCCAAATGCCCATGGCCTCCTCTCCTGCCACATTACCAGCCCTCTCCCAGTCTGCACCTATGGCCTCATGGGAACTTCCTTATGATCAGTTGACTGAGGAAGAGATAACTTGTGCCTGGTTTCAGATGGTTCTGTGCAATATTCAGGCACCACTCAAAAGTGGACAGCAGCAGCACTATATCCCTTTTTGGTGATGGGAAATCCATCCAATGGTCATAACTTTGAGCAGCACACCTGGTTGTTCACTTTGCTTGGAAGGAGAAACAGCCAGATGTGTGATTGTATACTGATTCATGGACTGTGGTCAATGGTTTGGCCGGATGGTCAGGGACTTGGAAGGAACATGATTGGAAAATTGGAGACAAGAAGATATGGGGAAGAGGTATATGGATAGACCTCTCTGAACTGGGCCAAGGAAGTGAAGATATTTGTGCCTCATGTGAACGCTTACCAAAGGGTGACCTCAGCTTTTAACAATCAGGTAGATAGGAAGACACATTATGTGGAAACCAGTCATCCTCTTTCCCCAGCCACTCCTGTCATTGCCCAGTGGACTCATGAACAGAGTGTCTGTGGTGGCAGGGATGGAAGTTATACATGGTCTTAACAACATGGGCTTCTACTCAACAAGGCCAACTTGACTACAGCCACTGCTGAGTGCCCAATCTGCCAGCAGCAGACACCAACACTTAGTCCCTGATATAGCACTATTCCTCAAGCTGATCAGCTAGCAACCTGGTGGCAGGTTGATTACACTGGACCACCTCCATCATGGAAAGGGCAGCTTTTTGTTTTTACTGGAATAGACTTATTCTGGATATGGACTTGCCTTCCTTGCATGCAATG
Source organism: Dugong dugon (assembly GCA_030035585.1). Taxonomy (NCBI): domain Eukaryota; kingdom Metazoa; phylum Chordata; class Mammalia; order Sirenia; family Dugongidae; genus Dugong; species Dugong dugon. The sequence goes on along the minus strand of CM057481.1, from coordinate 21,071,956 downwards.
CTTCATTGTACTTCAGGATAGATATTGAAATGTTCTTTTAGACAATGAATGCAGTGCCATTCCTCTTCAATTTGTTATTCCTGGCGTAGTAGACCATATGATTGTCTGATTCATAATGACCATTACCAGTCCATTTCACCTCACTAATGCCTAGGATATTGATCTTTATGCATTCCATTTCATTTCTGACAACTTCCAATTTTCCTAGTTTCAAACTTTTTACATTCCATATTCCAATTATTAATGGATGTTTGCAGCTCTTTCTTCTCATTTTAAGCTGTGCCACGTCAGCAAATGAAGGTCTCAAAAGCTTTACTCCATCCACGTCATTAAGATGGACTTTACTTTGAGGAGGCAGCTCTTCCCTAATCATATTTTTAGTACCTTCCACCACATGTCTGTCAGTTTGTTGTACTGTGGTGGCTTGCATGTTACTGTGATGCTGGAAACTATGCCACCGGTATTTCAAATACCAGCTGGGTCACTCATGGTGGACAGGCTTCAGCAGAGCTTCCAGACTAAGACAGAGTAGGAAGAAAGACCTGGTGGTCTACTTCTGAAAAAATTGGCCAGTGAAAACCTATGAATAGCTGCAGAACATTGTCTGATATAATGCCAGGAGATGAGCCCCTCAGGTTGGAAGGCACTCAAAACATGCGCCTTAGAACAATCAATTATACAAGATCAAAAGAGCAATATATGCCCAAAAACAACTACAAAAAGGCAAGAAGGGGCACACAGTCAGGATGAAAGGAAAGAGGGAATCCAGAGTGAAAATGAGGAGAGAGCTGACACATTTTGGGGAGGGAAGTCCATGAAACATTATGTACAAACTATTAAATGGGAATCTATTGTTCTGTAAACTTTCACCTGATGCACAATTTTTAAAAAAGGGGGTGGGGGGGCTAGACTAGACAAAAATATTTACAATATTTAACAGGCCAAAGATTGCTATCCAGCCGCCTATGGTAAGAATATCTCAACATAAAGATACATCTTTTATGTCCCACATGGGTCTTCAACGCAAGTGAACTACTTCATCTTGACCTGAATTAGAAAAAACAACAATAGCAGTGATCTATTCCAACAGTGAAGGAAACATTAGAAGAGCAACCTTCAGCAAATTAGAAAAAGTTAGCCCTTCTAAGCAGCCACAGGTAGCAGCTTGGTGAGCAAAGGTCAGGCTGCATTTCAGCCCCTAGTAGCACCCTGACCTTATAAATGTTCTCAGAGGTCCTAAATGGCTATGCTGTACTTACTAAAAGGTGGTTCATCTTCCAAGTTTATTTTCCTAAGTATTTTCTAGGGTAGTATTTTCTTGCTTTTGTTTGTGTTTGCTTTACTCTGAATTACAATCTATTTGTAGGGTTGCAGCTAAAGCAATATTTAAAGGTAAATTGATAGCACTGAACTCATATATTAGAAAAGAAAAAAGTCTCAAATCCATGACCTCAGGTTCCACCTTAAGAAATTAGCAAAAGTAGAGCAAACTAAACCCAAAGTAAATAAAAGAAAAGAAGTAATAAATAGCACAAAACCGATGAAATAGAAAACAGAAAAACAATAGAGAACCATGAAATCAAAAGCAGATTCTCTGAGAAGATCAATGAAATAATAAAACTCTAGCCAGAATGATCAGGAAAAAAAGAGAAAAGACACAAATGAATGATATCAAGAATGAGAGATACACATCACTATAGTATTTATTAATACTATAAATACCAAAAGTATAATAAGAGACCATTAGGAATAAGTTTATACCAATAAGATCAAACAGAGGAATTCCTTGAAAGACACAAACGACCAAACCTTACCCAAAGAGAAATATATAAACTAAGTAGTTTATATTAAATCTATTAAAGGAATCGAAATTATAGTTTACATATTTCTCAAAAAGAAAACCTCGGCCCCTGATGACTTCACTGGTACATTCTTCCAAACATTTAAAGAAAAAATAATATCAATTCTTCACAAACTCTTCCATATAATTGAAGAGGAGGGAATACTGCCCGACTTATTCCATGAGACTAGCATTACCCTGATACCAAAATCATACAAAGACATACAAGGAAAATTAAACAACAGATCAAAATCCCTCGTGAGCATAAATGAAGTTGTCTGATCCCATGCAAAAATTGAGAGCTCACTGTTGTACAAAAACAAGCAATCCAGCGTGGTTGGCTGTCCTTCCAGGTCTGTTAAATCCTGCCTCCCTTATCAGAAGGCATCTATTATGGATTGAATTATGTCCCCCAAAACATGTGTGTCAACTCAGCTAGGCCATGATTCCCAGAATTGTGTGGTTGTCCTCCATTTTGTGATCTGATGTAATTTTCCTATGTGTTGTAAATCCTACCTTCTTTGATGTTAATGAGGCAGTGTTAGAAGCAGTTATGTTAACAAGGCAGGACTACAATCTACAGGTTTAGGTTGTATCTTGAGGCAATCTCTTTTGAGTTACAAAAGAGAGAAGCAAGCAGAGAGGAGAGAGACCTCATTACCACCAAGAAAGAAGAGCTAGGAGTGAAGTATGTCTTTTGGACACAGGGTCGCTATGCTGAGAAGCTCCTAGACCAGGGGAAGATTAATAGTAAAGAACTCCCCCAGAGCCAACGGAGAGGGAAAGTCTTCCCCTGAAGCTGGCATCCTGAATTTAGACTTCTAGCCTCCTAAACTGTGAGAGAATAAATTTATTAAAACCATCCACTTGTGGTATTTTCATTATAGCAGCACTAGATAACTAAGATAACATCCTTCCTGAGGACCCATAACCCATTGCTGTCAAGTCGATTCTGATTCACAGGGACCCTATAGGATAGAGTAGAACTGCCCCACAGGGTCTTCAAGGCTATAAATCATTATGGAAGTGGACTGCCACATCTCTCTCCCGCCAAGCACGTGGTGGGCTTGAATAGCCAACCTTTCAGTTAGCAGCTGAGGTACTTTAACCACTGCACCGCCAGGGTGGCTTTCTGGAGGACAGGTACCCTCAATATCCCTCTATCCCTTGCAACACCTTCTTTAGTCCTCAGCACTTGTGAGTCATCACTATAATAGATACGTTGTGTAATCTAATAAATTATCTTAGAACAAAAGCAAGAGAAGAGGATTTTTTGTATGGGACAAAGGGGGGATATTTTGTGGGTTTGTACAGGATAGGGCCAGAGGAAAATTACAGATGTGTAAAGAGAGACTGGGTGAAACAGTGTCCTTGGTACTCACAAATACAATGATCTCATTCTTTTTAAAAAATAGAAATGACAAACGTTCCAATCGTTGGTAATAATGCTTTATTGAATGTGTACTATACACAGGTTCCTCATTCCTGAAGTTGGAGATGAGAACTTCCTTCTTCCCTTTCATTTTGTTGGTGAAACAAATCAAAGGCTGAGATTTAAACATATTGTACTTACGTGGATGATCCCACCCCAGGGTTCATTGCAGTTATGGTTGCAGCTAAAGACACCAGAGTTCCTGCCAGCAGAACTTTTTGCACAACCCTGACTTTGGCCATGTATTTCTGGGCATTAAACCAAAGCAGAAGGAGGCCAGGGGAGGCAGCTCACTTCTGCTTGAAGTGAGCTGCAGACTTCTCATGAGTAAAGGCAGGATGTACACTTCCCTTCTCTGGTGTGTGAAGTCTATGTAATTTAGGATTTAAGGCCCATAAGAATTGAAATATTATGGCATTAGAACTGGACTTGTTGGTGATAACATTGGTTGTGTCATAAAACATGGAGTGTCAAAGAAGGAAGCCCTGCTAAGATCAAACATGAAAAGCCTCCCCTCCTCCAGGTTCTTGTGGGATGTGGGTTATTATCATGGACAGGGCATAACTGGGATGGAGCAAGAAAAACTATTGTCAACTAGGCATTTATGAGATTTTGCATCTTTGAATGAGGGCCCCTCTTATTTCTGTGGTGACCTACCAGGTATCGATCCCAAGAATCCATGGGTCATAAGAGTCCTTGTCTTCCCTGCGTTACCACCCAGTACCCCAAGGAACCCCAACACACCAACCTGTTCACAGTTCCTTTTTTTCCATTAGCCTAGGAGTTTCTAGATGGGAACAGTGGTGATTCGGTGGTAGAATTCTCACCTTACATGCTGGAGACCCAGGTTCAATTCCCAGTCAACGCACCTCACGAGCAGCCGCCAACGATGTGTTGATGTAGGCTTGCGTGTTGCTATGATGCTGAACATGTTTCCATGGTGCTTCCAGACTAAGACAGACTATGAAGGAAGGCCTGGCAATTTAATTTAAAAAATCAGCCAATAAAAACCCTGTCAATCACAATGGTCTAATCTGCAACCAATCATGGAGATGATGCAGGACCGGGTAGAGTTTTGTTCCATTGTGCCACGAAGCAGGGGCCAGCTCTGCAGCTGCTAACAACAACATAAAAACAAGGAGTTTCTAGAAGGCAGGGATTCTGTCCTATTCATCTCCATAACCTAGAATATGACCAAACTTGAAGATTTAGTGAATCATAAGTGTACGTGTCTTATATTTCTTTGAAAGTGTGAACTCCAGGTACTGATCACATTAATCCAATTATCTGTTTAGCATCTCTCTACCTCACTAGACTGTGAACTTCTTCAGGACAGAATCCATGTCTGATTTATCTCTCTATACCCATGCCACAGTATTTAAACCATGCCTGACACATAGTAAGGTACTCAATAAACGTATGTTGATGCCTGAAAGAATGAGTGACTGAATGAACCAAAACAGGCCTCCCTGTTTCTAACCAGTGGGTAAGTTGCTTTGCTATTTTCCTGAAGCCTAGAGCTCTTCTGGGGCATCTAAAGTTATCCCCCAGTGAAGTGGTTCTCAAACTTTGGTGTGTGTCAGAATCACTTGGAGGCCCAGGTTCTTTGAAGTGAAATGTGGTCTGGGCATCTGTATTTTTACCAAGTTCCCCAGGTGATTCTGATACCCACCAAAAGTTGAGAAAACCAATGCTTTAGTGCAGTTCTCCTCAACATTTTTCATGTCACACTATCATAGGAATTGATACTTGCTCAGCACATTGGAGTAAACAAATGAAGCTACTTGCCCCTGGAGGTAAGTGAATGAGGGGACTCAGCATCTTGACCAGCCCCAGCCCCACCTCCCCACTCCAGGACCCTTTCATTCACTGGAGCACCCATTGGAAATGTCTGCAGAGTCTCACTACTCAAACAGTGGTCTGTGGACCAGTATCTTCACCCTCAACTAAGAGCTCGTTAAAAATGCAGAATCTCAGCCCTCCCCAGATTTGCTGAGTCAGAAAGTGCATTCTAACAAGATCCCCATGGGATTCATAAATGAGTTGCTGTTGAGTGGATTCCAACTCATGGCAACTCCATGTGTGTCAGAGTAGCACTGTTCTCCACAGGGTTTTCAATGGCTGATTTTTTGCAAGTAGATCACCAAGCCTCGAACTTCCAACCTTTTGGTTAGCAACTGAGCATGTTAACTGTTTGCACCACCCGGGGATTCCAGGGGATTCATAGGCACATTAAAAATTGAGAAGCACTAGTTTTAACAACCCTAACCTGGTTGTTCAGTGGTTAAGCACTCGACCTAAAGGTTAGCGGTTTAAACTCATCATCCGCTCTGTGGGAGAAAGATGTGGCAGTCTGCTTCTGTAAAGATTATAGCCTTGGAAACTCTATGGGGCAACTCTACTGTGTCCTGCAGGGTTGCTATGAGTCACTATCAGCTTGACTGCTTTGGTCGTTTTGGTTAACCATGAAACTCCAGCTCCTCTCTGTCCTAAACCAAACATATGCCACATTCAGGAAAGAGAATGACTCCTTCCTCCTTGCAGTTGACCCAGAGAAGCAGAAGTTGGGCAGAAATCTGCTGAGCTCAGCTACGACCACTATGCACACTTCAGCGTGTGTACGCGTATGTGTGTGTGTTCTATTCCTGTTGAAGCACCATTGAGCCAGCAAGTGCTGTGAGCAGTCTTAGATTTTTTTTTTTTTTAAGTTGAAGCTTAAGAAGAAGCTAAAAAAATGTTTACACTGATCCTTGAGCTCACTGTCCTTGGTTGGGATTACATCTGGGGCACTCTTTTCTGCTCCATTCTTACTACCCTAACTCTAGTTCATTGGTCCATCCATTCATTCACCCATCCATCCATCCATCCATCCATCCATCCATTCACTGAGCATCGATTTCGTACCAGGCACCATGCTAGGCAGTAGAAATACAAAGACTACAAACGTGAAACATTTCAGATTCTCACTTGACCCTCTGCCCACAGCCTTTCATCCTTTCTTTTCATATTGCATGCTGCTTCCAGGCTAAACTTCTTAAAATGCATCTTTCATTTCATGTCACTCCACTGTACCAGATCCTTCCACGGTGCCAAGCTTCTTTATTTTCTGGCCTTATCTCCTAGCATTTTTTTCTACAGAAGTACCAATCCCTGAACCTAGTCATTCGCTGTGCCCCAAATCTGCCAAGCACCTTGTTGCTGGAATCATCTGTACAGAGGGATAAATAAAAATACAGCAGTTTCAGGGAGAGGTCTAAGCGTCTGCATTTTTGTTAACTTCCTTGACTGGGGCTGATGCACAGCCATGACTGAGAACTGCTTGCCAACGAGACCAGAGCCTGACCCCTGAGCACTCACTGCCCAGCAATACAGGTGGCAAAGGCAATAATGGTGGCAGGTGGGAATTGTGGTACTCAGTGTACTACAGTGGTGAAACCAGCATGGGTGGGGCTGATCCTGGATGAGGCATCTAACAGGCTGCCTGGAGGAAGGGACTCCTGAAATGGTGTTTTGTAAGAAGGAGCCCTGATGACACAGTGGTTAAGTGCTCGGCTGGTAACAGAAAAGTCAGCAGTTTGAACCCAGCAACTGCTCCGTGCTAGAAAGATGTACGTGACAGTCTGCTTCCATAAAGATTGCAACCTTGGAAACCCTATGGGGCAGTTCTACTCTGTCCTATAGGGTTGCTATGAGACAGAGTTAATTTGACGGCAAAGAGTTTAGGTAGATGAGGGGAGGAAGTGTGCTCAGGCAGGGGCTAGGACATATATAGAAAACTTGAATGTGTGAAACTGCATAGTACTTTAAGGGAACTAGGGCAAGTTCAGTGTGGCTGAAATGTAGGCTCAAGTGGACAGATCCCAGGAGGAGAGGGTGCCAAGGCAGAGACCAGATCTCAGAAGGTCTGCTATGCTCACACTAGGGAATTTGACCTTACCCCCATGATGAGGCCAGTGTGGGGGATGCACTGAAGATTTTAGTCAAGGCAATACAGGTCTGATTGCTAGTCCCAGAAGAACAGTATAGAGGTTTTGTAAAGGATGTGATATGTAGCTGGGTGTGAACAGGGGAACCAGATGAAAGAAGGCTAGTTGGAGAAACCACATGGTAGTTCGCTGTTGTTGTGGCTGCCATTAAGTCAGACCCCAACTCATGGCAGCCCCATGCACATGGAGATGGAACCCCTGAAATCCATAGGGTTTTCGCTGGCTGAATTTTGGAAGAAGATTACCAGACTTTTCTTCCAAGTTATCTTAGTCTGGAAGCTTCGCTGAAACCTGTTCAGCATCATAGCAACATGCAAGCCTCCGCTGACAGACCAGTGGTGGCTGTGCATGAGGTGCATTGGCTGGGAATTGAACCCAGGTCTCCTGCATGGAAGGCGAGAATCCTACTACTGAACCAACAATGCCTCCCATAGTAGTTTAGTGCAGTGTAATAGAAAGAAAATTGTTTCGACTTGACTCTGCCCTTGGTGGCTCTGCAGTCTCTCCCAAGTCATGCCATTTCTCTGGGCCTTACTCATAGCCTCTTCAGCTGCAGCATGGGCAGATAGCTAGCATAACCAGAAAGATCCCTTCCAGCTCTACAAGTCCACGGTCTGGTGAAATCGTATCTGAGAAACTTCTTAATCTATTCTCAGTGTTAAAGAACTTCAGAAATTTGCTAACTAGGAGACCATTTTATTAACCTAATTGGAGACAATGCTGAGCCATCAGGAAGGAAAGAAAGGGGATGAGAAGTATCTGGTGGGCATAATCTATTGAGTGTGCCTAGTATATGTTTGGTTTTCTGTGGTCGTTAAATAGGTGACAAAAGAATGAAAAAAGAAGCAAGGTACTCACAGAAGCAAGAAGTCTTAGTCAAAGTTGGCTGGGCGTCATTGAATGAAATGACTTGGCCTTTCCTGGCATGAACAACTTCCCAGGAAGACCTTCAGCCTTGATTGTAAGCTAAACCAAAAGCCAGCACCTAAAACCAGAAGTCTTGGAAGCACAAAGAAGTATTTGGGGATCCCCTCTGGGTCACATCCCAGAGAGTCTTTCTCAGGTGTCCCGGCCACTAAAGAGTTGTACAAAAAGTACCCTTGCCACACGGGTTGAAAGATGGAGAATTGGTCTAAAAACGTGCAAGGAGGAACTAAAACATTCAGAGACGGCAGGGCTTGGGGCCAAGAAACCAAAAGAGGAAGGTAAAAATTCTAGTTACCAAAAAGAGGAATGGAAATTGAATTGTTTTACAAAGAAAGTTTAGAAGCCGCTCCTCTTCCCTGACTACTCCATCTAAAAAAGAGGAAAAGTAGTTGTACAAATGGTGGTGGGGGGTGGGTGTCTGACATCCTCTAACTTCACAAGCAGGAAGGAGAATCAAGGGCAACAGGCCAAGGCTGATTCCTATAAGCCACTCTGCAGGAGAAAGATGTGTCGATTTGCTTCAGGAAAGATTCACAGCCTTGGAAACACTCTGGGGCAGTTCTACTCTGTCCTATAGTGTCGCTGTGAGTCGGAATTGACTCAACAGCAGTGGGTTTTAAGGTTTAAGAAATAACCATCTGTTTTATTCATCACAATACAATAAACAATAAGTAACACAGAATCCCTGAGTGGTTAACATACTTGGCTGCTAACCAAAAGGTTGGAGGTTAGAGTCCACCCAGAGGCACCTTGGAAGAAAAACCTGGTGGTCTACTTGCAAAAAAATCAGCCACTGAAAACTCTATGGAGCACAGTTCTACTCTAACACATGTGGGGTTGCCATGAGTCAGAGTAGACTCGACAGCAAACAGTTAATAATAATTAACATGTACTTCACCATTTCTAAAAGAACTTTCATGCTGCATTCGTTTTTATTTTGCAGGGAAATCTTCTCAAAATGTCTGTGAGGGTAGAAAGTCAGATACTGACCTACTCATTTTATGAGCTCAAAGATGAGGTTCAAGAAGTGTGACCTATTATTGCTGGGGTGGCAGGCCAAGAGAGGGGCAAGGCCAAAACCGCAACTGAGTCTTCTGCCTCAAAAATCAGCATTGCTACCTTGAGGCCCAGGGGCAGTGGTGGTTCAGAGGTAGAATCCTTGCCTTCCTTGCAGGAGAAAACCCAGGTTTGATTCTAGGCCAATGCTTCTCATGCACAGCTACCACCTGTCTGTCAGCTGAGGCTTGTGCATTGCTATGATGCTGAGCAGGTCTCAGCAGAGCTTCCGGACTGAGACAGACTAGGAAGAAAGGCCTGATGATCTACTTTCAAAAAAATCAGCCAATGAAAACCCTACGGATCATGACGGTCCAATCCTTTTGTGCTTGGGATCACCATGAGTCAGGGTGACTGAACGACAGCTGGCAGCAACAACACCCTGAGGCACAAACTCTAGATAAAACAGTGTCAACTGGGGTGTCTTTTCAGAGTATTCTTAGAAGCACAGAATGCTAGCTCAATTGTGTCATTGTACAGATGAGTAAATAAAAGTACTAACAGCTCCCATTTTCTCAGATCTAACCTGTGAGTTTCAGAGAGATGACGTTCCCCGCCCAGGGCCACTATTTCGGGCCTGCAAGAGTTGAGATTAGAAGCTAGGATGTTGGACTCCACAGCCAGCCTGCCCAGGGAGGCCACGTGGACTATACTTGGTCATCCAGCTCTGTAGGCAGAACTGGGCCTCCGCCCAATGCACTTGACTATATATCTAGTGCCTTTCCTACTATAGAGAACTCCTTCTTCCTTCCCTCTAGACCAATGGTTTTCAAACTTCAGCCAAAATCAGCATAAGAATCACCTAGAAAGCCTGTGAATATTCAGAATACCCCAACAGTTTCTGATTCTATAGGCAGGGCCTGGGAGCCATGAATTGGCATTTCTAACAAGCTCCCAGGCGATGACAATTCTGCGATTCTGTGGACCACAGCTTTAGTAGCAAGACTGTTAATAATCGTCGTTAAGTGCCATGGAGTTGCTTCCAACTCATAGAGTCAGCCAATGAAAACCCTGTACAAAAGAACAATACACTGCCCCATCCTGCACCATCCTCACGTTGTTGCTATGTTTGAGCCCACCGTAGCAGCCACTGGGTTAATCCATCTCATTGAGGGTCTTCCTCTTTTTTGCTAACTCTCTACTTTACCAAGCATGATGTCCTTCTCTGGGGACTGGTCCCTCCTGATAACATGTCCAAAGTACGTGAGACAAAGTCTTGCTATCCTCGCTTACAAGGAACACACTGACTGTACTTCTTCCAACAGACTTGTTCATTCTTCCGGCAGTCCTTGGTATAGTCAATATTCTTCACTAACACCGTAATTCAAATGCGTCAATTCTTCTCCGGTCTTCCTTATTCATTGTCCAGCTTTTGCATGCACATGAGGTGATTGAAAATATCACGGCTGGGGTCAGGCACACCTTAGTCCTCAAAGTGACATCTTTGCTTTTTAACACTTTAAAGAGGTCTTCTGCAGCAGATTTGCCCAATGCAATGCGCTGTTTAATTTCTTGACTGCTGCCTCCATGGGCATTGATTGTGGATCCAAGTAAAATGAAATCCTTGACAATGTCAATCTTCTCTCCATTTATCATGATGTTGCTTCTTGGTCCAGTTGTGAGGATTTTTTTTTTCTTTCTGTTGAAGTGTAATCCATTCTGTTGGCTGTAATCTTTGATCTTCATCAATAAGTGCTTCAAGCCCTCTTCACTTTAAACAACAAGATTGTGTCATCTGCATATTGCAGGTTGTTAGTAAGTCTTCCACCAATCCTGATACCTCGTTCTTCTTCATATAGTCCAGCTTCTCGAATTATTTGCACAGCATACAGATTGAGTATGTATGGTAAAAGGATACAACCCTGATGCACACTTTTCCTGACTTTAAACCACATGGTATCCCTTGTTCAGTTCAAGGGACTGCCTCTTCGTCTACGTGCAGGTGCCTCATGAGCACAATGAAGTGTTCTGGAATTCCCATTCTTCACAATGTTATCCATAATTTGTTACAATCTGCACAGTGGAATGCCTTTGCACAGTCAATAAAACACAAGTAAACATCTTTCTGGTACTCTCTGCTTTCAGCCAAGATCTATCAGACGTTAGCAATGATATTCCTTGTTCCATGTCCTCTTCTGAATCCAGCTTGAATTTCTACCAGTTTCCTGTCGAGGTACTGCTGCAACTGCTTTTGAATGATCTTCAGCAAAATTTTACTTGCATGTGATGTTAATGATATTGTTCAATAATTCCCGCATTCTGTTGGATCCTCTTTCTTTGGAATGGGCACAAATATGAATCTCTTGCAGTCGGTTGGCCAGGTAGCTGTGTCCCAAATTTCTTGGCATAGACAAGCGAGCACCTCCAGCGCTGCATCCCTTTGTCGAAACATCTCAGTTGGTATTCCATTAATTCCTGGAGCCTTGTTTTTCTCTAATGCTTGCAGTGCAGCTTGGACTTCTTCCTTCAACACCATCAGTTTTTGATCATATGCTACCTCCTGAAATGGTTAAATGTCAACCAATTATTTTGGTACAGTAATTCTGTATTCCTTTCATCTTCTTTTGATACTTCCTGCATTGTTCAATATTTTGCCTATAGAATTCTTCAATATTGCAACTCGAGGCTTGAATTTTTTCTTCAGTTCTTTCAGCTTGAGAAATGCCAAGCTTGTTCTTCCCTTTGGGTTTTCTAACTTCAGGTCTTTGCACATTTCATTATAATACTTTACTTTGTCTTCTCAAGTCACCCTTTGAAATCTTCTGTTCAGCTCTTTTACTTCATAATTTCTTTAATTTGCTTTAGTTACTCTATGTTGAACAGCAAGTTTCAGAGTCTCTTCTGACATCCATTTTGGTCTTTTCTTTCTTTTCTGTCTTTTTAATGACCTTTTGCTTTTTCGTGTATGATATCCTTGATATCATCACACACAACTCATCTGATCTTCAGTCATTAGTGTTCAGTGCGTCAAATCTATTCTTGAGATGGCTCCAAATTCAGATGGGATATACCAAGGTTGTATTTTGGTTATTGTGGTTGCCTAGTGGTTAAGAGCAGTTAAAATCCACCAGCCTCTCCTTGGAAACCCATGGGGCAACTCTACTCTGTCCCATGGGGTCAATATGAGGCAGAATCGACTCGATAGCAATGGGTTTGGTTAGGGTTTGCACTTTCCTATAGAGTCTAGACCACCCCAGTTTAAAGACTGATCAGGCTGATGTGGCAAATGAATAAAAACTAACATTCTGAATCTAATTTCATCCGTGCCACTCCCCATCAGTTGCATACACACAATTCCAACAATTACATCCATCCGTTCATTCCCTTCCCACGGTCTTCTCTCTTGTTACCTCACACCAGATAAGTCTTACAATGGCCTCCTAATTCATCCACCTAGCCAGTTTCTTTACCCTCAATCCATACTGCCCACTACCACCAGATTTGCCTAGTGAAAGTACCAATTCCTTAAGGCAGGTTTGGAATTAAAAATCTTCTATCCCTTCTGTTGCCTAAAACTGCTGAGCTTTATCATTCAAGTTCTTGCATTACCTCTATAGACCAAGCCAACATTCCAGCCTTATCCCCATGACACATCTTCACCATGTACTTCATGCTGTCACTCGTCTTCTCTCCATGCCTTTCACTTTGCCATTTCCTGTACCTGGGATGCCCTCCCTCACCAGCTCCCATATTTAAATCTTTTGAAATGACCTTTCTTTCATGAAGTTTTGCATGAAAACCCCCATCAGGAGATGATTTTCTCTGAGCTCCACTGAGCTCTTGAAACTCTCTGAAGCACAGGGTTCTACTTTTGTGGCTGTTATCTTATGCTATCTAGGGTTAAAATTTTTCCAGTTTGCCACATTGCTATCTCCTAACAACAGAACCTTACAGATCTTCCTATTTCATTAGCACAGTCCCCAAAACACTTCAGGTTCTCACTTCAGGATGCTTACATTCTGCTTCCAGTCATATTTGTATATATTTAAGGTGGATTGTTGTCTTCCTCTGATATATTCCTTAAAAATAACTAATGAAGGGTAGTGCAAAGCTATTAACAAATGTAAAGGACAATTTTTTGAAAAATTTTAAGGGCTGGTCATTACACATTGCAAAGCTCATCCACCTGACTTTAAAACCAGCTGAATATTGGCCAAGTTAATGAATCAAAGAAAACACAAAATGATGGTAAAATACAGGGAACAGTCTCCAGTTAGTCCTACATCCCCTAGAGCCCCAGGTAACAAAATGACACCCTTTAATAATATTCTGTGAACAGTGTAATTCCTGGTTCCCTTGGCAGTGAAGCAAGAACTGAGACGGAAGTCTAAGAAGTCCTTCTGAGGCACACCTGGGTGGACTCAAACTGTCAGCCCTTAGTAACCAAGCACATTAACCAGAGTCCCTGCATGGTGCAACCAGTTAACATACTCAGCTGCTAACTGAAAGGTTGAAGGTTTGAGTCCACCCAGAGACACCTCAGAAGAAAGACTTGGCTGTATGCTTCTAAAAAACCAGCCATTGAAAACTCTGTGGAACACAGTTCTACTCTGACACACTTGGGGTTGCCAGGAATTGGAATCAACTACACAGCAACTGGTAAAAGAATACAGAGAAGGGAAGCCATATAAAATCCATACAAGGAGGGAGATTCTGGGAAATGTAGTTTCTGGCTTTCCTTCTGCATATTCCTGTTCAAAAGCCTGTAGTGTTTTCCATTATACTTAAACTTCTTAATAAGACATCATACAGTCTGGTCCCTTCTGACTGCTCCCCCCTCTCAAAAAAAACCTTCACATCACACTCCCCTAGACTAACTGTGTTGTGGCCACATTGGCTTTGTTTGAGTTCCTTGGAAACATTGATTTCCAGTCAAGATGGCTCAGTGACTTCACTTTTTGATGTGCCCTTTCTGCTATGAAGATATAGCAGTGGTAAGAAAATTAATTATATATATACGTATGTAAAATTGTATATTCCTTAAAATATATATATATATATATAATTTTATACATCTTCATAGCATATATGTATGTATGTGTGTATATGTATATATATATATATATATATATATATATATATATACACACACATACATATATACAGAAACGGTGGCGAAGTGGTTAGGAGCTCAGGCTGCTAACCAAAAGGTCAGCAGTTCAAATCCACCAGCCTTTCCTTGGAAACCTTATGGTGCAGTTCTCTTGTGTCCCATAGGGTCACTATGAGTCAGAAATGACTCAGTGGCACACAACAACGCACACGCGCGTGCACACACACACATTCACACACACTTATATATATATATACCCTCAGCTGCTAACCAAAAGAAAGGTTGGAGGTTCAAACTCACCAACCACTCCACTGGAGAAAGATGTAGCAGTCTGCTTCTGTAAAGACTGACAACTTTGAAAATCCTATGGGGCAGTTTTACTCTGTCCTATAGGGTCACTATGAGTCAGAATTGACTAGATGGCAATAGGTTTAATATCTTTCTATACTTATATCTGTATCTGTACCTATAGCTATAGCTATATATATAAAGCCAGTCTCTAAAGCAAGCATCTCTGGGAACCAGAAGTGGAACAGAAAACCAAAGCAGTGAGAGAAGCTAATTCCACAAGCCAGCACTCCAGATACAGCTCTGAAAGTAGGTGTTAGCATCCAGGAGTCCAGAGGGGTAGCAGGGGGAAGTGGGGGAGCAGAGTGGAGCAGCAAATCACACTCCCCCAGTCGACAGTACAGGCCGACGAATCATCCCCCCTCTCTTGTCAATGGTGCCTCACCCCGCTCCAACCCATCAATGGGCCAGCCAGAGGTGGGTGAGGTGACACCATAAGTTACTGCACTGGGTGACACCAATCCTAGTGACACCACTGACTGGGGGGCGCAACTTAGCCCTTGCTCCTGGATGCTTGTTACCTTTGCTATGCCTCTGTAGGAATGTGGCTTCTGATGGATAATAGGCACTAAAAACACTGCTTGGAAGAGGGGGATTGGAGCTAGAGTCGTGGCTTAATATCAGAGGCTAGGTAGGATGAGACTGTACAACTCCTGAGCAAAAGCTGGCAGTTGTCAGTATTTTCCTGGGGCTACAGTTTATATGGAGTAGCAGGCTGAAGGAGGCAGGAGGATGTAGATATCACCTGGAGACCAGGCACTGAACCGGGCCACTTGATGCTATAGCCCCAATATCCTCTCTGAAAAAGCACACTGAACTTCCCCTGTAAGGCCTAGTTACGGCCTGGGGGCCTAGATGAAGACAACCACAAAATAAATAGACAGGAAAAGGCAAGTACAAAGAGGAGACAAAGACCAAAAATATTCTTTTGTTCAAAATGAAATCGCAAATCAAAATTCCACAATTTATGGAGAAGTCAAATGGTAATAAAGACAGCCAAGGCTCATTGCTTAAAATCAGAGACTAGGATGAGGCTCTACCACTTCCGATAGAGGGGGAAACGGGGCGAGGTGATACGGAGTATTTTATCAACCTAATAAAAGGCAGGGAAAGGGGAAGGGAAGAACAGAGAAAATGGGTGGTGAACAGAAAACATAGATCTAGCTAAGATGATAGAAATGTGACCAAATGTCTGAGTCTAACAGAGATCATTGGTTGCCTTGCAATAAATAGCTCTTCACCCCATATTTCTTACAGTTGAAATTCTAGGCAATTATGGATAGTCAAAAGATGGCTTTTCTCCGATTCCTTTGTTGCTACGTATAACAAAGCTCTGTCCAGTGAAATGTGAAGAGAAGTGTTGTATAGAACTTCTGCAAATTATCTTTAAAAGTAGGGGATAAGCTTCAGGTTTTTTTTTTTTCCTCCCTTCCTCTTTTCCACTGTATGAATGTGGGCATGAGGGCTGGAGCCAGTTAAGACCACACTAAGTGACCTTGAGACTAAAATCTATGTTCCGGAGATGGTGGAGCAAAAAAACAGAAAGACTCATAAGGAAAAAAATATTAAACCTCAATATTGTTAAGATAGCAATACTCCCCAAATTTATCTACATATTCAACTTGATCCCTATCAAAATCCCAGCTGGCATTTTTGCAGAAATTGACAATCTGATCCTAAAATAGATATGGAAATTCAAAGAACCTAGAACAGCCAAAACAATCTTGAAGAAAGAAGAAAGTTGAGGGTTCACACTTCCTGATTTCAAAACTTACTACAAAAGTATAATAATCAAGCCAGTGTGGCACTGGCATAAGAACTGGCATATAAGTCAATTGAATAGAATTAAGAGTTCAAAACCAAAACCTTCCATTTACGGTCAATTTATTTTTGACGAGAGTACCGAAATAACTCAATGGGGGAAAGAATAGTCTTGAGGAAATGGTTCTGGGACAACTGGATATCCAAGTGCAAAAGAATACAGTTGGATCCATGACTCACACCATATACAAAAGGAAACTCAAAATAGATGATAACCTTAACATTTAGCTAAAACTAGAAAATTCTTAGAAGAAAACATAGGCATAAATCTTCATGATCTTGGGCTATGCAATGGTTTCTTATATATGATATCAAAAGCACAAAGAACAAAAGGAAAAATAGATAACTTGAACTTCATCAAAATTAAAAACTTTTATACTTCAGATGATACTATCAAGAAAATGAAAAAGACAACCAACAGAATGGAAGAAAATATTTGCAAATCAGACATCTCACAAACGATTTATATTCAGAATATATAAAAAATACCTACAACTCAATAATACAAAGAGAAATAACTCAATTTTTTAAATGGGCAAAAGATCTGAATATTTATTTTTCTAAAGAAGATACACAAATGGCCAATAAGCACACGAAAAGATGTTCAATATCATTATTCATTAGAGAAATTCATAATGAAATACCACGTCACACTCACTAGAAAGGCTGTAATAAAAAAAGACGGACAACAACAGACATTATCAAGGATGTGGAGAAATTGGAACTCCCATACAGTGCTGGTGGGAATGTAGAATGGTACAACTGCTTTAGAAAACGGTTTGGCAGTTCCTGAAAAGGTTAAACATACAGCTACCATATGATCCAGCAATTCCACTTCTAGGTATATACCAAAGAGAAGTGAAAACATACATCCACACAAAAACTTGTACACAAATAATTGTTCACCGAAGAATTATTCATGATAACCAAAAAGTGGAACCAACCCAAATGTCTATCAACTGATGAATGGACAAATATAATGTTTTATATCCACAAAATATTACTCATCCATACGAAGGAATGAAGTAATGATACAAGCTACAACATGGAGGAACCTTGAAAACATACCGAGTGAAAGAAACCAGTCACAAAAAACTGCATACTGGATGATTCCATTCACATGAAATGTCTCGAATAGACAAATCTATAGAGACAGAAAGTAGATTAGTGGTTACCTAATGCTGAGAAGTGTCTGGGGGTGTAGGAGTGGGAAAGGAGAGTGATGGGTAATGGGGACAGGGTTTCTTTTTGAGGTGCGGAAAATGTTCTAAAATTAGATTGGGGTGATATTTGAATCTCTATGAGTATACTAAAAAAACAATGAATTTTACATTTTAAATGGGTGAATTTTATGGTATGTATATTATAGTTCAATAAAATTTAACAAATCAATGGAGAAAGAAAGGACTATTCAACAATGGCACAGTTAATTGACTACCATGTAGGAAAAAAAATTGGATTCTTACCTCACATTACACACACAAATAAATTCCAGATTAAGTACAGACTTCAATATAAAAAAGTAAAGTTTTAATACTTTTAGAAGACAATCTCTATGACCATAACATAAATAAGGATTTCTTAAACAAACTATAAAAACACTACACAAAAAGAAAAATTTTGACAAATGGCTTTAAAATCACTATCAAAAGACACTAGAAATGAAGTTAAAATAAGCCACAGACAGCGAAGATATTTGCCATCAATATTTAGAAAAAAAAAGGATCCAGAATTTATAAAGATCTCTAACAAACTTCATTACCAATCAGGAAATGCAAATTAAAACCTCAATAAAACACTATTACTACCCATTAGATTGGCAAATACATTCAAGTCTGATAATACCTGGTGCTGGTAAGTGTTGGGGTAATGGGAGCTGCTGGTGAGACAGTAAGTTGGTCACCAGTTTGGAGAGAAATTTGGCAAAGTCTAGTAAAAGTTGGTGATGCACATACCCTCTGGCTCAACAATTCCACTCCTAGGAGTGAAATTGTTTAATCATATGGTAAGACTGTGTTTAGCTTTGCAAAAAAACTGCCAAATGAGCTTCCAAACTGGCTGTACCATTCTGTATTCTTACCAGCTCTGAATGAAATTTCCTGTTGCTCCACATCCTTGGTTTATTTGGCATTATCAGTTTTTTGGGTTTTTTTAGCCATTCTAATAGGTGTATAGGGGTATCTCATTGTTGTTTTAATTTGCAATTCCCTAATGATATATAGTGTTGAGGGTCCTGGTGGCCCAGTGGTTAAGCGTTTGGCTGCTAACCAAAAGGTCAGCAGTTCGAATCCACCAGCCGTTCCTTGGAAACTCTGTGGGGCTGTTCTCTCTGTCCTATAGGGTTGCTATGAGTAGGAATTGACTTGACGGCAACGGGTTTGTGTATTTTGGATACAAGCCCTTTATCAGAGATGTGTTTCACAAATATTTTCTTCCAGTATAACTTATCCTTTTAGTTTCTTAACTGTCTTTCATAGAGCACAACTTTTTAATTTTAATGAAGCCCGACTTACCAATTTTTTTTACGGATCATGTTTTCGGTGTTGTACCTAAAAACTCCTCACCAAACCCAAAGACATCTAGATTTTCTTCTATGTTCTAGAAGTTCTATAGTTTTGTGTTTTACATTTAGATATATGGTTCATTTTAAGTCAATTCTGTGAAAGGTGTAAGGCCTGTGTCTAGATTCATTTTTTTGCATGTGGATGCCTGATTGTTCCCGCATTGGAACTATCATTTCTCAATTGAGTCGCCGTTACTCTTTTGTCAAAGATCAGTTGAATATGTTTGTATGGGTCTATTTCTGGGCTCTCTATTCTTTTCCATTGATCTATTTGTTGTTTCGCTAATAGCACACTGTTTTGATTACTGTAGCTTTACAGTAAGTCTTGAAGTTGGGTAGTGTCAGGCCTTCGATTTTCTTCTTCTTTTATATTATGTTGGCTACCCTGGGTCTTTTATCTTTCCATATAGACTTTAGAATCAAGTTGTCAATATTCACAAAATAATTTCCTGGGATTTTTATTAGGATTGCATTGAATCTATAGGTCAAATTGGGAAGAACTGCTACCTTAACAATGCTGAATTTTCCTATCCACGGAATATCTCTAAAAAGCCCATTTCTAAAAATAAGAATATAAACATACTTTTAAAAAACTAGATCTTTACTACTTTCTGGCCTTTACATGTACTGCTACATCTGCCTGGAATTCTTTATGCAGTGATTAAGAGTAGAGGTATAGAGCTAGACTGGCTGGGCTGGGGTCCCAGCCCTGAGTTGACGTACAGAGAGTTATTTAATATCTGTGTGACTCAGCTTCTCATTTGAAAATTGGTTATAATAATAGTATTGAACTCACAAGGTTTTTCTTTTAAAGGATTAAATGGGACCTCTATACGTAAGGGACTAGAACAGTGCCTAGATAAGCACTTCATCAGTATCTGCCATACCATCATCATCATCACCACCACCATCACCATCATCAACAACATCATCCTCATCATCACTATCTTCATCACCATCACCATCACACTGGTCATCATCACCATCATTATCATCCATCATCATCATCATTTTTAAATCTCTGTCTAGTCAACCCCAATTTGCCCTTCCAATTGTAGATCCTAGCTAAAGTATTACTTCTTCAACGGGATTGACCCTGACTCTCCAATGTGTATATTAGACTTCATACAACTCTGTTCTTTTTTTGCCATGACAATTATTAAAATTTGAAGTTATATAGTTATCTTTACGTTTATTTGTTTAACATCCCCCTCACATTAGAACACAAAATCTTCTTAAGGTTGGGTGTGCTTTGATTACCGTTATGTATCTATTATCCAGCCTAGTCTGGCATATGGTAGACCTTGAGTACTCATTTGTTAAATGAATAAATCAATACATGAACCACTCATCTGTAGACCAGTATACAGTCATTCAAATTATGCTTATGAAGAATTATAACACAGAAAAAATGTTGACTTCTTTAGTGGAAAAGCCAAGAGGTATAAAATTGTATCTATGATATGATTACAATGCCATGAAAACAACAGCAACAAATCTATAAATGGGAGGAAAAGAGAAGAGATGAAAATACTAATAGAGGCTGTCTTTGGGTCATGAAATTATGGATGATTATGCTCCTTTTCATTTTTATTTTATATAATGTTAGATTTTTCTATAACAGCATGCTTTACTTTTTAAATAGAAATACGCATGTGTGTGTGTGTGTGTGTGTGTGTGTGTATAAATATATATATATATATATACACCTGAGCTGCATTGCAACTGAATTCTCCTCCCTACACTTGCCCAAGAATTGCTGCTTCCTGCAAACCCAACAGCAGTTGGGTACAACCCCGATCAGCCCTGCTGGGCCAGGGCGCCCATCCCCACAACCTGCCACCCACTCTGGGTGAGGCCTTTGCCATGTCCATCAATCAGAATCTCTGCCACATCTAGCCCTGTGGGTTCCCTCTCATACCACCTGTGCCTGCAAAGACCACTATCTGGGTTTCCTGCAGTTGGCTTCAGCAACACACCCCTCCCTGGGACACCTCAGAAGCCACACTCAAATAACAGATGATGTCAGAGGCAGGAGAGGCGTAGCTATGGCCCCCAGTGACATGCACGGAACAGCATCCTGCAGGCCCTTGACCTCTATTCCCCCTTCTACTCATCATGCCTTGTGGTGGAGGTGGGGGTGGGCGGTGGTGGTGAGAGTAAATCCCAGCTTCTCAATCCCCAGAATCAGCCTCCACCTGCGGTTGCTATTTCTGGGGGTGTCTATGAATTCCTTCTAAGATCTCTGTCCTGATCTACCCCTAGTCAAGTTCTCCTCCCAAAGCAGGCCACCTCTGAGGCATCTGTACCAAAATCTAAGTCTAGTCATAGAGTAGTTTAAAACATCTGGGCTGCAGAAGAACACAGGATAATCTCTCTCCTACAGGGTTCAAAGGACGTCTCCTAAGTCACTGGAGAGGGTTTTGTAGCAAATGAAATTAGCAAGTGAATCTCACCAACTTTTACTTGGCCCAAAGACATGGAAACATCTGAAATGCTAACTGTACTCTCTAAATTAATAAAAACTTAACTTACCATTTTGGACGACATTTTTATTTCTATTATTTATCACATATTCTTGTCCATTCTTGGTTCCTCTGGAGATGGGGATGAACTTGGAAGATGAAGGAGAGCTTCATGTCTGATCTCTGTTACTTGACACTTTTCCTTTCCAAGAATCATTTGCAGTTCCTGGGTTTTCTTGCTATGACTATGTGCCTCTTTGTGTCACATTGTCACTTGGGGCCAAAGCAATGAAGGTACTCTGTTATTATTTTTATGATGAAGACATGACCAGAACATGTAGGAACATAACAACTGTGTTTTTCTGTGGGTGTCATATTAGTCCAGATCATTGTTTTCAACCATCAATCAAGATGTAAAATCCTAGAACTCACTAGTCTATTTTAGTAGGTCACAGGAAGCATACAAACCATAGAAACCACAGTCAACTAAAGCACCTATGTTGACGAGGGGTAAGAATTTCTATATCATCTAAAGGTTCCAATTGAACAAATCCATCGCAGGTGAGTAAAGAGGTTGCAAGGGGCATCATCAAAGTACTCTTTCGGGCTGTTGATAATCCTTTCCTGTCTTCTTGCGCCAGCAGCAACTCTCTCCAGCCAGGCTTCTTCCAGGTTTCATTTGGTTGAGAACAGGTCTTGCTACCCACAGGGAGGCAGAGAGAACAAGCCTAACGTTTGGCTTCAATGTTGTAACACTCAGCTCTGATCCTCACAGTGAGAATACACAGGAACCTTAACTCTGCATGGCCAGTGTCGTCTGGTTTTTCCCTAGGCACTCAGGGAGCACTTACTATTTTCATTCCATTGGTTCTCAGAAGAATTGAGCATCTCCTCATCCCTGCCCCAGGTCACTTGAGATGGCCACAGCAGTGCCTTCTACATGATGCCGCTTGATCAGCAGGCACACTAGAGCCAGGTGACTCATGATACTCTTTCTCTCAAGTCTACTCAAGAGGTTATGCTCATTTTCCAGACTGGGAATTTGAGAAACCATGGGTCCAATGCCAATAGGTGGATAAGGAGTTCTGAAACTCATGGGAACGCTTCTTTCCTAATTCTCCATGTGCATAAATAATTCTAAGGTGTACTTATCTAGGCTCCTCATTTCCAAACTGTCTATATGGACTAGATGACAAGAAAGTGGCAAAAAAAAAAAGATGTTCACTTGACCGTTGTTGTGTGGTTATTTGCCATTTACGCCTAGATCCATCTCCACCCTTCTCTGTCCTGCTGAGAACTGATGTCTATGGACATCACCTGGACTCCCCAGTGCTCTGCTTTCCACTGGGGTCAGCCATTGGGAGGCACCAGCTAGAGACCAGAGAATGGGAGTAGCAGACCAGGGCACTTTCTGCTCCTGCTCTCCCCTACTTTGCCAAAGTCCTAGCAGCGGCTGCATCCTTCAACCATTAGCTCTCAACTCCAGCTCTCAAAAGGGCTCGGGCAATTCTGTTTATTTATTTGATCCTTCAAGCATGGGGGTAATCCCTCCCACTGCTGCTAGTTGCTAGGCACCTCAATGTCCCCTATTGATGCCCTTAACCCTGCCCACCTCTCTGTAAACACGCTTGTCGTTATACAGTCTTCAAAATCCCAGCTGTGCATGCAATCTGTTCCTTGCGTTAGGAAACCAATGATTCAAATCCTGACTCTACCACTAACTATCTCTGCACCTCTCCTTGCTTATAAAATGACCAGGTTGGAGTCAACG
Source organism: Dugong dugon (assembly GCA_030035585.1). Taxonomy (NCBI): domain Eukaryota; kingdom Metazoa; phylum Chordata; class Mammalia; order Sirenia; family Dugongidae; genus Dugong; species Dugong dugon. The sequence goes on along the minus strand of CM057481.1, from coordinate 21,048,694 downwards.
ATCTCTACTGTGAAGATAGAAATGAAGGGTGGCCCTAATCAACAGGAGCAGAAGTCCTAAGTCCTGATCTTCTCCATTCCTGAGTCAACTCAAAGGACTGGTGGCAAGATGCCAGGGTCAGGAGATTCCAGAATGGCAAAGCACCCAGCTTCACTAGGGTGGGGATAACCAGTCTGCTAATTAAATCCCAGAGGCCATTCTGATTCCTGCCCAGAGACCACATTAGGGGGTAACTGGGGAGCTTTCCCTGTCCCTGAACAAGCAAGGAGCTGTCCTCTAAGTAAAATCCAAATCTCTTCTTAGCACAAAAATCAGGTCTTACGCAGGGCGCCTGATCACAGCCTACTGAAGTCTACAAAGGACTCCTGACCTGCACTGAGTGTTCTGTTGTAGTGGTGGTTGTTAGCTGCTGTTTATTGAGAGTCTACTATGTGCCACCACTACACCGTCTGTCAGTTTATTGTACTATGGTGATTTGCATGCTGCTAACCCTGGCGGCGTAGTGGTTAAGTGCTACAGCTGCTAACTAAAAGGTCAGCAGTTCGAATCCACCAGGCACTCCTTGGAAACTGTATGGAGCAGTTCTACTCTGTCCTATAGAGTCGCTATGAGTGAGAACCAACTCGACGTCAACGGGTTTGGTTTGGTTTTTTTTGTTTGTTTGTTTAATTATGCTGGAAGCTACGCCATCAGTATTTCAAATACCAGCTGGGTCATCCATGGTGGACAGATTTCAGCAGAGCTTCCAGACTAAGATACACTAGGAAGAAAGGCCTGGAGATCTACTTCTGAAAATTAGCCAGTGAAAACCCTATGGATCACAACAAAATATTGTCCAACACGGGGCTGGAAGAAGAGAAGATGGTGCAGGACCAGGCAACATATTGTTCTGATGTTTACGTAAAGTGGCCATGAACCGTGGAGCTGATTCAGTAGCAACTAACAACAACACTATATGCCAGGCACTGCACTAGCTGCTTTATATCCATTTAACCCTCGCAGATCCCAGGGGTCTTATTACTTCTACTTTATAGTCAGAAAAATTGAAGCTTAGAAAGGGTAGGTAACTTTCCAATGTCACACTTTAGTATGTGAGACCAAGCAATAGTTCCTGACACCAAGGTCCGCTGAATTCCAGAATGTGCCAGGGGCCAGTGGGGACCAGCTAAGATCATCCTGTCTTCCCCACAAGACCTTTTGAACTTTCCAAGTATAGTGCCTGCATTGCAGAATTTACACTGTGAATGGCATTTTCTTTTAACAAAACTTCTTTCTAAGAAGGAGTAATTCACCAAAGAATTCTGATAATAACTAAAGCCCTTTTTGCTAAGGACAACACTGACAAAAGAAATAATTTAGCAACCTCTTTTTAGCAAAGAGTTTTATGTAAGTAGGATTGTAATTGGATTCCAAATCCACCAAGCCACTGAAACCAGTGCACAGGGTCACAGTAAAACTTCATTCTCTGCCCTCCACCATCACCAACAAACCCCAGTAGCATTTTTTCTCTCTTTTTAAGTCAAAAGCTATCCTCTGGCAAGTAAAAAGTTTACTGTGTTCCTGTCATGCAAATGACTGCTGGCAGGAGGGCAGAAGGTGGAGGAGTTCCAGATATAGAGACCCACAAGATAAAGAACCCCAGAGTCGTTAGATCTGGAAGCAGATGTCCAGGGTGTGTCTGGCTCACACTCAAGGTTGCATAAGCGAGATTTCAAAATTACTCCTACTCGGGAGACCTCAAACAAGTGTACAACCTTCCCGGCTGGAAAAGAAGAACTATATTATCTGAATTTTTTTTTCATATCTTTAGCATCACTTGCCCTTGTATCTCCGCCTTCTTTTTCTGCAGGAAACTTGGTTTCCTACTTCTGCACACCAAATTTCTACCTCCAGATCTGCTGGGTTCAGTTACTGAGAAGCCTGACACACCAGTGGCGCCTGGAAAAAACTGTCACCGGTGAGTTAGGGGGGCTTTTCCTGTGACTTTATGAATCATCGGCTCAGAGTGTCTCAAAGCTGGAGACACTTGGACTAGGCACACCTTGAGGGACCGCAAAGCCCCGTGAACTTTGGTGGAATGGCTAAGGTGGAGGGAGAAGGCGAAGGGCAGCATCTGACCAGGAGGTTTTAGCAGAGATCCTGTTGACAGGGAGGAAGTGCAGAGCCCAGCCGGGGTTGGGGGAACCTTTCCCGGGACTCAGGAGGTCAGAGAGAGAGCACGAAAATAAGATAACAGCAGCACACTGCTCAATCCTGTCCCTCTTGCTCTGCCCCACCCGGCCCCAGAGGGCTTTAAATGTAGAACTTTCTACCGGGAAACTTTATCTCCTCTCTAGTCCATATACGTGACAGTCTGTGCCCCGAACCAAAACGAGCCTCTTGTCTCTACTCAGGAGGTCCACAGAGGCTGAAGTGTGGAGTTTTTCTGCAGGCAGGTTTTTGTTGTTCTGGATGATGTGTTCTGACTCCTGAAAGTGACACCTAGGTCAGTGCGTTTCAGCCACCTTGCTAAGCGTCCACTGTGGTAGGAGCCAGGTGCGCTGGGGAGATGGGGCAAAACAACAGAAAGACAGAGGGGCTGGTATTTGAGATGCCAGGGCATGCAAACAATACAGGGTAGAACCCAAGACGAAAGGTGATCAGGGCAGCACAACTCCTCCCAGCCACCTCCCAATCTGAATCTAGAGCAAGGGTCTGGGCCGTGTGTTCCTGACAGATTTCCTGTGGGATTCTGATGCCCAGCATCTGAGAACCACCGATTCCATCCACATTCTTGGGTTACACAATAGCCCAGAGGGCGTGCTGCAGTAAGAGCCTCTATAGAAGGACTGTCAATATATCAATTTTTATTCAGTCTCCCATCCAATCACCTGGGAGCCCAGTCCACAGCAGGGCATTTTGTTTTTCAGCAGCTTATAGCCAACTACTTCTGTTACTCACTTATTCAGCTGATACTCACAGCTACTATGTGCTGGGCTCTGAGGGAGAAAGCTGTGGCAGTCTGCTTCTGTAAAGATGACAGCCGTGGAACCCTATGGGGCAGTTCTCTGTCCTACAGGGTCGCTACGAGTCAGAATCGACTCTACAGAAATGTTTTTGTTTTTTATGTGCCGGGTTGGGAGTTCCTGGGTGGAGCAGATGGTTAACCTAAAGTTAGAGGTTCAAGTCCACCCAGAGGCACTCCAAAAGAAAGATCTGGTGATCTCCCTCCCAAAAATCAGCCACTAAAAACCCTATGGAGCTTAGTTCTACTCTGACACACATGGGGTCTCCATGAGTCAAAATCAACTCAATGGCATCTGGTTTGTTGCTTTGTTTTGTTTGTATGGACTGGGTTCTGGAGCACTTGCATACCTCGGTGCAAAACAAGACCCCTGCCCGCATGGAGCTTCTTTTCTAGAGGCAATGTAAATGTGTGTGTGTGTGTGTGTGTGTGTGTGTGTGTGTGCGTGCATGTGCCCACACATGTGGTGGTGGGGGAGGAGTTGTGTGGGTGCATGTGTGAATTCGAAGGCTAAGTGCCAAAGAAATTTTGTCCCAGGCATAGAAGAATACTTAGAAAATCCATTGACTGTTCTGTGACATCTCTGCTCCCAGAGCCTGGAGTTTGGAACCCTTTAGAGGCTTTGAAGAAAACAGCCTGGGATTCAAATTCCAGCTCAGCCATCGCTTGCTTTGTGGGCTTAGGAATGTTATTTCATCTGCCCATGCTTCAATTTCTTCATTTGTAAAATGTATAAATGCTTACCACCCAAAGTTGTTGTAAGAAATAAATTAATGTATGCAAAGCAGCATAGCTAGCACCGGAGCTTAAGGAGCACTCAATGATCACCACTGGAATTCTTTAAAACCAAAAACCAAACCCACTGCCATCAAGTCGATTCCAACTCATAGGAACCCTATAGGACAGAGCAGAATTGCCCTGCAGGGTTTCCAAGACTGTAAATCTCTACGGAAGCAGACTGCCACATCTTTCTCCCGCAGAGCAGCCGGTGGATTTGAACCCCCGACCTTTCAGTTAGCAGTTGACTGCTTTAACCACTGTGCCACCAGGGTGTAATTCTTTAGGTAGATACTTTTTTTTTCCCAGCCTTGATCAGAGGTCTTATTTAGTTGCTGCAGACTTCAAGAATCTGCCTCAGTGATGTGAAACGTAAGACTTGAGAAACGTGTCCATCCCAGAGAAACTGAAGGATAAGATGTACAGATGGATAAAAAACTAATTTAGTCACTATCAGAAAAAAATAAATGTTTTTTGAGAAACAAGTTTAATGATGTTAGGTCTCATAATTATTATTATTATAAAGAGTCATATGCATTCATTCAGTGAACATGTATTGACGCCTCCTTTAGCCAGATGCTATCCTAAGAGCCGGCGATAGAAACATGACTTAGTCCTTGCCCTCAGAGAGCACCCAAAGTGTAGAAGACAATGTGGTAAGTGCTTATTTAGGGGCAGGCACAGAGTGTTATGAGGTGATAAGAGTGATTTGCTAGAGGAGGCAAAGAAGCCTTCCCAAAGAAGGGGAATTTGAGCAGGGATATTGAGGGATGAACAGGAGCTCACAAGCCATCTTAGGCAGCGGGACAAGCATTGCAAAACCAGTGAAGCAGGAAGGAAATGGTGACTTTGGGGAAAATGGAGAGAAGGTGGCTGTGGCTATAGCCCAGGATCTGGGACTCCAGACATGATTGGAGATGAAGCTGAGAAGTGGGCTTAGGAAGACACAGTGAACAGAGAGCATTACCTTTGAGGTCCCACCATACACAAACCACAAGGCTACTGGAGGTTTTGAGCTGAGAAGCATGTGATCCAATTTCCATTTCAGAGAAAATGGTTTGAAAGACAGCATGGCTGGGAACAGGGAGCACAACGAGCAAGCACAAAACCACAGCAAAGCAAGAAGTGAGGAGGGTCTGAGGCAAGGAAGTGGCAGCGAAAGAGGTGCAGAGGGGATGAATTTGAGAGGCCTTTCTGAGGTAGAATTCACGTGACATACTATTACAGAGCATTTCTCTGTGCAAGGCTGTGCTAGGTACTTATCTCCATCAATCTTCACAGCAACTCAGGAAAGTCACTCTTTTATATGTAAAGAGACTGAGACTTAAGTAATTAGCCCCAAATCACACAGCTTGTAAGTTGGGGGCAGGATTCAAATCCAGATCTGATTGATTCCAAAGGTCCTGGAGAGAACCCAGGATGACACCAAGCCCTGCTTCTCAGACAACTGAGTAAAATGACAACCATCAAGATAAGAAATCTACGAGCAGGAGCAGTTTCAGGGGTGCTTGGTTTGGGAGAGGTTGAATGAGGTCCCTAATGACATCGTCTTTGTTCACTATGTATCTGCAGTGCCTAGAACAGAGTATGGCTCATAGTGGGTTCTAGGTCAATACCGGTCAAATGAATACATTATAGGAAGATGTGCAGTGGGCAATGGAAAATTCACCTGTGAGCTTTAAGAGAAAGATGGGACTTGAAGACAGAGCTTTGAGAAGCATTAGCATAAGGGAGAGTAGATGATGATATGATTCAGAAAGAGCTTTGTAGCAACAATGAAGAGGTGAAAGGTAAAAGGGGTGAGAACCAGGGATAGTGCCTGGGGACACTTAAGGTGTGAGCCAGGGAGAGGCACCAACAACAACAAATTTTAAGAAGAAGTTGTCAGACAGGAGCTACCATCTGTTTGAAATGGAAGAAGTTGGCAGACAGATCAATGAGGATGAGATTGGAACGAAGCCGGGGCATTTGAAAATCGGGTTTGTGATTGGCAACATTGGTAGGAGAAGTTTTGGCAGAATGATGGAGGCAGGATGACCGATGCAGAAGGTTGAGAGGGGTATCAGATAGATAACTCAGTAAGAAAGCTTTCAGCTGCAAGTAACAGAAAATTTAACTCAAAGTGGCTTAAAAACAGGGGATTATTTATGTCAGATAACAAGAAGCCAAGAGATGAACAGTGCAAGGGAGGGTTCAGGACGTGATGATGTTGGGACTCTGCTTGGCTTTTCTCCAATTCTCTGGATGTTTCATTCATGGCCCCAAGCTCCAAGTCCTTGCAAGACAAGTTCCTAAAGCAGATGGGGTAGGTGGGAGTTTCTCTGTGTGTGTCTCTCTTAGATCAGGAAGGTGCATTTCCAGAAACCCCTAGCACACTCCCCCGACATACTAACGTCCAGGAATGGGTCACATGACTGTTCACGCCTGCAAAGGAGGTAGGAAAAGCAAGTTTCCAGCAGTTTTAGGCTTATAATGAAATCGGGCTTGCTGGGGAAGACAAAGCGTGTTGTGAAATAGCCTTTGAGTAGATCACGGGTGTCTGCACTAGGAGTAAAAGGGAAGTGGGGGACTAGCACTGAGTCCCTGGGTGGTGCTAGTGGTTTACGTGCTTGGCTGCTAACCAAAAAGTTGGAGGTTTGAGTCCATCCAGAGGTACCTCAGAAGAAAGGCCTGGCATTCTACTTCTGAAAAATCAGCCATTGAAAACGCTATGGAGCATGGTTCTAGTCTGACACACATGGGGTCACCATGAATCAGGGTTGACTCATTGACAACTGGTTGAGTGGACTAGCACACATGCTTTTAAGGAGAGAGTTTCAAAGGAAAGAACAAAGACTGGGGAGTTGCTAAGTGGAGCAAGGATACTTTTAAGACCAGGGGTTTTGACAGCTACACTGTGTGGCCTTCCTTTTACTCAGTTTCGGATCCGTTGCCGTCAGGTCGATTCTGACACACAGCGGCCCTATAACACAGAGTAGAACTGCTCCACAGAGTCTCCAACGAGTGGCTGGTGGATTCCAAATGCCGACCTTTTAGTTAGCAGCCAAGCTCTTAACCACTGCACCACCAGGGCTCCCTCTGTTTCTAGGACAGAGGAAAATAGATGACAAGGAAATGTTTCCCCAATTCATCCACAACATGCTGTCCACATCTCAATCTTTCTTTACAAGAAGTATCATGGAGAATGACAAAGAAGCCACCACTAGTTATGACTATGATTATGGTAACCACTAAGGAATTCTGTTGTTATTATTAGTTGCCGATTCCGACTCATGGCAACCTCTTGCACAGAGTAGAACTGTGCTCCATAGGGTTTTCTAGGACCTTATAAAAGTTGAATTTTTCTTTATTCACAGGGTTGAGCAAGATGGAACATCAAACGTCGAGTCCCATGTACGATTACATCGATTACAGTTCATCGGAGCCCTGCCAAAAAATTGACTTGAAGCAAATTGCAGCCCAGCTCCTGCCCCCGCTCTACTCGCTGGTGTTCATATTTGGTTTCGTGGGCAACATGCTGGTCGTCCTCACCCTGATAAACTGCAAAAAGCTGAAGAGCATGACTGACATCTACCTGCTCAATCTGGCCATTTCTGACCTGCTGTTTCTTCTTACCCTCCCGTTCTGGGCCTACCATGCTGCAAATGGATGGGTCTTCGGGAATTCAGCATGTAAATTATTCACTGGGCTGTATCACGTTGGCTATTTTGGTGGAATCTTCTTCATCATCCTCCTGACAATTGATAGGTACCTGGCGATCGTCCATGCTGTGTTTGCTTTAAAAGCCAGGACGGTCACCTTTGGGGTGGTGACAAGTGGGGTCAGCTGGGTGGTGGTTGTGCTTGTCTCTTTACCAGGAATCATCTTTACCAGATCCCAACAAGAAGAGTCTCATCATATTTGCGGCCCTGCTTTTCCAGTAATATGGAAGAATCTCCATACGATTATGAGGAATATCTTGAGCCTGGTGCTGCCACTACTTGTCATGGTCATCTGCTACTCGGGAATCCTGAAAACCCTCCTTCGGTGTCGAAACGAGAAGAAGAAGCACAAGGCCGTGAGGCTTATCTTTACCATCATGATTGTCTACTTCCTTTTCTGGGCTCCCTACAACATCGTCCTTGACCTGACCACCTTCCAGGAGTTCTTTGGCCTGGATAATTGCAATAGCTCTAACAGGCTGGACCAAGCCATGCAGGTGACGGAGACTCTTGGGATGACGCACTGCTGCATCAACCCCATCATCTACGCCTTCGTCGGGGAGAAGTTCAGAAGGTATATCTCAGTGTTCTTCCGAAAGCACATTGCCAAACACCTCTGCAAACAATGTCCAGTGTTCTATGGGGAGACAGCAGATAGGGTGAGTTCAACTTACACCCCATCCACTGGGGAGCAGGAGGTCTCGGCCGGTTTATAAAATGAGGAGCCATTTGCTTGTTACTTTTCAAAGGAAAAAAATAAACTGCTCTTAAGGAAATCAATCTGTGTATAATAAGAATCCTTAAGGGTTTGTCGGAGAATAAAAACGTGTGAAGCAGGTGCCCTGGAACCTCTGAGTTGTGTGTCCCAAGACAGACTCATGACACACTTTGTATATATAGCATATGCTCAGGGAATATTCCAGAACAATCCCAGGTAGAGGCTTTGACTCTCCGGCAAGCTCACCTCAGTTCCTGGATGATGCTGCATCCCCTGTGTTTATGCTTTTGCCAGCCTACACCATTTCATCGTTCTGTATCTGTTTCTATCAATCTCTTGCAATCAAGGGTCCAGTTGGAAGAGATGAGGAGACGGAGAAAGCCACAGGGTGAATGGGAATGAGGGTGAGTGGGTCAGGGCCAAGTGCGAGAAGGTGGGAGACGTGAGCACGGCTGAGCCTGGGCAAGTATGAAGGTAAGGGCTTCAGTCACACAACCAACCAGGAAGCAGTACCGACCCTCAGCCTCATCTCCCACCTGTAGTTAACTTTGTAGACTTTGCCAGGTCATGGAGAGCTTGGGAACTGTATTAACTTTCCTGGAATTTTGGTTGGGTCCGATGAACTTCTTGTGTGTAAGTGCATGACACACTTTTGCTTTCCTACCGTTTATTTATGACAATCATGAGTCAGAATCAACTTGATGGCAACTGATCTGGTTTACTGGTTTCATGACAACCACACACTCTACATTTGAAATCTATTAAATGCCCCGTCCCATTACTCACATATTTTTTAGGCCTTATCCCCCATAGAAAAATTTATGTCAAATTTTTGTTTATGAAATATTGCATAATCTATGATCAACTGAAAAACAAAACAAAATAAAAACAGCTTGTTTGGTCCTCTCGGGGAAAGGGGAAGGCTGGAAGAAGTGAGTGTGAGAAAGAGGTGGAGAAAAAGGAGTCTGTCCATCAGGAGTGGAGGGGCTGCATCAAGAGGACAGGGGTGTGTGTGAATGTTTGCAGAGTCGGCCAAGAGGAGAGAGCAGGAAGGATGAGTCAGAACCACGGAAAAGCCTGGTGACTTTGCACCTGAACCATGTTTGTTTCGTTGTTGCTGTTCCCTGCCTTCCTGCTCCTCTTGCCTCCTTTTTATTTCACCACGGCCTTTATCACATAACTCTCGGCCATAGATCACCCTACTCCGAAGTTCAGTTTGTGGATGTCCAGGAGTGCAGAGAGGGGAGAATATGAAGGAAACTGGAGCCAAAAATCCCTTGGTAGGCAGGGAGACAAGAATCCATCAGTGGGGCCCTGGGGCCTCTCCTCTGGGCAGAGAAGGAGCCTGGAGCCTCAACTGGCAGGAAGCCCTTTCTTTGGAAATGATTTACTAATCACACATCTGGCCTCTGAATCTCAGTGTCTAAATTACCAGGAGGCTGGGCTAAATGAGGAAGATTCTAGATGGATTTGAAAAAAAAAAAAAATGTTTTCCAAACTATCTTTCAAGGCCTTATTTTTGGATAGAGGCTTAGAATTCAGATCAAACAGCGAAACAGCTACCTTGTCTCTGGAAACAGTAAAAATAAAATTAAAGCTGATAATTGCAACCTGCAACTGGTAAGGTCTCATTTTGAAGAGTTACTGTTATGCCCAGCCTGAAAATATGGTATTAGTTACAGAGAAAAATCTGGAGGAGCTTAAAAGTTGGGAGTGTGTGGTGTGTTTGGAAGACTGCTGATTCAGAGTAAATAGTTACTCGTCTACAGGGAGTTGGAGGTCCATGATCTGTGGGCTTGTTAGCTCATGCAGATGTAGCTTCGTAAATAATGTTGTTGGGATGCCAGCACACGTTCCACAACCATCACTTCAACTGTTTCTTTCTTCCCTTAGGCTTGCTGTCAAACACATTTTTGGTACCGCTCTGAAGCCATGAACTTAAACATATTTGAGTGCTTCACTGTTTTGCAGTTATCCTTATTGATGCTCAAATTGTCCTGTATTTGACCAGTGGGAGCCCCTCAATCAAGTTGGCTCCTAAATCAAAGCTTTTGAGAAGCTCACTTAAGTGAGGAGCTGAAGACTCCCTTCTTGTTGGAGCCAAGTTAAGAATACTCATACATGCTAGCAGTGTGTTTCAGAGCTGACACAAGCAAGGAACATGAGCTTCTGGAGCCAGGTAACTTGGGAACTAGAAGTTATTATGGTTCTACTTTCCTGCCACATAGTTAAATGTGGTTTCAGAACTGGGAAGGAAAATAGCTTCACCTTCAAACGTATGTATTATCTTAACAAATACATTACATTTTGTTTTGATGATAATAAAATGTAAATATTGTTTGAAAAGCTATGATTTGAAAAATAAATTAGTGCTCTAATTATATTGTTTAAAAACTGTCTATTTTGTTATACTCTAGTGTGATAAATTTCTTATCATTTACAACTTGTCATTCCATCCCCTGTGTGATAGTACGCGTCTCCCCTTGCCATGTGACTTGTGGTGTGCCCAAACACTGAACACTCTTCTCCACGACAGCCACCAAAAAGAAAAGATAACTATTGCCACGGAGCTGATCTCAACTCACAGGGACCCCGTGTGTTACAGAGCAGAACTGTTTCATATGGTTTTCTTGGCTATAATCTTTATGGAAGCAGATCGCCAGGTCTTTCTTCCACAGCACCACTGAGTGGGTTTGAGTCGCCAACCTTTAGCCTAGTGGTTGAGCACAACTCTTTTCCACCAGCCGGGGACCAGAATGGGAGCACAGTGACATCGTCTGCCTCATTCAATCAGAAGCTTTCCAAGTGGATGGCTGAGCCTCATGCTCTTCCCTGCTCAGCCACTGGGAAGGCTCTTTTCAGATCACAGCTCCTCAGCTCAGGTGCCTGAGTACAGAGCCAGGGACAGAGCAACAGCACAGCCATGCGTAACGGGAGGAAAGTGTCCGCGTTCACTGTTATAAGGCCCTGAGTTGGGGGTTGTTGGTTACATAGCACAAAAGCTGACTAGTAGATATGGTATATAGTGACCTTATAAATAAAATTTGGAAAAGTTATCTATTTGCTTTTTCATCATGAAATTCAATACAAGCAACACATCTGAGGATCTACCATGTGTCAGACTGGGATGGGTCCGTAAAGATGGACATGTTAACGCCTGTGCCCTTCAGAAGCTCCCAGTCCCAGGACTGCTGACCGGGGTGGGGGAGAGTGGTGTAGCCATAAGACACAATGCACTGTGTGGAGCACAGGAGTAAAGCTCTATGGGAAATTTTTTAGAGCCCAAAGGAGAGGATATTTCTGCACCACAGTAATAATAGCTACAGCGGGCTCTTTTTGCAGCCAAAGAAACTGCCATTCAAAAGTTGCCAACTGTCTACATTTCTAAAAATTAAAACCTCAAGTCTCCTTTATTCTGGGGAGAACATTTGAGTGGTCTGTTTGAATTAAGCAGATGAAGGTAAGGAAAGTCCATTATTCCAAGGGTTGGGTGTCATAAGATGGTTTTTGATGGAGGAGGGCTCACCGTGGCCCGCCCCACCCCACCTTCCTTGATCTGGGATGCTCGAAATAGCTGGGGACGTTTGCAGAATTTTACAAAGAGGCCCTGCAGCTTCCTGGGAGTAAGCCAACAGGACTCTATCCTTTCCCTTTTGCTTTTAATCATTCTTAAAACTTCCCTCACAAATTAAAATGGCCTCAGATGTGATGAGCCAGCAAGAAAGACCACCAAGGATCACCAAGGGGAAACCTCACCATGAAAGAAGAATCTAGGCTGTGACCTGAACTCAGCAAGGTAGCCCACGAATTTAGGTGAGAATAGTTCTGGGTGAGGTGAGAGCTTGAGGTAGGAAATTTCTTCAGATGTTGCCGAGTGACCACCATGTTTGTATCTGTGGGAAAGAGATAGAGAGAGAGAACAACAGGTGGTACAGCGAAAGGCCTGTCGCTAGGGCAGGTCTGGCCTGGGGGGCATGGTGAGATCCCAGGCTACTTCCTCCCCTGACTTGAGAAGCTCTGCCAGCTCACAGCCTAGCAAGCAAAGGTAAGGCATTGATTAATGTCTTATTTTGTCACTATCCCTATACAACCTCCAAATGTAATCAGTTCACAATATGAAATTGTTTTATTTCTCTCCAATAATTATTTCACTAGGGCCTAAGGGTTGACTGGATTCCAGAGGGCTGTGTATAGAGGAGGGGCATGTTCTATTCCTTCATCCCCCTCCCACATCTCCCTTCCCAGCCCTTGCCCAGTGGTTGGCCTCAGGGAAACCTCCTGCCCGTCCCTCTCCTAGGCATGGGATGACAGTGAGAGCAGGGGAGGAGGGCTAGGAAAAGGACAAATGGATCTTTATCTAAGGGGCCCAGCAGTTAAGCACTTGGCTGCTAACCAAAAGGTTGGTCATTCAAACCTACCCAGAGGTTCTGCAGGAGAAAAGACCTGGCCATCGGCTCCCATAAAGATTACAGTTTAGAAAACCCTATGCAGCAGTTCTACTCTGTCACATGGGGTCACGATGAGTCAAAAGTAAACTTGACATCACCTAACAATAGCAGCTTGAACCGGCTGCTGATGCGGTCCACTTTGTGTTGGCCACAGGGCCCCAGTGTGGCAGGCACCTGGGTGGAGTGGTGCTTGTGTGGTCACTCAGAAGGACTAAGGCTGTGGGGACTCCCACTCCCACTTCCTAGACATGTGTTAATGAAAAGCAAAAAAAGAGGGAGGAGGAGGAGAGAAACAGAGGAACAGGAAAGCAAATGCGGACTACACCTGAGAACAGATGAACAGGAGCAAAGGGATGTGGTGGAGACACAGTGACCATTAAATCATGCAAATCCCCTTTGTGACAAGACATTTGTTAACCAGAAACTAGCTCAGGGTTTATCTCATGCAAAGAATTTAACTTTCAGTAATTTGTGTTGCTTCCTGGGAGATAGTTCTAAAACTTTAGAATGTCATGAGGAGTTGCGGTGTCCTTATTACTTTAAAAACTCCAGACTCTACACCTGAGGGTTTGTGCAAATGAACGGGGGTGCTGGCCAGGCCACAGAGACCACCTAGTAGAGATCACCTAGTTAGCTGATCTCAGTAGTGAGGGAGGAGTCAACTAATCATGTTAAGATTAGCCAATGGTTAATTTTCCACTCTGTTTCCTCCCTTCCTCCTTAAAGGAAACTGTGGTGGCCTAGTGGTTAAGAGCTATGGCTGCTAACCAAAAGGTTGGCAGTTCAGATCCACCAGGCTCTCCTTGGAAACCCAATTCTACTCTGTCCTATATGGTTGCTATGAGTTGGAATTGACTCGATGGCAACGGGTTTGTTTTTTTGGGTTTTTTTTTTTCCTCCTTAATACCTCATTGTAACTGGTTTGAAACAGGCTGTCCAATGTTTTCAGAGCGGACAGTCTCCCTGGGTACGTACTGATTAATTCCTTGAGTAAACCCCATATGCTTTAATGTCTTTGTGCTTTGATTATTTTTGAAACGTGTGAGATCTCTCCTCAGATCAACTTCCCAGCTCCTCCCCGTACCCCCCAGCTGCTGGGATCAGCTCACCCAGACAGTGGGATCCAGGTAACTGTTCCAGCCCAGTTACCTGCATTTTATCCCCTTGGCGCAGGGGCACACTCACATCCTTGGGACAGCCTTGCTGCCTCACTTTCGTGCTCTGTGACCGCCCCATCCCCTCTCTCCAACCCGTTTTCCTTTGCTCATCTATCTGCTGCCTAACGATGCCCCACCCTGGAATGAGGTGCTGGCCTTCCCTGCTTACTAGCCCCTAGTCCTCAAGTGATTCTCTGAGAGCCCCCTCCCTTGGCTTTGACAGAGGAGTGTCACCCTGCTTCACATCAATCCTACCCACTCCTATGACCCTCCCTCCCCTGCTTGTCTCTTTATACAAACTGGTGTGGAAGGAGTTGCTGTGTGGTGATCGATGATTGGGCACAAGGCTGGTTCTGTCACCTCTTCCTAAGCCCTGGGAGAGGTGTCCGACCCCAGGTGTTGGTGGTTTTCTTCAGAATGTGGAGTACTTACTTAACACCTTTTTGCCCTGAGCGCTTGGCCCTGGTTGCCAGTTCTGGGGCACCCGGAAAAGTCCCAGATAATATCCTGTTATGCATAGAGCTGAATATACAGCGGCCGGTGTGATCTCACCCACTGAAAATCACAGTGGTCTATTAAGAACCTAAACTGGTACCTTAAAAAAAAAATAAAGCCAGTTGCTGTCAAGTCGATTCCAACTCATGGCGACCCCATATGTGTCAGAGTAGAACTGTGCTCCATAGAGTTTTCAATGGTTAATTTTTGGAGATAAATCACCAGGCCTTTCTTCCTAGACCATCTTAGTCTGGAAGCTCCACTAAAACCTGTTCAGCATCACAGTAACACGCAAGCCTCCACTGGTGCTGCACGTGAGATGCATTGACCAGGAATTTAATCCAGGTCTCCTGCATGGAAGGTGAGAATTTGGGCTCTGCTAGTTACGGGAGCCCTGGTGGAGCAGTGGTTAAGAGCTCAGCTGCTAACCAAACAGTCAGCAGTTCGAATCCACCAGCCACTCCTTGGAAACCCTATGGGGCAGTTCTACTTTGTCCTGTAGGGTTGCTAAGAGTCAGAATTGACTCAATGGCAACAGGTTTGGTTTGATTTTAAAATATAGTTATGGCATTATGTTGAATGAAAGAAGCCAGACACGTAAGAGAACAGACTCTGTGATTCCATTTGCAGGAGTTAGAGAACGGTTCATCTAATATGTGATGCTAGAGGTCTGAGTTACCTCTGGGAAGGTCACAAGAACATCATCTGGTATAATAGGAATATTCTCTGTTTCAACCTGGGTGGTAGTTACATGGGTGGATGTGTATTAAAACTGCGCCAAGCTGTACACCCAGGATTAATGCACTTTGCTGCATCTAAGTTATACTTTAGCATCTTGGTTATCTAGTGCTGCTATAACAGAAATACCACAGGTGGATAGCTTTAACAAACAGACGTTTATTCTCTCACAAATTAGGAGGCTAAAAGTCTAAATTCAGGGCATCAGCTCCAGGGGAAGGCTTTCTCTGTCGGCTCTGGAGGAAGGTCCTTGTCATCAATCTTCCCCCGGTCTAGGAGCTTCTCAGCACAGGGACCTCAGATCCAAAGGACACGCTCCCTTCCTGGTTCTTCATTCTTGGTGGTAGGAGGTTCCCTTGTCTCTCTGCTTGCTTCTCTCTTTTATATTTCAAAAAGATGGATTCAAGATACAACCTAATCTTGTAGCTTGAGTCCTGCCTCATTAACATGACACCTCTAATCCTGCCTCATTAACATCATAGAGGCAGGACGTACAGCACATAGGAAAATCACATCAGAAGACAAAATGGTGGACAATCACATAATACTGGGAATCATGGCCTAGCCAAGTTGACACACATTTTTGGGAGACACAATGCAATCCATAGCACTCAATCAAAAAATAACATTTAAAGAACTATATTTATAAACAATTTTTAATAAGATAGACAAATGCTTATACTTCAATGTTTAGCAAAAAAGAAAGAAAAAAAAACAGCATACAGAATGGTATCCATGTGAAAACAATTGATCAAAATAGTATGCATGGGGAAAGTTCTGGATTGAACATAATGCATGTTAATAGGATTGTTTTAAGGTGGTGAGAGTACAGCTGTTTATTTTTACTTCCTATTTTTCTGTTTTCCCCAGTTTCAGAGAATAAGCATGTATTGGTTTTATAATTAGACATTTGCTTTAAAAAATAAAAGATTCATTTGCTACTTTTACAGCCCTCTCGCTGTTGACTCTTACTGACCTAGAGTCAGCTCGAGCCCCAGGTATTTTCAGATGAGCTGCTGTCAGGCAGGGCTGCAGCTCCCTGTGCTCACGTAGTTGGCCCTTCGAACCCAAGCTAGTTTCTGAGCAGTGGTCAGAGATGGGAAAAAAGGGTGAAGTAACTGTTGGAATATGGGCTCAATGACTGGACATGGCGCCTAACCCAAAGGCAGCCGCCTAAATCTGCCCCAGTGGAGACCTGGCATGAGACTCTTCCAAGATGAGCATAGAACCAAGAATGACCAACTGATCAAAAGATCATTTCTCATGGGGAGGTTGAATGCAACACATATAATAATGAGAGCCTACTAGTTCACGTGATCTGGGGGGCCAGGGGGAAACAAAGCAAAAGGAGAAGCAGAGTCCGGGGAGCTAAGTCATAAGCATGGTAATCGGCTAGTTTTTGTTTGGGTTGCTGTATCTGGAATGTTTCATTTATTAAATGCATGCGTTTGATAATGCATCAAAATATTCCACACATCTTTGGGGTGAACCCCCATTCCCAGGAGTGACCCGAACTCATCTCTATACCTAGAAAGTCTTTCAGCCTGTGAAACGTGACACTAATTGTCCCCAGTGTGTATTTTCCAAACCAACTTGGCCATGGAGTCACTTAGTATTTAAGGTGGAAGCCACCTTAGGAACCCCAGGTCTAGCCCGTCACTTGGCAGATGAGGAAATGGAAGCTTAGAGAGGGAAAGGTGTTGCCCAAAGTCACATAGAGAGTCAAAGGCATGGTCTGTGTGACTGAGTCTGCTCCACTACTCCACACTGCCCTCTGGGGGTGGGCATGCCTTCATGTCCTCCTCCACCCCACAACAGACACACAGAACACAGCACAAAGCCGCGCTTCACGTGGTGAAAGAAAGAGCCAACCATGGTCACCATCAGAAATACAACATTTTGAACTGGGTTGAACTGGGTCCTCACACTTCCAAAAATCACATCCACTCATAACCTCAAAGTATGACCTTATTTAGAAATAAGGTCTTTGCAGATGTAATTATTTAAGTTAAGCCGAGGTCATACTGAATGAGGATACTCTAATCCAACCACCCTAGTGTCCTTCTAAGAAGGACATGTGAAGACACAGGAGACTCAAAGGGGAGAAGGTCATGTGACGAGAGACAGAGATAGGAGTCATGCAGCTGCAAGCTAAGGAACAACGATTGATGGTAACCACCAGACGCAAGGAGAGAGGCAAGGAAGGATTCTTCCTAGAGCCTTCAGTGGGAGCAAGACCCTGCCGACATCTTGTTTTGAACTTCCAGCCTCCATAACCGAAAGAATGAATTTTTGTTGTTTTAGGCCACCCAGTTTGTGGTACGTCATTAGCGCAGCCATAGGAAACTAGCGCACGTTTGTCCAGCAGTATCTGAGAGTTCCACACAAGTGCATTACCAGTGACCAGAAGCCTGCTCTTCAAAGGACCAAAATTGTATTCATGTTGCCTATTTTGTGTGAAATTTTACACTAATTTATTTGTTACCCATTTTGTGTACTCTTTCTAGAGCATACATTTCTCTGCTTTGAACAGCCCCCTGAGGGCTGCTGTGTGCATACATCCTCAAAAGGCCCTACACTTGTTATATCATTCAATCTTAACCACAGACTATCGAGTAGGGTGTTTGTTTTTGTTTTTTGCCCCCGTTTTACAGATACAGAAACTAAGGCTTAGAGAGGTTCAATGACTTAGTCAGTCAAGCAGTAAATAATGAAGCTGGGTTTCAACCCAATAGTGAGACTACTGGGTCCAGTTCCTCATCATTGGCTCTTGAATTGCACGTACAGGATGAACGTGAATATTTTCTCAATGAGTCACTGTCCTTGGTATGATCACCAGTTACTGGACTCTGTTATGACACAGACAGATGCCCTTGCACGGGGTGAGTCTTGATGATTGGGCTATTTCTGTGCTTTTCTGATGTTGCCCTAGGAGTCACTGCTTACTATTCTCCAAGCACCAACGACTGACTTCACCCTTTCAGCTCCTAGTTTGCTGATACAGTCAGTCCTCTTTATCCGCAGGTTCCGCATCTGCCGATTCAACCAACCAAGGATAGAAAAAAAAAGTTCCAAAAAACAAAACCTGAATTTGCAGCTCTCTGAGCACTGCGCTGAATGCATGCAAATGAAGGGATGTGTAAGCATCCCCTGCTGTAGCCTCCCGCTGTCTCACAGATCCTCAGTCTCTCTCCAGCACTCGTTGTTTGAGCGTTGTTCACCTCGGGGCTCATTCCTTCACTGCTTGTGTTGTGTGCATCCTTTGTTTCTGTGAAAAATGGGCTCCTAAAAAGCAATGAAGTGGTCAAAGCTATTCCTCCAAGGCTACGTGTGAGGGGTTGAGGAGAGCGAGAGGAAGGAGTGTCAGGCTAGGAAGGGATGGCTGGCCAGCTCTGTGAAGCACTCCAGCCTCCAGAACTTCAAGATTGCAGGCAGATCAGCATCACCTGATGCCCGGGCAGTGTCATCGTCCCCAGAGGAGCTCAAGAAACTCATAGAAGAGAAAGGCTACCTTCCAGAGCAAGTCTTTGATTGTGATGAAACAATTATTTACGTTTAGGTTGTATTAGGCATTGTAAGTAATCTAGAGATGATTAAAGTATACGGGAGGCAGTGCAAAAGTTATATCCAAATACCACACCATCTCACATAAGGGACTTGAGCATCCGAGGATTTTGGTATCCATGGGAGTCCTGGAACCAATCCGCCATGGATACTGAGGGACAACTGTACTAATCTGCTTTAGACAAGGATCCCAGTGAATCAATTTTGTTAGGATTTTATCTAAAATAAACTCTAAGAAAGGACTATTGAATGAGTAACTAAGAGTTTGATGTTTATTGAGTGTATCAAAAAACAAAACAAGAAAACAAAACTCATTGCTGTTGAGCCGATTCTGACTCATAGAGACCCTACAGGACAGAGCAGAACTGCCCCCAGAGGGTTTCCAAGGAATGGCTGGTGAATTCAAACTGCCAACCTTTTGGTTAGCAGCCAAGTTCTTAACTACTGTGCCATCAGGGCTCCTACTGAGTGTATATTATGTGCTAAATGCTGAACATGGATGCCTCATGTAATCTTCCCAAGAAGCCAATGAAGCAACTGTTATTCAGCCCATTGCGCAGATGAGGAAGCTAAGAGTAGAGCTAGGCTTCAAACTCAGGCAGTTTGACTGCAGAGGTTACTTGCTTAGCCCCTGCATTAGGCTGCCTCCGTAGATTTGGGGGCATATAATTTTGCTGTTTGGGGGCCCCTTTGCCTCCCCTTAAATCATAAGCCAAAGCTCCTTATTCTACAGAAATGAAAGCCCAGAAAGGGGTCTTGTGGCTCAGGAAGGGCCAGGGGAAACCTAGGCTCTGCTGTATTCTCAGCTTTGATGTCAACAGCTGAGGTTTTAGATAAGTAACCACCAAGAAAGCTTGATGTGACTGCACGCAGTAGCATCACATAATTCTGAACTTGACCGTATACTTCTGCCAATTGCTGCCGACTTCATGTTGAAAATTTCTCATAGTTCCAAACAGATGTGTCTTTGGAATCAGAACCCTGTCACTTATATATCCAGACTGGCAAAGTGTCAGCACTCATAAGTGCTGTCTGGTTTGGAGGGCTGCAAAATGGTGACTGTTTAGGGGGAAAATTCATAATGATGTGCCCCACTAGACACCCAGTCCCAGAGAAAGATGGATAAACTTGTTTAGCTCACAGGCGAAACTGTAGTTTAAACCTTCCAGACAACCAGATGTTTTTGTTAAGAGGGAAAAATAGTTGACTTTTGGAAAAATGAAAGTTTTAGACTAAATGGCTGTCGGTGTTCTTCTAGTTCTAATACCCTTTCTTTCTTTCAATTTTCTAGCACAGTCTGTGTAGTTGGATGAGCAGAGAACAAAAGGAGGCGCATGAATTAACTTTCAGACTGAAGGTCTACTCTCTAGCCTATTTTAAGCTCAATTTACAGAAATAAAGAACTGCCCTTTGATTTTTTTTCCTGCAGTATACTTATTCATTAGAACTCCGCCCTCCTTCAGAAGAAACTGAGCATTTCCTATTTTTCTGCTGTCTATATGTTTGATTTGCACAGCTCAGCTGGCCAGAGGAGCTGAGACATCCGTTTCCCTACAAGAAACTCTCCCCGGTAAGTCACCTCTTAGTCACTTTGCCTATTAGTTAGCTCGGCTTCTGGGATGAGTAAAAGTCTTGGCAGGAAACCCATAGAATACATTTGACAAATACCAGGTGCTCAAAGAACTATCTGAAAATATAATCTTTAAGATAAAGAACAGTCAGAATTTGGAATGAGCTTCAGTCTGTGATAAGATCAGAGATACAGAACATGATCTCAAAGGAAAGATTTTAAAGGGAGCCAAATTATTTTTAAAAAAAAGAAAAACAAAACCCTCAAAAGAAAGATTTTCTGAGAGATGGGTCTTTGCTGCAATCTTGGGAGAGATGATCTTCTGTTAAGGAGAACAAAAATCTCCTGCACGGGATGCCCTTTGAAGGCTGGCACAGCCCAAGGTTGGGTCTAAGCCTGTTCTTCTCTGTCTGTTCCTAAAAAAGGGGGAAGCTTAATAGTTACCCAAATTAATATTGAATTACCAAAAACAAATTCCCTTTAATATATCAATTCCAGAGCACAATTTTCTATGATTCCTTTTCTGGCTCAGAATTTAACGATGTTATTTTGTCTGGGTGCTTCTCCCGGCTGCCTAATCTAATCTAATCTAATCTAATTGGTACGAGGAGTTTGAGACTCACGAGGGCTGATCAAAGAAAACGCTCAGCTAAAGAAGTAAAAGTTATACCAACCTTTCTGACCAAGGACACAATAGAAGATTCAGGAGCGAATGGGAGAAAAATGTGGAACAAAACTCAAATTCCTAAAAAAAAAAAATCCAGACATATTGGACTGATAGAGACTAGAGGAACCCCTGAGACTATTGCCCTAAAATATACTTTGGACTTGGAATTGAAGCTATTTTTGCAGGTCACCTTTTAGCTAAGTAATAGATTGGCTTATAAAATAAATAATATCACCTGAGAGTAATGTGCTCCCTTACGCAACAACTATATGAGACCAAACGGTCAACATTTAGCCGCAAGCAAAGACGAGAAGGCAAGGAGGGGAAAGGAATCTAGATTAATGGAAACAGGGCCAACAGAATAGAAAAGAGAATACTGACACATTGTGAAAATTGTAACCAATGGAATGGAACAATTTGTATAAAAATTGTTAAAAGGGAACTTAATTTGCTGTGTAAACTTTCATCTAAAACGTAATAAAATATTGTTCAAAAAAATAAATGAGTAAAAGAAAGAAAGAAGTGAAACTTAAGAGGACTGGCTCAGCCACATGGTTATGAAAGGAAGAAACTAACCCAGAACGTATGCTATTTATTTTCTTGTTATGATAGATGTGTTTCTAAGGGTTATTAATTGTGGCAACACAGGAACGATGACAAACACGAACCCTAGAGAGAAGATAGGATGGCAATCTGGATTTTACAAATTGACTGTTGACTTCTATGACTGTCTCTGGGGGCTTGGGCATCAGCCCACTTCATTCTGACTACATGGAGGCACCAGGTTGAGGGTCGTGCTCTTTAGTTCCTTTTCCAAGGAGTGAGAGGCAGAGTAGAACTGCGTTCAAAATCGGTTGCTGACTAGCTGGGTAGCTTTCAGCAACTTATTCACCCTCTCTGCACCTAGGGTGGAGGCAAGGGTCCTTGTGTGCAAAATGGAAACAGTAATGTCACCTGATCCCTAGGGTGGCCTTGAGGATTAAATGAATGAATACGGGTGAAGCTTAGAACCTTGACCGCACTCCACATTAACAGTAGTACTAGCATGCTCTCTGCATGCTCTGTGGTCTAACTCAGGGAAGGCGAGACTGCAAGGCAATGCTGGAGTTGACTTGACTTGACTCTGTTCCTTGAAATTGTCATCAGCGCTTTGCTCCACATTGCTATAGAAAACTAGCAGATTAAATTTAGTGAGATGATGTTTTCTTGAATTTTCCCAACAAGCCAAGTTCTCCACCTAGTGGGCAGCACAGAGAAGCTAGCAGCAAACCTTCCCCTCACTGCAAAAGTTCAGCATTTGGCCAAAAAAGGGAGCTCAGTTAAATGTAGAATTCTACGTATCAAGCTGGAAACATAATGTATATCACGGTTTCTATTCATGGCAGACCACTACATACAACCAAAACTGTTGCCTTTGAGTTGATTCCAACTCCTGGTGACCCCATGTGTTGCAGAGTAGAACTGCTCCATAGGGTTTTCTTTGGCTGTAATCTTTACAGAAGCAGATCACCAAGCCTTTCTTCCATGGCGCTGCTGGCTGGGTTTGAACTGCCACCCTTTAGGTTAGTAGACAAGTGCACACCATTTGTACCACCCAGGGAGCTAAGGTACTTACATTCTGTTGTTGTTAGTTGTCATTTCTGACTCATGGCAACCCCATATATGCAGAATAGAACTGTGCTCCATAGGATTTTCAAGGTTGTGTCCTTTCAGAAGCAGATCACCAGGCAGATCTTCCAAGGCACCTCTGTAGGTGGGTTCCTTCGGCTAGTAGTTGAGAGCTTAGCTGAATGTGCCATCCAGGGACTCACATACATTCTGGGACCTTATAGAAGGTGACTTTTTCTTTCTTCGCAGGATTGAGCAAAATGGATTATGAAACGACAAGTCCGATGTACTACGGCATGGATTACAGTGCGTCGGAGCCCTGCCAAAAAATGGATGTGAGGCAAATCGCAGCCCAGCTCCTGCCTCCACTCTACTCGCTGGTGTTCATATTTGGTTTTGTGGGCAACATGCTGGTCGTCCTCACCCTGATAAACTGCAAAAAGCTGAAGAGCATGACTGACATCTACCTGCTCAATCTGGCCATTTCTGACCTGCTGTTTCTTCTTACCCTCCCGTTCTGGGCCTACCATGCTGCAAATGGATGGGTCTTCGGGAATTCAGCATGTAAATTATTCACTGGGCTGTATCACGTTGGCTATTTTGGTGGAATCTTCTTCATCATCCTCCTGACAATTGATAGGTACCTGGCGATCGTCCATGCTGTGATTGCTTTAAAATCCAGGACGGTCACCTTTGGGGTGGTGACAAGTGGGGTCAGCTGGGTGGTGGCTGTGCTTGTCTCTTTACCAGGAATCATCTTTACCAGATCCCAAAAAGAAGGTCGTCGTTATACATGCAGCCCTCATTTTCCATTAAGTGAGTATCATTTCTGGAAGAATTTCCAGACTTTAAAGATAACCATCTTGGGCTTGGTGCTTCCACTGCTTGTCATGGTCATCTGCTATTCGGGAATCCTGAAAACCCTCCTTCGGTGTCGAAACGAGAAGAAGAAGCACAAGGCTGTGAGGGTCATCTTTACCATCATGATTGTCTACTTCCTTTTCTGGGCTCCCTACAACATCGTCCTTGCCCTGACCACCTTCCAGGAGTTCTTTGGCCTGGATAGTTGCAATAGCTCTAACAGGCTGGACCAAGCCATGCAGGTGACAGAGACTCTTGGGATGACACACTGCTGCATCAACCCCATCATCTATGCCTTCATCGGGGAGAAGTTCAGAAACTACCTCTTGGTGTTTTTCCGAAAGCATATCGCCAAACGCCTCTGCAAATATTGTCCATCCTTCCAGCTTGAGGCTCCCGAGCGAGCAAACTCAGTTTATACTCGATCCACTGGGGAGCAGGAAATCTCTACAGGTCTGTGAGCTGGACTCTGTCATGCACATGGCTCAGCTACACACAGCCTGTGGGCGGGAGAGACTTTTTCAAAAGGGAAGTTACTGCCACAGAGGGCCTGAGAGTCACCCATCTCTTTGGCATCTCTTTTAAAAATATTAGATATTTAAGCCCATCCGTTCTAGAAAGCCTAATCAAAATACATTGATGAAATAGCAACCTTCTAATCTTCCCTCCACATACATCTACTTATTGGCAATCTCTTCCTTCACTGCAAGTATTTATTACAGAAAAAAAAGAAAAAAGTCCTTAGAGAATTGCTGATTCCTGAGTTTGGATACCTGAACAGGAATAACAAAATTAATCAAGAAATTTATTGGAGCACTTCTTGCCTTGAGTGAGCCAGTGTGCAGGTAATAAATATGCTTAACACAAGGTCCTTGTCCTGCCTTGGGGAGAAAAGTCATGAAAACCCTGCTAAGGAATAACATCTGCCACATGTGGTTTCCCCTGGAAGGTATATATGGCCCTTAAGCTCCATAGGGGTTCAGAGCCAGGTGAAAGCCTGCAGCCTGTGAGAGCTGGGAAAGCTTCTTAATGAAGGAAGGACTTGAGTTGGACTGTGTGTGATAGAGGAGCGGAAAGCAGAGCTTCAGGCTGAGCTGAAGGTTCTGCGTGAGCAAAGCTTGGCTAGGGGAAGACATGCGGCTGGTTGGGATGACCCTTGGGAAGAAGGGCAAGGCTGGATCACATTCCACCAAAGTTTGTGAGTGGAGCATGGAGATGCAGTGGCCAGTGTTGCAGAAGGCACGTTCCTGGGAAGGTGACTGATTAGGGCGAGGATCCCAGCAAACACTTAGGCCAGGATAAGGAGGGGTTCACTAGGGTGGAGGCACTGGGGATGAGAAGGGGAGTGTATCTGTGCAGCACTTTGATGCAGAGTCAGCAGGACTTAGGAGTGGATTTGGGTTGGAGGTGAGGGGCAAAGAAGAGACAGAAAGAACCCCTATCTTCAAGAGAGTGCAAGTTGAAGATACCTTTAAGGAGATATCCAAAGCGCTAGACTTATGAAGACGGGAGCTTGAGGTCTAGGGACACATTTTCAGTCAGATATGAGATCTAGGTGAGGAATGATCAGACAATGTTATGGGATGAATGGTGTCCCCATAAAATATGTGTTGGAATCCTAACCACTATACCTGTGAATGTAATCCCATTTGGGAATAGGGTTTTCTTCACTGTGTTAATGAGGCATATCAGCGTAGGATGTGTCTTAAACCTACTTTTGAGATATAAAAAGAGCAGATTAGACACAGAGAAAGCAAGCACAAGAGGGGGAAAGATAGATGTCATGTGGAGATCCCCAAGGAACCGAGGAACGCTAGGGCTAGAGAAGCTGAGAAAAGGACCTTCCCCCAGAGCAGAGACAGAAAGCCTTCTGCTAGAGTTAGCTCCCTGAATTCAGACTTCTAGCCTCTCAAACTGTGAGAAAATAGATTTTTGTTCATTAAAGCCATCCACTTGTGTTATTTTGTTACAGCAGTATTAGATAACCAAGACAGACAGTTCATTAAACTGCAGAGCTTTGTAGGTGCAGAGCAGAGTCTCCCAAGAGGCGAGGGAAGCCGGGATGACTAACATTCTGGCGAGGGAAGCCGGGATGAATAACATTCTGCCTGCACAGGACACACCAGTGTAGGTATCATTTTCTGGAGTCAACAGTGAGAGGCAAGGGGGAGAAGGAATACATTCATTTGGAAACAGGCAGCCTTGAGCTCTGTAAACCACAAAGAGTACAATATACCAACCTCTGTGTTTCAGGCTGAGTGTGGGGGCTTTAGATACTGATGCTTTCCAGAAGCCTTCTGCAGACAAACCCTGCCCAAACACTAAGGGGCTTGCTTGTTTCAAAGGGAGAGTTATAACTTCTTTTCTTTTTTTTTTTTTTTCTTGCAGTTGCTGGTTATATAATTTGTACGTACCTGAAATTGTTTTGAACTTTTGGGTAGCCATGACTGTCATAGTGAAGATTAGGTGGGGAATCATACAGGAGTGATACTCACTCAGGGGATTAAAGGTGTTGGAATAATAAGAGGTGTTACTGATTTTTCTCAAGCTCCAAAACATGAAGCTTGAGGTCTGTGGTTGTCTGTGCTAAGTGCATGGAAGATCTTTCTCTTTGTTCTTAAGGTTGTTGAGAGTCATAAGTAGCACATGACCCCAGTTTCTGGGTCAATTCAAATACATTCTGATGCCTTTTTCTCTACGTGTACATTCTTATGTGCATATAAAGTTACAAATGGTTTGATGGAAAATATACGTCTTATAAAAACTACCATCTAAAAATAATGTATTGTGTTCTTGTTCTTTGATTCACATGTACTTTTAGAGAATAGCGCATAAAACTGCAGAGCCTTTGTAAGTTCCAAACGGTCAATGATTACTTTAAAAACAAAGATGAGACGGTAAGGGGGCAGGAAAACCAGATTACTGGAAATGGAACAGTGGGAATGGAAATAATGACAATGCTCACAATTTGTGGTGTGAAGAATGTAATCAATGTCACCGAACAATCTGAGTAGAAATTGTTGAATGAGAACCTAATCTGCTGTGTAAACTTTCACAAAAAATGCAATAAAATATTATTTTTTTTTGAAAATTGTTCGTAAGTAGCTGTTTTGGAAAACTTCCTTGGGGGTGGGGAAAAATAAATATACAGAGAGAGAGAATGTAGTTCCTTCAAAATATTTTTAAAAGTTTGCCCTATCCCTGAGACAAATTGCTAGAATCATTTGTATTGGAAGATGATACCTGTAAAGGTATGGGGTTTCTGAGTAATTTAACCTGAAAACTTATTAATTTCACATTTAATTGTCCTACTTAAGCGAAAGAGTTGACATATTTCCAAAAAGAAAATTGATGTGTGTTTAAGCATATGTCATTTGTCTGTATTTGAAAATGCCGAAGACAAGTGTTAAAACAGGAACAGGAGTTGACAGATTCCTCTGAATGTGTGGGAACATTCACAAAGGCCACTGGTCAATCTGAAATGAATCCAAAAACAGATAAAAAGGAATAATGCAGTGATAGGTAATCATAAAATCACAAACCCCCTCTGGGATAAGACAACTGTGATAGCCATGAAGCCATTTAAAGTTTATCTTGTGCAATTTCAAGTGAATGGGGACCATAGCAACCACCTAGTAACCCGATGTCAGCTGATCTCAGAAAGGGAGGGCAGGATTTCAATCAATCCTGTTGAGACTAGACAATGGTTTATTTTTTCTGTTTCCTCCTCTTCCCATTAAAAGTCTCACTGTAACAAGCTTGCATTGAGCTGTTTGCTTTTTAGAAACAAAATGATCTCCCTCTATGCATACAGAATAGCTGCTCAGATAAACCCTATACACTTTAATTTATTGGTGCTTTGATTTTTCTTTTTCTTTTTTTTTTTGCACAATTAATGCAGTGGCCTGCCTTTTATCCCTAGTCCTGAGTTGCAGACACATGATATGTGAGGATGAGGTTGGTTGCTATAAAGGTTACTTTTCTTTTCTTTCATCTCAATCCCTCCAAAAAAATTGGCTACAATCCAGTGATGGTAATAGTAAACATCTGGGTGCAGTGCACGTGTCTCATATCCTGAGTGCCCCAGGCAGAGAGAATTCTAAAGCACTGGCCACGGTCACACTCGGAGATGACGCATGAGCAGAAGACAGATGGCAGAACTGGTTCTTAGGGTGGCCTCTCAATGACACTTGAAGGACTATCTTATATCCTTTTGACCAAAAGGTGGAATGAACCAAGGAAGGATGCGAGGGGGTGGGACTAGAATATAGGGAATGAATCAAAGAGAAGGGAAATACATTCCGTATGATGAAGACAGCCACCATGGGGCAGTTGGAATATGTCAATTCTTAAGGCTGGTGTCCAGGTACTCCTTATCCCCTTTCTATCTTATTAAAGAATAAATCTAATGTTAACATGAAGAAAAAGCTATCAGAGGTGTCTGCAGTCTTTCCAGGGCCTATCCCAACCTCTTCCTGGGCCCATTCCTTTACTCCTTGTTTTCCTGCATCTGGATCCTCTGAGCTCCTCCCTTGCTTTGAAGGTCCCTCCACTCTCCATCTCTTCTTTCCCTGTCCCTTGATTTAGGGAATAATATTGGAGTTATTATTCCCTGTCCTTAAGCATGAAGAATGTGACCCAGCTGGAGCTGGGCTCACAAGGGCTCACAAGGACTCACAAGGACACATCAACTGGGCCCTGAGGTGTAAATACAACAGCTAAGATAATCTTTTAGGGAACCTTTCACATAAGCCAATCAAACAGAACACAAAAGACTTTTCACTCTTACCTTTTTCTATTAGCATTTAGTAAATAGAAATTTGTTGAACCAGTGAAAACCCTCCTGACATTATAGGGTCGCTATGAGTCAGAATCGATTCTACACAATGGGTTTGTTTTTTTTTTTTTTGGTATGTTCTCGTGAGGATGTACTTATGGTGAGAATAAGCTATTGCCAGTCTTTTTTCAGTCATAGTGGTAATTTTCTCTTTTACACTGTTCATTGTTTCCAGGGTGTTAATGGCTCCCTGCTTTTCTAGCTTCTGATCAGTAAATAATGCCTTTCCAATAAGAAATAATGCATTGATGTGGTACTTTTCAAGAAAGTGGAATGCGTATAAGTTCTTCTTACTCTGCATTCAATCTTAGTGCCCAGTCATTGCTTCCATGTGTAGCAGTGTGTGACCAGTTCTGCAGTATTCTATGGCAGCTGTTTCTGCTTCCTAGCTGTTAGTACTGCTTTTATTATAATGAAGAATACGTAGTAGTGGTAATTTTCCTGAGATTCAAATTCCTTTAGTTTTATTTATTTTGCCTCTGAGTACTGCTTTTGCAGTAATGAAGACTGCATTGTAGTGGTAATTTTCCTGATATAAAAAAAAATCCCTTGGCTTTATTTATTTGGGTTGTAAGTACTGCTTTTGCAGTAAGGAAGAATGCATTGTACCATGTTTCAAAAAGTTTCATGAAAAATAATAAAAAGGATAAGAAAGAGACTAGAATAAAATGTGTGTGCAGTCATTGCCAGGTGCCTTCATATTTTATCTCATATTTTGCAAATTTTCAAGGAATAAAATTTAAAAATTTTTAAAAAAATCTATTTTATCATTGACTCATATTTGGCAGGATTTATGTCATCCGGGATCTGCTGGGATACATGTGATCCCAGATAATGGATATTGAAATCCATAACTCATAACAAAAATTCTGAACTGGTTCTTTAATCAGCATGCCTTCATTAGTGAAAACACATAGTATCGACAAAAAATTCACAGGAGAAAATAATTGGATCCTGAAAGGGTTAAGAACGCTGGACTATACTGCCCCCCTGTGGCCACTTTAGCAAAACAACAAAGCCCCCCTGCAGCCTGCCTTTCTCAGTCATTCTGTGTGCATTGTTCACAGAGAATATAAACTGAATATTTTTATACTCAGCAGTTTCATGTCTGTGGACAAGAAGTATTTCCACAGTGGCTCAGAGTGGATGATGTACAGCTCTGGTTGTTTCTGGAGGACAGGAGCAACATCAGTGAAGGACAGAGGTGGAACCTGTGGTAAAATGAAGGCCCCAACCTCCCGGGCAAGTCTCCACAGAGCCCTGGACTCACAGCCTCACAGCAAGGCCAGAAAAGTCTTTCTGTCAAAGCATTTTTCATAGTCCGTAAAATGCCCCGAGACCTTCCTACCTTTCTCTTCGTAATCCTGTGTGTCCATCTATGTGAAGCAATCAGATACAATTGGGATACAGGTGAGTTTCTTTTTTATTCACATTTTTCTTTCTGCGTTACCGTTAATGCATCCATTGGTTAAACCATCTTACAGAGCAGTATAATTTGAAGACAGATAGTTTCTTATTAGTTGCTCAAACACCTCACTTTACAGGTGAAGAGGAGAGCCCATCCCAATCCCCAGAGCTGACTGAGTCGGTCTGACATGGGTCTAAGCATCTGGTATGTCTTTAATTGCTCACAGTGCTCCCCATGAGCAGCCAATGGTGAAACACTGAGTAGGAGATGTGAGAGCAGTTCTAACTCCCATCACAATTGGCACCTGTGTTAATGTAGGGTCCTTGGGCCTGAATTTGGGATCCCTTGGAAACTCTATGGGGCAGTTCTACTTTGTCCTATAGGGTCACGATAAGTCTAATCAACTCGACAGCAACAGGTTTTTTTTGAGGTGGCACTGTGGTTAAAGTGCTCTGCTGCTAACCAAAAGGGGCACCAGCTGCTCTGTGGGAGAAAGAGATGGCAGTCTGCTTCCGTAAAGATTACAGCCTTGGAAACCCTATGGGGCAGTTCTACTCTGTCCTACAGGGTCACTATGAGTCAGAATTGACTCTATGGCAATGGGTTTCATTTTGGGTGGGGCCTGGAATTCATGAGGCCATGCTGATGGCAGAGTCCTTGGGTGGTGCAAACAGTTAACGCTGTCAAATGATAACCAAAAAGTTGGGAATTCAAGTCCACCCAGAGGAACCTCAGAAGACAGACCTGGTGATCTACTTCTGGAGAATCAGCCACTGAAGGCCTTGTGGAGCACAGTTCTACACAAGGGGTCGCCATGAGTCGGAATGAACAGCAGCTGGTCGTGGTGGTAGTGGACACTCATGGCACTGTCTTAATCTCTCCCGTACACTGGAATTACCTGGGAAGTTTTTGAAAAGTGACACTTGGGCCCCACCCCCGGCGATTCTGATTTAATTGGTCTGTGAAGTGTCCTACGGCTTGGGACTTTCAGAAGTTCTCCAGGTGATTCCAAGTGTAGCAAAGTTTGAGAACACTGCTTAAAGCATGTCAGACAACACCTAGACAGTGAGCTGTGCTAGAGCAGAGGAGCACCGTTGTCTGCAGAAGAGCTTACCCCACCTGGACGTGAGGAACACGTAGCTCGGGGAGAGTCAGAATTCAGTGACTCGATTTCCATAACAGAATGTTACGTCTGTCTTCCCCCAAGCTGGCTTTTAAAGCATATGAACCTGGACTTAATTGGCAATATAAAATATCTGTGTTTGAGGTTCCAAGTGTTTAGCTTTCATTCCTGTTTTTGGATTATGTCTTGATGAATCCTTTCCAGGTCAAAAGTAAACAGAATGGGGTGTCTGGTGCCCATGCTTAGCATGGCAATTCAAGAGAGAACAAGTCTTATGTATAAAAAAGTCCATCTGAGATGTTTTAGATTTAGATAGATTTTACTTATTTTGGCAAAAGCGTTCTCCTCGCCCACGTCTGTGTCCTTCTGGTAAGCCATCCCCTTTAACTCCGTCCAGTATAGCATGATTCCTGAAGAACTGGAAGCTGTGGCAGTCCATGGCTTCCCTGGGTAATGCAATTTTAATTCTACAGGAAAAATAACAAAGTTATCATTAAAACCACAACAGCCTGGCATGTGTTTTTGATGTGGCCAATGGCTACTGTACTGAATAGTACAGACCTGGCATATAGTAGATATTCAATAAATACCAGTATAATTTGGACTATAATCAGGGAGCTCTCGGTCTAAAATACTAAGCAAGTTACTTAATGCTTCTAAGCCTCAGTTTCCTCATCTGCAGTATGGGGCTAATAATAATACCTGCCTCATAGGTTTGTTTGGAGGATTAAATGAGAAACTGCATCTTAAGGGCTTAACACAGTGCCTGGCACATAGATGTTCTTATAGTTGTTAGCTGCTTTCATACTAATTAATCAGATTGGAATTGAGCTCCCCAGAAGAGTGCTCGTAAGTATGGAGGGCAATCCAACTCCCTTTATGCAGTGGAATAGAAGCACTGGAAGGCCTGGGTCAATAGAAGGGTCTTTGGGTAATAGTTGGAAAGGGCCTCACAACTTACAGTATTGTGTTCAATCTGTGTATCACCTGTTGAATGCCTCTCTGGTGGTGCAGTGGTTAAGAGCTTGACTGCTAACCAAGAGGTTCGCAGTTCGAATCCACCAGCTGCTCCTCAGAAACCCTGTGGGACAGTTCTATTCTTTCCTATAGGGTCACTATGAGTCGGAATCGACTTGGTCACAATTAACCTAATTAACCCCATCATAATTCTGGTCTGATATAGACTCTACAGCTCAAGACAAACTGAGAGAATGGGGGCTGCAGGCCAGCAGCCCACACCCCTCCCTCTGGGATTCACACAGGAGCATACACCGAGAAGAAACAAAGTAGGAATTAATGTGCTAAGAACTAGGCAAGCACTGAATACCAAAGAGAAGCTCTGGGAAAGCTCCATGGCAGACATGGCTTAGGTACAGTGTGCTTTCTTACCCACACCCATAATCTACACTTGGGACCCACACCCTCAGGTGTGCCTGTGGAAAAGGGGTGCAATAAATAGACCCCAAGTTTACACCTCCTCCAATGGAGGCCAGCAGGGTCAGGGTGTGAGAAGAATGGGAAGTGTCTTTCAACTGTCCCCTAAGAAGGGAAAGAGAACTTGGGTGGAAGTTCTGCCCTTCCTCTGAGCAGAAGCCGAAACATGGGGAGAGAGGAAGTGAGCGAGTCTCCCCAAAGCACTTCAGTTCTGCATTAACCTTTTACAGATCAACATTCAGCATTCATTCACTCAACAAACATTTACTGAGGACCTACTAGGTGCAAGACACCAAACTATGCCATGGAAGAGAGTCCCTGTCCTCATGAGATTCACTATTTAAGGAGAAAGGCAGGCATGTAAAGTTACACTGCTGTTTGAAAAGTGCAGAGAAGGGTAAGTTATCCCAACCCAAGGATACGGCCATTGGGAAAGGGATCCGGGAGGACGTACTGCTGCAGTCGAGTCCTAAGGGTGGCTTAGAAGTGACTTAGGTGGAGCATGGGAGAAGCAACAATATATACACTTGTGCAGAGGTGAAATAATGCAAACCCCAAGTCAAGGATGAGATAGAGAGATGACAGATAGATAGATAGACAGACAGACCAACCGACCGACCGACAGATAGACAGACAGACCGACAGACCCACCGACAGAGCAACAGACCGACAGACAGACAGACAGACAGATAGATAGGTAGGTAGGTAGGTAGGTAGATAGGTAGGTAGATGTTGTGAGTGTGAGTGTGAGTATGTGTGGTTATCCCTGTGCATGCATTCCTCCTGCAGGAAATCAGCAGCAGTGACTAGTACGGCAGTAAGGAGAGGATCACAAAGAGCCCACTCCAGCCCTCCCCTGGATAAAAGGGAGTGGGGAGTCTCCTCAACACAGTACTCATGTTCATTAACTATCAAAGATCCAACCTTCCACGTTCACTCATTAATTATTAACATTTACTGAATGACTACCCTGTGCAATTTCTATGTCAAGCCGTCAAGTGTAGATTTTATCCTACAGACCACAGGAAACCACTGCAGTGCTAAGCAAGAAAGTGACATGATCACACCAGCTTTGCTTTTTTCGAAAAATTATTCTGACCGTAGGACAAAAGGGAGAGACTGCAAGATGGAGCAGTGGGGAGTCACAAGCTCCCTCTAGTCATCCTTAACCAGGCCTGAGTGAAGGCAGAGGCACTGGGGTGGAGAGAAAGCAAGGATCACGTGGGTCCTGGGGATGAGGCTTCCATGAAGTAGTTATTTCCAAAAAACTGAAACTCACCTCTTTTAGCATAGCTGTTTTATAAAGAAAGACCTCTTAGGGGTACATAAATATTAACTGATGAAATTATGTGATGTTTGAGATTTGCTTTAAAGGTGAGGTGAGGGGGAGAATGTTGGAGGTATAGCTGAAACAAGGTTGACCATATGTTGATTATTGCTGGAGTTGGGTGATGGGTACGTGGAGATTTAACATAGTATTCTCTACCCATGCAATACGTGAACGTTTTCAGCCTTGAAAACCCTATGGATCAGTTCTGCTGTGTGCACAAGGGGTCACCCTGAGTCAGAATCAACTTGATGGCAACCAACAACAACACAACAATAATCAGAAGTCAGAAACAAAGACAGAGGGAGAGAGAGAAAAGGAAGAAGAAAGAGAGGGGGAAGGAAAATGTAAAGAAGGAAGAAAGGAGGGAAACAGGGAAGGAAGGAGGAAGAGGAGAAGGAGGAAGGGAGGGAGGGAGGGAGCAAAGAAGGAAGGATTTCTTTTCAAGGGCCGCTGCAGTGGACGCAAATTAGAGAGGTTGACCTACCTACCGTGAATTCCAATGGGTGCTACCAATCAGGTTTTCACTCCCAGAAATGATAGCCTGACTGTTGCTGGCAGTGCCCTGGAGAGAGGTCCCCTGACCACCTGGAGGGGAGATATTCCAATATAGACCTGCCCTGGATCACACCTTTCCCAAGGCCAGGTGCTCAGCAATTCCTTCCATCCTGTAAACAACCTCAACAATCTCCGAGCACTCTCTTCACGGCTAGGTGAGCCTGAGTTTGTCTCCGCTGCCTGTACCTAGAGCACTTTAGCTAATACAGACTCAAAAGGCCCAACTTTTCCCCGCACTCAGAAACAAGTATTTCTGCACTCCACACTTTTGAGCTGTTCCTCTCTCATTAGCTTTTTCTGGTAGAGTAGGCAACTGTTCATATGCAGACACAGGCGCTTGTTTACCAGTCATTTCTACTACCAAGTATTTACCTGTTCTTTTAGAAACTGCTTTCATACAAAACCTATATTAAATGCAAAAGAATATCACTTTTGGACAAAAGTGCTACCTCACCCCCCCCCATGGTCTTCCTCCTCTGTCAAAACCTCCTATCCAGTCCTTCACTCACTGAGGAGTAAATAGCAGATCACAGTGGAAAGTGTCACTAATGCAGAGAATTTGCATTTACAATGATTCATTCAATAAACATTTATTGAGAAGCTAGTATGCAGGGTGCTAGGATATAACAGGCACCAGTTCCTGTACTCAGGGAGTGAGGTAAGAGTCTAGAGACAGGAGCTCAACAGATAGACAGTTACAGTAGAGAGTGACACATGATCCACGCACACAGGAGGGCTCCTAGCCCTGTGCTGGGGCATCAGAACAGGCTCCCAACAGGGACAATGGCTCAGCTACCACCTGAGAACCAAGGATGAACCTCTGATGTCTTACGGTATATCAGCCCACACACTCAGGAGCACAAGTGGCACTGTTTATAACCAAACACACTTTTCCTCATTCTGACCTGCATTTGTTCTAGTTCAAGTTCAAGTTCATCCTCCCTAACATGTTCACTCCAATCTCGTGATTTTCAACTAAAGTCAAGATGCACAGGACTCATTTTCTCTTCAGTGCTCCTGCACCAAATTTTCTCTTTCCCCTTACCCCAGGGTTGATTTCTCTAGTGCAGCCATTCTCAACTAGGGGTCATTCCACCCCCACCCCCCATCCCACCCCCCAGGGACATCAGGCAATGTGTGGAGACATTTCTAGTTGTCACAGCTGACAAAGGGGAAGGCTACTGGCATCTAGTGGGTGGAGGCCAGGGCTACTGCTCAATATCCTACCATGCACAGAACAACCTCCATGACGAAACTTATCCGATGCAAAATGTCAACAGTGTCATGGTTGAGGAACCCTGCTTTTGTGCTTTTGCCTTGCTTTAGACTCATCAAGGAGGACTCTGGGGCACATGCTGGGCTGGTCAGGCCCCTAGAAGACTTCTGCAGCTTACTCCGGATCATGGAACATTCTGGATTCTTTGCATGGTGCTAGTTATCTAGTGCTCCTATAACAGAAATACCACAAGTGGATGGTTTTCACAAAAACATATTTACTCTCTCACAGTCTAGGAGACTAGAAATTTACTCTCTCTAGTCTAGGAGGCTAGAAGTCAGAATTTGGGGTGTGACTCCAGCGGAAGGCTCTCTCTGTCTGTTGACTCTGGGGGAAGGTCTTTGTCATCAATCTTCCCCTGGTCTTGGAACTTCTTCGCACAGGAACCCCAGGTCCAAAGGACCCACTCTGTTGCCAGCACTGCTTTCTTGGTGGTATGAGGTCCCCATGTCTCTCTGCTTGCTTCTCTCTTTTATATCTCAAAAGAGCTTGGCTTAAGACACAACCTAATCTTGTAGATTGAGTCCTGCCCCACTTACATAACTACCTCTAATCCTGCCTCATTAACATCACAGAGGCAGGATGTACAACACATAGGAAAATCATATCAGATGACAAAATGGTGGACAATGACACATAATGGGAATCACGGCCTAGCCAAATTGACAACATTTTGGGAGGACACAATTCAATCCACAACACATGGCCATAGAAGAGTTAGACTGTCCACTGGCACGCTCTCCATCCTTGCTCACTAATTTATGTCGTTCCATAACTTCCACTGTCTTCCCACACCTGTTAACGCATGACATACCCACAGTGAGCCCTACCAGAGACCAGAATGCCACTCCCTCAGGTGAGCATGAGTAGACCAGGTGAGCATGTGTCCCTGTCCCCCAACTGGCAAGCTGTCCTTAGGTCATAGCCGTTCTAAGTATCTGGTATCTTTCTCAGCAATCCAGTTTGTATGTGTGTATGGGAGGGTGGGGGGAAGAGGATCTCTTACGCAAGTAGAAATTACAAGAAAAAGAGTAGATGGAGGCATTTCAGGCAGGGGAAATAGTGTGTGAGAAAACATGGAGGCATGGGAAGAAGGCAACTTCAGAGAACAGCAAGTGGTTTACATGCACAGAATGTGAGCTGGGCATGGGAAGAAATGGGACTGGAATCTGGGAAGTGGAAGACATGTGAGGACAGGCCTTGCACACCGTGCTAAGGTGTGTGGGGCTAATGGCTTGGAGAAGGGTTTTAAGCTAGAAGAAACTGCATATTTTAGACTAATCTGATTGGCCCTGGCCATGTGGAGAAAGGTAAGAATGCAGGCAGAGACCCTCAACAGAGGTCAGGCAGTGCTCCTTCTGAAACACAATGGAGCTCCTGCCAAGGTACAAGAACTCTGAGTGGGGAGAAGTGAATGGATGGAAAAGCTACGAGGAAGGATGAACCATCAGAACTTGGATTTCGGAAGGGAGTCAGGGAGGGTCAAGGCTGGGCCCCCAGCCAGTGAAATGGAGAACACTAGTTTCAGGGTGTGCAATGACGGGTTCTATTTCCAAGACAGGTTGACGTAGAGATCCTGAGGACATCCAAGTGGCAGTGTCAGGGAAGAGCTGGGTGCACTGGCCTTGAACTCAGCAGAACAAAGGATGGAGCTCTGCATATGGGGTCCTGGGCAATCAGAGGGCGGTGATTGCAGGGGTGGATGAGATTGCTCAAGATGGAAACTTGGGGAACACAGGTAGGAAATGGAGACTCAAAGAAGACCAAGAAGATGTGCCAAGAAGGCAGGCATTGTAGAAGCCAAGAGAAGACAGCCCTCTCTCAGGGAAGAGGAAGTGTCACAGTGTCAAGTGCTGCATAGATGCCAGGCAAGGTAATGGTGAAAACAACACCCTCAGACTGTAGGAGGTAATCAGAATAACAAGATAACTTAATCCTCATGCCTCTTCCTGAAACCCACCATGACAAAGGACTCCAAAGTAGTATTGCATTCTTACCCCTAGGAAAGCACAGCTTTTGTCCCCATGTTCTGGGCCTGCCAGAGGGGCCAGGACCTGCCTTTGTAGTTCACTGGGGGACAGAAGGAGCCTTGGTGGTGCAGTGGGTAAAGCGATCAACTGCTAACTGAAAGGTTGGTGGTTTGAAACCACCAGAGGCTCCGTGGGAGAAAGATGTGGCAATCTGCTTCCGTACAGATTTACAGCCTTGGAAACCCTATGTGGTCACTATGAGCTGGAATTGACTTGATGGCAGTGGGTTTGGGATTTTTTTTTTGGGGGGGGGGGAGGTGTGGAGAGTCAAGGACCCTTTCACGAGAGGGTGCGAATCCTTTGGGACTAGGAAGGGGACCAAAAGCTCTGGTGCAGAGACAGGAACCAGCTCAAATCCACTTCCTTGGAGGCTGCAAGGCCTGGAAAAGGAGAGGCTGAGGGGCCTCTGAGGAGCTTTGGGAACTACCCCTGGGGGAGAGCTGGCAGGGAGGAAGCAGAACTGGAGCCTTGGAAGAGCCCCCAACTTCTGGGGCCCACATGGGCAGAGGCTGGGAGCTGGGCCCAGGAGATCAACCAGATTGAAGACCAGGGCCGAACTCCTTCCTGCTTGATTAGAAAGTGTCATCATTTAATTTTGTTAAAGAAAATTTTTTTTTAAAGTAAAGATACTAATTGGCATAGTACCTTTGATTTATAAGAAAAAAGACTTCTTATCTATTTAAAATATAGTTAGTATAGGACGAGTGACTGTCTGACCAACCCTCCCTATG
This sequence comes from Dugong dugon, assembly GCA_030035585.1. Lineage (NCBI taxonomy): Eukaryota > Metazoa > Chordata > Mammalia > Sirenia > Dugongidae > Dugong > Dugong dugon. The sequence continues at coordinate 21,010,662 of CM057481.1, read as the reverse complement.
AAAACTGGACAGTAGCCAATCAGATAGGGAAAGGAGGAAGAGAAGAAAACGAAAGGGAAGCTGGAGGGGCAGGGCTGGGAGGCCACCTCACTTCCTTTTCGACCCTGTCTTCAGACTCTGATGACAGCGGATGAGTAACAATGGATGGTCACATGGAGCATGTGGGCAGTGTGGCCTTGCTCTGCACGTGACTCCCCTTCAGTGTGCCGAGCCCACATGCCAGTCCCATGACCTTATGACATTGTAGCTTTGGACATTCCAGTTTCCACTTCTTGTCATTCAGGGTAAATGAAATTTACAGAAAACCCAGAGCCCTCGGTGCATACAGTGGGCACTATGGGGCTTCAGCTAGGTGACCTTTTCAGGGCCACATGCCCACCCCCAGCTGCTGGTAATAGAGCTGCTGACAGCTCAAAGGGGCACCCCTCACCGGACACTGTTCTTAGCCATGGGAACTGCCTGCCCAGGCTATGCCCGTTCACAGGGTATGGCTGAGGCCAAAGACTGGCTGATGTGGGATTACAAAGGCCAGTTGGGACAACTCAATTTAGGACAACTCTGAAGGACCATCCCAGCTCCAGAGCTCCTAGTAGGATCAGCTGAGGCCTTAGTTGTAACCACTTCCTGGACCTATTTCTCCCTCTGCCGAGTCCTGTCTCGCACACTCTCCTCCAGGTGTATCTGGAAACTCTCCCCAACGAAACTTCTGCATGCAACTCTGCTTCTCAGAGCCCGGATTCCCATGAATCCAGTATAAAACAGTCTGACTCTTGGTTTCAACTTCCTCTTCCACCAAAAGTCAGATGTCAGTAAGTAATAAAATATCACCACCTTGAGTTCTACTACTTTTCCTTGCCTTGCCCCATTTCTGGAAGACAAGTAAATGGTCCCTCAAGAATCTGGGGGGAAAAAAAGACATTAGGAGGAAATGAAGATGTCATGGATTGAATTACATCCCCCCAAAAAATGCGTGTATTAATTTGGCTGGGCCATGATTCCTGGTATTGTGTGATTTTCCTATATGTTGTAAATCCTGCCCCTACGATGTTAATGAGGGAGGATGGGTGGCAGTTGTGTTAGTAAGGCAAGACTCAGTCTACAAGATTGGATTGTGTCCTGAGGCAATCTCTTGAGATATAAAAGAGAGAAGTGAGCAGAGAAACAGGGGGACCTCATACCACCAAGAAAGCAGTGCCAGGAGCAGAGCGTGTTCTTTGGACCTGGGGTCCCTGCGCAGAGAAGCTCTTAGTCCAGGGGAACACTGATGAGAGGAAGACCGACAGACAGAGAATGGCTTCCCTTGGAGCTGATGCCCCGAATTTGGACTTTTAGACTAATTTACTGTGAGGAAATAAACTTCTCTTTGTTAAAGCAATCCCCTTGTGGTATTTCGGTTATAGCAGCACTAGATGACTAAGACAGGCGGAGAGAAGCTAATTCCTACTGAGGCTTTCAGCTCAGGTGAAACGTATACCAGGACACCCTCCCTGATGTCTCCTGGACTAGACCAGGTGCCCTCGCTGACTATATGGGCAAAAGCATAGCTCTTCTGTGTTTCTTCCAGCTTAGCAGTTGACTTCCTCAATTATAAGGATAATTATAATTGGCAATCTGCTTCCATAAAGATTACAGCCTTGGAAACCCTATGGGACTCTTCTACTCTATCCTCTAGGGTCACTGAGTTGGAATCAACTCGATGGCAATGGGTTTGATTTTTTTTTTTTTTTAATGCATGTACCATAATGTAGAGATTATGCCTCTTGAATGTCAACAGCACGAGGGCAGAGAACAGGTGTACTTTGCTTATCATTTCCTCTCCAGGACTTGGCAAAGTTCCTGGCACTTGGGAGATGTATCCTTCAGAGTCTTGTCAGAAACAATATGCTACAACCAAGTAGGGAAACTTGAGGAAAGTTTAATATGGAGATTCTTTATAAAAGTTTGGACAAGATACAGGAAAATCAAATACAGGGTGCAGTACCTGGTGCTCGTGAGAGCAGGACTCCGTTCCTGCTGAGAAGCCTGAAGAGGCTAGGGAGGAAGCAGTCACAGGAACCAGGAAAAAGGAGCTGTCTGACAGATGCTGCCCTTAGATTAAGGGATGCATCAGCTCACTTAGACCCCACCAGGAGGGAGTCAAGGGCTAAATACCCTGACCTCACTCTCCAATCGCCTGCCTAAAACTCCTCATTGTCCAAACCCGAGAGTCAGAAGGCAGGGGAACCCACTATTGACAAAGTGAGCCTCCCTGGACATAACGCAGATGGAGAAGAGTGGAGAGTAGATTTTGTTCTTTCCTTAGAATTTTACTTCTTTATAAAGATATATTTTAAATCAAGTTAATATTTAATGAAATCTTTCAGAGTTCTAATCCTACGGTTTGTTTTGTTTGACAATTGTGAGGTTCGAGATAAGAATCTGGAAACAACTGGTGGAGTCACTTCCCTGAGGAGATTAGACAGGAGATCCAGAGTTCAGGAGGACAAATGAGCCTTGTTATAAGAGGAGCAACTCTGTCCACAGAAAGAGGGAAGAATGGAGATGGCCACAGTTACATCAGAACGTGGAGACCAGGGAGTTGAGAGTTCCCATCTGATGGTGTCTATGCGCCCAGAAAAGTAGGTGAGGTCATCTCCTAAGGGTGGTGGGAGTCAGAGTTTGAAGAGACAATGGTGTAGTGGTTAAGATCTATGGCTACTAACCAAAAGGTCCACAGTTCGAATCTACCAGGCGCTCCTTGGAAACTCTATCGGGCAGTTCTACTCTGTCCTATAGGATCACTATGAGTCAGTCGACTGGATGGCAATGAGTTTTTGGTTTGGAAGGAGTTTGGAATACTTTGGAATAGTTGGTGGGAACCAGGAGAAAGTGATCATCTTGAGAAAGCTCAGAAGAGTTACAAGGGAAACCAGAAGAATTTCTGGTCAGCACTGGAAGCTACTTAAGATTGAAGACCATAAATTAGTGATGGGTTTTGTCTTCATGGCTAAGTGGTTTAAACCAGCTTTTCTCAGAAACACATATCAGAGAAGGAAAAGAGAGAATTAGATTCATGGATTGATCTAAGGCTAGGGCTTTGGAGGTTAAGGGAGGTCTGGGTATTGACCAGGGAACGACTAAGTGATAGACTAATGGATCTCAGATAGTCAAGGAGGGGCTGATAGGCAGAAGCTGGAGGGCTTGATGAATCAGAACAGCAGATACAGAAGGAGTAAGAGAGATCAAAGTAGTAGAGGTTATAATCAGTAAAGTGTACAAGGTTACTGCAAGAGTTCAAGGTATTTCAGTGCAAACAAACCTGAAAATCTGGCCATGGGTGTAAACAGTACTGGAGTGAAGCTGAAGGCCAATGAAGTTGAGCTGATCAGCTAAAGTCTTGGGCACTGGATGGGGGTCCACATGGGCAACTAAGTCACAGGGTGACGGAGGAAACTGGGGTGAATAGGGACAAGTTTTAAATAAAAGAAGGGAGCATTTCAAGCAGGCAGTGGTTCGCAGTGTTGAGGCAGAGCAGAGGCTGATACAGTTGGACAGCTGGGAACTCAAAGCACAGGGTATGGTATAGTTTTACCAACAAGGATGGCCCCATTATGCTTCAGATATTGGAACAGTAAATAGGATTCTTTCCTTTTGCCTCAACTCCAGACCTCCAAACTGCTCCTTCCTTCCAATTCTAGAAGAACTTTCAGCAATCTCAGGGCCTGAGCATAGTAGGCAGAACGCTGAGAATCAAGTCCAAGTAAAATAATACTGAAAGTGAAAGCCATACTAATTTCAGGAACTTAGGGTCATCCTGAATTTACAAAACAATGTTTTTCTTTGGAACACTTCAAATTTCACATGATTCTGTACCTGCACATATGAGGCAGCTGCCTGCTGCTATTTCCCTCCATTTAACCATAAAATGTGCAATGTGTACATTCATGGGGGTTTTCAAGTATCAGAGTTTGAAAGTCAAATCACTCTCTTGCCTGGCACTGGCCAATGAACATCAAGCAAGAAAGCATCATCAGTCACTGTCTTAGTTACCTAGCACTGCTATAACAGAAATACCACAAGTGGATGGCTTTAGCAAAGAGAAATTTATTCTCTCACAGTTTAGGAGGCTAGAAGTCCAAATTCAGGGTGCCAGCGCCAGGGGAAGACTTTCTGTCTCTGCTGGCTTTGGGGAAATGTCTTTGCCATCAATCTTCCTCTGGTCTAGGAACTTCTTAGCACAGGGACCCTAGTTACAAAGGACGTGCTCCACTCCTGGCTCTTCCTGCTTGGTAGTAATGAGATAATGAAGTCCCTCCTCTCTACTCACTTCTCTCTTTTATATCTCAAAAGAGGTGGACTCAAGATACAACTTAATCCTGTAGATTGTCTCCTGCCTCATAACACAACTGCCTCTAAGCCTAGAGGTTAAGATTTATAACAAATAGGAAAATTACATCAGATGACAAAATGGAGGACAACCACACAATACTAGGAACCATGGCCTAGCCAAGTTGACAGACATTTTGAGGGGACACATTTCAGTCCATAACAGCCACCATCACCTATTCACTCAAGGTCGGGTGTCCTGGTGTGGCTCCAAATAGTCCAGCTGCAGGAGGCGGAGATGCACCAGGAGGAAGAAACACTACTGGTCTCAGGACTACATCTGCCACCAACAGTCAGTTTCCCAGGACACAGTGACCCTCACTCACTCCTAGAAGCTGCACACTCTGGGGGAGGAGAGGATCACTGGGGAACTGCACAGCCCGGGTTCCCACCCTCACCAGCCCCCTCCACACAGCTGAGCATCACCGAGTTTCACTTTTCTGCTTGGTTGCCAGTATGCTTGAAGTTAAATTTAATGTTGAGTTACGTTCTTCTGGGCTCTTCTTATGTTTATTTTTTCTTTCTCTTAATAGTTTTCTCATTTTATGTTTCTATTTTAATAGATACACATTCTTTATCCAATGCTATCTCAAACACATTTTTAGCATTAAAAGTCATTTGAACTAGAGATATAAATGCTTAGCCAGTATGTAAGACCGGTCCCCAAATTAGGTCAATCACAGGTATAAAGCGTTGACGTGGGACAAGTGCAAACAAATTCTTGAGCTTTTTCAGGTTCTTCTTCTCAGTTCATCATTCTTCCTAATCACCCTCTCTCCTCTCACCATTCCGAATCTCAGTTGTTCTCTCAGTTTCCTCTTTCTCTGGCCTCAAGTCTACCCCCAACTCCAGCTTCAGTTTGAGGTTAAACTTTATCTCCTCACGTTTCCTCAAGCCCACACTTGACGGCGCCTGGAGGTTCTCACCGCTGAATTGTCCTCCTCTGGGTTCTCCTCCTCAGAGCAGTTCAGCCCCTCAAGAGACCTGATACTGGTAAATTCTACAGCTTGAAAAACTCCCTGCTTCCGTCAACATCGATGCCTATTGCAGCCCTGTGGTCCTGGTACCAAGGTCCCACCTTTGCCTACTCCTCCCACGACTGACAATACTCACTCCGTGGGTTCCATTTTCCCAAACCCTCTCTTGGACCCCATCCCTCACCCAAAGCACACACGGTCTCTCAAAAGTGACAGTAAAAACCCAAACACACACCATTCAGTCTGGCTCTCTTTGCAGGTTCTTGGTCCCTGCGCTAACTCAGGGAGTGGGTTTCTGCTAGCGCTGACGAACCTCTGCTCACAGTTCACGAAGAGCGGAGCATGTGAGGGCCAGGACTGGGTCTGCATTATTTTTTTTTTAATAATTTTATTGTGGTAAAATACATATAACAAAAAATTTGCCATTTTAACCATTCTTCAGCAATTCAGTGACATTATTGACTTTCACCGTGTTGTACAACCATGACCACTATCTATTTCCAAAAGGTTTCTCATCATCCCTAACAGAAACAGAGTGCCTCTTCAGGAGTAACTCCCCACTCCCCTCTGCCCACAGTCCCTGAGGACCAGGTCTTCTTGATGCATAGTTACCATGTAACATGTTTCTCCCGTGCTTGCTGATACCTGTTCAGAATGTTACAGTCAGAAGCCAGAGTGGTCTCAGCCTGTCTCAGCACCTTAATATCACTCCTTTGATATCAATAGGGAAGTCTCTAGGTGGAGCAAATGGTTAACTTAGCTGCTAACTGAAAGGTTGGAGGTTAGAGTCTACCCAGAGATACCTTGGAAGAAAGGCCTGGCTGTCTACTTCTGAAAAATCCAGCACTGAAAACCCTATGGGGCACAGTCCTACTCTGATACGCATGGAGTCATCATGAGTCAAAATCAACTCCCCGGGAATTCTTTGTTTTTTTCTTCTGTTTTTTTTTTTTTTTTTTTTTAATGTCACTGGGCTCAGCAGTCACTTGACTCCCTTATCTGGGGTAGCCAGGAGGACAGCTGTCTAGAGGCCACAGCGAAATCAAAATCTAGGTGCAGGGGGGTGGAGAGAGGAGAAAACAACTTCCTGTTTTCTTTCAGAGGCTTAACAAATAAATACTGGAGGTCTGGTGGAGTTTTCGAGTCTCCTTGTTTCAGTTGGGCTCTGCCAGCTGCTGGCTGGTGGGTTAGAGCTACCAGGAAATGAACTAAGCAGCATTTTCTCTTGCCGCTGAGGGTCAGGACCAGGTCAGTCTGTCCAGAAGAAAGCTCACTTTTCGACTGTCCAAGGCCATTCCCACAGCTCTGTGGGTGGTAGCCCTGGAGACCGTGCCCTCCCTGCCAGGAACTCAGTCAAGTGGTAAGTCATCTCTGTATTTAACCCACTAGGTCCATGGTTTCGCTTTTGCAAACATTTGTTTATGTCCTTCGAAACAAGGACATCTCAGCCTGTCCCAGGAAGCTCCTTCCGTGCATGGGTGAGCAAACGTTTTAAACATGTAAAAATTACAACCTACACCAAATTTTTGAAATTAAACCATGCTACTTTGTTCTCGTTCATTGTGTCTTTTCTTACAGGTTGTCTTCAAGCAGGCAAGTCATGTTTCTACCAAAAAACTTTAAATTCTACAAAGACAGTGTGATACTTTCATTTTCCTCGTGGGACCTAGCCCACTACTAAGCACATAAGTGATTAATGACTGTGTCAGTTATATTAGCTGCTCTGGGAAAGTAGAGACATGGTAAAGAAATGTTTCTTTTTTATCTGCTCAGTTGTAAATCAACTCTGACTAAAGTTAAGCAGCAGCAAAGGGAAAGGATGGCTGTAGGGGTACTAGCTGCTCAGCGGCTCCTTGGGAGAAAGATCTGGCAATCTGCCCCCGTAAAGATTACAGCTTAGAAAACCCTATGGAGAAGTTCTGCTCTGTCACATGGGGTTGCTACATGTTGGAATTAACTCGATGGCACCTAGCAACAACAATGGTACTTCTTCTTTTTGTTTCCTTCAGGACAATACAGCTATATGAAGAGAAAATAACCTCTCATTTACCCGCAGGACAGTCTGAGGATGGATAATTACACGGCAGCCCCCGATTATGAGTATGATGTTCTCATCGAGGGTGATCTGAAGTACAACGACCTAGAACAATGTGACAGATATGATGGCAGGGCTCTCTCGCCTCAGCTGGCACCAATGCTGTGTTCCGTGTTCGTGGTCTGTCTGCTGGGCAATCTCTTGGTTGTGCTTATCCTGGTAAAATATAAAGGACTCAGACAGGTGGAGAATGTTTATTTCTTAAACTTGGCCTTTTCCAATTTGTTGTTCTCGCTGACCCTGCCGTTCAGGGCGTCCGCTGCCTTAAGCGGGAGGATTCGCGAAGATCCCACGTATACAATTGTCATTGGCATCTACACCATAGGTTTGTACAGTGAGGTGTGTTTCATCGTGCTTCTGACAGTGCACAGGTACCTGCTGCAAAGCTCTTCATCGAAAGCCTGCATAGTGTTCCGCAGCATCCTTACCAGTGTCCTGGCGTGGACAATGTCCGTCCTGATCAGTTTGCCTGAGTGCGTGATTTACAGACCTCAGATGGAAGGACTGGAAGACAAGTACTCGTTTTACATACTTCATTTTCTGCCAGCTAATAAGACATTCTGGAAGTATGTCCTGACTTTAAAGATGAACGTTTTGGGACTTCTGTTTCCACTGTTTATTTTTATATTTTGCTACGTGCAAATGAGAGACAGACTAACATTCAGGAACAGCAAGAATGGCCTTTACAAGCTTGTTTTTACCATCATGGCTATTTTCCTTCTTATGTGGACCCCCTACAATATTGCAGTTTTCCTGTCTTCTTTCAAAGAACGCTTCTCCCTGGATGATTGCAAGAGCAGCTATGGCCTGGACCAGGGTGTTCAGATAATGGAAATCATTGCTGCCACCCACTGCTTCGTCAACCCTCTCCTCCACGTGTTGTTTGACCAGAGCTTTAGGAGACACCTGTGCCACCTGCTCCACCTGAGTAATAACACTCCAGTGCAACCCGGGAAGGAATCTGGACAAGATGCATTACGGGAAAATCACGAGTATTCCACTGGAGTATGAAGCAGCTTCCATTCAAGGCAGGATAAATAATCATCGACTTTTGTTCCCTCGCATTGTTTCGTGTAATTTGTACATGTTTGTAAATAAAATAAGACATGAAGAGAAAGCTGGGGAGGCGGGGGTGGGGAGGTGGGGGGACAAACATCTACCGAGCATTGAATTTGTCCCAGGCACCGTGCTAAGCTCTTTGCAAATGTGAGCTCCTTCATGCTTCACTGCTTGTCCATGGCATGGGTTGAATTATTCTTATTTCTCTGAGGAGGAAACTGAAGCTCAGACATTTGCCCAAGATCACAGACCTAGCAAGTGGCAGCGCTGGAACAAAAACCCAGCTGTCATTGGCTCCAGAGCCTGTGCTTTGCACAGCACTCCAGACTGCCCAAAATTGAGCAACGATACATGTGAAATAGACAATCTTAACCCAATCTGACAACATTTCATATTAGAAGCAACCCATTCATACGGAAGTAATGTTTTTTTATTGTGGTACATATATACGCCACAAATTGTTTGCCATTTCAACCTTCTTCACGTGCACAATTCAGCGACATTAGTTATGTGTATCATGTTTTCAACCATTACCACTACAGTAATCAGAAGAACTGGCTAGCTGGAGGCTATGGGAAAAAAAGAGACGAGGTGACTTCTTTGTGGAAGTTCTCTAAATTCTCTTGGCTATTTGCCACACCTCCAAAATTCCCAGATATCTCAATCTGTGAGCCTCCCAAAGTTTCTAATATTTCCTTTAGTATTTCCTCCTACTTTACACGAAGACCATGAAATTTTAGGAAATTTAACAATAATAAATGTAAAATTGTGTCTAAAGCCCATTGCTGTTGAGTGGATTCCAAATCATAGCAACCCTATAGGACAGAGTAGAACAGCTCTATAGAGTTTCCAAGGCTGTAATCTTTATGAAAGCAACTGCCACATCTTTCTCCCACGGAGTGGCTGGTGGGTTCCAACCACCAACCTTTCAGTTAGCAGCTGAGGGCTTAACCACTGCGCCACCAGAGCTCCTTCAAAATTGTGTTTAGGAGATGTTTAATAAAATGCATGCTTTGTCCTTTTTAATGCAGCATATACCGCAGGCTTCACCAGTCTGTGCCTACCCAATGATGTCTCACCTCCTTTCTATAGCTGGATCACTAGGACAGAGACGCCCACCTGCCACATCGGCAAGTGGCTGAGTTTGCCTTCATTGGTACCGCCCAGATCTGTAAGGGTGGTTCATCCTTCATCCTAAAACAGCCCTCCTATCTCTGCCATTCAGAGCCAAACGGCACACTCACTGGTCTCTTGATAATCTTGCCCCTGCTCCCTGAGACCTGCATACTACCACTGCTTTGCTGCGCATAGGACAGTCATTGCTCGTGGCTGAGTCTTGCAGATACAGGGCTTGGCTGGCTGCCCCTCCTGCTGGCCCAGCTTCTCATTTGCACTGAAGAGAACTTAGCATTGGTGCTTGCTGAAGGCTTAACCTGGCCACCTACCCCTGCTTTGCCCAAGGTCACCAGTCCACACTGCTCCGCCCAGCATCAGACATGTTTTCATGACATTGAACCTTAGAGGAAAGCAGTGGGCCCCTAGCCCTCTTTCACAGGAGGCCCCTTCCTTCCTACCTAAAGTTTATGGATGCAAATAGATACACAGGGGCATCTAACTCAGCTACCAACCACATTGAAAGCCCAAGTCCTTGCCAAACCAAAAACCATTCTTTACTTTCTTCCTCAAGGATAGTGGATGGAAATTTGCTCTGTATTGATGAAATGAAGTAGAGAAAATCTTATTTTTCTTAACATCAGAATTCTCCATGTGCCACTCCATAACTAAAGACTCTCATTTGTGTTACATGAACTATCTGAAGAGCCCCTTAGGGGAGTAGGTGAAACTGTCAAGTGGCACGCTTTGGTAACAATAGATGGCTCCAAACAACATCCTATAATGGTGGGTCTCAAATGCTGTCACACATCACAGTCCCTGTGTTGAAACACAGATTGCCAGGTCCTGGCCCAGAGTTCTTGATTCAGTAGGTTTAGCGTGGGACCAGAGAATCTGCATCTCTATCAAGTTCCCATGGAGTGCTGTCTTAGGCTGGGTTCTCTAGAGAAGCAAAACCAGTGGAGCGTACATATTTATATATAGAGAGAGATTTATCTCAAGGAAATGGCTCATGTGATTGTAGAGGCTGGCGAGTCCCAAGTCCATGGGTCAGGTCAGGTGCCAGGATGGAGGTTTCTCCTGATTGACACAGCTGCAGGGGCTGACAAATCCAAGATCAGCAGGTAAGACGGCAGGCCACTGGCTCACAGACTGCGGAGGGCAATGAATCCCAAGATTGGCAGGCAATATGGCAGACAACTGCTTCAAGTCCCAAGGACAAGAGAGCAGATGATGATGAGCCAGGTGCAGGATCCAGAGAAAGCGAGCTTTGCCAGAATATCTGCATATATATTGGATGCAGGCCACACCCTCAAGGAAACTCCTTTTTCAACTGACTGGCTGCTCACATCAGATCACAAAATGAGGTATGACTACATCAGATCACAAAATGGAGGATGACTACATCATGGCATAACTTCCAAACTAATCCTAACTGCCAAACCACTGAGAATCACGGCCTAGCTAAGTTGACACACAACCTTAACCATCACAGATGTTGATGCTGCTAGCCTCAGGGACACACTTCAAGAACCACTGTTGTAGGGAGAAGGAACTCAGCTGACTAAGGGGTTTTGTTTTGTACTGAGTGCAGTATGGAATTTAGAAACAGAGATGACTTGCTGAGGAAGATAGACAGCATTGGGGAGATGGGGGTGACGGGAGTGCGGTGGACAAAGGAAAGAGGACACCAGAAGCAGTTGACAAATGGAGAGGAATTTAGGGGAGGAACAAATTGACTTATGCCAGTGAGTTACTTTTTGCTGAGCCACTGACTTAAAACCACTTCTCTGACACCCTGTGTTATTCATCGAGGCCTTGTGACTGGATCTGCCCTTTTGAGAGGTGCTCAAGGAGCTCCAGTGGTGCCGTGGTTAAGCCCTGTGCTGCTAACCAAAAGGTCAGTGGTTTGAACCCACCAGCTGCTCTGTAGGAGAAAGATGTGACAGTCTGTTTCTGCAAAACTTACAGCCTTGAAACCCTATGGGGAAGTTCTACTCTGTCCTATAGAGTCACTATGAGTTGGAATCGACTCAACAGGCAACGGGTTTTTAATAGAGCTTCAGATCTGACCTCAGCGTGAGTTGGAGTGAGCACAGAGGTAACAAGTATGACCAAAAGCAGTCACTCAGGGCTTTTTCCTAGAACAAAGGATCCCTCATCCCAAAGGTGAGTGTTAGCCACCACCCCAAAAGAGAAACTGAGGATGACATATTAAGTGGCAGGTTTTAAAGCTTCACAAAGGATGTGGAGCAACTGGAACACTCACATACTATCTGGCAGTTTCTTTAAAAGTTAAACATATACCTACCAGCCATTCTGCTCCTAGGTATTTACCCAAGAGAAATGAACACGTATGTCCATACAAAGACTTGTATGTGAACCTTCATAGCTGTTTTATTTATAATAGCCCAAAACAACCCAAATGTCCATCAACAGGCAAATGGATAAACAAATGGCGGCGTATCTATGTAATGGAATGTTGTTGTTGTTAGCTGCCGTTGAGTTGGCTCTCAACTCATGACAACCTGTGCACAAAGGAACAAAATGCTGTCCGATTCTGTGCCGTCCCCGTGACACACTGTGGATCAGATCTTTGTGAGCCATTGGATTTTCACTGGCTGATTTTCAGAAGTAAATCACCTGGTCTTTCTTCCTAGTCCCTCTTAGTCTGAAAGCTCTGCTGATACTACTCCACAATAAACAGTAACATTGTTTTAATTTTACTTATTTTGTTGTTGTTGTTCACAATATACACAGCAAAACACCAGTTCAACAGCTTCTTCATGTACAGTTTGGTGACACTGATTACATTCTTCTAGTTGTGCAGCCATTCTCACCCTCCTTTTCTGAGTTGTTCCTCCCTCATTAATATAAAATTACACCTCCGTTAGTGCCCCACTAAATCTTTTGAGTTGCTGTTGTCAGTTTGACACCTTATTGATAGTTCTTAAAATAGCACAATGCTCAAGGCAGACACTCCTTACTAGTTAAGCTAAACCATTGTTTGGTTTTAAGAACTGTTCAGGGTATATTTTTGGTTTAAGGTTTAATGTTTAAAGATTATCTCAGGACAGTAGTTTCAGGGGTTCATCCAGCCCCCATGGCTCCAGAAAGTCTGGCATCCATGAGAATTTGAAATTTTGCTCTGCATTTCCCCCTTTTTGATGAGGAGCGGAACTCATGAAGCATATCAAGGAAATGGCTCACATGGTTGTGGAGGCTGGCAAGTCCCAAATCTGTGGGTCAGGCGTAGGCTTCTCCTAACTCAGATGGCCACCAGCACTGACAAACTCAAACTGGCAGGCCAGATGACAGACTGCTGGCTCACAAGGCCGTAGAAACTGACAAATCAGGTCAGACAATAGACTGCTGGCCAACGGGGCTGAGGAAGCTGGCAAATCCCAGAATCAGCAAGTCAGATTGCAGGCAACTGCTCAAGTCCCAAGAACCAGAGGTTAGAAAATGACCCAGGATCCAGGTGCAAAGAGAGTGAGAGAACCTTGCCAGAACACCCAAATATAAGCCTTGGATGCAGGCCACACCCCAGGGGAGAAGAGTGTAACTTGAGTAATGGTGGGACTTGAGTCACACCCTCCTGCAAGGCTGTGACTCAGTATACACCCCACACTAATCCTGCCTCATTAACATATAGAGGTTAGGATTTACAACACATAAAATGGAGGATACTTAGGATAATTACATCAGATCACAAAATGGAGGTCAACCAGACAATACTGGGAATCATAGCCTAGTCACATTGACACATAACCCCAACCATCACAGGTTCCATATATCTTATCTGCATAGTCCCACTCAATCATTGTGTGTGAGTCACAAAGACCATGGCTAGAAGGCCATATTAAGTAGTTCACTGCACCTCAGTATCTATCACACAATTTTTGCCAGTTCAACTTTTTAAAGGTGTACAATTTATTGACAGCAATTACAGTAATTGGCTGTGCAATCCTGCCCTTAATCAGTGCAATTTTTCCAGCATCATTAACCCACCTCATTTCCCCATCTCACTCACCCCTGGTAGCCACTAATGAACTTTGGTCTCTTCACTTTTGCCTTTTCTTGTCTTTTTATATAAGTGAAGTCATACAATATTTGTACTTTTGTGATTGACTTATTTCACTCAGCATAATATCTCAAGCAAAAGTAGCAAACTACTGATATACACAACCGCATGGATGAATCTTAAAGTGCTAAATGAGGAAAGCCAGACCAAAAAAAGTACTTACTCCTCTATTTCACTTGTATAAAATTCTAGAAAATGTAAATTAATCCATTGTGACAGAAAGCAAACCAGTGGTTGCTGAGGATGTTGAGCACAGGGAGGAGAGAAGGATAGATTACAAAGGGGCCTGAGGACACATTTGGGGGTAATGGATATGTTCACTATTTTGATTGTGGTGATGTTTTCACAGAGGTATGCATATGTCTAAACCCGTTAACCTTCGAGTCGATTCTGACTCACAGCGACCGCATAGGACAGAATAAAACTGCCCCATAGGGTTTCCAAGGAGCAGCTGGTGGGTTCGAACTGCTGAACTTTGGGTTAGCAGGCAAGCTCTTAACCACTGTGCCACCAGGGATCCATGCATATGACAAATCTTATCAAATTGTTTTCTTTAAATATGTGGTTTATTGTATGTCAATTATACCTCAGTAAAGCAATTAATAAACTCTAAGTTCACCAGACATTCTATTAGATTAGTATGACTTGTCTTGAAAATACACGGTAAGAGTTTGCCTGGAGAGATCCAGTGCCTGCATTTCTGTTCCATATTCCGTAAAGAGTTGCCAGATGATATACAGAATGCTCATGGACCTCACGAAACCTCTAGTCACTGCTGACCAGGGAGGAGGAGGAGGTATCGGCATGCCTGGGAGAGATCCCATAGGGAGCACAGTCTATAGCAAGCACAGGCTTTCCTGTGTTCCCTCAGGAGGCTCATCCAGATGACATTAAATAGCAAATAAAAACACCATGAGGTCAAGAGAGACACTGTGGAAGAAAATAGCCCAGTAGACATGAAAAGAGAATTAGAAAAGTCCAAGAAGAGAAGGATAAGAGACAGATAATTCTCTTCACAAATTTATAACAGAAGGTCTAGACTCCCCATCCACTTTTACTTTACATGGGACAGAAATCTCAGAGAAAATGACATCATCTTTGGAAGTTTACAAATGCAGTGATCAACTCAAAGAGCAATCCTGTCAAAATTTCCAAAGTGAAAGCATAGAGTATATAGACAACTGCTGTTGTTGTTATTTGTTGCCATAGAGTTGGTTCCAACTCATGGCAACCCCATGTGTCACAGATTAGAATTGCTCCATAGTGTTTTCTTGGCTGTAATCTTAAACGAAGCAGATCGCCAGGACTTTTCTTCCATGGTACCGCTGGGTGGGCTCAAATAGCCAACCTTTAGGTTAACAGTCAAGCACAAATGATTTGTACCACCTAGGGACCTATGAGTCAGAATCGACTCTACAGCAATGGGTTTTTTGGGTTTAGGGACCTGTGTAGAGAATAAGGAAACCCTGGTGGTGTAGTGGTTAACAGCTATGGCTGCTAATCAAAAGGTTGGCAGTTCGAATCCACCAGGTGCTCCTTGGAAACCCTACAGAGCAGTTCTACTCTGTCCCATAGGGTCACGATGAGTCGAAAACGACTCAACAGCAACAAGTTTTGTTTTGTTTTGTTTTTTGGTAGAGAATTAAGCTTTACGAACTCTTACAGTAACTGAAAGAGAAATGGTTACTGAAAAGCAAAGGCTTGTGATGGACAATCCAGCTTCATGGCTCAAACACCTAAGAGGTGATATGAGAATATTAACCATCCAGCAAGGCCTTTCTCCCGTGTCAGAGCAAGAAGACAGTCATCCTAAAGACAAAAACAACAGATGCTTTTCCACAAATTACTGCACTAGAAAACTAACGGATGGAGAAAAACAAAAGAGAAGATGGTAAGTGTATTTGAGGAGATCTAACAGCACATCTTGTTTTGCCTATAAATTATTTTCTACTGCAGAGAATTTCTTATTAAGTCAAGGTTATAGTGATTGGGGACATTCGAAAGAAAGATTGAAATATCATGAGCTATCTCCCATGCATCTCCATTCTATGTATTTGTGAGTACAAATGGAAACAAATTTAAAAATGGGAAAACATAGTTGATAGAGCTAATGGAAAAGCAATACAATTTGAATTGGAATGAAAATACAGGACGCTCAGTTAAATTTGAATGTCAGATAAACAACAAATAATATTTTAGTAAAAATATGTCCCATGCATGTACATTAAAAAATTTATTTGTGTATGTAAATTTGTTTATTTATTATTGTTTATTTATGTAACTTGATGTTCAAGTTTAACTGGGCACTTGAATTTTTATTTGCTAACTCTGGTAACCTCAGTCCCAAGGATATTTACTCATTTTTTTAAATAAAATCTTTTTTGACGGGACTGGAGCAAAGATAAAAGACCACAGGACTCCTTTGAACAGGCAGTTAGGAAGTGCTGCAATGTGGTGGGTGGCCCCCGGACCAAGCTTTCCCCTTTTCCCATCATCCTATACTGCCACAAGGTAACCGAAACACTCAAGAATCCCCGTTATTCTTTGAGCAGCCCCTTCAGAGTTTGGAAGGAGCACTCTTAAACTTGATCCTTTTACGGTAAGAATCCAGAGCCCTGTGACAAGTTTGAAGTGCGTGCCATTTTTCATGATTTCTCTAAACTTATATCATTTTGTTTTATTCCGAAGAATTCTTTCTGGATTATGTCTTTTTTATTTTTTTTTTTTTTAAATGTGATGGTCACATTAACCCATGGTATCCCCATTCTTCACAGCCCGTCTATCGGTTTGTCATACTGTGGTGGCTTGCATGTTGCTATGATGCTGGGAGATATGCCACCAGTATTTCACATACCAGCAGGGCCACCCTTGGTGGACAAGTTTCAGTCAGCTTCCAGACCAAGACAGACTAGGAAGAATGGCCTGATGATCCACTTCCAAAAATTAGCCAATGAAAACTTTATGGATTATAGCAGAATATTGTCCAATATAGTTCTGGAAGATAAGCCCCCTACGTTGGAAGGCACTGAAATACACAATGGCTGCCAAAGATCATGAAGGTGGCGCAGGACCAGGCAAAGTTTCATTCTGCTGTACATGGCGTCACCAATAGTCAGAGCCGACTCGATGGCAACTAACAAACAACATTCCTACCCTAAGAACAGTCTGCCCTTTTCTTGTCTAAGTCTCCACACCAACCCTGAATTTCAATAGTATTTTATCCTATTTTACCAAGCACTTTCACAAGCATCTTCTCTGAACTTCATAACAGCCCTTCAAACAAAATTGAGTACCACCAGCCTCGTTTCACTGAGTGTGAAAACTGAGGCTTAAAATCATGTAGCTCTCAACTGTCGGAATCGGGGGTTGGTTGGTTGTTTCTGACATCAAATCTAGTCTGTTTCCACTCAGGCACACTGCCGCCACACAGCACTTCCTTACATTTCTGTAGGGCTTCGTCTGTAGAGTGGGCTCCCATGTGTTATTGCACTGGCTGCTGTCCTTTCTCCACAGTACCTTCTCCCACATGGAAACACTGTCCTGGACATTTATTCCCCAAAGAAAGGGGCATGATAGTTGCCCTGGATTAAATCGTGTCCCCCCCAAAATGCATGTCCTTCCCAGAACTTCAAGATGTGACTCATTTGGAAAAAGGGTCTTTGCAGAAGTAATTAGTTAAGATGAGGTCATACTGGCATAGGGTGGGCCCTAAATCCAATATGATCTGTGTCCTTATAAGAAGAGGAGAAGAGAGGTAGACACGGAGCCTCACAGGAAGAACGCCACTTGAGGATGAAGGCAGAGACTGGGGTGATGAAGCTACGGGCCACAGAATGTCATAGATTGTTGGCAACCACCAGAAGTTGGAAGAGGCAAGGAAGAATTGTCCTCTAACCAAAACTAGTTGCCACTGAGTCAATCAGAGTAGAACTGTGCTCCATAGGGTTTTCAATGGCTAATTTTTTGGAAGTAGATTGCCAAGACTTTCTTTTGAGGCATCTCTGGGTGGACTCGAACCTCCAAACTTCTGGTTAGCAGCTGAGCGCTTTAACCACCTGTACCACCCAGGGACTCTGTGGTAAACTATAAGTTCCCCTATTCATTTAGCATAGCAAGTCAGCTCTAGTTTATTTATTTATTTGCTCTAACCCTTCACCTTTGGGGTAGGAGGCTAGCTTTCTTAACCAAGACATTTTCCTAACAAGCTGCTACTCTAAGATAAGCTCTTGGGTTCCACTGTAAATTCAGACACCCAAAAAAACTCACTGCCATTGAGTCGATTCCCACTCATAGTGACCCTATAAGACAGAGTAGAACTTCCCCATAGGGTTTCCAAGGAGCAGCTGGTGGATATGAACTGCCGACTTTTCGGTTAGCAGCTGAGCTCTTAACCACAGCTCCTTTCTTTCCTGCTCAAATACTAATAATAACCTGCTTTGGGATGTAGTCCTCATAGCCTAGCAGGACTATCACTTTGGTTGGAAGAAGCAGGTTGGTGTTCACATGCACAATTGTTGAGGTGCCTGGTGACTTGCCTATATTCTCTACATTTCATGAGTGTGGCTGACATAT
Organism: Dugong dugon; assembly: GCA_030035585.1. Lineage (NCBI taxonomy): Eukaryota > Metazoa > Chordata > Mammalia > Sirenia > Dugongidae > Dugong > Dugong dugon. The sequence goes on along the minus strand of CM057481.1, from coordinate 20,992,397 downwards.
GGACATTCTTGTAAATTCTGCTCCTCCTAACTTTAGAAAAGGGGAACATACAAGAGCCTTGGGCTTAAAAGAGCTGAAGACACTGCCTCAGATCCACAGAAAAATAAGTACAAGTTAGCCAGGCATAAACTTTAAGGACTATTGTGTCATGTCTCCATCTCTCTTATATTTCCCCCTCAGTCTTAAGATCAACGTGCCCCAGATGGGAGTTGCTGGTTCAGCCTGAGACTTGGAACGAAGAGATGAGTAACAAGCAGAATCACCACTGACCTACAATGGACATGAATATGAGAAAGAAAAAAACCTTTGTGTGTAACTCACTAAGATTTGGATTTGAGAGACGTCCCTCGGTGGCACAAGCATTTTGCAATTGGCTGCGAAGTTAAAGGTTGCCTGTTGGAGCCTACTCAGTGGCACCACAGAACAAAGGCCTGGCAATCTGCTTCTGTAAAGGTTATAGACAAGAAAACCCTGTAGAGCAGCTCTACTCTGTAATACATGGGGTCACCAAGAGTCGAAATTGACTTGACGGCAAAGGGTTAACAGGTTTACTGCAGCAATTTAACTTAGCCTGAACTAATGAATACAGGTGATTTTGAAATTTAATTTCAGCTAGGAAAAGAGGGTTTCATTGGTGGGCTTTTAATTTCCCTTTAGAATCTTACTTATGCAAGAACCTTCATACTGTTCCAAGAATAGACATTCTACAGTGCTGGCATTAGAACTAATACAGCTACACCATCAAATGTTACTCACTGAATAACCTGGGCACGTTAGTGAGGATGGTTAACATATTTGACCATAATGCAAAGTAGACAATAGAAGAAAAAAAAAAAAAGTAAATTTTCATCCTGGGATTATGTGACCTCAATTAATGTCCTCCCCTGACAGATTTCAGAGGGTTCTGCGGGTACCAGCACAATTGCCCATCTCACTGATGGTAGTGAACGCTGGCCAAGTGGCCGCCTCCGTGGGGAGAGCAGGATTTTAGGGGCCCTTGTCTGACCTCTGTCTTTGAAGGGGCAGTCTCACCCTGGTTAACCACAGGCTTGGCCTTTGAGTCCAATGAGCCAATGGAAAACAACTAAAAGCAGGAAAATGTTCCCTTCCCAGGGAGGGATTACCCAATTGGACACCCTTTCCTGGTGGGGGAAGCCTGTGCACTAATAGCTAAACCCAGTGGTTTGGTTCTCTCTCAAGTCCCTTCCTTTGCATCAAGGTCGTGGGTCAGAAATAGAACCCTGGAGAAGAAAAGTATGGAGGACATCTTTAAAGGACAAAGCGTGGAGCCCCAAAAAGGCAGAGAAAAGAAAACCAGAAAGGAGAAGAAACTCCGTGGAAGCTAAGGGAACAGGGTTTCAAGAAGAAATACAGAAGAAATGCGTGGTCAACAGGATCAGAGGGAGCAAAGGGGCCCAGTGGGAAGAGGTATGAAAATCCCTATTAATTGGCAACCAGGGGGTCTAAGTGTCCTTTTCCAGAACCACTTCAGAAAACTGAATGGGTCGGAATTAACTGCAGTGGGGTAAGGAGAGAATGAAGAGAAGTGAAGACAGCAAGCTTAGACCATGCTTTGAAGAGCTTGGCTGAGAACAGTGGGAAAACACTAGTGACTAGAGGTTACCTGGAGGTTGAGGGTCAGTGTGAATAAGGGATGGAAGTATTTCACACTCTACCTGATACTTGTCTAGAATACAAAATACTCATAAACCTTCCTAATATTTACTTTCTTTCATTGATCTAATTTCTACTCTCCACTCCCTGCCCCCATCATTACCCTGTCCTGGAGACAAACAAACACACGGAGGCAACTATGGAAATGACCTCATAAGATGACTACACCGTCAAATATCCCCGTGATGGTTAATTGTACGTGTCAACTCGGCTAAACACTAGGCTAGATGCCATTCATAATGTAATCTAACGCAATGTGATGCAATCACCTGCCATAACGTAATCTAACGTAATCTTATCAATCGATAAACTTAAAAGGGAATTTCCTTAGGGTATGTTTAGTTTCCAGACTATAAATAGATATTTTGGCAGAATTTGCTCTCACTCCACTCTGCACTCTTCTTGTTGTCTGGCCTACAGATCTTGGGACACAAGCCTGCAGAAGTCTTCAGCCTGCCACCTACAAATTTTGGACTTGCCAGCCTCTACGATCACATGAGCCGATCCCTTGAAATAAATCTCTCTCTCTATATATATATATATAGGGGACAACTCTTTCTCTCTCTCTCTCGAGATACATGTATATATCTTGAGAGAGAGGAATATATGTATACATATATATATATATATACATACATATGTATATACACATATATATAAACCCTTTGCCGTCGAGTCGATTCCGACTCATAGCCACCCTACAGGACAGAGTAGAACTGCCCCATAGGGTTTCCAAGGAGTGGCTGGTGGATTCCAAGTGCTGACCTTTGGGTTAGCAGTCAAGCTCTTAACTACCATGCTACCAGTAGGCATGGCTCCTGTGTGTGTATATATATGTGTATATCTATATATATATTTGTGTTTCTCTAGAGAACCCTGACCAAAACAGTTCCCAAGGAGACAACAGTTGCTTGGTCTGTCCTTAGATTCCACGCCATCAGACATCATACCCAAAACTGCAGGCAAGAGAAGGACTTAGACCAGAAAACTTGGAAAACTTGGTCAGATATTTGTGCAGATATTTGGCCAGATATATGATTACAGTATAAAATTCTAGGAAAAATGAATGACGCTTTATAAGAAAAGAAAATCCATAGCATTTCTTATTTTATTTCTTGCAACGATGACAGCAGGGAATTGTGAACACAGATGAGACTGGAAAACTCCATCCTCAGGAAAGGAGGGGGCCAGAGCTGAGCGCATAGGAGGACTGAGGCTCCCTTGGCATGGCTGGTCACCGACTTGAGTTTTAGCTGCTGAGGAAGGCGCAGGCTTCCAGGAGTGCTGTGGGACACAACAGAATGGGGGGTCAGAAACTGCCTGCTGTTGCTGCTGAATAGAAACTGCTTTCTTTTTCTTTTCTTTTTTTTAAGTCAGTAAAATCAATAAGATTTTTTAATCAATCAATAAATCAAGGAAGACACTAACACAGAGACTTTTCTCTTCCCTTCTTCCACCCATTACAACACTCATCCTTCGCTGTACTCACGTTGTCCCAGTTTCACCTGGGCCAAGAACCGCTGATACAGAGATTTCTGGCCCTGCACCATTCTCCCCACCCCTAAAGCCTCAGACTCCAGGTGAGGGACCAGGAACCTGGATGATCACAGTGCACAGGGGAGTCCATGTGTGCTAAAATTTGAGAATCATCACCTGGAACCTAAGCAGCCAAACCAGTTGCCGTTGAGTCAGGTCTGACTCATGGTGACCCCATGTGTGCAGAGTAGAACTGCGCTCCAGAAGGTTATCAAGGCTGTGACCTTTTGGAAGCAGATTACCAGACCTTTCTTCCAAGGTGCCTCTGGGTGAGTTAAAACCACCAACCTTTTGGTTAGTAGTTGTCGTGGATTGACTTGTGTCTCCCCCAAAATATGTATTGTAAATCCTGAACCCTGTACCCGTGGTTAGAATCCCATTTGGGAATGGGTTTCTTTGTTATGTCAGTGCGGCGGTATCTCAGTGTAGCGTACGTCTTAATCAGTCTCTTTTGAGACATATAAGAGCAGATTAAGCAAGCAAGCAGAGATGGGTGAAGATGGATGCCATACACATGAATATCACCAAGGAACCAAGGAACAGAAGCTGAAAAAAGGCAAGGACCTTCCCCCAGAGCTGATAGAGAAAGTCTTCCCCTGAAGCTGGCACCCTGAATTCAGACTCTAGCCTCCTAAACTGTGAGAAAATAAATTTCTGTCTGTTAAAGTCTCCCACTTGTGGTATTTCTGTTATAGCAGCACTAGATAACAGAGACAGTAGTCAAGTGCTTAACTGACTGTTCTACCCAGGAACTCTGCCTGGAGCCTAAAACACTGCTATGTCTTCTAAATATTTTTAAATGATTAAGTCATTTTCATTACATTTTCCTGGCTAGGATAAATTTTCCTACATTCAAACTTTTTGAGGATTTGTATTCTCTATGGTTGGTATTTGGAGTCCCTGGGTGGTACAAATGGTTAACACACTCAGCTACTAACCTAAAGGTTAAAGGTTCAAGTCCACCTAGAAACCCCTGGGAAAAAAGACCTGGTGATCTACTTCCAAACAATCAGCTGTTGAAAATCCTATGGAGCCCGGTTCTACTCTGACACAGGTGGCATCGCCATAAGTCAAAATCGATTCTATGACAACTGGTTTTTTACTGGTTATGACTGGTATTATGACAACTGTCTAGACACCAGAATTTGTCATTTCTCAATACATATGTACACATACACATTTCATTTTGCTGAATAAAACAAATTTTCAGTTTCTAAAAACTCCATGGCAGTCACCATCAGCATTATAAAAAATTTGGCATATTACCGACTACTTTATTTTATTCTCTAATTGTTTCACTTTGCCAAAGAGATTGAGATCTCCTGGAGTGAAGACGTAGTGTATTGCCTTAAATTTTTTTGGACCAATCATCATCCCTAGAACGCTGTTTGTCCCTCAAACTTTGGCCTTCATCCGTGATGGTTTCCTGGTGATATTATCTATGATCCACTTACCGGAAGATGAGCATTTTTTCAGATTAGCAACGGCCGTGACATAGGCTCCTCCTAAATATTTTTCATACGTTGTTTTGCCCTGGAGTTTGGCCAGACATTCAGTGTTATCATTGAACAGTAGATTTTTGGTATTAGACTGGAACAAGCAAAACTTCCTCCGGCATTCAGGTCCTTTTTGTCCAAACCGTTCCTGCATCAAAAGGACAGACAGTAAGTGAGTGGCTGAGGAACAGAAGAGTTAGTGGATTAGGAAAGGCCAAGGGGGTTTCTTCTATTCAGGACCAGCCCCGGGAAAACTATGGGGCAGAAGGGGCTGAGTTCTGGGTTTTTTCACTTTCTTGGCTGATACTTGCCTTGCCCCATGTCCCCCTACTGCCCAAATCTCCAGGGTCAGACCCACCTTGGACCTGCCTTCTCTGAGCAGCTCCAAGCCCCTCACTGTTTCTGATCTCACCACCCACCATTTTCCATCCTTCTTAATCTGTGGCTCTTCCTTTAGAACTTCCTATGAGTAGCTAGGGGACAGTTGAAGATTTTTGAGATCTTCCCTCAAAAGTTGATCACCTAGAACATTTTAGTATGCCACCTCTCCCAGAGAGTCAGTCTGCCTTGGAAAATCCAGTCTCTGCCACCACCCAGGTCATTGCCTTGGGCATGTCACTTAGCCTCCCTTAGCCACTTTTGCTCCTCTGGATGCAGCAGGATCACATGGTAACTCCTGCATAGGTGTGCTGTGAGGACCAAATACCTCACTGATGGCAGACCTCCTACCAGCACCAGAGAGTGCACCATAGTCAGGACTCAATAAATGTCAGCTATTGTGGAGGACCGCGTGTTGCTATGATGCTGAACAGGCTTCAGCAGAGTGCCCAGACTAAGACAGACTAGAAAGAAAGGCCTGGTGATCTACTTCTGAAAATCAGCCAATGAAAACCCTATTGATGCCAATCCACAACCAATCATGGGGATGGTGCAGGACCAGATAGCATTTCATTCCAGTTGCATGGGGTCACCATGGGTTGGTGGTCAACTCAATGGCAGCTAACAAGAACAACAGCAACACTGTGGCCATTGTTACCATTCCAGGACTGTGTCTTTAAAAGGACACCTAAAGACATGATGTTTTCATACAAAAACAAAAGTTGCAACAAATAATCATAGAGATGGAGAAGAAGGGAATTTTAAGATTTCCTTCAAACCACATTTACAAGAGAAGCCCTAAATCTGTAGAACAAGTTCTGGGTTTGTTGTTTTTAGAAATTACAGTGCAGGAGCAGCCTTATTTGTTCCACTGCGTCTAGAACATTGCTGAAGAGGCACAGGCTCTGGAGATATCACCAGGGCAAACATTCTTTACCTAGGTGTGGTGGGAGGGAGCCTCAGTTGCTCCCCGCGTTTGCCTGAAGAACAAAAGGAGGGAAACAAAGAGTAACTGTCCCCAAGCCAGGCTGTGACTGCAACAGTCCAAGGACATACAGGTTCAGGGCAGAAATGAAGTCAGTCACAGAAAGTCCAGAGTTGGAAGCCTCTGCCATCCTCACGCAGCCTCTGGACAGTCCCAGAGGATGAAGCAAACACTGTCACCACCAGCTTCAAACAGGGGGACTAGACAGAAAGACTTGAGATGGACTGGTTCACCCAGCTCTATGATTCCCCACCTGGCAGAAGCCCATGCACTAAGAAAGAACTGGGGGGTCCTCATGGTCCATACCTGTTGCTGGAGCAGCACCTTTTCAAGGTATTCTGCCTTCTCTTCCCGAGATACCACAGCATGATTTGGGGCTACTGCGAGGTGGCATTTCCAAGCCTCAGACACAGACTCCCGGGAACCATCGAGGCACAGCAACTCAAAGTCCTTCAGCTTCAGATCCTTAGCCCACTCTTCAGTGTTCTTTCCTGGGGGAGAGAAGGAGGGTGGTATTTGTCACAGCTGTCCAGCTTAGTTACGGGGTTCTTTCTGGGTGGTTGTGACCAATCCATTGGCTGTCAAAATGCATACACTGGGGTCATGGTGATGAGAAAGAGAATGTGGTTTTGTCCTGCACAAACTATACAAACCTCAAATGTATCAAAAATCAGTGGTGTATCTGAGTTTCAGTTTATGGTGATGGAAACGTCACATTGATTAAGGGTAAGGGTTGCAGGGTCAATTATCGGAATTACTGTCAATAAGCTGTACACTTATAAAAAGTTGAATTGGCAAAAGTTGTGTGATAGATATATTTTCAACAACAACAACAAAAAAGGGCAGTTGCTGAGATTTCTTATGTACAACCAAACAATGCATTGGATTTAGTTTCTTGGTTTGGAGGTTTAGGGTCACAGTTTCATGGGACATCCCAGTTAATTGGCCTAATAGTGTGTTTAGTGCTTCTGTTCTACCTCCTAGGAGGGAGGAGAGGTTGTGGCTGTAGATATCTTTGAAGAAAAGAGTCAGAAAGTTGAGGCAGTTCTTTTCCGGGGAACAAAATGACAAATCATCTGCCAACAATGAGGGGTGGGAGGCCGAGAAAAGAGGTAGAGTTTGGAAGGTAGCAAATGGCTGAGGGGTCTTGAATTTGGTAATTATTTTTTTCGTCTAGAGATCAGAAGACAAAGTATTTGTGTAATCATTGGCTAGTAGAGTGCCTGCCATCATCTGCATCTGCCTGTGATTTTGCCTCCACTAACTCTCCAAGGAGTTTCCAGACCAAGGATCACATGTGGCTGAATGAAGGCCCCTAGTTTCTTTTTAAAAAGAGAAACTTTATTAGTAGATGTTCAGTTTTGCTAACATCCACATTCAGTTTTCCGTAGGCACGCACATCTGGGGCAGGCAGATGTTATGCTTTTGTGGTTGATTAGATAAAGTCTGGCAGATGCTTGCTACTGGGTATGGCTGGTGTCTGTGTGTGTGTGTGAATTTTATTTCAGAATCAATGTGACACTTATCGATGTTACCATGTTGCCAACCAAGGCAAAGAGTTTTGGAATTAACTTAATCAAAAGCCTGGAAAAGGTTACAATACCTTCCCAATAGCAAATCTGAATACCAGGATGCATTGTGAATCAGCTCCACATACCATCAGTGTTATCCAGGACAGTGACATCCTTCACAAATGCAACATCTCCAGCCTTCTCAGCCAGACACCTAAAATGTTCCAGAAAATAAACACCTCAGCCAGAGAAGAGACAGTATTTGAGGCTTCATAAATATTTGTAATATGTGTGGTTGTTAGGTGCCATCAAGGTGGTTCTTACTCATAGATATACATCTCCTCCCCCCACCAAAAAAAAAGGAAGTAAACATGTAAAAGATAAAGGCAAATATTTCTGGGAACTTCTGGTTTAAAATGGCATTAGGTGTATCCTCTCTGGTTCTAAAATTCCAATGAAATAATGGTAATGAGATTTTTTTTTTAAAGCCATAAGCTCATAAAAGAGAGAGAGAAAAAATGGGGAGGAGAGAATAATGATAACATTTAGAAGTTAGGGAGCAAATGGATGTGCTGTAAATGACCTAGCAGAGCAAAGAGAGCTGTAAACCTAAGTTAGAAGTGAGGGAAGCCCAGAAGAAAGTTGCTGTGTGCTGTGGAACCCCAGAAAGGCTCAGTAATTAGAAGGATTATGTACCATTGAAAGTGGCTAAGAACAGGAGTATTGGATAAAGCCTGTATAAGATTCAATTTAGGTACCCTCATATCCCATGCAACTGGGAGGTTGCTCCTCCCTAACCCTGGCAGAAGAATTAAGGTTTGTTCACTGGGAAGTTTGGACCTGAGAGATACTATGGACTAGAGAACCAAGCGCTGCTGAGGGCAAGGATGCAGCACTGAAAATAGAGAATGGAATGAAAATTTATATCCTGCAAAATTAAATCCCAGACAAACACTTGCCTCCACTCAGCTTCCAGAAGGCTGGCTGTCAGAGTTGTAGCTCCTAGGAAACAGACAGGAGGATTCCTTCTCTGGGAAAACTGATCAACTCAACTCAAGAGAAATATCTACAGATTCTAATATTTGGATGCCCCACAGTGAAATGACCCAGCCCAGTTGCCCTAGAGTGGGCCCAGTAGTCATCAAGATTTGGCAACTGACACAGAACTAACAGTTAGATTCTAGTGTTTCACTCTCAAATATGGACAAACATCCAGGGACCATCAGATATTTGAAGAAAAACTATAAGATACGGACACCAAAACAATTACTCTCAGAGAATACAGAAACAATATAGGAGAGAGAATAAAACTCATTGTAATACAATTAATATCATTAAAGAGATGAAAGACAGTGCAGCATTCATGAAACAAGAACAGGAAGCTCTAAAAAGGAACAGCCTAAAATACAAAAGAGTTCTTGGAAGGTAAAAAAATAATCATCATCATAAAAATTAATAAAAATCACATAATTATTAGATTAAACTAAGAAAATATCCCAGTAATTAGAAGATAAAGAAGACTAGATAATAATTAGATGGTAATCCAATAGATTCTATAATTTTAGAATTAAAGTTTAAAGAGAAATCAGAGAAAATAGAGGGATGAAAATTATTAAAGAAATAATAAAGTAAAATTTCTCAGAATTAAATGATGAGTTTCCAGATGAAAAGAGCCCATCAAGTGCCCAATTTAATGAATTCCAATAAAATACAACTTTAAAACACCAGAGAACCTTAAAATTAAATTTGACATCAATCTAATCCTTGGAGTTCACTTTGGAAGCCACACTAGTGCTCTAGATATTAGAGTTAATGGTTCATAAATTCTAAATGTAATTACATGCATGTCCAGGTGTGTGAAAATAGAGGTTCATCATTCAGCCCAAGGGAAATCCCAGCATGAAGGCCGGAGGCATCCCACAACCATAGATGTGTGAGTGACCTAGACAGCAACAACCCAGACTGGAGCTGAAGGATAGAAGTCTTCAGGAGAAATATTTCCAGGCAAATAATGAAACTGAGACAGCACCTAGTGCGTGTGTGTGTGGGTGTGTATGTAAGGAGATGTACACTGCAACTAGGAGTTTTGAGATAATTAATGATTTAAAAAAACACACAAAATGAAGTAAATGAAAAAAATAAAACACCTATTAACTCTAGAAGAAACAAAAAGTTTGTACAATGGGAAATGTAATCTTGCAACACACATATTTAATATGAAATTATACCTACTTGGTCATAATAACATAAGCACTGAATATGGTATAATCTTACTGGGTGCTAAAGGGACATGAAGTTTGTGGTGGTGGGGTGGGAGAGGCACAGGGGGCAGTATGAGAAGGCTAGATCTTCTGCTTCCATAACAGGAAGTCAGCAGATAGCAGCTGAAAGTTAATGATCAAGAACCAGCAGTATACGGATGTTAGACATACAGAGGTGAATAGGACTTCTGTTCTAGCTTTCAATTGTTTTGTTATAAATTTTCCCAGTATTGATCCTGGGCATAATTTATACAAAAGACAAAGAATTCTTTTCTAGTACAAATAAGGATACTAAAATGTATGTATTTCCGGTGAGATAATACTTTCCCACAAGGTGTGATAAAGGAAAAAAAAAGAACATATGATTCCTCTGGTTTCTTATCAGGTATGTGTCTGTAAAATATTTCTGAATGGAATCATATCACAACTTTTCCATTTGTAAATCTTTAGCTCCTTAAAAATATTTTTGTACACTCACCTATTTTTGTTTTGTTTTGTTTTTCTTCTCAGTCCCACTCAGATTATACAAAATCCACTTTTATGTCATCCCACTGCTGGAAGATTACTGAATTTTTTTTTTTTTTTTTTTTTTTTTTTTGAAGTCTAGAGGCCTCGTGCATTGGCTACTGCCAGGCTGATCCACCTTATTAGTACCATTTAGTGGTGGAATATATTCTTGGAGCATGGAGAAAAAGGTGGGGAGGATTCTCTTTACTCCCTCCAAACCCCTAAATATACTACTGGAAGGAACACTCAGAGGAATAGAATTGTAAAATGGGAATTTTGGATAGTTACTATAAATTACTAAGTGGTTATCATTGATGAATTCATAAAAAAAATTTTTTTGTTTGTTTTATTTTTCTTTTCACTATTGGGGAGTAACACTCCAATACTGCTTTCTCGTTGCCATTTCTCAGGCCAAAATCAAAAAGAAAAATAAAATCATAGGAAGTAATGATGACCTACCTGGGAGGAGAGGGTGCTGGCTATTGAAAGAGAAGGGTCCCCATACAATTAAATTGTAGAAAGGACTTAAGATGCCCATGCTCTACCCCCTTGATTTTCAGGATGAGACAGTGAGGCCCACTGAGGTTGAATTTGGTTCAAGATCACAGAGAGGCAGAGCTGAGGTCAGATAGCCCATGCTAGCCTCCACTTGGTGGCAGTGGGCCTGGTGGAGAAAGCCCTCACTGGTGCCAGCTGTTAGCTCTGCCCACCCCTGTTTCGGCTGTGAAAGGTCACGTCCTCGCCTTAGAAACGTAGTGCCAAGATGGCAGAGGACAAGGCACCTCTTGGTGGAGGAGGGTTGCAGCACACACCTGAAAGCTCCGGTATAGCCGTAGTATCTCTCCTTGCTGTTGGGCACGCACTTGTTCTGGCCCGAACTGTCACCAATGCACAGAGCACAGAGAGGGGATTCCGGGTCAGCCCCAGGGGCACAGCTTTGAGAAAAGAATTCATCTGTACAGAAGGAACGTAGGAAGTCAGCTCTTTTACCTGAGTCACCATGAGTGGCCCTTACCTAACAGGTGATGTGGGTGAGGTGGGCTTGCAGTGTGTGGCAGGAAGAGAAGGCCCCAGAAGCAGGTTGAGCCAGAACCCCTGAAGTCTTATTAGGGTTCCTTTGCAGTGGGAAGTAAAAGGTCAGTTCTGACTAGAAATAGAGGACAGACTTCTTGAGGCAGGCAGGTGCCTTTCCTGATGTTTGGAAGCCAGGGTCTACGAGGAATTTAGACCTGAAGCACCAAGAAGTTAAAAAAAAAAAAAAAATTTTTTTCTACTTCTTAGTACCTGCATTCATTCTTAGGGTACAGATATCCAAACCCAAAAACCAAACCCATTGCCTTCAAGTCGATTCCAACTTATAGTGACCCTATGTTACAGAGTAAAATTGCTCCTTAGGGTTTTCTTGTCTATAATCCTTATGGATGCAGATTGCCAGGCCTTTCTTCTGCAGTGCCACTGGGTGGGTTTGAACAGCAAACTTTAGGCTAGTAGATGAGCACAAACCATTTGTGCCACCCAGGGACTTTTTAGGGTGCAGAGAAACAGGCTGATATTCCAGGTTTTATCCTGGGGTGGCAGATGGGGTGTGGGAGGAGGTGTACTTGCCTTTAGGCTACAATTAACCTGCATATTCCCCACTCCGCCTCTCCCTTCCCTGAGGCTCCATGATTGCAAATCCACTCTCTGGGCTCAGAGATCTACAGTAGGATGTACCTGTCCCCTAGGATGTCCCAGGCACGGCTCCCTCCAGGACTCCTTACCAAATTCGCAGGAGCCTGTCTGATTGAAAAGCAGGCCCATGGGGATGTTCCAGCCTGCGGTCCTGCCCACGGCGGTGTGGCAGGACTTCTTGTCCTTCAGTGAGTTCCAGGTGAGGTCGGCATCTGACTTCCTAACAACGGCCACGGCAAGATACCCTTGCACAACAGATGACAGAAGAACAAGTCTTAGTGGAATGCAGCTGTCTGCAAGCCAGGCCAGAAGGGCTCACGAAGCATCACCAGGGGGTGAGTCACTCAGGTAACTGACCATTGCCAGGCGGCCCCAACAGGCTTAAGCTGCTGCCCTACGTGGAGCTGAGATTGAGCTGAGCTATGAGATAAAGTAATAAAGACGAGCTGATTCTAAGTGAGTGCTGGGGACTCTCTTTGATCAGCCACACAATGTCCTTGAGCTATAAACAAGCAATTCACCTTCAGGTGTGGGCTACTGAACAATGAGAGCGCCCCCAATCCAGCGTAAATCACCAACTACATGTGCGTAGTCAAGGACAGTGACAGACATCAAACTAGCTGCTGGGCAGATGGGTTGGGTGGTGTCTCCAAGGACTGTCCCTGTGCTGATCCGAGTCAGCCTTGCACTGTGGGAGGGTTATCCTTGTTCTGATGCAGTGCACCCAACAGACTCCCCTCAGACCTACTGCAGCCTCCCCCAGAGCTGAGCAAGCTCTACCTCTGGCAGGCAGGTTGGGGTGGTGCATAGAGTACTGGATTTACCACAGAAGACCCTGGTTCAAGGCCAGGATCTTCCACAGTATTATCTACCGCTGTGAGTGAAATTCTATACACTTCAGGAAACTCTCTGAGCCACCCTTTGCTCCTCTGTATAAAGGAGCCCTGGTGGCACAGTGGTTAAGCATTTGGCTGCTAACCAGAAGGTCGGCAGTTTGAATCCACCAGCCGTCCCTTGGATATATAAGGGTGATAATACCTCTCCTTCCACGTGGCCAGACACAATGAGGAAATACGTGAAAGTTTTCTGCCAAGTGCGAAGGTTGATACAGCTGTTAATTATAATTATTCTCCTAGGAATCATTTGCATCTTCAGAAGTGCTATGGCTTCTATGGCTGTGTCTCTTTCTATGGGTTTTTTAAAGCCCCCACCACTCCCTCCTCCGGCTACAAGGACTACCCTTTGCCCCAAAAGTGGCTAACTCCAACTCACCTTTTGATGGTCTAGTCACACAATCACAGCCATTGCTTTCTTCAGATCCTGAAAGAACAAAGATGAGCAAAATGTTACTAAACACTCTGATTTATTGAGAAATCACAAGATTTAAACTCCATAATGCAGAATCAGATCTGAGGAGACTAATCCCAGCAGTTGCATCTAACAGAAAGGTGTGTATGTCTTCCCCAAAAGGCACGCACACGGCTGTTCATAGAGGCGCTATTCACAATTGCCACTGTTCCGGATTGAATTGTGTCTCTCGAAATATGCGTTGTAAATCCTAACCCCCATACCTGTGGTTCTAATCCCATTTGGGGAATGGGTTTTCTTTGTTGAGCTAATGAGGCAGTATTAGTGGAGGGTGTGTCTTAAATCGATCTCTTTTGAGAGATAAAGAGCAGATTAAGCAAGGAAGCACAGAGAGGAAAATACACACCACATGATTGCCAAGCAACCTAGGAACAGAAGCTGAAAAGAGATAAGGACCTTCTCCCAGAGCAGACACAGAAAGCCTTCCCCTAGAGTCAGCAACCTGAATTTGAACTTCTAGCCTCCTAAACGGTGGGAAAATAAACTTCTGTTCATTATAAGCCACTCACTTGGGGTATTGCTGTTAACGTAGCTCTAAGAAACTAAGACAGCCACCGTGTGGAAATTACCCTAATGCCCATGGACAGCAGAAGGGATAAATAATTGGGGTAGAGTCTCATGAGAGAATACTATACAACGGGATTGGATGTTCTACAACCACAGGCTCACGTGGATGAATCTCACAAACATAACACTGAGAGGGAGAAACCAGACGCTAAAAAGTACATGCTGTGGGACTCCTCTAACGTAAAGTTCACAAATAGGCAGAGGTGATCTGTGCTGTTAGAAGTCAGGATGGTGGTTACCCCTGGGAGGATGGAGGTGGTGACAAGAAGGCCAGCGAGGACTTCCGAAACATTCTGTGTCTTGATATGGGCGCTGGTCCAGTGGGGGAGCACAGTTTGTGAATGTCATTGAGTCGTACACGTAGTGCACTTTTCTGTATGCGTTATACTTCACTAAAACTTTTTCTAAATGAGAGGAAACCAATCTGTGCTTTGTCGGTTCTCAGTGTAATAGGCAGATGAGTAACACACACCGTTTCGTTAATTCTTTCCTTGATTCTCTCATTTGAATGTATCCATCCATCTTAATGTCTTGCTTGTCCCCACCCCCATGGCCCAGAGGGAATAAAATCAGAGAGGCCACACCCTCCACTTACTGGCGTTCTCTGCCAGGACAGGCACCAGACCACACTTGCCCGCCATGTAGATGAGTCCTCCATCCAAGCTCATGGCGTCAGCCTCTCCTTTCTGCAAAGACAAAGCAAATCCCAGCACCATAGTGAGGCTGTTCCCTGCCCTGCCTGTCTTTACAGCTCTCTAAGAGACCGGCTCTATGTCGTGCTTTCTGGAGCACCATAAAGAGGTAGGAGTTGTTTTAACTGAGCACCCAAAGGAAACCCCATGTGCACTATTAATGCTCTACAGCCCCACAACAATTCAATTGAAACATCAGACACAAGTTGTTCTAACCCTCTATCCTCTGAACAAAAAACCCTTTCTGTGCCCCAGCACACTGGGGATGTCCTCCTGGACCAGCCTCCCTCACTGAGGAGACAGGTGGTCTCCACTCATTAGTACTATATTCATAGTGCTACACAGAATTGCTCAATAAATGAGCAAAAATCATTAGCTTTATTCACTGTTACACATTTAACTGGAAACCCTGGTGGCATAGTGGTTAAGAGTTCAACTGCTAATCAAAAGACCGACAGTTCGAATCCACCAGGCTCTCCTTGGAAACCCTATGGGGCAGTTCCCCCAAAAAGATATGCTCAAGTTCTAACCCTTTGTACCTGCGAATGTGACCTTGTTTGGAAATAGGGTCTTTGAAGATGTTATCAGTTAACAGAAGGTCATACTGGAGAAGGGTGGGTCCTAATGCAATCTGAGTGGTCTCCTTATAAAAGAGAAGACATGCACAGAAACACACAGAGGGAAGGTGGTCACATGAAGACAGAGGTAGAGACTGAAGTGATCTACAAGCTGAGGGTCACCTAACGTCACCAGGAGAGAGGCATGGAACAGTTTCTCCCTCAGAGGCCTCGGAAGGAGTCAACACGGCCAGTGCCCTGATGTGCACTTCTAGCCTTCAGAGGGAATAAATTTGTTCTTATAAGCTACCCAGTTTGTGGTACTTTGCATAGATACCCTGGGAAATAAATACACTCACCGTTAGAGTGAGCAAGCCCACCCTTCAACGTAGGAACACAGATTCATCAAGATTGCTAAGCTCCCTCCTTCACCCAGGAATCATTTTTCTACAACTATATTGAAAATAAGTGGAGATGTAGACAAAGATTTGTCTTCAAGGACGCCTCATCACAGAGTTACTGATAATAGCAGAATAAGGGGGACAAAGAGGAGAAGGGTCATGACTAAACTGAGCCTAAGCTGAGTAAAAGACATCCTGAAATCTTTTTTTCTTTTAAGTGTTTTCAAAGAATATGAGTTCATGTGGGAAAATGCCCATGAAACACTGTTAAGTGAAAAAGGACTAAAAAACGACATAGGTCTGATCCAGTATTGTTGCCTGCATGTTCATAGATGTACACCAGAACTTTGGAGTGAGAAATTACCAAATCCTTCACCGTGGCTAGCTCTCTGTGGGAGCCCTGGTGACACAGTGGTTAAAGCGCTTGGCTGCTAGCCAAAAGGTCAGCAGTTCCAACCCACCAGCTGCTCCGTGGAGAAAGATGTGGCAGTCTGCTTCCATAAAGATTTACAGCCTTAGAAACTCTATGGAGCAGTTCTACTCTGTCCTATAGGATCTCTAGGAGTCAGAATCAACTCAATGGCTATGAGTTTGCTCTCTGTGAAGATTTGCACTGCACTGCTAACCTAAAGGTTGGCAGTTCGAACCGAGGAAGTTGGTACCGAGGAAGAAAAGCCTCAGCTATCTGCTTGCATAAAGATTACAACCGAGAAAACCCTATGGCGCAGTTCTACTCTGTCACACATGGGGCTGCCATGAGCCAGAATCAGCTCAATGGCAACTAACAACAACAATCTCCTTGTGTAAGTTCACAGGTGGGTTTTACTGTTTACATTAAACTTCTCTATATATTTAGATCACCTACAATAACCGTGAGTTGCTCTTATATTTAGAGGAGTGGAAAGCCCATGACACAGTTTTTTAAACATGAAGCTGCCTGTTTGCCCAGCCTGCACTGGCCCTGAGCAGACCCTCTCCGGCATTTCTTGGCTAGCCTCAGGGGCTCCTGACTTCACTTCTAAGCAGAAGCCCAAGCCCTTGGGTCCTCTAAGGAGCCAGACCCCCAGTTGGGTGGGCACCTGTTATCCCCCCAGCATGTGACAAAGGCACTGCCTGCACCAGGTGCTCTATACCTGCACACCCTTGCCCTGGCCCCAACCCCTAGCCCGCTGCCTACCATGATCAGGGCGATGCAGTCCTCGCTGGTGAAGGCCAAGGCACAGGACACTTGCCTTCCACTCGCGCGACGCCACAGCTCGCACTTTTTCTGCTCCTCTCTGCCCACGGCACACCACACTATTTGTTTGCGCCGTGCGTCCAGCGTTGACTTCTCTGTGGAGGGGGAGGACAGCCAGGTTGGCAGGGATCCTGAACCTTGGAAGGACACTGAGGCACTACCCCTCCAATCTCCACAGAGTCCACTCAGAGCGCCCTTTCCTGCCTAGACCTTCCCACAGACAGACTAGGGAGCCTCTTCCTCCAGTGGGTGAGTCAAGACACGGCCCTTCTCGTCCTCCACACCTCAGCCCCCCAGCCCCTTCTTCAGGTGGATGCAGCTTCATTTGTTTCTAACTTTCATTTCTTCAGAGACCTTCTCTGGCGTCTAATCCATCCATCAGTCCTTAGTGTAATGATTTGCCTAATGTCTCCACCCTACAGGATGAAAGGTCCATAACATGGGACCAG
Source organism: Dugong dugon (assembly GCA_030035585.1). NCBI lineage: Eukaryota > Metazoa > Chordata > Mammalia > Sirenia > Dugongidae > Dugong > Dugong dugon. The sequence goes on along the minus strand of CM057481.1, from coordinate 20,975,107 downwards.
TGGCAGCCCTAAGAGGTGGTACCTAGCATCCCTGTGTAACCTCCCCTGGGGCCCTCAGACACCTCTATGAACTACAATGCAGACAAGTGTTCACCTAGACTCCCACCTCAGACCCTCCAATAGAAGGATAGCCATGGCTGAGTTCCTCACTGTAGTATTTTATCCTGGCCAAGCCCAGGGCCTTGGTGGAAAGGGAAGTCCCTGGATTCATCCCAGGAGGGCCCTGGCTCTGTCAGTTCATGTTCACAGGAGGCAAGCTGATTTTTCTATCATGGCTGGGGAGCCTGATGTGCACAGGAACATATGCCAGCATTAACAGGTAGCCAGAACATTTGTCTGGAGACACATCTCACAATGCTAAAATGTCCTAACTCAGTCAACAAAAGACACTGGGACCTGCATTAAACCCACTACAGTGAAGAGCCCTCATTGACTGGGAGACCAAGAAATGACCACCCCCAAGCACACTGCCTATTCCCTGGCTCCCCACCCTGCCCAGTCCTCACTCACTTTTCTTCAGGTTCTGGAGGGCAGTGAAGTATTTGAAGCCGAGGTACAGTGCAGAGTCTATCTTCGAGGGGATCCTCAAAAATCCGAGGGCAGAGTCCTTGAATAGCAGGTCCCTCTTTCCAGGAGGGGAGGCAAAGAGTTGGAATTCCGGTGCCTCGGATTTTCCAAACCTCTCCTGATTAAGGGAAAATAGAATTGTAAGTGTCCATGGTAAACAGGGAGGAGACAGAAAACGATGTTGAAAAAGAGCGTCTGGACATTTGGGAACCTCAGTGGACACCCTTCACACAGGAACTCATGCCAGCCCTGTGACATGAGCTCAGCAATGCCTTATTCTTTGGAAAGTTGCTGGGGTCCAAGCATCTTGGCATCCTGAGAATACTGTGTCCTCCTCCCCTGCTTCTGCTCCAGCCAGCCTAGGATGTGTTTGGCAGTCACAGGGGAGGAACGTTAGGAAACACCTCAGTCATTCCTACCTCATAAGTCCTAGAATTCAGGCTGAACACAGATGCTTCTTGGTTCTCAAACTTCTCTGAAGCCAGAATTGGGCGATGTCCTCGCCTCTCTGCCCTATGAGGTAGCCCACCCCACACACATTTTTTTCTGTGCCCACCATATTCTCTAGCACAGCAGCTGGGTTTCCAGGCCATGTAACCCAGGAAGACCCCAGCAGCACACACATGGCCAGGGCAGTCCTTATAGGGCATCCAGGAGATGCTGCAAGTCCTGGCACCCTCAGGCCAGTTGGAGGAGCAAAGGAAGATCAAGTCCAGGGAGCACAGAAGTGGGCCCAGAAGCAGAGGGAGGCAGCACATGGGCATCCAGCAGGGCAGAAGCTGGGAAGCCTGGCTGCCCTAGGACAGATACATAGGGTCAGATGCATAGGGCTTCAGCCCTCTATCACCTCCTTGCTGTCCCTGATGGGAATGACTGGAATAAGAAGGAGGAATCACTTCCACCTAACATCATAGAAGATGTGCTACAGGATGTGAAGGTTGAAGAGTGAAATTAGACTTGAAAAGGGCAGCAGGACAAACTCTCTGAGATACCGTCAGACAGCAACGCTAGACGGAAGGGTTTTATTGTTTCTGCTATCCAGGGTGCAGGCTGGGCACAAGTGGTCCAATGCACTAACGAACATTTCTTCAGTGAGGCTACTGAAGGCTTTCTAGAGCGGCAGGAAGTTAGAGAAGGAAGGACCACCTTCCCCCTAAATCCAAGCAGTGGGGAGGTATGCGTGGGGATACCTGTGCCTGGCGGAGAAGCTCCCAAATCAAGTCTTCCTTGCCGTTTACACTTCGGGCCACAACGGCATGAGAAGGAACCCGGCCCAGGTGGCAACTCTTGAATGCATCCACTGGCTTCCGAGTGTTATTTGGGCAGAGCAGCTGATACTGGTCCCTGTCATTCTTGTTTGGCAGATTCTCTGGGCAGAGGGAAGGGGTGGGAAGGAGCTCATGAGCTGAGTCTGAGCAGTAACCATGAGCTGTAGTTCCCCTCTACCCATAGAATTTACACAGATGACCAAACTGAGGTTCAGACAGGCAGTGAATTTCTCCGGAGCCCTCAGAGAGCTAAAGATATTTCCCAGAAAGCCTCGGGGCCAGCCCAGTGTTCCAAGCCAAGGGGGCCAAACCAGACCCCATCTGTTTCCACAGCAACCCTGTGTGAGGAAGACAGCTGCTTTGTGAAGCAAAGAGGAAGAGGGTCACATCACAGAGACACACCCAGAGGCCAGCCAGGGGACACTACCTTACACACATCTCTGGAAAGAATAAAAAGGACAACAACTTTTAAGGCAGGAAATACAGTTATTCACTCCTCATACTGTTTCAAAAGAGGGGAAAAGAATGTTTTTATGAGTGAGTTCAATCACATTTTCAAGCAGCTGTTAATATATTTCATATAAATTACTTCCGAATATACAAAGCGAAAGAAACCTGCCCAAATCATTGTGTAAGTGCCACCAGGACTACTTTACTTATGAACATAAATGTAAAAATCCCAAATAACATATTAACTCACTCACCCTAACACAGTACTTAAAAACTAACAGGTCAGGATTAAAGCTTATCAGCTTATTCCAGTAACAAAAGAATGGTTGAATATCAGAAAAGCTAAAGTAATCCACCATGTTGATGGATTAAAGGAGGAAAACCATGATATCATTGTAAACTTAATAGGTGCAGAAAAAGTATTTGATATGTTCAACGTGGTTTTTTTTTTTTTTGTCTCAGAAATCTAGTAATAGTAGAGAACTTGATAAAATTATTGAACTTGATAAATACCATTTATCAAAAATCTACAGCAAAATCATTTCCAAAGGAGAAATTTTAGATGTATTCACTTCAAGATCAGGGAAAGGCAAGGATGCCAGCTATTACCATTATTGCTCAACACAGTGCTAGACAACCCGGGTTACACAATGAAAAAAAGAATTAGATACAAACACTATAGGAAAAAGATAAACTCTTATTGGAAGATGACATAATCATCTAGCTAGAAAAGCTAACAAAACCAAGAAAGAACTGATAAAACTGCCAGCAAAGTTCAGCAAGGTAACAAGTTACAAGCCCAACCTAGAAAAATCCAACGTTATCAACAAAAGGAAGAAAATGCGTAAAAACAAAATACATTTGATATTTAACACGTTTAGTAACCTAAGGTTTGTTGAGTTTTTCTGTCTTGTATTGACCAAGATATAAATACACTTGCATAATAAAGGATAATCTCACTTTTGTATTATTCTAGAAGTGAAAAACCATGCGATTTACAATGGGAACTGCCAACCTTTTGGTTAGCAGCCATAGCTACTACGCCATCAGGCTCCATATTAATTTCCTTTTTATACTGTACTGTAAGGAATATGGATGTCATTTTGAAATTGTATTATATTTTTGGTGTGAAGAAATTTTAAAATTGATATAAGTATACCAAAATAAAAACAGAAAAACATAGTCTCAAAATATAAAAAAAAGAAGAAGAAAATACGTAAAAACGGAACAAAATAAAATTATGCATTAAAATAAAAAAATTAAGTGTTATCCTCATTATCAATAACCAAACAGAAAATAATACAGAATGTAAGATGTTACAATAACAACTAAGACCTTTAAGGAGTTAGTGATTATCTTCGCAAAACAATGCATGAGACCCACTAGGAGAAAAAATGTTAAGTTCTATTGAAGGCTATTTCAAGGATATGGAAACCCTGGTAGTGTACTGGTTAAGAGCTATGGCTGCTACCCAAAAGGTCGGCAGTTCAAATCCACCAGGTGCTCCTTGGAAACTCTATGGGGCAGTTCTACTCTGTCCTATAGCGTCACTATGAGTTGGAATCAACTCGATGGCAACGGGTTATTGAAGGATATAAAAAGAAATGAGATAAAAATGGAGAGATCCATCATGATCATACATTGGACAACTTAATGTTATAAATATGTCAGTTTTTCAGGACCAATTTGAATTCAATACAATTCCAATCAAAATTATATTATGATTTTTTAGGAAATACAACAAAGGGATTCTAAAATGTACATGAAAGAATAAAAGACTACCAGATATTAAGACCCACGATAAGCCATAGAAATAAAAGCAGAAAAATACAAATACACCCATGAGACAAAACAGCTCAAAATCTGACGCATGGATATATATGCGAACTTGATGTAGAAGTAGCTCCACGTATTAGCAGGAAAAAGATGGAGTTTTTACAGTTGTTTGTTGTAAGGAAAATTGCCTCACAATAAAGGAGGGGAGATATGAAAGCTGAATCCGTACCTAATATCCTAGACAGGGTACATATAGACAAACCCTGGGAGTGGGAGGAGGATCTTTAAATCTTATTTTTGAACATCTTTATTACTTTAGGGTGAAGAAAGTCATCTTTAAAAAGCTGAAGAAACACAAAACAAACAGGTAAAACTGACAAATTAAATACCATCGATATCAAGGACTTCTATTTGACAGAGGTGCTATTGATACATGACAGACTGAGAAAAGATCACTGTAAAGTATAAAACTGACAATGGTTTGATATCTAGATAGAAAGAACTTCTGTCCATGAAACAAAATCGTGAACAAACAAGGCATAGGACCCAATAAAAAAACAGTCAAACGTTATAAAGTAACAACCAAAACCAAATTAAACCCGTGGCCGTCGACTCAATTCCAACTCATAGCAACCCTATAGGACGGAGTAGAACTGCCCCATAGGGTTTCCAAGGAGAGGCTGGTGGATTTGAACTGCCAAACTTTTCATTAGTAGCCAAGTCCTTCACCACTGCCTAAGCCTACATTCCTAGCAAATATATTAAGAGATGACCAAACTCACTAGCTATCAGACAAATGAAATGTAAACAACAATGAAATATCTATCACTTTAAAGCCATCATCTGGGCAAAATACACGAAAGTAAAAAATACCCCAGCCTGAAGTTATGGGGAAATGAGAACACTCATGGAGTATTGGTGGGAGTGTAATTGCAAACTACCATTCCTGAGAGTGGTCCAGTGGTCTTGGGTGGAATGTGAGCCTGTCTCTGGTAGTCCTGGTGGAATCTGCACCTGTCCGGTGGTCCTGGTAGAATGTGGGCCTGTCTCTGGTGGCCCTGGTAGAATATGGGCCTATCTCTGATGGTCCTGGTGGAATGTGGGCCTGTCTCTGGTGGTCCTGGGTAGAATGTAGGCCTGTCTCTGGTGGTCCTGGGTAGAATGTGGTGGGCCTGTACACACCCAACAATTGTGCTTCAGTGTGTGGTCACTCAGGGACATTCTCCTGCAGGACAGTAAGAAGACACCTCTAAGGATAGCAGTGTTGAAGCTGTTAGTGGTAGAGAAAAGTAGAGGACAGCCTGGCTGCCTATCACTAGGTGACAGATAAGTAAGATATGGTGGACGCATTCCATGGAATACTCCACTGTGAGAATTTCTTAACTAGACTTATACACAACAGCCAAGATAGATCTCTAAAACAAAACGCTCAGTGGTAGACCTAGGAACAGCATGGTTTCTAACGTTCAGTAAAGCTTCTGTGAACTTCAAGCCCAGAAACTCAGAACAGCACTGTACATTTTGTGTGAGACAAAAAGCTCCTGGACATGGGTGTCCATAAGGGGAAGAGAAGGCAGGGGCATGGGAGATTTAAAGAAGACTACTGACTGGGCATGTGAAATAACATATGAGTTGTGCCCTGCAGGGAATCATGATCGCAGTGTGCCAAGAACTGGGGGCTAAATTATCTCAAAACTCAGCATGTGATAGAGTAAAATGAAGAGGGCAGTACCCATGGCTCTACTCCCTGCTCTTACCAAACACCGTGCTGTCCTTAACAAAAGCCACATCTCCAGCCCCGTCCTGCAGGCACCTGTGAAATGAGAAAGCACCAAAAGGCTCAGCAGAGTGGCTGCTCCTTGACTTCTTCCTCACGCCCCACTGTGGGTCAGGGGCCCTGGAGCACATGTGCTGTGGGGTGTCTGCTCCCCCAGGGGGATTCTGAGGAAAAAAGGCTCAGGGGCTGGCCAGAGGCCCCCACCTTCTGCTTTAAGGCTGAGAAGTCAAAACTTCAAAAGAGAGTTTTGAAGCCTCTACACAGGGGTGGAGGGGTGGGGCGGTGAAGGCTTGGTGTCCCTGGCCAGATGGCTCTGGTTTTAAACATACACTGGCAGGACACAGGACATGTGGCTCTTTCTCCCAGGACTGAGTGTGCCGATGTGTCCTGGCCAGTGTGGAGGTGGGGAGACCTCCCTCCCTGCAAAAATGCCTGCCCTCCAGGAGGCAGCATGGGGAGAGGGGGAGCAGGTGAGTTAGCCTCTGCTTGGGGTGGCAGGGCGGAGGGGGTGGAGCAGGCAGAGCTCCCTGTCCTCCCGCTCTGGGAGGGGTCCAGATGGGGAAAACAATGTCAGCCTGGACACTCTGGCTGTCCTGCCCAGTCAGGAGCCCAGGACTGGTGGTCTCCTGGCAAGACCCCTTCAATCCCTCTGTGGGTGGCAGGAGGAACCCAGGACAACCCAGGGACAGAGCCGATTCAGGGTTCTGTGGGAAGCCCGAGGGAGCCATAGTGAGCGGACTGCTCATCCAGCTGATGGAGAGGTGAGGTGAGGGGGGCCAGAGATGGGCCCGGGGGGCTGGAGGGGAATGTGCACTGACAAGGCAGGTGCCCCTCTTTGGACTCAGTTTTCCTATCTGCACAGCAATAGGAGAACCGGACCTCTCCTCTTGGGTCCCTGCAAGAAGGCTGTGTTCTATTTGGGCCCAGAGAAGGGTTTCCTGGCCTGAGGACATTAGGTACTTTGTGCACTGTGGAGAAGTGGACAGTCTCACTCACCTGAAGGCACCGGAGTAGCCAAAGTATGGTTCCTGAGAGGAGCAGGCACATTTATTTGCTCCTTGCCCTGCACACAGGCTACACAGCTTGGGGAATCGTCTTGCATCTACGCAGGGAACACAGCTTCCCGAGAAGAAACTAGACACCGCTGTTTAACACAGAAAAGTGGATGGAAGAGAAGGAGCCAGCCCTGGCCCTAGCCAGCTACATCCCTGTGGGCAGAGCGCCCTTTCCGCCACCGCTGCAGGCAGCCTCTGGGTGGCGCTAGGAACGCAGGGAGATGGTGCTTTGCTGAGAGAAGACTCACCTGCCATCTCTCCAGGGCTGCTGGTGCAGAGGGCCCTGCCCGCGCGTGTTTAAAGCTGCTTAACCTCACCCCACCTCAGACTCACCGCACACATTCACCTGATAGTATGCAACCGTGTGACCCCAAAGCGGCTTATGTGTGCAGCTAGAGTGGAGACCCCTGCCTGACACCCACCATCCCGCAGCCATCTTACCACGCTCAAGACTTGCAGGAGGCCCTGTCCACTCCAAGAATGGACGAAGTGTCCCAATAGGGACATTCCACCCGGCAGACCTGCGGAGGCCCGTGTGGCAGGATTTCTTGCCTCGGAGTTCGTTCAGCTGGAAGTTGGTGTCTTTCTTCACCACAGCCACGGCGTAATAGTGGGTTTGTGGCTCTGCAAAGGAGCAGAAAGGATTGGAGCCTCCTATCCTGAACCAGAGGAAGAAAAACAGCCCGCCCCTCCCATTCCCCAGGCAAGAAGAGGGAACTGAAGGCCGTGGTTTTGTCTGGTGCGGAGCAGCTGGGAACCTGCTCTGTCTCCCCAGGGAGGGCACCATCCCTCCTGGAAGGTCAGCATCAGGAAGGATGACCTCATCTGGTCCAACAAGCCCAGCGACTTGGCTGCCTGCAAGTGTGATGCCAACCGAGCCCCTGCCTTGGCGTGCTCATCCTCCCTGACTCCACAGAGCCCAGACCAATTCCAAGGCGTGGCCGGTTTCTGGGTCCCCAGGAAAACTCACGCTCTTTGGACCCATAGACCTCGGCCACGACAGGCTTCAGCTCGTAAGGGGCCTGGCCTGCTTTAAACACCAAACCACTGTCGAGACTCACAGCATCTGCCTGGTTTTCCTGAAAGAAAAAAGGCCAGACCAGCTCAGGAGAAAAAACTGTCCCCAGCCAGAGGGTTTCAGGACATCATGAAGTTTCCAGGGCCAGTAGAGCCTTCTAAAAGGTCATTTTGTCCATTCTCCAGCTTGCAGTCACGTCCACTCATGTCACTGAGAGATGGCACCAGCCAAGGGTCCCTCTTTTAGGACAATGAGCACTCACCCAACTACCTTAATCCCTGAGGTTGGGAAGTTCCCTCTGTCCCACGTGCCCACCTATCTCTATCACTCCCCTGTCCACACTTTTCACAGTTGTTTAAAGTCGTTTTCTCCCTAGATGCTGTCTCCTGTGTTTTGGTTCTATATTTATTTCTTTCAGATTATTTTTTATTGAGTAGAAAATGTACGTACTAAGAAATCTCAAAATTATTGTAATAAACCACGTTCATCCCATAAACCAAGTTCATACTACTTTCCACATGCTTACATATTTCTTACATTTATTTCTTATATTTGCAACATGATATACATAATATTTTGTGGATTGCTTTATTCATCTAAAACTGCATACATTTTCTTACTTCTGCAGAGCCTTGATTGATTTTATTGATTGCATCATATTTTATTATAACATCAATATTGTGTAATTTTTTAAATAACTCCCCCAAAGGTTCAGCACTTGAGTTATTTCTAACTTCTTGCTGTTAGAAATTATGAAACCTTGCTTTCATGAGTAGCTTTGACCTCATAGTTTTTTGATTTTTCCCTTCCAATGACCTGTTTCCTTGGGATAGGCATCTGAGGGGGGAATCACCGAGACAATGAGTACGTTTATCTTTGGCCCTTGCTGTATGTTGCCATTCTGTTTTCCAGAAAATTCATAATGCCAATTTAGAACGCCACTGACAATGAAGACTAGTTTCACTACAGAATCACTAGAAGGAGAGGCTATTGTTTTATTAAGTGTTACTACTTTAGAAAATGCTAAAGGTAATAAATTGCTTGGGTTTGTATTTCTCTGGCTATTAGGAACATTTCATAAGTCGATTTTATTAATTATGATTTCTTTGTTCATATCATTTGTCTTATGTGAGCCTACATTTCTTACTAATTTGAGTCAATTTCTTTATAGAGTATAAGTAGTAACCACTTGTCAGAGCTGGTACATACTTTGTCTATTGCTTTTTAACTTTTTTTTTTTGTTTGTTTAAATGTTTTTCATTGCTAGGAGTTTTTTTTTTAATATATTTTTAAATATGTCAGTTTATTTCATGATTTAACTCATTGCTTCAAAGCTAATTAATTTTTCTTTCCTCTACAGTTTACCTAGTTAACCAGTCCTGCAGTTTTCAATAATACAGGTTTTATTTTTAACCATTTAATCTATCTCAACTTTATTTTGATGTATGGTATGTACATCATTTCAGTAGTACTGATTTCAAATGGGGCGCTTATTAAAAATGCAGATTCTATACCTTTATGCACAGATACTTGGATTCCATTAGTTAGAATAGTGTCTATTAGTTAGAATAAGAGCTTATATTTTAAACAAGTAGGAGATTCTGGTGCCATTGGTCCACAGAATATACTCATGAAATAATAGTCTAAAAGACTGATCAAACTGGATTTTTTCTCTGAGTACTATTCCGGTAACTTCTTTATATTTATAAAATAATCCTACCAGCTTGCCGTGGAAACTTTAATATATAACCCACTGTGTGCTGGAGTTAAGTACGCCTGACTACAGCGCATAGCACTGGTGTAGAACAAATTGGTTGTGCGAATGAGGAAAAACTATTTCAGTAGATCTTTAGATCTAGAAAAACAAAAGGAATCAGAAGTGATCTACCAGTCATGACACCCTTTTCTTTCTCTATGAAAATGCCTTTAACCAATTTCTTTCTAATGCCCAGTGCCCGGCCGGGCCTTTCCCTAGCAGTGTGGTGTGGTGACTACAGCCAGGGCAGATTTATTTCTCTCAGGGCTGAGGTAATGATTCCCTTAGAGGTTTTACCTTTCAGATTAATGTGCCAATGTTACATACTCATCACACATGACTGTTTACGTTTCAGTTTTGAAAAGATTTTACTAACCAATATTTTATACTAACATTTTATTAACTACATTAATCTGTGTTGAGATCCCAATTTCCCCACCTATGATCTCTCCACCTGTAGACCTTTAGCTTGCTTCTTTCAGCTTTCAAAATAACCTTGTTTCCTGTAAGAGAAGACTGCTCCCAACTTTCTGGTGCCCAAGAAGTAAAGCAGAGGGGAGTAGGAGAGAGAGAATTTACTATTTTATTCCATTCTTCTCCCTTCCTTTCCCTTGCATTCCAGTTTGGTCCCAGCCAAAAAAAGGCATTCACTTACGACAATGGCCTTGATACATTCATGGTAGGAGGCTCTGTTTACACAGGTGAGAGGGGCAGCACCCACTCTTTCCATATTCCATTGAAATTCAGAGCATTTTGTTGCCTCATCTTCTGATATGGTGCACCATCGAACAATATCCTCAGGGATGACCAGACACAGCCCTGGAAGAAAGAGACCAAGGAGTCAGGGTTCACCCACTGCCCAAGGGAGAGACGGCCTCACTCTATGACAGAATCTTCTGGACTCCTATACCCCTCTTTGCTCTCCTCCCATCCCTTCTATTCTGTGGCTAAGTCAGGACACTGTCCTCAAGTGAAGACAACTTGCTGGCCTAAAGGGGACTCTGCACTGTCCAGGGTGCTGTGATTTCACCTCAGTTCTCAATAAATTAGAGGAGACCATCACAGCCTCTGAATTTCTTCTTCCTTCCTATGGCTTTGATGCATTTCCTACCCTTAAAAAACAAAAATGATGATGATCCCTCACATCAGGTTATGGAGTTCTTCCACCTACTTCGTCCCATCTGATCCTGGAAAACTGGCAGGAAAGAGATTATTGCTCCTGGTTTACTGATGTGGAAACTGGTCACAAGGAGGCTGAGTGGCATGTTGCTCAGCAGGCGCGCTGTCCAAGTCTCTCTAGATGGTTGTTTCTACCAGCATTTCCCCAGAGGACTCCACTGAGAACAAAGGGAAATACATCCAACTCCTCGTCAGTAGCTGCTGGGAATGGGAGGGCCTGAGTTACGCCCTCTTGCCTCTGCTTGGAAAGACTGGCCACTGCTTGTGCTCCGGCTGAGCCTGCCTTTATTGCTAGAATCTATGTAGCTTCCATTTAAGCAGGAGGCTGAACCAGATTTGCTCACAGCTCTTAAAAGCCATGTGGTTGCCTGATAAAGAGTATCCATGAAAAATCCACAAAGAATATTATTCTTAATTGTGAAAGACTGAATGCTTTCCCTCTAAAATCAGGAACAAGACAAGGATGTCCTTTCTCAACTCATCTATTCAACACAGTACTGGAGGCTCTAGCGATGGCTATATGGCAAAAAAGAAATAAAATAAAATAAAAAGCATCCAAGTTGTAAAGGAAGAAGGGTAATTGCCTTTATTTGCACATGACATGATCCTCTATATGTAAAATCCAAAGGAATTAACCATTAGAATGAATAAACACTATTAGAATTAATAGTTCTGATGCTATTAGAGTAAATACTATTAGAACTAATAAATACAGCAAGGTCGCAGGATACAGGGTCAATATACAAAAATCAATAGTATTTTTGCATGCAAGCGTTGAGCAATCTAAAATGAAATTAAAAATACAATTCTATTCACAATAGTGTCAAAAACTACTTAGAAATTTCTAATATTTAACAAATGTGGACGACTTGTACACTGAAAATTACAAAACTTGGCTGAGAGAAATTAAAGAAGATCTAAATAAATGGGGGAACGTGTCACGTTCATGGTTGATAAGGCTCAATATTGTTAAGATGGCAATTCTCTCCAAATGGATCTGTAGGTTCAACACAATCTCTATCAAAATTCCAGGAGGTTTTTTTTGCAGAAATTAACAAGCAGATCCTAAAATTTATGCAGAAATGCAATACACTTACAATAGTTGAAACAATTTTGAAAAAGAAAAACAAAGTTGGAGGACTTTTTAACGACTCAATTTCAAAACTTACTCTAAAGCTATAGTTATCAAAACAGTGTGCTACTATCATAAAAATAGATATGTAGATAATGAAACAGAATTGAGAATCCAAAAGTAAATCTTTATGTTTATAGTCAATTGATTTTTGACAAAAGTGCCAAGGCAATTCATGGCAGAAAGGACAGTATGTTCAACAAACAGTGCTGGGACTATTAGATATCCAACACGCAAAAAGACGAACACAGACCTCCTCACAGCATACATAAAGATTAACTCAAAATGGATCATAGACTTAAATGTTAGAGCAAAAAAAAAGTTTTTAAATTTTTAGGAGAAAATTAGGCAGTGATTAATTAGCTATGACACCAAAAGCACAGTTCATAAATTAAAAAATTGGACCTCATTAAAACTCAAAACTTTTGTACTTTAAAAGATACCATTAATAAAATGAAAACACAAGCAACAGACTGGGAGAAAATATCTGCAAAGCACATATTAGATAAAGAGATTGTATCTAGAATTTCCAAAGACCTCTTACAACTCAATAATTAGAAGACAAACAACCCAGTCAAAAATGGGCAAAAGATATGAACATGCTTTTACCAAAGAAGATATAACAATGACTAATAAGGACATGATAAGATGCTCAACTTATTAATCATTAGAGAAATGCTAAGTAAAACCACAATAAGATACCATTTCACACCACTGGGATGGTTACAAGTAAAACAGACAATAAACAAATGTTGGTAAGGATGTAGACAAATGGGAATCCTCATATATTGCTGAAAAGGTCAAATGGTTATTAAGGAGAGACACTTTGGAAAATAGTTTGACAGTTTCTCAAAATGTTAAATACAGAGAGTCACCATATGATCCAGCAATTCCATTCCTAGGTATATACCCAAAAGGAATAAAAACATATGTCCACACAAAGGCTTGTATATTAATGTTCATAGCACAATTATTGATAGTTGCCAACAACTGGAAACAATCTAAGTGTCTATCAGCTGGTGAACGGATAGACACAATATGGTACATTCATACAATGGAATGTTATTCAGCAATAAAAAGGGAAGAACCACTGGTGTGTGCTACAACATGGATGAACCTCATTTATGCTAAATGAAAGAAGCCAGACACAAGATCCTACCTATCGTATGATTCCACTTGTACGAAATGTCCAGAAAAGGCAAATTTATAGAGACAGAAAGTAGAGTAGTGATTGCCTGGGGCTCGTGGTAGGAATGAGAATTTACTGTAAACGGGCATAAGGGATCTTATTGGAAGGATGAAAACACTCTAAAACTGATTTACGGTGATGGCTGCACTACTCAGTAAAGTTACTAAAAATTATTGAGTTATACCCTTGAAATGAGTGGATTTTATGATATGTAAAATAAACCTCAATAAATCCGTTACCAAAAAAAAAAAAAACTGAACATAACAAAAGGCTTCTCCCCTTTGGATGCGCTTTTGGTTCTAGCACTGAACCCTCTGCCACCTCCTCCTTCCGAGCCATCACCTGCACAGTCAGACCCACCCAGGTGTTTAAGGAAGTCTGGGAGGCTGTGGGGGAGGAGACTGGTGGCTCCTACAGTGAGTGAGCGGGGGCTCAGGGGCACCTGGCCACTGCACTCTTCCTCCACCCACCGTGGTCCCAGGGAAATCCCAGTGAGTGTAACCTATCCTCAGATGTCCTCATAGAACTGTCCCTCAGTGGAAATTAACCCAGTCAGATTCAGCCATTTGTGACCCAGTGAGCATTTCCTGGAAGCCTGCTGTGTGCACAACACCATGGGTCATGCAGAGGCATGTGTGAATAGAAAAGGCCAGATCTCCCCCTCGTGCACGGAAGCAAAGAGCCCAAAAGAGAAAATTTAGTATGATAAATGGTCTGAAAGACAGCAAAACCAAACTAGGAATGAAGTCCCCACAGCCTCAACAAGTAATCAGGGGAGGAGGGCATTCCAGGAGGTGGCGACAAGGTGCCCACAACACATAGCAAAGTTTCAAGGACACTCTGTGCCAGGTGCTTGACTCAGCACTTCACATGCTCTCTCTCCATTAATCCTCCCACCAACATGCCCATTCTACAGGGGAGGGTACAGGGGCCTTAACTAGTTATGTGGCCTGCCCAAGATCCCATAGCTAATAGATGTTGGCTCTAGGATCTGAGCCTAGGCAATCAGAAGACAAAACCCTCCTCTTACCACCAGACTGTTGCTGATAGGTGCCAACGAGTCGATTTTTGACTCAGAGTTACCCCATGTGACAGAGTAGAACTGTCCCATAGCATTTCCTAGGCTGTGATCTTTACTGGAGCTGATTGCCAGGTTTTTCTCCCATGGAGCCTCTGAGTGGGTTTGAACCACCAACCTTGCAGTTACCAGCTGAGCACTTAACAATTACACCACCACGGCTCCTTAGCCTGCCTATTTAGATTGATTGGGTTTGAGACAGGCCACTGTGGTGATCAAGCTGGTAATGGGATTGGGATCAGATCATGGAAAGCCTCAAAGGCTGGTCCAAGGAGGTCTTATTCAAGAAGCAGTGAAGCTGTGACCAAAAGCAAAGGGCAGGGTGGACTGAAACCTGGAAACCAGGCAGGGGAGCTGTGGCAGAGCAAGGCATGAGGGAGCCATGGCAGACGAAGGCTGATGGAGGGGACAGTCTGAATGGGGGTGAGGAGGCCAGCACTGGGAGAAGGGAGCAGGAATAGGGAGTTGGTGTCAGGAATTAACTTCGTAATGGATGGGTCCTAGGGGTAAAGGGAAACTGCAAAACTGGAAGACCGTGCCTCAAGCCTGGGCATGGGGGAGGAGGGGCACGGGGGAGGGGGGTGGGAAGAGAGAATGGAGGGGGAGCTTGTTTCCTCCTCCAAGAAGGATTAAACCAGGGTGAGGAAAGGACCCCTGAGCACCCCTCTGGGATCCACAGCCCACAGCCCCCAACATACCAGGTGCTGGGTACAGAACACACTGCTCTGTGCATCCCCTCCTACAGCCCTCCCCACCCAGAAGGGAGCTGCGTGCCCCGTCAGGACCAAATGCTCCCTGCAGCAGGGCTGGGGCTGGAGCTGGCCCCTCCTGTATCCCAGCCCAGCCCCTGCGCTAAGTGTTGGCCACTCAGATGCTGCCTGCCTGCCAGGTAGACACTGCTGCCTGACAGGTGAAGTCTTCCTGAAGTTATGTCCTCAGATTCCTTCTTGCAGACATGCAGTGCCCTGGCCTCAAAGGCAGGGGCCAGGACAGGAGTTACTCTTCCCACCCACCCCTGGTCAGCCTGATTGGGAATCTCACAAGTGCCTCCCAACCCTGAACCCCAGGGGTGGAGCAGACTGATTCCCCACCCACTGCTCAGATGGGCTAAGATCCAGCTGGCCCCACCCCACCCAGCCCCTGACAGGGGCACACCCATGGGGAGCAGAGCAGGCATCCCATAAGGTAGCTGCCACCCCTTCCTCCAGTAGGACAAGGGTTTTAATGACACTTTTGGGTGCGGTTCACCTTTCCATTGACTGCAGGCTTCAAACTACCTAGCTCTGCAGCGGCTGAGACAACCAAAGATTCAAGTGACAAAGGAGCCCAGGGGTGCGACTCCAAGCCAGAATCCTGGAACATGACCAGCTCCAGGAGAGCAAGGCCCCTTCCAGGTGGCACCAACCGTCTGCTGGGGAAAAGACTGTAGCTGCCTGCCAGCAGGCCACACATGGGCGAGCACAGCCCAATCCTGCTTTAGAGAAGAGAAAATGATCAACACCATCGGGGGGCGGGGAGGATTGGGAGATGGGACCACAAGGGCATTGGTAGCTACTGGATCACTGCTCCCTGGGTTAGGGGTATAAGGTCACCACCGCTCTCTAACTCCCCACCTTCCATCCAGGAACCTCCCAGCCCAGAGGAGATGCCCTCAGTCAGGAGGCTGCCCTGGGCTAGGGAGGAAGTTGACACCTGGGCTTTCACTCTGGCCCCCTACCACACCCTACCCCCCCACCCCGGTCTGGGTGCTGACACCCATCACAGCTCTTTCTGCTGCTGCCTCTGACCTCCCCTTGCCCCTGCTGCAGAAAGCCCCCAACCCACACACGTTTACATCCCAGAGCTAACAATTGTTTGTCGTTATGGTTGTTAGCCCCAGACTCACAGTGCCCCCTGCACAACCAGATCAGACCAGCTTATTTTTCAGAAGTAGATCACCAGGTCTTTCCTCCTAGTCTGTCTTAATCTGGAAACTCTGCTGAAATCTGTTCAGCATCATAGCAACAGCCAAGCCTCCAGTGACAGAGGAGTGGTGGCTGCACATGAGATGCATTGGCTGGGAATTGCACCCGCGTGTCCCTCATGGAGGCGCCCTGGTAGCACAGTGGTTAAGAGCTGGGCTGCTAACGAAAAGGTCAGCAGTTTGAATCCACCTTGCAAACACTTTGGGGCAGTTCTACTCTGTCCGACAGGGTCCATATGAGTCAAAATTGACTCAGCCGCAACGAGTTTGGTTTTTTGGTCCTGCATGGAAGGCAAGAATTCTACCACTCAGCCACCACTGGATTTTTCTGGGCACATTTAAAGGTGAAATCCATCATGCCCCTCTCACACCCTCTGGCAGAGGGGCCCTATCCAGCAGTTTGCATCACTCCCCCGCAACCACCTAGGAAGTGTGTGAACACCCGTGCCCAGCACTGTGCAGGTGGCATCTGCCTCCTCCTCACAACAGCCCTGTGGAATCACTGTTGGGCCTTCTTTAAGATGAAGAAACTAAAGCTCAGTTTTGCCTCATAGTCACAGTCCCTGCAGGAGCTGGGATCTGGGGTCTTGGATCTGAACTAGGGCAAACCACTCATCCTTTCTGAGCCTCACTTTCCTCCCACGTACAACATATGTAACAATCCGATGGTGCCAAAGGTCTGGGTGGGACAAAATGAGACAGTGTCCCCCAGGCGTTTTGAGAAGCTCTGCACATCCTTGGGTTTAAGGTCACCGAGCTTAGAGGAGCTCTGCTCTGACTCCTCCCCACGCCAGGGGGCGGGACTGGCCGAGTTCTTCCTACGGATATCTTTCCCGCCGCCGCACGCCTGACAGCTTCCCTGGCTGCAAACGCGGAGATCGCCACCGGCAGGGCGCAGGGACCTAGGGTGCCCACTGGCAGGGGGCAGGGACAGGGGCGCCCACCGGGCGGGACGCGTCCCCCGCACCTGCACTCACCAAAGGCACCGAGGGACAGAAGGGTAGCGAAGACGAGCCTCATGTCTGGGTCCTGCGGCGGCTCCGGCTAGCGAAGCCTCTGCCACTTACGCCGGCTCTGCGCACCTTTATCTAAGGCTTGGTGACTTCACGGGGTTTGCCCCAACCTGTTGCCCAATAGTATCCCCTTTCCTCCTCTCCACCCCCACCCCCTGCGGCCAGGTCAACTAGTTCCCTGAGGCCCTGGGCTCTGGAAAGCCCTCGGGACAAAGGGTGGGAGGGGCGGTGCCTGGACCGGCTTCCCAAGAGAGAAAACTCAGCCCCCACCCCACCCTGCAGGTCGTCTGCCCTGGTTATTGGGGTGGTGTTCTTTCTCGCCCACTAGTCTGTAAGCTCCTGAGGAGTCGAAGCCCCTGCATCTTGCTCCCTTTCTGGCTCCAGTACCTCCTACAGGGTGGGACACAGCAGGTACTTGTAAGGTACTTGTGAACTTCCAGACAGACTGACCTTTCCTTTAGCAGACGTTTCTAAGGTGCCTGGGAGCTCAGTCAGGGCAAAGTGGATCCACTTCCACCTTCCCCCGAGCCAGGGAGTTCTAAAGAGGACCCAACCAGCCAAGCAAGTCAGCAGCAGCCTGGGACAGCCGACAGGAATAAGGGAGACTGCCCAGAGTCTGCCCCCAGCTTCCCATGGGGTCCCAGCCCCCCAGCCCTGCTGAGACCCAGAATACGGCTCCTAGAAAACAGAGCCAGTCCTCAAGAGGGCAATGGACAGCACCCATGTCCAATGCTGACTTGGTGTCCCTTCCTTTGCCAATAGGAAAGATATTCCAGCATTGTTTGTATGTGTGTGTATGTGGGGGGGGGGGGGGGGTAGTATGAGGTGGGGAGTCCCTGGGTGGCAAAAACGGTTAAGCGCTCTACTAGTTAGTAACTGAGAGGTTGGCGGTTGGAATCCACCTAGAGGCACCTCGGAAGACAGGCCTGTCAATCTGCTTCTGAAATGTCACAGCTTTGAAAACCCTATGAAGCACACTTCTACTCTGCACACATGGGGTCACCATGAGTTGGAATCGACTCAGTGGCAACTAACAACAAGAAGTGTGAAGTGGAGACGGGGACCTCATTTTGATCAATGTCATATTTTGTCCTCAACACATAAGTTGACCCTATTTGGGGAAGCCATCTTCAAATTCAAAAGCTAGAAGTCTCCTTCGAAGAATACATCTTGTAAATACACTCCAGGGTTTATAAAGGCTTATGTACAAGGGTCTCCAGGGCAGAGTTGCAAAACAAGCACCCATCCCTGAGGGTGTCACATTGACTGCGGTGCCCAGGCAGCAGTGGGACAGGCTGGAGGCCTGAGGAAGAATGAAGCTACCCTGTGTGTACTGAGGTGAACTAACTTCAAGAGATACTAGGTGAAGAAGTAAGGTGCCCAACAGTGAGGGAGATACAAGTGACCTGACACCCCTTCTGGACAGGTCAGTCTGGCAATGTGTTACTTGGAAATCTGCTTGTCCTGAAAAGCCAGCCTTGCCTCTGCTTAGCCCACTTGGTGCTAACAAGCCTTTTCCAGAGCAGATGGGCAGTACCCCAGGGAGCAGCATGACAAGGGTGGGCATAGCGGGCATTTAGCCGGGGAAAAGCCAGCCCAGCTGAGGTCTGGGAGGCTCCTCACGGAAGCTGTGGGGCCCCTCCATCCCTGGACATGGACCCAGCCGAGGCACAAGAGCAATATCTGATCATGGATGCTGCTTCGTTGGCACCAGAGGAGTCTGGGGTTCAATGCTGGAATCACCAGCTGGGTTTTGGGGTGACAGATCCAAGGTGTCTCATTGTTTGGAAACACAATATCGCAACATTAAAAGTTGCTTTCATCAATAATTGCAATAAGCTATTTCAAAAAATAGTGAAGAAATACATAATTGACTAATTCTTAGGTGGGCTGGAGTATCTTTTACCTAAATTAGCAACTAGGCTTTGCTTTTCCATGGTTAAAAAAGAATTAAGAAACATTAACAACCCATGTCTCCATTTCTGAGTGCAAATTAGAAAAAGGATAGGATGGGAGGTCAGACACCCTATACCCTGCCTTGTCTGTTACAGTGTTGGCAGGAGCACAGAGAACCTGGGGCCACAATCAACAGCCTAAACTTGAGGGGTGCCCCAAGGGCAGGGCTGGGATGGGGAACAACAGGGGCGATTGTTTCCTTTCTGTGTCTGCTGGGAATGGCCCAGCCCCAGAGCAGACACTGCTTAGCTGGACACCCACAGAGCAGCCCTCCAAGGCCATCTGCGGGGGAAGCAGATGTAAGGAGTGGGTCTGCTCAGAAAGACAAGGTCCATTCATTCAGGCAACACCCACAAGGCGTGCACCTACTATGCACCCACACTGGTGGGTGCCATGAGGGATACAGAGAAGAGGGGTCTGACCCTGCCCTTAGGAGTTGATGGTACAGTGCAGGAGGGGCAGGCACAGGTATCAAGTTCTATCACACAGGCCAGCCAGGGAGAGCCAAGGAGGTATAAACAAAGTAAGGGTGGAAGCCCAGAGGAGGGGTGACCATTTTGCATCATGAGGGTTCCAGAACAGCATTTGACCTGGGCACCTCAAGGAAGGGTAGCTTTCTACAGGTAGAACATTCCAGGTAGAGGAAATAGCCAAGTAAAGACTTGGGACCAGTGACCAATTACACGAGCATATCAAAAAAACCCAAACCTGTTGCCGTAGAGTGGATTCCAACTCATAGCGACTCCGACTCATAGAACTGCCCCATAAGACTCATAGCAACCCCAACTCAGAGAACTTCCCCATATGATTTCCAAGGAGCAGCTGGTGGATTTGAACTGCTGAGCTTTGGGTTAGCAGCCAAGCTCTTAACCACTGGGCCACCAGGGGTCCTACCTGAGCATGAGGGTCAACAAGAGGTCACTCTGGTCTTTCCAACCTGGAACTCTTGATGGAAGAGGGTTTAACAAAGTCACCTATCTATGCTGAGCTCCACACTATGTATCCATCTGCCTCTGGGCAGCTCCTCTTGCAAGTCCTGTAGGCACCTAAATTCAACGCATCTAAAATGGAGCTTATCTACTCCTTCCAGCCCTGCATCTTCTCCTGTACTTCCTACCACTTTGCCCCAAACACACCAAACTAAGAGCCACAGAGTCATCCTTAAATTCCCCTGCTAGCTAGCCCGGTGCATCTGACCGGCATTCGATGATCAGTATTCACTGAATGTTTGAATGAGAAGGAGGGACAAGCTAGGAGAGGGACAGCTAATCCTGTTTGCAATGAGGGATAGTGAGGGGCATGCTGGGCCACCCCGGAGCCTGTGTGCATGGGCTCATTTATTTATCCATCAGTTTAACACAGATGAATCTGATGTGCCAGCAACTGGGCCAATCCTTGGAGAGCCTGCAGGAAGTAGGATGCAGGTTTCCAAATCTTGAGACAGCAGCATGTCTATAAGGGGCACAAAGAAGAGGTGGCTGATATGTGAACCTCCACACAATGGCAGTAGCTGGTGCTTAACAGGCAGGTGTGGGGGGCCAACTCCCATCTCCCTGCGCCCCAGTCCCCATCCCCACCCTAGAAACACCCACAGTGAGCCTTTGAAGAGCAGTGGGCCCAAGACTGGGTGATAGCCTCTGGCTAAGTTGAGCCCTCCCCACAGACCAGTAAACGCACACCCTGCCCTCTATGGAGTCTTCTGGCTTTAAACCCAAGAGAAGTATTGGGAAGGAAGTGGCTTTATTAACCGTGGGATCTGGGCAGAGTCAGCTCCAGATGGAATAAAGGAGAAAAGGCGTTCCCAGGACATCCACACACGTTCAAACACTAGGCTCACAGGATACCCCAGGCCTATTTTTTAATCCCTGTCAGCGGTATGAGGTTGCTGGGTTGGTAGAGTGCTGCTTGTTAAATATTTAGGGATTTGGTGAGAATGGGTTGTTAAACCATTGGTAGCTTGAAACGAGTCATGGCGAGAGTATTTACACCATGCAAATAAGCAAAGTGCCTGTGTTTGTCATTGTGTGTAGGTGGCTGTGCCATCCCTGGGAGAGAGATAATAATCCTCTGTATTTTGTTAGTTTGTTTTTATTATTTTTGCTTTAGGTGAAAGTTTACAGAGCAAATTAGTTCCTCATTAAAAAAATCATACACATATTGTTTCGTGACATTGGTTGCCAACTCCAAGACATGTCAACAGTCTCACCTTCTCAACATTGGGTCCCCCATTTCTATTCGTTCAAATTTCTTGTCCCCTCCCACCTTCTCAACCTTGCCCCTGGGCTGGTAAGCCCATTTAGTCTCATATACACAGTTGAGCTATGTATATTATTGTTTGTTTTATGGGTCTGTCCAATCTGTGGTGAAGGGTGAACCGCAGGATTGACTTCAGTACTGAGTTAAAAGGGTGTCCAGGGACCATACTCTCGGGGTTCCTCCAGTCTCCATCAGACCAGTCAGTCTGGTCCTTTTTTTCTGAGTTTGATTTTTGTTCTATGTTTTTCTCCTGCTCTGTCTGGGACCCTCTATTGTGATCCCTGTCAGAGCAGTCAGTGATGGTAGCTGGTCACCATCTAGTTGTGCTGGATTCAGTCTGGTAAAGGCTGTGGTAGTTTTGTTGCATTAGTCCTTTAGACTAATGTTTCCCTTGTATCTGGTTTTCTTCATTCTCCTTTGCTCCAGACGAGGTGGGACCAGAAGACGTGTCTTAGATGGCCAATCAGAAGCTTTTAAGACCCCAGACGCTACCCACAAAAATAATAATCCTGTGCATTTGGATGACACTTTTAACTCCACACAGAGCTGTCACTTACCTTGCTTCACGTGACTCTAACAACAGCTCTGAGAATTGAGGAAGTCACTGTTGCCATTCCAAGAACAGGTAAACTAAGGGCTACCTGTAGTCACACAGTAAGTGAGAGCTGCTAGCCCTGAGTCTCCGTTGTTCCCACAGCCAGGAGCTTTTGCCTCCATGGTGCTGGGGGAACCCTTTGAGAGACTGAGGCCCAACGATGTGCTTCTGAATCTCAGCAGAAAGGGAAACCAGCAAATACTGAGCCCCTTCTGTGGGCCACTAACCGTCTAGCGCCTTCCACACATCAGCAGTGGCTTTTGATCTTCACAGAAACACCAGGACTTGCTTCTTTAGACCTGGTTTCCAGTTGATGGAACCCAGGCAAAGTCCCTCATTCAAGGTCACACAGCTGGTTGGTGACAGTTCTGGGTCCCCAGACCTCTAACCCTTCACTCCATCCAGTGATCCTTTATGGCCCCTGGCCCCTTGGTATTGATCATTACTTTACTGATCACCCTGAACAGAGGGGCAGAGAATAAGCAACGATGAGAGAGATGGATGGAGAGCTTCCTGCTTCTTCACTACCCTAAGGCTTCAGGAAGAATCCCTTCACAGAGACAATGATCTTCAGACAAAAGCACTTTTGGAAAAGCCTCAACATTAGCCTTGAATTGGCCGCCCTAGAGCAGAGCTGACATCCTTGAGTGTCTTTGGGTGTGTTTCTGTGGGTTGCCATCAAGGGGAGGCTCAGCTGAAAGGCAGAGGCCGGAAAATGTGGCTTCATTAACCAATATGTGTTGTTGCCAAATGTTGCCCAATGTACGAAGGACCACAGAGAAAAAGCACCTCTGTCTGCTTGGATCTGCCCTCCTCTTCCTCCTCCTCCTTCTTCCCACTCTCCCCCTGCCCTCTGGGCCCTCTCCTCACAGACACCAACCCTCCAGAGCCAGACACCAGGCAGACCTACTGAGCAATACTGCCCCCTCTCCCCAGTGGTTCAAGGAGCAATGGAAACATCCCAGGGATCTAGTCCCTTCCCCAGGCCCAAGATTTCGATTTTCTTGGCCAGGGTGGCACCCATGTCCCTGGCAGTAGCATGAACTCAGCCAAGCATGAGCACCTAATCACCACATCCATTAAGGAAGGCGTAGCAGGCCAGGCCCAGGGACAGTCATCCAGGAAGATGCCAGCTAAGGGCAGCCTGGAGAGGGCAGCTGGCCTACGGCCAGTCATACAAATGCCTTCCCAGAAGGAATGAGACCCTACCAGCCAGGGAAAACCCCAGGCAGGAAGCTCCTGAGCCCAGGCCCCTTTTGCTGCCCCAGCCCTGGGCTACATCCTGGCCAGGGAGGCGGCCAGCTCCACTCCGTCAGCTGCCCTCAACACCAGCAGCTGGGTGAGCTGGAGGGTCAGGTGGCCCTGCCCTGAGAAAGAGCTTGGATGGATGCTCCAAGGAGTGAGAAGCCACCATTTTCCTCCATCTCCCTGTGGTAGGCCAGCCTTCCTCCCCCAGCTCCTCAAGGCAGGGAGTGCTCAGCCCCTCTGATCAGTACTCTGATCACACCACGGCTCCAGGGAAATTTCCTCGTCCCTCCAATCATTTGCTCACAGGACAACCTGACATGCTGGAAGGCAGAGAAGATGTGGTCAGAAGCCCGGGAGATAGGGTTGGATGCCTGGGTTTGAACCAGCTCCACCTGTCAACAGTCACATGGACCTGGGCCAGTCTCTCAACCTGTCTAAGCCTCAGTTTCCCCAGGTGTATAAAAGGGACACTAAGAATACCCAGCTCAATCCCACTTTGGTGAGTGGCATCTGGGGTCTTAAAAGCTAGCAAGTGGACATCTAAGATGCATCAATTGGTCCCAACCCAGCTGGAGTAAAGGAGAATGAAGAACACCATGGACACAACAAAAGTACTAGCCCAAGAGACAGAAAGGGCCACATAAACCAGAGACTTCATCAGCCTGAGACCAGAAGAACTAGATGGTGCCCGGCTACCACAATGATCACCCTGACAGGGAACACGACAGAGAGTCCCTGATGGAGCAGGAGAAACATGGGGTGCAGAACTCAAATTCTAGTGAAAAGACCAGACTTAATGGTTTGATTGAGACTGGAAGGACCCTGGAAAACGTGGCCCCTGGGCTCTTTGTTAGCCCAAAACTAAAACCATTCCCAAGGCCAACTCTTCAGACAAAGATTAGACTGTACTATAATACATAAAATGATACTCGTGAAGAGTGTGCTTCTTAGCTCAAGTAGATGCATGAGATTATATGAGCAGCTCTCATCTGGAGGAGAGATGAGAAGGCAGAGAGGGTCAGGAGCTGGTTGATTGGACACAGGAAATCTGAGGTGGAAAAGAAGAGTGTGCTGTCACAGTATAGGGAGAGCAAGCAGGGTCACAAAACATGTACATAAAAATTTTTGTATGAGAGACTAACTTGAATTGTAAACTTTCACTTAAAGCACAACAATAAAAAGAAAAAAAAAAAGAATACCCAGCTCATAAAGTGGTTGGAGTTACAACCTAGCACATTTAAGATGCTTACATAGCCCTCAGTGCAGGCAAGCTATTGTCCACTCATGAACCCCCACTGTGTGCCAAGCCCTCGACTGGGCACAGGGGTATGGCATTAGCAGAAGTTGCTCAGCCTCTGTGGGCACTGGTTCCAGTAGAGGGACCTGTATGTACCCAGAGAAATGCCATCCAGCGTGCGGAGCATGTTGACAGAGGTGTGGTAGGGAGCTTTTGGAGAGGAGGCAGGAACATCTGCCCGAGGCAGAGTGGACGGCAGAACTGGGGTTATTTTTCCCATGTGACGCTCTTTCTAACGGAGCAAACGACAGCCCTCAGCCACTTACTTTTTCTAGAGTGTTCAGAACCTTGCCCTGTTCTGCTCTCAGGCTCCTTTTCTGTGTTTCTGTCTCTAATCTCTGCCCCCTCCTCTCTCCTCTCTGTCTCTCCCCTTCTTGGTTTCTCTCTCCAACTCTACCTCGCTGTCTTTCTCTCCCTCCCTCTTAAACACACGAGTCCACATGTGTTATGGATGTCCCTCCACTGGAGCCAGCTCTGACTCCGACTGAGCTTCTTTCCATCACGGCATCTTGTCACTGTAATTAACTGACCCATCTCCCAGCCCCACTTCTTGACACTGAGCTCCAGGAAGACAACCCACCTCAGAGGCCTCAGGGTCCAGCTGAAGGCTTGGCCCTGGGGAGGGCCTCACTGAGAGCCTATTGACTGGGTAGACTGAAGGAAGGAAGGGTAAGAAGTCGAGAGTCTCCCCAAATCCTCTGTTGTTACAGCTCTAATGGATGGCACCCTTCGCATCTACCTGGAGCTGAGGAGAGGTTGGTTTATGAGAGTGGCCAGAGCACAGAGCTGCAGCAGAGTCATGGGTCTGGACCCATCTCTCCTTTTCCTCAGTCTGTGCGCTGCAGAGACCTCCCAGCAGGTGGTGTTTTCTGGCCCTGCCCCTGACCTTGGGGAACAGCAGGAGCCTCAAGAGCTAAGCAGGACCTGAGACCTCATCCACAGGAGCAGAGGAGGACAAGCCCTGCATTAAAGCACATGAGAGCTGAGGAAGAAGCAGGCCCAGCCGGTGGCCCTTGCCAGGACTGTGCAGCGTCTGCCTGTCTGTTGTTCTGAGGGTCATTGTGAGGACAGCAGCTGGGGAGCTAATGGGAAATGATGGAGAGGAGGCTTCTTCCTCACCGGCATCACCCAGGGCCCTCCCACAGGGAACCCAGGGCCTGCTTCTCCTCCCAAAATACTCCTTCCTTCTCTGCAGCGCCAACAGCTTCCAAGGGCAAGGAGAGAGGCCTCTGGGCAAGCCCAGGGCAGCAGCAGTGATGAGCTGGGGAGGCTGGGGGCCATGGGGACAGACCCCCAAACCTTCACACCACCCCCTTTTCAAGGCCAGAGATGCTCTCATCTTAGTCAATGACATTTGCAGGCAGACACTTGGTGGAATCCCCAAGAGGTTCTTAGCAGTGCCTCTCATTGCAACACCTTCCTGGAGCAGGTCTTCTCCAGGGACACTCCCCCTGGCTTCCCATCCCTTTTTCTCCCCCTCTCCCTCTACTGTTGCTCAGCTTAAACCAGATGTAAAACTAGCATACACTTGGATCCTTCTAGGAGGTACCTGCATGTAAGTAGTGGCATTTAATCCTACAAATGGGTCTTATTACTAAATGACAGCTCTCCAAGGTCACACAGCAGGTGACTTACAGAGAGGGGGCCAGAAACCAGGTGTTCTGAGAATACTAGTCTAGGGTGCTCGCCAGGGCGTGCTGTTCTCTCATCTTTAGCCTCCTGTGTGTTTATGCTGAAGGTGAGTGAAGGGGCAGGGAGGGACAGCAAGACATCCCCTTTTCTTCATCCACCTGAGTCCTGAGCAAAATCTTCCTCCAAAGAGATACTAATTTCCAGAAAAAATCGTTTTTGGAAATGACTCTTAAAATTCAGCCACCTGGTTGGCTCTCTTGAAAATAGAAGTGGCCTTCCTGGAGCGTGTGTGATTTGTTTGCCATTAGGAGAAAGCTGAGGGGGTGGGGGCTGTGGCCATGGAAGAGCAGTGGCTCTGAGCCAATACTGTTGTTACTAAACATTGCCCCATTTGTAAAGGAAACTCGGCAAAGAGCTTCTCTCTGTTTGGATCGGTCCTTCTGCCCTCTTCTCTTCAAGACCTCCTTACCCTCCCTGTGGCCTTCTCCTCCCTGGAGTCTGGTAGGGTTGATGTCAGACTCTTAGTCTTGCTAGGTCAATACTTGAGTGTCCTCACCAATTCCCCCTTTTCTTTTGGTCACTGTGTGTGATTTTGTGACCAACTGCACTCAATTCTTCCTTCATCCTCCCTCTGGCACCCACCCATTCCTTTCCATTCCATGGTCATGAGATGACCCAGAACTCCAGCCTCAGCTTCCTGAGCACTCTCTCAGCCCCTCATCTCCCCTGCTGTAATCTGCCCCTGGGGAAATCTTTAAAACCACAGAGCTAACATTGCTCTAAGACGTCTTTCCTTGCCCCCCTCCATCTCCCTGCACTCTGTCCCTGATGCATCTCACTGTCCCTCCTCTCAGATTAGAGAACCCTTTCTGTGCTGGAAACTTCTAGAATCATATTAACCAGCCAGCTGTCACACCTATTCTGTAGGAGGTATGCTCAACTGTTGTCTTCATTTGCTAGTGCTACTATAACAGAAATACCACAGGTAGGTGGCTTTAAAGCACAGAAATCTATTTTCTCAAAGTTTGGGAGGCTAGAAGTCTGAATTCAGGGCACCAGCTCTAGGGGAATGCTCTCTCTCTCTGCTGGTTCCGGGGGAAGATATTTGTCTCAGCTTCTGTAATCCCAGCCATTCCTTGAGTCCTTGGCAATCTCCATGTGGCATCTATCTTTCTCCCATTTGTGCTCACTTCCCTCTGTGTCTATGTTGTTCCTTATATCACTCAGCAGTGATTAGGTTTAAGATACATCTTACACTGATGTTGTTGTTGTTGTTGTTAGGTGCCGTGAGTCGGTTCTGACTGGTAGCAACCCCATCTACAACAGAACAAAATACTGCTCGGTCCTGTGCCATCCTCACAATCATTGCTATGTTTGAGCCCATTGTCAAAGCCACTGTGTCAATCCACCTCCTTGAGGGTCTTCCTCTTTTTTGCTGACCCTCTACTTTACCAAGCATGATGTCCTTCTCCAAGGACTGGTCCCTCCTGATAACATGTCCAAAGTACATGAGATGAAATTTCGCCATCCTTCCTTCTAAGGAGCATTCTGGCTGTACATCTTCCAAGACAGATTTATTCATTCTTCTAGCCAGTCCATAGTGTATTCAATATTCTTCACCAACACCATAATTCAGAGGGATCAGTTCTTCTTCATTCTTCTTTATTCATTGTCCAAACTTTTGCATGCATATGAGGCAATTGAAAATACCATGGCTTGGGTCAGGCGTACCTTAGTCCTTAAAGCGACGTTTTTGCTTTTTAACACTTTAAGGAGGTCTTTTGCCTCAGATTTGCCCAATACAATATGTCATTTGATTTATTGACTGCTGCCTCCATGGGTGTTGATTGTAGATCCAAGTAAAATGAAATCCCTGACAACTTCAGTCTTTTCTCCATTTATCATGATGTTGCTTATTGGTCCAGTTGTGAGGATTTTTATTTTCTTTATGTTGAGGTGTAATCCATACTGAAGGCTGTGGTCCTTGATCTTCATCTATAAGTGCTTCAAGTCTTCTTCACTTTCAGCAAGCAAGGTTGTGTCATCTGCATATCACAGGTTGTTACTGAGTCTTCCTCCAATCCTGATGCCACATTCTTCTTCACATAGTCCTGCTTCTCGGATTATTTGCTCAGCATACAGATTGAATATAAGTATGGTGAAAGGATATAACCCTGATGCACACTTTTCCTGACTTTATACAACACAGTATCCCTTTGTTCAGTTGAAACGACTACCTCTTGGTCTATGTACAGGTTTCCCATGAGCACAATTAATAGCTCTGGAATTCTCATTCTTTGCAAGTTTGTTTATAATTTTTTATGACCCACACGGTCTAATACCTTTGCATAGTCAATAAAATACAAGTAAACATCTTTCTGGTATTCTCTGCTTTCAGCCAAGGACCATCTGACATCAGCAAGATACCCCTATATCCCTCCTTCCGGGTCCTCTTCTAAATCTAGCTAGAATTTCTGCCAGTACTCTGTCATTGTACTGCTGCAACCATTTCTGAACTATCTTGAGCATAATTTTACTTGCCTCTGATATTATTGATATTATTTGATAATTTCTACATTCTGTTGGGCCACCTTTCTTTGAAATGGGCACAAATATGGATCTCTTCCAGTTGATTGGCCAGGTAGCTGTCTTCCGAATTTCTTGACATAGAAGAGTGAGTGAGAGCTTCCAGCACTGCATTCGTTTGTTGAAACATCTCAATTGGTATTCCATCAATTCCTGGAGACCTGTTTTCACCAATGCTTTCAGTGCAGCTTGGACTCCTTCCTTCAGTACCATCAGTTCTTGATTATATGCTACCTCCTGAAATGGTTGAAAGTCGACCAGTTCATTCTGGTGCAGTGACTTTGTGCATTCCTTCCATCTTCTTTTGATGCCTGCTGTGTCATTCAATTTTTTGCCCATAGAATCCTTCGATACTGCAACTCAAGGCTTGAATTTTTTCTTCAGTTCTTTCAGCTTGAGAAACGCTGAGCATGTTCTTCCCTTTTGGTTTTCTAAATCCAAGTATTTGCACATTTCACTGTAACACTTTACTTTGTCTTCTCTAACCATCCTTTGAAATCTTCTGTTCAGCTTTTACTTCATCATGTCTTCCATTCACTGTAGCTACTCTATGTTCAAAAGCAAGTTCAGAGTCTCTTCTGATATTCATTCTGGTCTTTTTTTTTTCCTGTCTTTTAATAAACTTTTGCTTTCTTCATGTATGATGTCCTTGATATCATCCCACAACTCGTCTGGTCTTCTATCATTAGTGTTCAATGTGTAAAATCAATTCTTGAGATAGTTTCTAAATTCAGGTAGAATATACTCAAGGTCGTACTTTGGCTCTCGTGGTCTTGTTTTAATTTTCTTCAGCTTCAACTTAAACTTGCATACATGAGCAACCGATGGTCTGTGCGGCAGTCAGTCTCTGGCCTTGTTTTGGCTGATGATATTGAGCTTTTCCATTGTCTCTTTCCATAGATGTTGTCGATTTGATTCCTTTGTATCCCATCTGGGGAGGTACACGTGTATAGTCTCCATTTATGTTGTTGAAAAAAGGTATTTACAATGAATAAGTCGTTGTTCTTGAAAAATTCTATCATGGAATCTCCTGCATTGTTTCTATCACCAAGGTCATATTTTCCAACTTCTGATCCTTCTTCTTTGTTTCCAATCTTTACATTCCAATCACCAGTAATTATCAATGCATCTTGATTGTATGTTTGATCAATTTCAGACTGCAGAAGTTGGTAAAAATCTTCAATTTCTTCATCTTTGGCATTAGTGGTTGGTACATAAATTTGAATAATAGTTGTATTAGCTGGTCTACCTTGTAAGCGTATGGATATTTTCCTATCATTGGCAGCTTTGTATTTCAGGACAGATTTTGAAATGTTCTTTTTGACAATGAATGTGACATTGTTTCTTTTCAATTTGTCATTCCCAGGATAATAGACCATAGGATTATCCAATTCAAAAAGGCCAGTACAAGTTGATTTCAGCTCACTAATGCTTATGATATCTATCTTCAAGAGTTCCATTTCATTTTTGACTACTTCCAATTTTCCTTAATTCACACTTTATATATTTTATGTTCCAATTATTAATGGACGTTTGCAGCTATTTCTCCTCATTTTGAGTCGTGCTACCTTAGCAAATGAAGGCCCCAAAAGTTTTACTCTATCCATGTCATTAAAGTCAACTCTACTTTGAGGAGGCAGCTCTTCCCTAGTCGTATTTTGAGTGACTTCCAACCTAAGGGGCTCATCATCTAGTATATATCAGACAATGTTCTGCTGCTATTCAGAAGCTTTTCACTGGCCAATTTTTTCAGAAGTAGACTACTAGGTCCTTCTTCTCAGTCTGTCTTAGTCTGGAAGCTCTGCTGAAACCCATCCACCATGACAGGTTTCATGACTCTGCTGGTATTTGAAATAACGGTCGCATAACTTCCAGCATCACAGCAACACACAAGCCACCACAGTACCACAGACTGACAGATGAGTGGTGGCTTTTTGCCTTAGAGCCTACTTTATCTCATATTAATATAAATATGTCAGCTTTTTTCGTATTGTGTTTCAATGATATCTTTTACTATCCTTTTACTTTCAGTCCCTTTGTGTCCTTATGTTTCAAAGGTGTCTCTTATCATTTTCTTAACCAATCATATGTTCTTTTTACTTTTAATTGGAGTATTTAGTCATTTACGTTTAATTTAATCATTGCTATAATTGGGTAAGTCTACCATCTTGTTCGGAGCTCTGGTGGCTCAGAGGTTAAGCACTGGGCTGCTAACCAAAAGATTGGAAGTTTGAGTCCACCAGCCCCTCTTTGGAAACCGACAGGGCAGTTCTACTCTATCCTATAGGGTCACTATGAGTCGGAATTGACTTGATAGCAATGGGTTTGGTTATGACCATCTTGTTCTTTGTTTTCTATTTGTCCCATCTATTTTTATCCCTTTGTTTCTCCTTTATAGCCTTCTTTTGGATTAATAGGGTATTTTTTATTATTTCACTTTTCTGTGTTGTAGATTACTTGGTCTTTTATACTTTTAAAGGAGGCCCTAGAAATTACAACATAAATGTTTAACTTGTTACCAAAAAAAAAAAAAAAACCAAACCCGTTGCCATCGAGTCAGTTCTGACACATAGCGACCCTATAGGTCAGAGTAGAACTGCCCCATAGAGTTTCCAAGGAGCACTTGGTGGATTCCAACTGCCAACCTTTTGGTTAGCAGCCGTAGGTCTTAACCACTACACCACCAGGGTTTCCTAACTTGTTACAGGCTACCTTAAATTATTACTCTTAACACTTCCCAAATAATATGAGAACACATAGCAGCTTAAATCCATTTATTCCATCCTACTTTTTTTTTTTTTTTTTTTGCTATTTTTGATATATACACTCTGTCATGGACTGAACTGTGTCCCCAAAAAAATCTGTCAACTTGGCTGGGTCATGATTCCCAGTATTGTATAATTGTCTACCATTTTGCAATCTGATGTGATTTCCTTAGGTATTGTAAACTCTATCACTATGATGTAATAAGATGGGTTAGCAGCAGTTATACTGATGAGGTCTACAAGATTAAATAGTGTCTTAATGCAATCTCTTTTGAGATATAAAAGACAGAAGCGAGCAGAGACACATGGGAACCTCATACCACCAAGAAAGCAGAGCCAGGAGCAGAGTATGTCCTTTGGACCTGAGGTTCCTGAGCAGAGAAGCTCCCAGACCAAGAGAAGACTGATGACATGGACCATCCTCCAGAGCCAACAGAGAGAGAAAGACTTCCCCTGGAGCTGAAGCCCTGAATTCGGACTTGTAGCCTACTGGACTGTGAGAGAATAAACTTCTCTTTGTTAAAGCCATCACTTGTAGTATTTCTATTATAGCGGCACTAGATGACTAAGTCATAGCCACTCCTCATTTATCGACATGGTTAGGTTCGAAAGACCAAGGGGTTATGCAAAAATTGATGTTATGCAAAAATGGAAGATGACCACATCAGATCACAAAATGGAGAATGAATACGTCATTACATAACTGCTAAATTGCACCATTACATAACTACCAAACCACTGAGAATCATGGCCCACCCAAGTTGACATATAACCTTTATCACAGCGAATGTTACTCTTGCCTCACACCTCAGCATTCATTACTGCCTGACGGACGTCATTAAAGTGCAAAATAGTCAGATAGTATATTTTTTACTATTGTTGTAAGTGTGAAATGTCAGATAATGAGATAGTCAATAAGTGAAGGAATACGTGCACTTTCTACATATATTTAAAATATCATAAAACATTATTATTACAATTTTGAACCATCAGTTTTCATTTCTACTTACCCATATATTTATGCTCTTTGGTGCTCTTCTTTCCTTCCTGACTTTTCAGCATTCTGTCTGGGATAATTTTTTTTTCTGCATGAAAGAACTTCCTAGTATTTCCTTTAGTGAAGGTTTACTGGTGACAAATTCTCTCAACTTATATTTAACTAAGCACATTTTTATGCTGTCTTTATTTTTCTCATTATATGTTGCTGGGTATAAAAGCCTATCTTGGCTGTTGTTTTCCTTTAGCACGTTAAAGATTTTATTCCTTTGTCTTCTGGCTTCTATAGTTTCTGTAGGGATGTCAGCCATCATTCTTAAAGTTGTTTCTGTGAAAGCAATATGTCTTTTTTCTAGGGCTATTTTTTAAGATTTTTCCTTTTTTACTTGGTTTTCAGCAGTTTTACTTTTACTGGCCTGAGTATAGTCTTTTTTTTTTTTTTTTTTTTTTGGTTATTATTTGTTTGTTTATTCACCCTGTTTGAGGTTCATGGAGCTTGTTGAATCTGCAATTTTATTTAATCAGTATTTTGTCAAATGTTGTTTCTGCCCCCTTTCTCCTCTCTTTTTGCATATTTTCACTATAGCACACTTTTATGTGTTTCTCAATCTTTTTTCTTTTTGTATTCTATCTGAATACTTTCACTGATCTATGTTCCAATTCAACAATACCCTATTCTCTTTATCTAATCTGCTACTAGTTCCATCTATTTAATTCTTAATTTCAAGTTGTATTTTTCATTTCTAAAATTTATGTTTGACTCTTTTTATAGATTCTGTATCTCTGCTGAAATTATAGGGAGCTGTGAGAGCAGAGGAGCAAGTCCATCCTACAGGTGGAACAGGAGAGAATGGAAATTACTTTCTCCACAGTATCTCTCTTGAAGCTGAACCAAGCAGTGTGACCCCACCCTTGACTCAAGACATCTGTCTGGTCCCTAAGCAGGGCACCCTACCCCAGCTCCCCATACCCTACTCCTGTCTTGTTGTCTGTCTGTAACTCTGTGCAGCCTTCTCTTGTTCTCCACCTCTTTTTCAGTTGACATTTTTGAGTGAATGAATGTCTCTCTTTGCTTCAACTCTCTCACCACTTCTGCCCTCCTCCCTCAGCCCCATGAGCCCCAGACTTTCCCTAACAGTGCCTCCCAGCAGCCTCAGTGGCTCCTCTTTGCATTTCTAATCTGTCTTCTAGCCAGATGCCTCTCAACTCTCAGGTCCTGCCTCTGCTTCACAATATCTTCCCTCTCCCACCTCCAGGATTCTTTGAGCCACAGGGTAAGTATTCTCAGAATCCAGATGGCACTTGGTCATTTCCTCAGGAGTTGAAGGTCACTAGGTTGGTGGCTAAGGGCCTATCATCAGGCTCAGGCAGGGACTATGAAAATTTTCAAGTACCAAGAGGTAAGGACAAGGCCCACTTGGTTCTTAACCGTATTTCCTTAGCCATCAGGGAAGGTGCAGCTTGATGAGCAAGCAGCAATGGGATGCCATGTGGATTCCAGAGGGCAAAAAGAGGACATGAGGGCTGAAGAGGACTCATAGAAGGAGGTACTATTAGGCAAAGTCTAGGGACTAAGTAGATCAAGTAGAACCTGAAGACTATTTGGAAATGGAGGAAAGAGTCAGGGAAGTGAGAAATTTCCAGGATATTTGGAAATACTGTGGCTTGTGGTTGCTCCTATGAAATAATTTGACCAAGAAAATCAGACACTGTCAGAGCTGGACGTTGCCTTTGAAGCCATTTTACAAATGAAGTCCCAGAGAACAGAGGGGCATGTGGCCTGCCCAGACCTGCCCTAGTGGGGCTAGGCAGAATCCAGGCTTCCTAACTCCTTGCTTTGAGGGGGTTCCTTCAGTTGAAAACATCCTCATGGAGCACTGACTTTGGGCTAGGCCCCGATTAACCAGGGTGAATCAGACTGGGTCCCTGCCCACAAGGGGTAACATGCATGGGAGCAGGCAGTTACCACCAGTGTGGTCAGTGCTGGGATGGTGAGGAAATGGTAATGTCCACTGACAACAGCAACGGAAGAGGCCTGGAGGGCTGTGCCTGTACCAGTACCCTGCAAATAGGGGGAGGAGGGGATCTGGAGGAGGTTGTGGTAGCCCTAGAGGAAGGATGGCCTCACCTGCAGCAAGCAGAGAAAGCTCCTCTCACCCCCACTCTGGCATCTTCCAGCAACCTCCACAAGGTGGGCTTGGCTGCAACCAAGTGACTGAGGGGGATATTACAAGGACTAGAATTTGGGGGTCCTTGTGGGTAACTGGAAGAACTTCAGCTTTTACTCTGAGGAAGGTGGAGCCATTGGGCTGAAGATGGGCAAGAGGGAGGGGCTGGGGGGAGGCAGAGAAATAC
Organism: Dugong dugon; assembly: GCA_030035585.1. NCBI lineage: Eukaryota > Metazoa > Chordata > Mammalia > Sirenia > Dugongidae > Dugong > Dugong dugon. The sequence continues at coordinate 20,940,200 of CM057481.1, read as the reverse complement.
TACGGCAGCTTCACCAACAATCCAGGAGAGATGTGACAGCTTAGTCAGTCAAGGGGGCAGCAGTAGGGAAGTGGTGAGAAGGGGTCGGATTCCAGACATATTTTAAAGGCGGGGACAATGAAATTTGCTTACAGGTTGGATTTCAAATGTGAACAGGGCTTCATACCGGTTTGTTTCAGTTTAAACCCTGCTGAGAATTTGCTTTGCCAGCCCAGATATATTGAATCAGAATCTACAGTTTAACAAGATCCCCAGATGATTCTTATGTATAATAAATTTTGAGAACCACTGCTCTACTAGTAGTTCTCAGAATTGGTCCCTAACCAGCAGCAGTAACATTGCCTGGGAACTTGTTAGAAATGCAAATTCTCAGCAGGAATTCAAACAAGAAAGAACTGGTTTGAAGCCCTGGATGTGAAGGAAAGGCATTGAGTATGGACACCAAGGTGTTTGGCCCCAGAAACCAGAAGGATGGAGTTTCATTAACGGAGGCAGAGAGGGCTGGGGATGAAACAGATTGGGGAGGGAGGTGGATCAGAAGTTCCATTCTGGATGTGATAAGACTGACAGACCCTTGGGCAACCAAGAACGTTGTGAGGGAACGAGTTCCCTGACTCACTGCCACTCAGAGCGGTGCTGGTACTGCATAAGTCAAAGGGAGAGATCTGAAACTTCATTTAAAATTGTTGTTTGGACATGGGTCCGTTTTCTCCCCAGGACAATGCAGATGCCTATATCACACAAGGCTCCCTGGGTGGCACAAATTGTTTGTGCTTGTCTATAAACTAAAGGTAGGCAGTTTAAACCCACCCAGCAGTGCTGCAGAAGAAAAGGCCCAGCAAACTCCTTCCATAAAGAATGCAGCCAAGAAAACTCTATGAGGCAGTTCTACTCTGTAACACATGGGGCCACCGTGAGTCGGAGTTGACTCAGTGGGAATGGGTTTGGTTTAGCTTATATCATACAAAATGCTGCATCCAATTCCAGTGGACATTGTGGAATACCCTGCATCATGTCCATAGACAATCCGTGTCCTCACATTCCAGGAGTCTGGGGACTTACGACTTTCCTAAGTGCCCCTTCAAGCCCTACTCCAACCATTCTTCCCACGATGCCTGCAGAAGTGTGCAGCCAATCTCCCACTCAAGCCTTCGCCATGGGGCCTTTTGCTACTCTACACCATTTCATGCATGTTGGTTCCTTCTTTGCACATGAACTCAGAGGGAGACTGGAGCTTTTCTCTGCACCGTCCACACCTGGTGCAGAGCCTGCCTCGGGAGTTTCACAACTGAAAGTTGTCTGTGGTTGATGGCGGACCATGTCATGCCCTCTACATGAGATAAAGAGGAGGAAATGTGAGTGGTGGCCACAAGGAGGACAGTAGGCAGGTCTGGGCGATGTTTATTCATTACTTTGCAGGGCACTCTGCATTGCCCACATGTATCAGTGCACAAAAGAATTTATTGAGTGTAGAGCTGAGCCTTAAAATATAAGATGTGAGAATCAAACCTATGAGAGAAGCCTGGAGGAGGAAGCACAGCTTCTTCAAACTAGGCATCTCCCCAGTGCCAGCCCAGTTCTGGCTTCCTTTCCAGGTGGGCCACGGGGTTGACACATAAAGGACGCAGACTTGGAGTGTGGAGTCGCTTCTGCCAGTGGAAGCACCCCAGCCCTCTGCCTTCTGCAACTGCTTATGGGCATCATTGCCCTAGCCATGTTTCTTGCCCCACAGAGCTCACACGCTGTCCCTGCCCAGGATGCCTGGTCCTGCTCCTTCGCACTCAAACTCACAGGACCATTGGAGCACAAGTCCTCCAGGCAGCTTAGTAGCTATACCTGCCTGACCTCTTCCTTCCTTCAATTCACTGCCCTGCCTGAGTCACACACCTTAGAAAGTGGTCCTATGAAAGGCAGCACCTGTTTACAGGATCTTTTGTCAATAATTACCAACTGACCTGTGTCAGCTTATCTCCTGAGCCATAGCCTTAGAAAATTGCCAGCCCTCAGACAGGACTACAAACGGCAACTGAATCCTGTTTAAAATCCACCAATAGACATGCAAATTGGCCAACCACTTCGAGGAATTGTTTGTTGATATCAGCTAAAGCAGTATACCCCATGACCAGTGCTGTGCTGGCTAAGTGTTTAATGACTGACTCTGGGAGTGTAGTTCCAACATGAACATTGGCCAATATTTTAGTTTATGTTAAAGAATAAGATGACTGAGAAACAACTAAACATATGGCAGAACTTCACTTATTCAGCAACGACACGAGCAACTTCTTTCCAGAATCAGATAAAAATTTTCCAGTACTGGAGAAATATTTCCTTGTGTGTGTGTGATTTTCACAATGTTATAGCTATAGACATGACATAATTTTAAGATTAATCTGCATCATTAATATTTCTCTACCACTTTCTTAAACCTAACTCTAGACAACCAAATCAATATATATCAATTAAGCCCTGACTTGTAGCATTTGCCAATTTCCATGGTGTAAAAACTCCCCCTTTGGCCAGTTTCAAGCTATCAACATGGACAGATGTCACTGAATTGGGAATTGGGAAGAAATGAGCAATAGCACACCATTATATATAGTATTTCCATCATACAGATACATAATAATAGACATAAATAACCTCAAGAGCCACAGGAATACAATAGAAGAAGGTGAGAGTGGGGGGAATCTTTGAAAATTCCTAACGATTTAAAAGCCGGCTCTCATGAGCCATTGTGAATCAGCTTGGTATTTCTCAAGCTGAGAGAATTAAAGAAAAAATTCAAGACTCAAGTTTCAATATTGAAGAATTCAATGGGGATAATATTACATGATGCAGAAAGCATCAAAAGAAGATGGAAGGAATACAGAGTCACTGTACCAAAAAGAACTGGTGGACTTTCAACCATTTTAGGAGGTAGCATATGATCAAGAACCAATAGTACCGAAGGAAGAGGTCCAAGCTGCACTGAAGGCATTGACAAAAAACAAGCCTTCAGGAATTGAAGAAATACCAATTAAGATGTTTCAACAAACCGATGCAGCACTGGAAGAGCCCACAAGTCTATGCCAAGAAATTTGGAAGACAGCTACCTGGCCAACTGACTGGAAGAGAACTGTATTTGTGCCTGTTCCAAAGAAAAGTGATCCAACAGAAAGCAGAAATTATTAAACAATACCATTAATATCCCACATGAGTAAAATTTTGCTGAAAATCATTCAAAAGCGGCTGCAGCAGTACATCAACAGGGGACTGCCAGAAATTCAAGCCGGATTCGGAAGAGGATGTGGAACCAAGGATATCACTGCTGATGTCAGATGGATCCTGGCTGAAAGCAGAGAACATCAGAAAGATGTTTACCCGTGTTTTACTGACTGTGCAAAGGCTTTCATAACAAATTATGCAAAGAATGGGAATTCCAGAACACTTCATTGTACTCATGAGGAACCTGTACGTAGACCAAGAGGCAGTTATTCAAACAGAACAAGGGAATACTACGTGGTTTAAAGTCAAGAAAGGTGTGCGTCAGGGTTGTATCCTTTCACCATACTTATTCAATCTGTATGCTGGGCAAATAATCCGAGAAGCTGGACTATATGAAGAAGAACGTGGCAGCAGGATTGCAGGAAGACTCAGTAACAACCTGTGATATGCAGATGACACAACCTTGCTTGCTAAAAGTGAAGAGGACTCGAAGCACTCACTGATAAAGATCAAAGACCACAGCCTTCAGCATAGATTACACCTCAACATAAAGAAAACAAAAATCCTCACCACTGGACCAATAAGCGACACCATAATAAATGAAAAAAAGATAGAAGTTGTCAAGGATTTCGTTTTACTTGGATCCACAATCAATGCCCATGGAAGCAGCAGTCAAGAAATTAAACGAGGCATTTGCATTGGGCAAATCTGCTGCAAAAGACCTCTTTAAAGTGTTAAAAAGCAAAGAAGTCACTTTAAAGACTAAGTTGAGACTAACCCAAGCCATGGTGTTTTCAATCGCCTCATATACATGTGAAAGCTGGACGATGAATAAGGAAGACCAAGAGAGAATTGATGCCTTTGAATTATGGTGTTGGCAAAGAATATTGAATACACCATGGACTGCCAGAAAAACAAACAAGTCTGTCTTAGAAGAAGCACAGCCAGAATGCTCCTTAGAAGCAAGAATGGCAAGACTTCATCTCACGTACTTTGGACATGTTATCTGGAGGGACCAATATCTGGAGAAGGACATCATGCTTGGTAAAGTAGAGGGTCAGCAAAAAAGAGGAAGACCCTCAACGAGATGGATTGACAGTGGCTTTAACAATGGGCTCAAGCATAACAACAGTTGTGAGGATGGTGCAGGACTGGACAGTGTTTTGTTCTGTTGTACATAGGGTTGCTATGAGTCAGAACCGACTTGAAGGCACCTAACAACAACATATATGCTACACCTGTGTATACACTACACCTGTATGTACTCTTTTGTGTATATACATTGAACCTATATATATATGCTATGCCTGTGTAGATGCATTCCTGGGTATATACACTCCTGTGTATACACACTATACCTGTATATACACTACACTGTCGCAGCGGTGACAGTTGTCAGGACGGCGAAGACAGTAACCAAACACAACTCTTACAGAGAAGTGGGGCCAGGAGGGTCACTCTGAGGAGTCGACCCCAGCTTCAGTCCCAGGAGTTTATTTTATAGTCAGTACAGCAAGCAGTGAAGCAAATAACAGAACAATGGACTTTGGGTGAGTAACAATAAGTTCTGGGCAAGGGAGAAGGAATTCAGGTAAACAAGCCAATCAGTAACAGGGCAATAGGTTTGGGAAAACAAGTCGTGCCTAATCTCATTCTTATCGCTGACAAGTCTCCAACATGTATACAGCATAGAGGCCTGTGGGGGCTGCAGTTGTCAATAGTGCAGCCATGTTTAAATGGCATATATCCCACACTACACTGTATATACACTTCTGTGCAGATACAATACACCCATATATCCACCTGACCTGTATACACACTACACCTGTGCAGATACAATACACCCATATATCCACCTGACCTGTATACACACTACACCTGTATAGATACACTCCTGTGTATACACACTCCTACACCTGTATATGCACTTCTGTAGTCAGAATAAATAAACTGGAATACTATAAACTAGGCAATGCGGATGAACCATCTATGGTAACACATCACTGAATCTCACAAATAAAATGTTGAGCAAGCAAGGTCAGACACAAAAGAGTACATGCCACCTTGACTGCATTTATACAAATCTCAAAAGAGGTGAACTTAGCCTATAATATCATAAAGTAGTGTTAACTTTGGGGAGGGGCAGGAAAGTGATTGACAGAGGGCAGGAGTGGGATCTTGGGGTGCTAGTATTTTTTTTTTCTTGACTCAGGTGGTGATTACATGAGGATATTTATTTATAATTCCTCTAGCCATATGGATATTGTGTGCTTTTCTAAACATCTGGTGTATGTCAATAAAGTTTGTTGTAAAAGCTACAGCATGAAGGAAAGCATGGAAATGACATAACCTGTGAGTAACCTCCTCAGCACTCTCCAACTATGCCCTTGCTCAGGATGTGTCAGAAATGGCCCTCTGGGAAGCCCTCTGGAACCTGCAAAGCAAGCATGCTTTGAAATATGATCTCTTCCCTCAAATGTCTAACCCTGCTGATGGCTAAAGAGGGAAGGAAAAGAAGGGAGAGTGGAAAGGGTTGGTATTTGTAAGCGGACAAAGTCATGGTTACCCAGTCACAGTGGGATAGGCAGTTGAGCTGGGGCAAGTGGAAAGAAGGGAAGGGAGGGAAGGAGGGAGGAGGGAGGAAGACGCTTGGCAGACACTGGCGAACACCTGCTGAGCACTCGCCCTGCGCCAGGTACTGTTCTGAGCACTCACTCGATACTCACTGGATCCTCAGCCACCCCTGGGAGGCAGGTCCTGTGATCATCCTGCCCATCTCACAGATGAGGAGACTGAGGCACAGGAGCAAGGTGACTCCAGGGTGCTTTCTGGGAGTCAGAGGCCACAGGTGCTATGCTCAGTCACCACACCCCACCACTACTGCCCAGAAAACTGCATGTCCCTGATGGGAACGCAGTGCCAAGAAGGGCTCAGAATGTTCTGCCCTGGAATGTTCTGCCAGTCTCCACCCTCCTCCCACACTGGAATAGAGTTCTTATAATCTGGGGGCCCAGGATCTTGCTGTCGATCAAAATAAGCTGTGGTTGATGCAGGAGGAGCAGCAAAGGGGCTCCTGGGGAGGAATAAGGAAACAAAAAACCAAGTCAAACGTTTCCACCCTGTACTGATACCTGAAGAATGTACAACCTGTCTCATCTCACACCCCCTCTCCCATCCCCGACTGCCTCGAGGTCGAGAAGAACCTGCTCTCTTGGGGCAGAGAGGGTAATTCTTCCACACCCTTGGGGGCTGCTGATTGGGCCCCAGACTGGAAAGCAACACCTGATTTACAGACCTGGCCCCGAGCCTCTCTGATCAGCCTCCAGCTCTCTGGAGCCTCTCTGGCCTGGGGCTGCCGGAGGGGGTGGGGGAGGCAGGGGTGCTGCCTTGGCTTCCTTTGGGTGGAGAGAGGAGACAGCCAGCTCCTCCAGCTCTGTGGAGCACCTGCCAACATCAACGCCAGACAGAGTGAGCCTTCTTCCTTTGTTTTTGTTAATTAAATTCTGGATCAAGACAGAAGGCAGCCCAGGGCCCCAGTTAGAGTTTCAAGGATTAAGGAAGCTGGTAGCAGAGAGCTCAGGGGTACAGCCTGGCTGAGCCAGAGCCAGGCAACCCAGGAAGTTGAGGATAAGGTCTGCTAACCGCACCATACTCCAAGCTTTGTTCTCCTCTGCACCTGCTGCATTCTGGGCCCAGACCCCAGTGACTGTGAGGCTGTCAGACACTGTCCAATGGGGAGGGGTCAGAGGCCCCAGCTGGTGAGAAAGAGTGATCCAGAATGGGGGTGCTACAGGCAGGGGTCCGTGGGCAACTCCGCATGGCTGAGGGAAGGAAAGTTGAGAAGCTCTTTTGAGGGGGCAAGGAATGGAGAACTGGTCCACCCACCATTCTTGTAACAGGACTATCTACTTGCTTAATACCAACCACAGAGCTGCTGAGGTCACAGGCCACAGCTGGGGGTGGAGGATAGAGGACCCAGCATGGCTTCTAGGGAGAGTTTATGGGGCCTACTCAGAGGAAAGAAGCTGCAGTAGGTGCCTCACTCCTAAAAGGCCCTGAAACCACGTGATTCTCTATGCCCGGCCCCTCAACTTCAAAGAATCCACTCATATTGACTAACCCCTTTGCTTCCTGCAAGTGTTGACATTCACATCTATAAAGTAGTTGCTAGTCATACCCCCCTACCTTGAAGGTTAGGGTCAGGATTCATTGCTCTAATATCTGCTAGTTTGTGGTGCATTAATTGTCACTACCATTCACTGGGCAGAGAAGCCAAGGCCCAGACAGACCTGCTGTCCATCCAGCATTGCTCCCACCCAGCTGAGGCCTCCAACACTGGTCAGGGGATATTATGGGTTGAATTGTGTCCCCCCAAAAAGATATATTGAAGACCTAACCCCCTAGTACCTGAGATCATGCTTGTTTGGAAATAAGGTCTTTAAAGATGTTATCAGTTAAGTTTGATGAGGTCATACTGGAGTAGGGTGGGTCCTAATCCTATGTGAGTGGTGCGCTTATAAAAGAGAAGAGACACTGAAGGAAGGCTACCCAGGTGAAGACATAGACAGAGATTGAAGGGATACTCTACAAGCCAAGGAATGCCAAGGATTACCAGCAACCACCAGAAGCTGGAAGAGGCAAGGAAAGATTTTCCCCTAGGGCCTTCAGAGAGAGTATGACCCTGCTGACACCTCAGTTTTAGACTTCTGGCCTCCCGAACTGTGAGAGAATACACTTCGACTGCTTTAAGCCTCCCAGTCTATGGTACTTTCTACAGCAGTCCTAGGAAACTAATACAGGGCTTATACTGCGGCCCAGAGTCTCTGAGTGGCACAAACAGTTAAGCACTTGCCTACTAGCTGAACGGCTGGCAGTTTGAGCCCACCCAGAAGCACCTCAGAAGATAGGCCTAGTGGTCTGCTTCCGAAAGGTCACGAAAAACCCTATGGAGCAGTTCTACTCTGCACAACACGGGGTCGCCATGGATCAGAATCGACTTGACAGGAACTATCAACATACTGTGGCCCACCGTGGGAGTAGTGCCCACCTTGGGAATATGCGTGAGGTGGCTCCAGGTTACACCTTGGGCTCACATCCCCCCAGAGGATGGTCTGAGGCAATAGACTGAAATGGAGCTGGGAGGACCTCGGTGAAACAGTTACCAGAACTGCCTCTCTCTGTGCTTCTCCGGGAAAGGCCTCAGTAAGGAGCAGAGAAGAGAAAATGTCCTGGAGAAGCTTCCTGGGAATCTTCTAAGCCCTGCAGCAGCCCGAGGAGAAGAAGGGCAGACAGGCCAGGAGAGAAGGAGGTTGGCCCAGAACCTGAGGACCATCCTCTAGAAGTAAAGGCATGAACTCCGGTGTCTGGGTTCTGTGAAGAGGGCTGCCACTGCACAGAGCAGCTGTTCTCCACCAGACGAGACATGGCTGTGTTCTAGAAAACCCCACTCTCCCTCCCCCGGGCCGCACAGACAGGTGTCCCAGGCAAGAACAGGAAGTAATTCTAAGGTTGACGGCCTCCTTACCTACAGCAGTGCCCTTAGTGGGTGGGAGGGAGGAGGTACAACGGGGAAGTCCCGGAGGAAGAACCAAGGTGGGGAGGGGTGTCAGTTTCTCAGTTTTGACAAATGTACCATGGTAATGTCAGAAGTTAACCATGAGGGAAGACGGATGAAAGGTATACAGGGACTGTCTGTACTATCTTTGCAACTTTACTATACATCCAAAATTATGCTACAATTAAAAGTTTATTTTTAAAAAGTAGGTGTTTTGGGGGCAGGTAAGTTCTCCTTCCTGAGCCTCAGTTTCCCCATCTGTAGAATGAACACTGGTACATTACTATTAACTAAACTCCAGACTTCATTGGGATTCCACCAGTTTTTCTATTAAGGTCCTCTTTCTGTTTCAGGAGCCAATCCAGGACACCACACTGCATTTGATTGTCATGTCTCCCCGTTCTCCTCTGGTCTGTGGCAGTTTCTCACCCTTTCCTTGTTTTCTATGACCTTAACGACTTGTGGAGTACTGGTCAGTTATCCTCTAGAATGTTCCCTGATAGTAGTTTGTCTGCTGTTTGTCTCATGATTAGACTGGGTTTATAGTTTTTTGGAAAGAATATCACAGAGGAGAAGTGTCCTTGTTGGAAGGACCATCTGCCATGGCCTCTGCATCTTCCATCTAGGCTGCCTAAGCAGAAGCCTTGGGCCTGGGACATTCCCTGATAAGAGAGGCTGGAAACTGTGTCTCTCTTTCTCTTTTTCTCTCTCCCAGTTTCTTCTCCTTACCAGGGAAGCCTTCCTTTGTGTTCTAGACACACAGTAACTTTCTCTGTCCTACTCATGCATGGGCACCATATGGCACCTGGTCAACCCCATTTCTATATCTATTCCCAGTGGGGAGGGAATGGGATCTCTCTCTCATTTGCAGCACCACACCTGCCCTACACCAACCACAGGAGGTGACTTGCTGGCCATGGGAGACTGGCACTCACAGTTGAAGCTGATCTTGCTCTGTCTCTTCTCTGTGTGAGTAAAGTGTTGTTCCACTGCCTGTGTGAGATTCATGTCTTTTGTTGGTGACCTCAAACCCTGGCTCAGTAGTCTTGCTAATCATATCAGGGGTACATGGTATCAGCATGACATCACTGGTGATGTTAACTTTGATCACTTGATTAAGATAATGTCTGCCCGGTTTCTCCACTGTAAAGTTATTGTTCTTCCCTTTCCATATTCTATTCTTTGGAAGTCAGTCACTAGGTCTAGCCCACTGACAAGGAGGGTGGTAGGGCCTGAGTCAAACTTTACCTCCGGGAGGAGGCAGTATTTACATATGTTATTTGGAATTCTTCTGTGAAGAAGATTTGTCTCCTCCCTCCCATTTATTTATTCAGTCATTTATTTATATCATATAAGCTTATGTATATTTATTTTTATACTCAGTACATTACTATTAACTAACTTTGGCCACTGGTCACTCTTTCAGATTGATTCTTGTGTCCACCATTCTTTTTATTTTTTGAGAGCTTTCTGTTACTGCAAGATGCTCCCGGCTCATCTGGTATTTTCCATGCCCCAGCCCTAAAATCAGTCATTTCTCTAAGGAGTCTTCTTTTCTTTTTAGGAAGAATGGTATTTAGAAACCAAGATCTGAGCTCTGGGTGTGCTTGTTGATACTGGGGTGTCATTGTTTCTATGCCCTTTTAGCAGACAAAGCTGGGCAAGTGTATATGTTATAGATTGAATTGTGTCTCCCAAAAATATATGTTGTAAATCCTAACCTCTATGTTTGGGGTTATAATCCCATTTGGAAATGGTTGTCTTTGTTATGTTAATAACACAGGATTCGTGTAGGGTGTATCTTAAATCAATCTCTTCTGAGATATAAAAGAGATTAAACAAGCAAGCAGAGCAGAGATAGGGAAAGAGATGCCAAGCCACATGAAGATCACCCAGGAGCAGAGGCTCAAGAGTGACAAGGACCTTCCCCCAGAGCTGACATAGAAAGAACACCTTCTAGAGTTGGTACCCTGAATTCAGACTTCTAGCCTCCTAAACTGTGACAAAGTAAATTTCTGTTTCTTAAAGTATATATATACTATTATATATATATAATATATACTATATATATATACTATTATATATATATATATTATATATACTATTATACATATAATATATACTATGTATAATATTGTATACTATTATATATATACATATAATATACATTTTTATATATACTTTATACATATATATAGTATACATATATATATACTAAGCTATGGATACACACATATCTATAATTGTTTCTGTATCTATCCATCTCTTTGTGTGTGTGTGTGTGTGTGTGTGTGTGTGTGTGTATAAAGCTTTATACTGATGTCTCCAACTCTAATCTAGTCCTCAGGATTCATTCCAGCCTTCCTTTCTTGTTTATCTGTAATTTTCCTTTCCCACAGTGAAATACCTGGCTCCCACCATCCACCATCCGTTTACTTACTCGTTCAGCCCCGGTACGCATGTAAAGCAGTTTCATAATCGCTAGCCTGTACCCCTGTGAGAAATAAAGTACCAGAAGTACACGTTTACTGTTCATTTTGTCTCTAGCCTTGAGATTTCCAGTCAAAACATTGCTTTCCAAAGTTATTTAGGTCTTCTCGTTTTATCCCCCATCCCCTTCTGGGTGGCTATGTTGTGCATTTGTAAGCAAATTTGTGTTCGTTATCACTTTATTGCCTCCCAGCTCTGAACGCACCCTTCAACATATGCTCTGGAAACAGAAACCTTTAAGTATTTCTCCTGTAAAGTGAGCGCAATGGTACACTCTCTCAGTAGAGGGCGCCAGAGGGACAGTGTAAGAAGAAGAGGTTCTCCAGCGGTTTCCAGTGTAGCGCAGAGCCTGCAACTTTGCAGCCTTAGACGGTACAGAAACCAGACTACAGGCAGCCTGTGGGCTCTGAATGCCTCTTGCCCCTGCTGAAGCCCAGACTCCCGCTGCACACTCACACAGCTGGTGCTGATCGTCGGCTCCTCTGCCTGCATTGTGGAGGTGGCCTATTGCTTACCCAGCACTCCAGACCAATTGAGCTTGACCAAACCAGTGACCTCTGCCAGCCAGTGACTGAGCCACACCTTCTCCAGTGAGGTCTGAACCCTTCCAAGTCTGTCCTTCCTTGAGTACTCTCCCTCAGCCCTAGGGTACCCTAAAGAGTTACCTTATATCTTAAATTTATTTTTTTTATCATAGCTGTTGTTATTAGGTGCCATCAAGTTGGTTCTGACTCATAGCGACCATATGTACAACAGAGTGAAACACTGCCCGGTCCTGCACCATCCTCATATTCGTTACCATGCTTGAGCCCATTGTTGCAACCACTGTGTCCATCCATCTTGTTGAGGGTCTTCCTCTTTTTCACTGACCCTCTACTTTACCAAGCATGATGTCCTTTTCCAGGGACTGGTCGTTCCTTATAACTTGTCCAAGGTATGTGAGATGAAGTCTCACCACCCTTGCTTCTAAATATTATTACAGTTAATAATTCTTTATTAACTCCTCCACTGCCCTAGGCACGTTTCCACTGGCAGAGAAAGGCAGCCTCAGCCACAGAGGAATGTGTCCTAATTTAATAAGGCAGACCAGTGACAGCATCTTAAGGGACCAAGACCAGCAACATGACAACTGCAGACTCAGGCTGGTGTTCTGTGTCCCCGGGCTAGTGGCAGGAGCAGCTGGACCGGCTAGCCTCCCACACTCAAACCTCAGCCTTGAGGAGCTTAATCCTTTTCAGAGTGACTCTCCCTGGATTTCCTGTGTGGCAGTGCAGGAACATAGGGCTGAGCAGGCCAGGCGCAGGGGCACAGGACAGAAATTCAAATTTAACTGAAATTCAAACTCAAATAAAACTTATCTGGCAGCCCTACCCCATTCCCTTTTCAATATAGTGGGGCCAGAACTGAGTGACTTGGCTTCCTCAAGGGCTTGGGGTGCCTGCACAGGGAAGGTATGAAATGACCTTCCCCCTTGTAAACTGGCTCCGCTAATGCCCCTTTGAGGCTGCCATTTGTCTCCTGCCTGGGCTCCAGGGGGTGGGGTGGCTGTGTTAGACCAATAGTTCGATAAAAAAAAAATATGTAATTGTTAATAATTTCACTTTTTTCCTCCATTGACAACAGAATTATAAAGAAATAAACTCCAAAAGCACAAATGAGCAAGAAGCACCAAGACAGGACAAAGAGAAACTGAGTAGTGAGAGTCACAGCCCACTCTGGAGGTTTTCCACATCCCTAAAGGGTCACTATGGGTCGGAATCGAATCATCGGCAGTGGGTTAGGTTTAGGTTATATCCCTAGTGCCCAGAATATGGAAACTGATGCTGATTTTTTTTTTTTTAAACAAATGAAAGTAAATCCTAATGTCTGTTGGCTTCTTTCCACATCTTGGACAAATGATTGGTACTCCTAGCGGTATCTGGTTCTCTCGAGTGGGGTTGATGCAGACTGCAGACCCTCAGCTCTTGGGGGAGAGGCCCACAGGGGAAGGGGATAACAGGGACCTCCAGAAGAGGCCAGACCACCTTTGACACAGGACTTGAAAAGCACTGAGTTGGGATGGAGTGGACTTCCTGGAATACATTCACCAAGGGACACTGGAATGAAAAGATATTGTAGTCTGAAAATGGCTAGATTTACAATTCTCTGTGGATTCTATCCATTCTAGCCAAAGTGAGGGGGACACCTGAGGCCTTCCAGCAGTTCCTAACCACTGTTTTAGGAGTCTGGCTGGTTGAAGAGTGTATCTGTGGACTTTGAGCTCGGAGACAGAGACCACAGGGATGTAAGGCTGAGAATAGCAGAGGGCCTGGGGACGCTCTCCAAGCCCTTCTCCACTAGCAGTCAGCAACTTTCTAGACAAAATCTGGGTAATGGAGGTGAGAGTAGCTCTCTCTATAAAAAGATGAGAGAGGGGGCAAATCACTGGAACGACAAAAGGGAATACATTCTTGAATTGCTGTTACCTGTGAGTAACTGCTTTAACCCATGTGAACTAATTATGGAGATCTTACCAACAAGACTCAGATGAGGGCCGTCCTTGCGATGCAGAATTCTCTGGAAAATCGAGTAAGTAACACATTTTTGATAGTTAGGGGGAGACATTTAGCCTACGTTAATTTAAATGTGACAAACTTTCTCCCACTCTTAGTTTAAACACTTGTTTTCAAGTATTTATGCCGTTTAAGAATGCCGAGTTTTTTCCATTAAAATATTCTTACCAGAGCAAGAGTAACTTCTATCGGAGACAGAAACATGCAGCCATCTGGGCATCTTTCAAGATTTCCCTGACAACATGCATGTATATTCGTATATATAATAAAGCACGTTGGGGCACAGTGACGGATACTTCTTAGACATAAACACCTCGTGGGATTGGTTTTCTGGGTCTGAAGCCCTAGAACCACAGTCTCAGGGGACAACTCAGTCAATTGGCATAATATAGTTCGCAAAGTTTATGTTCTACATCCTAGTTTGCTAAGCAGCGTCTGTACTCTTAAGAGCTTGCAAGCAGCTATCTAAGCTACAATTATCGGTCTCGTCTCATCTGGAGCAAAAGAGAAAGAAGGAAACCAAAAACAAAGAATAAACTAGTCTACAGGACTAATAATCTACATGAACCACAGCCTCATCTACCGGGTAGACCAGAACTAGATGGTGCCCAGCTACCACCACCGACCATTCTAATCAGGACCACAATAGATGGATCCTGATATAAGGGGAGAAAAACATGGAACAGAACTCAAATTCTTAAAAAGCCCAGACTTACTGGACCGGTTGAGACTAGAGGAGTCCCCAAGACTATCACGCTGAGATACTCCATAAACCTTGAAACAAAACTACCCCTGAGTAGTAAATAATAACCTTTTAGCTAAACAACAGATTGACTTATAGAACAAAGAATATTACCAGTGAGTACTGCACACCTTTAAAAAATCATCTTTATAGTCTGTTCTATAGGTTTACTATAAGTCAGAATCGACTCAACAGCAATGGGATATAAGACCAAATGGTCAACGATCGTTCTAAAGCAAAGTAAGGGGCAAGGAAACCAGATCACTGGAAGCAAAACATCCAGAAAGGAATTGTTAAGAATGTTAACACATTGTGAAAAATGTAACCAATGTCTCTGGACAATATGTGTAGTAATTGTTAAATGGGAACCTAATTTGCTGTATAAACCTTTACCAAAAACGTAATAAAACATTATTAAAAAAAAAAAAAATTTCCTGTACAAACATTGTCAAGGGTGGTTTTATGAAACAGAATGGGGTTTAACATTCTCACACAAGATTTCGCACCAGATGGGAAAGTCAGACGGGTTCTTTGTTTGCGCCTTCCCTGTTCTCCACTCCCTGAACTAGCTCGATGATGCACAGGAATGTTTACATTCGTTCAGCTGTAGGGGAGTGAGGGAACCCTGGGTGGTGCAAACAGTTAACTTGCTCTTCTGCTAGCTGAAAGAGTGAAGGCCTGAGTCTACCCAGAGGTGCCTTGGAAGAAAGGCCTGGCAATCTACTTCTGAAAAATCAGCATTGAGAATCCCATAGAGCACAGTTCTGCTCTGATACACGTGGAGTCAGCATAAGTTGGATCAACTCAAGGATGATTGGTTTGGGGTTTTTTTTTTTTTTTTTTTGGCTTGGAGGGAGAGAGGATGCTTGCTGAGATTTCTTTCTCCCACAGCAGCTAGGAGGCTGATTACAGGAGCCCCTTTAGTCACCCCCAGGAGGGGTGGGTGGGGGTGGGATACAGGACATGCACTTGGAATCCGAAGGGTGAGCAGGGGCCGTGTGAGGGAGGGAAAGCTGGTGTCCTGGGAGGAGCGGACATGGGTACTAAGGCACAGGGCTCGGGAGGGTAAGAGTGCTCAGAGGATGGCATGGGGAAGAGGTTCAGGGTACAAAGCTGCTATGGACTTGGGGGAAGATGTGCATGGCAGGGCTGAGGCTGGCCGGAAGGGAGGGGCTGGACCGTGAGGAGACAGAAGCCATGCTCAGCAGTACTGTGAGGTGAAGATTTCCACCACTGGGAAGACCTGCTTCCTGCAGTGTCGAGAGCGGTTAGGGCAGGAGCGGAAGGGGGCCAGGGGCCAGGACTGAGGCAGGGCTGGAGCACAGAGGAGCCCCTGGAGACTCTCAGAGCCTCCTCACGATGCCCTGGGCAGGCCAGAGAAGGACCCGCTGAGGGTGAGGCTTTCCTCTCAGGAGGGAATCAAGGAGTCTGTGGCCAGGCCCTTGTGATGCAGACCCCGAGAATCCCATCCACAGGCCCTGGGGTGTGGCCCTCTTCAGTACTTAACCCCATAGCTCACCCCCGGCTCCTGTCTTCTTCCTTCTCAAGTCTCTCCTGGGGGAAGTAAGAGAGGCTGGAGCACTGCTCAGGAGGGCCTTGGCTCCGGGTTCGCCAGTAGCCAGTGTCCTCTCACCAACAGGGGGAACTTGTAGCTTCGTCTCCCAGGAACGCACTGACTAGATCAGCTTTGGGTCTCATGGTTGGAAGATTGGGTTTGGGATCTCCATTCTCTCATGAGAGACTAAATGAACAAACAGACAATGGCCAGACCATGCAAAACTAGAACTTCAACCCATTATCTGCAACATCTATCCCAGATATCAAACCGCTCTCTGGAACATCCAGTCCAGGAAGCCAAACAACAATCTCTGTAACAAAGGGCCCAAAATAGCCTGGGCTTGATTAATAACTGACAGCTTCCTTAATTTTTGTCCCCGCTTCCAACTTAGGACCTACCAGAGAAAGCCAAATATGTCCCCTAAGCAATCATATAAGGAACCCTGGTGGCACAGTGGTTAAGCACTCAGCTGCTAACCAAAAGGTCGGTGTTTTGAATCCACCAGCTGCTCCATGGTAGAAATATGTGGCAGCCTGCTTCCATAAAGATTACAGCCTTGGAAACCCTATGAGACAGCTCTACTTTGTCCTCCAGCGTTGCTATGAGTTGGAATCGACTCAATGGCGACGTGTGGGATGGGTAACCAATCACATAGGGTGCCCCACTTCTAGGCAGCCCACCTCCAGCTTCCCCAGGCCAATAGTCTCCAATCAGGGCACACCTGAACCCTTCCCTCTTCTCACTGCAAACAAAGTGAAGGGGGCTGACTCCCTTGCTATCTCAAGTTCTGAATAAATAGCCTATGTTGGTCCTTCTTTGGGTGTTTTTGCCTATTTCCACACCACTGACAGTCACGGGCTTCGGCAGCACAGAGTCTGTGGAATACGGTCACACAGAGAGCGGGACCTGGGCTGGGAAGGAAAAGCAGCAGGCAGGAGGCAGGACCCCCCGGGTCAGCCTTACCCTGGACGTGCCCTTCCTCTCTGTGTCTCTCCTGCCCCATCATGAGCACAGTATCATGAGTACAGCAGCCCAGTGGACAGGGATTTTCAAAGGTTAGAACCAGAAAAGGCAGCTGCAGCCTCCCCCACCATTTGCAGGGGCTTGGGCGGAAAAGGCTGTGCTCCAGGCTGAAGATAAATAAGCACAGCAGACTGAAACCCACCCCTCCTGATGAGTCAGAGCCCTCATCCGGGAATGTTTTTTTTGTTTTGTTTTGTTTTTTAAATTGTACTTTAGTTGTACTTTAGTTTCTCATTAAACAGTTAGTACACATATTGTTTTATGACATTGGTTAACAACCCCACGACCTGTCAACACTCTCCCTTCTCGGCCTTGGGTTCCCTATTACCAGCTTTTCTGGGAATGTTTTGATGGATGAAATCATGCATTCCATGTCTGTCGAAACTCCTTGTGGAGCCTAGTGCTGTTCTCCAAACTTGGAACTGACCTCTGTCGTCATGGCAAAGACCTGGTCCACAGGCTGATTCCGGCGCACAGAGGGAGTGCAGGTTTGAGCCCTGGCCCTCTGAAGTGGGGGCCTCGTCTCCTGCTGTGAACCCGTCAGGGCCTGGGAGACCCTGGCCCACCCAGGCACACCAGAGCACAGAGATGGTTGAGGACATAGAGGTGTGGAAGCAAGTGTTCCAGGAGTTAATGCAGGAGGTGAAGCCGTGGCACACTTGGACCCTGACACTAGACAAGGGCCTTCTTCCCAACATCCTGAAGCCAGGGTGGGCACAATACCAGCAGTGGACCTTTGCCAGGTGAGTGGGGAATGTAATTGGGGTGGGTCCCAGGAAATTCTTGCTTATTTCTTACCTGTATACTTGTTTAATGCACTCAGGTGTTAACCAAAAGGTTGGGGGTTCCAGTTGGTGCATTGGAAGAAAGGCCTGGCAATCTACTTCTGAAAAATCAGCCATTGAAAACACTGCAGGACACAGTTCTACTCCAACACACATGGGGTTGCCATGCTTTGGAACAGGCTCAATGGCAACTGGTTTGGTTTTGGTTTTGATACGCTCGTTACTTTTTTTACTGCATTCTATACTTACAAATTAAAGATTATAGGAAGTACGGTGCCCATTGTTCAAGAAGTTTTAGCTTCAATAAAATTTTCTTTTGTTTCCTGTTACAATGAACTCCAAAACTCTAGCAGGCAGGGGCTCAGGTGTGGGCAAGTGCCTGAGTACAGAAAAATCCGGCCGTGAGGAGTGGGGGCGGGGAGCAGCGAGGAAAAGAGAAGGGGAGGAATGGCGGATATTTCACTCAACCTCAGAAGTGCCGAGTGGGCAAGGCTTGGGACAATGCTCCCAGCTTTGGGAGACCTGCAGGCCCACCATCGAGCCCATGAGGGAGAGGACCCCCACATCAAGCACTCCAGACACCCCCTCCAAGGACATTTCAGGGGAGCAGGGGAATGCTGAGCAAAACAACACACAGCAATCTTTCCCTTCACTACACTGAGCAATGGAAACTTTTTAAAACAGAAGGACCCTAAGAGGTCATCCAAAGTTTAACTCTGTTGCACACAGAGGGGGAGTCCTGGGACGTACCCCAGGACCCTGGGCAGGTGCTCCCGGCCTGCCTGCTGCCCCCTCTCCAGGAGAAGGGCTGAGCAATGGGTACACCAGGCCAGGAGCTGGCATCAGGAGCATCTGAGCAAAGACTCATTCCACTTTATTTGTCAGAACTTTGATCTCTGGGCTGGCCCAGGAGCAGAGCAACATGACCCGGGGAAGGGCGGTGAACTGACGCACAAGAGAACAAGGCCCAGGCCCCTGTGCACTGCCAACCCTCTAAGCACCTCCGGCAAGATTGTACTACAGCCGTCATGACTTCCTGGCGTCTTCCCATTTCATCCTTACATTCTCCCTGTAAGGTGCTAAAATCAAGATATAGGAGTGAAACAATATTGACTAACTCGTTCTCCCCAGCTCCCTCTGGTTCACTATCCCAGACTCTGGGGTGTCCCTGTACTAAGCTAAGCAAGGCTAGGTTAGGCTGTGGTAACAAACCGGGGAATATGAGTGGTTTAACCTAACACATGGCTTCCAAGGACACCGAGGAAGAGAGAGCTGGAGGGTCTTACAAAGGTTTCTGTGGCCAGAACTGGAAGTAGCATACATCATTTCTGCCCATGTCCCATTGGCCAACTGGTCACATGGTCCCAACCTAACTGCAAGGGGCTGGAACGTGTGAGGGAGTACATGGATAATTTGGTCAGCGGTAAATTCTCTGTAGTAATGCAAAAGCCTGCCTTTCCCACAATGCCTCTTCTGGATGCAGCCAGGTGTTCCCCTGCCTTCTTCTCCTCTCTCTACCTGTCCTTACGGATATTTGTTCGAATCTGTTAGCGCAGAGTATTGTTGCCTTCCCTGCTGAGGCCAGGAGCACTCAGAATGAGAAGTTTCCCAAGCAACCTTGAGCAAAGGAGCTGGGTTGGAGGGGAGCAAAAGGAGAGAAAGCTGGACGCTGTGATCTCCCTGTAATACTGGAAGATCAGGGGCCCTGAGCAACCAAGGCAAGGCACTACTTTTTTCCTGGGACCTGAGCCTTTCAGCATTCTCCCTGATCTGTGGGTCTGTGACTTCCCCACATCCACTTGCATCCATTTATGGATTTCAGGTCAGGGTTCAAGGGAGCTGATTTAATGGCTGACATGGCATTTGCAGAGTTTGTTTGACCCATTTAAATCCAAATGTGGAGCAGCCTTGGTCTGGAGTCAGGAGACAGAGTTCTAGCCCTGTCTCTGTCTTTCACACTCACTGGGTCCTAGACATGCCGAGTTCCCAGCATGGACCTCAGCTCTACAATGACCGTGTTGGCTGTAGGAGATGTCCAGGATCTGTCCAGCTCTGACATGCTTGTGACTTGCTATTTTCATAGTAGACACCTGTGGGTGATATAGTGTATTGGTGGCATAATGGAGATAGGAATGAGGGGCTCAGTAATTTCTTCCACCACTAACCCATGACCCCAATTAAGTGATGTCTCCGTGTTGTTGTAGCACCTTCCTCCCTCTGGCAGCAGCTGGGACTTCTGACCCTATTGAGCCCTGCTGAGGATCTTGTCTTCTGCCTCCACAGGTTTCAGTGCTCCTCTTGCCTCGCAGCTGGGCCTCGGCTCAAGTTCAGGTCCTCTTCCACATGCACTGGAGCAAGGAAGAGTCCAAGGGCCAGGTGAAGATGAAGGTTTTTGCCCAAAGGTGTCAGAAGTGCTCCCAGCCTGCCTTTGAGGTGCCACAGTTCACACAAGAGAACATCTCGAGGATCCTGAACAACCTAGTGCTCCAAATTCTGAAGAAATGCTACAGAGAAGGATTTAAGCCAGTAGAGGAAATTCCTACAATCAAGGACTTCTCTCTCGAAGGGCCACGTGACAGTGACAACTGTGAGGCGTGTCTGCAGGGGTTTTGTGCTCAGGGTAGGCTAGACCCTGACCTACAGTCGCCAGTGCCTCCACCACTCCCTGTCCTTTCTAAGGATGCCAAGGAGCCCAAGGTCACTGCTACAACCATCAATCTCTCCTGCTCACAACCACCCCACAAAGTGGACAAGTTTCTTGGGCCAACAGTTTGCCCCAAATTCCCTAACTCTCCCAAAGCTGCCAGTGCTCCCAAGGCCTGCAACATCTCAAGACCATCAACTGCTCCAAGATTTCCAATCCGACAGATGCCACCAATACCTTCTCCTACGCACAGATAGCCACACAAACGCCTACTCCCACAAACAGAGGCACCTCAGAGGATACAGTGGTAGGGGAAGCTGGACTACGGGAAGGAAAAGAATTATCCAGGTCATCCTGGTTTTCTGGGCCTCTACAAGCTACGAATCTCCTCGCTTCTAGGAGTTCAAGAGCAAACACTAGTTACCAGGTGGAGATGAGAGTCCATTTCTCCCCCTTAAGGGAGGGTTTCTATTCCTACCCATGCCAGAATCCCATGTATAGGAAGTTTTTAATTAATTGGTATTGTTGTTTCATTTTCATTGCTGTGATGGTGATTGTTATAATAACCACTGTATGAACCTCAAACACAGTATGCTAAGTGAAAGAGGCAGGACACAAAAGGCCGTGTATTGTGTATTGTATGATTGCAATTATATGAAATATCCAGAATAGGTAAATCCATAGAGACAGAATGCAGATTGGTGGTTGCCTGGGACTATAGGAAGGGAGAAATGGGGAGCAACTGCTTAATCTGCACAGGATTTCCTTAGGAGGTGATGCAAATGTTTTGGAACTGGGTGAAGGTGGTGGTTGCACAACACTGTGACCGTACTAAATGCCACTGAATTGTTCACTTTTAAATGGTTAAAATTTTATGTTATATAAATTTCTCCTCAGTTAAAAAAATTGCAATTTCATTCATTCTCTAGAGAACTGAGTTTTAAATGTTTATAAAATCTCTCTTCAACAAATGGTGCTGGCAAAACTGGATATCCATTTGCAGAAAAATGAAACAGGATCTACACGTCACCCCACACACAAAAACTAACTCAAAATGGATCAAAGACCTAAATGTAAAACCTAAAACTATAAAGTTCATGAAAGAAAACATAGGAACAATGCTGAGGGCCCTGATTTATGGCACAAATAGAATATCAAGCATAAATAAAAATGCACAAACTCCAGAAGATAAACTAGATAGCTGGGACCTCCTAAAAATTAAATATTTAGGCTCCTCAGACGACTGTACCAAGAAAGTAAAAAGAGAACCTACAGACAGGGAAAAAATATTTGGCAATGACATATCTGATAAAGGTTTAACCTCTAAAATATACAGAAAACTTCAACAACTCAACAATAAAAAGACAAGCTACCCAATCATAAAATGGGCAAAGGACATGAACAGACACTTCACCAAAGAGGACATTCAGGTGGACAACAAACACATGAAAAGATGCTTGTGATCATTAGCCATTAGAGAGATGCAAATCAAAACCATGAGGAGATACCATCTTACCCCTGCAAGAATGACACTGATCAAAAATTCAGACAACAATAAATGCTGACAAGGTTGTGGGAAGATTAGAACTCTGATACACGGCTTGTGGGAATGTAAAATGGTACAACCACTATGGAAAACAATATGACGCTTCCTAAAGCTAGAAATAGAAATACCATATGATCCAGCAACCCACCCCTAGGAATATATCCTAGAGAAATAAAAGCTGTCACACAAATAGATATATGCATACTCATGCTCATTGCAGCAGTATTCACAATAGCAAAAAGATGGAAACAACTTAAGTGACTATCAACAGATGAATGGAGAAACAAATTATGGTACATGCACACAGTGGAACACCACGCAACAATAAAGAACAATGATGAATCTGCAAAACATCTCACAATATGGGTGAATGTGGAGAGCATCATGCTGAGTGAAATAAGTCAATCACAAAACGACAAGTATTGTATGAGACCACTATTATAAAAACTCAAAGAAAAGGTTTACACACAAAAAGAAGCAATCTTTGATGGTTATGAGGGAGGGGAAGAGTGGGGAGGGGAAATTACTAAGTAGCTAGTAGACAAGTGTTAACTTTAGTGAAGGGAAAGACAATACACAATATAGGGGAAGTCAGCACAACTAGCCCAAGGCAAAGGAAGACACTTAGGGGAACACAAAAAAAAAAAAGAGAAAGGAAAAAAAAAAAAAGGCAACCACATTAAATACTATAGCATATACAACCCTATAACAAGTAAAAACAAGTCATAACTTACAAGCAAATACATAGGCAGATACATATGCTGAATAGAAGAAAGAGTATATATAGGAGTATACCCACATACATATATAGGTTGGGCTGTGGATATTTTTACATGCATACTTGTATGTACAGCACATATATTCATATATATAATAGAGCACAAAGGGAGCACAGTCACAGAAGCTTACTAGACACATCTAAACACCTTGGGGGACTGAGTTACTGGGGCTGAGGACTGAAGACCATGGTCTCAGGGACATCTAGGTCAACTGGCGTGATAGTTCATGAAGAAAATGTTCTACGTCCTACTTTGGTGAGTAGTGTCTGGGGTCTTAAGAATTTGCCAGCAGCCATCTAAGATACTTCTATTGGTCCCATCATGTTTGGAGCAAAGGAGAATGAAGAAAACCAAAAACACAAGGAAAATATTAGTCCAAAGAACTAATGAACCATATGAACCACAACCTCCACCAGCCTGAGCCCAGAAGAACTAGACGGTGCCCAGCTACCACCACCAACCACTCTGACAGGGATCATAATAGAGGGTCCCAGACAGAGCGAGAAAAAAAAAGTAGGTCAAAATTCAAATTCACAAAAAAGACCAGACTTACTAGTCTAACAGAGACTGGAGGAACTCCTGAGACTATGGCCCCTGGACACCCTTCTAACTCAGAACTGAAGCCACTCCCAAAGTTCACCTTTCATTTAAAGATTAGACAGGCCTATAAAACAAACAATAACACACCTGAAGAACGTATTTCGTAGATCAATCAACTTTATGAGATCAAATGGACAACACCTGCCCAGAAGCAAAGCCAAAGGCAGGAAGGGACCGGAAAACTGGACAAATAGAAACAGGGAAACTGGAGTGGAAAGGAGAAAAGTGCTGCCATGATGTGGGGATTGCAACCAATGTCACCAAACAATTTGTGGAAAAAGTTTTGAACGAGGAACTAATTGACTCTGTAAACTTTCACCTAGAGCACAATTTTAAAAAATTTTTTTATGAAACCTGGGGGCCCTTTTCGCAGGGAATTTTGCACAGACCCTCTGACATCAGTCTGTGGGGGCATTTGCCGTCAAAAGCATCAGGCTGAAACTTGGGTTCTAAATCGGTGGTCTCCACAGTAGGGGGCAGCATCTGAGGGATGAGGCAGGACCACCCATTAAGGTAGAGGAGAGCTCTTTAAAATTCCATTTAATTTTTTTTCTTTCATTATTTTCTTTAGAATTTACTGTAGCATTTTTTATAATAAACACATTAGTAGAATTGTTTATAGTCACATAACAAATAAATAAATAAGTATATTCACACATTTGGAGCACATGCTTAATGTTTTTTATTGATAGGGTTGTACCATCAAACCCCCTGGGAGACCCTTTTTCTAAAGGACCAGAGGTGGAAGTCTGTGGATGGATTCTGAAACAGTTTTGCTCTCCAACTACTAGACTTTTACTCCCAAATTCCCTCTGCTCTTTCTTAGCTGCTTATGACATTGTATCTATCTTTCAAACCCCTACTTAAGTGCCAGTGACTCTGTGCTGTTTGTTTTCATCATTCTGGTGAGAATGTCTTTCCTCTACTGTTGGGTGTTTTTCTGTTTAGCACCTATTACATTCTATCTAGGGAGTCTCGGGGTGGTGCAAATGGTTAACAAGCTCAGCTGCTAACTGGAAGTTTGGAAGTTTGAGTCCACCCAGAAGCTCCTTTGAAGAAAGTCCTGATGAAAAATCAGCCACTGAAAACCGTATGGAACACAGTTCTACTCTGACACACATGGGATCTCCATCTAGTTCTACTACTCTGACCCCTCTGACTTCCCCAGCCAACTCTGAGTCCATTAACTTCCCAGGACAGTTGTAACAAAGTACCACCAATCCGGTGGCTTATAAGAACAGAAATTTATTACCTCACATTTCTGGAGGCTAGTAATCCAAAATCAGGGTATTGGCCATATCAATGCCTTCTGAGGATTGGAGGGAGAATCTGTTCCATGTCTATCTTCTAGCTTCTGGTGACAGCCTATGGTCCTTGGCATCCCTTGGCTTGTAGATGCATCTCTCCAAATCACTGCCGCCATATTCACATAGCCATCTTCCCTGTGTCTGTCTCTCTCTCTTCTTCTATAAGGACAGCACTCGTATTGGACTAGGACCCACCTACTCCGGTATGGCCTTCTATTAACTGATAACATCTCCAAAGACCCTATTTCTTAACAAGATCACATTCACAGGTATGAAGGATTAGGACTTGAATATATTTTGAGGAGACACAACTCAACCCATAACAATGAGTGTCTGAGGGCAGAATCCATTTCCCACTCACCCCTCCCCTGCTTCTAATCTTAGGAAGAGTCCTGGGCTGTCAGCATGCACTGAGAGACAGTCAGCGTGTGCAGTGTGATGAATCACTTTTGTGTGGCCTTTCTATCCATGGTCTTGTAACTTCCACCCAAGTGATTGGGTGGGAATGTGTAGATACGGTAATCGTGGCCCACCAAAGGGATTGGTCAGTTTTGCCATCCTGCTGGGGTTGAGGTGAGCCAACCCAGATGTGGGAAAGAGAAGAGCCTACCATCACCAAGGAAAGAGAGCCTGGAAGGAGAGACCAGCAGCAGGAGATGGCATGGTAGGCTTCACAGCCCATAGAGAGAGAAAGCTGAATGCCTTTGGGCAGAGGCCTAGGGCCAGGGAGAGGTCTGCCTGCAAGCACGGCTGGGAAGAGGCTGTGTGGATGGAAGAACTGTATCCTTGAGTGTTCCTGAGCCTGAAATGTTACCTGATACTTCTCTAATAAACTCCATAATAGTGAGTATGGTCTATGAGTTCTGTGTGGCCATTGCAATGAATTATTGAACCCAGCAGAAAAGTAGAGAGTGCCATGGGAGGGAAGGTTGGTGTCAGAATTGGTAAAGATGGTGCATAGAGGAGGCTTGCCTGACCTCCACCTCCTGCGAGTCAGCCTTTCACTGTTGATCTTCGTTCTCCTTCCCCTTTGTGAAGTTGGAGGAGGTCAGACACTGCCCCCGCTCCATTTTTACGGCATGTGCTAAGACACTTGAAGGAATGTGTGAAGGAACAAACGTGTCACATCTGCGCTGAAAAGTGGGCTCTCTGCATGCCATTTGGTGTGAACGTCTTCAAAGTGAAAAACAGTGTTTCCCACTTTATTCATTTGTCTTTTCCCTCTTCATTTGTATTAATGTTTGAGCTTAGTTCATCTGATGGTAAAAGACACACTGTTTCAGAAACTAAAAAAAAAAGACTGTATGTTTTTCAACTTATATGAAAGAATAAATGACCAAGAACTGATAAACAGGTTATGAAAAATTTATAGTGAGTGAGGACTTGTCCTACCAGATATCACCACTATAACAGCAGGATATCTGCACAGGAATAGCTTTGCAGGACAATGGGGGCAAGAACCAGGGCCAGGTGGTGGAGTGTCTAGGTGCTGAGAGAGGTCTTCCAGGGCCGAGGCTGCCCCCTGCCGGACACAGTCTCTGTCCTTGCAGAGGAATGAATACAGAAGGCTGGATGATTTGTGTGTCAAAAAGAATCCTGTGGAAGCTTGGTTTTAGCTGTTGTTAGAATCTAGTCTGAGGCATTGGTGGTTCAGTGGTAGAATTCTCACCTTTCACGCAGGAGACCTGGGTTTGATTCCCGGCCAATGCACCTCACATCTCATGCACAGCCACCACCCATCTGTCAGTGGAGGCTTCAGTGTTGCTCTGATGCTGAACAGGTTTCAGCAGAGCTTCCAGACTAAGACAGACTGGGAAGTGTCCTAAACAAAAATAGCAGAGTTTGGTTGAAATTAGAAGTAAAGAGCTTTTATTGAGAGACAAGGCAATTTGAAAATTGGGAATCACAAGGTCCAGAGGATTCTGAACTAAGTGATCCAAGGAGGAGACATTTCAGGGAGTTTTTATAAGAAAATACAAGGAACTTCAGTAAAAATTCAGTGATTGGTTGACATTTAAGTAATGGTTACAAAACTGGGTGTGGGTACATCTGATTGGTAGGAGATTACATACGTTTCTAAAACTGTTTTTAAAAGTTACAAAGTAATCATTAGATTGGGGACACTTGGACTTGAAATGATCGTGAGACCCTCCTTGTGTGACTGCAGAGAGGACATGTGTAATTCTAAGGTTTATCTTGCATAAGCATCTGTCTTAGTCATCCAGTGCTGCTATAAGAGAAGTGGATGGCTTTAACAAAGAGAAGTTTGTTCTCTCAGTCCAGTGGAATAGAAGTCTGAATTCAGCCAGTTCCAGGGGAAGGCTTTCTCTCTTGTGGTCTGTGAAAGAAGGTCCTTGTCATCAGTCTTCCCTTGGTCTGGGAGCATCTCAGCATGGGAACCTCAAGTCCAAAGGATGCGCTCTGCTCCCGGCACTGCTTTCTTGGTGGTATGAGGTCCCTCTGTCTCTCTGCTCACTTCTCTCTTTTATATCTCAAAAGAGATTGACTTAAGACACTATCTAATCTTGTAGATCTCATCAATATAGCAGCCAATAATCCATCTTATTACATCATAGTGACCGAATTTACAACACATAGGGAGATCACATCAGATGACAAAATGGTAGCCAACCACACAATACTGGGAATCATGACCTAACAAAGTTGATAGATACTTTGGGGGGACACAATTCAATCCATGAAGCACCTGTCCTGAAAATTGTTTTGGGCTCTGTTTTCTGAGCAGGGTGTATTCTTAAGCAAGCAAAATCTTTAAGCAAACAAAATCAAATTCTTCTCTAAAATTGTTTACCAAGTAATTTTCTCAAGTTATACAAGGAGAGTTATAGAAATGACAGATTGCATTCTCAATGCAGAAGTTACTTATGATTTTAAATGGGGTTTCAGCCTCAGAACTTACAATAAGCACCATCTCTTGTCGGGAGCCCTAAGTTAATTTGGGGTGCTCTTACTCAGAAGAAAGGCCTGGAGATCTACTTCTGAAAATCAGCCAATGAAAACCCTACAGAGCACAACAGTTCAATCCCAAACCGATCATGGAAATGGCCTGGATCTGGCAGCGTTTCATTCCGTTGTGTGTGGAGTCCCCATGAGTCCAGAGCCAACGTGACAGTAGCTAACAAGAAGGACAACAGGACCTGGTCTATTTCACTCTCACTGTTACTCCTACGTCACTGTCCATACTCCTGGGGTGCGATCCTTAGTCATAGACCGTGGCCCTTAACCCTGAGGTGGGCTTTTTGTGTCCCATCCAGAAGCCAGGGGTGTTTACCAAGCCCCCTCCACCTTGGCCGGGCTTTCACATCAGTTTCTGACTTCATATTTCTGCTCAGGCCTTTAGCCTCCCAGCGGCTGTTTTTGTTTTTGTTTTTTCTTGAGATGTTACCTTGTGCGTGCACAGGTTAGGAATCAGCCAATGGCTTGAGCGAAATCAGAATGCAGAATCTGGGGCCTCTTCTCTGCAGTTCCCTTCTCTCTAGGATTTTACCTTTCAAATTCCAGGTGCTTGAGCAGCTTCAAATTCCAACTTCTGTCTCCTTAGCCAAGTAAAACTTCCACTTTCTGCTTTGCTTTACTCCCTGTGTTGCGATCTGGAAAGTGTCCTCAAGTGCAAGCTGGGGTGGATGTGGGGCTTAGCTTGTGTGCTTCCCCTCTCAAGGACCGTGGCTCCTCAGGGCCTGTCTATGTTGGTTGCTCTTCAATGTTTCCTAACGTTTGTTTCCTCACTTCTACCCAACTTTTATAACTATTTTTGATGGTAGGATTAATCCGATCCTATCTAGTCTGCAATGACCAGAACCAGAAAGAGTTTTGGAGCTTTTGTTATTATGAAATCTCAATAGCTG
This sequence comes from Dugong dugon, assembly GCA_030035585.1. Classification (NCBI taxonomy): domain Eukaryota; kingdom Metazoa; phylum Chordata; class Mammalia; order Sirenia; family Dugongidae; genus Dugong; species Dugong dugon. The sequence continues at coordinate 20,911,550 of CM057481.1, read as the reverse complement.
TCACCTATAGTCCCACCTGTAGTCGAGGTTGCTGTTCTCTAGTACAGGAATAGAGATGAACGCTAAGCCAACCATCTTAGTTCATCTATCTTCCTCTCTTATAAGAGTCAGGAATCCCTGGGTAGCACCAAGAGTTAAGTGCTTGACTAGTAGCTGAAGTGCCCAGAGACACCACAGAAGATAGGTCTGGCGATCCACTTCCGAAAGATCCCAGCTTTGAAAACCCCATGGAGCTGTTCTACTCTGCACACATGGGGTTGCAACTCGAAGGCAACTAACAACAACTTACAAGCGTCACCTTCATCTAGGGCAGTGCTGTCTAATAGAAATCTATAATGCCAGCCACGTATGTAATGCAAAATTTTTCCAGTAACCACACCCTCAAAAGTAAAAAGAAGCAGGTGAAATTAATTTTCTTAACTCATTTTATTTAACCCAGTATATTCAAAATATTGTCATTTTAACATGTGATCGTTAACAAAAATTCTTAACGAGATATTTTATATTCTTCTTTTCATACTAAGTCTTTGAAATCCAGTGTGTATATTACACTTAAGGGACAATTCAGACATTAAATTTTCATTAGAAATATTTGATCTGTATTTAGATTTCATAAAATTTACAGCTGAAGAAAGTAGATTCACATACCCAAGTTGTTCCCAGCATAATTAAATTTGTCTAATAGCTAGACTGAGAATCTGTTTTAAAATTAAAATTTAATTTAATTTTAATTATAATTTCAGTTCTTCACTCACACTAGCCATACTTCAAGTGCTCAGTAGCCATGCGTGCTAGTGGCTACTACAGTGGGCAGCACAGATCTGGGACATTTGAATGAAAGGTGATTTTTCATCTTGTGAGCTCCTGGGCAATCCCTGGCTTCTTATTTGTATCTCATTGCCTGTTACTGCCTTCTCAGGCCCTACAACTGCCATCACCTACTGTCTTAGGCTGGGTTCTCTAAAGAAGCAAAACCAGTAAAGCGTATAAATAATAGGGAGAGAGATTTATACCAAGGAAACAGCTCACGTGATTGTAGAGGCTGGAACATCCCAAGTCCGTGGATTAGGATAGAGGCCTCTCCTAATTCACGCAGCCGCAGAGGCTGGCCAACCCAAGATTGGCATGCTGGGGAGCAGGACTCTTGCTCACAGTCTGTGAAGATCAACGAATCCCAAGATCAGCAGGTAAGCTGCTAGCTTAAGTCCCAAGAACCAGAGATCAGACAACAAGAGGCAGCTGCAGGATCCAGAACAAGCCAAAAACCTTGGCAAGGTGAGCAGAAATGAAGCAGGCAGCAGACAGTGGAGAGATGAAGGCTGAGGGGGCAGTGAGCCACCACAGGCCCCACCTCAGCCAGTACTGTTCAGCAGATTCCATCACAGGGGTGATCACATATAAAATTTCAACAGGGAAGTGATCACAACATTACACAACTGCCAAAACACTGAGAATCATGGCCCAGCCAAGCTGACACACAATCTTAACCATCACACCTACCCTACCTGCTTTTCTTTGCTGAGGATGGTCACTTCCCCATCATTTATTGTGATCTACTTCTATATAAACCCAAAACCAAACCCACTGCTGTTGAGTCCACTCTGACTCATGGAGACCCCATGTGTTTCAGAGTAGTACTGCCCTCCATAGGATTTTCAATGGCTATAATCTGACCGAGGAGCCCTGGTGGCACAGTGGTTAACAACTCAGCTGCTAACCAAAAGGTTGGCAGTTCAAATCCACCAGCCATTCCTTATAAACCCTATGGGGCAGTTCTATTCTGTCCTATAGTGTCACTGGAATCGACTTGATGGCAACGGGTTTGGGTTAATCTTATGGAAGTAGGTGGGCAGAACTTTCTTCCACTTACTTCTAAATACTTCAGTATAAATACTGATGTGTGTATGTGTGCTCACGTGTCTGGGTCAACATTTCATCCATGTCCTGTGGGTGGTTGCACATATCCCAGAAGTGAGCCCCTAATTGGAATCTTGACATCAGAAGCAGTCACGCAAAGCTTCAAACATTTCTGCAAGGTAGTGTTAATTAGCATAAAAGGTATTAGATATTAGAAATCACTTTGTTACTGGCAAAATAAGTGATGTTCAATATATGTGGCTGTACATGTATGTTTTGCTTGTTTATTTTCCCATATGCATTTTAGAATCAGCTTGCCTAGTTCTAGGATGGAAGAAAAAAAAAAAATAGAAAGCCTTGTTGTTGCTGTCAGTTGCTGTCAAGTTGGTGACCATATGTATAATAGAACAAAACATTGCCTCGTCCTCTTCCATCCTCATAGAAAGCCTGTTGTTGTTGTTGTGTGCTGTCGAGTCAATTCCGACTCATAGTGACCCTATGTGACAGAGTAGAACTGCCTCATAGGGTTTTCTAGGCTGTATTCTTTATGGGAACAGATTGCTAGGCCTTTTCTCCCGTGCTGGTGGCTTCGAACTGCTGACATTTCAGTTAGCAGCCATGTGCTTAACCATTGTACCACCAGGGCTCCTATAGAAAGCCTACTGGTATTTTATTATAATCAAATTCAATTTATAAATTAAACTTAGGGAAATTTAGAATCTTTATCATGTTGAATGTCCCTAGGCAAGAACATGCTGTGTCTTTCTATTTCTAAAAGTCTTTTGTGTCCTTACAAGCAGGGGTATTAGCTTGTGTATCGCAGGATGGCCTGCTTCTCCATGAAGGTCACTGTGTACTGCATGAAGGTCACTGTGTACCACGTGAAGTTCACTGTAGGGGCAGCAGCTAAGCCAGAGGACAGTGAGCATCAGAGGGGTAGCCCACTCCTGTGAGAAGCAGCAGGCTCCCTCTGCCCCTAGGCCTTGAGCACCTGGGCCATTATTCTGAAGAGCCAAGCTAGGCCTGGGATCAAAGAGATCCCTATTATTTTTTCCCTGAGAACTCCTCACACGGGAACTTAGCTGTGCAGCTTGGGAAACAGGAAGCAACACTTCACATCTCTGATGTTTAAAGTATGAAAGAAAAAGCCTTAGCTATGTAGTGCCTATGTAGGAATAATGTTGGGCTCTGAGCCCCTCAGGGGTATGGCTGCTCTGCTTCCCACCCTGTCTTTCCCTCCCCAGGCCCAGACCCAGGCTCCAAAGCACCCAGAGGTCACTGTTCACTCAGCAAACACCTTTCCCAGATCCTAGGCTTGACTGGAGGCCAAACAGCATGTGACTAACAAGGAGGACCTCTGGGGCTTGAGCCCCTGCCTGGGTGGTCACTTACTGGACATGGTGCTGCCCCCTCCCCCTAGTGGGGCCTGCTGCAAGAGGTCCTGGGTCTTCCCTGGGCCCTGGGTCTGAGTTTTAGGCCTAGATACCTGAGCCAACCCCTCTCCTGCCCTGTATTCACTGCCCAGAACCATCCTAGACTTATGTCCCCAGCCCTTCCTGTGACCCCAGCCTCAGAGAGAATCAAAACACGTGGCACTAAGGGGAGCTTTCTGCCCGTCCAGCTCAGAGGGTGGCAGTAGCAGTGAGGTATTCAGTAAACATAAAAAACAGGAACAAAAACATAAAGGACAAATGGAAAACGAATAACAATATGGTAGACTAAACTCCAGTCATATCAATCATTATATTAAACGTAAATGAACTAAACACTCTAATCAAATTCAGACATTTTCACACTGAAAAAGCTGTATATAAGACATGCAGTTTAAATATAAAAATACAAATGGTTAAAATTAAAAGAATGGAAAAATATGTACCACATAAACTGTAAGCATAAGAATGCTGGAGTGGCTACATACAGAAAAACAGACTTCAAGTCAAAGAGTATTAACAGAGATCAAGAGATCTTTCATAACGATAAAAGGTCAATTCATGAGGAGGGCATTCATAAATGTATATTGTCTAGTAATAGATGTAAAAATATATTTCCTTTAAATTTAGAGTGTATTATGTTTACAGAATAATTTATTACATTTTGGAAATAAATATAAAAATCCTGCTCTAATCTATGATTCCAACAGCACCATATATAAACCAATTATCTCCAGGAGATCTGAAAGCCTTTGCTACCTTGTGCATGCATTCATTCATTCAATGAACATTTGGGTGAGTGTTTTGTATTAACTAGTGAACAAGGAGCTAGGAACACCAAGATGATGTTGGGTATTTTTGAAGCAGAAAGGGAGAGCACAAGACATGGAGATCCTTCTCAGACTACTGTGATCAGAAGGAGGTGACATCTGAGCTGATCCCAGAGAATGAAAAAATAGTAAGTAGGCCAAAGGAAGGTGTTTCAGACACGAGGAAGAAAGTGTGCAAAGTCACGGTGGTGAAAAATAAAAAGGCAGTTTTGGAGAACTGCAAATAGTTTGATATTACTAGATACAAAAGAAACACGAGCACAAGAGGTCAGACTGGAAAGACAGGCAAGGCCAAATCACCTGGTGCTTCAATGCCCTAAGAGGGGCTTCTTTTTTTTCTTAATTTATCCAACTTTTTTTAAATTTATTTTATTTGTTGTTGTCCTACAGAGTTGCTATGAGTCGGAATCAACAGCAGTGGGTTTGGTTTAGGGTTTTTGTGTTGTTGTTGATTGTTGTTGTTGAGAATATACACAGCCGAATATTCACCAATTTAACAATTTCTGCGTGTACAATCCAGTAGCATTGATTACATTCTTCAAGTTGTGCAACCATTCTCATTTCCTAGGAAAGACTTTTGATTTTGCTTTAAAGGCAGTGTTGTTGTTACGTGTTCGACTCATAGCAACCCTATAGGACAAAGTAGAACTGCCCCATAGGGTTTCCTTGGCTGAAATCTCTATGGGAGCAGATCGCCAGGTCTTTCTCCTTTGGTGCTGCTGGGTGGGTTTGAACTGCCCATCTTTCAGGTAGCAGCTGAGTGCTTAACCATTTGCATCACCAGGGCTCATTTAAAGGCAATGGGGAGTCAAAAAAGGGTTTGGATCAGGAGAGTGACCTGTCAGATTTGAGTATCATAAAGATTAACTAAATGCCTGAGGAAGGGACAGGGGACAAGAGAGAGAAGGCAATAAGACTGTTGCAGGAGTCCAGGTAAGAAAGGGTTAAGGTCTCAATCACGACTGTGGCAATGAGAATAGAGGATGGGAAGTTGAAGGTCCAGCAGTGATCCAAGAGGAAGGATTCAAGAAAGGGAGATCTCGATTATCTTAGTTATCTAGTGCTGTTATGACAGAAATACCATAATTGGGCGTCTTTAAAAAACAGAAATTTGCTTTCTCACACTTTAGGAGGCTGGAAGTGTGAATTCAGGGTGCCAGCTCTAGGAGAAGTGTTTCTCCTTCTGTCAGCTCTGGAGGAAGGTGGCTATATACAGAAAAAGTAGACTTCAAGTCATAAAGAGATCTTTCATAATGATAAAAAGCCAATTCATCAGGAAGGCTTCTGCTTCTGGGCAATCTTCATGCAGCTTGGCATTTATCTTTCCCCATCTCGGCTTGCTAGCTTGCATTTTATCTCTTTCACATCTCAAAGAGATTGACTCAAGATACACCTTTACTAATCCTGCCTCATCAACAAAATAAAGACAACCCATTCCCAAATGGGATGATAAACACAGGCATCAGGTTAGGATTTACAACACATAATATGAGGGGACACAATGCAATCCATAACATAAATCAAATTTCCAGATTCCTCACTTGGGCTCCTGGCCGACAGTGGTACCACTGACCAGAATCTATCTTACCAACGTAGTTCTACTTGGTATGATTCTGGAAGACTGAGTAAAGAACATCTATGTGGAAATAAGAGGAATGGTCATAAGAGAAAATAGCACCTACACAGGCCCAGAATCAGGGAAGAACTTGCCATTTTTTGGAGAGTCTCATGAGCAGCCAATTTGGAAATTATGAAAAGCCTTGTAACTCTGTGAGCTTGGGCAAACCTTTAATTTCTCCAAACTCTTACAGGGTAGGTAGAATGATGGTTCCCCAAAGACACCCATGTCCTAATCCTCAGCACCTGTGAGTATGTTACCTTGCATGGCAAAAGGAACTTTGCAGATGTGATTATGGTTGTTGTTGTTAGGTGCTGTCAAGTCGGTTCCGACTCATAGCAACCCTACGTACAACAGAACAAAATGCTGCCCAGTCCTGTGCCATCTTCACGATGGTTGCTATGTTTGAGCCCATTGTTGGAGCCACTGTGTTAATCCATCTAGCTGAGGGTCTTCCTCTTTTTCGCTGATCTTCTGCCTTATCAAGCATAATGTCCTTCTCCAGGGACTGGTCCCTCCTGATAACATGTCCAAAGTACATGAGATGAAGTCTCGCCACCTTCTCTTCTAAGGAGCATTCTTCCAAGCCAGATTTGTTCATTCTTCCGGCAGTTCATGGTATATTCAATATTCTCTGCCAACATCATAATTCAAATGCATCAATTCTTCTTTGATCTTCTTTATTTATTGTCCAGATTTCCATGCATATGAGGCGATTGAAAATGCCATGGCTTGAGTCAGGCACACTTTAGTCCTCAAGGTGACGTCTTTGCTTTTTAACATTTTAAAGAAGTCTTTTGCAGCAGATTTGCTCAATCGGTGCGTCGTTTGACTTCTTGACTGCTGCTTCCATCTCAACATAAAGAAAACAAAATCCTCACAACTAGTCCAGTAAGCAACATCATGATAAGTGGAGAAAATATTGAAGTTGTCAAGGATTTCATTTTACTTGTATCCACAATAATTTCTGGCAGTTTCCTGTCGATGTACTGCTACAAACATTTTTTAATTATTCTCAGCAAAATTTTACTTGCTTGTGGTATTAATGATATTGTTTGATAATTCCTGCATTCTGTTGGGTCACCTTTCCTTGGAATGGGCACAAATATGCATCTCTTCCAGGCAGTTGGCCAGGTAGCTGTCTTCCAAATTTCTAGGCATAGATGAGTGAGCACTTCTAGCACTGCATCTGCTTGTCGAAACATCTCAGTTGGTATTCCGTCAATTCCTGGAGCCTTGGTTTCACCAATACCCTCAGTGCAGCTTAGATGTCCTCCTTCAATACTATCAGTTCTTGATCATATGCTACCCCCCGAAACGGTTGAATGTCAACCAATTCTTTTTGGTATAATGACTCCGTATGCTTCCCATCTACTTTTGATGCTTCCTGTGTCGTTCAATATTTTGCCCAAAGAATCCTTCAATATTGCAGCTCAAGGCCTGAATTTTTTCTTCAGTTCTTTCAGATTGAGAAATGCCTAGCATGTTCTTCCCTTTTGGGAACTCCAGGTCTTTGCACATTTCATTGTAATACTTTACTTTGTCTTCTCGAGCTGCCCTTTGAAATTGTCTGTTAAGGGTTTTGAAATTGAGAGATTATTTTGGTAGGCTTAGTAAAATCACATGAGTCCTTAAAACATTTCCTGGTTCTGGCCAGAGGGAGGTGTAACTTTGCAAGAACGGTCAGAGAGGCATAACATTGCTGACTTTGAAAATGGAGGAATGAGGCCAGGAGTCAAGTAATGGGGCAGCCTCTAGAGCTGAAAAAGGCAAGGAAACAGATTCCCCACTAGAGACCCTAGAAAGCAGTGCAGCCTTTTAGTCTGGTGAGACCTCTGTTGAACTTTTGACCTCGATCTTAAAAAAGGCTGTTACACGATTAAAACTTAACTTGGATAACAAATCTTGCCACTGACGAGTAGGGCAGGTTAAACATAAGAGAAGCTGGGCAAGCAGAAACCTATGAACCAGGAATGAATTAGTATTGTGATTAGAAAAGCAAGGGGGGAAACTGGGATCATGTATCTTAAAGAGTGGAGAAATGAGTAAGATTGGTAGATTTTGCTCAGTATTCAGAAATAGAAAAACAGCAGTGTTCATCACACCCTAAATCCAGGGTGGTGTCAGAGCGGAATGTACACCAGACCCAGGCATACAAAGTCTTCCCTGGCTCTGTCATTTTCGGTCAATGAATCTTGACAGGCAAGCAGCAGTGCAGAAAATCAAAGTGCAGTTAAGCTAGGAGCTCCGCTTACCTTCTGCTGATCTCCAGAGGGGAGTCTGGCAGGACTTGGCTGAGGCCTATGAATTTCCTTTATCCACGCCTCCCCTTCTACCTGCTGTGGATACCCAAAGCAGGCAGTGTATGTTTCTGATACACCACGCATAGACCAGTTGCCATCAATTCAACTCCGACTCATGGCAACCTCATGTGTGTCAGAGTGGAACTGTGCTCCATAGGGTTTTCAATGGCTCATTTTTTGGAAGTAGATCACCAGGCCTTTCTTCCTAGGTGCCTCTGGGTGGACTCGAACCTCCAACCCTTTGGTTAGCTGCCAAGCATGTTGATCCAGGGACTCCAATAGATAATCAAGAGTGGGCAAGTATTACACTGAATAACTTCTAATGAGTGATGTTTTCTCTGAGGACAAGAATATAAATATTTTATCATTTCTCTACTAACTATAGATGTCTCTCAGCGTGGTTGTATCTTCTTAAACCTCTCCCTATTTTCCAGGTTTCATGGAATTCTGTTTATAAAAGAGAAAATCTGAAAACTTTTACCAGTGGCCAAGTCAACAGATTAGTAGACAAATGCAGTGAGGTCTCCTCTGATACACCAGTATAGAGGAAAGAGTATCCAAATTTATCAGCCCCTTCAGAAGTTCAAAAAGTTATATGGCTACAGAGAGAGAGAAGCATTCTATAAGTAGGAACCTCAGGTCTGATTTTGGACAGACTGATTTCTTAAGCCTGGGTTGCAGGAGCTATCTGAGGTCGACCAGTCACAAGGGAACCTAGACTGCGGTGTAGCAGCTCACCAGGGAAGATGGACAGGGACCCGTCAGGGTCCTAACCCCAGATGGGTCCATCCTTCCATCAAGACCATAACTCTGCTGATGTTAGCCCAGCCTTGCATCTACTTGGTCCCTCTGGCAAACTTCACCATCAAGGCAAGTTCATCTATTTAATTCCATACCTTCTGTTTGGTCCCAGTGTTCGGCCAATTTCTTTCCTTGGAGACGATTTAGGGGTAAACACTGATTACATCACATTTAATCTGTAGCTTAAGAGGAATTCCACCACGAGCAGCATTAAGCAATGAGAAGTGATGAGGTGTTTTCTTTTCATTGCCTTCCTCTGGGGAATCCATTCTGCAGATTACTAACTGGGCTTCCTTGATTGATTTCTAAAGTTACTGCTTTCTGCTTCTCACATCCTTTTCTCCGAATTATAAGTGACGCTAAGGTCCAACACCCAGCTATAATTTACTTCACCTGGAATTTATATTACACTGCAATTAAATGACTTTTAAGCATCTAACTTTTTCATTCTGAAGATATAGCTAGGTGCCGTAGGAAGAGATATTTGAGCTGTTTAATAATATTGCAGTTTGACACCATTTCAAGTTTTAAAGATCCGACTTTAAATCTGATATACATACAATAAAATAAAATAAGTACTTTCCAAATGTCCTGTCCATTCAGAAATAGCAAGATGAGTTGAGGCAGGAAAGAACAGAAAGGGAAAAAGAGTAAGTCAATTTCCGGAACTTACCATTTGCAATCCTCAAAACTTACCCTGAGTCCATGTTTGGCAAGCGCCCCAAATGGTGCCTCTGCTCCACTTTTTTCCTTTCATTTGTGCCTTGATAAATGATGCTTTGGACTTTGCTTTGTGGTGTGGGCATGCGATGCCTATAGCTTTTTCCCAGTTATGACTAATTTCTAAACCCCTGTATAGGGTTGAAATCAACTCGACAGCAAGGGTTTGGTTTGGTTTGGTATTGTGCATGACTTTTACTCCTTCAGTTGTGGAAATCTCATCTAAAGGATGAGGAGGACCTTAGATATCCCCTTCCCCAACCTTTTCCTTTTAAAGCTTTAAAAAAAAAAAAAAAACCAACTGAATATAACGTGATTGCCTGTTTTAAAAGTGAGTTATCAGAACAGGTAAATAAGTAGCGAAGTCCTCAGAAGAAGGACATCTCTATGCTGGAGCCAGAGTTAAGGAGCTTTTTGTACAGAAAACTGAGAAGAGTCCATCTCCCACCACATCCAGTCACTAGAATTATAAGGACCGCTCCTTCTTTCAGCAGAAAGAAGTTGGATCTTTCCACAACTCAATCTGAGATGAATATGGGAGTGAACATTTTACAAAATATTACTTTATGACTTATTAGCTCCAGGACGTATTACAATGAAACAAAGGAAGATGTGGATGGGGGTGTGGACAGACCCATGAAAAATTAAAGTGGATTCTGCTATTAATTTAAATGCATGACTCAGTGACTTCACAAGGTTTTCACTGGCCAGTTTTTTTCAGACATAGACTGCCAGGTCCTTCCTCCTAGTTTGTCTTAGTCTGGAAGCGCTGCTGAAACCTGTCCACCATGGTGACCCCGCTGGTATTTGAAGTATCGGTGGCATAGCTTCCAGCATCACAGCAACACAAAAGTCACCATAGTACAACAAACTGACAAACGCGAAAGCTGAGCAATGAATAAGGAAGACGTCAAGAAGAACTGATGCCTTTGAATTATGGTGTTGATGAAGAATATTGAATATACCATGGACTGCCAGAAGAACAAACAAATCTGTCTTGGAAGTACAGCCAGAATGCTCCTTGGAAGCATAGATGGCAAGACCTAGTCTCACATAATTTGGACGTTATCAGGAGGGATCAGTCCCTGGAGAAGGACATCACGCTTGGTAAAGTAGAGGGTCAGCGAAAAAGAGGAAGACCCTCAAGGAGATGGATTGACACAGTGGCTGCAACAACGGGCTCAAGCATAACAACTATTGTGTGGATGGCGCAGGACCAGGCAGTGTTGTACACAGGATCGCTATGAGTTGGAGCAACTCGGCGGCACCTGACAACAACAACTCAATAACTCCACCTAATGTAACTTCCAACTTATGAAAAATTGGGATAGTAATAAGTTTTGAGCAACCGAACATTATTTTTCTTCTAGGAATTATGTTTTATTCTTTCATTCATATTGCTTTGATATTCATACACATATTGTTATGATTTTTCAAATTATGAATCAGTCCATATGCATAATGTAAAATTTATAATTACAATTTTCAAGTCTATATGCTATTTCCACTGAGATGCATATTCTATTTTAGAGTATTTCTGCATTTTTTACATTTATTTGAGTAATTACAGAAATAGTATCACTAAAAGCATCGCATTCAAACAATATATTTGTTTCGGGATATTATATAACACAAAATAATTACATATTAATACAATATTTCTCCATTTATTTATTTGTATCACCAAGACAGGGTTTTTGCACAAAAGACGGACTTTATTTAAATAAAATTTACATAAAAGATGCATAGCCAATTTGTAGGAAAGCTCACATTTCTCTCCTTTTCAGATATATTTTTCATTTGACTATATATAATATATACCTTGGCATGGACTAAAATTCCACAGTTATTCAAGTAATATAACTAATACATTTGAATTACATTTTTAAAGTGTTAAAAAGAAAAATACAGTTGTTTAAGGGTCAATGAAAGCGCTTTCTCGTTTTCCTACTCTTTTCATCTATTAACCTACTTCTCAGAGTTTGTTTTTAAGTTGAAGCAATCCTCTACTGATTACTACAGATCAGTGGTTTATAGAATGCTCTGTCTTACATCTGCTGAAGACAGAGTTCGGAATTATGACTAAGCCCCTCAAGATATGATATTGGGGTGTCAAAAGTAACCCTTTTTAAAGGCATGCCTCTGGGGAAAGACTAGATCTTCAGACAAAAGAAAATAAAAAATCATCCTTCATTCTAGCCCTGTTTAATTTCCAAAAGACCCAACTGGCTGGACTTGCGTTGTCCGCTATGGTAGCCACGTGACCATTTAAGTTTAAATTAAATAAAATCACAAATTTAGTTCATCAGTTACACTAGCCACATTTCAAGTGCTCAAGAACCACATGCGTCTGGTGGCTACTGTATTGGACAGTGTAGATACAGAATATTTCCATCACCACAGAAAGTTCTAGACCATCTAGTAGTCAATTCAATTACAAACATGTGCAAATGATGCATACCTTTCTTCCTTACTGACAAAAAGCTACTTGCTTAAGCTTATATTGAAAGCAGTCAGTCACAATACTGTTTACTTCATCCCAAGACAATCGTATAAAAATAGAGATATTTGTACAATTCCTCCAACTCATACATTGTGATAAGAGTCCAAAGGCCTGTAATAAATCTCATCTTTGCCAACATAAACACAGTCTGATGGGTTCCCTCTGGGTTGCAGCATCTTGGTCTCCAGTAGAGTTCTCCTGTGGTACCACAAGGAAGGCTTGCTAGGGATTCTTCATCACTGGGGACTAGTTATCCTCATTACTCTACATGGCCACCTCAGGGTGAAATTAGGAAGAGGGGGCCCAGAGGGCATTGCCCCTGCTCTTTGATCTCAGGTAGGTTCCAGGACCCTCAACGCACCCACTCAGAGCAGAATGGCCATCTACGTAGGCCATTCAAGGTTTCCTGTGGCCAGCCATGTCCATACTTCCTGGACCAGGGCTACCAGCACACCATCTGAGCATCTCATGTCCAATGCGTGGGCAGACCTTCCAGCCCTTCTTACTACCTTCAAGGTCCAGCTTACACCTAAAGTCTTCACTGAGAGCTTCAAGGGGAGCCTTCACTTGCTAAAGCATAATTTAAAAACTGTAGAATTAGCAGGAAAATCATTCTTAGTAAAAGAAATAATTCATTAAAACTCTTTCAAAATAACAAAATAAAAAAACTCTCGTCCGACTAGCCCTATATAAATGCTCTTTTTACAACACCTTTATCCCTTGATTTCTGAAAACAATGCAATCAGCTTCAAAATTTGGTATTCAAATTATAATTATTTAATATAATACACTGTCTAAAATATTAAATGTGCACAGCTTGGAAAGAATTCTGTTCCAATGAACCTGTAATTATCAACATATAAACCCATTTAACAGTTCTCCAGTCAAAGGAAGGAGGTATTCATATATTTGAAATTTGAAAATTAATTTTCCTAACAACTATGACTACCATTTCTAGACTCTGTCCTTAAGCACAAGCTATTATTCCTGTATGACATGACCCATAACTAATAGTTTTACAGTGCCGCAGGATAGCAAGATTTTGCAGTCTTCCAACGGGTGATATCACAGTTGAAGGCTAAAAGATACTTTCGTGGTGTAACTGGGAACATATTCTGTAACAAAGGGGGAAAAAAATGTACTCATACTCTAACCATCTTATTATACAATGTAAATACATGCCATGGCTTATGGCAACACGCAAATTATCGCCACTTCATGTTTTAAGTGAAGAGATAATACATTTATCACCATTAAGTGAGTGATCACAAATGTGTAGTCAAGCTTTAGAAATGTTCAGATCTGGGATAAAATTAACTCTTTTTTGCAAGCTTTCCAATAACTTGAAACACAAGCTAATAATCTACATTAGGATCACGGAAATTGCATGACTTTACAGTAATAAAAGTTGACAAGATAGAAATAGATGACCAAGGGTTAGGGGCTACGGATGCCTGGTGGAAGGCAGTATGGTCTATAAGAGAAGTCTGGACTATTCCTAAACAAGTACAATTTTAATAAGTAAACATTCTCTCAACCTTGTTCCTCCTGTCAGTTACTGCCTCCTCTCTCCCTTCACAGTCAAATTTTGTCAAAGGATAGTCTATACCAATGGTTCTGTTCACATCAGCATCACCTGAGAACTTGTTAGAATGCAACATTCTCAGGCCCCACCCCAGGACCTGCTGAGTCTGAAAGGCTGTGGCAAGGCCTCCCTGTGATTCTGATGTTCACTTAGGGTTGAAGACCACTGGGGGGCTTCACTTGCCCATCATTCTTGAATCACAAGAGGTTATAGGCCCATGTGGACTGACCAAATCTACTTTTTTTCCTGATAGCCACGGAGCCTGTGAGTGACTCAGATACTAGTCTGATGAGGAAGTCTGACGGAAGGAGAGAAAGGAGGAAAGACACCATGAAGAAAAAAAGCAAACGAACACATTTTTAAAAAATCAAAACACATGCCCTGCCTTATATAGGTTGAACCATAAGACACTGTCATTTTTGTAGGTCAAAACCAGCCAGATATTGGCAATATCTGGTTCAACTTAATATGAATAGATGAAGGACAGAATTTTTACAATTATTCAGAAATAAGTGAATGAATTCAAAATCTAGCACCACTAAAGTTGACTTTTAAAAGCAAATTATTTTATTGCTGGCCACACAGATCCAACACTTAAAACCTATTTTCTCTAATTCTTATTGCATTTTTGCATAATAGCACTTAAATATAATTATGAATAAATGAATGAATAGAGCAAAGTTTTTTACACGAGGAAAATTAATACAGCCCAGAGATAGATTTTGGCAAATAAATGTTTCTGTATTTCAGATTCACTTTTAACATAAATTTCTAATTTATTTCATAATATTTAAGCATTCGAGATTAAAGATCATGAAATAGAGGTAACTGTATAGAAATTTTCTTGACTTAATTGAAATTTTAAAAATTTCCCAAATAAATGGAATATTTTTTATTAATGTCATTGAAATCTTTAAATATCTGAATGTGACTGATGATCTTCAGAACCCCACTATCAAAGGACAAGTATGTTCACATGCATGATGTTTTCCGAGGGTGACTGAGGGAACCTGCCCACAGGTACTCATCTTCAGGGGTGCCAGCGCTACTTCCTCCCTAAATCCACAGACATGGGGTCTTTCTTTCTGTCAGGTTTGAACCTAGCTTATCAAAAAAAAAAAAACCTCAAAAACGAAGTGATAACTCTCTAGCATACTCATACAGAGAAGAGGTGGTGGTTAGAAGAATAAAGACTGATTTATGCCTTTTTCCTGAGTATGTGCTTGTGACAGGAGGAAAAGGGCCCTACACCTTCCAGTACACCGTTAAAACCAAAAAAAAACCAAAACAAACCCGTTGCTGTCGAGTCAATTCCAACTCATAGCAGCCCTACAGGACAGAGTAGAACTCTCCCATAGGGTTTCCAAGGAGCAGCTAGTGGATTTGAACGGCCGACCTTTTGGTTAGCAACCTAGCTCTTAAACACTGCACCACCAAGGCTCCAGTACACCATCAGGATCACTCAACTCCTTTGAAAATAGCCACTGGAATCTGGCTCAGAGAACAACACTTTCCATGCTTTCCTGAGGTACTTTGACTTCCTGTGCTCCTCCATATTATCACCACTCTATGAGCACCAAAACTACATGGATCTACTTACTCATCTGCCATCTTGTGTTTTCCCTTTTGTGAATTTTTTATACAGGTATACCTTAGTTTATATAAGAGATAAATTTTCAAAAGGTTAAATTAAATGGATTTATAAAAATTGAATCTTATTTTCCCATCGACTTAGAAAACTATTTTGTAAATATTATTTTAGTTAAAAACTCATGCACAGTTGGCATTGCTACCCTCACTTTTTAAATACGTTTCCCAGCCTCTCTGTCAAATAGTTGATGACATATCCAACATTCAAGCACACTAGGAAAATTTTATATTTTAAGGCAATGTGTCTTTTTTTGGCAAATGGAAGAATAATTTATAAAGTTAAGTAACTTTATAAAGTAACTTGTGCCCTAGCCAATTAACTTTTTATTAGTTTGATTTATATCAATAAATCAATTTATATTAATTTGATTTATATCAATATGTATCAATAAATGAGCAAGTATGAGTAAGTAGAACTCTATGTATTCATTTTAAATAATTTTAAGTAAGAGTAACTCACCTCTTTCTTTAAGATCTTCAATATAAGCTTTCATAAATTCTTTATCAAAATGTTGGCGATCTTGTTCACTTTCCCTCACTTCATCACCATCTTGACATTTTGTGTTATCAATAGGATTGTCCATAAGACTTACATACCTATTCAGGAAAATATTACAATTTTACTGTGCATTTTTTACTTCAAAATTCCTCACATAAAGAGGCTAATTGCCTCCATGAACAACTGCCTCCTTTGTGTGAGACCAGAAGAAATGGATGGTGCCCAGATACCAATACTGAATGTTTTGATCAAAGATTCTACAGAAGAATCTTGATCAAAAGGGGGAAAATGCAGAACATAATTTAAAATTATCATGGAATCTAGATTTTTCTGGAGCTGTAGAAACTGGATGAACCCCTGAAACTATTGTTTTAAGATAAGCTTTAAACTAAAAATATCCCCAGAAGTCTTCTCAAAACTAAACAATAGTTTAGCTTAACTAGTAAAGAATGTCTGTCTTGAGCTCTTTTAAGATCCATCTATATGGGATGAAATTCACAACAGCAACTCAAAAGATTAGATAGGAAACTTGGGGGGCAGTGAGTTTATGTTAACGAGGGAGGAACAATTCAGAAAAGGAGGGTGAGAACAGCTGCACAACTCAAAGAATGTAATCAATGTCACTGAACTGTGCATGTAGAAATTGTTGAATTGGTTTATGTTCTGCTGTGTATATTATCAAAAGCAACAATGGAAATAAAACAAATTTAAAAATAATTTTCTCACATAGGAATCAGCCTTGTGGTACTAAATCTCAAGTTCTCACTTATCCTTGAAATCACAGTTGACCGTCTAATATTATCATCATTAGTAGAATTCTACTGTAGAGTAGTACGGTCGCATTATGGAGTCAGTTTTAAGGCAGAGACAGTTCTGAGCCTTAATGAGGAAGTGAGAACTACTCAGCCATGGACCAAGGGCTGGAAGCTGTGAAGTGGACAACACACGCTTTTTCTCACTGTCAGATCCTTAAAATTGCATGATGTCTGGTTACACTTGATATTACTTCCAATTACTAATATCAAACTTTAAAAGGATGTGGCTAAATTAAAAAGAACTCGGAGAAAATCCTCACAAAAAAAGGTATTTAAAAGATGGACTATTGCTACAAAAAAAAAAAAGAATCTAAAGGAGAGAAACTAAAGTGGCACTTGATCTTCCATCCTCACAACTTTCAAAAAGGTTTCCATGTGAAAGATGATAGCTATTTCAATTCAGAATAGGAAATCCTTTGAATAGTCTTTGGTTGCAGGTGTAGGCGCTGCTGTCTTGGGGTGCTAGGGGGCATTTACCACTAAGAGAATTTGGACTCTCAGGGAAATATTTCCTCTGGTGGATTCAACTAGCAGCTGGTGTTGAAGGGAGATGGGTCTCTGGACAGTGAGGAAATGGCTCTCACTACAGTTGCCTTGTGGGAAGGTTCCTGGGGAGGCTCCAAGCTGCTGGGGATGAGCCAAAATGGCCTCAGGGTAGAGGTGATGGGAGAACCTCAAAGCCTCAAATTCTGGCAAGATGTGCTATCAGGGAGCACTCACTCAGCTTCAGGGGAAGTGGAGTGGAGCTGGAGCTTTCAATTCCACCTCAGAAGAAGACTATTTCATTTCTCTTCCCAAACTGGAATCTGTTTGTGTTCCATTTGCCTGGATGGTTTTTCTTAGTTTTGGGTGATTTCTGGCTTCCTTTAAGGAAACCCCAGTAAGGGTTAGGCAACTTGGTGGATTCATTCACCAGCCACTGACCCTTCCAGTCCAGTCTTTAGGTCACTCAAGGTGATGTGAGTGCTGAGTGAGACAGATAAGGGACCCCAGGAATATGTCCCACTGTGCCTCCAATCAACCAACCAGTTGCTGTCAAGTCCATTCTGACTCATGGCAACCCCACGTGTGTCAGAGCAGAAATGCCCTCCATAGGGCTGTGACCTTTCAGAAGCAGATCACCAGGTCTTTCTTCCAAGGCACCTGTGAGGGTTTGAATCTCCAGCCTATTTTGGTTAGCAGCCCCACACTTAACAGTTTGCACCACCAGGGACTTCTGCACCTTCAACCAGCAAATAGTATTTGTCCAGAAATCCCCTGAGCTCTACCTTCCCGTGCCATTTACCAAAAATTTCAAAATCATGTAGACAGTTCCTCAGAATTGCTGTGAACCAGGATTAGATGCTCAGAATAAGAGCCTCATCTAATCTGGTTCCTGAGGCAGTTGTGCTGACTCCAGGTGCTCCTCCGTCCTTACCTCATGTCTGAACGTGTCTCTACTAGGATCGCTGGTCTACTCACTTTACAGGTGTGGATGCGTCACAAAGGGCAGTTGGGACCTCCACCAAATGGTCCCCACTGACGACTATCAAGATGAGCTTCTTTAGGTTCAGCAAGGTATAAGGAAGATAGGTCAGCTTGTTTTTATACAAGAGTAAGGTTTGCAATTCTTCTAGCCTAAGAAGAAGTAAAAAGGAACGGAAGAATTTAGTTAGCATCACAACAAAGAAAACTGACTTGAATTACAAATAAGTTCTAGTAGGATATCCCTACTTATCTTATTTCATATATGTGATCCTTATAAGAATAAACTCATTTTAAAATTTGAGTAAATGGATAATAAATTCATGCTAGATGACATGATTTTTTTTTCCAGTTTTTACTGACTCCAACTGCTTATAAAGACAGAAACACAGCAGCAGGACAAGTAAATGGCACAATACACACACAGTAGACCAGGATGAGAGGGACTGGTTCAGTGACAGAATTCTCCCCTTCCGTGCTGGAGCCCCAGGTTCTGTTCCAGGTCAATGCACCTCACATGCAGCCACCACCCATCTGTCCCTGGAGGCTTGCATGTTGCTATGATGCTGAACAGGCCTCAGCAGAGCTTCCAGACTAAAATGGACTAGGAGGAAAGGCCTGGTGATCTACTTCAGAAAATCACTCAGTGCAAACCCTATGGCACGCACCAGTCCAATTGTTGTGCATGGGGTCGCCGCGAGGCAGGGGCCCTATTCAATGGCAGCCAACAACAGACCCTGATCGGGCCTCAAAACAAACAGCAACAACAAAAAACCCATTGCTGTCGAGTCAATTTCGCCTCATAGCAACTCTGTAGGACAGAGTAGAACTGCCCGCATAGGGTTTCCAAGGAGCAGCTGGTGGATTTGAACTGCTGACCTTTTGGTGAGCAGCCAAGCGCTTAACCAGTGCGCCACCAGGGCTCCGGGGCCTCAAAGCTGGCCCTCAATCCAAGTGTCTCCCACATGCCCAAAGGTTAATAGCGCACTGGAAAGAAAGAATACTAGAGCTGGAGGGCAAATGAACAGATTTGGGCAACATATTTCCTTTTGTGCATTTTGAAACATTTTCTAACTTTAAAAATAGGAAGAAACGTGCAGAGTAAGAAGGAAATGAGCAAAAAACTGCTCCAGGTATGTTTTACTCTGCTTTCCATTCTCTTCTAACTCAGTCATCACCCTTTCAGTTTTTCTATTTCATTCATTTGCCAAATCTTGACTGACCCCACCAATAGCTCACAAAGTTCCTCACGTGTTTCAAACCGAAGCAATTCCCTCTTAGTCTGATAAACCCAGAAAGCATCAACGCACATGACGTCTATCAGGCAGCATTCAGGCCTAAGCCATTTTTGGCCTCTGCGCCATGATAGTTTACTTATGCTACTTTATGGAGCAGATTGTGGATTCTAGAAGGTTAGAGATACGGTTTCATTCACCACTTTAAACCCAGCCCAGTCACCAGCCTGCCATAGATACAGGAGCCTAATAATATTTGTGGAATGAATGAATGAATAAATCTTACATGATTCAGTGCAATAATTACTTAAACACGAAATAACTACAAAGACATACTTTGAAAACCTCTCTAAGCATATCAGTTTTGTTTCAAAGATTGTGTATAAATCAATAGACAAAACTAATAAAGATTTACCTCACTGATACTCTAAACATAGAGGGATGTATTTCTCCTCTATGTGTAATAAATTTACTTTTCTATTTCTATAAAGTCAATGGCGTCATCCTACTAAAGACAGAACAAATTAAAGTTTGCCAAGACAACGAAAGATGGTTGAAATGAACGTATCTGTGCATATGCATGGTGCAGACTAGAAGTGGTCCTATTCTAAACAGAGCCAAACTAACTTTCTGGAAACAACAAACTCCTGAAAATTAAGGGTAGTTGGTTTCAAAGAGCACTCACATATTATGCATGTTTAAAACGTCAGCAGTGCTTAAGGCGTTAGTAACTAATTCATGTACCTCACCTTTAGAAGGCAAGTAGCTACCTGTCTATATCTTGTGGCAGGTCATCCAGGTTATTGTTGCTGACATCCAGCCACTGCAAATCAGACATCCGCAGGACACAGATGGGGACACTGGAAAACTTGTTTGCTGAGATATCTACAAATGTAACTCGCTTCAAATTACTTAACTAGAAGGGAAGAGCAAAGAATTGTAATTACTTCTTTGAGAGTGGGTATTAAGTTCTACTAATAATTTTTAGATGGATGTTTCTTCCCTCAAAGAGGGCATTTCTATGACTATATGCAAAATAGTCAAAATAGTATGTATTTTTCAGCAGCTACTATGTGCCATTCATTATGCTACATGCTAGGGATGCTAGGGTAAACCGTACGCTGTGGCTGCCCTCGAGGAGTTTATACTTTCAGAAATACACAATGCAATTTTTATGTGGTAAGAATTAATGTGAAGACATTTTCAACGGACGATGATAGGTAACACACAGAAGAAGTGACTAACCTGCCTAACAGCAGTGGGGTGAGAGTCAGGGGTCGGGGAAGATTTCACATAGAACGGAATGTTGGAATTGGGTCCTGAGGTTACTCGACAGGTGAAAAGGAAAGCAAGGAAACCCCAGGAAGGGGAACAGCATGTGCAAAGTCACAGAAGACAGGAAGCACAAGTTTTGAAGGTTATAAATAAGGAGCCCTGGTGGTACAGTGGTTAAGCACTTGGCTGCTAACCAAAAAGTCAGTGTTTCAGCCGTTCCATGGGAGAAAGATGTGGCAGGGTGTCTCTGTAAAGATTACAGCCGTGGAAACCGTATGGGGCAGTTCTACTCTGTCTTACAGGGTTGCTATGAGTCAGAATCAACTTGATAGCAACGGGCTTTATTATCTACGAGTTTTCAAAAATCTTAAGAAGACACACATCTGGGTTTGTAAGTGACATGACAAACGACTAAACATCTCTATAGTTTACGCTTTACGTCCATAATTTTTGTTTTTAACTTGATAACTGAAATATGTGGAGAAATATATTTTGATCTCAAATGTAAATCTACAAATATCAAATAAAGTAGGATAAGTCTCTCATGCTTGGGGTCAGATATGTAAATTGATAGTTACGATTGAAATACAGGAGGAGATTTTAACTGCTACCTTTTATGGACTTATTTTAATATTCTGTGAATAAAATCTGAGATGTTTCTCAAAACTACATTTTTAAAACTGTTTTGAAATATGGAGCCAGTTGGAATAAGGTACTACTAAAATGAAGAAAAAAAAGAAGTAGACTCACGTTTCTATTTACCCAATCCCATATCTATAAAACCCAATTCCATATTGCCAAATTTGCTTTAATGAAACACAGGCAAAATTCATCTTATTGAATGGGCACATTCTAATTTTGCTCTTATTTTGAATTTAGAAAAATGAGTATGAAGACAGTCATGTGACAGTGAATAACCCATCAAGAGAGATGTTCTGGATGCTCATAATTCAATCTAAAGTTTCTAACTGTGTCTCCAGGGTTATCAGACCATCAGGAAAATCAAGACTAAATTACAACCAGTCTCTTTTCTTCCTTCTTTCCTAGCAGGATTGTGAGATCCTACCTCCCTTCAGCACAAGAAGCTTGTTGTGCTTTATTTGGCAGTAAAAAATTGCTCACTTTTATCTACTTCGTTTTGTCAGAAAATGATTTAAAATCTTTTCTCCAATTAATACAGATCCAAAAAATGTCTAGCAGATATTTTTAAATTGATGGATTTCTTAACTCTTACCTGTAGGACTACGGTAGTCATCTACAAGTTCTGTTATAAAACCAAAACCAAATTTTTATCCCACTTATTTATTTAGAACTTCACCATTGCAGATAATCAGGATCTGCACTACAGACAATAAGCGTTGCACATTAAATAAGCGTTAAATAAAAACGTCTTGCATGAAAATAGGATGTTTTGCCTAATTTTCCTTTGCTAGTATTTCTGAATTTAAATTCAGTCCCTAGCCTAGTATAAAAACATTTTTTAAAGATCTTGTAATAGCTAGTATATAAAAAAAAAAAAAAGGAAACCCATTGCCATCAAGTCCATTCTGACTCATAGCGACCGTATACAACAGAGTAGAACTGTCCCATAGGGCTTCCAAGGAGTGGCTGGCAGATTCAAAGTGCCGACTTTTTGGTTAGCAGCCAGGCTGTTAACCACTGCACCACCAGGGCTCCAATAGCTGGTATAGGATAATTAAAATAATCACCAAAATAATATAATATACTGAAGAAAGACTTCATCTTTTAAATTTTCTTCCCCATACTATAACCATCCCATGTTACTACCCAAATAAAAATAAACCATAGTGCAGAAATGTTTATTTCTTACTTCAAAGGGGAGCTCAGTTAACTCTAGATTTCCAGACAAATCTAGTTTCTCCAGCTTTTCACAATCTCCCAGTTCTGGAGGAATGCTTTCCAGATGGTTGAAACTCACATTGAGTTCTTTCAGGTTCTTCAAACAACCTGTCATCAGAAGAAGTTAACATCCACTGAGTAGGCCATTTAAGGTCTTTTAAGAACAGAAAACACACTTAGATGTAAAACACTTGCATAAATAATGATGTGGAAGGCGCTACACATTTTGCACTTGTTTTTTAAGCATTCTTCATTAACTGTCTGCTCATCTTTTATCCTGAAGATTCTAGCCCCTGATCATAGCATCTTTTGCTTACTCTTTAATTGTTTAATCCTTTATGAAACCATAGTGCAGGGAATCTGTCCTCCAAGTACATGGGTCAGGCCCCCCGCACCCACAGAATGCAAGCCCCTCATAAATTACCTGAGTTAAATAACAGGCAGCGGCTTTGAAGAGTGGTACATCTCCTAGAAAATATTGTGACCAGCTGTAGTCTACTGGTGGACTCTAGTAGGGAAATATGCACTAAGCTCTATGTGTGTGGCAAATGATTCAAACAAATAGAATGTTTACAGATGGCATGCAATTCACCATTTATCTTTGGCTTCACACTTGCATTGATTTAATTATGACATATCATGCTTCATAAAGAATATGCTGTAAGTCCCTTTCACAGGCAGGAAGTGAACAAACTAAGAATAATGGGCAATAATTGGATTGATTAAAAAATGTTATTCTGATCAAAGATTCTATAGAAGAATCCTGATCAAAAGAGAGGAAATGCAGCACAGAACTTCCAATTCTCATGGACTCCAGACTTTCTGGAGCCATGGAGGGTGGGTAAAACCCTGAAACTACTGCCCTGAGATAATCTTTAAACCTTAAACCAAAAATATCCCCTGAAGTCTTCTGAAAACCAAACAATAGTCTAGCTTCACTAGTAAAGAAGGTCTGCCTTGAGCATTATGCTCTTTTAAGAACTATCTATATGGGACCAAAATGAAAACAGCAACTCAAAAGATTAGATAGAAACCTTAGGGGCAGTGAGTTTATGTTAATGGGGGAGGAACAACTCAGAAAAAGAGGGTGAGAATGGATGCATAACTTGAAGAATGTAATCAATGTCACTGAATTGTGCATGTAGAAACTGTTGAATTGTATATATTCTCAGCAACAACAACAAAGTAAACAAAAATTTTTTTTAATGTTGTTGTTGTATGCCGTCAAGTCGATTCTGACTTATAGTGGCCCTATATGACAGAGCAGAACTATCCCTAAGCTAAAATTTTTACAGTAGCAGATTGCCAGGTCTTTCTCCCACAGAGCAGCTGGTGGGTTTGAACCTTCGACATTTTGGTTAGCGGCCAAGTGCTTAACCACTGCGCCCCCAGAAGATTAGCATAAACAATGTGAATGCTCCATGTTTAGTCTACTTTTCAGACACAGTGAAGTAAATTTATTTATTAAAGCGTTACATGACCTAGTGGATGGAAGCATTTGCTTTAATACACTAGGGGATATTTATATAATATACATGCATTTTACTATCATGAGGGGCTACAAAGATAAGTTAAAATAACTGAGGAGAAAGTTTTACACTAGCTTCTTCTTAAAGACAGTCAAAGAAAAAGTAATAGATGTTAGAAAGTCTACAGGAAACATACCATTTTAATAATTTATAGACATAAATTTTTTAAATTAAAATCAACGTTATCCACTCACATCCACAATGCCTTATCTCATTATATAAATATTAATTTTCCTTTTTCGATATCCTTGGGAAAATTTGACGTTAGCATATTTTTATGCAAATAACATACGCCTTCTGTGTTTGTTTGCCAACGGTGCCCTCCTCCCACGAGGTATTTTCGTAAGCACTGCTATGCCAATTTTTTTTCTACATGTTGCTATTAAAAAAAACAGCATAGCACGCTTACGTTATTTGTGTAAAAATACGGTATTCATCTGAGAAGGGCTCAGTTTTCTCCCTCAGAGTTAATTTAGATCAAGAGCCCCAGCCAGAGGATGTGGGAGGGCATTAAACATAATTTAGCATTTATTTTTTAAGTACGCCATTATCTACTCCATCGTTCCCTTCTCCTGGACATTTTGGGCCTTCTCTAAGCAGGTTATTGCACTCACACTCTCCCTCCCACCCTCCACCCCAGCCCCCAGTCCCTTCTCCCATTCAGGGGACAGGGGGCACTTTGCTGACAGACCCAGGACGAGACGTGAAGCGCTCTGGTTGAAATCAGCTCCCAGCTTCCTGCCCAAGTAAGGTAGGTCATCCTTGTCAGCACCTGCCCTGGTAAACAGGGCTTTGAAAAACAAAAAGGAATTTGTTCCTCCTCACAGAAATGAGCAGATTTAGGAAGTCCCCCTGTTATTCACTGAGCCTTATCTTCAGCCGGGAACCACCAGCCCAGCCTAGCCGTATGTAACACTTTCCTCAGGATAAGCATTTCAGGGGGGCCATTTCCTTTCTTGCCATTCACTTCATTTCTAATCTGAACATTTTTCCCCTACTTATTCATAGTGGAAGTAAAAAGTAGAGTGCAGTTTCACTTCTTAGAAAACGTACTTAGTTATTAAAATCATCTACACTTAGGGTTCAAAACACTATTGATGGTCAAGGCTAACACTTCACGAACGCACGGCACAGTATAGATCACAAGGCGCTTCCAAGGACACTGTCTCATTTTGGTTAAGACCTTCACAAACCTGCCTGTGTGGCAGTGTGGACATAGCCATGGTGTTCTGGGCCCTGCGGGCAGAGTCCCCTGGAGATTTTGTCACTTATCCAGAGTCACATAGCTGCCAGCAGCACAGCCCTGCTCCTAACCACTCCCCCAGCCTCCCTGATGAGGTAGAGCCCACCTCCTACAGGCTCACAGCACTCCAAGCACCGTCCCTTTACAGCTCTTGACACAGTGGCCGTTTTTTGTCTTTTTTGATGACACTTTGACTAATGTCTGTCTGTACCAGCAGATGTAAACCCCATGAGAGCAGGAACCATTGTGTTCTGCTCACCATTTTCTTCCCAGGGCCTGGTACAGTGCCCGGCACAGAGCAAGTACTCAAATTATTTGTTTATTGTTTGCACACAGTAAGTGCTCAATAAATGTGCTTAAATGTATGGGTTTATAGATAACTACTGGGTAACAGAAAACAAAACCTATTGCTGTTGAGTTGATTCTGATTCATAGCAACCCTATAGAACAGCGTAGAACTGCCCCGTAGGGTTTCCAAGGAGTGGCTGGTGGACCTTTTGGTTAGCAGCTAAGCTCTTAACCACTGCACCATCAGGGCTTCTGGATAACTATATGGATAAACTAATTCTGATGAGCCTGCCCAAAGAGGGCACAGTGAGATGCGACTGCAGATAACTTGGAAAATATGACACAGTGAAGAAGATGAGAGCAAATGACAGCCCTATGAGCAGAGTAGGGAGCTGTAGGGCAAACAAATGGACTTCGCTCAGAAAAAAACAAGAACCGGGCAAAGTAGGGGATGCAGAATTTAGGAATGTGTGTAAAAATAAAATTAATGGCAGGCTTGAGAGTCCATTTTCAAGATTTCTAAGTCTTTATCTAAAAAGACAAAGCAACAACTGGGTTCTCGCTATAATCACATAAGCAAAAGACACAACTGCTAGATCAACCCCTTCTCACTAGTGCAGGAATGAGGATAAGACAGGGAGTCTCATGAGCTCTCAATGACGACACCTTGACCCACTAAGGGTCAGCTGTGATTGGGCCCCAAGGAATGGATTAATAATGTGAAATGAGTTACTTTAAAAAAAAATAAATAAAGTGAATTCAAGGTTATCCTTATGACGACACTATTTCTGAAGTCCGCATCCTGAGCCTGAGGTTCTGTACAGAACAGCTTTCAGTGTGACTACGGTCCAACCTCAGAGAAACTAAAACCCCTAAGGCAGCATAGGTCCAACATGTCATACTTTCAAATAACTAGTCCGTTCCTTTTTTGAATGTCCCAGGATCTTTTCCAACTGAAACAGAAGCTTCCTACTTACTACCTATTCTTCCAGGGCCTTCAGACCTAATTTCCAGTGAAGGGAATATAAACCAGTTAGGCGTAATTAATTGTCTGTAGAGTCTTCTTGCTTCTAGAGCCCAAGGAACAGCTTAAGGAATTACCATACTTTAAAATATTTGGATTTTTTTTTTCTAATCATTTCGATAATTAGTCCATATAATGATAATTCCTCGGAAGGTTCCCAAAGGAGCTGAGAGGACCACTCATTGCTATTCTTAACGACTTAATATCAAATGTTAAAAAATAATTGTCCTGACAAAAATACAGAGATTAGAGTTTAATAGTGGTTACTAGGCTTGGGAGGGCCTGGGCTAAGGAAGGAATCATTGCTTAGGCAGCAGGGAGTTTTTGTGGATGGAAAATTTAGCAGTGTAAACTGGTGATGATCACACATGATTGATGTAATTGGTTTTACTGATTCGTACACACGAAAAATGTTGAAATGGCAAATGCTGTGTTCTCTACATTCTTACAACAATAAAAAAATGAAAATGTTACAAAAAAATAATTGTCCTGAAAATGAGGAAAACAATAGTTTATCTGTTGATCACCCTTCCCTAATTCCCCCTTTCCTCCCCTCCACCAGTCCCCAATAGTTCTGTAAGACAATACTGTAAGAGATCAAACCCAATCTCCTTTACAAAATACAGAGTACGTTCCTTAAAAACTACAGCTAAACGGTAAAAGAAAGAAAGAAAAGTCAGCCGCAGGATCTATCTGGTAGTCAAGCTACAATGAGAAACATGGGAACGGCCAAAAGGAGTTGAGCTCTTTTATGCTGAACAGCTGTATTCTGTAAAGGAATTGGTTTGAATCTCTCAACATGTTGTCTTAAGCAAAAATTCGTTCCTAAACACAGCATCCCTCAGTCATGAGAGTTCCAAGTTTCTGAGCAACTGGCAAATGTCCACATGTGTTGAGTTATGCAGGTGGGCTTGTGGGATCGAGGCATCAACGGCAAAGGAGACCCTGCAAATGAGCAGCTCTGGGAACATGTGAAACAGCTCTGCCTAGCAACCTCCTGGGGCGGTAGAAGGAAGAAATCATTCACACAGTGTCACCAGCCAAAGAGCTGTCTGCTTACCACAGACGAAAGGCTGGAAGATTCCTGCTAAGCAACGTACCGACTTCTGCTGGAAGACATGAGATTTGGTTTTTTTGCAAGTCCAGAATTCTCATCTCTTGAAACAGCTCAATATAGGTAGGAATGATTTGAATCAGGGTATTGTTGATATGCCATTCTTTCAGGTGGGTCTGCTCCTTCAACGAATCTGGGAGCTCCTAAAACAGAAATTAAATTACATCAGTCAGAACTAGTCCCTCGCTACGTCAGAGTTGAGGGGCAGGGCGCACACAGCCAAGCCACACTGAGCATTTATTAAACCAACAAGTGACAGCAAGTGTATAAGAGCAGATTTCACAGCCAGCTCTACAAGCCATTCTTAAAAGAAAGCAAAGACCCCACCAAAACCCATTGGCATCAAGTCAATTCCGACTCATAGCAACCCTACAGGACAGAGAAGAACTGCCCCGTAGGGTTTCCAAGGAGCGGCTAGTGGATTTGAACTGCCGACCTTTTGGCATCACCAGGGCTCCAAAGACCCCACGGTTGTCATTAATTTCAGAATGGCAGATAGCCTAATTTCAAAACTGCCATGAATTACTAATTTGATAACTAAAATCAAATGCCTAGTGGACACAATCAGGCTCACACCTATAGCCACAACACATATTATTTATTTATAACATACCAATTTATTATCTTCTAAAAAAAAAGAAAATCTTCCCATACATTAGATTTTAAAATTTGGGCTGTATTTCCCTTACTCTGAGGTTATTTTTAGAAATATTTGATATGCATTTAATATTTGCTGTGCTAAATTTCCAAATGTTTTTATGAGTTTATTATAAGGAATAAAAAAGTGGTACAACGGTTAAGTGCTCAGCTGCTAACTGAAAGGTTGGTGGTTCCAACTCACCCAGTGGCTCCATGGGAGAAGGACTTGGTGATCTACTT
Source organism: Dugong dugon (assembly GCA_030035585.1). NCBI lineage: Eukaryota > Metazoa > Chordata > Mammalia > Sirenia > Dugongidae > Dugong > Dugong dugon. Next base: position 20,883,028 of record CM057481.1, on the reverse strand, counting down.
CCATAAAGATCACAGCCTAGAAAACCCTATGGGGCAGTCCTGCTCCATCACATGAGGTCACTATGAGTCAGAATCAACTCCATGGCACCGAACAAGAGAAACTAGAGCAAAGAAATTCTAAGATGATGAAATCGGGTCGCAGAGGGGTCAAGAGAAGAAGGGGGAGAATAGGGATTTTAAAGAGACTGTACAGTCTTTTAAAGAGATCAGACCAGGGTCCAGAGCCTGTGGGGTCCCTGGCTCACAACAAAGGTGACACCCCTCTCCCCAGATCTAGCACTGCAGCTGCAGAGCACCGCCCAGCAGCAGCCCTAAGGGCCAAAAGCAGATCTCTTTCCTCTCAGTCCCCAAGAAGCTCCACAGCCTCATCCACCTCTGGATGACATTTTCTGCAAGGGCTGGGCATGCTGCCTGTGTGATGTTAGAGGCCAGAACTCCCTTCTGCCACCAATCCTTCTAAGATGGTGAAAATCCCTTAACAGAGCTGGTCACTCCTTAATTAGAGGTAAGGTTGAAACACCAATCTCTCTGGGAGAGAACAGTTACTGAAGTTCACACTAGAGAATGCCAGAGGCCCCAGAGCCTTCCCTCTACTGGGTTCCATCAGGATAAGGTACCCAGGTTAGGGAACTGAGCGGGGAGGGCGGGGGGGGGGTGGTGGCGGGGAGACAATAGGCTGTCAGTAATGAAGACCTGGTTGCACAGTTCACAGTGGGGTCTCCCACCAGCCCGCTGAATCACAACCATCTCTCTATCCTCCTCCCCTTACCATACTAACCAAAAAAAAAAAAGTTGCCACAGAGTCGATTCCAACTCTTGAGGACCCCATGTGTGTCAAAGTATAAATGTACTCCATAGCGTTTTCAATGGCTGATTTTTCAGAAGTAGATCGCCAGGCCTTTCTTCCAAGAAGCCTGTGGAGGACTCAAACATCCAACATTTCTATCAGCAGCCAAGCACACTAATCATTTGCACCATGCAGGGACTCTACCTTGCTGTGCTAGACATTCATGAAATGTGCTTCGAAGTAATGATTTTCAGAACGAAGTTCATGAGCCAAGAGGACTCCTTACAGTTTCTCCAGGTAGACTGGAGGGTAAGTGCTTGGCCCAAGACCATCTTTGATGATGGCATATGAGAATGATTTACCAACAGCATTTAATTAAAAATCCAGAAATGCCCGGCTTCTTGCCCCAGAATAGACAGTGTCCAAGTACCCACTGATCACCATGATGGGGCAGCAAGCGAGAGTATATCAGAGGCTTTACAGTAATAACCTCACACATTTGTAGAGGACTGTGTAGCTAACCAGTGTCACAGAACATCTTCGCGTTTAATCCCCAGGAGCCCTCAGAGGTGGTCAGGGCAAGCATTAGCTCCATTTTACTGCTAAGGACAATGAAACCAAGAAAAGGGAAGTGATTCAGGTCACATGGCTAATAAACTACAGCCTCAGAATCATCCCAAATATTTAGTCTGCCTGTCCAGAGTCCTTTCAGTCACAAAAACCAAAACCATTGCTGTCGAGTTAATTCCAACTCATAGCAACCCTATAGGACAGAGTGAAACTGCCCCATAGGTTTACCAAGTAGCAGCTGGTGGATTCGAACTGCCGACCTTTTGGTTAGCAGCCGAACTCTTAACCACTGTGCCACCAGGACTCCTTCAGTCACAGCGTGGCAGGGTAAAAAGGGATGGAGGGCAAGTGCTGAGAGCCTCAGTCTCCGGCGGAAGATCATTTGCCATTGGCAGGTTCCCCAGATCAAGCTGACTTATCCTGCACCCCTAGCTGCTGCTTCAACCGGAAAATGTCAGGCTCAACATGGAAAAAGTGATTTCAGATTATAGACAACCCCTGGAGACGTCTCTCCAAGCAAATCAGCAAGTGATGGGGTGGGGGAGGACCGGGAGCAGGACGCCACCAGTAAACACCTAAGGAAAGAAATGGGGTGGGGGGGAGGAAGGGGCGTCTTTGTCCTGGTCTCAGAATCTCAGGACAGGAAAACTGGATAAAAGAAGGAAAGCAAAATTCCTACAGCACTGTGACAAGCCAGCAAAGGCATCGCCCACTGAGGGGAGTTACGTAAGTCAAAGGCTCAGTTCATTAAAAAATAAATAAATAAATAACAAGGCAAAGGGTTATTTTAGATGCCAAGGGAAAAAACAGTGGAACTAAGCATGTTACAGGCTGTGTGTGCATGTGGCGGAGGGCCGATGGGGTCCCAGCTCCTCAGCTTCGGAAGGATCCAAGTGGAGCCCGCTGCTCTTTCCGTGGCGACACTGCGATTCACGGAGCCGAGAACACGAGAGCGCGCCCTAAAGCAGGCAGTGGGCTCCGAAGGCAAAAGCATTCTTTCCGCAGAGGCCAATGCCTCGGGTTCCCGTCAGCGGCCGACATCTGCCGCAGCACTGCACCTCGCGTCCACTTACTGCAGATGGCGACACACCTCGACTTACCTGCCACTGCTCCCCGGAAAGTTCAAACACAAACGGACTCTTCCTTTTGTCTCTCTCCTTGGAAAGCAAACTCTGCCTGGCGAGAGAATTCTGTTCGATCTTTTCCAGAAGCCTCACGCTGTTGTCTACGGAACAATTCTTGCGGTACACGGCGTGGGGGATGCCTTTCCTCCTGCACTCGGCCAAGAAATTCCACTCTTCCTTTATCCTAAACCGGCAGCAGAGGCAGCAGTTACTCTGGCGCGGGAAATCGCCTTCACCGGCCAAAAGCAGCAAATGAGGCCCTCAGGGCGCAGACGCAGTCTTTCTCATTGTAGAGCACAATTTCCCTGGGATAAACTGTTGGCTTTCCACTACTAACCTAAAGGTTGGCCGTTCAAACCCACCCGCCAGCGCCACGGAAGAAGGGCCTGGCCAAGAAAAACCATAGTTCTACTCTGTAACACATGGGGTCGCCATGAGTCCCAATCAACTCACAGCAACTGGTTTGGTCTTTTTACTGTTAGGGGAATTGAGTACTCCTTCTGGGCAACAGTGTGAGGGTTCTAAAGTTCAACCTGGTATGCGTCACAAACAGTGAGAAGCCCCCGAGGAGAGGTACCCTCCTCCACAACACAGCTGCCGTCACTCAAGTCTCTAGTCACTAAATAAGCTACAAGACTAATTACAGAAAACACGTACTTTTCCAATGCACTTTGCTGAAGCCTTTCCTCCTCCTTCTTCTGCCAAGCTTTGTGCTTCCTGACACGAGTTTCCCATAAGGATCTGACGACAGAAACGTCAAATACGACCACTTTATGTCCCATTTTGGGAGCATGGAATTACCTATTTAAAAATATATATGTACATGTCAGCTTCATATACACACAAAAGAAAAGTTTTAACATGAACTTTGAAATGAAACGTAAATGAATCAGTTTTATTAAGGATTGATGAAATGCCTTATCCCTTCCAGGCTGGTAACTTGCTAATGTTCTTAAAGTCTGACAATAATCTATGTAAATCATACTTCACACTCAGCCTGGGTCATCTCCTCCAGAATGTCACATTTGTCTCCTCACCCTCAGCTGAACTTGGGGTTCCCAGAGCCTTCTGAGCACCCCTCAAACTTCACAGTTCCACACTGTATTGAATTTACCAGTGTGTGTTTCTATCTTCCCAGTAGCTTATAACTTACTCAAGGGTAAGTTTCATAAATTACTCAGAGCTCACACACACACACACACACACACACACACACACACACATTCTTTCTCTCTCTCTTTCTAAATAACTCATCGCTGTCGAGTCGATTTCGACTCATAGCAACACGCTAAACAGAATAGTAGAATATACCTTCTTAGTTCTTAGGTAATCAGTTGCTCCAACCTTTTGATGAGCAGCCAAGCACATAAACCATTTGCACCCCCCAGTCCAGGGACATGTCTCCTGGATTTCCATGAACCCTCAGAAGCTGCTGATCTCTGTTTACATGGTTCTCCACGAGAAAGGAAAGTCAGACCATTCCATCTTAGTGGGACCTTAGAAGTGATTTAGTCTCTACCCTCGGTTTCACCAAAGAAAACATGGGAAGCCCAGAAACATTTTGCCTGTATCCCTGGCATCTAGCACAGTGCCGGGTACCTAGTCAGCCCTCTGTAAATGTTTGTTGAATGAATAAGTGAGGGAATAAAAGATTTGCATGCAGATTGCTCATCTCTCAGGCCACTTAATGAGCTTTCTCTCTTCTTTTTATTCTCCCACTTCATCTTTACTCTTTGTTTTAAGTGATCGCTTGCTCACTGCAAAAAAAAAAAACTATTCGGATATAAAAGTACATTTCAATGTTTGTTCCAGTATACTTATCTCCCTTATCTAAGTAAAACCATTTTTTAGATAATTGTTTTAAACTTTCCCTACCTGCAGCTTAGAAATCGGGCTAAACCATTTCCTGGTTTACAGAAACACATGGAGTGTTAGTTGGTAAATAGTACAACTGTTGAATATTTTCTTCTCCATTTCCAGACACTAAATTCGCTTCTAAACAGCAGTCAGTGGGGGTACGAAAACCAACTATTGAACCTTCTGAGTCCTGTGTATGCTCTCCACAAATGGCTTGGCAATATGAGGGGGAGAACTGGATTAGGTGTGTGAAGCTGAACATTTGAAGCCTGTCTATAATTTTAGTCAGAGCTGAAAATGCTGGCTCCAATTTACTGCTCTCTTTCATTTTTGATGTCTGCCCTTCATCTGCCTTAAATCTCCTCCACCTAAAGTTGGTTTTGAGGCTATGATAATCAGATGTTATGTCTTAGGGATTTGTTCTCTTTGCTTTTTATCCCCAACTGTTCTAATATCTCCAGAACTTTCTAAGGAAGAACAAGTATTTCCTTTTTATTAAAACTGAAATGCAGGTTTCACCACAATAAAAAATAATTTAAAAAAAAGTGAAATGCAGGACGCACCCATTCAGGGTTGTAAACCCACTTCAGGCACAGTGCTCAGGGCTCTGGGATTTTGCTCCATTGTTTACAATTTTTCTTCGGGTTCAAGAAGGGGTCGAGCCTTTGTCTTTTTTCTACACTCTACTTCATGGATATCATTTACTGATGTTTCTTTTGGGGCACAGTGTGTCACAACGTCAGCACGGTGTCACTCATCGTCATTATGAGAGTGAGGATGATGACAGCTGCCATTTAGGACTGCCCGGGAGGTGCAGTTGTTAAAGCTCTCCACTGCTAACCGAAAGGTCAGTGGTTCAAACCCACCAACTGCTCTGCGGGAGAAAGATGTAGCAGTCTGCTTCTGTAAAGATTTGCAACCTTGGAAACCCTATGGGGCAGTTCTACTCTGCCCGAGGGGGTCACTATCGACTCAGCGGCACTGGGTTTTTGGCCATTTAGTAAGTGCCTACAACTCGTTGCCACTGATTCTAGTCTCTACCACAGCCTGGAAAGGTGGATGTTGCCATCTCTCTCTTCTGAGATTTTCCTCTTGAACCTCCCTGAGGCTGACAGAGGTTATGTAGTTAGCCCAAAGTCACACAGTTTATCTGCTCATCTGTTTCAAACTCTGTGCTGCCCCTGGTAATTAGTTTATTTATAGAGCCTCTCTCTATAATTTCACATACTCTATCCCAGTAATCAACACAACAGTGTAAGGAACAACTTCCTGCCACATCCCAGATTGCAGAGTGGAGAGTTGAAGTGGCCAATTCTCCAAATGAGGGATACCAGCAGCTTAACTGCCTGCGCTCGAGGAGTGTTGGGTCATGTCCAGTCCACACAGGAAGACAGGGATTCTCTCTATTCCAATCACGTTTACTCTAAACCTCCCCTCAGCCACATCCTGTGATACACTCCCTCATTGCTTTTTTCATTCTGTTTCGTTTTCATTAAAAAGCAGTAAAACTGACTTTTTTGTGGAGGAAGAGTGTACAAGTCTGAGTTTTAACATGTGGATAGATTGGTGTAACCACCACCACAATTAGGACATACCCCAAAAAATTCTCACGCTGCCCTTTGTACCCACACCCTCACTCCCTCCCTAAGCCCTGGTAACAACCTCTCTGTTCTCTCCGCCTATAGATTTGTCATCTTGAGAATGTCATAAAAATGGTATACAGTATGTAGACTTTTGAGACTGCTTTCACTCAGGATGAAGCCCTGGCAGCGCAGTGGCTAAGAGCTTGGCTGCTAACCAAAAGGTGGGCAGTTTGAATCCACCAGCTGCTCCTTGGAAACTCTATGGGGCAGTTCTACTCTGTCCTATTGTAGGGTCACTATGAGTCAGAATCGACTCAACGGCAATGGGTTTGTTTTTTGGGTTGTTTTTCATTCAGGATAATGCTTTGAGATTCATCCAAGCTGTTGAATGTATCAGTAATTTCTTTTTATTGGCTGAGTAGTATTCCATTGTGTGGATGTACAGTAATTTGTTTATTTAGTCTCCCATTGAAAGACATTTAGGTTGTTTCCAGGTTTTGACAATTATGAATATCACTGCTATAAAGATTCATGTACAAGCTCTATGTGAGCATATGTCTTCCTTTCTCTAAGGAGTGGGATTGCTGGTACATACGCTAAGTTTAACTTTATAAGAAAATGCCAAAAAAGCTGTTTTGCAGAGTGGCTGTATCATTCTGAAATCCTACCAGCAAGATATGAGAGTTCCAGTTACTCTGCATACTTCTCAAGCATTGGTTTTGTCCATATTTTTTATTTTAGTTGTTCATGTCTTTTTACACAGTTTTTTTTAAAATACAGTTTCCATAGGGATTAAACTTTTCACGTCTACTTAGAAATAAGATTTTATCCCTTCGAGTGAAACATAGAAACCTTAGCACTACACACCTGTTGTCAACGAGTCAATCCCGAGTCATAGCGACCTTACAGGACAGAGTAGAGCCACAGGATTTCCAAGGCTGTAAATCTTTACAGAAGCAGACTGCCACATCTTCCTCTCACAGAGCGGCTGGTGGGTTCCAAGCAGTGGGAAGGACTGCGCCACCAAGGCTCCTCCCTTACCACCACATACGTCATTTTATGCTCCCAATTTTATGTTGTGGTTGTCTCATGTCTGAAAGAGTAAGGTGTTTGCCCTTGGTTTCTGATAACCTCTAAAACCTTGGAATTTCCCAGTGACTGCAGTTTTTGTTATTCATAGAAAGACTCCAGACCACACCTATCTAGCAAGTTATGCTAATGAGGTGACTCTTGGGTAGGGGCTGGCCAAGCCGGAAAGACCCATACATAATGTCAGCCTGACCTCAGGGGAGGGGGCTAGAGGCTGGGTTCAACCACATGGACAATGATTCAGTCAATCATGCCTATGTAATGAGACCCCAGTATAAAAACTCTGGACACGGAAGCTCCACGAGCCTCCTGGTGGGTGACAGATAGCAACACACAGGGGAGGGTAGTATGTCCTTTGAGACATGGAAGATAGCTTTGGGAACCCTCCCAGACTTCGTCCTGCGCATCTCTTCTTTTATGTCCTTTTGCTATAATAAAACTGTAATCCTAAATTTAGCTTTCTGTGAGTTCTGTAAGTTGTTCTAGCAAATTATTGAACCCAAGGGAGTAGTGGGAACCAGCAGGTCAGAAGTGAGGGGGGAGTGAGCCCTGTAGATTCCTGAGCTTATGGCTGACATCCTGAGTGAGTAAAGGGAACCCACAAATTTGTAGCTAGTAGGGCAGAAGTGAGGGTGTCTTGGGGACACCCAAGCTTGTGGCTGGCGTCTGAAGTCTTGGGCAGACTTGGAGGCCTAGAGGATTGAGCCCTTCACCCTGTGAGATCTGACCTAGCTTCCCAGGGGTTAGGGTCAGAAGAACCGCATTTGCCGTTGGTGGTAGAGAGGACATTTCGAGTTAGCTGGTATGTGCCATAGAAGGTACACAGACAGAGACACACAGAGCATCGGAAAAGAATTGAGTTGTTTCGCTCAATATTATATCAGTCAATGTTATATTTTTTGCTTTCACCCATGAAACTTACTTTAAAGAACTCAAGAGAAGGCTAGTCCTTATAAGCACCCAGATATTTACTATTTCTGTTAGTCTTCCTTCATCCGTGAAGTCCCAGGTTTCCCTCTGCTATCATTTCACCTCTGTCTGAATAATGTCCTTTAGCAATTCTTTCAAAGGAGGTCTGCTGATAAATTTTCTGCTTTCCTTCAACCAAGGATGTCTCTTCTTTGCCTTCATTACCAAGAGATATGTTTTCTGGATATAGAATTCTGAGCTGACTATTCTTGCAACACTTTAAAAATACTGTGCCACTTTCTGGCCTCCATGATAAGAAATCTGAAGTTATTTGAATCATTGTTCCCCTGTAGATGATGTCATAGATTGAATTATGTCCCCCCAAAAATATGTGTATCAATTTGGCTGGGTCATGATTCCCAGTATTGTATGATTGTGTACCATTCTGTAATCTGATGTGATTTCCTTATGTGTTGTAAACCCAATCACTATGATGTAATAAGATGGATTAGCGGCAGTTATACTGATGAGGTATACAAGATTGGATAACGTCTTAAGCCAATCTCTTCTGAGATATAAAAGAGAGAAGCGAGCAGAGACACATGGGAATCTCATACCAAGAAAGCAGTGCAGGGAGCAGAGCGTGTCCTCTGGACCTGATGTTCCTGTGCAGAGAAGCTCCCAGACCAAGGGAAGACTTATGACAAGTACCTTCCTCCAGAGCCCACAGAGAAAGCCTTCTCCTGGAGCTGACACCCTGAATTTGGACTTGTAACCTACTAGACTGTGAGAGAATAAACTTCTCTTTGTTAAAGCCATCCACTTGTGGTATTTCTGTTACAGCAGCACTAGATGACTAAGACAGACGATGTATAATTTTTCTCCTGCTGCTTTCAAGATTTTTTCTTCATCTTTGACTTTCATATTTAATTATGATGTGTCTCAGCATAGATTTCTTTGGTTTTTATCTTGTTTGGGGTTCACTTAGCTTCCTGAGTCAGTAGCTTTATGTCTTTTACCAAATTTGGGGAGTTTTCAGCCATTATTTCTTTAAATATTTTTTTATGCCTAGGTGCTTACAGTGTCCCAGCTCCTGACAGATGTTAACTATCAACAGCTCTCAGAGGTTGGATTCACAGTGGACAGGAAAATTCCTCCTGGAAAAAGCTTTTGCTTTAGTGCCAGGGTCAGCCAATTTTTTTCAGTAAAGGGTGAGATAGTGAATAGTTTAGCCTTTGCAGACCAGTAGGCAAAATTGAGGATATTATGTGGGTATATATAAGAGAGAAAACTCCTGGCCTGCCCTAACCTGACTGCCTGGGGTGTGCCATCCAGGCTGGTGAGCAGGCTTGGTGCCCAGCTGCAGTCTGCTATAGACATTTTCAGGATAAGAGAGAGTGGACCAAGAGGTAGGGGACTGGCAGGCCTGGTGGGCAGAGGGGAGAACACCTGCCATGGTCAGTTTCACTCTCTGCCCCAGTGACTCCCGGATCCCTGCGTGTCCTTCTCTCCTCCCAGATGTCTCAATCTGGGCAGCTGGCCAGAGGCAAGGTGACATGCTAAGTTGTCAACTCCTGGACTGAGATTCCACTGCACGGTGCTTGGCAGTTGCCAATAGCAGAGTCTCCGGTGTGGGCCTTGGGCAGCAGCAAGGTACAGCTGGCCAGGTAGACAGGAGCTGAGAGTGGAGGGGGAACAGAGCCAGAAGAGGACACTCCCTCTTGGTCTCTGTGGCTCACAGGCTCGCCTGCTCCATCAGTGCCCACAGGCCACACAAAAACTGATGGCAGCCTATATTTGGCCCAAGGGTTATAGTTTGCTGACCCCAGCTTTAGTGGACAAAAAACGTAAAATATTTTGCTTTAGTGGATGTAATGGTTTTAAACTAAGTCCACCAATTCTTTGACATTCTTCCCTTCAAAAAGGTGGAGCCTAATTCATCTCCCCTTGAGCATGGGGCTGGACTTTGTGACTCACTTCTAGTGAGTAGAATTGGTGGAAGAGATGGTGTGTGACTTTCGAGACTAGGTCCTAAAAGGATCACTCACTCTGGGCCAAGCTGGCTGCCATGTCATCAGACGCTCAAGCAGCCCTATGGAGAAGCCTCACAAACAGTGGAACTGAGGCCTCAAGCCATCTTGGAAGCAGATCTTCCAGCCCCAGTCAAGCCTTCAGACGGCTTGAACCTCAACTGACATCTTGACTGCAACTGCATGAGACTCTGAGCTACAGCGACCCAGCTAAGCTGTTACCAGATTCCTCACCCTCAGAAACTGTAAAATAATGTCTATTGTTTTAAGTTGCTAAGTTTTGGGATAATTTGTTATGCAGCAATAAAATAACTAACATAATGGATAATAAAAATCAAAAGTACTTGTAAAAATAAATCTCAATATCTAGTGACATCTGGGGTCTATACGCAGTTGCTTCTTTGATATCTCCACATGTTTAAAAGTAACACGACTGCCTCCAAGCATGTTCCTTTAGAATCCATTGCCTTGATTCCCCATCTCGGAAATGGCTCTATCATCATCCGGAAGTCATTCTTTTCTGCTTTGTTTCTTCACTTTGCCCTCCCACTTTGTGCACGTGTACACACACACACACACACACACACACATACACACACACGTTCCTTCACACATTCAATTTGTCACCTAGGCCTTAGAGGGCATGCGTTTCTCATCACTTAGTGTCACATCTTGCCTCAGTTCTGCAGCAGCCTCATAACTAGTCCTCTGGCTTCCCACTCACCCTCTTCCAATGCTTTTCCCACACAAAGATGTTGTTGTTGTGTGCCATTGAGTCGATTCTGACTCATAGCAACCCTTTAGGACAGAAAACCGCCTCATAGGGTTTTCTAGGCTGTAATCTTTATGGGACTAGATCGACAGGTCTTTCTCCCAAGGAGCAGCTGGTGGGTTCAAATCTGCTGACCTTTCAGTTAGCAGCCGAGTGCTTAACCATTGGGCCACCAGGGCTCCTTCCACACAATAGTGAGTCATTTTCCAACCAGAAGTAGATCATGCCGCCACCTGGCTCAAATGGTCCAGAGACTTCCCCTTGGAATGAGGGCAAGATCCAAGCTCCTTGCAGGGGCCAATGAGACCCTGGCAAAATCTACACTCGGCCGGCCCCTCCCTAACCCTCCTACCTCAGCTCCTACCAATCTCCTCCTCAGTTCCTTATCCGTCCCACACTTCCTCCCACCTCAGAGCTCTGCACATGCAGATCCCTCTTCCTAAAATGCTCCCCCGCCCCCCTAACCACCCCCCAACACACACAGCTTCCTCCTACCCCTCTAGGACTCAGCTTAAATGTTTTCTCCTCAGACTGGACTTCCTGGCCTCCTTATCTAAAGTAGATCCTCCTGTTATTTTCTCCCTCTGTGTATTCGCTTATTTACTTCATAGCACTTAATACAAGTTAAATTGTTTAATTATGTTTTATCTGCCCATGAACCAAGCTGTAGAAGGGCCATGGTTTACTGACAGGAACAGCCACTTGGAAGTCCCCAGACTTGGGCTCAAAGCTTACCTGTCCCCTTGACTCAGCCATCTGACCCTGAGCAGGTCACAAAATAAGAGACATAGGAACTGGAGGAGCATCTCCATCTCCCTGTCTAGTCCCTCCCCCTCCCCACACCCATCCCTACCTACCATGCAGAGATGTGCTACAGAGTCCTGCGAGTGCTCCACCTATGCCAGGCTCCTGCTTCTGAACCTCCACACAGAAACCACGTGTGATAAGCCAGTGCACTTTGTGGGAATTTTTGTTCTTTGATCCCTGGGAACCCTAAATAACTGACATTAATGAGCACTTATTAAATGCAAGAAGATGAATGAGGTCCTGTCCTTGCCTCCAAGTTCTCGATCTAGAGAGGAGAACAGATGCGTAAAGTAGTAACTTCCAATGCAGCATGTTGGTTAGACATTAGAGGCTGAAGGAACTGCTTTGGGAGCCAGAAGAGGAGGGATCCTCTCAGGAGGAAGTGAGGGAAGGGGGGTCAGAGATGGTCCTGCAGGGGACCCACAAGGAGAAAGGGCCATCAGTGCAATAATTTTCAGTGTCCCCCACCTCAGTCCAGTTATATCAGAAACGCTTTACAGAACCATCCATCATCATGAGCCAGAAGGCGTGACTGGAAAAACATGTCCCTGGCCAGAGCACCAGTCCCCACTCAAGAGGTCATATGCCAGAGTTCTGGGGTGGGTGGTGGGGGGAGATGGAATTTCTGGCCACCTAGTTCTCTACTTTCTCATCACATGACAGACTGGGCTGAGGGGAGTGGTGGGGTGAAGGGCTAATACCTCAGAGGATTATGCGAAGGGCCCAGGGGAAGCTAGCAGGAAGCCCAACAAAGTCCACTATACAAGGGCCAAGCCATTTTTGGCGCTCCCTCTGTGAAGGCAGGAAAGGGACAGCAGCAAGAGAGGCAGGTGGGGGCAGGGAAAGAGAGGACAGAGCTGATGCCAGGGGGGTCACCAAACTAGCCTTGAGAGAGAGGCCTGGCTCCCCTCCTCCCCCTTAGAGCCCTCATGCCCCCTGGACCCTGCTTACCCTTGGGTTGACCAGCTCCAGGCCTCCTGCCTGGTGACTTACAGGCCAGGGTCTGTGGACAGCCCAAGAGGCAATTAGCTTCCACAGCATCCTTCCCCCCCCCCACCACCACCCCCAGTATGCTTCCCCAGGGTAGCTGTCATTTGAAAAAACACCTATCGTCAGCCTTGCTGGATCCAAGGGAATGGCTGCACCAGTGGGAATTTCTGGTGACACCAAGGTATAGTAGGATGAGAACTTGGCAGCCAAGGAGCTGTGGTGACCCACAAACTCCATTCTACCCTCACCTAACACCATTGCCCAGATTCCAGAGTTGGAAGACAGAATGAGTTTTCTGATAGAAACAGTGGAGTAAAAAGGGACTAAATATTCAAGCAAGGTCAATATAGTCACAATATTTCAGCCAAATTTCTCAGTTAAATTATATTTTATGTCATGTGCTCAGAGTTTCCCAGGGGTACACGGGATTATTTTTATGGTAATTCATTAAACTAGAAAATTCACTGGGCAGGCAAAGGGTGAAGGATAAGATTAAGAAGTCAGTCTCAGAGTCAGACTGCCTGGGCTGGTGTCCTGCCAACCCCACTAACCAGCTGCACGTCCTTGACAAGGTTACCTAACCTCTCTGAACCTGGGTGTTGTCTTCTGGACATGGTTCTAGTGACAGGAAGGAGCTCATAGGATTGTGGAGGGGATTATGTGTGATAATTTTTGTAAAGTGCTTAAGCCAGTACCTGGCACCTAGTAAAGCTCAAAAAAGTCAGTTATTTAAATGAGAAAAGAAATTAAGAGGGACTCAATGTCACCAACTATAAAATAAAAACAAGAGGTGCAGGAGTAACTGAGGATATTTCACCACCCCACAGGGTTAGCAGAGGTTCCTTGAGAGAATGATGGGAGAATGTCCCAGCCTCTGAGTTATGGGAGAGGGTTTTGTCCAGCAGAAGCCCGGGGGCAGAGCTGAGCTCACTACAAGGCCAGGCAATGGTCCTGTGGGTCTCCAATCACTCCTCCGCCCCCAGCCCCATCTCCTAACAAGGAGGCAGGGAGAGGAAAGACTTCCTCTGTCAGATGTCAGTCACACCTTCCAGAGCACTGACGAGGACACAAACAAAGTTGATTTATCTCCTCCTGGACAGCACTTCGACCCAGAAAAGTTTGGCGCTCAGCCTCGGGCACTCGGCTCTGAGTAACCCACCAACCAGGAGCAGGATTTGGGGGACCCGGCCCATCGGCAGCCCAGGGGCAGGCACCCGTCTGGCACCCCTTCTCCCTTATGCAGTTCTAGTTCTTGACTATAAAATACTATAGATAAATGCATAATCCTCAGCCTGGCTTTTGCGTTAGGAACGTTTACCCTGGCGCAGATCCCTGTCACTCCGGCTGGCACAGTCGTGGAGACACAAAAGCCTGTCCCTCCTCCTCCTCCTGGCGTGTACCACACGCCCCTACCCACCTCCTTTCCCCAGAATCCCCTCTAAGTTTCAGGAGCAACCGCTGGGGCTTGCTCCGCTCACACCCCCTCCGCTAAGGCCACCTGAAACCGACAAAAGAAAACAAAAAACAAAAATCTTTGCCGTCGAGTCGATTCCGGCTCATAGTGATCCTATAGGACACAGTAGAATTGCCCCACAGGGTTTCCAAGGAGCGGCTGGTGGATTGAACTGCTGACCTTTTGGTTAGCAGCGAGATTCTTAACAACTGCACCACAAGAGCTCTGCCTCTGCAAACCCACCACTCACCGTGACTGCGCGGACGGTCCCAGACGCTGTGCCTGCTGTGGCGTGTAATCCGGGACCGCAGAGCCTGGTTACACCGGCAGCAGCAACACACTTAAGCCGGAAGGGCTTCAACTGCCCAGAGCCTCCCGTGCCTGTGTGCTAACGGGCTATATTTGTAAGCGGATAACATGATCTGTAGGACATGTGCTGATAAACTATCTATCTATTCTATGTGACTCAGCCTGGCATGAGACAAAACAGATTTCGTAGGGGAAGGCTTGGCATAGCGCAAACCACCAGCCGGCCAGTTTGAGCCCTATAACCCAGGACTGTCTACAGGTCGCCTACAGATAGCTGGGCCTTTTACATGGGAATCCTGAAATATTCAATAAAACAGGGTCAGAAGGGAAAGGACTCTGTTCTTAGCAGGATAAGAAAGTTGAACGACCAAGGAAATAGAAAATTTTTCCAATGTTTGAAGTAGCATATGCTGAAGGTCCCCGTTTTCTCCTTACATTTTTCCTAAAATGTATGTGAGTTTAGGATCTTCCTAAACTTAGAAGCTCCTATTTCAAAATAGAAATCTTCATTAGAATCTCATTGTTTCCTCTGTGAAACAGACCCAAAGATATTTCTACAAGGGTAGAATCCAGAAGTATTTGAATTCTGATTCGTTCATTCATTCAAGTAGTAGCTATAATGAATCTACAATTTGCATGGTCCTGAGCGGCGGTACAAAGGTCCTTTGCCTTCTAGAACCTTCTACCCAAAGTGTGTACCTCAGAGCGGCATCACCTGGGAACTTGTTAGAAATGCAAAATCTCAGGCCTGACTCCAGACCTATTGACTCGGAAGCTGCAGTTTAACAAGCTCTTCAAGCACAGTACTGTTTGAGAAGCAATGCTCTAGAAGCCTACAAGCTAACTGAGGAAAAAATGACCAACTTGAAAGAATTTAGTGCTGTGTGTGGCTGCTATCGACCAGGAATGTTCTGAGCCGCACAGCATCAGAGGAGGTGCTGCAGCGCAAGCTTGCTTTGAAGGGAGGGTGGGTAATGGACAGGTATGATGTTCCAGGCAGGGAACAATGTAGAGAGTGTCAGCAACCACTGCTCCAACTTACCAAGACCCTTGGCGCCCCAAGGAGTCCATGCAGCCCCGAGGTACTCCTTCATGGTAAAAATATACCTTTGCCCTAAAACAGAAAAACACCTTTTGTCTAATATGTATATAATAATTCTCATTACAAAAATAATTTGATATTGAAAGGGCTATTTTCTATATGGAATGCTTACTGTTTGTTGACTTTTATGATTTAATTATAATTTTAAATTGTATACCAAGTTGTTAGTGGGGCTTAAATAAATCTTTGGCTATATTAAATCACAGCGGGGCAAACAGTTAACACGCTCAGTTGCTAACTGGAAGGTTGGAGTCCAGCCAGAGGCATCTCAGAAGAAAGGCCTGGCAATCTACTTCCAAAAAATCAGCCATTGAAAACACTGTTGAGCACAGTTCTACTCTGACACACATAGGGTTGCCATGAGTTGGTATCAACTCAATAACTGGTTTGTTTATATTAAACCATATCTCTAGTGCTGGATATGTTTGTTTATTACTTAGGATAATTTTTTTTTTTTATGTTAAAGAACAGAAGTTCATTTTCTCAATGTTCAGGAGTCTAAAAGTCCGAATTCAGGGCACCAGCTAGAGGGGGAACTCTGCTGCCTCCGGGGCAAGATACTTGTCTCTTTCAGCTTCCATAGCCCCAGCTTTCCTCGGATCCTTAGCGATCTTCACATGGCACCTGTCTTTCCCCGGTTTGTGCTCACTTGTCTCTGTGTCTATGCAGCTCCTTATTAACTCAGATTGATTAGGTTTAGGACAGGCCTTACACTGATACGGCCTCATAAACATAACAAAGAAAACTCTATTCCCAAATGGGATTACAACTACAGGTATTTAAGTTAAGATTCCAGCCCATATTTTGGAGGGGACACAATTCAATCCATAACACCATCATTATTCCTTTTCTCTCTCTCTCCCTCTTTTTAAATTTATTATTGTGCTTTAAGTGAAAGTTTACAATTCAAGTTAGTCTCTCATACAAAAATTTACACATACATTGTTATGTGACCCTAGTTGCTCTCCCTGTACTGTGACAGCACACTTCTCCTTTCCACCCTGGATTTCCCGTGTCCATTCAACCAGCTCCTGACCCTCTCTGCCTTCTCATCTCACCTCCGGACAGGAGCTGCCCATTTAGTCTCATGTATCTACTTGAGCTAAGAAGCACACTCTTCACGAGTATCATTTTATGTCCCATATTCCAGTCTAATCTTTGACTGAAGAGTTGGCCTCAGGAATGGTTTTAGTTTTGGACTAACAGACAGTCCGGGGGCCATGTCTTCTGGGGTCCCTCCAGTCTCAATCGAACCATTAAGCCTGGTCTTTTTACTAGAATTTGAGTTCTGCACCCCACCTTTCTCCTGCTCCATCAGGGACTCTCTGTTGTGTTCCCAGTCAGGGCAGTCGTTGGTGGTAACCAGGCACCATCTAGTTCTTCTGGTCACAGGATGATGCAGTCTCCAGTTTATGCTGCCCTTTCTGTCTCTTGGGCTTATACTTTCCTTGTGTCTTTGGTGTTCTTCATTCTCCTTTGCTCCGGGTAGGTTGGGACCAACTGATGCATCTTAGATGGCCGCTCACTAGCTTTTAAGACTCCAGATGCTGCTCACCAAAGTGGGATGCAGAACATTTTCCTAATAAAGTTTGTTATGCCTACTGACCTACATGTCCCCTGAAAGCATGGTCCCTGGACCCCCACCCCTGCTACTCTGTCCTTCAAAGTGTTTGGTTGTGTTCAGGAAACTTCTTAGCTTTGGTTTAGTCCAGTTGTGCTGACTTCCCCTGTAGTGTGTGTTGTCCTTCCCTTCACCTAAGATAATTCTTGTCTACTGTCTAGCTAGTGAATACCCCTCTCCTCTCCATCCCCACCCTTGTAACCATCAAAGAATGTTGTCTTCTGTGTTTAAACCTTTTCTTGGGTTTTTATAATAGTGGTCTTATACGATATTTGTCCTTTTGTGACTGACTAAACTTACTCAGTATAACGCCTTCCAGATTCCTCCATGTTATGTTTCACGGCTTCATCGTTGTTCTTTATTGTTGTGTAGTATTCCGTTGTGTGGATACACCATAATTTGTTCATCCATTCATCTGTTGATGGGCACCTAAGTTGTTTCCATCTTTTTGCTATCGTGAACAGTGACACAACGAACATGGGTGTGCGTGTATCTATTTGTGTGATGGCTCTTATTTCTCTAGGATATGTTACTTAGGATAAATTTTTAAATTATTTTTCTCTGTTGGTAAGTAATGCAAGTTGCCTATTTAGTATTAGTGTTTAATTTTCTTTTTTTGTTTGTTTAGTTTTGTTTTCTTTTGTCTTCCTTTTCATGCTATTCTGATCCAAAGAACATAAATTGAAAAGGCAGTTTTAAATACTATTTCAACTTTATAAGAGATTTAAATATTCAAAGGCTTAAAGGGGCCCTAGTGGCATAATGATTAAGCCCTTGGCTGCTTACTGAAAGAGTGGTGGTACAAATCTGCCAGCCACTCCATGGGAGAAAGATATGGCAGTCTGCTCCCGTAAAGATTACAGCCTTGGAAACCGTATGGGCACAAACCTCCTACTCTGTCCTATAAGGTTGCTATGAGTCAGAATTGATTTGACCACAACAGCTAGTAATCATATTAAAATGGAACAAAAATGGTTTTACACAACTGAATTCAAGATACAATGGGATGCCTTTATGGTGCTAGTGTTGGAGGAATGGGCCACTGGATAGCCTAGGAGCCTCAGACTATAATGTGCACCCAAAAAGGGTTGTAAAATTTAGCAAATAAAAATACAGGACATCCAGTTAGATTTGAATTTCTGATAAACAAATTAAACAAACAATTACTTGTTTTTTATCAAAAATTCAAATCTAGCTGAACATCCTGCATCTTATCTGGCAACCCTACACAAACCACCCAAGATCTGGCTAAAATGCAAAGTCTGACACAAGAGGCCAGAGAGAGGCTGAAGGGCTATATCTCCAACAAGCTCCAGGTGATGCTGATGCTGCTGGTCCTGGACCACACCACAATTGGACAGGGTCTGGAATTAGCAGAGACTAATGCAGTGGTACCCAGGGCTGGCTCCTTACGGCATCACCAGGGTGAATCCCCCTTCCCCGTGAAGATTCTGACTCAATAAATCTGGGCATGGCCCAAGGGTTGATATTTCCAGCATGTACCATGGTTGATTCTGATTCACAGGCAAGGATGTGAACCAGCAAGTATTTTAAAAACCAAAATGCACTGAAGCATTATTGTGCTGTCTTAGTTACCTAGTGCTGCTATAACAGAAATACCACAAGTGGGTGCCTTCAACAACAGAAATTTATTTTCCCACACTTTAGGAGGCTAGAAGTATGAATTCAGAGTGCCAGTTTTCTCACACTTTAGGAGGCTAGAAGTATGAATTCAGAGTGCCAGCTCTAAGGGAAGGCTTTCTCTCTTTGTTACCTCTGGAGGAAGATCCTTGTCTCTTTTGAGCTTCTGCTCCTGGGCAGTCTTCTTGTGGCTTAGCATCTCTTTTCCCCTAACTGTGCTTCTTAATCTGTTCCTTTTATATCTTGAAAGAGATTGGTTTAAAACACACCGTACACTCCATACTGCCTCATTAACATAATAAAGAAGACCCATTCCCAAATGTGATTATAACCACACGTATAAAACCAAAAACCAAACTCACTGCTGTCAAGTCGACTCCAACTCATGGCGGCCTTATAGGACAGAGTAGAACTGCCCCATAGGGTTTCGAAGGAGCGGCTGGTGGATTCAAACTGCCAACCTTCATGGTTAGCAGCCGAGCTCTTAACCACTGTACCACCAGGGCTTCACCACAGGTTAGGATTTACAATACATATTTTTGGAGGACACAATTCAGTCCACACCATGTTAACTCACTCAGTACAAATTGCTGCATCTCTGGGATGGGTGTTAACCAGAAAGGCCTTCCAGTTTCTGAGCTCCCAGACGGCAGCAGGTGAGATTGTGCCCTGTCCTCCTCACCTCTCAGTGTCCTCTCACACCCACCCCCTTCCTCACAGTTAGAAACAGCCCATCTCATATACAGCATTATTGACACCAACCCAGGCTGGTCTCCAAGGACTCAACACTTTTTTCTCTAATTTGGCTCCAGCTGGGCCACAGTTTGTCCAGAAGCGTAGTCCAAGACGATAGCTTCTGCTTGTCCATGGGGACCCATACTTACATGTCTCACATCCACCAGAGGAGTCACACACAAGCACACCTGGACCTCTGTGTGGGGACCTACAAATACTGTCCTCAAAGCCATTCTGAGTCTAGGGCTTCTGTGGAATATGAGTCACACGTACAGTGAAACCTTCTTCCAAACCAACCCTGGGTGTCACCAGCCCATTGCCTCAGTTCCATGACATAATTACAGAAGAATCAAAAACTCGAAATTTTATAAACTGTTGCATTCCACTTCAATGACCATTACTAAATGCCTCCCACAGAAGTGGGAGCAGGTGGCAAGGGCTTCTGGCCCACTGCTTCATGTTTGCTGGTTAAAAATCTCCAGCACACACCACCCTAGGCCACATGCCACACTCCTGGGCCCTGGAGCTGTGCCATCCAACATGGCAACCACAGCTATGCGGGGCTATGTAGCACCTGAAGGGTGGCTAGCCTGAGTGGAGATGTGCTGTAAGTGTAAAATACACATCAATTTGAAAGACTTAGTATGAAAAAAGAATGTAAAATATCTCACTATTAATTTTTACATTAATTACATGGTTAAAAGATAATATTTAAGATAAACTGGGTAAATTAAATATATTATTAAAATGAATTTCATCTATTTCTTTGTACTTTCTTAGTGTCACTCCTAGAAAATTAAAACTTACACAAATGGTTGGCCTGGTATTTCTACTGGGCAGCAGCACTGTGCAAGTCACAGAATCTACTCTTGGACTACCCCAGTGGGCAATTCTTGGATAAACCCATTGCTGTCAAGTCATTGATAACTCTTAGAGACCCTTTAGGACAGAGTAGAGCTGCCCCGTAGAGTTTCCAAGGCTATAATCTTTAAGTAAGCAGATCGCCAGGTCTTTTCTCCCCAAGAACCACTGGTGGGTTTGAACCACTGACCTTTCTGTTAGCAGCCAAGCAGTTAACCACTACCCCACGAGGGCGCCTTAATTCTTAGATAGCTCCTTGCTTTTTCCACAAAGACAGACCACAAAGAACACTTAGAATCCAAGATCAGAACAGAATGCTGCACCCTTCTCTCAAAGATTTATTTTATTTAGTTTGTTTCTTGGAGGAGGCCAAATCTCTTCACAGACATAATCTTATTCGACCAGAAGAGGCCAAAGCTCCTATCTGAGCCAGTTCCATTGCATATGTAATGTCATCTACACCCTGAAAGCTACCCACATATCCTGCTGGCACATAGACAGTCTTGGAGGATGACTTTGCCAATGGACTGCATCTGTAAGAAAACCTAGTGATGCTTTGGTCTCTTCCATTCAGCCAAACTCTAATTAACAAGAAAGAACACCAACCCAAAAATTCCCATTGGAAACTCTTCACAAGTTTGGTGGTGAAAACATACTGGAAAGCTATATTTTGTTTTGTTTTGTTTTGTTTTGTTTATTTATTTTCAACTTCTGGTATGGCTACTATAAGGTTCCACCACCTGTATGTCAGTTTGTCGTACTGTGGTGGCTTATGTGTTGCTATGATACTGGAAGTTATGCCACCAGTATTTCAAATACCAGCAGAGTCACCCATGGTGGACAGGTTTCAGCAGAGCTTTCAGCCTAAGACACATAAGGATAAAAGAAAGGCCTGGCGATCTACTTCTGAAAACTAGGCAATGAAAATCCTGTGGATCACAACAGAACACTGTCCTATATAGGTCTGGGCAGCATTTTTGTTCTGTTTTGCATGGAGTCACTGTTGCCGTGTGGGGAAACCCCCAGTTTTGTTCGATGGGACTCATCACAGCCAATAAATAAGAGGCCGTGGTGGAAGTTCAGAAAGGCACCTTTATTTTGTTGTGCAAGGAAGGGAACAATCAAGGCTAGTGCCTCCAAGACTGCTCAGCAAGGGCTAGTGGACAAGCTACTTTTATAGGGCTGACAAAGAGATCACGTAACTAACGTTAACAACATTCTTGGTCACATTACGCAGGCTCAGTGGGGGCTACATATTATTACACAGGTCGCACGTTCAAAAAATGGCAGCTAAACTCCACCTAAGGGCGGAGGAGTTAGTATGCATGAGGCACTTAATGCTCTACAGGTCACCAAGAAGGCACTGGGAACAGTCAAGACTGGTTCTAAACTGTTTTTGCGGCTCTCCGTGAGGCAGACAGTTCAGATGCTTAACAAAAGGGTTCTAGCATGGCCATCTCTCATTCCTCTTCTTTTTGGACATTGGTCATTCAGGACCAGTGTCCATTCTGAACTATTGCCCAGCTTGGAATTGTTTGGCACGTTCTTGGGGAGAGGACAAATATTGGATATAGGCTTGAACAGTTGGCCTTTGTAACCAGGACATGCAGGAGGGGATACATTGTATACAACAGCAGGCGCATATACCTATGATTATTATTAACACTGTAAAAGCAAGCAATGATTTGAACCATCCTAGGCTGGGTAACCATGATGTTGACCAGCTAAAATCAGGGCCAGAAGGCGTCTTTAATTGTTCGGAGGTCGCACGATCTCATAGTTGTCTAACTACTGAACTCAACTTTTCTTGGTCATGCTCAATCTGTCCAGATGTATTGACTAAAGAACAATAGCTAGCACTGATACATATACAAACTCCTCCGTAAGACGCTGGCATTAGATCTAAGACAGTTCGATTTTTTGACTAAAGAACAGATGTATTGACTAAAGAACAATAGCTAGCACTGATATATATACAAACTCCTACGTAAGAAGATGGCACAGATCTAAGACAGTTCGACTTTGTAGAATTGTGCTTTCAGTGGAGTCTACTTCAGACTGCAAAGTCTGGGTCAAGCTTTTGGTGGTATTAGCTACTGTCCCAAGTGACAGAGATACACTCTTAATGAACTGGTACAGGGTATGTATGTCATCATAGTTTTGCCCAACCCCAAGCATTGGGAGTAGCACCTTCTGTGCCTTTTCCCAAGCATTCTTAGTAATATCTATAGTTTCTTTTTTAAACCTATGGATGCTTCTGGTGGAATACAGAACCTCTTCTAGGGGGACTAAATATGCCTCTTGCCCATTTCCAGCCCAGCGTACTTGTGCCAGTATGATTAGCTGGCCATGTCTTATAGGCTGAATGTCCACACAACCAATAAAGTCCTAGGTGTCTT
The DNA here is from genome assembly GCA_030035585.1 of Dugong dugon. Lineage (NCBI taxonomy): Eukaryota > Metazoa > Chordata > Mammalia > Sirenia > Dugongidae > Dugong > Dugong dugon. Next base: position 20,860,389 of record CM057481.1, on the reverse strand, counting down.
AATGAGTAGGTGGTAGGGGGAAGTTAGAAGACTGCTTTTATAATGCTTTGATCAGTTACATTGTGCCCTGATTTTTTTGACATAACCATGCTAGTGCTGTCCCATTCAAAAGGGGTGTTAGTATTGAATTTAATCCACGTTTGGTTAGCACAGCGTAGGTAGTATTACATAGTGGCCACTGACCTACTGTTGAGGCATTATGGATAGGATGCCACTGTATGCACCAAACTGCTGAATAGTCAGAACTCACAGTGGTGTATTGGACTCTGTCTAGGGTTTTGTTTTTATTTATTAATTGTGCCTCCTCTTCTTTTAGCCAGTAAGTTGGACGGAGAGGTACAGGGATCATGGGTAATCCTTTTCCTACAGACAAAGGGGAGGGCGAACAAATCCAGTATGGTTTACAACTGCCTGGTGCAGCCTATTAAGAACACTGAAATCCCATCCAGCATTTACACATACGGCAACCCCTATGAATAATCACAGCACCCTGTTCATGGTTGATTCTGCTCACTCAAAGGTCTATAGCAATCTAACCTGTTCAAGTAGAATATACAGGTATAGGAGATACAATAATAACACCCAGGTTATTAGCAGTGTTAAGAGTCCATGGGGGATCTCACCCGTGCAGGAGGGTGTCGGGAAAACAAGTACTAAAGGTCCTTGATTGGCTCACTAGTCCAGTTCTCACAGTTCTGATGAGTTTGTCCCCCAGTGTCTGGTGAGGTGGTTTTGTTTCTTTTCTTTTTTCTTTTTTGAGCCCATTGAGTTTGGCAGCAGTCAGGGTAGCCAAGAGAACGTCAAAGGGGCTGGTCCACTTCTGCCGAATGAGGATGGCTTTCCACACCTTGAGAAGAATTCAATCCCCAGGCTGGAATGGATGGAGGGGCACCTCTGGCTCAGGCAGGCTCCTCAGGTGAGTTTATCTGTGGAGAGAAGACAGTGTTGCCCAAAGAGACTGCAAATATTTAGTAACTTGAACATCTCCAGCCTCATGGAGGAAGGGAAGCTGATCATTATTAAGGCAAGCTACATTGGTCATATTGGGGTGCTCTAATAAAGGGTGCCCATATAATAGCTCAAGTGGACTAAGTTTTAGTTTGCCTCTAGGGGTGGACCAAACTCTCAAGAGGGCCATAGGCAGCACCTTTGTTCATACCAACTTGGTCTCTTGGTACAGCTTTGCTAGGTGTCTCTTCAGAGTCTGGTTAGCCCATTCTACTTTGCCACTGGACTGGGGTCTCCAGGGTGTGTGTAAGTTGCAATTAATGTCCAAGGTGGTTGCCACCAAATGCACCACCAAGACCACAAAATGGGATCACTGCCAATGGAGACGGGAAGCCTGAATAGAGGGATGATTTTGTTCAGGAGGTGCTTTACAACCTCGGTGGACCTGCAAGGAAAACCTTCAACCCAGTTAGTGAAGGTATCAATGAAAACTAGCAGATATTTGAAATTCCCAGGAGCTCAAGGCATCTCAGTGAAATCTACCTGCCAGTCATCTCCAGGCATTGCCCAGTTCGCTGGACCCCTGGGGGTGCTTCAGTAGGGTTCTTGAGATTATTTCTCACAAAGGTAGGGCAGCTCTTTACCACTACTGAAATAGTGGTGTGGACCTTTGGTCTAATTAAATGTCTCTTAACCCAATCATATAGTACATAATGGGTGGACTGGTGGGCTTTCTGTAAGATCAAGTGCATGAGTTTTGATGGAATGAAAATCTTTCCATGGGAGGGTGTACAGCCATCCATCCTTGGTTAGAGTGCTCCCCCAGGTCTTGGCAATGTTTTTATCCTGTTGTGAGTAGTCAGGGTGGAGATCAGGTGAGGGTAGCTCTAGGTGGGGGATTAGGGGCGCAAATATCACAGGTTCCTGTTGCAAGGCTGCCCTGTTGGCAGCCAGATCAGCCTTGCCATTGCCCTTGGCTAGAGTGGTATCTCCTTTCTGATATCTTCTGATATCCTTTCTGATATTCTGGTATCTCCAGTGTCACCTGGGTTGGCAAAAGAATGGCCTGTAGGAGTTGGATTTGTTGGGAGTGCTTGAAGTCCTTATCCCCAGTGGTCAGGGGACCTCTTTCTTTCCAGATTGTCCCGTGTGCATGCAATACCCCAAATATTGGAATCAGTATAAATGGTTGCTTACTTACCTTTGACTATTCTAAGGGCCTGAAGCATGGCAATGAGCTTGGCCTTCTGGGCAGAGGTACCTGACAGAAGCGCATTAGCCTCTAGAACCTCCTCCAAAGTGACCACCACATATCCGGTCTTCCTTTCTCCTTGTTCCCTGTAACTGCTTCCATCTGTGAGCAGTTCAAGATCTGAGTTTTGGAGTGGCTGGTCAGTGAGGTCAGGCCAACTGGCATATACCAGGTAGATGGTCTTTAGGCAATCGTGTTCCTTTTCTTGCTTTGGCAAGGTGGGCTGTAGGGTTGCCAGGTTCAAACCGGTGGTTTCTTGTAGGGTGATGGCTGGGTCATCTAACAGCACTGCTTAGTCCTGGGCCGTTCTCCCTGGGGAGATCCCAGTGTGACCTTCTCTGCTCTAAGATGATCAGAACTGAATAGGGCACAATCACCCAGAGAGGTTGACCAAGGGTGAGTTTCTTGGCTTCCTTGATGATTAATACTGCTACCACTACTGCCCGAAGGCATGTCGGGCATCCTCCGGTGATCAGGTCTAGCTGCTTTTAGAAGTATGCCACTGGCTGCTTCCAAGTCCCAAGAGTCTGGGTAAGTACCCCGGGGGCCACTCTAGTAGACTTAAGAACAAACAGGTCAAAAGATTTACTTATCTCATGGAGTCCTAAGGCCGTGGCCTCCATCATCTTTGTTTTAATGGTATCAAAAGCCTGTTGCTCCATGCCAGTCCATTCTAGGGGGTCTGTGTCTCTTCCCTCTAAGCCTCGGTATAAAGGTTTGGCAATAAGTCTGAAGTTTGGGATCCAGATGTGGCAAAAACCAGCCATTCCCAAAAAACCCCAGAGCCGCCTCCAGTTGGTAGGGGCCATCAATCTGCACATAGCTTCCTTTTGGGTAGGGAAGAGTTCTCGCTCCCCTGTCTGATCTTAAAACCCAGATAAAACACCTCCTTTTGGTTGGCCTGAGCTTTTTCTTCTGAGACACAATACCCTACATTTCCTAGAAAGTTCAAAACTTCTATGGTATTCTGGAGGCAATCGTACTCACTGCAGCTGGTGATGAGTAAATCATCCACATACTGGAGAAGTGTACCATTGGTCATGATCAGTGATCTCAGTTCCTTAGCTAGGGCAAACCCAAAAAGAGTGGGACTGTTTTTAAACCCCTGGGGAAGGACCTGCCAGCAGAGTTGTTTCTTTTGTCCATTGTTTGGGTCCTCTCACTTGAAGGTGAAGATTTCCTGGCTTTTTTCCTCCACTCGGATGCAGAAGAATGCATCTTTCAGATCAAGTACAGTGAATCTGGAAAAACTGGGTGACAAGGTCAATAGCAGGGTATATGGGTTGGGAACCACTCAATGGACAGTCACGGATACCTGATTGACTGCTTGCAGATCCTGGACAAATTGATATCCACCATTCTTTTTCTTTATAGGTAGGATGGGAGTGTTGAACTCTGACTGGCATGGCCTCAGGAGCCCATGATCAAGATACCTGGTGATGATTTCTCCCAGAGCCTGTCAGGCCTCCACCCAGATGACGTATTGCTTAAGTCGGGGCAGGGGGAACTGTGCTATGTAGGAGCTCATCCGTCACTGGCAGAACATTTTTGGTGCATCCTGGCATCTTTTTGGTCCATACCCGCAGGACTACTACGTCCTTGATGTTAATGACTTCCCTTATATGGAGCAGGTTAGAGGCTGGAGGAAGGGAGTCTCTTATTTAAGACTCCCACAACTGACACAGTTTATTTCATTGGGGCTGTCTTTTTCTGGGCCAGGACAAGTGGGTTGCTCTGATATCCATTAGAAACCGTACAGGTTCCCCACCCCTACCTTCATTATAACAAGAAGCTCAGGTGGAGGACTCACCTCCGCTTCTCCACTATCCAAGACTTTCCCCGTCAGCATCATGGGGCACTGGGCAGCCCCAGGCTCTTTATTACATCTGAGTAGGAGTTTAGGGCACTCTCCCTTCCAATGTCCTCTCTCCTTGCACTAGGCGCACTGGTCTTGGCTTAACGGAGGCCAGGGCCTCTCACATCCCTCTCTCCTCAGGGGCCCTCCTCTTCTTAGGCAACCAGGAGACAGGTCATTTCCCCATAAGGTGGCAGCCAGGAATGCGGCCTGTCTCTTCTGATTGGTGATCTTTCTCTTCTCCTGTTTCTGGTCCCAACTGGAATATACTTTGTACGCAAGGTCAACAAGCCATGAGATCCCCAACTCCACACTTCCCTCAATAAATTCTTTCCAGAAACATAGAGGGATCTTCAGTTGGTTCTTGTTTGATCCCATATATTTTGTTAAGGTTTCTTTGTTTAGGCACCCCTTTCTTCAACCCTTCTAAAAGACATGCCCTATGATAAGCAAAGTGGGTCCATCCTTGGCTGTATTCTGATCCCAGCCAGGGTCCCTCACCAGGAAAGCCTCTGCCCTCAGCTGATTTAAGGCCTACACTTCATGGCCCCTGTTGGCCTTGGCCCTAGCCTTTTCTAAGACCATATGCCTTTCTTCTGGGGTCAGGAGTACATCTAGCAGTGCCTCACAACCTGTCCAATTAGGATTATGAGTGCAGAAGATGGAGTCAAAAAGACCCTTCATTTTCTTAGGGTCTTCCCAATACCCAGGGCAATCATTTTTCCAGTTATAAAGATCACTTGTTGAGAAAGGTTGGTGGACCCAGATCATGATGGTGTCTCCTGCCAGGGCTTGTTAGAGGGGATGCATGCCCCTGTGCTTGGCTGTTCTATAGCTTTCCTGAGACTCAGTCACCCTCGAATTACTTTCATTCTCCCCAGTCACCAAATTGGGGCATCCAAAGGCCGTTCATCTCCACGTATGGGGTGGTGAGCCCAATGCCAAGGCGGAAGGGCTTGGCAGGGGTGGATATAGGGACTGAGAAGGTTCAGTGGTGGGAATCATTGCTGGTGCAGCTGCTTTTCCTGGAACGGAAGCATAAGGGGGCAGCAATGCAGGCACCAAAGTAACAGGCAAGGGCATCAAGGATTCTTCCTCAGAGTCAGAGGGGAGGACTGGCAGTCGTGATCCACTGGCCCCCCTTCTAGACAAGAATTTTACATTTCTTCTACAACCCCTTGCCCTAATAAAAAGTCATAAAGGCTTCCACATAATACTTCCCATCCCACCTCTCTCGAGAGTACAGGAAAGTTCTAACTGAAGGATAGTATTATAGGGACTCATTCTCCAGCCATTCCTCTCCATCTGCCAATTTATATTGTGGCCAGGGCTTGGCCCAAAATATTTCCAATATGTAAGGATGCATCCTAAGGGGCTGAAATCAGGGATTACCAGCATGTTGGCCATTGTTATGAATGCACGTGCACACACACACACACACACACACACACACACACACACACACACATACACACATGCACACACAAACGCACACACAATACTCAGACTCACTCAACCCCTATGGCTCATCTCCCTGGTAACAGTCACCTGGAACTTTTTATGCCCTCAGTGGCCAATTGTCTTCCAATTCTTGGGACTCTTCTAAAGCTTTACCCAGGATTTATCCTGTTAACTCACAAGACTTCCCCAGCGTGTCTCTGATCTCCCACAATGTTATCATTAGGTTTGAGGTGAGTCAGCCTCTGGACCACCCCAAAGTCTCCTAGAAAACTCTCATGGTGGCACCAGTCATCAGGAGACAATCCCTGACACAGCCCATCTCAGGAACTGAGCAATGACTCCTGGCTGGCTCACCAAAACTGTTGCCCGGTGGGAAACCCCAGGTTTTGCTAGGCGCAACTTGTCATAGACAATAAAGAAGAGGCCAAGGTGGGAGATCAGAAAGGTGCCTTTATTTCACTGGACAAGGAAAGGAACAGTCGGGGCTAGTGCCTCAAGACTGCTCAGCAAGGGCTAGTGGACAAACTACTTTTATAGGGCTGACAAACAAAGAGACCATGTAACTCACATTAACAATATTCTTGGTCATTGTCATGGATTGAATTGTGACCCCCCAAAATGTGTCAACTTGGTTAGGCCATGTTTCCCAGAATTGTGTGGTTGTCTTCCTTTTTGTGACTGATGCGATTTTTCTATGTGTTGTAAATCCTAACCTCTGTCTGTGGTTAATGAGGTAAGATTAGATTATGTTAAAGAGGATTAGGGTAGGATGTAACACCCTTACTCAGGTCACATCCCTGATCCAATGTAAAGGGAGTTTCCCTGGGGTGTGGCCGGCATCACCTTTTATCTTACAAGAGATAAAAGGAAAGGGAAGCCAGCAGAGAGTTGGGGACCTCATACCACAAAGAAAGAAGAGTAGGAGCATGCATCATTTGGACCCAGGTTCCCTGCGCTGAGAAGCTCCTAGTCCAGGGGAAGATTGATGACAAGGACCTTCCTCCAGAGCTGACAGAGAGAGAAAGCCTTCCCCTGGAGCTGACACCCTGAATTTAGACTTCTAGCCTACTAGACTGTGAGAGAATAAACTTCTTTTTGTTGAAGCCATCCACTTGTGGTATTTCTGTTACAGCAGCACTAGATAACTGGTGCAGTGGGGGCTACATACCATCACATAGGTCGCATGTTCAAAAAACAGCAGCTAAACTCCACCTAAGGTCTGAGGAGTTAATATACGTGAGGCACTTAATGGTCTATAGGTCACCAAGAGGACACTGGCACCTCTCAAGACTGGTTCATCTGAGGCACTTAATGTCTATAGGTCGCCAAGAAGGTGCTGGGACCTGTCAAGACTGGCTCTAAACTGTTTTTGTGGCTCTCAGTCAGGCAAACAGTTCTTGGAAGAGGAAAACATCAGCTGCTTAACAAAAGGGTTCTAGCATTGCCCTCTCTCATCACTATGAGTCAGAGAAGACTCGAAGGCAGCATTATAGCAACATTATAAGGTTAAAATGAAACACACATACACACAAAGCCAAACACATAGTATTTTTTGAGTGACTACTACCTGCCAGTCACATTCTAGGTACTTTATAACATTATTTCTAAAGCTGGAAAGTACCAGAAACAAACAGAAGAAGATAAAGTGTACCACTGCCCTTATGCGGCAGGAACTCTATTAGACACTTTCTGGGCTATATTTCATGTTGTGCTGGCACCAATACTGAAAGAGAGACATTACCCAACTCATTTTACTAACCAGGAAAATGAGACCAAGGGGTTAAATTCCTCGCCCCAGGATTCCCGGCTTTCAGGTGGACACTGCCACTGGCAAGTAGGCTGTGAGGGCAAAGCCAAGGATCTTTTTGAAATACTGTGCTGCATCCAGAAGCCTGTCAACCTTTATCTTATACATGGATCTCTGCTTAATTATCTTGCTCCCAAGCCCTTTGTTGTTATTGTTGTGTGCCTTTGAGTCAATTCCAACTCATATTGACCCCATGTGACAGAGTAGAACTGCCCCTAGAGGGTTTCCCAGGCTGTAATCTTTACAGAAGCAGATTACCAGGTTGTCTTTCTCCCTCAGAGCCACCGGGTGGGTTTGAACCACCCATCTTTTGGTTAGCAGCCGAGCGCTTAACCATTGAACCACCAGGGATAGTTCCAAAACCCTTAGGAAACTAGAAGCTACACATTGCCCTCAACACCAGCCACCACCATCTCTCCCACCCCATGGAATCCTCACGGACTGTGCAGGTTCTGCCTTCCCCCATCAATCACTTCTGCCCACCTCTCCATCCTCACAGCTGGAGCATCACTCTAGCCCTCTGCATTTCCTGGCTGCTCCATTTCAACACTCTCCCCTCAGCTTCTGCCACCAGCATTGTGTCCCTCTGATGCCATTCTCTTCAGTGCAGCTTGGACTTCTTCCTTCCGCATCATTGGTTCTTGATCATATTCTACCTCCTGAAATGGTTGAACGTCAACCAATTCTTTTTGGTACAGTGACTCTGTGTATTCCTCCCATCTTCTTTTGATGTTCAATATTTTCCTTGTAGGATCCTTCAATATTGCAACTTGAGGCTTGAATTTTTTTCTTAAGTTCTTTAAGCTTGAGAAATGCCAAGCATGTTCTTCCTTTTTGGTTTTCTAACTCTAGGTCTTTGCACATTTCATTATAATAACTTTGTCTTCTCCAGCTGTCCTTGGAAATCCCGATTCAGCTCTTTTACTTCATCATTTCTTCCATTCGCTTTAGTTGCTCTATGTTCAAGAGCAAGTTTCAGAGTCTCTCCTGACATCCATTTTGGTCTTTTCTTTCTTTCCTGTCCTTTAAATGACCTTTTGCTTTCTTCACGTATGATGTTCTTGATGTATGTATGTATGATGTCCGCACACATCCTTCAGTTTGTCATACTGTGGTGGCTTGTGTGTTGCTGTGATGCTGGAAGCTATGCCACCAGTATTTCAAATACCAGCAGGGTCACACATGGTGGACAGGTTTCAGTGGAGCATCCAGACTAAGGCAGACTAGGAAGAAGGACCCAGCAGTCTACTTCTGAAAAAACTGGCCAGTGAAAACCTTATGAATAGCAGTGGAACATTGTCTGATATAGTGCTAGAAACTGAGCACCTTGGGTTGGTGCTCAATTACTACTCAAAATACTACTGGGGAAGACCTGCCTCCTCAAGGTAGAGTCAACCTTAATGACGTGATGGAGCAAAGCTTTCAGGACCTTCATTGGCTGAGGTGGCATGACTCAAAATGAGAAGAAACAGGAGTAATCATCTGTTAATAATCAGAACATGCAATGTATGAAGTGTGAATCTAGGAAAATTGGATGTCGTCAAAAATAAAATAGACTGCATAGAGATTGACGTCCTAGGCATTAGAGAGCAGAAATGGGCTGGTAATGGCCATTTTCAATCAGACAATCATATGGTCTACTATGCCAGGAATGACAAACTGAAGAGGAATGGCATCACATTCATGGTGAAAAAGAACATTTAAAGATCTATCCTGAAGTACAATGCTATCAGTGATAAGATAATATCCATTTGCCTACAAGGAAGGCCAGTTAATATGACTATTATTCAAATTTATACACCAACCACTAATGCCAAAGACAAGAAAATTGATTCTCACCAACTTCAGCAGTCTGAAATTGATCAAACACACAGTCAATATGCATTGATGGTTACTGGTGATCGGAATTCGAAAGTTAGAAACAAAGAAGAAGGATCAGTAGTTGGAAAACGTGGTCTTGGTGATAGAAACGACGCTGGAGACCCCATGACAGAATTCTGCAAGACCAACAACTTCTTCATTGCAAACACCTTTTTTTTTCAACAACATAAATGGTGACTATACACATGAACCTCACCAGATGGAATACACACGAATCAAATCGACTACATCTGTGAAAAGAGACGATGGAGAAGCTCCATCAGTCAGAACAAAGCCAGGGGCTGACTGTGGAACAGACCATCAATCACTCATATGCAAGTTCAAGTTAAAACTGAAGAAAATTAGAGTAAGTCCACAAGAGCCAAAACACGACCTTGAGTATATCCCACCTGAATTTAGAGACTATCCCAATAATAGACTTGATACACTGAACACTAATGACAGAAGACCGGATGAGTTGTGGAATGACATCCTACATTAGCTACATCCAAAAAATTCAGTCAGTGCCTCCCTGTTCAAGGTGCTGCACTTTGGAAAGGAGCATGAAAGGTGAGATGAACGGGAACCTGAGTATGGATCTGCTGGTTTTTGTTTGTTTTTATCCCCCAATAAATATTTTTAAATGATTAATTATTGCCCAAATTCCTTAAACCACATAACTTTTTTTTAAAGAATAAGCTTGTAGCTTTGCTTTGCTTCAAGTATAGCAGGTGCAGCTACTTTCATGTAGCAATGACTTAAGGGCTTGTTGTTGTTTGCTGTCAAGTAGATTCTGATGCATATCGACCCTACAGGACAGAATAGACCTGCCACGTAGAGTTTTCTAGGCTGTGATCTTTATGGGAGCAAATCGGCAGATCTTTTCTCCCAAAGAGCCAATGGTGGGTTCAAACTACCGACCTTTTGGTTAGCAGCTGAGCACTTAACTCTCTGCCACCAGGGCTCCTTTTAGTAAGTGCTTACCCATTGCCCACTGAGTCAATTCCGACTCATAGCAGCCCTATAGGACAGAGTAGAACTGCCCCGTAGGGTTTCCAAGACTTCTATAATCTTTATGGCTTCCATAATCTTTATGTAAGCAAGCTGCCACATCTTTCTCCTGCACAGCAGCTGGCAGGTTTGAACCGCTGACCTTCCGGTTAACAGCCGAGCACTGAGCCTCCAGGGCTCCTTACCAAAGTGCTTGCTGTGTTGTTGTCGTTAGGTGCGACTGAGTTGGTTCCAACTCAGTGATCCTATCTACGACAGAACTAAACACTGCTTACCACATGCTAAATGCTGAGATCGAAAAAGCAGTTGGACTCAAAAGCACAACATCCATTAGTGAGGCCTCTGAGTGAAATTATAGTCCGAAGTGCTGCCGCAGCTGCTGGTGCCACAGACTGTCCTTTAGGAAAAAATATTCTTCCCTCATTAATGATGAAGTCAGAGTCCCAGGTGGGTTAGCTTAGCTGCTAACTGAAAGGTTGGAGGCTCGAGTGCACTCAGAGGCACCTCAGAAGAAAGGCTTGGTGATCCACTTCTGAAAAATTAGCCATTGAAAACCTATGGAGTACAGTTCTACTCTGACACACATGGGGTCACCATGAGTCAGAATCAACTCAACTGCAACTGGTTCATGACTAAGTCACATTTGGGGTGGCACTTTGAGACCATTCAATTACACTTCAACGCCCAACCATCTTTTTACCCAATGGTGTTTGCATCTATTATTGATTGGGCCTCAGTTATTGCTTTCGAGGTTATTATTATTATTGCATTGGGGGTTATTATTATTGCCTTGGTGGTATTTTCTTTTGAAGATCTGAATTGATTATGATACATGTTTAGAATCTATAGGATCGGTAAAACTAGAAGAAAATATGGGGACGACAAGTGTTTGTGAAGCCTTCCAGTTCAGTTCCACAGAGCGGGACATGTTTCAAAGTGCTCAAGGGCCCTCTGAATACAGGAAATCTTTTCACTAGAGCAATTGAATTCATCTCTGATAGCAGCCTGGGTTTTGCATCCCTGCCTCCCTCCCTCCACCTTGCATTTAATCCATTTCAAAACCACTAAGGTCTGTGAAAAATGCCTCAGTGTAATCAAGTGCAAACATCCACATAAGAAGCACTTTTAAATAAGATTATCCAGATCTCATGAAACCCAAGTAGGATCCCAGCGTGCCTTCCAAGTCTGACTTCTAGGAGTCTGTCAGCCTATCCATCTGTCTACTGGGTAGATTGGTCTTGACTTGGTCATTGGAACATCAGGAAGTGACCGCCCCTCCCCAACAGCAATGTCTTGATAACACTAAAATGGCAGTTGGCATAGATTACTGGGCTTGTTGTATCCGGTGGGAGGTGAGGAGGGGACAGGAGCCCCCTGTGCTCAGCACAAATTAGCTGTTTAGTAAATATTTGTTGAACTTGATTGAAAAGAGAAAAATTTGGGTGTAAAAGAATTCTAAGTCATGGCCATGTCTAAAAGTCAGACTTTCCCCACCCTAACATGGTTTCCAGTAAATGAATCAAAATCATCTTGTCTTATTTAAGGGGAACTCTTTTAAATAAGTCACCCAGAATTCAACAGATCAGTGGTTACTGGGAATACTTAAGATTTGTCTTTCTGTCTTTTGCTGTCTGGGGAGAGGATAGTTCTTTGCTGTATTCCCAGGCTAAGGCTCAGGCAAACAAGTTGATTTCCCGTGGCACCGCTCAATGACCTTGCCCACCTATCCCCATTTTAGAAAGTGGACTTGGACTTAACGTTTCTATCTGCCACAAATGTGGGTGGTGGAGTAAGATATAGTCAAAAGGAAATCAGCACAGGCCAGACACTGGGCAAGAGGTTGGGGGAGGCCGAGATTTCTAGAAGACTGGGTTTCTGGATCTCCTAGCCCAAGGGATAGAGGTTGGCGGGAAAGGGTTGGTGAAAGACAAGAAAACAAGTTTACAATACACTGTTGACAAGATAAGGTAAATTACAGGAACAGAGAAGCAAGGTTGGGGGCTCCCATGCAGCTGGAAGCTGTGGAAGGGAGGACTGTGTCCAGAAGGGCTTCCCAGAGCAAATGATGTCTGGGTTGATTCTCAGAGAAACCAGTTCAAGTTCCCTCTAAGAACAACCAGCCAGGATGTTGCAAAAGAAATAGAAATATCCAATAAATAATAAATACAGGAATAAACACAAGAAACTATGTAAATCCACACAAAAATAAGATAAGATTTTTCACATATGGAATTAGGGAAATTTAAAATGCTTGTTGCAGCCAGAGCTGGTAAGGAATAAGGACATGGGGGAATGGACTTTATCAGCACAGGTGTGGTGGATGTGATGAAGGGAAGGGGTGGGGACTGGTACAGGTTCTTGGAGAACAGTTTGGAAGCGTGCACCCTTTAACCAAGCAATTCCAATGCTAGAAATTTACTGGAAGGATACACTCTCAAGAGTTCACCAGATAATATGTGCAAGGGAGTTCACGCCAAATGCAGAGATACTCCAAGTGTCCCTTCCTTGATAAAATAATTATGGCATGTCTACAGAAGAAGAAATATGATACAACCCCCCCGCCCCCCCACACACACACAAATGGTTAACTGAAGGTGTCTTTCACACAATGAGGGTCACAAGAAACCACGTGAGTTAGAAAATCCATTAACCCGTTGCCGGCGAGTCTATTCCAACTCATAGAGACCCTATAGGACAGAGTAGAACTGCCCCCATAGGGTTTCCAAGGCTGTAAATCTTTACAGAGGCCGACTGCCACATCTTTCTCCCCCGGAGCAGCTGGTGGATTCCGAACCCCCGACCTTTCAGTTAGCAGCTGAATTCTTTAACCACTGCACCACCAAGGCTCCTCTTGGTTGTACTACCCAGTAGGTTTTTGAAATTTAGACATGTTGTTTGTAAATCAGTCCTTCATTCCTGTTTATCGCTGATTAGCACTCCACGGGATGGATTTTTGTTTATTCATTCACCTGTTGGTGGATACCTGGGCTGTTTCCAGTTTGGACCTATTAAGAATAAAGTTGCTATGAACATTCTTGAACAAGTCTTTGCGTAGATGTATGTTTATTTCTCTTGGGAAAATACCTAGGAGTGTAATTAAGTTTGTCCTTTTCTTCCTCTAGATTGTGAGCTTTTGGCAGGCTGATTTATTTAATCTCTAGCTCCAATCATACTGCCTTGGTACATGGTAGGTGTTGTGTACACATTTGTTGAAGCAAAACATAGTTCAAGAAGAAAATATTTCTTCTCTATTGTATGTAATATGCATCTCTCCTTTAGCACACTATGGGCCTAGAAGCTGCAAGTATTGTCTTCCTTAATCTTCCCAGTGAGCCTTTAAGGTAAGAAATATCCCATTTTACAAGTTAGGAAACAGAGGCCAAGAGAAGTTAGGTGACCTGTTGAAGGTCACACAGCAGGAGAGGGGAGGAGACACAATTTGAAACTGAAGCTGTTTGTAACCTGTAAAAAACCAGTTGCCGTTGAGTCAATTCCAACTCATGGCGACTCTACAGAACAAGGCTATAAATCTTTATGGAGCAGACTGCCACGTCTTTCTCCTATGGAGCAGCTGGTAGGTTCGAACCACTGACCTTTTGGTTAACAGTCGAGCATTTAACCACTGTGCCACCAGGGCTGCCAGTCAAATGCCTCCTGTTTGTACAAACAGAGAAGGTGACCACTCCCCATACCCCCACCCCTATTTATGTCATCCTCATCTTCCTTGGAGCTGGCACCTAAGCAAGACGGTGTAGGAGAAAAGGCCTGAACATAGGGTGGGGGGCCGCCTCTTCCTCAAGCGTCCTCTCGAGCCCTTCTCAGTCCCTCTTACGCCGTTTCTGTAACAATACAGCCCCGAAATGACTCATTTGTGCACATCTTCCCCACTGAGACTGCAGATTTCTGAAAGAAGGAATCTACTCACTTAAACCTCACACAGAGACCTGTTTGTTAAGTTCACCAGTGAAAACAGAAAGCTGTTATCTTGTTAATGAATGGGCCAGGGCACACTTGGGAGGACAACAGACTTCAGCAAGGGTGTTACTCGGGTTAATCAGAGGCTGTTGGGTGCTGAGCCTGATGAGATTAAAGGCCCCACTAGCCCTCAGTCTGAGGGTACATATATATATTCAGCATTCCCCAGCCCCCTCTTCCACACTCTCCCTTCTTCTGACCTGCCTGAATGTTCCAGGGACAATGACAGAGGGAAGATGTCTTGAGGAGTCCTGTGATAAAAGTAGGCTTTATCTTAAAAACCCTGTCATTGTGCTGTAGAAATGTCTACTCTTTTGATTAACTTTTTAGTTGAGATGCAATTCTATGTATTCTCGACCATTGAAACAAGGTTGAGTTGGCTGTTTAAAGCTGAATACCATCCCATTCTCCAAATTTATTTTCTTCCTTGAATTTTAGACAGAGCCCTGGTGGTGCAGTGGTTATAGTGCACGGCTGCTAACCAAAAGGTTGGCAGTTCAAACCTGCTCAATGCTCCGCGGGAGAAAGATACTGCAATCTGCTTCCGTAAAGATTTACAGCCTTGGAAACTCTATAGGGTCGCTAAGAGTTGGAATGACTCAGCAGTACTGGTTTTGGAGGTCTATTTGTTTACAATGGTTTTGGTTCCACTATTCTTGGCTGGTTGGATGGTTTTAAGTCAAATGTTTATTTGTGTGATTGTCAAACACACAATTCTGTCTCTCTTGCCCCAGTTTTCAATAGACAACAGTTCAGAGAGCAATATTGGAATGTCTGGAGAGCATTTGTTTGTCCACTTTTGGTTATCAGTGGCCTTTATAAGGGAGGAGGGCACCCCCCATTTCCACAGCGCTTCCCACCCCCAGGCCTTGCTCCCTGTGGGTCTCTGACAGACAGCACTCACTGGCAACAGAGGCTGGGGCAGCAAAGGCTGGGGCAGCAAAGGCTGGGGCAGCCGCTGCCAATTCTCAGCAGTGACCGAGCAGAGGTATCCTACCGTCTTGGTTCAATTCTCCCACCCAGCGGTAGCAGCAACTTTTTGCAGTTACCGTAATTACAATCCTTGATTAATCTCCTTTCTTCCCTACTATACTGTGGTGTCACTTCTCACCACTGTGTCCCCAGAGTCCAGCCCTCATCAGGCAACATAGTTAAGTGAACAGTGCTTGCGTCCCCAGCCCAGTAGCTAATATCTGGCAACCTTAAGCATCATACCTCTTCTCCCTTCCCTCTCCCAAAACCTTGTCCAGGCTTCATCTACCCTGGGCCCACTTGACTTTGCTCTGTCCTCTGTACCTTTGGGAAGTGGAGATATTTCAACAAGTTCTGGTCCCTGTATGAGAAGAAATTTTGTATGACAGAAATGCTGATCCACCGATGCCAACATAGCCAAACTCAGGGCCTCCGTTCCTCCCACTGAAAATGGGGAGGAGATTTCTAGGGGTCCTAGTGGAAGCCCTAAAAGTTCCACAGCAGCCCCTTTAGATAAGGAAGTGGTAATGCAGGGGTTGTATTCTGTTGCCATTTCTGCCACTGACCTGCCCAGTCCCTTGGAAAAGACATTTAAATACCCAAATGGGATTAGTTGTCTTGTCCATAAAATGGAACTAATCAAGTCACTCAATTTATCTACTGAGCACGTTGGATTGTTGAGGATTGTGATGCAGAACGTGCCATATAAAGGTCCTATACAGAGTATTGTCTTTAAGCCTCCTTGCAGCTCCAGGCTCCTGGTTAACCTCCAGCTATCTGGAGCCCTCCCCCACTTCCGGCTTCCTAAATCTTCCGGCCAAGTTCCCCAGTCCTCTAAGAATCTCAGCATGCGACTTGAAGCATTTAAGAAGGTGAAAGGCCACACAAGGAGCCGTTGAAGGCAGCAGGAATTAAATAGGTGGCAGCTGTTCGGTGGGGAAGGTTGCTAGTCACAGGCAAATGGGCTGCACCCCACAATTGCTCAGATGGGGCTCTATTCCCCCTACCAAAAATTTTAAGTTTAATTCTCCCAAGATGAAGGTGTAGAAGCAAATGACGGCTCTTTTAGGTGCCTGTGGTCCCCTCATATTCACACGGGTAGACGCTGAAGCTGAAATGGCCTCAGATGCTGCCCATTCAATCTGCCATTGGTGTAAATCCAATGAAAACAGAGCTGCATAAAATATTCGAATTTGTGTGCCTGGCAGTATGAGGTAAACTCCAGGCTTTTACGTCAGAAATTAGAATAAAAGGAGATAGAAAAGCTACTCCTGACTTTGGACGCATTTAGCAAGGAATTAAAAAGCCCAGAGGCCTGAGATGTTAGGTGAGAGGACTTGGGCTCTCCAAATGGGGCGTGTGGAGCTTGGCAGAACCACCGCTTAAACACTTTTGGGGAACACATGACAGTTTTGACTCTAGGGTTAATTCCCCGAGGGGGAGGGAGGCGAGGGGAGGCGAGAGGTCGCACTCCGGAACCTGGGAGACTTGACATAAAATCACTGGCAAGGCCGAAATGGCCTCCCAAGCAGATCTGCCGTGTTTCTAGAACTTTTTCAGGCACAGGCCTGGCTAGAGCTCACAGTCGGCCTCCCCCCACCTTCCGCACACTCGCACCTCCCCACCCGTGCACCTGGCGCCACTTCCCCCTTCCTTCCTGCCTGGAATTTACACTCACACCGGGTCTGGAGCCCCCGAAGGACCCCTCCTGTCACTGAGCCAATCGAGTGAGCGTCCCACACGCTGCATTGCAATTGCATGCTTCCTAATCTTTCTCCCGACGGACCTCACTCCCCGCGGGTGGCGGGCACACCAGTCCTGGCCACGTCAGTATCCCCAGGGCGGAACATGGGGCTCAACACACCCATCTTGAAAAAAAACAATGAGAGCAAATTTCAAGACTTGAACCCAGGCAATAAAACATTAAACGCCTTGAGAGACCCATACCTGGTGTTTCGGTTTTCCTGAGTCATTACTTTCACCAATTTCTCCAACCTGGAATCAACTTTCAACTTGATCGAGTAACGGATTTTTCTTTTTTCAAAAGTGAGTCTGACAGTTTTAACCCTCAACTAGCGATGGAGACACTAGGGCTAGTTAGCCAGTTTTACAAGACTCCGCCTTTTCTATTACACTTTATTGTTTCAGCCCCTAGACGCCTCTCACCTCGGGTCTGAAAGGTCTGGTATTGTAATGGGCGTCGGTCTCCCGCCTACCCACCCCCGCCCACCTGAGACACTTCCCCACCACCCCAGGGGTTTATTGTTTGTTCCCCTGAAAGGCCGAGTCCCTGCTCAAGGTCAAAGCATTCTTTGGAGACCTGAACTGATGAGCGCTCGCGTTCCTTGGACATCCTGATCCTTCTGTGGAAACCATATTTCTCATCTGGGTTATTTTTTTCTTTTTACATTCCCATTTTCACTTCAGGAAATGAATGTCTTCCTTTGGGTATTTTGGCAATGACTGTGTCAATTAAAAAGCTACGGTAACATATTTCTCCCTCAATTGTTAAGGCTAAGAACTATGGACCGCAGGAAGATGGAGTGCTTCTCTTCCAGGTATGAACCAATCTTGAATGTGAACTTTTGATTCCTAGAGCTTCCCAGTTTGGGAAATACTATTCTCTGACTCTCGGTTGTTTGATTTCATCTTGCTAAACCTTAACAGCGCTGCTATTTTTCCTGAAAGACCTGGAATTTCACACAGTTACATCTAACTTTGCTGTTGGCGTTTAACACTTTCAGTCACGTGAATGGCTCCGCCTTTGCAGTGGTTAGCCATTTCCTACTCTTGTGTATGAAAAGGCCAATATTACCACCCAATCAAAAACCTGTTTCTGAAAAGTTAAAGGTATAGGCAACACCATTAAGTATAATAATAGCAAAAAAAAAGTTTTAACCTGAAAACTTTTTAAATGACTGATTTAAATGAAATCATTTGTAAAATGTGATCAGCAGTAACATATAATATCATGCAGCCATTTTTAAACTCTTAAATGAAAACTATATTGAGGAGAAAAAAATAAATTTTATGTGAAACAGAAGGTAACAGATTTATACCTATTTAAAATTACGTGCATATGAAGACAGAGCCAAAAAGTATTAATACGTATTGAAAAGCCTTGGCAATTAGGTGACTTACTTTCAACATTTTTCTTGATGCTGTTGCATGAATTAGTCAGTCATTTTTAAAAAGATGCAAAAGGAAACAGAAAGAGGTGGTACTCTCTAGTCTCTGTGGTCTGTGGTTGTGTCCTGGTGATAGAGAGGACCCTGGTGTTAACTCAGAGAGTTTTATTTGCTTTGTTTTGCTAAAGGATGTCTGATTTCCTCTTCCTAGTGTGATTTTCATCATGGCCTTTTCCAAAGCGTTTGAACTGGGATTAGTTGCTGGTGAGAGACATTTTGTTCTTTTGATCACTAAATGTTCCTGTGGCCCAAAACACAGACTCCCTGAGTTGATTTTTGTCTTTAAGGGTTGGGCCAGCATGAACTTGCACGCCCCCTACAGGGAGATGCCGACGTTCGGTCCCAGGAGGAGCCTGCAGTTCGTCAGCAGCCTTTCCAGTTTGTGTCGTTCATGGGCATCCAGGACAGTAAGACCTACCGCCTTAGCTCTTCAGTGTGGTATCTCTGTTCCCTCCTTCATTTGACTCCTGAGTACCTTTTTGACTCTTTTTCACCTGAGAGAGTGGGTACCTCATTCTGGTGAGCAGGGCGGGCAGTTGGACTGGTTTTGGTTATGGAGGTGGGACAGGCATTATGTAGTTCACCTGTCTGGAACACGGTTTCCCTCATCTGATTCCACTGGTGCACTGGGGGCTCCAGAACCACCACTGGCCTGTATATGAAAAAGATTTCTCTGCTCCAAATGTATAGGTAGCAAAAGGAAAACTCTAGAAGAGTCTTATTCTGTGAGGTTTACAATTTTGAGGCATCTACAAACACTTTGGGGAGATTATGCTCTTAAGCTCGTTGTGACCCTTTATTCACAGGAATGCCCTCGGCTTTTCCGTCCCTGCAGCTTTGAACCCACTTCCTGTCTCCTTTCAGGTAAACAGCTAAACAAGACCTGCTGTCTGAATGGGGGAACCTGCATGCTGGGGTCCTTTTGCGCCTGCCCTCCCTACTTCTATGGACGGAACTGTGAGCACGATGTTCGCAAAGAGTAAGCCATTCAGTGGGTAGAACTGGAGGGAGAGGAGGGACTAGGTGCTAGAGAAGAGAGAGAAGGAGCCTCATGTGTCCATTCTCAGGAACTGTGGATCTGTGCCCCATGATACCTGGCTGCCCAAGAAGTGTTCCATGTGTAAATGCTGGCACGGCTGGCTTCGCTGCTTTCCTCAGACATTTCTGCCTGGCTGTGGTAAGTGGATGTTCCTTTCTTTTGTCCTCTGGAGTTAGTTAGTTGTCTGTGAGTGCTTAGTTAACAAGGTCTCTCCTTCTACCTCATGGTTGTGTAGAGCCTCTCGGCAGAAGACACCACAGTTCTACTTGTGAAAGCATTGAAGACTCCAGATGGGATAGTCACATTGACATCCTTGATATTTACTCCCTCAGAAATGTAGCTAGTTGTGCTGCCTTTCAGGTGGAGAGTTATTCCAAGTCTATTTGACACCCTTTTATAGTCTGTGAGGAGTCTCTGGGTGACACAAATGGTTAAGTGCTCGCCTGCTAACAAAAAGGTTGTCGGTTTGAATCCACCTAGAGGTGTCTTGGAAGAAAGTCCTGGTGATCTACTTCTGAGAGGTCACAGCCATTGAAAACACTATGGAGCACAGTTCTATTCTGAAACACATGGGGTCATCACCAGTCGGAATCCACTTGATGGCAACTGGTTTGGCTTTTGTTATCAACTGTGCGCTTCTACTGGAGAAAATAAACAAGAAAAGATTTTATGTCTTAAAACTCCAAGAAGTGCTCTCTGGGGTTCCTCTTCTTTGGGCAGGGGTACCCAAACACTCAATTAGTACCCACCCCAACAACAGTGTCAGGGGCACAGAACACCAGTTAATGCCCTTAAATTCCCACCAGAGGCTTGACCCCACTCTTGTCCTTTAGAAACTTTTTCATGAGCTCTAACGTCCCTGCACGACCCTCTTGGTGATTGATCTCAGAATCTTTTGACCTTACTGATTTGAGGAAAATAAAGAAAAGAAGGGCAGGGACCAAGAGGAGCAGATGCTCTTCCATCCCAAACGGAGCCAGATTTCTAGGGCCACCCAAAGCCTGTCATAGTTCTGACTCTTAGGGATGTTAAAAATTGAAAATGTTCAAGCCCAGAAAATAAATGAAAGCAAACACTTCACTGACAACATGGCGGGTCTCCCCACCCAAACCAAGACTGTGTCTTCCATCTGCATTCTCAGTGTCAGGCCCAAGTTATGCGTTGGGTAAGTGTGGGTTGAATGATTGGATGCTTGGGTAGCGTGGGTTTTTTTTCCTGGAACTCGGGGCCCAGAGTATGCTGTCACCTTATCAACAGGGCCTACCAAGTCCTGCCCAACTCCTGCAACTGAAGGCATCACCAGCCATGGTAGGTTAACCCAACCCAGTTGCCATCAAGTTGATTCCAACACACGGCAGCCCCGTGTGCTTACAGAGTAGAACTGTTCCACAGGGTTTTCTTGGCTGTAGTCTGTATAGAAGCAGATCACCAGGCCTTTCTTCCATGGCACTGGTGGGTGGATTTGTTGGGTAGGATATAAGGTGTGAAAGTGAACATTCAGGGAACAGCTAGTTACAGCAGGCCAAGGCAACTTGGTTGAAAGTCTTTTTACGGGGGAGTCCGAATTTCATGTCATTGGTACTGTTGATCCCATAAGCATACTGTACTCATCAAATGTTGGGCCTCAACCAATTTTTGGCTCGTGTAGATATGCCACTTGTTTGGGCAGCAAGATAATGACCAAGTATCCCCACCTTCCAGATGGCCGTGTGATGGATGAGTACCTAGAAGCTTCCAGGACTCCAGAATTAACACCATCTGTATGCACCACTCTTATGCTAGCTGGCCTCTGCCTTTCTACACTCTTCTATTAATTGACTTTTGTGTTTTCTGGAACTACAAGTTTAAATGTCATGGAAATTTCATGGTCGGTAAGGGCTGCCACTCTAATGTTGTCACTGAAAGATGATCATCTGTTAGTTGCCTTGAAATAATGAATACGTTTTGATAATGGTCCCTAACACTTCCTTACTGTGCCCACTACTTTTCTCCTCTGCCTCACCCTCCCTCCTCAAAAACCTACTCTTGAAAAAAAGTCGACCATACTTACTCTGTGCCCAAGTCCTGTGTTTCCTGATACATCTAGCTCTACAAAGGGGTTCATATCAATGTTTTCCTTTAAGCATATGAATTCTGTATTCAGATTATTGAAGGCTAATATAGTATGGAACTGAGGATAATATATTTAATAGAGTTGGTCAAAATCAGTAAAGAGTGTCTTAAAAGAGGGGGAGCTCATACCATCAAGAAAGCAGTGCCGGGAGCAGAGCGCGTCCTTTGAACCGGGGTCCCTGCGCAGAGAAGCTCCTAGTCCAGGGGAACGCTGAAGAGCAGAAGGCCGACAAAGGAAAAAGCCTTCCCCTGGAGCTGACGCCCTGAATTTGGACGTTTAGCCTACTTTGACTGGAGGAAATAAACTTCTCTTCGTTAAAAACAAAAAAAAAAAGAGTATCTTAAAAGAAAAGGAAAGAAAACATCTTTAATGAATAGAGGAGACAGGACTGCTAGAGTAATGGGAATATGTGTGTACCAGAGAGACAGAGTAGAAACGAGGAAGTAAATGGGAGAGAAAGAGTGAAAAAAATAAAGTAGATTACTTGATTGATAATGAGGTAGGTGTAGAGAAGCAAGTTAAAAAGCTAAACTGAAGGGCAAGTTGCCTTCATCTGCAGAAAGTGATGTAAAACAAGCTACATACGACAATGCTCCTTTTTTCTCAAGGCATTGGAAGGAAAATGAAGTCTTCTTGGAAAAAAATTATTATCTAAATTTCCCCAACAAGATTGGCTATTTATGTTTGCTCCTTAATATGCAAGTATTTTAACTGTTACAGAAGATAAGGGAAAATGTTCACAATAAACCAGGTGATAAAACCATACATATTGTAAAGCCCATCTTTAAATATGTTAAATATGTTGTGTATATATATGCACAGTAAAAATCGGAAATAATATTGACCAAAACGTGAACTGTGGTTACTTCTAAGCGGTGCTTTGTGGCGGTGGGTTTTTTTCCCTTCTATGCACATTTGTGTTTTCCAGATTCTCCACAGTGAGGGTGGGTTACATCTATTTTCATATGGAACATGAAGACTGTATCTGGCTTGAAACTGAAGAAGCCAGCCAGAAGAGCTATGAGCTTGAGATGGGTGTGCTGTATATGCTGGGCTGTGAAGGGCAAGATTTCCTTGCATTATTTACATACTGTGGGATCTACAATTTCCATTTTTCCAAAGTAACGCTTTGCAGAGGCCAAGTTCCAAATGGGTGGAGTTTTATGCAGTGCCCAATGGAAAGAGGGTACAATGGGGTAAGCAGGAAGCAGTGAGGTCCACCAGAAATGGTTCAAAATGTGCAGGCAGAGGGACCTAGTGTGCAGTGCTGGTCTGGCTACTTACTGGCAGTGGGGCCCAGTTTCCCAATCCGTGAACCAGGATTAATGCCCACATCAGAGTGTTGTTAGAACTAAATGAAATAACATGTTGCATTTTCTTGTCTTTCTACCTGCCTATTTACCAGCGAGTGTTTAAAAATATTGTTTTTGCCCAGAAATGAAAAATTGAAAAACAGAAGTACTTCCAAATATTGGAAGAAGGCTTCTTCTCTTACACATATGAAGAATCAGTAACCGCGCTCTGGGTAAGGCTGGGACAGTGTTTTCCAAACTTGGGTCATTCACACACCACCTTGGTGAGTTGGTACATCACCTGTGGTTGCTGTTTTTCTTTACATCAACTCATTTTTTAAAATGCTTCGTACTTGTCCAAAGCAATAGCATTTGGGAAGTCCTGGATAATTTACACAAGTCTTGAAATTTAAAAAAAAAAAAAGTTCACCTGTATACCATCTAAGATGAACCAGAGTACTAGCAGAACATTTTGGAAAATGATACTCAAGGGGATGTGATAACTTAGATTCTGTCCTCAGAAGGCTTGCAGGCTACTCCAAACAAAGTTCTTGTGTGGGGACCAATAAAGCCACACCTGGGGTCACCTGTGTTCTACCCTCTGACCTCGTAATTCCATGTAGATGGACAAGCCCTGGTTCACTAGAGACGCTGTCACTGACTTAAAGGCACGACATCAGAGAATACTGCAGCACTTTTACAAAGACCATGTTTAGGAAGAGTTTTTAATGACTTGGGGAAATGCTTATGATACAATGTCAGTTGTGAAAGGTAGAATATATATAGAATGATCTCAACTATGGTAGGAAACCAAAATATCAAAGTGATCCTTTCTGAGTAATGGAATTATGGATAATCTCATTTTCTAAGCTATCTACAAGAACATATAACTAATTTTATCATTGGGAAACAGGTTTTTTTGAAGAACAAAGGCATGATTTATTTATAATTGCGAGATTTCAGATAATTCTAGTGAGGCTCATGGAAGCCATCCTGGGAAAGTGAGACAGTTAGCTTGGTACTGATAACCCTGGTGGCATAGTGGTTAAGTGTTCAGCTGCTAACCAAAAGGTCAGCAGTTTGAATCCACCAGGCGCTCCTATTGGGTTGTTCTGCTGTGTCCTATAGGGTCGCTATGAGTCAGAATTGACTTGACAACAATGAGTTAATACATAATTTAAAAAATGGGTTTGGTTTTTATTTTTTTAATTTTATATTAACTTGTTGCCGTCGAGTCAATTCTGACTTACAGCGGCCCTACAGGACAGAGTCGACTGCTCCATAGGATTCCAAGGCTGTAAATCTTTACAGAAGCAAACTGCTGCATCTTTCTCCTTTGGAGCGACTGATAATTGATATTCATCCCCCTCCTCTCCCCGATCTAGACTTTCTGGCCCTGAACTAGCACCTCTGCTGGTTTATGTGGCTTTCCTGGTGGGGCGACCAGATCCTCATCCCCGAAGGGTGTGAGCCCGTGATCGCCATGTCCTTCTGGGGCTGTGGCTGCCGTACTTGCCCATTTACCATCAAAATAGGGAAGTACCAAGATATGTGCCAGCGGATCACCTGGGCTGAGGCTTTGCACCTCCGCAGCAGCCAGTCACTGGGGGCACTGTCCCAGAGAAGAATGCATCACCTTGGCCTAGGCATTCCCTTCAGCCAAGGGCAAGTCCTAGAGGGACACAGCTGTGAGCCATCAGCAGCCAACACTCTGCTCCATCATCCCCCAGGAAGTCCTGTCTCCATGAGGGCCTTCCTCTCCCACAGGCCGCTGCCTTCTCACACACATTGCCTGGTTCATGCTGCTTCAATAATGATGAATAATTAGCTTCCCTACTCATAACTCCTGTGGTCTATAATTACCCTTATGCCGTATGTTATTTTATGAAACCATATTTATCATTTCACATGTTGCCTCAGGACTTAGCTGGCAGTGTTCCGCACGTAATCTTGCAACAATTGATGCTTAATTGCTTCCTTCCTTTCACAGCTTGGACATTTATCAGGACCCCTGCCCTCCCCAAAGGGAGCCCTGGTGGCGCAGTTGCTAAGCAGTTCGAACCTACCAGTCACTCTGTGGGAGAAAGATGTAGCAGTCTGCTTCTGTAAAGATTTACAGCCTTGGAAACTATGGGGCAGTTCTACTCTGTCCTACAGGGTTGCTATGAGTCAGAATCGACTTGACAGCAGTGGGTTTTCTGGTTTTGCCCTCCCCAAGGACCTAAAACAACCAAAGACAAAACAGGAAGGCAAACAAAACAGTCTGCCTGCCCCACCTTGATCTCCAAGAAGACCTCACATCCACGGTGCCCCACACAGCGGGGACATCACCCCATGCACGTCCCCTTCTCTCACTGGGCTGAAAGCAGGGCAGCAGGAACGTGGTCACTACAGGTCACTACAAACTGCTGGCCAGTGTGGGTAGCCGAGACTTTGCAGGCACCTTGTGTGAGCAAGCAAGAAGAATGCGGTTACATGTGAACTCACTGTTTTGGGGTGGAGTTACCTTTTTTATTAAAAAAAAACTCTCTTAAAAGAAAAATCCAAGGCCCACAAAATCATTTGGCTCTGTATTATCTGTACCAACACTGGAAGAGTAATCAACAGTACTGACTTGTTAAACTACATAGAGGGACACTTTGATTAAAAAATATTAATGATAAATTTAAAAAAACAATTAAAACTGCTCATCATTAAAGAGACCAGCAGACGAAACGAAGGGAGGCCCCCTGGGAGGGCAGCACTGGAGTCAGAACGGAGGGATGAGGAAGGAAAGGGCCAAGGACCAGCCCTGAGGAGCATCAAAGGAGCAGAAGGAAGAAGGAACAGCCCATGAGGAGACCTGAAGGTGGAGGGTGCTCCCAGAGGGTGCCAGCCGTAGTAAGTGTGACAGAGAAGTCAGGAGGAAAACCGACTTCAACCCCAGCTTAATCAGTAGAGGCAGTCACAAGACACCATGGGGAAGCATCCTGGGTCTGCTGGCCACACCCTAGCCACCCCAGGACTGCTGACCTCGCAGACTGGTCAAGGAAAGCAGCAAGGACAACCTCTACGTTTGAAAAGTTAGCATAGACTTTGATAGGCCTAATAAGTGGTCATAACCCTTAAAAATGTAATGCCCATAGTATTTTCTATTTGCAAGGTAGCTTTCAGCAAATGTCTCTAAGTTGTCACTCACCATCCCAAAGCCAAGATTTGGGAGCTGCAGATATCAGTTGGTATAACGCAAAGGACAATACAAAAAAAAAGTCATTGGATCAGAAAAAAAGTTTGAGATGAGTGCTCTTAAGTTCCTGTCTGGGTGGAGCACCCAGGGCTGACACCCTGACTGGGAGGATATGGTCACACCCATCTCCGGCTTGGGTTGGACCCAGCTATGTTTGTCTGGGAGGGAGCAGCATGCACATTATTAAAACGGTCAGGTTGCACAAACCCCTCACCACCAAACAAGCCTCCTGATGACACAAAGCCTGTCCTCCAGGGTATGTTCCCTCCACCCACCCACGTGCAATCAGGCAGGGCTCACGTTAGCCAGCCACTGTTTTTTTTTTTTCAGTAGCGAGTAGTACTGAGAGCTCAAGATCTGGGTGCTAGGTATCTATTCACGGGATCACTGCTTTCAGGCATTCTCAGTGGAAAGAGCTGAGGGTAGGGGGGACACACACAGATATGTTGTTGTTAGGTGTCATCGAGTCGGTTCCAACTCATAGTGACCTTATGTGTAACAGAAGGAAACATTGCCCAGACATGCACCATCCTCACAATCCTTGTTATGTTTGAGCCCACTGTTGAGGCCACTGTGTCAATCCATCTTGTTGAGGGTCTTCCTCTCTTTTGCTGACCCTCTACTTTACCAAGCATGACGTCCACATGCAGATATAGATATCAAAAACAATGAGTGCACACAGATCCATTTCCAATCCAACCCTACAGGGTTGATTCTGGCCTCATTCTTTCCATATTTGTAACTCCCTTTCCCAACAGTGAAATACTTGACTTTCATTACCTTCAGTATACGCATTCATTTGCTCAAACTGAGAATGCTCCCACTGAATCCCCTCATACATCTCTGATCAAGTCCATGACACTTTATCACACTGATTTGTTTCATGTCTGGTTTCTCCACTGGCCTGTAAGTATCCTCAGCACCTGTGTGCTAAATACCGGGGACTTTAGAGCTGTCCAACAAATGCCTAGTAGATGAGGCAGGAAGGAAAAAAGGAAGAAAGTAGGACTTCATACCAGTTTGAACCAGTTCAGTCATGGCCAATGAAATGAAATCGGAACAGACATGATTTTTTTTTTTTTTTTTTTTTTGGACACTTTAAAGTTTACAGTGCAAATTAGTTTCTCATTCAAAAATTTATACACAAATTGTTTGTGGCATTGGTCAGACTCGAATTTTTACAATTTGGGTGATCTGGAATGATAACTGGAGCTGGAAAAATTACAGGTCAAAGCCCTGGAATGAGAGACTCAAAAGTGGTGTAGTGAGCCCTTTCAGGAGCCTGATGCCTGAGACTGGATTATTGCCAGGACTGTGGATGGCCATCATCTTTGAATGGGGCACCGCTGTTTCCAACTCTGCTCAAAATCCAGCAGACAAGAAATTTGGTTGCTATGCAACGTGTATGCTGCCCTTGTTTTCTAAGAGGGTGATAAGGTTTCTAGCAGAGTTTTGACTCATAATTTTTCCCATTCCAGTTATCATTCCAGTTCACTCAAATTTTAAAAATTCAGTTTTGTTCTGATTTCACTTCCTTGGCCATGACTGAACCAGGAAGAATCAATTCAAAGCCCTGGAAGAAAGGAAGGGAAGGAGGAAGAAGGGGAAGAAGGCAGGCAAGGAGCCCATTTCCTTATCTTCTCCTTTCTCATTAACAGCAATACTTTGACACTCTTTCAAGATAATTAGCACTTCTTGGGATCACCCCCCACGTCCCCACACAGAGGGAAGATGATAAAGAAAGGAAGAATCCTGAGACCAGAAGAACTACATGGTGCCCAGCTATCGCTACCGAATATTCTGATCAGGGCCACAATAGATGGATACTAACAGAATGAGGGAAATGCATGGAACAGAACTCAAATTCTTGAGAAGTCCAGACTTAACTGGACCAGTTGAGACTAGAGGACTCCCCAAGACTATCACCCTGAGATACTCCTTAAACCCTAAATCTAAATTATCCCTTGTGGTCACCTTTCAGCCAAATAACATACTGGCTTATAAAATAAAGAATATCACTTATGAGCAATGAGTTCCTTTAAAAAGTCATCTATACGAGACCAAATGGTCAAAAATTCTAAAGCAAAGATGAGAAGTTTAGGGGGCAGGGAAACTAGAGTACTGGAAATGATCCAACCAGAATGGAATGAATGAGAATGATGACACACTGTAAAAAATGTAACTAATATCACTGAATAATTTGTGTGGAAATTGTTAAGTGGAAACCCAATTTGCTGTGTAAACTTTTACCTTAAACACAACAAAATAGTCCTAAAAAAGAAAAGAAAGGAAGAACAAGGCAGAGTATGATCTGACCAAAGGCAATGGCCTCCTCAGCGCAGTCCAGCTCCCCTTCAGGTGACCCTTCACATGCACACACACATACCCACACACATACACACACACACATGCACACCCACACCAGGCACACATATTCTGGTTACCCAACAGTCAAAACACCTTCCAGGGGTCTCTATGCTTCCCTGTAAAGTTGGCCAGCCCCACCCCTCATGTCAACCCCAACCTGAAAAAGAAATGGAGAAAGGAAAGCAGAAGAGGAAGGTCACGTTATTCTCCTAAGTGATACAGGACTTCTAAGCTACACAGTTATTTCTTATGCTGAATATATGATGTAAATTAATCCTTCACAGATTAGCCACAGTTCAGTACTGGGAGACCTCCAGAGCAGATACCACCACTAGAAATCAAAAGACAAATGGGAAGTTATGTAATCCCCAATCATTCAGTGTTTTTTGTGGGGGAACAAAAGACAAGAGCTATGGACTGGACAAATCAGCACGTAATCAATGTCAATTAGAAAATTTGACATCAATTATTAGAGGATTTTATCTTCCAAAAAGTCAAAACCGACATCTTGGGTTTACTGGATCCAGCCTACCAAATAAAAAACCACATGCTACAAACAGAACATAAAAGCTCATTCGGAGTTGTGAAAAGCAGGAAGTCAATTTTTTTTTTGAATACTTGGAGATATTGGGAAAAGATGCTTTCTTTTAAAGTGTGTCCTGTGACATCTGGTTGTGCATATGCACCAGTTACAAAGTAGAAATGTTGAAAGCCCCACCAGACGAAAGATTGCCGAGCTAGATCCTTTGCATAAGACCCTTCCCTTGAAACTTGAAGGATCTCTCCATTTAGGGTTGTTGACAGCAGAACACCACCTGTTCTTCGACTTTGCTCCAGCTTAGCCCAGGCACAGCCTAGCCAAGGACCTCTGTTGCCCCAAGGCCAAGTTAACTCTCTGTGGGCAGGGGAAGAAGGAGGGGAAGCCACAAAGGGAAATAACGACCAATTGCTTTGCAACTCATGAGCTATGAAAAGCCCAGAGTGAGAATCACTCAGTGATAGCAGTTGGTGAGGCTCCCTCCTGTACCTTCCCGCCGATCCCTCAATCCCTCGATTCCTGTCTTTCCCTCCAGCCGGGACACACCTGGAAGCTCATCCTTTTCTCAGTGGGAGTCACACAGAGCAACTCTTTGGATCTGGTTCTGAATTCAGCTGTGCCTCATCTCATTTGTAAGGAGAGGAGATAACAGCTGCCTGGTGCACACTGGTCCCCTGGGCCAGCAAACACACCCAGCTTGCAGATCTGGAAAGATCCTATCCCTCCCACCCAGGTGACCACGTTCCCAGTTCCCAGCCTCACCTCAACTAGAAACTGCAGGGCGGGCAGAGCAGACGTTCTTCCAGATGGATGTGGCTCTTCCCCTGACTCTGTCCATCACTGGGGCAGGTGCTCTTGCTATGAGGTGAGTTGACCTAATGGTCCGTTTTATAAATGGCCAGAAGGAAGCTCAGAGCATAAATAAAGAGACTGATATATTCACACATACATACACATATGCGTGCATGCTCCTGAAAATCATATCAGCTCAGGCAGTTTCTGCTCTTTATTAGAGTGCCGGTTTCCCCTTTGAAACTGTATGCAGCCAAGAGAGCCCCCTTCCGGGCAGAGAGGGAGGGAAACCCTCCTTCTTAGATGAGGCCTTCTCTGGGAAGAGAAGCAGTGGTGAGAAAGAAGGGCCACTTGAGAGGGTGTGGGGAAGCAGGGGACCACAGAGGTGCCTTCTCAACCTGCCAAGGGCTGGCCCATTCTAACCTTGCTCTTTTTCCCAGCAGGTTGAGTTTGGACTCCAGCAGCCTAAAGGCAAATCTCAGTCCCATGAATTACTAGCAAATCACCTAACAGCCCTGAGTCTTGGTTTGCTCATGGATAGAACAAGGGCATGGGTGGGGCTATTGGTTTTATTCTCCCCAGCCTGGTGCCTGGAATGTAAATGGTGCTCGATAAATATTTTGAAAGGGAGTGGGGGGAATGTCCCACCACTGTGCCGTTGTTGTTAGCTGCCACGGAGAAGTCCCCTGATTCATGGCAATCCCGCGCAAAATGGAATGACACGCTGCCGGGTCCTGCACCATCCCTATGAGCGGCTGTGGATCTGACCATTGTCATTCACAGGGTTTTCACAGGCTGGTTTTCGGAAGTAGATGGCCAGACCTTGTTTCCTAGCCCATCGTACGCCAAAGAATGAAATATCCCTGAAACTTTCTCTGAATGTTTCAAGGATATTTCATTCTTTGGCGCTCTTGCCTAAAAACAATGTTCAAGCCCACAGGCGCAGCAGGTAGAAGGGTTTGTTCTTCCCCAAACTGACGGTGACTTGATGGTTTGTGAAGAGCAGGCCCCACATCTGGCTTCCTGTCCACAAGGCAAGTCTGTGGGGCAGCTCCGTGAGCCTCTCCTCACAGCTGGAGGCCGGGGGACCAGCCATCTATGTGGGAGTCCACTCTCTGGCTCCAGCTGACATCTTCAGACCTGCCAGGAGAGAAGCCCTGTGTCCCGGAGTCTTAACAGCCAGCTGCTCCTTCCTGAATGTGGCAACTTTGACTATGGGCTCTGCCCACACTGATGTTTGGGCCTTCCCTCAAGGAGGGCTCTTCCTCATCATTTGAGGTCGACTGAAGTGTCGCCTTTTCAGAGACCCCGACTGCACTGACTAAGGTCACCCCTCCCAGGTACCATCCATCACGAGATCTTGTTTTTGTTCATAGCATCACTATATGAAGTCACCTTACTTCCTTGAAAGCCCATGAGGGCTGAGGGCTGTGTGTCTGGTTTACTGCTGTGTCTAGAAAAATGCTCAGCACGTAGTAGGCGATCAACAAATAGCTGTTCAAAGAGTCAGTGAAGGAGCCCGGCCTTACATTGTTATATTTAAAGGTTTCGTTTTAATAGCTCTTACTTCCTCAGCCAGTCTTTCAGCTGCCGCTGGCTTATTCATCTACAGTATCAGTGTTAGAGCTGCTGACCCCACGAGACCCTCAGGAAGCTGAAGGGGGTAAGCAGGTGGTCTAAGGTCACACACAGCGTCACCGAGGTACATGTCTTCCCAAACCAAAAACCAAACCAGTTGCCTTCAAGTCAATTCCGGCTCATGGCAACCTCATGTGTGCAGAATAGAACTGTGTTCCATAGGGTTTTTATGGCTGTGGCCTCTCGCAAGCAGATCGCCAGGCCTTTCTTCCAAGGTGCCTCTAGATAGGTTTGAACCGCCAACCTTTCAGTTAGTTGTCAAGTGCTTAACTATTTGCATCACCCAGGGATAAATTTCCCACAGTTGCTGTCATTACAACTGTACAGCAATGACTGGGTGTCCTCCAAGTTCAGCTGTACCCAGGAGAGGTCTCAAGTCAGGTGAGGGAGTAAGGAGGTCCAGTCAACCTTGAGCTGTCCCTGGAGAGTGGGGGGTGGGGAGGGGAGGTCTACGCTCTGGAGTCAGACACAGCTGGTTCGTTCTGCCTGCTGCTTTGTGGAGCTGAGTGACTCAGAGCAACGCCCTGAGCTGCTTTCTTTCCCTGCGAGAAGGAGAGGAAAGGGGTGGAAAGGGGTGGAAAGTGCCTGGCATTGCAGCAGATCCTTGGTCTTCACTGCACATAAACCAGTCTTTAACATGCAAATGTCTGAATAAAAGCTGTGGTAAGAAGATCCGATCCGTACCTCTCTGGAGGCATGTAGTCACCAACAGGCCAGGCAATGGTGTTACCGAGTGCAGCGGGTTCGCCACTGGTACTCTCGTTAAGAATAACTAAGAGTCAAGTGGATTTACAGCAAGGCATAGTTTAGTACTCACAGTGAGTAAGGAGACAGTGGGGTGACTGTCAAAGCACTGTCTCCCCGGACAAAGGGCTGGAGGAACTTTTATATTACACAGGACAGGGGAAGTCATACATATTCATTAATTTCATACATATTCAAAAAGGGGTCAGGCTAGGACTTGGCACGGAAGTGGCTGATGGACTTCTCGATTCTTAAATGGGCTCAGTCACCTATCGATGATGTATGTCTGGTGACTTTGGTTCCTTGGCATGGGTCTTTTGGGTCCTAGGCAATGCTTGTTATGGGATGGGGCCATCTGACGGTCAGCTTGGTCTCTTACAGCATGCCCAGGAGTCTAGTTTTAATTGGTTGATCTGAAAGACAGCTGAAACTGGAAAGATCAGGAGGAAGCAGACAACATTAACACTATTCTTCTTCTAGAAAATTTTTAACTGACATAACTTGTTGTTTAAGGCTTTTTCTGTCCCAGGTCTCAATGGTACTGGATTAGAGTTTTGAATCTGTATTGCCTTGTGTGGAAATTTTCTTAGCAAGGCAGACCCCATCTAGCACTTGCCATCCATTCAATCCCAACTCAGAGCAACTCTATAGGACAGAGTAGAACCGCCCTATAGGGTCTCCTAGGTGGTGCAATGGTTAAAGCGCTCAGCTGCTAACCGAAATGTCATGATTCGAACCCACCAGCTCCTCTGCAGGAGAAAGATGTGGCAGTCTGCTTCCGTAAAGATTTACAGCCTTGGAAACCATACGGGGCAGTGCTACTCTGTCCTATAGGGTAGCTGAGTCAGAATCGACTCAATGGCAATGGGTTTGGTTTTTGGTTTTGGTTTTTTAATTTTTGTGGAAGCAGACTGCCACATGTGTCTCCCGAGAAGTGGCACTTAACCACTGCGCCGCCAGGGCTCCTTGTAAACCCACCCTATCTAAATCCCCCCAAAACAAACTCATTGCCGTAGAGTAGATTCTGACTCATAGCAACCCTACAGAAACCCTGAATTAATTATGGGATTCAATGTGGAGGCAACCCAGTGGGCACACATGTGGGCAGAGCTTAATTACCTCTCTAGATCTCACTTTCCTTGTCTTTGCAATGGGGACAATATTAATACCCATATTCAAAGGGTTCACGTGAGGATGATGGGAGAGTGCAGGGGCCCTGCTGGACTCTGCATCCTGCACGTAGCAAGGGCCCGCTGCACTGGACCTGCCAGATTGTTTAGTTTGCCCAAATGTTTTGGCGGTGGCTGGACTGGATGCTACAAAACCACTCCCCTACACAGTGCCGCTGCATGAGACTGGGCAGCTATTCTGGCCTCCTGGCCTCTGTCAGCAGTCCTGGTGCTACAGTGGTTAAGAGCTCAGCTGCTAACCAAAAGGTTGGCAGTTCAAGTCCACCAACTGCTACTTGGAAACCCTGTGGGGCAGTTCCACTCTGTCCTATAGGGTGGCTATAAGTTGGAATTGAATCGACGGCAACAGGTTTGGTTTCTTCTGGTTTCACCTCAGCTTCCAGAACCCAGACTGTATATTCTCAGGACTACTCCAGGCTATTTTTCTTATGATGTAAGCACGGACTTCTTACACTGTTTACTTTTTACTTGGTGTGGGTTCACTAAACTCTGATATTATCGCCTTCATGCCCCCAACTTCTCTCACTGGAATTTTTCATTCTTATAACACCTTTCTCCCCCGTTTGTTTGGAAGATCAAGATGGTACTGTAGCCCTCAAAAAACTGTGTCAGCTCCCTGACTACCCCTCACTCAAAGCAGTTGGCACTTGGCCCGACTTACAGCCATCTTCTAGTTTCTTTGACCCCATGACGACTCCTTCAAGATGCCTCGTAAACGTGAACTAGAAGGCGGTCTGCTGGCAAGTGCGTTTTAAGATTTCTTTCTCCTTCCCCGGTCAGGGCTGCCAGTTTCTGCATCCACAGGTCTCTGCTGCCCCCTTGCTTCCTGCCATTGAATGAGCAGGCAGCAAAACCCCAAGCGGCTGTTTCACTGCCTGGACTAACTCCAGCACCCAAAGAATACACCCTCTGCTGCGCCTGGACCTGGAGGCAGGCAAACCCTGCCCCTGCCCTTGTAGTTGTGCCTTTTCTAAAATGTCATGTCGATGGAATCATACAGTCTGTAGCCTTTTGAGACCGGTTTCTTCCAATAGCCACCCATCTATTGTGGGCGTACTCTGCCAGGAACTTTGCTAGAAAACTCTTACATACACGATTCCATTTGACAGTTTCAATCACACTGTCGTTGTTATTGTTAGTTGCCACGGAGTCAGCTTTGACTCAGGTGAAGCACTGCCCAGGTCCTGTGCCATCTTCATGATCATTGGTATGTTTGAGTCCATTGTTACTGCTGTTGGGTCAATGCATCTCATTGGGAGTTTCCCTCATTTTTTTGCTGTCAGTTTGTCGTACTGTGTTTGCATGTTGCTATGACGCTGGAAGCTATGCCACTAGTATTTCAAATACCAGCAGGGTCACTCAGGGTGGACAGGTTTCGGGAGAGCTTCCAGACTAAGGCAGACTAAGAAGAAAGGCCTGGCAACCTACTTCTAAAAATCAGCCAATAAAAACCTTATGGATCACAACGGAATCACAGTGTTAGGTGACTACTATTATCTCCATAATAGTACACAAGAGGAAAATGAGGCTCAGAGAGGGTAAACAATCTGCCCAAGGCCACGCATCTGGCAGGTGGGTTCAGATTCTAACACTGACTCCACACACCAGACTCTTAAAGTGCGTGCTATGTTATACCTCAACCCCCTCCCACCAGCCCAGTCCCATCCAAGAAATGTGGGGCTTTTGATCAAATGAAATCTATTTTTTTTTTTAATTGTGCTTTAGGTGAAATTTTACAGAGCAAATTAGTTTCTCATTAACCAATGAATCCACATATTGTTTTGTGACATTGGCTGCCAACCCCGCGATGTGTCAACACTCTCCCCTTCTCGACCTCGGGTTCCCCATTTCCATTCGCCCAGCTTTCCTGTGCCTTCCTTCCTGCTTGTCTTTGCTTTTGGGCAAGTGTGCCCATTTAATCACCTATCATGGTTGAACTACGTGTGTTAATGTTTGTTTTATACGCCTGTCTAATCTTTGGCCGGAGGGTGTATTTTTTGTTTTTGTTTTTAATCTAACAAACATTTAGTAGAAAAACATGCTTGTTATGTACAAAGCATTGTCCTAGCTTCCAGGGGCTAATACACGAACATGCACAGGACGTAACCCCTATAGACCGTGGTGCCCACAACCTGGAGGTAGAGACAGGCAACTGCACAAAGGGAAAAACTCAGAGGGGAGGCGTGGAGGAAACTGGAAATAATTACAGTCAAGGTTTACACCTGAGTCAATAGTATTATTGCCCTGTGGGGTTTAAATTCCCATTTTATTTAGCTGGCCAGGTACAGCTAATCTCATCACTGCAGGGACCAGACCTTTCCCAGAAAGTCCTCGCAGACCTGGGGGATGGAGAACAGATACTCCCTGGTATGTTGGTCTGTGGATGTTCAGGCACTACTGATGGGAATGGTGCTGGTGAACCTGGCCTTAACCTTGCGTATTCATGAGACAGACATGAAATATAGACCGAGGTCGGCCCTAACAGTCTCTCGCACTGGGTGACTTTCTATCCCCATCTCACTGTCTTTTAATATTTGGGAAACGCCTTCTTTCTGAATTTAGAAGGAAGTAGCTAGAAGAAGTCAAAGGGACTTTTGCAGTGAAAACTCAGTCTCAATTGATTTAGCAATATGACAACAGCAGAAAGTCTTGGAGACAAAACCGCCCTGATACTCTGAAGACAAAAAAAAAAAATTACTTTTCTTTGACTTTGTGGCTTTTCTCCAATTTGGACTCTGGAATTATGCCAATTCATTCACTGCATCGACACACGCTTCAAGTGGCTTTCACGTCAGGCACAAGGCTGGGCATTTATGGGTGTGTCCCTGAGGGCTGACGTGAGGATTGTTGTTGTTGGGTGCCTTCAAGTTGATTTTGACTCATAGTGACCTTACATGACAGAATAGAACTACTCCATAGCATTTTCTAGGCTGTAAATCTCTATGGGAGCAGATCATCAGGTCTTCCTCCTGTGGAGTAGCTGGGTGGGTTTGAACCTCCAAACTTTCGGTTAGCAGCAGAGCACTTAACCGTTGCGCCGCTAGGGCTCCTTGACGTGAGGATTAGATGAGTTCATTCATATAAAGAGTGAGAACAGTGATTGGCCTGTAATACATGCTCTATAAATGTCATTGTCACTGAGCCCTTTGAGAATTTGAGGAAACTGTGGACATTCTTTCTAGAAAGAGATGCACATATAAATGAATGCACGTACTGGGGTTTGCGTATATTCAGAGGGTCCATGGACCCCCTGAAGCCTGTTCATGGCCCATGGACCTCAGGTTAAGAACACTCCTTGGAATCATTGTGTATTCAAGGTGGAGATGACCTTAAAACCCCTCATTTCACAGATGAATGAAAGGAGAACTCAGAAAGGTAAGTGATTTTCCAAGGCCTCAAGGTCTGACAGAGACAGAGCAGGTCTTAACTTGGCCTCTAGAATCTTTCAGTCTCCCCAGGTTGCTCCCTGATCACCAGTTAACACCATAACCCATCAGGAGTGGAGTTCGACCCCGGGATACACAGCCAGGAGGCTGCTGGCATCAGAAGCAGAGTCCTGACAAGGAAGGGGGAAGCCCTCAGATCCCACAGCAAGTGTCACCATGGTCCAGCAGCAGCCCTGGCTGTGTGCTCTGGTCGCTCACACATTACTCTTCACCCCAGCCATGGGGCGGCAGCCCACACCATGACCTGCACATGTTTGCTCTCCCACTGCATCCTGTGTAACAGAGTGGAACAGGAGTCCCACCACGGTGTCACCTCAGCCCCACCCCTTCCCCATGTAGCCAACCTCGAGGGCTGGCCATGGGCAGCCTCGGCCCTTCCCAAGCTGTATCCCTTGAAGCCTAAGGATCTGGCTGGCCAGACGTGACTGGACTCAGCAGCCTTGTTCTTAGCGTATCTGGAAGGACGTCAAAAAGTGCCCTGCCCAAAAGCATCTTCCCTCTGGCACTGCCGGGGTATCTTCTCCGTCCTTATTTTTCTTCAGAGAATTACAGGGAAGGCTCTG
Source organism: Dugong dugon (assembly GCA_030035585.1). Classification (NCBI taxonomy): domain Eukaryota; kingdom Metazoa; phylum Chordata; class Mammalia; order Sirenia; family Dugongidae; genus Dugong; species Dugong dugon. The sequence goes on along the minus strand of CM057481.1, from coordinate 20,823,112 downwards.
GTTAAACTGCCCATGTAATCCAGGGCGGCTCACTGACGGGTATCCACCTCACCAGCCAGAACATGGATCAGCTTCATAAACAGGTTGCAAAAGGTCAGGCTAAGAAAGACACAGCCCCAGCCCCTGCCAATTTCACAACTCATCTTTTGCAATGCGTGATTTTAAATGAGGCTCTGGAAGATAAATCACCAGGGAGGCATACTTCCAATTCTCTATGGAGCTTGGCATCACCAGGTGGCCTGGTCTCCCCGGCACTCTTGAAAACTCCAGAAGAAGCAGGGAGGCTCTGTTCAGGCTTGCACAGGATGCTTCTTGGAGCAGCTCCAGATACGGGACCAGAATCAGTTGCAGTCTGCAGTGGGCAGGGGTCTGGGCCACTTGGGAAACAAGGTCTGTGGGTCTGAGATTCTGGCTGAGCCCATCTGTCAAGCCCTGTCCTGCCTCTGACCACACTGCCCAGCACCCACGGGTCTGCTCACCTCCAGACCTCCTCCTTCCCTGCTGACCTGATCTCTCCTCTGCAGCAGGGAGCATCATCGTCCAGGGGATTTCCCACGATTATCTTCTGGCTTTTGTTATACTGGTCACACTCCTCGCTTTCCTTATCCTTGCTGATAAGACGATAATCTCATCAATAATGAGGTTGATATCTCATTAAATTAGATAATGCACTTGAAAGCACTTTGTAAACTAAAATGTGTCCTACAAAATCAGTATTAAATCTTTAGCTTTGCAGGATCGCCATGGTCAGTCAGGACTCCTGACCTCTCCATTAGATAGAGAGGAGCCTGGAAGTAAGGAGTCGGGATCAAGGAACTGCTGGCAGGGGGTGGGGGAAATGAGGGATGCTCAAATGCTTCCCAGTTAACAGTCCCCCATGGGTCCTGGTGAAGGAGGTACGTACGTTGTTGGTGTAAGGTGCTGTCAAGTGGAGTTTTGACTCATAGTGATCCCACGTGACAGAGCAGAACTGCCCCATTGGGTTTTCTAGGCTGTAATCTTTACAGAAGCAGATCGCCAGGTCTTTCTCCCGAGGAGTCACTGGGTGAGTTCGAACAGCCAACTTTTCAGTTAGCAACCGAGCACTTAACCATACATAAATATTAGTTTCATCTTCCCCTTCCACCTACCCTAAGAAATTAGTCTCCTATGCTTAAATGTGAACATTCCCTCTTTTTATTTTTTTAAATGCCTGACTAGGAAGTGATAGGATAACAAATATGTCATGTGTCAAGCAAGTATCATGCCGTCCTGGAGGAACCAGAGCTCACCCTTGAAGCATGGAATACGAAGGTCTCTATTATGTTAATAGAAAGCTGCATAGAAAGCTGCCACCAACCATGGGAAGGCCAGTCCTGGTACCAGCAGCTTATTCTAGAGAACAGATGGAGTGAAGGCTGGAGACACCATGTGACCCATATAAACACTTTGTTGTTGTTAGGTGCCATCAAGTCAATTCCAACTCAAAGCGACCCCATGTGACAGCACAGAGCTGCCCCATAGTCTTTACAGAAGCCAATAGCCAGGTCTTTTCTCCCTTGGAGCCACTGAGTGGGTTCTAACTACCAACCTTTCAGTTAGCAGCTGTTCGCTTAACTATTCTGCCACCAGGGATCCTTATAAATATTTTAGGTGTCCCAAAATTGACATCAGTAACAGTTTGGAATCAGCTAAAGAAATCTATCAGCACCCATGATTTTTGCCTTACTGACCTTAAACTTGGCCATGAAAGATCTAAGTGTTGTTCAAGGGTAGTACGTCTCAATGGTAAATGAAAGAATCTTTGGCGAGGGTCTTCTCAAAACCCCATCACAGGGGCACCACCGAGGCACAGAGGTAACCCTTTCATGGGAGCATGGCCAAGCCCACAGTGTTTCCTGCCAGCCCTTTTCTAACCAATGACTGATTTCATAACTTCTTCCACTTCCATTCAGCCCGCAAACTCAGTAAGTCTGCCCCTCTTGCTTATAAATGAGGTGTTTTCCAAAGCTGCATTTGTGAATCTGCTGGCTGGACTGGTTCCTACTTTCCTGGAGCTGAATTGCTTCTTGATGGTTAGGATTCCTGGTTTGCAGAGTGGTCTCACTGACTGGATTTTCCTTGGCCCATATGGTGAAGGATTTTTAAACCTAGATTGTTCTCTTCCACGGGGCGATCCTCTTTTCATGCTATTTATTCAGTCTCTTCCCCTGTCTCCCACCGCCACATCTAATAATTCTGCTATCAGAGCCAACAGTGTGTGCTATGCTGAATGCAAACATCTCAGGATTCTGTTGGGCCTCGGCAACCCCTGGAATTTTCCTTCACCATTCTGGGACGACCCACGTTCAAAAATCATAGCAGCACTGATACCTCATTTCAAAGAAAAGAGAGAGAAGAACGGCTCTGTCTGTAGAACAACAAAAACAACAACAATAATAATAGAAGCAACAGTGCCTCAGTCTCCTCTGGGCCAGGAGCAATGCAGAGAGAGGGTGGGGCAAAGCAGCTTTATTTTCCAAATGCTTATTCCAGTGGACGTTTCACTAGGCATCTCCTTGGGCTGTGGTTCCTACTTCTCTTCTGTCCTCCCAGGAACTGCTTCTGCCACACAGCTCTTGCACCTGTCCCACGGGGCCAGGCAGAGTCCAAGGAGGAAGTCGCTGAAACTCTCAACTCAGAAAATGTCTTGTGTCAACCATATTGGGCTGTCTCAGGAGTCAATGTGACTAGAAACCAACCAAGCAGCACCAGGCTCTCCAGCGTCCCCATAACTCACTTTAGAAAGCCCAGGACATAGTCCCCGAGAGGGCTTGGACACAGAGACTCCTCCACAGCACTGAACACACCCAGCACCCACATCTTGGCTTATCAACACCTTTCTCTACTAACAGAGTCAGGGCTCCTTGGAGAAAAATTTGGTTCCAAGCCTGGAGCAGATGAGCCTGGAATATCTTGTGCCGAAAAGTAAAGAAGTGCTCAGAGAATGATGGGAACGTGTCAAAAGTCACAGAACAGGCTCCTACTGGCCAAATCTAGGACAATTTCATCATCAAAATTAAAAATGATAGTAATAGACTATAATTCATTGAATAAAGTAAGAATCCTTGAGTCTATACTGATAATAAACAGATATTTCAAGAAGTAGATTGCTAGATGAAAACAGAAAGCTCATCTTCCCTGTAGAATGACAGCTAATAAAGATAAAAGGAAAATGGAGTTAGAAAATCACTACTTGGGTTCAAATCTCCATCTGCCACTTACTATCAGTGAGACCTCAGGTAAGAGACTTACCTTTTTGTGCCTCAGTTTTTCCCTCTGTGAAACAGGATGATAGCGGTAGTCTCGTCATAGGATCGTTGTGTATGTAAATCTTAGAACAGTACCAGTCACCTACAAAGAGTTAATAAGTGTTAGCTGTTATTTACAGTACTAATAAAAATAATTGTTATTATAGCTCTCTACAAGTTTTATCAAGGAGCCCTGGTGGCACAATGGTTAAGCACTCAGCTGCTAACCAGAAGGTTGGCAGTTCAAACTCACCCAGGAGCTTTGCAGGAGAAAGACCTGGTAATCTGCTTCTGTAAAAATTACAGCTTAGAAAACCCTATGGGAAGTTCTACCCTGTCATATGGGGTCACTATGAATTAAAATCAATTCGAGAGCACCGATTAAGACCAACAACAGGTTTTATCATTCCCATTTTACAATAAAGAAACTGAGACACAGCAAAATTAACTAGTGTGGGCCAGTTAGTGGCAGAGCTGAGGTACAGGCTCAGAGCCTCAAAGGTCATGCCCAACATCCCTATCTGAGTGTGTGTGTGTGGCACCAGAAAAAGGAGAAAAAAATTCAGCAAGTAGAGGAAAGGAAAAAGGATAAATTCTATCCTAGCAAAAAAGTATGTCAAAGAGCATCTCAACTGATTTAAACTACAAAGGAAATTTATTTTCAGACTTAATGTGAATTCCTAAGGTCAAGAGCCCTGAGGGCCAGTGAATTCAGTAGCTCAGCAATGCCATGAATAGCATTTTATGGGATTTTCTATCTTTCTCCTCGGCCAGTCTTTTTTTGTGTGTGTGTTTTTGATGAAAGTTTACGGAGGAAATTACATTCTCATTTAACAATTTCTATACATATTATTCAGTGACATTGGTGACATTTTCACAATATATCAGCATTCTCGTTATTTCCATTCTTGTTGTTCTGTTTCTGTTAATCTAGCTTCCCTGTCCCCCGTTGCCTTCTCATCTTTGTTCTAGGGTAAATGTTTACCATTTGGTTTCATCTAGATGATTGTTTTGAGGAGCACAGTACTCTCGGGTGATATTATTTATTTTACGGGCCAATCTGTCATTTGGCTGAAAGGTGACCTCTGGGAGTGGTCTGAGTTCCAAGTTTAAACAGTATCTCGGGGCGATAGTCTCAGGGGCTCATCCAGTCTCTACCGGTCCAATAAGTCTGGACTTTCTTTTTAGGAATTTGTCTACTCAGCCAGTCTTGATAATGGTTTAGCCCTTGTCTTGGTTCCAGCATAACTACATGATTCCAGGGATCACATGGAGACACAACAAAATCCAAGGGAAGAAGAAAACTACTGCCAACTCATTGTTTTTTTTAAGAAAGAGAAACCTTAACCAGGACTTCTCACCCCAAGAGACACCACCTCTCACCTCATTTGTTAGAATTATGTCACATGCCTGTGAGGTAGCATGATTGGCTCGATGAAGCACAGGGCTCCATGGAGAAGGGTGGATATCCAAGCAAAACTGAGGCTCAGTCACAAAAAAAAAAAAAAAATTGGTAGTGGCTATATAGTAAGTAATCAACAGCTCTGCTATGGTTGGTAAAAAGATCTCGTGGTGTCCCTGGGTGGTACAAATGGTTAACGCACTCGGCCGCTAACTGAAAGGTTGGAGTACACCCAGAGGCACCTTGGAGGAAAAGCCTGGTGATCTACTTAAGAAAAATCCGCTGTTGAAAACCCTATGGAGTATAATTCTACTCTGATACACATGAGGTTGCCATGAGTCGGGATCGACTCAACAGCAACTGATATTGGTACCCACCATGGTAAGCCGTAAGCACCCTCCACCCCTTTGACATTCTCTTATCAACAGGCAAGGCAGTAGTTTAAGGACTAAGCCACAACACAAATCTTACAAAGGTTTAGCAGGATAGACTTAGTTTTTGACAATTGTATTTGATAAACACATGTATCAGTCAGAACAGGCTGGGTTATGATGCCGTAACAGACAACACCAAAATTTCTGAAACAACTGTGGTCATTTATTGCTCATTCCAAAAGCTCACCACAGATGCAGGCAATTGTCCAGGACAGCTGTCCTCCAAGGTCACACTCAACATTCCAGGCTTATGCAGTCTTCTGGCATTTCTGTCTCAACCTGAGGTTTTGGGGTCCACAGCGCATGAGTGGCAAATATGGAGACTCTCACACCAGCTCTTAAGCGCTTTGTCCTGAAAGTGACACACGTTATGTCCTTTCCAGGCCTTTGGCTAGAACTAGTCACATGGCTCTGCCCAACTGCAGGGAAAATTGTTAACAAAGTCATCCACGTATCCAGAAAAGGGAGGCCAACAGAAATTTCAGTGGGTACTGGGAAATTTAAGGAGCCCTGGTGGCGCAACGACTAAGTACTTGGCTGCTAACCAAAAGGTTGGTGGTTCAAACCCACCCAGCAATTCTGTGGAAGAAAGATCTGTTGATCTGCTTCCATAAAGATTACAGCCACAATAATGCTATGAGGCAGTTCTACTCTGTCACATGGGGTCGCTGTGAGTTCAAATCAACTCAAGGACACCCAACAACAACGACACTGGGAAAATCAACCAGTACCTCATTCAGGAAGATGCCAAGAAGGACTCCTGCTCCAGCCAGGTCTGGGCATCAGCCAGGATGGGCTGGACAAGGAGCCTGCCCACTTCCTTCATCACAACTCCTTCCTCTAATTGAAAAAAAAAAAAAAGTTGCCATCAGGTTGATTCTGGCTCATGTCAACCCCATGTGTGTCAGAGTTGAACTGTGCTCCATAGGGTTTTCAACGGCTGATTTTTTGGAACTAGATCGCCAGGGCTTTCTTCCAAGGTGCCTCTGGGTGGACTTGAATCTCCAACCTTTTGGTTAGCATCCAAATGCATTAAGAATTTGCACCACCTTGGGACTCCCCTCCTCTAGTGGGACCCCCTACAATTCAGAAGGAGCTTAGTTCTGGTGGCGAATAGCTTGGGCTAATCAGAATAATTTGAAATGAAGCATTAAAGTAACAAATGCAAAACTTCACAAAAATAAAAAAACCACAAACATAGGTGGAAGCATGCTAACTTAGGAACATAGTTGTACCCTGTTATCACCCAGCCCACCCTCCCCAAGCTGTGAGGTTTGTTAAATACACAGCTCCTCTCCCTCCCTCACTATACTGACCATAAACCCTGAGCGTAAAAGGATAGGTCAGCAGCAGTTTTGTGCTCGTGACCTTGGCTAGGGAGGCTCCCACATTCAGAATCTATCAGGGGCCCCTCAAAGAGAAATGTCATCAGTCTCTGAAGTCTTCTGAAACTTCTCAGAGAAGGTCTGCAGAGAACATGGATTCAGGACACATCCTCCTTCTAAATACGATGTGGGGCTTTATTCTGATTGAGAATCTGGTTAAGAAGACCCCTACTGGAGTCTCTGACCATTAAATAAAATATAAACAAAGAATGAAAATTTGGAAATCCACACAGCAGCCAATTCAAAATTGAGTTGAATGAGGAAAACCATAAATGTTTGTTCTTCAAATTATGGAGGCCCTGAAATTCCATGCTAGGGGATTAGGTAGTTTGTCTCAGCTCAGTGGTGAGCCCAAGGGGAGTAGTAACACTTAGGAAGTTTAATTTGATAAGCTTTTTCTTGGAGGACTTGCTAATGGCTTTAATAAAGTTTGAGGAACTCATGCAACCAAAAAAGATTTTTATAACATTTAAAGTGTCAGTGCAAGCGAAAAAAAAAAAAAATCCCTCAAGATAATCTTTCATCTATTAAACATTCAGTTCCACTTTGGTTTTTTTTTTTTAAGAGGAAAAGGGTATTTAAAAGCTTACAGTAGAAAATATTTTACTATTGTTCTTATCCTATCTTCTCTACATGTAATATTTACCAGGGGAAAAGCACTAAAAACAAAATGATGGGTATTTTTATACCCACATAAAATACACATCGTGATATCAGTGTTCCCTTTGGTATTGTTACAAAAGTTTTCTCTTTAACATATGACTTTGAATAGGTGAGGTTCTGAGGGGTGGGTTCAGAATCAATCTCCTGCTTTCTCTGCGGGAAAACCTCACTAGCACAATCTGGTTTCTGCTGCCCCAGTAGGCATTCACGTTCAGAGGAAACAGGATTATTAAGATACCTCCACAACTTGATGTCAGATATTCCATCAAATACTCCACCTTGCCCCACTGCCCTGGGCTTTTGAACTGGATGTCTGAGTGTAGACATTGAGAGTTGTGTCACCTAAGTTATTAAAAACAAAAACAAAGCAAATCTACTGCCAACAAGTCAGTTCCAACTCACAGAGACCCTATAGGACAGAGTAGAACTGCCCTATAGAGTTTCCAAGGAGCAGCTGCTGGATTCGAACTGCCAACCTTTTGGTTAGCAGCCGAATGCTTAACCACTGCGCCACCAGGGCTCCCACCTAAGTTATAAGTTTGCTTATCAGTGGCCTAGCAGGGTTTGATGAAGGAACCCTGGAGGCAAGTGCTAGGTTGCTAACCTCAAGTTGACAGTTCTAACACCCCCAGCGACTCCAAGGAAGAAAGACCTGGCGATCTGCTCCTGTAAGGATTACAGCCAAGGAAACCCTATGGGACAATTCTACTCTGTCACATAGGGTCACTACGAGTCGGAATCAACTCGATGGCACCCAACAACAACAGCAAGGGTTTGATGTCGACCTGAGCTGTGTCTGCTCTCAAATAAGGGAGCATTCCAGATATTTAACCCAAGAACACAATGTGCTCCTGGGAATGGCTTAAGGACTGTTTTCATCTGGGGAGCCCTTCTCGGTTTCATACCTTTTACTGGAGAACAGTCACCGGTAGTCAGTTCCTGCTCCCGCCGGGGGAGGACTAAGCAGATTGTGACATGTCATCACCAAACTCCACTCGTGGATTACAGGCTCCAAAGAACAACACGTCTCTCTAAGTCATCCTGTAAGGTGACCCCGAAGTGTGACTTATCACACCGTGCTGGGCTCCTTTACCCCCCGAGGGTAAAGGGTTTGTGCTCACAGATAATCCAGAGCATGTTCTAAACACTACCTCTTGGTTCCAGCCAAGTCATGGCCTCTGCAGGGCCTGCCAGAGCAGACGCTCACTGCCCTGGGGAGGGCGGTGGGAGCAGGGTTGGGAGGGATCTCTCCCCAGGAAGGAGATCTCACACTTATGTCCCTGGAAGGAATTCTGCTACTAATTTGGTGCACGTAGCCTTGGAAGGCGGAGGCATTCTGTAACTCCTCCACTCCACATATAAAAGGCTGAGACCGTGAGGTTTCAGGACCAGGCTGAGGACTTTGCAAGCTGCAGACAGAGCTGAGGAAACAAGGGCTGCATAGTTGCCCTCCTTTACATCATACCAAGACGGCAGCAGATCCATCTCCAAGGTATGGAAGGCTGACCTTGAGGTGTGCCTGGGGTGGAAGTCCAACCTACACTTCTGGCGGGAAGTGAAATGGATGTACACCATGTCAACCAGTCCTTTTCAGCTGCTGGGGTTCAGTGTTTCCTCTGCACTCCCTACCTTGCATCTGCTTGGGAATGACTTAGCAATCTTAATGGCGCTTTCCATATCTAGTTTATATACTTCAATGATGCATTACAAACCAGCTAAACTCTGTGAGAAAGTCAGAAATCAGTGCCAGGGTTCACTTATCGGGCTCAGATAAGATGAAATGCTGTAAAGAAAAAGAGTACATACTGACTGAGGGGTGCAAATGGAGATACTGGCCCCCAGGGGGCTTCTCAGAATAACACTTAATGTGGGTCCTTGTCTGCATATATGTTGTTTGTGTTAGGTGTCATGGAGTTGGTCCTTGACTCATGGCGACCCGTGCACAATGGAATGCAATGCTGCCAGTGTGTGATCAATAGGGTTATCATTGACTCGTTTTGGGATGTAGATAGCCAGGCCTTTCTTCCTAGTCTTTGTCTGGAAGCTCTGCTGAAACCTGTTCAGCATCATAGCAACATGCAAGCCTCCACTGATAGATGGGTGATGGCTGTGCTTGAGTTCACTGGCCAAGAATCAAACCCTGGTCTACCGCATGGAAGGCGAGAATTCTATCATCAAACCACTACTGCCTCGCTTGTATATGTTTACCCCCTTGTGATTCTGAAGCAGAGTTTCTTAAATTTAATATGCACATGAATCATCTGGGGATCTGTTTAAAATGCAAATTTCGATTCAGATTTTGGTCTTGGATAAATTCTTCTTTTTTTGACAAGTTCCCAGGTGATGCCAATGCTGCTGGTTCATGGGCCAATTGAGTAGCAGGGTTCAGTGGTGTTCCAGTACAGAAATTAATCTTCGAGGCTTTTCTGTGGCTTGCATCTTAACAGATCAGCAAAAAGTCAAAATACATTTTCTTACAACATCTGTTATTTTCTAGTTCTATTAATTTTAACACACGTAATAGATTCACCACTGCAATCAGAATAAAGAATAGGTCCATCATCCTCCAAAAATCCTCTCCTGCTATTGCTTTGTAGGAGGCCCTGGGTGATGCAAACGGTTAACATGCTTGGCTGCTAACTGAAAGGTTGGCGGTTTGAGTCCATCCAGAGTCGCCTTGGAAGAAAGGCCTGGTGATCTACTTCTGAAAAATCAGCCATTAAAAACTCTATGTATGAGCACAGTTCTACTCTGACACACACAGGGTCACCATGGTCAGAATTGACTCCACGTCAACTGGTTTTATTCATACCCTCCTCCCGTTGTTTTACTCCTTTGTAGTCATACCTTCCTCCCACCCCTGAACCCCAGGCAATCACTATAGTTTTGTCTTTGTGAGAATATTGTATCAATGAAATCATAAAATATACAGCTTTTTGAAATTGCCTTCTTGTGCTCAGCCTAATGCCTTTGAGATTCATCCAAGTTTGCATTACTCAGGACTAAAGTACCTAGGGGTTAGACTTCTGGGTCCAGCCCTGCTGGTGCATTGGTTAAGTGTTTAGCTGCTAACCAAAAGGTCAGCAGTTTGAATCCACCAGCCCCTCCTTGGAAACCCCATGAGGCTGTTCTACTCTGTCCTATAGGGTCACTATGAGTTGGAATTGACTCAACAGCAATGAGTTTTGTTTTGTTTTTTTTATAGAAGGTGTATGTTTAACTTTATATATATGTATAAAACCAAGAAACTGCCACATTGTTTCCCAGAGTACCTGTACTATTTTGCATTCCCACCAGCAACATACGGGAGTTCAGTTGCTTCGTCATCCATCCTCTCTACTACTTCGTATTTTTTATTTGGCCATTTTTCCAGGAGTTTGGTGGTGTTTCATCATGGTTTTAATTTGTATTTCCCCAATGGCTAATGATGGTCAGCATCCTTTCATGTTCCTGTTTTGCTCTCTGTGTATCCTCTTCTGTGAAGTGTCTGTTCAAGTGTTTTGCCCATCTTTTAATTGTTTTCTTATTGTTGAGTTTTGGGAGTTTTTTCTCTATTCTTGGCTACAAGTCCTCTGTCATATGTGTGATTTGCAAATATTTTTTATCAGCTTGTAGCTTGTCTTGCCATTCTCTTTACACTGTCTTTCACAGAGCAAAAGTTTCTAATTTTGAAGTCACATTTATTATTTTTTTCTTTTATGGATTATGCATTTGGTGTGCTGTCTAAGAACTCTTTGCCTAACACTACATCATGAAAATTTTCTCCTATGTTTTCATTATTGTAACTTTATAGTAAGTTTTAAAGTCAGATAATATGGTTCCTCCAACTTTATTCTTCCTTTTCAAAATTGTTTTCATTGTTCTAGTTCCTTTACCTTTCTATCTAAATTTTAGAATCGGCTTGTCTATAGCTACAAAAAAAAAAAAAAAATCCAGCTGGGATTTTGTTTGCAGTGACAATTCTTTGATCTCATTGATCAGTATTTTTGCATCTTCAGCATACACGTTCTATACATGTTTTGTTAGAATTATACCTAAGTAATTCACTTTTTTGAGCTATTGTAAATGGTATTGTATTTTTAATTTGTTGCCAAATGGTCATTGCTAGTATTTAGAAATGCAATTAATGTATGTATTGATCTCATATCCCGAACCCTTGCTAAACTCGTTTATTAGTTCTAGGGATTTTTTAATGTTCTGTTTTATGACACAGAATATAGTCTATCTTGGTGAATGTTTCATGTACACTTGGAGAGAATCTGTGCTCTCTTGTTGTTGGGTAGAATGCTCTATAAATGACAGATAGATCCAGCTGGTTGATAGTGCCGTTCAGTTTTTCTACTTCTTTGATGACTTTCTCTTTACTTGTTCTGTTGATTACTGAGAGAGGAGTACTGAAGTCTCCAACTTTAACTGTGAATTTGTCTACTTCTCTTTTCAGTTCTGTCAATTTTTGCTGCTTGTATTTTGAAAGTCTGGCTGCTTTCAATATTTTCTTCTTTTTCTCAATTTCCAGCAATTTGATTATGATGGGTCTGGGTATACGTTTCTTTGGGCTTATACTGTTCGGGGTTAACTCACATTCTTGAAGCTATAGATTTATGTCTTTTGCCAAATTTGGGAAATTCTCTGTCATTATTTCTTTTTTCTGCACTACGCTCTTTCTCCTCTTCTTCTGGGTCTCTGATGACACCAGTGTTAGACCTTTTGATGATGTTCCACAGGTCCCTGAGGCTCAGTTTGTCAATCTTTTTTTCTCCCTGTTGGTCAGATCAGATAATTTCTATTGATATCTCTGTCCTCTGCCATCTCCATTCTACTATTGAGCTTATCAGTGAGTTTTTTTAATTTAATTTCAGTTAGCATGCTATTTTTTAGTTCTAAAAGTTCTATTTGGTTCTTTTTTATATCTTCTATTTCTTTGCTGAGACTTATTCTCTTTCCTGCACTTTAAGAGTGTTTGTCCTTACTTTCTGGAACTTTTTTTTTTTTTATTGTTTTCCTCAAAGAAATATTTATTGCATATTATTAGTAATTATGTCTTACAGTAAAATTAAATAAAATTTATATACTTCTCACAAACATAAAATGGTAATACAGGCATCTATCAAATTTACACGCTGAGCCAAAGTCCTGGCTTTCAGAATTCAGCCGTCAGTCGTGATTCTGGACCAGGGTCACCAGCCCACGATTTCAAATAGTTGAGGAACTTCTCAATAACTGGAAGAAAATCTTCCTTATATGTGACAAGAAAACCCTTTGGGGTGCTCAGGTATTTCAATTGTCAACAAATCCTTTTGCTCTTTCATCATCTGAGGTATTACTTATTTTCTGGCTGGAGAAAAACAAGGAGCCCAGCAGGGTTGAGGTGTCCACTGTGTACTGCATGGACATCTGCTGGTACCAGGCCTTGGCCTGGTCAGGAGGCATGGCTGCGTCCAAGGAAGGCCTCCATCTTTGGAGGCCAGCATTTTATAATAGCTTTTTTCCAGATCATCACAACATCTGTGTTATCTTGGCATTGGTATCTGTTGATTGTCCTTTCGCATGCAATTGAGATTTTCCTGGTTCTTCATATGCTGAGTAATTTTGGGCTCTATCTGGGACATTTTGAGTATTATATTCTAACCCGCTGGGTCTTGTTTACATTCTTTGGAGAATGTTGATATTTTTGTTCTAGTAGGCAATCCACAGTGGCTGGGTTCAGGTCTCAAGTTCCAACCAGGCTTCTGTGGGTTGTGATTTCCATGTCAGTTTTATTTTGAAAACATTTGCAATGCCATTCAGATAGCGTGTGTGCCTCCCATGGGCCATTCTGGGATGTGGCAGCAGTCCGTCCCTCAGTTCAGCTCTAAAAGTCGTTGGTACACTGTTTGGGATCAGATCCATGCATGCACAGCTTGGAGTTGTGCGTAGGCATTCATAAACAACTTTAAGGAGTTGCTTTCCCAAGTTCCCCCACCTCTGTGATCTCCCTGGTACTTTCCAGTTCCCTGAACTCCCTCTTTCATTTTTTTGACCAGAAACCTAGGGCTTTAGTCACTACCCTGTTCTCCATGCACTTCCCATGGCCACAGCCACGTTCAGGGCCAAGTAGCAAGAGTCTGAGAGAGAAAAAAAACAGCAGAATTCACAGCTCCTCCAATGGATGGCAGAGTGAGAGCAAGCTTCCCAGCCCTCAGAGTTTTGTATCTTTGCAGGACCTACTGTCCCCTGTTGCATCCCACCCCCACCCCACTGCTGCTATCATTGGCCCCCCGCCCCACCACCACCACCTAGGAATTGCCTGGAAGCATGAGAAAATGGAGAAAAGAAAAACAAGTAATTTCCCCCACTCTCTCTGAGTAGGAGTTTCCTTTCCTGCTCTTCAACCAGAACCAGACAGGGCGTCTCCTGGAGCTCTCTCTGTCCATGTTTCCACTTCCACGTTTTAAGTTGTCTTCAGTCTAGACTAGGGAATTTAAAAAAAAAAAAAAAAAACCAGTCGCCATCGAGTCAATTCCAACTCATGGAGACCCCATATATTTCAGAGTAGAACTGATCTCCATATGGTTTTTAATGGCTATGACCTTTCAGAAGCAGAGTGCCAGGGCTTTCTTTCCAGGCCCCTCTGGGTGGATTTGAACAGCTAACCTTCCGGTTAGCAGCCAAGCACTTAACCTTTTGCGCCTCCCAGGGACTCCTAAAACTGGGGAATACCAAAGTAAAAATAGAAAATTCACTGCCAGTCCAGTGGTACTTTGCAGTTTGGTCTTCTTTCTCAATCTGCCTGCTACTATTTACTTTTCAGAGTTCTCAGATAGCTGCTCCATGCATTCTGTCCAGATCTTGGAACTGCATTCTTTGAGAGAGACAGGATGGGGTGTGTCTACTCCATCGTACCTGAAACTGGAACCCTGCTGTTCTGTTTCAAGCTATGATCAAAAATATTTTTTTAAAGTGATTAAATAGTACTTTTTGAAATGTTGTGAAAAACATCACAAAATAGTTGCTTTTATGAAGTGTTGGATATGCAAGAAGTACATTGGCAGCATGTACAGTCACTGGTGTATAAGAGACCTAAGAATGGTCAGGTAAGCCAAAACGCTGAAAAAAAAAAAAAACTCCCACATTCCTCAGTTTGGGCTTAATACTCCGAGTAACCTGAGACTTGGGAAATTAAATTGTTGGCACAGCATTAGGACTCATAAGGGACAAATGTTCCTTTGTTTTAGCTGCTTCACTGAACGTTAGCCAACGCCTTGTGCAGCGTAAAGTCCTCTCAGGTGATAAAAGTTCAGCAAATATTATTTAACTGAATTGATGTGAAGACGTTACACACTGTAGTTCTCTGTAAGCATTAGTTAGTTTGGTGAACTAAAGTTCATAATTGCCATTGAGATTTACGGTTTTTTCAAAGTGGTGGAGATTGGCTGGACGTGGTAGTACTAATTCCCTCTACAGAGGTGCGATCTGGTGGATGGTGTTCTCGCTGAGAACATGAAGGGGAACAGAGCTATTTATTTACTGAGGAGAGTCTCTGTGCTTCCAAAGCGTTTTCCAACTATTGAGATTCTCCTCATCACACTTCTCCAAATGGAGCAGTTGTCTGCATTTTAGAAGCGAGGAAACCAAAACACAAATACTCATAGAAACATGTGCTTTTCATGAAGGAAGGACTAACCCTCATGAATGGGATGCTGACAGTCTCCCAGTAGGTTAGAGCCAGAAAGGGCCTGGAGGACTCTCTAGTCCTAAAACAGAAGAAACTCTTTCCCTAGTTTGTTGTTGCTGTCGGCTGCTGTTGAGCAGATTCTGACTCCTGCTGACCTCACGTGTGTGTCAGAGTAGAGTTGCTCCATAGGTTTTCAAGGCTGAGACCTTTCAGCAGTCGATCACCAGGCCTGTCTTCCAAGGTGCCTCTGGCTGGGTTCTAACTGCCAACCTTTCAGCTAGCAGTTGAGTGCTTAACTCTTTGTGCCACCGAGGGACTAAATTCACCCATTTTAAGGACAGTTTGATAAGCTTTGGCAATTGTATACAGCTTTGTGACCATCACTACAGACAAGATATAGTACATTTCCATAACCCTAAAAGTCCCTCATGCCTGTTAGCCATCAGTCCTGCCCCCAATCTCCAGCCTCAGGAGACCCTTGATCTGCTTTCTGTCACACTGCCTCTGCAGGGCTCTCGCTGCAGACCTCTGCACAGTCCACTTCCTGTATCCTGGTCACTCCTGTCCACCCAGCAGGCCTCATCCTGCATGTCCCTTCCCCTAAACCCTCCACACCAGGTCATGGGACTCTCCTTGTGCTCCTCCACCTCAGAACCTGTCCCACAGAAGGGTGCCGGTGCCCGTGACAAGTCTGCACTCCCTCACTCCCCGTTACACCTGAAGTGACCTGTGTTGGCCCTTGGGGGCGGGGGGCGGGGGCGGGGGGGAGTTGGGGTGTTGGATATCTGTAATGCTTTCATCCTGCCTTATTTTGTATTTTCCTAAAAGTACATTATTTCTAAAGTTATCATCAGTTTTGTTCCCTTGAGGCTACAGAACAGGTGACAGCAGCTGCTACAGTACTGCTCACACTGGGGACGAGGACTAAAACAAGTTAAGAAGAAGACAGGGTAGTCCGTCTAAAAGTGAGATGCATGTTTCCTCAGAGAAGATCTTACTTGTCTCCACCCTTGTGTCACCAGCTATTTCCAGCGCGACAGCCGGTCAGGTTGTAAAATCACACAGTGGAGATGGACGCCCATCTTCAGCCCAGTGGGCTCTCCGGCTTTCCTTGGAAAGGGGGGGGGTGTATCTTCCTTCTTATACATGCGGGACACCTCCCAATGAATGGGCACGGTGAGGCTGGTCTCTGATGTACGTGAGGGAAAGGCTATAAGGACAAAACGTATCAGAACCTCTTACCAAACGCTCTTCTGGACATGGTCCTACGTGAGACATTGTACAACCTAAGAACAGACTTATGCCCTGTCATCTAAACATTCCTAACGGTTTCCAACAGACCAGGGGCAGATACACAAGAAAACAAATATTCAGTATTATGCTCAAATAAATAAAACGGTCAATTACATTCTACTAGCTTTGGCTGATGGTGTCCCCATGCCAGACAACAGCCTGAGACAATCAGGGGGCCAGAACAGAGCTCACTGGAGTCAGGCAGGCAGGATGATGCTTAATGCACATCTGCGTTAGGCATTTTAATGAACACGATCTGATTTAATCTTCAGAACGATCCCATTTCACAGATGAGAAAACAGAGGCACAGAGCAAATAAAGAACATACTTGCCCAGAATGCTAAGGCTTTGAGGTGATGATACAGCACATGCTTCCCCACCTGGTGCTTGCCCTCAGCTCCTTGGCGTCCTGGCTGGTCAGGATGTGATTCCGGGCCCTGTGGGTGAGCAGACAGCAGATGGCGTTAGGCAGCCAGGGCAGGGGCAGCTACACATTTGCTCTAGAGGAGACGAGATTCACGAAGAACGTCAGATTCCTGGAGCTGCTGGAACAGCTAGGGCAGTCTTTTGCAGTCCCAGGATGGGGCTTGGGGAAGATGGAGGCTCAAGAGAGACTGAGTCACACTCTAGCAGGAAAGAAAAAGGGAGACAAAGAGAGCACAAGAGTGTAGAATGCCCTGTGAAGGACTCGGAAACAGATGTGGGTATCTCCAGAAGATTCTGGAGGCCAAACCCAGGGCCTGAAGGAGTACATCCTAAGAGGGTCATCTGGTGCTGTTAAATTCCTTTCTGCACACTGATGGTGATGGACCCACCTGACAGAGTAGAACTGCCCCCACAGAGTTTGGCTAAGAGCTACAGCTGCTTGCCAAAAGGTCAGCAGTTTGAATCCACCAGCCGCTCCTTGGAAACTCTATATGGCAGTTCTACTCTGTCCTATAGAGTCGCTATGAGTCAGAATCGACTTGATGGCAATGGGTTTGATTTTGGTTTTTCAATCTTTACCGAAGCAGATCGTCAGGTCTTCCTCCCTCGGAGCCACTGGGTGGGTTCAAACCACCAACCTTTCATTTGCAGGCAAGTGCTTAGCCATTGCACCCCCAGGATTCCTTCTTCCAGTCTAATCCCCCCCAAAAACCAGTTGCCGTAGAGTTGATTCCAACTCACAGCGACCCCACGTGTGTCAGAACAGAACTGTGCTCCATAGGGTTTTCAATGGCTGAGTTTTCAGAAGTAGATCTCCAGGCTTTTCTTCCAAGGCCTCTGGGTGGATTCAAACTGCCAACCTTTTGGTTGGCAGACAAGTACGTTAACCATTTGCACTATTCAGAGACTCTCCATGAGTTGAAATCAACTCATTGGCAACTGGTAGCCCCCATAGCATCTTGTAAATTGCAAATCTAGACCCATCCCTCCCCCGTCTACAACCCTTTTCTCGTTGCCCTTGGGATAAGGTCCAAGCTCCCATGAGTTAAACCAGGCTGACTTCTCCAGACTCATACCCCCACTCGCCTCTGCAGCAGTGCCCCCAGCAGACAGAAGCATCTGCAGTACCTGCCTCTGACCTGTCTGCCAGCCCCACTGAGGTCTGGGGGTTAAGCAGTTTCTTCATGTAAAAAAGTGAGCATTTCTGAGTGTCTGATATGTACACTTAACACACACACACACCTCAAAGCAGCTTTGGGTGTCAGATATCAGGACCATTTTCTGTGATTGTTGTTGTTACAGTGCGGTCAGGTCAATTTTGACTCATAGAGATCCCATGTGACAGAGTAGAACTGCCCCATAGGGTTTTCTAGGCTGTGATCTTTACAAGAGCAGATCACTATATCCTTCTCCAGAGGAGCCCCTGGGCGGGTTCAAACCGCCTACCTTTCCATTAGCAGCCAAGCGTTTAACCATCGTGCCGCTAGGGCTCCTTTTGTTACTGACCCCTAGAAGGTGGGTCCTTGTCCAGGGCGCTCAGACTTGCCAATTATCTGGACACCAATATTTGAGAAAGAAAAAGTAATTTTATTGCAATTCACAGAGCAAGGAGCCCAGAGGGAGTTCCTCAGATTCGGCTCCCTGAGCTATGGGCAAGCAGGTCTTACATGTGATTTGGGCAGCAAGATGGCGGCCACACAGACGCACTAGGGAGGGAAAATTCTAGAAGGCGTCCAGGAAACAGGAGGTGACACGGTTCTTGTTGGACCTCTCGCTTCTGAATAGGGTCTGGGTGATGATTTTTCTTCTGATTCATTCCACCTATTGCTGCATCCTCTGCTGAGGTCAATCAGCCATCTCAGCTGGCCCTTCTGCACATGCGGGGTGGGCCAAATCTGACTTGGGCCAGTTTAAGGCAGATTACACTTTTCTGTGATTAATCGCTTTAACAAAGGGCTGGGAAACATTCAGAAGTAGGAAGTCTGCCTGGCTTTAAGTTCCTCCTCTGCCAGTGATGGGACCACTGGCAAGTTCTGTAATTCCTCAAATCTCTCACCTTTAAAACAAGGAAGGTACTGCCCACCTCACAGGGTTGTCTCAATAACTAAGTGGACCGAGATGGATAAAATGCCCGGCACATGTTACATCCTTCACAAAATGTCGAGAAGTCGTGATTCTGTGAGCAGGAAGGAAGAGCAGAGGTATTTGCCAGGTGCCTGTTACTTCCAGGCTGCATGTGGGGAGCTTCTGAGTTCACGATCTCACTATGTCCTGACAGCAAGCCATAAGGTGACTGTTGTTCTCAGTGTGCGAGGACAAGCAAGTAGACTGCCAAAAGCTCTGTGGCTGACCAGGGTCTCTCTCTTGTAAATGGCAGGATCTGGATTCAAACGATGTCTGTCCCCTGCAGAGTCTGAAGGATAGTGTTCCACGTGGGTTCAGCGGCTTTTTTTTTTCCCCCCAGGGGATGAACAGTCAATACATTCGCCGGGAGGTCTTCTGCAGGAACACCTGTAATGAGCTCAAACTCTTCTGGGAAAAGGAAATTGGCAAACAGACTTACTACCGAGAATCAGAGGAACACCGTCTGGGAAGAAGTGCACTGAGAAGGTGTGTGGCTTGTTTTTCTGTTCTTTTAAAATCAAAATTGACTTCCTCAGAAAAATACAAAATGGGCATCTTAGAGGACTAAATTATTTTAATTTTTGATGCATACAATTCTGCCACCATCTATACTTGTGGGCAGTAATTTTTAAAATTCTTTTCAGGTAACAAGTATGTGTTCTAATTCTTTATAAATATCTCTCTTCTCTCTGTCGCCATTTCTAGCGCATGAGGACT
This sequence comes from Dugong dugon, assembly GCA_030035585.1. Taxonomy (NCBI): domain Eukaryota; kingdom Metazoa; phylum Chordata; class Mammalia; order Sirenia; family Dugongidae; genus Dugong; species Dugong dugon. The sequence goes on along the minus strand of CM057481.1, from coordinate 20,803,745 downwards.
ACACCACCTTTGTCACCACCACCAGCCACATCACCACCACCACCACCTACTCCCCAAATTTGGTATAACAGATGTGTCTGTGAAAAGCAGAGTAGGGTCGCTATGAAATGGACTCTACGCAACAGACGCTCTTTTTTTTTTTTTAGGCAAATTAGCAAATACAGAATCTACGAATGGTGAAGATCAACTGTACACGTGCAGTATTTACGCATATAACAAAAAGCTTCAAGGAAATAAACTTTTTGGTTAGTGGAATGACCAGAGACTTTTAACTTATTATTCATCCTTCTCCTCCTTTTCCAAGTTGAATCCAGGTAGCCGGGCTCCAAAGGATCTCTGCTCTTCACCACTACTCTATGTTGTCCTTTCACAAAATGAAGAAAACAATTCCAGCTCATTAGGTTGTTGTGAGACTTGAATCAAAAACCCAACCAGTTGCCATAGAGTCAATTCAAACTCATGGTGACCCGATGCGTTTCAGAGTAGAACTACGCTCCATCAGGTTTTCAATGGCTGTGACCTTTCAGAAGTAGATTGCCAGGCCTTTCGTCTGAGGCATCTCTGGGTGGATTCAAACCACCAACCTTTTGGACAGTGGCTTGAATAAAAACCAAAAAACCAAACCCATTGCCATCAAGTCGATTCCAACTCATTGCAGCCCTATAGGACAGAGTAGAACTACCCCATAGGGTTTCCAAGGAATGGCTGGTAGATTCAAACTGCTGACCTTTTGGTTAGCAGCAGAATGCTTAACCACTGTGCCACCAGGGCTCCTAGCTTGAATAAGATGTACCTAAATCACCCAGCAGGGTGCCTGGCCCAAGTTCAGGGCCCAGGAATGTTAGTTTCCTTCCTGTTGCTGTCTTTTGATTAGTATTTGCTTATACAACTTTTTCCGTCTTTTCATGTTCAATTTATCCCTGTCATAATTTACGTGTATCTTTTTACATAGCATATAATCGGATTGGAGGTTTTTCCAACCTGACGTATTTTATTCATTAATTGGTGAGTTTAGTCCTTTTACTCAACTTTTGACTTGTTGCTACCATTTTAGTTACTATAAAGTGTTTCATTTTGTTCCCCTTTTCCTCTGTTCCTTTGATTCTTTTCTTTTGAATTGATATCTATGTTAGTGTCTTAGTCATCTAGTGCTGCTCTAACAGAAATCCCACAAGTGGATGGCTTTAACAAAGAGAAGTTTATTCTCTCACAGTCCAGTAGGCTACAAGTCCAAATTCAGGGCATCAGCTCCAGGGGAAGGCTTTCTCTGTCAGCTCTGGAGGAAGGTCCATGTCATCAATCTTCCCTTGGTCTGGGAGCTTCTCCGCGCAGGAACCTCAAGTCCAAAGACACTCTCTGCTCCCGGTACTCCTTTCTTCTTGGTGTGAGTTTCTCATGTGTCTCTGCTCACTTCTCTCTTTTATATCTCAAAAGAGATTGGCTTAAGACACTATCTAATCTTGTAGACCTCATCAACATAACTGCCGCTAATCCATCTTTTTGCACCATAGTGATAGAGTTTACAACACATAAGGAAATCACATCAGATTACACAATCATACAGTACTGAGAATCATGACCCAGCCAAGTTGACAGATATTTTGGGAGGACACAATTCAATCCATGACAGTTAGTTTCAGCTCTTCTCTTTATTATTATTTTCTTTCTACTTTCTTTGGGTTTATTCTATTGCTCTTTTTCCAGCTCTCTGTGTTAAACGTGAGGCACATTGCTTCTCAGTCTTTCTTCTAAGGCCATAATCTCCCTCTAAGTAAAGCTTTAGATGCATCTCACATGTTTACTTTTTCTAATTTTTAATCTTTTAGTATATCTCTTTAAATCTATTCAATTTCTAAAACATTTACTGAGGTATAATTGACATACAATCAAGTGCATGTATTTGTAGTGTACAACTTGATAAGTTTTGACACACGTGTACACTCACGAGACCATCACCAAACCCCACATGATGAACATAGCCCTCACCCCCAATGTTTCCTTGTGCCCATGGTAACCCCACCCTCCTGCTCTTCCCTGCCCACTTTCATCCCCAGGCAACCACTGATCTGCTTTCTGCCACTACAGACCAGTTTTCATTTTTCAGAAGTTTATATAAATAGAATTATACAGTATGTATCCTTCATGTCTGTTCTTTCACTCAGATTCATCCATGTTCTATGTATCAATAGCTGGCAAGAATGTGATGCAAGTGGAATTCTCGTACACTGCTAACGGGAATGTAAAAACGGTACAACTACTTTGGAAAACAATTGGGCAGTTTCTTAGTAAGTTAAACATGCACTACCATATGACTCAAGGAGCCCTGGTGGCACAATGGTTAAACACTTGGCTGCTAACCAAAAGGTAGGCAGTTAGAGCTCACCATCAACTCCATGGGTGAAAGACCTGGTGTTCGGCTCCAGTAAAGATTACAGCCTAGGAAACCCTATGGGGCAGTTCTACTCTGTCCGATAGGGTTGCTATGAGTGGAATCGACCCCACAGCACACAACAACGACAACCATATGACTCAGCCATTCTACTCCTAGGTGTTTACTCAAGACAGCATATATCCATACAAAGACTTGTACACAAATGTTGGTAGCAGCTTTATTTGTAATAGCCCAAAACAGGAAACAACGCAAATGTCCGTTAACAGGTGAATGGATAAACAAATAAATTATCATATATCAATACAATGGAACACTACTACTCTTTTATGGATTGTGCTTTGGTGTTTGTGGTGTAATGAATTACTTAATATGGCCCTTCTAGCCATGGTCTTTGTGACTCACATACAACGACTGAGTGGGGCTATGCAAATAAGGTATATGGAACCTGTGATGGTTGGGGTTATGTGTCAGCTTGGCTAGACCATGATTCCCAATACTGTCCTCCATTTTATGTGTTGTGGATCCTGACCTCCACACGTTGTTGAGGCAGGATTGGTGTAGGGTGTGTCTTGGGTCGCAGTCTTGTAGGAGGCAGTGACTCGAGTCCCACCCTTACTAAAGTTACACCCTTCCCTGGGGTGTGGCCTGCATCTAAGATATATGTGTGCATCCTGGTGGGGCTCTTTCTCTGCATCTGGATCCCCTGTCTGGTTAGTAATCAACTGACCTCCAGTTCTTAGGACTTGAACCAGAGGCTTGCTGTCTGACCTGCTGATTCTGGGATTTGCTGGCCTCCACGGCCCGGTGGGCTGGCGGCCTGTCATGTGACCTGATACACCAGTTCCCGAAGCCTTGTGAGCCTGCAGCCTGTGGTCTCAACTGCCTGTTTGGGTTCATCAGGCCCTGCAGCCACATAGGTCGGGAGAAGCCTATGCCTGACCCATGAGTTTGGAACTTGCCAGGCTTCACGAACTCATGGGCCATTTCCTTTATATGGTTCATGAATTCTCTGAGACATTTCAGCGAATTAGGGAACTCAAACACGGGAGGGAGAGTACTGACGGGAGAGTGAGTAGCTGATGTTAGAGATGATGGAGTGGGATAGCAGTCTGGAAAAGCTGGACATTTGGGACATCATTAACCTCTGCCTCATAGGAAACAGCTTTGTGCTGATCCTTATAATAGAAATTATTCATTCAGTGTTGAAAGTTCATCTTCTAGTTTTTTTTTTTAAGTCTTACGTTTACGTTTAGGTCAATAATTAATCTCTTTTTTTTAATTTGAAGGCGAATCCTTTTATTGGCACAGTGACTCCTTTCCTTGTTAAATTGATAGGGTAAGCAGTGATTTAAAAAAAAAAAAAAAACAGTGAAAGCTGGTTTCTCCCAAACCAGTTTCACCATGGTATTAGATGTGGTCGGGTCAGTCAGTCAAATCATCACCACCCAGTTTTAAGCTACTTCACTGGGAGATGGCGGCTGGTGGAATAGTGGTTAAGAGCTCCGCTGATAACCAAAAAGTCTGCAGTTCAAATCCACCAGCCGCTCCTTGGAAACCCTACAGGACAGTTCTACTCTGTTCTATAGTGTCGTGATGAGTCGGAATCAACTCGACAGCAACAGGTATCGGGAGACAGTCTGTAAAACCGGCACAGCTCTTCTGACTTAGAACCGTTCATTCACAAGATCAGTTGAAGTGCATTAAAAATAAAATTTCTGTTAAAAAAAAGAATCATGCCACATAAAAGACCAGAGAACGTTTGCAATATTGCAAAGCTCAATAGATACAGGGGCCCTGGATGAATGTGGCTTTCTTCAAAGGGCTGCCCCCGACCATCTCTTCTCTCAACCTGTTCTAGAAAGCTACTTGCTTAGAGGTACTGCTTACGGGTGGAAATTTAAATCTTCCTGTTAGGAATTACACTTTCCAATCCTTTGGAAAACCAGAAGTCAACCCCTTTAGGTTCTCACTCTGCCTTGCTTCCTGGAGGTGTGCTGTGTGTGGAGGGTCGCTGCAGCAGGAGCTGGAGCAGCAGGCACTAGGCACAGTACTAGTCTATGGAGAAAGGGCTCACTTTGCTTTCAGCAGTGGCTTCCATGGTCTGTGTGCATTGTGAGCATCAGCCCACCAAACAGGCTGGGAGGTAGCCAGGACTTGGATTTGCCTTCCATGGAAGACAGCTCTGTTTACTCTAGAAAAGATCAGCTCCAATATTAGACACAAGGTTTGGCCCAGTCCAGTCCTTTAGGTTCTGAAGCATACCGGCCAGTGTCTAAAACCCCTTATATCTTATCAGAACAAAAGAATAAAAGACATTCCCACTCTCCCCCACCCTCCTTCCATCCCCAGCTAAGATGGCTATATTACACCTGCTGCTGGCCAGGTCGGGGGTGGTGAGTGGTGGGTGGCTGGGTGCACCACTTGGTCCCATGGTCACCGCCACTCACCAGGTCAGGGGGGTGGATGGCAGGTGCACGCACCGTTGCGCGGTCACCGCCACTCTTCAGGTGGGGGTGCAGGTTGAGTCGCAGGTGGATGAGCACGCGGGAGTGCTCTTAACTGCCACTCGCTGGGTGGGCAGAAGGGTGGCATACCGGGCTGGGTAAGGGGAGCAAGGGGGTGTGTATTATCGTCCGCAGTCAGGTGGGGTGGCCGGGGGTATGAGATCCTCCGCCCCTTCCGATCAGGAGGGTGGGAGGAGGGGGAATGCACCCCTTTGGCTAGGAGACATGGGTGCCCTGGTACTTCCCGTCCGCTGCAGCCAGCAGTCAGGACCTGCCCTCACTCAAGTGCAAGGAGGGGAGGCGGGCACCTCCTGCCAATACTCCACGGATCCACTGCCTCCTACAGGCCACTCACCCCAGAGGTCAAGAACCGCTGTTCATGAGTACACCTTACTCTGGATCCTGGCTCCCCCTCCCTATTCTGTGGACGGCAGGATCCCTGGACTTTCTGCCCTCGTTTCTGTGTTCTCCTTCCCTAGATCCAGATCATGATCCGCTCACCTTGCTTCTAAGTGTGTCTATGCAGTTTCTCTGTCTCTTATGGGAATGCCGTGAAGTTGCTTTCCTGTACTCTTCACCCAGGGTCGCTACTTGCTTTGTCTCAAGATGGCAGTGTTGAGCCGGGACAGCTGGCAGAGCTCCTCCACTCCGTGTTACTCCTCGTTCACTACATTCGTTCAGTGTTTTCTTCTAGTCGGTATTTGGTTTCGTTCCATCCTTTCTGCTGTTCAGGATTGTTGATGTTGGAGGATTGTTATCTGTATGTTTCACTTGGTTTTTTGGGTCTTTGCTGTAGAGGGAGGGTATGGTGCGTCTGACTAAGCCGCCATCTTGGCTCCTTCCCCCTCCATAATTCACTGTGACTAATTTTTTAATATGGTGTGACGTATGAAGTTTTGCTTTTATTTGTTCACAGATGCATATGCAATTGTTACAGCACCATTTGTTAAGGACTGTCCTTTCTCCACTGCATTGTCCTCACACCTTTGTTGAAAATCAATTACTCATGTATGTGTGGGTCTATTTTTGGAGTGAGTGTAGGTCTGTTTTTTTTCTGTATTTATTCTGTTGTTGTTGTTGAGAGTATACACAGCAAAGCTTACACCAACAGTTTCTAAATGTACAATTTAGTGACTTTGATTGTAGATCTATTTTTGGACTTTCTATTCTGTTCTGTTCATCTCTTTGTCTTAGTGCCAATACTATACTGTCTTGATTACTTAGCTTTATAGTAATACTTGAAGTCAAGTACTGTAAGTCTTCCAATCTTTTTCATCTTTTTCAAAGTTGCTTTGGCTATCCTAGATTCTTTGCATTTCCAAATGAATTTTAGAATCAGATTGTCAATTTCTATTTTTAAAAACAGCCTGCTGGATTTGATTAGGAAGGAGTTTAACCTATAGAGATCAATTTGGGGATAATTGACATCTTAACAATATTTATAGTCACTGATACATGAACATGATATATATATATCTCCTTTTACCTATGTCTACTTTAATTTCTCTCAACAGTGGTTTGTAGTTTTCAGTCTATATGTCTTGCACATCTTTTGTCAGATATAGCCCTATTTCATATTTTGTATGATATTTTAAATGATACTTTTAATTTCAATTTTTGATTGTTGCTGGTATATTGAAATCCAATTCTCTGATCTATGGATTGTTTAAAATTGTGTTATTTAGTTTCAAAATATTTGGGAGATTTTTTTCCAGGTATCTTTCTGTGATTGATTTCTAGCTTAATTCCAGGGTGACCAGAGCACATGCTTTGTATAAGTCGAAATCCTTTTAAATTTATGAAGGCTTGTTTTATGGCCCAAAACATTTTCTATCTTGGTAAATGTTCCATATGTACTTAAGAAGAACGTGTGTTCTGTTGTTGTTGGGTGGAGTGTTCTATAAATGTCAGTTATGTGAAGTTGGTTGATAGTGTTGTCCAAGTTGTCTGTATCCTTCCTGGTTTCTTGTCTACTTGTTTTATCAACTGTTGAGAGATAGATATTGAAACCTCTGACTATAATTGTGGATTTTTTCGACTTCTCCTTGCAGTTCTATCACTTTTTGCTTCAAGCATTTTGAAGCTCTATTATTAGCTGCATAAGAAAGATTTAAAATTGTTATACCCTCTTGTAGGATTAACCCCTTTATTATGAAACAACTCTGTTTTTCCTGTAGTATTATATGCTATGAAATCTACTTTGTCTGATACTAACATAGCCAGACCAGCTTTCTTTGCTTAGGGTTAACATGGAATATTTTTTTCCATCCTTTTAACCTATTTGTGTCTTCATATTTAAAACGGATTCTTATAGGCATTATGTGTTTGGGGTGTTTTCTTTTTATGGGGGAGAAGAGTAATTGCTTTTTAAAAATCTAATTAGACAATTTTGGATTTTAATTGAGGTGTTTAGGCCATTAACATTCATTGTATGATTGGGTTTAAATCTACCATCTTGTTATTTTCTTCTGTTTGGCTCGTCTCTTCCGTGTTCTCTTTTCTGTCTTTTCCTGCCTGCCTTCTTTTGGATTAAATGACTATTTTTTTTATCATTTCATTTTGTCTCCACTGTTGGCTTTTTAGCTATAGCTCTTTGTGCTATTTCAGTAGTTGTTTTAGGATTAATAGTATACTTCCTTAACTTATAAGTCCACCTTCAAGTGATATTTTATCACTTTGCATATATTTTAAGAACCTTACAACAGTATACTACCATTTCTCCCCTCCTGGCCTTTGTGCTGTTGTACAAAAGATAAGTTTTGTGCTAAGTATATTTTACTTCCACATATGTTATAAACTCCACCAAAAAAAAAAAAAAAAAAAACATTGCCATTGAGTCAATTCTGACTCAGAGCAACCCTATAGGACAGAGTAGAACTGCCTTATAGAGTTTCCAAGTCTGTAAATCCTTACAGATGCAGACTACCACATCTTTCCCCCATGAAGCAGCTGGTGGGTGCTAACCACCATTTGGTTAGCTGGTTAACCACTTTCAGTTAGCCACTGCGCCACCAGGATTCCTTATAAACCCCACAATACATCATTAATAATTTTTCTTTTAATAATTGATTATCTTTTAAAGAGATGTGAATAGTAAGAAAAAAAAGTATTCATATGTACCCATATGGTTGCCTTTTCACGTGCTCTGCATTCCAGTGCATAGATCTGTACTTCCGTCTGGAGTTGTTTCCCTTCTGCTTGAAGGACTTCCTTTAACACATCTGGTGCTGACGGTCTGTTGGTGACTACTTCTTTTACTTATTTAAAAGAAAATTTTTTTAATGTCTGAAAATATCTTTATTTCACCTCGGTTTTTGAAAAACAGCTTTGCTAGATAAAGAATTCTAGATCAAAAGTTGTTTTTTTTTATTAGTACTTTAAAGCTACTGCACTTCAAGACAAAGTTCAGAGGATTAAGACTACAGCACATGAGACAAAAGTAAGAGTCTATATATATGTATGTATATATATATATACACACACATACATGTATATATTTAAATTTGTAAGTAAGTCTTCTGCATATCTTTTAAAACCTGAACACACACACAGACAACCTCAAGGCAAAAAAGAAAAGGGAAAAACTTCTCGGGACCAAACCAAAAAAAAAAAAAACCCAGTTGCCATCGAGCCCAACTCGTAGCCACCCCGTGTGTTTTAGAGTAGAACGGTGCTCCGTAGGGTTTTTAAGGCTGAGACCTTTTCAGAAGCAGATCGCCAGGGCTTTCTTCCGAGGCACCGCTGGGTGGCTTCAAACCACCAACCTTTTGGTTAGTAGTTAAGTGCTTAACTATCCGTGCCAGCCAGAGACTCCTCTGGACCAACAGCCATAAAATAAATACTCAGTCCGTGTGTGTTTGTTTCTCTTCTCAGGCTCAGAGAAGAATGGAGGCAGAGGCTGGAAACAAAGCTGAGGCTACGGAATAACCCAGATGAGACTGAAAAGGGGGCAAATGTTGGCTGAGCGCTTCCTGCTGCATTGACACAAGAGGATATAAAGCACCGAGGTCACTCTGCTAGAAGTCAATGCAAATCCCTGAGTCCCTTTGCTTTACCAATCAGATCTGGTGCTATTGTTTCCCCAGCTTTGAAGGAATTTACCTAGGAATGGTTCCCCAATGCTAAATGGGAGTTATTATTCAAGTCAGTCCCTGTTTGCACATCTCTAAAGATGAGGTTATTTAAGACCAAAACTCCATGCAACGTACTTTATTTCCACATAATTGCCTTCTAATTTTGAAATCCAAATAGTTTAAGCTCTATAAGTACTGCAAGGAGGATGATCTTGATGGTAATAATTTAACCACTGCACAGTAGTTTTGCTTCACCACTTCTCCTAGGATACCTAGTTTCATGTAATCATTGCTCTAGTTTTCTTTTTGTGAGAAGAGAAAAGCACTCACCTACAGAAAAAGAAATATTGTAAAGAGTCATCAAAATAAAGTTTGAAAATAAATTGAGTTAATATTCTTTTTTTTTTTTCTTCATGTGAATTGATTTGGCTTCTTTAAAAACATAATTGCCTAGAACTATTCAATAAAAGGGAGGTCCTGGGTAGCACAAAAAGTTAAGTGCTTGACTGCTAACCAAAATGTTGGCGGTTCAGACCCACCCAGAGGTGCCTTAACTATCCGTTTCTGAAAGGTCACAGCCCTGGAAACCCCACGGAGCACAGCTCTATTCTGTAACACGGGGTCTCCATGAGTTGGAATCAACTCGATAGCAACTGGTTTCAGTTGTTTATTTATTCAATAAAATCAGGATAATTTTAACACACCTTGGTTGTCTTGCCATCACTGGTGTGTATGCTCTTCATTTCATTGTTTATTTTAAATTTCCCCATGTTTGCACTGGTTAGCTGTCAGCTCAACCCTTGTGTATCTGGCCATCCCAAACTATTTGCTTGCCAGATAGATTCTGGGCTTTGGAGTATCATTGTCACTCCTCAGCTCTCTCTAGGTATAGGGTTGCTCCTTCTGAGAGTGAAAACTATGACCAGGCTTGGACAACAGTTTCTAACCAGGGAATGTAGCAGAGAGATGTGTGGTGAAAAGTCCTGGGCACTTGCCTGTTGTAGGTAGTACCTGTAAGGCCTTATGTACACAGGGGCAGTGTTACTGGGAGACAGAGCATGGTGGGGGTGATTCTGGCACAGTGGTGGGTGTGGTGTTCCAGTCCTCTAAATGCCCTGATATGGCCTGAAGTGCTTTCGTCCACATCCCTGGAAGCCCACAAAGCTTCACCAGGGCAATGGGAGCCACCAAGGAGCAAGAAGAGTCAGGAGAACATGTCCCCAAACCCTATAATTTTATGATCCAGGAAACAGGGCTCAGAGCCCTCCCTCCCCCATGGTCTCTCATTCAGTCTAGGATTCAATTCAACTAATACACTACACATCCCAACTAGAGAAAATTAGAGTGTTTTGATGAAGGAGAAATTCTCGTTGAGTGTAAGAAGAAAATAGAAATTAAACAGAAGGAGAAGAGAAGACAGGGCTTACTGGCAGAGAGGCTCTTAGAAGCAAAGACCTACCTGCATGATCTGTAAAGCACCATAGCTGGAATCTAAATGCAGTAAAATGAGGCAGAAAATGTAGATGAAGACTAGTAGTGGAGGAAGAAATCACAAGGAAGTTCTGAACAGAAAGGAAATGACATCAGAAGGAAAGTTGGAACATCAAGAATGAAGAAAGGAATAGAAAGGGTAAATAGCTAAGTAAATATGAGACTCTTCTTGAGTTTTTAAAAGTAAGTTGGACAGTTGAAGGCAAGAAATGAAAACACTGATGTGGTTATTAATGTATATAAAGATAATATCTAACTATATCATAATTGGTGGTAAAGTTTCTACATAAGTGGAATAATGTTGATAACAGTACACTGTGTAGAGTTTAGTAAATGTATTATAATCCCTAGCACAATGACTAAAAAAGCTATATAAAGTGATATGGTCAGAAACACTGTAGGTAAATCAAAATGCAATACTAACAAATGCCAAGTAACACCCTTCTGTAAGAAGACAGGTAACTGGAAACAGAAGAATGAAGAACAGAGGAAACAAACAGAAAGCACATAATAAAATGGCAGGCTTAAACCCTCACACAGCAATAATTACATTAAATTTAAATGGCCTAAACACACCAGTTAAAAGACCGAGATTGTCAGATAGATAGATTGTCAGATGAACACTTTGTAAGCCGCAAATTCAGCATTTGACTCTTAGACTAAATGATTCCAAATTCCCTTGGAGCTTAACAGCATCATCCTGTCAACGAGATTTCACAAGAAAAGATGAAGAAGAGTAAAGGACATCCTCTAAGTTCCAAGAAAGGGATATTCAAGGAGCTAGGGAAAGCCAGAGGGGATAAACTTGGCAGCCTAGGCTGGTCAGAGTAATTCCCATAGGAGGTGATGCAGGAGCAGAGACTTTGACAGCAAGTAGAACCAGGTCCATTCAAGGGGGAGGAGGGGAGCCAGATATTCTCTGTTTACCCTTTTAGATCCACTCTGCACCTTTTCACACTGGCTAGGTTTCCCTGAAAGCTGTTAGATATGCATCAGTCCAGCTCTGTTGGACTCTGGCTTCCAGCTGAGTTCAGCCTATGGAAAGCATCAGTCAGAGATTCAGAGCGCAGGACAGAGCGGTCAGGACGTTTCTTTTACTCTGCCTTGCAGCCGCCAGGAGTTGGAATCACTCTCTTCCTCCTCATAAATGTACAACCTCTGCAGAAGGCTTTCTTTAGCCCTGCAGGTCTCACTAAGTTCTGATGAAAGCTCTTTCCTGTTGCCCCATCAGGCCTAGTAGTGTTAAAGACTCCCCACTATTGCTAGCCCCAGGGTGATTTATCTCCTTGTTACTTTCCCTTAAGGAGTCCCCGGGTGGCGTAAACATTTAACTGCTTGGCTGCTAACTGAAACATTGGAGTTTCAAGTTCACCCAGAGGTGCCTCAGAAGAAAGACCTGGTGATCTACTTCTGAAAAATCAGCCATTGAAAACCTTCTGGACCACAGTTCTACTCTGACACTGATGGGGTCACCATGAGCCAGAATTGGCTCAACAGCAACTGGTTTTAGTTTCCCTTAACATAGTCCACGCTTCTGAAAAGAGACCCGTGGTTAAATTCTTTAGAATGTACCATCTGTTTCCTGCTGGGAACTTGACCGATACAGAGCAGTATTAAAATGTCTGTGTGCCAACACAGAGGAGTAAATGAGCATGGAGAATTTGGGTAATTGCAAGTAGGTTCATATGGCAGGATGGTAGATTACAAGATTTAATAAACGCTAGGGGTGTGACTGGAGAGGAGGGTAGAAGAAAATCCCAAAAGGTGCCTTTTCTGTTGTGCTAGTCAGTGAACTTGTCGCTTTTTTGCCAGAAAGTTCTCTCCTGTTGCTCTGTAATTGCATGGAAGGATCCACACAACGCACACTGGATGGACAGGAAACCACAGGGAAAGTCATTTGTAGGAGATAAGATAGGAAGTGAATTAAAGGCATGATGGCAGAACTGGAAAGGAAGAATTGCATAGGAGAATTATTTACATGGTTGAACCAATGGAGTTAAGAAATAATTTAATGATAAGGACTGAATACTGGGCATTTTTATATGCCCAGACCTTAGCCAAGTACCTGGCAGATGCTCAGTGACTAGTACCCAATGAATTTAGTACAGCCACAACTTGAGATATGATCAGTAGGTTATGAGTATTTGACTAGACATTTCATTAATAACTCCATTGCTTATAAGTTTGCTAACCAAACTCATCCAAGCTGGGACATTTCTGAGAGTGAAGGGGGATGCTACTAATAATAAAAAGGCACATCATGTGAACCAAGCTGGGATGAATGATCACCCAATTTATAAGGCAATGTCTCTTATTGATTAGGACCAGTTTGATTTTCTGACACCAGAAGCAACTAAGTGTCACAAAACATTTGGTCCTATTTGCCTATGAACACTCGTTCAGTCTCTTTGATTTCTCTCCCAATTTGTTCCTGGTTTGCTGGTGCTTTATCGACATCATTTTTGTAGACTTTTTAATTCTATTCTATGCTATTCTGATGGATTCTCAAATGAAAGGTTCAAGTAACATACACTGATTGTCAAATGTACCATTTGAGAGCAGAATTTTAGTTGTGCAGTGTACGAGAGATACAAAAGACCAGAAGCAGCATGGGTGGACAGACATAAAATGAATGCATATTGATTATTTAAAAATCAATCAACAAATTAATGAATATATAATGAAAATAAAGAACCTGCCTTATGTCAGGTTATGAAAGATAGTATTAATAACTGAAATAATTGTGCCCATTGTAAAGAAATTTGGTGTTATTTTAACTTAAATAGTGCTTAAATTTGGAGCTCTGGAATGAATTAATCATTTTCAACCAAAATTAAAATTACCTTTATAACTTGGGAAAATTTGCCCCAGATGAGATTTTTTTTCCCTTAACCTTATTGCTATGAAAATGTTCTAATTTACAGTAGAGTGAAGTATAATGAATATGTGATCAAGATTTGGAAATTACTAACATTTTGCTTCATTGATTATTCATAGATTATTCACAGAGTGAAGTGTAATGAATATGTGATCAAGATTTGGTAATTGCTAACATTTTTGCCTCATCGATTATTCACAGATTATTCACAGAGTGAAGTATAATGAATATATGATCAAGATTTGATAATTGCTAACATTTTGCTTCATTGATCATTGTTTTGTAGATGGTTTTGGAAATAAATTACAGACACATAGACATTTCATCCCTTATGCATCTCTAAAAACTGACATTTTCTATAAAACTAGTGAAAATTATCACAAGAAAGCAACAGTCATTCCCTAAACTAAACTAAGACCCAGTAAGAAGCGATTTCCCAAGAATAAATTACCCACCTAAGGTGGGAGAGCATTGTATACCTGGGAGATGACCTGAAGATATGCTTTCTATATATCTAAGAATCTACGGTAGTTTCCTTGTGAAAGAAAACAAAATTGCTCCCCTACACATGGAACATGGTAAGTGAGAGAAATTTTAATTTTGTCCGAAAAACCTTTAGGCAGTGACAACAGGAAATTATTAATTTCAGTGCTATTATCTGGGTCTAGCACCAGGGTGGACAATATGTCCCAAGTTCTCAAAGGTGACTATGGCTGTCTTGGGAATCAGCAAGAGTCCCTGAATTTGAGACATTGCAGCTCTGCCTTTCTCATCAGATGGAGACCAGTGTGTGAAGTGTCCAGATCATCAGTACACAAACACAAATTGAGATCACTGCCTCGCAAACAATGTAACCTTCCTGGCTTATGAAGACCTGCTAGAGATGGCTTTGGCCTGCGCAGCTCTGTGACTCTCTGTTCTCATGACTGTGTTTCTGGGGCCTTTGTGAAGCACCGAGGCACTCCCATCAACAAGGCCAACAACTGGACTCTCAGCTACACCCCACCCATCTCCCTCATCCTGTGTTTCCTTTGTTCCTTACTGTTCATTGACCATCTAAACACAGGCCCCTGCACCCTTCAACAAACAGCATTTGCAGTTGTATTTGTTGCGGCTGTTTCCACTGTTCTGGTTAAAACCATCACCGTGGTTTTGCCTTTTAAGACGCCTGCACCAGGGAAAAGGAAAAGGGAGTGGTTGCGGACAGGGCCACCTCCTCTGGCATTCCCATCTGTGCCTTGATTCAAGTTATTATCTGTGGAATCTGGTTGAGAACCTTCCCTTCACTAAAATGCACACACACTCTGAGCCTGTACACATTATCATTGAATGCAACAAGGGCTCCATCACTGTCCTATACTGGGCCCTGGGATACCTAGGACCCATGGTCCTGGGATCTTCACTGTGGCTTTCCTGGACAGGAGTCTGCTGGACACCTTCAATGAAGCCAAGTTCCTGACGTTCAGCTGGTGTTCTGGAGTGTCTGGATCACCTTCCTCCCTGTTCACCACAGCAGCAAGAGGAGGGTCATTGTGACTGTGGAGATTTTCTCTATCTTGGCCTCTAGTGTAGGGTGACTAGGCTGTATCCTTGCCCTAAAGTGCTACATTATTCTGCACAGGCCTGATAAGAACACCCTGCAAGGAATCCGGAGTAAAACAGGTCCTGAAGTCAAGAAGCATTCCAAAGATTTACCTCATGGCTCTCAAATAAATGCATGACAGACACATGAAAATAAATCTTTTTGGGAAGAGATAGTAGGTCCAAAAAAATTTATAATTTACCTTTCTCAGTTAACAAAGACTTTATGTTTTCTAGTATACCAGGGACACAGCCACCCTTAGTAAACAGTTTCTGAAACTTTAAGGTTACTTTGGATATTCCTCTCACCAACATTAAATTCTTTGTTTTCTTTTAAATTACATGTAGGGATTTCACTTTATCCTCTGTCTTAATTTTCTAGTGCTTCTATAATAGAAATACTACAAGAGGGTGGCTTTAACAAACAAAAATTTATTTTCTCACAGTTTAAAAACCCATAAAACCAAACCCATTGCTATTGAGTCAGTTCCGACTCATAGCGACCCATAGGACAGAGTAGAACTGCCCCATAGGATTTGAAGGAGCAGCTGGGGAATTTGAACCGCCAACCTTTTTGTTAGCAGCCGAGCTCTTAACCACTGTGCCACCAGGGCTTCAAAATTCTGAATTCTGGCCACTAGCCCTAGGAAGGCTTTCTCTCTGTAGGCTCTGGGGGAAGGTCCTTGCCTCCTTTCAGCTTTTGTTCCTCAGTGCCTTGGTGAGCTTCATGTAGCCTGACATCTATCTTCCCCCATCTGTGCCTTCTTATTTCTGTGCCTAATCTGCTCTTTTAATATCTTAAAAGTGATTGGTTTAGGACACATCCTACACTGGTAAGACCTCATTAACATAACAGAGAAAACCCTATTCCCAAATGGGATTACATTCACAGGTATAAAGGTTAGGATTCACCACACATATTTTTGAGGGCACAATTGAATCCTTAACACCCTCCATTTCTTGAATCAATCTTTTTCTAGGACTGAGTAGTGGGACAAACCATTTAGTGGTCTATTTTACTTCCTTTCTCCTCCTTAAATAGAACGGGCCTTCTCATCCTCATTTTGAGTCTTAGTTCTCCTGTTTTTTCTTCTAATATTTTTTAATGTTTTATTTTTAACTCTTCAACCCATCTGATATTTATTTTCGTGACTGGTGTGTGGAAGAAGCTGCATCATCACTTTTAAAGAGAAGGAACTGGAGGGGGTGTGGTTTGTCTCCTGTTTCTGAAGCCATGAGTGAGTGGGGTCCAAGTGACTAGAGGGAAAGGGGCAACTGGCCTAAACAGTAAGACTGGAGGGAGTTTGGGGACCAAAGGGACCAACTTTGGGGAAAGTCTAACAGTAATATGTATAAAAGGGAATATATAAACCGAGGTTGTCACAAGCAAGGAGGGAAGAGAATCTTGGCTTCCTGGGAGCCTGGAGGTCCTCTGGGGTTTGTACTGTGTTACCAGCCAGAGATGGGTAGTATTGTTGCCAGGAACTCTGAGTTCTGCTCGGCACAACTCAGTCCAGGGCCAAAAAGACAGAACCCGAGTTGGGGAGAACAAAAGGAAACTTTATTGGTTGGCCAAGCAAGGAGACAGTCGGGGCTGTGTGCCATCCAAAACTGCCTTGCAGGCAGCTTGTTGAGGCTGGTTTATACAGGCAGGATCAGTTTCCGAATACAAAATACTGCACGCGAAGGCTCAGGGTATTTTAGAATGAGAAAGCATTTTCTAAGGCCTGAGTTTGATTCCTCACGCAGGAGGAAGTTAGCCATTTTTGTTCATTAGCACGTTAGTTCCCTACCCAGAGAAATTACCATGCGTGAGGCAGTTAATGAGTTAAAGGTTATCTGGAGTGCCAAGGTGGGGGGCAGGACCGGTTTTAGCCAGCTTGTGGCTGTTTCTCTTCAAGGAGGTTCTGGAGAGGGAAAAAAAAGAACTCCAAGAAATGGGCTGGGTGAGGGGATACCTTGAGGCTAATTAAAAATGGCTCTGTGTCTCTAGCCCTGTCTTAGCATAAGGTCATAGAGGCAGAAATGGGCACACACTCCCAGCCTGCACACATCATCATTAAATGCAACAGGGGCTCCATCACTGCCTTCTGCTGGGTCCTGGGATACTTGGAATCCTTGGCCCTGGGACCTTCAATGTGTCTTTACTGGCCAGGAATCTGCCCACACCTTAAATGAAGCCAACTTCCTGACCTTCAACATTGCATTGCATTGCGGGTCTAGGTCACCTTCCTCCCTGTCTACCACCGCACCAAGGGGAAGGTCACAGTGGCCATGGAGATTGTTATGGATTGAAATTGTGTCCCCCAAAAATGTGTGCCAACTTGGCTAGGTCATGATTCCCAGTATTGTATGATTGTCCCCCATTATGTCATCTGATGTGATTTTCCTGTGAGCTGTAAATTCTATCTCTATGATGTTAATGAGGCAGGGTTAGAGGCAGTTATGTTCATGAGGCAGGACTCAACCTACAAGATTAGGTTGTATTTTGAGTCAATCTCTTTTGAGATATAAAAGATAGAATCAAGCAGAGAGACAGGGGGACCTCATACCACCAAGAAAGCAGCACCAGGAGCAGAGCGCTTCCTTTGGACCCAGGGTTTCTGCACTGAGAAGCTCCTAGAATGGGAAGATTGATGACAGGGACCTTCCCCCAGAGCTGACAGAGAGAGAGAGAGAGAGCCCATTCCCCTGGAGTTGGCATCCTGAATATGGACGTCTAGCCTCCCAGAATGTGAGAGAACAAATTTCTCTTTGTTAAAGTCATCCACTTGTGGTATATCTGTTATAGCAGCACTAGATAACTAAGACAGTGATCTTCTCCATCTTGACCTCCAGTGTAGAACTACTAGGCTACTTCATTGCCCTCAAGTGTTACATTATCCTGCTGAAGCAGAAAAGGGAAGACTCTCTCAAGAATCAGAGCCAGTCAACACAAGGGATCAAAGTGAGAGAGGTGTGGTCTGTTCCTGAGCTCACACTGTCCAAGCATCTGAAGATGATGGAGAATATATGGGACTTCAGGGAGTTGGAGGAGAGTCTCTGTATTAGCCTGTGTCGGGTCAGAAGGCAGAAACCACACCAGTTACATTAACAAAGGGAATTTAATATAAAAGTGATAACCATTATATTCATTTTTTATTGCTGTTATAACAAATTACCACAAATTTATTGGCTTAAAACAACACAAATGTATTATCTTTCAGTTCTGTAAGTTAAAAATCTGACACGGGTCTCTATGGCCAAAAATCAAGGTGCCGGCAAGCCTGTGTTCCCTTCTGGAGGCCCTCGGGGAGAATCTGTTTCTTTGCCTTTTCTGGCTTCCAGAAGTTTCCCCCACCCACCCCACCCCATTCCTTGGCTCATGGCCTCCCTCCCTTCATCTTCAATGCTGGCAACTTTGTGGGTATCTGACAATTCTTTTGTAGTCACATCTCTCTCCAATTCTCTTCCTTTGTCTTCCTCTTCTACTTTTAAGGACCCTTGTGATTACATTGGTCCCACCCAGATAATCCAGGATAATCTCCCATCTCAGGGTTCTTAATTTAAGCACATCTGCAAGTCCCTTTTACCATGTAAGGTAGCATAGTTACAGGTTCTGGGATTAGGACGTGGATATGTTTGAACAGCCATTATTCTACCTACCATGCCCAGCAAGTGAAGAATTGAAAAGGCAAGAAGAGAATTCTAAAATATCACGGAGGTAACAATTACAGAAAGCAGCTTCTTATCCCTAGGGTGGGGGGAACAAATGGAAGGAGTTGGAAATATTAAAACTTAGAAACTTGAAATATGGGTCCCATGGCAGGCACCCAGAACTCAGAGAAAGGGGTGCATCTCAGCTGGTGCTGGTGTCTTTATGGGGACTTAACGAGCTGGTTCTGAGCCAAGCACCCTCTGGATACCTAGAGTGAGACAGGAAAGGAAGTGGCACCAACTCTAGGTAAAAGCCAAAGGAGAAAAGAAGTCCCCCCAGCGGCTCCAGTCACCCTGAGGGGTAGCCCCTATTCCCTGCCCCTGCACCCCATTAGCTCCCAGCATGGAGATAACATGATCTATAGGCAGCTGCAGTCCCTGGGTGGCACAATCGTTTAAGTGCTCAACTACTAGCCAAAAGGTTGGCAGTTCAGACCCACCCAAAAGCACCTCAGAAGATAGGCCTGGTGATCTGCTTCTGAAAGGTCACAGACTTGAAAACTCCATGGAGCACAGTTCTGCTCTGTGAAGCATACATCAAGTCTCCGTGACTTGCAATCAACTTGTCTTAGCTATCTAGTGCTGCTATAACAGAAGTATTAAAAGTGAGTGTCTTTAGAAAACAGAAATTTATTTTCTCACAGTTTAGGAGGCTGAATTCAGAGCAATGGCTCTAGGGGAAGTCTTCTCTTTCTGTCAGCTCTGGAGGAAGGTCCTGGTCTCTTCAGCTTCTGCTCCCTGGTTCCTTAGAGATCTCCATGTGTCTTGGCATCTATCTTACCTCATCTCTTTCTTCTTGCATTTTACTACAAGCAGCAAGGAGAAACCAAGCAGCCCCTTTAAGATTCTGGTTAGAAATCTCATAAGCCAGATATCCAAGTTCATCACTTACAAGGTCTACCTTCCACCAAATATTTGAACATAATTCAGACAAGTTCTTTACCAGTGCGTAAAAAGCATTGCCCTTCCTCCATTGTCCAATCACATGCTCATCATTTTCTTTTAAAGTCTCACCAGAAGCACATTTAACATCCACATTTGTTGCTGGCACCATAGGTATTCTCAAGATGATAGAGACTTTCTCTATAGCTGTCCTCACTTCCTTCTGATCCCTCAACAGAACTGCCTTTGACGTCCATAATTCTACCAAAAGTCTCTTCAAGGCAATTCAAGCTTTTACTACTTGGCACTGTCTTAGTTATCTAGTGCTGCTATAACAGAAATTCCACAAATGGATGGCTTTAACAAACAGAAATTTACCTTCTCACAGTCTAGGAGGCTAGAAGTCCAAATTCAGGGTACCAGCTCCAAGAGAAGGCTCTCTCTGTGTCAGCTCTGGGGGAAGATCCTTGTCATCAATCTTCCCCTGGCCTAGGAGTCTCTCAGTGCAGGGGCCCCGGGACAAAAGGATATGCTTTGCTTTCAGCTCTTCTTTCTTGCCAGTAGGACGTCCCTCGTCTCTGCTCACTTCTCTCTTTTATATCTCAAAAGAGATTGACTTAAGATACAACCTAATCCTGTAGATTGTGCCCCGCCTCATAACATAACTACCTCTAATCCTGCCTCATTAACATCATAGAGGTTAGGATTTACAACACATAGGTTATTACATCAGATCACAAAATGGAGGATGACCACACAATACTGGGAATCATGGCCTAGCCAAGTTGACACACATTTTGGGGGACACAATTCAATCCATAACAAACACCTTAAAACTCTTCTAGCCTCTGCCTATTACCCAACTCCAAAACCACTTCCACATGTTAGGTAGCTGTTAGAGTAGCACCCCACTCCTGGTACCAGATGTCTTAGGCTGGGTTCTTTAAAGGAGCAAAACCAGTGAAGTGGTGGAGGCTGGCAAGTCCCAAACCCGTGGGTCAGATGTCAGGCTGGAGATTTCTGCTGACTCACTTGGTTGCAGGGACTGATGAACCCAAAATCAGCAGGTCAGATGGCAGGCTGCTGGCTCATGTCCAAGGATGATGAGTCGGATGCAGGATCCAGAAAGGGCAAGCTTTGCCAGAATAGTATATATATTGAATGCAGGTCACATCCCCAAAGAAACACCCCTTTCAACTGATTGGCTGCTCACATCAGATCACAAAATGGAGGATGATTACATAATATCTGCCAAACCACTGAGAATCATGGCCTAGCCAAATTGACACATAACCTTAACCATCACATGACTCCATGGCAACTAACAACTACAGGCGGCTGCTATTGTAATCTCTCAAGTGCGTGTGTTAAACAACTTGGGCTGTGTCCTTTAAATGAACAAAAACGACTAAATTTAATTGATGGGATTTGAGCAAAATTCACAATGGAAAAAAGAAGTTTAAAGTAGTCTTGTGAGTTGCAGCTACTGGTCAATTCAATGTTCTGTTGTAACAATGTAGAATCGGTGCTGATGTGCTCCATGCTCGTCCCATAAGTGCCCCGTAAAGCATCAAAGGAGAGTCCACTGGTCAGGGCACGGCCACACATAACAAAGTTCTAGTGGGAAAAATTCCCCTACTGTGTGCCACCTCTAGTTCAGTCAGAATTTAGTGTGAGTGCCTCTCCCCTCTGACGTCCAGAGTTTTCACTCTACAGATGATGTCTTGTTGGTTGGCAAGTCAGGACCTAAGTCTCAACAGTCTGACTGTGGTGTTATCAAACTTCTGCCAGTAGGGATGATGATGTTGTTGTTGGGTGCTGTCTAACCAATTTTTGACTCATAGCAACCCCATGTGACAGAGCAGAACTGCCCCATAGGGTTTCTCTAGGCTGTAATCTTTACAGAAGCAGATGGCCAGGTCTTTCTCCCTAGGAGCCCCTGAGTGGATTCAAATGATCAACCTTTCAGTTAGCAGTGGAGCACTTAACCATTGTGCCACCAAGGCTCCTTTAGGGACAGCGATATTGTCATTGTGTGCAACTGAGTCGATTCCAACTCATAGCAACTTTATAGGACAGAGTAGACTTCCCATAGGGTTTTCTAGGCTGAAATTTTTACGGAAGCCAATCGCCCAGTGTTTCTCCTGAGGACACCAACCTTTCGGTTAGCAGCTGAGTGCTTAACTGTTGATAGTTAACCCATTGCTAAGCACAGGAAAAGTTGGCCGTCATTAGCCATTGTTGTTGTGCGCTGTTCACTCGATTCCTACTTATAGCAACCCTATAGGACAGAGTAGAACTACCCCATAGTGTTTCCTAGGCTGAAATCTTTACCAGAGAAGATCACCAGGTCTTTTCTCTCGTGGAGCAGCTGGTGGATTCAAACCTACAACCTTCTGGTTAGCAGCCAAGTGCATAACCACTGTGCCACCAAAAATGGTGATAGATCCCGACAAAACCCCAGGGCCTGCTTGCCAAGGAGTTTCTTAGAAATTTGCAGGCTCATTCCATCTGGGAGTCAAGAAAACTGTGGTCTGTTACAAGATAGAGGACTCTGTGGTTCTGTTGCAAAAGCCATCTGTGCACGCCAGGGTTGTGACTATCTGTCTTACAGTAAAGGACACACTGCACAGGCCTTTGTCCCACCTCCTCCTGCATCGGACGTTTGACTCCCCTCTCAGGGCTAATGGTGCCGCCTCACCACGGTTAAGTCTTTTTTAGGTTATCAGGGTGCTGTTTCAGTCTGGCAGCCTACTCTGGCCCCACTGCACCCCCTGAAACTAATCTGTTCGTGTTTTATTTGATGGACATTCCATACACCTACGTGGTTGTAACTGATACCGCTGAATGTATCACAGACATGTTTTAAGGATGAGTAACACTTAAAATACCTGATAGGAAGGTAGGTTCCCAACGGGAAATGCCACGATTAGAACAGTGGCAGTGGGACAAGCACACGTCTGGGAGCCCACCAGGCTCCCCCAGCCCAGCCATGTGGTAGCAGTAACAAAGGACAGCACCCAAGGACGGGGTGGCAGGAAGAGATCACCACACGGGTTAGAGAGCTGGCACAGGCAGGGGGGCTGAAAGAGAGTACCCAGCCAATTGTCCTCTCAGACCAGTTAGGCCTGAAGAGCCTTTTTAAGTTACAAGTGTCAGTGGCTGAAAATTATACAAGACTGGTGCCCCCGGGTGGCGCAGGGTTAAGCACTCAGCAGCTAACTGAAGGGTCGGCGGTTGGAACCCACCAGCCTCTCTACAGGAGAAAGATGTAGCAGTCTACTTCTGTAAAGATTACAGCCGTGGAAACCCTATGGGGCAGCTCTACTCTGTCCTGTAAGGTTGCTGCTATGAGTCGGAATCAACTCAATGGGCAGCGGCTTTGGTTTTTTTGTTTTGGTGCTCACGGCGGAAGGATGTTGACACTCGGCAAAGGCGCCCCCTGGTGTTTGGATACAGCAACTGCCTGACAACAATGCTCAGCTGAGCAGCAATGACTGGCTTGTGATCAAGCGTTGGTGGACACCGAGAGACTAACCTCCCTTCTTTGGTGTTGTTACTCCTTGACGTACTATTTTGAGATGGGCCTGGGGCAAAAGCACCAATAAAGTGGGTATTTCCCAGCAAGCATCTATCATGAAATGAAAATGATACACGCAAGAAAGTTGTACAACTCACTGCTGAGGCCACCTCACTTAGATCCCTGCTCAAGGAACATTTGCTTCACTCACCCAGCATTGTTAAGGGTCTCTGCAGCAGTCCCATGTCACCTCTGATTGTTCCTTAGCGTGCCCACTCCCTGGGGCAGCAGTGGGCAAGGGTCCAAAAGAGGTTTATGGTCCACTCCCTGCCTCTAACTTTCCAGGGTCTAAGGTGTTCTTTCCCCACTAGCGGAACTGCTGTCCTTCAAGGGCCACATAATCAGTATGACCCAGGCCGTGCACACTGGTTCCCAGCACCCTCAGGAGTGATCTGAGTAAACAGAGGCTCGGTCAGCAGCTCCCACTTTGGATTAGCCATGGGCTCAACATATCCCAGTCCCAGCCTCCTCTTCTCTGCCCAGCAAGCACAGGTAGTCAGCTGTCGCCATTTTGGGAGAGGAGAACCAGCCCTTCCCTGTCGCAGCAGCGACGGTAATCGAGACGGGGAAGACAGTAACCAACTGCACAACTCTTACAGAGAAGTGGGGCCAGGAGGGTCACTCTGAGGAGTCGACCCCCACTTCAGTCCCAGGAGTTTATTTTATAGTCAATACAACAATCAATAAGGCAATTAACAAAACAATGGACTTTGAGTACGGGCAAGGAAGAAGGAACTCTGGTAAACAAGTCAATCAATAAAGGGACAATAGGTTTGGGAAAACACATCCGGACAAGTCTCGACATGTTGGAGACAAGTCTGAACATGCTGTGCAGCATAGAGGCCTGTGGGGGCTGCAGTTGTCAATAGTGCAGCCATGTTTAAATGGCATATATCCCCACACTTCCCAACTAAAGAGGGCTGGGACCACTTATGTCATGTTCCAGACCCTGTCCTGCATAGGAACAGGGCCTGACACCCAGGGGTCCCTGGTGAATGCTAGTTGATGGAGGGAGGGAGGCAGTCCCTGCAGTGGGCTTCATGGCGCCATCCCTGCGCCCTTGTCCTTTTCAGGAGGACTCCATCTCCATCTACCACAACTGGGTCAACAGCTGTAACCTGGCCACCAGGCAGCATTTCCTGCACCTGGAGATGAGTGGGTGGAGAGACACAATGCCAGACTGGCATCAGCACTGCCAGGCATGGATGGGGTCCTGGATTGTGAGGACCAAGCCTGAGCCCCTAGCACCCAGGTAAGGTCAGTCTGGGCCCTGGAGATAGGTGGAGAAGCGTCCTTCTCTTCCTTCTACTCCCGAGGTTTGGCTGTCAACTTCCTCTCTGCTCCCAGCCTAAGTCTGGCCAGGCCTCCAGTTTCCCTGCAAGCACTCTGTCTGTCCCGGTCACTCCTGAAGGGCTTGTTGACACAGATGCTGCCCCGGCCAGTCTTCAGTGTTGACCTTCACGTGGGTTCAGGATCCTTCACACTCCAGCCTTTCTCATATCAACCTGTGCTTCCACGCTCTTCTAATGCTGTGTACTGCACACCTGGCCAGGCTGAGGGCATGGAGCAGTGGGCATGGCAAGTGGAGGGGTGCAGTCACCCACGTGCCAATGGGTGGCTCACTGAGCATGTGCACCAGAAATGGGCCCCGAGACAGAATGTGGTAGGGCTGGGGAAGGGGCCCTGGGAAAGGGCTGTGGAGCAGAGGAGGCTCCTTCCTTAGGGGCTGGAGGGTTTACACACGATGGGTCTGTGAGGATGGACCAGTCCAGGACCCAGTGGGACAGGAGGAGGACATATCGGGTGGACAAGAGTCAGATGTGCAAGAGTTGGAGAGCGAGGGACACAGTCAATTGATCTGGCTGCTGAAGGGAAGCAGTGGGTGTGGGGAAAGGAGGTATTGAGAGGTTGCATGCAGCCGGAAGGGGGTGCCCTGGTCACCAAGGCCAGGACTGCAGTTGTGGGGGGAGGCGGGTCACTTACAGGCCAGGGCTGCAGGCAGTGAGCATAGTGGGTGGGGAAATCACCAGGGCCAGGCTCACAATCTGGGGGAAGTGGGAGGTAGGGCTACGTTTCTGGGACACGTCTGCCTTTTAACCTCTTGGATGTCTGTGTCTCTCTCAGCCTCAAATCCTAACACTCGAGGGCAGGGCTGGTGTGTCCAGATCCCTTCATAACCTGGGCCTCTGCCCACCACCATCAGCAAGTAGCTTGGGGGCTAGGAATGAGCAGTGTCTCCCTGGCCTCTCAACTTTCTCTTGAGCATGAAGCTCTGTTTGGTATCAATTCCTTAAGATCTTCACTGAATAAAGAACCCCCATCCTGGAGAATGAGAAGGGACCTGGAAAGGAGGAGGCTAAAGTGGGCCTCGAGCTGGGCCGCCACCAGACTGCTTCTGATGTCAGCCAGATGGCCAAGGTGCAGGAGTCCCTGACTGCCTGACTTCCAGAGAAGGGGACACCGGTGTATTCTCTGCAGTCTTCCGGAGAGTGCTCCAGAGAGTATGTTCTCTCTTCAGCCAATGAGTTCTTACAAGAGCTGGAAAAGGCCACTGCTTTAGCTGTGTCAGGAGCAGTGGGGTGTGGGTGGGCTCAACCTGACTGCAGGTGAGCCATCTCCACTAGCCTCAGGGTGGGGCAGTTGGTTATGTGGCTCCAGGTGTCCCTTCCACAAATGAAGCACTGATCTCAGGTGTCAATTTCCTCAACCGTCTAATGTAGAAGACCTCTGCTCTGTGGGTTTTGTTTCAGGGTCTGGTACAGCCTGGCTGCCACAGGAATCTCCTGGGATCCTTTAAAAACCCTGCAGCCCAAGGCTCTGTCCAGAGGTTCCAGAGGGTGAGTGGGACAGGTCCTGGTGAACCTGAACTGCAGCAAGGGTTTGTTGTTCCTGAAGGAGTGGGTAGTGTCTGGGTCTCTGGAGTGGGCTACGGCATTGCATGGACTCGGGGCTGCCTCCAAGGCTAGGGACAGATTGTTCTCACTTGTCAAGGGACAAGAACCAGCTGAGAGCCATTGGAAAGGATTAGCATTCTGGTGAGTTGCCACAGACTTGGGTCAATGTGAATACCTGTGGCATCCTGGATATCCCCGCTCTTTATCAGTTCAAGCCCCTTCTGAGGATCTTCGTGGGGATGCCACATTCGATGGTGCCCCCCTTGCTCTGGAGGCAGCAGCACCAGGAGGCATCTGGGTCTCTGCCCTCTGCCTATGGGCTCACAACATCTCTGTGGCTCAGTGGGTGCTGCCTGAGGCTCCACTGGTCAGGAGTCAGCCTTGGCCTCAGGTAGCAGGAGTGAGCCCTGCAGGCAGGCCCAGCTTGTCCTCGGGGATCCCTTCTGCAGCACCACCATGCCCCTGCAAGCCCACCCTCTCTCCATGCTCTGTCCCCTGAACCACTTCAGAACACAGGCACATTGCCTACTGCCACACCCCCTGTTGTGGCAGAAGGAGCTTCTGCAGGTCACCTAGCCCAGGCCTCTTGGTGTGGAGAGGAGAAACTGAGGTCCAGAAGGGATGAAGCTGCTCCAAGACCCAGCTCCTGAGTTTCTCGACCCCAGACTAGGACCACTATTTCAATAAAGTCCACCCCTCCCAAGGCGTCTGAGTTCCCATTGGCCTTTGCCCTCACCACGCAGGGTCCCGAGCCAGAGACACGCACTGGTCCCGGGTGAGCTTGTGTGCACTGGCTGCCCCTCCTGCGCAAGCACACACAGGTCACAGGGCTTGCCAGCAGCAAGTCAAGCAAGGCGGTTTTATTCCCCTCTTACTCACTCCAGCTCGGCCGTTTACATCACGGATAGGTGGACAGCAATTCGGGGACCCCCATCCATCCCCTCAACTGCAGGTCACCCCACAGGTCAGGGTAGAGAGAGCTCTTCCTGCCGTGCAGCCCTGGGAGGCCAGCTCGGCCGAGAGGCAGGGTGAGAGGGAGGGAAGGAGGTCCCCGGGAGACCATTCATGGGAGACAGACCAGATCAACAGGGTGGTCCTGAGCAGCCTGGCACCTTCTGACCAGGGGTGGAGAAACAGGGAACAAGACCAACAGTGACGTGAGAATTTCAGTTACAGCACAAAAGACTGAGGTCAGACTTCTGGAAGAACTCTGGAATTCAGCCAGATGGATAGAGAGTCTGAAAGTATAGATCGTCCAGTCTACCATTTAGCAGGTGGTAGCTGAAGCCCTGAGAGGCTCAGTAACTTGGGAGCAAAGCTTGGGCTAGGAGAAGCCAAGGGCTCCTCACGCCCAGCCTGTGAGCTGCTGCAGGGCAAGGGGGTCACTGGAAACTGGACTAGTGGCCTAGAGATCGGCAGGGTGAGAAGAGCAAATCACCCTGACCAGGCCCATCACCCCTCACCCACAGTCAGGGCATCCCCTCCAAAAGCCGCATCCAAGGGCCCGTCCTGCCCTCTGCCCCCTAAGCAGTGCAGGGCCCGGCCCGGCCATGCTTGCTCCCACAGGGAGTCCAGTGTGGCTCTTCTCAGCCCTGCAGTCTTGCCTGGGAGAGGCCGAGCTACCAGCGATCCCTGGAGCCCCAGCGGCTGGGCAAGCGGTACAGCCTCATGTCTTCCTTCTGGATATGCTCATAGCAGGACTGGTGGGAGAGAGGCTGGATCAGTGGGCCTGACTACTCCCGACTAGGCGCACAGGCTCTGGGCCCAATACCTGGTGCACACTCGGCCCGCCCACCACTGCCTCCGGCCTGGACCAGCCATGTCTCCAACTCATCCCTCAGTCACAGTCTGCAAGGGAAGTGGGGCCTTCCCCCTCCTACTGTGCAGCCTCAGGATGCAGCCTGAGGACCTTGGGGTCCCGAGGGCCGATGCCCCTCCCTGGCTCACTGCAACAGGACAGGACCAGGGCACTTCCCATGGAGACACAAAGGAGCGGACAAGAGCTCCTCCCCCCAACGACGGCATCTCTGCCTGGGCCCGCAGCCTCCTCCTCGGTCCCTCACCTCCAGGGCGGTGAGCAGGAAGTCGTACAGACCTCCCGTGTTCATAGGGTCCATCATGTCCCGAATCAGGTGGATCTCAGCTCCCAGATGCTGGATTCTGGGGAACAACCCCTCTCCAAGAGTTCAAGGGAGAGGGGGAGAAGAGGGCCCATCAGGGACAGGGCGAGCGGCTGGGGATGGGTGGTTGGACCCTAGGTGTAGCCCGCACACCTGAGGGGGCCTCCCTCTCTAGGTCTCAGCTTCCCCATCTGTCCCATGAAAGGCTGTCTCCATACACCCATCAAAGACTCCCGAGCGTATGCTTGGTGAGGTGGGGAAGGGGGAAGGGCCCTTCCTGCAGCTCCACCTCCCACCCGGGCTCCCTCCTGTCAGGGCTCACCGGGCCCGGGACACCACGTAGATGAGTAGCGGCAGCAGGTCGTCCATGGGCAGCTTGTGCTCCCGGCCAAGCACCCGCGACACAGTGGCCTCAATTTCCCCATATGTCCTCTCCAGCACCTCCAGCTTCTCCCGCGGGTCCACCGTGGTGCTACAGAGGGACAAGGCTCCGGTCAAGGCTCTTGGGTTCCGTCCCTGCTGGGGGCCCCCAACACTGCCACCTCCAGCCCCCGCTTCCCTGGATGTGGACTTACACGATCTTCTGCAGGCACTCAGTGGCTGATAGGAAGCACTTGTTCCTGACCAGGGAGTGTCTCTGTGTGGTGAGGGGAGCCAGGATGGATGGGGCTGTGTACCCCCAACTCTGTCACCTCTCCTTCCTGGGTCTCAGGCTGGCCCTGAGCCCCTTTCTACCCATCCCCTCCCCGTCACTGATGGCCAAGGGCCAGTCACAGCTCCAGCGTGGGCCTCAGTTTACCCAAGCTTAAAATGGGGTAAGTGGTCTCCTGAAGGTTGGGAGGGTCAAAATGGATAAAGAAGATAAAAATCCTATCAGCCAACGGTCACCGGGCACTGCCTGATTCTAAGTACCTACATCAGCGGTTCTTAAACTTGAGCACATCAGAATTCCCTGGAATGCTTGTTGGGACAGATTCCTGGGCCCAGCCCCTGAGTTTCTGGAGCAGTAGGTCTGGGCTGGACCCAGGAATCTGCTTTTCTAACAGGGTTGCAGATGATGCTAATGCTACACACTTTGAGAACCACTGCCTGGTGTACTGGCCCACTTCACCCTCCCCATAACCCGGTGAGGTAGTACAAATACTGCCTTTGTTTTACAGATGAGAAAACCGAGGCATGGCTATCAAGTAGCTTGCCCACCACTGCACAGCCAGGGAAGGCCTGCCAAGGGTGGACCCTGTGTCTTAGCCTGGTCACTGCGGGCCATCAACTGTGCCCTGACCCACACCGGGAGCCTGGAGCCTCCTCCCTCACCTCTGCCCCCAGCCAGCTCCTCGGCGGCCTCTAGCCAGCAATCGTGAGGCAGGGCTCCTTGGAAGACCTTGGCCCTCTCTCAGTGCCCAGGGGCCTCCGGCCAGCTGGACCCCCAGCTCAGGGCTCACCTCCCCCCTTCCTGGAGCAGGTAATGGGCCTACCCTCTCACCTGATTGGTGGTCAGTGTGAGGTCCTTGAGGGGCCACAGGTGCCTGAAATTAAGAGTGAGACGGGAGGCTTTGCTAGGATAACAGCTCATGGTCTGACATCGGAGGGAAAATGCCCTGTGCCGCCATGGCCCCCAGCGGCACTGGGAAGGACTGGGAAGGAGATGGGTCCACAATGGTACCCCTGAGCGCAGGTGGAGGGATTCCTGGAGGAGACAGCCCTCCCTCCGGGCCCTGAGATGCGAGAGGGAGGGGCGGCACCCCAGGCCAACAGGCCCAGCATGAGCAAAGTCACCGGTGAGCAGGCCAGAGAATGAGAGTGGAGTGGGCTGGACTCTGTTCCAGAGGGGATGGGGGGCCAGCAGAGTGGTGCCCAAGCAGGGACGCAGCCGTCACCACAACTCAGAAGCACTGCAGCGGCTGCAGCATGGCAGGGGCGTGGGGAGAGTGGAGCAGGAGGCCAGTGCCGGGGAGGCAGCACCCAGCAGCGGACTGGGGAGGGGAGAAGCTTGGGAAGCCGCTGGCAGCCAGGTCTCTGGCTTGGCAAATGGGCAAATGGAAAAGGAAACAGGGTTCTAGAGGGTGGGTGGGGAGCACCATCACTGGGTGACAAGGGAGACTCACGTGGGAGGGATGTGGGAGGGGTATCACTCATGGTGTCAACAGATCAGAAAGACGCTAGGTAAAAGGAGGCCCTGGGGTGCAGAGAACACCCACCTGACCTTTTCCAGGAATAGCCCTCAGTTTTGGAGGGAGTCCTCCCCTCCCCCAGTCTCAGTCCCAGAGCCCAGAGCTGGTGACTTGCCCCAGCCCTAGTGGTGGATATTGAGGCAGGCCTGGCCGATGCGAGCCACAGCCAGTTTTCAAGGGCAGACTCAAGCCCCATCTAGGGGCTCTGCTGGAGCTGTTGGAAAGGTGCCAGCTCCCTATGGGGGCAGCGGGGGTGGGGGGAAGCTAGCCCAGTGGGCCGGGTATAAACCTCCAGGGGCAAATGCCATGTTTGTCACAGCAAAGGGAAGCCAGAGAAAGACTCACGGAGAAAGAAGGTGCTTCCCTTTGTCATGTGTTTGAGCACCCACATTTAGCCACACATGCATGTGTAACTCCTAGAACTTTCCAGGTACGTGAACCTATTTACCTCACCCCTCATTTTTGCTGATGACATCTGGGTTGAATTTGAGATGCTCTGAGTTTGACTAACATGGGAAGGAGGTAGGGAGCTTACTTCTGCACATCCAGGAACTCCAGCAGCTTGGTGTCGGGGAACAGGCTCAGGTTGGTGATGCCCTGGCTGTAGAGACTGTCCTCCTTCTCATGAAGAAGCAGGTAGAGAGTGAAGAGCTCTGGGTAGAAGCTGGACAGAATGAGAGGCAGCACCAGTCCATGTACCCGCAGGTCCCTGAGTGAGAGAGACCGGGACAGGGTGTTGGGGTCAGCAGGGTGGGGTGTGGAGGGTGGGGATCACTACATGGGACCACCCCTCAAATAGCCCACAGAACCGCTACCCCCACAATAGACAGTGTCCCTGCCTCCCTAGAAGGCCCTTTCCAATGCCTGTTCTCATTCATGCATTTGCTCATTCATTCAATGACTCATTCAGTTGCTGTTGGCCACCTCATTCTCCCACTTGACTTTCAGAACCAATATGGCAGGTGGGGCAGGATTTTGATACCCATTTGAGTGGAAACAAAACTAGGGTTCCCCATGGACAGGTGACTTGCAGCAAAGCTCTCAGTAGCCATTCCAAGCTAGCTCTGGCCCCTAGTTTACTGTGCTTCCTAGGACTCCAGAGGGAAGTTCTCCCTAATGTCTAACCCCATCCTCCAAGGCCCCTGCAAAACAGTGACAGAAAGGCCTCTCTGACCAGGAGCATCTCTGGGCCTGGAACCCGAAGGCACATTTTAGAATCTGGTCTCCAGGGACTGGGAGAAGTGGGGGGCAGATTTAATGGCCCACCTAACTCCTGATCTCTCTGCCTGACCTCAGGCCCATCCCTGCCAGGCCTCAGTTTCCCCATCTGTGTGCAGGGTGCCTAGGGCAGCTACTTACTCTCCATGCACATGAGAGATGAGGCTGGGATGACGCATTTAGAGCAAAGATGAGCTCTGAACTATGTGGCAGTGCTCCCTCCCCAGTTGCTCATGTGGCAGGGGTCATGGGTCCATGACAATGCAGTCCATGAACAATGTTTGGCCAATAGCGAGAACTTCCCCAATGCTCCCCCCAGAAACACCCCTTTCCCCCAAGCTGCAAGGCCTCCCTGGAACTGATCCGGGCTGCACCAGGGGAGGGAACCCCGTAAGGGCCTGGGCCGGTCACCTGGTTTCTGCATCTTCCTCCTCCTCCAGGGCCTGACCCTTTCGCTGTAAGGCAACCTGCAGCAGACCCCTGCAAGGCGAGGAGAGAAGGGTGGTGTGGCTGCCACGTCCCACAGAACTGGGGGGTCCATCCTGTCAGTCACCAAAGGCCAGGCCAGGTGGACTCGGCTGCTCAGAACCATGGAACATCGGGTATGCAGAGTCCAGCCTCAAACCACAGCAGTTAGAAGGTTGGAACTACAGGGTGTCAAGCATGGAATCCCAGCAACAGGAGCTGTGGCATCCAGGGGTCCTATCTGTAATATGGTTGATGGGGTCACAGCTCAGGCCAGGGCTGGAGATGGGGTCTGAGTCCTGGTCAGGGCTCAGCCTGCAGTGGGGGCAGAGTTCCTAGGACTCTGGGTGAGGCCTGCAGTTGGACCCTGGGTATCATCTCCCCGCCCTTTAATCCTTTTGCTCACCTGCCCAACACTGACCAACCCTCTGGTTCTTTGTGGCTCTAGGCAGAGGTGACACTTGGAAAGGGGAGAACCCTGCCCCCCCCCCCCAGGTCACAGGGTGGCAGCTGTCCCATGTTCACCAGGCTCACTTGTAGGCAGCCCAGAGTTCCTGGGCGTGCTGCTTCACCTCCTCCTGGGCCAAGCCCTGCAAGTGCTTGTTGGCCCCAACACCCGCGTATGTGGCCTGAAAGGTCAGCGTCAGTGTGCGGAGCAGCTTTCCCAGGGGGTGCAGCGAGTTGCTCAGAGCCTGGCCAGGGGGTAGGCAGTGAGGGGACGCTCAGCGCCAGGGGCTGGAGCACAGCATGCCCAGACGAAACTGCCCCCATTTCATAGCTGAGAACACGGAGGCCCTCTGAGGAGAAGGGCCCACAGGCCCGTCTCCTCTGGTCAGCATCCTGCTGTGAGAAATAGGGGCCCCTCCTCTGCAGGTGGCAGTGAGAGTGGGCTCACCATGGGCTGCTCACCCCGCCCCTGCCCCGGGGCCCTCACCTTCCTGAGGTATGGCTGAAGGGCCTTGGGCTCCTGGTGCCGCAGTAGCTCCTCCAAGATATCTTCAATACTGCTCTTGCTGTCCTTAGGGTGGGTCCTGGGCACCACACACATGTCCCTCACTCACGTCTGGGCTCAGACCAACCCCCTCCAGAAATTCTTTCTCCTGGCCCCTCTGGCCCACAGTGACCCCGACAGCGACCCTCTGGAAGTCCCCATGGAGGCACAGGTGTGCCCAAGCCTCACCTCTGGCAGCACAGGTACTCCTGAGACTTGCGCAACTCCCTGGAGCTCTGGGTATGGAAGCCCAGCAGGGCCTCCTGCAGGTCCCCGGGGCAGCTGGCGCGCACAAAGTCCCGGAAAGGGCCGTAGACGCCCTGCCAGCGGCTCTCCACAGGGAAGGCGCCCAGGCCCAGCTGCCTGTGACAGAGATGGAGCTGAGATGGCCAGGACCCTGTCCAGGCCCTTGGAGGAGCAGCAGTGCTGGCCTGGCCCAGAGTCAGAGACAAGGAAGGGTGATGGATTGAGGGATGCAGATGGGGTTGACCTGAAAAGCTCCAGGAAGAGAAAGGAGAGGCAGAGAGGGACAGAGAATCTACACAGAGATGGAGAAGAAAAACAGGGACTCACAGAGCCCTGGAAAGAGAGAGACGCAAAGGCAGGCAGACCTGGAGAGTGGAAGTCGAAGTCCAGACAGTGGAGTCTAAGGCTGGGATTCCTCTGCCAGAAGCCCCTGCCCCACCCTCCCACCACACCCAGTTCCTTCCAGAGCTTGATCGGCCCAGCCACCAGGACCAGGGATCTGGCTGTGTTGTTGGGGGGGACCTCACACTGCCCAATGGAGTGGGGACCTCCTCTGTCACACTCACAGGTTATCCTGCACCTGTACCCACCACCCGGGGCTGAATCATGCCCCCAGGGTTTGACAGCCACTCCCAGCTCCTGTCTTCAGGGTGGAGAAGCACAAGGGATCAACATCTGAAATGCTGCCTACTGGTGGAGCCCTGGTGGCTCAGGGGTTAAGAGCTCAGCTGCTAACCAAGGTTGGCAGTTCAAATCCACCAGCCGCTCCTTGGAAACACTACGGGGCAGTTCTACTCTGTACTATAGTGTCGCTATGAGTCAGAATCGACTTGGCAGCTATGGGTTTGGTTTGGTTTGGTGGAATCAATGCCTGGGATGATGCCCCGTGAGAACCTGAAACCCACACAGATACCCTCCTCCATGCATACCAAGTCTTCCTTAATACACATGGCAAGTCACCACTGCAACTACAGTTCTCCAAGGAAGAACTCTGTCCCCATGGGAAAAGAAGTCTGCCCCCTTTCAAATCCTGGATGACAGTGATAGTAATGTCACTTAGCAAGTTTTCTTCTTCATCCTGGCTGCCAGGGAACTCAGAGCCAAGCTTACACTCAGTTATAACTCTGTTGGGTCTATCTGCATCTCTCTTTCTTTTAAGCTCAACTAGCACTTTTATTTTCTATTTTATTGTTATTTGTTCATTTTGTAGAGTGCCTTGACCCTTCCTAGAAAAAAGCAGAGTCTAAGCAAAGTATTGGCTCAGTAGTTAAGTGCTTGGTTGCTAACTGAAAGGTTGGCAGTTCAAACCCACCAGCCGCTCCACAGGAGAAAGATATGGTAGGCTGCTTCCATAAAGATTTACAGCCTTGGAAACCCTATGGGGAAGTTCTACTCTGTCCTACAGGATCACTATGAGTCGGAATCCACTCAACAGCAATGGGTTTGGTTGGTGGTTTTTAAGCAAAGTCTGACAAATAGTATTTTTCTCAAGGTGCGTGGCATGGGGGTTATCTCCACACAGCCCTTGATTCCAAGAGTCAGTCTCTGATAGTTCAGCTGTGTGCCCTGGGCTCTCTGAACCCACAAACGTGCTGAAAGGAATCTCAGAGCAGAGCCTGATGAGGTCTCTCATGAGACCTGCCCGAGTCCTTTGGGGTGGAAACCCAGACACATGCCCAGACAGGCTCCAGGATGCAGGGGCCAGATGGGCCAGGTTCTCACCGCTTACGGATGCTGCTTGGGTCCGGTGGGAGGGCAGCTGTGTCCAGCACGCCCTGTGTCTGCAGTCCTCTCCCTGCCCCATTGCTGAAGGAGCCCTCCAGGGTGAAGCCATTGGGGAAAGTGACCTTGCCCTGGAAGCCGGGACAAGGAAGCAGGTATGCTTGTCTGTCTACCTGTGTGTCTGTCCAGCTGCCCTTCCATCCAGCCACAACAGGCCTCATGGCCCCACGTCCACCCTCGGTCATAATGGCTAGGGACTGATGGATGGGCTTCCCACCATTTACCCTATTTGCCCCACCCCAAGGGGCTCAGAGTCCTCCATCCCCACAGGAGCCCTCAGTTGTGCCCACCGCCCAGGGCCTCATCTCTGAGGTGGAAGAGGGAGAGAGAAAGGGAGAAGACAAAGGGGAGGGGGCACATGGGTCAGAGTGGGAGGACCACCCTTCTGGGGCTGGGTGGTGGTGAAGGGTAAGTCCAGAGACAGGTAGAGGCCTGGGGAGGAAGGAGGCATCCTTGGCACTGGGGGAGGAATAATCCCTTGCTGCATGGGCTGTCCCATGCATAAGAGCCCTGGTCTCCACCCACCAGGTGCCAGTCATGTCCCCGAGTCACTATGAAACCAAAACTGTCCCACAGAAGGGGCATAGCTGACTTCTGCTGGGTCAACTCAGGCAGGAACATGCTGGAAGGCAGTGACTCCAAGGACACCTGCCCAGGCACCAACTGAGGGTCTTCCAGACTAAGGGACCAATGTGGGGAACATAGCCCGGAGACTACTAGCACCCACCAGGCCCGGGGCAAGCCCACCCGTCTGCTCTTGGTTTGCTCTAGGCTCAAATGGCAACTCTGCAGCAGGATCCATCACCTTACCACTTCCCCCTCACCTGGATGTGGCAGAGGTAGGAGAGGACGTCCCCTGCCTTCTCCACCCCCTGACCACACCCTCAGCCTGGGTCCAACAGGGGGATCACAGAGCCCAGAAGAGGGGTTGGCAGGGTGTGTAGTGGGGTCTCGGTGGCCCTCACCTTCCCCACGAGGTTCAGGTCCCTGGTAACGCTGCCCTCATAGAGGAGGTCGTCTTCAGAGAGGAGGACCCCTGGGCCCTAGGGAAGGAATAGGAGGAGTGATGGGTTAGGAAGGACCAGGAGACTGGAGGTGGGGAGGGAACAGCAGGAAAAGGGGAGGTGGGCATTGACTCACAAGCAGACGGGTCCTGAGGCCCATTGCACCTCCCAGGACTGCACCTAGGTAGGACGCCAGGCCTTGGCCCACTGAGCACCAGCCCCATGAAGCTCATCCCTGGGTGCCCCTAAACTATACCCTTGGCTCTGGCTCCTCACCCCTGTGGCCTCTCTCAGGGAGCCCTTGGGAGACCCTTCCTACCCACTGATGGTTCAGGAAATGCTGGGCTTCTCCTGAGCCATCTTTGCTTCCCTGTCACTGATTCTAGGGATGGTAGAGCTGACCAGGCTCCCTCGTTGCATTAGCTGCCAGGAAGCTCAGAGCAAAACGGGATGCAATTTCTGTTTGACTCGTTTCTGAGACTATATCATGTGCCTATTCTTGCCTTTTCTTCCTCTTTCCTTGTAGCCTCCTTCAATCCTTTCCAGAACAAAGTGGGGCATGATACACACAAACAAGCCCTAGTAACAGTAACAGCCATTAGGCCAGAACCTTACTATGCACCGAGCAAGCACCTGGCGGGTGTGGGTGAGACAGAAGGTGGGTGCTGGAGCACCCAGGCTCAGGACACCAGAGGTTGAGTCTCGGCTCTGCTGCTCAGAAGGTATGTATTTGTCATTCAGACACTAGGGACATTGACGTCAACCTGCAGGACTATTGGGACGATTACACAAGATCATACTGGGAGGCTTAGCCCCAAGCAAGGCATCAAGTTAGGGGCCTATAAATGGGTGGGCTTGGGCAAGAACATCCTGGAAGGCAGTGACCCCAGGGACACCTGCTCAGGCACTGATTAGAGGTGTTCCAAACTAGGGGACCAATGGGGGAAGCATAGCCAGGAGACCACCAGTACCCGCTGGGCCTGTGGCAGTGTATCATGATGCACGTTATTCTTACTACTTCATTGAGGATTTATGATAAGTACTATTAACCTGAGTTACCAATGGGGAAACTGAGGCCAGGAGAGACAGGGACCTGGCCAAGGCCAGATTTATGGACTGAACTGTGTCCTCCAAAAATATGTGTCAATCATCCAAACTCCCTGAGGGACTTAATTGCTGGGCGGAGGGCTGTGGGGACCATGGTCTCGGGGAACATCTAGTTCAACTGGCATAACACCGTTTATAAAGAAAATGTTCTACAGTCTACCTTGGTGAGTAACGTCTGGGGTCTTAAAAGCCTGTGAGCAGCCATCTAACATACACCACTGGTCTCACCCCTTTGGGAGCAAGGGAGAATGAAGAAAACAAGATACAAGGAAAAGATTAGTCCAAAGGACTAGCGGACCACAACTACCACAGCCTCGACCAGACTGAGTCCAGTACAGCTAGATGGTGCCCGGCTACCACCACTGACTGCTCTGACGGGGATCACAACAGAGGGTCCCGGACAGAGCTGGAGAAAAATGTAGAACAAAATTCTAATTCACAAAAAAAGACCAGACTTACTGGCCTGACAGAGACTGGAGAAACCCCGAGAGTATGGCCCCCCGGACACCCTTTTAGGTCAGTAATGAAGTCACTCCCGAGGTTCACCTTCAGCCAAAGATTAGACAGCCCCATAAAACAAAACGAGACTAATGGGGCACAACAGTCCAGGGACAAGGACTAGAAGGCAGGAGGGGACAGGAAGGCTGGTAATAGGGAACCCAAGGTTGATAAGGGACAGTGTTGACATGTCGTGGGGTTGTTAACCATTGTCATAAAACAATATGTGTACTAACTGTTCAATGAGAAACTATTTGTTCTGTAAACCTTCATCTAAAGTACAATAAAAAACAAAGATATGTGTCAGTCTGGTGAGGCCATGATTCCCACTGCTGTGTGGTTGTCCTCCATTTTGTGATTGACGTAATTTTCCTAGGTGTTGTAAATCCCAATCTCTGCCTGTGGTTAACGAGGCAAGATGAGATTATGTTAAAGAGGATTACGGTGGGATGTAACACCCTTACTCAGGTCACATTCCTGATCCAACGTAAAGGGAGTTTCCCTGGGGTGCGTCCTGCACCACCTTTTATCTTACACAAGAGATAAAGGAAAGGGAAGCGAGCAGAGAGTTGGGGACCTCATACCACCAAGAAACAAGAGCCAGGAGAATAGCACATCCTTTGGACCTGGGGTCCCTGCACTGAGAAGCTCCTCAACCAGCGGAAGATTGATGACAAGGACCTTTCTCCAAAGCTGACAGGGAAAGAAAGCCCTTCCCTGGAGCTGACACCTTGAATGTGGACTTGTAGCATACTAGACCGTGAGAGAATAGACTTCTGTTCGTTGAAGCCATCTACTTGTGGTATTTCTGTTATAGAAGCACTAGATGACTAAGACAGCCAGGGTAGGTGGGTGGCAGAGCTAGATTCCTGCTCAGGTTTCAGCTTCCCCCAGCACCCAGGAACCAGCTTCGTGCCCCATCCACCCTTGACTGGCCTCAGCTCAGCTTCAGGGCCCCAGAGAAGAAAAGCTTCAGAATTTCAGCCCAGTCTTGAGTGCAGGGAGAGGGGCAGCTCAGAACACACACAGGTCACCCCACTCACCACTATCTTGTCCGCCTGGAAGGAGCCTTGGTAGCAGACGCCTGCCTGGGTAACCACGACCCCCAGGCCATGGCGCTGGTCAGCCTGCCACATGCCGATATAGCGCTCGCCCCTGGGGGAAGGAGGGGGTGTGGCCAGAGTTGGATCTGCACTCCACCCTCCACCCCATGCCAGCTGAGCCCAGTGACACATTTGAACTCATTCAACTCAGACACGGGACAGGTTCAGTCAGTACCCACAAGGGGAAGATAAGGTAGAAGAAGGCATCCTGGGAGACTTCTTGGGGGAAATGGCAGGAAGGACAGTTAGAGTAGGGGTGCAATACACACATGGGCAAAGCCATGGAGGTGGGAACATAAGACAGATATGTAGGGACATTCAATGGTCCAGAAAGGCTGGAGGGGCGCATGAGGTCACTGCAGGGCTGAGGTCAGAGGGGTGGTCGAGGCCTCCAATGCCAGGTCAAGGACCTGGGCTTTGTCCCATGGCCCAGAGAGCCTGGAAGGGCAAAGTCCTAAGACGGGACTGATTAGGGCTCAGAATCATGGGGGGGGGGGGGGGGGCCAGAGTGGAGGGGCAGTCCTGAAGTCAGGGAGGCCTAGGTTCCCTCAGCCTGTGCCACAGCACTGAACGAGGGAGTGGAGAAGAAGTGAGGGGCTGAAGAGACTCTGGGGGCTGTACCTCAGGAAGCCTGTGGTACATATCTGAGACAACTTGGTCTGTGAGGGTAACGTCTGCCCTTCAGGCCTCCAGGATAGGGCCCTGTCCCCTCAGACCCCAAGGCAGGGTGTGTCCCTTCATACCTCTGGGCAGGGTGTGTCCCCTCAGACTCCAGGGCAGGGCGTGTCCCCTCAGACCCCAGGGCAAGGCCTATCCCTTCTGCCCCTCAGAGGCAGGGAAGTGTCCCCTCCGTACTGTGGGTGGTGCTAACCTGTCTCCATCCTCCCCGACGCCATAGCCGCTCCTCTGACCCCGCTCCCAGTGGCCCGTGTACTTGTAGGGCTGGGGGGCCTGCAGGGCGCTCTCAAGGACACCAAACCCATGCCGCAGGCCTTCCTGGAAGTAGCCCTTGTACACCTCATCAGTGCTGTACCTGGAGAGCAACAAAACAGACGGCCCTGCTTCACAGAACTTAGCCCAGAGGACATGCCCATCCCAGGAGCCCCCCCTCATCAGGCCAAGGGGTCACTTACTCACAGACGCCATAGCCACACATGTTGCCTTCCCACCAGTGGCACTTGTAACAGTCGAACTTGTCCTCAGTGGCCTGGGGCACCAGGCGGATGCCAAAGCTGACCAGGTGTGGTAGGGCAGGGTGGGAAGTCAATACCGGCCCACCTCCCTGG
This sequence comes from Dugong dugon, assembly GCA_030035585.1. Classification (NCBI taxonomy): domain Eukaryota; kingdom Metazoa; phylum Chordata; class Mammalia; order Sirenia; family Dugongidae; genus Dugong; species Dugong dugon. Next base: position 20,763,783 of record CM057481.1, on the reverse strand, counting down.
GCAGCCCTGACCTGAGATGCCTTGACACACCTCCTCCATGCTACTCAGTGTCCCTGCCTCTAAGAAGCCTTCTCAGACAACGGGGAGAATCTCAAAGGTGCTCAGCCCCTCTCTTCTTCCCAAGGGCCCCTCTCAGGACACCCCTCCCTCCATCCTGCCCCCATGACCCTGGGAGCAACTTCTGGTCCGGTACCACCTCCCTCCATGACCTCAAGCTGAGAACCACCCCCTACTCAGGCCCTCAGTTTCCCCCTTTGTACAATGAGCAGGGGTGAACCAGATAGTCTCTAAGTTCCTGTTTGCACGGAGAATTTAGGATAGCACCAGGCTGGTAACCACAGCAGGGGAGAAAATCACTCCCCTGCCCACCACACACACTCCAGAGCAGCCCCAGCCAGCCTTCTTACCCATGCTCCAGGCCCTGGCAGAAATCCCCCACATGATTCCGCCCGTCCGGCCACTTCAGGGTACCCCTGAAACACAGACGAGGTACATGTCAGACCCATCCCTCAGCACAAGGACCCCCGCTAGCCTTAGTCACAGACTTCCCTGAACCCCAGGTGCCCCTGGGACTGGAGTCCCTTGCCCTCACCAATCCTCTTGTCTGAGCCTTAAGCCCCTACCCGCAGAAAGCCCCTTTAGCCCTTCTTTATTCCTGGCACAACTGCCCCAGCAGCCTCGTGAGGCACATCCACCATACCCCACAGGGAGAGCCCTGGAAACATCCACATTCCCTTTTACCCCCGACCACCAGGAAGCTCAGAACGAAACGAAGGTTAAGCCAAATGCTGGTCAGTATGGTTGCTACCCATCCTCCTTCCCTCTGATACAGCATTGTTTTTTGTCTTTTTGTCCACAAGCTTTCTCAAGTTCTTTCTGGAAGGAGGTAAGATACTAGAAACTAACAAGTATGCTTAAGAGTGTAGCCTTGGCGAGTTTCCTCGATTTCCCTAGCTGTCGCATGGGGTGGGGCTGCATGTTCTCTAAAGGCCTGCCTGCTTTGAGGGATCATGCAGGCCTGCCACTGGGGCCAGGCTCACCCTCTAACCTGCCCTGAGACCTTGGGCAAGTCATGCCAGTGTCTGGGACTCAGTTTCTACATCTACAAATTGGGGTGACAACTCTCCCCCAGGGTGTCCTTGTGAGGGTGGATGGAGATAGAATGTGTGCAAACCATTTCCACCACCACCAGACAATGGTCTGTAGTTACAGAATTATTCTCCATCATCCCTAGAATGGAATGACACCTGCAGGTCTGTCACCCACTGTTTGCCCCATGTGCCCTAGCGTCACCATCATCAGGACTAACATGTGGCAGAATCGGATAGTGCCCGGCTACCACTGCTGAAGGTTTTGATCAAAGATTCTACAGAAGACTCCTGATCAAAAGGGAGGAAATGCAGAACAGAATTTCAGATTCTTATGGAATCCAGAATCTCTGGAGCCAGTGAGGCTGGCTGAGCTCCTGAAACTACTGCCCTGAGATAATCTTTAAACCTTAAACCAAAAATACCCCCTGAAGTCTTCTTTAAACCAAACAAGTTTAGCTTAATTAGTAAAGAATGTCTGCCTTGAGCACTGTGCTCTTTTAAAGAACTATCTATATGGGATCAAATTGACAACAGTAACTCAAAAGATTAGATAAAAGCTTAGAGGCAGTGAGTTTATGTTAATGGGGAAGGAACAATTCAGAAAAGGAGGGTGAGAAAGGTTGCACAACTTGAAGAATGCAGTCAATGTCACTGAATCGTTCATGTAGAAATTGTTGACTTGGTTTATGTTCTGCTGTGTCTATTTTCAACAACAACAAAAACAAGATAAAGTATTAAAAAAAAAAAAAAAAGGCTAATATTTGTCATACATTGCTCAGGCCCTGTCCAAGCAGGCTTAAGAGAGACTCTGGGGACAAAACAAACTGACTCGCTGACCACAGGGAGTAACCGCCTTTGGTGTGTGCCCTGAGGCAATTGGGTGTGTGCGGGTCCTGCCAGCTCCTCAGAGCTCAGGTCTGTATTTAATCCTCGGGTTGCCCCCAGGAGGTGACCACTATTAACACCCCTGTTCTACAGGGGAGACAGCTGAGGGGCAGTGCCTCGCCCAGAAGGCTCAGCTGAAGTGGAGTCAGCACAATCTCAGAAAGGCGCGCAGGGATGATCATCCCCATTTGGCAGATGAGAACACCAAGGCCCAGGAGGAGCCCTGCCTGGCCTGGCCTGGAGCCCCAGTCACTCACTTGCCATGGGGCCTGCCCCGGCACCACTCGCCCTCGTAGGTGGCCTGGCAGAGCCGGCCCTCCATGCGGAAGGTGTACTCTACGCAGCGGCAGGCGGGGGGCTCGGGCGGCTCCAGGCCAGCCCCCAGCACTGAGAAGTCCTTCTTCCCACGCAGGGCTTGGCTCACGGCTTGGGTCACCTTCCACTGCCAGACCACCTGGTGGGGGCAGGGGAAACACAGGGCAGGTCACTGGTGCTGGACACCTCCCCTCCAGGAAGCCTTCCCGGGTTAGGCGCAGGCTGCTGCCGGCTCTAGGAGCCCTCTTCCACCCAGCTTTGTCACTTTGGGGAGCCTCCAACCTCTCCACACTGCTGCCCAGGGCCCTCCAGCCAGGCCTGATCCCCATCTGCAGGGCCTGCCCAGAAGGGCTGGACAAGACCACAGCACAGGGATCAACACAGGTCCAATCCTGGCCTCTTGAAGAAAAATACCCTGTTCTCCACAGCATTCTGATGCCTGACCCTAGGCTGACCCCTAACCTCAAGCTGACCTAAACCCTGACCCCAAGCTAACCACTGACCACAGGATGACCCCTGGCTCATGCTGACCATGACCCAAGGGGCCTGACAGCCACTCACCCTGCACTCTCATGGAGCCATCTAGGGTTGCACACTCCTGCCCTCTTCCCACCCACCTGCCCCCTTCCCTCACTCCCCTTGACCCAGTTCTCCAATTCAAAGCTCACACACACTCACCCGGCCCTGGGGGTCCTTGGCACAAAAGGAGAACTCTTCTTCAGGCGTGAGAACTTGAAACGTGCACCTAGATAGGAGGTGATGAGCAGCCCCAGCTCTGTCCAGGAGTGGGTGAGGAGGGCCCAAACCTGAGACCTGGGGTGTGGGCACTGCTCATGGGGGTGGAGGGAGAGAAGGTCTGCTGGTCAATGGAGGGGAACACTCACCCGTCCTGCCCAGGATCTACCCACACCAGCTTCAGATCAAAGGTGTGGACATGGTGGCCCTAGAAGAAGACAGGGCACAGGCATCACCCAGAGCCCAAACCAAATGCTCACCTATGTCTCTGGCCCAGGCTTGTCCCCAAGCATCAACCCCCCCAGTACCCCCTAGTAGTCCCTCAGGCTGCTCAGGCCAGCATCCCAGCACTGAGTCCCTCACCCTTCCCCCAGCCTATGCCTCACCTCTGGGGCAGCTCCTCCATTTCCTCTCCCACCTAATACCAGGAATCGGATCAATGGCCCACCTACCCCCCACCCCGCCCAGCTTCTGTCCATCATCCCTGCTGGAAACCCTCTAAGGCTCCTGTGCCTTTAAAGCTCCTGTGCCCTCTAAGGCTCCTGTGGCAAGCCGCACTGCTGCGCCTCATATTCAAGACCCACACAGGCCACTCGAGGCTCACGTGCCCATACCCCACACCCTCTTCACATCCCCAGCATGGCCACTGAACACCTGCAAGGCCACCGCACACCTGCACGGCCACCGCCCACCTGCACGGCCACTGTATAACTGCAACAGCCACTGCACCCCTGCACAGCCACTGCACACCTGCAATGGCCACTGCACCCCTGCACCTTCTTGACCCTGCCTCCAACTCTCCTCCTTCTGAACCTTTGCGCCTGCCATTCCTTCTACCTGGAGTGCCATTCCTGCTGTAAAAGCCAGACCCGCATCCCCTTCTCTAGGAAGATTTTGTGCAGCGCCCCTGGCCCGGCCCAGCCAGGCCAGTCACTGCTCCATGAGCACAGAAGGCTTCTCGGAGGAGGCAGCATCAGGCCCAGGCCCGAAGGGTGAGAAGTTTGCCAGATGCAGGCCAGGGACTAGAGTGGGTCAGGAAGAGAGAACATCACGTGCAAAGGCCCGGAGGTGGGAAAAGGCTTGGCACATTCCAGGGACTGAATCTTCAGGGTACCTGGCGCACACAGCATGAAGTCGGGAGTGGAAGGGAACTCATACTAAATCAGAACAACCCCCAAACCAGGCATCAGGAGGCACCATTCTGGGCTGGGCAGCCCATCCCTCCCAGGCCTTGGTCTCCTTGTCTACAGCATAATGGACTCTCAGGCTGGCATTCTAACAGGGCAGAGAAGACAGTGCTATGGATACCATAAGGGCAGTGAGTTCAGTGGGGGCTAAGCATAGTCAAGGTTACTGGCCAAGTTACGATTCCCAAACCCCAGGCCTGGCTCCCTCCTGACTTTCATCACGCCGAGGGCCCAGGTGCTGCTTCTGTGTGGTAGTTTTCTCTAGAAGCTTTGCACATGCCCTGAATGGTTCACCCACCCCCTCCTCTGCCGCTGCAAACCACCTGTGACCCCCTGCCTGATGAGGAGGGGAACTGATAGCTGTCTGGCCCCTGCTGTAGGACTAACTTACTAACAATTAACCCCATCTTTCAGATGAGAAACCGAGATGAAGACATGCCATCAAGGACGCCATCTGGGAAGTGTTGAAGACAAGACGCACCTCGGCAGCCCACACTTCCTCAGGAATGGCATGTGGATGCTGGCATTACACAGGTCACGGCTCAGCTGACTGCCCCACCCCAGCACTTGGCCATCGGTCCCCCACCAGCTCCCCAAGCCCAAGTTCTCACTCCCAGCTGGTTGTCCCTTTCCCATTCCTTCTTCAGTCAGACCCCAGGAGCCCACTGCGGCCCCAAGGCCTCGGGTCAGCCCCATCCAACCTGCAGCAGGACAAGGGTGTCATCAAACAGCAGCACGCGCTGTGCCCGCAGTGGGGAGACTGTCACTGGAATGTCCTGGCTGTCTTGCAAGAGCCGGTGAGCAGGGCTGCAGAGCACATCCTAGTGGGCAAGCAGGAGGGCAAGGCTCAGGCCCTCCTGTCCTGGAAGCTGCCAGCTGCTCTGCCACCTGGCCCACCCTAGGCATTGGAGGCTGAGGGAGCTGGCCCAGGACAGCAGGGCCCTGCCCATCCCTCTGCACTCCAGATACCTCCACAACGCATCCTCTAGTGGACCCGAGCACCCTCTAGGCCAGTGGTAGGCACAGGGCTCAAGTCACAGGTCCCAGCAGGGTAGCACAAATTCTCTCTCTTGAAGCTTCACCTTGTCTACCCTCATCCCACCCCCGCCCCCATGCCATGGCCCCAGCCAAGCCTCCATCAACTCTCACCCAGGATTCTGGCAACTCTTGCCCCTCTACCTGTCCTCCTAATTCTCTACACTCAGCCTGTTATGCCCTCTTGGGACACAGGAGACTCTCGTCCCTGCAGAGAGAGCATAGGCCACGGTGGGCAGTGACAGGCATGATTGTTTGATGACGTCCCACCCCTACCCTGGACGTGGCCTCAAGTGAGATGGTCGGTCTGGCTGACCACTGCCTCCCCAGGGCTAGCACACGGCCTGATCAAGTAGGTGCTCGGGAAATGGACAAGGAAGGCTGGACAGACGGACCTCCCAGGCCACCTGGGTCAGCCACCCCCTCCTCTTCCAGATGGGGAAGCTAAGGCACAAGGAGTAAAGCAAGAAGTTTGAGCCACCCAGCAGGCCCACGTGTGATGTGGAAACCCCTTCCCTGACCACCCTTAGGCCCCACACTCACCCTCAGCCGGCTGCTCAGGGTGGGCCAGAGGGCCTGCGTGGCCACTGCCTGGTCCAGCGCCTGCCTCATGAAGGACTGTAGGTTCCCAAAGAGGGTGGCTGCGTGCACCACCAGCTCCCGGGCAGGGTGACGCTGCAGGGGGATGGGCAGCCAGTGAGAGCGGGGTGGGGGACAGCTTGTTGGAACCTTCCCCACCCTATGATGGCTGCCCAGCTCTGTCCTAGTCAGGGGGTCTGAGACTAGGCCTAAGTTCACCACTCTCTCCCTGACAGCTTCTTCTGGGGTTGGGGGGTGCTTCTAGGGGAGTCAGGACCATTAGAAGGCTTCCCCAGCTTGGCCCTGGACCATGAGTCCTCACACCCAGCACAGGATTCTACATCTGCTCTCAGGTTCCTGCTGGCTCCACCAGGTGAGGTCATGTGCCTCAGACCCCTCAGGGCACAGCCATGTCCCCTTAGGTAACCCAGGGTAGGGCTGTGACCCTCTCAGACACCCAGAACAGGGCCATGTCCCATCAGATAACCCAGGGAGGGTAGTGTCCTGCCCTGTGCCCAGAGCAGACTGTGACCCCCCCGAAGACTCTCCAGGGCAGGGATATGTCCCTCCAACCCCCCAGAACAGGGCCATGTCCCCTTTACCTCCAGGCCTCCTGAGTACTGGTCGGTTTCCCTGAGCCTGGGCCCCGTTTCTCCCTCCCTGGGCTCCCCACATGCTGCAGGCCTGTAAGAGGTGCCTGGCCCCCTGTAGTCCCTGGTACCCACCTCCTTGATGGTGTCGCCGAGGCTCAGCAAGAGGAGCACATACTGCTGCATGTGGTGGGTGAGTGGCTGGCGGAGGGCCTCGACTAGCGTGGGGCCTGCTGTGCCTTCTAAGCTCATATCCGACAGGAACTGCCGCAGCACCTTCCGCTGCTTCTGCCCGTACTCACTGAGAGGCGTCACAGATCACCTTCACTCTCCCCCCTCCATTCCTGCACCCACCACCATTGCCTCCCTGCCCCGGCTAATCCCACGGGACCCAGGGCCAGCCTCAACGCCCAAACCTCTCTCCTATCAGATAAGCACAATGCTCGAGTCACCCCTATTGGAGATTTAGTAGCAATATGTCAGGGTCTAGGGCGATCAGTGATTACAACCATCCACCCTGAGCAGGAATTACCCCTCCTTCCCTGCTCCAGAGTCATCCAAGATGTCTGGATTCTGCTCATAGTCTCACTAAGCCTCCCCTCTTCCTCTTCCAGTGTGGAGCACCATAGAATTGTCAGAGCCAGGAGAGGTCCAGGATGAGTCAAGGACCGTGACACCCACTGCTCTGGGGACCGGGCTTCCCCAGCCCCAGACACCCCCACCCGTTCAGGGGCGCCTACCATTCAGGGGCCCACTGCAGCATCCTCATGCTCACCTCCTCCTCTTGGCTATCTTCTGAAAGGCCTGCACCACCACGCAGCTCGTGTAGGACTCGAGGTACCTGCGGGCAGCATGGAGGAACCCCTGCAAGCCCCACTCCAGCTCCAACCTCAAGCTCCTGCCCTTCTTCCCACCCACTGAGCAGATGAGGCCCTGAGGGCCAAGATGCAGGCCTGGCCTTGGGTGCTGGTGACCTCGAGTCCTGACCCGAAGAGACAGTTCCAACTACAAAGTCTCCCCTCCCTGGGGATCCCCAGGGTTTGCGAGGGTCAGTGGTGCCTGAGCCTACTGCCAGGCTGGCCACTAAGCCCAGGTGAGGCCAACCCCTGGTAAGCCCTGACCCCAGGATGAGCCCCCCGAGTTAAGCGCCAACCCCAGGCTGAACGTGACCTTGGCCTAAGCCCTGACCCAGTTGAGCACCAACCCAGGTGAGCCCTAAGGCCAGGTGGAACCCTGATGCCCAGGCCGAGCCCCAGGCCTGCCCCGGCTGCCTTACTCCATGTGGACCTGCAGGACATGGTCAGCACCACGCAGCAGCAGCAGGGTCTCCAGGCCGATGGCATCCGGGTGGCTCAGCCTCTCCTGCAGTGAGTGCAGGCTCTCCTCCGTCACCTCCCAGAGCTTCTGGGAGCTCCGGTGCAGCTGCTGCAAAAGCCGCAGGCACTCTCTGCCCCAGGGATCCGAGGGCTCCGGAGCTGGGGCAGGAGCACAGCCACACCATCAGGAGGCAACATGGTCTCTCCATCCCCCAGGGAGCACGCAGAGGCCCAGGGTGGTCACACAAGGGCTAGCAGCACCCCACAGCCCTGGAGCTGCAGCCAGGGTCTTGCATCCCTGCAGTCCTCGGGACCGGATTGGAAGCAGATGTGTCCCCCTTGAGCTTAGCGGGGGAGAGGCAGGTTGGTGCGGTCAGCAGTGCCCTTGTGGGGGTAAAAAGGGGCAAGTGTCCACCTCCTCACTAAACAGGGGTAATGCTGATGATCTAGAGGGACTCAGCATATTAATCCCCCATCCCGTGTCTCTGGGTTTCTTTGCCCCTGGACTCCTAGGACCCAGGATGTGGAGTCCATAAGGGCATTCAGTCCTCTGCCATTTCACAAGTGTAAAAACAGAGGCCCTGAGAGGAAGGAGCCTGCCCTTTCCAGCTTTAGTTCTAAGCTGGAAGCAAAACTTAGGTATCCCGCCTTCCAGTCAGGCTTTTCCGGCACCACCAGCTGCCTTGGGTGAGAACAAGATGGGAACTCAGGCAGAGGGTCGTCTCCAGGCCTGTGACCCAGGAAAGGTGGAACTTGGTCTCCACGTGCAGTTGGGTCTAGGCTAGGATGTGGCCTGGCCCTCAGGGTCCCTTTGAGAAGAGAGCAGCCAACAACTGGGGCTGTGGCCCAGTCCCATCAGAAGATACCAGTGCCAAGAGTCACCACCTCCAGTGGAAGCTGAGAAGGCTGTGACTTTCCAGGAGGCTAGCCAACATGTCCAAGAGGCCTGGCAGGGTAGGACTTCTGCCCCTGGGACCGTTTTTTATTCCCCCCCCCCCCCCCCCACTGGAGAACCTGGACTCACTGGCCAAGAGCAGGGGCTGCAGAACAAGGCTGTCGATGCGAGCAAGAGTGGCTGAGAAGGTCTCCTCTAGTTGCAGAAGGGCTGTCTCCTCAGGATTGCACATGGCCGGGGCGCCGGATGCAGGGCCTCCTGAACGGGGCACAGGTAAGAGGCAGACAGCACTGGCCCTTAGGGGGGCAGGGTCAGTGCCCTCCTTTCCAGGACAGGTGCCCAGAAGCAAGGCCCGTGACTGCCCCACGTCAGAACTGAGAAATGAGCCTAGGACATCTCAAAGGGGAGCCCCTGAACTAACCACTGATGCCCTGTCCTGCTCTCCACCTGGGCCCCACTGAGGGGCATCTGAAGGAGTGGGAGAGAGGGCTCAGAACTGCCAAGGGAAGGAGATGATCATCAAACCCAGTTCTGGCCTGCTCACTGCTCAACTCAGACACCTCCCATGGCTCCCCAGTGCCCAGGGTAATACGTAGTGGTGCTCTGACCTAACCCCTTCCCCGTCAAATCTCTGCTCGGAGACGCTGCAATCTCTGGACTCAGGGATATGTTGTCAGAGGGACCCAGCCCCTGTCCTCAAGGCTGTGGCTCATGGCTCTCTGTCACCCAGTGGGGCTATACAAGCAAGAAGAGGCCTGGGGAAGCAGGGGGTGCCTGAAGGCTTCCCACTGGGAATGAAGTACAGGCAGAGGAGGGCAGAGGGAAGGGCACAGCATCAAGGTGCAGAATCATGAGAGCAAAGGCTCATGGGTGTAAGGGCCCAGCCTCTGCACTAGGCCCACCATGCAGCACCCTAATTAGCTGGCCCCGGAGCTTGGCCATAGGGAGCCATGGAGGACTTCAGAGCAGAGGAGTGGCAGGATCCAATGTCGGGCTTTGAGAGGTGCACTCAGCAACAGATGCAGAGGAGATGGTACATAACAGTGAGAGGAAGAGGCCAGCTGGGGGGTAGCCTATACCCTCCATGCCCCCTGTCAACCTGGTTGAGTCTGTTGATGGGTCCTACTCAAGAGGTGGGGGCCACTGGGGCTGGGCAGGTGAGCTTGGACCTTTGCATTTCCTGCCCTGGAGTGAGGGCACCTGTGCATAGGCAAGGATCACCTGGGAATGCAGCCTCCTAACTGGAGGGAGGGGCTGCCAGGGGCCTAGGCTCAAAGCTGCCCCCATAGCCAGGCGGTGGCCCCCCACACCTGACCTTGGTGCCCTCACTTGGCAAAGGAGATCATCTTCCCAGAGGACCTGACCAGACCTCTCAGGGTTGAGCTAGAGGGTCTTTTAGCCCAAGACCCTCAGACTGCCTCTCCCTGGCTCTGGCACTCAGGCTCAGGGGCTGGTGTGGGCAGAGAACATCATCAGGGCAGCCCATGACGGGCAACCGATGATGAGCAGGCGACACAGGCAGACCCAAAAGGGCAAAGGAGAAGGAGTCTTACCTCCCTTTCCCTCTAAGGTCTCCTGACCCCATAAGGCATCCTAGGCCCCTGGCAGAACCCAGGACATTCCAGGAATTGTCTCTGGGGCCGGGCAGAGTGAGGCGGGTGTCTCAGAGTTCTGGTCAAGGGCCCGGACCCAGGCATTCCTGCCCCACCTTTCCTGCTGCCGCCTGGGAGGAGGGAGAGGCCGAGGCAGAGGCGGGAAGGGGAAGCTGCTGGAAGCCCACCTGCAAGCCATCTTCTCTCTCTGCGGGCCCCCGAGGCAACCCCGGCCCCCAGGGAGGCTGGGGGCTCCAGGTCAGCCCAGGGACAGACCAGGAGAGTCCAGCGGGGTAAGGCAAGTGTGGCCCAGACCCAGCTGACCCTCACCTATGTCTCCAAAAGCTGCTGGAATGGAAAGGTCCCTTGAGGGTGACCTCTTCATCCTCAGCTGACAGTCAGCCAGAGGTCTGAGTTGAGAGGCAAGGACACCCAGGGCTGGCCAGAAGTGGGGGGTGGGGGGGCAGGACAGCCAGGATGGGAGGGGCTCGGATCCAGATCAGGGAGAGGAGAAAAGAAACCACAGTAAATAACTGGCCGGGTGGGAGGCCTTGCACACCGGCATCCCCCACCGTCAAGTGGTGGCAGGCACCCCCAACCCCAGCCAACACAACACCCCAGGCAGGGTGCTGCTCCCTGGCTCTGGAGAGTCTCTCCACCTCAGGCTTCTCCTGCTTCTCCCCCGTGGGGCTGGCCCCTGCCCAGTTCTGTCCCCAGGGCCACGAATGGCAGCTCCCCCTGCCCTGGACCCACGGCCACACCTCAGCTGCTGCCCCAGGAGAGGCTTCCGACCCACACCCGGCCATTCAGCCCTGGCCATGCCCCGGCTTATCCACAGTCTGTTCTTTTCTGGGCTGCAGCCACCTCTATGAAAGGAGGTCCAGCTAGAGCAGAGCTTTGCAAACTATTTTAATCCTCCCTCAAAAGAACAAACTGGTCAAGGGGGAGCTGCTCCGGGTGTGGGGACCTGATCCTCAGCTTCCCCTGCCCTCAAAGCAGCCCTGGGGCCCCTTGAGGTGAGTCATGCAGACCCAGGTTGGCAGCCTCTACTCTGGGGCTCTTCCAGGTCTGTGACCCAAAGGGATTTCTAAACCTGGGAAACTGAGTCACACTGCCCCGAGGAAAGGCCAGAAGTTAAGCATGGCTGGTGGGGTGGGAGGAGGGGGCAGGGGAGGGAAGAGGCCACAGTTGAGACTGGGCAGACTGATCTAGTGGTCCCAAAGGGCTCTGCTCCCAGGCTGGGGCGTTTCGGGCTTCATCCTGGAGGCAATGGGTAGATTGTGAGGGCAGGGACAAGGCCAGGCACAAGTTTGCCTGAATGTATGTGTTGTGGGGCAGGAGCTAAATCTTAATATGAGAGGGAGCCAGCAGGAGCATGCCCTTCCCAAGCTCCCAGTTCCACCTCTCAACCCAGCCCCTTCTGGTCAAGGCATGGCCTCTGATTCTCTCCCTCCCTCCAGTCGGCAAAGGTTCCTTAATGGCAACTGCATGTGATGTACACATGGGGGAAACTGAGGCCCAGGAAGGACAGGAGAGCCCAGAGACACTATCTGTAGAGCACATGCAGGGCTCAGACCCAGCCTCACCAGGCTCAAATCAGCTCGGTGACTCAGAGAGGCTGTGTGTCTCACCAGAGGGCACACAGCAGTTCCTGGCAGGATCCAGACTCCTACCTCGTCCCCAGGCACCCTGATGTTCACCATGGGGCAGGGTGAGTCTTGGCATGCCCAGGTGAGTCAGCTGCCCGTCCCTGTGGCAATCTAACCAGCAGCCAGATCTGCTCTCTCCCCTGCATTCCTGGCCTCTGTCCACACCTGGGTCCCTCCCAGGAAGGTCACTGAAGCCTCCTCCTGCCCTCTCCCAGGCCTGGCACCTCAGCCGCACCCTGGCATGGCACCCACTCTGGTATTTCCTGGTCTGGACAGGCAGAGAAGCTCTGTTTGCTGTGGAGGCTTTTTTCCTGGAGGCCCCTTGATCAACCAGCACGCCCAATGTTGGACAGTGCAGGGAGGGGCCGAGCTGTCGCAGCTGCCCCTGCACAGTCCCCACCTAGGCCCCTCCCCTCAGCACCTCCGGGGTTCCCAGCATCTTGCCCTAGACGCACGCATTCCACCTCCAAATCTCTCCAGTAGCGTACGTGACAGACAGCTTTCCTTCCTCTACCCGCTCAGGCACACGCAGGGTTTCCCAAACCCGCTATCCTCTTCCAGCCGCCAAGCATTTGCCCACGCTGCTCTCACTTCGGGCAACACCACCTACTGGCTTTCTCTGTTCCAGCCCTTCCGCCCTGCCCAGTCCGGCGTCACCTCTTCCTGGCAGGCTGGCAGGCTGGGTGAGGCCCCGCTGCCCTCGCACCACGGCCGGGGCCAGGCATCCGGCACTGCGCTCGTGCCGTGCACGACCCCGGAGTGCTGCCCTGCGCCGCCACTAAGTCTGAGCCGCTGACGTCCGGGCAGGGAGGACGACGCTGTGAAGTTCCCTGGGACGAAGGGGGGTCTTCCGACGAACTCGGACGGCCGGGTGTGAGTCCCGCAGTGTACTCAGGCGTCGTGGAGGGACAGCGACGCGGCGGCCCGAGAGCCCCGAACCCGAGCGCAGAGCGGAGGACCCCACCCACAGACGCTCTCCCTCCATCCCGCCCTTACCTGCGCTGTCCGGGTGCCCCGCGGGGGGTCCCAGAGCGGCTCCTCGCTCGCCGCCGCCCCCACCCTCTCCCTGCGCCTCAGCGCCGGCCCCGCCCCGACCCGGCCGCCCCGCCTCGGGTGTGCTGTGGGCGCGGGGCCAAGGGGCCCGCCTCGCAGGAGGCGGGACGCGGCGCCTGTCAGCCCCAGCGCCCGAGGTCCTGCCTGAGGTCTCCCTCTGGCGTCCTCTGGCGTCCTCCGGCGTCCCAAGACTCCTAGGACCCAGCAGGTGGAGGGGGAGCTGGGGAAGGTTGGGGCTTGACCCCCTCCACAGAACACACGCACCCAGGCTCGCCTCTGCCGCCTCGTTTCCCGCGCAAGTGTTCAGAGGAGAGAGGGCTTTTCTGGACAGCGGCCTCGTTTCCTCGTCCCAGCGGACCCCCTCTCCTGGGGTCCCCCTGGCTCACCGACTGTGACTCTCTGCGGGTATGGGGTGCAGCCTCTTGACCTCCCCGAGCCGCACTGAGCCACAGAGGCCGGCTCAAGTGGAGCCCTGGGTGGGTCAGTGAAGCTTTGTAGCTAGAGGGGTAGAACGGCCGCCACTCCCCCACTGACCTTGGGGAGACTCCCCCCACCCCAGTCCTGAGTCTCATCATGGCCTAGTGGACCGTGAAGGCGGCAGTTTTCTGCACCAAGGCCTGGGACCTTGGAAAGGATGGCAGAAGCCTATTCCGGACCTCCCGGGAAGGGGAGGGACCATGGCTCAAGCCTGTAACAAAGAAGCCCGCTGGCTGCCGCCCGGTCCCCCTCTGGCCAACAGTCCAGTCCCCCACCACTTCCCATGGCAGACAGGATCCAGGGACTGACCGGCGTCGCTGGGTCGCCTCTGCCCCTTTCACAGCTGATGAGGCAAAGAGGCCCAGGTCCAGAGGGGACAATGGAAGAGCAGAAAGGTCTCACCAGCGCCCTGCTCAAGTCCAAGGCCGCCCCCATTCTGCCATCCTGAAGACAGATCCCCAGCAGAGGTAACAGGGGGCCTGGGGCTTGCTGACCTCAGCCCTCCTCCACGTCCCCCTGGGCTGCCCTCCACATTCACCCCCAGGTTTGGGGAGTTCTCACCCCTGGACCCCTCGCCTGGGAGATCTGCATGTCCCAGGTGACATTACCTTCTTGTTCCATATTGCTCCTCACCCTGGAGAGGTCCCCGCCCCCTTTCTTCATCCACATAGTGACCCAAACTGGCATCTGCCCTAGCTCTGGCCACCCCTTTCCAGCCTCAGCCTCTCTCCCCCCTCCAGAACTCCGACAGCCTGAGGGGTTCCCACCCACCAAAGGCCCTGCCCCATGGGTCCCTGCCTGCTTCCTGCCCTCTGGCCTCACAGCCCACCCCTCACAAGGAATGGCATTCCACACACGGACCATGCTCCCTGTCTTGCATGCTGTTCCTGCCTTTCCTGCCGGTTTCACAGGCTAATGTTGCTCACCCTTCTGCAGGAGTTAGGCCTTCTGGAAGGGCCTCCTTCCCCGCACCGATCTGGGCATTAGACCTGCCCTTCCCTCTAGGGTCACTATGAGTCAGAATCGACTCAACGGCAACGGGTGTTTTTCCCTGTTCACGGAGACTTAGTGGTACAGTGGTTAAAGCACTCGGCTGCTAACCAAAAAGTCGGCAGTTCGAACTCGCCAGGCCCTCCATGGGAGAAAGATGTGGCAGCCTGCTTTCATAAAAATTACAGCCTCAGAAACCCAATGGGGGCAGTTCTGCTCTGTCCTGTAGGGTTGCCGTGAGTCGGAATCAACTCGACGGTAGTGGGTTTGGTTTTGGTTTTGGTTTTCCTGTTCACATCCCTGATGGCTTTTGTGACTGTCTGCCCCCACCCTTGGGCTGTGGGCACTTGGTCTCCCTGAGTCTCCAGAACCAGCACAGCCAGGCAGAGCCACCACTGCAGCCGATGGCATGGAACCGAGGCTCCAAGTTCTAAATAGGCCTCCAGGATCTTCCCTGTGGGGACCCCTTGTGGCTGTGGGGCAGTGGGAGGCAGCAGACCATGCTGAAAAGGGGTCTGGTATGGAAACTTGTGCTGCCTTCCTCTTGCTGTGTGACTATGGGCAGAGTGTGGCCCCCCTGAGCCTTAGCGTGCCTGCTGGTGAAATGACCTTGGCTGTGCCTTCTTCATAGGGGTTATGTTGGGCTCTGGAGGGGTGGGGACGGGAAGTCTTAGTGGGTTCAAGAGACTCCTTCAAGGATGAACAGGGTCTTGACAGGTCTATGGGGCCCCTGGGACATGATATGGGCAGGGGCAGAGGCAGAAGGGGTTTCTGGGCTTGGGAGGGAGGGCCAAGGGCTGGAGTATGGCCGGGAGTATGCGGACAAACAAGTGGCCAGAGCAGGGCCCTTAGCAGGATGGGTCTGATCTTGTTTTGTTGGGCATCTCTGGGCCAGCTCGTCCCTGAGAGGTCTCAGTTTCCCCGTCTGTATATGGAGCTGAGGGAAAGTAGTGCTTCCTGGGCTCAGGCAGGAAGGGAGGGCTCCCTCAGCTTCCTCTCTAGAGCCCAGACTTTCTGCTTGGCGACATCCCGGGGAACTGGAAAGCTGGCTGAGCTCTGGGCTCGGCGCCAGTCTTGCCCCACCCACTCTCCGTCACTGGGCGACATCACAGGCGTTTCCAAGCCCCAGTTTTATCATCTGCCAAATGGGGCAAGAACTGCCCAGCCTCTTTCCCGGCATGTCCTTGGCTTGGGGCCAGCTGGGGCCTCAGGGCCCCTGGCAGTGTCTCCACTGGGTCCATCTGCCCTTGGCCCCCTGCACCCCATCCAAGGGGCCCTACCCAATCCAGCCATAAATGTGTACACACCAGCTCACACCCCTCTCACGCCCCCTGCACACACATGCAATTCCAGAGTCACAAGAATGTGGCATGCACCCACACTTGAGCCCATGGCCCTCTGTCGAGCCCACAGGCAAAGCCTCCATGTTGCACAACTCTAGTTGCACATCCACATGGACACAGACTTACACATCACTCCAAGGAACACACACATGTATATCCATGGTATCTGTGATTTGGAGACACTGAGATACACACAGAGCCGCATGTAGAAATGCACACATTCCCATGTGCACAAGTGCCCGTGCACACAAGCACATACTCATGCACACACAGGGTCTGACCCAAGCCAGGCCCAACTCCAGAGCTATTCTGGGCCAGGCCTGGAGCCAACAAGGTCAGGAACAGCCAGCTCCCAGCAGGCCCCAGGCACTGTGTCACAGGCCCAGGCTACCCAGACCCCACCCTCACCCCAGGCTGAGTCAGTGGTGCCCCGGATCCAACCTGGCTCTGTGACTGGTGGGGGGTGATGGTCCCTGCTCCCTACCCCTGGCTTCCACAGAGCTGGACCTTAAGGTTTGGGGTTTCTGGTTCCAGGAGAGAGCTGTCTACCTCCCACTGCCTCAGCCCATGGCTTCCAAGCCGGGGACTCTGGAGGCTAGTCCCTCCAGAAATATGCAGGAGCCAAAAATAGTACACAAGGGACAAGCAGGGCTCCGCAGGCCAGAATTCACACCATCGTGAGTGGCGGGGACACTGTCTTCCAGGGGAGTCAGGCTGGGGAGCTATGGTGGCCCAGAGCTCCCCCTCCCCAGACCCGGTGGGCCCAACTGGGGCAGAGGGATGCAGGGGGCTGTGGGGGTCTCATAAGAAGCAGAAACAGTACCAGGCAGTGGGCAGAGCCCTGGACTGGGGGCAGAAAACAGAGTTTGAGGTCCCAGTGGCTGTGTGACCTTAGGCAGGGCACACCCTTCTCAGGGCCTCAATTCCTCAAGAGTAACGGGAGAGTAAGCCACGCCAGAAACTGAAAAGCCCTCCAAAATGGAGAAGTCTTTGGCTTTCAGGATGTCTCAGTGTGGTGTTTAATACTGAAAAATTGGAGACACCCTAAATGTAGGACATCGATTGAGCAAGGTGTTGCTGGGATTTTACCTTGTTAGCTGCCATCGAGTCAGCCCCTGATTCATGGCAACCCCATGCACAAAATGCTACCCAGTCCTGCACCATCCCCATGATCGGTAGCGGATCAGACCATTGTGATCCATAGGGTTTTCACTGGCTGATTTTCCAAAATAGATCACCAGGTCTTTCTTCCTAGTCCATCTGAAAGTTCCATGGAAACCTGTTCAGCATCATAGCAACACACAGGCCTCCACTGGGTAGTGACTTTGCCTGAGATACGTTGGCCAGGAATTGAACCTAGGTATTCCACACGGAAAGCAAGATTTCTACTACTGAGCCACCAATGTCCTCTGGGTTTTTATACTGTGGACTATTACAGCCTTTAATAACAATCACAGTAATAATCACAATGACAAGCACTTACGGAAGGCTTGTGATGTGCAGAGCCATATACTATTAGAAACAAAGCAAAACACCAAACCAGTTGCTGTTGAGTCGATTCTGACTCATGGGGGCCCCATGTGTGCAGAATAGAACTGCTCCATAGGGTTTTCAAGGCTGTGACCTTTCAGAAGCAGATCACCAGGCCTTTCTTCTGAGGTGCTTCTGGGTGGGTTTTCGAACGACCAACCTTCCAGTTAATAGTCAAGCCCTTAATCGTTTGTGCCACCCAGGGACTCCCTCAATACTATAGCTACATTCATTTTACAGATGGGGATGGAAGCTTGGGGAGGTTAAGTAGCCCACCCAGCTCACAGCTGTCAATACGAATGGCGTCCCAAAAGTCTTACAGCAATTTTGAGCTTTAGTAACTTCAGAAGTATAAAGCTACCAATTTATAAGTAACATGATTTGAAAGTTTATTTTAATTTTCTTTACACTTACTTAGTGTTCTGAATTTTTAATAAAAGCTTTCTCATTTTTTTTTCCACTTTTTGCCATCTACAGAGGGCAAAAAAGAAAATTTAAATAATTAAGCTTTCCAATGACGTTGCTTTGCCACTTTTGAGGTTATTAACCCTTAAAGCTGCACCTAAGATTTCGGGACGCCCCGGTTACTTTAAAGCTGAATAAGCTTGACTTCCAAGCCTGTGTGACAGTATCCGACAGTGGGGTGGAGCATCTAGGGTGCTTGTGGTGGGTAAGAAGCTCTGGGTACGAAAGGTGGACGATAGTGGTACACAGTGAGATCTCAGCTTCGTTCAACAGGAGTGCAGGAAGTGGAACCCACGTGGAGCAGCGGCTCTCTCAGGGGACGTGAGTAATTTTTTCCCTTTCAGATTTCTTCACTGAGCACGCCCTACTTCTTGATGAATGGAAAGACAATGAACTTTACAGGAAACAATAATACTCCTCCCTCCCATCCCAGGCTGAACCTCAAGTGGACGACCTGTAAGTGCCCTGTGAGTATTTACTCAGCACACCCATATTTGTTATTTCATATAAGCCTCACATCAACCCTGTGATGGGACTATTACCCTTCCCATCCCACAATTGAGGAAACTGAGGCAGAGAGGAATAATGGTTTGCTCATGGCCACAGTCAGGCTCATCTAACCTGGCCCCAGGTCATCCACAGCCTCTCTGACCCCATGTCCCAAGGGTGACCTTGCTGGCTGGCCAGTGTGGCTTTCTCTAGCCTGGCCAGTGATCAACAGCATGAGGAAGAGGGGTGTGGGGACCGCTGGGAGGGACTTGGGCTTTAGTGGATTTCCTGGTTGCCTGGCCAGGGCAAGCTTGGGGAGGATAAGGTGGCCCTTCCTACCCACTCCCCAGACTTTGCCACCCACTAACGAGGAGCAAGGTGACTGTAGCCCAGCCCAGTCTCCTCAGTGGGTCCCCCGTCCTTTGCTGGCTCCTGCCTGGCCTGAGGCCTCCAGGTGTCAGTGTTGGCCCCTGCTCTATCCTGCCGTCTGCCTTAGTCCTCACCCAACTGTGGCAACTCAGCTGGAGGCCCACAAAGCTCTGGATCTACAGCGTCCCCAGTTCTGAGGACAGGCCCAAGGAGGCTTTGCCAGAGGGAACAGGCCACCACAGCCTGCACAGGTCTCCACGAGTGTCTTTGGCGGTGGAGGGGAGAGTAGAGCTAACTGCAGGGTCCAACACCTGGCCTGCCCCTCCAAGCACTCAGCAGGCAGGAGATACACCATAGTGTAAGGAAGGGAGGGAGGGAAGGAGGGAGGGAGGAAGTAAAGGAGGCAAGAAGGGAGGATGGACAGAGGCGTCTCCCAGGCCCCCCACTCTTCTTACTGTTATCCTGCCTGGCCTGTCCTCTCCTGGCCCTGAGGCCTGCAGGTGTCTGTGCTGGCCCCTGCTCCACGCTGCCGCCCACCTTAGTCCTTACCCAACTGTGGCACCTCCACTCCAGGCTGGAGCCCCACACGGCTCTGGATCTACTGGGTAAGAGGAAAGGCAAAAGCTCCTCATATCCTCCCTGCACCCCTGGGTTGTCAAGTCTCACCCTGAGGTCAGGATCAGATTGCAGTGTGAGCTGGGTTCAATCTGAGGTAGGAGTCATAGCTTAGACTAGGGTCAGGATTAGGGCTCAGGCTGGGGTAGAGGTCAAGGGTCAGCCAGGGTCAGAAAATGGTCCTGTAGCCCCTTCCTTGGGAGCTCATCCTGTCCCAAAGGGCAGAAGATGCTGGCTGTTTCAGGAACCTTCCACAGCACCGAAGCTGGAGGCTCTGAATATACCATCCCCTTCCCGTCTCCTCCCCACCCCCCACCCCCACCCCCCCCACCCCCAGCTCTGGTGTCCAGGGCGACCAGAGCCTCCTCTGGGCAGGAAGCCAGCCCAGAAAGCCCAGGACATCCCTGAGCGCCTGTCACCATGGCAACCTGCCTGCCATGGCCCCCCCCCCCCCCAACCTGTGGCCAGCAGGTTCTTAAAATTCAGAACGTCAGAACGGGGAGGGCCTCCTAGATCAGCAGATTCCAGCCCCTCCCCCTTGTCCCAGAAGAAGAAACTGAGGTCCCAGTGGTGAAGGGAGGGGTACCTGTTGTTCAAGGACCCTGAGCCCCGTCTCCCTCCCTCTCCCTCCACCCCAATGTCTGTCATGTTCTGCGGGTGAGGGTACAGAGATGCCTGGCGGGGGAGGGGGCACCTCTGGAGTCCGATCTCCCGGGAGGGGGCAGGCCCAGCGCGCGCTCCCCGCCCGGGCCCCTCCACCCGCACAGGAACCAGAAACCGACGATAAATAAATGATGCCCTTTCGCCGTCCGCGCGGCTGGAGCGCGTAGCTGAACGCCGGCTGCCTAGGGGGCGTCACCGGGCCCAGCCCGCCCCGGCCGTCCATCACTGGCTCCCACAACCTGCAGCTGAGCCGGCGGGCGCGGCGGAAGATGGCGGGGCAGCTGCGGGGTGCGGGGCGCCTCTGGGCGCTGGGCTCCGCCGCGCTGGGGGTCTGCCTCGTGGGGGTCGCCGGGCAGCTGGTGGAGGTGAGGCTGGGGGCGCGGAGGGGTCTGGGCGGCAGTCACCGTCCAGGCGGGGGGTGAGGGGGTGAGGGAGGCCTCTTTCTAACCGAGAGCTGCCTTTTGCCTTTTCTCTTGCCTTAGGACACCTAGCCTAGTCGGGGACCCAACCCTGCCATAAGCGCTCCCAGGCTGTTGGGGAGACTCAGCCCCTGATCTTAGGGTCCCTGGCCTGATATGGGGGTCACAGCCCTTATCACAGGAACCTTAGTCTGATGAGGGAGGCTGAGCCCCTGTTCTCCAGCCCTTGGTCTGATGTGAGGACAGGGACTCTGGTCTTAAGGGCTGATGGAAGAAGCACAGCCTTTGACTCTGGAGATCCTCCAGGGACCCCTGTTTAATGGGGGAGACATAGCCTTGGGAAGGAGTTGAAGGCATTCCAAGCAAAAAGGTGGGGTGGGGGTGAGGACACCCTTTACCAGGCAGCCATTTATTGAGCTCAATTCCATGGGGAGCACCTGGCCCAGGAGGCAAGGGGTAGACTGGGCACAACCCAGGGACTGGGGGTCTGACTTGGTCCTGGTGGTAACCAGAGCTAGTGAAGGTTTCTGAGAGTAGATTGGAAGAGGAACGGGGGTGTGACTTGGTCCTGGTAATATCAGGAGCTAGTGAAGGTTTCTGAGAGTAAACTGGAAGTGGGCACATAGTTGGGAGAGCCGGGAGGAGCTGCCGAGATAGGCCAGGAAGTGGTGAGGAGAGTGGCTGGGGGTGGTTGGTCAGGAGCCTGGCTGGGATGAGGAAGGACTGTGGGTGGGGGAAGCCATCTGCAGTGTCCCTGGCCCCCTCTGCACCCTGCTCCTGCTGGCCCTGGAAGGGGAGCCAAAGAGGGGAGGCAGCCGACCAGATCCAGAATTCTGGAGGAGAAGGTAAGAGCCAGCGCCAGGGAAGAGGAGGGATGGGGTGTGGGCACGAAGGGGCAGAGGAGGAGCAGGCAGCGCAGACAAACAGAAACGCTAGATACAGAGTGAAGCACCCAGGTAAGCCTTCAGGGGAGGTGCTGGGGGACAGGAGGGGTAGGGGTACGTAACTTGGGGGGTCTGAGGGGTCACAGCTCTGACTGGAGGGTCTGAGGAGGACGTGGGGACAGAGCCCTACACCCTGATGCTAGCCTGTCACTGATGCTGACCAGGGGGGCGTGCCCAGGAGGCTGGGCTGGGCTCAGGTGTCCGCTCCAGTGTCCTTGTAAGGGGAGCCTGGCTGGCTTGAACTCCAAGGATTGTACTCGGGCCCCTCTCTGGCTGTCCTAAGACTTCGGGTGCAGAAACTGAGCTGGACTGAGAGCAGGCAGAAGGCTGGGGGTGGGGGGTCAAGTCAGTTCTGAGCCAAGGACTCTCTCCCACCCCCCAGGAACATGTCTTCCCCCAGCTCATCAGGGGGAAGTACATTTGGAGTCCATCTGTCTGCCATCTGCCTACAGTCTGAGCAAGGCCAGACCTACTCCTGGAGATCCTGGGAAGCACCAAAGCGAGGGGCAGGGCTGGGGTCCATGGCACCTCCCACAGCAGCCCTGCAGACACCTTATGTTCACAGCCTCTTATAAGGCTGTGAACCTCTGATGGAGGTGGGGCCTCCAAACTTCAGGATTCAGACCCCCAGCAGTACCCATCATGAGGAGATGCCCAGCTATTCCTTGTCAGTGCAGCTGTTCCCCTTACCCTACACCCAAGACCCTTATCAGGGGTGAGAGTTTAGGCCCAGCTCCACCAGAAAAAGGCTAGAACAAGAACATGTTGGAAGTGACCTCTCAGCCACCTAGGCTCAAAATCTGAGAATTTTACTCTGGCCCTAGGTGTCTTCCAGTTAAACAACCCAGCCAAATCAACCTACTGGGCCTTAGAATCAGGGAACCCCACCACTGCCCAGGCCCCGGCCCAGATGCCACAGCATGTGCTCGACCCCACACGTGTGCCCTAACCTGCACAGATGTGCCTGACCCCACACACATACCTGGAATTCACATATGTGTGTCCAACCTCACACATGGATGCCTGAACCACATGTGCCAAATCCCACACTCGTGTTCCCCGACCCCACATATGTGTCTGACCCCACATGTGAGTCCAGTTCTCTGGGATGATGCCAAGGAGGGATGTTTTCACATCAATGTTACCACTCAGGTTGGTTAGAGAGAGCTCCGCGGAGACCCCTGGGACCACCCAACTCAAGTTACAGATGGATAAAATGAGGCCGAGAGAAAAGAAGGCTTCCACCTAGTTCACCCTGGTGAGGAGAAAAGATCCAGGGAATCATGTACAAATCCCAGGCACACAGATCCCCTGGGTTACCTGGGACGGGTCTCTCATCTTCTCCGAGCGTCTCCAACCCATGCTGAAGGGTGCTGTTTGTTAGATGAGGAGGTACCTGGCTCGTGGTAGGTGCCCAATGGAAGTTTACAGACCAGAGGAATGAACGGTGGATGGTTGAACGGTGGGTTGCCTGTCTTTCCCGGAGATCCAGAAGGGACTCCTTGTGTCTATGTTTATTTGTTTAATCATCAGGGGACAACGTATTGCACAGATGCCTCAGGGTCCTCTTTCCTTCTGAGCACTAACCCCCATCCACACCTCCCAGCCAACCTTGGTGACCAAGATAGGATCATATATGTCGCAGCTCCACAGGACAGGGACAGGTCTTGCTTAAACCCCTCGGGGCAGGGCCGTGTCTCCTCAGACCCTCAAAGCAGGACCATGTTTACTCAGAAACTGGGGTAGGGCTGTGTCCCCTCATATCCCACGGGTAGAACTGGGTTCCCCTCCAACCCCCAGGACAGGGCTGTATCTCTTCAGATCACCATGGTAGGGCTGTGTCCCATCAGACCTCCAAGACAGGGGAGTATCTCCGGGCACGGTCATGTCCCCCTATAACTACACTCAGACCCTGGGCAAGACTGTGTTCCCCCAGACCTCCAGGCAGGACTGTGTCCCCTCAGACTCCAGGGCGGGGTCATGTCTCCCTGTAAGTATACTCAGACCCCAGGCAGGGCTGTGTCTCCTCGGACCCCTAAGGCAGAGCCATGCCTCTATCCACCCACAGGATAGGGCTGTATCCCCTCAGACTCCCAGTGCAAGGTTGTGTCCCCTCTGACCCTCAGAGCAGGGCCTGTCCCCTCAAACTCTGGAGCTGGGCTGTGTCCCCTCAGACCCCCAGAGCAGGGCCATGTCCTCCGCCAAACCTCCCCCTCCAATCCTGGAGCATGACTGTGTCCTCTCAGATCCCTAGGGAGGACCATGTTCCCTCAGACTCCCAAGACTGGGCCATGTCCCTTTCGACTCCCAGGGCAGGGTCTTGTCACCTCAGACCCTCAAGGTAGGGCTGTGTCCCGACAGTCCCTCAGGGAAAGGTCATGTCCCCTCTGACCCTCATGGCAAGGTCATGCTATCTCAGACCCCTAGGGTAGGGCCATGTTCCCTGTGACCCCCATGGTAGTAGAGTCCCGTCCTGCTGGGCAAGTGACTGCCTGTGTTCAGCTCAGGCTCGCTTCAGCTGCGCTTACATCTTTTGGCCCGCAGATGTCGCTGCCGCGTTGAGGACAATTTATTTATTTATTTAGCCCTGTGCTGTGTGAGGACTTTGGCTCAGCCTTCAGGTCAGAGGAGAGTGACTCCCAGGAGGAAAGGTGACTGTTTGAGATCACCTGGTGGGGGTCCTGGCCAGGCGGCAGAGCTGCATGGCCCTGACTCCCAACTCCACATCCCCACCCTACACTGAGGAGACTTGAGGGCAAAGCCAGTCCCCCACACAGCACAGGCCTTGCCTTGTCTCTGGCCTTGGTCCTGAGACCCCCATCTGTGTGTGGCCCAGGAATGGAAAGGAGGAGACCCAAAGCCTTCTCAAAGGGGCCTTGAGCCTGGCAGGGACATGCTGTCCATGTTTGCCCTTCCCAGCCACAGTTTCCCCAAGCATCAACCATACTCGCTAAGTCCTTGGCTCTGTGGTTCTGGTGTTGTGCTCAGTTCTCTTGTTTTAAATCTGGAAAGTCCCAAGATGAAGGGTGTTGGGTATGAATGTCTATGGCACTTGATTCTAGGGGATTCTGAAATGTTTGGGCTGAGCCCTTACTGGAACCTGGGGAGTCCCAGCCTGCTGGCCCCTGCCTTGCTCACTCCCCTGTCTCCCAACCCGCAGCCCAGTACGGCCCCGCCCAAGCCCAAGCCGCCCCCGCTGACCAAGGAGACTGTGGTGTTCTGGGACATGCGCCTGTGGCACGTGGTGGGCATCTTCTCTCTCTTCGTGCTGTCCATCAGTGAGTAGCTGCTCTCCGCCCTCCCTGTCACACCGCAACGGAACACAGCACCCCGGCCCCGCCCTCCTAAACAGCACCCCTGCGGGCTCAGAGCAGCAATTCCGGGCAGTGTAAGCAGGCCAGGCGCCCACAGGAGGCCCACCATGGTTTCTGGCACCTCCCCTGGTTCACACAAAGTCCCCATGGAGGGCTGATGGGCCGGTAGTGACCTGAAGTATTCTGCTGGACCAGGGAGGGAGCCACACAGCAATTATGGTAATTACAGGGGACTCCACGGAAACTACGACGTGTCATTTTTCCCTATCGCTGGCCTCCTGATGCTTTTCCTGCAGTCTGGCCCGCTTAAAGGACCCACACCCAGGGGCCCCAGCAAAGCCACCCGGGGCTGCAACTCAGCCCAGAGGCTCCGCAGACGCCCAGCAGATGCAGCTCCCAGGCTTCCAACGCTGCCTTGTCAAATACCATTTCCCGGGGATGACTCACACTCGCCTCAATTAAAAGCAGGAGACCTGTACCTCTCCTGGGGACTGGGAGCTGCTGGTGCAAAGCCACCACAGAAGCGGACTTGGCTGCTCCCCTCGGCCCTCCTCCTGGAGTGGGAGTCTGGAGGTCGGACAGGGGTGGAGGAGGCTGCCAGGGCACAGAGTGAGGTCTGATGGGGGTTCCCACAGGGCACAAGGAGAGTGTGTGTTGGGGGGGTGTTGAGGGAGGAGACAGCCCACTCCCACAGAGCCTTCATAAAGTAGGGGTCCTCTGAGCTGCGCCTGGGAGGATAGGTGGGGTTTGCCAGGGGACGGTTGCAAAGGCGGTCCCGGCAGAAGGAGGGTGTGAGCAGAGGCCAGACAGTCTCGATGTCCTATATAGGACATTTACTGAGTGCTTCCTGGGTGGGAGGCGGAAGCTGCATCCAAGTTCCAGCTGGAGCTGTCCGGAGATGAGGTCCCTGGGAAGGCAGGGCGAGCCACAGAGGGCCCATCCAGATGGGGGTAGGGGGGCTCTGAGGGAGACATGGACATCTGATCTGCATGTGCTTGTCCTGGAGACAAAGCGCCCTCCCTGCAAGAAAAGAGCTTCCCTCCTCCCCCTACTCACTGCCATTTCTCCACAGCTGGGGTGGGGGCAGGGAACTGAACAAGAGGCTGAATTTTGTTCACAGCCAAGGCCAAGAAGCAGTCAGGCCTTTCAGTGGTGGCCCCTCAGACAGATAAGTGTGGCTGCAGCTCAGCCAGGTGTCCAGAGAAGGGGACATGCCTGGCCCCAAGAGGCAGAGCAGGGTGGGCACGTGCCCTACAGGGGCCCAGGAACTAGGGTGCAGGCACAGGGAGAAGCTCTGGGGCACCCCATGGAGAGGGATGAGGGCACTGTGGGCCTCAAGACACACAATGACCTCTCGGGTTCCACTTGGCCCAAGATGGTGAAGGTGCTTGGAGCCATACAAGAAGGTTATAGCTTGGGACCCGAAGAGACACTTGAATGTCAACCACACAGACAACCCCTACCCCAACCCCATTTCCTAGAAAGGAAAGAGATAGTCTTCCAGCCCCCTGAGCAGCAGGTCAGTGCTTGTTATTGCCCAGTGCATGACGCTAGAAGTCCGAGTGGCCCGGCCCCCATCTCCTGGGGAGGACACAGATCTTTCTTGCTGCCTGTCAGCTGGGGCCTGGGTGGTGGGGCTGCTCATGGACATCCACCAGAGCCCCTTGGAGAGAGGGGCTGGAGGGGGTGCCTCCAGGGACCTCACATTTCAAGCCCCTGCCTGGGCCCCGAAACTTGCTCTGAGGCACTTTGTTTCTCCCCTTCTTTGAGGCCAGGCTGGGAGGGGCAGGCTGGAGTGTGAGCCCTGCTCTGGCTGCCAGCAGCTGCCTGCTGAGCTCCTTTCGAAGTCTGAAGCTCCTGCCTCGCCTGCAA
The DNA here is from genome assembly GCA_030035585.1 of Dugong dugon. NCBI lineage: Eukaryota > Metazoa > Chordata > Mammalia > Sirenia > Dugongidae > Dugong > Dugong dugon. The sequence continues at coordinate 20,737,371 of CM057481.1, read as the reverse complement.
GGAGAGCCTGAGTGGGTGTGGGCCCGAGGAGGTGCCTGGTGAGGTGGCTGGGAGAGGGTGCCCAGCAAGCAGGGTCAGGGTGGGGAACCGACCTTGGGCCTGGGACATGTACATAGGGGTCTGGAGAAGACCAGAACCCGACTCTTCAGGTAAGAAGGGCCTGCTGTTTGCTCACATCTACCCCCAGACAGTGGTGCGCTGTCAGATCTACTGCCAGCCCCAGGCAGCCCCCCAGAGCATGCCTGCATGCTGTTGGCTCCCCCATCCATGCATTCAGGAATCCAGTCCTGTTCTTAGCAGCTAAGGCTCCAAGACCATTCCATCCATTAATTTGCTCATTCATTCATTTTTTTCTTTTTCACTCTGTGAGTCTGAGGGAGACCTAATGGGGCCACAATATTTGGCTGAAGGGGACACAGTCGTGCCTTCAGGCAGAGAGTTGCACAAGATGACCCCAGAGGTTGCTCCAGCCCAGGCTACTTAGGTCTAAGTCATCCTCCCCAAAATAGTCCTGGCTTGCCCTGCCTGGGCCCTCCTGCCCCCAGGAGCCTGCCAGGAAGTTATGTCTGGTCATCTGATTTATAATAGGAACCAGCTTCATCCCCTCCCCTGGGGCTGGGGCCAAGGTGGTTAGACTGTGGGGGCCTTAGAAAAATAAACTAGGTCCAGCCAGGCCCTGGCAGCCCTGCCCTGCCCATCACTAGGGGCCAGCTCCATGCCCTGGCCCAGCTGGCATGGGCACAGCTGTCTTTGGTTGGAAAGCCAATCCTGGAATAACTCCCTCCAAGGTGAGCGCCCAGGACAGGGTCTGTGCCCGCTCACCAGCTCTCTGCCCAGGCAGGAGGAGGCCAGGCTTGTCCTCAGGGAGGCTGAGGAGAACGCAGCCACGTACTTTGGTGTGTGGGGTGGCTCAGGCCCTGCTCTCAGGAGTCTGGGAGGAAAAACTAGCATGTGCTGGGAGCCCAGAGGCCTGCGTTCAAAGCACAGGGGCCTCTAGGAAGCTGTAGCTTGAGTCAAGAGGCAGCTCCATTCCCTGTCCTCCAGGAACTCTCTATCTAGTCAGAAACTCTAGTCAGAAAGACCCCCAGGAACAGGACTGGCTACCTAATTTTTTGAGTGCAAAATGAAAATACGAGGCTCCTTGTTCGAAAATTAAGAATTGTAAGATAGCGACAGCAGAGTGTTAAATCAAAAACAAGCCCTTCTAAGCAGGAAGCCAGCCCTGCTCAGGAGAAACACCTTGGATGCTGTGCCTCCTGCCAGTCTCTTGGCTGAGACACAGAGGTGGATGGAAGTAGGCATGAAGCTCAGGTGTCATTCCTGGGGTGTCTTGAGGCCCGGCGCCCAGCCAAGCCTGCTCTGTCCTTCCTATAGTTATCACCCTCTGCTGCGTCTTCAACTGTCGTGTGCCACGGACCCGGAAGGAGATTGAAGCCCGGTACCTGCAGCGGAAGGCTGCCAAGATGTACACAGACAAGCTGGAGACTGTGCCGCCCCTTAACGAGCTCACAGAAATCCCTGGAGGTGAGGGAGCCCAGCCCCCAACCCCAGCCACCATCGGACCCTGCTGAGCCAGCCAGTTCCTCAGTCCCACTGCCCAGAGTTGCCCCATTCCTTCCCTCCACCCACAGCAGGTTAGGGAGGGGCCCTGGCTCTGCCCTGGGAGACCAGAGCACAGAGGTTGGTCAGAATGAGGCAGGTAAAACAAAGCACCTGCTCTCCAGGTAGGAGAGGTTTGGAAGAAGGACAGGCTGAGGGAGGCTCTGGTGCCACCCTCTCCTGAGGCCCCCAGGCCCTGGGACCTTGTCTCACCCCTACCACACGGCCTCTTTCCCCTACCCCACAGAGGATAAGAAGAAGAAGAAGGAGGACAGCGTGGACACAGTGGCCATCAAGGTAGAGGAGGATGAGAAGAATGAGGCCAAGAAAAAGAAAGGGGAGAAATGAGGAGGGCTTCCTGGAGATGGCAGCTGGGGCTGGCAGGCCCTCAGGCTCAAGCCCTGGCCAGGGTGCAGGCCATCTTGGACTCCGAGCTCAGACATGGACCACAGAGGTTGCAGAACATCCACTCCCTGCTCAGAGGGGAAGCTAAGGCCTATGGCCAAGTTGTCATGGCCTCTCGAGGGCAGGGACAAGACTGCACCAGGTGTCCTGTCTCCCAGCCCGACTCTGCTCCTTGCACCCATCCACGTGGCCTTGCCCTCCTTGGCAACATTGGTCAGGGGCCATGTCCCTCTGCAGACGTGGAGTGTCCTCGCACTGCTCACCCCCACCCTCTGTCCCACCCCTTCTGCAAGGAACAGCAGTGGCTGTGAAGGAGTAGTGGGATGTGAGGCTCCCTCTCTGGAAGAGGATGGCTGACTGGATGGGTTATGGGGAGGCCACACCCAGACTGGCTATGAGCGGGGAGATGGGTTGCTGGGGGAAGTTGGGGCAGCAGGAGGTTCTCAGACTCAGCCAGGTTGCAGCCCTGATGGTGAGGGGTCTGCCCCGAGCCTGGCAGGAGGCTGGCTCAGAGGACTGAGCAGAGGTGACGCCAGAGAAAGAGGAACCCCAGCCCAGCAGATACCAAGCTCAAATCATCAGGGCACTCTTCTAGTGTCCATGTTGTGCTGGAGCCGAGGCTGCTGGGAAGCCTGCCACGAAGACCAGGGCTCCGGGCTGGAGGCTGCAGTGTGTGTCAGCAGAGGGCTGAGGCCAGTGGGAGGAGGGGAGCTGGGGCCTGGCGACTGTCCTTAGGAGTCCAGGAAGTATTTAAGAACCTGAGGGGGCCTCAGGTTGTTCTGGGTGGCCCTTTCTATGCCCACCTGTGATGGAAGGTTTCAGGGACCTAGGTGGTCACAGCAAGGGGCGGCTTGGGGTTGACATGGCAACCAGCCTTCCGCCTGCTGAATGTAACAGCACACAGCTTCCTCTTCTACCACTTTCTACTACGGGGGCTTAATAGAAGCAATGCTGATCTGAAGGCAAAGGCCAAACAACCACATGGTGGCTGAATCCTTGGGGAGAGTAGACGCAGAGACCCAACACTCCCACCTCATCCCCCACCATCATGGCATCGAATGTCAGGCTGAGGCACTCAGAGCAGGGCCTGGAGACCGAGGAGACATCAAGGAAGGTTTCCGAGCTGCGGGAGCCTGCTGAGAAAGCTCTTGCTGCCTCTGCAGCCTGCAGGGATTTGTAAATAAAGCTGAGTGCCTTCTCCGACCCACACACAGAAAACTGTCTCCTGACATGACTCCCCAGGAAGTTCCGTCTCTGAAGCACTTATGTGGAAGGGGATGCAGCAGTTGGTAACAGGTGGCTCAGGCCAGGCTGTGGCCTGAATTAGGATGTGCTCGAGAGAGAGTAGGTGGCCAAGGGGCTGAGGGGCGGCTAAAGCCACCTTAGCCCTTGTCAGAGGCAAGGCATCAGGACTGGGGAAGAAGCTGTGTGCTCTACCGGGTGCTGGATTGATAAGGCTGCTCTTGAATCACCTCTGCTCCACCCCATGGCTTTCAATAGGCCTTCAACTACTATTCTAAAGGTTTGTGGTTCAAACCCATCCCGTGGTGCCACAGAAAAAAAGTCTGGCAATCTGCTTCCATAAAGATTACAAACAAGAAAACCCTATGGAGTAGTTCTACCCTGTAGCACATGGGGTTGCCTTGAGTTGGAGTTGACTCAACAGCAACGGGTTGGTTTTTTGTTTTGTTTGGATGATCTGACCCCGGTGCTGGAAACACAGAGGAGTAAAGCCTGGATCCAGACCATTATTATACAAGGAGAGGGATCCAGGCTGACAGAAGGGGGACCCCAGGGTCTTGGGAGCAGAGAGATTGCAGAAGGCCCTGCCAGAAGCTGAGTACACCGCCACCAGGTGGTAAGAGTTGGCTGACTTCTGCCATCTGGTTCCAGCCTATGTGCATCTCATATGTAAGGTTGTAGCAAGGTCATTCCCCCCATAAAGGCCAGAGCCCTCCTATGTGGCCAGGCAGCAGAAACCCAGAGAGTCATACAGAGAGGCAGGGGTGGAACCTGGGGGAAGTCCAAGCCTGGGCTTCATCTGCTCTGGCAGCTCCCTGACCTCTGACCTGGGGCCTCCACTAGTCCTTCATGGTCAGGCATGGCTGCTGATGGTGAGGATGATGGCTGACCCCAGTGACCACTTCCCCCAGCCTCCGAGCAGGGGGCAGGGCTGGACAGTCAAAGCTGTGGTTCTCTGTGGTGCTCCTGGGGCAATGACAGGGTGTGCTGTAGCCACTGGCCAGGAGGCAAAACAAAGTCAGGAAGAGCCTGACTCCCTTTAGAGTATCACAGAAAACACATTCACCTCCCAGGCCCAGACAGAGCTGTGACCCTCAACACAGCCTCAAGGGTCTGCTCTGGCCACCCCAGCTTCAGTCTGGGCAGTATAGTCTGGGCCTCGCATCATGAGACCCCTCCACCTTCCAAGAGAGCCACTCAAACCTTTGGAGGAAGGCAGATCCTTGGGGGTTCTGCAGTTTTCAGCATATACTGGCTGGACTCCCCTGTCCCACCTGCCTTGGGTTTACCCTTCTACCACTAGAGCAGGCCCACAGAGCAAGGGGCCTCTGAGGCCCTGGAAGAAGGAAGCATGGGGAAGAGAAGCATTTAATTGAGCGCCTAGTCTCTGCCCTGCCTTGCAGGGCTGTGAGGGTGAGGAGGGTCTGGGTGAAAGAGGGTGCTCCCAGGGACAGCACGCAGAGCATCAGAGAGCGGCCAGGAAGCTGAGGGGCAGCAGGAGTGCCAAGAGCAGGGCCCTGCATAGGGCTGGCAGGGTCCGGGACTGCCCGTTGAGGCGGGCCGAGATCCACTGTTGGTAGGCGGAGACTTGAAGATATATGGGTGGAGCATCGCCCTTCTTGCAGCCTGGGCCCCAGCTCACCATTCCCACCAGGTACCACGTGCTCTCCACAGGGCAGGCCAAGGGTTCGCCGCTCTTCTCCTGTGGGGGAAACGATAGGCAAACAGGGTCAGGGAGACCAGGTGTGGCCTGAGGGATACCTGACCCAGCTCAGGGACAAGCAAGTGGCCCTCACACCCCATCTTCTCCAAAGCCCTCCAGCATCAACATAGCTGAGGGGGGCCTCGAGGCCCAGACCCAGAAGACCTTCCTCAAAGGGCTTGCTTTTTCCCCCATCTCTCCCATACCAAGCCTCCAATCCCAGCTTTCTAACATCAGCCTTCCATCTCCCACCCCCATCGCTATCTCTCACCTTCAACCTCCATCCCTACCCCCATCTCTCTTTTCCCCCATCTTCCCATGTTCCCCTTGCTCATTCCCACTCATGCCCTCTCCAATCTCTCCCTCTCCTTGTCCTCCCTGCAGCCCTCAGATCCTGCCTCCCCGGCATCCCTCCTCCCACTCCTGGCCAGGTGCACTGGAGGTGAGTGAACGGGGGAGAGGGGCTCACATAGCAGAAATTATCTCTATTGGTGTCCTCTGCACAAAGCATATGGGAGTTGATGATCTGGACCACAGCAGGGATTTTGGAGAACCGGTGGTAGTATTGATCACATTCCTTGTTGTTCAGAATGGTGACTTCCTTCTCCTGAATGGACCGGAACTGGGGCCATACACCTGTGGGACAGGGGCCCTTGTTCAGACTTAGCCACTTGGCTGCTGCCCACTGCCACAGGCCTTGTTTCCACCCTCCCTCTGCTCTTTTCGACTCCTCCAGCTTCTATGACTTGCTACACAGCAGCCATGGAGACCTCCCCAGGCACGGCCCACCACCCGTTCCCAAGGGCCCCTCGATACAGAGACCCCAGAGCAGGCTGCCCCACCATCTGGCTTTGCTGGCCCTAATCTCACTTCCCGCAGAGTCCAACACCCTGAGCTCAATGGGCTTCTCCTTAATATCCCCTCCATTCTTACTTAGTATCTTTGCTTCTGTCATCCTTTCTGTCTTGAATGCCTGCCAAACCTCTCTCAGGTCCAAATCCCTCCGCTTCTTCAGGCTCTTCCTAAAGGCCACTTCCTCCTCTGAGTTTTCCCAAGTCCCCTCCATGGAGCCCAGGCACTGCCTACTCCCCTCCCCACTGTTTGTCTCTGTCCCTGGCCTGAGCTCTTGGAGGACTGGAGACTTCAAACCATTCCCAGCCATTCCCCAGAGAGGCCACAGCAGGGATAACAAAAAGTTGCCCCCACCTCCTCCTACCTGGGCTGCAACCCTGTGGGCTGTCGCGAATAAATTGGCTCCTTGAGGCACAGGGAAGGGCACCTCCTTTGTGAGAAAGGAATGGGGGGTCCCTGAAGTGAGCGGATGTCCCTGGGGCCCATCAGAAAATGGACCCTTGGGTATGCCCAAGAGAACACACTTGCTCTTTAAACGTTGCTCCTAAATTGGGATGACACAGGACTGAGGACCACTTGTGGGAGGGGTGGGAGAGCTCTGAGTGGGTCCTGAGTGATTCCCAACCTTGGGTGCAGACTGCCCCTAGCCAGCCATGTGGGATCCTCTGGGAGTTTTTACAAACATAGAACCCTGCTCCCCTCACTCTGGACATTCTGCTTCTGGTTGTGAGTACCCTGGGGTCCCAGGGTTTTGTCTAGACTGCAAGATATTACTCCTTCAGGGAAGTTCTCTTTACATGCCCTGGCCTGGGGACAATCAGTATCCCCTGAGGCCCGAGCAGCCATGAGTCAGCCACTGTTGAGCTCCTTAAGGAGAAGGAGGCCTCAAAGTTGAGACCCCAGTAGAGAGACCCAGGGGGCAGTGGGCTCCTTGGGGAAGGTGTCTCAGAATGTTTGTCCATGGTAGTACCCTAGTCTATACCCAGGTCCTCTCCCTCACCACCCAGCCTGGGAGGCTTCCGACTCACCATTAATCCTGGGGAGTCCCCAGCCTGTCACAGTGCAGATGGAACGGTCCTTCACCTCAAAGTCCAAGCCAGGAAGGCAGATGGGCCAGACATACTTGTTGTACTTGAGCGTCGACTGGAGCCTGAGGAGGCCGACATTGTGGGCCCGGCCCACCCATGACCAGTACCGCCGGGGCCGGAACCTGTGGTTTACGATGACCTGGCCCACTGGCACATTGCGGGCATACTGTGCTGGCTCATCCATTTCTGGGCTCCCCACCAGCACAGAATAGGCAACGTTACGCCTACAAGTCCACAAAACAAAAATACGACCTTGAGTATATCCTACCTGAATTTGGAGACCATCTCAAAAATAGATTTAATGCATTGAACACTAATGACCAAAGACCAGAGGGATTGTGGGATGACATCGAGGACATCATACATGAAGAAAACAAAAGGTCATTAAAAAGAAAGAAAAGACCAAAATGGATGTCAGAAGAGACTCTGAAACTTGCTCTTGAACATAGAGTAGCTAAAGCAAACGGAAGAAATGAGAAAGTAAAAGAGCTAAACAGAAGAATTTCAAAGGGTGGGTCGAGAAGACAAAGTAAAGTATTATAATGACATGTGCAAACACCTGGAGTTAGAAAACCAAAAGGGAAGAACACGCTCAGCGTTTCTCAAGCTGAAAGAACTGAAGAAAACATTCAAGCCTCGAGTTGCAATACTGAATAATTTTATGGGCAAAATACTGAACAACACAAGAAGCATCAAAACAGGATGGAAGGAATACACAGAGTCACTGTACCAAAAAGAATTGGTCGACATTCAGCCATTTCAGGAGGTAGCATATGATCAAAAACCAATGGTATGGCAGGAAGAATTCCAAGTTGCACTGAAGGCACTGGCCAAAAAACAAGGCTCCAAGAATTTACACAATACCAACCAGGATGTTTCAACAAATGATGCAGAGCTGGAGGTGCTCACTCATCTATGCCAAGAAATCTGGAAGACAGTTAGTTACCTGTCCAACTGACTGGAAGAAATCCATATTTGTGCCCATTCCAAAGAAAGGTGATACAAATTATCAAACAATATCATTAATATTACACACAAGTAAAATTTTGCTGAAGATCATTCAAAAATGGTTACAGCAGTACATCAACAGGAAACTGCCAGAAACTCAAGCCGGATTCAGAAGAGGACGTGGAATAAAGGATATCATTGCTGGTGTCAGATGGATCTTGGCTGAAAGCAAAGAGTACCAGAAAGATGTTTATATGAGTTTTATTGACCATACAAAAGCATTCAACTGTGTGGATCATAACAAATTATGGATAACATTGCAAAGAATGGGAATTCCAGAATACTTCATTGTACTCATGCAGACCCTGTACACAAACCAAGAGGCAGTTGTTCGAACAGAACAAGAGGATATTGTGTGGTTTAAAATCAGGAAAGGTGTCTGTCGGGATTGTACACTTTCACTACTTTTCAATCTGTATGCTGAGCAAATAATCAGAGAAGCTGGACTATATGAAGAAGAACGGGGGCATCAGGATTGGTGGAAGACTTATTAACAACCTGTAATATACAGATGACACAACCTTGCTTGCTGCAAGTGAAGAGGACTTGAAGCACTTACTGATGAAGATTAAAGACTACAGCCTTCAGTATGGATTGCACTTTAACATAAAGAAAACAAAAAATCCTCACAACTGGACCAATAAGCAACATCATGATAAACAGAGAAAATACTGAAGTAGACAAGGATTTCATTTTACTTGGATCCATAATCAATGCCCATGGAAGCAGCAGTCATGAAATCAAAAGATGTATCACAATTAGGCAAACCTGCTGCAAAAGACCTCTTTAAAGTGTTAAAAAGTAAAGATGTCAGTTTGAGGACTAAGGTTCACCTGACCCAAGCCATGATATTTCCAATTTCTCATATGTATGCAAAAGCTGGACAATAAATAAGGAAGAGTGAAGAACTGATGCCTTTAAATTATGGTGTTGGCAAAGAATATTGAATATACCATGAACTTCCAGAAGAATGAACGAGTCTGTCTTGGAAGAAGTACAGCCAGAGCATTCCTTGAAAGCAAGGATGGCAAGACTTCATCTCATGTACTTTGGACATGTTATCAAGAGGGACCACTCCCTGGAGAAGGACATTGTCATGGATTTAATTGTGTCTCCAAAAAATACCTGTCAACTTGGCTAGGTCATGATTCCCAGTATTGTGTGATTGTCCACCATTTTGTCATCTCATATGATTTCCCTGTGTGTTGTAAATCCTGTCTCTATGATGTTGATGAGATGGGATTAGCAACAGTTATGTAAACTCAATCTACAAGATTAATCTACAATTTAAGTCAATCTCTTCCGAGATATAAAAAAAAGAAGCGAGCAGAGAGACATGCTCATACAACCAAGAAAGCAGTGCTGGGAGCACAGCACATCCTTCGGACCTGAAGGTCCTGTGTGGAGAAGCTCCCAGACCAAGGGAAGATTGATGACAAGGACATTCCTCCAGAGCCCACAGAGACAGAAAGCCTTCCCCTAAAGTTGGCAGTCTGATTTTTGGACTGCTAGCCTCCCAAACTGTGGGAGAATAGATTTCTCTTTGTTAAAGCTATCCACTTGTGGTATTTCTGTTATAGAAGTCCTAGATGACTAAGACAGAATTTGGTACCGGGAGTGGGATGCTGCTCTAACAGATACCTAAAATGTAGAAGCAGTTGCCTTGAAGAGACTGTTGCTGGAATTATGGACACCAGATAATTCTGGTGAGGACTCAGAAGGAAGTGAGAAGAGTACCAGCAGTGGCAGAGAACAGGCAGCAGGAGAGAACTGGCAGCAGCAGAACTAGAAGACCAGGGTGAGGCAGCACTGGAGCCAATTCACCGAGCAAGAGAGCTGAGTGCTTTTGGCAGGAGGCTTCCTGGTGGAGTGGGGTGCCTCCAGGCACTATCAGTGGAGCTAGGCTTGCCAACTCATGGAGTAAGAGAGCTGAGAGTCAAAGTTTACTGCTGGAGTGGGGTGCCTCCAGGCACTTATCGGTGGTGCTACAGAGCTTTGGAACACTTGCCCCAGCAGGGCAGACACAGGCGGTGAGGCCCAAAGGGCCGACAGGCCAAGAAACCAGGAAGCAGAAGCTGAAGAGACAAGAAACACAGGAAGCCAAGCTGCCTCAGTCTCAAAGGGTATGGCCACAACCTCTGGGGTCTCAAACGGTGAAGCCATGGCCTCTGGTGTTTCTAAGGGTGGAGTCGCCACTCACATGGACTAGGAGAAGGGTGCGCCTAAAGCTGAGGGAGCAGAGTTGCTGTCCCAGTGGGCCTGGAAGATGGAGAGCCGAGGGGCCTCCACTCAGAATTCGGAGAGTGTGACCGATACCTAGAGTCTAGAGGGCAGGGCCATTGCGTAAATTGTCTCAGACAGCAGAGGATTATTTTCAAGCCTTGATGGCTAATGTAATATGTTCTGCTGACTTGCTTGGTGCCTGTTATACCTTCTTTCCCTCTAATTTCTCTCGTTTGTAATGGAAATGTCTAGCTTGTGCCTGACTGTTGCACCATTGTATCTTTGGAAGCAGATAACTTGTATTCTAGATTTCACAGATGAAGAGAAATTTTTGGATTTTGGACCTGGAGTTGATTTAAGACTTTGCTATGATACGATGGGGTAAATATGTTTTACATGTGGCAAAGACATGAATTTTGGGGGGGCCAAAGGGTGGAATGTAATGGATTGAATTGTGTCCCCCCAAAATATGTGTCAACTTGGTTAGGCCATGATTCCCAGTATTGCATAGTTGTCCTCCATTTTGTGATTGATGTAATTTTCCTGTGTTATAAATCCTAATCTCTGCCTGTGGTTAATGAGGCAAGATTAGGCTATGCGAAAGAGGATTGGGGTGGGATGTAACACCCTTACTAGGGTGTTACTAAGGTCACATCACTGATCCAATGTAAAGGGAGTTTCCCTGGGGTGTGGCCTGCATCACCTTTTATCTTATAAGAGAAAGAAGAGAGAAGTGAGCAGAGAGACAGGGGAACCTCATACCACCAAGAAAGCAGTGCCGGGAGCAGAGCGTGTCCTTTGGACCGGGGATTCCTGCGTGGAGAAGCTCCTAGACCAGGGGAAGATGGATGACAAAGACCTTCCTCCAGGGTCAACAGAGAGCAAAAGCCTTCCCCTAGAGCTGACACCCTGAATTTGGATTTCTAGCCTACTAGACTGTGAGAGAATAAATTTCTCTTTGTTAAAGCTGTCCACTTGTGGTATTTCTGTTATAGCAGCCCTAGGTAACTCAGACAGACATCATGCTTGGTAAGGTAGAGGGTCAGTGAAAAAGAGGAAGGGCCTCAATGAGATGGATTGACACAGGGATTGCGACAGTGGGCTCAAACATAGCCAGCGTTGTGAGGATGGCGCGGGGTCGGGCAGTGTTTCGTTCTGTCATGCATAGGGTTGCTGTGAGTGGGAATCAACTCAGCAGCACCTAACAACGACAACGCCTAGAAGAACCCCAAGGGTGGTCTGCAGTCGTCTCTAGGCACCCTGCCCCAGCCTCCAATCCCTGTCCTCCACCCCACTGTTGCCCTCTGAGAAAATCCCAGCAGGCCATCCCCCACCTGAGCCTCCTCCTCACAACAGCTGTGAAGAGGGCCCTGCGCACACACACCATATGGTATGGACCTCACAACAACACTCATGTTATGGAGGTGAAAACCAAGGCTCAGAGAAGCCCAGTGATCCGCTCAAGGCAAAACAGCTAGGAAGTGGTGCTGGTATACACACCCAGTTTTCTCTGCCTCTAAACTCCAGACTCTTTCCAGCACCCCATGCTGCCCCTGGCAGGTGGTCGAGGCCCATGGAATCAGCCGTAGCTCTGCTCTCCAGCCTCCTCTTTTGTCATCCTCCTCTGAGTCCTTAGGCCTGGAACATGCTTCTCCACTGGTCAGCCCTCACAGCCAGCATCCATGCTGCTCCCAAGCTACTTCCCTGGCACAGAACATCGACACATCCACTCCTTTGTACTCACACCAGCCAGACTGCCCTGTGAGCTTCCGTCTTCTTCGCTGTCTCCCCTAGCTACCTGAGAGGAATGATTTGTCTCCTCTCTGCCCCCAGTGCCCAGTCCAGGGCCTGGCTCAAATGGGTGCCAAAGAATGAATGAATGAGGGTTGAATGAATAAATGAGTAAGAGGGAGCATAGGCTGTGGCATGAAAGAACTAGGGCCTCTTCCTGTGGAGAGGAGGAAGGAGGCCTGGACAAACGGCTTCCAAGCCTCCATTTCCTATGTGTGGAATGAGGGCACATGACTAAGGGGCAGGAGCTGGGTGAGGCTGGGCTGGCCTGTGGTGCTCCACAAGAGGCACAGCTGCTGCTGATGGGCCAGCTGGATAGGATGTCACACCTGTCTGCCCCACCGCCACCCACCTGGGCTCCGACTCACTTCATCAGGCAGTGGGCCACAACCAGCACCCACTGGGAGGCAATGAGGGTGCCCGCGCAGATGTGAGTGCCATTGGCCCGCACGCTGACCATCCACGGCCACCGCCTAGCCATGGCCTCCGGGTCCCTGAGAGTAGGATCCTGCTCAAAGGAGAAGCCGCAGGCTGAGGAGGAAGCAAGAGCTTGGTGAGGGATGGGCCCTTCCAGCCATATCCCATTGCACCCCCTATCCCTTCCCCTCCCCTCAGCTCTGACCTCCCACCTCTGCAGCCACACCCATCCAATCGTCCTCCTTTTCCCCGCTTCCACAGGGAATGATGCCATGTGTCCGGCCTCAGCAGGTACCCAGCCCTGCCCAGGTATCCTTATCCCTGTTCCCAAACCCTGGCCCCAAACATCCCCAACTGACCAGCCCAATGCACCACTGGCCCTTCTACCCTGGACAAGCACCCCCTCAGCTCCCGCCAGACCCTGCACAAATTCATCCACATTTCCGTATGTTTCCACTCTCACCTCCCTCTCCTTTCTCAGTGGTCAGGTGCCCCCTACTTCCACCAAGGCAGACCCCTCACCCTTCTCTAGGCAGCTCAGGTCAATGACTCAACAGAAAAATGGGCAGGCACATGGCAAGGAGGAAACCCCAGTGGTGAAGGAACATAGAAGCTGATCAGCCCCGTCAGTCCCCAGGAAAGCACAGACTCAAATCATGCACCATCCGACTGGCAAAAACTAAATGTCTACAATACCGTGTGATGGTGAGGATTGTCGCCTCAGAACGCTCTCCCACTGCTGGTGGGATTGTCTACTGGTGCAGCCACTTTGGAAAACAGTTTCAGAAGTGAAGATGCCCACACCCAGCATCCCAGCAGTCCCACCCTGAGGTGTTTTCCAAATGGATTAGCAGGTTGTGAAATCAATTTAGGGGACACGACCAGCTTTTGTGAAGGATACCACAGGTGAGGGAATATCAGCATACACAGCACAGAGCTTAAGTTCTGTTTGTGAGACCTTCTGTGGCAGTAAATCGTGTGCACTCAACTACTAGAAAAAGGTCCGTGGTTCAAACCCACCCAGAAGCGCCTGGGAAGACAGGCCTGGCGATCTGCTTCTGAAAGGTCACAGCCTTGAAATCCCTAGGAGCAGTTCTAGTGTGCACACATGGGGTGGCCATGAGTCAGAATCGACTCGAAGGCAACTAAGAACAACCACAAACTGTGTGCACTGAGTCCCAGGATACGATGTATTTCTTCCTGTGGGTCGCAGATAAGCACGTATGAAAGCCACTGCTCAAGAGAACGTCATGCAGGTGTGCCTGGGAGACTCCCACGGGAAGGCTCACACAGCACCGATTCTGAAAGTGATCCTGTAGACCCGCGAGGTCCCGGCACGGAGCCAGGTTAGCCCCTGGGGCAGGGCCTGGGAGGGCCGAGGGCTCCCCCCCACACCCCCGACTTCTGCAAAGGCAGAGCCAGCTCCGGAGGCCGGAACGCGCTGCCGGCCGCTCCTCCCACATCACCTTGACCTCCAACTTCCCTTGCCTCCTGCCTCACCAGGATCCAGGTGGGAACAGGGAGTGGCCCACAATCCCCTAGATTCCGACTCATAGCGACACTATAGGATAGGACAGAGTTGAACTGCCCCGTAGAGTTTCCAAGGAGCTCCTGGTGGATTCGAACTGCCAACTGTTTAGTTAGCAGCGGTAGCTCTTAACCACTATGCCACCGGGGTTTCCTGGCCCACAATAGGTGCTCAATAAACACTTGGAGAAGGAAGATTTCTTCTATCTCCACCCTATCCCCGCCACTTCCTCCCCTGTCTTCTGCCCCAGGGATCAAAGGTCCTTTAGAGGCCTGAGCCCTTCCCCTCCCCCTACGCCCCCCCTCCCCCCAGTGCAGGGTACTCACAGGGGAGTAAGTCTGATGTGTGGTTACTATGAGGGGATGGCTGGCTAGTTGAGGCCGACGCCTGAGTGGTTGAGGCCGAATCATCGGCGGACAGGTCCTGTCGCGGAAGATGAGGCCTAGGGGCCGTGGACAGTGCCCCCCAGGCTTCACCTACGCCCAAGCAACCTGCGGAAGGACACAGAGCGAGTCAGAGGTGGGCAGGTTGAGGGCCTGAGGGAGAGGGGGCAGGGGGCAGGGCTCACCCGCGAGCCTCAGCAGCAGCAGCAGGAAAACAGCACAGACATGGGAGGGGGCAGATGGCCGGTGGCTCTGGGAACCCTGCCCGTGGGCCCGTGTCCTTAACCAGGACTCCATCCCGGGACAGAGCGCCGCGGTGCTCCCTCGAGACTGCGCTCCTGGTGCCGGGCCCCCGACGGCGCCCCCCAGTGGTTGCCAGGGACTGAGCTTCCTGTCGCCAGTCTGCGAGGGCGCCCCCCAGTGGCTACTCCTGGTCGCATTCCTGGTGTCTGGCCGGTGAGGATGCCCCTAGTGACTCACCTCCCTTACACCTCCCGGACAGACGTCTGTCTGGCCTTGATGGCGCCCTGCTGGCTACACTGTTCCTGGCCACAGCTCTGCCCTCCTTGGCCCTTCCTTCTCTCACTCCCCTTGGCCAGTTCCTGTACACACACCCCCGACCGCTGGCAGCCCATAGCCCTGGCGGGGTTCATGCTGTCGCCCCTCCCGTGATGAGATAAGAGCCAAACCTCTGGGCTGGCATCCAAGATCTGGAAGCGGCCCCACCTTCCCTCCAGCTTGGTAACTACCGTGGGGCTTTGACCTAGGGCACTGAAAGTAAGCAGATTAAAACGTTTTAAATAATGTTTAAAAATTCATAATTTTAAACAAATCCCCATCCCCACCCCCTCCCTCACAGATCCATCCGCTTAGGAAAGATGGCCCAAGGTGAGGTTTCCATCCACAGAGAAAGACGGATGGTAACCATTGTGCAAGCTGGAATTTTGAGAACATTTCAATGGTTCACTGACACAGTTGGATAATACATTTTAAAAGTAGTGTGGGGAACTCCTGCAAGAACCTTTGGTTCAAAGGTGTTGGGAAATCCCAGCCTAATAAAAGATAAGGTGAAAGTTAAATCAACCTAGGACACTAACTTTTGCAAGGGCCTGGTCTTGGAAGGGAAGGAGCCCTGGGGGCGCAGTGGTTAAGCTCTAGGCTGCTAACCAAAAGGTGGGCAGTTTGAACCCACCAGCCACTCTGAGGGAGAAAGACGTGGCAGTCTGCTTCCATAAAGATTTACAGCCTTGGAAACCCTATGGGACAGTTCTGCTTTGTCCTATAGGGTCGCTGTGAGTCAGAATCAACTCGACAACAATGGGTTTGGTTTGTTTTTGGTTTCGGTTTGGTTTTTGGGTTTTGGTGGTCTTGGGAAAGACACGCAGGCTGACCATACAGTGCTCCAGTCTCTGAGAAGGCAGTGAATTGCACCCATTGCACCTGAGGGACAAAGGTGACTGGCCGCCGGGAATCTGAGGCCAGCAGATGTGAGGAGCCCCAAAGGTACATGCAAGCAGGAGGCGGGGCGCCGTCTCCCTCAGTGGGGCTAGCTTGGGCCAGCCGGTCCTCTCTCTCCGGTGTCTGACCTGATGGTCACCAAGGCAGCTCAGGAGCTCAGAGTGCAGTCACCACACCAGTTCATCCAAGAGAGCCCTGCCCCCTACATCCCCCACTCCTGCCAGGACATTGGTTGGGGAAGGGAGGGAGGAAGAACTGGTCAGGTTCTGTAGACCTTTCAGGGGGATGTGAGGGGTTGGGAGAGGCCCAGGGGCTCCAGAACACAGTCCATAGTGAGGGTCTGCAATCTGGTCATCATGAGTTTCTTGGGATAAGGCCAACCCTCAGAGGAGGGCCTTAGGGAAAGTGTGTGTCAGAGATCCATGGAAGGGCCACAGGGACCGTGAGGATTGCTGACATGCTGGGGTGACTAAGCAGACACTGGGAATCACAGAGTCCAACCTCCTCTTTACAGTAAAGGAATTGCCATCCAAGAAGAGAACAATCTCCCAAGGTCACACAGTAAGTGCCAGACAGACATAGGATTATAATCCAGGTGTCCCTATCTGGGAAAGCTCAGCTTAAGAGGACAGCCAGGCCTATTTGGTGGGTGGTGGGAGGGAGCTGTATCTGAAAGACTTCAGGGGCTCGGCCAAAGTTGAGAAGAAAGATAACTTCAGTGGCTCGGAGTTCAAGAGCATTTTCATTGAACAACAGAGAAAACAGTGGCTCTGAGACCCTCCCCCAAGGACACCTTGCCTTGATGTTCTGTGCCTCTCTGGTCTCCACTTCTCCTGAAGGCAGAACAGAGAGGAGGGAAACTTGACCTTCAGGGGTAACCACTTGGGAATCACTGCTCACAGGAGCCACAGGGAACACAAAGAGACCAGCAGAATGTAACCAGTGAGGAAGACCGGGCTCCAGAAGGCAGGGCTGGCCCGACTGAAGAACTTCACATCGGAGACCTGATTCTTGATCCATTGGGTGAAGTGGGAGGTGCTGGTGTAGATGCTCGGCAACCGGGACCGGCCACACCTGAAGCCCCAACTCACCAACCCCACCTGGATCCATGTCTTGTTCACTTGGCAGATGAGGGGGTTTCCAGAGTTACCCTGCAGAGGGGAGTAAGGGAGGCATGAGAGGCAGCAGGAAGGCCTCCCTGCAGGCCCTGGATGAACTGGCACCTCCTCAGGCCACATCCTCAGCGTGCACTGTATGAGGCCTGTGCTGCCCTGAATGTGGCTATGAATCTGCTCTGTGGCCAGTAAGCTCTTGTCTGGGTCCCAGCTGGGAACCACGCTGGCCTCTCTCTTCATTCTCCTTCTGACTTTCTGACCGTAACTCACTGGTACCCTTCTCTGCCCTCCCTCTAAAACCTGGTGGGCCACCAAGGGGTTGCGGTTGGCCCTCTTCTATCCTACAATCCTGCTTGCAGAGTGAGTATCTGAAATGCAAACCATCCCCCACCTCCCACTTTTTGTGCAAAAATATGTGCATGTATGAGAACAATGTTTACAAGAACATATGTCAAAAGACATGTTCATTTCGGTATTTTTCACAAGAGCCAAAAGGGGGAAACAACCTAAAGATCCTTTAACAGACGGAGGGAGAAACAAAATGTGGTATATACACACAATGGAATATTACTCAGCCATAAGGAGAAATGAAGTCCTGATGCATGCCACAACATGAACAAACCTTGAAAACATCCTGCTAAGTGAAATACGTCATTTGCAAAAGGACAAATATTGTAGGATCTCATTTACATGTATGATTTCACTTATATTAAATTCTCAATAAATATATGGAAACCAAAGATTATTACTAGTTACCAGGGGTGAGGGAAAGGGGGAGTTTTTGCTTAGGGGGCATTGAGTTTATATTAATGGTGGTGGAATGATTTGAAAAAGGTAGTGAGAACGGTTGCACAACTTGAAGAATGTAATCAATATCACTGAACTGTACATGTAGAAATTGTTGAGCTGCAGTGTGTTTTATGTATAGTTCCACCACAATAAAAAATAATAATAAAAGGTAATAGCTGTTATTTCTGATGATGGTGGTTTTTTGTGTTTTGTTTTCAATTTTCTTTATACTCTTCTATATTGTTGGAAAGTTTTATAAATCAAAAAAAGGTATGTTTTTGTTTTAACATAATACAAACCAAGATTTACAGGGTGTAATCTAGTGAAAAGTATATAAAACATTTAAGGAAAACATATTAAAACTTTTACAAAGAACATAAAAGATGGCCTACATTAATGTACATACAGATACCGCATTGTTCATAGATAAGACAACTTAAAACAATGTAAAAATATCAATCCTCAGCGTTTGGTTTCCTGCAGTATGGAAGACTCGATACCCTAACTGACCTTTTTGCTGAAGATAACTAAAAACAATGAATTAAAAAATATATATCATTTTAACTCCACTGGTCTCACCCCTTTGGGAGCAAGGGATAATGAAGAAAACCAAAGACACAAAGGAAAGATTAGTCCAAAGGACTAATGGACCACAACTACCACAGCCTCCACCACACTGAGTCCAGTACAACTAGATGGTGCCCGACTACCACCACTGACTGCTCTGACAGGGATCACAGTAGAGGGTCCTAGACAGAGCTGGAGAAAAATGTAGAACAAAATTCTAACTCACAAAAAATGACCAGACTTACTGGCCTTACAGAGACTGGAGAAACTTTGAAAGTATGGCCCCTGGACACCCTTTTAGCTCAGTAATGAAGTCACACCCGAAGTTCACACTTCAGCCTGGGATTAGACAGGCCCATAAAGCAAAACGAGACTAAGGGCAGGGACCGGAAGGCAGGAGGGGACAGGAAAGCTGGTAATAGGGAACCCAGGGTTGAGAAGGGAGAGTGTTGACATGTCATGGGGTTGGTAATCAACATCACAAAGCAGTATGTGTACTGTTTAATGAGAAGGTAGTTTGTTCTGCAAACCTTCATCTAAAGTACAATAAAAAAATAAAAGTAAATCCAAGTCTTAATTTTATTTAAGCAAGTGAAAAATAGATATTGCAGAAGTGTTTTCTTTTTTTATGAATTGCATGACTTTGCTTACTTTGTATCAACACTGATTATTTTAAAACATAGAACGAAATTTAATTTACTGAATTCAGTAAATATTCCATTTGCCTTGTTTAAAAAAAAAAAGAAAAAATATATATCATTTTAAATGCATGGGTGGGTGAGCTGGCGAGAAAGTCAAGAATCCTCAGAGTCTAAAACCTAAGTATTCACAGGGCAGGAGACAAAAGGCAAAGCCAAGGTCCTTCCAAAGTTTCGGAGCCTAAGAGGAGACCTCCTGCAAAAAAGCCAACCCTCCAAAAAAGGAGTGAGGAGAACCTAGAAACACCCACCCTCCTGTGTGCGAGCAACTTGAATTCGCACTGCACGGGTGATTGAAAACACCTAAGCCAAGAGCGTCATTTAAGGTGGCCCTGGGTTAGCTGTTGTTATAATGGTTACAGATTGAATTGTGTCCTCCCCAAAAAGATATGTTGAAGCCCTAACCCCATGGTACCTGTGCATGTGTCCTTGGTTGGAAATAGAGCTTTTGAAGATGTTATTAGTTAACATGAGAACATCCTGGAGAAGGGAGGATCCTAATCTAATCTGTTGTTGTTGTTGTTAGGTGCCACCGAGTTGGTTCTGACTCATAGTGACCCTATGTACAACATACAACATGCACTGCCAGGTCCTGCGCCATCTTCACAATCCTTGTTATGCCTGAGCCCATCGTTGCAGCCACTGTGTCAACCCATCTCATTGAAGGTCTTCTTCTTTTTCACTGAATCTAATCTGAGTGGTGTCCTTATAAAAGATGAGAAGAGACACAGAGATATGCACCCAAAGTGAAGACAGCTTGTGAAGACAGAGGCAAAGATCAGAGTGATGAATCTACAAGTCAGGGAAAGCCCAGGATTGCAGGGAGCCATCACAAGCTAGGAAGAGGAAGGGAAGGATCTTCCCGTAGAGTCTTCAGAGACAGCATGATCCTGACAACACCTTGACTTGGACTTCTAGTCTCCAGAACTATGAGACACTAAATTCCTGTTACTTTAAGCCACCCGGTTTGTCGTACTTCATTATGCCAGTCCCAGGAAACAAATATAGTCAGAGTCCCATGTGCCTGCGAAAAGCAAACATAGATTCTCTCTGGAAGAACCCACCTTCAAACCATGCCTCAGAGAATTCCCACAGATGACACTCTAAAGAACATGTCCTCACCCTTAAAACATCACACAGCCACAAAGAAGTTGAGGCACCATTAGCAAATGCAAGCCAGCAGAAAAAACTAAGAGTGGAATCAGAGCCATCACAAAGTGTTGTTGGTGGTGGTGGTAAGTGCCGTCGAGTCGGTTCTGATTCATAGCAACCCTACGCACAACATAACAAGCTACAGGAATTAGTACATGGAAGCTTCAAAGTTTCTGGTAACGTACTATTGCTTATGCTTAGTGGCAAATGCATGGGTATTGGTTGTGTTATTCTTGATTCTTCATACATATTTTATAAATATTCTTCTGTGTCTTTTCAATAGGTAGTAAAAGCAATTAAAAATTATAACAACGCCAATTTTCCTTAATCACAAGTTTGAGCAATGCCAACTAAAATGCCAGCAGCATCTGTTGAGGAAATTGCAATCTGAGTCTAAAACTGATATTGAAGGATAATAGTCCATGAATTCCCATTGCCATTAAGTCGATTTTGACTCATAGAGACCCTATAGGACAGAGTAGAACTGCCCCCGTAGGGTTTCTTTCCAAGGCTGTAATCTCTACAGAAGCAGGCTGCCACATCTTTTTCCCCAAGGAGCAGCTGGTGGGTTCTAACTGCCGACCTTCTGGTTAGCAGCTGAGTGCTTAACCACTGTGCCACAGGGATACTTAGTCCATGAATAGTATGACAATTTTGAAAAAGAAGAGTGAAGAATTAGAGAGTCAGGCTGAGGGCTGTTTTGATCTACCAGGTCATTAGATATATGTCAAAGCCCTAGTTATAGAAACGGTGTGGTACTGGCACAGAAACAGAAAAAATAGACCACTGGTGCAAAAAAGGGAGCCACCGGGTGGTGCAGATAGTTAATGTGCTTAGCTGCTAACTGAAAGTTTAGAGGTTTGAGTCCACCCAGAAGCACCTTGGAAGAAAGGCCTGGTGATCTACTTCTGAAAAATCAACCATTGAAAACCCTCTGGAGCACAGTTCTGCACTGACACACATGAGGTCACTATGAATTAGAGTCAACTCAATGGCAAATCAAGAAAAAAGTGGGGCAATAGAGAGCCTGGAACCCAACACCTGCCCAAGTGGGGACTTGGCACACGTTATAGAAAGTGTCAGATCTTTGGGAAAGGGGGACTCTGCTAGCAGATGGTGGGAAAACAAGCTCACCAGATGGAGAAAAATGAAGTTGGATCCTACCATAACAAAAGTCCAGAGGAATTAAAACTCTAAAATGTGAAAAGTAAAAAGATAAAGCTAATTAAAAACATGGAGGGCCATGTCTTTACGACTTCGGATGAGACATATTTTTTAAAATAAGACTCAAAACCCTCAAACCACAAGAGGGGAAATGTGTTAGGTTTAATTACATCAAAATTAAGGCTATCTGTTCAGTGAAGGACATCAAGTCTCATTGATGATAGATAATGGATTAAGATAGGATATTTGCTCTGTCTAAAATCAACTAGAGGTCAATATTCAGCATATCTAAGGAATTCCTGAAAATTAACAAGCAGAGAAAGAGAGCTGAGGAGAGATGTGGAGACTTCCATCCTCCACCGCTTGGTGAGGGCTGGTCACCACAGGAGGGAGACGAGGTTGGACATGAGGTAAAGTTTAAGTCAAATCGATTTTGAAATTTAGACTTTTAACGGGGTATTGTCATTAGTAGCAATCGAGTTAATTCTGACTCATGGTGAGTCATGCTCCATACGGTTTTCAGGGCTGTGTCTTTTCAGCAGGAGATCGCCAGACCTGTCTTCTGAGGCACCTCTGGGTGGGTTGGAACAGCCAACCTTTCAGCTAGTAGTCAAGGGTAACTGAAAATGACTAGAAGTTATGGATTCTGCCCAAAATGATGTTGGCATGGGTGGGAGGGATCTGACATAGGGCATTTAGGGGCAATGACCTAAAAGAATAAAACCATTTAATGTGGATACACTAACAAATTATGACTTCCCAGCAAACAATTAAAGGATATATGTAGCACAATACTGTTTATACAAATTCAAACACACGTGTGTCGTTGTTGTCTGGTGGCGTTGTGAGTCGGTTCTGACTCATAGCGACCCTATGTACAACAGAGCAAAACACTGCCAGGTCCCCGGCCATCCTCACAATCATTGCTATGTTTTAGCCCATTGTTGCAGCCACTGTGTCAGTTCATCTCATTGAGGGTCTTCCTCTTTTTTGCTGACCATCTACCAAGCATGACATCCTTCTCCAGGGACTGGTTTCTCCTGATAACATGTCCAATGTGAGACAAAGTCTCACCATCCTCACTTCTAAGGAACATTCTGGCTGTACTTCTTCCAAGACAGATTTATTCATTCTTCCGGCAGTCCATGGTATATTCAATATTCTTCACCAGCACCATAATTCAAAGACATCGATTCTTCTTTGGTCTTCCTTATTCATTGTCCAGCTTTCACATGCATATGAGGCAACTGAAAATACAATGGCTTGATTCAGGCACACCTCAGTCCTCAAAGTGCCATCTTTGCTTTTAAACACTTTGAAGAGGTCTTTTGCAGCAGATTTGCCTAATGCAAGGCATCGTTTGATTCCAGCTGCTTCCATGGGCATTGGTTGTGGATCCAAGAAAAATGAAATCCTCGTCAACTTCAATTTTTCTCCATTTATCATGACGTTGCTTATTGGTCCAGTTGTGAGGATTTTTGTTTTCTTTATGTTGAGGTGTAATCCATATTGAAGGCTATAATCTTTGATCTTCATCAGTAAGTGCTTCAAGTCTTCTTCACTTTCAGCAAGCAAGGCTGTGTCATCTGCCTATTGCAGGTTGTTCAGTCTTCCTCCAATCCTGATGCTGCATTCTTCTTCCTATAGTCCAGCTTCTCAGATTATTTGCTCAGCATACAGATTGAATAAGTATGGTGAAAGGATATAACCCTGATGCACACCTTTACTGATTTTAAACCATGCAGTATCCTCTCGTTCTTTTCGAATGACTGCCTCTTGGTCTATGTACAGATTCCTCATGATCACAATGAAGTATTCTGGAATTCCCACTCTTCACAATGTTATCTATAGTTTGTTATGATCCACATAGTCAAATGCCTTTGCATAGTCAATAAAACACAGGTAAACATCTTTCTGGTATGCTCTGCTTTCAGCCAAGAGCCATCTGACATCAGCAATGATACCCCTCACTCCACGTCCTCTTCTGAATCCAGCTTGAATTTCTGGCAGTTCTTGTCGATGTACGGCTGCAATCACTTTTGAATTATCTTCAGCAAAATTTTACTTGTATGTAAACACACACATAACAATACTATATTTCTTCCAAAGATACAGACATCTGTAAGGACATGTATTTAGTAGATTTAAGCAGGTGTCTTTTTGAGGGGAGAGGAAATGAAAGATGAAGGGAAAAATCAAGCCAGAGATGACAGTATCAAACCATTACCTGAGATATAGGATTGGCTGGACTTTCGGTGCCCAAAGGAAGAAAGAGCTCAGAGACTGACAACAGAAGAGAGACATCCATCAAATCAATTTTGAAAATTAGACTTTGAATAGGGTGCTGTTGTTAGTTGCCATTGAGTTGATTCTGGATATTCTCTTACCACCATGAGATAAAACCAGAAACAACAAAACCTGAATTGCCCCCTAAACAGAGAAACGTCTTAATCTTCAAATATTTTAAAGCAAAATCTATAATTAGAATTCAAATCGACAATTAGAGGATAGAAAGATAAGAAGACCACCATATATTGCACTCAGAAAAGTCCTGGTCTAAAATACTTTTAATATCAATAAGAAAGAATAAAAATAAATTATTTGTTATCATCATCAGTTATTTATCATTGCACATTCAGCTCAAGATGCTTGAAAAAAATTAATAAAGGCAAAATGAGCATATTCATGCATTAGAAAGCAGAAAAATCAGATTTGAGACATTAAAAAAAAAAAAGGACATGCACCTTGTAGGTATAACCAAAAATAAGAAAAGAAAAAAAAAAAAACAGAGAAGAATAAAAATACCTCATGGTATCAGTGGGAAGGAGACTAGAACCACGTCCAGGGGAAATATACTTTCTCAGAATCTGATGACTGCCTACAACTTCCTGTTTATGAATTTAAATTCTGGATGAAATGAATAATTTCTAAGAAATTATTATTTCATTTAAACGAAGTTAAAGAATGGTAGAAAGCCTAACAAGTCCAATAATTATGGGGGAAAAAAAAACTTAAAATATTCCCCAAGAACAAACCCTAAAAGGAAAACAGACCTACATGGTTTTATACATAACTTCTATCCAACATTCAAGGAGCAGATAATTTATTTCAAATGTTCCAGAACAGTGACTAATATTTTTCAAGCGAAGCATGGTCCTGACACATTTGACAAAGAAGTACCTTCTTTCACACACCTTAAAATGGAGCCCAGCTTCAGTGTGTGTAGGGAGGGAGGCTGTGTGGCTCTGTGGATTGTGCCAACTAGGACAGTCCGTTCTCTGAGGCCAGTACCTTCCCTGGGCAATGATATCCCACGCCTGGCCCAGCATCCAGCACACAGTGTCTACTGGATGAATAAATTAATGAACAAACATGTTCTAAAAAAAGATATTATAAATCTGAATCCAACAGATTAATGAAACAAAAGTACACCACGACCAGGGAAAGATTATTCCTGGAATGCAGGGTGGATGGACATGAGGAAATGTGTTCACAGAACTGACTCAGCACATTAATAGTTACCAAGCAGAGTCATCTGGATAGATGTAGAAAACACATTTTATAAAATGGGGCATTAACTCCCGAAATAAAATGACTTAGTAAAATAGAAAGGAATAGTTCATTCCTCGATAGATTATGCCAAGTTAGCACCCTGATTCACGGTGAAGTGTGAGAAGCATGTCCATGGTCATCAACAAGAAAAAGCATAGCTATGATTCAAGATTGTTTGGGGGAGTGTTCCCCAAAACAATGAAAAAAGAGGTAAAAATGAAATAAAAGAGGCAAAATCATTACTAATTGTAGCTCATATGTCAGCCTGGAAAGTTCAAGAGTCAACTAAAAATTCTTAGAAATAATATAAGCTTTCAGTAAGGTGAACGCCTAGATGTCTTCAACATGAGAATGATTCTGGGGGAGAGAAAGGAAGAAAGTGGAAATAAAGGGAGGTTCTGGTCCTGTTGAGGATTGGGCCATAGACACTGATTAATTCTAGGTGTTAATTCAAATTTAAACATGTGTGTGGAAAAGATGTTGTTGTTGTTAGGTGCCATCTAGTCAGTTCTGACTCATAGCAATCCTATGTACAACAGAATGAAACACTGCCCGGTCCTGCGCCATCTTCACAATCATTGCTATGTTTGAGCCCATTGTTGCAGCCACTGTGTCAATCCATTTTGTTGAGGGGCTCCCTCTTTTTCACTGACCCTCTGCTTTACCAAGTATGATGTCCTTCTCCAGGGACTGGTCCCTCCTGATAACAGTGTCTCCCAGAAGACCTAGCAATGTTCTGAAATGTAGCTCTGTCTCTTGCAATTAAGCAAGAAAAAGACATAAGAGGAATACGCACTGAAAAGAAGGAGGTAAATCTCTCATTGTTGGCAGGCGACATGTCTCTGGAGACATATATTGATTAATACAGATATATGTCAATATCAATTTATAAGTTTTTTGGAACCATTTGCTATTAAATTGAAAAAGATATGATCCTCCTTTACTGCTAATTATTACAGGGCATAATAGCCAGCACTTTTATAAATCAATAAAAACAAAAACAGTTTAATGGAAAAATATGGGCAAAGGAAAGTAAAAAGTGTAAACGGCACACTGAACAAAGCAAGCCTCTTGATTTGGACTCCG
This sequence comes from Dugong dugon, assembly GCA_030035585.1. NCBI lineage: Eukaryota > Metazoa > Chordata > Mammalia > Sirenia > Dugongidae > Dugong > Dugong dugon. Next base: position 20,711,552 of record CM057481.1, on the reverse strand, counting down.
TTTGTCCCTTTGTGGCACAGAAGTTAAGAGCTCAGCTGCTAAGCAAAAGGTTGGCAGTTGGAATCCACCAGCTGCTCCTTGGAAACCCCATGGGGCAGTTCTACTCCGTCCTATAGGGTCACTATGAGTCAGAATCGACTTGATGGCAACAGGGTTTGTTTGTTTGTTTGTTTTTTGTCCCTTTCAAATTTGTTTAGAAGGTGAGTTCTTTCCCCGACCCTGGGTAAAAACTAGGGCAGAGCCAAGACATTTTGCTCACCCTTGGATAATAAAAAATTACCAGGCTTGCATTAAATGTCACAGGAACAGAGGAGGCAGGGCCAAGATGGCAGAGTAGTCAGACGCTTCTGGTGGTCCCTCTTACAACGAAGACCCAAAAAACAAGTGAATCAATTATATATGACAATCTAGGAGCCCTGAACATCAAACGCAAAGTTGAGGAATCAGACTGAGTGGTAGGGGGAGAGAGAAACAGTTCAGAAGCAGCGAGGAGTTGCCAGACGTGACCTGGCACGAACCGGCACCCTTTAGGCCAGACTGGTTGGCATGCACAGTGAGGCAAGCAGTGGCGCTCGGGACACGTTTTCCACATCGGGAGAGACCGAGTGGTAGACAGTCTACTCAAGCTTCCAGAACCAGTGAAAAGCAGCTCTCAATTGGCAAAAGATAAGTACATGCGTCTAACCTACCACAAGGATCAAAAAACATCTTGTCTGGGAAGAACTTCTCTCCCATTTACCTGCTCCCTCCCTGCTCTGCACCTTCCTGGGCCAACTTCAGTGACTGCTGAGTCCCCTGGCCAGAAATAGGACATGTCACGCACCCTGAGCCATTCTCCCAGCTTTGGAGAGGGAACAAACTAACAAACAGGAAAAAATAATCTGCCAGCTCCCCTAAGCCAGGAACTCAGGGCAGGCACAGCTCACTAGGCACAAGCATAACAGGTCCATGGACTTTGAATGTCTTTCACCCCTGCATAGACCTGTGTGGGCCCATTTCAACAGCGTAGGCCCTCATTAGTACAGTACAACAGGGTATATACCTGAAGCTTAACTTCAACTGTATCAGCTATATGATGGAGTGTCAGGTTTGTGATATTGGACACTGCTCTGCCCATTAAGCAGGGTCCTCACCTACCCACATCAGGGGCCTGGGGACTGGTGGCTTCACCCATGCCACCTAGCCATCTGTGACAGGGGTTCAAGAACAAGTGGTGCCTCCCAGTCCTTACAGCCAACAGCATTGGGTGCCCATAGTCTGGCTACAAAACCCATCCACCTACACATTCTAGGAAACAGGGACACACTTTCCTCCCAAACACTCAGGGGCAACTGTCAGCACCCTGCCTTGCTCAGTGCGTGATCCCCTACTACAGCCAGATACCTTCACCTGCTCCAATCACCCTTGCCCGTCTAGGACTGTAGGTGAGAGCCCGCACCACACACTTGGTGACCAATTACCTAGACACCTGAGCTGAAGCCATACAAGAAAAGTAAATGGACTCCTGGGCTCATATACCTACTAACAGATCTAACCCTGGGTGACAGGACGTTAGAGCTTCAAAGGCACCAATAATCCAATGAGCTCACATGAGCAGCCTATTTGGGCATATCAAAACGAAACAAAACAAGAAGCTAGGACACTGTTTGCAAACATAAAGTAAATAAATATAATAACTTACTGGTGGTTCGGAGACAACAGTCAGTATCAAATCACATAAAGAAGCAGACCACGATGGCTTCAGCAAGCTCCCAAAACAAAGAATCAAGAAATCTTCTGGAGGAGGAGAATTTCTTGGAATTATCGGAGGTAGAATACAAAAGATTAATATACCGAACTCTTCAAGAGATCAGGCAAAATGCAGAACAAGCCGAGGAACACATAGACAAAGCAATAGAGGAACTTAAGAAGGTTATAGAAGAGCAGAATGACAAATTTAACAGGCTGCAAGAATCCATAGAGAGACAGCAATCAGAAATCCAGAAGATTAACAGTAAAATTTCAGAATTAGACAACTCAGTAGAAAGTCATAGGCGCAAAATTGAGGTAATGGAAGTCAGAATTAGTGAGATTGAAGATAAAGCACTTGACACCAACTTATTGGAGGAAAAATTAGATAAAAGGATTTTAAAAAATGAAGAAACCCTAAGAATTATGTGGGACTCTATAAAGAAGAATAATCTACGAGTGATCTGAGTGCCAGAACTGGAGGGGAATAACAGAAAACACAGAGAGAATTGTTGGAGATTTGTTGCCAGAAAACTTCCCTGATATTGTGAAAGATGTGAAGATATCTATCAAAGATGCTCATTGAACCCCACACAAGGTAGATCCCAAAAGAAAGTCACCAAGACGTATTATAGGCAAATTTGCCAAAACCAAAGATAAAGAGAATTTTAAGAGTGGCTAGGGATAAACAAAAAGTCATCTACAAAGGAGAGTCAATAAGACTAAGCTCTGACTACTCAGCAGAAACCATGCAGGCAAGAAGGCAATGGGATGACATACATAAAGCCTTGAAGGAAAAAAATTGCCAGCCAAGAATTATATATTCAGCAAAACTGTCTCTCATATATGATGGCGAAATTAGGGCATTTACAGATAAACAGAAGTTTAGGGAATTTGCAAAAACCAAACCAAAATTACAAAAAATACTAAACGAAGTCCTCCAGTTAGAAAATCAATAACATCAGATAACAACCCAAAACTAGAACATAGAACAGAGCAACCAGATATGAACCCAAATGGGGAAGTCACAAAAATAAATCAAAGCTAAAATGCTGAAAATAGGGCAACAGAGACATCAATATGTAAAAGATGACAACAGTAAAACAAAAAAGAAGGACTAAAAAATGTAGTTAGTCATAGATCTTTCATATGGCGAGGAAGTCAATGTGATATAAAGAAATAAAAGATTGGCTTAAACTTAGAAAAATAGGGGTAAATATCAAGGTAACCACAAAGGAAACTAACAATACTACACATCAAAATAAAAAACAAGAAAAACATAAAGACTTAGCAAATACAAAATCAAAAACAGTGAAAAGAAAATACATAAAGAAAAACTAGTCAGCACAGAAAATTAAATGGAACAAAGAAACTGTCAACAATACATGAAAAAAGACATCAAAATGACAGCACTAAACTCATACTTATCAATAATTACGCTGAACTTAAATGGACTAAATAAATGTCACAGGAACATCTCAGTTTAGAAATTAGAGTATCCATTTCCACGTAATAATCACAATGTTAGACTTGGTTTAAAGTAACACTTCTCCCCACGCCACCTGGGGCTTTTAGAAAGCAGGAAGCCACGGAAAGGGGAAGTGAGGTCAGTACTCTCTCGTCCCCCTTTTAGTTTTCACTCCTCCTACTGCATCTTGCTAACCCTGGTGTCTTCTGAACCTGCCAAGGTTAAAGCAGGAGGAAAGTAAAGGGAGCAGGAGAATTGTCTTACTTCAGGGGCACTTCTTGCTTGGTAGGCCAAGTGGAGATACAGCTGATTCTTCCCCTAGCTTCAGGGGACACACTTTCCACTCTTTGAGTGGTCCTGTTGAAACCCCTCCAGTAGATGTGTGCAGACAGGCAACTGCTACTCTCTTAAAAGGAAAGGTGAGACTTAGCACAGTAGCTGCTCTCTGTTCCTCACAAAACTCTCCTCACAAAATCACCTCCCTATGTACACTCTGACCCTTTGATACACCGATGTAGTGGAACGTCAGTCACACAACTCTCTTTGGCTCTGATACGTATTATATTTTGATGCCTCCTTTGAAACTTCCTAATCAATAATATTCCTGTTGCACAAGCAGTTTACAGAATTGCTCTGTTTCATGAAATTAAAACAAAAATAAGGTGTGAGTTTTAGTCTAACAAAAGGACAAAAGCTAAACAAGGGTAATGCCTAACCCTGGTTATGATGTGGGAAAGGGCACTCATTACCACTGGTGTTACTATAAATGGATCAAGCCTTTGGGAAGATTAATTTTTCAATATCTACTAAAATTTTAAATGAGCATACAACTGATCTTGTAATTACACTTCTAAAAATGTATTCTAGAGAAATACTTGAAAACATGTGCAGAGATATACGAACAAAGATTTTTATTCTAGCATAGTAGAAAACTAATGAAATGAACTCAAGAGTCTATCAATAGGAGAATGGTTAAATAGACTATAAAACAGCCATATGAGAAAATTATTATTCAGTAGTTGAGGAGGTAAAATATATTTATATGTACAAACATGGAAAATTGTCCAAGATACATTTTAAGTGAAAATAAGAAAGTCAGGGAATAAAATTATGAGTCTTTTGTTAAAAATCCAAAATATATTTAGGATTTTATATATATATGGAAAGAAGTGTTAGGGATTTAAACTAAACTATTTAGAATGGAAATTTCTAGGTAGTGTGATTACAGACAACTCTCATTTTCTAATTTTTGTAGTTCGTATTACTTACTTTTTTTTTTTTTTACAAAGTATGTGCATTTTCTTCCAAATCATAAGACATAGTATTTTAAAATAAAGTAGTGATGAGGAAATCACAAGAGTAAAAAACTTAAGAGATGAATTCAAATTTCAACTCAAAGGCAATTTCATGGCCTTAAGTGATTTAATACAAAACTAGAAAGAGCAAAACTTTCTGCTCAAGAAGACAAAAAAAAAAAAAAAAAAAAAAACAAATCAAGCCCAGGGAAAGCAGAAGAAAAACTAGTAGAAATAGAAAATAATAAAATAACCCATTGCCATGGAGTCGATTCCAACTCATAGCAACCCTATAGGACAGAGCAGAACTGCCCCTATAGGGTTTTCAAGGCTATAAATCTTTTTCTTTTATCCTATTCTATTTTACTGTTGTACTTCAAATGAAAGTTTACAATTCAAGTTAGTCTCTCATACAAAAATTTATACATACATTGTTATGTGACCCTAATTGCTTTCCCTATACCGTGACAGCACATTCCTCCTTTCCACCCGGGATTTCCCATGTCCATTCAACCAGCTCCTGACCCTCTCTGCCTTCTCATCTCACCTCTGGACAGGAGCCACCCATTTAATCTCATGTATCTAGTTGAGCTAGGGAGCACACTCTTCACGAGTATCATTTTATGTCCCATAGTCCAGTCTAATCTTTGACTGAAGAGTTGGCCTCAGGAATGGTTTTAGTGTTGGGCTAACAGAGAGTACGGGGAACATGCTTTCTAGGGTTCCTCCAGTCTCAGTCAGACCATTAAGTCTGGTCTTACTAGAATTTGAGTTCTGCAGCCCACTTTTCTCCTGCTCCAACAGGGACTCTCTGTTGTCTCCCTGTCAGGGTGGTCATTGGTGGTAGCCAGGCACCATCTAGTTCTTCTAGTCTCAGGCTGTTGCAGTCTCCAGTGTATGTGGCCCTTTCTGTCTCTTGGGCTAATGCTTTCCTTGTGACTTTGGTGTTCTTCATTCTCCTTTACTCCAGGTGGGTTGAGACCAACTGATGCATCTTAGATGGCCGCTTGCCAGCTTTTAAGACCCTAGACGCCACTCACCAAAGTAGGATGCAGAATATTTTCTTACTAAACTGTGTTATGCCAATTAACTTAGATGTCCCCTGAAAGCATGGTCCCTAGACCTCCATCCCTGCTATTCTGTCCCTCAAAGTGTTTGGTTGTATTCAGGATACTTCTTAGCTTTGCTTTAGTCCAGTTGTGCTGACTTCCCCTGTAGTGTGTGCTGTTCAAGGCTATAAATCTTTATAGAAGCAGATTGCCACATCTTTCTCCCAAAGATTGGCTGGTGGGTTCGAATCACTGTCCTTTTGGTTATCAACTGACCACTTAACCACTGAGCCACCAGGGCTCCTTAAATAATTAAATAAACACTAAAAAACTTAATCACATTTCAGGCCACCAAACAAGTCTCAACATATCCCATATAACTGTGCCACTGTCAAACTAGTTTTATGGCTACAGGGAAATTAAGTTGGAAATCAACAACAACAACAAAAACCATGCATTTGGAAATGTAAAAAACACACTTCTAAATAAATCATGAGTCAAAAAGAAATCATAAAGAAATTATAAAATATTTAAAACTAAGTGACAATAGAAATGCTACATAACAAAACTTGTGGAATGCAGCCAAAGAAATATTAAGAGGGAAATTCATAGCTTTAAATGCTTCTATTAGAAAAGAAGACCAAAAATAAATTATCTAGATGTCCTACTCAAGAAGTTAGAAAAAGAGCAAAGTAACCAAAAGAAGGAAGGAAATAATAAAGATTGTGGCAGAAACAATTTACATTGAAAACAAAGATAATATTAAGGATCATAAAAACTAAAAGGGGTGCTTTGAAAGTACAAACAAAACAGACAAGTCTCTGACAAGGTAAATTAAGAAAAAGAAGGCACAAATAAGCACTTCTGGGATGAAAGAAAAGCATATAGAACTACGTATACAGCAGAGATTTAAAAATAATTTTCAAAATTATGAACAATCGTATGCTGATAACTTTGAAAATTTAGGTGAAATAGACTATGCGAACATGGTATATGTACAAATATTCATATATCTTGCCAAGGCTTACTGGAAAAGGAACACTTGAATATACCTTGAATGAACAGACTCACCATTTAAAAAGAATTGAATCAATAATTAAAATTCTGCCCACTTAGAAAAAAAACAACGCCCTGATGGTTTTATGGGCAAATTCTCCTAAATTTTCATCTCAATCTCATATGAACTGTTGCAGAGAATAGAAAAATAGAAAATTCTCCTAATCATTGTATTAGGCTAATACAATCTTGATACCAAAAGAGGCCAAGGGCAGTTTGAGAAAGGAAATTTATAGGTCAATTTCATTTGTGCACAGAAATGTTAACTCCTAACTAAAAAATAAACAAACCAAATCCAGCAATGACTATTTAAAAAAAATAAACAATCTCCATGACCAAGTTAGTTTTTCCCAGAAATCTACAGACAGCTTTCAGATAGTCACCCTAGTTACAGATGAAAAGAGAATTGTGGCTGTTTAATCACCTCAAATGGCACAGGAAAGTATTTGACAAAATTCAATTTCCATTTATGGTTTAAAAAAAAAAAAACACCCTCTTGGAAAACCTGGAATAGAAGTAAAGTTGCCCCGTGGGGTCCAGTAAATATCACACTTAGTGGAAAGAGTCTAGGTGCCTTTAGTGGCATCACTAGGGTTGGTGTCACCCAGTGCAGTAACTCATGGTGTCACTCCTACATGGACTACCTCCCATACCAGACCACACAGAATCCTTAGTAATGTTTTTTGTACTAATGTTACTCATAAATCATAATTCCTGTGTATCACTGAAAGTAGTAGCAATAGCAGTGATATAAACAACTAGCAAAATTAAAATCACACATTTAAATTACAATGTCATATGCACAGCTAAATGTATTTACACTTACATAGTTTCACGTGAAAATTTGGTAAGAAAACAATATAATTTGAAGTAAAAACGTTTAAGAACTACATCAAAATTATTTTCTTTTTAACATTAAACTTTACATGAGATACATTAATGGATTAGGTTTGCATAATCAATAACTGCTCAAATAATGTAGACATTACAAACAAATGCATATGGAAATATATTCATAAATGAAATAATACCATAAAAATAAACAGGAACAAATACGCAAGCATTTCAGCACTTAGTGAACATCTCGACTAAATCAGAACTTTCCTTTCGTGACCTTCAAAACTTCAAACTTATGAATGACTTCATTGAAATCAATGCTTTTCGTCCACTCACTTTTTAATGTGTCACTACTTTTTTAACCATAATTCAAACTTAAACACCAAAAATGTCATTAAAGTCAGATATATATTTGCAAGACAGTGATGTTTTTAAAGAAAATTTTAAAGGACTAAAAAAAAAAAAATTGAATTTAACAATTAAAGTTATATTTCTAACTGCTACAACTACAGACACTTTGATCAATGGAACAGAACTGAGAACCCAGATGTAAATCCATCCACCAACGGTCACCTGATCTTCTACAAGGGCCCAAAGTCCATCAAATGGAGAAAAGATAGTCTTTTTAACAAATGGTGCTGGCAAAACTGGATATCCATCTGCAAAAAAATGAAACAGGACCCATACCTCACACCATATACAAAAATTAATTCAAAATGGATCAAGACCTAGATATAAAACCAAAAACTATAAAGTTCATAAAAGAAAAAATAAGATCAACGCTAGAAGGCATAATACAAGGCATTAACAGAATACAAACCATAACCAACGGCACACAAACTCCAGAAGAAAAGCTAGATAACTGGGATCTTCTGAAGACTGAACACTTGTGCTCATCAAAAGACTTCACCAAAAGAATAAAAAGAGAACCTACAGACTGGGAAAAAATTTTTGGACATTACAAGTCAGACAAAGTTCTAATCTCTATAATCTACAAGAAAATCCAAAACCTTTACAACAAAAAGACAAACAATCTTATTAAAAAATGGGCAAAGAAAATGAACAGACACTCCACTAAAGAAGACATTCAAGCCGCCAACAGACACATGAGGAAATGCTCGCAATCACTAGCCATTAGAGAAATGCAAATTAAAACCACAATGAGATACCATCTCACCCCGGCATTACTGGCACGAATCAAAAAAACTGAAAATAACAAATGTTGGAGAGGCTGCAGGGAGATCGGAAGTCTTATGCACTGCTGGTAGGAATGCAAAATGATACAACCATTTTGGAAAATGGTATGGCGCTTCCTTAGAAATCTAGTAATAGAAATACCATACGATCCAGCAATCCCACTCCTAGGAATATATCCTAGAGAAAGAAGAGCCATCACATGAATAGACATATGCACACCCATGTTCATTGCAGCAGTGTTCACAAGAGCAAAAAGATGGAAACAACCTAGATGCCCATCAACAGATGAATGGATAAACTATGGTACATACACACAGTGGAGTATTATGCAACGATAAAAAACAATGATGACTCTGTGAAGCATCTCATAACATGGATGAAACTGGAGGACATTATGCTGAGTGAAATAAGTCAATCACAAAAGGACAAATATTGTGTGAGACCTCTACTGTAAAAACTCATGATAAAGTTTACACACAAAAAGAAACAATCTTTGTTGGTTAAGAGGGATGGTGGGGTAACTAAATGGAAAACAGATAAGTGGGAACTTTGGTGAAAGGTGAGACAGTACACAATACAGGGGAAGCCAGCACAACTTGCACAAGGAAAGGCCATGGAAGCTTCATAGACACATCCAAACTCCCTGAGGGACTGAATTGCTGGGCGGAGGGCGGGGACCATGGTCTTGGGGAACATCTAGCTCAACTGGCATAACACAGTTTATAAAGAAAATGTTCTACATTCTACCTTGGTGAGTAGCATCTGGGGTCTTAAAAGCCTGTGAGCAGCCATCTAACATACTCCACTGGTCTCACCCCTTCAGGAGCAAGGGAGAATGAAGAGAACAATATACAAGGAAAAGATCAGTCCAAAGGACTAATGGACTATAACCACCACGGCCTCCACCAGACTGAGTCCAGTACAACTAGATGGTGCCCAGCTACCACCACTGACTGTTCTGACTGGGATCACAACAGAGGGTCCCGGACAGAGCTGGAGAAAAATGTAGAACAAAATTCTAACTCACAAAAAAAAGACCACACTTACTGGCCTGACAGAAACTGGAGAAACCACCAAGAGTATGGCCCCTCGACACCCTTTTAGCTCAGTAATGAAGTCACTCACCATTAGGCCAAAGATTAGACGGCCCCATAAAACAAAAAGACTAATGGGGCACAACAGTCCAGGGACAAGGATAGAAGGCAGGAGGGGACAGGAAAGCTGGTAATAGGGAACCCAGGGTTGATAAGGGACAGTGTTGACATGTCGTGGGGTTGTTAAACATTGTCATAAAACAGTATGTGTACTAACCATTTAATGAGAGACATCTGTTCTGTAAACCTTCATCTAAAGTACAATAAAAATAAATAAAGTTATATTTCTAAACATGTATCAAGAAACAGCATTTCCCCCACTTCAAGTTTTAAGCTGTCAATTTCTCCACTTTTCAGAGAGTTATATAATCAATACTTGTTATACGTGTAAGTTTATTATCAATTTTAATCATAGAATAATAAGCGATAAATGTAGTTGTAAACTGTGCAAATGCAATAGTCCTTAGATTATATGAACAGTAACAACCAAATTGTTTTGTAAAATCTTTCTACATTGAATTACAACATTATTAGTAACTGACTGGAAACCTTTTTTTAAAAATTTTTCTCCCTCTTTTCCTTTAATTACCATTTCATTTTCAAAAAAGTTATTGATATAGGTCCACAAATACTAATTAGCACAATATAGTAGCTAAAACACCAGAAAATCTGACAAAATCAGGTGCTATAAAAACACTGGCAGCCATGAAAACAACAGCCAGTGCTTGCAGTGAGTGCAGATGAACCCAAGTGATTCGAAGCGTCATTGTAATTGAGTAATAATGACAGCTCCAACCAAAGCCCACTGGAAGGTTCCAAAAGTAAATTAGCATAGGGGTTTAGCCTTGCAGGTATATTAATACATGTAAGCTGGACTTACAAAATTTTTTGTTGTTGTTATAACTACAGGGATTTTTTAATAAAAAATAATAAATTTCTGCTGAAACACTGCACAAAAATTTTATAGACTGTCATTTTGGTGTCACCCCCTCTGACAGTGTCATCTGGTGCAGTCCACACACCCCACACACCCCTAGTGACAACACTGGGCACCTTCCCTTTAAAATTAGGAACAATAATATCTCCTGTCCTTGCACCTCTTCAAGATTGTACAAAGAGAAAAGAAATTAAAAAGCATAAGGATTAGATAAGAAAAAAATAAAATGATCACATTGCCAGAAAATGTGACTGCTTACATAGAATGTCAAGAAAATCAACAAAGTATTAGAAATAGGAAGAGTTCAGCAAGATCAATATACGACAACTATCTGTGTTGCTCCACTCCAGCAACAATTAGAAAAATAATTTTTAAAAATGATACCATTTACAATAGCCACAAAAATACGAGGTACATAAGGGTACATCAAAAAAAAAAAAAAGGTCAAGAACAAGATGTTTCTGAGGGAAATGTTAAGATTTTATGGAATGATATTGTAGAAGATCTAAATAAATGGAGGGGTATACTATGCTTATGGATGGAAACACTCAGCTATCTTGAAGATATCGATTCTTCCAAATTAATCTACATATTCAAAGCAACTTGAATCAAAATCTCAAGAATATTAATTTGGGGGAGGCTAGAATTTAAACTTCATTAACAATCTGCATTATGCAGATGACACAACCTTGGCTTGCTGAAAGTGAAGAGGACTTGAAGCACTTACTGATGAAGATCAAAGACCACAGCCTTCAGTATGGATTACACCTCAGCATAAAGAAAACAAAAATCCTCACAACTGGACCAATAAGCAACATCATGATAAACAGAGAAATGATTGAAGTTGTTAAGGATTTCATTTTACTTGGATCCACAATCAACACCCATGGAAGCAGCAGTCAAGAAATCAAAAGATGCGTTGCGTCGGGCAGATCTGCTGTGAAAGACCTCTTTAAAGTGTTGAAAAGCAAAGATGTCACCTTGAAGACTAGGAAGCGCCTGACCCAAGCCCTGGTATTTTCAATTGCATCATATACATGAGAAAGCCGGACAATGACTAAGGAACACCGAAGAAGACTTGATGGCTTTGAATTGTGGTGCTTGTGAAGAATACTGAATATACCATGGACTGCCAAAAGAACGAACAAATCTGTCTTGGAAGAAGTACAACCAGAATGCTCCTTAGAAGCAAGGATGGCGAGATTACCTCTTACGTACTTTGGACATGTTATCAGGAGGGATCAGTCCCTGGAGAAGGATATCATGCTTGATAAAGTACAGGGTCAGTGAAAAAAAGGAAGACCCTCGATGAGATGGATTGACACAGTGGCTGCAACAATGGACTCAAGCATAAAAACGATTGTGAGGATGGCCCAGGACTGGGCAGTGTTTTGTTCTGCAGTACATAGGGTCGCTATGAGTTGGAACCGACTCGACAGCACCTAATAACAACGACAGAATTTAAACTGATTCCAAAGTTGATATGGAAAAGTAAAGAATGAAGAATAGCCAATAAATTTTTGAAGAAAGATAAATAGATGAGAGGACTTGACCTATGAGATAACCGGACTTACTATAACATGATAATTAAGACAACGTAACGTTGTTGCTAGAATAGACATATAGACCAAGGAAGCAAAGGAAAGAGCCCAGAAACAGGCCCCTGTGCACATGGAAAGTTAATTTATTAGATGGGTGGTGACAGCTAACGTGGGAAATGGTTTGTCAATGAATGATACTAGAACAATTGGCACTCCATGTGGAAAAATAAATAAAAAATAGATTCCTACCTTATACCATTCACAAAATGAATACCATGTGGATTCAAGACCTAAATGTGGAAATCAAAATTCCAAATTTTTAGGAAAGAAATGCAACAGAAGGATTTATTTTAAAAGACACAAAAAAGCATAAACCAAAAGGGAAAACATGGATATATTTGACTAAAATAAAATCTGAAATTGCTCTTCAGCAAAATACTGTATAAACAAAGTAAAAAGATAGGAGAAGATATTTGCAATGCACAATAGCCTCAGAATTAGTATCCAGAATATAAAAGTATTTAAAAAAGGAGAAGACAAATGATAGAAAAATGTGCAAAAGAGAAAAATAAGTGATTCATAGGAGAGGAATCCCAAATGATGAACAGACATATGAAAACATGCATGCGTAACTGCATTACTAATCAGGAACACACACATGGCAACCACATTGGAGGTACTCCTTCTCATCCATCAGATTGGAAAGCATTTTACAGTCTGACAATACCAAAGATTGGCAAGAATATGGAGCGATAGAACTCTCAAACACTGCTGTACAAGTATAGACTAATCCAATCACTTTGGGAAAAAAATTTGATGTTGCACACAGTTAATGCACTTGGCTGCTAACTGAAAAGTTAGCACTTCAAGTTCACCTAGAGGCACTTTGGAAGAAAGGCCTGGTGATCTACTTCCAAAAAATCAGCCATTGAAAACTCTATGGAGCCATCAAAAGACTTTATCAAAAGAATAAAAAGACAACCCACAGACTGGGGAAAAAATCTTCAGGAATGTCTTACTTATCGAGTGCTTCTCTAACAGAAATGCCACAAGTGGATGGCTTTAACAAAGAGAAATTTATTCTCTCACAGTTTAGGAGGCCAGAAGTCCAAATTCACGGTGCCAGTCCAGGGGCAGGCTTTCTCTGTCGGCTCTGGGGGAAGATCCTTGTCAACAATCTTCCCTAATCTAAGAGTTTCACAGCACAAGGACTCTGGGTCCAAAAAAACAGAAGTCCCCTCCTGGTTCTGCACTCTTGGTGGTAGGAGGTCCTCCAGGTCTCTCTGCTCACTTTTCTCTTTTACATCTCAAAAGAGATTGACTTAAAACAAAACTTAATCTTGTAGATTGAGTCCTGCCTCATTAACATAACTGCTGCTAATCCCACCTCATTAACATCATAGACGTAGAATTTACAACACTTAGGAAAATCATATCAGATGACACAATGGTGGGCAATCACACAATACTGGGAATCATAGCCTAGCCAAGCTGATGCACATTTTTGGGGGACACAATTGTATCCACAACAGGGAACAGCATATTTGATAAGGGTCTAATCTCTAAAATATATAGAAAACGTCAACAACTCAACAACAAAAAGACAAACAAACTCAATTAAAAAGTGGGCAAAAGACACGAATAAACCCTTTACTAAGAGGACATTCAAGAGGCCCACAAATACATGAAAGATGTCTGCAATCTTTAGCCATTAGAGAGATGCTAAAATGGCACTGATCAACAGAAAATAACAAATGCTGGCCAGGATGTGGGGAGATTGGAACACTTATCCACTGCTGGTGGAACTGTAAAATTGTACAACCACTATGGAGAACAGTATGGTGCTTCCTCTCCTAAGTATACCCCCTAGAGACCTAATAGAAGTGACACGAAGAGACAAATGCACACCTACGTTCATTGCAGCACTATTCACGAAAGCAAAAAGATAGAAACAACCTAAATGCCCACTAATGGAGGAATGGATAAGCAAAATGTGGTACATATATACAATGGAATACTGTGCAACCATAAAGAATAATTACACATCCTCGAAACATAACATGAATGAATCTGGAGAACATTACCCTGAGTGAAATAAGTCAATCACAAAAGGACAAATATTGCAAGATCCCACTTTTATAAAAAGACAAAAATATGTATACATACAGAAACCAGCATTCATTGGTGGTTACCAGAGAGGGGTGGGTGAGGAGAGGGACAATCACTCTTTAAAGAGTAGGCACTTGTTATTTTTGGTGATGCGAAAAGTAACAAACACTGAATGTGGGTGAAGTGTGCACAGCTTGACCAAGGTAAATGATGTCACTAAGAAGTACACACACAAAGGACATAATTGGTAAATGTTAGAAAATATATAATTTTGCAACAACAACCAAAAAATTTATATGTGGTTACATATGTATGTATGTATACATATATGTGCACAGGTGTGTATATGTGTGCATATATGTGGTCATATGTATACACATATACATGTGTGTATGTGTATGTATGTTCATATATACAACAAAGCATATAGGGGACACAGTTATGGATACTTCTTAGATAAAACCAAACACCTCACAGGATTGTTTTTCTGGGTTTGAAGCCTTAGGACCATAGACTTGTGGGACAACTCAGTCAGTTGGTATAATATAGTTCACGAAGTTTATGTTCTACATCCTACTTTGGTGAGTAGCATCTGGGGTCTTAAAAGCTTGCAAGCAGCCATCTAAGATACAACTATCAGTATCTTCTCATCTGGAGCAAAACAGGAAGAAAGAAACCAAAGTCTCAAAGACTAAATTAGTCTACAGAACTAATAGTCTTCACGAACCTCGCCCTCATCTATCCTGAGACTAGAAGAACTAGATGGTGCCCGGCTACCACTAATGACCATTTTCATCAGGGCCACAATAGATGGATCCTGATAGAAAGGGAGAAATAATGTGGAACAGAGCTCAGTTTTTTAAAAGTCCAGACTTACTGGACCCATAGAGACTAGAGGAGACCCCAAGACTATCGCCCTGAGATATTTCATAAACTTTGAACCAAAACTATCCCCTGGGTAGTAAATAATAATCTTTTAGCTAAATAACAGATTGTCTCATAAAATAAAGAATATTACCAATGAGTACTGTGCACCTTTCAAAAATCATTTATGTAAGACCAAATGGTCAACAATCATTCCAAAGCAGAGATGAAAGGATAAGGGGACAGGGAAACCAGATTACTGGAAGTGATACATCCAGAAGGGAATTAATGAGAATGTTAACACATTGTGGAAAATGTAATCAATGTCTCTGAACAATGTGTGTAGTAATTGTTAAACGGGAATCTAACCTGCTGTGTAAACTTTCACCAAAAGCGCAATAAAAGATTATTTTTAAAAACTCTATGGAGCATACTTCTAATCTGACACACGAGGTCGCCATGAGTGTCAGCTTGCCGTCAACTTGACAGCAACTGGATTTATCAAAGATGAAGGTATGCACAGCCTATGCCCCACCAATTCCATGCAGGATGTGTCTTGTTCAGAAATCCTGGAACACATAAATAGGGATATGTGTGTGAGAATATGCAGAGCAGCAGAGTTTGTGATATGAAAAAATGGAGAACTACCTCAATGTTTATAAACAAGAAAATGGGTAAATTGTGGTGTATTCACAAAAGAGAATATTACAGAATTGTTAATTAATGAATAAGAGCTGCATGTATCGATATGGATAAATCTAAAATGCAGACTGTAGAATGGAAGATGCAAGTGGCAGACGCATGTTTACAGGATGATTTCATGTATCAAAGCTGGTTCTGCCAGCACCTGGCCCAGATCTGGGCACGTGTTCAGAAGTGTTAAAATGATCTGAAAATCACTGCCATTATTGCCATCATTGCAGACATGCTAAGGGTATTTTCACCCCCGTTTTACTGACTGGGAAACTGAGATCCAGAAGAACAAGGAGTCCCAGTGCCGTGCCATAAGGAAGGCACGCCCCCCAAAGCCCCAGTCCATACACTCCTCACCTGACAAGAGGTCACAGCCCGTTGTGATTTGCCACACAGCATGTCATTCCCAATGAAGAACTTCTGGCCCCTCTTGAGGAGGAATCGATATCTCTGATTGCAGATGTCATTGTGAATGATCTTGATAGCTATCTCCTGAAGACTGTAGGGGGCAGATGTCGATGTCACTGAGGACGCTGTGGTCCCTGGGGAGAGAGAGATCCTGCCTGGCATCCCCGTAATTCTTCTGCCCAACTCCATCTCAGAGTAGTCTGAATTTGCTAATGTGGAAGGCAGGGCCACTTCCTGCAATGGTAATTCATAAAGGCCTCAGCCTACAGCGTGACTTTTGTAAAAGCCCCAGCTCATTAGACAGACTAAACAAGGGTCTCCCAAGGGGGTCGGGGGACATCTAGGCACCGAATGGGGACAAGGAGAGATTTCCCCACAATTTCAGGTTCCATGACAATGGGGGGCTAAGCACTGCTCCATAGCTCCCCAACAAGGTGGCAAGATCCCAAAGTGACTGGCTACATGGCACCCCTGGAAAGCAGGACCCTACAAGGGCCTCCAGATCTAGGACTCCAGGGTGACACCAACAGGGGCCAGACATCCAGGAATTATGGGTGCCTCAAGATAACTAGTGTTCAGGTTGCCTCAGTACTTCCTGAGCTGTGGCCCTTGTACTAACTGCAGACAGGGAACCCCAGTAATGGCCAAAGAGTCTTTTCCTGCCAATGCCACAGGGTAGAGGCTTCGCATTGGATTTAACGTGACTTTGGGGACTGAGGTCCATGCAGGCCACGTGTGTCTTTTCCACTAGAGCACGCTGTGTATATCTGCATATCCACAGAGGTAAGGACAGTGTATGGCATGGGTAGGTACTCAAGAAATGCCTGCTGGCTGAGTGAACAAGTGGATAAAGGAATGGCCTGCGGAGCTCATGGTGGGGCAGAGATCTGTGCTCTGAGCAGGCGGGTGTCTTGGGCCCTTCCGCCTGCCTTCACTCACCTTTTTTCCCTACCTGTCCCCACCCGATCACCCAGCATATGGAGCCAAGAGGTAGCTTGTATTGGGCATCGGGAAGGCAGATGGGCTGGATGGTGGGGGACCAGGAGATGTTACTCTGGAGCTTCAGGAGGGCAATGTCCTGGGACGCGAGATTGTTGAAGCTCTTGTGGATCATGATGTGACTTATCGGGAGCTGAATGTCAGTTTCAGGGGAGCTTCGGTGTCCCACCCTGACAGAGTACTGGCTTGCGTTCCTGGATCTGCAAGGTCACGGGTGGGAGGTGGACTGTCTGTAGGGAGGCTAGAAGTGGCCACCGAGCCAGGCCCCCTCCTCCCAGAGCCCCAGATTCACCAGTCACCCCTACTCCCCCTCCTCTGCCCTCACCAGAAGGCAAAGCCCAGGACCAGCTGGCCTCTCTGACTGACCTTTGTAAGCAGTGCGCAGCCGTGAGGACCCACCGCTCGTGGAAGATGGAGCCACTGCAGATATACACGCCCAGAAACAGGATGCTCACCTGCCATGGCCACTTGCCTTCCACCACCACCTTCCCCTTCACCACCCTGCAGGAGATGTTGGTCTGACCACAGACCCCGAACAAGGGCACTGGGGAAAGAGTAGAGAGGGGCTGTGCTAGCCTCGCGCAGATCCTCGGGCAGCCACAGGCAGCTCTCACTCAGAGCCCTGCGCACTGCAGACTCTCGAGGCAGAGTCACCTTCCAGCCCAGACACAAGCAGCCAGGGCCACATGTCCATGGGGGGAGGGGCTTTTCCCACTGCCCTGAAACTGGCAACCAAAGACCCAGAGGCAGCAGGTACCCCATTGATATAAAATAAGGGCAACCCCCAAACAACAGAGACCGGACAGCCTCTCCAGGACTTGTTATGATGCAGCCTAGCCGTCACCCAGGGCTAATGCCAACTCCAGAGTTATACAGATGGTAGGGGGAGTGAGAATCACCACAGAAGAGAGCCGTCAGCCTGAGGTGAACGGCAGGGCTCAGTGGGCAGGGCAGCCTGAAGAAACAGACAGTGAGGCTTCACTGTACAGCCCCAGGGCCAGCTTCATGCAGACTACCACCTCTGGGCCATGCAGTGAGTGGTGACGCTCGTCCACCCCCTCCTTGCCCCTCACTGGCCCCCACATACAGGGGGAGCTGCCCTGAAGGGAGGGGGTGAGAGGGGAGGAGGCTGCACTGAGCTGGGTATGAGATTGAGATTTTACTTTTTTATTTTTATTTATTTTTTTTATTGTGCTTTAGGTGAAAGTTTACACAGCAAATTAGTTTCTCATTTATCAATTAATACACAGATTGTTTTGTGACATTGGTTGCCAACCCTGCTGATGTGTCAACACTCTCCCCTTCTCCACCCCGGGCTCCCTGTTTCCATTCGTTCAGTTTTCCTGTCCCTTCCTGTCTTCTCATTTGGCTTTTGGGCTCGTGGGCCCATTTGGTCTCATATACATGATTGAAGAACGAAACACGTTCCTCACTTTGTGTTATTGAGACTGAGATTTTAAACTGGCCCAAGCTTGTCTGGCATTTAATAAGCGAGCCTCATTAAGAATAGGAAAGGGAGAAAGAAGCCTCGGCAAGATGAAAGAAAAAGAAAACAAGCTCTCGGCAGTACCCTGCTGTCAAGGTAAGACTGGTCAATAAACTGTTACAGGTGGCCATGGACCTCCTCACAGAGGCGAAGCTGGACACAGGTTCACACGGTCACCAGCTGTCGTGGTTACAGAAAGTCTCAGTTTCATGCCGAGCTCAGCGTGCGGGGCCAAGCACGGACTCGGCCGCGGTGAGTGAGGCTTGTTCTTACCTGGGAGAGTCCGTGGGGGCCGAGGGGCGAGAACCACAACAAACAGACAAGGCTACGAATCTCTGGTGACCCATACGTGTTAACAGAAACATCTTCCCAGACCTGCCTTGTAGAAATCCCTCGGGAGTAACCAACCGTTGCTGTCTAGGCCCATACGTACCGTGGGCCCCAGGCTCCTGGTATTATCAGGCCTAAAGTAAACGGCCGGCTCCCTTGCCACAGACGTCAAGGCCTGGATGCCTTTGACCTCAACCAGCGGCCTTCCACGGGGACCCCAAGGCCTCCTCGCAGACCACCCCCACTTCTGCGGAGAACACTGCTTTGCCCTCTCACCCCTGAGCCTGTTCTACTTCCTGTCTCCCCCAGGGGGAGCCACACTTCAGGCCCTTCTCTTACACCTTTTTGTTTCAGATTACAGCCAGCCCCATCGACAGGGAGAGGAAAGAGAGGGTTTCCGGAGGCCGTCCTTTCCTTTCTCATAAAGCAGAGGCCTCACGGAGCCAGGGCCCTGCAGAAAGAACACCACCACTTAAAAAGTGATAGCTCTAGGACGCAGGGTTGGGCTTCCCCTCTCTGTTCCCCATCCCCAATGGTTTCCCCAGGTCTCTGAGAAGAGCACGCCTCAGAATTCAGGGCAAGCTGACTGCAATTCCCTCCTTAAAACCTCACACTGGATTTGCAGATACAGCCTGGAGATGCAAGCACCGGAGGCTAGTACCAACTACGGTAGCCGAATTTGGGGGGCGCCATGAGGGACTATTTGGAGACTCGAGGTATTGCGGATCAATCCTTGTCATAGGCACAAAGCCACCATTCCACACAGCCAGATATAGCCAGACACTCCACGGTTCAAAGTGATTCCCTCACAGACCCGCCCAGAGTCAGAGCTGGGAGGCATCGCCATTTACAAGTTGTACTCTGATGTCATCTCTTGCACTCACATATGGACATAGGAAGACATGTATTAGCTTCATGACCTCTGTCCCTTTAAAGTCAGAGTTCTACGCCCATCCCCACATCATCACAGGCATAGCAGTCAGCTACATGGAGCAGTACATATCCGTACAACCCTAAAACATCACAGATGCCTGAGGGCAGTGCAGCCCATTCAGAGTAGAGGAGAACACCCCTTCATTCACTCATCCATTCACTTAGGGGAGTCATGCATTGATGGAAAAAGCAAAGTCCATGAGTTGGGGAACATGAGCTCACTTCCAGACACCACCCCCAGCATGTTGTCTGTCAAGCGGCAGGACGGGAAGCTGGCAGGTGACCCAAGCCAGCGCTGCCACCACAAGATTATGTGTGGTGGTCAGTTAGGGTGGGAGTCTAGAGACCCTCTGTTGCTCGGGGTCCCAAAATTTTCACTCTCAAAGAATCCGTTGAAATCTGGTTGAGTCCTGACTCCATCACTTAAAAGCCGCATAAGCTCTCTAGGCCTGGGTTTCCTGTGATGAAGTAGGGATACTGGTAATGCCCACCTCACAGGTTATGGAGATGTAAAGCCACATGAACTGGGCCTGACACAGGATGAGCGGTCATTCACACATCACTATCTTCACCATCATTATCACAAGTCCTGGTTCTTTTAAGATTTGCCTCCCAAACAAGCCCATCTGCTCCATGGATGTTAGTTCAAACTTCCCCCCACCCATTCTTAATAAGGCGCTTCCCTGATGTGCTCATGGCTGCCCTGCAAGTCAGAACTGCCCCCTCACTTCACATAGTCTGATAAAAACTTGCCCATTAGGATATGGATGATGGAACGCTTCAGCATGGAGGTACTACCATAAGCACCCAGGCTGCAGACCCCTCCTGCCTCTCTCCCACATCCCCAAGCCCTACCTTCATGGACGTTCTCATATCTGGCAGGAGAATATGCAGACGTGAGAAGGCCCTCCTCACACCCAGACATTGCAAGCAGGTGCCCGGCCTTTACTGGTCCTCATAATGGGACGCAGAGACAGGGCAGGCAGGAATCTCCACTGTGTGAGGATTCTAGAACTTATGGTTTGTTCATTCAGGGCGACAGGGCCTCTGCCCTAGGGTTGGGGGCTCACCTTTTGGGCAGCAGGATGCTGAGGAGGTGGTGTGGCCATGGCAAGGCCCAGCCAGGGCCATGAGGTGATGCTGCTGCTGGACACCTCCCTGGATGGTGGTCCTGGTGCCCAGCCAGGCCCCTGTGATGGCACCTGGCACCTGGCCTATGATGGTGTCCCTGGGACCAACCCTCAGCAGCACACCGATGCCCAGCCTTGGCCCTTGAAGACGACCCTGTACCTAGCTTTGAGTCAGCCCATGACATCGCCACGTGTCTGGCCTGTGCCTGATCTGTGAAGCCCCCCACCCCAGTGCTCCTCTATGAAGCCCCTCTGAGGGCCTCTCTGGAGGTGTGACAACAGAGGCACTAAGAGGGGAATGACTATTTCTATAGTGTGTGACTCAGTTGAGACTGGTTTTCCTTTTTCCCAAAGGGTCTGGTAGAGGGAGTCCAGATGTGTATTTGGCTTGGGAAGGCGGCTTCCCAAGAAGAAAGTGATGCCCACAGCATCTTGCAGGCCTGGGTCTTCGTGAATCAGCAGGAAAAATGACATCTTGGGACCCCTCCCCACCACTCCACTGAGGTCCCCTCCCCAAAGACCTTGTGTTCCCCACACGGTCCATGAACAACAATTCAGTCTTGCTCTACCTTGTTCCCAGTGTTGGTGAGGATGTGGGGTAACAGGGCTGCTAACATGCTGCTGGGGGAGAGGAACCGGCACAACCACTGTGGGAGACTGTTTGGAATCATCTAGGAAAGCAGAAAGTGTGTCTACCCCACAGTCTGGCAGTTTCTCCCCTTACTGTGTGCTCTGGAAACAGTCGTGCACATTTGCAGCAGGAAAGACAGTCAGACTGTTCACATCAGCACCATCAGGAAGAGCCCCAACTGGAAACTTCCCGGCTGCCATCGAAGGCAGGATGGAAGCACAAAACACTCGACAGCCACGAGGATGGACCATATACTGCTACACATAGCTACATGGTGAATCTCATAAACATACAGTTGAGTGAAAGAAGTCAGACACGAAAGAGTACAAGCAAACAAACTATTTGTTGGGATGCATGCTATGGTCGTAAACCAAGGGAGCAATTATCCTACAATCAGATTTCCTCTAGGGGGAGAGAGGGATAGAGAGAAAAAGGGAGAGCTCAATCTCCCGCAATTTATATGTATGTATATATGTGTATGTGCCACAGTAAAAAATTCACATATATATATACGTACACACACATATATACAGATATCCCACAAACTAAAAAGAGAAAGAAGTTCCAAAGAAGAGAGACCCTGTCTACTTTTCTGCCTTTGTGGAAAATAATTTTAAGGAAACAATCAATAAAACAAAATAAGATAACTGAATAAAGACCAAGCATATATCACAATTCACGTGAATGTCTAAAACGCTACTTTTAAAAGACAAAGATTCTTATATTGTGTAGTAAATAAATTCCACTCATATACTACTTATTAGAGACACATCTAAAACAAAGTGACATGAAGCAGCTGATGGGCAAAAAAGATATTAAGCATATGGAAATGAAAACACAAAAGGCAATGTTAGTGAGGATGGCGCAGGACCTGGCAACGTTTCGTTCTGCTGTACCTAAGGTCTCAGTGAGTTGAAGTCAACTGGACAGCAGCCATCTATCCATATATCTATATAATTCTCATATGAAATAAGAGAAATAACATGAAATTATAAACTAGAATAGAAATGAACGACAATGAAGTCAGTACATAACAAATCTTGTGAAATATGGCCCAAGTAAGACTCAGAGGAAATTTTGAGGAATTAAATGAAAATGTTAGAAACTAAGGAAGTCTAAAACGGCGAACTAAGCATACTACTTAAGAAGTGAGAAAAAGAACAATAAAATAATTCCTCCCAAAAAAGTAGAAAGTTGGAATTACTAATGCTAACTAAAGCTAAAAGGACTTTATTAGGGGTGGAAAAAAAGCAGCAGATTTGATCACTAAACGCAAAAGTTAGTCTGTACCACTGAGGAGTTGCCAAGTAACAGAAACCTCCACTCAGACAGGCTTAAAATTTCTGTCTCTTCTCTCTGCCTTCAATGGTGGCTGCTTCATCCTAAATTGGTTTTCTCATTGAAAATCAGTTGCCAATAGCCAACATCCTCCTGCTTTCTTATCCACATTCAGAGAGAGAGAGAGCTCCAGTCTCTCCTCTAACCATGCCTTATGCTCACTGGGACGGTCTAGATCAGCACTCGACTGGAGTTAGGAGTCCAGGGCGCTGGAATATGCCAACTAGATCAAGCTCTGGGAGCTGTGAGTATAGCAGCTTCCCTTGAAAAGCACCAGCAGCGTGCAGAGGTGTGGGCCCCTGACCAGGGACAGGGGACAGCTAGGGAAAGGAGAGGAAGGATGCTGTGACGTTAACCAGTGAAAGTCCACCACACGGTTCTTTAAAAAGATCTATGAAATCAACCAAAATTTGGCAATTCTGATCTTTACTTGTTAACAAAAAGGGAGAGAATACATATACAAATTATACTAGAAATAGAAAAGGGACCATAAGTGTAAATTTCATACAATATATTTGAAGATATAGGCTAAGTAAGTGATTTTGTAGGAACACATATAAAATTAACTCAAAAAGAGGTGGGAAATTGAATGGGCCAATAACTATAAAGGCAATTTTTATAGTCAAAGATTTGTCTTCTAAAAAAGGCATCAAGCCCCGCTGGTTTTATGTGCACACTATATCAAGCATAAGGAACAGATACTGCTGGTGCTATGCAAACTGCTCTAGGGCATAGGGAAATACTAGAAAGCTTCTTAATACGTTCTCAGAGGCTAGCATAGCAATGAACCAAATTTGAGCAAAGGGTAGAACAAAAAGGAAAATTGTAGGCCAATTCTAACATTGGGGCCAAAATTCTAAACAAAATGTTGGTAAATTGAATCTGCAGCATATTACAGCATTTACATAAGACATTTATTGATCTAGCAATAAAATTCACTAGTTGAATAGATTAAA
The DNA here is from genome assembly GCA_030035585.1 of Dugong dugon. Classification (NCBI taxonomy): domain Eukaryota; kingdom Metazoa; phylum Chordata; class Mammalia; order Sirenia; family Dugongidae; genus Dugong; species Dugong dugon. The sequence continues at coordinate 20,687,473 of CM057481.1, read as the reverse complement.
TTTCAAAAATCATGTAATCATCTCAATAAATGCTCCAAATGCATCTGATTAAATACAACAGTCATTCCTGTTTAAAACAATTTAAAATCCCATATAAGCCAAGAATAGAAGGAAACATTTTTATTTTAAGGCAGAGTACAAGAATAATATGAAAGTTAGTAGCATTCCTACTAGAATGAATGTCTCTTGCTCACTACTGCATCCCCAGGGCACAAAAGATTGCCTGACACAGAGAAGACTGTCAATAAATATTTGTGGAATGGATAAAAGGAGTCAGGGTCAGCACATGTCCTCCCGCCATCACCACTACTATTTCATATTGTGCTGGAGGTCTCAGGCAAAGAGATAGCAAAAAGAAATAAATGGTATAACTTTCAGAAAGGACAAGATAAAGCTGTCATCATTTTAGGTGATTTGATTACCCAAAAATCATCCAAGAGAATCATCTGAAAAACTATTTGAACGAACAAGACAGTTTTTCAAGATAGTCAGAATCAAGACAGTAATTTTGTACAGCTTTACAATACTTAACATGTAGAATTAGGAAAAAAAAATGTAATGGGAAAAGATCTCATTCACAACATAACCAGAGTTGTAAAATACTTAGGAATAAACTTAATAAGATATTTTTACAGAGACCTATGAATAAACTAACTACCAAAAAAGATAAAGATGAGGAGCTGAATGAATGGAGAGGTGTATCATATCCCTGGATAGAAACTAAACATTGGAAAAATGACAATTCTCCTCAAAGTAACCTGTGTAATATAATTCCAATTCAAATATCAATAGGATTTTTAATGAGAATTGACAAACTGATTCTGAAGTTTTATGAAAGGCAAACTTTGTAGAATAGGCAATACTTTAAAAAAAAAAAAACAGGAGAGCTTTTGTTACCATTTAACAAAACATAACATAAAGCTGATTAAAACAGTACAGCACTGACCCAGGGACAGAGAGACAAATCAATGGGGAAAAAATAGAGGGTTCAAAAACATATCCATGTATATACAGAGATTAAATATGGAAATTCAAATCAGCAGGAAAAGGATAGACTGTGCAAGAAATGGTGTCAATGAAATTGGCTCTCTGCTCACGCCATACATAAAATGAATTTTCAAATAGATTAAAGAGTTAAATATAAAGAACAAAATTATCAAAATATTAAAAGAAATACAGAAAGGTAGTTTGTATCATCTGGAGATAGACAAGGCTATCCAAAGCAAGACACAAAACCCAGGAAGGAAGTAAAGATTGACTCATTTGACTCCATAATAATTGTAAAAGACTTTATGGCAAAAATTGCCCATCTTATTCCACATATATTTAAAAAACAAATGACCCACTGTCAAAAATATTTTTTTAAAAATAATAGGCAAAGTCTTAATATAATTCAGAAAAGATAAAGGCCTTCCATAAGAAAAAGATAAGCAACCCAATAGAGGAATAGGCAACGTACATAAACAGAGGAGTCACTAGGAATAAAGTATATTTTTTAAAGTAAATACATGAAAAGACATTTTCTAATGGGGGAAAAAAATACAAATCAGAACAGCGATGAGATCATATTCTGCCATCAGATGGACAAAAATTTAAAATATTAATAATATCCATTTGGGTCATAAAATGATAGTCATGAAGAGTGTGCTTCTTAGCTCAAGTAGATACATTAGACTAAATGGGCAGCTCCTGTCCAGAGGTGAGATGAGAAGGCAGAAAGGGACAGGAGCTGGTTGAATGGACATGGGAAATCCAGGGTGGAAAGGAGAAGTGTGCTGTCACAGTACAGGGAGAGCAACTAGGGTCACATAACAATGTATGTGTAAATTTTTGTGTGGAAAACTAACTTGAACTGTAAACTTTCCCTTAAAGTACAACAATAAAATAAAATAATAATATCCATTTTGAGGAAAAGAGGAAACATTCATTCTCATATACTACAGATGTTGAATGTAAACTGGTTTAGCTTTTGGGAGGGACAAATTTGATAGTATTCATCCAAAATTATTAAATTTGTCTTTCCTTTGACTGTCCTCCCTGGGTCCCATTCCCAGGAGCACAGCTGTGAAAATGCTGGGAAGTGTCACTTCTGCGATGAAAAAGTCAGGAACAATCTAAAAATGGGCTGGTTAAATAGCAGACATCACATCCACACAGAATACATGCAGTAGTTTAAAAATATGAAGAATAGCTCTAGGTACAGACATAGAAAAGTTTTCAAGTCATATAAATAAAAAAAAATAGGTTAATAATGATATATTTATTGTTGTGTTGTTTGTTGGCACTGAGTCAGTTCTGACTCACGGCAACCCCATGTGTGCAGAGTACAGCTGCTCCATACGGATTTTAAGGCCATGACCTTTCAAAAGCAGATGGCCAGGCCTGTCTTCCCAGGAGACTCTGGGTGGATTCAAACCGCCAACCTTTCGGCTAGTAGTGAAGTGCTTAATGGTTTGCGCCAGCCAGGGACACTAATACACATATAAGATCCTAGTTATTTAAAAAATGATGAAGTGTTTTATATAAGAATGTTAACAGTGATTACCTCTAGAGAGGAACACAGGCTTGGTGGCAGGGATGGATGAGAGACAGGGAATCTTTATTTATATATATTTCTGAATAATTTTAGTAGAGCACAAGAATGTACTCAGATATTGTTTCTAAATTTTCTTAAAAAGAAAAAATTAATTTTTTAATTGTAAAAAATTTTTAAGAAAATTGAAAAAAAAAAAAAAAGCAGAAGGAAATGAGAAGGGTGGATGTCTCTGCATAGGTCCTCCAGAGACATTTCTTTTCTTTAGGTGTTATTATGTTTACCTAATTTTCTACAATGATAATGTAAAAATCAGATTTTTTAAAATACCATTTAAAAAAAAAGAAAGAAAGAAGCTGATTTTAGAGTGTCGTATGTAGCTCCTTCCTACTGTCTGCCTACAGGGCATGTTCCAACTGCACCCTCACAGCATGCCCACTTGACAAACGAGGAAGGGCAAACCGAGGTCCTTTTCCTATGCCCCAGCTCTAGTGCTATGGCAAAAATCCATCAGCCCTGACTCTGGGGAGCCTGTGGGCCAGAATTAATTCCAGGAGGCCCTGCCCTCACATTCACCCCTAACCCCAACCACCAGGCCACCCCAGAAAAGAGAACAGAGCCAGCTCACAGTTACACAACTTTAATCCCTGCTGTCTGGTCCAAGATTCCAGAACCATTCTAGGCCACGCTGCCCTTCTCCTGGTCACCCAGGGCCCAGTCGGCCACCCTACCCCTCCTGGCTGGGATGTTGAAGAAGGACCCAGTCTCCTGGGCCCACTCCTTCCCCACCCTGGTTCCTATTGAACATGGACACATGACCTTGGTTTAACCTGGATTTGCCCCCACTCAGCAGAGGGTGCAGAGGGGAAGGAGGAAGAGGAAGGAGGGGAAGAGGGGAAGTCAGGGGCCCATCTGGGGCTGCAGCAGCCGGGACAGGAGTAGGAGCCACATGGAGGCACGGGGGCCTGAGACAGCCCCATCAAGCTGCTTCTTGATCCATTTGCTGTATTTGGTGACACGGATGTACACGCCTGGATTCTGCGCTTTGGTACAGGCCTTTTCCCAGGACAACACACCAGCCAGAATCCATTTGCCCTCGACTTCGCAGGCCAATGGCCCCCCAGAATCTCCCTAGACAAAGAGAGAGGAGTGATGGAGGCTCTGGGTACAGCTGGGCCCACTGAGCCCCAAGGGATCCAGGATGCCCATCATCTGAGTTCTGCTTGAAAGATTCTTTCGGTCCTGGAGCCTCGGCTTGGAGGATCTCACTACCTGCGTTTCTTCCTTCAGCTCCTCAGTTGAGGGCCCCATCCCAGGCACTGACCAGTAACTCTCAGCCCAGAATATCAGCCAAAATCAAAGTCACAGGCGAAGGAAGTTGGGAGCAGAACACCGCCTGTGATGGTAACAAAGAGGGAGGCCAAAGGGACGCCTCCCCAGGGAATTGTCCCTCCACCTCCCCCCCCAGGAGTCATGCCAAACAGAAGGAGAGTTGGCAGAATCTCCCAGAAACTCACATAACACAAGTTTTCTCCATAATTGGTGGCACAGATCATGTCCTCCAGGACAAGGGGGATAATACGGGGGAAGAGGGACTTCTTGTGGTAAATCTGGTCACATCTCTTGTTGTCCATGATAAAGACCTCGGCCTCCTGCAGCTCTGGGGTCAACGTGGAGTTGGCTGTGGAGGAGCCCCAACAGGAATGAGTACTGACTCTCACCCAGCCCTGACCTCTTCCCAGCGCTCACTCATCTCCAACCTCAAGGCTCAGCCGACCCACACCTTTTCACACCTCCATACCCTCCTTCACTTGACACCTTCCCCCTGCAGTGCAGACCAGGTACGGCAAGCCCCTCATCCTCTAAGGCTATGTTTTGGGATCCCCTTTTCTGGGAAGCTTTCACTTCAGAACAAAGTAGTCCTAGGTCCAAGTGCCAGTGCAGACCCCAACAATGTGTTGCTCCTCCCCAGCCTTGAGATGTGCACTGGCTGTTCCCTCTGCCGTCTGACTAACACTGGTTCCTCTTTCAGGCATTGCAGGCAGGCTCTCGGCCAGAGCTCATCCCAGATCCTCCCAGCCTGATCTCAAGACCACCTGACCAGGTCTTGGTCCCTCTTCTTGCCAGCCTGCACCCCTAATCCCAACTCTGCTGCAAGCTCCTTACAGACAGGGCATGCATTCTCAAAGCCAAGTTTGTCAAGTGAAGGAGAGAGTAAGTGAGTGAGTGAGTGAATTTATGAATCCCTATCTCTGAGCTTCCAGAAGAAGCAAATGATAACGCCCAGCCTAGGCACTGCTGGGCCTGAATGAGTGAATGAGGTGCCTACGTCAAGCACAGAGGTGCAAACCGTGGCAATGGTTCCCACACGAGGAGCAGCCCCAACACACCCAGAGAACCAGGGGCCAGAGGTATCAGCCACAGCTTCCTGAGAGGCACCATGGCTGGGCCCAGGAAGAAAAACCTGCACTTTCTGTGCTACCACACACCCCACTCCATCCCACCCCACTCACCTGAGAAACGCTGCTTAATCTGGCCCCAGCCGGTCACCCAGCACTGAGTCCCAACCCTCAGGTGGAAGTTGGGCTCCGGCAGGCAGATGGGCTGCACGTACTGACTCAGGGTGGCGGGAGTGTGAAGCTGGAGAAGGGCGACATCACCCATGATGAAGGTCCGGCCCCAGTACTTGGGGTGCAAAATGATGTCCCTCACGGGAATCAAGAGGACCCTGGTGAAGTCCACGGGCTGCAGCTTGGAGGTGCCAAGCATCACTGAGTACTCTTTGGTGCTGCAGGAGACACAGACCTGGAAGGTGTCAGGTTCCCAAGAATCCTCTCCCTTGAAGAAGCCCGGCCCAACTTTCTCAGCTCACCCATCCTGCATAATGTGGCTTGGGGCCTCAGCGTCAGAGATGCACCTGCCCCCTCACTCATCATTCAGGTTTATTCAAGATGGCCTGGACTGTGCATATTTGCACAGGTGTGTAGGTGTGGGTGTATACAGATGTCCTCACATATGGGGGGAGTAGGGGATGTGTGCCGGATTTTCCTCATTGTCCTGCTTAGGACACAGTCTTTGTTGCTCGGGGCTCCTGCCCCAGCACAGTCCCTGACCCCTGTGAGATCCTGAACATGACTCTTTCCTGTTCCAGAAACCCCACCTCCCCATAGCTTCCCAGAGGAAATGAGGAGGCTGGGCTGGACCGCTGTAGCTCTGGGTCTCTGGGCCTTGGACACATGGGCCACACTCACCCTTGGATGCAGTGGGCGGCAGTCACCACCCAGCTGGGGTCAATGAGGGCTCCTCCACACACGTGTTCATGTTTTACCCGCAGGCTCGCCTCCCAGGGCCAATGGCGTTGCACGTCCACGTTGTCTAACCACCAGGGCTTGCCACAAACTTTAGGAACAAGAGTGCCTGGGAGATACAGTGGCCACATAGAGGAGGATAAGAATGACCGAGACTAAGGTGGCCCCGAGGGCTGATTTGCACAAGACCCTAAACTCAGGAACCTGCTCCATTTAAGGACAGGAAGGCTGAGGATGATGAAGGGCCGTGGCTTATCCAAAGGCACTGAGCTAGACAGAAAGTGACAAAGACAGAGACAAACAGCATCGAGACAGAGACACAGAGATATCACAGCAGAAGAGAGGGAGAGATGCTGAAATACACCGGGAGCAATCAACACGGGTGGCCTGGGCTGTGCGGTGTGTGTGCAGGTGCTTAAGTGTGGGTGTACACAGAGGTTCTCATGTATGGGAAGAATGATTTTACTTTAAAAAAATTTTTTTAATCAATTTGGAAAAATAGACTTTACTTTTAAAATCAATAACGTTTCTCTATACCAGTACCACCAACTAGAAAATATATTCAAAATAAGAAAGCAGGGAAGAAGCAGAGAAGGAGCCCCAAGGCCAAGAAATGCATTTCCTTGCATCTGAGGTAAGTCCCCAGGCCATGCTCCTGAAAAGCTGCAATGTTTGCTGCACCTCTTAGATGGAAAAGGCCTCCATACCATACTGCCTCAGAGTCAAGAAAAGCTTCTGACTTCTGTATTGGAGGCCTCTCCACAGACCATTCCAGAAAGAGCCCCAGCATGGAGGTCACAGAAGCCCCCAACTCACAACTCACACACTCTTAGTTTGCACGTAGTTCTAACAATCAAGTGGTGTGATTTGATTTCCCAGAGCCCACCAGATCGGAAGCAATAAACAAAGGGGTGGTGAAGTACACATTGATGGGAACAAGAGTAGGAATCTAAAAGTGAGATGAGAACAAACACAACTCTAAAGCGCAGATCCCAACCCAGACACCAATGGTCAATAAGCATGACAGATATCGAATTGATATCAACCACCACCCCTCCTCACAGATGGGCTCACAGATGAGTTCTACCAAACTTTCAAGGTACAACCACCCCTCCTCATAGATGGGCTTACAGACGAGTTCTACCAAACTTTCAAGGTACAACAACCACCCCTCCTCATAGATGGGCTTACAGATGAGTTCTACCAAACTTTCAAGGTACAACAATTGTCCTGTGTCATATAAATTGATCCAGGACATTGGGAAAAAAAAGAGGAGAACTGCCCAACTCATTTTAGGAGGCCGGTATAACTTTCATACCAAAACCAAATTAAGATGAATACGCCAGAAAAGAAAAATTGTTGGCCCATTTCACTATGAATGAACATAGATGCAGAAATTCTAAATAAAATACTAACTAACATGAATTTTGGGAAAACAATGCATTATAACTATGTAGAGATTACCCCTGGAGTGCAAGAGTGGTCCAACACTGGAAGAGCTCTCAATGTATTCAACACATAAACAGGCTAAAAGAGAAGCATCATGTGTTGTTCGCAATAGATACAGAAAAAAGGCGTTTGAAAAATTTAACACATAAATTCAACATCTATGACTTAAAAAAAAAAAACCCTCAACAAACTAGGGATAGAAGGAAAATCCTTAACTTTATAAAAGTTACATGCCAAAAAACCTAGCAAACATCATATAACATTAAAGAACAGGCAAAACAAATCTATACTGTCAGAAGCTAGGAATAATGGGATATTTAAAGCAGAGGAAGTGATTGAGAGGGCGTGAAGGACCCTCAGGAGCCCTGATGGTGCGGTGGTTAAGCACTCGGCCGCTAACCAAAAGGTCGGCATTTCAAACCCATCGAGATGTGGCAGTCTGCTTCTGTAAAGATTTACTGCCTTGGAAAGCTTATGGGGCAGTTCTACTCTGTCCTAAATGTCGTTATGAGTCAGAATCAACTCAATGGCAAGACGTTTGGAGGTGGCTTCTGGGTGCTGGTATTGTTCTTGTTCTTGACCTGAGTGGTGGTTATACAGTGTGTTCACTGTGATAATTCCTTGATCTGGACACTTGTGATTTGTGCACTATTTTTCATGTACGTAATACTTCAATAAATCAATTTACTTTTAAAGTCAATAACATTTCTCTACTCCAACACAACCAACTAGAAAATATATTCAAAATAAGTTACATACTCAGTGGCAAAAAATTATAAGGTACTCAGGAATTAACTTCTACACTGCACAAAACTTCTGTGATAATAAATTTAAAACTCCAATAAAGGACACTGAAAATGATCAGCATAAATAGAAAGACATTCCTTGCTCTTAAATAGAACAACTTAATACTTCCGATGTAACTTTTCCCCAAAATTAACATACAAATTCATTTTCCAATAGTTAAAGTTTTTTTAGAAACTAATTCTAAAACTGAAATAGAAGAATAAAGTTCCAAAAATAAAGGTCCATGAATAGCTCATATTTTGAAAACATAGAGCAAGGAAAGGACACTTGTCCTAGCAGATATTAAGACACATATCAAAGCTATAATAACAAAAGCAGTGTGGTATTGATACAAGAACAGAAAAATGGACCAATGGAAAAGAAAAGGGAGCTTGAGATTGTTCTATGTAATATAGGAACTTAATATAAATAATGGAGCCACTACAATCAGTGTGTATAGGAAAACTACAACAACAAAAAACAACAACCCGTTGTCGTCCAGTCGATTTTGCCTCATAGCAACCCTATAGGACAGAGGAGAACTTCCCCATAGGGTTTCCAAGGAGCTGCTTATGGATTCGAACTGCTGACCTTTTGGTTAGCAGGTGAACATTTAACCACTATGCCACCAGGGCTCCAAAGGAAAACTAGCTAACCATAAAAGAAATAAAAAGAAACTGGATTCCTTTCTATAGCACTTCAAGACCTAAATGTGAATGGTAAACTAGGAAGTTAACAGGAGACCATGTGACATAGCGTGGGAATGGACCCCCTTAAACAAAACCTCAAAGCATAAACCATAAAACTCATTAACTCGATTACCTTACAATCAAGGATTTTTGGCTCTATGAACAAAATTAACAGGGAGATGACAGATGGGGAGACAATATTTGCAATATCTAAAATAAGTCAAAGACTTTTTATCAGGAATACACAAGGAACTCTAGGAAATCAACAAGAAAAAGGAAGACCAACAGACAGTATACAAAGGATAAAGACAGACAATTTATTCGAAGAGGAAACTCAAAGGCCAACGGCACATTGAGAGATGCTCAAACTCTTTACTAATCAGAACAAAGCAAAGTAAATCAAGATGTCATTTTTTTACCTAAGAGACTGGCAAAAAAAACCCATCAAGCTTTCCTGGATCATGCCAAGGGTTGGTAGGAATGTGGCAACATATACACCTTAAGGCAGCTGATAAGAGTGTAAAGGGCTGACCAAACTAGAATGAGGACAAATAGATAAAAGTATGGTTGTTATTGGGTGTTGTCAAGTCGATTCTGACTCATAGCAACCCCATGTGACAGAGTAGAACTGCCCCGTAGGCTTTTCTTGGCTATAACCTTTATGGAAGCAGATCGCCACGTCCTTCTGCCGAAGAGCAGCTGGGTGGGTTCGAACTGCTAATCTTTCAATTAGCAGCCAACAGCTTAACCGTTTGCACCACCAGGGCTCCTGAAAGTATGGTATCAATGTAAATTTATGAAGTTGATAACTGTTCTATGGTTATGTAAGAGAATATTCTTAGAAAATACACACTGGAACACTCAAGGATAAAGAGCCATGCTGGATTCTACCCTCAAATGATTCTGAAAAACATTTTGTGTGTGAGGGTGTGTATGTGTGTGTGTGTTGTGTGTGTTCCTTGTACTATTTTTATTTTTGCAATGTTTTGTAAGTTTAAAATAACTTCCAAATAAAAAGTTTTTAAAATGAGAGTTGAATGAAAAGAGTACAAATAGGAAAAATATGTAGCGCACATACCACTTATGTAAATTAAAAATACATGAAATACGTGCACACAAAACAACAGCATACGTTTTTACAAGAACACACACAAACAGGAAGGACCTCACGGAACATCTAAGAAAAGCTGAGGGGGATGGGAGTGAGCATGGACATAAGCAGGAGTAACTAACTTAATCAATTAACCAAACAATCAATAATGAATCAGTGCAAAGTCTTGGCAAGACCAGTGACAATGGAGACCCATGAACCCAAGAGCAAAAGCAACCCAATCCTCCACTCTTGAGGTCCAAGGAAAAGGACAGGAAGACAGAGGAGCCAAGCTCTGCAGACCCAGCCACAGGGCCCAGGGGGCTCCATATGCTCCATTTGGGTTTAGAGCCCAAAAGGTTTATGGGTGGAAAAGGGTCTGTGTCAGCTTCCTGGACATGTTTTCTCAGGATGGGCCTCACATCCTGATGGGACGGAGCCTGGGCTGAATTAAGAGGCTCTGCAATCCCACAAAAGGCCCAGATACTTTTTCCTGGGGACTGTTAGTTCTATATGTCCCAGCAGCTACAGGCTGTTCTTTAGAAAGCAGATCTCTTAGACTGAATTCCTGTTTCCTACAGGCCCAGAAACACTATCTATGGGTCCCTTTCAGAACAAATGTGCCCCATATCTGGGCCCATGACCCTGAGCTTCTCCTGCAGCAGGGACTCACTCAACCCTCCTGGCATAGTTTTGTCCTCTTTGTAACCTGGAGAAGAGAAGTGGGACAGAGATGAAGTGAGAGGTCATCACAGGATGACAGGGAGGAGCTGCATTTTTCTTTCATTCATTCATTCCCAAAATGTTTTCTGAGCTCCCACTCTGTTCCCAGCTTGGAGCCAGAGGCTGGGGAGAGAGATGTATCAGACAGAGCCTGCCCTTGAGGATCACGCTGTCCAGCATGGGAGACAGAAGTGAACACCCAGTCACCTGCATGAGATCAGATCAGGGACAGGGCCATAGATGTCAGGTGAGCCCAGAAGAAGTGGTGGACAGGAGAAGCTTCTGGAAGGATAAGTTATTTGCAAGAACTTAAAGATGAGAAGGTAAAACAGAAATTAAATGTGATAATGACATTCCTCGTGGAAGAAACACCATGGTGTGTGTCGGAGATTCCAGAGGTTGAAGGACACGGCCTGTGATGGTAAGGGTTGATGCCAAGGAGGAGGAGTCAAGGGTCAACCATGGAGGGCCTCGTAAGTCAGGCCAAGAAGCCTGGACAGACCCCTGGGAGGAGGGAAGCCAATAGTGGTGTCACCTGATCAGGTCTGTATTACAAAGGCAGTATAGAGAACAGACAGAAAAGGTGACCAGACTGGGGGCAGTGAGATCCCAATGGAGACTACAGAACCCAGGCAAGAAATGAGGACGTCTGAAAGAAGGAAGTGGCAGCGAGAGTTGGACGTAGACTTAGGGAAAGGGATGACTCTAGGATGACACTCCAGTTTCTGGTTTTGGAGAAGGGTGGATGCCATTCTCTGAGCTAGAGAAGCCGATTTATAGGAAGATGAGGGGTTCTGTTTTGGACCCCAAGGGTTGAGATGTTTCTAGATCATTCAGGTGGAGATGTCCAGCAGGTAACTGCACATCCACACGCATCATTTTGTGAGGCATCATCATATAAATGGCAGATCAATGCCCAGAGCTAGTAAGTTCACCTAAGGAGCAGTGAAAACGGAAGGAAAAAGGGAACCCAAGCAGTGCCTTGGGGAACACCGATACATCAGGGACAAATACAGCATGGGTGGTCTGGGAGGGGCACAGAGGAAAGTGAGAGTTATCCTTGAGGTAAAAGAGAATCAGGAGACAAAAGTCTGAGAGAAACCAAAGGACCAGAGAAAGCAAAAAGGAGTGGCAGAAAGGTCAGGGACAATAAGAGCAGAGGCGTGGCAGGAATGAGTTGAGGATTAAGTGGGAAGTGAGGAAGCATCAGCATGAAGTTATTCTTTTGAGAAGACTGGCTGTGAAGGGGGAAGAGACAGTGAGGAAACAGCAAGTAGAAAGGGCGAGAATAAAGATTTATGAGGGGGAGGGTGACTGAGGGAACACAGGACAGGGAGGGCCCGCAGTCAAGGGCACTGGTGAGTAGGCTGACCTTCAGGCATGTCTCTTGGATCCCTAAACAAGTAGGTGAGGATGGTGTTGATGTAGTCAGGTTTGGAGGGGCTCCCAGGGGTTGGGGAGAGTGAAGGGAGACAGCAATCCAGGGCCTTCATTTTCTAGTCAATGAAGAGACTACTAGTGAGGCGCACTGGGTTGGAAGAGGGTTTTGGAAGAAGGTGAATTCTGAAATATTTGTTTACATTAGAAGGATGAGGAAGGATGGATGGGCTGGCTCAGGGCCGCGGAGGCAGGAGACCACGAATCTACCTGGGCCAGAACGAATGCTCAAGCGAGGTCTCCAGCGGTGCTCAGCTGCCTGGGGGTATCGCTGAGAGCCTGGGGTGGAGGGGTAGCGTGTGAGACACCTAAGGGTGCTGTGGAGAGGGGGTTCGGACTGTAGGCGCGATGTCCAGACTGACAGGGCAAGAACCGCCGAGGAGAAAAAGCATGAGTCCTCCGGACTGCTGGTCCCCAGGAGGCAGTAGGGCAGGTGTGGCCCAAAGGAGGAGGCCAGAGTAGAAGGCAGAAGTTTAAGATCCCTAGAATAGCCCTAGCGAAACCCTGGAAGAGAGGTGACCGGGAGCTGGTGGGGGGGAGAATGGGAGCACAGTGACCCTGAAGGCTAGAAGAGACAGCCACAGCCTGGGACCAGTCCCCTGCCTTAACGCCCGGCCCTGAGCTGGCGGAGCAGCAGTGTGGGTTGAGGGATTATGTAGAGGGGCGGAGGTTGGAGCTGGGGCGGGGCGGAGAAGGAGGCGGTGCCCGCCTCACCCTGGTTCGGCGGCAGTAGCGGCAGCAGAAGGAGCCAAAGCAGGACATGGCGGTTCAGGACCGAGAGCTTTGAGGCGTCAGGCCCAGCGTTGCGGCGGGACGGCAGGGCAGCCATGAGGCCCTGCAGATGCCAGCTGCAGAGACAGGCCTTCCAGCTCTGGCACGTGACGTCATCCCAGACACGTGATGGCACCCTGGACACGTGACAGCACCCCCAGCACGTGATGGAGCCCCTGGAGCCCTGAACACTCCCCAGGCACTTCACGGCGTCCCCTCTCCGATACCACCTCTTTCCTGGTCCTCGGAGCCGTTGACGTGTAATGGCGCCATCGCTGCGCTGGGTCTGTAATTGCTTCCATGGTGACTGACCCGTGATGGCGGCCCCAGTGCCCCCAGTACCTGGCTGGGGAAAGCGCCCCTGGAGCCCTGGCCAGTGATGGCTCCCTGTTGCCCAGCCTTTGATCCCACCCTGGGCCCCCTGGGCCTGGTACACTGTAGAATTTCAGGATTAATATTGATTTGAGAATCAGGAAAGATGTGGAAAGTACAGGAAAGGAAAAGAACGATAATGCTAGGGAATCAAGGAAGATGTCTTTGAGAAAGTGACATTTGAACTGGACCTAAAACTTGAACAAGGAGCTTTGGGGTAGACATGAGGAAAAAAAGGCCTATTGGAGACTTGGCCCTCTTCCACAGACCACCAAAAGGGTTCTTGCAGCTGAAAGGACTGGTAGCTTGTGCCAGGCCTTGGGCTTTCATATGGGCCCCATAGGCATTTTGCAGAAGGATGCTGGCCTTGGATCTGCTAGGAGTGGCAGAGAATGTGAGCTGACCACCAAGATTCCTGCATCCCTTGTCTACCGTTTGGTGTCCGCGGAGGAGCAACTGGACTCTAGGGACCACATTCCCCAGCCTGGCATCAAAGGGAGTCCACAAGATGAGTTCCCATGTGGAACCCCCCCCGCGGGGGTTCCTGCCCCTGCCCTGGCAGGAAACCGGGTGTGGTCTGCTGAGTTCTAAAGCTATCCTTCCTAGCTCCAGTCCCCAGGCTATCCAATAATGTGGGGAGTGCGGTAAAGGGACTTTGCAGAGATCATTAATGTTATGGAGGACCCTAAAATAGAAGGTCCTGGATTATTCTAGATTATCCAGTCTAAAGACTTAGTCCCTTCCAAGCTGAACAACTTCTCTGGCTAGAGTCAGCTGCAGCAGAAGAGGATGGCAGAAGAATACTTGAAGAGATGTGGTAGCAGGGAAGATACGAGTGATTCAAAATCTGAGAAGGACTCAACCTGCTGTTGCTGGCTTCGAAGGCGGAGGAAGGTGACTAACAGCCAAGGAATGAGGGCAGCCTCTAGATGCCAAGAATGACCCCAGCCAACAGCCAGCAAGGAAAACAGCGACCTCAGCCCTGCAACCACACAGAACTGAATTCTACCAACAACCTGAATGAGCTTGGAAGCAGATGTGTCCCCAGAGCTGCAGGCAGGAACTCAGCCCTGCTGACACCTTAATTTCAGCCTCCTGAGACCGGGAACAGAGAACCAACCAAGCCAACTTAGACTTCTGACCGACAGACCTGGAAGATAACAAATTTGTGTTGTTTTAAGCCTGTAAGTTTGTGGTAGTTTGTTATAGCAGCAATAGAAACTAATATGCTGAGGGCCCCTTGGGGCCTACCGGGGGCAGGGGGCCTTCAGGGCTTCTAGCAGCATCGCCTGTGTGCTGGGTTCAGCCAGATCCCTGCCCAAGGCTGTAGGCATCTGAAATAGTGGTCTTGGGGGGATAGTAACGCCCTTCATGCTGCCTTTTCCAGCAGCTACATCGTCAGTGTACAGTGGAGCATCAGTTCCAACTCCCGCTAAGGCTGTTACCTAGCAACCCCTGCTTACGACCGCATCCATTTAGGGATGGAACGTTAGAATGTTCAACCCTGAAATACACCAAATTATGGGATTCTTAGTCAATTTATATGCAGACTGTGGCCCAAGAGTGCCTACTTTAGCAAAGCTGTATTTCCATTCATCTTGGCGTGCAGACCAGCCAAGTGTATGTAGCCTTCTAAGGTACAACATGCAATGATTTGGCTCAAGGTTTTGATACTAACAAGAGTCATCAGCTTTCCTATCTGAAATTGCTGAGTCCTTAAAATACGCCTCCATATACCCTCACCTGAGCCACGGCTACACTTATGGACTCTTTCACATACAGCTTCTCACTTCCAGGTACCAAATTCTGTATCAGGATTAGGTGTGGCTGCAAGTGTAAACCAAAAAAACCAAACCTGTCGCCGTCGAGTCAGTTTCAACTGATAACGACCCTACGCGACCAAGTAGAACTGCCCCATAGGGTTTCTGAGGTTGTAATCTTTATGGCAGCAGACTGCCACATCTTTCTCCCTTGGGGTGGTTGGTGGGTTTGAACTACCAACCTTTCAGTTAGCACCTGAGCATTTAGCCACTATACCACCAGGGTTCCTTCTGCAAGTGATAAAAAACTCAAAATAACAATGGCTTATTATTACCAGAAAAACGAAATAAAATAAGTTTAGAGGTGGACAGTTTATGGCCAATAGGACAGTTTCACAGATTCATCTGGGAAGCAAACTTCTACCTACTATCTTACAGCTCCACCATCCTCAACACATGGTCTTCGGGATGGCTGCTTGAGTTCCAGTCATCACATCCACATTCCTTCCAGAAAGAAAGAAAAGGGGGAAAGAAGAGTAAGCCCTTCATTCCCAGAAGTTGCACACACCTTTTCTCATTGGCTTAATCTTACACATATGGACATACATGGATGCAAGGGACAATTGAAGATGAATTTTATTCCAAGAAGCAATATGGTCAACTAAAAACGAACAGCTGTAAATCTAAAAAAGCAACGAATGTCTTAGGGTAGGCACTCAGTGGCCTCTGCCTCGCCAAGTTTGCACAGGGAATGCAGAAAGAAGAAAGCAAAGACAAAAACAAGAACGTGGTAAGGCCTTGGCATTATTTGGGGTTCTGAAATTAGTTATGAGTAGCTACTAAAAGATAGTATAAACTAGCTACTAGAAGATGCTTTTAAACTCAATGGAAGAAAATGCAGTCCACCCTATAGAAGATAAAAAGTGAAACAAAAAAAGTATGAAAAATAGAAAATAGAAGCAAGATGGCAGTAATGAATCTATTCATCAAGAAAAAGGAATGAACTATTGATAAACACTACACCATGGATGAATTTCAGGATAATAATGCTAAGTGAAAGAATCTAGACCAAAAAAAAAAGAATATTGTACATTCCCATTTACATAAAAGTATAGGAATTGCTAACTAATGCATAGTGACCAGAAACAGATCAGTGGTTGGCTAGGGATGGGGCATGTGATGGATTGAATTGTGTCCCCCCAAAATACCTGTCAACTTGGCTGGGTCATGATTCCCAGTATTATATAATTGTGTGCCATTTTGTAATCTGATGTGATTTCCTTATGAGTTGTAAATGCAGTCACTATGATGTAATAAGATGGATTCGCGGCAGTTATACTAATGAGGTCTACAAGACTAGATAGTGTCTTAAGCCAATCTCTTTTGAGATATAAAAGAGAGAAGCGAGCAGAGATACATGGGAACCTCACACCACCAAGAAAGCAGTGCCGGGAGCAGAGCACGTCCTTTGGACCTGAGGTTCCTGCACTGAGATGCTCCCAGACCAAGGAAAGACGGATGCATCACAAGGACCTTCCTCCAGAGCCGACAGAGAGAGAAAGCCTTCTCCTGGAGCTGATGCCCTGAATTTGGACTTGTAGCCTACCACTCTGTGAGAGAATAAACTTCTCTTTGTTAAAGTTATCCACTTGTGGTACTTCTGTTATAGCAGCTCTAGATGACTAAGACAGGGCATAAAGGAGGAATTAGAAGGAACACAAGGAAGTTTTGAGGGGTAACAGATATGTTCATTTTCTTGATTGTAGTGATGGTTTCATGGGTGTATACATATATCAAAACTTATCAGTTGTACATTTTAAGTATGTGCAACTTACTGTGTGCCAGTTATAACTCAATAAAGCTATTTTTTTAAAAAATGTATGCCAATAAATTTGAAAATCTGAAAGAAAGAAATACATTCCTAGGAAAACACAAAAATGTCAAAATGGCATGAAAAGAAATTGACAACTTGAATAGACCGATAATGATAATACAATGGTTCCCCCAACCCAACCACAAAAAAAGTCTCACACCATAGCGGTTTTACAGTTGAGTTCTACCATTTTTCTTTTTTTCTTTTTATCTGATAAAATAAAACAGATACGGAAAACCAAATCAAACCAGGTATAGCTGTGACAGTTAATACTGTGTGTCCACTTGTCTGGGTCATGAGTCTCAGTGTTCTGGAAGTCGTATAATGTTGTGATCACTTCCCTGTTGAAATCTGATACGTGATCATCCCCATGATGGGATCTGCTGTGAGTAGCCAATCAGTTGAAGGGGAGTTTCCTTGGGTGTGTGGCCTGCATCAAATATAAGTGGACATTCTGGCAAGACTTGAGGGCTTTTTGCTCGTGGTGGATGCTGCAGCTGGCTCGGTTCGTCTGCCCTCTGGTTCTTGAGACTTGAGCTATGGCTTACCTGCAGTCTTGCCGGCCGATCTTGGGATTCGTTGATCTTCACAGCCTGTGAGCAACAGCCCAGCTCTCTGGCCTGCCTACCTTGGGTTCACTAGCCCCTGTGGCTACGTGAATCAGCAGAAACCTCTTTCCTGACCCACGGACTTGGAACGTCACATCCTCTATAACCACATGAGCCATTTCCTTGATATATATATATATATATATTTATATGCATTACTGGTTTTGCTTCTCTAGAGAACTAAGCCTAAGACAATAGCTTAATTAATTATAATAAGGTGACTATACTTGTAATCAAAAGGTGGGCGGTTTGAACCCACTAGCCACTCCACAGGAGAAAGATGTAGCAGTCTGCTTCTGTAAAGATTTACAGCCTTGGAAACCCCATGGTGCAATCCTGCTGTGTCCTATAGGTCACAATGAGTTGGAATCAACTGGGAGGCAATGGATTTTGGGTTTGGTTTATACTTGTAACTAAGGAGTCCTGGTGGAGCCACACTCAGCTGCCAACTGAAAGATTGGCAGTTTGAACCTACCCAGCAGGTCTGTGAGAGAAAGACCTGGTGATCTGCTCCTGTAAAGATTACAACCTGGAAAATCCTACGGGGCAGTTCTACTCTGTCACATGGGATTGCTATGAGATGAAATTGACTCGACGGGGCCTAACACCAACAACATACTTGTCACTACAATCCAGGTTAGGAAATAGAACTCTGCCGGTCACTCTGGAGCCACTCCATGTGCCCTCCATAATACAACTGCCTCCTTCTCCTCAGATGTATTCGTTAACCTGACTTTTATGTGATCCCTTTCTTGTGTATCTTTATGGTTTTATCACCTAAAAGTGCATCCCTAGACACTGTGCTTTAGTCTTGCCTGATTATATTTAATATATCTTTTGAGACACTCAATCTACAGTTTTCCTCTCGATCGTCTATCAAATGTTGAAGAATCTGGGCTGTTTGACCTCTTGAGTCTCCCACAGTCTCAATTTTGTTGACTGAATTCATGGTGTAGTTCAATATGTTCCTCTATTTTCTGCAAATCAGCAGCTGGACTCAGGTTTGATCTCATTGTCAAGAATATAGTAGATGTAGCTATTCTTTCATTAAAAGACACATAATGTTTAGATGTCTCTCCTTTTGTGATGTTATCAGCTGTTGATATTCTATGCCTAAACCCACTAATTCAATGGGGGTTGGAAAATAGTGAGGTTCTAATATATCATTTCTCTTTGTTAGCTGAAAAACTTTTATAAAGATCACGGATATCAACATATTAATAATTGCATTGCAATTATTATGCCTACTGTGGTGGATTAGAAAACATGGCCACCATGTTTTGCATCTCCTCCCATCAAAAAGTAAAATTTGTTTCCCCACTCTCATTGAATCTGGGATAGCTATGTGACTTACTTTGACCAACAGAATGTGGTAGAAGTGAGGTTGTGCAACAAGGCAAGATCATGGAAGCTCCATAGACACATCCAAACTCCTTGAGAGACCAAATTACTGGACTGAGGGCTGTGGGGACCATGGTCTCAGGGAACAAGCAGCTCAACTGGCATAACATAGTTTATAAAGAAAATGTTCTGCATTCTACTTTGGCAAGTAGCTTCTAAGATCTTAAAAGCCTGTGAGTGGCCATCTAAGATATTCTACTGCTCTCCCCTTCGGGAGCGAGGGAGAATGAAGAAAACTAAAGACACGAGGGAAAGATTAGTCCAAAGGACTAATGGACCACAGCTACCACAGCCTCCACCAGACTGAGTCCAGCACAACTAGATGGTGCCCGGGCTAACCGCTGACTGCTCTGACCAGGATCACAATAGAAGGTCCAGGACAGAGCTGGAGAAAACTGTAGAACAAAATTCCAACTCACGAAAAAAAGACCAGACTTGCTGGCCTGACAGAGATTGGAGAAACTCCGAGAGCATGGCCCTGAGACACCCTTTTAGCTCAGTAATGAAGTCACTTCCTGAGGTTCACCGTTCAGCCAAAGATCGTATAGGCCCATAAAACAAAATGAGACTAAATGGGCACTCCAGCTCAGGGGCAAGGATGAGAAGGCAGGAGGGGACAGGAAAGCTGGTAATAGGGAACCCAAGGTCGAGAAGCGGAGAGTATTGACACGTTGTGGGGTTGGCAACCAATGTCACAAAACAGTATGTGTACTAATTGTTTAATGAGAAGCTAGTTTGTTCTGTAAACCTTCATCTAAAGTACAATTTAAAAAAATTTGTTGGAAAGAGTAAAATAGCTAAAATTTACTTAGCCCTTGGTGCTCTGTTTCTGGTAGACAGAGGTTTTTCCTCAGTAACCAAGCTGCTTGAACCAATTCTCTGTTCCCCTAGAATAAGAAATGTGTTCTAATATTGCTAGACCAAAGGGTTCCCATCTGAGACCATAAACTTCCCAGAGCTTGGGACTTTTCCCACAGCAGGGGCTGTGAACCTGGCCTACCTGGTTATGCTTTTTCCTCTTCACTGAGGCAACATGGAACGAAAAAAGGGGACAGAGCAATGAGCTAAGAGGGCAGCAAAAGAAAGGAGGTGACAGAGGAAAGATGAGTATTCCTTTCCTCATTCATTCATTTATGCATTCATTTCCCAATATGCCTGAACTCCAGCTCTGATCTAAGCCTAGAGCTAGAGGATGGAAGATAGAAAAAGATCAGACAGAGTCCACTGGCCTGGAAGAACAAATGTCAAGCAGTAGAGAGAGAGGAACAGGCACAGGGCCACCAGTCAGGGCAACCTCAAAGAAAGCACATTGCACAGTCCAGGGGAGTGGACCGGAGAGGCTCTTGGGAGGAGAGAATGCTTAACCAATGAGGAGTAAGAAAGAAGGAAATGAGAAGCCATAATGGCATTCCCAGCAGAGAGAACGAGGCGGAAAAGAATGAGGCAGCTTGTTTGGAAAGAAAGCTGCAACTAACAGTGACAGTATGTGGCAAGCCTTGGGCCCCAAGTCTGCCATTTCTATAGAAGGACAGTGACCTAGGACTTCCTGGGTTTGGCTGTAACCAGCTGAGGCTACTTCACTTGAACAGTAGGTGATACTATCGCAGATGGCCAGCTGAGGCCCACTGATATCTGGAAGCTAAACCCTGGCAAAGAAAGGGAGGGTGGGCAGAGGACAGAGGTTGGGAAATGATCAGCAGCCAGCCCAGGTGACTCTGGGACCCTAGGACTGGTAATTGGGAAAAAGAACCTGTATGCACACACACAGTGAGCCTCTCTCTCCTTCCTTTCTAGGAAAAGTCAGCTCACTGGGCTCAAGGCGCAGCCCCTAGTGTCTCCTTAAGGCACACCTCAGGCAGGGCAGCGAGGAGGGGTACTAGGGAGTGTGACTGTGCCATGTCCCAGCCTCTGGTACTTGCTCCCCTGGCTGCAGAGGCTACTACAAGACTCCTAGCTGTAGAGATGCTGATAGCTATAACAGGAGCACAGGCAACAGGATCCACTGGCTAAAGCCATCCATCAGATTTACATCCGGGCAGGCAGGCTCCTCGTCTTTAGTTCTTCTAGAGTTTAGTGGAGACCATAAATATTCCTTAGCTAAATAGGAAGTGAGTGCTCATCAGCGTATGCTATATGCAACCCCATCCCCTAGATAAGCAGAGGTGCAGAACACACAGGTGACTTTCCAAGTATTTATTCAGTTGGCATCTTAAATCTTCACACTTCATATGCCCTAACACAGCTTGAGGTGTCCCTGGACGTGGCCACTAGGGAATTGAGGAAGGGGGTTCCAAGATTGGGTTGCCCCAGGAGATCTTGTGTGGCAGAGGCTGTTCACTCACAGATGGACAACGCGGGGGTGCAGGGGAACTTCTCCCAGCCCCAGACAACCGCCTCAGATGTGGAAATCCCAAAATCCCGAGCCTCGCACCTCAGCAGGGGCATGGAGCGCCTCCTTCACTATCTGAACAATCCTAAACTGACTGGTTTGACAAAGTCTCAAGGAAGAACCCTGAAACCAGAACCAGGGTCTAATGCTGGTTTCACCACTGATGATGTCAAATCAAACCCCCCTTCTCTGGCCGATGTTCTCCAAAAGGTCAGAGAACCACCATGCTCCACCTGGCAGGTCACCCCTCTCCTTTCCAGCAGGCAGAGTGCTGGTGTAGGGCTTGGGGGCACAGCCAAGGATTAGGCAGGTGACCGGTGCACCAGACCAGGGCACTTTCCAGACTCCAGCCTCACTGCCACCCTCGATTGTGTGGATCTCCACAGGGTCAATGGATCCCAACTGGAATTTGCGGACAGGGCATTGAGAAGGAACGGGAGGTCGGAAGACGGGCAAAGTGGGAGACTCAGAAACAGGAGGGGCAAGGGCAGGTGTGGTCACAGGGTCACCAGGATGCCCAAGGGCAGCACCAGAAACGGGAGTAAGACAAGGAAGCATGCTGGGTCCAGAGAGGAAGCTTGATTCAGCTTATTGATGAGCCAGTCTTTATAGTAACTAATTTCCGTATAAACTCCAGGAATTCCTTTTCGACCACAGCCGAAGCCCCAGCTCACAATCCCCACTTGCATCCAGGTGTGGTTAAATTCACAGACCAGGGGTCCCCCAGAATCCCCCTGGAGAAAGAGACAGAAACAAACTGCAGCAATGAAGGAGGATCCACATCAGAGAGGACAGAGTGCCCTGCAAGGCCCTGGGGGCAGGCACACCAGGGCTTCCCCTGGTACCCCACAGGGCCCTGGGGAATGTGAGACCTGATGATTGACATTTTTTTAACAACAACAAAAAATTGTTTACAAACAAAAAAGAACATGTACACAATCAGAAAAAAATGAGTCAAGTGCTTACCAAGTACATTGCCTGTCACACAGAGAAATCAAAAACAAAAACAAAAACCCCAAACGCATCGCCGTTGCGTCGCTTCCAACTCATAGCGACCCCGTAAGACAGAGTAAAACTGCCCCATAGGGTTTCCAAGGAGCGGCTGATAGATTTGAACTGCTGAACTTTTGGTTAGCAGCTGAGCTCTTAACCACTGCGCCACCAGGGCACAAAAAAATGGATCTTGTATTGTTCGTATTACTGCCCATATCTCCCTATTCCCCTCTCCAGGCAGCATCGGCAGCTCTCTCCAGAAGGTCAGGTCAGGCCAGCCCAGGAGAGTCTTGGTGGCTTGTCCCCAGGAGTCCCCTTAACTTGAAGAAACAGTGAATGGTGGGCTGTCAAATACCCCAGGCCCTACTGTCTCGGGATGAGGAAACTGGGAGGGGACAATTGAAATGCAGGAATGGCAAGGGGCCCATAAACTGACCTGACAGGAATCCTTCCCATGGTCATTATAGCCACAGAGAACCCCTTCTGTGACGAATTGCGAAGAGCTTGCCATCCTATCCTGGAGAATCTGATTACATTTCTCATAGCGAATAATGCTTAGCTCAGCCTCCTGAAGTATAAGAGATGGCCTGTCCGATTGATCTGCAGAGAACTTAGCAGTGAGTGGATCTGTATAAGTGGGACAGAAGCCCCCAGCACCCACTCTGGGTCTTGAAACAGTGCATTCACACACAGACACCCCTTAGAGGCAGGCAGGGCAGTGGCTATGGTCCCCATGTGACACAAGAGGACACTGAGGCCCAAGGTTGGCATGGGGAGAGGAGGAGGTAAGAAGTAAAACCAAGCCAGGAGAAGGCAGAATAGGTCAGAACCAGGCCTCTGTCACCGTGAGTAGCAGTAGCAATAGTGACAGGGGGCCTGTGCATCAGTGAAGCGTCTTTACTTTTCAGAGCAGGATGACAGACTCTAGGACAGGTCGCGCCCCAAAGCTACAAAATCCAGCTTCTGCCCAGGGTAGCAGGCCCGACAGACTCACGAACAGGGGCCCTCTGCCTCCACCCACACCCCCAGGGAGAGGATGCTCCCCACCCACCAAGGCAGGTACCTCCAGTGAGGGGCAGCTCTGACTGGCAGACAGCTCGTCACCCCCTGAGCTGAAATCCACCCTGAAGAGAATCCCACCATTCCTGGTACCCAGCCCCCGGGCCCTGACATTCCAATAGATATTTATAACACAGTTGTGAAATTACTCCCTGGCAGTATCTTCTCACCCCACCCCTCTTACCCACCTGCTAGAAAATCTGCCTCCCTGGCCCTCTTCCTCCCCCACTTTAGCTTGCGGGCCAACCCAGGGCACAAAGCAGCCTCTTCCCTGGCTTGGGTTTGCTATAGCCCTGCTTCACAGCTCACTACCTTCTTGTAGTTTGCCCCATCCAGTCACCCAGCACTCCCTATCAGCTTGCACCAGGAAAGTCTTTTCAGGGAGGCACACAGGCTGGATGTGCGAGGAGTAATTCACAGGGAATTGGAGCAGAGCAAGGGCAATATCGTTCACGATTCTTCCAACAGCATTAAAATCTTTGTGGATTAGGATGTCTTGTACTGGGACAATGACTGCCATTCTTGATTTATGATGCAGGTGTATGTCTCCGAGCTTCGCCGTGTATTCCAAATGGCTGCAGGGAGAATCTGGAGGTCTACACTCCATTTTCACACTAGCCAGGTGCTTCCCAGCCCGGTCCCATCCTCCCATGAGAGATACGCAGCCACCTCCCTCCCTCTAAACCATCTTCTTCCCCAGATCCCTGACCATTCTAGACCCGTGGTTCTCCAAGTGCGGTCGCCTGACCAGCAGCATCAACATCACCTGGGAACCTGTTAGAAATGCAAATTCTCAAGTCCTACCCATGACCTACTGAATCAAAGACTTCGGAGGCTGGACACAGGCAATCTGTGTTTTAACAAGCCCTGCAGGTATTTCTGATGCTCATTAAAGTTTGAGAACCACTGATGCAGCCAAATCGTTCTACTACATTCTATTCCCTTTAAATATCCCTCCTTGTAAATCTTAGCCCACACGCTGTCTCCCAACTGGCATTTCTCCCTCTTCTTGCCACTTAGCTTAAAGGTTAATCAACAGTGGCTTTGAACCTGATTGTGGGTCTTGACTTTCTAGGCTACCATGGGCTCTAACATCGCCTCCCTCAGAGTAGGGCCTGTGACCCCCTTTTATTCAGATAAGGAAAAGGAAGAACATGGAGGGATACGGAATTATCTCCAAGTCACACAGACTGACCAGGAGCTCAAACCCTGAGCCCCAAACACTCACCCAAATATGCAGTGGGCAGCTGTTAGCACCCAACGATGGCTGATGAGGGAGCCTCCGCATAAATGTACGTTATTAATCTGCAGGCTCACCTGCCAGGGCCACTTCTTCTCTGCAGCGGGTAGTCCACCAACTACCCTCATAGTCGGATGGCCACATCCTGGAGCAGGTCAGTGAAGGGAGGGGGCTGAAAGTAAAGTCTCTGCTCCCCACCACCACCACCACCACCAGGATTGCCCAGGCAGAGCAAGGAATCCTCCGAATCCCCAGAGCAGGGCCCTGGCCCTTCAGACCCCAGGACAAGTCAGAGTGGGGCAGGCTTCCAGGAAAGTATGGTGTCCCCCTGAGACCCTCCTCTTCCATCACCCTCAAACCAGGCAGGTTCTTCCGGCAGGGCCTGGCCCAGAAACATCACCTGGAGTAAATACTGGTGCCGGTGCATCCAATGTTGCCGACCGTCTGCCTGGGGTTGACAAGGCCCTGTAGAAGTCACCTGGGGTAACCGACAACAAAGAGGGGTCGCCCGCGTTCCCACTGGATCCAGGGACCTCCAAGGATGGCGGAGCCCCGACAGGTGGCGGGTTCTGCCGGCTCGCTCCAGGGTGCGGGCGGCTGCCTCCCGAGGGGAGAGGGGGGCGGGCGCCCGGCTCTGACCCGCCCCGCGCCCCCTCAGCGCCCGCCCGGGCCTCGCTCAGCCGGGGCTGAAGGAGCAGGAGCAGAACGAGCAGAGCCAGGGGGCTGCCGCCGCCGCCGCTGAGGGGGCGGCCCGGGGACGCCATGGGCACCTCCAGGAGCTCGGGCCTTCTCGTGGCGCCCCCTCGCGGCCGCCCCTGCGCTCGGTTCTGGCGGGAAACCCGGACGGGGCGGGGTGCCCCGCGGGGTCGAAGGGGCGGGCCGGCAGGGCTGGGGTGGGGAGTCGCGACTTTCAGGAGTCTTCCCTCCTCTCAGCTCTGCATGGACTCACTATTGGGGCGACTCCTCGCCAGTCAGCATCCCCGGGCCTGGGGCCCCAGCCCCACAGCAGCTTCCTAGCGGGTGCCGCCCGACCACCACCACCGGTTGTTCACACAGAGATGCGTCCACACCTCCCTGCTACACCGCAGAGCTTCCCCGGGTTCAAATTTGCTGTTGTTAGGTGCCGTCAAGCGGTTCTGACTCATAGCGACCCCAGTACAAGAGAACAAAACACTGCCCGGTCCTATCCCATTCTCACAATCGTTGTTATGTTTGAGCCCATTGTTGCAGCCGCTGTGTCAATCCATCTCGTTGAGGGTCCTCCTGTTTTCACTGACCCTCTACTTTACCAAGCATGGTGTCCTTCTCCAGGAACCAGCCCCTCCTGTTAACATGTCCAAAGTACGTGAGAGAAGATTTGCCATCCACGCTTCTAAGGAGCATTCTGGCTGTGTTTCTTCCAAGACAGATCAGGGCCAGGCATTTCTCAGCACCTCCTTTCCCTACTACTTTGCAATAATAATTAAAACCCCTTAGCATGAATGTTGCACTTATTACTAGCCACCCCATTACAGATGATAGTGCTACCTTTTTAAAAATCAACGTCCACATGAAAAGATGTTCATCATTAACTATTAGGAAAATGCAAATTAAAACCACAATGACATCACTACCTGCCTATCAAAATAGCTAAAATAAACAATAGTGACAACACCAAATGCTGGCAGATGCCGAGAAATACACATACATTGCTGGTGGGAATGTAAAATATTCTAGCTATTCTGGAAAACAGATTGGCGGTTTCTTATAAGACTAAATATTCAATTACCAAATGACCCAACAATTGCACTCCTGATCAGTTATCCCAGAGAAATGAAGATTTATGCACCAAGAAAAAAAACTGTACAAAAGTTTATAGTAGCTATATTCATAATAGCTGACATCTGGCAACAACCTTGTGGTAGAATAATGGCCTCCCAAAGATATCCAGGTCCTAATCCCAAGGACGTGTGAATGTGTTAACTTCATAAGGCAAAAGAAATGTGATTAAGTTAAGGATTTTGAGATGGGGAAATTATCCTGAATTACCTAGGTGGGCCCAATGTAATCACAGGGTCCTTATAAGAGGGAGGTAGTGGGTTCAGAGTCAGGAGATGGGACCACAGAAGCAGAGGTCAGAGAGAGGTACTTGAAGATGCTATACTACTGGTTTTGAAGATGGAGGAAGGGCCCCAAGCCAAGGAATGCAGGCGGCCTCTAGAAGCTGGAAATGGCAAGGTAACAGATTCTTCCCTAGAGCCTCCAGCAGGAACCCAGCCCTGCCAACATCTTGATTTTAAGACTTCAGCTCTCCAGAACTGTAAGATAATAAATTTGTGTTGTTTTAAGCCACTAAATTTGTGGTAAATTTGTGGTAATTTCTCACAGTAGCAATAGAAAACTAATACAAACCCAGATGTTTTTCAGTGGGTGAATGGTTAAACTGTGGTGCATATATACCATGGAATATTACGCAGCAATAAAAAGAATGAACTATTAATACACACAACAACTCGGATGAATCAACAGGGAATGATGCTGAGTTAAAAAAAAAAAAAAATTCCAATACATTACATGCTGTATGGCTCCACTTTTGAAAAGACAAAATTTTAAAAATGAAGAACAGATCAGAGATCACCCATAGTTAGGGATATAAGTGTGGTTTTAAAAGAACAATACAAGGGATCCTGCAGTGAGGGAACTGTTCTGTATCTTGACTATGGTGGTGGATACGTAAACTTATGCATGTGATAAAATGGTATAGAACTAAATACACACTCATACCTTCTCACAGTACAGGTAAAACTGGAGAAACCTGAATAAGATAGGCGAAAGGCATCTATGTCAATAGCCTGGTTGTGATATTGTACTATGATCGCATCTCTCTATATTATTTCTACAAGTGCATGTGAATCTACAACTATCTCAAACTAAAAGGCTTAATTAAAAAAAAAAACACACCCAATTACAAAGCATTAATAAGATAGATTTTGCACATGGTATTGTTATTGTCCAATCTTGATCACAGAATCTCGACTTTAAAAGCTAAGCATGGTCTACTTGTTATAAGTATATAGCAATAGATTATTATTACAAAAGCAAGTTATTTTCCTTGTGAAAAAATAAGAAAAAACAGATAAGCAACAAAGGGAGAATTCTCATTACCTTGATAACTGGACACGTGTTTTTGGAGATCACTTTTTCATATAGCAAGATATCCTGTCAACAAATATATTTTTAAAAATTTATAGGCAGTCCCCGGGTTAGGAACATCCGACTTACACACAACCCGTAGCTACAAACCAACCCCCACAAAGCCTATTATATTAAAGATTTGAGGTATATACAATAGTTTGTAATAACAAACAGGTACTGCTTTGTTATGTGCATCAAAACATTATTATTATTATCACTATATTATTATGTTAAATATGTCTTAGTGTACCTGCTAGTGTTTCTTTAATGTTTTTTATGCACAGAAAGGTACACTATATACTACTGTATGTACTAGGACAAACATTTGACTAACTGGCATTAGATACAAACCATACCTAACTGTTCTGACTTAAGTACAAATTCGACTTAACGACAGACTTAGGAACGGAATTCATTCATAATCCAGGACTACCCATGCACGCTAAAAAAATCAACATCAAGTCCAATTTGCCATCTTTTCCAGTCATCTTTAGGTGTGACTGCTCCAACCTTTGCTTATATTAAAACTTACTAGAATGCTCCTTTTGAAGTCATTCTAAATTCTCTCCTTGAAGAAGAAGCATCCTTCAATGCAATCTGACTTCAACATCCAAGTTCTAGACCTCAGGCCGGGTCCAGGCAACATTTCTCACCATCTCTGCTGTTATTCCACCTCTGCAGTTGGTGAATTCTATGCAATTACAGCCTTATTAAAGAACAGTCTTGCTTTGTTTTTCAGCCACCAGAACCATATGGGACGTTATAATATCTATTTCATAGGTGATAAACATATTGACCAATAATTGCAATACAGTATAATAAGTTTCCTAAATGAAAGGTATATTAGCTATCTTTTGGAAGCTATTTTTTAAGCAACCATCAACATTTAAAATATCCTCTGATATAGCAGTTCTGCTGGTAATTTATTCTATACCCAAAAAATCAAAGCAGTTGCCATTTAGCCAATTCTGACTCGTGTTGACCCCATGTGTTTCAAAGCAGAGCTTCCCTCCATAGGGTTCTCAATGGCTGTGATCTTTCAGAAGTAGATTGCCAGGATTTTCTTCCAAAGTTTAGATATTCTTTAAGAAAACATGTCAAGTATACCAAAGTACATACATTCAAGGAGGCCCCTTGTAGAAACCATTTGTGATAGCAAAACACCACATTGTTGTCGTTAGGTGCAGTCGAGTCGGTTCCGATTCATAGCAACCCTATGTACAACAGAACGAAACATTGCCCTGTCCTGCACCATCCTCACAATCATTGCTATGCTTGAGCCCATAGTTGCAGCCACTGTGTCAATCCATCTCGTTGAGGGTCTTCCTCTTTTTCACTGACCCTCTACGTTACTAAGCATGACGTTCTTCTCCAGGTATTCGTCCCTCCTGATAAGGAAGTCTCGCCATCTTCATTTCTATGGAGCATTCTGGCTGTACTTATTCCAAGACAAATTTGTTCTCTCTTCTGGCAGTCCGTGGTATATTCAATACCCTTCGCCAAAACCATAATTAAAAAGCATCAATTCTTCTTCAGTCTTCCTTATTCATTGCCCAGCTTTTGCATGCATGTGAGACAATTGAAAATAGCATGGCTTGGGTCAGGCGCACCTTAGTCCTCAAAGTGACATCTTTGCTTTTTAACACTTTAAAGAGATCTTTTGCAGCAGATTTACCCAATGTAATGTTTCATTTGATTTCTTGACTGCTGCTTCCATGGGCATTTGATTGTGGATCTAAGTAAAATGAAATCCTTGACAACTTCAATCTTTTCTCTGTTTATCATTATGTTGCTTATTGGTCCAGTTGTGAGGATTTTTGTTTTCTTTATGTTGAGGTGTAATCCATACTGAAGGCTCTGGTCTTTGATCTTCTTCAGTAAGTGCTCCAAGCCCTCTTCACTTTCAGCAAGCAAGGTGTGTCAACTGCATATCGAAGGCTGTTAATGAGTCTTAACAACCTGCGATATGGATATGACATAAACAACATAAATTGTAATCAATGAAGGACAAATTATAAGGGAATGTCTTCATGCTCATGGGGTGGGGAATGATTTCTTAAACAAGATACAAAGGTACTGACTGTACAGAGAAAGATTAGCAAATGTGACTACTTTTGAATTAAGAATTTGTATTGATCAAAAGACACCATAAAAATTTGTGGAAAGCCACATAGGGGAGTAGGAGATATTTGATACACGCATAACCAACCAAGAAGCAGTATGCAGAATATAGAAAGAACTCCTGAAAATCACGTGGAAAATGGGAGTTATCTCGAAGGCACTTCACAAAAAAGGAAATCCACGTAAGTGGCAATAAATGTGGCAAAGAAAGACTCAGTGGTGGAGGCATTTAGAAAAAGAGACGTTTCCTCGCAGAGTGCAAAAAGGTCAGACCCCCGAAGGAGGGGTTCATCAAACTAAAAACACAACAAGTGTTTAAAGGAAAACCCCACAAGATTACCAAGACCACCATTTTAAGTTCTTCTGTTTTCGTGCCGAGAAAACAGCAGTGTTCTCACATGATTATCATATTCACAAAGGTCATAACATATCTTTAGACATTTAGGATAGTAAAATCAAAAGATAAAAGCATTTTTGTAATGGAGTCCAGGCTTATAGGGATATTCAAAGTTGTATTATTTTTAGATCAGAAGGAGATAGGATGCCCCTGTTAATTTGGTTTTATTTCTAGGGGCAACGTATTTTTTAATCCTGATGGAATCCTTGTGGTGCAGTAATTAAGCACTATGGCCGCTAACCAAAAGGTCTGCAGTTCAAATCCACCAGCCACTCCTTGGAAACCCTATGGGGCAGTTTTGTCCTATAGGGTCACTATGAGTCAAAATCAACTGGATGGCAACAGGTTTGGCTTGGTTTTTGGTGCTATGTAAGGAGCCCTTGGGGCACAGATGTTAAGCATTTGGCTGTTAACCAAAAGGTCAGCTATTCGAACTCAGTAGCCTCTCCGTGGGATAAAGATGTGGCAGTCTGCTTCTGTAAAGATTACAGCCTTGGAAACCCTATGAGGCAGTTCTACTCTATTCTATAGGGTCCCTATGAGTCAGAATCGACTTGACAGCACACAATAACAACCTTGTAGTGAAGTTCCTTCCATTAAAGGAAATTTCTCAACATGAGTTACTTAGCAATGTTCTGATTCTGTACTATTAGTTCAATATTTGTGTTATTCAACCAATTTATTTGCATAGGAATAACAGAAGGTGTTGTTTAATACATAAAGACCTCTTTGGTAGACTGCAGTGGCCCCTACCAAGAGATGGAGTCAGGTTGTGATACAAGCAACCTTGTCACTTAGCCCGTATGACCTGGAAAATTCCATGGTGCTAGAGTTTTCTGTGGTGAATAAAAATGCCCTATGAAGTCTCTGATACGCCCTAATTAAAGTCACAATGTAGATCCCTACGGTTCTGGAGCAAGATCATACTGTCTGTAGCAAAGAAACTGAATACTATTTGAAAGACAACTGCTGGCACACTAAACCAAACTCATTGCTGTGAAATCGATTCTGACTCATAGTAAACCTACAGAGCAGAGTAGAATTGCCTCATAGGGTTTCCAAGGCTGAAATCTTTTACGGAAGCAGACTGCCACATCTTTCTCCTGTGGAGAGTGGCTGGTGGTTTCAAACCGCCGACACTTTGGTTAGCAGCTAAGCACTCAACCACTGCTCTGCCAGGTCTCAACTTGGCACACTACTGAACCCTAAAAAGAAACTAAGTGCCTGACCACAGGACTTTAAATGACTATGAAACTGGAGCTTCCTATCATAAGCTGGATATTCAGTCAAACTCATCAAGTCATAAATTCAGATGGACAAAACAGCGATATATCATTCAATGGAAGTGATACATTTGGAATTGGATCACGGCAGGTATTTAAGACAAGTAAGTTACACAATGAGATGGTCTAGACCACCATGTCACCTACTTGTGTGGCACTGACACTTCTCCCTCAGCTAACAGCATTGTGAGGATTGTCCTATGAACAATTGATGAAGGAAGAGAAAACCTGGACCTGGTTCCCAGATGGGTTCAACATGCTGGTGGCAGCTGAAAATAGACTCTTGTTGAGTCCCATTCAGGAGTGGCCCTCAAAAATAGTGAGAAAGTGAAATCTTGTGTGTAGAGCTTCAAATAGTACACCTGGTCATCAACTTGGTGTAAAGGGAGAAGTGTCTTAGGTAAGACTATCTATAGACTCCTAGGCAGAGATGTATCTCTTGTCTGGTTGATCAGAGGCTTGGAAGGAGCAAAATTTTAAGATCTGGAGAAGAAGGACATAGATGCACCTATAGGACTGAAACAAAGCATATTTTTCTATCCCATGTCAATGCCCACTAATGAGCATCCACTGTAGAGGAGGCTTTCAACAACCAGGTAGATTGGATGACTCCTCTAGTAGAGATCAGTCAGGTTTTGTCCTTCTCAACTTCGGTGCTT
The DNA here is from genome assembly GCA_030035585.1 of Dugong dugon. Classification (NCBI taxonomy): domain Eukaryota; kingdom Metazoa; phylum Chordata; class Mammalia; order Sirenia; family Dugongidae; genus Dugong; species Dugong dugon. The sequence continues at coordinate 20,655,358 of CM057481.1, read as the reverse complement.
GCACATTGTGCCCATGAAAAGAGTAGTTGTCTTGGTAGAATTGGAAGAAACTCATTCACCCAATAAAACAACATGGACTCCCTCTTACCAAACATGATCTAGCTACTACTGTTGCTGAAGGTCCAATCTGTCAACATCAGTGATCAACGATAAACCCCTGATATACTATATCCATGGTGGAGACCAACCAGCTATTTGGTGGCAAGATGATTATATCAACCTCCTTCCACTCTAGAGGGCCAGTAATTCGTCCTTACCAGGATTAATACATATTCTAAATATTGGTTTGCCTTCTCTGCCTATAATGCCTTTGCCAGCACCACTATCAGAAGACCCATGGAGAGTCTATATATCATCATGGGATCCTGCACAACACTGTCTCAAACCTAGGGACCTGCTTTTTGGCAAATAAGATGCAATGGTGGGCACGTGACTACAAGATCCACTGGACCTATCATAAACTGCATTAAACAGAAGATGGAGGCCTGGTCAAATATTGGAATGGCCTCTGTGTTAGTTTTTCTCTGCTGTGTAACAAATTACCACAAACTTAGTGGCTTAAAACAACACACATTTATTATCTCACAGTTTCTGTAGGTCAGGAGTCCAGGCAAAGCTTACCTGGGTCTTCTGCCAGGCAGTGCAGTGGTTAAGCACTCGGCCCCACACGTCTGTCAGTTTGTCTTACTGTGGTGGCTTGTGTGTTGCTGTGATGCTGGCAGCAAAGACACTGGTATTTCTAATACCAGCATGGTCACCCATTATGGACAAGTTTCAGCTGAGCTTCCAGACTAAGACAGACTAGGAAGAATGACCTGGTGGTCTACTTCTGAAAAAATTAGCCAGTGAAAACGTTATGAATAACAGGGGAAGATTGTCTGACATAGTACCAGAAGATGAGCCTCTCAGGTTGGAAGGCACTCAAAATACAACTGGGGAAGAGCTGCCTCCTCAAAGTAGAGTCGACCTTAATGACGTGGATGGAATCAAGCTCTCAGGACCTTCATTTGCTGATGTGGCACTACTCGAAATGGGAAGAAACAGCTGCAAACATCCATTAATAGTAGAAATGTGAAATGTACGAAGTATGAATCTAGGAAAACTGGACGTCTTTAAGAATGAAATGGAACACATATACATTGATATCCTAGGCATTAGTGAGCTGAAATGGACTGGTATTGGCCATTTTGAATCAGAAAATCATATGGTCTACTGTGCCAGGAATGACAAACTGAAGAGGAATGGTGTTAACATTCATTGTTAGAAAGAACATTTCCAGATCTATCCTGAAGTACGATGCAATGCTGCCAGTGATAAGATGATATCCACAGGCCTACAAGGAAGAGCAGTGTCATGGATTGAATTGTGTCCCCCCAAAAAAATGTGTGTAGCACCTTGGCTAGGTCATGATTCCCAGTATTGTATGATTGTGTTATCTGATGTGATTTCCTTATGTGTTGTAAACTCTACCACTATGATGAGATTATATGTGATCTCCTCATGTGTTGTAAGTTCTATCACTGTGATGAGTTTATACTGATGTGGTTGACAAGATTAGTGTCTTAATGCAATCTCTTTTGAGATATGAAAGAGAGAAGGGAGCAGAGATACATGGGAACCTCATACCACCAAGAAAGCAGTGCTGGGAGCAGAGCGTGTCCTTTGGGCCTGAGGTTCCTGTGCAGAGAAGCTCCCAGACCAAAGGAAGATTGATGACACAGACCTTCCTCCAGAGCCAATGGAGAAAGCGTTCCCCTGGAGCTGATGCTCTGAATTTGGACTTGTAGCCTACTGGACTGTGAGAGAATAAATTTCTCTTTGTAAAGCCATCCACTTGTGGTATTTCTGTTGGAGCGGCACTAGATGACTGAGACAACCAGTTAGTACAACTATTATTCAAATTTATGCACAAACCACTAATGCCAAACATGAAGAAATTGAAGGTTTTTACTAACTTCTGCAGTCTGAAATTGATCAAACACTCAATCAAAATGCATTGATAATTTTTGGTCATTGGAATTTGACAGTTAGAAACAAAGAAGAAGGAACAGTAGTTAGAAAACATAGCCTTCGTGATAGAAATGATGCCAGAGACCACATGACAGAATTTTGCAAGACCAACGACTTCTTCATTGCAAATACCTTTTTCAGCAACATAAACTGCAACTATACACATGGACCTTGCCAAATGGAACACACAGGAATCAAATTGACTACATCTGTGCAGAGACAATGGAAAAGAAAAAGGCCAGGGGCCAACTGTGGAATAGAACATCAATTACTCATATGCAAGTTCAAGCTGAAGCTGAAGGAAATTAGAACAAGTCCATGAGAGCCAAAATATGACCTTGAGTATATTCCACCAGAATTTAGAGACCATCTCAAGAATAGATTTGACATGCTGAACACTAATGACCAAAGACCAGATGAGTAGTAGAATGATCTCAAAGACATCATACTTGAAGAAATCAAGAGGTCATTAAAAAGACAGGAAAGAAAGAAAAGACCAAAGTGGATGTCAGAAGAGACTGAAACTTGCTCTTGAACATAGAGTAGCTACAGTGAAAGGAAGAAATGGTGAAGTAAAATACCAGAACAGAAGATTTCAAAGGCTGGCTCAAGAAGACAAAAACCAAACTCTCTGCCATCGAGTCGACTTTGACTCATAGCGACCCTATACTACAGTATAGAATTGCACTGTAGGGTTTCCAAGGAGTGGCTGATGGATTCGAACTGTCAACTTTTTGGTTAGCAGCCAAGCTCTTTAACTACTGTGCCACCAGGGCTGCCAAGAAAACAAAATAAAGTATTAATAATGAAATGTGTGAAGACCTAGAGTTAGAAAACCATAAGCAAAGAACACATTCACCGTTTCTCAAGCTGAAAGAACTGAAGAAAAAATTCAAGCCTCAAATTGCCACATTGAAGGATTCTACAGGGAAAATATTAAGTGATGCAGGAAGTATCAAAAGAAGACGGAAGGAATACAGAGTCAATGGACCAAAAGAATTGGTTGACATTCAACCATTTCAGGAGGTAGCATATGATCAAGAACCAATGGCACTGAAAGAAGAAGTCCAAGCTGCACTGAAGGCATTAGCGACAAACAAGGCATCATGAGTTGATGGAATACCAATTGAGATGTTTCAACAAATGGATGCAGCACTGGAAGCTCTCACTTGTCTATGCCAAGAAATTTGGAAGACAGCTACCTGGCCAACTGACTGGAAGAGATCTATATTTGTGCCCATTCCAAAGAAAGATAATCCAACAGAATGCAGAAATTATCAAACCGTACTGTTAATATCACACACAACTAAAATTTTGCTGAAGATCATTGAAAAGCATTTACAGCAATACCTCAACAGGGAACTGCCAGAAATTCAAGCCAGATTCAGAAGAGGACATGGAATGAGGGATATCATTCCTGATGTCAGATGGATCTTGGCTGAAAGCAGAGAATACCAGAAAGATGTTTACCTGTGTTTTATTGACAATGCAAAGACATTCGACTGTGTGGATCATAACAAATTATGGATAACATTACAAAGATTGGGACTTGTACATAGACCAAGAGACAGTCATTTGAATAGAACAAGGGGATACTGTGCAGTTTAAAATCAGGAAAGGTGTGTGTCAGAGTTGTATCTTTCACCATACTTATTCAATCTGTATGCTGAGCAGACAATCTGAGAAGGTGGACTATAGGAAGAAGAACTGGCATCAGGATTGGAGGAAGACTCAATAACAACCTGTGATATGCAGATGACACAACCTTGCTTGATGAAAGTGAAGAAGACTTGAGGCACTTACTGATGAAAATCAAAGACTACAGTCTTCAGTATGGATTAACTTTAACATAAGAAAACAAAAATTCTCACAACTGGACAAATAAGCAACATCATGATAAATGCAGAAAAGATTGAAGTTGTCAAAGATTTCATTTAATTGGATCCACATTCAACGCCCATGGAAGCAGCAGTCAAGAAATCAAATGACGTGTTGCTTTGGGCAAATCTGCTGCAAAAGACCTCTTTAAAGTGTTAAAAAGTAAAGATGTCACTTTAAGAACTGAGGTACACCTGGCCCAAGCCATGGTATTTTCAGTCACCTCATATGCATGAGAAAGCTGGACGATGAATGAAGAATTGATGCCTTTGAATTACGGTGTTGGAGAAGAATACTGAATACACCATGGACTGCCAGAAGAACAAACAAATCTGTCTTGGAAGAAATACAGGCAGAATGCTCCTTGGAAACAAGGATGGCAAGACTTCTTCTCACATATTTTGGGCACGTTATTAGAAAGGACCAGTCCCTGAAGAAGGACATCATGCTTGGTAAAATCGAGGGTCAGTGAAAGAGAGGAAGATCCTCAACAAGATGGATTGACACAGTGGCTGCAACAATGGGCTCAAGCATAGCAATTGTCAGGATGCTGCAGGACCGGGCAGTGTTTCGTTCTGTTGTACAAAGGGTCACTATGAGTCGAAACCACCTCAATTGCATATAACAACACGACAACAACAACTAACCAAAAGGTCAACGGTTCAAACCCACTAGCCGTTCCTCAGGAAAAAGATGTCACAGTTCACTTTCCTAAAGACTACAGCCTTGGAAACCTTATGGGGCAGCTCTACTCTGTCCTATAGGGTCACTATGAGTCGGAATCAACTCATTGGCAATGAGTTTGGTTTTGGTTTGGGCAGCCAGGCTTCAATCAAGACATTAGCCAGTGTTGGGCTCTCACTGGGAGGCTTGACTGGGGAAGGCTTCACTTCCAAGCTCACTCAGGTTGTTGCTTAAATTCATTTCCTTGTGGATGTATGACTCATGACAGCTTGCTTCTTCAAAGCCAGCAAGGGGAGCAAGAGTCAAGAGTGAGTCTGATAGCAAGAGGGAGTCTTATATATCACAATGAGTGACATCCCACTCACAGAGGGGAAAAAAAAAAGCCAGACTCACTTTTAAAATGTCCTTAATGGAGAAGTAAAAATTAATAATTTTATGAAGTATTGACCCCTTGTTGTTGTTGTTAAGTGCCTTTGAGTCGGTTCTGACTCAGCGACACTATGTACAACAGAATAAAACACAGCTCAGCCCTGCGCCATCCTCACAATTGTTGTTATGTTTGAGCCCATGTTGCAGCCACTGTGCCAATCCATCTTGCTGAGGGTCTTCCTCTTTTTCACTGACCCTCTGCTTTAACAAGCATGATGTCCTTCTCCGGGGACTGATCCCTCCTGATAACATGTCCAAAGTATGTGAGACTTAGTCTCGCCATCCTTGCTTCTAAGGAGCATTCTGACTGTACTTCTTCCAAGAAAGATTTGTTCATTCTTTTGGCAGTCCATGGAACATTCAATATCCTTCACCAACACCATAATTCAAAGGCATCAATTGTTCTTGTCTTCTTTATTCATCTTCCAGCTTTTGCATGCATGCCCCCTTAGTCCACATCTATTTAAGATTGTGTGATGAAATGGGAAGTATGGGACTAATGGCCCACAGCTACCGCAACCTCCACCAGACTGAGTGCAGCACAACTAGATGGTGCCCGACTACCACCACTGACTGCTCTGACAGGGATCACAATAGAGGGTCCCAGACAGAGCTGGAAAAAAATGAATAACGAAATTCAAACTCTCAAAAAAAAGACCAAACTTACTGGTCTGACAGAGACTGGAGAAACCCTGAGACTGTGGCCACCAGACATCCATTTAGCTCAGCACTGAAGTCACTCCTGAGGTTCACCTTTCAGCCAAAGATTAGACAGGCCCATAAAACAAACAATAACACACGTAGTTCAACCATGTATACAAGACTAAATGGGCACACAAGCCCAGGGACAAGGAGGAGAAGGCAGGAGGGGACAGGAAAGCTGGACGAATGGAAGTGGGGAACCCAAGACTGAGAAGGGAAGACTGTTGACATGTCATGGGGTTGGCAACCAATGTCACAAAGCAATATGCGTATCAATTGTTTAATGAGAAACTAACTTTCTCTGTAAACTTTCACTTAAAGCACAATTAAAAAAGAAAGAAATGGGACCTATGCATAAGACACTTCTACACACAGAAGTATGATATTGACTCGAATAAAATACATGTGCATTTGTTCCAATTGTGGGCTAAACTAGCTGCTTTTATCATGGGACATCATTTTTACTTTAAAAGAATGACTCATAGTCAAAACCTACGGTTATTTAGACTTTAGTATTTGGAAGACATTTTCCCAAAAATAAACAAAGTTAAATTCTGCAGCTCTATTAAGAAAAACAACAGACACCATTTGCAGCCAATGATAAAAATCGAGCTCTCAAGTGAAAGTCTGAATTTTGGAAAATTTGTATTTGCTACCGTGAGATTTCTGATGACGGTGGTGGTAATGTGAATGGATGTGATTTTGATATTATATGATGAAATGTGTCAACATTGGAACTACGTGAACCAATATTTTCCAAAGATTTTAGAAAATTATGCATGGATAAAAGATCCATTCAAAGTGCAAGATAGACTGATGGACAAGATGTTCAAAAAGCTTGAGATTCCACATTACAGCTAACCTTCAAGAACCTGCCACTTGTCAAATTCTGGTGTAGTGTAAAACAATAAAAGAATATCTACAATTATTTGAAAAAACTTAAAATATTCTTCCTTTTTCAACTGCGTATCTGTGTGAGGCCAGATTTTCTTCATACATTTCAGGCAAAACAATAAATTGAATGCTGAAGAGAATGAGAATACAGCTGTCTTCTATTAAGCCTGACATTAAGAAAATTTGAAAAATTGTAAAACAATTCCATGCTTCTCACTAATTTTTTTCTTTTGGAAAATAGTATTTTTTTTCCATATGATGATTTATGTTAACATGCACAAGTTTATTATTTTATTTTTAAATAAACTGTATTTTTAAAATTTGTTTTAATTTCTAATGAAATAAATATTGGTATATATAAAACACATAACCAAGTATCTAGGGTCCCCAAAAAATTTCGAGAATGTCAGATGATCCTAGGGGCTCTGGTGGCACAGTGGTTAAGAGCTCAGGCTGCTAACCAAATGGTTGATGGTTCAAATCCACCAGCCGCTCCTCGGAGACCTTATGGGGCAGTTCTACTCTGTCCTATAGGAATTGACTCCATGACAACAGGTTTGATTTTGTTCTGGTTTTTAAGATGATCCTGAGACCAAAAAGTTTGAGATCTGCTCTATTTTTTGTCCATTTACTATTTCATTGATTTCCATTCATGTCATTATTTCCTTCCTCTGCTTCATTTGGAATAAACTCCTTTTATTTTTCTAGCTTCTTTAATTAAGTAGAAGCTTAGATAATGGATTTAAAATCTTTCTTCTTTTCTAAATAAGTGTTTAAAGTTATAAATTTCCATCTGAGCACTGCTTTAGTGCCATCCCACAAAATTTCATATGTTTTCATTATCGTTCAGCTCAAGATATTTTCTAATTTCATGAAGAAAACTAAAGACACAAGGGAAAGATTACTTCAAAGGACTAACGGACCACAACTACCACGGCCTCCACCAGACTGAGTCCAGTACAACTACGTGGTGCCTGGCTACCACCAGTGACTGCTCTGACAGGGATCACAATAGAGAGTCCTGGACAGAGCTGGAGAAAAATGTAGAACAAATTTTAACTCACAAAAAAAGACCAGACTTACTAATCTGACAGAGACTGGAGAAACCCCAAGAGTGTGGCCTCCCATCTTTCTTTAAAAGTAACTATTGACCATTTGGTCTCATATAAGTGATTTTTTTAAAGGAGCACAGTACTGACGGGTGATATTCATTTTTTTTTTTTTTTTTGAGCCAATTTGTTATTTAGCTACAAGGTGACCTCAGGGGTTAGCTTCAGTTCAAGGTTTAAAGAGTATCTCCATGCAATAGTTTCAGGGAGCCCTCCAGTCTCAATCAGCCCAGTGGGTCTGTTTTTTTGTTTTGGGGTTTTTTTTTTTAGGAATTTGAGATTGTTTCACATTTTTCTCCCATTCTGTCAGGGTCCATCTATTGTGGCCCTGATTAGAAAGGCAGGTAGTGGTAGCCGGGCACCATCTAGTTCTTCTGGTCTCAGGGTAGATGAGGCCATGGTTCATGTAGAGTATTTGTCCTGTAGATTAATTTCTTCTTTGACTCTTTGGTTTCCTTCTTTCACTTTTGCTCCGGACAAGTAAGGACTAATAGCTGTGTCTTAGATATCCACTCGCAAGCTTCTAAGACCCCCAGACACTACTCACAAAACTAGGATGTAGAATATAACTTTATGAACTATATTATACAGTTGACTGAGAAGTCTCGTGAGACTATGGTCCTAAACCTTCAAACCCAGAAATCCAATCCCGCAAAGTATTTGGACTTGTGGTTTCTTTTTGATACACAAGTTGTTTAAAAGTTTGTTGTTTAATTTCCACACGTTTGGAGATTCTCCAGATATTTATTTTATTTCATTGTCATCAAAGAACATATACTTTATTATTGCCATCATTTTACACTTACAGAGACATTTTAGGGTGCAGGATATGGTCTTTCTTGGTAAATGTTCCATGTGTACTTGAAAAGAATGTGTATTATTCAGTTGTTAGATGTTCCTTGTCAACGAAGTCAACTTGTTTAATAGTCTGCTCAAGTCTCCAGTATCCTTAGTGATTCTTTTGTCTACTTGTTCTACCAGTTATTGAGACCAGAGTATTGAAATCTTCAACTATAATTAGGGACTCTTCTATTTTTCCTTTCAATTCTGTCCTTTTTTGCTTCATGGATTTTGAAACTCTGTAATTAAACATATTTATATTTAGGATTGTTATGTCTTCTTGATGAATTGTACCTTTTATCATTACAAAATATCCATCTTTATCTATGGCTATATTCCTTTTCCTGACATCTACTTTTCTGATGTTAATATAACTACTCCAGCTTTCTTATTATTATATTTGCATAGTATATCTTTTTCCTTTTAACCTAACTGTGCATTATATTTAAAGTGCATGTCCTCCCCCAAAACTATTGCCCTGAGGTAATCTTTAAACCTTAAACCAAAAATATTCCCTGAAGTCTTCTTAAAACCAAGCAATAGTTTAGCTTAACTAGTAAAGAATGTCTGCCTTGAGCACTGTGATGTTTTCAGATCTATCTATATGGGATCAAATTGACAACAGCAACTCAAAAGATTAGATAGGAACCTTAGGGGGCATCAAGTTTATGTTAATGGGGGAGGAACAACTCAGAAAAGGAGGGTAAGAATGGTTGTACAACTCAAGGAATGTAATCAATGTCACTGAATTGTACAGGTAGAAATTGTTGAATTGGTGTATGTTTTGAAGTGCATATTCTCAACAGCAACAAAATAAAATGAATTATTTTAAAAATAAATAAATAAAGTGTATTTCCTGTAGACAATGTAATTTTGTTCTTTCTTTATTCCAGGGTGAAAATCTCAGTCTTTTCATTGGATTATTCAGACCATTTACATTTAGTGTAATTATTGATATGATTGAGTTTGTCTACTATTGGTCATTTGTTCTCTAATCTATTTGTTCTTTCTTCCATCTTTCTTCTTTTTCTGACTTATTTTGGATTAACTAAGTCTGACTGCCTTTCTTCCTTTCTTTATCTCTTTCTTTTGGTGGATTCCATTTTATCTCCACAAATGGCTTATTAGATACATCTTTTTGTTCTATTTTTTAGTGGTTGTTATAGTGTTTTCAATATAAATCTTTAATTTATAATAATCTACCTTCAAATAATATTGTAACACTTCAATATCATGTAATTTCTTAAAAAGAAGTTTAAAGATGAAAAGTCTTTAACAAAATCACCATTTCTGGCTTACTTCATTCGTTTGTACAGATCTAAGTCTCTATCTGGTGTTGTTTTCCTTCAACCTAAAGAACTTAAACATTTCTTGAAGTGCAGACCTGTTGGCAAGGAATTCTCTCAGCTTTTGTCCACAAAAGTCTTTATTTCATGTTGGCTTTTGAAAGTATTTTCACTTGTTTTGGAATTCTAGATTTACTTTTCTTTCTTCCAATACCTGAGATGATATTCTGCTATCTTCTGACTTGTTTTGGTTCTGAAGAGAAATCATTCTTATCTTTGTCCCTCTGTATATAATGTATCTTTTTCTCCAGCTGCTTTTAAACAATTCAATTATTATGTTCAGCAGTGTAGTTTTCTTTGTGTTTACCTTGCTTGTTGTTTGTTGTGCTATACTTAGAAAAGTAGGCAAAGAAAGAAATTTGGGAGTTTGGGAGTCTTAGTCCTTTCCTTCTTCCTCACCACTCCTGTAACTACGCAATATACAAGGGCTTGGTAGTTTGCAGCTTGGAATTTTTCTGTTTTGCAACTGGTGACCTACAGGGAAATACAAGGTGCCTCAAAGATAAAGCCAGATTTTAAGGTTCATGCTGTTGGCATATGGGACGAACCTTAAAGGCTACTGAGTGAAGGTATAGCACCTGCATCAAAGCTGTCACGAAGGATAAATACGTGTTGAAGGACAGTCCACCACCAGCATCAAGAAAGTCCTAAATTGTCCTTCAGCTTGGAAGACTGCTTACGGCCTAAATTGAGAGGGTGTAACTCGTTGTGCCTTTAAAGGATTAAGAATTCTGATCTGACAGGAGAAACTAAATACATGCTGAGGATGTTATTAGGCATAAGAGTGGAGCTGAGAAAAATGCTGAACTCTTAGCAACTCGAATTTTTCAAAAAGGCAAAACAACTTTTTTTTTTATCTTTACTCATGGTATGTTATCACTTTTAATTGTAACTGTTTTAATGTAAGTCTTCTGAAATTACCTGTCTTCTGGAAGGTATGACCTTGGATGTGTGTTATTCATGTGCAAATGTATTCATTTTTACTTTTGGGTTTATAATGCCAGTTTTCAGAGTAGTTTTACCAAGTTACACTCCCACCATCAGTGTAGAAGCCCTTATGTTGATCCCCATTCTACCCAACACTTGTTGCCAGAGTTGTCAATTTTTTCCAATGTGGTGGGCATAAAATTATATGTCATTGTGGTTTTGATTTGCATTTCCCTGAAGGTGAGCATATTTTCACATCTTTGTTAGATATTTCTGCTTCCTTTTCTGTGTTTGTTCATACTTCTACCAAATTTTATATTGGGTTGCTTTTAAAATATATTTTGTTTATATATACTAGTCATTTGTTAGTGTGTTCCAAATCTCTTTTTGCGATCTGTGACTTATCTTTTTGCTTTCTTTATTGCATCTTTGTTGAACAAACATTCTTAATTTTTTAATTTTATTGTACTTCAGGTGAAGTCTTACAGAACAAATAGTTTCTCATGAAACAGAAGTACACATGTTGTTTTATGACATTGGTTAACAACCCTACAACATATCAACCCTCTAACTTCTCAACCTTTTTTTTTTTTTTTTTTGGTGAAAATACACATAGCCAAAGATACACCATTTCAAAAATTTCTACATGCACAGTTCAGTGACACTGACTACGCTCTTCCAATTGTGCTGTTATTCTCACTTAAGATGAAGGCTTACAGAACAAAATAGTTTCTCATTTAACAGTTACTACAAATGTTGCCCTATGACAATGGTTAACAATCTCACAACACATCAACAATATCCTTACTCAACCTTGGGTTCCCTATCACCAGCTTCCTTGTCCCCTTCCGCTTTCTGGCCCTTATCACTGGACTCCTGTACCTTGTTAGTTTCATTTGGTTTTACAGGGCTGTCCACTCCCAGGCTGAACAGTGAACCTTGGAGGTAACTTCACCACTGAGCTCAAAGGGTGTCTTAGGGCCATACTCTAGAGGTTTCTCCAGTCTCCTTTAGGCCAGTAAATCTGGTCTTTTTTTTGTGAGTTAGAATTATGCTGTACATACTTCTCCAGCTCTGTCCAGAACCCTCTGTTGTGATCCTGGTCAGAGCAGTCAGTGGTGGTAGCTGGGCACCATCTAGCTGTACTGGACTCAGTCCGGTGGAGGCCTTGGTAGCTGTGGACAATTAGTCCTTTGGACTAGTCTTTTCCTTGATTCCTGTTCTCTTCATTCTGCCTTGCTCCCGAAAGGATGAGACCAGTGGGGTATCTTAGATGGCCACTCACAGGCTTTTAAGACCCCAGACCTTACTCACCAAGGTAGAATGTAGAGCATGTCTTTATGAGCTGTGTCATGCCAACTGAGCTAGATGTTCCCCAAGACCATGGTATCCAGAGCCCTCCGCCCAGCAATTCAGTCCCTCAGGGAGTTTGGATGTATCTATGGGGCTTCCATGACCTTTCCTTGTACAAGTTGTGCTACTTTCTCCTGTATTGTGTACTGTCTCACCCTTCACCCAAGATACCACTTATCTATTGTCTATTTAGTTCCCCCCACCCCCACCCCTCCCATCCTTGGTAACCAACAAAGATTGTTACATTTTGTGTGTGAACTTTTTTATGGGTTTTTACAATAGAGGTCTCATACAATATTTGTCCTTTTGTGATTGACTTATTTCACTCAGCATAATGTCCTCCAGTTTCATCCATGTTATGAGATGCTTCACAGATTCATCGTTGTTCTTTCTCGTTGCATAGTACTCCATTGTGTGTACGTACCATAGTTTGTTTATCCATTCATCTGTTTATGGGCATCTAGGTTGTTTCCATCGTTTTGCTATTGTGAACAATGCCACCATGAACATAGGTGTGCATACGTCTATTCAAGTGATGACTCTTATTTCTCTAGGATATATTGCTAGGAGTGGGATTGCTGGATCGAATGGTATGTCTATTTCTAGCTTTCTGAGGAAGCGCCATATCATTTTCCAAAATGGTTGTATCATTTTGCATTCCCACCAGCAGTGCATAAGTGTTCCAATCTCCCCGCAGCCCCTCCAACATTTGTTAATTCCAGTGTTTTTGATTCGTGCCAGTAATGCTGGGGTGAGATGGTATCTCATTGAGGTTTTTATTTGCATTTCTCTAATGGCTAGTGATCGTGAGCATTTCCTCATGTGTCTGTTGGCCATTTGAATGTCTTCTTTGGTGAAGTGTCTGTTCATTTCCTTTGCCCATTTTTTAATAGGATTATTTGTCTTTTTGTTGTAGAGGTGTTGGATTTTCTTGTAGATTGTGGAGATTAGAATTTTGTCTGACTTGTACTGACCAAAAATTTTCTCCCATTCTGTAGGTTTTCTTTTTACTCTTTTGGTGAAGTCTTTTGAAGAGCACAGGTGTTTGATTTTTAGAAGATCCCAGTTATCTAGCTTATCTGTTGGGTTTTGTGCGTTGATGGTTATGGTTTGTATCCTGTTAATGCCATGTATTAAGGCCTGAAGTGTTGGTCCTATTTTTTCTTCTATGAACTTCATAGTTTTAGGCTTTATGTTCAGATCTTTGATCCATTTTGAAGTAGTTTTTGTATACGGTGTGAGGTATGGGTCCTGTTTCATTTTTTTGCAGATGGATATCCAGTTTTGCCAGCACCATTTGTTAAAAAGACTGTCTTTTCCCCATTTGATGGACTTTGGGCCCTTGTCGAAGATCAGGTGACCATAGGTGGATGGATTTACGTCTGGGTTCTCAATTCTGTTCCATAGGTCAATGTATCTGTCGTTGTACCAGTACCAGGCTATTTTGACTACAGTAGCTGTTCTGAAGTCAGATAGTGTGAGTCCTCCAACTTTCTTCTTCTTCTTCAGTAGTGCTTTACTTATTCGGGGCTTCTTCTCTTTCCATATAAAGTTAATGATTAGTTATTCCATCTCTTTGAAGAATGTTGTTGGTATTTGGATTGGGATTGCATTGTATTTGTAAATTGCTTTGGGTAGAATTGTCATTTTCACAATGTTGAGTCTGCCCTTCCATGAGCATGGTATGTTTTTCCATTTATGTAGATCCCTTTGGTTTCTTGCAGTAGTGTTTTGTAGTTTTCTTTGTATAGGTCTTTTACAACCCTGGTCAGATTTATTCCTAAGTATTTTATCTTTTTAGGGGCTATTGAAAATGGTATTGTTTTCCTGATTTCCTTTTCATCATTCTCCTTATTGGTGTATAGGAATCCAACTGATTTTTGTATGTTTATCTTGTATCCTGCTACTCTGCTGAATCTTTCTATTAGTTCCAGTAGATTTCTCATGGAGTCTTTAGGGTTTTCTGTGTATAGTATCATATCATCTGCAAACAGGGACAGTTTAACTTCTTCATTACCAATTTGGATGCCCTTGATTTCTTTTCCCTGCCTTATTACTCTAGCTAGAACTTCAAGCACAATGTTAAATAGGAGTGCTGATAAAGGGCATCCTTGTCTTGTTCCTGTTCTCAAGGGGAATGTTTTCAGCCTCTCTCCATTAAGAATGATGTTGGCGGTTGGTTTTGCATAGATGCCCTTTATTATGTTGAGAAATTTCCCTTCTATACCTATTTTATTGAGAGTTTTTATCAGGAATGGGTGTTGGACTTTGTCAAATGCCTTTTCTGTGTCAGTTGAGAGGATCATGTGATTCTTTTATTTATGTGGTGGATTATGTTGATTGATTTTCTAATGTTGAACCATCCTTGCATACCTGGTATGAATCCTACTTGGTCGTGGTGTATTACTTTTTTGATATGATGATGAATTCTATTGGCTAGAATTTTGTTCAGAATTTGTGCATCTATATTCATGAGAGATATTGGTCTGTAATTTTCTTTTTTTGTGACATCTTTTCCTGGTTTTGGTATCAGCATTATGCTGGCTTCGTAGAATGAATTTGAAAGTGTTGCTTCCTCTTCTATGCTCTGAAATAGCTTGAGTAGTACTGGTACATGCTCTTCTGTAAATGGTTTGTAGAATTCTCCAATGAAGCCATTGGGGCCAGGGCTTTTTTTGGTTGGGAGTTTTTTTATTACCTTTTCAATCTCTTCTCTTGTTATGGGTCTGTTCAGATTTTCAACATCACTTTGTTGTAGTTTGGGTAGGCCGTGTGTTTCTAGAAATTTATCCATTTCCTCTAGGTTTTCAAATTTGTTGCAGTATAGTTTTTCATAATATTCTGTTATAATCCTTTTTATTTCAGTTGGGTCTGTTGTAATGTCCCCCATTTCATTTCTTATTTGGGTTCCTTGTGTCCTCTCCTGTTTTTCTTTTGTCAGTCTGGCCAGTGGTTTGTCGATTTTGTTGATTCTTTCAAAGAACCAACTTTTGGTTTTGTTGATTCTTTCTATTGTTTTTCTGTTCTCTATTTCACTAATTTCTGCTCTGATCTTTACTATTTCCTTTCTTCCGGTGGTTGTGGGCTTTTTTTGCTGTTCTCTTTCTATTTGTTTGAGTCCTGTAGTTAATGTTTTGATTTTGTCCCTTTCTTCTTTTTTGATATGTGCATCTATTGCTATAAATTGTCCTCTGAGGACTGCCTTTGCTGTGTCCCAGAGGTTTTGGTATGATGTGTTTTCATTCTCATTTGATTCTAGGAATTTTTTTCTTCCATCTCTGATTTCTTCTACTACACACTGATGTGTAACAGGGTATTATTCAGTTTCCATGTAGTTGATTTTTTTCCCTCGCTCTTTCTGTTAATTTCTACCTTGATGGTATTTGGTCAGAGAAGATACTTTGAATTATCTCAACGTTTTGGATCTTGTTGAGGATTGCTCTGTGGCCTAGGATGTGGTCTATTCTGGAGAACGTTCCATGTGCATTGGAAAAGAATGTGTACTTTTCAGTGGTTGGATGGAGTGTTCTATATGTGTCTGTGAGGTCAAGTTGGCTGATTATGCCCTTTAGGTCTTCTGTAGCTTTGCTGAGTTTCTTCTTAGTTGTTCTGTCCTTTACTGAGAGTGGTGTGTTGAAGTCTCCTACTATTACTGTGGAACTGTCAGTTTCTCTTTTCAGTGTTGTTAGAGTTTGTTTTATGTATTTTGGAGCCCTGTCATTGGGTGCATAGATGTTTATTATGGTTATGTCTTCATGATGGATCGTCCCCTTAATCATTATATAGCGTCCTTCTTTGTCTTTTATGGTAGATTTCATTTTAAAGTCTATTTTATCTGAGATTAGAATTGCCACTCCTGCTCTGTTTTGGTAGTTGTTAGCTTGATATATTTTTTTCCAACCTTTGACTTTTAATAAATTCACATCTTTGTTTCTAAGGTGTGTCTCCTGTAGACAGCATATTGATGGATCCTGTTTTCTTATCCATTCTGTCACTCTCCATCTCTTTATGGGTGCATTGAGTCCATTTACATTCAGTGTAATTATTGATAGATGTGGGTTTGTTCCTGTCATTTTGTAGTGTATTTTTTTTTTTTTTTGTGGTGCTGACATTTTCTTTGTTCTTCTTACTCTCTTATGCTGAGTTAGTTACTTTGTTTGTGGATTTTTTTTTCATTTCTTTTGTTTTTGTAGGTTTTGTTTTTGCTGAGACTTTATGTTTTTCCTCTTTTTTTAATGAGCATGTTTGTTAACTTTCTTTGTGGTTACCATAAATTTTACCCTTATCTTTCTAAGTTTGAAGCAGTCTACCATTACTTGGTATCACCTTGCCTTCCTCTCCATTAGAAGGTTCTATACCTATGCCGTTTAGTCCCTCTTTTATTGTTTTGATATTGTTGTCATTTACTGATTAACTGCTCTGATTCCCTGTTGTATTTCTTTTGGTTTTGGATAGTCCTGGAGAGTTCATTTCCTAGATTGGTATCTGGCTGGTACAATCCTGCATCCCAGGTTCTGCCTGTGAGCTGATGCTGTTTGTCCTCAGATCGAAGAACTCACTTTAATAATTCTTGTAAGTTTGGTTTGACTTTTACATATTCCCTTGATTTTTGTTTATCTGGAAATGACCTAATTTCGCCATCAAATTTGAACGAGAGTTTTGCAGGATATATTATTCTTGGCTGACAATTTTTTTCTTTCGAGATTTTGTATATGTCATTCCATTGCCTTCTTGCCTGCACAGTTTCTGCCGAATAATCTGAGCTTAGTCTTATTGTTTCTCCTCTGTATGTGACTTCTTGTTTTTTTTGAGCTGGTCTCAGGATTCTTTGTTTGTCTTTGGTTTTGGCAAGTGTGAATATGATATGCCTTGGTGATTTTCTTTTGGGGTCTCTTCTATATGGGGTTTGTTGAGCTTCTTGGATGGCCAGCTTTTCATCTTTCATGATATTGGGGAAGTTTTCTGTCAGCAGTTCCTCAATAATCCTCTCTGTGTTTTCTGTTTTCTCCCCCTGTTCTGGAATTCCAATGACTCGCATATTTTTGCTTTTGATTGTGTCCCACATAACTCTTAGGGTCTCTTCATTTTTCTTTGTTCTTTTTTCTGAGTTTTCCTGAAACAGAGTTGTATCCAAGTGTTTGTCTTCAATTCCACTGATCCTGTCTTCCACCATTTCAAATCTGCTTCTCAGCCCTTCTATGACATCATCCATTTCTGAAATCTTGTTGTTTATCTTTTGGATTTCTATTTGTTGTGTTTGTATAATTTCTAGTTGTGAATTTATTTTCAGATTTTGTTCCTGCATTATTTTCCTGAATTCTTCCAATTTTTTGTCCTTATTTTCCATGAATTTGTCTATTTTTTCCTCATGTTTGTCAGCTTTTTGCCTCAGTTCTTGGAGAATTCTGAGTATTAGAGATTTGAATTCCCTATCAGGTAGTTCTAGTGCATTTTCTTCCAGAGGAGAGTCATCTGGTGTTTTATTTTGGACGCCTACTGGAACCATCCTGTCCTGTTTTTGTAAATGTTTTGATATTGTCTGATGTCTTCGGGGCATTCGGTAGTTATTTTTCTCGTTTATTGATTGTAGATTTGTTTGTTTCATCCCTTTTTTAAAAAAAAAATTTGACTATGTCTGAGCAGGCAGACTGTGTTCTTTGTTGTTTGCACGTCTGTGGGCACAATACTTTTCACCTCCTTCTTCAACTGGCAGGGTCAGTTGCTCAGATATTGTATGGCAGGGCAGGTCTAGCTGAAGAGGAGTTACTGGGACGGGTTGTTTGTGGCACTTACTACAGCCACCAGAGCGGGTTGGTAATCAGTGCAGGCCAGGTTCCAGTAGGCCATGCCTGTGCTGCTTGGTGGTGTGATGTCAAGCACATGGTGCAGGTAGGCAGGATGCAGCAGGGAGATTGTTATGTGTGGAGCTAAGATGGATATGGGAGAGAGGAGAGAGGAACAGGAGCCAAAAACATACAAACAAACCAAAAAGAATGCTAGGGGAGCTTGCCGTTGGAGTGGAGAGATGAGAGACTATGAAATGGAGAAAAACAGAAAGGGGAGGAGGAAGAAAAGAAAAGAATAAATAAATAAGAATCAGAAAGATTAAAGAACTACAAAGTTCTCAGGGATCCCACCGGTGCAGCTATGAGGTCTGGGGAAGTTGCTCTCAGGTGTTGCAGTACAGCCTGGCTAGAAGGCGTAGAGGTATACAACGCCAGGTGTTCAGGGAACAGAAAGGGAAGGAAGATATAGAGAGATGAGAAACTGAGCAGTGAAGAAAGACAAAAAGGGAAAAAGAGGAAAAAGAAAACAAAACAAATTAAAAAAAAAAAAAAAAACAAGAAAGGCCCCCAAAGAAACAGAAAAAAACAAACAAACAAAAAAAAACCAACGTAAAAAGAAATGCCCACAGGGATCCCTCTGCACATCTGTGGAAGCCGAAGGGGAGTCTCCCTGCCACACAGCTCAGCCTGGCCAGAAAGGGCTCCCAACTCTAGAAAAGGAAAAGAAAACAAACAAACAATTCAAAACAAACCAACAAACAAAAGCCCCGGGATGCCACCAGCACAGCAGCCCAAACCGGGAAGCAGCTCCACACTTGAAAGGAGCTCCACAGCACCTCAGGAAGAAGCAAAGATGGCGCACGGAGCCAGGTACTTGAGCGAAAGGAGGGGGAGATGGCGAGAGGCAAGTAAGAAATCAAAAGAAGCAGAAAAAAAATAGCAACATTAGCAGCCAACAAATGGCACTCAGAGAGCCAGCTAGTGCAGGCTGGTGTTTCTGGACAAGAGACTGTGTCCATGGGAAGCAGAGGGGGTTGAGTGTGGGTGAAGAAGGGCAGAGAGTGGGAAAGTGTATATCACAAATTACCAGAGCTCTGCTGCCCCTCAGGAAGAAGCAAAGATGGCGCATGGAGCGAGGTACTCGAGTGAAAGGAGGGGGAGGTGGGGAGAGGCTAGGAAGAAATAAAAAGAAGCAGAAAAAAGGCAACACCTGCAGCCAACAAATGGCACTCAGAGAGCCACCCGTTCGCGTGTGTGGAATCCAAGCAGCCGCTGTTTCCCGGTCAAGAGACTGTGGCCATGGGAAGCAGAGGAGGCCGAGTCGGGGTAAAGAAGGGTGGGGGGTGGGAAGGTGTATATCGCCAATTACTGGTTGTTTTGTCTCCCACTGGAAGCTCTGTGAGGCTGCTTTCTCATACCCCCTGTTTGCTGGTCTCTGATAGGAGTCAAAGATGGCGGATCCACGCAGCGTTAGCTGGTAGGGGACCTCTGCATGAATCTCTCCTCGCTCTCCGTTCTCTGTCAGTTTTCTCACTCCATTTGGTGCTTGGCTGAGTTCTTTATCTCTTCATTTGATATTTTAGGGTTTCAGGATTGTTGTATTCTCTGTTTGGCTTAGTTTTTCAGATCTTTGCTGTGGAGGGACGGCGTGGTGCTTCTGCCTAGAGCGCCATTTTGCCCGCCTATCCAACATTCTTAATTTTAAGGTAGTCAGAAATAGCAATCTCTTTCTTTGTCATTTATGCTTTTCGTGTCTGGTTTTAAAAGCCTTTCTTATCCTGAGGTCTTAAAAATATTGTCCTATATTTTCTTCTAAGAGTGTTAAAGTTTTTTTTCTTTATGTTTAGTCATTTGTCCACTTAGATTTTTTTTCTGTATGCTATGAGATAGAAATCAAATTTCTTCTTTTTTTCCATATAACCAATTGTCCTAGCACCATATATTGAATGCTTCATCACTTTCCCATTTATCACTAATGTAACCTTTTTTATATATCAAGTTCCATATCTACTGGGTCTGTTTCTGGCTTCTCTATTCTCTCCATTTCTCTATTTACTTATCTCTGTGCCAGCTCCACAATTTCTTGATGTCTAGAGCTTTTGGGAATTGATATATGGTAGAACATATTCCCATATTTTGACTTCTTCAGTAGAGTTTTGGTTATTCTTGATACTCTATAAAAAAAATTCTAGAATAAATTTGACGAATTTCAAAGAACTTTTGAAAATTTCATTATGATTGCATTGTATACAAAAATCATTTTAGGGAGAATTTCCATCTTCATGGTACTGAACCTTTCTATTCATGAACTTGGTATATCTCTCTTATTTAGGTTTTCCTTGATGTTTATCAGACCCCTGGTGGAATAGTGGTTAAGAACTCAGGCTGCTAACCAAATTGTCGGCAGTTCAAATCTACCAGCTGCTCCTTGGAAACCCTATGGGGCAGTTCTACTCTGTCCTACAGGGTTGCTATGAGTCAGAAGTGACTCCATAGCAAGGGGTTTATGGGTGACAGTTATCAGTAAAGCTTTATAAATTTTCCCATGAAGTCATGCATGTCTTATGTTAGACTTATTTTTTAAGTATCTTATATTGTTGGTTACTGCTGTAAATGTTATTTTTAAAATAATCTTTCCTGACTCTGAATATAAATATAATGTCCTAACTCATAATTGATGTTGTACAGAAAAGCAACTTTTATATTGTTATTTTATCCCACAATCATATCAAATTATTTTATCAATTTTGATAGTTTGTAGATTCTATTGAGTTTTTTATGTTGACAGCCAGGTCGTGTACAAATAATTATTGTTTTGTCATTGTTATTGTTTTTCTGTAGTGGATATATTCTTTGTTCTTCCAGATACACTCTCACCCTGCTTAGGTTAGTCCTGCTTGCTTTTTTTTTTTTTTAAAAAAAAAAAAAAAAAAAAAAAACCTGCAAGTTAGTTCATGGAGAAGAAGTAGAGCGATATCTGGTGAAAAGAATCTTCCTTTCTCCAGTGAGAATCACTGGGTGGTATAAACAATTAACGTGCTTGGCTGCTAACAGAAATTTCGGCAGTTCGAGTTCACCCAGAGGCACCTTGGAAGAAAGGCCTGACGATCTACTCCGGAGGGGGAAAAGAAAGAAAGAAAAAACCCTACAAGTTAGAAATTATTATTGTTTTATACAGTCATGATTTTAGATGTTTGTTATTGTTTCTTTGCTCACTGTGTTAGTTAGAATACAAGCTAAAATGTGGTAACAGAGAGACCCCAAAATACAATGGATTAAACAGGAAAGAAGTTTATTTCTCTCTTACTTAATAATCCAAATGTAGGCAACCCAAGTCAGGTTCTCCCACTTTTAACATGGACATACATCTCTGGGTTCAGGATGGCTCTTCCATCTTCCTCATCTTCCAGCCTTTGGGAAGGATAAAGGGCCAAGAAAGCACATTCATGTTCCTTTGAAGGACATACCTCAAAACAGCACACATCGCTTCTGCTTACATCTAACAGAAACTAACTTAAACACATGGTCATTCTAAGCTTCAAGGGAAGCTGGGAAAGATAATTTTAGGTGGGTGGCCCTAGATATACTTAGTTGTATCAGGCATTGTTGGTATTCACCCAGATTCCTTGGGATTTATTGTTTAGGGTGTCCATACCCCGAGGTACTCTGGGTGTTGCTACTAAGGGTTCACACCTGCATCCTTCTCAGGAGGCTTTCCTTTGGGCACTTGGAGCTGCATTGCAGAAGGTGACTGGGAGTTATATCCTACTTCACCCCTGATCAGCAAGCAGCCAATAACTTACTGGTACAGGAGCACACAATCCCAGATCCTTGCCTTATCTATGGACCAACTCAGAGTAAAGTAGATCCCAAAGATCTCCATAGGATCAAGCTAAGCCTAGATTTCATCTGCAATTATATCCTTGCTAAACGTCTTTCTCTTCCCTATCCTGCTTCCCTTACACCCATAGAAGTTTCTCCCAAGGTGCTCCCTTAATAAGTTACTTAAACATGAATCTCAGAATTTGCTTGTAGGGAATTACCAGTGGGTGCCAGAACTGGTTTGTTCCAGTTTGTGAGAGTTAATTGTTAATTTTCAGGAATTTTGTGAACTGGTTGTTAAACACAGCCTGTAAGCCTTCATCTTGGGCGAGAATGGCAGCACAATTGGAAGAGCATAGTCAATATCACTTAAATGTGTAAGTAAAAAGTTTTGAAATGGTGTTAAAATAAAATTAAATTAAATTAAAAAACCAAATGAGACTAAAGAGGTACAGTAGTCCAGTGACAAGGGCCAGAAGACAGAAGGGGACAAGGAAGTCCCCTGGTGATAGGGAACACAAGGTGGAGTAAGGATATTGTTGATGTGCTGTGAGATTGTTAACCATTGTCATAGGGCAACATGTGTAGTAACTGTTAAATGAAAAACTATTTTGTTCTGTAAGCCTTCATCTTAAGTGAGAATAACAGCACAGTTGGAAGAGCGTAGTCAATGTCACTGAACTGTGAATGTAGAAATTTTTGAAACGGTGTATCTTTGGCTATCTGTATTTTCATCAAAAAAAAAAAAAAGGTTGAGAATTTAGAGGCTTAATATGTTGTGGGGTTGTTAACCAATGTCATAGAACAACATGTGTACTACTATTTCATGAGAAACAATTTGCTATGTAAGCTTTCACCTGAAGTACAATAAAATATAAAAAAAAAAAAGAATTAAATGATAAAGCCAACAATTAAATTATATTTAAAAACAAAGATAATAAATACTCAAAAATCATCACTTCTCAATTGTTTTACTATATTTTATTATTACCTGTACTTTGAGGTTATTTAGAGCTATTATAGCTGTTTGATAAAAATTCTCTATAGTAATATACATCTCTTCCCAACTCCACATTCAGTAATGTCATATTGATATCTTGAAACTGGCCGTGGTAGAAGTACTTACACCACAAAAATCAGCAAACTTTACAAAACAGGGCTTTTTTTCTTTTCTGGGGAGCTGAATGTTAAATATTTACAAGAACACCACTGAAATGACCTAAGACATCAGATAAATCTCTATTATTGTGAAAGAAGGCAAGAATGGACATGGGCCTAAGCTAGAATCTTTGTCAAATTTACCAATTTTTTAAGCTAAGGCAAAATGCGCATACAATGAAATACACGGATTTTAAGAGTACAATCAAATGTTTTAATAAATATGTAGACCCGGTAACTACCACCTCAATCAAGATACAGAACATTTTGAAACCCCAGAAAGTGTCTTTCTGCCCTCTTCCAGTCCCTCAGAGGCAACAACGGGTCCCCAGTTTTGCTTGTATTTGATCTTTATATAAATGGAATCATAAAATTATACTCTTTTGGGCCTGACTGCTTCCATTCAGTAACGTTTTTAACTTCATCCACGTTATTATCATACCAGCAATTTATTCTATTTTTACTGCTGAGTAGTATTCCATTATTTATCATTCACCTTTTGACAGATATTTGAGTTGTTTCCAGATCCTGGCTATTATAAGTAAGCTGTTATGAACATTCTTCTGGAAGTCTTTGAGTGGACATTGCTGTTATTTTCATCTGGTCTATGGCTTTTCTTTTCATTCTCTGAAAAGTGTTTTCCAAACAACAGCTTTTAAGTTTGATGAAATCCAATATGCCATTTTTTTTTTCTTGTATGGTTCATGCTTTTTTGTGTCTTATATTAAAAGTCCCTGCCTACCTGAGGGTTACAGAGATTTTTGTCCTAAGTTTTCTTCTAAAACTTTTATAGATTTAAGTTTTACATTTAGTTCTATACTCCATTGTAAGTTAATTTTTTTTACATAATGCAAGATAAGAGTCGAGGCTCTTTTTTTTCCCCCCATAGGAATATCCATTTGTTCTGGTGCCATTTATTGAAAAGACTATCCTCTCCCCAACTGAATTACCTGGGCACTTTTGTCGAACATCAGTTGACCATATATGCATGGATCTATCTCTGGACGCTGTATCTTCTTTCAGCTTGAAAAAAAAAGAACAAATTTAGAAGGCTAACAGTACCAAATTTTAAGATTAACTATAAAGCCACAGTAATTAAGACAGTATGAAATTGGCATAAGAATAGACAAATGGGTAAGAAACAGAATAAATCAAAAACCAAACTCGTTGCTGTTAAGTGGGTTTTGACTTATAGCGACCCCACAGGTTGGAGGAGAACTGTCCCATAGGGTTCTCAAGGCTGTAATCTTTACAGAAACAGACGGCCACATCTTTCTCTAGCAGAGCAGCTGGTGGGTTTGAACTGCTGATCTTACGGTTAGCAACTGAGCACTTAACCACAGCACCACCAGGTCTCCTTTTATGACCAACAAGCACACAAAAAGCTGCTCAATGTCATTAGTTACAGGGAAACACAAATTAAAATTTTCATTAGATGCTACTTTATAACTACTAGAATTGGGCAAAATAAAAAGACTAATAATACCAAGTGCTAGTAAGGATGTGAGTTGACTAGAACTCTCATTTATTCCTAATAGGAATGTAAAATGGTACAACCACAACTGGGAAAACTCTGGCAATTTCTAATAAAGTTAAGCAAACATCTATTCTATGAACCAGCAGTTCCACTCTTAGATTTATGCTCCAAATAAACGAAAGCATATATCCACAAAGTCTTTTACTAGAATGTTTATAGCATTTTTATTCATAATAGCCCCAAACTAGAAACTACCCAAATGTCCATCAAGAGGAGAATAAACAAACTGTGGAATATTCATACAATGGAATACAAGTCAGCAATAAAAATGAACTGATAATACATATAATAGCCTGGATGATTTTCAAAAGCAATATTTGGATCATAAGAAGCCAGATGCAAAAGAACACTTATTGTATGATTCCATTTATATGAATTTCAATAGCATGCAAATCTAATCTGATAGTAATCACAACAGTGGTTACTTCTGGGAGTGATTAGAAAAGGGCACAAGTTTTGATCAAAGATCTTATAGGGGTATCCTGATCAAACAGGGGGAAATGTAGAACATAATTTCAAATTCTCATGGACTCTAGACTTTCTGGAGCCTTGAACCCCTGAAACTACTGCCCTGAGATAATCTTTAAACCTTAAAACAAAAATATCCCCTGAAGTCTTCTTAAAATGAAACAATAGTTTAGCTTAACTAGCAAAAAATGTCTGCCTTGAGCATTATGCTGTTTTAACAACTGTCTATACGGGTTTAAAGTGACAACAGCAACTCAGAAGATTAGATAGGAACCTTAGGGGGCATCAAGTTTATGTTAATGGGGGAAGAACAACTCAGAAAAGAACAGTGAGAATGGCTGTACAACTCAAAGAATGTAATCAATGTCACTGAATTGTACATGTAGAAACTTGAATTGGTGTATGTTTTGCTGTGTATATTCTCAACAATAACAAAAAATAAAATTAAAAAAAAAAAAAGGGCACAAGGTAACATCCAGGTGTGATTAAATGTTCCCATCATCATTTGGGTGATTTAACAAGGACTATACTTTGTCAAAAATCCTACAATATAATCCGTGCATTTTTTGTAGGTGAATTATACCTCAATAAAGAAAATAATAATATAGAAAGTCATTAAGAGATAATACAGTAATTCACCAACATAAATTTTTAATGTTATCAATTTTTAAAAAATGAATAAAGGAAAAAATGAGGTATGGGGAAGTAGGAATAAAAAAATTTTAGTCTAATAAGAAATGACTTTAAAAACCTGTATTCATAACAATCAAGAAATAAAGCTCCAAATGATGTCAATCGAGTTGTTAGGATAGGGTTTTTCTGAGACCCAACATGACAGTGACTTGATTAAAACAAAAATTTCTCTCTTGCATAAAAGGCTGATGGCAGTCCTACAAATTCCAGAAAGCCAAGTTCCTTCTAAATTGCCGTTCTATACCCTTAGCATGTTCTTCATGTCCCAAGATGGCTGCTCGAGCTCCAGCCAACACATGCACATTCCAGCCAGGAGAGAAGAAAGGGTTGAAGAAGAACTTATCCTCCCTTTAGGGACATTTCTCAAAATTCATACCCGCTATTTCTGTTCATGTCTCGTTGGCTAGAATTAGTGCCACACCTAGATATAAGAAAGGCTTATAAATGTAGTCTTTATTATGAGCAGCTATATGCCTAGAACGAAGGGAAGGAAAGATACCAGGAGAGACAATGATCAGTCTCTAGCTCAATTCACTTTCTTATTCACCTAATATTTATATGCACCTTCTTTCCGTATGCAGAACACACTAAACCACCCCCCTCCACCTCAAGAGAAGGCAACCCCAAGTTGCATGAACAGTGAAGAAAATTTGGAGCATCATGAGACCACTGGGGGATGAGGCAAGTGCAGACACAATCAAGCAGCTCATCCTGTGTTCCCGGTAGAGCCCAGCCAAAGGGATCTGGTGCTCACGGCTCTACATGCTTGGAGGGGGAAGAGCAGCAACAGACAGGAAATGGGGGTTGCAGTTTGGGATGCAGTGCCCGGAGTCCTCTCTTGCTTTCAGTCTCACTTGTTCCCTCCTTCCCAGCTGCAACAGCTAGCAAACTCAGCTACAACGCTCCCAGCTATAGAGACGCTGAGGGCTGTGACAGGAGCACAGGCAGCAGTATTCAACTGGTTAAAACCATCCATCCAGCTCACATCAGGGTATGCAGGGGCCTCCCTTCTCTCTAGGGTTTAAAAGGAATTATTAACATCTTCCTCAGTTAAGTGTGAGATAACTTCTCTTCACTGTCCCCACGCCCCAGGCCAGTAGAAATGCAGAACACACAGGCAATTCTCCAAGTGTTTATTCAGTTGACATCTTAAATCTCTGCATTCCACCACCCCAACACAACTTGAGGTGTCCCTGGGTGTGACCACTAGGGAATTGAAGAAGGAGATTCCAAGATTGGGTTGCCTCCAGGAGATCTTCTGTGGCAAAGGATTTGGAAGTCCCAGGCCTGGCGCCTCAGCAAGGACATGGCGTGCCTTCTTCAGGCTCTCTCTTTGAACAATCCCAAGCTGACTCGTTCGACAAAGTCTCAAAGAAGAGCCCTGAAACCAGACCCAGGGTCTAATGCTGGTTTCACCACTGATGATGTCAAATCGAACCTCCCTTCTCTGGTTGATGTTCTCCAAAAGGTCAAAGAACCACCATGCTCCACCTGGCAGGTCACCCCTCTACTTTCCAGCAGGCAGAGCGCTGGTGTAGGGATTGGGGGCACAACCAGGGATCAGGCAGGTGACCGGCGCACCAGACCAGGGCACTTTCCAGACTCCAGCCTCACTGCCACCCTCGATTGTGTGGATCTCCACAGGGTCAATGGATCCCAACTGGAATTTGCGGACAGGGCATTGAGAAGGAACGGGAGGTCGGAGGAGGGGCAAAGTGGGAGACTCAGAAACAGGAGGGGCAAGAGCAGGTGTGGTCACAGGGTCACCAGGATGCCCAAGGGCAGCACCAGAAACGGGAGTATGATGTGGGACCCCAACGGACACAAAGAAGTAGATTGGCTCAGCACTGCGCCCACCCAGTCCCTGTAGGCGCTAACTTCCGTATAAATTCCAGGCGTTCCATGACGACCACAGCCGATGCCCCAGCTCACGATCCCCACCTGCATCCAGGTTTGGTTATATTCACAGACCATGGGTCCCCCAGAATCTCCCTGGAAAAAATGAAAGAAACAAACCACAGGAATGGAAGAGGATCCACACAGAGCAGGCTGAATGCACTGCAGGGCACTGGGGGGCTTCCCCAGGTACCCCCCCCAGGTACCCCCCCCAGGCCCCCACCCAGGCCTCAGTTTCTGTGAATTTGTGATCTGGGAGATGAAAAGTTAATGGGAAAACTTTAATGTCTGCTAAGAAATACTACTCTTCCCAGGTAATCAGGTACTTAGGCACAGGACATATCACCAGTTGGCCCCAGGACAGCAGTGCCAGCTGGTAAAATATTGACACGCTCTTATATCTAGTGGTTAAAGCCACTTCTGAGACCCTGAGTGTCCCTATTATCTCTCAGCCCCTTCCTCTGGCCTTCCTCCCTCCAAGCCTATCCGTAAGAATTAAAGGGGCAAGGTTAGGCAGACCCAGCGTTAAGGCCTGTCCATTCTGACAGGCCATTTCCCAGACCACTACCCACTGCCACACCAAACTCACTGCTGTCGAGTTGATTTCGACTCATAGCGACCCCATAAGGTTTCCAAGGCTATAAATCTCTACAGAAGCAGATGGCCACATCTTTCTCCCATGCAGCCAGTTGTGGTTTTGAACCACCGACCTTTGAGTTAGTAGTCGATCGCTTTCATCCCAGATCACAGTGGCTCTTAAACATTTTGACTACATCTGTGCCTGGTGGCCCCAAGTCCCTACATCTGGCCTGAAGCCATACAGCCAGCTCCTTCCACATTTTAGACCTCACCCCAGACATTCCACAGATACCCCAATTCAAACAGAACTCCACGTGTCCTTTCCCAAACTTGTTCCTGTGTTCCCTGCCACTGGCCACCTCAGGCAGAAACACGGGGTCTTCCTCGCCCCCACCCCAACATGCAGTCAGTCACCAACAACCGATGATTCAACCTCAAGCACATCTCTTTCACCACCTCACTGAACCAGGCTCCGCTCAGGACTCAATAACTTTGCCTGGATGATGAAAATAAACTCCGAGCCTGCATCCAGTCACCACACAGCTCAGGGAGTCACTTCTCTTAAAGGTAAATCTGACCATGTCCCCCAGGCCTGCCTGGATAGAGGTCTAGAATCTTGGCACAGCATTGCAGGCCACACATATTCTGACTCCAATCCACCTCTCTGGCCACATTTGCTACCTTGTTGTTCCAGATAGATGAAACATTCCCTGAATGTGGCAAATTCCCACGTACATCTGGGCCACTGCATATGCTGTTCCCTCTCCCTCCAATGCGGTTCTCTCCTTTCCAAGAAACGTTAAGAATTCTCATCCTCTAGGACCTGGCTCAAATGCCCTCTCCTAAGGAAGGCAGGTTGGCGCAGAAGGAAAATCATGGGCCCGGGCACCATACGGGCGCTCACAGGGGATTTGGTCTTTGGACCTCCCCTTCCACATCTGCATAATAGGTCTGATGTCTATGTTGCAGGGTTGTGACGTGGGTTAACTGAGATAATGTGAGTAAATGCTCCCACTCGCACACTGACTGCCACCGACCGGAGGAGCTCAATTAATGGAGCTTACATTATTAGTATTTATGCACCTCCAACTTCCCCACACCCTGACAGGGCCCCTAGGCAATGAGGGCTGCTCCCTTTTGAAGGAACAGGCCAGGTCAGTTCAGGGGAGCCATGGTGGTTTCCCCCTGTGAATCTCCTTAACTCAATAAGTGGTGAACAGAGAAGCTGGCAAAGAACCCAGGCCGTACCAGCTAAGAATGAGGAACTTCTGAGGCAAAAATCAAAATGCAGAGGAGGCAAGGGGAACTGACCTGACAAGAATCTCTTCCACCAGCTTTATAGCCACAGACCATCCCTTTCCTGACTACATCCGAAAAAGTTGACATGGTCTGCTTCATTATGTTATTACAGTTTTCATAGCGGATGATGTACTGGTCGACCTTCTGGAGAATTTCTGAAAAAGGAGACTGATCTACAAGCAAAGAAAATCAGCAGTTCATGGAGCTACGCAAGTAGACAGAAAGTCCCAAGCACTCAGAACCCCCCTGGAAAAAAGCAGGGTAGTAGATATGGTCCCCATGTGACACAGGAGGAAACTGAGGCCCAAAGTTGGCACGGGGAGAGGAGGCGGTAAGAAGTAAAACCAAGCCAGGAGAAGGCAGAATAGGTCAGAACCAGGCCTCTGTCACCGTGAGTAGCAGTAGCAATAGTGACAGGGGGCCTGTGCATCAGTGAAGCGTCTTTACTTTTCAGAGCAGGATGACAGACTCTAGGACAGGTCGCGCCCCAAAGCTACAAAATCCAGCTTCTGCCCAGGGTAGCAGGCCCGACAGCCTCACGAACAGGGGCCCTCTGCCTCCGCCTACACCCCCAGGGAGAGGATGCTCCCCACCCACCAAGGCAGGTACCTCCAGTGAGGGGCAGCTCTGACTGGCAGACAGCTGGTCACCCCCTGAGCTGAAATCCACCCTGAAGAGAACCCTATAGCATCTGGCTTTGTCCCCAGGAAACCTAGAAATACCCCCCAAATCAAAGAAAAACCAGCCAGTTGCCGTTGAGTCAATTCCAACTCATGGCAGTCCCATGTATGCAGAGTAGAACTGTGCTCCATGGGGTTTTCAAGGCTGTGACCTTCCGGAAGCAGATCACCAGGCCTTTCTCCCCAGGTGCCTGGATGAGTTTGACCCGAGAACCTTTCAGTTAATAGTCAGGAGCTTAACAGTTTGCACCACCCAGGGACTCCCAGTCAGGCACAGTCCCCCCACAAATCTTCAGAAGGAGACCTCGTGATGTATTTCTCCTTCTCCTGGCTGGGCAGCTCCAGTTCTCCAAAATGGCTGCCATCCAACATTTGTGTTGCCATAAAAGACCTCAACAGAGTTTCTGGGGTCACCCAAACTAATCAGGGAACCATTGCCCTGCTGCTAAACTGTTCACCCCCAATCCCCCCTGCCAGGTAATTCTGCCTCCCTTTCCCTCCCTTTAGCCTTCATGCCTACTTGAGGGCACAAGGCTGTCTCCCCACCACCTCAGGTTTGCTTCCTGCCTGACAAGTCTCACCGCCTTCTCCCTGTCGGCCCCATCCAGTCACCCAGCACCTGGTCCCAGCTGCCACCTGGAAAGTCTGCTCTGGGATGCAGATAGGCTGGATGGTGGAGGTGAAATTCACGGGGAAGAGGAGATGAAGAAGGGCGATGTCATTTTGAACACTTCCAATTCTTGTGAACTGAGGGTGGACAACGATGTTTTGCACAGGGATCACCACACTTGTGTTGACTTTATGAAAGATACTCATATCTCCTATCTTGATGCTGTAGCTGAAACGGCTGTGGAAGAGAGGACATGCCCCTCATAGAGACCTGCGAAGCACTCCTTGTGCTTTTTCCATGAGTTTCGGATACTTCCCAACCTCTCCCCAACCTCCCTCACACTCTCCCTACCCCTCTACCTCCAAGACCTTCTCCTTGATCACTCTCAGAATTGATTTGCTTGCCCCCGCCCCCACCCCCCGCCTTAAATTCCTAGTAAAAAAACTACCAATGCAGAGCCCCGCCCATTTTTATTGGGTATGCTGTTTGGTTGTTGTTTTGTTTCTTTTTTTGTCAGTGTGCCGGGCAATTGAGCTCAGTGGGTGTTTCAAAACAGGCCTGGCTCCAGAACGCTCACGTCTCCGCCCCTCACCTTAAAATACAGTGGGCCGCGGTCAGCACCCACTGCTCTGAGATGAGCGAGCCTCCACAGACGTGCTTGCGACGGACTCTCAGGCTCACCTGCCAGGGCCACTCCCCTTCTTTGGATTCCTCGCCTCCGACTATTTTCACATCAGGATGGCCGCACCCTGGGGTGAGAGGTGTAAGAAGAACTCAAAGAAGCAGGCCCGATCTCCCCTAAGCCCTGGGCTTCCCAGAAAAGCACCCCATGCCCCTAAACAGTCAAGGGTGAGGCCATGCCCTCTGAGACGCTGAGCAGGTGTCCCAGGCCTTGTACCAGCAGACTCTCCAAGCAGAATCTCGTCCCCCTCAGATCCCACTGGCAGGGCTGCATCCGCTCAGACCCCAGAGGGCTTGGTCTGAGTCCGCATCCACCGCCCCCCAGGCGCCCAGGCAGCACTGGGTCCCCGCTCGGAGCGCCCCAACCCTCTCCTCCGGACTCCCCACGGGAAGAGTCACCCCGAGTAGCGGTCCCACTGGATCCAGGGACCTCCAAGATTGGCGGAGCCCCGACAGGTGGCGGGTTCTGCCGGCTCGCTCCAGGGTGCTGAGGGCTGCCTCCCGAGGGGAGAGGGGGGCGGGCGCCCGGCTCTGACCCGCCCCGCGCCCCCTCAGCGCCCGCCCGGGCCTCTCTCAGCCGGGGATGAAGGAGCAGGAGCAGAACCAGCAGAGCCAGGGGGCTGCCGCCGCCGCCGCTGAGGGGGCGGCCCGGGGACGCCATGGGCACCTCCGGCAGCTCGGGCCTTCTCGTGGCGCCCCCCCGCGGCCGCGGCGGCCCCTGCGCTCTGTTCTGGCGGGAAACCCGGACGAGGCGGGGTGGCCCGCGGGGTCGGAGGGGCGGGCCCGTCGGAAGAGGAGGAACCGCGCATTCTGGCCCAGCGAGCTCTTCAGCCCGAGTCGGAATGGTCGCGCGCTCTGGATCTCGCTCAGTTCCTCACTCCAGGCTGTGTCAACTGGAGCCTTGCCCAGGACCGTGGAGTTAGGGTCCTTCTGAGGAAACTGTCAGAACTTGATAGGGAGCTCCCAGTTTAGGGCCGGCACTTAAAAGCCAGCAGCTTTCCGACGCTCCTGCTCCTTCTCATGAGTTACTTGAAGCTCTCGAGTCAGGGAGGGCTTCGTTCACCAAATCTAGATTTCTGGGGTGGAAGACTATACAGATTAAGTAGGTTATACAAAGGAGTAAGCTTCTATTCAGTCATAGGGACATCTTGAAAAATTAGCCACCGCCAATCCATTCTTATTAGTTCTGTGTCCCTGATGCCTGTTCTGGTAGCTCATCCTTTTGTCTTTCTTGCCTACTTGGCCTCTGCCTCCCTGGGCTTCATCCTATCTGTAGAAATGGGAGGAGGGCACTTTTGAATTGCAATAATTCCCACTTTCATCCCTAACCAAAAAAGAACAGCCATTACAGTGTTTCTCACCAATTTATTTTCCAATGTTTTGGTGACGGAGGTATTCTCTTAAAGCTGTCTTCAAGGTCAAAAAAGTGAGTGAGTAGGTCATACATCACAAATCCATTACAAAGTCCTCCTCTGCCTAACTCTTTGTATTCCTTTCTCTACGTCAAACCAAGGAATTCCTGGCATACCAACTTCATTTAGTGTGGGCCACCACTGAGTTCAGGTTTAAAACAATGGTAAACAGGTAGAATCACTCCTATCTGTCTGAACCAGAACACTGAATCCAGAATTTCTGGTACAAGTACTCTTGATAAATTTGAGAGTCCTTAGAATCCAATCCTAAATTAGCAGAATCTTGCGATGCTTCTTGGAAGGAAGCCTTCTCCTCTGGGGTTCTACTTTGAACATGTTCTGCTAGATCATGCTGGGATCTAATTCTAGTTATTTAAGTCTGGAGGCAGTGAAGACCAGTCAGGGCAGTACAGTTAGAGAATTGGCATGCCCTTATGATATAACGTCTTCAGATAAAGTCATTACTGTGTCTCTAAGGTAGAGAGGAAGGAGCCTTGGTGGAGCAATGGTTAAGTGCTCAGCTGCTAACCAAAAAGTCATCAGTTTGAGCCCACCAGCTACTCCACAGGAGAAAGATGTGGCAGTCTGCTTCCATAAAGATTACAGCCTTTGAAACCCCATGGGGCAATTCTGCTCTATCTTATAGGGTCACTATGAGTTGGAATCAACTCGACAGCAATGAGTTTGGTTTTTGGTTTTAAAGTAGAGAGGACCTGCCTTATCAAATTGAAGGAGGCACTCCCAGTGTTAGCAAAGGAGGTTCAGTGTGGTGGGGAGGGGGGAGGTTAGGGCATGCTAAATCTATCCAAATGTGCCTCATTTAAATTTTTAGGGTCTCACTTTCCCCAGTCAATTCCTTAACTTTTATGTAAGAATTCTGATGAAGCTGTTAATTCAATTTATGTTGTAATTCAGCAACCGAAAAAGTCAGAAACAGTAACTTATTTTCAACTACATCAACCCTGCAGTTTCAAGGGATATAAAATTATTTTAGCGAAATCATATCAGCTTTTAATCTAAGAAGCTAAAACTCAAGATCGTCATTTTCTTTCTTTAAAATATTTAGTGTAATAAGAAATAACCATCCCTCTCCTTAGTCCTTGTATTCTCCTTTCCACAATAATATCCATTGCAGCAGCCTTTTGTCTTTTAATGAACTGTGAAAGGCAGAGTGTGAGCTAGCATAAGACTTCAGAAGTTCTGGAAGATGCAGACACAAGACAAAATTGCACCAATTCACAGACCTTTCTCCACAAACCTCCATCAGGTGCTCACAAGAAAGACTGGGGGCAGGGCAAGAGATCAGAGAAACCCTCACTAACTGAGCACGCTTGGAGAGGGTGAGCAGGAGCTATTGTGGGAAAAGCATGAAGCCTGGCCTGAATCCTTCTACTCTATTGTCCCTCAAAAGAAAAAGAAAAAAAAAAAAAAAAAAAGCCTTATGCCACTGGGGGAAGGGCAGAAAAACTCTGTAATCTTCAGGGCACAAACGAAGACCTGTTGCAGCTGGGGGAAGGGAACATAAAATAACCTTTACCCCTGAAGCAGGAGCAGGAAACCATCTTAGTCCAGACCTTTAGCGATCCCCTATTCTGAGAGAAGGGGAAAGTCACTGAGGAGGCCCCATCCCCGAGAGCCAGAAACACAGCACCTGCCTAAAACTGAGGCTGAACCAGATCAATAAAGAATACTCTACCTCCTCCCCACACTACCAGGCTCTCAAGTGTCTGGGGACAAGTAGCATCAGTGTACTGCTGGAGGAGGGGTAAACACATGAAGAGATATCCTCTCTGAGGCATAGACACAAAGAGAAGACTTATAGCTGTGAACGGGGCAGATACTGAGAAAAACTGTCCACCCCTGTAAGCAAAAAATAACAGTAGAAGAATTTGAAGCCTGTTGTGTATTGAGGGTAACCATAGCAACAAAGTCTGACAGGATTGTCTCAATGATCCCCACTGAAGAAAAGACATGCCCGTTTCTCGGCATAAAGATTTTTTACCTAAATCTCTACTGTCCTTCACAAGATAACCAGCTTTCAACCAAAAATTATGAGACACATGGTGAGACAAAAATAAATAAACAAATGAACAACACATTGTCAATAGTCAAATCAGTCAACAGAACTAGACTCAGCTATGATACAGACTTTGAAACTGCCACACTAGGAATTTAAAGGACTATGATGAATCTATTTGAAGGCTGTAGTTCAAGGGTCAACAAACGTTTTTGTAAAGAGTCAGATAGCAAATATTTTAGGATTTACAGACCATAAGGCAAAATAGAGGCTATTACATAAGTTTTTATTTAACAAGAGAGAACAATTTTCCAGAACTTTTTTAATAAAATTCAGAATATAGTAATAACACTAATTGAGTACAATATTTTATAATATAGGTCTATGAATGAGAAGAATAGGGGCCCTGGTGGCACAGTGGTTAAGCTCTTGGCTGTTAACCAAAAAATTGGTGGTTCAAACCCACCACTCCACAGGAGAAAGATGTGGCAGTCTGCTCCTGTAAATATTTACAGCCTTGGAAACCCTGTGGGACAGTTCTATTCTGCCCTGTAGGATCACTATGAGTTGGAATCAACTCAACAGCAATGGGTTTGGTTTTTTGTTGTTGTTGTTGTTGTTTTAATGAGAAAAATGGCATTCTTTTTTAGGGGATAACGTTTCATTTAATTGGGATTCAAAGTTAATGTTTTCTGTTGTCAAAATAATTGCAAATTTTGATCTGTTAATGGGTATATGTAATAATGTTTTATGTATTTCATCTTTAAAAGTGTCTTTTCATGCAGATAGATGCTACCGAATACTGATATTAACCCATGAGCATATAGCATTAATTGAGCATGTTCTTTACTTGGAAGGCACTTATAGAATTATATTAGATTCTTCTCTTGATATTTGTCTTTAAGCAAGTCATTACAGTGCAGATTACTCACGTCCATTGAAATTTAGGTGGAAGCTCCTCAATGACACAGTTAAATTTCCTTTACACTTGCATTGAGGTCCAAAAAAATGCTTCTAGGACTGTAGTTTGAGCTCAGAAAATACACTCACTGCAAATTGGTATAGGAATGGAGATTTTGCCTCGTGTTTTAACTTTTGACAGCATTCGTTGTCATTGAAATGATTTACCATAGTATAGATGGTGTTGTTGTTGTTGTTATTAAGTGCCGTTGAATCAATTTCAACTCACAGCAACCCCAGGTGACAGAGAAGAACTGCCTCATAGGGTTTTCTAGACTTTAATCTTTATAGGAGCAGATTGCCAGGTCTCTTCTGCAGAGCTGCTGGAGAGTTCAACTGCCAACCTTTCGGTTAGCAGTCAAGTGCTTAACCATTGTATCACCAGGGCTCCTTTATGGACAGCAATAGGAAGCTAATATAGGATAACAAGAAACAAACAAACAAACAAACCAGTTGCCATCGAGCCAATTCCGACTCATAGCGACCCTATAGGACAGAGTAGAACTGCCTCATAGGGTTTCCAAGGAGTGGCTGGTAGATTCAAACTGTCAACCCTTTGGTGAGTAGCCAAACACTTAATCACTGTGCCACCAGGGTGGGAAGGAAAAATTTAAATCATACTGTTGTAAGTTTTGTCCTTGAACTACCTTAGAAAGAGATAATATTATTTAAGGAAGGTAACGATTAATTAAAACTTTATCTCATACACTCAAAAGCAACCATTAAAAATATTTTAAATAACTATACATAAGCCAATAGTGAAGATAAAATAGAATCATAAAAATACTCCATTAATCTAAAATAAAGAAGAAATAGAGGAAAAGAGAAATAGAGCTGGAACAAATAGAAAAGCAGCAAGATGGTAGATTTTAATCCAATCATATCAGTAATTACATTAATGTAAATATTCTAAACACATGAATTAAAAGACAGAGATAGTCAAACAGCATTTAAAAAGCAAGACCCAATTATATACCCACTATAAATATAAAGATATAGATAGATTATAGGAAAAAGAATGAACTATAATATACAATGCTATAAAATGATGGCATCGGACCTCATCTAACTTCAGGAGGAGAGCAGAGAATCAAGATCATCATCAGCCCAAGGCTGATTCCTATGAGTGGAGGTCAGACATACCTCCACTCCCCAACCTTTTTACCTATTCTGACACTTGCCGCTCCTCCCACGGCACTCTCTACTTGGTTCAATAATTTGTTGCAACGGCCACACAGAACTCACAGACCATACTCATGATTATGAGGTTTATTAGGGAAGTAACAGGTTACAATTCAGGATCAAGATCAACTTGCAGGTAATAAGAACAACTTAGTATAGAGTTCTTCAATCAGGACAGCTTCTCTGCTATGCCTGCAGGCAGGCCTGTCCCACCAGGCCATCCTCAGGCCTGGCCTCTGCCCTGCTGGAGCAAGTGTTAGAGCTCTTTATTTCTACGATAAGTGCCTGGAGGCACCTCACTCTGCCAGAAAACCCCCTGCCCAAAGGCCCTCAGCTCCCTCCCTCAGTGGGTCAGCAAGCCCCTTTAGCTATGCCAGCAAATGCCTGGAGGCACTCCACTCTACCTGCAATCCTCCTGCCCAAAGGCAGTCAGATCTCTCACTCCATGGATAGCAAGCCCACTGTAGCTGCCTCACTGTGGTCCAGGAAGTTCACCACCTGTCTCGCACCAGTCTCCTGGTTCTGCTGCCGCTGTTCTTCTGTCACTGGGCTCTGCCATGCTTTCTGCTGCTTCTCGCTGTCTTGCACTGATTCCAGTGTTACAGCTCTCTCTGCCTCCTAGGTATAGGAGCTTCTCAGCGCAGGGACCCTGGGTCCAAAGGATGCACTCTGCCCCTGGCTCTTCTTCTTGATGGTAGTTTGGTCCAACCCCCACCCCCACCCCCACCCCCGCCCAGTCTCTGGGATTGGCTCTTTCTAAGCCTAACAGGATGGTAAAACCGACCAATCCCCTTGGTGGGCCATAGACACCTTATTTGCATAGTCCCATCCCTGTAAATGTTCCATACACTTTATTTACATTAGCAGACTCTTCAATCCCCACAAGGGTTCCACACATCTTATTTCCGTAGTCCCACTTAATCATTTTGTGGGAGTTACATGACCATGGCTAGAAGGGCCATATAATAGAAATTCACTGCACCGCAAACGCAAACACTAATCAAAAGAAAGCTGAAGTGACTATATTAACATCGGGTAAAGTAAACACCATAAAAAAGGAATACTATCAAAGATAAACAGAGACATTCATTACGGAGTGATAACGGGACCAGTTCACCAAGAAGACAAAATTCTGCCTTGAAAACCTTATGTTCAGTGAAATAAGTCAAGCACAAAAGGACAAATATTGTATGATCTTATATGAAATAACAAGAATAAGCAAATGTATAGAGACCAAAGCTTATTAGTGGTTACCAGGGGTGGGAAGAAAGGGGAGGGGGGGACCCATTGTTTAACAAGTAATTAGTTTTTGCTTATGGTGATGGGAAATTTGACAAGGATTATGGGTGATGGTTGCTCAACATAAGTGTAATTGATATCACTAAAATTGTACACCCAAAAATGTTGAATTGGCAAATGTTGTGATATATATATATAGTTATATATATAATAACAACTATAAAAATATAAAAAAGAGAAAAAGACAAAATCCTAAATGTATATGTGTATATGCACCTAAATGCACCTGATAATACCAGATCTTCAAAATATATGGAGCAAAACCTGATAGAACCAAAAGTAGAAAAAGACATAACCACAATTAGAGTTTGAGGCTTCAATATTCTCAATAATTGATAGAAGTAAACAAAAAACCAGCAAGTATATATAAGATCTACAAAACATTATCAATGAACTGACGTTTATAGAATGTTTCACACTAGAAACAGCAGAATCCACATTCTTTTCAAGTGTACGTGTTACAAACTCCAAAATAGAGCATATTATGGAACATTAAACAAACCTGGACAAATTTAAAAGAATTGAAACTATACAAAATATGCCCTCAGACCATAACAGCATTAAAC
This sequence comes from Dugong dugon, assembly GCA_030035585.1. NCBI lineage: Eukaryota > Metazoa > Chordata > Mammalia > Sirenia > Dugongidae > Dugong > Dugong dugon. Next base: position 20,616,541 of record CM057481.1, on the reverse strand, counting down.
CAATAACGGAAAAATACCTTGAAAATTGCCAAACATTTAGAAATTAAGAATAAACTTTGAAAATGTGTGAGGAGCTTGATTGATCTTCCCTCTAGAGAAATAATTATTCAACTGGTGAAAATTATTTTTTTATAAACAACAATTTAAAATTTCTGGAAATTTCCTAAGGGCATACCAAAAAAAAAAAATTGAGAAATATGTATTCAAGGAAATCTACCAAACCTCAGTAAGAACAGCAAGAGTCTGTGGCATTTGAGCCATGACCTGCTCCCACCCCTCATACTCAGCTCCATATTACAGAGCACTGCTCTAGGCAAGTGTGATCAAGAAGATGGGGATCTCCTCTTCCCACAGCCCCCAGTCCAATACTATGGATTAACCCGAGGAGGGACAGGCTGCTAGTGTCTCCCATTCTCTCAAAGTCTATTTGCAGAAGCTCTATTCCATAAGGCATGACCAAGAGGACTGAGATCTTTCCCTCACTCTTCCACCCCAAACTGTGAAAGCAGTCTCCAAGACATACACACATCCAATGGTAAAGAGTGAAAATCAAACTGACTAAGGGGACTTAAGAAAACCATTGACCAATGACTGGCTTATGCAGAATCAGGGGAGAACCCTCAGAAGCCAAGCTAAAATATAAAAATAAGGGGAAAAACTCTGAGCAGGGATATCAGAGGCTTCAAATTGAGGAGGAAATAGACTTCACAGAATTCTCTCAGCCATGTCACTAAACCAACAAATGACCAAACAAACAACAGCAACACAAGCCCCATAGAAAGGGGGGTGGGAGTCAGTATCTAGAGTTGTTACAATATGTTATCTAAAATATCCACTTTTCAACAAAAAATTATGGGACATGCAAAGAAATAACAATTTTGACCAATGCACAGGGGAAAAAAAAAAAAAGCTGGTAATAGAAGAACAAAGTAGGAGCCCTCACACACCCCAATTTCAAAACATACTATAAAGCAACAGTAATCAACACAATTTTTTATTATTGGTATAAGGATAGACATATAGGCCAATGGAAGAGAATTGAGGGTCCATAAATAAATCCATGCATCTATGACCAATTGATTTTCAATAATGGTGCCAAGTCCATTCAATGGGAAAAGAATAGTCTCTTCAACAAATGGTGCTGGGACAACTGGATCTCCCTATGCAAAAGAATGAAGTTAGACCCGTACCCCACACCATATACAAAAATCAACTCAAAATGTAGCAATGACCTAAATCTAAGAACTAAAACCATAAAACTCTTAGAAGAAAACAGCAGTAAAACTTCAAGACCTTGTTTTTGAAAATGGATTCTTGCCTGTAACACCATAAGCATAAGCAACAAAAGAAAAAATAGGTAAATTGGCCTTTATCAAAATTAAAAAGTTTGTACATCAAAGGATTTTATCATGAAATTGAAGAGACAACCTAAGAGTGAAAAAAATATTTGGTAACCATATATCTGATAAGGATTTAATATACAAAGAACTCCTAGAACTCAACAGCAAAAAGACAAACAACCCAATTTTTAAAATGAGCAAAGTAGTTTAACAAACATTTCTCCAAAGAAGATATCCAAATGACCAATAAGCACATGAGAAGATGTTCAACATCATTAGTCATTAGGAAAATGCAAATCAAAATCACAATGAGATACCACTTCACATCCATTAGGATGAGTGTTATCAGATAAATGGAAAATAGGAAGTGTTGGCAAGGATGTGGAAAAATGGGAACCCTCATCCATTGCAGGTGGGAATGTAAAATGAAGCAGTCACTGTATAAAACAGTTTGGCAGTTCCTCAAAAAGTTAAACACAGAATTACTATATGACCCAACAATTCCACTCCTAGGTATACACCCAAAAGAACTGAAAGCAAAGACTCAAACAAACACTTGTACACCAGTGTTCATGACAGCAATATTCACAGTAGCAAAAAGATGGAAACAACCGAAGTGTCCATCAATAGATGAATGGATAAACAAAATGTGGTATATGCATACTATGAGATATTATTCAGCCATAAAGAGAAATTAAGTTCAGATACATGCTAAGACATGGATGAACTTGAAGACATTGTGCTAAGTGAAATGTCAGACACAAAATGACAAATATTATATGATCCCACTTAGGTAAATGACTTTCTCAACCAGACGATGGGCATCTACATAGTACCTACAACTAACAACATATTTCATAATGAAACACTGAAGGTTCCACTCCTAAGATGAAGAACAAGTCAAGGATGTCCAATCTCACCACTGCTATTTAGCATTGTATTGGAGGTCCTAGTGAGTGCAATAAGTTAAGAAAAGGCAATAAAGGACACACAAAATGGAAAGAAAGAAATAAGACTGTCTCTATTCACAAATGACATTAATCTCTATGTAGAAAATTCTAAGGAATGTATTTAAAAATCTCCTGGAAGTAATAAGTGAGTTTAGCTAGGTAATTTGCATATGAGCAGCTAACTGATGGTCTGTTCCACAGTCGGCTCATGGCCTTGTTCTAACTGATATAGAGCTTTTCCACGTTCTCTTTCCACAGATGTAGTCAATTTGATTCCTGTGTTTTCCATCCGGTGAGGTCCATATGTATAGTCACTATTTATGTTATTGAAAAAAGGTATTTGCAATGAATAGGTCATTGGTCTTGCAAAATTCTGTCATGCAATCTCCAGCGTCATTTCTATCACCGTGGCCATATTTTCCAACTAATGAGACTTCTTTGTTTCCAACTTTCACATTCCAATCACCAGTAATTATCAGTGCATCTTGATTGCATGTTTGATCGATTTCAATTTCTTCATCTTTGGCGTTAGTGGTTGGTGTGTAAATTTGAATAGTCATATTAACTTGTCTTTCTTGTAAGTGTATGGATATTATCCTATCACTGATACTGTTGTACTTCAGGATAGATTCTGAAATGTTCTTTTTGACAATGAGTGTGATGTCATTCCTCTTCGATTTGTCATTCCTGGCATAGCAGACCATATAATTGTCCAATTCAAAATGGCCAATACCAGTCCATTTTAGCTCACTAATGCCTAAGATATCTATCTTCAAGTGTTCCATTTCATTTTTGACAACTTCCAATTTTCCTAGATTCATACTTCATACATTCCACTTTCCAATTATTAGTGGATGTTTTCAGCTGTTTCTTCTCATTTTGAATCATACCACATCAGCAAATGAAGGTTTCAAAAGCTTTACTCCATCTACATCATTAAGGTCGACTTTACTTTGAGGAGGCAGCTCTTCCCCAGTCGTATTTTCAGTCCCTTCCACCCAAGGGGCTTATCTTCCAGCACTGTATCAGACAATCCTCTACTTCTATTCATAAGGTTTTCACTGGCCAATTGTTTTAGAAGTAAATCACCAGGTCCTTCTTGCTAGTCTGTCTTCGTCTGGAAGCTCCACTGAAACCTGCCTACCATGGGTGACCCTGCTGATATCTGAAATGCTTGTGGCATAGCTTCCAGCATCACAGCAACACACAAACCACCACAGTACGACAAACTGACAGATGAGTAGTGGGATGATATCAAGCACATCATACATGAAGACAGCAAAAGGTCAAAAAGGAAAGAAAGAAAAGGCCAAAACGGATGTCGGAAGAGACTCTGAAACTTGCTCTTGAAAGTAGACTAGCTAAAATGAAAGGAAGAAATGATGAAATAAAAGAGCTAAACAGAAGATTTCAAAGGGCGGCTCAAGAAGACAAAGTAAAGTATTATAATGAAATGTGTAAAGACCTGGAGTTAGAAAACCAAAAAGGAAGAACATGCTCGGCACTTCTCAAACTGAAAGAACTAAAGAAAAAACTCAAGCTTCGAGCTGTAATATTGAAGGATTCCATGGGCAAGCTATTGAATGACACAGAAAGCATCAAAAGAATATGAAAGTAATACACAGAGTCACTGTACCAAAACGAATTGGTCGATGTTCAACCATTTCAGGAGGTACCATGTGATCAAGAACCAATAGTACTGAAGGAAGAAGTCCAAGATGCACTGAAGGCATTGGCAAAAAACAAGGCTCCAGGAATTGATGGAATACTAGTCGAGATGTTTCAACAAACAGATGCAAGGCTGAAAGCGCTCTCTCATCTATGCCTAGAAACTTGGAAGACAGCTACCTGGCCAACCGAATGGAAGAGGTCCGTATTTGTGCCTGTTCCTAAGAAAGGTGATCCAACAGAATGTAAGAAAATTTTGCTGAAGATAATTCAAAAATGGTTGCAGTAATACATCAACAAGGATCTTCTAGAAACTCAAGCTGGATTCAGAAGAGGATGTGGAACTAGGGATATCGTTGCTGATGTCAGATGAATCTTGGCTGAAAGCACAGAATACCAGAAAGATGTTTACTTGTTTCATTGACTATGCAAAGGCATTCAACTGTGGGGATCATAACAAATTATGGATAACACTGCAAACAATGGGAATTCCAGAAGACTTAATTGTACTCATGAGGAACCTGTACATAGAACAAAAGGCAGTGAACAGAACAACAGGATACTGCATGGTTTAAAATCAGAAAACGTGTGTGCTAAGGTAGTATCCTTTCACCATACTTATTATTCAGTTTGTACACTGAGCAAATAATCCAAGAAACTGAACTATAGGAAGAAGGACTCGGCATCTGGGTTGGAGGAAGACTCATTAACAACCTGAGATATGCAGATGATACAACCTTGCTTGCTGAAAGTGAAAAGGACTTGAAGCACTTACTGATGAAAAGCAAAGATTACGGCTTTCAGTATGGATTACATCTCAACATAAAGAAAACAAAAATCCTCACAACTGGACCAATAAGCAACATAACAATAAACGGAGAAAATATTGAAGTTGTAAAGGATTTCATTTTACTCGGATGCATGATCAATGCCCATGGAAGTAGCAGTCAAGAAATCAAACGACATAGTGCATTGGGCAAATCTACTGCAAAAGACCTCTTTAAAGTGTTAAAAAGCAAAGATGTCACTTTAAGGATAAGGTGCACCTGACCCAAGCCACGCTATTTTCAATTGCTTCATATGCATATGAAAGCTGTACAATGAATAAGGAAGCCTGAAGAAGAATTGATGCATTTGAATTACGGTGTTGGAGAAGAATGCAAATATTGAATGGACTGCCAGAAGAACAGACAAATATGTCTTGGAAGAAGTACAGTCATAATGCTCCTTAGAAGCAAGGGTGGAGAGACTTCACCTCAGGTACCTTGAACATGTTATCAAGAGAAACCAGTCCCTAGAGAAGGACATCATGGTTGGTAAAGTAAAGTTTCAGTAAAAAAGAGGAAGATCCTCAACAAGCTGGATTGACACAGTGGCTGCAAGAATGAGCTCAAACATACAACAATTGTGAGGATCGGGTAGTGTTTTGTTCTGCTGTACATAGGGTCATTATGAGTTGGAACTGACTCAATAGCACCTAACAACAACAACAAAGCAAGGTAACAGGATACAAGATCAATATACAATAATCAATTGTATTTCCATATACTAGCAATGAGCAATTGGAGATTTTTTGAAGTTCCAATTTTTTTGAAAAACCACACCAAAATACATGAAATACTTAGATTAAATATAACAAAATATGTGCAGGAACTCTGCTTGAAATTACCAAACATTGATGAAAGAAAGCAGAGAAGACCTAAATAACTGGAGATATATACACATACAAGGGTTGGAAGCTTGTTATTGATTGGCTTGTGTCCCAAAAAAATATGTGTTGTAAATCCTAATCTCTTTGCCTGTGGTTATAATCCCATTTGCGAAGAGGTTGTCTTTGTTATGTTAATGAGACAGAATTAGTGTAGGGTGTGTCTTGAGTCAATCTCTTTCAAAATATAAAAGGAGGAGTTTAAGGAGGCAGAGATGGGGGAAGAGAGATGCCAAGCCACATGAAGATCGCCCAGGAGCAGAAACTCAAAAAAAGACAAGGACCTTCCTCCAGAGCCAACAGAAAAAGAAAGACTTCCCCTAGAGCCAGGACCCTGAATCTGGATTTCTAGCCTCCTAAACTGCGAGAAAATAAATTTCTGTTTGTGGTATTTCTGTTATAGCAGCACTAGATGTCTAAGACAAAGCTCAATGCTGTGAAGATGCCAATTGTTCCCAAACTGATCAATTCAATTCCAATCAATATCACAGACCTTTTTGTAGAAATCAACAAGCTGATTCTAAAGTTTATGTGGTAAAACAAAGGAACCAGAATAAACAATACAATTTTGAAAAAGAAGAACAAAGTTGGAGGACCCATGCTACCTTATTTAATCCAACAGTATTAGGTAAAAGATAGATACAAGCAAAATAATGAACTTCAATCCATACTTTCCACTATATGACATCCATATGAAAAAAAATTAACCTTGTACCATATTTAAAAATTTACTCATAATGGATTACTTGTTTAAATCTATAACACTTCTGGAGGAAAACATAGGAGAAATTTTCATGACCCTGAGTGAGGAAGTGAGTGAGGTAAAAAGTCCGTAGATACAACATTAAAAGCACTACACATAAAAGGAATATATGATACTTTGGACTTCATGAAAGTTAAGAACACTTTACTTTGCAAGACATTGTTGAAGAATTAAAAGACAGGCACAGGCTGGGATAAAATATCTGCAAATAACATATTGGATGTTTCTTATAAAGTTAAACATACACCATTACAACCCAGTGTCCCGCCCCTAGGTATTTACCCAAGTAAGATGAAAACTTATGTTAACAGAGAACCCAATCTGTGAATATTCATAGCAGTTTTTATTCATAACTGCCAAAACTTAGAAACAACCCAAATGGACTCAAACTGGTGAATGAAAAACAATACAAGACATCCATATAGTGAAAAAGATATTTAATGAGCAGAACTTTATAGAGAAAAAGAATTTAGTAGACTGGGATGTAACTCCATTTGTCAAATCATGACACGTCCTAGGTTGTCTAGGACACAAGAGTACAGAAAATATCAGTGAAAGCATTCTGTCCGAATCAATTGGCTATCTGGAATTTACAATACAAAGTGTAATATATTTTATTATTCTTTGTAAATTGTATGCTATACATCTTTTGTATCAGTAAAATCTATAAGCCTTTATTATATATTTTTATACACATGTATTTTTGCAGCATATATTTTGTTAAACATTTACCAGCACACCCCTGCCCCTACTCACACCCTGTAGGGATGAGTTACACCAAGCCTTTAAGGAGAACATAAGCCCTATTTACGAAAATAGATTCAAAGAATAGAAAGAGAAAATGCTGTCCAACGCATTTCATAGTGCTAATATAATCCAGGTTCCAAAATGAAACAAGATCAGAACAAGGAAAGAAAATTGTAGATCAATTCTGTTTATCAACACAGATGGAAAAACCCTAAAACAATAGTGCCCAGCTGAACTCAGCAGGATAAAAGAGTAAATCTTAATCAAATAAAACTTGTTCCAAGAGCGTAAAAATGATACATCAGATATCTATCAATTTGATTCACGCTTTAAGAGTTAAAAGAAAAACAAAAAATATCTAAACAGCTGCATAAAAGCATTCAATAAAATTAAATGACCATGATTTTTAAAACTTTCTCATGGTTTTTAACACAAAACTCTTAACTGGGAATATGAAGACACTTCCTTTACCTGTTGAAAGATATGTATCTAAAACCTCTAGCAAATACCACATCTGATGGATAACTGTACCAAAATAATTGGTTATCTAGCCAGGGAGAAATAAATCATTACTTCTCATCATCCTTAAAAATAAATTCAATTACCTTTATCCATTGCCGGTGGGAATGCAATATGGTACAGCCATTGTGGAAAACAGTGTGGTGGTTCCTCAAAAAACTAAAAATAGAACTACTGCGTGACCCAGCAATTCCACTGCTAGGAATATACCCAAGGGACTTGAAAGCAGAGACGCAAACAGACAGAGGTACACCAATGTTCGTTGCAGCGTTACTCACAATAGCCAAAAGGTGGAAACAACCTAAATGCCCGTCAGTGGATGAATGGATAAATAATATATACTATAAACACACAATGGAATACTACTCAGCCAGAAAGAGAAACGAAGTCCTGATACATGCTACAAGATGCATGGAGCTTAAGAACATTATGCTGAGTGGAATAAGTCAATCACAAAAGGACAAATATTGTAGGATCCCACTTATATAAAAAGATAAGAATAAGCAAATGTACAGAGACTAAAGTTTATTAGTGATTATCAGGGTGGTAAGGAGAGGAAAGGGAGAGTTGCCACTTACAAAGCATTTAGTTTATGTTCATGGTGATGGAAAATTTGCACTGATTAAGGGTAATGGATGCACAGCCAATTGATGTCACTAAACCATATACCTGTAATAACTTGATAAGCCATAAGCCAATGTAGTATGATATATATTTTTTACAGCAACAGCAAAAAGAGTAGCTGTTGAGGCTGCTTACGTACAACAAAACACCTGACGGGATTTGGTTTCTTGATTTGGAGGTTTAGGGTCATGGTCTCATGGGACATTCCAGTTAATTGACCTAATGTCATTTTTAGTGCTTCTATTCTACCTCCTAGTTCATTAAGTAGTATCTGGGGTCTTAAAATCTTACTAGCAGCCATACAAGTTACAGCAATTGGTCTCTATTCACCTGGAACAACACAGGAAGAAGAATCAGGAATAAGAGAAGGAAATGGAATAAATGTTTGATTGCCTCCACGAACAACTGCCTCCTTTGCCATGAAACAAAAAGAACTGGATGGTGCCTGGCTACAACCACTGAACTTTTTTTTTTTTTTTTGTATTTTGTTGTTGTTGAGAATATACATAGCAAAACATACACCAATTCAACCATTTCTATGAGTACAATTCAATGACATTGATTACATTCTTCAAGTTGTGTAATCATTCTCATCCTCCTTTTCTGAGTTGTTCGTCACTGAAAACTTTGATAAAAGATTCTAAAGAAGAATCTGGATCAAAAGGGGGAAAAATGTAGTACAGAATTTAAATTTTAATGGAAGCCAAACTTTCTGGATCCATTCAGGCTGGATGAGCCCCCAAAAACTACTGCCCTGAGATAATTTTAACCCTGAAGCCACAAGCCAAAAATATCCCCTCAAGCCTTCTTTAAAACAAACAACAGTCTAGCTTAACTAGTAAAGAATGTCTGTGGTGAGCATTGCGCTCCTTTAAAGAACTTACCATATGCGACTAAATTGTTAACAGCAGTTCAGAAGGTTAGACAGGAAGTTTAGGGGGAAGTGAGTCTATGTCAATAGCGGAGGAACAAATCAGAAAAGAAGGGTGAGAATGGCTACACAACTTGAAGAATGTAATGTCATCGTATAGTACCTGTTACCCATTGCTGCTGAGTCGATTCCTACTCATAGCTACCCTATAGGACAGAGTAGAACTGCCCCATAGGGTTTCCAGGAAGTGGCTGGCAGATTTGAACTGCCGACCTTTTAGTTAGCTGCCGAGCTCTTAACCACTACACCACCAGGGCTCCCATTGTATTGTACGTGTTGAAATTGTTGAACTGGTGTATGTTTTTCTGTGTATATTTTGAACAACAATAAAAAAATAAGTTCCAATTATCTTAAAGGCTCAAATGTGAAAAACAAACTAAAATTTCTGCAGGAAAATATAAGAAATTGTGGTAGAGGTCCCTGCATGTGCAAGCAGTTTGCACTGGACAACTAACCAAAACGTTGGTGGCTCGAACCCACCCAGCAGTGCTGCGGAAGAAAGGCCTGACAGTCTGCTTCTGTAAAAATTACAGCCAAGAAAACCCTATGGAGGTCAGTTTTACATTGTAACCAATGGGGTCACCATGAGTTGGAATCAACTGGACAGCAATGGGCAATGGGGAAGATTTCTTAAACTAAACACACACCAAAAAAAGCTTAAACCACAATAAAAAAAAAAAAAAAGGCTAGGTAAATTTGGCTACAACACAATTTTAAAAGGAAAAATTAATCCAAGGATTGCCACATAATTTTGGAAGATTATTATCCATAATATATAAAGATATTCAACAAATCAATAATAAAAATATTCTATAATGAAAATAGTCAATTAAAAAATGGGCAAAAGTTATGAAAAGGAGGTTCACAAAAGAAAAATAATGCTTTCTTTGATAACAAAATATCAAAAATATAAATATCAAAAATTCCCAAATTCGATAGTAATCAGAGAACTGTAAACTAAAACAATGAGATACCATTTCATATCCTTTTGATAGGCAAAAAATTTTGAGTGTGGCAATTTCAAATTTAGAGAGCTTTAGAAAGCAACTTGGTAATATCTAGGAAAGATAAAGTGCATACTTTAAGACCCAGAAATTCTACATAAGAAATATACCTTACAGAAACTCTTGCACATGGACACAAAGAGACTTTTATGGAGATACTGATCACTACACTGTTCGTGACAGCAACAAACTAGAAATAATACAGATGACCATCCACAGAAGAATAGATAAAAATAATTGTGGTACAGCGATACAGTAAAATAGTATACAACAGTTAAAATTAATAAACTAGGGCTACATCATCTATCAACATAAATAAATTGTGAAAACCTAATTTAAATAAAATAGGAAGCAGAAGAGTACATATGTAAAGCATTGTACAATTTGCGACAAGTATAAAAATACACAATATACAGAATGCTAAATGTTGTGTGTGTGTGTGTGTGTGTAATAAAAGCATAAAACCCTGGATATAAAGCATACAATCAACTTCAGAATAGTGGTTTCTTCTGAGGAAAAAGAGAAATGGAATCAGGAAAGTATAAAATGTGGAGGGTCAATTGTATCCATAATATTTTCTTTTTTAAGAAAAGAAGGTTTGAAACAAATATGGTTGTGGGAGTTTTTAAATACGTCCACAAACTTTTTGACACTCCTTTCATCAAAAGCTGGAATCTAATTCCCATCCCCTTGAATATGGGCTAGGAAGGAGCCCTGATGGCTCAGTGGTTAACTGTTCGGCTGCTAACAGAAAGATCAGTGGTTTGAACACACTAGCCCCTTCGTGGGAAATGGATGTTGCAGTCTGCTTCCATAAAGATTTACAGACTTGGAAGCCCTATGGGGCAATTCTACTCTATCCTACAGGGTCGCTATGAGTCAGAATTGACTCAACCGCAATGAGTTTGGTTGTTTTGGTTTTTAATATGGGATGACCTTAATGACTTGCTTCTAACTAATGAACACAGTGGGAGTGACACTGCATGACTTCCAAGGCAAGACTGATCATAAAAGGTGGTACAGCTTCCACACAGCTCCTCCTTGGTACCCAGCCACCATGCTGTGAGGAACTAATGTGGACAAACCATGTGTGGATGTTCTAGACACAACCCCAGGAAGCTCCCAGCTGACAGCCAACATCAAGCACCATTCATATGACTAAATGAGCCTTTGAGCCTATGAAGGTTTGTATTTTTGTTCAAGGGATCTCCTCTCTAATTATACCTTTATACACTATCTTTAATCCTCTATTTCCTTAACAAATAAGATGATATCTGTTAACTCCTTAATTTAAAACTGATGAAATAAGTATATTTTCTCTTCCTCCTTTTTTCTTTCTTCCACCATTTGATCAATTTTAGTTGATTGCATTATCTAAGTGTTGACCTTTGTGCTACTAAAATAGTACATATTTAGCACCATAGTATAGTATAACATAATAGTTAAGAGTTTGGGGAAGTAGAGTCAGCCACCTGGCTCCATAATTTAGTAGCTATTTAACCACAATACTAGAATCCAACTGATATAGAGATTATGGCTACAAAAGAGGATCCAAATGTTATAAACCTAAAAATGTAGGAATAGCTAACTAACAAGGTCTAGAGGCGTGTCCAAGTGTACTGATTGTCTCCACGTTTATATTCCAAAGATGGATCCAAAAATATCACTTAGGGCTATAAATCAAATAATAGAAGGCTTGGTTTCTTACTATATTTAATATTTTTAGTATTTTGTACTACACTTAGTAGTACAAAGGTCAACACAGATAATATAATCAACTAAAATTGATTAAATGGTGGCAGAAAAAAAAAGAAGGAAGAGAAAATATACTAATTTTATCATTTTAAATTAAGGAGCTAACAGGTGTTACCTAAAGAAATAGAGGATTAAAGGCATTATATAAAAGTATAAGTAGACACGAAACCACTTAAACAAAAATAAAACCTTCCAAATTATCAGAAAACACACACACACCCCAAACGAAGCATGCAGTAAATCATTGCTTTCAAACTATAGAAACAGAAAGCATAAGAAAAATGGCGGCAGAATTAAGACCAAAAGTATCTGCCGTAAGATATGTATAAATATTCCAAACTTGCACACTAGTAGAAAAAAAAATTCAGGTTAAATCACAAAGAAAAACTCAACAATATGTATACAAGAGACATATCTAAAACAAACAAACACGGAAAAAATAAAAACAAGACTGTCAATATATTTCAGCAATAAAACAAAAACCAAACCCATTGCCATTTAGTTGATTCCAACTCATAGTGACCCTGTAGGACAGAGCAGAACTGCCCTATAGGGTTTCCAAAGAGCGGCAGATGGATTCAAACTGCGGACCTTTTGGTAAGCAGCCAAACTCTTAACCACTCCACCACCAGGGTCCCCTATACCAGCAAAGACAAATAAAAAGAAAGCAGAGACCACTAGACCAGGGACACAGTAGAAGGTCCCGGCTGGAATGGGAGAAAAATGTAGAATAACCTCAAATTCATAAAAAAGATCAGACTTATTGGAATGATAGAGACTGGAGGAACCCTGAAGACTATCGCCCTAAGACACCGTTTTAACCTGGGACAGAAGACACTCCTGGAGGTCACCTTTCAGCCAAATAGGAGATTGGCCTGCAAAATAAACGATAACACCCGTGAGGAATATGCTTAACTGGCAACAGTGGCCCAGAGGCAAAGATGAGAAGGCAAAGAGGGGCAGGGAAACCGAAGGGATGGAAATGGCGAAGCTAGGGTGGAAATGCGCAGGGTGCTGACACATTGCAGGGACAGCAACCAATGTCAAGGAACAATTTGTGTATGAATTGTTGAAAGGGAAACTAATTCACTGTGTAAATTTTCACCTGAAGCACAACAAAAAGAAAGAAAGAAGAGAAACAGACAACCAGAATGGAAACAATGAGAATACTGTCATATTGTGAAAAATGTGACTAGTGTCACTGAACAACTTGTATAGAAACTGTTAAACGAGTACCTAATTTGCTGTGTAAACTTTCACGAAAAATACAATAGAATTTTTTTTTAAAAATCAAAGGAAAAGAAGAACGCAGTGGTTGCAATCTTTATATCAGACCATATGGAATTTCGCACAAAAAGCATTTTTTTTTTTTGCCTGAGGACTTTTTTAAAATAGACTTTATTTTTTAGAGCACTTTTAGGTTTACAGAAAAATTGTGCAAAAAGTACAAAGTTCCAATAGCTCCTCTCCTTCCTCCATTGTTTCTCCTATTAACATCTTGCGTTCCTGTGGTGCATTTGTTACAACTGATGAACCAATAGTAACAGACGATTATTAACTAAAGTCCATAGTTTACATTGGGGTTCACTCGTTGTGTTGGACAGTCCTATGAGTTTTGACAAATGTTTAACGTCATGAGTCCATCATCACAGTATCATACTGAAGAGTTTCACTGCCTTGAAAATCCTCTATGCTCCACCTATTCATCCTCTTCCCCTCCCGGACCCCCTGGAAACCATTGATCTTTTCGCTGTCTTTATAGTTTTACCTCTTCCAGAATATCATATGGTTGGAATCATACAGTATGTAGCTTTTTCAGCCTGGCTTCTTTCACTTAGCCGTATACATTCAAGGTTCTTCCATGTCTTTTCGTGGCTTGATAGCTTATTTCTTATCGATGAATAATACGCCATTGTATAGATGTAGCACAGTTTGTTTATCCATTCTCCTATTGAAGGACATCTTGGTTGCTTCCAATTTTTGTCAATTATGAATAAAGCTGCTATGAACATTTGTGTGCAAGTTTTTATGTGGACATACATTTTCACCTCATTTGGGTAAATACCTAGGTTCATGGTTGCCAGACTGAATAATAAGCCTGTTTAACTTGGTAAGAAACTGCAGACTGTTTTCCAAAGTGGCCGTACCATTTTACACTCCCACCAGCAATGAACGAGAGTATCTCTTGCTCCACATCCTTGCCAGCATTTGGTGTTGTCAGTGTTTTGGATTTTAGCCATTCTAACAGATGTATAGTGATGTCTCGTTGTTGCTTTGATTTGCAATTCCCTAATAACATATGACATCAAACATTTTTCATGTGCTTATTTGCTATCTGTATTTCTTCTTTGGTGAGGTTTCTGTTCAGATCTTTTGTTCATTTTTTAATTGGATTGTTTGTTTTCTTATTGTGGAGTTTTAAGGGTTCTTTATATCTTGGATACAAGAACTTCATCAGATATGTGTTTTGCAAATATTTTCTCCCAGTGTGTAGCTTGTCTTTCCATTCTCTTAACAGTGTCTTCCCAAAGCAGAAGTTTTTAATTTCAATGAAGTCCAGTTTATCAATTGGTTTCTTTATAGATCATGTTGTTGGTGTTGTATCTAAAAACTCATTACCAAACCCAAGGTCACCTAGATTTTCTCCTATGTTATCTTCTAGAAGTTGTATAGCTTTGCATCTTACATTTAGGTCTATGATCCATTTTGAGTTAATTTTTGTGAAAAATATAAATTTTATGTCTAGATTCGTTTTTTTGCATGTGGTATTATAGCACCATTTGTTGAAAAGACTGCCCTTTCTCCGTCGAATTGCCTTTGTCAAAGATCAGTTGACTATACTTGTGTGAGTCTATTTCCGGGATCTCTATTTTGTTTCACTGATGTATTTGTCTGTTCCTTCCTCACACTCTCTTGATCACTGTAGCTTTATAGTAAGTCTTGAAGTCAGGTAGTGTCAGTCCTCCATCTCTGTTCTTCTTCGGCACTGTGTTGGCTATTCTGGATCTTTTGTCTTCCCATATGAACTTTAGAATCACTTTGTTGATATCCACAAAATAACCTCCTGGGACTTTAATTAAGATTGCATTCAATCTATAAATCAAGTTGGGAAGAATTGACATCTTAATAATATTAAGTCTTCCTAACTGCTGTGGATTGAATCGTGTTCCTCAAAAAGAAATGTGGAAGTCCTAACCCCTATACCTGTAAATATGACCCTGTTTGGAAATCAGGATTTTCTTTTGTTAGGTTACTGAGATCATACAGCCTAGGGTGGGTCCTAAACCTAATTACTTCTGAGTGGTGTCTTCTGAAAAAGAGCAGAATAGACATAGACACACACGGGGAGAAGACAGACATCATGTGAGGAAATGCCAGGAATTTCAAGCAGACTCCAGAAACTAGGAGAGAGGCCCACAGAAGGATCAACATGACCAAACTCTGATTTTTGACTTTTAGCCCCCAGAGCTGTGAGAAAATTAATTTCTGTTCTTTAAAGCCACCCATTTTTGGTACTTTTTTTTTTTTTATTATGGCAGCATTAGGTAACTAAGACACTATCCATGAACATGGAATATCTCTCCATTTATTTATATCTTGTTTTGTTTCTTTTATCAGAGTTTTATAGTTTTCCTCATATAGATCTTGTACATATTTTGTTAGATTTATATCTAAGTATTTCATTGTAAGGTTTTTTCTGGGTTTGTTACTGCTGTTTTGTTTAGTTTTATTGGTGCTAACCTAAATAGTGTTGTGTTTTTAATTTCAAATTCTGACTGTTCATTGCTGGTACATAGGAAAGCAATTGACTTTTGTATATCAACTTTTATCCTATTACCTTCCAGAAACTTGTTATAATCACTTATTAGTTCCAGGAGTATTTTTGCCAATTCTGTGGGATTTTCTAAATAGACTATCATATCATCTGCCAACGATAACAGTTGTATTTCTTCCTTCCCAATCTGTATACCATTTGTTTCCTTTTCTTGTATAGGTACATTACCTAGGACTTCCAGTATGATGTTGAATAGGAGTGACAAGAGGAGACATCCTCGTCTTGTTCCCAGTCTTAAGAGGAAAGCATCTAGTTTCTTACCATTAAGTGTGATGCTAGTTGTAGGTTTTTTGTAGCTGTCCTTTATCAAGCTGAGGAAGTTCCCCTTTATTCCTAGTTTGCTGAGAGTTTTCAGTTGTGAATGGGTGTTGAATTTTGTCAAAAGCATTTTCTGCATCTACTGATATATCATGTGATATTTCTTTTTCACCCTGTTGATATGATGAACTATTTTAATTGATTTGTGAATGTTGAACAAGCCTTGCCTTCCTAAGATAAATTCCACTTGACCATGGTGCGTAATTCTTTTTATACATTGTTGTATTCAATTTGTAAATGTTTGGTTGAGGATTTTTGCATCTATATCCCTTCCTTGTAATGTCTTTGTCTGGTTTCAGTATTAGGGTAATGCTGGCCTCATAGAAACAGTAGAGATAATAATTAAATGCATAAGCTGATTGCTTGAAAACAAAGCAATAAAATGGATAAATCATTAGTTAATATACTCAAGACAAAGAGAAAAAGCATAAAACCACAAATAAAAATGATGAAAGAAAAATAGTCACACCTACCTAAGAAACACTTCAAAAAATCATAAAGACTACAGAAAAAATACTTTAAAAATCATAGTCTTCCCTCCTCTTCTATTTTTTGGAAGAGTTTGAGAAAGATTGGTGTTAATTCTTCTTTAAAGGTTTGGTAAAATTCACCAGTGAAACCATCTGGGCCTGTGCTGTCTGTTTTGGAAGGTTACGAATTGTTAGATACAAGCCTATTCAGATTACCTATTTCTGTTTGTGTGAGCTTTTGTAGATTGCGTCTTTCAAGGAATTGTTCCATTTCACCTAAGTTATCAAATTTGTGGGCAGAGAGTTGTTCATAGTTTTTTGTTTTTTGACTATTCTTTGATGTGTGTGGAATCAATTGTGATGGCCCCTGTTTCATTTCTAATATTAGTAATTTGTATCTTCTCTCTTTTTTTCTTAGTTAGCCTGGATAGAGGTTGGTTAAATTTATTGATCTTTGCAAACAGCCAGCTTTTGGTTTCAAAAGCTGTTTCCTGTTTCCGATTTCATTGATCTCTGCTCTAGCAAAAAGCTTCTATATAGACAAAAAAGGTACTTTATAATTATAAAGGATGTGAATCGCAATTAAGATAAATATATTTATGGCTCTCTATGTTCTAATAACCTATCTGAAGCAAAAACTATGGAAATAGAAACACATTCCTAATAGAAGTCATTAGCTCACTTTTCTCAATACTACAGCAGTGAATAAAAATAACTAAAAAGTTGCTAAAAGCACTGTGTGAAAGGTTGTTGGGAAATAGGATATTCACAAAATCTCAAAGTGACTCCCTACACATTACTTATTAATTACAAAGAGGAAATTTTCCCTTATAATCACCGCCTTAACCAAGTGATCAACTCAACATCACCAACTTTACCTACATAAAATTCTTGCCAAAAATGTTTTAACTGAACCTCCTCGCCAGGAAACAAACAGAAAACTTCCAGTTGTTGGATATTCTGCCCGACAACTGGTTTGAGCTCCTTGAAAATATCAGACTTGAAAATTAAAATATAGTGTCTGGGGGGAGCAGTTTTCGAGGAGACTAAAGAGATGTGACAATCAAATTCAGTGCATGAAACTTAACTGGATCTTGGGTCAATAACAAAGCTATAAAGGATAGTGAGTTTTTGTCTGTGGTGATGGGAAATTGACATTAATTAAGGGCAAGGGCTACACAACTTAACTAATGTAACTGGTAACACCAAGTAGTGCACCAGAAAAAGGGGAAAATGGCAAATGTTGTGTTATATATAATTTTACAGCAGCAGCAACAACAAAACTGCTTAGGTACATACAAACACCTCATGGGATTAGTTTTCTTGGTTCAAAGGCTTAGGGTCATGGTTTCTTGAGATAATCCAGTCAATTGGCCTAATACTGTTTTTAGAATTTCTGTTCTACCTCCTAGTTTGGTGAGTAATGCCTGGGTCTTTAAGTCTGCAAGCAGCCATCTGAGAAACAACCGTTGGTCTCTATTCGCTTGAAGCAGTAGCGGCAGAAGGAACCAAAGAAAGAACTGGACTACAGATCTTATTGCCTCCATGAACTACTGCCTCCTTTGCCATGAGATCAGAAGAACTGAATGGTGCCCAGCTCGCATTACTGAATGTTTTGATCAAGGACTCAATAGATGGATCCTGACTTTTTTTTTAAAGAGGGGGAAATTCAAATTTTTGTAGAATCCAGACTTACTGGACCCATTGAGACTGGAGGCATTCCTGAATCTTTTGCCCTGAGATAATCTTAAAACTTGAATCGAAAATATCCCCTGAAGTTATTTTTAAACCAAACAACAATTTAGCTCAATTAGTAAAAAAATGTTTACCTTGAGCATTGTGCGATTTTAAAGAATTATCTGTATGAGATCCAACTGACAACAGTAACTCTAAAGCATAGAAGTTTAGGAGCAGTGAGTCTAAATTAATGGGGGTGAAATAATGTGAGTAGAGGGGATGACGGTACAACTGTGAAGAATGTATCCAGTGTCACTCAATTGTACACATAGAAATTGTTGAATGAGTGTATGTTTTGTTGTGTATATATTTTCACCAAAAAGAAAAAAAAAAAGCTTTAAGGATCGAATTAGAAAAATTTGATTATGGACTGCATAGTATTATTAAATCAATGTTAATTTTTTAAAATATGATAATGGTATTTTGGTTGTGTAGCAAAATGTCTTTGTTCTTAGGAGGCATTTGCTGTCGTATTGGGGGTGTTCTCAGGTCAAATGGTTCAAATATATATATAAAGAGACAGAGAGCTCTGGTGGCACAATGGTTAAGCACTTGGCTGCTAACCAAAGATCGGCAGTTCGAACCCACAAGTGGCTCCTTGAGAGAAAAGACTTGGTCATCCGCTCCCATAAAAATTACAGCCTAAAAAATCCTATGAGGCAGTTCTACTCTGTCCTGCAGGGTTGCTATGAGTTGGAATTGACTCGGCAGCACACAACAACAGCAACTATATATATATATATATATATATATATATACATCAAAAATAAGTAAGGATACATAAAGTGTATATAGTACAATTAATAAGTGAATCTAATTATTATACATTAAACGTGGCCTAAAATGATGGCACTTACTCTAAAGCGCCCATAGAACCCTCAGAGAAATCAAGCACATATTAGGTCACAAAGAAAATAATAGATTCCATAGAGCAGAAATTGCACAGAAAACAATCTCTGACCACAGTGTCCTAAGAGTAGAAATGAATAACAAAATCAGAAAACAGAAAGAGCTTACCACCTAAAAATTTTCGGATTCTTTCTTAAATAATTCTCAAGTCAAAGAGGAAATCAAAGCCAAAATTTTGCAATGTCTATTTTAAAAGTCATGAAAATACAACATATCAGAATCTATTAGAAACAAAGCAGTGCTCGGAGGGGAAACAGCGTCAGAACCTTAAATTCTTTCTTAGAATATAAAGAAAGAATACCACGAAGTGAATTAGTACCCAGTTCAAGAAGTTAGAAAAAGAATAATGAAATAAACTCAAGGAAAGCAGATGGAAAAGATTGGCAAAGCTAAAAGCGGAAATTAATAAATTTTTAAAAAGAGAAACAGAAATAATAAATAAATGCATGAGCTGATGGCTTGAAAACAAAGCAATAAAATGGATAAATTATTAGCTATATACTGAAGGAAAAGAGAGAGCCCAAAACATAAATAAGAAATGATGAAAGAAAAATAATCATACCTACAGAAGAAACACTTCAAAAATCATAAAGTTTTGTTCAACTTTATGCAAATGAATTTGAAAACCTGGATGAATGGATGATTTCCTTAGACACTAGTTTACCCAAGCTGACCAGATGAGAGAAAAAATCTAAATAGATAAATTGCCACAAAAGAAACAAATAAACAGATTAGCAAATAGCTATTCTCCCTTTTCCAAAGAAAGCAAAAAAAACCAGGCCTGGATTTTACAGAGGATGTCTATCAAACTATGATAAATATGATGGAATACAATGCCATGTTTAAAAGAAAAAAGGAAGTTTTTTTATAATTGGTATAGAGTGAGCACCAAGATATATTAAGTCTAGAAACAAGGAACGGAACAGTGTGCAGGGTGTGCTACCATCTATGCAGAAAAGTTGGGAGGGAAGAATATGTATAAGCAACTCTTTGTCCATCCTAGTAAAATTAGCATCCACCAGGCTGGGACACTGGGTGGCTGGGAAGAGGGATGGGATGGAGACCCTGCACTGTACGCTCTGTCTGAAAAAAAAATCAAACCTGTTGCCATCGATTCCAACTCAGAGGGATAGAGAGTAGAACTGGCTCCGTAGGGTTTCCAAAGCTATAACCCTTACAGAATCAGACTGCCACATCTTTCTCCAGTGGAGCGGCTGGTGGGGTTTGAACCACCGACCTTTGGGTTAACCACTTGCATGCCTGTATTACCTTTAAAATGTTTAAAGGACGATGTGGCTGGGTGCTGTGTGGAAGATGAGAGGGAAGATTGAGGACAGGAGTCAGGAAGTCCGTTAGGATGTTTTGAAATGGTCTAGTGAGAGAAGGAGGGAGCCCTGGTGGTGCAGTCATTAAGTGAAAGGTTGATAGTCTGAACCCACCAGCAGTTCCTCCAGAGAAAGATGTGGCAGTCTGCTTCCGTAAAGCTTACAGCCTTGGAAACCTTATGGGGCAGTTCTACTCTGTCCTATAGGGTTGTCATGAGTCGGAATTGACTCGACAGCAGTGGGTTAGTGAAAGGAGGAAACTGGGGGGAGGTAGAATCAACAGGTCAGGCCACGGCCTGGTTAAAGGAGGACAAAGAGAGTAAGAGAGAGTCCTGAAGGGAGCTTGCGAAGGCCCGGCTCCTGCAGCCGACAGTGGGCAGCGGCTCCCCTGACTGGTGGGCCTTGGCAACCAGCCCAAGGCCTACTGTTCACAGTGTTCACTACATTCTTCTCTAGACTGATTCTAGATGTCTAGCTGGCTCTGTCATGAAGAGCGAATGAGCGTCTGCATCTGCTGGACCCTGTTTTCACCTGAGGTACCTGCTGTGCCAACTGGACCAGCCATCATCACAAAACTTAAGAGGAATACCCTGGCCTCATCCTTAGTCCTGCCTCTGCCCCTGCAGTTGGCTTTGTGACCTTCACGTCCTGGTCTCCCCCTGCCCCCTACTCCTCAGCCTGAAATGTCTTAAGGAAGCTCCTTCTTCCTCCTTCCTCTCTCCCTTGGGAAATCAAAGGAGATCATATGGGTCTGGCATGATGCCTGCTGCCCTGTGGTACAGCCAGAGTCCTCTGGAGTGGTCCATGTTACACTCAGGTGGGGGTTGGTTGGGGAGCCCTACAAGGAGCCAAACTGAGTCAGGGGCTGCTGGTGGGCAGTCTATAGGCTGAGTCTGGCTTCAGGCAGAGGGTCTTGTTTGGCCACACAGTGTACGTGACCAGTGTTCGACCCATTGTCAATATTGGAAGACAGGGAAATTTTACATGAAAAATCTGGATTTTTATCTTATTTTGCAAAAATAGACACTCTGATCTTGGGTTGGAGCTGAGAGTAATTTGTGGCCCCTCCCCAGCTCTCCCCAGCTCCGTGGCCCTGGCAGCTGCTGCCAGGTGGCACTCTCTTGCTTGGACTGTGACTCCAGTCGTCTCTAGTGCTGGTGAACCCCTGTGGCTCTTTGAGTTTGCAGCTCTTGTTCCTCTGCGCAAATGGAAGGGGTCCCTTGGGGCCTTGGTTGGAGGTGGCTTTCTGGGCCTTCTAGGGGAATGTCCCAGGGAAGGTCTAAGTCCATAACTGACCAATAACAGGTTCATGCATCTGTTAGCAGTGAAGACCAGAAAGTCAGGAATCTGCTCTGATTCTGAACTACTTAGAATTAAATGACAATGTGTGTATTCTAGAGCAAAACTTCAGGCTACAGGTGCCCAGGGGAGAAATTATAGTCTTAAATGCAATTGTGAGGATCAAGGAAAGGTTGAAAATAAACGGCAAATGTATTCAAGCTCTAAAGCTAGTAGAAGAGCAATGAAGATTTTCTGGAGGACAATTTAGCAACGCCAATCAAAATTTTAAGGCTTTCAGTCTAGCAAGTCCTCCTGGAGGTGTGTGCCCTAAAACAAGCCTCTCATGGGGCTCTGCAGAGGAAGGTACACCTGGGTTCACAGCCCTGTGGTTCACAAGAAGAATAAACTAGAAATGACCCAAAGGTACCAAGACTAGTTAACATAGTGTGATAGGCAGAATAATGACCCCCAGAGATGTCCCCGTTCTGTCCCCAAAACCTGTATGTTACCTTACATGGCAAAAGGGACTTTGTAGATATGATTAAGATTAAGGACTTTGAGGTGGAGAGATTATCCTGGATTATCCAGGTGGGTGCAATCTAATCACATGACTCCTTAAAAGCAGAGAACCCTCCCAGCTGTAATCAGAGAGAGCTGTGACTACAGAAGAAGGGTCAGAGAGATGTAGCATTGCTGGCTTTGAAGATGGGGGGGGGGGGGGGCTACAAGCCGAGGAATGCAGGTGACTTCTAGAAGCTAGAAAAAGTAAGGAAACAAATTCTTCTCTAGAATATCCAAAAGGAATCAGCCCTGCCAACAGCTTGATTTTAACCCTGTAAGATTCATTTTACTTGGATCTATAATCAACGCCCATAGAAGCAGCAGTCAAGAAATCAAACGACTTATTGCCGTCGGGCAAATCTGCTGCAAATGACCTCTTCAAAGTGTTAAAATGCAAAGATGTCACTCTGAGGACTAAGATGCGCCTGACCCAAGCTATGATATGTTCGATCACCTCATATTCATGCAAAAGCTAGAGAATGAATAAGAAAGATTGAAGAATTGATGCTTTTGAATTTTGGTGTTGGTGAAGAATATTGAATATGTCATGAACTGTCAGAAGAACGAACAAATCTGTCTTGGAAGACATACAGTCAGAATGCCCCTTAGAAGTGAGGAAGACGAGGCTTCATCTCATGTACTTCGGACATGTTATCAGGAGAAATTAGTCCCTAGTAAAGTAAAGGGTCAGCAAAAAAGGGGAAGACCCTCAAAGAGACAGATGGGCAGGACGGGGAGTATTTCGTCCTGTTGTACATAGGGTCACTATGAGTCAAAAGCCGGTCCACGGCACCTAACAACAACAACAACGAGAACAATGGAATTTTTTTGAGGGGATAACATCAAAGTTAGTGCAATTGTTAAGAGCTTGGCCGCTAACCCAAAGGTTGGCAGTTCGAATCCACCAGCCGCTCCTTGGAAAACCTATAGGGCAGTTCTACTCTGTCCTATAGGGTCGCTATAAGTCAGAATCAACTCGACAGCAACAGGTTTATCATGAAATTAATTGCAAATGTTCACCTATAAAAATCACTCTTAGCTCACAGACTGTACAAAAACAGGCAGTGGACCAGATCTGATCTATACTCAGATGTCACCTCCTCAGTGACGTCTTCCGAGGACACCCTCTCTAAAATTGTGTCCCCACCCCATCCCTGCCCTCCTACCCTCCTGACACCCTTGTCCCCCTCGAATTTTTTCTGTAGCTCTTTACACAATCTGGTATGCTATGTATTCTACTCATATATTCAGTATGTCTTCCCCTCCATAATGTAAACTTAATGGGGGCAGGATTTTTGTCTGCCTTGTTCATAGCTGTATTTCCAACACCTGGAACATGGTACATAGTAGGCACTTGATAAATATGTTGAGGGAATGAATGAATGAATGAACAGAATTGTAGTTATGATGAAAAACGTTAATACCTGTAAATGCTTAGAGCAGTGCCTGGCACACACTAAGTGCTCGATCCATATTAGTCACCCTTAAGAGTTTTTGTTGTTGTGACTTTCAGGAAGGGCTCCAAACATTGGGAACATGCAAGCACCAGGCAGATGAACAAAATCTTCCAGCCAGCAGGTCTGCCGCCTGCCTGCTGCCCCTCCTCTCCCTGTCTCTTTCTCTTCCTCTGTGACTCCTGGTCTCTGGCCATTCCTCCTGACCCTGCATCCCCCCTCCTGTTCTCTCAGTCTTTGTCTCTCGGTTACGGGTGGGAGCTTACAAATTGGACTTCTAGACCAGCTCTGATGGCCCCAGAGCCCCTCACCACCTGTGGTGTCTGAGGCAGAGTGTCTACTCTCTACCCAAGATGCCTTGGACCGACTGCCTCATTCCACTTCTCCTCCATTCTGTTCCCACCCACCCCCACCTTCACTTGTCCACTTGTCGGCTCCCAGCTTCTCTTCCAGATTAACTCTCCTTCAAACTGCACCTCAGCCCTCGTGTCCCTTCCTCTGGAAACCGTTCCCTGGCACCCATCCAGCCTCTGGGTGCACACAGCCCCCTGTGCTAACTCATTCTACCAGGACACCATCTGTGTCCCCCCAACCGTCCCCCCCCACAACACCACAATCCCCACAAGCCCTTCCGAAACCTACCAGACCCTGCCCCTGCCCCAGGAAGCTGAGGGGTGGTTGACTCAGGCCCTCAGCTTCCAAGATCCCCTTTCTCTTGCCCTTTGGAAATGACTTGTTCCGGGTCCATCTGCTCTCCCAATCCTGGCCCTCTCCCCCACCCCCACAACAACCCCATCCTACAGCGAAGAAATAAGAGGTGTGAGGTTAAGCGGTTTGCCAGGATTGCACAGCAAGGCAGGGGTGGAGTGGGACTTGAACCCACGACCGTGAGCACGGCTGAGGAGCTGGAAAGTTGCCTCATAGGCCCAGGGTACACAACACAGCAGATGGATGAATCGACAGATTTTCGGATGAGCCAGCAGCTGAACTGGAGCTAGAAACCAGAACTCCCCCTCCCTGGCCCACTTTTCTGCAAGGCCGGGTGTCAGGGGCCCGCACAGGAGCTGGCTCCCGCCCCCTGGCCCACAGCCAGCCGTCATCCCCGTGAGGTCAGCAGCGGACGGCGATTTCGGGGAAATACCAGCTCCTTATTAAAAACAGGCGGTGGCCGGGCCCCCCGCTGCTTTCCCAGTAGAAACTGGGGTGTTTGTTCCAAGAGGAACAAGAGTGGGCAAGGCCCTGCCAGGGCCACTGAGGCGGGAGGCTTGGGCTGCAGTACCGGCGGAGGGTTAGGGTGTCCTGGGGAGCTGGGGGCGGGGGAGTATCGGGTGCATCCAGAGGCTTTGGCAGGGGCGGCCTGTGTGCGGAGCAAGCTCTGGGCTCAGGGAGGGGATGGTCACACAGCACGTGGACAGCGAGCCGACCAGGGTGCAGTTATGGAATGTCACCTGGAAACCACGGGAGGAAGGCAGGGCAGCCTCCACGGCTGCCCCTTCCAGGGATGGAACTCAGCCAGCGGGCACGGCCTAAGAGAAACCAGGCGGAAGATGTAATAAGGCCATCCTCCTCCAGGGTGGGCAGCCCCCACCCGCAGTCCCTCCACCTCGGAGCTTCCAAACCTTCACCTCCAGGAAACCGGTCCAAGCCCACCGCCCTGCAGGGGGCGCAAGCGAGCTGTGCCTCCCCCCTCAGGCGGGCTGGCTGCAGCCGGGCATCTGGAGCGAGTTAGGGTCGGGGAAGCCTGGCGGGCGGCGGCGTGAGCTCATCCCGGCCCGCCCCGCTGCGGTTTCCCCCTCCTGCGAAGGGAACAGAACACAGAAGCGCCGCGCGCCGAGGGCCCAGCCGGGGGGAGCGCGGCGAGAGCAGCAACTCCTCCCGGGATGTGGGTGTGAGCGGGAGAGGCAGAGAGTGTGTGTCACTGGCATGTCGCCGAGTGAGGACTGAGCCCTGGGAGCTGGCGGACAGCATGTGTCGCTGTGTGTCACCGTGTGCTGTGGCTTGTGAGGGCGTATGTCCCCACGGGGGAAATACTGTGCATGCGATAAATTGCACACGTCCTGGCCCACGCTGTCCCCGGATCATTAGCCCCATTTTGCAGAAAAGGCCAAGTCTGAGAGGAGGGGGAGAGGGCTGGCCGGCTCCCCAGGCTAAGACTGGGGCTCCCTGGTACTGTAGCGTGTGTCTCCGTGTATATGCAGAGGCTCTGGGCCGGCCCAGCGCCCCACAGTGGGCCCGGTGCCACCCTCCCCCGACACATACACACTCTCTTCCTGGTCATGGCCCACTCGCCTCCCACCGCGGACTCCCTTCATACCAGCATCCTGGCTAACGGTGACACACATGGAAAGACAAACACACACCTAGATACAGAAGCAGACACAAGGAAAACTCCCCTATTGGCGGGAATCCAAGTCGGGGAGAGCCAATAGGCAGGTTGCAAGGTGGTGGCAATGGCTGGGAGAGGGCTCTTTGTCAGATCCTCCCACCACCACCCCCATTGGGCTGGGAGCAGGAGAGGCTGGAGGCCACTGAACCCTGTGCCTTACCCCCGCCCCCTTCCCAAAATGGTCCTGAGGATGCTGTCCAGAGTGTGAACAGCCTCAGAATTCCAGGACTCCAGGGACCAGAAGCCAGGGTGGGGATGTGGGCATCACCAGGCACAGGGTAGACAGCTAGGGGTGCCTCTGAGAATCCAGAACTCCCCCACATCCTCAACTCAGGGCACTGCCATCCCAGCTCTGGGTAGCTGTAGCTCCAGCTGCTCTGGAGACCTCAGGGAGGCGACCCAGACCCACTGCACCTACTAGGCTTCCACCTGGCCTCAAGAGTTGTCACGCCCCCAGCCCCCTCCTTTCACCCCCCAGCTGAGCGGTGGCCCTAAGACAAAGATCGTGTAGGATAGGGCACAGGAGTCTGTCCTCCTTCCTCAACAGCTCCTCCCGGGACTCAAAGCAGGAGTTTGGTGGGGCACTGGGTGGGTGGGGCGGCTTTGTGGGGCGGGGCTTGCTGAGGGAGGGTAAATTGTGAAAGAAGCGCACCCACAGTGGCCACAGAGGCCCTCAGCTCCCAAGACACTGGGGCAAGCTGGGAGAGGGAGTTTTTTAATTGGAATGACTCTGGTTTGCATAACCAGAGCTTCCAAATTACTTAGCAAAACATGTTTGCTTTTTAATTAACATGTGCTCAAAAAACAATGGTTTTAATTAAAGTGAGTGGGGGAGAGAAAGGATGGTGAGGGAGAATATTTCAAG
Organism: Dugong dugon; assembly: GCA_030035585.1. Lineage (NCBI taxonomy): Eukaryota > Metazoa > Chordata > Mammalia > Sirenia > Dugongidae > Dugong > Dugong dugon. The sequence goes on along the minus strand of CM057481.1, from coordinate 20,589,391 downwards.
GAGCTCCAAGTCCTGAGTCAGATTTCTTAAAAATAAAGTGGGAGACTTGCCCCTAGCAGGCAGTCTGGGAGCAAGACTCCTGGGGAGCCCCAGGATCACCCCCACCTGCCTCCAGCCCTTCTCCAGCCTCCTTGCTGTGAGCTTGCCTGTTTTGCTGACCACTCATTTACTCAGTTCCCCACGGTTCCCTGGGCCCCTCGGAATGGGTGGTCTTTCAGAAAGCACAGTCTTCGGGCGTATATGAGTGGTAGCCCACTAGGCAGAAAAGGGAGAGAGAACATCAAGACCCAGGAGTGTGGGCCTTGCTTGGGGAGACATTAAGTTTACTGGGGAGGGGTGGGGGTAAGGTGGAGGGAGGTGTCCCATGAAACCAGGGAAAAGTCAGATCCCAAAGGACTGGAGGGGCAGAGCTGGAGGGGAGGGAGCAGGGCGTGTCCAAGACCCAGGGAGAAGAGGGGGGAGGCTGAGCTGGGGCCAGGGACACAGGGATGGAAGGGAGGGTGGACGGGGAGAGGGGCAGTGATGAGCAGAGGAGGGGGAGGGGCTCGCCGAGACTCGAAGCTGGAAGTGTCCTGGAGCTGGGAGGCTTCCTTCTCAGAGGGCCTTCAGCCTCAGAGGGTGAAAGGCAGGGCTGCAGTTCAAACGCTCCAGCAGGGGGCAGCGTTGGCCCCATCATCCCTCTTGGAGGAGGCAATGTGGGACAGCATTACCGCCAGCTGGGGCCCTCTCCCCACAACTCCCAGCTCCCAGACTCTCCCTTGCCTTGTGTGTGTGTTGGGGCAGGGGGGCTCTGGGGTTGAGAGACTGGCTCCACCTTACCCTCTCCTCGTTCCCCAAATACCCCTAGATGGGTGCTGGGGACCAAGAAGGCTTCCCTGAAGAAAGGGTGCCTGGGTCTTGAGGGCCCACACGGTGGGAGGAGTCAAGAGAGGTGGGAGCTAGATGCTGCCCAACTCAGCCCAGCCCCTGTACCCTTGTGTGTAAAATGAGGGCAATATTACCCTCTCCCCAGCACCTGGGACCTCAGGGGCTGGCAAGGCCCTCCTCTCTCCCACTGTGCCACAATCCCAGAGGAAACCAGTCAAGCTGCCCTGTGGAGACCTTCACATCTCACCCCTGAGGCCCAGAGCAAGAACAGGCTCTGCGAGTACAGGGCTGTTTGTCTATTTTATTCACAGCCATTCTCCCAGCCTAGAACAGTGCCTGTACCCAGTCGGTGCTCAATTAGTGCTGTGGAAGGATGAGAATGAAGGGATGGTCCCTCAGAGTCATCCACACCAGACCCCCTTTCTGACCTTTTGGGGTCAGTGTCAGCACCTGAGTGCAGCCTGGGGTCAGAGGTCAGCCCAGGGGTGGGATAGCAACCCTAGCCCCTCAAAGAAGATAAAGGAAAGCTTGAGAGGAAGCCTTTGGGAAGTGAGGGCACCCCTAAGGGTCAAATCAGGTGGCCCAGAACCCTCTTGGAGGCTCCACCCAGGACCCTGTTTCTCATTAGGGCCCTTCTTGCTTCCCCCAACCCACGCCCCCAAAAGAAACGTGCCTCCCTGTACTTAATTCATTACACCCAGCTGGGTGGGAAGCCCAGCAGGCGGGGGTTATTTTTTCCCCTGAGCTCAGACATTCCTTGCTTTATTATTCCCCACATTTCAAAGCAGCTGTTGCCTCCCCCAGTCACCCCCAGCCAGAAGCTCAGAGTCCAGAAGGGACCTCTCTAGGGTTCAGGACACCTCCAGCTCTCATGCCTCCAGCTCAGCACAGGAAGGAAACTGAGGCCCATCATGGGGTAGAGCCCCAGGGCGACCTTCGGGGTTTGCTCCTGAACTTATCCTTGGCCCACGCCTGACCCCCTATCTGCCCCCAGTTGCCCTCCTGTGACATTGCCTTCTCCATCTCAATTCATCCCTCTGGTCCACCCTCCTCATACACACACCGTTGGCCTCAGTGGTCCCTCAATGACAGCCAGTCGGTTCCCCCTGCTCCATGGCTCCCAGTGACTGCAGATGGTTGCCCAGGTGCCTGCCTGATAGTCAAGGTCCAGGGACCAGCCCTTGCCACTCCCCTCCTGGAGCAGGTGCTAGAACAGTGCTCAGGGTCCCTGCCCTGCTCCAAAAAAAAAAAAAAAAAAAACATTGCCATGGAGTCGATTCCAACTCCCCGTGACCCCATGTGTTACAGTGGAACTGAGCTCCATAGGGTTTTCTTGGCTGTAGTTGTTACAGAAACAGATCACCAGAACTTTTGTTCTGTGGCACCACTGCGTGGACACAAACTGCCAACATTTGGTTAGTAGTTGAGTGCAAGAGGTTTGCACCACCCAGGGACCTCTGCCCTACTCAGGGCCCTGGAAAGCTGAGCCCCCACTGGGTCAGTGGCCTTACAGAGGGCAAATCCCATCCTGGAGCAAAAGCTCAACCTGGAAAGTAGCAGGGCTGGGGCAGCCTAGTGGACCACTGAGGGCCAGGCAGGGGAAGGAGCAGGTCTGGAGGCCCAGGGTTGGAGAACTGGAGATGCGCTGGAGAAATTTCTGCCACATCAGAGAGCTGAATCTCCTTCACTGCAAAGCTGCCTTGACAGGAGGTGAGCTCCCTGTTGCTGGAGGTATTCAAGCGAGCAGCAGCTTGGTCAGACTCTTGCCCTGGAGAAAACATTGATTCAGATGTCAGAGGCCCCTTTCTGCCCAACTTTTAGGTCAGAGTCTGGGACTGGTGGGTACCATACCCATTTCCAGATGGACAGGATCAGGGGTCCCTTCTCACTCACCCAAGGGCAGCTGGATAGGTCTGAAAGCACAGGCCAGGGCACAAGCACAGGGGTCCTGGGAGCTGGGCCCAGCCCAGAGCAGGACCTGGCCAGGGCATTTTTCCCCTTTGGTTCACTGCACAGTCCTGGCACCTGGCAAAGTGCTGGGAGCCCAACAGATGTGCCATCACTGTGCACTGATGGGTCAAGTGGGAGGTGACTGGGGCTCTACTCAGAGAGTTGGGGGTGGAACATGGCTTGGAGGGTTCAGAGTCTCCACTCCACCTAGGGGAGGGTCTCTGACACCAGAGGAAACAGGCAGGAGCCCAGGTGGGGCAGGTAGCCTGAGGTGCTGGGGGCTGAGTCAGGAGATCACTCTTGGTACCCTGTGACCATCTTGCCCCAGCTAACACTGTAGCTAGATGCAGCCACCCAAGGCATGGGGCTTGACGGCAGGATCCTGAGGTGCCTAGGAGGGTAGGGGTTGCTCTGTGATGTAGCCTGGAGGGTTCTCACCTTCCCCAGCAAGCCTGGGGCCTAAGGCCCGACCACACCTCCAGCAATCCTCTCCAGAACTCCCCGGGGACCCTTTTCTACAAGGTAGACACCCTCTAGGGGATGCACTGGGCAGAATCTGAGCTCCTGAGAGAGGAAACAGCCAACTTAGCCCTCAGAGCAGCCCCCTCCCCAGAAACGGAGCTGTCTCAGCTTAGGGCTGTGAGATTTGGGTGTGTCATCCTCTTGGAGACTCCAGGCCTAGGGCCCCTCCATTCAGGCCTGGCCGTGCAGACGGAGACCCTGAGGCTCCTGGGATGTGGCTGGCTCCCCCTCCTCCCCCGCCACCCCTAAGCCCTGAACACCCTGTCCTCCTCTTCCCAGCGAGAAACCACAGAATATTTGCCTTTTTGCCATGGCGGCCACCATCCCATCCCTATGCTGCAGCTAGGGATGAGAGGTCACTGCCACCAGCGTCCTCATCTCTGCTGCAGGCCCCAGGTGGGGACAGGTATGGGCTGGGCACTGGAGGTTTGAGAACATTCAGAATCTCGGGATCCCAGATGCTCCATCAAAGGGAGTTGAGGCATCTCTACATGCTTGCAGCCCCCGCACTGCCCCCACCCCCAGCCCCTGTGGCTTGTCTGCACTCCCCACCCCTTCCCAACTGGCGGGGCAGGTCTCTGTTAGTCATCACAGGTGGAGCAGGCGCTAATGACAACATGAACAAATGAATGAAGGAACGTGCTAATTTAACTTAGCCTTGGGCCTGGAGAGGATCTGCCCCATTCCAGGGTCTCTATCCAGGGGTTTGGGGAGACGTCAATTGCACCAAACTGTGAAAAGCCCTCAAAACTTAGCAAACTGACTTGTAAAATCTTATTTTGCCAAGTAGAGTCATGGAAAACAGCAGCTACTAGCCACCGTCACCGTTGTTTTGTAAACAAAATGATATTCTCAAGGCAAAAAAAAAAAGTAGGCAGGACATGATCAGAAGAAAGACAGGCCTCAAAGATACATAAACTGAGCCTCTTGGGAAACACAGAATGGGCCTTATTTTTCTTCTCGTGAAAATGTTCCCAGGTATTTTCACAGGTGGAGCCTTGGGGTTTGGGACACCCAAGTGCACCCAACCTCCACCAGGGGCAAACGCTTCTCTGCAGCCTTCCTGACTGGCATCAATCCTCTCTGCTTGCACACCCCTTGAAACAGGGTGCTCACTACCTCTGCCAGTTGGCTCAGGAGCTGGGGGGTCATTCTAGAACACCTTCAAGTGGCTGCCAAGCCCACCATGAGAGGGAGGGAAAGAGACCAAGAGGGGGAGAGATGGCAGGGGTGCTGAGGGGAGGGGAGACAGAGGCCTCCAGATCTGAGAGAGAGCACAGGAGTGGTGGTGAAACGCGGGTGCTGGACCAAAGTGTAAAAATCAGGAAGTCGACCAAGACCTGAGCTTTGCAACTGTTCCTCCGCCAACTCTGGACTCTCAGCCTCTTCCAGCCACCCCAACCCATCCCCACCAGCTCTCAAGAAAGGCTCTGAGGCACCCGTTCTCACCAAGGCCTCAGTGGATATGTGAGGTATCCATTGCCCAGAGAGGGGAACGGAGATTGGAAGCAAACATGGAACTTCAGGTGTCCCCAGCCAGGCTGAGGAGGAGGGGTCAAGGAGGAGTCAGGCAGGGGCCCTTCCTAACCCTGACCTTCTAGGCACTTCTCTGTCCATGGGGCCCTGGGCCTTGGCTGCAGAGACCTGGAAGAGGCCTGTGGGCAACCGGGGCAGGCGGAGCCTCGCGCGCACACACATTCACACACACTCCACATTCCAGTTGTGCTCTGTCAGCGTTTGGGCAAAACCAGGATTGTGTGGCTTTGGAGAGGGCGGGGACGAATAGCCCCCTAACTTGGGTGAGGATGGCACTGGGGCTGTTGGGGAGGGACCTGGGAGAAGCCTAGGGAGCCACTTCTGTGCCCGGTCACCGGCTTCAAGGTCCCGGGTTTTCCCGCTATTCCCTGAGGTAACTCATCCAGCACTCCTCGGGGTGCGGGCTGGCCCCATTCCCACCCCTGTCCTTAACCCCCCAAAACCCTCGCCACCACCCGAGGATCAACGGCAGAAGACAGGAGCCTTGTGCCCCTAAGCACCCCCCTATGCAGCAGGAGGGCTGCCTGTCATGCCCATGCCCAATTCCTTTTGCCTTTCCCCCTGATTTCATACACTCCATTGCCTGGTTTCACTCCACCAACCTGATTTCTCTCAAGGTCTTCATCAGCTTTCTGTCAGTCTTCTGCCACTCTGGTGCTCTGAGCCTCATAGTGCAATTTCTCACACCCGCAATCTGGTTTCTTTCCTTCTTGTGACTCGATAAAATTTTCCTCCTCCGCTGGACTTCTTCAAGGCCCTGCTCGACTTCATTCTACCTCAGCCTTCCTGGGTCCCCCTCCGTACCATCTGACCGTGTCCCGGTGGTGGCCTCAGAGCCCCGGGGATAGTGTCTACGAGAAAGGATACAGGGTGTGGCAGGCTGTCAGGAGCCACAGGTAGCCATGCGGGGGCATTAGAACAGAGGAGGGATGGTTTGTTCTGGGCCCATCACAGGCCCAGCTCCCACAGTTCTCTGCCCTGGGGACGTAAGCTTCAAATTCCAAGCCTTTGCCCTGAAGTAGCCAGTTCTGGGTTCCGAGGGTCCATTAGAACATCTGTTCCGCACAATGTCACTGGACCTTCTGAGTTGGGCTCTGTGGTTCAGGGGGGCCGCCCAGCCTAGGGCAGGCATTGCTGGTCCCCGTCTGGGGTCCTGAGGCTGATGTCTGCCCCTGACGCCCCAGCCCCCTGGCCGCCCCACTGACCCTTTGGTTCCACTCGAGCCGGGACGGGAGAGGCAGATTTCCCTGCTGCCTTAGAGAGATCTCGGAGATCAGGTCGCAGGCCAGATGGGGGATGTGAGATATGGGGAGAACCTAGACCAGACCCCAAGCTTATGAGGGACATGACCTGGCGCTTGAGGCCTGGAGGGAAACTTGCTGCCCAGAGGGCAAACCCCTTGCCCCCTCCCATCCCTTTCCACTGGCCCCAGGGCCACAGGCTGGACCACCCTGCTTGAGGGGGGAGCTGGGACCAGTGTTTATGCTACTGTGGGGAGGCCACAGCCTGGCTGGCAGTGTCACCCGCCCAGCCCCAGCACTGACTCAGCAGAGCCCCCCAGCATGTACACACTCAGGCTTGCATGCAAACAGACACTCACCCGCTCACACGTACGCACACACAAGTAAACACACATGTACAGATGCACAGGCAAACAGGCACATGTGTACACAGGTATACACATACGGCCCCACATACGGACACCCACATGCTCACAGACACCGACACACACACACCTAGGCACAAACACTACACACGCAACACTCATGCAGGCACAGGCACACACGCTTACAGAGATAAACACACAGGCACACAGAGAACTGCACACACAAGCACACACACACACACACACACACACACACGCCTCCCCAGCCAGGGCAGGTGGGAGGACGCCAGGTGAGGAATCTCCTCCCCCGGGCCCTCCATGCCATCCACTCTGATACCTGCACCCACAGCCAGTGACCCAAGCCCAGGAATGACATGCGGCACGTGGTCAGTGCAGCCATCTGTAAAGGTAAGTGGCCCCAGAGTGGCAACATGGCCATGGCTGGGACAGAGCCACATTCTAAGCGGAGCTAAGCTTCATCAAATGGGGCCAAACCACCCAGCAGGGCTCACTGGGACTCAGCCCAGCCCAGCCCCTACCAGCCACCCCCAACCTGTCTCCTCCTAGTCCACACAAGGAGACTAGTGGGGTGGGGGCTGCCAAGTGTCATGGGGGGATGTGGGGGATGCTCCCTTCCACCACCAAGCCAAGCCAAGTGGAGTGGTAGCCCCTGGGAACCAGGGGAGTCTGCAAGACTGAGGTATGCTTGGGAGTGGGCTGGGGGCACTGCAGCGTCACCCTGGAAACTAGAGGAGGGAGCAGGCATTCCTGGGAGAGTGGGACAAGTATCCCCTGGGGTCTGGGACACATGTGAACTTGGAGGCAGGGCCACTTCTCACCTGGAGATGACTGAAGGCAGGTGCAATTTCTACATGCAGGACTCCAACCCGAGGTGAGCGTCCCCAACAAGAAAATGCTGGGACCATCCAATCCCATGTGCCCCACCTCTACCAAGCTCCTGGGCTTAGTGTCCAAGGGCGAGGTGGACAGGGTAGGTCAGAGCTGGGGGCTGCCTAGGAGGGTGTTTGCCACGTCAGACACAGCTCCTCACCCAGGAGGTCCTGGGGTGTGAAGATTATTTAGGGCTAAAGGGACACCCTGCTGCTCCTCAGTGGGATCCCACCAACTGGCCAAGGAGGCTGGCAAGAGCCCAGTAAATTCACCCTGCCATGAACATGGAAACATCCCCACTGGCCAAGGCCACCACAGCAAAGCTGCAGGCACCTCTGTTCCTTGTCCTACCAGCTGCACCCCTTAGGTGATTTGGTGGGAGACCATAGAAGGGCAGATCACGACCCCTCTCATCACCTGAACCAGATCTGGGGCTGGAACAGACTGAGCTTAAATAAAGAAAGAAACCAGAAAGCCCCAAGAGCTACTGGAGGTGTTGCTGAGTTTTCAAAAATGACCTAAAATTCTACCACTTGTCAGCAGCTCCACTGCCAGCAGTCTGCGGCAAGCATCCAGGACCTGGACCCTCACAGAAGCCTCCTATCTGGTCTCCTTGCTTCTGCTCTGCCACCTACAGTCTATTCTTCACACAGCAGCCAGTGATGCTGATAGAACATTTCCCCCAGAGTGCAAGCCAAGGCCCCTCCCATGGCCCACGGGGCCCTCCGTCACTGCTCGGACTTCATGTCCTCCTGTCACCTCCCCCTCACGCTCTCTGCTCCCATCTCGGAACATTTGATCCCTCTGACGGGATGTCTTCCCTTGAATGCCCGCATGGCTCCCTGGAGCAGACACTGAGTGCTCTACAGGAATGTTCTGGCTTGCCCACAGGGCCCTGACCCAAGCAAAGACAGATGGGAGGTGGTGGATAAATACCCCGATTTCCCCACCCCTCAGGTGGGGCCACTCTACCATCTCCTGGAAGTCCCCACGGGACTGCGCCCCATTGTATCTGCTCCTTAGTGTGCCTCATAAGGGTAACTTTCCCTTCTCTGACTCCATTCCCCTCATCTCTCCTATGCTCCTTGGGAGCACCTCCAAGGGAGACTGCTTACATTCAAGTTGGCTTCTGGAGGAATCCAGCCTAAGACACCCCTCTCACCTCTCCTTCAAGTCTTTGCTCAACTACCACCTTATCGGATAATCACTGACCTCATTATTTAACATGCCAACTGCCTCCCAACTCACAACTCACACACACTCACACACACTTACATGCACACACACATTCCAGAACCCCTTTCCTGTTTCTAGTCCCTCTGTAGCCTTTATCACTATTTGACACACTTTCCATGAGGGAGACTCAGGTTCAGTTTCCAGCCAACACACTTCACCCACAGCCACCACCTGTCTGTCAATGAAGGTTTGAATGTTGCTATGATGATGAACAGGTTTTAGCAGAGCTTCCAGACTAAGACGGACTTGGAAGAAGGGCCTAGTGATCTACTTCCAACAATCAGCCAGTGAAAACCCTGTGGATCACAACAGTCCAATCCATTGTGCATGGGCTCATCATGAGTTGGGGGCTGACTCAACGGCAGCCAATGACAACAATAGCTGGGTAATTTGTCAGGTCTGATGTCTGTGTGAGCTCCATGAGGGCAGAGATTTTTACTGCTTTCTCCACTGCAGTGTCCCCAGCACCTAGAACAGACCCTGGCACACAGTAGGTGCTCAATAAATGCTGAGAGTATAAAAGGAAGATGCAACAGACCCTTGTGCTCACACTCACATATGTACTCTCACGCATACACCTGACATACACACGATCATAGACTCCACACACACATCAATGCCCTCAGGCAGGATGAGTTGTGCGCGCCTTCATACCCACTCTCACACACCAACATACCCACCTCACGAGCAGACAAACATGCATCCTTGTGAGGCCATGGAAATGCACCCTGATGGGGCCACCCTGACCTCCAGTGGCCTCCTGGCCTGTGCAGCCTGCTCTCCACTCTGAGACCTTGATCTCTCCCACACCCCCCACCTCTAGGGCCCCCCAGCCCCTCTGCTCTCCTTCCCTTCAAACCTGTGTGAAACCTCCCTTCACTCTCCTCAGTGAATCCAAGGTTCTAGGGGAGGGCCGCTGTCCAGAGCAGGGTGCGGGGAATGGGGCAGGATGTATGTGCCACCTGACACCACAGAGACTGTACACTAGTCTTCTGCTGAGAAGCCCAGGCTGAGAAACCCACTGGAGGACCCTGGTACGGCCCCAGCAAGGCCTCAGCCTCTGATTGAGAGCCACACTGAAGGCAGACATGCCTCAGTCTCCCCATCTGACTCAGGGCAGGGGTCTAAGGCCCTTTCAGTTCTTTTAGCTTGGGGACAAGGTTAGCACCTGCCCTGGCATCCACTCCCAGTGTGACTCAGGCAAGGCCATTCCCTGCCGTGGGCCTCAGTTTCCTCACTCATGACGCAGGTGGCTCTTGGCCAATGCCCCATGGTTCCCTGATTGCTGGACGTGGAATAAGAGCTCAGGCAGTGCTCTTGGGCACTGCGGCATCCTCTGGGTTAGGTGGCCAAGTCTTCAGGAGGTAAGAGAGTTGGGCAAGAGCAAAGAAGGGAGAGAGGGAGAGAGGAAAGAAGGAAGGAATAAAGAAGGGAGGAAGCCATTTATTTGTAAAGCCCCTGGGGTAGGGACCGAGATGCAGTCACACAGCAGCAGCCCGATGGTGGGGAAATGATGGCGTGCAGAGACATTGGAGGCTTGTACAGGAGTCTCCAGGCGCGCCCCTCCTTCCCACAACTTCAGGCCCCTGGCTCAGCATCATGAATGAGAGATGAACGTCCCCAGCATGGTCTTCCCTGGGCTCCCTGAAAGCAAATGCAGCCACAGACAATGGAGGAGGGGCCAATCAAGACAGCAGGATGTCAACTGAGAGCTAGAGTTGGTGGAGATGGGGGATTTGGACAGATTTGGAAGGGAGAGGTCTCACCTGGCCATGATGTGCTCAGCTGGCCATGATGTGCTTCACGAAGGCTGGAAAGAAGGAGAGAGTGAGCAGCAGGGGCTCCACACTGGGATAGCCCAGGGTGGGGCTTGGGGTTCTAATGCTTCCCCTCCCCAGAAGCCCCTGCCACTGCTGAGCTACCTTCATAGTTGATGCAGCCGTTAGAGTCCTCCTGCCCGGCCATCAACTTCTCCACCTCATCTTCTGTCAGCCTCTCACCTGGCAGTGATGGGAGAGTGAGTCAGCCCCGTCCAGGGATGTGGTGTGGTGGGGAACCCACTGAGACCCTCTGGATGGCAGTGGAAGCCTTCATGTCTCTCCAGTATTCCCACATCATTGCTCACAAGGCCTGGCCATCACCCCCATGTCCAAGGCAAGAAGAATTGGTGACAAGTCAAGAGGAGTCCAGCCTGGGGTATGCCTGGTGCCTCCTCCAAGCCTGGGCTCTGTCTGCAACAGTGCCATCTTGGTGTTCAAGTCACCAGCGCATACTGTCCTCTGTCCTTACTAGGCTGCCTGTGGTTCCCTCCACAGTAGGCCAGGCCCCCACCTCCCTGAGGCAGTCCCTTGGGGACAGCCCTTTGAGGCCAGAGGAAGGCCCCATGGAGTGGAGCTGGGGACTTTGGGGAGTGGTTATGGCGAGAACCAGAGGCACCTCCCCCTGCTCCCCAAACAAGCCAGGTGCCTCCCTGCCTCTACTTTGTGTGCTGTGCTGTCCCCTCCATTGCAATGCCAACTGTTGTTCACACACACACACACACAACACCCAAGACCAGCACAGGGCTGTGCACACAGTAGATGCTCAGTAAGTACTTGCTGCAGGAAAAAGTCGTTTTGAGGAGGAGGCACCACAGGCCAGGCACCTGACGATGAGGTTGGGGGTGGGAGGTACACATGGCCACAGGGTGGTCAGAATGCTCTGCCCAGCCCCCCAAGAGGCAGGTGTGCAATCCATGTGCCCACTTAGACTCCATGCACTGGAATCTGACCCTGGGGCTGAGATGGTCCTCTGGATATCCTGCCTCCCTGCCTGCCCTGCCCCAGAGCTGTTCCTGTCCCCATTCTGTTCTGTGAGCTGCACCAATATGCTCTCTTTCTTCTCTGCCTAAGTGACATTTCTGTTGCCTGCCATCAAGGCACCATAATTGTCACTCTCTCCATTTCACAGCTGAGACCCCAGCCCAGCAGGTGACAGAGTGGTTTCTCCCAGGATCCCGGCTGCTCTCTGGAAACAGGAGTGGCAGGGAGTGGGGGGAGCCGCCCTCACCCAGTGTGGCCAGCACATGGCGGAGCTCAGCGCCCATGACAGTGCCGTTGCCCTCCTTATCAAAGACTCGCAGCCCCTCCACGAAGTCCTCGTAGGTCCCCGTGTCCTTGTTCTTGGAAATGTGCTGCAGCATGGGCAGGAACGTGTCGAAGTCCATCATCTTGGTGTTGAGTTCTGCAGGGAGAGTGTCCTGAGTCCCAGGCCTTGAGGGGTAGGACAGGGACACCCTACGCCCGTGCTTCATAACGAGAAGCTATGGCCCCTCACATAGTTTGCCATTTACAAAGCACTGCACAATCCCAAGGCACTTTGCAGTCTACCCAGAAATGCATTGTTTATAGAGCCCTTTGCTCTGAGTTAGCCTCTGTGTCCTCTTCCAGACAATAGGAAGATGTCGGGAAGGACACAGCAGAGAGGTTCATCTTGTCCACCACAGGTGGCAGTCTTCCTGGGACTGCACTAATCGGGGGGTCTCAGGCAAGGTGTACCCACCTTCCTGCTTTGGTTTCCCCAGGACGCGGAGCACCTCGGCCTGCGTGGGATTCTGGCCCAGCGCCCGCAGGACGTCTCCACACTGCCCGTACGTGATCTTCATCTCACCCTTGGGCGTGCGATCGTACAGTGTGAAAGCTTCCTTGAACTCTGCCAGGAGAGGGCAGTGAGCCGGGGACGCGCCCAGAGTGAGCCCAGCCCTACTCGCCCACACCACCGGCAGGATCTCAGACTGAGGACCCCGGCCCACTGCTGCCCCCCTGGGCTCAGGACCCCTGCTCACCTTGAATCTGCTCTGGTGTGAACTCAATCTGAAAGGAGACCCCAAAGACTGTGAGTGCCTGGCTCAAATGGTGGGGCCTGGCCTCCTCCTGGTCACTGTGTGGCCAGCCCAGGCCCAAGCCCCTCAATGGCCCCAGCCTGTCCCCATTCCAGCATCCCAGCCTCCACCCCTCAGAGACCCTTGCTGTCCACTTTGACACTTTCCTGCCTCCTTACCTTCCCCCTCCCCTCTGACCTGATTTATGGGTTGGGTCTGCGTGTGCCCAGGCCTTTGAAGCCTGGTGGGCCACATGTACAGCTGAGTGCTGAGGTGGCAGTGAGGAGGGACGCCTGGACCCCAAGTCCCCCATCCAAGGCGAGTATTACCTGAGGCCCCTGTTTCTGGAAAGAGGTGCCTGAAGCCACAAGACGTGACCCAGGCAGCCTTGCCACCCCCACCAGGCCTGGGCATCACGTGAGACAGAGGCCTTGGGAGTGGCAGGAAGAGCAAGGGTGAGGGTGCAGGCCAGAAGGCTCTGTCAGCATGGCAGTATGTCTGCAGCGGGTGCGCCCATCAGGCACCTGTGTGTGTGTGTGTGAGTGTGTGTGTTGTATGTAAATGTGTGTGCCTGTGCGTGTTGTATGTACATGAGCGTGCCTGTGCACACATGTGTGTGCCTGGGCCCGAGTTTCACCATCCCCACCATCCAGTCCCTGGGGCAGGGCTAGGGCAGTGCCACTGGGTGCTTGCTGAGGCCACATTGGGGCCACCCCAGGGCCAAGAGGCCTCCTTGGACCGGGTGCCCCCTCCTCACGGGATACCAGGTCTATTTTTATCACTGCAGTCATTCGCCCGAAGGTCAAGCTCACAAGAGGGAAAGGAGCCTGGGGGAGGGGGCATGACTGGAGCCACTCCCACCACTGTTCTCTCGGAGCCCCACCAACCTCCACACTGCACACCAGTGAGGAGGGACGCCCTGTTCCTGCCACCCTACATGGTTGTCCCTCCTGGATCTCTGGTTCAACCCAGTGTTGAAAAGAACAAGTTGTCATTCCTGGTCCCCTGAGAGTTCTATCTACCAGGAAGCCTGCTGAGATTAGGTCCCCTTGCTTCCTGGCAAAGCCGCCCTGCCCCTTCACCTGTCAGCCCTTGTGGGGGCTGGGGCGCACAGGAGAGGCCTCGCCACCTCTGCCTCCCAGAGGGGACTCTTCATCCACCTCAGACCGGGCCAGACTGGGCAATGGCACCAGGGGCCTCTGGTGTGGTGGGATCCTCACCAGGGGCCTGCAGACAGGATGCCATCTTGGACCTGGAGACTGTGGGGGGACAGGGAGCTGACTCTGGAGACCTCCCTTCTATGAATGGTTCCCCGCAGACCTGAGAGAGGGGCTTATCATCCCATTTCACAGCTGAGGAAACTCAGAGCAGCAAAGGGGCTCAACAACTAAGTTGGAGCAGAGTTGGGATTTGAACTGTGTCTCAAGGGACATGGGTAGGTGCCTCCTGGAAGGGATCGTGAACAGGAGGGGGTCTGTGCAGATGGGGTGCAGGTCTTTCTGGGTGAGCGGGGGTGGAGGAGGACCCCACAGGCCTCCCCAGGGGAAGCCAGGGCAGCAGTGGCCAGTGGGCAGCCAAGAACAGGAACAGGCAGGACACAGGGTGCGTGCCACTATGCAGATGCCACAGGTGGAAGTCATAGCTTGTCTTCCAAGTTTAGACTCTGGGAAAGTCTTCCCAGGCAGGAAGGGCTCCAGGGGCCACTAATCACAGCTCCAAAACCAGCACCCTGGGTGACCTTCCGTAAGTCCCTATCAGCCTGTGCCTCGACGTTCCCACTGAAAGCTGAAGTCCAGGAGGGTTCTGCCAGCTCTGAGGCTAATGACCTTGGTGGGGTGCGTCCCCTTACTCCCCTCCACTCACCCTGGGGGACTTGCATGGACTCAGGACACCTCAGCCAGATAAGGAGGCTCTCTGCCTGGCTGCAGAGGTGGGGGGTGGGGAGAGGGGACAGGCGGCTCCAGGACTCCCCAGGATGTGAGAGGTCCAGGGAGAAGGGCAAGGGAAGGTCAGTTTTTAGAACCCCTGAAAAGACACTCCTTTCAAACCCCAGCCCAAACTCCCCCCTATAGTGCATTGGGCTCTAGGAGCACCACGTGGAGTCCTGCCAGGTGTCTGACCTCCTTCCCTCCGGCTGCAGCCCTCCTGAGGCCTGAGCCCTCAGGGCTTGTCTGACCTCTGCAAGGAAGTTTCCAGCTTCAGCTGTGCTCACTTTCTGGAGCCTGACCTGCTGCTAGGTAGCTCCACTCTGGGGTCCACTCATCCATCCTGCCCTTCCTGCCACAACCCAGCTCCCACACCCACCTTGATCTTGGAGGCATCAAACACTGGCTCCTTGGGGTGCTCGGGCTCAGGCGGGGGCGCTGGAGCTGGAGCTGGAGCTGGAGCTGGAGCCGCTTTGGAGGCTGCCTTGGCATCATCCTTCTTGGGATCTGGCTTTTTGGGGGCCATGGAGGTTATGAGCACAGAGAGGGTCGTGGGGAGTAGGTGCAGAGAGGAGGCTAGGTGAGCCTCTGCACCCAGGCCTTTATCCTGCCTGGTCATCGCATGACCCCAGCCCCACCCCTGCAGTGCACAATAGGGAGAAGGCCATAAAAGGACATTGGCTAGGCTCAGGGGCTATTTTGGGGCCTGGGGAGGGCATTGTTCAGGCTCAGGAACGGGTAGGGGAGAGGGGAGGGCTCTCCATTCCTCCCGATCACCTGTCTGGGGGAGGGAGGGAGAGGAGAGGACAGAGGCCAGGGTTCAACACACATGTGCATGCACACACATGCACACCCACACAGAGGCATACACACTCAGGCCCTGCTGCCCCTTGGCAGTCAGCAAATTGAACAGGTGAAGAGGGCTGGGTTGAGTGTGTGCTGGGGACAGAGGGACCGGGATAACCTAAGGGAACCTCTCCAGTTAATGTCCCATCTGTGAATGGAGTGCCTGTGTCTGTGTCTGAGCGTCCATGTAGAGGCTCTGCGTGGGTCTGTGCATTACGGCTCTGTGCGCGTGTCTGTGTCCCTATGTGTGCGTGTTTGTGTGCATGTTGTCTGCATCTAGGTGTCTTTTTGTGCACAGGATGCTGTCTGGGTGTCTGGATATCTGTGTTCAGGGCTCTGTGTGTGTCTGTGTGTTGTCCGTCTGTCTGTGGGGGGGGTCTGTCTGTAATGCCGTGTTTGTGCAGCTATACGAGGGATGGTCCGAGTGTTTCTGTTGTGTCTGTGTCTGTATCTGGGGTCAACATGTGTGTGGGGGTCTGTCTGTGTGTGTCTGTGGGTGTTGCCTCAGTGTGTTTGTGTCTAGGTGTTGCTATGTGTCTCTGTGAGTGTCTGTTCACAGCTCGCAGGCAGCTGCAGCCTCAGCCAGGGGTCCGAGGGGTGGTCCTAGGAGTTAGTAGAGTGGGTGCCACTCCCCTCACCCCTGGCAGTTACCCCAGCCCCTCCCACCAGCCAAACGGCCCCCACAGCCTCCCTCATCAGCGACCACCTGGCCCTGAGGCCACTTCCTCGGGTTTTACCCCTGGATGCCCTACTGCCCCTCTTCCATAGCCCCAGTGACCTATCTGTCCCTACACCCCGGGGGCCTGGCTCCCCACCAGAGCGTTATAGATACTGTACCCTCTGCCTCAGCTCGGCCTCACTGCCCCCTCTTCTACCGCCTTTCCCAATACCCTGGGGGCCTGGCTCCCCACCAGAGCTTTATACACACTGTACCCTCTGCCTCGGCTTGGCCCCACTGTCCCCCCTTTCAGGAAGCTCTCCCTGGTTCTATACCCACCGCCTTATGTTTGCCTCTGCTGACCCTATGACCAGGGACCCTGAAAGGGTTGCATTTCTGAGGGATTCCAGGGGGCTGAGCAGGGTTTGCTCCCTGGTGTTCAGCCCAGTATGCTCACCCCCAGCACCCATCCCTCAAAACCCAGCCCCTGGTACCACCCCTTGGCGTGCAGCCCTCAGCAGATGGCAGTGACAGAATGCAGCCTGGCATGGCCACCCTTTGGGGAGGTGCGGGAGGCCGGAACGCCAAGTGGCGTGGGGTCCCCCCAGGCTTAGAGAGTGGGGACATCTTGCGAACACATTGAGTTTAGTTCCCTGCCCAGGGTCTGTGCCTGGGGCCGGGAAGGAGGTGTTCCCAGTTATTTTTAAGTGCCTGGAGCCTTTGATAGAAACCTCAGAGGCAGTGCCCCCACCCCCAGCCCCGAGGGAGTTCCTGGGTGTGGAGAGGGGCTGCAGCCGTGCCTGAGAGGAGGGTTCACTGGGGGCTCCACCGGGGCCCCCCACCCAAGTCCCTCTCATCCTGTCACTCAGCCTTACTGTGAGGGGACAGCAGTGCAGGGATGGGACCAAGACCCCTCCCGGCCGAAACGCGGGGCATTCTTCCCTTCATCTGGAGGGAAGAACACCCCACATCTGGAAATCTGACAACATCCGGAGCTGGGGGAGGGTGCAAGTTTTTCACTTTTCTCCCAGATGTTTGGCAACAGTATTGAGATAGAAAGAGGGGGGAGAGGTCCGCAGACCAGCAGAAATGCCACAAGAGGAGGGGACAGCCAGAGGGGGATGCAAAGAGAGAGGCCTCTAGGTAGCCCCACTGCCCAGGCCTGCTGACCTCAGAACACCTGTCTCTACGTCTCATGCAGCCGCAACCACCCACAGACACAGCCAAGACACTGCCAAAACCTCTTTCATTCATCATCAGGGAAACCGAGGTCCAGGGCAGAGGACATACCCAGGGTCACCCAGACCCTCTATGCCATTTGTTTTGTCCACATCCAACTGCCGTCCCTTGGAAACCACCCAACACCAGCTAGAACACAGGTGAGTGAGTGACATGGGCCTCCTGGGCCTCAGTTTCCATGTCTGTGATGCCCACCTTGTACCAGAGCCACTGCAGTGCCACCTTCCTCTGCCTGTGTGTGTGTGGTGGGGGTGGGGGTCTCAGTCCCCTTCCCCTGTGGTCCTGCCATGTGACAGGGTGTGCAGAGCCATTCACTCTCCTCACCAGGGCTCAGATTGGGGCTGGGGCTGACTGTCTGAGCTCTGGCTCTAGCCCCTCCCCTGCTGACTCCCAGAGCAACAGTTCCCCGGGGCTCACCCTGCAGGACCACCCTCAAACCTCTAACTAACATCCAGCCCCCAGCAGGAACTCTGCAGGGATCAGCCCAGAGCCCTGTTCTCCAAGGGCCAGCCCCCTTGACTGTGTCATGGTTGGCTGTCTGAGGCCAGCAGTGGGACTGGGGGAGCAGGGGGAGCAGGCAACGGGTAGCGAGGACAGGCCACACCAAGGATTGGTGCTCGCCTCTCTCTCCCCATTCCTTCAGGAACAACTGCCCAGAAGACAAGATCTTGGCAGGGCCTAGGGACCTGAAAGTTCTGGGAGGCTTGGAGGGTCTGGATCCTACCCCCTTTGGGTCCTCCAGCCTTGATGTCTGAGTTATGACCTGCTCTGATGCAGACTCACACACGCCATGTTCCAGAGCCTTCTCCCGGGGTAGCTGGGGAAGATGTGGGCCTTAACATCTGAGGGGCCTTGTGGATATAGGCAGGAGGCTCCTTGCCACGCTGACCCCCATCCAGGTCCTCCCCATGCCCCAAGCCTTTGCACGGGCTGTTTCCAACCCTGGCACCCTCATCTGGGACCCTAACCATGCAGTGAGATGTCACCTCCTCCAAGAAGACTCCTCAGACTTCCTTGGACCTGCTCCCTCTGCCCTGTCTCCCACCTTGACCCCCCATCCCTGCAGACCCTAAAATGATCTTGTTTCTTTGTTATCTTGTCTCTTTGTATCCCTCCTCCCTCTCCCCCGACCTGCCCATGAGTGTCAGCTGACCAGGGGAGGAAATTCTGTTCTCCCAGGGCCTAGAACAGAGCCTGGTATACAGCAGGTACTTAATACATGTTGGATAAGCAAATGTGCCGGACATCTCAGTTCACTCACCTCTCACAGGGGGCTGGAACATCTTGGGGTGGTGTGAGGGGAACTGGGAATAGGGACTTACCAATCGACTCTCAGGAGCTCTGGTGGCCGCAGCAGCAGCCCAAGAGGGTGATGCAGCCAGCAGCTTCCCCCAGCCCACTTGCCGTCCTTCCAGGCCCACCTGAACTCATGTCTGCCCCTCATGCCACTGTCCCGTCTCCAGGGCTGAGATTTTCCGATAGCCTGGAGAGGTAGAGGTGACCCCACAGTACAGGCGGTGACTTGGCCATGATGACCAGCCAGCAGGGGGCATAGAAGAGATGTGAACAGGGCATTTGGACCCTGAACCCAGATCCCAGAACCCAGGACCCCAATCCAGACCCCAGACCCAGAACCTGAAACCACAAACCCAGATCCCAGACCCAGGTCCCAGAACTCAAACCCCAAAGCCAGGTTCCAGAACCCAGGATCTCGAACCCAGGCCCGAAACTCAGATCTCAGGATCTGAACCCTAAACCTGAAAATTGGACCCCAGAACCTAAAACTCAGAACCCAGGACCCAGAGTAGGAACCCAGACGCAGGTCCCAGCACACAAACCCTGACCCCAGACCCAGAATCCAGGACCCCAACCCCAGACTCCAGACCCAAGACCCAGGACAGGGGCTGATGGTTTTCCCGATCGGCACCATCTGCTGCCCTGTGTAGACATGGTGGGGCGGGATGGGGGGTAAACTCTTGGCAAGTAGCAGGGGTGGGTGCTTGGCAGACCTCCCTGTTAGTGTTCAGAGGGGCACAGGGAATGTCCCTTATTCTATGGGAGCTCAGAGTGTGGCAGTCATGTGGAGGGGGTGGCAGGTCACGAGTGAGATCTAGCTGCTCCTTGGGCCCAGGAGCCAGAGGCAGGCAGGGGAACGGCTCTCCACATGCCCTTGTCCCCCTGGCCGCCGGCTCCACAGGCCGCCCCGGTCCACCCCGGCCCGCCCATCCTGGCCCAGAGCGCCTGGGCTGGGACACAGGCCCACACTTCCCGGAGGAGTCGAGAACGCGGCCTGGGCCAGACCCAGAGCCTCAGAAGTAGGTCAAACGTTGCCGCACAGCAGGTCCTAGGGACGCTGTCCGGGCATGAGTAGGCCCATGGCTGCAGCTCACACACCAGGGCACACGTGTATGCCCACATGGTCGTGAACTCACCACACGCTGGGCACCCATGACCATGGACCCCACATGGGTCCCTGCTCAACTGCATAGATGGAGAGACCAAGGCCCCCAGAGGGGCAGGGTCTCCCCAGCAGCCCTGCCTGTACAAGCCAGGCACAGCGGCCAGGAGGAGGTGAACTGCTGCACCAGCTCATGCCCCTGGAACCTTGGGTGAAAGTCAGACTCCAAGGAGTACTTCCCAGCAGGGCTGCTCTGCCACCAACAGGATGTGGCCCACTTCCCGGAGGCCCAGCCCCAGACCTTGAAAGATGGGAAGGAGTGCCCATGGGGGAGGCAGGAGACTCCCTATACCTGTGTGACCCATGCTCCTCTCAGCCTCAGTTTCCCCATCTGTACAATGGCCATGGGTGGGGTGCGGTGATCCTGGGTTCAAAGGACAGCCGCTGTCCCTGAGCCCTAGCCCGTCCTCGCCACCCCCACACCACACACAGACAACTCTGTCCTCGGGCAGGCCAAACACAACCCTCAGGCCCCTCCCTCTGCCCACTGTGCTGACGGGGACCAGATGCTCCAACCTTGTGGTTCTGGGGGTGGTGGGGGGAGGGCTCAGCGGGCTGGCAGGCAAGCCCTGGGTTTGGCCCAGGGACCTATAATCAGCTCCTGCCCCTCTGATCCCGGCCCAGGACTGACGCTTGGGGCTGTGGTGTCCTGGCCAGCTGTGGCCACAGCCGCTATATTTGGGAGCCCAATTCATCAGGAGGGAGGGTTGGGCAGGCAGGAGCCTCCAAGGACCAGAGCCTCATGAGGGACAGAATGGGGACCACTGTGGGCCAGCTTGGTCCTTTGTTGAAGGAGGACCCTGCCCTGACTTCAGGGCCCAGCTGAGAGGCATGGTCTGCCCTCAGGGACCCCGCTGAGAGGCATGGTCTGCTCTCAGGGGCTGGTCTGGAGGGAGATTGGAAACGTGTCCAGGATGCTGAACCCCTTATTTACGCCAAAGAAGCAGACTACAAATTGGGCTGTCCATCCTAAGTGCGTGACAAGGGGTGAGGGCTGACAAGGGTAAATGGAACCCAAAGAAACTCTCTCAAGGGGTAAGGTTTGGGGTAGAGGGGTCTGCGACGGGAGGAAGGGATGCCAACGTGTTGGCCAAGGGAGCTGAGAAATAAAGGCCTGGAACTGGGGTCAGAGGGAAGAGGTGGGGTACAGCCATGAGCCCCGACTCCCTAGCTCTGCCTGCTGGTCCAGCTTCCGGCCAGGGGCCCAGCCTCTCCCCCAGCAGAGCCTGCGGCCTCCCTGAACTGCCCTGGACATTTCCCACTGCTGGCCAAACCCTGTACTCTCCCACCAGCAGTTTCGCAAAGAGCAAATATTTATTGTCCTTGGAAGATAAAAAAAGAGTCCCCTTTTAGGATCAGGGTCTGGGAGCTGCTACTGAAGCTTGCAGGGGTTCAGCAGTGGCCCGAGATAACCAGAGCCCCCACGCAGCCAGGCTGAGGGCAGAGGAAGGCGGGTGCGCTGTGAGCCGGCCTCAGAGGAGAGGGGCTGCGGCTGCACTCTCGGGTGAGGCTCTGCCCAGCTCTGGACCCTGAGCCACACTCTTCCCTCCCCAGGCCTCTGTTTCCCCAAGGCTTCCCCAGGACAGGGTTGGGAATGCATAGACACTGTCACTGTGACAAGAGGGGTGAATGTGTGATCGTGTGGCTGTGTGCAACTTGTGTGTCACCGTGAGCATGAGGGTGTGAACATAAGCATACAGGTGTGCAAAGTCTGTGTGACACACTTGTGTCACCATGGGCCAGAGGAGAGGAACATGCGTGTGTGGTCACGCGGATACGTGCCGTCTGTGGATGCTCCTGTGTGTCACTGTGGGCACAAGAGTGCAAACACATACGTGATTGCGAGTATGCGTAGTATTGTGTACAGATGCATGTCACCTTGAGCATAGGGACGGAAACATATGCGTGATCATGGGGGCATGTGTGGTCTGTGTGTGCTCACACATGTCACCATGTGCATGGGGGTGAGCACGCATGTGTGCGCATACCTGGGTGCTCCTGGGTGTGTGTGTGTGTCCGACTGTGAGCCTGTTCATCTGTTGGCATAGGGCGGGGGCATGTGGACACAACCTCTGTTGAATGGCCAATTCAGTCAAAAATGGGAGTAAATTTAGCAGGGGGAAAAAAAATTCCGTCAGTCAGACGAGGAGTCTGAATTGAGTGGTTGTTTGACTGGATGAACCTACTGTCTCAGGCCAACAGCTCCTGCCGGCTGAGGGGAGGAACTGGCTCCCCCAGGCCATCGTGGAGAAACCGGAGACAGGGACCCTGACTATAGCAGAGACCAGAGACAGAGACAGAGACGGTGGGCTGAGAGAGACACAGAGAAAGAGAGAGACACAAGGAAGAAGGATAAACTAAGAGACAAGACAGACAGAGGGTCGTGGAGGTGGGTCAGGGACAAAGGGAGCCCCCAGGGCAGGATGCAGCTTCCGGAGCCCACACGTGTGCACCCACAGGCCCCTCGCCCCTGACATCACCTCTGAGCCAAGCACGAGGCAAACTCATCCTCACCTCTCATTCACCCTGCAACAGCCTGAAGTGGACGAGGAGTGGGCACCAGACAGGGACACAGGGTAGACACGGGCAGCTGGGACATAGGGGACAGTGATGGGCATGAAAGCTATGCAGGGGACAGCAGTGGAGATGAAGGCAGGAAGGTGACAGAGATGACAGTGATGATCACAGCAGAAGAGACAGCGGCGGCTGGGAGGGTCTCCCTGTCCCTCTGCGGGTCCCACCTCACTGTCATGGCCTCACTAGACCCAGGGCTGTCCTCACCCGTCCCACCCAGCTCCAGCTGTGGCCTTGCCTCCAGTGGCCACACAAAAACCCTCTGTGGCCCAGGGTGTGGATGCTGCGTTAAAAATGGCCCAAGCCCCCAGCCAGGAATAGTTAGGGTCGGATTCCGGTACCTGCCCGTGTGGGTATTTATATACTCGCCTACTCGTCCAGTGTGGTTACTTTTAACACACACACACACACACACACACACACACACACACACACACACACACACATGTGATCACCAGTCAGGCTAACCCACTCCTGCTGCATGTTTGTCTGGAAAGCCACTAGTCCCTGGACACTCCCCCTCCGCCTCTGCCCACTCTGCCGGCTCCTTTCCAACAGGACTGGGGCCAACAGGAATCACACCTAAGTGTGTATGTGCACATACACACACACTCCCAGGAACCCTGGCCCACAAGCATCTGGGCCAAGAGCACACTCCCATGCACACATCTGTGCACACATCCTGAAGCTATATAGATGCCTTTGCACACACGTTCATATACATGTGCACACATGTTTGCATATACGTGCCCTTGCACCATAGGTACACACACATTCACATTCCTTTCCATACACATCTACATGCTCCCCCCCGCTCCCCACCCACACACACCGAATACACTACACCTTCGAGCTCACACCTATAGAAAGAGCTCTGGGTGGGAATTTGGAGCAATGGGAAGGAGGAGAGGATGAAGGAAATAGAAATCAGAGAACTACACCAGGCGTGCCTGGAGAGTCTGGGTGATGGTGTGAACATGTGAGCACATGGGTGTGTATGTGTGTGTGTGTGTGTATGTATGTGTGTATATGTGTGCCCAGGTGTTTGGGGCCTTTCCACTGCCTCCACCTCCACCCCGCTGGAAGGCCCTCCCACCTCCACTCTGTTCACAGAGGGGGAAACAGAGGCCCAAGCAGGGCAGCTGGGCCGAGGAGGTCAGAGCCCCCGGGTGTGGGGCTCTGAAGCCTTAGCATCTGTGTTGTTCTTGGCACATCCGGGCCAGATAAGGACCGGGTCAGAGCTCGGCTCTCGTGGGAAAGGACTCTCTGGAAGGCTCCCGACCCATTCCTTTCCCAGATCTTGGACCCTGCAGCAGGTGGAGGGAGGGCGAAGGGGAAAGAGGGATGGCTAGGGGACTGACAAGTAACCATCAGGCCAGCCTTGAGGTTAGGGAGGTCAGAGGGACTGCAGGGCTGGGAGGAGACCACAGCAAGTTCAGAGACCCAGAAGTGCACAGGAATGTGGAGTGACTACTGACCACCTCACAACCCAGGCTTGCCAAGTCTCTGCAGCCCAGTCCTCACCACACGTGAGGGCTGACTGTGAATTGGCCCCTCAGAGCCCAGGGACCCTGAGTGTAGGGCCTGGAGTATAGGGGTAGGGGTGATGCCAGGCACCAAGCTCTCTGTGGAACCTGGACTTGAAACCTTCTGTTCGAAGGAGCCCCATGAGGTTCTGAAGCTGGGGCTGATGGTCGAGACTCTGTGTTCGAGGTTTATGCCAAGTTAAAGGAAGAGGCTGGTTTCAGGGGGGCAGTTGGAATGTTAGAAGACACTGAAGCAGCATTCCCCCATCCAAAGTAGATCAGCGTGCTGGTCCTGGAATTGGTATCAGAGCTGGCTGGGGGCAGGGAACCCTATTATAGCCCTTGTCCCATCACTGACTCCTGGGAGCCTCATCCCCTCTGGAGACTTTAGCGTACACACCTCTACAATGGGTTTGCTCAGCAGGCGCACAGTCCCCTCAGCACAGTCAATTTCGGTATCCTTGCACTCGAATCTCTTTCTTCCCCCACTTGCACTAACCTTTGCCCCCTGCCGGCTGAGAGACTAGGGGTGGAGGGGCTGGGGTTTCGAGCCAGTCCGCAGGGGAACAATGGGCTGGAATTCCGCACAAATACAGGCTGCCCACAAGGGGGAAGGGACTGGGGGATTCCTGAACCCCCAGGGCATCCTAGCTGACAACAAGCCCCAGCTTTCTGAAGGGGGCCCTGCCTTGAGGAGCCCTGGTCTGAGGAGAGAAGCAGGAGTCCATCCCTCTGGTGGGAGGCCTCTGATCCCCCAGCCCTCTGATCCAGCATCTCCCACCCCCAGCAGCCCCCAGCCCCAACATCCCCCAGCCCCTGCACAGCTGTACTCACTATGGGTGCAGTTCAGGTCAAGAACCACAAAGAGGAATTGCCATCGATTGATTGCCGCTGCCAAGAGCCACCACCATCTCTGGCCCCCTGCCTGACCTTGGGGTTCAGAGAGAGGACATGCTGGTCCCCTATCTCTATCATCTCACTGACAGCAGACGCTGCAGGGGCAGCCGGGCAGGCCTGGGCTAGGGCTCTGTGGTGGGTCCTCCAGTCTCCCACAGGGAGTGAGGCAGGGGGAGCTTGAATCCCTCTGACTTGGCCCTTGGGCAGCTCCCCAGTTTTCTGACAACTTGCAGTCGGGGGGGGTCAATCTCAGAGGGCTCCCTGGAGGAGAACTACCTGATGACTAATGACAGGGACATGTCCAGAGGCTTGAAGAGGGTTCTTCTGAGAACCTAGAATCCACTGGTTCCTAATGGGGAAACTCAGAGACAAGGGAGCCTAAGGGGGCAGGATTTCTGATGTCGAAAGCTCCAGCCAGTACCTGTGCCCTCCCCCAGAGACGCAGGACAATGTGGCATTTTTTTTTCTGCCGTCAAGGACCCTCACCAAGGCCACAGAGAGGGCCCAGGCCCTGCCTCAGGGATTCACATTCTGTTGGGACAGAGCAGCGGCAGCAACTCTTCTAGTGAAGAATCGGAATCCGAGGTCTCACTCCGCTCAGTGTAAGTGGGCAGATCCAGGAAAACCTGGCAGAGGAGGGGACATTTGAAGGGCACGCAAGGGCCCTAAGAAGGGAAGAGGGGCAAGACTGACAGTGAGATCTGCACAGGGAAGAAGCCCAGGGGCCCAGCGAGCAGGAATGACAGGGCAATGGGGCCGGACAGGGTGCTGGCTCCCATGTCTGCCTCATTCTCCGAGCCTCCAAACCCGGCCTAGCCCAGCACAGAAAGTGCTCCAGGGTTGGCAGAGTGAGTGACCTGCTCCAGGGGACCCATAGGGGCTATAGCAGCCATGGAAGGCACTAGAACACAAGAGAGGCCGGGCAGGGTTAAGCGTTGGAAACACTTTCTCTAGCCTCCCTCTTCCAGGTCATCACGTCCTTGCCCTCCTCCGCCCCCAAGGAGCCCTCTGTGGTTCAGCTTGAGTGGAAAATTCATGTGGAGCCACTGAGTTGGAGGGGCGGGGGTGGCCACCCTTCCATCTTGGACCCAGCTCCACTCAGCAGGCAGGAATGGAATCGAGCTGGCTGTGGGGCCGGGGATGGAGGGGTTGCTGGCGGGGACAGGATGTGCTGAATGTCCTGGAGGTCAGCGCTCCCGTCCCCTGCCTCTCTGCCCCTGACACCAGCTCAGAAGGCAGGGGAGGAAGGGGCTTGGTGGGGGTAAGGGAGGCTTAGACCACTGGCCTCCCCTCAGAGGGGGTAGTGCATCCAGAGCCTTCAGGGCTCCTGCTCGCCAAATGGTAAGTAGGGCTTTTCACCCACTCCTGAGGAGGCAGAGGGGCCCCATGGATGAAGTCGTGGACTGGAGTGAGGGGGGCGGGCAGGAGCTGGGCATGTGACTCTGGGCAGCATCGTGCCCTGGCTGGGCCCAGCTGGCTGCCAGTGGGTGTTGGAGCAATGCAAAGCCACCCTCCTGTTACTCCGATCCTCCTCCAAGGCGGCCAACCCACCTGCCCCCAGTCGGGACCCGTCAGCCTCTTCCACAGCTGACAGGAGACTCAGAGGGCGCTGGGCTTCCAGAAGGAAGGCCTGGTACTTGGTCTGGATGAGCTGGGTGACCTCTGGCAAGCCATGGCCCCTCGCTGGACTTCGATTTCCCACACACAGTTTTATAACTTCCCCAAAGTACTTCCCCTTTCTGGCCAGTTCAGCCAACATCCAGGCTATCTCTGTGCCAGGCTCTGTGCTGGATGCTGGGTAGCCAGGCAGATGTAGCCCTGGTCCCAGCCCCAGAGATGTTCCCAGAGTCTGCCAGCTCATTGTCACTTCAGCTAGTGTCCTCTGAGGCATTCTGGATAGGAGGAAACTGAGGCCCAGGCCCAGCAACTCTCAAGTGGCCCAGCATGACCAAGGACCACCCACATGGAGGGTGGTCTAAGCCAAACGGAGCCAACATGTCAAAATCTAGGAATCCCGCACCCGAGTTCTCCCTGCCACAGCCCCCAGCCAGAACCAGTCTCAGAGCTAACCCCCTCCCCACCTGCCCCCTCCTTCCGGGCCCCCTCCTCCCTTCAAACCACAGGACCCGGCTGGTCTCTGGAACGCGTGCCCAAGACCTCGGCGATATTTTGAGTTTAAGAAAACTTTGCAGTCGGCAGGAACTCTTAAAGGTTATAAATAGCAGCAGCAGGAGCCCGTGCTGGGAGAGGCGGAAACACGTGTCAAAGCACGCCTGGGGTGGGGGGATTCCGAGGCACAAACCCCCTCCCTCACTAGGGACCCACCAGGCATCTAGGGATTTTACAACCACTGGAGCAGGAAGTCACACCCCATCTGGAAGGCATCTGGGACACTCAACCTCTTTCTTACCCCCCATCAGGGTCCCCAGTGGCTGACTAAGTTGCCCGGAGCCTGGGGGTGCTGCTGAAAGGGGACCTGGGAAGGGGAGGTCTCTCCCCTACTCTCCCCTACCTACCACCAGGGCCCCTCAGAGCTGCCCAGCCTTGCAACCTAGGACTGAGAGGGGAACTGGAAAGTGTCCACTCTAACATCAGTCATTGGAGCAAGAAGGGATTATTCTAAGGTCACACAGAAGTTGGGGAGGGCTCAGACCCCCCAAGCCAAGGTTCTTTCTACCAAATGCTGCTGCTGTCTCCCTCCGTCCCGAGGGACGGGAGAATGATGCCTTGACCCAACCTCATAAAGCACTAATGGAGGACTACTGACAGCGTGAAGGGCCCTCTGTCATGAGCTACACCTGTGGCCCACGCCGGGGATGAGCAGACCCTATACCTGTCCCTCAGCAACCTGTCCATTCCCCACGTCCTGATGAAGATCCCCATTGAACAGAGATGAGGAAGTGGGGGCCAGCGAGGATGAGGGACTCCCCCTACCCCAGCAGGATGCACACCCACACCCACCTGGGCCGGGTGTGGGCTGTGACAACCCAAGGCCAGGCGTGGGATCTCAACAAGGAATTCAGCTCTGGTTTTGGCCACTGCGGTCTCAGGCTTGCCTTGAAAGCCATCCAGTTTGAGGCTGTGCCCTCGTGAGCCTGATCTGAGAGGACACAGCCCTGCCCTCAGAGGCCTGATCTAAGACAGAACAGTCATGATGGCCCCCTGGCCTTTGAAGAAGCACTTCAGCCTCTACCACCTCCCTCAATTTTCCCAGCTGCTCTGAAATGGGCATGGAGCAGGAATCCACAGAGCGGGAAACTGAGGTGAGCCTGAGGCTCCCACCCAACACCCCTAGTCTTGCCTCACTCTTGCCCCACCTGCTGCCATGGGCCCCAGCTGAGTCTGGGGGTGGCAGCCAGGCCTGGCGTCCAGGTGCTCTGAGGCTCAGGGAGTCCCGAAAGGTTTATGGGGGTCCCGATGAATGGGCCTGTTGAGCTTGGAGGGGGCCGAGCCTGAGTAAACATGACCGGGTCTGAGCTGCCGTTCTCCCCCTTCCTCCTTCCCCAGGACCCAGGACCAAAATATGACTTCCTGTCCCCGGAGCGGAGGCTAGACTGGCCCCTCAGAGCCCTGGGCTGGGCCCCCTCAGAGCCCTGGTCTGGGGCCCCCTCAGAGCCCTGGGCTGGGCCCCCTCAGAGCCCTGGGCTGGGCCCCTCAGAGCCCTGGGCTGGGCCCACTGGGGCAACACAGCCCACCTAAGGAGGCTGGGGGAGGGGTAGGGGGGCCTCCGGTTTTTAGATGTAAGACTGAGTACTTGGGCACTTTACGGAGCCCCTTCAAACCTCAAGCTGCCCATCTCTTAACAACAGATCAGTAAACTGAGGCAATGGGCAGGAAGGGGTCTGGGAGAGAACAGGCACTGAGCCTCAGCTACTGCCCTGCAGAGCTGAAATCTCCCCCCAACCCCCATCAGCCCTGGCCACAGAATGGCCTACTCTGCTCCCCAGGGTACCCCTCGGAGTGCCAACGACAAGGGCCTCCTAGTGCCGTTGTTATAGACTTGCTGCATGTCCTTGGCCTGCTCATTCTGCTCTCTGAGCCTCAGTTTTTCCACCTGGAGGCCGAGTATTGACAAGTTCCCTGCCTCCCTTTCCAGCTTGTGAACCAGAAAGCTCTCTGGAATCTGTAAAGTGCAGTGCCCTCTCCAGGAGCCTGGACGTCCTGGGGAGGCGTGGTCCCTGGGGCCAGGAGTCCCAGGAACGTGCCCTGGCCGCTGCGGGGTGGTTCGGGGCCAGCTGCCTCACATGCTGGGCAGTGGGGGCTGAGGCTGGAATGTGCTGAGCGGCAGCTGCCATGTGAATCATTACACCTCATCAAGCCGAGGCCAGGACTTCCAGACACAAACCAGCTCAAGCTGGGCTCAGGTGGAAGGGCAGCCTCTGGCCAGGGTCGCCAGGCCCTGGGGTAAGGTGTTTGGGATCTTGTATGGTCTCTTTCTGCCTGTCCGCACACGTCTTCACCCTCAGCGTCCAGCCAAGGTTCTGCCACAACTCATTCCACAGACCCACAGAGAAAGGTCATCCTGTCCACAGCTGCCTGCCTCCATAACCTGCAACGGCATAAGCAGGCCTTGAGCACGGGTGGCACCAGGGGGCAGCTAGAGAGGGCTGCCTGGCTGGCTTCACGCCAGGAGCTCCCGTTCAAGTGGGCAAGGAGTCAGATATGCAGTGGCTGTAGGGCTGCAGGGGCCCAGGACAAGAGCTGGAGTGGAACAATTGTCCTCACAACTCTCCCGGCTGGCAGCCACTGGGCTTCCAGTGCTGGCAGTCCAAGCCTTCTCGGGTCTCAGTTTTCCTGCCTGTGACATGGGTATGACCCACCCTCAGCCCCCACCCGATTTCTCCGGGTGCCTGAAACCTGAATAAAGTCATTTATAGGGCTGTGCTCACACCTGGTGGTCACCTGACATTCCTGAGATGTGGAAAGGGCAGGCAGGGAGACTCAGGGACGCAGGGACAGAGAAGGAGAATTCGTTGGAAAGAGGCACAGCAGGGCAAGGAGAGAGCCGCTGAGGAGTGCACACAGAGGGGCTGAGCTGGCCCAGGGCGCCCTGGGGAGAGGGTGCCAGCCCAGGGCACCCAAACCCTGGCCTGACTGTTCCTCCCCCACCAGGAGTCTGGGCAAAGTCCTAGTCTGGAGCAGGGCTTGGTAAAAAATAATTAATTTTTCTTTTCAAGTGAAAGTTCTGACTCAGGCCTTCTCCTGAACCATAGAAGCAGCTCGGTAGCCATCCATGGCCTCCTCCTGGCCAACCTGAGCCTGCCCTCCAGCTGCAGGCCCCACTCTAGAAGGCCTTGCGGGCCCCAGGTGAGGGGGGTCCTGGAGAGCACTGCTGGGAGGGGCAAGGCTGTGGTGGGCGAGTGTGTGGGTACCTGTGCCATGCCCTGGGGCAGACGAAGCATGTCCACTTGGAGACATGTCTGTGGATCTGGCATTGCCACAGCAGGGGGCCTATGACCATGTCATCTGCCTCCAGGTCCCGTGGTTCCCTGCACCCCCGTTTCCCTCCCTTCACCTTCCTGAGGGGTGAGAAAGCCTTGCTTCCTGCTGCAAGGGGAGGGGGCTACCCGACCAGCTGCTGCCTCCTGTGCCTCAGCCGGGTGGGGGGTGTTTATGAGCAGCCGAAATGGCTGTAAAAGTGGCACCTCACTTTACTTCTGGCCTGGCCATCCCCTTCTCTACCAGCCTCTTGCCTCGAAAACCTTCCATAAGTCTGAGATTGAGGCCTGGGCAGAGGTTCAGCCCAGGCGTTAGGTCAGGTGTTAAGGGTCAGACTGGGATGAGGACTCAGCCTGGGGTCAGTGTTCATTGTGGGGTAGAGCTCAGTCCGGGATCAATGTTGAGCTTGGGATTCAGGCTGAATCTGGGGCTAGGGTTGGGACAAAGTGTTGGGGAGTGTGATGACTCAGAAGCAAAGGAGGTCCTTTGGTCCCAGAGGGCGCCCTGGGTGGGGGAGGGGTTCCAAGGGAGTGATGCTGGGCTGCAGAGCTCAGAGAGCTGAGCCTCTGTCTTTCCTGTTTGTGTCAGGTGTCTACCTTGGCCCCAAGGTCTGTGTACCTTGGCCAGAGCCCTACACACAGTGGCAGTGGCGGCAGCAGAGGCTTGTTGGCGGAGGGCGGCCACACCAGCAGGGAAAGAGCCAGAGTCCAGCCCCTGCTCCAGCCTTGAGCTCCAGGAGCCACCTTGGCTCTTCCTCCTCGGCCCAGCCTGGGGATCAGAGGGGGGAATCCCCCACAGGGACTTACTCCCAACTCCCCACCAGCCAGACCTTTCCAAACACCACTGAAACTGACCCGAAACTGACCCTGGGGCCCTAGGGCCTGCTTGTCAAAAAAGGCAGGCTCGCTCTGCCGGGCACGGGGGTGTACCGGTTAATGTGTGACACCCCGACCCCTATGGTGGCATTTTAACCAGAGGCCTGGGGGTGAGTTGGGGGGTCAGTAGCACCACCCACAGCAGTGGAATGTCCAGCAAGGGACTCTGGGGTGAGGCACTTGAGTTACAGAGAGGAGAATGTCCTTAAGGGGCCCAGGAGCCCACCAGATCCCTTCTCCATGGCCCTGTCCACAGCCCACCCTGGTCTTTCCAAGTTCATATATTATTTATTTCCCAATTTCAGCTTTCTGGTATCAGATCTGAGAAAAATTCCCCCCATCAGTCCCTAGTTTACCTCCCAGTTCCCTCAATCCCTCCATAAATGTTCTTTTCCCATCACCAAGGGGGGTGGGGATGGCAGTGGTCATCGAACCATAAAACTTAGAACAGAGTCACTTAGAAACAGAGACTTAGAGCTGAGACCATCAGAATATAAAACCCAAGATCACTCTGGGCACTTGGGTCCTGTTCCTGTGCCCAAGGAACCCACAAACCACAGAGGCAGCCCTGAAATCACAATCCCCCCAGTAATGGAGGAGGTGAGGTCACAAGGAAAGAGGGGTATCCTTTACACCAAGCAGAGGAGGGCAATCTTGGGGTGCGAAGTGCAAGGGCAAAGGCAAGGGGAGTGAACAAGGAGGGGGAGGCCTGCAGCCTAGTGGACAGTACCTGTTGGGGGGAGTCATCTTTGTGCACAGGCATTGAATGCCAGGACCAGACACTTGAGGGCAGTGAGGCATGGAGGGGGGAAATGACCAGAAAAGTGTGTTGGGAAGACGGCTGTGGGTGCAACGTGAAAGATGGGTGTGCTTGAGACTGGAGGGAGTGGGCTGCCGGGAAGATTGACTGCAGCTGATTTCAGCCGCCTTAGGGTCTGATCTTGGGGACCCATTCACATTGAGGGAAGGCACCATTCCTGAAATGGGGCATGGGTTCAGGGGTTCTGAGGAGCTTGATTTCTACAGGCTGCATGTGTGGCACCAGAGAACCCATAGGCCTGCACACTGAACAGCAAAGTTGAGAGTACCACTTAAACCAACTGATCAGTTCCCCCATTTAACAGATGAGGAAACTGAGGCCCAGACAACAGGAGTGTCGCAGAGCCCAGGACATTCAACTGGTAAGTGGATTGAGCAGGAGCTGCCACCAGCCCAAATGATCTTTTCCAGGATCAAAGGCTCACATTAGCTTTCTCTAGACCATCCTTGGAGGCCTGGTGGTGCAGTGGTTAAGAGCTCGGCTGCTAACCAAAAGGTCGGAGTTGGAATCCACCAGCTGCTCCTTGGAAACCCTATGGGGCAGTTCTGTTCTGTCCCTGTAAGGTCGCTGTGAGTCGGAATCAGCCTCAACGGCAACGGGTTTGGTTGTTTTTTTGTTTTGTTTTGTTTTGTTTTGTTTTGTTTCGACCATCCTTAAAGGCCTCCCCTCCAGCCGCCCCTGGCCTCTCCCTGGACCTCAGGTTCACCACCTAGTACAGGAGATGGTTACCTGGGGTCCGAGGCCCCCTCCTCGTAGAGCTCCAGCGTCCCCTACCCGGCCCGAGCATGTAAGCCCCGCCCCCGTCCGGCCCGAGCCCGCGTAGGCTCCACCCTCCCCTTCTCCAGGCGGAGGGTCCCCGGCAGAGGAGGCCGAGAGCTTTGGGGAGGGGGGTGGCCGAGGCCGAGGGCGGGGGTCCGGACTAAGCCCCAGGGCCTGCGGCCAGGAGGCCCCCGGGGTGTGGCCAGAGGCGGGACTGGAGAGGCCGGGTCGGCGACTGGATAGGTCGAGACTCCGAGAGACCCGGACCCCAAGCCGGAGAAAGACAGGGAGGGGAGAGGGACTTGAGGCCGGAGACGCGGGGGAAGGAGGGAGCGGGTCTAGAGCTATGCGGTCCCACAGACTTGAGAAGAGACTAGGGATGGGGGGCGGGGTGGGGCGGGGCAGGAGGGCTGCGGCGGCGCAGCCTGGCTTGAGGCTGGCAGCGGAGCCGTCTCCCCAGGGACCCCAGCCCAGCCTGTGCCGGAGCCCCGCGGGCAGACAGACAGCGCTGCGGCCGAGGCGCGAGGTGGTACCGGGCGGCCTCGCCAGGGGATCCTCCTGTGAAAAGGGCCTGCTCCGCGGCTGACGGCTCCTATTTACCGGCCCAGGCCGGACAATCAGAAAACAAAATAACGTCTTGCCTTCCCGAGCAGAGAAAGAAGCGGCGACAGCGCCCCGGGCCACGTTCCTGCGCCCCGATGTCAGAGCTTCCCCGGTCCCGTCCCCTCAACACTCACATCACACCCCGCCGCGGTGCGACCCTGGGCCACGGTCTCTAAAGAAACGTCCTGGGGCTGGGGGCCGCGGGCTCCGCTCTGCCCCTCCACACACCCGCTGTCGGAAGCGACGGGGGGGTGGGTAGGGGAAGCGGGAGAGGCCCAGAGAGGGCGCGGGGGAGGATCGCGGCGCCCGGCCGCGGGGGGAGGGGGAGCGGCAGACTCAGAGGCGAGGGACGCGCGCGGCTGGCGGCGACTCAGAGCAGCGGCCGGGCGGGGGGCGCTGGAGGCCAGGACGGCTAGGGGGCATACTGAGAACTCCATGAAGTCCCCCCGGGGCCGCGGACGGGGCGCTGTCCTGGGGAGGCTGTCGGGGGGAGCCCGACATCCATGGCAAGGCGGGGACCGCGGCGGCGCGCTCGGAGTAAGTCTGGGCTGGGGGCCGGCGCCGGAGAGAGGGGGCCGGAGTTGGGTCGGGGTGACTCCGGACTTGGCTGGGGCGACCGGGCTGGTCTGTTTCGGTGTCAGTCAGCGGCGCCTCCTCGGAGCCTGGTGGAGCCGCCAGCCCCGGGCCGCTCGGCTCCGTGGCTTTTTTGGAAAGTTGCAAATGTTTTCGTAGAGAGAGAAGGGGGAGGGGAGGGAGAGAGCGAGGGAGTGACCAAAACGGAGCTCGGGGCCGCTGGAAGAAAGGAGGCCAAAGCCGGGGGAACTGGAGACGGACTGACAGACAGACAGAGCGGCTGGGCAGCAGGCGCGCTCAGGCGGCGCGGGCGCAGGCGGGGCTCCGGCCGAGGATGGGGAGGAGATGCCGGAGGCGGCCGCGGTGGGGATGGGAGTCTGGGGGCCCGAGGAGCCGGGAGCTGACGGCCGGAACACCGAACGGCTCAGTGTCTTTGCAAAGTTGGGATCGCATCCCCAAGCTGCAAGCCCCGCGCGGCTCAAAACGCGCCCCCTGCCCCGCCCCGAACCCCCTACTGTGGCCTGCCGCCGAGCTAAAAATAACAGCCCGGTTCGCCCCCAGCAGACCGCGACCCCGACCCCTCCCCCGTCCCCTCCCCCATTGGGCGTGGGGCGAAGCCACAGCTCCCAGTTCACCAAAAGAAAAAAAAGAAAAGAAAAGAAAAGGCGGCGCGGGGGGGGGAGCGGGGGGGGGAGCGGGGGGCGGGCCGGGGGCGGGGGGCCCGGCCATATGGATGTGATTTCTCCGCTCCGAGGCAGACGGGCCGCTCCGCAGCGCTCGGCGCCCGCCCGCCGCCCGCCCGGCCTCCGTCTACCTCCCTCCTCTCTCCCTCCCTCTATCCCTCCTTCGCGCTCGCTCGCTAGCCCTCGGCGCATGGACCCCGCACCGTGCCCGGTGGCCTCGGGCCGCCCGGACGCCGGGGTCCCCTAGGCCGGGGCGTGGGCGGGGCGACCCGGCCTGACGCAGCTCTGCACACCCCCCCCCCACCTCAACACCACCAGGGCCGGCGGCGGCGGCTGCCCCGAGGGACGCGGCCCTAGGCGGTGGCGATGGGGGCCGTCCGAATCGCGCCCGGCCTGGCGCTCCTGCTCTGCTGCCCGGTGCTCAGCTCCGCATACGCGCTGGTAAGTCCCCGCCGGCACTCCAGCACAAACACCCGCCCAGCCGGGCCCTGGAAGGCGCTACGGGGCTTGCTCGGGGGTCCCTGGGGCGGGTCCGGGGCACAGAGTCTTGGGTTCTCACAGTAGTCTGAACTTTGAGTGGGGGTCCCCTCTGAACTGGGATACTCGGTGCTTGCT
This sequence comes from Dugong dugon, assembly GCA_030035585.1. Classification (NCBI taxonomy): domain Eukaryota; kingdom Metazoa; phylum Chordata; class Mammalia; order Sirenia; family Dugongidae; genus Dugong; species Dugong dugon. The sequence goes on along the minus strand of CM057481.1, from coordinate 20,554,434 downwards.
GTCTCCGGGGTGTCTGGACTGTGGCTTCCACAAGACTAAGGTCTCACCATCTCGCAAGCCTAGATATGTCGCCCCAGGTCTGGAAATGTGTGGTTGGGGTTCCTTTCTCTGTTTTCTCTGGCTGCGTGTCCTCTGAAGATGACAATATGATCCGGTGGAAGACTGCGCTTTGGTGGATGTCCGGGGTCCCACAGACTTTGCTTCGGGGGAGGTGGGTGGAAGCTCTGTTTTCTGCAAGTTTTTTTTGCAATGCGGGACACAGGGCTGTGGGTCCAAAGTCAGAATCATCCAGACGAGAGTAGGGTTGAGGGACCCCCTCCAGCTCTCACAATTGCACGCATGCACACATGCACGCACACACACTTGCACACACACACAGCTTTACCCATAGTGGAAGCTGTTTGCCCAGGAAGGTGGGTGTGGTGTGGCATGGAGGAGGGATGGAGGTCTCCTGAAGGAGACTGGCCTCACAGAACACCCCTCCAGGAGAAACGTGCTGAGAGGGACTGCAGTGAGCGAGGAGACCCCTGGGAAGACCCTCCTGAGAATGCACCCTCCTGAGAGCAGTGAGCAGGAGAGAACCACAGGGAGACGAAGAGACAGAATGAGAGAGAAGCCTAAAGAGAGAGACGAGAGCAACAGAGACAAAAGGGGGTGAGGAGGAGAGCTCCCCAGAGCAGGAGGGGTGGACAGACAGAGAACAGCAAAAAGAAAGCCAGGGAGAAGAGACAGGCGGCCCCAGAAAGCAAAGACATGGAGCGGCAGCACCCTCCTGATCCTGGCCTTTTCCCTGGTGATGGGGGTGTCCCATCCCCTCAGTCAGATCCCACAGCAGCCATGTCCCAAGGGACCAGTTCATTCCTGAGAAGGCTGTCTGCCTGTGCATCTGACTTCAGGACCCCTGCATGCCCCAAGTGGGGCATCTGTGTACCCCGGAGAGAGACAGGCAGACAGCCTCCTCCCGAGCAGCAGTAGATCCCTGCCCAGGGCAGAATCCCAGCCCTGGAGGCCAGAGCTCTGGGATTCCTCTAGATCTGCCTGATGCCTGTGTAACCTTGGGCTAGCCTTCTCCACACCTCAGTTCCCCCATCTGTAAAAAGAAGGCATGAAAGAAGCATTTGCTTAAGAAACCCCTAATAGGAGGTTCTCCCTGCCTCAGCACTCCCCATTCACCAGCACCCAGACCTCACGACTCTGGCCCCAGGAAAGGCTTCCCAAAGCCAGACGTGTTGTCCCATATGAGTGAGGACTTGTAGATGGGGAAATGGAGGTTCAGAGGGGCTTAGCACCCTGCCCAGAGGTGGGAGGGAGCCATTTCCCCACCCTCCCTTTAGGCTAGGTTCCAGGTCTTTCCCAGTGGCCCCCTCCAGGGTCAGCACAGCCACCATGCAGAGCCAGCCAGCGGGGTCCATGTGTGTTGGGGAAACGGGGTGGTGGGTACGGGTGTCCGGAGATATGTCTATGTGTCAGATCAGGGCTCTGGGGAACTCTGGGTATGTGTGCTCATCTGTCTGCGTGATTGTAAGCGTGAGCTCACGGTGTGCGCATGACTTGCCGGAGCATAGTCATATGTGCACTTGGGAGTACATGTGCACCCAGGTCTATTGTTTTCTTACTTTTATTTAATAAACGCTTCTGTAGTACTTTCTACACACCAGAAGCCGTTTGAAGCGTTTTACATATATCAACTAGTTTAATCTTCTAACAACCCTCAGAGGAAGGTCCGCTTATTGCCCCCATTTTGTAATTGACCTAAATCGCACAAGCAGTATGAATTATTTATCTCATGCCAACCAAGTGCCAAGCTCTGTGCCTCTGTGTGTTGGGGCTCGGGGTCCTCAGGGCCCCACACTGCTCTCTGGGGAAGCTAAGGCACATGCAGAGAATGTGCCTGGCCCAGTCCTGACCCAAGGCTGAGAGCTAGGGCAGGAGGCGGGGACACCCAGGTCCTGGTTGGGGAGTCCATGGCTGGGCTCTAAGGCTGTGGGTACGCTGGACCCTCCCTAGCTTCAGGGCTAGAGGATAGGGCCCGAGGGGTAGGGAAGCAGCCTGCTCACCCTCGCAATGCCCCGTGGGCCCCTTGGGTTCAGCTACAGCTAGCAAGAGGCTGGTAGCCTGCCAGCTCCCTCTTCTGAGCCCAGGGGCTGCCGCTCCCATGCAGATCTGCGCTGGTGCCCACAAGCCCATCCTGTCACCAAACCCGTATGCTGCCTCCCCAGCTGACCCAGGACCAGGCTTGCATCTTCAGGGACCTCACGGTTGAGGGGCCCAAGAGCATCCCAATGGGAGAACACTGAGTGCAGCCAGACCTAGCTGGTCTGTCTTGTGCCTTAAAGGGCAGACTAGCTGGGAAGCTGAGGGTGTGGAGACAGGGAGAGGAGTGAGGTTCAGGGGAAGCAACGGACCCACAGATTGTGAGGGGGGCCTGGGCATGATCTTCTCCTTGGGGACGCCTCATCCAAAGGACACCCTCAGCATGCACACATGTGGAGTAGAAACTGCAGTGGGAGAGGCTGAAACTCAGGGCAGGGGCAGGCCTTGAGTGCCGAGAGAGATGTGACCCGAGGGTAAGTCACAGGAGAGACGTGATGTGTGGGAATATATGGGCCCCTTCCAGCCTGCTCCAGGGGCTGCTCAGCCTCAGTGCTCTCTTTTATAGACAGATAGGAACTAATGCGTTTTGAGCAATGGCTGTCCCCAGATTCTGAGCTAGAAGTCACCAGGGTTTTCTCCTTTCATTGATTCACCCACCTACTTTACAGGCAAGGGCGCTGAGGTCCACACAGTGAGTCTGTGGGAGAGTCGGGATCTGAACCCAGGTCTTTAGACTCTTGCACCGAGCTCCTTCCTCCAAAGCAGGTTGGACTGGGGCTGGCAGGAGACCCCATGGCCCACTCTGGGTTTTCTTTTTCTTTCTTTTGTCTCTTTTGCCTTTTTTCTTTCTCTTTTCATGAAATCCTTCTGCTTTTAATTTTATTTTCTTATTTTTAATTTCACAACTAATGCATAGAATATGTTCTTTCTTATAAAAGGGTCAAACAATATAGATTAAACGAAAATTCTCCTTGACCACTCCAAAGCCCCATTCCCCCTTCTAGAGAAAACCATTTGTAACAGTCTCCCCCATTCCCCCTTCTAGAGAAAACCATTTGTAACGGACTCCCCCATTCCCCCTTCTAAAGAAAACCATTTCTAACAGTCTCGGGTGGGCAATGCCTTCCCAGATAGTTTTCTTTGTATTTCCAAATGGTAACTCTTTCTGTACATATCAAGTAGATAGTTTTTTTCTGTTTGTGTGGTTGGTTTTTTAAAAATGGTATCTGTTTATAAGCAGGGCTTGTCCATATGCATTTTTCTACTTAAAGGTGTGTCTTGGAGGTCTTCATGTCAGTAAATGTAGATCTATCTTTTTTAATGCTGCATCGTATTCCAAAGTTTGGGGTGCATTAAGCAGGCCCTAGGAATGCACATTTAGATTGTTTTTGTATAAATTATGTGTGGTATGTGTTTCTACGGTTTGTGGGGAAGCTCCTTGAAATGCCCTCACATGTCCCCATGTGACCATTTCCCAGTAGGATATTTCTAGATTCTGTCACTGTTGGGTCGAAAAACATGCACATTTTTTATTTTAATAGATGCGGGCAAGTTGCCGTCTAAAAAGCCTGTGCCAGTTTGTCCTCGTACCAGGATCGACCAGGAGGGCCCCTCTCCACACGCCCCCCTTGTTCTCATAGGATAGTATGAGCATTGCTTTCTTCATTGCTGCCGTTCTGATAGGTGAAAACAGTGTCTCTTGTCATTTTAATTTGCCAATCACCAATGAGCTTGTGGACTTTTCGTCAGTTTATAGCCCATCTTCTAAGAGAGCTTGCTCAGAGCCATTACCCATCTTTCTATGGGTTATTTGTCTTTCTTGTATTGATTTGTTGAAGCTTTTTATACCACCTGCCCTTAAACACCCCCCCAACCCCCGCCAAGCTCTGGGAACTGCCTGTGGACAGAGCAGAGGGAGGGGGGCCGAGCCCTCCCAGGAACTTGGGTTTTCTTGGGAATGTTTTAATGAGGCATTAAGAAGCCTCCCCCAGATTCCTGTTGAAGGCCTTCTGGGGACACTCCCTGGCCTGGCCACCACATCAGGAAGGCAGCTCTTTCAGAGAGAGACCTGCAGGAAAAAGAAAGTACCAGGTGGGAGGCTTATACACCCCTGAAATAATCGCCTGCAGAATATGCTGTGACTGGGAGAAGCTGGGGAGTTTTGCTCAAATGCACAAAGATATTAGAGACCTCCAAACCCTTAAGCTCCCCTACTGGGGGGCCAGCTTTGTGCCGGAGGTGAGGCCTGCCAGGATCCCTCGCTGACCAGGCTGCAGTTAGGCTGGGACACACCCTCCCTCCAGACCTTGATTCCCCAGCCCAGGTAGAAGTTGGTCACTCGCTCGTGAAGATTCACGGGTCCTCTCAGCCAACTCGGCCATCCCAGGCCCCATCCCACAGCCTGCCCCGAAGGCGTCCACGCTGGCCAGGATGAGAGGCGTCACAGTGCCTCCCCCCCCACCCCCGCCCCTCCCGCCCCAAACACAGGCAGCCTGTTCTGGAAGGCCTGGTGAGGGGGAGGAAAAGTCAGCACTTGTCAGCGGTGGCAGAGCGGGAGCGTCCCCGGCAGGGAGTCTGTCCCAGCCTGCTTAGGCCAGCGGGACAGACAGAGGGTGGGGGAACAGTCCCAGCCAGCTGGTATGGGAGACATCACGGGGTGCCAGCATGCGTCCCAGTAGTGGAATCTGGAAGCTGGAGGAGGCCGGCAGGAAGGCCAGGAGGTTATGAGGGGGGTCTCTGGGTAGGCAAGGTTTCTCCTTCTGGCTTTTCTGGAGGCATAAGGTCTCCATGCTCCTACCACCAGGGCCTGACTGTCCTCAGCCCAGTTAGAGCTGGCGACGAGCTGCCATCACCAACTCACCACCATCACCACATCACCTCCTCCATGCCCACCTCCACTCCTGAATGACCTCTGTAGCGGCTGCCTTAGGTGGTCTGCAAAGGGGTGCTTGCTTGATGCAGCAAAGGATGCAATCCCGAAGGACTCTGTGGAAAGACGAGATGGCAGCTGGAGCTAGACAGGCTACGTGGCTGGGAACGGCCTCTTTTCTCTCCCTTCCTCCGGGACTGCTGCTTTGGTGTCAGGCTGACTTTCACTCCAATCCTCTTTTTGGTTGTGACTCAGCCTCCGTGCCCGTTTGTAAAGAGGAGATAACTATACCCTTCTTGCAGGTTCTTGGGTGGCGCAAATGGTTTGCACTAGACTACTAACCTTAACCACCACTCGTCTGTCAGTTTGTCATACTGTGGTGGCTTGCATGTTGCTGTGATGCTGGAAGCTATGCCACCGGTATTTTAAATGCCTGCAGGGTCACCCATGGTGGACAGGTTTCAGCCGAGCTTCCAGACTGAGATAGACTACGAAGAAGGACCTGGCAGTCACTTCTAAAAGAATTGGCCAGTGAAAACCTTATGAATAGTAGCGGAACATTGTCTGATATAGTGCCGGAAGATGAGCCCCTCAGATTGGAAGGTGCTCAGAATACAACTGGGGAAGAGCCGCCTCCTCAAAGTAGAGTTGATCTTAATGACATGGAGTAAAGATTTGGAGACCTTCATTTGCTGATGTAGCACAACTCAAAATGAGAAGAAACAGCTTCAGATACGCATTAACAGTTGGAACATGGAATGTTCAAAGTATGAATCTAGGTGACACAGTGGCTACAGCAATGGGCTCAAACATAACAACGATTGTGAGGATGGTGCAGGACCGAGCAGTGTTTCGATCTGTTGTGCACAGGGTCGCTATGAGTTGGAACTGACTCGACGGCACCTAACAACAACAACACTAACCTAAAGGCTGGTGGTCTGAGCCCACCCACTGGCACCACAGAAGAAAGGCATGGCGACCTGCCTTTGTAAAGATTACAGCAAAGAAAACCCGATGGAGCAGCTGTACTCTGTAACACGTGGGGTCGCCATAAGTCAGAACTGTCTCAACAGCAGTGGGTTTTTTCCTCTACACTTCTTGCAGGGTTGTGGTGGAGGATGAAAGAGATGAGGGTAAAGCTCTAGGGGCAGCAGGCAGAGGGGCTCTCCAGTTCCGCTGAGAGGGGCAGGGCTGTCTTCTGTGTGGCAAGGGGCTGAGGAGGCATTCAGTGAAGGAGTCCAGAGCACCAGGGGCCAGAGAGGGGCAGGGCCTGCTAGAGACAAGGCCAAGCTAGCTACAAGGCAATCAGGGGACGCCTGGCAAGATCTGCTTTCTCTAAAGATGAGCAAGGAGCCAACAGGCCTGCCCCACCTGCCACAGGAGACCAGGCTGACCTCACGTGGGAGAATGGATAAGATGACCCAGGAAGGCACCCCCGGGCTAACACCGTGGACTAGAAGCTGCTTTCCCAGAGCTGAGTTAGAAGGAGCAGCTTACAGGGGGCAGGGGTAGCGAGCAGATGACTTTTCTTCTCATCTGTACTCAGGAAGTGACAAATACATCCGGGCCTCTTGACCACACACAGGTCTCTCCCTAAGACATCATCTCCTGTGTTTGTAAATAATATACCTACTTCAGGCACCCAATTGCACCAGCCAGGGGCCCCACCAACACCAGCTCCAGGCCCCAGGCCATCTCCCGTCCCTGTTTCTCCAGCTCAGGGCTAAGGTCGGGGCACCCCACTCCCTGTGTGTTCACAAACTCTGTGCATCATGCACATGTGTGCACACAGGACCACTCTGCGTTGGGGGGCTGAGCGTGGGGGGGGGTGCTGCTGTGGGGGAGGGAGGGCATTGAGGTGTGGCCCCACGGAAGGGGGCAGGGGCGTCACTTCAGACCTAATCCAAGACCATACAAGGGATGGGGGTGTGGAATGAAGGGCACCTGGCTCCAGAGCTGGGTGGCCTGGTCAGTAGTGGGTGTGGACTCTAACCCTTGGCCATGACCCAGCCCTGGTCCCTTCGTCCTGCCCCTGAGACCCAAGATCTGCAGACTCTCTGGATCTTAGAATATGCAAGTCTGAGTTCTCCACATCCTGGGGCTGGGCCAAGAAGATAGGAACTCTGTGGGGAAGATGGGCTGGCGGGGAATGGGGAGAGGGGAGAGCAGCAGATGAATGGGGCACACAGGCCAGGAAGCAATCAGAGCTGTCAGCATTTTTCCTTCACCTCTGAGAGATAAAGCCTCCTCAGCTTGGGCAGATGTGGAGGAGGGGCCCTCTAGCCCCCTAAAGCCAAGCTCAGGGGGGCTGGCAATGACCTTGAATCCTGGCTTGAGTCCAGGTTAGACCTAGAAATGCAAGGGGCCACTGGGATCTCCTTCCATCCCAAAAGCTCCCTCTGAGGTTTAGAGTCATGAGTTCACAAGACATCCCAGTTAATTGGCCTAATAACGTGTTTAGTGCTTCTGTTCTACCTCCTAGTTCGTTGCTTAGTGCCTGGGGTCTTAAAAACTTGCACACGGCCATCCAAGGCAAAACAGTTTGTCTCTATTCACCTAGAGCAACAGAGGAAGAAGGAGAGTCAGGAATAGGAGGAGGATATGGAACATGTGGCTAATGGCCTCTGTGAACAACTGCCTCCTTTGCCACGAGACCGTAAGACCTGGATGGTGCCCAGCTACGATTATTGAACATTTTGATCAAAGATTCTATAGAAGAATCCTGATCAAAAGGGGGAAAATGCAGAAGTTCAAATTCTCATGGACTCTAGACTTTCTGGAGCCATGGAGGGTAGATGAACCCCTGAAACTATTGCCCTGAGATAATCTTTAAACCTTAAACCAAAAATATCCCCTAAAGTCTTTCTAAAACCAAACAATAATTTAGCTTCCTAGTGAAAAAAGGTCTGACTTGAGCATTATGCTTTTTTTAAGAACTAGCTATATGGGATCAAATTGACAACAGCAACTCGAAAGATTAGATGGAAACCTTAGGGGGCAGTGAGTTTATGTTAATGAGAGAGGAACAACTCAGAAAAGGAGAGTGAGAATGGTCGCACAACTCAAAGAATGTTATGTCCCTAAATTGCACATGCTGAATTGGTATGTGGTTTGCTGTGTATATTCTCAACAACAACAACAAAAATAAAATTTAGAAGAAAACCAAAAAACTCCCTCTGGGGTCTCTCGCCAGACACACCTCACCCAGAAGGCCCTCCCATATTCCCTGCCCCAAACCCTCCTGGGTTCTCACCTCCCTCTCTGCCACCCAGTGACCCACCCAGACAATCTCCCCCACCACACTGGGTCCCTGACCTGGGGGCACCCACACCGCCAGGGAGCAAGGGAGGAAGTCAAGACTTCATGCTACTGCCCTACCCCTGCCTAGGCTCTTCATGCAGTACCTCATTTAATCCTCACAACAATCCTACATTATCCTAATTTTACAGGTGGGAAACTGAGGCACAAGAGGTTAACAACTTGCTCAAAGTCACAAAGCCAGTCAGTGGTGGAGATGGCATTCAAACTCCAGTTCAGGGGCGGAGTCTCCTTGAATGAGGGGAGAATGCAGCTGGAGGGAGGGGTGAGCAGGGAGTTCTAGGCAGGGGAGCGTACTCCAAAGCTTGGAGGTGGGAACGGACTTGGTGTGGGACTGCCCTCCTCCCCTTCAAAAAATGCTTCCTTGACTTTGACCTGAGCTCCTCTTGCTGCAATGGCAGCTCTGCCTATGATTGGAGTGACAGAGAAATGGGTCCTAAAGTTCAGGGAGGCCAGAGGTGGGATCACTGTCCCCGGAAGGGTTAGGAGTAGGGGGTTTTGGAGCACATACCTTCCCTTTTCCTGGCCGTTCGCAAACTCACCACAGAAACAAGACTCTGAAAAAGAGATGTGCTCCTCCTGGCTGTGGAGGTGAAATCAACAGCAGTAGGTGGAGGCTGAGCAGAGCCCTGGGGCCGGTGAGAGAGTGTGTTGGTCAGCTTCTTGGTCAGTTCATGGTGATCACCCAGTTAGTCCACCTGCCCGTTTGCCAATATGCCAGATGGTTAGTTTGTCAATCCGTGACTGCCTGCCTCTAGTTTAGGCCATCTGTTGTGATCCTCAGTCACGTTGGTGAGCTGACCTGCCTGTCGGGTAGGGCTGGTGTGTCAGCCAGTCACTGGGGACTGGTGGGAGCCTCAGTCAGCGGGGATCTCTGTTGGCTAGAAAACTATAGCGCATTATCTGTTTTGAGAGAGGTTGAGATGGGCAAAGGGAAACGGGTAGTGGGGAAGGGGTCTTGGTGGGGAAGGGGTCTTGGTGGGGAGTGAGGACAAGAAGATGGCAAAGGTGGTGTTGGCCAGTTATGGGGCTGGTGCCGGTACTGGTGATGGCAGTGGTGACGCTAATGTTTCTTTTGGTGGTAATGGTGCTGGTGGCGATGGCGATGGTGGTAGTGGTAAAATGCTGGTGCAGATCACATTGGTGGTGATGGTAATGATGTACCGGCTGTGACAATGCTGTTGGTGGTGAGCTTGCTGCTGGTGGTGGCAGTGATAATACTAGGGGTAGTGATGGTGATGGTGCTGGTGATTGTGGTGGAGGTAGTGGTGCTAGTAGTGGTGGCGGTGATGGTGGTGGTGATGGTGGTGGTAGTGGTGGTGATGATAATGGTGGTGGTGGTTATGATGGAAGTATTAGTTGTAATAATGGAAATGGTAGTGAGGGGGTGCTGTAATGGGCGTTGGCTCGGCAGGGCAGCTGTACAGGGATCAGACCCCCTCAGCAGCCAGGATTCCCATGACAGAGGTACAAGGAGGCTTCTGGATGGGGCAGGCCCTCTTGTCCTCCCTTAAGCCCCATCGCTCTGAGCCCCGCCCACCACTGCTTCTGCTCTAAGGTAGCTGTGGCAGAGCGTAGAGGAGCTCCGGGTCAGGCAGGCAGCTGGCACACGGGAATCTGCTCCAGCATCCTCCTGGGGGCCCATAGGCATTGGGTCCAGCCGAGATCCCCGGGTCCACCCTAAACCCCACAGACACGCATGCTAACAAGCAGCCGCATCACACACACGCAGACGCAGGCGCACACACGCGGACCTTCTCCCAGAAACAAATGTACATATACATGTTCACAAACACGTCAGGCCCACGTGCCCAAATTTACATGCTGGACAATCCTCACGTGAGGAGCGCAGAGACAGGCGCACACGCTAGTGCACACACCAGCCAGACAGCGTGTGTGCGGACGCTTGGGGATGCGCCGCCACTCACAAACGCGCACGCGCAAAGACACGCACGCGCCTCCACTAAGTGAAACCAGTAGAACCCAAGTCCGGCCGAGCCAATTGGAGACTCCTTGGCCCTGGAAGCCCTCGCTGCTGCCGCCAAGAGACGCGGTCAATTAACTTCTCCCAGCAGCCGGGCTCCCTGACCCACCCAGCCCGGACCTCCCGCCTTCACCCGCCCGGGGCCCGCCCCTTCCCGGACCCGCCTCCTGCCTTCCCTGCCTCCTCCTGGTCCTCCCGCCCTGCACAGCTCGGCTCTGACTGAGGCGGCCCGGTCCGGCCCGGCCGTGGGGTATCGGAGGAGATGTAGCCCTGCTATTGGAGGTCTGAGGGGACTCTGAGGTCTTACAGGACACGGCCCTTCCCTGGGATCTGAGGGAACAAGGCCCTGCATTGGGGGATTTGAAGGCAATACAGCCCTGCCCTGGGGAGGGGTCTGAGAAGATACATTAACCCTTTGTGAGTCAGTCATACTCATGGAAGCAGCTGGTTGAGCACACTGAGCTTCACCCTCTGATCCCCTCCCTCTCCCCCTAAGTCAGGGGGACAGAAGCTCAGACCCTCTCCAGCAGCCCGCTACAGATGAGACCACCTCCCCCTAAAATGTTCCCTTTTCTTCCGTAAAATGACATCAGGGAATCCCAGTGGGTGGTGGCCAATACCCAGGGTCTGTAGGTTGGAAGGAAAGGCAGGAAGGGCATTGCAAGACAGAGCAGCGGGAGCAAAGGCCTGTCAGCAGCATCAGAACCCAGGGTCTGCTTGGATGGAGCGGGCTTCCAGATAAGCAGAAAGTGAGGGACTCCCACCCACAGCCTGCGCTGGAGTGCCCCGCCCAGCCCAGGCCCTTTGCCAGCAGTCCCTCCATCCTCTGCCTCTGGGAACCGCAGAGCCTAGGGCGGGGAGAGGGAGGGGCCGAGGCACTCACTCACCTTTCACTGGGGAAAGCACTGAGGTAAGGTAGGGAGCAGGGGCCGGGCCGGAAATCGGTGGCTCCCAAAGCCTCCCAGGGCGTCAAGACTTGAAGGAATCCAGGCCCGCGTTTGTCTCCCCAGGGTTCACCACTCCTAATCCTCCTCCACCCCCCACCGCACCCCCCAGGTCTCAAACCGGATTGATCCTGGGACATTTCATCCCGTTCCCATGTGCCCCTTGGGAATGAACTGGACGGAGAAGTTCAGTGGCTGCAGTCTGCGGGGTCACTGGCCGGCAGGCAGGGGACAGCGCCCCCCCCCCCTTCCGCTCTGACCGGGCAGGCCCTACCCCTCAGAGCCTCAGCTTCCCATCTGTAAAATGGGAGCTACATAAGGCAGATTTCCTACATTCTAGAGTCAGGGCCTTTGGAAGTGGGGATCCTTCAGGGAGGTTGGGATGGTTCCGGGACAGGCCTGCAGGGCGGGGAGGTCCTGCCTGCGATCTGACCTTAGGCTCCGCAGGTGGATGCGGATGACGTCATGACCAAGGAGGAGCAGATCTTCCTGCTGCACCGAGCCCAGGCCCAGTGCGAGAAGCGGCTCAAGGAAGTCCCGCGGAGGCCAGGTGGGGGCGGGACCAGGAGGGGCGGAGCGGCTGAGAAGGGCCGGGGTGGAGTCAGGAGAGGGACGTACCAGACGAGGGTGGGAGCCGGGGATGGTGGATCCGCTTAAGGGAGACCAGGTGTAGGCGCCAGGCGAGGGCGAGGGCGAGGGCGAGGGCGAGTCTGGGTAAGGGGAAGCCAGGCCAAAGTGAGGACCAGAAGTGGGGTGAATCAGGTGGGGGCGGGGTCAGCATGCTCAGGTGGTCGTTGGCTTGTCTTAGTCCTGAGCTCAGGTCCCAGTGCTGCCCACCCCCAGCCCTAGTACACGCTCTCCCCCGCGCACATTCCTTCGAACACACACACACTTCACATTTGGTTGGGAGAGGGGATGGAAAGAGCCTCTGGCAGAGTCTTGCCCAGCAGTAGGGGTGGGGCGAGGAAGCAGCTAAAGTCCCAGAGTCGAAGCACTCACCAGGGTGCTGGACCCCACATTCTGGGCAAGGAAGCCTTCCTGGAGGGAGAGGCATCCAAGTCAAGTGCAGGAGGGGTAGGACTTTGGAGGAGGCTACCTGGGCAGAGGGCAAGGGGTAAGCAGAGGCCTCCAGGGTGAGGAGAAACGAGGGTCCGTGGGGCTGGATGGGGGTAGGGGGGTGGGCATGGATACCTGTGACGGTCAGACTCTCTAGCCACCATGGAAGGTAGAAGAGAGTACTTGACCTGGGGTAGAGAGGGCTATCTTCCTCCTGGCACAGCATGTCCATGGGACCCCTGCCATGAGAAGGTGGAGGAGAGCTCACTGAGTTTCACAGCTGGTGCACACCCTCCTCCCCCCGGCTGGGCTCCTCCCACCCCCCTCCTTGAGGCCACTTCCTGGAAGCAGAGATGGGGCCTCATTAGTAGCCATCCAGGCCCTGGTCTCTGTCTGGTTAATCTTATCAACCAGGAAGAGGCCCAGACCCCGACTGACCAACAAGTGCAGCTTCCTCCCCTGCGCTGGCCCTTACGCTTCTGGGGGGAGGATGCTGACACACACAGCATGCACACACCCAGGGCACAAGAACACACACTGACACGTACACGCGCTAGCACAAGGACTTGGCTCACACTCACAGGGACTCACATGGTGTCTGCAGACACAGCCCCACTTGCATACACACCAGCCCCACCAATGGCTCCCTGGGCTCCCTGTTCCAGTCACATCAAGGTCTAGGGGTTCAGGTGGGTACCCCTCTGGGCCCTGATCCCAGCTCTCTTCCTGGTTGTGGAAGCTGGGAGGTGCCTCTCTCTGCCCCTTCCCCATCCCTGGTAGAGCCCCTCTGTTCCTGCTCGGCCCCATCCTGCTACCTCCATCCTACTGATGCTCAAGGTTGGAGGCAGGAAAATGAGTGCAGCCATTCTCATCTCAGGCCAGGTTGCCTGGACTCACTTCCCACTGCTGCCAAAGAGCCTGAACTTGCCTGAGACTGGCGGGGGGGGGGGGGGGGGGTCGGGGTAGGGGCTTGGGCTGTAGCTGAAGGGATGCAGATCGAATACCGTAATGAGGAGGGCTTCTCAGCTAGGAAGAGAGAGCTCCAGCATCTCTCCACTGGGGAGAAAGGCCAGGTTCCATTTCAGATGGGGAGTCTCCAGGTCACTTGTGGGACATGTGAGCCCCTTACTCTAGTACCTGGGGCAGGGTGGGGGAGGTGGGCTTGTTCACTCCTGGATGTCTGACCACCCTTGACAGACGAACTACACGTCCAGCTCTTGTCTTCCATACTGCTAGCTTCTTTACCTGCACGGCGCCCAGGCCGGGCTCCACTCACCGTCTAACCTCTTCACTGGCATCACCACTGCCTGTCTGCCTTTACCATGCGCCCCCTGGTGGGGCCTCCGCCTCCTGTGGGCTCTGGCTCTGACTCCTGGATGGGAGGATGCAGCCCCTGCCTCTGTCCTGCCCACATTTACTGTTCAGCCCACTAGCTGATCCCACCTTCACATGGGGGTCTCGCCCACCTGAACCCCTTGCTGGCGATCTCTAGCCCCTCTGGTGATTCCATCACCTGGCAAGCACTTTATGGCCATTGTCTTCACCCATCATCTCAGTTCCCCAAGAGCCCCGGTGTCAGCAGGGCGGGGGACGGCCTCCCTGTACAAAGGGGAGGCTGGGCCAGCGGAAGGAGGGTGCCCCAGGTCTCTGGCCTTAGTGAAGCTGACGGCCATAACTGCCCTGACTTCTCCAGCCAACATAATGGAGTCAGACAAGGGATGGACCTCCACGGCCACCTCAGGGAAGCCCAGGAAAGACAAGGCATCCGGGAAGCTCTACCCGGAGTCCGAGGAGGACAAGGAGGCGCCCACTGGCAGCAGGCACCAGGGTACGTCTGCGCTTCCACGCTTCCATGCACCTGAGATGGGCTTGGACCTGCTCTGCTTCCCGTCGTGAGCTCACGCCCCTCGGTCTGCACAGGGGGCAGTGAGTGGGGTGGCTCAGGCCTCAGAGAGATGTGGGCCCCAGCGCCACCCTAGCAGTGGACCCTGGACTACAGCTCTGCCCACCAAGAGAAAGAGGGGTGACAGAGAACCCAGGAGACAGAGAGAGGCAGGGAGAGATACAGAGACAAAGAGACAGAGAGGGAGGCAGGGAGAGACGCAGAGACAGAAAGAAGGAGAGGAAAAGGCACACAGAGACAGAGAGAGAGATGGAGCAAGAGAGACACAGGTAAAGACAGACAGGAAAAAACAGTCACAAGGACAGAGAGGGGACCAAGAAGCACAAGCTGAGGGTCCCGAACTCAGTGCACCAAGACACATAGTGGGGTGGGCCACAGAGGCAGAGCGGGAGAGGAGGGTGATTGGAGGAGGGTGGGGGCCAGACATAAGGAGAGGAGAAGAGAAGAGATGGAGGGAAATGCGGGCAGCATCATCCCTCAGGGAGGTGAAGAGAGACACAGAGCCAAGGCTGCAGCCACAGGGCCAGCTTGAACCTGCCGGGTGGGCAGCAGATTCCAGATGGACCACATCTGGGAGGCTGTGGTCACCCTGTGGCTCCCTGGGGACCAGAGGGGATTGTGGGCCCGGCTGGGCGGGGCTGGGAATATGGCCCCCAGGACAGAGAGCCTTTCACCAAGCTGGGGCGGGTCCAGCCACCAAGGCAGCCTTCCAGGGTGGCTGGAGAGACCTGTGGTTGGAGCCTTGCAGGGGGAAAGAAGGAGGCAGGGAGCCTGGGGGATAGAACATGGAAGACCCAGAGGGGTTGGTGACCCTCAGTGGGGACTCAGCATCTCTGTAGTGAGACTGGGGCCTCAAAGTGTGTCACCCTGCCTTGAATCCCACTATTAACACTTAGATTTGGGGGATCGAGTGGTCGGGAGTGTCTCATAGCAGGTGCTCAGGGCAGGTCTTGGATAGTGGTAGAAACACAGACTCATATTTCCTAGAGGGGAAACTGAGGTTCAGAAAGGGGGGAAACCTGCATGGGGTCAGTAGTTTTTTGGGGGTCCAGCTGGCCCTGGAAAGCAGTCCTTCAGCCTCCTGTCCACGGTTCCTGGGGAAGCCATTCTCAGGTGAGAAAGTGTTAGATTGGGAACCTGTCCTTCTCCAGGACACATGGAAGGTAGGGCCAAGGGCAAAGAGAAAAAGAGACGCCTGGCCTGGAGCTGAGCACTCAAGGAGGACAGGCCCCAGGCTACATGACCTCAGCAAGCCACTCGCTTCCCTGGGCCTCCACCAGCCCATCCGGGAAGTGGGGCCAGTGCCAGTACCTGTCACAGGGGCTGTAGGGAATTCTGTGAAGCCAGGGGGATGCAGGGCACAGTACAGGATAAGAGCTCAATACTTGGGGCAGCCACATCAGGGTCTTGTGTTTCTCCAGAATGCTCCAAGCCTGAATTCTCCAGTCCTGGGGTGCACTGTCCCTGCAGGAACCAACAACCACAGGTGTATTCATCCTTCTGGGACACTAACTATGAACTTGACTCTCCATCCCTTCTGTATCCTCTACCCCATCTGTCTGTCTTTGTGGGCACAGGGCGCCCCTGCCTGCCTGAGTGGGACCACATCCTGTGCTGGCCTCTGGGGGCACCAGGTGAGGTGGTGGCTGTGCCCTGTCCTGACTACATTTATGACTTCAATCACAAAGGTAAGGCTGGCCTAGGGGTGAAAGTGGGGGCCACAGAGATGACAGGGCTTGGAGCTCAGGGTTTGATGGCCCCAGACCTCCGCCTGCCTGCCCTGACCCTCCCACTACTCTGCAGGCCATGCCTACCGACGCTGTGACCGCAACGGCAGCTGGGAGCTGGTACCTGGGCACAACAGAACATGGGCCAACTACAGCGAGTGCGTCAAGTTCCTGACCAATGAGACTCGTGAGCGGGTGCGAGACTTCCTCCTCCCTCACCTGGCCCTGAGAAGGCCACCCGACCCCATAGCTGACCCCTTACCTAGCGCTGACTCTCGACCTTAACGTGGCCCCTGACCCTTCCCCTGATATTCCCCCGAGTCCCAGGGCTCTGACGGTGCCTCCCCGCCCCCACAGGAGGTGTTTGACCGCCTGGGCATGATCTACACTGTGGGCTACTCCGTGTCGCTGGCCTCCCTCACTGTGGCCGTGCTCATCCTGGCCTACTTTAGGTGGGCGGGGCCGGGGGCGGGGTGAGGCCAGGAGCGAGGGGGCGTGGCCAAGGGTGGGGCTGGGGCGGAGCCGAGGGCCGGTGCCTCCCTTACCCCCCCTCAGTGGCACCCACTCCCCTGCCTGGTGTGCCTGCCCACGCGCACGCCCCACCGCCCGCCTCGCACCGCGCGTCCTCGTCCCCTCACCCGCGGTAATGTCGCGCGCCCCGCAGGAGGCTGCACTGCACCCGCAACTACATCCACATGCACCTGTTCCTGTCCTTCATGCTGCGCGCAGTGAGCATCTTCGTCAAGGACGCGGTGCTCTACTCCGGCACCACGCTCGACGAGGCAGAGCGCCTCACCGAAGAAGAGCTGCGCGCCATCGCCCAGGCCCCGCCACCGCCCTCCGCCGCTGCCGGCTACGTGAGTGCCCCTCGGCGCCCACCCGTGGCCTCCTGCCATCACTGCCATCACTGTCCCCGTGCGAGCGCCCACCCTGCTGGGTCCCCAGCACCACCAGCCACGCCCTCGAGCCTGCCTGTCTCCTGCTACCACTGGCTTCGTGGATGCCCCTCACACCTCTCCTCCCTTCTTCTGTCCCTTACTGCTAAGGGCTTCGTGAGTGCCCCACCCTCGCACTTTGGTCAACACCCCTGCCTCAGCCCAGTATCCTCAACTACCCACCTCTGCACCTTGCCCCCTGCCACTGTCGTTATGAGTGTTCTCCTGCCCTGGCACCACCCCCACACGCATGCACACCCCTCGGCCCCTGCCTTTGGTGGAGGGCTTCAACCCGAGCCTGCCCTGCCCTGCCCTGCCCACTTGGCCGGCACCTCCTTGTCCTGTCCCACCAGCCCCGCCCTGCTACCTCCCCTGCTCTCCCCTCCCACCACCCTCCCCCTCGCCTTGACGCCCCAGGCCCGCCCTCCAGCTAATGCAAGCTGGTCTCCTAGGCTGGCTGCCGGGTGGCGGTGACCTTCTTCCTTTACTTCTTGGCCACCAACTACTACTGGATTCTGGTGGAGGGGCTGTACCTGCACAGTCTCATCTTCATGGCCTTCTTCTCAGAGAAGAAGTACCTATGGGGCTTCACAGTCTTCGGCTGGGGTATGCAGGCATGGCGGGCCAGGGCTGTGAGGAGCAGGCAAGGGTGGGACCAAGGCCATAAGGTCAGAGGGCACCCCCAAGGGTTAGGTGCCTACACAGCGTATCCTGCCCCAAATGTGAGGCAGCAGGTGGGCAACCTGCCCACCCTTCTGTGACTGACCCCGTTCCAGGCTCAGGGAACAGGACTCTGGCCAGGGTGAACATTCACCTGGTATTGAATTCACCTGGTTTTGGTGTCGGAGTCAGACTCACCTGGGGTTGAGGGTCAGTTCAGGGTCTGTCGGGTCAAGATTCAGCTTGGAATCAGAGCAGGATCTTGGATCAGAAGTCAGCCTGAAGCTGGAGTTGGGGGTCTGGAACCTTCCCTGAACCCGGAGCCCCATGGGCAGGAGCTGAGCTGAGATGCCAGCCTGAGCCGGGCCACAGGGTCCATGGCCTGGAGTTGCAGGCCCAGCCTCGCAGGACAGCATGGCTTTGGCAGCACCTCTGCAGAATGGGTTGCTGGGACTCTGCCTCCCTCACAGGCCCCCATGGGCTCCGGGATAGAGTTACCGATAATTGTCCGTTATTGTTGGCAGTTCCAGACCTTGGCTGGGTCCCAGGGCATCTGCCCAGACTGCAGAAGGGTGGGTCGGGTGGCTGGAGCCCTCACACTTTTGTCAACATTCCTGCCTCAGCCCAGTGCCCCTCAATCCCCCACCTCTGCACCGAGAGGCCCCCAGGTTGATGGCCACCGCCTCCCTGCCCTTTGGCACACACCCTGACCCTCACCTCACCCTTGGCAAGCCCTCGAGCTGGGGGAGGCCCGGGCCTGGGCCTAGGGAATGGAAACAGTCTCTGAGGGTGGAGGGTCAGGGTGATGGGGAAACACGCAGATCAGGGCTTGCACGGAACCCATGGCACAGAAATGTCACCACTCTTTCTCAGTGTAAACTCAGGGCACGCCCTGAGCCTCCCAAGGGTGCATGCAGGCCTGGAATGAAGAAGGGGAGGGTGAGAGCCTGAGCCTCCCTCCCCAGTGGCAAAGCACGCTTGGGCATCATGCTGCTCACTGGTGGCTACCACCTGCTGTGCTGGCTCAGACCTGGGCTCACTGAGGTTCCCCTGACGCCCCTGCCCAGCCTGGGACAACCCTCACTCCATTCAGCCTCATCCACGGGGCCAGGACCTTTCACATCGAGTGGGGGTGCTGGTACAGAAAAATGCTGGTACTAGGCTCCCTCCTCGGGGAATCCCCAAGCCCAGAGCAGCCGCCCTTCAGGGAGGGAAGGGGGAATGGACGGGGCCTCGCTAAGTTAGTGAGACCCTATTTTACCACGTGCCCGGAGGTGTGCGGTGCATGGGACTGACTGTAGGAGATGCGGAACAACTAAGATGGGGGCAGAGTGCTGCCCTGGGATCCTGAGGGCTGGGGCCCTGGGGAGAGGCTGTTGGGGCAGCACAGGCCAGGGGGCTCTGTCACTGAGCAGCCCGTGTGTGCAGGGTGGGTGGGGGCAGAGGCAGAGATGGGGTACGCGGGGCACCATCAGGGATGAGGGGAGTGCGGCTGGCAAGGTGGCTGAGGGGAGGGAGACAACCATGGGTAGCATCCACAGCCCCTCACACACTCTCCTCCTCTGTGCCGACAGGTCTGCCCGCCATCTTCGTGGCCGTGTGGGTCAGTGTGAGAGCCACCCTGGCCAACACCGGGTAGGTCCAGGTTGGGAAGGGTCTGGCTCTGACACAGGCCCCAGGGACCCTCTTTCTCTGTGATGTATATGAGGGGGCCACCTGCCCCCAGCCCTGAGTGGCCCCAGCTTCAGCTGCACACCCCCTCAGTGTCACAGGAGGCCACTTCTCTTTACTACAGAGACCTGTGAGGGTGGCCTTAGGCCTGGCCACACCCAATACTCCTATCCTGTGTCCCCAACAGCTAATGTCAGAAGATCGGTTCTGGGGCCTCTCTATGTGTAGTCTTGCGGTGGGGACAATGAAGGGGCAGGGATGATACCTCAGCTTCCCCCAGGTGCTGGGACTTGAGCTCTGGGAACAAGAAGTGGATCATCCAGGTGCCCATCCTGGCCTCTATTGTGGTGAGTAGGGCTGGGAGGCTGGCCACAGGGCAGGGTGGGAGTGTGGACCAACCCCTGACAGGGACCTGTAGAGGATTCTGGACCCCAGGAATAGAGCCAAAAGGGCCTGTCCACATGGAGACACTGAGGGCTCAAGAAGCCACATAGAGACGTGGTGGCACAGCAGAGCCTGTAGCAGGGCCAGGGGTCCATGTGTCCTCGCCCCACCCTGCTAGGGTGCAGCTTCAGAGCAGCCCCCCTCACCCCCCACAGCTCAACTTCATCCTCTTCATCAACATCGTCCGGGTGCTCGCCACCAAGCTGCGGGAGACTAATGCCGGCAGGTGTGACACGCGGCAGCAGTACCGGTGAGCCACGCCCACCACATCTAGGCTCCTGGGAGCTGGGCGGTGGAGCCAGGGGTCATGGAATCCCAGCCCCATGTGCAAAGGGAGAGGCAGAGTCCCTATGGAGGAGCATGTCACCAGGGGAGGACCTAGCTCCTGACTCCCTGGCTGTCCCCACCCAGCAGGCCAGCCTGGGGCCCTGACCTACTCAGCAGTGATAGGGCCTCACCCTGCCTGCCTCTGGAGACCCTCAGGGTCTCCTGAAGCTAGCCTGGCCCAGTTGGTGCCAGGCCTTGCATCTGGGGCCTGCAACAGTGGGACAAACCCATGCTTCACCTCAAAGAACTGGTTGTGGGGCATCTGCAGGGAACAAGTGGGCAGTGTGTGGACCCAAGGAGGCAGCAGCTTGGCTGAAACCTGAGGTGGGGGTCATGGGAGAGGGAGGCCGGGTCATTCTTGGGGAGACTGTATAATGTATGGTCCACTGCAAGCCTCATCTGAGAACCCAGGAAGGCTGTAAACACTCTGCTGGGAGAACAGGCTGTCCTGGATGGACCAGATCAAGTGGTCATCCTCCATGGCCACCACAGCCTTGGGCTCCTTTATAGCTTCTGGAGCCTGGGGCTGCTGGTGTGAGAGGTGGCCCAGTGCCCATCGAGGTGCTAACCCTCACCTGCCTGCCCCGCCTGCCCCGCCTGCCCCGCCTGCCCCTGGCCCAGGAAGCTGCTCAAATCCACGCTGGTGCTCATGCCGCTCTTCGGTGTCCACTACATTGTCTTCATGGCCACGCCGTACACCGAGGTCTCAGGGACACTCTGGCAAATCCAGATGCACTACGAGATGCTCTTCAACTCCTTCCAGGTGCGGGGCTCGGGACCGGCCGGCTCAGGGTGGTGGGGTGGGTGGTTGCTGCTCCCCACCCCTCCAGACCTGGGCTCCAGGCCCTGACCCACCCGTCTGCCTCTCTCTCTCCGCAGGGATTTTTTGTCGCCATCATATACTGTTTCTGCAATGGTGAGGTAAGCGGTGGGCAGCGTTGGGGTAGGGCAGGGAGGGGATGGGTGTGCCAGGGGTTCCCAAGTCCCGTCCTTTCCTTCTTCTGCCTCGTTCTTCCTCTGCTCCTCCAAGGACATCCCCAAGGACGTTCTAAAGGCAGAGAGGTTTTTCCAGATGATTCAGGCTCACGATGTGCTAGGATTTGTGGGCTGTTCGATCTCGGCATTAACCAGGTGTCTTTCCATGCCCATGGTCTGAGCGATCTGAAATCCAGATTGAAGGATTCAGCTACCTTTAGGGCCATTGAGTCTTGCAGTTTCTGGGTGTGTTAACTGTCTGCAGCCAGGCCCTACATCCTAAGGATGGTGGGATTTTTGCCTGGTCTTGGAATTTTCCAATAGCCCCCCTTCCTCTGTCCCCATTCAGTGCTGATATCAGGGGCAGGGATGGGGGCACTGCTATGGAGAGCATGTGGCAGAGCGGATGGGGCACACCCTGACGTCTACCCTCCTGCTGCCGCCCCAGGTACAAGCCGAGATCAAGAAGTCTTGGAGCCGCTGGACACTGGCATTGGACTTCAAGCGCAAGGCACGCAGCGGGAGCAGCAGCTACAGCTACGGCCCGATGGTGTCACACACAAGTGTGACCAACGTAGGCCCCCGGGCGGGACTCGGCCTGCCCCTCAGCCCCCGCCTTCTGCCTGCTGCCACCACCAACGGCCACCCCCAGCTTCCCAGCCACACCAAGCCAGGGGCCCCGGCCCTGGAGACCACAGCACCTGCCGTGGCCACTCTCAAGGACAACGGGCTCCTCAACGGCTCCTGCTCGGGGCTGGACGAGGAGACCTCTGGACCCGAGCGGCCTCCCGCCCTGCTGCAGGAGGAATGGGAGACAGTCATGTGACCGGGGACCTGGGGGTTGGACCTGCGGACACAAGGGCGGATGGACAGATGACCAAGAGACAGGTGGTCGGACAGTTGCCCACTCAGGGCTGGAGCTAGGAGGAAAAAGTGGGGGGAAAAAAAAAAGGAAAAGGAAGCAATGTGTGGCTTCCTGTGGTCTGAGAGGGGACTTACCCCAGGAGGAGAGGGGACTGGTAGCCATGGGAGAGTCTTGGGGAAAGGGCACAGTCCAGCACAACGGGCCTGGGAGGCGCTGCGTTCAAGGTCCAGAGAGGTTCAAATTTGCAGGGTCACAGCGTCCGAGGGGGGCCATGAAGGAATGAAGCCCCATCATTTGTCTGCCACCCATTGCCACCATGGCTGTTTACCACTCATACCCAGGCCTCACAAGGGACCCAGGCTGCCCATGGTCCAGGCTCCTCTGGTCCAATCCCTCCGCCTGCTGGCCTCAATCACTGCTCCCCAGGATCCCTCGCCCCACAAGCCTATGGCCCTACCACAGAGTGAACCCTTCCCTGGCTGCCTGGTGCCCACACTGTGCCCCTTGGAGGCTAGGGCCACTCGGGGAGACTTCCACACATGACTTCCAGCCCCCACCCTGGACCAGACACACCTCCAGTAATCAGACAGAGGGTGCGGGGGTTGTCCAGGGCAGCACGTGAAAGGTGGGCTGGGATCTCTGCCCTGGCTTGGGAACTGTAGGGGCTGCTGAGGTGGGGTCTGCAGGTATGTCCACTCACTAGGCACCGGGAATCACCACCCGGCATCTATCTACCATTTTACTCACCCTCCCCCCTTGAACACTCCCCACCACAGTCTTGGGCCACTTGTGAGGCCTGGAATGGCACAGCCCCTCAGCCTGACCCCCTGAGGACCCACCCAACTGGGTCACTACCTCATGCTTTGGCCTGAAAAAGCTTCTTGCTCATGCCAGAAGGTTGGTGCCTCTGCTGGCCCTCCCTGCCCCTCATCTCCAGCTCATACTGCCCGCTCTTCTCCATGGACACAGCATCCAGGAAGTGCCCCCCATCTCCAATGAGCCCTTATCCCCACCCCCAATAAGGTGGGTAAGAGGCCATGAGGCCCAGGACAACAAACTTGCATAGGCAGTGAGCCCAGCCCTGGCTGCCCTTCCGTGTGGCCGGCAGGGGTAAGGACCTGTCCAAAGGCCTGGTGCTCCCACAGAGCTCCACGTGGTGTGACCTGCTTGGAACGGTGGTGAAAGAGGCACAGGCCAGGTCCTAAGGGGCCACTGGGCCAAGCTGAGCAGCAAGGATTGCCATGGATGCTGGGGAGCGATTGGAAGGTCTAAGAGGGAGAGCAACAAGGTCTGAGCAATGTTTAGAAGGGTCTCTGCTCCAGAGTGGGGAAGAGGTAGCCTTGCGGGAGGCAGGTGGCCAGGCCGGGAACTGGTGATGGCGGCAGGAGGCACTGTCGTCAGGAAGGACCCTGGATGAGGTGCTAGCTGGGGGAAGGAGACCTAAGCAGCACAGGTCCTCATCCCCCTCTCCAGGGACCCCTGAGCCTCCCTCTTTGGGGCCTGGGCTTACACATCAGCTCAGCTCAGAGCCATGGGAGCCCCAGACCACTGGGCCTCCAGGCCAAGTCATCCTGCCCACCCCAGAGGCAGGGTCACCAAGACCCAGAGCTGGCTGGGACCCAGGACCCCATCTCCCAGCCCAGCCTCCTCCCTCAGGAGGTTTCTGAAGCAAGCAGCCTGTGAGGGCCACTCACCCTGAAACTTCAGACTGGCACCCCCACAGCACAGCTCTCTCCTCCTCAGAGTGAGCACCCCCAGGATAGGATTGAGCTTTTCCCTCAGCCTGGCACCCCCAGGACTGGGTCATGCCTCACTCCTCAGACTGGCTGTCCCCCAAGATAGAGGTGAGCCTCTCCTCTCACTGGGTCCCTCTCAGGACAGAGGTGTGCTCACCCCTCAGACTGGACACCCCCAGGACAGGGCTGAGCCTCCTCCCTCAGACAGTGCTCCCCAGGGCACAGCTGGGCCTCTCTTCTCAGACTGGGCACCCTCGAGGACAGGGCTGTGTCTCCCCCCTTAGACTTGTCACACTTTCCCTTCACACTGGATCCCCCAAGATTGGGCTGTGCATCCACTTGGGACTAAACGCCCCTAGGACATGCTGGGCCTACTTTCCTAGGTTTGGTGCCACCAGGCTGGGCCAGGACTCCGATATCCAATCGGGCATCTCCTAGATGAGGTGTAGCCCTCCCTCCTTAGAATATTTGCACCCAGGGCAGGGCCAAGCCTCTCTCTTTAGACTGGGTGCCATTTCCCCCCTCAGATTGAATGTCCCAGTGCAGGACTGGGCCTCTCCCATCCATCTGTGCCCCCTAGGCCAGGACCAGGTCTCTCCCTCTACCAGGCCTCTCCCTGCTCAGAGAGGCCCCTGAGCCCCACCTGGGCCATCCAGGTGTTGGCAGAGGAAGTGAGAGCCCTCAGAGGGCCTGGCAGGCAGTCAGGACCCTGTTTGCCTTGAGCAGGAGCTGGAGCCAGGTGGTCACTTCTCCCTTCAAGGCCCCATGGCCCAGCCAAGCCACAGGGAACACGTAAACACCAGCCGAGCCGGCCTGCAGGTAGGCAGGAAGGAGGGCACCGAGAGACCCCGACTCCTCAGCCTCCTTGGCCACAGCGTCCAGGCACCTCGTGTGCTGCTCTGGACCCCAAGTCAGGCCAGTGAGGCATCCAGGCCCAGCTCCCACATGTCCTGGGTGTGTGGACAGGCCTGTCTCTCTCTGGCCTGTCCTTCTGAGCCAAGGCTGGAGGAAGGACCTCTGAAGACCCTCAGAAAGAATGTACCCTCCTGGGAGCGCCTGCTTAGCCCTCAGGCAAGGCTGAGTCTCAAGGGGAAGCCGGGCGGGTCTGGGGCTCCCAGCTCAGGGTGGGGTCTATGGGGTCAGTATTGAAGAGAGGGCTCCAGTCGAGAACAATGGATGAACCTGGACTGCCACCCTTCAGCCCCACCACCCTTCAAGCCCCACCCTGGGGAGGTGTCCAAGGGAGAGCACACTCAGGAGGCTGAGTCCTCTGGAAGTTCTAGAGGGCATGACCTGGATCCAGGGCTCTGAGGGGACACAGCCCTGCTCTGGGGGTTTGAGAGGGTCCTGGCTCTGTCCTGGGGGGCATCTGAAAGGGTCCTGGCCATGCCCTAGGTGTCGGAGGAAACATGGTCTGGCTGTGAGGACTGCAGTCAGGGGGTGCTGGGGGAGTGAGGCTTGCTGCTCAGCTCTGGCACACAGGCTGGGTTGGGTCCAGCTTCTTGGCCTGATGCCTCCTCAGCCAACTCCAGGAGAAGGAGCCCAGCCTGAGGCTGCCATGGCCAACTGCAACAGGTCTTAGCAGGACTGGTCCTGCCAGGCCAGAAGGGGCAGAGGAGGAGCCCTGGCTGGCTCCCTGTGTATGCTGTGTGACCCCAGGCAAGCCACCTTCCCTCTCTGAGCCTCAGCTTCTCCTCTAAGGTCAAGCCCCTGCCCAGTCTGGCACGTCTGGGGCTCAGTACTACTCCCTGCTTTCCCATGGGATCCCAGGTTGGCTTTTGGCTGCCTCATTGGGGCCCCTATCATTTCCCTGAGCAGGCTTGAGACTCTTAGGACCCAAGGTCGGGACAATATTCCCAAGTGACAGGTTCCCTCCTACCTCTGAGTCATGGCCCCGTAGGGAGTGGAGACCAGGGGATCCTGGCAGGACGAAGGGTGGTGGGTGTGGATTCTGTGCAGATCCTCCTTGTCCAGGGTCTGGGCGTCAACTCCCACAACATGGCTTTGGGCAGGAGAAAGGGGCCAGGGTCTGGGAGGCAGGAGACCTGGATTCCAGGCCTGGTCCGGTCCTCGGGATTCACAGGTCCGTTCTAATTGCCAACCATCCATCTGTTGGGGAGGGGAGGGGAGGGGAGGTGGAGCCCCTTCATGTTCCCACATTAATTATGCAGGTACTGTTCTGGCCCCTCCCCGACTCAGGTCTCAGTTTTGGTGGGGGTAAGGAGGCATGTCTCAATTCTCCTCCAAAGGCTCCTTGGTTGGAGGCTTTTCGGTTTCGCTGGTCATGGTCAAAGATAGCCACTGGGAGGCTGGGACATCACCAGGGTCTCTGGTGAAAAGTTCTGCAGACAAGGGGCCCCATGGGGCTCTCGCTGGCTTTATGTTCTGATGGCAGGGACTCAGGGGCAAGGCCAGGCTGGGCAGATATGGTTCTGGGGCATGGGAGGGTGGGCTCTTGACCACCCGTCTCAAGCCCCCTTCTCAGCTCCTCAGTGCCCGTGGCTCCAAATTCCCCTAACAGGCCCTGGCCCATGACACCCTTCATAGCTGCTCACCTCCCCCACCCCCATACTGTGTGCTCCAGTCAGCCCAGAACAACTTGTCCTTCCTAGGGACCCTCTGCCCCGGCACGCTCTTCCTGCTTCTGCACTATAAGAGTCAACCTTGGCCTGGACCACACCCTGGCTCTGCCCAGAGCCACACTGACAGGCTACCTGCCCCCAGCATGCTCACTCACGTCAGCAAGATAGAAGGTGCGTTGTATGCCTGAGTCTACGTCTGTGTCTTTACGTCTATGTGTATGTGCTTATTTGTATTTGTGTTTGTAAACGTGTGTGTCTGTACACGTCTATCTCTGTATGGCCGTTTTGTGCCTCTTTGTATGTGCGTCTATATGTTTGTTTACCTGTGTGAGTCTGTTTGTGGTTCTATTTGTAAGCGTACCTGTGTCTGTGTGTCTGTGTGTCTGTGTGTCCGTGTGTGTGTGTGTATATAGTGTCTATCTGTATGTGTCTGTGTCTCTTGGTGTCTCTGTGTGTGACTATGTGTGTCTGTCGGTGTGTCTGTCTGTGTGTGTCTGTGCGTGTCTGTCTGTGTGTGTCTGTGCGGACGCGAGGTCTGAGAACGCCGCCCGTGGGTGGAATGTGGCCCACAGACATGTTTGGTTTGGCCCTCACAGTATTTTCAACATCTCGAGCCAACATTTAAAAATCAGGATATTTCACATAAAAATTCAGCTTTCCAGCTTCTCTTAAAAATTCAGGAGCTCTGGCAGCCCTGGACCTGCACTCCCATGAGGTCACACTCCCCAGAGCTGCACAGGGGCTGCCTCGTCCTTTCGCTCACCACAGCCTCACTCACTAGTCTCGCCCACCATGCCTTGAGGACGAACGCATTTGTGACCCCAAAGCGTGTGGTCACAACTGGGTGTGAGCCTGGCTATTGGGAAGTGTGGGTGTGAGTGTGTGTATGTGTGTGCATGAGGCGAGTATGAGGGGGTGTGCGTGTGAATGTGTGTGTGCATGTGAGACAAGGCATGTGTGTGGGGGTGCACGAGTGTGAATGAGCATTACTGTACACGTGGGCATGTGGGGCGAGTGTGTGTATGTGTGTGAGGCAAATCTGTGCCCCGCATGCCACACACATCTCAATCTGTGTGAGGATTGCAGGCATGTGCACGTGTATGAGGAGTCCATGTGGGGGTACATGTGTGTGAATGCATGAGTGTGTGCATGCGGGGTGCGTGGCCATGTTCGTGGCCCTGTGGAGCGTGTGGGCCACTGTGGTCTGGCATGTTGTGCACAGGGGCCTCTTCCGGCCTTTGAGGGAGAATCGGGTTCCCGGCTTCTGGCTGCGCTGCCTTGTGGGATTTATTTCTGTCTCCGTGCCCACCGGAGGCCTGAGTAATGGGAACATTTAAAGAAAACCAGTAAATACATACAGAAGGGGCAGGCTGGCCAGGAAACTCAGCCCAGATGCCCCTGCCCAGCTATGGCTGCCAGAACCCCTGATGCCAGGCCTGGGGGAAGGAGTGGCCTTGAGGACACAGCGCACACTCCACCCTGCTCTCCCACTGCCCACTTCTGCCTGCGCGGCCCCATCTGGTGAGTAAGCCTCGTACGCCACCTGGATGGCCCCTGGGTCAATGCTGGGGAGCTTGGCTCCAAGAAACAGATGCTCAGAACAGGCTCAGGGGATGCCACCTCAGACGTGACCCAGGGGCCATGGGGGCCTGACCCTCTAGGGGAGCCCATTCCCCAGCCAAGCTACAGTTGGCCTGCACCCAGGGGATTCAGTCCACAGAGCCTCATGCACATGCATATCCTCCCGCAGCTCAGATCAGGGTGAGGACCCCACACACCCCAGAATGCCTGGAATATGAGGAGGTTCTGCATGTGGTGGGGGGGGGGGATTGCTGCTCTCTCCAGGACCGGGCCCCCACTGCTCTGGGCTTCAGGTGACCCGAACCCCACTCTCGGGATCACCTCTGATGATTGACTGGCCACTAAACAAATGGCATAAGCCCCATGGCAAAGAGTTTTGTAAAGGTGTTTGCTTTACAGAAGACCTGCTGGTGGCCATGGGAAAAGCAGGCTTCACTAACCTAAGTTCCTTCAGGGACCCCGCTCTGTGTCTCCTGCTGCCCCCCAGTGGCCATGTGCAGACACAGCTTTGTGGAGATTCTTGCCAGTGTCTCTTGGCTGAGTAAACTCTGGAGCCTTCAAAGTCCCAAATCCCCACCACTCACTACGCCCCACAGTGATGCTCAGCCAGACGGTTTTGGGGGAAGCAAGGTCTTTCAGACTGGTCGGAGGGGAAGGGCTCAGCTCCAGGCACATACCCGGAAGTCCCCCGGAAGGTCAGCTCCAGATTCACAGCCACACCACAGCACCTGGAACAGTGCCCAGCACAAGGTTTCCCAGCACAAGGTAGGTGTTCAGGAAGCACGTTGAGTTAATGGCTGAATCTCTCGGCTCCTGTGGGTGTGGGTGTGCTGCAGCAGGTCCCGGATGAGACTCAGGGCCCAGGGAGAGGCAGCCTGAAGGTGAGTGGGCATCGCACATGCTGGAGCCTTGAATGTGTTGAACAGCAGCATGGAGCCCCCACCCTCCATGAGGTGGGAGTGGAATGCCCCGTGCTTGAGGCTGGACAGGCAGGGTCGACTGAAACAGACTTGCCTAAACTGGCCGCCTCTACACACTTGGCCTGCAGCCCACTGGGCTAGACAGCAGTTTTCCCTTGTAACTTCAGGAGCTGTGCCTGTCCCTGACCTCTAACCTCACCGTTGTACAAGACCCTGCATGGGCCTGGATGCCTGCTGGCCCCTGGGGACCCATCCCTACAATCCTAGGTGCAACCTCTTCCCAGCCCTCTTGCTGTTGCTGCTCTAATCCAGAAGCACGGAGCCTGGGTCTCCAGGAATAGCATCTGTCCTCTCCCAGGGAAGGGGCATCATGGTGTTGCAGAACATCCCAGGCCTGACACCTCTCCTGATTGGATCCAGAGGCCAGACATCCTGGAGGATTCCGAGCAAGAAGGGGTCTGGAATGTTGGGAGACCAGTCAGCGCTGTCTTGGAGAAGTGCCTGGTGAGCTGGGCAATGGTGGCATACTAGGGCTCCAGCCACAGAGCTGGCACTGCCCCCTATTGGCCTGTCTTCTCAGCCCTACAATGAAGGGGCTGCTAGCACCTAAGAGTACCCCCACCCCCCGGCAACAAGGTCAAGACTTAGCCCACTTCGACTAATCCCAAACTACCCCCACCTCATCTTCCATAAGACTGTGATCCAGATTCCAGAATGCTTGTTTTGTCTTATTTTTAAACACAGAATTTTTTTTATTACTCATTTTAATTTACTAACATGCTTTACTAGTTTTTTTGCTCATCATTTACATTTTAAAAAGAACCTTTTATTTTGGAATAATTAGATTCACAGTAAGTTACAAAGATATACAGAGAGCTTCCATATACCCTTCATCCAGTTTCCCCCAGTGGTTACATCTTACATAACTAGAGTATAATATCAAAACCAGGAACTTGACATTGGCATGTGTATGTCTATTGGTACGTCTATTCCATTTTATCGAATGTGTAGATTCATATAACCACCACTGTAATCAAGATACAGAACTATTTCATCACAAGGATCTCTTTTGAACTCCCCTTTATAGTCACAGCCACCTCTTTCCACACCCCCACAGCCCCTGGTAACCACTAATCTATTCTCCATCTCTATAATGTTGTCATTTCAAGAATGTTCTAGAAATTGAACATACAGTATGTGACTTTTTTTCCACTCAGCATAATGCCCTTGAGATCCATCCAACCTGTTGTGTGTATCAATAGTTTGTTCCTTTTTATTGCTTAGTATCCCGTGTTATGGTGCCACAGTTTGCTTAGCCAGTTGCCTTTTGAGGCCATTTTGGTGTTTTTTGTTTTTTTTCCCTAGTTGTCTGTTGATTACAAATAAAGCTGCTATGAACACTGGTGCACAGGTTTTTGTGTAGATGTAAGTTTTTATTTCTCTGGGATAAATGCCAGAAGTATGACTGCTGTGTTTTATGGTAAATGTTTGGTTTTCTTAAGAAACTGTCAAACTAATTTCCAGGGTGATGGTTCCATCTTACAGTCAATATACAAGAGATCCAGTTTCTCTGCATCCTTGCCAGCATTAGGTATCGTCACTATTTCTCATTTTAGCTGTTCTATAAGTGGTTACTGACATTTCATTGTGGTCTTTAATTTGCATTTCTCTAATAGCTAGTCATGCTGAACATCATTTCATGTGCTTACTTGCCATCTATAGAGAGAGCCTCTTTAGTGAAATGCCTCTTTACATCTTTTGCCCATTTTCTAATTGGATTTTTTTTTTAACTGTTGAATTTTTAAAGTTCTTTATATACTTTGCCTGTCCAGCAGTTCTACTCTGTCTTATACGGTCGCTATGAGTCAGAATCGGCTAGAAGGCAAAGGTCTGGTTTTTGTTTTTTTATATATTTTAGGTATCAATCTTTTGTCACATATGTGGTTTACAAATATTTTCTCAGTCTGTAGCTTGTCTTTTTATTGTCTCTACAGGGTTTTTCTCAGAGCAAAAGCTTTGATTTTAAGAAAGATTTATTAATTGTTTTTTCTTTATGGATTTTGCTTTTGGTCTTCTAAGAACTCTTTACCAAGTCCTAGGTTCTGAAGACTTTCTCCTATGTTTTCTTCTAGAGGTTTTGTAGTTTTGCTTTTACATTTTTACATTATGATCCATTCTGACTTAATTTTTGTATAACATCTGAGGGTTAGTTTGAGGTTTATTTTTTTGGCTATGGATATCCAATTCCTCAAACACAATTTGTTGAAAAAACTATTCTTCTTTCATTAAACTGCTTTTATGTCGTTGTAAAAAATCAGTTGGCTATACTCATATCGGGCTACTTCTGGGTTCTCTCTTCTGTTTCACTGATTTATGTGACTGTCTCTCCATCAATACCACACAGCCTTGATTACTATAGGTCTTGAAATGGACAGTGATTCTCCCAGCTTTATTCTTCTAGTTCAAAATTGTTTTATTCTAATTCCTTTGCCTTTCTATATAAATTTTAGAACAATCTCATCTATATCTAGGAAAAAAGTCTTATTGGGATTTTGATAGTAATTGCATTAAATCTATCTACTTGGGAAGTATTGATATCTGTACTATGTCGTCTTTCAATCTACGAACATGGGTGATCTCTCCATTTGTTTTGATCTTCTTTATTCCATTAGTGTTTTATAGTTTTCAGCATACACATCCTGTACATGTTTTGTTACATTTATACCCAAGTTTTTTGTTTTGTTGAGCAATTATAAATGGTATTGCACTTTAAATTTTGGTCTCTACATGTTCATTTCTAGCAACTGATTTTTTTATGTTGATCTTGTATCCTGTCACCTTGATGAACTAACTTATTGGTTCCAATTTTCTTGTAGACTCCTTGGGGTTTTCTATGTAAGCTATCAAGTAATCTGCAAATAGAAAGTTTTATTTCTTCCTTTCTGATCTGTATGCCTTTTATTTCCTTTTATTCACTTACTGAGCTGGCTAGGATTTCCAGTATTATGTTCAGTAGCAGTGGTGAGAGTGGGCATCCTTGTCTTGTTTTTGATCTTAGGGGGAAGCATTCAGTCCTTCACCATTAAGTATAATGTTAGCTATAGGTTTTTAAAATAGATGTTCCTTATTAAGTTGAGGAAGTTTCCCTCTATTCCTTATTTTTTGAGAGTTATCACGAATGGGTATTGAATTTTGTCAAATAATTTTCTGCATCAATTGATAATATTATGTGATTATTCTTTAGCCTATTAATGAGATGGATTAAATTGATTAATACTGAACAAGCTTTGTACCCCATTGGTCATGATGCGTAAATCCTTTTATATATCGCTGAATTCTATTTGCTGGTATTTTGCTGAGGATTTTTGTGTCTATTCCGTGAAAAATGACATGTGCAAAGACCTGGAGATAGAAAACCAAAAGGGAAGAACACACTCCGCATTTCTCAAGCTGAAAGAACTGAAGAAAAAATTCAAGCCTCAAGTTGTAATACGGAAGGATTCTAGGGGAAAATATTAAATGACGCAGGAAGCAGCAAAAGAAGATGGAAGGAATACAAAGAATCACTATACCAAAAAGAATTGGTCAACGTTCAACCATTTCAGGAGGTAGCATATGATCAGGAACCGATGGTACTGAAGGAAGAAGTCCAAGCTGCACTGAAGGCATTGGTGAAAAACAAGGCTCCAGGAATTGACGGAATATCGATTGAGACGTTTCAACAAACAGATGCAGCGCTGGAAGGGCTCACTCGTCTATGCCAAGAAATCTGGAAGACAACTACCTGGCCAACCTACTGGAAGAGATTTATATTTATGCCTATTCCCAAGAAAGGTGATCCAATCGAATGCGGAAGTTATCGAACAATATCGTTAATATCACACACAAGTAAAATTTTGCTGAAGATCACTCAAAAGTGGCTGCAGCAGTACATCAACACAGAACTAACAGAAATTCAAGCCGGATTCAAAAGAGGATGTGGAACCAGGGATATCATCGCTGATGTCAGCTGGATCCTAGCTGAAAGCAGAGAATACCAGAAAGATGTTTACCTGTGTTTAATTGACTATGCTAAGGCATTTGACTGTGTGGATCATAACAAATTATGGATAACATTACGAAGAATGGGAATTCCAGAACACTTAACTGTGCTCATGAGGAACCTGTACATAGATCAAGAGGCCGTCATTTGAACAAGGGGATACTGCGTGGTTTAAAGTCAGGAAAGTTGTGCATCACGTTGTATCCTTTCACCATACCTATTCAATCTGTATGCTGAGCAAATAATCCGAGAAGCTGGACTATATGAAGAAGAATGGGGTATTAGGATTGGAGGAAGACTCTACCCACATGACATAACCTTGCTTGCTGCAAGTGAAGAGGACTTGAAGCACTTACTGATGAAGATCAAAGACCACAGCCTTCAGTAAGGATTACACCTCAACATAAAGAAAACAAAAATCTTCACAAGTGGACCAATAAGCAACATCAAGATAAACAGAGAAAAGATTAAGGTTGTCAAGGATTTCATTTTACTTGGATCCACAATCAACACCCATGGAAGCAGCAGTCAAGAAATCACAAGACACATTGCTTTGGGTAAACCTTCTGCAAAGGACCTCTTTAAAATGTTGAAAAGCAAAGATGTCACCTTGAAGACTCAGGTGCGCCTGACTCAAACCATGGTGTTTTCAATCGCCCCATATGCATGTGAAAGCTGGACAATAAATAAGGAAGATCAAAGAATCGACGCCTTTGAATTGTGGTGTTGGTGAAGAATACTGAATATACCTTGGACTGCCAAAAGAATGAAGACATCTGTCTTGGAAGAAGTACAACCAGGATGCTCCTCAGAAGCAAGGATGGAGAGACTACATCTCACATACTTCGGACATGTTATCAGGAGGGATCAGTCCCTGGAGAAGGGCATCTTGCTTGGTGAAGTGGAGGGTCAGCAAAAAAGAGGAAGACCCTCAACAAGATGTATTGACACAGTGGCTGCAACAATGGACTCAAGCATAACAAAGATCATGAGGATGGAACAGGACCGGGCAGTGTTTCGTTCTGTTGTACCTAGGGTCGCTATGAGTTGGAACTGACTTGACAGCACCTAACAACAACCATGAGAGATACTGATCTCTCATTTTTTTATACGCTTTGTCTGGTTTTACTATCAGAATAACACTGGCCTCATAAGATGAATGAAAAAGTGTTCCCTCTTCTATTTTCTAGAAGAGATTGTGTAGAATTTGTGTTTTCTTTAAAGGTTTGGTAGTGTTCCCCAGTGAAACCATCTGGGTTTGGAGATTTTTTTTCAGTTTTAAAATGATGAATTCAATAGCCTTAAAATTTACAGAATTTCGTATTATCTATTTCCTCTTAGGTGAGTTGTGGTACTTAGTGCTTTTCAAGAAATTGGCCCATTTCATCTTTTAATAATTATTTACGGTATTCTCTTTTTGTCCTTTTGATGTCTGTAGGGTCATGATATCCCTGTTTCATTCCTGGTATTTGTTATTTCTGTCTTCTTTTTTTCTTTGACACTCCTGCTAGAGGTTTGTCATGTGTATTGAACTTTCCAATGTTTACCAGTTTCTTTGCTTACCATTTTTTACTGCATCCTGTGGCAGGCACTGCTGGCTGTCATCCCAGTATTCTTTCTACTCTTCTCCTTTCTCATGGGACCTCAATTTCTATTAAGGTGGCAATGTGCCCAGCTTAAAATATCTTTACTCCTCACATATCTTTGCAGCTAGGAATGGCTCTGTGACACAGTAATGGCAGATCAGATGGGGCTTGCCTGTTCCTTTTGCTACCCCTCCCCACCTATAGTTCAAACCTGGGGGTGCAGAGGTCACCATGAGGAGCCAAGGATGGCAGCTGGGGAGACAGAAGGGATTCACATCCCTGGTAACCTCAAGGAACAACTGCAGCAACCTGGACTTGCTAACACAGTAACAATAAACCACTTCTTGTTTAAGAGGCCGTTTGTGGTGACTGCCAAATGTAGTCCCGATTCTCACACAACCCACAGCCCCCTCCTGCCCATATCCTGTTCTTGCTGCAAAGTACTCTTTAGTAGTTCTTGCAGCAATGATCAGTGTGCAGTAAATGCTTAGTGTTATAAGCCTGAAAATGGCTCTCCTACCCTTATTCTTTATAATTGAGCAGATTGACACGTTTCCTTAGCACTTACGAAAGGCTGTTTTCTGGTATGTATTGTTGACAAAAAGTGAAACTCAAATAAATTTCTTTGTAGGTAATGTCTTTTCTTTTTCACATAGCTTGTATGCTTCTTCTATTTATCCTCAATGTTCTAATGTCAACCATTGTTGTGAAACCGCAGACATGGCCTTTTTTTTTTTTTTTTTATTTTAATTCCACTTCATATTCAGTGACTTTAGGTTGTGAAGCCTGGAGATTTTTCTCTAAAACACCGTATGTGTGAAACTCAGCATATATACAAAAGTGTATAAAAATAAATGTTTAGAGAGTAAAATGAATTCCCATCACTCAAGCCAAGAAAAAGAACATTAACAACACCTCAAAGACCTCTTGTGGGGCCCTCTCCAAAGCTAACTTCAAGCCTGATGTTGGTCACCACCTTGCTTTTTTGCACCAACTTTATCACCCATGTGTGAATCCTTAGAGAGTATACTATTTACTCTGCCTGTTTTGGAATGTCATACAAACGGCTCATACTCTATTTTTTCTGGGACTTGCTTCTTTCAAGATCTATCCATGTTGTACATAGCTATAGCTTATTTCACTGCTATAGAATATTCTACTGTAAAAATTACCACAACTTATTACCACATCTAATTTTCATGTTTGTGTGTGCGCATGTGCTATTATGAGCAATGCTTCTGTATTTCTGTACTTGTATCCTGGTGTACACGTTCAACAGTTCTCTAGGACACCAAGAGTGGAATTGCTGGGTCACAGTGTGCACGTACTTCACTTTTCCAGAGTGGTTGCACCCGTTAACGTTCCCATGCGCACTGGGTGAGGCCCCACTGCTTCACACACACCACTGTCCCTTGTCTGACATTACCCAGCCACCTCAGCTTTCTTTTGTTGTGTCTGCGCTTAATAGAGTGTTTTCAATCTCTGTCAATCTTTCTGTCTGGGCTTAGGTTTCTCTTTTAAACAGCATCAAACTGAGTTAAAAAAAAAAAAAAAAAAAAGAACAATCAGTCTAGTACGTTGATTGTAATTACTGACATAATCAGATTCATTTATGTGTCCCACCTTTTCTTTTTCTCTGCCTTCTTCTGGATAATTATTTCTCATTTCTTTCTTCTCTGCCCCTCCCACCCCTCCACTCCCTCAGCTAGTTTGGAGGGTGCACACTCTGTTTCTTTTCTTTCAGGGATACCCTAGAAATGTCAGCCTGCCTACATACCAGAGTCTGAATCAGGGTCTTTTCCCTCTTCCCGAGTGTCTTCAAAAAAAACCCCAAACCCACTGCCATAGAGTCTCGAGTTGACTCTGACTCATAGCAATTCTATAGGACAGAAAAGAACTATCTCATAGGGTTTCCAAGGAGCTGGTGGACTCAAACCGCTGACCTTTAGGTTAGCAGCCAAGCTCTTAACCACTGTGCCACCACGGATCCAAGTAAGCGTCTTACAGGCCAATCACCGCCCATCCCCTCTGGACTTACATACTATTGTTGTTATGTTTCTAAGTGTCCCTTGCTTTTCTTTTACTCCACAAAACATTTTTCTTTTATAGGGTTAATGCCTATTTAAATTTACACATTCTCTTCATTCCTTCTTATATCTCAGACTTTCCATCTCAGATTGTGTTCCTTCAGTCTGAAGATACCCTTTAGAAACTTTTTTTTTTGAAGAATGCTTATTTCATTTTTTTAAAAAACAGCTTCAAGATGTAATTCACATACCGTACAATTCACCCATTTAAAGTGTACAATTCAATGGCTTTTAATATATTCACAGATTTGTGCAACCATCTCCACAGTGAATTTCTGAACATTTTTATTGCCCAAACTAGAATTTCTTTTAGTAAGATTATGCTGGCGGCAAAAGCCCTGGTTTTCTTGTACTTGAAAGATACTTTCTCTGGGTATAAAATTCTAAGCTGACAGTTTACTTTTAGCACATGGAAAGTATCATTCCAATAATAATGGTTGCCAGTTGAATCGTCTTTCAGTTCAATTGTTGCCCCTTGAAAGGTAATATGTCTTTTCTCCCTAACTAATTTTAAGGTCTTTTCTTGCTCTTTGTGTTTTGCAATTTCATTATAATGTGTTTAGGTATGTGGTGGTTTCAAAACATGTCCACAAATTCTTTGATAGCTCTACCTTCCAGGGTGGAGTCTAATTCTTCTCCCTTTGAGTGAGGTTTGGACGTAGTGACTCGCTTCTAACAACAGAACGTGGCAGACTATCCCTTCCAGACTCAGGTCATAAAAGGCTCTGACGCTTCCTCCTTGCTCTTATTCATTGTGGGGGAAACCAGCTGCTATGTTGTGAGAACACTCAAGTAAGCCCTATGGAGAGGTCCATGTGGCAAGGATTGGAGCCCTCCAGCCAACAGCTATGCGAGTGAGCCATCTTGGAAGCACAGCCGCCAGCCCCAGCCAAGCCTTCAGATGACTGCAGCTCCAGCTGACATCTTAACTGCAACCACATGAGACCCTGAGCTAGAACTACCCAGGCTAAGCTGCTCCTTAATTCCTGACCCAAAGAAACTGAAATACTGTTTTAAGTCAATGAGTTTTGTTACACAGAAATTGATGATTAATACAAGGTAAAAAATTTTAAGTAAATTTTCTCATTGAGCTTTCATAAACATATAAAAAAATTACACAAATCCTATGTATACAGTTCCCTGAATATTCACAAAATATATCTAATTAATCACCACCCAGATAAAAAATCAGAATATTTCTTTTAATTTGTCCTGCTTCAGATTCACTGCCCTTTGTGAATCTGTGAATTGGTGATTTACTAAATTCTGGGAAGTTCTCAATCACTGTTTTGCCAATATTGTCTCTGCCCCATTTTTATTTTTTCCTCCTAGAATTCCAACCACATGCTATGCTGATCTTCTCACTCTAACCCCTCCCATGTTTCTCAGTCTCTTGTTCATATTATTGATATTTATCTGCTGGGCTGCATTCTGGGTAATTTTCTTCAGATCTCGCTTCCCACTCACTGTCTCAACTGTGCCTAACCCACAGACACAGTGTTTTAAATTCCTATTTTTTATTTCCAGAACATCAGTTTGATTCTTTTGCTAATCTATTCCTAATCTCAAGACTCTTTTACTTCTTAAAACATTTTTAAACATTTAAATGCTATGACTGATAATCCTCATGTCTGAACTCTTTGCAAGTCTGATTCTATTTGTTATTTTTGATGTCCTCTCCTCTTGGTGCTTTGTTTATCTGGTGAATTTTTCTGGAAGCTGCTCATTTTTCTTGAAGTTTATCAGTGAGAAGTCCTTGAGGACTGAGATGAATAAAGGTTCAACCGAGTCAGATGTCCACTTTAAATTCTTGGCTTGAGGTTTTTCATGTGCAAACTCACAGGTGGGCTGGCTTGTGAACACAATTTCTCAAGGGAGACCCTTTTTCACTCCACTAAGTGGCAAGGTCCAATTTTCCTCTGGGATGCCAGGAGAGCAGATTTATATTTATCCACACAGGATGCAGCCCCTTGGAGTCCCAGCTTTATGGAGGGCTCTCCTACTAGACCCTCATTTTGCATACGTCTTGAGTTGTCTTGACCCTGGCCATCAAGGACCCCAAAAACCAATGTTCAAGTTTACCTGGTTTGTCAAATACCCTCAAGGCAAAGGCCAGACCATGGCATTTTGCTGCCTCTTACCTTTTTGCCAAAGTAGTCCTTACTTGCCAGCTCACTGCTGCATTTAAAAAGTTTTTGTTGTTGTTATTTAGCTGTTTGCAAAGGGAGGATCAGTTCAAGCACCTATTTTACCATGGTGCCAGTAACAACAGTAGTCAGCCAATACTTCTTCAAGTACCTTCTCTCTCTGGCTTTCTTTTCCTGGAAAGACAGCTACTGTCACAGTTCTCAATCTACCCCTTCTCTCCCTCTTTCTCTCTCTCTCTCACTTTTTGGATGACCTTCTCAGCTTTAACTTCCAATTCATTAATTCCTTCTTTGACTAAGTTATTATTTAACTCTTCTAACGAGTTTATTTTAATGACCATATTCTTTACTTCTAAGATTCCTAAATAGTTCTTTATCATATCTAATCCCTGTTCTTGAGTTATGGGGGCCAGTCTCTCTTTTATTTCTCTGATCATAAAACAAATGCTCATTTTAAAGCCTTTTAGGATGTTACTGTTTCAATTTCCTCAGGTATAAATTCTCCCACTTGTTGGGCTGTTAGATTTTTGTTTAAGGCACTGGATTTTCTCATGTGCTTTGTAATTTTTGTTTGACAGCTCATCATCCACGGCAGTTTTTTTTTCTCTTTTGTTATAGGAAAGTTACAGGAGCCCTTGTGGTGCAGTGGTTAAGTGCTTGGCTGCTAACCAAAAGGTCAGCAGTTCACATCCACCAGCCGCTCCCTGGAAACCCTATGGGGCAGTTCTACTCTGTCCTATAGGGTCACTATGAGTCAGAATCAACTCGACAGCAACGGGTTTGGGTTTTTTTTTTTTTTTTTGTTGTTGTTGTTTATAGGAAAGTTGTAGGACACCTAGGGTTTTGTCAT
This sequence comes from Dugong dugon, assembly GCA_030035585.1. NCBI lineage: Eukaryota > Metazoa > Chordata > Mammalia > Sirenia > Dugongidae > Dugong > Dugong dugon. Next base: position 20,515,131 of record CM057481.1, on the reverse strand, counting down.
GGATTGAGTTGTGTCCCCCAAAAGTGTCTGTCAGCTTGGCTGGGTCATGATTCCCAGTATCGTATGACTGTGTTATCTGATGTGATTTCCTTATGTGTTGTAAATTCTATCACCGTGATGAGGTTATACTGATGAGGTTGACAAGATTAATGTCTTAATGCAATCTCTTCTGAGATATAAAAGAGAGGCGAGCAGAGACACATGGGAACCTCATACCACCAAGAAAGCAGTGCCAAAAGCAGAGCACGTCCTTTGGACCCGAGGTTCCTGAGCAGAGAAGCTCCCAGACCAAAGGAAGATTAATGACACAGACCTTCCTCCAGAGCTGACAGAGAAAGCACTCCCCTGGAGCTGACACCCTGAATTTGGACTTGCAGCCTACTGGACTGTGACAGAATAAACTTCTCTTTGCTAAATCCATCCACTTGTGGTATTTCTGTTAGAGCAGCACTAGATGACTGAGAAAGATTTTGGTACTGGGAGTGAGGTGCTGCTCTAACAGATACCTAAAATGTGGAAGTGGTTTTGAAACTGTCAGTGGATACAGGTGCAGCAGTGGCAGAGGACCAGCCGTGGCAGAGAAACTGCAGCAGCAAAGAAGGGGCAGTGACAGAGAACCAGCAGCAGCAGAATCAGGAAACCAGCCCGAGACGGTGCTGGAGCCAACCCACAGAGCGAGAGAGCTGACTGCCTGTGCGCTGGAGGCTTCCTGCAGGAGTGGGGTGCCTTCGGTTACTTATCCATGGAGTTCGGCTTGCTGACCCACAGAGCAAGGGAGCTGAGTTCCTGTGTGCAGGAGGCTTCCTGGAGGAGTGGGGTGCTTCCAGGTACTTAATCAGTAGAGCTACCAAGCTTTGGAACACTTGCCCCAGTAGGGCAGATGCAGGCGTGAGGCCCGAGGGCCAAAAGGCCACAGGAAGAAGCTGAAGAGACAAGGAACACAAGAAGCCGAGCTGCCTCAGTCTCAAAACGTATGGCCAAGACTTCTGGGGTTTCAAAGGGTGGAGCCATGGCCCCTGGTGTTTCTAAGGCTGGAGCTGTCACTCCGATGGACTAGGAGAATGGTGTACCTAAAGCTGAGGGAGTAGAGTTGCCGTCCCAGTGGGCCTGGAAGGCGGAGCTGAAGCCCAGGGCAGAGGGGCCTCCACTCAGAAGCCGGAGACTGTGGCCAATACCTACAGTCCGGAGGGCAGGGCTATTGTGTAAATTGTCTCAGAGAACAGAGGATTCTTTTCAAAGCCTTGAGGGCTAATGTAATGTGTTCTGCTGACTTGCTTGGTGCCTGTTATCCCTTCTTCTCTTCCAGTTTCTCCCATTTGTAATGGAAATGTCTAGCTTGTGCCTGTTCTGCCACTGTACCGTTGGAAGCAGATATCTTGTATTCTAGATTTCACAGATGAAGAGGAATTTCTGGAATCTGGACTTGGAGTTAAGAATTTTGCCGTGATATGAGATATTTTGCATGCTGCAAGGACATGAATTTTGGGGGGCCAAAGGGTGGAGTGTCATGGATTGAGTTGTTTCCCCGAAAAATGTCTGTCAGCTTGGCTGGGTCATGATTCCCAGTATTGTATGATTGTGTTATCTGATGTGATTTCCTTATGTGTTGTAAATTCTATCACTGTGATGAGGTTATACTGATGAGGTTGACAAGATTAATGTCTTAATGCAATCTCTTGAGATATAAAAGAGAGAAGCAAGCAGAGACACATGGGAACCTCATACCACCAAGAAAGCAGTGCCAAAAGCAGAGCACGTCCTTTGGACCCGAGGTTCCTGCGCAGAGCAGCTCCCAGACCAAAGGAAGATTAATGACACAGACCTTCCTCCAGAGCTGACAGAGAAAGACTTCCCCTGGAGCTGAAGCCCTAAATTTGGACTCGTAGCCTACTGGACTGTGACAGAATAAACTTCTCTTTGCTAAATCCATCCACTCACGGTATTTCTGTTAGAGCAGCACTAGATGACTAAGAGAGGTTTTAAACTCAAAAGCAGACCATTAGCTCTCTAGGATCTCATACTATAGGAATAAGCCTACTCCAGTCCCAGAGCTGGTGTTAAGTGGGAGCCTAGCTGTCAGTCACCAGGTGTCTGGGTCCCTCCTTTGTTTACAACTGCAATCCCAGGTGCAGACCCCAGCTGTGCAGAGGCAGCCTGGCTCCAGTTCTGACATCTGTGAGCGTGCTTGGTCCTTGTCCCTTGTGTGAGTTAGAGTCCTGGCTTTGTCCTATTATTGCTCATTGTAACAGCCAACCACCTACAGCTTCAGACCTCACTCACAGCTACAAGTTTCTGCTCCTTTTCTACACAGGAAATCACCTTCTGAGAGTAGCTGAATAATAAAGCATTTTATTGACTGTGTGAGTGTGTTGGTCTCTGTGCATGCACTCACTCCACCTCCCTGACCCAAGTCCTCAGCATTGTCCACGAGAGCTGGGCCACTGTGTGCCTGGAACACAGCACAGAGGGGAAAACACATGGGATGACTTGCTGGATGGAGGACTCAGGTACTCCCTCTGCTCCACAATCCCCCCTTCCCACCCCAAATGGCCCAGATGATGAGCTTGCTTCATCTCTGGACTCACTGGGATGGAATGTCCAGGTCTGTGCCTGAAGGCTTTCTGGACACCACACACTATACTGTCAAAGCTGGACAGTGACCAATGGTGAAAACTGTGGAAATGGGGGTGAAGTACACACCCTTCTGAAGCATTTCACACAGAAGCTTTGGTTATAAAGAGGCTGGGGGAAGGAGGGGTGGTAATGGCAGGAGCAGGAGGCTTAAGGGGAAACCCTGAATGAAATGCAAGCATGTAACCATCCTGGAGGAGATGAAATTCCAACCAGCTATGGGAATCTGGAGTCAGAGACAATGTGGGCAGTCAGTCGCCCTGGAGAGTCGGCTACACAAAGGGGGCTACTGGGCCTAAAGACAGAAGCTCGAGGGCCCAGGAATCAAGATCGCAACTGAAACCCAGACAACATCCTGGTCTGTACCAGAATGTGTCACTCCTCCCCGGTATGGGACCCTGTCCCAGGAAGACACAGTCTGACTGGCTGAAATAGGGAGAGAGGCTGCATACGACTGGGCAGGGTGGAAAAAGGACAGTGCGGCAGGCCTCAAATCTACAGCAGCATGGAGCTGAGGCCTGCCAGGGCACAGGGCATCCCCTTCACAGGTCCAGCTTCTTCCTTTTCCCCTTCACTGTGAGGGGCTCCACAGGGGAACAGAGTGGGAACATCTCTACGCTATTCCACAGACCACTGCAAGGCCTAGGCCAGACTGTCTCTGTCATCCAAGGGTTTTGAGATAACCACTGCTGACCAGGGTCCAGCCAGGACCCGGACCCAGAAGGTCAGCCCAGGGCCCTCCTCACTCCTCCAGCCTCAACGGGCCCTGCCCAACAGAGGCCTTACTCGTATTAAGCACTGCCTCTGCCCTGGCTGGAGCCCTGGGGGCTCAGTGGTTAAGCATTCAGCTGCTAACCAAAAGGTAGGCAGTTTGAATCCACCAGCTGCTCCTTGGAAACCCTATGGGGCAGTTCTACTCTGTCCTATAGGGTCGCTATGAGTTGGAATCGATTCAACGGCAATGGGTTTCATTTTTTCTTTTTTTCTTTCATTTTCTGTCCTGTCTTGGGACCCAAACCCATAGCATCCCCAGGGCCCAGGAAAAATTAGATAAGTTTCTGCTATACACAGGGGTTTACTTGTCTCTATTTCCAGATATAAAAAAGTTCAAAATACATACACATGTATATACACAGGCACACCCAGAGTCATTGCTGGCTCTGCCCCTGCTCAGAGTGGTAGGGACCACCCAGGAGGCAAGGAGCTGACCTCACCCCCTGATGAGGCAGGCAGTCACTGCTCTGAAGCCAAACCGGAGCTGATGGCAAGCCCAGCCCACCCCTGCCCACCTACAGGGCTGGCCTGACAGGCAGGTCGGGGGACAGGGCACACCTCAGTCGGAGTCGCAGGCCTCCTGTTCGGCGGTGGCGTCCACTGCAGAGGCCAGGCTGTCGTCCTGGCCTTTTAGTCTCTCCCCTGGGAGAAAGGGCAGACAGGGTGGGTAGGGAGGGGCTCTGTGCTTGGCCACCACCCAGAGGACAGGGACTCGCCCTGCCCAGACCTGCACTTACGGATCAGCTCAGCGATGGCCCTTTGCGTCCGCTTTTCTAGCTTCTCCAGCTTCTTGGCCACATCTCTCTTAAGGTCCCTGGAGCAGGGAGGTGGGGGGAAACCAGAGGCTAAAGGCTGGCCTGAGTGTGGCTTTGGCTCACTCCCCACCTGCACTAGGAATCTCACTGGCTGGCCTGAGGGGGTGCCCTGGGGAGGAGGCCAGGACGCTCCTCTCTCTCCCTGTCTGCACCCTCCGGAACCCAGCATTGGCCATCTTCTCGTTCTCACTGAGGCAGGGGACTGGCACCACAGCCCCACTTAACACAAGGGGCTGAGCCAAGGTGTGCAAGGGTGCATGCTTCCCTGGGGAGCCTCTTGTCTGGTCCCCTCAGTCACCATCAGGGAGCCACCTTCCCTGGGCCACTGTGGGCCTTGCTCCTCCTCTAGCCATATGCTTGCCTCTGCCACCACAGGCCTCCAGAAGGGCACATGCACTCAGTCTGTTCTCTCTGGCTCTGGGTTTCTTAAGACACATGGCCCGTGCTTTTGTTTCATCAAACACTGAAACACCCTCAGCTGGTGCTGTACTTGACAGTGTTAAGCTTCTCAGAATTACAGGCCAGAGGGATCTGACCCCTATCTCTGGCCCAAGGTAGAGTTAAAAAAAAGATCCTCCCAGCCCACATGGCCCCTCTCACGCTCTTTCTAGGCTCACAGGGGAACTGGAGGATGATGAGCACCCTCACTTCACAGATGAGGAAACTGGCGCCAGAGGGGAGCAGGCAGAACTGGGACAGAAACTCATGTCTGCCCTTCCCACCATCCTGCCTCCACCCTGTGGATCTATGGGGGCAAAGGTCCAGGCTTGCTCAAATGGGGTTTTCTGGGATAGGGCAGGTCCTCATACTTCCAGAAAGGGCTTCCTGAGGGGATGGCCTCTCTCCCCTCTGCCCGAACCCCTTCCCGATGGCCAGCCCCTTCTGGCCTTTCAGATCTTGGTGTTCACGTCATCCCCCATCACTTCCCTCTCGTCAATCCATTTCTGTCCTTCTCAGCGCTTATTTCAGAGTAATTATCTTGTGCAGCTACACGTCTATACCGTCAGTCCCCCCACTGTGAGGGCGGGAAGAGCCTGGCCTGAGGCCCATGCCTGGCACTATGAAGCCCCCAGTCAGCCTGAACCAGTCCTGCACGGGCAACACTCACCAGTCAGGCTTCCGGGGGGCAAGGTTGGCCAGGTCCTGGAGGGAGGAGACATATGTCAGGGCCAGAGGGGCCTGACCCCAGGGGAAGTGGGAAGGCAGGAGACAGAATTGAGAAAACAAGGAAGACGGAGGAGGATGAAGAAGGAAAGGAAGCAGGGAGGCGGGAAGGGAATAAAGAAGGGAGAGAAGGAAGGAGGACAGAGGAAGAGCAGCTGGGGAAGGGGGAAAGGGCTTACAGAGGCAGTGAGGGAGAACAGGGACTGCCCCTAGGCACTTACCACTTCCTCAATGACAGGCTCTGGCTTGGCGGCCTCCAGCTGCTCTTTCACCTTCTCTTCCACTAGAGGGGGCAAGACAACAACGGCGGCCTTTCGGAAAGGAGCTGCACACTCCACAGCCATACTGAGACCACATGGGAGGGGAGCAGGGGGCTGGGTGCCTTTGCCTCCACTTCTCCCCTCAGCCCCTAACCAGCCATAGGTGAATGCCCCTGCAAAGGCTACTCTAGAGGAGGGGCCTGGGTTTCCCAGATGAGGGCAATCCCTTGGGGTGAGGTAGAGATGGCAGGAGGCACTCAGCTAGAGTAGACAGAGCGCTGACCTCCAGTCAGGAAGCATGGACGCTGATGCCACTCTCGGCCTCAGACTCCCCAAGTGTAAACAAGAGGGTTGCCCAGATATATCCAAAGTTGTAGGGTTTTGTGAAGCGCCTTGTGGACTGGCTTTTCCTGGGCTCTGAGAGGGTCCTCTGGGCCTTGGGCTGGCCCTGGCCAAAGGTGGCTTTTCCTCTCCACTCTCAGGGATGTGCTCTCAGGAGACGGCCACCTCCTCACTCCACCCCACGGCTGCACAGCGGGCCTCTGGGCAGTCTGAGCAAGAAGGCCCTGCTCCTGTGGACACAGATGGGGTCTGGCAGGGCACTAACAAGAAGTCTGGGCTCTGTGAGCTCTCCCAACTCAGTCGCGCCATGCTCCCTCGGGGTCCTCCCTGCCCTGCCTCACCTCCCTCCAGCCACAGGGGTTGGCTCCAGGCTGCATCCTGACCCCGAGGCGTCGGACCAGCTCCCTATTCCTTTCTCTGTCCTGCCTTATTGTCCCCCACTGTGCCACTACCCCCACCACAATGGTGCCCAAAGCTTGAAGCAAGTCACCTGGTGTCATGAATTGAATTGTGTCCCCCCAAAATGTCTATCAACTTGGCTGGGTCATGATTCCCAATACTGTATGATTGTGTAATCTGATGTGATTTCCTTATGTGTTGTAAACTCTATCACTATGATGAGGTTATACCGATGACGTCTACAAGACTGGATAGTGTCTTAAGCCAATCTCTTTTGAGATATGAAAGACAGAAGCGAGCAGAGATACATGGGAACCTCACACCACCAAGAAAGCAGTACTGGGAGCAGGGCGTGTCCTTTGGACCTGAGGTTCCTGCACTGAGATGCTCCCAGACCAAAGGAAGACTGATGCATCACAAGGACCTTCCTCCAGAGCCGGCAGGGAGAGAAAGCCTTCTCCTGGAGCTGATGCCCTGCATTTGGACTTGTAGCCTACTGGACTGTGAGAGAATAAACTTCTCTTTGTTAAAGCCATCCACTTGTGGTATTTCTGTTAGAGCAGTGCTAGATGCCTAAGAGACCTGGGAAGCATCTGAACCTCAGGGGTGGCAGAGGTGGGGAAGCAGACTGGGATGTGGCCAAATGGGAACTGCTATTTTTTTACAAGGTAAATGTATTTATTCATTTATTACTTGTACAATTAAAAACAGATAACAAAAATAAAGCCTAAAAACTGAGAACATCTCCGGGGCTGGGATCTACATGATTAAGAAGCTCTGTGGCACCTCTGGCGTGGACAGCTGTGGACAGGCCTGGGGCTAGTCTGACACTCCTGGTTGCTGTGCTGTTCCCCACACCACAGCGAGACTGTGCAGCCCCCTGGGCTGGCCCAGATGCTGCCCCTCATCCCACTGCTGGACCACCTCTCCCCATCATCTGTGTTCTGGTGCTGCCAAGCCTCAAGCCCAGTCTGCCTGCCCACTGCTCTGAGTGCCTGAATGGTCGGCCCCTGTCAGGGTGTCTCACTCTGGCCTACCCAGGGCCCAAAGGACCCATTACCCTGCCCTGCTTCCCAAGGGTCCCAGAGCCACTTCCACTTCTCAGCCTGGAAGGCCATCTGAGGAGCGTGGTCTCTCCTAGAGCCCCACGTGGGCCCCTGGAAGGCCTCAAACTCAGGGCCGGAGCCTGGCAGAGCGGGCACGGCAGGTCTCCCCAGTGCCCTGACAGCCTCTCTGCTGTCGTCAAGCCTATCTGTGCATCTGCTGTGAGGGCAACAGAGGGCTTCTTGGAGGCCCAATTTCTGGCCCTGGCACTGTCGGTCGTTCTCTGAGGTGGATGCAGCTGACAGTGCCACAGCGGAGAGGCAGCCCACCTACCCGCGACTGGTTTGGCCTGGGGTACCTTCCTCTTCTTCAAGTCCTCATCCTCTGGGACATAGTTTCGCAGCCTGAGCTCCCTACAAGAGCAGAGAACAAGCAGAGGTGAAGTCAAGGGTGTGATATCATCTCATTCACCTCGTACAACTTGCACATCTACATGTGATTAACCCACATGAGCTGGTCACTTCCAACTCCCCTCTGGTCTCTCTACAGAAGGCCTGGTGAAGAGGGAAAAGTGTGGGAACAGAAGTATCATCAGGACAGGCCTCCCTCTCTGAGCCTCAGCCCCCCACCGAATATGTCAATTAACAGGTGGGCCGGCTGCTCTTGAAAGGCCCTGCCTGGCTGATAGGATTTTGGTTCTCTCCCATTCGCTGGATGTCTCTCCTCAATCATCTCCACTTGACAGTTAAGACAACTGAGGGTCAGAGATGATGCCATTTTCCCAAGGTCACACAGCAGTGGTTGCAGGGTCTGACTCCAAGCCAGGCCTGCACTCAGTTACTCCTGAAAGAGGAGGTCAGTGATCCTGCCCCATCCCCCAAGCCCAGTCCCCTCCTCAGAGCCTTTGTGCCCTGGGGCCACTGCCAAGTAGTCCCTCAAATATGGATGGCAAGGGTCTAGGTGTGCTGGGTCAGAAGTGCGAGGTGGTGAGTGAGGAAGAGTGACACGTGGACAGGCAGACAAAGTACCCGGGGATTTCAGGCGGCACAGCTGCTTACAGCTACTGCAGATGTGGAAGGACTCCAGGAGGAGGTGGCACCCGGGCCTGAGGCCAGAGAGGACAGGGTCAAGGCACAAAGCAGACGAGAGGCTGACCCCCACAGGACCCTAGGACTGCCGGGTGCGGCAGGCAAGGGTACGAGGACAGGCAGGATGGAATGCAAGGCTGGGAGAGCCTTGGGCCGCCTGGACAGTGTCAGAACTGCACAACCACCCTGGCAAGAGGTCCTTAAAATGCCAAGTCCAAGACCTCCGTGAAGGGGGAGGAGCCACGAGGGGCCAGAATCACAAGAACCCACACGCGGGACCTGGGCCAGCAAGCATGTTTTTATTTCCCTCTCATCTCAGTCTCCCTTGGCAGGGCCAGCTGCACCTAGGGGTCACTGGGTGCCTCCCTGGCTTAGTGGCTCATCACACACTGGAGCCCTGATCGACAGCTAAGAATCATAGACGCTACTCTAGGCCTCAGTCTCCCCAACTGTAAAATGAGAGGGCTGCCTGGATATATCCAAACTCATAGATGCGCTAACCCACACACGCATAGAGCTTGCCAGCAGGAGGAGGGGGCCCTGGCTAACTCCATAGGGTGGGCAGGGAGAGTTCCTGGGGGCTTCTGGGTTGAGTAAAGGCAGTTAGGCAAGACAGACATGCAGGCCTTGAGGGATGCAGAAGTGGCCCCCATGTGCCAACCAGGTAAGTCTAGGGTGTGGGTCCTCCTCCTTCCCCGCTTCCTCTTTCAGGTCCTTTGAAGGACCACTGGCCCTTCAAAAAGTCTGGGGTCTCCAGGGCAGGGAAAACTTTCCCAATAGGAGGCCTTCCACAGTGAGAGGCTCTGCACCAGGCAAAAGCATTTCCGACTCCCTCAGGCCCTGGAAGGCACTTTTTTCTCAGAAGGGACACAGCTGATGTCTGTGGCCACATGGCTGACAAGTGGCAATGCTCTGAACATTGGGCTTTCTGATGCCAAATTCAGTCCTCTGTTCATCAGCTCCACCCCTACCACACATCCCATCCTCCTCTCCTGCCAGGGTCCCTGTGGCCTAGACCCTCTGTGCCCGGGGGAGTACCAGCATCTCCCGTGTGTGGGAAGCCCATTCCACAACGTCAGGGTCTGCTTCCCCAAAGAAGCAGGGACAGACACTCGCCCTGCCGCCCCATCTCTAATGCTGCCTCAGGCCTGACGGTAATGGTCAGGTCACTGAGCGTAGGAAGGGAAAGTGAAGCAGATTTGGTATGCTTTCATTCACAAACAGGGTGGAGAGAAAAGAGGAAGAGAAACTCGATGCAGGAAGAAAACTGAAGGGATTAATGAGAAAAAAAACCATCCCTCTCAGAAACTAGCTCCAAGGTTCTATGAGAAATTGGCAGGAGAGAGAAGAGCCCTGTGAGAACTATCCCCAGAACTCACAGCAGCAACAAGCACCCAGCCCCACCTTGCTGCCCAGCGCACTTCAGAAGACGTGCTGGAACAGGGAGGACAGAGCAGGGGGAGAAGAAGTGGCCAGAAGCAAGAGGAGAGTGGCAAGGCTGGTGGGCTGGCTGCACAGCACACCCCCTGCTGCCCGCTGACCCTTGGTCCACCCTTAGAACTGAGTGCTGGTCACTCAAGAACACCTGGGTCCTATTCACTGTGGTAATGTCCCACTCTGGGCCTCAGTTTCTACATCTGTAAACAAGGAAACTATGCTGGGTTATGTGCAGCTCTATGAAGCTCTCACAAGCCCTGCCCTAACTCACTCTTTTAGAACTAATGAAGAGACTTTACCTCACTAATGCCCAATTAACCTGCTCCCCACCCCCACCCTACCCCATCGCCAAAGGGTAGGAGCCCTTGGAGGAAGTCGTGGAACTCTGGGCTCTGCTTGGGTGCCTGGACTTTCTTTCCAACATGGGCCCCAGATTTAAGCCCCCTTCTGCAAACAACTTTAAAAAAAAAAAAACAAACTTGACAATACATAATTATTAATATATATAATTATAATACATATATAAAACAAACCTGTTGCCGTTGAGTCGATTCCGACTCATAGTGACCCTATACGGCAGAGTAGAATTGTCCCATAGGGCTTCCAAGGAGCACCTGCTGGATTTGAACTCCTGACCTTTTGGTTAGCAGCCACGCTCTTAACCACTTTGCCACCAGGGCTCCATATATACATATGTATATGTCTGCATATATCTGTGTGTGTGTGTGTATATATATATGTTGTCAAGTTTTTAATATATTTTAAAATATATTTACTGACCTTGGATAAGTACCAAGCCGACAAGGATTTGAGGGGCTGTAATAACAGAGAGATGGGAAGTTCAATAAGGTGAGCCTGACATTTGGCACCTTTTCTCCCTAAAGGCACTTACTTGCCTATTTGCAAGCAGTAGCTGAAAGGCTAGAGACTGAGCAGAGATTTTGGCTATCTTGTGGAGACTGTTTTGTGCTGGAGAGACAAAAATTAGTATTTAGGGCAGCCAAAGACCAGGGTTCTGGCAAACCCCTAGGCCTTCTGTTGTGACACTCCCCCATGCCCTACCCATCCTAAGAGTTGGGGTAAACTTAAAACAGACCACTCTTCGTAAGGGCTGAACACAGCTGTGAATCAGCACAATCACTGACTGGCCTGCCCTTTGGCAGACAGGGCAATGTAACTAGGTACTGGTAAGAGGAAGCCTCTTCATCAGTCCTGAAAGGGTGGGCTAGGGCACCCCTAGTCTAAATGCCTGCCAGAAACTAGAGTTAATTCTCTCAGGAGAAAAACAAATTACTCAGAACCTCAAATTATCTCTAAAATTTTTTATACATAATATCCAGCCTTCAGTACAAACCATGAGAAGGAAAGAAAAAGACAACAAAAATGCATCCACAAAACATCCAGATATTAGAATTATTAGAAATGAAATTTAAAATAATTGCAATTAATTAAAGTTCAGGACAGTAGGCTACAAGATGAAGAATTTTAGCAGAGAATTGGAAACTATAAAAATTAATCAAACCGAAATTCTACAACTGAAGAATATAAAACTGAAATTAAGAGCTCAGTAAGTGGGTTTAACAGCAGTTTAGACAGAGCTGAAGAAAGGACTGATGAACTGGAAGATAGATCAGAAGAAAATATCCAGAATGAAGCACTGAAGTTGGAAAATACATAAAAGATCATAATAGACATATGAAACAGGGTGAAAAGATCTAACATCATGTAATTAGAGTCCCAGAAGCAATACTTGAAGAGATAGTGACTGAAAAATTTTTTAAATTAGTGAAAGACATCAAGCCATAGATTAAAGAGACACTATGAATCCCAAGTAGAATAAATTCAAAGAAAAACGTATCTAGGAGAAGCATTGTCAAAATGCTAAAAACCAAACACCAGGAGAAAAATCTTAAATCAGATGACACAAATTTTTAAAGGAAAAACTAAAACTGGGAGTTTACTTCTCAACAGAAACTGTGGAAGCCATAAGACAATGAAATGCTAACTTTAAAGTGCTGAAACAAAATAAAATGCCCAACGAGAATGCTAAATCTAGCTAAAATAGCATTCAAAACAAAGACTTCCCAGATAAACAAATTTGGGAGAATTTGTTGTCAGCCAATCTGTGCTTTAAGAAATACTAAAGGGAGTGCTTCAACCTGAAGGAAAATGATCTCAGATGGAAGCACAAATCTGCAGGAAGCAATGGAAAGCATCAGAAAGGGTAAGTATGTGGGTAAATCTAAATGAATACTGACTGTATAAAATAATGTCCTTGGGGTTTTAAAATATAGCTACAACAGCAAAAAAGGAAGAGCAGCAAAAAGTGATCTGAGGTGCTAGTATTGTATGGGAAATAGTAAAAATACTAATTATTAGACTTTGATAAGTTTAGGATGCATGTTGCTGTCCAAGGAAACCACTAAAAGAGGAATAAAGAGTATACAACTAACAAGTTAACAGAGAACAGAAATAGAATGATTAAAAACAAACAAATCCAAAAGACAATCAGAACTGGGAGAAAAAGAAGACACAACCAATAGGAAAGTCAAGAAAGAAATAGTAAGACAACAGATTCACATACAAAGCAGGCCCAGGCCGCCACCTTTGGGGCTTCCCACTGTACCACTGGGGCTGCGACAGCTCTTAGAGACTGGGCAGGGCGAGACTACACAGTACCAGCCAAACCAGCCAAGGCAGGCCAAAAGCCAACACCTTACCAGCTGGCCAGGAAGCTCTGAGGCTGCCTGCACTCACTACACAGGCACTAATATCTGGAAGCCCACACTTCTCAGGGCCACGGGAGCCAAATGATGGTTCTGCAATCCCTGTATCAGAATGAGGAGGATGCTGGGGGAGGAGGTCCTAAAGCCCTGGACTTCCAACAGGATGACCTGGGTCCAAATTGCAACTCTGATGCTTTTGAGAAATGGGAATGGCCACGATTTCACTGGCTTCCATATGGATCAGGGACATCTTTCTCTCATGAGGCTATGTGGAGATGATGCAGGTTGTGGATATCAATACTTAACAGACCCAGAGTGGTGTCCTGCAGGCGACAGAGGCCACATCTCCCAGGGGTACCACCTTCCCACTCTACACTACTGCCCCAAACGCCCCTCCCCAAACCCTGAGAGCTCTGCCTGCTGGGATAGGAACATGTAAGACCTATAGTACAAGATGGGACAGTCAACCCTCCAAAGCCCACAGAGAGTGACCCTTGTGTGTGTGCAGCTGGGAACAAGAAGCTACATGCATGTCCTACCAAGGCCCCTCAAAATGTCCCCCAATGTAGTTGGGGTACCCAAGTAGACAGAAAGTAGTCCTTGTGTGGCCTGCAGGATGGCAAGGATTGCTCCCTGCTTATGCATACCACACACCAAGTGACATGGCCGGTCAGGACACACCACCAGCAGTTGAGGCCTAGTCAGAGAAAAACCTTCTTCCTCTCTCCCTGCCTCCCTCTCCAGTCTGTTCTGGTCCCCACTAGCTTGGCATCAGTTACCAGGGACCCCTGGAACCCTGGATAGCTACGAGTCTGGCTTCTTGTCTTACTCAGCTCTGCAGCCCTCCCTGTTCAGAACTGGTATAAAACTGACCTGGACTGAAACCTTCTAGATAGGGGAAGGAGAAGACAGGATCTAACTCTATGGGCCGTTCCTATGCCTAACGCAATGCTGGGCAATGGGCCACATGAAGTGTGGGTCAATCCCCAGCTTTCAAGCTGAAGACAGAGATGTGGAAAAGAGCCAGGCCAGAGGCCTTCGGCCAGCTCTCCCTGTTCTAAGGCTAAAAAAACAAAGGTTCAGTCTTGTGTTAGGTTCCCTGAAAGTCTTTGATTTTCTGTAGTTTACAGAATTTCTAATGCAATTAGAAACAACCAACCAAGTAGACAAAAGGAAACAGGCCAAGGGGACATAAGGGAGGCTGAGCTCCAGGAGCAGGACTGCATTAGGCAGCCCCTGCACAGAGCTCCAGCAGTCCCCAGCCTCTGTGGCCTGAGGCTAGGCTGTCCCCTTGGCCAAAAGGGAGCAGAGACCAGGCCATGCTCTTGGGGCTTCTTGCTCTAGAGCCTGTGGGAAGAAGGGCAGCCCAGTGAGCTCAATGCCTTCGAGGAGCCTGCACTTTTCACCCAAATGCCCTGAACCCCCACAGCCCCCTCCAAATCCATAGCCACTGTCTGACTGAGCCCTGCTGTCCCTCCCCAAGAAGGCAGACACAGTGACCACCTCAGAACCTCCCCTCTCACTCCCCCTGATCCGGGATCCCCAGAGCCCCAAAACAAAGTCCAAACTTCTTAACTTGGCCCTGGCCTCACCCCCTCACTGGTCCCCACACCCTGCTCTCCAATCAAATGTCCCCTGGGTCACTGCAGGGACCAGCCCTCTGTCTGCTACACCCTTTCCTGTCCATCAGGCTTCAAGAGCTAGCTCAGTGAATGAGGCATCACTGTGGACAGCCCTTCCCTCCTCTGAATGCCCCGGCTCCCCTCAAGGCACAGCTGACCATTCCTCTACTGTACCCCCTCTTTGCCCTGCTTGTCCTCTACCATAGCAGCCATCACACTCTAGATGTGTGGCCCCTCAATGGCTGTATGTCTGTCCTTCACACCCCACCCTACAAGCTCCTAGAGACCTAGCTCCAGCACATAGTACTGCGTGGCTCCAGGAGGGGCTTGGCATGTACCTGCCACAGGCTGGATGAAGCAATTCAGAGAGGGCACTTGAGAAAGAGCTTTAGAGACAGGGTAGCCTGGGGCTCTCTGAGCTTTTTAATGATTTGGTGTCTTAGTCATCTAGTGCTGCTTTAATAGAAATACCACACGTGGATGGTTTTAACGAGGAGAAGTTTATTTCCTCTCAGTCAAAGTAGGCTAAAAGTCCAAATTCGGGGTGTCAGCTCCAGGGGAAGGCTTTCTCTCTCTGTCAGCCTTCTCGTCAGTGTTCCCCCGGACTAGGAGCTTCTCAGCGCAGGGACCCTGTCCAAAGGACGCGCTCTGCTCCCGGCACTGCTTTCTTGATGGTATGAGGTCCCCAACTCCCTGCTTGCTTCCCTTTCCTTTCATCTCTTGAGAGATAAAAGGTGGTGCAGGCCACACCCCAGGGAAACTCCCTTTACATTGGATGTGACCTGGGTAAAGGTAGTGTTACAATCCCACCCTAATCCTCTTTAATATAAAATCACAATCACAAAATGGAGGCCAACCACACAATTCTGGGAATCATGGCCCAGCCAAATTGATACACACATTTTTGGGGGACATAATTCAAACCATGACACTTGGGAAGACAGTTCAGGAGGCAAAGAAACTATGCCCAGGTGATGCAAAGAGGGCAGGAACGTGGCTGGGTCAGGGGCAGCCAACTCCTAAGTGTTCGTGATCTTTATGGCAAAGCAACAGGGTGATGCCCGAGCTCACACCCTACTGCCTGCTTCTAAAACGGGGAAAAATCCTTTTCCATTTCCTCTCTTCTGCCTCCTCTGTGGGTGTCAGGGGAGACCTGTTGAGTGCCCAGCAGCTATGGTGACACTGTGAGGCCTTCCCGAGGTCTTCCTCTACACCAGTTGCGGGGGCCCCAGGCGTGGGCCAACTGTGGAGATTCAGGGGAAGTCACCCCTAGGGTTGTTTGTTCACACCTTTCATATATGTCACTGAGGGGGAGGTTGTGGAGAAAGTTGATGTTCTTTCTAAAATATGACACCCAAGGAGTAGAGTCCTAGAATGTCCAAGTGGAAGGAAGCTCTGAGATTATCTGGCCCAGCCCCTTCACTGGCAAACAGACCCCAGAGAGGGTCCACGCTGCTCATGGAGGTTTCAGAGCCCTGGCCACTTCACTTATTCACCCACTCGCTCACTCACTTATGCTACCAGCCTGCCCCTTTGGGGTGTTAGTGCCATGGACCCACTGGCCTTTCTTCTCACCTCATGGCACTTGAGCCACTCCACACTCTCCCCTTGCCCTGGACCCCCCGGAGTGGTGGAAATGTGGCTGGGTGGGGGCAGCCAACTCCTAAGCAACTTCCATGGTCTTTATGGCAAAGCAGCAGGGTGATGCCCAAGTTCACATTCTACTAAGTCTCCTTCCAAAGACAGGATGCCCCTCAGGCCCACAACATGACCTGCTCCCCAAGAATAAGGCCCTCCTCACCAGGCTCTCGGTCCCTCCTGCCCACACAGGCCCCCTCAGGGACCACAGAAAATTGGCGTGGGGCTCTCCTCATAGTAGGTTCTCCTCACAGTAACAGACTACAGGGAAAATCAAGCCCAGGATAAGCCTGCTGAGTGCCTAGAGGCCAGCATGGGCTGGGAGATCAGCAACTCTGCTCACAGAGGGCTTTCTTTTTTTTCTTTGTTATAAAATTATAGGTAACATTTGCAAATTCGACACTTTTCAGTTGTACAATTCAATGAAACCAATTACAACAACCATGTTGTATAACTATCACCAATATCCATTGCCATATTTTCCATTCCCATAAATGGAAATTCAGTGCTAGCTAAACAAAGATTCCCTTCTTTCCCCTTCCTCCTGCCCCAGTAACCACTGTTAAACTCTGATCTCCACACATTTGCCTACTCTGTTTCATACTAGTGAGATCATACAATATTTTTCTTTTTCCAATTGACTTATTTCACTCAGCATAACGTTTTCAAGGTTCACCCATACTGTGGCATGTAGAGGACTTCATTTCTCTTTACGGCACAGTAGTATTCCATTGCGTGTATTAACACATTTTGTTTATCCACTCATCTGTTGATGGACATTTGGGCTGTTTCCACCTTTTGGCTATTGTGGAAAGTGCTGCAGTGAACATTAGCGTACATGTGTCTGTTAGCATCGCTGCTTTCAGGTCTCTTGGGCTTTCATTTTTAATGTTCAGAGTACAGATACACATGCTCTCCCAGGAAAACACACACATGACTAATAACCTTCCATTGCTTTAGGCTCTGCACATGGAGGTCCACCCCCATGTCCTCAACATGAACAACAGGGCCTTGCTTGTTGCTGCCAGAGGCCAGACCCTGGAGGCCTGTGAAAATAAGGTGAGAAGCATACATCCCAAACGGTGTGCAAGATCACTTGAGAGGCTGACCTGGCCATTTCTTTCAGCACCCATTATAATGTTCAAACCCTCTGACCCAGTAATCCTGCTCTGGGGAAATGATTTCATATAAATAGTAACAAAACAGGGATAAGCAAAACAAATGTTCTACATACAAATGTTTCTGGCAGCCTAATTTGTAACAGCCATGGGACAGACACCTCTGGACTCTTGTGCTGGGTCCCCTAGAGTGGGCTCTGAGCACCCTCAGAGACAGCCGAGGAAGGGGTACAGCCCAGGACAGGGCAGGTGGAATACTTGGCTGTGATGGCACGCGCAATTTCATTACAGATAAAAGTACAAGATCAGGACAGCATGGATGCTGGAAATAGTCAGCTGGGCTACGGAAGGCTGTTTCCGTTTGGTGGTGGTTTAACAATTTCCTTTAGGACATTTGATGGTTGACTTAACAGCAAATGAAGCTTTTAAAGAGTCCAGCATCTTCCCCATTCACAAGCAGAGGACAGTGCCCTCCAGCTGTCTCCCAGCGAGGTGACTCTGGCCCCACTCTAGGGCAGAGTATAGCTGTAAAGCAATAAAAGCTCCCTTCCCTTTTCCTACCCAGCCGGCTCCATCCCTACTCGCCCACCCCAGGCCTCCTGTCCTCCTGCAGTACAGATAAGACTCAGGTCAGCTGGAAGACATGACACAAGAACTGACCACATGCAGGACAGGGCCACGACAAAGCCCCATGCAACTCCTGGCAACCGCCTCTTCAGAGGGTTTCAGGAAAAGGGGTGGAAGCCTCCATGTCCTCTGGGCCTTGACTTCCTGTCCCCACCCCAAAGCACAGACAATAACGAGTGGGATAATGCCTTCTTTTCGGCTGGGGGGCCTCTACATGGTGCCTCTCAGAGGCTGCCTCTCAGGACTACCCTTCAATATAAGGTGGAGATTATTATTGCTATTTTCCCGACATGGAAAACAGTCCAGGGAGATTCACAGATGTGCCCATGGTCCCTGACTTGAGGGAAGAGCCAGAGCTAGAACTCAAACCCAAGTCTTTGGCCCTGAGGTGGACCCCACTCCAGACCCTCTGTTCCTCAGGGAGCAGCAGTCACTGTGGAAGAGAAAAGGCTGCCTGACAGAGACTGGGGATGTGTGGCTCAGTGACTAGGTCCTTGGCTCTCCTAGAGGGAAAAAGTCTTGTTGGGCCCACCCCTGGGAGTGCAGCCTACAGTACCACCCTTGAAACTCCTCCCTCCCTCAAATCCCCATTCCTTCAGCTCTCTCAGCTGCCTGGAGTACCCTCTCTTAGCCCTTAAAATCACAATGGGCCACAGGTGTTAGAGGCAGAAGGCCCTTTAGAAATAATGCAGTTGTGCCTTCAACCTTAAAAATGAAGAGGCCAGCCCAAGATACAACCGGTCTCCATTCACGTGGAGCAACAGAGGAAGAAGGAAACCTAAGAATTAGAGAAGCAACTGGGCTATAGGACTAACTGCCTTTATGAACCACTGCTTCCTCTAACATGAGACCAGAAGAACTGGATGGTGACTGGTTACCATTACTGAACATTTTGATTGGGAACACAATATATGGATTCTGATAGAAAGGGAAAAATGTGGAACAGAACTTTAAATTTCCGAAGAAATTTACTGGACCCATTGAGGCTGGAGAAACCCCCAAGACTAATGCCCTGGGATACTCTTCAAACTCTGAACTGAAACTATCCTTTGAAGTCATCTTTAAACAAACAAAAAACAGTTGTCATGGATTGAATTATGTCCCCCCAAAAATGTGTCTAACAATTGGCTGGGCCATGAGTCCCAGTATTGTGTGGTTGTCCTCCATTTTGTGATTGTAATTTTATGTTAAACAGGATGAGGGTGGGGTTGTAACACCCTTACTAGGGTCACATCCCTGAGCCAATGTAAACGAGTTTCCCTGAGGTGTGGCCTGCACCACCTTTTACCTTACAAGAGATAAAAAGGAAAGGGAAGCAAGCAGGGAATTAGGGACCTCATACCACCAAGAAAGCAGCACCAGGAGCAGAGCGTGTCCTTTGGACCCGGGGTCCCTGCGCCTGAGAAGCTCCTTGATCAGGGGAAGACTGAGGACAAGGATCTTCCTCCAGAGCCGACAGAGAGAGAAAGCCTTCCCTTAGAGGTGACGCCCTAAATTTGGACTTCTAGCCTCCTAGACTGTGAGGAAATAAATTTCTCTTTGTTAAAGCCATCAACTTGCGGTATTTCTGTTATAGCAGCACTAGATGACTAAGACAACAGTTTAGCTCAAAAAGTAAAGACTGTCACCCTTAAGTATTACGCTCTTTTAAAAAATCATCTATATGATGTCACTGAATTGTGCATGCAGAAATTGTTGAACTGGTGTATGTTTTGCTGTGCATAGTCTCAACAACAATAACAACAAAATTTAAATAAAAAATAAAAAGATGTAACCAATGGATCAACTGGGCAAAGGGTACATGAGTCCACTTTGTAAATTTACAATTATTTCAAAATTAAAAGTTCAAAAAAAATTATATGAGACTAAAGGGACAACAGTAACTCTAAAGCATAGATGAGAAGTTTAGGGGGCAGTGAGTCTAAACTGATGGGGGTGAAACAACTAGGGCAGAAATAACAAGAATGTTGACACAATGTGAAGAATGTAACCAATGTCACTGAACAGTATGTGCAGAAATTGTTAAATGGGAGCATGTATTGATGCGTATATTTTCACAAAAAATGAAATAAAATAAAGTAGCCATAGAGAACACATACATAAATGAAGAAGACACCAGACAGCCAGAGGTGTCCGGGAGTGAGACTCACGTGAGAGCCCCATCAAGACAATTAGAGCTCAGGCCATGTAAATTCATCCAACTTCAGTCCTAAGGCCCACCAAGAGCACCAGGTATCCAGTGAGGGGATGGTTTATGAACAGCCAGCACTGTTCAAGGCAATGACCAGAGCTAATCATGAGTTAAACTGATACCATCACATCCGGGTCACACAGTCTGTATCCGTTCCCACACAAGACTTTGGGAGCCCAACCCACATTCTCTAAATTTATAGGCTGAGCTAATGCATATTTAAAACACTAGAAACAGCTGATATGTCCCAAATTAAGGACTAAAAAATAAATTACGGTTCTCTCAAAGAAATATTAAGCAGCCAATGAGAATTTTATAGAAGTATATTTACCAAAAGATGGTCATGACCAGAAGAACTGGATGACACCTGGCTACCATTACTGAGTATTCTATAGAAAAACCCTGAAAGAAAGGGGGGAAATGTGGAAGACAATTTAAAATTCTCATGGAATCCAGACTTTCTGGAATCACTGAGGCTGGATGAATCTCTGAAACTACTCCCCTGAGATAATCTTTAAACCTTAAACCAAAAATATCCCCTAAAGTCTTCTTTAAATCAAACAATTTAGCTTAATTAGTAAAAAATATCTGCCTTTAGTATTGTGCTCTTTTAAAGATCTACAATAGTCCCCCCTTATCTGCGGTTTCACTTTCTGAGGTTTCAGTTACCCACAATCAACCACAGTTAAATGTTAAATGAACAGCGTGATGAAATCTTGCACTGTCCTGTTCTGTCCCCGCCCAGCACCATATTCACATAACTTTTATTACGGTATGCTGTTATAATTGTTCTATTTTATTGTTAGTTACTATTGTTAATCTCTTACTGTGCCTAATTTACAAATTAAACTTCATCATAGGAATGTCTAAGTAAAGGACAAAACATTGTATATATAGGGTTCGGTACTATCTGTAGTTTCAGGCAGCCATTAGGGGTCCTGAAACGTATTCCCCACAGATAAGGAGACCTGGTGGCATAGTCGTTAAGAGCTCTCCTGCTAACCAAAAGGTCGGCAGTTCAAATCCACCAGCTGCTCCTTGGGAACCCTATGGGGCAGTTCTACTCTGTCCTGTAGGGTTGCTATGAGGCGAAACGGACTCAGCGGCACCTAATAACAACAACAACTGTGTAAGGGATCAAATTGACAACTACAACTTGAAAGGTTGGACAAGCAATGGAGCAGTGAGTTTATGTTAATGGAGGAAGAACAATTCAGAAAAGGAGGGTGAGAATGGCTGTACAACTTAAAGAATATAATCAATGTCACTGAACTGTACATGCAGGAATTGTTGAATTGGTATATATTCTGCTGTGTATATTCTCAACAACAACAAAAACAAAATAAATTATTTTTAAAAAAAGATGGTCACGATATGGTATATGAAAACGTTATAAAACAGCAGGCTATGCACAGATACATTTGAATCTGTATTTTCCAAGTTTTTGACAATAAAATCTATCATTTATGTACTTTAAACAGCAATTTAATTTTAAAAAGAGGGGAGGGGAAAAGGTTTATGGCAGCTAAACTGAATCCCAAAGGGCCCACAAGATGAGAACAGACCAGTCACACTGGCTGTGCAGTCCACTGCCCCCGCCCCCAGGCCTCAGCCTATCCCACAGTGCACCCCAGGAAAGGAGGCAGGGCTTAACCCCATAGAGCTGCCCTGGACTGTGGACTGTCAGCCCCTGATGCAGGCTATCAAAGACAGAAGTCCCTCCTTTTGCCACACAACTGCCTGGCACCCCTGAAGCCCACCCCTGTGGCCTTGGCCAACTGGGCATGTGGGACAGAGGCCACAGCACCTCCCCATTTGGGGGCAGAACTAGGAATGAAGGTGGTGGGGCAGAACCATGCCAGTGCTACCCTGGAGCTTGCCACCAGAGGACAGGGATGACTGTTTCTCCATCAGCAACATGAGGGGGCTGGACAAGCTCAGTTGTTCTCCACCCTGGCTCCACATCACATAGGAACCAGGGGAGGGGTCCCAGTTGTCAGCCACTTCCTTTTAGTTGGGAGATCTTGGACAAGGCATTTCACCTACCTGAACTGTGGTTTCCTCGTCTCTAAGACGTGGACATACCTAGCCCCAGAACAGAGGTGAAGATTAAATAAGAAGGGCTTCGGAAGCACTGAAGATCATGATATACAAGGTTGTGACTTTTCTGCATGCAGAAGGGACCCAGCCATGCTCCAATCCCTCCCCTCAGACAGACAGGAAGTGCCCTGCACTAGTCACATGGTGAATTGGCTTCCCACTACATCACCTTCCTCAAACCAGCTCTCGCTTGATTCATTTTCCCACACTCCTGAACCTATTCCTTCGACACAGGGTCGGGAAAAACAGGGCGGCCACAGGCGTCTTCTGCTGCTGCCTCAGCATGAGTCATGGAGCCATGGCTAATCCCTGGTCCCACTGTCCATGGCTGGGACATCCCCAGCCCTGCAGCGGAAGTGAGATAACTCAGGAGGCGTGGGTGGGAGTCACCCTGGTTGTTACCACTAGAGTGGAGCAATGTTTGCCAGATCAAGCTGACGTCATATCAGAGAGCACACCCTGGAGCACGCACACTACCTCTGGGACCAGGCTCCCAAAGGAGAGGAGGCCTGGCATTTGCCAGCCTGAAGGGTTTGGGTACCAGGCCAGGGCTGGGACTCAGCTGGGGTAGGGCCTCTCTCCACGAGAGGGGTCAAGCACACGTGGAGCTGAGAAACAGGTTTTCCATTCCCAAGCAGGGAAGGCCAGTGGCCCAGGATCTCCTCCAGTATGTGGCTCCCACTCAGGGTGAACCACTGCCCCTGAATGGTGACCGACTGCTCCAGCTGGGTGCAACACCTATCCAAAGCTGTGGGGAGGGAGATGTGGAGGCCGAGGTGTGGGGTTTGCTTGCTCAGACACTCAACAAGACACATCTCCCGCTCCCACCCCAGGTAGGGTGTAAAATACCTTCCCTCCCCCTCAACAGTCCCTAAGGCTTGGAGGCCCTTGACTGTCAACCAGGAACTCTACTCTACCTTCACCTCCACTGCGCCCATCAGCTGGCTTGCCATCAGGAGGAGGTGACTGAGGGCTTAAAAAGCAACCGACATGAACACCCCTTTCTGTGGGCTACCATTCCAGGGCCACCAGATCACATGTTATCACCAAGGCATTGAGAAAGGGGTCGGGGGAGATGAGTCATCCACACCCCTGCAGAGTTAGCCGTAAGGAGGTTGGCTGGGAGCTGGCAGAGACGAAGCGGGGGGCCCTTCTGGGGGTGGGAATACATCTTTCCTTCCACAGGGCCTGGGGGACCTGCTGTGGGCCAACTCCCACTGGATGGGGATTGGGTTGTATGGGTTAGGATTTATCCTGAAGACTGTAATAAAAAATCTTCAAAGGAATTCAGACCTATAGATTCAATACAATTTTGATCAAAATCCCAGCTGATTCTAAAATTTATAAGGAAGACAAAGGAACTAGAATAGAATAGTCAAAGGATCTGAAAAGGATCTCCCTGGGCAGCTGGGCAGGAGCATGGGCAGAGGAAGCTGGTGACTCCCCAGAACAGCTGGTGAGGAGTAAGGTCCTGGGGCTTCACAGTCCCACTTACCCTGGCCCTGCAGTGAATCCAGTTAGACAACCGAATCTGCAAAGTGCCAATGACCTTAATTCCCAATGACCATCAAAAGTACCACGTAAGTGAACCCAACCAAAACGAAATCCATTGCCACTGAGTTGATTCTGACTCACAGCTACCCTACAGGACAGAGTAGAACTGCCCCAAACTGTTTCCAAGGAGCAGCTGATGGATTTGAACTGCCGAACTTCTGGTTAGCAGCCAAGTTTTTAACCACTGTGCCACAGGGGCTCTAGCAAAATGATGCCACTGACCTTAATTCCCAATAACCATCAAAAGTACCAAGTAAGTGAAGTTCTACAAAGTGGTTCCTAATCATTAAATTCTTGGTCACATAAGTTAATTTCTGCTCGCAGCTATCCACCTGGCTGTTTTCCCAACTACTGCCCTATATGTAAAGTTAGTCCATGCCTTATGTAAAAGCTAATTCTGCCTTTTCAAGGTCTCTCGGGAGGGCCTCAAAGTGACTTCTACCAAGAGGACCAGTGCTGGCTGGGAAAAGAGTGATGGCATTTGCCCCTCTCATTAGGTGAAACAAGTTTTACTTTTCTCCCCATCTTTCGGTTGAAGATACTTAGGTTCACAGAGGCCACGCAACTTGCCCAGGGTCTGGCCTCAAACCCAGGAGCTACTTCCAAATCCTAACCCCTCTCTCCTCTGCCTACATCTTACAAATTTGGTGCCTGCTGTGGAATCAATAATCGCCTCGACATGTGTCATTTCCTGAAATCCCATCAGCTGTACAAGAAAGAACACGATGAACTAGCTAACACCGATCAAAAGAACTGGCCAGCTGCCAAGTATCTGTGTAGAACCTACAAGACTGCTAGACTCTGATGGACTTGGAGGATGACTGAGGCAGGTGAGACCTGCTCTCTGTCAGCCAATATGGACACACAGGAAGCTAAGGTGCTCACAGGAGGCAGCCCCTGGGGTCATCCAGTGGTTAGGCTGGGGAAGTTCAGAGCTGGATGGCAGCGTGGGATGGAATGGCCCAGGGAGAACTCCAGGGCAGGCGGCAAGAGGGGAACCTGGGGCATGAGGAGGGAAGAGAGTACCCCTCAACCTCCCTGTGGGGGCTGGGCTGAGGACGTATCAGGAACCACTCAGCCTCACCTGCCAAGGTAGGACCCAGGTCTCAGATGCAGATCTACGCAACTCCCTCCACGTCACCCCGAGATCATGAGGGTGTCAGGCTGAGAGGGCTCCCGATGACACTGTGGAAAGCCCAGGTTGGGTTTTACAGGTGCAGCATGGGGGAGTGACATCTGTCCACACCTCCCCTACAAGGGGTCACACCTATGCTTTCATACTGCAGGTTCACACGTCTGGGCCTTCACTTCCCAGATCCTACCCTCCAGGATTCTAGACCCAGCTCAAGAGGCATGTTCTCTACGAGGCCTTATCCTGTTGCCCTTGGCTGGAAGCAGCCCAGAGTTAGCACTGAGGAGCAGACACATCAGAAGGGTTGCTTCCCAAAGGCTTGCCACCTGGCACCTGGGCTCAACCCAGGCTCACCTGGACTGAAGCAGCTGTCCCACCAGGACCTCCAGAGGCCCCTATGGTGTTCTCAACTCCCTGAAGCTGAGGAGGCCAAGATGCTCACAGGAAACTGGGCTCAGAGGTCATCCCTTCCCCCACAGTGGCACTGGGAGGTCTCTCCTTTCTCCCCAGTGGTGAGGGGGCCATGGCAGGGGCTAGGGAACCTCTAAAATATGCTCCCAAACCATAAGCATCCTGCTGGGAGTCCCTTTCTAGACTTGGGGTACAGATGAGGAGAATGGCTCCCCTTCCTGGAATGGACTGTTGCATCCATCTCTTCCTGGGAAGCCCATGCCCAAGCCCCAGATTCTGCAGTCTGGGGTTAAGTCTACACAGGTCAGACCCCTTGTTATAGGGACCAAGGCTCTGACCTGTCCTTCCTGAAGAACCCAGGAAGCCCTCTGCTCTAAGTTTGTTAAAGTCAGAGAGTCCACTTTTCCTTGGGGGCTACAAAGGCAGGCACAACTCCAAGCCAAGGCTGGACTTCCTATGAGCATCTTGGCTTCCTTAGCTTCAGGGAAGTCTCTAAGAACACAGGAGCCTCTGGAGGTCCTGGTGGGACAGCCCTGCCAGGTAAGGGATGCTCAAAAAGTCCACCCAACTGTGCCCTGGCACAGCCCATCCTGCCAGGTGAATGCTGTGCCATGGAACGAGTGTAGAGCGGGATGCAGAGGGACATCCTGAGGACCTGGCCACCCCAGCACAGACTTCCTAGGACCCTCTGCCAGTTGCTCGGTAGCCCTCATGCTGCACACTAGAGTCCCCTGGGGATTGCTGTAAAGAATTCCAATGCAGGGCCCCTGCCCAGGCCAGCTGATGCCAAACCGCTGGGGTGGGCCCCGCAGGGGCATGTACTACAAACTCCTCAGGAGAGTTTAATGTGCAGCCAGCAAGGAGCCCCAACTGGGAGTGCCTGGAGGGCCAGGCCCTCCCTGACTCAACTGAGTCCCCAGAGCATGCAGGAGAGGGCAAGTTTGCTGGGCACATACCAGGTACTCCGTAAAGGGAAAAAAGAGGTGGAGAAAGAAAAAGCAACAGAAAAGCAGGGCTGGAAATGACCATGTCTTTCCATTCATCACTCCCGCCTCATTGTACAAATAGTTATCAAGCACCTGGTGTGTAGGGACACAGCAGCGAACAAGGCCCCATGCTCACAGAAGCACCATTTTACTAGGGGAGACAAAAAAATAAATACACAGTAAGAAAAGTGCCAGAGCCCTATGTGCTTCTGCAGACAATTAAAACAGGGTGATGTGATGAGAATGACAGGGGCTACTTGGTCGAGTGGACAAGAAAGGCCTCTTCAAAGCTGACTTTGAAGCTCTGATCTGAAGGACAAGAAGACTCACTTGTGCCGAGCTGGGGGGAAAAGCAGTCCAGCTAGGGCAAAGTCCCCAAGGCTGGACCCACCTTTGAGTGTCCAAGGAAAGAAAAGCCACAGGTACATGGTGGGAGGTGGAGGAGAGGTGAGGCGGGTGGAGGCCACATTGCGCAGACTTCGTGAGGAGCATAGGGAGTGTGGATTGCATCCCAAGGGCAATGGGAAGTGGCATCCTTATCAACGTTTAACAAGTGCCCTCGGGCTTCTATGTGGGGTGAGGCTAAAGCAGGAAGCTCAGCAAGGAGGTGACCAGTGATCCAGGACAGATGAGGTAGCTGGCACAAAAGTGCTGTCACAGAGGAAGTGAGGAGTGGTCAACACTGGATTTGCTGATGGACCGGAGGTACAGTGTAAGGAAAGAAAGGAGCCAGAGGCAGCTCCAACCTGTCTATTGCAAGCAGCTGGAAAGATGGGGTTGTCATCAGCTGAGGTGGGGAAGGCTAGGGGTAGAGTGGGTGGAGCCCTGATCCTGCCTGATTGGTTAAGATGGGAATGACCTAGGAGACCCACTAGTTCTACCCTCCTGCTTTATAGGAGAGGACATGACATGAGTGCCAAGAAGGGGGAGAGACTTATTTGGGCCACACATCTGGCCCCTGGTCAAGCTCCATTCTTTCCTGGGTCCTCCCCTGCCCTCTCTCACTGCTCCTTCTCTCAGCCCACACTCTCTCTGGGGCTTTGAAGACAGCACAGGACTTGAAGATTGAAGAGGAAACAGGGTGAGAGCAGGACACTCTGCTGTCAGAGAGGAGGAATGTTCTTTCCACACCAGTAAGAGAAGGAGAGGACCCAACAGCATGCTGCTTCAGAGTGGCACAGTCTGGGTGACACCCAGGTCTGAGGTGTGCAGTGGCAAGGAAAGGAAGGTCACGTAACCAAGGGTATTGAGGAACTCTGAGGCTGGAGCATTGGGAAAGAAGACCCTGTTTGTGTACTGGAGTCATCAAGACACCAGCAGGACTTGACTTGCGGTGGAGAGAAAGGCTGGTTCCCTGTGAGCTCCTCAAGGCCACGACCACAACCAGGCCCTTCAGGATGCCATCACCACCCGGCCATGAGGTGTTGCCCACAGAAGGTGTGCTATCAAGGCTCACAGACTGAAGCGCCTGTCCAAAGTCTCTAGAGAGATAGCCAGAAGCCTAGTTCCTGATTACTAGGCTAGACCTGTTCCCCCGCACTCCACTGCCTCAGAAAAAGCCTGACTAGAGAACAGCAGAAGGACATGACAAGATGAAGCAGGACCCAGTTCAATGTTCAACACGTTTGGTCCCTGGGCCACTGTGAGTAACAGACACGAGGCCCTGCACTTGCCCAGCTCAGTGAGCCCCCTGGGTGAAAGCTGGGAGGATGGGTGGGCAGGGCCTCGGCAGCATCTCACATGGCAAGGCTGCTTATCTAGAGCTCACTGAAAGGAACGTGGAGTTGTGTGCATCCCCTTCACTTCTTTTCGTATCCTGTTTTTATTATGAAATATCTCAGGCATACAGCAAAGTCCAAAGAGTAACATAACACGTGTACTCAACTCCTAGGAGTTAACTAAAGCAACATTTTGCCAGATTTGAGACAGGTTTGAGCTTTCCTCTTTCTTTCCTTTTTTTTTTTTTTTTTTTTTTTAAAAGAAATCACACATCCTAGGTAGTTAAAGCCCTTCCCTATCCTGTTTCCTCCCTGCTTCCCCTGAGGCCACTGCTAATCTGGGGTTGGTGTTACTCCCCACACGCACATGTGTACACTTCTGCTGCTTTCACGTTCTTCCTTGCGCCTGACATCTTATTACACGCTTGCTTATTTCTTGACAGTCTGTCTCCCTCTCGAGAATGTCAGCTCTGTGAGGGCGTGGGCTGTGTTTTGTTCACTGTTGCTTCCCAGGGGCCTACAATGGTGCCCTATACAGAGCAGAGAACCAATGAAGTCAGCACTTGTTGACTGAAAAACACACATATTTTTGGTGTGTTTATAAATTTGATAGTTTCTGCCTCAGATGTCTCAATTCTGAAGCCAGTTTTTCCTCCACTAGCACCATGTTTGAGATTCAATCACATAGTTCAACCTTCCAGTCTTCTACTGTATGACCCACCCACCTGCTAACCAATGACCCTTCTCTTTCTCTCAGTGAGGAGGAGGAGGATCAAAAAAGGGGCCACTCAGCAAACGGAAGACGGCCTGGAAATTGAAACCCAGGGCTCTAGCCAGTAACTGGGAACGTAAGAACAAACCAGAAGAAAACCAAAGGGTCTAAGCAGTTACCACAGAATAGGGGAAACTGTGCAGGTACCCACCCCAAAATCACTCAAGTCTGGGGTCACTTGGCAAAGGAGCAACTACTTGCCTTCGTCTCTCTGTCACCAGCAAGGGCTCCTGAAGTACTGTGCGGGCTAAGCCTGGCGCTGGGAGGGTCTGCGAGGGCCCTGGCTCCACCAGCCTCTCAGCACAGAGCTGTTGCCATCTCTGAGACTAAGTCAGGTGGCAAGGCCCCCCAAGGCTGCTGTGAAGATGGTGTGAAAGCACTCTGTAAACTGTGAAGTCCCATACACAGGGACTAGAAAAAGCCTCATCTCATTTGAGATTATCTCCTGACTAAAAAGGCAAAGAAGGACCTGTACTTGGGGAGGACTCCACTCATACGGTTGAAGGCTATGGAGTTAGAAGAGCCTGCTCCAGCATTGCAAACCAGCTTCCTCTGCAAAGCACTCCCTCCCCTCTGGCTGCAGCTCCTCAGAGCACAGCCCACCAAGGACAAACTTTCTCAGAGTATCAGAATCTACTCCTTCAAGAAAGCCGGTGCCTACACAGGCCTTGTACCCAAAGGAAACTGCTCAGAGCAGAGGAAATCAAGGCTACCTTTCTGTAAAGACATGTCTGATCCCAGGCAGAGATCTCCAGCTACCCTTGTGGCCCTAGCTCAGGGCTGGACTTGGGAGGAGGGGCAAAAGGCTCCTGGAAGCTTCCAGCATGGAAGTATTAGTCAGACATAAATGCTCTACCCAGCTCACAAACATCACAGCACAGCCTCTTCCCACCCCCTATACTAGTTCTGCAAAGGTTTCCCAGGCATTTTCAATACAAAGCCATATCCAAAGCTCCAAGGAGGTCCTAGCCCTCAAGGCCAGCAGGGGAGACTACATGCATGAGCCCCAAGGGAGAAATGCCCAAGCCCCTCGCTGATGCTATGTTTTGGAAACTTAAGCTGACTCAACCACATGACAGCATTTGGCAATAAAAGATAATCCTCTAAATGAACTCTTGTGGGGAGTGAAGTGAGG
The DNA here is from genome assembly GCA_030035585.1 of Dugong dugon. NCBI lineage: Eukaryota > Metazoa > Chordata > Mammalia > Sirenia > Dugongidae > Dugong > Dugong dugon. The sequence continues at coordinate 20,485,447 of CM057481.1, read as the reverse complement.
GTGGTGAGGAGAGCAGAGACAGAGAAAGAAGAGGAAGCCTTGGAACTGAGGTCTACATGAAGACCTACCTGTTAAAGGGGAAGAAGAAACAATGGAATTCCAGGCTGTGAGCACAGTGTGAACAGATGAACACTGTTAAGGAAATACTGAGTTGCCAAGAGTGGCTTAAGAGAAACGAGAGGAGGCTGGATGAGGTTGGACTGCCCAGGCAGGGCCTTCCTCATACACCTAGGAAATAATCTGGACCTGATTTTGAAGACCCGGCAGAACCACATCACAAAGGTGTTTGAGAAGAGTGACAAGACATGACCTGAGGGTCAGAACAAAAATGGTGCCCAAGTGAGAGGTGGATGGCAAGTGGGGAAAAGGATACAGGGAAGGCCCCAAGAGTGAGAAGTCGAGATCTTCAGGTCCGAACAGGCAGCCGTGGGGTGAAGAGGAAGGGCCGGGTAGAGACTCTGAACGCAGAGCTGGGAGGACAAAGAGATCAGCAGGTGTGAGAGGGGACAGCTCGGCAGGCAGAGCGCTGCAGGCTCACTCACATAACAGGCCTTACCTGTGCTTCTCGCCTTCCTCCTCCTCTTCTCTGAGCTGCTTGGTATTTGGCTCCCCATCTTCCTTGTCCTGCAAAGGAAGAAGGGAAACCACTCACCCAGATGAACGCTCCCTCATTAATTAGGCTCTGGGGGCTAATGAAGAACAGGACATCTTAGGAACCAGGCATCCTGACAAGGCCCACCTTGGTGTTCCTGCCTCTACGCTGTGCACGTGACTGCTGCATCCGATGGGCACTACAGTGGAGCCTCACTCCCCACCTCTCCCTGCCCTGGCGGAATTAAAAAACCCACAACCCCAACCCAGCCCAGCCCCAGGCACACAGTGGCCCTCAGAGAACGCTAGTGGGAGCTGGTCTGTGCCATGGAAGGCCCACAATGGCAGGTCACTGGCCAGGGCCACCCACTGAACTGAGAGAGATTGGGGAAAAGAGGCACCAGCAAGCAGGGCAGGACAAGAGCTCATACCTCCTAAATCTCTCCCAGGCCAGGGGCCTCTCTGGGAAACACCTATTTGGTTCCACTTAGGGGTAACATAAGTCATACTAGGACCAGGCTTGTAACAAGACTCACTGCCCGGGCCTGTGAGAGAGGGGGCATGGGAAAGGAGAATTAGTTTCAAATTTGTATGGTAAGAATTTCTTCTGAATCTGGTTCTCCCCACCCTACCTCTTTTTAAGTCCAGAGACGCCATGACCATCTCAACCTTGACAGAGTACACTTGTTCTCCAGTCCCTGAGAGGGCTGCGAAAGAAGGAAATGCCCAGGCTGCTTCCAACTGTAGCAGAAAATGCATTCCTGGGCTTTCTCCCCTACTACACAGTTACCACTGTTTGTGCGTGCTCGATGTGTGGAAACATGCCTCAGGTTAGCGGATGCCCCAGCGCACCAAGAGTTGGACCGAGAGGCTCCAGAACAGAGACCTGCTGTGGGTGTCTACAGCCAAGCTGACCCTCCAGAGGTGCTTGATGCACAGTTCATTCCTGGTGGTGACCTGCCACCCACTCTCTCACTGGTGCAGTGTTCTGAGAAAACATCTGGAAGCTCCTTCCATAGGGAGCCTGTTGTGATGGATCTAAGAACAAGCTGGAGTGTTTAACTACCTGGGCTAGCTCTCCTAGAAGTCTGTTTATGCCAACTGCCTCCCAAGAGCAGCATTTGCTTTATGAGCCACTGCCTGCCAGTGTTCACAGTGAATGCAGACCCTGTGCTGAACGGAGATCACCAAAACCAGGCTGGAGGCCTGGCCCAGAAAAAGGGTTTCACAATGTGAGCAGGTCGGCTCAATCTCATGGAGATGAGGCAGAAGGAACAAAACAACCAAGCAAGTGCTGCAGCTACAAGAGAGGTCAACACGGTTCTGGGGGGACAGGGGAGAGGAGAGAGGGACAAGAGGGACTTCCTTCTGAAGGACGGGTAGAATTTGGGTGTTACAGGATGGGGAGACAGAAGTAGGAAGGGCGTTCCCAGTAGGGAGCAGAGCTTGAGCCTGGCAGGGGTGCATTCTGAAGAACACATAGCTGTTTGGAGTAGCAGGCAGGATGAAGGAGAATATGGGGTGAGGCTGTTAAGGCAGGTGAGGGTCAATCACAGAGGGCTCTGGCCAGTGTTCTGAGGCACGGAGAGCCAGAGGAGAGACTTGGGAGCTGCTGGAGCAAGGACCAGAGCTTGCTGACCTCTACTGGGCAGGGTGAGTCCAGGGGCAGAGAGGCATACAACTGGTGATGGCCAAAGAAGGAAGGAAGAGCAGAATACCAACTCTTACCAGAGAAATGAGTTAGCTTAAACTGCTCCCAGGCTGCACCCTTCCCTGACTAAATGTTAACCAGTGAAGCAATCCTGAAGTCTGGGCATTCAAATAAAAAGTTCCCTCCCAAATGCCAGCCAGCAGACCCAGTGCTGGCCAGAGGTGCCTGGCTCAGGGAACGCGGTTGGAGAGCAGAAAGGGGGCAGCTTGCCCAGAAGAGGCCCCCACTCCCACAGGAAGGCTTCTTTCCTAGGGGCTCTACTAACTTGGACCACCTAACAGAAGAGCAAGGGAATAGCTGGGAGGAACAGGGATCAGCCTCTGGGAGCAAGTCCTTTGCAAATACCATGCCCCTTCCCAGCCCTTGAGCAAGGTCAAACACAGCCGCTGCTGCTGCCATGGCTACCACCACACCTTCACCCTTCTGGAGTCCCAGAGACACTTAAGTGCCTCGGCGAAGGCCAAGTTATTCATTAATAAGTGAGAAAACACCCAACTATCCAAACAACATTTTAAAAAATGCCCAGCAGTCTGGTGGGTGGGGAGCAGCATTAGCTCTGCAGACAGCATGAGGTTAAGGATGACCCCAGCCTGGGACACTGTGCAAACAGCAGCAGCTCAAGAAAGAGAAAGCTATATGACTGCAGAGTGAGGGTATGTGGTATACCCAGTCTTCCCACTATACAGGGAGTCACAGACAGGATAATGAGCATTCATGAGAAGGAAACAGCCGTTGGGTGACCCTAGCCTAGATCACAAGGTGGGAAGTGGCATGGAACCCTACTGCCTGGGATGGAGGAAGGAGGTGCAGACCAGCCTCGTGTCCCAATCCAGTCTGAGAGACTCAAAGAACCTCAGAACTGGAGGGCTGGCAGGCTCGCTGCATTCTAGGCCCTCAGGTGAACCCCGGGGGAGACCTGGGAAATGGCATTCGAGGGAAGGAGATTGGTCAAGGTCACTCAACCTGCCAGTGGGTACTGCAGGATGGGATCATGGGCCTCCTGGTCCCCGCCTGCATGCTCACCAAGGAGACAAGGGATAGCATATCCAGAGTGGCACTGAGTTTCTAGAACCAGCTCTGATCATAGCCACCTTTCTGCGCTCCCCACACAGCTCAGATCTGGCGCTAAGCCCTGGTGGAGACATTCAGCAAGAGCTCAGGAGAGCCCTAGGGGCATCACAACCCCAGAGAATCTAGACACTTCGCCCAGCCTGAGAACCTGAAATCAGTCTCACTGCCTAACCCCTCCCTACACACATACCTTTCTCCCTCCTTCCCAGTTCTGACTCTTATCACTTCCCCCTCTCCTCTGCCACCTCCCTAAGCCCCACCACAACTGAGCCCCCTCCACCCCTCTACTCTGGAGAATGAAGCTGCCTCCTGCCAGGCACCTTTCCCCCTTTCTCCAACCCACCTCCTCTAAGTCTCCCTCCACTTTATCCATCCGTATTGCTGGCTGTCCCTCTGCTCAAGGCTCTCACTGACTCCCCACACCCCCAGGACAACAGCCAGCATCCTCAACACCCCTCCCTTCCAGAGGTCACTCTCCCAAGGCCCCAGCGTCCACCCTACATTCCAGTTCACAATGGCCCCTACCCAGACACCTTGACACCCAACCCTTTTTCTCAAATCTTGAAATAGCCACTCTGATAACCCCCATGAAAACCCACTCTCTGGCCAGTCCTGGAGGCCCAGCTCAAACGACATCTTGTTAAAGGAGCCTTCTGAGATCCCCAGGCAGAGGGCCCTCTGGCTCCTTTGGGCCCAGCACACAACAGGGTCGGACCCTAAGACCAGGACACAAGCCTGTGGCCATTCCTGTTCACATCCAGGACTTACTAACCCCTCTCCAGGTCCCTCTCAGTGTGGGGTGTCTTCTGGAGGCCCTCAAGGCCTACCCCAGCATCTGCACTAGACAACCTTCATCAACTCTTGGCCAATTTAACTACTACTACTCTCTCCACCAACTCCAGAAAAGTCACTCTTAAAAATACTGGTGGCGGAGGACATGGCCTAAACGGGAGCCCTCCCCAAAGCCTACTTGCCTGCTTCTGGAGGTATCCTCATATTTCTGACCTCAGCCTGTCTCTACATTTAGGCCTTGCCCCTGCCCTCACCTCCTCTAGAGCCTGTAAGAAGGGGCCTATCAGGCAGGACTTCAGGGGGTCTCAAAGACCCCCGTCCAAAACAGAGCCTGACCAACTTATTTCCTAATGTTTGAAAGCCTTTTACCAGAGATAAAACTTTTACAAATAAAATTAGGGTTGTACAGGTTTAATATTATTTCTTCCTCAAATGTTTCACAAGACTTCACTGAAGCCTTAAGTTTTCTTTGTGGGAAAGTTATAGATACAGGGCTATTTAGATTTTCTATTTCTTGAGTCACCATTATTAATTTGTGTATTTCAAGAAGTATCAATTTCATGTACGTTATTGAATTTATTGACATAAAGCTGTTCATAATAATCCCTTGTTATCCTTTAAATGTCTATAGGATCTGTAGTGATGTCCACTGATACTGGTAATTTGTGTCTTCTCTTTTTTTCTTTTTCTTATTGTGCTTTAAGTAAAAGTTTACAATTCAAGTCAGTCTCTCATACAAAAATTTATACATACATTGTTATGTGACCCTACTTGCTCTCCCTATACTGTGACAGCACATTCCTCCTTTCCACCCCAGATTTACCGTGTCCATTCAACCAGCTCCTGACCCTCTCTGCCTTCTCATCTTGCCTCCGGACAGGAGCTGCCCATTTAGTTTCATGTATCTACTTGAGCTAAGAAGCACAATCTTCATGAGTATCATTTTATGTCCCATAGTCCAGTCTAATCTTTGCCTGAAGAGTTGGCCTCGGGAATGATTTTAGTTTTGGGCTACCAGAGAGTCCAGGGACCATGTCTTCCAGGGTCCCTCCAGTCTCAGTCAAACCATTAAGTCTAGTCTTTTTATTAGAATTTGAGTTCTGCATGCCATTTTTCTCCTGCTCCATCAGAGACTCTGTTGTGTTCCCTGTCAGGGTGGTCACTGGTGGTAGCTGGGCACCATCTAGTTCTTCTGGTCTCAGGCTGATGCAGGCTCTGGTTTATGTGGCCATTCCTGTCTCTTGGGCTAATACTTTCCTTGTGTCTTTGGTGTTATTCATTCTCCTTTGCCCCAGGTGGGTTGGGACAAATTGATGCATCTTAGATGGCTGCTCGCTAGCTTTTAAGACCCCAGTCGCCACTCACCAAAGTGGGATGCAGAACATTTTCTTAAGAAACTTTGTTATGGCAATTGACCTAGATGTCCCCTGAAAGCATGGTCCCCCACCCCTGCTACTCTGTCCATTGAAGTATTTGGTTGTATTCAGGAAAATTTCTTAGCTTTGGTTTAGGCCAGTTGTGGTGACTTCCCCTGTATTGTGTGTTATCCTTCCCTTCACCTAAGATAATTCTTGTCTACTATCTAGTTAGTGAATACCCCTCTCCCTCCCTCCCCACCCCTGTAACCATCAGAGAATGTTTTCTTCTGTGTTTAAACCTTTTCTTGAGTTCTTATAATAGTGGTCTTATACAATATTTGTCCTTTTGCGACTGACTAAATTTATTCAGCATAATACCTTCCAGATTCCTCCATGTTATGTTTCATGGATTCATCACTGTTCTTTATCACTGCATAGTATTCCATTATGTGACTTTACCACAATCTGTTTATCTATTCATCCGCTGATGGGCACCTAGGTTGTTTCCATCTTTTTGCTATCGTGAACAGTGCTGCAATGAACATGGGTGTGCATATATCTATGTGTGTGACAGCACTTATTTCTCTAGGATATATTCCAAGGTGTGGGACTGCTAGATCGTATGGTACTTCTATTTCTAGCTTTTTAAGGAAGTGCCAAATCAATTTCCAAAGTGGTTGTACCATTTTACATTCCCACCAACAGTGTATAAGCATTCCAGTCTCTCCACAACCTCTGCAATATTTATTGTTCTGTGTTTTTTGGATTAAATGCTAGCCTTGTTGGGGTGAGATGGTATCTCGTAGTTTTGATCTGCATTTCTCTAATGGCTAATAATCGTGCGCATTTCCTCATGTGTCTGTTAGCCACCTGACTGTCTTCTTTGGCAAGCGCCTGATCATATCCTTGGCCCATTTTTTAACTGGGTTGTCTTTTTGTTGTTGAGGTTTTGCAGTATCTTGTAGATTTTAGAGATTATGTGTCTTCTCTCTTTATCAGACTAGCTAGAAGCTCTGGTGGTGCAATGGTTAAATGCTCAGCTGCTAACTGAAAGGTTGGTGGTTCAAACCCACCCAGTGGCTCCACAGGACAAAAGACCTGGTGATCTGATCCCATAAAGATTAAAACCAAAAGAACCAAACCCAATGCCATCGAGTCGATTCTGATTCATGGCGACCTTACAGGACAAAGTAGAACTGCCTCATAGGGCGTCCAAGGCTGTAATCTTTTACAGAAACAGACTGCCATTATCTTTCTCCCACAGAGTGGCTAGTGGGTTCAAACCACCAACCTTTCAGTTAGCAGCCAAGTACTTAACCACTGCACCACCTGGGTTCCCCTCCTGAGTCAGAATTGACTTGATGGCACACAACAACACAAGTTTCTAAATTTTGGGAGACGCTTCCATCTCATCTCCTCAGATTTGGTATTTTAATGGTGGGTTGTCTCCTCAGCAGACTTGTTTCTCAAATGAGCCCTCACTAGTTGAGTAAGGCCTAGCTCTGGATGGCACACAAAGGGGGCATCAATCCATGTTTGCCATCTGAATGTAGGACTGCTACTGGAAGCTAAATCAGCAACCAGAAATGCAGACAAGAGGGAGGGAGAAAGAAGGCTGCTGCATGTCCTCCTGCTACCTCTTCCCACCCAGGTTAAGTTTAGAGTTTCTCTTCCCTTGAACCCCACCCTGGTCCCCTCTGGGTGCTAGGTCTGCACTGGGCACAACAGTAAAGGAAACAAGAACCTGCCCTCAAAGAGCTCAAGTCTACTCAAAGGGGCACACTTAGAAAATGTAACTCTGTGCCATGAGTGGTGAGGAAAGCTTTATTAAATATTTTGTAAACGTGGGGGACTAGCAAGGGATAGGTGTAGTCAGGAAAGGAGGCAACTCTTAAACTCAATTCCAAACATCCAATGGGGGGTTACCAGGTGGCTGGAGAACGCAGGACATTTTAGGTAACAGTAACTGCTTGGCAAAGATATGAGAACACAGCAAGGGCACCATCAAGACCTGCAGAGCAGACTTATATGATTGAAGGCGGTCAGGAGGAGAGGGGGGCTGGCAAAGCCTTCTTCCAGTGCTGTGGGAGGGGTGCCCCTAATGTGAGGCCCGGCACCCTGAAAGGGCACTCTGGCAGTCTAGAAGATGAGTCATGGGAGGAGAGAGGGAGACCAGAAGCCAGGTGAGATGCTCCACTCCCAGCCTGGACCTGTCCCAGCCTGCTGCTGTTTGTGTGTATGTGTTTGGGAGGGTAGTTAAAGTGAAGGCTGGAAACTGTCATCAGGGGCAGCTGCGCTGAAGCAAGAGGGTTTGACTCGAGGGCCAAGGAACAAGCCCCTCCCCTTTCCTAAGACTTGCCAAGTACTTAAACTTTTAGGAGCTGTTGCCAGGGGCTCTACCTTCCAGAAGAGAATAAGGAGTACAGGAAGGGGTTGAGAGAGAGAGACGCTCCAACTTCTGATCTCGGTTCCTCCCATCCTTAGACCATTACTGACGCAGCCAGAGATCCAAAAGGAACTTATAGGCGCACAGCCGCTTTGCAATGCCCAGGTGAGCCACCTCATTATCTCTGTGTGTCCATGGGAAACAACACTTCTGTTTGACAATTAAGAGAAAATAAGGCCCCTAAATCCTAGTCCTCTAAGAAGAGGTGAAATTGGCCAGATTTGAGCCTTTCCAGTTCTGATCTGGGCCAAACATGGGAAAAATCAAAGAGAGATGGGCACAAAGTGTCTGAGGGCCTCACCACTCATTGCGCAGAGTTATGTTTTCTAAGTACCCTGCTGGAGCAGGAAGAGGTTGACAATGTTGAGGGTAAACGTGGCAGGTTTCACAATTTCACCCTGTTGTCTGTCTTCAGAGCCTGGGCAGCCCCATGCTGGGGCGGAGGGACTTCCTGTTGGGCACGGCTGTGGCGGGAGCTGTGCTCCAAGGGCACTTAGTGAGTAGGGCAGTCACAGAGCCTGACTCACACTTAAGACATAGTGATAAGCCCTGGGTTGAACACCACCACTCCTGGGACCAGAAACTGCTTGGCTCTCTACTGTCCAGAGGCTTGGGCGGTGGCAGGGGGGACGGGGGTGTCTGCCTCCTGGGCAGGCAGCGATCCCATTAAGCTGTAGTGCTTCTCACTCTGGGCCCCCAGCACTCAATTTGCGGCTAGGATTACCTGGCCCGTGTCCGCTGTGTCTGCCCACCAGCCCATGAGTACCTTGAGGGCAGAGGCTTGTCCTACCCGTCTCCGTACTACAGGCCTGACACCAGCTAGGGCACAGTGGCACAGCATGTAGGCTCTGGGTCAGAACCAGACAAGAAATCCCAGTTTCACTTCCCTGGCTGTGTGACCTTGGGCAAGTCATTTGACCTATCTAGCCTGGTTTCCTTACCAATGAAAACAATGACAATCATCGAGGCATTATTACAAGACTGAAATGACAATGGAGAAAGGAAAAAGGCCTGCAGCCTGGTGGACAGGGCAGCAGACCCTGAACAGCAGGGCAGGAAGGGAAGGGCTCAAGAAGCCAGCAGGACCACAGACCCAGACTGCTTGTGTCAGCAGAGGCCATGCTAAGCTTTCACTTTCACCGTTCTCACGGATATTCTCAGCAATTCTATGAGGAGACAGGGCAGTGTTATAATGCCTGCTTCAAAAACACATCAGAAGACGTGTCAAACAGTTTGTGCAGGGGCAAAAGACCTGCTGCTCCCCTAGCCAATGCTACAGCAAGAGTTAGGCTCAGGGAGCTTGGCAGGAGAGTGTGGGAACTAACTTCCAAAAGGCTGGGCTAGCTAAGAGTCATGGCTCTCCTGTGGGTACAGGCACTCCCCAAAAGCTTGACAACAGAGAAAGAACAAAGTGCGGGAGCTGGAGGCTGGGAGAACAGTAAGGAAGCTGGAGATAAGGGCTGGAGATAAAAGCCAGAACTGGGTCAGTGGCAGTGGGCTAGGACAAGGGGGTGCCCGAATGCTGTGGAGCAACAGGGAGGAGTCAGAAACGACTGAGGCTCTGGCCGTGACTCACTGGGAGAATGAAGGCGCCTTTGACAGAGAAAGTGGGCCGTGCTGAGGGCACAAAGAGAAAGGTGTGGTGGCTTTCAGGGAGACTATGGTTGAGGCCTGAAGTCCGACAAAGGCCAGCACAGTCAAACTGTCCAGTCTGTGTTAAGGTGTCCTCGGTGACCAAGGTGTCCTCAGCAGTGGGAAAAAGGGTCCACTATCGATACCCCATTTCGAGGCCGAGGCAACGGCATGCAGAGCCAGGCTCCTCGCAGGCCCAGCACGGCCTTGTCCTAGATGGCCACTATTGTCCTGTGTGTGTCAGAGGAGTGTGGGGAGCTGGTCCCAAGCCAAGCCTGGTCCTGTCCTTGCCACAGTGCAACCGGGAAACCAGCCCTGCTCAGAGGCGGCGGCAGATAACTTCTCCCACAGATTTTTCTTTCTTAGTCAACAAATATTGACCAGCTCTCTTGTGCTAGGTATTCCACTCTAGGTACTGAGGATAGAAAAAGAACAGGCAGGTACAACAATTTGAAAAAAAACAAACAAGTAGGCACCCAGTGTTCACAGAGCAGAGTGGGATTCCAGAGGTCCAGGATCATACACACACACAGGCCACTGTGCAAAGGTGCATTTTTTTGGATGCGAATCCATGTATCTTCAGATTCTCAAAGGGGTGGTAACCCAGAGAAGATTAAAAACTGTTGGGGAGGGGGAAAGGAAAGAGTGTCAACAGCACAGGGTGGGAGTTCTTTGAGGAACACATGAGGTGTCTGGGGAGGCTCTCCAACGAGGTTCCCCCGTCCTGCATTTTAAAGGACAAGTCGGAGCAGGGGTGGGGGTGGAGAGACAGGCAGCACAAGCTTGAAAGGGCCCTTCCCGCTGCCCTAGGACTTCGCTGCCACGGCCCCAGCAGGAGAGAACCCCTTGGAAGGACACACAGATGGCAGTGCAAAGACCAGCACCTGCTCTTCTCCACATGCAGCAAGCCCAGACCAGTTCCCCTGGGCAGCCAGGCGCAGCTCCAAACTCCTGCCCGGCCCTTCCCTGTAGGAGGCGCTGTGGTCTGGAGGAAGCCCCGGGCAGCATGACTCTACTACTTAACAGGGGGATACCCTGGGCAAACTGCAGGACCTCTCTGAGAGAGGCTCTGCTTCCTCCCTCGTAAGGCGGGGCTGGGGCTACTTCAGCAAGGGGTGTCTAAAGATTAAATGGGTTGACGACACCCACCAAGGAGTCGCACCGCTCGGGGCTGCCAGGACCCAAATGGCAGAGCCTGCAGACATCCTGGGTGCTCCAAGTCTGGCAGTCCATCAGTGATGGGCCTGGCTCAAGTCCTGGCTCTTGCTGTATCCCTCCCGGGGAAACCAGTTCCTTCTGCTCTCACCACCCACCTTGATCCAAGAAAACAGACAACCATTTGAGTGCTGGGGATCACAATAGACTTAACCAGTACCCAGGAGCCAGGGTTCACATCCACGCACGGAAATGGAAAGGTCATTCCTGCTGGACCAAGCAGCAGAGAAACTGATCTACCCCAACATTCAAAAACCATAGTAGCATGTGAAATGAGACGCACTTGAATTCAATTAATCCCTAAACTCTAATAAGGTCAGCACTGCTTTCTCCTTTCACAGATGAGAAAATTGGAGGTCCCGTGCAATTAAGTAACCTGCCCTGAATCACACCACTCGAACTTGCCAGGACCCAGATGGTGGAGCGGGCCTCCAACATGGGCCACTTCCCTCCAGCACCCCGCCCTTCGGTCCAGCCCCACTCTGGCCCCTACCTCGCACACATGGGTGGTCTCACTGGCGTCTAATGGCACCTTGACATCTCTTCCTGGTGCCCTCTCACACAGACACAATCAAACCAATAGGAGCCCCAGATATGGCCATTTCTGGGCCAGGAATTCCAATCCTGGAAAAGCATCATAAGAAAATAAAAGAACGATACACATAGCTGTGTTTCTCCTGATTGACAGACTTGGAAATACCACAGGAGTCTGCGAGGCATGGGCAAACAGGCCAGCTGCTCATGCGACTGGCCACTGCACAGTGATTAAAATGGCAACCTGGCAGGCAGCACCATGAAACAGAACACACACAGGACTGCAGAGAGAAGGGTACCACACTACATAACCAGGATCGCAACCACGGAAACACTGTTATGTACAAACTGCCAGAGGCCTCACGGGCTGACACAACACGACTGTGGGTGCTATTTTTCCATTTCCTTTCATTCTGTTGTCAAAATGATTTAATAATAAACGAAAGTGACCAAGGAACCCTGTGGCCTGAAGTTCACTGTTTTGACTGCACTCATGCCCCACACAGAATCTCCTGACCTTCACCTGGTCAGGAATGATGACCTGGCAAGCAGGAAAACATAGCTGGCACCCAGGCTCCAGCCAAGAGGCACTCAGACATGCCAGACACTAATGATCTTTCTTAAGTTAAAAGAAAAAAAAAGGCCCAGCTCCGGTGGGGAAGGAGAGGAGGGCAGATTGAGGCCTGCACATCCTAGCATCCCTCTGCAGTCTAGGACTGAGCAGAGCAGCAAAACCAACAGCCACATGCAGGCCAAGTCCCCTTAAATCAGGACAAACGTCTCCATTATTCATGGCTAGAAATTTCAGTTAAGAAAATAACTGATGGTTACCTCCCTACCCTCTCACCCTGCCCACCATTTCCCTTTTTTTGGAGGGGGAAAAGGCGTCCTTCACCACAAAGCAGAACTCACAACTCCCAGGACTTCCTCACATGCTAAGCTCATGACTGGATCAGGAATGAGTGAAGCACAAAGGCAAATGGTAAGGTTCATGCAGCTTGGAAGACCCTTGCCCTACTGTGAGGTAGCCTGATGTGGCACTGTGGGGCTGGCCCAGAACACCCTTCCCACCACCTCATACTGGGTGGCCAAAGTCACCAGGCATGAGGGCCACCTGGCTGGCCAGCTTTGGGAAATGGCACTGCCACCCAGAATCTCTGGTCCTGAGGACACACGGCTGGTGCCTGACCCTCTCCAGATCCATCAGGCCTGAAGAGCAAATAAACTTTACCTTTCCACACAACTCCAGTGGGTGGGTGGGATTCTGAGGCTGAGCCAGCAGGAAGCGGGGAAGGCCCACCTACTGCATGTTCACCATCCTTGGATCCAGTGGAAAAAGCAAGCAAGGGCCTGAAAACCTCAGTGAGGAATGTTGTTGTTGTTAGGTGCCGTCAAGTCAGTTCCTACTCATAGCGACCCCTACGCACCACAGAATGAAACATTGCCTGGTCCTGCGCCATGCTCACAATTGTTGTTATGCTTGAGCTCACTGTTGCAGCCACTGTGTCAATCCATCTCGTTGAAGGTCTTCCTCTTTTTCGCTGACCGTGTACTTTACCAAGCATGATGTCCTTCTCCAGGGACTGATCCATCCTGACAACATGTCCAAAGTATGTAAGACGTAGTCTCGCCATCCTTCCTTCTAAGGAGCATTCTGGCTGTACTTCTTCCAAGACAGATTTGTTCATTCTTTTGGCAGTCCATGGTACATTCAATATTCTTGGCCAACACCACAATTCAAAGGCGTCAACTCTTCTTCGGTCTTCCTTATTCATAGTCCAGCTTTTGCATGCATATGAGGCGATTGAAAATACCATGGCTTGGGTCAGGCGCACCTTAGTCTTCAAGGTGACATCTTTGCTTTTCAACACTTTAAAGAGGTCTTTTGCAGCCGATTTGCCCGATGCAATGCATCTTTTGATTTCCTGACTGCTGCTTCCATGGGTGTTGATTGTGGATCCAAGTAAAATGAAATCCTTGACAACTTCAATTTTTTCTCCATTTATCATGATGTTGCTTATTGATCCAGTTGTGAGGATTTTTGTTTTCTTTATGTTGAGGTGTAATCCATACTGAAGGCTCTGGTCTTTGATCTTCACCAGTAAGTGCTTCAAGTCCTCATCACTTTCAGCAAGCAAGGCTATATCATCTGCATATCACAGGTTGTTAACAAGTCTTCCTCCACTCCTGATGCCCCTTTCCTCTTCATGTAGTCCAGCTTCTCAGATTATCTGCTCAGCACACAGACTGAATAGGTACAGTGAAAGGATGCAACCATGACGTACACCTTTCCTGACTTTAAACGACGCAGTATCCCCTTGTTCTGTCTGAACAACTGTCTCTTGATCTGTGTACAGATTCCTCATGAGCACAATTAAGTGTTTTGGAATTCCCATTCTTTGCAATGTTATCCATAATTTGTTAAGACCCACACAGTTGAATGCCTTTGCGTAGTCAATAAAACACAGGTAAACATCTTTCTGGTATTCTCTGCTTTCAGGCAGGATCCATTTGACATCAGCAGTGACATCCCTGGTTCCACATCCTCTTCTGAATCCTACCTGAACTTCTGGCAGTTCCCTGTCAACATACTGCTGCAGCCACTTTTGAATGATTTTTAGCAAAATTTTATTTGCGTGTGATTTTAATGATATTGTTCGATAATTTCCACATTCGGTTGGATCATCTTTCTTGGGAATATGCATAAACATGGATCCCTTCCAGTCAGTTGACCAGGCAGCTGTCTTCCAAATTTCCTGGCATAGATGAGTGAGCACTTACAGTGCTGCATCTGTTTGCTGAAACATCTCAATTGATAGTCTATCAATTCCTGGAGCCTTGTTTTTCGCCAATGCCTTCAGTGCAGCTTGGACTTCTTCCTTCAGTACCATTGGTTCCTGATCATATGGCTGAACACTGACCAATTCTTTTTGGTATAATGAGTCTGTGTATTCCTTCCATCTTCTTTTGATGCTTTCCGCATTGTTTAATATTTTCCCCATAGAATGCTTCACTACTGCCAACTCGAGGCTTGAATATTTTCTTCAGTTCTTTCAGCTTGAGGAATGCCGAGCGTGTTCTTCCCTTTTGGATTTCTATCTTGTCATTATAATACTTTACTCTGTCTTCTCCAGCCGCCCTTTGAAAAAATCTTCTGTTCAGTTCTTTTACTTTACCATTTCTTCCTTTTGCTTTAGCTACTTGATGTTCAAGAGCAAGTTTCAGAGTCTCTTCTGACATCCATTTTGGTCTTTTCTTTCTTTACTTTTTAATGACCTCTTGCTTTCTTCATGTATGATGTCCTTGATGTCATTCCACAACTCTTCTGGTCTTTAGTCATTAGTGTTCAATGCATCAAATCTATTCTTGAGATGGTCTCTAAATTCAGGTGGGATATACTCAAGGTCGTACTTTGGCTCTCGTGAACTTCTAAATTTCTTCAGTTTCAGCTTGAACTCGCATACGAGCAATTGATAGTCTGTTCCGCAGTCAGCCCCTGGCCTTGTTCTGACTGATGATATTGAGCTTTTCCATCGTCTCTTTCCACAGATGTAGTCAATTTGATTCCTGTGTATTCCATCTGGTGAGGTCCATGTGTATAGTCGCTGTTTATGTTGGTGGAAAAAGGTATTTGCAATGAAGAAGTTATTGGTCTTGCAAAATTTTATCATGCGATCTCCAGCATCATTTCTATCACCAAGGCCATATTTTCCAAATATCAATCCTTCTTCGTTTCCAACTTTCACATTCCAATCACCAATAACAATCAATGCATCCTGATTGCATGTTTGATCAATTTCAGACTGAAAAAGTTGGTAAAAATCTTCCAATTTCTTCATCTCTGGCCTTAGTGGCTGGTGCATAAACTTGAATAATAATCGTATTAACTGGTCTTCCTTGTAGGTATATGGATATTAGCCTATCACTGACAGCGTTGTACTTCAGGATAGATCTTGAAATGTTCTTTTTCGTGATGAATGCAACACCATTCCTCTTCAAGTTGTCATTCTCGGCATAAGAGACCATATGGTTGTCTGATTCAAAATGGCCAATACCAGGCCATCTCAGCTCACTAATGCCTAGGATATCCATGTTTATGTGTTTCATTTCATTTTTGATGATTTCCAATTTTCCTAGATTCATACTTCGTACATTCCACATTCCGATTATTAACGGATGTTTGCAGCTGTTTCTTCTCATTTTGAGTCGTGCCACAACCGCAAACGAAGGTCCCAAAAGCTTGACTCCATCCAAGTCATTAAGGTCTATTCTACTTTGAGGAGACAGCTCTTTCCCGGTTGTCTTTCGACTGCCTTCCAACCTGGGAGGCTCCTCTTCCAGCACTATATAATGTTCCGCTGCTATTCATAAGGTTTTCACCGGCTAATTCTTTTCAGAAGTAGACTGTTGGGTCCTTCTTCCTAGTCTGTCTTAGTCTGGAAGCTCAGCTGAAACCTGTCCACCATGGGTGACCCTGCTGGTATATGAGTACCAGTGGCATAGCTTCCAGCATCACAGCAACACGCAAGCCCCCACAGTATGACAAACTGACAGACACGTGGGGGCAGTGAGGAATGGCTGCTGCAAATGACACCCTTCTGCTTCCCCTACCCACCCTAGCCACATGTCCCCTAAAACAGTTCCCTGGTTCATCAGCAGCCATCACTTGTGGCTGGCAACGGCTGCACCAACCTCAACCATATCTATGATCTTTCACGTGGGTAGATTCTTGAAATGTGGTCAGTCAAGGGACAGAGTGTTACTGTTTATTAAAAGACTAGGTATTTCCCAGCCAGCAGATAGCCAGCACCACAGCTGGAACCACATCAGGGCTGCTGGCGTCCATGTCACACTACTGGCTTACTCAAAGCTTGTGACCAACTAAAATGCCCAGCTCTCTTCCATGTGGGTAGTTGTCAAAGCACCCCCAGTCCATGTCTGAACACCACATTTCGGAAACCTCACTCTCTGACTTCACAATCACACCAATGAAGTTCATCTTGCTGGTATCACTTCAGCTTGCAGGCTTTTAAATAAGCCTCTGGCCTCTTCCCAAGGCACAAGCCTGCTTTTCCCTGAGACATATCTCAGCCTGGCCAACTCCCAAACCCATGTGCCTGCCCAGATGCCTTATTTCTTCATTCAAATATTTACAGAGTGTCTCTGGGTCTTGTCATCTGGTGTCAAAAAGGTGACTAAGACATTACTGCTGCCCTCTGGGAGCACAGGGGCAACTAAAAGAGGCAGCAGACAGGTGAATGTCAGGACACCACACAGCATGTCCAAAGCGAGTACCGTGTCCAAAGTGAGTACCGAGTGCTATGGGAATGCTGAGGAGGAGATGAAACCTGAGCTCAGCTGGAGGGAACAGGGTGCACTCACACAGAGCGACAGGGTGGGCCAGAGAGTGCTGGAGTGACGGGAAGAAGTGGGTGTAATGCGGCTGAGCCATTGTCCGCGGGGAAAGCAGTAACAGTGGGAAGAAAAAGCAGCCTGGGAAGGGCCCGCATGATGGGCCACAGGGTCTGCCCTTCATCCCACAAGCTCTGAGAATCCAGCAAAGTCTGCAGTGATAGACAGCAGGCAGTGAGGTGGCAACAACGTGATTATAGTGTTATTTATAAAGAACATACAGAAAGGATCTGGGAGGGAGGGGCCGCAGGTAATAGGGTGAGACCACTGAAAAAGCAAGCTGGATGTGGGTCAAGAGAGCCACTTTCTTAACCTAAGAATGGCAGAAGGCAGCTGCCTCTAAGTCTGTGGGAGGGACGGTAGCGTCTAGCTGCACGGCACCATGAGGTGCTCACACATCTGCTCACACTTCACTCTCGTGTGCCCCAGTGCCTCCAGCCCCCAAAACTACCCTGGGGTCAGGTATTATCAACCCACCCAAATGACAAGGATCAGGACAACTAGGGGACTTACCCAATGGCTCACAGTAATAAAAGATGGTCAGCAGTTAAATTGAGATTCTCTGGCTGCATCGTTCTTTCAAAACTCCTTTAAATAAATAGTCTCAAGAGTTGGGTGTGCTTTCTGCATAATAGCCAGAAAACTGTGACCATATCCATTTTTAGATCAAATGAGAAAAATAAGACAACCACAGACTGTTAGAGCTGCAAAAGCCTCAGATATCATCTGGTACAGGATGAACTACACCCAGTAGCCCAGAGAATGTGTTATAAATAGCTGCTACTTAATCAGAATCCTGCATAGTAAAAACTGGGAATATGAATTTTCAAAGCGCACATCTACTTCCGGGTCACAATTCTACCACATGGCCCAACTGAGGAGCCTGTGTCAAATCACATACCTCCTCCTAAAGAGGCTGGCCCAGCAGGAGGAAGTGCCCTGTGTAAGGCCACTCCTAGCTGCCTGAAGGCCATCTGTGGTCACCAGGATGAGCTCTGGACACAGAGCTAGCAGGATGAGAAGAAATGCAAAGAAATCACTTATACAAGGTAAATGGCCTGAAGAACACAAGAGATCCAGGTGGAGTCTGCAGCAAGAAAAGAAGCTAGGGATGGACCCCAGGCCTCTAGATCCCACACTGACTGCTCTGTCCATTTTACCATGTTGCCTGGGGCAATGGAGGACAGCAATGGGAGCTTGAGTTTCTAAGTCATTGTATGGGCTGCGCAGAGGCTAGGAATGCTCCATCTTGAACCTTAAGGGAAGAGACCACCTCCCACTCCCTCTTCCACTACAGAAGCTGAAAGTGCCCAACACTCGCTTTCCCAGCCTTCCTTGCAGCAGGTAGGAGACCCTGGCCTTGCTGATCTAACACACCCATGCCAGATCTGAAAGGTGAGCTGGGGACACAGACCACAGGGAGGAGTGGCACAGCTACAACGAGACTGATGTCAGGACTGCAGGGGCAAGAGAGCAAGCTGCAGTATCTAGTCCTTGAAGGCAGTAGCAGTTTCCTTATCAAGCCATTTTTCCTGTGAAATGTTCAGCTTCTTTCTGGCTGTGTACCTCCAAGGCTGGCTCTCCTTTTTTAAAAAAAATGTTTTTTCATTTTCTGCTAAAAGCAGCTAGGATGGATTTCTGTTGCTTGTAACTAAGTGCCCTGACTACACATGACCATTTACAGTGACACCTAATGACAGACAGTGTAGAGCACTTCATAGGGCTCAAAGCTGTGTTAAACTACACAGCTCATCAGATCCACAGGGAGACCCCAGCATTGGAGGCAGGCAAAAGTTCTCATGCCCACTTTTCCGAGGGAGAAGTTGAGACTCAGGAAGCTAAAGGTATGGACTTGGTCCCAGCACCCTCCCCAAGTCTCCCTGACCATCACAAAGGACAACATTGATGCCAGCAAGTCAAGGCTCCCACCTGGCCTAGGGGGCCATCTTTTCATTCATTTCCTTCATCTCAACGTGGAGCTGAGCATGCCCCAACATCAGACACCAGAGTTTGAAAACCAAGATTCTTTACAAGTCATTTCCCAGCAAGTCAGAGGTGTACAGAGGAAAAGAGTGTGCTGAAGCTCCTTGGAGACTAAAAGCTATTTTAACCTCTGATCAGCTGCTTCTCGGAGTGTCACAGGCTGAGAAGTAAAGGTAAGACAGTTGTCTGCTCTCCGGTGTGATCTACAAGTGATCAAATCCTAATTAAAACCAAATTTAAACTGTAAGTCAGAAGTGGCACACTTATTTGTGGGGGAAAACACTGCTTAAGTGACAGCTTATAATCCTCACCTACGCACCTTTCCTCTGAAGCCATAGTGTGTTTTTTTATCCAGGTGCTCAGCTAAAAGGATGGGAAAGCAGAACCATGCGAGGAAGCCACCCTTGGCCCTGACACCTGCGTGCTGGGGGACCTTGGGCAAGTCCTTTAGCTTCTCGGAGCTGCAGTTTCCTCAACTGCAAACCAGCACTAAGGAGGGAGCGTACTGATGTGACGAGCTCTGCACTGCACCGGGCAAAGAGTAAGGCCTCGATCAGTGGGTGCCAGCCACAGTGAGAATGACCTTGAAGACTGACACACCTGCCCAAGCCCTCACTGTGAGGCCCATGCAATTCCACTGCCCGAGTGACGACACCCCCTTGAAAAGGGTCACGCAATAGCTCCCTGCACACAGGCCTCTTCCCTCAGCTCACCCAGAGTGGCCACAGTGGCCAGAGGAAGACCCAGCCCTTGTCCTCAAACTGACCACAGCTTAGAACAGCAGATCCTACGAGCATGCACAAAACACAAGTCTAAGTCAGAAATGGCTAGCCACAGTGTGCAGGAGACGGAGGTTGGGCAGGGGGGCAGCTTCCACAAATGCTCTTCCTAAACTCACACCACCTCCACACCCACCTAAAATCCCTTCCTCCTCTTCCCTGGCTGGAAACCACTATCACCCCCCATGGTGGCCACTCATTCACTCTTCAAGTGTCTTCTCAGCACCTCCTCCAGGTCAGGCTCTGTCTTGTGAGTTATGTAGCCTGAGGCATGGAGTCCAAATGGGGACATGCCCCATAAGCCAACTAGTGAGATAAAGCAGGATAACTGTGTCCACAATCAGCGCAGCAGGCCATGCAGCCCACAGCATGCAAGTGCCCCATATCCCCGGCTCCCCACAACTGTCGCACACCGTCCACCACAGCACAGCAGCATGCTGTATTATCACTGGGGGTAGTACAGAGTCAGTCTCCCCACCGGGCCCCAGCCCCGACCTTGCTGGAGGCAAGGGCTGGCCTCCGTGACCTCATTCCCCAGGCAGTTCACAGGGCCTGGCAGACAGCAGGCACTCAGTAATAGCAGTAATGACAGCCGAGTGCACAAAAGGGGCTCTGTAACTTACCCCTCACCCCCAAAGAGCCCCGATCCTTGAGGCCTGGCCCTCATTTAGCTCACCCTGAGTAGACTGACCTGCCTGAGCCATGGACCCCAGGACCCGGCACAGGAAAGTCCTGCTTTGCCAGATGACTTCCTCTCCCTGGCATCAAACGCAGACGCTTTTTCTTTAGGATTCAAATTACCCTGCAAGAAATCTAGTGGTGCCCTGCCTGAAAACAAAGTGGGCACAGGAGAGAGGGACAACCCTCCCTGTCCTTGAAAGGACAAATGTTTTCAGCCCCAGCCATTCACATTTTCTCTAGACAGAGCAGCTCTTTAAAGCTGAATCAAAACAGCCCTGGAGTGTGGATTTTATTCCCCACAGGCCATGGTTACCACAACAACTGTTTGTCCCCTTAGAATTCTTTCAAGAGTACAGCTGGTGTTTCCCTCCAGAATAAAACTAGAGAGAAGCCAGGGCACCAGGGACTAAGGGAAGGGTCCTGAAGGAAGGACGAGGGCTAGCCATGGCTGAGCAACATCTGGGCACACCGTCCCCTCACCTGCACCAAGCTCTGCCCTGGGGTCTCTGCAGATCTCCCAACACCTAACACAGAAACAGCCCTGCTGGATGAATGGCCAGACCCAGACAGGCAAGGGACTCGCTTCTCCTCCTAGCTAGCTGCTTAGGGTGGGGGGGAGGGGGGGGCGGAAGGGAGGCGGGGGCGGTAGGGACTGGAGGGGTATAGGGGTATTGGTGGTGTGGTGGGAGTTTGGGGTTATGTGAGGAGGTGTGGGGGACAGAATATGTATGGGGAGTATGTGATGGGTTTGGGTGAAGGGGTGTGCTACTGCGTGTGTGTTTGTGTGTGTATGCACTGGAGGTAGGCTGGGGCATGTTGGAATGTGCTACTGGGGACGTGTGGAGAGGTGTGAGTGTGGGTAGGGGGCTGGAGGTGGTAGCAGTGTGGACTGGGAGTATGTGGTGGTGTGGTGGGAGGTTGGGGGGTGTGTAAAGCAGAGTGGGTAGGGGCTTGAGTGTTGTGAGGGGCGTGTTGTGTGTGTGTGTGTGTGTGTGTCTGTGTGTGTGTCTGTGTGTGATGAGGTAGGTTGGGGTATGTGAGGGCATGCTGCTACAGATGTGGGTGTGGGTTGGGGGGAGGTATTCCTCAGTACCCCAAGATGGAACATGGGACACATCTTCCCCAGAAATGAACACTAACTGCATTTCAGTTCTGTATTACCACTCTCAGTACTACAGATCAACCACATCCTGGTCCAAATGCTGGGGGTCAACAAAAAGCCAACAACAACCATTTAAAACATAAAGCCAGAATTTGAGACAACTAATCTAAAAGCAACTGTTTGGGACAACTCACATTTATAGTCAGAACACCTCTGGTCAGTTGCTGCAGAACATGAACAGAACCTAGATGGCAGGGCAAGAGGGCAGCGTTGGGGGGCCTGACTCAGCGGGTCCTTGCCTCCCTGCGAGTCCATGATGAGGCCTCCCCCTGGTGGAGAAAGCTTAAGGGGCTCAAGGTCATGGGACACAGCAGCTCTCATACAGTACCTCCATGGGGCACCCGAGAAATGTCTGCATGCTTGGTTAAAAAGAAGTTTAAGAGCTGTTCCTGCCTATAAGGAGTTTACTTAGCGGCTTGTCTACTAAGGGGCCATCATGAACTAGGACTTAGTAACATTCAAAAAGATTTTTAGTTAGCATTAATATTAATATCACTACTACTATTACCAAGACTTTGTGGGAGGTTAGCTGCACAAACACTGCAGGCCAACCATTCACAAGGAAATAGTCTTCTTTCATAAAAGCAAATGACAAGTAATAAATAGTGCTGGGTCACTGATATCCATATGGGGGGAAAAAAAAGGAATCTTGACCCCTAACCTCAAATGATACCAAAATAAATAAGTTCCAGTTGGTTGGAGATCTAAATGTAAAAAAGGTAAAGCAGTACAACTTCTAGAATGTAACATAAGAGGATATCATCATGACCTAACACTAGGCAAAAATTTTCTTAAACAGGCCACTACAGGTATTAGGAAAAAATTGATCAATTGAACTACATTAAAATGAAGAACTTCTGTCCATCGAAGTAAGGAGCCCTGGTGGCAAAGTGGTTAAAGTGTTCGACCACTAACTGAAAGGTCGGTGGTTCGAAACCACCAGCAGCTCCGTGGGAGAAAGATGTGGCAGTCTGCTTCCGTAGAGATTTACAGCCTTGGAAACCCTATGGGGTTGCTATGAGTTGGAATCGGCTACCCAGCATGAGTTTGGTTTTCATCAAAAATGCAGTTAAAAAGTCAAAGCCTAGAATGTGAGAAGATAGTCAAAATTCACATAAAGAACAGAGAACTCATAGCTAGGATGCAATAAAGAACTCCTACAAATTAACAGAAAAAAGTCACACAATCCAATAAAAAAAGGGAAGGGGCAAAAGACTTGAACAGGCACTTTACATAAACATATGAAGATGTTCAACTTCATTAGTTAGCAAGGAAATGCAAATTTAAACCACAAAGGGATACTATGACATTCCCACCAGAAGGCCTAACGTGGAAGACTGACCATGCCAAGTGTTGGAGAGGAACTCTCATATGCTGCTGGTGTACGGAAAACTGTTTGGCAGTATCTACTCTATGTACCCCATGACCCAGCAATTCCACTCCTAGACATCTACCCAACAGAAATGTGCACTTATTTTCACCAAGTCATATGCAAGAATGGGGACAGCAGCACTATCCATAACAGCCCCAGTGTGAAAATTGAGAGCGGAATGGACAAACTAAAGTGTACTTAAACAATGGAATACTGTGCAGCAATGAGAACGAACCAACGCCACACTCAACAACTCACAAACATAATGAAGAATGGAAAAGGCCAGACAAAAGAGTACATATTACACTGCACGATTCCACATATATAAGGCTCGAAAGGAAGAAACACCAACCTACGTATGTATGGTGTTAGAAGTCCAGAGGGGTTACTCGTGGGGCTTGAGGGTTTGGAAAGGAGCAGGAGGGAGTTCTGGGATGCCGGCCCTGCCATGTTTCTTGATCTCAGTGACTGATTACATGGCTTTGTTAACTTTGTGAAAATTATTGAGCTGTTCAGTTACGACTTGTATACTTTTCTATCTGTAAATTATACTTCAATTAAAAATTTTTTTCTTTTAATGCCTCTAACAAAAAAACAAAAAACAAAAAACCAAACCCACTGCCATCCCATGTGTGTCAGAGTAGAACTGTGCTCCACAGGTCTCAATGGCTGTGATCTTACGGAATGGAGCCCTGGTGGCTAAGCACCTGGCTGCTAACAGAAAGGCTGGTGGTTCGAACCCACCGAGCGGCTCTGCAGGAGAAAGATCTGGTGAACTAATTCCGTAAAGATTACAGCCAAGAAAACCCTATGGGGCAGTTCTACTCTGTCACATGGTGCACTATGACCAGAAATCGACTTGATGTTACCTAACAACAACAACTATCTTACAGAAAGATCACTGGGTGGTGTAAACAGTTTGCACTCAACTATTAACCCAACTAAATGTTGGCAGTTCAAACCCACCCAGCGGCACCACGGAAGAAAGTTCTGGCAATCTGCTTCCATAAAGGGTTACAGCCAAAAATACCCGACAGTGAAGTAAAAATTCAGGAACAGTTAATGGTGATGGTTGAACAACATGATGAATGTTATAATTAAGGTCACTGAACTGTACACGTGAAAAATGCAGAAGTGGCAAATGTTTTCCTATCCATATTATTTACCAAAATAAAAAAAAAGAAAAGAAAACCCCATGAAGCAATTCTACTCTGTAACACATGAGGTTGCCATGAATCAGAACTGACTCAATCATGATAGGTTTGGTTTTGATTTTCAGTCATACAGAAGTATATTGCCAGGCCTTTCTTCTGTGGTGCTGCTGGGTAGATTCGAACTACTACAGAGTCATTAAAAACAAAAACATACACCCATTTAGGAACCAAAAATAAAAAAATTAAAATCTGAAGAGAGGACCAGTTCTGCCTAGGGGAACTGCAAGAAATAAGTACTCCAAAGAGAAAAATGTCTCAGGGTGCCCCAAGCACCCCCAAAACACCGCTACCTCACCTAGCCCCAGGACTTCAAATTGTATCTACACAAGCATCTATCCCCAGTCCAGAGACCTGCTGACATCTCTCTCCACTAAATGACTTCATAGTCATCTCAGGCTTAATGTGGCCAAAACCAGACTCTCAAATTTCTCCTTAAAACCACTCTCCTCCTGCATTTCCCCATCTCAGGGACAGGCACCATCACCCACCCAGCTCGCTCACCCCCAGAGCCCATCCACTAGGCCGTCCTATACCCCATCTGAGCACCACTGCCTCATATCTCCACATCCAGTGCTCAGGCTTCCACTGGCTCTCCATCGCCCTTAGAGTGAGGTGCCCCCAAGACCTCACTCTAATGTCCCCAGGCTCCCAGGTCCCTTCTACCCTCATCCCCCAAACACCCCCACTGTTCACTCTGCTCCTGCCACCGAGGGATTCTTTCTGCCCCTCAAACAAGCCAAGCTAACTCCTGCTTGCTTGGGATGCTCTTCCCTAAATCCCGGCGTCCCATGCCCCTCCATGGCTCAGCTCTCCCACCCAGAGGTCTCCCCAGCCCAGGGCAGCTGTGTAGCCCCACCCAAATTTGCACACTCCCACCCAGCACCCACTCCCACCCAGCACCCACTAGTTCCTGACATTATCTGCCCTGTTTACATGTGTACTGTCTACACCACCCCTCGCCCCACCATGGAAGTCTCTTGAGGCAGGGAGGCAGTCTCATTCATAGCTGTGCCCCCAGGGCCTGGCACGCAGCTGGTGCTCAATAAACCCTTGTTGGGTGAGGATGTGCAGCTAATGTCCCAGGGAAAGGAGCACTCTGCTTCCAATGAGAGAATTCTGGAAGTGATCAGAGATAGCCAGACAGATGCAGTCAGAATCATCTAGGGAACTTCAAAAATGCACAGATGTCTAGGCTCCATACCAATACCCCGACCGGAGATCTGGGGTGGGGCCAGAAAAAGAGATTACAAATTGCCTCCCCAGGAGATCCTGATGCACAGGTAGGCCTGAGAACCGCTGACTGATCCAATGCCTTGACTTCACAGATGAGGTAAGTCGAAGGCCTCAGAAGGGAGGACTCCTTCCAGTTTCAACAGATTCATCAACAAGTGTCTGCGTTAGGGGCCCCAAACCTCCCACCCACAAGGTCTCCCTCTCACTGCCTCCAAGACCTCAAGGTCTGGGCAGAGCCTGGGGAGAAGTCGCTCTTTAGGAATGAGCAAAGACTATACACTCATCTTGGCTATGGCTCTGCAAATCCACTTCCTTCTTAATCTAACACTTTGCACTAAAAACAGAAACAAAAAATTCCACCTTCAAAGAATCAGGACTAGGATGGGTAAAGCCAGGGAGCCAGGAGAATGTCCTGTTTGTTTCCCTTGGAACCAGGGTTAGCTCCAGCCACCGTCACCCAGAAGAAAGGGCTAAAGAACCACCCGGGCCTCTGCCCTCCTGAGACGGTTGGTGAGAAAGGACAGAAATCCACGTTTATAAAAGTCCCATGTACTAGACCTTGCACTAGACGCTTCACAGACATCACCTCTCTTCTAGTTACTGATGAGGTCGGACACTGTATCTCGATTTTACAGACAAGGATAGGGAGGTTCAGAGTTTCAAACGCTTGCGCCAGATTCCACAGATACGATCAACAGAAGTGAGGTTTAAACCAGATCTGTCTGGTTCCAAAGCCCATGCCCTCTCCACTATACCACACTGCCCCTACCAGGCAGCCTGAGTGTGGTTTTTATGTGTGATGGGGGCTGCTTGCTCCCCAGTACCCGCGGATGGGGAGGGGTACAGGGCCAGGGTCTGAGGGACAATCTACAGTGAGTAACATCCCAAAGCATCACTGCAGCGGGCTCTCCTTCAGTCCCGGTTTCCTGGTATATTCAATAAGGATGAACCAACTCCTACCTCAAAGGGCTGCTTTAGGGAGTGAGAGTGAACGAGTCCTGAGATCTTGCCACAAACTGCCATGCAAATGTTACGACTGCCAACCTGCAAGAGGCTATCAACACAGGAGACAGTGACCTCCTCAGGTAACGTGGCTACCAGGCTGCTGGGCATGAGGATGCAGTCACAGGGGGTCATGGAAAGAGGCAACTTCCTGAGGGGTGAGCAGGACATGAACAAGTGTAACTCCTTACCTAGTACAGTGGGCTCTTCTCCACTGCCCCTCCTCTCCCCACTCACTTGCTAGCCCTCTCTTCTGGCCGCCTCACTCCACACGGGCAGGGACCTTCCCTGGTGTGCCCAAGTCAGAAAGCACTAATGCGTTCTTCTGCCTTGTCATTGCTCTAACTCTCCACGCTGCACATCCCTTAAGTGAATGGATCACAACTACACCACTCCCAGTCTTCAGTACTGAACTGCACCGGGTGCACAAACAGGACCTCAATAAGCATCTGCTGGAGACACCAGCCCTGAAGACTGACAACTTCAGAGCCCTCTGCTCGAATGCCAGGCTTACAAGGGCTGATCTTATGGTCACCTGGGTCCTTCCCAGCTCTCAATCAATGAGAGTTCAGGTAAAGATGTGGTTTCTTATGAGTCAGGCTAGAGGAAGTAAGTCCTCCAGAGATACACTGTCCAATAAAGTGGCTGGTCAAATGCAAATTAATTAAAATTAAACAAAAATTAATAAAATGTCACACTGACTGCATTTCAAGGGCTCAAAAGTCACCTGTGGCTCACGGCTACCATATTAACACAGATTACAGAACACTGCCACCATCACACAGAGTTGTATTGCACAGCACTGCTCTACTCTCTAAAAACCTGCTGCCGTGGAGTCGATTCTGACTCATCGTGACCCTGGAGGACAGGGTTTCCAATGTTGTAATCTTTACATAAGCAGAATGCCACATCTTTCTCCCATGGAGCAGCTGGTAGGTTTGAACTGCTGACCTTTCTGTCAGCAACCAAGTACTTTAACCACTGCACCACCAGGGCTCCTCATTCTAGTCTCTTTGTTGTTGTTAGGTGCCATCGAGTCGGTTCCAACTCAGAGCAATCCTATGTATAACAGAAGAAAACAGTGCCCAGTCCTGCAGCATCCTCACAATCATTGCTATGTTTGAGCCCACTGTTGCAGCCACTGTGTCAATCCATCTCGTTGAGGGTCTTCCTCTTTTTTGCCGACCCTCTACTTTACCAAGCATGACGTCCTTCTCCAGGGACCACTCCTTCCTGATAGCATATCCAAAGTACGTGAGACAAAGTCTTGCCATCCTCACTTACTCCAAGACAGATTTATTCGTTCTTCTGGTAGTCCACGGTTTATTCAATATTCTTCACCTACACCATAATTCAAATGCATCAATTCTTCTTCAGTCTTCTTTATTCACTGTCCAGCTTTCGCCTGCATATGAGGTGACTGAAAATACTATAGCTTGGGTCAGGTGCACCTTAGTCCTCAAAGTGACGTCTTTTGTTAAACACTTTAAAGAGGTCTTCTGAAGCAAATTTACCCAATGCAATAATACATCACTTGGTTTCTTGACTGCTGCTTCCATGGGTGTTGACTGTGGATCTAGTCTCCAGGGCCAGGTGAAAAATAGGAAGTGCCACTGAACTTACAAACTGAGGGCTGGACCTCAGTCCCACAGTCCTCAAGGTCGCGCCCAACCCCTGAGGGGCTGGTCAGCCAGCCAACCAGCTTCCCTGCATTTCAAGGCAACAAAGGACAGCACAATCAAAGCCAAGTACTAGGGAAATCCAGCAGCCAAGGGGCAGGGTTTGTGCCAAGTTAATCAGCCAGCGTGAGGAGCCTCCACTGGCTGCTGAGGAAGAGGTCAAAGGAGAACGTAGTAGCCTCACACCGCCCTGCTGGACAGCACCACAGAGAGATGCCAGACAGCTTCATCCGTGAAGCCTTGAACTGCTCATCTACTCACCCAGACTGGAACTTCTGATGAGCATCAAGAAATAAGGTTCAAATACAATACAGAAATGTGTGCCCCAGTTGGCTGTCCTCCCAGCTGGAAACACTGGCTCCTGCAAAACCTGGCCACCAAAGCACCTAGTCCAGCACTTTCAGTACACACCCCTGCCCCTAACCACCACCAAGCACTTGCTGTCAAACCATCTGGAGCATCCCCCGCTGTTGCCACCATGCCCCTGAATGGTTCCACCTCTCAACAGTCTCCTTTCCAGCCTCCTCAACCCATCCACCACTGCCCCCATCCTCTATGGCTTAGTTCAAGTTCTGTTCTGTCTTTCCACAAAGCTTTCCCAGACGCAGCCTGGATATCCCAGGAAATGAACCCCAGTGATAAGAGTCTAATACTGTAGTCTTTCCACCTGTCAACCTGGGCCAGCTGACCTACAAGACACTCCTTCAGCCTGCTACCAGGTGTGTCCTGTACAGGACCCCAACCCCAGAATCTGACACGGGCTGGAATCCAGGAAACCATCCTTACTACTCCATGACCTTGGGCATCCCAGCTCCTCTGAACCTCTTGCCTTGCCCCCCTCACAAATCAGTCATGTCAGGTGGGCTGACTGACAAGGAAGTGTTCTGTAAAACTACAGAACTACCCAACTACAATGGAGTTTCACGCCGAATAACATACAGAAATACTGCAACCCTTAATCGTGAGTCCCTTCACCTGCCACAAGCTCAGAACTCCGATTCCTCCACAATATCATTAAGTTATGAGTCTATGATCTAGTGGGGAGAGGAAGGGAAGATAAGATGGTGAGGAAATCAGTCCCTGTTCAAAATCCTGAGTCCTCCAGCAAAATCATGCACACAGTAGGTACTTGATGAAGGAGCTGCCACTGAGTGTCAGGGGACGAGCAAGGAGCCACCCCTGAAGGGCAGTCACTAGTCACTCCCTACTGGCAGGTTCAGGCTGACAGCATGCTTGACTCTGCAGCCTGTTGTACAGGGGCTAGATTCTCACATCAAAGGACTGAAGTAAAACTGTGGAGCAACTTCCCCCGAGAAGAGACTCCTTGGGTCTTATCTGCCAGCAGCAGGCAGTCCATACTTCCTCTTCAACCTCACCACTTACAAGTCCCACAAGAAAAGTAACTCAAAAGCTTACACCCTTGACTGTCTTTCCTCCAGGCACTTATCCCATAAATGTGTCAGTAAAGAACTGTGGGGAATAAGGCTGCACCCAGGAAAGACCTGGGGATGTACTGTGTAAGGAGGAAGCCATGACCACCCTCCTCCCAATGGAAGAGATTTCATGTTATTAAAGCACCTTCAAAGCAGGCTCACAATAACTGAGGGAGAAGAGCCTACCGAGGGTGTGCAGTTCCAGCCCAGTTCTTCTTGGCTTGGCTGCACGACTCCAGAAGAGCCAACATGAGGTACAAGAAGGTCAAGGGCAGCCCTCTCACCCCTGATCTCATGGTGGGGCAGGATGACCACGTCTTGATGTCTCCTGGGGGACATCTCCTACTCATTGGGAAGGAAAGCCAGAATCAGGATCCAGAGGGCATTAAGGTGTGTTTATACGAGCAGCTTGGACTCAGGGCCTACAGTCTTTTTCCGCTATTGTTTTCCTGAGCAGGTTATCTACTGTCATAGTTATCTAGTGCTGCTATCACTGAAATACCCCAAATGGGTGACTTTAACAAACAGAAATTTACTTTCTAACAGTTAGGAGGCAAGAAGTCCAAATTCAGAGTGCCAGCTCTAGGGGAAGGCTTTTTTCTCTCTGTCGACTCTGAAAGAAGTTCCTTGTCTCTTTCAGGCTTCAGTTCCTTGGCAATCTTCATGTAGCTTGGCATCTACCTTCCCCCATCTCTGCTCCCTGGATTCCTTGCTTAATCTGCTCCTTTTGTCTCAAGAGATTGACTTAAAACACACTCTACACTAATACTGTCTTATTAACATAACCAAAAAAAACCCATTCCCAAATGGGATTATAACCACAGGTATAAGGGTTAGGATTTACAACACATATTTTGGGGGGACACAATTCAATCCATAACATCCACAAAACCCAAACGGTATCAAAAAGTATACAGTATATAGTAAAGTATTTTGCACCCCACTCCCACCCTGCATTAAGTAACCCAAGTCAGTGAACAAAGAACATGACCACCTGTTCTTGTGGTTCCTCTACGTTAAGACTTGCCTGGGACACCTCCTAGTCATGTGAACTTGGGCAAACCACTTAACGTTTATTGGGCTTGGTGCTTCCAGCTATAAAATAACAGAATAACCCTCATTCTTTCCTTTTCTCAGGGTTGTCATCAAGACCAGATAAGATAAACCAAGCAGACGGCATTATTTACCATGTTAAATCTGAAAACGTCACTCTCTTTAATAAAGAAAATTAAATCATTAGAGCTACACAGAGGAATGGGAGCGTCAGGTACCCCGTCTTCCTCTCCTTTCCTTTTCTCCCAGCACCATCTCCATCTAACACTCAAGACACAGGATTTTGCTTGACCATCTGTCTCCCCAGCTAAAAGGAAACACATTAGGGCATAAACTTGCGTGTTCTGCTCATTGTTGTGGCAGTGTCTGAATGCCTGGTACACAGTAGGTGCTCAGTATGAATTTCCAGTTCCAATAATGTCTCGAACTAAAAGCCAAATGCCACTTCACCAGCTGCCTCTGACTCACAGTTGACACCGCAGTCCGGAAACGATAAAGTCAACCAAAAATTCTAATTTCCTCTTTCTAACTAGGAGAAGGGCTAAACAGAATGGAAAAATCAGGAGCTCCTGGATAAGAGTGGCATGCTAGGAAAGGAAAATGTTTCCAATGGAGCAAAAAATGAGGCTTCAGGATAACTCCTGTTTCTTAAAGAGGGTGGAAGGAAACTCCAAGGGCCAGAGAGCTCTCAATTCCAAAGGAAAAGTACTGTGATTTCCAAACGCATACTTCAGAAATGAGTTCACAGCCAAGAGCTTTCTAATGCTAAAACTGTGAAGGCTCAACTCAATCAAAGTAACAACCAGGCCATACTTTCATCCCACTGAGAGAATCTGTTCTCCTGATGGCCCGGCAAATCCTCACCTTCCCATGGTAATGGGCCCTCAAGATGCTATCTTGCCCCGTTTTCAGACCACAAACCTAGACCCAGTAATCTGGGCCCTAGATCCAAGCAAAAACCTCAGGTGGATCAGCCACTGTTTGGAAGGCTGAGCTTGAGCTCCTCTGGGCCAGGCAGTTTGGGAGAACTGTCTGAGAGGGCAGACTGCTGCCAGAAAAAGTAAAAGCCAGCCTTCTCTATTACTTCCCCTTTCGCTTTCCCACAGGACACAGGACAGCCAAGCAGAAAAGAAAGTAGGGGCCAGACTCATCACCCTGATTTCGATAAGTGGAGCCACGGTTTTCCCCCACCCCCTGCAGGTCTAGGTATCTTATACTTCGTACTTTGTAGAGTCCAGAAGTTTTCACCCATCCAACAACAGCAGAAACCATCACTTCTGCCCTGCCTCGTCTCTACAGCCCTTTCACACAGATTATCCAGTTAGATCCCAAAATAAACTAGTGAGAATTAAAGTGTAAGGGCTGTTATACCGCACTGGAAGAGACGTGGAAAAACCAGGGCTCAGGGAGATGAAGCAATCTGCCCCAAGTCCCACAGCCCCAAGTAACAAGGAAAGGGTTTGCACACGGGAAACGAACTTCAGAGTTCTCCTCAATTAATTCTGAAAAATGAACAATGTAAAAATGGAATCAGATCATTTTCGTGTCAAACGAGAGCAAGGAAAAATGCTTCTGAATTTGGTAACTAGTAGCACTATGAGGCTTATCCCCAGAGAAGTAGCCTAGGAACGAAGTAAGCATCTTCCTCCTCCTTTCCCTGCGTCCACCTGACCTAGAGGTGAGTCTTTTCTTTTGGATTTCTGCATTCAACGACTCCAGCTGCACGTCCAGGGCACAGTCACTTGCCGCCCCATCAAGGCCCGATGGATGACCGGGAAGAGTCAGCTAGACCCTAACAATCGACATAGGGGTGAGAAGCCGGCCAGGGCACGGGGAAGGGGAAGATTCAGAGCGTTCAGGCTTGAACAAGTCACACCTAACTACCCGACGAGCACCTGAGACTGGAAGCAGCCCTAGATACACAACCGCGCAACACCAGGCAGGCTAGCTAAAGGAACCGGTCTCCGAGGACTGGGACGCGTTCACCACTGCCCCACCAGTTCCCGCGCATGCGCGACGGCCGCAGTAGCGCTAGAAGAGTCCTGCTCCGGCTTCCACCAACCTTGGTGGGCTGATGCTGATGCCCTGCGCATGCTCTAGCTGCTGGCGCATGCTCGACAGCTGCCTTTTGGCTAGTCGTCCACTGTTCTCCCGTCTCTGTTCCAGACCCCGAATACGGGCTGCTCCAACCACAGCCCTCACTCCTCATTCCTCACCTTGCGCCCAGTTTTCTCCCGTAGGGCCTTCAGCCGTTCCTTTCGCCGCAGCGCCTCTTCTTCTAGCCTGCCCACACCGGCCGCAGGCCCCGCCATCTTGCGGGCCAACCCCCTCCTCACTCGCCCTGCACCGCGCAGGCCCAAGGAGAGTCTCGCGGCCAATCCAGAGGCTAGACTGAGAAAGCAGGAAGTTCCGAAAACCAATCAATGATGAGTTACTATAGAAGGGCCCGCCCACTTCCTTCCAGGCAACTCACCTAGCGGGCGGGGACCGGCGAACAAAAAAAAAAAAGCTGAGGCTGGATTGGTCCAACGCAAATCAGCGAGAAAGCAACAAGTGGAATCAGCCCTGAGAGAAGGAGATTAGAGCGCATCGATCGCCCTGGTTTTGCCCAAAAAAAGCTCACTCGTCCTGGCCTCTTGGAATGCCCTTTGTCCATTTACCTGATTCTTCAAGGCTTGAATGCTTCCAAGAAGCCTTCCCTGGTCCTCCATCCCGATCTCAGCCCAATATGAGATCTGCCTCTTCCCCCCCCACCCCCAGTTGCCAGTGGCCTCCCGGACTCAACTACCCCAGTGCCCCCACGGTTCTCTGCATTCACTCTCAACTCAAGACAAAACCTGCACAGTGCTAGACCTAGCTAGATCGCTATTTCCCTCGAGCTCACAGGATGATGCCCTTCCACTACCACCCCCTGGAGACTCAAAGTACCCTGGGGTGTGGGGGAGTCAGTCTACCTCCCCTGGAGAAGGGCTAACCCCAACCTGGACCCAGAGAGTCTTTAGGCCCCAAGGAACCTTCCTGAGCTTAGAAAGAATTGGCTTGGCTTCAACTGGAACAGGCGGCCACAGGGTGCAAGGTTCCCTGGCAGGAGCTTCCAGGGTCTTCTTTCCTGCCTTAATCGGTGTGCGGAATAAAAGAGAGACAACTTTTGCAGGGGTGAAGGTGAAGGCTGAAGTCACAATATTCTGACAGCATGTCCAGGTTCCCAAAGCCATGCTCCCTCCCGTCCTCCAAGGCCATGCCCCTCTGACAGGGAACTATTCTGCATGTCCTCTCTTAGCTAGGCTGTTCTCTGCCTGGGGTGGTTCCTTCCCAGGCTGGCTGCAGGGAATACCACTACCCGCTTCCCAACTCCATTTCGAGGCTCCTGCGCCATAGACACTTCCCAGTCCAGTCTTCCTCCCTATCTCTTGACCTCACTAATCTGGGTCTGTTAGCACCTTCTTCCCCACCCCAGGGTGGTGAGCCCTGCCAGGGCCTGCGACACACATACCTGATGCTCAGGGAATATCAGCTCACAAGTAGGATGGGTGGGGCAGGAGAAAAGGCCAGACTGTGATGCTCAGGGAATATCAGCTCACAGGTAGGATGGGTGGGGCAGGAGAAAAGGCCAGACTGGAGCAGCTACCCAAGAAGCCAGGAGGACAGAACAGGAGGGAGATGGGAGCAGGCTCTGTCTTCTCTGGGGCCATCCAAGGTCTAGGGGGCTCCAGACTGGCCAATTCCTATGACAGTCTCTCTCAAGACCCTCAATCTTCCCCCCAGCACCAACAACGTATCTGGCCCCTGCCCAACCCTCGGGCCCCTTCACTCCGTGGTGGGACCTGCCTGGCACGAGGAAAGGGGCTCAGGGGTGATGGTGGCTTAGCCCGGCAGAGACAGTTGGTCAGGCCTCTGTCCCCAGCCCCACTGCTCAGGTGGTCATCATTTGACTTTTCTGGGCCTCAGTTTCTCCATCTGTAAAATATAAGAATGAGGTGCTCACTTCCTAAGGTTAAAGACAATGAAAAATGTGAAGCAAGTGGAAGGCAGATCTGGGGAGGCTTCCTGGAGAAGGTGACCAGTGGGGATGGTGTAGAGCTTCCCTGCTGGAAGGAGGCACTGATCCCCACCATAGCTCCTGAGGTACTTCAAGCTGGTCCTGCTGCTCTCTGACCATCCCCCCCACCCCCAATCCTGCTCCACAAACAATAGGAGCCCAGATGTGGCATTTCTTCCTGTAAAGCGCATAGAACAGCACCTGGAACGTGGTACGTGCTACATGTGGTCATCCTGGTTGTTGCTGCTATTATTACAAGTTGAAAGGTTGTGGCCATCCCCACATGGCCCGCAGACCCATCCCCCTACCCCGCCGCCTGTCCCTCACACGAACTTCAGCCAAGCTGGCTGTGTCCGAGGTAGATTCAGGCCAGGGCAAATCTGGAATTCCTGACCCCGAACCTCGTCCGCAAGGAACCGATTGACTGCTCCAGAGACATCGGTGGGGGCGGGGCTGCGGGGCGTCCTCCCATGCCTCCCAGGTCTCAGGCTCCTCCTCCCGCCTGGCTCCCCGCCCTTCGCACTGTCCTGGGAGAGGCGGGGCGGCGGCAGCGGCGGCTGTAGCGAAGTGCAGGAAGCCGGGCAGCTGCGGGCCGAGAGGAGGAGGAGGAGCAGCAAGCCCGGCGGGGGCCTGAGCCACGGACTTCCCCCAGTAGTACCGCGCCGCTCCGCCCAGGTGTGACGCCCTCCGCCCATGGGCCTGGCCCGGGGCAGCCGGCGGGCGGCGCGGAGGAGGCGGCGGCGGCAGGTGGCGCAAAGCGGCGCCAGAGCCGGGCCGGGCCATGGCCGCCTCGGAGAGGCTCTACGAGTTGTGGCTGCTGTACTACGCACAGGTGAGCCCGCCCCGCCCCGCGCCCGCTGTGTCCCCAGCTCCGAGTGCCCCGCGCCGCCGGGGCTGCCTATGTGAGCGCGCGCGCCAAGCGCGCTCCGGCTCCGCACACGTGTGCGCCCCTGGCCCGCCAGGTGCCTCTGACACTTAGACCTTGGGAACGACCCTCAGGTGAAGGCAGCGCAGCCTGAATTGTGCCCGAGGAAAGGGGCCTTGGGGGAACGGCCGGGCCCTTACCCTTTTATAGATGGGGATAGTGAGTCCAGGCGAGAACGAGAGACTGGCTGGGTCGGGAGGAGGAGGAAGGTCACAGTTTGCATTTGGGCTGCCCCTCCTCTGGGCTCGACCCCGCTGGGTGGTCGTAGGCGACACGTCTGCGAGTGGGCTGGAGGTCTGGGCAGGCAATGGGGAGGGGGAGTTCTACCCCAGATCTGACTAGACTCGCCCCAACCCTCCCTACCTGTGCGAATGAGTGGTGATAAGGGTGGCCCCACCCACCCTCATGCTGTGGATGGACCCGGGGCCCCACCAGGAGCCAGAAGAAAAGGTTTTACGGTAGATGTTTAGGGTAACGGGTTGGGGGTGAGGCCAGGAGGGATGTCTGAGAGGGAAAGAGTGAGGCCCATTCCTCCTGAACTCCCTACCCCTGTTTCAGAGACCACCTCAGGTGGCCTCAGAAGGTGAGGGGGCATGACTCTGACCCTTGTGTCCCCTCAGGACTGAGAACTTGATGTCCCCAAACTCTCTCACACACATGGACCTCCCCCCCCTTTCCTTCTCCACTCACAGCAAGGAGGGATCCCAGGGTCATGCCCCACCCCCAGCTTCACCCAGTACCAGCCTCCTTCCCTGCACCTGCCTGGCATCATGCTCCTGGCTCAGGTGTGCCCTGGGCACAATAGACCATTGTGTGTCCTTCATCTACTTGTCACTGGAGGGAAGTTCATGCTCAGACCAGCTGGCCCTTCATGAAGAAGCCAACCAATTGTCCCCCAGGGCTGTCCACCCGGTCTGGGGACCTAGAATCCAGGCCACAGGGGCCACAGGGGCCACAGGCTCTTTAGTTCACTCAGATTGTGAGAGGTCCAGGTCCCTGGCAGGAGGCAGTGCAGAGTACTCTTCACTGTGACCCAGGGCAAGCTCTTTGCACCTCTCAGCCTCTGCTTCGCTGTCTGTAAACTTGGCACAGCCCT
Source organism: Dugong dugon (assembly GCA_030035585.1). Classification (NCBI taxonomy): domain Eukaryota; kingdom Metazoa; phylum Chordata; class Mammalia; order Sirenia; family Dugongidae; genus Dugong; species Dugong dugon. The sequence continues at coordinate 20,449,034 of CM057481.1, read as the reverse complement.
GACCTCAGGGTCAGCCTGGACTTTGCAGAGGGGTAGCCAGTGTGCCTTGTCCAGGCCAGACCAGAAAAGGCACCTGTTCCCCTGGCCCCCTCACCAGCCTCTCTGTCTCCATTGTTGGTCCCTGTAAAGGAGTAAAGGGTCCTCAAGGAAACCTGCCCTGGCCCTCCTGCCTCTGATTGCCCCTGTGACCATAGGCAGGTCCTTGGGCCTTGTTTCTTCACCTGGAACCAGGTGAAGGGAGGTTGAGCCAGATGATGAGTCTGAGGAATGGATGTTAGTAGTGTGCCTTCAGACTGGGTGGCAGACTGCAGGCGGGGAGGGATGTCTCCTTCCAGCATGGTTGCCTGCTGCTGCCCTTTCTAGCTGAGCTCTGCCTCTGGTCAGCACCTCTACCCCCTCGGGAGGTGCTTAGCGCTAATACCTGTGCTGGTGTCCCCCTCCCAGCTCCTCATCTCACGGGGCATGTTTGGGGCACAGACTGGCTGGTTGTGGCCTTGGAAGCCTGCGCAGGCAGGGGACAGCCTGGGCCCAGGCAAACAAATCCAGGATGTGAGTGCAAACCCGGGAGCTGGGTGGGGCCAGGCTGCCTGGAGAGAGGAAGCTCAGGCCAGCCTCCCAGCACTGCCTTCCTGCCCTCCTGGTCCTGCTCCTGGAATATCATGACCACCCCTCTATGCTGGGCTTCTTGGGAGGGATGGCTCTTGAGCCCCAATAGGGACCCATGGGCAGGGGAGACAGAGTAAAGTAAGGGGTGGAACTGATAAAGGGTGTTAAGAGACCTGAGCAGGCCAAATGCCCAGCCAGGCAGCCAGAAGGCTCCCCCAGCACCTGCACCCCTCCCTTCAGCGGTGAGAGCTGACATCAGCCGGCAAACCTGTTTCCCCAGTTATGGGTCTGGGAGGGCGGGGACCCCAGGGAGTACTCCCCCCTTACTGCCCTTCCTCTCCCTTCATGGACCCCATGTTCAGACCCGCCCACCCCTGCCCCACCTAGCCCTGCTCTGTGGGGGGGCACAGGTGAGGCTGGGGACTGTGGGTGGCTACTAAGGGAGGGAGAAGGGAAGGGCTGGAGTGCCCCTGGACATCACTGTACCCGATCTCCTCGGGGCCCTGGTGGGGAAACCAAGGCAGGAACGTACAAAGGTGGTTGGATGAGTTTTGGACAGAGGCAGGCGGAACTCCAGCTGAGCCTCCATCGCGTGTTCCCTTATCCAGGAAAGGCTTAGTCCTGTGGCAGGTAGCTTCAGGCAGGTCTCCACCCTGGGACAGCAGTGTTGTTTCCTCTGCTTGGAGCTTTCTTTTGCCCATTCAAGGATGTCCTCCTTCCCTGTCTACCCCACACCCTAGTTAGGCGCCAGATCTGGCATGCCCCCATGTGAACCCTCACTATATTTGCCACTCCGCTGTTCCAGGCACCTTGCATTTAGCAGGTGCTTCTTGGGTACTGCTGAATGACGGGATTGAGGAGACGGGCCCCAGGGTGGTGAACAGTCAGAGAAGTGACCCAGAGGAGGCTGAGGGGACAGGAACAGCAACAGCAGTGGGATAGACCAGGGGCAAATTGTCAGGAGCTGGGAGGTAGGGGAGGGGGAGAGGTAGCCAAGCCAAGGACTTCCTCAGGGAGGGTGTGATGGAAGCAGGGCTTAGGAGGGGGGTGGGAAGATAAGGGGACTGAGGACAGCACTAGACAGACTGGCAGTTGGGCAGCATGTAAAAGTTATACAAAATAGCATGCAAATGAGTGGCCCCTTTTCAGGCTAGAGCTGTGGTGTTGCTCAGCAGCCCCCCAGTGAAAAGGGGGGCTGAAAGACATTCAGTGTCACAAAGGTCAGAGCAGGACCGGCACTCAGGTTACAGGTGGGGAGCCCAGGTCAAACTCACCCACCTCTCCAAGTATGCCATTGAGGACTTAAGGGTTCCAAGGAGGTCAGATCAGAGCTGGTGTTGACCTTGCATCTTCCCACCCCACCCATAGTCCCTCCCCCCGACCACTGAACTCTGCTGTCTCGTAGAAACTTGGCCAGGCCTTCTGCCCCCTCTGGGACATTAGCTGGGTCGTGTTCCTTCCTAGGCCTCAATTTACCCTCTTGGAATGGGGATAAGGAAGGTGGAATAGCCTCCTGGGTGCTTACCACCTCAGAGGAGTAGTTCGGGGTTTCTGCCTCCCTGTCTTCATTACCAAGGCAACTGAAGGGGGTGGGACCAAGGTGATGGGGTGATTAGCATAGAGCCCAGGGTTGGGGCAGGGGTTAGTAATCCCTGGTGTTGTTATGGCAACTGGGGAGCTGATAGGGAAGTGTAGGGTACCCATGGAAACAGGTTGGTTACTATGGGGACCCTGGAAGGAAATCCCAGTTTGCATAGTAATAGGACAAGGGGAGGCTTAAGTCCTGGAGATTGTTATGGAGACCAGGAGGTCCAACCCTTTCAAAACCCTCTCACCGGAGAGACTGACCTAGCCACCTGGGCACTCCGACCACTATCCTCAATTGTCCCTCCCCCTGGCCCCATCTTCCGGCCTCATCCTACAGCTGGTGGTCCTTCAGGTCTGACCTCCAGTCCTCCTGACATAGCCAGAAGCCACCTTTGGTTTGACATTGCCTTTCCCCTCCTGATGCTGAGTGGGGAGGCCCCCAAGCCTGGGAGAGGCTATCCAGAACAGACCCTGCCCCACTGTGTCCCATTTCTGCCTGCCTCTCCCCAGAGATGGGGAACTCACTACCACCTAGGCAGCTCTGACTGGTAGGAGTCACCCACCATTGAGCTACGTCTACTCTCCCTACCCCAGAGCCCACCAAAATATTCTGCTTCCCCTGCCTAGAACAGCCAGCTGGGGAGTGGCCCGGGAGTGGCCTATGAGCCAAGGTCTGCCACTAACCTGTCATTCACAGAGGTGGGTGGGGAGGAGAATGCCAAGGGCTTGGGAAGGTGAGAACACCTGGATTTGGGGGTGGAACGCCCTCTCTCCTTGCCTTTACCAAATGCTAGGTGGGTGTAGCTCAGCCTTTCCCATTAAGCAAAAAGGAGTGGTTTTCAAGAGGCAGCTGAGGCGGAAAGAGGCTCTCAAGGGTTAGAATTGGGACTGGACTCCAGAACCACTGATGACACTCAACCACTAAGGGCCCCTGGGCACCAGACAGGGGTGGGTCCTGGGAGAGGTGCTGGTCCTTGATGGAGTATTTAGGCAGAGCAAACATGGAGAGCAAAGCAGATGCAGGCTTGGGGGACATGGGGGAGGCAGTGAGTAGTGCCCTTGGGCTGGGGCATCCAATGGGTTTGGTAGGATGCCAAGGCTGGAGATGAGGTGGAGGCCCTATCTCCCTGGCAGATAGCCCCCCACCCCCACCACAGCCATCTGCCCTCAAGTTTTCTGGGTTACCTCAGAATTCTGAGAAAGTGGCACTTCCATGCCAGGGACTGTTCAGGCCTAACCTGCCTTTCGGAGCCCCACCCCTCCTCCCCTCGGTGCTCTCTGAGTGCCCTCAGGGCTGGTTGGGTATGGTTGTAGGATCCCTGCGAGGATGGCTATGAGACCCTTCCCAGGGACACCAACAAGCCAACCCTCGTTCCTACAATCATCTCCCCGGCCGCTGGGCCTGGACAGCACTTACTGGTGGGTCCAAGAGCCCTGAGGAGGGCATGGCATGTGTAGCTGCTCTTGATCTGCCCTCAGGAATGATGGGGTGGGGTCGGACCCGGCCTAGTCGGGTTGGGGCGAGGGCTGGGTCAGCCCTGCCAACGGCAGGCGAGGGAGGAGCCAGCACGGGCAGAGAGTGGCACAGGGAGCCTGAGCACCACAGCCACTCCTATCCTGCTCCGCACTCTGCATGCAGCACGTTCATCATGCTCAAGGCCCCCTGCCCCTGCAGGGGCTCCTGTACTCCTCCACACTGCAGCCTCAAGCCACCAGGTCCAGGTCAGAGCTGGCCTGAGGTGTCCCAGGGAGAAGAGGTGAGACCCGTGGAGGTGGGACAGCCAGCTACCCTCATGCCCCCCCAGTGCTGTGCTTTACAGACCCCTCAGGCCCCCTCCAGAGCTCAGGACAGCTGCCTTGATTGCCCCACTCTTGAATCCAGCCCAGCTCAAACCTGCTGGAAGTTTGCAGGACTGGACTGGTTTGGGCTGTGGCTCTAGGGAAGGAAAGTGGGAGTGTGCAGAGTCTAAGGGACCCACCTAGGTCTAGGAGGGCTGGACCAAGGGGCTGGCCACCAGGCATGTAGGGTGGGAGGTTCCTGCGTAAGTACTGAAAGCCCAAGCCACAGAAGGCACTGGGGATGGGGTGGGCAGAGGCCCGGACAGGAGGCCTAAATCAGAGATAGGATGGGTGGAAAGGCTGGAAAACCACGCACAGGTTAGACTGGGGGCCTCGAATGCCACAATCAGCACCTGGGCCTTTATCCCCAGGTGAGGGTGGAGGAGAACATGGCCAGATTTGGGCTTTCAGATGTTCAGCTGAGCTATAGCAGGCAAAAATAAACTACATTTCGGGGAATTATGGGTGAGTTATGATTGTGACTTGAATGGGGATGGTTTTGGTGTAGAAGAGGGAAGGATGGAGTTGGGACATCCTTGAAGGTAGATAGCGGTCTGTTGGGTCACTGAGGCAGGGGTCAGAGGTCACATGGTCAGCTTGAACTTGCTGGTCAGCAGCCATGAGTGGTTCTGGCCTGAAAGAAATGCCTGGTCTTCAGTAGCCTCAAACGTGTAGTTGAAGCTGTGGTAGAGGATGAGCCATCTCCTCTGTGGCCTCCATTTCTCCATCTGTAATGGGAGGGGCTCAGAAGAAAAAGTCCAGGAGTCCTGGCCAGCTCTGGCCTTTCAGGGTCTGAGCATTTTTTTTTCCTTGCTGGTTGGTGGGGAGGTGAGTTATGGACAGGTGAGCAGGAAGGTTGGTAGTAGCAGAGGGTGGAGAGGTCGACAAAGGTGACAGACATCTCAGTGGTGTCGACTGGCACCTTGGTGGTCCCAGTTCCTCTCTGGGTTACCTGGGCCTCAGATCTGTGCCAAAATGCACATGAAAAAAAACCCGGTCACGGGCTGGAGGACTGCTCTGCCCAGGTTTCTCATGGGCCTGGCTCAAGTCTGCTGGGGTCAACCCCCTCCCCTGGGGCCCATTCAGGCCTGGCCCTGAGGTCTGGACCCATAGGAGGCAAAAATTAGCCATTCATCCAAAGGTAGTTCTGGACAGGGCTTCAAACTGATTTCTTCTGGTTCAAACTCCAACTGAGAATTTGCATTTCTAACAAGTTCCCAGGAAGTTACACAGAAGAATCACTCAAGGACCTTGTTAAAATATAGATTCTGATTCAGTATATCTGGGGTGGAAACACAAATTCTCAGCAGGGAACTTGTTAGAAATGCAAAGTTCTCAGCAAGAGTTCAGACCAGACTGAAGCCCTGATTCTGGAGACCCTTGGGTGTGTGAGTTCATGGCACCTGGGGAGCAGCCTCATACCACCGGGTGCTGACTGTGATGTGTTTCTTGCTGCTTCACCCTTCTCCAGCCTACACCCTGCCCCACCTCTCTGGCCCTGGGAAAGAAAGTTGCCCTCTGGTGGGGTCTCTAGATGGCACCAACACTGCGTTTGGAAGGAAAGAGGGAGGAGTTCATGTCCAGGCCACGACCCACCCCCATGCCCTGGGAAGGACTTAGGAGTTTGGGCTGATGAGGGCCAGGCTAGGACTTACGCAGCTGTGTGTATGTCCCTGAGCAAAGAGACAGACGGACAGTGCCCCAGGTCAGACAGCTGCAGATGCCTGAATGAAAGGCACTATGGCAGCAGGGGTCAGAACCCCTCCCTAGATAGGCCCCACCCCTGACCTCCAGGCCCCGCCCTCCAGCGTATACGATTGGTCTCTGGCCTGCAAGCCCCACCTTTCTTGCCATAGCCCCGCCCCTCCAAATCCAGGCCACACCCCCGGTGCAGCCTCCTGCAGCCTCCCTTGCTGAGCCCTGGGTGCCCCAGCAGCCCCCCCACATCCCTGCGGTCTGCCGGGAGGAAGCGGCCCCCCGCCCCCACCATGACTCTGCGCTTCCTGCCTGGGCCCGGGGCGGGAGGGGACGTTTCCCGTTTGCACCAAAGCACCAAAGTTTCCCTGACGGTGTCCACACTTGGGCTCAGTCACTGTCTCTCTTGCCCATGGAACCAGCTCTGGGGCCGGGGGTCCAGGTAACCGGCGAGGGTGGGCGGAGGTTCCTGGGGTGAGGCAGGGCGTTCTGCCGGGATGCCAGGCCTGTACGTGTATACGTGTGCATGGAGGAATGTGCGTGTGCATGGGTCTGCCTCTCCAGCGGTGCACATGCGTGCTGGGATGCGCAGTCAAGGAAGGTTTCCTGGAGGCTGCGGCTGCTGAACTGGGAGATGGTGCAGGCTAGGGCCGAACCCAAGACTTTGTGTAGGGTGTGGCTGGTGCGTGGGAGAACTAATTCAGCTCCAGCACCAGTGTCAGCCACAGCCACACCCCAGGCCAGTGCACACTTGGGCACCTCCCCTACCCATGTCAGGCCTTCCTGGGTCCCCAGGGGTTAGGGAGGTGGGCTTGGAGACTGAGAAGAGTGATGAGGGGCCTGGAATGAGTGACCATTATGTCCTGAAATCCCCTGATGCTGGCCTTCCAAGTTCCTGTCCTCCCTCCTCCCCCACCCACTCCTCACTCCCCCTCTCTCCCGGCCCTGTACCCTAATCCCTATCTGTTCCCTGTGCCACCCTCCATTCACTCTCTGCCTCTGTCCTCTGCACCCCTTCTGCCCCTCACCACTGTTCCCGTAACTCCTTTGCCTGCAGAAGGACCTGGGCTACCTGCAGCAGTGGGTGAAGGCCTTTGTGGGTTCCTTTGAGAAGAGCATCTCACTGTCCTCGCTGGAGCCACGCAGGTGAGGCTGGAGCTGCACAGAGGGCAGAGCCAGGGCAGGGAGATTGGGGGGTTCATGCCCCAGTGACCCCACTCTCTGCAGGCCCGAGGAGGCAGGTGCTGAGATACCGCTACTGCCCCTGGATGCCCTGCACGTGCTGGCCAAGCAGCTGGACCAGGGGGACCTGGAGCAGGCCCTGCTGCTGCTCAAGCTCTTTATCATCCTCTGCAGGTGGGCCCCTGGTGTCCACAGGCGGGGGGAGGGGGGGCACGTGGAACCACGGGCCAGAGGGAATGGGGGGATGGCACAGCACTTTGACCTCTGCCACCATCACTCTTCCAGGAACCTAGAGAATGTAGAAGCAGGCTGGGGCCAGGTGCTGGTGCCCCGGGTGCTGGCACTGCTGACCGGGTTGGTGGCCAAGGTGAGGGGGCTCCACCTTGGGGTAGGGGGGGCAGGTGGTAGCCACAGCTAGGCTAACTCCCTCTCCACTCTCTCTCCCACGACTGACCACAGTTGAAGGGACCAGCACCATCGCAGGAGGACCATGGGCCCCGTCTGGAGAGTGTGGCCCTGCATGCTCTGCTCCTCTGTGAGGGACTCTTTGACCCCTACCAGACCTGGCGACGCCAGCACAGCGGGTGAGACCCAGCCCACTGGCAGGGGACAGGGAGGAGGCTGGAGAGAGCATGGCTGTGGGGGAAGGGCGAGGGCAAAGGTGTGGAGGTGGGCTGGGCCTGTGTGCCGGCCTGTGAGGGGAGGAGGACAGAGAAGGGGAGAAGGGGTGAGCCCAGGCTGGTGGATCATCAGTGCTTGGCCTCACCCACCCCTGCCCACCCTTATTACCTAGGGAAGTCATCAGCTCCAAGGAGAAGAGCAAATACAAGTTCCCTCCTGCTGTTCTGCCCCCTGAATTCAGCGCCTTCTTCCAAGGTCAGGCCCCACCCCTGGCCCCAGACCCGGGCCCCTTCCTGCAGTTCCCTAACACTTGCAAGACCTGACCAGAACAATGGTGGCTGCACACAGGGCTAGAGTCACAGGGATTTGAGTGAGCGCCCCAAGGCCAAGTACGGGGGCAGAGAGGAGGTTAAGGGCATGACTGGGCAAAACGAATAATTCCTTTCCTCATCTGGAATGAGGGCCTCCCATCAGGTGGGAGGGGGTATCCTCCCCGTCCCTCTTGGGCAGCCTTGATTTCTCATCCGCTTTTCTCCCATCTCCTGGATCCTTTCAGCACCTTGTGCCCCGCCTTGATCTGGACCATCTTAGAACTCCCTGTTCACTCCCTCTGCCCCTGTAGCCTCCACCCAGTTTTCACCCCTCCCCAGGCCAATGTCTACACATGATGTCTCCACCTCCTGCCCCCTCACTCCCACTTGATCTTGAGGAGTCGACCTCCAGGACATCTCTGACCACCTGTTCTCCCTGGTGACCCTCTTCTCCTAGGTCGCTGGAGGCATCTCCCCTCCTGGAACTGTTGGTCCCACTCCAGATACTTAGTAGCTCCAGGAGCAGCACAGAGACACTGAGACACTTCATATCTCAATGGGCCACCACCTTCCCACCTTCCCATAGTCATGCCTGCCTGCACCCAAGCGACATCCTGCCCTGAGCCCACCTCAAGTCCTGGTCCCACTTTGAGCTCCTGGCCTCCATTCTCCCCACAGCTTGTGTACTCTTCTTAAAACAAACTAGATTTTCTTACACCTGCTTTAAACCCCTCGATGGTGGCCCGTTGCCCTCAGGATCAAATCCTTCTCCTCCCCACAGCCTTCCTCTCTAGCCCCACTTATTCCGTGCTCCCCAGCCATGTTCCCATCCTCTCCTCTCATTCCTAGAAAGCAACAAGCTCTCCCACTTCAGGGTCTTTGCCCAAACATTCCTTCTCCCTTCACAGACCTCACCTCAAAAGCCTTGTTCCCAGGGAGACACCTACCCATCCCATCTGAACCGAGCCACCCCTGCTCCTGATTCCCCCAACAGCCCCCATGTGACCCAGGGTTGGTCCCTTCTGTTGTCCTGGTTTCAGTCCTGTCCAGCTTTGCTGGCACCAGGCCACGTGGCCTTCCCATATATGAATCTGTGAAAGCCCCTAGAAGTCCCCGGCGTGGGCGCAGGAGGGGGAGGGAGGCCATCTGCATAGTAGATACAGCAGGGTCCCCACAGCAGGGTGGGGGGGGGGGGGAGGAGGGCAAGTGGGGGCTCCAACCGTCACAGGGGCAGAGGGAGCAGATTTGCATCTGAGAAACTAAACCCTGGGTCACTGTGGGGAAGCACAGGATGTGCTCACCCTGGGCCCCCCTTCCCACTTTGGGGCTTAAGGATCTGAGGAGCTGGCTAGCCCCTCAAGGCAAGACCACATCCGCCCGAGGCTCCCCAGAGAAGGGCCATGTCCCCCTCAGACTCCCCAGCATAGCGCCATGACTCCTTAGACCCCCGCACGGTGGGACCATGGCCCCTCAGACCTCCCAGGGCGGAGCCAGGTCTCTTCCTCAGATTGGGTCTCCCATCCCTAATATGTCTCGTCCCCCCACCTAGGGCACCCACTTCCTGTGCAGCCCCCTGGTCCACACCCCAGCCACCTTGATGACATAGTCCTTCCCTGCCCTCCCCCCACCCAGAGAGCCTGCAGGATGCAGATCGTCTGCCTCCCGTGCTGCTGCTGCGTCTCATCCACCTCTTTGGCGCCGTCCTTGCAGGAGGGAAGGTAGGCTGGGATGTGAGCCTGTGGGGTAGAGGGCAGGCACCTCAGGCTCTCTCAGTTGGGTGAGTGCCGCACTCCCACTGCCCCACTCTGTTCATGCCTGCAGGAGAATGGGCAGATGGCTGTGAGCGCTGGTTCTGTGCAGGGCCTGCTGGGTGTCGTGCGGCGTTGGGGCCGTGAGCCTGCCCAGGACCCCCGCCTAGTGTCACTGGCACTAGAGGCACTGGTGGGTGCAGTACACGTCCTGCACACCAGCCGCGCACCCCCCCGCGGGCCAGAGCTCCGTGCCCTGCTTGAGGGTTACTTCCACATCCTTAATGCCGACTGGCCGACTGGTCCAAGCCCAGGCCCTGAGGAGACACTTGTCAGTCTGCGGGTCAGCATGCTTGGTGGGTGTGCACTCCTGGGCTGTTGGGGTGGGGGCACCAGGAGAAGAAGGCTCATGTGAAGATGGAAAGGCTGGACTGGGCAGCCTGGGGAAGAAGGTTTTGGGCTGCCTGGAGGTGCTCGGGGGGCATTGGGCAGGACTGACCCTTGACCCCTCCACAGATGCCATCCCCATGATGCTGGCATGCAAGGACCGGCCAGTGCTGCAAGCCACCTTCCTCAGCAACAACTGCTTTGAACACCTCACTCGCCTTGTCCAGAACAGCAAGGTAGGCAGGGCCCAGGCAGAGGGTGGAGGGCATAGAGCCAGAGGCTGGGGAAGCATGCCTAGGTACCCAGCTGAGTGCACATGGGCTGGTCCCAGCTGGGATTTCGTGGCCAGTGAGGTTACCTAGAGTTCAGTGGGAGGGCTGGGGCATAGATGAGGGCCTGTCTCCTAGTGCTTCTATAGGGGCTGGGCCTGGGGCTCAGGACGGCTCTGTCCCCTATGGGACGGCGTGGTGTGGAAGGATAGGGGTTGCCCTGGCACTTGTTTCCCTTTCCCCAGCCCAAGTACAGGGCCAGGAGGGCCCAGCTGCTTTTGGATGCATGGCCCACTCCCCCGCACTCATCTGCCCCCTGACTCCACCTGTATGAGCAGGGCGTGGGTGGCTCAGCTTCCCTACTCTTCCCTAGTGTCTGGTGGGGCACTTGGCCTGGGGATCAGGGCTCACACTTCCATCTGGGGCACAGCCCTGGCAGCTGCCCCCGTCCTGCTCTAACCCTACCCCTCCCCATCTCCCTCCTCTTCTCTCTCCTCTGCCCCTCCACCCTGTGCCCCCCCCCACCCCCGCCACAGCTGTATGTGCAGGCCCAGGTGCCCCCTGAGGGGGACAGTGACCTGGCTACCCGGTTACTGACTGAGCCCGATGTCCAGAAGGTACCGCCCTGGGGCTGGCCAGCTCAGGCACCCACCTCCCTGGGGCACCCACCCCCTGCAGCTCCTTGCTGAGCCTTCCTTGCACTATAGCAGGGGGGTGAGCAGATGTGGGTAAGGCCTGCTGTGGCCTAGCAATAGGGGTGGGTGCCCCATGCTGTCTCACCCTCCTTCCAAGTCCCCATCCTAGGGAACGTGGCACAAGGTGGTCTGTGCCCGCCTGATGCTCTTATTGGGAGCTGGGGTTTGGCTGCACCAGCCTGGCAGGAACCTTCGAAACTTTTAACCGCCTTTTCTCAGGTGGAAAAACTGAAGCCCAGATACTCAGGAATTTGGCTGCAGTCTTCCACAGAGAAGGGTGTCTTTCTGTGGCTCCTTGCACCTTAAGCAGGTCACTGGGAGCCCCCTGTCCCCTTGGATGTGCTCCCTCCTCACCTTGCACTAGGGCTGTAGGAGGCTGTAGGGTGACAGTGTGGGGGCCCCACATGGGCACTGTCTCTCTGTGGTGGCTCAATTCCCCGGCCCTGACCTCCAGAGCCCTTGCCCTGGTCTTGTCTCCATGACAGCACCACATACCCACTGCACTTGACCATTTTCTGAGAGCCTGCATGTCTTCAGTCGTGTTCAAAGCAGGCAGGGGAGGGGCAACCCCACTCGCTCTTACAGATGAGAAACTAAGGCCTGGAGGGAGGAAGAAGGTTACCTAAGGGCACTTGGAGAGTTGGGCCAAACTGGGACCAAAGGCTCCATGGGGCTAAAGCATGGCCCAGCACCTGCTGACAGACGCCCCAAGCTCTCGTGACCCCTCATCCTTCAGTGTGGGCCAGTGAGCAGCATGCCTTGCTGCCAGGCTCAGCCAGAGTGAGCCTAAGTGTCCCCACCTGGATCTAGGGAGCATGGGGCAGGGTAGACTCAAAGGTTTCGAAGGTTCTTCTGGTTCTAACATCCTGTGATTGATTGTCCCTAAATCCCCTGATCCCTGTCAATCATCACGGGTGATAGGGCACTCGCTGGCCTGCCTGCACTGCACGTGTGTGTATACCTTGGGGGGTGGGGGGGAATGGGTGGGGACTGGGACCCATAAGCCCACCAGAAAGTGGTGGGGCAGGATGGACCTGCAATCAGAGTGTTCTCTGTCCATCTGCCTTCTCAAGACCTTTCCCCAGCCTTGGTTTCTTCTCTGGCCTCTTTGTCAGAGTGGGCCTTGCGGAGCTGCCTACAAAGGACCCTGGCCCAGGGTGAGGGTCACAGCAGTCGGGGTGAGGAGCAGAAGGCCTGGTGCCAAAACAGGGTTGCTGATCCACTCCTGCACCCCTGGTCCCCCAGCTCAGCTGCCTGCCTGGGGCCTGCATTCCTGTCTCTGTACCCCTTTTCCTGAAGGAAGCTGCCAGGAGCCACATCCTGGCCTTTCCTAACCACCCGTCCCCACCCCAAGGTCCTGAACCAGGACACAGATGCCATTGCAGTCCACGTCATCCGGGTGCTGACCTGCATCATGAGCGGCTCCCCCTCAGCCAAGGTGAGAACACTGTGGTCTGGATGTGCTGGGGGCGGGTGGAAGTGAAGCTGACCTTATGTCCCTAGAACTGACCTGGTGGGGCTATGAACCCTGTTCCCTGAAGCAGAGCAAGTGACCATGCTGCCCTCTAGGGGGCAGCTCAGCCCACTGGGCGGGCATGCTCGCCAGTCAGTCCTGGGCATTGGGTAGCCTGGGTCAGGGCTGGGTGAGGGGACACTTGGGGGCTGACCACTGTCTGCAGCCTTCTGAGGGGCCCCTGCTAGCACTGAGACTCAGAGGCAGAGCCTGGTGAGGGGTCCCTGAAAGACAAGACCTCCTCCAGTGTTCCACGCAGTGTGAGTTTGCTGTGGGGCCCGCAGACAGTGGTACCCACCTGATGCTCACTCTTGCCCCCACAACCCTGTGCAGGAGGTGTTTAAGGAGCGCATTGGCTACCCTCACCTGCAGGAGGTTCTGCAGAGCCACGGCCCCCCCACCCATCGGCTACTGCAAGAGCTGCTCAACATGGTGAGGGCGGGGCTGGGGGGCCAGGGTCCCCAGGGTGGCCAGTCTGGCTGTGGTAGGCACCAGGGCCCGCACAGAAGGGGAGCTGTCCACCTTAGGGGGCTGTGCTGACTGTGGCCAGTACCAAGTGTGACCCATGGCCCGACCACACGTGTCAGTCTCATTGGGGTGAGGACTGTGGGCCGTGTGGGGCCCTGGAAGCCGCTGCATCTTTCCAAGCCCCAGGGTCATCCTGGAGACATGCAGTTGGGGTTAAGCCGAGGCCTGGGGTGGGGGAGGTCAATAGTGCCGAGGGACTGTGGTTAGCAGTGACGGTCATCCATGATCCATGTGCTCCTCTTTCCTGAGGCTCAAACACCAGCTGTGAGCGGGATGGGGTGGTGCTTTCTCGTGCTGTAGGCAAGTAAACCGAGGCAGGAAGTCCCACTGTTGGCAGGGTGGCCTGTGCTGTGCCACAGTTGCCCAGGGACTGTCACATTCCCTCCACCCACAGGCTGTGGAGGGTGACCACAGCACATGCCCGCCACCACCGATCCGCAATGAGCAGCCGGTGCTGGTGCTGATGCGGTGGCTGCCATCACTGCCTACAGCCGAGCTGCGGTTCTTCCTAGCACAGTGCCTCTGGTGGCTCTGCAACAGCTGCCCTGCCAGCCGTGCCACCTGCGTACAGGCGGGCCTGGTGGGCTGCCTGCTGGAGACTCTCAGCACGGGGCACGCCCTGGGGGCCCGCTGCCAGGAGCAGCTGCTGGCACTTCTGCAAGCGCTGGGCAGTGTGTCACTGAGGCCCTTGGAGCTGCGTCGCCTGCTGCGGCCCCCACCAGGGCTGGACTCAGGGCCAGGTGGAGCTGAGGCCGAGAACGCCCGGCACGCGGGTGCCATCATCCGTGCGTTGTTGGGCATGGTCCGGCACCAGGGTCCCGCCCGTGCCCTACACTACTTTGACCTCACGCCCAGCATGGCTGGCATCATGGTGCCCCCTATGCAGCGCTGGCCTGGACCTGGCTTCACCTTCCACGCCTGGCTTTGTCTGCACCCTACGGCTGCAGTGCCTGCCCCGGCCCCCACCCGGCCACTTCAGCGAAAGCAGCTGTACAGGTGAGTGACAGCCAGGGGCCAGGGGCATGGTGCCAGGGGAGCAGGAGAGCAAGCAGGCATAACTGGCTTGGTCTGCCCCCAGCTTCTTCACCAGCAGCGGCTCAGGGTTTGAGGCCTTCTTCACTGCGGCTGGGACACTGGTGGTGGCCGTGTGCACCCGGAAGGAGTACTTGACCGTGAGCCTGCCCGAGGTGTCTTTTGCCGACTCAGCCTGGGTGAGCCCCTCTTCTGCTCATGAGGCACAGAGGCATGCAGGGGCGGGGTGCTGAGCCCCATCCCACAGCCTGATGGCACGGCCTCTGTTCTAGCACTGTGTGGCCATCGTCCACGTGCCCGGGCGCCGGCCTTTCGGCCAGAACCTGGTCCATGTCTACAAAGATGGCTCTCTGGTCAAGACAGCACCCCTTCGCTGCCCCTCCCTCAGTGAGGTATGTCAGGCAGGGTTTGGGGGCCTGGGGGGTTGGTGGGGAGACTTGGAGCAGGGTGGGGCCTGGAGTTCCTGTGTGTCTTCCCCCACAGAACTCAGACTTCAGGGTCCGAGGTCTGTGCAGCTGTGGGGTCCCTGGGAGGAACTGGATGCAGGTGGAGCCCCAGGCTTTGCTGTGCCCTAACCACTGCCCCGCTCCCGGTTCCGCAGCCCTTCTCCTCCTGCTGTATCGGCTCTGCTGGGCACCGCACCACAACCACCACCACGGGGCTGCCTGAGCCACCACTGCCTGCTGCCTTAGCTCACACTCACCCCTCGCTCACCCGCTCCCAGTCAGTCCCAGCCTCCACAGGGCTGGGCTGGGGGTCTGGGCTAGTGTCCCCCCTGCAGGAGGGCAGCATCAGCTCCACCCTGGCAGGCACACAGGACACTCGGTGGGGCAGCCCCACGTCCCTGGAGGGCGAGCTGGGGGCCGTGGCCATCTTCCATGAAGCCCTGCAGGCGGCGCCTCTGCGGGCCCTGTGCACCCTGGGTATGCAGCACCCTCCACCCTGCCCGCCCCAGTCCCTACTCCCAAGTGGTTGGGACTTGCAAGGCACCTGGGCCAGATACTAGGGTCCCAGGGAGGGGAAGGCATCTCTGGAGGTCTGTCCTCTGGTCAGACAAAGAAGAGACAGGCTCTGGATGGGGTTTGGCCAGAGGCCCAGCTGGGTCTGAAGCCCCTGCCCACCCCCAGGGCCCAATGAGATGGCACCCTTCAAGCCCGAGGGTGAGCTGCATGAGCTCGCCACCAAGCTGCTCCTCCATTACTCACCACAGGTATGGGGGTGGAGGCGACTCCCATACCCCATCTGCCTGCCCCCTCCTCCACCTGCCCCTTCTGACCAGCTCGCCCCCCTGCCCCCAGGCCTGCAAGAACAACATCTGCCTGGACCTGTCCCCTGGCCACGGGCTGGACGGTCGCCTGACAGGCCACAGGGTGGAGACCTGGGATGTAAAGGTGCCTGTGTGCGCATGTGTGTGCAAGGGGCACGTGTGTACGGGGCAGTCTGGGGAGTGGGGCTGTGCCCTGGGAGGGCTCCCTGGATCTGGGTTCCCAGGCTGGAGGGCCTGTGGGGCGGAGCAGGGCCCAAGTGGTGTGTGGCCAGAGCCTGGCTGGGAGCTGCCCTCTCACTGCTGCCCCCTGCCCCCAGGACGTGGTGAACTGCGTGGGGGGCATGGGTGCCCTGCTACCCTTGCTGGAGCGAGTGGCTGTGCAGCCTCAAGAGGCCGAGGCGGGCCCAGCCGAAACACATGACCTCGTGGGGCCCGAGCTGACCTCTGGCCACAGCACCCAGGGCCTGCTTCTCCCACTGGGCAAGTCCTCAGGTAAGTGTCCCGGGCACCTGGACTGGGAAGGAGGGCACTCTCAGCATGATGGCAGGGAGGGCAGGACTGGCATGCTTGAGGTGTCTGAGGCTGCTGGCAGGCCCTTGACAAACACTTGTTCCCCGCCTGGTGGCCGGCAGAGGAGCGGATGGAGAGGAATGCAGTGGCTGCCTTTCTGCTGATGCTGCGCAACTTCCTGCGGGGCCACGCTGTGAATCAGGAGAGCCTGGTGCAGTGCCAGGGGCCTGCCATCATCGGGGCCCTTCTGCGCAAGGTGGGGCCTGGTGGGGAAGGAGAGTGGGGTGCCCTGTGTGACCACCGGGACTGGGTGGGGGACCAAGAAGGGTGAACTTGATGTTCTGTATGTCAAGATGAGGCTCCCGGCAGAGGGAGCATTTGAGCAGGGCCTTGAAAGGCTGTACGGGGGTTTGTCTGAGAGGGTCTGGGGAGAGGGCATTCCCGGCAGAGGGAATGGCACAGGTAAAGTCCAGCCCAGGGCAGGGCAGAGGATGGGCACAGCAGGCTGAGGAGCTTGCACTTGGGAGGCAGCAGGGACCCACCAGGGGTTTGGAGCAGGGCAGCCGTGGTCATGTGTTTGCCCATCTGCCTATGCAGGGAAGGGTGGAAGCTAGGAGGCCTAGACAGCACGCAGGTGGGGCCCTGACATCTCACCCTGCTCTATCTCCCACCCCAGGTCCCAAGCTGGGCAATGGACATGAACGTGCTCATGTCTAGCCAGCTGCTGATGGAGCAGGTGGCAGCCGAGGGCTGTGGGCCCCTCCTGTACCTTCTCTACCAGCATTTGCTCTTCAACTTTCACCTCTGGACCCTAAGCGACTTCGCTGTGCGCCTTGGTGGGTGAGGGCACGTGGGTGGGGGATGGTTGTGAGATGGGTGGTGGGGGTTCTGAGAGGTTATAACCCTGCCCTGGGCCTCTGAGGGAACATGACTGGCCCTGGGAGGTCTGGGGGGAGGGGCCTGCAGGCAGACAGCTCTGCCCTGGGCCTCTGAGGGAACACGGCCCAGTCTTGGGAGGTCTGACGGGCAAGGCCCTGCCCTGGGGGGCCTGAGGAACCCAACTCAGCCTGAGGGCCTGAGCCCTCTGCTGATGCCCACTCAGGCCACATCCAGTACATGTCCAGCATAGTCCGTGAGCACAGACAGAAGCTGCGGAGGAAGTACGGGGTCCAGTTCATCCTTGACTCCCTGCGCACCCATTACAGGTGAGGGTGGTGGGGCAGGTGGGCCATGGGGAGCTGACATAGTGGCCTCTGATCTTGGGGACAAGGTGTTTCCCCTCCACAGCTCACCTGCCCGCTCTCCCTGTTCTCTCCCCTCTGCACCTTCTGCTGTCCTGGACCGGGGTGGGTGTGCCTGCTGGGACCGGCCTAGCCCACAGCGGGAGCACCCCCTTGTGGCTGATGACCTGCACACGGTGCAGACCTCACTCCTGGGCCTGGCTCGGGAGTTCCTGGCACGGAGCTTCTCCACTGATGACATGCAGGTTGTGCTGAGCTTTCTGGCTGCCACCGGTGATGATGGCCAGGTAGGCTGAAGGTTGGGTGAGGGTGAGGGTAAGGACCAGATTAGGGCTGGGGTGTGGGCCCCAACATGTGGTCCAGCCCAGTGTGAGACTTTGCATCCCCAGGTGGTAGGCACGCTGGACCTGTTGCTGGCCCTGCTGCAGGGCTCACCAGCACAGGAGCCGCTGGCTGCCTTCCTGCTGGAGCCTGGGAACCTTGAGGTGCTGCTGGCACTGCTGGTGCGGCCAGAGTCACTGCCCCTGCTGCCCGACCGAGTCTGCAAGGTACACCCGGCCCACTCTTGGCCCTGGCATCCCATTCGCTGTGGCCTCTGCCTGGGCTTGGTGGGGGTGTGCCTCAGACCTGGGGCCAGTGGATGAAGCTGCCCTCTCAGGCCCCACTTGGAGCCACACACCTGTGTGGTGACTTACCTTCCTACAGTAAGGATGCCCCTGCACCCCATAATACCCACACAGATCCTACGCAGACTGCAGCAGAATGAACGCTTGTCCGAGCGGAGCCGCCAGCGACTCCGACTGCGGGAGTATGGCCTCCAGGGCCTTGTTGCCTGCCTGCCCGAGGGCACTGTTTGTCCACAGCTCTGCCAGGGCTTCTACAAGCTGTTCTTGGGGGCAGGTACAATCTGGTTGGGGCCAAGAGGCAGGCTGGAGAGGGGTGACATGTATGCAGGAAATGGCAGGTAGGGATAGGGAAGGTGGTGGTCGAGGGGCCAGGGCTGAACTAGCAGGAGAGCACAGTGTCCCCACTGGGGTCAGTCCCTCAGGCCCCCTCTGCTGTCCTCCCAGACTGCCTGAACCTCTCAGATCTGATGGCCGTGGTACAGCTATCCCTCCAGGCTGACCTCACCGTCCGCCTGGACATTTGTCGCCAGGTGAGTGTGGGAGGTGAACGCTTGGGGAGGGGTGGGAAGCTTCTACTCTCAGGACTTCGCTTTGTCTGCCTGTGTTAAGGGGTCTCTGGAGGCCTCCCCTGCAAAGACCTAGGATAAGGGTCAGGGGGCAGGCGGTCAAATGAGTCCCTCACCGCTGTGCTCTGACCCGGCAGCTCTTCCACCTCATCTACGAACAGCCAGACATAGTGCGGCTTCTGGCCCGCCAGGCTGGCTGGCAGGATGTGCTGACCCGGCTGTATATCCTGGAGGCCACCACGGCTGGTGCTCCCCCACCCTTTCCCCCAGAGCCACCCACCTCCCCCGAGCCAGCCCTGCACAAGCCACCCAATGAGTCACCTACCGAGCCTTGCGACGTCTTCTTGCCCTCAGAGGCCCCCTGCCCTGACCCAGATGCGTTTTATCAGGCTCTCTCCCCCTTCTGCACGCACTTTGACCTCGGCCTAGAACGGGCCAGTGTGGGTTCCGGCAACACTGCCGGTGGCAGCAGCAGCAATGGGACTCTGACTCCGGCCAGCCAGCCTGGTACACCTTCCCCACTAGATGGGCCCCGGCCCTTCCCTGCTGCCCCCGGCCGCCACAGCTCCAGCCTCTCCAATGTGCTGGAGGACGGCAGCCTCCTGGAGCCCACCATTAGTGGGGATGACACCTCAAACACCAGCAGCCCTCAGGTGAGGCGGCACCACCCCTGCTGCAGGGTGCTACATAGCACCCAGGGGAGGACCTCTGGAATACAGGGCTGGCAGTGTAGCCTCTCCAAAGGTGGGGCCCTGTTCAACACCAGGGCTGCAGCTGCCAGTTGAGCCCAGTGCTGCCCCGTCTCACTCATCTGCAGTTGTGTTCCCAAGTGGGGTCCCAGAACAGGATGGTCATGCCGGGCCAGTGTTGGGGTGCACGCCAGGCTTCCCGAGGGTTCCCAAGACAGCGTGTAGGGCAGAGACTATGCAGAGCCTAAGGGAAGCAGAGCAAGGTCCTGGTTTGGGCTCCAGGGCTTGGGGGAGGGTCTCCGCTCATTCTATGGGGTTCTTCCAGAGAATTCTGAGATAGTTCATAGGATGAGGACTGCAGGGTAATTTTGTGAACTGCCTCATCTCCCTCTGGGAGTCCACTGAGACCCCAGGATTCTCCCTTCGGTTCAGACAGTGGCTGAGGCCCTTATACCATTCTCCCAGGCCCTCAGTACTGGGCTGAATGCTTTGCCTCCTGCTGTCCCTACTAGGGAATGGGTAAAGGGTGCTGAGCAGGGATGGTGTGAGGGTTAGCCTGAGTCCCTCCCTCCCCAGCCCAGAGCCCACACCCCCTGACCTGTGCCCACAGCAAACCTCTGAGGAGGAGTTGTGCAACCTGCTCACCAACGTGCTGTTCTCAGTGACGTGGCGGGGCGTGGAAGGCAGTGATGAGGCTGCCTGGCGGGAGCGGGGCCAGGTCTTCTCTGTACTCACCCAGCTCGGGGCCTCAGCCACACTTGTACGCCCACCAGACTGCATCAAGCGCAGGTGAGAGGTCAATTCGGGAGGGCTAGGGGCCTAGGGAAGCCTGGGGGCAAAGGAGGGCAGTTAGGTAGACACCTTGAGTCCCTTGCCCACCTGCAGCCTCCTGGAGATGATGCTGGAGTCAGCTCTGACCGACATCAAGGAGGCCTCGATTGGGGTCCTGGCGAGTCTCACCCAGCAGGCGCTTTGGCTGCTGCGCCTGCTGCAGGACTTCCTGTGTGCTGAAGGCCATGGAAACCAGGAGCTGTGGAGTGAGAAGGTGGGGCGGCTCAGAGCAGTTAGCCGCATAAGCACCCATGTTCTGGAACATCTGCATCCTTGGGGTGGGGAGATGGATGAGTACATGCATGCCTCTGACACGGGTGCCTCAGTGTCAGAGTGCTGGGCTGAGGTGAATGCTTGTGGACACGGCTGTCTGTGAGCATGAACTTGTGTGTGTGTGCAAACCATCCTTGCCCTACCTGTACCCCGGCCCAAACCTACCCTTGGCTCCCTCCTGGTGGGCTTCCAGCCTTGCCTGGTGACATGTGCTGGAAATATGTTGTATGTGGCAGCTTTTGGAAGGTGTGTGCAGCCTGCTTGATCGCCTGGGGGCCTGGCTGCACCTGGCCAATGGCACAGCAGATCTCCGGGAAATGGCACAGATCGGCCTGCGCCTGGTGCTTGGCTACATACTGCTGGAGGACCCGCAGGTGAGCATGCTGTTGGGGGAGGTTAGGGAGGATAGGGGCAAGGAGTGGGTGACAGGTGTACGGAGCTCCAGGAGAGGCTGGGCTGCCTCCACACCCCTCCTTTTCCCACAGCTGCATGCCCAGGCCTACGTGAAGCTGCACGCGTTGCTGCAGACCACAGTGCCAATGCGTCGCGAGGAGGCCTGCTACGTGCTCTCTAAGCTGGAGGCGGCACTGGCGAGGGCACTGAACTCCTCCTCTGAGACAGCCACCGGGGACGCGGGACCCCCAAATCCCACTGCTACAGCTTCAGAGCGCTGCTCATGGCTGGTTCCACTGGTGCGCACGCTGCTGGACCGTGCCTACGGGCCACTGGGGCTGCAGTGGGGGCTGCCCTCCCTGCCGCCAACCAATGGCAGCCCCACCTTCTTTGAGGACTTCCAGGCCTTTTGTGCTACACCTGAATGGCGTCTCTTCATTGACAAGCAGGTGCCCAGAGGTGGGGGCCGGGGAAGAGAAAAGGGAGGTGGGAGCCCCCCTTGAACACCTGTCTCTTCTCCCTGCCCAATCCTCCAGGTACAGCCCACCATGTCGCAGTTCGAAATGGACACGTACGCTAAGAGCCACGACCTCATGTCAGGCTTCTGGAATGCCTGCTACGACACACTCATGAGCAGTGGGCAGCGGCACCAACGCGAGCGCACCCACAGCCGCCAGGCCTTCCAGGTTTGTGGCCTGGGGTGGGGGGTGGGGAGTAGGGGATGGGGGCCTGCCCCACATATGTGCCCAGCAGAGGAGGCTGACGGGACAGAGTGGAGAAATGGCCTGAACAGGCAGCGGCCAGCAGGACTGACCCGCCCCCGTCTCCCTCTTATCCCCCAGGAGCTGGTGCTAGAACCCACACAGAGGCGCACCCGGCTGGAGGGGCTGCGCTACGCAGCTGCAGTGAAGCAGCAGGCGGCCCAGCACTCCACTGCCTTGCTGCACTGGGGGGCGCTGTGGCGCCAGCTCTCTAGCCCCTGCGGGGCCTGGGCGCTGAGGTGGGCTGGCCTCAGGGCGGAGTCAAGGTGGAGGGGTGGGGCTTTGTAGGTAGGGACGGGACCTGGAGAGCCAGGCTGCAATTGCAGTGGGGCCTGGGTGGGTCACTGAAGGCCGGGAGGGATAAAGAGTCTACAGCCATCTACCCTCCCATGACCACCACTGGGTACATACCTGCAGGAACCCTCCCACTCCCTGCTGGAAGCTGTCCAGTGCTGAGACATACTCCCGCATGCGTCTGAAGCTGGTTCCCAACCATCACTTCGATCCTCACCTGGAAGCCAGTGCCCTTCGTGACAACCTGGGTGAGGGGCTGTGCTAAGCTGGTTACACTCAACCTCTCTGCCCCTCCTGCTGAACTCTGTTTGAGTGCCCTTGTCCCCGCTGCAGGGGAGGCCCCCCTGACACTCACCGAGGAGGCCTCGCTGCCTCTGGCAGTGACCAAGGAGGCCAAAGTCAGCACCCCACCCGAGGAGCTGCAGGAAGACCAGCTAGGCGAGGACGAAATGGCCGCACTGGAGACAGCGTGAGTGGGGCTGGGAGCTAGCCTGCAGCACCTGGAGAGGTCTGACTGGGGGGTGGACAAGGGTCTGCAGTTCAGATCTCTGCTCCAGTGCATGGTACCTGCTGTGGGATTGACTCCCCTTGTCTGTTTCTCCTACTGCCGGACTCAGCACCCTGAAGGGACTGACCAAAATGAGGTGGGGGAGTTTGGGAGAGTCTTCTAGCTGGGTTGATGGTTGCTCTTTGGCTAGGCACGTAAGAGAGGACCGAGAAACAGACTGGAGGGGCAATGGGTAGGGGCTGGGCTGGGGAAGTAGGGGAGGGGCAAGATGTTCAGAGGCTGGGGGAGGGAGGGTGGGACCAGGGGCCGTGGGTGCTGGGCCCCGGGCAGCGCCTCCTAAAGACACGAATGTATATACCTCATGCCTGGATGGTGCTCAGGGAGTGTGGCTCTTGGGTGTGCAGGGTGGGGATCCCAGAGCCTAGAGCCTGAGGTGGGTGCTGGCCCCTAGGATGAAGGCTGCGGAACTGGATGAGCAGCGGGAGAAGCTGGTGCTGTCGGCCGAGTGCCAGCTGGTCACGGTGGTGGCTGTAGTCCCAGGGCTGCTGGAGGTGACCACACAGCACGTGTACTTCTATGATGGCAGCTCCGAGCGTGTGGAAACCGAGGAGGGTGCGCCTGGTGGAGCGAGTTGGGGGGATGGCAGGGGTCTGGGACGAGTGACTCCCACACCCACACCCACCACTTGTCCCCATAGGTATCGGTCATGACTTCCGGCGCCCACTGGCCCAGCTGCGGGAGGTCCACCTGCGGCGTTTCAACCTGCGCCGCTCAGCGCTTGAGCTCTTCTTCATCGATCAGGCCAACTACTTCCTCAACTTTCCTCGCAAGGTGGGTGGGACCCCAGCCTCATCCGCTCACCAGGCCCTGAGCCTGCCCAACTGCAGCTTAGCCCCAACCCTGCCCCATCCCACCCCACCCCACACCCAGGTACGGAACCAAGTATACTCATGCCTCCTGCGTCTACGGCCCCCCACCCAAGGCTACCTAGGCAGCCGCTCGCCCCAGGAGATGCTACGCGCCTCAGGCCTTACCCAGGTGATAGCCCAGGGTGTGAGGTGGTAGGGGGCTGTGAGGTCAGGACCCTGAGGAGGGGGAATGCTGGACGGCCCGGCTGGCTCACCTCTTGCCTGCCCCTGCCCCCCAGAAATGGGTACAGCGTGAGATATCCAACTTCGAGTACTTGATGCAACTCAACACCATTGCGGGGCGGACCTACAATGACCTGTCTCAGTACCCTGTGGTGAGGGCCCCCCCCACCCACACACCTCCACCCTGTTTCTCTGGTCCATCAGCCTTTGGTTCACCCAAGTGTAGGTACCTGCCAGTGGGCCATGCCATGAGCTTGGTCCTGGGTTGGGCGTGCAGTGCTGATTGAGACCTGGCCTCTGTTCCCTGCCACAGACCCCCAGACCCTCCCTGCCCCTATTCCTTTCCCCTCCAGGCCTCTGTTCTCCCCAAAGGAATCCTGTCCCAAGAGAGTCCATTCCTCTCCCCCGTGGCCAGTCCAACTTGTGCTCCCCCACTTGTGGGCTCTGTGCCCGTCTCCCTGTGGGTGAGGGCAAGGCAGGGTGGGCGGGTAGGCCGACAGGGCCCTCATGCAGCTCCTGCCCCGGTGGGCGGCCAGTTCCCCTGGGTCCTGCAGGATTACGTGTCCCCAACCCTGGACCTCAACAACCCGGCTGTCTTCCGGGACCTGTCCAAGCCCATCGGTGTGGTGAACCCCAAGCATGCCCAGCTCGTGAGGGAGAAGTGAGCGCGTGGGCAGGGCCGGGCTCAGGGGGGTGGGGCCAGGTGAGGGGTGAGCTTCTGCCGACTTCTCCTACTCTCAATCTGTGGCCCCAGGTACGAGAGCTTTGAGGACCCAGCGGGCACCATTGACAAGTTCCACTATGGGACCCACTACTCCAACGCAGCGGGCGTGATGCACTACCTCATCCGCACAGAGCCCTTCACTTCCCTGCACGTCCAGCTGCAGAGTGGCCGGTATGGCGGGGGGTGAGGTGGACAGCGATGAGCGATGGGCCAGTAAGGGGCAGGCAGGTCCTCCAGACATCCTGGGCCTGCCTCTGGCTCCTTTCTCCCAGCTACACCGCTCCCTCCTTGTCCTCGTTCTCCCACCTCACCTTGGCCCGTGCCCCTCCCCAGCTTTGACTGCTCTGACCGGCAGTTCCACTCAGTGGCAGCTGCCTGGCAGACCCGCCTGGAGAGCCCCGCCGACGTGAAGGAGCTCATCCCAGAGTTCTTCTACTTTCCTGACTTCCTGGAGAACCAGAATGGTAAGAGTGAGGTGCTGGCAGCGACAGTGGGGGGCATGGAGATGCAGGGCACAGGCTGGGATGGCCAGGAATCGAGTAAGATGGTGCAGGGGTATAGCTGACCTGGCCCCTGTGCTAGGATTTGACCTGGGCTGCCTCCAGACAAGCAACGAGAAGGTGGGTGATGTGGTGCTGCCACCATGGGCCAGCTCTCCTGAGGACTTCATCCAGCAGCACCGCCGGGCTCTGGTGAGGAGGTGACCACACAGACTGGTGGGCAGCCAGGAGCAAGGGGTCAGGGTATGCCTCAGCCATCCCTCGACTGACTGCCCCTTCCCTGACCCCAGGAGTCGGAGTATGTGTCTGCCCACCTGCACGAGTGGATCGATCTCATCTTTGGCTACAAACAGCGGGGGCCTGCAGCCGAGGAAGCCCTCAATGTCTTCTATTACTGCACCTATGAAGGTGGGTGGTGCCCTGGACACAATGGAGGCCAAGGACAGGTGAGGAGGGGTGAAAGCAGACAGCACAGAGGAAAGCCTGACTACTCTGCCTGCCTGCTCAGGAGCTGTGGACCTGGACCATGTGGCGGATGAGCGGGAACGGAAGGCTCTGGAGGGCATTATCAGCAACTTTGGGCAGACCCCTTGTCAGCTGCTGAAGGTAAGGCCTGGTTGGAGAATGCCTATATGTCAGGGATGCCCATGTTAGGATGCTGACTGGGTACTCACCCACAGGAGCCACATCCAGCCCGGCTCTCAGCTGAGGAAGCAGCCCACCGCCTTGCACGTCTGGACACTAACTCCCCTAGCATCTTCCAGCACCTGGATGAGCTCAAGGCCTTCTTTGCAGAGGTGAGAGGAAGGCAGGGCCTCAATTTCCACTCCGTGGGCAGCTGGGAAGTCTAAATCAAAGTCACTGGTTGTAAGGTACCTTGGTCAAAAAACTAAACGTGAAAGGAGTATGGGAGGGGGTGTTCTCTTCCTGAGGGCCATGACAAGGTGTTGACCCACCTAACCATCTTCTGAAAGCCTTAGGAAGAATAGGAGGGAGAGATCTAGCCTGCGACACCCTACCTCACATTCCTGCCTGCACACCAGAATGTTGCCCCCAGCCTTACTGGTCTCTAGGCTGTCCTAACACACTCGGCCACCACTTGTCAGTTTGTCTTACCGTGATGGCTTGCGTGTTGCTGTGACGCTGGATGCTACGCCACTGGTATTTGAAACACCAGCAGGGTTGTCCATGGTGGACAGGTTTCAGTGGACCTTCCAGACTAAGACAGACTATGAAGAAGGATCTGGAAATCTACTTCTAAAAAAATCAGCCAGTGAAAACCTTATGAATAGCAGCGGAACATTGTCTGATACAGTGCTGGAAATGAGCCCCTCAGGGTGGAAGGCACTCAAAATGTGACTGGGGAAGAGCTGCCTTCTCAAAGTAGAATCGATCTTAATGACATAGATGCAGTCAAGCTTTCGGGACCTTTACTTGCTGATGTGGCGTGACTCAAAATGAGAAGAAACAGCTGCAAACATCCATTAACAATCAGAATGTGGAATGTATGAAGTATAAATCTAAGAAAATTGGAAGTTGTCAAAAATTAAATGGAATGCGTAAATATCAAAATTCTACACATTAGTGAGCTGAAATGGACTAGTATTGGCAGTTCTGAATCAGACAATCATATGGTCTACTATGCCAGGAATGACAAATTGCAGAGGAACGGTGTTGCATTCATCATCATAAAGAACATTTCATGATCTATCCTGAAGTACAGCACTGTCAGTGATAGGACAATATCCATACGACTACAAGGAAGACCAACTAATACAACTATTATTCAAATTTACACACCAACCACTAATGCCAAAGATGAAGAAATTGAAGATTTTTACCAACTTCTGCAGTCTGAAATAGATCAAACATGCAGTCAAGATGCAGTGATAATCACTGGTGATTGGAATGTGAAAGTTGGAAACGAAGAAGGATCCTAGTTGGGAAATATGGCCTTGGTGATAGAAACAATGCAGGAGATCACATGATAGGATTTTGTAAGACCAACAACTTCATTGCAAATACCTTTTTTCAACAACACAAATGGTGGACTATCCACGTGGACCTTGCCAGATGGAATACATAGGAATCAAATCAACTACATCTGTGAGAAGAGATGTTGGAGAAGTTTAATATCATCAGTCAGAACAAGGCCAGGGGCCAACTGCGGAACAGACCATCAGTTGCTTGTATGCAAGTTCAGGTTGAAGCTAAAGAAAATTTAAAATAAGTCCACGAGAGCCAAAGTACAACGTTAAGTATATCCCACCTGAATTTAGAAACCATCTCAAGAATAGATTTGACACATTGAACACTAATGATCGAAGATCAGACCACACATTATACATGAAGAAAGCAAAAGGTCATTAAAAAGACAGGAAAGAGAGAAAAGACCAAAATGGATGTCAGAAGAGACTGAAACGTGCTCTTGAACGTAGAGTAGCTAAAGCGAATGGAAGAAATGATGAAGTAAAAGAGGTGAACAGAAGATTTCAAAGGGCAGCTCGAAAAGACGGTTAGAAACCAAAAGGGAAGAACACACTCGGTATTTCTAAAGCTGAAAGAACTGAAGAAAACATTCAGACCTCGAGTTGCAATATTGAAGGATTCTATAGGCAAAATATTGAACAATGCAGGAAGCATCAAAAAAAGATGGAAGGAATATACACAGTCACTGTACCAAAAGGATTTGGTCGACGTTCAACCATTTGAGGACGTAGCATATGATCAAGAACCGATGGTACTGAAGGAAGACGTCCAAGCTGCACTGAAGACATTGGTGAAAAACACATCTTCAGGAACTGACAGAATACCAACTGAGATGTTTCAACAAACAGATGCAATGCTGGAAGTGCTCACTTGTCTATGCCAAGAAATTTGGAAGACAGCTACCTGGCCAACGAACTGGGAGAAATCCATATTTGTGGCCATTCCAAAGAAAGGTGATCCATCAGAATGTGGAAATTATTGAACAATATCATTAATATCACATGCAAGTAAAATTTTGCTGAAAATAATTTAAAAACGGTTGTAGCAGTACCGGGACAAAGAACTGCCAGAAATTCAAGCCGGGTTCCGGAGAGGATGTGGAACGAAGGATATCACTGCTGATGTCAGGTGGATCTTGGCTGAAAGCAGAGAATACCAGAAAGTTGTTTATTGACTATGCAAAGGCATTCAACCGTGTGGATCACAAGAATGGGAATTCCAGAACACTTAACTGTGCTCATGAGGAACCTGTACTTAGACCAAGAGGCAGTCATTCAAACATAAAAGGATACTGCTGGTTTAAAATCAGAAAAAGTGTGTGTCAGGGTTGTATCCTTTCACCATACTTAGTCAATCTGTATGCTGAGCAAATAATCTGAGAAGCTGGACTATATGAAGAAGAATGGGGCATCAGGATTGAAGGAAGACTTATTAACAACCTGTGATATGCAGATGACACAACCTTGCTTGCTGAAAGTGAAGAGGACTTGAAGCACTTACTGATGAAGATCACACTACAACCTTCAGTATGGTTTACACCTCAACATACAGAAAACAAAACTGTTCACAACTGGACCAATAAGCAACATCTTGATAACTGGAGAAAATACTGAAGTCGTCAAGGATTTCATTTTACTTGGATCCATGATCAACACCATGGAAGCAGCAGTTAAGAAATCAAATGACATACTGCATCGAGCAAATCTGTGCAAAAGACCTCTTTAAAGTGTTAAAAAGCAAAGATGTCACTTTGAAGGCCAAGGTGCGCCTGACCCAAGCCACGTTATTTTCAGTGACCTCACATGCATGGGAAAGCTGGACAATGAATACGGGACATCGAAGAATTGCTGCCTTTGAATTATGGTGCTGGTGAAGAATATTGAATATACTATGGACTGCCAGAAGAAAGAACAAATCTATCTTGGAAGAAGTACAACCAGAATGCTCTTTAGAAGTGAGGATGGTGAGACTTTGTCCCTGGAGAAGGACATCATGCTTGGTAAAGTAGAGGGTCAGCAAAAAAGAGGAAGACACTCAACAAGATGGATCGACACAGTAGCTCCAAGAATGGGCTCAAACATAGCAACAACTGTGAGGATGGCACAGTGTTTAGGTCTGTTGTACATAGGGTCGCTATGAGTTAGCATTGACTAGACAGTACCTAACAACAACAATGCACTTGGCTGCTAACTGAAAGGCTGGAGGTTAGAGTCCAGCCAGAGGCACCTTGGAATAAAGGCTTGACGATCTAGTTCCGAAATATCAGCCACTAAGAACTCTGTGGAGCACAGTTCTACTCTGACACATGAGGTCGCCATGAGTCAGAATTGACTTTACAGCAATTGGTTTTTTCTCCCCCTGCCAGCAGGCTAGGGGGATCTGAAGTAATGATGTGGGAGGAACAGGACCAAGCTTGAAACTCCAAAAGGATCTTCCTTGTCCTGGCTTTTCTCTGAGATACTATCCTGAAGGCCCACTCATCTCATGCCAGTTTCTCAAGGGGGGAGTCTGCCTCTGATGCCTAGCCTGTGGCCCTGGGGGTTGAGAGCAGAGGAAGTGGTGGTGCCCCAGGGAGCAGATAGTGCAGCAAGGACCTCTGCTGGCCACTTGGCAGAGCCAGCCCTGCACTGTACCCTGCAGGTTGTCAGTGAAGGTGTGCCCCTGGTGTTGGCCCTGGTTCCTCACCGGCAACCCCACTCCTTCATCACCCAGGGCTCGCCAGACCTGTTGGTAAGTGCACTGGGTGGGGCTCCACCTTAGCTCTATCTCTTCTCTGACTCTACCTCAAACCCACCTCTGCCCCCTCCTGCCTGCAGGTGACCGTGAGTGCCAATGGGCTGCTGGGCACCCACAGCTGGTTGCCCTACGACCGAAACATAAGCAACTACTTCACCTTCAGCAAAGACCCCACCATAGGCAGCCCCAAGTAGGACATGGGGCTGTGGTGGGGGTCATTTCTCCACCCAATCAAAGCACAGGCTGGCTGCTGGGGAGAGGTCTGGCCAAGATCTCTGAGGGTCTGGGTTTCTCCTACGTGGCCTGGCCTCACCTACCATCCCCTTCACTGGGTCAGGATGCAGCGACTTCTGAGTGGCCCATGGGTGCCAGGCAGCAGTGTGAGTGGGCAAGTATTGGCAGTGGCCCCCGATGGAAAGCTGTTGTTCAGCGGTGGCCACTGGGATGGCAGCCTGCGAGTGACCGCACTACCCCGTGGCAAGCTGTTGAACCAGCTGAGCCGCCACCTTGGTATGAACAGCCTTGGAGCGGGTGAGGGTGAGGCATGCAGGTGGGGCTCTGAGGGTGGCCAGGGAGGGCGTAACTGCTCCATCTGCCTGTTCCTCCCCATGCAGATGTAGTAACCTGCCTTGCACTGGACACCTGTGGCATCTACCTCATCTCAGGCTCCCGGGATGCCACGTGCATGGTGTGGCGGCTCCTGCAGCAGGTGTGCCTGGTGGGCAGCCCATGGTGGTCCCCATAGCCCTGACCTGCAGCGCATCTGCCCCTCAGTGGGCGTCCAGTCCTTCCCCCGTCTTCCCTTTCCCTCCAGTACTGTGAGCAAGGCTGGAGCTCCATAACCCTCCACCTCACTGGCCTTGGACAGCGCCTTCACTCTCTTGAGCCTCAGTCTCCTCATCCAGGGGTCAGGGTGGTGGGATACCCCAGTGCTGAGCCAGCCCCGGCTCCCCACAGGGCGGTCTGTCGGTAGGACTGGTGCCAAAGCCTGTGCAGGTCCTATATGGGCACAAGGCTGCAGTTAGTTGCGTGGCCATCAGCACTGAACTCGACATGGCTGTGTCTGGATCCGAGGTACGTGTATGCATGTGCCCTGGGGAGGGCGGTTTGCCGGGCATTGCCCCTGGAGCCCAAAGGCCCTGCCCAGTACCCTAAGCTGTCTTCCTGCAGGATGGAACTGTGATCATCCACACTGTACGCCGTGGCCAGTTTGTGGCAGCACTGCGGCCCCCAGGGGCCACACTGCCTGGACCTGTGTCCCACCTGGCACTGGGATCTGAGGGCCAGATTGTGGTACAGAGCTCAGCACGGGAGCGTCCAGGGGCCCAGGTATGGGGAAGCGGTGCACAGCCAAGGCAGAGGGGTGGTAGGGATCCTGTCCTTGCTGACACGTCCTGCTTCCTCCAGGTTGCCTACTCCTTGCACCTATACTCAGTGAATGGGCGGCTGCGGGCTTCACGTCCCCTGGCAGAGCAGCCCACAGCCCTGACGGTGACTGAGGACTTTGTTCTGCTGGGCACAGCCCAATGCGCCTTGCACATCCTCCACCTGCACAAGTGAGCCCCCACCATTTATGGGTTCATGGCCCCTCAGGGTGGCGGTCACCGGCAGAGGATACTAGGGGGTGCCCCTCATTGGCCCACACACTTTATATGACCATGGACACAGTCTTCAAGGCCTGTAACTATCCTCTAATACCCCAGTGGGGTGATGTTGCCTTGGGCCTCTTTTAGCCACATGGTTGTGGGAGATCCCCTTATATATCATTATGTTGTCATTAAAATGACAACAGACAGGGTGGGCTCCTCCTCAGGCATGTGGGAAAACAGACACAGTCTGCTGGAAGTCAAGACCCCTTCTACAGCTGAGTTCCTGTGTGTCTGCCCCCTCCCTTAGACTGCTCCCGGCTGCGCCTCCCCTGCCCATGAAGGTGCCCATCTGCAGCGTGGCTGTGACCAAGGAGCGTAGCCATGTGCTTGTGGGCCTGGAGGACGGCAAGCTTATCGTGGTGGGCGCCGGACAACCCTCTGAGGTGAGGATAGGGGCAGGGTGGGCCTCAGACGGGGCGGGGAGGGGTGGTCCTGGCTGACACCACCCCTCCTACTCCCACCAGGTGCGCAGCGGCCAGTTCGCGCGCAAGCTGTGGCGCTCCTCGAGGCGCATCTCCCAGGTGTCATCGGGAGAGACAGAATACAACCCCAGTGAGGAGCGCTGAGGGCCTGCCCCGCCCAGCTGCTCAGGCCCCGCCTCCAGCGGGTCCCACCCAGGGACACCCCGCCCAGGAGTCCGCGGGGAAAGCAGAAAAGGAGGCGACCTCGCGGCAGCGGGTCCTCGCTCGATTGGGGGGGGGGGGGGGGCGGAGCCCTACCCTCACGCCCAGCTCAGGGATTGGTGGGGGCGGTGTCACTCCAGGAAGTCCCGCCCCTCGCCGGCAGAGGGGCCGCCCCAAAACCCGTCTGGCCTCTGGCCGCAGCAGCACTTTTTGCACAGTCTAGGGCGGAGATCCCCGGCTCCCGAACCCCAGTCCCGCGGAGCACAGGGGGCTGGCCGTAGCCTTAATCCCTAAA
Organism: Dugong dugon; assembly: GCA_030035585.1. NCBI lineage: Eukaryota > Metazoa > Chordata > Mammalia > Sirenia > Dugongidae > Dugong > Dugong dugon. Next base: position 20,417,455 of record CM057481.1, on the reverse strand, counting down.
CGCGGCCCCCGCTCTTCCGTTCTCGGCAATAAAGCTGGCCTAGTTTTGTAGCTGTTCTGCCTCCTTGGTCACTATGTCAGGGTCGTTAGTCCAGCCTGGCTCACGCTCCCCTATCCCATTACCCCCTCCCGGGTCGACTGGCCCCCTTCACGTGGCTTCCACTGACTTGGGGCCTCAGTTTACCCAGCCGTACCGCCGCTGCCCCTCTTGTCTGCGCCCTGTCGCCTCTCCCCGGTTCGTGGTTTCTTCGCCCCCTCAGCCCTCACCAGGTCAGCGCTGCACGCCATTCATACGCTCCCGCCATCCTGGCTAGGTGCCGTGTCCGCGGGCGTGCGGGTCGTCGGCGGGGCCGCCCTCCCACTCGGCCTTGTCCGCAAAGCGGGCGGTGAAGGCCAGGGCGGGCGTTCTCACCTCCTCCTTTGCTCTAGCTCCACCCCAGGGCGCCTGCCCCGCCCCCTCAGCCTCTCTGCCGCTTCTCAATCCAACCCCCAGTCCCGCCCCGCGCGGCAGCTCACGTCTGGGGCGGAGCAGAATTTGGCCTTCCCTGGGATTCCGCGCCGTCTTCCCCCGCTCGAGGGGAGCGTTGCGGCCTCAGAGGCCCCATCCCCGCCAGGCTGAGCGGATCCCGGAACCGGCGGAGGGGCGGCCGCAGCAGGTTAGGAAGGGGTACGGGACAGAACTCTGGGTCTTGCTGGGCGGAGGGAGCCAAGTGCTGACTCTGCCCCCACCTCAAGACTTGTGGTCCCGTGGATTTTGTGCGTCGTGGGGCCCGTGTCTGTTGGGATGTGGGTGGGGAGTCAGGGTAGTGTGGACGTGTGGGGTCTTGCACTGTGTATCCATGTTTTGTGGGTCAGGGGATGGGGGAAGGCCCCAGTCCCGCAGTTCAGGGTGGGGTGGAAAGACCCTTAGCCTGTCTGCTGCTGCGCGCTCTGGTCACAAGCTTGCTCACCATCCAGAACCCAGGGAGAGCCCTTCGTGTGGGAAGTCACACAAACATATACATCTCACACGTGGCAGGGGCCACCACGGCCTAGACCCACTTGGCTGCAGCGCTGGCTTGAATTTAGCCACACACATGGGCACAAGGCCTACACGGAAGTGAGATTGGAGTCCCAGGGGTGCACCGTGCTGTGTTTGTGAAGTGGTGGATGTTAGAAAGTTGCAGGGCCTTTCCTCAGGTCATCTTCTCCACCTCTTCTCTAGGCAGATCCCCCTGCACCCGGACCTGGGGCCTCTCTTCCCCAGGCCTCAGTGGGTACCAGCAGGATTGGTGGTGCAGATCCTGATGGGTGCTGGGACTGAGTGACCCTTATCCTTCAGGTTTCTAGCCTTCAGGTTCTCATGGAATTCCCTGATGAGACAGGGCTAGAGGCCCTCTGGGCCCACATCTCCTCTGCCCTTGCTGAACCCTCCAAGGTACCCTCCCTGCCAGCCTCTGAGCAGAAAGTGAGGGCTGGACACTGACTCTAGAGGCAGGAGTGAGAGCAGTGTCATTCCAGGAAGTCCTGCCTCAGGGCCTTAGGATGTTGGGATCCTGTGTTTATGCTGAGAAGTCTGGGAGTGAGCCTTCCACCAGCCAGTAAGTCTCTGCCCATCTGTCTGGCCAAGTTCTGGCTGAGGTGGGGGCTGGAGGGCATGTCTCCCTGGTCCTCCTCTGCCATCCTTAGTCTCAGACCAGGTGTTGTCGAGATCTTTGAGACGGTGGTTTCTAACCTACCCCCCTCCATCCTGGGCTGCACCCTGGCGCCTCTTGTTTGGCCAGCTGGGACTAGTGCTGTCTGGGACCTGATACCCTTACCCCATCTGACAAAGGAGGAAGCTGGTCCAGATGGGCAGGGGGAGAAGCACCAGCCCCAGAGTGCATCAGGATGGAATGCTGGGGAGCGGAAGAGGTGAACTGCCCAGGGGACTTCTGATGTCATGTCTGAGGCTTTTCTCCCTGGTCATCTGGACTCAAAAGCCTGGCTCCCTTGCCTGGGTGTTGCCCATAGCACTCCAACCCCTTCTAGAGATGCAGTTCCAGAGGGCCCTGCCAGGCAGCAGAGCCATGCTTCACAACTCCAGCCTCAGGGAGGGCATGGCCCATGTGGGTGAGCACCTCTCAGTCCAGATCTTGGGCACTGGGCAGGCTGGAAGGTACCCCAGATGGGTGGGTCCCACATAAGTCTAGTCACAGGCTCTAGAGTCACCATTCCCTGTGTCCTATCTGCAGTAGGTTGGGAGGACAAGTGCCTCTCAGGCAAAAGCAGCAGCATTTCTTTTCCAGTTCAGTTTTATTTTGCAAAACTTTACAGTCTTCTGTGCACGGAGATCCCCACAGGGACCAACATGAATCAATAGGCTCTCAGCCTAGACCTGGCAGAGGAGACAGGATGCACAGTTCAGGGTGATGTTACCAGAAACCAAACCTGTTGCTGTCAGATTTGACTCACGGCAACCCCACGTGTTACACAGTAGAACTGCTCTCTAGGGTTTTCTTGGCGGTAATCTTTACAGAAGCAGATTGCCAGGCGTTTCTTCCAGTGTTGCTGAGCGGGTTTAAACTGCCAGCCTTTAGGTGAGTAGTTGAACGCAAACTATTTCCACCACTCAGGGACCCGAGGACATAAAGGGAACTGCAGTTTCCCTTGGTAGACAAAATAGAGCAGGTACAGTTGGAGACAGAAAAGGGACAGATCGGGGAGATCAAGGAAGGCTTCCCAGAGAAGGGGATCCCTGCCCATTTATCAGATAGATAAGGTAGAGGGAACAGTGAGAGAAGGTTGGAAGCGTGGGAGAGCTGGGCACGTCTGCGAAGTGCTAGGTGTCCAGAGTGGCAAGCAAGGGGAGGCTGTGGGAAATGAGGGTGGAGAAACAGTCAGCTGTCTTTCCTGGGGCGTGGCCTTTTGACTCTGTGCAGTAAGGACTATTGTTTTCATACCTTTTAGGCAGCAAGGTCTAGGTGAGGTGGCCCAGGGATCCTAGGCTTGTTTTTTCGCTCCTGATACTATCTGTCCTTTTCCTCCACAGAGAAGACCCTGATGGGGCGGGACAGGGAAGGGGTGTGGGTGGGGGCAGGGGGAGCCCTGACCCCCAATACCTCCTCCCCATTCCCCCCTGAGCCTCCAGGGGCCTCAGGCAGCATCATCCCAGTCTACTGTGCCCTCCTGGCTGCTGTGGTCCTGGGTCTGCTGGCCTGCGTGGCCTTCAAGTGGTAGGTGGTGTGGGCACCGCCCTGTGGCATCCCCCTCCCCATCTGGACTCCCAGCCAGCTCCCTCTGTCTTGGTGAAGGTGGGAGCAGGCTGGCAGGTACCCCTGCACCCTACAGCTGGCACTCACATAAGCAAAGACAGCAGCTGGCCAAGGCTCGGACTGCCGAGCTGGGGGGCCTCGACAGGGACCAGATGGGTGGGGATAGCTGCGTCTTCCTGGACTCTCCCAGCGGCCTGGAACCCTGCACCCCCGACCAGGGTGAGTCCCCTTCCCCAGTATAGTCCTTCTGACCCAGCCCTGCCCTGCTACCCAGGCCCTTGTCTGACTCTCACGTGCCCTTCCCGTCTCCCACCCCAGGACCGAATCCTGAGCTTGGCTACCGACTTTACCTTCATCTCCCTCGGCAGCAGCAGGAGGAAGTGGAGCAGCTCCTGGAGGCGGCGGGCAAACCTGATAAGGGCTGGCAGGGCCTGGCAGGCCGCCTGGGCTACCAGGCTGAGGCTGTGGAGACCCTGCTGAGGGACTGGGCCATCCGGACAGGCAACAGAGCCATCCTCAGAGTGCTAGAGGATGCCCTGGCTGCCATGGACCGTGAAGATGTGGCCCGGATCCTGAGCGCCCTGGCCGAAGGCTGCTCTGTGGTGTGAGCTATGCCTCCACAGCCCAGCCTCTCAGGGAACCTGTTCTGGTGCTCCCTACCTCTCCCATCTCCCTGTACACACTCCCTTCATGGGCCTTCTGGTATTGGCCTCAGCCTGCTTTGCTCTGGGGAGTCACCACTCACCTCCCCTTGTCCTATCCTCCTCTAGGACAAGGACCAGGACTGGGGGCAGTGGGAAGTGAGGGGTGGTCCTACCCTTCTGATCCCCACTCCACCTCTCCTTACTTAGCCTCAGCTGTTTTTTCTACTTTTGTATCCTATATTAAAGGAGACTTTGGATTTTGGTGCTGGCTCCATCTGGCTCCTTGGGCATGTGAGACAGTTGGGGGTCATGAGGCAGAGGCTCAGAAAAGGGCTGGGGTGGGGGGGTCCTAGGGTATGGGAGGGGCCACAGCTGAGTGGGCACCTTCCCTGAGCAGCACCTAGGATGGCAGGCAGTGTGCTCCCATAAGACTCGGGCTTTGGAGGCAGAGTCTGGAGTTCATGTCCTGGATCTGTCATTCATTGGTGGTATCATGTGGGGAAGCTATTTCATCTTTCTGAACACCAAACCAAACCCACTGTTGTCAAGTTGATTCCGACTCATAGCAACCCTACAGGACAAAGTAGAACTGCCCATAGGGTTTCCAAGGAGCGGCTGGTAGATTTAAACTGCTGACCTTTTGGGTAGCAGCCAAAACTCTTAACCACTGTGCCACCAGGGCTCCTGAGCTTCCTTAGCTGGAGACAATAATATGGCATGTTCAGTAGGTTCCCCTCCACCCAAGGCTCTCAGGTTGGCACTGAGGAGCCTTGGGCTTGAGGCCATTTTCCTGACTCATGCTGTGTCCAGCATCAAGGGGAGGCTGGAGGCAGGCTGGTCCTGGGAACCTAGATACCAACGGCCTGTGGATGAGAAAAAGGAAGGAAGGGCTCTTCTTACAAGACCAGCACTCCAGACTTCAGACAGGGAGTTTCAAACATACTTCACGACTGCTTATGTGGACTTCACACAAGCCAAGGGCGTGCAGGCAGGCCATCCCACACACCTGAGAGGCAGTTCAGGACAGGGCAACTGCAGTCAAAACACCGACACCCCCCACTATGCCCACTCTTAAGGCAGGAGCCAGGTAGATTGGCTACTGTGCCTTCTGAGGGGGGGTGCTAGCCCCATAGGCCCTGCCTACAAACAAACAATGGCTATGGAGCCCCTGGCATCCACTAAGAGTCAGAGGCATCAAGGAGAACAGCCATCCAAACTTCCTCAGGATGAGAGGATCTGGTCATGGTCCAGTGGGTCACTGGCACTCAGGGTAGATTCTGTCCCCTTGCTGAACTGAGATGCAACTGGCTGTTCTCTGAACACCAAAGTCATCACAGGATGCTGCTACTGCTATTCTCAGAAACAGTTCACCAGGGCTGCTTAAACCTGTAAGTCTTTTCCTTGGAATAAAGGCAGGAATAACCACCTTCATCCTGAGATGACCCTTGGGCAATAACCCTGATGATCAGGAGGGAAAGCAAGAATGGTGGCTGCCAGGCTGTTGTGGATTGTACCAGCAATGAATGTGAACTCCTGAAATCCTGCATCAAGTGCTGGGAACAGGTTTGAGATTAACTGGCACCCCTTATCACCACCTAGGGGTATTCAGTGGGTGTGGGGAAAGGAAAAGTTTTTGAAAAAAGTTAACAGGGAGGTAAATAAATGAAAATTCCTTTTTCAGAAATGTCCTGCCTTGACAGCTCCCTTGTCACTCCCTGTGATGGTTAAGGTTGTGTGTCTACTTGGCTGGCCCATGATTCTCAGTGGTTTGGCAGTTACATAATGATGTAGTTATCTTTCATTTTGTGATATAATGCAATCACCTCCATGATGTGATCTGGTATGATCAGCCAGTTAGGTGTAAAGGGAGTTTCCTTGAGGGTGTGGCCTACATCCAATATATATGGACGTTCTGGCAGAGTTCGCTGGCTCTTGCTTACTCTGGATCCTGCATCTGGCTCATCATCATCTGACCTCCAGTTCTTGGGACTTGAACTAGCGGCCTTCTGTGTTGCCTGCCAATCTTGGGATTAATTGGCCTCCGCAGCCTGTGAACCAGTAGCCTGCTGTGTTACCTGTTGATCTTGGATTCGTCAGCTTCTGCAGCCATGAGCCAGCAGCCTGCCGTCTGACCTGCTGATCTTGGGTTCATCAGCCCCAGCAGCTACATGAGTCAGGAGTCTGACACCTGACCCACAAGTTGGGACTTGCCAGCTTCTACAACTGTGTGAGCCATTTCCTTGAGATAAATCTCTCTCTCTCTCCCTCCAGTCTATCCAATCTATCTAATCTATCTATATGCTTCACTGGTTTTGCTTCTCTAGAGAACCCAGGCTAAGACATTTGGTACCAAGAATAGTTCTACAGAAACAAAATTGTGAGAATGAGTTTCCTAAATTGGTTCTCAAGTCTGGTTAGTCTTAAAGATGTTGATGACTCTGCTTCCAGTAGTAAACAGGGCACTGCTAATCCAGGGTGTGAGGTAGCAATAGAAATACACAAAATATCACCACCAATAGATCAAGTATTGGTGAGAGGCAAGGCTTTGGGTGATCATGTATTTGATACTTTTCTACAATTTTGTCAGAATGAGAAGTATAGGAAAGCTGGTTGGCTGGTCCTGCCTTAGCTAGACAAAGTGGTGAAAGAAAGAGATTAGCTCAGGGCTTCAGAGTCATAGCTCACGTGCTGCATAAATGACCTCAAAGTTGCCACTTGTGCCACAAGAGGAAGCCTTATTTCTTCCAGTAAAGAGCTGATGTTGCTGAAAACAAAACTCATAGTCTTATCGTAAGAGTGGCTGAATTACAATGCCAACTGAATTCCCAACCTCGAATGTGTCTGAAGTTAAAGTGAGGGCATTGAATGGGAAGAAATGGGATCCTGAAACTTGGGATGGGGACTTATGGGCAGATAATCAGGAAGTTGGGTACACTGAGACCCTAAATTCCATTGAAGTGCTCCTGCCAACTAAACCATTAGCTCCTCCACCCCCATCTGATGAGATTAATCCAGCTGTGTCTGAAGAGCCTTTGTTTGAGATATCACCTGGGGAGGCATCCGAGTCATTGCCTGGGGCATTGCCTATGGCAGCTGCCTTGCAAGACATTGCTGTTCTCAAAACACATTCCCACCACCCATTTTTGCTTCTAGACCTATAACTAGACTTAAGTCCCAGTGAGCCCCAAAAGGTGAAGTACAAAGTGTGACCCAGGAGAAGGTATGCTACACTCCAAATGAACTGCCTGACTTTTCTAATGTGTACAAACAGAAACCTGGAGAATATGTGTGGGAATGGCTATTAAGGGTATAGGATAATGGTGTGAGAAACATAAAGTTCGATCAGTCTGAATTTATTGATATGGGCCCACTAAGCACAGATTCTTCAGTGTTTCAGGTCAAAAGGTTAGGAAAGAATCTAACAGTTTATTTGGTTGGGTCACTGAAGCATGGATTACACGGTAGCCTACACTAAATCAAGTACCAGCCCTGCCTTTGAGTGCCTAGACGACACACCTTTTACCATAACAGTGAGGAACAAATTTGTGAAGGGAAGCCCAGCATCCTTGAAGACTGCTGTGATTGCAATTTTATGTAATTCAGATTTGACAGTGGGAGCTGCCCTAACTGAATTCATACATCTAACTGCAATGGGGCTGATTCATCCCCGTGGTGGTAGCAGCCAAGTGGTGGCACTCAATCGACGAAGACAGGGTGGGCGTGGTTACTGTAGGGATAGCAAAGTCAAAGCAGTAATCAGTATAGCCTGACTCATATGGACTTACAGCTTTGGCTACTTAGTCATGGTGTCCCCAGGAGTGAAATAGATGGGAAGTGTACTAAATATTTCCTGATCTGTACAAGCAGAAGAAATCTAGGTCAAGTGAACAGCAGTCTAACTCAAATTGCCAGAATAGAGAGTCATGGCCCCTCAATCAATTCCCAGACTTGAGCCAGTTTACAGACCCACAACCCCTTGAATGAAGGGGAGGATGAGTCCCCTTGGGGAAGGACCGGGCTATTACGGTAGGAAAAGCCAAGTGGAAGCCATTCATACTGCCCCTGACTAGGAAAATAGTAAACCAAAAGCAATACCGCATTCCTGGAGGGATTGCAGAGATTACCGCCACCATCAACGACTTGAAGGATGCTGGGGTGGTGATTCCCACACATCCCCATTCAACTCGCCTATTTGGCCTGTGCAAAAGACAGATGGATCTTGGAGAATGACAGTGGATTATTGTAAAGTTAACCAGGTGGTGACTCCAATTGCAGCTGCTGTTCCCAGATGCAGTTTTCATTGCTTGAGTAAACTAATACATCTCATTACCTAGTATGCAGCTACCGATCTGGCCAATGCCTATTCCAGTTTCAAAGGAACACCAGAAGCAGTTTGCCTTCAGCTGGCAAGGCCAGAAATACACCTTCACTGTCCTACCTCAGGGGTATATCAGCTCTCCAGCCCTATGTCATAATTTAGTCCGCCAGGACCTTGATCGCCTTTCCCTTCCATAGGACTGGTCCATTACAATGATAACCTTATGCTGATTCGACCTAGTAAGGAAGAAGTGTCAATGATTCTAGACTTACTGTTAAAACATTTGTGTGCTGGAGGATGGGAAAGGAATCCCAGAAAAATACAGGCAACTTCCACCTCAGCGAAGTTTCTAGGGGTCCAGTGTTGTAGGGCATGTCAAGATATTCCTTCTAAAGTGAAAAATAAGTTATTGCATCTGGCTGCTCCCACAACTAAAAAGGAGGCACAACGCCTGGTTGGCCTCTATGGATTTTGGAAGCAACATATCCCTCATTTGGGTGTGCTACTCCAGTCTATTTATCAATTGACTCAAAAAGCTTCTAGTTTTGAGTGGGGCCCAAAACAAGAGAAGGTTCTGCAGCAGGTTCAGGTTGCCATTCAAGCCGCTCTGCCACTTGGGCTATTATGATTCGGCTGAACTAGTGATGCTTGAAGTGTCAGTGGCATATAGAGATGCTGTTTGGAGGCTTGGGCAGACCTCTATTGGTGAATCACAGCACAGAATTTTAGGATTTTGGAGCAAAGCCCTGCTATCCTCTGCAGATAACTACTCTGCTTTTGAGAAAGAGCTTTTGGCTTGTTACTGGGCCTTAGTAGAGCCTGAATGCTTAACCATGGGCTACTAAGTCACCATGCAGCCTGAGGTGTCCATCATGAACTGGGTGTTGTCTGACCCAGAGAGCCATAAAGTCAGATTTGCACAGTAGCATTCCATCATTAAACGGAAGTGGTATGTACCAAACTGGGCCCAAGCAGGACCTGAAGGCACAAGTAAGTTGCATGAGGAAGTGGCCCAAACGCCCATGTCTCCACTCCTGTCACATTACCTGCCCTCTCCCAGTCTGCACCTATGGCCTCATGGGGAGTTCCTTGTGATTAGTTGACCAAGGAAGAGAAAATTCATGCCTGATTTACAGACGGTTCTGTGCAATATGCAGGCACCACTCGAAAGTGGACAGCAGCAGCACTACAGTCCCTTTCTGGGACTTCCCTGAAGGCCAGTGGTGAAACGAAATCCTCCCGCACAAAACTTCAAGCAGTGCACCTGGTTTTTCACTTTGCTTAGAAGGAGAAATGGCCAGATGTGCAACTGTGTACTGATGCATGGGCTGTGGCCAATGGTTTGGCTGGGTGGTCAGGGACTTGGAAGGAACATGATTGGAAATTGGTATGGGGAAGAGGTATGTGGCTAGATCTTTCTGAATGGGCTGAAGAAGATATATGTGTCTCATGTGAATGCTCACCAAATGGTGACCTCAGCAGAGGAGGATTTTAACCAGTGGATAGGATGACACGTTCTGTGGAAACCAGTCATTCTTTCCCCAGCCACTCCCATCATTACCCAATGGGCTCATGAACAAAGTGGCCATGGTGGCAGGGTTGGAGGTTATGCACGGGCTCAGCAACATAGACTTCCACTCACCAAGGCTGACATGGCTGTAGCCAGTGTTGAGTGCCAAATCTGCTAGCAGCAGAGTCCAACACTGAGTCACTGATATGACACCATTCTCAAGGTGATCAGCCAGCAACCTGGTGGCAGGTGGATTACACTGGACCGCTTCCATCATGGAAAGGGCAGCAAATTTTGTTCTGACTGGAATAGACATTTACTCTGGATATGTATTTGCCTTCCCCGCATGTAACGCTTCTGCCAAAACTACCATACATGGACTTACAGAATGCCTTATCCACCATCATGGCATCCCACAAAGCATTACTTCAGATCAAGAGACTCACTTCACAGCAAATGAAGTGCTCATGGAATTCACTGGTTCCCCATCATCCTGAAACAGCTGGATTGACAGAATGATGGAATGGCCTTCTAAAGATACATTCACAGCACCAGCTAGGTGGCAATACCTTGCAGGGTTGGGGCAATACTCTCCAGGAGGCTGTATATGCTCTAAACTAGCGTCCAATATATGGTGGGGTTTCTCCCATAGCCAGGACCCATGGGTTCGGGAATCAAGGGGTGGTAATGGGAGTGGCATCACTATTACCCCTAGTGACCCACTCACAAAATTTTTGCTTCCTGTCCCCATGACCCTATGGTCTGTGGGTGTAGAGGTCTCAGTTCCAAAGGGAGGAATGCTCCCACCAGGAGACATAACACTGATTCCACTGAATTGGAAGTTAAGAATGCCAACAAGCCACTTTGGGATCCTCATGCCTCTGGATCAACAGGCAAAGAAGGGAGTTACTGTACTGGCTGGTATGACTGATCCTGATTAGGGGAAATCGGACTGATATTACATAACGGAGGTAAAGAAGAGTATGTCTGGACTGCAGGAGATCCCTTAGGATGTCTCTTAGTACTACTATGCCTTGTGATTAAAGTCAGTGGAAAACTACGGCAACCCGTGACTACTAATGGCCCAGACCCTTCAGGAATGAAGGTTTGTGTCACCCCAATAGGCAAAGAACCACAACCAACTGAGGTGCTTGCTGAGGGCAAAGAGAATACGAATGGGTGATGCAAGAAAGTAGTCCTAAATACCAGTTACAACCATGTGACCAGTTGCAGAAACGAGGACTGTACTTGTTATGAGTATTTCTTCCTTGTATGTGTGCATTAAGTATTTGTTTTCTTCAGTTATATGGTCTAAGCAGATATGTACAGGTGCCAAGTTGACAAGGGGTGGACTGTGATGATTAAGGTTGTGTGTCACCTTGGTTGGGCCATGATTCTCAGTGGTTTGGCAGCTGTGATGTGGTTTGGCAGTTATGTAATGATATAGTTATCTTCTATTTTGTCATATAATGTAATCAGCTCCATGGTGTAATCTGATGTGATCAGCCTATCAGTTTTAAGGGGGTTTTCTTGGGGGTGTGGCCCAAATCCAATATATATGGACATCCTGGCAAAGTTTGCTGGCTTTTGCTCAATCTAGATCCTGCATATGGCTTATCATCATCTGCCCTCAGTTCTTGGGACTTGAATCAGCAGCCTGCTGTACTGCATGCTGATCTTGGGATTCACTGGCCTCCTCAGCCTATGAGCCAGCAGTCTGCCATCTTACCTGCTGATCTTTGTCAGCCTCCACAGCCTGTGAGCCAGCAGTCTGCCATCTGACCTGTCTTGGGTTCGTCAGCTCCTGCAGCTACATGAATCAGGAGAAGCCTCCAGACTGACACTTGACCCATGGACTTGGGACTTGCTAGCCTCTACAACTGTGTGAGCCATTTTCTTGAGATTAAGCTCTCTCTACACTTATATACACTTCACTGGTTTCGCTTCTCTGGAGAACCCAGCCTAAGACACCAACTTTTAATGACCTGTCTAAATTTCCTTGGAGAATCTGAAAGCCGGAGCCTCAAGTCAAAACCATGAGTTTGACTTGGTTGTGAATACCAGTGCATATGGCCTCACCCCTCCACTGCCAACCCACACAAAAGGGAAACACTCAGCTCAAGCACATTCACTGACAAATTCTCTGCAACAGACACAACTGGGAAATGTCAGAGGGTTGGGCAAATTATGGTCCAACCATTTGATACAATAATGTGCTTTTGTTAAAGTTTTGAAGACTGCAGTATCATGGGAAAATACTTCGGGTTTTTAAGTGGCATGTCTAATGATCCTGATATGAGAAATAGGGATTGTCCATCACATAAATAAAAGCCAAGAACCACATGATCTTATCAACTGATGCAGAACAGGCATTTGACAAAGTCCAACACCCATTCATGATAAAAACTCTCAACAAAACAGGAATAGAAGGGAAATTCCTCAGTATAATTAAGGGCATTTATACAAAGCCAACAACCAACATCATCCTAAACAGAAAGACTTTGAAAGCACTCCCCTTGAGAACGGGAACCAGACAAGGATGCCCTTTATCACCAGTCTTATTCAACATTGTGCTGAGGTCCTAGCCAGAGTAATTAGGCTAGAAAAAGAAATAAAGGGCATCCAAACTGGTAGGGAAGAAGTCAAAGTATCTCTATTTGCAGATGATATGATCTTATACACAGAAAACCCAAAAAAAATCCACAAGATAACTACTGGAACTAATAGAAGATTTCAGCAAAGTTTCAGGATACCAGATAAACATACAAAAATCAGTTGGATTCCTTTACACCAACAAAGAGAACCTCGAAGAGGAAATCACCAAATCAATACCATTTACAATAGCCCCCAAGAAGATAAAATACTTAGGAATAAATCTAACCAGAGACATAAAAGACCTATACAATGAAAACTACAAGACACTACTGCAAGAAGCCAAAAGAGACCTGCATAAGTGGAAAAACATACCTTGCTCATGGATAGGCAGACTCAACATTGTGAAAATGTCAATTCTACCCAAAGCAATCTACAGATACAATGCAATCCCGATCCAAATTCTACCACGATTTTTTAATGAGATGGAGAAACAAATCTCCAACTTTATATGGAAAGGGAAGAGTTCCCAAATAAGTAAAACATTACTCAAGAAGAAGAACAAAGTGGGAGGCCTCACACCACCTGATTTTAGGACCTATTATACCACACGGTAGTCAAAACAGGCTGGTACTGCCACAACAACAGATACATAGACCAACGGAAAAGAGTGGAGAATCCAGACATAAATTCATCCACCTATGAGAAGCTGATATTTGACAAAGGCCCAGAGTCTGTTAATTGGGGAAAAGACAGTCTCTTTAACAAATGGTGCTGGCATAACTGGATACCCATCTGCAAAAAACTGAAACAAGACCCATACACCACACCATGCACAAAAACTAACTCAAAATGGATCAAAGACTTAAATATAAAATTGAAAACAATAAAGATCATGGAAGAAAAAATAGGGACAACGCTAGGAGCCCTAATACATGGCATAAACACAATACGAACCATAAGTAACAATGCACAAGCACCAGAAGAGAGACTAAATAACTGGGAGCTCCTAAAAATCAAACACTTAGGCTCATCAAAAGAATTCACCAAAAGAGTAAAAAGACAACCTACAGACTGGGAAAAATTTTTGGCTACAACAAATCCGATCAGCAACTAATCTCTAAAATCTACAAGATATTGCAAAACCTCAACAACAAAAAGACAAAATACCCAATTAAAAAATGGGCAAAGGATATGAACTTCGCCAAAGAAGACATTCAGGTGGCTAACAGACACATGAAGAAATGCTCACGATCATCAGCCATTAGAGAAATGCAGATCAAAACTACAATGAGATATCAGCTCACCCCAACAAGGCTAGCATTAATCCAAAACACACAAAATAATAAATGCTGGAGAGGTTGTAGAGAGACTGGAACACTTATACACTGTTGATGGGAATGTAAAATGGTAAAACCACTTTGGAAATCAATTTGGTGCTTCCTTAAAAAGCTAGAAATAGAAGTACCATAAAATCCAGCTATCCCGCTCCTTGGAATATATCCTAGAGAAATAAGAGTTGTCACACGAATAGATATATGCACACCCATGTTCAAAAGCAAAAAGCAAGAAACAATAGCAAAAAGATGGAAACAACCTAGGTGCCCATCAACGGACGAATGGATAAACAAATGGTATATCCACGCAATGGAATACTACGCAACGATAAAGAACAATGAAGCTGTGAAAGATAACATGGAGGAAGCTGGAGGTCATTATGCTGAATTTAGTCAGTCACGGAAGGACAAATATTGTATAAGACCACTATTATAAGAACTCAAGGAAAGCTTAAACACAGAAAACAACATTCTCTAGTGGTTACGAGGGTGGGCAAGGAGGGTGAGGGTTATTCACTAACTAGATAGTAGACAAGCATTATCTTAGGTGAAGGGAAGGACACTACAGGGGAAGTCAGCACAACTGGCCTAAATCAAAGCTAAGAAGTTTCCTGAATACAAGTAAACACTTTGAAAGACAGAGTAGCAGGGGTAGGGATCTGAGGACCATGCTTTCAGGGGACATCTAGGTCAACTGACATAACAAAGCTTATTAAGAAAATGTTCTGCATCTTACTTTGGTGAGTGGTGTCTGGGGTCTTAAAAGCTTGCAAGCAGCCATCTATGATGCATCGACTGGTCCCAACCACCTGGAGTGAAAGAGAATGAAGAACACCAAAGACACAAGGGAAGAAGTAGCCCAAGAGACAGAAAGGGCCACATAAACCAGAGACTTCATAAGCCTGAGACCAGAAGAATTAGATGGTTCCCAGCTACCACCAATGATCGCCCTAACAGAGAACACGACAGAGAGTCCCAGGTGGAGCGGGAGAAAGGTGGAGCGCAGAACTCAAATTCTAGAAAGAAGACCAGACTTAATGGTCTGAGACTGGAGGAACCCTGGAAAGCATGGCCCCTGGATTCTCTATCAGCCCAGAACTAAAACAATTTCCGAGGCTAACTCTTCAGACAGGGATTGGACTGTGGGACATAAAGTGATACTTGTGAGGAGCGTGCCTCTTAGCTCAAGTAGATACAAGAGACTGAACGGGCAGCTTCTGTCCGGAGGTGAGATGGGGAGGCAGAGAGGGTTAAGTAAGAGCTGGCTGAATGGACATGGGGAACCAGGAGTGGAAAGGAGAAGTGTACTGTCACAGTATGGGAAGAGCAATTAGAGTCACATAACAATGTATGTATAAATTTTTGTATGGGAAAAAATTAAAATATAAAATGTAAGCCTAGAACATTTTAAAAACTCTTTAAAAAAAAGAAATAGGGCTCGTCTTGTCTTTTAAGAAGCTCTTTCATACTAGGATGTTGGATGAGTTACTGACCCTCTCTCTGAGTCTTAGTTTCCTCACTGAACAATGCCAACTCCTGTGCCTCAGGGTTGTTGTGAGGATTAAACGAGCTCAATCCTGAGCTTTAAGTGCTCAGCACAGTGCTCAGCAGGCAGGCAGTGCTCTAAATGCTGTCCCCACATGCAGACTTTTAGTAGGTCACAACCTGGGCTTGCCTCTTCTCCAAGGGCAATGCTGCAGTGAGCACATGACCCTGGTGAGCAACAAGCAGGATCACATTCTTTGCAAATAGGTGTCCCAGTCTAGCCTGAAGCTGCCTGAAGCCCTTGGCCCTCCTCACTGCCCTGACAACTGGTCCATGGGGGGCAGAGGGAGGGTCCCAGGGGGCAGAGGGAGGGTTCCACTGAGCCCTGCAGCCTCCACAAATTGTCCACACTGGCTACTCT
The DNA here is from genome assembly GCA_030035585.1 of Dugong dugon. NCBI lineage: Eukaryota > Metazoa > Chordata > Mammalia > Sirenia > Dugongidae > Dugong > Dugong dugon. Next base: position 20,401,916 of record CM057481.1, on the reverse strand, counting down.
CATCACAAACTGTGCACTGTAACCCTTTATAGGAGTCCTCTCCTATCCTTTCCCCAGTGTGCATGGTGGGAGGCCAGGGAACCCAAACATCAAATGAGCATTCCAGTGGACTGGGGGAGCCTCTGAAAGGAAGAGGCCAAACACCTCTATCCAGCCAGGAGGTATAAAGGGGAAGACACATTAACCTTTCTCTTGACTGACCTGTTCACCAATGTGAAGAAGCCTAGCAGCAATGAGACCTCACCCCTTGAGCACAGCCACAAGGTCCCAAGCCCACAAGTGTCAGTCACTGAGAAATGTCTGCCTCAGTCGCAGTGGGACCTGTGGCGAACCAGGCCTGTGATAAACTCCAATCTGCAGGATTAATCTTAGACTTCAAGTTTAGATGCCACACACCTATGGTCACCCTCTGTGATGGTTGTGTGTCAACTTGGCTGGGTCATGATTCTTAGTGTTCTGGCAGTCATATAATGTTGTGATCACTTCCCTGTTGAGATCCGATATGTGATCAGCCCCATGATGGGATCTGCTGTGAGTAACCAATCAGTTGAAAGGGAATTTCCTTGGGTGTGTGGCCTGCATCCGAATATGAGCAGACATTCTGGCAAGGCTCAGGGGCTTTTGCTCATTCTGGATCCTGCAGCTGGCTCCTGTTCATCCGACCTCCGGTTCTTGGGACCCGAGCTACTAGTAGCTTACCTGTGGTCTTGCCTGTTGATCTTGGGTTCGCCAGCCCCTGAAGCTACGTGTATCAGGAGAAGCCTCTATCCTGATCCATGGGTTTGGGATGTCCCAGCCTCTACAACTGCCATGAGCCATTTCCTTGATATAAATCTCTCTCTATATATATTTATATGCTTTACTGGTTTTGCTTCTCAAGAGAACCCAGCCTAAGACATCCTCTCTCCTTTTTCTCTCCAGTGATATAACTAACTACACACAAACATGCTTGCGTATGAGTACACCAACCCCTCCCCAACCCACCCACACTCATATCATAGCTGATTAACTTTTTGGGAAAACACATGGCAAGTTGTTTAATTGATTTTATTTTTTACATAAAAAGTTCAGTAAAAATTGGATAAAGTAAAGTGATTTTAAGCAGTAAATCAATCTTATCAACATAGCACAAGGCTGGCCAAAACCACAAGGCAGCCTGCTTTGGGATATTTACATGATAACAAATTAAACCTTGCAGGAGAACTTAAACCATCCTTACAAAGTCTTCCTCTGATCCTAGCACGTAGAAGCTAAAAGCAAAACAAAAACCAAACAAAAACCAGGAAAAAACAAATTATTTTCAATATATTCACATATACATTAAAATATAATACAGATCGTCAGGGTAAGGGATCGTGGGGTGGGGATGCGCATGGGTCTGTGCGCTGACAGCACCGCCGAGGAGGAGGAGACCCAAGTTTGAGAGTGGGGGTCAGGCCTTGGCCAGGGTCTCGGAGGGAGGAGTCTTCCCTAAACCCTTGCTTCTGATGGCCTCTAACCATGGCCCCAGCAGCTCATGACTAGGGATCACTTGTTGTAGATGGAGCTCATTTTTGTGGCTTTCAGCTGAAATCTGCAGGATTTGAATTTCCCCAGGGTGATGTGTCATCAGCAGCACAAGCCCTGAAAGTGGGGTGGGAGAGAGAAAGCCCACGGGATTTCTCCCCAGAGTTTGTCCTAGATAATCACCTGCCTTCCCACCCTAGCCCCATAAGTCACTCCAATTCAGTGTCCTCTTTGGGTTTGTAAACAGCCCCAAATTTCTGCATGTACTTCTTGATGTACTCCTTGGTTTTGTGTTTCACATTCTCATTGCACTCCAGGTCCTCAGGGTTCTTACAGTACTTCAGCTCTTTATTCATAACGCCATGCGTCAGCTGTCCAGGGCATAGGAAAAGAGACCATAACCACCAGTCAGAGTGCAAATGACATGGCAGGGGGAGGGATGCGGAATGGAGTGGTAACTCAGCCTATTGACCCAGGGCCCTTCCCACCGAGACCAGAACTTGAATAAGGGGGTAGGCTGGGGACAAGCTGGTGCTGATGTTACCAGAAAGGAAAAGCTCAGCTTTGGAAGTTTCCTAGGGAACTCCTGCTTTCGAATTAGAAGATGCTCCCCCCACCTTCCCTCCCATTTCCTGGGTCTCCAGGCTCTGTCACCTAGCAAGGAAAACCACACTTTCTGTGATAAAAGGTGCTTGGTGGCCCAGAGCACTAAGAGAGCATAGGCTGGGAGAGTACCTTGCGAGCCAGGTGTTTGAAATCTTCAGTTGTGGTAATTCTTCCCACTTTGCAGTCAGGTTTCCGGTAAGGGTTCAGGCACTGGACAATGAACTGGGACATCTGCAGACCAGGGAAAAGACAACACGCTGCTCACCACTCCAGAAAGAGCAAGGAGCTGTGCTGAGCACATAATTAGAAAAGGTAGCATGTAGAGCCAGCCATTCTTCCCTTTTTTTCCCCCAGGTTGGCTGATACGGATGAAAGAATACTAGTATTCCAGTGGGATACAAGAGCAAAGGATCCTGGCTCAGCCCTGAGAGGGAAAGAGCTCTGATGGATTGTGCAAGCCTGAGTTGGAGTAGCAGATGGAATGAACCAGCAGCAGGACTTCACTGCCAAATCTCACAGCAGCCCCAGGTTTCAGCCAATGAATCTTGTGTCCTCGGCCTAAAACACCTATAGCTAGGTTCCCTGGCCCCTAGACGCAGGACAGAGTAGGTGTTCCAGAGCTTACTAGGAGGACATCCAGGCACTTTGTTCTTGAAGGTTACTTAGTTTCCATAAGTATTATACTTCACTTGATTCACACCACAGTCATGTGTGGCAGATGGCAGCATGGTATGACTGCTGGCAGGATCCTTTCCATTGCTCTAAAATTACTCCTACTGCTTCCAACATCCTCCTGGGCTGTTTCTGTAGTATTTGTACTACCCAGTGGCTCTCAAGAGACCATAGACACAGAACCTCACTTCTGGAAGTATTTGTGGTGTTAAGATCCGAGGACAAAGGGAGACCAGTAACAGCTACCTCATCAGGGAGGCCCTTGAACAGGGCATCTACCTGGAACTCAGGTAAACATCCCCAAAACTCAGTGAGCCGTAGGCATTCAGAAATTCAAAGAACAAGGAAAAGGAAGATAGGCGCTAAATATGCAGCTGTTGATTGGCTTAGCTGAAACACCAATACTTTGAGACAGTGACAGTGAAAAACTAAATTTTATCCCTGGATAAGGCTTTTCCCTCCAACTCATTCCCCAAATATAGTCAGAGGGCTTTCATGCCCCCTCCTTAAAAACTTCCAGTGGTTCCCTGTAACCTACAGATGAAGAAGGCCTTATATGAAAAAACACAACACCATCCAGCCTCATCTTCCAACATCCTTCACACATCCTGTGACAGACTCAACTCCCTGGAAGGGTCAATCCTCCCTCTTATACCCCTATATATTCTACTACCTTAAGTTATGTCCCTTCCTGGTCCATCTGGCCAAGTCCCACTCCTGCTTCAAAAGCCTTTCCTGACACCCAGGGTAGGGGCCACCAGCCTTATGGCAGCACACTCTTCACCCATCTGTCATTACTTATACTGCCAAGAGACTATGAGCCCCTTTAATCAATGAATGAACACTGGAGTCCAGGATCTAGAGGCCATGAGGCAGAGAAGTTCAGTGTCCTGTGGCTAGAAACACACTTCCAGTTACATAAAGAGAAGCTGCTTTCCCTCAATCCCTTGATGATTAGGCAGCCAAATGAGATACCACAGAAAGAGAACTGGACTTTGAGCCAGGTGGCCTGAGTTCAAGCCTTCTGGCTGTAACTTGCCTTCTTTGAACCTTAGAGTTCCTTCATTTGCAAAACAGGAATGACAGTCCCTGTTATGCCTACCTCAGGGCTACTGTGAGGACAAAATGACATAATGGATATGCAAGCTTACCCAGTTATAAAGAACCATACCGATGTGTCATCACATAGCAATTACAAAGCCGAAATCACAAAAGCAAGGTGATACCCAAGGGCAGGGCAGCCTAACACCACAAACAGCTCTCATTTGCCATGGATGCCACAAAAGGCTCACAGGAAAACAGGTAAGTGTGGTCTGCAGAGGGGCTCGCTATCAAGCCACAGGAGAGGTGGCTGCAAAGTCCTCGCTAGGAAAAGCAGCACTTCAGCAGGATACACAAGCTAAGACCTCATGTTCTTGGCTATGTTAGGGGAAGGGAGACGTCCATACTTGGGACAAGAAAGGGAATGGCTCAGGTTTAAGCCTGAGCCGCTTAGTGGCCACATCACCCAAACCTTACCTCTTTTCTGAATACTTCTTTGCTTTTTTTGGCCAGCTCACTGGATGTGTCTGCTTCTGCTGTCTTGGGCTTTTTCGAGGTCTAGAATTGGAAGAGAAAATATAACAGTGCTGGCATGAGAAGTCAGTTTAGCGATGCCCTGCTGTCCCAGAACCTTCTTTTCTTTGCCCCAGTTGGGACACCTCTCGGTAGTAGGATCTATTTAGGAGTCCTGGCTCAGGGGCATGGCCTAGACTCAACCTAGATGCTGTTACCATTCTCATCTTGTGATTCAATCTTGTCAGCTGGCTCCAACCTTCTACTCTTAAGTCACAGCTACATCCTTGGTGTATGCTAACCATATCCAGTTGTTTCAGGGTCACTATCTCTGCATAGGAATATACTGTTTGACCCTGGACCACTCATGTCCCCATTCTGAGCTTTGGCTCCTGCCACCTGACTGTAAAGTTGAACCTGGGCTCAACAAACTACATTTCTTCCGGTTTTGACATTGTAGGATCCCAGGACACAGGCAAAACATTATGTTCCAAAAACCTTTCCCCATACAACTGGTACCACACCATGGCCCACATCCAAGTCCCTCCAACCCCCTTGGATGCTCACCAACTTTCCTCCAAAGGCAGAAATGGCCAGACTATGGGAGACAGCCTCAGCATGCAGGAGAGGCTTCTTGTTACCTCCAGATCAGGAATGGAAAGGCTAAGCAGGTATCAAGAAATTAACCCACCCAATGTCATCAAGTCAATTCCAACTCATAGCGACCCTATAGGGCAGAGGAGAACTGCCCCCATAGGGTTTCCAAGGCTGTAAATCTTTACGGAAGCAGACTGCCACATCTTTCTCCCAAGAAGCGGCTGGTGGGTTCAATCTGCCACCTTTTGGTTAACATCTGAGCACTTTAACCACTGTGCCACCAGGCCATCAAGAGATTAGGGGAGACGAAAATAGGGTCATCCAAGAGAGGGAGCAAATGAGTAGATGCTAAGATAGTGAAGCTACTCCATCCTAAGCTAGCAAGATGGTGACAAAGCCAGGAACACTCCCATCCAGCACTGCTGGAGAAGGGAACTGGCAATTTCTCCCTAACCAGGCATTGCTAGGAAATCCTGGTGGCATGGTAGTTAAGAGTCTAGTCTGGCTGCTAACCAAAAGGTCGGCAGTTCGAATCCACCAGCCGCTCCTTGGAAACCCTATGGGGCAGTTCTACTCTGTCTTATAGGTCGCTATGAGTTGGAATCGACTCGGCAGCAACAGGTTTGGTTTTCGGTTTTTTAGGCATTGCCAAGAGTTAGGGAGCCCTGCCATTCAGAGCACCTCTCATGCAACCATCTCCCCACACCTTTGCCCACCACCAGCCAGCCACTAAGCCCCTTCCCAGTAAGTGAACTTTTCCATGGAAAAGAGTAATTATGAACATTCCTCTGAATACAAGCCACTTCAGATGGATCTAGAAGCTGCAGATGTGATTATAAGTACTTCATTCTTTTGCTAGGAGTTTACAGAATTTATTCTACTTCCCCACCCTTTCCCTGGTTCTGCTTTCACCCCTTCCATAAAGAATATGAAGGTGCTGGTGAAGAAGCTGTTCAACTCCCTCTGCTCTGGCCTAGCCCTAGGCAAAGGCGGCACTCCCTTGGCTTTGGGCTGCTATAAATCAGCATTCACTGATTTGTTATAAAAGCTTTATATATTCTCCATGTTTTTCCTTTCTTCCCTTGGCTGTGGGAAAAAGGGAATGAGGGGCTAAGTAGGAAGAACAAACAGATCCATCCTGTTTTCAGGAAACAAAACAAAACAAAAAACACAAGTAACTATTTTCAAATGTTTCAGTATGGGATTCTGTGGTTATTTTTTCAGTTGTAGACAAAGTGTGGGTGTGTTTCAGAACAAGACCTTGGGTAACAAGGATCAAGAACTGCTTGAATAAGCCAAGGAAACTTTAAAACACAACCCCAGCTGTTCTCTTGTACAACTCAGAAGTAGGTAGCAACAAGTATAGAAAGCCCCTTCAGGGATGACAACCAACTCAAGGCTCCTGGTCCTAGGGAAGAGGCCAGGCTCTCAGTGAGAGCACTTCGTGAATAGAAATGTTCTGCTTCCCTCTGAATGGGTTATGTGTTCAGAAAGCTAAATAAATCCAGTGTATACTTAATAGCTTTCTAATTTAATCCCTCACTTGATGAGGTTTGTAGGACTTTAAAAACACAGTTAGGGAGAACAATCCACTAAGCTCTGTCCAGGAGCTCTCTTGGTCCTTCTGAGCACTGAGCAAGTGGGACTGAGAAAGGAAATGTACAAATGAAGAGTCTCAGACTTAAGTCACAGACATCATGAACAAAAACGAAGTACCAGGGAGTACCTGAAATTCGTGTACCCCTCTCTTCTTTGTCTACAGTCTGCAAATGGCATGGGAAATCATTTCAGAACCTCGCTAACACTTACTCAAGTCTAGCATCAAGTCAGAGCAGGAGCTAGAGTCAGAGCCAAGGACAGCACCTGAAGTTCACAGACATGAAAAACTTTGGGAATCCCCTCCTCCCCGAAAGTCTCATTTAAAAATATAAGCACTTCTACAACATATAAATTGCCCAAACTTTTAAAACCAAGTATAATTTATCTCCCCAAATGTCTAGTGTCAATTAACAATCTTTTAGCACAGGAAGGACATTAGACTGGACCAGTGAACATCTACTTGTCAAGTGTGCAGCAAGTGACCTGAGAGTCTATGATTCTAGGAATCCACCAGAGAAGGGGGAGGAAGCTATGATACGTAAAAAGGTAGTGTTCCCAGGTCCTCAGTGATAATTAGTTTGCCTTGTTTCTCTGGGAATCTACGCAACTAGTGGCCAGATGAGAGCATACAATGAGATCTGCAGGGAGGGGGCCTGGCAGAAAGCTGGTGCTTAGTGCCTTTAGAAGCTGACTCTGCCGTCAGCCTTCATCGGTGGCACAACTGGATTCTCAGGGAATCTGGTCTGAATATGATAAGGGAGGCCTAAGTAGCTTCACATTACCCAAGGTGAGGTTTGAGCCCTTCTGGCTTAGCTGCCAATGACCTTAAACTTGTTGGGGTGGTTCTGGAAACCAATAGTGTCTATGTAGCACAACAAATGCAAACTCGATCCTTTATCATACATACAGACACAAGCATGTCACAAAGCTCATGTGCCTTGGAACCTGGGTGTGGTCTGAGAAGTTGCAGAAATGAGTTCTAACAAAGGGAGAGCAGAATATACCCAGCTAACACTTCTCTTGTCCTGAATTTAATTACTACCCACTGGAACGTGAAATATAAAACATTATTCAATGAGGAACTGTATCTTTTGGAGCAATCTGAATCAAGAAACAGAAGAAGCTGAGCCATCAGAAATACTATACACACAGTTCAACCTAAACTCTGAAACACACGAATGCATATGGGCACCTCCATTAACATGTAAACATCCATTACAAGATTAAGAAAGAAGAATCCTTGAAAATAATAAAAACTCAGTATATTCTGTTTTGGAGTTGCTACCACCTTCGGTAGTAGAAAGAGTGAAAGAATTTATTTCGTTGTGTGGTTCTGAGTGAGGCACTCAACTGCACTATAGTTGGTCAAAAAATGCAGGCAGAGGGGAGCAACAGGAACAAAAAGGTCTCTAATGCACTTTCTAGCAATAATGTTTTAAAAGTCTGACTGAATTACATGCCTGCTCCATCTGTTCCACTCAGAGAAAAGTGACATTCATAGAACACATGGAACTAAGGTCCTAAAGACATCAGTAGGCCTCGTACCCTGTGCATCTGGCCTGAAGGTGCAGTGCAGCCTTGGGGGTTTCCCTCTGGTCTCTAGATAATGATCAGGCTGTACTTACTAGGCAATTTAACCTTCTGCTCTGCAGAGATCTAGGCTCTGGCTTCTGAAAATCCTCTCTCAAAAGAATTTCCTAGTTTTCTCTCATCACAGTGATTCCATATGGAATCATTCTGCAAATTCCCCCTAGCTCCAAAGAAGACGGGATTATCAGCTGAAAGGACTCTTAGCCCATGATCTCACCCCTCCGCAACTCCCTCAACCCAACAAATACTCTGCAACTACTATTTTAACGTAACACTCGTTATATCTCTAGGTGACTTCATGTTAAAAGCCAGGAGGCAGCAGCAAATAAACAGCTGTCTCTCAATTGTGCAAGCAGTCAGCAATGATTCAGGTCTGGGGTTAACAAAGGGAAGACTGAAGAATCCTGACTTCACACTCCATAAGATGGATGATGGAAGAGAGTATAAAATGACCAAGAAGAGGGAGCAACACTGGAGGACGACAGAAGGAGGGCTCTCACAGACATTAGTCTCATCATCAAAAGCTTTCATTACTATTCATCTAGCATCACACTAACCAGTTGCCATCGAGTCAATTCCGACTTGTAGTGACCTTACAGGACAGAGTAGAACTGCCCCACAGGGTTTCCAAGGAGCAGGTCGTGGATTCAAACTGCTGACCTTTTGGTTAGCACCACATGGCACTCTTCAAAGAATCCTCTTTCCCTTCCACACTTTCTCTAAGTCACACCCCTATGTTTCCAACAACCACTAATTTACTGATGATTCAAACCTAGTTATAACTGCCTACCAGCCATTCTTATCTTAAATCCAACAGGTATTTCAAATTCTACAGTGAACTTACTTCTACACCTCTGCCTGCTCTTTCCTACATTCCCTAGACTAAATAAAGGGAATTTATCCACCCAAGCTAAAAACAAGGTGGATGGACCCTCCTGCTTCTTACATACCCATTTGGTTGCTAAGCCCTAAAAGCTACCTTTCAAATGAGTCCCCAACATCTCCACTCTTGGTTCACTCTCTTACTTTCCCTGAACTATTCTAACACTCACCAATCTGATCTCCCTGCTTCTGATCTCACCTTCTCAAACGGGCCTGTTTCACTAGAGGGACACACGATTTATTGTCTGACTCCTCTGCTTTAAAAGCATTTATTGGCTTCCAAGACCCTATGGTACAATAATCACATCAGTAGGATGTGACGGATACCATACAAAATCACTTTAACTGTCCCCTATCTACGTTGTCATGTCCTATCTTTATACCTTTGCAAAACCTGCTTTACCTGCCTGGAATGCTCTTCCCTGCTCACTTTAGCTATAGGTAAGATTGTGTTTTCTGTGACACATTGCCTGATGCATCTTCTCGGCATCACCTACCACTGTGCTCCCACAGCATTTTGTACACGTCTACCAGAGCAATTAACACACTGTGTTCTTCATTTACAGATCTGGCTATTTCCTTAGACTGAACTACCTGAAGACCAAGACTCAGTTTTACTTCTCCTCCTACCCCTAAAACCTCATACAGGGTCTGTAACTTAATCAAAACTTAAAATGGCACAGTCTGTACGTCCAATGGGAATAAAATCTAAATGAAGGCCCTAAAGATGAAAAAAAAGGGAGGGGGGCAGAAAGAATAAAGACACGCCCCATAAGCATCCTTCTCCTGTCTACTGAGATGCTAACTATGTAAACATGATTCTAAAATGATTACGAAGGGTTGATGCATGTAAGTCCCTAGCTATCCAAGACCTACTCAGATTAGGTCCTGCAGGAGGACTATGGTCTGGAAAAGGGTCCAAAGACTGACATCTCAAGCCTTTGACTCATCCATCAGGGCCAGGTTGACTGGAAGATCAAAGCTCATTTGTTCGATCTACTGTACATAGATCAAAGTGTTCACAGAATATATGACTTTACTTTGGATTTTCTCATTAGAAATACAAGAAAAGATGAAGCTGACAAATCAGAGATAGAAGCCTAAGAAGCTAAGACACAGGAAGCATATAACACTTACGGAGTTTTCCCCCTGGGTTCCTGTCTCTATCAAAAGGGTTTACAACGGCTGATTTTTTGAAAGTAGATCGCTAGGACTTTCTTCTGAGGCTCCTCTGGGTAGACTCAATCCTCCAACCTTTAAGTTATCAGCCAAGTGCGGTAACCATCTGCACCTCCCAGGGACTCCTAGGTCAGGCAAAAAACTTTGGGGGGAAGAATAACTACCAGACAGCTATAAGCAAACAATCGCAGCGCTCACAGGAGGCTGGAAGACGGAGCAGAGAGACCTCAGTGTTAACATGAGGCATTCAGTGGAGATTCCAAAAAGTCCACCCCTTAGGAGTCACCCTCGAGGAAAGGCTATTCTAGACTCAATCTAACAATGATGAAAAATAAGTCTCTAAAAAAGTCAAGCTTAACTGGCTACTAGAACAAAGCCCAACACTCTTTAATGGAAGATAACAAAAATCCAGAAACTCAATGTAAAAAAATGGAAGCACAGGGGCATCTGACCTTCTCTAACCTCAGGAAGGGGAGGAGAGAGAATAATCATTAGCATCAGCCCAAGGCTGATTCCTTTGAGGTGGAGGTCAGACAGCTCCACTCTCCAACCTTTTTACCAACTCTGACACTAGCCGTCCCTCACACAGCACTTTCTACTTCTTTGCTGGGTTCGATAATATGTTGCATGGCCACACCGAACTCACAGACCATACTCACAGTTATGGAGTTTATTAGGGAAACAACACGCTACAACTCAAAATCAGGATCAGGAAGCATGTAAGCAAAGTCTCCCTTCTTCAGTGCAGGACAGCTCTATCAGCTCTTCAGCCATGCGGGCCTCCTCTAAGAACCCTGACTACTGGCCTATTCTTGCCCCGAGGACAGGCCTCCTCTCAGCCCCCTGAGGACAGGCTCCTCTTGGCCCTGCCATCTGTCACCACCAACTCTGCTGCGAGGCCCCTTCGGAACCTATCGCCATCTTCAATGTTACAGCCCCTGACTCATGTTGTAGCTCTTTTAGGAAGTTCCCTGCCTCCTCACTCTGATTCTTCTCTCTTCCTTCTGCTTTTCTTCCTCCTCCTTTCTGTCTGAAAAAACTCTGTTGGGCTGGCTGCATATATACACAACTTCTTGTCAATTTCAAGGCATGGACCACCCCCAGCAGGGGCCATAAACTGACTGATCCCCTCTTGGTAGGCCACAGACACCTTATTTGCATACCAGGCTATAGTCACCTCATTTGTATAGTCTATAGTCGCTTTATCTGCATGGGTATATTGACCAATCCCTGCAAGGTACATACCAATCACAGGGCAGGCTACAGCCCAGGGCCAGACAAAAAGTCCAGTTGTTTACAGCTTGCCCAGGAAATGTCAATCAACCTGGACAAAAGTAACAAACCCTTCAGGGCAGAAAACAAGGGCAAAGGTAACTCCTCAGGGCTTAGGGGAAAAGTCTCTCAAGGTGTTTTTTCAAAGAACCAAGGCAAAAGGCCACATAAAAGAACTCATTTCATCCCAAGAACCTTAAGCAAAAACCTACACACGTATGTGAACACTTGTTTATGGAAAGCTTCATATACATTTTATTCCTCTTTGTGAATAAATTTTGAAAAACCTCTGAAGAAAGGATCTCCTTCACACGCGGCCAAAAGTGGCCTTCACTAACTAATGGAAACGTTCCTAAAGGCAGATGATTCCCCTTATCACTGCCAACACAGAAAGCTCCCCACATATAGGTGCAGTCTTCTGCTGGGGGTGCTGGTCAGCCCTCTCCCTGCTCCCACGGGTCCAGAGTTGGGGGCTCAGCGCTCAAGTGGATTCACAGACACACTCTTCCAGCTTTTATGATACCTGACCAAAATAAGACCAAAATTTTGCTCACTATTTATACTCAAAGATCATCAAAATGATATTTCACATAAACCATTATTATTTAATAGAAACGCATTAGAAGACCCTAAAAACAGAACAATAACTTGTTTTCCTAGTATCATCCTAAGGCAGAGAGTGATAACGAACTTTACTAAAATATTCAAAGGCTTCCCACTATACACAGAGTAAAATTCACACCCTTCTACATTTAAAAACCCCAAGAAACATCCTCACAATGCCCTTCCAACCTCATCCTTGATTATAACTTTTAACATGCCTATGCTCCTCCCACAAATAAACAGAATCATTCCCCAAACATATCTTAAACTTTCCCCCTTCCTCGCCTTTGCCCCAGCATTCCCTTTAGCCTATCTTTGCCTACTAGAAATTTTTTATCCTTTAAAGACATGTTCAAATGCCACCTCCCCACAAAGCCTTCCCAACTTCCTCTGGTTGAATTTCTTCTTCTGTACTCTTGGGATGAAAAAACATTGACAGCTATAAGCAACCATCTGTGCCCATGCTCAGGAGGTAGGTGGTGCAGGGCTGCCAATGTAGGTAGGGACAAGTTTGGAGAATTAACGCAGAAAGAGGATGGCTTGGAGTCTGGGGGAATGTGTAACTTCATAAGAGCTGAGAGTGTCTAAGCTCCGGGATATAGACAAAATGATCGGATTGATATGTCAACTATGGCAGTCTGCATTCTCACTATCTCCCAAAGACTCATAATTCTATATGTATGTATCTCAGGCCAGTTAACACATGGGTCTTGGTGACCATCCCCATTACCAGGTAAACTACTTGAGCAGTGGATCTAGAGTACATCACTATCATCTCTTACCCTCAACCCCAGCACTGTGATTTATAAAAAAAATCCCATAACTATTGAGTTAGTTTTCCTTAAAAGGATTTCCAGCTTTGACTCTCACTTTGTTTCACATACGGAGAGAAGTAACACCAGAGATGTCGAGGATCCTGACACCATCATCTGAGCACAGAATGTAGCCAATACCACTCCTGACTTTCAAGTTACATGAGCCAATACATCTTTTTATGTTTATGCTGGTTTGAGCTGCGTTTTTGTCAGATAAAAAACTGAAAAGGCATTTTTAGATACAAAGATGTGATAGTAAATGTGTTATAAACAGTAAAAAGAAAGCGTTTTATGAACAAGGATAAGGAAGAAAAGTTTAAACAAAAGCAAGACAATTTCTGTTTTCTTCTTAATTATACAGCTAGAATGTTTAGGGCTGATTACCTACCAAAGGTGTCATTTTCCTAACATGAAAACATCAGGTGTAAAACCTCCTCAAATTGATTTCTGTCATCTGCTCAGGTAGAAATGATACAACTGTATCATTAACAGGTCAAACGTTACTATGCTTAACACTTTCACTCAAAGAACTAAATGAGCCCTATCTTAGTGTGATTATGATTCTTTTTGGAAAGAAGATACTTCTCCCTTTAACTATTTGATCACAACAGGAAATAAATGTGGCAGCTTAATTACTTTGTGCACTCTCACTGTATTATTTGAATCCCAGTACAGACTTTATATATATACACACACACACACACACACACACACACACACACGCACGCACATACTCTATGGAAAAGAATAACAATGGAAAAGCTTCCCTCTAATCATCTCTGGAAAATGACATCTTAGGATAACCATTAGAAGCCTCACTCTATAACTCCCCTGAGGCAGTTAAGAGTTAGTATTAGGAGGACTGTCTTCTCTTTATGATTTCCCACTCCCTCTTATTTTTACATACATACTCTCCCTCAACATACATGGGCACACCAATATTATCACAGTTATTTTTGAATTAGGCATTGAATTTAGTTCAGTGCTCTTTCCCTTCCTAAGATGCACTATATTTGCTTTTGATGACCTCTGAATGGAATCCTTGTTTAATATTTTTCAAATAATGTGATGATACAAATATTAGGAGGCTAGTCTTAAAGAAACAATAAAGAAAGAGAAAGGCTGCACTACGTGTTTAGTTCAAAAAATTCTAGTTCTCCTACAGGTATATAATACAGTGGAAGTCCCTCAGTCAAACAGCCCTTCTACTATGAATGCAGAATGTGCTATCACTTTAGCTTTGTTTTACTGATTTCTTAACCTTTTTAGTCTGTCCCTATAACCAACTGAAGCACACCTTGGGGATGTAAATAGAAAGTTGTATATTATAATATACATATCCTATTATGTACACAGAAAGTAATTATATATTCTAAAAATATCTTGTTCTTTCAGAAACCTATTCCCATGTTTCAAAAAAAGTATTAAAAATACACAGGATTCTTAGTGATTTCTTAGATTACTGGTGTGAAATTTAAGCTATCTTCTTTACTAGTGCTATGGAATTCCTGGGTGGTACAAATGGCTAATGTACTCAGCTGCTAACCAAAAGGCCGGAAGTTTGAGTATATCCAGAGGCACCTCAGATGAAAGGCCTGGCAATCTACTTCCAAAAGATTAACCACTGAAAACATTATGGAGCACAGTTCAACTCTGACACACATGGGGCTGCCATGAGTCAGAATCAACTTGATGGCGATTTTTTTTTTAGAAGTGGTATAACCAAAAACCAACCCAGCTGCCATGGAGTCAATTCCGACTCACGGTCACCTCTAGGTGACTTGAACCACCAATCTTTCAGTTAGCAGTGAAGTGCTTAACTGTCTGCGTCACCTAGGGACTCCAATAAGTGGTACAGTTGAAAAGAGAAAACATTCCTTCCCTCATACATGACATAGCAGAGTGTATAAATCCCACCATCTTAGTCCCAAGCGGAATTTCTACTTGGGAATTATTTCTATTACCTCACTACACAACGAAAACAAAAATTATAATTTTTAGTTGGTGGTTTGAATCCAGAAGTAGAGACTCAGGAAAAAATACTTCTCTGTAGCCACAGAAAGCTATTTTTTTAGCCTTCTGAAGTTCCTCTAGTTGTTCTTATAGCCACAATATCCTGATCATTTATCCTGACTTAAGTCTGGCCCTTCAAAGCCACAAGGCTTTTACAACTTAGGCAAGCATTAAAAGCTTCGTTTTTATAATTCAGAAAATACTTCGTAATTCATGTGTGTATCTGTGTGTCCTTATGTAATCCAGCTGTGAACTTTAAAACTTGACTACCCTCTCCCAACTTTTATTTATAATTTTTTAAACTGTTCTTTAGATGAAGGTTTACAGAAGAAATAATTTCTCATTAAACAGGTAGTACACATACTGTTTTATGACAATGGTTAACAACACCAAGACATGTCAACACTCTCCCTTCTCAACCTTAGGTTCCCTATTACCGGCTTTCCTGTCCCCTCCTGCCGTTTTAGTCCTTGTCCCTGTCTGTTGTACCCCATTAGTCTCATTTTGTTTTATGTGGCTGTCTAATCTTTGGCTGAAGGGTGAACCTCGTCTCCTAACTTTTAAATGTAATTAACCAAACTAACAGGGTTTGGGTTTTTTTTTTTTTTGGGAACAGTGTGTTACTTTGCCATCTATTTCCTTTTTTTTTAAAAAAAAAAAAAAAAAAAAAAAGCATTAACCCTAATCCTAACTTTGAATTCACTCTGGCATGTTCAGTTACATTATAAATTACAACAATGAATTTTCCACTGAAACCTAATCATCGCACCCACATATTTTTCCACTGTCATCACTGTGAATATCATATTACTTTACGGTATTCGAGCTTTTCTGGAATTCAGTGAACTTATTTATTGTAAACTAACTCTAGGGCAGGAGTTGAGAAGCTACAGCCTTGCATAGGACATGTGAAGTTTCCTTCTCCTTCCATATGTGTGTGTGTGTGTGTGTGTATAAACGCATCTATACATGTACACCCACACATACATACACGGAATGGATAATAAATCAATGAAGGGAACCTGGCCCAGGCTCTACAGGCAGGAGCATTGAACATGTGGCCTGATCCATGTATGCAGTCAGGAAACGGCTGCTGAATGAAACAGTCACAGTGCTAACGATAATTCAATTCTCTTAGCTTCCTAGGTTCTAGCCTCACCAAACTGGCTATCCCATCCAACTATTTTGCACATTAACGAGACAGTGGGCATGGGGGCAGTTGCTGTGAAGTGTTCCCTCCCTCAGGAAGAGTCTTTAGGCAGCCTCCAGGAAGCTAGGCCTCACTGCCCTGCACCCTTCCTGCTGCACCACATCCAGTTGCCACATGGAGGACACGTGGGGCCATCCTCCTCCATGGCCACAGCCTGGACACACAGGCAGCACTGAGCCAGCGGGGCAGCTATTCTGGGCTCCCAGCTCCTATGTGGCCTGAGTCCTGTAGCTCAAAATTGTTGTGAGGTGGGAAGGGAGGAAAGCAAGAGGCATCTAGAGGGTGTTTGGAAGAAATGTGTGCGAGTTTAATGACATCCTGAAGTGAGCTGAACTGGGCCTGAAGCCGCTGTCTCCCTTGGTAGGGCCAGATGCACCAGGCCCAGAGGGCAGAACAGGCTTCCAGATTGTGAACGCAGGCCTTGCAGGGGTGGAATTGGAGCCCTGGAGGCGGCTCTGTGAGGGAAGCTCTGGCTCAGCACAGGAGGAAGGTGAGGTGATTTAAGACATGGGCCCTCCAGTCACACAGCCCAGCTTTATCCAGCTTTGTCTCCTCCAAGCCTCCTTCTCCGCAGAGGAATAAGCCATAACTGGACTCATCACAGTGATAAGCACATCAGTAAATCTTAACTATTATTATTTCCATGATTATATTTTCTAAATAAAAAAGAAATCAGACAAACAGAAAGGAAAAAAAAAAAAAAAACCCTCCAATTTGGCATAACACTGATTTTTGCATAACGACCTGGTCTTTGGAACCTAACCGTGTTGATAAGTGGTTAATAAGGAGTGGGTGTAGTTTTCAAACCTTACCTTCCTATGGTGCCTGAGAGCAATAACTTTGTCTCATACTTCTTTTTTATTACCAGGTCTGGGTACAATGCTTAGCACTGAATAGGAACTCAAATGTCTGATAAACAAAACAAACAAAAAAAACCACACTGCCCCAGGGATCTAGCAGTTAAAAGGTATGAAAGAGGAGGATTAATCTTAGATCAGTGCTGATGTGAAATGTGTATTTGGATCCAAAATTCAAGCTATTAACCTCTGTCTCAGGCACTGCCTTTCTGGTTATAGTACTCGCAACCTCCCACTCCCGCAACGCACACACATGCACGCACACACACACCATGGCAGCAGAGGCTGGAGTTAAAGACGCAACCTGATAAATATACTCACTCTGGGGGGTATGTATATAGTAAGCTTTTAGAATGATACTTCTCTTACAGTCAATCATAAACAGTACTGCTTATTACTTAAACTTTAATATGTATGTGAACTGCCTGGGAACCTTGTTTAGCTTCAGATTCTGATTCAGCAGGTATGGGGTGTGGCCTGAGATTCTGCATTTCTAACAGGTGATGCCCAGTGCTAAGGCTGGGGACTACACTGAATAGACCTATTACAATAAGCTCATTAGGAATCCCCACCCCCACAGTCAATCCCTCCAGTTCATCTTCTCTACCAGAGAGCCTTCTAAAAGGCAAATTTGATCATATCACTGCTCAAATCATTTCAAAGGTTTCCCATCACCTAGCCAGAGAATGGAGGTCCAATTGCTCAGCATGGCACATGAGGATGCCCTTCTACTTGGCCTCTGCCTACTTCTAAGTTTATACTTTGCAACTGGCGAAGGGTCTTCATATAAGAAAGGCTGATTCCTTGAGCACGATATAAGCAAAAATAGACTTTATGCCCATTTTTCATTTGCTTTGAAAAGCCTAACCCATATATACACAGACCAAAATACTGACTCTTGCTTAACTTTTAAGGTGTCCATGAGCTTGGCCTTGTGCAGAAATGGCCCCAGAGCTCAGCTGTATTCCTGTACCAGAGATTTCTTCTCAAACTCGTTTATTTTTCAAAAGATACAACTAATATACCTACAGAGGTCTGCAGACCAGGAGTTGCGAAGGTTTTCTGTTTGTTTGTTTTTAAGCTTCCAAGTAATTTAAATGGCAGTTGCTTAACAATCCTGGACATATTCCTAAATGATTCAAGCAAATGTGGCAGGTATAGCTGGGGTGAAGTGGTTAAGTGTGTATCTTTTTGACAAATGCTAGCTAAACACATGGTGAAGAAAGAAAAGCATGTCCCCCCTCCCAAAATGAATAAAATATAAAAGAAGGTATGGATTCGTTTCCACTTAAATTCCCCCTCACTCCAGCCCTTCCTTTCTTCTTTCTCCCTTTTTCCATTTCTCCCCAGAGATTTAACTAGTTAAAGCACCTCTTCTTATTCTCAAAAAAAATTACTATCCAGGTTTTAGACTATAAAAGTATGGTCTCTGAATCCACTTAAGACACCTCATCCTTACAAAGTCCTGAGTGGGAAGGGGTAAAAATGGTTACAATTCAATCACTGAGTATTTGATTTATATGACCTTTAATCTCAATTACTGTAAGGTCAGAGGGAAAGATGAGGAAGAAGATTCTTTACTTCTTTGCTCTAAAATTTTATTTCCATGGTAAAATATCTCTGGCTCAGATCTTTAAGGAAAAAAAAAAAAAAGAAGAAGTTTCACACTCCTTTGGTGAAGTTTTAATGTAGACAATTTAACTTCATTCCAGACCCACCAGTCCCAAAATGATAAAACATTAAAACACACCATCCAAGTAAGACTTCAGTTAAGAGTCAAAACATACTTGAAAAGAAACCATATATAGCCATTAAGAAAAGTGCAGCAGATCTATGTAAGAAGGAAAGAGTTAAGACAGATTAAAAGAAGTTATGAAGGAGTTTGACTAGTAAGACTCTGTTTGTGTGTTTAGAACGTAAAGAAAAAACAAAAAGAAAGAAAAATACCTATGTGTGTTTGTAAATGCTCAGAAAGGTCTAGAAGAACATAACACCAAAGCAAGGTTGTGACTATTGACATTTTGGGCCAGACAACTCGTTGTGGGGTCTGACCTGTATAGTGAAAGATGTTTTGTGGTTTCCCTGGTGCGGTGCAGCGAAATTACTTAATACGGCCCTTCTAGATATAATTTTTGTAACTTCCTGCCAAATGACTGGGTGGGGATATGCAAATGAGGTGCTTGTGGCCCACCAAGGGGATTGGATAGCTTGCTAATAATATAAACAAGGATCGTGGCACCCTCGTGGGGGTGGGACCATACAAATAAGGTGTATGGAACCCTAATGAGGGGATTGGTCAGTTTTGTCATCCTGCTCGACTTAAAATGAGCCATCCCTGAGGCGAGAAGGGAGGATCTCACCACCACTAAGAAAGAAGAGCCAGAAGTGAAGCGTGTCCTTGGGACCTAGGATCCCTGTGCTGAGAAGCTCCTGGAACCAGGAGACTAAGAGAGAGCGAGAGAGCGAGAGAGCGAGAGAGCGAGAGAGCGAGAGAGCGAGAGAGCGAGAGAGCGAGAGAGCGAGAGAGCGAGAGAGCGAGAGAGAGAGAGCGAGAGAGCGAGCGAGAGCCAGAGAGAGAGAGAGAGAGAGAGAGAGAGAGAGAGAGAGAGAGAGAGAGAGCGAGAGAGAGAGAGAGCGAGAGCCAGAGAGAGAGAGAGAGCGAGAGAGAGAGCGAGAGAGAGAGAGAGAGAGAGAGAGAGCGAGAGAGAGAGAGAGAGAGAGCGAGAGCCAGAGAGAGAGAGAGAGCGAGAGCGAGAGAGAGAGAGAGAGAGAGAGAGCGCGAGAGCGAGAGCGCACTATAACACCAAAGATGGTGAGAAGCAGTGGCAGAGAAACAGCAACAGCAGAGGCAGGAGACGGCGAGATGGGCTTCCTGGCCCACAGAGCCAGAAAGCTGAGTGCCTTCAGGCAGGCAGCTTGCTGGCAGAGTAAGGTGCCTCCGGGCACTTGGTGGAGCTAGGGTTGCCAATCCACAGAGCTAGAGTTGAGCACCTTTGGGCCCAAGGCTTACTGGCAGAGTAGGGTGACTCTGGGCACTTATCGGCAGAGTGAAAAGAGCTTTGTAACACTTGCCCAAGTAGGGCAGAGGCTGGGCTGACAGGCCAAGGGGCCAGAGAGGTGTGTCTGTGGGCACAGATGAGAAGAGGCTATCTTGATCAAAGAACCGTATCCTGAGCATTCCTGAACCTGAACTGTAACCTGTTGCTTCCCTAATATACCTCATAACTGTGACTATGGTCTGTGTAGCCACTGCAATGAACTACTGAACCCAGCAGAGAAACAAAGTGCCATAGGAGGGACAGTTGGTGTCAGAGTAAAGATGGCAGAGAGAGGAGGCATGTCTGACCTCTGCCTCACAGCAATCAGTCTTGGGCTGTTTTCCTGATTCTCCTTCCCCTTTGTGAAGTTAGAGGAGGTCAAATGCCTCCTCCAAGCTGTTTTTCAGACCTGGCCTCTAAGCATTAAATGCTAGTAGTATTCTTGCAGTTGTTAACAACTAAGAATGTCTCTAAACATTACCAAATATCCCCCGAGGGGCAAATGTCCCCTGGTAGAGAACCTGCACTAAAAGGTTAACAGTATTTACCTCCAGAGAGGAAAGTAGGATGAAAGGAGGGCAGCTGAAAAAGAAGTGGTATTCTTTCTCCACATAGCATATTTCCGCATTTTGTGGATGTACACTCCCTCATCAAATATTTATTACATGAGTAATTTTTCAAAACAATAAAGAAAAAAGAATCCCAAGACTATGCGGCTACTGGTGTTACAGAAAGACAGCATACAGAGAATCCCAAATTATCAGGAAACATGCTTTTAAGCCACACTCACCTTCATGGGGTTTTCATCATAAGTTGGGGTTCCTAGGTCCATCTCAGCTTCATGCTCAAGGCTGGCATCATCTCCCGGGCTTTCCCAAGTAGGAGGATCCCACTGAGTCTGCCTAGAAGGAAGTAAGAACAGCCATGCTGTCATGGCCAGGAAACAGAGAACCCTGGCATAGGTGTCTCTGCTCATACAGAAACAACACAAAATCCAAAATGCAATGAGATAAAACAAGTCAGTTTCATGAAACAGGGACATTCTTTTGGTATCTTCCCAGCAGCAATAATTCTAGCCCAGAGACATATCCTCTCTTTGTTTGGCACTACATTTCTTCAGTGATGTAAAAATATTGGCTGGGTGTCAATGAGGGCAGTAAAACCAAACATCTTGCCTGTCTCTCACCTGGCTTTTAATGTCCTCGAAAAGAGAATTCAGCAAAACCTAAAAAGTACATGGAATAGGTGCCTGCCTATACCACCTCTCTGCAGATGAAGAGATCAACAGTGATTGCACCTAGCATGCACTTGGGGCAAAATAAATCACAATGCACCCCTTGCAATCTTTGACCATGTGCAAAAACTGTCCCTTGCTTTAGGAGTCTTTCTTTTCATAGTTCTGCCTCTTTAGTTTAATGACTGACAACGTGGAATAGATATTCAGATTAAAAATTTGTGCCTTCTTTAACAACAAAGTGAAGAGACAATCTACAGACAGGAAGTAAATTTGGGGGAACCATACATAGGATAAGGGTTAATATCTAGACTATATAAAGAACTCCGACAACTTAACAAAAAGACAAATGACCCAATCAAAAAACGGGCAAGGGATATGAATAGACATTTCACAAAAGAAGATATACACACAGCCAACAAGCACATGAAAAGATATTCAACATCATTTGTTACTACAGAGATGTAAACCAAAAACCAAAATGAGATACCACTTTACCCCCAGTGGAAACCCTGGTGGCGTAGTGGCTAAGTGCTACAGCAGCTAACCGAAAGGTCGGCAGTTCAAATCCACCAGGTGCTCCTTGGAAACTCTATGGGGCATTTCTACCCTGTCCTATAGGGTCGCTATGAGTTGCAACCAACTCAACGGCAGTGGGTTTGGTTTGGTTGGGTTACCCCCAATGGGATGGTTAGATTAAAAAACAAAACAAAACAAAACAAAAGGAAAAGAACAAATGTTGGTGAGCATGTGGAGAAACTGGAACCCTTATCCACTGCTGGTGGGAATGCAAAATGGTACAGCTGTTGTGTTAAAAAAGTTAAAACACAGAAACCTGGATGAATGGATATGGGGAACCCGGGGTGTAAAGGGCAAGGGGGAGACTGCTGACACATTGCAGGGATTGCAACCAACGTCACAAAAACAATTTATGTATAAATTTTTGAATGAGAAACTAACCTGCACTGTAAACTTTCACCTAAAACACAATTTAAAAAAAAAAAATTAAGCATAGAGCATAGAACTACCATATGACCCAGCAATTCCACTCCTAAGTATATACCCAAGAGACCTGAAAGCAGTGACACAAACAGATACATGTACACCAATATTCACTGCAGTACTATTCACAATAGCTAAAAGGGAGGAAGAAACAATTAAACATCCATCAACAGATGAATGGATAAACAAAATGTGGTAAATACATACAATGGAATACTACTCAGCCATAAAGATAAATTAAATCCTGATATATGCTATACCATGGATGTACCTTGAAAACATTATGCTGAGTGAAGCAAGTCAATCACAAAAGGACAAATATTATATGATTTCACTTATATGAAATCTCTAGAATAGGCAAAAGTATAGAGACCAAAGTTTATTACTGGTTACTAAGGGCCAGAGGATGGGGATGGGGGAGTCATTGTTTAGGAAGCACTGAGTTTCTGTTTATGGTGATGGGAAATGTAGCAACAGACACTGGCGATGGTTACACAGCATGATTAATTTGTGTCACTAAATTGTACATGTGAAAATGTTGAAAAGGCAAATGTGTTATATATATATTTTACAACAATTTTAAAAAAAGTATGCCCTCTGCTAAAAAGATTCTCAACTGATTGCAAAAAGAAGGGCTCAGCCATATGAACTAATTGAAAGTTTACACTTGTTTTGAAAATAAGGAGACAAAGGTTTTAAAAAAAAAAGTAAGCTAGATCTGTGAAGTAAGAGAGTTTAGGTGTCTGAAGTCAGCAGTCACTGGGAATGCTACGACAAGTGTCACTTAAAATGTGAGAAAGCTTTGGACATAACGTGCATGTCAATCCCGCCATTACAGTCTTCGGCTTTCCCACCATATCATTTAGCCAGCAAAATTAAAGACACTCAAAATTAGTTTTATAGATGATTGCGAAGACAGGCTCATCTCTGACCTATGGAACTAATTTAAAAGAGGGCTCAAGATTTCTACTGTAATGAAAGAATCACAAGCAGCTGTGGATTTTATTATGGAAAATGAACAGATTATTGTCTGCCCCTAGGTGCTGGTTAAGGAAAATCCAGAAAAAAGGGGGAAAGATACATATATAAATAAGAAATACAATCTTTTTTGTTTTTTTACTCTTGGAAGAATGATAGTATATTTAAAACCTCGCTTTGGGGTTGAAAAAACAAAGTTCTGGTTAAATCTGCAAACACAGAAGTTTTTTAAATCACTACATTCAGTAAGCAACATACTGAAAGCTTGTTTATAAAGGTATTTTTATGGGAGACAGGAAGGTTTCTTTCTAAGCAGAAATCACAAAGGGAAGATATTTGACTGTATGAAAATTTTAAACTTCTTTATGTCACAAGACATTACAAATAAAAACATATGCAATATCCCTGATAAATAGATCTGACAAAGCCAAAAGAAAATAGGTAAATGCTCCAAACAAGCAATTCACAAAAGATACACATGGCCAACTATCTAATGAAGAAGTTCCATCTCAACAATAAAAGAACTGGAAATGAAAATAAGGTTTCTCCCCTATTATACTTCTGAGATTTAAAGAACTGATATTTCTCTACACTTTTTGTGGCAGTCTAAATTGGTATAAACCAATTTTTTTAATGGTAAGATGACAAAATTTACCAATTATATGTTTATCAATATATATCACCTTTAACCAACTTCTAAGACTCTAAGAAAGTAATAAGATTAGTGTCCCTAAGAATGTTCAGTACAGGGTTATAGTTACATGTAAAATAGTGAAGGTACATCCATCAGGGGTGGGTTAAATAAAATTTGATATAGCTATACAACAGAATAAGGGTTGGCAAACTTTCTCTGTAAAGGACCAGATTGTAAACATTTTTCATTTTGTGGGCCACTGATCTTTGTACCAACTACTCAACGCTGCCAATGTAGTCTGAAAGCTGCCACAGACAACAGGTAAATGAGTAAGTGTGGCTATGTTCTAATAAAATTTTTATTTGCAAAACCAATGGCTCATGGACACAGTCTGTCAATCCCTGGAAAAGAGTATAAGCAAGTATTAAAAATAACTTACTTTCATATTAATTGATATAGGAAGTACTATAAAATTAGATAAATAAAGCAGATTAAAAAACATGCACCCTAACAATTTACATAAGATTATACCCATGAGTGCCTGCACACAGAGAAAGTACATACACCCATATAAACCTGGCTATATTTTTCAAAAAAATGTTGAGTGAGTTATTTTGGGCTTGTGGTGTTCCCAGGATTTCTAATTCCTTCTTAGTACTCTTCTACTTTGTTTTCTACAATAAGCATAATAATTTTGTCAGAAAAAACAATCTAGCTATTCTCTCTTTTTATTTTTTGCCAATTCAACTTTTAACAGACGTACAACTTACTGACAGCAATTACATTAACTGGCTGTGCAATCTTACCCATAATCAATGTAATTTTTCCATCACTGTAAACCGAAACTCAGTACTCCATAAGCAGTAACTTCCCCTTTTTCCCTTCTCCCCACCCCTGGTAACTATTGATAAACTTCAGTGTCTATACATTTGTCTGTTTTTGTTCTTCTTATGTAAGTGGGTCATACAGTATTTGTCCTTTTGTGATTGACTTACTTCATGTCTTCAAGTTCCATCCACATTGTAGCATGCATCAAGACTTCATTTCTATTACTGGCTGAGCAGTATTCCACTCTATGCATGTACCACATTTTGTTTATCCATTCATCCATTGATGGACATTTAGGTTGTTTCCACTTTTTGGCTATTGTGAATAGTGCTGCAATGAACATCAGTGCACAAGTCTCTGTTTATGAGTCTCTGTTTTTAAGTCTTTTGGGTAAATACCTAGGAGTAGAATTGCTGGGTCATACGGTGGTTCTATTTTTAGTTTTTTAAGGAACCGCCGCACTGTTTTCCACAAGGGCTGTACCATTTTGCATCCTCACCAGCAATGGATAAGGGTTCCAATTTCACTGCATCCGCACCAATAGTTGTCTTTTTCTGTGTGTGTGTGTGTGTTTTTAATCTTAGCCATCCTAAAACAACCCACTGCTGTTGAGTCGATTCCGACTCACAACGACCCTATAGGACAAAGTAGAACTGCCCCATAGGGTTTCCAAGGAGTGGCTGGTGGATTTGAACTGTCGACCTTTTGGTCAGCAGCGGAGCTCTTAACCCCTGCACCATCAGGGCTCCCAGCCATACTAGTGGGCGTGGAATAGTATCTCATTGTGGTTTTGATTTGCATCTCTCTGATGGCTAATGACGTTAAGCATCTTTCCATGTGTTTGGGGGCCATATGAATATCCTCTCTGGTAAAATGTCTATTCAAATCCTTAGCCCATTTTATGATTAGGTTGTCTTTTTGTTGTTATCTAAGTTTTATATATATTTTGGTTATTAGACTTTTATCAGATACATGGTTTCTGAAAAAAAAAAAAATTCAAGCCTTGAGTTGCAATAGTGAAGGACTCTATGGGGAAAATATTAAACAATGCAGGAAGCCCATGAAAAGAAGATGGAAGGAATACACAGAGTCATTATACCAAAAAGAAGTGGTCTCGACGTTCAGCCATTTCAAGAGGTAGCATATGATCAGGAACTGATGGTACTGAAGGAAGAAGTCCAAGCTGCACTGAAGGCACAGGCAAAAAAACAAGGCTCCAGGAACTGACAGAGTATCAGTCGAGATGTTTCAACAAACAGATGCAGCACTGGAAGTGATCAATCATCTATGCCAAGAAATCTGGAGGACAGCTACCTGGCCAACTGACTGGAAGAAATCCATATTTATGCCTATTCCCAAGAACGGTGATCCAACCGAATGTGGAAATTATTGAACAATATCATTAATATCACGCACAAGTAAAATTTTGTTGAAGATCATTCAAAAGTGGCTGCAGCAGTGTATCTACAGGGAACTGCCAGAAATTCAGGCCAGATTCGGAAGAGGACGTGGAACCAGGGATATCATTGCTGATGTCAGATGGATCCTGGCTGAAAGCAGAGAAGGCCAGAAAGATGTTTACCTGTGTTTTATTGAATATGCTAAGGCATTCAACTGTGTCAATCTAACAAATTATGGATAACATTGCGAAGAATGAGAATTCCAGAACACTTACTTGTGCTCATGAGGAACCTGGACACAGATCAACAGGCAGTCGTTTGAATAGAACAAGGGGATACTTCGTGGTTAAAAGTCAGAAAGGTGTGTGTCAGGGCTGTATCCTTTCACCATACCTATTCAATCTGTATACTGAACAAATAATCCGAGAAGCTGGACTATATGAAGAAGAATGGGGCATCGAGATTGGAGGAAGATTCATTAACAACCTGCGTTATACAGATATACACAACCTTGCTTGCTGAAAGTGAAGAGGACTTGAAGCACTTACTGATGAAGATCACAGACCACAGCCTTCTGTATGGATTATACCTCAACATAAAGAAAACAAAAATCCTCACAACTAGACCAATAAGCAACATCATGATAAACGGAGAAAAGCCTGAAGTTGTCAAGGATTTCATTTTACTCAGATCCATAATCAACATCCAAGAAAGCAGCAGTCAAGAAATCAAAAGATGCATTGCACTGGGCAAATCTGCCACAAAAGACCTCTTTAAAGTGTTGAAAAGCAAAGATGTCACCTTGAGGACTAAGGTGCGCCTGACCCAAACCATGGTGTTTTCAATCGCCTCATATGCATGCGAAAGCTGGATGATTAATAAGGAAGACAGAAGAAGAATTGATGTCTTTGAATTGCGGTGCTGGCGAAGAATACTAAATGTACCATGGACAGCCAAAAGAACGAACAGGTCTGTCTTGGAAGAAGTATAACCAGAATGCTCCTTAGAAGCAAGGATGGTGAGACTACATCTTACATACTTTGAACATGTTGTTAGGAGAGATCAGTCCCTGGAGAAGGACATCATGCTTGGTAAACTACCGGGTCAGCAAAAAAGAGGAAGACCCTCAATGAGATGGACTGACACAGTGGCTGCAACAATGGGCTCAAGCACAACAACAATTGTGAGGATGGTGCAGGACCGAGCAGTGTTTTGTTCTGTTGTTCATGGGGTCACTATGAGTTGGAACCGACTCAATGGCACCAAAGAACAACATACGGTTTCCGAAGATATTCTCCCAGTCTGTAGCTTGTGTTTTCACTTTTTGGGTAAAGTCTTTTGATGAACGAAAGTTTAAAATTTTTATGAGGTCCCATTTGTTTATTTTGTCATTTGCTGTCTGTGCTTTATTATATTACATAATCAGTTATTAAAAGCTAGGCCAGATAGTGTTACCCCTGCATTTTCTTCTAAAACTTCTATGGTTTTAGTTTTCATATTTAGGTCTTTAATCCATTTGGAATTTATTTTTGTGTATGGTGTGAGGCATGTATATCCTGTTTCATTTTTCTGCATGTGGAAATCCAATTTTCTCAACATCGTTTATTGAAGAGACTCTTCTTTCCCCATTCAATGGACTTAGCACCCTAGTCAAAAATCAGCTGACCACAGATATGTGGACTCTCAATTTTATTCCAATGGTCTATGTGTCTATTATACCAGTACCAGGCTATTTTGATTACTGCAGCTGTATAATATGTTTCAGAATCAGGAAGTGTGAGTCCTCCTACTTAATTCTTCTCTTTCAATATTACTTTAGCTATTCAGAGCCACCCTAGCTATTTTTAATTTGAAAAAGAGGTGCTGTCACCAAAAAAAGATCTAAAAAAATGACAAACTGGGTTTTATTTTTATATTCAGAAGTCATCAAACTATCGTGGCCCGTGGACCAAATTTGGCCAACCTGTTTTTGTAAACAAAGTTTTATTGAAACACAGTCATGCACATTTGTTATCTATTGTCTATGCCTGCTTTTGCAAAACAACAGCAGAGGGTTAAGTAGTTACCACAGAGACTGTATGGTGAGCAAAACTGAAAATGTTTACTATTTGATCTTTACAGAAAAAGTCTGCTAACAACTCATGGTATCTACAATGTTAGGTAGTCACTACTACTTTTTTACACTTCTTGGTGGATTAAAAATACACCCCAAAATGTCTAAAAAGGACAAAAGTCTAAGATCTGACATACATTTAAGATGTGATTCTGGAAATCTAGCAGCCCTCAAGCACAGTGGACAGCCAATGATGACAAGTCTATAACCAAACCTTTATGTTGGTAGCTTCTTTGACCAAGTGAAAGCAGAATTTGGGAGTACCCACACAGCCCCTCTTACCTTGTGATGACATGGTAGTAATAAATCTTCCCTTCAGGATCTCGGGCTGTCTTCCAGTTGGGAGGTAAGACAATGGTTTTTGGTTTGGGAGGAGAAGGAGGTGGCAAATCCAGGAGATTATTTGTCACAACCATTTCAGGCTTAAAAAACACACACATGTAAGTTTTGATCAGTGACATTTCTTTTCATCTGGATGACTAGCACAAACAATTAACAAGCAAAGTGCAAAAATACACACCTATCTCCTGTTAAAAAAAAGTTAAAGGAAAGGTACAGTTTGGGAAATGATCAAAGAGGTAGTGTATATGAACAGCTTTTATATCAGAAATTTGACAGTTGGCTTCAAGTCCGCCACCTATGATATCACATTAAAAAATATTCAGGAGCACATTATCTAGAGTAATTATTTTTCAACCTTTAAAAAACCGCTGAACGGCATATACCAACTTTAGGACACTGATTAGCTGAGTGGGCTTTAGATATATCTCTTTTTAAAAAAACATTGGAAAAGCAAACATGACAGAATGTTAACATTTATCCATTATATTTTTTATTTGCTTTTCTGTATATCTGAAATTTCATAATTATATTTTAAAAAATCTAATCTCAAATTTTGAAAAACAAAAACCTTGGAATCCCTGTAAGGATACAGACACTTAATTTTTCCTTTACACAAGCCAATTAATGCAGAATAATCTTTTCAGCTTTACCTTTGCCCAGGCAGTTGAAAGAGGAACCCAAGACTCCAGACTTAGATAAAATGTGCCCACTTTTAGTCCTATACAGGCCTCCAAGCATCCTTGATTTGTGCATACTCCCCTTCATCACTACTCTGCTTAGCTGTTTTTTTTTTTTTTTTTTGGCCCAGCTTAAGTTCCACTTCTTCCATTCCCTAGTCCTTTATCTGGCCTAGAAAGTGACCTCTTTTCCCTAAGCTACTTTGTCACTTAAGAATATTCCAAATCATTCGTTATTTGCTAAATTATTAATCCTTCCTTCACCAAAGAATGATTCTTTCCCTCCTCAAATACTTTATTCTTTACCTTTCATAACACTAAACTCTGACTACTTTTAGTATTATTGTGACCCTCATCTCTCTTATTAATATGTCAGCTTCTAAGGATAGCAATGGAATCTTATTCATATTTGTATTCGAAGTGCCTAGAAAAGCCCAACCACTCAAATGCCTGATTGAAGCACAGTGTCTTATTCCCCAACTGTTTCACATACAATCTTTTTACTCCTATTGTCTAAAGCCACCATCATGTGCTGAGATTACAAGGGCCTTCTTCAGAATTGTCACAGAGTATTCTAAATTGCTAATCTGATGTTACTCTCCTGCTTAGAATCTTTCAATGGCTTCCCATGTCAACTTCCCATTTTCATTTCATCACAAGACAACAAACAAACCAAAAGACCCTTCAAGATTTCACCATGTCCTTCTATATATGTCATAGAAAACTGAAAACTTCTCTTGCTATTATACATATTATACAGCATATAAAGTAAAATATATCATTCAATTCTATACCTCTACTCCATACTGTCTAGTATATTTTACTGCTCAAACCAAAAAATCAAACCCGCTGCCGCTGAGTCAATTCCAACTCATAGCGACCCTATAGGACAGAGTAGAACTGCCCCATAGGGTTTCCAAGGCATAGCTGGTGGATTCGAACTGCCAACGTTTTGGTTAGCAGCCAAACATTTAACCACTGAGCCACCAGGGCTCCATTCTGGTGCTCAGTAAACACTAACAGATGGCTAGTCTAGAAAATTATTACTCCAAAAGTTCATAGCTGAGTATAAAAACACAGGGTCAAGGTAAACAACAAATAAAAAGGATCCTAGGAAGAAAATAGCTATCAATAAACAAAGTTGTAAATTCCACAAGATTGAAAGAAGAAAAAACAAATTAACAGATTAGGTGAGTAAAGGCCTCCTGAGGACGCCCAGGCAATTGGGTGACACTGATGACTACCTGACAAAAACCAGAGTAAAAAAACTAAAACCAAACTAAAACAAAAATAAAACCTTCTAAAGACAAAGTACGCAGCCAATGAGAGTTAACAACCAAAATATTTCTTACTGGCTGTAAGGGCTGAGGCTGCCCTGGTGCAACAATTGTAGTCACGGTTGCAGCTGGCTGTACCACCACTCCTTGTGGGTGAGCTGTGAAAATCTGTTGTCCCTGGATATACTGAAGACTTGATTGTGCATAACTCTAAAACAAAGATAAAATGAGGAAATTAATAATTGATACTTTTCTAGCTCTAATAAAGCAGTAATTGACTCCCAAGTTGGCACAATCTTATAGGAATATACGTCTACTAACTTTTTTTTTTTGCTTCTGATATGTATATTTGAATACAAATGTGCAAAAGAATTATTTTATTTCGAACACAAAAGTTTCTTTTTTTAATTCTCTAAGTGTTCTTTTACTTTGGTTATGCTTTATCACAAGTAAAGAGTAAACAGAAAACTGTCAACTGTTTAGCTTCCAATGAGACTGCAGTGACAAGGAAAGTGCTGCTTTTAGGATTTGAGAAACAGCTCCACACTGCTCTTTTCACTACCAGCTCCTAATAGCTCTAACAGGCTAATCTGACCAGAAAATGTCAACGTAGAAGAAGTAAGAAGTTGATCAAAGTTTAAACTGGTTTTCCAGCTTGTTTTAGTCTTCCAAAATACAATTCCTTCCTAGCAGAGCAGATTTCACATTATTTGAAATTCTCACCACTCACTGATTTATACACTGCTTCATGACCCAGAAAGGCCTATTACTTTAGTCCTGACCACCAATGGAGACAAGTATTGCCCATAGCTGGAGTTATATTAAGAAATAAGTACAAGTATTATGGATAGGACTTATACCTACTCTGGAATTATTTCTCATCAGTAAGGATAAACTACTTAAAGATGTCATAAAAAGTCTGAAAAATATCCTTGTTGTCTCAAGAGGAGGTAAATGCCAAGGAGCAGAACAAATATATACTTAAGGATAGATTTTGAATAAAGGCATGATCCTATGAGCTGAGATTCTTCCACGTAAAATGATTCAGAAGCATTAATTGATAAGGACTCAAAATACAAAATGTAATAATTCCAAATGATACCAGTACAAAAGAAAAGTGCCCAAGTAGTCTAAATAAGCCAACATAGCTACCTACGAGATTTCTGGATGAGTAATTATTGAGAGGACATAGAGAAAAGAAAAAAGAGAAGAGGAAGAAAATACAGTATTTGATTCAGTATCTGGAATAGCTTAATCTGCACAGATGATAAACCAGACAATGTTAACTGTTAAGGTAGAATTATCATCAGAATGCTATCACAAAAGCCTGTGAAAAAATGTGTATATTAAAATTGCTTTCACAGGTGTTTGGATACAAGATGGGGAATCTATGCAACATCAATGATTCTGTAGAAGCAAATATTAGCTCCCCATCTAATTTAAATGAACAAATATGTCTTGGAAGAAGTACAGCCAGAATGCCCCTTAGAAGCATCCTTGGGATTTTCCAAACCCACAAGGCTGAGCACCAGATCCTGTAATGAATCTCAAACTTTATTTCTTTCTCTGACCCATTTCCTCCACCTCTAATTCATGAGCAAATCCTGTTGGCTCTGCCTATGAAATGTATGTGTAAAATATGACCATTTCTCAAAACCTCTACTCCTACCATTCTAGTGCAAACCACCATATTATCTTGCCTGGAGTACTCAAAAACCTCCTAACTGGTGTCCCTACTTTTGCCCTTGACTCCCAAACTCTCTTTTCGCAGAGCAGCCGAAGTGATCCTTTCAGAATAATAATTAAGAGAAACCATCACCAGGGTAAAACATGTTATTTCCAGAGTTACCAGGAGGTCAAGCATCCAGATCTACAACAGAAAAACACTAATACTTTGGAGGCTAAAATTCCTTTGACCTTCAGTGACACTATATTCATGAAAAATCTATCTGACAAGATCAGACAGTTAAAACTGGTCACGCAGACACTTGAAAGGATTTGACTGGTGTCGATTAAAAGCCGTGGCTTCTTTAGCCTAGACTGGCTCCAAATGTTGGCTGTGAAACAGCTTCTGAACAAGATGGAATTACCCAGCTTGCTCATTCCCTGCATTCACTAGGATCAACTCCAGGCAAATTTTAGCTGTTTCTAAATAGCAAAGCATGTTTAAAGGATGATGATTTGCCATCACAAAGAATGTAACATGCACTGGAAATAATTCCCAAAGGAGATGCCAAAAATGTCTGAACAGTATCATCATTGCTGGACTAAATAAACACTGAAGACAACAGTACTGATGTGGAGGTACACTTTTTAAAAATCAAACTGTCAAGAAGGGAGGGGAAAAAAGAAGTAGAGGGCAGATGATCATTTTTCAGGGTTCTACAGTATCTTTCCCTATCCAAAGCTACAGATAATCTTATGGCAATGTCAAAACCAACAGCAGCGATTATCTATTTACAAAACAACAATTTCTGGGATTTTAACAAAAAGTATTAATTAGGTTTATATAAATCAGAAAGGAAAAACTGCTTCGCAGTTCAACTGGAATAATGTGGAAGATGTACATTCTTGTGAGACATAGCCCAAATATCACTGTGAAATTTAATTGCTGGGGAAAGATCTGTAGGAGGCTGGCTCCCCCCACCACCCCAAATGACTTGAAATTACACAAAAGGTATTTTTCAAACATAAACCCAGACTAGAAATATCTTTCACGTGGAACTTCCAATGGGAATTATAAGAGATATCTAAGACGGTCCAATATACTACAGAGGAAAAAACATATAGCTGTTCTGCCCCCACTTCTAGAGAGAAAGTTCACTTTATATCTGAATGACTTTATAAAATGAAAAATTATAAAAAAATTATTATTATAATTATAATCTAAGAACTCAATTTTTGAGATGTAACTTAGTATAACTGTAAAAAGTCTCAAGAGGTCACTTGTTAATGTCATAATACCACTGTGGTGGTGAAGATTGTGTGTCAACTTGGCTGGGCCATGATTCTCAGTGTTTTAATGTAATCACTCCCATGATTGAATATACTGTGAGCAGCCAATCAGATGAAAGGGAGTCTCCTTGAGGGTGTGGCCCGCCTCTGAATATAAGCAGCCGTTCTGGCTTTTTACTCTCTCTGGATCCTGCGGCTGCCTCCTGTCACCTCATCTCCAGTTCTTGGGACTTGAACTGTCAGCTTATCTGCTGAACTTGGGATTCCTCGATCTGCACGGCTTGTGAGCAGGAGCCCTGCTCTCTGACCTGCCAATCTTGGGCTTGCCAGCTTCTGTGGCTGCGTGACTTGGGAGAAGCCTCTACCCTGATCCACGGACTTGGGATATTCTAGCCTCTACAATTGTGTGAGCTGTTTCCTTGACATAAATCTCTCTGTATAGATATATTTATACGCTTTACTGGTTTTACTTCTCTAGAGAACCCAACCTAAGACAACCACTATAAATTATGTGGCCTAAGTTAAAATTGAGTTTTTATGTTTAATATGCAATTGTAGTAAAAAATAAGAACAATCTCCTTCTGATAACACATTTGCTCCAAATGTCAAAGATATTGCACAGGTGTGTGTGTGTGTAGATACACACGCACACACGCACAAGTGTATCACATATACACAGACACACACACACACACAAACTTATATTATATTATTGGCTCAGGGGTTAACAGCTCAGCTACTAACCAAAAGGTCAGCAGTTAGAATCCACCGGCCGCTCCTTGGAAACCCTAATGAGGCAGTTCCACTCTGTCCTATAGGGTTGCTGTAAGTCAGAATCGACTCCATGGCAATGAGTTTGGTTTCTGCTATATTACATACTACTTCACTGTCATGGTTATCATATTTTCAGACCTCAGAGTAGCCCATCTTGGTATGATTGATTCAGGGCTTGAACACAGACCTCAAGTCCTCATCCTGGAGGTCAGATCTTTGTGTCAGATCAAATGGATGACCCTGACCAGTAGTATTTCACAGTCTATTAATGTCAGTACTCCCTCAGTATTATTAAGGTATCTGTCTAATAACCACAATTAAACTCTTAAGGTGTATGGTGCTTTAAATCTATCATTATCAATATCCATTATCTCATGCAAATCTTAGGCACCCTAAGGCATTCTGTTCATTTTATAGATGACAAAACCAAGTATTCAAGAATATAAGCACCTGTCCCAAGGACACAGAGTAAATGATGGACCAGGAATCCAAATACACACTAATGATGTGCTATATGCTTCTCACTATACAAAACCCAACATCATCTCTGATCAACTGATATCATAGAAGAGGGAAAGGGGAGGATGGTTAGAACCACCATACTCCATTTATCTACTACTCCAGCATGCACTAAGTGGATTAGGGAGTCAATAAAGGACTCCTTTATAGGGACAGACTGGAAAACTGGAAGCAAGTGAAACTGTGAAGTCTGAGTCTTAAGGTAAACAACTAAACCCAAGAGAAATCTTTTGCCCACCGGAATGAAAAAAAAATAAATTCTATTTTATAAGAACAACCATCTGACCAGTGAGCTCTCTACTGAAGGGTCTTTAATGGACATCTTTCTTTGCTGTTGCTCAGGTTCTAACATCTAGCTTTAAGAACATTATTTTAGGAATACGAATGGGCAGAAATGAATCATTTCTCGTTTGTACTGTGATACCCATTCTCAGGGAAAAACTCAAAACTTACAGTTTAGTCCAAGAAAGAACATGACAAGACATAGCAGAAGTTAGGACTTAAGAAGAAATTTGTTTACAACCCCTAAAACATTCTATAGGAGGCTAACCTAAACATATTTTTAAAAAACCCAAATCATATATTAAGAAAATTCATATCCAATGACCAATAATATCCATTTTCTTACTAGCCTTATTTAGCACTATAACATTCATTTTAAGCCAAATATCAAAAGAAAAACCTAAGTATAAGAATGTTCAATGGAATGCTACTTATAATTATGAAAAAATAATTCTCAATTTAAATGACTACCCCAGACAATGAATAACAACCTTATAACCAAATGGGATATTAGATGCATACACAAACAAATTTGGAAAAATGGTTAAGATTCATATTATGCAGGAAAATGTGGGTATAAAAAACTTTCAAGCCTTCAAGATTACGTATACATATGCACATGGTTAAAGAGATCATAAAAAATGAATGTCGTTAATATAGTCAGGGTTCCAGGAATTAAAGCAGGACATTCTGCATGCCTATTTTAACAAAATTTTGATACAGCTTCATAACAAAAATACTAATAGAAGTAAAAATTACTGTTTAATACTAAGTACTAAGGAAACATCCTTGAACATCTCTACCACCCCACAATACTCACCTTTTAGGGGTGACAAGCAATGACAGGACAGACACAGGAATTTGGTAAGGATACTGATTTGTACAGTCTTTTTTTAAGCTTAAAATATATTGTTTTGCTTTATTGAAAAAAAAGAAAACTTGATTTAAAAAAACAAAACTAAAATACACTTTGAAATATAAAATCAGTACACTTCTAGTTTTTAAACTTAACATTAGTATTTCTTACCAAACTAATATTCTCAGGCTCAGTATATCAAAGTCACTCTGGCAAACTTTGTGATGATAAACATGTAGATAAAAATGTAGCGTATAAAAAATAATAATAATACATAAGCTGGGTCTAGAGGAAGAAAAAGGGCAAACTTCCTCCTAACTCAATTACCACGACAAAGGGTTCTCCCTTGGCAGGAATACAGAAGAAACTGTATGTAATTCACTGCCTGTAAGCAAAAAGAAGAGGAGTAATCCAAAAGACACTTTAATACCAAATTATTCTGCTTGTATAATATGGAAGCCAAGCTTCCAAGACGGCCCCAGTGATCACCATCTCCTGGTACTCAGACTCTTGGACAGTCTCTCATTGAACCAGGGTTGGTCTTCGTGACCAGTAGAATAGCACAGAAGTGATGGTTATGTCACTTCCAAGATTAGGTTATAAAAGACACTGCAGCTTCCATCCCGGTGTCTGTCTATCTTGGATCACTTGCTCTGGGGGAAAGCCAGCTGGCCTGTTGTAAGCAGTCCTATTGAGAGGCCCACATGGAGAGGAAATGAGGCCTGCTGACAACCACATGAGTAAGCTTAGAAGTAAATCCTTCATCCCAAGTCCTGTCCTTAGTCCTGGCTAACAGCCTGACCACAACTTCATGATAGAGCCTAAACCAAAGCCAGCCAGCTAAGCTACTTCTGATTTCCTGACTCATGAACTGTTAAGACAATAATTATTTGTTGCTCTAAGCTGCTAAGTTTTTGGGTAATTCATTACACAGCAACAGATAATTAATATATAAAAAACTGATTAATGTACAAAAGTGATCAATGGTAGGGAACCCCCCCCCCCAAATCAAATCTAATATCCCATGAACAGACAAGAGACATTCCAGGATTAGTTACCTGTACAATTGGTGGAGTTGTCTGTGAATAAGGTGATGTCACACCATAGACAGCTGGACATGTCTGACCTTGATAATATATGGTTGCTTGAGACTGTGCAGGAGAGTACTGCTGCTGTACGCTGCTGACAGACTGTTGGTTTGAATCCCAAACACCATAATTCTGTCCCTGGACTGGGCCTGGGGCCGGCACTGGCAAAACAGCAACACTGGAGTCTTGGTGTACCACACCATCGCTCTGGGCCACATACTGTGAACTGGAAACTTCCACAGGGGCTGTCACATGTGTCACCACTGGCACTGGTGGAGGGGCAGCAAGGGGTTCTGCAGAATGTCCCACCAAGGGCTGAGCATGATCATAAGGAGCAGGAGAGCACACAGGGTCCATGCTGGGTGTGGGCAGGAGCACCTTTCCAGCATTAGGGTTGCTGGGATCCACATAGGCTTGCATGGGATAACCTGGTGGGTAGCCAGCAAAGGGGTGATGAGGGGCATTGTAGCCAAGAGAGTCATAGGGCAGGGGAGATGTCATTCCTAGGTTCTGCATCTGCTGCTGTTGTTTCTGAGCCTCTCGCTGAGCCACCTCTTGCTCAAACAACTTCCGGCGCTCCTCTGTAGAAAGTTTATTGCGGTCTTTAATTCGTACTTTCTTTTTAGAAGTTGGTGTATCATATCTAGAAAGAAAACAATAAGAGGACACAGAAAGTTTCTCCCTAAATT
The DNA here is from genome assembly GCA_030035585.1 of Dugong dugon. NCBI lineage: Eukaryota > Metazoa > Chordata > Mammalia > Sirenia > Dugongidae > Dugong > Dugong dugon. The sequence continues at coordinate 20,364,275 of CM057481.1, read as the reverse complement.
GTAGATGTAACCAAAGCATTAATAAGTGTTATGTGGCTCATGAGTAAACCACTAACTACACCAAATCCAATTTGACATTAGTTGAAAATTACACTCAAAATTACTGAAAGAGTCTTAAGACAGTATAGAACCTCAAGGGTAATGACACTTAGATGAACATAACTTAATCTCTAGGCTCAGATTCTAGAACTTCAAATTAAAGATACATACAGCATCCTAAATAGATTCTTCTTTATAGTTAGGGGATAGTTCTATAATTATAAATTCTGAAATTAAAACAAAACCCAAAATACACAACAAAGGTTACAGAGTTTGATGTATGTCTGACCACATACATTTCTAACAAATATCAACAAGGGACGGTTAACTGAAAGGGAAGTATGCATATACAAAAGTATGGAGAGTTAGATGTACACTCTCCTCTGTACACTACCAAGTACAGTCTCTTACTGCTAGCCTAATACACTGTGATGGTTTTGACAAGCATCCCAGTAGGCCCACAAGAACAGTCAGCTCTAACATTCACAAGAAGAGATCTGAAGGCTTAAAAGATTGTTCTGTGAACTTCTATGTAGAGAATGAAACTCCTAAGAAAGTTCCCTCGGCAAAAATAAGCAAAGAAAACTAATGTCAAGATGTTTCATTGTCAAGAGGTTGTTAACTCTAGAAACAACTTCCCAGATAAAGACCTGACATTTATCGAAGCAACAACAACAACAACAAAAAGTATGGTCTATAACCCGCCAAGCTGAAAATTTCCTATAAAGTATTAGTGGGGTGGTAGCAGCACTCTTAGATGCCTGGCAGAAACAAATGCAAATTATCTGTAGAAGAGAGCCCCTCAAAGCCAGGCTTCAATGAACTCTCACAGGCAAAAGTTCTAAGGAACATGAATTCATTACAAAATACATTATTTTACGTATATGAAACAAATAAGAGGCAGAGCTACGAAAACTGCTGATACTAGAATTATCCAATAAAAAGCATAAAAGAAGTATGTTTAATATGCTTAATGAAATAAAAAGGCTATTAAAAATATGACTAAGAAACAAGACCACCAAGTTTATGAGGCAGATTTGGAAAAAGAACCCTAAGAAACATCTAGAATAACACTCAATCATCATATAAAATTGAGCATTCACATACCTGACAACTCAGAAATTCTACTCATAGACGTATACTGAACAGAAACTCCTGCACATGTACAAAAACCATGTATAAGATCCTTCACAGTGGCATTATTCAAATAGCAAAAGCTTGAAAACAACCTGAATGCTCACCAACAGAAGAGTGGATGAATCAACTGTGGTATACTCACATAACAAAATGTTATACAGCAGTGAAAATGAATAAGCTAAGAAGACATAATATGGATAATACTTAGCAACATAATAACAAGTGAAAATAAAGTACTTCCAAATTAAATACAGAATGATAGCCTTTTTATAAAGTAAAAATAATTAAAAATTATATATTTTAAGGAATATATATAGATGACAGAAAACTACTTTAAAAAAAAGGAAAGCAGGGGAATAATGAATGCAGGATTCAAGATGGTATGACCTCAAGGTGGTAAAGGTATAGGATTGGACAAAGAGGAGTGACACAGCAAGTGTTACATGATTGTTAAGATCCTAGCTTTCACGTTGAGATCTCTAGTGCTCATTACATTTTAACAAATAAATGAAGACAAGGTCCACACATAGATTAATGCTAAGTGTTATGAACAAAGGAATAATCCAATAATCAATCTAATTCAGTGCCCCTAATATCCACTGTAAACCCTGGTTGCACAGTGGTTAAGAGCTATGGCTGTTAACCAAAAGGCTGGCAGTTCGAATCCACCAGGCGCTCCTTGGAAACAGTATGGGGCAGCTCTACTCTGTCCTATAGGGTTGCTATGAGTTGGAATTGACTCAACGGCAATGGGTTTTTTTTTTTTTTTTTTTTTTTTTTTTTTTGGTTTTAAGGTCCACTGTAGAGTAAAACAGGAGATTAGATCTGAAGAGAATTAGTAACTTGGAAGATGATATTCAAATTTAAAAAGCTCAATGAATTCCAACCAGGTAAAAGAAAAGGAAATCCTCACATAAACATACAGCAGCAGAACACCAAAAACAAAGAAAACATCTTAAAACTAGAATAAGAGAAAAGCCAGATTACTTAAAGAGGCACAACAACTAGGCCACCAGCAAGTTTCACAATAACAGTAACAGAAGACAAGACTGAAAGAAGGCAGACTCAAATGCTATATATTGTATGATATTATGTATACAATATTCTGGAAAAGACAAAACTAGCAGATCAAAAAATAGATTGGTGGTTGCCAAAAGCTAGGGAGGGGACTGACTACAAAGGGGCACAGGGTAATTTTTTTCATGTGAAGGAAGTGTTCTATATCATGATTGTGGTAGTGGCTATACAACTGTATGCATTTGACAAAGCTCAGTAAATTATATGTTTAAAATGATAAATTTTACTGTGTAAGCTTTATTTCATCATCAGGTATAAGTAACTTATACCTGATGATGAAATAAAGCTGATTTAAATGAGGGTGAGCACCTGGAATAACAAAGGAAGAAGGAGAGTCAGGAATCAGAGAAGGAAATGGAATGTGTGCCTGGCTGCTTCCATGAACAACTGCCTCCTTTGCCACGAGACCATCAGAAGAACTAGACGGTGCCCAGCTACCATTACTGAACATTTTGATCAAAGATTCTATAGAAGAACCCGTATCAAAAGGGGGAAAATTGCAAAAACAAATCGTAAAATTCTTAATAGAATCTAGACTTTCTAGAGCCAGTGAGGCTGGATGAACCCCTGAAACTATTGCCCTGAGATAGTCTTTAAACCTTAAACCAAAATTATCCCTTGAAGTCTTCTCTGAACCAAACAATAGTTTAGCTTAATTAGTAAAGTATAGCCCCCTTCAGCATGGTACTCTTTCAAAGAATTACCGATTTGGGATCAGACAACAGTATCACGAAAGGTCAGATGAGAAGCTTAGGCGGCAGTGAGTTTATGTTAACGGTGATGGAATAATCTGGAAAAGGACAGCAAGAAGGGTTACACGACTTGAAGAATATAATCAATGTCAGTGAATTGTACATGAAAAATTTTAATAGTGTATCTTTTGTTGTGTATATTTTCATAAAAAATCAAATAAGATAAAAAAAAAGGGTGTGCAATGCAAACAAAAATAAGTGAAAAAGAGATTTCAGACAAAAACTGAAATATTATGAACAGAAAGTCACTATAGAAAACTTTAAAAAGATACTTCAAAACAACTAAAATGATCCAAAATTGAAGGTCTGAGATAATAAGGTAAGAAGAACAAAGAAAATGGTAAACTTGGGTAAACAAACAAACTGAATAAGCCAGTTTGTATGTACACACACACACACACACACACACACACACACACACACACACACTCTCTCTCTCTCTCTCAACAAAATTAATGACAACTGATTGTCGAGAAGAGGGGGACAAGAAGGAATTATAATACTGGACAGCAATAGCATACAACTTGGGAAGGCTGCATGATCAGCCCTGAGACTATTATAGTCTACAGATACTCTTCTAACTTAGAAGCCATTCCTGGAGAACACCTTTCAGCCAAATAATATACAGGCCTATAAAATAAACAATAACAACCATAAGGAAAGTGCTCCTTAGAACAATCACCTATGTGAGACCAAGACAGCAACATCTGCCCGAAAGCAAAGATGAGAAGGCAGGAAGGGGCAAGAAAACCAGATGAATGGAAATGAGGAACTCAGGGTAGTAAGTGGGAGAGTGCTGACACACCGCAGGGATTTCAACCAATGTCACAAACAAATTGTGTGTAATTATTGAATGGGAAACTAATTTGCTCTGTAAACCTTCATCTAAAGCTCAATAAAACAAATAAATAAATAAAGTGTCTTTTGTTGTTGTTGTTTGGTGCCGTCACGTTGATTCCAACTCACAGTGACCCCATGTGATAGAGGAGAACTGCCCCATAGGGTCTTCTTGGCTGTAATCTTTATGAAAACTGATTGCCAGATCTTTCTCCATCAGAGTAGATGGGTGTGCTTAAACAGCTAACCTTTCACTTAGCAGCCAAGTGTATAACCATTTGCAACATCAGGCTCCTTGATACTAAGTTTAGACTTTATTAAACTGACAGAAGAAATCAGCTAAAGCATTAACACAATGGATTTTAAAAAAATCAGTTATAAATTATTTATCAGAAACAGAAAGGTTGAAAGTAAAGAAGATATACACCCACTCCTCACTTATGACTATCTTTTTAGCCAACATTTCACATTTACAACAACAGCAAAAAACTTACTATCCAATTATTTTGCACATTAACAACAGCAGTAACGAACGCCAAGGTGCAAGGTGAGGGTGATACCGGCTGTAATGGTTAAGGTTAAATCCCTATTAACCGGAAGATAGCATATGTCCCCTAATATCAAAGAAACCTGAAAGCAGCCTATAAAACAAGTCTCAGTAACAATTCCAGTAACTGATACTATACAGACCAATTAATGCAATTAAGCATGAATTTTAACAAAAAACAAATTTAAACACACTTTGAAAATCAATGGAAATTAAAAACTATTGTGAACTAGTCTATAATGAAGTTGCATTATCAAAAGTCTAGTTTAAGTGGTATATATGTGGAAATTTGGAGTCCCTGTGTGGCACAAATGGTTAACTGCTCAACTACTAATGGAAAGGTTGGTAGTTTGAAACCACCCAGAGGCACCTTGCAAGAAAGGCCTGGCAGGCAATCTGCTTCAGAAAGGTCATAGTCTTGAAAACCATAGGCAGTACAGTTCTACTCTGCACCCATGGGGTCACCACGACTCAGAATTAACTCTGGCTTGTTTTTTTTTTTTTTTTATGTGGAAATTTATATCCTTAATTGCTTTTATCCAAAAAGAAAAAAATGCTGACAAGTAATGAGCTAAGCATCCCAATTAACAAGGTAAAAAATATATAATAAAAAAATAGAAGGAAGGAAATAAAACACAAGTAGAAATCAATTACTAAGAAATGGTATCATTTGGCGATTTGTACTAGAGGCCTTACTAGCAGAGTCAAACAAGAACAAGGCATGAGGATAAGAAAGGAAAAACAAAGCATATTCATATAAAATAGACTGTTAACATAGAAAAACTATGTTAACATAGTAAAAACTGTTAGAATTCATAAAAGTTTTGCATGCTTGTGAAACACAAGAGCAATATACACCAGCAATAAACTGAAAATGTAACAAAAAATCAGGGTTTCTAGAAATAAATATACCAAAATGTGTATGTCTTTTTGAATAAGATGATAAAAATTAAAGAGATGAAAGCAGACCTCAATCTTTGTTAAAAACATTAAAGACCTAACTAAACAGAGATACAAATAGGCAATATCGTCAAGAAGACAACTCTTCACAGAATCATCTTTTCATGGGGTGAAGGGGAGAAACCTGACAAGCAGATCCTAAGGAAGAAAGAAAGTCATAGAAAAGACAAGACATCCCAGAAGATCAAAAAAGAGAGGGCTTTTCCCTACAAGACTTAAAATAAAAGCTTCAGTCATTATGAGTCCAGAAACAGATCCTCCCGTATAGGAAAACTTGCCAGAGAGAGGCAGCACTACAGATGAGTGGAGAAAGGATGGGCTTTCAGGTTAATGGTACGGAGACAACTTAGTACTCACACAGAAAAAAGAAAATGAAACTGGATCCCTACCTTACAACATACACAAAAATTAATTCCAAATGGATTAAGCCTTTAAATCTAAAAGGCAAAACTTCCAATCTCTTAGAAGAAAATATAAAAGAATACTATCATCTAAAGGGTAGGAAAGAATTTCTTAAAACACAAAAAGTACTAACCATAAAAGAAATGATTGATATATTCCATTATACTATTTATAACTTCTGTATATCGAAAGCCACAAAAAAGTCTAAAGATAAGCCATAAACTAGGAAGAAATACTTGTAAAAATTATCACCAAAACAGAATATCTGAACTATATGTAAGAGAAATTCTGAAACTCATAAAAGACAAATGACTCAATAAATGAGCAACATACACACAAAAGACACTTCACAGTAGAGGAAACACAAATGGCCAATAAACATGGTAAAATGATCAACCTATTCAGTAATAAGGATAATGCTTGAATTAAAACCATGCTGAGTTACCATTACACAGCCAAACAAAAAACCAAACTCATCGCCGTCCGACTCATAGTCACCCTATAGGGCAGGGTAGAACTGCCCCATAGGGTTTCGAAGGCTGTAAATCTTTACGGAAGCAGACTGCCACATCTTTCTCTCGCGGAGCAGCTGGTGGGCTTGAACTGCCAATCTTTTGGTTAGCAGCTGAACACTTTAACCACTACAACACTGGGGCTCCTATTACATAGCCAGACAGCCCAAAATTAAAAATTCTGACAACTGCATTATATGAATGGTAGATTTCAGTTTTTTATAAAGCAAATTTAATTTAAAAAGGGCTTCTCTAGAATGAATGTTTTCTAGCCCTCCACCGGCCTGTTTTTCTACCCGCATGACAAGAGACTCTCAGATCTAGTGATCAGTATTTTGATCGAAACAGCATTTAAGATTCACTAGAAAACAAAGTAATGGCTTTAGAAGAATTACCATTATCTTTGAAGAGTTATCTCCTACCGAGCCCCCTTCCCCTTTAAAGAACAAATTTTTGGCTCCCCAAATAGCATCAGATGTTCTCAAGTAGAAACCATCCAAGTATCAAAAGTCCATTAGTCTTCACAGCTATTATTACTGTCAAAGGAGAATCTGTCTCAAGATTTATCTTATCAGTAAAATTTTATATTCAATAATCAAGAGAATTATTCCAAAAAACCTTGGTGCCCAAAATCAGAAGTATATGACTCAGGCACTTGTTGACTGCTCAGAAAAGAGAGCAACTCACACAGGCCACTTACCTGTCATCTGGCCTTTTTGTTCCCCGCTCATAAGCAGAAGAGGGTGGTGAGAGGGAGCCCCTTCGTTTCCTTTTCTCTTTATTTTGAATTTGCTTGTCTGGGTCTCTCTCTCTTGACCTGTTAGGAGTCTTTGGGGCAGCTGTTTGATCTCTGAAGCCAACAGCATCCCTTCCTCGTTCAGTTACTACGGGAAAAGGGTTTTAAAAAAGCTTACTTGGTAGATTTTTATCCATCATTGTAACAGTACATCAACTGTATAATAAAATTTTTATCCAACAAATAAATCTACCCTCATCTACCCAGTCCTGAATTTGGATGAGACAAAGATTTTGTCTGTGTGTGTACGTGTGTGTGCGTGTTCTAATTCCTAGAAGTCTCTCCTAATCACTGCCCTTTTCTTCTTTTCCCAACCGAAGTCTCTACTGAAGCCTTCAACATTTCTAACAACTTCTCTGGAACACGTGCATACAAGATGTTCCCGTTATCTTTAGCAGGCAATCTGTTTGCCTATCCAAAATGTGGTCGTCAATTGCCCCTATAAGTTCCATTTTTACAATTTATAGAAAAGCAGCGTGGCGTGCTAAGCACAAAAACCTCAACAGGAAAAGTCTCCATAATTTAAAAAAAAAGACAACTTTTTATGAACTACGACTTCAAAGGGAAAAAATTTATGACACAGGTGATCACTTAGGAAGTTATCAAAGCCAGCAAGATGCATTTCAAAAACAAAACAAAATGCCAGACGGTATTACTAACCTTCATTCTCAATGTCTCTCTACCTAGAATGGTTCTCACTCTTGCTGTCCTCACTTGCCCAATTTCATCGCCTCTGCTCCCAAAAGCTATCCTAAGTACTATTTTTCACTGATCTCTCCTCCTTGTTTCTCATCTTCCAAATAAGTCCAATAAATGCCACCATTGAACATTTAAATATAAATTGACTGGATTCTATGGTGCTACTTTACATATGTTAGTACTGTCACCTGATCATTCAAATCACGGTACTCGTTTATATATATATATATACTACTTTACATGAAGGTTTACAGAACAGTTTCTCATTAAACAGTCAGTACACATATTCTTTTAAGACATTGGTTAACAACCCCACAACTTGTCAACACTCTCACTTCTTGACCGTGGAGAACCTTTTTTTTAGTGAAAATATACATAGCCAGTTACACCATTTCAAAACTTACTACATGTACAATTCAGTGACATTGATTACATTCTTCCAGTTGTGCTGCAATTCTCACTATCCTTTTCCAAATTATTCCCTCACCATTATCTTCAACTCACTGCCCCCTAGGCTTCCCATCAAACCTTTTGAGTTGCTGTTGTCAATTTGATCTCACATAGGTAGTTTTTTTTTTGTGCCTTAGATGAAGGTTTGCAGAACAAATAGTTTCTCATTAAACAGTTAGTACACATATTGCCCTATGACTATGGTTAACATGACATGTCAACACTGTCCCTTCTCAATCTTGGGTTCCCTATCACCAGCTTTCTTGTCCCTTCATGCCTACTAGTCCTTGTCCCTGGACTGCTGTGCCTCATTAGTTCCGTTTTGTTTTATAAGGCTGTCCAATCCCCAGCTGAATGGTGAGCTTCGGGAGTCACTTCACCACTGAGCTAAAAGGGTGTCCGGGGGCCATACTCTCTGGGTTTCTCCAGTCTCTTTCAGGCCAGTGTGTGTTAGAATTTTGTTCTACATCCTTCTCCAGCTCTGTCCAGGACCTCTGTTGTGATCCCGGTCAGAACAGTCAGTGGTGGTAGCCAGGCACCATCTAGCTGCACTGGACTCAGTCTGGTGGAGGCCATGGTAGCTGTGGTCCATTAGTCCTTTGGACTAACCTTTTCCTTGTGTCCTGTTCTTTACATTCTCCCTTGCTCTCGAAGGGGTGAGACTAGTGGAGTACCTTAGATGGCTGCTCACAGGCTTTTAAGACCCCAGATGCTACTCACCAAGGTAGAATGTTGAACATTGTCTTTACAAACTGTGTTATGCCAATTGAGCTAAATGTTCCCTGAGATCATGGTCCCCACAGCCCTCCACCCAGCAGTTCAGTCCCTCAGGGAGTTTGGAAGTGTCTATGGAGCTTCCATGACCTTTCTTTGTACAAGTTGTGCTGGCTTCCCTAGTATTGTGTACTGTCTTACCCTTCACCAAAGTTCCCACTTATCTGTTGTCTATTTAGTCCCCTCCTCCACCCCTCCCATCCCTCGTAACCAACAAAGATCAAATCACTGTATTCTTAAAGAGAGAATTCTTATAAAATATCTGACACTGTCAATAAATATTTACTGTTTTTTCCGTTACTCTTTTCAGAAAAAAATGTGCTATCAGTTGTTTTTTTCCCCCAGCAGTAGGGTTAGGTTTGCATGTGCCATTCTTGCAATTGTCATTTTAGTTAGCCAACAGCCCCATGTATTTATAAAACAGTTAATAATCTACAGCCATGTATGCGCATTTGTCAGTGAGAAGCTAACAGAACTCATCCACACCGTACGCTGCCCAACTAAGTGAACTGCTCCATCTCAAAAGGTATTAGTAAAACATCTTTTCTTTACTACGTCATGGTTTAAAAAAACAAAAAAAGAAAGAATTACACCAAGAGTTTGCGTTCTGATTCTGCACCTTAGAGTATCTGAAGCACAGAAAGTGGTCATTTCATTTATTCAGGCTGATTTCCTGAATCTCCTCAGGCTGATTTCCAGAGCTAGATTACATATTTCATGAAGTACTTTACATTTCACAATTCTTCTTCTGAATCCCCAAGGTTCTTTGAAAGTTCTAAGCGCTTTAATTGTTTGCCATTGAGGGGTAACACAGAAACCAGGCTTGAATTACAAGCATTTTCCTTATTCTAAAAGCCTGAGAGTGAGATGAGGGAATTCCACATGTGAAGGAGAGACTAATAACAAAGGGCTGCTTCCTGAAGAGAATATAGTTGTCCATTACAGACCACTGCCCGCATCTCTTAGAGGACTATATTAGACTATTAGAGGTTTACAAAATACAGGTACTTAAGCTTTGCCTATCTTACTAATGGTTTCAACTCAGTGAGTGCAGAGAAGCTAACCCTGAAGATCCACTCTATAGCTATGTCACTGGTTTCACTAACCAGTACTGCTTAGCCCTTCTTTCTTCTTTTTTGAAACCATGAGCCTGCCTTCTTTCTTAAGGGAAGAATTCTTTGCAGCCCTAAGTAGGATGTCTGGCTATGAAGAAATTAAACCTACAGAATTAAAAAATACTGAAAAGATACAACAATGGAAGCAAACGACACACCATGGGTCTTTAACCAATACAACTATTTAAGATTATAAAAAGTTCTTCAATCCAAAAGTAAAGGAAAAGGCCAAACAATAAATAAAAATCACACTAGCTTCTTCACTCTATATTGAGTGGGGCTGGTGGGCTCAAGAAACCAATGACAGCTAAGATAACTGATCCCACTGACCGGACCCCTAAAGAAGTAGGTTGGTAAAAAGCCCAGAAACCAGTGCCCTATAGCCACTCTGTTCTTTTCTGTTACCTTCTGTAACAATGATCCTTAAAACTTCTTCAGGGGTTACTGAATCTCTGAGAATCTGATGAAGGTTTTGAACCTTCCCCAGAGAAATATACATATAAGATTTTACATATAAACATCTAGAGGTAAAGCCCTGCCAGACCTCTAGGAGTAGGATTTAAGAACGTCTGCTCTAGAGGAACAAATGAAGGAAAGAAAAGCCACTAAAGGTCACGACTTCAAGGAAATCAAGAACACAGGCAGTACAAGGGACATCTTTGGCAAAAAGTCACCAAGAAAAAATAAAACAGTGCATGTCTCCAATCCTTTATACCAAATTTCACTTACCTAATTACACATTGTCTGGCTTTTTTTTAAAAAAAAAGCAAAAAACTAAAGTTCTTATCAGTTACCTCTGCATGTTTCCAAAAGAATATTTGAAAGCCATATACACAGGGTATCTCTGAATACCTACTTGTGTTCTCCTTTTCAGTTTGACTCTTCTTTGGAATTCGGTATACCTCCTGCAAAAAATAAACCAGAGGAAGGGTTATTAATATGGGGTGGAAGTAGTGATTGCTTTGCAGCTGACTGATTTTACATGGCAAGAAAGAAATAGGAAGGAACAGGCTACATTTAATTATTCTCCATAATCTGACTTATATTTGGCTTTAAATAAGAATAGATTCTGGCCCCGTAAAAACATATAGCAGAAATGTATTCTAAAAAACAAGGTATGTTGTGTGTGTGTAACTTTTTTTACATCTATCACAGCTTGTATGATCTCATTAGCAAAATACCAGACTAAGTGACTGGGCATTACTTCCTGATAATCTTTAATTTTTGTATGCCTTCTGCATATGCCTTCCTGCATATAAACTTAAGTCATCTACAGTTTCTTTACTGAGAGTATTCATAAAAGTAATTCTAAAGTCTCACTTCTTATCCCTCCTTAAAGGAAGAAAAGATTAGTAATAATCTGGCTACATAAAAACAAGAAAAATTGTAGGTGTAAAGCCAATTCCTGCTATTCACATAATTTCTTATGAAAGGTAACTCAGATTATCTACTCCCTCCTCATGTTACACATTAGAAAAGTGAGGCCCTGAAAATGCAACTAAAATTTTTCAAGTTCCACAATAATGAAATAACATGGTTAGTCTCAGAACCCAGGTGTTCTGACTTATAGCCCAATGGTTCTTTCGTAATTGCCAGTCCCTTGAGCAGAATTTTTAACAAAGTAAAGTGATTGTACATCAAGGGTTAACATGAATGAAGCCAACTCAGATAAACATTTTCTACAATGGCTTCTGTGACTTGTGGGAGTGACATCATTCCAAACAGACTGCCATATTGTGCAGGCTAATATTAATACTATTTATTTACAAGATAAAATGATCTTAAGAAATGTCATAGTTATCTTCACATGGCTGCTGTCTCAAGTGATTGTTAACCCCTCAGAGGGGCCTAAAAGATCTGCTTCCACAGCCCAGCCAATTCGCTTTAATATCATCCTATTTTACTGCTTTAGTGTTCATGTGTTCCCCCAACACACAAACACAAACACAATCTCTCTCTAAATTTTTAATAAGAGCCCAGACTGTCTTATTCTTTGCTGTATCTCTACCACTAAGAATAGCGTCTAGCATATATTCTACACTCAAAAACTTACTGAATGGACCAACAAGTAAAACTCTACTTCTAATTTGTAGAAATCACCCACACAGTGCTACATAAACTCAAAGTATTGCGGGTACCTCATGCTTCTTTATCACTAAACCTTTACTATCAGTCTCTCTCATCCCTGGTAAGAACACTGTTCACAGGTCTCACCTACAACCACAAAATATTCTGTGTTTTCTAAGTCAGAGTAATAAGTGTGCCTTGCAACATTTTTAAAGTTCCTTTCAATACTTAGAATAGGCTGCCTTTGGCTAATCATTCCCCTTTAGTCAAAGGCTCAAATTCTATCTTCAGAAAATTGCCTGATGAACACTGAATCACTGATAAGCTCATGAGGCACCAATACAGTCAATATACCTCTATTAGACTGCGTAAATGTGTATAGAGATGCTTTTAATATGTGGACACAAAGACAACATGATGATTATTTGTGGAAATCTGGTTTGTAATTTATATAACAAGTATTTTAGTACCAATTATGTACTAAAAGCATATATTAACAGTCTATTAGGTTTTGGATGCTGTACCAGCTCTCAAGGAGTTCATAGGCTATAGAAATAATGGCTGACAAATTTTTCTGTGTGCCAGGTCCTTTCAGAACATTCTCAAATAATATTACACCACTATGAGAGATAGTATTACTATATTTATTGTACACACAAAACATGCTCAGAGAGCTTAAGTAACTATCTCAGGGTCACACTCTGAGTTATATATCGAACTTAGGATTCAAGCCTAGATTTGTCTCTACCCAAAGGGCACATTCTTAACCACTATTACCTCATAAGCACTCAGGAGAAAGAGAAAGTAAACATACGCTATTTTACGATAGGTATGTATAAACAGTTAAGCGAAATATAAATGAGGCATACTCAAACTGGTTTGGTCTTTAGGAGGAAGGACAGGGAAAGGCATCCTGAAGGAAGTGAACATTTGAATTGTCTCGAAGGATCAGTAGAAGTTGAACAGATAAAAACAGAAAGAGGTGCAAAGTATAAACACGGTAGACTGAACAAACGTGTTTATCCCCACTCTAACCTGAGGCCCTATAAAATGACAGTAAAGGAATAAAAAAGATATAAACCCATTTGTAGCATCTTCTCTTTCTGAGAATGTTAATTATATGTGGGTACTAGATATGTGTATATATTTAAGTTTTTTTTCTCCCCCTATTCTGTGCATTGTCTGTTTCTTTCATGGTCTGTTTTGTTTGATTACTCAGAAAGGGGGGGTGAAGTATCCATGAAATAAGAATAAGATGCTACCAAAAAAAAAGAAAAGAAACAGAATAAGCATAAGTTCTTGGTAAGTGAACATATGATAGAAAAAAGGGTTGTCTCCCAGAAAGTGGAACAAAAAAATCAAGAAGGAAAATGGAAAATAAAATCAGAAGGTAACTACCAGAAGTTCAACATCTGAATAATAAAAATTCCAGAAATAAAGAAGAGAGAAAATTAAGGGGAGGAAAGCATTAAAAACAAAAACATCCAGAAAAACTAGATGGTCCCCAGCTACCATCACTGACTGCTCTGACAGGGATCACAACAGAGGGTCCTGGACAGAGATGGAGAAAAATGTAGAACAAAATGTAAACTCACAAAAAAAGACCAGACTTATTGGTTTGGCAGAGACTGGAGAAAACGTGAGAGTACGGTCCCAAGACACCCTTTTAACTCAGTACTGAAGTCATTCCTGAGGTTCACCCTTCAGTCAAAGATTAGACAGGCCTATAAAACAAACAATAATACATGTAGCTCAACCATGTATATGAGACTAAATAGGCACACCAGCCCAGGGGCAAGGACAAGAAGGCAGGAAGGGCCAGGAAAACTGGACGAATGGAAATGGGGAACCCAAGGTCGAGAAGCAGAGACTGTTGATACGTTGCAGGGTTGGCAACCAATGTCACAAAACAATATGTCTATTAACTGTTTAATGAAAAACTAATTTGCTCTGTAAGCCTTCACCTCAAGTACCATTTAAATAAATAAATAAATAACAAAAAAGGAAAATTTCTTATAACTGAAAGACTAAGTTACCAGGTTAAGAGGGCTCAGAGTGCCCAGCACAGCAAATAAATCAAAATCCTATCAGACTTCACTAACAATAACCAGAAAATGAGTGTAAGGTCCATATGTATGTGTATAGGTATATATGTGCACAGGCAGGTACAGATGTGCATGTGTGTGCACAGATAGCAATATTTATATGTATGTTCACATACAGATATGTGTGTACACACATATATTTCATACAGAACACAGTTACAGATACTTCTCAGACATAACCAAACCCCTTGCAATAACGGTTTTCTAGGCTTGAAGGCTTAGGTACCTTAGTTTCATGGGACAACTCAGTCAACTGACATAATATAGTTCACAAAGTTCATGTTCTGCATCCTAGTGAGGTGAGTAGCATCTGGGGTCTTAAAAGCTTGCAAGCAGTGATCTAAGATACAACTACTGGTCTCTACTCATCCAGAGGAAAACAGGAAGAAGGAAACCAAAGTCTCAGAGAAGAAACTAGTCTACAGAAGCCATGATCTCATCTACCTTGAGACCAGAATAACTAGATGGTGCACGGCTAACACTACTGATGCTTCTGATGAGGGCCACAATAGATGGACCTTCATAGAACAGGAGAAAAGTGTGAGCAGAACTCAAATTCTTAAAAAGTTGAGACTTACTGGACCAGTTGAGCCTAGCGGACTCACCGAGACTATCACCCTGAGATACCTTTTAAACCCTGAACTGAAACTGTCCCCTGAAGTCACCTTTTAGCAAAATAATAGACTGGCACACAAAATGAAGGATGTTACCTGTGAGTACAGTACTCCACTAGTAAACCATCTATATGAGACCAAGAGGTCATCATTTACTCTAAAGCAAAGATAAGAAGATAAGGGGGCAGGGAAACTAGAACACTAGAAACAGAACAACCAGAACACAATTAAAGAGAATGCTGACACACTGAAAAATCTAACTAATGTCACCGAATAATTGTATAGAAGCTGTCAAATGGAAACCTAATTTACTTTGTAAACTTTTACTGAAAACAATAAAATATTTATTAAACAAAAATCCTATCAGTCTTTATAGCAACACTGTAAGCTAGAAAATGATGCACCGATCTTGTGAACATTTTAATGGAAAATTTACTTTCAAATGATAATTATATGATTTGCCAAACAAGCAGAAATAGAACAAAGGTATTTTTTCAGATGTACAAAGGTTTCAAAATTTTATCTACTGGAAAAGAATGTTGAGGATCAAAACCTCAAACATGTGTCTGAGGTGAATCTTCTAAGATTCAAGTTCCTAAATTCTATGCTACATAGCTCATACATTGTCCACGGTGTGCACTGTGCCATACTAGGTACTTATAAAAAAAATTAGTTCCTAAGAGAGTGATGGAAAAGCTTTGTAAAGTTAATGCAAATGATTATTCAGCACTTAGGACACAGATTCATATTAATACATACATGTATATAAATTCAACAACTGGGTATTCAAAACAGATAAAGCTTCAAAAAATTTCACCTCTGTACAAATAACTAGGAGGTGGTCGTTATTTAAAAAAAAAAAAAAAGCCCTACAAAAGATGTGAAGATGTCTTTCAAACCAGTCATAATTTTGAATAAAGGCATCTCCCAACAATACCATCTCTAAAACAAAAGCTTAGTTATCTGGAAACAGCATTTTCAGAGAGATGACTATAATCAGCAATACCAATTTTTTAATTAAAAACGGGTGAATGTTTTAAATATGGGTCACAGGAGAGATGATAAAGCTGTTAATAGAATTAAATATCACAAGATGAGGAACCAACTTGCAAGAGATTATGAGCTTGGGGCTGAAGAGCAAGTGGAGGAGAGAACCAAGAGAAAAATAGTAACTGATATTGTGGTACTGCATGAGAGTCCCAATAGAGAAAGTACAGGTAGAAAAGGAAGTTGATCTGGAAAGAATAAAACTAAAAGGTGAAGGGGACAGTTCTGATACTTGAGTCATACAATATGTTTTCTACTTCTTAATAAACACCTGAACAAAGTCATCTACTACTAACAAGTCATTATGTGGACCTAATATGGAATGTTTTCTTCGAGCAGTCTCAAATAGAACACATTGGAAGTTTGTTGGCAAAGTACTGTAGCACTTTAACAGCATATCCCAAATGAACTGCTAAACTCTATTACAGAAACAGGATTAAAAGGCAATTATGAAAGAACACTTTATACAAAATCTTCTGCAAAGGATAAAAATTTAACACTGATTTAAACTGTTACTGAGCCTCTAAGGAGATACTCATCTTAGCAAAACTCATTTTTGAAACTACTGTTTTATAAATAATACTTTAAAATAAAAATTTATGTTGAGAGTAAAATAAATATTCTGCAATAACAGATTTGTGAGGCCTTGGTGGTGCAGTGGTTAAGCACTCAGCTGCTAACCGAAAGATTGGCAGTTCAAATCCACCCAGCAGCTGTGTGGGAGAAAGACCTGGCAGTCTGCTTCCGTAAAGATTACAGTGTTGGTAACCCTATGGGGCAGTTCTACTGTGTCCTACAGGGCTGCTATGAGTCAGAATTGACTCAACAGCACAAAACAACACAACAATAACAGATTTACTTTCTAAGAGTAAGACTAGTTTTTCTTTGTTATTAAGTACAGATCAAATCTTGTATGTACCAACCAAACCTTTTTTCCTAAGTATTTTCCTAGATGACAGCAAGACTGAGAAAGGAAAAAATAAAAATAAAAAATTGAGCAAGGTGCCACCTTCATAGCTTTTAGAGTAGACAAAAAACATCAGAAGAGCAGAAAGAGATCGAAAATATGAAAGCAGGTAAAAGGAGTCCCAGGAGAAAAGGAAATATTTTTAAGAAATAATGAAAATACATTTTCCAGAATTAAAGATATACGAAATGCTTCTCACTGAAAAGGCTAAGAAGGCTAAACAGGAAACAAAAGGAAAAACCTAAATCTAGATGCATGAAAGTGGTAACTAAAGCAAAGATAAAATTTTAAATGCTTCCAAAGAGAAAGAAAAACTATCTCTAAAAGAACACAAAATTAGACTGATATCACAGTTCAACAGCAACAGTAGTGTAAAAATTTTACATCCAACCCAACTGTTATTCATATATAGGTGAATATATGGCCTAGGAAAGTTTGTTATACAATGATTCAACTGATAACACTCTTGGAGACACTATGTAAATCAGAGAAACAAATCCAGGAAAATTCTGCAAGAGAGGTGGGCAGTAACCATGACCAAAATCTTAGTAAAATCTTAGTCATCTAGTGCTTCTATAACAGAAATACCAAGTGGATGGCTTTAACAAACAGAAGTTTATTCTCTCACAGTTTAGTAGGCTAGAAGTCCAAATTCAGGGTGCCAACTCCAGGGGAAGGCTCTCTCTCTGTTGGCTCTGAAGGCTGGTCCTTGTCATCAATCTTCCCCTGGTCCAGGAGCTTCTCAGTGCAAGGACCCCAGGTCCAAAGAATGAGCATTGCTCCTGGCACTATTTTCTTGGTGGCATGAGGTCCCCCTGTCTCTCTGCTTGACTCTCTCTTTTATATCTCAAAAGAGACTGACTCAAGATACATCCTAATCTTGTAGATTGAGTCCTGCCTCAATAACATAACTGCCTCTAATCCCGCCTCATTAACATCATAGAGATAGGATTTACAACACATCCAAGACAAAATCGTGGACAAACATACAATACTGGGAATAATGGCCTAGCCAAGTTGACACACATCTTTGGGGGACATAATTCAATCCATAACAGTGAATTACTGTCTTAACAACAATACAACACAACATACTAGGACCAAAGAACAGTCTGTTCTATACAACTAAGTATTCCACATGTGACTGGTAAACAGGTGAACTAAGTGACTGTAACATGAAGTTTCGTTGACTCATATATGATTTTCTCCAACAAGTTACTATTTTGTACTGTCAAATAATACCAGTATAAGAAGGTCTGAAGGAGAGATACAGGAATGGGTAGACACATGATAAAAACCAAGTGTAATAAAATGTTTATGGTAGACTTTAGGTGATGGGATATGTATACTGTGATGAAATGAGTTCCTTTATGTGGCCTTCTGCCTTGGTTCTCTGGAAAGAAGTTTGAGAGATTTTTCCCCTAAGCCCTGAGGAGTTACTTTTGCCCTAGTTTCCACCCCAGAGGGTTTGTTCCTTTTGTCCAGGTTGATTGACATTTTCTGGGTTAGCTATAAACTGATGGTTTTATACTTTTTGTCTGGCCTTGGGCTTCAGCCTGCCTTGTGACTGGTCTATATATTTATGTAAATGAAGTGACTACAGCCTACTATGCAAATGAAGTGTCTGCAGCCTACTGAGAGGGGATTGGTTAGTTCACGGCCCTGGTGGGAAGGCCTTGCCTTGAAATTGACCAGGAGTTTGCTTGTACATGTAGCCATCCCCACAGAGGCTGGCAGACAGAAGCAGAAGAAAGAATAAAGAAGCAGAGAGAGGAGGCAAGGACTTCCTAAAAGAGCTGTAACATGGGTCAAGGGCTGTAAAACTAGAGACAAGGAGAGGCCCGGAAGGAGTCCTTCTGCAGAGCTGGAAGCAACAGGCCTGGGAGGGCTCCTGCAGCAGAGCCGGTGGTGACAAGGAGGCCAAAATAAAGAAGCCTGTCCTTAGAGGGTTGAGAGGAGGCCTGCATGGCTGGCAGGGGGCATACACGGCAGAGAGAAGGACTTGTTTGCTTGCACTGTCGAGAGGAGCTGAGACACCTGTCTTGCAGTGAAGAAGTGAGGGATGTGCTTTCCACTTCAGGGGAGCCTTCCAGACTTTGCCTACATGCTTCCCGATCCTGAACTGTAACCTGTTGGTCCTGATCCCGAGTTCTACCCTGTTAGTTCCTTAATAAACCACTTAACTGTAAGTATGGAAACTACCCTGACTTCATTATAAGGAGAGATGCACATCCTCTAAGTGTTCACAAGAGAGGCTCTGGAATCACTAACCATAACAACCTCTTGGTGTTTAACTGCAATTGAAGCTGCCAAGTTCACAGGAACCTTACCTCCTCTTCTCATGATCCAAATGAATGAAGATTTTCATTTTGGGCAGACATAGAACTTTTACAAAAATAGACCAACTATAAAGCCATAAAGAAAGTCTCAGAGTTCTTAAACTATCACACATATTGTGCCCCCAACCATAATGAAATAAAATTAGAATATAAGAGGATTCCTAGATGTAAAAAAAAAAATCAAGCCCACTGCCATCGAGTTGATTCTGACTCATAGCGACCCTATATGACAGAGTAGAACTGCCCCGTAGGGTTTCTAAGGGGCGCCTGGTGGATTCAAACTGTCGACCTTTTGGTTAGCAGCCATAGCTGCTAATCACTACGCCACCCAGGTTTCCAGAAGTAACACACACAAGGTGATAAATCAATGAAACAAAAACAGGTGATTAACAAAACCAAAAGCTGGTTCTTTAAAATAATTAATAAGCTAATAATTAATGAACAAAATTAAAAAAGAGAAGATGCAAATAAGCAAAATCAGACCATAAGGTGGAAATAATACACACACACGATTACACAGTATTGTAAATAACTACTGATACATTTGAAAATAGATGAGATGGAACAATTCCTAGAAAAAATATAAAATGCCAAAACTGGTACAGGAAGAAATGGAAAACTTGAATAGAAAAACAATTTAAATTAAACAAGGTGAAATGATAGTCATATAGACTATCTCTCCTAAAAAACTCTAAACTCAGATGATTTTAAAGGAGCATTCTACTAAACTTGCAAAGAAAAAAAATAAATTCTATCCCCGAAATTGAAAAGAACTTCTATAATCTGGTAAGGTTACGCAGTAAAAACCTAAATCAAGCATTATATTTAAGGGAGAAAGTGATTCCCTTTAAGATTTGACATAGGCCTTGCCAAAATCGTTAAGAGAATTAAATAAATAAGAAATGTAAGGCTTGGAAAGAAAGAGTTTGTTTTTTTTTTTTTTAAAAAAAGAAGACTTCTGTTCAGTGAAGGACACCATTGATAAGAGGCTCAGTAAGGAACACCACTGATTGATAAGAGGATGAGAGAAAATTTTTTTTGTTTTTTTTTATTTGAGATAAAATATTTTTAACATTTATAATAGAAAAGACATTACAAGGAAAACCAAACCAAACTCAATTTGGTTGAGGCAATTCCAACTCACAATGACCCTACAGGACAGAGCAGAACTGCCCCATAGGGTTTCCAAGACTTTAATCTTTATAGAATCGGACTGCTACATCTTTCTCCTGCGGAGTGGCTGGTGGGTTCAACCCGCCGACCTTTCTGTTAACAGCTGAGTGCTACAAGGAACTTCCTCAAATTAATCAGAAAGAGACAGCAACAGCAAAAGAAAAACAGGCAAAGGCTACAAAGCGAAAATATACAGAAACAGGAAATTCAAACATAATGAAAAAATGCTGCAGTTTATTAGTAATTGGATAAATGTCAATTAAAACAATAAAACATCACCTTCTACTTATTAGAACAGCAAAAAAATAGAAAACCAGATAAGATAACGCAAACCCTTATAAGGATGCTTAGCTATAAGAATCTTCACTAACTGTTGGTTTAAGTTCTCTTTAGAAAGACTACACCAGAATTCTGACTGTACTTGGTACCCTATGATCTAGCAAGTCTGCACTGGGTATATATCCCAAAGAAATCTCATATAGGTTCATATAGGGTACGTGTAGAGAATGTTCATCTTCACAATGTCTGTGGTGGAAGACAGCTGAAAGCAATCTGGTTGTCCAACACTAGAGAAAGAGTAAATAAAATATGGTAAATGCACATCACGGAATAAAATACAGCAGTCAGAAGCAATGGACTAGAAAGAATACAAAGTAACACGGATGGATCTTAAAAACAGTGTTGAATTAAAAAAAAAAAAAAAAAAACCAGAATGAGATAACAAAGTATTACTTATACATATTTAAAAAAAATGTGCATAACGGTCATCTTAAATGATGCAGAAAATGTCTTTGACAAAATCCAACACCCTTTCATGATGAAAACACTCAACAAACTAGGGATACAAGTAAACTTTCTCAAGCTGGTAACGGGCATCTATGAAAAACCCACAGTTAACATCATACTTAAAGGTGAAAGACTAAAAGCTTTCTTCCTAAAATCAAAATAAGACAAAGATGTCCACTCTTGCTACTTCTATTCAACACTGTACTGGAAGTTCTAGCCATTGCAATTAGGCCAGGGGAAACAAAAATCTAAACTGGAAAGGAAAAAGTTAAACTGTCTCTATTCACACATGACATATACCTTATACACAGAAAATCCTAAAGAATCCACAAACTGTCAGAATAAACAAAGACTTCAGCAAAGTTGCAGGATACAAGATCAGTACACAAAAATCAGTTTCTATGAACCAGCAATGGACAATATGAAAATGAATTATGAAAAGAATTTCATTTATATTAGCATCAAAATGAATAAAATACTTAGAAATAAATTTAGTTTAAAAAGTACAAGAATTGTACACTGAACACTAAAAAACACTGTTGAAAGAATTTAAAGAGGACCTAAATAAATGGAAAGATATTTCATGTCCATGGATTGGAAGATTTAATATTGTTAAGATGGCAATATTCTCCAAATTGATGAACTGGCTGAATACAATCCCTATCAAACTCTAACTGCCTTTTCTGCAGAAATGGGTACGTTGATCCTAAAATTCATATGGACTAGCAAGGCACCCTGAATACTCAAAACAATCTTGGGGAAAAAAAAAGAGAGAGAACAAAGTTGGAGAACTCACATCAATTTCAAAACTTACTACAAAGCTACAGTAATCAAAACAATGTGGTACTGGCATAGGACAGACATACAGATCAATGGAATAGAACTGAGAGTCCAGATACAAACCCATACATCTACGGCCAAGTGATTTTTGACAAGGGTGTCAAGACCATTCAATGGGGAAAGAATAGTCTCTTCAACAAATGGTGCTGGACACCTGGATATTTATATGCAAAAGAATAAAACTGGACCCTTACTTCACAACACATACAAAAATCAACTCAAGATATATCAATGGCCCAAGTGTAAGACCAAAAACCATAAAACTATTAGAAGAAAACACACGGGGTAATATTCATGACCTGGAATTTGGCAGATGACATGAAGAGCACGAGCAACAAAAGGGAAAAAAACAAAGATAAATTGAACATCACCAAAATTAAAAATGTTTGTATACCAGAGGACATTATCAAAAAAGTCAAAAGACAACCTACAGAATGGGAGAAAATATCTGAAAATCATCTATTTGATGATGGTCAAGAATATATAAAGAATACTTGCAACTCAATAACAAAAAGACAAACAACCCAATTAACAAACGAGCAAAGGACTTCAATAGATATTTCTTCAAAGAAGGTATACAAATGGCCAACAAGCACATGAAAACAAGTTTAACATCATCAGTCATTAGGAAAATGCAAATCAAAACCACAATGAGGTTATCACCTCAGACCCACTAAGATAGCAATAATGAAAACAAACAAAAAACCCAAAAAATAGAAAATAACAAGTGCTGGCAAAGTTATAAAAACGGAAACTCTCCTGACTGCTGGTGGAAATGCAAACTAGTTGAGCCACTGTGGAAAACACTTTGGCAGTTTCTCGAAAAGTTAAACACAGAATTACCATATAACTCAGCAATTCCATTCCTAGGTATATAACCAAGAAACTTGAAAGCAGGGACTCTAACAGATATTTGTACACCAATGTTCACTGCAGCATTATTCACAACAGCCAAAAGGTGGCAACAACCCAACTGTCTATCAACAGATGAATGGATGAACAAAATATACATACAACAGAATATTATTCAGCCATGAAGAGAAATGAAATTCTGATACATGGATGAACCCTGAAAACATTACACTGAGTAAGTCAAGGCATAAAAGGACAAATATTGTTTGATCCCACTTATAAGAAATATAGACTAGACAAATGCATAAAGACCAAAGTTTTATTAGTGGTTATCAGAGGCAGGGGGAGGAAAGTATGAGAGTTTTTGCTGAAGGGGTACTGAGTTTCTGTTTGGGGTGATATAAAACTATTGGAAATGGATAGTGGTTATGGTAACACAACACGGTGAAAGTAACTGTCACTGAACTGTACACTTAAAAATGGTTAAAATAACATTTGCTATTTTATATACATTTTACCACAATAAAATTAAAATTTAAAAGGATACAAATTAACCATACTAGAATCATTGTGGGGATAAGAGAAGTGCCTTGTCCATCCAGACCATTAGTGCCACCTCATTGTTTTGGTGTGCATTTCTGATTGAGAATGAATATGAATCATTTTTCTCATACTCCTAAACTGAAAAATACAGCTATTTCATCTCTCTGTACTTTAAATCCAACCAGGAAGAAAGGGATAGACACACTCAGTATGCATGTTAGAACCTAAACTCTATGAACTTCAATTAACTTCATCTGTAAGTATTAAGCAATTTTTAAGACTTATTCAGAATTTTCTAGAGGAAAAAAATTGCTAATTCTTACCAAAAAAGATGATCCAGGTGTTGATTTTTTTTTTAAAATTTTTTGGTGGGAGGGGGATAATTTTTCCAAGTAACTGAATGAAAACATGATATAACATTGAGCTTTTTCAAGACTCTCAGAATCCTTTCATTACTCGTTCTAGTACACCACTAGCCTTTTCTATTTCCTCTCCAGCTTCTCCAAAATAATTTTCATTGGCTTTATGAAATCAATGCAGTTCTACTTTTTAATAGATCTGCCTGTATTTGTACTGCATTGACCAATTTTTTTTAACAGTGAGACTTTGGCTGAGAAAAAGAACCCATTAGACAAGAGTAGATGCTGATGCTGCGCCTTGGTGGCGCAGCTGTTAAAAGTGGCTGCTAACCACAAGGTCAGCAGTTTGAATCCACCAGCCACTTCTTAGAAACCTTATGGGGCAGCTCTACTCTGTCCTATAGGGTCGCTATGAGTCAGAATCAACTCGACAGCAACGGGCAAGGCAGGCTAGATGTTAACTGAGAAGGGATGTCTGAATGAGAATTAATTTCATAAGTGTTGAGGTTATCAGTTAGTATTTTTGTTATAATTTCTACTCTCTAAGCAATTTTGTAACCGTGAAGATAGGGAGATCTCATACATATGTGTGTATGTATATATGTGTATGTAGGTAGTAAAAGATGGGACTTTTCAAGATAATTCAAAGTATCTGAAAAAAAGATTTCAAAAAATTCTACCATCTTCCTAGAATTTTCTAGTATATATGTGAAGGTTTAGGATTAGAAGCCAACATATCAAAGATTTATCTGAATTTACTGAAAAGTAAAAATTCAGAAAAAGAAGCAAAAAGTTAGGCAACAAAATGATGGCAGAAAATTCAGTTCATCTGGTTCCCACTGACAGAGTCCTGGTGGTACAGTGGTCAGACCTCGGCTGCTAACCAAAAGGTCGGCAGTTCAAATCCACCAACTGCTCCTTGGAAACCCCATAGGGCAGTTCTATGCTGCCCTACAGGGTCGCTATGAGCTGGAATCAACTCAAAGGCAACGGGGTTTGGTTTGGCTCCCACTGCAACCACATCGCTTTATAGACAAATCATCTTGTAAAGCAGATGGTTAAATCAGTTTTTCTAGTCATCTAGGGTAAGGATATAAAAGCACATGCCTTTAGGTAATATCTGACCCCATTATGGGACCTGATTCATAATTCTATATACTGGTGCAGGTGTCGGCAAACTACCAAACCAGCAGATTAAATCTGGCCTGAAGCCTGCTTTTACAAATACCTCCTACACTACATAAGAATTGCTTTTGCATTTTTTAAAAAAAAGGTTGTTTAAAAAAAAGAATATGTGACCAAGACCTGAAAGTCACATTTTAAATTTCAGTATTTATTATCTGGCCTTTTATAGAAACAATCTGCCAACTCCTGATCTAGGAAATAAAAGCACATATCTTTGGGTGATATCTGACCCTGTCATGTAACCTGATACACAATTCTATACATTAGTACAAAGATTAAAAATCTAATCTCTTAATTAACCACAAAAACAAACAAACAAAAAGGACAACATATAACCTCAACATCTATGCCCTTATATTACCCCAAGGTCTAATAATACAAAAAAACAGGGCCAACACTGATATGTTCTGGTGCTCCTTTCTTACTTCAGCATTAATTTTGTGAAGCACTTTGAGTTGTAATGGTTCTATACCCAGGGCTTAGTTCCCTTTAACAGAAGAAAGAATTGTTTAACTCCTATCATCCTGGCCTGTGAAAAGTATAACAGATGTGGTTTTTACCTCTTAAGTTGTGTAACAAATGGCGGGCCGGGGGGGGGGGGGGGGGGCGGGCTGCGAAGGAAGAAACTCTATTAGCTCAGAGAGGTCACAAGATTTGATTGGAAAGAAAACTTAGAAGATAACGTACATGTCTGGAGGTTTCATAAAATCACACGTATGAGAGAAAGGAAGGGGGAGGAGGCAAGTGTGTTTATTCTTTAAATAACACTCATGTCACTAACTTTATACAGCTGGGCTCCCAAGAAATGAAAGGTAGTAAGATCTGTTCTCAGTTTTCAGCCACTGAAAAAAATGGGCAAAGGATATGGACATAGTTCTCAAAATACGGAATACAAATGGAAAGATGTTCAATATCTCGTGCATAAGAGAAATGCAAATTAAAACTACAATGACATACCATTTTTGCCTACCAGTCTGATCTAGACAAAGTTTGACAATACTTGTATTGGCCAAGGTGTAGTAAAATAGGCACTCTCATGCATATAAACTGCTGATGGAGTTAAGTTGGTATAACAACTATGAAGAGCAATTTGGCAACGCCTATCAAAATTACAAATAACACAGACAATGACACAAATAACATAGTTTGACACAGCAATACTACTTTTAGTAATTTACCCTATAAGTATATTCCCATTTGCTTGCAACAACTTGGGTGAAAGTCACTTGTTGTAAAACTGCTGTCATCAAAGACTGGAATTAACCTATTAAACGGCTGTAACAGGGGACTGATACAGCTAAGCTATACAATACCCTAGTGGTGTAGTGGTTAAGAGCTACAGCTGCTAACCAAAAGGTCAGCAGTTTGAATCCACCAGGTGCTGCTTGGAAACCGTATGGGGCAGTTCTACCCTGTCCTATAGGGTCACCATGAGTCAGAATCAACTTGACTACAACAGGTTTTATACAATTAGATGGAGCCCTGGTGGTGTAGTGGTTAAGCGTTCGGCTGCTAACCAAAAGGTCAGCAGTTCGAATCCAACAGCCACTCCTTGGAAACGCTATTAGGCAGTTCTACTCTGTTCTACAGAGTCATTATGAGTTGGAATCAACTTGATGGCAATGGGTATCCAATAAAATGCTATGCAGTTATGAAAAATACATTCTTTATATACTGATATAGAACAATCTTCATAATACATTAAATAAAAAACAAGGCGTTGAATAGTTCTGCGAGTTTTATAAAGGAGGTAAAATAGACACATCTAATCTGCATAAATTATCTCTAGAAGGCTACACAAAAAACTAGTTGCATTGGTTGGTTGCCTCCAAGGAATAGGACAGGAGGCAGAGGTGGGAGGAAAACATTTTCCCGTATGCCTTTCGAATTTTCTATCATCTGCAGGAATGACCTATTTTAAAAACTACAATAAAAAGAAAGAAAAAGATAATATGACTCAGAAGAAGCCACGGGCAAGGGAACAAAAGAATCCTGTGCTTTGCAACTGCATTCCTAGTGATGGCCACAACCTGGGGGTTGTGAGATCTCAGGCAAAAGCCTAAGGAATATGGCAACTCCCCAGACAACTTCTAAATGCCACTCTTCAATAAATGCCACCTTAAAAGCCCTCCAAGGCAAGATGAGAAGGCAGAAGGGGACATAAGGTGGGTGAATGGATACGGGAAATTCGGGGTGGAAAACAGGAGTGTGCTGTCACAGTATAGAGAGAGCAACTAGGGTCACATAACTATGTGTGTGTATAAATGTTTGTATGAGAGACTGACTTGAACTATAAACTTTCACTTGAAGCGCAAAAAAAAAAAGCCCTCTGAGTCTACTGCCATTCAGTTTAAACTCCTCCTCTCCCATGTCTCCTCTTGCTTTACCCACCCCCACTCCAATTTGAAGAAGATGCTTTAGCAATGCTTGGTTTTACTCAATATACACCTAAAATGTGCCAGGCACTAGGCGAAGTATGGAAGCATGCAGGTGAACAGCTGACACTGTCACTGCTTTCAAGGCTCCTGTGGCTCCAGTCCAGTAGCAGATACGCCTGCCAAAAACTAAAAACTATTTCATGCTGATTAATAATCACGGATGAATAATGGAGGTTATGATTAAATATTCAATTTCAGATTTCTGTTCTGTAGGTAAATTAATTCCATTATCTAAATTTTTTCTTTATACCATTCAACTACCTCCTCTATTAATTTCTCTAAATAAAACATAACAACCACCACGGTCCTCTAAGTGGCTTTACTGAAGTTACATGTTACACTAGTCAACCCAATCCTACAGTTAAGAGAAGGAACCCTGCTGGTGTCCAAATGATCTGAAAAATGCTTTTTGGACCACAGCCCATTCTACTCCCAACCCACATATATACACATACATACACACACACACACCTCTCTGAGAAGCTGTTCATATTTCTGAACCCTTGCCCCACAGTCTTGTGTCCAATTTCAGGGGTTCTGAAGATCCCCTAAAGTACAATCATGGATTACAGGTTAAAAATCTCTGAAGCATTAAGGAAAAAAATGAGACTTGAATGAAACACTAATGTGGTTTCTATGATTTCAGAATGAATTCACTTATTACAGTTTCTAAATAAGCAGCAGGTTAAGAAAATTCTGAGAAGTATTTGCCAAAGATACATAATTGTGTGAAGGGAATGGAAAGAATACAGAATTTAAATCAAAAGACCTGAGTCAATCTTTAGCTCTATCACTTAAAAGCTAAATACTCTTGGGAAAGCCACAAGCTCATGGGTTTGTTTCCATTTTACAGGTGATAAAAACTTGTAAAATTCACAAGGTTGTAAAGATTCCATGACACTCATCAAATATTTTCTGGACACCTATCAAATAAAAGATACACACTAGGAATTTAAGAAGCAGTATGGCACACCACGGAAAAAGATGAACCTTCTTCACTTTTTCATTCAAATATTTACGAAGTGTTAAACTACATAGCAGGCTATTCAGTACCCTGGAGAGACATGAATGGCCAAAATAAGCAGTCTGACTTTACACAATGTACAATTATGTAACAGTATTTGCTATGACTGGAAAGGATATTATGAGAGCATATAAAAAGGGTAGAACATCCTGTCTTAGAAAAACAGAAATAGCTTTCTTGAAGAAAGGATGAAACTGAAATGAACAAAAGACATCCAAACAAAAGAATGTGTTTTCAGGAGTGAGCGTGTGTGTAAGTGTGAGTGTGTGTGTATATATATATACACAAACATTATCAGCACAGGACTACTGGTGCACCAGAACAGCTTGAGCTGAGGCTGCAGAAATAAATGGGAACCAGACTATGACATGCCATGTTAACTCAAATGAATTTAATTTCAACAGTATAAGCGGGGAACCATTTAAAAATTTTACATGAGACAGTGTCATCTGACTACTGAATGCAGCACAGACAGTAGGGAGCCCATAGTAGCCACTCATTAAGTACTACAAAGATAGAATAATCAGTAACTGTTACTACAAAGATTAAGAAATAGCCCCTGAAGCCTTCATCTAAAGTGAGAATAGCAGCACAACTGTAAGAGCATAGCCGATGTCACTGGACTGTGCATGTAGAAATTTTTGAAATGGTGTATCTTTGGCTATGTATATTTTCACCAAAAAAAACAAAAGGTCGAGAAGGGAGAGGGTTGACATGTTGTGGGGTTGTTAACCAATGTCATAAAACAATATGTGCACTACTTTTTCATGAGAAACTATTTGTTCTGTAAGCCTTCACCTGAAGTACAATTAAAAAAAAAAAAAGAAATAGCCTCTGACCTTTAGGACTCCATGGTCTAGTGACGGCAAACAAACATCTAAGCAAGTAATGTGAGTAATCCGTTAAGATTACTACTATTGTATAAAAATACAGAAAAGGCCAAAGTATTACAAAGGATAAACTGTAAGTTTAAACAAACACGATTTATTTTTTTTTAAAGAAAAAAGGGTATCCCAAGAAGGGAGAACAGCATGAAGAGAAACATGGAGAGGTGAAGATGTAAGGGCACCCTGATGTGGCTCATGCATTAAGTGTGTAAGAGAAATTGCTGGACGAGGTTAGACAGAGATAGAAGGATCTCCCATACCATGCACTAAAGGCTTTGTTCTTTGAGTAATGGGAGTCCTTGTGTTTTTAAAAAATGCTGTACCATAATGAAGGATAATATGAAGAGGGAAAAGAATAGAAGCAAGAATGACAAATAGAAGGTTGCTGCAAAAGTCTAAGCAAAAAATGATGGGGGCCTGAACTAAAAGTGGCAAAGAGACAATGTGATCTATTTAACCGGTAAAACAAAAAGAAATCTCAGGTGCCATGAGAAATACAACCTTTTAAGGAATAGAGAGAGAAAGAACAATCAGAGTCAGTGAAAGAAGCTCAAAAGATTTGGAAGAGGGTGATGTCAGACTAACAGAAGGCAAAGTAAAGAGAAATGACAGCGAGGTCAGGTAGGCTGCGTGTGCACATACATATAAATATAAAACTCCTAGTTCTGTCTACTGACAGGTTCTAGAAGAAACACCCCCAATAGCAATGACTTCACCGACATTCCAGATCTTGGTTTCTAAATATCACTTCCCATTTGGAGAAATGGCTGATTCCAGGGTTGGGAAAGGGAAAGTACAAGATGAGCCTGGACAACATGTGCCAGAAAGCTCAAAAAATAACAGACATGTCAAAAGGACAAAGAAGTCAACCTGAAGGGGCTTCCACTGGTCAAATATGGGACAATTAAAGCATCAAAATAATGGAATTAATGGATCACAATCCACTGACTAAAATAAAAATCCATGAGTCTACTACCCGTTCACCCATTGCCGTCGAGTCAATTCCGACTCATAGCAACCCTATAGGACAGAGTAGAAGTGCCCCATAGGATTTCCAAGGAGTGCCTGGTGTATTTGAACTGCCAACCTTCTGGTTAGCAGATGTAGCTCTTAACCACTACGCCACCAGGGTTTCCATGAGTCTACTTGTATAAATCAATGAATAAACAAACAGGGGAGCAGGGAAAGCTCTTACTTATAAAAGAACATTAACCAATAAAGACAGAAGTAAAAAAAAAAAAGATGGATTGGAAAATTTGGCAACCACAGTAACAACTGATTCAAACAAATCACTGGATGCTAAAAGTAGCAGACAAAATTTGATGGAAAATAAAACATCTACATAGTCCCAAAGTTGCTCTCCATGTGATATTTTTTAATTATGAAGGGAAAAACAGTAACTTTACAGTGCAGAAACTTGGCAGACACCACCTTAACTAAATGATCAAAGTTGAAAATGCCAGTAATTGGACAAGCTGACATCATGGGAAGAGCATTACTGTAACATTTCTGACAAAAACGCATAACCTGAATCCAAACATGAGGAAAAGTTCAGACAAACCCAAACTGAGGGATTTCTACAAAACAGACGGCCTGTACTTTTCAAAAATGTGAAGTTCATGAATGACAAAGAAAGACTGAGAAACTGATTCAGATTAAAGGATACTAAAGAGATAAAACTCAATGTAAAGCTTGATCCCGGATTAGGTTTTGGACCAGAAATTTTTCTTTTTCTTTTGCTATAGAGGGCATTGTCTAAACAACTGGCAAAATTTGAATAAGATTTGTTCATTAGATAATAGCATCATGCCATTGTAATTTGTTGATTTTCATAAGCATATTGCAGTTATATACGAGAATATCCTTGCTGTTAGGAAATACATACTAAAAAATCTAGGGACATAGGGGCATATTATCTGTAACTTACTCTTAAAAAGTTTCAGAAAAAAAAAAATAGACCAGGATAAAGTAAATTCGGTAAAATATTAACATTTGGAGAATCTGATGAAGGACTTACAGGATTTTTTTTTTTAATATTATTCTTGTGATTTCTGAGTCTGAAATTATTTCAGAATTAAAAGTCGAAAACATTAAGCAGGAAAATGTATATATTCACATTATGATTATATATAAAACTAAATTATACAACCTACATCTACACTGTAAAAGTCTCTCAAATGCTGACTTGATCATGGTCCTAAGGAAAGAACTGCATTCCTTGGAGGTGTCTTCTAGCCCAGTAATTTCATTAATGTATATACTCTGCCACTTCTCAGGTAGTTTTACATCACTTAAAGTAACTTTTCCTAAACAGAGTCAAGACTTTTTAAACAAAACTAACTTCATGGGCAATAGAAACATGACCATTATGTCTTTAGGGAAAGAGAATTAAGAGCTCACCCAAGAGAGAGTTAAGTGTTAAAATGACTTCATTCAAAACCAGAATGTTTAGAGCAGCCAGATTCTGTACTTTTATCTTTTACATCAGGTGTTGGCAAATTTTTTCTGTAAAGGACAAGACGGTAAATATTTTAGGCTTTGTAGGCCATCAAGTCTCTGTCACAACTACTTAACTTTGCTGCTGTAGTGCAAAGGCAGCCACAGACAATATGTAAATGAACATGGCTCTCTTCCATTACAACTTTATTTACAAAAATTGGCAGTGGGCCAGATGTGGATGACCCACTGATTTAGATGAAAGTATTTATTCAATAATAATTAAATGGAACATTAATAAGCTTTAGACCATTTTTGCCTTTTACCAAGTGAGACACTTATTTTTAAAAAAAAAAAAAAAAAAAAAAACTTTTGATGTAACATCATTTAAACCAACATTCTTTGGGAGCCATTCTTAATTTAAAAAAAAAGGGCAAGTAATATTGATCCTATGGATACAGAATAATAATCTCTATTACTCTACTACAGATTTTGAAATTTATCACAGAAATCCAGGACATCTAATTTCATTCTGAAATGTTACACAGTAGATTTCACATACAATATCAGTGAAGGACTGAAGCTCTAAGCAGTGACTCAAAACTTCTCAGTTAGGTAACTCTTTATGCTTTATTTCAACTTTATATAGAGAGTTTACTTCTTAACCTTCTACTAGGCAAATCTTACACTGAATTAAAGATACTGTCTTAAGATAAAGATGAAATAAGAGAATAAGAGTCGTCACTGAGAAGAGCTCAACTTATCACACATAAGGAATGTTGTTGTCCCTAATCATCTAACCTAGGTCAAATGGAAACTACCCTGACTTCATTATAAGGAGAGATGCACATCCTCTAAGTGTTCACAAGAGAGGCTCTGGAATCACTAACCATAACAACCTCTTGGTGTTTAACTGCAATTGAAGCTGCCAAGTTCACAGGAACCTTACCTCCTCTTCTCATGATCCAAATGAATGAAGATTTTCCAGTCAAGTCATAAGTAATCATCATTTGTAACCCAGTATTTTGCCCTGTGAAGTCTGAGGTATATTTTCAGCAGGATGGGTGATGTACAACAATTCCTTTAGAAAACAGAATTATATGCACACACCCCTGCTGAAAATGTAGCCCAGTAAATTTACATGTGAATATGAATACATGACCATGTGAAAGCAACGTGCTAAGTGATGTTTATTGTTGATGTCTACTTTAAGAGTCAAAACATGTAAGCCCTGTGGAGCCAAGGCAGTGGTCCTGTGTATATAGGTATAGAAAAAGTAGCTCACTTAATCCTTTCTTGCCAGAAGTCGGGATTTTCCCGGAAGGACATCCATTGTCGGCAATGGACGCACCAAAATAACGCCGGCGCCAATGAGTTAACCACCTCTGTCCTCTTTTCACCTATCATATTTTTCATGCATCATCCAGCTTCCCAACCATCTTCCTGTTTCTTCACAGAATGCACGCTAGGTTCTCGTTTTTCTTCAGCACGAAGTTGTAAATGGAGTTGAGAAAAGGAGACACATGGTCAGCTGGTGATGTTAACAAGCTCCTTGCTGCCCTGAGAAGCTAGATGGAAATGGTTCAAGTTACAAGAGAGATCATCATCAGATCTGGGAGGACAAAGAGTAATTCATGAAGCTTTACCCTTCCCTCCCACCCACTTTCATTTACTGATGATCCCTATAGTATGCTTTCACAGCAAAATCAAGACTAATAAATCTGAAGCAACCCCTTTCGGATCTTCACTCCAGTGAGTAGAAAGGCCAAGTAGAACACATGTCTAACAATATTATGGTGGCCCCAAAAGGTCAAGGAGGTTTGAAGTGGCTAACATAACCACAATCTTAGATCAATGTATTTTTAGTATAATCTTGAAATTAAAGACAAGCAACTAGCATGGTGCTTGGCAACAGGTGCTTAGTAAAGGTTGGCTGAATAAGACATTTCCTTTTCAGTCAATGTTTACTTGAACACATAGGTGGAAGTCAGACAGAAGTAGTTAACTCTTTCAATGCCGGGATAGTACAGATAAATAGTAGTCACATCAGATCTATGTGTTTCTCTAAAACATATTCAAATCATGGGTCCTGGTTTCAGACTTCTGATTAAATGCTATGTAGATTTTTTTTTTTTTAAGTACAACCATAATCAGAGTTTTGAGATCAGAATCATGGTAAATGCTGACTAGAATGATAGATGAATTAAGAACCCCAGCACCAATGTCTAACAAAACATCAAAGTTCAGTCAAATAAAGATATTTCTCAGGAATGCAATTCTAGATGGGTAATGATTCCAGAGCAAACTAGAGTTTGAAGAAGAAAAGACGATTTTTCTTTAATGGTTCCTTTGACACTAAGAATCAGGATAAACTCAAAATATGATGGTTAAGAAGGATATGCTTTTAAGTACAAATAAAACTTTAAGCCTCAAGTCAAGAGGATCATCAAGCTACACAGTACTGTGGAACTGCTTTGATCTTTCAGATAGGAGTGGGGATGACAAGAAGGAGAAGAAATAATTTTATAGATATCAAAAGTATACGTCCAGAGTATGAGTTTAAATTATTGCAGTTATAGCCAGTTGGGTTAAGGATATCTCAGAGAGTAATTCATACCATTACAATTACAGAACAAACTACCATATTAAAAATATATATATTGACTTTATCTAGATTATAAACAGACAGGTTTTTAAGAGATTATGATTATATCTTAGCAATTTTTAAAAAGTATGTCAACCAGAAACTTTTCTCAGGCAAAAATGAACTACTGGCTTCTACAACCCCATTCTCTCTCTATAAAAGGATGGCTGTATGGCCTATTCCATGTCCACCTGTGTACTCGTCTCCATCTCTACCTTCCTTACTGAGCCACGGTCATAGTTCAGGCTCTCCAGTGCCCTCCAAACACAAGAGGGCCTTCTTCCAGGGACTCCTGTGCCCTCGCAAAGCAGGCCTAGATTAAATAAAGGTCCACTGACTATCCCGGCCTCTCTTTCTATTAACTGAACTGCAATTCTGATCCCTGAAGTATACATATTGTTTCTTAAGTAGATTTACTATGAATCCTTTCTTTTGTATTTAAAAAAAAAAATCATATTTCAGAAAGCTTAATAAGGCTGAGTTATGCTAAATTATAAGTAGCATGAAAGAGTAGGACAAGTAGAGTTCAAATAGGTAAACCAGAGCTGAAACCACACCATCCTTAAAGAAGGGTCTCAACACAGCAAATTAGGAATGCTGGAAGCAAGCACACTGCAAAAACCACCAACTACTCATTTTGTTCAGTGTAAGGCCAGTACCATTTGGGTCAAATCTCAGTATCTAATGGGATTAGTTTTGTGGTCATAACTGGGGACAGAGGGTGTTTAAGTGTTCATCTTGCTGCAAGGAAAACTGGAGATCTGGTTGCTTCGTCTCTGGTACAAGGAAGGAACAGAAAAATAAAAACTAGGAAGTACCTGTTCCCACAGGATTCTCAAGATCTGTATCCCAGATTCAGATCACTTACAGCAGAAACATACCACCTCTCCTAGGCTCATCCTGTTACTCACTTCTGTGTTAAACTCACACTGGGTTTGGAAATATTGCAACGCAAGTTCTACATATCTTACTACATTTTTAAACAAGTGGTTATGTATGTACTAGGCATAAGGGTCCCAGACCTCTCCATTTTTTAGATAACATCAAGGAAATAAAATACCTTCCAAAGAAACAGGCATTTGAAAGTAGCCTATGTCAGAAACAATAATGAAATTGAATACCAACTAGTTTTGTAATTTTAGGAATTGTTTTTCTAGCATAGTTTATTTTTAATCATTTTTTATGAGAAGTTTCTAATTACCTTGATTTTCCTTAAATCAACATTAATTTTTATTCCAGTACAAAATAGAATCGTAAGTTTGTTATTAAAGGATTTCTGCTTTTGTTTTTAACGTGAAGAGCATTTCAATTTCTAAAGTCATTACCGTAACACAGTTTGTAACTGAGGAAAATGGGGTCATTTATATATTAGTTTGGCTAACATGACTTGCCAAAGTTTAAAGGATGTTTGAGGTATTTATAATTAGCCGACACTAATAAATGGTATTCCATTTTTCAGAAATACACACAGCTAGTAAAGTAGGTAGTTCAACTTAGGTTTGTGGATTCTAAACCTGATAAATTCAAGTTAAAATGAACAAAAAAATATTTTCTTACCTTTAGGTCTTTCCAACTGTCCAGGAGCTTGGTGGCCAAATCACTTATATCCACTGTTTTATCTGGCTGTTCCTGGCTCCTTTCACTCTCCACATCAGACACACCTTCCTCTTCATCTTGGGATGGTGTTTCCTCAGCAATAGGTTCTTCTAGTTTTGTGCCATTGCTCTCTTTGGGCTCTATTTCACTGTCAGCCTCTGGTTCAGACATAGGTAGCTTACTGACCTCCACTGAAGCTTCACCATCAACTTTGGATTCAGGCAGCTGTTGTGTGAGTAGCTGTTGTGGCTGCAACTCTTCCTCTTCGTCTATGGGGACATTTTCTAACTGGTCAAGGTCCTCTTTGCCATCCTTGCCTTCCAGTTCACTGGTAGCATCAGAAATCGCACTGTCCATGCTATTTTCACTTATAATTTTCAGTCTACGAAACATGAGCTTCTTGGGGGTTTCTGTGTCAGCTTCCGTGCTAAGCTTGGTAGAAGGATCAGGTGTGTTGAGTGGTGTGTGAGCACGTGATGTGTTCTCACTAGAATACCCATCTCCTTCACTCAACTGAGGGACAGCAGTCTTGGTCTGAGACCAACGCTGAATGATTGGAAGTACTTTGCTTTCTTCCAACATATTTTTAGTAGGAATGGGCAAGTGTTCCAAAGTCTTTATAATCTAATTAAACACAATTAAAAAAAAAACGAGATTACTTTATACAATTTAAAAAAGTGAGATCACTTTGTAAAGTTGACTTTTCAAACCTCTGGATGGGGCTTGGATAATTTCTGCATAAGTGGTACATTTTGCTACTATCTTATTAAATTAAGACCTTAGTCTCTGTAAACAGAAGGATTTAAATATCATAATATTATTTTCCTCTAGAAAGGAAAGAAAATTGTTTTAATAAGACTGACCAGCAAGAGCAAAATGTGGACGAGGTGTCTACTCACAACTTTGGTAAAGTTAAGTAGGACTTTATCAAAATCCTATACCAGTAGTTCCCAAATATGGGAACCATTAAAAAAATATGCATGTGTGTGTGTATATATATATATATATATATACATATATAAACTACTGGACCTCATCCTGGGTATCTTCTTCTAAAAAGTTTCCCAAGTGACTGTGATACAGGCCTGGGATCTATGCAACATAACATATTTAAATGATGTCTATAACACACATTAAAAAACCGCAGATATTACCTCTTTAGTCTTTGATAAACAGCTGTCTAGCAAAGATACTCTCTTCATTCAGACACCCCCCTCTGAAATCCAAGAATTTCTTCCAAAGTACTTCTCAATGCAGTTCTACAGAAACCCCAAAAGCGTCCCCAACTTCTTATTGTCAAATCTCCGGGTAGAAGGATGGAGGCAAGAACAATTACTTATTGGCTCACTCCTATGTTTTTGTTTTCAAAAGTGCTTTATTAAATGATTTGGGGATTATATCAGAAATTATGATGAAAAGCTACATCTAAACCAAGTTAGAAAAGACTGTTAATTTCAGGGGAAAGCATAAACATCCCAACTCCATTAACAATATTGTCAATGAACCTTTACTAAGACCTTTTCAAACATTTATTTCATCCTCAAAATGTTCTTACTCTTGTCATCCAGAATTCAGCTCTTAATCAATTTTTTTTAATCCCAGAATTCAAGTTTTATATGGTTTCTCATCTTTTTTTAAAACTGTAATTTTAGCAACAAATTGGACCCTTCACTTAACTATGATATTATTGTATCTCAATCTTGCAGTTCCCAGTGTTGTGGTATCAACCTTTAAAAGATACTTTAGGGAAAACCATGGGGCAAACTCACAAGTAGCAAGGTGTTATAGGAATGATAAAATTATTTCATACCAGTTGTAAATATACTGTTAAATTCATAATCACAGACATTATCACATACCCTCAACCTAAGCAATCAATATAGAAGTCTTAGAATTTTAAGAAACACACAAGCTGAATGTGGACTGACCTCTTCCTGAAGCTTCTGGTTACTTTCCCGGCCATCACCTAGCTCTGCCATCCAGATCCACAGCAAAGACAGTCCATGACATTCCAGAAAGGATTTTAGGCAGGACTGTGAGTGTGTGTTCTTCCATGAGGGAAGGGAGGCAGGATGTAAGGTGTCAGGGAGGGGGCAATACCAGACAGACTGTTACAGAGGGCTTATAGACAGCACTAAAGAGTTCATTTATATTCACAAAAAGCTTAGAAATTGTTTTGATTAACACAACTGTACAAAATAATAGATCTTTGTTGATAACCAAAATATATGCAGACAACCCGGACTCTGCCAAAGTGGAAAATCATATAAATACTAATAGATCATTTATACTTAAATTCAGTTCTGAGGGACTAAGAAACAAACTGCATCTATCATTTTCACTGAAAAAGCTAAAGTCATAATAGGAATTTGTCTTTAAATCATTTTTTCCCTCTCTCACTTTCAGAAGCTTATTCAAAAGGCTTTTTTTTCCTCTTAGATTTTTCTTAAAAATCATCTATTTTTATTATCCAACTTCTTGTGGCATACTTAATAAGCTGGAGTAAATGAGATCACTGTTAAAACTCCTTGCTTTGAGATCATGTGGTACAAACAGCACACTAATAATCCAGAAGGGTGAAAAATACTATGCCAAGTGCCATGAATTGTTGTACCAAAAAATCATGCTTTTTCACTAGACAGAAAGAGGAAACCAGGTCTACAAATTGATTAAATGATGCTAAATTCTTCAGTCATTTTTAAGTGTACAAGCTTTCAAAGTCATGCAGAATTCACATACTCATTTTTAAAATGAGATTAACTCTTTTCATCAGAATTAATCCTTCTCTATTAACCATTCTGGTTCTAGTTTAAGTGTCCCACCCCAAATTAAGAAATAAAAAACAAATTAATATTAAAATGTTCACCTGTATGAGCTCAAGACAGGTAAGTTTCTGCTCCAAAGTTTCAATTCTAACCATCAGGCGGGATAAGCTGAGCACCTGGTTTTTATCCGAGAGACCTTCACCATTTTCCATCAGAGCTTCTAGCTCTCCATCCACCTACCACAGCAAAGAAAATCATCTGGTTATAAAATATTGCTAACTTAAGAATCAAATACTCTAAAAAGATGTGCAATGTCACCAGTTAACAGGAAAACACAAATTAAGACCACAGTAAAAAACCATGTTAACACTCACTAGATTGGGGAAACAGTAACTAAGAGGTCTGAAAATATCAAGTCAAGGCAAATACGTGGCTCACAAGAAGTTTTATACATGGCTGATGAATGTATGAATTGGTATAATCAATATGAAAAGCATTTTATTCACTCATCAACTATTTATCAAGCACTTACTATACATCAAGTACAATTTTAGGTTCTAGAGACATTGCAATGAACCAAAACAGAAAAATCTGTCCTTAGGAAAGACAGAAAACAATTATTAGGTGAAAAAGTAAATAAAGCATTATCTTGAAAAATCAAATATTTGTTATCTTCTATGTCCAGCAATTCCAATCCTAAGACTAAACGCTAGAGAAACTCTTGTACATGAGTTCCTGGAGATTCCTAAGAACGCACACTGAAGCACCATTCATATTAGCAAAAAAACTGCCAATAACTCAACTGTCTGTGGACAGGCTGGATAAAATGGCACGTGCACACAATATTATACTGCAGCAAAACAGAATCAAGTGCAGTCAAATGCAAAAGCATTCATCAACCTTACAAACATAATGTTGTGTGAAAAAAGCAAATTCCAGGAGATTACATACTGTATGAATCCATTTTTATGCACCACAAAAACAAATTTGAGGGACACATATCTGAAAACTTGATTTTAAAAAGGCAAGGGAATTCAAAACAATGGTAACCTCTAGGGCTAGGCAGGGAAAGGGAAGCAAAGAAGAGCTCCCAGGTATTAGTAATGTACTAGGTCTTAAGCTGAGGGTATTCATAAGGGTTTATTTTATAATTATGCTTTACAACGTACATATATTTTTTGGATGTTTCAAACATTACACTTACATAATGGGGGGGAACCCACCTAGCAAAGGTCTGGGAACTGTTTTCAGGTCTTTGTAGTAGCTCTAACAGATATAAAGACGTCCTCACATACCTTATAATTGGGCACATTAAATTAATTCACATGAAACAGGAGTTTAGAACACGAAAGATCAACAGCTTTAAAATCTCCTCCCTGCCCCCCACCCCCAAATATAGCAGTTAAAGAGTCTTTCTTTTGGCAGAGGTTTGAGATGCCAATATTCACTGGGTTAAGAGATGGGAGAATTTTCTTTTCACAATTAGGCATGTAATGATTCTGTAACTCCAAAAACTCAGAGACAGATAAAACTGAGTTGTTATGTTACTTTCATTCATTCAATAAACATGTATTAAATGCCTATTACTGTATATAAGGCACTACTGGGATATAAAGATAATAGCATTCTTAAAGAAATGAACAATAAAAATACATATATGGGCATAAATAACAAAATTTTGCAAACAAAATACAGTTGAACAGCCTTTGAACATCTTTAGTATAATGATACCGGAGCCCTGGTGGCACAATGGTTAAGAGCTTGGCTGCTAACCAAAAGGTCAGCAGTTCGAATCCACCAGTTGCTCCTTGGAAACCCTATAAGGTAGTTCTACTCTGTCCCACAGGGTCACTATGAGTTGGAATTGAATCAACAGCATAGCTTAATGACTGTATTGTACTATATATATTTTATAAAGTAAGCATGTCGATCCCAGTGGTGATATAATACACTTTCCGTAATTTTGGGTATTCAAGTAGCTCAATCAACTGTAGAAGTAATAACTTTGAAAATAATAGGGAGGATTGATTCTTTTCATTAATTTACATTTACTAAAAGTATTTTTTATATATAGGTCACCATCTTCCAAAAAGGATTTGACGTAGGTAACCAAAAGTAAACACAGAAGTAAACTAATGATTAAGATGTTAATAAATTATTGATAACTGAAAATTTACATGCATATGCACAAATCTGTAACACTTAAAATTTATGCTATTAAGTACTTAATCACTCTAAGATATTATTTATTCTTTTTAAATGCTTTCATATTTTTAGGTATGAACTGTCTTTATGGGTAATAAGCACCATTTTTCATGCTTGATGAAATATAGCATACATACAAGAAAGTATACAAATATTTAGTAAAT
This sequence comes from Dugong dugon, assembly GCA_030035585.1. Lineage (NCBI taxonomy): Eukaryota > Metazoa > Chordata > Mammalia > Sirenia > Dugongidae > Dugong > Dugong dugon. Next base: position 20,323,142 of record CM057481.1, on the reverse strand, counting down.
AAACAGGTTTAATAAACAAATAAGTGTGAAACATTTATGGAACTACCACATTCAGGTTTCAAAAAAGAACACTGCAATATTCCTAAAGTGACCCATGTACTCCTCCACTTCCTCTGCTTTAGAGATAACCTATCCTAACTTTTTAAGAAATACTTGTTTTTCTTTATAAGCTTACGACCTCTACGTAAACCCTTAAATAATACAGGTTAACCAGATGTAAATCCATCCACCTACAGTCACCTGATCTTCGACAAGGGCCCAAAGTCCATCAAATGGGGAAAAGACAGTCTTTTTTGACAAATGGTGCTGGCAAAACTGGATATCCATCTGCAAAAAAATGAAACAGGACCCATACCTCACATCGTATACAAAAACTACTTCAAGATGGATCAAAGACCTGAATATAAAGCCTAAAACTATAAAGTTCATAGAAGAAAAAATAGGACCAACACTTCAGGCCTTAATACTCGGCATTAACAGGATACAAACCATAACCATCAATGCACAAAACCCAACAGATAAGCTAGATAACTGGGATCTTCTAAAAATCAAACACCTATGCTCCTCAAAAGCCTTCACCAAAAGAGTAAAAAGAAAACCTACAGACTGGGAAAAAATTTTTGGACAGTACAAGTCAGACAAAGGTCTAATCTCCATAATCTACAAGAAAATCCAATACCTCTACAACAAAAAGACAAATAATCCTATTAAAAAATGGGCAAAGGAAATGAACAGATGCTTCACCAAAGATTTCCAAGCGGCCAACAGACAGATGATGAAATGATCGCATTCATTAGCCATTAGAGAAATGCAAATTAAAACCACAATGAGATACCATCTCACCCCAGCATTACTGGCACGAATCTAAAACACTGGAAATAACAAATGTTGGAGGGGCTGCGGGGAGATGGGAACTCTTATGCACTGCTGGTGGGAATGCAAAATGATACAACCATTTTGGAAAATGATATGGTGCTTCCTCAGAAAGCTAGAAATAGACATACCATTCGATCCAGCAATCCCACCCCTAGGAATATATCCTAGAGAAATAAGAGTCATCACTCGAATAGGCGTATGTACACCTATGTTCATGGCAGCATCGTTCACAATAGCAAAATGATGGAAACAACCGAGATGCCCATCAACAGATGAATGGATAAACAAACTATGGTACATACACACAATGGAGTACTATGCAACGAGAAAGAACAACAATGAATCTGTGAACCATCTCATAACATGGATGAAACTGGAGGACATTATGCTGAGTGAAACAAGTCAATCACAAAAGAACAAATATTATATGAGACCTCTATTGTAAAAACCTATGAAAAAGTTCACACACAAAATGTAACAATCTTTGTTGGTTACCAGGGATGGGAGGGGTGGGGGGGAATACTAAATAGACAATAGATAAGTGGTATCTTGGGTGAAGGGTGAGACACTACACAATACAGGGGAAACTAGCACAACTTGTACAAGGAAAGGTCATGGAAGCCCCATAGACACATCCAAACTCCCTGAGGGACTGAATTGCTTGGTGGAGGGCTGTGGGGACCATGGTCTCGGGGAACATCTAGCTCAATTGGCATGACACAGCTTATAAAGACAATGCTCTACATCCTACCTTGGTGAGTAGTGTCTGGGGTCTTAAAAGCCTTGAGCGGCCATCTAAGATACTCCACTGGTCTCAGCCCTTCGGGAGCAAGGTAGAATGAAGGAACAAGATACAAGGAAAAGATAAGTCCAAAGGACTAATTGTCCACAGCTACCAAGGCCTCCACCGGACTGAGTCCAGTACAGCTAGATGGTGCCCGGCTACCACACTGACTGCTCTGACCGGGATCACAACAGCGGGTTCTGGACAGAGCTGGAGAAGGATGTACAGCATAATTCTATCTCACAAAAAAAAAGACCAGATTTACTGGCCTAAAGGAGACTGGAGAAACCTCAAGAGTTATGGCCCCCCAGACACACTTTTAGCTCAGTGGTGAAGTTACCTCTGAGGTTCAGTGTTCAGCCTGGAAGTGGAGAGCCCCATAAAACCAAGTAAGACTAACGAGGTACAGGAGTCCGGTGATAAGGGCCAGAAAGCAAAAGGGGACAAGGAAGCTGGTGATAGGGAACCCAAGGTTGAGTAAGGATATTGTTGATGTGTTGTGAGATTGTTAACCATTGTCACAGGGCAACATTTGTAGTAACTGTTAAATGAGAAACTATTTTGTTCTGTAAGCCTTCATCTTAAGTGAGAATAACAGCACAATTGGAAGAGCGTAGTCAATGTCACTAAACTGTGCATGTAGAAATTTTTGAAACGGTGTTATCTTTGGCTATGTGTAGTTTCACCAAAAAAAAAAAAAAAAAAGGTTGAGAAGTTAGAGGGTTAATATGTTGTGGGGTTGTTAACCAATGTCATAAAACAACATGTGTACTTCTGTTTCATGAGAAACTATTTTGTTCTGTAAGCCTTCACCTGAAGTACAATGAAATATTTAAATAAATAAATAATAGAGGTTAAGTTTGTCTATTTTTGATCTTTATGGAAATGAAATCATACTGGACAAAATCTTTTGTGCAATGCTTCTTTTATTTAACCTTTCATTTTAGGAGTCATCCATGTTCTTGTATGCAGATGAAATTCTTTCATTATATGATTACATTATAACTTAACCATTCTAATGCCAATGGATATTATTTTTGCTTTTTATGATACTGTAAGCAATGCTGAGTTACTCTTGATGAACACTGCAACCAGTTTCTCTCTAGTTATACACCCAGGAGTACAACTGCTGGCTCATATGATTTATGTACATCCTACTTTAATAAATAATGCCAAACTATTTTCAAAAGTGGTTGTATCAACTTACACTCTCACCAGTAGTGTATGAGTTATCATTGTTCTTATGTATCATCAGACTTAATTTTTATCAATCTGGAGAGTGTGTAAATGGTATCTAACAGTAGAGTAAAACCTGTGAAAGCCAGAACCTGTGTAAGGCAGAAACCTGTCAAAGAAGGAAAACTCAAATATTTTCCCTAAAACAAACAACAGAAAAGTGGTATGGTTGCACTCTGTCAAAGGTGGAAAACTTGTGAGACTCAGAAAAACAAGGCAGTCCTGTCAAGTTCCAGCTCTCACAGGTTTCACTGTAGTTTAAATTTGCACTCCCCTGATTACTAATGAGGTTGAACACTTTTCCATATATTTACTGGCTCACTGGATTAGAGAAGTGTCTGTGGAAGTTGTCTATTTTTCTTTTGTGCTGGCTATTTTTTTCCTTATTGATAACAGAAGATCTTGATATATTTTGGATACTAGTACTTCTTTGTTATGTGTTGAAAGCAAGCATTTCCTCTCACTTATAAGGACTTTCATACTTTTTATTGTGTAAATCAGTTATTATTTATTTTCGCAAACTCAAACAACAGGGACTAGAGTAAGTTTCAGACTATTTCCTGCTTGTAATGTCACTAATTATAAATAACATCCAATCACAGCAGGAATTTATTATACTTTCATCAAGTAAGTAATTAAACACCCAGTGTGTGACATATCCAAATAAGACAAACATATATCCTGGAAGAGCTTATACTTTTTTAAGGAATAAGCTATACATAGATGTAATCATAACAACAAAGTATGAGAAATGTTTATCAACCAAGGACTAATATGGGGAGATGTAGACTACAATGAACTCATTAACATATTCTTGTTATTAACACACAAAAATATACTCTAAAATTATATTTTAAGCTATTTCTCTCTTGTCCTTTCCATGGCAAAAGGATTCTCAAGGTTCACTCTTGGGAATTCAATAAGAGGTGCTACTTCTATAATTCTGCTCAACTGTGACTGACCAGAACTCAGAATCTAGGCATGCAGAGGACATTTCAGCGGAAGACAATCCCAAGTAAATGTAACTAGAGTGAGACTCTCTTCATTAGAGTCAAAGGCAATGACTCTTCACATAATTCTAGGAGCATAAATTCATTCTGGGTCATTCCTTCATCTGGGTAAAGTTTCATCCAAAACGTTCTTGTTCCAGAATAACTTTAAGTTCAATATCTGGAGCATCTTATGACTTCAGCCCACCAAATCACTGGATATATGCTCTACACCTAATTCAGTCCAAAATACAAAGGCTTATCCTGAAATGTACACACCATTACCAGAATAAAGATCAAGCAAACAAACAAAAATGGGAAAACCTAGGCCTTCGTCTCTTAGGGCTGTCCTTGAATCAATCAACATTCTTGTCAGGAAGGCAGAAAGCCACTTGATACAAGTATGATGTAGGTTATAACAGTCTCCAAAAATCCATCATATTATCAGGATACTCCCCACCAATAAAATAGTTTTAAAAATGTGATTACTCTGTAAGCTTCAGTAATAGGAAATAGCCATGGGGAAGTTTTTATGGAGATTTTAGCTTAGGTCAATGTGATTAATGACTATTTTGTAGCTGTTTTGGCAAACTATCAATTACATGAGATAAGAGCCACACTGAAGCTCATTTCCATCTGTACCTTAGTATTCTCATCTGTAAAGGCAGGAAAATTATTATAACTGACTTATGAGATTATTGTGAAAATTCAATGAGTTAAGGTGTCAAGTGCTTAGAAGACTGCTTGGCACACAGTTACACTATATATATTGCCTGCTAGCATTATTATCAGCATCATCGAAAGAGAGCTGAAGTAAACATGATTATCTAAAGACCATTTTTTGGAGCAAATGGTTAAGTGCTCAACTACTACCCAAAAGGCTGGCAGTCTGAACCCACCCAGAGGTGTCTTGGAAGACAGGTCTGGTGATCTGCTTCCGAAAGGTCATGGCCTTGAAAACCCCTTGGAGCACAGTTCTCCGACACACACAGGGTCACCATGAGTCGGAATCGACTCAACAGCAACAAACAACCAAGGCTAGTTGTTCATCTTGGATAGTGAGAAACCGGGTATTTGCTATAAACTGTCCTTTTTTGCATTTTTTAAATGGCCCTTTCCAATGCTTTTTGCTATCTATGTCTTCTTACAGAATTCAGATCCTCCATAAATAACCTCAAATTAACTGGGGCTTACCTGCAAGCATTATACTTTTACCCTTTCCCCCAATTATGTCTTCTGTCTCCTCAACTAAACAGTAAGATTGTTATCATTTATAATTCTTAACAGTATTGGTTCCTAAAAAGTCTAGGAATGAGGTAACTTCAAAAGAATCATAGGGGGAGTTGCTAACACCCCTAACTCCTCCCTGAACACTTCCACTAAGATGCATAGGTCTGAAGAAGGGCCCAGAAATATGTATTTTTACTACACACCCACTACACACCCTGTTAGGTGGCTCTGAGGCAGGTGATCTAAGGATCACACTTTGAAAAATATTGTTCTGGTGAACTGATCCTCAGAAAAGGGAGGGCAAATTTTTTTAAACTACAGAAAATACATGTCCTAGTTGAGACTCCCTTTAGTAACAGGATTCCTCCCTCCTCCCACTCCGTAGTAACTCAGATGAGCTAGGGTAGAAAAAGGCCATCAACTACTGTTCTAATGTATTAAATGAAAAAACCATCTGACACTATTCCTTTCTCATTCTTACGTTGCCTGTTGCCTCTCAAAACTCACCTTATACTTCAAAGAGAGTTTCCAGGGATTTTAAGAACATATTCCAAGTTTAGAGTTCCAAACAAAAGCCAAACCAATATTTAAACACTAGGAATGTAGACCCAACTTAATTGAGCTAACAGAGCAACAGGATGAACACTGTATTTATACTTAGGAGTTTTACAGGCTCTAAAAAACAATTTACCCAGGTGTTTTCAAGATAACTTAAATAGTTCTCAAAACCCAATTCTAATTTCTATGAACCTAAAATTGCAACCATACTTCTTTTCCAGTAACATCTCATCTGATCCTGAATTTCTTTGGTAATAGTTTGACTTTTTAAAACTTCCATGAAAAAAGTTACCTTCCTTCTTAAAATATATATTGTGAAAGTTGAAGGAAGGATGGAATACTTACTGAATCCTTCTTACGGGATCGCTCCTTCTTCATTTTCCCTCCTGCTGCTCGAATGCTGACTCTGTTCTCTCCTCCCAGGTAACCTCGGCAATTAGCTGACCCACAGAAACATTTTTGAGCCTCTTTTCTGTTCAGGAAGCATAAAAAGGAAGTCAGTTATGTGGAAGTAAACTATGTAAAAAGGTCAACAATCTAACAATTATATTAAAGAGATAAGTCATTCCTAGCTAAAGAAAAAAAAAAGTTTTAAGAAACTCCAACAAATCTGATACCATCTAATAGAAGCATCTAAAAACTACTCTTAAAACATTTGTTCTTTTTCCAATCTTCCTTTATTGGCTAGACAAAACTATCCAAGAACTTAATAATTTCTCCATTTTATGGAAGTACTTACTAATAATGTATAATAGTAAGATTCACATACATATGTGGTCTAAGAACAAACTTGCTTAAACAGCTTAGACATCTATTACTGGTATGTAAATGTTCAGCTGGCACATACAACAGATAAAACACATTACTATAAACAGATATAAAATGTATTATTAGTACAGGATACTTAAAAGGAAACATTTGATTATTAAAACCTGTCATCACAGAAGGATGAGATACTGTAATAATAAACACTGCAATAAATAAATGTAACCACGGAAGCAAGGGAGAGTGGTGGAAAGAACACAGGCCTAAGTCTACAGGCATGGGTAGAAGTCACCTTTGCCATTTATTAACTCTATGACCAGAAGTATCTGAAGAAAACATGAAGGACTATTCTAAAAGTAAACTGACAGACTTAGTATATGACAGCAGTAATCAGAGGCACAAAAATAAATTGTTCAATAAATAGAGCAGGGAATCACAAACAGTACTTGATTTCCAGTTTCCCTCCCTCCAAAGAAGTCAGTATAGACACAAAAGAGTCCTGTACACTCTACACAGAACCTGGTCTGCACTCACTCCCTGAATACATGCCAAGAAAAACAGTCACAATGGGAATTAACCATTTGGTGCCTGTACTAGATCATAATCAGAATCATATTCAGAGTTGGAAGAACCTCAGAGCTCACTGAAGTTCTCAGATACGAAGCATAAATAATACACAGGAGTATCTGAAACAGCTTCCCTGCCAGAGTACCAGTGACTGATACCAGACTTTGTATAAAGTAGAATAATTAAATCCTTGTTATATGGTAGCACTAAGAGGATAAAATACCCAGGAAACTCTGCATCTGTGATGCTTTTTAGCATAAATACCAGAAGCTACCAATGCATGTATATATAATGATAAAACTTCAGAGTTCTGTACCTTATTTTGAATTTTCACTCTTTTACATTAATCTCTTAATTAGAAATTATGTTGTGCAAGGCACTGGCCCTTGAGACCCAGAGAAGATAAAAAACTAATGGGAAAAAAAAGAAACTACATAAAGCTCCATTTTATTAACAATTTTAATTTAAATGGGGCAGGGAAAGGGTAGAAGTGGCACTATGCTGTAAGTTACAGGAGATGACAGTAGAGCTCACTCACAAGAGATCTCACTGGCCACCTATGCTAAGAAGGAAGACACAAAATTAGAGCTAGCATTTGCTTATGAATTTATAGTATTTTCATTTCACTTTTTTCAAATGCTTTAATATGGAAAATTTCAAACATTCAAGAATAGGGAGAAGAGTATAATGAATCCATCATTCAGTTTTGATAATTATCAATTCACAACCAATCTTTTTTTCACTTTATACACGGTCCACTGTCTATCTCCAGCCCACATTATTTTAAAGCAAATCCCAGATACATCATTTCATCTATAAATATTTCAAGATGCATCTCTAGGACTTATTTTTTAAACATAACCACAATATTATTATCATGTTAAGAAATTAATAATTCCTTAATAACAAATAATCCACTGAACATTCAAATTTTCACTGTTAAATCAAATACTTAGCCAATAAATTAACCATTAATTTATTCTCAAGTCTCAAACAGCACAATATGTCTCTTAATAATCTTTAGGTTTACCTCCCCATCTTTGTTTTTCTTACAATTTATTTAAAAAGCCAATTCATTTGTCTTACTGAGTTTCCGAAGTCTGTATTTTGTTGACTGCATCCCTGTAGTGTCATTTAATTCGTTTCTGTTTCCTAGCCCTGGTGGTGAAGTGATTTAAGAGCTCGGCTGCTAACCAAATGGTCAGCAGTTCAAATCCACCAGCCACCCCCTGGAAACCCTATGGGGCAGTTCTACTCTGTCCTATAGGGTCGCTATGAGTCAGAATCGACTCAATGGCAACAGGTTTGATTTTTTTGTGTGTTATATTTATTATGAATCAATTCAACTTCTTTTAGCAAGACTATTTCACAGGTGGTATTGTGTTCGTCCATCAAGCAGCCACTAATGATCATTGCCTAGATCCGTTAGTTCATCAGAGGCTGCAAAATGGCGATATCGTCACTACTTCACTTACAGCTGGATTACCTCTATAAAGAATTTCCTCTCGTCGATTATTTGGTTTACCCTAAAGCACCATTCCCATGGGAAAGACAGAATAAATACTTGATTCTTTTTTTATTTTTAAATACTTTTCAAAATCATAGGTTCCCTCCAACTGTAACAAACAGAAGGAGCCCTGGTGGTGCAGTGGTTGAGTGCTCAGCTGCTAACCAAAAGGTTGGCAGTTTAAACTCACCAGCCACTCCACAAGAGAAAGATGTGGCAATCTGCTTCCATAAAGATTATGGCCTTGGAAACCCTAAGGGGCAGTTCTACTCTGTCTTACAGGGTCAATATGAATACAGTTTGATGGATACACAAGATTTCTTATACTATTCTCTTTACATATGTACATACACGACATTTCTATAATAAAAGTTTTTCAAAATTAATTAGTAACATTAATTATATAAATAAGAGCATAAAGTTCAGAGGGAAATTAGGTAGTTCTTGTATAATATCTCTTAGTGGCCAGGAGTGTCATACAGTAGGAAAAACACACAAAGGAAAAACAGTATACTATGGATAAGAGTTGACAGTAAATACACCTTCTAAATAATTCACAACAAAGTTTTTTATCTTTAGAGCTGAGCTTATTTCCCCATCAGAAGCAGTAAAAACAAGTGGAAACAGGACTCACCCATATCTTTGGAACTGATAGTCAAATGTTAACTCTGATCCTGAAGGAACCAGTTTGGTGGTAAAAAACCCAACTCTCAGTTGTCCATTCACAGTCCACTGAGATATTGTTTTTAAAAGAAAAGAAATCAATAACTGATTAATCTTTTTTATTTTTATTATTTATTCTTTTTTTTTTTTAATTGTACTTTAGATGAAGGTTTACAGAACAAATACTTTCTCAAAAAACAGTACACACATTGTTTTATGACAATGGTTAACAACCCACAACATGTCAACACTGTCCCTTCTCAACTTTGGGTTCCCTATTACCAGATTTCCTGTCCCCTCCTGCCTTCTAGTCCTTGTCCCTGGGCTGTTATGCCCCATTAGTCTCGTTTTGTTTTATGGGGCTGTCTAACCTTTGGCTGAATGGTAAAACACAGGAGTGACTTCATTACTGAGCTAAAGGGTGTCCGGGGGCCATACTCTGTCAGGCCAGTAAGTCTGGTCTTTTTTTGTGAGTTAGAATTTTGTTCTACATTTTTCTGGCACCATCTAGTTGTACTGGACTCAGTCTGGTGAAGGCTGTGATAGTTGTGGTCCATTAACCTTTTTTATTTTTTTTAAAAAACATCACCATCTGCCTTAATTATACATGTCTCTTTAGGCAATAAAAGGTTTCCAAATGGCAAATAGGAAATGTTTTATTTAAATAAAGTAACATATTTAGGTGTTACTCTTACTTAATGGACTATCAGACCGAATATATATATATATAAAATAATGTGTCTCTAACAAAAGTAACTGCTATTTTATCTTAATGTAGATTTCCACACATAAAGATTCACTAGGCAAATGGAGAATGCTTGGTATCACCGGGTATCACAGGCAAATTTATACTAACTTATATTATGCTAACTCAGGTATTAATCATGTTCTAGTCAACCATTCTATTACAGGGAAAAGATAAAACAGGGCATGGAACCAGGGAAAGACTGATGCCAAAAGTTTAATTTCATGAAGCAGTGGTCATATGGTTGAGTGCAGTGAAAGGAGGTGAGGCATCAGAGTCATAAAACTCCAGAATTAAATGGGGTCAGATACATTATAGGGTTACACCCTGTAGTTACAGAACATGTCAGCAAGGCAAAGACTAGAGAGCACCAGTGCGAGCCACTTGCACCTGTTACTGATGAAAAACTCCAGATTTAAGAGAGATGAAGGAACACAGTACAGTGGGAGTCTCACAGTTAGACCTGGCAATCAGCTGCCGGCAGAACTAGAACTGGAAGTTAGGTTAAATGATTCTCAGACTGGGTTGTCCTACTCATCATACTATTTAGCTCTTAGAAGACAAGGATGTAGAACCACACATAAAATTTGTTAATGTACAGATCAAAGCGCAAAAAATATACAAAGCCAAAAACACTGTTTCAATATGGGCGGGAATCATTAATGTATATTTTCTGGAAAGTGGGACTATAACTTTCTTAACCTAAAAAACTTAAGAACCACTGTTCTAATATATACACTTTTTAAAAATCAAACTCAAAACACAAATTGGGGAATAATAAAATTATCATCTCAAAATGTTATATCAAATTACATAAATGAATGCAAGCCACCACCCCTCCTCCAGTGGAGGCTTGGGTGTTGCTATAATGCCCAACAGCTTTCAGTGGAGCTTCTAAGATGGACCAGGAAGAAAAGCCCGGCAATCTACATCTGATAAATCAGCCAACAAAAATCCTATGGATCACAATGATCTGATCCCCAGCCAATCATGGATATGGCGCAGGACCTGGCAGCATTTTGTTCCACTGTACAAGGAGTCAAGGACGACTGGACGGCAGCTAACAACATGTTCATATGTTGCTCTGAACATACAACCCATGGCACTACAGTATTATAGTGCGCCTGTGTGCACTTGTGTGTGTGAAAGACAGAGAGAGAAAGGGAAAGAGGGAGAGAGAGGCTGGTGACCCTTCCAGTCTTTAGACTCTTTGAATCAAGATAAGCAGAATCAACGGTGCGAATGGTTGCACAACTCAAGAATGTAATCAATGTCACTAAATTGTACATGTAGAAATTGATGAATTGGTATATGTTTTGCTATATATATTCTCAACAACAAAACAAAATTTAGGGGAAAAAAATTCAATAAATGGATTTATCAAGTGTCAACTATGTGACGGGGCCACAAAGATAAGACTCAAAGCTTAGCCTTGAGGAGGAGCAGCGTACACACATGTACACCATCCACAATCCCTCTCATCTGTCACTGCTCAATCCCTCATGAGTATTATTAAAACTGTTAGATTTGGCACCTGAAATGAAGCTGTTAAAGAATGCAAATAAGACAGCATACACTGGACTTCACTAAAATGAAAATTTAGTTTTCCATTTTGGCACCTTTGAAATAATATCAAAAATTTATGAGCAAGGAGATTGGACAACTAAATGGGTTCCTGGATTGGATCCTGCACCAGAAAAATGATATGAGGGGGACAGCTGGTAAAATTTGAATAAGGTCTTTACATCAGTTAATAGTTAATATTATTTCCTGGATTTGGTAACTGTATTAGGGTTATGTAAGATGTTAACATTTAGGGAAGCTAGGTGAAGGGTATATGGGAACTCTGTACTAGTTTGCCACTATTTTTTTTTAGAAATGTAAATTAATTTCAAAATAAATTTTTTTAAAAATAAAGAATAGAAAAAATATATTAGAAAATAAAGTTCATGAGCACTTTTGATAAAAGATCTAAAATTAATGGCCAGAACAGTAATCTTGAACAAATATCCCAAACTCTCAATCTACCTCAACTTACTTTTTGAGTCTCACAGTTTGGCTCACAGCTGTGATTCATGAAACGAGAGCAATTTCCTTTCTGAGTAGCATCTATTATCTGGGGGAAAAGGGGTAATTCAAGAGTTAAAAAATGAGACCTTAAAATATATATATATTTCTTTTTCCCCATTTTACAAAAGAAAAACATTAAGGTAAATTTAAGACTTTTCTCCCAACCCTCTGCTTTAGAGAATTCTCTCATACTACTTTATACATCAAAGTGAAACTGTCACCGCTTTCTCTGGAATATTTGCTAACTATAAACATTTAACCTACAGGCAAAATTATCCTGATAACTATCAATGTCTCTCTCAATTTACTTTTAGTTATTTCTTACATTCTATTACACTGCAATCTCACTTCATGTGTGTAAAACATCTTTTAAAGTACATCATATCACAGTGCAGTAGCTCTCCAGCTTGAGCATGTATCCAAATCCCCAGGAGAACAGTTAAAACTCCTGCTGAACCCACTCCCAGAGTTAAGATTCCACAGATCTGGGGTCAGTCCCTAAAATTTGCATTTCTAACAAGTTCCCAGGTGAAGCTGCTGTTGCTGGTCCAGGGACCACACTCTGAGAGTCCCTGTCATAGACTGCTGTTCTGCAGTTCAAATTACATTCTGCTACCAAGAGTACATTTTTCTTAATATATAATGGAAAAACTACAAAGAGGCTGCCAATTTCATCCCAACTCCACCCACTGTGATATTACAAAGGAGTAGCATGTTGTTTATAAACGTAATTTCTTCTCCTTACTCTCTTTTAAAATACCAATTTTCTTTTCAATTTCATTGAATTTTTGACAATTTCTAAAGATAACCTTGCAAATTCCCTTCCCATCCATTTAACAAAAAAAGCAATGAAGTTAGAACTTCTGCCTCACCTAGAAATGTGTCTTTATGTAAAAGTATCAGCTGAGCATTACACATGGCCAACCAATAAATATCATCTGATTAACAACTGTTTTGTATCAATTTGCTGTAATTATACAGCTTAATAAATAAAAGTATTCAACAACAATCTCAAGGAAATATTGTATGTGCCAACATTTTCCAATATTAAAACTTACTGACTGAAAAAAGGTAAGTTTTCTGGAAAATCCTCAGAAGAATTATTAAGTCTCATAAACGTGTAATGTGTTATCTGCTCCCAAAAAAGGATGAGTTTAAGGAATGATTACATCCCTTAAGCATTATTATGACTCAACCTCTAATTTATCTTTTAGAGCAGTTAAATATGCAAATCTACATAAGCTTAACCTTGGCTAAAACCTCATTTTTATATCTCTAACCAAAAAAAAAATTTTTCAACACACATTTACACAGTTCTCTCTTTGTGCTAAGCATTCACTGTCAATTCCTACTGGACTCTCCATCACTCTACTCCTAATAAACAATATCCCATCCTCCCCTTTTCACATATTCGTTCTATTTTCAAACAGTTCCTCTTCTTTTTGACCTATCAAATTTTACCGACTACCAGAGGAACTCTCAGTAAAGTCATTTTTTAAAAACTGAAGTAATGTGTTTAAACTGTTCTTTTTTTTTTTTTTTTTAAAGTACAATAGGGCGTGCTAAGTGAGGAATATACACCTTTCCATCTCAGATCCACAACTTTCCCTCTTACCAGAGGTTCTCCAAGACCCCAAGGATCCCCTAGATCCTTTCAGGATGCCCATATAATTAAAACTATTTTCATTACAATAGTAAGACGTTATTTGCGGCATGGAAGCATACAGTGCAATTTTCCAAAGGTTATACAAAGCATGATATCACAAACAATTGAATACAAAGGCAGACATGAAATTCTAGCTGAATTCCATTAAGACAAACATTAAAGATTTGTAAAACTGCAACAAAACTTCAGTTTAAAAAATTTTTAATATAGTAAATATTGATAAATATATAAGAGAAGCTCTTTGAGGGTCCTCAATAATTTTAAAGAGTTGCAAAGGGTTCTGAGACTTAAAAATCTGAGAACCTCTGTTCTACGCATTCATGAAGCACATATGTATAAAATTCTACTCCTCATTTTTGTCACCTATTTTAGAGATCAGTATCAACAATGCTTTCAAACTCGACAATTTCCAGATCTGTTTCAAAGCAAACACATCAATGCTGCTTACCTCATCATTCTTCAGGGCCATGAAATAGTAGTGAATGTTTTTATTTCGTGCGTACTCCTTCACCCGGGCTTTAAACTCTTTATGATCAAGTACCTCTCCACAATATTCCAGGACAAAGGTGTTCCTGCAAAACCAAAGTAAAAAAATAATAGCACTTCTTGAAGATGAGCTATATGGAAAACACATATAATCCAGGCAAAAATAATGAATTTAAGGAAAGATCACAAAGTGGTTAACTTTGATGTTATGTAATACATAATTAAAATGTGTATAAAATAGCTAGCACCTAACCAAAGTTAATTTTCTCCTGATGAGTCTAAGAAGCTTTTGTAATTTATATATACTACCAAATGCATATCCTTGCTCTAGCTAGATATTAAAACGAACATTCAAGTTTGGTTTTAAACATCATGAAAACAGTGATTCACAGCTGAGAAACAGTTCTGATGAAATCTGGAGGCATTAGAAAATTAAAGACTTTACGTTCTAGGGAAAAAAAGGCAACTTAAATAAATATAGCAGCCTTTTGCTGTCTTTTCTCTTGAAGGTCTCTAATGATGTTAAAGGTCAAACCTAATATTTTCTTTCTGACTGCATTTTGTGACTTCTCCAACATTTATCATTACGATTACTCTCTCTGTCTTCTTTTGACTACACTATACCTTTGATTTTCTTTCGTTGGTTATTTACCTATTTCTTCTTTACTGAAGATATTAAATTCTCAGTTCTCTTTTCCCTCCCTTAATTCTCTAAAAGCTCATTCTCGTCAATGCCTTCAGCTACACCCATTACTCACTTACGGAAATGTACAGGTTCCAAAGACCAGGCCATTATGTGAAAATCGTCCTTATGTAGAAATGGAGTTAAAGGGAGAGCCCACCACCACGTCACACCCCACACTCAAGCAGGTCATTAAGCCCTGGCATAAGGCAGCTTTCTGCACAGGAGAGGCATGCAACTGGACTTACAGGACTGAGCTACACGCCCCTAGCCAGCTGTCCCGGGACCCTGCTGCAACATCCCACAGGGTCCTGCACACCTTCAGCCAGTCACCCAAACTACAGAACACAGTTGCGGCCCTCGCAACAGGATCAGTAAGCATTCTGAGAGGGCTGTAGGTGCTAGCAAGGGCAGCACCACCCCTGACTGGAAGAGGTGGCCCTGAGTGCAGGCAGGGCACTTGCCTTTGTCTGCTTGGCCCTCGCAGTGCACAAGGCATCCTCAACCATCAACTGCCAGTGCAAGTACCTACTGGACATGATCCCACCACGCTTGATCCCCTAGTCGGCCACATAGAAATAGTGGAGACCTGTCTCCCTCCTCCCTCTCCAGTACAGCCGCCTCTGCCAAGAAGGGCCACAACGACCTATCCC
Organism: Dugong dugon; assembly: GCA_030035585.1. NCBI lineage: Eukaryota > Metazoa > Chordata > Mammalia > Sirenia > Dugongidae > Dugong > Dugong dugon. The sequence goes on along the minus strand of CM057481.1, from coordinate 20,307,665 downwards.
CTGCCTGGGAGACGCTGCTGCTGAGTGCGGTCGCCAAGCAAGTGACCTGAGACGCTGCAGGGCCTGTTTATTACTGCCAGATGTACATCCTTAATGTGAAAAATAATAGGACAGTAGATTTTTTCACTACTATCGTAAATGCAAAATGTTGGATAATGAGATAGTGAGGAGAAGGTGTATTATTTCCATGTAGACAAATGCCTCACTGCTTTGCTCCCAAGTTCTGACCTGAAATGGCCTGCCTGGGAGTCTTCTGTTAGCCCCTTAAAATAAACAAAGCTTAACTCTAGAGTGGTAAGAAAATGTAAATCATTTGTATCTGTTCACAACATACTGACATATCAATATACTCATTAAAGGAACAGGACAACTGAAAAAATTTAAATGCCCTTTGTTTAGTAAATAAAGCAGTTAAAAATGAATGAGACAATGGAACATCAATCAGCCATAAAGAGGAATGAAGTTCTGATGCAAGCCACAACATGGATCAACCTTGAAGACTTTATGCTGGGCAAAATAAGTCAGACACAAAAGGACAAATACTGTATGACATCACTTATATGAAATAAGAAAATATATAGAAACCAAAAGTAATCAGTAGTTACCAGAGGCAGGAAGGAGGGGGAAAGAAGGAGTTTTTGCTTAGAGTACATTACAAATATGTTAATGATGGTGGGATAATTTGGAAGAAGAGAGTGAAAATGATTGTACAACTTGAAAAATGTAATCAATGTCACTAAAGTGTAGATGTAGAAACTAATGAATTATTGTATGTGTTGTTATGTATGTATTATAATAGTAAAACAAAGAATGAAAAAAGAACAATTATGTTAAAAAAGCTAATCTCAAAAACAAGATTAAAGAATTTTATACTGGCTATAATTGCATTTGTGCAGCAATCCATCACAAACACATTAAGCCTCAATAATCAAAATCTGATTATTCATGGACAACCCTGAAAAGTCAAATTACATCTTATATATAATGTTATAGAAAGGCAATAAGATTTGAGGTCCTACAACGTTGGATTTTCCACCTTTAGGCTCAGTTTAAAAAAGAAAAATGAGAGAAAGAAAAATGCCACCTCTTACATCATGGATTGCCTTATCAATTAAATGCAATAATGAGTATGAATCACACCCTATACAGTATTCTCAAATTCACAGGGACTTACTAACTAATCCATTGCCATCAAGTTGATTCCAAGTCATAGCGACCCTACAGGACAGAGGAGAACTGCCCCACAGGGTTTCCAAGGAGCGGCTGGAAGATTCAAACTGTTGACCTTTTGGTTAGCAGCTGAGCTCTTAACCACTGCACCACCAGGGTCCTAGGGAATTACAAGGGGCCCCAAATAGTCAAAATAATCTGAAGAAAAACAACGTTGGAGGACTCACACTTCCCAGTTTCAAAACTTACTACAAAATCACAATTACAAAATAGTAGTACTGGCATGAAGATAGACATATAGACAAATGGAACAGAAATGAGAGTTCAGAAATAAACCATATAGCTAAGGCCAATTGATTTTGGACAATGGTGTCAAGATCATTCATTGAATGGAGGAAAGAAGTCACTTCAACAAATGATGCTGGGACAACTGGATATCCAATCACAAAAGAAAGTAGACCCTTACCTCACATCATATACAAAAATTAACTCAAATGGAACAACAACCTAAGTATAAGAGCGAAAACAATAAAATTCTTAGAACAAAACATACGGATAATGCTTCAGACTTAGTTTTCAAAAATGAAGAAGAAAAAAATAGGACTAAATATTCATGATTCAGAATTTGGCAACAATTCTAAAATATGACACCAGAAACACAAAGAACAAAAGAAAAATATATAAATTGGACTTTATCAAAATTAAAAACATTTGTGCATCAAAGAACATTATCAAGAATGTGAAAAGACAACCTACAGGAGAAAATATTTGCAAATCATCTATTTGATAAGGGTCCAGAATATATAAAGAACTCTTACAATTCAACAACAAAAAGACAAACAACCCAATTTAAAAATGGGCCAAAGGACATGAATAAACATTTCTACAGAGAAAATAAACAAATGGCCAACATGAAAAGATGCTCAACATCATTAGTCATTAGGGAAATGCAAATCAAAACCAATAATAAGGTATCACTTCCCACCCACCAGGATGGCTACTGGAGCCCTGGTGGCACAGTGGTTAAGTGCTTGGCTGCTAACCAAAAGGTCAGCAATTCAAATCTACCAGCCACTCCTTGGAAACACTATGGGGCAGTTCTACTCTGTTCTACAGGGTCGCTATGAGTTGTAATCAACTCTACGGTAACTGGTTCAGTTCTTTTGGTAGAATGGCTATTTACGGGGGAAAAAACCCAGAAAATAAGTGTTGGCAAGGTTGTGGATAAACTGGAACTCTTGTACATTGCTGGTGCGAATGCACACTGGTCCAGCCACTATGGAAAATAATTTGGCAGTTCCTCAAAAAGTTCAACGTAGAATTACCATATGACCCCACAATTCTACACCTAGGTATATGCCCTAAAGAATTAAAAATAAGTACTCAAACAAATACATGCAAAGGCATTTTCATAGGATTATTCACAATAGCCAAAAGGTGAGAACAGCCCAAATGTCTATCAACAGATGAATGGATGAACCAATTGTAGTGCAAACATACAATGGAATATTATTCAGCAATAAAAAGAAATGTACAACTCACACATGCTATAATGTACATGAACCTCTAAAACATGTTAAATGAAAGAAGTCAGACACAAAAACCACATATTGTACAACTCCAGTTATAGGAAACATCCAGAATAAATAAATCCAGAGACAGAACACAGAGTGGTACTTGCCAGGAACAGGGAGTAGGGGTGGGAATGGGGTGAAATTGCTTAACGAGTTAGGGGTTTTACTTTGGAGTGATGGAAATATTATGGAACTAGATACAGGTGGTGGTTACATAGCACAGTGAATGTACTAAATGCCACTGAATCGTTCACTTTAAAACAGTTGATTTCATGTTATATAAACTTCTTCTCAATGAATTAATTTCTAAAAAAATAAAAAATACATGAAGATACATGAGACTAGATGCACAGCTCCTGTCCGGAGGTGAGATGAGAGGGAAAAAAGGGACAGGAGCTGGTGGAATGGACACGGGAAATCCATAGTCAAAAGGGGGAATGTGCTGTCGTATTATAGGGAGAGCAGCTAGGGTCACGTAGCAGTCTGTGTGTAAATTTCTGTATGAGACACTGACTTGAACTGTAAACTTTCACTTAAAGCACAATGAAATATACATATATATATACACATATACATACACACACACACACACACACACACACACATATATATGAGAATTTCTGTCAGAAGAATAAATTATTCTATTTGTTACCTGGTTGCTTTGATCCTTGCAATAAACAGACTAATATCCCCTCCCCAATTCAAGCCAAGTGTGTCCATATGCTTAAGAGGGTTCTGAAAGAATAGCTGTGCCTAAGTTATTAGAATACAGCAAATGTTTTATTCTCTTAATTCCTCTGATATACTTTTTAATTTTCAATCATAAACACATGTAATTTGTATATATTTAACTTTAAAGACACTCAACTTGCATATTCTTAAAAGAATACTTTAACATGCTACACTGTATTTGTCACAAACGCACACCCACATAAACAGCGCACACATACATACTTCTTGTTGCTGTTAGGTGCCATCAAGTCGGTTCTGATTCATAGCGACCCTATGTACAACAGAAAAAAACACTGCTTGGTCTTGCACAATCCTCACAATCATCGCTATGTTTGACCCTACTGTTGCAGCCACTGTGTCAATCCATCTCGTTGAAAGTCTTCCTCTTTTTCACTGACCCTCTGCTTTACCAAGAATGATGCCCTTCTCCAGGGAATGGTTTCTCCTGATAATACGTCCAAAGTACGTGAGACCAAGTCTTGACATCCTTTCTTCTAAGCAGCACTCTGGCTATACTTCTTCCAAGACAGATTTGTTCATTCTTCTGGCAGTCCGTGGTATATTCAACATTCTTCACCAACACAGTAATTCAAAGGCATTGATCCTTCTTCAGTCTTCCTTGTTCACTGTCCAGCATTCGCATGCGTATGAGATGACTGAAAATACCATGGCTTTGGTAAGGTGCACCTTAGTCCTCAAAGTGACACCTTCGTTTTTTAACACTTTAAAGAGGTCTTTTACCAGACTTAATGGTCTGAGACTGGAGGAACCCCAAAGAGCATGGCCCCTGGACTATCTGTCAACCCAGCACTAAAACAATTCCCAAGGCCAACTCTTCAGACAAAGATTAGACTGGACTACAGGACATAAAATGATACTGGTGAAGAGTATGCTTCTTAGCTCAAGTAGATACATGAGACTAAATGGGCATCTTCTGTCCAGAGGTGAGATGAGAAGGCAGAGTGGGTCAGGAGCTGGCTGCATGGACACAGGAAATCAGGGGTGGAAAGGAGGATTGTGCTGTCACAGTATAGGGAGAGCAGTTGAGAGTCACATAACAACATACGTATAAATTTTTGTATGAGAGACTAACTTGAATTGTAAACTTTCCCATAAACTCCAATTAAAAAAAGTAAATGCCAAATTTAAATAAATAAATAAATAAAATAAAGAGGTCTTTTGCAGCAGATTGCCCAATGCAATACGTCATTTGATTTCCTGACTGCTGCGCCCATGGGCATTGATCGTGGATCCAAGTAAAATGAAATTCTTGACAATTTCGATACTTTCTCCATTTATCATGATGTTGCTTATTGGTCCAGCTGTGAGGATTTTTGTTTTATGTTAAGGTGTAATTCATACTGAAGGCTATAATCTTCGATCTTCATCAGTAAGTGCTTCAAGTCCTCTTCACTTTCAGTAAACAAGGTTGTGTCATCTGCATACTGCAGGTTGTTAATGAGTCTTCCTCTAATCCTAATTCCCCATTCTTCTTCACACAGTCCAGGTTCTTGGATTATCTGCTCAGCATACAGACTGAATAAGTGTGGTGAAAGGATACAACCCTGACGCACACCTTTCCTGATTTTAAACCACGCAGCATCCCCTTGTTCTGTTTGAAAAACTGCCTCTTGGTCTATGTACAGGTTCCGCATGAGCACAATTAAGTGTTCTGTAATTCCCATTCTTTGCAGCATTATCTATGATTTGCTATGATCTACACAGTCTAATGCCTTTGCACAGTTAATAAAACACAGGTAAACATCTTTCTGGTATTCTCTGCTTTCAGCCAGGATCCATCTGACATCAGCAATGATATCCCTTATTCCACGTCCTCTTCTGAATCCAGCTTCAATTTCTGACAGTTCCCTGTCAATGTACTGCTGCAACTGTTTTTGAATTATCTTCAGCATAATTTTACTTGCATGTGATATTAATAATATTTTTGTATAATTTCCACATTCCACTGGATCATCTTTCTTTGGAATGGGCACGAATACGGATCTCTTTCAGTCAGTCGGCCAGGTAGCTATCTTCCAAATTTCTAGGCAAAGACGAGTGAGCACTTCCAGCACTGCACCCGTTTGTTGAAACATCTCAGTTGGTATTCTGTCAATTCCTATAGTCTTGTTTTTCGCCAATGCCTTCAGTGCAGACTGAACTTCTTCCTTCAGTACTACTGGTTCCTGATCATATGCTACTTCCTGAAACAGAGGAACGCTGACCGATTCTTTTTGTTACAATGACTCTGTATTCCTTCTATCTTTTTTTGATGTTTCCTGCATCATTCAATATTTTGCCCATAGAATCCTTCAATATTGCAACTCAAGACTTGAATTTTTTCTTCAGTTCTTCCAGCTTGAGAAAGGCCAAATGTGTTTTTTCCTTTCGATTTTCTAACTCCAGGTCTTTGCACATTTCATTATACTTTGTCTTCTCGAGCCACCCTTTGAAATCTTCTGTTCAGCTCTTTTCCTTCATCATTTCTTCCCTTCACTTCAGCTACTCTACATTCAAGAGCATGTTTCAGAGTCTCTTCTCAATCCATTTGGTCTTTTTTTCTTTTCTGTCTTTTTAATGACCTTTGGCTTTCTTCATGATGTCCTTGGTGTCATGCCACAACTTGTCTGGTCTTCAGTCTTTAGTGTTCAATGCATCAAATCTACTCTTGAAATGGTCTCTAAATTCAGGTGAGATATACTCAAAGCTGTACTTCGGCTCACACAGACTTGTTTTAATTTTCTTCAGCTTCAACTTGAACTTGCATATGAGCAACTCATGGTCTGTTCCGCTGTCAGCCCCTGGTCTTCTGACTGATGATAATTGAGCTTATTCATTGTCTCTTTCCACAGATACAGTTGATTTGATTCCTGTGTACGCCCCATCTGGCAAGGTCCACATGTATAGTTGCCGTTTGTTGTTTAAAAAAAAAAAAAAAAAGGTATTTCCAATGGGTAAGTCACACACACATGCATCATGCGAGAATAACAAAATTCTGTAAAAAATGTTTTGGCATTTCCAGAAGTGAATTTCAGCCTCACTCACCTTCATTCAACAGTACAAAAATGTTACTTTTGATCAAATTTGTATAATAAAGTTATAATGCATGGTCAAGAAGTCATGGATCAACTTTGGTAGTAACCCCAGTAATCTGAAAATAAAAAATTGAAACTGTACGTTTCCCCTGGGGCAGTTCGCAGCCAGACTTATAGCCTATTTGCGCCCTGGTAGGTCACATCACAGCCAAGTGGAAGATTGGGTGAAGGGTGGAACATGGGGCTGTCATAGCTTAAGCACAAGCTGGTCCCATGGCTGGCAAGGGCCGTTCCCCGCGTGCACCAGGTCTCGTCCCAGCAAGAGATGCGCAACCCCTCTGTGCCTGTGGCTCTCATGCCCACCCCACGATGTCTGCGTGAGAGGGAGAGTCAAACGGTCCAAGCATGGCGGGGTGGAATGTGCAGGGCTATGGCGTGCTATCCTTGCCAGCCTTACTGGCCTTTCTGGCCCAGGGTACACAGACCTGCAGACTTCCTGGGCTGGGGCCAGCCACCTTGGCGAGGGCTATTTCAGGGTGGAAAAAGTGGTTTCTTTCTGCATTGGAGAAAGTGGTTTGCAGAGCAAGAAAGGAATCCTGCTGGGAGAGGGGCTACTTTAGAAACTCGAAGGTAGGCTGGTGAGGGTCCGCTGCTGGGAATCAAACCTCCGTGCATCAACAGGCACCAAGACAAAGACTTAACATTAAATTCACTGGACAGAAAAAAAAAATCGAAATGGAAGTCAGCAACAAGTTTAAAAAAAAAAAAACAAAAAAACCTGGTACAGAGTGCTTATGAAAATAAAGTGCAGGGGGGTTGCATGGTACGCAAAAACGTATAACGTACGTGTTATTTGTATAAAAATACAGCACATAAGAAAATTAAGAGTTTTAGGGATATATTGAATATGGTAGAAAATAAAGTCAATGTTACACTGCATTCCAGATGAAAAGTTACATGAGTTAGGTGGAGGGCAACATTTATTCATTCAACACATTTTTACTGAGTGTCTATGAAGTATTCTTTAATTCTCTACCTCAACTACTGTTTTCTACTTCAAGCCCAATTCAGTTTTTATGCAGACTAATAGATTCTGTCCTGACTCTTACCTATATAGCTTCACAGGAATTCTGGGGTCTACAACAAACACTTACTAATTCCTTAGAATTAAAGGATATATAACTATCAGACACACACAGACACACACAGACACACACACAGAAGAGGCTTTTATTTTTTTTTAATTTCCTAAAAAAGTATAAATTTATCTCTTTTTTTAAATCTGGCTATGAAATGCTCATTTTGCATAATAAGCATTATTAAAATTCAGTGTTAACAGAGAAATTGTTTTCCTAGAAAGTATTTAACCAAGTTCAACGACACAGAAATGAAATGAAGGTGACTGAAATAAACAACTTACGAAGGTAGATCTCTGGCTGCTCTCAAGCCCCAGCCTTTCTTTTCTGTGAGAATGACTTCCACATCTGCATGCTGTTTTCTCTGAAACCGTCTATTGGAACAGTAATCCCCATTTGGACACCGAGAAGAACTGAAATGAGAAATAAGTGGAATTTAACTCTTCAAAGCAGCAAAAGAACCAAAACCATCTTTGTTAAAATGTGCTATATAACTACATGTATCTATATCTTTATGGTATGACCAGCATATGTATGGCTGACCCCCAAATGAGTCTTCCTCAATTTAATTCTTTCAGTCATGATGGGAATCCTCAGAACTGAGTGTCAACATTGTTAATTCAAGAGATCATAACCACAACACAGCCCTGTCATCTGGTCATCACAAAAATGAAAGGGTTGTCTCCTACTGCCTGGGTGTCTGGGATACATTCTAGGCTGCATGTAAGCTTGTAGTACTCCGACAACTCTGCAGAGCTTAGTTATTTTCTATCCCTGCACCTTCCCTTACATTCCATTCCAAAACCCGGTGCTATTGAGTCGATTCTGACTCCTAGCGACCCTATAGGACAGAGTAGACCTGCTCCACAGGGTTTCCAAGGAGCGGCTGGTGGATTCAAACTGCTGACCTTTTGGTTAGCAGCCAAGCTCTTAACCACTGCACCACCAGGGCTCCCATTCCACTCTAAGCACCATTAATTTGGTCCTTTGGATGCAGCTATTAGACCTTCATTTGGAAGAAACCAAAGTCATTATCAAACATATCCTTATTCAGAGTAAATGCAATATAAAGTGGCAAGGGTCTTCTCTCATGGACCCTATAGTAAAAATAATAAAATCAAACACTGCCTGAATTCTTAACGTTCCAAAGCTGGCAGATACAAAACCTTTTAGTATTAATTTAGGCTACAATGAAAATTACACAATCATTTCCAATACATGATTATGTTATTACCAAACAAGCACTAAAAAACATTTTTATAGAGGCTCAAAGGACAGAAGATTCACTTTAGAATGAGGAAGTCAGGGAAAGTTTTCAGGAGGGAGCAGGAGTAAAGCGGAATCTCTAATGATACACAGGATATGGATAAAGAGGGGTCTGTGTGCAAAATAGGAAACAAAGTCTACTGGTGAAAGAGGAACAACACTGCTAAGGATAACTGGGAAGAAAGATGGGCTGCTAGAGGATGGAAAGGCAGTGTAAAAATCTCCTCTAATTTCACGAGGAGGAAGGAGAATCAAGATCAACAGCCCAAGGCTGATTCCTATGAGGCCAGATATGCCTCTTCTCTCCAACCTATCAATACTTCCACAGCACTCTGTACTTCTCTGCTGCAATTTGTTGCAATGGGGTTTATTAGGGAAGTAAGAAGTTACAATTCAGGATCAGAAATGACTCAAGATACAGTTCTTCAGGACAGCCTCTTCTCAAATGTGCCTCTCCCTGGCCCTCGGGCAGGGGCCTGGCCTCTGCCCTCCTCAGGCAAGTGTTACAAAGCTCTTTAGCTTTGTCATTAAGTGCCCAGGTGCACCCCATTCCACCAGTAAGCATCAACCCAAAGGTACTCAGCATTCTCGCTTCAAAGGTCAGTGAGCCCACCACACAGCACTGCGCAGTCTCCCATCGGTCTCCTGGGTCTGCTGCAACTGCTGCTTACTCTCTCGCACTGTCTCCAGTGTTCCAGCTCTCTCTGTCTCCTGGGTCTAGGAGGTTCTTGGCGCAGGGATCCCGGGTCCAAAGGACGCACTTCACTCCCATCTCTTCTGCTTGGTGGTCGTTAGGTCCCCCTCTGCTCTGAGATTGGCTTTCTTTGAAGCCTAGTACAATGGCAAAACTGACCAATCCCCTTGTTATGGTTCCATACACCTTATCTACATGGTCCCACCCCTGCAGGGTTCCGTGCACCTCATGTGCATTCTTAGCAGGCTGTCCAAACCCCTGCTGTGCCACTAACACCATATTTGCATAGTCCCACCCAATCATTATGTGGGAGTCACAACTATGGCTAGAAGAGCCATACTAAGTAATTCACTACAATATACTATGAAGGGTTCTGAATACCAAGCTAATTTTTAACCTAATCACAAGGACAACAGAGAACTATTAAAAGTTTTAAGGTGAGAATAACATGAAGAAAGAAATTCTCTACTTCACATTTGTTTAAGCAAGGTTAACAGGAAAACTCAGAGGAATACAGAGACGAGGGGCAGCAATATTAAGTTAGGAGAACAGTGCTAATCCTATGTTTCCTCTTCTCACATGTATACTATCATCTCTACTTTCAGTTTGGATATAGGAATACCAACAATGCTTTCTCTCTTTTATTTATTCAAGGTGTACGTATTTTATTTTTGCAACACTATAACGTGAGCATAAACAATAGCTGAGCTTTGAAAGAAAACATCTTAACATTAAAAATAAGGTACTTACACTATAAATCATCTTAATACTCTTTCATATCAAAAAGAAGATACAATTTTTCAACAGACTGGTAATAAAATTTATCAAACATTTTTTTAATGTAAAGATGTTTACTGTTTATAATAAAAAAAATAAGAAAGCAAATGTCTATCAATGGAAGATTAATTCAATAATTATATTCTAACTATGAATAGAACACATAATGCAAGCCAAGGGAAAGGTTTAGGCAGGTCTGTATGTGTAGCTCTGCATAGTCTCTGAAATATTTAATTAAGCAGAGGGAGGGAGGGAAGCAAAGTTTGAAAAAAGTATCTATAGTAAGATTGTACTTCTATACATTAAAATAGAAAATATTTATGTTGGTAAATGCATTAAAATTTTTCTGGAAAGATACTACAAATAGAGGGATTGAGGCTTAGGAGAGGAAGACATTTCACTTTATGCCTTTTTGAAATGTTACAGTTTATCCCATTTTATGATGAAAGCTAAAAAATTACCAACATTTACCTTCCAGGACATAAACATTACAAAACAAAAAAAGAAGACTGGATAAGAATTACTAAGTTAGCATCAGTAACAGAACTGCCTTGTTTTATTCCCTGCAAGTTTTCCACCTTTGATAGGGTGCAGCAGGGAGCAGTCTTACCACTTTTCTACCACTCTCAACTAGTGGAAAATATTTGCGTTTTCCTTCTCTGACAGGTTTCCACCTTACACAGGTCCCAGTTTTCACTGGTTTTACTGTATAATCACAACGCAAGGGAAATATGCATCCTTATAAACACCTGTTTCCTAATATACATCTGGAAACTTCATTGTTTATAATATACTCATTCATAGGCAGGAGAAAGGTTGTTTTCCTCTTCATTAGTAATTCTTTTTACATTTAAAGAAAATTTAATAAAGGATTCAGCAAAGCAAAACATTCTAATTTACTTACCATTCAATCATAAGGAGACGATTAAGACAATCTTCCCCGCATGCTATTTCACCTTGAGCTCTTTCTTCTTTAGAAAGAGGCGTACACTCACACTGCATTCGCTTAATATCCCGATGGGATTTATTCTTCTTTCTATTGGGTTTAAAATTTTATAAAAACTGGTTAAACAAATCTCTTGGTCATTGTCGAACATATATATCATCAAACATACACTAAATTCTATTAGTTTCATAATGATTCTTATAAGTCCACCATTCAAAAGGAAGAAAATATCTAATCACTAGCATTTGTGAGACTGAAAACACTAAGAATTGTATTGCAAAAAGATGACAGAGGCACCCTAAGCCCTGGCAGGTGGAAGATGATGAGCTCAAGACTATCATTTTGGTATGCAGCTCTTCTTTCCTAGGCCACGTCAATTAAGCCTTAGATTCTGAGCAATTTCAGGTGTTAGTAGTCACACTCGGCTCAGGAGTAAAGAGGAAAACTCATGAGTTTCAAATAGTGACATAGCTGGTAATGAAAGTTACATTTCAGAATCAATCCTCTAGAATGAACAAATAACAACTGCAGTATAAGGTTGAGGAAAAAAAGGAGTTGCTTAAAAAAAAGTAAGAGTCCTGAATTACCAGTATTAACTCTTAAATCTTTTAGAGAATCTTTCAGTAACATCACATTTGTATAAACCTTGTTTAAAACTGAATAATTAAAGGAAAAAAACAGGCAACTACAGAACAATCAGGTAAGGTTTCAGAGGGCTAAACTTTCCCAATGCAGACAAACTGACTTTGGGAGAGTAGGAAAACTGTTCAAATTTGACTGGGTTCACAAAAACCTATAGGTTAATTTGCAAAGAAAGAATGAAAATGTGATTATTTATTGGTCTTTTTATTGAACTCTATTTTTTGACCTGTGTCACCCACTCCCCAAAAAAAGTCAAGGATGGTAGACTCAGCTCTCCTTCTTAAGAAGATCAGGGAATTAGGACTCACTCTTCAACTATCAGACAGTGAAGAAGAAGACAGCTGCTCTAAGTGGCCATCTTAATCTTCTAACTCTAATCTGCTTTAATCTTCAACATATGTTTTATACTAGTCCTAGTTTTATAAAGTATCTAAAGTGTTTGGTGATAGTTTCAACTAAGTTTGGGTAAAAAGAGTGACTCATCTAGACACACATGCATTAATGAGTATATGGATACACTCAGTCTGAAGGAAGATGACTACAGGTAAACAAAAAATACCTATTTACAAGTACTTAAAGAACTTTAACTTTGAAGAATCAGCAGCAGCTTTATTTTGTATTGCTCCAGAAGGACAGATCAGGACTATAGGGCACAGATTATTGCAGGCAGGCCTATTTTCACCAGACATAAGAAAATAATTTTCATTCATACCATTTACAATAATTTGTCTTCTTGTTGGCTCCTCAATGCCTAGCACATAACACACTCAAAAATGTTGAATATATATAAATGCTTCCCACCCCAGAAAGGCCTTCCAATGACCCCGCCAACCAAATCTATGTGCACACAGTCTCATATGTATCTTAATCTCATTGCGGAATAAAGCCCAGAGGGTTCACCTGATTAATTTTATTTATATCCTTTCACTAACACCCTTTAAATTCCATCAGTCTATTCACACAATTCCTAAACGGTATTACTTGAGGTATTCAATATTTTGAATTTAAACCTAATTCACAACAAGATGTAAATGTAAAAGGCTCTCTACCATCATTTAAAAAAAAAGATTATTTTTTACAGGATAAACATTTGCGGAACCTAATTATTTAAAACAAAGTCTTTCACCTTACCCACAGCAGCAGATTTCTTTATTTAATAAGTTTTTGAATGCTTAAAGAGATGATGGCTAGACTGATTCACAACTGGGGGGAAATTTTCAAAAAGGTGGAGATAGGTAAGTAGGAGAACATAGGTTAAAAAAAAAAGAGAAGCACATTCAACATATTTTTTTATTAGGAATATAAGATGATCAAGGAGGGGTGAAAGTTAAAGCATATTGAGAAGCTCTATTCTAAATCAATGTTTCATTACTCCTAACCTCATTACATCTTGTTTTGTGTTAGGGATTTGTGACAAACCATTTTACCATTTTATTTCTAACATATTTGTTATGCTATTGCCAAATTTAATCTACTAGCAATAGACTAAAAGACTGACATAAGAAAATGATATTCTAGTCTAGTTTCTGCTTTATAAAGTACCTACAGATTCTTCATTCTGCAGTTTTGAAAAGTATGAGGGAAAATCCAACATAACCACCTTTTTCTTCTCTAAGAGTAGACTATTTTGTTGGGGTTTTGTTTCATTATCTGTCACACTTCCACATGTAAAAGGAATTAGAGAAAAATTAGACTGGCTTAAATTATACTTTTAGAATCAAAGATGTAATGAGACATAAAAAAAATAAATAAATAGACATCCCCTTTGTGGGGGGAGGACTGGAGAAGGGAATCCCTGCTATCAAATCTAAGTAATAGCTATTTTTTAGGTTTTTAATTTATGTTTTATCACACAACTGTACTTCATATGGTTAGGTTCATGCAGTCTGAACTGTTTAAAAGCTATATATTTTTAACAAAAAAAGGTTAAAAGTTGTCAAACAAGTATTAATTAGGCTTACCTTTCTGTTAAATAAACATTTTCTTCAATAAGATCAAAGTAACAAGGCATCTTCCCCTGCTTGGCACACTCCTTCCATCGCTGAGGGTCCCTGAAGTCATCCATGACACAGGAAGGTCCAACTAGTGCGGAGCCTGGGGTCGCTGCTGTCTCTCCCTGTGCTACCTCTACTCTAACTTTCTTTCTGTCCTGAAGCTCACCATCACTTTCAGAATCACTCTCCAATTCCTGCCTCCTTTTTTTAAGAGGTCCTCTATCTTTCATGTCATTTTTCTCTAAGTTTTTTGTAAGATCTTTCTTTTCATTTACAGCTAAACAGTCCTTAATGGAATTGCTGCTTATTTCAGGTGCTTGCACTGATCCCCTGTCCTTCTGCTGAATGGACAGAAGAAATTTATTTGATTGGCTTGAAAAGTGGGATCCACCACATTGATCCCAATTCTCCTCCTCTTCACGGTCATCTGTTAGGGAATCTGGTACTTGCCCTTGAATTCGGTCATACACAACTCCAGTTCCAGGAGGTCTACCTGCTGATCTTGGATCCCAGTAGCCATTACCTTGCCAGTAACTATGTGTCCCACCATACTGTTCTGCACTTTGCTGATACTTGTGTCCATCACAAGCTCCATAGCTGCTGTCAGGTTGCTGATATGTGGTAGTAGGCTTTTCTGCTTGAGAGAAGTCCCACCCTAAGTTTCTGAGCTCTTCTGATGAGTGAAAGCCATCAACTAGAGAGATCTCACAAGAGGAAGAAAAACTCAACTCCATTTTCCCCAGTCTACTATCTGGCCTGTGAGGGAAAGTAGTCTGTTGCCGAGACTTACTTGGAACATCTTCAAAATCATCAGAAGAATAAACTGGCAGTTCTTGTTGCCTAGAAGCTATTTTGACTTTTACTATTTCCTCTGAATTTGGATGACCCAGAGGGTCAGATTTCACATCTGTATGACTTGTACTATCAACCCCATCACTCTGAGGATGAACAATTTCAGGCAGGTGGTTATCCACTTGTTTTCTGCCAGACTGTGTAAAAGAAATTTCTGGGTTCTTCTCTGCTCCTTTATGAAGAAAGAACTTCTCAGTTTGAGGACAGGTTTTATTTGCCATAACTTCAAATTTTTCCTCATATGCATGTCTTCTTGACTCCAATCTCTCATCTTCCCAGTGGTCGGAACAGTGTCTGTAACTCTGACTGCTCCGAGAAGAACAAGGACTTGTTTCTTCCATAGGCAAGGTAGAATTCTTTGGCACAACCACAACAGACTGGAGACGGTTTCTTGGAATACTGCTATCATCAGAATCTGTATCTTCTGAATCACTTTCATCACTTGAACTTTCAGAAGATCCAGAATAATCTTCATGGATAGTAGACACAATTTCTGAGGCGTGGCCACTACTGTCACATTTTACGGTGTAAGTTACACCATCACTATCTTCCATGGTTAAATTCAAATCACAAGAAGAAAATACAACTTCTGAATCATCAGAAGTACGTGCATGTCTTCTTCCTCCTTCATCTAAAGAGATTTCTGATCTTCTTCTTCTATCAGGTAACCTGGAATTTCCTTCTTCTTGAGTCTCTTGCAAACACTTCTCAGACAGCCCATTATTATGCCTGTTTTCCCAGGAAGAAAATCCCCTTCTTGAATCAGGAAGGCCACTACCCACTTCTACTATTGTTTCTTCCCCTGTGTGTTTTAAAAACTCTGTGCTTGTTTTACTCATCAGCACAGCATCCAAAACTGGAGATGTGTTCTCTGCACACCGCAAGTGAGTTAAACTGTCCGCTTTTATTCCTGGTGGAAGACTCTGAAGAGATGAGGCAATACTGGAACTCCCTACAGGTTGGCATAAATCATCAAAATGATTAACAGAAGCTGAACTAGTGCTACCAACACTCTGCTTATATTCTTCACATCCAAACTTTGAGTTCTGATCTGTCAGATTTCTATTATCACATATAACTGTTTTTGATTCCAAATGAACATTCATAAAGCTACTGGAAGAAATCTTCGTAACTGAAGGCTCAATATTTTCAGCTTCAGAATGACACAAAGAAGGGTTGCTGCCATTTGAAGTATAGTATATATCTGAATCTTTGGTTTTGCAGCAAGAAACTCTCTTATCAACTGGCTCTTTAACTACTGTTTTGGAATAATCTATCACCATAACTGGCAATGTCACAAGTTTATCTTGGTGTGGTGACACTGGAGGTTCTGTTTCTCTAAATGGGCTTTCTGACTTACTATGCTGCATGCAAGTAGCATCCAAGTCTTTTTCTTTACATCTACTAATATTCTGAAATCCATTTGATGAAAGCATGCATGCTTTGATCAAAGGGGATACCTCTGATCCAGTCACACTATCATCAGAAGATATTAAAACAGTGTCAGTTTTAGAAGTGCAAAATGTTGCCAAATCAGATTCTGCTCCAGGAGATCCATTTATATTTAGTTCTATGGGATGATAAGTTCTTAATTGATCATGCTTCCCTTTAGACAAAGAGTCTAATTCCTTAATACTATCATGGCTATCATGTCCTATAAATTCAGACTTAAAAATAAGTGATTCATCTAGCTTTTTAAAAGTAGGTGAATCCTTTAACTGATTTGATGGTGATGGAGACCCGGTCTTTTCTCTTTCAGGAATTTTATTAATCATTCTTAATTCACTACCTTTTGAACAAGGAGTCTGTAAACTAAAAGAATGAGACTGTTTGATCCCCTCATTTAATTCTGTACAACAGAAAGAATTTTTAAATTTATCAGACTTGGGTATAGGTTTTGAAGGGGTAACTTTATAACGAGAAGCACTGTTATCATGCTTAGAATATGATGACCCCCGTCGGAATCCCAGATCATTAGAGGGAGAACAACACCTTTTCAAAACTTCATTTTCTGAAGTCCTTTTGGATTCTCTTTCTAGTTTTGAAGAATATTTTCCTCTTTTCTCTGTCTCTACGTAAGAGGACTCAGTTTTGCAGTCCCGATCAGATTTAGAATAGGATGATGATGTCCTTAGGTCTCTGTAAGAGGAGGAATGAGATGAGGTACGCCTTGAGTATGTCTTCTTATACTCATCTTCTGAGTCAGAACTCTCTCTTGCCCTGTTCTCTGTGTATGGCCGAGAATAGCGTGTCCTCTCTCGATAAGGGGAGTTCCTATGGTAGCGACGATCAGAATCGTAATAATGGGATCGTTCTGATCGAGAATAGGATAAACTAGTTCTAGAGCTTCTGTCAGATCTAGAACGAGACCTGCTCCGCCTTCGCTCTCTGTCTGATCTACATCGGGAAGATATATACCGAGTATCTCTTTCAAGTTTTGAGTAGCTAAAATATTTATCATCTCTCTCTGTTTTAGATCGTGAAGATTTCCCTAAATCCTCACTTTTCAAATGTGCTAAGCTCTTTTTTGAATCTCTTTCCTTTTCAACGCTTGCTGAAAATTTTAAATCATGTGACCTCTGACTTGAGGAAGTCCGTACAGAATCTTCATCAGATTCTGAACCAAGAAAGGTGCCCTCAGACTGTAAAGATTTCTTCTTAGAACCTGTTTTCTTAGAGCCTAGACTACTTCTAGAACTATCTGGAATTTCTTCTTCCTTCCCAATATGGGAATCTCCTTTTTGTGAGGGAATATTTGCTTGCTCATTCAAATTTTGAGTTATGTGTTCTTCTGAACTATTAGATACAGCATCCTGCTTAGTGTCCACTTCTAAAGATTCTGATACAACTGAAACTGGTGGTTCTTTCAGGGCTGTAACTGCTACATCTACTGGAGAGGGCACTGATGCTGTCATCAGAACTGTTACTGGTGCATGTGGCAAGGCCAATGGCTCTGTTACTGGTGCTGGTGGTGAGGGTGTTGTGGCTTGGGGAGGTGGAGGTGGTGGAGGTGGAGGTGGAGATGGGGGTGGTGAGTCGACAGTTGTTGATTCTGCTATAACTGCTGGTAATGGTACTGTGGAAGGAGGTGGAGATGTTACTGCTGTGGTAGCAGCCAGCAGTGGCCTGGATGTTACATGAAGTAGATGTTTTTTGAAATGAATTTTTCCCAATTCCACCCTTGATTTTGGTAGGGAAGATTCTTCTGTAGTAGATAAAGTATCTCCAATGTCCACTTTAATTTTAGGGGTCGAATCTGCTTGAAGAGGTATAGCCGGGGAGTTTGGAGTATCATTTTGCTTTTCATTTCCAAGTGCAGCCAGAAATCTATTCTGTAAAGTTTTCTTTGTAAGGCTGAAGCTGAATGACACCTTCTGTCGTCCCTGTTCCTCCAAATTAACTTTTGTCTTGGTGCCTTTGGGCAAAAATCGACTAGAAGCAACACCTTTGAACATTGGTCCTTTGATGAAACCTGTTTTCTGCACATTTTCAATCTTTGCCTATAAATGAACAAAACAAGCAGTTAATACTACAGCAAATAGCTACTTTCAAATGGCTGGCATCACAGTTTAAAATGTTTATCAGTTAGGGAAATGAGAAGTCCCTTTTAATGACAAATGAATGAATTCTACTAAGCTGCATAAGAATCTTTTTTTAATTCCTTATTATACAAAGTTTTTGAATACACTCAAAATTATAGAAAGCAGTATTAAAAAACCCTAAGTACTCACCCACCACTTCAACAGTACTAGTATTTTTCCATTCTTATTTCGCACATAAAAAAATTTATCCAGTCTTATAACTGTTTTCCAGATAGAATTTTTAATAAAAATAAAAACACTGATGTGCACTTTATGATACAAACAAAAGGATATGTGCAGAGAGGGCAAAAGGTAACATCACAGTACTGAAAAGTTTATTCTTGTGTTCTGTCTGGAGAAAAAAACACACCTGAAGTCATCAAAACCACTGTTTTCCTCGCATCACATAGAATTACTTGGGTGATTGGTAAAAATACAGATCTGCGATCCACACCCCAGGGAATCAACAGGTCTAAGGGTGAGGCAAGAAAGATTTTTATTTTGTAAACAAGCACCCAAAGCAATACTGATGGACTTCCCAGGTTTGGGAAACTGCGGTATAGAGCAGCTTTCTCACCTCGTCCATTTTACAGATGAGGTAACCAAATGAGGACCAGACCATCTGCCTTCCTGGAAAGTATTCTTCCCTGGCACACTGCTGTTATTTTCGCCTGGACCCCACAGACTCAGGCACTGCTGATTTATAGTCTGACACTACTATATAAACAACACTTACAAAGTATATATCTAAGAAAAAAACTACTCCCTCCATTATATGCCAAACCACCAAAGGCTTTAGAAGTTAAAAGTACAGCCCAGGTGTAGAGAAAACATCAGAAAAATCTACAGCAACAAATTCAAGTCTAAATTTAAGATGATACACTTGCAATCTGCAAGATTTTCTAATTGATGTTCTTTGGCTGTTTAAGAGAACTTTTCCCCTCCAACATGGTGAAATCTACAATCAGTTTTCAAAATTACACAGTAGCCATTCAAGAAGGAAAGTAAATGCTTTCACATATATTATCTTAGAATAGTAGTTTTCGAATACTTTAAGAAACAGAGTCCACCTTTCAAATTAACTCTTACATGGAAGCTCAATAAATAAAAACAAGTAAAAGCTGTCCCTAGAGCTTCCAGCTTCCTCTACCTTCCTTAAAGCTCTTGAAGCTCGAAGTTTAAAAATCATTTTCTTGAGATCACACAACATCCCTCACTGGAATAAATTACTGTAGACCCAAAAACAATATTAAGCAAAAAACATTACTTCATTTCACATTCAAAATAACAGTTAAACTTTGCATGTTTTCAGTTTTTACATGATCTCAAAAATGTATTCAGAGGTCAATTCCATAATCACTGAATAACTAAATTATACTTACTTACCTCATTTTCTTCCTCTCTATTGCCATTCAGCCAAGAAAGCATGCAAAAGAATAAAAAGAAATCATAAATACTTAGTACTGATTGAAATGAATGCTGTTTTGTTGTTGTTTTTATTACTAAATTTCAGGGTATCTGCTAGCTACAGGTTTATTCTATATGGACTGCCCACTCCTTCACAGCCTCAGTGACATCCAAGGCCACTTATTGAAGACAATGCCATGTACTGTGCTAGCTGCTGGAGATCAAAGGTGAATAAGGTAGAGTGCCTGTCCTTTAAGGAGCTTACAGTTTCCTGTAAGTTACAAAATGCAATTTTGTTACAAGAGTAATTCCAACATAATGGAGTAAATATAAGGATAAAAATATGTAATGTGTAGCAGCAAAGAGGAAGATAAGTAACTCAGCCTAGTGAGAGTTTAGGTACATCAAGGAAACCTTCCTAAAACAGATTAGAGTATGTTCACGGGGAGATTGTGGGCAAAGGCACAGAGAATGAAATATATAACGGTAAGTATAAGGAAACTATAAGTAGTTCAATAAGTCAGGTTTCTCATGAGGAGAAATATGTTTCATCTTATGGATTAGTGGTTCTCAATCTTTTTTGGTATCCATTCAACAATCTTTTTTGGTATCCATTCAACAACGCCTTTGCTGAATGCAAGGTATACACTCTGCTCTACAACAGTGTGTGGTTCTCTGAGCTAATGTTTTGTTGTTTTTTTTTTAAAAAAACAAAGGTAAACACACAGTGTCCTAAAGAATCAAAGCCAAAAGTCTGGTGTACACCAGTGCACCAAGGAATACTGAGAAACCATCTGCCTAGAGAAAGCGAAGCCACAAAAGGGACTTAGGCTAGGTTTTTATATTAACCAGGTCGCTCTGTAGGCTACAAGGCAAGAATGGAGTACAACAAACTATTTTATAGGAGCTGGTTGAATGGACACGGGAAATAAGGGGTAGAAAGGAGGAGTGTGCTGTCACAGTATGGGGAGAGCAATTAGGGTCACATAACAATGTATGTATAAATTTTTGTATGAGGAAGAAAAAAACAAAGAATGGAGTACAGCAAACTATTTTAAATGCCCCTTAAAACGAATGTACAAAAACTCTTTCCCCAAATACAGACCTGGCTTCATCATAATTCAGTTCACTCACCAGTGCCTACGGTCGGCATCCAGTACCAAGTGATGAAGGAAAAAGTCACCAATACATGGGTGAGATCTGAAGTAGCACCAAGGTTAAACACTCTCTTCTATTCCAAAATTAGTACAAATCTCAGATATAATCTTAGAATTACTGTATTGCACTAACTCTATGATGTACATTTTCCCCACATATAATACCTCTGAAATCAGGATACACTGTACTATCAATGGCATCATAATTTAATTGGCAGTTTTTTCCTTTCTTACTGGTTCATAAAATAATGGTAACCTTACAGCCTATGGCATATTAGATTTGATTTAAATTAGCACCATCTAAAATTTCTGAAGAATAGAAAGTTGCCAGAAAATGTCCAAGCATTCAGGGTAAGTATCATTCACATTTGTAATTTGGGGGGAGGAGGGAATAAAGGTCCATTTCAGAAATCAGAGATGGCATGACATTTCCCAGAACTTAATAATAAAATAAGATGTTTATAATAAAAGGAATATAAGCACAGAACAGAAAATCTGGAGGAAAATATCAAAGTTTTCTCATCATAAAAGCACTGATGGCAATACATGAATGAGACTGCACATTCTCCCAAAAATTTTGTGTGCATGTATGAGCACCTCACCCTATACCATAAACCAAGCTGGTGAGCAACCAAGGTGTTTAGATCACAGAAAAAGTACGAAATCATTAAACAGATGGAGGAGAGGGTGATCGCGAGAAAGAGATATATAGGCAAGTGAAGATATAGCTAAATTTCAAAATAAAGCAAGCATATCCTTTATGGCCTCAGTTGTTCTCTGACAACATTACTTGAAAGTTGGGAGAGGGAGGCAGGATAAAAGACTTAAAGAAAACTCAAGTATGGGGAACAGAAAATGAAGCAGATAGATAACTATATGGACTGTAATCCTCAATGCTGCCACCGAAAGTTGGACATTACCAACTTATAATGGAGCTCATCAGCACAGTTATTCTACTTCTGTTGACAGCATTAAGCAAGCTATCCAGAAGAAGTAACAGAGAAAACAGCTGGTGAGTTAAAATGTGAGGGACAAGAGGAATAGAAGGGTTGAGAGAACTGAAGGCATTGCTAAAGTGAAAATGACCGAGAAAGAAGAGAGGTTAGAAAAGTGGGTAAGGTGGAAGAATTGAAAATTATGGTCAGAGTAGTATTTTACAGTTGGGGTGCAATTCCAGGAGATGACAAGACCTGGGCGTGGCCATGGAGTAGACTGTTGCAGCAAAAAGGGACCAAGGCCTTTTTGAAGAGGTTAATGAAATTATGAGGCTACAATTACTAGCAACAATTACTAGCAGGAATCAGCCACAAATGTTTTCAGCAAAAAAACACCTATTTAAGTAAATAATATCAGGATAGATTCCCTGATCAAAGAAGACAGTTTCTGAAGGAAGGCTGATGGAAGAAGAGTATGGCAAGAGTATTAAGTCCCTTGTACCTCCTGCCATGAAAAATAAGGAAGTGTGGGAAAACAGACACTTAACACAAGATGTGTTGTTTTTTTCCTTTTGATAATCTACTAGAGAAGAACTATCAGAGGAATACAGCAGTCACTACACGAATACAGAGGAATACAGCAGTCACTACACGAATACAGAGGAATACAGCAGTCACACAAAAAAAGTATAACAGGCAGATTTGCAGCTTGCTAAAGAACTGCATTCAAAGAACGTAAATTAATCCATGCCAACGTGACGACATGTGGAAAAAGACTTGGTGAAGAGTTTGTCACAGCAAGCTCAAAGAACAGCATGACTATTAAAATCAACCAACCAATCAATCTCTCAGGGTAGGACACCAGAAGTAAGGCTTTCAAAGGGAGCCTGTTATGAGAGAGATTTGGCCATATTGAGAATATTCATAAATATCAACAAGTTGGAATCTGTTCTGGCTATCATGTCACATAGGAACTGGTTAAAGTTAAATGGAAGTGTCTTTATTTACCCTGGAAAAAAGAAGATTTAAGGACTATTGTGGTTGATTTCAAAATATCAGAAAGCTATCCTTATAAATTTTGTGCTATTCCAAAAGTAAGAACTGTGACTAGTAGATAGAAGTTACAGAATGACAGCTTTTTGGCTCATTTTAAGTTAAAATGTTTTTAATTCGTTTTTTCATTTTTATAATACAAACAGATATACAACAAAAATAGATTCCTCTTCTCACAAGCAATTAGGTTTGCACAGTCTTCCAAAAATTTTGTGTGTGTATTATGAGCATGTATATCTCTTTTTAAGGAGAAAACACAGACACAACACAGTGGAAAAATATCTTTCTGCATCTTATTTTTCTCTATGCAAAGTCTTGGAGATCACTCCATATCAGCATATATAGATGTAGTTCCAGTTATAGTTTTACCAGCATAATAGCTTTCCATGTTTTAAACTCATTGGTATTTTCATGTTCTGGGAAGTGTTTTTTCAGGTCCTTTGCCAATCACTTATCTATCAGGCTGCTGATCTTTCTTACTGATTTATAAAAACTAGATGTGAGGATCTACAACTGGAATGTGTCACCATACAGGATACTTAAGTTTCCTTGTTACCAGAAATATTTAAGAAGAACCTGAGTGGGAACTTACCTGAGACAGAGAGAATTTCTGTCCTAGATAAAAAGCTGTGAGGCCCTTGAAGGTCCCACTTCAGGTCTTCGATTCACTGAATTTCCTAAGTCACAACTCAAACAGCATTTGACTTTGTCTTGATCTTAATAAGGATTTTAATAAGACTTCAAAGATTCACTCCTACTTTATCTTTAAGAATTTCTTACTAAAACTCAAATACCTCTGAGACACAATACATACTTAAAGACATTGTTTCTCACATTTGAGTAATGTATGAGCCTCTTTTAAGGGGAGAAAAAAAATTCAGACACCCAAGAACAGATCCCAATTTAAGAAAACTGATTTAATAAACTAAAACTAGTCTATTTAAAGCTGGAGTATTTGGGAATTATGTGAGGTTTTTTTTTTTTTTTTGTTTGTTTGTTTTTTATTTCTATGTTTTTCACATTTGATTATCTTAAATTTAAAAGATAATTTTAAATTTTGAAATAATTTCAGACTTACATAATTCCCAACCCTTTAGAAAATGTGGACCCTTGGAGACCCTAACGCCTCAGTTTGAGAAACCCTACCTCTAGTCTTTCTAAATACTCTAGCAGGCACTGATCGTTCAAACAGAACAAGGGGATGCTGCGTGGTTTAAAGTCAGGAAAGGTGTGCGTCAGGGTTGTATCCTCTCACCATACTTATTCAATCTGTATGCTGAGCAAATAATCCGAGAAGCTGGACTATATGAAGAAGAATGCAACATCAGGATTAGAGGAAGACTCATTAACAACCTACGATATGCAGATGACACAACCTTGCTTGCTGAAAGTGAAGAGGACTTGAAGCACTTACCGATGAAGATCAAAGACCACAGCCTTCAGTATGGATTGCATCTCAACACAAAGAAAACAAAAATCCTCACAACTGGACAGACAAACAACATCATGATAAACAGGGAAAAGACGATAGTTGCCAAAGACTTCATTCTACTTCCATCCACAATCAACATCCATGGGAGCAGCAGTGAAGAAATCAAATGACATTTATTTCCACTGGGCAAATCTGCTGCAAAAGACCTCTTTAAAGTGTTAAAAAGCAAACATGTCACTTTGAGGACTAAGGTGCGCTTGACCCAAGCCATGGTACTTTCAATCACCTCATATGCACGTGAAAGGTGGACAATAAATAAGGAAGACCAAAGAAGAATTGACGCCTTTGAACTACGGTGTTGGCAAAGAATACTGAATATACCATGGACTGCCAGAAGAAAGAACAAATCTGTCTTGGAAGAAGTAACAGCTGGAATGCTCCTTGGAAGCGAGGATGGCAAGACTTCACCTTATGTACTTTGGACATGTTATCAGGAGGGACCAGTCCCTGGAGAAGGACATCATGCTTGGTAAATTAGAGAGTCACTGAAAAAGAGGAAGACCCCCAACAAGATGGACTGACACAGCAGCTGCAATGATGGGTTCAAGCATAACAACGATTGTGAGGATGGCACAGGACCTGGCAGTGTTTCATTCTGTTGTATATAGGATCGCTATGAGTCAGAATCAACTCGATGGCACCTAACTACAACAACAATAGGCATTAATAAAGGAGCCCTGTTTAAGAGGTTGGTTCCTAACCAAAAGTTGGAGCTCCAAAGGAGAAAAAACTTGGCAATGAATCAGAATCAACTCAGCAGCAACAACAGGCTCTGGTGAGAATAAGCTAGATAAAAACTAGGGCAATCTATAATGGAATACAAGATTACAGGGGCAAAGCGTATTATAAAGAAAAGAAAATGCAAAGACAAGAGAGGAGAATTGGTTGATAACAAAAGAAAGGAAGCCACCAATGACAAACTGAAGACTATTTCATAACACTGCTTTATAACAAATCCTAGCCCAGTTACACTCAAGTAATAAGTACTCTGAGCACTTTAGAAGAAAGGGTGCTTGCAGCACCATGCCTCAAGTAAGATAGAGTCATGAGGAAATACTGGTAGGGAAGCTTTCTCAAGAGTACTAAGTAATTATCTCCGCAGTTAGGAAAGAAGTGGAATTTCACAGCTCTAGCTAGCCACTGGCATCTCGCTCCCATTTTAGGTTTTAAATTCTTGACCTGATCCCCAGAAAGCACACATGAAAACTTCTGTTGTGGAAAAAAAATTCAGAAAGAATGGGCTGAAGTCATCCATGTTTTGACTTGTAGACATTTAAGCACCTATAAAATCATATACTGACAACTTAAAATGCCTCCGGTCTTCAATGATGGAAACATTCATCAGAGAAAAAGTCTTCATAACTAAAATTTTCACCACAAAATGTCACATCAACCTAGCTTACTACTTGAACTGTAGCCATACACATTTGCCAATCCCTTCTAAACAAAATGGAGCCCTGGTGATGCAGCAGTTAAGCATTCGGCTGCTAACCAAAAGGTTGGCAGTCTGAATCCACCAGCTGCTCCTTGGAAACCATATGGGGAAGTTCTACTCTGTCCCATAGGGTCATTCTGAGCTGGAATAGACTCCACCGCAACGAGTTTGGTTTTTTATTTTTATTTTTTCCCCTAAATAAAATGAGTTAACCCTCTGTAAGCCAGAGTTTCGGTGGGAAATGGGTGTCTGAGCCAACTGTCATGTGTGAGCTCAGTTTAAAGCCAAGGTAAAGACCACATCAGAAACTATCTTTCAATAACACCCAACCACACTGACTGCCCAATGACATATTTTACAAAGGAAAGACTGTTAACTATAACTCTCAGCTCTCACATCAAGCAAGGCTATTTGTTCAACAATTATTTGTTAAAGGTCTACCCCTCTGAAGGGCAGTGCTAGGTCTGTGAAGGCAAGATGTCAAGTTTACAGTCCCTATCCCACCAGGAATTTTACAGTTTACTTGAAGTAATATGTCATAGAGGTATACCAAGTAAGTACAAAACAAAGTAATAAGTAATAATTCCCATAGGTGAAAAAGTAGGAGATTTTCCTTTTTTCTTTTTTGGCTCAACCTAGTCTCACTTTCCTGATCTGCTTTCTCAAAGCACATATTCTTTAGTATATTCCTTTGCTTATTACGGTTAAAAAGTAAAACAGCAAAAGATCAAACTTTGAAGATACCTAGATAGGAATCCTATCTCTGCCATTTACTAACTCTGTCTATGGCTATGTCACTGAATTCCCTTTCCTACTCTCCCAGATGCCTATTTCATACAATCCACTCCCCTCTTTTTCCATCATCTCCCTGACCACTGTCAGTTGATGATCCCACCACTTGTATTCAGTCTCCTATCCTCCTGCCTTCTCAAGGACTTCCTTTTCCTATTTATTCCCTCTCCTCTATAGTCTTTCCCTCTCTGCTAGTTCACTCTCATTAGTCAGAGCTACCTCACCCTAAAAGGGGAGGGGAAGGATCACCAGTAACCAACATCTTAAAGCCGACAGTCAATTTATTGTCTTCATACTCTGCCATTCAGAACACTAAATACACTGATAGCTACTGTTCTGCTGCTGTTGCTTCTTTTTTTTTTTTTTAAACCATCCTTCTTGAAATACTTTCTTTTCTAAGCTTTCATGGACTACACTCCGGTTTTTCCTCCTACTGTTATCAGCTACTCCTCCTTAATCTTCTTTGTTGGCTCTTCCTACCTACTTCACACGTTGGAGTGCCCAAGCACTCAGTCCCTGCTTGGCTGTCTTCTCTCCTCCATCTATCCTATTTTCCACCTAAGTGATCTCATCAAGATTCATGACTTTAAGTACCATTTATACACTGGTGATTTCCATAATTCCAAACCCAACCTCTCTGAGCTTATTTATCCAGCTGCTCAATGGACATCTCCATCTGGATGTCTCATATTTATCTCAAATATAACACAGTCAAAATAGAACTAATGACTATCACCCACACACATATACACCAAATTCAGTCTTCCCCCAAGTCTTTCACATAGTGTTTTAAATAGTACTATCATCTATCCAACTGCTCAGACCAAAAACTCACTCACTCATTCTTTATTTTTCTCCCTCCACTCATAGCCCATGTCTAACCTATCAACAAAAGGACAACTTCTAAAACATACCCCAAATATGATCACTTCTCCTCTGCTATTAGTCCAAGCAACTGATCTCTCTCAGCTCCTAACATGTCTCATTACCACTACTTTTGTTCCCTAGAATCAATTTTTTAGGTAACAGCCAGATGATCTTTCAAACGCATAAATCAGAATACGCACATACCTGCTTACCTTAGTGGTAAGGCTTACCACTGCAATGGGAATAAAAATTTAATTCCTTACCACGACCTACAAGCCTCTTTGTGATCTGACCATACATACCACTTTCCTTCCTTCTCATTCACTAGGTTCCAGCCATACTAGCCTTCTTTCTGTCCCTCAAATGTTCCAAGCTCATTTCTGGCTGAGAGCCCTTTTACCTGCTATTCCTTTTTCTTAGGAATACTATTCCCCCTAGATCTTTGCCAGACCATCCCTTCTCAACAATCATGCTGTTGTTAGCTGCCGTTGAGTCAATTCCGATTCATAGCAACCCCATGTGACAGAGCAGAATGGTCCAATAGGGTTTTCTAGGCTGTAATCTTTACAAGGGCAGATAGCCGGGTCTTCTCTGCAGAGCTGTTGGGTGGGTTCAAACTGCCAACCTTTCAGTTAGCAGCCAAGCATTTAACCATTGTGCCATCAGAGCTCCTTCTCAAATGCTATCTCCTCTGAGATCCTCCATCAGGGCTCCTTCTCAAATGCTATCTCCTCTGATATCCCCCAGCATTCTATCTTATAGTACCTTATTTTATTCTTAGCATTTATCAATCTGGAGATTTTGTCTCCCACTAGAAAAAAAGCTCCTTTAGGGTAGAGATTTGGTCTATTTTGTTCACAGCTACATTTAAGTGCCAAAAACACTTCTTAGAACATAGGAGGTACTCAGTAAACATTTAAGTGACGTCATTCCCATTTTTCTATCTAGCTAAGCTTGATTTACACTACTCAAAAAGAATCTCAATAGTATGAGGGGACTCTTATAGATTAACAGAGATTTGAGATCTGGTAATCAAATGCTCATTTAGATCCTAATTAAAAAAAAAAAAAAAGAACAGCAACTGGGTACTAAAAAACATTAAGGATGTACTGTTAATTGTATTAGGTGTGATAATGGTATTGGTATTGTGGTTATGTTTTTTTTAAAGTCTTTATTTCTTGGAGATATAACTGCAGTATTTAAGAATGAAATGATTGAATATCTGGAAGGCTTTAAAATAGTCCAACAACAACAACAAAAACAGGGGGAAAGATAAAACTAGAATGGCAAACCGTTAATAAGTGTTGAAGCTGGATGAGTACATGGGAGGGAGGGGAAAGACGGTATTCATTATACTATTGTCTCAGCTTCTGTGAATGCTTGAAATTTTTCATAATAATAATTTTAAGAAGGCTGTTCAACTGCAGTGTGAAAGAGGATAACAAATTCCCAACAAGTATAAAGCATGAGGACAGATGATGTGTGCATAAGAAGCAAGCAGGAGGGTGGTCAGAAATATGCTAGGAAACTGTATGTGTCCCTGTTGCCATCAAATTACCCAGGCCTCCGCAAAGCCAGGGCCCATTCACCTGGTTGTGGCTGAGCATTAATCCCTTGATCCAAGCAGAAGTAATCACCAGGAGTCACTCACCTGATTTAGATTTTATTTTCATGGTTATAAGAATTTCACTTTCCAACAACAACATAAACAAAAAAATTTTTTAATTACAAATCTGTAACCACAGTGAATATTCTGCTATGATGGAAAGTATTTTCTACAAATTAACATCTGTCAAATAGCTTCAACAGGTAGTTCTATTTAGGGTCATTTAATCTGAAAAGACTCAAAGTGAGAAACTTAAAAAAAAAAAAAAGAACTCAGCAGAAGTACATATAGAACTATTTTATGGTCAGGAAGGAGAAAAATATTTAAATTCTGGAAATTTACATTCATTTTTCACCCATTTACCAGTCTTTCAGAATAAGGCATCACAGTGCTAATTTTTCATTTCCTAAAAATATCTTTTCCGTTTTTACAGTAAACAGGAAATCAAAATTTTATACATTGGTTGTCCAGATTAGAAACCTGATTCCAATTTCTACTTCCATACACCAAATTCCAGATAACAAAATTTTACCTAAAAGGAACTCAAAGCTGCAAGTATTGATATGTGGCCTACTGATCTTTTTAGTTTCTGTGAGTATATTCATATAAAGTGAGTCGACCTATAAAACAGAATTTTATCAGAACTGTCAACCCATGGTTTGCTTGTTTTTTTTATATTTCAAATGTGAAATTATATTATACTAGGATACAGGAAAATATAGTTGGTCCACAGGCCTAGCAGTCAAGTCCTGAGCCACTTAATCACACAGCGAAGTACCATCAATAGCTCACTAACCCATTGCCGTGGAGTCAATTTCAACTCATAGTGACCCTATAGGACAGAGCAGAATTGCCCATCGGATTTCCAAGGAGCAGCTGGTGGATTCAAACTGCTGACCCTTTGGTTAGCAGCTGAGCTCTTAACCACTGTGCCAGCAGGGCTCCCAACAGCTCACTAGAGGAAGCCAAATCTGATGCTCTATGACAAAGAACTATTAAAAGCTGACAAGGTATTTGTATACCTCAGAGAAACAACACAGGGTAAAGTGACAGAAGGACTATGTCTTGGAATTAACAAGGGTCAAACTAGGCAGCTGGTTTCTTGCTTGCATCTACACTGGTGAGAACGCTGAAAATGAAAGCTGGCAATATGTAAACACCATAACTTGTTGTTAGTGGTCAGTGGGTCAATTCAGACTCATTGCAACCCCATGTGTGCAGAGCAGAACTGCCCCATAGGATTTCCAAGGCTATACATCTTACAGAAACAGATTGCCGTATCTTTCTCCCTCAGAGCAGCTGGTGTGTTCAAACCACCGAACTTTCAGTTCGCAGCTGAGCGCTTTAATCACTGTGCCACCAGGGCTCCTTGGCACATAGCTAGCGCTCTATAAATTTTAATTACATATTTGTAAGATTCTTCGATCAACAACCGTCTTCACTATTAGAAAATAAGCTCCACAACAGCAAGGGCCTTACTCACCTTGCATATCCCCAGCGTCTTGGCATTGATTAGGCATACCGTAAATAATTTTGAATGAATTACAAATAGAGAAATGGAGGTAGACGAATGGAAGAGAGAGACTGAGGACAGTGACAAAGATATGGAGGTAGCCACAGAGAGAAAAAGGCAGTTAAGACTCAAGTGTGGTCTACAGGCCAGTGACAGTCTGATAACAGTTTGTTACTTACCCACAGTACAAAAATTGAGACTAAAGAGTTTAGAAACTTTTATTTGAAGAGGTCCCTGGGTGGCGCAAACTGTTTGCTCTCAGCTACTAACGTAAAGGTTGGCAGATTGAACTCACCCAGCGGCCCTGCAAAAGAAAGGCCTGGTGAACTGCTTCTGTACAGACTACAGTCAAAACACTATGAAACTGTTACTACTCTGTAACGCATGGGTCACCATGAGTCGGAATCGATTTGAAGGCAATGGGTATGCTTTTGGGCTTTTTTATAGTTATTTGACCTTGACCACTGATCATTGGGTTTATATTTTTTTAAGCTTTTTACTTTGAGATAATTATAAATTCACAGGAAGTTGCAAAAATAGCAGAGTCCATGTACCCTTCACCCAGCTACCACTCAATGGTGATATCTTTTATAGCTGTAGTACAATATCAAAACCAGGAATTCGACGTTATCATTAACTACAGATCTCATTCACCATTTTTTTAAACCTACATTCATATTTATTTGTGCATGTGCGTGAGTTCTATGTAATTTTACCTTCTGTATTGATTCATATAACTGCCACCACAATCAAGATACATAACTGCTCATCAGCGGGCTTATGTTTTAGATATGTAAATTTTTCACTTCACGTTTTCTAGTACAGGTATTCTCTTGACTTATGACATATTCAAGTTACGACAAACTGCACTTCCAACATCCCACTTTTTATTTTTTTCTTTTTACATCTTATCATTAGAAATATGTACTATATACATGTTGCAGCATGTAATTTGCTGATGTCATCATATCTGTAAATTTATTTGTAGTGCTTCCAACCTCCAAAGATAACTAAACTCAGATTTACAAAGATACTGAAAATAAAAGCCAATAATAATGAAAACTTTAAAAAAAAAAAAAAAGAAGTATTCAACTTATATCAGAACCAACTTATGATGGAGTCGTCGGAACAGAACCCGTCATAAGTTTGGGGCTACCTGTAATTCATTTTTATTGTTTATGTCACAAAAGTATCGGTCTGCAACAAATTTAAAATTAAGGAAGAAAAAAAAAGTATGGCTCTTCACTACAGATAGTTTGGGAAGCACTAAATTAGAACATGCACAAATTAGTTTTTATCCTATTTGAAACGCATGACTTCCTAAATAATTGATATTTGAATTTTATTTTTCTCTTATTAGGCAGTAAACCAAAAACCAAACCCTTTTCTGTCAGATCAATTCCAACTCGTGGTGACCCATGTGTTAAAGAGTGGAATTACTCCTTAGGGTTTTCTTCACTGTAATCTTTACAGAAGCAGATCACCAGGCCTTTTTTCATGGTGCCACTGGGTGGGTTCGAATTGTCAACCTTTAGGTTAGTAGGTTCAAACCCACCTAGTGGCAGAAACCCCGTGCATTATCAATTGAAGTAACTACAAACAGTCCCCACTTTTTATATGTCTGGGTTTTATTGCTGCCTCATAAAATTCTATTCTTAACTTCTCAGTCTTTTACCCATTGGACCTAACAGGCCACAGTAGACAAAAGACAAGTTTTCACTTCAAAACACAGCCTCCAGAAGCTTATTTCACCTCACAAAGTTCAGAAATGAATAAGTGGTATCAAATAATTTAATGTGGTCAATATTCATCCAAAAATCTTTCATAAAAAGGGTTACTTTTTTACCTTTCCAAATTCCTGAAAAGATGATAAAATGATTTCTTATCTGGAGCTCTGAGAAATTTTTCTATGTTTGGACCACATGTCATTTACTAAAACATTTTCTTTCAGCTCCTAACCCACCCTTTTTAAGCACTTGTTTGTGAAGATCTGATTAGGGCCCTGCAAATCATACTTCTCCTTTGGCACCAGTAGCAGGTGTTAGAGGGAGGCTGAAATGCTGAAAGAGAACGAACTTGCTCTTCCCTGTTGGTAACAGTTCTATGTGTAGTGATCTACCAATGTACTTCACTACAGCAAGAACAATCAGTTCTGGTTTCTACCTTTTTTTCCATAATCCTAGACTCAGTTTCAAGGCAACCCTCAGAATGACCAGCACCAGTTGGCCCAACACCCCCTCCTCAAAGGTCCTATCTCTAAAGGGCCCTACTCCAAGCTTCAAGGTTCTGGTAACCACACCCTCTTCCTTTTTTTCTCCCCAGGACGAGTAACTACTTCCTGCATTTCTATCTCTGTTACCTCAGTGTCCCCTTTTCATTTTTTCAGTTCTCCAAAACCCATCTAACCAGTTGTTTTCCTAACTGGACCCTGACTAATAACAGACTATGACAAACTATCTGAATGCTTAAAGTACTTTCTGTAAAAGTTTATAACAAAAGAGAAACATAAAACAGAATAAATTATTCAAACATACTCATCGTGCCACTCTAAAAAAGCATGAAACTGGGATGGTCTTGCTTTCCCGAAAACTCAACACATTTAAAAACTGTGCATAAGCAGTCTTGGAAATTATACTCTCAATGTGTGATTTTTCATCAGTGTTCCAGAACAGGTGTTGACAACCTTTTTCTATAAAGAACTGGATAATAAATATTTTAGGCTTTCCAGGCCATGCAGTCTCTGTCACAACTTTCAACTCTGCCTTGGTTGTGCAAAAGCACATGAACAAGCATGCCTATGTTCCAGTAATATGTTATGCAGACACAGAAATCTGCATTTCATATAACTTTCATGTGTCGCAAAATATTATTTCAATTTTTTTTCAACCATTTAAAAATGTAAAAATCATTCTTAGCTCTTGAGCTATATAAAAACAGGCAACAGGCTGGATTTGGCCCAGTGGCCCTAGTCTGTAGCTCCTGTTCTAGACTGTGCTTCTTACAAAATCAAAGTATTCATTCACTGCTTGGCTCAGAAAAAATTTGCTTTAGTAAACCTAGAGTTAAATTAATATAACACAACGAATCTGAAACCTCACTGAAGCAGAACAGTATTACCCTCCTCAAACTTTCTTTTATTGAAGACAAAAAATAAGATTAGCTAACACAAATTTACTTGAAATTTCAAAACACAACCTGGGTTCAATCCAAATGCATCCCAACCTAGACACCTTCTTTCTATCTCTACGCTACCACAAAATGAGCACTGCTTTCTAAATTAACCTTGAATCACTGCTAATTTCTGGATCAAAGAAACATTAAGTTAGGGTCTTAAATTAATGATGTTGAACCTGGAACAACTTAGGTTAAATCAATAATGGCCTATTTCCCGATCAATTCTTCAAACAGAAAAAACATCTACAGGCATCCAATCAAGTTACATACAAGTTTCTTATTTCAAAGGGGTTGTATCCTTTCACCTTGTCTATTCACCTTGTATACTAAACAAATAATCTGAGAAACTGTAGTATATGAAAAACAACACAGCATCAGGATTAGAGGAAGACATATTAACAAACCACAATATGCAGATAACATGACCTTGCTTGACAAAAATGACAATGCCTTGAAGCATTTACTGATGAGGGTCGAAGACTACAGCCTGCAGTGTGGATTACGCCTGAACGTGAAAACCCTCACAACTGGACTGATAAACAACATGATAAATGGAGAAAAAAATTGAAGTTGTCGATGACTTTATTCTACTTATACCAACAACAGAACCAGAAGTCAACAAATCAAACGTATTGCATGGAGCTCTGGTGGCGTAGCGTTAAGAGCTCAATCAGCTGCTAACTGAAAGGTTGGTGGTTCAAATCCACCAGCCACTCCACAGGAGAAAGATGTAGCAGTCCGCTTTTGTAAAGATCACAGCCAAGAAAACCCTATGGGGCAATTCTCCTCTGGCCTGTGGGGTTGCTAGGAGTCGGAATTGACTCGATGGCAATGGATTTGGTGTTTTTGTTTTGTTGTTGCTGTTTTTTGCATTGGGCAAATCTGCCGTAAAAGACCTCTTTAAAGCTTTAAAAAGCAAAGATGTCACTTTAATGCCTAAGGTGCATCTGACCCAAGCCATGGTCTTTTCAATCGCCAACATATACATGCAAAAGCTGGACAATGAAAAAGGAAGAAGAACTGACGCATTCGAATTGTGATGCTGGCAAAGAATACTGAATATACCGTGGACTGTTAGAAGAACAAATCAGTCTTAGAAGAAATACAACCAGAAAGCTCCTTAGAAGTGAGAATGACAAGACTTCAGCTGGCTTAATTTGGACAAGTGATCAGAAAAGACCAATTGCTAAGAAAGGACATGCTGTTTGGTAAAGTAAAGAAAGGGTTAGTGAAAACAAGGGAAACCCTCAATGAGATGGACTGACACAACAACCACAACAATGGACTCAAACATACCAACAATCATGAAGATGGCACAGGACTGGTGAACGTTTTGTTCTGTTACACATAAAGTCACCATGATCAGAGCCGACTCAATGGCAATTAAAAGCAACGAATGATTGTATAGCCTCTCCTGTTAATTCACGACTTTGATTTCCCTGGTACCAACTACAGGGAAGAATGTTTCTTTGGTGTGTTCTGCTCCCACAAATATGTTCATTATTGCTACTTGTGAACTCTGTCCATCTATCCCAAAACAATGAGTTAAAGTACTAAGAACACCCTTGAACTACGACTGCCCTATCACTTGGACACTGCATGCAGTGATAATAAGCCAAAAGTAGCATAACCAGCATTTTATGTGACAGGAGGAAGGCAGAGAATAAACATTACCTCTCTCAACAAAAAGCAAGCTGTCTACATATATAATTCTCCTAGTTTCCCTTAATACGTGGGATGGCAATAAACTAAAGTTTGAGTTTCACATGGGATTAAAAGTTACTGGAAACTCAGTTCAAAAGAAGTTAATAAGACTATTTAAGGTACTTGGCCAGAAAGAAGGGCAGATCCAGAGGGTCCACATATCCAGTGCACCTTTACTGAGGTGAAGTTCAGCCTCTAACCCTCCAGCATACATATTTGCAAAGACAGAGGAAAGAATCAACTAGGCAAGCCCCTATATCCTCCGAATTGAACTATGATAAGCACCTCAAGATTAATCTAAAGACCCCTAAGAAACCAAGTAACTAAAAATACAAAAATTCAATTGTTTAAGAATGGCAGCCACTCTAAATATTATTCCTTAATATTATTAAAAGTTAGTCTTTGACAAATTGGTGAATAAGAGGTTCTAGTACTGTCACTACAACAGCTAGTCAGCATAACCTGAACCTCTCTGCGTCACCTTTTCCTCTCTTATCTTGTAAAATGACAGGCACAAGCTCCCCTGCCGTTTAAAATCACAGCCATGGTAAATCAAAATGAGTGAGTTAAGAGAAAAAACAGTTGGGAACCACAGGAATAAGGAGTCCTTAGGTAAGGTAATAAGGCCTCCCGATAGTCTGTAGGTGGTACAAATGGAGAATGCTGTTCAACCAAAAGGTTGGAGGTTCGAGTTCACACAGGGGTGCCTCGAAAGAAAGGCCAGGCGATCTGCTTCAGAAAAATCAACCACTGAAAACCCTGTGGAGCACAGTTCTAATCTGACACACATGGGGTCACCATGAGTTGGAGTAGACTCGATGGCAATTTTTTTTTTTTTTTTAAAAACACTAGGCAGCCTTTTAAGCTGCTCAGCAATTTGTACTGGGCAGCAACTGCAGAGGAGTGTAGTTTAAACAGGCATAGGGACAATCTTCCCTCTGCACCCTGCCCCTTAATGTGGTCCTAGAGCATCCTCTACCATCTGCCTAGTCCCTCTTTTGCCTGGCTAACTTCCAGGAAAATACACAAGTACAAAACAATTTAAAAAGCTGGGGGGTGGGCGGGATTAGTCTACCACAAAACACAGTAAGGCATCCTACCTAACACAGAAATCATGTTCTCTCTCAGACTCACCACCATGAACTCCTTGATTTCTACCAGGACCAACAGAAGAAACAACAAGTGCTCTGAGCACCAAATCACTGCCATCAGCCAGCCCAACACGTATCACTCAATTCCTTGACTTCCCTCTGTCCTAATCTAATAGTTATTTAAGAATGTCTTATAATAGACATCAGCAATTATTAATACTGCTACTGGTAAGAGAGTATTCACTATATCAAGAAATTATAATAGTGATGTTTTCGTTGTCAGGTGCCGTCGAGTCGGTTCCAACTCACAGCGACCCTATGTACAACAGAACAAAACATTTCCTGGTCCCGTGTCATCCTCAATCATTGTTATGCTTGAGCCCATTGTTGCAGTCACTGTGTCAATCCATCTTGTTAAGGGTCTTCCTCTTTTTCACTGACCCTGTACTTCACCAAGCATGATGTCCTTCTCCAGGGACTGATCCCTCCTGATAATGTGTCCAAAGTACGTGAGACATAGTATCGCCATCCTTGCTTCTAAGGAGCACTGTGGTCATACCTCTTCCAAGACAGATTTGTTCGTTCTTTTGCCATGATCTATTCAAGATCGTTCGCCAACACCACAATTCAAAGGTGTCAATTCTTCAGTCTTCCTTATTCATTACCCAGCTTTTGCATGCATATGAGGTGACTGAAAACACCATGGCTTGGGTCAGGCAAACCTTAGTCTTCAAGGTGACATCTTTGCTTTTTAACACTTTAAAGAGGTCTTTTGCGGCAGATCTGCCCAATGCAATGTGTCGCTTCATTTCTTGACTGCTGCTTCCATGGATATTGACTCTGGATCCAAACAAAATGAAATCCTTCACAACTTCAATCTTTTCTCCGTTTATCATGATGTTGCTTATTGGTCCAGTTGTAAGGATTTTCGCTGACAACGATAGTTATAAAGAATCAGGTTAATTCAATCATTTACTAAG
Source organism: Dugong dugon (assembly GCA_030035585.1). Classification (NCBI taxonomy): domain Eukaryota; kingdom Metazoa; phylum Chordata; class Mammalia; order Sirenia; family Dugongidae; genus Dugong; species Dugong dugon. The sequence continues at coordinate 20,270,060 of CM057481.1, read as the reverse complement.
CATGTACTACTATGTACCCAGCTGCTAGTTACTGGGATTCTTCCATTTAAAAGAATAAGTCACTATAACACATTCATCATGATCCTTGCTTTTTCCAGTTCATTGAGATTACAAAATCCCTCAGGTTCTAGCAACAGAACCAAACAAGTCTAAATCATGTGAGAATGGATGAATACCAAGATAGGCAGAGTTCGGTGAAATTTTTGATGCTTTGTATTAATAACCACCCCGAGTATCTTAAAAGTTGAAGATTTAGGATGCCCTTTATCACCACTCCTATTTAATATTGTGCTGGAAGTTCTAGCTAGAGCAATAAGGCAAGAAAAAGAAATAAAGGGCATCCACATTGGTAATGAAGAAGTTAAACTGTCCCTGTTGGCAGATGATATGATACTGTACATAGAAAACCCTAAAGACTCCACGAGAAATCTACTGGAACTAATAGAAAGATTCAGCAGTGTAGCAGGATACAAGATAAACATTCAAAAATCAGTTGGATTCCTATACACCATAAGGAGAACGATGAAAAGGAGATCAGGAAAACAATACCACTTTCAATAGCCCCTAAAAAGATAAAATACTTAGGAATAAATCTGACCAGGGATGTAAAAGACCTATACAAAGAAAACTATAAAACACTACTGCATGAAACCCAAAGGGATCTACATAAATGGAAAAACATACCATGCTCATGGATACGCAGACTCAACATTGTGAAAATGGCAATTCTACCCAAAGCAATTTACAAATACAATGCAATCCCGATCCAAATACCAACAACATTCTTCAAAGAGATGGAAAAACTAATCATTCACTTTATATGGAAAGGGAAGAAGCCCCGAATAAGTAAAGCACTACTGAAGAAGAAGAATAAAGTTGGAGGACTCACACTATCTGACTTCAGAACAGCTACTGTAGTCAAAATAGCCTGGTACTGGTACAACGACAGATACATTGACCTATGGAACAGAATTGAGAACCCAGACGTAAATCCATCCACCTATGGTCACCTGATCTTCGACAAGGGCCCAAAGTCCATCAAATGGGGAAAAGACAGTCTTTTTAACAAATGGTGCTGGCAAAACTGGATATCCATCTGCAAAAAAATGAAACAGGACCCATACCTCACACCATATACAAAAACTACTTCAAAATGGATCAAAGACCTGAATACAAAGCCTAAAACTATAAAGTCCATAGAAGAAAAAACAGGACCAACACTTCAGGCCTTAATACGTGGCATTAACAGGATACAAACCATAACCATCAACACACAAAACCTAACAGATAAGCTAGATAACTGGGATCTTCTAAAACTCAAACACCTGTGCTCTTCAAAAGACTTCACCAAAAGAGTAAAAAGAGAACCTACAGACTGGGAAAAAATTTTTGGACAGTACAAGTCAGACAAAGGTCTAATCTCCATAATCTACAAGAAAATCCAACACCTCTACAACAAAAAGACAAATAATCCTATTAAAAAACAGGCAAAGGAAATGAACAGACACTTCACCAAAGAAGACATTCAAATGGCCAACAGACACATGAGGAAATGCTGGCGATCACTAGCCATTAGAGAAATGCAGATTAAAACCACAATGAGATACCATCTCACCCTGGCATTACTGGCACGAATCAAAAATACTGGAAATAACAAACGTTGGAGGGGCTGCGGGGAGATGGGAACTCTTATGCACTGCTGGTGGGAATGCAAAATGATACAACCATTTTGGAAAATGATATGGTGCTTCCTCAGAAAGCTAGAAATAAGACATACCATTCGATCCAGCAATCCCACTCCTAGGAACATATCCTAGAGAAATAAGAGTCGTCACTCGAACAGACGTATGTACCCCTATGTTCATGGCAGCATTGTTCACAATAGCAAAACGATGGAAACAACCGAGATGCCCATCAACAGATGAATGGATAAACAAACTATGGTACATACACACGATGGAGTACTATGCGACGAGAAAGAATAACGATGAATCTGTGAAGCATCTCATAACATGGATGAAACTGGAGGACATTATGCTGAGTGAAATAAGTCAATCACAAAAGAACAAATATTATATGAGACCTCTATTGTAAAAACCTATGAAAAAGTTCACACACAAAATGTAACAATCTTTGCTGGTTACCAGGGATGGGAGGGGTGGGGGGGAAATACTAAATAGGAAATAGATAAGTGGTATCTTGGGTGAAGGGTGAGACAGTACTCAATACAGGGGAAACTAGCACAACCTGTACAAGGAAAGGTCATGGAAGCCCCATAGACACATCCAAACTCCCTGAGGGACTGAATTGCTGGGCGGAGGGCTGTGGGGACCATGGTCTCGGGGAACATCTAGCTCAATTGGCATGACACAGCTTATAAAGACAATGCTCTACATTTTACCTTGGTGAGTAGTGTCTGGGGTCTTAAAAGTCTGTGAGCGGCCATCTAAGATACTCCACTGGTCTCATCCCTTCTGGAGCAAGGGAGAATGAAGAGAACAGGAAACAAGGAAAAGATTAGTCCAAAGGACTAATTGTCCACAGCTACCAAGGCCTCCACCGGACTGAGTCCAGTACAGCTAGATGGTGCCCGGCTACCACCACTGACTGCTCTGACCAGGGTCACAACAGAGCGTTCTGGACAGAGCTGGAGAAGGATGTACAGCATAATTCTAACTCACAAAAAAAAAAAGACCAGATTTACTGGCCTAAAGGAGACTGGAAAAACCTCAAGAGTATGGCCCCAGACACCCTTTCAGCTCAGTGGTGAAGCTACCTCCGAGGTTCACTGTTCAGCCTGGGAGTGGACAGCCCCAAAAAACCAAATGAGACTAACGAGGTACAGGAGTCCAGTGATAAGGGCCAGAAGGCAGAAGGGGACAAGGAAGCTGGTGATAGGGAACCCAAGGTTGAGTAAGGATATTGTTGATGTGTTATGAGATTGTTAACCATTGTCATAGGGCAACATTTGTAGTAACTGTTAAATGAGAAACTATTTTGTTCTGTAAGCCTTCATCTTAAGTACGAATAACAGCACAATTGGAAGAGCACAGTCAGTGTCACTGAACTGTGTATGTAGAAATTTTTGAAACGGTGTATCTTTGGCTATGTGTATTTTCACCAAAAAAAAAAAAAAAGGGGGGGGGGGGTTGAGAATTTAGAGGGTTAATATGTTGTGGAGTTGTTAACCAATGTCATAAAACAACATGTGTACTACTGTTTCATGAGAAACTATTTGTTCTGTAAGCCTTCACCTGAAGTACAATAAAATACATAAAAAAAAAAAAGTTGAAGATTTATAAAAATACACGTTCATACAAGTGTATCTTTAAAAATATGTATGTGAATTCAGTAATGTTGATGAAAATAAAAATGCTTAAGCAATGGGTACATTTCATAAAAGCATACAGCCAAAAACATTTTTCAGCAAGCATATATACACAGCTGAAAAACTATTTTTTCGCAGCTAGGCTCCATCTTCTACCCCCAGTTACATATCCTCTGACAACTTCGTATCTTCTCTAATAAGAAAGAAAGGTACTCAAAGGAAGATGACCATCAAGTATTTCTTGGTAGTCTCACTGTCAGGTACTCAACACATCTGAGCAATATTACAAATTGGGGAAATACTCTTTTTATATTTAACCACCACTGTTCAGAGTGTCCCCACACAAACTTCGGCCTCGTTCAGCAGTAACATTACTTCTTACAGAAATTGCTGTTAATCTGCCAAAAAAGACTACATAGGACAAACAGAAATAAACTCTAAACAAAATGGGATTCAAAGAAAACTATAATCAAAATCTTCAAAATACCATCATGAATAACCACATATAACTTGCTCATTTAGAAAGAAACATTTTCCACATAGCGAAAATGTCCTAAGGCCCTTTTAAACTGCTTAACATGACAACTAGACAACTTAAAAAAATAAAGCAACTTAATATAGTATATCCATACTATAGGAATACTGTCCAACTGTTAAAAAGGATGAATACATCTTGCATGCAAATGGAATATGCAGATGACAAGACAAAAAGCAGAATGATATGTGTAGTTGTATAACTCTACTTTTGTAAAAACTAAAGCAAAACAAAAGGAAAGGTCTGGAAAAGTATATACCAAATTATTAATAGTTACCTGTTGGATGTGGGATTTGTCGAGGTAGAAGGGGAAAGAGTCAGTAAGGAAGGATTTTTAATGTTTCCTCTAAACGTCTGTATTAGCTGACCCTTTTGCAATAAGCATTTATTATTTTGATAATTTTAAAAAGAAACAATTTTAAACACACTACTACACCTTGTTATTGAATTTATACTATCACATTTATGGTTAGTACATAGAGACAATAGAAAAGTACATCCAAAATGTGAATTTAAAGTTATCCTCAGAGATTAAGGAAGAAAAGAAAACTAAGACACACGATAATTAAATGCAATGTCTGACCCTAGGAAAAAAGGGCAGTACTGGGACAAGTGGCAAAATTTAAATATAAACTGTGTATCAGCTAACAGTATTGCTATAAACGTTAAATTGCCTGAATTTGATTACTGTACCATGGTTATCTAAGAAAATGTACTTGTTCTTGGGTAATACTATGAAATATTTAAGGGTGAAATGTCATATCTGCAACTTACTCTCAAATGGTTCAGTCAAAAATAAAAGAAAATAGGTATACACTTAAATGCGGAGCCCTGGTGGCACAGGAGTTAAGAGTTCGGCTGCTAACCAAAAGGTTGGCACTTGAATCTACCAGCTGCTCCTTGGAAACCCTATGGGGCAGTTCTACTCAGTCCTATAGTGTCATTATGAGTTGGAATCGACACCACACAACAACAAATGACTATACTAGCTTCTAAGCAAAAATTGATGGTGCTCAGGGAACAAAATGTAATATTAGGGTTAAGAGAAAATATTACAAATATCTGTTAAAGAATAAATCATGATGCATGTTTTTAAAAAATTTTTTAAAGGGAACAGATTATATTAATGGGTCACTACAGTAAAAGTAGCAGAGACGATTTGGGAGCACCAAGTCCCACGAAGAAAACTGGAAAAGCATAATGACAGATAGATAGACAGACAATCTTATACAAAGCATGACTTTACAATTTGAGATATTTCTTATGAAAACATGACTGTACCAAAAGTTGCTTGATGCCTTTTAAAAGACATAATGTGTCACAATGGAATACTACACAACAACAAGGAACAACGATGAATCTGCGAAACATCTCACAACAGGGATGAATCTGGAGGGCACTATGCTGAGTGAAATAAGTCAATCACAAAAGGACAAATATTGTATGAGACCAGTATCATAAAAACTCATGAAAAGGTTTACACACAGAAACAATATTTGATGGTTACCAGGGAGAGGAGGGGTGGGGAGAGAAAAACACTAACAAGACAATAGATAAGTGGTAACTTTGGTGAAGGGTAAGACAGTACACAGTAATGAGGAAGTCAACACAACATGACCAAGGCAAAGTCATGGAAGCTTCACAGACACATCCAAACTCCCTGAGGAACCGAATTACTGGGCTGAGGGCTGGGTACTATGGTCTCGGGACATCTAACTCAAGTGACATGTTGTTGTTGTTAGGTGCCATCAAGTCGGTTCCGACTCATAGCAACCCTATGTACAACAGAATGAAACGCTGACCGGTCCTGTACCAACTTCACAATGGTTATGATGCTTGAGCCTATTGCTGCAGCCATTGTTAGTCCAACTCACTGAGGGTCTTCCTCTTTTCGCTGACCCTCTACCAAGCATGATGTCCCTCTCCAGGTAGTAGTCTTTCCTGGTAACAAAGTATGTGAGACAAAGTCTCCCCATCTTCACTTCTAATTGGCATGGCATAGTTTACAAAGAAAATGTTCCACATCCTACTTTGATGAGTAGTGTCTGGGGTCTTAAAAGCTTTTGAGCAGCCATCTAAGATACCCCACTGGTCCCACATCATCTGGAGCAAGGGAGAATGAAGAAAACCAAAGACACAAGAGGAAGATTAGCCCAAAGGACTAATGGATCACAACTATCACAGCCTCCACCAGGCTGAGTCCAGCACAACTAGATGGTGCCTGGCTACCACCACCGACTGCTCTGACAGGGACCGCAATAGAGGGACCCGGACAGAGCTGGAGAAAAATGTAGAACAGAATTCTAACTCACAAAAAAAAGACCAGACTTACTGCTCTGACAGAGACTGAAGAAACTCTGAGAGTATAACCCCCAGACACCCTTTTAACTCAGTACTGAAGTCACTCCTGAGGTTCACCCTTCAGCCGAAGATTAGACAGGCCCATAAAACAAAATGCCAAGGACGGGGGTGGGGGGCGGGGGGAAACGACAGGAAAGCTGGTAATGGGGAAGCCAAGGTCAAGAAGGGAAGAGTACTGACATGTCAATGAGGTTGGCAACCAATGTCACAAAACAGTATGTATATCGTTTAATGAGCAACTACTTTGCTCTGTAAGCCTTCATCTAAAGTACAATAAATATATACATACAATAAAAAAGTAATAATAAAAGACATGTGTCAGTAAAATGAGAACTGTTCACCTGAAATCTAGAAAAGACAACAGAAAAGAGACATGAATTATGAAGTATACCCAATCATGAGCAGTGGGATAGTTCATCAGGCTTCCTATGCTCACCAGGAAACTCTATGAATACTAATTTGGTCTCTCCTGTACCTCAGTAGCCCAAAGAGTGTACTCTGGCCTATGGAACCATATCTCAATCACTACAAAGCTATCTCTCTCATAAAATAACAAAAAGTCTGATTCATGACTGGTTACAAAGCTACTAAAGGTCCAGACTATATATGGAATCTGGAGACATTATGATATTTTTTCTCAGATGGCTTCCTATGGCATATTTATCCCTATTCTAGGGAGAATTATGAAAGTGTGACTATCCTCACTGCTTTATATTTTACTTGAACACGGTGAAATATTTTTTCCCAGCTAATAAACTTTATTTTTGCCGAATCCACCATGTTTGCACATCACTGTGCCTTGTGAGTACCGTTCTTTTTAGCTGTATCTTTCCATCCAAAACTAATAATAAAAAAGCTAATACTGTCCTAATTCTTAAATCCTCATAAAACCCTCTGCAGAAAATACTATGCCCTCCATTTTATAGATTACAAAAGAAGCCAAGTATATTGAATAACAACAACAAAAAAAAAGTAGGTGATATAATAATACACGTGTTGCTTCATGATCTAGTGGTGGGCCTCATATCTACTATAATTTCAATGTAATGACGAACATAAACACTATTTTGAGATCTCTACAACAATCATAATGGATTATAAAAATATCTGTGATTTCTACTGGTGATAAAATCACAGGTACTGCTAATATTAGCATAGTTTGTGGTTTACATTAGTAATTGAAAGAAATGCTAATTTCCAGTTACAGGTTATTGAAGATAAAGAGGTAACATTCCCCATAAGTTCACAGATGTCATCCATATTAAGAACCCTACCCATTAAACTTGTTGTCACTGAGTTGATTCCGACTCAAAGCAACCCTCCTGGACAGAGGAGAACTGCCCCACAGGGTTTCCAAGGCTGTAATTTTTATGGAAGCAGACGGCCACATCTTTCTCCCATAAAGCAGCAGGAGGGTTCAAACTGCTGACCTTTCAGTTAGCAGCCAAGCACTTAACCACTGCACCACCAGCGCTCCTAAGAACCCTGTACTGCACACTAAAACAATCCTCTTAACACCGGGATTTAAAATGACCAATCCTTAGTCCTTCCCTCTTTCTACATTGGATGCCCTTGGTGATCTAATTCAGTCTCATGGCTTTGAATACTACCTAGGTTAATGAGTACACAATTTATATCCAATGTAGACACTTCCCCTGAACTCCAGACTTGTATATCAATTCAACTTGAATGTCTAACAGGCATCTCAAACTTACTAAGTCTCCCTGAGACCAGAACTAGATGGAGCCCGGATACTGCCATTGACCATTCTGAGCAGGGTCACAATAGTCGATCCCAGATAGAATGAGAGAAAAATACGGTACAGAATTGGAATTCTTTTTCTTTTTTTTTTCCCTAAAAAAAAAGGCCAGACAAACTGGAACAGTAGAAAATAGAGCATCCCCTGAGACCATCGCCGAGACACTCTTTAAACCTAGAAGCGAGCCTATCCCCTGAGATCACCTTTTAGCAAAATAGCAGAGTGGCACGCAAAACAAAGGATATTACCTATAAGATAAGTGCCCTACTTAAAAACCATCAGTATGAGACCAAAAGGTCAACAATTTCTCAAAAGCAAAGATGAGAAGATAAGGGGGCAGGGAAACTAGAGTACTGGAAAGGGAACAAACAGAACACAGTTAAAGAGAATGTTGACACATTGTGATAAATGTAACTAATGTCACTGAATAATTTGTATGGAAATTTTCAGATGGGGACCTAACTTTTGTAAACTTTCACCAAAAACTCAGTATTATTTTTTTTAAAAAATGGGCAAAGTACTTCAACAGACATCTCACCAAAGAGGATATTCAAATGGCCAACGAGCACGAGCACATGTCATTAGCCATTAAGGAGATGCAAATCAAAACCACAATGATATACTGCCTCACCCCCATGAAGGGCAATGATCACAAAAACAGAAAACAGGTGTTAGTGAAGTTGTGGAGAAACGGGAAATCCTCACTCATCGCTAGTAGGAATGTAAAATGGTACAGCCACTGTGGAAAAAAGTTTGGTGGTTCCTCAAAAAGTTGAACACAGAACTACCATATGACCCAGCAATCCCAATCCTAGGTATGTATCAAGAAGTGAGAGCAGGAACGCAAACAGAAACCTGTATATCAATGTTCATCACAAGACTTTTCACAATAGCCAAAAGGTGGAAACAACTGAAATGTCCATCAACAGATGAATGGGCAAACAAAATGTGGTACATACACCCAATGAGATATTACTCAGCCATAAAGAGAAATGAAGTCCTGATGCATGCCACTACATGGATAAACCTTGAAAACATTATGCTGAGCGAAATAAGTCAGTTGCAACAGAGCAAATACCATATGATCTTACTTATATGAAATAAGCAAATATGTAGAAACCAAATATGTACCCCCTACCAAGAGGTAGGAGGAAAACGGTTGTGGAAGGTTTTGCTTAGGGGATAGTGAGTTTATGTTAATAGTGGTGGAATGATTTAGAAAAGGATATTGAGAATGGCTGCAGAAGTTGAAGGATGTAATCAATGTCACTGAATTACACGTGTAGAAACTGAATTGGCAAATGTGTGTATTTTCACAATTAAAAAAAACAAACACATACATACACACACACACAAAACTTACTAAATCTAAAACTGAACTCCTATCCCCGAAACCTGTTCTTCCCAGTCATCCCCATCTCTGTCGATGGCAATTCCAATCTTTCCACCAAAAACCTTGGAATCATCCTTGACTCTTCTCTCACACCACACAACAAATCATATTGATTTGATCTTCAAAATATATCCAGAATCCAATTATTTCTTACCACCTCCTCTGTCACCATACTGGTACAAGTTACTAGCACCTCTCTCCTGGATTACTAGCCTCCTCAGACGTCTCCGTTTCCACTGTTGTTCTCCTCTGCAATCAGAATGATCCTTCTGAAGCTGAAAGCAGATCACTTAAGTCACTCCCCTACTCAAAACTCCTGGCATAGTCCTAACAATAGCTCTGCAAAATCTGTCCCCCCACCCCCGACCATTACCCCTCTGACTCAATTTTCTATTACTCTTTCTTGCTCTTTCTATTCTAGCCATACTGGGAAAAACCCACAGGTATGCCTAAGGGCCTTGGTACTAGCTGTTCCTTCTGCTTGGAAATTTTTCCCCTAGATAACTCTCTCCCCTATAAGGCTACATAAACATCACCCTCTCAAGGAGGCTCATCCAGTCTACCCCACCTTATTAAACTGCAACCCCTCCCCCAGCAATTCGGGATCCCCCTTACTCTGCTCCATTTTCCATAGCACTTACCTTTGAACATTCTATATAAATTATTGTTTATCGCCCCTCACTAGGGCATAAGCTCCACAAGGGCTAAATTTTTGTGTGTGTGTGGTATACCCGATCATCCCTAATGTGCCTCTGTTTGGTACACAACAGACATGCATATGTTCAAAAAATAGTACCTCTATCACTGTAATGTACTTGCCTGTCTCCCTCATTAGGAGAGTTCCTTGAAGACTCTGACTGCATCTAATTGGCAGTGTCCTCAACACCTGGCCCTAGGTCTGACTGATCACCAAAACCAAACCCACTGCTGTTGTCAAGTAGATTACAACTCATAGCAACCCTATAAGAACTGCCCCATAGGGTTTCCAAGGCTGTAAATCTTTACAGAAGCAAACTGCCACATCTTTATCCCACAGTGCGCTGTCAGTTCAAATCACTGACTTTTCGGTTAGCAACTGAGCCCTTTAACCACCGCACCATCAAGGCTCCTTGTCTGATAGCGGGCACCTAATGCACAGAGACTCAGCTGATTACAGTCACTTTCACCTGAAACACAATGGCCTGCCTATGCTACAGAAAAAAATCGGGTCCTACAGCTGTGTTTGATTAAAGAGTGAGTACAACACAAATACAGAACCTTGACCCCCAACTGTTACTTCACTCAAAATAAATTTACATTTTGTGCCTCAATTTCTTCATATGTCTAACAACCAGTTAAAAGCATCTAAAGTCTAAAAAGGGCACTTGGTCACTCCCTCCCTCTGCCATGACACCCTATCAAGCCTACCTTATCTTTTCATGCTTGACTTAAATCCTACCTCTTAAGTTTTTCCCTGATGATCCCAGACAGAAGGACTTATCACATGCCACCCTCTGTGCCAAGTGCTTTTCATGCATTATCTCATTTAATCCTTCCCAAAGTCCTATGAAGGGTGCTACCATTATGATGTCTACCTCAAAGATGAGAAGACCCAAGCTCAGAGATATGAAGTTATTTGCTCAAGTGTTCAAATCCAGGTATGTCTGACTCTGAAACGCAAGTTCTTAACCCTAAACTATACTGCCTCTCTCTCCAGAGCAGTATAAACACTACTACTAACTTAGCTTACATACTGCCTCATCAGGTTAGCTGTCACTTCACTTTTCCAGGCTTCAGTTTCCTCATCTGTGAAACAGCTGATATTATCCAGGATGCCTACAAAAATTCCTTCCAGTTTTTACAGTATTATGACAGAAAATGTTTTATAATTCTTTATATATGACATGCAAATTAATACATGGGAAAAATATATATATATACCGGAACTTACTTAGTCACTGTTAGAAATCTGAAGCAGTACAGAGAGTAAAGCAGTAAAAATAAAAAATCCAAGACCTTGTGTAAAGCAATAAAACATTCTTGATTCCTTCCCTAGTTGTGTCCACCAAAGATGCACTTCTGAGTCCATTTTCCCACATATTATGAAAAATTAAGGGTTGCCCCCCAAGAAGTGTAAGCATGCGATACTTAAAGCTTCTGCACCTCATGAATAAACTGGCAAAATGAATTGAATATAAGGCACTTGGCCCATTCAGGGGCTAGTGTTACTTTGTACACGATAAGTACTCAGTGTTTATTGAATCATGATACAGAATTTCTGTTGTTGTTGTTGCTGTTGAGGTTTTTCAGTCTCAAACCAAAACCTGTAAAATATGAGTTTGTAAATGATTGTGCAGTAAATCAAAATAATCTAATTGAGGTAAGTTTAACTACCTTAGGCAAGAAACTATGAAAGAATAAAGCCATGCTGAGTCAACTATTGCAAATAAGAGCTGGGTTTTCTTTTAGATAGAATGATTATTTTTGTGTGTGCAAAGATCAACACCCCAACAGAATCCTTTTGTGTTGCAATCAAACTTAAAAACCATCAAGTAAAATCCAGACATTTTTGGACCAAGGTGAAAAGACTTGGCAAGGAGCAAGGGGTTCAAAAATTTAGTCATATCTAAAATGTGTCAAAAGAGCAAAGCTCTTGGAATCGTTCTGGTCATCAAGTGACAGTTTCATTTGAATCCTCTGTCAACAGTTAAGTTTGATACGAATCCTATATGCCTAGGTCTAGACTTCAACACCAGCACATGGAGTTTAAGAATGGCTTTCTAAAACAATGGTCTTGGGAGGGCGTAAGGTAAGAAGTGACTTCAGGCTCCGGAGTGCAAACTCCTGAGGTATGCAGTACAGTAGCAGATACAGCACTCAACAAAAATGCAGAAATAACCTGGACTGGAAAAACAGTACCGGGAAAAACTATTACTTCAGTTTTCTAGAACACTGTCTCCTTAGAGAATCCTCAAAAGATTCTTAGTTTTTAACTAAGTCTTCACAAGGGTAGAAAGTCATCCGTTTACGGTAAAAGGTTCCTGTTACCAAGGAAGCAGAGTGTCCGAAAGTGTACATGCAAATCCCATGTCTGGAGGAGAATGTATGTCCCTCCGAAGGCTTTCGTTTTCGAGTAGAGAAACAAACCTGGTGTCACCTCAACATCAGAGCCACACGAACCTCGCCACCATTACAAAACCGAAGTGCCAAAGGTGCAGAATCTGAAGCTGGAAGCACTAATAGGCTGGGATCGAGTTCCCAGGAGGAAAAATCAACCCCGAGAGCAGAGCGCGGGTCCCTCCGCGGCCCAGAGCCAGGCGACGCCCGCGAGGCCCTTCCGGTACCAGCTGCCGCCGCTGGGCGCCCAAGCGACGGGCCGGGTTTCCACCCGAGCCCGGGGATTCGCGGCCTACCGTCGCCGGCCCCATCTCGCCGGACTCGGCGCCGGTAGCTCCTCTGACACAGCCCCTTTGCCCCCAGCGGGGCCTGCGCGGACCGTGGAGGTAGCTGACCCTCGGGCTGGCCAGGTCGGTGCGAACGCGGCGGCGGCAACGGAGGCCGTGGCTGCCCCTCCCCCACCCGCCCGGCCCAACCGCCGCTGCGACGCGAGCAGCGGCGCCAATGCTGGGCCCAACCGCCGGCGGGCCGGAGCAAGGCAGCCGGAGGCGACGACGCGGGCCTGCTGCCCCGCCAGCCGCGCGAGGCCGCCCCCGGCCTGTTATTCCTCGCGCCGCCCTCGGCCGGGGCTGCTGAGGCCGAAGGTAGCGGGAGGCCACGGAGCTGATACTTACTCAGGGGTCGGGTGCTCGGGGTCATAGAAATCCCCCATCTTCGGAGCCGGCTGCGACGGCAGCTGCTTCATCGGGAGCGACTGCAGGCGGCGACGCGAGCCCCCTCCCCGCGGCAGGGCGACGCGGGGGAGGGGAGGGGAGGAGGCCGCTGGTCCGACCGCGGCGGCGGCGGCGGCGGCGGCAGGGGCTACCCGCGTCGCCGCTAGCTTGCTTGCTCCCTCCCTCCGGCGCCCGCCCGCCTCTCTCTCCCTTACACAAGGAGCGACGCTCACCCCGCCCGCCCGAGGGCCGCCCAGGCCCGGCCCCTTAAAGAGACAAGCACAGTCCACCCGCCCGCCGCCAGTCGGCGCGCCCCCACCTGCAAGCGGAACCCAGGCAGAGGCAGGCAGGCAGGCAGGCGGGCGGGCGGGAGGGGCGGGGAGCAGCCAGGCCCGGCCCAGCTTGAGGTTTCCCAGAATATAAACCTGGGTCGGCTCCCGGCGCTCGGGTTGAGTTGTACTTCTTCTTCTGGGTCCTAAGGGGCGGTACCAAGACCCTGCCCCTCCGGCCTGCTGAGGCGTCCGAGGGGGGAGGCGTGACTCGGCCCGCCCGCTCTGGGGTTGTTTGCAGGCGACGCCAGGGCAACGGCCCAAGCCCGCCGGGACACTAGCCTTCCTGACCTATAGTCCCGGAGGACCTGCCCGCCCGGAGTCCCGGATTTGCGCGGCGGCTCCGAGTGCCCTCCACCCGGGCCTCCGGCCTCTGAGGTAAAGCGGCCGCCACTCCTCACGTGCCTCTCACCCCTCTTGCCCCTCTCTTAATTTGTCCTTCTCGCACTCTCCCCCTTGCCTCTGCATCTCGCCTCCTCAGTAAGTATGAAAACGGAGCTGGGGCCCGGGATTCGCTCTGAGGCTGAGCTCCTGGGACGCCCCCTTCTCGCAGGGCCTTCTGCCCCCACCCAACGCGGCCCTCCACCTCGGGGCTGTATCTCCCTACCCCAAAAAATCGGGAAGGCTACAGCTCCCGTCGTCTGCATGGAGGAAGTATCCTGGAATAAGGTTATTAATTAATCACTTTCCTGCAAAACTGACAAGGTGAGATTAAGCAGGATAACTTGAAAAGGCTGACGATTTTTAGTTCTTTTTGAAAGGAGAAACGGGTGCATAAAGCCATTAGCTAAATTTTCATGATATTGAAGAGTTTATGGCAGTTGATCATTTTGAAATTGGGAGTTAATAGGGACAGATTAAATTGTGTCCCCCAAAATATGTGTTGAAATCCTAACGCCTGTGCCTGTAAATATGACTTGTTTGGAAATAGGCGTTTTCTTTTTTTATATTAATGAAGTCATACCAGAGTAGGGTGGGTACTAAACCTAATCATTTCTGAGTTGTGAAAAGAGCAGAAGTGACACAGAGTCACAAGGAGGGGGAAGACAGGTTCCATATGAGAAAACCCAAAGATTTCTAGCAGACACTAGAACTAGGAGACAGGCTCTTGGAAGGAATCAATGTGGCAGAGACCCTGATTTGGAGTTTTAGCCTCCAGAAATGTGAGAAAATAAATTCCTGCTTTTTAAAGCCACCCGTCTGTGTTATTTTTGGTTACAGCAGCACTAGGTAGCTGAGACAGAATTTGGTACCAGAGAATGGGGGATATTGCTCTAACAAATACCTAAAACGTGGAAGTGGTTTTGGAATTGGGTAATGAGTAGAGGCTGGTGAAATTTTGATGTACTTGACAGGTCTAGATTGCCTTGAAGAGACTGCTGGTAGAATTATGGACATCAACAATTATTTTAATCAGGGCCCAGAAAGAATTGACAGCTGTGGGGAAAGCTATCACCATGAACAGATGTTGCTAGAAATGTGGATGTTTAAATGTGCTTCTGATGAGGTTTTAAATGGACGCGATGAACATGTTATTGGACACTGAAGGAAAAGTGTTGTTATAAAGTGGCAAAGAACTTATCTGAATTGCATTGGAAGTTTTTGTGGAAGGTAGAACTTGTAAGTAATGAACCTGAATATTGAGCTAAGGTGATTTCTAAACAGGATCTTAAAGGGGTGATGTGGTTTCTCCTTGCTGCTTATAGTAAAACGTGGTAGGAAAGAGATTTATAAATGAACTGTGCAAAAAGAAACCAGAACTTAAAGATTTGGAAAATTCTGTTGTAAAAACTAAGCGTATCCTGGAACTGACACCAAGGATGTGGCTACACGATCTTTTACTAAAGAGATTAGGCCTGTGACTGATGGATCTAACCAACCACCCCAGCAGAAACCCTGTCAGCTTAGGCTGAAAAGGAGAGAGAGAGGACAAAAAGAAGGAAAGCTGTCTGCCTCCTGGAATTCTACAGGCAGGAAATAGGCCAGTGGAGCTAATTAGTTGCAAACATTTGTTGTCCTCCAATAAGAGAAAGGGCCATCCTGGGAACAGTTTAGAGACCAGCTGAACTGTTAGAGGGAGCATGGGGGATGGGGAGAGAGGAGGCAGGACCTCCACTTCCTCTAGGTTTCAAAGGGTGGGGCTGCCACCTAGGTTTCAGAGTGGGGTTCACCGCTGCGTTGGTTCCTGAGGGTGGAAATGCCATTCTGGTAGGCCACAATTGAGGAATGGAGCTGCTGTGCCAGTGAGCCAAGAAAACCAGGCTGCCTAGGGCCGAGAGGTGGGGTTAGCAATCAGGTGAATCAGGAGAATGGGACCATCCAGAGCCAAGAGGGCAGGTCACTGTCCCTGTAGGCCTGGAAGGTGGGACTGATGCCCAGGGCTGAGGGACCTATGACCAGGATTTGGGGAGTGTGGCCAATGTCCAGAGGGCAGGGGCATTGCTCAGATGTGCCTGGAGAACAGGATTATTTTCAAGCCTTGAGAGCTAATGAGATTT
Organism: Dugong dugon; assembly: GCA_030035585.1. Lineage (NCBI taxonomy): Eukaryota > Metazoa > Chordata > Mammalia > Sirenia > Dugongidae > Dugong > Dugong dugon. The sequence continues at coordinate 20,254,048 of CM057481.1, read as the reverse complement.
ACTCTGCTGTGTTTTGGACTTCCTTGTTACCCATGACCCCTTCTTTCCCTCTAGTTTTTCTCTTTTGGAATGGAAATGTCTATGTTGTGCCTGTTCTACCATTGTACTTTGGAAGCAGACAACTTGTATTCTAGGTCTCACAGGTCCACAGACAGAGAGGAATTTTGCCCAGGATGGAACACACCAGAGTCTTACCTGTCTTAGTTATCTAGTGCTACAATAACAGAGATACAACACATGGGTGGCTTTAACAAACAGAATTTTATTTTCTCAGTTTAGGAGACTAGAAGTCCAAATTCAGAGCAAGCACTAGCTCTAGGGGAAGACTTTCTCTCTGTCAGCTCTGGAGGAAGGTCCTTAACGCTTTTCAGCTTCTGTTCCTCAGTTCCTTGGCAATCTTCGTGTGGCATGGCATCTACTATATATGTAAAGGATATACTTATATATATACTTATACTTATATATCCTTTACATATATAGGCTGGCAGTGTCCATTAATGTTTTATTTTCATTGTTTTTCACTTAGGGATTATTTTGCATTTTTTCTGGTGCCTTTTTCACAGTCTATCTGACTTCCTAGGTTCATGTCTCCCATGCCACTTTTTAAAAGACTATAAATAAGTTATATTATTTCTCTATGCTTTTTCTCATATGTAAAATGAGAATATTGATGTGGACACGTCTTCCCTGTCACTATTGTTGTGAAGAGTAAGTGAGATAATATTTGTAAAGTAGTGGTTCAGTGGTAGAATTTTCGCCTTCCATGCAGAAGACCCAGGTTCAATTCCTAGCCAATGCACCTAAAGCACAGCCACCATTTGTCTGTCACTGGAGGCTTGTGTGTTGCTGCGATGCTAAACAGCTTTCAGCAGAACTCCCAGACTAAGATAGACTAGGAAGAAACACTTGGCAGTCTACTTTCAAAAATCGGCCAATGAAAATCCTATGGATCCCATCTAAGATACAACTATTGGTCTCTACTCATCTGGAGCAAAAGAGAAGGAAGGAAACCCAAGACTCAGAGAAGAAACTAGTTTAAAGGACTAATAGTATACACGAACCATGGCCTCATCTACCCTGAGACCAGAAGAACTAGATGGTGCCTGGCTACCACAACCGACTGTTCTGATCAGGGCCACAATAGATGGATCCTAACAGAACAGGAGAAAAATGTGGAACAAAACTCAAGTTCTTAAAAAGTCCAGACTTAATGGAGTGGTAGAGACTAGACAACTCCCTGAGACTATCACCCTGAGATATTCTTCAAACCTTGAACCGATACTATCCCCTGAGGTCACCTTTTAGATAAATAAGAGATTGACTCATAAAGAATATCACCCATGAGTACTGTGCTCCTTTAAAAAAATCATCTGTATGAGACCAAATGGTCAACAACTACTCTAAAGCAAAGATGAGAAGGTAAGGGAGCAGGGAAACTAGATTACTGGAAATAGAACAACCAGAACAGAAATAATGAGAATGTTGATACATTGTGAAAAATGTAACCAATGTCACTGAACAATTTGTACAGAAATTGTTAAATGGGAACCTAATTGGCTGTGTAAACTTTTACCGAAAACACAATAAAATATTATTTAAGAAAAAAAAACTACAGATCACAATAATTCAGTCCTGTTGGGCATGAGGTCACCATGAGTCAGGGGCTGACACAAAAACAAAACCTTCAATGAATGTCAGCTTTTATTCAGACATTAGAGTGGTGTGGTTAAGAGCTAGCTCTACCTGGCATTATATACCAGCCCTGACACATTCTAGCCATGGTTATTTATGCTTCCAGTCCTGTACCTGTAAAATGGGGGTAACATCCACTGTACAGGGAATGTTGTGATTATTAAACTAATATGCATGAAACGTTCTTGCACAGTGCCTCTCATTGAGTAAGTGCCCAGTAAGTGTTAGTTTTTAGGCTTTGAAAGAGTAGGTAGGGGCTCTGTGCCTTAGATGCTACTTATGCCATTGGCCTGATATTGGACAGGCAGGAAAGAGCTGTTTTAAGTGGAGGTGGTTGACAATATAAATGTGATGTGATAAGGAAGGACCTAAACTGAAGTGACTCAGAAAAAAACAGTTAAGCAGCGGTTTCGTATTTCCTTAATAACAAAGCAAGTAGTTTTCTTGCAGGAGGGACAGCTGGGTTCTGTAATACCTGGTCTCATAATAACATTAGTCAGAATCCAATTAAGAAGCATGTCAAACCATGGGGGTTATTGGGAAATACTAACCCCCAAACATAAATAAATGAACGGCGTTTTTACAGGGAAGACAGTTGGAAGATTGAGTGAAATTAAATGTCCTTGCAGTGCAGTGAATTACTCAGTATGGCCCTTCTAGCCATAATCTTTGTGACCCACACAATGATTGGGTGGGACTATGCAAATTAGGTGTATGGAACCTGTGACAGTTAAGGTTATGTGTCAACTTAGCTGGGCATGATTTTCAGTGGTTTGGCAGTTATGTAATGATGTAATTTGGTAGTTATGTAATGATGTAGTCATCTTCCATTTTGTAATGTGTAATAAAAACTAGCCTCTATGCCTGCGGTTATGGTCCCACTTGGGAGTGAGTTGTCCATTATGTTAATGAAGCAGGATTATGATGGGGTGTATTTTGAGTCACTGCCTTAGTAGAAGATGGGACTCAAGTCATCACCCTTACCCCAGTCACCACCATTCAGGTCACACTCTTGTACTGCCTTGTTCAAGTAAGAGGAGTTTCCTTGAGGGTATGGTCTGCATCCAAGATATATGAATGTTCTGGCAAAGTTCTCTCTCTTGCTCTGGATCCCCATCCGCTCATCATCATTTGACCTCTGGTTCTTGGAACTTGAGCCAGCAGCCTTATCGTCTGACCTGATTGACTAGCTTCCACAGCCTTGTGAGCTAGCAGCCTGTCATCTGACCTGTCCATTGAGGTTCATCAGCCCCTGCAACCACATGAGTCAGGAGAAGCCTCTAGCCTGATGTCTGACCCACGAATTTGGGACTTGCTAGCCTCTACAACCATGTGAACTATTTCCTTGATGGTTTCATTGAATTACAGTACTCAAAGGTGGGAGGGAGAGTACTGAGGGGAGGAGTAGTAGTTAATGTCAGAGATGATGGAGTGGGACAGCAGTTTGGGAAAGTTGGACGATTGGGACATTTTTAACCTCCACCTCATAGAAACCAGCTCTGTGCTGATCCTTATAAAATAAATTATTCATTCAGCCCTCATCTGTGGTTGTACTAGGGGTTCTTCTGATGCATATGTATAAGTCAAAGAGGATGCAGCATCCTCAGGACACACACTTGGACCAGCCCTCCTGATCAAAGCTGTGAAATACCCTAATTGGTTTTTAGCATTATTAAATACCGACTGTCTCCTACTTTCTTGCATAAACCAAAAAAATAAAAAACCCATTGCCGTCCAGTCAATTCCGACTCGTAGCGACTCCATAGGACAGAGTAGAACTGCCTCATAGGGTTTCCAAGGCTGTAATCTTTACAAAAGCAGACTGCCATATCTTTCTCCAATGGTGTGACTGTTGGGTTTGAACTGCTGACATTTCAGTTATTAGCTGAGCATTTAACCACTGCACCACCAAGGCTCCTCTTCATACATAAAAAGCCTTCTGCAAATGTGTTTGAAAGAAAAATATCTTTAAAAAAAAAAAAAGAGAGAAAAAATCTTAAAGTAAAACATAAGAGGCATTCCATTCCTGGAGTACTAAAGCCATAAAAACCTTTAATCTGTAATTAATAAACTTAATAATTGCTCCTGCTGTTACTGCCTCCTATAGGCCCGAACTATCCCCATCCCAGGGGACCCCAAGGTGGACAATTTAAAAAAAAAAAGAAAAACCTCATTGCCTTCGAGTCAATTCTGACTCATAGCAACCCTATAGGACAGAGCAGAACCGCCCCATAGGGTTTCCAAAGAGTGGCTGGTGGATTTGAACTGCCGACCTTTTGGTTAGCAGCCAAGCTCTTAACTACTGTACCACTGGGGCCCTAATAGAAACCCTCAAACAAGGTTGATTCAGGCTTCTCTTGCCTTAAGAGAGATACAGGACAAAGGTCGACAGTCCCCACAGTGAGGCTCCAGGCACCTGATAAAGAGGTGGGGAAAGGAAGAAACCTAGTTACGAGGGGACAGGGGAAGCATCAGTTTGATCCCCTGAGCACATTTTCCAAAACTGCCATTTGTAAAAATTTTTGAGGTAAGATGTTGACATGACAAGATAGTTCTTAGGACTGACACAACACAGAAAGAAGCAACAAAACCTAGACAGTGAGGAACTCTGAGGTGTCACTGGGTGGTCCTTTTTTCACCATGCCCAGGCCAGACCTATTCTTCTTCAAATGGAAACCTGGTTAAGGCTCTGGGAGAGAGTATAACAGTCTTTAATCCCTTAAACCCACAGCTGGAGCTGAGTGGTGAAGCTTCCCCTACCCACTTATTCCTGCTGCTTCCCATCTCACTCTCCTCTCACCAAATCCTTCCCCCATGTGAGGATTGTCAGAGGACTGGTTGTGCTCCTCAAGAGATAACAACTTTGGAAGGACGAGCAAGCCCCAGGCTTTCCGTCCAAGAACTGTTTACAGTTCCTTGCCCTGCTTGAAGAAAGGGGGAAGGGGAAGGAGAGGACAGGCAGAGGGTGGCAGCAACAAGGACCTGTGCTCAGTGGGGCAGTATAGGAATGTGTTTCTCTATATATGTTGTCATGGATTGAATAGTGTCCCCCAAAAATACCTGTCAACTTGGCTGGGTCATGATTCCCACTATTGTATGATTGTGTAATCTGATGTGATTTCCTTACGTGTTGTAAACTCTATCACTATGATGAGATTATATGTGATCTCCTTATGTGTTGTAAATTCTATCACTGTGTTGAGGTTATACAGATGAGGTTGACAAGATTAGATAGTGTCTTAATGCAATCTCTTTTGAGATATAAAAGAGAGAAGCAAGCGGGAACCATGGGAACCTCATACCACCAAGAAAGCAGTGTCCGGAGCAGAGCACGTCCTTTGGACCTGAGGTTCCTGCACTGAGATGCTCCCAGACCAAGGAAAGACAGACGACAAGGACCTTCCTCCAGAGCTGGCAGAGAGAGCAAGCCTTCTGGAGCTGATGCCCTGAATTTGGACTTGTAGCCTACTGGACTATGAGAGAATACATTTCTCTTGTTAAAAGACATCCACTTGTGGTATTTCTGTTGGAACAGCACTACATGATTAAGACATATGTGTGCCCACAAACACCCTCACCTTGTGGCAGAGTCCGGCCCTTTCCTGGTGGCCATAGCCTGTGGATAATAATGGTCGGCTAATGTATGAAAGGTTTAACTTAGCATCAGAGTGGCAGTTTGGGAGTGTGCATGAATAATATTCTCAAGGATGGGTTGTATCGATGTCAAATATGTGAAAGTTGAGGCCTGCCAGTACAAGGCTTTGTGAAGATCACAAGAGTTTGTGAGACTTTTACTCAGTTTCCCTGATCATTTAAACACTGTCTTGAATCTGTTCCCTACTGTTAACAGTCCCAGTTTGTTCTTTACTCCCCAGTGTTCTTTCGAATAAAGAAATAGTCTGTTACGTATTCCAAAAATGTGTTGTTGTTTTTTTTATTTGGGCTCCAGGAGACCAAAATTAATTGTTACTATAGTTGTATATGAACCATAAAATCAAGAATAAAAACAGTTCCATCCTAGCATTGGGATAGAGATATGATTTAGTGTCTTTAAGTGCCATATATAGTTTTGTGATGGTGATTTTACTGCTAGTGTTAATAGATCATCACATTATTTTGTTGTTGTTTGTTGTTGGGTGCCATCGAGTCGGTTTCAACTCATAGCGACCCTATATACAACAGAACGAAACATTTCCTCGTCCTGCATCATCCTCATGATCATTGTTACGCTTGAGCCCATTGTTGTAGCCACTGTGTCACTCCATCTTGTTGAGGGTCTTCCTCGTTTTTGCTGACCCTCCACTTTACCAAGCATGATGTCCTTCCCCAGGGACTGATCCATTCCTGATAACATGTCTAAGGTATGTGAGACATAGTCTCTCCATCCTCGCTTATAAGGAGCATTCTGGCTATACTTCTTCCAAGACAGATTTGTTCGTTCTTTTGGCAGTCCATGGTATATTCAACATTCTTCACCAACACCACAAATCAAAGGTGTCAGTTCTTTAGTCCTCCTTAGTCATTGTCTAGCTTTTGTGTGTATGTGAGGTGTTTGAAAATAACATGGCTTGGATCAAGAGCACCTTAGTCCTCAAAGTGACAGCTTTGCTTTTTAACACTTTAAAGAGGTCTTTTGCAGCAGATTTGCCCAGTGCAATGCGTCATTTGATTTTTTGACTGCTGCTTCCATGGGTGTTGATTGTGGGTGCAAGTAAAATCAAATCATTGATAACTTCAATCTTTTCTCCATTTATCATGATGTTGCTTATTGGTCCAGTTGTGAGGATTTTTGTTTTCTTTATGTTGAGGTGTAATCCATACTGTAGGCTGTAGTCTTTGATCCTCATCAGTAAGTGCTTCAAGTCCTCTTCACTTTCAGCAAGTAAAGTTGTGTCATCTGCATATTGTAGATTGTTAAAGAGTCTTCCTCTAATCCTGATGCCACATTCTTCTTCATATAGTCCAGCTTCTCGGATTATTTGCTCCGCATACAGATTGAATAAGTGTGGTGAAAGGATACAACCCTGATGCACATCTTTCCTGACTTTAAACTACCAAGTATCCCCTTGTTCTGTTGAAACGACTGCCTCTTGATCTGTGTCCAGGTTCCTCATGAGCACAATTAAGTGTTCTGGAATTCCCATTCTTCACAATGTTATCGGTAATTTGTTATGATCCACACAGTCGAATGCCTTTGTATAGTCAATAAAACACAGGTAAACATCTTTCTGGTATTGTCTGCTTTCAGCCAGGATCTATCTGACATCAGCAATGATATCCCTCGTTCCTTGTCCTCTTCTGAATCTGGCTTGAATTTCTGGCAGTTCCCTGTCAATGTACTGCTGCAACCGCTTTTGAATGATCTTCAGCAAAATTTTATTTGCATGTGATATTAATGATATTGTTCAATAATTTCCTTATTTGGTTGGCTCACCTTTCTTTGGTATAGGCATAAGTATGAATCTCTTCCAGTAGGTTGGCCAGGTAGCTGTCTTCCAAGTTTCTAGGCATAGGCAAGTGAGAACTTCCAGCACTGTATCCGGTTGTTGAAACATCTCAGTTGGTATTACATCAATTCCTGGAGCATTGTTTTTTGCCAATGCTTCAGTGCATCTTGGACTTCTTCCTTCATTACGATCGGTTCTTGATCATATGCTGCTTCCTAAAATGATTGAATGTCGACCAGTTCTTTTTGGAACAGTGACTCTGTATTCCTTCCATCTTCTTTTGACGCTTCCCACATCATTCAGTTTTTTGTCCACAGAAACCTTCAGTGTTTCAACCCAAGGCTTGAATTTTTTCTTCAGTTCTTTCAGCTTGAGAAATGCTGGATGTGTTTTTGCTTTTTTGTTTTCTAACTCCAGGTCTTTGCACATGGCATTATAATACTTTACTTTGTCTTCCTAAGCCACCCTTTGAAATCTTCTCTTCAGCTCTTTTACTTTATCATTTCTTCTGTTCACTTTAGCTACTTGACATTCAAGAGCAAGTTTTAGAGTCTCTTCTGACATCCATTTTGGTCTTTTCTTTCTTTCTTGTCTTTTTAACGACCTCTTGCTTTCTTGGTGTATGATGTCTTTGATGTCAATCCACAACTCGTCTGGTCTTCGGTCGTTAGTGTTCAGTGCGTCAAATCTATTCTTGAGATGGTTTCTAAATTCAGGTGAGATATACTCAAGGTTGTACTTTGGTTCTCATAGACTTGTTCTAATTTTCTTCAGCTTCAACTTGAACTTGCAAATGAGCAATTGATGGTCTATTCCGCAGTCGGCCCCTGGCCTTGTTCTGACTGATGATACTGAGCTTTTCCCCCCACAAGTCTGTTAGTTTGTCATACTGTGGGGGCTTGCGTGTTGCTGTGATGCTAGAAAGCTATAACACTGGTATTCAAATACCAGCCTGGTCACCTAGGGTAGACAGGTTTCAGCTGAGCTTCCGGACTAAGACAGGATAGGAAGAAGGACCTGGAGGTCTACTTCTGACAAAAATTAGCCAGTGAAAATCTTATGAATAGCAGCAGAACATTGTCTGATATAGTGCCAGAAGATGAGGCACTCAAAAGATGACTGAGGAAGAGCTGCCTCCTCAAAGTAGAGTCAACCTTAATGATGTAGATGGAGTCAAGCTTTCAGGACCTTCGTTTGCTCATGTGGCATGACTCAAAATGAGAAGAAACAGCTGCACACATCCATTAATAATCGGAACGTGGAATGTACTAAGTAGGAATCTAGGAAAATTGGGAGTTGTCAAAAATGTAATGGAACGCATAAACATCTATATCCTAAGCATTAGTGAGCTGAAATGGACTGGTATTGGCCATTTTGAATTGGATAATCATAGGGTCTACTGTGCCATGACAATGTGTCAATGGCAGCTTGAAGAGGAATGGCATTGCATTCATCATCAAAAAGAACATTTCAAGATCTATCCTAAAGTACAAGGCTGTCCATGATAAGATAATATCCATACACCTACAAGGAAGACCAGTTAATATGACTGTTATTCAAATTATTTTGTTGTAATTGATACTAATTTCTTCCCATTAATTAAAAATATAGTGGGAAAGATGGTTTTTCAAAATAAAGTGTATTACTCTACATGAAAAGTTGGGGGCAAATGATGTAAATCTGTGTGTGTACTCCTCTGTAACATAGAACTATGGACTACCAACTTCTTCAGGGAGCATAAAATTATACTAAAGTCTAAGAAAGTTCCTAACACATGTAAACTAATAGCCATGCAATAAAAAATTATCTACCTTATAAATTATACATGAGGCTCAACATAACTGAAGATTATTTTAGCTTTAACCAGTGTACAGAAGAAAGGCAGCATCATTTAGAACAATGGTTCTTTTAACTCTTCCACACAAATCTATCATACTCTTTGGCCCTGGAACTCCTTGGGGAAAAAAGTGTAATTACAATCGACTTTTAGTCATGTTCATTCTGCACGTTCCAACACAAAGTAAGAGATTAGGAATTAGGAATCTAGAAAACAATACATGATCTACATTGAAAACTACCTCCTATAACTCCTTTGACATACATTATCTGTATCAAGTTGGCACCTCCCTACGTATTATTATTAAACTCTATAGTTGTCTTTACAGTACAACCAAGCTTGCTGTTCCATGTTGCTTTGTCAACGGACTTTCATTACGTAATATGTATCTTCTCAAGTCTTATAAGTTCATTGTAGGCAGAAACATTATTGTCTTTCATATTTTATAGTGTCTGACCCATTATGCACCAGGTATTTAATGAATAATTATTTTTGTTAGATTTTTTTTAAGCCTTACTCTTTTTTTTTTTTTTTAACCAAGTTTGATTCTCTTAGAAACTCTTTAAAGTGTTCACATTGGATTTTTCTGTTGAGACTAGATTTTTGGAATCTGCTAGCAAATTGCTAACATCCCAGCAAACACTCTCTTCTGTAAAGTTTCCTTCGTAAGCTCCTACAAGCCAGCCATTTTATTGGGCTTGAAAGTGTTGACTAAAAGGACCACACACTTTAACCCTCAAGTATACAGGAATGTTACTGTTAAATTTTTTTCAGTATGCATTAACTTTGTCTTCCCCACAAGATTATCAGATACTCAGGGAAGTGATTGTAGTGTGTGTGTGTTTTGTTCTGTTTTATTTTTAGACCTTGACACCTTTCCAGATAACTCTCCTCATCAAGAATTTATCATTATTTAACAACAAAATGACAAATAACCCAGTCATAAAATGGGCAATGAACTTGAGTAGACATTTCACCAAAGAGGACATTCAAATGATCACCAAACACATGAAAAGATGCTCAGCATCACTAGCCATCAGAGAGATGCAAATCAGAACCACAGTGAGGTACCATTTCACTCCCACTAGGGTGGCTAAGATTTAAAAAAGAAAATAAATGTTGGCGAGGATGTGAGGAGATTGGAACCCTTATCCATTGCTGATGGGAATGCAAGATGGTACAGCTGTTGTGGAAAACAGTGTGGCGGTTCTTAAAAAACCTAAAAATAGAACTACCGTATGACCCAGCAATTCCACTCCTAGGTATATACTCAACAGACTTGAAAGCAGAGACTCATAAACAGAGACTTGTACACTAATGTTCGTTGCAGCACTGTTCACAATAGCCAAATGTAGAAACAACCTAAATGCCCAACAACAGATGAATAGATAAACAAAATGTGGTACAGACATACAATGGAATACTACTCAGTAAGAGAAATGAAGTCTTGATACATGCTACAATATGGATGGAGCTTGAAGACATTATGGCAAGTGAAATAAGTTAATCACAAAAGGACAAATACTGTATGACCTCACTTATATAAAAAGAACAAGAACAGACAAATATACAGAGACCAAAGTTTATTAGTGATTACTAGGAGCAGGAGAAAGGGGAAAAGGGGGGTAGTTATTGCTATGGAGTACTTAGTTTCAGTTTGCAGTGATGGAAAAATCACATTGATTAATGGTAGGTTGCACAGTCAATTAACGTATATGCTGTCAGTAAGTTGTATACCTGTAAAAAGTTGGATTGGTAAAGGTTGTGTGATAAATTTACAATGACAAAAAAAATGTTAAGGTTGCTTATGTACAACTAAACATCTCATGGGATTTTGTTCCATGGTTTGAAAGAAGCAAAGGGTTATGGTTTCATGGGACATCCCAGTTGATTGTCCTAAAAATGTATGCTGTGCTTCTGTTCTACCTCCTAGTTTGTTGCATAGTGCCTGGGGTTTGCAGCAGCCATCTAAGGCACAGTAATTGGTCTCTATTCTCCTGAAGCAACAGAGGAAGGAGAGTCAGGAACAGGAGGAGGAAATGGAATGTGTGGCTGATTGCCTCCAGGAACAACAGCTTCCTTTGCCATGAGACCAGAACAACTGGATGGTGGCAAGCTACCACTACTGAACATTTTGATCAAAGATTCTATACACGAATCCTAATCAAAAGGGGGAAAATGTGGAACAAAATTTAAAATTTTAATTTAATCTAAATTTTCTGGAGCCATGGAGGCTGGATGAACCCCTGAAACTACTACCCTAAGATAGTCTTCAAATCTTAAACCAAAAATATCCCCTAAAGCCTTCTTTAAACAAAACAGTATTTTAGGTTAACTGGTAAAAAATGTCTGCCTTGAGCATTATGCTCTTTTAAGATCTATGTATATGGGATCAAACTGACAACAACAACTTGAGAGATTAGATAGGAACTTTAGGAGGCAGTGAGTTTCTATTAATGAGGGAGGAACACCTCAGAAAAGGAGGATGAGAATGGTTGCACATGGGGCGGATTAACCATTAAGCAAGGTACACATGGGTTTAATTGTGTTTACTTACTAATCTGTGGTGCATAATTTTACATGGGTTTCACCTTCACCACACTGCTGTGCTGAAAACAGGTGAAATTATGTGGTACAGATTAGTAAGTAAACACAAGTAAGCCTGTGTATACCTTGCTTATTGGGTAATCCATCCATGGTTGTACAACTTGAAGAATGTAATATCACTGAATTGTATATGTAGAAATTGTTGACTTGGTGTATGTTCTGCTGTACATAGTCTCAACAACAACAAAAATAAACTATATATTTTTAAAAAGAAATTATTATTGTGTCTTCTCTCTCAGACTTGTCTCTCCCAGCAGAGAGTGAAAGTGCTCAAGAATATTCCAGTTTTGCAGATGAATAAAACAGTGATTCCAGAGGTGAAGGTATTTATCTAGGGTCACATGACTAAGGAGTATTAGAGCCAAGATTTGAACCAGGTTATCTGATTCCAAAACGAACACTCTTCATCCATTGTACTAGAAACATGAGTTCTAGTTGTCACCCTGAAATGAAGGTTCTTTGTGAGGTGACTTTCATGAGAAAAATAAAGAGGAATAGATGTAGTAACTTTTGCTTAAAGCCTAGTATTTACCAGGTATTTTCACAGTCATCTCATTTGACCTTGACAAGATCCCAGTGAGGCAGGGTTTTTTTTTTTTTAAATAATGTTATTTTATTTTTTTAATTTATTTTACTTTAGATGAAGGTTTACAGAGCATATTAGTTTCTCATTAAACAATTAATAAACACATTGTTTTGTGACATTGGTTTCCTACCCCACGACATGTCAACACTCTCCCCTTCTCGACCTTGAGTTCCCCATTACCAGCTTCCCTGTCCCCTCCTGCCTTCTCATCCTTGCTCCTGAGCTGGTGTGCCCATTTAGTCTCATTTTGTTTTATGGGCCCGTCTAATCTTTGGCTGAAGTGTGAACCTCAGTGAGGTAGGTTTGATTGTCCGCATCTTAAAATGAGGTAACTGAGGCTCAGAGAATCATACCCAAGATCTAAAACTTAACTCTGTCAAAACAGAAGTCTTATAGTTTTCCCCACCTCAAAACCCTAGTCAACCTTGTTGCTCATGTCAAAAACATAAGAATGATTCTTCTGTTTCTAGAATTTAAAAATATAACCAAAATTAAGAACTCAGTAGATAGATTTACAAGCAGACTCAACACATCTGAAGAGAAATACGATGAACAAGAAGATAAAATATGAGAATAAAATACTTATACATGGAGAGGCAAGAGGATGGAAACCCCAGAATACATGAGAAGGCCTAATGTACGTACAATATATCCACAATGACCCCTGTATCCCATTGCTGTCGAGTCGATTCCGACTCATAGCGACCCTGTAGGACAGAGTAGAACTGCTCCATAGGATTTCTAAGGAGCAGCTGGTGGATTTGAACTGCCAACCTTTTGGTTAGCAGCTGAGCTCTTAACCACTGTGCCACCAGGGCTCCATATCAACAATAAATTCCAATATATCGATAAATATAGATTAAATGCTCCAATTAAAAAACTAAGATGGTCACTTTTTTTTTTTAAAGATTAAGTATACACTACTTACAAGGCCAAATCTAAACTAAAATACAGTGATTTTCAACCAGGGGTGATTTTCTTCCCAGGGGGACATTTGGCAAAGTCTGGAAAAATTTTTTATTGTCATTACTTGGGGTGGTATTATTGGCAACTGGTGGGTAGAGGCCAGGGATGCTGCTAAACATTCTACAGTGCACAGAATGGCCCTTCACAGCAAAGAATTATCCAGTCCAAAATGTCAATAGTGTTGAGGTTGAGAACCTCTCAACATACTTCTTTCAGTAACAAAACAAATATATAAAAGAGTTGAACAACATAATGAACAAACTTGATCTAATTAACATATATACAATACTGTATCCAACAGCTGCAGAATACATATTATTTTCGGGGACATATGAACCATTTAAGAAGCCTTGGTGACACGGTGGTTAAGCACTAGGCTGCTAACCAGAAGGTCGGCGGTTCTAACTCACCAGCAGCTCCGAGGGAGAAAAGACCTGGTAATCTGCTCCGATAAAGATTACAGCCAAGGAAACCCTATGGGACTGTTCTACTCTGTCATATAGAGTCACTTTGAATGAGAATCGACTCAACAACACATAACAACAATGGACTATTTACAGAAATTGATTCAGGTACTTTGACTATAATGCATTTTTAGCTAAAAATCAATAATAAAACAATTACTAGAAAACCCCCATAAGTTTGGGAATTAAGCACTGTACTCTAATTAACCTGTGTGTCAAAGAAGAAATTACAATGGTGTTATGGATTGAATTGTATTTCCCAAAATATGAATTGGAATCCTAACCTCTATACCTGAGGAGGAGCCCTGGTGGTGCAGTGCTTAAGAGCTTGGCTCCTAAGGAAAAGTCGGCAGTTGGAATCCACCAGTTGCTCCTTGGAAACCCCAAGGGAGAATTCTACTGTGTCTTATAGGGTCCCTATGAGTTGGAATCCACTGGACAGCAACAGGGCTTTTATACCTGAGGCTGTAATCCTGTTTGGGAATAGAGTTTTCTTTGTTATGTAAACAAGGCCATACCAGTCTAGGGTGTGTCTTAAACCTAATCACTTCTGAGTTATAAACATAACAGGTTAGACACAGAAATAAGTAGATACGGGGGAAGACAGACACTATCTGAAGATAACAGAGGCAGATGACTCTACAAGCCTAAGAATTCCAGGGATTGCCAGCTACTAGAAGCTGAAATGGAGTCCTGGTGGCGTAGTGGTTAAGAGGTCAGCTGCTAACCAAAAAGGTCAGTGGTTTGAATCTACCAGCCACTCCTTGGAAACCCTGTGGGGGCAGTTCTACTCTGTCCTATAGGGTTGGAATTGACTCCACTGCAAGGGGTTTGGTTTGTTGGGTTTTTTTTTTTTTTTTTTAGAAGCTGAAATAGACAAGAAAGGAGCTCTCCCTAGAACCACACTCTGAATTTGGACTTCTACCTCCTAAACTGTGAGAAAATAAATTTCTGTTGTTTAAAACCACTCAGTAGTGATATTTCTGTTACAGCACACTAGGTAACTAAAACAAATGGGAATTTGAAAAATTTTGAATTGAGTGATAATGAAATTACAGCATATGAAATCTTGTGGGATGCAAACCATGCCTAGAAGTAAATTTATAGCCTTAAAATGCATATATTTGAAGGAAAATAAGACTGAAACTCAGTGAGCTAAGTATCCATCTCCCTCACCACCACCAAAAAAAAAGAAAAAGAACATAATAACCCCAAAGAAAGTAGAAGGAAGGAAATAATAGAGAAGAGATTAATAAAATTGAAAACATACACTACAAAGCATCAACAAAACCAAAAGATCTTTGAAAAGACTAACAAAGTTGATAAATCTCTCAAGAGACTGACTAAGAAAAGAGAAAAGGCACAAATAGCCAATATGATGAGTAAAAAGGGGGACATCACACCTGCTCCTACAGTCATTAACGTCAGTTTGGCAAATTATGGCCTGAAGGCCAAATCCAGGTCACTTCCTGTTTTTGTAAATGAAGTTTTATTAGAACACACCTGTTGTGCATTGAATTGTATCCCCGCCCCCCTACAAAATATGTATTATACATCCTAAACCCCTATACCTGTGATGTAATCCCATTTGGGAATAGGACCTTCTTTGATATGCTAATAAGACCCTATCAGCACAGGGATTGTTTTAAGCCAATCACCTTTGAGACATAATAAAGTAGATTAACCACAGAGAAGGAAGCACAAAAGGGAGGAAGATACACTCTACATGAAGAACACCAAGGAACTAAGAAACAAGCTGAAGAGAGACAAGGACCTTCCCCCATAGCTGATAGAGAAAGCCTTCCCCTAGAGTCAGTGCCCTGAATTAAGACTTCTAGCTTCCTAACTGTGAGAAAATAAATTTCTGTTTGTTAAGGCTCCCCACTTGTGGTATTTCTGTTATAGCAGCACTAAGAAACTAAAACAACACCCATGCCCATTCATTTACATGTTATCTATAGCTGCTTTTGCACTACAGTGGCACAGTTGAGTAGGTGCAACAGAAACCATATGACCAACAAAGCCTAAAATATTTATCATCTGTCCCTTTACAAAAAAATGCCAATCCCCAATTGAAATCATAAGAGAATATTGCCAATTTTATGTCAATATGCGTGAAATTTTGTTGAAATGAATAAATTCCTAGAAAGTTTCAATTCCCAAAACTGACACAAGCAGAGGTAGAGAATCTGAATATTTATAAATATTAAAGAAATTCATAATATAAAACTTTTTCACAGAGGAGACTCCAGAACCATGTGGCTTCACTAGTGAATTCTATAAAACATTTGAGGAAGAAATAAGGCCAATCTTACACAAATGATTCTATTATAACTTTGATACCAAAACCTAATAAGGAGATTATAAGAAAGTAAAATTATAAGCCAATCTCATTTATGAACATAGATGTAGAAATGCTAAAGTATTAGCAAACTGAGTCCAGCAATTTATAAAAAAGACACCGTATCACAGCCAACTGGTGTTGATTCCAGGAATACAAGGTTGGTTTAACATTAGAAAATATATGTAATTCTCATTACATATATTAATAGAAATATGGAGGAAAGTCATGAACCCCACTATAGTTGCAGATAAAGCTTTGGATAAAATTTGGCTTCCTTTCATAATAAGAACTCTTAGGAATAGAAGGAACCTCCTAAATCTAACAAGGGTATCTACCAAAAAAACTACAACAAACATTATAACTTAATGCTTAAATTTTAACACTTTCCTGCTGAGATCAGGAGTGAAGCAAGAATCACCTCTTCTATTAAATACAGTACTGGAGGTCCTAGCAAGTGCAGTAAGGCAAAATAAAAGATGTAAGGATTGAGAAAGAAGGAAAAAATGTCATTTATTCACAGATAGTTCAGTATCTGTAAAAGGTTGCATTCAATATCAGAAATCTTTTCATGTAATAATTGTGTGGTAGAGGCATCTGACCTCTAACTTCAAAAGGAGAAAAAATCAAAATCAACAGCCCAAGGCTGATTCCTATGAGGCAGAGATCAGACGTACCACCTCTCGCCAGCCCTTTTTACCAATTCTGATACTATCTGCCCCTCCTACTGTGTACTCCACTTCTCTGCTGAGTTCAATAATTTGTTGCAATGGCCACACAAAACTCACAGACAATACTGGCAATTATGGGGTTTATTACGGAAGTAACAGGTTACAATTCAGGTTCGGGAATGCTCAGGATAAGCTTCTTTGATCAAGATAGCCCCTTCTCAGTCGTGCCTGCAGACAGGTCTCTCCCTGGCCCTTAGCTCCTTGGCTTCTGCCTTACTCAGGCAAATGTTACAAAACTCTTTTAGCTCCGGCAATAAGTGCCCAGAGGCACCCCACTCCGCCAGTAAGGCTTGGCCCAAAGGTGCTCAGCTCTAGCTCCATGGATCGGCAAACCTAGCTCCACCAAGTGCCTGGCAGCACCCTACTCCACTAACAAGTCTGCTGAAGGCCTCAACTTTCTCACTCTGTGGGCCAGGAAGCCCACCACGCCATCTCCTGCTGGTCTCCTGCCGATCTCCTGGTTCTGCTGCCACTGTTTCTCTGCTGCTGCTTCTCGCTATCTCCGGTGTTACAGCTCTCCCTGTCTGTCTTCCATGTTTCAGCTTCCATTGTCTTCCTCTCATTGTCTCCCTTAAGCCTAGCAGGTTGGCAAAACTAATCAATGCCCTCATCAGGGTTCCATACACCTCATCTGCAGAGTCCTATCCAGTCATTTGGTGGGAGTTACAAAGGCTATGGCTAGAAGGGCCATATTAAGTAATTTACTGCACCGCATCATCATGTTTATAAATTAAAATAGTGTGGTAGGCAGAATAATTACCTCCTAAAGATGCCCACTCTCTGAACCCCATAACCTGTAAATATGTTAATTTTACATAATATGTAAATATGGCAAAAGGGATTTTGGCGTGATTAAGGTTAGAGGACTGAACTTTGAGATGAAGAGATTATCGTGGATCATCTGGGTAAGCTGATCTAATCATGAGTCCTTAAAAGTGGAAGAGGAAGGCAGAAGGATTGGTCAGAGAGAGATGCAAAGTGAGGACTTGACCTGCTGTTGCTAGCTTTGAAAATGGAGGGAGGGGGCCACAAGGCAAGGAATGCAGCAACGTCTAGAAGCTAGGAAAGTTGCTAAGTTTACAGCCAGCAAGAAAACAAGGACGATGGTCCAATAACTGCAATGAAGTGAATTCTGCTAATAACCCAAATGAGCGGGAAATGGATTTTCCTCCAGAGCCTCCAGAAAGGAATGCAGCCTGCCAACACCTTGGGTTTCTTTGTTAGTTTTTTTCTTTAACTGAGGTAAAATTATATATAACAGAACATTTGCCATTTCAACATTTTTTACATGTACAATTCAGTAACATTAATTACCTTCACCATATTATGCAGCCATCACCACTGTTTCCAAGTTTTTTCATCTCCCTTAACAGAAACTCAGTGCCCCTTAAGCAATAAGTCCCCCGACACCTTGTTTTTAGTTTAGTTAGATTGGTACCGGACTTCTGGTGTATAGAACTGTAAGATAATAAATTTGTATTCATTCAATCTTTGGAAACGACATATCTGATAAGGCTCTAATCTTTAAAACATATAGAAAACTTCAACAACTCAACAACAAAAAAGCAAACAATCCAGCTGAAAAATAGGTAAAGGACATGAGCAGACACTTCATCAAAGAAGACATTCAAGTGGCTGACAAAGACAATAAAGATGCTCAAGATCATTAGCCATTAGAGAGATGCAAATCAAAACTACCATGAGATACCATTTCACCTTGGCTAAAATGGCACTTATTAAAAAAAGTAGATAACAGATCTTGGCGAGGATGTGGGGAGATTGAAACCTTTATTCAATGCTGGTGGGACTGTAAAATGGAAAATGGTATGGTGCTTCCTATAAAAACTAGTAATACAGCTACCTATGATCCAGCAATCCCACTCCTAGGTATACACCCTAGAGACCTAATAGAAGTGAGAAGAACAGACATATGCACAGCTATGTTAATTGCAGCATTATTCACAATAACAAAAAAAGGAAACAGCCTATGTGCCCTTCAACGCATGAATAGATAAGCAAAATGTGGTATAGACATACAATGGAATACTATGCAACCATAAAGAACAATTAAGAGTCCACAAAACATTTTATAACATGGATGGATCTGGAGGACATAATGCTGAGTGAAATAAGTCAATCAGATAAGGGCAAATATTGTACGATCCCACTTTTATAAGAAGAATATACATACATATATATGTATATATATACAGACATCAGTGTTCATTGGTGGTTACCAGGGATGGAGGGGAGGTGGGAATCACTCTCTAAAGAGAAGATCCTTGTTACTTTTGGTGATGGGAAAAGTAACACAAAATCTGGGTATAAGGAGCACAGCTTGACCAAGTAAACAATGCTGCTAAAAAGTGCACAAGACAAAAGGATGTTTATGCTAAAGAATATGACATACATAATTTGGCAAAACACCAACAATAACAAAAAAAACAAATGTATAGTCACATATGCAGGTATATAGACCTGTATGTGTATGGGTAGGTACAGGTGAGTCTGTATGTGTGCATAAATAAAAGTATTCACATGTACATGTATGTACAGATATGTGTGTGCCCACATATATATTCACAGAGGACACAGTTACAGATACTTCTGAGACATAACCAAAACCTCGCTAGATTAGAGTTTTGGGTTTGAAGGCTTAGGACTTTAGTCTCATAGGACAATCAGTTGGCATAGTATAGTTCACAAAGTTCATGTTCTGCATCCTAGTGAGGTGAGCAGTGTCTGGGTCTTTTTTTTTTTAAATAATATTTTATTGGTTTTTTTTGGCAAAAGTTTACACAGCAAATTAGGTTCCATTTAACAATTTCTACACAAATTATTCAGTGACATTGATTACATTTTTCACAATGTGTCAACATTCTTATTAAATCCATTCTTGTTGTCACATGAGTTCTTTTTTTTCCCTTCTAAATTTTATTTATTATGTTATTGTTGTTGAGAACATACACAGCAAAACATCAGTTCAACAGTTTCTACATGTACAATTTAGTGACATTGACTATATTCTTTAAGTTATACAACCATTCTCGTCCTCCTTTTCTGAGTTGTTCCTCCCTCTTAACATAAACTCACTGCCTCCTAAGGTTCCTATCTAATCTTCCGAGTTTCTATTGTCAATTTGATTCCATATACATAGTTCTTAAAAGAGCATAATGCTCAAGGCAGGCCTATTTACTAGTTAAGCCAAACTAATGTTTGGTTTAAAGATGACTTCAGAGGATATTTTTGGTTTAAGGTTTAAAGATTATCTCAGGACAGTAGTTTCAGAGATTTGTCCACCCTCCATGGCTCCAGAAAGTCTGGAGTCCATGAGAATTGAAATTCTGTTCTGCATTTCCCCCCTTTTGATCAGGATTCTGGCATGGATCTTTGATCAAAATGTTCAGTAATGGTAGCCAGGCACCATCCAGTTCTTCTGGTTTCATGGCAATGGAGGCAGTTTTTCATGGAGACAATTGGCCACACATTCCATATCCTCCTTGTATTCCTGACTCTCCTTCCTCTGTTGCTCCAGGTGAATAGAGACCAATTGTGCCTTGGATGGCCACTTGCAAGCTTTTAAGAACCCAGGCAGTACACAACAAACTATGAGGTAGAACAGAAGCACTAAACATGTTATTAGGTCAATTGACTAGGATGTCCTGTGATACCATGACCCTAAACCTCCAAACCAAGGAACCAAATCCCATGAGGTGTTTGGTTGTGCATAAGCAGCCTCAGCAGCTACTTTTTGTTGTTGTTGTCATTGTTGTAAATGTATCTATTACAGAACTTTTGCCAATTCAATTTTTGACAGGTGTACAACTTATTGACAGCAATTTCAATGATCGGCTGTACAACTCTACCCTTGTTCAATGCAATTTTTCCACCACCATTAACCCCCCTCTTTCCCCCTCCTTTCCACCCCTGGTAACAACTAATAAACTTTGTTCTCTATACATTTGCCTTTTCTTGTCTTTTTATATGAGTGAGGTCATACAATATTTGTCTTTTTATGATTGCCTTATTTCGCTCAGCATAATGTCTTCAAGCTCCACCCATACTGTAGCATGTATCAAGACTTCATTTCTCCTACTGGCTGAATAGTATTCCATTGTATGTATGTACCACATTTTGTTTATCTATTCAATCTGTTGATGGGTATTTCGGTTGTTTCCACCTTTTGGCTATTGTGAATAGTGCTGCAATGAATGTTGGTGTACATGTCTCTTTTTGAGTCTCTGCTTTCAAGTCTTTTGGGTATATACCTAGGAGTGGAATTGCTGGATCATATGGTAGTTCTGGAGCCCTGGTGGCACAGAGGTTAAGAGCTCGGCTGCTAACCAAAAAGTCAGCTGTTCAAATCCACCAGCCAGTCCTTGGAAACGCTATGGGGCAGTTCTAGTCTGTCCTATACTATCTCTATGAGTTGGAATCAACTCAACAGCAATGGGTTTAGGTGTTTTTTTTTTTTGTTTGTTTTTTTTATGGTAGCTCTATTTTTAGTTTTTTTGAAGAAACACCACACTGTTTTCCACAATGGTGTACCATTTTTTCATTCCTACTAACAAGCGATAAGGGTTCCAATTTCCCCACATCCTCACCAACACTTGTTATTTTCTGGGTTTTGTTGTTGTTGTTGATTTATCTTAGCCACCATAGTGGGAGTGAAATGGTATCTTTCCGTGATTTTGATTTGCATCTCTCTGATGGCTAATGATGTCGAGCATCTTTTCATGTGTTCGGTGGCCATCTGAATGTCCTCTTTGGTGAAATGTCTATTCAAGTACTTTGCCCATTTTATGATTGGGTTATTTGTCTTTTTGTTGCTAAGTTGTCAAAGTTTTATATATGTATAGGTTATTAGATTCTTGTCAGTTATATGGTTTCTGAAGATTTTCTAGTGTCTGGTATCTTAAAAGCTTACAAGCAGCCATCTAAGATACAACTATTGGGCACTACTCATCAGGAGCAAAAGAGAAAGAAGAAAACCTAAGTCTCAGAGAAAAAACTAGTCTACAGGGCTAATAGCCTACACCAGCCATGACCTCATTTACTCTGAGACCAGAAGAACTAAATAGTGACCAACTACCATGACCAACCATTCTGATGAGGGCCACAGTAGATGGACCCTGATAGAATGGGAGAAAAATGTGGAATAGAACTCAAATTCAGATTCTTCAAAAGTCCAGACTTACTGGACCAGTTGAGACTAGAGGTTTCCCTGAGACTATTGCTCTGAGATACTCTTTAAACCTTGAACCAAAACTATCCCCTGAGGTCACCTTTTAGCAAAGTAACCAATAGGCACACAAAATAAAGGATATTACCTGTGAGTATGGTGCTCCATTAAAAAACCATCTATATGAGATCAAAAGGTCAACAATTACTCTAAAGAAAGGATGAGAAGATAAGGGATGAACAGGGAAACTAGAGTACCGGAAATGGAACAAGAACACAATTAGAGAGAATGTTGACACATTGTGGCAAATGTAACCAATGTCATTGAACAATTTGTGTAGAAATTGTCAAATAGGAACCTAATTTTCTGTGTAAACTTTCACTGAAAAAACAATAAAATATTATTTTAAACATTTGTATTCCTTCAGGTTTCTAAGTTTGTGATAATTTGTTACTGCAGCGATAAAAAAACTAGTATAGATGGGACAACCGAATCCTTTTAGATGCAGGAAAAATGTCTGTTAAAATTCAACATCCATGCTTAATTTAAAAAGCTGGATCTAGGCTAGGGCTCTGTTTATTACATGGCCCTGAATTTTTCTTTAAAAAGGGGTGACATTATAACTCTTTGGGTCTTCAGGTATTACTGTCAACTCAGACCATGTGTGCAACAGTCCTCAAGTATCCCCTTTTTTCCCCAGTGTGTATACATGTATATATATACATGTAAAACAAAAACCAAATCCATTGCTGTTGAGTTGATTCTGACTCATAGCAACCTTATAGGACAGAGTAGAACTGCCCCCATAGGGTTTCCAAGGAGTGGCTGGTGGATTCAAACTGCCAACTTTTGGTTAGCAGCCAAATGCTTAACCACTGTGCGAAATGGTTATTGGTCCCTTTGGGGAAAAGACTGGGAGAACCATTAGCATGTACACTTGCCAAGATGTTTCAGGATTCCTCCTTCTGTTCAAAAACTGGACAAGGAATTGTCTGCCTTCATCCTCCTGTCAACCATCTTTCGTTTATTTTGATTATACAGATTGAGCTACTCATTTATTTTGTTGGCTGCTCATCTGTTTTGCTCCTAGAAATCTGTTTTCTATTAACTGCCTTCTTAACCATTTGTTAGAAGAAGAACCTTGGCTGCCACTGTGACCTAGCCAGTCATCATGATAATTGTTCCCACCTGGCTTATAGAGGTTAAGTGCTGCCACCTGACATCTATTTTGTGTGTGTGTGTGTGTGTGTGTGTGTGTGTGTGTGTGTGTGTGTGTGTGTGTATGTGTGTGTGTGTGTGCGCATACACGTGCGTGTGTGTGTGTGTGGTGGGTGGAGGGTCCTGGGCATGGATCCTATCATTCCCGTCGCTATTAGAGAGCCCAGTTCTGTAACGGCATCTCCTAGTATCAGCCCTGGCCTACAGAGGAAAGCCATCACTCAGTGTAGTGAAGTTAATGCTCCTCTCGCCAATGCATTCCTTATTGTTTTAGTAAACGATGTATCTTCCAAATTCTCCCATGGATTTATTAGGAATGGATTGATAGGCTAAGGAAAGGAATTTTTCCTGAATTTGTAGATAATTTAGCCCCATTGCTAAATGGATTTTCAAGCTACAGCTTCTGAATCAAACCCATCAAAGTAGAGAATATATATTGCTGACATTTTTTATATTCCCTGCACTGTCAAATACCCTAGGTCTTACCGCTCCAAATTTCAGCTAGTAGAAGATTATTAGGGTCAAATAACAAGGATAAAGTTATTTGAGGCACAAAAAATGGTATATTATTTTAACTAGAGATTCTGTATCATTTACAGACTCTATTTTTTAACCTTATTATAATACGCACAGCTTCTGAAAGTTTAGTTCATGCTATTTGTTATTGGTTGCCGTCAAGTTGATTCCGACTTATGGTGACCCCACGTGTGTCAAAGGGTTTTCAATGCTGTGACTTTGAGGAAGCAGATCACCAGACCTGTCTTCCAATTATGCTATTTAGCTCTATTTATATAAAGTATATACTATTTAGCATGTGACAGAACCGTAATTCAGCATAGCCAAGTCCCCCACATAATAGAGGCAATTTTGTGTCATTTTATCCTTCTGATACTATTTCATTTTTGCTTCCCCAGACAGCACACACAACAGTGCACATCTCAGAAGGAAGACTCATATGTACACTCCGAGGAAGCACAATAACTTTCTTTGCTTTTTTAAAAATTGAGTTTATTTTTAGAGAGTTAGTACTCAGATCTTACCACAAAAGGCTTATTTTTGTTGAGTTATACAAATGTTACCTTTTTCTGCTGTGTTTCATAACCCAAGTACATGTCATCCCCTGAAGAGAAATATAAGCAAGTTGAAATTAATGCCAAATTTGGAGTGGTGGATTAACAGATGACTTCTTTCCTGCTGTGAATATCCTTTATTTTTATTTTTTGGTATGCCAGTAATGGCATCTGCCAATAGAACTTTTTCAAAGAAAGTGTTCCCTGAACAGCGATTTATTGAATGCTTTCTGTATGCCAAACACTGGGAAGAAGGAGCGAACACTGAGGTAAATGAAACAAGCCTTGCTTTGGGAAGCTCTCAAACTAACTGGGAAGGCACTTCTAAACAGATAAGGGAAAATGCTGTGTTGAAAGTACTGTAAAGATGGAAACAGGGTGCTAAATGGAGAGGACGTGACTCTCTCTGCTGGAGAAACTGAGAAGGAGGTGATACATAAGGTGAGCCCTGAATAATGAACAGTTACTTGTCTTACAAAAAAGGAGGGAGGTGAGGGCATTTCCAGGCAGTGAACATTGGCCCTATTGGTGAGTTTGTTAGTAACTTTGGAAATCAAACTAGAAACCGAGAGGGGTGTTTCCTCCTGTCTTGTTATTGTGTGCCATCGAGTCGACTCCAACTCGTAGTGACCCTATAGGAAAGAGTAGAAATGCCACATAGGATTTCCTAGGCTGAAAGCTTTAGGAAGCAGATGGCCAGGTCTTTTCTCCCACAGAGCACTTAACCACTGCACCATGAGGGCTCTTTTTCCTCCTGTCCTACAAAGTATCAAAGCAGTAGTCAGCCAGTGTATGTACACGTACGAGGTTATGAGCATCTGAATATCTTTACACAAACTTTCAACAGTGGAGCAACAGCTAGCCAAGGAAGGGGCTAAGATGGAAGACTGCCTGAGATCATAAACACACGCACATGTGTGAATGTCTGACTCATTTGCCGTGTTTGTCTTCCTGAAGTTTGTACTGTGGTAGTAATATCAGAAAGGGCCTCCCTCTCCCCTAGAGTAGGTTTCCACAGCTTGTTTTATTTGGTCTTTTAGAAATCCGTGGAGAATGAGGAACCCAGTGACAATTTGGAGTTTTTCTTCTTGGTGAAGGAAAGGCTACTTCTTTCTCAAAGGACACTTACCAGCCCTTGGCAGTTTGGGTCATCAGAGTTGAACTCTGTCAAAGTATGATTTTTAAAAAATTGAAACATGACATACAAATATAGAGTGAATGTGTCAAAGATTTATTAACTTTTTCATAAAGCAATCAGTAAGATGGTAAAGCTGGTTCCAAGAACATTTTGAGGTACTGGGTATTCATGGACATTTAGAAAGGAAGGTTAGAAAAGAGTAGCTGCTGAGTCCACTTAAGTACAACCAAACATCTCATGGGATTTGCTTCCTGGGTTTGAAAGTTTAGGGTCATAGTTTCATGGGATATCCCAGTTAAATGGCCTAATAACATGTTTAGTGCTTCTGTGCTACCTCCTAGTTTGTTGTGTAGTACCTGGGGTCTTAAAAGCTGGCAAGCAACCATCCAAGTCACAACAGTTGATCTCTGTTCACCTGGAGCAACAGAGGAAGGAGAGTCAGGAATAGGAGGAGAATATGGAATGTGCATGTAGCTAATTGCCTCCATGAACAACTGCCTCCTTTTACGTGAGACCAGAAGAATTGGATGGTGCCTGGCTACCATTACTGAACATTTTTCAAAGATCCCATAGAAGAATCCTGATCAAAAGGGGGGAAATGCAGAACAGCAGTTCAAATTCCCATGGACTTCAGACTTTCTGGAGCCATGGAGGGTGAATGAATCCCTGAAACCATTGTCCTGAGATAATCTTTAAACCTTAAACCAAAAATATCCCCTAAAGTCATCTTTAAACCAAATGATAGTTTTGGCTTATCTAGTAAAAATGGTCTGCCTTGAGCATTATGCTCGTTAAAGAACTATGTATATGGGATCAAATTGACAACAGAAACTCCAGAGATTAGATAGGAACCTTGGGAGGCAGTAAGTTTATGTTAATGAGGGAAGAACAACTCAGAAAAGGAGGGTGGGAATGGTTGCACAACTCTAAGAATGTAATCAATGTCACTGAATTGTACGTGTGGAAACTGTTGAATTGGTGTCTGCTTTGCTGTGTATATTCCCAATAACAACAACAAAAATAAATACAATTTAGGGGGAAAAAAAAGAAATGGTAGAATAAAAGTGCTAGTTAGACGTGAAACTGGTTCATGTCCTAAATGGCAATAAAACCTTAACCTTTGGAGTTATCTTTCTACAAAGTGCTAGATTAGACATAAAACTGGTTCATGTCCTAAATGGCAATAAAACCTTAACGTTTGGAGTTCTTTTCTACTGGGCAACATCTAGCATATAACTTCAGAGTCTGACCCCTTAATTGATAGTAAACAACAAGGTCAAACATTTTCCTAGCCTAGATAATTAAATACTCCTTGGATGAGACCTTCATCCCCCTAATTCTCCAGTATGCCGTTGAAAGTACATGCTACCTAACCTTTTGCCTTGTTTCTAAGGTTGAAAAAGTTTTAACAACCTCTTCATATTTCTTCAGCCAGGCATTTGAGCACTGCCTCCCCACTATCTGTGCCAGCATGCCTTTGTAAGTCCAGTGCCCTCTACCCCTTCCCCTGAATACGCTCTGCACTCTTCTACCTCAGAACCCTCTCCACTCAACCAAGAACCCTATGGCTCATTGCCACAGGTCAAGGTACCATTTATCCTTCAAGGGCAAATGCATTTGGCACCTACCTAGGAATCAGTGCTGCAATTAATTGAATCACCCTTGACCACTCTTCCAAATTATTTAGTACAAATCTTTCTTGACTTGTGTTTAAAAAAAAAAAGTTCCTTGGGATTTCACTATTACATTCACTTGAAACCTCTCTGGGATAGCCTGGTGAGAAAGTAAGTCTTCAAATGTTAAGGTGTTAAACCCTGTTTAATTGGATTTGAGTGCCTGGGCACACCTGCACAAAAGCTTTCAAATAAAATGTGCATATTTGTTGCATGAGCCTAATTGGAAACTGGCCCAAGGGGACATTTTGTACAATTGGTGGGAAATTTGTGCTCTTAGGCTGAGGCTTAAAAAGACTAAATTAAACTTTGACTGAAATTTTGATGTGAAAAAAAAATCACAAAACCTTTAGAAACTGAACTTCAAAAAGAAGGTGGATTATTAACTCTGGCAGTTGGTCTATGTTACTGTCATTACCACACTTAAAAATTGTGCTAAGATAAATTTAACTTGTTGGCCTTCGGTAATTAAGATACTCTAAGAGGAACACAACGTCATAGATGTTTGCATCTTGTGTTGTATAAGTAAGAGGCAATATAGCTGGTTTCCTGATGATGTTGGAGAATGGGTTGTGGAAACTAACATTTGTGTAACTGTGTTTGGCACTTTTCTAGGCCCCTGGGAGATAAATGTGGTGTTTTTCCCAATTTACAGAGTCATAAAGCTTGTGTGTGGTAAAACTGCTTGAATCCAGGGCTTTTATATTCTGCAGCTGTGCTCTTTCAATTATACCATGCTGTTGGATAATATTAGCAATTAAATCAAATATAATCAGCTTCTCCTCCCTCTCCATCAAATTCATTAGCCAACGGCTTTTTGATGGCCCATAAGAACCAAAACCACCATGATTCTTCTCCACTGAAGTGCCTAAGACGTCACAACTCCAGGTAGGCTTCCCAAACTTCCTTGATGATAGCTCTTGGATCTGTTTCAAGTACATGTTCCCAAGCCCTACCCAGACCGACTGAATCAGAATCTCTTGGGGATGGGACCTGAGAGCCGCATTTTTAACAAACCCCTTAGGTGACAGAAGTTGGAATCCACCAGTGCTCCTCGACAGAAAGATGTGGCAGCCTGCTTCTATAAAGATTACAGCCTTGGAAACCCTATGGGCAGTTCTACTCTGTCCCATAGGGTCACTATGAACCAGAATCAACTCGATGGCAATGGATTTGGGTTTTAGGTGATAGAGGAAATTTGATAAACCCTGATCCTGAAAGGACAAATAAGGGTGGGGTTTCTTGGGATTTCACAGGCATTTGATCCCTGCTTCCTCCCCATCTGTCCCAGCAAGCTTTTGTAAGTCCAGCTGCCCACTGGGCATGCTGCACTTTGTAGCTCTTTCAAAATTGCATTTAATTAATGATTTGCTGGACCTTATTATACTGTCAGGTCAGTGAGGGTTAAGACTTTGTCCTTATTTGCCACTGTATAGCTATGGCTGCAAACTAAAAGGTTGGCAGTTCAAATCCACTAGCTGCTCCTCGGAAATCCTATGGGGCAGTTCTTCTCCATCCTGTAGGGTTGCTATGAGTTGGAATCAGCTGATGGCAACAGGTTAGACCAAGTGTTTAGCAGTGGCTCTCACTCAGGAAGCATTAAATAATATTATCTTAATGAATGAATGAATACAATTTAGTAATATAAGGTATAAAGGAAACAAGTCCTCCAATTGGTTTGGTTGTTTTATAGATCCTGGACATTTGTTGACTTCAAAGGTCCATCAAAAAGTCATTTCTAATTTAGATTTAATAGGAGTTTGAATCAGATTTGATGTTAGACTTGTGTATTAGAGGCATTCAGCCTCTGGGTGAGCATAGTCACTTACTCAGCTCTCCTTGTTACTATGTAACTCTTATATTGGGATGTGTTTACTTATTTTTTAAGTTATGCTTTACTGCATTTCAGGGGAGGAATTATGTTATAATAATGTGTGTAAATTTGGGATTTCATTAAGATCTCAGGGCATGTCCTGCATTAACATCTCATTTTTCTGCTAAGAGAGAAATAATCCATAAAATTAGTGATATTGGCAGCATCCTCTTTTCACAAGTTTTTACCCAATACTATATTCTAAAAATTTTCCAGACACAGTTTTGTGGCAGCCAGAGTCCTCAGTTACAAACAAAAGAAAGCCATCCTAGCTCAGTTATGCAGAAAACATATGTATTAGAGCGTTGCTTCTCAAACGTTAACACGTATATGAACTACCTGGGGGTTTTTTTGAAATGCAGATTTAGCAGATTTTGATACACAGGTCTGGAGTGGTGCTGGATTCTACATTTTTAACAAGCCTCTCATAGGTGAAACAATACTGCTGGTCCATAGGCTACACTTTGAGTAACAAGGCACAAGTTAGCTCAGTCATTCTTTGGGAAGACCAGAGAACAGTCTTTGAAGCCAGGAAGTCAGGAGCCAAAGTAGTCATAATCAGGAGACATCACTGTGTCACAGGCACAGATGTCACAGATCACCCCTCACCTGGGTACCCCATATTTACTGGAACTTCTGCCCTTGCTGACCCAGGACAGTGGCAGTGTTCCATGACACTCCTGCCTTGTTTCTTTGAGTTATGGCTGTGTCTTCTTGGCAGAGCCTGGATCACGGGCCAAGCCACACTCAAGAAGGCTGGGAACACACTTTTATGCTATTTTGGATTCTAGCCTAGGGAGAAATGGACTCAGAAGATGAAGAGTACCCTAAATACAGGAAAGGTGTATATATATAGGAGCTGTGCAAACAAAAAGAATAACCATGCAAAATGGTGGCATAGGGAACTCCAAGGGCCCATCACTCCATAGAAACACCAAAAATGACTGGCAAAAACTTTATCAAATTAGCCTTATCAAAACTGTGGAAAATATTCAAAAGTTTACAGCAACCAAGAGAATGCTTATTCAAGAAAAAGGTGAAACTGGTAGGAGAGCTTTGTGGCATTTTAACTTACTCTTGCCCCCTTCCCCTCCACAACTTGGCAGTATAGTCTTGAAGATAGCAGCTTGTGTTCTTAGTGTGGACTCCTGGTGCCAGAGGGAGCAGAGTGAATTTTGTTCTTAAAGAATTGTGATCGTCTATTTTGACCTGTCTTAGCCCTGGTGGCACAGTAGTTAAGAGCTATAGCTGCGAACCAAAAGGTCAGCAGTTCGAATCCACCAGCCACTGCTTGGAAACCCTATGGGGCAGTTCTACTCTGTCCTATATAAGATCTCTATGAGTTGGAATTGACTCAATGGCAATGAGTTTGGTTTTGGTTTTTTGGTAGCTTCCTGAAGGACTAACACAAAAGGCTTACCTTCATTTTGCTTAACTCAGAACTGCCTCAGGGTGGAGAAATGGCTATATGGAGGGTGTTTGTCAAAATCATTTCAAAACAAATGAACAGCTGCTGCCAACTATGGCAAAGGACATTAGATGGGGTGAACAATAGTCATGCCAAAAATCCTGGGAGGAAAAGCTGAGGAGTGAGATGCATTGGGGAATAAAAACTTGGAAAAGCTTTCACAAATTCCTGGGAATCTAGAAGGCCATGCTCATGCCCAGGGTGAGGCACATGCTCAGAAAAGACCTGAGAAAGCCCTAAACTCTCACCTCAGGCTGACATTTAAGCTCTGTGCAAGCAGAAAGTGAAGGTAAAAGGAGAGTTGTAAACTGTTCAATTGAGTGTTGAAGGTGTGCTCCAACACATACCGAGAGCCTGCAGAGACTGGAAGTTTGTTTTTTTTTCCTTCAGTATTTAAGAAAATCTCAGTCAAATCACTAGCTGACCACTAAGCTAATATAACAGACTTCAGTAACTACACAGGACAAAGAATACAATTATTACAAAAATAATTTAGGAAAGTCACTAAGCAAACAACTACAACCCACAATAAGTAGCAACAATACCTCTCGGGGCAGGGAGAAGAATCTGATTTTCAGAGTTACCATATTATAGTAGTCAAAATGTCCAGTTTTCAGTCCCCTCCCCCCCCAAAAAAAATACAAGGCATGCAAATAAATAAGAAAGTATGGCCCATTCACAGGAAAAAAAGAAATTAACAGAAACTTTCTTTGAGGAATCCCAGACAACGGACTTTGGAA
Source organism: Dugong dugon (assembly GCA_030035585.1). NCBI lineage: Eukaryota > Metazoa > Chordata > Mammalia > Sirenia > Dugongidae > Dugong > Dugong dugon. Next base: position 20,223,015 of record CM057481.1, on the reverse strand, counting down.
ACAACTTTAAGTCAACTTTCTTAAGTATGCTCAAAGATCTAGAGTAAACCTTGGACAAAGAATTAAAGGAAACCAGGAGAAGGATATCCTACATAAAAAGTATCAGTAAAAGAGGTAGAAATTGTTTTAAAAAATGAGCCAAATAGAAATTTGGAGCTTAAAAGTACTGTACAGGTAGTCCTCAACTTACAATAGGGTTCTGTTCCAACGACTCCATTGTAAGTCGGTTCTGACATAAGTCAAATACCTCTTTTTTTTTTTTTAGTTTTCATTATTATTGCCTTTTATTGTCAGTATCTTTATAAATCCAATCTTTATTTGTCTTGGGAGTTGGAAACATTACATATATACTTACAGATATATCTTAATACATACATGTGTAAAAAAATACACAAATCATAAAAACTTACTCCAATGATGAAGAAGAGTTGCACAACACTGGCATTTTGTCAGTTGTGGTAATAACTCCACTTGTGGAAGGTTCTGGATCATCTGGATTATGGGGATAGCATTTCTAGTCAGAAAATAAGTAAGAGTTGTGTGTATGGTCCTTTTATTTTTTTCTTCATATATTTTGTGATAACATCTCAGTGCTTCCTGAATCTGCCTAGAGATCAGCATTTGGGTCCATGTTTTCAAGCAACTGAAGCATTTGATTTAGTTTAGAAAAGACTTTAGATCCTGCTTTCACTGTAAAATTTTTTTGATATACATCTGCGAGTGAACATCTAAAAATGATAACATCAGCAAATTATGTGCTACAACATTGCAGGTATATTAGTAAAAATAAGATGTACAAAAAAAACCCCACAAAACTCTGATGGTCATAAGTGAGTTTGTTCATTATAACTTGAATATGTCACAAGTCAGGGACTACCTGTAATTCAAATGAAAAATGCACTAGAGGGGTTTAACAGCAGATTTAACAGGCAGAAGAAAAAAATCAGTAAACTTGAAGATTGGTTAATTATAACCAATGTCACTAAATTTTACATGTAAAAATTGTTGAACTAGTGTATGTTTTGCTGTGTATATTCTCTGTAACAACAATAAAAAATAAATAAAATAAATTATAAAAAAAGATAGGTTAATTAAAATTATCCAGTCTCAGAGTAGAAAAAAGAATGGAAAAAAAAAAAATGAAAAGAGTCTAAAAGATCTGTGGGACACCATCAAATATACCAATATACACGTAACAGGAGTCCCAGATGGAGAGGAGAGTGAGAAGTAGACAGAAAGAATATTTGAAGAAATAGCCAAAAACTTCCAAAATTTGATGAAAGACACGAACCTAAACATCCAAGAATCTCAATAAACACTGTGGTGCAATGAATCACATTTGTGTGGCCTTTCTTGCCATGGTCTTGTAACTCCCACCCAAGTGATTGGGCAGGACAGTGTAGATAGGGTAATTGTGGCCCACCAAGAGGGTTGGTCAGTCTAGCCATGTGGCTGGGCTTGAAATGAGCCATCCCAAAGGTGGGAAAGAGAGGATCCCACCACCACCACCAAGGAAGAACAGCCAGGAACTGAATGCATTCTTTGGACCTGGGATCCCAGTGCTGAGAAGTTCCTGGAACCAGGAGACAGACAGAGCTGTAACGCTGAAGACAGCGAGAGGTGGTGGCAGAGAAACGGCCACAGGAGAGACCTGCAATAGACAGTGTGGTGGGCTTTCCAGCCCACAGAGCAAGAAAGCTGAATGCCTTTGGGCAGGAGTCTTGCTGGAGGAATACAGTGCCTCCAGGCACTTAGTGGAGCTAGGTTTGCCAACCTACAAAGCTACAGCTGAGTACCTTCGGGCCAAGGCTTACTGGCGGAGTAGGGTGCCTCTGGGCCCTTATGAGCAGAGCTAAAAGAGCTTTATAACACTTGCCCAAGCAGAGCAGAGGCCAAAGAGCCAAGGGCCAGGGAGAGACCTGCCTGCAGGCTCAGCTGAGAAGGGGCTTCCCTGATCAAAGAACTGTATTCCTGAACTGTTAGTTCCCTAATAACCCCATAATTTTGAGTATTGTCTGTGAGTTCTGTGTGGCCATTACAAAGAATTATCAAACCCAGTAGAGAAATAGTGCCATGGGAGGGATGGTTGGTGTCAGAATTAGTAAAAATGACAGAGAGAGGAGGCATGTCTGACCTCTGTCTCATGGGAATCAGCCTTGGGCTGTTGATCTTGATTATCCTTCTGCCTTGTGAAGTTAGATGAGGTCAGACTCTGCCCCCATGTTGTTTTTACAGACACCAAGCAGAATAAACTCAAAGAGATTCACACAGACACATGATAATCAAACTGTCAAAGGCTAAAGACAAAGAGAAAAAGTTAAAAGTAGCAAGAGAGAAGTGACTCATTGTATACAAGGGATTCTCAGTAAGATTAACAGTCAATTTCTCATTAGTAACCATGGAGTCCAGATGGCAGTGGGATGACATATTTAAAGTGCCGAAATAAAAAAAAAATTTTTTTCAACTAAGAATTCTATGTCTAGCAAAACTATCTTTCAAGAAGTAGGGAGAAATGAAGACATTCTCAAATAAAAGCTGAGGGAATTTATCACTAGTAGATCTGCCCTACAAGAAATACTAAAAGGAGTTGTTCAGACTAAAATGAAAGTACACTAGACAATAACTTGAAGCCATCCAAAGAAATAAAGAACAATGATAACTACATAGGTAAATGTAAAATGTATATAAACCAAACCAAACCCATTGCCATTGCGTCAATTTGGACTCATAGCAACCCTACAGGACAGAGTAGAACTGCCTCGTAGGGTTTCCAAGGAGTGGCTGGTGAATTTGAACTGCCAGCCTTATGGTTTAGCAGCTGAGCTCTGAACCACTGTGCCACCAGGGCTCCAAACATGTATATAGGTAAAATAAAATGTATTATTGCATTTTGGGTTAGTAACTCCTCTTTTTTTCTATGTGAGTTAAAAGACAAAGGCATAAAACAATAATTATAAATCTATGCTATGGGTATACAGTGTATAAAGATCTAATTTGTGACAATAACAGCATAAAGGGGGAGGGATGATGCTGGAGAGGAGCAGAATTTTGTATACTTTTGAAGCTAAGTTTGTATTAATTTAAATTAGACTGTTATAAATTTAAGATGTTAATTGTAATTCTCATGGCAACCACTTAGAAAACAACTAAAAAATATATAAAGAAAACGAGAAAAGAATCAGAACAGTACACTACAAAGAAATCAATTAAACACAGAAGAATACAGCAATGGAAGACTTAAGGAACAAAAAACATATTACATATTTTATTAGAGTTCTCCAGTAAACAGAAATAACGGGATAGATAGATATCAGGATACACACACACATAGAGAAAGAGAGGCTTATTTTAAAGAATTGCTCAATGTTGTGGGGGATGGCAAGTATCTACAGGCCAGGCATGGGCTGGAAACTCCAGTAGTCTTGAGTCCAAAATCCATAAGTCAGGCAGGCTACAAACTGTGGCAGGATATCTATGTTACAGTCTTGAGGCAAAATCCTTCTCCCTTTGGGGAACCTCAGTTTTTGCTCTTAAGGCCTTCAACTGATTGGATGAGGCCCACCTACATTAAGAGGGTAATCCAGTGTATCTAAAGTCAATTGATTGTAAAGGTTAATCATATCTAAATATGATAGCAACATCTAGAGTAGTGTTTGACCAAACAACTGGGCACCATGGCCTAACCAAGTTGACACATAAAATTAACCATCACAATGGTTCTTTGAAAAACAAAATTGACAAGCTTTTAGCTAGAGTGGCAAAGAAAAAAAGAGAGAAGACACAAATAACTAAAATCAGAAATGAAAGTCGGGACATTACTACTGACCTTACAGAAATAAAAAGGATTAGAAGAGAATACTATGAACAGTCGTATGCCAACAAATTAGGTAACCTGGATGAAATGGACAAATTCCTGGAAACACATAAATTACCTAAATTGACTCAAGAAGAAATAGAAAATCTTAACAGACATACAACAAATGAATGGATTGAATCAGTAATCAAAAACCTCCCAACAAACAAAAGTCCAGTACCAGATGGATTCGCTCTGAATTCTACCAAACATTTAAAGGAGAATTAACATTGCGACAACTTAGTCAATTGGCATAACATACTTCATAACGATATTGTTCTACACCCTATTTTGGTGAGTAGCATCTAGGGTATTAAAAGCTTGTGAGTGGCCATCTAAGATACAACTATTGGTGTGTATTTGTCTGGTGCACAAGAGAAAGAAAGAAACCAACGACTCAGAGAAGAAACTATTCTACAGGACTAATAGCCCACACGAACCACAGCCTCATCTATCCTGTGACCAGAAGAACTAGTGGTGCCTAGCTACCAATAATGACTGTTCTGACTAGAGACACAGTAGGTGGTCCGGGATAGAATTGGAGAAAAATGTAGAATAAACCTCAAATTCCTAAAAAGGCCAGACTTATTGGACTGGTAGGGACTATAGGATCCCCCGAGGCTATTGCCCTGAGATACCCTTTAAACTTGGAACTGAACCACTCCTGGAGGTGACCTTTCAGCCAAATAATAGATTGACTCATAAAATAAACAATATCACCAGTGAGTACTGTGCCCCTCTAAATGACTATCTATATGCAACCAAATGGTCAATATTTACCCTAAAGCAAAGATGAGAAGATAAGGAGGATGGGCAGAAAAGCTAGATTAATGTAAACAGAACAACCAGAATGGAAATAATGAGAATGCTGACACATTGTGAAAAATGTAACCAATATCACTGAACAATATGTATAGAATTGTTAAATGGGAACATAACTTGCTGTGTAAACTTTCATCAAAAATACAATAAAAGAATAAAGTTTTTAAAAAATCCACATCTTTTCTAAATTCTAAAAAATATTGCATACAGGAATTTCTACAGCATGTGGGCTGTAGAAACCCATAGGGTGTAACTGTGTTATTGCATGTAACCTTCAAATCCATATAAATACCAAAGATTGCCAGAAGTTTGAATAATATGCCATGCAAATATAAAATAAAATTATTTTTCAAATGCTTGAGAATTTATTTCATTAATAAAATTACAAACAATTTTAAACATAAAAAGAGATTTAATGTCAGTCCTTCTCAAACTCTTCCAAAAAAATAGACAGAACTCTTCTCAGCTCATTCTATAAGGCTGATATTACCTTATACCTAACCAGACAAAGCCATCACAAGAAAACTATAGACCAATATTCCTTAAGAATATAGCTGCAAATATCCTCAACAAAATAATATCAAACCAAGTACAGTAGCATATTAAAAGGATTATACACATGACCAAATGAAATTTATCCCATGAATGCAAGGATGGTTCAACATAAGAAAATCAATCAATGTAATACACCACATTGATAGAATGAAGGGGGGGGGAAACCCACGCATTATCTTCTCAATTGATCCAACATCTTTCATGATTTAAAAAAAAAAAAAAAAAACCCTCAGAAAACTAGAAATAGATGAGAATTTCCTCAACATGATAAAAGATATTTATGAAACATCCACATTTAATGTCATACTCAATGGTGAAACACTGAAAGCTTTCCCACTAAGATCAGAAACAAGACAAGAATGTCTGCTTTCACCACTGTGATTCAACATTACATTGGAAGTTCTAGCCAGAGAAATTAGGCAAGAGGAAATAATAATAAAAAAAACATACAAATTGGAAAGAAAAAAAAACTATCTCTATTTACAGATGACATGATTTTATATATAGAAACTCCTGAAGAACCCACCAAAAACTATTAAATATTTCAACAGAGTTATGGTATATAAGATCACCACACAAAAATCAGTTGTATTTTTTTTATACACAGCAATCAACAATCCAAAATGGAAATTAAGAAAACAATTTCATTTACAATAATCTTAAATAGAATAAAATACTTAGGAATAAATTTAACCAAAGAAGTGTTTAAGACTTGGAGACTGAAAACTAAACACATTGCTGAAAGAAATTAAAGAGACCACAATAAATGGAAGGACATCCTGTGTTCATGGTTTGAAAGATTTATTACTGTTAAGATGGCAAAACTTCACAAAGTGAGCTACAGACTCAATGCAACTTCTATAAAAATCACAATGGCCCTTTTTGTAGAAATAGACAAGCTGATTCTAAAATTCATGTGAAATTTCAAGGGACTCAAATAGCTGAAAAAATGTTGAAAAAGAAAACAATTGGAGAACTCACACTTCCTACTTTCAAACCTCACTGCAAAGCTACAGTAATCAAAATTGTGGTACTGGCTTAAGGATATAGATCAGTAGAATAGAACTGAGACTCCAGAAGTAAACCTATACGTCTGTGGTCCACGTATTCCCAACAAGAGTACAAATACCATTCAAGGGGAGAAAGAAGAATAATCTCTTCAAGAAATGGTGCTGGGACAACTGTATATCCACATGCAAAAAATGAAATTGGACCCTTACTCTGTACCATATATACAAAAATTAACTCAAAATAGACCAAATCCCTAAGTAAGAGCTAAAAGTATAAAATACTTAGAGGAAGGAAAACAGAGAGGTAAATCTTCACGACCTTGGATTTGGCAATAGTTTCTTAGATATGACACCAAAAGTGAAAGCAAAAAAAGAAAAAAATAAATTGGACTTCATCTAAATTAAAAACTTTCACATACCAAAAGAGTGAAGACAACCCACAGGTGGAAGAAAATATTTGCAGATCATATATCTGATAAGGGACTCATACCTAGAATACATAAAGAACACTTACAACTCCACAATAAAAATATAAATAACCCAATTAAAAATGGACAAAGGATTTGAATAGACATTTCTCAAAGGAGAAATACAAATGGCCAATAAGCCATGGTCATTTCTCCAATCCCCAAATGTATAAATAGCATGAACATACTTCGTAGTTTGAAGATTTTCTGGCACAACAAATTATTTCTTGTCCCAGCCAAAGAGTCCTGGTTCTTTTAGTGGGGAATCGTATTTAGAAGCCAAGATCTTGGTACTAGGTGTTCTTAATGCAACTGGAAGTGTAATTGCTCCAAGGTCCTCACCAGTGAGGCAGGGAGGTTCAGATACAGAAAGTGTTCTTTTAAAAGGACAAAAGTGCTCTACTTTTAGGGGATGAATAGTATTCTTGCCCAGTCTCCTGGTGCTATGATCCCTGCTCCCTCCTATTTCCTGTAGAAACTTGTTCCCCCTTTCATGCTCTCATCCTTTTCTTCTCTCCAATCCCTTACCATGACTTAACAAAAATACTCAAGTCTTCCCTGAATTAAAAAAAAAAAAAACTTCCAGTGATAGCCAGTCTTCAAGATGGCTCCAAATGATTCTCACCTCCTGGCATTCATGCCCTTGTGTAGTTCCCTCCCACACTGAATAAGGCTGACCTGTATAACCAGTAAGATGTTGTGGAAGTGATGGTGTATGACTTACAAGGCTAGGTCACAAAAGACACCACTGCAAGTCTGTTACACCAAAGTCAAAGTTATGATTGGAAAGGACTGGGATTCTGAATCTAAAGATAGGGATATCTTGATCTATCTACTCAAAAAGCCTGAATCCTCAGATTCCCCTGAGCCCCTGGGCCTGCAGAAGTGGCTTACTTATTAACGGCTAGTACTCTCCCACCACCTAGCTTATAGACAATGCATGTTGCAAGGCAGCATGTGGTCCCCCTCAGGATGTACCCCCATTTCCACTCATGGCCACCAGAATAAGAACTAGGGTCAAGTCACAACATAACCCAAGAAGTGCTGGATCTACTAGGAAGGAAAAGTAACCATACCCAAAAGGAACTGGTATGTGAGGGCTGGCTCCTGTGGATGCTGGCATAAGGGGATTGAACATTGTTGTTTGTTGTCAGGTGCCATCAAGTTGGTTCTAATTCATAGCAACCCTATGTACAACAGAATGAAACACTGCCTGGTCCTGAACCATCCTCACAATCATTGCTATGTTTGATCCCACTATCGCAGCCACTGTGTCAATCCATCTGTTTGAAGGTATTCCTTTTTTTCACTGACCCTTTATCTTGCCAAGCATGATGTCCTTCTCCAGGGACTGGTCCCTCCTGAAAACATGTCCAAAATGTGTGAGACAAAGTCTCGCCATCCTCGCTTCCAAGGAGCACTCTGGCTGTTCTTCTTCCAAGACAGACTTTTTCATTCTTCTGACAGTCAATGGTATATTCCATATTTTTTGCCAATACCATAATTCAGTATAATTCATAATGCATCAATTCGTCTTTGGTCTTACTTATTCATAGTCCAGCTTTCGCATTCATATGAGGTGATTGAAAATATCATGGCTTGGGTCAGGCACACCTTAGTCCTCAAAGTGACATCTTTGCTTTTTAACACTTTAAAGAGGTCTTTTGCAGCAGATTTGCCCAATGCAATACGTCATCTGATTTCTTGACTGCTGCTTCCATGGGCATTGATTGTGGATCCAAGTAAAATGAAATCCTTGACAACTCCTATCTTTTCTCCATTTATCATGATGTTGCTTATTGGTCTAGTTGTGAGGATTTTTGTTTTGTTTTTGTTGAGGTGTAATTCATTCTGAAGGCTGTAGTCTTTCATCTTCATCAGTAAGTGCTTCAAGTTCTTTGATTTCAGCAAGCAAGATTGTGTCATCTTCATATCAAAGGTTGTTAAACAGTCTTCCTCCAATCCTGACGCAACGTTCTTCTTCATATAGTCCAGCTTCTCAGATTATTTGCTCGGCCTACAAATTGAATAAGTATAGTGAAAGGATACAACCCTGAGGCACACCTCTCCTGATTTTAAACCACGCAATATCCCCTTGTTCTGTTCGAACAACTGACTCTTGGTCTATGCACAGGTTCCATGTGAGCACAATTAAGTGTTCTGGAATTCCTGTTCTTCACAATGTTATCCATAATTTGTTATGATCCACACAGTTGAATGAATACCTTTGCATAGTCAATAAAACACAGGTAAACATCTTTCTGGTATTCTTTTCTTTTAGCCAAATCCATCTGACATCAGCAATGATATCCCTCATTCCACATCCTTTTCTAAATCCAGCTTGAATTTCTGGCAGTTCCTTGTCAATGTACTGCTGCAACCATTTTTTAATTATGCAAAAATTGCATGTGATATTAATGATGCTGTTTGATAATTTCTTCATTCATCTTTCTTTGGAATGGGCACAAACACGGATCTCTTCCAGTCGGTTGACCAGAGAGTTGTCTTCTAAATTTCTTGGCATAGATGAGTGAGCACCTCCAGCACTGTACCCATTTATTGAAACATTTCAATTGGTATTCCGTCAGTTCCTAGAGCCTTGTTTTTCACCAATGGCATCAGGGTAGCTTGGACTTCTTCCTTCAACACCATCAGTGCTTGATCACGTGCTACCCCCTGAAATGGTTGAACATCAACCAATTCTTTTTGTACAGTGACTCTGTGTATTCCTTCCATCTTCTTTTGATGCTTCTTGCATCATTCAATATTTTGCCCATAGAACCCTTCAGAATTGCAACTTGAGTCATGAAGTTTTTCTTCAGTTCTTTCAGCTTGATTTGAAATACCAGTGGCTTAGCTTCCAGCATCACAGCAACATGCAATCCACCACAGTATCACAAACTGACAGATGCATGGTGGGGAGTGAACATAAGGTTGGATAAAGGAGAGCTTGTTGATATGGGAAAACTCTCCCAGGATAGAAGATTAACAGCTGGCAAGGGCCCCGGGAGATGGTACTAACCAGCTGCTAACATGGCTCTTGAGAGCTTGGAGAAAATAATAGTTTACACTAGTGGAGTAGAAATGCAGAACTGCCATGGCAGACAGTAGAGAAAAGGATCAATAGGACTCAGAGAAGCAGGCTTGTTAGAGTGTAAAACCTACCAGCAGACTCTGTTCCATGGGAGAGCCCAGAGGACATTCTATTTATCAAAGCAGTCAACACTGCACTGGTGAGAGAAGAACCAGCATCAAGGAGAAGTTAGTAGTGGTTGGTCTCTGCAGGCCAGAGATAACAGCAAACCAGAAACCAAATCAAACTCATTGCCGTCAAGTCAATTCCAACTCATAGCGACCCCATGGGACAGAGTAGAACTACCCTGTAGGGTTTCCAAGGAATGGCTGGTGGATTTGAACTGCCAACCTTTTGGGTAGCAGCCGTAGCTCTTAACGACTGCACCACGAGGGCTCCAAGCTAACAGCAGGAGATGCTTTTAAACAATCAAGTTTCCCGAGAGGATGCCAGAGTAATAGTAACCAGGTGGCATCAGTTAACCCTCAGAAGCAAACTAGACATAATTATCTTTTTTTTAATAATTTTTTTGTGAAAACATACAGCAGCAAAACATACACCAATTCAACAATTTGTACATGTACAATTTGATGATATTGATTACATTCTTCAAGTTGTGTAACTATTCTTTATATCCTTTTCCAAATTATTCCACCACCACTAAGATAAACTCTTTGCCCCCTAAGCCCCTCATCTAATGTTTTTATTTGACGTTTTCAGTTTGATCTCATATAGGTAATTCTTTAAAGGAGCACAATGCTCAAGGCAGATTTTTTTTTTATTATTATTATACTTTAGATGAAGGTTTACAGAACAAACTAGCTTCTCATTAAACAATTAGTACACATATTGTTTTGTGACATTGGTTACCAACCCCACGACATGTCAACACTCCCCCTTCTCGAACTTGGATTCCCTATTACCAGCTTTCCTATCCCCTCCTGCCTTCTAGTCCTTGCCCCCTGGCTGGTGTGCCCCTTTAATCTTGTTTTGTTTTATGGGCCTGTCTAATCTTTGGCTGAAGGGTGAACCTCAGGAGCAACTTCATTATTGAGCTAAAAGGGTGTCCAGGGGCCATACTCTTGGGGTTTCTTCAGTCTTTGTCAGGCCAGTAAGTCTGGTCTTCTTTTGTGAGTTAGAATTTTGTTCTACATTTTTCTCCAGCTCTGTCTAGGACCCTCTATTGTGATCCCTGTCAGAGCGGTCAATGGTGGTAGCCAGCTATCTAGTTGTGCTGGACTCAGTCTGGTGGAGGCAGTGGTATTTGTGGTCCATTAGTCCTTTGGACTAATCTTTCCCTTGTGTCTTTTGTGTTCTTCAATTTCCCTTTCTCCAGACAGGGTAAGACCAGTGGAGTATCTTAGATGGCCATTCACAAGCTTTTAAGACCCCACACGCTAATCACCAAAGTAGAATGTAGAACATTTTCTTTTATAAACTATGTGATGCCAAATGAGCTAGATGTTCCCCAAGATCATGGTCCCCACAGGCCTCAGCCCAGTAATTCGGTCCCTCAGGGAGTTAGGATGTGTGTATGGAGCTTCCATCACCTTGTCAAAGCAGATATTCTTTACTAATTAAGCTACACTATTGTTTGGTTTAGCTTAATTAATGGGAAAAATTATCTTAATGAAAGGAAACACAGCAAGCTATGGAATTGGTTAGTAGAATACAGCCTCCCAAGGGTCGAGATAGATAGGTAGCCTACAAGAGAGCTACACAATACATTCATTCAATCAAAAGTAATCAAGGATAGATGACTAAGAGACCAAGAACAGCAGTCCCAATAAAAAAGTCACAATCCTTTACCCAGTTTCCATACTTGAGCAGCTTTCAGACTTAGAACCCAATAACTGAAGGAGAGTATGGGCCCCCAAGAGGAAGGACCCACAAACCCATGGCAAATGCATTCAGTAATGATTCCTCTAGTCCTTCTCCAATGGGACCTATGACCATTTACTTGGGTAACAATGCACTGGGGAAAGGGAGAGATAGTTTGAAGACTATTGGACACAAAATCTAGCTGACATTGTTAGCTGGGAGCTGAAGTCTCATCATGGCTGCCCAATAGAATTAGAGTACACGGGGACCAGGTACATAGAGCTTGGCTTAGATCTGGATCACAGTCATTTCTCCAGTTCCCGAATGTATAAATAGCATGAACATCCTTGGCAGTTTTCAGAACCCTCACATTGATTCATTAGCCTATGGGGTAAGAGTTATCATAATGGAGAAGACCAAGCAAGAACCTCTGAAACTGCTCACCTCTTAGCCAAGATAATAGATTAAAAACAAAATCACACCCTGTGGAAAATAGTGAAATTAGTGCCACCCCTAAAAACCTAAATGATGCAGAAATATTAGCCGCCATCATATCCCCTTTAATATAACCAGTTTGGCTTCTACAAAATCCAGACAGATCCTGGAAGATGACAGTGGACTATTGCAAACTCAACCAAGTTGTTATTTTTGTTGTTAGTTGCTGTTGAGTCAGCGCCAACTCATGGAGACCTTATGTATAACAGAACAAAACATCCTCATGTTTTGTGCCATCCTCATGATCGTTGTTATGTTTGAGACCATTATTGTTGCTATTGTGTCAATCCATCTCATTAGGGGTTTCCCTCATTTTTGCTGACCCTCTACCAAACATGATGTCCTTTTCTAGTGATTTGTCTTTCCTGATGGATGTCCAGAGTAAGTGAATTGAATTCTTGCCATGCCTACTTCTAAGGAGGATTCTGGTTGTATCTCTTCTAAGACTGGTTTGTTCATTCTTTTGGCAGTATATTCAATATTCTTTGCCAACACCACAGTTTGAAAGCATCAATTCTTTTTTTTTCTTCTTCTTCTTTTTTCATTAGCCAACTTTCACATGCATATGAGGCAATTGAAAAGACCATGGCTTAGGTCAGGTGCACCTTAGTCTTCAAAGTGACATCTTTACTTTTTAAAACTTTAAAGAGGTCTTTCGCAGCAGATTTGCCCAATGCAATATATCATTTGATTTCTTGACTGCTGCTTCCATGATCATTGATTTTGATACAAGTAGAATAGTCATTGACAACTTCAATTTTTTCTCCATTTATCATGATGTTTTTTAACAGTCCAGTTGTGAGGACTTTAATTTTCCTCATGTTCAGGTGTAATCCACATTGAAGGCTGTAGTCTTTGACTTTCATTAGTTAGTGCTTCAAGTTCTCTTCACTTTCAGCAAGCAACACTGTGTCATGTGCATATCACAGGTTGTTAATATGTCTTCCTCTAATCCTGTTGCCACGTTCTTCTTCACATAGTCTGGCTTCTCAGATTATTTGTTCAGTATACAAGTTGAATAAGTAAGGTGAAAGGATACAACCCTGTGCACGACTTTACCAATTTTGAACCACACAGTATCCCTTTTTTCTGTTCAAAAGACTGCCTCTTGATCCAGGCACAAGTTCTGCAGGAGCACAATTAAGTGTTCTGAAATTCCTGTTCTTTGAAATGTTATCCATAAGTTGTTATGATCCACACGGTTGAATGCCTTCACATAATCAATACAACCACAGAGAAACATTTTCCTAGTATTCTCTGCTTTTGGCCAAGATCCATATGACAACAGCAATGATATCCCTCGTTGCACATCCTCTTCCGAATCCAGCTTGAAAACCAGCAGTTCCCTGTCAATGTACAGGAGTTGTTTTTGAATTATCTTTAGCAGAATTTTGCTATCAGGTGATATTAACAATTTCCTCATTCCATTTGATCACCTTTCTTTGAGATGGTTGGGTAGGTAGCCGTCTTCCAAATTTCTTGACATAGATGAGTAAGTGCTTCCAGCGTTGCCTCCCTTTGTTAAAGCATTTCGGTTGGTATTTTATCAATTCCTGGAGCCTTGTTTTTCTCCAATGCCTTCAGTGCAGCTTGAACTTCCTTCAGTGCCAGCAGTTCTTGATCATATGCTACCTCCTGAAATGGTTGAATGTATTCAGTATTGCAACTCAAGGTTTGAATTTTTTCTTTAGTTCTTTCGGCTTAAGAAATACTAATCTTGTTCTTCTCTTTTGGTTTTCTAACTCCAGATCTTTGCACATTTCATCATAATACTTTACCTTGTCTTCTCAAGCCACCATTTGAAATCTTCTGTTCAGCTCTTTTACTTAATCATCTCTTCCATTCACTTTAGCTACTCTGCACTTAAGAGCAAGTGTCAGAGTCTCTTCTGACTTCCATTTCCATCTTTTTCTTCTTTCCTGTCTTTTTAACAATCTTTCACTTTCTTCATGTATGATGTCCTTGATGTCTTCCCACAATTCTTCTAATTTTCAGTCATTAGTGTTCAGTGCATAAAATATATTCTTCAGATGCATACTCATTGTAAAAATCCAGACAACTCAGAAGTATATATTGCTAATAGGTATAAATTCTTCCAGCCCCCTTTTTTCTGCACATACACACGTGTGTGCACATCCACACATAGTTTATAAAAGGTAAAATGGTATCATACTATGTATATTATTTCAACCTTGCTGTTTGTCATGGTTTGAATTATATCCCCCCAGAAATGTGTGTATCAGTTTGGCTAGGCCATGATTCCCGGTATTGTGTGATTTTCCTATATATTGTAAATCCTGCCTCTATGATGTTAATGAGGGAGGATGGGCGGCAGTTGTGTTAGTGAGGCAGGACTCAATCTACAGGATTGGATTGTGTCCTGAGGCAATCTCTTGAGATATAAAAGACAGAAGTGAGCAGAGGGAAGAGGGGGACCTCATACCATCAAGAAAGCAGTGCCGGGAGCAGAGCGCGTCCTTTGGACCCAGGGTCTCTGCACTGAGAAGCAACTCGACCAGGGAAGACTGATGACGGGGATCTTCTCCCAGAGCCTACAGAGAGAGAAAGCCTCTCCCTGGAGCTGGCACCTTGGGTTTGGACTTCTGGCCTCCTGGACTATGAGAGAATAGATTTCTCTTTGTTGAAGCCATCCACTTGTGGTATTTCTGTTGTGGCAGTGCTAGATGACTAAGGCAGAAGACAGAACAAAATCTTATATTAAAGTAAGAGTTGTAAATATGAGATTTCACTTTGGAGCTGTTTTTTAAAAAGTTGTGGTTTGTGCATTCATGAGTGATTTGGAATCACAAGCACAGGATGTTTTGTTAACACCCTTCAAATGTTTGTTAACAGTCCTTTTAGCACAGCAGGGTACAACAGAATTACTGGCCAAAGGCAGAAAGAGAGTTTCTTAGTTATCTAGTGCTGCTATAACAGAAATACCACAAGCAGATGGCTTCAACAAACAGAAGTTTATTCTCTCACAGTTTAGGAGGCTAGAAGTCCAAATTCAGAGTGCCAACTCCAGGGGAAGGCATACTCTCTCTGTTGGCTCTGGGAGAAGGCCCTCGTCATCAATCTTCCCCTGGGTCTAAAAGCTTCTCCGTGCAGGGACCCCAGGTCCAAAGGACGCGCTCTGCTCCTGGCACTTCTTTCGTGGTGGTATGAGGTCCCCATCTCTCTGCTCACTTCTCTCTCCTTTTATCTGTTGTAAGATAAAAGGTGAT
Source organism: Dugong dugon (assembly GCA_030035585.1). NCBI lineage: Eukaryota > Metazoa > Chordata > Mammalia > Sirenia > Dugongidae > Dugong > Dugong dugon. Next base: position 20,207,692 of record CM057481.1, on the reverse strand, counting down.
GTAGGCGACACCCCAGGGAAACTTCCCTTACATCAAATCAGGGCTATGACCTGAGTAAGGGTGTTACACTCCACCCTAATCTTCTTTTTATTTTATTTTTTGTTGTGCTTGAAGTGAAAGTTTATAATTCAAGTTAGTCTGTCATACAAAAATTTATGCATACATTGTTATGTGACCCTAGTTGCTCTTCCTATAGTGTGACAGCACATTCCTCCTTTCCACCTTGGATTTCCCGTGTCTATTCAACTAGCTCCTGACCTTCTCTGCCTTCTCATCTTGCCTCCAGACAGGAGCTGCCCATTTAGTCTCATGTATCTACTTGAGCTAAGCACACTCTTCACAAGTATCATTTATGCCTCTTAGTCCAGTCTAATCGTTGCCTGAAAATTTGGCCTCAGGAATGGTTTTAATTTTGGGCTAGAAGAGAGTCGGGGGGCCATGTATTCCAGGGTCCTTCCAGTCTCAATCAAACCATTAAGTCTGGTCTTTTTACTAGAATTTGAGTTCTGCACCCCACTTTTCTCCTGCTCCATCAGGGACTCTCTGTTGTGCTCCCTGTCAGGGCAGTCATTGGTGGTCTCTGGGCACCATCTAGTTCTTCTGCTCTCAGGCTAATGGAGTCTCTGGTTTTTGTGGCGCTTTCTGTCTCTTGGGCTAATACTTTCCTTGTGTCTTTGGTGTTATTTATTCTCCTTTGCTCCAGGTAGGTTGGGACCAATTGATGCATCTTAGATGGTCGCTTGCTAGCTTTTAAGACCCTAGATGCCACTTACCAAAGTAGGGCACAAAACGTTTTCTTAAGAAACTTTGTTATGCCAGTTGACCTAGATGTCACCTGAAAGCATGATCCCCAGATGCCCACCCCTGCTACTCTGTCCCTTGAAGTGTTTGGTTGTATTCAGGAAACTTCTTAGCTTTGGTTTAGTCCAGTTGTGCTGACTTCCCCTGTAGTGTGTGTTGTCCTTCTCGTCACCTAAGATAATTCTTGTCTACTTTCTAGTTAGTGCACCCTAATCCTCTTTAATCTAACCTGATCTTGCCTCATCAACCGCAGGCAGAGATTAGGATTTACAACACATAGTAAAATTACATCAGATCCCAAAATGGAGGATAACCACACAACACTGGGAATCATGGCCTAGCCAAGTTGACACATATTTTTGGGGGACACAGTTCAATCCATGACAGAGAGTAAACTGCTTTCATCATTTTTTCTTCAGGCAAAGACATTACATGAACTGCCAAAGATTTGGGGACTGCCTAGTCATATAAAAGTTGTTCAAACAACATGAAATTGCAGCCATTACGTGTCTTGATGGCAATGGATATGTGTTAAACAACAACAGCAAGAAGACTCACCACTGTATCTTTCAATGATAATACCAGCATAGCAGGACTTACTAACAACCGATGGTCACTTACAAGAAAAATAATTTGTTTGCAGGAACCTGATAAAGAGAACTGAAACCAACATAATTTCCTGTCCCTGGGTTAAAAAACACTGGGAGCAGGCATACTTTCCTGTTATTTTATTAAATAATACTGAGAACAAGCAAAAATAACTTAGCCATTTGCTTCAAAAAATAAGACTCCAAAGAAGATAAGATTACAAACTAACAAAAAGAGCTTACTTATCAAGACTAGCAGGTTACTCATCAAGACTTGCTTGAAGACTGTTGACTTGCTGTGCCCACCAATCAAAAATTATTATGTCATAAACTCCCTAATATCCATCAGTTTCCTGCTGTGCAAGAGCATCCTTAAAATCATTCAGCTGAGGCCCTAAAACCCTATAAATATCCTCCCCTGACATTATGACTTGTCAAGTTGGTGTTCTCCCTTCCTGCAGTAAGTTTAATAAACTTAGCTTTAATTGATGAGCAGGTTTTTAGATGGTCTTTCGGAGTATCACAACTCAACAGAAGTAACCTTGAGAGCACTAGTATCTCTTCAGTGATACCTGATGTAAAGATTCTCCTTCTTTTTTTTAAAGAAAACCTTTTTATTGAGAACTACATAAGTTATAAGCGTACAGGTGGATGAATTTTTAAAAAGTGATACACACAGGTAACTACCATCCAGAATAAGAATAGAAGAACTTTGTTATATGATACATAGTGCTAGAAATGCAATACTTTTCATGCTATCGTTGTTGTTATTAGTTGCCCTTGAGTTGATTCTGCTCCAAGGGAGAAAGATGTGGCAGTCTGCTTTTGAAAAGATAACAGCGTTGGAAGCCCTATGAGGCAGTTCCACTCCGTCCTATAAGGTCCCTATCAGTCCAAATTGACCTGATTGCAATGGGTTTGGTTTTGGTTTTACACTGAGTAAAAGAAACTGAAGACCTACAAATCTAATTACAAACAATGTCTATTCACTTGAAATGTTATGAGTAAATTAAATTTTCTAATATGAGATTTTCTAAAATGAATATTTACAATGTTTTATACTCAGAAAGTTATCCTTTTCAAAAAATCAGACATAGCAAAAAGATTTTTCTTATTACTTTTCATTTTGTTTGTTTTCTGGATTATTTTATAATTAACAATTTTATTTTATCTCTATATATCCACTGTAAAACAGAGAAATATTTTTGGAAGAAAATAGAATCAAAGCCTTTATACCTCTAGCATAAACACCTTCTTCGAGTCATCATGATGAGATGTCATTAAAGATTCTCTTATCTTCCCACTCCAGGGAAGATGCTGAAGTTGGTGTGTGTTCAATAGAAGCTGAGCATCACGTGGATATTCAAAGACAATTTTGTTATCTTAAATACCAGTTACATTGCTCCAGAACCACAAGTATAAGTAAAAGTAGCAATGTTACATCTGATATTCAGAAAGTGTCTTCTTCAAGTAAAGCAAAACTCTTCAGTTTTTCAGTATGCTTCAATTAATTTGCATCATCAACTAGCCCCAAGTCCAGGAACTGAAGAGGAGATAAATCTTTAGCTAGTCAGCTACTATTAGAGAGGAAGGAAACTTTAATAGCTTGATGGCAACATCACTGTCAGCCAGAGGCATAGGCGGGGGTGAGCAGAGAGAGGCACTTGCCCCTGGGTGCAAACCCAAGGGGGCACCAGATGAGGCATAGAATCACATTCTGAGGCACCACAAATATGAAAGGCACCTGACTGAGGTAGCCAGACAAGAGTGGGGCAGGTGTTTCTGCTGACAGCATAGTCGCTATCAAAGTCTATTCATCTTGAAATTGGAGCGGGGGGACGCAACTTAGAGATTGTCCCCGGATGTTGCTATCCTTCCTACATCCCTGCTGTCAGCCGAAACCTTTATTGCAGAACCAACGGAAATAAATCCACTCATCTTTGCTGAAAGTCAATGTCATTTTAGTGTCTCAAAGTGCACACAAGCAATTGCGCAGCTGACAGTGCTTGGAAATTACTGTGCCTGCATTAAAATGTTAAACTTTTAAAACTTGGCTACTACCTTTTTATTATAATAACAATAATAACAAATTTTGCTTTTGAACAAAATGTGTTTATGGCACACTTGTAATAGACACGATTAAAAATTTTAAAGATATCGGCACATTTTTATCCAAAAAATATGTACCAATGTATACATTTTTAAGGCTCTGGGGATATACCGGCTAATTGGTACTTTCTCCATCAGTGAAAAAGAATGTCGATTTATCTGTTGTTAAAAGATAATTTTTCAAAGGAGTTATAATCATGATTGTCATACAAATATAAAGTGAACATGTGTAAAAGATTTTATTTAACTCACTGTCTTATCTAGTGCTGGTATAACAGAAATACCACAAATAGATGGCTTTAACAAACATTTATTCTCTCACAGTTTAGGAGGCTACAAGTCTGAATTCAGGGTGACAGCTCCTGGTGAAGGCTTTCTGTCTGTGTCAGCTCTGGGTAAAGGTCCTTGTCATCAATCTTCCCCTGGTCTAGAAGCTTCTCAGCACAGGATCCAAAGGACTTGTGTGCTTCTGGCTCTTCTTGCTTGGTGGTAATGAGGTCCCTCTTCTCTCTGCTTGCTTCTCTCTTTTATATCTCAAAAGAGATTGACTCAAGATACAACCTAATTCTGTAGATTGAGTCCTGCCTCATTAACATAATTGCCTCTAATCCTGCCTCATTAACATCATAGGGGTTAGAATTTACAACACATAGGCTAATCACGTCAGATCACAAAATTGTGGACAGCCACACAGTACTGGAAATCATGGCCTAGCCAAGCTGACACACAATTTTTGGGGGACACAATTCAGTCCATAACACTCACTAATAAGGGAACCAGGAAGGTATTATAAACAATTCAAAGGAGACTTTAAAGTATACATTTCTATAGATCAGGAATGCAAATAGATGCAAAACTGGCTTTTTTAGGAGGTAGTTGGATGGGGGAACATAATTTGCATGCCCATGACAAGTATCATTTGCATTTCTATCAGTTATCTACATTCATATGGTTGTAAAATAGCTCAAACACAATCAAAGGCCAGAGCTCCCTTATAATGAGATAACCCAGAAGGATGTGCTGGGCACCACTTTGTCCATTAAAGACACCCAGTTATCTGTTGGTCCATTTCAAAATCTTTCACAATTTTTCCCTACACTGTAGTGTACCCACCCTATACTGGGTGTTTTCCTTCTTTAAATATTTCTGAGTTATATTTTCATTAAAAAACAAAAAGACAAAGGCATTTTGATAAAGTCCAACACCCATTCCTAATAAAAACTCTCAATAAGATAGGAATAGAAAGGAAATTCCTCAATATAATAAAGGGCATCTATACAAAACCAACAGCCAACATCATTCTCAACAGAGAGAGGCTGAAAACATTCTGCCTGAGAATGGGAACAAGACAAGGATGCCCTTTATCATCACTCCTATTTGACATTGCGCTGAAAGTCCTAGGCAGAGCAATAAGGCAAGAAAAAGAAATAAAGCGCATCCAAATTGTAAAGGAAGAAGTAAAACTATTCCTATTTGCAGATGATATGATCCTATACATAGAGAACCTCAAAGATTCCACAAGAAAACTACTGGAACTAATAGAAAGGTTCAGCAGAGTAGTAGGATACAAGATCAACATACAAAAATCAGTTGGATTCCTATACACCAACAAAGAGAACTTCAAAAAGAAAATCAGGAAAACAATACAATTTATAATAGCCCCTAAAAAGATAAAATACTTAGGAATTAATCTAACCAGGGATGTAAAAGACCTATACAAAGAAAACTACAAAACACTATTGCAAGAAATCAAAAAAGACCTACATAAATGGAAAAACATACCATGCTCATGGATAGGAAGACATATTGTGAAAATGTCAAATCTACCCAAAGTGATTTACAGATATAATGCATTCCCGATCCAAATACCAACAGCATTCTTTAGCAAGATGGAAACACTTATTGCCACCTTTATATGGAAAGGAAAGAGGCCCTAGATAAGCAAAGAATTATTGAAGAAAAAGAACAAAGTAGGAGGCCTTACACCTGATCTCAGAACCTACTATACAGCCACAGTAGTCAAAACAGCCTGGTTCTGGTACAACAACAGACTCATAGACTGATGGAACAGAATTGAGAACCCAGATGTAAATCCATCCACCTATGGTCAGCTGATATTTGACAAAGGACCAATGTCCATTAAATGGGAGAAAAGACAGTCTTATTAACAAATGGTACTGTCAAAACTAAATGTCCACCTATAAAAAAAAGAAACAGGATCCATACATCACACCATACACAAAAACTAATTCAAAATGGATCAAAGACCTAAATATAAAATCTAAAACGATAAAGATCATGGAAGAAAAAATAGGGACAACACTAGGTGCCTTAATACATGGCATAAATACAATACAAACCATAACTAACAGTGCACGAACACCAGAAGATAAACTAGACACTGGGATCTCCTAAAAATTAAAAACTTATAAAACAGTAAAAAGAGAACCTACAGACTGGGAAAACAATTTTGGCTATGACATATCCAACAACAGTCTAATCTCTAAAATCTATAGAATACTTCAACACCTCAACAACAAAAAGACAAATAACCCAATTAAAAAATGAGCAAAGGATATGAACAGACACTTCACCAAAAAGACATTCAGACAGCTAACAGACACATGAGGAAATTCTTGTGATCATTAGCCATTAGAGAAATGCAAATCAAAACTACAACGAAATACTCTCTTACCCAACGTTACTGGCACTAATAAAAAAAGAAAATAACAAATGTTGGAGAGGTTGAGAGGAGATTGGAACTCTTATGCACTGCTGGTGAGAACATAAACTGGTACAACCACCATTGAAAACGAACTGGCATCTCCTTAAAAAGCTAGAATTAGAAATACCATACAATCTAGAAATCCCACTCCTAGGAATATACCCTAGAGAAATAAGAGCCATCACATGAATAGACATGTGCACACCCATGTTCATTGCAGCATTATTCACAATAGCAAAAAGATGGAAACAACCTAAGTGCCCATCAACAGATGAATGGATAAAAACCAAAGAAAAGGTTTCCACAAAAAAAAAAAAAAAAAAAAAAAAATCTTTGATGGTTATGACGGAGGGGAAATCACTAACTAGTTAGTAGACAAGTGTTAACCTTGATGAAGGAAGAGACAACACACAATATAGGGGAAGTCAGCACAATTTGACAAAGGCAAAGTCATAGAAGCTTCCTAGACACATCCAAACACCTTGAGGGACGAAGTTAGTGGGACTAAGGGCTGGGGACTATTGTCTCAGGGGATACCTAGGTCAACTGTCATAATATAGTTCATAAAGAAAATGTTCTACATCCTACTTTGGTGACAAGCATCTGAGGTTTTTAAAAGCTTTCGAGCAGCCACCTAAGATCCATCAATTTGTCCCATCCTGTCTGGAGCAAGGGAGAATAAAGAAAACCAAAGACACAAGGAAAATATTAGTCCAAAGAACTAATGGACCACATAAACCATAGCCTCCACCAGCCTGAGCCCAGAACTATTAGATGGTGCCTGGCTACCACCACCTACAGCTCTGATAGGGATCACAATGGAGGGTCCCAGACAGAGTGGGAGAAAAAATGTAGAACAAAACTTAAATTCACAAAAAAAAGACCAAACTTACTGGTCTAACAGAGACTGGAGGAACCCCCAAGACTATAGACCCCGGACACCCTGCTAACTCAGAACTGAAGCCACTCTCGAAGTCCACCTTTCAGCCAAAGATTAGACAAGCCTATAAAACAAGCAATAACACACGTGAGGAATGTGCTTCTTATGCATCGCTGGTGGGAATGTAAAATAGTACAATCTCTCTGGAAAATAATATACAGTTCAATCAAGTATATGAGACCAAATGGGCAACACCTGCCCAAAAGCAAAAAAGAGAAGTCAGGAAGAGACATAGAAGAATGGACACGGGGAACCTGGGGTATAAAAGGGAAAGGGGGAGTGTGCTGACACATTGTGGGGACTGCAAGCAATGTCATAAAACAATTTATGTATACATTTTTTAATGAGAAACTAATTTGCGCTATAAACTTTCACATAAAGCACACACACACACACAAAAAGCCTAAGCAACTGGAAAAACAGTGGCCGACAAAAATCGCCCCCCAGGAAGGCTGAGAGGGTTAGGAGCTGGTTGAATGGACATGGGGAATCGGGTGGAAAGGAGTGTGCTGTCACAGTATGGAGAGAGCAATTACAGTTGCATAACAATGTATGTATAAATTTTTGTATGGGAAAAAAAAATCTCCCTCCAGGATTACAACAGAGGGTCCCTGACAGAGCAGGAGAAAAATGTAGAACAAAAGATCAAATTCACAAAAAAAAAAAAAAAAAAAGCAGACTTAACTGGGCTGACAGGGAATGGAGGAACCCCCAAGGCTATGGCCCTAAGACACCCTTCACACCTGGAACTGAAGCTGTGCCCGGACACCACCTTCCAGGTAAACAGTAGACAAGCCCATAAAATAATAATACTCAAGAGGAACATGATCTTTAGAATAATCAATTATACAAGATCAAAAGGGCAGTATTTGCCCAAAAGCAAAGACAAGAAGGCAGGAAGGGGTAGAAAATCAGGATGAAAGGAAATGGGGAACCCAGGGTGGAAATGGGGAGAGTGCTGACACATTGTGGAGAATGAAGCCAAGGCCATGAAATACTTTATGTACAAACTATCCAATGGGAATCTAATTTGCTCTGTAAACCTTCACCTAATGCACAATTAAAAAACAAACAAAAAGCTCCCCCCCACCATTTCTGAACATCAGGCCCAACATCTAGACAACAGCTGGATTTTACCCAGAGAAACTTTTTTCCCCCACTTTTTTTTTTTTTTTTTACCAGCCAGATGTTTTGACTCTGGAAATATTTGAAAAATATTTTAATCAGAATCATATTAACAATAACAAATTTCATTGAGAAAGTACTCTTTGGAGCAGGCTTCATTAAGCCGGTTTAATCCCTTCATAAATTTTCTACACTTTACTATTAAAGTCACTACTTTTTTCATTTAAAATGTATTTCATTGAAGTTATTTTTATTAGTACATTTTATTTAAAAAGTATTTGAGTTTGAACATTTTTTTGGGAAACCAAATGTAACTGATTACAGCTATTGTCAATGTGAATTTTATTTTGTGGCCTTGCGGTACAATGAATTACTTAATATGGCCCTTCTAGCCATGGTCTTTGTGACTCACACACAATGATTGAGTGGGACCATGCAAATAAGATATCTGCAACCTGTGATGGTTGGGGTTATGTGTCAGCTTGGCTAGGCCATGATTCCCAATATTTTATGTGTTGTGGATCCTAACCTCTACATGTTGATGAGGCAGGATTGGTATAGGGTGTGTCTTGGGTCGTGGAAGCCTTACAGGAGGGCGTGACTGAAGCCCCACCCTTACCAAAGTTAGGCCCTTCCCTGGGGGTGTGGCCTCCATCTGAGATATATATATATATATGTGTCCTGGCAAGGCTCTCTCTGTATGAGGATCCTGCATCTGGTTTGTGATCAATTGACCTCTCCAGAGGACTGCTGTCTGGCCTGCTGATTCTGGGATTTGCCAGCCTCCACAGCCCCTTGGGCCTGTGGCCTATCGTGTGACCTGATTCACTACCTTCCTCAGCCTTGTAAGCCAGTAGCCTGTGGTCTAAACTGCCGGTTTGGGTTTGTCAGCTCCTGCAGCCACGCAGGTTGAAAGAAGCCTATGCCTGACCCACGAATTTGGGACTTACCAGCCTCCGCAACCACATGGGCCATTTCCTCTATATGTTCGTGAGTTCTGTGAGACATTGCAGAGAATTAGGGAACCGAAAGACGAGAGGGAGAGTACTGAAGGGAGAGGGAATAATTGATGTTAGAGATGATGGAGTGGTACAGCAGCTTGGAAAAGTTGGACACTTGGGACATCTTTAATCTCTGCCTCATAGGAACCAGCTTATAAAAGAAATTGTTTAGGCCTCTATCTCTAGCAAACCCAGTTTTGTAAGGTCAGTGATTCTGATCTGCAGTCCTACAGTACACAGGACAGTCCCGCACAACAAAGAATGATCTGACCTAAAATGTCAATAGTGCCAAGCTTGAGAACCCCTGATCCACCCTCGTCGAACCACCCACCAATATATCTACACATCCATTTACCCATCCATCTGAATGTTTATTGAGCACGTATCACAATGGCTGTTCATCTTGACTGCAAACCAGAATCACTATAGAGCATATAGCATATAAAACACAAAAGTGCCCAGGTATCATCCTTGAATATTAAGATTTTTATAATCAGAAACCATGGAAGTTTGTGAATTGAAAGTTTATCAGTAAAGAAGCTTCTGTGTTTGTTTCTATGAGAGTGTATGATATTAAATAGTTGCTAATTAAGATTAATCAGCACATTATCACCATATTTATCAGGTAAGTAAGTATATGCCAAAGGTGTAAAGCAAATAAATACAGGTCTCCTTCTATCAAAAGGATCTCTACTCAATCTGCACATTACAATCACTTGGGGAGCTTTTAAAAAATAGTGATGCCCAGGTCCCAGAGGCTCCGATTTAATTGGTCTAGGTGTGGCCCAGGCATCAGGAGTTTATAAAAGCACCTCAAGTGATTATAGTATGCAGTCACAGTTAAGAACAGCTGTGTCAGAGCTCAAGCATGCAACTCCTTTATTGACTTTTTTTTTCATATGCATAACACAAATTTTTCTTTTTCAGTTTATTCAGAATCCAGTTGTCTTAGTCAGGTTCTCTAGAGAACAAAACCAGTGAGAAGTATATATATAAATATACAGAGAGAGATTTACTTCAAGGAAATGGCTCATACAATTGTGAGGGCTGACAAGTCCTAAGTCTATAAGTCAGGTAGCAGGCTGGAGACTTCTGCTGGCTCATGGCATTGTGGGGGCTGGTGAAGCCAAACTCTGCAGGTCAGGCAGGAGGCTGGAGATTTCTGCAGGCTTCCTTTCCAAGAGCTGGAGGTAGGCAACGAGAAGAGTGCAGGGTCAAGAGAGAAAGTGAGCTCTGCCAGAACATCCATTTATATTCTGGAGGCAGACCACACTCCTAAATAAACATCCGTTTCAACTGATGGGTTGATCACATAAAATCACATCATGGAAAGTGATTATATTACATTACAGTAACCAGTCCAGAATCTGGCCAAACTGCTGAGAATCATAGCCTAGCCAAGTTGACAAATAACATTAACGTCACACTAATCTTAAAAATAACGTTTAGGGTAAGAATCTGTATCTTCTTAGACCTTGGATTATTTATTGTACGTTTGTGTGTGTGTGTGTGTTGGGGAGGGGGAGATTAGTGTGTGTGAGCACATACTTTTTGTCCTAAAATCACAGGTGCCCAGGATCAAAAGATTGTTGACCATCCAGGGAAGGGCTCTTAACCCTTTTTCTGCTTCTGAAGTTTTTTCAGGAGATTGATACTGGCAGGAGACCAGGAACTTTATTACAGGAACTAAAGTATACATCTTTACAAATACTACAATAATGTTCAAACAGATGGTAACAAAATTTGGATTAAAAGATTTAAAGAAATGCAAACACCTAAGCACCATTAGATGACTCACTCCCTAATGTCCAGTTATCCATTAGTGGTTTAGTAGATCATGATTTCATGTCAGGCTTGATTGAGTAAACACAAGTTTCAGGTCCCAAATCTTTCTTGGATTTAGACACCACCGCTGCTGCTGGCACCACCACCACCACGTTCTTCTACAGTGCAGGGACTCCTCTACTGCTTTACTGTGTGTCAAGGCTCCCAAATCCTTTCTTTGCTGAGGCTCTAACCACAGTAGCGGTAGAAGAGACCTAAGATGACTTTCTGCTATTCTGAGGCAGCAGAAATAATAACAGATGTTTATGGAGGGCTTTTAGATATTGCTAGGTCTCCATAGGCATTATCTCATGTGATCCTGTAGCGGGGAGGGCAGGAACAGATCTTTCCTCCATTTTACAGATGCAGAAATTGACCCTCAGAGAAGTGAGGGCAACCCAAGTTCACCAGCTCTGCGTGATGGCACCTGGACATGTATGGGGCTCCTAGATTCTGTGTTTCTTCTTCATGTACCTGACCACATATGTGACCACTTTCTCCATGCTCTCAGCCTTCCAAGTCGCTCCTTCAGCTCCTCCTACCTTCTGTAGGAGAAGGCCAGGGCACAGCCTTGCAACAAAGAAGGTTTCTTCCACCCCTGACCATCTCTGCATTTGCCATCATTCCTAAATTTAAGAACAATGCTTGTCTACTCCACACACACTCAACTCCAGCCTCCTAGTGCTTTTTACAGCTTTCCTGGACTGAGCAGATTGTCCTTCAGGGGGCTTGAAACAGGAAAATCCCAGCTGGGCTCAATTTTTTACAGGCCATTTAGTCATTAAATCACACAGTCATGGCCTGGCTTTGAGGTGAGCTCCTTCTCCACATGCAAGACTCCCCCTTTTTCCTTCCACCCTTTGCTGAAACATTTCTGCAAATGAGGTGCCTCTTCCTTTATATTGCTGGATAGCTGAGCAGATAAAATGTCTCTCATCTGCTCATAGATAGGTTGCTTTTCTTAATAAAATAATTTTCTAAATTAAACGTTATTTTTGTTAATAAAACCAATTCATATTTAATATAGAAAATAAATAAAAATATACAAAGAAGAAAAAAATAATCTCTAGTTTCACCCAGAAACAACTTACATACACACATATATGTAATTTTTTGGTGATATCTTAAGTGACTTTTCCACAACTATTGCTTTTATAGAATTACAGAATTTAGATTTAGAAGGAACCTAAAAGGCCTTCAAGTCTTTTCTCCCTAGTCTGAGGATTTCTGTCACATGGACCTTGATCGAGGCTGTATAGGTACTGCTTGCATTTTCCAGGGTCTGGGAGCCCAGTTTGCATCAAAACCATCCATTCCAGGGCTGGAAAACTCTTGTCACATTTTTCCCTCCCGAAATGATGGAACAATTTACCGCCTTTGGGCTTTACTTCTCACAATGAATGCCCCTAGTTTCTGTGACTATTCCTTGCTTGTTTTCACAACCTCTCATGATGCTGGTCACCCTACTCCGGAGAGTTTGTCTTCTTAAAACGCTCCATCCAGACCCTGATATAAAGTTCCAAGTGTGGCCTAGCAGAAGTGGTACACAGAGGGACTGACTATTCCTTCCCTGACCCAGGACACTTGACTTCCATTAACATTGCCCAGGATGGCACTGGATATATTTTTAGCAGTTAGCTCTCTGTTGACTCAAATTTTGGGTTGGTCTAAAAAAGCCATCATAGTCAGCATTGATTGGAAAGAGAGGGAGAGTAAGCCCAAATCCAAAATCCATTTTGGGAAATGGAAAGGGAGCCCAGCATTGGTTGTGTGTGTGTGTCTCTGTGTGAGATCACCACCTATCTAATATAATGCTGGGCACATTTGTATCTTTATTGTTATGATTATTACTGTCATGGCTATTTCAGTTAGTTGAGGCCCTGTTGTGCACTTGACATACATTAATTCCTTGATTTCACAGAGCCCCAGGATTATTGTTTTATACATGAGACTTAAAGGAAGGCAGGGAAATTGATCAACTTGCCCAAGGTCCTACACTAGCAAGATATAGAGTTTCAATCTAAAAGCTAGGGTCTCTGGACCAAAGCCTATACTCTTTTCCTATTCAGTGCTGCCTCAAAGTGCAATTCACCATCAATAGTAAAATCTAGAATGAGACTCCCTGGGCCCAGCTGGTGGTAGGGCAGGTGAATTGGAACCTCTGTGAGATACCAGAGGAAATAGCAATAGGGGTGTTTGAGCCCTTCAGAGTAAAGATAGTGGAATAGGGGGAAGACTTTTCAGAGCTCTTTGGCCTACCTTGAATCTTGGAACTTTAGAAAGAAACCTTATGTGCTATACTGATTCAACATTATCCTTTTGTAATATATATTGCAAATTCTTATAAATAACATAACATTATTAAAGCAACTTTAAATATTTTATGATGTTATAATTTAATTTAAAATCCCACCAATTTATATTCTTAACAACAACAAAATAAAATAAATTATTAAAAACAAAACAGAAGACAAAGTCCAGGGAGTCCTATCCCAAAAAACACAGGAGTTCCAGAGAGAGAGGAAAGAACATGCAGAAAGGAAGAAATCACCAGTGAAATAACTCAAGAAAAGTCCCAGGAAATGAAGAGTTTTTAGATGAAAGGGCTCACCCACTGTCTAGCCAAATGAATGAAAACACATCATTGTAGATCACTTGAGATTTCATAACACTGATGGGAAAAAAAAAAAAAAGATCCTAAAAGTTTCCCAAGAATAAAAACTGGTCACATACAAAAAATAATTTCACCCCCTCCCATAAGATGTGGAATCCAGAAGGGAGGCAGAATCCTGAAAGAACTTGAGTCACACAAGGTAAACAGTTACCTGAAGAGAAAAAAAGAAAATTACTGGATCCTACTGTTTCAAACTGCATTGGACTAAAATTATATTGGACTATATAAAGAAGGAGAAATAAAGAAGCTGCTTTTTCTTTGCGAAAAAAGAAAAAGAAAACCCCACCAACTAATAGGGTAACTATCATCCCCCCACCCCCACCACAACCCTACCCCTTGGTTGTATTCATGTATGTGTAAATTTGTGTGTTTATACTGGGAAGTCCTGGGAGATCGTGGACAGCATGCCTCAGAATTGTCCCACCCAAGGGAGAAGAGGTTAGGTATTCATCCACTGACTCTTGTTCATCATTGGTTGAGGGCTGCTTCTAGGCATGGTAACTCCCTGGCACTTGGGCCTGCTGTGCAAACAGATGAGCACATAGGCCTGAGAAAGCATTTATGCAGAAAGTTGCAGGTGCTTTCAGTAGGAAGCCATTGGCAGTAATAGCAAGTGCAAGGGGCTATGGTCAAGGCATGACAGTGTCTGCTACAAAGGTGATATTTGAGCAAAGACTTGAAGTGAGGAGGTGAGTCATGTGGACATTTGGGGGAAGAATGTTTCAGGGAGAAGGAACAGCCAATACAAAGGCCCTGAGACAGGAGCTGCCTAGTGTGTTCATGAAGCAGCAAAGGGGTCCATGGAGCTGGAGCAGAGTGAGCAAGTGGGAGAGTAGAGGAAATGAGAGTAGAGAAGCAACAGGAGGCAAGATCATGTAGGGTCTCTGGGCTGTTTTAAGGACTTGGGTTTCACTCAGAGAAATGGGGGCCACTGAAAGTTTGAGGTGTACTGTGATCTTATATTTCAAAAGAATCAATCTAGCTGCTATGCTGAAAATAGATTATAAGAGAGCAAGGGAGAAAGAGAGAGACAGGAAGGAACTGCCATGACCAGGCAAGAGATGATGGTGGCTTAGATCAGGGTAGGGGCAGTAGAAGTGGGGAGAAGTGGTCAGATTTTGGATATAGTAGGAAGGTAGAGCCCAGTGGATTTCCTGACAGATTGTATGTGGGGTGTTTGAGAGAAAGAGAGGAGTCAAGGATAACACCATGGATTTTGGCGTGAGCAATTGTGCTGAAATGGGAGAGGCTGTGGGTGGAGCATATTTGGGGGGACAATTAAGTATTTAGATTTGAACATCCTGATTTGTGGATGTCTATTAGACATTGAAGTGGAGATGTCAAGTGGAGATAGCAATTGGCTATACAAGTTTGGAATTCAAGAGAGTGGTCTAGGCTGAATATGTAAAATTGCGAGTCAACGTATGGATGATGTTTAAAGCTATGAGACTGGGTGAGATCACCAAGAGAGTGACCTATTATCTCCTTCTGGATCTGTGATTGGATGTATATTGGATCTTCTCATTCTGTCTATCTTGCTTTCAATTTTCCACCTCTTCATTTCTCTATGCTGCATTCTAGGCAAATTCCTCAGATCTAGTTTCCAGGTCATTAATTATCTTACACTCTGTCATTGTTGTTTTTAGAACTACGTATTTTTCATTCCTAGTAGTTCTGTTTTTTAAAAAATCTGCTGTCTATTGATATCCTTTCTCGTGTTTTTTATTCTTACTTTTGCCTTTGATTATTTAAAACACACATTGTGTAAATCTTTATCAAATAATTTGCTATCTGAAGTTCTTAGGAATCTAATCCTGCTTTCATTGTGTCTGCTGACTCTCCACCATACTAGTTGTTTCCTTGTGTGTGTTTCATTTAATCTCTGGATTCTGAGTTCATATTAACTATGACTTTGTATGAGGGAATGCTGTGTGGCTGGATAAAGGGCGTGTATAGATTTTTTATTCTACTATGCGTTTCAGTGTTATCACCAGCCTAGGGCTAATTTTTATGCCAATTCCTCCGCCTGATGGTTCCCGGAACCCAGAGTGTAAATTTGAACCTCAGACTTGTACATGGTTGCAAATTCTCAGGGAACCTTTCTGCCTTATCCTGGGGAAAGCTACCTTGTTATCTCTCCATGACAGTGGGTGAACCTTCCATCACCCGTTAGCTTGTACTGTGGTGGCTTGTGTTTCTGTGATGCTGGAAGCTATGCCACCAGTTTTTGAAATATCAGTAGGGTTACCCATGGTAGATGGATTTCAGCAGAACTTCCAGACTAAGACAGGTTAGGGAGAAAGGCCTGGCAATCTACTTCTGAAAATCAGCCAATGAAAGCATTATCACAACAGTACACTGTCCAGTTCACTTGTTTTGGACACATCATCAGGAGGGATCAATCACTAGAGGAGGACATCATGTTTGGTGAAGTAGAGGGCTAACGAGAGCAAGGCAGACCCTTGGTAAGATGGATTGGCACAATAGCCACAACAATGGACTTGAATATGCCGGCAATTGTGAGGATGACACACAACCAGGCCACATTTCCTTCTGTTGTATATAGGTAACCATGAGTTGGAGTTGACTCAAGAGCGGCTATCTATCCATCTATCTTTCTAGCTCACCTCTTCACCAAGGATGAAGCCTTCAGGGTACCAGCTTTAGGGAAGGTGTCCCATTTCCAACTTTCTACCTGGCACTGTCCAAAGTTTTATTTCTACTTGTGTGGGCATAAATGTTCAAATCAACAATCTACCCACACACCTTCTTCCCATCCTTACCAGTCTCAGCCAGTTCATGTGCTGACCACTCTGGTTTTCACTTTCCCCTTTATATCCAGCTCCCGGAAGTTCTCTTTCTTTCCTGCAAATTTAGCTTTTCATTTAGAAGAATGTCATACTTTAGCCAGCATCTCTATGTGATTGTAGCAAGAGTGTTTTCAGGTTATCTCGCCTGTCACATTGATGGAGATGGAAGTCCCTTCGGGGTGACTTGATGGTCAGTTTAACTCAGCAGGGACTATTTTGTAGAACAACAGGCCAACTGAGTGAACATGATACCCCCCACCTCCCTGTCATGTTGGAAGCATCTGCTCCTGTGAGGAGTTTGTATGGAAGGTGACCTACCAAGTACCATCCTTGTGGCTCTGCCCATCCTGATGATTACTTGTTTCAGCTTGTGCAGAACTGACCAAGGAGGCCTATGTGATGGTGAATGAGGCAAATACAAATGTGACAGCATCCAGGACTAACTGCCATTACAGAGGCCCAGCCTTCCCTGGCCAACAAACCCCAGGATTGGCTGACAGGATTTCCTGAGGCAGGAGCTGCCTGGTGTGTTCATGAAACAGGAAGGAGGCCTGTGGGGCTGAAGCAGAGTGAGGTAGTGGGAGAGCAGAGGAAATGAGAGTAGAGAAGCAACAGGAGGCAAGATCATGTAGGGTCTCTGGGGTGTTTTAAGGACTTGGGTTTCACTCAGAGAAATGGGAGCCACTGAAAGTTTGAGGTGTATTGTGATCTTACATTTCAAAAGAATCAATCTAGCTGCTGTGCTGGAAATAGACTGTAAGAGAGCAACGGAGAAACAGAGAGACAGGAAGCAATTGCCATAACCAAGCAAGAGATGATGGTCGCTTAGATCAGGGTAGGGGCAGAAGTGGTGAGAAGTGGTCAGAAGAGAAGTGGGTGTGAGAGGAAAGATTCCGAAGAAGCTCTGAAAGTTTTCACTCAGGGGAAACTGAGTTTTCCAACCCTGGAACATGTGGGTCAGCCTGGAAGCCCCCAGAGGGCCTGAGTTTGTTCTCTGAGCAGAGCACTGAACTCTTTCCTTTTGATACAACCACTAAGGGGATAAGACTGCAGCCTGAGAACTTGACTAGAGAGGAATGTCCTCTCTTCCCTGCTCAACCCTAACAGTGTAATCCCTGTTCTTATCCAGGGTAAACTGGCCACTTCCACTTATGCTTATCTGCAGCCTATACACACACAGACAGACAGACAGACACTGGCCTTGATACACATGCTGGGTAGGCAAGGCTGCAGTGACCTGGTAACTTACAGAGGGAATGTCCCCCAGAAGCTGCTCACTCATTCCCTGGTACAATGGACCCAGTTCTGCCTCATGCCTTTTTGAGGTTAGTGGCTGGACCCAATCCTCTCCTGGCTGCAGAGGAAGGAGGGCCTCCTCCTGCCTTCATTGGCTCAGGGACACAGAGAGGATGCCCTGAGAAGACTCATGGTCTGAGAAAGCTATGAGAACCACGGCTCCTCAGGCCAAGCTCACCTCTAAGACATCCATTCAGGAGAGGAAAGAGGCTGGCCAGTAGGACAAAGTCCTGCTGGAGGAGCCTGGCTGAGCCACTTCTTTATTTTCCTACTCACAGTTGGTTCTGACTCCAAATTTATCTAGAAAAGACGTCCTCCCAGACAGGAGAGGAAACAAAGCCCTTAGATGAGCACAAGAAGTCCAAACTAGAAAGCTGTTTTATCCTGTGCCTACATACAAGACAGAGAATTGAGACCAGCAGTGTTCTATAAAGGTGAGCAGGGGTAGCCTTTGGAGGGTGCTCCTGGAAGGCAGGCTGTTGTGTGTTCTCTCAGCTAGGTTCCAGTCTTGGACAGGGTGGCTGGTGCTCTGGGTAGATGGTTCAGCAGCTTGAGTTGAGCAGGATGAAATTGCTGGGAGTCTTGACCCTATTTTCTATGTGCTGAGTGGAGGCTCACTGCGGTTTTTAAGTAATTATGCTGGACACAGAAAAGAGGAGAAAACAAGAGTTGATTAGGAGGTGTGGACTTAGTAAGGACTCAGAACCCATGCCACTCACATCCACCCCATCATTCTTCCTGCAAACATCACAGTTTTTGGAAAAGGATTCCCTTTGACTAGTCCCAATTCTGTGAGAAATAGCTTTCCATTTAATCCCTTTCATTATTTCATCTAAAAGAAAGTGTGTAAAACTTTTAAAATGCTTGTGACAGGCATATTTAAAAGGAGCCATGCATGTTTCAAGGGCCTACTTGAAAGTTTCTGATAAAAATTAGATTCAGAAAGAGGAGGATTCTATCTCCAATGGGGTGGGCACAGGTACTTTTAAGGGCCTTCCCTCCACAAGTCAACTAAATGTTCATGAATCTACCCATTTAATGCACTGCTAGGCTCATGGAAAAAGTCAGCTGAAACAGAAACAATGAGCAGTAAGCAAACAAATGCCAAAACCAACCTGTAATATGGAGATGAATCCTAGATTCCCCATAAGGTGGGGTAACCAAAACTGAAGCTCCCATATTAAGATGGAATCCTTAAAGGGGATTAAAATGGTACTGAGCTGCTGGTGCCCCATGGCTAGCTGCAAAAGCAAGTGAAAACCCTTTCTGAAGGAAAGTAATATCAACTTATACACTCAGGACTCCTAGAGACTCCTGGAGATTAAATCCAATTGAATATTGCTCACAATAATAATAAATACACAAATATAAAGGCCACCAGGAGAGAGATTCAGCAAAACAGGAAACAGATTTTGAGCCCACAAAAAGACTACAAAAACATATACAAAAAGTTTACATAAATATAAGATAGAATCAAAAGAGCATGTAATAAGAGTTTATCAAAAAATGACCAAGCATATTTGAAGGAAAACCAAATGGAATTTTTAGACATAGCTGGTTAGACACAGCTGAAGAGAGCATTAATAAACTGGAAGAAGGACCTGAAAAAATTACCCAGACTATAGCATAGAGAGATGAAGAGCTGGAAGAAATGAAAGAGATTTTAAGAGATAAAGAGGACAGAATGAGAAAGTCTAATATATATTTAATCAGAGTCCCAGGAGAGAAAATACAAAGAAAAAGGAAGGAGTGTTCAAAAAGATAATGGCCCTAATACCCCTTCATGATAAAAACACTCAACAATCTAAAAATAAAGGGGAAATTCCTCAACATGAAAAAGGACACGTATAAAAAACCCACAGCTAACATCACATTTAATGGTGAAAAACTGAATGCCTCTCCTGTAAGATCATGAACAAGACAAAGGTGTCCACTCTTACCACTTCTATTCAACACCATACTGGAGGTTCTAGCCAGAGAAACTAGCAGGAAAAAAGAAAGAAAGAAAGAAAAGGCATCCATAAACTAGATAACTGGGATCTTCTAAAAATCAAACACCTATGCTCTTCAAAAGACTTCACCAAAAAGTAAAAAGAGAACCTACAGACTGGGAAAAAATTATTGTACATTACAAGTCAGACAAAGGTCTAATCTCTATAATCTACAAGAAAATCTAACACCTCTACAACAAAAAGACAAATAATCCAATTAAAAAATGGGCAAAGAAAATGAACAGACACTTCACCAAAGAAGACATTCAAGCGGCCAACAGACATGTGAGGAAATGCTCGCAATCACTAGCCATTAGAGAAATGCAAATTAAAACCACAATGAGATACCATGTCACCCTGGCATTACTGGCACGAATCAGAAACACTGGAAATAACAAATGTTGGTGAGGCTGCGGGGAGATCAGAACTCTTATGCACTGCTGGTGGGAATGCATAATGATACAACCATTTTGGAAAATGATATGGCGCTTCCTTAGAAAGCTAGAAATAGAAATACCATACGATCCAGCAATCCCACGCCTAGAAATATATCCCAGAGAAGTAAGAGCCATCACACAAATAGACATATGCACACCCATGTTCATGGCAGCACTGTTCACAATAGCAAAAAGATGGGAAACAACCTATATGCCCATCAACAGATGAATGGATAAACTATGGTACATACATATTATGCAAAGATAAAGAACAATGATGAATCTGTGAAGCATCTCATAACATGGATGAAACTGGAGGACATTATGCTGAGTGAAATAAGTCAATTACAAAAGGACAAATATTGTATGAGACCTTTACTATAAAAACTCATGAAAAAGTTTACACACAAAAAGAAACAATCTTTGTTGGTTACGAGGGATGGAAGGGGTGGAGGAGGAGACTAAATAGACAAAAGATAAGTGGGAACTTTGGTGAAGGGTAAGACAGTACACAATACTGGGGAAGCCAGCACAACCTGTACAAGGAAAGGTTATGGAAGCTGCATAGACGCATCCAAACTCCCTGAGGGATGGAATTGCCGGGTGGAGGGCTGTGGGGACCATGGTCTCGGGGATCATCTAGCTCAACTGGCATAACACAGTTTATAAAGACAATGTTCTACATTCTACCTTGGTCAGTAGCGTCTGGGGTCTTAAAAGCCTGTGAGCAGCCATCTAAGATACTCCACTCGTCTCACCCCTTTGGGAGCAAGAGTGAATGAAGAGAACAGGACACAAGGAAAAGATTAGTCCAAAGGACTAATGGACCACAGCTACCAACGTCTCCATCAGACTGACTCCAATACAGCTAGATGGTGCCCGGCTACCACTACTGACTGCTCTGACTGGGATCACAACAGAGGGTTCTGGACAGAGCTGGAGAAGGATGTAGAACAAAATTCTAACACACAGAAAAAAAGACCAGATTTACTGGCTTGAAAGAGACTGGAGAAACCCCGAGAGTATGGCCCCCAGACACCCTTTTAGCTCAGTAATGAAGTCACTCCTGAGGTTCACTGTTCACCGGGGGATTGGACAGCCTCATAAAACAAAATGGGACTAATGACGCACAGCAGTCCAGGGACAAGGACTACAAAGCAGGAGGGGATAGGAAAGCTGGTGATAGGGAACCCAAGGTAGAGAAAGGACAGCGTTGACATGTCGTGGGGTTGTTAACCATTGTCATAGGGCAATATGTGTACTAACTGTTTAATGAGAAACTATTTTGTCCTGTAAACCTTCATCTAAAGTACAAAAAAAAAAAAAAAAGAATTATCTATGTGAGATCAGATTGACAACAGCAACTCAAAAGGTTTGATGGGAAGCCTAGGGGACAGTGAGTTGAAGACAATGGTGATGGAATAATTTAGAAAAGGATAGTGAGAATAGCAGCACAACTGGAAGAATGTAATTGATGTCACTGAATTGTACAGGTAGAAATTTTTGAAATGGTGTATCTTTCGCTATGTATATTTTCACCCCCCCATAAAAAAAGGTCCTCCAAGGTTGAGAAGGGAGAGTGTTGACATGTCGTGGGGTTGTTAACCAATGTCATAAAACTGACTGTTTAATGAGAAACTATTTGTTCTATAAACCTTCATCTACAGTACAAAAAATTAAAAAAAGAAAAGGCATCCAGATTGAAAGGGAAAAAAAAGAATGTAGAACTATTGCTATTTGCATATAACATAATCTTGTATATAGAAAACCCTAAGGAATTCACTAAAAAACTATTAGAATTAACAAATGAGTTCAGCATGGTTGCAGGATACAAGATCAATATACAAAAATCAATTGTATTTTTATACACTTGCATGAACACCCCAAAAATTAGAATAAGTTCTATTTATAATAGCATTAAAAAGAATAAAATACATAGGAATAAATTTAACAAAATAAGTGCAAAACTTATACTCTAAAAACTCCAAAACATTGTTGAAAGAAGACTTAAATAAATGGAGCAAATAATCTGAGAAGATTGACTATATGAAGAAGAACGTGGCATCAGGATTGGAGGAAGACTCATTAACAACCTGCATTATGCAGATGACACAACCTTGCTTGCTGAAAGTGAAGAAGACTTAAAGCACTTACTGATGAAATAGGGATTACACATCAACATAAAGAAAACAAAAATCCTCACAAATGGACCAATAAGCAACATCATGATAAATGGAGAAAATATTGAAATTGTTAAGGATTTCATTTTACTTGGATCCACAATCAATGCCCATGGAAGCAGCAGTCAAGAAATCAAAGGACCACTCAATAAGTGTATGCTATTATTATTCCACCAGGAGAGCAAAACCATTTCTTTCACTTCTTTGACCAGTTACCTCTCTTTTACCTGAGATTACATCTAAATAGTTCAATTAATATTTGATGTCATTTGTCTATATGCAGACCTATGGCAACATAATTGTCCTATTTGACCTTTGCTATCACTTCACAGGAAACCTTGGTGGTGTAAGAGTTTGGCTGCTAACCAAAGGTCGGCAGTCCAAATCCACCGGTGTCCTCTGAGTTGCCCCTTGTTCCTGTTGCAAAGTTCCTTCAGGGAAGGTGTGCTTTCCACTACTCCCAAACACAAAGGTACATGGGGATTTTTCTGGTATTCCCTCATGGAAAAAAGAAAAAGAAATCCAACAACATATTGCATTGGACAAATCTGCTGCGAAAGACTTCTTTACAATGTTAAGAAGCAAAGATGTCACTCTGACGACTAAGGTTTGCCTCACCCAAGCCATGGTATTTTCAATCGCATCATATGCATGCGAAATCTGGACAATGAGTAAACAAGACTGAAGAAGAATTGATGCATTTAAATTATGATGTTGGCGAAGAATACTGAATATACCATGGACTGCGAAAAGAACAAACAAATCTGTCTTGGAAGTACAGCCAGAATGCCCCTTAGAAGTGAGGATGGCAATACTTTGTCTCACGTACTTTGGACATGTTATTAGGAAGGACCAGTCCGTGGAGAAGGACATCATGCTTAGTAAAGTAGAGGGTCAGCAAAAAAGAGGAAGACCCTC
Source organism: Dugong dugon (assembly GCA_030035585.1). Lineage (NCBI taxonomy): Eukaryota > Metazoa > Chordata > Mammalia > Sirenia > Dugongidae > Dugong > Dugong dugon. The sequence goes on along the minus strand of CM057481.1, from coordinate 20,184,274 downwards.
AAGGGGATGGAATGACACAGTGGCTGTAACAATGAGCTCACACATAGCAACGATTATGAGTATGGCGCAGGACTGGGCAGTGTTTCACTCTATTATACATGGGGTCGCTACGAGTTGGAATCGGCTCAATGACACCTAACAACAACAAATAAATGGAAAGACATCCTGTGTTGATGGATTGGAGGACTTAATATTGTTAAGATGGCAATACTCCCCAAACTGATCTATAGATTCAACACAATCCCTATCAATATCCCAGCTGGCTTCTTTGCATAAATTGACAAGTTGATCCTAAAATGCATATGAAAATGCAAGGGATCCGGAATAGCCAAAACCGTCTTGAAGAGAACAAAGTTAGAAGACTCACACTGCCGGATTTCAAAACTTTCTACAAAGTTACCATAATCAAGGTGGTATGGTACCGGCAAAAGGATAAACATATAGTCAATGAAACAGAATTGAGAATCCAGAAATAAACCCTCACATTTATGGTCAATGATTTTTAACAAGAGTACCAAGAAAATTCCATGAGGGAAAATTAGTCTTTTCAACAAATGGTGCTAGGACAACTGGATATCCACGTGCGAAAGAATGAAGTTAGACTCCTACTGTACACTATACACAAAAACTAACTCAAAATAATAGGAGACCTGAATTTAAGAGCTAAAACTATAAAACTCATAGGAAAAACATAAAGGCAAACCTTTATGACTGTGAATATGGCAAGGTTTCTTAGATCTAACACCAAAAGCATAGGCAAAAAAAGACAAAATAGATAAATTAGACTTCATTAATATTAAAAATTTGGGGGCATCAAGGGACACTATCAATAGAGTTAAAAGTCAGCCCACAGAATATGAGAAAATATTTGCAAATCATGTATCTGATAAGAGTCTATTATCCAGAATATATAAAGAACAGCTACAATTCAACAGCAAAAAGAGAAGCAGCTCAGTTAGAAAATAGACAAAGGACTTGAACAGGAATTTCTCCAAAGAAGATATACAATTGCCAATAAGCACATGAAAAGATGCTAAATATCATTAGTCGTTAGGGAAATGCAAACTAAAGCCAAAATGAAATACCATTTTATATCTACTAGGGGAGCTAAATTGAAAAAAAGGAAAATAACAAATGCTGGCAAGGATGTGGATAAATTGGAACCTTGTGCATTGCTGGTGAGAATGTAAAATGGTGCAGCTGCTGTGGGAAACAGTTTGGCAGTTCCTCAAAAAGTTAAACATAGAATTACCATATGACCCAGCTATTCCACTCCTAGGTATATACTTAAGAGAAATAAAAACATATGTTCACACAAAAACTTGGACTCAAATGTTAATACAGAATTATTCACAAAATCAAAAGGTAGAAAAAAAACAAGTGTCTATCAACAGATAAATAAACAAAATGTGGTATATTCATACAATGGAATGTTATTTGGACATAAAAAACAATAAAGTTTGGTAACATGCTACAATATGGATGAACTTTGAAAACATTATGCCAAAGAAGTTAGACACAAAAGGCCACATATGGTATGATTCCATTTATATGAAATGTCCAGAATAGGCAATTCTATAGAGACAGCTACTGTTGACCAGATCCTAAAAAGGATGAGGCAAGAGCGTTCAGAATAGTGACCTCACTCATCCTCATGGTGATGAGAAGGGAAGTTCAGACACTAGGCAGGAAAAGTAATCATGGCCAGGGGTCATCAACCATGGCCCACAGATATGTGAGATTTCAAAAGTTCTGGTGGTCATCACAGCTGGGAGCAAGGCCAGGTGGAAGCAAAGGGGAGGCAGCCCCACACTGTCCTGTGGAGATATCCAAGGCCCGGATGGAAACAGGAGCCAGGCTGTAAGACAGCCGAACAACGATGCCAAGCTTGCAGAGCGTCAAAGACATAAAGGGCGGTTCTGGAGCAAGGATGAAGTGCAATGGTCCAAGCCTTGCTATTCCCTTGCTGTTCCCAAATAACTGCTTCTCTGGACCATGTGACAGTGATGTCCAGGGCATCCTGAGGCATTCCGCGCCCACTCCAGCCCCCCCACCTCCTAGAGGTCTGCTCATTTGTCATTCTCTTTCATGCACATTCACCTCTTAGAATTCCACCTCACATTAAACTGTTCCACAAACCATCCTGCCCTGGGGACAACTGTTTCTTAGGCCTTCTTAGAATGTGCCTTCCAGGAAGTCCCTCCTTGAGAGTGGCTGAGACACAACCTAGCCCAGTGAAGTTCCTGTCCCACACGCAAGGCACTGTGCCTTGGTTTCTCTCTGCCTTCAGAAGGCAGGTGGTCGGTGGAGTTCTGGGGAAGTCAGGGGAATGATGGGCTTAGGGTTGATGGGTCGCTAGGCAATTGGTCCTGGTGTCTAGGCTGCTGGACCCCAACAGTCCTGTTTCCTTGTCCACTGTTTCCTTGGAGCAGACTTCCTGGTTCTCCCTGAGTGCCAGGGCCCCTTTTGGGTCCAGCCTGGTCCTAGGACTCCAGAGTTGGCAGAGGGTACCCACAGATCATGGGTGAGTCTGGCTGTCCCTGGACTGGCACCATTCTTCCCTCCCCCCTCTAAAGTAGGGAGTGTGCCCCTGAGTGTCCTGGTAGTGAGGTCTCTGAGGCCCCAGCCCTCCTGGAGACATGGACCTCCTGCATTACCTTCTGTTCTGTCTTGACTTTGGCATTGTAGAAGGAGACGGAGTCAGGGCCCTCGGGCAGCACTGTCTGCTGCAGCTGGCTGAATCTGTCCTGGTCATCTTCTCCCTGGGGAGGCCCACATCAACCAGAGTCCCTTCAGCCTGGTTTTGCAAACCCCCACCTAGGCAGCTCACAATACCCCTAGCCCCCGTGTTTGCCCATCCCCAGAGACACCCTGTCACTGCCACCTGGGGAGGATGAGCCATCCCAGAAGGGTGGCAGCAGCAAGACTGGTGTTTGATGTGCTGCCCCCACCACTTGATACCCGGGGAGAGGTCTGTACCTGTCCACCTGCCTGGGCTAGCCCTGGGAGAGGCTGAGAGCACCCCGCATACTGCTATGTTCATGGTGAGCACAGAAGATGAGGGGCACTGCCCGTGCTCAGCCGTTGCCCTTGCCCCTGCCCTTGTGCTTCTCACCAGAGACACAATCCTGTTGACAGGAACCATGCCTGGCCGGATGCTGCCACACGGCTTCAGTGCCACCTGCGTGTCTTCAGGGATGATGAAGGACTCGTTGTACCAGATGTCAAATTCTGCAAGAAAGCGAGGAGAGAGCACCGTGAGGTGTAGGGGATCCCCTGAGGAAGCAGGCAAACACTGTGTGTGCCTGTCTGTGTGTCTGTCTTGTGCCTGTCCCAGGCTCGCCCTTGTTCACTTGCTGCCCGAGAGTCTCACCCTGTCCCCATCTCTGTCTCCAGTCCTAACAGTCCTGAAAACCATACATCTGAAGTCCTTGCCCGGCCACTGCTTCTGACAGAGAGAGGCTCCAAAGCCACTTCCAGAACCTGAGCTGTGGCCCTGCCCCATGCCTCCCTGGACCTCAGGTGGTCAGCCAACCTTCCCAACTGGTGCACCTGTAAGCAGGCGGTGGCGACACTGATCCACCAGGTGCTGGCAGTACTGGATCTCAGCTCTGAGGTCGCGCAGGTCCTGGTACTCGCTGCGGTACTGCTTCTTGAGGTCTTTGAGCTTCAGGATCAGCAGGAATTCCTCCTCATCAATGATCATCAGCCCCTTGTTCTCATACTCACCTGCAGGAGGATGGGGGAGGTCAGGGAGTGAGGAGGCGCTCCGCTGCGGTGGGGGGAGGAAGGCATTCAGGAAAGAGGGGACAGTGCTGGCAAAGCATGAAGATAGGAGCCCAGAAGAAGGGCTGGGCATGGCATAGCGGTGGGCACAGCATGAGGGTAGGCTGGGCAGCCAGGACATGTCTTACGGGGGGGGGGGGGCTCAGATCAGAGGGCTCACGCTGGCATTTTAGGAGAAATAGGAGGGGTGGTTAGAGGAAAGGGTAGAGATGACCTATGCTCCACACTTATTTTGACCTTGCACCCCATGAGTCAAAGATATGCACCAAGCACTCCTATTACACGAATATTTACTTTGTTTTTATAAACTATATCCATGAATTGGCATCGCTGGCTAATACCACAAGGCACTTGGGGCAAGGTTCATCGTTAATGACAGCGAGGTAAATTCGCATCTCAAATTATCTTCTTGACGATTCCAACATTTACCAGCCACCTTCTTGTCAGAAGATCAGACATGTTTACCACGTTGAGTGACTGTCAGAGTGCTCCAGGGGTGGAGGGAGTTGTGCTATTATCCATCTCCTCCACCCACAGTCATTTGCACAGACCTTTCTAAGGCTTGTCAGTTTGGCAAGGGCTGCTGGGTTGAGACAAGATAACAAAGTCTGCAGAGCCACTCAACCAGCTACTCACTGGCCACAGCACCTTGAAAGCTCAGCAAAGGCATCACATCTCTCCCCAGGTGGGAGCTCCCAGCGCCCAGGACCCATGGTGAGTGAGTCCTCGGTGTAACCTAAGGCGTGTGCATGAGGCCAACCCCAGGAGCAGAGGAAAACATTAGCACTTCCACTGATGTTTATGGGGAAAAGTAAGGCACGTTAAGTGTCAGTGATGCCATGAAGTGGTTAGGACCTCCATCTGGAATGAGGGGTGCAGAGCTGCCCTCAGCAGGTCCCTCACCTCCAATGTGAGCAACCTGTGGTGGTGTGTGCACTCTGGGATGTCCCTGATGCGGCTACTGTGATAAACACAAAGTCTTTACAGAGCATTCTTTACTCCATTTTGCAATAGGGAGTGACTGGGAACATCTTTTGTACTACCCAGAGGTTCTCTGATTGTCTTCAAAAGAAAAATTTAAGAGAAATGAACTTCAAGATGATGTTGCATTTTTCTTTTACAAAAGACTAATGTTCCAAATTTCCTGACCTTTCTGGACCTACAAATGGCCGTCAGTCATATAGTACCTGGCAGTTACTTCAATAAATGAATTTACTTAATCTGTCCCCTCCAAACAAAGTGCCTTTGTGGGGAAAGAGCAAAAATATTTTTTGGTACAAATAGATAACATTTTGAAATATTTAAAAACTATTATTTATTTGTTCTTCACTTCATCCTTTGAAACTGTCCATTTTGGCGTATATTTGAGAGTTAGGGAGATGTCAGCAAAGCAGTGTATGTGTGCCATTTTAAATAGGTAAATATGTAATGGAGGTTGCATGTTTAGGAGGCTGTAGGCAGAGGAGACAAAGAAGTGCCTGGTGGTCCTATAAGACCTTCACTGGAGGTTCCAAGTGGAGGCCTGTCTGGAGCCTCCATCACAAGCCTTCTGCGGTTTCCCAGACCCCTTGGAGGTCCTTGCTATCTGGAATAGTGTGTCATGGGTGGTCTGTAGGATGTGAGTAGAGTGGTCCCAAGAATTTGAAAATAAAGTTGCCCTCTGAGAAGGAAGTGATAAAATTATTCCCCCGTGAGTGAGCTGATGCATCTGATCTGTAGGAATAAACTAACTGAGGTCTGGAGATGCCCCAGGCGATCAGTGAGTATGCTCAGGAAAGCTGGCCTGGAATGGGGTTGTGATTGGGCAAGAGAAGCCCAGTAACCTGTGCTGTGCCTGTCTAGAAAAAGACAGTGGGACCGAGTTGGCAATGTGGACAAGAGTGCAGCCTCTGGTTCTGCCTCAGACAGTCACTCATTAAATGCAGATTTTGAGTCCTGCTCCAGATCTCTAAGTCAGAACCACTGGTCGGAGGCTGGAAATCTGCACTTGACCAGCCCTCCCAGATGAGTCTTCTGCATGCTCAGGCTTGAGGGTCCTTGGCCCACAGCACAGGCATGGGCAGTGGCTGCCACTGGGACAAGGACAATCAGTTGAGCTCCCCATGCAGGGGTCCCTGCTCTCCGAGTCTGGGCCCCCCTACACCACCTGCCCTAGGACAGGAAACCTTGCCAGGCCAACGCAGATGTGAGGAGTTCAGTAGTTTTTGTCCCTTGGCCCTCTGGTATCTACATTCGTTTCCCTCTTCAGACTCTCACGGTCCTGATCAGCACCCTACCCTAATCTGACCACTGTGGGCAGTGAGGTGATCACACCAGGACCCAGGCAGAGGTGAGTTCCCCAGGACCATGTGGGGGTTGTTAGCCACCCATCTCCCTGGGTAAACCTCTGCAGGACGAATGGTCTGTTTCTCCACAGACAGCAACACCTATCAGGCGCAGCACCTAGGTCAGAGATAATGCAGTAATGGGAGACCTACAGGCAGAGGGTGGCTGATGGAGATGGACTCTTTGGCTCCCCAGGGCTGGGCCAGAGCCAACTGGGGTGATGACCCATGGGTGAGGCTGCATCCCATTGCCTGCCTTGGTCCTCCAGTGCCCAAGGCTGCCCCATTTGGAGTAGGATGACTCTGACATCCCACAAATCACCTTGCTTCTCTCGTAGTGACTTCTGGAAATTTAGTGCCTCCTTGGTCACATCAATCTCCCGCTTGATAGCATTGATGCGTTGTATGGTCTCACTGGCCCTTCTCCTCCGCTCATTCAGGATGGATTTGTTTTCTTTAAAGATGCGGTTGATCTCACTACCTCGTTCGTTCTTAAACTCCTCGAAGGCCACGGGCTTGGAGGGTGGGGTACTGGGCCTGGAGACAGATGGAGAGACCAAGTAAGAGGGAGAAATGGGGTGAGTACCTTGGAGCCATGGGGCACTTCATCTTCCTTCTCTGGGGCTTCTGTGGGCAGGAGGCCAGGAGTCCTGGATACCTCGTACCCAGATGGGAGCTAAATTGCTTGGGGATCATTTCCTCATCTCTGTTTTACTCAATGGGACACATGCCCATTGCAGAAAATGAGGAACACAGGAAAAATGTAAGGAATAGAAAGCAAAATAAAACAAAAAGTACTATCTATTGGCAATCACATTGTGGTGTATCTTCTTCCAGGAATTCTTCAATATATTTTTAAATGGTTCAGGCCATATAGTATATATAATTTTGCATCTTACCTTTTTCACAGAAAGATTCTTTCATGTTATTAAAAACTCTTTGAGAACTCTAGTTAATGAAATGTAGGGTGAAGTACTGGGACAGTGGGGCAAGTAGACTGATGTCTGCAATTTACTTTGAAATGTTAAATAAGATGGATGGCTCCAAAAAAATAAGATAGATGGATGGAAAGAAAGACAGACATATGATGAAAACTCCACTGCCATCGAGTTGATTCTGACTCATAGCGACCATATAGGACAGAGTCAAACTGCCCCATAGGGTTTCCGAGGAGCAGCCGGTGGATTTGAAGTGCTGACCTTTTGGTCAGCAGCTAACCACTTAACCACTGCATCACCAAGGCTCCAGACATACGAGGAAGCAGGTATAAAACCAGTTGCCATTAATGCTAACTCATGGCAGCCCCATGTGTGTGAGAGTAGAACTGTTGCTCCATAGGGTTTTCAATGGCTGATTTTTCAGGCCTTTCTTCTGAGGTGCCTCTGGGTGGATTAAAACTACCAACTTTTTGGCTTGTTTGGACCAGCCAGGGACTCCTAAAACTAGTAACGTGTTAATTGTAGAATCAAGGGGACGTTTTGTATATGCGTGTTCACTATACAATTCTTTCAACTTCTCTGATGTTTAGAAATGTTCATAGGCTGGGAAAAAAATTCATCAGGCACATTGCTGCACGTTCCAGGGGCAAAGATAATAATTCACTTTACCCTTTCCCTAGTGTTGGATATTGAGGATGTTAAAAAAAAAATTTTTCTTTTTTTTTGCTTTTGTAATCAATGATGTAATGAGCATTTTTTTGCATAAATCTTTGTCCACATCTCTAATTATTTCCTTAGGACAGCGTCCTGAATACTGAATTACGGACTCACCAGGGAGGGGAACCAGGTGGCTGGAAAAAGTGGGGTGGTGGGGGAAGGCTTGCACCCTTTCACACCTTGAGAATCTTGTATCTTTTGAATGTATTACTTATTAAAAATACGTATAAATTTAACTATTTAAATCTTTGCTACTTGGAACGTATAAAATGATTCCATGTTTAATTATGTATCTTTGATCACTCCTCAGGCTGGACCCTTTTGTATGTCTGAAAGCCATTGTGTTTCTTCTTTTTGGGTTGCACTCCCAGTCTTCACCCCTTCCTCACCTCCTCATTGTCATAGAGTCGATTCTGACTCATAGTGACCCTACAGGACAGAGCAGAGCTGCCCCATAGGGTTTCCAAGGCTGTAATCTTTACAGAAGCAGACTGCCACATCTTTCTCCCACGGGGCAGCTGGTGGGTTCCAGCTGCCTTTACCCCTTACTCCTATTTTATATCTCATCTCTCTGTAGGCACTCTTTACATGTTGAGGATCACACTCTGGTTTTGGCCGATCTAGTGCAGGAGCTAATGTTAGATGGTCACCTGGGTGGGCGTAAATCCTCCTTTGGGGAGTCCGAGGGGAGGGGCTCAATGCTGGAGGTCTCCCGGTCGCGCAGAAGCATGTCTTTGACCTCCCCATCCTTGGCATATGTGACCAGCTGGGTCTTGGAGATGGAAAGTGTCTCCATGTCCTTGACACTCCCAGGGCTGCTAGCACCTTCCTTTCTTGATGAGGCGCTGGAAGAAGAAGGCAAGGAAGCCCGCAGGCCCAGCCATGGGCAGTGAGGTGTCTCAGATGCTATGGAGGAGTGACCTTCCTCAGCCCTCACTACACAAGCAGCCCCACACCACCTCAGCTCCTGCCTTTTTTTTATAATTTATTTTATTTTGGTTGTTGCTATTGAGAATATATACAGCAGAACATACACTAACTCAACAATTTCTACATGTACAATTCAGTGGCACTGATAACCTTCTTTGAGTTGTGCAACCATTCTCACCCTCCTTTTCTTTCTTTTTTCATTGCTGTGCTTTAAGTGAAAATTTACAATTCGAGTTAGTTTCTCATACACAAATTTATACACACATTGATTTGTAACTTAGTTACTCTCCCTATACTGTAACAGCACACTCTTCCTTTCCACCCTGGATTTCCATTCAACCAGCTCCTGACCCTCTCTGCCGTCTCATCTTGCCTCCGGGCAGGAGCTGCCCACTTAGTCTCATGTATCTACTTGAGCTAAGAAGCACACTCTTCACAAGTATCATTTTATGTCCCATAGTCCAGTCTAATCTTTGTCTGAAGAGCTGGCCTCGGGAATGGTTTTAGTTTTGGGCTAACATAGTCTGGGGGCCATGTCTTCCAGGGTCCCTCCAGTCTCAATCAAACCATTAAGTCTGGTCTTTTTACTAGAATTTGAGTTCTGCACCCTACTTTTCTGCTGTTCCATCAGGGACTCTCTGTTGTGTTCCCTGTCAGGGCGGTCATTGTGGTAGCCGGGCACCATCTAGTTCTTCTGGTTCACCCTCCTTTTCTGAGTTGTTCCTCCCCCATTAATACAAACTCACTGCCCCCTAAGTTTCCTGTCTAATCTATCCAGTTACTTTTGTCAGTTTGATCTCATATAGATAGATCTTAAAAGAGCACAATGCTCAAGGCAGACGTTCTTTACTACTCAAGCTAAACTACTGTTTGATTTTAAGAAGACTTGAAGGGATTTTTTTGGTTTAAAGTTTGAAGATTATCTCAGGGCAATAGTTTCAGGGGTTTCAGCTCTGCCTTGATCATACCTAGGTCAAAAGGCAGAGTATGACCCTAGGCCATGGAGTTTTTCAGCAGTGGGGAGCATTTTTCTCCCTTTTATCAGAATGAGGAGCCCTCTACCCAGTAGCCTCAGCAGGAGGCATTTGGGAAGAATGGGCACAATCTCCAGGGCTTAAAAGCCAGTAACCTGTGGGGTGGAACACAGGCTTTAAGGAGCCCCCATGGCTGCTGAGGTATTAATCACACAGGCATCCCTGGGAATGATGGCACAGCCCCTTCCTAGGGTAGGTCTGGGTGTGGGCAAATGGTAAAGCAGGACCAGTCTGCCCTGCTGCTTGGACCAGTCCGCCCTGCTGCTTGGACCAGTCCATGCCCTGCTCTCCCTATCTAACTCAGTGCCCACACCAGCCCCCAGGAAAGCAGCTGCCACCTTCCCAGTGTGTCCCCCCTCCAGGAGAGGCACATCTGCACAGGACAGAGCTGACAGGAGGATGCTCACAACTCTCTCCTCTTTTCTTCTTCTTGCAACAGGTGTGGTTTAGGGACCAAGCCTCAACCCATCTGTCACTGCACTGATTACCCGGCAGCAGAACAGAAAGGGCTGAGGTGCGACTGCCCTTCCTGAAGAGGCAGGAGGTGGCCAGGGGCACTCAACAACCCCTGCTACCCAACTTCTGCCCTACATGTGACAGTTTCCTACAACCAGCTTCTGCCTGTGTCCTTTTACAAGTGCTAGTAACAGTAACAATGTATTTCTATCAAGAACTTTGTGTGCAGGGACTGCATTCACTCATTCAACCTCATGACAACCTCAATGACTTTGATGCTATTACTATTATTATTGCCATTTTAGAGATGAGGAAATGGAGACACAGAGAGGCTCTCATGCCTCACCCAAGGAGAACCTTTGGGCATGAGAGGTGCAGAACAGAGAGGCAAGCTCAGGCATTAGCTCCGGAGACTGTGCTCTTGTCCACTGCTCCACAGCACCCCTGGGAGGGGGCTCATGAAGTGACCCTGGACACTCTTCTCACCTTGACATAAATGAGCATTGCGTGAAAGATGAATTGGGGTTTTCAGGTGGCTCATGAGAAGACCATGGTGGAGGGGTGAGGGAAGGGGGATCACACGGTGTATCGGAGGGCATAATTCTGGAGTGCTGCGTGGCTTTTCATTGCGACTCTACTACTCATCAGCAGTGTGACCTGAGGAGGTAACTTCTCTCTGAGCCTCGCTTTCCTCATCAGTACAATGGAGACCATAACTCCTACCTCTGGGGTTGCTATGAGGATGAGGGTGACATCTGTGCTATGGCTGGTTCAGAACCAGCCTTGGTCTGGGCCCCACAGACATTGTTAGAATTGGCAGTAGTGATGTCCACCATAACTTCCCAGTGGCTGAGACACAGGGGACAGTTCATGTCCTCCCTGTGAACATGAGGAACACGTGCTGAGCAAGTAGAGCAAGAAGGTCACTCACCTGGGTGGCTCTTTGAATGCCTTCTTGGACTTGGATTTCTTCCCGGGTTTGGCAGAGAAAGGGGCAATTCCCAGCCCGAAGCTCTGTCCATCAGGCTCACCCACTAGGTGGCCATCAGCATCCATGAGCCCTGCCTGGATGGAGAGGCCAGCCCAGGATCATGGGTTAGAGTAAGTGTTTGGGCCCCTTGGGCGTCTGTCAACACCCCACCAAAGGCTCAGGGTGAGCGTGTTTGTCCAGTACACTGAGATGTGGCTGTGCTGCCGGCTTCAGGCTGTCCCTGACAGAGCTGTCCCTGACCACCCTGCCAAATGTCCACTTTCCACTTCAATGCCCTTCAGCGATCTGGTACCTCATTCCATGCCCCAAGGGTCTTAAGGCCTGTTTCTGACCCAACTCCAGGAATTGGTCTTGTTTATTATTAGTTCCGTCTCCAATTTATTGAAATCATTTTGAATTTATATGAGGTTTACTCTTGCAAGGTTAATGCTCATCCTGGTGTTACCTTTATCTGTTGCAACCATGGATCTGCTCTAATGCAAGACACTTGCTACCTCTGGAAGGGTCTGGGGATGGAAAAATCTGAGGAGAGTGCTACTGCAAGAAGCAACCCATGCTTACCTTCTGGACGGCAGACATGGCTGCAAAGTCATTCTTGTCTATGAGTGTGTACTTCCTGCGCAAAGTGGACTCCACTTCCTGTTCCTGTTGGCTTGGGAGAGAGAGTGACAAAACACCTTACACCTGGGGCCATGCTGAACCCGCTGGGGCAAGAACCAAGTACCAGGGTTAGAAATCATTTGGGTGATGCCCCTCATGATGGAACCACCAGAACAGCCGAAACAGACAAAATGAGCTCATCGTCACCCCCACCTCCAATACACACACCCACCATCTAGCCCACAAACCTCAGGGCCACCCTTAGGTGCAGCTGCTCTGAGATGACATTTAATAAGGACTCTAAGGCTCACTATGAGTCGGAACTGACTCGACTGCAGTGGGTTTGGTTTTGGTTTATAAGCCTGCCACAGGGCCATGTTCCCTCACCTGGGTTCTGTCTCTAACAGACTTCTCGGAATCATGTGACCAACTTCTGTGACACCACCCAACAAGAGTTCCTCAGGCTACAGGCGTGTCTGCATTCACATAAACCACAAACACCTCCTGGGAGTGGGGTAGGTATATTCATGATGCCCTGCTCTGGCCATGCTTAAGGCTGGCACTCCATAAAGACCTCTTGTCCAACTAATGAACTCAGTAAACATCCCTCAGGGACCAACTCCTCTCTGAGTGGTCCTTCAGTGGAGGGTTGTCCTCCCTGTTTCCTCCAGGGGAACTGAAGGGCAGGAGGATCCAACAGCTCACCCCAAGGACGCTGGTCTGGCTCCTCCCATATAAGAGAGGGCAGGAGGGGGTGCACTTGGAGGCAGGTGCCGGGACAGCCCCAGGAAATGAAAATGGCAGCCAGATGCAAGAATGAGGTAGGGAGGGGGTGGTCCCTCACCTCAGCACCACTCGGAACTGGTTGAACACCTCCTGGATCTGTCTGAGGTTGATTATCTAGGGGGAAGAGAGCAAGGCAGAGGTTAGACAGTGGGGCAGAATAGGACCGAGGTTGTGTCTATGTTAGGAGAGAAACCAGGATCCCTTGGCTGAGCCCTGGACAATCTGTCTCGAGAATGGGATGTATGCAGACAAAGTGGCAGCCAAGGCCTTCTCTAGAGCAGAGAAACCCCCGATTAGAGTTTTGAGACTAAGTATTCACTAAGGCTATAAAAATCACCTTTTCTAAGTGGAGCTCTCTATAAAATGAAAATGAGTCAATAGTTCTTGAAAATACTTACTAAGAAAAAAAATTTACTAAAACGTGTTCTCAGTTCTCTCCTGCTACCAAAAGGATCCACTTGCCATCTTCATATTGAGCCCATTTGCAAACCCTTCTGTGTGGACACAGACACACACACCTGTGGCTGGAGAAGGCTCCTGAGCCTCCCTCCTGGCACTAAAATCCCCAGCATCACTCGTGATTAAGGGTCAGCTTGAGGTTGCCCCTGCTGGGAGGCCAGAAGAGTCTGCCTCTTGTAGCCGCCCACAGTAACAGGCCAGGGGATCTGCCCATGTGGCTCTCTGATGAGGGGTTTGATGGCTGCACTGTGAAAACAGGATGCATCTCTCCCTCTGAGGACCCCTCCTAGTGTGGTTGCTGTCTACCCCTCCTTGATATGCTCCAACATGGGTCCTTGGGCATCTGCCTTGCAGACAACCAGCATGACCACCATCCTTTATGGCCTCATTCTGAGGTGCTGCAGCTCAATTACTCCCAGCTCAATTCCACCACCACCACCCCCCACACTGTACAGGTGAGGTGGCTGAGGTACACAAGGTTGAGCGATTTGCTGAGTTCACTCAAGGGGCAACTGAGCTGGGATTTGATTCCAGCAGCCTGGCTCCAGGGTTCATGCTTATGACCTCCGAGATGGGCTACCTCTTGTACACGTTTTCAAGGTCACTGGCCACTCTGTGCAGCACCCACATTTTTGTGAAACTAAACACGGAAGCTGAGGCCATGGTGGGCTGAAGGGCCTGACACCAGGGGTCCAGCACTACTCTCCCGCCCACCACACCCACTCAATGAGTGGTTCCAAGGGTGTGCCCAGGACAGGGTGGCCCAGGCTAGCTAAGCCTGGCAGTCCTGCGAATGGGATCCTTACATCAATCTCGTCCAGTGTCCCCTCCAGGTACCTCCGAACCTGGGAGTTGATCTCGGCAATCTGGACTTCATCCATGGGGTCGTAGGTCACAAGGGTGCGGTTGGCCTTGGAGAAGGATGCAAAACATGTCAGTAAGCTTTGAAAATTCAATCCATCCTGAGAGCTGAGGTAGGGAGGTTGGACACCGGCCCTGGCTGCCCAAGCCAGCTCCACTGCCTTCACCATCAGGTCCCAGTGGAGAGGGCCTGACACACAGGCCAGGTGCTCTGGTCAAAAGGGCAGTGGGGTGGGGGAAGGAAGGAAAGGCCACCAGAACTGGGGCCTGCTGCTGTGGGCAAGGGGGCTCTGCTGGCTGAATCTCAGCAGACTGTACAGGATGAGGGCCACGGGAGAGGGCGCTGCCCCTGTGCAGCAGCCCTCTTGGGACCGTGAGTATCAGACCAGGCAGGCCACCTGAGAACTCCTGCCCCACCTCCTGCCTTCATGGCCCCTTGCTCCTGCCTCCCCTCCCCGATCCCCAGCCTGCCCCACCTCCCCTGATCTTGGCCATCATGCCCTCTGCTCTCACTACCTGTACCCACCAGGCCCTTGCCTGCCTACTGCCTGCCTCTGCTCCTGCCCACCTGATGCCTCTACTCTCACTTCTATGCTCTCTCAGTACCCATGCCCACCTGGTATCCCTGCCCCCGGCCTGCCCATTACTCCCTCAGCCTCCCTGGCCTGTCTCTACAGTACTCTTGCCTACCCAGCCTCCCTTCCCACTCAGTCCCTCTACCCCCAGCCTCTGTTCTGCCAGTCTCCCTGGCTATTTGGACCCCCTAGTCACCTGGCCCCACTGCCCACCCAGTCTCCCTGCTCCCAACCATCCGTCTGCCCATCCAGCATCCCTGCCTTGACCTCCTTGCTGCCTTCCCAGCTAGTCCTCCTGCCCAACTGATATCCATGACCCCAGTCCCCCTAAAGTCATCCTGCCTCCAGCATCATCTTTTTTCCCCCAGTCCCTGCATCGAGCCTCTTACCAGGCTGTCATGTACAGCCAGCTCCTGCTTGAGGAGTGCCAGCTCCTTCTCCAGGTTCTTGACCATCCGCTGCCAGGGAAACATAGTGTGGAGGGGGGGACAGGGAAGACCATCAGAGAAGGCATCCTGCCTCCCCTACATTAATTGTACAATTCCCCACCCTGTGCCCAGATGTCCTGGCCCTTCCTGGTCATCTCAGCATCTGGATGCTTCTCCACCCCTGTGACGCTTCTCCCACTGGAGTATGTCTAGAGTCTGAGAGGGCCTCAGCAGTCCCCCAGCCTCTGCATCTTATAGCAGAGGAAACTGAGAGCTAGAGTGTGCACAAGCACCCACAGGGCCACACCGAACCCCAATTCCCAGGGGCTCCAGGCTGTTTCCAGTCTACCAGATCAATGGCTCTCTCAGTGTAGCCCACTGCCTCCAGGATACTTTCCCCCAGGACATACACTTGACCCTCATCCTTTCCAACCATTGTATGAAGACAGCATAACTTCTCAAATCACTCCCCACTGGTAGTCATGTATGTAACTTCCAAATGTTGCTGCTACAAACAATGCTGCCATGAACATCTTTGTAATACAGTGGTCTACGAGGCTCTATGTGATCTGCTCCCATTATCTCTTTCCTGCTGCCACCCCCCACCCCACTCCACTCCAGCCAAATCTGCCTGCGCCTCTTCCTCAAACCTACCCAGTGACTCCACCTCAGCAATGTCTATCCCCTCTGCCTGTCTGTGATGCTCTTTTCCAAGGTATTTCCATGGCTCTTTCCCTCACCTTCTTCAAGTCTTTGTTCAAAAGCTACCTTCTAAATTAGGTGTGCCCCAACTACCCTATTTTAAATTGCAGCCCTGCCCCACAACTGTACTGCTCTTTTTTAAAATTTTGCTTTACATTTTTCCATCACACATATCACCTTCTAACATATTCTAGACTAGTGCTGTCTAACAGAACTTTCTGTGATGACAAAAATGTTCTATATCTGTGCTGTCCAATATGGCAGCCACTAGTCACATGTATAAACCTTATGTATAGAACAGATCACTGAATTTAGAGACCATCTCAAGAATAGATCCGATGTATTAAACACTAATGACCGAAGACCAGATGAGTTGTAGGATGACATCAAGGGCATCATACACGAAGACAGCAAAGAGTCATTAAAAAGACAGTAAAGAAAGAAAAGACCAAAATGCATATCAGAAGAGACTGAAACTTGCTCTTGAATGTTGAGTAACTAAAGCGAATGGAAGAAATGATGAATTAAAAGAGCTGAAGAGAAGATTTCAAAGAGTGGCTCGAGAAGACAAAGTATTACAATGAAATGTGCAAAGACCTAGAGTTAGAGAACCAAAAGGGAAGAACATGCTTGGCATTTCTCAAGCTGAAAGAACTGAAGAAAAAAATTCAAGTTTTAAGTTGCAATATTGAAGGATTCTATGGGCAAAATATTGAACGATGAAGGAAGCATCAAAAGAAGATAGAATACATAGAGTCACTGTACCAAAAAGAACTGGTCGAAATTCAATCATTTCGGGAGGAAGCACATGATCAAGAACTGATGGTACTGAAGGAACAAGTCCAAGCTGCACCGAAGGCACTGGTGAAAAACAAGGCCTCAGGAATTGATGGAATAACAATTGAGTTGCTTCAACAAATGCGTGAAATGCTGGAAGCACTCACTTGTCTATGCCAATAAATGTGGAAGACAGCTACTTGGCCAACTGACTGGAAGAGATCCATATTTGTGCCCATTCCAAAGAAAGATGATTCAATGGAATGAGGAAATTATCAAACAATATCATTAATATTACATGCAAGTAAAATTTTGCAGAAGATAATTCAAAAACAGTTGTAACAGTACGTCAACAGTGAACTGCCAGAAATACAAGCTGGATTCAGATGAGGATGTGGAAGGAGGCGTATCATTGCTGATGTCAGATGGATCTTGGCTGAAAGCAGAGACTACCAGAAAGATGTTTACCTGTGTTTTATGACTTTGCAAAGGCATTCAACTGTGTGGATCATAACAAATTACGGATAAAACACTGCGAAGAATGGGAATTCCAGAACACTTAGTTGTGCTCATGCAGAACCTGTACATAGACCAACAGGCAGTCATTCAAACAGAAGTGAGCTGTTTAAAATCAGAAAAGCTGTGTGTCAGAGTTGTATCCTATCACCATACTTATTTAATCTTTATGCTGAGCAAATAACCTGAGAAGCTGGACTATATGAAGAAGGATTGGAGGAAGACTCATTAACAACCTGCCATATGAAGATGACAGAACCTTGCTTGCTGAAAATGAAGAGAACTTGAAGCACTGTGACGAGGAAGATCAAAGACTATAGCCTTCAGTATGGATTACATCTCAACATAAAGAAAATAGAAATCCTCACAACTGCATCAATAAGCAACATCATGATAAACAGAGAAAATACTGAAGTTGTCAAAGATTTCATTTTACTTGGATCCACAATCAACACCCACGGAAGCAACAGTCAAGAAATCAAAGGATGCATTGCATTGGGCAAATCTGCTGCAAAAGACCTCTTTAAAGTGTTGAAAAGCAAAAATGTCACCTTGAAGACTAAGGTGCGCCTGACCCAAGCCATGGTATTTTCAATCACCTTATATGCATGTGAAAGCCAGACAATGAGTAAGGAAGACCAAAGAAGAATTGATGCCCTTGAATTATGGCATTAGCAAAGAATATTGAATATACCATGGACTGCCAGAAAAACAAACAAATCTGTCTTGGAAGAAGTACAGCCAGAATGCTCCAGAAGTGAGGATGGCGAGACTTCATCTCACATACTTTGGACAAGTTGTCAGGAGGGACCAGTCCCTGAAGAAGAACATCAGCCTTGGTAAAGTAGGCGGTCAGCGAAAAAAGGAGACCCTCAACAAGATGGATTGACACAGTGGTTGCAACAATGGGCTCAAACACAGCAACGATTGTGAAGATGACACAACACTCGGCAGCGTTTTGTTCTTTTTGTATATAGGGACACTATGGGTCATAACTGACTCAATTGCACCTAACAACAACAAAGCCACATGTAGCTATGTTTAACTATATAGGTAACAAAACAGTTGCTACTTTTACAGTCTTCACATGTACAGTTGGATGTGAGTTTTTAATTTTACTTAATTTAAATAGGTCCGTGTGAGTAGTATGTAGTTACTGTATTGGACAGCACAGACCTAGAACTTACGAACTTATTATGTCTTTGCGTTCTGGAATCCCCATTCTTTGCAATGTTATCTATAATTTGTTATGATCCACACAGTCTAATGCCTTTACATAGTCAATAAAACACACATAAACATCTTTCTGGTATTCTCTGCTGTCTTAGTCATCTAGTGTTGCTGTAACAAAAATACCACAAGTGGATGGCTTTTAACAGTCAGAAATTTATTCTCTCACAGTCTAGTAGGCTACAAGTCCAAATTCAAGGCATTAGCTCCAGGGGAAGGCTTTCTTCTCTGTTGGCTCTGGAGGAAGGTCCTTGTGATGCATCAGTCTTCCCTTGGTTTGGGAGCATCTCAGTGCAGGAACCTCAGGTCCAAAAGACGTGCTCTGCTCCCGGCACTGCTTTCTTGGTGGTATGAGGTTCCCATGTCTCTCTGCTCACTTCTCTCTTTTGTATCTCAAAAGAGATTGGCTTAAGACATTATCTAGTCTTGTAGACCTCATCAATATAACTGCTGCTAATCCATCTTATTACATCATAGTGAGCATTTAAAACATATAGGGAAATCACATCAGATGATAAAATGGTAGACGACCATACAATACCGGGAATCATGGCCCAGCCAAATTGATACACACATTTTTGGGGGGACATAATTCAATCCATGACATCTGCTTTCAGCTAAGATCCGTCTGACATCAGCAATGATATCCCTCATTCCATGTCCTGTAATCCAGCTTGAATTTCTGGCAGTTCCCTGTCGATGTACTGCTGCAGCCACTTTTGAATGATCTTCAGCACAATTTTACTTGCATGTGATATTAACGATATTGTTTGATAATTTCTGCATTTGGTTGGATCACCTTTTTTTGGAATAGGTGTAAATATGGATCTCTTCCAGTCAGTTGGCCAGGTACCTGTCTTCTAAATTTCGTGGCATAGATGAGTGAGCGTTTCCAGCGCTGCATCCATTTGTTGAAACATCTCAGTTGGTATTCTGTCAATTCCTGGAACCTTGATTTTTGCCAATGCCTTCAGTGCAGCTTGGACCTCTTCCTTCATACCATCAGTTCCTGATTATATGCTACCTCCTGAAATGGCTGAACATTGACCAGTTCTTTCTGGTATAGTAACCCTGTGTATTCCCTCCATCTTCTTTTGATGCTTCCTCTGTCGTTTAATATTTTCCCCATAGAATCCTTCAATATTGCAACTTGAGACTTGAATTTTTTCTTCAGTTCTTTCAGCTTGAGAAATACAGAGCGTGTTCTACCCTTTTGGTTTTCTAACTCCAGCTCTTTGCACATGTCATTATAATATTTTGTCTTCTCGAGGTACCCTTTGGAATCTTCTGTTCTACTGTTCTATTTCATAATTTCTTCCATTTGCTTTAGCTACTCTACATTCAAGAGCAAGTTTCAGGGTCTCTTTCAACATCCATTTTGGTCTTTTCTTTCTCTCCTGTGTTTTTAATGATCTCTTGCTTTCTTCACGTATAATGTCCTTGATGTCATAACACAACTGGTCTGGTCTTTGGTCATTAGTGTTCAACGCGACAAATTTATTCTTCAGATGGTCCCTAAATTCAGGTCGGGTATACTCAAGGTCGTACTTTGGCTCTAGTGGACTTGTTCTAATTTTCTACAGCTTCAGCTTGAACTTGCATATGAGCAACTGTTGGGCTATTCCACAGTCGGCCGCTGGCCTTGTTCTGACTGATGATATTGAGCTCTTCCATCGGCTCTTTCCACAGAGTAGTTGATTTGATTCCTATGTATTCCATCGGGCAAGGTCCAAGTGTAGAGCTGCCATTTATGTTGTTGAAAAAAGGTATTTGCAACGAAGAAGTCGTTGGTCTGGCAAAATTCTATCATGTGATCTCTGGCATCGTTTCTATCACCAATGCCATATTTTCCAACTACTGATCCTTCTTCTTCGTTTCCAACTTTCGCGTTCCAAACACCAGTAATTAACGAGGCATCCTGATTGCATGTTTGATCAATTTTGGACTGCAGAAGTTGGTAAAAATCTTCAATTTCTTCATCTTTGGCCTTAATGGTTGGTGTGTAAATTTGAATAATGGTCTCATTAGCTGGTCTTCCTTGAAGGCGTATGGATATTATCCTATCACTGATAGCGTTGTACTTCAGGATAGATCATGAAATGTTCTTCTTGATGATGAATACACCACCACTCCTCTTCAAGCTGTCATTCCTGGCATAGTAGACCATACGATTATTCAATTCAAAATGGCCAATACCAGTCCACTTCAGCTCACTAATGCCTAAGATATCGATGTTTATGCATTCCATTTCATTTTTGACAGTTTCCAATTTTCCTAGATTTATACTTTGTGCATTTCATGTTCCGATTATTAATGGATGTTTGCAGCTACTACTTCTCATTTTGAGTCATAGATCAGCAAATGAAGGTCCTGAAAGCTTGACTCCATCCACATCATTTAAGGTTGACTTTACTCTGAGGAGGTAGCTCTTCTCCAGTTGTGTTTTGAGTGACTTCCAACGTGAGGGGCTCATCTTCCAGCACATCAGACAATGTTCTGCTGCTATTCATAAGGTTTTCACTGGCTAATTCTTTTCAGAAGTAGACTGCCAGGCCCTCTTCCTAAAGGCTTCCTTTAGTTGTCATAAAACGGCCACTGGAGGGAGCCTCTGACAGCTGGATCCCAGCACTGGTGACCAAAGCCACAACTAACCCGCAGCCTCAATGGTCCTCTCCTAGACCAAAGGCCTGCTGCACACTAGCCCTTATACAGCCAGGTCACCTGGACACTGAGTTCCACCTGCCACTGTGCCCTTGCACAGAAACAATGGGTGCCTGGTGGCAGACACTGGCATCCTGGTGGCTCTGTGGCAATTCATGGTGTAGAACATGAGACTCAAGGTACGCGACCAGGTTTCAAATCTTGGCTTTGCCCCTCTGGGCAGCTCCAAGGTCTCCATCAGGGGGACTTCCTGTAGAATCAATGGGGAGGCTTGGTGGCTGGTCCCTTTTCATCCCTACTCCGCACCAGCTGAGGGCCCCTAGCTCTGGACAATCAATCATGCCCCAGCCAGGGAAAGTGGCTGAACTCTCGGGGCCTCCAGCTGGATGACTGTCCAGTGTGGCATGAGAGCATGCTCAGACTTCTGGGTCAATAAGAGGTGATATAGGAAAATGGACCATCTACCTCCATGGGTCATGGGCACCATCCCTTCTTCTCCTGGCACCAGCCTCCTCATCACACCCTGGGAGCATGAGAACCACTTCTAATGCCTGGCAGGCTTAGAGGCCTCCAACCTGCCCTTTTCTACTGATGGAGAATAGCTACCTGAAAACACAGTGCTGGATCAGCAGACCCCCAAGGAACAGGTTCTGGCAGCACCTCCTGGCTGACTGACCCCTTAATAAAAATCAGGGGCATGTTTAGATGGAAAAATGCCTTGAAAACAGACAAGACTCATGTAAGTTGCCTAATGGTTGGGCGTTTTCATCACAAATGTCCTGAGAATAATTCAGCAAGTTCTGCTTAAGCCCCACACCAGGCTGAGTTGTGATCCCACTGCAGGAGGCAGGTGCATTTTCTCTTGGCAGAGTGGGATACAGCGATTCTCTCTCTGCTCTCTGTTTATGCCCATGGCTCATGGCCCCTTTCGCTGACTCAAGAACCACAGACAGAGAGGGAGGGTCACTGAAGGCCATCAGTCCAAGCTCCTTGCTCACAGAGAAAGAGACTGAGGCTCAGAGTCTGAGCAACTCACCACAGAGAGCTCAGGCAGAGGTGGCAGAGGTGGACTGAGAACTGAGGTCTCCTAGCTTACAGCCAGCCCCACCAGCCAAGGAAATTCTGCGAAACTATGCCAACCCCTCGAAAACAGATACCAGTACTGGTGATGGTGCTGAAAATAAACAGGGAATGCTGGGTACAGTCTAGGAAAGACACCAACCAAAATCATTTTCCACATCTTTCTCAAGAGCTCGTGTTTATAAAGAAAAATGTTTATTGTGAAGATTATAAAAGCATTCACACTGAGTGAAAGGGAGGGACTCGGCTGTCCAGGACCAACATGCAGATTTCAGACCAGAAATTCCATTAAGGAGAATGAACGTCTTCAAAATCAGGCACAACACCCACCCAGCCAGGCTCACGGATATAATGTGGTAACCCTGCGCTAAGAGGATACCAATCAGCACCAAATAAGAAAAGCTTCAAGCTAATCCTGATCAAAGGGGGGAAATGCAGAACAGAATTTCAAATTCTCATGGACTCTAGATTTTCTGGAGCTATGGAGGCTAGATGAACGCCTGAAACTATTGCCCTGACATAATCTTTAAACCTTAAACCAGAAATATCCCCTGAAGTCTTCTTTAAACCAAACAATAGTTTAGCTTAACTAGTAAAAAAAGGTCTGCCTTGAGCATTATGCTCTTTAATATCTATCTATATGGAATCAAATTGACAATGGCAACTTGAAAGATTAGATAGGAACCTTAGGGGACAATGAGTTTATATTAATGGGGGAGGAATGACTCAGAAAAGGAAGGTGAGAATGGTTGCATAACTCAAAGAATGCAATCAATGTCACTGAATTGTACATGTATAAACTGTTGAACTGCTGTCTATTTTGCTGTGTATACTGTCAACAATAATAACAAAATAAAATTTTTAAAATAGAAAAGAAAGAAAAGCTTCAAGCTTACAGAAAAGCACAGAAAATAATACCACAAAACTTGGGCTTTATCAGTATGCTTCAGTTTTATCATTGTTTTTTAAGTTAAGTGAAACATTTCAGAGAAATGTGAAGACCCCTGTGAACCCTCTCCAATTCCATCCTCCTTCCATTCCAGAGGGAACCTCTGCCCTGTTTGGGCTTTTTACTCCTGCACTTGCTTTTTCCTTTACTATACACCCATATATCCATTAAGGATATTCAGCATAGCTTTGCATGCTTTTACAGCTGGTGTAAATGATAGATGCTATTATTTGGTACACTTTATTTTGTCACTTGAGATTTATGCATGCTGGTAGCTCTAGCTCTGGTTCCTTCACTTTAGACTTCAGACATCCCATAACTCATTTATCTACTCTCTTGTTAAAAGATATATATATTTAATTTTTAAGTAGGGAAAAGGGGCAGGTGAGAATCGACTTTAGGCTTGTGATGTAGTCAGATGACATGTGTGGTCAGGCCACCCGATTTTGCATCTGATCACACCCTTATCTGGTTTCTTGTGGGAACATGCACAAGTCTGTGACCTAAGGCTTCTCATCTCTAAAACAAGCAGAGTAATACCCACGTCTCCAGACCTGGCTGCTGCATGGAGGGTTTGCATGTTATCTTTTCCTTTTTCCATAGAGCTGCAACATTTTAGATTCCCACTACCAATGGATGAGCGTTCCAATTTCTCCACATCCTCACCAACACTTGTTATTTCCCAGTTTTTTTTAAATAGCATTCTAGTAGGTGTGAAGTGGTATCTCTCTGTGGTTTTGATTTGCATTTCCCTAACGACTAATGATGTTGAGTATTTTTTCATGTGCTTATGGGCCATTTGTGTATCTTCTTTGGAGGAGTGTCTATTCAAGTACTTTGCCAAATTTTAAATTGAGTTATTTGTCTTTAGGTTGTTGAGCTGCAGGAGTTCTTTATATATTCTGGTTATTAAATCCTTATCAGACATATGATTTGCAAGTATTTTCTCCCATTCTGTGGGTTGTCTTTTCACTTTCTTGATAGTACCCTTTGATGCACAAAAGTTTTTAATTTTAATGAAGTTCAATTTATCTATTTTTTATTGCCTACGCTTTGTTGTCACATTTAAGAAACCATGGCCAAATCTAAGGTCATGCAAAATTTGCTCCTATGTTTCTGTCAGATTTTGCTTCACATATCTTGGGGTTCTATTGTTAGGTGCATATATGTTTATAATTATTATATCTCCTTGATGAATTGAAATTTTAATCAATATATACTGTCTTTCTTTGTCTCTTGTAATGTTTTTGGACTTAAATTTTTTTTGTCTAATTATAATATAACCCCGGCTCTCTTTTGTTTACTATTTGCGTGGGATATCTTTTCCCATCCCTTTACTTTCAACTTCTTTGTATCTTTGTATTTAAAGTGAGTCTCTGTAGACAGCATATAGATAATATTTTTTTAATCCATTCTGCCATTCTCTGCCTTTTAATTGAAGAGTTTAATCCATTTACATTCAAAGTGATTGCTAATAATAAAGAACTTACTTTTGCCATTTAGTTTTTTATTTTCTGTATGTCTCATATGTTTTTTATTCCTAAATTCCTCCATTACTGCTTTTTAAAATACGTAGTTGATTTTTTGTAGTGTATGTTTCGATTCTTTTCTTCTTTCCCTTTCTGTATATTTTAGTTATATTTCTTAGGGTTACCTGGGGAATCGCAATTGACATCTTAAGCTTATAACAACCTAGTTTGAATAATATCAACTTAGTTTCAATAACATACAAACATCTTGCTCCTATATATCTCCATCTCCACTTTATATTGTTATTGTCACAGATTACATGTTTATACATTGTGTGCCCACTGACATAGATTTATAATTATTGTGTTATGTGTCTGCCTTTTAAACCACAGAAAAAAAGAGGAATTATAAACCAAAAGTACAATAATACTGACTTTTATATTTATCTATGTAGTTACCTTTACCAGTGTTCTTTATTTTCATATGGCTTTGAGTTACTGTCTAGCGTCCCTCCATTTCAGCTTGAAGAACTCCCTTTTTTTTTCTTTCTTTGAAACATGCAATTATTTTATTTTATTTTTTTTTACTTTTTTTAATTGTACTTCAGGTGAAGGCTTACAGAACAAATAGTTTCTCATGAAACAGTAGTACACATATTGTTTTATGACACTGGTTAACAACCCCACAACATGTCAACCCTCTAACTTCTCAACCTTTTTTTTTTTGTGAAAATACACATAGCCAAAGATATACCATTTCAAAAATTTCTACATGCACAGTTCAGTGACATTGACTACACTCTTCCAATTGTGCTGCTATTCTCATTTAAGATGAAGGCTTACAGAACAAACAGTTACTACACAACATGTTGCCTTATGATAATGGTTAATCTCACATCAACAATATCCTTACTCAACCTTGGGTTCCCCATCACCAGCTTCCTTGTCCCCTTCTGACTTCTGGCCCTTGCCACTGGACTACTGTACCTCATTAGTCCCATTTGGTTTCACAGGGCTGAAGGACGCCCTTTTTCAACTAGTAGCAAACTCCCTCAGCTTTTGTTTATCTGGAAATGTCTCAATTTCACTTTCATTCTTAAAGAATAGTTTTACCAGATATACAATTTTTGGTTAACAGTTTTTTTCCTTTCAGTACTTGAAATATGTATCCCACTGCCCTCTAGCCTCCATGGCTTCTGATGAGAAATCAGCCGTTAATCTTATTGAGGAACCCTTGTACATAAATAGTCACTACTCTCTTGCTGCTTTCAACATTGTCTTTTGAGAGTTTGACTCTAATATGTCTCAGTGTGGATCTTTTTTAGTTTATCCTGCTTGGAATTCATTGAGCTTCTTCGATGTATATATTCATGTCTCTCATGAAATCTGGGAAGTTTTTGACCATTATTTCTTCAATTTTTCCTGCCCCATTCTCTCTCTTCTTCTTCCAGGACTCCTGAAATGCACATATTGGGCCACTTTATGGTGTCCCACAGGTCCCTAAGGCTCTGTTTGCCTTTCTTCATTATTTTTTCTTTCGACTCTTCAGACCATATAATTTCAGTTGTCCTATCTTCAAGTTCATTGATTGTTTCTTCTGCACGTTCAGATCTGCTGTGAACCATGTAGTGATTTTTTCATTTCAATTACTGTATTTTTGAGCTCTTGAATTTGTTTGATTCCTTTTTAGAATTTCTATGTCTTTACTGACATTCTCATGTTTTTCATACGTCGTTTCCTGATTTCCTTTAGTTCTTTGTTCATAGTCTCCTTTAGTTCTTTGAATATATTTAAGATAGTTGTTTCAAAGTCTTTGTCTAATGAGTCCAATGCCTGGGCTTTCTTGGGAGAGGTTTCTGTCAATTTATTTTCTTCCTTTGAATAGGCCATGAGTTTCCTGTTTCCATGTATGCCTTGTGATTTTTTTTGCTGAAAACTGGACTTTTGAATATTACAGTGTGGTAACTCCTGAAACCAGATTATCCCCCTTCCTCAGGATTTGCTGTTCTTGATTGCTGAAGGCTTAATTTATGTTCAGCCAGTTTTTTTTAAATGAGATTTCCTTTTCCAGGAGCTTAAAAACAACAGCAACAACAACAAAAACTTCTCCTAGTCTTTGTGGATTGGCTTTGTGCCAGGAAGCCCCTTAACATTTAGCCAGGCTGTTTACAATTCTGACACAGCCTTCGCTTCCTGCTTGCACTGAGGCTAGAGATCAGCCAGTGGTGAAAGCTTGGGGTCTTTTTCAGGTTTTTTCTGAGTGTGCATCCTGTCCTGGGCATGCATGCGACTTTCTAAATTCCCCAGTATACACAGGTGCTTTTGAATGCCCTAATTTCCCAAAGAAACTTTCTCCCTGGCTTTTCTTCTCAGGCTTTAGGCAGTCTATTGTATGTCTCAACCATAATCTTTTGCCCAGATGGCTGTAGGTTTCTCTATTTTACAATGTTTTTTGAGCAATGCCTGTGACTTTTCTGTTAGACTAAACAGAGATGAGCACCTTGCATCAGTCCTTCAGGTAGCCCTCCAGACAGGTTAAAACAGATAAGCACAATACTCCACAAATAAGGTCTGCTCTGCTCCCACTGGAACCAGGGACCAGGGACGCACACGGGGAACATGGGCTGCCATCGAAGGCTGCCATCTTCAAGACTGCTGCTGAGCTGAGAGAGGGTGATGCAAGGCCAAGTAAAAATGCCACAAAACTTTTTTACTGTTTTTAAGTTGCCTTTTTCTTGATTCAGTATTTGACTGGTTGCTGTAAACCTTTTCCAGAGTTCAGACAAAATTGGTTCTGAGTTTCTGGTTATTTTTTTCTGATGTTTCTGTAGAGAGATGGGAGTTTGGAGCTGCCTATTCCATCTTCCTGACCAAGGATATGGATTTTGTTTCTAATTTTTTACTATTGTAATAAACACTGCAAGCGCCATACTTCTGTAAGTCTCCTTACATATATATGTGAGAATGTCTCTAGCTATATACCTAGGAGTAATAGTGCTGGTCTGTAGAGTGGGTAAAGTGTTTTTCCACCAGCTAATATTTATTGACCACTGTGGTCAAAGATTTCCACACATTATCTTATTGTTCACAAGATCTATTTGAGAATGGATTCTGTCATTTCTCCCAATCTGAAAATGAAGAAACTAAGCCTTAGAAAGGGTAACTTGCTGAGGCTATACAGCTAACGAAGGAAGGAGAAGGTTGTTGAACCCAGGACAGCCCAATCCAGGGCTAAGGCACTCAACCACTATGCCAAATGGTTCTCAAAGCATGGCCCCCAGGCTAGCAGCAGCAGCATCACGTGGAACTTGTTAGAAATGCAAATCCACAGGCCCCATCCCAGGCCGAGTGAATCGTGAACTTCGGGAGTAGATTCAGTGGCCTGTGATTCAAAAAGCCCACCACGTGACTGTGATGCCTGTTCAAGTTTGAGAATCACGGCTCTACTCCCTCTCCAACCCCTAAACCATGGGTTAATTCCACGCAGCCACAGGGACTGCCATTTTCCTTCAGGATTTACAGTCTGGAAAGTTCAATTGGTTTGTTATGGGCTTAGGGCATGCATATGCTCCTGTCTCTAGTATTCCATAAGCTTCTTAAAGGAAAGCCAATTATTGGTAAAAGCATTTTTTTTTTAACTTTACTACACGTTGCCAAATGCCCCCAAAACAGCTGTATCAAGTAAACTCTGACCTAAAGTGGATGAGAGTTCCTATTTCTTCACAGTGTCACCACCATTTTTATATTGTCGGGAAAATTTTAGTTTTTGCTAGCCTGGGAATGGGTGCTATTCCACTGAGATTTTAATTTGCATTTCCCTGGTTAATGGTGATGCTGAACACTCCCTGACTGGTCAGTTCTGCTTGCCTGGAGGGGTTACTCAGGCTCTGGAGTCAGCAAGAGGGAAAGGCCAACTTCTGTGTTCCTAGCAGCTGCAACATCACAGTTTGCGCCTTCTGGGAAAGACGGGCCTGTTTTACTCCAACTGGGCCTTCAGTTAACCAGCAAGTGTAGTGTATTCATTCAGCTGGTATTTGGTGAGTGCCTGCTCTGCACCAGCCCCATATGAAGCACTGGTGACCCAAAGAGGAGTAACCCAGCCACGGGGGTGGAGGAGAGACCAACCCCCAATGCCATCCAGTCGATTCTGATTCTTAGCAATCCCATAGGGTTTCCAAGGCTGTAAATCTCTACGGAAGCAGATTGCCACATCCTTCTCCTGCAGAGCCGCTAGTGGTTTCAAACCGATGACCTTCTGGTTAGCAGTTGAGCGCCTTAACCACTGTGCCAGCAGGGCTCATTGGAAGAAAGAGCAGTGAGCATCAATCAGTGAGTGGTGGCTGAGAGGGTCTCTTTTTTCTTCAGGGACGATCTAAAGTGCTCCTTTAATGGTGTATCCTTTGGGGTCCTGGACCCATGCAGGGCCACTGGCCCCAGGCACTTGGAAATAACCACCTCCCCTTCCCTGGCAGACAGGTAATAGAGGCCTGGGTGGCTGGAACCTGGGCAGACTCAAAGGTGGGCAGAATAATTAAAATTAGATCCTCCTTATATACTGAAATATTTAAGGGTGGAATGGAGAGATGACTGAGATTTGCTTCAAAATAATAGAGGTGAGGGCACATGAAGGAGCCCTGGTGGCTCAGTGGTTAAAATGCTCGGCAATGAACCAAAGGGTTACAGGTTCGAACTTATCACCCACTCTGCAGGAGAAAGACGTGGCAGTCTGCATCTGTAAAGATTTACAGCCTTGGAAACTCCATGGGGCAGCTCTACTCTTTCCTATAGAGTCACCATAAGTCAGAATAGACTTGATGGCAGTGAGTTTGGTTTGGTTTGGTGGCAGGTGGAACAACTGACCAGGAGTTGATAATTGCTGAAGTGGATGATGAGCACAGGGGGCTCATTAAATTGTTCTCTCTACCTTTGTATATGTTTGAAGTTTTCCATAGTAAAAAATTAAAAACAAAACACAAAAATCTCACTCCCTCCTCCCTCGTTGCACCTCTCTTCTAGGGAAAGAGAACAGAATTTCCACCTCCACACCTCTGCCAACAACACTGTCCCCTCTTTCCCTCACTCCTCCAAATGCCCTTCTCCCTTTACGGACCCAACACCCTCCAGGCCTGCACCACCCTCCTCTGCTCCTCTCTGGAGGCTGTAACTGCTGCGCGGTGGCAAAACTTTCCCTCCATAATGACCTGCCTTCTCCCCGGCAGCCATGCCTCCTCCAGAGGCCTCCCAAAGTGCTGGGGGCTCAACCCCTGCCCCTCCAAAACTGGACCAGCAGATCCGTACAGCATCTGAGAGAGTGTTCCACCTCCCCTCTCTGATCACCCAGGGCAGGGGAGAAGTGCTCAGTGCCCACCATGTTCCTCGTGAGGGGAAGGGGCAAAGGGCTCTCTGTGTGATGTGCTAGGCACAGGCAGCCCTGGCATGGGGAAGGAGTTCCGGAGATTCCTTCATGTTTGTGGGATTAGCTCTGTGTGAGCCCAACTCTGTGTGATACCCATCCCTCCAGGCACATGGGGGAGGAGGCCACTAAAATAAGGGGAGACCCACAGCAAAAGTTCTTAATGACACAAGCAGACAAGCCTGAGAGATGGTTCACACTGATTTAGCTCTGTGACAGAGCTCTAACGAAATCTCATGTAGAAGCTCAGGGTACTCAGGTCTCTCGAGCCCCACACATGACTCAGTGGTAGCATGACCAACCCGTTTCACTTCTGTGGTGGCCCCTAAGGGGTCTCCAGGGACTCTGAAGACTGGTCTATTCTACAGTGGAAAGAGACCCAAGTCCACATGGGTATCTGGCTGAGGCAGGAAGAGAAGCCAGGCTCGTGTGACCCAGACAGCAAACCCACACACCTTCCCCACAGGGGCGTGTCTGTACCTCACTGCTGCAGGGCCTCCCAGCTGGCCTGCATTATTAGGGACCATCCCAGCTTCCAGGGGGAGCACTCCTGCCACACACCCAGTGCCCTGGGATTTGGACAGCAGTGGAGGGGAGCTGCTTTAGTACCTCAGCATCATACTTCTCATTGATGGCAGGCTCAGTGGTGACCAGTTTCATCCTGCTGGCGAACCGCAGTGAAGACAGCTAAAAACAGACCAGACAGACATTAGTCAGTTCTCCACCATCCTAAACTTTTGAGACTCCTCCAGTAGCCCCTCTGGGCTCTATAGGTTCAGCCCTGGGCAGAGACCCTGAGATGTGAGGACACAAACTTCTGGGGGCAGCAGGTACCAGGATATCTGCTTGTGCTGTGACCGTCAAGGGGGAGGGAGAAATAAGGAGAGAAGGGAGAGTTTCCACTGTCTTAGAGGACATCTTTCTTCTTAAAAAGGCAGCCAGGAGGCCCAAGTTTCTTATGGCCTCCCCCTTGGGGTTCAACTATGCTTTGTTATAAGATGAAACCAGGAGGTGCCTGAACCCTTCCTTCACGGATACTGTCTGCACATCAGCTGCAGCTCCCCGCCGCAGATGGGTGTGTAGCAGGAGCATTCCCCAGGAAGCTGGGACGGTCCCTAATGCACGCAGCTGGAAGGTCCTGCAGGAGTGTCTTGCCCCACAGCATTCCTGGAAATGACCTGTTTCATGTCAGTACATTCTTCACATGACTGAAACTTACCCTAAACATTCACACTTCAAAAACAACATTTCTAAGGAGAGCTGTCTTATATATGATGGGTGACACTTCAGAGGAAAGTGCAAGAAGGGAGCCCCCGCTGGGAGGCGCCCAGCTGTGTGGACTCACCTGCACTGCTGCTGCAGGCCTGTGTCTGGCCCTTACTCCTGCCTCTGACTCACACGAGTTTCTCACTGAGTCACAACTCTGGCCACAGCCCTCCCCTATTCAACCCCTCTGACAGCTCCAGCCACCTGCAGAAGAGCCAAGGCCTCGACCTGGCCACCAGGGCCCGTCCAGCCCCTGCAGTGTCCTCTCTTCTTCCTCCCCTGCCTGAACTTTCCGCTGCAGCAGGCTGGGATATTCCTCATTGGACCACGCCTTCGGTCCCACCATCTTCTCTTCCAGGAACATCTCCGCGCAACTCTACCACCAATCCTTTAACCCCAGCTCAGTGCGCACCCGCCTCCACCCCTGCTACGGGATTAATCCTTCCAGCCTCCTCTGAAGGGCTCCTCCCTCTGGGCTTCTTCCACTAGTCAGGGCCATGGTTTATCTCCCTTCCTGGACAGGGTATGCTGGGGCCCAAGGCCACGTGTGACTCATTTCTACCAAGCTGCTTCTCCCTACCATGCACATGGCAGTGCTTAACACCTGTCTGCTCACATCAGCGTTATAACCCAGCTAGGAAGCCTGTGGTGGTTTCAAGATGTTTAACACTTGTGATTATGAGGTACAAGGAACCAACTCTCCTGCTTGGTCCCCAACTACAGGAGCAGCACCCCAGAAAGCAGCATCCTTGTACCCCACAAAGCCCCTCTCAGCCTCCCCCTTCTCCTTGCCTAATCCCGTTTTGCCCTCTTCCTCACACAGCTTCTGCTCCTTAGTGCTTGGTGTTTGGATCTTGGCTCTGGGCCCCTCTTAGCAATTTTGGCCCTGATTCACCCTCTGGACATCTGCACTCTTGACAATGTTTATGGCTAATGTACCAGGTTAACCAGCCAGGAGCCAGCCTTACCCAGCCCTGGCACCATGAGGAGGGATTCCAACCTCATCAGATCAGCTGGTTTTTACATACCGTCTCTTCTAACTGGGAGGCTTCTCCATAGACATTTGTGACGAGGACCATATTGCAATTTCCCCCTGCAGAAAGCAGTACACAGAAGGGCGGTAAGCCACAGGGGTTTTCTGCCAAGAGACTCCCTTGAGGCAGGTGGGGGTCAGAGAGGACACACCAAGCATGTATGAGGCTGGGAGGCAAGGTGAAGAGAGAGTGAAGGGAGAGAGAAAGCCACACATACCTGAAAGAGGAGCCAGGGGAGAACAGCAGAGGAGAGATGATGTAGAGCAGGGAGGCACAGGGCTGGGGGAGAAGAGTGTGAGCCAGGGCTTTGTTCATGGTGGCCCTCAGTTAACAATCTGACACCAATTACTGTGTTATCAGGCCCAACACAAAGGGCTGGAGACAAAGGGATAACAAGACACAGCCCCTGCTTTTCTGTCATGGAGGCTGCAGGGGAAAGGAGGACATCACGGGAGAGGCCCTCCACCTGGGTCTTCAAGGCTGTGAAGAATGCTGCCAGCTAGTCTGGGGATGAGGAGGAAAGGGAAGGTATTCCTGGTAAAGGCAAGAGCTAGGGCAAAGGTCTCGAGGACTGAGCAGCATGGCATGTTCTGGGCGTAAGAGGGCATGGTTCTTGATTCTGCTGTGTCAGGTGTGTCTAAGGTCACTGTGAAAGGGTTGCACATCAGTCTGTATAACAGGGAGGGAGCGATTCCATTGCCACCAATGGCAGAGGTGCCAGGCCTGTCCCTCCTTGGGGCTCAGACCCTCCTCCCTGTGCATCCACCACACCCTCACCTAACGAGTCCTTCAGAGCATGGGTGAGCTTGCATTGCCGGAAGGGGATGTGGTCCCTCCTCTGGTCCCCAAGGGCGATGATGGCCTGCTCCAGGAATGACAGTGACTTGTTGATGTATGTGGCTTCCTTCAGGACTCGGCCCTCAGACTACAAACCAAAAGCCCTGTTAAGAACGGCTGTCTTTCTGGTTCAGGGTGTTGCTGCAAGTGTGTGGCCAGGTCAGAGCTGCCTTTACTGAACCAGGGCCTTCCCTCAGTGTCATAGGATTGTATCCCATCTTGGGCTAATAATGGAAAAACTAATACTCATAGGAATACTCATGTGAACGCTAAAGTGAATATGAATATTTGTATGAATGTTCATATGAATACTCAAAGATTCATACTAACATTAATACACACAGGAATACTTATGCAGATACTTGTGCTAATATTCCAGCAAATAATCCTATGAATATTCAAACAAATACACTCATATAAGGTACATACAAATGCTCATCTGAATATTCTTATGAATACTTGTACTAATACTCATACTCACACAAATATTCATGTGAATACTCATATATGTATGCAGGGAAACACTAATAGTAGCACAGAATATTTACTACGAAGCATTTACTGAGTGCCACGCACCTTGCTAAAAATTTAAGGGGCATCATCTCGTTGAATCTTTACAAAAATCCTGGGAGGTAAGAACTGCCCCTGTGTAGCAGCTATTCTACCCTCTGCTAATTCTGTGCCTCCAGCTCCTCAGGGTCAAGCCCACATGCTGCGTCACTCCTGTTCACAAATATCCAATGAGAGATGGCCAACGTGCAAAGGTACTAGCCCAGAAATAGGGCCCATGGCTTGCTGAGAAGGAATCTCTTGCTTCTCCCACTTACCCCAGACTTCCCCAGCCTCTCCGAGCCTGCTAGATCCACGAAGTTAATTTTGGAAGTGATGTATTTTTCATCTGATAAGGTCCGCGAATGAGCCTATGAAACACTCAAAGTGAGGTTAGAATCTCAACAGGGAGAAGCCTGTGACTGAGTAGGCTCCACAGGAATTGACCGCACCTCCTAGGTCATTCCAAGAGCTTGCACCTACCTCCAGGTAGATGGTGAAAATGCAGTGTGACCTGGAAGAGTTTTTGTTCATTGTGTGGGAGGCTATAATCCTGTTGGTCTCTCCCTGAAGAGGAAGGAAAACATGGATAACATTTTGAAAAATTAAAATAGCAAGTTATTTGCATCACCAACAGCTACACAAGTGACCTCATATCGATGCCATCAGCTGGGCCATCCAGGCAAACCTCTTTTATAAGCTAGAAGAAAGGGAATGTAAAACAAGTTAAAAAAAAAAAAAAGTAAACAGATGGGACAAAGAGAAAGCACACATTATATGACGGATTTAAACCCAAATACATCAGTAATAACATTAAATGTAGATGGAACGAAGTCTTAAAAGATATCAGGATAGATTTTTTTAAATTCTCCTAAAATTTATAGACATTCAACTAACTTAAAATTAAAAACTTTGTTCATCAAATGCCATGTAAAGAGGAAAAAAAAGACAAGCCACAGGATATAGAATATATTTGTAACACATATAACTAAAAAAAGACTGGTTTCCAGAATATATAAAGAACTCCTATAAGTAAGAAAGAAAAAGACACCTGCAAAGAAAATAAACAAAAGATATGAACAGGAACTTCATAAGAGAGAAAATCCAAATGGCCAATAAATACATGGAAAGGAGCTTAATCTCATTGGTGGTCAGAGAAATGCTAATCAAGATCACAGTGGGATACCACTACACACGGATGAGACTGGTCAATTTAAAGTCATTA
The DNA here is from genome assembly GCA_030035585.1 of Dugong dugon. Classification (NCBI taxonomy): domain Eukaryota; kingdom Metazoa; phylum Chordata; class Mammalia; order Sirenia; family Dugongidae; genus Dugong; species Dugong dugon. The sequence continues at coordinate 20,149,681 of CM057481.1, read as the reverse complement.
TGGAAATTCTAATAACCTGCTGGTGGGAATGTACCATACTGGAAAATAGTTGGCACCATCTAGGGACGCTTAAGACACATATACTCTATGACCTAGCAATTTCAGTCCTCAGCTTTATCTAGAGAAAGCTATGTTTATGTGCACCAAGGTATACATACAAGAAAGTTCCTAGTAGCATTGTCTGTAATATCCCCAAATTGGGAAAACTCAAATATCCATCAGATGTAGAATGGATAACTAAATTATAGTATATTTATACAATGGAATACAATAATGAAAATGAAAAAAATTACAGCAACAACATGGATGAATTTTAGTAAGTAGGTAAAAAGCAACAAGACATAATAGAACTCATCCTACATGATTTCTTTTATATAAAGTTCAAAAAAATTAAACTATGCTGTTTAAGGAAGTATGTATAGGTGGTAAAGCTATAAACAAAACCAAGGAAATGATTACCACAGAAGTCGGGAGAGTGGCTACTTCTGGGGGGGATGAATAAATACTTATTCAGGATAAAAACTCTTCACTCACAACTTGGAACAGAAGAAAATTTCCTTAACCTCCCTTCAGCCACTGAAAACCTACAGCAACATCATTCTTCATGGTAAAATGGTAGGAGTACAGTAAGAAAAGAATGCCCAAATCACTGCTACCTGGGAGGCTCTTTCTTCCCTGTAGATGCAAGAGAGTCAGGCATAAATCACCCTGAGGACTTCACTGGGGCTTTTTTTTTTTTTTAAGTTTTATTGAGGTATGGTTTAAATACCACAGATTTCAATGTTTTAAGAGTCAATGATTTTTTAGCAAATTCACAGAGTTCTGCAACCACCACTACAATCCTGTTTTAGAACTGTTGCATCACCCCATAAAGTTCTCTTGGGCCCATTTGCAGTCACTTCCCACTCCGCTCCCTCCCCTAGGCAACTGCTGATACGCTTTCTGTCTCTATAGATTTGGCTATTCTGGACATTTCATATGGATGAGACAATATGTGGTCTTTTGTGACTGTCTTATGTCACTTGTTGCTGTTACGTGCTATTGAGTCGGTTCCGACTCACAGCGACCCTATAGAACAGAGTAGAACCGCCCCATTGGGTTTCCAAGGAGCCACTGGTGGATTTGAACTGCCGACCTTTTGGTTAGCAGCCCAGCTCTTAATCATTGTGCCACCGTATTTTTGAGGTTTATTCATGTTGTAGCATGTATCAGTACTCCATTCCTTTTACTCACAAATAGTTTTCCATGGTATTTTCATTATCCATTCCCAGTACATGGACATTTGGGTTATTTCCTGTTTTTGAATAATGCTGCTATGAACAGTCATATACAAGTCTTTGTCTGGACATATGCTTTGATTTCTCTTTGGTGGATACCTAGGAGTGGAATTGCTAGGTCCTACGATAAAATTTATGTTTAGGTTTTTAAGAAACTGCCAAAGTGGCTGCACCATTTTACATTCCCACCAGTAATGTATAAGAGTTCCAGCCTATATGACTTTTAAAAAGAATAACGTACACTGTGGAATTTTTTTTTTTTTTTTTTTTTACTAGAAGCTCTAGTGGTACAGTGGTTGCTAAGTGCTCCTCTGCTAATCAAAAGGTTGGCAGTTCGAACCCACTAGCTGCTCTGCAGGAGAAAAATGTGGCAGTCTGCTTCCATAAAGATTGCAGCCTTGGACACCCTATAGGGCAGCTCTACTCTGTCCTATAGGGTCACTATGAGTCAGAGTCGACTGCAAGGCAATAGGTTTGGTTTGGGGGAATTTTTTATTTTCTATTGATTTGTAAGAACTCTTGATATACCAAGGACGTTAATCCTTATTTTTTTATACTACAAATGCTCATGATTTAATGTTAACTGGAAAAAAAAGACATAAGGACAATTTCAACTATGTAAAGAAAAAACTGCACAGGAAAAAAGGCAAAGGAAATGAGCCAAAATAGACAGTATTGTTGCCTTATGTAGAAAACAGATTATCAGTGAATTTTTTTTCTTTTTTTTTAACTGTTGTAATTAAATGAAGTTTATACTTCAAGTTAGTCTGTGAATTCTTTTTTTGTTCCTCTATTTTTTTAGTGCTACCTGAACTTTTTAAATGAGCATATACTAATTTTCATTCTGATTATCAAAGTAAATAAAACACTAAGGGGAAAGGAGGGAGAGGTAAAGGAGGAAGAAAAAGAGAAGGAGACAAAGGGAGGTAGATAGAGAGGGAGACAGGAAAGAGAAGAGAGAAAGAAACCCTTAGAATTGATCATCTCACCTCAAAAAGGAGGCTGAATGCATCCTCCTCCTGACTTGTGAGGTGGACTGACAAGCCCTTAATGAAGACCCCTTGCGAGTTTTCCACGATGGTCATTGGTGTGTCTGTGGGTCCAACATAGGGCAGGGTGGACAGGAGATCAAACAGGGTCTCATTATAGATTTCCAGGTAGGAAACGCGCACAGTAATGGCATGTGTAGGGCGTTCTTCAATCAGCCTAAAAACCTAGATGGGAGATTGGACGGCAGTCACCAAGAGCAGAACTCCAACAACCAGCTAGTGTTATGGGAGTTCTTACCTCAGGAGGGAGCCTCAAGAGGTAGAAAGTAATCCTTGTTCTAAAAGAATGTACAATCTAGTTGGTGTGGTGGTCATTGTCAACAACAATTATTATTATTGGTCCATTAAAAGATAGTTACTATGATTTTGTAGTTTTTGTTTTGTTTTTAAATCATTTTGTAGTTTTTTTGAGCCCTGACTTACAGACTGGCTAATATTTGTACAGTCCCAAGAATTAGAGCAATGAGTGGCGAGGATTCTGGAGTACAGATCTCTTGCTTGTCAGGGGCCTTGCCACTTACAAGTCTCTTACATATCCATTATGTAATTCCATCCTCCTATGAGGGAGCAGGGCAGGGGCAATACCCATTTGTGAAAGGCTCCATGCCATAAAACTCTGTCTATGGCCACTCAGCTAGTAAGGGTAGAAGCCAAGCCAGAACCCAACCTTGTTGGCTCCTAATAGCCTCCTCAGTAGGTGACTTTGGACTGGTCCCGTCTCCTCTGTGTACCTTTATTTTCTTATCTATCAAATGGGGAGTTGGGCTGTCTGATACCTGAGGTCCCACCTTGCTCTTACAGTCTAGACCTGTGCTGTTAAACATGGGGCCCACTAGCCACAGGTGGCTACTGAGCACCAGAAGTATGCCTTGTATGAATGAGAAATTAAATTAAATTTAAATTTAAAAACTGAGACTTGATTCAGTCACTGGTTAACTTTTCAGTATGTTTAGAACAGCTTGGTTATGTGAATCTGCTTTTTCAAATGTAAATTTTATGAAATATACAGATCAAGAATCTCTAATGAATATCTAATGTCTAAATTGAGATGTGTTGTAAGTTCAAAATGCACATTGGATTTCAAAGACTTAATATGAGAACAAGAATATAAAACATCTCATTAATAATGATTATATTGATTACACATTAAAGTGTTATTTTAGGTATACTGGGACAATAGGAACCCTGGTAGCACAGTGGCTAAGAGCTTGACTGTTAACCAAAATGTCAGCAGTTGGAATCCACCAGCCACTCGGTGGAAACCCTATGGATAAGATCTACTCTGTCCTGCAGGGTTGCTATGAGTTGGAATTGACGGCAACAGGTTTGGTTTATTTTTTTGGTTTTGGGATAATAAAATACATTAAAATTAATTTCACCTGTTCAATTTTATATTCTTAAATGTGGCTACTGGAAAACTCATAATTATATCTGTGGTTTATACTTGTTACAGGCCAGGGCTGTAAAACCTTAAGATGGCATTGAGGGAAGGCCCTTCCTCTCCTGCCTCCAATCATGGGGTCCTTACAGAACCCAGGCTACCGAAACCCAAAGGAAGGCCCTTCCGCCCTGTCTTGGGTCACACTTCCTAGACCCCCAGGGCTGACCCAGTCCTGAGAGCTCAGGTCATGTCTTCTTCTTCCCTGGTCTGCTCTTTCAGGGGCTGCAGAAGAAGCCAGAGCAGGCCAGTAAGGAAGCTCCACCAGGATCCACACCCTCCTCATTAACACCAGGAAGCAACTTGATTAGGACCTCCAAGTCCTTAATTACAGATCACATACCTCCAGAGCAGCAGGAGGCCACTCATCATACCCAATGCTCTCTTTCACCAATGAGGAAACAGACTCAGTGTGGGTGGAGGTCAGAGGCTGAAACCCGGAACTCCCAATTTCCTGAGACCTCTGGCCCTCCCCACCCCTCCCCACAGCTGTGCATACCCTGTCTCCTGTACAGGCTCCAACTCCTCTGAGGAGTGCACCCTACTGTCTCTAGTAGCTAGCCTGGGGTCAGCCGCATCTATGGCAGAGAGAGAGGACCTATGTGGCATTCCACCCGCGGGCCAACTTTCTACCTGCTGCAGGGCACGAGGGAGGATCCCTCGGTGCTTGTAATTCTCAGTTGCCCCCGTCATGGTGTATGTCTTGCCGGCTCCTGTCTGCCCATAACACATGATGGTGCCTGCAAACATTTCAAAACACATCTCGGTGACATCCAGGAAAATAGCTTGAAGAACAGCTCTCCCATCCCCCAGGAAGCTATCCCTTGCAGGTCCAGTGTATACCCAGAGCCACCTAGAGGACCCTGGCATGAAGGTGGCCAAAGGGAGCAGCCAAGAGCATCAGGAATTCCTGCTATGGTGGGAGGTGAGTGGGCGGGGGAACAGGAAGATACATAACGAGTCAAAACATGGGCATCAGCTTTGAATCTGTGGTCCACACTTTGCTCTGCTGTTCCATTCACCAGTGGAGGATCTGGCCCTAGAGCTTCTGAGGAGGGCAGGGAATGTCAGGGAACAGAGGAACTGGAACTTTCCCTAGAAAGATGAGGAGGAAGACCAGAGAATTGGACTCCAGTCCTTCTTTAGCAAGGCTGTGAATTGCCAGGGTCTCAGAACTAGTGGGACTGGCCTGTGGGACTGGCCAAGCAGGAGGGGCTTTCAAAATTCCCAGGAAGAGATGGAACAATAAAGTCATTTTCTATTGATGGTAAAAATTATTTGCAGACTGCAAGCTCCCACAGGACTTGCAGGTTGGTTGCTAGTTGGCCCCATGTAACTTCTAGAAATAGGACCACCACAATCAGGACCTGATCTGGTCCCATTTCACTGCCCAACCTGGGGGAACTTTCACTTGCACCTCTCACATCCTTTAGTCTGTCATCACCACAAGGTCTGGAACATGAACCACACAGTCATCTTGGAGTCTGGTTCCCACCTGTTCTTCCTCCTGGCTTGGGCAGCCTGAGTCAGGCCCCAAACGGAAGGCTGCTGGTATTAGAGTAAGGCTGCTGGGCAAGGGAAATAAGTGTTTCCCTTTGCCACATGGATGATATAGTTCCTGGGATTGGGAGATTTTATACAAGGAGTCCTAACATCAGCATCTGAGTTGGGGCCTGAAACAGTGTCTATTTACAAATGAGCAGGAAAAGAGTCACTTCAGCTGAAATTGGTCCCTGGCTGGGACTCAGAGCCCATTCATGGCTCCTCAGTGCCCTGTACCCAAGACTCAGCCTCCCTGGGCCTTAATTCCTCTGCCTCCACCTCCTCAGGGCTACATCCCCTCAGGGAGTCATGAAAACCAATGAGAACATCCTCGGGTCAATGGGACCACACCTATGTATCACCTGTGGAATAAATCACAATGTTTGGACATCCATACTCAATAAACTTTTAAACAAAAGACCTAAAACTTGGCTCACTAACAGCAAAATAGAGACGTTCTAGACAGTAGCCACCAGATGGGCAAAGCCTACAAACTGTGACATACTCTTTTAAGGAAAATTTCTAAAAGAAACTTAGATTGAACAAATTTATAAAAATTTCCCAATACTGTTTTTAATTTGTTAAGAAAGTTAAAGTCTGCTCAAGCTTTTAGTCATCTCTACAAATAATCCTGTCCTAGACTATCAACAGTAGGTTGATGGTGCTGGTAGAATGAAAATAGCACCTAGCAGGTAGTTGAGAGAAAAATGTTCATACCCCATCAAACTCATCATCAAGGCACGTCTTCAAAACTAATGAGGGATTTAAAACCTATAATAGTTGACCCCCCACGAGCTACAGTGAGTTGGGCCAACTTAATCTTCCTATGAAGGTAGGACCCCAGGGCATTGGATCGCACCATGCCCTTTACATCACCAAGCAAACAGTCAGTTTTCCACCATAAGAACATGGAGACAGACAAGTAAGCAAATAATGTTAGTAAATAAGGTTATATTTTATCTATTCACCACAGAACGGCTGCACCTTTTCCTCCAGGAAGGGTTCTGCAGATTCTTATGTAAGGCAACAGTTACTTAACTAAATTACCATTATAGCCATCCAGGGCCTGAGAAACCACATCCTTTGCGACTGTCTCATAAACCAAGTCCTGGGAGGCATCATGGAGAACTCCATCCAGCTTGAACGACCAGTCTGTCTGCTGGTTATTGATAACTCCTCTCCGAGTATCTTTTTTTAAGTGAATGTCAATGCTCTACAAAGAAAGAGAGAGAGAAAAGAAGTTATTTGTTAGGAAACGGATTTTAAAAAATCACCACTAGCTGAGGTCTGATCTATAGGAAATAAAAGAAGCAAACTTTAGGAAGAAGAGGGACTCCCACATGTGGGCTGATATTACAGATGAAATCTATGGGGGTGGGAGAAGGGGGCTCCTGCAGAGAGGCCCCACAATCCCTGATGGTGGAAGGATCAGGAGACTGAAGCACTTCCTAGTTCCAGGACATCTCACCCTAGTTTACAGGATATGTCTGTCTTGGTTCCCCTTACCTATGATATGGAGTCAAGCAAATTCATCATATTCTTATTAAACAAGATTTAGGTACATTCAAACAGCACAGGGAGGCCTTGAATTAGGCTGGAAAGATGAATGGGTTGGAGCCCTATCTCTCTGGTTACTGGCAGTGAGGCCTCCCCAACTCTGCACTGCAGTGAACACTTACTTCCATACACGTGCTAGGGGTCAATGTGAGGAATGATGAAATAGCCAGAGAAAAGACTCTGGACTTCTCAGCAGTTACTCACTGGTATTAGAGTAAATTGAGCATGTCCAACCTATTTGTAATCACTGGGTTTTCAGACGCATGCCTCTCAGTAAGCCATTGTAGGACAGCTGGCTTAGGGATTTACTGGGTAAGGTCAATGGTAGATTTCAATCTTCTCCATGGAGACTTCTACTGTAAACAGATTCTTGTTAAAATCTTACACTGGCTGTCCTAATCCAGGAGCCAAGACCTGGCCACATGCAGAAAAATCAAGACCCAGTGAGGGGGCTCAGCTCTGCTTATGCATTAAATGCACTGTGTTTCTGGAAACCATGTCCAGGAGGGCACATTTCACAGGGCTGCACTGAACTTTTCTGACTGCCTGGACCTTTGAGCTTGTCTTTGAATTTTTCCTTTAAAGACTGTCTCAATGCTGCCCATAGTAGGCCCACAAACGTTTGCTGAATGAAAACATCTAACATCCTCACGGTGTCTCACGTTGTGCTAAGCCTGTCAGAGGCTTCAGAAGAGTTCTCGGGGCAGGGGCAAGGGCACAGGGATGGAGAAATCTTTCTAGTTCTCTTGATAAGACATTCCCCCACTGCTCTGGTAAGTTTAACAGTGATCAATTCAAGACATTCTCATTGTGCCCTCTGGGAGATTCTATAAATCTGTTCACCAGAAAGTTTTATGACTGTGTATGAGCATCAGTTTTTCTGTGTCAGTTTTGTTTAAAGGTAAAACAAAAAGACAATATATTAAATGGGAGCTTTATGAGCTTCCTCATCAATAAAATAGTGTGTGTGTTGGGGGAGGTGAGTTGTGGTTTGGACTGATAAACTTGGGAGTTCATCTGAACTTGTACCAATTCTGTGTTGGCCCTTATAAGGTTTTCTGGAAACAAGGTCACACTGCAGGGAGGCGGGACAGAGAGGACAGAGAGAGGCCCTGGCAGGAGAAGGCAAACATGTTGCACTTACTTTGTTGTCATCTCCGAATTTGATCATTTCATGAGCAAAGTCATCAGTTGGTTTGATCCGGACAAATGCATGAACTTTTTTCCTCGTACCCATTCTAGCTAAAGAGAACGGTGAAATTTTCAGTAGTCATCATCAAACAATAATCAGTAGGAGAGGTGTGGCTCATTAAGATTAGAAAAGAGTGATATGCAGTCCTTTTGTTCTTATCCTGTTAGGGCCAGGCTTTCTTTTTACCCCTGGGCATTTCAGTGCTCTACCCACAGAACTCTGCTCAGCAAGCTTCTGTACTTCCTGCTTCACAGGTTGCCTCACCATTTTCCACTAACGACCCTAAAGAGACTGAATACAAAGTTGAAAGGATGCTCTCTTTAATGGTCTAATAATCTTAGACAGGTTTTCCAGAAATGTTCTGCATCTAAGATAAGTCCACTTATGTTTTGCCTCATTTATTATACTTTCCTCTGAAGCACTATGAAAAGCATTAAAACTAATTTTCTTTTTTCGTTAACTACCTTACCTCAGATACAGCACCCCCACCTCTACCTCCATTAGCCTAAATAGATCAGATATATATCCTCTAGAGTCTATCTAACCTAGCCTATAATCAAATAGTCTTTCTTCTCTGCTACTCCATTGAAAGAAAAATCACTGACAGTCTACCACCTCCTCTTCCTCCCCCCAGAACTAGCTATGTTCTCATCATTTCTTTTCAAGTAGCCACACATATACAATCGATCCTCATTATTCATGGATTCCATATTGTGAATTCACCTACTCACTAAAATCTATTTGTAACCTCAAATCAATACTCATGACTCTTTCGTGGTCATTTGCGGACATGCACAGAGCCCCACTGGTCAAATCACACTCTCTCAGGAGTGCCTGTGTCAAAATACTTAATACTAATCAGATAGCAAATTTTGGTTCTAGCATGGACACAGAGTTGAGAAGCAAAAAGAATTATTAAATAGAGGTGACAATTGTACTGATTTTAATTGCTTTAAGGGGAAGTTAAAACTTAATCAGGTTTTCAGGTGTCTCATTATTACACTTACGACAAAGGATAAAATATTGAGAGAAAAGGCCAAGAGTTCTAAAGCAAGCTAAGTAAAACTCTATCTGTAATCATCACTAATGGTGTTAAATCTAGTTAACTAATATTAGAAAACAAGATAAAGGTCTATAAAACATACTAACTAACTTTATTGTTCAAAACTATTAGGCAAATTAACATAATATGATTTTAAGTTGTTCCAAGATTTCTATTTTTACATATAAATAAAATTTTCTAAGATCCATCTAATGTTTTAGATTTTTGTTGTTGTTGTTGTTCTTTTTTTAACTTTAATAATATCCTCAAGTAGTTTACAGTCACCCTGAGACTGGGCCGTCAAGTTTCAATAATTTCTGTTTTAAAGAACCATTAGAATAAAGAAAAAAAAAATGTTAAAAACTGATTTAGCATTAGTGCTCCATAATGTAAAAAACAGAATTTGAATGGAGACATAGGCCCAGGCGTCAGAATGTGTGCTGTGTCATAGATGTCTCTTTTGATCTCCACCAGGGTTGGAGCAGTTCAGTAAGGAATGAGGCCTCTGCCCCTAACATAGCATGTACTTTCATGGGGCAGGATGGAGGAGTTGAGGTTAAAGAGAAAGCTCCAAAACTCTTTAGAAAAAGACAAGCAGCTAAGGAATTTGCTGAATTTATGAAGCGAGTTAGGGGAACGTGAAGCATAGCGAGCGAGCTCAATTTAATCCTCAAATTAGAAGACAGCAATATCAACACAGTTAATACAACACAGTTAATAAGGGAAAGATCGCTTGCTTGTTCACTGTCATCAAGCAGCATTACCTATATCTATATAAGCAAGTTCAATGGACACAGGCCTTGTCCTTTCAGTTCACAGTTTCAACAATGTGGACAAAATAAAACTATAATTTAATTTTAATCAAATTCCTGTAATAAGCCCTTCAAACATCAAATCAAATAAGCAAACAAAACACTTTCATATTTACCTATTGCAGAGTGTGTGCATGCTTCCAACACTCCTCAAGTCAATTATGTCATGTTAGTGTTTTCCTAGCCAGTATGGGTTCATTGAGACTTTTTAATTTTTAGAAAATGAATCTGAAAGGTATTGGGGTAAGCAAGGATAATGGCCTGCCCAGTTTACGTTTTAACATTTTTGTCTGCAAAACTGAGATCTAGAAATAAAAAGCCACAAACAGCTCTAACATGCATCCTCAACTGAGGAAACCAAAAGAAAATCTCATCTCCGAGTTCACTTTGATCTAGGCTACTGGGAATTTGAGAGTGGACAGAGGCGTGTTTTGGATTAAGGAAACACCCTCAAGCTCTGAAGTTCTGGGAACCACTCCCCATATCAACCCCTTTCTGCCCAGGGAAGTTCAGATGCTGCCCAGGGTGCCCTCTGAAAGGGATCCTGAAGAAGCAGGGAAGCTCTGGATGTAAGTGCCCTCTCTCCCGGCAGCCTCTGCCCACCAACAGCACAAGGGTAGCACAGACCAGTTTGAAGCACCACCCTTCCCCTAGAGCTTGTCCCTCCTCTGCCCTGCGTTTTGCCACATGCGCATGCACATGCAGTCGCCTCCATCTGCACTTCCGAAAGCCCTCCCTATGCCCACACCCAAGGCTCCCCGCATGCAGCAAGCCTGTGAGTCTGCCACTTAGCAGCCCCTCAATACCCAGACATTTGGGGACCCCATGCTATCTTGCACTTACTGAAATACTGCTTGTTACTGTTCTTACGCCGCTTCATTTGAATGAGTCTCAGCTCCCAAATTAAGTTACAAGCTGCTTGAGGGCAAGGACTGTGCCCTTTATCTCTTTTGAATACCCCCACAACATCCAGAACACTGCTCAGAACAGAGCAGGTACACAAGAAATAGCAGTTGGTGGTGATGGTCATGGCTGGAAGTCAAAGGGTGGCTGAATCTCCATTTGTGGGTCCATCTTCTGTCTCTACTGAAAAAGCAATTTATTCTCACATCCAGACACCATCCCAAGGAATCCATGATGTCAACTCCCCTCCCAGACCACCTCCAACCCCTGGGCCTACTGGCTTTGCAGGAGGACACCCCATTACCTTCCATCTGCAGGAAGCCTTCTTTAGGACCTCACCACACCCTCCCTTTTAGTGGTGTCCTTCTCCCTTAGGACCTTGTGAGGAACGTCCCTCTCTGGAGGGTACAACCCTTGGGTATTGCTAGTGTAGCAAGGTGAGCCTCTGAATGGCCACCAGGACTCATACCTTCTGCAAGGTTCTCCGATTTCTCGTTTGTTTAGGGCTGAGAATGAAGAGAATTGCCACCCAGCACTACTGAAGGATCAACAAGAGGCGAGGGAGTGACTGGTGGCTCAAGCGGTAGGCACCAAGTGGGTCCCTATCTTTCAGCACTCCATCAGAATCTCCTGCCCAGACCAGTGCCCCTCATCGGGTACCCTCACAGCCACCACGGCGGTGGCAGCAGCAGCAGTAACAGCAGCAACAGCAACTGAACCCAGAACCAGGACCCAACCGCACCCAGCCTTGAGATAAACACAAACACGAACCAGGCAGAACTAAGGTTTCTCCTCTCTCTCACCCAACGTACCAGATCCCTGTCTAGAGGCGGAGCTGCAGTGGAGCTTGAGCCCATTCCCTTCTTTTTCTGGAGCGGCTTCCTCATCTATAAAGCGAAGGACTCGGACTGGCGAGCCTGAAGCCCCCTCCAGTTCGAAAGCGGACGAGTGCAGAAGTCCAGATGACCTCTGGTCCCCCCGCCTCACGCTCCCTGAGCCTCAGCCGCGAAGAGGGAACGTTAGCTCCGAACACCCCAAGCCACAGCCAGGCTGAAGAGGTCCCCACGGTGCCACGCTGTCTGCCTTCGCTTCAAAAACGAAAGAGCCAAGCCCGGTGAGTCCAGGCGGGAGAGACCTTCGGACCCCAGCCGCGGCCCGCAACGCAGGCGCACACCCCTGTCCGGCTTCCCTTCCCCACAACCCCCGGCGGCGCTCGTCCCCTGCTCACCGATCGCGAGGCCCGAGCGCGACAGAGGCAGCTGCAGCGGCCGAAGTCCGGCCCGCGATCTGGACGCCCTACGCACAGCTGACCGGCTGTGTACATAGTCGCCATGGCAACGGCCCGCTTCCGGGGATTCCGGAAGTGTCGAGTGGTGGCGGAAATGAAGTCCGCCGTCGTTGGCCGAGGATACGCGTGGGGGCAAGGCTGAATCAGAAAACTGGAGATGGCACCGATTGATCCAGGAAGACTACAACAGCTGCAAGCGAGAAGCCAGGGTCGGGGTAGAGAGGGAACTAAGGCTGCGTATAAACCAGGAAACGGGGCGGAAGGGCTTCCGGTGCAGAGGAGTTTGTGGTTACGGCGGCCGCTTAGGCCCGTCCGGTTCCGGCCCTGCGCTCCGAACTACTGCGGGCGCACGCCCTCGCCCCGCCCTGTTTAGTGCGGAGCCACCGGCCAGGCTTGCGCAGTTGAGGCGGCCGGGGAAGATGGTGGAGGACGGCGCGGAGGAGCTGGAGGATCTGGTGCACTTCTCGGTGTCCGAGTTGCCTAGTCGTGGCTATGGGGTCATGGAGGAGATCCGTCGGCAGGGCAAGCTGTGCGACGTGACGCTCAAGGTACCGCTGTCTGGGCGGCTCGGAGTTGAGGGGAATGGAGCCGAGTGGGGAGGAGAGAGAGGCTGGAGGGTGAGGAAAGAGGGGCGGCGAGGGAGAGAGAGGTTGGGGTGAGAAGGTTGGGGAGGGACCAAGTTCAGGGGAAGAGAGATGCCGAGCGGGGGAGGAGGGGAATTAGGTCCGGTGGAGATGGGATGAGGGACGGCTCCTCAGCCCGTGGAAGGAACGCGAGGAGGTGCGTGACTTAGGCCCTTGGAGTAGGAGACATTGGGGTGTCCGCTTCCCTATTCTGTCACACGGAGAAGAGAAAATGGACTTGCAGCTCGTCTGTGGAAGAAGGAGCGGTGGCCGGCTGGGCTTTCTGATGGGCACTACTGAAGCATCTTATTTTCATAGAGATGTTTTTGTGCTGTTTGAAGTTGGTTGTGCTGTTGCAGAGGCGCAGGTTTCTTCTTAGCAGTCATTGCCTGGACTTGAATTTTAGATTACTACCTTGAGCTACCTAAGAGCTTTTAAAACTTGATCTGGAAATCTTTTTTTTTTTTTTAAATATTTTATTGTACTTCAGGTGAAGGCTTACAGAACAAATAGTTTCTCATGAAACAGTAGTACACATGTTGTTTTATGACATTGGTTAACAACCCCACAACATATTAACCCTCTAACTTCTCAACCTTTTTTTTTTTTTTTTGGTGAAAAAACACATAGCCAAAGATACACCGTTTTAAAAATTTCTACATGCACAGTTCAGTGACACTGACTACGCTCTTCCAATTGTGCTGTTATTCTCACTTAAGATGAAGGCTTACAGAACAAAATAGTTTCTCATTTAACATACTACAAATGTTGTCCTATGACAACGGTTAACAATCTCACATCAACAATATCCTCACTCAATCTTGTGTTCCCTATCACCAGCTTCCTTGTCCCCTTCTGCCTTCTGGCCCTTGTCACCGGACTCCTGTACCTCGTTAGTCTCCTTTGGTTTTACAGGGCTGTCCACTCCCAGGCTGAACAGTGAACCTCGGAGGTAACTTCATCACTGAGCTAAAGGGTGTCTGGGGGCCATACTCTCGAGGTTTCTCCAGTCTCCTTTAGGCCGTAAATCTGTTCTATTTTTTTTTTGTGAGTTAGAATTATGCTGTACATCCTTCTCCAGCTCTGTCCAGAACCCTCTGTTGTGATCCTGGTCAGAGCAGTCAGTGGTGGTAGCTGGGTACCGTCTAGCTGTACTGGACTCAGTCCGGTGGAGGCCTTGGTAGCTATGGACAATTAGTCCTTTGGACTAATCTTTTGATCTGGAAATCTTTTGAGGTGGGCAGCCGCTCTGCCCCACACTGGAAGCCTCCACCCTCACCACCATCACAAAGGTCCTGGAGGCTGGGCTAATGGGCTGTGTGGAGAGAAAGGTGCAGACATCAGTAGGGGAGGGATCTCTTGACTGCCTGTTTCCCACCAGCATTCTTGTCTCAAGAGCCAGTCTCCCTCCTGTGCTTCGCATTTTCCTGCTGGAGAGGCATGCTGTGTTGCTCCTTGGCCAAGCTGCTGAGCCATGTGGAGCCCTCCAGGTGGGGAGATGCTGCTGCAAGCCCTGCCCTTGTGATTTGGCTGGAAGGCTCTGCATCTGTGGAGGACCCTTTTTACAGAGTTAAGGAAACTTCCCTTCCGCATATTTGAGTCAGACCTCTGGAGGCAATAGAATAGAACGTCTAAGAATAAGTTTGGAGACAGTAGGATTTGGATTAAAATCCTGTTGTAACCTTGGGCAGGTTACTTAATCTCTCTAAGCCTCAATTTTCCAAATATGAAAATAGGGGTGATTCCTAATCCCCTTATTAGTATGAGGATTAAGTGACAATATTTGTGGTATTCTTTGCATAATACCTGGCATTTGTAAGTTTTTCACTGACCGAAACCTGTCCTGAAGGAGGTTAGTTTTCCAGGAGGAGTGAAGTGCTCTGAGAGGGGAAGGGATCTTTTCAGGCCGGAAAGGGGAGCCAAGGGGACTGAGGGAAATCCATGTACTAAAGTAAGCAGTGATTACGTGGTGGAAGATATGTAGGCCCCTAGAGATGTGTAAGCAGAAGAAAGATGTGGTTGTGGCAGTAATACTTGGGGTGAGTAGAGACTGGTGCAAAGCAGTAATAGGAGAAGTTTTTTTGAGTTAAGATTTGGGCTGCAGGGGTGAGCCAGAAAAAGTATATGAGACTCGGAGTAGCAACAAGGGCATGCCAGAGAGGAATAGTCACAGATACTTCCACATGAATTAAAACTATGTGTTTTGACTCTGCACTTAATGAAATTACAGAATATAGGAAACCTTTAGCAGAAAAACGCCTGTATGATTTTCCCATTAAAATACTTTTTTGTTCATTTGCAGGGACAAGTAAAGTATCAAAAGGTAGTTCTGACCAAGAGTGTCAGCCTAAATTGCTGTCTGAATTTCAAGGGTGTGGGACATAAAGACCAGTGTAAAGGCATAGGCTAGAGCTGGACAGGATCATAGAGAACATATAAGTCCTTGGTTTTTTAAACCATTGTGCAGAGCCTGAGGAGTAGCTCAGTAGCAGTGTGATAATGGGGGCCAGGGAGAGGCCAAGCAAACCTCATGTCACTCCCCTTCACCAGAGCTACTCTGTGGAATCTGTTTTGGTCTGTCCCTTTCATAACAGTCTTTCCTCAAATTTCTGGTGATTCCCGACTGTCTTCCAAATAAACAGAGAGGCACTAAAAAGCTGGTTGGAAGCTTTTTGGTGTGGAATGGGCTTATTGACTAGCGGGCCTCCGTGTAGAGCAGTTATCCTCAAACTTTAGTGAAAGCTAGAATCATCTGGTAGCCTTATTAAACTACTATTGTAGACTTTCTAGAGCCAGTGAGGCTGGCTGAACCCCTGAAACTATTGCCCTGAGATACATCTCTAAACCTTAAACAAAAATATCCCCTGAAATCTTCTTTAAACAAACAATAGTTTAGCTTAATTAGTAAAGAATGTCTGCCTTGAGCATTGTGCTTTTTTAAAGAGCTGTCTATATGGGATCAATTTGACAACCAAACTAAACCCATTGCCACTGAGTAGATTCATAGTGACCAGATAGGGCATAGTAGAACTGCCCCATAGGGTTTCCAAGGCTGTAATCTCTGCGGAAGCAGACTGCCACAGCTTTCTTCTGAGGAGCCGCTGGTAGATTAAAACTGTCAACCTTTCGGTTAGCAGCCGAGCGCTTAACCACTGCACCACCAGGATTCCTATGAATTGACAACAGCAACTTGGAAAGGTTAGGTTGGAAGTTTCAGGGGCAGTGAGCTTATGTTAATAGGGGAAGAACAATTTGGAAAAGGAGGGTGAGAATGGTTACACAACTTGAAGAATGTAATCAATATCACTGAATTGTACATGTAGAAATTGTTCATTTGGTTTATGTTCTGCTGTATGTATTTTCAACAACAAAAATAAATAGAATTTTTTTTTTTTTAATTTGCAACTTAAAAAAATAACAACAGAAACAACACTAGTTGTTGGGTGCCACCCTAGAATTTCTGATTCATTAGGTTTGGCATGGGCCTGACAGTTTACATTTCTGACAAGTTCCCTAGTGATCCTGCTTCTGCTGAGGACCACATTCTGAGAGTCACAGCTGTGGGATGATGGACCTGCCTTTTTCACTGGGATATAGTCAGAGTCTATAGATCTTCCTTTAGGTTTCTGCCTAGGTGGTGTAAGCCTGGCTATTACCACTCTGGGGAGGAGACTGGGGGCTTTTGCTTAGTATGCAGAATTTCTCTTAATCCCCCTGAACAGTGCTACTTCATTATCTTCAGCAATGCCATGGTTACCCAAGCGTGGAGTCGCTAGTTCAACCTGTTCAGAGAGTAAACCTCCAGTCATCTGCTGGGGCAGTGAAGGAGCAGAGCAGTTACTTGTCTGGGGGAAAGGGACCACTACCGCCTCTTTTCAGCCCCTGCTCTTGCTCACGCCTTCAGAGGAAACTGCTACCTCCAGTGGTTGGGTTTTTGAAGGGTTCTACAGTGAGAATTGGCTTCCTGCCTGTAGCACTCAGTATTCTCCATCTAAGTCACTTACTACTCATTCATTTGCTTTTCATTTTCTAAAGTTTTACTGACATTTTTAATCTGTCTCTCTCTGCTTTTTTTGTTTTTTCCTTGTGAGCCTATACCTTAGCTATTCTTTGATTGTCAGCCTGAGAGGCATTTAGACTCTGGAGCTGCCTGGGTTTGAATCCTGGCTCTGCCACTTACTATCTATCAAAACTTGGACAAGTTCCTTAAGTGCTGAGAGATTCAGTTTCTTGATCTGTAAAATGAGGATCATGTTAGTTCCTATCTAATATGAGTGTTGAGGATTCATTAGTACTAAAAAGCAGTCATGTAGTAAATGCTCAATTAGCGGTAAGTGTTCGTTAATAGTAAGTTAACGAGATTGCGAGAGAGGGTGGAGATAAATGCATATGTCCAGCTTGCCATTTTGAATTTGTTTTAGCATTTGATGAATTTTGGGAGATTTTATCTGAACAAAATGTTAATTGCATTAAAAGAGTTTGCAAACTTTTGTTCTACTTTGGTAGCCTGCATTTTACAGATGCGACACAAGCCCGGAAGGACAAGGGATTTGTCCAGGGTCACAGATTGAATTAGGTATAACTAGGACTAGATTCCTAGTCTCAGTACTCCGGGTCAGGTGTTATTTCCTTTTCTCTTGTTGCCTTTCTACCACAGACAGTGACTGAACTGATTTCAGCTGCTACGATATGAATTAATCTACTTTAGGTCAACGTACTCATTCTTAACAGCATGTTATCGTTTCTACCTTCTGAGTTTTAGGGAGAGTGTGCAAGTGGGTATTAGCAGGCATGCCACAGTCTAAAAATCCACTGTCAACTCTTGAACTTAGGCTTAATTTTCTTTTTGGAAATATTTAATTTTCTTTTTGGAAACCAGCTCCTTGGGAGCCTGTTGGATAGTTGAGTAGAGGCATAACAGAAAAAGATAATCTATTGTTTATTTTTATTACATTCTATATTTATGGTGACTTGAACCTCTTAAAATCTGAAAACCGTGAACCCTCTCCCCAGAAAAATGTATAAAATTACTTACGTACAAAATTTTAATTTCAGTTTTGAGGGTAGTTCCCCTGAAGCCCGTCTTTGAACCTTGGGTTGTGAATCCAACTGAATATTATTCTCCTATCATAAAAAGCCAATGGTTGTTCTCCTTGGCAAAGCACCTTTTTTTTTGTGCTTTAAGTGAAAGTTTACAATTCAAGTTAGTTTTTCATACAAAAATTTATAAATACATTGTTAGGTGACCCTAGTTGCTCTCCCTGTACTGTGACAGCACATTCCTCCTTCCCACCCCGGATTTCCTGTGTCCATTCAACCAGCTCCTGTTCCTTTCTGCCTTCTCATCTCGTCTCCGGACAGGAGCTTCCTCTTTAGTCTCATGTATCTACCTGAGCTAAGAAGCACACTCTTCACAAGTATCATTTTATGTCCCATAGTCCAGTCTGATCTTTGTCTGAAGAGTTGGCCTCAGGAATGGTTTTAGTTTTGGGATAACAGAGAGTCCAGGGGCCTTGGCAAATCATCTTATCTTCAAGGTTAGGAGGATAGTAGTACAAGACCTCTCAGCAACCTGTGGTGTAAGGAAAAGAGGTGTGCCTTCATGGAGGCTCCCCTCCCCTCTTCCCGGTGGTTGGTTTCATCTCCTTTCCTCTGGGCTACCAGAAGCCAAGGTTCAGGCAGCTCTCTTCCTGTCGGATTCAACAGGGTTCTGCCAATTGGGCAGACTCCCCAGGTTCAATGAGTGTTCCCCACAACTTCTCACTCATGAGATCTGGAGCCACCAAACTGATATATTTCTCTTCCCGCCTCAACTCACATACCCCCTTTTATCTTTCCATATTTGTGAGAGCAGAGTGGGTTATCAAATCTGTATACTACTTTCTGACTCATAAGTTTCTAGGAGAGAGGAGCCCCGTACACACCACAAACATGAGTGTGCATGCGCAAACAGTTTGTATTGCTTGTTTGTTGTTGTTAGTTGCTGTCAGTCAATTCCAACTCATGGTAACCCCATGTGTGCAGATAGAACTGCTCCCCATAGGGTTTTCAAGGCTGTGACCTTTCGGAAGTGGATCACCAGGCCTGTCTTCCAAGGCGTCTTTTGGTTAGTAGTCAGGCACTTAACCATTTGTGCCACCCAGGGACTCCATCTTTGTATTTTAGCCACTGATAAATGGTTCCTGAAAGATCTGCTTATTATAATCTTCTCAGCATTTTCCCAAGGTCCCTGCTGAGATTTTGAACCCCGATCTGAGAATTTTGCCTCCGGAAGCAAACGTCTTTTCCATGGGTGGAAGGCACAGGTGTTAGAATATAGTTGCTTTTGACCCATTAAATCCAGGTACACAATTTTCATGAGTCCTTGAGTGGTGCAAATGGTTAAGCGCCTGACTACTGGCTGAAAGGTTGGTGGTTCAAAACCCACCCAGACACACCTAGGTAGTAAGGCCTGGTGATCTGCTTTCAAAAGGTCACAGCCTTGAAAACCCTATAAACACCAAACCCGTTGCCATCAAGTCGATTCCAACTCATAGCGATCCTATAGGACAGCGTAAAACTGCCCCATAGGATTTCCAAGGCTGAAATCGTTACGAAAGCAGACTGCCACATCTTTCTCTAGTGGAGCGGCTGGTGGATTCAAACCGCCAACCTTTTGGTTAGCAGCCAAGCACTTAACCATTGCTCAACCGGGCCTCCTTCCTGATGGAGCAGTTCTATTCTGCACACGTGGAATGGCAGCTAACAACAATAACACAATTTTCACTGAAACTGTCTTCAAGAGCTACACCATCTTGCCTAATTTGTTGTCATCAGTGATTTTGTGATGTAAGAGTAGGTGGAGAAGTATATCAGGAAATGAAGTAAGGACTTGTTGATACATGCCATTTTTATGTTGTGTGTAATAGAGTTACACAGGTATAATTGTAGAGCTAGGAAAAGCATATTAAAAGAAGTCATAGAGATCTTCTAGCAAAGCTGTTTCCCCCCCCCCCCCCCCGATAAAAAAAAACCCTGAGGCTTAGAGATATTAAGGGATTTGCCCAAGGCACGAAGCTGTATTATCTGAGCACCAACGCATCTGTTTATTGGTGGAAGCAAGGCTTTATGTCCTCGGTCAGGTTATTTAGCTTCCTGCTGATGGTATGAAGCAGAGTAGGGGACAAACACTCATTAGTGTCATATGAGTCGGAATCAACTTGACAGCAACGGATTTTTTTTTTTTTTTTAATTTGAGCACAAGGACAGTGACGTGTGTCTGGATGCAACATTACGTACTGTCCTCTTCCAGGAGAGAAGAAAGATGCAGACTTTTCCTCCTGATCTTTTAGACATATGAAATCTTGACTTTTTGATTTTGAAATTACCCTGTATTGGAAAACTTGTGCTTTTGAACATTGTCCATTCCCAGGGTTTTCTCCTGACTTTTTCAGGTCATTGTGTTCATTTTCAGCCTTGAGCCTTTTTATTGAGCAGTTAGAGCTAAGAGGAAGAACATGCTTCTTGCAGAGCAGAGCATATGTGGTATGCACTCATATTCATCAGAAAGTCAGGCTTGATCTCTTTCAAGTGATAGCATGGGTCATGCTGCTAAATTTGGACACTGATAGATGAATGAGAGAGCTTGATTATGCCTGACGTGTTCAGGGGGAAAGAAGGTTGGAGGTACGCCCTGGAAAGTTGGTCACCAGTCAAGCAGCATTCATGGTGGTTTACCCCGAGGCTTCTGGAGCCTGACTGGCAGGCTGGGTACATTTCAGAAGTCTGTGTTTGAGGTTCGTCTTGCTACCTGCTCTTCCTTTATTGTTTTGGATGTGAGACTCCATCCCTTGCGCCTTGGCCTCACCTGGTTCATCTTGTAGGCTGGTTGATGGAAAATGAGACCATATTGTTTTTTGAGAGGTATATTCCTAACCCCTCCTAAATTACAAGCATGGCATCTACTTGCCTACTTTCGATTTGTTGAGTGTTGGCACTCCTGCTGCATCTTTGGCATGGAACCTGCCAGCTTTCCCATAGTAAGCTTAGGAAGGCCTTTTCAACCCAAACAGCTGATTACATTGCCATTTGATTCTAGCTGGGGGGAAGAGGGAGTAAAACAAGATTATGTGCCAGGTATTGGCAAACGTTTTCTCTGTCGGGTCAGACAGTAAATATTTTAGGATTTCAGGTCTTATAGTTTCAGTTGCAGCTATTCGACTCTGCTGTTCCAGTGCAAAAGCAGCCGTAGACAGTACATACACAAATGGATGTGGCTATGTTCCAAAATGGGTGTGGGCCGGACCTGCTGGTACGATTTACTGATCCCTGTTCTATACTGATAATGGCCTTTGCAAAGTTTAAGGCCTTAGTTTACAAGTGCTTCATTAACCTCAGCATATACTTCTGTAGTTTCCACACAGTATCTAGGAATTGGAAGCATCTCTTGTTAAAGAGTACAGATGAATCAGAAGTGAAGTGCTTCCTTTTTCCAACTCACTGCTGGATATCATGGGACTATGCTGTTGGTGACTAAATAACTGACAAGGAGACGTTACTCTTAAGTTTTACATCTCATCTTTTAAGTCTTGCAGCTCTGCTGTAACTTGAAGCAGAATGTTTCCACAGCATTAATAAAGACACTGTGCTCCCTTTCTGTCTCAGTTGAAGCTGAGGATGTTTAGCTGCTTTCTGAATGTCAGGCCAGAGGAGACCGTGATGGCTCCTGTGTTCCAGTGGACCTGACCATCTGTGTTCAGGGTCTTGAAGGTAAGGGTCAGAGTTTGGGCTGTTGGCAGGCAAAATAGAGGATTGGTAGTTCACCCAATTAAATAGTACATCTGAGTAGAGTGCGCTGAATATCTGATCAGAACACAAAAATGCATTTCAAAAAATAAGCTTAATCATTGCTGGTGGGAATGCAAAATGGTACAGCACATTGGAAGACAGTTTGGCAGTTCCCTACAAAGCAGAACATTGCCTTGCCGTATGATCCTGCAGTCATGCTCCTCTACATTTACCCAAATGAGGTGAAAAGTTATGTCCACACAAAAACCTGCACACGAGTGTTTATAGCTGCTCTGTTCATAATTGCCAAAAATTGGAAGCAACCAAGATGTCCTTTAATAGGTAAATGGATAAGCAAACTTGCACATCCATACAGTGGAATATTATTCAGTGATAAAAGGAAATGAGCTCTCAAGCCATGAAAAGACATGGATGTTGCTATGGAAAGAAGCCAGTCTGAAAAGGCTAAATAATGTTTCATTCCAACTATATAACCTTCTGGAAAAGGCAAAACCATAACCCATTGCTGTTGAGTCAATTCCGACTCACAGTGACCTTAATACGACAGAGGAGAACTATCCTATAGGGTTTCCAAGGCTGTAATCTTCATGGACACAGAGTGCCATATCTTCCCCCGGCAGAGTGGCTGGTGGGTTCGAACCGCTGACCTTTTGTTTAGTAGATGAGTGCTTAACCACTGCGCCACCAGGGCTCCTTAGGCAAAACCATAGAAACAGTGAAAAGATCAGTGGCTGCCAGAGATTCAGAGGAAGTGGGAGAGGGATGAATAGGTTGAGCACAGGGGATTTTTAGAGCAGTGAAACTAGATCTGTATGATAAGGTAATGGTGGATACATGATATTATGCATTTGTCAAAATCCATAGAACCATGCAATGTAGAGTGAACCCTAATGTAAACTATGTATAAAAAAAAAAAAAGTGAACTATATAAACAAAAAAAAAGTTGTTTCTGACTCATGGAGACCCCATGTGTGTCCGAATAGAACTGTGCTCCATAGGGTTTTCAATGACTGATTTTTCAGAAGTAGATCACCAGGCCTTTCTACTTAGGCACTTCTGGGTGGACTCTTAACAGTCAACCTTTGGGTTAGCAACTGAGAGCTTTAATGCTTAACTGTAGCACCAGCCACTGAGGGACTCTTGTAAACTATGGACTTTTAGTTAATAATAATGTTTCGATATTGGTTCATTAATTGTAGCAAATGTAGGACACCAATACCAGATGTTAATAATAGGAGACACTGTCAGGGAAGGGGGTGGGGAGGGGGGAGTATATGGGAACTCTATACTTTCTGCTCAGTTTTTCTGTAAACCTAAAAGTGCTCAAAAAAAAAAAGACTATTAATTTGGGAAAAAAAAAAAAAAGCTTAAAAGATGCTCATGAAGACTTGTTACCAGGTGGAAATGCTTCTAGTGCTCTGTGGCTCTGGAGACACTAAAAACAGAGTTCGTCCCTGTATCTGAACCCACAGATCAGAAACATTCGATACTGAGGAGTAATCTTTCCTACTCTAATTTTTGTCGCATGGCACCTCAGCTTTTAACAGCTAGATTTTATTGGCTCAGCCCTGTAGCTGCACTTCAAATGGGCACTTAAAAGGAGTAGACTTCTGACAGATACATATTTAAGTGATACACACATGTTGTGAACTTATTTTTCTTGTGCTGGTTTGTAAAATCTAAATGTCATAACCTTGGCAGAGCTATCCCGAGGACCAGCAGAACACGCTATGCCAACACGTCTTCCAAGCAAAGGTCTGCTGGCATATTCTTTTTTTTTTTTAATTGTTGTAAATAGAAATATATATATAAAACACAACATTTGCCAATTCCTGTTGGCATATTCTACAACTGGCTTTCAAATCTGTATTTCTGCTCCTTATTTTGCTCCCAGATACTAGGCCTGCGTTTGCATTTGTCCTGTTGGTCCTCACGCTCATTGTGTCTAAAATCAATCTTCTTTCCCTTCTAAACCATCCTTTCTTTTGTTCCCCTTGAGTAAGGACGGCACACCATCCATCTAGTCATGCAGGACTGAAACTCTGGAATTGTCATTGGCTCATCCTCTCTCTTTTACGTGTACTTTGTGGCATTTGTCCCAATAGCAATTGCATGTTTATTTACAAAATTGTAACTCCATGTTAGCAGGGGCCATCACTGAATTGTTTACTGAGGTGTCTACTTAATAGGTGCTCAGTAAACCCCTGCCCTAATTCAGGTCTTCATCACGTTTTTCCTAGCCCAGGGTTCCTTTAACTTCACTAGCATGTTGAGAATTCTCACAGACCCCTTAGAGAATGATCCTTGTGCCACTGACAGATTGGTTTTCTTAAGGTTCAGTTCTGATCGTGTCATTCTGCTGAGTGGCTTCCCATTTCATTTTTGTTTACCAGTCTACTTAGCAGATAAGTCAGCGCCTTCTATGTGTCAAGCACTTTGCAAAGTGCTGGGGACACAGCAGTGAGCAGAGTAGGCAAAGCCCCCGCAAGTGTGAGCTTACATTCTAGTGGATGGTGGGGCAGCAGACAATAAACAAGTAGATAGACATAAAATGTCAGTTGGTGATAGGTGCTATGAGGAAGAGAGCACAATAAGGGGACCAAGAGTGCTGTTTCTGTTAGGGGGACCAGAGCTGGCCATGCTGAGCAGCGACCTGAATGACGTGGGGAGTGATCTGTGAGGATATCTGAGGGAAGAGTATTCTAGGCAGCGTGAATAATAATCCTGTGCAGAGCCCTGGGGTGGGAGCACGCTTGCTATTTTTGAAGAACAGTAAGAAGTTGGCATGGTAAGAGTAGAATGACCAGCGAGAAAAGTGGAAGGACATGAGGCCAGAGAGGTAGCCCCCCAGGCCCAGCACAGTGCCTCGTGTGGTACAGGAAATGGCTCAGAAAATACTCATTGAATGAATGAAGCCAACGAGTAATTACTCATTTACTTATGAATGAAGAAGTAGAGCAGGGTGTTAGGGGTGTACCTATAGTATAGAAAGATCAGGTGCACTCTCCATAGTTTCAAAAACACAAGCCTTTCCTTTCCCTGGGAGGAATATTCAACTAGATATAGAAACATTAGTTATGGATAGAATAATGTGTGCCACAGTAGAGGCTTGTACCAGGTGCCACAGGACGGGAAAACTGACTACCTGGAGGTTAGGAAGGGCCCTCAGAGGAGGGGGCATTTAACCTGGATCTTGAGAGGATGAAGAGTAGCTCAGAAAAATAAGAGGTAAGGATCCAAGCAGAAGAAACCGGGCAGTTGAGGGGATTTCCAGCAGTTCAGTACTTAGGCGTGGTGGGGGGTAAAACTGGATACGGTAGATTGGACCCAGTTTGTGGGTAGTAGGGAACCCAACAAAATGGGAATCGACATGGCCAGACTTAATCATATACTGAGTTGATTCATTCAGAAACTTCAACAAATGTTTTGTGCTGTCAAGCCGATTCCTACAGGGTTTCCTAGGCTGTAAATCTTTATGGGAGCAGATCACTAGGTGCTTTCTCCCAAGAGGTGGCTGGTGGGTTTGAACTGCTGACCGTTCAGTTAGCAGCAGAGTGCTTAACCATTGCACCACCAGGCCTCCTTCACTCAACAGATAAGCACATTGCCATCAAGCCGAATTTTGACTCATAGCGACCCTATAGGGTGGAGTAGAACTGACCCATAGGGTTTCCAAGGTTGTGGTCTTTATGGAAGCAGACTGCCACATCTTTCTCCCACAGAGCGGCTGATGAGTTCAAACTGCCAGACTTTCAGTTAGAAGCCAAGTGCTTCAACCACTTTGCCACCTGGGGTCCTTTCATTCAACAAATACTGGGTGTTAATTGCCAAGTTGTTCTAGGAAACATGAAACATTCAAAGATTGTTCTGCTGGTGGAGCTTATGTTCTACCAAGGATAGGTAAGTTAGAATAAGTCACCACCATTTGCTGTTATCCAGGTTACCAATGGTCTTGTTGTTAACTGCTTAGTGTGCATCTTACTTGAGTTACCAGCAGTTTTGGCATAATTGATCACTACTTTCCCCTTGATATACTTGCTTACTTAGCTTCCAGTTTTCGTTGTATCTCGTGGATCACTCTCTGAGTCTCCTTTGTTTCTTCCCTTCTCCAACCTCTTAGCAGGTCACAGGACTCAGTTTTTGGACTCCTTCTCTATCTACACTCACTCCCATGGCAATTTTGTCCCATCTCATGACATTAAGTATCATCTGTATACTGATGTGTCTCCAGCCCAAACCACTTTTCCAAACTCCAGACTCAACTGCCTACTTGACATTTTCACTTAAATTGGTGGGATCCAAAGCTGAACTCCTGATCTTACCCCCACACCCTTAACTCTTAAGCACTGTAAATATTTTGTTGACTGAATGAATATTAGAAGGTGATCAGCACCGTGAAAAGAAAAAGAAAAAGAGTAAGAGAAATGGAGAATGAGATAAGGAAGGGAATGGATAACAATTTTTTAAATAGCATCTTTTATTATGAAAATTTTCAAATACACATAAAAGTAGAAAGAATAAGACCTCATGGGATTTGATTCCTTGGTTTGGAGGTTTAGGGTCATGGTTTCTTGGGATAGCCCAGTTAATTGGCCTAATAACATGTTTAGTGCTTCTGTTCTGCTTCCTAATTTGTTGCATAGCACCTGGGGTCTTAAAAGCTTGCAGCAGCTATCCAAAGCACAACAATTGGTCTCTTTGCCTGAGCAGCAGAGGAAGGAGGGTCAGGAATGGGAGGAGGAAATAGAATGTGTGACTAATTGCCTCTGTAAACAGCTACATTCTTTGCCATGAGACCAGAAAAACTGGATAGTGCCCGGCTACTGAACAATTTGATCAAAGATTGTATAGAAGAATCCTTATCAAAAGGAGGAAAATGCAGAACAGAATTTAAAATTCTCATGGACTCCAGACTTTCTGAAGCCATGGATGCTGGACGAACCCCTGAAACTGTTGCCCTGAGATAATCTTTAAATCTTAAACCAGAAATATCCCCTGAAGCTTTCTTAAAACTTAGCAATAGTTTAGCTTAAATAGTAAAAAATGTCTTCCTTGAGCATTATGGTCTCTTAAAAACTATCTATATGGGGTCCAATTGACAACAGCAACTTGAAATATTAGATAGGAACCTTAGGGGGCAGTGAGTTTATGTTAATGGGAAAGGAACAACACAGAAAAAGAGGGTGAGAATGGTTGCACAAGTCAAAGAATGTAATCAGTGTCACTGAATTGTACATGTAGAAACTTAAATTGGTGTGTATTTTGCTGTGTATATTTTCAGCAACAACAAAAAAATTTTTTAAAAAGAGAATAGTACAGTATACCCATTATCCAGATTCAACAATTATCAAGATTTTTGCCACATTTGTTTAAGCTATAGCTTTTTTGCTACTTTTTCTTCCCTTTGCCGAGTATTTGAAGCAAATCTCTAACGTATCAAACCTTTATGGTTCAGCATGCATCTCTAAAAAATATGGGCATTTTTTTTAATATAACTTCAATGTGGTTATCACAACCAACAGAATGAACATTAATTATTTACTATGATACTACAGTCTATAATTCAAGTTTCCTAATTGGCTCAGAAATGTGCCCCAATCAATGACTGCAGGCAGGCCTGTGCTGCTCACACCACTGATGCCAGTAAAGACTGGACAGGGAACCCTACCACCTGTGCTGCAACTAGTGCTGCAGGCAGGCCTGGTTTCTGCCATACCTTCACCCAGCAGCAATGGCGGAGATCAAGTGGGAAGCTTATCAGTACTAAGCAGCCCACAGAATGGGCCCAGGGAAATGCTCTTACATCCCCTCCCCTCACATAACAGCACTGGACAGCCCAGGGAATGCACTCTGCCCCGTGGGTGGCATCAGTAGAGATCATACAGAAGCCTCAGCAGTGCCAGGTGATTGAAGCAGACCAGAATAGCACTGCAATGTCTCTAACAACTAAACGGTTAGTGGAATCAATAAAATAAAAGTAAGCCCATAAAAATAAGCTCGGACCTACATGCTAAAGCTAAACAGGGCGACTACCTGCTACAATAAAAGATTTAAATAGTATTAGGATTAACTAACATACTATCCAAAATATCCTAGATACAATACAAGATCACTTGTCATACCAAGAACAAGAAAAATCACAATCTGAATGAGAAAAAGACAGTCAACTGATGCCAATACCAAGATGAATCAGGTGTTGGTATTGTCTGACAAGTTTTTTAAAGGAGCTGTTATAAAAATGCTGCAACAGAAAATTACAAATTGTTTTGGAACAAATGAAAATACTGAAAATCTCAGCAGAGAAATGGAAGTTATAAATAATAACCAAATAGAAGTTATAGAACTGAGAAATACAATAATTGAAGTTAAAAAAACCCTAAGTTAATGGGCTTAATAGTGGAGTGGAGAGAACAGTGGATAGGATCAGTGAACTTGAGGACAGATTAATAGAATTTACTTAATCTTAATAACAGGAAAATAGATTTGGAAAAAAACAAACAGTGCCTCAGGGGCTTGTGGGACAATAACTGAATATCTAATATTCATACGGAGTCCCAGAAGAAGAAGAGAAAGAGGGTAGCACTATAAAAGTATTCAAAGAACTAATTGCTGAAAACTTGCCAAATTTGGCAAAAGGCATAAACGTACAGATTCAAGAAGCTGAGTGAACCCCAAATAGGATAAACACAAATCAATGCCGCCACCATAAAATGTAAGGAAGGACACTATATGATGATTAAAGGGTCAGTACACCAGGAGAACATAACCATAATAAATATTTAAGCACCACCCAACAACAGGGCTCCAAAATACATAAAACTAACAGCATTGAAAAGACAGCTCCACAATAATCGTAGGAGACTTCAACACACCACTTTTGGTGAAGGACAGAACATCCAGAAAGAAGCTCAGTAAAGACATGGAAGATTTAAATGCCCCAGTCAGCCAACTTGACCTCATAGATATATACAGAACTCCACACCCAACAGCAGACAAGGATAATTTCTTTTCCAGTGCACATGGAACATTCTCCAGGATAGACCACATATTAGGCTGTGTCATGGATTGAAATATGTCCGCCAACAAATGTGTGTAACAGTTTGGCTGGGCCATGATTCCCAGTATTGTGTGGGTGGCCTCCATTTTGTGATTGTAATTTTATGTGAAAGAGGATTAGGGTGGGATTGTAACACCCTTACCCAGGTCACATCCCTGATCGAGTGTAAAGGGAGTTTCCTTGGGATGTGACCTGCACCACCTCTTATCTCTCAAGAGATAAAAAGGAAAGGGAAGCAAGCAGAGAAGGGGAACCTCATACCACCAAGAAAGTAGTGCCAGGAGCGGAGCACATCCTTTGGACCTGCACTGAGATGCTCCCAGACCAAGGGAAGACTGATGACAAGGACCCTCCTCCAGAGGCACCAGAGAAAGCCTTCCCCTGGGGCTGATGCCCTAAATTTGGATCTGTAGCCTACTAGACTGTGAGAGAACAGATTTTTCTTTGTTAAAGCCATCCACTTGTATTTCTGTTATAGCCGCACTACATGACTAAGACAGGCCATAAAAGAAGCCTTAACAGAATCCAAAGCATTGAAATATTACAAAGCATCTTTTCTAACCATGAAGCTATAAAAGTAGAAATCAATAACAGAAAAAGCAAGGAAAAAAAATCAAGCACATGGAAACTGAACAACATCTTGCTCAAAAACTACTGGGTTATAGAGGAAATTAAGGATGGAATAAAGAAATTCACAGAATCAAATTGGAATGAAGACACATCCTACCTGAGCCTTTGGGACACAGCAAAAGCTATGCTCAGAGGTCAATTTATAACAATAAATGCACACATAAAAAAAGAAGAAAGGGCCAAAATCAAAACATTAACCCTACAACTCTAACAAATAGAGAGCAGCAAAAGAAGCCCTTGGGCACCGGAAGAAAGCAAATAATAAAGATTAGAGCAGAATTAAATAAAATAGAAAAACAATTGAAAGATTTAACGAGACCAACAAAATCGATAAACCATTGGCCAAACTGACAAAAGAAAAACAAGAGAGGAAGTAAATAACCCAAATAAGAAATGAGATAGGTGATATCACAACAGACCCAACTGAAATTAAAAGAATCATAAAAGAATACTATGTACTCTAACAAATTGGAAAACAGAGAGGAAATGGACAAATTTCTGGAAACACACTACCTACCTAAACTAACACAGAGTTGGAATGACTAAATAAATGTATAACAAAAGAAGAGATTGAAAAGGTAATTAAAAAACTCCCAACAAAAAAAAAAAGCCTTGGCCCACACGGTTTCACTGGATAATTCTACCAAACTTTCAGAGAAGAGTTAACACCACCACTACTAAAGGTATTTCAGAGCATAGAAAAGGATGGAATACTCCCAAACTCATTCGGTGGAGCCAGCATAACCCTGATACCAAAACCAGGTAAAGATACCACAAAAAAAGAAAATTACAGGCCGGTATCCCTGATGAACATACACGCAAAAATCCTCAACAAAATTCTAGCCATTAGAATTCAACAACTTATCAAAAAAATAATTCACCATGACCAAGTGGGATTCATACCAGGTGTGCAGGGATGGTTCAACATTAGAAAAACAATGTGATTCATCATATAAATAAAACAAAAAACAAGAACCATATGATGTTATCAATTGATGGAGAAAAGGCGTTTGACAAAGTCCAACACCCATTCATGATAAAAAACTCTCAGCAAAATAGGAATAGAAAGGAAATTCCTCAACATAATAAAGGGCATTTATACAAAGCCAACAGCCAACATCATCCTAAATGGAGAGAGTCTGAAAGCATTCCCCTTGAGAACGGGAACCAGACAGGGATGCCCTTTATCCCCACTCTTATTCAACATTGTGCCAGAGGTCCTAGCTGGAGCAGTTAGGCTAGAAAAAGAAAGAAGGGGCATCCAAATTGGTAAGGAAGAAGTAAAAGTATCTCTATTTGCAGATGATATGATCTTATACACAGAAAACCCCAAAGAATCCACAAGAAAACTACTAGAACTAATAGAAGATTTCAGCAGAGGTATCAGGATCCAAAATAAACATACAAAAATCAGTTGGATTCCTCTATACCAACAAAGAGAACCTCGAAGAGGAAGTCACCAAATCAATACCATTTACAATAGCCCCGAAGAATGTAAAATAGTTAGGAATAAATCTAACCAGAGACGTAAAAGACCTATACAAAGAAAACTACAAGACACTACTGCAAGAAGCCAAAAGAGACATACATAAGTGGAAAAACATACCTTGCTCATGGATAGGGAGACTCAACATTGTGAAAATGTCAGTTCTACCCAAAGCGACCTACAGAAACAATGCAGTCCCCATCCAAATTCCAATGGCATTTTTTTAACAAGATGGAGAAACAAATCACCAACTTCATATGGAAAGGGAAGAGGCCCTAGATAAGTAAAGCATTACTGAAAAAAAGAACAAAGTAGGAGGCCTCACACTACGTGAATTTTAGAACCTATTATACTGCAATGATAGTCAAAACAGTGTGGTACTGGTACAACAGATATATAGACCAAGGGAACAGAATTGAGAATCCAGACGTAAATTCATCTACCTATGAGTAGCTGGTATTTGACAAAGGCCCAAAATCTGTTATTTGGGAAAAAGACAGTCTCTTTAACAGTGGTGCTGGAATAACTGTTTCTCCATCTGCAAAAAAATGAAACAGGACCCATACCTCACACCATACACAAAAACTAACCCAAAATGGATCAAAGACCTAAATATAAAATCTAAAATGATAAAGATCATGGAAGAAAAAATAGGGACAATGCTAGGAGCCCTAATACATGGTATAAACAGAATACAAACCATAACTAACAATGCACAAATACCAGAAGAGAAACTAGATAACTGGGAGCTCCTAAAAATTGAACACTTAATGCTCATCAAAAGACTTCAGCAAAAGAGTAAAAAGACAATCTACAGACTGAAAAAAGAGAATTTGGCTCTGACATATTCGATAAGGGACTAATCTCTATAAACTCCACAAGATACTGCAAAACCTCAACAACAAAAAACAACTAACCCAGTTAAAAAATGGGCAAAGGATATGAACAGACACTTCACCAAAGAAGATATTCAGGCAGCTACCAAGATACATGAGGAAATGCTCACGATCATTAGCCATTAGAGAAATTTAAATCAAAACAACGATGAGATACCATCTCACCCCAACAAGGCTAGCACTAATCCAAAAAACACAAAATAATAAATGTCGGAGAGGTTGTGGAGAGACTGGAACACTTATACACCGCTGGTGGGAATGTAAATGGTACAACCACTTTGGAAATCGATTTGGCGCTTCCTTAAAAAGCTAGAAATAAAAGTGCCACATGACCCAGCTATCCTGCTCCTTGGAATATATCCTAGAGAAATAAGAGCCGTCACAAGAATAGATATATGCACACCCGTGTTCATTGCAGCACTGTTCTCAATAGCAAAAAGATGGAAACAACCTAGGTGCCCATCAACGGATGAATGGATACACAAATTATGGTTTATTCACACAATGGAATGTTATGCAATGATAAAGAAGAACGATGAATCCACGAAATATAACATGGATGAGTCTGGAAGGCATTATGCTGAGTGAAATTAGTCGCAAAAGGATAAGTATTGTATGAGACCACTATTATAAGAACTCAAGAAAACGTTTAAACACAGAAGAAAACATTCTTTGATGGTTATGAGGCTGGGAAGGGAAGGAGAGGGGTATTCATTGACTAGATATTAGGTAAGAATTATCTTGGGTGAAGGGAAGGACAACACACAATACAGGGGAAGTCACCACAACTGCACTAAACCAAAAGCTAAGAAGTTTCCTGAATACAACCAAACACTTCACGGGACAGAGTAGTAGGACAGGGGTTTGGAAACCATGCTTTCAGGAGACATCTATGTCAACTGGCATAACAAAGTGTATTAAGAAAATGTTCTGCATCCCACTTTGATGAGTGGTGTCTGGGGTCTTAAAAGCTAGCGAGCAGCCATCTAAGATGCATCAACTAGTCTCAACCCACGTGGAGCAAACAACAATGAAGAACACCAAAGACACAAGGAAAGTATTAGCCCAGGAGACAGAACGGGCCACATAAACCAGAGACTCCATCAGAGTGAGAGCAGAAGAACTAGATGGTACCTGGCTACCACCAATGACCACCCTAATAGGGAACACCACAGAGAGTCCCTGACGGAGCAGGAGAAAAACGGGATGCAGACCTGAAATTCTAGTAAAAAGACCAGACTTAATGATCTGACTGAGCCTGGAAGGACCCCAGAAGACATGGCCCCCAGACTCTCCATTAGCCCAGAACTGAACGATTCTAGAAGCCAACTCTTTAGACAAAGATTAGACTGGACTATGGGACATAAAATGATACTCGTGAAGAGTGTGCTTCCTAGCTCAAGGAGATACATGCGACTAAATGGGCAGTTCCTGTCCAGAGTTGAGACAAGAATGCAAAAAGGGACAGAGGCTGGTTGAATGGACATGGGAAATCGGGGGTGGAAAGGACTAGTGTGTTGTCACATTATAGGGAGAGTAGCTAGGGTCACATAGCAATGTATGTATAAATTTTTGTATGAGAAACTGACTTGAACTGTAAACTTTCACTTTAAGCACAATAAAAAGTCAATGCCAAAACACATTCTCGCCAAACTTCTGAAAATTAAAGACTAAGAAAAAATCTTAAGAGCAGTTAGAGAGAAATGAGGTATTACCCATAAACCAAACCAAACCTGTTGCTGTTGAATCGATTCCGACTTACAGTGACTCTACAGGATAGTGTAGAATTGTCCCCATAGGGTTTCAAAGAGGCAGACTGCCGCATTTTTCTCCTGTGGAGTGGCTGGTGGGTTCAAACAGCAGACCTTTTGATTAACAGCCAAGTGCTTTAACCACTGCCCCACCAGGGCTTGCATTACCTATGCCCGTTGCCTTCAAGTCGATTCCGACTCATAGTGACCATATAGGACAGAGTACAACTGCCCCATAGAGTTTCCAAGGAGCACCTGGTGGATTCGAACTACCAACCTTTTGATTAGCAGCTGTAACTCTTAACCACTATGCCACCAGGGTTTCCGCATTACCTATAGGCACCACCAATTCAAATGACAACAGATTTCTCATCAGAAACTATGGGGGCCAGATGGAAATGACACATTTTTCAAGTGCTGAAAGTAAAGAACTGTCAGCTGTGAAGTCTATATCCAGGGAAACTATTCTTCACAAATGAAGGGCAAAAAAAGACATTCCCAAATGAATAAAAATGAAGAGAATTTGTTGCTAGCCGACCTACTCTTAAAGAACAGCTAATGGAAGGAAGATTTGGGACCATCGCTACAGTCAGAATACAGAACTATTTCATCACCACAAAGATCTGCCTTGTGCTACCCCTTTTTATAGTTACACCTACCTCACTCCCACCAACCACCCCTAACCCCTGGCAAACACAAATTTGTTCTCCATCTCATTTCAAGAACGTTAAATAAATGGAATTACAGACTATGTGACCTTTTCACTCAGCATAATGCCCTTGAGGTCCAGCCAAGTTGTGTGTATCAGTAGTTCCTTTATATTCCTGAGTAGTATGCCATGGTATGGAGGTACCACTGTTTGTTTAGCCATTCATCCATGGAAGTACATTTCCAGTTTGGGGCTATTATGACTAAAGCTGCTATGAACAGTCACGTACAAGAATTTGTGTAAACCTAAGTTTTCATTTGTGTAGGATGAATGCCCAAGAGAACAATTACAATGTTACATGAAAAGTGCATTTTTAGTTTTAGAAGAAATTGCCAAACTGTTTTCTAGAATGGCTGTTTCATTTTCTATTCCCACCAGCTGTGTATGAGTGACCCAGATCTTCTGCATGCTCACCAGCATTTGGTGCTTTTTTATTTCAGCCATTTTCTGTTAGATGTGTAGTGATATCCTTGTGATTTTAGTTAACATTTCTCTAATGGTTAATGATGTTGAACATCTTTTAATGTGTTTATTTGCTGTCTATATATTCTTTTTGAAGAAAATGTCTCTTCATGTCTTTTGCCCATTTTCTGATTGAATTGTTTTGTTCTTAGCATTGAATTTTCAGAGCTCTTTGTATATTATAGCTATGAGTCCATTGTCAGATACGTGGTTTGCAAATATTTTCTCCCAGTTTGTAGCTTATCTTTTCTTTCTCCTAACGGTCTTTTTTACAGAGCAAAAGTTTTCGTTGTTGTTGTTGTTTTGATTAAGTCCAATTTATTGAATTTTTTTTTCTTTTATGGATTGTATTTTTGGACTCACGTCTAAGAACTTTTCACTGAGCCCTAGGTCCGGAGGATTTTCTCCTTTGTTTTCTTCCAAAAGTTTGTAGTTTTACATTTAAATCTGTGATTCACTTTGAGTTAATTTTTGTATAAGATCTGAGGTTTAGCTTGAAGTTCTCTCTTTTTTTTGCCTATGAATATCCATTTCCT
Source organism: Dugong dugon (assembly GCA_030035585.1). Classification (NCBI taxonomy): domain Eukaryota; kingdom Metazoa; phylum Chordata; class Mammalia; order Sirenia; family Dugongidae; genus Dugong; species Dugong dugon. Next base: position 20,114,644 of record CM057481.1, on the reverse strand, counting down.
TCAGCACCATTTGTTAAAAAGACTATCTTTTCTCCAGCAAAATTCTTTTCTTCCTTGGTCAAAAATCAATTGGCCATACTTACATTGGGGTTTTTCTGTATTCTCTTTTCCATTCTGTTGATGTATGTCACTATTCTTCCATCAGTACCACACAGTCTTGCTTACTGTAGCTATATAAGTCTTGAAATGGGTAGAATGATTTCTTCCAGCTTTATTCTTCTTGTTCAAAAGTATGTATGTTCCTTGTATCAGTTTTAATAAATTATATTTTTAAAATTATTCACCCATTTTATTTAAATTTTTAAATTTATTGGCATAATGTTGTTTTCCCTAATATTTTCTTACCTTTGTAATGTCTGTGGGACCTGGTATTAGTAATTTGTGTTTCCTTTTTTTCTTTCTTAATTAACTTTGCTAAGAGTTATGAGTTCTGTTAGTCTTTTCAGAGAACCTATTTTTGGCTCGGTTGATTTTCTTTATTTTATGTTTGTTTTCTATTTCATTGGTTTTTTCCTGTCTTTATTATTTCCTTCTTTCTGCTATCTTGGGTTTTATATGTATGTAAACATACATACATGTTTTTGGTGAAAATTTACACAGGAAGTTAGGTTCTCATTTAACAATTTCTATATATATTGTTCAGTGACATTAGTTACATTTTTCACAATATATCAGCATTCTCATTATTTCCATTCTGGTTGTTCTGTTTGCATTAATCTAGCTTCCCCGTTCCACCTTGCCTTCTCATCTTTGGTCTAGGGTAAATGTTTACCTTTTGGTTTCATTTAGGTGATTATTTTGCAGAGTTCAATACTCATGGGTGATATTATTTATTTTAAGGGCCAGTCTGTCATTTGGCTAAAAGGTGACCTCTGGGAGTTGTTTTGAGTTCCAGGCTTTAAAAGTATCTCAGGGTAATAATCTCGGAGGTTCATCTGGGAATTTGAGTTTTGTTTTACATTTTTCTCTCATTCTATCCGCGACTATCTGTTGAGTTCCTGGTCTGAAAGGTTGGTAGTAGTGGTAGCCAGGTATCATCTAGTTTTTCTGGTTTCAAGATATCTTTGCCCATTTTTTAATTCGATTGCATGTGTCTTAGGCTGGGTTCTCTAGAGAGGCAAAACCAGTAAAGTGTATAAATACATATATAGGGAGAGACTATATCAAGGAAACAGCTCACGCGATTGTAGAGGCTAGAACGTCCCAAGTTCGTGGATCAGGGTAGAGGCCTCTCCCAAGTCACGCAGCTGCAGAAGCTGGCAAGCCCAAGATCGGAAGGTCGGAGAGCAGGGCTCCCACTCACAGGCTGTGCAGATCGACGATTCACAGGTTCAGCAGATAAGCTGACAGCTCAAGTCCCAAGAACAGGAGATGAGACAACAGGAAGCAGCCGCAGGATCCAGAGAGAGCAAAAAGCCAGAATGTCTGTTTATATACAGATGCGGGCCACACCCTGAAGGAGACTTCCTTTCATCTGATTGGCTACTCACAGTATATTCAATCATGGGAGTGATTACATTAAAGCATGGAGAATCATGGTCCAGCCAAGTTGACACACGATCTTAACCATCTCATCTTGTCTTTTTGTTGTTGAGTTGTTGAAGTTTTCTGTATATTTTAGAGATGCCGAGATTTTTTCCCAATCTGTAGATTCTCTTTTTACTCTTTTAATAAAGTCTTTTGATGAGTATATGTATTTGATTTGTAGGAGGTCCCAGTTATCCAATTCGTCTTCTGTTGCTTGTGCATTTGAAGCTGTGTTTGGTATTCTGTTACTGAAAAAATGAGGTTCCATAGTTTTGTGCCTGTGTTATCTTCCAGGAACTTCATAGTTTTAGCTTTAACTTTTAGGCCTTTGATCCATTTTGAGTTACTTTTTGTGTGTGATATTAGGTATGGATCCTGTTTCATTTTTCTGAAAATGGATGTCAAGTTTTGCCAGCACCATTTGTTAGAGACTGCTTCTTCCCCACTGAGTGGACTTTGACCCCTTGGTGAAAAGCAGCTGCCCATGGTTGGAATTATTCCTGGATTCTCAATTCTATTCTGTTGATCTATGCATTTGTCATTGAACCAATACCAGGCTGTTTTGATTACTGTGGCTATGTAGTATGTTTTGAGATTGGGAAGTGTGAGGTCTCCTACTGTGTTCTTCAATATTGCTTTGGCTGTTCAGGGCCTCTTTCCTTTCCTTGTAAAGTTGGTGATATGTTTTCCATATTGTAAAGAATGTTGTTGGAATTCGGATCGGGATTGCATTATATCTATAGATCCCTTTGGATAGTTGTTATGGATTGAATTGTGTCCTCCAAAAATGTATGTCAACTTGACTAGGCCATGATTCCCAGTATTGTGTGGTTGACCACCATTTTGTGATCTGATGTGATTATCCTGTGTGTTGTAAATCCTAACTTCTGTGATGTTAATGAGGCAGGATTAGAGGCAGTAATATTAATGAGGCAGGACTAGATCTATAGGATTAGGTTTTATCTTGAGTCAGTCTCTTTTGAGAGATAAAAGAGAGAATCCAGCAGAGAGGAGAGGGGCCTTCTACAACAAAGAAAGCAGAGCCTGGAGCAGATTGTGTTCCTTTGACCCAGGGTCCCTGCACTGAGAAGCTCCTAGACCAGGGGAAGATGGATGACAAGAAGCATCCCCCAGACCTGACAGAGAGAGAGAGCCTTCCACTGGAGTTGGCACCCTGAATTTGGACTTCTAGCCTTCTAGACCATGAGAGATTAAATCTGTTTGTTAAAGCCATCCGCTTGTGATATTTCTGTTTTAGCACCACTAGGTAACTAAGACAGTAATATTGACATTTTCACAATGTTTAGTCTTCCAATCCATGAGCATGGAATGTTTTTCCATTTATATAGGTCTCTCTTAGTTTTTTGCAGTAGTGTTTTACAGTTTTCATTTTATAGGTCTTTTACATCCCTGATGTCATGGATTTAATTATGTCCTCCAAAAAATGTGTGTGTATCAATTTGGCTGGGCCATGATTCCTGGTATTCTGTGGTTTTCCTATAAATTGTAAATCCTGCCTCTATGATGTTAATGAGGGAGGCTGGGCGGCAGTTGTATTAGTAAGGCAGGACTCAGTCTACAAGACTGGATTGTATCTTGAGGCAATGTCTTGAGATATAAAAGATAGAAGTGAGCAGTGAGACAGGGGGACCTCATACTATAAAGAAAGCAGTGCCAGGAGCAGAGCACGTCCTTTGGACAGAGGTCCCTGGGCTGACAAGCTCCTAGTCCGGGGAAGCACTGATGAGAAGGCCGACAGAGAGAGAAAAACTTCCCCTAGAGCTGATACCCTGAATTTGGACTTTTAGCCTACTTTGACTGTGAGGAAATAAACGTCTCTTCGTTAAAACCATCTACTTGTGGTATTTCTGTTATAGCAGCACTAGATGACTAAGACACCTGGTTAGATTTTTTCCTAGGAATTTTATCCTTTTGGAGGCTATTATAGATAGTATTGTTTTCTTGATTTCGTTTTCAGAGTGCTCCTTGTTAGTGTAAAGGAACCCAACAGATCTTTGTGTGTTGATCTTGTACCCTGCCACTTTGCTGAATCCTTCTATTAGATCCAGTAGCTTTCTTGTGGAATTTCTGGAATTTTCTCTGTATAGGACTGCTAATAGAGATAGTTTTATTTCTTCCTTTCAGATTTGTGTACAGTTTATTTCCTTTCTTGCCTTATTGCTCTGGCTAGAACTTCCAATACAGTATTGAATAGTGATAGTGTGCATCCTTGTCTTGTTCCTGTTCTCAAGGACAAGGCTGTTAATCCTTCTCCCCTGAGAATAATGATGGCATATATGCCTTTAATTATGTTGAGGAATTTCTCTTCTATTCCTATTGTGCTGAGAGCTTTTATCAGGAAAGAGTGTTGGATTTTATCAAATGCCTTTTCTGCGTCAGTTGAGTTGATCATGTGATTCTTTTTCATTTCTACCCTTTTTACTTTCCTTCCTTCTGCTTGCTTTGTGTTTCTTGTTTCTCTTCTTTTCCTAGCTTCTTAAGGTGGGAGATTATTTATCTGAGACTTTTCTTCTTTACCAATGTAAGCATTTAGTGCTATAATCTCACCAGTACATTAGCTGTGTCCTATAAATTTTGATATATTGTATTTTCATTTTCTTTCAGTTCAGTGAGTTTATTTCATACCTACATAGTTGTATCAGCCTCTTTCGTGGTCCCCTTACCTCCTCTATTGGATTCCAGTTGAAATTTTGAGAAGAATGAGGCTAGATTTTGCACTACAAAGCAGTAATTAACAGTAATAAAAAGAACAAGGGTTCCAGGAGATTGGGATAGCATTTGCTAGAAGTGTGGCTTCCACCTGGAGAGGATCTGGTGTGTCTAGGGCTGAGGAGAAAAAGTTTCTGTATTTTAGGATCATGGGGAACCTGAGGGAGGGGTAGCAGGACAGAAGAGGAAGTGTTATAAGGAACATTGTGTGCCAAATAGTTATTTTTATCTTTTGGATTTCTGTTTGTTGTCTCTCTGGATTGTTGCAGCCTGTTAAATTTGTCATTATGCTCTTGAATAACCTTCTTAATTTCCTCTGTTGCTTTGTCTTTGTGTTCCTTGGCTCGTTCTGCATTTTGCTTGGTCTCCATCCTAATTTCTTGAAGAGTTCTGTGTATTAAGTCTTTTGAATTCTACCTCTGGTAATTCCAAGAAGTTCTCTTCCTCCGGAAGTCTTTTGATTCTTTGTTTTGGTGGCTTGCTGAAGCCATCATGGCCTACATCTTTATATGATTTGATGTTGACTGTTGTCTCTGAGCCATCAGTAAGTTATTATATTTATTTATTTTATGTTTGCTTACTGTGTCCTAGCTTCTTGTTTTGTTTAAATATGCCCAGATAGGCTGGTTGTGTGGGCTGCTTTGATTATTGGTGTCTTTGAAGCTCTCACGTCCTGTCTCCGGGTGGCTAGAGCTGTTCCTAGGTATGTGAGCCCAAGAGTCTGTTTACTTTTCTTGTGTGGATTCAGCTTAGGTGTCCAGGTCATCGGTCACCGAGTGTATGGTAGAGGCTCCCACCTACAGTCCTAGACGGGCAGGGATGATTGGAGTAGGCAGAGGTGTCTGGCTGCAGTAGGGGGTCATGCACTGATCAAGGCAGGCGGCTGACTGCTGCCCCTGAGCGTCTGGGTGGAAGGCATGTCCCTGTTCCCTAGAGTGTGTAGGTAGATAGGTTTTGCAGCCGGTATATGGGCATCCAGTGCTGTTGGCTGTAAGGACTGGAAGTCACCACTTATTCTTGGACCTCTGTCACAGGTGATTCGGAGGAATGGGTGGAGCCACCAGTCCTCAGGCCGCTGATTTGGGTAGGTGAGGACCCTGCTTAATGGGCAGGGTGGTGTCAAATGGCACGAATCTGCCACCCCGCCTTATAGCAGATACAGATGAAAATAGGCTGCAGGTATATAACCTGTTCTACCATGCCAATGAGGGCGTACACTGTTGAAATGGACCCATACTGGTCTATGCAGGGGTGAAAGGCATTCAAAATCCGTGGACCCCTTATGCCTGTGCCTAGGCAAAGGGGCTGTGCCTCCCCTAGGTTCCCAGCTTAGGGGAGCTGGCAGAGTATTTATTCCTGTTTGTTAATTCGTTCTCTTACCAAAGCGGGGAGAATGGCTCAGGGCGTGCGAAGGGTCGTACTTCCGGCCCAGGGAGTACAGCAGTCTCTGAAGCCAGACCGGGACTGGAGCAGAGTGGGGAGGGAGCAGGTAAAAGGGAGAGAGGTATTTCCCAAAATGAGGGCTTTTTTTTTTGATTCGCGTGGTAGGTTAGACGACTATACTTACCTTTTGCTGATCGAGTGCCGTTTCTTGCTGATTCTGGAGGTTTGAGCCGACTCTCTGCCACTTGCTCTCTCCCAATGTGAAAAACACATCCTGAGCACCACTGCTTGCCTCAGTGCTAGCACCAGCCAGTCCAGCCTGCTGGGTGCTGGTTCCCGCCAGGTCAGGTCTGCTAACTCCTCACTGCTTCTGAACTGTCTCTCCCTCCCCTTGCCACTCAGTCCAATTCTTCAACTTTGTCTTTGATGTTCAGGGCTCCTAGAGTGTGATATGCAATCAATTCACTTATTTCCTTCAGGTCTTCATTGTAAGAGGGACCACAGGAAGCGTCTTGACTACTCCACCATCTTGGCCCTGCCTCCAAAATAGTTATTTTTAAAGTCAGTGGTTTTTGTTTTTTGATTTTAAAAATAATAAATGCTCATGATAAAAAAATAAAAAATCCAAATAATACAGAGGAGTATAAAGCCATACCTGCTGCATTGCCCAGAACATCCAATTAACAGTTTATTGAATATCCTTCTAAAACGTCATTTTTTATATTCTCTCTCCTCCTCCGTCTTTCTATCCCTTGCTCTATTACTTACTCTCTTTCTCTGGTATATAGTTAAAGCTTAAGTATTTACTGCATTAGCTTAAATATTTATTGGGTGAATGAATCCATTTATATAAATGAAATCAAACTATAGTTAATATTCTGCAGCTTGTTTTTTAACATATCTTGGGCATCTCGCCATAAGTGCATGGAGTTTTATCTCATTCTTTTTCATCTTTCCATAGTTTTTCATTGTATAGTGTCTTAGTCACCTAGTGCTGCTCTAACAGAAATACCACAAGTGGATGGCTTTAACAAAGAGAAGTTTATTCTACAGTCCAGTAGGCTACAAGTCCTAATTCAGGGCATCAGCTCCAAGGAAATGCTTTCTCTGTCAGCTCTGGAGGAAGGTCTGTGTCATCAATCTTCCCTTGGTCTAGGAGCTTCTCTGCATAGGAACCTCAGGTCCAAAGGATGCGCTCTGCTCCCGGCACTGCTTTCTTGGTGGTACGAGGTTCTCGTGTGTCTCTGTTCGCTTCTCTCTTTTATATCTCAAAAGAGTTTGGCTTAAGAGACACTATCCAATCTTGTATACCTCATCAGTATAACTGCCACTAATCCATCTTACTAGATCATAGTGATTGAATTTACAACACATAAGGAAATCATATCAGATTACAAAATGGTACACAATTATACTGGGAATCATGACCCAGCCAAGTTGACAGATATCTCTGGGGGACACAGTTCAATGCATGACATATAGATGCGTTGTTGTCGTTAGTTGCTGAGTTGGCTCCGACTCATGCCAAACTTACGTCTAACAGAACAAAGCATTGCCCGGTCCTGCGCCATCGTAAAAATTATTGGTGTGTTTGAGTCCATTGATTGTTGCAGCTATTGTCTCAGTCTGTCTTATAGAGGGTTTCCCTCATTTTTGCTGACCTTCTTCTTTGCCAAACATGATATCCTCTTCTAGCCATTGGTCTTTCCTGATGACATACCCAAAGTAAGCAAGATGAAATCTCGCCATCCTTGCTTCTAAGGAGCATTCTTATAGTACTTCCTCCAAGACTGATTTGTTGATTTGTTCGTTCTTCTGGCAGTTCATGGTGTATTCAGTATTCTTTTCCAACACCACAATTCAAATGCATCATTTCTTCTTCGGTCTTCCTTTTCCATTGTCCAATTTCACATGCATATGAGGCAATTAAAAACACCATGGCTTGGATCAGGCACACCTTAGCCATCAAAGTGATGTCTTTACTTTTTGACATTTTAAAAAGGATTTAAAAAAAAATTTTTTTTTTATTGTACTTTAGGTGAAGGTTTACAGAACAAACAGTTTCTCATTAAACAGTCAGTACACATATTGTTTTATGACTTTGGTTAACAACCCCATGACATGTCAACACTCTCCCTTCTCGACCTTGGAGGACCTTTTTTTGGGGGGGTGGTGAAGATATACATGGCAAAAGATACACCATTTCAAAAATTTCAACATGTACAATTCAGTGACATCAATTACATTCTTCCAGTTGTGCTGCTGTTCTCACTATCCTTTTCCAGATTATTCCATCACCATTGTCTTCAACTCACTGCCCCCTAGGCTTCCCATCAACACTTTTGAGTTGCTGTTGTCAGTTTGATCTAACATAGATAACTTTTTTTTTTTGTATCTTAGATGAAGGTTTGCAGAAAAAATAGTTTCTCATTAAACAGTTAGTACACATATTGCCCTATGACAATGGTTAACAACCCCATGACATGTCAACACTGTCCCTTCTCAACCTTGGGTTCCCTGTCACCGGCTTTCCTGTCCCGTCCTGCCTTCTAGTCCTTGTCCGTGGACTGCTGTGCCTCATTAGTCCTGTTTTGTTTTATGAGGCTGTCCAGTCCCTGGCTGAATGGTGAACTTTGGGAGTGACTTCACCACTGAGCTAAAAAGGTGTCTGGGGGCATACTCTCGAGGTTTCTCCAGTCTCTCAGGCCAGTAAATCTGGTCTTTTTTGTGTGAGTTAGAATTTTGTTCTACATCCTTTTCCAGCTCTGTCCAGGACCCTCTCTTGTAATCTTGGTCAGAGCAGTCAGTGGTGGTAGCCAGGCACCATCTAGCTGTACTGGACTGAGTTTGGTGGAGGCCGTGGTAGCTGTGGTCCATTAGTCCTTTGGACTGATCTTTTCCTTGTATCTTGTTCTCTTCATTCTCCCTTGCTCCCGAAGGGGTGAGACCAGTGGAGTATGTTAGATGGCTGCTCACAGGCTTTTAAGACCCCAGATGCTACTCACCAAGGTAGAATGTAGAACATTGTCTTTATAAACTGTGTTATGCCGATTGAGCTAGATGTTCCCCGAGACCATGGTCCCCACAGCCCTCTGCCCAGCAGTTCAGTCCCTCAGGGAGTTTGGAAGTGTCTGTGGAGTTTCCATGACTTTTCTTTGTACAGGTTGTGCTGGTTTCCCCAGTATTGTGTACTGTCTTACCCTTCACCAAAGTTACCACTTATCTGTTGTATATTTAGTTCCCCCCACCGCTCCCATCTCTCATAACCAACAAAGATTGTTAATTTTTGTGTGTCAAGTGGTACATGAGTTTTTACAGTAGATATATAATATTTGTCCTTTTGTGATTGACTTATTTTTATTTATCTCAGCATAATGTCCTCCAGTTTCATCTATGTTATGAGATGCTTCACAGATTCGTCATTGTTCTTTATCTTTGTGTAATACTCCATTGTGTGTTATGTACCATAGTTTGTTTATCCATTCATCTATTGATGGGCATCTAGGTTGTTTCCATCTTTTTGCTGTCGTGAACAGTACTGCAATGAATATGGGTGCGCATATGTCTACTCGTGTGACAGCTCTTATTTCTCTAAGATACATTGCTAGGAGTGGGATTGCATTTTGTAGTGCCTTTTTTTTTTTTTTTTTTTTTGTGGTGCTGACGTTTTCTTTGTTCCTCTTACTCTCCTTTGCTGAGTTCCTTTTATTTTTGGATTTTTTTTTCATTTCTTTTGTTTTTGTAGGTTTTGTTTTTACTGAGACTTTGTTTTTCTTCTTTATTTTGGTGAGTAGGTTTGTTAACTTTCTTTGTGGTTACCTTGAAATTTACCCTTGTCTTCCTAGATTTCAACCAGTCTGTTATCACTTGGTAACGCTTTGCCTTCCTCTCCATTAGAAGATTCTATACCTACATCATTTATTCCCTCTTTTATTGTTCTGATGCTGTTGTCATTTACAGATTAACCTCTCTGGTTCCCTGTTGTAATTATTTTGTTTTTGCATAGTCCTTAAGAGTTCATTTCCTAGGTTGGTATCTGGCTAGTACAATGCTGTGTCCTAGATTCAGCCTGTGGTCTGATGTTGTTTGTTCACAGATCGAAGGACTCCCTTTAATAAGTCTTGTAAGTTTGATTTGTTTTTTACATAGTCCCTTAATTTCTGTTTATCGGGAAATGTCCTAATTTCACCATCATATTTGAACGAGATTTTTGCAGAATATATTATTCTTGGCTGGCAATTCTTTGCCTTCAAGGTTTTATATATGTCATCCCATTGCTTTCTTGCCTGCATGGTTTCTACCAGATAATCTGAGCTTAATCTTATTGTTTCTCCTTTGTATGTGACTTTTTGTTTTTCTTGAGCTGCTCTCAGGATTCTTTGTTTGTCTTTGGTTTTAGCGAGTGTGATTATGATATGCCTTGGTGATTTTCTTTTGGGGTCTATCCTATCTGGGGTTCGTTGAGCTTCTTGGATGGTCAGCTTTTCATCTTTCATGATATTGGGGAGGTTTTCTGTCAGCAGTTCTTCAGTGATCCTCTCTGTGTTTTATGTTTTCTCCTGTTCTGGAACTCCAATCACGTGCAGATTTTTGCTTTTGATCGTATCCCTCTTAATTCTCAGGGTTTCTTCATTTTTCTTTGTTCTTTTTTCTGATTTTTCCTCAAACAGAGTTGTACCCAAGTGTTTGTCTTCAATTTCGCTGATCCTGTCTTCCATCGTTTCAAACCTGCTCCTCAGCCCTTCTATGACACTGTCCTTTTCTGAAATCTTGTTTTTTATCTTTTGGATTTCTAATTGTTGTTTTTGTATGATTTCTAGTTGTGAATTTATTTTAGCATTTTGTTCCTGTATTATTTTCTTGAATTCTTCCTTTTTTGTGTGTGTATTTTCCATAAATTTGTCTATTTTTTCCTCATTTTTGTCTGCTGTGTCCTTAAACTCTTGGATAATTCTGAGTATTAGAGATTTGAATTCCCTATCAGTTAGGTTTAGTGCCTTTTTTTATCCTGAAGGGTCATCTGGTGTTTTATTTTGGACTCCTAGTGGAACCATCCTGTCTTTTTGTAAATGTTTTGATATTGTCTGCTGTCTTTGAGGCATTCAGTGGTTATTTTCTTTGTTTACTGATGGTAGATTTGTTTGTTTTATCCTGCTTTTTTGTTTTATTTGGTTATGTCTGAGCAGGTGAGCCGCGCTTTCTTTGTTGTTTGCTCGTCTCTAGGCAAATACTTTTCACTTGCTTCTCCAGTGGGAAGGGTCAGTCACTCAGGTATGGTACAGCAGGGCAGGTCTAACTGAAGGGGCGTTGCTGGGATGGGTTGTTTGTGTCATGTACCAGGGCTGACAGCACAGACCGGGAATCAGTGCAGGGCAAGTTCCAGTAGGCCGTGCCTCTGCTGCTTGGGAGTGTGATGTTCGCTACATGGTGCAGGTAGGCAGAAAGGAGGGGGTAGATGGTGATGTGTGGAGCTAAGATTGGTATGGGAAAGATGAGAGAAGAGAGAGGAACAGGAGCCAAAAACATACACACAAACAAAAAAGAGTGCTAAGGGAGCTTGGTGTTGGAGTGAAGAGATGAGAGACTGAGAAATGGGGAAAAACAAAAGTGAAAAAAAAAGAAAAAGTATAAAAGAAGAAAAATGAATAAATCAAGAAACCTGAAATGAAGAAAGACAAAAAGGGAATAAGAGAGAGAAGAAAACAAAACAAAGAAACAAACAAACAAAAAAAAAAACCCAAAAAACAAGAAAAAAGAAATGCCCCCAGGGATGTCCCTGTGCGTCTGTCCAGAGTAGCTTCCAAGCCGCATGGTACTGCCCAGCTAGAAGGGGCTCCCAAGCTGAGAAAAGAAAAAGAAAACAAACAAATCAAAACAGAACAAATCAGTGCAAACAAACAAACAAAAAAGCCCCGGGGATCCCACCAGCGTGGCGGCATGGGCCAGGAAGCAGCTTGACAGTTGAGTGGTGTTTCGCAGCCTTTCTGAAAGAAGCAAAGATGGCACACAGAGCCAGGTATTTGAGAGAAAGGAGGGGGAGGTGGTGAGAGGTAAGGAAGAAATCTAAAAAAGCAGAAAAAAGCAACACCAGCAGTGAACAAAAGGCACTCAGGGAGCTGGCCAGTGTGGGCAGGTGGAATCCAAGTGATACCAGGGTGAAGCTGGTGCTTCCCGGCCAAGAGACTGTGGCTGCAGGAAGCAGAGGAGGCTAAGTGGGGGTGAAGAAGGGTGGGGGGTGTGAAAGCCTATGTTGCTGGTTACCAGTTGTTCTGTCTCCTGCTGGAAGCTCTTTGAAGCTGCTTTCTCGTACTCCCTGTTTCCTGATCTCCAGTAGGAGTCCAAGGTGGCGGATCCGTGCTCTGGTAGCTGATAGGGGACCTCTGCATGTATCTCTCCTCACTCTCTGTTCTTGGTCAGTTTCTTATTCCATTTGGTGCTTGGCTGAGTTCTTTATCTCTTCATTTGATGCTTAGGGTTTCAGGATTGATGTGTGACTCTGTTTAACTTAGTTTTTCTGATCTTTGCTGTGGAGGGACTGCGTGGTGCTTCTGACTATAGCGTCATGTTGTCTGGAAGTCTTAAAGAGGTTTTTTACAGCAGATTTTTCCAATGCAATACGTCCTTTGATTTCTTGACTGCTGATTCCGTGAGCATTGATTCTTGATCCAAGTGGAATGAAATTCTTGACAATTTCAATTTCTTCACCATTTATCGTACGTTGCTTATTGGACCCGTTGTGAGGATTTTCACTTTCTTTTTTGTGTATTCCATATTGAAAGCTGTAGTCTTTGACCTTCATCAGTAAGTGCTTCAAGTCATCTTCACTTTCAGCGAGAAAGGTTGTGTCATCTGCATATCACAGGTTGTTAATGATTGTTCTTCCAATCCAAATGCCACATTCTTCTTCATATAGTCCATCTTCTCAAATTATTTCTTCAGCATACTGTATGGCTATACCATAGCTTATCTTACCATTTCCCTACTGATGGGCATATAGGTTGTTATACACCTTCTTTATTTGTTTAATTACAGACAACGGGACAGTGAATATCCTAGTACGTATCCTTTTGTAGCTACATGTATTAATAATCCTGAAAAAAAGAAGACCCTATGATCAATCCTAGGGGGGGATTATTGGGTCAGATTTTAATTGCCATTGACAAATTGCCTGCTAAAAAAATCCCCAGAGATAGTAAAGTAGAGAAGTGATGTGGCTAAATGGGGCATCTGGGTGCTGATGGACTGGAGTAGAAGGGCAGCACTTCTGAAGATCTTCAGTGTTCAAGCAAGAGATGGCCAAGACCCTACATTAAGACAGGTGGAGAGAAGTTATACTTGAGAAACTTAGTCATCCCTGACTGCAGTTAGCAGTGGGGTCCAAAAATAAATAAAACCTAGTCCCCGGCCTTCACGGCATCACTGTTGTGGGGGAAGAGGGAAGTGGAATTGTGGAGGAAGGGTAACATTTCCTCAGCGTCTGCTGTCCACACTCACAGAGGAGGACACTGAGTGGCCTTTGTTCATACCTCTGTGACCTCAGGCAGATCATGACTTCACAGAGTTATGATAGAGATTCAGGTGGTGGTGCTGATTACCATTATCCAATGTAATATTAACTCTTCCAAGAAAATAAATTGCTAGGAATTCAACAAAGAGCCATCCATGCAACAGGTATCTGTTGAACATTTCTGAGCACCCCGCAGTGTTCCCAGTCAATAAATCACTGTTTTCTTGTTTTCAATATGCCTTTGATACCTAGAGTGGATGCAGTCAACACCATCTTTATTCGTCTTTTACAAATAGGGCCCTTTAAGACCTGACTTAACAAGGCACAACAAGGGCTGAAACCACCTTTAGTTATAACCCACATACCAAGGGCCCCCTTCTCTGAATGCCCAGGGCTTTCTCTGGACTGCAGGGCTCAGGACTTTTAGGCCCTTAATCCTCACAACTGGACCAATAAGCAACATCATGATATATGGAGAAAATATTGAAGTTGTCAAGAATTTCATTGTACTTGGAGCCACAATGAACACGCATGGAAACAGCAGTCAAGAAATCAAAAGACACATTGCATTGGGCAAATCTGCTGCAAAAGACCTCTTTAAACTTTGAAAAGCAAAGATATCACCTTGAGGACTAAGGTGCACCTGACCCAAGCCATGGTGTTTTCAGTCATCTCATATGCATGCAAAAGCAGGACAATTAATAAGGAAGATCAAAGAAGAATTGACACTTTTAAATTGTGATGTTGGCGAAGAATACTGAATGTATCATGGACTACCAAAAGAACGAACAGGTCTGTCTTGGAAGAAGTACAACCAGAATGCTCCTTAGAAGCAAGGATAGTGAGACTACATCTTACATACTTTGGACATATTGTCAGGAGAGATGAGTCCCTGGAAAAGGACATCATGCTTGGTAAAGTACAGGGTCAGCGAAAAAGAGGAATCCCCTCGATCAGGTGGATTAACACAGTGGCTGCAGCAATGGGCTCAAGCATAACAATGATTGTGAGGATGGTGCAGGACCGGGCAGTGTTTTGTTCTGTTGTTCATAGGGTCGCTATGCGTCAGAACCGACTCGATGGCAGCCAACAACAATGATAGAACTAACCTCAGCATGGACTCTTGTTTTACACTTGGAAGGTAATGGAACCATCCTAAAGGGATTGTCCCTTTTCATACTGTACCACTGGAAAAATTCCAAGGAAGAATCTGATTGGTTGGGCTTGGGTCATGTGTTATATAGTGTGGTTGGAATGAAGATAGAAGCTCCCAGGAGAAGTCAAAGAGTACTGGACAGAGCTGATATGAGATGGAGTCTGTAGATAATCATATGTTTTAGGAATATTTTTAGTGGCACGTATTTAAACCAAAGTATTTTCTATTAACCTTCAAGTAATCTAAAATAGCTCATTAATGAATGATAATATTATTATAGGTAATTGATAGTTAATATATTATTTTAATATTAATGTTATGGATAATAGTTTAGTAATATATAGTAATAGATATTATTGTTATAATAAGCTTTAAGTGTTATGGTTATTTGAAGATTTACTAAACCTACTTGTAAACATAAGAAAAACTAGAAGGAAATGAGTAGAAAATCACAGTTCCTCCTGCTCAATCTTCAGTATCGTTTTCTGGAATTTACCTGAGAGAACCTGCAGTCATTTTGACTTAACCTTTAGTGAAAGTGCCCTCTTGTCTAGGGGATAATTTATTTTCACAGGGAATTGGTGATTTTCTGGTCTGCTATTGCTGAATTTTCTCAGAGACTATCAGAGGACAGAGTGGGTATTTTAATATCAACCAATATTCACTGAGCTATTTTGAAATCCCCTAGAATAGGAAAGAACAGAAACAAGTGCAGCATTTTAGACTGTGGCCAAAACCCGTTGCCATTGAGTCGATTCAGACTCATAATGACCATCACCTCCTAAACATGGAATGGCCTTACTTTTTTAACATCTGAATAAGATTTGGGTTGAAAGTAGAGGACTGAGGCTGGGCTGGCTTTGTACTTGGTTGTTGTTGAATAAGGCAGAGGATTGATTGATACCTGAGGTAGGAAGGCAGATGCTTCAAGGTGTCTCAGATGTGCAGCCCACTTCCTTCATTTCTGGTGGATAAGGCAGCTCTGTTTGCTGGGGCTAATAAGCATTTAAACCCACAGGGATGGGGATGGAGGGAGGGAGGGAGAGAGAGAGAGAGAGAGAGAGAGAGAGAGAGAGAGGGCGCGAGAGCTAGACTCATTGTGTAATCATGACTAAGAAACTGAAGTTTAGCAGAAAGGCACATTGGTGGTAGCAGGCCTGTTCAGCCCATTTATGGCCCCTGTGTGAATGCCCCTGTTTCAGTCTCAGCTTATTTGCTTCTAAAAAGGAACAAGCATTTCATATGAGACAGGAGTTTATCTCAGTTGTTGAACTCCCCAAAGTATGGACAGTCCATAGTAGTTCAGCAGATGAGTTCGTGAATACCAGCAGAAAATCAGGTGTGATTTGGGCTGGCAAATCTTAGGTAAGTGATCAGCATCTTCTTTCTAGAGAATGTGTCCACTTCCCTTTCCCTCTTCCTAAATATTTGTTCCCTGTGACTCTAGAGCAGAGGTCCAACTCATAGCGACCCTGTAGGACAGAGTGGAACTGCCCCATAAGTTTTCCAAGGAGCACCTGGTGGATTCGAACTGCTGACTTTTTGGTTAGCAGCTGTAGCTCTTAACCACTACACCACCAGGGTTTCCTGTAAAGGGCCAAATAGTAAATATTTTTGGCTTTGTGGGCCATCAGTCACTGTTTCAGTACTCAACTTTGCTGTTTTATGGACAGTGAAGTTTGAATTTCATATCATTTTCATGTGTCATGAAATAATAGTCATCTTTTGATTTTAATTGTAGTTCAACT
Source organism: Dugong dugon (assembly GCA_030035585.1). Classification (NCBI taxonomy): domain Eukaryota; kingdom Metazoa; phylum Chordata; class Mammalia; order Sirenia; family Dugongidae; genus Dugong; species Dugong dugon. Next base: position 20,098,593 of record CM057481.1, on the reverse strand, counting down.
GTTAAAAAATGTGAAAACTATTCTTAGCTAATGGGCTATACAAAAACAGGAGGCTGGTCAGATTTGGCCCACAGGCCATAGTTTTCCATAGTAGGCCACTTCTTTAAAGGTCTTAAAAATAACTACTATAATGTTCTAAATTTGAAAACATTCCATTTATTTAACAAACACTTACATAGTACTTTGTATGTGCCATGCACTGTTTTAAATGTCTTACAAATGTTAGCTAATTTATTTCTCACAATAACCCCATAAAGGAGGTACTGTTTTCCCCATATGGCAGGTGAGTAAATTGAGGTACAGAGAGGTTATATAACTAGCCCAGGGTCACTTAGTAAACAGCAAACCCTACCTAGATTTGAACTCAGGCAGTTTGGCTCCAGAGTACTTGTTCTTATCCACCATGCTATGCTGTCTCTCTTAAAGAATTTATAATTATTGATTTTCTAACCTAAAAGAATTTTAGAGATTTGACCCACTTCTACTCCTTCTCCATTTTATAGACTCATTCTTAACACACCAGCTCAGATGCTTACGATTCAAATTTGTGCCTCAGTAAAATTATGGATTACTGCTTATCGTGTACTTTCAGCATCCCTTGTGACTGCCTAAAAGCTTAACCTTAATCCCACTGATCCCAAAGTTATTCTGTGTGTACAGGCTGGGCACTTAACTGCTTATTGTTTTATTTATGTTCCTACCTTGAAGGTAGGAGCAGTAGTATCAAAATGTTTTCTACCAAAGAAAAATCTATCCTGGGTGTGTCTTTTGCTTTCTTTGGGAACAACTGTCTCACATTACTCCTGACTCAGATTATGCCCTGCTGCTTTTTCTGCTTGAATGATGAGCCCCACCTACCTGTGATAGGGACTAGAATAGAATTTTCAGTGCCATGCTACACTACGCCGTTGATCCAAAGATACTACCAGAGCAGGGCTAGGAATGAAAAGTTTCCTGGTCTTTACAAGAAAGAAAATGGAAAGCTTTGTGTGTGTGTGTCTATGTGTGTGTGAGTGAAAGCAAGTCAGAATTGAAGTAGACAATGGAGGTGCTCAGGATTTGTGGTTCCTTTTGCTTTAGTCATAGTCTTAAACTGTACTAACGTGGAGGGACCTTGGAGCACCTCTGGTGCAGAGGTTCCCAGGCCTCAGGGATTCCACAGAGTTATGGCAAGGGCCCTGTCATGGACTGAATTATGTCCCTCCAGAAAAGTGTGTGTCAATTTGGCTGGGCCATGATTCCCAGTATTGTGTGGTTGTCCTCCGTTTTGTGATTGTAATTTTATGTTAAAGATGATTAGCGTGGGATTGTAACACCCTTACTAAGGTCACATCCCGGATCCAGTGTAAAGGGAGTTTCCTTGGGGTGTGGCCTGTACCACCTTTCATCTTACAAGAGATGAAAGGGAAGTAAGCAGAGAGTTGGGGACCTCATACCACCAAGAAAGAAGCACTGGGAGCAGAGCGCATTCTTTGGACCCGGGGTTCCTGTGCAGAGAAGCTCCTAGTTCGGGGGAAGATTGACGAGAAGGACCTTCCTCCAGATCAGACAGAGAGAGAAAGCCTTCCCCTGGAACTGATGCCCTGAATTTGGACTTCCAGCATACTAGACTGTGAGAGAATAAATTCGTTTGTTAAAGCCATCCGCTTGTGGTATTTCGGTTATAGCAGCACTAGATGACTAAGACAGTCCCTCAAATCCACGTGTGCATGAACCTGTAGACTAATTTATACTGTACGTATTTTTTATGTATGTTTACAGTTTTCAAATTTATGTAGATGCCATCATGATAAAAACAAAAGCTCTCCTGATTAACTGGTAAAAAACCAGTGGCCATTGAGTTGATTCCAACTGATGGTGACCCGATGTATGTCAGAGTAGAATTGTGCTCCATAAGGCTTTCAGTGGCTGATTTTTTGGAAGTAGATCGGCGGCCCTTTCTTCCAAGTTATCTCTGGGTGAATTCAAAGCTCTAGCCTCTCAGTTAGCAGCTGAGTGCACTAACTGTTTGCACCACTCAAGGACTCCAAATTCATGGTAGGCTACTATTATTAACACAGCCGCTACCTGTTTGGAAACCTGATCCAGTTAAACTCCCTTATTTTACAGATGAAACTGAGGCATGGGTGAAGGGAAGATAATTTACCTAGGTCATGCAGAAAGGTAACAGCTGACCTAGAATCTAGCACAGTTAGGTACTATTTTGCTTTTTTGTCTCCTCTGGGATGAGTACAGTGTGAAAATACTTGCAAGTATTTTGATCTTTAGTGCTGTGCTGTACTTTATAGTATTGTCTAATTGATTGTAGTGACCCTTACCAGTATTTATAGTGCTTCTCTTGAGCATCTCAAAATTTTTTAAAATATTTTTTGCCATGTCCCATAAGTAATAGTCCTGTATTACAATCTAGAAATGTGGGACATAATAAAATTGAGCAACTTGCTTCTATCTATGGTAGAGCTGGCCCTGAAACTCTGAACCAGGACGCTATTCATCAGAGTGAACTTGTGAGGATTTCATATTTTAGTCTGTTTTGTGACTGGTGCTTTCAGCTGGGTGCAAGAAAAACTTTTGTTAAATCTGCTAAGTGCCTGGCATTGTGCTAAGTATTTTCACATGTATTGCATATCTCTTAATTAATGAGGCCAAAGTTGCACTTCCAAGGCCCCTCTCAGAAAAAGCTAGTTTCAGTCCGCTCCATAGCCCGTCCATGCAGTCATTTATTGATCCATTCTCCACTGTGGAGCACCTCTGTTTGTCTGGTTTGCAGTATGCCCTCAAGTCACATCCCAGTGGTGGATAAACTTTGACAAATCCACACAAATCCATTCCTCCAAACAAGACCCAGAACTGGCAGCAGTATCAGCTTAGGCTGCACAGGACAACACTTTTTTCTCATCAACACTAGGAATTTGGAGTGATCCTGGAGACTCAGTCAGATGATGTTCGTATTAGCCATTCTCACACACCTTTATGTTTGATCTTCTCAGAAACACTTTAGCGGTTGGATGGATAAAATAAATTATCTCATAAGTTGGGAAACCAAGCTTTGAGGATGCCTGCCTGAGATCACACAATTGATGAGCTCCTTCTCACTCCAAGCGTGTGGCTTTTATAGTGTCTGTGCTGTACTGCAAGGAGCCCTGGTGGCACAGTGGTTAAAGCACTCCGCTGCTAACTGAATGGTCAGCAGTTTGAACTTACCAGCCATGCCACGGGAGAAAGATGTGGCAGTCTGCTTCCATAAAGATTACAGCCTTGGACACCCTATGGGGCAGTTCTACTGTCTTACAGGGTCTGTATGAGTCAAAATTGACTCGACAGCAATGGGTTTGGTTTGGGTTTTGGTATGCCGCACTGCCTGTCTGGTGCACTATCTTAGTTATCTAGTGCTGCTATAACAGAAATACTACAAGTGGATGGCTTTAACACAGAGAAATTTATTTTCTTAGGTTTAGGAGGCTAGAAGTCCAAATTCAGGTTCCTGGCTCTAGGGAAAGGCCTTTCTCTCTGTCGAATCTGGAGGGAGGTCCTTGTCTCTTAGCTTCTGCTCCTGGGCGATCTTCATATAGCTTAGTATCTTTCTTCCCCCATCTCTGCTCTGCTTGCTTGTTTAATCTCCCTCTCTCTCTCTCTCTTTTTTTAAAATATTTTATTGTGTTTTAGGTGAAAGTTTACAGAGCAAATTAGTTTCTCATTTAACAAATTGTACACTGTGTTCCATGACATTGGGTGCAATCCCCACACTGTCAGCACTCTCCCCATTTCCCCTCTGAGTTCCCCGTTTCCTTTTGTCTGGTTTTCCTACCCCTTCCTGCCTTCCCATCTTTACTTTTGGGCATATGTTGCACTTTTGGTTTCGTATAATTGTTTGTTCTGTGGAGCACTTTCTTTTTGGGTATTATTGTTTATTTCATAGGCCTGTCTGTTGCATGGCTGGAAGATAGTTTCTGGGAATGGCTGCAGTTCCAAGTCAGAAGGGTGTTTTACGGCCATAGTCTTGGAGGTTCCTCCAGTCTGTATCAGGCCAGTAAGTCTGGTTTTTTTTTTTACGGATTTGATTTTTTGTTCAACATTTTTCTCCTGCTGTGTCCAGGACCCTCTATTGTGATCCCATTCAGAGTGGTCCATATGTTTAATCTCTTTTATAGCTCAAAAGAGATTGACTCAAGATACACCCTATACTAATCTTTCCTCATTAACATGACAAAGACAACACATTCCTAAATGGGATTATACCCACCGGCATAGAGGTTAGGATTTACAACACATATTTTGGGGGGACATAATCCATAAGATGGAGCACCACTGCTCCTACATGCCTTGCTACCTCCAGATGTCTCCCTGCTTCTCATTTCCTTTCTATGTTTCTGTACTTCCTCTGTCTCCTTTGCAGATGCATCCTCTACTAGATGATCTCTAGATATTGGAGTTCTTCAAGGCTCAGTCTTATACTTGCTTCTCTTCTCACTCTGAGCTTTCTCAGATGACTTCTCTCTCCCCTGTTTCTACACTGATGACTGCACAGAATGGCTCTGAATCGTGGGAATCTTTTCTTAGTACTGTTCCCTGGTTTCCTAACATTCTTGAAGTAAAATGCGGAATTCTTGATTGTCCTACCTACTTCTCCAAACTCGCATCCCATCACTTCTAATATCTATATTGGAATCATGGAGCCCACTTTGATTTTTAACATTTATCAAAGGAATAATATGTTCATGATTTTAAAAACCAAGCACAGTGGAGTTACATTGTCCAAATAGATATACATTTAAGTTACCCATTGACTTTTAGATCCTAATTCCTGCTTTCCTTTGCATAACTCCATAACCTCTTAATTTTCTAAACAAAGCTGCTAACAGATATTAAAGTTAATAAAAACAATATGGATGGAACCTGTATGAGCAAGAATACTTCAGTCTCAGTCTTCAGGTCATATTATACAGAGCCCCTGTTCAGAAAGAGGTTTTGTATTGACTCTTTGTAGAAGCAAAATATGAGTGCTGAGTCTTTGCTGCAGTTTTAGTTCAAGTGGTTGGACTTTCCAGTTTGAATTGCCTTCTTTTCGTAGAAGCAAATTCGAAGGTGTTGTGCATACCTAGGAAGTCCCTTGATTGCCCTGACTTGCTTTGTAGATGCTATTCATTGCGTGTCATCCCCTAGTGGTTACGTAGCTGGTGCTGATACATGTGCTGGTTCTGTGCTGGTGTGAGGCACGGGCACTAAGTACTCTGTGAACATGGAGAAACCTAACACCTTCATGTAGCTCTGGCAACTTTCACATGTATTCATGAGTTTAGCTCTTTCAGCTCAAAGTATTTCATGCACACCATAGATTCATTTATTTTCCTCTCTCCCATCTTGGATCTTTGCTAATACTTAAAATTTACTGATTCCATTATTTTGATAATTAATACTTTATGGTTTTAGAGGTGGATATGTAGCAAAGTGTGATTGAAGGTAGGGATATTTGTCAAACAACCTTAACTTTTCTGACCAAACAATTATATGTTTTCTTATTAATCCTGTTGCACATTTCTTTGCCACCTTAGGAGTGGAGGAGAGGAGAGATTTGAGGTATCTGTATGTAATTGAAGGTCAGTGGAGAAGGTAGCCTTTGCGTTGTTGTTGTGTGCTGTTGAGTCAATTTCAACTTACAACAACCCTGTATGACAGAGTAGAACTGACCCATAGGGTTTCCTAGGCTGTAATCGTTATGAAAGGAGCCCTGGTGGCACAGTGGTTAAGTACTAGGCTGCTAACCAAAAGGTCAGGGGTTCGAACCCACCAGCCGCTCCACAGGAGAAAGATGTGACAATCTGCTTCTGTTAAGATTTACAGCCTTGGCAACTCTGTGGGACATTTCTACTCATATGAATTGGAATCGACTCGATGGCAATGGGTTAATCTTTTTGGGAGCAGATCAACAAGTTTTTTCTCCCATGGAACTGTCAACCTTTTGGTTAGCAGCCGAGCGCTTAACCATTGTAGTTGTAGAGGTTGATAAAGAATTGGGAACCCACTTGCCTTCCTGTATAAGCCATAGTTTGCAATATTAGATGTATCGGTAATAACAGTACATTTTAATCTCCCATTTACCTTATTCTTTTTAATTAAACTTTTTGTTTTGAGATAAGTACATGCAACTGTAATAAATAATACAGAGAGATCCAGTGTACCCTTTCCTCAGTTTTACCCAGTGATGGTGGTTGTTAGTTGCCTTCTAGTCCATTCTGACTGATAGTGACCCTATGTGTGCAGAGTAGAACTACTCCATAGGGTTTTCAAGGCTGTGACTTTCAAAAGCAGATCTCCAGGCCTGTCTCTTGAGGAGCCTCTGGTTAGGTTCGAATTGTCAACCTTTCAGCTAGTAGTCGAGTATCTAACCATTTATGCCATCCAAGGAATCCAGCTTGAAAAACTATATATAGTACAGTATCACAACCAGGATATTGACATTGATATAATCTACCAACCTTATTCAGATTTCGCCAGTTTTACTTGTACTCATTTGTATGTGTATGTGTGTACATGTATTTAGTTCTCTGCAATTTTATCATGTATGTAGGTTCTTTTTAATTAAATTTTTTTTTTTTTCAATTGGCTGAGAACACAAGGTGGGAGGAGAGGTGTGTTATTTCCTGGGTCCCTCTCAAACCCCGCTTGTAAACAACTCAAGCATAATTCCTTCTCTTTCACATAATAGCTGCTTTACTTTGGGCAAGGTACTTTTAAGTCTTGGTTTCCTCATATATAAAATGGGATTAATGGTAGCTACCTACTGCAGAGGGTTACTGTGAGGATTAAAATGAAAAAAAAAAAGTGCTTAATGGGTACTTAGCATAGTTCATGGCATATAAAAGGAGTTCAGTAAATGATCTTCTCATTTTTTTTGAAAAGTGACATTTTTAAACTGAGATTACAAGTAAGAATATTTGGATTTTAAAAAGCTTTTCGCAACAGTATAGCGTCATAGAATTGGAACATCCCTTAAAGAGTCACTTAATAGTCCTAGAACAAGTCCAAGACCTCCGTAAACATTCTTAGGTGGTCCCTCTAAATTATCTTTTCTAAACTAACTATCCTTTAGCCATTTCTCATAACATGTAGCTTTTAGACCCTTTCCCATCTTGGTTTCCCTCTTTTAGACAAGGCCAAATTTGTTGTCGCCCTTAACTGAACACAGAATTTAGAAGTAATTTGGCTAGCGGATCCCAAGGTAGGCCTGTCTTCTCTTCAGCTGAGCTTTTTTGGGAAACCAGATCACCTAGTGATACAAATAGAGCTTGCTCTTTTGCCTTATGTTTATTTTCTAGATGAAAAAATAAGTGCATAGTAGTTCAACACAGCAAACTTATCATGCAGTTAAACCTCCACTCCCTCTTATAACCCCGTTAAAATGATACTAAAAGGGGTTAGAGATAATCAGCAATTGAGAGAGCAAGAGAATGTTGAAGCCAGAAGGTACGTGTGATGGACTTTGTGGGCTAGCAGAACTGAAAGCTAAGTGCCTGCCAGGGGAAGACACTAAGAAGAAAGAGGATTTGTGTTGGAATTAGAGACCTGAAATACTGAAAACAGTAAGATTAGTTGAAAGCCTGTGTGAAAAGGAATTAGATGCCTACACCCTCCCCACCACCACCACTACCACCACTCACTCTCGCAGGAGACAGAAGTTTTAGTCTTGGATATTGAACCAGAGGCTCCAAATTCAGGCATACCAAGCATAGAGTAAGGAACAGAGTGTGAAGCAAAACTCTCTAAGAGTTTTCAGGGAAAGTTCTAAACAATGAATGGTAGGGCCATTCCCCTTCATCTGGTTTCCAGAATATCTTCAGCTGGGCACTGCCATGCAAGAGATCGGAAGATCCTTTTCTGATAAAATTAGCCCCAGAGAAAAAGTTCTAAAGGCCCTACTTTTAGGGGTCTTCAGTAAAATGGCAGATCCTTGCCTGATCACACTAACCTGAAGTACATAAGTTGACAAACAGTCCACACACAGAGAGCGTTCAAACAGCTTTTTAAAGCACCTGACTCTTAAGTGTGAACAGGTAGCCAAGTGTCACCAAACATTTAAAGACAGCCTCTAACATAAAAGGCAGAAGCCAAAACATGGGGAGAAATGAACTCAGGAAAACAGTAAAAGCAGGGAGAAGAAGGGGGGAAAGACTTTTTTTTTTAAACTATGTAATATGTTGGGAGAGATTAAAAAAAATACTGCATTCATGAAAGGTGAACACGATTCTCTTAAAAAGAAAAAGGAAACTTCAGAAAACGAGAAAGACCTCTTGGAAATTAAAAATATGTTAAGCAGTATAAAAAACTACAACACAGAAAGGTTGGAAGATAAAGTTGAAGGAATTTCGTAGAAGGTAGACCAAAAGAAGAAGGTGGGAGATAGGGGAGAACAGATGAGAAAATTAGAAGATCATCCCAAGAAGTCCAATACCTGGCTAATAGAAATTTAGGAAAAGAGAGAATAAACCTGCTGCTATTGGGTCAATTCCGACTCATAGCAACCCCATACAACAGAGTAAAACTGCCCCATAGTGTTCCTAAGGCTGTGAATCTTTACGGAAGCAGACTGCCACATTTTTCTCTCTCAGAGCAGCTGGTGGGTTCAAAACACTGAGCTTTTGGTTAGCAGCCAAGCATTTTAATCAGTATGCCACCAGGCTCCTGAGAGAGAAAATTAAAAAAAAAGAAAACCGTTGCCATTGAGTCGATTCCAACTCATAGCAACCCTATAGGACAGAGTAGAACTGCCCCATAGGATTTCCAAAGAGCAGCTGGTAGATTCAAACTGCCATCCTTTTGGTTAGTACCTGAGCTCTTAACCACTGCACCACCAGCACTCAGGGAGAGAGAATAGAGGGGAGGAAATTATCATGAAAATAGTACGAAAAGGTTTTCCCAAAACTGAAATAATTTTAGAGATTGAAAAGGCACCTGAATGTCCAGCACAATGAATGAAAAAAAACAGTACCAACATAGAGCATTGTGAAATTTCAGAACTCCAAGAATAAAGAGAAAATACTGAGAGGTTCTAGAGAAAATAATGGTCACATACTAATGGTTAGTATTAAAAATTACATTAGATTTCTCAGTAGCAACAAACTAGAAGATAATGGAGCAATACCTTCAAAATTTTGACACACAAAAAAATTCCAACTTCCCAGATAAACTATCATGCAAGTTTGAGGGTAGTAAAGACATTTTCAGACATAGTGTGCATGCACCTGTTCTCAGGAAGCTCTACTAGAAGGCAGTTTTCCACCAGAACAAGGGAATGAATAAAAAAGAGGACTAAATGGGATCCAGTAAACAGGGATTCCAATGTAGATGACATAAAGGGAATTCCCAGAAGGACAAAATTTCAGTAGGGATATCTCAAGAAACAAACAGCTGATAGAGCACCTGACTGAGCATATGAAAAGGAGTTTACACTTCTTTATTGCCTTCCGGGAAAATAAAAATCATACAAAAAAGGCTACAACATAGTCTGGCTATAAATAATACTCACATAGACTTAATAATGCAACTCTTCATATTGATTTAACTAAAAATTGACATAATTATATTGGAAAGATAGAGGAAGTAAGTAGAGTAGTATGGGAAGGGGATGTCAGCACAAAATCTTAATCTTGTATAATAAGAATTAGTAATGTAGTAGTTATCTTTTGTTACATAATAAATTACCCCTAAATTTAGTTGCTTTAAGCATCGTTTATTTATTATCTCACAGTTTCTGTGGGTCAGGGAGTCAGAAGCAGCTTAGCTGGGTGTTTCTGACTCAGGTTTCTCATGAGGTTGCAGTCCAGATGTCTCTTCCTGCTGCTGTCGTTGAAAGGTTTGACTGGGGCTGAAGTATCTGCTTCCAGGGTCAGTTATAATAGTTGTAGGAGGAGGCGTCAGCTCCAGGCCACATGGACCTCTCTTCAGGATGTGATATCGGCCTTTTCCTGCCAGAGCAGGTGGTCCAGGAGAGTGAATAAGAGGACTTTGCAATGCCTTTTATGACCTAGCCTTGGACGTGATATACCATCCCTTCTGCTGTATTCTGTTGGTTAACAGACCAGTCCTGATACGCTGTGGAAGGGGACTACACCTGTTGCTGTTGAGTCAATTCTGACTTATAGCAGCCCTATAGGACGGAGTAGAAGTGCCCCATAGGGTTTCCAAGGCTATAATCTTTATGGGAGCAGACTGCCACATCTTTCTTCCACAGAGCAGCTAGTGGGTTTGAACCACCGACCTATCAGTTAGTAGCCAAGCGCTTAAGCACTGTGCCACGAGTGCTCCTTTGGAGGGGACTATACCCTACTGCCATTGAGTCAGTTCTAACTCATAGTGACCTAATAGGGTTTCTAAGGCTGTAAATCTCAACAGAAGCAGACTGCCACATACGTCTCCTATGGAACTGCTGGTGGTTTCGAACCGCCGACCTTTAGGTTAGCAGTCAATCACTTTAGTCACTGTGCCACCAAGGCTCCTTGGAGGGGATTATACAGTGATGTAAATACCAAGAGGCAGGGATCATTGGGGGTTATCTTGGAGGCTGGCTACCACCGGTAGTGAAAATTCAAAAGACAATATATAGGTATATCATTGAGAAGTGTGGAGATAAACACCAAAAAGAAATGCCTAAGAGTTAAAAGGAGTTGCTCGTGGCAGCAGAATCGGGTGTGATAGGGAACCAGAGACTGCTGGTTTTCATCATAAGCCTTATTAGAACAACTTTAAGAACTATGTAAATGTATTCTATTGATTTTTTTAAAAAAATTATGGAAAACCCCCAAAATACACAGCCATTTAATGTCTCCAACTTCTGGAGTAGAGCAACACCTGGACTATAAGAGGAACTAAAAGAATCTGAATCTGATAAGGATTTCTTGGCATTTGGAAGATAGTGTATAAGTACATGTGTGTGATCTTGAAGGACTGTTTACAGATAATAAACCTGAAATTCAGGTTTATGAAAAAGAGGACACAGTGAGAGAACCTGAGCTAGAATCCTTGAATAAATGTGACATGAAGAAACAAACACCACGTAGTGAGATACCCTGGCATTTCACTAATATGGAACCTGGAGGGAGGAGAGAAAAATTATCATTTAGCTCTTTCTGAGGAGTGGAAAAGTTCTTAAGTGGAAATGTTTATGTAGCTTGGAGCTATAAATGGCAGTGCTTTTTAAAGGGAAAATCCTCTGACAGATAGTTAGAAAACACTTTATAGAACTCCTCAGCCAAAGGGTGTGACTATGAGGGTTTGCTAGAAATAGAAGAGAGAGTCTGCCTGTGCCCCTGCAAGAGCCATGGACCTGAGCCCTGCAGGCCATGCGAGCACCCGCCAGGGCTGCTGCAGGGCACTTTTCCCGGGAGGAGCTCTGGGCCTCTTGTTGTCTACCACAGCCCTCATCATGCCCAAGGACCCCTCAGCATTCCACCCCTTGATGCCTATTCTGTCCTCGATGCCTGAGCATGCCCCTTCTTCAAGTCTGGTCTCATTTCTCCTCATCTCTTTCTGCCACTAGGTATTTACTCTTCTTGAGGAATGTACTGTTAGGAGCTCCATCCAGGGTTCTTGGACGGATTTTTTGCCCATGCCATATGCCTTCTAATAAAACCGGGGTTGGGATATTGTTAAAGAAATCAGGTATTTGAGCTGGTTGGGGAGTTGGGAGGGATGCAGTAGAGACTGCCATATAAGTAAAAACTGCCACGTGAAGCATTCAGGCTTACATTTTTAAATCGTTTTAATACCCCATTCTTATGCTGTGCCTGAGTATATTGAATTTGAAGTAATTCACTGTCACCATGATGAGCCTCGGCTCTCCTGCACTGGATGCCTCTGGTGCCATTACAGTGGGCAGAGGGGTAAACTGTGGAAGGGGCAGGTTGGATTTTGGTTATTTGCAATCCTCAGTGTCTCTTTTTATTTTACTTTACCCACAGATTGGGGACCACAAATTCAGTGCTCACCGGATCGTCTTAGCAGCCTCGATCCCATACTTCCACGCTATGTTTACAAATGACATGATGGAGTGCAAGCAGGATGAGATTGTAATGCAAGGAATGGACCCAAGGTACTAAATCCTCCCATTAGGTTTCACAGGCTGCTTTCCCAGCACAGCCTCAGCTTGGTGCTTGTTGCCATTTGAGGACTCACAGCAGGACACAGTGCCTAGCACAGTGCCATATACATAGTAAGTGATATGTAGACAAGTTAGAACCTTCGCCAGAGGCCTGAGACAGGGTTAAAATGAAGGGAATTTTGATGCTGTTTTTACTCTGCTACTGGAGTAACACTTGTAATGAGAACTGGGATCTGAGATGCTTTTTAAACTGGATGCTGGGTACAAAAAAACCAAACCCATTGCCGTTGAGTCGATTCCAACTCATAGGGACTCTATAGGACAGAATAGAACTGCCCCATAGTTTCCAAGGAGCAGCTGGTGGATTTGAACTGCAGACCTTTTGGCTAGCAGCTGTGCTTTTAACCACTACACCACCAGGGCTCCAGTGCTGGATACAAGGTGATATATTATTTTCTGTGCTAGACATTTTCGCTGGCAAAATAGTTCACAAGTATCTTCATTTGCTACCCTCTCAACTTTCTACAGTGGTTGAAATGTTCTATTTTGCACCGCCCAAAATGGTAGCTAGTAGCTACATGTGGCTGTTGAGCATTTGAAATATGACTGGTGGGGCTGAGGAGCTGAATTTTAAATTTTATTTAATTTAAATTTAATTTGAAATAGCCACATGTGGTTGGTGGCTACTGTATTATACCACACTGTCTAGAAGATGGTGGATATCATGTTTGTTTTATGAGTCAGAAAATTAAAGCCCAAGAAGGTCAAGCCCAAGTTTATCCCTTAGTCAGTAACTTGTCATTTGTTGCTTAACTTCTTAATCTGATAGTGGTAGAAACTGAGGGGGAAGGAGCTAGGAGACTGTACAGCACACTCTGAATGCTTGAAGGTGATCTGCCCCAATATGTGGAGAGAAGGAATTATATATCCATCATAAGACAGAAATCTCCGGTAGTTATAAAGAAAGATACAGAAGTGAGTCTGGCGGTTGTGAACTCTTCTTCTCTGAGGTTCTGTATCAGAAGGAGCTGTGCTATCTTAGTTATCTAGTGTTGCTGTAACAGAAATACCACAAGGTGGCTTTTAAAAATAGAAATTTATTTTCTCACAGTTTGGGAGGCTAGAAGTCTGAATTTAAGGTGCTAGCTCTAGGGGAAGGCTTTCTCTCTCTGTTGGCTCTGGAGGAAGGGCCCGTCTCTTTGAGCTTCTGCTCCTGGGCAACCTTCATGTGTCTTGGCACCTCTCTTCCCATCCCTTCTTCTCTCACTCGCTTGTTTAATCTCTTTTATATCTCAAAAGAGATTGACTTAAGACACACCTTTCACTAATCCTGTCTCATTAACACAGCAAAGACAAACCATTCCCAAATGGGATTATAACCACAGGCATAAAGAGAGTTTAGGATTTACAACACATATTTTTAGGGGACACAATTCAACCCATAATACGTGCTAATGACCATGCACACTCCAGGTGCTTCATTTAACAGAGATTGAGCACTTCTAATGTGCACTGTGCTAGGCACTGTTGTATAGCAGTGAGCAGGCAGAAGGCAGTGCTTCTGTAAAGGACAACTATGGTAACTACCATAGCATAGACAATCCTGCAACAATAGAATCAACAAACAGTAATCTATGAATTGATACATAGATATGCAGAGAGGTGGGGGGAGGGGTGGTGAGGGCACACACCCACCAGCAGATACAGGTTCGAAGGTGGAAATTCCTAAATACATGACTAGGTGCTTCTCATATATTAATATAGACAGTAGAGCATACAAGTGGCACAGTCAGGGAAACCTCTTAGACATAACTAAACACCTCATGGGATGAAGTTCCCAGGCTCAAAGGCAAAGGACCATGGACTTGGGGGACATCTACATCAATTGGCACAACATAGTTCTTAAAGACAATGTTCTGCATCCTACTTTGGTGAGTAGTGCCTGGGGTCTTAAAAGCTTGCAAGTGGCCATCTAAGATACAACTATCATCAGTCTCTTCTAGTCTGGAGCAAAGGAGAGGGAAAAATACTAAAGACCCAAGGGAGCAGTTAGTCCAAAGGACTAATGGACCATATGCACCACAGCCTACATAACCCGGAGACCAGAAGAATTAGATGGTACCCAGCCACCACTACCAATTGCTTTGACTGAGATTACAATAGACGGTCTCAGACAGTGCAAGAGAAAAATGTAGAACAAATGATCAAATTCCTTAAAAAGACCAGACTTACTGGTCTGACAGAGACTGGATGAACCCCCAAGACTATGGCCCTTGGACACCCTTGTAACTCACACTTAAAGCCACTCCCAAAGTTCACCTTTCAGCCAAAGATTAGGCAGGCCTATAAGACAAACAGTAACACGTGAGGAATGTACTTCTTAGCTCAATCAGGTGTACGAGATCAAATGTGCAACACCTGCCCAGGAGCATAGACAAGTGGGCGAGAGGGGACAGGAAAACTAGATGAATGGACACGGTGAACCTAGGGTGGAAAAGGAGAGGGGGAGAGTGCTGACACAGTGCAGGACTGTAGCCAATGCCATGAAACAATTTCTGTATAAATTTTTGAATGAGGAACTAATTTGCTTTGTCACCTAAATCACAATTTAAAAATAAATAAAATCATTTTGATGGGGAAAAAAAGCAGTGCTTCGCCTTGTGCCGGCATTCCAGTGGTGGGGATCCAGCAATAAACACACACGTGTGTGTATGGCTAGGAGTGAAAGTGATGCAAGAAAAGTAAAGCAAAGGCTAGTGAATGATGGTGGGGCTCTGTGCTATTTCAGGGTGATCAGGGAAGCCCCCTCTGGTGAGGTGACATTTGAGCCTAGACTTTAACTGAAGTGAGGGAGTGAGCCACTTGGGGGAAGAGCCCTGCAAACAGGGGGCAGCCAGTGCAAAGGCCCTGAGGTGAGAGTGTGTTCAGCACGTTGGCATAGAGTGAGGGAGAGAAAGAGATGAAGATGATGAGGCTGGAGTGACCACATGCAGCCTCATAGAAGGGATTTACATTTTATGCTGAGTGTGAATTGGAAGCCTGAAAAAATGCTAGAAGTCTCATTCTGGAAATTTATCCCAAAGAAATAACAATCCAAAAACATTATTTATAATGGCACTAAGATGGTAATAGCTGTTGTGCCTACTAGTAAAGGAAATAAGTTACACCATGTTTACATGTTGAAATATTATATAGCAGCCACTAAAAATGATAAACCTGAAGACATTGTAGAAACATGGAAAAAGACTAGATAGTATTGTATGATTATATCTGTACAGGTTATGTGTGCAGGCGAATGGACTGAAAGGGAACCTAGAAAAATGACCACCATTTTAGTTAGTTATCAAGTAGTTAGTTTGTGGGAGATGGCTTTTTCTTTTTAGAATCTCTTGTAGTAAAATTATTTGGGCAGTAAGGATATCTTAAGAAGTAGAATGAGTCTTTGGCTGTGATGAAGTGGTTATTCTATTCAGGTAGACTCTCAAACGGCAGGGGCTAAATGGTTTTTAAAGTGAGGCCCATCTATTCCCCAGGCAGTAGTGTCAGCTCAGTTAGGGTCTGGGTCTACTGTGGGCAAAGACCTATCTCTGAAGAACATCTCACGCTTTCCCTCTTTCCTCTAGTGCCCTGGAGGCTCTGATCAACTTTGCCTATAACGGCCACCTTGCCATTGACCAGCAAAATGTCCAGTCATTGCTCATGGGGGCGAGCTTCCTGCAGCTGCAGAGCATCAAAGACGCCTGCTGCACATTCCTGAGAGAACGGTGAGGCGATGTGGGGGCCCTGGCCCATGGCAGGGAACGTGACCATTTCATTCCTGGAATCCCCTGCCAAAGTTTGCTAAGTCCTTGGGCATATAGATTTTATGAAAGGAGTGAACTGAGAAGGTTACTCTGCAGAGATGACATTTCTTAAAATCAGTATCAAACAGTGCCCACTTTTTGGCTTGAACCTTTGTAGAGTATGATTTACATATAGTCCTGTGTACTCTCTCCCTTGGCCCGACAATGTACGTCTTCCTCTGGTCCTCTCTCTCCAGCCTCATCAGCCACTAATTTAGCTCACTGTTCTCACCAAACCAGTTTATTCAGTGCTCCCTAACTGTTCCACAGCTATCTCCGTCTTTGTTTAGAACCTTCACCCTCATTGAAGTTCTTGACCTTCTTTTTTACCTCAGTTCTTTAAGAGCCAACTCAGATTTCACCTCCTAGAAATCTCTATTCCCCTCACTTCCCTGGGAGCAATCCTTGTAAGCTCTTCAGGGGTAGGAACCAAATAAAACCTATTGCCGTTGAGTCGATTACGACTCATAGCGGCCTTATAGGACAAAGTAGAACTGCCCCATAGGGTTTCCAAGGCTGTAATGTTTACAGAAGCATACTGCTACATCTTTCTCCCATGGAGTGGCTGGTGGTTTACACCTTGTGCTTTGCAGCCAATCGTTTAACCAGTGGGCCACCAGGGCTCCTTATACGACCAAATACCCCCACGTATTGGGAGTGTGGTAAGTTCTTCTGTGACCTTTTGGTAACTTGCGCAATCAAGAAGGCTCTTCTTCCTCCTCAAGAGGCAGAGCCCTTAGTCATAAGGTAGAGGCCTTTTAACCACTAGAGTCTTGCAGGGGTGAAGGTTAGTGCTGGGTCAAACGCAGGCAAAGAGGAACAAGAACAGGACCTCTACCTCCACAGCACGCTTCCAGGGCCAGCCTCCACCTGAGCCTACTCTGATCAACTGGTCCCTGACCTGACAACCAGCATTCCTCCCACCTCAGATCTGCCATCCTAAACCTCATCCCCTCTAGAGCTGACCCCCCGCCCCAAACCCTGCCATTAGTCTCACTCCCCAAGCAGCGCTGTGAGCCCTGCCTGCTGTCCACACCTGCCCTCATGGTGCTCCTGTGCATTGCTGAGCACAGCCATGTGTGCAGCCAATCAAAATGACTAAGGTAATGATGGCTAGAATGCAGGGAACACTCGTCTGCTGGGTGCTAGCTGAGTGATTTTTGGTGTGGTAGGTGGTATTATTCCCGGTTTTACAGATAGAGACTACATGGTGAGAGTAAGGCCTCAGAACTAAACTATGTTCCTGCCCCAGGATGCCTTTGGGAATGGGCTGAGGGATGCATGTGGGCATGTGTGTGAGCACACACTGCCTTTCCTACTCATTTGTGAGCGTCTGAAGGACCCAGACTGGACCTTGTTCTTGTCTGTGTCCCCACAGAGCCTAGAGAAGGGCCTTCTGATGAAGTAACTAAAACTAAACCAAACCAGTTGCCATCGAGTCCATTCTGATGACCCCATGTGTGTCAGAGTAGAACTGTGCTCAGTAGGATTTTCAATGGCTGATTTTTTTGGAAGTAGGTCACCAGGCCTTTCTTCTGAGATTCCTCTGGGTGAACTCCACTGCAAACCTTTTGGTTAACAGCGAAGTACATTTACTTTTTGTGCCACCCCCCTTCCTGTGTGTCCTTGAAGATGAGCATGTGGACCCTTCAGTTTCAAGATTTGATAGCTAAAGGTTTGATTGTGGATGACTTGAGGAAAATTATTCTCAGGAACTAAAGCAGTGGTGGGAAAGACAGGACATAACAGAGTACAGAGAAGGTGCAAAGGCATCAGCATTCTTAGAGCAGTTATTTCTTAGGCCACTCTGCCCATTAGATCTTCAGCTTGCTGTTTTTTTTTTCCAACCTGAGGCTGGTGTTACTTTTTCCTTATGGCCCTTTTCCCAGCGTTTGGCTACGTGGCCTCCTTGTTTTAGGAGGGCTCTGGTGCTGTGTATTTTCCAAAACTTTTCTGTCAGACCTAGGTTGGAACATCAAACAGGTCAATGAACCAAGCCAATAATTTATTTAATTCAAGTCACTGCTTCCTGCCTCTGATTAGTTAGATGAACTTGGATAAAGTTTGTATCTTATGCAATGTACTTGCTTACAAAGCGTGTTCTGCAATGCTTATGTTTTCTTGGCATTTGGAAATTCATGTAGGTTTGCAAAATCACGAACAGGGCAAGTTTAGACTAGAGACTAGGATGAAACATCAGTTTTATAGAATTTAGACTAGTCATAAAGCCAGGCTCCTTAAATGCTCTGCCCTTCAGTCCTTGACTGCTCTACTGCTTCTAAGTTTGCACCTTAAATCCTTTGGCTCTGGGGGACAATGGTGAATATTGCTTAGTAAGTATAAGTCTATGCCTGTAACCTTAAATCAACATGGAGAAAAAAGAGAAAAAGCATTCTAATGAAGAAAAGTAAACGTGGGCAATTTCTAATCTGATAAATAGTATCTCCTGCCACAGGTTATCAGTCACAAAATCAAAATAAAAGGCTCATCCTGCCAGGGTCTGCTGCTGTCACCGAGATTTCAGAACCACACTGGGCTCATTTGGAATTTTCTCAGATGCAACAGGAGTGAGAAAAATAACAACAGTAATGAAAATAAAAACAGCAGCTAGCATCATACTAGGCACCATGCTGAGTGCTTTCACCTGCTTTCTTACGTAATCATGGCCCCCACCCTAGGAGGTGAGTTGTCGTCATCTTTTTATAGACGAGGAAACTGCTGACACTTGGGGAACCTAAGGAGTCCACCCAACGTTGCCCAGTGAGTGGCAGGGCCGGGATTTGCCCCAGGTTTTCTTGGCCCCAGTGAATGTATGTCTGCATTGGTTCCATGGGAACATGTATAAAAGGCTTGGGTTCAATCTCGGCAGCATCACTCACTTGTAGAGGGACTGTGAGGAAATGTTTTAGTTTCTCTGAGCCTGTTTTCCACCTATAAAATGACAACAATTACTACTTCGCAGTGTTGTTAAAATGACTTGGGAGAATGTACGTAAAAGGCTAGCAAAGTACTTGACTCATTTATGACTCCAGTGCCTCCTTGGTGACCAGTGGTGGTGTAGTGTCTCAAACGCTCAGCCAAGCACTGGCTGAAGGAAAGCCAGCAGGTTCTCCAGCACGTGTTCTCCTGGTCTTCTCTCCTTACGATAGCCACTTCAGAGCATTTCCCAGAGAGCTTATTCCTCCCAGACTCATAGAGAACTAGGCCCAAGAGGCAGGGACCTTTGAGTATAATCTGTTTTAGTTTTATACCTGTAGAAATTGAGGCCCAGAGTCACACGCCTGATGTCACCCATGGAGTTTCTTACAAAACTGAGGACAAACTCTGTTTTCATTCTGTGGCTCCACCCAGAACCAAGAGAATGAGCAAAGATAGTATTTTTTTTCCTCCCTCTAAATGCTTTTCTTTTCACCTTATGCCAAAAGTCTCCACCCCAAGAACTGTCTGGGTGTGCGCCAGTTTGCCGAGACAATGATGTGCGCCGTGCTGTACGATGCAGCTAACAGCTTCATCCACCAGCACTTTGTGGAGGTGTCCGTGTCAGAAGAGTTCCTGGCCCTGCCCTTGGAGGATGTGCTTGAGCTGGTGTCTCGGGATGAGCTGAATGTCAAATCAGAGGAGCAGGTGTGTAGAGCACAGTCTTGGCTGGGATGTGACGAATGAAATGCTGCTCTTTTTCTCATCTGTTTTGTAATAATCCTTTTTGCAAAGATCATGATGTGTATGCAGCTGTGTATCATGGAGTTTGTTTTGTTGTATCGTACGCATTTTTTCATGAAAACGTTGTATAATTTTAGTGTCTAAATAAGATTCCATTGATTTTTATCAACCCTAATTTCCTGATTCTTGGATGCTTGGGTTATTTCTAATACTACTATTAGAAATATTCTGCTGTGAACTGGAAATAGCAAGTAAAGATAACGTTTTGAAAGAGCCTTGTTTTAAAGAAGAGCAGAGCATGGGGCAGTTGCTTGAGGGGAAAGTGAAGTCAAGAGGGTTTTCTTTTTTCTTTTTTTTTTTTAAGGTGGGAGAAATTATAGTATGTTTGACTGCTAATGGGAATTTTCCAGAAGAGAGGGAAGAATTGGTAATGCAGGAGAAAAGAGGGAATAGTTGCTGAAATGATGTCCTGGAATGAGTGAGAAGAGGCAGGGTCTAGGGCCCAGGGGTGTGTGTCTTTGATAGGAACCCAGACTGTTCATCCACCACAGCATCAGGAGGGAGAGCCGAGTGCACACACCCAGGTGAGCAGGGAGTGGAGGGGTGCTGGTAGGTGCTTATGTAGGTGTTTACTCACACTCTCTTCTGATTTGTTTCTGTTTTCTCAGCTGAGAGTGAGGATGAGGGAGAAGTGTTAGAAATTTGAGGAGAGATGAAAAGGTGTGAAGTCATCCTTTAGGAGAAAACCAAAGCAAAACCTGTTGCTGTTGAGCCAATTCCAATTCATAGCGACCCTATAGGACAGAGTAGAGGGGGAGAGTAAATAGACGATGCTAGGGACATAGAGGGGGCTTGATAGGAAGCAGAGCTTACCTGAGATGAGTAGTCGCGAGTTTAAAGTAAACTGGTCAGCTCTGTTGTGTGTTCCTGTCAGCCATATTCAGCTCTACTGTTGCAGGTACAGAGTAGGGAGTGACTTGAATTTAAAGAGCTAAACTTCACCAGGCTAGAGATTTTTTTCCAGGCGCATGTGATTGAGGGAAAGGGGAGCATTTTATTGAGATGCAGACAGGAATAAGAAACCACTGATGGGTTTTCATTAGGATGTGATCATGAAAACTGGAAAGCTGCTACAGCAACCTCAGCTAATTTCAAGAGACTGGACCAAACGGAGTAGCTGGGGAAGTGGAGAGAAAGCAGTGGATTCAGGGATCAAGTAGGAGGAAAGATGGATGGGCCCAAGGGACTGCCTCAGTGTAGAAGTGGGGGTTTGAGATGAGGGAGTGCAGGGTATGGTCTCTGGTTGGGAGGAGTTGCTACAGTCAGCCAGAGCTTCACCTCTGTCTTGGCAGGTCTTTGAAGCTGCACTGGCCTGGATCAGATATGACCGGGAGCAGAGGGGGGCCTGCCTGCCTGAGCTGCTGTCCAATATCCGTCTGCCTCTCTGCCGACCCCAGTTCCTGTCGGACCGAGTGCAGCAGGATGACCTGGTGCGTTGCTGCCACAAGTGCAGGTGAGCAAGGGTGGACCTGCACAGCGTGCTGCCAAGAGCTGGGCAGAGAAAAGAACTGGGCAGTTCGGCCACTTCTGCTCCAGCTCAGCGGGGGAAGGACTTGGAGTAGTCAGTGTAATTCATGGCACAAGGACTGCCCTCTATCTAGAACATGGAAGAGGAAGTGTTCAGAGCCACATCTTGTACCTTAGGCAGAGAAGTGTGCCATATAGGAGCATCAAGGCAGAAGAGGATCCCCCCTCCCCAACCAAGTTTGAGGATTTTCTAGCATCTTCATCCATTGAGCTGTTTATGAAGCTCCAAGCCAATACATTCTGCCTGCCCGGACCCTGTCCACACCAGGAGCTGACTTGGTGGTACAAATATGACTTCCTGGGGCTTCTTCCCCTCCTCAGTAAATATTAGTCAGTAGCCTGGTCTCAGGTGGGTCCAGGGCTCTGCATCCACGGTGATGGGCAGGAGGGAAGACATGTTTACCAGCACGTTAGCCTTTAACCAGAGTAGATCAATGAGAACATGGCAGAGCAGACCTACCAAGACAGTTCAGAAGATGGTGGCTCTGTAGGAGGATTGTCAAATAAGTAGATCAGCAGAGAAAAATGTTCATCCTCCTTCACATTGCTTATCATATTCACAGCAATGAAATATTTTTTTCTCCTTTGCTGGCAAAATTTTACACATATTTGGATATCTTCTTCATTTTCCCAACTCTAGCAGTATTCAGATGGCACAGAACTGGGCAGTGTTCCATTCTGTTGTACATGGGGTCGCTGCGAGTCGGAATTGACTCGCCAGCACCTAACGACAACAGCAACAAAGGAGTGCGAAGGTCTGTGTCAGGAAGGGGCAGTGGAGGTGTGGCTGAAGGTGGCTGGGGCCCTGTGATGAGCAGTCTTGAGGACACCGTAGAAGAGTTTGAACTTTATTCTGTAGCCAGTGGATTGCTATCAAAGGTTCTTCAGCAGGGCGCAACATGGTGCGTATAGAAAGACAACTCCGATGGTGGCCGTGGAGGGAGGGGAGGTAGCTGGAGGCAGGGACTCCGTGAGGAACTGTTGACTGCTGCTGCCACTGTCCGGGGGTGAAATGGTTAATGGTAAGGTCACAAGGTATGAGCTATGGTGCAGTCAGAGGGAGAAGGAAGGGCTGGATCTGAGTGGAGACAGGATGCAGGCTGCTTGACGAAATTCCCCGAAGCCAGCCATTTTAGCCACCACCCTGTTTTTCTCATGTCTGGTATGTGCCTGTTCGAGGATAGTCGTTTTGATTCCACCAGCCAAGGTGGAATCTGCTTGTCTTGCCCTCCACTTTTGAGCATGCCTCAGCAGCCGTCTGTGGCTTCCCCAGAACTCACCTGAGTTCTTTGAAACCAAACCTTCCAGAAAGCTTCTCCTTCCAGGATTCTCCTGCAGTTGGGGAGTGGGGAGCCAGCCTTGGACAGTGCAAATGTGGGCCACATGGGAAGGATACTTGCCATCCTCGCATCTTGCACCTCATTCCAGGGACCTGGTAGATGAAGCAAAGGACTATCACCTCATGTCAGAGCGCCGGCCCCACCTGCCAGCTTTCAGAACTCGACCCCGATGCTGTACGTCCATGGCTGGGCTTATCTACGCTGTGGGCGGCCTCAACTCAGCAGGTATCTTGCAGCTCCCCTTTGCAGAGCCCTGGCTTGGACTTGGTGGATGAAGGGACACCAAACAACCTAGCCTAGCCCTTCTGGTTCCTCTCCTTGGTGTTGTCATCACCCTTGCCCCTTTTGATTTTATGTGATTGTTCTGCAGTTATAGCATATCAGGTATTAATACCATTGATTTAGAATATCAGTGCTAAAGGCTGTCGGCTTTTAGAGATCCCTTACTTTACAGATGGGGAGATTGAGGCCCAGAGAACTTTCCCCATGTTCACACAAATTGTTTTGGCAGAGTAAGGACTAGAACTTGGGTGTCCTGGTGCCTGAGCCAGCCCGCTTTCCCTAACATCACACTAGCTCGTGGCATTCACTCCACTCTGGGTGGGACACAGTTGGAGACCCAGTTTCCTTACCAGGCCAGACACAGTTGGTTATATGACTCTTGAGTTAGACTGTGAGAATGTCACCATTAGAAGAAGGATTCTCCAAATACACAGAACCTTCCACTGTCAACAGTACTTTTCACTCACCTCCTCTCCTGTGACACACAGATGCTTCACAATCCGTGTGTAATTGGCAGCCCTTGTATCATACAGGCAGGTTTTCAGGAAAGCTCCCTGGGGTCCCCTCCCCTCCTCCCTGTCCCAGGGCAGTAGAGGCTTAGTAGAGAGGGCAGTGTGGGCATCTGAATCTTCAATTCGTTGACATAAGGAGTTGCTGTTTGTGATGTCCATCCAGTGTCCATCTAGGTTTGTATAGAGGTGAGGGAGCTGGTGAACGGTCCTGGGCAGTTTTGCTTTCAACTGAAGGTATGTAGGGAGGGTAATGTGGGGCAGTGGAATACTGGACCAGGAATAAAGCAAGGTGGGTTCTGATCTCTGCTACTTGTTAACCTTATGACCTGGAAAAGGTCAGTCCTCAGCTAAAGTTGAGGCAGGTGCTGATACGTGTCCCAAAGCAGAGTAAAACAAGGAGGCAGTTATCTCATTTGATCTCCCCCCCCCCAAAAAAAAAAAAAAAAAGATGAAAAAAGAAGGGCTGCAATGATCATTTTCCCTTGCTGTGACAACTGCTATTTATTGAGCACTCAGTGTATTTCACGCTCCTGGGTGGTGCAGATGGTTTGCGCTTATCTACTAACCTAAAGCTTGGTGGTTCAAACCCACCCCACCTGGCGATCTGCTTCCATAAAGATTACAGCCAGGGAAACCCTATGGAGCCCAGTTCTACTCTGTAACACGTGGGGTTGCCATGAATCAGAATAGATTCAACTGCAACAGGTTTGGTTTAGTATATTTCAGAACCACGCTAGATGCTTTACTTACGTCATTTAATCCTCAGAAGAGCTCTGCAGTAGAGATTATCTCCATTTCACACTCGAGAACAGAGGATCGAGGACACCTGCTAATAAATGAGAGTGGGCAGCGGCATCTGTGCTGTTCCCTCTGGGCATGCCTCCTGCATGGGGGGAAACAGTGTGTTGACTTGCATTCATCTTGGCTCAAAGATAGAGAACTTGAGTGTAACTGAGAACTGCCCTCTTTAGAAAGTACTATCTGCTGTCTGATTCTGATTTTCCATAAGGAATTGGGTTTAGGGTTATCATGACTAAAATTTCTTAATGGGTCCTTTTGTTTTGACTGATTCTGTGGGAAGAGCTGATAGAGTCAAGTCAAATGTTCCCAATAATCAGTGCCCAATAACTGCGATCCAAACATGTGGCCTCCTGGGTTTTAATTTGAGTAGCAAATTTTTATGCAGGTGATTCCCTGAATGTGGTGGAAGTGTTCGACCCCATCGCCAATCGCTGGGACAAGTGCCATCCCATGACCACAGCCCGCAGCCGCGTGGGCGTGGCCGTGGTGAACGGGCTTCTCTACGCCATCGGGGGATACGACGGCCAGCTACGGCTGAGCACCGTCGAGGTCTACAACCCAGAGACGGACAGCTGGACCAGAGTGGGGAGCATGAACAGCAAGAGAAGGTATTCTGGAAGCCATTTGTGCAGCCCGGACATATACACTGAGCCTCTGGGGAGCACCGTGCTAGACGAGCAGGGCACATAACAAAGTAAAACCCAGGCTTTGGCCTGGGAATTTCCTGCAGCCAGGCCAGCCACTGCCGGCACCTCCTGGGAGCAAGCCCCCATCTGCCTGAAAGAAAAATACCTGCCTTGCCCTCTGAGGAACTTGGGGAGACGAGATGTGGAAGTTGTATTGTTACATAAGTGCCAGATAAGGACTGAAAATAAGTGTTATGGAAGATTTGAGGAGGAAAACAGGGCTAGAATGTCTGGAAGATTTCAGAGAAGAGGTGGGGTTAAAGTTGAAATGTGAAGAATAAGGAGGATTTAACTTTATTAGAGATGAAAGGAAATCCAAGATTTTTTTCTATATACTTCCCCCTGGGCCCCTGCCACATGTGTGCCTTCACTACCCGGGGATTATGTGAACCAAAGCAATGTTCTTTACTTCAGGGTCAGCACACATGCCCCCAGGCCTGGAGCACATAGGTATTTGCAGGGCAGACTAAGTTTATGCATCACTCAATACATGTCAGCTGCTTATTTCCTCCACCACTTGCCCACTCCCATTTCCTGTATAAGAAGTGGGATTAGAGGACATCCAAACAGTGCCTCCATTTAGCCTTCTGAGTGCCAAAGTGACAGGCAGCATCTTTCCTTATGTTATACGTGTGGTTGAATAATTACGTGCTTGGGCGGAGTGAGCTTTGAAGGACTCAGGGGTTTTAACTGACAAGTTCTGTGGTTCCTCTGCCCTCAGCAAGCCTGTGCCAGATCAGGGGTTTCAAGTGGCACTCTTTTCAGAGGACTGACATAGGAGCAAAGCAATCCAAGGCCCCCTGCCAATCTAACCAGAAGCTCTGCATTTAGCTCTTTTGTGTATTAAGTTTCCTTGACGTGTGCCCAACTTCAGAGGAAAAAAAGTTATGTGAATTTTAGAAAAGGAGGGAGGGTTTGAAAACCACCAGACCAGATGGTCTCTAAGGGCCTTTCTGCTTTGAATTCTGTGATCTCAACACTCATCTCTTTGCCTGACCATGCTTCATGTCCTCTATTTGTAAGATCAGGTGACTGCTCATGGTGGTGAGAAAAAGTTAGTGTGAAAGTCCTTTGCCACATACAAGTGTAATGACGATGACACACATTTTCCATACTCAGCAATGTTAGTATGTGGTCATGGGCGGGAAGAATCTGCTGTTGTACCAATAAGACCAGATTGACAAAGTGGGTTCTGTTCTGGAAGAAAAAAATTATGTATGTATAGAACCTGCTTCTCCCATGTGCTAACACTCTTGTGGTTCTTTCCTCCCACCACCCCCACCTTGGTGCTTCCTCCTTCCTGTTCATTGGATGCTTTGCAGCTTTCTGTGGTGGTAAATTTTGGTGGCATTGCTTCATATCCCCAACCCTGAGTGGCTTTATTCCTTTGACGGCAATCAGTTGTCCTTCCCTGTGTGTCTGCTCTAGGCCACTTGCTCACCTTGATGTCCCTGGGTTTGGAGTGTTGTCTGGGAGGAGCGTCCTCTGGGTATTCCTTTCCCTCGCTGTGGTTAATGCCGTGTTATTAGTAGCGTGAGCCCTGCTCCATTTAACCCCCTGTAAATATAGGCTACCTTAGAATGTTCTTAGTCATTTCTTTCCTAACACCCCACATAGCTGTCCTTCCTGACAGTTGGTGACAAACTCCTTCCTGCTGTCTCTTTCTTTCCCCTCTCCTCCAGTCTCCCAGACCACTTCCAAGAAGCTCTCTCACACTGAACTCTTCCAGCCCACACTGATCACTGTCCCCTTATCTCTTCACACTTTTCTTTACCACTTACTTGACAGTTAGTGTCATACAGTTTTGTGGCACCTCTTAATTCTCTCTCATAATATTGTCAAAGTCCTATATTTTTCCTTAATTTTTATATGTTTGTCTTGTGTCTATGTCCAGAAGGATAGTGAATTCATGATCTTCCCACAGTCCTTGCCTAAGACAAGCCCCCCACCCCACCCTTTCAGGCTGGTTCAGGGGTCCATTACCATGTCTTTCAAAGGGACATTGTACAGACCAGACGAGATCATGTGTGGAGGCACTTTGAAAACTGCACATTGACTTGAAAGGTAGCAGTTAGCCTGATAAATATATTTTTCTTCGGCTTGTTCCACACCCAGATTCATTTTTAATCTTCTCCAGCATCAAGTTTGGAAACAGTGAATCAGGCAGCTTGGGATTTGTTTTTAACTTCTCCCAAGGCACTGAGTAGAACAGAAGATTACCTAATTCCCCCAGGGCCAGGCCCCTGGGTCTTTGATATCAGAAGAGCCCGGCATGGTGAACAGCAGGGGAGCCGGGCTCCTCTCTGAGCAGCCTCGTCTGTACAGTGGTGATGATCGTACTTCCTTCTTACAGGGTGTGGTGCAGGTTGCAAATGGCACGTGTGGAGCACCTGACACATGTAGTAAATGCACAATACGTAGGAGCTGTGGCATCACTTGCTAAGACAAATTAAGGGACCATGCAGGGCCATGTGTGTAATGAAAAGGCATCTGTCAAACTTGATGGTAAATTGAATGGTTAAATCAGGAGGTAGTGCAACAAACATGTATGGAAGGCCAAAGCTGCACTAAGCACCTCCAGGGTTCACAGATGAGGAGTCTTCCCTGCCTTCTAGGAGGCCTCCACCTGTTGAGAGGTGGCAGACAGATTCTGAGACCCCGTGGTGCCAGAGTGTAAGCACCTTGTGGGCAGGAACATTGAATTGCTCACCACTCGAAACCTGTGCCTTCGACGGCGCACCTTGCAGTTGCCTAATGAAAATTCATAGTTGGCTGGATAAGCAACCATGTTAAGTGCTGGAATAAAGAAAGAAGCCTCTCTTGGGGTGTGGGGTCAGGAGACAGTAATTCTTAGTGACAGATCAAGAACTGAGAGGAAGGGATGAAGGAAGGGAGCCCAGGATGGGGACTTGGGGGACCAAAAGAATCACAGGGAAGCTTCTGTCACCTGTTTTCCACCTTTACTTGGTCACATACTGGGGATTTAGGTCTGTTCTAGAAAGAGGCAGTTGATGGATAGGTTTATTTTTTGGTGAGCCAGGAAGTCTGAGGACCGTCTGGGGTGACAGCTCTGTCTCTTGCAGTGCCATGGGGACAGTCGTGCTGGACGGACAGATCTACGTCTGTGGGGGTTACGATGGCAACTCCTCCCTCAGCTCTGTGGAGAGCTACTCACCTGAGACAGACAAGTAAGGACCGTAGCTCCCCGGGGCACGTGGGACTTCTAAAACAGAGAGTATGGAACACTAGAATGGCATTTTTTATTTACACTTCTCAAGGGTAGAGAATGCCTTACCTTTTTAGCCTCTATAGTACCTTGCATGTAATAGGTATTTTAAAAACAAATCGACTACACAGATACTTGAAAACATTTATTTAATGGCCTCTTAGCTAAATCAGCCCATTTTAATGTAAATACAGATGAGAGGGGCTGAGAAATAGATGAGCAGCATTTTCCATAGTGGGGTAGGATATGATTTGGGGGAGAAAAGTTAATATGGTCAAGTAAGCTTGGGAAATGAAGACTATACCACCAGAGTTCTTGTTTTTCCCATCATACATGTTAACATTTTAAAGGCTTTGGAAAATTCTGCAGTAAAGAAACTTGTTTAATGTTTTATATAACCCGTAACCGTTGCCATCGAGTCAGTTCCAGCTCATAGCGACCCTATAGGACAGAGTAGAACCTGTCCCATAGGGTTTCCAAGGAGTGGCTGGTGGCTTCGAACTGCCGACCATTTGGTTAGCAGCCAAGCTCTTAACTACTGTGCCACCAGGGCTCCAATGCTTTATATAATATCTATTATTATCTTGTAGAATTAGTATTTTGTGGAAAACACTGGTAAGATTAGCCCATTTTTCATTTTAGTACTTTAAATCTTCTGATACTATGTACTAAAATATAAGCAAATAAGTTGAATAGATTTATCAGCGTGCTTTTAAGCCAATACCATTCCATTCACTTAGCCAGCTCACTCTCGGGCAGTGAGCTGGGTGTCCGAGGTCCATACGTAGTGCCTGGTCCAGTAGGGCCACAGGTACATCATGATCATCTTACCCTGGAGACCTGTGTCCAGAGCTACTGGGCTCAGAGTAGGGGGTACCTTCATCTTCCCTGAGGTTGGGCAGAGAGGCACGGTGGAAGGGCATCTTCTGAGGTAAGATCCATACGAATGTACTTTGGGAACCATGTATTGTAGGCAGGGAGATGGCCAGCAGAGCAGCTCAGAGATGAGAAAGTGCTCAGTGTGATGGAGGACAGCAGTCATCATCTAGTGGGCAGGAGCACAGGGCGTGGAAGGGATACAGGGCAGGCGTAGGTGGCATGTGTCGAGGATGAAGCTGGGCAGTAGGTATGGGCCAGGTGGTAAAGAACCACATCGAGGAACTTGGGCTCTGCCTTCAGGTAAACATTGAGGAGCCCTGGGAGGGATGCAGTGCAGGACTGCATTTGAGAGTGATGCCTCTGGCTGTGCGGGGTCAGGGTGGGAACGGTATGAAAGCTAGACCGTCTTTAAGGAAGTAGTTACAGCGGTCTGGGAAACAGACTAGAGCTAGGGCGGTGGCAGTGGAGATGGGAACAAGCGATGACTAGGAGTCAAGCCAGTCGGGACTTGGTGACCACAAGAATGTCGAGGCTATGGGAGAAGAAGCCAAAGAAAACACTGAGTTTTATCATTACAGCAATGAGATAGCTGGTGGTCTGTTAACAAGGCCAGGGAGTGCAGGGAAAGAACAGATCTGTAGGAGCATGAGGCCTTGTTTGGGGTGTGCTGATTTTGAGTGCCCACGGCAGCGAGCCGAGAAGATTGGCTGCAGGCTCGAAGCTAGAGTGAGAGGCAGCGACCAGAGAGAGCAGTGAGCAGAGGTGGGGGGGGCGGGGGGTGGTGACAAGAGGGGAAGAGATTGTCCAGGGCACGAGGGAACACAACACAGTTCACCCGAACCCTGCTCTGCAGTCGTGGGAGGACAGGAACACCGGCTCTCATGCCTCCTCTCCTATTTTGGCTCTCTCCTGAAGGTGGACAGTGGTGACCCCGATGAGCTCGAATCGCAGTGCTGCTGGGGTTACAGTCTTTGAGGGCAGGATATATGTGTCGGGAGGCCACGACGGCTTGCAGATCTTCAACAGTGTGAGTCTGGGCTCCTCCTGGGCTCAGGGCACCTCCTCCTTCCATCTTAAGAGTTATTTTGAAAGAAAATTGTCTGAAAAAAAGTCAGTCTTGCCATTGCTGGACAGAGCATCATCTAGTGAGGTTTCAGGTCATATACCGCATGCTCTGAAATTGTTAAGTTCTGGAGAAAGGGTGCCAGTGTACACAGTACCTAAAGGGAGGGGTAAAGCTTAGCCATGCCACCACCGCTACCCTGTTCAGTGTCCATTGTGGGCTGATGACACCTTGTGAAACCCCTGCCCAGAGTAAATGGAGCGTGAATTTGAAAATACTTGTGTTCTGGATAATTTGCTTGAAAAAATTGCATTTTTTCTCTAAAATGGCTCAACAGCCACTGAGTGGTGGTTCTGTCAAGTCAGCCAGTGCTGTGGTGGAAAGCCTCCTGGACAGATTTCAGGAGACCCAGCTCGTGCTGGCTGTGTCACTGCATGGCAGTGCATCCTTGGGCAAATCCTCTTTAGATGTAAACAGAAGGGGTCAGATTAGCAGCTCTCTCACCTGTCCCTGTAAGCCCCTGAGCAGGTGTGCAGCTGGCAAAGCTCCTCATCCCAGGCCACCCATGGAGTCTGACACCATGTGGGCCATTGCGCCCTGCAAGGCCACCCCAAGCACTAAGCATTGGCCCTGACTGTCCTGTCCCTGTGCCTCTCTCCCTGCTGTAGGTGGAGCACTACAACCACCACACGGACACTTGGCACCCGGCAGCAGGCATGCTCAACAAGCGCTGCCGGCACGGCGCTGCCTCCCTGGGAAGCAAGATGTTCGTCTGCGGGGGCTACGACGGCTCTGGCTTCCTCAGCATTGCCGAGATGTACAGCTCAGTGGCAGACCAGTGGTGCCTGATAGTCCCCATGCACACACGTCGGAGTCGTGTCTCCCTTGTGGCCAGCTGCGGGCGCCTGTATGCTGTGGGGGGTTATGATGGACAGTCGAACCTCAGCTCGGTGGAGATGTATGACCCAGAGACAGACCACTGGACGTTTATGGCCCCCATGGCGTGTCATGAGGGAGGGGTTGGCGTGGGCTGCATCCCCCTCCTCACCATTTAAGGCAGAGGGTAGGATGTGGAGGGGTAGGGATCTGGTACAAACGTAGGTGCTTCCTTCCAGGAGCAGTCCCTCTCAGGAGAGGCAGTGGACCAGAAGGTGGGGTGAACTGAGAACTTGTCAGAGGCACGGTTTTTCCAGGTGCTTACGCCCTCCCTCGCTGTGCCGCCCTTGTGACCTTCAGCCTAGGTCATAAAGATGCACAGCATGGGATGAAGCCCCTCTGGGGCCTGGCAGCTTGTGACACAAAGCTGCTCTGCTGGTCCACACCTACACAATCTCCGTGCAAGCCCAGCTCCCACCCGCCACAGCAGTGTGGGCCAGCCACTTACTGACCTTCCTCCTTGCCTGTTTGTTGGCTAGCCCTGTCGTGGCCGGTTTGCCATGGGATGACTGCAGTGGCCAAGCCTGTTGGAAACGGTGGGGTGTGGCTGGGAGAGGAAGTCCACACGGTGACGTAGCCACTGCCGTGCGCTGGGTACACACCGCATACTCCTTCCACTGTAGAGCATAAAGGGTTTGTCCTCACCCCGAGGTGAGCAGGAGAACAAAAGTTTCCCTGTGGCTAATTGTGGGATTTGAGGGAGGTGGTTTTTTTTTTTTTTTTTTTTCCATCTTGTTCAGGAGAAACAGAAAAAGGAAAAAAAGATAACTTGAAAGAAAAAGAAGGAAAATGAAACAGACACTTGAAAGAAACTGGAAAGAAAAATACTTTTTTTTAAGTGAACTTTTTTCCAGGAAGAAAAAAGTATCAAAGACACTAAAGGCAAATACATGTTTAAATGGAAAACTGCCAGACGTGAAAAGGGCAGCATCCACTCCCACCTTTGGATCCCAGGGTCCTGAGGCCTGACGCAGCACGTGGGGTTCCCTCTGGGAATCAGTGCATTCTCGACTGGTCCTGTAGCAGGGTGCTCATGGGGTTTGTCTTCATACCCATTGTCAGAGGACTTTTTTAGCCACAGATTCAGCCAGTCTGCTGAATTACTGCCGCCCTTCTTGGCGGGAGCTCCCAGCTTGGCACTGGAGTTCCAAAGGCTGCCATGATTACCTCCCACTGCCACTGTGGCGCTCATTCCGATTCCCCACTTTCATTTCTCCCTTTTTTGACCAGCAGGAAACAGCAGGTCTGGCCAGATTCTCACTTTCCCATCGATTGTTCTTGGATCATTTTCCCCATTTTGATGCTTCTGGGGCACATTGACCACTTGTACCTCTAGAACCTAACCAGGGGCGTGCTCCTTCTACCAGCCACGAGCTGGCTTCGTCCAGTAACCTCGTCTACCCTGCCAGTCCACTGCTCCTCCATCCACATGCCA
Organism: Dugong dugon; assembly: GCA_030035585.1. NCBI lineage: Eukaryota > Metazoa > Chordata > Mammalia > Sirenia > Dugongidae > Dugong > Dugong dugon. The sequence goes on along the minus strand of CM057481.1, from coordinate 20,066,250 downwards.
ATTCCAGGGGTCTGGCCTCCCTCCGGCCCCTGGCAGACCAACCAGCAAGGTGGACCTTTAGAGTCTTATCAAAGCTGGCTTTACAACATAAAGGACTAAAGGCCGAAAGAATCTCTTGCTGCTGCAAAGAACAGTGTTTTATATTTCTTCCTCTAACCTCAGCAGATGACATGTTGAAGGGACTCCGTGCTCTTTGCTCCTCTTCCTCCTCCCTTGGTGGGACCTTGATGTAGCACAGTGGGGCCCCAGCGGGAGGACAGTTTCCATTACAAGCGCATTGGGCACTGGGGCTGTCTTCAGCCCTCCAGCTTCTGTAATCGAGCCAGGACAAGCTGGAGAAAGACCATTGTAAAGTCTGTGGTGTACTTCGGGCCTTTTCCCTTCAATTGCTGCTGCCAAATTCTGGTTTTATAAAATTCTTCCAGCAGAGACTAAAGGAGGAAATGATTCCTTTAACCCAAGGATGGGTTTTAGGTTCCCCACTCTACGTCTGGTTGGCCTCCTCTCCTCTGCTGCCTGCCTGGGGTGGCCCAGAAGCCTGTTCAGAAAGATGCTCTCCGGATCCTGGGGAGGCACTCGTGCCCCAGATCTTTCAGGTTTCCCAGTGTGTGCAATCGCCATGCATTCAAAGGAAAGGACCTTTGTTGACTGAAACTTAGGAGCTGGACCTCTGCTACAAGCACTTGAAAATGATATTTTTTATTTTAAAAGACTCAGCAATCTGATATAGTCTAACCTGGGCTCAGGTGGAGCTCTGGCGTTTCTCACTGTCTCCTCCAGCCGTCCTACACACGTGTTTCCCTTGTGCTGGATTTGCCTACAGAGGTAGACTCGGCTCCGTGCTTCGTGTTAGAGAGGAGTGTATTAGTGTTCGTCTTATCATAAGCTCCTTCCTTTTGTGAATTTGAAGCAGCACTGACAAGCCTCAATTGCAGAGGTGTTAAGAATCAATCAGTGGGCTACTGAGTGAACCTCACTGGGTCCTTTTGATGCCTGCCCCAAGTTTTGCAATTGGGGATAGATCGATCATGTTCCCAAGGGGCTGGAGCTCTGTTCTTGGAGTAGTCTTCCTGAGGCCGTTCCCACCCTTCCACCTCCTAGTGTAGGAGTTACACTGCTGTACCTGAGGTCAGGGTTTCCAAGTAAGATCAAGCCTCCGGGCTCCGAGCACAAATGAGCAAACATTTCTCTTATTGGTTCCTCAGTCTAATGGTGAATGACTCTTTGCTAATGGCTGCTCTGGCTCTTTGGTGTTGAAACCTTTCTAGTAGCATCATTTAAAGAAGAGGCATCACCCTAGGATGTTGTAAAAAGAGGAGGACAGACATTGCGCTCAGCAGGCCCTAGGGTCTAGCCCAGCTCTGAGCAGAGGACTGATGTCCACCGTACTTGGGCATTTCCCCTTCTTGGATGACACATGGAGCCTTCTGGGTTTTGCCTAAGATCAAATCCAGGATGGGAGCTGAAGACCAGCTTTATGACTTGACCACAGAGGTGTGACTAGGTAGGAAATCTGTCTTCCTCCCCAATTTATTGTTTCCCAGAAAAATCTCATCTCCTTTATTTATAAAATGCATGTCTTTTGTGTTAAGAAACCAAAGAGAAATAAAGAGAACACTCCTAATATCTTCTTCTTGCCCTTCCTTGATTTTAATTTTATTGTGGTAAAATATAAACTACAAAACATTTGCCATTTTGACCTTTTTACGTGTACAATTCAGTAACATTAATTATGTTCACCATGATATGCAACATCACCACTATGTGTTTCCAGATTTTTTCATCACCCTTAACAGAAACTCAGTACCGTGTAAGCAATAACTCCTCCTTTTCCTTTCCCACCTGCCCCTGGTAACCCTAATAAACTTTGATCTCTATGTATTTGCCTCTTCTTGATATTTCATGTAAGTTGGATCATACAATATTTTTCCTTTTATGTCTGACTTATTTCACATAATGTTTCCAAGGCTCATCCGTATCGTGGCATGTATCAGGACTTCATTTCTCTTTATGACTGAATAATATTTCATTGTATGTGCATTACCACATTTTGTTTATGCAGTTATCTGTTGATGGACACTTGGGTTATTTCCACACATTTTTAAATTTATTTTTCTAAATATTAGAAGTAAACCAGGTCCCTAGATAATGCAAATGATTTGTGCTCAGCTGCTAACCTAAAGGTTGGCAGTTCAAACCCACCCAGTGATACTGCAGAAGAAAAGGCCTGATAATCTGCTTCCATTAAGATTACAACCAAGAAAACCCTATGGACTGAATAAGTAAAGCATTACTCAAGAAAAAGAGCAAAGTGGGAGGCCTCACACTACCTGAGTTTAGAACCTATTATACCGCCACAGTGGTCAAAACAACCTGGTACTGGTACAACAGATACATAGACCAATGGAACAGAATTGAGAATCCAGACGTAAATTCATCCACCTATGAGTAGCTGATAGTTGACAAAGGCCCAACGTCCATTAATTGGGGAAAAGACAGTCTCTTTAACAAATGGAGCTGTCATAACTTGATATCCATCTGTAAAAAACTGAAATAAGACCATACCTCAATGGAGTTCCGGCAAAATGGCACTCTAGGCAGAAGCACCACCTTGTCCCTCCACAGCAAAGATCCGAAAAACTAAGGCAAACAGAGAATACAACAATCCTGAAACCCTAAAACACCAAATGAAGAGAGAAAGAACTCAGCCAAGCACCAAATGGAGTGAGAAAACTGACAGAGAATGGAGAGTGAGGAGAGATTCATGCAGAGGTCCCCTACCAGCTAATGCAGCACGGATCCGCCATCTTGGACTCCTATCGGAGACCAGCAAATGGGTACGAGAAAGCAGCTTCGGTAATTTGCGACATATCCTTTCCCACCCCCCCACCCCTCTTCACACCGACTCGGCCACCTCTGCTTCCCGCAGCCACAATCTCTTGACCGGGAAACACCAGCTGCTTGGATTCCACACACCCGAACGGGCGGCTCTCTGAGTGCCATTTGTTGGCTGCTGCTGTTGCTTTTTTCTGCTTCTTTTGATTTCTTCCTTGCCTTTCACCATCTCCCCCTCCTTTTGCTCGAGTACGTCGCTCCGTGCACCATCTTTGCTTCTTCCTGACAGGCTGCGGAGCTCCATTCGAGAGTGGAGCTACTTCCTGGTTTGGGCTACCGCGCTGGTGGGATCCCGGGGCTTTTGTGTGTTTGTTTCTTTTGAATTGTTTGTTTGTTTTGTTTTCCTTTTCTTGAGTTGGGAGCCCTTTCTGGCCAGGCGGAGCTGCGTGGCAAGGAGACTCCCCGTTGGCTTCCACAGATGTGCAGAGGGATCCCTGAGGTAATTTCATTTTTTGGTTTTCTTTTTTTTTTTTTTTTTTCCCTGGTTTTTTGGGGACCTTTCTTCTTCTTTTTTTTTAATTTGATTTGTTTTCTTTTCCCTCTTTTTCCCTTTTTGTCTTTCTTCATTGCTCAGTTTCTCCTCTCTATCTTCCTTCTCTTTCTGTTCCCTGAATACCTGGCATTGTATACCTGTACACCTTCTAGCCAGGCTGTACTGCAACACCTGAGAGCGACTTCCCCAGACCTCATAGCTGCACCAGTGGGATCCCTGGGAACTTTGCGGTTCGTTAACCTTTCTGATTTTTATTTATTCATTCTTTTCTTCCTCTTCCTCTTTCTGTTTTTCTCCATTTCATAGTCTTGCATCACTCCAAATGTAAGCTCCCCTAGCATTCTTTTTTTTTTTTGTATGTTTTTGGCTCCTGTTCCTCTCTCCTCTCTCCCATATCCATCTTAGCTCCACACATAACAGTCTCCCCACTGCATCCTGCCTACCTGCACCATGCGCTTGACATCACACCACCAAGCAGCACAGGCACAGCCTACTGGAACCTGCCCTGCACTGATTACTGACCTGCTCTGGTGGCTGTAGTAAGTGCCACAAACAACCCATCCCAGTAACTCCTCTTCAGCTAGACCCGCCCTGCCATACCATATCTGAGTGACTGACCCTGCCAGTTGAAGGAGGTGAAAAGTATTGTGCCCACAGACGAAAAACAACAAAGAACATACAGTCCGCCTGCTCAGGCATAGTGAAATTTTTTTTTTTTTAAATAAAAGGCATGAAACAAATCTACAATCAATAAATGAGAAAAATAACTACTGAATGCCCCCCAAACAGCAGACAATATCAAAAACATTTACAAAAACAGGACAGGATGGTTCCAGTAGGCATCCAAAATAAAACACCTGATGACTCTCCTATGGAAGAAAATTCACTAGAACTACCTGATAGGGAATTCAAATCTCTAATACTCAGAATTCTCCAAGAACTGAGGCAAAAAGCTGACAAACATGAGGGAAAAATAGACAAATTCCTGGAAAATACAAAAAATTGGAAGAATTCAGGAAAATAATACAGGAACAAAATGCCAAAATAAATTCACAACTAGAAATTATACAAAGACAACATTTAGAAATCCAAAAGATAAACAAGATTTCAGAAATGGATGGTGTCATAGAAGGGCTGAGAAGCAGATTTGAAATGGTGGAAGACATGATCAGTGGAATCGAAGACAAACACTTCGCTACAACTCTGAGGAAAACTCAGAACAAAAATGAAGAGACCCTGAGAGTTATGTGGGACACAATCAAAAGCAAAAATTTATGAATGATTGGAATTCCAGAACGGGGAGAAAACAGAAAACACAGAGAGGATCATTGAGGAACTGCCCACAGAAAACTTCCCCAATGTCATGAAAGATGAAAAGCTGGCCATCCAAGAAGCTCAACGAACCCCATGTAGGAGAGACCCCAAAAGAAAATCACCAAGGCATATCATATTCACACTCGCCAAAACCAAAGACAGAATCCTGAGAGCAGCTCGTGAAAGACAAGAAATCACATACAGAGGAGAAACAATAAGACTAAGCTCAGATTATTCGGCAGAAACCATGCAGGCAAGAAGGCAATGGGATGACATATATAAAATCTTGAAAGAAAAATATTGTCAGCCAAGAATAATATATTCTGCAAAACTCTCATTCAAATTTGATGGTGAAATTACGTCATTTCCAGATAAACAGAAATTAAGGGAGTATGTAAAAGTCAAACCAAATTTACCAGAATTATTAAAGGGAGTTCTTCGATCTGAGGACAAACAGCTTCAGCTCACAGGCGGAACATAGGATGCAGGATCGTACCAGCCAGATAACCAATCTAGGAAACGAACTCTCGACTATCCAAAACCAAAAGAAATACAACAGGGAATCAGAGCAGTTAATCAGTAAATGACAACTACATCAAAACAATAAAAGAGGGAATAAACGGCATAGGTACAGAACCTTCTAATGGACAGGAAGGCAAGGCGATACCAACTAATGGTAGACTGCTTCAAACTTAGAAAGATAAGGGTGAAATTCATGGTAACCACAAAGAAAGTTAACAAACACTCATTAAAAGAAAGGAAAAACAAAGTCTCAGCAAAAACAAAACCTACAAAAATAAAAGAAATGAAAAAAAAATCCACAAACAAAAGTAACTTGGCACAAGAGAGTAAGAAGAACAAAGAAAACGTCAGCACCACAAAAAAAGCACTGCAAAATGACAGCAACAAACTCACATCTATCAATAATTACACTGAATTTAGATGGACTCAATGCACCCATAAAGAGATGGAGAGTGACAGACTGGATAAGAAAACAGGATCCATCAATATGCTGTCTACAAGAGACACACCTTAGAAACAAAGATGTGAATTTATTAAAAGTCAAAGGTTGGAAAAAAATATATCAAGTTAACAACTACCAAAAAAGAGCAGGAGTGGCAATTCTAATCTCAGATAAAATAGACTTTAAAACGAAATCTACCATAAAAGACAAAGAAGGACACTATATAATGATTAAGGGGACGATCCATCATGAAGACATAACCATAATAAACATCTACGCACCCAATGACAGGGCTCCAAACTACATAAAACAAACTCTAACAACACTGAAAAGAGAAATCGACAGTTCCACAATAATAGTAGGAGACTTCAACACACCACTCTCAGTAAAGGACAGAACAACTAAGAAGAAACTCAGCAAAGATACAGAAGACCTAAAGGGCACAATCAGCCAACTTGACCTCATAGACATATATAGAACACTCCATCCAACCACTGCAAAGTACACATTCTTTTCCAATGCACATGGAACGTTCTCCAGAATACACTACATCTTAGGCCACAGAGAAATCCTCAACAAGATCCAAAACGTTGAGATAATTCAAAGTATCTTCTCTGACCACAATGCCATCGAGGTAGAAATTAACAACAGAAAGAGCAAGGAAAAAAAATCAACTACATGGAAACTGAATAATACCCTGTTACACATCAGTGTGTAGTAGAAGAAATCAGAGATGGAATCAAAAAATTCCTAGAATCAAATGAGAATGAAAACACATCATACCAAAACCTCTGGGACACAGCAAAGGCAGTCCTCAGAGGACAATTTATAGCAATAATGCACATATCAAAAAAGAAGAAAGGGACAAAATCAAAACATTAACTACAGAACTCAAACAAATAGAAAGAGAACAGCAAAAAAAGCCCACAACCACCGGAAGAAAGGAAATATTAAAGATCAGAGCAGAAATCAATGAAATAGAGAATAGACAAACAATAGAAAGAACCAACAAAACCAAAAGTTGGTTCTTTGAAAGAATCAACAAAATCGACAAACCACTGGCCAGACTGACAAAAGAAAAACAGGAGAGGACACGAAGAACCCAAATAAGAAATGAAACGGGGGACATTACAACAGACCCAACTGAAATAAAAAGGATTATAACAGAATATTATGAAAAACTATACTCCAACAAATTTGAAAACCTAGAGGAAATGGATAAATTTCTAGAAACACACGGCCTACCCAAACTACAACAAAGTGATGTTGAAAATCTGAACAGACCCATAACAAGAGAAGAGATTGAAAAGGTAATAAAACTCCCAACCAAAAAAAGCCCTGGCTCAGATGGCTTCACTGGAGAATTCTACAAACCATTTACAGAAGAGCGTGTACCAGTACTACTCAAGCTATTTCAGAACATAGAAGAGGAAGCAACACTTTCAAATTCATTCTAAGAAGCCAACATAATGCTGATACCAAAACCAGGCAAAGACGTCACAAAAAAAGAAAATTACAGACCAATATCTCTCATGAATATAGTTGCAAAAATTCTGAACAAAATTCTAGCCAATAGAATTCAGCATCATATCCAAAAAATAATACACCACGACCAAGTAGGATTCATACCAGGTATGCAAGGATGGTTCAACATTAGAAAATCAATCAACGTAATCCACCACATAAATAAAAGGAAAGAAAAGAATCACATGATCATCTCAATTGACGCAGAAAAGGCATTTGACAAAGTCCAACACCCATTCTTGATAAAAACTCTCAATCAAATAGGTATAGAAGGGAAATTTCTCAACATAATAAAGGGCATCTATGCAAAACCAACGGCTGACATCATTCCTAATGGAGAGAGGCTGAAAACATTCCCCTTGAAAACAGGAACACGACAAGGATGCCCTTTATCACCACTCCTATTTAACATTGTGCTGGAAGTTCTAGCTAGAGCAATAAGGCAAGAAAAAGAAAGGGCATCCAAATTGGTAATGAAGATGTTAAACTGTCCCTGTTTGCAGATGATATGATACTATACACAGAAAACCCTAAAGACTCCATGAGAAATCTACTGGAACAAATAGAAAGGTTCAGCAGTGTATCAGGATACAAGATAAACATTCAAAAATCAGTTGGATTCCTGTACACCATAAGGAGAACGATGAAAAGGAAATCAGGAAAACAGTACCAGTTTCAATAGCCCCTAAAAAGATAAAATACTTAGGAATAAATCTGAACAGGGATGTAAAACACCTATACAAAGAAAACTACAAAACACTACTGCATAAAACCCAAGGGGATCTACATAAATGGAAAAACATACCATACTCATGGATACGCAGACTCAACATTGTGAAAATGACAATTCTACCCAAAGCAATTTACAAATACAATGCAATCCCAATTCAAATACCAACAACATTCTTCAAAGAGATGGAATAACTAATCATTCACTTTATATGGAAAGAGAAGAAGCCCCGAATAAGTAGAGTACTACTGAAGAAGAATAAAGTTGGAGGACTCTCACTACCTGACTTTAGAACCTACTATACAGCTACAGTAGTCAAAACAGCCTGGTACTGGTACGACAGACACATTGACCAATGGAACAGAATTGAGAACCCAGATGTAAATCCATCCACCTACGGTCACCTGATCTTCGACAAGGGCCCAAAGTCCATCAAATGGGGAAAAGACAGTCTTTTTAACAAAGGGTGCTGGCAAAACTGGATATCCATCTGCAAAAAAATGAAACAGGACCCATACCTCACACCGTATACAAAAACTACTTCAAAATGGATCAAAGACCTGAATATAAAGCCTAAAACTATAAAGTTCATAGAAGAAAAAATAGAACCAACACTTCAGGCCTTAATACGTGGCATTAACAGGATACAAACCATAACCATCAACGCACAAACCCCAACAGATAAGCTAGATAAGTGGGATCTTCTAAAAATCAAACACCTATGCTCTTCAAAAGACTTCACCAAAAGAGTAAAAAGAAAACGTACAGACTGGGAAAAAATTTTTGGACAGTACAAGTCAGACAAAGGTCTAATCTCCATAATCTACAAGAAAATCCAATACCTCTACAACAAAAAGACAAATAATCCTATTAAAAAATGGGCAAAGGAAATGAACAGATGCTTCACCAAAGATATCCAAGCGGCCAACAGACAGATGATGAAATGCTCGCATTCATTAGCCATTAGAGAAATGCAAATTAAAACCACAATGAGATACCATCTCACTCCAGCATTACTGGCACGAATCAAAAACACTGGAAATTACAAATGTTGGAGGGGCTGCGGGGAGATCGGAACACTCATGCACTGTTGGTGGGAATGCAAAATGATACAACCATTTTGGAAAATGATATGGCACTTCCTCAGAAAGCTAGAAATAAGACATACCATTCGATCCAGCAATCCCACTCCTAGGAATATATCCTAGAGAAATAAGAGTCATCACTCGAATAGACATATGCACACCTATGTTCATGGCAGCATTGTTCACAATAGCAAAACGATGGAAACAACCTAGATGGCCTATCAACAGATGAATGGATAAACAAACTATGGTACGTACATACAGTGGAGTACTATGCAACGAGAAAGAACAACAATGAATCTGTGAAGCATCTCATAACATGGATGAAACTGGAGGACATTATGCTGAGTGAAATAAGTCAATCACAAAAGGACAAATATTGTATGAGACCTCTATTGTAAAAACCCATGAAAAAGTTCACACACAAATGTAACAATCTTTGTTGGTTACCAGGGATGGGAGGGGTGGGGGGGAAACACTAAATAGGCAATAGATAAGTGGTTTCTTGTGTAAAGGGTGAGACAGTACACAATACAGGGGAAACTAGCACAACCTGTACAAGGAAAGGTCATGGAAGCCCCATAGACACATCCAAACTCCCTGAGGGACTGAATTGCTGGGCGGAGGGCTGTGGGGACCATAGTCTCGGGGAACGTCTAGCTCAATTGGCATGACACATCTTATCAAGACAATGTTCTACATTCTATCTTGGTGAGCAGTTTCTGGGGTCTTGAAAGCCTGTGAGTGGCCGTCTAAGATACTCCACTGGTCTCATCCCTTCGGGAGCAAGGGAGAATGAAGAGAACAGGATACAAGGAAAAGATTAGTCCAACGGACTAATTGTCCACAGCTCCCAAGGCCTCCACCGGACTGAGTCCAGTACAGCTAGATGGTGCCCAGCTACCACCACTGACTGCTCTGACCAGGATCACAACAGAGGGTTCTGGACAGCTGGAGAAGGATATAGAGCATAATTCTAACTCACAAAAAAAAAGACCAGAATTACTGGCCTAAAGGAGACTGGAGAAACCTCGAGAGTATGGCCCCCAGACACCCTTTTAGCTCAGTGGTGAAGTTACCTCCAAGGTTCACTGTTCAGTCGGGGAGTGGACAGCCCTGAAAAACCAAATGAGACTAACAAGTTAGAGGAGGCCAGTGACAAGGGCCAGAAGGGAGAAGGGGACAGGGAAGCTGGTGATAGGGAACCCAAGGTTGAGTAAGGATATTGTTGATGTGCTGTAAGATTGTTAACCATTGTCATAGGGCAACATTTGTAGCAACTGTTAAAGGAGAAACTATTTTGTTCTGTAAGCCTTCATCTTAAGTGAGAATAACAGCACAATTGGAAGAGCGTAGTCAATGTTGCTGAACTGTGCATGTAGAAATTTTTGAAATGGTGTATCTTTGGATATGTGTATTTTCACCGAAAAAAAAGGTTGAGAAGTTAGAGGGTTGATATGTTGTGGGGTTGTTAACCAATGTCATAAAACATCATGTGTACTACTGTTACTTGAGAAACTATTTGTTCTGTAAGCCTTCACCTGAAGTACAATTTAAAAAAAGAAAAGACCATACCTCACACTATGCATGAAAAGTAAATCAAAATGGATCAAAGACTTAAATATAAAATTGCAAATGATAAAGATCATGGAAGAAAAAATAGGGACAATGCTAGGAGCCCTAATACATGGCATAAACACAACAGGAACCATAAGTAACAATGCACAAGCACCAGAAGAGAGACTAGATAACTGGGAGCTCCTAAAAATCAAACACTTATGCTCATCAAAAGACTTCACCAAAAGAGTAAAAAGACAGCCTACAGACTGGGAAAAAAATTTTGGCTATGACAGATCCGATCAGCGTCTAATCTCTAAAATGTACAAGATACTGCAAAACCGCAACAACAAAAAGACCACCAAATTAAAAAATGGGCAAAGGATATGAACAGGCACTTGGCCAAAGAAGATATGCAGGTGGCTAACAGACACATGAAGAAATGCTCATGATCATTAGCCATTAGAGAAATGCAGATCAAAACTACAATGAGGTATCATCTCACCCCAACAAGGCAAGCCTTAATCCAAAAAACACAAAATAATAGATGCTGGAGAGGCTGTGGAGAGACTGGAACAGTTATACACTGTTGGTGGGAATGTAAACTGGTACAACCACTTTGGAAATCAATTTGGCGCTTCCTTAAAAAGCTAGAAATAGAAGTACCATATGATCCACCTATCCTGCTCCTTGGAATATACCCTAGAGAAATAAGAGCTGCCACATGAATAGATATATAGATATATGCACACCCGTGTTCATTGCAGCACTGTTCACAATAGCAAAAAGATGGAAACAACCTAGGTGCCCATCAACAGATGAATGGATAGACAAATTATGGTATATCCACACAATGGAATACTATGCAGTGATAACTAAGAACAATGAATCCGTGAAACATAACATGGAGGAATCTGGAGGGCATTATGCTGAGTGAATTTAGTCAGTCACAGAAGGACAAATATTGTATAAGACCACTATTACAAGAACTCAAGAAAAGGTTTAAACACAGAAGACAACATTCTCTGGTGGTTACGAGGGTGGGGAGGGAGGGTGAGGGTTATTCACTAACTAGATAGTAGACAAGTATTATCTTAGGTGAAGGGAAGGACAGCATACACTACAGGGGAAGTCAGCACAACTGGACTAAACCAAAGCTAAGAAGTTTCCTGAATACAAGTAAACACTTTGAGGGACAGAGTAGCAGGGGTAGGGATCTGAGGACCATGCTTTCAGGGGACATCTAGGTCAACTGGCATAACAAAGCTTATTAAGAAAATGTTCTGCATCTTACTTTGGTGAGTGGCATCTGGGGTCTTAAAAGCTTGCAAGTGGCCATCTAAGATGCATCCACTGGTCCCAACCACCTGCGGTAAAGGAGAATGAAGACCACCAAAGACACAAGGAAAGTATTAGTCCAAGAGACAGAAAGGGCCACATAAACCAGAGACTTCATCAGCCTGAGACTGGAACAACTAGATGGTGCCTGGCTACCACCAATGACCGCCCTAACAGGGAGCACTACAGAGTCAGGGATGGAGCGGGAGAAAGGTTGGGTGCAGAACTCAAATTTTAGTAAGAAGACCAGACTTAATGGTCTGAGATTGGAGGAACCCTGGAAAGCATGTCCCCTGGATTCTCTATCAGCCCAGAACTAAAACAGTTTCTGAGGCCAGCTCTTCAGTGATTGGACTGTGGGACATAAAGTGATACTTGTGAGGAGTGTGCCTCTTAGCTCAAGTAGATACAAGAGACTAAACAGGCAGCTTCTGTCTAGAGGTGAGATGGGAAGGCAGAGAGGGTTAGGAGCTGGTTGAATGGACATGGGAAATTGGGTGGTGAGGAGTGTGCTGTCACAGTACAGGGAGAGCAACTAGGGTCACATAACAATGTATGTATACATTTTTGTATGGGAGACTAACTTGAAATGTAAACTTCATTTAAACTACAGCAATCAACAACAAAGAAAACTCTATGGATAAAGCATAAATGAGAAGTTTGGGGGCAATGAGACTAAGTTAATGGGAGTGAAACAACTAGAATGGAAATGAGAATGGTAACACAATATGAAGAATGTAACCAACGTCCCTGAACATTCTGTGTAGAAATTGTTGGATGGTGTCTTAGTTATCTAGTGTTGCTATACCAGAAATACCACAAGTGGATGGCTTTGACAAACAGAAATTTATTTTCTCACAGTCTAGTAGGCTAGAAGTCCAAATTCAGAGTGCCCATCAGCTCCAGGGGAAGCCTTTCTCTGTGGGCTCTGGAGGAAGGTTCTTGTCATCAATCTTCCCCGGACTAGGAGCTTCTCCGCACAGGAACCCCAGATCTAAAGGACTCGCTCTGCCCCTGGTGCTTCTTTCCTGGTGGTATGAGGTCCCCATGTGTCTCTGCTCACCTCTTTTATATCTCAAAAGAGATTGGCTTAAAACAGTATCTAGTCTTGTAGATCTCATCAATATAACTGCCACTAATCCATATCATTACACCATAGTGATAGGATTTACAACACATAGGGAAATCACATGACAAAATAGTAGACATCATACAATACTATGACCTAGCCAAGTTGACAGATATTTTGGGGGGACACAGTTCAATCCATGACAGATGGGAGCGTGTTTTGCTGTGTATATTTTCACCAAAACTGCAATAACGTATATTTTAAAAAAACAAACCCTATGGAGCAGTTCTACTCTAACACACAGGGTCTGCATGAGTCAGAATCTACTCAACGGCAACTAACAACAACAGAAGTAATTCCTATTTTTATTGTGATTCAGTGAGAACATATATCGGACAAAGTTGAACTATTCTTGTAAAAATAAGGGGAAAGCAAGATGTATAACAAAAGCAGTCTTTGGAGAGATGTGTGTATTTCATAAGAATGGGTTCTAGTGAGAAACATGCAAACAGCTTCATTCGCATGTTACTACTGCATATTTGCTCCTGTCCAAATCATTTCTCTCTTCTTTTCTTCTCTCAACTTCTGTGAAACTCAGTGTTCCCAAATGGATGTGCTGGACTGTAGATTTCCTGGAACAGTCACCTCCAGCTCCTTTTTTATGCTCTAGGCCAGAGGTAGGCTTTAATTTTGGTGGGCCTAAATGTCACTGGAGAAGTTTTAAACCACAGGTTCATTCCTAGGCCCCCCCCAGAGACCCATTCCATGAGGCAGGGGGCAGCCCAGACAACCTGTGTGGACAGGCTTCCTTGGTGGGTGTCATGGATTGAATTGTGTCCCCCAAAAAATGTGTGTAGCAACTTGGCTAGGTCATGATTCCCAGTATTGTATGATTGTGTTATTTGATGTGATGTCCTTATGTGTTGTAAACTCTACCACTATGATGAGATTATATGTGATCTCCTCATGTGTTGTAAATTCTATCACTGTAATGAGGTTACACTGATGAGGTTGACAAGATCAGTGTCTTAATGCAATCTCTTTAGAGATATAAGAGAGAGAAGCGAGCAGAGACACATGGGAACCTCATACCACCAAGGAAGCAGTGCTGGGAGCAGAGCGCATCCTTTGGACCTGAGGTTCCTGCACAGAGAAGCTCCCAGACCAAAGGAAGACTGATGACATGGATTTTCCTCCAGAGCTGATGGAAAAAGTGTTCCCCTGGAGCTGATGCCTTGAATTTGGACTTGTAGCCTACTGGACTGTGAGAGAATAAATTTCTCTTTGTAAACCCATCCACTTGTGGTATTTCTGTTGGAGCAGCACTAGATGACTAAGACAGTGGGCCATATGCAAAGTGTGAGAGCTGGGCTCCTGTCTCTAGTTTCCACTTTCCAAAGTACAACCATGCTCCAGATCTGCCTTCCTGAGATTACACCCTACTTACTGTGGTTGTGGATGTGAGGAAACTTTTCAATCACACTTTTCCAAAGTGAGCTTGTGGTCAGTCTCTCCACTGGTGATGATTAGGCTCTTGGAGGGAACTTTACTTTTTAAGTTTTTGGAAGGTATGTCATTCCCACACGCACACACCACTAGCACGTATTTCACACGCAAACACTTCTATCCATTCTCACCTGATCCTCTCAGTAATCCCCAGAGAGTAAATAATGTAGCTCATGATGACATAAGGAACTGTCTTAGAAGGGCTGAATAACTGACCTGGTTCATCAAGGAACTGGTGATACTGTCAAGAATTGAGACCAGACCTCCACACTCATAATCCAGGGCTCCCAAGGGGAACAGTGTCTTCAAACTTTGAAGCAGCTGACTGACCCAGCCTCCAGGCCCAGTGTATGAAGGTGTGATGCCCAGTGCTGTGATGGGCCTTGGAGAAGCACACCAGGCAGTGAGGGAAAGGGAAGAAACCACGTTTGGATTGTAGAAGTAGGCACCTTTGTGCTGAAAGAGAGGAGGTCAGGTGGCCTGTGTACCTGATGCTGTGGGAGAAATGTCAAAGGCTTGTAAAATAGTAACAGCCCTCTGCTTGTAAGCTACACCCCCTTCATCAGAACCAGAGCCCCATGGACTGAGCTTCAGCTAGATTCATTTGGTTGGCTTTCCATTCCTTTTTCCTATTTTCTCTCTTTTTTTATTTCTCTCCCTCTGTTTTGTTTATATTTTTGAGACTCCGCTTCCCTCAAGATTAGCAGCAGAATCCACTCCTCTTCACCCCAAAGGCCAGCACTACTGGTTTTTACTGCTGCTCACAGTAACGTGACACAACCAAAAAATTACAAGGGAATGGCACAGTTGTCGTAGAGAGTATTACAGGCTTGCTGTTCCCAATTTAATCTCTGGTGGTACATAGACGCTTTTCTCTTTCATGGAGCTCGGTTCCCTACTGAATTCTCTTTTTCTAGGTTTGTTGGTTCAGAATAAAACCCAAACTCCATAGCATAGCATAGAAGGCCACCTTGTTCTGGTACCTCTTTACACGCAGCCTCCGGGAACCAGTTCTTCAGGGTCCCAATTTAGATGTCCTCCCTGCAGGAAAGTGTCTCTGTGCTTGCCCCAGGCTGTATGCCACCATGATAATGGCCTGATTGCCTGTCTGTTTGACCCACTAGAACTTAAGCACGGTCAGGTGTATTCATATTCAAAGGTTGCTTACTCTTGCTTCTCCAGCCTTTTCTCCATTTGCATCAGGGTTGTTTTTTTTACAGTTTTATTGAGGTATAATTTACGGTAAAATTCACCCCTGGTAAGTGTCCAATGCAATGGTTTTTAGTAAATATACAGAGTTGTACAACTATTACCATCCTCCTAATTTAGAATATTTCCATCACCCCGAAAACTTCCTTCATGCCCGTTTACAGTTAATCCCTGTTCCCACTCCCATGCTCAGCCAATCATTATTTTGCTTTAGTCTCTATAGGTTTGCCTCTTCTGGGTATTTCATATAAATGGAATCATACAGTATGTGGTTTTTTGTGTCTGGCTCTTTCATTTACAGTAATGTTTTTTGAGGTTCATCCTTGTTGTAGAATATATTAATACTTTGTTCCTTTTGTTGTTCCCGAATAGTATTCCCCTGTGTGGGTATACCACACATTTGTTTATTCATTCACCAGTTGATGGATATTTAGATTGTTTCCAGTTCAGGGCTATTATGAATAACACTGCTATAAGCATTGGTGTATAAGTCTTTGTCTGAACATATATTTTTATTCCTCTTGGGTGGATTCCTAGGAATGGAATTGCTGTGTCACATGGTAAGCTTATGTTTAACTTTTTGAGAAACTGCCAAACTTTTCTAAAGTGACTGTGCCATTTTACATTTCCACCAGCAACATATGAAGTTTCGGGTTTTTCTACATCCTTGCCAACACTTGGAATTGTCTCTCTTTTTGATCAAAGCCATTCTAGTGGGTGTAAAGTGGCATCTCATTGTGGTTTTAATTTGCATTTCTCTAATAAGATTTTGGAGCATCTTTTCATATGCATATAACAGTTTGCATATCTATTCAAATAGTTTGCCTATTTTTTTAATTGGGTCACGTATCTGATTAATGATCTATAAGAATATATATTATGGAGACAAGTCCTTTATCAGATATATGATTTTCAAATATTTTCTTTCACCGTGCCTTGTCTTTTCATTTTCTTAAGGGTGTCATTTGAATTGTAGAAGTTTTAAATTTTGAAGAAGTTTAGTTTGTCAATCATTTCTCTTATGGATCATACTTTTGGTGTCATATCTAAGAACTTTTAGCCCTACCCAACATCATGAAGATGTTTTTCTAGGAGTTTTATAGTTTTAGTTCCTACATGTGGGTGTGTGATTCATTTTGAGTTACTGTTTGTGTATCGGATGAGGAAAGGGTCTAAATTCATCTTTTTGCATGTGGATAGCCATTTATCGCAGCATAATTTGTTGTAAAGACTGTCCTTTCCCCCACTGGATTGCTACTTTATTGAAAATCAATTGATCATAAATATAAGGGTTTATTTCTAGACTCTCGATTTTATTCCATTGATCTGTATGCCCATCCTTGAGCCAATTCCACACTGTCTTGATTACTCTGGCTTTGTACTAAAAACAAAAAAAACTCGTTGCCGTTGAGTCAATTCTGACTCATAGTGACCCTACAGAACAGAGTAGAACTGCCCCGTAAGGTTTCCAAGAAGTAGCTGATGGATTTGAACTGCCGATCTTTTGGTTAGCAGTCAAGATTTTAACCACTGCACTTTTATAGTAAATCTTAAAATTGATTAGTGTAAGGCCTTCAACTTTGTTATTTTTCAAAATTATTTTGGCTAGTCAAGATACTTTGCGCTCCCTTTTGAATTTTATGATCAGCTTGTCAATTTCTACAGAAAAGCCTTCTGGTTTTTGATAGATACTGTGTTGAATTTAAAGATCAATTTGGGGAGAATTGCCATCTTGATAATACTGTCTTTCAATCCGTGAACACAGAATGTTTGTTTAGAGCTTTAGATTTCTCTTAGTAATGTTTTGTCAGTGTACAAGTCTTGCATTTCTCTTGTTAAAATTTTCCTAAGTATTCTTTTTTATGCTATTGTGAATGGAATTATTTGCTTAATTTTATTTTTGGATTTTTTTGGTGCTCATATATAGGAATGCAATTAATTTTTGTATATTGATCTTGCTAAACTCATTTGTTAGTTCTAGTTTTTTTTTTTCCCCTATGTGTGTGTGTGTATGGAATTTTCTACATACATCATCATCTATGAATAAAGACAGTCTTATTTCTTCTTGTCCAATCCTGATGCCTTCACTTTTTACCAGCTTATTGCTCGGACTAGGACCTCCAGTACAACGTTGAATAAAAGAGGCAAATGTGAACATCTTTGCTTTGCTTCCAATCTTAGGGAGGAGAGCATTCATTCCTTCACCACTAAATATGATATTAAGCTGTAGGTTTTTCATTGATGACCTTTTTCAGGTTGAGGAAGTTTCCTTCTGTTCCCAGTTTGTTGCGAGTTTTCATCATGAATGGGTGTTGGATTTTGCCAAATGCTTTGTCTGCATCTACTGAGATGATCATTGAGATGGCCTTTTAATATGGTGTGTAACATTAATTGATTTTCAGATGTTGATCCAACATTGCATTCCTGGGGTAAATCCCACTTGGTCGTGGTGTATAATCCTTTTTATATGTTGCTGGATGTGACTTGTTCATATTTTGTTAAAGCATGGTGTTCATTAGGTATATTTCCGGAGTTTTCCTTTTTTGTGATGTCTTTGCCTGCTTTGTCTGGCCAGCAATAATGGCTGCATAGAATGAGTAGGAAAGTATTTCCTGCTCCTCTATTTCTGAAAAAAAATTGTGAAGGGTTATTATTTTTAAAAAGAATTTGATAGAATTCACCTGCGAAGCCACCTAGGCCTGGGCTTTTCTTCATGGAATGATTTTAAATTTTAAATTCAATTTCCTTATTTGCCTAGGATACTCCTGAGGGTGGGCACCTGCTTCTCGTAGAAGTTGGACCTTTGGGATTAAGGAAATTCTTGCCCCACCAGCAGGGATTGAGATTAGCAGAGTGAGCCTGCTCTGTGTCCTTAGAGCCCCTCACTTTCTCTCCCTTGTCTGGGGGTGCTCACCTCTCTTTGTTTCAAGGGTTATCCCCTGTTCTCTATTCTTGTGCTACCCACCTCCATTTTTTTCTAACTTCTGAATGTAGGAGGCCTTGGAGCTCAGTTCTGGGCTCTGATTTCTATATACTCTTCGTAACTAATAGTGCCCTTTCCCATTTGTGAGGATGGCATCTGGAGTCTTAGCTCTGGACCAGCCCAGATCGACATATTCATTTGGGTATGTCCCCAGTATGACCATGTCCAAATGGAACCTTTGCTCTTATCCTCAAACCTGGTCACCCCTATTTTCCCCATCCACATAATTCACCTCTTACCTTCCCAGCTGCTCACTCAGGAACCCAATGATGAGTTTTGAGGACAAGAGGGGATGAGAGTCATCCATTTCCTCCCTCCTTTCCCACAGCCAAGCCATGACCTAATTCTGTTGACTCTGCTTCCAGTGCAGTTCTGTCTCCTCTGCCTCAGCTCTAGTCCATACCACTAGCATATCTCTCACCTGGATTACTGCAGTGGTCTCCCTGCTTCCATCCTTGTGCCCCCTGCATTCTACAGGCAGCAGAGCAGTCAGTGAAACTGTAAAGCTGTAAATCAAATTGCCCCTCCAGTGTCTCCCCAGGATTGCAGGCCCCCATTCTGTTGTGATGGCTTAGTGGGCAGTTCCGTTATGGATTGAAATATGTCCCCCAGAAATATGTGTTATAAATCCTAAACCCTTCTACCTGTGCACATAATCCCACTTGGGAATAGAACCTTCTTTGTTATTATGCATCCATTTGTAGAAACATCTCAATTGATATCCCGTCAGTTCCTGGAGACTTGTTTTTCATCAATGCCTTCAGTGCAGCTTAGACCTCTTCCTTCAGTACCATCGGTTCCTGATCATATGCTACCTCTTGAAATGGTTGAACATCGACCAATTCTTTTTAGTATAGTGACTCTGTGTATTCCTTCCATCTTCTTTTGATGCTTCCTGCATCATTTAATGTTTTCCCCTGAAAATAGTCTAGCAGTACATTAAATTCTTTAAGTGCCCAAACACTTTGATCCACTTCTACTCTAGGAAGGAATTTATTTTCATCTCAATGTTGTTTACAACAATTAAAAAAAAAAAAAGGAAACAATTTTAGGGTCTAACAGCAAGGATGATTTAAATAAATGGAAATTTGGCGACATTTATAGGTGATGGTTGCATAACATGATTAATGTAATTGATATCACTAAATGGTATACCTGAAAAATGATGAATTGGCAAAAGTTGTGTTACATATTTTTTTACAATAAATGAATAAATGAATGACAGTCTAGCCACCCAGTGGAGCATTAGGCAGATAGGATAAGTCATGTGGTAGATCAATAGTGACTGGATATATTAAATGAGCAAGCTGGTTGTAAAATGGAGCGTATACCATGAAGTCATTTTTAAATAGGCTTTATTTTTTAGAGCAGTTTTAGGTTTACAGAAAAATTGTGCAGAAAGTACCAGTTAACCAGTTACCGTGAAGTCGATTCCAACTCATGGTGACCCCATGTGTGTCAGAGTAAAACTGTATTCCATAGGGTTTTCAGTGGCTGATTTTTTGGAAGTAGATCACAAGGCATTTTTTCCTAGGCACCTCTGGGTAGACTGGAGCCGGCAACCTTTTGGTTAGCAGCTAAGCGTGGTAACCGTTTGTACCACCCAGGAACTCTGCTGCAGAAAGTACAGAGTTTCCATAAGCCCCCTCCTCTCATCCTGCACAGGCTCTCCCATTATTGTTAGTTGCCATCTAGTCGATTCCAACTTATAGTGACTCCATGTGACCTCATGTGTGTAGAGTAGAACTGCTCCATAGGGTTTTCAGAAGCAGATCACCAGACCTGTCTTTCAGGGCGCCTCTGGGTGGGTTTGAACCGCCAATCTCTCAGCTGGTAGTCAAGCACATAACTGTTTGCGCCACCCAGGGACTTCTCTCCTGTTATTAGCATCTTGCATTTGTATGGTACATGTTACAATTGCTGAACCAATATTGATACATTCTTATTAACTAAAGCCCATAGTTTACATTAGAGTTAACACTGAGTTGTACGGTCCCTATGGGTTTTTGACAAATTGAAGTCATTTTTGTTTTAAAATAAAACTCACATCTGCATGTGTGTGACTGTATGTATGAGGAGTAGAGTTAGATTCCTGAGGTTCTTAGATATTGCCCCAGAGATCTGTTCACCCAGTCCCACCATCACCCCCACCCCAGGTGAATTCTCCGTTCTTCCTCTTCACTTCTTTGGGCCTGAAGACTTTCAGAACTCCCTAAGACCAAAAGACTGAGTAGCATTTGGAGCCTCTGAGGTGTCAGGATTCTGATGGTGTTGGGGGGATGTGTGGATGGAGCAGCGTGGGCCCCGACAGGGTCTTGTGGCTGGGCCCTGCAGGCTGGCCTCTCCCTGCAGGGTACAGCCTGGTGGGCCAGCTTCCCCAGACCTGTGATGTGGCGTTGACTGCCCTAGATGGGCCCTGGAGCTTCCTGAGAGGAGCTGCTCAGCCCAGTCCCCTGATGTCTGGAGCCCAAGGGGCTGGGCCTGGTGCCTCCAGAAGACTTTCATACCATTTCTCAGGAGTGAGAGAGAGGCAAGGGAGTGATGTGGGGACGTGCTTGAGGTGCCATTGTATTCTGTGGGGCTGCAAGATTGGAAATAGCCTTCTCCAGGTGAATATTATTTCCCGACCATGTGGAGCAGTCTGAGGGTCTCAGGTTAGCCTACTTGACTTAAACCTACCCATTTCCTAACCCTACCCGGGGTCACTCCCTGCAGCATCCCCCTCCCCCTCCTCTCATCCTCCAGTGGGTGCTACCTGGAACTTAGCTGGCAAGGGGATTGGGGTTTGGATTGTAGGTAAGTGGCCCAATTTCCTTGAGACTTAGTTTCCTCACTGAAAGTTGCAGGTGATACATACAGCTTGCAAGGCAGTTCTGAGAACTAAATGAGAGACTTATGGAAAGTGGCATTCAGTAAATGATGGCTATTATTATTATTAATGGAGAGTTGTCCTTGGCTTCCTCTACACCATAGCCCCAGGAATTAGGGAGTTTTCACTTAAGTGTTTCCGTAGTATAAACTCTTGAAGGAGCATGTTGGTGAGTAGAAAAGGGCATCCATTCATTCAACAAATATTTACTAAGCAACTATGGTGTGCCAGGCACTGTTCTCGGGCTTGGGAACACATCAGTGACTAAGACAAAGTGTTTGTTGGTGGACTGGATGTAGGTTGTGAAAGAATGAGGAACAAGGAGGATGCCCCAGTTTGTGGGTGGGTGAAGTTGCCATCAGCTGGACTGGGGTGGGCTGCAGGAAGGGCAGGTTTGGAGGGAAAATGCTGAATGTGTGACGCCTGCTGGACATCTCCAGGAAGGTCCAGGAGACAGTCTGATACGCAAGTCTTGAGTTCAGGGAGAGGTTCTGGCTGGAACTTTCTGATAAAGGTGGGGACATGAAGGTGGCATAAAAGAATGAAAGGCCGTTGAGGAGGCTGGGGAGATACTCTGCCTTTCTGAGCCGCCAGGCCAGCCCTCTGATGTCCCCCTCCCCGGTTTATCTCCATGGTCCCTGTCCTCACCTCCCAGAGTTTGGGTTCCCATGATGAGCAGCGATCTCCCCTCCCCCAGGGCCTGCCCCACTGGGCTCCTCACCCAAGTCCTCTGCGTGTCAGGCCAGCTTCTCTCTAGCACTTCATTAGTCATTCACTCACTCACTGAGTCATTTATTTCAGAAACGTTTTATTGAGCTTCCTTCCAGTGGTTCTCTCCCAAGGGTGGCCTGACCTCCTTGGAAGAGCTTGGATGTATGAAGAGACATTTGGTTGTCACAGGGACTGGGTAGGGAGCAGGGGTGCTCAGGGTCATGCATAAAAGGAACTGCCCTCCCAGGATGCCAGGAGCACCCTGTTGAGAAATTCATTCTAAAGCTACCTGCAGTTGGCTCAGGGAGCCAAGCTGTGTGTAGACACAGCGCTGCCTGATAGGGACACAGCAGGTAATGTCAGCTTGGTTTGAGGATCATGCATGCACAGATGAAGGAAGGATGCCTCTGCCCAGAGAGGGCAGGGGAGGCTGCCTGGAGGTGGTGGCTTTTGGGCTGTGCCTTGAAGGATGAGTAAGATTCCCAGACAGGATGGGACAGGAATTCCAGGCAGTGGGAAGCAGATATCCAAAGGCAGTGGAGTGTGGACTGACTCGGCCTTCAAGGCCCCCTAAAAGGGGCACTCCTGGACTGGGCAGGAAAGAAGGGGCTGAGGGCCACACTGGGGCAGCAGAGAGAGCTGTACAGGTGGGGAACAGGAGGTCATAGTAGGGGTGCAGGATTTCCCCTCTCTACTGTGGCCCTAGAAATTCCTCAGGATGTTGGAGATGATGTCGTACTTGGCTTTCTCGTACATGTCCCTGACCACGGGGGGCAGCTTGGAGCTCTCAGCCTTCGGAGGGGTCCCCTCAGAGGACTCGGCAGAGCGCTTCTCCCTGAGGACCTGCAGAAGTGACATCGGATAGTCACCCCAACAACCGTCATTGATCATCCCCTTTCCCGAGCTCCCAGTGTCCCCTCCTGAGGCCTGAGAGGTGGATGCGTGGATGTGGAGACTGACTCATGGTAAGCAGGGCAGTGGGGTGCCAGGTGCTGGAGGTGGGCCTGGGCTGGCCCCTCCCCTTGGAGCCCAGAGGGCCTAAGCAGGCCTGGACTCTGGGGAGTCAGTACCATCCTGGCTGTTCCACTTACTTGCAAGGAGGCTCCACCTCTGATTTCAGTTTTCCTAAATTAGATGGGCCGGGGGGGGGGGGGGGGCGGGGTGTCTCTGGAGGCCAGAGCCCAGAGCAGCGCCAGTGTCCTCAGAGCGCCTCCGGACACTTCTCGCCATTCCCCCATCTCTCACCACGGGTCTCTTCTCTCCCCACCTCCTGCAAACGACTAGCAGTCATCAGTCCCCCGCGAACCTTGGCTGTTAGCCCTCCCAGCAGCTTGCCCTGAGATGAGCTTTATCAGCTCCGTTTTCCAGAGAGGAAGCTGAAGCCCAACGCGCTGAAGTCAGTGGCCCAGCGGAGGCACCTCGGTACTGGTATTAACCAAAAAGAGAGGCGCCAGCGAAGGGGATGCTGCGGGTTAATGGGGGGGTTCAGGCAGCGGCAGGGAGGCGCGACTGCTTGGCCCAGAGGAAGAGCCTGGACTGAGAGGCGGAGAGAGGGATAAGGGGCGGGAGGGCTCGGCTCGTCCCGGCTCTGCAGCCCCGCGCGGCCCACCTCTTGGGCGCGCCTGCGGTCCCTGGTGCAGTCGATCGTCAGGATGCGGCTATACCCCCTCTTGAAGAAGTTGCCAGTGCAGTTTCGCTCCTCCTGCGGGGGAGCGGGGTTAAGGGTTGGAAGCCCCGAAGGCCGAAACGCGCCTGAGCCCGGCGGTCCTCGGTGCCTGATCCTGGGCGGCCGTGTAGACCCGTGGAAACGCGTTTGCTCCCCGCTCTCAATGGGATTTTCCTTAATCCTCCCTCAAACCAAAGATGCAAGCCTGAGGGTTACCCCAGAGACAGACGTGAAAGGCATTCTCAGGAAAGGACCCCAAAGGACTAGGCGCGCACCCGTTAAGATAAGGACTGTCCATGTAAGCCATCACAGGGCAAAGACAGCCATAAATTAGCGTGCCCAGAGGAAACCTTTATTTGTTTAAAATATATCTCTGTGCCCAAAAAAGATGCAGAAGAGGATATACCAACTGCCAGTGTTTTCTCTCCCTGGGAAGTGGCATTGCCAGAGATTTCTATTTTTATTTTATTTTGCTTCTCCACACTTTCTAAACTTGCTGTAATAATCAAGTGTTACTTTTCTAATTTTGTTTTTAAAAAGCGATTGCCTCTAGCTGGAGTATGCCCTCGCTTTACTCTTTTTATATTTTTGTAATTTTTGGAGCATGTATTGCTTTTATAATAATGATTTACAAGAATTTATAATAAGTAAAAGCAAAAATCTGATTTTTAGAAAGACTTCCACATTCAAAGCTCCCATGCCCAGACGAGGTGAGTGGAGGCAGATACCAGTGCCCCTTGAGGCCCCAGGGAGCCCTTCTCAGGCTGACAGGGCAGGTACACTCACACCGCCCTCCCTGAAAGCACATTCTTCAAGCGGTCTCCACTCATTTGAAAGGCACACAGTCTCTTTAATCCTGAAGTTGAGAGGGATCGTTGAGATGGAGTTCTAAAGAAGCAACAGAAAACAAAAACAAACCATGACCATCTTTCTTTTACAGATGAAGAAATAGGCACAGAGAGGTTAAGGTTACACAATTGGAAGAGGCTTAGCCTAGGTCTGAGGGACGCAGCATTTTCCACTGAAGCAAGGGGGCTTATTAGGCGGCCTCCGCAGAGATTTAATGTGTGGGGGCTTTTGGAAAGGAGCCCTAGTGTCTCAGTGGTTAAAGCAATTGACTGCTAACCGAAAGATGGGGGGGTTGGAAACTACCAGAGTCTCCATGGGGTTGCTATGAGCCAGGATTGACTCCACTGCAGTGGCTTTGTTTTTTGGTGGGGCTTTCCGAAACTAGCCATGGGATACCACTTAATAGCTGTTCGACCTTCAGGGGTCACTTCCTATCTTTGCCCCTCAGTTTTCTCATCTGTGAAATAGGAACAATAATCCTTGCCCCACATGCTCAGCTGCCAGGAAAATAGCCCAGTTCCTGTCTTTTCAGCAGCTCTGCACATTCTCTCAAGCAGGGGACCTCAGTACAGGCTGACCGCCCAGGTCCCATGTTTTATCCTTGGACAAAGCTCTTAGTTTAGCTGCCAGACCCCAAATTAGAATCTTGTTTTATCTTCCTATGGAAGGAACATCATAATACTAACAGCAATGTTAGCTAATGTTAAGCAGCCACTTTGTGTCTGTGACAGACATCCTTTCCTACCTGCCGTTGCCATAGCCTCCTATAAGGCAGGTGTTACCTGCTTCTCTGTTTCACAGAAGGAAACCAAGATCCAGAGACGCATTGCCCAGGGTCACCCTGGAATTAGACCTCTTCTCTGTCCTGAGCCCTGTGGACACTCACCAACCTGGGCGGCGGGGTGGCTTCTAGCAGGCGGAAGAGAGGCCCTCCTCTTTGTCCCTGATTGAAGAAGTGCACGGCCTGATTGATAATCTCCTCATAGTTCAGTCGGTGGGCCACACAGGCCACGACGGTCAAGACTACCACCAGCACTAGTGCCCTCCAGACCCCTGCCATTGTCTCTTCTTTGACCCACTGCCACTCGCAGCCCCTTTTAGGTACTACATGGTCTGCCTTGCCCAAGGGCTGCTGGCGACATGTGAGGCTGGTGTCTTCCTGACAGGGGGCCTCTCCTTTCCTTTGCTAGAGACCGCAGTGTTGGCCAATGTTCTGAAATACTGTTGGCCAAGAGGCAAGTAGGTTTGAGCAACAGGCCAGGGCCTAAGAGTGAGTTTGCTCTGGGCCTTGGTGCCCCTACCCGTGCCACAAGGAAGATGCTTACAGTTCTGACAGTCCAGGTGTCTATGCTGTTTCTACTTGTCTGTTCTGCTTTGATCCCAGAAACAACTGCCCAAAATTTACCGACTTTGCATATTACAGTTTCTCAGCTGAGTTCACAGACAGGTGGTCCAATCTGAGGGCCATGTCAAGTTGACATCCACAATATTACATACATTTTAAAAAACTAGTTGTCAACCTTTTAAAACCTGGGTGCCTAGCTTACTTTGAAAAATCATAAGATCTGACAATCCAGGGCCCACAGTCCCTCAGTGCCTGTGATGGTGGCAGCCCCTTTGGGGGAGGGGGGACGTGCTGTCCATGACTTCCTGGTCACCCACTGCAGGCAAGGGCCCGGAGAGGGGAAGCTGCCCCCTGCAGGATCACACTGAGGATTCCTGGTTGCTGGGACAGGCAACCTAGATAGCAGCTCAGAGAGGAACAGGAAGGCCCAAGCCTGTCCTGGGAGGGGTCCCATTTTCTTGGGCCCCTTGCCTATGGGAATCTGCATAATAAAACTTATGGCAGCCTTGGCTGAGGAGCTCCTGTTCTCCTGAAGGAGACTCAGAGGCTGTGGAGGAGGACAGCCTTGGCAGGGTGTTCTCACTGAGGCCCACCAGTGGGGAAACTGAGGCATAGAGCAGCTCATGATGCCGCCCCCCTTCCTCCAAAAGCTAAGGTTAGAGCCAAGAAAGGCAAGGCCCGAAGTGAGGGAGAGGCAGAGCATGGAGCAGTCCTGGGACCTGAGATTGGGGCAGGGGATGGTGAGGCTCTGGAGGGCAGCCAGAGGGTGCCAGGAGCAGCAAGTGCCTTCTGTAGGAGGCAAGAGATTCCCTTCAGGTGAGGGGTTCCACTTCATAATTATTTACTCTTCACAGGGACAGCACCTCAGGTGTCTGAGACCTGCAACTTCTTCCAAATGTCCTGTAGTGTCCACACTTCCTTGAGAAGGTGGATGGAGCAAAAAGTTTTCACAAGGACTGGAGGTGAGCCTGAAAGAAACCTGGTGAGCCCTTGGGCAAGCCCCTGCCCTTCCCAGGCCTCAGCTTCCCCATTGCTGTCATGGGGTATGAGGAGGTGCGCACAGATTCTGTGAAACCCTGATCTCTTGCTCAAGTGGTCTGCACAAGTCAGTGCCATGAAGAAAGCAGCTATGGCCATGTTGGCCCCATGGGGACACACACTTAGTGTCCCAGAACCACCAGTGTGTTCACAAGTTGCCCCATGACTCAAAGACACGGAGACCTCAGCTAGGAAGGCCCAGCATCTGAGAACCCCACAGGCTGGCCCAACCCTGGCCTAGCAGCTTGAACCTCCAGGGGGTTCTCCCCAGCCTCTGGGCTCTTACTGCCAAGGCCAGGAAGACTCAAAGTTGCATTGCGTTTGGCTGTGCCTCTGCTCACTGCCTGAAACTGGTCAACCCAGGAGGATGGGTTTGGGCAATCCCAAAGGGCCCACCTACTCTGAAGGTACTTTCTATCAATGGCCTGAATTTGGGGCTTTGTTCTAGACAGGGGCCATTCACAGACACTGGTAGTAGAGGGACCCTTGCCTGAGAATTATATCTGGTCCCGAGGAAGGAAACAATTTCAAATTTTCTGCTGGGCTTTTGCGCAGCCAACGGCAGTCCCCGCTCTTTGTTGTGGCAACACTGTGGTCTTGGCGCCATCTGCTGGCGGAGTGAACCCGGGGCACAAGGAAGGAGCCCAGCCTTGTGGCTAGGCCTCACGGGCCCATAACCTTCCTTCATAGTTGCAGACCCAGCATGTTGGTACCTTTTCTAGGGAGAAAGCACCCAGCACTAGGAGAAAATTGAGAGTCTGGTACCCTCTGGAGCAGCCTCTTTTGCTGCCCGACTGGTATGGGAGGCTGCGACAGAATCCCTTTCCCAAGTTCCAGCAACCCAGATGGTGGCTGGGAGAGAAGGAATACAATGGGAACCCTTCCTGTTCTGGTCTCTACTTTGCCAGATCTGAGACTAGGAGAGCTCTTCCCTCCTCCTCTGTCTCCTCCCATTCTCTCCTCTTTTTCTCCCTTTCCTCCACACCAGACCTCTCCTCTGATCCTCTCAGAGTCCACGTGATGTTTTGGGCAGCCCCTTCCCCCTGTGCCTCAATTTCCCTACCCATAATGCAGATTCTGGATTCTCAACTAGGGGAAGTGGCAGTGGGGGAGGCTCCATGTTTCTTGTTTGGGGTGGCCGTAACCATTCTTCCTAGGTACACCTCCTGGTGCTGTGGACAGGAGGCTCTCCAGGGTATACAGGCACCCGGAAGTGGAATTCCCAGGTCACAGGGCACACGTAGCATCAGTTTGACTAGATAACACCCATTAAAGTGGTCGCCCCAGTTTATGGCCCCATCTGTAGTGGATGAGAGCTCCTGTCGCTCCATATCCTTGCCAACACTTACTGGCTGATATCTACTTATCGATCTGATGGGTATAAAGTGGCATTTTATTGTGGTTTGGGTTTGTATGTCCCTGGTTGCTGATGAAGTTGGACATCTTTCCATATGTTTTTGCTTGTTTCTGTTCCCTTGTCTGTGAAGTTCCCATCCAAGCCATGTGCCCATTTTTGTATTGGGTTGCTTGTCTCCTTTATTGATTCATAAGAGCTTTACATATTCTGGATCTTAATCCTTTGTCTTACACATATTTTCTTCCAAATGTGTCTTGTCTTTTCACTTTCTTTATGGTGCCCTGTTTTTCTTTTAACTTTTTATTTTGACATAATTTCAGATTTACACAGAAAAGTTATAATAGTATGAATTGTTTCATACCCTTCACCCAAATTCCCCAAATGCTAACATCTTAACACATTTGCTCTCTCTCTCAATCTATATCTACATGTACATATATCTGTATCTGTATCATGCAGACATGATGCTTTCTTACCCCTAAATACTTCAGTGTCTATTTCCTAAAAACAGGGACATTCTCTTACATGTAACATTTATCAAAATTCAGAAATTAACACTGACATACTGATACACTACTATTATCTAATCTACAGACCTTATTCAGTTTTCACCAATTGTCCCAGTAACGTCCTTTAGAGCAAAAGAAAATCCTGCATCCTGTATTGTTGTACTCAGTTGCCACGTCTCTTCGTTATTGTTGTTAGGTGCTGTCGAGTCAGTTCCCACTCATAGCGACCCTGTGTACAACAGAATGAGACACTGCCGGTCCTGTGCTGTCCTCACGTCTCTTTAGTCCCCTTTAATCTCCTTAGCATTTGTGTTTCATGACCTTGATATTTGTGAAGATTGTAAACCATTTATTTCATAGAATGCCCCTCAGTTGTCTTTGTCTAATGTCTTTTCATGATTAGATGAAGGTTTTGTATTCTAGATGCTGTGTCCTTCTCAATGCATAATATCAGGAAGCACATGATGCCGTTATGCCATTGCCAGTGATATTAAAATTCATCACTTGGTTAAGATACAGTCTGCCAAGTTTCTCCACATAAAGGTACTTCTTCCCTTTGTAATTAATAAGTGTCTTGTAGGGAGATATTTTGGGACTATGTAATACCCTCTTTACTTCTTAAGTCCACTAGTTTCAGTGTCCATTATTGACTTTGCCTGAATTATTATGATGGTTGCCAAATAGTGATCTTCTAATTCCATCCTTCCTTGTACATCTATTAGTTGGTTTTCTACTGTAAATAAGAGCTTTTCCCTTCTTCCTTATTTATTTACTCCAGTATGAATTCAGGTATTCTCTCGTTCAATGGGTTATAATCCCTTACTATCCTTATTTTATTTTGATGATCAAATTGTCCCAGATTTGGCAGGTGGGACCCTCTTCAAGCTGGTTCCTGTGTTTTTTGATGTCTTTTGATCCACAGAATTAATTTTTTTATATATTTTTTAAAAAATTTATTTAGTTGTTGATGTTGAGAATATATACAGAAAAATATACACCCATTCAACAGTTTCTAAATGCACAATTCGGTGACACTGATGACATTCTTCAAGCTGTACAACCATTCTCACCCTCCTTTTCTGAGTTGTTCCTCCCCCATTAACATAAACTCACTGCCCCCTAAGGTGCCTATGTAATCGTTCGAGTTGCTATTGTGAATTTGATCTCATATAGTTCTTAAAAGAGCATAATGCTCAAGGCAGACATTCTTTACTAGTTAAGCTAAACTACTGTTTGGTTTTAAGACTTCATGGGATATTTTTGGTTTAAGGCTTAAAGATTACCTCAGGACCATAGTTTCAGGGGTTCATCCAGCCTCCATGGCTCCAGAAAGTCTGAAGTCCATAAGAATTTAAATTTAATCAACAGAATTTCTTAATTCTAATGAACTTTTGTTATCTTCCTGCACCCCTTTTGCTTTTTATATCTTAAGAAATCTTCCTACTCTAGTTTAAAAGATATCCTCCTATATCTTCTTCTAAAAGAAATATTTCTTTCTCATTTTTCTCCTTAATCTACCTGGAATTAACTTTTTTTAAATTTTTTTATTTTATTGTACTTCAGGTGAAGGCTTACAGAACAAATAGTTTCTCATGAAACAGTAGTACACATGTTGTTTTATGACATTGGTTAACAACCCCACAACATATTAACCCTCTAATTTCTCAACATTTTTTTTTTTTTTTGGTGAAAAAACACATAGCCAAAGATACACCGTTTCAAAAATTTCTACATGCACAGTTCAGTGACATTGACTACGCTCTTCCAATTGTGCTGTTATTCTCACTTAAGATGAAGGCTTACAGAACAAAATAGTTTCTCATTTAACAGTTACTACAAATGTTGCCCTGTGACAATGGTTAACAATCTCACAACACATCAACAATATCCTTACTCAACCTTGGGTTCCCTATTACCAGCTTCCTTGTCCCCTTCTGCCTTCTGGCCCTTATCACTGGACTCCTGTACCTCGTTAGTCTCACTTGGTTTTATGGGGCTGTCCACTCCCAGGCTGAACAGTGAACCTTGGAGGTAACTTCACCACTGAGCTAAAAGGGTGTCTGGGGGCCATACTCTCGGGGTTTATCCAGTCTCTTTTAGGCCAGTAAGTCTGGTCTTTCTTTTGTGAGTTAGAATTATGCTCTATATCCTTCTCCAGCTGTCCAGAACCCTCTGTTGTGACCCTGGTCAGAGCAGTCAGTGGTGGTAGCTGGGCACCATCTAGCTGTACTGGACTCAGTCTGGTGGAGGCCTTGGTAGCGGTGGACAATTAGTCCTTGGGACTAATCTTTTCCTTGTATCCTGTTCTCTTCATTCTCCCTTGCTCCCGAAGGGATGAGACCGATGGAGTATCTTAGATGGCCACTCACAGGCTTTTAAGACCCCAGACACTACTCACCAAGGTAGAATGTAGAACATTGTCTTTATAGGCTGTGTCATGCCAATTGAGCTAGATGTTCCCCGACACCATGGTCCCCACAGCCCTCCACCCAGCAATTCAGTCCCTCAGGGAGTTTGGATGTGTTTATGGGGCTTCCATGACCTTTCCTTGCACAGGTTGTGCTAGTTTCCCCTGTATTGTGTACTGTCTCACCCTTCACCCAAGATACCACTTATCTATTGCCTATTTAGTATTCCCCCCCCACCCCTCCCATCCCTGGTAACCAACAAAGATTGTTAAATTTTGTGTGTGAACTTTTTCATAGGTTTTTACAATAGAGGTCTCATATAACATTTGTTCTTTTGTGATTGACTTATTTCACTCAGCATAATGTCCTCCAGTTTCATCCATGTTATGAGATGCTTCACAGATTCATCGTTATTCTTTCTCGTCGCATAGTACTCCATTTTGTGTATGTACCATAGTTTGTTTATCCATTCATCTGTTGATGGGCATCTCGGTTGTTTCCATTGTTTTGCTATTGTGAACAATGCTGCCATGAACATAGGTGTGCATATGCCTATTCGAGTGACGACTCTTATTTCTCTAGGATATATTCCTAGGAGTGGGATTGCTGGATCGAATGGTATGTCTATTTCTAGCTTTCTGAGGAAGCACCATATCATTTTCCAAAATGGTTGCATCATTTTGCATTCCCACCAGCAGTGCATAAGAGTTCCCATCTCCCCGCAGCCCCTCCAACATTTGTTATTTCCAGTGTTTTAGATTCGTGCCAGTAATGCTGGGGTGAGATGGTATCTCATTGTGGTTTTAATTTGCATTTCTCTAATGGCTAATGAATGCGAGCATTTCATCATCTGTCTGTTGGCCCCAGGAAATCTTTGGTGAAGCATCTGTTCATTTCCTTTGCCCATTTTTTAATAGGATTATTTGTCTTTTTGTTGAAGAGGTGTTGGATTTTCTTGTAGATTATGGAGATTAGACCTTTGTCTGACTTGTACTATCCAAAAATTTTTTCCCAGTCTGTAGGTTTTCTTTTTACTCTTTTGGTGAAGTCTTTTGAAGAGCATAGGTGTTTGATTTTTAGAAGATCCCACTTATCTAGCTTATCTGTTGGGGTTTGTGCATTGATGGTTATGGTTTGTATCCTGTTAATGCCACGTATTAAGGCCTGAAGTGTTGGTCCTATTTTTTCTTCTATGAACTTTATAGTTTTAGGCTTTATATTCAGGTCTTTGATCCATTTTGAAGTAGTTTTTGTATACGGTGTGAGGTATGGGTCCTGTTTCATTTTTTTGCAGATGGATATCCAGTTTTGCCAGCACCATTTGTTAAAAAGACTGTCTTTTCCCCATTTGATGGACTTTGGGTCCTTGTCGAAGATCAGGTGACCGTAGGTGGATGGATTTACATCTGGGTTCTCAATTCTGTTCCATTGGTCAATGTGTCTGTCGTTGTACCAGTACCAGGCTGTTTTGATTACTATAGCTGTAGAGTAGGTTCTGAAGTCAGGTAATGTGAGTCCTCCAACTTTATTCTTCTTCTTCAGTAGTGCTTTACTTATTTGGGGCTTCTTCTCTTTCCATATAAAGTGAATGATTAGTTTTTTCATCTCTTTGAAGAATGTTATTGGTATTTGGATCAGGATTGCGTTGTATTTGTAAATTGATTTGGGTAGAACTGACATTTTCACAATGTTGAGTCTGCCTATCCATGAGCATGGTATGTTTTCCAATTATGTAGATCCCTTTGGGTTTTATGCTGTAGTGTTTTCTAGTTTTCTTTGTATAGGTCTTTTACATCCCTGGTCAGATTTATTCCTAAGTATTTTATCTTTTTAGGGGCTATTGAAAATGGTACTGTTTTCCTGATTTCCTTTTCATGGTTCTCCTTACTGGTGTATAGAAATCCAACCGATTTTTGAATGTTTATCTTGTATCCTGCTACACTGCTGAATCTTTCTATTAGTTCCAGTAGATTTCTCATGGAGTCTTTAGGGTTTTCTATGTATAGTATCATATAATCTGCAAACAGGGACAGTTTAACTTCTTCATTACCAATTTGGATGCCCTTTCTTTCTTTTTCTTGCCTTATTGCTCTAGCTAGAACTTCCAGCACAATGTTAAATAGGAGTGGTGATAAAGGGCATCCTTGTTCCTATTTTCAAGGGGAATGTATTCAGTCTCTCTCCATTAAGAATGATGTCAGCTGTTGGTTTTGCATAGATGCCCTTTATTATGTTGAGAAATTTCCCTTCTATACCTATTTTATTGAGAGTTTTTATCAGGAATGGGTGTTGGACTTTATCAAATGCCTTTTCTGTGTCAATTGAGATGATCGTGTGATTCTTTTCTTTCCTTTTATTTATGTGGTGGATTACGTTGATTGATTTTCTAATGTTGAACCATCCTTGCATACCTGGTATGAATCCTACTTGGTCGTGGTGTATTATTTTTTGGATATGATGCTGAATTCTATTGGCTAGAATTTTGTTCAGAATTTTTGCAACTATATTCATGAGAGATATTGGTCTGTAATTTTCTTTTTTTGTGACGTCTTTGCCTGGTTTTGGTATCAGCATTATGTTGGCTTCTTAGAATGAATTTGAAAGTGTTGCTTCCTCTTCTATGTTCTGAAATAGCTTGAGTAGTACTGGTACACGCTCTTCTGTAAACGGTTTGTAGAATTCTCCAGTGAAGCCATCTGAGCCAGGGCTTTTTTTGGTTGGGAGTTTTTTTTATTACCTTTTCAATCTCTTCTCTTGTTATGGGTCTGTTCAGATTTTCAACATCACTTTGTTGTAGTTTGGGTAGGCCGTGTGTTTCTAGAAATTTATCCATTTCCTCTAGGTTTTCAAATTTGTTGGAGTATAGTTTTTCATAATATTCTGTTATAATCCTTTTTATTTCAGTTGGGTCTGTTGTAATGTCCCCCGTTTCATTTCTTATTTGGGTTCTTCGTGTCCTCTCCTGTTTTTCTTTTGTCAGTCTGGCCAGTGGTTTGTCGATTTTGTTGATTCTTTCAAAGAACCAACTTTTGGTTTTGTTGATTCTTTCTATTGTTTGTCTATTCTCTATTTCATTGATTTCTGCTCTGATCTTTAATATTTCCTTTCTTCTTGTGGTTGTGGACTTTTTTTTGCTATTCTCTTTCTATTTGTTTGAGTTCTGTAGTTAATGTTTTGATTTTGTCCCTTTCTTCTTTTTTGATATGTGCATCTATTGCTACAAATTGTCCTCTGAGGACTGCCTTTGCTGTGTCCCAAAGGTTTTGGTATGATGTGTTTTCATTCTCATTTGATTCTAGGAATTTTTTGATTCCATCTCTGATTTCTTCTACTACACACTGATGTGTAACAGGGTATTATTCAGTTTCCATGTAGTTGATTTTTTTCCTTGCTCTTTCTATTGTTAATTTCTACCTTGATGGCATTGTGGTCAGAGAAGATACTTTGAATTATCTCAACGTTTTGGATCTTGTTGAGGATTTCTCTGTGGCCTAAGATGTGGTGTATTCTGGAGAACGTTCCATGTGCATTGAAAAAGGATGTGTACTTTGCAGTGGTTGGATGGAGTGTTCTATATATGTCTATGAGGTCACGTTGGCTGATTGTGCCCTTTAGGTCTTCTGTATCTTTGCTGAGTTTCTTCTTAGTTGTTCTGTCCTTTACTGAGAGTGGTGTGTTGAAGTCTCCTACTATTATTGTGGAACTGTCGATTTCTCTTTTCAGTGTTGTTAGAGTTTGTTTTATGTAGTTTGGAGCCCTGTCATTGGGTGCGTAGATGTTTATTATGGTTATGTCTTCATGATGGATTGTCCCCTTAATCATTATATAGTGTCCTTCTTTGTCTTTTATGGTAGATTTCATTTTAAAGTCTATTTTATCTGAGATTAGAATTGCCACTCCTGCTCTTTTTTGGTAGTTGTTAGCTTGATATATTTTTTTCCAACCTTTGACTTATAATAAATTCACCTTTGTTTCTAAGGTGTGTCTTTTGTAGACAGCATATTGATGGATCCTGTTCACTTATCCATTCTGTCACTCTCCATCTCTTTATGGGTGCATTGAGTCCATTTACATTCAGTGTAATTATTGATAGATGTGAGTTTGTTGCTGTTATTTTGTAGTGCTTTTTTTGTGGTGCTGTTTTCTTCTTCTTACTCTCTTGTGCTGAGTTACTTTTGTTTGTGGATTCTTTTTTCCTTTTTTTTTGTTTTTGTAGGTTTTGTTTTAGCCGAGACTTTATGTTTTTCATCTTTATTTTTATGAGTTGGTTTGTTAACTTTCTTTGTGGTTACCATGAATTTCACCCTTATCTTTCTAAGTTTGAAGCAGTCTACCATTACTTGGTATCACCTTGCCTTCCTCTCCATTAGAAAGTTCTGTACCTATGCCGTTTATTCTCTCTTTTATTGTTTTGATGTAGTTGTCATTTATTGATTAACTGCTCTGATTCCCTGTTGTATTTCTTTTGGTTTTGGATAGTCCTCGAGAGTTCATTTCCTAGATTGGTATCTGACATGTACGATCCTGCGTCCTATGTTCTGCCTGTGAGCTGAAGCTGTTTGTCCTCAGATCAAAGAACTCCCTTTAATAATTCTTGTAAGTTTGGTTTGACTTTTACATATTCCCTTGATTTCTGTTTATCTGGAAATGACCTAATTTCACCATCAAATTTGAACGAGAGTTTTGCAGGATATATTATTCTTGGCTGACAATTGTTTTCTTTCAAGATTTTATATATGTCATCCCATTGCCTTCTTGCCTGCATGGTTCCTGCCGAATAATCTGAGCTTAGTCTTATTGTTTCTCCTCTGTATGTGACTTCTTGTTTTTCATGAGCTGCTCTCAGGATTCTTTGTTTGTCTTTGGTTTTGGCGAGTGTGAATATGATATGCCTTGGTGATTTTCTTTTGGGGTCTCCTCTATATGGGGTTCGTTGAGCTTCTTGGATGGCCAGCTTTTCATGATATTGGGGAAGTTTTCTGTCAGCAGTTTCCTCAATGATCCTCTCTGTGTTTTCTGTCCCCCCACCCCCCGTTCTGGAAATCCAATCGCTCGTAAATTTTTGCTTTTAATTGTGTCCCACGTAACTCTCAGGGTCTCTTCATTTTTCTTTGTTGTTTTTTCTGAGTTTTCCTGAAACAGAGTTGCATGCAAGTGTTTGTCTTCAGTTCCACTGATTCTGTCTTCCATGGTTTCAAATCTGCTTCTCAGTCCTTCTATGACATCTCCATTTCTGAAATCTTGTTTATCTTTTGGATTTCTAATTGTTGTTTTTGTATAATTTCTAGTTGTGAATTTATTTTGGCATTTTGTTCCTGCATCATCTTCCTGAATTCTTCCAACTTTTTGTCTGTATTTTCCTTGAATTTGTCTATTTTTTCCTCATGTTTGTCAGCTTTTTGCCTCAGTTCTTGGAGAATTCTGAGTATTAGATATTTGAATTCCCTATTAGGTAGTTCTAATGCATTTTCTTCCACAGGAGAGTCATCTGGTGTTTTATTTTGGACGCCTACTGGAACCATCCTGTCCTGTTTTTGTAACTGTTTTGATATTGTCTGCTGTTTTCGGGGCATTCAGTAGTTATTTTTCTCATTTATTGATTGTAGATTTGTTTGTTTCATCCCTTTTCTAAAAAAAAAAAAAATTTGACTATGTCTGAGCAGGCGGACTGTGTGTTCTCTGCTGTTTGCTCGTCTGTGCGCTCAATACTTCTCCAACTGGCAGGGTCAGTCACTCAGATATGGTACAGCAGGGCAGGTCTAGCTGAAGAGGAGTTACTGGGACAGGTTGTTTGTGGCACTTACTACAGCCACCAGGGTGGGTCAGTAATCAGTGCAGGGCAGGTTCCAGTAGGCCGTGCCTGTACTGCTTGGTGGTGTGATGTCAAGCGCACGGTGCAGGTAGGCAGGATGCAGCGGGGAGATTGTTATGTGTGGAGCTAAGATGGATATGGGAGAGAGGAGAGAGGAACAGGAGCCAAAAACATACAAACAAAAAAGAATGCTAGGGGTGCTTGCTGTTGGAATGGAGAGATGAGAGACTATGAAATGGAGAAAAACAGAAAGGGGAGGAGGAAGAAAAGAGAAGAATGAATAAATAAAAATCAGAAAGGTTAAAGAACCGCAAAGTTCCCAGGGATCCCACCGATGCAGCTATGAGGTCTGGGGAAGTCGCTCTCAGGTGTTGCAGTACAGCCTGGCCAGAAGGCCTAGAGGTATACAATGCCTGGTATTCAGGGATTAGAATTAACTTTTTATTGAACTATAATATACATACAAAAAAAAAAAAAATAGCACACAAGAGAAGTGTACAGCTTGGTTTATCTTCCCAAACTGACAAACTCCTGTAATCAATCCTGATCAAGAAATAATACAGAATCCCTTCCAGTCGCTCCTCCTCCAAGGATGATGACTCTTTTGATTTCTAACACCACAGGAAACATGATGTGAGGTAGGATTCCAACTGAATATTTTTCATATGGGTGACCACTTGTCCCAGCATCATTTATTCCATAGTTCATTTCCTCACTAGCCTATAATACCCCTCTGGAGTGTATTAACTGCATGTGGATGCCTTGGGTCCGTTTCTGGTTCTCTATTCAGTTCTGATGGTCTAATGTTGTGTTCCTGA
This sequence comes from Dugong dugon, assembly GCA_030035585.1. Taxonomy (NCBI): domain Eukaryota; kingdom Metazoa; phylum Chordata; class Mammalia; order Sirenia; family Dugongidae; genus Dugong; species Dugong dugon. Next base: position 20,028,201 of record CM057481.1, on the reverse strand, counting down.
GCAAATACTCATTTAATCATATAAAAACTGTTCCCATTACTCAGCTTTCTAACAGGTCTAGATATTTGATGCAGTGTCTTATTTTATTTCTCTTCTTTAAGACTTTCTAGGTTCTTCTAAAGCCTTTGCTTTTCCATATAAATTTGAGAAACACCTTGTCAACTTGCACACAAAAAAACTGGGAGTTTGGTGGGAATTGCACTGAGCCTATGGATCACCTTTCCTCCTCCAGGAAGCCTTCCCTCATCACCAACCCCATTAGATTCTTTGCCTCCTCTAGGCTCACACCATCCTCATCCCATTTTGTGGGGGCAGTTTGGCTTCCTTGGCTGGCCTGAGCACACCAAACCCCCCCCAACCCAGACAGCACTTCTGCCCTTGTAAGTTCCTTTCTTAAGTTCCCATCACGTTTCCTGTGTGTGTCCGTATCTCAGACCTGATTACAAAGACCCTGAAGGCAAGAGCTGAGTGATGCAGTTCTCCTGTCTTCCCCCCGCCCTCCCCCCATAGGGCCCAGGACAGTGTTTTGGGAAACCACGACCCTTGGTTTGGGCACACTTTCCCCAGCCCCCTCCAGTCTATCATTACAGCAGCCAGTGTAATCCTTTAAATACTCAGGTCAGCTCATAGCCCTCCTGTTTCAAACCCTGTCATGGCTCCCTAGCTCATCTGAGGAAAAGTCCAAGCCTTCATAGTGGCCTTTGAGAGTCTACCCCACCTGCAATGCCTATGTCCCCCTACCTCTCTGACCCCATCTCCTGCTGCTCTCCACGCTTGCTGTGCCTCAGCCACTCTGACCTCTGTGCTGTTCTTCAGGCACTCCAGGCATAGTCCTGACTCAGAGCTTTGCATATTCTTTCCCTCTTCCTAAAACACTCTTCCCCTAGATATGCTCCGGCTTGCTCCTTCACTTATTTCAGATCTCCGCTCGAATATTACCTTGTCAGTGATGCCTTCTCTGACTACTTGATATGAAATCGTGTGTCCCACCTCCCTGTACTCCCATCCTCCTTTCTCTCCTTTATGTTTTCGTCTTACCATAGCAGTTAGTTAACATAGTGTGTATTCTTTATTATGTTCGTGTTTGTTTCCCCTCACTAGAATGTGACCTCATGAGAGCAAGAATCTTTGTCCATTGAATAAATGAACTGGGAGGGAGGAGACCCAGGGCCAGCCTAGATTCTTTTTTTTTTTATTATTGTGGTGTATATATATATATATATATATATATATACACACACACACATATGAATAAGGAAGACTGAAGAATTGACACCTTTGTATTGTGATGTTGGTGAAGAATATTAAATATACCATGGACTGCCAAAAGAACAAACAAATCTGTCTTGGAAGAAGTATAACCAGAATGCTCCTTGGAAGCAAGGACTTCTCACATACTTTGGACAGGTTATCAGGAGGGACCAGTCCCTGGAGAAGGACATCATGCTTGGTAAATACAGGGTCAGTGAAAAAGAGAAAGACCCTCAACAAGATGGACTGACACAGTGGCTGCAACAATGGGCTTAAGCATAACAATGATTGTGAGGATGACACAGGACTGGGCAGTGTTTTGTTCTGTTGTACACAGGGTTGGTATCAATTGGAACCAGCTCAACTGAACCTAACAACAACAACATGTATATATGTTGTTAGGTGCAGTCAGGTTGGTTCCGACTCATAGTGACCATACAAGAGTAGAACTGCCCCACAGACTTTCCAAGGCTGTAATCTTTACGAAAGGAGACTGCCACATCTTTCTCCCTTAGAGCAGCTGGTGGGTTTGAACCACTGGTCTTTGGGTTAGCAGCTGAGTACTTAACAACTGTGCCAGCAGGGCTCCACATATATATGTGTATGTGTATGTATATACACACACTTGCTATTTCAACATTTTTTATATGTACAATTCAGTGACATTAATTACAACCATCTTGTTGTACAACCCAGCCTGGACTCTTACATTCACTTGCTGGGAGACTCTGGGTGGTCTCCTCCCCAAACTGGGCCTCAGTTTCCACATTGGTAAAACAGGAGAGGGTGTCTGTTTATTTCTGAGGGCCCTTCTAGTCTTGAGAAAGGGGTGAGCTAACCTAGCTGGATTGGGGGTTTGCTGCCCCTTTGTGACTGGGCTGCCTCTTCCCCAGCACCACTGAGTTCCTAGTTGGCAAATCTCTGTGAGGAAATATGTACATCAGGTGGGCACCCTCTGTCCCAGAGATAGCCTTTCTACTGTCTCACTTCCATTGGCCCATCTCTACCCCATGGTCTCAGCATTCAAGTCCACCTCACAAGGCCTTGGTCTTTGATGCCTCTCACACCAATAACTTACACCTATGGTATGTCATGCCTGTTGTAGTTCATACCCAGAACCACTGTTTAAAAAAAAAATACCTATTGCCATCGAGTTGATTCCAACTCATAGCAACCCTATAGGAGAGAGTAGAACTGCCCCATAGGGTTTCCAAGGAGCACCTAGTGGATTTGAACTTCCAACCTTTTAGTTAGCAGCCGCAGCTCTTAACCACTACACCACCAGGGTTTCCAGAACTACCACGGCGGGGGTGGAGGGGGGGGCAAAATGTTTTCATTCTGCAGAGATGAGGCCAGGGGAAGAAAAGACTTTAGGCCAAAGGTTGTAGCCCATGAGGTAGCAGCTCACCTGCCTCGCTTTGAATCCTGGAGTTTGGCCACAGCTCCCTTTTGCACCTGCAGTTCCACCTACCTGGAAGGCCTCTTTAGGCCCTTTCTGTCTTGCAAGGCTCTGTTTAGGGTTCCCTACTCCTCCTCTGTTTCTCCCTTCCCAACTGTTCCAGCCACACTGACCTGCAGCTGCTTAATCTTGACTCCTTACTAGCCTCATGCCTTGGGGCCTGGGCTGTGTCCTCTGTCTAAGCTGCTGCCTGCCTCCTGAGTCCCAGGTCTCTGAGTCCTGCCTCTTTCCCAGCTTAGCAATGCCACGCTGTAGTCCCCTATTCCCCAGCCTGCTTTGGCGCTGGTGGCTGTGCCTAGGTATAGTGACTCCCCTATGGTTGACCACTACCCCACTCATCAAAGAGAGCTCCAGGGTGGGCTGCTTGATGTTCATGCCTTTCATTTACTATGAATTGTGTTGAGGTAAGTTTCTCCCTCTTCTTCATGGTTGGGATTTTTCAGGGCACAGGCCTTGTCCTCAATGTCTCCATCTCTGACTGGCAATCTAAAAATGGTCCTCCAGATCCAAGCTCTTTTAAGATGCTAGTGAAATTTTTTCTTTAAAAAAAAATCATCTACAAGGTCTTGCATTTTCTTTTGTTCTAACTCCAGCTGGCATGAAGCAAGGCCCTTGACTAACCTTGAAAGGTTTCAGGGTTTCACTGCAAAGGAGACCTGGGCCCTGCCTTGTGGGTGAGGTCTCTTCTCTGAGCCCAGGTCCCACATCCCATGGTATCCTCCACATCTCGAGTGACTCAAAGGTGTCTCCAGCTTAACACAAACAGACCTGAACCTCTGCTATTCCCCGAAAACGTATTCCTTCCCGTTTTCCCATCTCGGTACACAGCCCTGTAGCCACCCAGCTGTTAACAGCCAAAACTTGGAAATCATCTTGGACCCTCATCCAGAGCTTCTAACCAATTCTTTTTTTCAGTTCAAACCTCCACTGAGCATTTGCATTTCTAACAAGTTCCCTGCGGAGAATTTGCATTTCCACCCCCAGATATACTGAATCAGAATCTACAGTTTAACAAGATCGCCAGGTGATTCTTATGTATGCTCTCTGGGGGAGGAGGGGCTTGTTAGGAATGCAAATTCTCAGCAGGGGTTCAATCCAAAGGAACCAGTTCCAAGTCCTGTCCTCATCCCCCACTTGCAGTCCACTCCACGTTCTGACACTTTTGTCTCCAAAACATTTCTCAAATCTGCCCACTTTTCACCCCTTTCCACCTTAAGTTACCATCACCTGGAAGCCTGCAACAGCTTCCTGTCTCCCTCTCCCACTTTTGCCCTCGTATCTCCAAACCATTCTCCGTTATTTATTTCTAAAAATACCTGATGCATCCAAAACCCATTTCCATTGATTCAGCTTATAGTAACCCTATAGGACAGAGTAGAACTGCCCCATAGGCTGTAAATCTTTACAAAGCAGACTGCCACATCTTTTTCCCACGGAGCAGCTGGTGGGTTCGAACCGCTGACCGTTTGGTTAGCAGCCTAGCGCTTTAACCACTACGCAACCTGGGCTCCTAGATGATGCATATGATTCAAAAATTCACCCAGAATAAAATCTGCTCTACAGGTCCCCTCTTCTGCGGCAACAAGTGTTCTCGATTCCATGGTCCCCTTCCAGACAGTCTGGGTGTCCCTAAGTACTCAACGTAGCCGTATATATTCATTCCCACGCCATCTACCCATATTGCTCTAAGCCTCCCTTTTTCGCTTTGCACACTATCGAGGCGCTCTTTCCCCATCATCACATAAGGGCACGCCCGTCTCTCCTAAGCAGTGACTGGCCTTCCGGGCTGGGCTGAGAGTGGGTGGCAGTCTTCTATCGGTCGCCCCCCTGCTCCAAAGCTCCAGAACCTTCGCAGCCCTTGGAATGAAACCCCCAGCTCTCTCCTTATCCCTATCTCCTTCCTTCCAGCCCCAGCGGCCCTTCCGTAACCTCCCTCAGCGCTCAGTTTGCACTTCCTCTGGGAACGTTATCTCTATTACAGCATCGGTCCCGGTTCTGCACGGCCCTCGACATCACTTGACACTACACATTCACGTGTGGGTCCTCTAACGCCACTTCCTTGAAGGAGGACCTCCGCGAGGTCTGTTTGACTCCCGAAGGAGGAAAAGAACAAACTCCCGGCTTCACAGCTTAGTGGAGAAAGACTACTACTCCCAGGAACTCTTTCGCCTCAGGCAGGAGGTTCCACCTCCTCCCTCCGCGAGAAGGAGAGTGAGCATGCGCAAAGGAGACTTGACATGCGCAAAAGGCTGTGCGGGCGGTGCCAGGACTGCATCTCCCAGTAGGCCTCGGGGGCATTTTTCGTCCCCGCGTGACGAGTGACTTCCGGAGTGGAGGGGCGGGGTAGAGCGCGCGGCTAAGCCAGCAGCCGAAGCAGTGAAGGAGAGGAGCGGCCCGGTGGCTGGCTGGCACCAGCCGCCATGGAGGCCGTTCCCCGCATGCCCATGATCTGGCTGGACCTGAAGGAGGCTGGTGACTTCCACTTCCAGCCCGCCGTGAAGAAGGTGAGAGCGCCTCCCCCTCCCGCCACCCCCCGGCGCATCTCCGTCGTCTGCAGGCGCGTGACGCCCCCTGCGCGTCCATCACCTACCCGGACCCCCGTGGCAGGGTCAAGTGAGGCCAGGAAGGGCCTCTGCCGGCTTCGCTCAGCCTGGCTTAGTCCCTGCGTCTGCTGACCATCCCCCTCCCCCACCCTCTCTTGGCTAAGACATTCATACTCGCTGGAACCCGTTTCCCGACTTCTTCCCTGAACCATCCACTCTACTCCGCACTTCCTTGGTTTTGACGCCCTGGACTTGGTTCTGCCCGGCCCCTCCTCCACGCTGTGACCGCTCCTCGGGGTCGGGGGCGGCCCTTATCATCCGAGTTGGACAGCTGTGCCTGGCCCTCTATACTCTTGACAGTACAAGACCCGTCTGGGACAGACGCTGAGGACGGCTTAAGATGTGTTTAAGACAGGACCCCCCCGGTGACTTCACATCCAGAGGGATGCCTTACCCCTGCGGTGGAGGTTTCTCTGACACTCGGTGCAATTCTGTATGGTTTCCTTAGAAGTATCCTACTTGGAAGCCCTTTTGGACTAAAAGATATAATTCCCGGTTATTTTTGGGAGTGTTACTGTTTTTCATGGAATCTGGGTAGTGCAAATGGTTAGTGCGTCCAGCTGCTAACCTTAAGGTTAGAGGTTGGAGTCCTCCCAGAGGTACCTCAGAAGAAAGGTCTGGCGATCTACTTCCAAAAAATCAGTGAAAACCCTATGGAGTACAGTTCTACTCTGACACACTTGGGGGTGCCATGAGTCAGAGTGGACTCTAAGGCAACTGGTTACTGTTTTTTGTAAGTGCTCAGAGAGTATAAATGGTGTTGTCGCTCCCATAGAGATCTTACTAGTCATTGTGTTGAACCAGCAGTTGGACAGGACAGACAAGGAGGTCTGGTGTTAACAGAGGCCTCTGTGGAGAGATCAGGTGTGGTGATTGAGCATCATTTGCCCCCTCAGGATGCCCGTGGATGCTTTGGGAGGGCCAGCTGGTAGCATTGAGGAGAGCAGAAGTGAAAAGGCAACAATCAGGAGGGTGTTGCAGGTGGGCAGCCTTCTGGTTACAGAGCAGCAGCTGCCAAAGTAAGCGCCAGTCAATCTAGATTGTGCGCCATTCATCAGGTGCTTGAGAAAAGAAGTAGGAGAAAGAAAGTGGGCTTGGAGGTGGTTTCCCAAGAAGCTGTCTCTCTTCCTCCCTGTGCATTACCATGACTTGGTTCAGACACTGACAATTTGTATTCCTTTTGAGTTCATCGTTTAGCCTCTTTAGGCCTATTTTCTCATCTGTAAAACCAGGAAATTAGACTAATTCCACAATTTTGTTCTCTTCCACAGCTTTTAGTCTCTTCTTCATCTGCTCTTTCATACAAGTACAATAAGATGAATTTTTCTAAAATACAACAAAACAACTGTTTTCTGTTTTTATGGAATGAAGGTCAATATTCTTAGTTTGTTATTGAGAGTTCTCGCTGACCTGGCTTAGTTTTATTTAGGCCTACTGTGTGCTTCAGAAAAGGAGCCCTGGTGGTGCAGTGGTTAAGAGCTTGGCTGCTAACCAGAAGGTTGGCAGTTTGAACCTACTAGCTGCTCCTTGGAAACCCTGTGGGGCAGTTCTGTTCTGTCCTGTGAGGTCACTATAAGTCGGAATAGACTCGACGTCAGTGGGTTCAGTTTGTTATTCATTCATCATCAGTATTTATTGAGCGCCTATTATGTGCAAGTCACTGTGCTTGGCACTGAGAAAGATACAAAGATATAAATTTGACAGACTGCCCTCAGAGAGCTTACAGTCTAGTACAGGAGCATACCATCTCTGGAGAAGCTATTTTAGGTGTAAATTGACCTACCCCCACCCATCCCACCCCCCCAAAAAAAATTAAATTAAAAAATTAAGTGTTTGTTTTTTTTATGTGCTTCTGATGCAGGTAGTGCAGATTGTGTTTACAGCCACTTGCTGTTCCCGTAATACGCTCTGTGTCTTCCCTCTTAGGCACCTTTGGTCACGGAATGCCTGCTGCCTAGAAGAGCTCTCAACTTCGCCTTGTGGGGCGGGGATGAGGCCTTTCTTTAACCTCTGTATATTGGTTCTGTCCATCTTTCAAGGCCCAGCTTAAGCTCTGCCTCTTCCACAAAACCTTCCTTATTCCTTCATCTGAGTTAACCTTTTCCTTTTCTCTTTTCATTCTTTTCCTGATGACAGTTATGTGTGCTGTCTGAGTTTTCCTTACATATTTCCTGTCTTCAATTTTAAGTTTCCTGAGAGGCATCTCCATGTTTCTCACAGTCTAGCAGGGTACCTTCTACACAGTTGGCTCTCAGGAGAATGTTTCTCAAATGATTAAATGACAGTTCAGATTAGAGACAGTGACCACAAATGTGGAAATAAGTGGATAAAATCTTAGCCCAGAAATTCCCAGGAGATATTTTGTTTGAGTTTAACCTTTGCTGCTCTGGTCCTTACTCTTAGCCAACAAGGTATTTACGTGAGCAGTGACTTCCCTGGGAGCCCCTAGGCCTCCATAAGAGGAGTTGCCATTTAGCCTGAAGTGGTAACCAGTGTTCAGGAAACAATTCATTTCTTAGACATCAAGTCTTTTTCTTTGTTTCCTCTTCTTTGGGATTGGGAAATATACTGCCATGTGATATGATAGGCTAAGACTGTGGCATGTGTTTGTATGAATACACTGAAAAGGAACAGCAGTCTGTGGGCAGGCTGGTCTCGGGAATGGCCACCCCCGTCAGAGTGCCCTGGAACTCCCTTCCTTTCCTGCAGTGGAGTCTCTGCAGCCCATGCTTGCTTGTGCATACTTACGAATCTGTAGTGAACAATTTCACATTTTTTCACCACATCAAAGATTCTGCTTCTGGGTATGGCTGGCATCTCTCTCCCAACCCCACAGCACCTTCCTACAGAATCAAAGCCTCTTCTCAAATTTACAATCCCTGATGGGGCTGATTACCCGGTGTTTACCTTGCTTTCTGGGTAATCTGCCCATGTGGTGAAACTCACGTGAAATTGTTCACTACAGATTGTAAATGAGCACAAGTAAGCCTGTGCTTAGCTTGCTTGTTGGATAATCTGTCCTGTGCACATACACACATGCACACGCACCTGCGAAAAGGAGAGTACCAGAGGCCGTAAGGCCCCAGCCTTGTCAGTTCCCCGTGGTGGTGACCTGTCTTACCTCTTATCACAGATTTGAAGTCACCCAGCCGGTCTCCTGAGCCTGTCTGCCCACTTGTGTTTCCCAGTGAAATGGCTTCAGGCACAGATGACCTGGATTGTCCAGTTCATTCTCTGACTTTGATCTCATACACCAGTATCCATTTCACTGAGGGATTAGACCAGATTCTGCCCTTTGCTCAGGAAGTAATAAATACTCATGTGTAGAGAGTGCTTGACAAGTGTTGGTTGAATGACCTGGTCTAGTTCTAGCGTCCTCGTCCTCTGGGAAATGTAACTTGAGTCCTCCTCACTTGTGGTGTTCAGACTGGCTGAAGGGCATTTAGAAGGGATGCAGCAGAGTGGCCTTGAGTATCATGTAAGGGTTAGACGAGGGAATGAAGGTCTGTTTTCATTCCTGGGCTTTTGGCTATGACTTGGACTCAGGCTTGCTGTCATGGACCAAGGGGCAATACTCTTTTCTCTGAATAAAATGAATCGTGTTTGAAATTCAGTAGCAGAGCATGTATTGTATTAATTAAAAATATTATATGTGGGATTCAAATTTGTTATGTTTCTTGGAACAGCCTGAGGAATGTCCCATATTTGAGTGAACCCTGGGAGTGGAGGAAAAAAGAAACATAATATGTATGGTTAACAAAGTTAATGCTAACATGTATGATGCTTTTTACTGCCTTTTTTCTTAGTTTGTTGCTTTTATTAGCACCATGAAATTCCAAGATGTTATATCAAATTAAGAGCCAAAGATAGATACCCCAAATAAAAGCATACACAAAGAATGGAGATATGATGAAATTACTGGGAATATCCAGTACTAGAGAAGGGTGATGCTGAGGGAATATCCCTGCGTTGTTGTTACCTGGCATTGAGGTGGCCCCCAACTCATGGTGACCCCATGCACAACGGAACAAAACACGGCCTGGTCCTGTGCCATCCCCATGATCAATCCGAGTTAGGACTTGGGAAATCTGGCTGGGGTTCTAGCACGGCCATTGCTCATCCTGATTTCCCATTTCTCTATGTGTCAGAGAATGGCAGGACCCAGGATGGATGTTCCCAGTAATCTCATCTAGCTACAGAATTCTGTACCATTTGTTGCTCAGTAAAAGCACAGCATAGCATTATGAGAATAGCACAGACATTGCAATCATACAGACTTTGGTTCAGTATCCACATCTCTACTTGATAGCTGGGTGACCATCAGCTGTTACAAATGATTACATAACTAATCTGATCCTCAGTTTTCTCACCTGTAACTTGGAGTTAATATCTTGTAAGCTTGTAAGAATCAAAAGAGTTAATACGTGTGAGTCTTTAGTAGAGGGCTTGGCATGTTGAAAGCAATATTTTTAGCTGAGCATCTTCTTTTTGTCTTTAGGAAATAGCTCAAGTCCTTTTGACAGCACTGTCAGTTAGACATACGTAATTACTAACCTCATTTCACAGATGAAAAAACCAAGCCCGGATCTCGCAGTGACCCAGTGCACATGCCAGGACTTAAACCCTGTCTTAGTATTTCTTTCTGGAAATGGCTTTTCCATTCTCTTTTACTGTTTTTTCACTTGCAGCTCCTTTCTTTCCTTTTCCAGTGGCTCTGATCCCTGGACATACTCTCACTTACCATAGACCTTTCTGTAGATCTTCTTTTGTTCCCTTAGAAAAGGATCCCTACCTGCTCCAAAACCTCTGGGCCCCCGAGGTTCTCTGGTCCTCCTCCCACCCCCACCGCCTGTCAGATGTGTAGGTATGCTGGGGTCCTGTCAGTGCTTTCTGGTTTCTTCTTTTCTTTTCTTTTTTTTTTTGCCACTGTTGAGTCGATTCTGACTTTTCTTTTTTTTTTTTTTTTGGTACTTTATTTAGGTGAAAGTTTACAGCTCAAGTTGATCTCTCACACAAAAATTTATATACATATTGTCATGTGACACTAGTTGCAGTCCCTACAATGGGACAACACACTCCCCATTTGCACCCCGGGTTTCCCGTGTCCATCCAACCAGCTCCTGTCCCTTCCTGTCTTTTCAGCCTGCCTCTGAACAGGAGCTGCCCATTTGGTCTTGTGTATCTGCTTGAATTAAGAAGCACACTCTTCACGAGTATTATGTTTTATACTTCAGTCTAATCTTTGTCTGAAGAGTGATCTTCGGGAATGGTTTTAGGTCTGGGTTAACAGAGCGTCTGGGGGCCATCGCTTCGGGGGTTCCTCCAGTCTCAGTCAGACCATTAAGTCTGGTCTTTTTATGTGAATTTGAGTTCTGTTCCACACTTTTCTCCCACTCTGTCAAGGACTCTTTGTGTTCCCTCTCAGGGTGGTCATTGGTGGTAGCTGGGTACTATCTAGTTCTTCTGCTCTCAGGCTGATGGAGTCTCTGGTTAATGTGGTCCTTTTGTCTCTTGGGCTAATATTTTCCTTGTGTCTTTGGTGTTCTTCATTCTCCTTTGCTCCAAGTGGGTTGGGACCAATTGATGCATCTTAGATGGCCACTTGCCTTGTGGTTTCTTGCTCTTGGTCTGTGGTGGCCAAAGTTCAGGCTTGAGCTGCTGCTTGGTCTGCCTTCTCAGGCTCTGCCTTTGCTCTGTTGGAAGCTTTAGTCTCCTGGCCAGACTTTGTTCTGAGCTCTGCAGAGTACTAGAGCAGAGAGATTGTGAGAAGGTCTCTGTCCCTTCCTTGTCCTAGGACCTTCAGCCAGCCTCTTTGTTCAGTAGGGAAGTGGGCAGCAGTCATAGAGGATTTTGTCAGGGTTTAAATATCCTGGCTGCTCCACTGACTCACCACGTGGCCCGAGATTAGTTTTCTCTTCCCCGGTTTTCAGTTGTTTGTAAGAACCATGTTTAAAAAATAGAAATGAATTGGTATGCTGAGGGATTAAGAACATGGACTCTGGAGCCCAGATGCCTGGGTTTCGGTCGTTACTCCATTGGTTACCAGCATGGTGACCTTGGCAAGCGTCCTAACCTCTTTGCCTCAGTTTTTTCATTTGTAAAATGACGATGATGATAGTTTCAGCCTCATTGAGTTTTTGTAAAGATTAAGTGACTGTTAAGCACTCAGCACTGTGCGTGGCCTGTAGGAGGAGCTCAGTTAGTGTTGGCTGCTACTGATCTTGGAGGGGGAATGAGATACATGTAGAGGGCGACCTCTAGGGACAATTTCCTGGTGGCAGGGGGCGACATCTTTCCTCTTTTCCATTGTGTGAACAGCAGGGACAGATTTTCTCAGTGATGTTGGGAGAAGTCTTGTCTCTAGGACTCACAGGTGCTCCCCTAATTCTTTTGGCCTCTCTCCCACGTGGCCAGCAGGCTCCATCTCTAGCCTAAGGGTGGGCAAACTAGAACCCCTTACGAAAAGGGATTTAATCAAAGAACATTTCCCCATTTTGATAGTCAAGTTATGCACTGTAGCCCAGGCCACATTTTATATTTGTGTTTTGTGGTGGGAGGAGGGGTGAGAGAAGCAGGGATTGGAGCGCGTGTCCCTGTTAGAGAGATGATCCAGAGCAAAGATTGTTAACCAGGAGCCCATAAGTGGGCTTCAGAGTATCTGTGACCCCGCTAAGTTACGGACAGGTTTTTGTGTTTGTGTACAATCGAATATTTCTTGAGAGATTTTTTTCGTGGCTTTTGTCATATTCTCAAAGGATCCACAAAAGGCTAAGAACCAGTGATCTAGGGGAAAGTGTTTTCCGGGTACCATTTATCTTTTTAGCAATTCTTAAAACTTCTGTTTCCCGAATTTCAAACATTCAGAATTGTTGAAAGAATAGTACAGTGATCACCCAAATACTACCTATGTATGACAGTGACTTACATTTCACCGTATTTGCTTTCTTTCTTTGTGTATTTTATGTGTGTGTATGAGTATGTATGTATATATTGTGTGTGTGTATATATTTGTATACACAGACACACACATATCACACCAAAAAACTTGTTGCTGTCAAGTCGATTCTGACTCAGCCATCCTGTAGGTCAGAGCAGAACTGCCCCATAGGGTTTCCAAGGAGTGGCTGGTGGATTTGAACTGCCAACCTTTTGGTTAGCAGCAGAGCTCTTAACCACTGTGCCACCAGGGCTGCTTATATATGTGTGTGTCTACACACACACACAGACACACACACACACACCCCTCATGAACTCTTTGATTTATAACTTTTTTCCCCCCAAACTCATAGAATCAGGGTTCGCATATTGTATTTAGTTGTTCTGTCTCTTTAGTCTCTTTTAATCCAGAATAGTCCCCTGTGTTTTGAAGGAATGGGTTAGTTGTTTGGTACAATGCCCTGATTGCTGAGTTTTTCTGTGACTCCTTTAGGTATTACTTAATTTGTATTTCTGTTCTCTGCATTTCCTATAAAGGTAACCATTTGCTGAGTATACAACACATATATTAAGGCCCCTCCCATTCCTTGAGGCACTCATTGTCTGGGGTATGGAAAATCACAGCGTGACCCTGCTGTGAGGCACATCCTGAGGGAGGCACGTCTGAAGGTGGGGAGAACAGCAGCTAACTTTTGAGGAAGTGACATTCCAGCTGAGTCTCAGTAGAGAAAGGGGAGAACATATGGAGAAGCATTGAGATCTGAGAACAGTAATTACAAAGTAGTGTTAGCTGGGTGGCCCTGAAAGGTGCCAGAGGACAAACCTTGAAGGCTGTTGGGAGCAGGTTGTGAAGGGTGATGAACTGTGTGCTGAGGAGCTTGGATTTGTTCCTGGAGGCTTTGGAGAGTCACTGCAGACAGGCCCCGGGTTACGAATGTCCAGTTCACGTACAGCAGTAGTTACAGACCAACCCCCGTAAAGCCTATTAAAAATTTGAGGTACATACAATGGTTCATAATGACAAATGGGCACTACTTTGTGACACTCATCAAAACATTATTATTGTTACTGTATCATGTGGAAGATGTTTTAGTGTATCTGGAAGTGTTTCTTTAATGTTATTTATGTATAGAAAGATACACTATATACTGTGACAAACATTTCACTAACTGACGTTAGTTATGAACCATTCCTAACTGTTCAATTTACGTACAGATTCTACTTAAAGACAGATTTAGGAGTGGAAGTCATTCATAATCTGGGCACTGCTTATATAGCACATTCTTTTTAGATTACAGTTTTTCTCTTTAGATTACAACTTTTTTATATTCAGTAGTCAGATCACCTTGAGCTAAGCATTTTGGTGTATTTTTTCCCCATATGTGTGTGGGTGTGTGTGTGTGTTTCAGAAGGATTTAAAGCTAGGAGTGACAGCAGTGTTGTGTTAAGACCGTTCTGGCCACATGTAAGGGATGGATTTGAAGGAATGGATTGTCCAGGCCAGAGGTGGCAGGGGTAGAGAAGAAAGCTTATGGACACAGGGGCTTTTAGGAGGTAAAACCAACAGGAAAAGAGGGGTCAGGGTCACAAGTTTGGAATAGGGGCTGAATAGTGCTGTAAATAGCCCAGCGGTAGCCTCCCTTCTCTCTCCTTTCCCTTTCCCCACCAGTGCAGGTAGAAGCTGTCACCCAACCTTCCGGAGCCCCACATTGCTGATTCCTTAGCCACGTGTCATGGACCCTACACAAAGGCACCCAGGAAAGGTGGGTGGGACACAGACATGGTGTGATGATGGACAGAGCAGGCTACCTCTTCTTGGCCTTTGTCAGTCTCCTTTCCTCTCCGCATCAGAAACCTTGGCTAGGGAGTCTAGTGCCCTTAGTTTTTGTGGAATGGATGGATGTGGCCCCCCAGATTGCTAATCAAGACACCAGCTGTTGCAGGAGGCTGCAATAGGAATAGTTTTTTTCAGCTGCCTTTGTCGTTGACTCTTGGTTGAATGAAAAATTCTGTCGGATTAGGGCTATGATTGTGACTTCAGAACACAGCAGGGCTTGCTTGCTCCTCAAGGGCTGCTTGAGTTTATGACTCTTTAGGATCCTCCTTCGGATCCATTACTGGCAGCTAAGTTTCCTGGCTTCCTGGGTCAGCAGAGTCCCGGACTTTGTAGAGTTTGGGTTGTGGCATTATGAGGACTACCCTGGGTATTTACCCAGGGTCATCAGTCTTGTTTTCCATTTTGCTCAAAGGAGGCCACTCCGGCTGTCAGCATCTTGCTACTGCCCAGTTATTAAGATAGAGTTCCGTGGTGGTCCAGGAAATGGGCTTGTGGTTGTGGGTCAGGACTCAACCCTCAGCCCTTGTTGATGACTGCTAAGGACTCAGAGGGCAGGGAAGGAGGGGTCTTATCTTTCACTGGCTTACAGTCTTCTCTCCCTCTTTAGTTTGTCCTGAAGAATTATGGAGAGAACCCAGAAGCCTACAATGAGGAACTGAAGAAGCTGGAGTTGCTCAGACAGGTAAGAAGATAGTATTTTTATGCAGGTTCAAAACAGGATTGGTTTGATAGGGTGGTAAAGAAATTGCCTAGAACTGTGCTCTTATTTTAATTAAGTATTCCTTTATCTGCAAAAAGAATGAAATTAATGGTAGAAAAATTTGAAAAATATTAAAAAGCAACAACCAGCTTTAGGCTAAAGCCCAGAGAGAAGAGAGACCGAAAAACCCATTCACAATTTTGTGTGTATATAGATTTAGATATAGATATAGATATAGATATATAGTGAGGAAAACCAAAGTAGCATCGTACATCACCTGTATTGCTGTGTAGTCTGCTTTTTTCACTTAACAACGTATTTTGAATATACGTATCAACAAATGCATAACATATTAATTTTTTTATTGTGAAAATATATACAAAACATTTACCAATTCAACAAATTCTATGTTTCAGTGACATTGATTACATTCTTCATGTTGTATGACCGTTATAATTATCCTTTTCCAAATTATTCCACCACCATTAACATAATAAACTCAATGCCCTCTAAGCAAAACTCCCTCTTTCCCCTCCCTCCCACCCGTGGTAACCACTAATAATTTCCAGTTTGTGTATATTTGCTTATTTTGTATAACTAAGATTGTACAATGTTTGCCCTTTTGCAACTCACTGACCTATTTCAGTCAGCATAATATTTTCAGGGTTCATCCATGTAGTGGCATGCATCAGGACTTCATTTCGCTTTATGGCTGAGTAGTATTCCATCGTGTGTATGTACCACATTTTGTTCATTCATCTGTTGATGGACATTTTGGTTGATTTCACCTATTAGCTATTGTGAAAAGTGCTGCAGAGAGCATTGGTGTACAGGTTTCTGTTGGTGTTCCTGTTTTCACTTCTTATGAGTATATATATCTAGGATTGGGATTGCTGGGTAATATGGTAGTTCTGTGCTCAACGTTTTGAGGAACTGTCAAACTGTTTTCCATGTGGCTGTATGATTTTACATTCCCAAAAGCAATGGATTTCCAGTTTCTCCACAACCTTGTCCACACTTATTGTTTTCTTTTTTTCTAGTTGATCATTGCCATTCTAATGGAAGTGAGGTGATATCTCATTGTGGTTTTGTTTTTGAGTTGGAATCAGCTCAACAGCAGTGAGTGGTGGTAATGGATAATGAAGGAGTACTGGTGGCTCAGTGGTTAAGAGCTTGGCTGCTAACTAAAACATCATGTTACAAACCCATCAGCAGCTCCTTAGGGAGACAGATGTGACAGTCTGCTTCCGTAAAGATTACAGCCTTAGAAACCCTATGGGACAGGTCTACTCTGTCCTATAGGGTCACTTTGAGTCAGAATCAACTCAGCAGTACCGGGTCTGGTTTGATTAATGGCTAATGACTGGGTTCCTGGGTGGTGCAAAGGGTTTGTGCTTCACTACTTACCTAAAGGAGCCCTGGTGACCTAGTGGTTAAGAGCTTGGCTGCTAACCAAAAGGTTGGCAGTTCAAATCCACCAGCCACTCCTTGGAAACCATATGGGACAGTTCTCCTCTGTCCTATAGGGTTGCTGTGAGTCGGAATCAACTCGACGGCAGTGGATTTGATTTTTTTTTTGGTACTCTTAGGTAAAGGTTGGTGATTTGAACCCATCCAGTGATTCTGCAGAAGAAAACCTGGTGATCTGCTTCTGTAAAGATTACAGCCAAGAAAACCCCATGGAGCTCAGTTCTACTCTGTAACATGGAATCACCATGAGTCAGAGTTGACTTGATGGCAACAGATTCGATTCAGTTTAGTTAAATGGCTAATGACATTGAGCATGTTTTCATGTGCTTCTTGGGCATATGAATATACTTTTTGGTGAAATATCTGTTCATATCCTTTCCCCTTTTTGATTTTTTTGTTTTTATTATGCTTTAGTTGAAAGTTTACAGCTCAAGTTAATTTCTTATACAAAAATTTATACACATATTGTTTTGTGGCATTAGCTGCAATCCCCACAATGTGACAGCACACTCCCTCTTTCCACTCCGGGTTCCCTTTGTCTGTTCGACCAGTTCCTGTCCTTTCCTGCCTTCTCATCCTCCTTTGGGACAGGAGCTGCCCATTTGGTGTCGTATATCTGGTTGAACTAAGAAGCACATTCCTCACGTGTATTATTTTTTTGTTTTATAGTCCTGTCTAAGCTCTGTCTGAAGAGGGGGCTTTGGGAATGGTTTCAGTTCTGTGTTAACAGTTCATCCAGGGGCCGTAGTTTCAGGGTTCTTCCAGTCTACGTCAGACCATTAAGTCTGATCTTTTTACATGAATTTGAGTTCTGTTCTACATTTTTTTCCTGTTCTATCCAGGACTCTCTGTTGTGTTCCCTGTCAGGGCAGTCATTGGTGGTAGCTGGGCACCGTCTAGTTCTTCTGGTCTCAGGTTGGTGGAGTCTCTGGTTCATGTGGTCCTTAAGTCCTTTGGGCTAATATTTTCCTTGTGGCTTTGGTTTTCTTCATTTTCCTTTGCTCCAAGTGGGATGAGACCAGTTGATTTATCCTAGATGGCCGCTCACAAGCTTTTAAGACTACAGATGCCACTCACCAAAGTGGGGTGTAGAACATTTTCTTAATAGACTTTATTATGCCAGTTGACCTAGATGTCCCCCGAAACTATGGTACCCAGGCCCCAGCTGCTCTGTCCCTCAAAGTGTTTGGATATATCCAGGAAACTTCTTAGCTTTTGCTTTGGTCCTGTTGTGCTGACTTCCCCTGTATTGTGTGTTGTCCTTCCCTTCACTGAGGTTGATCGTTGTCTACTATCTAGCTAGTGATTTCCCCTCCTCCTCCCTCCCTAGCATTCTAACCATCAAACAATGCTTTTTTTCTGTGTTTAAACCTATTCTTGAGTTCTATAATAGTGGTTGCATACAGTATTTGTCCTCTTGTGACTGACTAATTTCACTTGGCACACTGCTTTCCAGATTCATCCATGTTTTGAGATGTTTTACGGGTTCATAATTGTTCTTTATCCTTGCATAGAATTCCATTGTGTGTATGTACCATAATTTGTTTATCCATTCGTCTGTTGATGGGCGTTTAGGTTATTTCCATCTTTTTGCTATTGTGAATAGTGCTGCAGTTAACATGGGTGTGCGTATGTCTGTTCATGTGATGGCTTTTATTTCTCTTGGGTATATACCAAGGAGTGAGTTTGCTGGATCATATAATATTTCTATTTCTAGCTTTTTAAGGAAGTGTCAAAGTGATTTCCAAAGTGGTTCTACCATTTTGCATTCCCACTAGCAGTTCATGAGAGTTCCAGTCTTTCCACAACCTCTCCAACATTTGTTATTTTGTGTTTTTTGAATTAGTGCCAGCCTTATTGGGGTGAGATGATATCTCATTGTAGTTTTGATTTGCATTTCTTCAGTGGCTAATGATTGTGAGCGTTTCCTCATGTGTCTGTTAGGCACCTGAATGTCTTCTTTGGTGAAGTGTCCGTTCATATCCTTTGCCCATTTTTTAATTGGATTATTTGTGTTTTTGTTGTTGAGATTCTGCAGTATCTTGTAGATTTTAGAGATTAGACCCTTATTGGATATGTACTACCCAAAATTTTTTTCCCAGTCTGTAGGCTGTCTTTTTACTCTTTTGGTGAAGTATTTTGATGAGCATAAGTGTTTGATTTTTAGGAGCTCCCAGTTATCTAGTTTCTCTTCTGGTGTTTGTGCATTGTTAGTTATGGTTTGTATACTGTTTATGCCATGTATTAGGGTTTCTAGCATTGTCCCTGTTTTTTTCTTCCATAATTGTTGTTATTTTAGATTTTATATTTAGGTCTTTGATCCATTTTGAGTTAGTTTTTGTGTATGGTGTGAGGTATGGATCCTGTTTCATTTTTTTACAGATGGATATCCAGTTATGCCAGCACCATTTGTTGAAGAGACTGTCTTTTCCCCATTTAACGGACTTTGGGCCCTTGTCAAATATCAGCTGCTCATGGTGGATGGATTTATGTCTGGGTCCCCAGTTCTGTTCCATTGGTCTATGTATCTGTTGTTGGACCCGTACCACGCTGTTTTAACTACCATGGCGGTATAATAGGTTCTAAAATTAGGTAGTGTGAAGCCTCCCACTTTGTCGTCGTTCTTCAGTAATGCTTTACTTATCTGGGACCTCTTCCTTTTCCATATGAAGTTGGTGATTTGTTTCTCCGTCTCTTTAAAAAATGCCATTGGAATTTGGATTGGGATTGCATTGTATCTGTAGGTGGCTTTGGGTAGAATGGACATTTTCACAATGTTCAGTCTTCCTATCCATGAGCATGGTATGTTTTTACACTTATGTAGGTCTCTTGCAGTAGTGTTTTGTAGTTTTCTTTGTATAGGTCTTTTATGTCTCTGGTTAGATTTATTCCTAAATATTTTATCTTCTTGGGGGCTGTGGTAAATGGTATTGATTTGGTGATTTCCTTTTCAAAGTTCTCTTTGTTGGTGTAGAGAAATCCAACTGATTTTTGTATCTTTATCTTGTATCTTGATACTTTGCTGAAGTCTTCTATTAGTTCCAGTAGTTTTCTTGTGGATTCTTTTGGGTTTTCTTTGTATAAGATCATATCATTTGCGAACAAGTATACTTTTACTTTTTCCTTACTAATTTGGGTGCCCTTTCTTTCTTTTTCTAGCCTTATGTCTCTGGCTAGGACCTCTAGCACAGTGTTGAATAAGAGTGGTGATAAAGGGCATCCTTGTCTGGTTCCTGTCCTCAGGGGGAATGCTTTCAGTCCCTCTCTGTTTAGAATGATGTTGGCTGTTGGTTGTATATAAATGCCCTTTATTATGTTGAGAAATTTCCCTTCTATTCCTATTTTGCTCTGAGTTTTTATTATGAATGGGTGTTGGACCTTATCAGATGCTTTTTCTGCATCAGTTGATAAGATCATGTGGTTCTTGTCTTTTGTTTTGTTTATGTGATAAATTATATTTATTGATTTTCTAGTGTTGAACCATCCCTGCATACCTGGTATGAATCCCACTTGGTCATGATGAATTATTTTTTTGATATGTTGTTGAATTCTTTTGGCTAGAATTTTGTTGAGGATTTTTGCATCTGTGCTCATGAGGGATATTGGTCTGTAATTTTCTTTTTTTTGTGGTGTCTTTCCCTGGCTTTGGTATCAGGGTTATGCCGGCTTCATAGAATGAGTTTGGGAGTATTCTTTCCTTTTCTGTGCTCTGAAATACCTTTAGTGGTAGTGGTGTTAACTCTTCTCTGAAAGTTTGGTAGAATTCTCCAGTGAAGCCATCTCAGCCAGGGCTTTTTTTTGTTGGGAGTTTTGTTTTTTTTTATTACCTCTTCAATCTCTTTTGTATAGGTGTAGTTTTTCCACCTTAGTATGTGTTAGTTTAGGTAGTTAGTGTGTTTTTAGAAATTTGTCCATGTCCTCTAGGTTTTCAAATTTGTTAGAATACAAGTTTTTCCTAGTATTCTGTTAAGATCGTTTTTATTTCAGTTGGTTCTATTGTGATATTGTGCATCTCATTTCTTATTCAGGTTATTTTTCTTCCTCTTCTATTTTTCTTTTGTCAGTTTGGCCAGTGGTTTGTCGATTTTGTTGATCTTCCAAAGAACCAACTTTTAGTCTTGTTGATTCTTTCAGTTGTTTTTCTGTTCTCTATTTCATTTACTTCTACTCTAATGTTTATTGTTTCCTTTCTTCTGGTGCCTGAGGGCTTCTTTTGCTGCACTCTGTTTGTTCGAGTTGTAGAGTTAATGTTTTGATTTTGGCCCTTTCTTCTTTTTGGATGTGTGCATTTATTGCTATAAATTGACCTCAGAGCACTGCTTTTGCTGTGTCTCAAAGGTTCTGGTAAGAGATGTGTTTTCATTCTTAATGGATTCTATGAATCTCTTTATTCTGTCCTTGAGTTCTTCTATAACCCAGTAGTTTTTGAGCACGGTGTTGGTCAGTTTCCATGTATTTGATTTTTTTCCCTTGCTGTTTCTGTTACTGATTTCTACTTTTATGACATTATGGTCATAAAAAAGATATTTTGTAATATCTCGATGTTTTGGATTCTGTTAAGGCTTGTTTTGTGGCCTAAAATGTCATCTGTTCTGGAGAATGTTCCGTGTGCATTGGAAAAGAATGTATACTTGGCTGCTGTAGGGTGGAGTATTCTGTGTATGAGGTGAAGTTGATTGATCGTGGCATTTAGATCTTCCATATCTTTATTGAGTTTCTTTCTAGATGTTCTGTCCTTCACCGAAAGTGGTGTGTTGAAGTCTACTATTATTTTGGAGCTATCTATTTCTCTTTTCAATGCTCTTAGAGTTTGTTTTATGTATTTTGGAGCACTGTCATTGGGTATGTATATATTTATTATGGTTAGGTTCTCCTGGTGTATTGTCCCTTTAATCATTACATAGTGTCCTTATTTATCCTTTGTGGTAAATTTTGCTTTAAAGCCTATTTTGTCAGAGATTAATATTGCTACTCCTGCTCTTTTTTGGTTGTTGTTTGCTTAATATATGTATTTTTCCATTCTTTGAGTTTTAGTTTGCTTGTGTCTTTGAGTCTGAGGCGTGTCTCTTGTAGGCAGTAATCCATTCTGCCACTCTCTGTCTCTTTACTGGTGCATTTAGTTCATTTACATTCAGTGTAATTATTGATAGGTATGAGTTTAGTGCTGTCATTTTGATGCCTTTTTTTTTGGTGTTTCACTTAATTTTGTGTGCTGAGTCATTTTTCTTTATTGATTTTGTGTTTGCTGAGTCTTTGTGTTTTTCTTAGTTTTTATTTTGATAGGTAGATTTGTCAGCTTTCTTTGTGATTACTTTAAAATTTACCTTTATTTTTCTAAGTTTAAACTGATCTTTTATTTCTTGATAGCGCCTTAACTTCCTCTCTATATGAAAGAGTTCTGTGACTACACCGTTTATTCCCTCTCTTTTGTTTTGATGTTGTCATCGTTTACATATTGATGTCTCTGGTTTCCTATTTTCAGTATTTTAGCTTTAAGTTATATTTGTGACTTCTCTATGTGGGTTGATAACTGGTTGATATGTCCTGTGTTCTAGTCTTGGATTGTTGTCTGATATTGTTGGTTCTCTAACCAGAGGACACCCTTTCATATTTCTTATAATTTTGGTTTGATTTTTACAAATTCCCTTAACTTCTGTTTATCTGGAAATGACCTAATTTTGCTATTGTATTTAAGAGACAGTTTTGCGGATATATAATTCTTGGCTGACAATTTTTGCCTTTAAGGCTTTATATATGTCATCTGTTGCCTTCTTGCCTGCATGATTTCTGCTGAGTAGTGAGAGCTTAGTCTTACTGGTTCTCCTTTGTAGGTGACTTTTCGTTTATCCCTCGCTGCCCTCAAGATTGTATCTTTGTCTTTGGTTTTGGCAAGTTTGATTATGATATGTCTTGGGATATGTCTTTCTTTTGGGATCTCCCTTGTATGGGTTTTGTTGAGCTTCTTAGTTAGATACTTTCTCTTCTTTCATGGTGATCAGGGAAGTTTTCTGCCAGTAGATCTTCAGTAATTCTCTCTGTTTTCTGTTATCCCCTCCCTGTTCTGGTGCTCTTACCACTTGCAGGTTTTTCCTTTTGATAGTGTCCCACATAATTCTTAGGGTTTCTTCATTTTTTTAGAGTTCTTTTTTCTGATTTTTCCTCAAATAAATTGGTGTCAAGGGATTTATCTTCAATCTCACTAATTCTGACTTCCATAGCCTCAATTCTGCTCCTGTGACCTTCTGTTGAGTTGTCTGATTCTGAAATTTTATTGTTAATTTTTTTGAATTTGTAGTTGCTGGCTCTGTGTGGATTCTATCAGCCTGTTAATTTTGTCATTTTGTTCTTGTATTCCTCTGTTGCTTTGTCTGTGTATTCCTTGGTTTAGTCTGAGTTTTGCCTGATCTCCTTCCTGATTTGTTGGAGAGTTCTGTATATTAATCTTCTGAATTCTATCTCAGGTAGTTCTGTTACCTTATCTTTCTCCAGAAGATTTCCTGGTTCTTTATTTTGGTCACTTCCTGGAGCCATCTTGACCTACTTCTTTATGTGATTTGATACTGACTGTTGTCTCCAAGGTATCAGTAAGTTATTATATTTATTTATTGTATATTTGCTTACTGTGTCCTGTCTTTTTGTTTTGTTTTGATATGCCCAAGTAGGCTGGGTGTGTGAGCCACTTTGGTTATTGGCGTCTTTGAAGCTCTCACATCCTGTCTCTAGGTGGTCAGAGCAGCTACTAGGCGTGTGAGCCCCAGGAGTCTGTTCACCTTTCTTACGCGGGTGTGGCACAGGCATCCAGGTCATTGGTCACCGAGTGTGTGGTGCAGATTCTCACCTACAGTCCTACATGGGCAGGGCTGCGTACAGGTGTTTGGAGCAGGCACCAGTATCTGGCTACAGCAAGGCAGGGGGCTGACATCTGCCTCCGGGAGCCTAGGTGGAGGGCGTGTCCTTGTCCCCTAGAGCACGTAGTGAGGGAGTATTGCAGCTGGTTCTTGGGTACCTGGTGGTGTTGGCTGGAGGGACTGGGAGGCACCATTTATTCTCAGACTCCTGTTACAGGAGGTTAGATGGAGTGGGTGGTACCGCCAACCCTCAGGGCCCTGGTGGGACTGGGTAAGGCCCCTGCTTAAGGGGCAGGGCTGTGTCAGATGTCATGAATCTACAGCACCCCATTGGCTCCTGCAGTTGAAAATGCGCTTCAGGTGTATACCCTGCTGTTTTATGCTAATGAGGGCATGTGGTGTTGAATCGGTCCATACAGGTGTAGGCGGGGGTGAAGGGTGCTGCAAGTCTGTGGACCCCTTATATGCCAGTGGCTGGGCAAAGGGGCAGGACCTCCCGACCTGCCCTGAGTTCTCAGCTTGGAGGGTGTGGCAGTTGTTAAATACTGCTGGACTGGTGTCAGAGCAGAGTGGGTTGGTAGGTGGGTGAGGGGAAGGAAGCACTTCTCTGCTATGAAACTCTGAGGGGAGGGATTGCCTCCATGTGGTAGGTTAGATCCTAGCACTTAACTGTCGCAGGTCTGGCAGCACTTCCACCCAGCACCTCTGGAGGCACGTGCAGACTTGCCATCACCTGGCCTCACCCGACACGATGAGACACATCCCAAATACCACTGCTCACCAGACTGCACGTGCTGGACAGCCTAGCCAGCGACCTCGTGACTGGTGCTTCACCACTGCTTTTGAATTGTCCCTTCTTTCCCTTGCCACTCAGTCCAACTCCTCAGCTTTGTCTTTGATGATCAGGGCTCCTGGATTATCCTATATAATCGATTCACTTTTTGTGGGGGGGTCTTTGTTGCAAGAGGGAGTATAGGAAGTGTCTATTTCACTGTCTTGACCCCACCTCTGGGTTGTTTGTCTTTTTGTTGTTAAATTGTAAAAGTTTTTAAAATATATTTTGGATACTAGACCATTATCAGATAAATGGTTTCTTAAAATTTTCTCCCAATCTGTTGTTTGTCTTTTCATTTTGTTGTAATTTTTATGAGATCCCGTTTGTCTGTTTTGTCTTTTGGTGTTTGTGCTTTTGTTGTCAAATCTGATAATTTGTCATTAAGAACTAGGCCCTACAGCCACACCCCTATATTTTCATTTAAGAATTCTATGGTTTTAGTTTTTAAACTTAGGTCATTGATCCATTTTGAATTTTTTTATGTGTGTATGGTGTGAAGCATGGATCCTGATTCATTCTTCTGCATGTGGAAATCCAATTTTCCCAGCATCATTTTTTGAAGAGACTTTTTCCCATTGAATAGACTTAGCACCCGTTTTAAAAATCAGTTGACCATAGCTGTGTGCATTTATTTCTGAACTTTCAATTCTGTTCCATTGGTCTGTATGTTGTTATATCAATACCAGGATGTTTTAATTATTGTGTATGTTTTAAAATCAAAAAGTGTGAGTCCTCCTACTTTCTTCTTCAGAATCACTTTATTTATCTGGGGTCCCTTGTTCTTCATATAAATTTGAGAGTTAGCTTTTCTGTTTCTGTAAAGAAGGCTGTTGGAATTTTGATGGGGATTGCTTTGAATTTATAGATTACTTTGAGTAGTATTGATAATCTTAACTATATTAAGCTTTCCAGTCCATGAACACAGAATGTTCTTCGAATTATTTAGGTTTTCTTTACTTTCTTTCAGTAATGTTTTATAGTTTTCCGTGTACAAATCTTTTACTTCCTGGTTAAATTTATTCCTAAGTACTTTATCCTTTAGATGCTGTTGTAAATGGTAGTGTATGCTTAATTTCTTTTTCTGCTTGCTCGTTGCTGATGTATAGAAACCTTACTGATTTTATGTGTAGACCTTGCATCGTACCACCTTGCAGAATTCATTTGTTCTAATAGCTTTCTTGTGGATTCTTTGGTGTTTTTTATGTATAGGATCATGTTGTCTGTGGAAAAGGTTGGTTTTACTTCCTCCTTCCCAATCTGGATACTATTTTTTTTTTCTTTTCCCTAGCCTAATTGCTCTGGCTAGGATTTACTAAAATGATGTTAAATAGCACTAGTAAGAATGGGCATCCCTATCTTGTTCCTGATCTTAATGAGAAAGCTTTCAGAAAGTCTTTCTCTGTTGAGTATGATGTTAGCTGTAGGCTTTTCATAAATGCCCTTTATTATATTGAAGAATTTCTCTTCTATTCCTATCTTGTTGAGTGTTTCTATCCTGAAAGGTATTGAATTTTGTCAGATGCCTTTTTTGCATCTGTTGAGATAATCACGTGGTTTTTTTTCCTTTTGTTCTGTTAATGTGTGTTACATTTTTGTATTTGCTAATGTTGAACCACCCTTGCATTCCTGGGTTAAATCCCAGGAATTGATTGTGGTATATAATCCTTTTAATTTATTTTTGGATTTGGTTCACTAGTATTTTGTTGAGTATTTTTGTGTCTGTATTCATTAGGGATATTGGTTTGTAGTTTCCTTTTTTGTGGTGTCTTTGGCTTTGGTGTCAGGGTAATGCTTGCCTGATAGAACGAGCTAGGAAATATTTCCTCCTCTTCTACTTGTTGGAAATTTTTAAGTAGGATCGGAGTCACTTCTGTAAATGTTTGATAGAATTCTCAGTGAAACCATATGGTCCATGACTTTTCTTAGTTGGGATGTTTTTGATTACCGATTCAATCTCACTTGTTACTGGTCTATTGAGATCCACTATTTCTTCTTGAGTAGTGTACGGAGTTTTTGTGTTTTCAGAAATTTGTCCATTTTCTTTAAGTTATGTAATTTGTTGGCATGCAACTATTCATAGTATTTGCTTAGAGTCTATTTCTGGAAGGTCAGTTACAATGTCTCCACTTTTATTTCTAATTTTAGATATTTACATATTCTTTTCCTTATCAGTCTGGCCAAAGGTTTGTTGATTTTATTGGTCTTTTCAAAAACTAACTCCTGGTTTTATCATTCTCTGTTTCATTTATTTTTGCTCTGTTCTTTATTGTTTCCTTTCTTCTGGTAGCCTTAGGTTTAGTTTGCTCTTCCTTTTCTGATTCCTCAAGTTGTAGAGTTAGGCTGTTGATTTAGATGTTTTTTCTTTAACGTAGGCGTTTCTTGCTGTAAAGTTTTCTCTGAGGACTGCCTTCACTGCATCCCATAGGTTTGGTATGTTACGCTTTCATTCTTGTTAGACTCGTGTTTTCTTTATTTCTCTCTTGATTTCTTTTTTGACCCATTGGTTGCTTAGTATTGTGTTATTTAGTTTCCACATATTTGTATATTTGCCAGTGTTCTTTCTGTTAATATTTTTTTAAACAATGTTTTATTGTGTTTTTGGTGAAAGTTTACACAGCAAATTTAGGTTTCCATTTGTCAATTTCTGTACAAGTTGTTCAGTGAAGTACTTTCTGTGGTTAATTTCTAGTTTCATTCCATTGTGATCAGAAAAGATACTTTGTGTGATTTCAGTTTTTTAAGATCTGTTGAGACTTGTTTTGTGTCCTAAGATAGGGTCTGTCTTGGAGAATGATCCATGTGCACTGGAGAAGAACATGTATTATGCTGTTATTAGGTGGAGTGTTCTATATATGCTGTTAGGCCTAGTTGGTTAATAGTGTTAAGTCTTCTGTTTCTTTATTGCTCTTCTTTCTAGTTGTTCTCTCCATTATCAAAAGTAATGTATTAAAGTCTCCAATTATTATTGTAGACCTGTCTACTTCTCCATTCAATTTTGTCAGTGTTCATTTTATAAATTTTAGAGTTCTAAATATTTGTATATTGTTGTGTCTTCTTCATGAATAAATATTTGTAAATTGTTATTTACAAGTATATATTTGTAATTGTTATATGCTCTTAATGAATGAACCTTTTATCATTATATAGTGTCCATCTTTGTCTCTTGTTAGATTTTGACTTAGTCTATTTTGTCTGGTATTAAAATTGCCACAGCTACTCTCTTTTGGTTACTGTTTGCATGGAATGTTTTTTCCATCTTTTCACATTCAACCTATTTGTGTCTTTATGCCTAAGGTGTGTCTCTTGTAGACAGCATATAGATGTATTTTTTTCCAGTCTGCCACTCTTTGTCTCGTGATTGAAATGTTAACTATATTTACGTTCACAATAATTACCAATAAAGGAGGACTTATTTCTGCCATTTTGTTAATTGTTTTTTTGTGTGACTTATCTCTTCTTTGTCCTCCTTTTCCTCCAGTGCTGACTTCTTTTGCATATGAATTTTTTTATTTGTGCTGAACCTTTTCGTTTCCCTTATTTTTGTTTATAATTTTTATTTAGTTTGTAATTACCGTGAGGATTACGTTTAAGATTTTAAATTTATAACAACCTGGTTTATATTCAGACCAGCTTAACTTCAGTAACATGCAAAACTTGTATCTATGCCAATCCTCTCCACTCCTGCTTGTGTTGTAGTTAATCACAGATTGCATATTTATACCTCAGATGCCCTGTAGTTTAGATTTAATTTTATTATTATATTTATATATTTTTTATGCTTTTGTCATTATAAAGCAGGAAGAACATACCAGTTGCATTTGTCAACCAAAAATACCTTAAATCTGACCTTTTTACTTGTCATGACATTTCCTTTAATGGGAAAAAAATTTTCCCCCATTTGGAGAATTTCAAATTACTGTCTGGTGGCCTTACTTTTCCTTGTAGAGGACTCCCTTTAGCATTTCTTGTAGGGCTGGCCTGGTGGTAACAAGTTCCTGCAGTTTTTATCTGTTAATGTCTTAATTTTGCTCTCATTTTTAAATGACAGTTTTGCCGGATATATATTTTTGGCTGACAGTTTTTCTTTTTCAGCGCTTTAAATATGTCATTCCGCTGCCTTCTTGCCCGCATTGTTTCTGAAGAGAAATTGGCCCTTAATCTTACTGAGGACCCCTTGTATGTGATCCTTCACTTCTTGTGCTACTCTAAAAATCTTCGCTTTGTCCTTGGTTTTCGGGAATTTGATTATAATGTGTCTCAGTATAGCTGTTTTTTGATTTATCCTGTTTAGAGTTCACTGATCTTCTTGGTTGTGTAAGTTCCTGTCTTTCATCATAGTTTGGAAGTTTTTGGCCATTATTTCTTTAAAAATTCTGTCTTTTTCTCTCTTCTTCTGGGATTCCCATAATGCATATATTATTCCACTTGATGGTGTCCACAGATCCCTTAGGCTTTGTTCGTTTTTCTTCAGTCTTTTTTCTTCCTGCTCCTCAGAACAATCTCAATTGCCTTATCTTCCATTTCATTTATTCTTTGTTCTGCCAATTTAAATCTGCTGCTAAGCCCTTCTGAAGAATTACTTACCTGTCCTTCCTCAGAGACAATTTCTGTTCTCTTATTTTTTGTCTTTTGCATAGGCCATCCTTTCCAGCCTGTTCATGGGCTTTGTGATTATCTGTTGTGATTGGGACTTTAACCTGGTTTAGTGTAGTAACTCTGGACATTAGATTCTTTCCTTTCTCTGGAGTTTGCTTTTCTTCCTCTTTATAATTGTTATTATTATTTTAAATTACTGGAAGTTGTAGTTCTCTACTTCCACTCCAGACTCCCCATCTGGGTACACTTGCTGTTTTTCCTTTTCTTTTGGTCTCTGTCTTAATTATCTAATGCTGCTATGAGAGAAATACCACAAGTGGATGGCTTCAACAAACAGAAGTTTATTCTCTCACAATCTAGTAGACTACAAGTCCAAATTCAGGGCGTCAGCTCCAGGGGAATCCTTTCTCTTGTCAGCTCTTGAGGAAGATCCTTGTCATCAATCTTCCTCTGGACTAGGAGCTTCTCCACACAGGAACCCCCGGGTCCAAAGAATGCACTGTGCTCCCAGCACTGCTTTCTTGGTGGTATGAGGTCCCCAACTCTTTGCTCGCTTCCCTTTCCTTTTATCTCTTATAAGTTAAAAGGTGATGCAGACCATATCTCAAGGAAACTCCCTACATTGAATCAGGGATGTGACGTGAGTAAGGGTATTACATCTCACCCTAATCCTCTTTAACATAATCTAATCTTGCCTTATTAACCACAGGCAGAGATTAGGATTCACAACACATAGGAAAATTACATCAATTAAAGAATGGAGAACAACCACATGGTACTGGGAATCATGGCCTAACCAAGTTGACACATATTTTTGGCGACAAAATTCAATCCATGACAGTCTCCCTATCCAGAGGCACTGGCCATCACTCTTTCATCTCTAGGTTCCCTGAGTAGGGCTCTGGCTGTGCCACTTCAGCTCCATTGCTCTGTGGCTTTATAGCAATCGGTGTGATCGCCTTCCCATCAGGTATTGGGGATGATGACTGTGTTACTCCAATACCAGCCTCCCCCCACCAGGAATGCTGGCTATGCCCCTCCGGGACCTGCCTCCCCCCCGCCTTTTGTTATTACGCCCTAGCTATGATTGTTTACCACAAATCTACCCTTGCTGTGAGCACTGGCCATGCAACTCTGGCACTAGACCCCCACCACCACCCAGGAGCTGCAGCTTCACAGGCACACCACAGGGCTCCTCTCCCAGGAGCATCAGTGCTGCTCCAGTCTCAGAGTCCCACCCTGGGAATGGCAGTTCTTGCTGATTCATCATGTGTCCTTACTGTCCATGAACTCCAGTTCATGCTGTGCTCACTTCTTTGCTTCTTCCTGGGACTCATGAGAACTACAGCCAAGCAATGCTCACTGAGCCATTCTTTCATGGTCCATCTCCTCAGGTATTTCATCCTGGAGTGTACTCAAGACTCTTTATCCTGGACCGGAGTGCTAAGGAACTCAGGCCCGTGCTGTGCTCACCATGATGCGCTTTCACGGGCCTCATGGGAACTCTGCTTACGTTATACTAATCAAGCTGTTCTGTCCCAGGTTGGACTGCTCAGGTGTCAGCCTGCACAGCACCCACTGTGCCCACCACACTGCTATTTCCTGGAACTCACAAGAACTCCAGTCTGTGTTGTGTTCACCAAGCCACTCTGTCCCAGGTCTTGCCAACTTTGTGCTCTCTATACTGCTTTAGGAGCCCTGGTGGCAGTGGTTAAGAGCCACGGCTGCTAACTAAAAGATTAGCAGTTTGAATCCACCAGCCACTCCTTAGAAACCCTATGGGGCAGTTCTCTTCTGTCCTGTAGGGTCGCTGTGAGTTGGAATTGGACTCATGGCAACAGCTTTGGGTTTTTTCGGTACCACTTCAACCCTAGGCTGTCTGCTTAAGGGCACCAGCCACACTGGCCCCAAGATGGCCATGCTGAGCTGGGTAGGGGGGTGGGGTGAGGATGCATGGCTAACGTCTGTTCTGCTATCTGTGTGATACCTTTTTTTTGATTAGTGTTGACTTTGGTCCTCCAACCCTTTAATTGATATCTAGAGTTCTGAGATTATTGATTTCATCAGTTTTTGCTTGTTTTCTTCTGAATTTGTTGTAGGGGAATGGGAATGTGTGACTACTTATGCTCCATCTTGCTCCACCTTCAACAACATTATTTTTAATGTGATCGTTATAGTATAATTGAATCAGTTTCTTCTTGGAGGACATTGGTTTGTTTCAGTTTTTCACCATTGTAAAAAATGCTGTCATAAATACACGTACATGTCTGTTTGGGCATTTGTAGGATCGTTTCTGTAGAAATTAGTGGGTGAATGGGGATGTGCTTGTTCCAGTCCACACCTCCAGCATGGTGTGTGTCTCCTCCTGCTGCTCATGGCAGTCTGTGAAGTGAAAGGGAAATTTAACTTTAATTTTTAGTTATTTGGTTAATACTGAGGTTTTGTGTGTATGTGTATATATATGTACACACATACATATATACATGTTGTTGTTGGGTGCTGTCGAGTCGGTTCTGACTCATAGCGACCCTATGTACTACAGAATGAAAAACTGCCCTGTCCTGTGCCATGCTTACAATCATTGTCATGCTTGAGCCCATTGTTGCAGCCGTTGTGTCAGTCCATCTCGTTGAGGGTCTTCCTCTTTTTCGCTGACCCTCTACTTTACCAAGCATGATGTCCTTCTCCAGGGACTGATCCCTCCTGATAGCATGTCCAAAGTATGTAAGACATCACATATGTATATATAGATAAGTGTGTGTGTGTATGTGTATACATTTTTTTTTTTCCTTTGGTACCATCTTAAAGAGCCTGTGAGCTTCTGGAAGGCCCAGACAGTCTCTCTCTCTCTCTCTCTTTTTTTTTTTTTTAACGTTTTATTGTGATTTGGGTGAAAGTTTACACAGCTAATTAGTTTCCCGTTCAACAATTTATATACATTTTATTTCGTGACATTAGTTGCAATCCCCTCAGTGTGACAGCACCCTACCCATTTCCTCCCTGGGTTCCCCATTTCCATTCGCCCATCTTTCCTGTCCCTTCCTGCCTTCTGAACTTTGTTTTTGGGCAAATGCTGCCCTTTTGATCTCGTGTGGTTGATTGTTCTAAGGAGCATATTCCTCACAGGTATTATTGTTCACTTTATAGACCTGTCTCTTGTTGGGCTGAAAAGTGATCGCCAGGAATGGGTTCAATTCCAGATTTGTTAGTCTTGGAGGTTCCACCAGTCTCTATCAGACCAACAAGTCTGGACTCTTTTATGAAGTTGCATCTTGTTCTACATTTTTCTCCCATTCTGTCTAGAACCCTCTATTATGATCCTGATTAGAGTGGTTGGTAGTGGTAGCTGGGCACCGTCTAGTTCTTCTGGTCTCAGGCTAGAGGAGGCTGTGATTTGTGTGGTCCATTAGTCCTTTGGACTAATTGTTTCCTTGAGTCTCTGATTTTCTTTACTCTTTTTTGCTCTGGATGGGAAGAGATCAATAGTTGTATCTTAGATGGCCGCTTGCAAGCTTTTAAGACCCTATTTGTTACTCAACAAAGTAGAATGTAGAACATTGTCTTTATGGACTGTTATGCCAGTTGACCTAGTTGTTCCCTAAGACTATGGTCCTAAGCCCTCAAGCCCAGTGACCCAGTCCCTCATGGTATTTGGTTATGGCTAAGGAGTTTTCATAACCTTGCCCCCTGTGTGCTTTACTGTTTACATGGATATCTTGAAGCATATACAAATACAGATGTAGAAATATCCTCTGTCAAACTTATATATGCTCATGCGTATACTCCCATACACCATCCCACACCTGTTCAGTTTACATATTTACCTATGTATCCACTTGTAAATTGTTATTACTGTTATTGCAGGATTGTATATGTAATAGTATTTACCGTTGTTGTCTTTTACTCTTGTGTACCTCCCAGTGCTGACCTCCCCCTTATTGTGTATTGCCTTTCCCTTTACCCAAGTTAATAGCGTCTACTATCTAGTGATTTTCCCTCCCTCCCTCCCTTCCCCTCATCCCTGGTAACCATCAAAGAATGTTTCTTTCTGTGTGTAAACCTTTTCTTGACTTTTTATAATAGGTTGCATGATTTTTAATGTGTTTGTTATATATATTCTTTTACTTATTGTCTGTTAATGTCCTTTGTCCATTTTTATCTTAGGGTGTTGGAATTTTTTCTTGCTGATTTATAAGATCTCTTTCACATATTAATAATATTGCTCCTTTTTCATACGCGTTACAGGTGCACTCTCAGTTCGTTGTTTTTGTTTACTGTATTTTTAATACCGTTTAAAAATTTACTATAAATGTTTAAGTGTTTATAAATCACTGTCCCTCCCATCATTCCTGTTACAGTATCTCCTAGAAGACCTTCACCCAAATAAGATGTAAACAGTCACGAATGTTCTTCCTCTTATACTTGGCATAGTTTTGTTTTTCACTTAAACATTTAGTCTACATGGCATTTATTTAGATATAGGACATATGAAGAAAGGCTCAAACTTAACTTTTCTCCATATTTTTTCTGTGGTTTTAAAATACTCTTTATCAGATGCTGAATTCTGATGTATACTTTGGTTCCATTTCTGGATTTCCTGTTCTCTTCCACTGTCTTCCTGCCACACTCATGTTATTTTACGTATTGTATCTACTACCTGTTTTACTATCTGATAAGACTAATTCTTGTTAGTAACTTTTCCTTTTCAACTTTTCCATGGCTATTCTCACATGAATATTCCTCAGATGAACATAGAGCCATTTTATCAAGTTTTTTCCCAAAACAGTGTTGGTACTTTTGTGAGCTCATTAAATCTGTAGATTAATTACATAGAATTATCTTCATGAAGGAGCCCCAGTGGTGCAACAGTTAAGTGCTTGGCTGCTAACAGAAAGGTTGATGGTTTGAACCCACCCAGCGGCTCTGTGGGAGAAAGACCTGGCGATCTGCTCCGGTGAAGATTACAGCCTAGAAAACCCTATGGGGCAGTTCTACTCTGTCACATGAGTCAGAATCAACGACACTTAACAACAACAGCAACAACAGCGTCATCTTTATGAGGCTGCCTTCCTGTCTAGGAACAGGATAATCTCATTTCTTTAGGGTTTTTTTTTTTTTTTTAAACCCCCAGGCTCCTCAGTAAAGTTCTGTAGGTTTCTTCATGTTGGTTTTGCACATATTTTGTTAAATTTATTCCTGGATATTTTATATTTCTTTGTTGCTATTATTAATGAGCATTCTTCCTCCCTCTCCAATGATATTTTGTACTTGGTATGGTTGGTGTAAAGAGCCCTGGTGGTGCAGTGGTTAAGTAAGCCCGTGGCTCCCAACTGAAAGGTTGGTGGTTCGAGCCCACTCAGCAGCTCTGTGGGAGAAAGACATGGCAATCTCCTCCCATGAAGAGTACAGCCTAGAACACCCTATGGGGCAGTTTTGTTCTGTCACGTGGCATTGCTATGAGTTGGAATAATAAACTCAGCAGCACCCAACAATGACAACATGGTTGGTGTAGAGAAAAGCAATTGAGCAATTTATTTTTCTAATTTACTTACACTTTCTGATAGTATTTCAGCTCATTTTCTTGAATTGTCTAAATACACAGTCTTACCATATATGCATAATAATTTTGCCTTCATCTTTCTAACAGTTACACCCCTTATTTTCTTGCAGTTGGCAAACACTTCCAGAACAATGTCGAATAGCCATGAGAATGCCCGTCTTTGACTTGTTTCTGGTATCTGATGTGTCAGCATTGGGCATGGTGCTGGCTGCTGTACTGGTTTGAGATGATCTGTTTCTGCAGTGGGGGCACAGTGGTAGTGGGACACAACAGCCCGCATAGTGTCTCTTATCTCAATAAGGGTGCAGGATGGTCTGCACAGTCACTGACTTTGAGTTCCTATGAATTAACAGATTATAAAAACTGTAGAAAATTTGCAGAATAAGAGAAATGTAAAGAACAAAGCAGCCATGCCCAGAGACAGCCATGGTGATTGTACACATTTCCTTTTTTTTTTTTAAAAAAAGCCAGAAGTTAAAATAACGTTGCCAAAGAACTGTTAGACTAAACTCATATAACTCATAAAAGATTTGATTAATGGTTAATTTTAATGGTGTTTTCAGCTTTTTTTAACCTGTGCCCCTTGCCAATAACCAAAAACCAAATGTCTTTTCTGTAGTTAGTATTATGAAAGAATTTTTTCTTTTTTAAAATAAAAATTACATAAAATTGAATAATTTCAACCTCAACCCTTCTTTTGCTCCCAAGTTGAAGGCAGAGCTTGATTCCAAGACACAAAGCGCTAAAAAGGAGCTGTCCATCCGTCTATTCTGTATGTTAGAGTTCCACTCATTCGTTACTCACTCCTTTAACAAACATTTACGGAACCCTTTTTTGTCTCATGCACTCTTCTAGGCACTGTGGATTCAGTAGTGAATACAACAAAGTTCCTTTTGAGTTACATGGAATTCTGGTATAATTCATTGAGCAGGAAGGCACTGGGGCGGCACCATCAGCATGAAGCTGAGTCTCTGGTGGCAGGGAAAGGGCCTGGGGTGCACAAGCCCACAAAAAAAGCACTCACTGAATGAGTGGCTCCCTGTGTGATCCAGAGAGTATGAAGCTGGAGTAGTCGTTTCATTTGTCAGCCTTTGGAATGAGGCCTTCAGTTTCCACCTGGCTTACTGAATGCTCACCTCAGCTTCTCGAGGTGGCGTGGTCTTGCCTTAATAATCCTTGCAGTGATTTGCAGTGATCTGTATACCATAGTTAAAAGATTTTACATAGGACTGTTCTCAAGCAAGAATCTGGTCTCCGGCTGCTGAAGAGCATTGTGAAAGAGTTAGAAGCAGTGTTATCAAGATTGGGTGCCAACTTGCTTGTTTCACTTCTGAAAATTTTGCCTAAATGTTTGAACAGTGGAAGCAGCCGATTAAGGGAGCTGCGTACGAGTCCACTGGAGATCCTCTGGATGGACATGTTGTTTATGTATTTCTGTATTTGGTTGAAGTTACCAGTCCATGCTGGTACTAACTTCTGAATAGCTGACATAGAAAATGTTTTCACTTTGTAGCCTAATTGAAAATGTTTCCAAAATTAGCAGGTCAGTTATACCCCAAAAACAGTCACCAGTACTCCTGGTTTGCTGCTGCATTGGAGGATAGTCCTTGATACACAAGAAAACGCTAACAAGCTACTGATTTCTGCAGCAGATATTTACATCCTTGGTAGCCAAACTCAGCCAAACCAAAGCAATTTCAGACTCTCAGACTTCTTACCAAAACAAAAAGGGAAACATGTTGTTCTACAACAGTGCATAAAATAATTAGGAAAAAAATACGGAAAAGCTTAATTAGGTATTTGTAATTTACTGGAAGCCTTGTTACAAGGAACTTAACTGGCTTTAAAGAAGGTGACACTCTTCTTAAGAGGAGCAGAGAATTGTCACTCACCCACTCTTTTTTTTTTTTTTTCAGAGTAAGAAACAACTACTTGAATAACAAAAGAAGGTTTAATTACAATAAAATTTTTATTTATAATTTGAAAATGGAGAGATTATATCTCCCCAAGAGCAGGGATGATTAATTGGTATGTTTGTATACACTAAAGAGATATTCTTAAACTTCTGTAGAAAAGTTGAATTTTAAAAACAATTTAAAAAATATTTTATTTGAGCAAAGTTTGAAAATTTATGAGATAATCTTAACCCCCTAGGACTACCATCATTTTGCATATACAGGCATGTGCGCGCGCGTGCGCACGCACACACGCGCACACGCACACACACACACACACACACACACGCACACACACCCCTAGGGGGAGCTTTGTCATCAATCCCAAAAGCTTTCATCCGAGGCAGATCCTTTAAGGCATGGGGCAGGGAGTCTGCACAGAGCAGTGGGTTAGAGAGAACCACCGTCAAGAGAGCTGTGGACTAGGAACCTTGGAGACCTGGTGGCTGTTGCTGGCACAGACATAGCTCATAGAACACAGGGCAGGCCACTTGCCCTTGCTGGGGCTTGGTTTATTCATACAAACAATGTGGGAGTTGAACTAGATCAGTGTTTCTTAAATTTGTGAAACTGTAGAGCAAACTTTTTTTTTTTTTTTTACATAGGACACTGATAATAATTCTTTTGATGAAAAAATTACCAGACCTGGGGGGTGGGGGTAGAAACCTTTCCAATTTAGCAATGTATAAAGGAAAAACAAAACAGAGCAACTTAATTAACTATTACAGCAATTTTAGAACTACCACTGATCTGGTTTTTAGTGAAAAACAAAACGTGCCGAAGCACAGAGATGTACAGAGCAGAAACAGCATAAGTCAAGTTAAACCTTTTACCTTAACTCAGTGATTTGCAATGGAAAAAAGGGAGGTGGTTATAATTTGGGACTTCAGTAGGCAATCACTCTTCCCTGGTTTGGGACTCAGCTTTCTCATCTGTAAAACTGGAGGCTGAATAGTTGGTCCCTAAGGAGACTTTCTGGTTGTAACTATGAAGTAAATTCTTGGCTGTATGATTACAGGGAATAGAGCTGACAGACCTAGGGGCTGGAGTGGTGTGCTGTGGCATAGGAGTTTGCTTTCCGACTCCTCTGTCTGCTTACTCCTACCACATCTAAGAAGCTGCAGCTGGTCAGAGAGATTCTGACAGACCAGGACAGGGCAAGAGGGTGCTGCATTCTTGGTTGAATTAA
The DNA here is from genome assembly GCA_030035585.1 of Dugong dugon. Lineage (NCBI taxonomy): Eukaryota > Metazoa > Chordata > Mammalia > Sirenia > Dugongidae > Dugong > Dugong dugon. Next base: position 19,990,962 of record CM057481.1, on the reverse strand, counting down.
AGGGTGTAGGTGGATTTGTATGACCTGAAAATTGCTTCCATTGTTTCCCAGAAGTGATTTTAGGAAGTAAACAAGTTTTTTTTTTCCTTTTCCTTTTTTTAATATGTCTAACAAAGTATTTGTCATGTTGACATTTGTGATTAATCATGTTCATCTTGTTCAACCATTACCACTCTTCCATTTTCGGACTTTTTCATCACCCTTAACAGAAGCAGCTCAGTGTCTCCTAACCAGAGTCCCCTTTCTCTTCTCTCTCCCGCCCTCCCCCAGTAACCACTGATAAACACAGACCTCTTTACATGTGCCTATTCTAGATATATATAAGTTAGATCATACAATGGTTGTCCTTTTGTGACTGACTGATTTCACTCAGCATAATGTTTTCAAAGTTCATGTTGTATCATGTATCAGGACTTCATATCTCTTTATGGCTGAATAATATTCCATTTGTGTGTGTGTGTATGTACACCACATTTTGTTTATCCCTTCATCTGTTGATGGACATTTAGGCTATTTTCACCTTTTGGCTATTGTGAATAGTGTTGCAGTGAACATTGATGTACAAGTGTCTGTGTTCCTGCTTTCAATTCTTTTGGGTATATACCTAAGAGTGAATTGCTGGATCATTGGTAATTGTATGCTTAACTTTTTGAGGAACCGCCAAACTGTTTTCCACAGTGGCTTTACCATTTTACAGTTCCACCAGCAGTGGATGTTGTTATTGTTAGGTGTGGTTAAGTTGGTTCCAACTCATAGAGTGACCCTGTGTACAACAAACAGCAAAACATTGCCCACTCCTGCTCCATCCTCACAATCATTGCTATGTTTGAGCCCATTGTTGAAGCCACTGTTTCAGTCCATCTCGTTGAAGGTCTTCCTCTTTTTTGTTGACCCTCTACTTTACCAAGCATGATGTCCTCCAGGGAGTGTTCCCTCCTGATATTTTGTCCAAAGTACATGAGGTGATGTGTTTCCATCCTCGCTTCCAAGGGGCATTCTAGCTGTCCTTCTTCCAAGATAGATTTGTTCATTCTTCTGGTAGTCCGTTGTACATTCAATATTCTTTGCCACCACCATAATTCAAAGGCATCAATTCTTCTTTGGTCTTCTGTATTCATTGTCCAACTTTCACATGCCTTTGAGGCGATTGAAAATACCATGGCTTGGGTCAGGCACATTTTAGTCCTCAAAGTGACGTGTTTGCTTTTTAACACTTTAAAGAGGTCTTTTGCAGCAGATTTGCCTAGTGTAGTACGTCATTTGATTTCTTGACTGCTGCTTCCATGGGCGTTGATTGTGGATCCAAATGAAATGAAATCCCTGACAACTTCAGTCTTTTCTCTGTTTATCATGATGTTGCTTATTGGCCCAGTTGTGAGGATTTTTGTTTTCTTTATTTTGAGGTGTAATCCATACTGAAGGGTGTAGTCTTAGTGCTTCAAGTCCTCTTCCCTTGCAGCAAACAAGGTTGTGTCATCTGCATATCGCAGGTTGTTAATGAGTCTTCCTCCAGTCCTGATGCCTGTTCTTCTTCATATAGTCTAGCTTCTTGGATTATTTGCTCAGCATACAGATTGAGTAAATATGGTGAAGGGATACAACCCTGACACACACCTTTCCTGATTTTAAACCACGCAGTATCCCCTTGTTCTGTTCTAATGACTGCCTCTTGATCTATGTACAGGTTCGTCATGAGCACAATTAAGTGTTCTGGGATTCCTATTCTTCACATTGTTACCCATAATTTGTTATGATCCACACAGTCGAATGCCTTTGGATAGTCAATAAAACACAGGTAAGCATCTTTCTGGTATTCTCTGAAATCAGTCGGATCCATCTGACATCAGCAATGATATTCCTTGTTCTCTGTCCTCTTCTGAATCTGGCTTGAATTCTGGCAGTTCCCTGTTGCATGTGATGTTAATTATGTTATTTGATAACTTCCACATGCTGTTCACCTTTCTTTGGAATGGGCACAGATATGGATCTCTTCCAGTCAGTTGACCAGGTAGCTGTCTTCCAAATTTCTTGGCATAGAGCATTGATTGCTTTCAGCATTGCATCCATTTGTTGAAACATCTCAGTTGGTATTCCGTCAATTCCTAGGGCGTTGGATGAGCTTCCTATTTCCAGGCAATGGATGAGGGTTCCTGTTTCTTCACATCCTTGTCTGCACTTGTTGTTTTCCATTTTTTAATCATAGCCATCTTAGTGGATGTGAAGTGATGTCTCATTATGGTTTTGATTTGTGTTTCCCTAATGACATTGAGCATCTTACTTATTTATTTATTGTACTTTAGATGGTTTACAGAACAAATAGTTTCTCATTAAACAGTACACATACTGTTTTATGACAATGGTTAACAACCCCATGACATGTCAACACTGTCTGTTCTCAACCTTGGGTTCCCTATTACCAGCTTCCCTGTCCCCTTCTGCCTTCTAGTCCTTGTCCCTGGACTGTTGTGGCCCATTAGTCTCATTTTGTTTGCAGCGCTGTCTAATCTTTGGCTGAACAGTAAACCTCGGGAATGACCTCATTACTGAGCTAAAAGGGTGTCCGGGGGCCATACTCTCAGGGTTTCTCCAGTCTCTGTCAGGCCAGTAAGTCTGGCCTTTTTTTGTGAGTTAGAATTTTGTTCTACATTTTTCTCGAGCTCTGTCCGGGACCCTCTGTTGTGATCCCTGTCAGAGCAGTCAGTGGTGGTAGCCAGGCACCATCTAGTTGTACTGGACTCAATCTGGTGGAGGCCGTGGGAGTTGTGGTCCATTAGTCCTTTGGACTAATCTTTTCCTTGTATCTTGTTGTTTTCATTCTTCCTTGCTCCCGAAGGCATGAGACCAGTGGAATATCTTAGATGGCTGCTCACAGGCTTTTAAGACCCCAGATGCTACTCATCAAGGTAGAATGTAGAACATTTTCTTTATAAACTGTGTTACGCCAGTTGAGCTAGATGTTCCCCAAGACCATGGTCCCCACAGCCCTCCGCCCAGGAGTTCAGTCCCTCACAGAGTTTGGATGTATCTGTGGAGCTTCGATGACCTTGTACAAGTTGCGCTGGTTTCCCCAGTATTGTGTACTGTCTTAACTTCCACCAAAGTTACCACTTACTTATTGTCTATTTAGTTCCCCCCCCCCAACTCCTCCCATCCCTTGTAACCAACAAAGATTGTTTCTTTTTGTGTGTAAACTTTCATGAGTTTTTACAGTAGAGGTCTCATACAATATTTGTCCTTTTGTGATTATTTCACTCAGTGTAATGTCCTCCAGTTTCATCCATGTTACGAGATGCTTCACAGATTCATCATTGTTCTTTATCGTTGCATAATATTCCATTATGTGTATGTACCATAGTTTATCCTTTCATCTGTTGATGGGCATCTAGCTTGTTTCCATCTTTTTGCTATTGTGGACATTGAGCATCTTTTAATATGCCTGTTGGCCATTTGTATTTCTTCTTTAGTGAAGTGTCTGTTCAAGTCTTTTGCCCGTTTTTGATTGTGTTGTATGTCTTTTTGTTGTTAAGTTGTAGGAGTTCTTTATATATTCTAGATATTAAACCCTTGTCAGATATGTGGTTCCCAAAAATGTTCTCTCACTCTGTAGATTGCCTGTTCACTTTGTTGATAACAGTCCTTTGATGCACAAAAGTTTTTAATTTTGATGAGGTTCAATTTACCTATTGTTTTTTGTTGCTCAGGTTTTTGGTGTCATATCTAAAAATCCATTCTTAAAAATTAAGTCCTGAAGCATTTTCCCTATATTTTGTTCTAAGAATTTTATGGTTTTAGTTCTTACATTTAGGTTCTTGATCCATTTTGAGTTGGTTTTCGTGTATGGTGTAAGGTATGGTTGTAGATTCATTCTTTTGCTTGTGGAAATCCAGTTTTCCCAGCACCATTTATTAGACTATTCTTCCCCCATTGAATGGACTTAGCACCTTTGTTGAAAATCAGTTGACCATAGATGTGCGGGTTTATTTCCGGACTCAATTCCATTCCATTGGTCTATTATTATACCAGTACCAGCCTGTTTAGAATACTGTAGCTTTATAATATGTTTTGAGATTGGGAAGTGTGAATTCTCATACGTTGTTCTTTTTCAAGATTGCTTTGGCTATTTGGGGTCCTTTGCAGTTCCATATAAATTTGAGGATTGGATTTTCCATTTCTGTAAAGAACTATTTTAATTTTGATGGAGATTGTGTTGAATGTATAGATTGCTTTAGGTAGTATTGACATCTTAACAGTATTAAGTTTTCTGATCCATGAGCAGGGAATGTCCTTCCATTTTTTAGGTCTGCTTTAATTTCTTTTAGTAAAGTTCATAATTTTCAGTGTTGTACAAGTCTTTCACTTCCTTGGTTGAATTTATTTGTAGGTATTTTATTCTTTTATGCTGTACAGTTGTCCCTTGGTATCTGCAGGAGATTGGTTCCAGGACCCCCAGTGGATACTAAAATCCGCAAATGCTCAAGCCCTTTATATAAAATGGCGTATTATTTGTGTATAACGTATGCACATTCTCCTGTATACTTTAAATCATCTCTAGATTACCTATAATACCTAATACAATGTAAATGCTATGTAAAGTTGTTATACTGTATTATTTAGGAAACATGACAAGGAAAAAAAGCCTGTTCATGTTCCGTACAGATGAGCCATCATAGGCCTAACTACATAGTACGCGTCCGCAGTAATGTAGTAACATTTTTTTTTTCCGAATATTTTTGATCTGTGGTTGGTTGAATTTGCGGATGTGTAACCTGCGGATACGGAAGGCCAACTGTAAATGGAATTGTTTTCTTAATTTCCTTTTCTGATTGGTCATTGCTGGAGTATACTCGACTGATGTTTTGTAATGACCTTGTATCTTGGGTTTCTATATATTTACAGAATTTATTAGTTCTGGTAGCATTCTGGTGGATTTTGGGGGGTCTTCTGTATATAGGATCATGTCATCTGTGAAAACGGATAGTTTTATCTCTGGCTAAGACTTCCAGTACAATGAATCACAGTAGTGAGAACAGGTATCTTTTGTCTTGTTCCTGATCTTATGGGGAAAGCTCTCAGTCTTTCTCATTTGGTATGATATTAGCTGTGAGGTTCTCATAAATGCTTTTTATCATATTGAGGAGTTTCCCTTCTATTCCTATCTTGTTGAATGTTTTTTTTACTGCAATGAAAATATACGTTACAAAACATACCATCTCAGCAATTTCTACATGTGCAATTCGGTGACATTGATTACATTCTTCAGGCAGTACAGTCATTCTGACTCTCCTTTCCCAAATCATCCCGTCATCATTAACATAACTTCAGTGCCCCCTAAGCATATACTCCCTTCTGCCCCTCCTTCCACCCCTGGCAACCGCTGATAATCTTTGGTTTCTATATATTTGCTTATTTTGTATAAGTGGGATCATAACAATATTTGTCCTTTTGTGACTGACTGACTTATTTCACTCAACTTGATGTTTTTAAGGTTCCGTCCATGTAGTGGCATGCATCAGGAGTTCATTTTTCTTTATGACTGCGTGGTATTCCATTATGTGTATGTACTACAGTTTACCCATTCATCTGTTTACGGACATTTTGGTTGTTTCCACCTTTTGGTGGTTGTGTAAAGTGCTGCAGTGAACACTGGTGTCCAGGTTTCTGTTTGTGTTCCTGCTTTCACTTCTTCCAGGTATATATCTAGGATTGGGATTGCTGGATCTATGTTCAATTTTTTGAGGAGCCACCAAACCATTTTCTGCAGTGGCTGTACCATTTTACATTCCCACCAGCAATGGATAAGGGTTCCAGTTTCTCCACAACCTCACCAACACCTGTTGTTTTCCTTTTTTTTTTTTTTTTTTTAATCACTACCATTCTAGTATGGGTGAGGTGGTATCTCGTTGTAGTTTTGATTTGCATCTCCCTAATGGCTATTGGAGCCCTGTTGGCACAGTGGTTAAGCATGTGGCTCATAACCAGAAAAGATCGGCAGTTCGAATCCTGCTGCTAACCAAAAGGTTGGTGGTTTGAACCCACCTGCTGCCTCGTCGGAGAAAAGACCTGGCGATCTGCTCCTATAAAGATTACAACCTAGGAAACCCTATTGGGCAGTTCTACTCTGTCCCATAGGGTCACTACAAGTCAATTGACTTGATGGCACACAGCAACAATAGTAATGGCTAATGATAAGCATCTTTTCTTGTGCTTGTTGGCCATTTGAATATCCTTTTTGGTGAAATGTCTGTTCAGGTCCTCTGCCCAGTTTTTGACTGGGTTGTTTGTCTTTTTATTGTTAAGTAGTAGAAGTTTTATACAGTGAAACCTGTGAGAGCCAGAACTCAATGGGACGGCCTTGTTTTTCTGGATCTCACAAGTTTTCCACCTTTGACAGGGTGCAGTCTGACCACTTTTCTATCTCCTGTTTTAGTACAAATATTTGAATTTTCCTTCTCTGACACATTTCCACCTTACACAGGTTCCATCTTTTGCAGGTTTTATCCTATGTATTTTGGATACCCTTACCAGATATGTGGTTTCTGAAAATTTTCTTCTAATCTCTACATTGTCTCTTTACTTTGTTGATAAAGTCCTTTGATGAGCGACACTGTTTTTTATGAGATCCCATTTATCTGTTTTGCCTTTTGCTGCTTGTGCTTTTGTTGTCATATCTGATAATGCGTCATTAAAAACTAGATCCCACAGCCTTGCCCCTACATTTTCTTCTAAGACTATCATGGTTTAATTTTCACATTTAGGTCCTTGATCCATTTTGAGTTGATTTTTGTATATAGTTGTTAGGCATGGATCTTGATTCATTCTTCTGATTTTGGAAATCCGATTTTCCCAGCACTATTTATTGAAGAGACTCAAACTTCCGTTGAATGAAACTAACTAGCACCCTTCACAAAAATCAGTCGAACATAGATGTATGGATATATTTCCGGACTCTCAGTTCTATTCCATTGGTCTGTATGTGTGTTGTTATACGAATACCAGGCTGTTTTAAATTGTTGAGTGTTTTTATCATGAAAGGAGTTGGATTTTGTCAAATGCCTTCTCTGTGTTGAGATGATCATGTAGTTCTTTTCCTTTGTTTTATTAATGTGGTGTTATTACATTGACGGATATTCTAATATTGAACTACCTCGCATTCCTGGGATAAATCTCATTTAATCATGATGTATAATCCTTTTAATATGTTTTAGGATTTGGTTTCCTAATATTTTGTTGAGGATTTTTGTATTTATATTGGTAATGTGTATTGGTCGGTAGTTTTCTTTTCTTGTGATGTCTTTGTCTGGCTTTGGTATCAGAGTAATGCTAGTGTCGTAGAATGAGCTAAGAAGTGTTCCCTCTTCTATTTTTTTTTTCGGAAAGTTTAAGAAGGATTGGCTTGCACTTCTGTAAATGTTTGGTAGAATTCCCCAGTTGAAGCCATTTAATCCAGTACTTTTTTGGTGGGGAGAGTTTTTTGTTTACTGATTCAATCCTTTCACTTTTTATAAAGAAGATCTCAACAAAGCCATTTCTTCTTTAGTCAGTATAGGAAGTTTCTGTATTTTTAGGAATGTGTCTATTTTATCTGGCTTATGTAATTTATGGTGTACTATTGTTCATAGTATTCTGTTACGATCCTTTCTATTTCTGTAGATTCACTTGTAATGTCCCCACTTTCTAATTTTAAATATTTGCATCTTCTCTCTGTCAGACTAGCTAAAGGTTTGTTGTATAGATGTATGGATTTATTTCTGGACTCTCAGTTCTATTCCATTGGTCTTTATGTGTGTTATTATACATTAACAGGCTGTTCTAATTTGTTGAATGTTTTTATCATGAAAGGAAGTTGGATTTTGTCAGATGCCTTCTCTGTGTTCATTGAGATGATCATGTAGTTTTTTTCCTTTGTTCTGTTGATGTAGTGAATTACATTGACAGATGTTCTAAGATTGAACTACTTTTTATTCCTGGGGTAAAACCCACTTGATCATGATTTTACCGATCTTTTCAAAAAATCAACTTCTGGTTTTGTTGATTCTCTTGTTTTTCTATACTCTATTTCATGTATCTCTGCCCTGATCTTTGTTACCACCTTCCTTCTTGTTGCTTTGGGTTTGATTTGCTCTTCTTTTTCTAGTTCCTCAAGTTCTAAAGTTAGGTTATTGATTTGTGATCTTTTTTCTTCACTGTAGGCGTGTACAGCTGTGAATTTCCTTCTGAGCTCTGCTTTCACTGTGTCCCATAAGTTTTCCTATGTTGTATCATTTTCATTCAACTCTGTATTTGTCTTTTTTATTCTTCCTTAACTCATTGGTGATTTAATTTTTATATATTTATATTTTCCAGTTTTCTTTCTGCTAATTTCTAATTTCACTCGTTTGTGGTCAGAGATGATACATTGTACGATTCCAACTTTTTAAAATTTATTGACACTTGCTTTGTAACCAGTGTCTATCCTGGAGATCCATGTGCAATGGAGAAGAGTATATTGGCCATTGTTGGGTGGCGTGTTCTCTATACTTACTCCTCACTTATCGACTATCTCATTATCTGACATTTCACATTTACAACTGTAGTAAAAAAATTTATCTGACTGTTTTGCGCATTAACAACCCTGTCGACCCACACATCCTCACTGTGTGCAGCTTTTCCAGGGTGCACGGACCAGCACTAGCCCCAGGGTATTTAACCCCAGTCTTCAACCCTCCAACACCACGCTGCGGCTCCTTGGGCTTGCACCTCCCCTCCCTCCCTGCTCTCGCCACGTCCCACCCTGTGCCCCGCCCTAGCCTGGTATGCAGGCATTGCCCAGCCCACACTGCCCTGCTTCCCCCACTGCTGAGCCCCTGAGCTGGTATTTTCAGCGAACAGAGAACAAGGGTAAGCCAGTGAGTGACCACTGTGCGGAGTGGGTGTGTACATCTTTTAGGTTTAGTTGATTTATAGTGTCAGTCAGGTCCTCTTTAAGTCTTCCAATTATTATTGTAGGACTCTTTCTCCCTTCAATTCTGTCAGTGTTTATTTTATATATTTAGGGCTTCCAGTAATTAGGTTCATACATAATTATACCTTCTTGATGAATTGACGTTTTTATCATTATATATCTTTGTCTCTTAACAGATTTTGACTTAAAGTCTGTTTTGGCTAATATTAAAATCACCACTCCAGCTCTTTTTTGGCTACTCTGCATGAAATATTTTTTCCATCCTTTTCTTTTTGGTTTGGGTATAAAAATTTATTACACATTTAGAATTTTACTACTAACGAATACAGACAGGCTAGGACACAATGGTACTGGATAGAGGATAGCTAGGTCTTTGGAAAGTGAGTAGGTTTGCATGGCTCAGAGCCTCATGCCAAGCTTATTGGTCAGTCAGATTTAGGAGGGCACATGCCAAACACCATGGGGTGGCCAGGGCATTAAGTGACTGCTCCGCCTGCCTGCACTGCCTTCCCTGTCTGATCTGTGGCTTCAAAGAATGCCATGCTCAGAAACAAGCTACTGAAGGAAAAGGGCTTCCTAAGATGGTCCAGGCTTGTCTCGGAAGTCACTGCAACACCATTTTAAGCAACATGTTTAATTGGATGATTTCCATAAACTATACATGAAGTTCTAACCATCACAATTCAGTGAAGTACAAAACATTAAGTTACAGGCTGTGGGAACAGAAGGAGCACCGGTGGTGGCATCTTCCAATCCTGGTTGCTCTGGGGGTAGGGGGTGGCGAAGGTCTTTATTTTAAAACGGAGCTCCTCATTTCAACGTACAAAAGAATTACTCTGATTGATACTAAATTGTATTGAAACAAAATGGACTAAAAAGCAAATACTACTCTATGTTGGGGTAGGGGTGGGAGGAAAGAATGAGTCCTTCAAAGCAGGAGGGGAGGCAGCTGGAGGAAGGTTCTGTGGCTGTGATCCCAGGTGGTCACTCACGCTGCTCCATTTTTACTTTCAGTGGTCTCAGGAAGGTCCGATTTTTCTTCTCTTTCTTCCCCTTTGTGTTTGCTTGGAAATTTCGCCAACTATCTGCACGACCATCTCGACTTTCCTCGGAGGTTTTCTGCCACTCCCTTTCTCGTTTGGCTTTTTCTTGAGCTTCAATTTCTTTTTCCCTTTGTCGCTTCCTTTCATGCATCTCTTTGGCTTCTCTTTCTTTCCTTTTAATTTCCAGCTCAGCGAAGAGTTTCATGGTCTGTTTGTATACTGCTTGTTTGAACAGCTCAGGATCATCCTCGTCCACATTTGTAGGTTTCCCTTCGTTCTTTAATTGCTTTTTTTGCTCTTTCACAGTGTGTTCCAGGTATTCTTCCCCTGTCTGAATTACATCCAGGGCCCTCTCCTTTTGTTCCTGATCCAGTAGCAACTTGTAAGCTTCGTCCACAGCTTCAAAAGCCTTTTGTGCTCTGTCAGCATCGTCTTGATTTTTATCAGGATGCACCAATATAGATAACTCCTGAAACCTCTTTTTTATTGCCTCATCTGTTACTTCAGGGTCTGTCTGAAGAACGTCAAATGGGTTCAAATTGAAGTAGGAGGAACCAGGACGGGTCAGTCTTACAGTCTGATCTTTGGATGTTGGAACCGAATCTCTCTTCTCTGTCTGTTTCACCTCACTATAAAAGGTCATAAATGTTGCCTCCGCCGCCTGAAGTCCGGCTCTCCCCTGAAGCCACCATTTTCCCTGCCCAGCTGCTGCCTCACATGGTTCCTGCACATCTCCCTCCTTTTATTTTCAACCTATTTCTGTCTTTGGGCCTAAGATGTGTCTTTTCTAAGCAGCATATAGTTGGATTGTGTTTTTTTTACCCGTTCTGCCACTCTCTGCCTTTTCATTGGAGGATTTAGTCCGTTTAAATTCACTGTAATTACTGACAAGGACTTCTGCCATTTTGTTGTTTTTTTGTCTGTCTTTACCTTCTTTGTTCCTTATTTTCTTTAATACTGCAAACTTTTCTGTTTTATATCTTTTTTTTGTAATGAACCATTTTGATTCCCTTCTCCTTTTGTGTATATTTTTTTTTTAGACATTTCTTAGTGATTACTACTTAAATTTATAACAGCCCTGCTGTGTTTCTAGTGGTCTTTTGTTGTTGTATGTGTGAGGGTTGGGGAACCTAGATCTGCTGATGTCAGCATCCTCCCAGAATTCTATTTTTTTTTTTTTTTTTAAATATGTTTGTGTGTGCTTTAGTGAGTAGTACGGAGCCTTGGTGGCACAGTGGTTAAGAGCTCGGCTGCTAACCAGAGGTCAGCAGTTCGAATCCACCAGCCACTCCTTGGAAACCCTGTGGGGCAGTTCTACTGTAGGGTCGCTATGACTCAGAATTGACTCGATCGGGTTTGGGTTTTTTGTTTTTTTTCTTTTTGAGTGAGTAGTATAGCTACCATATCAAACCTGTTATCTCACAGATGTTACTGCTTAAGATGTGGCTGTAGTTTTTTAAAAAAATTGATTTCAAGAAAAATGTTAAGTACAGATCTTTTACTTATGGTAGAGAAGATGATGGGAGATCAGTAAGCATGATTAAATTTGAGAAGCCCTGTGTGACAGGCCCTTTAAGGTGGCAGCTCAGCAGTGTGGCCCTGACACGTCTGTGCGCTAGCCATTCTAGAGGCTCTCCCACAACGGGGGTTATCGTTACTTGTTTAAAGAGGGGACTCAGGCCCTGAGAGGAGCTACGTTCTCCCCAAAACACTCCTGGAAAGTGGTGTAGAGTGGGGCCAGCACCAGACTCTTCTGCGCTCGTGTTTCAGAGGGCCTGCAGGTCTCTTCTGAGGGCCTCCCAGGCTGGCAGCTTGGGGCCACGCTCAGAGTGTGGTGCCCTGGAGGATGTGTCTGGGCTGGGGCTGGCCAGCCTCTGCTGGGCCCCTCGGCTGCTGGAACCCGGGTGTGGCACTCTGTCCCTTACTGTACACCTGCCTTTTGCAGGGTATAGTGTCTTTTTATGTTTGTAGGGGTAGGGTTGTCCTCCCGCCATATGAATAGTTTTGTTGCTTATAAAAATTGAAACTGTTTACTATAAAGAATTAAAAATAAATACATGTGTATGTGTGTGCGAGAGAAACAGAAATCACTCAAATCCTAGTTAACAGTTTGGTATTCAGCCTTTTAGATAACTTTTCTTTTTGCCTAGATAACCTATTTGGATATTGATATTTATGTGATTTTATATAAATGAAATCATACCATTCACCTGTTGCATCCTTTTTTGGCTCAGCTATATCATGGACATCTTAACATATCAGTAGAGATCCTTGTCTTCAGTTTTCATGGTGGCAGAGTATTTTCTTGTGTGGGTAGCTCTGACGTAAACGATCCTTTTTAATGGAAGTGTTGTTGGTGTCCGGTTTTTGACCCTGTTAATAATGCTGTGATAAGTATCTTTGCATGTACATCTTAGCATTTTTATTTCTGGACATCTCTTACTGTGAATTTTTAGATGTAAAACTATGGGTCAAAAGTTAAATACATTAAAAACTTAATACATGTTGTAAACTGCTTTCTAGAGCTGTGGTTTGTTGAATGACTGCAGGAGTAGCAGTGGGTTTCTTGGCAGTCTCCCAGGTCTGATGCATATTTTCCCGGTGCTTCTGCGGGGCTGGGCTGCCTGATCACTACCCCAAGTGATGCAGGCCTGCTTCTCCATTCTGTCCCCAGAATGCCGTCCGTGTTCCACGGGACTTTGAGGGCTGCAGCGTCCTCCGCAAGTACCTAGGCCAGCTCCACTACCTGCAGAGTCGGGTCCCCATGGGCTTGGGCCAAGAGGCTGCTGTTCCTGTCACCTGGTGAGACCCAGCAGTGCTGGGGGGACCCTGGGGAGTGTCTGGGTGGGGAGATACTCTTTCCCTCGCCTCCTGTCAACCCCAAACTGGGGTGACTGGTCCCCTCGCCTGGGCTCTGGCCAGTCCCTTCCCTCAAGCTGACCAGATAGCATGTTTGCAGGACAGAGATCTTCTCAGGCAAGTCCGTGGCCCACGAGGACATCAAGTACGAGCAGGCCTGCATTCTCTACAATCTTGGTGAGCTGCCTGACCCCTTTCAGCCTTTCTTCAGGGCCCTGCCTCCCAGCCCTGCTGGCCTAGGGTGTCAGCTCAGCTACCAGCCACGGAGGCAGTGAACTGATGGAGGGAAGAAATCTGGATTCTGACCCCTCCAACTTCTTCCCAATCAGCTCTGTCAGCTCCTCTGCTGGGCTGGCTGCCACAGTGTGGCCACTGTGTGCTCTGACCAGGAGAGATGGCCTCCTTTCTCCTCTGGCTGGACCTTCCCCATTGTCCCATGGCTTTGGGTTGCTTCAGGCAGAGAGAGAACAAGGCTGGCCTGAATGTCCCTTTCTCTCACCCCTGATGGCCCATCATCAGCCTGCTTACGGGAGAAGCATGGGGAGCCCCAGGGTCCTGTGTGGGTATCCCTGAAGCTTCAGGACTGGACCCCTAGGCTGGGGGCTATTGGGGGAAGCCACTCCATCCTCTCCTCCCCAGCTGCTGCCAAGTACAGACTGGGAGATGGAGGAGCTTGGCCTGACTTCTGAGTTTCCCCGTTTGCTCCAACTTCGGCGCCCTTGGATTCCCTGCCCAGTTCCCAGACTCCTGTTTTCCTGATCGTAGATGACAACCTTGTACCCCTCTGCCTCATGCTCGGCACAGGTCAGGCAGCCTGGGGAGCAGCCCAGGCTTGTCCTGACACCATGTCCTTTGCCTCCCCAGGGGCGCTGCACTCCATGCTGGGGGCCATGGACAAGCGGGTGTCTGAGGAGGTAAGGAGGGGAGTGGCAGTGGGTGGGACATGTGGACTTAGAAGGGAGGAGTGGTGAGTGTCCTCAGCTTCCAGGGTTTGAATGGATCTGCCATGGGAGTGGCACAGGTAGCTGTCTGGCTCTGCCTCTGGCCATCCTCCCCTCCTCCCCCTCCCAGGGCATGAAGGTCTCCTGCACCCACTTCCAGTGTGCAGCCGGCGCCTTTGCCTACCTGCGTGAGCACTTCCCCCAGGCCTACAGTGTTGACATGAGCCGCCAGATCCTCACGCTCAATGTCAACCTCATGCTGGTGAGGAGACCATCAGGGGAAGGGACAGTTAGGGCTGGATCCTGGGCTGGGCCAGGTCTCGACAGGCAGTGAGGGACAAGCAGGGGGCCTTGGCTTTGGTCTTCTGAGCTCTGAGGTGGACCAGGAGCAGGGCTGTGCTTCCTGGAGTCAGGGAGGCTGGAGGGAAGGAGATCTCTGTGGCCCAGCTGCTGGGGACGAGTAGGTCTCAGGGTGAGTGAGGAACGTACCTGCGTTTGTTGTCCCAGGGCCAGGCTCAGGAGTGCCTCCTGGAGAAGTCGATGTTGGACAACAGGAAGAGCTTCCTGGTGGCTCGTATCAGTGCCCAGGTAGGGGCAGGGGTAGATGGTGGTCCTCTAGGGACTGAGGGCAGGCCTTTGGCTTACTCCGGATCCTCCACTGACTGGGTCCCCAGGTTGTAGATTACTACAAGGAGGCATGCCGTGCCTTGGAGAACCCCGACACCGCTTCACTGCTGGGCCGGATCCAGAAGGACTGGAAGAAGCTTGTGCAGATGAAGATCTACTACTTTGCAGCCGTGGCTCATGTGAGGGCACCACAGCCACTGGGGAGGGCTGGGCTGAGCTGCCACAGCCCGGGAAACAAATAGTGACATCTTCTTTTCCAGCTACACATGGGGAAGCAGGCAGAGGAGCAGCAGAAGTTTGGGGAGCGGGTGAGTGAGCTGAGGCAAAGGAGGGGATGCAGGGCTGGTTCCAGCTTGCTAGTGAGATCCTGGTGCGACCCTTCCTTTACATGGACCAGGTGGTCTTCTGTCTCTCACCCCCACGCCCCTGGCCACCACCCTGCTGCAAGAACTGGTGTTTCCTAACGTGTTGTGTCCTACATGGAGCCCTCATTCCCAGGAGTCTGAGGAGGTGTGGTGGGCTCCCCACAGAGGGGATAGCTGGTTGGAAGTTAAAGCTGTAGGGGAGAGGGTGTGATGCTAATCTTGGTGCCACTGACTGGCACCTGGCTGTCTCTAAGGGGACACCTGATGGCAGGGTTAGGTGGGGAGGCAGGAAGGAGTTGGGGTCCAAGCTGGGAAGGATAGACCAGGCTCTGCCCCCTGCAGGTTGCATACTTCCAGAGTGCCCTGGACAAGCTCAATGAAGCCATCAAGTTGGCCAAGGTAAAGCTGAAGAAGGGCCTGGCTATCCCTTCAAAGCCCTGAGGGTACATGGTTGGGTAGAAGCCTGGCGGGGACTTGGTTGGTGCTGAGGCCCCACCCCTATCCCTACCCCACAGGGTCAGCCTGACACTGTGCAAGATGCGCTTCGCTTTGCTATGGATGTCATTGGGGGAAAGTGAGTCTGTGGGGTGGGTTGAGAGTGGCTCTGGTTCACTGTAGTCCTGAAGGGTTATCCCCCTGCCTGCATTCTTGGGAGGCGGGTCCTAGATATATGCTGACCCCCCAAGACTTCCCTCTTCCCCCATCCCAGGTACAATTCTGCCAAGAAGGACAACGACTTCATCTACCATGAGGCAGTCCCAGCACTGGACACCCTTCAACCTGTAAAAGGTCTAGGAGCTTAGGAGAGGCTGAGGATTGTGGTAGGGCTGAAGATGGGGGGCTAGAACAGAGGCACAGACTTCATCCAGGGTTCTGTGTGGGCCTTAACACTGCATTTTTTTTTTCCCCAGGAGCCCCTTTGGTGAAGCCCTTGCCAGTGAACCCCACAGACCCTGCTGTCACGGGCCCTGACATCTTCGCCAGACTGGTACCCATGGCTGCCCATGAGGCCTCATCACTGTACAGGTAGGTGGGAGGGGCTGGCCCTCTCCTTAGCACAGGTGGGCTCACGGTGTCTCTAGAGACCACAGACCTCCAGCGACTGCTCTCTCGCTTCCCCCGCAGTGAGGAAAAGGCTAAGCTGCTTCGAGAAATGATGGCCAAGATTGAGGACAAGAATGAGATCCTGGAGTGAGTGCAGGGCGGGGTGGGAGGCCTGGGGGTGCACACCAGACTCGTGCTGGCGGGGAGTAGTAAAGTGTCTGCTTATGCAGAGGATTTCCTAGCTCTACGCCTACACCCCCCACCCCCCGGGCCTTGTGGGCTGGATTTGTGAGGTGAGAGTCACTGTCTCGGGAGGAGGCTGTCCCTTGTGTTTCATTTTTCAGTGGGTGCGGGCCAGACCTGGTGGTGGAGATTAGTTGGGGATGGAGAGTTGCCCTCTGCAGACCTCGGGCCTGGTTTGGGGGTGGGGAGGCTCACCCTCACAGGCTCCCTTCAATGGGGAGGGTGGCGTCAGTGCTCGGTGCCCGCCTGGTCCCGTTGCCTCCACAGCCAGTTCATGGATTCCATGCAGCTGGATCCTGAGACAGTGGATAACCTTGACGTGTACAGTCACATCCCGCCACAGCTCATGGAGAAGTGTGCAGCTCTCAGTGTCCGGCCCGACACTGTCAGGAACCTTGTCCAATCCATGCAAGGTGAGCAAAGTCAGAGCAAGCAGGTGGCGGGCAGGAACGTGGAAGCTACCTGAGGCAGCCTCTGTTCACCGAGGGTGGAGGCTGCACCTCTCCAGGCCCTGGCACAAGCAGCCGCCCCCATGGATCATGGTGTCCTGTGTGCCCAGAGCTCAGGAAGTATTGGGGCTGCACATACGCCCCTGACAGCAGACATTTCTGTCCCCGTGTGGACAGACCAGAGTAGGGCCTGGTCTGCCTGCCTCAGAAACTGTTCCCCTCCCCCCCAGTGCTGTCAGGCGTGTTCACAGATGTGGAGGCCTCCCTGAAAGACATCAGGGACCTACTCGAGGAAGATGAGCTGCTAGAGCAGAAGTTCCAGGAGGCAGTGGGCCAGGCTGGGGCCAGCCCAGCAGCCCCCAAGGCTGAGCTGGCAGAGGTGAGGCGAGAATGGGCCAAATACATGGAGGTCCACGAGAAGGCCTCCTTCACCAACAGTGAGCTGCACCGTGCCATGAATCTGCACGTTGGCAACCTGCGCCTGCTTAGCGGGCCTCTGGACCAGGTCCGGGCTGCCCTGCCCACACCAGCCCTCACCCCAGGTGAGCCTCGCCCACCCTAGGGGGAGATGTAGAGCTGGGGTTTCTCCAGCCTCACTCACCACTGCTGTCCCCAGAGGACAAGGCTGTGCTGCAGAACCTGAAACGCATCCTGGCCAAGGTGCAGGAGATGCGGGACCAGCGCGTGTCCCTGGAGCAGCAGCTGCGTGAGCTCATCCAGAAGGATGACATCACTGCCTCGCTGGTCACCACAGACCACTCAGAGATAAAGGTGGGGGGTGAGCAGGGTGGGGGGTTCCAGCTTTGGGCTCCACTCTTAGGTGGTGAGGCCCTGAGTGTCCTTCCCCAACACACACTCTTAGAAGCTATTTGAGGAGCAGCTGAAGAAGTATGACCAGTTGAAGGTGTACCTGGAGCAGAACCTGGCTGCCCAGGACAATGTCCTCCGAGCGCTGACAGAGGCCAATGTGCAGTATGCAGCTGTGCGGCGGGTGCTCAGCGAACTGGACCACAAGTCAGTGCGCGGCCCCTGTGCCTCTGCCCGGCATCCTGCCCTCTGCCTGCTGCTTGCTTCATGTTGGCCTTCTGCCCGGCCAGGTGGAACTCCACACTGCAGACCCTGGTGGCCTCCTATGAAGCCTACGAGGACCTGATGAAGAAGTCCCAGGAGGGCAAAGACTTCTACGCGGACCTAGAGAGCAAGGTGGCTGCTCTCCTGGAACGAGCCCAGTCCACCTGCCAGGCCCGTGAGGCTGTCCGCCAGCAGCTCCTGGACAGGTGAGTGTGACCCCCAGGCTGTGGTGCGGCTCCAGACCAGGCTTGAGCTTGGCTTATGGGTGCCCTGGCCCCACTCCTTCCCTGCCCCACAGAGAGCTGAAGAAGAAGCCGCCACCTCGGCCCACAGCCCCAAAGCCACTGCTGCCCCGCAGGGAGGAGGCTGAGGCAGTGGAGACAGGAGACCTGCCTGAGGAGCTACGCAGCCTGCCCCCTGACATGATGGCTGGCCCACGGCCACCTGACACCTTCCTGGGAACGGCTACCCCCTTCCACTTTCCTCCCAGCCCCTTCTCCAGCTCCACAGGCCCAGGACCCCACTATCTTTCAAGCCCTTTGCCCCCTGGTACCTACTCAGGCCCTACCCCACTGTTGCATCCCAGGCCTCCCCAGACCCCAGGGCACCCTGCAATGGCCGTGGCTCCTGGGCCTACCCTCTATCCCATCCCTGCCTACACTCCAGAGCTGGGCCTTGTGCCCCGATCCTCCCCCCAGCATGGTGTGGTGAGCAGTCCCTATGGAGGGGTAGGGCCACCCCCACCAGTTACAGGTCTGCCCTCAGCCCCACCTCCCCAGTTCTCAGGCCCTGAGTTGGCCATGGGGGTCCGGCCAGCCACCACCACAGTAGATAGTGTCCAGGCCCCCATTCCGAGCCATATGGCACCAAGGCCAAATCCTGCCCCTGCCCAGCCCTGCTTCCCAGTGCCCCCACCACAGCCATTGGGCACGCCCTACAGCTACCCTATGGAGGCCAAGCAACCCCTCACAGCACCCTCAGCCCAGCACCGCTTTCCTCCCAGGATCCCCACAGGTTTTCTAGCCCCAAAGGTTGGACCCCAGCCCCATCCCTCACAAGCGGCATTTGGACCACAGTCCCCTCAGCAGCCCCTTCCACTCCAGCATCCACACCTCTTCCCCACCCAGGCCCCAGGGCCCCATCCCCCCCAGGCCCCAGAGCCCCTCCCCACCCAGGCCCCAGGGCCACTTCACCACCAGGTACCAAGGCCCCTCCCCCCCCAGGCGCCGGGGCCCCTTCCTCCCCAGGTACCAAGGCCCCTCCCCTCCCAGGCCCCGGGGCCCCTTCCTCCCCAGCCCCCCTTTCCCTTTGCCCCTCAGCCTAGTGTCCTTGGGCAGCTGCCACCCACCCTGCACACCCAGCTCTACCCAGGCCCTGCTCAAGACCCTCTGCCCCCCCACTCAGGGGCTCTGCCTTTTCCCAGTCCTGGGCCTCCCCAACCTCCCCAACCTCCCCATCCCACCTTGGCATATGGCCCTGCCCCATCCCCCAGGCCCCTGGGCCCCCAAGCAGCCACTATCTCCATTCGAGGCCCTCCACCTGTCAGCCAGCCAGCCCCCAGTCCCCATCCTGTGCCTTCACCTGCCCCATCGCCGGGGCCTGGCCCTGTAGCCCCTCGGCCCCCTGCAGCAGAGCCGCCCCCATGCCTGCGCCGAGGTTCTGCGGCTGCAGACCTGCTCTCTTCCAGCCCTGAGAGCCAGCATGGTGGCTCCCAGTCTCCAGGGGGTGGGCAGCCCCTGCTACAGCCCACCAAGGTGGATGCAGCAGAGGGCCGTCGGCCCCAGGCCTTGCGACTGATCGAGCGGGACCCCTACGAGCATCCTGAGAGGCTGCAGCAGTTGCAGCAGGAGCTGGAGGCCTTTCGGGGCCAGCTGGGGGATGTGGGGGCTCTGGACACTGTCTGGCGGGAGCTGCAAGATGCGCAAGAACATGATGCCCGTGGCCGTTCCATTGCCATTGCCCGCTGCTACTCACTGAAGAACCGCCACCAGGATGTCATGCCCTATGACAGTAACCGGGTGGTGCTGCGCTCGGGCAAGGACGACTACATCAATGCCAGCTGCGTGGAGGGGCTCTCGCCATACTGCCCGCCCTTGGTGGCCACCCAGGCCCCACTGCCTGGCACGGCTGCTGACTTCTGGCTCATGGTGCATGAGCAAAAAGTGTCTGTCATTGTCATGCTGGTGTCTGAGGCTGAGATGGAGAAGGTAAGAGGTTGGGTGGGTGCCCATGACATGGGGGCTGTGGAAGGACCCTGGCAAACCAGCTGTAACTGCCTGCTTGTCTGCCCTATAGCAAAAGGTGACCCGCTACTTCCCCACGGAGAGGGGTCAGTCCATGGTGCACGGGGCCCTGAGCTTGGCCCTGAGCAGCGTCCGTACCACCGAAACGCATGTAGAGCGCGTGCTGAGCCTGCAGTTCCGGGACCAGAGCCTCAAACGCTCCCTTGTGCACCTGCACTTCCCCACCTGGCCTGAGTTGTGCGTCTGCCCCCTGGATGGTGATTGGGGTGGTGGTGGGCTGTCTGTCCTTGGTGTAGGGACGGGAGGGGAGGAGAGGGCCTGGTTCCGGCCTGGCTCATAGGCCCCACCCCACCCACAGAGGCCTACCTGACAGCCCCAGCAACCTGCTGCACTTCATCCAGGAGGTGCATGCACATTACCTGCACCAACGACCCCTGCACACGCCCATCGTTGTGCACTGCAGGTAAGGGGTGGGCAGCTGCCCCAGGGCCCCTGCGGGCTCTTGGCCTGGCCTTACCCCGCTTCCTGCCACAGCTCCGGTGTGGGCCGCACGGGAGCCTTTGCCCTGCTCTATGCGGCTGTGCAGGAGGTGGAGGCTGGGAACGGCATCCCGGAGCTGCCTCAGCTGGTGCGGCGCATGCGGCAGCAGAGGAAACACATGCTGCAGGAGAAGGTGAGGGCCTGGGCAGGCTGGGGTTGGGACCTCTGCCCTGGGCGACAGGCCCTGCCCAGCTGACCTGGCCAAATGCACCCCTGCAGCTGCACCTGAGATTCTGCCACAAGGCGGTGGTGAGACACGTGGAGCAGGTCCTACAGCGCCATGGCCTGCCCCCTCCTTGCAAGCCCTTGGCCAGCACAGGCATTATCCAGAAGGTGAGGAAGGAGCCTGTTGGGGCTGCTGGGCCAGCCACAGCCTCCTGATCCCTCTTCTCACCCCCGTCTGTCTTACCAGAATCACCTGCCTCAGGATTCCCAGGACCTGGTCCTCGGTGGAGACGTGCCCATCAGTTCTATCCAGGCCACCATTGCTAAGCTTAGCATCCGGCCTGCTGGAGGCTTGGAGTCCCCAGCTGCTAGTTTACCAGGCCCTGCAGAGCCCCCCGGCCTGCCTCCGGCCAGCCTCACAGAGTCCACCCAGCTCCCTCCCTCCTCCCCACCCCCTCCCTCTTCACCCCTGCCTGAGGCCTCCCAGCCTGAGGAGGAGCTGCCGGTGCCTGAAGCCCCCAGCCCAGGGCCCCCCTCGTCCTCCCTGGAGTTGCTGGCCTCCTTGACACCCGAGGCCTTCACCCTGGACAGCTCCTTGCGGGGAAAGCAGCGGATGAGCAAGCAGAACTTTCTGCAGGCCCATAACGGGCAAGGTCTTCGGGCTGCCCGGCCTGCTGATGATCCCCTCAGCCTTCTGGATCCGCTCTGGACCCTCAACAAGACGTGAACAGTTTCTTCTGCCTGGTCCTTACGCTACATCATCTCCCGTGCCTACCTGTCTGTGTCCAGCAGGGGCCCACAGGTGGGCACGGCTCCTGCCCCCATTCCTGCTGCCTTCAGCCCTGGCCTGGCCCGGCCCAGCCCACACCTCTGTAGGGTAGAGGTGCATCAGGGGCTAGGTTCTGCCCCCTTTGTGGGACCTGACATTTTTTTCAGCTCTTTGAAAGAATAAACCAACCTGTTCTGTGGCCCGTGTCTGAGTCTTATCCAGTGCTGCAGGATCTGGGTCTCAGTGGCACCATATGAAATTTTGTGTGACAGTAGGTATGGCGAGAGTTGTTTTTCAGCTCTGAAATGGTTAAAGAGGTCCCTATTTCTGCCCTCACTCCCCAGCTACCCCTGTAGCTATACTCTTCTTGGACAGTTCCTGCCTGGATGAGCTGAGCAGATCTAACCAAGTGCTGAGGCAGGGGACGCCTCTCCGGGAAGAAGCAAGTACTTCACCAAGCCCACAGCAGATGTGATTTTTAAAAAAAGTTTATTGGAGGCAGGACAGATACTCGGTTCCTTCCTGCCAGTCTCAGTCCAATGCACTGACCCCCACCAGCTCCGGGGGGGTCCTAGTGGCTGCCTTCAGTCCAGCTTCTCCAGCACAGAGGGCACATACACCAAGCTAAGTTCGCTGCCGAAATTGCAGACAATGGCGGCATTGTCCAGCACCAGGATCTGGCGAGCAGGCTGGGCCTCACTGTTCTTCCCCAGGTAGACTGTCTGCAACAGGTCCCCGTAGTTTAGGTCCCAAAAGGAGACACAGCCCTGGCCACCAGTCACCAACAGGTTGTCTGAGATGACACCCAAGCTTGCACCACAACCCAGGTCCTGGAGAAGAGGATATGACAGGTTTAGTGTCTGGAATCCTCCCTAAAACATGGCTGAGACTCTTGGGCCCCCCCACCCCACCTACCTGCTGAATAGAGTAGAGCTTGATGCCTGTGCTGCGATCCCAGATGCTAATGAGGTCATCCAGGCCACTACTGATGACGCAGGAAGTGGTGCAGGTGAGGGAAGTGACGTCGCCACGGTGAGCAAACATGTGGCTGACCCGGCTGCCGGTCAGCACGTCCCACAGGCAGATGGCCCCATCTTGTCCTCCACTGGCCAGCACCATGGTCTGAGGAACAGGCCCAGGGCATTGGGTGACTGTGGTAAAGTACCATCTTGTTGACGGGGGTATCCCAGTGCCTGGTGGGCAAAGGCCCTCCCTCTGCCTCCTGGAAAGCCCCTGGGGGCCAGAGACAAGGGCCATGAGCCTGGCTTGGTGCCACACCAGCAGTTCCCTCACCTGGTCAATGTACACGGTCGTGATGGCCCCTGAGTGGCCCTGCAGGGTGAAGAGGCAGCACGAGTCCTCCAGACGGAACACCTGGGACGGGTGGGTGGGCAACAGTTCAGTCTCAGGTTTTCCAAATGACACTTTTGCCAGGAAGTGCCTTCCAGAATTTATCCAGGACGTCTCTAGCCTCTTCCTGAGCAACCCAGGAAGCTGCCACCCCAGCATACAGACCGAGGCAACACTCACCCTCAGTGTGTGGTCTTGGCTCCCAGTCACGAGGCGCCCGGCAGCGGCCTTCAGGGCTGTGATAGGCTTCTGGTGTGCACAAGGCACTGTGTGGGTCAGGTGGCAGGCCACTGTGTCGCTGCTGCTATAGACAGGGGATGTGGGGGCACTGCCCCGCCCTGGGGTCCCTGGGGGCAAAGGGTCAAGTGAGGGACTGCTGAGAGTACTTTGCAGGCATCCCCCACACTGCCCACCACGTGTGGACACGTGCCAACCCCAGGCCCTCTAACCTCTGAACTGCAGGGGGCTGAGAGCAGTGTGGGTCTCCAAGGAGAAGAAATCAAGGGAGCCATTGAGCCGGGCAGCTACAACCCTGAAAGAGAAGAGCAGCTGCCAGGGCACCTCTCCCTCAGTCCCCAGCCTCGAGGCCAGGTGCTTGACAAGCACGGGGGTACAGGAAGACAGAGCTGGTCAGGTTCAGGAAGGGACATGAGCGGCCATGGCACAGAGGAAAGCACAAGGTGCTGGGGAACAAAAGTGGGAGCCAGAGAACCAGGGTGCAATCCTAATTACCAGCTTCTGTGCTTCAGTTTCTTCATCTGTAGTAAAATGGGGATAATAGTTTTCACCTCAAAGGTGCTTATGAGGAGTAAATGATGTAACATACATAGAGCAATGCCCAGTGAGCATTATGTACAGTATGTAAATTTAAAAAACAAAAGCAAACACATGGAGGGCTCCCCAGCACAGCCTGGAGCTTAGGGGAAGGTTTCTGAGGGGGAAACAGGACCGCGGGCCACACAGGTTGCTGTGAATAACTTCCAAGGTGAGAAAGGGAACCATGTCCTTACTCTCCGTTAAGTGTTTTGAGGACTTCCTACTTTCCTTGTTTAGTTGTCACCCTTCCCGTCAAGGTGGACAACTGCCCTCTGTTTACAGGAGTAGGGCTAGGCACCCTCAGATGGAAGTCAGGGCCCAGGGTCACACCCCAGTGAGGGGAGCCGGGACTCCAACCTCAGAGTGTGGCATGGCACTGAGGCAGACACCCTGGCACTCTCACCTTCTGTCAAGGAAGACAAGGGCTGTGATGCCTGAGGAGACCTCTTCGCTGCTGCAGCGTAGCACTCCCTCAATGGCATCCCACACCTACAAGCCAGAGGCTGTGAGCACCTGCCCTCTGACTGGGAAGGCTCACGGCTCACTGCACGCACCACCCCCTGCCTGCTGCCAGGCCCCGCCCCCACCCACCTCTAGCCACCCACTGCCCCGCCCACTGCCCCACCCACCTCCAGGCGGCCACTGCTCCGCCCCACCACGATGAGGTTGCCCTGCAGCTCCAGGCTCCAGATGGAGCCATCTGCACTGGGGGCCCAAATGAAGGAAGGGGAGCCCTTCTCTGGAGGCAAGCCCCCCTCCTCCTCGGGGGCGGGGAGCAGTACAGGCCCGGGCGAGGGTGGGCGCAGGGCTGGCGAGTGAACGGGAGCCAGGCCCTCCTCCTGGTACACCCTCTGCACCAGGCGGCTGAAGTCATAGCCCAGGGACTCCTGAGCACAGCCACAGCCCCCCCGGTGCCGGGGCTCTGGCTGGGCAGGCTCTGGGGGCTGCAGGCGCAGCTGTGCGGAGAAGTTGGTGTCGATGAGGCAGGTGAGGTCTGGTTGGTCCCCAAAGAGGGAAGGTGGTGGAGGGCCCTGGGGGCGATACCGCAGCAGGGGGCTGTCCCCAGACTCCTCCGGGCCACCCTTCCCGCCGTCTGACAGCCGTTCCCAGCTCTCCTGAGCCTCAAACACGCTGCCAACACCACTGTCCTGGCGCTGCCTGCTGGTGGGGCCCAGAGGAGGGTTGAGGCAGGGTGGGAGCATGGGGGAGGGGCGGGTGGGGGGAGGAGATGGGGGACAGCTGGGGAAGGGTAGAGGGAGAGGAGGTAGGAGGGGCAGGGGAGGAAAGAGGGTAAGGGAGAAGGGTGGGTGAGGAGAGGGGGAGGGAAGATAGAAGGGGGAAGGAAGGGAGGTGAGTGGGAGGGTGACGGGAGGTAGGGGAAGGGGGCTGCACCTACCCAGGGTGTGGGATGCGCGTGAGGCAGTCCCCAGTCTGTGCATCCCACACGCAGACGTGGCCCGCCAGGCAACAGCTCACCAGCAGCATGCCATCACTGGCCAGACACTCGATGTCCTGCAGGAGGGGAGAGTGCCACAGTGGTGTGGGGCCTGGTCCAGACACCCCCCACCGCCCACCACTGCCCTGCACTCACCATGAGGTGCCCACGCAGCACCAGGGGCACGATCTCTGTCTCGGGTGGTGCGTAGCCGTAGTCATCACAGGGCAGCTCTCCGCGCTTCCGCCGGCCGGGCCCACCAGGCTGCCCGTAGTTCCGCGGGCAGAGCACACGGTAGAGGCAGAGCAGCAGCAGCACCAGGACAATGCCCGCTGCCAGGCCGAGCGCCCCTACTCTGTGCCCAGTGGAGAGGGGTCGTGAGGTGCGGCCCAGCCCCTGCCTGCAGCCCCATCCCAGTCCCTTCAGCAGCCTTACTTGTACAGGGTGACATCTCCATGGGCCTGCACTCCACCTGGTCCCTCGGGGTTGGTCTCCCAGAGCCCACTTCGAGCAGGGCCTGGCCCCTGTGGTGGCCAGGCACTTCGGCCATCCTGCGGGTGCCGTCCCTCCAGGGCCTCCCTCGGGTTCAGGCGGAGGGTGACAGGGATGACAGGCAGCAGGCTGATGTATCTTGGATAGGAGCAGGTGGGCCTCAGAGGAGACATCTGAGAAGGATCGCTCCTGCTGCCACCCTCCCCGCCCCAGTCCCTTCCCTACTCTGCACACAGGACTTGGCTCAGCCTGCTCAACTCAGAGGTCAGCCCTCAGTCTGTGGGTAGTCAGGTCTCTCTGGGGCCCAGCTCTGGCATCCCGACCTTGCTCTGCCAACACCCAAGCAGCCACCATCTCTGCTGGGCTGAAGTCTCGCCTCTCCTGGCACAGAGTGGGTGGCACCCAGCGGATGGACCTCATTCTGGCCAAGAGGCTGGCAGTTCCCTGTGACTGACTCCCCAGATCAGGGCCCAGGACCACTCCCCCAGGCTGTGGCTGCTTGAAGTACTGGTTCCCACCTGACAACCTTATGAGTTATTTTAAATTATCTGAACAAAAGTACAGAATTCAAACCAGTGGTCTCCCTTGGTGACCTAAGGGGGAAAGTGTTGCTCTGGGGACAGTGAGCTGACACCACCAAGCGGGACTGGAGGTGGCAACTGGCACAGCCCGACTCACCTCTTGGCCAGTGTGATGTTGTAGGAGCTGAAGAGCGTCGGCCAGTGCCGGAAGGACAATTTCCTCCAGAGTTCCTCATCCTCAGGCCCCCAGGTTACCTCTGGGACTGGGCTGTCATGGACCCCCTCTGCTGGACCCATGGGCCCAGATGGCTCCCCTGTCGATGTCTGGTTCTCGGCTGGCTTAGGGGTGTCAGGTGGGAAGATGGAGAAGGCAGGGTCCGGGTGGCTGGCGGGCAGCACACCACTGGGCACAGGCATGGGGGCCAGGGCACCCTCACCCAGCGGGCTCTGTTCTGTCACCTGGGCAGTGAGGTAGGTGCGCAGCCCTGCTGGGTCTGTGTACACCAGGATGCCGATCCACACAACAGTGCCGGCCTGCAGTGGGGCGTCAGGGGCTCAGTGGGGTCCCTGGGAAGAACGGGCAGCCCCAATCCCCAGCTGCCTTGGCCCTCAGATTGGGAAACAGCGCTGGGGCCTCAGGCCTGGGGGTGAGGGGAGGGCACAGGCCCAATCTGCCCTCTTTCTGCTGCCCTGAGTTCCCTCTTCCCCTCACATGCAGCCAGTTACCATTGGAAGGGCCTGGTCCCTCTTCCATGGGCAGGGCCTGGGTCTCCCGGCCTGAAGATACACTGGGGCACCGTTAGCTTTAACAGAACTGACCCACCCCTAGCCAGGCCTCAGCTGGGGCCAGAAAGCTGCTACTATTCTTGTGGTCAGCATGGCTAGACGGATCATGCCTGACCTGCTCCGGAGGCGCCCAGGGGCCCCAGTCCTTGCAGCGCCCCCGCCTCACTCCCCCCGCTCAGTAACTCCCTGGAGAGGTTCTTCTCCCTCCTGCCCAGCCCAGCCCAGTGGGTCAGTTATTTCACCCAGCATTTCTGATGCCTGCATGCTATGGAGCAGCCAACAAACTCAGAGCCAGCGAAACAACGGTGGCCATGAGCTGGTTCTGCCCCTGAGCACCCCAGCTAGGAGGCTCCTTCCCTGGGTCAGCCTTGGGCACTCTGGGGAGATGACAGCTCCTCCAGGATGCTAGGGCTGCGTCTCCCAGAGGCAGGCTCAGCTCCTCAGAAACCAACAGGGCCTGACAGGGAGCGGGTGGTGGGCAGCTTTGCAAAGCCAGGCTTCCGGGGGCCACCAGGGGCTGAGAAGCACCCCTTGCTCCAGGAAGATGTGCAACATCAAGAGGGAACCTGACTGCCGGCCTCTGGAGGAGGGCAGGGGGGGCGGGGTGAGGTGGCAGGTACCATGATGAGGCGCTGTGCCAGGCGGGTGCGGGCCAGGAAGTAGACGACACGCAGCCTCTTGGGGAGCCGCAGGTTTCGGAAGGAGGACGGTTGCAGAGTGATGGTGTGGGGCATGGACGGCCGCACAGCCAGCTGCCGCTCGTGGCGTGCTGGCCGCCCCACTGGCTTGGCAGGGGGCAGGCAGGCCTCGGGGGGCAGCCGCTTGTTCAGGTCCGCTAGCTGTTGGGGGAGCAGTGGTCAGGGCCCGGATCTGCGCCTCTCTTATCCAGAGGTTCCCTGAGCACAGTTGGGGCTGAGGAGGGTGGCGGCCGGAGCAGAACTCAGCCCCCACCTACCTCCATCCGGCGAATGTCAATGGACAGGACGGTAGTGAAAAAGAGCATCTGAAGGAAGAAGTCAGACACCAGGCCCACGACGGCAAAGAGACAGAACTCCTGGAATCAGACGATAGGGGGCACCGTGACTTCATGGTCCAGAACTGAGAGAGGCAGCTCCCTGCCTGCGGGCACCTCAGAACCAGAACGTGGTGGGCAGGGCACAGCAGAGATGAAGCTGCTGGTAGCTCTCCTGGATCTGAGAGTGGGCAAGGGGGGACAGCGCCAGCAGCTCACCACCCCTACCAGGGACCCCCTACCTCTGGCCAGAGAGGAATGAAGGGTAGGTGCTCCCCCTAAACCTTGTGGTTTCTCTAGAGAGGAGGGGAGCCTCATCCAACCTGAACACCTGAGACCCACCAGCCTGCTCCCCAGAACGTCCTGCACTGAGCACCCGGCCCTGCTCATGCTCCACCGGCCAACACCTTCCACAGCCCGAGAGGGACTGATGCTGTGCTAACACTGACAGAAGGTGGTCTCTCTGGTCCCCAGGCTCTGTCGATAGATGGAATTTTCTGATGTAAGTTTTTCACCCTGCCTTGTTGAGACCTCTGGCACGTCACCACGGATTCTATTCAAGTAGCAGCGCGGTGGCCATTCAGCTCTAATGTCCTGAGGCTATGCGTGTCCTGCAGACCCCAGTCCAGGCCATCTGGCGGCTAAGCCTGGAGCCCCTCTGCTCATCCTCATGCCCCAGCAGCCCTAGCAGCCCCGGCGGAAGTGGGGAGAGGAGAAAACGCTGCCACCCTCTTCCTGCAGCAACTCCCCCAGCATGGTCAGAAACAGCCTGGGGTCCCAGTCTAAGTCCACCCCAACCTCTGCACTGGCCCCACAGCTGAGGGGCTTTGCCAAGAGCAGGTGCCACTGGGGGCAATGGGTGGTGGCCTCCCACAGGGTGGACGATGTTTCTGGAGACTGCAGCTGTAGATCAGGGTCAAGGTCGGGCCCACAGTGCGTCTGCCTGAGAACCAGCTGAGTTCCTGACCACACAGCCAGCCACCAGCCCCTGCAGAACCCTATCGCCCTTGCCGTTGAGCTCCAGCAGCCAGGCTGGCCTCTTGGCTTATGGAAGAGCAGACAGGAAGGTTAAGAGGATGGGATCAAAGGCAGAACCTGCCGGAGGCTCAAACCCGCAACCCAGCCAGGCATACCGAGTACTTCTGAGCCAGGCGTGCCAGGAGCCTCTGTGTACCCCAAACAACCATCTCAGAAGGCAGGGCCCCATCTCAGGCAAGGGTGCTTGTGCACCAAAGGAGGGGTACACCCTGCCCATGGCCGCACCACTGGGGAGCCCTGCAGTTGGTCCACACTCACCCAGGCTCCAGCCCAGCCTTAGGGCCTTACCTGGATAGCAGGCACTAGGGTGAAGTAGCCAATTAGGATGATGCCCAGCTCGGTGGCCATGTTCTTCATGATGGACCAGCTCTCACTGCTTAGGCCTGCAGAGGGCGAGAGAGGCTATGGGGCCAGCACATCATCTCCCTCCCACCACAGGCCTGCACACAACCCTGTAGGGCTCAGAGTGTAAAGGCTGGTTCCCCGCCCTCTGAGGCAGCCATCCCACCCAAGTGCCCAGCCCTCAGGGCCCTGCCAATGCCCTGGCTCCAAAATGCAGCTTCAGTGCCACACAGCTGCTGCAGGGAAGAGGGGGCTTCAAGGCGTAGAGGGGCCGGGGGAGAGCTAGAACCCTCAGAACATGGGAGAAGGGGGTTGATGAGATGAGCAAGCCCAAGAGAACAGCTGAAGACCACCGACTCTAACCACCGCCAACCTCCCCATACTGTCCTCGTCTGGGCCACATGGGCACAGCCTGTGAGTGTGCCCTCCCGCCACGTGGCACAATGGCCAGCAGAACAGAAGTGCTAGATGTGTCCTTCCTCGAAAGCTCCTCCCCATGCTGAGGCCCTGGGCCCCACGCCGTCACGCTGTCCCGTGTGTAAGGCTCTGAGCTCCTAGCCTGGAGGGCCATTTCCCCTCATCTCTTCCACATCCGGGGCAGGGCCTGGCTCATCAAAGAGGCTCATAGTGGGATGCTGCTGAGTGAGTGAGCCGCCTGCCTTGGTCCTGTTCCTCACAGACCCGGGGTCAGGAGGAGGAAGCTCAAGAGTCCAGGCCAGCAGGGTGGGGCTCTTTGCTCGCTTTCCCCAGAACCCAACACTCCTACCAGTGAGGCCTAAGGGGGCTTTTCTGACAGCTCTGGATGCAGCATCTCCAAAGTGACCAGTGTGGCCCTGTGTGGTGGAGTGAGGCAGGAAGAGAAAACACCAGGCTCCAGCCCAGATGGAAGGCCGCTGCCAAAGACACGAGCCACGCAGCAGAACCTGGCTTGCTCTCTTGTTGACACAGAAGCCAGGACAAAGTACAGTCCAGACACCCCACAGCTCTGCAGAGTGCCTGGTGGCCCGCTGTACATTACGCTGGAGGCCAGAGACAAGGGAAGTTTCTGGGGCTCCCTATTTCCTCAGGGAACACAGCAGCAGGAGGAACTATGAGCATGGCAGTCCCCGCCCTAGGACCTTCCCACCGTGTTACCTTGGGCGATCCGCAGCTTCACCTCGAGGTCCACTGGGGTGGAGACCACCGACTTGGTGAGCACCAGCACGTTCTCTAGCCCGATAACCACCACAAGGTAGGGGAAAATCTCGCTGGGGAGAGAGCGAGAAGGCGCGGGACAGTGTGGTGGAGGCCCCCAACACAGGGCTGGTTCTCAGCAGGCTTTTGGCCCCTCAGAAGGTTGCTGGTGTTCAGGCCTGTAGGGAAGGCTGAGTGGCCCCCACAGCACAGGGCAGAAACCCCACCCTCCCCCAACAAGGCCTCTGGCCACACCACTCTTGGTCTTCAGGCAGGCCGTGAAGCCTTGTCAGGGGCCCGGGGACCATCCCACCTCCATCCATCCACACAGCGGGAAGAGAGCGGAAGAGGCCCCCTGGGGAGAGGACTAGGCCACAGCTCTCCCAGCCCTGCCCACACCAGAGTCTGCCAGTGGCCAAAGGAAACGACCACAGCCAAGAGCCCACAGAAACCCCCGCTGGCCAAGCCATCCCAACTGAACGGCAGGGAGACGAATCTAGCCTGAAGCCCCATTCACCTTCTTGTTGTTTTTCTTAACTTCTCATACAAAAATTTATACATATATTGTTATGTGACACCAGCTGCAATCCCTATAATGTGACAGCACACTCCTCCTTTCTACCTCAAATTTCCTGTGTCCATCCAACCGGCTCCTGTCCCTTCCTGCCCTCTCGTCCTGCTTCCGGACAGAAGCCATCCATTTGGTCCTGTGTATCTGCTTCAATTAAGCAGCACACTCTTCACCAGTTTTGTTTTATAGTCCAGTCTAATCTTTGAAGAGTGTGCTTCAGGAATGGTTTTAGTTCTGGGTTAACAAAGCGTCCGGGGGCCATGGCTTCAAGGGCCTATTCACCTTTGTTGAGAAGCTGAGTTTAGGAAAAAGTAATTGTTGTTAATCCAATTCTACTAGCTATCCTAGACTACGGTCTCACATTACTGTTGCTGCTGTTGTCATGGACCGTCGAGTCGATTCTGGCTCATAGCGACCCTACAGGACAGAACAGAACTTCCCATAGAGTTTCCTAGGCTGAAATCTTTATGAGAGCAGATCGCCAGGTCTTTTTTTCTGTGGCTAGTGGGTTCACGTGACCAACTTTTCAGTTAGCAGCTGGTTACCAGCCGAGCGCTTAAC
Source organism: Dugong dugon (assembly GCA_030035585.1). Taxonomy (NCBI): domain Eukaryota; kingdom Metazoa; phylum Chordata; class Mammalia; order Sirenia; family Dugongidae; genus Dugong; species Dugong dugon. The sequence continues at coordinate 19,959,565 of CM057481.1, read as the reverse complement.
CATTGCACCACCAGGGCTCCTTCTCACCTTGCTAATAAGACGACTATTAGAGCCATCTATGCACAAGGAACGCCCACTGAGCATACCTGCCAGGGTCTCTGCTGTGGAGACAATGGAAGGGAAGAACCTGAAGAGTATAGTAGAAGGTATGGGGGAGGGGTGCTTAACACCATCAGGTTCAGGAAAGGAAGTAGGTGTTTCATGAGCAAGATGAGCAACAGAAACAAACCACAAAATCACTTTTGCTGCGACCATCCTGGCGTGCCAAGGTTGGGGAGAGGCCAACTGGTTAGTGAACCACTAACAGGCAGGTGGGGCGCCTTGCCAGAGCTGAGGAGACCGAACCCAAGGACTGCCCAGGGAAGGGCATCCAGAGTGAGAAAGGTGCCAGATTATAGTGTACTGGTATCCTTTAAAAAGCTTACTCTAAAATGATCTACCTCATTAGGCATTTAAATGTTTAATTTTACTGTGTTTTAGGTGAACGTTTATACACAAATTATTTTGTGACATTGGTTGCAATCCCTGCAATGTGTCAGCACTCTGCTCCTTCCCTTTTCCACCCTGGGTTCCCGTGTCCATTTGTCCAGTTTTCCTGTCCCTTCCTGCTTTCTCATCTCTGCTTTTGGGCAGGTGTCGCCCATTTGGTCTTGTATACTTGACTGATGAAAGAAGCATATTCCTTATGTGTGTTATTGTTTCATCTTTGGATGAAAGGTGGGCTTCGGAAGTGGCTTCAGTTCTGAGTTAGCAGGGTGTCTGGGGGCCACAGTCTCGGGGGTTCCTCCAGGTATTTAAATGTTTTAATATTAAAAACAGAAGAAATGTACCCTTCTCTATCTCACACCCATCTGTGACTTAAGCCATCAGGAAACAGAGTGCATTGTATGTGCACATATAACAAGTGCACACACACCCCCACATACTCCAGACAGACATATGCAAATACACATATCTATTCGCGCTTTTACACACACCCCCATAAAAATACATATCCTATATATACACACACAAATATACACATGTACATATACACACATACATACACACACCTACAAGGTGTGTACAAGGCAGATAAAGAAGAAAAATGTACCTCTTCAATGTCAAAGATAACAGTGTAAGGACATGGAGTGATGGCAAATGGCCCAGTCCAGGACAGGAAAGTACCCAGAAATGCGAAGTTCTTGGCCTGAGGGCCCACCCTGTGGCCCAGTGGAGCCTGGTGGGGACCTACCCGCCATTGAGGGTGGGCGTCAGGCCGAAGAGTGTGCAGAGCCCCACAGACATGAGCAGCGAGCTGAGAACTGTGACCACGGCGGCCAGAGCCAGCCCCCACTTGGACTTGACCATGTCGATCTTCCCTGGAATAGAGGGAGCACGTCAGGGCAGCACCTCCCCTGCCCCTGGCTGCCAAAGACCCTTAACTGAGCTCATGGGAAGCAGAGGTGCCCTGAGAATCAATGGAGGGATGGCTTCTGTGTCAGCCAAAAGAAAGGGCAGCCACAGACACTTCCCAGTCTCATGGACATGGTGCACCGCTTAGGAACCCCTCAACCCAGGAAGGGTCTTTCCCTGAGAAGTGAGAGGAACCCTGTGCCCACCCAAGCCCCCGAGACCCTACTGGGGGATGAAGCCCTGGCTTTGTGACCAACAGGCACGTTCTACATCTACCCGCGCCACCTGAGAGGCAGGAAAGCGGGTGATCTGGAAGCGTCCGCTGGCTGCGAGAAAGCCCCGCCTCCACCATGGACGTACGCGTGGAGAAGTAGATGTAGGCAAACAGGATGATGTAGGTGGTCACAAGGGGGATGAGTTCAGCGATGCCAATCTCCTCTTTGAAGTGCACGTGGACCAGGCTCTCTGCCCGGAGGCTGCAGTTGGGGCTGGGGTGTAGCAGCATCAGGCGGGCACGCAGGCTGCCCAGGAACCTGGGCATGGAGGGGTGGCAGGTGGGTGAACTGTCTGTCCCTCTTGGTCCAGAGAACAGACATTCCCCACCCCCGTGTTACAGGGGGACTCTCCACAGTCCCCAGGGGTGCTGGAAGGATTACAAGGTTGGCAGAGTTGTCTCAGAAGCTCCTGTCCCTTTCTCAGCACCCTTTCCCCATCTATCACACCACTGCAGGTGCCAAAGGCTTAGGACAGCCAAGTGGAGGCATCTCAAGTGGAAAGCTCTCTGCAGTGCTGTTAAGAAGGACTCTGAGGCCGCATGGGCTCGGCAGTAGCCAGTTGGGGATGTGTGTCCTAGGCTCAGGATGGGTAGCTGGGGACGTGTGTCCTAGGTTCAGGACAGGCAGTGGGGGCAGCTGGGGACATTTGTCCCAGGTTCAGGGCAGGCAGTGGAGACAGCAGGACGCTGGATTTACCAGCCCTGCCTAAGTGCCTTTTTCTTAACCAGCTGTAGCTCATTCCCATTCAAACCTGAGCAGACAGCATCCCTCAATCTAAGGCAGGGAAGCATTTCTAACAGGAGGCCTGCAAACTGCCAGCTCCCAGAAAACATCTGGAGCACAGTAACACGAACAAGGTCTGGGGCTACTCTGAGTGTCTCGTCACTCCACACACCCATTAGAAACCCGGGGCCCTGGTAGTCTTACTTGGCATGGTAACGCTGGAAAACCAGGGTAATGGTGTACGAGACCATCCTCTTCCTGGTGTAGAGGCTCACCCCACTGTACTTCCCAGGAACGCCAAACAGCAAGTCTGCAGACAAAAAGACAGCAAAGAAGCCAGCAGGTACTGACATGGAAAACGCAGCCACTGCAAAGCCATCAAGAACTCGGCCCCTCCCCCAGTCCACTCAAGGACCCTGGTCCCTCCCCCAGCCCGCTCAGGGACCCCGGCCCCTCCCCCAGCAAGCTCAGGGACCCCAGCCCCTCCCCTAGCCCGCTCCTGAAAACAAGGGGTAATGCTTGGCCCATCAGAGGGCCCATCAGAGCAGGCAATGGCCACTGACAGGCCCGGAAGGTCCTCGGGAAACTGCTCAGGGCACCTTTGAGCGTGGCTGAGGTCTGTAGGGTTTTGGGCTCATGCTGGTGGATGGTCCCGATGATGTCAGGGTCAGTGTGGAAGCGCTCGCGGTCATTCTGCCAGAAGTTCCCAGGGGACAGCAGCAGGCATCCATGCTCGGGGAGCAGGTTCTGAAGCTTCTTGAGGCCTGGCAGCAGGTCAGTCACCTGCAGGCACACATCCTCCAGGCTCCTGGTCCCGGAGCTGCGCAGGAGACAGGACTAGGCACCAGCTGTATCTGCCGGCACGGGGCAAGCCCCCCACACTTCCGGGGCAGCCTCAGTCATCAGGGTCCTAGATGCCTGTGTTCTGCTCCCTGACTTCTCCAGAGAGCCTGAGGACTAGGGCAGCAGAGGAAAGTTCTTCCAGGCAGTCAACAACCAAGCCACGGGGTTGGCTGACCTTCAAAGTGCATGTGGTGCCCACATGTCCGTTCGCCTCCAAGGAGAGGCCAGTGTGGACATTATGGGCACGTGCACAGCGCCACCCACTCACACACGTTTGGCTGATTTGGTGGGCGAGAGGGGATAGGGTGAAAATCAGGGGTTCTGTTTAGTTCACAAAAATGCCTGGTAAAGCCGTCAGCTAAATAAAACCTGGCAGTGCTGCAGCTGCAAAGCCAGCATACTCCAGAGACCCAGTGATGGTCTGAGGAGGAAGACCTGGGCTGGGGTTTTGGAAGTGCATCCCAGGAAGAGCTTGTTTCTCTTCAGCACTGTCACATTCATGTCTATAACCCACCGGCGGGAAGCCATCGAAGTCACAAGTCAGCGTCACAGGGGACCCCAGGGGACACCTATTCTGTCTAAAACCCTGAGGGTGAAGCTCAGGTCTACCGGTGCCCTTCATGCAAGGCTCAGGGGGAATGCAGCTACTTCTGCAGAGCCGGCTGGCTCAGTAGAGTTACACTGTGGACTGCCACCCTACCTTCATTTCAGAACGAGATTCAGGGAGGCTGGGATCCCTGGGAGGGCTACCTGTCTCTCAGCACGTGGTTCCGGATCTCCTCCACCAGCTGGAATGCCCGAGACAGAGGTGAGCGGAATACATCTACTGCCAGGAGGTTCTTGGGCCAGGGGGAGACTGAGGACTTCACAAATATCTGCTGGATGTATGCCACCGGGGCACCCACATACTGCAGAAGAAAGGGGAGAGGCAGAAAGGTCAGCTCACCACCGGAGGGCGAAACACGGGTCTACAGTCAGTAAGGATTTACCAGGCACCTGCTATGGGCAAAGCACTGTGCACCCCAAGGGACAAGCCTTCAAAAACAAAGACTGCTGCAAGGCACTTCGCCAACTTATGGGCCACTTTCCTACACTTTTCCCAACAGCCATCAAACTACGTCGACAGGCCAAGTCAGGCCCAGTGTCACTGGATCACGGTCACACTCATGCCTTTACGTATTGTCCACGGCTGCTTTCATGCTACAACAGAGTGGAGTAGCTGCAACAGAGACCATCTGCCCCACAAAGCCTAAGATGAAGTCCATTATGGAAACATCCGCCCGCCTCTGCACTAAACCATACATTCTCAACGTCTTACTGATTCTGGTTTTGCCACTCTCAGGGCAGTGGTTTTTGAAAATCAAAAGGCCCACTTTTAAATCCCAGCTCTCCAACCGTATGGCCGTGGGAATGGTTTTAATTCTCTAGATTTCAATTTCCTCATTGTGAAAGAGGAATGACACTCACCCTGCAGCATCGAGAAAATGCACACACACACCACGCTCACACAACACACAGCACTCTCAGACCACACACGTTCACACAACACGCACCACTCACACAACACACACCACTCAGACCACACACGTTCACACACCATACACCACGCTCACAACACACACCATACTCACATACACCACACACATAACACACCACACTCAACACACACACACATCACATTCACATACACCACATTCATACCACTCACAATCACACCACGCACACACACACCCCACACTCATATACACCCATATATGTATATAAACGTCATATGCAGAGATAAAGTATTGACAGAAACTTTAGTAATAAACAGTTGTGGAACATCATTTTGTCTCACCCCCACAATCACCCTATGAGGAGAGGACAGCACCCCCTTCTAGTGAGGCTCAAGAGCTGCGACTGCCTGAAGTTTCTGAGCAGAGCGGCACGAGGACTCAAACCCAGGTCTCCTCACTGAACATCACACACTTCTCACGAGAACCTGCCATCTACCCTTAAAGGCTTATAACAGGCATTTAAGTGACAAGTGTTCACGTGTGTAATGGGTGAAGAACAACTCCCAGTGATGGACGTGTCATGGAGCACCCCCAAAATGAGAGGTACCAGGCTAGCTGTGGCAGGATTTTTGGCCAGGGGAGGAGGTGAGTGCGGTCATGAAGGTAGGGGAAAATCTGGATTGGTGGGAGGGGGGCAGGGAGGACATTTGAGGAGCAAGGTACAGTCAGCCCTCCATATCCACGGGTTCCACATTCACAGATTCAACCAACCTCGGATCGAAAACATTTGGGGAAAGAAAGAATCATGTAGTTGCTGACGTGTACTAGTCGTTAGGCCTACAATGGCTGCATCTGTACTGAACATGTACAGACGTTTTTTCTTGTCATTATTTCCTAAACAATACAGTATAACAACTATTTACATAGCATTTACATTGTATGAGATATTATAAGTAATCTAGAAATGATTTAAAGTATACAGGAGGGTGTGTGTTGGTTATATGCAAATACTACACCACTTTATATAAAGGACTTGAGTATCCATGGATTCTGGTCTCTGCAGGGGGTCCTGGAACCAATCCCGAGGATACTGAGGGGCAATTGTACAGTAAGAGGACAGACTGCCTGCACAGCACAAACAGTTCCTGTTGGTTCCGATAGGAACTACAGTGAGGATGAAGCCTGACTGAGCTGTCTGGATTTTAACCAGCTGACAAAGTCCTGAGTGTCTCTGAGACGAAAGAGTGACTGACAGACACAGTGCTCTGGAATGACTACCCTGGAGTTACAGTGTCATCCAACTGGGCACAGGAAAGACTGTCCATGCAGAGACATGCTGCGAGGCTCAGGCTGGAGGGAGCCAGGCGCGCTGAGGGTGAGGTGACTGTCCGGATGCCTGTGCCAGAATCAGGAGCCACAAAGGGCATGCGTGCCTGTGAAGTGAAGGCATGGAGCCGCACGATGACACGCATTCCTGTTACTGCACAGGCAGGAATCAGGATGCTGCACAAGCACAGGGAGGTGATGCCCCCAAGGCCCCTGGGCACAAAGAAACAACCAGAGCAACGGTCTGAGCCCCCGAGAAGTTTACTTTCTGATGTTATGTTTTAGCAAAGGCTCAGGGGACAGGAGGCCTCATCCATTTTGTCTTCTGCACCAGACTCGGCCACTAGAAGCTGCCCAGAGGCAGAGAGGCACCTGGGTGGAGCTGGCTGCCACAGGCTCTAACCAGAACAGCAGCTCATCCACTGGTCACACAGGCCTGAGTGCGGGAGGGGCTGTCCAGCTCTACATGGACAGCTGTTCCCAGGGGAGACATCCTCAAACCCTGTGAAGGACACAGCACGTCACCCAGGCACAGCCACTCAGGGCAACCGTGGAGCCTCCTGCCCCCGGTTTGTTCCCACTGGGCACAAAGCTGGACTGCACATACGACCTCCTGTGCCTGCTGCCTTTCTGGCCCTTCCACCTCCACCCTCAGGCCCACAGAGACTGTGCAACTGAAGCCGGATTCAATTTCCAGTCTCTCCGTCCACCTTCCCACCCAGGCCCCTTCTCCCCAGCTGGGACCATTCAGGCCATCACTTCCACAGAATATAATGAACACACTTCACAACTGCAACTCTCAACCTGGTGGTACATTTCTGCTTAGAAGTGTATACGTTATCATCCTCCTCATCAGTTTTAGGGGAGAGGACCCATCACTTTAGTCAGATTTCATAGGAATACATAACCCCGTTACATATATGGCCCAGTCCTGGGTAAAACCCACCACTCACTTCTTTTCACCCCTCGGCTGGCAAGCCTTACTGGACAAAGTCACAAACCATGTAGACACGAGCCCACTGTGCAGCCGCGCTCACCAGCCTTGACTGGACCCCCTCTGCTGGCCGCTGGCTCACCCCACTGACACCCGACAGAACTCACTAAGCAGCTGTTCTGCATCTTTCCAACTCTTTCAAAATTCTGGTCCATCATTAAATGTGACTACATCACCAACTCATCATCCAACATATATGGCCCTCAATCCCCCTCTTCTGGGCATCGAAACCCTCCTATGGTGGTTTACTCCACAGCTGTCTCAGTTATCCAGGGCTGCTATAACAGAAACGCCACAAGCGGGTGGCTTTAACAAACAGAAATTTACTTCCTCACAATTTAGCTGGCTAGATGTTCAAATTCAGGGCGCTGGCTCTAGGGGAAGGCTTTCTTTCCACATCAGCTCTGGAGGAAGGTCCTTGCCTCTTCAGCTTTTGTTGCTTGGTGATCTTCATGGCATCTATCTTCCCCCGTATCTCTGCTTGCTTGCTTAATCTGCTCTTCTATATCTCAAAAGAGATTACTTTAAAACACACCCTACACTAATATTTCCACATTAACATAACAAAACCCATTTCCAAATGGGATTATAACCACAGGTATAGAGCTTAGAATTTACAGCACCGATTTTTCCAGGACAAAGTTCAATCTCTAACAGTAGGCATTTATTTACCTAATCCTTGTCATTCACTATCTTAGTGTGAGTTGCCCCAAAAGCAGACCCTGAGACCGGTGGTTTATTTGAGAAGTGTAGGAAACACAGGGAGGGGAGTAGGGACTTGAGCAGGAAGTGGGGACAAAGAGTGTGCTACTGGGTGAGTGACCTCTGGACAACTGGAATGAGATGAGTTATTCTCCCTGAGGGATTAGAGCACTGTTCCTAGGAGCATGACCTCTCCAGCACCTCAAGCCTCCTATACCAGAGATTCTCTGACAAATGAGATGCAGATCCTGGCAGTTGGCAGGCAGGACACAAATGGAAGCAGGGATGTGGGTGGGGTCCACCACTCACTGTCCTGGCCCTATCACTACCCCAGCCTGGTATTCAAGTTAGAGACTGAAACGGACACAGACAACAACACATGGCACCCTAAGTGGGTGATGAAGGGAGCACAGAGCCAGTGGCGTCCAGGTGCACTGGGCACAGAGGAAGGAGTCCTAACCAGATGGAGGCTGTGGTAGGCAGCCTTCTAGTCAGCCCCAACATCCCCACCTCCTGGTGTTTCATGCCTTTGTGTAATCCTGTTCCTTTGAGAGTGGGCTGGACCTGGTGACTTGCTTCTGACAAAGAGAATACCACAAAAGTGATGAGATTCACTCCTGAGATGAGGTTACAAAAGACAGTGACACCGCTCTCTCCTTCCTTTCACAGCCATCTCTCTGAGGAAGTGAGCCACCATGCTGTGAACTGCTCTGGAAAAGCCCACAAGGAATTAAGGTGGGCCTTCAGCCAACACCCAGTGAAGAACTGAGGCCCTCAGTCCAACAGCATGAGAGGAACCCGCCAACAGCTATCAAATGAGCTCGGAAGCAGATCCTCCCCCAACCGAGCCTTGAGATGACCGCAGCCTTGGCCATCACCTTGGATGAAGCCTTGAGAGAGGATGAGACAGAGGCACCAAGTGATGGCACACCTGACCACAAACACTGCGAGATAATAAGTGTGTGTCGTCTTAAGCTGCTAAGTAATTTGTTACACAGCAATAGATAATACAGAGACCAAGAGACATCATCTCCAAAACTGGGTAGGGATAGAACAGGGGAAAGGGGCATTTCTGGTGAATGGGGGAAGACAGCCATTTTCTTCCTCCTCCTTTTCTAGTTACCACCCAGTGCTGCACCACCCCTGTGTTGTGATGCCCTCCCCCAGCAAGCATTCTCTCTTTGCGCATCTTAACTCTCCTTTACTAAGTCTAAAAAAGATACCCACATCTCTCCCTAGTAAAAAACACTTCTCTGATGACATCCTTATTCTATCTTACCTTCCTTTCCTAACTTCTCAAAAAGTTCAGAAAAAATTTATTGAGCTCTGCAAGTAAAACAGTTTCCTGCCCTAAAGGACCTCCGTTTAGCAGGATGAGAGATTTAGAGAGTGCATTTCAGCATAGCTATGCTACAACACAGGAAGCTTCCAGGGCAGAAAGGAGAATCAAAGCCGGCTTCCCAGAAAAGGATTCTCCACTTACTGCCACCACCAGGCACTCCCCACTCACACCCTCATCCCTCCCAATCAGGTCAGGTGGGCCTGTCCCGTTATTCATATGAAACTGCTCCTTCAACAGTTAGGTCAAAGCCCTTTTGGGGAACTCAGTCCAGAAGCCTCACCTCTTGGCACTGATACTGAGGCTCTGGGTGTGCCAGCACACTCCCAGAACAGCTGGGCCCAGGACATGACCTGCACTGTAGGGGCACAAGATCAACAGGCCAGTAGAAACAATCAGGACTTCAGACCCAACTGTCTTCTGCAACAATGGTTTAAGCCCACAACTGGCTCTCAAAGGCACTGAAAGGTGTGAGTAGGGTTCTCTTCTGAAAGTTTTGCCCACCAGGCTGGCCTGGGACACCAAGCATGGCTGTCAGTGCCAACCTCATAGTTTCTTCACTCCTGGCAAAGGCGCTCACATACTCACACACACCGACGTGCTGCTTCATGGGCCAGGGAAGAGATAAATCCAGCTTTGGCTGGAACCCAGAGCAGGGAAAACAGGTTACAGGCAACTGTGCCATCATGAGTCATACATGCTGTCATGGACTGAATTATGTCCCCCCAGAAATGTGTGTATCAATTAGGCTGAGCCGTGATTCCCAGTATTGTGTGACTGTCCTCCATTTTGTGATTGCAATTTTATGTTAAAGAGGATTACAGTGGGATTGTAACACCACCCTTACCCAGGTCACATCCCTGATCCAGTGTAAAGGAGTTTCCCTAGGGTGTGCCCTGCACCACCTTTTATCTCTCAAGAGATAAAAGGGAAGAAAGCAGAGAATTGGGGACCTCATAACGACTAAGAAAGAAGCACTGGGAGCAGAGTGTGTCCTTTGGACCTAAGGTTCCTGTGCTGAGATGCTCCCAGACCAAGGGAAGATTGATGACGCGGATCTTCATCCACAGCCGACAGAGAAAGCCTTCCCCTGGAGCTGACGCCCTGAATCTGGACTTGTAACCTACTAGACTGTGAGAGAATAAATTTCTCTTTGTGAAAGCCATCCACTTGTGGTATTTCTGTTAGAGCAGCACGAGACGACGAAGAGACACGCCAACCATTTCATGAGCTCCATGCAACAGAGGAGGTCCCTAACTGGATAACGTGCAGGTGAACCTGGGGGTGGGGTGGGCAAGAGACACAGCCAGAAGATCCTTCTCCTCCCACCACTCTATGGCTCCCCAGAGTTTTCACTGACAGCCTGGTTGGGATCTGACGAAGGCTGGGAAAGCCCTGACCTCGTGCTTGGGCTTGGAGCACTCACCCAGGGTCCAGTCAGAGAATCTCTGTGGCACAAGATGGCTCCCAGACAAGGCCATGGCTTTAACGCCAGTGCCCAATGCTAGCCTTTGGCACTGCCCCTACCCTAAGTGCAGTCGGGAAGTCCTGGAGATGAGCAGGGGCTCAAGCTAGTATCCCAGGCCTGGGACAAAATCAGACTCTTCCATGGCCAAGAATGAATTGCCTCCAGACTTTCACCTCAGTCACAGGTTCCTGCCATCAGCCTGGGGGGCTGGTTAAACACTGCCCTTCCCCAGAGTGGGCTAATGATGGCAGACTGGGTTGCAATTCTGCCAAAGGTCTCTAATGCCCCTCATGGTGACATCTGCCTTTAACAGGGTGCCCTCCTTCGACCCAGATGGTGAGTTAGGAGGACAGAGCACCACATGGTCCCCAGCACATCCAGGCCCTTCAGAGTCAAGGGGCCCTGGGGCTCACAGCAATGGTGAGGGGATAGGGACCCTCTCTATAAATGATAGCTGTCATTTCCATACCAGAGTGGGCAATGTGCGCAATTAAACTTATTCGAGGAGCCACAACAACACTGAAGAAGTAGCACTTATTATCACCCCCATTTTACAGATGAGAAAACCAAGGCTCAGAGAGCCAGAATGATGTGTCCAAGGCCACACAGCTGATAGGCAGCAGAGCCAGGATTAAAACCCACGTCCCTTTTTTCCTCCACAGTCAACCCAGCAGCGTGGTTCTAAACCATGTGGTTCCCATGGAGAACATGATGGGTCTCCTTAGGTTGCTCTTGAACATGCAGTTTCTCAGACTGTCCTTGTTTTTGATGGTGGCCTTGATCGTTTTGAGGAGTACTGGTCAAGTATTTTGCAGGATGTTCCTCAACTGGGATTTGTCTGATGTTTTTCTCACAATTAGACTGGGGTTATGGCTTTTGGAAGGAAGACCATGTAAGAGAAGTGCCGTTCTCATCACATCATATCGTCACTGTTAAAAATCTGCTCTGCACGCTCACTCAACTGCTAGTCAGGAAACATGACATGTCTCATCTCTGCTGATGTTGACCTTGATGACCTGGCTGAGGGAGCGTTTGCCAGGTTTCTGCACTGTAAAGTGACTCCTCTCTCAGTCTACACTGTACTCTTTGGAAGGCAGTCACTATGCACAGCCCATACTTAGTGAGTGGGGAGTTATGCTCCACCTTCTTGAGGGCCAAGCACTATGTAAATTATTTGGAATTCTTCTGCGCAGGAGATGTGTCTGTTCTTCCCCACTTATTTATTTATTCAATCAGTTCTTTATATTAGTATGGACTCCTGGATATTTATTTTATTCTTTAAGTTATAATCCAATACTACTACATTTCTTTTGTTGCTCAAATTTTTCCAGTTGGGGCCAGTAGGAGCTCTTTCAGTTGGCTCCTGTGTCCCTTTAACATACACTGCATTTATTTTCACCTGACATCTCTGTCTTCTCTCCCCAACCAGGGTGGAATCTCCTCAAGGGGGAGTGAGCCTGTCTGTCCATCCCCCAGAGTACTCTGCCAGGCACATCGCAGACGCACAATAAACACATGGTGAATCAGGGAGTGAACAGAGGAAGGAGAGACGTTTTCGTTCAGTGGTGTTGGCAGAGGATGCCTGCGGTGTGCTGCCCAGTGTCCAAGCCTCCTAATTTCCCTTCCTCATTTTCAGCCAGGTGACAAAGCCAAATAACGAAGCCTATCCCCTGGCCACAGGGGCTATGGGGACAGGCAGGCAACCTCATTCAAAGGCAACAAAACACAAGGAGCCATTTGCTTGGGCTCCCTCCTCATCCTTCTCTGGATCGCATGTTGTAAGAACACAGGGCTGGAGCTGCTAGAGCCACTGAGGGGAGACCAAGCGTGGAGATGCCCAGAGAAGGCAGAGCTGGGATGGGTCCTGGAGACTCCTTTTGAGCCCAAGGCCATGCTGTGCTTGAGTGGGCCCTGGCCCTAGCTGTGAGTTATGTGAGCCACCCCCCAAAAAATTCCCTTTTCACTTACTCTGGTTTGGGCTGAGTTTTCTGTTCCTTAAAACTAAAGCATCCTCACCACTCCTGTATCACTGGCCTGCATTTTTTTTAATCACAGACAGTCAGTCGAGGTGATAACTGACCGCTGAACTCCACGGCACCGGGTAGCTGCTCTGAGGCCTGGGCCTCCTTTATCAACCCTGCAGAGGAGGGGGCTCCAATCTGAGAGAGAGAAAAGGGATGGCCCTTTGCTTCCTAAGCCCTCATGTTACCCTGCACACTCACTTACTGTCATCAGCCCACGCCAATGAAGGGCACCAGAAAGTTAAAAGCTCACAAACAAGTAAGCCTCCTAAGAGCCTTATCACCATCAACATCTATTCAGCACCATCAGGTCCACTGAGCTCCACTTGTCAGGAAACAGCCACACACACAGACTTCCTCATCTGACCCGGGAACCATCTGCTTCATCATGTGGTAGAAATGCATGAGGAGGTTAATGAAGGGAAAAGCTTTGAACCAAGAAGGTCCCACAGTGAGCCAATGGTCAAGCTGGGGCATGAGGCCACAGAACTGGTTTCTGCCAGCATCAGACCACGCTCCCTCTGGCCTTCACAGGAGCAACAAGCTCTTCCAACTGACACCCTGTGTTGCTGTAACCAGATATGCCTCTATTTCAGCAACAGCAGAGCTGAGTTTATCACAAGTTACTAGGCTGCTGCATTAACCCAAAAGGAACGGGGACGGAACGTGCCAACAGTGTCAGACAGAAGGAGGGGAGAGCTCTGCTCCTTGAACTTTGGTTTTCCTCTGCAACAACAGACTCAGCAAGTCCCACAGTTCACTGGGCCAAAGCACAACACATGCGAGGAAGTTCATTTGGCCCATTATCTGACAGGTGAAAGACATGGAGATGGCTGATCAAGCTTGTATGGTTTCCAAATGAGTCCACTACGTGAGTTAGGTCCTGCGCCTGGGACCTTCAACTGGAAAGGCTGTTTTCTCCTCACTCCTATCAGTGCTTAGCCCAAGGACAATGAAATGAGAACTGAATGGTCCAGAAGCAGCAGTGGGTTCAGGGTCAAGGGACCGGGAGTTCTAGTCCCAGCTTTGACCCTATTTAACTATCTGAGGCATTTAATCACTGTGGGCCACAGCTTCCTTACCTATAAAAGGGATCAAAAACCTACACTTTTTACCTGGCTGGATTACAAGGATAAAATAAGATTTAACAGATGTGAAAAAAATTAGGTGCACGCTGCAGCTGTCAAAGAGGTATCGGAACTCTGACAATAGGACATTCTCTAGGGATGCTCAGTGGCTCACATGCCCACCCAGGTGCAAGGAGATGATAACCTGTCTGTCCACCAGGGCACTGCCTGGCACCTGGGCAGGGCACGTGAGCAGCCCAGCAGAGCCCCTGCCCAGAGGGTATGAGCCCAGACCCAGCTGGCCACAGCATTGGCAACCACAGATCCCAGTTTTTTCCTGGAGAGTCAAACTTTTGCGTCATTTTCTTTCAATAAAGGTTATTCATTAAATGTATAACTAACTATCTCTGAGCCTTTGTAAGGCTGTTCAAGTACATGAATTCACCAATCAGATGCTGACCACCTTCACTCCACTCGCACAACGCTGCCTCAGCCAATCTCCACCTCACCTCCTGCGCACTCCTCAGCAACGCGCTGGGCACTTACCCACTCTGGCTGATCATTAGGTTCTCCTTGTTTGTGGTCAGAGTCCACAGGCGGGGGCAAGTAATCCTTCATAGGAGTGGTGAATTCCACAGGTCCTGTTCCCGGCAAGGGAAGCTTTAGCAGTGGGTAGCTGGGATGAACAGAAGGAGAGAAGAGTTAGGCCACTGGGGGAGGCAGAGCCTGCTCTGAGGTTAGCAACATAGGAGCCACTGAAGCTGCAACAAAATTCTCCTGGGAGGACAGAGAAAAATGTACAAGACATTAGAGCCACAAAATTTCCGAGCTAGAAGGAACTTTAGAAGTCATCTAAATGAGAATTTTTCAAACTTATTTTACTCACAGAAAACTTACAAGGAACCTCAATTCATTAAATTGGCTGAGTATTTTTAGAGACTTAATAAAGGCAAGATTAAAAAAAAATTGCTGTCAAACTAGGTATATGTAAGACAACTACAGAAAACTAGGAAAACACCTATGAAAAACCAGAAAGGTTCCAATTCAGACGGCTAAGCAAGAGTCTTAAAGTACTCGCTCCAATTTAAAGAAACAAACCATGACATTTGCATACAATGCAATCAAGGTGTGGACCTTCTGCTGAACAGAAGGCAGTGGGCCCAGTACCATACACAAAGGAAAACTTCGGTCTTACATCTAAAAGTCGGCAAATGTGCATTTTGTTTCAGGTGTTACTTTTTTTTTTTTTTTAATTGAGATATAAATTTTATATAATACAATGCACAAATCTAAAGGTAGAGTGCAATGAATGTTTACATGGGTACGTACCTGTGCAAGCACTACCTAGGTTCAAGCTACAGAACACTGAGATCAGAAGGCAGCCCTGTGCTCCCTCCCAGTCAATACACTCCCACCCACCAAAGGTAACCACTATTTGAACCTCTGTCACCACAGATTAGTTCTGCCTGCCTATGAACGTCATATAAATGAAATCATCCGTTCCACTTATGGATTCTTTTGTGACTGGCTGCTTTCACTCATTTTATCTGCTAGATTCATCTACATTAGAGTACATGCAATAACAGGTCATTCTTTTTCATGTGCTATTCCAATGAATGACTATACCACAGTGTATTTATCTATTCCACTTGTCAAGGAACATTTGGTTGTTTCCAATTTGAGCTATTAAGAATAAAGCAATTATACAAATGTTTTGTTACCTATATATTTATCACAATAAAGAATACATATACATGTACATATATATATATATATATACATAAAGGGAGCCCTGCTGGCACGGTGGTTAAGAGCTATGGCTGCTAATCAAAAGGTCGGCAGTTCGAATCCATCAGCTGCTCCTTGGAAACCCTATGGGGCAGTTCTACCCTGCCTATAGGGTCACTATAAGTCAGAATCAACAGAACTGCAATGGGTTTGGTATTGGTTGGTTCCAACAGTTTACTCAATTTACTACTCTCCCTCCCTTTGTGAGCCTGTTGCCAGTGCTTGTCACTCCTTCCTGCAGTTCTATGTGTCCATCTAGGCTAGTTTTCCTTCAGCCTGAAGGATTCTCTCTAGTATTTCTTGTAGTGTAGGTCTTTCGGCAGTAAGTACTCTCGCTTTTGGTTTTCTAACAAGAACAAAGTGTTTCTGTATTGAAAGAGTCTACCAAGTGACTAGCACAATAACTGAAGAAAGGCCCAACCAAAACGTCAACAGGAAATTTCAAAATTCCGGGGTCAAAAAGATCTTCAAAGTCTGAAGTATGTATGTTGTAAGTTTTTATGAGTATCCTTACTGGATTAAGAAAGCTTCTTTCCATTCCTAGTTTGCAAAGACTTTTTTTGACCACATATAAAATTTTATCAAGTGTCTTTTCTACACTTATTGAGATGATCATATAACCTTTCTCCTTTAATCTCTTAATGTGGTGAATAACAGATTGGTGCTTGAATTTTCAAATGTTAAATTAACCTTGCTTGCCAGGCGTAAGCCCATTTTGATCGTAACATATTATCCTTTTATGTATGACTACCCTCACTGTTCTAAATATTTTTGTTTAGAATTTTTCCATCTATGGTCAAGAGTGAAACTAATTCACAATTTTCCTTTTTCATACCGTCTTAATCCAATTTTGATGTCAATGTTATATTATTCTTATAAATAAACTGTAACGTGTTCTCTCTACACTCTGGAAATTTGCATAGGATGACTTTATTTCTAATTTCTATTATGATTTCTTATTTAACTGATAGGTAATCTAGTTAACTGCCAAATATATAGGGATCTTCTGGTTTTCTTTCTGTATTGGTTTCTAGCTGTGATCAGAGAACATCTTGCTGTTGAGTTGATTCCAACTCACAGAGGCCCTATGTATAACAGAATGAAACACTGCCCAGTCCTGTGCCATCCTCACACTAGTTGCCATGTTTGAGCTCACTGTTGCAGCCACTGTGCCAATCCATCTCATTAAGGGTCTTCCTCTTTTTCACTGATCCTCTCTCTACTTTAAAAAGCATGATGTCCTTCTCCAGGGACTGGTGGTTCCTGATAACATGTCCAAAGTATGTGAGACAAAGTCTCGCCATCCTTGCTTCTAATGAGCATTCTGGTTGTACTTCCTTCCAAGACAATTTATTGGTTCTTCTGGAAGTCCATGGTATATTCAATATTCTTTGACAATACCATAATTCAAAGTCATCAATTCTTCTTTGATCTTCTTTATTCACTGTCCAGCTTTCGCATGCATACGAGACAACTGAAAACACCATGGCCTGGGTCAGGTGCACCTTAGTCCTTAAAGTGACATCTTTGCTTTTTAAAGCTTTAAAGAGATCTTTTGCAGCAGATTTACCTAATGCAAGTACATCGTTTGATTTCCTGACTGCTGCTTCCATGGGCATTGATTGTGGATCCAGGTAAAATGAAATCCTTGACAACTTCAATCTTCTCTCCATTTACTGTGATGTTGCTTATTGGTCCAGTTGTGAGGATTTTTGTTCTATGCTGAGCTGTAATCCATACTGAAGGCTGTGGTCTTTGATCATCATCAATAGATGCTTCAAGTCCTCTTTAGTTTCAGCAAGCAAGGTTGTGTCGTCTGCATATCGCAGGTTGTTAATGAGTCTTTCTCCAATCCTGATGCTGTGTTCTTCTTCATATAGTCCAACTTCTCAGATTATCTGCTCAGCATACAGATGGAATAAGCATGGTGAAAGGATACAACCCTGATGCACGCACAACTTTCCTGACTTTAAAACCATGCAGTATCCCCTTGTTCTACTGGAACTACTGCCTCTTGGTCTTATGTACAGGTTCCTCATGAGCACCGTTAAGTGTTCTGGAATTCTCATTCTTCACAATGTTATCCATTAATTTATTATGATTCACACAGTCAAATGCCTTTGCGTAGTCAATAAAACACACGTAAACATCTTTCTGGTACTCTCTGCTTTCAGCCATGATCCATCTGACACCAGCAATGATATCCTAGTACCATGTCCTCTTATAAATCCAGCTTCAATTTCTGGCAGTTCCCTGTCGACGTACTGCTGTAAGTGCTTTTGAATGATCTTCAGTAAAATTTTACTTGTGTATGATATTAATGATATTGTTCGATAACTTCCATGTTCTGTTGGATCTCCTTTCCTTGAATGGGTACAAATACAGATCTCTTTCAGTCAGTTGGCCAGGTAGCTGTCTTCCAAATTTCTTGGCATAGAAGAGTGAGCACTTCCAGCGCTGCATCCATTTATTGAAACATCTCAACAAATGGTATTCCATCAATTCCTGCAGCCTTGTTTTTCACCAATGCCTTCAGTGCAGCTTGGACTTCTTCCTTCAGTACATCAGTTGTTGACCATATGCTAACTCCTGAAACGAATGAACATCGACCAGTTCTTTTTGGTATAGTATGACTCTGTGTATTCCTTCAATCTTCTTTTGATGCTTCCTGTGTCGTTCAATATCTTCCCCATAGAATCCTTCAATATTCCAATTCAAGGCTTGAATTTTTTCTTCATTTCTTTCAGGTTGAGAATGCCGAGCACGTTCTTTCTTTTTGGTTTTCTATCTCCAAGTCTTTGCACATGTCATTATTATACTTTACTTTGTCTTCTCGAGCCACCCTTTGAAATCTTCTGTTCAGCTCTTTCACTTCATCATTTCTTTCTTCCTTTGGCTTTAGCTACTCTATGTTCAAGAGCAACTTTCAGAGCTCATCAAAAGACTTCACCAAAAGAGTGAAAAGACAACTTACAGACTGGGAAAAAATTTTTGGCTACGACAAATCCGATCAGCATCTAATCTCTAAAATCTATAACATACTGCAAAACCTCAACAACAAAAAAGACAAATAACCCAATTAAAAAATGGACAAAGGATAGGAACAGGCACTTCACCAAAGAAGCTATTCAGCAGCTAACAGACGCATGAAGAAACACTCACGATCATTAGCTATTAGACAAATGCAGATCAAAACTACAATGAGATACTATCTCACTCCAACAAGGGTAGCATTAATCAAAAAAACCCCACAAAATAATAAATGCTGGAAAGGCTGTGGAGAGACTGGAACACTTACACACTGCTGGTGGGAATGTAAAATGGTACAACCACTTTGGAAATCGATTTGGCGCTTCCTTAAAAAGCTAGAAATAGAAGTACCATACAATCCAGCTATCCCGCTCCTTGGAATATACCCTAGAGAAATTAAGAGCAGCCACAAGAATAGATATATGCACAGCCATGTTCACTGCAGTACTGTTCACAATAGTAAAAACATGGAAACAACCTAGGTGCCCATCAACGGATGAACAGATAAACAAATTACGGTATATCCACACAATGGAATACTACGCAACGATAAACAACAACGATGAATCCATGAAACATCTTATAACAGGAATCTGGAGGGCATTATGCTGAGTGAATTTAGTCAGTCACAGAAGGGCAAATATTGTATAAGACCAGTATTATAAGAACTCAAGAAAAGGCTTAAACACAGAGGACAACATTCTTTGATGGTTACGAGGGTGGGGAGGGAGGGTGAGAGTTATTCACTAATTGGATAGTAGACAAGTACTATCTTGGGTGAAGGGAATGACAGTACACACTACAGGGGGAGTCAGCACAACTGGACTAAACCAAAGCTAAGAAGTTTCCTGAATACAATCAAACACTTTGAGGGACAGAGTAGCAGGGGTAGGGATCTGGGGACCATGATTTTACGGGACATCTAGGTCAACTGGCATAACAAAGCTTATTAAGAAAATGTTCTGCATCCTACTTTGGTGAGTGGCATTTGGGGTCTTAAAAGCTTGCAGGCGGCCATCGAAGATGTATCAATCGGTCCCAACCACCTGGAGTAAAGGAGAATGAAGAACACCAAAGACACAAGGAAAGTAGTAGCCCAAGAGACAGAAAGGGCCATATAAACCAGAGACTTCATCAGCCTGAGACCAGAAGAACTAGATGGTACCCGGCTACCCCTAATGACCACCCCTACAGGGAACACAACAGAAAGTCCCTGATGGAGCAGGAGAAAGGTGGGGTGCAGAACTCAAATTCTAGTACGAAGACCAGACTTAATGTTCTGACTGAGACCGGAGGAACCCTGGAAAGCATGGCCCCCGGATTCTCTATCAGCCCAGTACTAAAACAATTTCCAAGGCCAACTCTTCAGACAGGGATTGGACTAGACAGTGGGGCATAAAGTGATACTTGTGAGGAGTGTACCTCTTAGTTCAAGTAGATACAAGAGACTAAACGGGCAGCTTCTGTCCAGAGGTGAGATGGGAAGGCAGAGAAGGTTAGAAGCTGGCTGAATGGACATGGGGAATCAGGGGTGGCAAGGAGGAGCATGCTGTCACCGTAAAGGGAGAGCAATTAGGGTCACATAACAATGTACGCATAAATTTCTGTATGGGAGACTAACTTGAAATGTAAAATTCATTTAAACTACAACAATAAAAAAAAAAAAAAAAAAAAAAACAACCCTATTGGGTAGTCCTGCTCTGTCACATGGGGTCATTACCTAACAACAACTATTCTTTCAGTGGCTACCATGGAAATTTCTACA
Organism: Dugong dugon; assembly: GCA_030035585.1. Lineage (NCBI taxonomy): Eukaryota > Metazoa > Chordata > Mammalia > Sirenia > Dugongidae > Dugong > Dugong dugon. The sequence continues at coordinate 19,939,333 of CM057481.1, read as the reverse complement.
TGCATCCCTGAACTTATAAAAGAGTAATGTTTATTGGAACTTTTACCTTCCTTCCACATGGTATAAAGGCTTTAGAAAACTTTTAACTCCATTAACCTCCTCCTAGATTATATCCTATTATTGTCATGTTATTTAATTTTTAATGTATTTTGAGATATTAAATGTCATGGCTTATTAATACTGATTTATGCAATCAATTTTCATTTATATTAACCCATATATTTACTACTTGTCATGGACTGAATTGTGTCCCCAAAAAATATGTGTTAACTTGGTGAGGCCACGATCCCCAGTGTTGCATGGTCGTCCTCCATTCTGTGAATGATGTAATTTTCCTATGTGTTGTGAATCCTAATCTCTGCCTGTGGTTAATGAGGCAAGATGAGATTATGTTAAAGAGGATTAGGGTGGGATTGTAACACCCTTACTCAGGTCACATCCCTGATCCAATGTAAAGAGAGTTTCCCTGGGTGTGGCCTGCATCACCTTTTATCTTACAAGACATAAAAGGAAAGGGAAGCGAGCAGAGTTGGGGACCTCATACCAACAAGAAAGCAGCACTGGTTCTTGGCTCAAGTAGATACATGAGAATAGGCTGGCAGCTTCTGCTCAGAGGTGAGATGAAAGGGCGGAGAGGGTTAGGAGCTGGTTGAATGGTCATGGGGAATCAGAGGTGGAAGGGAGGAGTGTGCTGCCACAGTATAGGGAGAGCAATTGGGGTCACATGACAATGTATGCATGAGTTTTTGTATAAAAGACTGACCTGAAATATAAACTTCCACTTAAACTACAACAATAAACAAACAACCAAACAAACAAAAAAAAGCAACACTGGGAGCAGAGCGTGTCCTTTGGACCCAGGAAGATTAATGATAAGGACCTTCCTCCAGAGCCAACACAGAGAGGAAGGCTTCCCCTGGAGCTGATGCCCTGAATTTGGACTTTTAGCCTACTAGACTGTGAAAAAATAAACTTCTGTTTGTTGAAGGCATCCACTTGTGGTATTTCTGTTACAGCAGCACTAGGTAACTAAGAAACTACTATTTCCATTGTTCTTCATTTCTTCCTTCATCCTTGACTCTCCATTAGAGATTATTTTCCTTCTGCCTTCTGGTATTTTCCTTACTGTATGCCTGCTGATGGTGAATTCTTTAAACTTTTTTCTGAGAAAAAAGTTTATTTCACCTTCATAAAGAATATTTTTCCCGAGTATTAATGGTTATTTTCTTTCAACGCATGCAAAAGATCACTTCACTGCCTTCTGATTTTCACTATTGCTGTTGAGAAGCAAGCTGTCAATATAATTTTTGTTCCTTTGTAATTATTGTCTTTTTTCTTTTTTTTTTTGTTTTCCACTTGACGCTGAAGTGTCTATATGTAGATTCCCTTTTATTTATCCTGCCAAAGATTGATCAGGCTTCTTCAATCCTGAATTGATCTCTCATGAGTTCTGGGAAATTTGCAGCCATCATCTTTTGAGATACTTGCCTTTGCTCCATTCTCTGTCCTCTCCGTTTGGAACTCCAAGTGAACATGTCAGTTTTCTTACTGTATTCTTTACAGAGTTTTACTATTCCATTCTATTTTCAGCTAGCTTTTTATAATTTAAATAGAAATGAATGGTGCTAGGAGATGTGTAGCAAATTCTTTGGTAAAGCAACTTAGTATCCTCTAATTTACTAATTTATTACTTCATGGTTTTGAATTGCAATTTGTCTTAAACAAAGGTACAACTGCATCCTACTTAGTAGGCCTGGCCTTTACCCACAGAGAAAGGTGAATAAATTGTGGTACCTGTGGTTTCCAAAGGATGCGCAATACAGTAAAGGATAGAAGGAAAGGCAAATCATCAAGCCGAGGTGAAAAAACAAAGTCCAGAGAAGATATGTGACTTGTCTAAAAGCAGAGCTGGTTCTTCAGTGAAAAAAACTGAGACAAACATCAGTTATCCTGATGTAGTTATATTCCTATTTCTCTTTCAACAGATCAATGAATTACTACTGAGAAGGATCTCTCTATAAACACATCTCCTTTGGTGTTCCACCTTGTGGGACATTCATGAAATGGCACGAATGAGGCTGAGCGTGGACCGACACAGACCCAGAGTGGACATCCTACAGCCCAGGGATGCAACTGGTGATCAGACTAAAGGAAACTCTTTTTCACTGTCAACTTTCACTGCTTCATCTAAGGAAAACCTAATGCATTTATTTACTGCCATTCCTTCTATCCTAAATCAACTTCCTATTATGAAACCCAGAAAGTCGCTCTTATTTTTACCAAAAACAGATTCAGGCCACATGTAGAACTCTACAGAAGTAATGAAATAATACTTATCTCCACACCAGGTTACTGACAGACTGAATACTTACTACTCAAAAGGCTTTCCTGCAAAGGTTGCTAACATTTAAGGAACAGCCTAATATTCACCCAACAGATTCATGCATTTAAAAATTTTTATTCAATTCACACTTGCTTAATACCCAGAAAGTACCATGCAAACAACTAAAAAGACCTGTATGCAAATACAAGGTACAGAGTGGTAAGTACTGAAAAAAATACCTGTCTTCAAAAAATGATCCTTGATCAAGAATAGGAGAAGGAGGGTACCACACTAAGGCCTCCAGAAAGCGTGAACTCGAATGTGCTTGTTTTTAACTGTTTTGTTTTGTTCTCCATCCTTTCTAAGTTCCTGCAGTTGCACACGGCAGTGGCTTAGGGTGAGATGAGCCCAGAGGAGTTTCTACAATAGACAACAGTTCACTGAAGAAACAGAAGTTAAACCAGGGTTAAAAGAGAATGCAAGACCCCTATATACTCAAGGCACTGTTTTCTTACACTCTTTTCTAACTTCACATTCCATCTTTTTTCTCAGCATACTGCTTTTTAAAATGCCACTGGCAAAAGACACAGCCAAGGGTCAGCTGTTTGGAGGTCAGTGTCAAGGGCTGTCTCTGGGCTTAGTTAAGGCCCTGCTGGGGAAAGCTGCTCACAGGCACAGGCCTGCCTCCCAGTCTCTGGGTGCAGGGAGGAGTCCTGGGGCCCACAGCCAAAACCACTGCAGCTTTAGCTCCACTATAGGATGAAGGCAGAGGTACATTTTATTTATGTGCATTTACCTTCCACACAGTTGTTATTGTTGTTAGGTGCCAGTGAGTTGGTTCTGACTCATAGTGACCCCATAGGGTTTCCAAGGAGTGGCTGGTGGATTTGAACTGCCGACTTTTTGGTTAGCAGCCGAGCTCTTAACCACTATGCCACCAGGGCTCCTTCCACACGGTAGCTGCTCAAAATAAAGGCAGCCTGTTTCTCAAGATTTTAAATATTATAAACATCTGTGAACTACATAATCATCTTAATCAAAACAGGGAAGGCATATGACAAAATCTAATACCCTTACATGATAAAAACACTCAATAATTCTCTTAGTTTGTTGGGTAGTATCTGGGGTCTTAAAAGCTTGCAAGTGGCCATCCAAAGCATAATTAGTTTCTAATCGCCTGGAACATCACAGGGGGGAGGAGGAGAGTCAGGAATAGGAAGAAGAAATGGAACGTGTGGTTAATTGCCTCCTTTGCCATGAGACCAGAACTGGATGGTGCCTGGCTACCCTTACTCAATGTTCAGATCAAAGATTCTATAGAAGAATCCTGATCAAAAGATGGAAAATGCAGAACAGAATTTCTAATCCTCACGGACTCCAGACTTTCTGGAGCCATGGAGGCTGGACAAACTCCCAAAACTATTGCCCTGAGATAATCTCTAAACTTTAAACCAAAAATATCCCCTGAAGTCTTCTTAAAAACCAAACAATAGTTTAGCTTAACTAGTAAAGAATACCTGCCTTGAGCACTGTGCTCTTTTAAGATCTATATGGGATCAAATTGACAACAGCAACTCAAAAGATTAGATAGAAAACATATGGGGCAGTGAGTTTATGTTAATTGGAGGGAATAATTCAGAAAAGGAAGGTGAGAACAGCTGCGTAGCCTGAAGAATGTAATCAATGTCACAAAATTGTACATGTAGAAATTGTTGAACTGGTGTATGTTCTGCTGTGTATATTCTCAACAACAACAAAATAAAATAAATTAAAAAAAAAAAACACTCATCAAGCTAGGAAGAGGAGGGAAATTCCTCAGTCTTATAAAAGGGCATTTATGAAAAACACACAGCTAACATCATACTTAAAAAAGAGTGAGAGCTTTCCCCTTAAGATAAGGAACAAGACAAGGATGCCCACTCCTACCACTGCTATTCAATACTGTATAAGTTGTAGCCTGAGCGATCAGACAAGAAAAATAAATAAAAGGTATGCAAACTGGGAAAGAAGAAGTAAAACTATCTTTTTTCACATATGACACGATCCTATATATAGAAAACCCCAAAGAATTCACAAGACAGCTACCAGAGCTAATAAATGAATTCAGCAAAGTGGCAGGATACAGGGTCAACATACAAAAATCAGTCAAGTTTCTATCAGCAATGAGCAATCTGAAAAGGAAATTAAGAGAACAATTCCATTTACAATTGCATCTAAAAGAATAAAGTACCTAGCAATAAATTTAACCAAGGAAGAGAAAGACTTGTACACTGAAAGCTACAAAAACATTACTAAAAGAAAGTAAAGAAAACTTAAATAAATGGAAGGACTATTCTGTGTTCATGGATTGGAAGGCTTAATATTGTTAAGATGTCAGTACGACCCCAAGCAATCTACAGATTCAACTCAGTCCTCATCAAAATTCCAACAGCCTTCTTTACAGAAATGGAAAAGCCAGTCCTCAAATTTATATGGAACAGCAATGGGCCCCAAATAGCCAAAGAAATCTTGAAGAAGAAGAATAAAGTAGGAGGACTCACACTTGCAGATTTCAAAACATACTATAAAGCCACAGTAATCAAAATAGCTTGGTAACTGTATCATGATAAGACATATAGACCAATGAAATAGAACTGAGAGTCTAGAAATAAATCCATACATATAAGATCAACTGAATTTTGAAAAATGTGCTAAGTCCATTCAATGGGAGAAAGAAGATGCTCTTTAATGAATGGCACTAGGAAAACTGGATTTCCACAAGCAAAAGAATGAACCTGGATCCATACCTCACATCACATACAAAAAGTTAATTCAAAATGGACCAAGGACCTAATCGTGAGTACTAAAACCATACCATAACACTCTTAGAAGACAACACAAGGGTACTGCTTTGGGACCTACTGTTTAACAACTGATTCTTAGATATGACACCAAAGCACAAACAGCAAAAGAAAAAATAGATAAATGAGACCTAATAAAAATTTAAAACTTTTGTTCATCACAGGACTTTATCAACAAAGTGAAGAGACAACTTACAGATTTGGAGAAAAATTCTGTGTACCGTAAGGGTTTAATATCTAGAATACATAAAGAACTTCTACAACTTAACAACAAAAAGACAAACAACCCAATTGAAAAATGGGCAAAGGATTTGAATAGACATTTCAGCAAAGAGGATATACAAATGGTCAAAAGGCATATGAAAAGATGCTCAACATCATTAGTAATTAAAGCAAACCAAACCAGTCACCGTGGAGTTGATCCTGACTCATGGCAACACCCTGCGTGTCAGAGTAAAACTGCACTCCAGAGAGTTTTCAATAGTTTATTTTTTAGAAGTAGATTGTCAGGCTTTTCTTTTAAGGCACCCCTGCATAGACTCAAACCGCCAACCTTCCAGTTAGCAGCTGAGTGCGTTAAACATGTGCACCACCCAAGGACTCCTCCTTAGTCATTAAACCCAAAAGCCAAACCCACTGCCGTCAAGTCGATTCTGACTCATAGCAACCCTAAATGACAGAGTAGAACTGCCCACAGGGCTCATTAGTCATTAGGGAGATGCAAATCAAAACCACCAATGAGTTAGCATTTCACCCCCACTAAGATGGCTATTATTAAAAAACAAACAAACAAAAAAGAAAGCAACAGGAGTTGGCAAGGCAGTGGATAAATTGGAAACCTCATCCATTGCTGGTGGGATTATAAAATGGTGCAGCTGCTGTGGAAGACAGTTTGGCGGTTCCTCAAAAAGTAAAACATAGAATTACCGTATGATCCAGCAGTTCCACCCCTAGGTATATACCCTAAGAAATGAAAGCAGGGAACACAAACAGATACTTGTACACTAGTGTTCACTGCAGCACTATTCATAACAGCCAAAAGGTAGAAACAGTCTACGTGTCCAGCAACAGATAAATGGATGAAAATGTGGTATACACATACCATAGACTATCACTCAGTCATAAAAAGAATGAAGTCCTCAAACATGCTACAACAGGATGAATTTTGGAAATACTATGCTGAGTGAAATAAGTCAGTCACAAAAGAACAAACATTATATGATCCAGCTTATATGAAATATCTAGGCAAGTGTCTAGAGACCAAAGTTTATTAGTGGTTACCAGGGATGGGAAAGAGCGGAGACAGGGGACTCATTGTTTAGGAGTAACTGAGCTTCTGTTAAAGGTGATGGAAAAATTTGGAAACAGGGGTGATGGTGGTACAACATGATGAATGTAACTGGTGTCACTGAATTGTATACGTAAAAAATGTTGAAAAGGCAAATGTTTTGTTTTACATACACACACACACACACACACACACACAAATAAATAATCACAATAAGAAAGCTAAGGTAGTATAAAAAAAAAAAAAACTTTGAATTCCAGGAGTCTGAACATTCCAGCAGGAAGAAACTGAGGGCAGCATACTCCAAAGCATCTACCTCTGTAGGATAAAGTCCTAAGGTCTTGAAATGCTTAAAATGGCTCATCGTTATTCTCCAATGCTACCTGGAGCCACACACAACTCCTTCGGGTTTTGTCTCCTTCTGAAGCTCTGCACCTATCAGACCAGCCTTCCCTGTTCTTCTCCTAGGTGGCTCCTTAGCTGTAATATCACTTGCCCAGGAAGTCTTTCCCCTCTCCTCCATCCTCAAGCTCTGGGTTAAGGCCCCTCCTCCTCCAAGCTGCCAAAGCACCTTGCACTCATTCCAACGTGGCTCTTAACACTGACAATGGACCTGCCTGTTCCAGTCTCTGTACCAATGATGATGGTCTCTCAGTGAGCACCTACTATGTGCCAGCCACCTATCCAAGTGCCTTCCATTCATTTACTCATTTCGGCCTCACCACAACCCAATGAGGCATGCGAAAGTAACATCCCCACTAGAAAGTGATGGAAAACGGGTAGTCTGGCCCCCGAGTCTGTGCTCTTAACGTCACACTATACTGCTTCATATTACATTTCTGTTTTGTTTGAAAATTTTAAAGACCATATATTGCTTTAAACATAGGCAAAAGAAAAATGCCAAGAAAAAAGATGCTATAAACTTACAAAATGCAAGGGAATAATCACTGTCCATGGCTAACAAATTCCAGACCAAAAGGAATATTTGGAAGGAAAGTATCAAGCAGTTACACCCCCTTTTACAAGAGAAGAAAAAAGACTAAGGGCATTTTAAAAAGGAAGTTGTCTGGGGCCTTCCACCCCCACTCCCATGTTGCTTCTGCAAAATTCTTTTCTAAGACATGATTGTATCTGGCTTCCCGATCTTACAGGGGCAGAGGAAATGAGCCTAGGGCTCCAAAACCTTCCCTGCCTCAGCTCTACCAGTCCAGCTGCTCAGGCCATACACTTTGATCCTGACTCCTTTCACACCCAACACCTGATCCTCAGGAAATCCTGAGGGCTCTACCTTCAAAATACATCCAGAATCAACTACGTCTCACCACCTCCTCAGCTCCCACTCAGACTAAGCAAACATCAGCTCTCACCTGGAACAGCAAAGCCTAGCTGGGCTCGCTGCTATACCCCTGAAATCACTTCCTTGTCTCCCCAGCAAGTATGGGACTGCAGTCCAAATTCCTCCGTTGACTTATAGGGCTCCTTCGCAACAGAGCCCTCGCTGGCTTTCTCCCCTGCTGTGCCTATGCAGCCTGCTCCCTGCATCTGGCCTCCCCAAACCCCCTCCTGCAACAGGGGCTGAAAGTGCCCCTCCCTTTCCCCACTGATGTAGTCTCTGGGCACACCGGCCCACCTTCCAGCTGCCAGCACTCACATTTCTTGTCTGAGAGTGTTCTGTGGCTGCTGGAGGCTGCTCTGCTAAGCAAAGCAGATACACGTGCTCAGAATTACGCTGGTGGAAGCAGCCCTCAACCAGTGGCTGATGTTATTGTGTAGATTAGGGGTCTGGCAAACTACAGCCCAAGGGCCAAAGTCAGCACATGGCCTGTTTCTGTATGGTCTATGAGCTAAGAATTTTTTTTTTATATTTTTAAGGGTTATATAAAACAAAAACACAAAATGTGAAACAGTGACTGCATGTAGCCAAAAAAAAAAAAAAAAACCCCAAAGCCATTGCTGTTGAGTCAATTCTGACCCACAATGACCCTATAGGATGGAGCAGAACTGCCCCATTCGGTTTCAAAGGCTGTAAATCTTTACAGAAGCAGACTGCCACATCTTTCTCCCACGGAGCAGATGGAGGGTTCAAACTGTCGATCTTTTGGTTAGCAGCCAAGCACTTAACCGCTGTGCCACCAGTGCTCCTTGTGCATATAGCCTGCAAGGCCTAAAATATTTACTATCTGGTCTTTTCCAGGAAGAACCTGCTGACCTCTGGCATAGACAGCCAGCCCCCACACTCAGGTTGGGAGCTGAGGTGAATGTCCCACACTGTCTCCCAGCTGTCCCACGCTGGTATAACTTGCTAGATGATGCACCTTCCCTCCATCTCACCTCCCCACCTCCCTACCAGTATTCATTTCATCTCACACAAAAACTACTCAGTCCTTGTCTCAGAGCTGCTTCTGAGGGAGCCCAAACTAGAATGCTCCCCCTCACCCAATGCTAGCCAAATTCCTGCTTATGCTTCAAGATAACACCCACCCTCCTCTCTCAGTGAGGTACTCCTCTTCACTCATGGAAGCCTGCAAATGCTGACCCCAGAGACTTCTATTCATCTGTTTGATTAATACAAGAAACTTGTGGGGAGGGACATGCGGTTTTCATTTCTGCTTCCCTAATACCAGTTAATGGAAGATGTTCAAGGAACGTGTGTTGATTATTTATATAATCGATGCTCCCACAGGGCTGGCTGGCTTCATCAGTGTGCAATGTGCGCTACTGTACAGGGCCCCACATACACGGGGCACAGTGCTTGGGGGCTAATGCTCTGCAGTCACTGTCTTGAAATTCTTAATAAAACTTACTTTAAATGTGTATTTTGAGTGAAGTCCACTGCAACGATGGAGCATGAGCTAAGAGCTTGGAATGTAGGCTCATGCGTGGTCCCTCCTCCTTGGGAATGGTTCTGGACCACCAGCTTCCCCAGCCGTGGCACCCCAGGCTCTGCCTGACCTTCCCCACCCTGCTGAGGCACCATCATCTCCAGCTGCCTCCACCTGACAGGATCACAGTCTATCTGGCAGGCATCTTAGTGGGGGCAAGCCTCTTGCCCACTTCCACCCAAGTATATTTTAATACTTTTAATAGTACTTTTTCCCTGCTCCGCATTTTCATTTTGCACCAGGTCCTGAAAATTATGTAGTGGGTCCCTGTGATGGAGAGTTCAGGAGTCACTGAAGACATACAGAAGGAGCAGCCACAGGGATGACACTAAGAGAGGCACTGCACGACACCTCCCTGGGGACATCGGGGACGGGAGCTGTCCTCGCTCACCAGGGCCCCCATCCCTTCCCAGGGGAAAACAACACAGGACTAGGGGTGAGGTCTGATGAGGCAGTAAAAGATTATTGCTGTTGTTAGGTGCCATCAAGTCGCTTCTGACTCACAGCAACCCCATAAGACAGAGTAGAACTGCCCCATAGGGTTTCCAAGGAGCAGTTGGTGGATTCGAACCGCTGACTTTTTGGTTAGCAGCCATAGCTCTTAACCTCTGTGCCACCAAGGTTCCAAGCAAATGACTAGAAGGGGAGATTCTGAGGGCTCCTGATCTGTCTTCTGTCTGAAGAAATCTGGTGACAAAGGAGTCTGCTCTCGTACAGGCCTTCCAGAGATTCTATGCGGCTGGTTTTCAAGGCCGGGGTAACTTCGGCATGGGAGGAGGCTGTGGTTTGGGAGTGCTGAGTGTAAATGGGTCAGGGCCGTGAAGCAGCTGCAGGAAGCTGATCACTGGGGCTCCCTGGATTCCAGGCTTTAGGGCAGAGGTCAAAGGCGCTTTGGGCCAGTGTCTCTGCTGTCCAGCCTGGCGCTCTAGAGCACCGGCACAGACAGGGCTTCAGCTACTCAGACTTTTTTTCCTGTTTGTGAAAAGAGAACATAAATGTGCCCGGAGAGTGGCCACATGGGCACAGAAAAAGGGAACCTGTCCCACAGCCCCCTGTGTGCACACCCCCTAAGGGACCACGGTGAGGATGAAGAAACCGGAGATGTCAGCAGACAGGGGAGGGGGGAGAAGTGGAGGCCGTCACATCCGAGACGCTCAGCCTCAACCAGAAGATACTGCTTTCCTCCAGAGCAAAAGGAGTAGGAAAGGGGCCAAGTCTGTTCCTAAACACCCACATGGGCTGCAGGATTAACATCCTGCAGGTTTAGAATGGCCTCATCGTGATTCCAACTTCCTCTCTGAAAGAAAATCCACCTTCTCTAACCGTGAGCAGTAGGTTCACAAGTGACTCACATCACCCTATGACCTGCGCCTAGGACAGTCCAGCTAGCCTGGTGCCAAGGCACTCTTCCTCTGCTCCACAGTGCACCCACCGAGTACCAGGGCAGGGCTGGAGCAACAGAACCTCTGCCTTGCTGGGCGCTGCTGGGCCACACCTTGGGTCTTGCTGCCTAACCTCCAGAAAATGTAAACAGACTCCTACTGCCACAGTGCCTATTTGCTACAAGTTTCATCAGATTTTCCCAAAAGAGAGCGCAGCCACTGCTCCCAGGGGCCAGGCAGGAAGAACAGTTAACTGTAACTTGTCTGCAAGGCTGAGCACTGAGGGCCTTTGAATAAGTGTCCTTGGCTCTCAGTCACTCAAACCTGCAACCTCAACAACAGCTCAGAGATCATACCTCCTAAGTGCTGTCTCAGGGGAGTCCGGCCTCCCCATACCCACAACTCCCTCACCCCCTGGAGTCTTCCACCTGATGGACACAGATATATCCTAAGCTGTCATGATCACCGTCCCCTTTAGTCCTGCTTGTGTTCATTCCCTCTCTCCCTTTTTTTAAATTTATTTTATTGCTGTTGAGAATATACACAGCAAAACAAACACCAATTCAACCACTTCTACATGTACAATTCACTGACACTGATTACATTCTTTGAGTTGTGCAACCATTCTCCTCCTCCTTTTCTGAGTTGTTCCTTCCCCATTAACATAAACTCACTGCCTCAAGGTTCGTATCTAATCTTTCAAGTTGCTGCTGTCAACTGGATTCCATATAGACTGTTCTTAAAAAAGCATAATGCTCAAGGCAGACCTTTTTCATTAGTTAAGCTAAACTACTGTTTGGTTTTAAGAAGACTTCAGGGAATATTTCTGGTTTAAGGTTTAAACATTATCTCAGGGGTTCATCCACCCTCCATGGCTCCAAAAAGTCTGGAGTCCATGAGAATTTGAAATTCTGTTCTGCACTTTCCCTTTTTTGATTAGGATTCTTCTACAGAATCTTTGATCAAAATGTTCAGTTAATAGTACCATCCAGTTCTTCTGGTTGTTCATGGAAGCAGTCATACATTCCATATCCTCCTCCTGTTCCTGACTCTCCTTCTTTGTTGTTCCAGGTCAGCTGTCCTGCTTTGGACGTCCACTTGCAAGCTTTTAAGAGTCCAGGCACTACACAACGAACTAGGGGGTAGAACAGAGGCGCTAAGCACCGTATCAGGCCAGTTAACTGAGACACCCAATGAAACTTGTGTTTATTTTTGAGGGTGACCTAGTGGTGGTCAGTGGGGTGGGCAAAAAGAATTTCTACAGCTCAGGTGCTTGCTCCATCCATATAGGGATGTCAAGTGCAGTGATCATTCCAGAAACAATAAAAAATAAGCAATTAAATGGAACTGAAACATCTAATAAAACTGCAAAAGGCTATCACCCACACTTCATCTTCTGCAGGAAACCTCAGGTACTGGCAGAAGAGGGAATTGCTCTGGACAGAAAGTTTCCCAGAGGAAGAGAACAGCAAGGCCTGTGCCCCTGGATGCAGGGTCTCTGGTTTCCTGGCCACAAAGTCTGAGACTCTGGATTCTCTGATACCATCTTTATCATCTTTGGAGGCTGAGAGATGACTTCTAACCTTGAAAAAAGTTCCCAAAGACAATCAGATTTTAAGAGAAATTTTAAAAACTTCTTTAAGATCACATGACAAAGATGCTGGTTTGGGGAGATAAATACACAGTACCAAGAACATTATAGTACAGGCGTGTCTTTCCTCTTCAAAGAAAAAGAGGTTGATTGCAAAGAGAAGAGGAAACCACAGTACCGTCAGAGGGTAGAAGCAATGGAGGACAGGCAGTGCTCAGAGGGTGCCATGGTGCTGTCCAGCCCTTCTGGTGGGGAGTAGAGAGCTGAATGACCACCACGAAACAGTAAGGGAGGTGAGGAAGAGGTTGCCTATTCTTTCGGCAGAACTTGGCTTCAGTGTCTCCTCCCAGAAGCCTCCCCGAAATCTTTTCCCTTTGCACCAAGGTGGGGTCACATCTGCTACGTTATCCAATGACATCACAAGCATCTGTCTCCAGCCAAGATCATGGGTTTATGAGGGGAGGGACTGCCTCTGCACCACTGTTTTGGCACAGCACTTGGCATGTATTATAGCCACCTTTATTAAGGTGGCTACAAAACCCACTTTTATGCTCTCTATTCCTCAACTTCTGTTGTATAGGGCCACTTGGCTCAAAAAGCCTTTCTGTTCTTTGTCTAGGCTAGTCCTGCTTGTCCCTGCTCCTGGCCCACCCTGGCTGGGACCCTTCTTCTCAGGCCTATTGTTCAAGGAACAAACTCTTTGCAATAAAAGGTATCAGCACCAAATAGTGTGCTTCAAAGAAATACCTATCACCATGGTGGAGTGGAGAAAGCAGAGATTTGGATCTGCCACAAGGACCTGCCAGTTCCAGCACTTACTACTTTACTAGCTCTCCGTGCTAATTTCATCATCTTTAAAAGAGGGAATAACAACCATTTCCAAGGATGTTAGGACACCAAATGAGATACTATGAGTGAAAGCACCTGAGGATCTATATAACTGGTGATCACTGAAGATTACAGTCTTGCCCTCCTTCCCACCAGGAGCCCTGGCTGACTCAGTGGTTAAATGCTCAACTGCTAACCAACAGGTTGGCAGTTCCAACCTACCAGCTGCTCTACAGGAGAAAGATGTGGCAGTCTGCTTCTATAAAGATTTACAGCCTTGGAAACCTTATAGGACAGTTCTATTCTGTCTCATAAAGTCGTTATGAGTCACAATGGACTTAACAGCAATAGGTTTGGTTTGTCGGTCATTCCCACCAGCCCAATCCTGCCCTGAACCTCACCCACCCCTTTCTCAGGACTGATGTTCTGCCAAGAGCACCTGTGAGATATAAGGCAGGCATCTGCCCTGCTCAGCTGCACCTGAGCTGTACTGGTTGTTAAATATTGTCATCATCACAACTGCCTCTTCCCAACCTTCCATCCTATTCTATATCACCCTGAGTTGTGGAGATGTTCTCCATACTTGAGACCTCTCATAAAGTGTTCATACCAGAGGCCCCCATGTCATATATACGAGGACAGTCTGTTTTGAAACACTGTGTGATATCAAATTACTCATTCAAAGATGAGACCCAACTGCACCCAAGCAGCTGCTACACATGCCCTAGAGCCCTGCCCAGGAGACGCCTGTTCCCAGCTGGCAAAGGGGAATCATCCTTCCCTTTTCCTGTGACCAGTGCCGTCTTTGTGAAAGCAAACTGACAACAATCTCTCAACCTAAACCTGCCCAAACAGAATACAGGTTTAATCAATGTATTAATTCATCACATCAGGGGTAGATTAACCAGTAAGCAAGATACACATGGCTTACTTGTGTTTACTTATTAATCTGTAGTGAACAATTTCACATGGGTCTCTGTGGTGAAAAACAGATGAAATTGTGCAGTACAGACAAGTAAGTAAACACAAGTAAGCCTGAGCTACCTGGCTTACTGGTTAATCAACCCTGCATCACATATTTACTTACTACTTTCCCATGTGCAAAAGCGAATATAAAGATGCCATTAAGGAACTGAGAGTTTAACAGAGAGGTGAGCTGGGTCCCAATCCCCTCAACAAAGTGATAATGACCAGGAGTGCCACCAAACTGCTGCTACAAAAATTAAAATAATTTCTTTAGCTGAGAGAACAGCAGAACTTCAGAGACATTTTCAAGGAAGATGTAGCCCGGTGGTTCTCAGTGTGTGGTCCCCAGGCCTGGGAACTTGTCAGAGATGCAAACGCTCAGGCCCACCCCAGACCCAGCTGAATCAGAAGCTGTGGGGTGGGGCTCAGCAATCTGTGTTTAACATGCCCACCTCCTGGTGATACTGACGTGAGCAAAGGTTTGAAAACCCCTGCCTTAGCATATAGGCCTGGCCTAGAAAAGTGATTTTGAAAAGAGAAATGGGTCAATTACTTAAAGGAAAAAAAATCCAAGAGCTGGGTTCTCAAAGCACTTCTACCTCATCACTTACAGGATGTATCCACAAGTATCTTTTCTTGCACAAGCAACTTTAAGAGCTTAAACACCAGTACAAATACAATGTGTCAGAGCGAGGAGACTGGAAAGCCAGCCTCACCACTTCTTACTTGTGCGGACCTGGCGAGTCTCCAAGCCTCCATTCCCTTTGGTAAAATGGAAATATAAACAGACCACTTTCCAAAGGTGTTGTGAAGATTGATGAGACATTTAATCATATTCCTGAAAGCACCAACACGGCACACAGCAGGAAACTCTGAATGAATGATGGTCACCCTTCTCATGCCTAATTAGGGAAGAACTTGGGAGCATTAAAAACTGAGCAGTCTTGAGCCTCCTTCCAGCACAGCACTGAAAACATCTACAATCGTCCGATATAAACGAAATCTGAAAACCAAAATTCTTTTCGGAGAAAAGGATACTAAGGCGGTTCTTTTCATGGCTGTCAGCATTTTAGAGCCAAAGGTGCCATCAGACACCATTTTATGTCAAGTCCCTCCTTTTACAATGGGATGTCCTTGTCGGCCAGTCTGCAGTCTATGAGGCCCTGTGACAGACAGATATGGATCAAGGGCAGCTGGAGCTCGCTCACAAAGGAGCCCTAGTGGTGCAGTGGTTAAGCACTCGGCTGCTAACTGCAAGGGTCAGCCATTCGAACTCACCAGCCACTCTGGGGCAGAAAGCTGTGGCAGTCTGCTTCTGTAAAGGTTACAGCCTTGGAAACCCTATGGGGCAGGTCTACTCTGTCCTGGAGGGTTGCTATGAGTCAGAATTGACTTGACAGCAATGGGGCAGAGCTCTCGCAATGGACAAGGCAAACACACCTGGGAATGAACAAGAGATTAGAAGGAGGCTCCATGTGAACACAAAAAATCACCTAGAGAACAGCAAAGCAAGTCTCTGTGTTGAAGGAACTATTCAGATGGACTTTTGCCT
Source organism: Dugong dugon (assembly GCA_030035585.1). NCBI lineage: Eukaryota > Metazoa > Chordata > Mammalia > Sirenia > Dugongidae > Dugong > Dugong dugon. The sequence continues at coordinate 19,923,681 of CM057481.1, read as the reverse complement.
TGCCAACACTCAAAGGCTCCTGCTCTTAACCAGGTAGTAAAAGGAAGGTGATGGGGGAACTGAGGCTATGTTAATGGTGGTAGAATGATGTGGAAAAGGAAGGCCACAATGGCCGCGTAACTTGAAGAATGTTACTGACTTGCACATGTAGACATTGCCGGGATGGCATATGTTTTCTTATGTATATTTTCACTACAATAAAATAAAATAATTAAACCAAAGGCATCTAAATAAAAAAGAAAGAAAGATTTAAAAAGAAAGAAGGGAGATTAAAAGACCATGCTTTCAGTGATCTCAGTTTCTCAAAATGTCTGAACATTATTTTGGAAAAGATTAGCAGTCATGTGAACAAAACTGGCAAGTCACTAAGTCAGGACCAGCCTGAGTTGGTTTTAGTTTATTGGCTAAACATCCCAGGATTCGAGCTCCCCATTCAGCAGGCCCACTGAGCCTCAAGTTCCTGGCGTGGTTGTGTAAAAAGCACACAAAAGACTAAGGGCTCCACAGCAGTCAGGGTTACAAAACTTACTGTCCCAAGACACTGGCCTACTATATGCAGGGCAACCCAGAAACATACCAGCAGGCTAAGATGCAGAGCCCCGTGAAGAGGATGATAGGGATGGGGTAGGATGCGCAGAGCAGCCCATGGTTGTAGAAGGCCCGAGATATCTTCTCACGCAGCCTTTCAGTCAGGGTCATCCTCAGCTGAAGTCACCTTGCAGCCATCCCGGAAAGTGACCATGGATCAGCCTGGCACCCGCTGGACAGCACTTACGGTGGCCACCATCTGCAGGGAGTACCTGGCTGGAAGAGAGAAATCAGCCTATTAACCGGGTACTTGGCTCTGCAATCTAGGGTTGCTATGGGGAGGCAACAGTTGTGTATATGGGAAATGGTTTCAAGACGCCTGTGCAAAGTCTGGAGACATCCACACACACACACGTGCACACACACACAATCTTGGTCATCTATGTATTAGTAACTGTGGGCAACTTTCTAATCAGTCTAATCAAAGGATCCAAAGAACTGCCCCTCTAGCTCTGGTAATAAATTCTAAACCCTCCACTATTTTAGGTATTTCTAAAAGGCCACTCCCTAGAAGGCATTTTCCTCACGTGGCACAGGAAAGCCCACCTGTGTGTAACAGACATCACTTTCAACTGCTTGTGCCCAAAGGGACATTCTGGACACCCTACCCACCCTCCTCTGTGCACCCGGCCGACTGAGAGAAATCCTTGGGAAGATCTTCACACAGGGCTGACTAGAAAAAAACACATTCTTTAACAAACAGCAATTCACTGAACAATGTTTTGTGGGGTCGGCCTTCAACACAAAGACACCAAAAAGCTTAGGCCCCTGACATAAAAGTCACTAAACGAAATTCACTCTGGCAGCCGTTGGAGGTGGAAGTCTCTGTTCCTGATCCTAGAATTGTTCCTGGGAGTGTGAGGGCAGAGGGCCCCTCTTGTCCTGCCTTGCCCAGCAGCTGTCCTCTTTTCTGAGTAACCAACTGTCCCCACAGGGCTTGGCCTGGAAGGACTGTCAGTCAAGGTGCTCCTCCCTGACCCAAGCCCTGCAGGTTGGGCCTCTCTCCCAGACTTTGACTTCTGAGCAGAAAGGAGCAGGTGGTGCTTATCCATCCCCACAGAGGTTCCTGCTCCCAAGATCCCCAGGCTGCTCTGGCTTCAGTCCTTCCCGCAGACTGTCTCATCAACTTTTCTTTCCAGTCTACGAGCCACCTCATATCCTTCCAATAAATCTCCTTCTTGCTTAAGTTAGCCAGAATTAATTTCTGCTGCTCACAAAGAACCTTAAACCAATACAATCAGAACAGAAAACCCTAGCAGAAAGTCCAGGCGTCTAAAATCCTCTTCCTTTCTGAGCTCTCCAGTGAAATCTAAGTTTAAATCCACTTCTCCTGTTGCATGTTGCTGTTTTCTTTGGCCTGTGCTAGATGGAACCACCCAGGCACATGTCTTGGCTAAACTAGGCTCAATGATGAAAACCCGGGCTAATGAGATGACTCTTCAGAAGTGTTAGGACCAGAAACGAGAAGCAAAAGGAGTCACAGCACAGCCGATTCACAAGCCAGAAAGGAATGGCTATCAATCCCTCTGCCCTCCTGGGAGCACAGCCTTTAGCACGCAAGTAATTTCCTAGTCTAGGAACCTTCTAAGGAAATACAAAGAACCTTCAGTAGGTCCATTCAACTGACAATGGATAGAGGAAACAGGTGACAGCTGCTGATCCTAGGAACAGAGGTGTTCACAACACCTCCACCATCCATGGGGCTCACCCAGAGCATGACAGGCCACAGAAGTCTCAAGCAGCAGGCGACTAGTAACGACTGTCATTACTCAGCATCAGAACAAACTCTCCCGGGAACCACATTTCTGCTCCTGTGCCCCCTACCTTTGTCTTGCCCCCAAGGGGGAAAGAAACAGAAATCAGATGTACACCTGCAGAGAGACTGTCAAGATGATCCCTGAATGCTCATGGCCATAAAACCAGTTGTGGCTTTTCCAACCTGTTCCTCTGACAAATTCCACATCTCTTCCAAGAAATGCTGCCCAAGAACAGGTCTTCCAGGGAATTCTGACCCTACTAATCCCCTCCTTCCTGGCCTCTCCTGCACGCAGATCAGTAACACAGGGGAGAGAGGTCCCACCTTTGAGGTCCAGCTCCTACACCTGCAACTATTAATACAAGAAAAAGATATCTAATACACTTCCATTTTGCAGCAAATACAAATCTTTCTGAATGACCTTAGTCAGTTTAGGCTTCCATTAGTCTTTATTAGTTATACTAGTTGTTTAATTTTCACAGCACCTGGAAAGCAAAGCTAAAAAAAAAAAAAAAATCCAAATTCTAGTTCACTACTCAGCCCATGTACCTGAACCTAGCAAGAGGAGATGTTATTCATCTCTACTCCACAGGGCGAATTTCACTGAAAAGCTTCTCCAAAGCAAAATTTGCCCAACCTCAACCAAAAACCTGTTTTTCTTACATTGCCTCACACAAGTTGTTTCAGATCAAAATCTACAGCTCTGGTTCCTGAATTTAAAGAGACATGGTTGTGCCCTGAGTGGACCACATTACATAAAAACATAAACCATCCTGCTGCTTGCCTTTGTAGGAGATCCCACTACAAGCAAAAACAAAGAAACTTGGTATTAGACACACAAATCACAGAGCTGTACACGTAAAGAAAAAACATTGCTGGGACAGGATGGAGGAATAGCCCTGAGGAGGTCTACAGAGAAGACAAGCACAGATCAAGTCAGACCCACTGGCTCAGAAGATAAAGGCACTAAGGAATGGAATGATGCTTCCTTGAGTGGAGCAGGAAGGCAGGTTCATCCCACCTGTTACAAGCTTGCTTAAGGTACCCATGACTCTGAACTCACCCAAAATAAGATAATAAATGTGGACATTTGGAAAAATACACACTTTATCATCAAATAGGATTTAAAAAGATGATGGCCTATTTGTTCCACCTGTATTCACCAAATACTTTCTTGAACCAACTCACGCATATTAAGAATCAACCAAGAGTGTGACAGATATATTTACAATGATGACCAAAAAAAAAAAAATAGAGTAGCTGCTGAGGCTGCTTATAAACAACCAAACACCTCATAGGATTTGGATCTTTGGTTTAGAGGTCTAGGGTCGTGGTTTCATGGGACATCCCAGTTAATTGGCCTAATAATGTGTTTAGTGCTTCCATTCTGTCTCCTAGATCACTGCATAGTGCCTGGGGTCTTAAAAGCTTACAGAGGCCATCCAAGGCACAACTGGTCTGTATTCACCTGGAGCAACAGAAGACGAAGAGTCAGGAACAGCAGGAGGATATGGAATGTGTGGCTAGTTGTCTCCATGAACAATTGCCTCCTTTGCCATGAGATGAGAAGAACTGGACGGTGCCCAGCTACCATTACTAAGCATTCTGATCAAAGATTCCAAAGAAGAATACTGATCAAAAGGGGGAAAATGCAGAACAGAATATAAAATTCTCACAGACTCCAGACTTTCTGGAGCCATGGAGGGTGGATGAACCCCTGAAACTATTGCCCTCAGATCATCTTTAAACCTTAAACCAAAAATATCCCCTGAACTTCTTAAAACCAAACAACAGTTTAGCTTAACTAGTAAAAAATGTCTGCCTTCAAGAAGGGGACAGGAAAGCTGGTGATAGGGAACCCAAGGTTGAGTAAGGACACCTGACATGTAGTGGGGTTGTTAACCACTGTCATAGGGCAACATGTGTACTAACTGTTTAATGAGAAACTATTTTGTTCCGTAAACCTTCATCTAAAGTGAGAATAGCAGTACAACTGGAAGAACGCAATCGATGTCACTGAACTGTGTATGCAGAAATTTTTGAAATGGATGGTGTATCTTTGGCTATGTATATTTTCACCAAAAAAAGGTCAAGAAGGGAGAGGGTTGACATGTCGTGCGGTTGTTAACCAATGTCATAAAACAATATGTGTACTGTTTAATGAGAAACTGTTCTGTAAACCTTCACCTGAAGTACAATAAAAAGAAAAAAAAATGTCTGCCTTCAGCATAATGCTCTTTATGGGATCCAACTGACAACAGTAACTCAAAAGATTAGATAGGAACCTTATGGGGCAGTGAGTTTATGTTAATGAAAGAGGAACAACTCAGAAAAGGAGGATGAGAATGGTAGCACAACTCCAAGAATGTAATCAATGTCATTAAACTGTACATGCAGAAACTGTTGAATTGGTATATGGTTTGCGTTGTACATTCTCAACAACAAAAGACATAAAATTTAGGGGGAAAAAAAAGGAATCAGCCAAAAACAAATACATACGCTAAGGCCTGAGGAAGCAGAGAGAGCAGAGTAGGGTAGGAGAAGAGAAGCTAACACTATACAGACCGCAGGCCCTGTCCTAAAGCTTTCCAGCTCACTCAACACCTCCACCACCTCGCCCAATTTTCAGCCACACCAGACCTGCCACGTTTGTTCATAAAACAAATGTCTGTGGACTATGTCCAAAGTGCCAAGCTTTAGCTATACAGAGGTGAACACAACTGATATGGTCCCAGCCCTCCAGAACTGAGGAAAGGGAAGAACAGACCTAAGACAAGTCCTCCAACAAATGACAGAAACTTACAAACTGGGATTAGCGGTGTGAATGAAGCAAAATGCAGCAGCAGGGAGGCTGGTTCCCAGCTGGAGGTTAAGAGAAGACCCCTCTAGGAGGTGACTACTAATCAGAAACCCCACAAGTAAAAAAGGGGGTAGAATGGGAAGAGGCACTTTCCAGAAAAAGGAGAAAACAGTGAGCTGGTGCTAGCTGAGCTGCCAGGAGGGCAGGGTGGGCAGGGAGGCGTAAAAGGCAGGCAGGGGCCACAGCCTGCAGGGCCCAAATGCAAGGGGAAATCAACGGCATTTTGTTTTGTTTTTTTTAACTTTTATAGATTTATAGGAAGTTGCAAATACAGTACATAGAAGTCCCAGTACCATTCACTCAGTTTCCTCCAATGGTTGCATTTTAAATTACAGTACAATAAAGGACAGTAATAGTTAAGTGGCTGCTAACAGAACGGTCGGTGGTTCGAACCCACCAGCAGCTCTGCAGGAGAAAAGACCTGGAGATCTGATTAGATTACAGCCATAACGGTTTTTTTGTTTTGTTTTGTTTTGTTTTTTTACTACCCGTAAAGATTACAACCTAGTCAACTCTTCAGACCAAGATTAGACTGGACTATGGAACATAAAATGATACTCGTGAAGACTGTGCTTCTTAAGTAGATACATGAGACGAATTGGGTAGCTCCTGAGGCGAGATGAGAAGGCAGAGAAGGTCAGGAGCTGGCTGAATGGACACGGGAAATCTGGGGAGGAAAGGAGGAGTGCGCTGTCACAGTACAGGGAGAGCAATTAGGGTCACATAACAATGTATAAATTTTTTGTATAAGTGACTAACTTGAATTGTAAACTTTCACTTACAGCACAACAGGAAAAAAAAAAAAAACTGAAGGAAAGTCAGAGAAACAAACATCCATATACCCATTACACAAATACAATAAATGTTAACATTTACCAAAAAAAAGAAATTACAGCCTAGGAACTGTATGGGGCAGTTCTACTCTACCCTACAGGGTCACTATGAGTTGGACTCATCTCAATGGCACAGAACAACAGTCCAATATCAAAACCAGGAAACTGGCCTTGGTACATTGTGTGCATATAGTTCTATAACATTTTAAAACATCTGTAGATTCCTTTAATGACCACCTGTTTGCACTAAAGGTTGGTGGTTCAAACCCACCCAGCAGCTCCATGAAAGAAAAGGCGTGGCGATCTGCTCCCATAAAGATTACAGCCAAGAAAACCCTATGGAGTAGTTCTACTGTATAACATATCAAATCGCCAAGACTGGTAATCAACTTGACAGCGACAGGTTTTTTTTTTTTGGTAGATTCCTGTAATGGCTATCTTAATCAAGATACAGAACAAAGAACCACAAAGAACTCCCTCCCACTATCCCTTTATAGTCACACCCATCTCTTTCATCTCATTTTCCCTAACCCCTGGCAACCCACTGATCTGTTCCCCACTCCATAATTTTGTCTTTTTGAGAATGTTAACATTTGAGAATGGACTCAGACAATATGTGACCTTTGAGATTGGGTTTTTTCATTCAGCATAATGCCCTCAAGATCCTTCTGGGTTGCTGGCTGTATCAATACTTCCTTTTTTATCGTTGGTATGGATGTATCACAGTTTCTTTGATTATTCACCTATTGATGAACATTCTAGTTTCCAGTTTGGGAAACAAATAAAGCTGCTATGAATATCCATGAACAGATTTTTGTGAATGTAAATTTCCATTTCTTTGGAATAAATGTCTAGATGTGTGACTTCGGGTGATACGGTAAATGCACGTTTAGTTTTTAAAAAACTGCCAAATGGTTTTCCAAAGTGCCTGTATCATTTTACACTCCCAACAGCACTGCATGAGATCCAGTTTTTTCACATCCTCGCCAGTATCAGGTAGTGTCACAATTTTTCATTTTAGCTGTGCTAATAGGTGTGTAAGGAGCCCTGGTGGCACAGTGGTTAAGCCCTTGGCTGCTAACTGAAAGGTTGGCAGTTTGGACCCACCAGCCATCTGCGGGAGAAAGATATGGCATTCTGCGTCCATAAGGATTACAGCTTTGGAAATCCTCTAAGACAGTTCTACCCTGTCCCATAGCGTCGTCGCTAAGAGTCAGAATCAACTCCATGGCCATGATTTTGGGTTGGTTTTGGTTTAATAGGTGTGTGCTGATATCTAATCAGGGTCTTTATTTGCATTTCTATAATGACTGGTGACATCTTTTCATGTGCTTATTTGCCATGGTTTTATCTTCTTCCAGGAAATGACTCTTCATTTCTTTTGCCTATTTTCTAACTGAAATTTTTTTCTACTGCATTTTGAGAGCTCTACTTTCAAAATAAGTTTGTTGAGATATAATTCATTCACCATAAAATTCACCCCCTCTAAAATGTTTTTTAGGATCTTCATAGAGTTGTGCAACAATCACCATTATCTAATTCCAGAACATTTCCATCTCCCCAAAAAGAAATCTCATACTTGTTGGGAGGCACTCCCATCCCTCCTCTAGCCCTAGGTAACCACCAATTTACTGTCTCTATGGATTTGCATATTCCAGACATTTAACATAAATGGAATGATTCGATATGTAACCTTTTGTGACCAGCTTCTTTCACGTAACAACGTTTTCAAGGTGCATCAATGTTGTAACACATATCAGTACTTCATTCCTCTTTTTATGACTGAATAACATCCCACTGTGTGGATATACCACATTTTATCCATCGTTGATAGATGTTTGGGTGGTTTCCACTTTTTGGCTATTATGAATAATGCTACTATGACCACTCTGTACAAGTTGTTATGTGGACATTGGTTTTCAATTCTCTTGGGTATATACCTAAGACTGAAATTTCTGGCTCATGTGGTAATTCTGTGCTCAACTATATACATATGTGCACACACGTAGTCTTAACGTACTTACACACATACTTTTCTTTATTAAGGTAAAATTCACAAAAAAATTATCATTTTAAACTGTACAACTCAGTGGCTTTTGGTATATTTACAATGTTGTGCCACCATCACCCCTATCAAGTTCTAAAACATTTTCACTTCCCCAAAAGGAAACCCTGTACCCACTAAGCAGAAATTCAACATTCCCTCATTCCCTGGCAACCACTCATCTACTTTCTATCTAACGGATCTGTCTATCCTGGATATTTCATATAAATGGAATCATACAGTATGTGACCTTCTGGTCAATCCTCCCCCCATTTTTTAATTGGATTGTCTTTTTGTTGTTGAGGTGTTGAAGGATTTCATAGATTTTAGAGATTAGACCCTTGTCAGATATGTCCTAGCCAAAAAAATTCTCCCAGTCTGTACGTTCTCTTTTTATTCTTTTGGTGAAGTCTTTTGATGAGAGTAAGTGTTTAATTCTAAGGAACTCCTAGTTATCTAGTTTATCTTCTGGTGTTTGTGCATTGTTAGTTATGATTTGTACTATATTTATGCTGTGTATTAGGGCCCCTACGATATGTGGCCTTTGGTCTGGCTTCTTTCACTTAGTATATAATGTTTTCAAGATTAATTTATGGTGTAGCATATATCAGTACTTCATTTCTTTTTATGGTCAAATGGTATTCCATTGTATGGATATACCACATAATGTTTATCCATTTATCAGCTGATAGACATGCGGGTTGTTTCCACCTTCTGGCTATTGTGAATAGTACTGCAATGAACACTCACAGACAAGTTTTTGTTTGAACACTTGTTTTCAATTCTTTGGTATATACTTAGGAGTGGAACTGATGGGTCATATGGTAATCCTATGTTTAACTTTTTGAGGAACTGACAAACTGTTTTCCAAAGCAGCTGTATCATTTTACTTTCCCAACAGGCACATATGAGGGTTCCAATTTCTCTACATCCTTGCCAACACCTGTTATAGTCAGTCTTTTTTTTTTTTTTTTTTTTTGGTGTATTTTGCTCGTTTTTTATTTTTATTGTGCTTTAACTGAAAGTTTACAATTCAAGTTAGTTTCTCATACAAAAATTTATACACATACTATGTGACCCTAGTTGTTCTCCCTATACTGTGACAGCACACTCCTCCTTTCCACTCCAGATTTCCCGTGTCCATCCAACGAGCTCTGGACCCTCTCTGCCTTCTCATCTTGCCTCTGGAGAGGAGCTGCCCATTTAGTCTCATGTATGTACTTGAGCTAAGAAGCACACTCTTTACAAGTTATCATTTTATGTTCTGTAGTCCCGTCTAATCTTTGTCTGAAGAGTTGGACTCGGGAATGGTTTTAGTTTTGGGCTAACAGAGAGTCTGGGAGCCATGTCTTCTGGGGTCCCTCCAGTCTCAGTCAAACCATTAAGTCTAGTCTTTCTACCAGAACTTGAGATCTGCACTCTACTTTTCTCCTGCTCCGCTGGGGACTCTCTGTTGTGTTCCCTGTCAGGGCGGTCACTGGTGGTAGCCGGGCACCATCTGGTTCTTCTGGTCTCAGTCTGACAGAGTCTCTGGTTTATGTGGCCATTTCTGTCTCTTGGTCTAATACTTTCCTTGTGTCTTTGGTGTTCTTCATTGTCCTTTGCTCCATGTGGGTTGGGACCAATTGATGCATCTTAGATGGCCGTTCGCTAGCTTTTAAGACCCCAGACACCATTCACCAAAGTAGGATGCAGAACGTTTTCTTAATAAACTTTGTTATGCCAACTGACCTAGATGTCCCCTGAAAACATGGTCCCCAGACCCCCGCCCCTGTTACTCTGTCTCTCAAAGTGTTTGGTTGTATTTAGGAAACTTCTTAGCTTTGGTTTAGTCCAGTTGTGCTTATTGTCAGTCTTTTTTATTATATCCATCCTAGTGAGTGTGAAGTGGTATCTCATTGGGTTTTGATCTGCATTTGCCTACTGACTATCAACCCTATGTACAACAGAACAAAACGCTGCCTGGTCCTGTGCCATCCTCACAATTAGTTGCTATGTTTGAGTCCACTGCTGCAGCCACTTTGTCAATCCATCTCCTTAAGGATCTTCCTCTTTTTTGCTGACCCTCTACTTTATCAAGCTTGATGTCCTTCTCTAGGGACAGGTCCCTCCTGATAACATGTCCAAAGTAGGTGAGACAAAGTCTTGCCATTCTCCCTTCTATGGAGCCATACTGTATGTACTTCTTCCAAGACAAATTTTTGTTCATTCTTCTGGCAGTCCATGGTATATTTAATATTCTTTGACAACACCATAATTCAAAGGCATCAAACAATTCTTCTTCAGTTTTATTCATTGTCCAGCTTTCACATACATATGAGGTAACTGAAAATACCATGGCTTGGTCTAGGAACACCTTAGTCCTCAAAGTTACATCTTTGCTTTTTAACACCTTAAAGAAGTCTTTTGCGTATCTGCCCAATACAGTACTCTGTTTGATTTCTTGACTGCTGCTTCCACGGGTGTTGACTGTGGATCCAGGCAAAATGAAAACCTTGACAACTTCAATATTTTCTCCAATCAGAGTAATACTGACCTCACAGAATGAGATGAGAAGTGCTTCCTCCTCTTCTATTTTTTGGAAGAGTTTGTGAAGGATTGGTGTGAATTCTTCTTTAAATATTTGGTAGAATTCACTAGTGAAGCCATCTGGTCTTGGGCTTTTATTTGTGGGAAGGTTTTTTTATTACTAATTGTGGAGTAAGGAATTCAACTCTACCCAAAGAATGTGGTCTTTGTCCTTGGTTTCTGACAGACAACCTCTAAAACCTTGGAATTTCCCCAATGAATTAAGTGTCTCTGATGAGGCCTCTGGACCACAACTTAGGGTTTGTGCTAATGAGGTGACTCAGCTGTGGGGCCAGGCCAGAAAGACCATCTCGTGGTATCAGCCCAGACTCAGAGGAGGAAAACTGATTTAATCAATCATGACTATATCATGAGGTCACAATAAAGGCTCTGGACACAGTACCTCCAAGGGATTCCTGGTTGATGACAGACATCGATTCGCATGGGATGGTAGTGCATCCCTTTTTTGGGACACAGAAGCTTCATGTTGGGAACCCTCCTTGACCTCCCCTTAAACATCTCTTTCTTTGTATCCTTTTTGCTATAATACAACTGTAATCATTAGTGCTTTCCTAAGTTCTGTCAGTCATTCCAGAGAATGATCAAACCTGAGGAATAGTGAGTCAGCAGGTCAGAAGTGAGGGGTCTGTGACCCCAATCTTAGGGCTGTTATCTTGAAGATGTAATGAGAAAACTCTGAATTTGTAGCCAGCAGGTAAGAAGTGAGGGTGTTGTGGGGACTCTCAAGCTTGTGGCTGGCATCTGAAGTCTTGGGCTGACTTGGCAGTCTGGAGGACTGTGCCCCTTTAACTTGTGAGGTCCAACCTGGCTCTGGGTGGCTAGGGTCAGAGGAAGAAGTCCTGCCTCTGCAGCTCATCTCAGACAGAAGTTGGACAGTTCTAAGTTGATCTGACTGATCCTTACTGTACTGGTGACAAGATAAGTGGGATTCTGACATTCAATCTCTTTACTTCTTATAAGTGTATTCAGATTTTCCATTTCTACTTGAGTCACTTTTGTTAGTTTGCGTGTTTCTGGGGATTTGTTCATTTCATCTAGGTTATCTAGTTTAGGTCTAGGTTTGCTTTGTTTCTTTGCCTATGGATATCCAATTGCTCCAGCACCATTTGTAGAAAAGACTATTCTTCCTCCATGAATTGCTTTGGTACTGTTGTACCTTTGTCACAAATCAGTTGATTGTACTTGTGTGAGTCCACTTAATGTTAACAAAACCCACATCAAGAAATAGAGTATTATCAGAATCCCAAAGGCCCCCTTTAAGCCCCCAGTACTGATTATTTTTCAATTATAAAAGTACTACATATACATGTTTATATTCAAATAGTACTGAAATGTATTTCTAATAGTCATTGTAATGCTTATCCCTTCATATGTTGTTAAGGTTTATAACATTTACATTCCCTTTTGCTACTGTTATAAAAAAAATAAACCCATACTTTTTCTATAGGTTGATTCTAAAACTTGATAACCAATTAAAAAACATTTGGAATATCTGATAATGTAATTATTATTCACTGTGGAACCAAACAATGCATTTGGTTCCATAAAGATGAAACTAATCTTAAATCATTAAATATGTGTCTTTTAAAAAAGAATGTTGCAAAGAGTTAAGGTCAAATAGATTTTCTTTTTCTTGTACTCCATCAACTGCTCAAACTCTTGGCACAATTTAGTTTATTTAGACCATATATACATATACATATATACATATATATATATATATATATACACACACACACACACACACACACACTTTTTTTTTTGATATAGCTTTTTGCTTTTCCTGAAATGTCTAGTTGCCTTTTCTTTCTCATTGAACAAAACTAGCATGTGCTTTCACCATGTCACTATCACTATGCAGCTCCTTAACCATAAAAAAAATAAAAATAAAACCCACTGCCATCAAGTCGATTCCGACTCACGGCGACTCTATAGGACAGAGTAGAAATGCCCCATAGGGTTTCCCACGGAGGCATCTAGTAGATTCGAACTGCTGACCTTTTGGTTAGCAGCCGAGCTTTTAACCACTGCGCCACCAGAGCTCCACATTATGCATCAAATGAATCCACTGCTCTCATGAAAACATATAATTCACATACACTGCTGTTATTCTGCCTGTCTTGGGTTGAACTGTGTCCCCCAAAAATGTGACAACTTGGTTAGACAATGATTCCCAGTACTGTGTGGTTGCACTCCATTTTGTGATTGACGTAATTTTCCTATGTGTTGTAAACCCTCATCTCCGCCTGTGGTTAATGAGGCAAAATGAGGTTATGTTAAAGATTAGGGTGGGATTGTAACACCCTTACTCAGGTCACATCCCTGATCCAATGTAAAGGGAGTTTCCCTGGGGTGTGGCCTGCATCACCTTTTATCTTACAAGAGATGAAAGGGAAGGGAAGTGAGCAGAGTTGGAGATCTCATAGCACTGAGACAGAAGCACCAGGAGCATAGTGAGTCCTTTGGACCTGAGGTCCCTGCGTTATGACAAGGACCTTCCTCCAGAGCCAACAGAGAGAGAAAGCCTTCCCCTGGAGTTGATGCCTTGAATTTGGACTTGCAGCCTCCCAGACTGTGAGACAATAAATTTCTCTTTGTTGAAGATACCCACTTGTGGTATTTCTGTTATAGCAGCATTAGATGACAAAGACACTGCCTTTTCTCATCCTTCTGAAGACAGAGCTACAAAGCAACAAAATAATCTCACTGAGAAATATGCGTGTATGTTATACTCTTGACAGAAGCTACACTTTAGCCCAATTAAAACACTGGCAGTAAGGTTATAACCAAGACATGAAAATGTCTTTCTCCACTGCTACTAAGAAATCATACAAAATGTTTGATAACTGATACATTCCGAAACTGACAGATTAAATTTCTCCTATCCTCCATAAGACTTTATGCTGTGCCTTGTGATAACCTAGCACTCCTGGAAATAGCAAAGGTGGCAGCAGGGTCCAAAGGGACCAGTTCAAGGCCAGCTCCCCACAGAACAAGGGGACAAGGAAAGTGAGTGAGACCCCTGGACTAATACCTGCTGATGTCTAACTTGTGTTGTTACCAAAGGCATAAAAGAAAAGTGATAGGTAAGTCTAATAACCTTCTGGATAATTGTTACAATGGAAAAGACACCACTAAGAGATACATCTGACAGGTGCAAGGCCTTAAAACCCAAGGCAGACAACTCCTCAAACCACAATGCTGGATTTTCTACGATGCCTATGTAGAAGAATATAATCAACTTTAATTAAGGACATAATCAATTTAACCAAAATTAAAATACACAATGTGGCCACACTTAGGCTTAAAATTTTGAACTAGCAATTTTACTTCTGATAATTTATCTTAGTAAGTAAATACAGAAATAAGTACAGATGTGCAGAGATTTAGCTACAAGGATGTTTATCACAATGATGAAATGGCACACTATGTAGCCATTAAAAACGAAATTTTTTTGCCTCCTCTGCCATGAGACAGAAGAACTGAACAGTGCCCAGCTACCATAAATGAATGTTTTGATCAAAGATTCTATAAAAGAATCCTGATCAAAACAGGAAAAATGCAGAACAAAATTTCAAATTCTTATGGAATCTAGACTTTCTGGAGCCATGGAGGTTGGAAGAATCCCAAAACTATTGCCCTGAGATAATCTTTAAACCTTAAACCAAAAATACCCCCTGAAGTCTTCTTAAAGCCAAACAGTAGTTTAGCTTAACTAGTAAAGGATGTCTGCCTTGAGCACTGTACTCTTTTGAGAACTATCTATACAGGATTAAATTGACAACAGCAATTTGAAAGATTAGACAGGAACCTTAGAGGGTAGTGAGTTTATGTTAATAGGGTAGAAACACTTTGGAAAAGGAGGGTGTGAATGACCACACATCTTGAAGAGTGTAATCAATGTCACTGAGTTGTACATGTAGAAACTGTTGAACTGATGTATGTTCTGCTGTGTATATTCTCAACAACAACATAAGTAATTAAAATAAATTTTTTAAAAAATTGTTTGATGTCTGGGACTTGCTTTAAAACTGTTTACAGAGGTTCACCAAAGCGGATACCCACATGGTCAACAAGCACATGAGAAGATGCTCAATGTCACTAGCCATTAGGGAGATGCAAATCAAAATCACAAGGAGATAAACAGCCTTGCCCCATTAGAATGGCAATGATAAAAAACAGAAAACAAGTGTTGGCAATGTTGTAGAGAAACTGGAACCCTCATCCATTGCTAGTGGGAATGTAAAATCGTACAGCCCTGTGGAAAAAGGTTTGGTGGCTCCTCAAAAAGGTGAACACAGAACTACCATATGACTCAGCAATCCCAATCCTAGGTATATACCCAGAAGAACTGAAAGCAGGAATGCAAACAGAAGCTTGTACACCAATGTTCATTGCAGCACTTTTCACAATAGCCAAAAAGTGGAAACAACAGAAATGTCCATCAAAAGATGAATGCACAGGGAACATCTAGCTCAACTGGCAAAATAATACAGTTTATAAAGAAAATGTTCTACCTCCTACTTTGGTGAGTAGCAGCTAGAGTCTTAAAACCTTGTGAGCAGCCACCTAAGATACATCTACTGGTCCCACCCCATCTGGAGCAAGGGAGAATGAAGAAAACCAAAGACACAAGGGAAAGATTAGTCCAAAAGACTAATGGAACATAACTACCACAGCCTCTACTAGACTGAGTCCAGCACAACTAGATGGTGGCCGGCTACCATTATCCACTGCTCTGACAGGGATCACAACAGAGGGTCCCGGAAAGTGCTGGAGAAAAATGTAGAACAAAATTCTAACTCACAAAAAAGGACCAGACTTGCTGGTCTAACAGCGACTGAGAAACCCTAAGAGTATGGCCCCTGGACACCCTTTTAATTCAGTACTGAAGTCACTCTCGAGGTTCAACCTTCAGCCAAAGATTAGACAGGCCTATAAAACAAACAAAAACACACGCAGTTCAACCATGATTATGAGACTAAATGGGCACACCAGCCCAGGGGCAAAGACAAGAAGGCAGGAGGGGACAGGAAAGCTGGACGAGTACTGACATGTCACGGGGTTGGCAACCAATGTCACAAAACCCTATGTGTATTAACTGTTTAACGAAAAACTAATTTGCTCTGTAAACCTTCACCTAAACCACAATAAATAAAAATTAAAAAAGATAAATGCATGAACATAATGTGGTACATACATACAAAAGAAATATAACTCAGCCATAAAGAAAAATGGAGTCCTGATGCATGCCACAACATGGATGAACCTTGAAAACATCATGCTGAGCAAAATAAGTCAGTCACAAAAGGATAAATACTGTATGATCTCACTTATATAAAATAAATACATGTATAATATTAATGGTTACTGGAAGGGAAGAGAGGGAGAAAAGGGGAGTTTATGCTTAGGAAGCATTAAGTTTATGTTAATGGTGGTGGAAAAATTTGGAACAGAATACTGAGAATGGGTGCACAACTTGAAGAATGTAACCAGTGTCACTAAATTGTACATATGGAAATTACTGAGATGGTATATGTTTTGTTATGTGCATTTTCACCACAATTAAAAAAAAAAAAAAAAAAACTGTTCAGAGAAAGACGAAGCAAGTATGACATAATGCTGACATTGTTGAATCTAGATCAGGGATTACCAAACTTTTTCTGTAAAGGACCAGACAGTAAATATTTTAAGGTTTGTGGGCTACACAGTCTCTATCACAACTACACAAATCTGCCACTGTAGCAGGAAGACAGCCACAGAAATACATAAACAAATGAGCATGACTGTGTTTCAATAAAACTCTACCTTTAAAAACAAGCAGTGGGCTGGATTTAGTACACAGGCTGTAGTTTGCTAATCCCTGATCCAGACGATGGATACATGAAGGTTCGTTGTACTATTCTCTCTTCTTTTATAGATGTTTAAAATTTTTCATAAATTAAAAATGTTCAAAAACTAAATCCACAATCACATGCCACATGGAGTGAAAAAACTAAACATACGACTGCTAAAGGTAGTCATACTTACCTCTTGAAATATTTATGAATAAAACAATACGGGACACTGGAAAGAAGGAAGCCAGTAGGGGTAAAGACGAAATTCTTAGCCATATAATTACTGAAATTGGGTGATGGACATATGGTATTTTTATACCATTCTCTATGTAACATTTTCCACAACCAAAATGTTTTTAAAAGTAATCACACTATTTTAAAACTGGTATTACAGAAAATATTTAAAAGCATGAAAATATGTTCACAATATTACCGAATGAAAATGCAAACTATGAAATATTAACAGGATTGATTCCTGCATACTCGGATTCAGTAATTTTTCTTTTCTTTTTCTCTTATCTGTGTTTTCTCCCCTAAGTAATTTAACAGTACTAGTAGTGGTAACAACAGCAACAATGGCAACAACAGCAACGCCACCAACCACCACTCCCAGCAGACACTATTTTAAGTACCTGGCATACATCAGCTGACTTCATCTTCACAACCTAAGTCAAAAAACAGAAGCAAGTCCAAGAGCACTATTACCCTATAGCTGAGGGTCTGAACCAGTCACTCAGGAAGGTGTAACATAACACATCCTGATGGACTACAGTGCAGGAATTCTAGACTGTTTTCTTCCTATTACTATGTGTTTTTTCTTCTGAATGTTATCTTACAAACGTGTAAATACACCTATCCATGGAAGGCATTTGGCCTAAGGGAAAACAAGCACTGTTCTTACACATTCTCCTTCACAGCTTCCCTGAATACGTATGTGCCTAGAATGAGCCTGAAGGTAAGCAAGAGACTCTGCCCTGAGGCACTTTAGTTCCACAATCTGAAAGAGGATACTCTTTCAACAAGCTATATGCGTAAGAGTTCTACTTGCCAGGCACAGTGGGTGCAAGAAAGAATTAAACACATGGGGTTACCATGAGTCGAAATCAACTTGAGGGCAACTAACAACAGCAACAACCCTTAAGAGCTCAGCAAGGAGAAATGGGAAAAGAAATAATAAACAATGATGAATGAAGGCAAGGTCAAAAAATATTACCACCTTGTATCAGTACAACACTTCACAGTTTTCAAATTGCTTTTATACATTAATCACTTTTATCGTTATAAGAGGTAGCTATGACAGGTATTAAAAAAAAAAAAACCAAAGCTATAACCATTGAGTCAACTTCGACTCAAAGCGACTCTATAAGACAGAGTAGAACTGCCCTATAGGGTTTTCAAGGAGTGGCTGGTGGATTCGAACTGCTGACCTTTTCGTTAGCAGCCGAGCTCTTAGCCACTGTACAACCAGGGCTCCCTGACAGGTACTAGTATCCCCAAATTACAAATGAAGAATCAGACCTAGAGAGTTTATGTTGTCGGGTCTAGCTCACCAAAGCACATTGGAATATTCTTCTCATCTCTTTTTAGCCTTTCCCTCAAGTGATTTTGTCAATTCCCCTAGTTTTAAACACCATCTATTTGGGTCTCCAGAGCTCTCTGAGCTCCAAACACATGTCTCATTACCTATGGCACAGGCATTTCAGCTATCACACCATATATGCATTTCTGGGAAAAGCTTACACGCTGCAAAACCAAGCACCAGAAACACTAGGGCCTGTGGAAAGAATGGGGCTGGGGCAGGCCACTCCAAACCTAAAGAATTTGGTGATACAGTAACCAAAATAGTTAACTATCCTAATGAAAACTGGAGACAGCTCCATCTCCACAGTATTTATATCAGCAGCAAGCCCAGGGCTTTGTGCTTCTCCCTGACGCATTCATATCTAATAGAGACCAACCTCCTCAAAGTAAATGTGTGCCTAAAGACCTAACAAAAATGACATGAACGGACATGCACACCTATGTTCACTGTAGCATTATTCACAATAGCAAAAAAAGTAAACAGCCTAAGTGCCCTTCAATGGATTAATGGATAAGCAAAATATGGCACATACATACAGTGGAATACTACACGACTCTAGAGAACCAATGAGTCCACGAAACATATAACAACATGGATGGATCTGCAGGACATAATGCTGAATGAAATAAGTCAATCACATAAGGACAAATATTGTATGATCCCACTTTTATAAGAAGACAAGAATAAATATATATATACAGAGACCACTGTTTATTGGTGGTTGCCAGGGATGGATGGGGGGCAGGGGAGTTCACTCTCTAGAATGTAGATATTTGTCACTTTTGGTGATGGGAAAAGTAGCACAGAATGTCGGCATAATGAGCACAGCTTGACCAAAGTAAACAATGTCACTGAGAAGAAAGAGAAAAGAACATTCGTGCTAAAGAACATGACATACATAAATTGGTAACAATGTCAACAATAACCAAAGAATGAGGTTTTGGTCACATATGTTGGTATACAGGCATATATGTGTACAGGTAACTACAGGTGAGTACGTATGTGTGGACGGAAGTATCTAAATACACATGTACATACAGATATGTGTGTGCACGCATATATATTCATGGAGGACACCATTACAGATACTTCTCAGACATAACCAAACATCTCACAAGAATGGTTTTCTGGGTGTGAAGGCTTAGGTCCTTAAGTCTCATGAAACAACCCAGTCAACTGACACAATATAGTTCACCAACTTCACGTTCTGCATGTTAGTGAGGTGAGTAGCATCTGGAGTCTTAAAAGCTTGCAATAAGCCATCTAAGATACAACTATTGGGCTGTACTTACCAGGAGCAAAACAGAAAGAAAGAAACTAAAGTCTCAGGGAAGAAACTAGTCTATAGGGCTATTAAGCCTACATAAGCCATGGCCTCATCTACCCTGAGACCAGAACTAGATGCTGCCTAGCTACCACTACTGACCATTCTGATCAGATCCACAATAGACAGACCCTGACAGAATGGGATAAAAACATGGAACAGAATTCAAATTCTTAAAAAAGTTCAGACTTACTGGACCACTTAGGACTGGAGGACTCCCTGAGGCTACAGTCCTGAGAAACTCTTTAAACCTTGAACCAAAACTATCCCAATGTCAGCTTTTAATGAAGTAACAGATTGGCACTCAAAATAAAGGACATTACCCATGAGTATAGAGCTCCATTAAAAAACCATCTGTAAGAGATCAAAAGGTCAACAATTACTCCAAAGGAAAGATAAGAAGATAAGGGGGCAGGAAAACGAGGTACTAGAAATGGAACAACCAGAATGCAATTAAAGAGAACACCGACACATTGTGAAAAATGTAACTAATGTCACTGAACAACTTGTGCAGAAATTGCCAAATGGGAACCTAATTTGCTATGTAAGCTTTCACTGAAAACACAAAAAATATTATTTAAAAAAGAAAAAAAAGTAAATGTGATCCAGGCTGAAGGCTCCTCTGAGTAAATGCCTTTGCAGCGTCTCAAGCGAGAGCCCAGAATGAGTGTCACCAAACTCACCAATCCTTGCATTAAAGGAAGCCACTTCTGTAGGATTTTCAACTTTTTTCTTAAGATCTTTATGCATTACTACAGCCTTCACTTTAATTGTAAGAAAGCTTGCCACTGATCACTTCAAGAAGTAAATGTGCTGGGGAAAAAATCATTTATGAAGCAGCAAGACTTCCACATTACTGTCACTCTCCTTGATTTACATTCTCAAATGGGCTCATCCCCATTAGAAACAACTGTGAGGATGGGGAGCATACTTAATTCACCACTTGAATCTCACCTGAACTTCGGTCTCTATCCACCCCACCTCACAGGCCTCTTAGCACACCTCCAGTCTCACTCCTTCTTCTATCTGCCCACCCACAGAGCTGCCAAGCCAGAAACCTGACAGTCATTCTTGCTTGGTTTTGCAGTGTGTGATCCCTTTTGACACTGTTCTGCCCAAGCCTCAACTTTGCCCTGCCATCTTACTGACCTCAGATATCCCTCTTGTCCCCCTTAAATCGACTTTGTCTCAAAAGTCAGAGCAGACACGATCCCACTAATGCCCTGGGGCAGGTCCCCTCTGCACTTTGCACAAAGTCCAAATGCCTTTCCCTGGCCCAAGGGCTCTGCACTGCTGCCCAGCCCTCCCCAGCTATACCTCTCACTGCTTCCCCTTGCTCTCCTGCTCTCTTCCAATAGCTTGCGTTAGCCAACCTCATTCCCATCTCAGGGCCCTCAGGGACATGTTGGAAGATAGCAGTGTGAGCAGGTCTAAGATCCCAATCCTCCCACAGGAAGAGCAATAAAAGCAACTAGTAATCTGTAATCTCAACTCTAAGAACTCTGAAAAGTAGGCAGAGAACTGCAGAAACTAACTGCATACAGAAACGAGAAAAAGGTGACTTTTAAATGGTAGGAAAACTTCTTTTTCCACTGTCCCTGCTCTGTCTCCTCCCAGCTTGGCAGCTGGGTGGCTGAAGGAGAGGTGGACCACAGCTCACATTTTCAAAGAGGTGGCCCCTAACCTCTGGCTCTGGAGTAAGCAGAGCAGCTTTGCTGGTGAATTGTTCAGTAGTTTGCTGTGATCTGTCTGGAAGCTGCCTGAAGGACTGACACCTTGGTCTGGCCTGAATCTGTACTCAAACAGGGCAGAGGAGGGAGTGGCAAACAAAGACTAAAGGCTGTGACAGCCTGAGAGTTTCTTGCAGAAATCAGCATTTTTGACAGCACCATGTATATAGGGGAACTGAAAAAGCCACAAACATGCTCAGTGCTACCACTCTAATATTCTAATGGCCCAGCTTCAACAAAAAACCATAAGGCATACAAAGGACCTAGAAACAACAGCCCATTCAAAAGAACAAGATGAAACGAAAGAAACTGTCTCCATGGAAAGCCAGATAATGAAAAGATTACCTGTTGCCATCAGGTCGATTCCGACTCATAGTGACCCTACAGGACAGAGTAAAACTGCTCTATAGGGTTTCCAAGGAGTGGATGGTGGATTCCAATTGCTGACCTTTTGGTTAGCAGCCATAGCTCTTAACCACTGCACCACCAGGGCTTCAATGAACACATCAAAACACTTTAAAATAACAGTATTACACATGCTCAAAAAACTGAAAGAAAACATGCATAAAGAACCAGAGGAAATCTGGAAAATGATACATGAACAAAACAAGAATATCAATAAAGAGATTTTTTAAAAAGACATTGCCATCGAGTCGATTCCAACTCATAAAGACTCCATAGTATAGAGTAGAATTGCCCCGTAGGGTTTCCAAGAATGTAATCTTTATGGAAGCAGACTGCCACCATCCTCCTCTTGCAGAGTCAAGTGGGTTGTAACCGCCAACCTTTCAGTCAGCAGCCAAGAGCTTAACCACTGTGCCACCAGGGCTCCATAAAGAATCAGATACTATTAAAAGAAACCAAACAGAATTACTGAAGTTTAAAAATACAGTAACTGAAATGAAAAATTCAGTGGAAAGGCTCACCAGCAGATATGAGCTAGCAGAAGAAAGAATCAGCAAACCTGAGGATAAGGTAATCTAAATTATTGAGGGAGAAGAGCAAAAAGAGAAAAAGGATTTAAAAAAACTGAACAAAGTCTAATGGAATTGTGGGACAATATCAAGCAAACTAATATACACATCATGGGAAGTCTAGAAAGAGAGGAGACAAAGTAAGAGGCAGAAGACTATCTGAAGAAATAATGGCACATGAAAAAGAAATAACTAGTATAAATATTGATGAACTAACCTCAGAGCCCCCAAAATTATAAAGCAAACACTAACAGGGAAAAACAGACAGGTCTACAATAGTAGTTGGAGACTTTAATACACCATTTTCAATAATGGATAGAACAACTAGAAAAATCAATAAAGAAATAGAAGACTTGAACAACAATCTTAACCAACCAGACCTAACAGATATATATAGAACACTCCATCCAACAAAAACACAATATACATTCTTCTCTAGTGTACATGAAACATTCTCCAGGAGAGACCACACGTTATGACACAAAGAAAGGTTCAATAAACTTAAAAAGATTAAAATCATACAAACTATCTTGTCTGATCACAATGGAACGAAGCTAGAAATTAATGACATAAAAAAACTGGAAAAAACACAAACATGTGGAAACTAAATAACACACTACTAAACAACCAATGGGTAAAAGAAGAAATCAAGAGAGATATAAAAAAATAGTCAAAAAAGAATGAAAACACACCATAGCAAAACCTATGGGATACAGCTAAGGCAGAGGGAAATTTATAGCAGTAAGTGCCTATGTTAAAAAACAGGAGCTATCCCAAATCAATAACCTAACAACTTGAGAAACTAGAAAAGGAAGAGCTACCAGAAGAAAGGAAATAATAAAGATAAGAACAGAAATAAATGAAGTAGAAACTGAAAAACAATAGAGAATCAATGCTACCAGAAGTTGGTTTTTTGAAAAGATCAATAAAATCAACATACCTTCGACTAGAACTAACAAGGAAACAAGAGAAGACTGCAAATATCTAAAATTAGAAACACAAGTGGGGACATTATGACCCATCCTACAGAAATAAAAAGGATTGTAAGGCAATACTATGAACAACTGTATGCCAACAAACTAGATAACTTAGAGGAAATGGACAAATTCTTGAAACACAAACACCCTATACTGACTCAAGAAGAAACAGTGGATCTCAACAGACCCATGAAAAATGAAGAGACTGAATCAGTAATTAAAGACCTCCCAACAAAAAAAAAAGTTCTGGACCAGATGGGCTTCACTGAGGAATTCTACCAATTACAGAAAAAGTGGCCCCAATATTACTAAAACTTTTTCGAAAAAACAGAAGAGGAAGGAGCACTTCCTAACTCATTCTATGAGGTAAGGATTACCCTGATACTAAAGCCAGACAAGGTCACCACAAGAAAAGAAAACTACAAATCAATATCCCTAATGAACACAGATACAAAAAATAATTAATTCTAGCAAAGTAAATCGAAAAGCATATTAAAAAATTATACACAATGATCAATTGGGATTTATCCCAGGAACGCAAGGGTGGTTTAACATTAGAAAATAAACCAATATAATACACCACATTAATAAAATAAGGGAAAGGAAACACATGATCAGCTCAGTTTATGCAGAAAAGGCATCTGATAAAACCAACACCCTTTCATAATAAAAACACTCAACAAGATAGGACTAGAAAGGAAATTCCTCAATATAATAAAGGGCATTTATGAAAACCCCATAGCTGACATCATACTCAATGAAGAAAGACTGAGAGCTTTCTCGTTAAGAAAAGGAACAAGACAGGGACGCCCACTATCACCACTACTATTCACCACCATTGTGGAAGTCCTAGCAAGAGCAATTAGACTAGAAAAGAAAAGGTATCAAAATTGGGAAAGAATAGGTAAAACTATCCCTTTTTACAGACGACATAATCCTATAAATAGAAAGCCCAAAGATTCTACAAAAAAGCTATAAGAACTAATAAAGTCAGCAAAGTGGAAGGGTACAAAGTCAACACAAAAAATATGAGTTTCTATATATCAGCAGTGAACAAGCTGAAAAGGTAATTGTTAATAAACATTACAGTTTACAGTAGCATCTAAAAGAATAAAGTACCTAGAAATAAATTTAACCAGGAAAGTGAAAGATCTGTACACAGAAAATTATAAAACGTTCAGTGCCACTGAGTTGGTTCTGACTCACAGCGACACTATGTACAACAGAACGAAATACTGCCTGGTCCTGCGCCATCCTTACAATTGTTACTATGTTTGAGCCCATTGTTACAGCCACTGTCAATCCATTTTGTTGAGGGTCTTCCTCTTTTTCGCTGATCCTCTACTTTACCAAGCATGATGTACTTCTCCAGGGACTGGTCCTTCCTGATAACATGTCCAAAGTATGTGAGATGAAGTCTCGCCCTCCTCACCTCTAAGGAACATTCTGGCTGTACTCTCCTCTGTTCATTCTTCTGGCAGTCCATGGTATATTCAATATTCTTCGCCAACACCATAATTTAAAGGCATCAATTCTTCTTTGGTCTTCCTTATTCATTGTTCAGCTGGTGGCACAGTGGTAAAGTGCTAGGCTGCTAACTGAAAGGCTGGCAGTTTGAACCCACCAGCAGCTCTGCAGGAGAAAGATGAGGCAGACTGCTTCTGTAAAGCCTTGGAAACCATATAGGGCAGTTCCACTCTGTCCTACAGGGTCAGTATGAGTCAAAATTGACTTGATGGCAACACGTATAAAACATTACTAAAAGAAATTAAAGAAGACCTAAATAAATAGAAGGACATTCCATATTCATGGATTGGAAGGCTTAATATAGTTAAGATGTCAATACTACCAAGAGCAATCTATAAATTCAATGCAATTCCCATGAAAATTCCAATAATCTTCTTTGCTGAAATGGAAAGCCAATCCTCAAATGTATATGGAACAGAAGGGGACTCAGAATAGCTAAAGCAATCTTAAAGAAGAATAAAGCAGGAGGACTCACATTTCCTGATTTCAAAATAAAGCTAAAGTAATTAAAACAGTCTGGTACTGGTATAATAATAGACATACAGACTAATGAAATAGATTCTAAAGTCCAGAAATAAATCTATATATGTCTATGGTCAATTGATTTTCGACAAGGATGCTAAGTCCATTCAATGGGGAATGTAGAGTATCTTCAATAAACGGCGCTGGGAAAATTGGATTTCCATGTGCAGACGAATAAATCAGGATCCATGTCTCACATGATACACAAAAACCAATTCAAAATTAATCAAGCACCTAAATGTGAAAACTAAAACCATAAAATTCTCAGAAGAAAATGTAGGGGTGAAGCTGTGGGACCTAGTGTTTAATGACAGATTATCAGATATGATAACAAAAGCTCAAGCAGCAAAAGACAAAATAGATGGGACCTCACAAAAATTAAAAACTTTCGTACATCAAAGAACTTTATCAACAAAGTGAAAAGATAACCTACAGACTGCGAGAAAATTCCGGGAACAATTTATCAGATAATCCAAATCAAACCCACTGCTGCTGAGTTGCTTCCATCTCACAGCAACCCTACAGGACCGGGTACAACTGCCCCATGCTGTTTCCAAGGCTGTAATCTTTACGGGAGCAGGTTGCCACATCTTTCTCCCACAAAGCAGCTGGTGGGTTTGAACCACCAACCTTTCGGTTAGCAGCCAAGTGCTTAACCCCTGCGCCACCGGGGCTCCTTATTTATCAGATAAGGACCTAATATTCAAAATACATATAAAATTAGAACAACTTAACATCAAAAACACAAACAACCCAATTAAAAAAATGGGCAAAGGACTTGGACAGTTCACCAAATAGGATATTCAAATGGCCAACAAGCACATGAAAGATGTTCAATATCATTAGCCATCAGGGTGATGCAAATCAAAACCACAATAAGATATCACCTCACCCCACTCAGAATGGCAATGCTCAATAAAACAAAACAACAGGTGTCGGTGAGGTTACTGAGAAACTGGAACCCTCATCCATTGCTGGTGGGAATGTAAAATGGTGCAGCCACTGTGGAAAAGTTTGGCAGTTCCTCAAAAAAGTTGAACATAAAACTACCATATGACCCACCAATCCCAACGCTAGGTATATACCCAGAAGTGAACGTGAGAACAAAAAACAGAAACCTGTACACCAATGTTCACTGCAGCACTTTTCACAACAGCCAAAAGGTGGAAACAACTGAAATGTCCATCAACAGATGAGTGTACGTACAAAATGTGGTATATACATAATATGAAATACTATGCAGCCATAAAGAGAAATGAAGTTCTAAAGCATGCCACAAAATGGATGAGCCTTGAAAACATTATGCTGAGCAAACTGAGTCACAAAAGGACAAATACTGTATGATCTCACTTACATGAAATAAGCAAAAACACAGAAACCAGAGATTATTAATGGTTACCAGGTGTGGGAAAGAGGAAGCAGTGGGAGTTTTTGTTTGGGGGGTACTGAGTTTATGTTAACAGTGGTGTAATATTGTGGAAAAGGATAGTGATAATGGCGGCACAACATGAAAAATGTAACCAATGTCACCGAATTGTAAATGTGGAAGTTGTACAGGCAAATATAAAAAATTTAAAAAATAATGGCAGAAAACTTTCCAGATTTGATGGACATGAATCTACAAACCCAAGATGCTCAACAAACTCCAAGTAGGATTAACCCAAAGAGATCCACACTTAGACGCATTATAATCAAACTCTTGAAAACCAAAGATAGAGAATCCTGAAAGCAACAAGAACCAAAAACCTGTTGCGTTGAGTTGAGTCGATTCCAACTCATAGTGACCCTACAGGACAAGGTTTCCAAGGAGCAGCTGGTGGATTCGAACTGCTGACCTTTTGATTAGCAACCAAGCTCTTAACCACTGCACCAACAGTGCTCCAAAGAAACGAGAAAGAAGTGAATTATCAGGTACAAAGAATCCTCAGTTAAGATTAAATGCTGATTTCTCTTCAGAACTTTGGAAGCAAAAAGGCAGTAGAACACTATCTGAGATAATATGGGTGTTCACTCTACTATTCTTTCCTTACAAAGGTCACAGGAAAGAATTTACACAGAGAAACTATTTTTTCACCTAGTAAATTGCTGTTGTGTGCTGTCAATTCCAAACCATAGCGAACCTACCAAACTGGCAAAGCTCAAACCATGTGGTACCACGGTACTGGTGAGGATGTAGGTGAACAGGTACTACCCTACATGGCTGAGGAGTGCTATGTGGATCAAAACCTCTATGGAGGGAAATCCATTAGAAGCTATCAAAATTACAAAAGTGCATACTCATCCAGCCCTCCTGCCTCCTGCCCCTGGTAACTGGCTGGACAGCTGCATTTGGCCACGTGTGGACTGATGCACGTAGATGGTTTCTTATGCTAACACTGTCTGCATCAATAAAACTGAAAACACCTCCATGTCCATCAATAGAACTCTGGTTAAATAAATTAAGGTACGTCCTGACAATGGGTTACTATCCAATTATAAAAGACGAGGAAACCTGTACACCAATGTTCACTGCAGCACTTTTCACAACAGCCAAAAGGTGGAAACAACTGAAATGTCCATCAATAGATGAATGGACAAACAAAATGTGGTATATGCATACAATGGAAACCCTGGTGGTGTAGTGGTTAAGTGCTATGGCTGCTAACCAAAAGGCTTGCAGTTTGAATCCACCAAGCACTCCTTGGAAACTCTATGGGGCAGATCTACTCTGTCCTATAGGGTCGCTATGAGATGGAATCAACTCGGAATGGGATTTTTTTTGATGCACACGATGGGATATGACTCAGCCATAAAAGAGAAATGAAGTCTTGACACATGCTACAACATGGATGAATCCTGAAAACACTATGCTGGGTGCAACAGTCAGTTACAAAAGGACAAATATCATATAATCCCATTTACACAAAACAGGCAAATGTATAGAAACCAAAGCTTATTAGTGGTTGCCAGGGATGGGAGAGGGGGGCAAAGGGGAGTCACTGCTTAGGGGGCACCGAGTTTCTATTAATGGTGGTAAATCACTGAAAAACAATAGTGGTAATGGTGGTACAACAAGATGAATGCGATCAATGTCACTGAATTGTACCTGTAAAAACTGCTGAATTCGCAAACGCTTTGTTATGTATGTATTTTACCACAGTAAAAATTTAAATTAAAAAAAAAGACAACAAGAAAACACTTATGTATTGATAATGAACTACCACAAAGAAACATTCAGAGAAAAAAGCAAGAAATGCAGTGTGCTACTTTCATGTAAAAGCAAAGAGCTCTGTTTGTGTATTTGTCTGTATATGCACAGAACACCCGTGAATGGACACATCAGAACTAGTAACACTGGCTGCCTCTGGGGAGAGGATCTGGAGGCCAGCAGCAGGACAGAAGGGAAACTTTCCCATGTGTATCCTGTTGTTCCTTTTGCAACTCTAATACTCCCCAGCATGTTTTCTCCTTTGCAAAATGGGCAACTGAGGGCTTGAGTAAATGATGCCAAGATGAACCTGTAAGTTTCTTTTTTTTCTCCTTCTTTGCCTTCTCCCTTTTCACATACCTTTGTCAATGGCTTTGCTTTGCACACACCTTTGTTAATGACTCTGTTTTATGACTTAGAATCCCCCACAGGAAGATTAGAGCTCAGATGTCAAAGAGGTATATCTTTAGCATGATAAGGAAATGTCCAGTTTCTTATCTCTTTAGGATGATAAAGAGTCTCTTGTAATTATCTTGGAATGAACACCACCACTTCTAACCTTTGTAAAAATCATATATAAGCACTGATATAAAAATGCCTTTTGGGACTCCCTAAGGACAGCCTGCGTTGCTGTTGGGTCCCTGTTGGTGTACGCTTCCTGGATTAAAACTTTCTCTTTCTGACTTGGAGTGTTTTATTAGCTCGACTGTTCCAGGGCAAGGACCCTATTCAGGTAACACTTTTGAATTTTGTGCCATATGAATCTATTACACATTGAAAAGCTAAAATTAAAAAAAAGAAGAAGAAGAAGATTAAAAACAAAGCTTCCCTGTGGAAGCAGCAGCCTGGACTCTGAACTCCCGGAACTGCATTTTTTCTACCCTGCCCTGTGGTGCATCCTTGGCCACCCCTGCTTCACTGTGGTCCCCCCGGGAAAGGTCATGGCTGAATCACCTCTGTGTTCCCTAGAGCACCCAGCACCTCATGTGGTGCCATGTGGAAAGTCACTGCAGGTCTGCTCACTGTGCTAAGTGAGTATACTGGTGCAGCTGATCTCTTTTTCTGAAAGCTGTTTTGCAAAATGGACCAACGCTCAGGGCAGGAAATTCTGCTTCTTTAAGCATCAAAATTAGCCAGATAAGCTGGAAGAACTTCCAGAAGACAAGTTAACAGCACTGAAAAAAGAAAGGAATTTCAGTTAATGAATGAATGCTGATTTCAGATAATCTAAGGCCCCAAAACACACATATTAAAGAGGACGATTATTCCACATTTAGAATAATTGTTGCCATGGCACAGCAACACCCAGTGTGAAGGAAGACCAAATTACATTGATTGATTGTGATGGTCATCGTAAATAAACATGGACACTACATGAGGCCAGCACTCTTCACAATCGAACAGCAACAAATTATTAAAAATTTTCTTTCACAATGACAGCTAGTCTAGTTCTAACTCCCTCTTGACCTGGTCAAGAATGATTAACAAAGGGACTGAATCGACCACTGCTAAGATCGTGGGTAAAGAATCCATTTTAAAGCTAGAAACAACCCAGGAGCCCACCAGAACAGCCCTGTCATTTCGCCCTGTCATTTCACAGGATGAGCCGTTGCTTCCAGCCACACATGGGTACTTCCAGGCTGCATAGGCTGGAGTCCCCTCGCTTGGTTCCTGGCAGAAGAGCAGACTGCCAGATAGCACCGGGGCTCCCAGCCCTGCTCTTCACAGCTTACAGTCTAATCCCCAAAATGGAAGGTGTGATGAGTCTCTATTTCATTACTACTTCAAAAGCTTTTAATATAAATGACTCACGGGAGATGGCTCCACTGCAAACACAGAGTGCAGAAGGGAAGAATGGCAAAGAAGAGAGTCAAGAGGTGAGCGTCCCTTCTCCTTGGACACCAGGTCTGGGGGCCCCTGAGCTCTCCTGCTAGGCCAGCTGCCACTTTCACCAGCCCCTTCCAACAACTCCTCCCACCAGCAGGCCTTCCGCCCTGCAGCCCCTTTGTGCCCACCTGCTGCCAAGGGCCTCTTGTCCTCACGCCTTCCACCCTGGGCCCCTACCAGACCCCAAGACCCCTTCCACACTCGTGAAGGCAAAGGACTACACGCTGGGCTTGTGAACCTTCTAATCACCGTAGGCCTTTGTCACATCAGTGTATGAAAACCCACAGATAAATACTGGACCACAAAAATCACATCTACGTGGTACTCATTCCCAAATATTTTACTGAAGTCTAAAAAATGCTGGTTTTGTCCTTTTGTTTGTTTGTTTTTACTAACTTTCAAATTGTAAGGCCTGCTACAAGTTTTAAGTGCTCCATTTTATATCTGTGGTCTAACTAAGGAGCATTTTCCAGCTAACAGAACAGCTACCAATCATGATATGCTCTGAGATCACTCAATTCTTCCAAATGTTCACCATCACAACTGAGATGAAAACACACTTGTCTTCCTGACATTTCATAAGCAAAGGGACAGAAACCATAGAACTTCAGAGCTGGGTGAGATGGGGTTTTATTTTTGCAGACAAAGAAACTGAGGTTTAGAGAGATTATGCCACTTGATCCAAGTCACAAAGAGTCACAACAGTCAACACTCCCAGTTTCAACTCCGAGCCCTAGAACCTGCCCATGATAAAAATCAACTCTCAACAAAATACTCTGTTTTAACCTGTTTAAGAGCAGTGACACACTCGAATTTAAATATTCATTTATTATAATCAATTACAAAGTATTGTACCTTCTGTTTTCATAAGAAGTTTACTATAAAACTTATGAAAATTTTTTTCTGTTAAAGACTGTCATCTGGCAACCTCTGCCCTCTAGGCTATCTGTGTTTGAGGGGCACAGTGAATCCTCCAGTCTCTCAATCTAAATAAAGAATTGCCTGCTTGAGGAAGAATTCTAAAACTCATTAACAGACTGAGTCATAATTCTTACAATCAAACACCTTCAAGACCGCCACTGAGAGGGCTAACTATTAAGGCACTATCCCAACACAGAAAACCTCTACGAGAGACATTATGTCCCCACTGGTGTTCTACCTTCTGGGGGTTCCTTCTCAGCCTCCCTTACTGCTTTCTCCGCCTTTCTCAGATACCTGGATACTGGCATATCCTGGGCCTTGTCCAAGGCTGGCTTCCTCATCTACCCTTTCTCCTGAGGGCATCTCATCCAGCCTCCTATCGCTTCGCAGATGACTCACATATATGCATCTCAAGCCTGTACCTTTCTCCCAACCTCCGGATTCTATTTCCGCTTGGCACCTCCACTCAGATACCTAAGTGCACCTCAAATCCAACAAGGCCAAGACAGCACCCTTGATTTCCCCCTAAAAATCTGTTCCTCCCCCAGCCATGTCAGTTAATTGCACCACTAGCCACCCTGTTGCTCAAGCCCAAAATTTAGAAGATAGCCCACATATGATCCATCAGCTGGTTCTGACAGATTTACCTCCAAGTTAGACCCCAAACCCGAGCATCCATCATCACCCTGGCTACACCCCAACATCAATCATGTGGACAACAGTAATGGCCTCCCCATCTCTCAGCGTCCACTCCTCTGCCTCATTCTATCTTCCATATACATCTTTGTAAACCACAAATCACTTATGCTAGTACCCTGCTTAAAACACTCCAATGGTTTCCCATTACACTTAAAATCTAAACCTATTACCAGATTACAAACCCTACAAATCTGGCCTCTACCTACTTCTCCAGCCTTCTCCTACTGTACTTTCCCCCAGGCTCCAACCATGTGGTAAGGACTTCCTTCCATCCCTTAAACATGCCAAGCTCATGCCCTGTGTCTGGGTTACTGCACTTCCTGTTCTGCTTGGAAAGCTTTCCCCCAGATCTTTCAACACTGCTTCTATCTCACCTCTCAGAAAGACCTGTCACAACCAAGCTAAAGCCCTCCCCTCCACCACCACCCCAGTTCCCCTCTATCCCATTTATAATAATAGCAAACACATAAGCAGTTCTTATGACGTGCCAAGCCTGTTAAGTGCTTTAACCAACTTCATTTTCCACAGCACTTTCCACTGAAATTATTTATTCATCTCTGTGTCACTCGCTTTCCCTCACCCCAGAAGACAAGCTTGTTGAAAGCAGGGGCTCAGTCTTGTTCACTGCTGTGTCCCAGCACCCTGAACAATGTCTGACACATAAAAATAAAAAATAAAAAAAACCTGTTGTCAAGTCAATTACAACTCACAGCGACCTTATCGGACAGAGTAGAACTTTGGGGAAATGGTTTCCAAGGAGCGGCTGGTGGATTGGAATGCCGACCTTTTGGTTAGCAGCCGAGCTCTTAACCACTGTGCCACCAAAAGGAATTCAATAAATGTCTGTTGACTGACTGTGAATTTAAAAAAAAGGTAGGGGGTATTAAAAGAACTTCTTGGTAGGACTTTAGCCTACGAAAGGTCAGTAAAAAATTTCTCACCCACCCCAAAAGAACTATTAAACTGAACAAAATTGTCAAAAACAACCATTGCAGGGCTCAGGAAATTGACCAACGGCAAATAATAAATTGAGTATTATTCATGAAAAACTGCTGAACTCTGGGAAGAAACAGTGGAATCTGTGGCGTTCTTGCCTGGGGCTGCGCCTGTTCCCCCACCCCCAGTTCGGTCAAGGCACAGTGCTACCAGAGTGAGGCTAACTGTGAAACCAGCACCTTCACTGCCAGAGGGGGCAAACTTGATCTAGAGCAGAAGACGAAAACCCCTTGCCAAGCAGCACTGTCAGAAAAAGTAGCAAACTCAGAAAGAAAAAGAACAAGAAAATCCCACAACTCTGCAATCTAAGGTTGCAGTCCAAGTTGGGGCAAGGAGCAAGGCGCAGACCAAAAGACTAATTAGACATTTAACAAGAGATCTGGGGATGAGAAAGCTACAAAGGGACCTGATAAGCTTTCCACTCATGCCTGGCTGATGGGGATACACAGAAGCACAGGGGAGACCTGAGAAGGTCCTGTGCAAGCAAAGCTGAGGCCAACTCCTCAGCCCATACAAAGATCCATCGGCTGAGGGTGGAAGCCATATTGGCTTGAAGAGTTTAAGCAATACCTCTGACAAATCATTGGCTGACCACTAAGTTATGCAGATACAGCCGCTAGCCCTAGAAAGCCAGGCTAAAAATCAAATACAAGAATAAAAAAAAAAACTGAGAAGAGACATCAACGGCCATACAACATAGAAGAATAGATTCCACAGTTTAGTCCAAGCAAGTTACTTTTAAAAAGCAAAAAACGAAATAACAACAAAAATCCTCATGGGAAATTCACAGTTTTGGGGGCTTTTTAAACAACACAAACAAAATTACCAGAGCCAAAGAAGAAATCAAAAGTGAACTTAGAAAAACCTCTGAGAAAAATGAAAACACAACGTATGAAAACTTATGGTATGCAGCTAAAGCAGCATGTAGAGGGACACTTATAGTTGTAAAGGCCTATGTTAAAAAAGAAGAAAGATCTCAATAACCTCAGCTTCTACCTTAATAGTAGCGCCCTGGTTGCACAGTGGTTAAGAGCTCGGCTTGTTAACCAAAAAGGTCCGTAGTTGAAATTCACCAGCCGCTCCCTGGAAACTCTATGGAGTAGTTCCACTCTGTTCTATAGGGTCACTATGAGTCAGAATTGACTTGATGGCAATGGGTTTAGTTCAGGTTTTGGTCTACCTTAATAAGCTAAAAAAGAAAAGCAAACTACCCCCAAAGCTAGCAGAAATAAACAAGACTAGAATGGAAATAAATTGAAGAGAGAAGAGAAAAATCTATGAAACCAAAAAGTGGTTCACTGAAAAGATCAGTACAAGTAAGAAACCTTTAGCTAGACTGATCAAGAAAAAAACTAGAGTGACTCAAATTACTAAAATCAGAAATGAACCAGAGAACATTACTACTAACCTTACAGAAATAAAAAAGATACTATGAACAACTGTATGCAACAAATTAGATAACTCAGATGAAGTGGACAAAATCCTAGGACAGAAACTACCAAAACTGACTCAGAGTAAAAACTCTGAATAGCTCTATAACAGAGAGATTGAACTGTAATTTAAAACTTCCCAAAAAGAAAAGTCCAGCCCAGACGGCTATACTGGTGAATTATACCAAACACTTAAAGAAGAATTAACACCAGTATTTCACACATTCTTCCAAAAAAACAGAAGAGGGAAGACTTCCCAGCTCATTCCATGAGGCCAGTACTATCCTAATACCAAAACCTGATAAGGACATCATGGGGAAAAAAGCAAACTACAGACCACTACCATTTATGGATGTAAATGTAAAAATCCTGCAAATAAACTATGAGCAAACCAAGACCAGCAGCATATAAAAAAGATTATACACTATGACCGAGAGGGGTTTATACCAGGAATGCAAGGTTAGTCTGACACCTAAAAACCAAAGTAATAAATTCTATTAATAGGATAAAGGACAATACAACATAATCATCTCAATAGACCAGAAAAAGCATTTAACAAAATCAACACCCTTTCATGATAAAATACTCAGCAAACTAGGAAAAAAGGAAAGTTCCTCAACCTGATAAAGGCCATTTATTTAAAAACCCACATTTAACATCATACTTAGTATTGAAAGACTGGATAATTTCTCCCTAAGATCAAGATGTCTGTTCTCACCACTTTTATTCAACATTGTACTGGAGGTTCTACCAGGACAATTAGGCAAGAAAAAGAAATTAGAAGCATCCAGATTGGAAAGGAAGAAGTAGTAAAACTATCTCTTCGCAGATGACATGATCCTGTATAAAAAAGGTGCTAAGGAATCCATTAAAAACTATTAGAATTAATAAATGAATTAAAGAAGGTTGCAGGATACAAGATCAATATACAAAAATCGATTGTATTTCTATATACTAGCAATGAACAATTCAAAAGTAAAATTACGAAAACAATTCCATTTACAGCAATTGCATCCAAAAGAATAAAATATGAAGCACTGATTTGACAAAAGTAGTACAAGCCATGTATACTGAAAACCACAAAATACTGTTGAAAGAAATTAAGAGGATCTACATAAACTGAAAGATACCACATGTTCATGGACTGGAAGACTTCGAGATGCCAATACTCCCCAGATCAGTCTACAGATCAATGCAATTCTTTTCAAAATCCCAGCTGGCTTCTTTGCAGAAACTGACAAGCTGATTCTAAAATTCATATGGAAATGCAAGGGACCCAAAATAGACAAAAGATTCCTGACAAAGAAGAATAAAACTGAAAGACATTTCCCAATTTCAAAACTTACTACAAACCTACGGTAACCAAAACTGTGTGGTCCTGGCACAAAGACAGACAAACAGATCGATGAGACAGAATTGAGATTCCAGAAATAAACTCATACATTTATGGTCAAGTGATTTTTGCCAAGTATGCCAAGCAATTCCACAGGAAAAGAACAGCCTTTTAACAATGGTACTGGACAACGGGATACCCACATGCAAAAGAATAAAACTGGACCACTACCCCACACCACATTAAAAAATGAATGAAAAGGAATGGAATCAAAGACCTATATGTAAAAGCTAAAACTATAAAACTCTTAGAACACAGGAGTAAAGCTTCGAGACCTCAGATTAGGCAATGGTTTCTTAGATACAACACCAAAAACGGAAGCAACAAAACAGAAAACAGATAAATTGGACTTTGTCAAAATTTAAAACTTCTCTGCTTCAAAGAACTCTCATCAAAAGAGCGAAAAGGCAACACAAAGAATGGAAAAAAAAAATTGCAAACCATATATCTGATGTACAAACATATAAAGAACTCTTACAACTCAGCAATAAAACAACAACCCAATTTAAATACGGCCAAAGGACTGGAATAGATATTTCTCCAAATAGGATATACAAACGGTCAATGACACATGAAAGCATGCTCAACCACATTACTCATTAGCAAAATGGAAAGCACAATGAGATACCACCTCACACCCACTAGAGTGGTTATAATCAAGACAGATAATAAGAGTTGGTGAGGATACAGAGAAACTGGATTCCTCATACATTGCTGGTGGGAATGTAAAATGGTACAGCCACTCTGGAAACAGTTTGGCAATTTCTTAAAATGTTAAACACAGATCAAACATCTGACCCAGCTATTCCACTTCCTGGTATCCAGAAGAAATGA
The DNA here is from genome assembly GCA_030035585.1 of Dugong dugon. NCBI lineage: Eukaryota > Metazoa > Chordata > Mammalia > Sirenia > Dugongidae > Dugong > Dugong dugon. Next base: position 19,887,191 of record CM057481.1, on the reverse strand, counting down.
AAACATGCCACACAAAACTTGTATAAGGATGCTCATAGCAACATTGTTTTTAATAGCCAAAAAATGGAAACCACTCAAATGCCCATCAACTGATGAAAGGATATATACCAATATGCGGTATATCCATAGAATGGAATATTACTTGGCCATAAAAAGGAATGAAATACTGATACATGCTATGACATCAATGAATCTTGAAAACATCATGCTAAGTGAAAGAAGCCAGGCACAAAAGGCCACGTAATGTATGCTTCCATTTATACGAAATACCTAAAAAAGACAAATACATAGAGACAGAAAGCAGATTAGTGTTTGCCAGGGGCAGTGGGTACGAATGGGAAGTGACTGCAAATGGATACTATGTTTCTTTTGGGGCCATGAAAAAGTTTCCGAAATTAGATTACAGTAGTGGTTGCACCACTCTGTAGATCACATCCATGATAAAAAAAAAAAAAAAATACAAGCATCCATGGATACAGGAATTATTAAAGTTCAAGATTATTTTTTAAACTAAATTTAATCAAGCCTCTAGCTCAAACTGTCAGTCTACAGAAAATAAAAGGACAGAAAAATATAGTGATAAATTGTACAAATAACCTGGTTTCTTCAACAAATAAATAGCGAAGAAAAATGGAAAAAGAAACCTGTAGATCAAAAGGCACAAGGTTCCAAGTAAAACACTTCTTAGCCTAAAAGTATACAGACAACTGAACGAAACAAACAGCTATGTGCTATAGGGTTCCATTTATAGTAAGTTCAGGAACCGGTGAAAACTAATCAATGATGAGAAAAACTAGATTAGTGGTTATATTATCAACAAGGTACAGAATGGGAAAGGGCAAGGGGAACGCTCTGTGATGCCGGAAACATTCTATATTTTGGTGTGGGTGGTAGATACATGTTAAAGTGCTCGGCTACTAACCAAAAGGTCAGCGGGTTCGAGAACACCAGCTGCTCCGTGGAAGAAAGATGTGGCAGTCGGCCATAAAGGTTTACAGCCTTGGAAACCCTATGGGGCAAGTTATTCTGTCCTATAGGGTCGCTATGAGTCAGAATCAACTCAACAGCAGTGGGTTGTTTTTTTTGTTTGTTTGTTTGTTTGTTTTTTTGGTGGGGGTGTTGGTAGATACATGAGTGTATTATGTTTCACACTTAAATGTATTTTAAGTATTTTACTGTATTGAGCCCTGGTGGTGCAGTGGTTAAGAGCTACGGCTGCTAACCAAAAGATCAGTAGTTTGAATCCACCAGCCGCTCCTTGGAAACTCTATGGGGCAGTTCTACTCTGTCCTATAGGGTCACTATGAGTGGGAATTGACTCAACGGCAACAGGTTTGTACTGTATGTACGTTATATATATATCTATATATATATATATATATATCAATAAAAAATATAGCAATCAAATGCAATCACTGGATTCTACAAAATAATATTTATGAGACAACTGGGGAAATGTGAGCACCAGCTGGAATCTTAATGACATTAAGGATTTACTATTGTAGGTGGCACAAATGGTTTGTGCTCGACTGCAAACCTAAAGGTTGACGGTTCAAACCCACTCAGCCATACCATGAAAACAACAACCTGGAGATCTGCTTCTATAAAGATTACAGCCAAGAAAACCCTATGGCACAGTTCTACTCTGTAACACATGGGGTCACCATGCATCGGAATCAACTTGACAGCAACTAACAACAACAGCAATTTATGTGAAATAATGTTTTTGATGTTGTATTTTAAAAATCAGAATCTTTTCTTTTAGAGATAAACTGTCAAGCAGATTCCGACTCATAGTGACCCTATAGGACAGAGTAGAACTGCCCCATAAGGTTTCCAAGGCTATAAATCTTTATGGAAGCAGACTGCCAGATCTTTCTCCTGCAGTGCAGCTGGTGGGCTCAAACCGCCAACCTTTCAGTTAGCAGCTGAGTGCTTTAAGCACTGCGGCACCAGTGCTCCCTGTTACCATCATAAGTATTAATAAACAAAGAAATTCTTTAAAATGTGCAAAGCCCTTATTAAGAAAATGTTCTGCACCCTAATTTTGTGAGTGGCATCTGGGGTCTTGAAAGCTTGCAAGTGGCCATCTAAGATGCATCAACTGGTCCCAACCACCTGGAGTAAAGGAGAATGAAGAACACCAAAGACACAAGGAAAGTATCAGCCCAAGAGACAGAAAGGGCCACATAAACCAGAGACTTCATCAGCCTGAGACCAGAAGAACTAGATGGTGCCTGGCTACCACCAAAGACCACCCTGACAGGGAACACAACAGAGAGTCCCGGATGGAGCAGGAGAAACGTGGGCTGCAGAACTCAAATTCTAGTAAGAAGACCAGACTTAATGGTTTGACTGAGACTGGAGGAACCCAGGAAAGCATGGCCCCTGGATTCTCTTTCAGCCCAGAACTAAAACAATTTCCAAGACCAACTCTTCAGACAGGGATTACACTGGACTGTGGGACATAAAGTGATACTCGGGAGGAGTGTGCCTCTTAGCTCAAGTAGATACAAGAGACTAAATGGGCAGCTTCTGTCCAGAGGTGAGATGGGAAGGCAGAGAGGGTTAGAAGCTGGGTGAATGGACATGGGGAATCGGGGTGGAAAGGAGGAGTGTGCTATCACACTATGGGGAGAGTGATCAGAGTCACATAACAATGTGTGTATAAATTTTTGTATGGGAAAAAATTTAAAAAAAAAAAAGTGCAAAGCCTTTTAAGAATTTGCCCCCTTACAAAATCAAGTAAGAACGAGTACATAGAAGAGGGTGGGAATGGGAAGGTGGGGCTCAGAGGGGTTCAGCTGTGTAAAAAATAAAGGGACCAGAAATAAACCCATACATCTATGATCAACTGATTTTCAACAAGGGTGCTAAATGTATTCACTGGGGAAAGATTAGTCTCTTCAACAAATGGTGCTGGAACAACTGGATTGCCACATGCAAAAGAACAAAGTTAAATCCATACCTCACACCACATACAAAAATTAAATGGATGAACAACCACACTGTAAGAACGAAAACCACAAAACTCTTAGAACAAAACATAGGGATAATGCTTTAGGACTTAGTTTTCAACAAGAGATTTTTAGATATGACACCAAAAATAAAAGCAACAAAAGACACATTAGATAAATTGGACTTCATCAAAGTTAAAAGCTTTTGTGCATCAAAGGACTTTATCAACAAAGAGAAGAGACAACTTACAGAATGTGAAAAAATACTTGGGAACCATATATCTGTAAGGGTTTCATATCCAAAATACATGAAGAACTCCTACAACTCAGTAACAAAAAGACAAACAACCCAATCAAAACACTGGCAAAAACAAAAAACAAAAAATGGGCAAAGGACTTAAAAAGACTTCTCACCGAAGAGAACACGCAAATGGCCAAGAAGCATATGAGAAGATGTGCAAAGTCATTAGGGAGATGCATATAAAAACCAAAATGAGATACCACTGCACACTCTAAGATGGCTATTATCAGAAAAACTGAAAACAATAGATGTTGGTGAGGATGTGGAGAAACTGGAACCCTCATCTATTGTTGGTGGGTTTAGTGAAATGGTGTAACTGCTGCTGGTCTGGCAGTTCTCAAAAAGTTAAACACAGAATTATCATATGACCTAGCAATTCCACTTGTGGGTATATATACAGAAGATGTGAAAGCAAGAACTCAGACAATATTTACTCCATCATTATTCACAACAGCCAAAAAATGGAAACAACCCAAGCATCCATCAAAGATGAAATGATAAAAAAAAAAACGTGGCATATGTGGTATATATATGCAATGGAGTATTATTCAGCCATAAAGAGAAACTAAGTTCTGATTCATGCTACAACATGAATGAACCTTTACATCTTTGTGCTGTGTGTAATAAGTTAGACATAAAAGGACATTGTGTGATCCCACCTGTATGAAAGAATAGGCAAATGCATAGAGACCAAAATTTATTAGTGATTGCCAGGGGTGGGTGGGAGGTGGAAATGAACTTACTGAGTTTCTCTTAAGGGTAATGAAAAAAACTGGAAATGGACAGCGGTGATGCTTGCACAACACGGTGAATGTAATTAATGTCGCTGGATTGTACAAGTGAAAACGACTGAAACAGCAAATGTTTAAATATATATTTTTTACCACAATAAAATAAAGAGATATATATATATGTATATATATATATATATATGAAAACAGGAGGGAAACAAAAATTTGTCTAGAAGACTATATAGTAGAGTGATGTTTAGAAAAGGGATGAAATGTATCATGTACATTATGGTAAACCTTGAGACAAGTAGCAGAATATCTGACCACTCGAAACAATGCTATTAAAAACAAACATTTGGTGCGTATATTTCCATCCTAATTTAAAAAAAAAAAAAAGAAATTGAAATAAGAAAACAAACAATACAATGCTATAAGCCAAGAGCAGGCTCTGAACTCCCTAGATGCCAATGCAAAAAGGGAAACATCACTGACATGGTTCAGAGGGTACTTTAGACAAAATCAAATCGGTGGCACAGGAGAGACACAGTCATTCCAGGCCCTGGACCCAAAGGAAATTTCTCATTGACCTCATAGGCTTCCCTGGGGGCTTCTCACAGGACCTCAGGGCAGGCTGATGGAGCCATGCAAAGTGGAAAAAGGCCTGACTTATGCCACTTTCTAAAGATCAAGCTTTATCCAAAGACGAAACATTGAGGATCGGGAACAGGTGCACTAAAGCACCTTCTGGGACTTTCCAGTTCCAAGGATGTTCTTTCTCCTAGCTGAGCTCGGGATAGCTTTTGGGAGGTGGAGAATTCAAGTTTATCCTCCCTGACACAAATAAAATGCAACATTCTCTGTTGCCTGCTAAAGGCAGGTCTTGATATGTCTAACAGTCACTGTCACCGGGGTTGACAAATGCAAATGAACATCAAACCCAACAAGGGCTCAGGTCCAAAAGAAAGAACTCAACCACTCCATGGAGATGACACAGCAAGAACGTGGCCTCACAGAGGGAGGAAGAGCTGGGCAGTCCAGCTTGGGGCAGATCATGGGAATAGGAAGCTACTAGGGTGCTGAAGAGTAGAGACCATGACTGGCAGACCCTCTGTGTGACAGCATAGTCTTCTAAGAGGCAACCCAAGCCCACTGGCAAATCTAGCAAGCTGGGTTGGACAAGGTTGGACAAGGCGACTCACAGAAGAAAGTTAATGGGAAACATAAAAATAAATTAGATGTTATGTTTTAAAAAGTGTTACAGAATAGCTATTTACAAAGAAAGATGTTGACAATATAAAGTAAAAAATGGATACACAGCAGTACGATCCCATTACCCGGACAGAAAAAGAGCAAGAGTGAGCAAAAGAAGAACCTGAGAGGGTACCCACCAAACATTACCAGTGGTTACCACTGGGATTACAATTTAAACTTTTGTGGGTTTTTTTGTGCTTGTCTGTTAATTTTTCTTCAACATGGATGATTTGTATTTAATTTAAAAAAAACTAAACCATCAGAAAACTTAGAAATATGCAGGGGAAAAAATGGAAATAGCACTATAATTGAGACAGTCATTTAATTATGACATTACCTAAAAGTAAAAAGAAAACTGGCTAAAGACAAAAGCCAAGTATGTACTTGGCAAAACTGTATTACAAAAACTGACCATGCTGATGGCATTTGGCGTGAAACCTGCTGTAAGCACCTGCCTCCTGCTCCAGATTCAGGTGCATTTGTTTCCCTTAAAGTGCGGTAGGCCAGCAGCAGCCAGCATCACCTGGGAACTTGTTTGAAATTCAAATTCCCTGGGCCTGCCCCAGACCAACAGAACCAGCAACTCTGAAAACAGCCCTACAGATGGTTTCCACTCACACTAAAGTTTGAGAAACGCTGATATGGAGGAATGATGTCTTCTTTAGGTGAACAACAGCTTGTCTAGTTAGGAAAGAGCTCTGGTGCCACAGTGGTTAAAGCAGTCACTTGTAACTGAAAGGTTGGTGGTTCAAATCCACCGGCCATTCTGAAGGAGAAAGATGTGGCAGTTTGCTTCTGTGAAGATTACAGCCTTGGAAACCTCATGGGGCAGTTCTGCTCTGTCCCATGGGGTTGCTATGAGTTGTAATCAACTCGATCAACAGTAGCAGGCTGTCTAGTTAGGAAAATATATTTTCTGCTCAAAACCCATTCTGTTATTTTAATCCACACTCCTGAACAAACACTAATCTATTCAACTGTGGAAGGATAAACTGGAAGATGTTAAAATTTTTTAAATTAGGTAGAATTCTGGAACGGCTCATTTTGAGATAACGTATCAACAACTGCAGTGAAATAAACTGGAATAAAATCAAGGCTAGTTTGTAAAACTGACATAATGAATCAATGTATTTGGAACTTCAATATTTAGATGATTTGAAAAGACTCTAAAGTTGGGGAATGCCACAAATACAACTATTACAAAGGCCATATTTGCATGAACTAATTATTATTTTAGTATCCCCGGGTTCTGATTGAAATTAACATGTTTAAAATAGAAAACGGTCAATAAAATTTTTACTTCTACTTTTATCTAAGGAGCTATAACAGTTACCACAACTTGAAATTTAAGATTAGTGCTGTATTTGAGACATAAAAGACTACTGGAATACCAGATGCTCTTTCACATTCGTAACTGTGGTTTTAAAAATAATTTACAATTGAAATACCATTTCCTCTGATTACGTGGGATTACACATTCAGCTCAGGAATGAAGATCTCAGTGGTTAGCACACACCTTGCATACTTGATGCATTCAAAAAAATGCTGAATATCAAATAGACCAGTGTTTTCCAAACATTTCTGATCATGAACCTCTAAGAAGAAAAACAATTCGAGTATAAAACAAAAAACAAACAAACAAAAAAAACCCGTTACCGTCAAGTCAATTCCAACTCACAGCAACCCTATAGGATAAAACAGAACTGCCCCATAGGGTTTCCAAGGAGTGGCCAGTGGATTGGAACTGCCAACCTTTTGGTTAGCAGCCAAGCTCTTAAACACTGAGCCACCAGGGCTCCAATTCGAGTATACACCCCCAATATATATATGTTTATATATATTAAACACATATACTATGTGATAATATATTAAAAAACCAAAACCAAACCCGCTGCCGTCAAGTTGATTCCAACTCATAACGACCCTATTGGACAGAGCAGAACTGCGCCATAGCGTTTCCAAGGAGTGGCTGGTGGATTCAAACTGTCAATCTTTTGGTTAGCAGTTGTAGCTCTCAACCATTGTGCCACCAGGGCCCTGTGTGATAATATATAGTAAACACTGTAATAAAATACATAATAAAAATGAAATAAGACTGAAATAAACAAAGATCATCTTAGTATTCTATCTCTGAGACCCACTGGCAAAGCCCAAGTGTGGCCCAGCAATCCTGAGTGCCACGCCCAGGCCAAGCACTCTCGGGCAGTGCCTCAAGTGGACAGTCAAACGCAGGAGCCAAATCACCATTTCCTTCCTGCTGAGTTCCACCATCTGACTCAAGTCTATTCGCTGGCTTCCTCTCAACCCCTACCACCTTCTTCTGCTACCCTTTACCTGCCAATGGAGCAACAGAGGAAGATTGGAAAGCCGGCAGGTATAAGAATGGTTATAAAAGCACGGACTACGTTATCAGACAAACCTGGGTTGGTGCCCAGGTTCTCTTACTTACGATGTAACCCAGGGCCAGTCAATGTCTCTAAAACTCATCTGTAAAGGGGATGATAACAGCATCATCTCACCTGGTTACTGTAAAACCCCAACTGTAAAAGTGGCATGGTGGCAGCATCAGATCTCCTCCTCTAACTTCACAGGAGGGAGGAGAATTATCATCAGCATTAATAGCCCAAGGCTGATTCCTCTGAGGTGGTGGTCAGACACACCTCTACCCTCCAACCTTTTTACCAACTGTGACACAACCATCCCTCCCACGGCACTCTCTACTTCTCTGCTGGGTTCAAGAACTCCTTGCAATGGCCCCACAGAACTCACGGATCACACTCACAGTTATGGGGTTCATTAGGGAAGTCAACAGGTTACAATTCAGGATCAGAAACGACTCCGAATACAGCTCTTTGATCATGACAGGTTCTCAGTCGTGCCTACAGGCAGGCCTCTCTGGCTTTCCGCCTGGCCTCTGTCCTGCCTGGGCAAGTGTTACAACGCTCTTTAGCTCCACCAATAAGAGCCCGGAGGCAACCTGACTCTGCCAGTAAGCCTTAGTCCGAAGGCACTCAGCTCTCTCTTGCTCTGTGGGTCTGGGAACCTAGCTCCGCTAATAAGTGTTTGGAGGCACCCCACTGTGCCAGTAAGCCTTGGCCCTGAAGGTGCTCAGCTCTCTCTCGCTCCATTTCTCTGCCACTGCTTCTAACCATTTCCGTAGTTACAGCTCTTTCTCTGCCTCCTGGGTCTAGAAGGTTCTCAGTGCAGGGACCCCACGTTCAAAAGATGTGCTTGAGTCCCAGCTCTTCTTCTTGATGGTAGTGAGGTCCCCTCTTCCTGCCTCTAGAATGGTTCATTTTAAGCCTAGCAGGATGACAAAACGGATCAATCCCCTCGTTAGGGTTCCATACAAACTTATTTGCATAATCCCACCCAACCATTGTGTGGGAGTCACAAAGACTATGGCTAGAAGGGCCATATTAAGTAATTCACTGCGGTGCAGTCATTATGAGAATTAATTGAGATAAACTAATAGCAGAGCACCTAGCCCAGTACCGAGACAGCACAAGCACTCAACAAACATTACCCAGAATTATCACTTTAGGTAGCAAAAGAAGTCACCTGAACCTTGTTTCATCGCCAATTCAGGAAGGTAGCAAGTTAGAGTGGAAGTAGAAGTAGCACAGGTGGTGGAGTTAGGCCTACCTGGTATGAAGCTCTGATCCACCCTAGAGCCCAGTTTGAGAGTAGTCCTCTTAACCATTCAATAGGAATGATGACACAAACCATATATGAAGTGCCTGTCTGAGCCAGTAAAACCAACACTTGTGGCCAGCAAATGGCCATCAATGGTGAGGGTGAGCAAACAGCACACGAACACAGGGTCACTGGACCATATTCATGTGCATGGTTAGATACCGGGAGAATGAGCACCCCTAAAGTCTATCACTGGTAATATGCATGTGTACAGAGGTCCTTGCCCAAGTGAACACTTTACTTGCTCATACGTGACTGCAGGCAAATCACAATCTTTATGCTTCAAACTAGGAGGAGACTCTTTACCCACCTCAGGACAGAAAACTAAGCCATACAATGAGGCAGGGGAGTCCTAACCCAGTGATTATAAAGTACACTGAGGGCTCTAGAGGGTGTGGTTTTTGCTACAATAGCAAGAGAAAAAAAGAGAGCACTCATAAATACTGGATCAGTTCATAAATGAGAACTATTTCAATTTATGACCAAAACAATGGATATGGAGGTATTTACATTTACAGTGTTTTAACATCATGTGCCCAAGTGGGAATTCTGCAAACGTGTAAAGCACCTAAAACCTAAACAATATAAACATAAATTAAAAGATACAGGTCTTTGATTAGGCATCACTCAGAACACCTAAAATATACAGATCACTAGTTGGACACCCTTGAACCTGACCGCCTTATAAAAAGCTTCGATCCTTGGCATGATACCTGAGATAGCAGCAAATCAATAAGGACGCTGCATAACCAGACTCTGCAAAACGTTTGGTCAGATAAAAGAAACACACACAAAGCTAACATCATTTTAAAAGCCTCTTCTATTTTTTCTTCACAAAAATAATTACTAACCCCCAGAAAGTGTAATCACTCAGCTGACTGCCACCCTAGAAGGTGGGGCAGTAAGTAGCCAGAACGAGGGGAGACTCCTGCCAGAGCCCCCCAACAGGCTCACTACTCTCTTCACCCAACATTTCCATCTTATACAACTTTCTGCGATTCAGAGTCTAGATCCAGGACTCCCTGCAACCAACGTTATCGTGACATTACAATCCCGTCTGATACACCGAGGTCATAAACCCACCGAGAAGTAAACAGAGGCAAAATCAGTGAGCAAACTTTGGGTTTATGCAAAATACAGAACACTGGAAACCAAGCAAAACCCCGCAAAGAAGCTACGTGTTGCCTCTCAATCGGCCTTTCGAAAACAAGCAGGAGACTGGACCGCATGCTCTCCCCCGCACTCTGGAAGATCCGGAGAGCCTCAAGGCAGATTCTAGAACCGAAGGCTCCGCGGGGAGACGTGGTCAGGAGACGCTACGGCGCTGACCCTCTCCCAGCAGGAGTCACCTGGGGCCAGGGTGAGTGGGACTGCGAGGCTCAGCCAGGGCGGGGGGGGCAGCCGGGATGGGGGGGGCAGCCGGGATGGGGGTAGGGGCGCGGCGGCCCTGTCCCCTCTCCGGACTGCAGTCTCCGGGCCTGGCCCGCGCGACTGCTGGACAGCGCCCATGCCCGAGCGCCCAGTCCATGGCGGCCCCCAGCCCCGACCTCCAGAGTCCGCGCGGCGGGAGGCCCGAACCCGGCTCGCAGGCGGGCGCCGTGGGAACGCGCGCGGAGGTACCTGTGGTAGCGGCGGCGGCGGCGGCGGCGGAGGGGTCGCAGCGCGGCGTGCGCGCTCCCGGCCCGCTGTCCGGTGCGTGGCGCCCGCCTTCTCTCTCCCGGCCGCCCTGCGCCCGTGCAGCTCCCGCCCCTTCACCTCTCACCTCCTACCTTTCCCCTCCCGCCAGGGCCGCCCTGCGCACGTGCTCCCAGCGGCGTGCGCATGCGTTTTCCGATCTCCGCCCCGCCCCGCCTGCGGCTCCTGCTCGCCCCCTGGCGGACCTCGGCCGTTTACCTCCAGGGAAGCACAGGTGGTTGTCGGTTGTCTGGCTGGTGGTGAAGTTTGGATATGGCCCAGAGGACAAGAGAGCTTTTGACAACATATTCGGGAGAATTATCAAAAACATGCACAGTATGCTCATACACTCTTTCTAGTAACAGCAAAAATTAGAAGCGGCCGAGATAAACAAATGCGGTGGGGTCAAAAGAATTATGTCCATAAACAGATTCCCTACAGTCTTTAAAAAGGATGTTTTATTCATGTTGGAAGATATTCTTGAAAGAAAGCTCGTAACAAGCTGTACACTATCACATTTTTGCTAAAAACGTGCGAGGAAAAGGGTCTTGGATGATACACATTGGTATGTCGTCGATGGTTATCTCTGGGTGGGGGGAGTATGGGTGTTTGGTTCTTTTTCCACTTGTTGATTGGCATTCAGCTGTTTTCTACATGGTCTGTGTATTTGTTGTTATAGCAATAACTATGTCCATTGTTTACTGTTAGATGCAGAGCTGAGTACTTTGCATGCCTTCTCTCACTCGACTCCTGAAAAACCCGCGGCCCATTGCATTTGTCTGTGGTCTTGCCGAGCGAGGCTACCTTGCTCACACCAGCCTTTGCCCTCCTGGAACCCAGGTCTCCAAGTGTAAGGGGTTACCCTGCCCCACCCTGCAGCCCTGGGCACACTGGGCCACCCACTTCACCCCCACCCACCCTGGGGCTACAAGGATAAAAGCAGACCCTGTTCCTGCTGTCAAAAGCGCCAGTGTTGGGGTTGCAAAAAGTGCAGCTATATAGCCACAATGCAAGGAGGCAACCGGGGGTGACCCTTCTGGCCATCCATCCCTCTCTCCCCTCCTAGGCCCTCTTTAAACAATCATGCCCTCTTCCTCAACCCCCTTCCCACCGGACTCCAGACTATGCCTCCAAGGTTGTCAAGACCTTGCCTCCCTCTCTCCCTCCCTACACACCACACTGTTGTCACAGTGAAACTATGAGGACAATCAGCTTTGATCCAAAGTGACTTTTAGGATTATGCCATGCACCCAGGGTTGGCTCTTGTCTTAAGATGGGGATTTTATTCTATAAAGGAAGAATTCTTTTTATTTACGAATTATTTTTAAATTAGAGAGAGAGCAACAGAGAGCAGTATGGGAGAGCCTTACCTACACCCTTTACCCATCCCTATGTCACTCTCTCCATGTCTGATCTCTAATCATCTGTCCCCTCAGAAAACTCAGGCATGAAAGATTAAACCTACCATGACCTTGCATGACCAATTCCCACCCCCTTTTCTTTTACTGCCACATTCCTGAAAAGAATGTGGTTCCAAACTTACCTCAGAGCAGAATCACTTTGGGATTATTTAAATCAGAGTGCCCCTAGGCCCAACCCCAAGCCTGCTGGGCCAAAGTCGTCCCTCCAGGGACAGCCAGGAATCTTTTAACAACCCTCAAGAGGGGTACTTAGCCAGATAAACTGGCTTTTAGGATCAGTCATCACTCCCCTTACTCACTGCCCCTTCCCCACCAAAGCTGCATTTGCAGGGGGACTGACCCTCAGCGGGATCTGGATACTTTCCTCCAAAATCGAGAGACTCCAAACCTGACAAGCACTTAGCTAAGTACCTCTGTGCCTTGGAGCACGGTGGAGAATCCTCGGCTGCACAAGTAGCCCCTCCAAAGGCCCTATGGAGCCTCTGTGGGAGGTGAGGCTCAGTGGGCCCCTAGTCAGTCTGCTGCAAAATGCCCCCACCGGCCCACAGGACTGAATGAAGAGGCTAAGATTTTAGGGCTTCTATCCTCAACATTTTATTATGAAAAACATACAGAAAAATTGAAAGACTCATCCAGTGAACATCCATATACCGTAGATTCTTCAACTGTTAATGTTTTACTTTACCTCGTCTATCTAAAAATCTGTTCCTCTATCCATGCACCTACCATCCGTCAGTTTGTCCTACTGTCATGGCTTGTGTTTGCTGTGAAGGTAGAAGCTATGCTACCAGTATCTCAAATACCAGCAGGGTCACCAATAGCAGACAGGTATTCCAGACTAAGACTAGGAAGAAATGTCTGGTGATTTCCTTCTGAAAATTAGCCCATGAAAACCCTATGGATCACACTGCTGGAAGATGAGCCACTAGGTTGGAAAACACTCAAAATACACAGGGGCCACAGATGGTACAGGACCAGACAACATTTCATTTGCTTGTGCATGGGGTTGCCATGAGTTGGAGCTGACTCAACGGCACCTAACAAGGACAATCCATCCATCAATCCATTTTATTTTTGATGCATTCCCAGACAAGTTGTAGATACCTAATTTTAGTTGTGACATATAATAAATTCATGCAGAACAGCTCCTTCTAGTCATGCCCAAAAACCCACTGCCATCAAGGCAATTTCTTACAGCAACTGTCTTAGTTATCTAGTGCTGCTATAACAGAAATACTACAAGTAGATGGCTTCAACAAACAGAAGTTTATTCTCTCACAGTCTAGTAGGCTAGAACTCCAAATTTAGGACGTCAGCCAGAGGAATGCTTTCTCTCTCTGTCGGCTCTAGGGTAGGGTCCTTGTCATCAATCTTTCCCTGGTCGAGGAGCTTCTCAGCACAGGGACCCTGGGTCCAAAGCATGCGCTATGCTCCTGGTGCTTCTTTCTTGGTGGTGTGAAGTCCCCATGTCTCTCTGCTCACGTCTCTCTTTTATATCTCAAAAGAGATTGGTTTAAGAGGAAACCTAAACTTATAGATTGAGTCCTGCCCCATTAACATAACTACCGCTAATCCCATCTCATTAACATCATAGAGGTAGGATTTACAACACATAGGAAAATCACATCAGATGACAAATTAGTGGACAATCAAACAATACTGGGAATCATGACCTAGCCAAGTAGACAAATATTTTTTGGGGACACAATTCAATCCATGACAGCAACCCTATAGGACAGACTCCAACTGCCCCAGAGGGTTTCCAAGGAGAGGCTGGTGGATTTGAACTGCCAACCTTTTGGTTAGCAGCCGAACTCTTCACCAGTGTGCCACCAGGGCTCCTTCTAGTCCTAACTAGCCAAAATTCAACCTTACTTCAGATTGCTCCCTAGAAATGGTAAATTCAGAAATTTAGAAAAACTAAATGGAGTTTAGAGATCACCAAGAAGTGATAAAAATCTCCACTATTTGAGCTTCCACCCTGGACCAGTTTCTCAAACCTGATCTCAATGAATCCTAATAACAATCTTGAAAAACAGGGGTTGAATATACTTTAAAGATAAACATTCCTCTAGACGGGAGGAGATGTGCCCAAAGTCCCTCTGAGATCTGAGCAGGGAGCCCTGAGTCTGGGATCCAGGACTCCAGGCTCCAGCCACTGCCCAGCTGCCTCAGCCTGCCATGACACAGAGAAGGGTGTTTCGTAATGATACAGGTCTACTGTCCTTGCAGTTGTTTGCACTAAGGGTTGTGCTCACTATGAGTTCGGCGTTACTGATAGCAGTTGACAATGTAGTAAGGCCGAAAGGGCTGCTTTGGAGCCAGGCTCCTCGAATTGGAATCCTGGTTCTGACACGCAGCAGTAGTTTGTAGCCTGGGGAATTTACTTCATGGAACCTCAATTTCCTCAACTCCAAGATGCAACCAAGAACACCAACTCTCATGTGTTTCTAGGGGGAAAAAATCCCTCAAAACTGCATTGGTAGTCTTTCAATGCATTTGTTGCTTATCAAGTCCCTACCATGTGTTAGAGATCAGAGACACAGTAAGTTAATTCCCTGCACTAGAGAAGCTAACTGTCTTAATACAGTCCTGTAAACAAAACTTCACAGGCAATATGACAAGGATTATGGTAAGGTTATAATAATAAGCAATAATAATGACCAATTATAGATTGTTGGGTCCTTGCCAGAGATGGGCTTTACAATATTATCTCGTATAATCCCCATTATGGTCTTAACGAGGCAGGTAAGATAAACCCAATTTAATGAATGTCAAAACTGAAGCATGCAGTGCTTTAACAACTTCCCTAAGGTCACACAGCAGCTAAATGGCAGAGGCACCATCAAATGTTGATCTGCCAGCTCTTTCTGCCATCTTTCCATGCTGCCATAATGGAATGTCCTGGCCAACACTCTCAAGAGAATCACAATGCCAAGAAGAGAGGCAAACACCAGGTTCTTATTCTTATTAGGCCATCTCCAAAGTCATTGTTTGGTTTCTGTGATGATGAAGCAGGGCTACATTGGCAAATTTGAAATCACTGATGATCACAGAGCTGGGAAAGTTGTTGTGAACCTCACAGGCAGGTTAAACAAGTGTGCAGTGATGAACCCCAGGTTTGATGTGCAACTCAAAGACCTAGAGAACTGGCAGAATAACCTGCCTTCACCCCCATCTGTTTGCTTTCATTGTACTAACAACCTCTGCTGGCATCATGGGCCAGAAGGAAGCAAGATGAAAATACACAGGGAAAATCGTGGGATTCTTTTACCAGAGATGTAATATGTACATACCAATAAATGCCTCAAATGGGGGAAAATGTTGATCTGCCAATTCCAAAGCCCCTGAATTTTCCAAGTGCTATAGGGAGCAGGGAGTCAGTTGGCAGGAAGCCAAAGAGTAGGAATCACGAAGAGGATGCCATTTGAATAGGGCCTTGCACAGTGAGTAAGAATTTGTCAGATAGGAGAGGGGAGGGAACAATAACAACAGTAGCAGCTACTGCTTAAATAGCACACACCATGCACCAGGCCTTTTGGTGTTGTCACTTATTTGATCCTGACAACAACCTATAAACCTCATGAAATAGGCTATATTATCTTCCCATTTTGGAGATAGGGAAACTGAGGCCTACAGAGGTTAAGTAATTTGAGTAAGGTCACATTAGTCAATTATTTCATGGTTCCCTTCCCTATTAATAGATCAAGCACATACACCTCAGCTCCATTGTCAGCCTTGGCCGCATGTCTTGCTTTGGCCAATGGAGTATGAGCAAATATGACCTACACCAAGTCTGACCGAAGCTTTAAGGGTCATTGCTTCTGCGAATGAACCTCTTACTCTTTCCTTTGACCTTCCCACCAGGGTCCCGGATGAGAAGCCATGTGAAGCTGAACTGTAGCAAGTGACCCACCCATTTTGTGGTGGTTGTTGTGTGTTAAGTTGATTACGACTCATAGTAATGCCATAAGACAGAGAAGAACTGTCCCATAGGGTTTCTTAGGCTGTAATATTTACAGGAGCAGATTGCCAGGTCTTTTCTCCCACAAAGTGGCTGGTGGGTTCAAACCATCGACCTTATGGTTAGTAGTCAAGCACTTAACGATTGTGCCACCAGGCTCCTTAAAGGACTGACAGCCCCCAATATATAATCTGAATGAAGAATATGTTTGTTGTTTTAAGCTGCTGGAATTTGGGGACTGTCTGTTACTATAGCAGAGCTGCCATAGTAGGTAACATTTTAGCTGGTAAATGGTGACGTCAGGATCCTAACCTTGATGAGTGTAACTGAAATAGCATAAAATTCACCGGTTTAAGTGTGCAATTGAGTGATTTTAGTTAAGTGTATAGTGCAACCATCATCTCAATCTAATTTTAGGACATTTTCATCACCCCAAAATGAAACTTAGTATGGTCACTTCCCATTCTCACCTCCACGTACTAACCTATTATCTGTCCCCATAGATTTTGCTTTTTCTGAACATTTCATATCAATGAAATCATACAATATATAATTTTTTGAGGTTTACTCATGTTTTATTATGTCTCCGTGATCCATTCCTTTTTTAGAGCTGAAATGTATATATCACATTTTGTGTATGCATTTATCAGTTGATGAACATTTGAGTGTTAAATGAATAATTTCTTCTGTAAGGATCAGCACACACAAAGCTGGTTCCTCAGGCAGAAGTTAAAGCTGTCCCAAATGTCCAACTTTTCCAAACTGCAGTCTCACTCCATCATATCTAACATCGACTACTCCCCCTCCCTTCAGTACTCTCCTTCTGGTCTTTGGGTTCCATAATTCACTGCAACATCTCATAAAACTCACGAACCAAACTTACAGTTACCTGGTTTATTAGGGAAGTAACAGGGTACAACTCAGGATCAGGAATGACTCAGAAGTAACAGGAACAACTCAGGATACAGTTCTTGATCAGGACAGCTTCTTCTTACCCTCTGCTGTTGGGCCCTGCTCCAGCCTTCTTGGCCAAGTGTTACAGCTCTTAGCTCCATGGGTTGGCAAGACCCAGCATAGCATCTCGCGCTGGTCTCTTGGTTCCTGCCACCTCGCATCACTATCACTTTTGCTACTGCTGTGCCACGGTCTCTCGCTATCTTCCGTGTTAGAGCTCCTCTCTCTCTCTCTCCATGTCTCCCTTTAAGCCTAGTGGGATGGCAAAACTAATCCCCTTGTTAGGATACCATACACCTTATTTGCATGGTCCAACCCCACAAGAGTTCCATGAACCTTTATTTGCATTATCAGCAAGCTGTCCAATCCCCTTGGTGGGCCACAAGCACTTTATTTGCATAATCCCACCCAATAATTGTGTGGGAGTCACAAAGACTATGGCTACAAGGGTCATATTAAGTAATTCACTGCACCACAGGTGGTTTCCACTTTTTGGCTGTTACAAATCTGCTGCTATAAACGTCCACATAAAAGTGTTTTTGTGGACATACGTTTTTACTTCTCTTGGGTAGATATCTAAGAGTAAAATGGTTGGGTCATATGGTAAATCTATGCTTGACATTTTAAGAAACTGCCGAACTGTTTTCAAAGTGGCTGTACCATTTTATATTCCTAACAGTAATATATGAGGGTTCCAATTTTTCCATATCCTTGTCAACACTTGTTATTGTCTTTTTGATATAGCCATTTGAGTAGTTATGCAGTGGTGTCTCATTGTGGTTTTAATTTGTATTTCTCTAATGACTAATGTTGTTGAGCATCTTTTTGTATGCTTACTGGCCATTCCCATGTCTGTTTTGGTGAAGTATCTATTCAAATCTTTTGCCCATTTTTTAATTGGGTTATTTTTGTTTTTACTATAGGGTTGTAAGAGCTCTTTATATGTTCTGTATACAAGTCTCTTATTGCATATATGATTTGCAAATATTTTTCATGAAAACAAATAGATTGGATAACTATTTCAGAAATAAACAGTGGAATAAGGGTGGAAAGGAAAAGGGGGAGAGTGCTGACACATTGTGGGGGTTGCAACCAATGTTACAAAACAATTTGTGTATAAATTTTTGAATGAAAAACTAATTTGCACTGTAAACTTTCACCTAAAACACACATAAAAATTTGTTTTCTCTCTTTTTTTCTAGTTGTGCTTTAGGTGAAGGTTTACAGAGCAAATTAGTTTCTCATTAACACATATTGTTTTGTGAACAGTAAAATTTTTTAAAAAGAAATAAATAGCACTAAAAATGATAAAACAAAAATTAAGTAACCATAAATACAGACCAATAACAAAGAAAAATTTAAAAATCACCCCCAAAACTACCTGACCTTGACCAATACAAGTACTAACTTGGAATAAAAAGCATTAAGAATTTCAAAGCATATAAAAGGTAGCAAGTTCCTCAACATAGTTTATGAGGCATTTATTATTACAAACCTCAAACCTAATCAGTATCATACACAAACCTGCTGCCGTTGAGTCAATTCTGACTCATAGTGACCCTATAGGACAGGGCAGAACTGTCCCATAGGGTTTCCAAGCCTGTAAATCTTTCCAGAAGCAGACTGCCACATCTTTCTCCCATGAAGCAGCTGGTGGGTTCGAACTGCCGACCTTTTGGATAGTAGCCGAGCACTTAACCACTGTGCCACCGGGGTTCCTTTTCACACACACACTCACACTCATTATGGGTCATCTTCACTCACAAATACAGATGCTGCAATTAAAAAAAAAAATTTAGCAATCATAGCATAAACACCAAGTTGTAGAAAACAATGAATACCAATAAGACTGTAAGAGGAAGTCAAGGCTCATACAATAGAGAGAGAAGAGTTAGTTACCATGCATATCACATCCACAGGAAGAACAGTGCCATTCCTTTGATAAGGCTTGAGAAAGTCTACAGAATTCAATAATGAATACCAATTAAACTGTTAAAAAGGAGGAGAGGGGACTAAGGAGGAACATTTCTTTCTCCCTTCCCTCTCTAAAAACTGGCTCGATAATATATATTTTAAAATCAAGAATTACTCTATAGGTGACCAGAGGAGCATGCTCTCCCCACCCACCTGGGGACCATGGCCTGAGCCCCCCACCCCGGGCCCTGCCCTGCCTGCAACCAGCAACACGCATCCACCATGTCCACCACCCCCCAGCTGCCCTGCCCTCCTGGTGAATGGCAGTGCATACTCCTGTGTGGCTAGACCAACAAACAACAGTGGCGCACGCCTGCTCCACCTGTCACCCCCCACCTGCTACCCCACACACCCAGGGGAATGGCAGCCCGCAATCCCGCACCACAAGAAAAACAAGAGGAAGTGGCATGCACCCACCCCACCTGTCACACCCACTGACCTGCCCACCCTACGTGCAGCAGTGTGCACTACCGTGCTACTGGACAGACGATCAGCGGCGGTGCACACCCACCATGCCCATCAACCCCCACCACCACCATGCTCACCCACAAGCGGCAGCATGCACTCCTGTGCCACTGGACTGATGAACGGTGCCTGTCACCCCCCCTCTACCACCACCCCACCCAACTGACAATAAATGTTAAGCGCTCTGTGCTGCCAGATCAGTGATTAGCAGAGCATGTCCACCCTGATATATCAAAACAAAACAAAAAAATAAAAACAAACATATTATACAATCAATCAATAAATATATAAATAAATAAAATAACACCTTAATGCCTCGAAAACAGCAGACAGTAATAAATCGAATGAAGAAACAAGATAAGATGGCTCAAACAAATGAGCAAAAAATAAAGGGAAAGAAAACCTTCCTGAGAAAGAAATGATAATAGAACTACCTGAGAAGGAATTCAAAAGACTTGTATCTAGGATCCTCAAAGAGATTAAAGAAAACACAAAAAAAACCCTAGAATAATTCAGGAAAACAATACAAGAACAAAATGACAGACTCAACAGACAATTAGAAACCATACAAAAACAAGATTTAGAAATTCAAAAGATTAACAATAAAATATCAGAAATAGATAACACAATGGAAGGACACAGAAGCAGAATTAAATCAACTGAAGAAAGAATCAGAGAAATAGAGGACAAATCCCTTGACACTAATTTGAGGAACAATCAGAAGAAAGAATGAAGAAAGCCTAAGAGCTATGTGGGACACCATCAAGAAGAATAATTTACATGTAACAGGAATTCCAGAAGAGGAGGAGGAAAAAAAAAAGTACAGAGAGAATTTTTGAAGATATATTGGCAGAAAACTTTCCAAATATCACGAAAGATGAGAAGGTTTCCATCCAAGAAGCCCAAGGAACCCTATACAGGAGAGACCCCAGAAGAAATTCACTAAGACATATCACAATCAAGCTTTCCAAAACAAAAAACAAAAAAAGAATCCTGAAAATAACTCATGAAAAATGAAATATCACTTACAAAGGGGCATCAATAAGATATAAATTTATTTATAATAAATAATAAATAAATAAAAATAATAAATTTCTCATCAGAAACCATGCAGGCAAGAAGGCAATGGGATGACATATATAAAACCCTGAAAGAAAAGAATTGCCAACCAAGAATCACATATGCAGCAAAACTGTCTTTCAAAATGATGGTGAAATTAAGACATTCCCAGATATGCAGAAATTAAGGGTAACTGTAAAAACCAGATCAGCTTACAGGAAATATTAAAGGAAGTCCTTCAGACAGGGAACCAACAACATCAGACAACAACCTGAGATACAGACACATGACAGCATCACCCAAATACCAGCCAAGATAAAGATTTCACAAAAGTAAAATAAAGCTACAAAACTGACTACAGGGAATCAGAGGTATTAAGCTGTAAACAGTGACAACTTCAAAACAAAAAGGGGGAATAAAAGGTGTAGTTATAGAACTTCCATATGGACAGGAAGTTAAGGCAATTCTAAGATATAACAGACTGTTTTAAATTTAAGAGGATAAAGGTAAACTTCAGGGTAACCACAAAGAAAATTAATAAATCTACTCACCAAAAAAAAAGAAGAAAATCAAAGAGACTCAGTAAAAACAACAACAAATGATAGGAAGAGAAAATCCATTTACAAAAAGAACTAAGCACAGAAAATTAAGAGGAACAAAGAAACCATTTAAAAAAAAAAGTATAGCAAAATGAGAGCAATGAATTCATACCTATTGTTAACCATGCTGAATGTAAATGGATTAAATGCACCAGTCAACAGTGAGAGAATGGCAGAATAGATTAAAAAAAAAATGACCCATTAATATGTTGCCTCTACAAGAGACACACCTTAGACACAAAGACATAAATAAGTTAAAAATCAAAGGATGGAAAAAATATATCAAGCAAACAGTAACCATAAGAGAGCAGGAGTAGCAATAATAATTTTGGATAAAATAGATTTTAAGTCCACACAGGAAAGACTGGTCCAGGGGACTAATGGACCACAACTACCACGGCCTCCACCAGACTAAGTCCAGTACAACTAGATGGTGCCCAGCTACCACTACCGATTGCTCTGACAGGGATTATAATAGAGGGTCCTGGACAGAGCTGAAGAAAAATGTAGAACAAAATTCTAACTCACAAAAAAGACCAGACTTACTGGCCTGACAGAGACTGGAGAAACCCAGAGAGTATGGCCCCCAGACACCCTTTTGGCTCAGTAATGAAGTCACTCCTGAGTATCACCCTCCGGCCAGGGATTAGACAGGCCCATAAAACAAAACAAGACTAAGGGGGCACACCAGCCCAGGGGCAGGGACTGGAGGACAGGAGGGGACAGGAGAGCTGGTAATAGGGAACCCAGGGTCAAGAAGGGAGAGTGCTGACATGTTGTGGGGTTGTTAACCAGTGTCATGAAACAATATGTGTGCTGACTATTTAATAAGAGGCTAGTTTATTCCGTAAACCTTCATCTAAAGCACAATTTAAAGGAAAAAAAAAAAACAGATTTTAAGTCAAAATCCATTATGAGACAAAGAAGGATATTCTATAATGATTAGAGGGTCAATTCACCAAGAAGAATAACAATAATAAATATTTATGAACCCAATGACAGAGCTCTAAAATACATAAGCAAACTCTAACAGAATTGAAAAGAGAAACAAGACAGTTTTACAATAATAGTAGAAGACTTTAACATACCACTTTCGATGACAGAACAACTAGAAAGAAACTCAGTAAAGATACAGAAGATCTAAATAACACAACAAACCAACTCAATCTCACAGACATACAGAACACACCGCCCAACAGCAGCACAGTACACATTCTTCTCCAACACACATGGATCATTCTCCAGCATAGACCATATTCTAGACCACAAAGCAAGATTCAATAAATTCAAAAACATCGATATAATACAAAGGATCTTATTGGACCATAATGCTATAAAGTTAGAAATCAATAACAGAAAGAGTAAGGAAAAAAATTAAATACAAGGAAACTGAATAACACATTACTTAAAAACTACTGGATCATAGAAGGAATTAAAAATGAAATTAAAAGATCCTTAGACTCAAATGAGAATGAAGACACAACATATCAAAACCTCTGGGACACAGTAAAAGCAGTGCTCAGAGGAAAATTTCTAGCAATAAATGCATACATCAAAAAAGAAGAAAGGTCTAAAATCAATAGCTTAACCTGACAACTTGAACAAATGGAAAAGAAACAGCCAAAGAAGTCCACAGTCACCAGAAGAAAAGAAATAATAAAGATCAGAGCAGAAATAAATAAAATAGAAAAACAATAGAATGAATCATCAAAACTAGAACTTGGTTCTTTGAGAGGATCAATAAAATTGACAAACCACTGGCCAACATGACAAAGGAAAAAAATGAGAAGAAGCAAATAACCAAAATAAAAACTGAAATGGGCGACATTACAACAGAACCAACCAGAATAAAGAGAATAACAATAGACTATTATGAAAAATTGTACTCCAACAAATTTGAAAACCTAGAAGTAGACAAATTTCTAGAAACACACTACCTATCTAAACTAACACAAATAGAGGTAGAAAATATAAACAAACCTACAACAAAACAAGAAATTAAAGATGTCATTAAAAAAAAAACTCTTCCCCAAAAAAAGCTCTGGCCCAGATGGCTTCACTGGAAAGTTCTACCAACCATTCAGAGAAGAGTTGACACCAATTCTACTTAAACTATTCCAGTACCCAGAAAAGAAGGGACTCCCTAATTCATTTCATGACACCAGTATAACCCTGATACCAAAGCCAGGCAAAGACACCACAAAAAAGGAAAATTACAGACCAATATCCCTGATGAATGCAAAAGCGAAATTCTAAACAAAATTCTAGCCAACTGAATACAACAGCATATCAAAAAAATAATACAACATGATCAGGTGGGACACACACCAGGGATGCATAGTGGTTAAATATTAGAAAATCAATCAATGTAATCCACCACATAAATAAAACAAAGGAAGAGAATCACATGATTGTCTTAATCGATGCAGAAAAGGCATTTGATAAAGTCCAACAAATCTTCTGGATAAAACCTCTGAGCAAAACAGGAATAGAAGGGAAATTCCTCAACATAATTAAGTGTACATATGCAAATGCCAACATTATTCTCAACAAAGAAAGACTGAAAGCATTACCCTTGAGAATGGGAACAAGACAAGGATGCCCATTATCACCACTCTTATTCAATGTTGTACTGGAAGTTCTAGCCAGAGCAATAAGGCAAGAAAGGAAAATAAAGGGTATCCAAATTGGTAAGGAAGAAGTAAAACTATCCCTATTCACACATGACATTATCCTATACATAGAAAATCCCAGAGATTCCACAAGAAGGTTACTGGAACTAAAAGAAGGTTCAGCAAAGTGGTAGGATACAAGATCGACATACAAAAATTGGTTGGGTTCTCTAGACTAACAAGGAGAACTCCAAAAAAGGAAATCAAGAAAACAATACCATTTACAATAGCCCCCAAAAGGATAAAATACCCTAAGAATAAATCTAACCAGGGACATAAAAGACTTACACAATGGAAAAAACATTCCATGCTCATGAATGGAAGACTTAACATTGTAAAAATGTCAATACTACCCAAAGTGATCTATAAATATAATGCAATCCCAATCCAAATCCCAACAACATTCTTCAACAAAATGGAGAAACTCATCTCCAACTTTATATGGAAAAGAAAGAAGCCCCAAATAGCTAAAGCAATATTGAAGAACAAAGTAGGAGGCCTCACACTTCCAGATTTCAGTACTATACAGCCACAGTAATCACAACAGCCTGGTACTGGTACAACAGCAGACACATAGACCAATACAACAGAATTGAGAACTCCGAAGTAAATCCATCCGTCTACGGACAGCTGATCTTCGACGGCATTAACAAGCCAAAAATATGTGAGTGGTTACATAGATAGATACGTATGCTATATGGGTGTGGGAAGGCATACGGGGGTACCTGTGCATGCATGTGTAGGTAAATTTGTGGGCACCTGTATATACATGTTTGTATGTGCTGCATATATATTCATACATACAATAAAGCACATGGGGCACAGTTATAGATACTTCCTAGACATACTCAAATGCGTCATGGGATTGAACTACTGGGTTTGAAGTTTCAGGTCCGTAGTCTCATGGGACAACTAGACCAACTGGCATAATGTAGTTCATAAAGATAATGTTCTACATGTTGGTGAGTAGCATCTGGGGTCTTAAAAGCTTGAGAGTGGCCATTTAAGATACAACTATTGGTCTCTTCCCATCTGGAGCAAAGCAGAGTGAAGGAAACCAAAGCCTCAAGGAAGAAGTTAGTCAATAGGACTAATGGCACACTCGAACCACAGCCTCTTCTAGCCTGAGACCAGAACTAGATGGTGCCCAGCTACCACTACCAACCACTCTGACTGGGGGACACAATAGAAGGTCCCAGTTGGAATGGGAGAAAAACGGAACAAAACTCAAATTCATAAAAAAGACCAGACCTACTGGACTGATAGAGACTAGAGGAGCCCCTGAGACTACTGCCCTAAGACACCCTTTTAACCTGGAACTGAAGCCACTCTGGGAGGTCAGCTTTCAGCCAAATAATAGATTGGCCTATGAAATAAACAGTAACACCCATGAGGAATGTGCCCCTTTAAACAATCAACTATATGAGACTAAATGGTCAACATTTTCACAAAAGCGAAGATGAGAAGGCAAGGAGGGGCAGGAAAACTGGATAGATGGCAGGCCAAGTAGAAACAGTGAGAGTGTTGACAAATTACTAGGATTGTAACCAATGTCACAGAACAATTTGTATATGAATTGTTGAATGGGAATTTAATTTGCTGTGTAAACTTTCACATAAAACACAATAAAATATTTTTAAAAAATTTCTATATAAAATGCTTTCTATTCCCTTAACAACAGAAATTAGACAACAAATACCTTCATACCACTCCAATTTAATAAATTTTAAAATGTTGATGAAAGTTATTCAAGGGAAAAATAATCAAGGTTGGTGTCATTATTGCAGATATTAGCACTATCTAAAAAATTCAAGAATTCCCATCAGAAAATTATAAGAAGTAATAGTTCAAAAAAAAAAAAAAAAACAGTAGTAGTTTAAAAACAGTTTGGAAAAAAGTAATAGTGGAAGGTATAAATTTTAAAGTCAACTGCATTTCTATGTCAAAGACATCATTAGAAAAATCAACAAAAACAGGTACTTCCTTTTCCCATAACAAAAAAACATTTAATAAAGGAGTATTAATTTACCATTATTTTTTTATAATAAAATCATACAATTTTAAAAATGAGAGAAAAAGTCGCTGAAGAAAACTTTACAGAGCTTAGCGAAGTGCTGGTAAAATCCATCTGGCTGAATGGGCACAATATCCTTTTTCTTTAAATTGTGCGTTAAGTGAAAGTTTACAGCTGAAGTTAGTTTTTCACACAAGAATTATACACACATTGTTATGTGACCCTAGCTGCTATCCCTATAATGTGACAGTACACTTCCCCTTTCCACCCGATTTCCTGTGTCCATTCAACCAGCTCCTATCCCTTTCTGCCTTCTCATCTCACCTCTGGACAGGAGCTGCCCATTTAGTCTCGTGATCTACTTGAATTAAGAAAAGCACACTCTTAACGAGTATCATTTTATGTCTTATAGTCCAGTCTAATCTTTATCTGAAGAGTTGGCTTTGGGAATGGTTTCAGTTCCGGGTTAACAGAGAGTCCGGGAGCCATGTCTTCTGGGGTTCCTCTGCACAATATCCTTTTAATAAAGACTCCTGATAACAGACATTTTAAATACCTACTACAAGGCAAATACAATGATTTCAGAAAGGTTTGATTTTAGAAACTTTATGTATAAACATCAAAAAGAAATGAATGAGAAAGGAACATTACTTTACAAAAAATGCTGGGCTATCTAGTTGTCAGAGCTTGGTGGTGCAGTGGTTAATAAGAGTTCAGTTGCTAACCGAAAGGTCAGCAGTTCAAATCTACCAGCCACTCCTTGGAAACCCTATGGGGCAGTTCTACTCTGTCCTATAGGGTCGCTATGAGTCAGAATCAACTCGACAGCAACCAGTTTGATTTTTTGCTATCTAGTTGCCAGCACAGAGATAAATTTCACTACAATACTGTAATAAATTCTAAACGGGTCAAAATGTTAAGCACATTTAAAAAATTATTTTAAACTAGAAAAATAATAAAGAATAGTAACTTTGTCCCAGGAAGGAAGAAAAACACATTTGAGTCCTAAAGAACTAAGATATCATCAGAGACAAAATAGGATCATTCCAGAGTCTTGTTCAAATAGCATTGCCTCCATAAACTCTTCCCCAGTTCTCTGCTCCCCAACTCGAAAAAAAGAGAAAGAAAAGTGAGCGGGAAGTAATTGTTCTTCCCTGTGAATATCAGCCTCGACTTCCCAGAATCGTTTTTATGGCCCTTGTCACCTTCTCTGCGGCACCACGCTATTTACATTCCTGTTTTCTATCCCCATCAGGGTTGCAGCAAGTGCCTTTAGGATTGTTTTTTAATTTATCTTTACAACTCCTTACATAAAACAGATGTTCCACAAACATTTCCTGAACTAATGAATATCAATATAAAACAAGTGTTTCTGAAGATAAAATATATTTAAAAAATCAAAATGCCACAAAATATGAACAAAGACACTTATAAATTTTACTTTGCAGATTTCAGCTGGTAGGTAGTGATCAAGGGTGAGGAACAGATTCTGTTCATACGGGGAAATATAAACAGGAAACAACATCCTAGTCATTTAAAAAAAATGTTCATTTTCACACAACTTTGCACAACTATTAAACGAATTAAAAATAAACTAAACCCGAAGTTGGTGGAGGAAAACCTATAAATCAGTGTTAACTGGCTCCATCATTCTGAAGAACAACCTGATAATGTGTGAGGGCCAGTCCATGTTTTCATTGAAAAATCCCAGTTTGGAGAGTGGACTCTAAAATATCTTCACCCCTCACTTTTCAGGGGCCCCTTCCCTGCTTTATTCATAGCACTTACCACGGTCTGATGCTCTACGCATTTTACTTCTCAGTTTTGCCAATTGTCTGTCTCCCCCACTAGAACATCAGCTCCACAAGGGCTGATCCTTTTGTCACTGCCATGCTTAGTGCCAGAAACAGCCTGCGATGTAGAGGGCACTCAGCACTTGCTGAATGAATGAACACTGAGTGAATGTTGTACGGAAACAAGTACTTGTCCCTAGCCCCGAACAGGTATAGTATATTAAATATATAACAGCATAACTTATAATTGTGAAAACAGGAACCTACATGCCCGAGAACAGCTAAGAAAATTAGAGTATACTGACACCATAAAATACTATGTAGCCATTAAGCATGAAAAATTCAGTGAAAATATTTATAAATGAAGTAAAAAAAACATAATCACACCATTCAGTTAAAAAATGTTTTGTGTTTTGTCCATTCAGAACTGAAGAACATATGAAGCTCTTCTAAATACTGAAACATTAAAAAAAATCACTAATTATTAATTTCTCTTAAATTGCTTATGCTCATAATTTTCAAATATTCTATTTGCTGAAAATACTCAGGTCTGCCACTTTTGAGAAAAAAGCAGCTATTGTTTCCATGGGATGACCAACACAATAGTTTGGGGGCAGCGGTGATCAATAATTCCTTTTACAAAGACTAAAAATGTACAAAAGTTAAACGACAGGAGAATTCCTTAGTACACTGCAAAGCAGTGTTACTTCTTCATTTTATTTATTTTTTAAGTCAAATTCATTGTGGTATAATTTACATACAATAAAATACACCTGTTTTGAGAATACCCCTGGTACACACTCAGGCAACCTTGACTGAGCAGCTGAGTGGGACAGTGGCTGTCTGCTGGATGCTGGGGCAGAAGCTCACCGCCTGTGGTCTCCACAGGAGAAGGAGGCACTGACTCCTCACCAGGCCCCATGCTACCTGGCAGCAGGAACATTCCTGACCCCTCACCAAGGTTATGCACACCTGCACCTGACGTGGGGCCTTATGTGACCAAGGCCTTGGTGCTAGGACTCACCAGTGCACGGGCAAGGCCAGGAGAAACAGGAAGACCCAAAGCTGTGAATTAGGTGGGGAGCCTGCCTCAGGTTTCCACGACTGGCAGTCAGCGAGTATGGACTTTGGAGCCAGGCTCCATGACCAACAAGCTACTCTACAGCCTTGAACATACTTCCTAACCTCTCTGTTTCCTCACTGGACTCTAAGGGAAAACACCCACGCAGGATGAAGGTGAAAATTAAGTGAGACAACCCATGTGAAGCCATGATGCGGGAGCTCACTGTACACCAGTCACGATTATGCAGACTGCCTCCTGGCTGGCATATTCATAATCACTCTGGCAAAAACAGGCAGTTGGGACATATTTACACGGAAGGCTCCAAAGGACTTTCACTGGGGCTCAGCACCCAGCCTCTTTCTCTCTGCAGAAGGGGGGTCGTGGGTTACTCATTGTGTTTTCTGAACAGGGTCCAGGGAAGCAAAGGTGCACCATTCGACCATCAGTGGGTCCCAGCGGAGCTGCTAGTCTGTCTGAAATACACTACAAAGGCATAAATATCCATTCCTGCTAGGTTGCTTTATCTTTCATTAAAAAAAAAAGTCCACGGTAGCTCTCACTGCCCCTAAATCAGGTCACAGAACAGCAGGGGACATTCCTCTGGCAAAAAAGGACACATTCTTGTCCTGTATCTTGTACTGGTAAGTTAGGCTCTGCTCCCGCTGGGCTGTGGGCTGCAACGGTCTCCTCCACAGGATCGTCAGCTACAGAGAAAGGAGGAAGAATGAAAGAGAAGCAGCCACCCCAAGTACATGCTCCACTAGCAACCCTCCCCTGCATCCTCCATGACCTTCAACTGAGGCTTCAATGAGAATGACGCTCAGATGTGCCATGAAGTAATGGGACTGGCTTCTGAAACAAAGCTTAGTACCAGCTAACTAAAAATAGAGCTCCCCCTCCATTACAGTAGTGTATTTCCTCATTATAAGAAATATGAAAGAAAAAGAAAAGTAAAAGGAAGAAAAAAACATCACCCAGAGAAAAACCTTTTAAAGCATTTTTCTGTATTTCCCTTTGGTCTTTCATCTATGCAGTTTTGCTGAGAAGCCTAGATATTTATTCTGATGATGCTCTCACTGACTAAAATGCCTTGGAGACTGGCTTCAGAGACAGGCCACAAGGAGGTCCAGCAAAACCATCTCCTCCCACCACGCCCACAGGCACTGCTGACAGCATTTCTGGGCTTGCTCATTTGCTTCCTCTACCAGACTTGCTTCAGAATGAGTCTGGGCCCAAACTCCCACCCACTCTTACTGGGTAAAAAGTAGCCAACATGAACTTAACCTGGAAGTTGCAAGGGAGGCTTTGGGGTGACTCCAAAAGAGAACTATCAGAAGGGACAGAACAGCAGCAGCCCCTCAGAGGGGCAGGTTCTCACTCCCTCTCAGGGCAGGACTCCTGGCTTCTGCCTGAACACTATGAACGTTCCGGGTAGAGGCAGCAGTGGGGTGGCAGCAACCTAGTCCACAGGTACAGGCTCCTCAAGTCTCTACTTTAAAAGGAACAGTGTTTACCCAACTATACAGAGCTTGCTGCAGCACCACAGAGAAGTCGGCCGTTATCTGACAGCATGGGCCCACTCTGGAAGCTGTCTCCTCTTTAGGACATCTCCACTTGGGTTGCCAGTGGGGACACCACAGGAAACCTGCACTAGTCCGTGTGGTTGAGCACCATCTGGATAGGTCTCTGATTTCCGTTCACACAACTTCCAACGTTTCCCCTCCACCTGAAGGAATGCCTCAACCAGGTAGCCCCTTGGCCCTGACACTCTCCCACGTGCAGACTCCTGGGTGCTGAGTCAAGTGGCCTGTTGCCCAGCAAGCCCCTGGTCCCAGCCCCTGCACACCCACCTGCCCGTGCACGTCCCGGCAGAAGCCAGTGACCAGGCCCTCAGCCCGCAGGATCAGGTGGCTCTGGTGACTGAGGCCATTCAGCAGGATGTCATTCTCCTCATCCTCAGCGTCTCCAGTGTCATGCACAAGGGCTACCATGCTTCCCTGCATGAGAGATACAAGATGGAAACCTGCTCCTGCCTGAAGGGACACCTAAGACCAGGGAGCACTGGGCTCTCAGTCTTGCCATTCCCCTGCACGTCCTCTCAAAGGTCACCCTCCCTGCTGCTGCAGTCATCCTCTTTGTGGGAGGACCCCACCTAGGCTCCAGGGCCCTAATTCCAGTCATCCACTGCACAGCTTCCTCAGCATGTCCAACCTGCGCTTCCAGCTCAATTCATCTAAAACCTGCAGGCTTCACCCTGTGGTCTTCAACGTTAAGCACTCTCTCTCCTGAATTCCTTAATATTATTAAAAAAGCCACCATTCTGCTGGGCACTAATTCATCCAGTCAACAGTTTCTAAGCACTTACTGTATGCCAGACCCTGCAGTGGGGATAAGAGGTGAGACATTGGGCCCTAGAGACAGACAGGTACTTATAATACAGTATGACAATGTCAGGAGGGAAGGAAGCATGGATGCTGGGACAGCACAAAGAAGAAGTATCTTGTCCAGCCTGGAGAAGGGGCTCAGGAGGTGGGGGCATCTAAGCTGAGTTTTGAAGGGCAAGTAGGAGTTAGCCAAGCAGAAATGGAGGAATAGCTCAAACCTGCTAAAAGGGGACAACTTAAATAATGACAAGTCCTTTCAAAGGAATATTCTTCAGGTGTTAAAACGAATGAAGCAGATCCCCATGTTCTGTTTTCAGGCAGTGGATGCCAAACATACTGCATATTGTTAGATGAAAAACAGAAGTACTAAACAGTGTGGAAGGTAGGTTACCCGTAATGAGAGGGAAAACACAGGGAGATGAATATACTAAATACATACAAATATGTTCACAATTGCAGACTCTCTGAACAATAACCCTGCAGAAGGGAGACGTTTACTTTTTGCTAAAGCAGCTTTTTAAAAAAATTTATTTTGTTGTTGTTGTTGAGAATATACACAGCAAAACACATGCCAATTCAACCATTTCTACATGTACAATTCAGTGACACTGATTACATTCTTTAAATTGTGCAGCCATTCTCACCCTCCTTTTCTGAGTTGTTCCTCCCCTGTTAACATAAACTCACTGCCCTCTAAGATTCCCATCTAATCTTTCAAGTTGCTGTTGTCACTTTGATCCCATATAGATAGTTGTTAAAAGAGCACAGTGCTGAAGGCAGACATTTTTTACTAGTTAGGCTATTTTTTGGTTTTAAGAAGACTCCAGGGAATATTTTTTTATTTAAGTTTTAAAGATTATTTCAGGGCAAGAGTTTCAGGGGTTCATCCAGCCCCCATAGCTCCAGAAAGTCTGGAGTCCAATAAAATTTAAAATCTGTTCTACATTTTCCCCCTTTTGATGAGGATTCAGCTACAGAATTAAAGTACACTTCATATTGTTTTTTTTTTTTTAACTAACCCCAAATTTTACTTTTTTAACTAAAAGCAATGATTTTACAAAAAGAGGGTAGTAGCAGGCCACAGAGGTGACTTTGACCACTTCACTCTCACTCCATGCCCCGTCACCAACTGTGCCCTCCAAGCCCCTCGCGTTTCCTCCTCCTTCCATTCTTCCGACATTACCCTGGTCCTGCCCTGCAAGTGTAAGCCAGGGTAGCCTCAGAAAGCCCCCTAAACACAGCTTCCAGGCAGGGCTTTGCACCAAGGAGGTACCCAATGTGCATTCCTAGATACACCCACTCCTGGCTGGCTCACTGAGCATACCTCTCCCACCGCTCTGTGCTGCTGGCCTGACCACACCACACCATGTCTGCAGGTTCCTACCAGCTGCACCATCACACACTGAAGAGTAGTTGCTGGGGGCCAGGCTCTGTGCTGGCATTACAAGCTTTACCTCATGTAATTCCTGCAGTCAGGCTCCTGTAAGGCAGGCACCACCCCCATTCCTAGTTTATTGGTTGGTCTGCTATTACTGTTAATATCGCTATTATGGCAAAATCTATATTTTTGCCTCATAATTTGGTAATAAAGGTTGTATCCTATCCTTGTATTGCACTTTACAATTTTTAAAGATGTCTACACCCATTATGTCAGTTGATCCTCACAATATACTGAGTCAGTAATAACTTGCCCCGCATCACACAGGCAAATGTGGCAGAGCCAGGGCGGCAGCAGCACCACATATGACCAGTCCCAATGAAGACAGTGCTAGTCATCCCTTTAATTTTGAGGGCTTTAATTCTGAGAGGAGAAGAAAAAAGTCTTAGGCCCGTCAGCATAAAGCAAAAACCCCAAACAAATGAATTAAAAAGATCACTGCAAGCAAGTGAGGTCTGGACCAGTCTGGGCTCTGAGAGGCCCCAGGCAGGAGCATGGGGAGCAGACCCGATGGTACCTTTAGCTTCCAGCACACAGTGGCTCTGCAGTAGTGGACAAAGTCCAGCACGGCCACCGCTCCCACACCCAAGCTCAGGAGCACACTGAGGTCGTCCACCAGCAGCACTGGGTATCTCCACATAGCCTCTTCGCTGTCCACGGGCTTCAGGGCCTCCTGCACAAACTCATACAATGGCTGCAGAGTCTCAGCATTGGCCTCCCTGGAGACACAGGGCAAAAGTCACCAGAGAGTTTACTGTCTCTACGAATGTTTATCTGGGACCAAGTAGCACCAGAGGAAATGGCAGGGGAGAGGATGGGGGGCCAGAGAGATGCATCACAGCCATTGGCACCAAGGAGTTCACAATCTGGTTGGAAAGAAAAGGCGTGCATGCATGCATGAATAAGCTTTACTCCAAATCAGATATTTACTGAGGCCTCCTAGGTATAATCACTGAGCTAGAAATGGGGGACATAAAACTTAACAGTCCCTGGGACCCTTAAGGGGAACCATACAGCCTCCCAACCCAAGAGCTAAGGGTACCTAGAAGATGAATTTGGATTGTGTGGGCAGGAGAATCCTCCCCAGGAGGTCATTCTTGGGTATAAAAAGTTAAATAGCAATGCACACGCAGTGGTCTATAGGCTGCTTACAGATGTAACATATTCAATCTGTTTCTGACAGAAGCTGGCCTAGCTACCTCCATCTCCTCCAACAACTACCCCCAGAAATTGTTTCCCAGCAATGGGTGGAGGCTCAAAAAGCACAAGGCCCAGGACAGCTGCCCTACTGCCATATGGTCGCCGTCTCAATGACTCAACTCTGCTGTTGTAGCACAAAAGCAGCCAGAGACGATAGGTAAAAAAGTGTGGCTGTTTCAATAAAACTTTATTTACAAAAATAGGCTGCTGGCCCATGAGTCATAGTTTGCTAATCTCTGTATCAAACCAAGAATACAGCAAACGTGTGTGCTAGGGCTCTGCAGCCAGGGTTGGAAGAAAACAGCAAAGTATACTGTTCTGCCCTTCTCCCAGCAGATAACACTTTCCATAGCTTTTCAGAGGAGCTCTGATGACACAATGGTTAAGCGCTCAGTTGCTAACCGAAAGGTAGGCAGTTCAAACCCACCCAGCCGCTCTGCAGGAGAAAAGACCTGGCCATCTGCTCTCATACAGATTACAGCCTAGGAAATCCCATGTGGCAGTTCTATTTGGTCACATGAGGTCGCTATGAGTTGCGATGGACTCAAGGGCACATAACAACAACAACGTAGCTTTTTGGACAGTGGTACACCCTCTGCCCCGTGATAAGAGCCAAGGGCTTTCTGACTAATACTGCTGCAACATCAGCAGTATCTGACCTCAGAAGTTAGCTCTGCCCTCCCACGCTATAAGGAGAGGAATCACATAGCATCCCTCATCTGCTCCCACCCACCAGGCGTGCACCTCTGGGCTGGGCTGCAGGCTGACAGACCTGAGAAACTGCAGAGGGTGTGGCTCTTCCTGGGCCCGGAAGAAGACATCCACGGAGGACTTGAGACCCTCAAGGAGCACAAGTTGCCCGCGCTCCCGAGCAGTTGTCAGGCTGACACCCTAAACACGGGAGAGAGGAGAATGAATTACCGAGCCCTGTAGGGGGAGCCTATCAGAGAGGCTAGACTCTAGCTCACAAGAGGGCACAGGACACATCCAAACCCTTCAGATGAGCACCATCCACTCTAAGTACGGGGCCCATGGCTTCCTTCCCCTGGGTGCTCCCAACCCACGGCCCCGGTGCCATTTTCAAATGTGTATTTACAGGTAATTGTCACACTGGAAAAAAACTTACATTCTTTTGTTTATGTATTTATTTTTATGATTACCCAGTAGTGGTTTTTAATTTATAACAGTGATACAAAGTTTCCTTTTTAAATACATGTATTTTCAAAATTAAGCACGTTTAAAAACAAATATTAAGTAAATAACAACAAGATAGTGGGACAATAACCAAAGTCCGGAAAATGCTGGCACAGGAGAAAGGGCCAAACTTTTGGCTTTGAATTTCACAAACCCTCTGTACTTGATTTCCCATCAGTGACACAGGACCTCAGGGTTGTCTTGAGGCTTTAAATAATATAACTCATAGAATGCACTTGTCAGACTGCCTGGCATACATTAAGAAAGCATCATGGCCTAAGGTCTCCTTTGCTTTCCCTTGAACGGAAGAAGTGCTCCCAGAGTTAGGGCAACATGAGCTCAGGGGCTGGCAAACTTTTTCCAGAAAAGGCCAGACAGTAAATATTTTAGGGTTTGCAGGCTATGCAATCTCTGTTGCAACTACTCAACTCTGCCATTGTAGTGAGAAAGTAACCATTGACAATTTGAAACAAGTGGGTGTGGCTGTGCTTCAATAAAACTTTATTTACAAAAACAGGGGATGTAGGCAGGAGTTTGCCAACTCCTCCTCTACCAGGACTTCTCAAGTATGGTTCTTCATGAACATCCCAAGTAAGAATCCCGGGAGATGTGATTAAAATGCAAATCCCTGCATCCCACTCCAGATCTAGAGAACCAGAAGCTTTTGGGGTCAGCGTCCAGAAATCCGCACTTCAGCAAACAATCAGGGATCGTGATGCATTCTAAATTAGCAATCCACTGCTCTATCTGTGCAGAAACATGTGGCATGGAACTCTTCAAACTCCCTATATCCCTGAACCAGATCTCACTTGCTTATTCACACATCCAGTGTCCTCTACTATCCAATACCACTCGTTCTGCCCCTGGCAGAAAGACTCCTGCTCTTGCTTGTTACCATGCTACTTCTGCAAGCGCTGTAATATTCCAAGAGTACAGAAGCTCACACTCCAGGACTTCACATGCCAAGTCCTGCACGTGTCATTCCTGCCGTGGTGATGATGATTCACAGGTAATTTAAAAAAAAAAATGGCCCAGAGAAAGCACACAGCTTTCTCTCCCACAAACACACAGACACTAGGGCCATGGAGACACGCTTCAGAAACCTGGAATGTAACATCTCCTCCTGGCATGACCACTCTCCCTCAGCTCATGCCCTGGCCTCTAACACAGGAACTTCTCTGCGCAGGATGGGAAAGAAAGAGTCTATTCTTCTCTCATCCCTTATTTGTTTCTTGCCATCAAAGAAGCAGTGACTTGGCCCAGCAATAAGATTAACATTTTAAAATCACTGCTGATGAACTGCCTGGTTTGTTCCCTCTTTGAAGCTGGCCTGTCCATAAAAAAAGGCCATCTCCCTTCAGCTCCCATTCTCAGGTAGTAAGTAGGCCTGGTCACAGGTCACAGGTAATGGCCCAGGCTAGGTGAGGAGACTCAGCAGTCTCTTGGCCATCTTATTCTCGCCTGCCTGCATTTGATGAGGTGAGGAGCAGGCCAAGAGTGCCCTGCTACTAGGTGACAAAAGCATCTCTCACCACATTTAGGTCTCGAGCCTTAAACTTGGAGAGAGCTGATGAGAGGCACCCAATTTGGTGGCAGATCAAGCCATGATCTCCAACTCAGAAGGACCAAGTCTAAAATTCACTCTAATTTCAATTCCCTCAGCTCCTAGGTTTGCTCCTTAACTGGTCTAGAACCAGTAGAGAAGGGTTTGATTAATTATCACCCACAAACAACACATCTGGTTCTATAAATTCTAAATTAATAAAACACGAAGAGAAGCTGCTTTAGGCCTTCAGATAAAGGGTCCAGGAACCCAGATTTTCTTAGTCCCTCCTTTGCTCAGTTCTCTACAACCCAACAGGAAAGCCCAGCCTTAGTCCGTGCTCACATATGCAGGGTACACTCACTCAGGGATCCCACCTTAAGAGGTCCAACATACGTACCAGCTTCTGTCCCACAATATTGTAGTGACTGAAGGACTGGATGAGGGCCACAAAGCAGACTTTACAATTAGCTAGAAAAAAAAATGAATTGACTTTTAATAAAGTCCCTGATTACAATGAATCTCATATACTCCATACCTCTGGAAACCAAAGCAGTCAGGCAGGTCTAGAGACCCAGAGGCCTTGCAATCTGACATACCCAATTTGATTCTAAGGCACTTTCTCTCATGTTTGTTATACTTAATTACACTGATTCTGAGACGTACTTCTGTTAGATGTACTACTGTTGCTGTTGGTTGCCACTGAGTCGGCTTCCGACTCAATGGCAACCCCACGCACAGCATAACAACAAGCTACCCAGTCCTGCGCCATCCCCATGATTGTTTATGGATCACAATGGTCCCATCTACTGTTAGATACCTTACCCCATGCATCTGTTGGTTTGTCGTACTATGGTGGCTTGTGTGTTGCTGTGATGCTAGAAGCTATGTCACCAGTATTTCATAGACCAGCAGGGTCACCCATGGTGGACACGTTTCAGTGGAGCTTCCAGACTAAGACAGACTAGGAAGAAGGACCTGGCAGTCTACTTCTGAAAAAATTGGCCAATGAAAACCTTAAATGTTTTATTCTATTATAAATAAATGGTGTCTCTGTTTTAATTATCTTTTCTAATTGTTTGTTGTTGGTATACAGGAATGCAACTGATTTTTTTAAAACTGATCTTATAGCCAAGAGGATATAAGGGAAACACAAAGAAGCTCCAGCTTCTTCACTGAACTTAATTCTAATAATTTATCTGCAGATCTTCTTCATCTTTCTATGTTGACAATTATATCACCTGAAAATCACTTTCAAAGCTGTCTGTAAATTATTACGACTAAGAGTTCCAAAGGTCTACCTTGTATCCTGGCCTGGCACAGTATGTGCTCAAGGAGAATCAACTGATAAATAAGCTTGAGATCTCTGGGAGTCTTTTCCCCCCATAATTTTTCCCCCATAATAAAAACTATCTTTATTGATAATATATGCACAGTGATACAACTGAATTCAGAAATATCATCTGTGGTAATCTTTTTTAAAATTTATTTATTTTTGTTGTTGTTAATATATGTAACAAAACATACACCAATTCAACAGTTTCTACATGTACAATTCAGTGACACTGAATACATTCTTCATGTTGTGCAGCCATCCTCACCCTCCTTTTCTGAGTTGTTCCTCTCTCTTCAACATAAATTCACTGCCCCCTAAGTCTCCTATATAATCTCTTGAGTTGCTGTTGGCAGTTTGATCCCATATAGATAGTTCTTAAAAGAGCACAATGCTCAAGGCAGACATTCTTTACTAACGAAGCTGAACTACTGTTTGGTGTAAAGACTTCAACGGATATTTTTGGTTTAAGGTTTAAAGATTGTTATTGTTGTTGTTAGATGCCTTCCAGTCGATTCTGACTCATAGTGACCCCATGCGACAGAGTAGAACTGCCCCATACGGTTTACTAGGCTATAATCTTTGCAGAAGCAGATTGCCAGGTCTTTCTCCCCCAGAGCCGCTGGGTGGGTTCGAACTGCCAACTTTCGGGTTAGCAGCCGAGCGCTTAATCATTACACCAAACCAGGGTTCCAGTTAAAGATTATCTCAGCTTATTTTCTGATCTGGCTGTTTTCTTCTTCTAATTTATTCCCACATGTAAATTGTGGGGTCATACTGTTTTCTTCCCTGTCTTAAGAAACATCCACTGCCAGTGCTAAGTGATCAGTGAAGAGAACTCCCAGAGAGCTCAAGATACACAAGGACTGACAAGCAACCAAATCAGGAGGACCTT
The DNA here is from genome assembly GCA_030035585.1 of Dugong dugon. Lineage (NCBI taxonomy): Eukaryota > Metazoa > Chordata > Mammalia > Sirenia > Dugongidae > Dugong > Dugong dugon. The sequence continues at coordinate 19,848,616 of CM057481.1, read as the reverse complement.
TCAGTAGGACCTCAGTAAGGCAGTACCGGCACGTGGGTAGAGAACAGGAGGTAGGATGTATACATAGTGAACACATACTACTCTGGCATGGTTGGAGGAGAGACCAAAATGGTCCAGTAATCTGTTGCCTAATAAAAGAGCCCTGTGGCAACCCAAACACCAAAGCCCTGGCTAGTAAATGCTCCTTCTTTTGCTTCCTGAAGCTTTTTTTATGCCCCCTCCCCCCAGGTTTCTAAAGCATCAATGAGTGCCATACCTCTGAGGTAGAAGGAAAGAAAGTGGTGCACAAGGAAACTGCCATCTGTCTTGGCATCACAGAGTAGAGTCAGTTTCCCCTAAAAGTTAAGAGGAACACAAAAAGGTGAATTAGACTTTCAGGGAAGAGGGAAACTGAGTGTAAAAGTCTAGTCAACTGTGTCTGCCCCTAAGTTTCTACACCTGGAGATTATATTTTTTAGTGACATCTATGCTAAATTTAAGGAGCCCTGGTAGCACAGTGGTTAAGCACTCAGCTTTTAACCTAAAGGTTGGCAGTTCGAATCCACCACCACTCTGTGGAAGAAAGATGCGGCAGTCTGCTTCCACAAAGATTGTAGCCTAAGAACGAACTAATGGGCCACAACTCCCACGGCCTCCACCAGACTGAGTCCAGTACAACTAGATGGTGCCCGGTTACCACCATGGACTGCTCTGACAGGGATGACAATAGAGGGTCCTGGACAGAGCTGGAGAAAAATGTAGAACAAAATTCTAACTCACACACACACATACACAAAAAACAGACCAGACTTCCTGGTTCTGACAGAGACTGGAGAAACCCCGAGAGTATGGCCCCCAGACAACCTTACAGCTCAATAATGAAGTTGCTCCTGAAGATCACCCTTCAGCTAAAGATTAGACAGGCTCATAAAACAAAATGAGACTAAATGGGCTTACCAGCCCAGGGGCAAGGATGAGAAGGCAGGAGGGGACAGGAAAGCTGGTAACGGGGAGCCCAAGGTCAAGAAGAGGAGAGTGTTGACATGTCATGGGGTTCGCAACCAATGTCACAAAACAACATGTGTATTAATTGTTTAATGAGAAACTTGTTTGCTCTGTACACCTTCATCTAAAATACAATAAAAAAAAATTTAAAAAAAAAAAGGATTACAGCCTAGGAAACCCTATGGGGCAGTTCTATTCTGTCCTCAGGAGTCAAACTGACTTGATGGCAATGGGTATGCTAAGTTTACCAAAAAAAAGAATAAGTGAAAATTATGGAAAAACCAATGACTAAAGTGATCAGCATAATGGACAAGCATATCTCAGCCTCCACTTTTCCACAGCAAAAGAAAATAAAATCCCTTCTCTTCCTCACTCCTCACCTTCATAACTAACTCAGGGACCAGTCTCGAGAAGAACTAGAGCCTGAAAAAGGATTTTTTATGATCAGGATTCAATGAAAACAACAGACTGCCAGGACTGGAAGGGAGCTTCAAAAAAGTCATCCGATTCAACATCTTCCCTATTTCTAATTTTGACTTCAATTCTATCCTGTGGGACTGGGGAGAGGGGAGGAAGAAGTGGTCGTTGACAGAGACCTCCAGCAACAAAGTTCTCCTCCCACTGGCTCTGGACACTGCTTCAGGCACAGAACTCTGATCTTTGAGAGCCCTGGGAAAAACTCTGCCATGTCTGGCTGCCCGCTCCAGCCACCTCTAGTTCCCTGTCAGTGAACTGCATGGAAGGCAAGGATCAAGAGGTATCAGACATGTCACTTCTGTGCTGTGTGACCGTAGGCAGGTGCTTTCATTTCTCTGGACTTTAGTTTTTTTCACTTATAAAATATGAAAGACCACATTAGATCTTGAGGGTTATCCCCAGCACTGTCGTTTACTGGTGTAAGCCTCCTGCCCGCTTCAATCCATTTCCTCATTCTACCCCTCGGGCGAAGACTTTGGAGGTGTCTAGATTAAGTGGCAAGAAAATCACAGCCACTTGGAGTCTGGATACAAGAGAACTGCTGGGCAACTAAGATCCACAAGGATCTACTTGAAGCTACAATTTGCCAAGCACTTTAGTCATAAAAAGGCTTTACACACATGGTAGGTATTGTGGGCTGCCTGGAGGAGCTTACCATTTCGTTATGAAGGCAAGGTTATGAAAGAAACCACGTATATTCTGGGAGAGATAATCCCTGGCCTAAAACGTTAAAGATTTCTAGAAAATTCTTCGCCGTGAACAAACAGAAATAGGGAACCATATGAAAATGAAGCGAGATGCTCCAGAATGTAGGAAAGAGGGTGAAGAAAACAGTGACAAGGCTGTGGTGCCAAAGGCGGACTTCTGCAACCCAGTGCCAGCAGCTTTGAGTAGCACTATTAGAGACAGTTCGAATTCACCAGCTGCTCCTTGAAAACCCTATGGAGCAGTTCTACTCTGTCCTATAGGGTCGCTGAGTCGGCATCGACTTGACGGTAACGGGTTTGCTTTATTAAAGACTATGAGGCAGACGAATAGGAGCAGCGTTCACTGCCACCTGCCGAGCACTCCCTGCCTAGAGAAGACTCGGGGCAGTGAAGAAGCTGGTTCAAGGTGGAGGGCAGACGATTTCTTAGGGGGCCGGTTCGCCCAATCTCCTCTGGGCGCCGTCCCCTCCCCGAGAAACTCCTTTCCCCACCCAGTGAGCGCGTACAGAGCTTCTCGGTACATGTCTGTGGAACATAAGCCAATCCACTTGTCGAACATTCAGACATGCTTCCTGGGGGCTTTTAAAGGCGCGCGCGGTCTTTGAGAATACAGGTCAGGAAGCCCGCCTTCCGCAGCCTCCTGCTCAAGCCCTGAGACGGCCCTCTCCAGACTACAACTCCCCGGTACCCCCGTGCCCACAGTCGTTGGGCCTTTTCTACGGCACCATATGCGCCGCATCCGGGAATGCAGACTTACTCCTTGCTACTAGACCCGTCCCCTTCTCGACCGCGCGATTATTTTACCTGCTCTGCCCTGTCAGGGGTGGTGTTCAAAAGGTTATTGAGCTCCGGGAACATTCCGAGCTCCGAGGGCGAGCGTCCTAGACGAGGAGCTAGAGGAAACGACAAAGACTGAAAAGCGGTACACACCAACACCACTCCGTCCCTTGCGGGAGGAATGCGCATGCGCAACTCCACCTTGGGCGCTTGAGTTGGCAAATTAGTCAGGGGTCTTGCGCTGGACTGCTGCTGGCGCACGCGCGATGACGTGCACTGCATCACGGTAGTCCGGCCGACTATTGGGAACAGCTGCAGCAATCGCGGCTCCCACCAACTCTGAGGGCACGGCTCTATGCGACCTGGTACCCCCCACCTTCCTTTGGCGTCTCTCTCTCCCAGGCCTCAGGCTTCCTGGCAGTGCACTCCCTCCCTCCACATGTGCCTGTCGAGTGCCTGCTGTGTTTTCGGCACTGTGCTAGGCGTTTCGGCCAAACTGGGGAGCGTGATGGTACGAAGATTATGCCCTCGCGGAAAGCAAGAAACAAAAATAATAAACACGGATTACATATTTAAAAGTGATAAGTTATATGAAGCAAAGCAAAGCAGAGCAAGGGAGTAACCATGGGGGAGGGGAGGTTTCCAATTAAAGAGGTTGCCAGGTTAGGGCTTACTAAGAGAACGTGATTGGAACACGCCCAGCGCAGGGCCTTTGCATTGGCTGATCCCTCTTCCTGAAATGCTCTTCTCCCAGATAACCCGCCAATTAAATCCCCACTTCCATCAGATGGGGAGGCCTGGTGGCGCAGTGGTTAAGAACTGGGTTGCTTCTGCGTTCAAACCCACCAGCCGGGCAGGAGAAACGTGGTAGAAAGCCTGTGGGGGCAGTTGTCCTCTGTCCTATAGGGTCACTATGAATCGGAATAGACTGGACGGCAGTGGGTTTTTGGTCTCCCCTCCTCCCACCAGATATTTGCTTGCCTGTAACTTTTTCAGTAAAGCTTGCCAGAGGCCTATTTAATAGAAAACTGTGGCTTCCCCAAAACTTACCCCCTTTCCCTGCTTTTATTATTCCTGTAAGCATGACTGGTGCAAACGGTTAACAGTTGGCTGCTAAAGCTTGGAGGTTCAAGTATATCCAGAGACACCTAATAAGAAAGGCCTGGTGACCTACTTCCAAAAAATGAGCCATTAAAAACCCTATGGAGCACAGTTTTACTCTGACACACATGGAGTCACCATAAGTCATTCCATGAGTTAGAATCAACTCAAAGGCAAGTGGTTTGGTTTTATATCTATTATACCGTACAAAAAGTCCCTAGGTGGTGCAAACAGTTTGTGCTTGACTACTAACCTAAAGGTTTGTGATGTGAATCCACCCAGTCGTACCACAGAAGAGAGGCCTGGCAACTGCTTCCATGAAGATTAAACAAAAAAAACAAACCCATTGCCATCAGGTGGATTCCAATTCCTAGTGACCCTATAGGACAGAGTAGAACTGTCCCATAGGGTTTCCAAGGAGAAGCTGGTGGATTTGAACTGCCAACCTTTTGGTTAGCAGTTGAACACCTAACCGCAGAGCCACCAGGGCTCCCCATGAAGATTATAGCCATGAAAATCTATGGAGCAGTTCTACTCTGTAACACATGAGGTCACCACGAATCCAAATCAGCTTGATGACAATGGGCTTACACCACACTTAGTTTTGTTCTAGACCTATCAGCCTCAGATCACCAGGGACAAACCAGTAATTTGACAAAATTAAGTTTATGATTCAATGCACACCAGTGTAGTCCTGGCACCTGGCACCAACAGAACAGGATTTGTTATAAGGATTTGGGGGAAGGGTGGAGTTCAGGTGAAATTTAAATGAAACGGTGTTTTGATAGGCACAAAGCAAAGCACAGCTGTGTATAAAGAGGTCAGGGAATTGGACCTATGATCCTGTTTCCTTGCAAACTACAAGGTTAAGATAGATGTGGAATGTTATGTCCAGAAATCACTTATCTGAAGCTCTACACCTGGGCTGGAAATAGAGGTTTCTTCTCTATTTCCTTATTTGTTTGGATCTCCATACTAGGAAGTAGGAAGGCAGGGTTTTGTCTCTTATTTGCTGACCTATTCCTTAGTGCATAGAGTAGTATCAGGCACATAGCAGGTGCTCAGTATATAATTTTGAAGGAATGAATGTACGTGTGTATTTTTTTTTGCAACCTGATTTCTTTGCTCAGTATTATGTTTGTGAGAATCATTCATGTGGATATATGTAAATGAGAATTATTCATTTCACTGTTGTATTTTATTTACTATCCATTCTTCTGTCAGACATGAGCTTTACCTCCATGTTTGTTTTTGGGAGCAATGCTTTCATGAATATTCTTGTACATAAAACCAGTGTGCATGTGTAAGACCATCTCTAGAGAATAAAACCAGGAATAGAAAAGCTTCACATCTTCAACGACATCATCATGCCAAATTGTTTTCCAAAGTGGTTGTACCATTTTACATTCCCATCAAGGATGTATAAGAGTTCCAGTTCCTTACCAACAGTTGGTATGATCAATCTTTTTAAATTTAGCCATTCGAATAGGTGTGTCATTGTCTTAGTCATCTAGTGCTGCTATAACAGAAATACCACAAGTGGATGGCTTTAGCAAAGAGAAATTTATTCTCACAGTCCAGTAGGCTACAAGTCCAAATTCAGGGCGTCAACTCCAGGAGAAGGCTTTCTCTGTCTGCTCTGGAGAAAGGTCCTTGTGATGCATCAGTCTTCCCTTGGTCTGGGAGCATCTCAGTGCAGAAACCTCAAGGTCCAAAGGACACACTCTGCTCCCGGCACTGCTTTCTTGGTGGTGTGAGGTTCCCATGTGTCTCTGCTTGCTTCTCTCTTTTATATCTCAAAAGAGATTAGGTTAAGACACTATCCAATCTTGTAAACCTCATCAGTATAACTGCTGCTAATACATCTTATCAGATCATAGTGATGGAATTTACAACACTTAAGGAATTCACATCAGATTACAAAATGGTACACAATTATACAATACTGGGCATCATGACCCAGCCAAGTTGACAGATATTTTGGGGGGACACAATTCAATCCATGACAGTTATGGTATCACATTGTGACTTTAATTTGCATTTCCCTGGTAATAAATAATGTTGAGCATCTTTTCATGTGTTTGTTTGTTATCTAGATACCTTCTTTGGTGAAGTGTCTGTTCAAATATTTTGTTCATTTTTAAAATTAGGTTGTTTGTTTTGTTATTACTGAGCTTTGAGAGTTCTTCATGTATTCTAAATACCAGTCTTTTATCAGATACAAGCTTTGCAGAGAGTTTCTCCCAGTCTGTGACTTGTCTTTTTGTTCTCATGAAGTGTCTTTTGAAGAATGAGTTTGAAATTTTTGATGAGTCTAATTTATCAGTTTGATCTTTTATGGATGGAGCTTTTGGTGTTGTTTCTAAGAAAATGTTATCAAACACAAGCTAGCAAAGATTTTCTCCTATGTTTTCTTCCGGACATTTTATGGTTTTAGGTTTTACATTTAGGGCTATGATCCATTTTTAGTTAACTTTTGTATAAAATGCAAGGCATGGATTCAGGTTCTTTTTCTTTTTGCTTATGGATAGCCAATTGTTCCAGCATTATTTGTGGAAAAGACTATTTTTTTTTTCTCTACTGCACTGCCTTTACACCTTTGTAAAAAAATCAGTTGTCTGTATATGAGAGGGTTTATTTCTGGACTCTCTATTCAGGTCCATTGATCTATTTGTCTATCATTATGCCAGTGCCATGCTGTTTTAATTAATACAGCTTCACAGTAAATTCTTGAAATCAAGCAGTGTTAACCCTCCGGCTGTTCTTTCCCTCCCCCTCCCCCTCCCCCAAAGTTGTTTTGGCTATTCTAGGTCCTTTGCATTTGCATATGAATTTTTAATAGCCTTTATTTATCTTTTCTCAGCAATTTACTATTTCATTTTTTTAAAATTTATTGTGCTTTAGGTGAAAATTTACAGCCCAAGTTAATTTCTCATACCAAAATTTATACACATATTGTTATGTGACCCTAGTTGCAATGCCTGCAATGTGACAGCACACTCCCCCTTTCCACCCCGGGTTTCCTGTGTCCATTCAACCAGCTCCTGTCCCTCTCTGCCTTCTCATCTCACCTCCAGACAGGAGCTTCCCATTTAGTCTCGTGTATCTGCTTGAACTAAGAAGCACACTCTTTTTTTTTTTTTCCCATACAAAAATTTATACACATATTGTTATGTGACCCTAATTGCTCCCCCATACTGTGACAGCACACTCCTCCTTTCCACCCCTGATTCCCCATGGACATTCAAGCAGCTCCTAAGCCTCTCTGCCTTCCCATCTCACCTCTGGACAGAAGCTGCCAATTTAGTCTCTTGTATCTACTTGAGCTAAGAGGCACACTCCTCACAAATATCACTTTATGTCCCACAGTCCAGTCCAATCCCTATCTGAAGAGTTGGCCTTGGAAATTGTTTTAGTTCTGGGCTGATAGAGAATCCAGGGGCCATGCTTTCCGGGGTTCCCCCAGCCTCAGTCAGACCATTAAGTCTGGTCTTAAGAAGCACACTCTTTAGGAGTATCATTTTATGTTCCATAGTCCAGTCTAATCTTTGTCTGAAGAGTTGGCTTCAGGAAGGGTTTAAGTCTGGGTTAACAGAGAGTCCACGGGAATAGCCTTTATTTTTTAAAGCAATTTTAGGTTTACAGAAAAATTGTGCAGAAAGTACAGAGAGTTTCCATTTACCGCCTGCAGATACAGGTCATTTAGATCAAGTTGATCGATAGTTTTATCCAAGTCTACTTCATCCTTCCTGCTCTTCCTACTTGTTATATCAATTATTAAGAGAGGGGTATTTAAATCTCTGACTCTAATTATGGATTTGTCTATTTCACCTTGTAGTTCTATCAGTTTTTCCTTCATGAATTTTGAAACTCTGTTATTAGGGGCATACACATTTAGGATTGTTCTGTCCTTTTGATTAACTGACTTCTTTTCACCGTGAAATCATATCTTCATTCCTGGTGATATCCTCCTCTGAAATCTACTTTCTCTGATATTAATAGAGCTATGCCAGCTTTCTTTTGTTAGCATGGCATATTATTTCCATCCTTTTAACTTTTTTGTGTCTTTATATATAAAGTGCATTTCTTGTATACAGTAAGTAGTTGGGTCTTGCTTTTTTATCCAATCTGACAATCTCTGCCTTTTAACTGTGGTATTTAGACCATTTAACTTGATTATTGATATGGTTAGGTTTGAGTCTATCATTTTGTTCCCTTGCTGCAAAATTTGTTTTCTATTTTCCCCATCTGACCTTTGTTCCCTTTCCCTCTACCTCTTTTATTGGCTTATTAGCTATAACTCTTTTTTCTTTTTTTTTTAGTTTTAGCAGTTGCTTTGGGGTTTATAGTATTCATCTTTAACTTAGTATTCATCTTTAACTTATCAGATCTACCTTCAAGTGACATTATCTCATTTCAAGTATAAGAATCTTACAATAGTATACTTCCATTTCTCCCTTTCCAGATTTTAGCCCTGATTGTCACACATTTTGCTTTTACATGTTATAAACCCACAATACATTGTTACTGTTTTTAAAGAGTCAGTTATCATTTAAAAATTTTTAAATAATAAAAAAGGCTTATATACTTACCCATGTGGTTATCATTTCCAGGGCTCTTTATTTCTTTGTATACATTCAGACTTTCACCTAGCACCTGAAGGACTTCTAACATTTCTTACAGGATGGTTATGAATTCTTTCAGCTTTTGTATATCTGAAAACATCTTTAATTTTCCTCTGTTTCTGAAAGATATTTTTGCTAGCTATAGAATTCTCCATAGTCAGTATTTTTTCCTTTCAGTACTTTAAAGGTGTTGGTCTACGGTCTTCTCGCATACATTGTTTCTGAAAAGAATCTAATATCATTCTTATTTTGGCTCCTCTGTATTTAGTGTGTTTTTCCTCTAACTGCTTTTAAGATTTCATCTGGTTTTGAGCAAGTTGATTATGATGTATACTTTGATGTAGTTTTCTTGTGCTTTGGGTTCATTGAGCTTCCTGGATCTGTGGGTTTATAGTTTTCATCATATTTGGTAAATTTTTGGCCATTATTTCTTCAAATGTTTTTATGTCCCCCTACACCCCTTTGGGATCTCTTACTGATTTATTAGGCTGCTTGAAGTTGTCTCACAGCTCACTGATGTTCTTATCATTTGTGTATATGTGTGTATTTCATTTTTGATAGATTCTATTGCTATTCCTTCAGGTTCACTAATTCTTTGTTCTGCACTATATAATTTGCTATTAATTCCATCTAATATATTTATCATCTCAGTTTTTATCACTAGAAGTTTTATTTGGGCCTTTTTTATATCTTCCATGTCTCTACTTAACTTGTTGAACATATGGAATACAGTTAAATGACTGTTTCAGTGTTCTCTTCTGTTAGTTCTAACATCTGGTCAGTTCTGAGTTGATTTCCATCGATTATTCTCCTCTTTATAAGTTGTGTTTTCCTGGCTCTTGGCATGCCTAGTAATCTTTCGCTGCATTCCAGACATTGTAGATTTTTCCTTGCTGGGTGCTAAATATTTTTGTATTCGTTTAAATCTTCTTGAGCTTTTTTCTAGGATGCAGTCAGGTTACTCAGAAACATGTTGATCTTTTCAGGTCTTCTTGTTTTTATGATTTGTTAGTGAGTCTGAAGCTGTTCTCGGTCTGGGGCTAATTATTGCCTGTTGCTGAGGCAAGACCTTCCTGAGTTCTTTTACCAGCGTACCATGAATTATGAGTTTTTCCAGACTGGCTATTCAGAATAGACACTGTTCCAGCCCGTGTTGCGTGCTGGGCACACTTCCTCTTACTCTTTTTGATTGCTTCTTTCCGTAGCCTTGGGTAGTTTCCTCAGATGCTGAGTACTTGAGAGTGACCCGCTACAGGCTTCCAGGGTTCTCTCTCTGTGCGACTCTCTCCTCTCTGGTACTCTGTCCTATGAGTGCTAGCTGCTTGGTCTCCCCACATGCTCAGCTCTGTCTCTTCAACTCAGGGAGTACGTCAGGTTCCATCTTAGTTCCTCCCCCTTAGTTCATATTGCAGGGGGTTGGAAGTCTGCAAACTATACCACTGTCTGGAACTCTCGCAAGGCTGTATGTAAATGTGGGTAATCTTAGGGCTCACATCATTTGTTTCCCATCTCTCATTGATCACTGTCCTTTGGTGCCTAATGTCCAGTGTCTTAAAAATCCTTATTTCATATATTTTCTTTTTTCTTGCAGTGGTTGTTTCAAGCAAGGGGGTAAACCTAGTCCTAGTTACTCTATCTTGGCTGTAAGTGGAAGTCTGTGGAGTATCTTTTTTTTTTTTTTTCTCCTTCCAAAAAAAATTGTATAAGCTTCAGCCCACAACATACCTGGACTTTCCCCTAGTCATAATTTATGCATATGTTGAACAGACCCTTGCAGCTATGGAAAATTCATACTGAGAATTATTTAATGCAGAAAATTAGGTAGATAGGTGTTGGAAGGTCTAGAGGAACAAAAGGGAGAAAGGATTTTACATAGCAATTAGGAAGCTGACAATGCCCCTGGGCTGGAGTGTTCTCTTCTGTATTGCAGGGGCTCTATGCCTACAAACTACACTTTCTAGACTGCCTTGCCAGATGGCTTCTAGTTAGATTATGCCAGGGAGATGCTGGCGTAGACTGCAAGGTGAGAGGAAGCCATTTTTTTCTGCTTCTGGTGGCTCCTCTGGTGGCATTAGCATCAGTGGTGGGTGACCGTGGGCTGCAACTCTGCAGTGGCAGTTTCAAGCAGCAGCAGGAGTGCAGGTTCCTGGGTCCCAACAGCAGCAGAGACAGCACCAATGCATCCAGTGGCACTGTGGTTCCCATCGTACACTTTTTGTCCATGGTCTTCTCACACCCTCACTCCATCAGACCTCCAACTCCATTTTGATCTACAGGCCTTCAGTGTCTCCATTTTCTTTCTGTTAGTTGGGCTTTCTCAGCTCTATTGCCTTTCCTTGCTAGTGGGAACCCAAGATCATACCCTTGAACTCAGAGCTCTCTGGCAAGCACCCTCAGCATCATCATCCTGTTTGCTTCCTGGAAACAGCACTTACTATATAGATCCCAGGCCTGGATGCATCTTCTCTTCTGTATGCTGGTGACCATGACTGCTAAAGAAAGACATCATATGGGCCTGCAATTTCATAATTTCCAGTCCCAGTTCTTTCACCTGGTTTTTGATAGCTCCTCAGTGGCTATTCCAGATCCCACCCCCTTCTCTGCACCCCATTCCCTCTCAGGAAATGACCTCACCTCCCATTTCACCACAGACACAGGGCCTGGTGGTCTGTGAGTGTCCTCACTGTCCAGCCCCAGCCCTGTTCCAAACACTGGTGCATCTATACCGTATTTCCCGCTCGCTTTTCTGTCTTTAAGTGAATTAACTGTTATCTTCAAGTGCTGTCTGTCACATCCATCTATGAAAAGACAGTCTTACAGCCTCGAGTTGAAGGTGAACCCACAGAACCAATAGATTACTGGCAGAAGAAAATAAGACAAAAAAAGGGAAAGGAAGGGAGTCTAAAAGAAGGAAAGAGAAGGGAAGGGAATCTAAAGGAAAGGAAAGGAAGGGGAGGGGAGGGGAAAAAAAAGAAGCTGGAAGCAGGTTTGTGTAATCTCCCGCATGCCCACTGGAGGGCGGCAGACACTGGCTAAAGCTGTAGGATAATGCCAAGTCTGGAGTGTTCATTCAAACAGTTGCATTTGCAAGACTTTGGGCAGGATCCTGCACACTGACAGTTCACAGAGGTCAAAATCTGCAGTGCACTCAGCAGTCTCTCCTCCCCATTGCCCTGCCCTAGCTCACCCTTAAAAAAAAAACTCATTACCATCCAGTTGATTCCAACTCAGAGTGACCCTATAGGACCGAGAGAATTGCCCCACAGAGTTTCCAAGGAGCAGCTGGGGGATCTGACCTGCCAACCTTTTGGTTAGCAGCTGAGCTCTTAACCACTGCGCCACTGCTCACCCTTACTTCCCCTTCTAGAAGCCCAGCAGTGGACTCTTCATGGGCTCTCCTGCTCCAGGGTCTTCCTCCCTCAAGAATGTCCCCTCTGGCGACGTGCCCTGCCCTCCTCAAAGTAAAAGCCAGAGTCCTCACCCTGGCGTCATAGGCCCTACAGGACCTGACCCACTGCTTCTCTGAACTTACCTCCTACTCTTATGCTCCAACCCCAGCAACCTACTTGCTGTCCTCTAGGCATCAGACACAATCCCACCATGGGTCTTGGTGCTTCTGTTCCCTCTGCCTGGAAGACTGTTCTCCCAGATGTCTGAAGGGCTTCCTTGAACTCTTTCAAGGCTCTGCTCAGTGAGGTCTTCCCTGAGCAAGCTCCATGTGGTAGACACAGAGCTGCACCAACCACATGCCCTTGGGGAAGGACTTGCTGCCGAGAGCTGGGGCACTAGACAGCCTGCAGCTCTCAGCAAAGTGGGCAGGTGATAATGGCCAGTTCCACCCCTTTGGAGACACTCTGAGGGGCCATACTCTCTCCAGACTCCCCACTGAGGCTTTGTATCACCTTTCAAGCTCTCCCTCTGCCAAATCCTGCTTCCTCCCCCTTCTTTTCATAGGTATTGACCCCAAGCTCCACTTGAGCATTTGCTTCAGGACAACCCAACTGGCGACACGGGCACCCAGCATCCCTCATTCCCCCACCCTTCTTCATTTTTCTTTTAGAACTTATTACCACCTAACTTACAAGTCCTTCTTCTTACCCAGTGTCTCTCCTCAATAGAATGTAATCTGGGTGAGGGCAGAGATTTTTGTCTGTTTTCTTCATTAATGTATCCCCAGCACCTAAAGAGTGCCTGGGATACAGTAGGTGCTAAATAAATGTGTTGAATGAATGAATGGAACACGGATCTGTGGTTGGTTTGGCACAGTTGGAGGAAGGTGTGCTTGCAGGAGAGTTAAAAAGGTGAGGGAAGAGCCTGGTTTCCCAGCAGACTGAGCTGAGATGAGGTCACTTACTTGGAAGGGAACCTCAGAGTAGGGAGCATGAGATGGAAGTAGGAGAAGACTGGGCAGGGGTGTGTTGTCAAGGTGGACTCTGCTGGGGCCTCCAAAAGCAGGCAGAGTGGCTGCCATAACTGTCCACCTGAAGGACAGGTGACTGGAACTTTTTCTATAGGCTTCTGTACCCATTGGTTGAAGGTCTACCCCAGGAGTGTTGATTGCCCGCACCCCTTAGTGGGTCTTGTATATGAGCCAAGCAAGCCTCCTCTCTGATGCCCTCCCCCATCCTAGGGTGATCTCATGAAGGGAATCAAAGCTGATATTAGGAGAGTCTGTGAGGTAGTGTGTCTGCTCCAAAGAGGAAGGAAGAGGGTCTTGAGTGCCGTACTGACGTGCTGACAAGGAGGTGGGAGTGATGAAGTCAGTGTGTGGTTTACACAGAGCACCAAAGCCACAGCACTGGCTGCGTTAGAAGCGGTGAAGCAAAAGGCTGAGGGGGCTGACCCCAGACCTGGCCGTGGGGAAGGGGAGTGGAGAAGTACTCAGGAACCACCCAACCTGGAGATGTGACAGGACTCTGGGGCAGGGCTGACAGGCTAGGAGTGGGAGGCAGCTGGGGCAACACAGGAGTTGTAGAAGGAGAGGGGTCCGAATGATTTTAAACTGGAAGCATTTGAGGCACCAAGGAGCACCCAGGTGGACATGTCTAGCAGCTGCACATGGGAATCTGGGCCCAGTTAAATGGTCTGGGCCAGAGACCAGGTGGGGGATCATCACTGTTCTGGCTGTGGGTGGTGGGGGTAAGTGACAGCTGCCTCTCTGGATTTCACCTGGATCTTCTCTAAAATCCCAGAGAATCTTTAAGGTCCTCCTTAGCCCCAGGAAGCTAGTTGAGTTCTGACGCGACTCCCCAGATGTGCCATATGCAAGCAAGGCAGGGCCTCAACTTGCCGACCTGGGCTGCACCCTATTATCCCCAGGAGTGAAGGGATCTAAACCAAATCCCCACCCAGGATCTCCACCTCTGGCCCTGGCTGTGCCACGTTTGCTGCCCATCCAGCTTTGGAGTGTAGGGACAACAGGGAACCCTTGTCAGGCTGTGCAGTCCCAAGCACAGACAAGGCAGGTGTTTGGTCTGGGTTACCCCTGTGGAGCTTTATGAAGCCAAGAGGAAGAGAAGTCATTATTTAAAACCTCAACCAACACCTGCCACCTGGATTCCAAAGAAGAATAGGTGGTTTTGTGTGGACAGGGAATGCAGGGTTGGACTGAGACCTTAAACAGAGAGCGGTGCATTCACTCTGCAGAAGTGTGTTGGGAGAACCTGAGGCCACGAGCACAGGCACTATGGAGGCAGATGGGGCCTGCAGTTGCCAAAGGACCTTGAAGAAGAATGATATGTAATATTATGCACTTTTTAATCCCTTCTGCGATGTAACCCCACAACCCCTCCAAGCCCTTGAACAATTGGCTCTACCTCAGAGGCCTTCTATGAGGAGGGCTAGGGACTTTGAAGGCAGAGGCTGCATCTCCCACCTGGAGGTGAGTGCAGAGAGTTGTAGGGTTTTGGACATTGGGGCCAGAAGGGGCCATGGCAACAGCCCCTGGGATCTGCAGAGACCTTCAGGGAGTGTCAAATTTTCCAAGAAGTGGAAAGACTAAGTGAGTGACTGAGAAAGCCCCAGGTCTCTTACCCCAGTTCTCCTGCTCTTTCAGTCTGACCATCTTCATACATCCATCAACATTTTTTCCTTCTCAAAGCCAGTTGTTCTTAGATGAGCTACCTGAGGATGACACCTTAGCCGATGTAGCTCGTCAGCTCTGGGCCCTGTGCCCTGTTTACTGCGCTTCCATTGTCCCATTCAGCACACACTTTACCAAGGTGGGTAGGAAGACCAAAAAAATGGGTAAAAACTGGGTGTGGGAGGGAAGGCCATATCTTATGCTTTCTCTTTTGGTGGAGTCAGCTGGGGCAGAGTGCCTCCCATAACTCTCCACCTGAAGGGCAGATGACTGGAACATTTTTCTTTCAAATCCTTTCTACAATAAAGTATTATAGAACTACAGAAAACATAAATGCTACTTTGATGCCTACTGACAGTCACCTGGTAGTTTGGCATCTTCTCATAATATCCAAACCAAAATCCTAACACCCTTAATAGCTGATTGGAGTTTCATTTCCAAGTATGGCAATGTGAGGAGCTCCACAGACCCAGTCCCCAGTCAAAATGGTACACATTATTAAAAAAGAAAACAAAACAACCACTTTAAGTCTCTGGGAATGGTCCTAAGGGCATACAGCAAACAAATAATTGTTTATTCAAGAAAATCTACTAAAACTGAGTAGGAGGAGTGAGAGTCTGTGGTATTTGAACGAAGACCTGCTCCTTCCTCTGCCCTCCCAACTCAGTGAGATGGGAACTCCACTTCAGACTGGTGCAGCCAAGAACACAAAGGTCCCTCTCCCCCCCAGCTCCCAGTCAGAGAACTATCTTCCCAGGAGGAGAGGGATATTAGCATTTATTATCCTGCACCTAGTTATCTCTTATCTGTTGTTATCTTATCTGTTGCTGAGGCTAAGTTCTGGGTAAGTGTGGCCAAAAGAATCCTTTTTCCACCCAGCCCCTACTCATGGAATGGAGGCTTTGATGTGGACATGGTCCCACGGAGAATACTGGGGCCACTATCTTTTTGTCCCAGCTTGTAAGGTAGAGGCAAGCCAATAAGACTTGAGGCTATTGCAACCCTCCTCCACCAAGGAGACCAGCTTTGGAGCAGGGATGTCACCCAGAGAGCGGTATATCATTATCCCCTACTCCAGCTCCAGAGTCATGGCTTGCAGATTTTGTCCAGTGGGAGGGACAGGATATAAAGTCAAGAGCTCTGAATGTCTTAAAAAAACTGACTTTATGACGGAATGTGGAGAAGTTCAAGCCTAAGAGTACTCTCAAAAACAATAGAAGTTGTGGTAAAAAGCAATTAAGAGGAAATTGGTAGATTCATTACAGATAAAAGCTGAACTATAGGTTGGTTAGTTCAGCGGAGAGAACCAGGAAAAGAGATAGCTAAGAAGAGCCCTCTTGGGGCCAAAACAAATCTCAAACACTGGCCGCAAAAACCATCCTCTCAAACAAACCCAAATTTAATTGAATCAGTCTGTGGGGCATTTTATAGCTCATGTCATTGCTAAAGCAGTAGAAGAATCAAATGGCCATCAGTGGAGCTTAACAGGTAGGTAGAGTCAGGAAAAGAGACAAAGAGAGCCCTGCCAAAACTACTGTCCTGTCATCTTAGGGTGATTGTAGGCATGCCCCAGGCTATGCCCTCTGAGAATAAACATTAGAGTTGTCACAATGTGTGTGTGTGTGTGGGGGGGGGGGGTGTCTTACTTATCCAGTGCTGCTATAATAGAAATACCACAAGTGGGTGGCTTTCTCATAGTTTAGGAGGGTAGAAGTCTGAAGTCAGGGTGCCAGCTCTAGAGGAAGTCTTTCTCTCTCTGTTGGCTCTGGAGGAAGGTCCTGCTCTCTTTGAGCTTTTGTTCCTGAGCAATCTGCATATGGCTTAGCATCTCTCTCCCCCCATTTCTGCTCACTCGCTTGCTTCTTTAATCTCTTTTATATCTCAAAAGAGATTGACTTAAGACACACCCTATACTAATCCAGTCTCATTAACATAACAAAGACAACCCATTCTCAAACGGGATTATAACCACAGGCGTACAGATTAGCATTTACAACACATATTTGTAATCCATAACACGGGGGTCAGAATAGACTTCACTAAAATAATCCAGCCAGTCAGTAAACAAATAAACAAGCAATAACAATAACAAACCCCAGAATGGGGAGACCAGTACCCAGAGTTGCTATACTATATTATCTAAAATATTCAGTTTCCAAGAAGAAATTACAAGACATGCAGAGCAATAGGAAGATCTGACCCATACACCAGAAAAAGAGCAGGCAACAGAAGCTACTCTGAGAGCAAACAGATGTGAGATTTAACAAAGATTTCAAAGTAGCCATTATAAATATGTTCATAGAACTAAAGAAGTAAAGGAAGGTATGATGAGAATGTCTGATTAAATAAAGAATATCAACAAATAGGAAGTATAAATTCTGGAATTTAGAAGTACAATGACTAAAATGAACAACAACAGTAAATTTGAATTGGCAGAAGAAATAATTTGTGAACTTGAAGAAGATATATTGATACAGATTATACAATCAAAAAGGACAGAGAGAAAAAAGAATGAAGAAAAATAAAGAAAGCCTCAGAGAAATGTAGGACACCTTTAAGTGCACCAACATACAAGTAATGAGAGTATAGGAGGGGAGAGAAAAGAGAAGAAAAAAATATTCAAAGAACTAATGATTGAAGTCTTCCCAAATTTGCTGAAGAACATTAATTTACACATGCAGAAAGCTCAACGAACTCCAAGTAGGATAAGTACAAAGTTGTCCACAACCAGACATATCATAATGAAAATGCTAAAAGCCAAAGACAAGAGGAAAATCTTGAGAGCAGCAAGAGAAAAATGACTTGTCACTTACAGGGAAAACCCAATAAGATTAACAGTTAATTTCTCATCAGAAACAGTGGTGGCCAAAAAGCAGTGAGATAACATATTCAAAGTGCTCCAGGGAAAAAACCAAAAAAACTATCAACCAAGAATACTATCTTAGGCTGGGTTCTGTAGAGAAGCAAAACCAGCAAAGTGTGTCTATAGAGAGAAAGAGATTTATCTCAAGTAAATGGTTCACATGGTTGTAGAGATTGGCAAGTCCCAAGTCTGTGGGTTAGGTGTCAGGCTGCAGGCTTCTCCTGACTCATGTAGCTGCAGGGGCTGATGAACCGAAGATCGGCAGGTCAGAGAGCAGGCTGCTGGCTCATGGGCTGTGGAGGCAAGTGAATCCCAAGATCAGCAGGCAATACGGCAGGCTGCTTTCTCAAGTCCCAAGAACCAGAGGTCAAATGATGATGAGTCAGATGCAGGATACAGAGCAAGCAATTGAGCTTCGCCAGAATGTCCATATATATATTGGATGTAGGCCACACTGCCAAGGAAATTCCCCTTACAACTGATTGGCTGATTACATCATGGAGGATGACTATATCATTACATAACTGCCAACTGCATCATTACATAACTGCCAAACCACTGAGAATCATGGCCCAACCAAGTTGACACACAATCTTAACCATCACAAATACTATATCCAACAAAGCTACCTATAAAAATAAAGGTGAGATAAAAACATTCCAAGATAAACAAAAACTGGGAGAATTTGTTTCCTAGTGCACCCATTTTAAGAGAAATACTAAAGAATATTCTTCTGGCTGAAAGCAAGTAATTCCAGACAACAATTTGAATCCACAGGAAAAAACACTGTTAAAGATAATTATATAATCATAAAAAAGTATAAATGCATATTTCTTAACTGATTTTAAAAGCAATTGTATCAAGTAATATGTATATAATGTATTTTGGGGCCCATAACATATTTGCCAGTAACACCACAAAGGAAGAGAATGGAAGCAAATCTGTATTGGGCTTACGAACTTACTCCAGATGGTAATTCAAATCCACAGGAACAAATGAAGAAAACCAGAAGTAATAAAAAAGATGGTTAATATAACAGAAGCTATAAATATTTACTTGCTCTCCTTTCTTCTCTCAGCCTCTTTAAAAGACATAAAATTATATAATGTAATAATTATAACAATGTATTGTTGAGTTTGTAACATTTATAGATCTAATACGTATAACAATAATACCAAAGGGGGGGGGGAATAGAGCTATATAGGAGTACAGATTGTATATCCCACTAGAATTAGGTTAATGTAAATATGATTCTAATTCTGATGTGGTAATATAAGCCATACAGCAACTACTAAGGAAATAACTCAACAAATGTAGTGAAAACGTCATTAAAGAAATTAAAATGCTACCTTAGAAATTATTCACTTAATGAAAAAGAAAGCAGTAAAGGAGGAATAGAGGAACATCATTTCTGGTTTTCCTCGAGGAACAAAAAAGATATGAGATATATAGAAAGCAAAAAGTAAAATGGCAGATGTAAATCCAAGTATGCCAATATTATTAAAAGTGAATGAGTGAATGAATTAAATAATCCAATCAAAAGGCAGAGACTGCCAAACTGGATAAAAAACGAGGTCCAACTGTATACTACCTGCAAAAAACCCACTTCAGATTCAAAGTTCAAATAGATTGAAAGTAAAAGGATGGGAAAAGATATATCATGCAAACAGCAATCACAAGAAAGCAGGAGTGGCTATAATAATACCAGACAAATAAATTTTAAAACAAACATCACTAGAAATGAAGAGAGACATTTTACAGTAATAAAAGGATAAATCCATCAGGAAGTTATAACAATTATAAACATATATGTACCTAACAGAGCCCCAAAATACATGAAGCAAAAACTGACAGATATGAAACAATAGATAATTCAACAATAAAACTTGGAGACTGCAATATTCCACTTTCAAAAATGGACAGAACTACTAAGCATAAGATTAATAAGGAAAGAGAAGACTTGAACAGCACTGTAAACCTACTGGAAACCCTGAGATGCAAATGGTAAAGCACTGGTCTACTAACTGAAAGGTTCAAACCCACCCAGAGGGGCCTCAGAAGGAAGGCCTGATGACCTGATTCTGAAAGGTCACAGCCATGAAAACTCTACGGAGTGCAGTTCTACTCTGACCCACACGGGGCTACATGAGTTAGAATTGACCTGACGACAGACAGTTCTGTTTGCTGAGGAAATACTCTGAGAAGCTGGGCTACATGAAGAAGAACGCAGCATCAGGATCAGAGAAAGACTCATTAACAATCTGTGTCTTAGTTATCTAGTGCTGCTGTAACAGAAATACTGCAAGTGGATGCCTTTAAAAAACAGAAATTTATTCTCCTACAGTCTAGGAAGCTAGAAGTCCGAATTCAGGGTGCCAGATCCTGGGGAAGGCTTTGTCTCTCTGTAGATTCTGAGGGAAGGTTCTTGTCATCAATCTTCCCCAGTCTAGGAGCTTCTCAGCACAGGGACCCTGGGTCCAAAGGATGCGCTCTGCTCCTGGTGTTTCTTTCTTGGTGGTATGAGGTCCCTCTCTCTCTGCTTGCTTCTCTTTCCTTTTATCACTTGTAAGATAAAAGGTGATGCAGGCCACACCCCAGGGAAACTCCCCTTACATCTGATCAGGGCTGTGACCTGAGTAAGGATATTGTATCCCACTCTAATCCTCTTTAACATAAACTAATCTTGCCTCATTAACCACAGGCAGAGATTAGGATTTACAACACATAGCAAAATTACATCAGGTCACAAAATGGAGGATAATCACACTATACTGGGAATCATGGCCCAGCCAAGTTGACACATATTTTCTGGGGACACAATTCAATCCATGACAACCTGCGATATGCAGATAATACAACCTAGCTCACTGAAAGTGAAGAGGACTTGAAGCACTTTTTGATGAAGATCAAAGACTACAGCCTTCAGTATGGATTGCACCTCAACATAAAGAAAACAAAAATCCTCACAACTGGACCAATAAGCAACATCATGATAAATGGAGAAAAGACTGAAGTTGTCAAGGATTTCATTTTACTTGGATCTACAATCAACACCCATGAAAGCAACAGTGAAGAAATCAAATGACATAACTGAGACTGGCAGATCCCCAGAAAGCATGGCTGCCAGACTCTCTGTCAACCCAGAACTAAAACCATTCCCGAGGCCAGCTCTTCAGACATAGATTAGACTGGACTATGGAACATAAAATGACACTCGTGAAGAGTGTGCTTCTTAGCTCAAGTAGATACATAAGACTAAACGGGCAGCTCCTGTCTGGAGGTGAGACGAGAAGGCAGAAAGGGTCAGGAGCTGGTGGAATGGACACGGGAAATCAGGGGTGGAAAGGAGAAGTATGCTGTCACAGTATAGGGAGAGCAATTAGGGTCACATAACAATGTATGTATAAATTTTTGTATGAGAGACTAACTTGAACTGTAAACTTTCAGTTAAAGTCCAATAATTAAAAAAAAAAATACCATAGGTGGAAGAGCCAAGTGCCAAAAAAAAGAAAAAGAAATCAAATGACATATTGCATTGGGCAAACCTGCTGCAAAATACCTCTTTTGAGTGTTAAAAAGCAAAAATGTTACCTTGAGGACTGAAGTGTGCCTGATCCAAGCCATGAGATTTTTCAGTCGCCTCATATGCATGTGAAAGCTGGACGATGAATAAGGAAGACTGAAGAAGAATTAATGCATTTGAATTATGGTGTTGGCGAAGAGTATTGAATATACCATGAAATGCCAGAACAAACTAATCTGTCTTGAAAAAGTACAGTCAGAATGCTCCTTAGTAGCAAGGATGGAGACTTCATCTCATGCCCTTTGGATATGTTGTCAGAAGGGACCAGTCCCTGGAGAAGGATGTCATGCTTGGTAAAATACAGGGTCAGTGAAAAAGAGGAAGACCCTCAACGAGATGCACTGACACGGTGGCTGCAACGATGGGCTCAAACATAGCAATGATTGTGAGAGTGGCGCAGGACCGGGCAGTCTTTCGTCCTGTTGTGCATAGGGTTGCTATGAGTCAGAACTGACTCGATGGCACCTGAAAACAACAACAACATGTTCTCTGATCATAGTGGAATGAAATTCAAAACTAATAACAGAAAGAAATTTGGAAAACTCACAAATATGTGAAAATTAAGCAACATATGCCTAAGTAACCAATGGGTCAAAGAGAAAATTAGAAGATAATTTGAGATTAATGAAAATGAAGACACAATATACCAAAACTTATGGGATGCAGGTAAAGCAGTACTCAGAGGGAAAGTTGTAAATGCCTATATTAAAAAGGAGAAAATTAAACCTAAAGGAAGCGGAAGAAAGCAGGTCATTAGTATTAAAGCAGAGATTAATGAAATAAAGAATAGAAAAACTTTAGAGAAAAACCAATGACATTAAAAAATGGTTCTTTGAAAAGATACAAAATTGACAAATCTTTAGCTAGGTTGATCAAGAGAAAAAGAGAGAAATCTCAAATTACTAGAAATCAAGTGGAAGAGAAGATATTGTTACCAACTTTGCAGATATAAAAAGTATTTTAAGGGAATACTATGAACAGTTGTATGCCAATAAAGTAGATAACTCAGATGAAGTGGGAAAATTACTATAAAGACACAAACTATCAGAAATAACTCAAGAAGAAATACATTCTGAAGAGACCTACAACAAATAAACAGATTGAATAATTATAAAAATATACTCATAAAGAAAAGCCCAGGCTCAGATTGCTTCACTGATGAATTCTACCAAACATTTAAAGAACTAACACCATTTCTTCACAACTCTTCCAAAAAATTGAGGAGGTAACCCTTTCCAACTTGTTCTATAAGGCCAGTATTACCCTGATACCAAAATCAGACAAAGAAGTCACAAGAAAAGATACAGACCAATATCTCTTATGAATATAAACACAAAAATTCTCAACAAAATACTAACCACCAAATTCAGCAACATATAGAAAGAATTGGACATCATGAACAAGTGTGATTTATCAAAGGAATGCAAGGTTGGTTTAACATCTGAAATTAATCAATGTAAAACAGCATCTCAACATAAAAAGAAAAACAAAAATCACATGATCATCTCGATAGACACACACAAAACTAACAAAAACTAACTCCTGTTAATGATTAAAAAAAAAAAAAAAAAAAAACTTAACAAACTAGGCATAAAAGGGAATGTCCTCAACCTGATAAAGGGCATCTATGACAAACCTACAACTAATATTAATACTTAATGATGAAAGACTGAAAATTTTCCTCCTAAGATTGGGAATAAGACAAGGATGTCTGCTCTCACAACTTCTATTCAACTTTGTACTGGAAGTTCTATGTGGGAAAATTGGACAAGAAAATGAAATAAAAGCCATCCAGATAGGAAAAAAAGAAGTTAACAATAATCCATTTGAAGATGACACAATCTTATATACAGAAAACTCTAAATAATCCACACACAAAAGCTATTAGAGCTAATAAACCAGTTCACAAGACTGCAGTTTGGATACTTGCAATTGACCTATCTTCAAATTCACTGATTCTTCTGACTGTTCAAACCTACTGTTGAGCTCCTCCAGTGAATTTTTTACTTCAGTTATTGTACCTTTCAATTCCAGAATTTTGATCTGGTTCTTTTATGATTTCTGTCTCTTCATTGATATTCTCTATTTGGTGAAACATTTTTTCTCATACTTCCTTTAGTTCTTAAGACATTAATTTCTTTGGATCTTTTAACATATTAAGAGAGCTGATTTAAAGTCTTCATCTAGTAATTCCAATGTCTGGGATTCCTCAGAAAAAGTCTATTAAGCACTTTTTTTTCTGTGATTATGGGCCATACGTTCTTGTTTCTTTGCATGTCTCATAATTTTTTGTGGAAAATTGGACATCTTAACCAATATAATGTCCCCCCACCCCCTCTAAGTTTTGCTGCAGTTGCTACTTGTTGTAGTAGTAGTAGTTTATTTGTTTAGGGACTTTTTTTGCACTAATTCTGTAATATCCATATACTTTGCTGTCTGTGGCCACTGATATCTCTACTTGGTTAGCTTAGTGGTCATTTAATGATTGAACAGAGATTGCCTTAAATGCCTAGAAGAAATAAATTTCCCAGTCTTTGCTGAAGAGTTCTGAGTGCATGTTGGGGCATGCCTTCAACACTCAGCCAGGCAGTTTATGACTCTGCCTTAGCCTTCACTTCCTGCTTGAGCAGGGCCTCAAGATCAGTCAGAGGTGAGAACTTATGGCCTTCTCAGGTCTTTCCTGGGCATATGTATAGCCCTAGGCATGCATACAGTCCTGCACATGCATGTGGTCTTCTACAATCCCTGGAATATGTCGAAGGTTTTCAAAGCTCCCTGTGGACATCTTATTCATCAGCTTTTCTTTCTTTTTTTTTTTTTTTTTTTTAATCGTTTATTGTACTTCAGGTGAAGGCTTACAGAACAAATAGTTTCTCATGAAACAGTAGTACACATGTTGTTTTATGACATTGGTTAACAACCCCACAACATAGTAACCCTCTAAATTCTCAGCCCTTTTTTTTTTTTTTGGTGAAAATACACATAGCCAAAGATACACCATTTCAAAAATTTCTACATACACAGATCAGTGACATTGACTACGCTCTTCCAATTGTGCTGTTATTCTCACTTAAGATGAAGGCTTACAGAACAAAATAGTTTCTCATTTAACAGTTACTACAAATGTTGCCGTATGACAATGGTTAACAGTCTCACAACACATCAACAATATCCTTACTCAAACTTGTGTTCCCTATCACCAGCTTCCTTGTCCCCTTCTGCCTTCTGGCCCGTGTTACTGGACTCCTGTACCTCATTAGTCTCATTTGGTTTTACAGGGCTGTCCACTCCCAGGCTGAACAGTGAACCTCGGAGGTAACTTCACCACTGAGCTCAAAGGGTGTCTGGGGGCCATACTCTCGAGGTTTCTCCAGTCTCCTTTAGGCCAGTAAATCTGGTCTTTTTTTTTTTTTTTGTGAGTTAGAATTATGCTCTACATCCTTCTCCAGCTCTGTCCAGAACCGTCTGTTGTAATCCTGGTCAGAGCAGTCAGTGGTGGTAGCCGGGCACCATCTAGCTGTACTGGACTCAGTCTGGTGGAGGCCTTGGTAGCTGTGGGCAATTAGTCCTTTGGACTAATCTTTTCCTTGTATCCTGTTCTCTTCGTTCTCCCTTGCTTCGGAAGGGATGAAACCAGTGGAGTATCTTAGATGGCCGCTCACAGGATTTTAAGACCCCAGACACTGCTCACCAAGGTAGAATGTAGAGCATTGTCTTTATAAGCCATCAGCTTTTCTTTTTAGGCTTTTGGTTAGTGTATTGTTTTCCCCAACTGTTATCCATTGTATCATGCAGCCATGACATTGAAACTCTTGCCGGTAATTATTTTTTTACAAATGCCCCCCAGGGAGAGGTTTTATCACTGGGTGAGCTTCAAGTCAGGTAAAACAAAGAAAAGCTTTTTGAGTGTGGCTTTCCAGGAATAACTAGACAGGTCAATTAATAAAATTTTTGGAAAATGAGCTTTGAAAGAGTTTCAGCTTTGTTTGGCTCTCAAAGCTATCACTAAGCTTGAAAGCATGGGATGGGACTGGCCAAAGTGAAAATACCACAAACTCACTGTTCTTACAGAAATTCTGCCATTTTTCTTGAATAAATACTCCTTAGTTTGTACACAACCTTGCTTGCTGAAAGTGAAGAAGGCTTCAAGCACTTACTGATGAAGATCAAAGACCACAGCCTTCAGTATGGATTACACTTCAACATAAAGAAAACAAAAGTCCTCACAACTGGACCAATAAGCAACGTCATGATAAACAGAGAAAAGATTGAAGTTGTCAAGGATTTCATTTTACTTGCATCCACAATCAACACCCATGGAAGCAGCAGTCAGGAAATCAAAAGACGCATGGCATTGGGCAAATCTGCTTCAAAGACCTCTTTAAAATGTTGAAAAGCAAAGATATCACCTTCAAGACTAAGGTGCACCTGACCCAAGCCACGGTATTTTCAATCACATCATATACATGTTAAAGCTGGAAATGAATAAGGAAGACTGAAGAAGAGTTGACACCTTTGAATTGTGATGTTGGCAAGGAATATTGAATATACCATGGACTGCCAAAATAGGAAACAAATCTGTCTTGGAAGAAGTATAACCAGAATGCTCCTTAGAGGGAAGGATGGTGAAACTATGTCTTACATGCTTTGGACATGTTGTCAGGAGGGATCAGTCCCTGGAGAAGGACATCATGCGTGGTAAAATGCAGGGTCAGTGAAAAAGAGGAAGACCCTCAATGAGGTGGATTGACACAGTGGCTGCAAGATGGGCTCAAGCATAGCAATGATTGTGGGCTTGGCACAGGACTGGGCAGTGTTTCCTTCTGTTGTGCGTAGGGTCACTATGAATCGGAACCAACTCGACAGCACCTAACAACAACAACAGTTTGCTCCAAGACTTCGATTAATTTCCATAGTTCTGAAAAAGTTGATTTTGACAATTTTTTCCTATTTTTTTCATTACTTTATGGAGGAGAAAAATTTTTGGAAGGCCTTACTCTGTCATTTTCCCTGCACCTCTATAGTAAGTTTTGAAATTAAGAATTGTAATTCTTCTCTTCCAAATTTGTTCTTCTTTTTCAAGACTGTTTTGGCCCATCAACAGATGAATGGATAAACAAATTATGGTGTATCCACACAAAGGACTACTACGCAAGGATAGAGAACAACAATGAAGCCACGAAACATTTTATAACATGGAGGAATCTGGAGAGCATTATGTTGAGTGAATTTAGTCAGTCACAGAAGGACAAATATTGTATAAGACCACTACTATAAGAACTCAAGAAAAGGTTTAAACACAGAAGAAAACATTATTTGATGGCTATGGTGGTGGCGAGGGAGGGTGAGGGTTATTTACTAACTAGATCGTAGATAAGAATTATCTTAGGTGAAGAGAAGGACAGCACACACTACAGGGGAAGACAGCACAACTGAACTAAACCAAAGCTAAGAAGTTTCCTGAATACAATCAAACACTTTGAGAGACAGAGTAGCAAGGGTAGGTGTCTGGGGACCATGCTTTCAGGGGACATCTAGGTCAATTGGCATAACAAAGCTTATTAAGAAAAT
The DNA here is from genome assembly GCA_030035585.1 of Dugong dugon. Classification (NCBI taxonomy): domain Eukaryota; kingdom Metazoa; phylum Chordata; class Mammalia; order Sirenia; family Dugongidae; genus Dugong; species Dugong dugon. Next base: position 19,821,846 of record CM057481.1, on the reverse strand, counting down.
GTTCTGCATCCTACTTTGGTGAGTGGCATCTGGGGTCTTAAAAGCTTGCAGGCGGCCATCTAAGATGCATCAATTGGTCCCAACCACCTGGAGTAAAGGAGAATGAAGAACACAAAAGACGCAAGGAAAGTATTAGCCCAAGAGACAGAAAGGGCCACATAAACCACAGACTTCATCAGCCTGAGCCCAGAAGAACTAGATGGTGCCCAGCTATCACCAATGTTTATTAGCTCTAATAGTGTGTGTATTACTTATAATTTTCTATATACAAGATCATGTCATCTTCAAGTAGAGTTTTACTTCTTACTTTCCAATCTGGATGCCTTTTACTTCGTTTTTTGACTAACTGTCCTGGCTAGAACCTCCAGTAAAATACTACTTCCAAATTTACATCTCCAGCCCACATCTCTCTCTGGTTGGCTCCTTGACAGCTCTGATTAGATGCTTAATAGGCATCTCCAACCAACCTCGAATCATCTCCTTATATCTGCTTCTTCTATAGTCTTTCTGAGCCCTATCTTTCCAGTGTTAAAGCCAAGTCATTCTTGACTCTCCACTTTCTTTCATCCCCACACTAGACTCATCAGCAAAAGCTCTTATCTCATTCTCTAAAGTATGTCCAGAGTCTGACCACTTCCCACCAGCTCCACAACCACCTGCCCATTCCAAGCCTCCAGTATCTCCTGCTTAGATCAGTGCAATAGTCTCCTAACCACTTCTCCTGATCCTACTCTTTCTCCAGCCTCAGCCAAATTATCCTTTTAAAACTAAGTCAGAGCACATCACCCCTCTGCTAAGAGATCACCCACCCACCATGTTTTGACAAAAGCTTAGGACTTTACAGTGATCCAGGTTACATTTTTTACCTTACCTCTTCTACAAGTCTCCCCGTCACTCACTCCTGTCCAGCCACATTGGCCTTCTTGCTGGTTCTTGAAGATGCCAGGCAGACATCTACCTCCAACTCTTGCTGGTTCCCCCTGCCTGGAAAGCTCTTCCCTCAGGTATATGATATCCACTTGATCACCCCTTCACCGCCTTCGGGCCTTTGCACAAATGTTATCTTCTGTGACAGACCGTATCTTCCAAAGATGACCATACCAGTATCTATCCTACACCACACGCTCGTCTCACAGTGTGACATTAACATTCCATTGAGAAATAGGAGTCTATGTTCCCTTCCTTGAACCTAGGCAAACTTCTCTAACTCTGTTGACCAAGAGTATGACAGAAGCAACACTATGTGATTTCTGAGGCTAGGTCATAAAAGGTAATGTAGCTTCCACTTGGTGCTCTTTGAGAACACGCATCTGTGGAGCTCTGATCTCTATGTAAGAAGTCTGGCTGCCTTGAAGCCACTCTGCTGGAGAGACCAAGTGGAAAAATCATAGAGACAGAGGTAGATGCCCAAGGAGCCCCAGCTGTGCCAGTCTCCAGCTGTTTGTGTCTTACCCAGAACAGACACCAGACATGTGAGTAAAGGAGACTTCAAGGTGATGATCCCAGTCCCATCCACCCTCTAAATGTAACCTCGTGAGAGACTCTGAATCAGAACCACTCAGCCAAGATGATCCTGAATTCCTGACTCACAGAAACCATGGAAGGTAATAAATGATTATTGCTGTTTAAGCCACTGAATTTTGGGGTTGTTTGTTACACAGCCATAGAAACCAGAATACCTTCTCAGTGAGGCCTTTTCTGACCATCCTATTTAAACTTTCAGCCACTTTTCCCACTGTCCACAAGATCTGGTGGTTCTTAAACCTACCTCTAAATATATTAAATAAATTTCTAACCTATGACCTAGCAATTCTACTACTAGATATTTACCCAAGAACAATGAAAACATATGTCTACAAAAGACTTGTACATGAACGTTCATAGCAGCTTTCTCTGTAACAGTCAAAAAGTGAAAGCAAACCAAATATTCATTAGCTGGTAAATAAATTAACTATGGAATACACTCGGCAATAAAAAGGAATAAACTATTGATATACTCAATACCCAAAACCATTATGCTGAGAGAAAGAAGTCTTATCTAAAAGAGGACATACTGTGTGATTCCATTTATAAGGAATTCTTGAGTAGGCAAAACCAATCAATGATGGAAACAAATTAGCCTTGGCATCTTCCTGGAGGACAAGGCCCAACTCCCAGGCCAGGCCCAATGCCTCCCATTTCCTGGTTCCACTCCTAGGTCAGACTCTCTCTTATGGAGTGACCCTGGGCAAGTCATGGTCTCTCTGTGGGCCTTAGTTTTCCCATCTGTAAATTCTCATGGAGGATGGAATAGGTGGACAGTGCCCTTTTTTTCCTAGGAGCCCCTGGGTGGTGCAAACAGGTAAGTGCTCAGCTATTAACTGAAAGGTTGGCAGTTTGAACCCAACCAGAGGCACCTTGGAAGAAAGCCCTGGTGATCTACTTCCAAAAGGTCACAGCCATTGAAAACCCCAGGGAGCACAGTTCTACTCTGAAAGTCATGAGTTGGAATCCACTTGATGGCAACTAGTTTGGTTTTTTTGGTTTACTCTTTCTTCCATCCTGACATTCCAGGACTCCGTGACTCCCCTGCAAGCCACTGCTGCCTTAGGAAATCCCTATGTTAGTCTGCAGATGGCTCAGGCCTGCATAGCAAGGTAAGGATGATCCCCTGGGCCCTGCAGCTCCGGCCTCAGGCAGACCCGGATGGGGCTGGATGCCAGCTATCCACCACTAGTGGGACGGGGGACTCCCAGGGCTCCCTCAAAGCACAGGGCTTGAGGGGAGAGGGATCTGGCAGGCCCTCCTCACCTTTTGTTCCCCTGTCTCTGGGGCTTTGCAGGCCAATGAAAATGCAGTCCTGAGAATAAAAGCCCCTTGTCCAATGTTCTGAGCTCTAATCCTCTTACGTGTCACCAGCGGAAAACCAGAGCTGGTGGCAAAAGGGCTGCTCTGATTTCCCTGCCAAACCACCCCTCATCCCACACTCTGGTGCCAACCCAGTCTCATCACAAAGGGTTGATGCCTACCCTCCTGCCAAGCAACCACACAGCTGAATGTAATCTCCACTCAGGCCTCGGATGAAGAAGTGGTCAGACTGAGTTCTGGACAGGGCTGGGACGGCCCAGGAAAGTGTGAGCTGTTGTCTTGCTGGGAGAGCCACAGGCCAGTTCAGAGCCCACACTTCATCCAGTGTGGGCCAGCCCAGGGGTCTGCCTTCCTCTCCTGAGGGCCCAGATTTTTCCTTGAGCAATAAGGGGTGTTTGGATTAAGTAGTCATGGTGTCTCTCTTGACCCACTCAGTCCCACAGACTGAGAGCAGTGGAGAGTAGACACCTCCATGCTGGGAGAGAATTACACAGGATCAGTGTGGCCACAGAAGGGGTGTCCCTGTCCTGCCTGACCCACCTAGGGAAGCTGTGCAAGACTCTGTGCCAGACTTTGAGGAGCCGGTAAGAGGTGGGCAGATGGCTGGGATCAGGTGGTGAAGAGGAGGGAGACAAGACCTCTCAGGAGGAAGGAGCAGCAGCCCCTGAGGCTGGCATTCTGAGGTTCTGGGGAGAGCAGCTGGCAAAGGGCCACACAGGAACTGTAAGATGAGAACTCTGCCCTGTAGGCCTGGCTATCTGAAACGGGGGCACGTGTACCCCCAGAGATAAGACTTCAGGAAGCCATGGGACCAACCAGGCTTCAGTTTTACTTGAATATTTAGTGGGGTGGGACAGGGGGAGAAGTTAAGAATGTAACATGTAAGCAATATAAAGTCAAAATTTCAAAATTAAAGCAAACAGAGCCATGAAGTAAAATGCCAAAGTCGTGTGAATTTTAAACATAAAACAAAGAGTCTTCTGGCACATCTAGCAAAGAACAACTCCCCTCCTTCTTCCTACAGCTCGCACCCCGGCCCACTGCTGGGAACCCTCCCCTGCCTAACCCCATCCTGTACACCTGATACATCTGCCACATGGTGCTCTATGGTATTAACACAGAACCCAAAAATGTAGCTTAGAACTGAAAGATTAAAATAGTTCTCCAAAGATTTCTCATTGAACTTGACACTTGTCACAAGTTACACAGCCCTTCGCACTCCTGGTGATTCATTCATTCATGCATCCATCACTCACTCATTCATTTGCTCACATGGACTCACTTCTAATGGGTCCATGGCAAACACAACAAGGGAGATGACTACTTCTCAGAGAAACCAGAAAATAAGCACTGGGCCCAAAGCACAGGTTTTTTAAATAGAAATTTCAAAATATCTTTCTCTAAAGGATTAATACTAGCATAAAGATTCTGCCTGAGGACATCTAGGTCAATTGGCATAACAAAGTTTATTAAGAAAATGTTCTGCATCCCACTTTAGTGAGTGGCATCTGGGGTCTTAAAAGCTAGTGAGTGGCCATCTAAGATGCATCAATTGGTCCCAACCCACCTGGAGCAAAGGACAATGAAGAACACCAAAGACACAAGGAAAATACTAGCCCAAGAGACAAAAGAAACATAAACCAGAGACTGCATCAGCATGAGACCTGAAGAACTAGATGGTGCCTGGTTACCACCAATGACTGCCCTGACAGGAAACACAGCAGGGAGTCCCTGATGAAGCAGGAGAAAAGTAAGTTGCAGAACTGAAATTCTAGTAAAAAGACCAGGCTTAATGGTCTGATGAGACTGGAGGGACCCTGGAAGACACGGCCCGTGGACTCTCTGTTAGCCCAAAGCTAAAACCATTCCTGAAGCCAACGCTTCAGACAAAGATTAGACTGGACTATAAAACATAAAATGATACTCGTGAAGAGTGTTCTTCTTAGCTCAAGTAGATACATGAGTCTAAATGGGCAGCTCCTGTCCAGAGGTGAGATGAGAAAGCAGAAAGGATCAAGAGCTGGTTGAATGGACACAGGAAATCTGGGGTGGAAAGGAGGAGTGTGCTGTTGCAGTATAGGGAGAGCAGCTGGGATCACATAACAATGTATATATAAATTTTTGTGTGTGAGACTAACTTGAATTGTAAACTTTCACTTAAAGCACAACAATAAAAAAAAAAATTAAAAAAAGAAAAGATTCTGCCTGAGTGAAAATATTTGAACTAATGGAAAAGAAGATTGAGGGAGAAGAAATACTAATTTGAAATATGGTGTCTTTAATGAGTGGCACTGTGGGATAGTTACTTCCCAGTGGGGCAACCTTGATTATCTTCTCTGAGCTTCAAGTTTCTGTTTTTAAAAAGCAGAAAAGATGACACCTACATTCATCTAAGGGCTGTTGTAAGAATGAAATGAAATAACATTGTTGAGTGCCTTGCATAGGTACTCTCATTAAGTTTATTAATCACAGTCCAATAAAGCCTGAAGAATCAAAGGTTACTATGAAGGAATATCCTGGTCATCCAAGGGTTAAGCAGAAACTTTTCAAGTTTTCTCATCAAACCCACTGTCACCAACACACTTCTGTCTGCAAACATGAGGGAGCAGTCCAGGTATGAAGCAGGCCCAATGATAGCCTCATGGGGAGGTCTGGAACTAAAATGGGCCATCAGCATTGTCTGGCACACAGGGCAGAGATGGTCTGACTTTTATATCCCCACTTCAATCAGTTGTTGGATGTGGGCTACCCTGGGAAGGGGGTGACCTTGGGCGAGGTGGCTGTCTGCAGCTGAGGCAATCTTTGAAAGGGTTGACAGCTGAAGACCATTTACTGACCACACTCTGAGGCAACTGGGACATCAATCCTTCTTTGAAGGGGGATCTGGACGGTGTATCTCAGCATACACCACATGGGAGGGTACTGGCTGGAGGTGGGCACAAAGGATCCTCAGAACTAGGCCACGTGGAGATGAGGGCTAAGATAACAGGAATGGGAGGCTGGGTGAACAAAGGGGTAAAAGTGACAGGGAAGCTAGGCCTGTTGTAGGACGCTTAGCTCGCTGAAGCTTGAGCAATGTTGAGGACTGAAGTGCTGCACGGGCAATCTGCAGTCTAAAGCCCTGCTAAGCTAATGGGCTAGGAGGGAGTCAGCAAGCAGCCTGGGAACAGCAGCATGAGAAGGAGCTTCACAGTTTACAAAGCGCTGTTCACACTCCCCACTCCCCATCCTCCCCTCCATCGTTAGCACTTCTAACACTGCTCCCTGGGACCAACTTAGCCCAAGAAGAATGTGATGCCTTAAGAAACAATTGGGCTCTGGAGCTGAAAGATGATTTAAAAGAACTTGGTTAGGTATGTGAATGACACATTCAACAAAAGTACAGATGGTAGAGACATGGGTAAATAGCACATGTGTGATTCTGGAGAACAGAACTAAGGCTCAAAAGAATCTTAACAGGTCAGACATATGAAACTCAGTTTTCACAAAGGCCTAGTCCAGCACTTGGGCCTCAAAATACAATTATACAAATAGAGCAGTACATCCCTCAGGAAAATGACATCAGGGACTGTATGGGTATCAGCTTGGGATGACTCAACAGATGGACACACGATGCTAGTTGTGGGAACAAGGCAAGTCAGTGAGCTCTCAGACCTAGACAAGAAGGGCTCTGACTCTCCTCATGGGGCAAGAAGTCCTCAGGGCCAAGGGACATGCCTACTCAACCTATACCCTTCTTCCAGGCCATACTTGGGTACCCAGGATCCCAGACTCTCTTGCCCAAATGGCCCCAAATCAGCTTCCCTGGGCCCTCTTCCCCAGGGTGGGGTCTAAAAGGGGGCCAAGGGGTGTGAACAAAGCTTGAACATGTGGACTTGGATGTCCACACACAGGTTCATGAAGTAACACACACTGCAGGTAGAGCCAGGGGTAGGAAGGAAAGGGGATCAAGTTAGGAGGAGTAGGGCTGATCTCTCAGCACCACCACATTCTCAAGCAGAGCTTTGAAAAGTCCAGGAATTCTAAATTCAAACCTAGCCTTCCAAGTCATTATGAAGGTATTAACTTGAATCACAACTTCTAAATATTCAGACATGAGTCTCCATTTGTACTCCAGCCCTGGCCCTTTGAATGTTGGGACCAGCCTGGGCCAAGTGGGCCATGTGTGCCCCTCTGGATTCAGTCTACACAATACAGGGATCCTTTCTGGACCCACCCAGCATGTCCTGAGAACAGCATGGAGGTGTCAGGAGAGCTGCCATGTGAGGGGAGGCTGAAGGGACTGAAGACATTTAACACGGAGAAAAGAACATTCAGGAATAGCATTCTGGTTGTCCTTTGGTCCTGAAGAGACCATCAAAGAAAAAGGAGACCTACTCATTTATTATAAGTGCTCAAAGGGTAGAACTAGGACCAGAGGTTGATTTAGGGAGGTAGGAAGTCTCAATAAAAAAATTATCCATCTAACAACAAAAAGGGTAGAAAAGGTGGCAGAGAAAAACACACACACACAAACAAGGAATGGATCACCACAGGAGACTGTGAGAGCCTTCTTGCTGGAGAAAGTCTAACTTTGCTACGCTCATGATCTTTGGGGATTTTCTAGAGGTGATTTAATCCACAAATAGAAGAGCAGGACCGGCTGATAATTAAGTTCTTTTCTGTCGTGAGAGTCTCTATGAGTCTGACCAACAAAAGGCATGTTGCAAGCCTCTTACAGACAAGGTCTCCCTGGTCCCTGCTGTCCATTTTCCAGAAAGGGTAAACTGAGGCACAAAGCAAAGAAGTCATCACAGTATGTGGCTACCTTGTCTTTCCCCACTGTGCTTCAGGGGAGACCTGTCTACCACTGTTGGTCATGCTCTTATCTACTTTTTTGTGGGTTTGGCAGGGTTTCTGGGGGTGTGGCAATTCCTCACATGGACATCTCTTCATGAACACCAGAAGCCAGAGTCCTGTGCCTGGTGCTTTCCAGTACCCGGGTATCCATGGGAGCTGAAGGGAGTTCTCTTTTCCTGTGGGAACTCATTGCAGTTGCCAGCAGAGTGAGGAGCAGAGCCATGTCACTTGGCTTTCTAATGGTTACTCCTGGCAACCTTGCTTGGCCTTGTTGTGGTGTTGGACAAAGACCCAGTCTGCCCCAGGGTTTCTGTTTCTCCATCTGTAGAACAAGGGTGAACTTCTGCACTGGCTGGACGCAGAGTCGGCAGGACCAGGAAGCATGCTGTCCTCCTTGAGAGGGTGAAGCGGCTGCAAGAGTAAAGACAAGTAAGAAGCAGGGCCTGCCGCCTCCCAAGAGAGGCCCAATTAGAGCAGCGAGTAGTTCCCACCAGAGGCTCTGGCCATCCCTCAAAGTCGGCCGCGTGGGCAAGCAGCAGCAGGCTGTGTGATTAATGATGGCAGCTCCGGCTACCCATTGGGCCTGCCTTAGGAACTTCAAATGAGCATATGTAGTGCCAAGGGGGAAGAAGGCCAGCTCCCTTTCTTCTTCAGGCTGAGAAGGGATGAGAGGGAGCCAGCAGTGACAGCACCCAGAAATGAGAGGGCAAAGCCAAAGTGCCATGCTGTTGAGGGCTTCTGACACCACTTCACAGGCCTCCCCTGGGGATGCCAGGAAAGGGAGTGTCAGCAGGTATCCAGAGATGGGCTCAGTCAACAGGCCCCCCACTCAACACACACCTGACAGAGGTTCAGCTCTATTCCAGGCCCAGGGACTATGGATGCAAACAAGAAATTGCCCTGTCCTCAAGGAATCAGATTCTACCACTCATTCATCCATTCAACAAAGAGTAGCTTTTTCACCTCCTTAGTTAAATTTATTCCTAGGTATTTTATTCTTTTAGATGCTACTGTAAATGGAATTGATTTCTTAATATCTTTTTAGCTTGTTCATTGCTGGTATATAGAAACACAAATGATTTTGTGTGTTGATCTTGTTCCCTGCAACTTGGCTGAACTTGCATATTAGCTGTAGTAGTTTGTGTGTGTGTGTGGGTGTGTGTGGTTTCTTTGGAATTTTCTATATATAGAATCATGTCATCTGCAAATACAGATTGTTTTACTTCTTTCTTTCCAATGTTGATGCCTTTATTTCTTTCATAATTGCTGTGGTTAGAACTTCTAGTAATGTGTTGAATAGTAGTATTGAAAATGGACATCTTCGTCTTGTTCCTAATCTTAGGGGGAAAGCTAACCATTGAGTGTGATGTTAGTTGTCTTTATCCAATAAATCCAATGTTTGTGCTTCCTCAGGGACAGTTTCTGTTAATAACTTCTGTGAATAGGCCATAATTTCCTTTTTTCTTTGCATGTTTCGTATTTTTTTGTTGAAAACTGGACTTTTTGAATAATATGATGTGGTAACTCTGGAAATAGTGTTCTTCTCCTTCCTCAGTTTTTTTTTTTGCTTGCTGTAGGCTGTCACAGTTTGTTTAGTAACTTTTCTAAACTATTTTATAAAGTCTGTATTCTTTGTCATGTGTGGTCTCTGAAATCTCTGTTCCTTAACTTCTGTTCAGCTACTATTTTGAATGCTGGAAGTCAGAGAGAGAGAAAAAAGAAGAAGAGAAGTAAGAGGAATAAAACAAAACAAAATCACCCTCTTCCAATTTTTGAAGATCAACTCAGTGGGAATACTGCTTCAACATTTAGCCAGTTTACCATTGTGCCTTAGCTACCATTTTGCTTGCACTGAGCCTAGAGATCAGCAAGAGGTGAAAGCTTAGGGTCTTCTCAGTTCTTTTCTGAACATAAACCCAGCCCTGGGCATGGTGTTGCTTTCTAAATTTCCCAGCATACATGGGTGCTTTTGAAAGCCCCAATTTCCCAAAGGAACTTTCTGTTCAACATTTCCTCCTAGGCTTTGGGAGCTCTACTGCATGCCTCAACCATAATCTTTTGCCCCAGGTGACTGTAGGTTGTTTATTTGTCTTACAGTGTTTTTGAGGAATGCCCACCCTGGGTGAGTTCCAAATCAGGCAAAACAAAAGCAAGCACCTGTGTCAGTCCTTCAGTAGACCCCAGATAGATTAGAATCAACAAATATAATTTTTTCATAAATAAGATATGCTCTGCCCCCTATGGAAACACTTCACCCCTCACTAGAATGCTATTATCAGAAAAACAGAAAATAACAAGTGTTAGTGAGAATGTGGAGCAACTGGAACACTTATCCACTGCTAGTGGGACTGTAAAATGGTGTAGCTGTGAAAAACAGCTTGAAGTTTTCTGAAAAAATTAAACATAGAATTACCATATGATGGGGAGGCACAGCCAAGATAGCGGCTAGTCAGATGCACTAAGCCATCCCACTGTAACAAAGACCCAAAAAAACAAGTAAAACAGATACAGACATCTATCCTAGAACCCTAAACCTTAAATGAAAACAGGGAACTAGAGGCGTCAATCTATAAATGCTGACAATGTCAGAACAGTAAAAGGGGGAATACACGGTGTAGATATAGAACTTTCAAATGGAGAGGAAGTCAAGGCAATATCAAGAAATAAAAGACTGGTTCAAACTTAGGAAAATTAGGGTAAATTTTCAGGTGAACACAAAAAACTTAACAAACCTACTTATCAAAATAAAGAGGAGAAACAAAGTCTCAGTAAACACAAAACCTACAATAATGAAAAGAAATTTCACAAACAAAAGGAACTCAGCACAAGAGAGTAAGAGGAACAAAGAAAACATCAGCACCATAAAAAAAGCACTACAAAATGACAGCAATAGACTCACACCTATTGATAATCACACTGAATGTAAATGGCTTAAATGCACCTGTAAGGAGACAGAGAGTGACAGAAAGGATAAAAAAATGACCCATCAATATGCTGCCTACAAAAGACACACTGTCTCAGTTATCTAGTGCTGCTGTAACAGAAATACCACAAGTGGATGGCTTTAGCAAAGAAAAATTTATTCTCTCACAGTCTAGGAGGCTAGAAGTCTGAATTCAGGGTGCCAGCTCTAGGGGAAGGCTTTCTCTCTCTGTCAGCTCTGCGGGAAGGTCCTTGTTATCAATCTTCCCCTGTTGAGGAGCTTCTCAGCGCAGGGACTCCAGGTCCAAAGGACATGCTATTCTCCGGGCTCTTGTTTTTAGGTGGTATAAGGTTCCCTTATCTCTCTGCTTGCTTCTCTCTTTTATATCTCAAAAGAGATGGACTTACGACACAACCTAATCTTATAGATTGAGTACTGCCTCATTAACATAACTGCCGATAATCCTGCCTCACTAAAATCATAGAGGTAGGATTTACAACGTCTTAGTCATCTAGTGCTGCTCTAACAGAAATACCACAAGTGGATGGCTTTAACAAAGAGAAGTTTATTCTCTCATAGTTCAGTAGGCTACAAGTCCAAATTCAGGGTGTCAGTTCCAGGAGAAAGCTCTCTTTCTCTGTCAGCTCTGTAGTAAGGTCCTTGTGATGCATCAGTCTTCCCTTGGTCTGGGAGCAACTCAGCACAGGAACCTCTGGTCCAAAGGATGCTCTCTGCTCCCGGCACTGCCTTCTTGGTGGTGTGAGGTTCCTATGTGTCTCTGCTCACTTCTCTCTTTTATATCTCAAAAGAGATTGCATTAAGACACTATCTAATCTTGTAAACCTCATCAGTATAACCTCATCACAGTGATAGAATTTACAACACAGAAGGAGATCACATATAATCTCATCATAGTGATAGAGTTTACAACACATAAGGAAATCACATCAGATAACACAATCATACAACACTGGGAATCATGACCTAGCCGAGTTGCTACACACATTTTTTGGGGGACACGATTCAATTTATGACGGATCCTAACAGATTACTATGAAAAACTGTACTCCAACAAATTTGAAAACCTACAGGAAATGGACAAATTTCTAGTAACACACTACCTACCTAAACTAACACAAACTAAGGTAGAAAATCTGAACGGACCTGTAACAAGAGAAGAGATTGAAAAGGTAATAAAAAAAAAACTCCCAACAAAAAATATCCTGGTCCAGATGGTTTCACTAGAGAATTTTACCAAACATTCAGAGCAGATCTTGCACCCATACTACTCAAACTGTTTCAGAACATAGAAAAGGAAGGGATATTTTCAAATTCACTCTATGAAGCCAGAATAACCCTGATACCAAAACCAGGCAAAGACATCACACAAAAAGAAAATTACAGACCAATATCACTCATGAGTATAGTTGCAAAAATACTAGCCAATAGAATTCAGCATCATATAAAAAAATAATACACCATGATCAAGTGGGATTCATATCAGGTATGCAAGGATGGTTCAACATTAGAAAACCAATCAACATAATCCACCACATAAATAAAGTAAAAGAATCACATGATCATCTCAATAGACGTGCCTATATATATATACAGCAGAATATTATTCAGCCATAAGGAGAAATTATGTTCTGACATATGCTATGACCTGGATGAATCTTGAAAACAGTATGCTAAGTGAAATATGTTAGAAAAGACAAATATCATATGACTCCATTTATATGAAATATCTAGAATAGGCAAATATATAGACAAAGTAGATTAGTGTTTACCTAGGGCTAGGGGAATGGGAGAACAGGGAATTACTGCTTATGGGTACAGAGTTTCTGTTTGGGGTGATGAACATGTTTTGGAAACAAATAGTGGTAACAGCTGCACAACATGGTGAATGTAATTAAGGTTCCTGAATTGTACACATAAAAATTGTTGAAATGTTTTGTTATATATACACAATAAAATTTTTTAAAATAAAATAAGGCCGCTATTAGACCTGCTGCTGGATCTGTTAATGCTTTAATAAATGAGTACATATGGTATTTAAAAAAAAAAAAGAGTGCCACATTGTGTCTAAACTGTTTGTGAAAACAATGTAGTTTATGCTGAACACCTGCTTTCCTTCTGGGAGTTTGGAATTTTGGTACACGCTAGCTAGAGGGTACCAATGTGACCAGCCCCCAGTAAAAACCCTGAACACTAAGCTTCTAGTGAGCTTTCCTGATAGAAACAATTCACGTATGTCACAATTCATTACTGGAGGAATTAAGTGCATCCTGTGTTGACTCCATGCGGAGAGAACTCCTGAAAGCTTGCGCCTGATTTCCTCTGGACTTCACCCAACGCACCTTTTCCCTTTGCTGATTTTGCTTTGTACCTTTTTTTAAAATTTTTATTTCTTATTGTACTTCAGGTGAAGGTTTACAGAACAAATAGTTTCTCATTAAACAGTAGTACACATATTGTTTCATGACATTGGTTAACAACCCCATGACATGTCAACCCTTTCCCTTCTCGATCTTTTTTTTTTTTTTTTTTTTTGGTGAAAATATACATAGCCAAAGATACACCCTTTCGAAAATTGCTGCCTGCACAGTACAGTGACATCGACTACGCTCTTCCACTTTAGATGCTGCTATTCTCACTTTAGATGAAGTTTTACAGATCAAAATAGTTTCTCATTAAACAGTACACATGTTGCCCTATGACAATGGTTAACAACCTCACTACACAACACTGTCCTTACTCAACCTTGTGTTCCCTATCACCAGCTTTCCTGCCCCCTTCTGCCTTCTAGCCCTTGTCCCTGGACTGCTGTGCCTCATTAGTCCCATTTTGTTTTATGGGGCTGTCCAATCCCTGGCTGAACGGTGAACCTTGGAATTGACTTCACCACTGAGCTAAAAGGGTGTCTGGGGCCATACTCTCGGGGTTTCTCCAGTCTCCTTTAGGCCAGTAAATCTGGTCTTTTTTGTGTGTGTGTTAGAATTTTGTTCTACTTCCTTCTCCAGCTCCGTCCAGAACCCTCTGTTGTGATCCCTGTCAGAGCAGTCAGTGGTAGTAGCCGGGCACCATCTAGCTGTACTGGACTCAGTCTGGTGGAGGCCTTGGTGGCTGTGGTCCATTAGTCCTTTGGAGTAATCTTTTCCTTGTATCCTGTTCTCTTCATTCTCCCTTGCTCCCGAAGGGATGAGATCAGCAGAGTATCTTAGATGGCTGCTCACATGCTTTTAAGACCCCAGATGCTACTCACCAAGGTAGCATGTAGATTGCTTTGTACCTTTTTGCAGTGATAAATCTTAGCCATGAGTATGACTATATGTTGAGCCCTGTGAGTCCTCTAGCAAATCATCAAACTTAGGAGTGGTCTTGGGGATTCGCAATATAAGGCATACTTTATATTCAATAAAATTCAGCTTTTTAACTGTACAGTTTGATGAGTTTTGACAAATGTAACAGTTGTGTAGCCACTATCACAAGCAAGTTATAGAACATCTCCATTATTACAAAAAGTTTTATTATGCATCTTTGCAGTCAATTTCCGCCTCCAAGTCTAAGCCCCTGGCAACCACTGATCTATGTCTCTATAGTATTGCCTTTTCTAGAATGTAATTTAAACACAGTCATACAGTATGTAGCCTTTTGTGTCAGGCTTCTTTTGCTTAGCATAATTTTTTTAGATCCATCCATGTTGCTGTTTATATGAGTAGTTCATTCCTTTTTTTGTGGCTGAGTAGTATTCCATTGTTATCAATAATTTGTTATGATCCACACAGTCGAATGCCTTAGCATAGTCAATAAAACACAGGTAAACATCTTTCTGGTATTCTCTGACATCAGCAGGATCCATCTGACAGCATCAATGATATCCCTCTTTCCATGTCCTCTTCTGAATTCAGCTTGAATTTCTGGCAGTTCCCTGTTGATTTATTGCTGCAACTGCTTTTGAATGATCTTCAGCAAAATTTTACTTGTGTGTGAAATTAATAATATTGTTCAATAATTTCCACATTTGGTTGGATCACGTTTCTTGGGAATAGGCATAAATATGGATCTCTTCCAATCCGTTGGCAAGGTAGCTGTCTTCCAAATTTCTTGGCACAGATGAGTGAGCACTTCTGTTTGTTGAAACATCTCAGTTGGTATCCTGTCGATTTCTGGAGCCTTGTTTTTCACTAATGTCTTCAGTGCAGCTTGGACTTCTTCCTTCTGTACCATTGGTTCTTGATCATATGCTGCCTCCTGAAATGACTGAATGTCAACCAATTCTTTTTGGTATAGTGAGTGTATATTCCTTCCATCTTCTTTTGATGCTTCTTGTGTCGTTCAGTATTTTGCACAAAGAATCCCGCACTATAGCAACTCGAGGCTTGATTGTTTTCTTCAGTTCTTTCAGCTTGAGAAATACCAAGCGTGTTCTTCCCTTTTGGTTTTCTAACTCCAGGTGTTCACACATGTCATTATAATACTTTACTTTGTCTTCTCGAGCCGCACTTTGAGAGATCTGGGCAACGAATAAGGAAGACCAATGAAGAATTGGCACTTTTGAATTGTGGTGTTGGTGAAGAACCTTGAATATACTATGGACTGCCAAGAGAAACAAACAAATCTGTCTTGGAAGAAAGTATATCCAGAATGCTCTTTAGAAGCAAGGATGGCGAGACTTCGTCTCACATGCTTTGGACATGTTATCAGGATGGACCAGACCCTGGAGAAGGACATCATGCTTGGTAAAGTAGAGGGTCAGCAAAAAAGAGAAAGACCTTCAATGAGCTGGATTGACACAGTGGCTCCAACAATGGCCTTAAGTATAACAACAATTGTGAGGATGGTGCAAGACCGGGCAGTGTTTCATCCTGTTGTACATAGGGTCGCTGTGAGTCAGAACTGTCTCAACTGCACCTAACAACAACAACAACAAAAACAGTATTCCATTGTATGGTTAGCTGTACCACAGTCCAGTCTAGTTATTCATTCACCAGTTGATGGACATTTGGGTTGCTTTAGGTTTGGTGATTATGAGTAAAGCTGTAATATACATACCAGTATACAAACAGGTTTTTGTATGGACATATATTTTATTTCTGTTCAGTAAATATCTAGGATTGCATTACTGGGTCATATGTATGCTTTTCTTTATAAGAAACTGCCAAGCTGTTTTCCAAAGTAGCTACACCAATTTGTTTTCCCAGCAGCAATGTATGAGAGTTCCAGTGGTTATGCATCTTCCCCAGTTCTTGGTATTGCTGGTCTTCTGAATTTTAAAAATTCTAGTAGATATGTAGTGGTATCTCAGTGTGGTTTTAATTTGCATTTCCCCAATAAATAATGATGTTGAATATCTTTTCATGTGCTTATTTGCACATTTAAAAAATTAAGTTGTTTTCTTATTACTGAGTTATAAATGTTCTTTATATATTCTGAATATATCAGATATGTGTTTTGCAAATATTTTTTCCCATCTCTGGCTTGTCTTTTCATTTTCTTAATAGCGTATTTTAAAGAGCAGAAATATTTAACTTTTCTCAAGTACAATTTATCAATTTTTTTTTTTATGGTTCATCTATTTTAGTACAGAAACCCTGGTGGCGTAGTTGTTAAGAGCTATGGCTGCTAACCAAAAGGTCAGCAATTCGAATCCACCAGGCACTCCTTGGAAACCCTATGGGGCAGTTCTGCTCTGTCCTTTAGGGTTGCTATGAATCAGAATCGACTCAACAGCAACACGTTTTTTAACGGGTTACCTAAGAAATCTTTGCCTGACCCAAAGTCACAAAGATTTCCTCCTATGATTTATAGGTTTGGCTCTTGCATTTAGGTCTGTGATCCATTTGCAGTTAATGTTTGTAAATGATGGGGGGGGTGTCATTATTTTGTAAAGGATGTCCAATTGCTCTAGCACTATTTGAAGAAAAATAGTATTTTCCCATTGAATTATTTGGCAATTTTATGGAAAATCAACTGACCATATATATGGGGGCATATTTCTGGACTCTATTCGGTTTCATTGATCTTTATGTCTATTCTTTTGCCAATACCACAGTGTTTTGATTTCTTTAGCTTGAAATCAGGTACTATGAATCCTTCAACTATTTTTTTTCTTTTTAATATTGTTTATGCTAGGTCTTTGGTATTTCCACATAAATTTTAGAATCAATTTGTCCATTTCTAAGAAAAAGCCTACTCGGATTTTGGTCAGGATCATGTTGAATCTATAGATCAATCTGAGGAGAACTGACATCTGACCAATAAGAAGGCTTCTAATCTATGGACATGGTCTATCTCTCCATTTTTTATTTTTTAATCTTTAACTTCTTTCATCTGTGTTTTGTAATTTTTTTATTGTCAAAATATATAACACGTTTTATAATTTTTAGCATACAGATATTGCAGATATTTTGTTAAATTTACCCCTAAGTATTTTATGTTTTTTAATGACATTGTAAATGTAATGTTTTTAAAATTCCAACTAAGACAGTTTTATTTCTCCTTTTCCAATCTATATGCTTTTTTTTTTTACACTTTTTTTGTTTACTGTTGTAGTTTGAGTGAAAGTTTACATTTCAAGTTAGTCTCTTATACAAAAATGTATACATACATTGTTATGTGACCCTAATTTCTCTCCCTATACTGTGACAGCACACTCCTCCTTTCCACCCCTGGTTTCCCATGTCCATTTAACCAGCTCCTAACCCTCTCTGCCTTCTCATCTCCCCTCTGGACAGAAGCTGCCCATTTAGTCTCATATATCTGCTTGAGCTAAGAAGAACACTCTTAGTAAGTATCATTTTATGTTTTATAGTCCAGTCCAATCTTTGTCTGACGAGTTGGACTTGGAAATTGTTTTAGTTCTGGGCTGAGAATCCGGGAGCTACGCTTTCCAGGGTTCCTCCAGTCTCAATCAGACCATTAAGTCTGGTCTTTTTACTAGAATTTGAGTTCTGCACCCCACCTTTGTTCTGCTCCATCAGGGACTCTCTGTTCTATTCCCTGTCGGGGCAGTCCAATTGATATGCTTTTATTTGTATAGCCTTATTGCACTGACTAGGACTTCTAGGACATATGGACTCTTTTTCCATGCTCACAACTTTACAATAGAAGCCATCCTGCTTTTCATCATGATGTCTGATGTTAGCTGTAGGTTTTCATAGGTGTCATTATCAGGATGAAGAAGTTCCCTTCTATTCATAGTTTGCTAATTTTATCATAAAAGAATGCTGAATCTTGTCAAAGGATTTTTTGGAATCTATTGAGATGATCATATGACTTTTCTTTCTTAGTCTTGATATGGTGAATTACTTTGATTGATTTTCAAATGTTGAACCAGTCTTGCATTCCTGGGAACCCCATGTAGTCATGATATACTATCTTTTAAAATACTGTTGTATTTAATTTGCTAATACTTGTAAGAATTTTTGTGTATATGCTCATGAGGGAAATTGGTCTATAGTTTTCTTGTATGGTCTTTGGCTGGTTTGGGTATCAAAATAATGCTTGTCTCATAAAATGAGCTGGAAAGTGTTCCCTTTGCTTGATGGAAGATTTTTTGAAAACACATTAATTCTTCCTTAAATGTTTGTTAGAATTAAAGAGTGAAGGTGTATGAGTTTGAAGTTTACTTTTTGGGAAGGTTTTAACTACAAATTCAATTACTTTGATATAGGACTATTTCTTGTTGATTGAGCTTAAGTATTATTTGTCTTTTAAGAAACTTTCTTAGTTAACAAAGTTATTGGGATCAAGTGGTTTGTAATATTTCATTATTATTTTTTGTCTGTGGGACCTGTAGTAACCCTCCTCTTTCATTCTTTATTATCATGTAATTTGTGTCTACTCTCATTATTTTTCCTGATAAGTCTGGCTAGAGGTTATAATTCATTAATATTTTCAAAGAGCCAGTTTTTTGTTTCTTTTCTTTATTATTTTCTCACTTTCTATGTTATTGTTCTCTCCTTTGCATCTTTTTTCTAGTTTATTAATGTGGAAACTTAGATCATTAATTTGAATTTTTTAAATAAAAGCATTTAATACTATAAATTTCCCTCTAAGCTTTGCTTTAACTGTGTCCCAACAATTTTGATCTGTTGTATTTTCATTTTGATTCATTTCAAAATATTTTCTGTGGCTTATTTTTGAACCATGGGTCAAACTGTGTTGGTTAATTTCCAAATAATTGGGGTGGGAGTTTGCAGACAAAGATTTTTGTTATTGATGTCTCATTTGATTGTATTGTAGTCAGAGAACATGCTTTGTATGATTTCAATCCATTTAAATTTTTGAGATTTATTTTATGGCCAAGAATATCATCTGTCTTGATTGTGGTTCTATGTGCACTTGAAAATAATGTATATTATGCTGTTGTTAAGAGGAATGTTCTATACAGCAAATTGGATCAAGTTGGTTGTGCTGAAATAATCAAAATCCAAAGCAACTGAAACATAAAGTTTATTCTAAGCAGTTATTTTATATGCATGTAGGGAGACCATTCTGATTCTTAAAAAAAAAGTAAATGGCTTAAAGCAGGCCAGTTACAATGAAGCTTATCTTAGAAGAGAAGGGAGAAGAATAGAAGAGCAACCATTGACTAATCTTTGCTTTTTTTTTTCCAACTCTTTCTTTCTTTTTATTGTTGTTGTAAATATATCTATCACACAACTTTTGCCAACTCTGTTTTTTTACAGATGTACAACTTATTGACAGCAATTCCAATAATTGGCTATGCAACCCTACCCTTAACATGATATTTCCATCACTGTTAACACCCCTATCCTCCTCCTCCCTCCTGCCCCTGGTAATCACTAATAAACTTTGTTCTC
Organism: Dugong dugon; assembly: GCA_030035585.1. Classification (NCBI taxonomy): domain Eukaryota; kingdom Metazoa; phylum Chordata; class Mammalia; order Sirenia; family Dugongidae; genus Dugong; species Dugong dugon. Next base: position 19,802,409 of record CM057481.1, on the reverse strand, counting down.
TATACATTTGTCTTTTCTTGTCTTTTTATATAAGTGAGGCCATATGATGTCTGTTTTTGTTGTTGTTGTTTTGTGATTAGCTTATTTCAGTCAGCATAATGTCTTCCAGCTCCATCTATATGGTAGCATGTATCAAGACTTCATTTCTCCTACTGGCTGAGTAGTACTCCATTGTATGTATGTACCACATTTTGTTATCCATTCATCTGTTGATGGACATTTAAGATATTTCCACCCTTTATGACTATTGTGAATAGTGCTGCAACGAACGTTGGTATACATACGTCTATCTGAGTCTCTGCTCACTGACTAATCTTAACATGATTTATTGAACCTTGCCCTTTACCCAGCCTATGGCCTGGCTGCTAAAAAAGTTGCCCTCCAGCCACTTGTAGCCACAAGACCTTTTGAAATTTAAATTAAGTTAGCCTACTGTCGTTTTTATTAAATCAGGAAGCAATGGTTTTGGAGCTATGGCTGCTAACCTAAAGGTCTGCAGTTCAAATCCATTAGCCACTCCTTGGAAACCCTATGGGGCAGTTCTACTCTGTCCTATAGGGTCACTATGAGTCCGAATCAACTTGATGGCAATGGGTTTGGATTTTTTTGGTTTCTAGCAGAAAAAGAAAAATGTGCTTTGCTGTGGAGCAGCTTCTGGAGGAAAAAAAGGTCAATGTTTTTGCAGTTTGGGTCAGGCTTTTTTATGGTTAATATTTGGTTTTATGGCCAAGAAAATCCTTAAAATCAAAGATGTCTGTTATTAAATTTTCTCTTTGACAGTTAATAGTGTAGCTCATGTCTTTTATATCTTTACTGATTTTTATTTTCCTTGTACTAAAGGAGGAGTGTTGAGGACTCCAGCTGTAAGTGTAGATTATCTATTTCTCCTTTTGTTTCTGTTTTTTCTTTATGTATTTTGAAGTTCTCATTAGGTGCATACTCTTCTAGAATTGTCATGTCTTCTTAATGAAATGTTCTCTTTATCATTACATAATGTCCCTCTCTATCCCTGTAATAGTCCTTGTTCTGTAGTCTATTTTGTTATTAGTATTGCTGAAAATTTTCTTCATCTCTGATTTTATAGTGGTCTTTTTGTTGTTGTTTATAGAATTTTCATGTCTCCCTTTTGTAGTTTCTTTCTGCTCAAATTCCCCATCTGTTTATGCATAATGTTCATCTTCTCCACTAAAGTACATCCTTTAATGTATTAGTTATTTAAAAGTCCCTGTCTGATTTTTCCATCATCTGGGTCATGTCTGGGTCTGGTTGTATTGACCCCTTTATCTCTTGAAAGCAGGTTGTTTTTCTTGTCTATGTTTGTCTCATAAGTTTTGAATAAATGCAAGATATTGTGTGTAAAATAACAGTAGAAATTTAGGTAAACAGTATTTATGCCTGGAAATGGATACACCTATTTTTCTGGTAGGCTGTGTAAGGGATCGAGTCAATCAAATCAGTAGTAGAGCTAGGTTTGAATTTTGTTGTTGCTGTAATTCCTCCAATGGTGGACTGCTGCTTCCTTGTGATTAATGTGAGGCCTGAGGTGCTAGAGTGTCTGAGTGTTCCTGCTGCTGTGTTCCCTACTTTCCGCAGTCCCTGTAAGCCTAAACTACAGAGGAGGGTTTCTCCTCATGCTTCTTCCTCCTCCTCCAGCAGTAAACTACTGTTACTTGTTAATCAGTGTGAGGCTTATTGTGTGGCAGGAAGTCTTCTTGGTTTTCCTGGTCCAGCCTCAGCCTTAGGAAGACCTTGTATATCTGGGTCTCAGAGCAGGGCTTGTTGATCTTTCTTACCTCCCTTTCCTTGATAGCAAAACTCTGATTTGTATCTGTGGGGAGTCTTGGGTGGGAGAGTTTTTGATCCTCGCTCAGTCATAAAGACCTTTTCTTTGTGCAGAGTTCTGAGCCCAAGCAGGTTTCCTGCCTCTCCTTGAGAGGCGTATAAACAAACCAAGAAAAGAAAAAACAGAAAACCCATTGCCGCCATGTCGATTTTGACTCATAGCGACCCTATAGGGCAGAGTAAAACTTTCTCATAGAGTTTCCAAGGAACAGCTGATGGATTTGAACTACTGACCTTTTGGTTAGCAGCTGAACTCTTAACCACTGCATCACCAGGGCTCCCTGAGAGGCATAAAGTTTTGTTTTTATCCTTTCCTCAGTAGCAGTATACCTTTGCTTGGACTGATGGACAAAAAGATTCCTGTTCCTTCCCCATCAGTTATTAGAAGCCTTGCCAGGGGGAGAGAGAGTTTCCTGGCCCTCCTGGAGAGGCAGATAGCTTTTGTTTCTAGTCCTTGCCCAGTGTTTCCTGCTCCTCTCCCAGCAGCTTAAGTCTTTTGCTTTGAATGACAGAAGAGTCTGGGAAGTGGGTGGTGTTTTGTTCCTGTGCACAACTGATTGGGGTGTTCTCAAGTCTCATACCCTGTCCCCAGTTTTTCTTGTGAGCACCCAATAGAAGCTTGTGGAAAAGATCTTGTGAATGACTGAAGACTCCCTTCCTGTGTGGAGCTCCCATGGGTTCTAAACTGTCATGCTAGTTCCAGGTCAGCCTTTAGGAATTTGTTAACGTTTTTACTGTCTTCTTTTTCACGTTTATACTGCTACCTCTTCCTCCTGTGCTCTGCCACAGATAAAACAGTCCATGTGCTATGTTTCTCTTCTAAAGAGCTTGTCACCCTTTGGAGTTCAATTTATCTGGTTGCATTGTGACCTCAGCTCTCTGATGGGCTCAAAAAGTTATGGTTTTGTAGGTTATCTGGCTTTTTTTTCTTGTTGTTAGGGTGTGAGTGGCATTCTTGTGTGGGTCTCAACATGCTGGGTGGAAGCAGCTCTTCAGGAATGATTTCATAACCATAAAGGAAGATAGATAAATTTGACTACATTAAAATTGACTTTAATATTAACTTAATTAAACTTAACAGCATGAAATTGGAGCCACAGAGTAGGAAAAGATATTTGCAACATCATATTTGGTTAAGTAGCAGGTCCCAAAAATGAGGGAAACCCTCAATGAGATGGATTGACACAATAGCTACAACAATGGATTCAAACACACCAACGAAAATGAAGATGGCACAGGACCAGGCAACATTTCTTTCTGTTATATATAAGATTACTATGAGTCAAAGCTGACTTGATGGCAACTAACAACAGTATCGTAACCAATCCAATTTATATAAACAGTATATATAAAGAATGCCTACGACTGCATCAGAATAAAAATCTTTTGTTCATCAAAGGACTTTACCAAGGAAGTGAACAGACAACCTACAAATTGGGAGAATATTACTGGAAATAATTTTCAGATAAAGATTTAATAGCCACAATATATAAAGAACTCTAACAACCTAACAACAAAAAGACAAACAATCCAATAAAAAAAATATGCAAAGGATTTGAATAGACATTTCACTGTAGAAGAAATTCAAATGTTCAACAAACACATGAAAAGATGCTCAACATCATTAGTCATTAAACCAGAAAAACCAAACCCACTGCTGTCAAGTCAATTCCTACTAATAGAGACACTATAGGACAGAGTTGAACTGCCCCGCAGCCTTTCCAAGGAGTGGCTGGTTGATTCGAACTGCCAACCTTTTGGTTAACAGCCAAGCTGTTAATCACTGTGCCAATTAGTCATTAGGGAAATGCAAATCAAAACCATGAGATATCACTTTACACCCATTAGGATGGCTATGATTAAAAAAATGGAAAACAACAGGTGTCAGTGAGGATGTGGAGAAACTGGAACCACTATCCATTGCTGGTGGGATTGTAAAATGGTACAGCTGCTGTGGGAAACAGCCTGATCGTTCCTCAAAAAGTGAAACATAGAATTACCATATGATCTAGCAATTGTACTCCTAGGTATATACCCAAAAGAATTAAAGGCAGGAACACAAACAGACACTTGTACACCCATTTTCATTGCAGCACTATTCACAGTAGCCAAAAGGTGGATGCAACCTAAATGTCCAACAGATGAATGGATAAACAAAATGTGGTATATATATACAATGAAATATTACCCAGCCATAAAGATAAATGAACTCCTCACACATGCTACAACATGGATGAACCTTGAAAACATTATGCTGAGTGAAATAAGTCAGTCACAAAAGGACAAATATTATATGATTCCACTTACGTGAAATATCTAGAATAGGCAAGTGTATAGAGATCAAAGTTTATTAGTGGTTACCAGGGGTGGGCGGGAGGGAGGGGGAAAGGAAGACACAATGCTTAGGGGACAATGAGCTTCTGTTAAAGATGATGGAAAAATTTAGGAACAGTTAATGGTGATGGTTGAATATGATGAATATATTTAATGTCATTGAACTATACATGTGAAGATTGTTGAAATGGCAAATGTTTTCTTATCTATATATTTACCACAATTAAAAAAAAGTATAAATAATACAGAATTTGTCACATAGAGGGAAAAAAAAAAACAATGCCCATGAATCAATAAGAAAAAGGTAACCTAATAGAGAAACCGGTTTTTCACAAAAGCAGAAATTCAAATGACTAATAAACACATAAAAAGGTGCTCAATGTTATTAGTAATCAGAAAAATACAAATTAAAACTACCATTACATATGACTACATGCCTACATGAATGGCTAAAATTAAAGAAGTGTGAGAATATTAAGTGGTGATAAGGCTGTGAAACAAAAGCAACTCTCATCCACTGTTGGTGGGAATTATTAATTGATACAATCACTTTTGACATTATCTTGTAAAGGTAAAAATAGGCTAAATTCCATCCTAGCAATTCTGCTCCTAAGTATATATCTCAGAATTGCATGCACATGTGCACCAAAAGGCTAATCTCTCTGTTTGACGCGTTCTTCTTTTAGCTTTGATAAACCTTTGGTCAGAGTACTGTTCAGTCTGATTCCTTAGGGTAACTTCATGTAACTTTGCTCCCATCGACATACTTTGTGTAATTTCTTGGTTATACAGTCAGGGGACAATATTATTTCGAAGTCTGCTTTACTTACTCTTCTCCCTAAGCCTCTCACATATCTCTGATGAGCTCCTGGGCTTGGGGAAGAGCCTCTGATATAGTACTTGGCAATGCTGGTGTTCATACACCTCCTTGCTCAATCGACCATTAAAGCTGCCTTTACCCCCTGAAGGTACTAACTTTTTCCCTCGGGCCTGGAGGATGCGTTTGTATAACCCCCTCTTACTTCTCAGAATACTTCCATATATATATTACCTTGTACGAATTTCATGACAGTGGGAAGTAAGCTCCACAAAGCAGGCTTTTGTCTGTTGTGTTCATTGCTGTATTCCTTATGCTAGAAAGTCCTGTGCAAAGGTAAGAATTTCACAGATGAAGAATGAAGGAATAATTTCTTTTATAAGAATTAGCACAAAGCTGGTTCCTATGAGGTGGAGGTTAAAGATGTCCCAAATGTCCAACTCTTTCAAACTACTGTACCACTTCATCATCTCTAACACCAACTGCTCCTCCTCCCCTCAGTACTCTCCCTCTTATCTTTGGGTTCCCTAATTCACTGCAATGTCTCACAGAACTCACGATCTGTACTTACAGTTAAGTGGTATTAGGGAAGTAACAGGGTATAACTCAGGATACAGTTCTTTGATCAGGACAGTTTATTCTAGCCCCCAAGTGTTACAGCTCCTAGCTCCATGGGTGGGCAAGCCCCAGTACAGCCTCTTGTGCCACTATCGCTCTTGCTGCTGCTCTGCTGCTGTCTCTCGCTGTCTTCAGTGTTACAATTTCTTGTCTCTCCTAAAACCTCTGTTAGGTAAGCTGGTTATATAGCAAGCTCCTTATCAATTTCAAGGCATGCTCCCCGCCAGCCCCAGCAAGACCATCAACTAAGCAATCCCCTGCAAGTGTTTCATGTACCTTATTTGCATTAGCCACCCCAAGGGTTCCATTCACCTTATTTGCATTAGCAGACTATTGGATCCTCACACTCACCTTATGTGCATAGTACCACCCAGTCATTTAATGGTAATTACAAGACCATGCTTGGCTAGAAGGGCCATACTAAGTAATTCACTGCACTGCAAAGAACCTGAAGTTCAGAGAGGTCACAAGGCTCCCAAATGAAGAGGACTTATAACTCTGAGTCCAGTATTCAGTGCTGGTTCTTGGAGTGCAAGCTAACCTTTTTACTTCTATAGATTATATGAGAAAAGGACAAGAACTGTTAATCAAGTATCAAGTGTGATGTGAAGTGATGCAAGGGGAAAGGGCACTGAAATAGAAGCCCAGAGTCTAGCTTCTAATACTGCTGTTGATGCTTTCCAGTCCCAAGACCTAGCCTCCAGGGTTCTGATGAGGATGTGATGAGAACACAGACAGGAAACTGTACTGTAAATGGTTAAGGAGTGATGTATGTGTAAAGGATGTGCCTTGTGTGGACAGATGGGTCAGCATTGCATGTACACTTCTCCTCAGTCAAATGAACTTATCAGTGCTGATGGGCTCCCCAAGTGATTTTTCCTCCATGGTGCCTAAGATTCCCACATTTTCAGTCTGTCCTCTCTTTAGAGAGGAGGGACCCAGAGCAGGGTATGGAGTAGAGTGGAAAAAGCAGAGAGAAGGGAACAGAGCACATTTGTCTGAAAGCCCTAGGGCGCTAAAGTGGGAATGCCCAAGCAGGCAATCACTGGGAAGAAGGGGAGGAAACAGGAGAGCTGGAGGGTCCCCAGAGAGGATGCTGGCCAGCCCTATGGATCACAGTCATCAAGATGCACGATCACTCTGGCAGAAAAGAGGACCAGCCACAGATAGACATCAGTATATCCAATTCTAACACTTCAGCCCCTTTTTGGGCCAAAGACTCTTGGCAACATCTGGTAACTCTGTTCAATAGGCCTCCACTGTCTCCTATTACCCTTCTGATCTGGGTTTTCCTATCCCTCCTGCATGTGCTGAGAGGGTGGGATAGAGCTAAAGGCACTTCAAAATAATTGTGGGAAAAACAAAACACAACACAACAGTAACAACACTTAAGTCTGAATAGGGATTTAGAATTTACAAAGTGCTTTCATATACAATCTCTCTTGACCTTGTGAAAGGAGCCAGAGAAGACTACCCAAGAAAGATGAGTCCCCTAAATCAGAGTATACAGGAGGTCCTAAGTAGAATCATGCCAAACTCCCCAAAGTGGGTAAGAGTCAGGTTAGAAAACCATTAACACACACAGGCTGGAAACCAGCACTCCAATATATAGTCCCACCCAACAGCAAAGAGCAGACTGATCTCATGGCAACAGCTGAACACCATCTGATCAAGAGTCCCAAGATGAAAACAGAGGACTTCTGTTGTCAGTAAGTGGGAGATTAGATAAATTGGACCAACTGTTCCACTAAGGACAACCGAAAAAACTGTACAGACATCTGAAAATCATCAAACAGCTAACAAGATACTTAAGAATTACTAGGCTAAATAAATAAGTTTAAAATGGCAAATTTTGTATTATACATATTTAGCACAATAAATTGTTTTTAAAATAAAACCAACCAACAAAAACAGAATCACTACGCTGACATCGCAGAGAGGACTAAACTCAAGACAGGTGAGCCCAATATTCGGGACCACTTTGGCCCTGGAACACTTGCCCATTTGGAAGAGGTAGCTTAGAGAAAAAGTTCTGTTTCTAGAAGTCTTGCTGGGTTGGATGTGGGTGAGGGAGTTGGAATACAGGGCCCATCAAAGGTGAGACACTGGTAAACCACTGCCTGCTTTGGGCTGTTACCCCAGAGAATTGTGCCCGAGAGGAAGGGTGAACCAGAAGCAAACCGGCCCTTGCATAGTATGCAGCCTGGCTTCATTTGCCTAGAAAATCTCCAGTCTTAAACCTGGATTAAGGTGACCCCGAAATTCTAGTGCTTCCAGGCACCTAAGAGGAAAAAAAAAAAAAAAACACTCTCTAGAGGAAGCAATCATCCTAGGCCTCAAATTATTTCTATTAACAATATTTTTAAAACAATGTCCAGCATAAAATAAAAAATAATGAGGTACACGAGAAGACAAGTCAGAGAGCGGAAACAGAAACACACTCATAGAGATTCCAGTTATTGGAATTATCACAGATTGAACACAGGCAAATTCTAGAAAATGCTCCCCATTCTAAAGAGTAAATCTGGCTATTTGAATTGTTAATTCTTTTAATCCATCCCTATTAAATTTAAAAAAGCTGATCCCATAACATCTGAGGAATCTGACCTCATAAATGGGTCGAATCTATAATAAATCTGATTTACGTAGCTTGGGGCAAGGACATGTTCTACTTATATTGGGTTCTGGAATTTACAGCCTCTTTTGTTCTAAGAAAACAACTAAAAACCCACATCCAGTAAATCCCAAACCCTTGATTTTATTATTTATTGTAGAAAGATTTTCCCCCAGACTTTGCAAATCCTAACCTTTGTTTTTATTATTTATTGTAGCAAGATTTACCTTGGGAAGTATGTGAAACATTTTGAAATTTAGAGAAGAGTCCATCTGATTAAATAAACACTTTTACAAATCTAATTCTGATTTACATACTCTATACCTGAAAATGAGGAGCCTTGGTGGTGCAATGGTCACAATGCTCTGCCAAAAACCAAAAGGTTGGCAGTTTGAACCCACCAGCGGCTCCTCAGAAGAAAAGATCTGGTGATCTGCTCCCATAAAGATTATTGTTGTTGTTTGGTGCTGTCAGGTCGGTTCTGACTCATAGCAACCGTATGTATAACAGAACGAAACACTGCCGGGTCCTGTGCCATCCTCACAATCATTGTTGTTTAAGTCCATTGTTACAGCACTGTGTCAATCCACCTCATTGAGAGTCTTCCTCTTTTTTGCTGATCCTCTACTTTACCAGGGACTGGTCCCTCCTGATAACATGTACATAGTACATGAGACATAGTACATAGTACATCCTCACTTCCAAGGAGCACTCTGACAGTACTTCTTCCAAAACAGACTTGTTCATTCTTCTGGCAGTCGCTGGTATATTCAATATTCTTCGCCAACCCCATAGATCAAAGGCATCAATTCTTCTTTGGTCTTCCTTATTCATTGTCCAGCTTTCGCATGCATATGAAGTGATTGAAAATATCACGGCTTGGGTCAGGCGCACCTTAGTCCTCAAAGTGACATCTTCTTTTTCGAACACTTTGAAGAGGTCTTTTGTAGCAGATTTGCCCAATGCAATACATCGTTTGATTTCCTGACTGCTGCTTCCGTGGGTGTTGACTGTCGATCCAAGTAAAAATGAAATCCTTGACAACTTCAATCTTTTCTCCATTTATCATGATGTTGCTTATTGGTCCAATTGTGAAGACTTTTGTTTTCTTTATGTTGAGGTGTAATCCATACAGAAGGCTGTAGTCTTTGATCTTCATCAGTAAGTGCTTCCAGTCCTCTTCACTTTCAGCAAGCAAGATTGTGTCATCTGCATATCACAGGTTGTTAATGAGTCTTCCACCAATCCTGATGCCACATTCTTCTTCATGTAGTCCAGCTTCTTGGATTATTTGCTCAGCAAACAGACTGAATAAGTATGTGAAAGGATGTAACCCTAATGCACATCTTTCTTGATTTTAAACCATGTAATATTCCCTTGCTCTGTTTTAATGACTGCCTCTTGGTCTATGTACAGGTTCCATGTGAGCACAATTAAGTGTTCTGGAATTCCCATTCTTCACAATGTTATCCATAATTTGTTACGATCCAGTCGAATGTCTTTGCATAGTCAATAAAACACAGGTAAACATCTTTCTGGTATTCTCTGCTTTAAGCCAAGATCCATCTGACATCAGCAATGATATCCTTCATTCCACATCCTTTTCTGAATCCAGCTTGAATTTCTGGTAGCTCTCTGTCAATGTACCATAAAGATTATAGCCTCGGAAACCCTATGGGGCAGTTCTACTCTGTCCTATAGGATCGCTATGATTCAAAATCAACCTGACGGCAATAGGTTATATTAATTGCCTGGATTGCTGCAATCCCCATCTTCACATCTGCTTTCACTACTATCTCCAGAGAGATCTTTTTTAAAAATAAACCTGACCCTGTCCTTAACTGGCATTCAAGGCTCTTCACAATCTGCTCCAAATCGCCCTTTACAGCCTTATCACCTAGGGCCCCTCCCTCTCACACAGTCTCTTAGTCACATAGCACTACCTTCCCAACTTTATGAGTGGTCTCCCTCTACTATAATATTAACACGCTGTATTATTTATTTATAAGTCTGTTTCTCAAACAGACTGTTAACATCTTGAGGTTAAGATGTAACTTATTCATCTATTATTCTCGGCATCTAGCACAGTGCCTGGCTCAGAGTAAGTTGAATAAATATTTATGAAAGAATAAAAGAGCATTCTTAATAGTTGGCGATATAAACCACTTCTGGGATTTCAAACATATTTAAATATACATCTTCAATGAAGGCAAGAATTCAACTCAAACTGACAAGAATGGGTAGGGAGTGGATATAATGACATTAGGAAAATAGATAACTTTTTTAAAAGTTTTATTTCAAGAACTTTGTTTTTTACTGGTATCTCAAAAAAAGGTGGGTCAAAGTACAAAAAAAAGTCAGTTGAATAACAGCATAGGTTTAGAAATCACAGCAGCAGAAGCAATGTACAGACAGCACAGACAAAACAATTCAATGTATGCAATTCCATTCAAGTTCTTTGCTAATTTTTTTTCCCTCCTGTACAAAATACATCAAAGCATGCCATGAGATCAGAAAAAGAAAAGGGTTTAACAAATGGTTACAAGAAATAGACTCTGTACAAGAGGAGATAATGTTCCCCCCTCCCCCCATTTCTTTTTCTCTTGCTCTGCTTCAGGTTAAGTTATTCTGCAGACAGTTCACATCCAAGTCAGCCTGGTCACCTTTGTTACTCTCAAGTTTGGGCGACATGGAGTTTTGGATGTTAAAGGACTCCTCCTCTTTCAGGCAAGACTTGAGAACTTCCTGGATTTTGTTGGGAGCACTTGTATCATCCTGGAAGAGGAAAAAAGTTGTGGGGTGGGGGGTAGAGGGAAAGAGACAATGATTATAGCAATCAAATGAAAATTCTATCTGGCTGAAAGAAGTATCACTGAAGAAAGGAAGAAAGCTTTAAGACTTGAATGAACAAAAATAACTGATTAGCAGCTACTTTTTAGGAAATTCACCCTTAAAAGCAATGGCCAGATATAAATGAAAATTTGCCAGGTAACTGGGTTATAATACTTTTAATTTGGGCCAGTCCAAGGTTTTCTCTTAGACAAAGATTGGGAAGAAAGTCCCTTTTAATACTATTCCTTTAGAGGGCCCTTATTGTTGTGTGCCATTGAGTTGATCTGGACTCATAGCGACCCTATAGGTCAGAGTAGAACTGCCCCATAGGTTTTCCTAGGCTATAATCTTTAGATCACCAGGTCTTTTCTCCCAAGGAGCCACTGGTAGGTTCTAACCTTCTGGTTAGCAGCCAAGCGCTTAACCACTGCGCCACCAGAGCTCCTGGGCCTCTGTAAAGTCTTGCATGTTGATGAGCTTTGGTGGGCCTACCCGGCCCCTCTTTCCTCTGGCTCTCCAATGCGTTGTGTTCTGCTCTCCCAGGCAGGTCTTGGACAGCAAACATCAGTGCATATAGTGGCGCACTCACAGAGCTATGGTCAGGTGCAGGGCTGCTCTGGCAAAGCCAGGGCCCCTCCATCCACAGAAAATATACATTCTCTGACTAGAGACCTTTTACTATTAGACCTTTACCTACCAAAAGATGATACTTAAAAAGGTGTTTCCTCAATCCAAGTGCCATGTCCGAATGAGTCCTGTTGCCTCAATGGCCTGCCATTTTCTGCATCAAATGGCATCCATGCTGCTGGTTCTTCAGTATACCCACGCCCTCCTGCCAATCCACGTAATGCTGCATTCAGCCCTATGCAAGCTCCTGAACCTGAACTGAATTTGCTTGTTAAGGGTTATCAGAAAACCCTCATGGCACACAGTCCTCCAAGCCCACATTCTGGACATTCAAAGAACTTTTACAGCAACTCCTATCTTCCCACTACTCCTTTCCTAGGGCTTACTTGAAGGGATTAGAACCATGGAGAGTCAGCAGGTCTCAGTTCTTTCTTTGGTGCCCCGAACAGCTATTGGAAATGCTCGCAACCCTGCTAACCAGACGTTGTACAACTACTCAGGCCTATTGATGGGTGGCAAGAAAAAAAGAGAACATCCTTATCTGACCAGTGAGCTAAGACTTCTTGTTTTAACCACTTCTACAAATCAACTCACTACCAAGGACCAGAGCATTCTCCATAAAACTCTAGTGAGCTCCTGTCCATGCTGCCTGCTACTGAGTTTGACCCATAAGAACACTAGGTTAGGGTAGTGATTTGTTGGAAAGAAAGTAGGGAAAGGCTCCAGGCTTTTCCATGATGCTTATGTGTATAGTGCACTAACCCAAAATCAAACCTACTGCTGTCAAGTTGATTCCAACTCATAGTAACTCTATAGGACAGAACAGAACTGTCCCATAGGGTTTCCAAGGCTGTAATCTTTACAGAAGCAGACTGCCTCATCTTCCTCCCATGGAGCGGCTGGTTTGATCTGTCAACCTCTTGGTTAGCAGCTGAGCACTTTAACCACTGTGCCACCAGGGTTCCTTATAGTGCACTAGGGGAGCTCAAAAGTACTGTACATATAGGAATCACTGTTACCTGCTCATTATTCCCAGGGTAAGTTAACACTTTTCCAGAGGAATAGCTTGAGCAGAGTAATTTGATAGTGAGTTTCAAAGATTTCAGACATGATTTATAGACAGTGAGGCAAAAACAAGAAGAAATGAACTTAATATAGTACTGAGGCAGACTGCATGCATGGCAGCTGTGCAAGGCACCCATAGGCACTTGGTATTTTCAATCACTGCTTGGAGAGATTCAGAAAAAACTTTTCAGTGACATAAATCTACATTGCTGAGATGGAAAGATCTCCATGATATAAGTACAAAAAGTAAGAGGTAGAACATATACATAGTGAGAACCTATTATGTTTTAAAAATATAGGATATACATGTGCATGTGTACACAGATATATACATATCTTATGGGGAGGGAAGTGGGATGTGGTAGAACTACACTTTTTATTTCCTGTACTTCTATACTGTTTTGGGAAAAGACAATGGGCATGGAGGCTTGAGAGTTGGGGCATTAAAATCCTGGGTAGGATGGACTTTGAATCACAGCAAAACTTGGAACAAGATATGAGGGCCCATACTTGCCTCTCCTCTTTGGGGTATACTTAAGCACAAGAACATTCTGCTAATGTGAAAAAAAGTGGGTTTAGTCCCTCATAAACCTGGGCATCAAAGCTGTGATGCCATGAAGATAGGGGCCCCTTAAACCTGGCCCCTTGAGGGCTCACAAGATTTGGACAGATGAGAAAACTGCTTCTGGGCCAAGGGGTGGCGGCAACATATTCTAAAAGTAAGGAGCACAGGTATCCAACAATCCTATTAGACAAACTAAGTACCTCCAACAAACAGAACTGCTAACCTAAGTGTTTCTGCAAGAACTTGATCCTATTAAGCCTAGAGTTGCTGAATCCCACAACAGAAAGCCCCATCTGCCTTTGATTTGGCAGAAGTCCCTCATCACAGGAGAGCTGGACTACCATCTGGCATAAGTCCTGGGAACTACTGTGCCCTCCCGCCCTGGCATTCTACCCCAGCCATATGAGCATCCTTCAGCCCAGGGGTAATGTGGGTTCAGGCCTAGACCCTCCTTGTCCAGACACAAACCTCTACCAGAGAGGGGGGCAGTCAGCACTTTATCAAACACATGGAAAAGACAGAGTCTGGAAAGTAAGAAAGATTTGAATAGTAAAAAACAAAGCTCTAAGGGGTATCATGGAGAAATCCTAGTAACAAACCGAAGTGTCCTGGAGGGCCTGTCAAATTTTCGGAGGACCCAATTTATATCCACAACATTCCCTCGACAGCATAGCTTTGAGGACCTACAGGGCAGCTCTCAGTATTTGGGCAGTCTGCCTGTGGGTTTCAGGTGACTTCAACTTCATTCATGCGGTGCACCTGGAGAGTATCCAGTTTCCGACACATTCAGCATTCCTCCTGGAAAGCTTGCAAACCTCCAAAGCGGTGCTGAGGAGTCTCAAGCTTTTCCCTTTTCTCTAGTGTTCCCTTTCAAGGTTGGCTGCTCAGCTACCCAAGAGACTCACATACAGACTCAAATAATGGCCCACCAGCTCCAGCGCCTAGCACCCATTCAGGAGGGCCTGTAAGCAAGGCAACACCGGCAACACTGAACAGCAGAGGAGAGGGAAGGGAAGTGCCACCGACACAGATACCAGCAACTGTTCTGGCCCCACCACAGACTTTTTTGTTTGAAATCTTTTCAGAGCGTGACTTGTAGAGATTATTGGAACTGGCAGGAAAATGACCCAATCAATCTGCCTTACTTCTATAAAAGAAATAACTCCTCCATTAAGATAAACAGATCTCTCTAAAATCTTGGGAAACATGAATACCAGCAAGTAAATCTGAAGAGTAAAGGGTGAGGGATAGGGAGAGACCAAACCAGCAGGCCTGACTTTGATGTTCTTAGTTGCACTTCTCTGCTCTCCCCAGAGGCTTTCTCACTTTAAGCCTCCTGTTAACACCACTTGTAAGCAGTCAATGTGATGGTTGAAGCAATGAACTTCACATCAAAGTGGCAATCATCTTAACTGTCAATGTTTGACCTTTAGACTAGGCGGAGAGGATTAGAGGTGAACTTAGAAAATCCACCGGTATACTCCCTGAGGGATAGTCACCCCCTCATCTCCCAGTGCCTTTGCAGAGAGCAGAGGATGTCCCCTTGGGCACAACCTGAATAAAGGATGCCGGCTGAAAATGGTCCTCTAGATCCAAGAGGCAGAGGAGACCACCAGAGCTTGCTGCCCCAGCCCCTCCCACAGTCCCTCCTCAAGGCAGAGTCCACCATGACTGACCACCCCTGCTCCACTCCATTTTCAAGACTAGTCATATTCTGAACTCATGTGAGTGGTAGCTTTCATATACAAATGCTTTGCTTTCCACAAAGCGGGGTCAACCAAAGAGGATAAGAAATCTTTTTACTGGCTCATGTGATCAAGCCCTCCAAGAAAAGCTATTTCCTTCCCCTCCCTCTTTATAAAGAGAAAAGGTATCTGTAGCTGTGATAGGGATGTTGGACCAGAAATGCATGGGTCAGAAACTTTCCTAAGGACCCTTGAGCTCTGTCAGGCAGAGTGGTAGGAGGAATTAACTGTCAATAACGAATACCCTGACTGTAGGAACTACCATACTGTCAAACTACCTGCCCTACGCATACAAAATGGCAGACCAGATGGTGGAAACAAGATACTTTGTGGTAGACTGTCATTCACTAATGTTCAATAAATGCTGACTGAGTGCATACTAATCACTACAAGGGGCTGGGTAAGGTAGGGATGTAGTATATACCAAGATGAGCAAGATGCTGACCTGTCCTGAAGGTGTTTATGTCCTTGTGTTGACTG
Organism: Dugong dugon; assembly: GCA_030035585.1. Lineage (NCBI taxonomy): Eukaryota > Metazoa > Chordata > Mammalia > Sirenia > Dugongidae > Dugong > Dugong dugon. Next base: position 19,786,870 of record CM057481.1, on the reverse strand, counting down.
TGGTTATCAATCTTAAAGTTTGTAAGACATTTTGTTTCCTTGGTAATTATAGCTATCTTTAGCTTATTCATATCTTGGGGCACACCAAGTGAAATGATATCTATTCCTTTTCGACTCTTTATATTGACTTTAATTATCCTAAATTTACCTCTTTCATTTCATACTTAAATAAACCCCTTGACTTCACCCACACCAGGCCAAGTTTTCCTCTTCTGGGATTTGGTCAACAAGGTCACATTTATTATTATTCTCTCTTCCTCCTTCTGGGGCCACAGTTTCCCCATCTATAAAACAAAGGCAATGGTGTAGATATGTGTTGTCCAATACTGCAGCACTAGCCGTGTTTTAATAGCTCAATAGTCACATGTAGCTAGCAGATGCTGTGGTGGAAAGTGCAGATATAGAATATTTCTGTCTCACCAAAAGTTCCACTGGACAGCACTGATATAGACTTCTAAGGCTTCTATAAGTTCTGATACTCCATTATTTCAAAGAACTTCCTCAAAATTTTCTCTTAAACGCCATTGTTTCAGTGTGAAAAGTCTCAGTTTAGCTTCCTAATCTGTGTAATAATGCATTATCTTGAGATATGGAGCCTCAATTACGTGCAGGTTTTTTGGATTTGGATGTGACATGATTTGGGGCTAGGATGGATTCTGTTTTGTTTTCAAAATTCTCTCTGATGGTATCTAGTATTTTACTGGTCAGCCTGTTCCAGGCAACACACTAGACCAAAAATGGTTTATTAGGGTCTGCTGTTATTGTTGTTAGTTGCCATCAAGTCAGCTCCACTCATGGCGGCCCCATGTACAACATAAGGAAATGCTGCCCAGACCTGCACCATTTTCATGATTGTTGGCATGTCTGAGTCCATTGCTGCGGTCATTGTGTAGTGCCTCCCAACCTAGGGGTTCATCTTCCACCACTACATTGAACAAAATTATGTTGTGATCCATAGAGTTTTCATTGGCTAATTTTCAGAAGTAGATTGCTAGGCTTTTCCTCCTGGTCTGTTTTAGTCTGGAAGCTCTGCTGAAACCTGTCCACCATGGATGACCCTGCTGGTGCTTGAAATACTGGTAGCATAGCTTCTAGCATCATAGCAACATGCAAGCCACCATAGCATGACAAACTGATGGGTGGTGGCTGTTGAGGTCCAGAGATCCTTTATTGGGTCTCAACTGATATTTCTGAGCCCATTGTTCTAACAAGAGAATCTGACTTTTACCCCTAGACTTATGCTCTATAGTTCCACCACTATTTTGTGCTCACCTCTGGTCCTATCCAGTTGTGTATAAATAAGCTTGACTGTTCTTAGGGTCCACAAATAGGGTCAAGAACCCAAAGGTCCTATTCCACCCATCCCAGGGAGCAACTACCATCTGCTTCACTGACCATCAGGAAATTCCTCAGCAATAAAAGCAGAGCACTTTCTCCTTGATATGAAAAGTAGGAACACAATAATCAAATTTCTGAAGCCTCGATGAAGCTGAAAATTGAGTTGTCCTAGAAAAAAATCTTTTCTACTACCTATAACTCTTCTTGCCAAGAAAGTGATATATCATCAAGCCTTTACTCCCCTCCCACCTTCCATGACCCAGCCCATTGCCCTAAGCTGATCTCCAGGGTTCTGATGAGGCTACACACTCTGAAACAGACCAAAGACATGGGAAGGGAGCTGAAGCATGCATAAGGAGAGATGTGAAGAAGACAAGTTACCTGACAGATAATGTTATCATAGTGAGCCAAGGCACGGGCATGGGGGGAGGAGGTACGGGGAGTGTCGCAAAGTTTCCTTACATTTGGGTGAGAGCCCTCAGCAATTGTGGAGAGGGAGAAGTTATCGTTGTGGAGCTCAGATGGGGTCCGGAATTTGCTGATCAGGACAGAAGACAGAAAGGAAAATATAAGTAAAATGATTATAGCTAAGTTTAACAATAGTAGTAATGTTTCATCAAATATTGTATTTCATCAAATGCCATGGATTGTAATAAGATCTACCATTAAGAAAAAAGCTTTTACCATTTAAATAATCCAATACTTTCTTAGCACCTGGAAGTTTTATTTTATACTTGAAGCAGCTAATTTAGACTTTAGATGAAGAACTGACAACAATATGAACAGCTATGACCATGTTCGTGCATGCCAGGCAGTTACAACTACATCATGACTGCCATCTGGCCAATAGTGATTATAAGATGCCAGCAAAAGACACAATCCAATTTCAGAGATGTTAATATGTGAAGAAAATGTTTATCTTAGAATCAATAAATTACAGCAGTATCTGTAGTGCATTGGGCACTACTACAGAGCAGAAGCCAGGCTTGGGAAAGAAAGAAAGTATTCAGAGAGAAACAGGGGAGATGGTATCTGAGCTGAAGGGGTACAGGAGCCATGCTCTGCGCAAAACTTATAGCTGGCTGAGGGAGGAAGGCCTAGAATCAGGACCTGTTTCTGGCCACAGGTCTCGTTTCTCCACTCCCCTAGCAGCTGCTCCTTTCTCTCCTCCATCCTCATCAGCAGCTGCCCCCATTTTGGCGGTCCCATCTCCCTCCTCCCTGAACATCCCTGCTCACCCAGGCCCTTGGTATAGGGTCCTGGCCTGTTGTCTCTCCAGAGTGATCACGTGCACAGATACGGCCCTGCCGCAATGTACAGGCACAATGGAGGGGCCCTTTCAGCCCCACTACAGTTAGCTGAAAGGCTGCAGAGAGCTGCTGGCATCTGCACATTGCATGTGTCTACCCAGCAAAGGAGCAACAGATGGTGTTTTGTCCTTTTCCCAGGACTCAGGGAAAGTCCTTCAGTCATTCTCTGAAGGGAGTTTCAGGTCAGGGGGAGGAGATGAATGAGACCAACAGGTTAGAAGGGAGGTGGGGGCAATTCTGAATAAATTGTCTCCTGGGCCCAAGGAAGCTGAGCTCCAATCTCCTCCTCTTGTGACTACTGTGACATTTCAGAAGGGTTTTTTGTTTTGCTTAGTGTTTAAGAGTGACTCTCTCCTATATGTAAGAGCAGGTTCAAGTATTCAAAGCATGGACTTAAAGGGTAAGCACATGGTGATGCTCACATGCACACAACAGTCACTGCTATGCTAAGGGAAGGGCTGAACTGAGCCCTTAAAATCCCTAGTGTAGAGGGTCAATCCTAGCGCCTCCACCAAATGTTACTCAGGAGAGGTAGAGAATTTCCTTAAGTTTCTTGCACTTCTGTTTGCACCAGGGGTTTGCAAGCTTTTAAAAAGCAATGCATTGTGGTGCGAAACCTTTCCTCTTCAGCATTCATTGAGGAGGAGGTAGTACTGAGGTGACAGCAGACTTGAGGGAGACGGAGTTTCTTCACACTGATTTATGAGTGGAATCCTCATACTGGCCTGGTCAAAGATCAGGGAAGCCTGTTCAGGCAGGGGGTGGTGATGGCAGGGAAAGTTGAGCACAGTAACTTACTTGGGAAATAGAGCTTGGAGTTGCTATATGCTGGCTTTTCTTTAAGCACCCTCCCTCCCGTGTGGGGAGAGGGATGGTGATAGTGTTGGGAATGTTGCTGAGTAGCAGGTGCCAGAGACCCTTATAACAACATCTCTGGATCAGATGGAGGGGCACAGTGGGGTCAGGGGTCAGCGTGCCTCCCATCACATGAGGCTGGGTGACACAGACTTACTTGGTCCTACGCAGCTTGGTATTCTCCGTCTTGAGCAGATAGAGCTTCTTGGCAAAGAATACCGTCATCATGAAGAGCAGGAGCAGCACAAGGGCAGCCGAGCCGATGGCCACACACATCACCTGGAAGTCGGTGATGATGGACTCACAGCGCATCCCCTTGTGCCAGATGTAGTCTTGCGTGTTGCACCTGCAGCAGGGAGTGGGGAGACTGAGGTGACAGAGCTGGTAGCCGCAGCCAGGACCTGGCCCTTGACCCTAATAATTACCTCAACATCCTGTTCCTATGACAATCTAGAGGGACTGGAATGCTCCATATCTGTACACACTTTCTAATTGATATTTTTACCCCATCTTTACAACCCACCTATGAAGTGGACTGGTGGCTCGGAGATCCATGATATAAGTGAGGTAACCAAAGTGACATGACCGTTAAGTGACAGAAGAGGGAACGGAATCCTGGCCTTCTGCCTGACAGTCTCAATGAGGACAATCACAGGATTCTCTGAGGCCCCTCCCTGCCCTGGGCTCTGGGCAAGAGAGAGATGAAAAACAAAATGAATAGAAGCTACGGCTACAAAATGCTAGGATCTGCGCTGCACATGAAAAGTGATCTGTTGCTTTGCAGTCCCATCTAGCTCATGTGGCTAGCCAGACACTGAAAAATAAGGAAGTGGCAGACAAGGACAAACACAAAGATGGATGTATATTCTCCTCCTACCTCGGCAGCCCCAAGTACTGCCCCTAAAGTTCCTTACTCCATTACCATGAGAAGGGTCATGCAAACAGAGTGAGAATCACTCCTTTGGGTGGGTTTTAGCCCTTTTGTTGAGTGACTTTCTCCTGCCCTTGGGGACATTCCCAGGCTCCAACTCTTCCAATGACATTGCTGTTTCCATGGGAACCAGGCTGCTTCAAAGAGGAAAGATGTGGAAGGATACAGAGGCAGGCAAAGGAGGGAGGACATGAACCTCAGGGTGAATGACAGACAAGAGAAAGGGGTCCAGAAATGGGGAAACTATGCCCGGGAGAATTGGCTACTCTACATCCAGAATTGGGTGGGGAGCCATGGCTAATAAGGAATTCCTCTTTCTTCTTCAAATGAACCTCTGCAGTCACAGGGAGGCAGTTTGAGGATGCCAGGGAATGCATCTCCTTCTAAGAGGGGCCCTCTAACTCACTGTTCCAGAGAAGTTCTGCCACAGCTCTGATCGTTTTCCTGCAGTGGGTCAGGGTGACAGAGACAAAGGCATGCTGCAGTCTGCAACTAAAGACTCAGCAGTCTCCTGTGAGTGGAATGCAAAACAGTTCTTTAGCCAGGCTAAGTGTACACAGCCAGAAGAGGAACCTCTGGTAGGGAGGCCCATGTGTGATCCTGGGATGGAAGCCGAGCAAGGGGAGCTGAAGTGGACTTGAGAAGCCTTTCTGAGGCAGTGACACACTGGTGGACTTATCAGCAAAGCTGTGTAGTTTAGTGAGGAGGAAAAGCTTCCTCTTCCACTTGGGAATCCCCTGAGAGCTCCAGGAGGCTCTGGGGACTCCAGAGGCAGCAAGGGCTCCAAATCTCATCCTCTCATGCGGAGCTCACTTTGAAGGAAAAAACTCCAGGCCTCCAACAGGATTAAAGATGATGATTTGGCAGAGATTCCACAGCTTCCAGGCTGAAATCATCACTGTAGTACCCCAAGCTGGAGTTTGAAGAGCAGAATCATGGAGTTTCCCCTTATTTCTGGTAGCCCTTAACCAACTGGTAAGCTTCTTGTTGCCATAATTTCTTGATCACACTCCCTCTTCGTGGTAATGGCTGGATGACTCCAACCAGAACTCTGTGGTCACACCCTGTATCAGTGACCCTAATGTCATGATCATTTATTAAAAAACAAACAAATAAAAAACTTTATAAAAAGGACTGAAACTCAAGCTTCTATGCCAAAGATTCAGTATTCATTGCTTTCTATGTGTTATTCTCTGATTAGAACATCAAGACCTAAGGAATTTCAATTCTTGACATACCTTCAAATTAGACTATGAAAACAACACTGGGAATGATACAAAAAAAAGAGATGCTTAGATAACAGAAGTGCTCCTCCTAGGAACAGAGGAAACAAAGCTCAAAGGAGTGTGAGGGTTCTACTCCACTCCTAGGGGCAGTAAAAGATAGAGAGACAAGTAAACCATCCAGATCACCTCTGACTTGTGATTCTTCCAGAGTAAGTCAGCAAGCTCTCCAGCACTGTTAACTAACTCGCTGTGAGGGCAGTTCCCAAGAATGAAGGTGAATGAGTAATTACCTGATGAGGTATGGGACAGCAGCTGCAGACAAAGTTTTTAGGGATACTAAGCTCTCTGATCTTTAAAAACATTATGGGTTGGGTATCCCAAGGAAGACAAACCTTAAGGTAGAAAGAAAAAGCCACCACCCAAAGTTAAGAAACCCTACCATATATGGTACACCAGGAAAGACTCTCAGCTCAATTTTCCCAACTTGAGTGGCTGCTCTTCTGGGTCTGCTCCCAGTGAGAAGGTCTTCTGAGTTTATATGTCTACCCCCTACACATCCCACTCAGGCAGACTAGGCCCTCCTGCCATACACATGACTTGGAGTGTTCAGCAGCAAACTTTCCTACAGAGTAGGTTCATGGGCCTATCCTCTTTTTGCTAGTACAGCCATAACAGAACTCTCCATCAAAAACTCCTTACCCCTGCAAAGGTTAAAGAAAAAAAAAAACAACAACTCTTATTTCTAAGGAACCTCTCCTAGTGATGAAATCACAAGAAGTACATTTTAAGAAGTAACTCTGTAGAAAATATCTGAGTGAACATTTCTTGACCTGGGAATCCTGTGAATGTATAACTTTTTGGATGTTGTGCCTGTCACACTCCCCTCTTAGCTGAGTCTGCCTCACATACACTCTTCAGGTGCTCTTTTAGAAGCCCCTGGGCACCTGTCTGCCACACCCTTACCTGCAGAAGGCCCCTATGTTCTCCACCAGGTAGCATTGGCCGCCATTGTGACAGTAACTGGGGAAGAGGTCACACACTGACCGGCAGGAGCCGTTATGTCGCACAAAACCACTGCGGCACTCAGTGCCATTCTCGCCTGGGGCCAGGTCCCTGCCTGGCTCTCCTGGGCGGGGCCTGAGAGCAATGCTGCTGCCAGGGACTATCCCCAGAGTATGCTGTGGGGGGACAGCATGCCACCGACTAGTGGGCTGGCCTGCCCCTGGCCCCAGGCCAGGCTTCCTGGTGGGCATCAGAAGGTCATTTTCATCTTCCAGGTTTCCACCTCCCACTGCATCCTTGTCATCCTCCTCTTCCTCCTCCTCTTCATCTAAGTCGTCATAGAATGAGGTGGTGGGGTAGAAATCAGATTCATCAAAGGGAGTGAAGTCATCGTATAAGTCAAGCAGGCTCCATGAAGGTGTCTCTCCCCCAGTGTCGGTATCGGGGTGGTGCTCCGAGGTTCCTAGTGACCCTGGGAAGCTTCCCAGGTCGGCACCACGGCCCTCCCCATCCAATCCTTCGAAGTAGTCGATGTCAATTGTATCTGAGGCTGGCTGGGGCTCCAGCGTGCCCTGAAAAGGGTACGTGGGCTCTGGTCCATGAGGGCCCGGTGTGCTGCCTCCCAGGTTCAGCCAAACCTCCAGGGGCCTCTCCTTCGGGAGTTCAGGGCCTGGGCTTGGCTTGTTGCCAGGGGTGGGGGAGGGTGGCCCGCTAGCCTCGGGGGTGGCGTGGGGTATTGACGACTGCCCCAAGGCCTCGTCGGGAGCAGGGAGTGTGGCTGGGAGGGCCTGGGCATCGCCACTGCCCACTTCGGCAGTCACTCCGCCCAGGCCGGGGCTGTCAGTCTCCAGCCAGGCGGCGCCTGTCACCGCGGCCGACGCCTCCAGTGCCTCTTCTGACCCGACCCCGGGGCCCACCGCGGCCTGCTCGTCGGAGGCCGCCGTCCACGCGGTTTCGTCTTCCCCAGTCGCTGACGGGCCGGCCCCCTCCCGCGTGTCGTTTGCGCGCGTCTCCCACGCCAGGATGCTCTTCACCGGCTCCTTGGCCTCGACCTCGCGGCCTACCTCACGCGCTGTGGGCAGGAGGGCGAGGGGCGGGGCGTCAGGGCGGCGACGCGCGCAGGGCCCTTGGGCTCCGCCCCGCCGCTGCTCGCCCTCCCAGACCAGGGCCGTCCCTCTGCAGCCGCTTCAAGGTATCCCAAGGCCACGCCCCCATCTTTAAACCCAGTCTCTGGGCCCGCCCTCTCAGGCCTGGGAACACTGTACACCCAGTTCAACATTTCCCCACTCAGACTTCCCACTCGACCTGCAGTCTAAAAGGCCAGGCCAGGGCGGACCCCAGCTTGAGAGCCGTCCTGAAGTCTTACTCCCCGACAACCCACCCCCACCTCCAGGCCCCGCCCCGAAGTCGCACCCTTAGGCCCCGCCCCACCACCAGGCCCCGCCCCATCCCTTACCGCGGTCCGCAATCCCGGGCTGGTGCTGCCCCCGCCTTCCTGCCTCCTGCACGCCCCTCACCTCCTTGCGCGCCCCATACACCGCCCTGGCCGCGGCCCAGGCGCTACCCCCGCCCCCTTGTCACAGCTCGCGGACTCCGCCGGTACCCGAAGGCAGCGAGACCCCGGCCCGGGGGTGGGGCGCGAGGGCCGCCCAGGTCCCGGTCGGTTCCTACCTGGCGCGGCCCCGGCAGCGAAAACCAGCGTGGCTCCCAGAAACAGCAGCAGCGGCGGCGGCCCCCGGCCCGGGTCACCGCCCCCGGCGGCCCCGGCTCGGCCCATGGCGCGGCGTCCCGACCGCTATCAGCGGTCCGCCCGGCTGGCTGCGCCCTCTGCTCGCCCGGCCGCCGCGCCTCCCGCCCCGTGCTACGGCCGCTTCAGCCCGCGATGGGCAGCGCGCGCCGCGCCTCTCCGCCTCCCGCCCCGCCCGCCCCGCCGCACGTAGCGCTGACGCGGGACCCGCTCAGTCCGCCCGCCAGGAGGACAGACAGACCCCTTGCCCTGGACACCGACACGAACGGACTCGGAGTTGCGCAGGGGCAGGCACACAGCGCCGCGCGTGGCGTTAGCCCACAGGTGCACCAGCTGGAGGCCTGCGGGGCGGGGCGCGGTCCCGCCCTCCCGGTGCAGGGGCTGCGCGGACCCTCCCCCTCGCGAGGAACCCACCAGCCATGCGGCGAGGCGGGGACGCAGCAGACCAGACACCCGCAGGCTCGGGCGGGGCTGGGAAGGCCGCGGCGGGGTGGGGATGGCGGGGGGGCGGGAGCCTGAGCCCCGCTGGGGAAACGAGCGGGACCTGGGGTGCACGGATCCTCTCGGATCTCTGCGTCCACCCCGGGCGCAGCGCGTGCCTCCCGTTCGGGGCTAGGAAGGTGCTTGCGGAGGTTGCCAGGTCCCCACGGGGGCGGGGCGGGGCGGGCGCTGGCAGCGTCAGGGGAGGGGGCGAAGCTGACGGCCTAGGCTGTAATCGGATCAGACGTAATCCGTGTGCAGCCCGAGCCACTCGCAGACCTCGCACAGCCCGGCCCGCCCGGGGACGGGGGCGAGACCCTCTCTGGGGCTGCAGCTGTCCCGCCTCCGACCTCGCCTCCTCGGTGCAGCCTGGGGAGCATCCTTTAATCCCTGTCCCTCCCTCTCTTCTTCCCTCCCTGGAATCCGGACCAAAACCCACTGCTGTTGAGTCGATTCGGACTCATAGCGACCCCGTAGGACAGAGTAGAACTGCTCCATAGGGTTTCCAAGGCTGTAAATGTTTGTGACTCCGCCATCGCCTCCCAGGTGTTCCGGGTCACCAAAGCACAAGTTCCTGGGTAGACCCAGGTGGCCTAGCTCGCAGCCCAGGGACATGCGGGCACCAGACGTTAGCGTGGTTCGTGCAGCCCTGTCCACCACTGACGGGGAGGCCCAGGACCACTTATGACGAAGCCTTAGTAGGTGGGGAAGCAGAGCCACGGCCTTGTCACCTGCTTATCCCCAAAACCGACCTGCAGGAGTAGAACCCTCGGAACTGGAGGAAGCCCAGGAAAATCTTCCGAGGATCTCAGTCCCCCTTTCACCTATTGGAGGTTCCCTGATGTGTTACTGACCCAAATAATGACGTTTGGCTTCACAGTCCGAGGAGATCCACAATTCTGGTATTTGAGAGCTGCTGCCATTTCTGCCCCAGGGGACCGTTTAGGTGATCAAGATGGAGATTCTACCTCCTGATCTTTCATACATGTCCCCGGAGGGGTTGCTATGGTTTGACGGCCTGTTTCTCTCACCTGAACTGCTGCAGCCTATTTTCTTCGCCTGGCATTCCCTCCCATCCTGGTCTTTCTGGCAAACACCTCCCTATCTCTGGGAAGGCTCAATTCTTATCACCTTCCCCTTTGTGAAGGAAGCCTTCTCAGCCTGCCCCACGTGGTTAGACACTTATGCTCTGACCTCCTGGCCTGTCTGCAATAATTCCCCACTGCAAGGCACTTGAGTGCATAGCACCAAAGAGGTTCAGTAAGGTACAAACCTTATAAATGAACCACCTCTATGTAACCCCAGAACCGTGGGTCTGGAGCTCTCTGCAAAGGGGCTGACCTCCTGAGGCTTTTCCATGGGTTCATACAGCCTCTGGAGTTTGAAACAAACCTTCTGTGAGCAGGTCACTCAGGGCTCTGCACTCACCTGTTGGCCACTAACACCGACACACCCCTTTGTTTCCATCTGCTTTCCTTGTCTGTAGCTTATGTCACTTATTTTTTGCCTATATGTACAAGTTTGTGTCCTTCTGCTTCTCAGTGTCTCCTTGATTTTCAGGTGGTGGCTGTCAGAGGGTCTTCCTGGACATGCCTACCTCCTCTTCCCCCTCCTGAGGCAGGTTTGTTTGAGAAGGTGCCTCAGTGATAGATTCCCTTCATGTCTGGGGCATGACAACCACTCTCACCTTTTTCACCAATCTGGCTGGGGGCCTTCTCCCACCTCTTTGTTAAAATTCTCCCTAAACTTTATATTTCTCATTTTCTTTTCAATATATCATTGAAATATTGTGTTAAATATATTCTTTAAATTCAACTTTTGAGTTAAGTCAAACAAGCATATGGTACAAAGTGAAGGAAATGTGAAATGTCTTCTTCCTCAATGTCTGTTCCTCCTCCACCTTCTTCCCTTTCCTGGAGACAAACTCTGTTACCACTTCAATTCGGGATTTTAATCAACTGTTTCCACTCAAACAGTCCCATTCTGATCCTTCCTAGCAGACCTCATGAGCAGTTTTGGAACTGAGCGTAGCACACCAAGGGGTGACACCTCCACAAGGTGGATAGGAGTGCATTCAGGCAGGCATGTGTCATGTAGGATTCAGCACCAGATGTGACCCTGGGAGAGTCAGTAACCTGAGTTTCACAGTATTTGTGAAAGTGCTTGCTAACCAGTGTCAAATGCATGTAATTTTTTTTTCTTCCTAGGCAGAGACTGGGGAAGGCTAAAGAGGTGTAAGATCTGTGAATTGGAGAGTGAAAAAAAAGGAACCTGACTTCTATCTAGAGCTTACACCCATGTCCCCCCATTAAAGTCTCATGCTTTTGGGCATCAGAGCTATTTTTTGTGAGGCAATGACTTCTGCATGCCTCTGACATCCCTATTGGGTTTGGCAACATGCCTCTGGTGCCAAGGCACGCACAAGGCCCATTGCCATGGCTACAGCCTGCCTCCCTGCACATGTAAAGCCACTGGCTTCACCGAGGGGCTGCCGTCCAGGGCAGGAGCTGCTCCAACTGCCACGGCTGGGCACAGTTTGGTCTGGACAGGAAGCAAAACAGTTCCTGGCTTTAAGTCCTCACCATCCCTCAGTATTAACTAATACTTTAATGAGTTTTTAGTTTTCCTAATACTCTAATTTGTCTTATTCTTCACAACCATACTATGAGTATCTTATTGGCCCCATTTTACACATCTATGATGTTAAGGGAATTAGCAACTTTGTCCAAGATCATGCTAGTGAAGTGTTAACGCCAGGACCTGGAACCAAGATCTTGATCCCAAATCCTTTCATTTTAATGCAGAGCCTTTTTATTTCTGCTTCTTATACTATGAAAGGGCATCAGGATGCAGACCTAGGGCCTCACTTGGCAGAATGGAAGCCCTACCTCCTCCAAAAACCAAACCTGCTGCCGAGTCGATTCCGACTCATAGCAACCCTATAAGACAGAGTAGAACTGCCCCATAGGGTTTCCAAGGAGCACCTGGTGGATTCAAACTGCGGACCTTTTTGTTAGCAGCCAAACTCTTAACCACTACGCCACTACCTCCTCCACATGCTCCCAACTCCCACCCACGCATTTAAGAGTAAATGCTGTGATCTCTTTAGTAGGGAACACTGGGGGTGGGTCCAGACTCAGAGAGCATCAGAGTTGGACAGCTAGCATGGCCTCTCCTGCCAGGGTGCTGGCAGAGATGCACGGTTCTGGGCTGCAGGGAATGAATGTCCTTGAACCATTCCCAGGAGGGAGGAAGGGGCGATGAGCCAGGGGCTTGAGTTCTTTGTGCTGACCCCCATCTCGTTTCAGGGAACTCTGGATTCTCAACTGAGCACATGCTGTCACCTTGGCAAAGGACATCATAATCTGGAGGTGGTCATCTTGTCCAGGCAGTGAGTGTGCAACCAGATTGGAAAAGCCTCTGGAATTTCATCACCCCAAAGCCAAGTCAGCTGGGAGGAAGCCACACAGCACCAAACAAGCTGAGATTTGTAGCAACTATGCTTGTCTGCTGAAGTGATTTGCCTCAGCAGGTGGACTCTCTAAATGCTTCTCTGGGACCCTGTAGCTAACATTCTTCAAAGAAAGAGACAGCAGAATAAGCTTACCAGAGCAAGGAATGCCACAACCATTTGGTTTGTCATGAGAGACCCATCAAAGTTAGGGTTAAACCAGCCACAGAAATCAGCCTACACAAAGGGGCTAATACGGTTCAAGAGACTGCTGCTTCCTAGTCCCTTCCTGGACCCTCATGACCCTGTAGATGGTGGTTTGTCACAGCACCGGAGTGGGAGGCATTTTCTTTTCCATCTCAGAGGTCTGAAGGTGGTGGTCACTGTACTGTATTAAGGCATGACTGTTTTGCTAAGGCATGCAAAAGCCATATCCTAAGGGTAGGTGGTGGGGTCTCCCCTGAAGGATGAGGTCACTGCTAAAATCAGGTCATATAGTGGCTCTCAGCATGGGGTTGGAAGGGCCTGGAAAGGCCTCTGGGGCAGTAGGGAGTAAAGACGGCTTCAGTTCTGTACGGCAAGAGCAGAGAGGTACCAAACTTCACTCTCCTCTCTTGGGACAGGGTTGGGGTATCTAGAGGGAACTAGCTATGGTTGGTTTTGGAGCCTCTGTTTAGGTATTTATGGAACTTTTCTCTCTTCCTATAGTCACCTTTGTGTATAGCAGTATTGTCTCAGCTCTTGTCACCAAGGATTTCAGAAGCAAAGATGCTAGACACTGATGGCATGCCTGAAAACAAGCTGCAGGAGAAGCTGCTCACAAGGAGATTCAATATTCAGGGCTAATCTCAAAGATACAAGGAGCCTTGGTGGTACAGTGGCTAAAAGGTTGGCTGTTAACTGAAAGGTCGGAGGTTCAAAACCACCAGCCAGGATTACACCCTAGGAAACTCTATGGGGCAGTTCTACTCTGTCCTATAGGGTTGCTATTAGTCAGAATTGACTCGACGGCAAGGGGGGGGTTAACCTCTAAGGTCCTGGGATTGAAGGAGGGCAGTATTTCCTTCAGTGATACACCTTTCCATCTCATTCCATTAACAGAGGATCAAGGTGTTCTCACATTGTTGCCAGGAGGAAGTCCCCTTTCAACATGAGCCAATGAATAAGAGCTATGTTCTTCCAACTTAGAAAGCAGGGGCTTTAAAATGAAGTCACAGGCGGAAAGGTTTTCAGAAAGAGAAGCTGTCAAGCATTCATGGTGTCCACGAGAAAGGTACTCTGGTTATTCAGATGGAGGTTTTCCTGGAAAACCCTCTAGTTACCATACCCAATAGGACAGAAGTCACAAAAGACCATCCAGTTCAGACTATACACCTTATCCCCTCAAAGTTGTCCCCAGAAAACTCTTGATCTCATTGTTCTTCAACAATGCTTAGCACTATCTAAATATTTATTAACTATTTATGGTCTAGACGCCCACCCCACTAGAATGGAAGTGGCCTAGGGACCTTGCCTACCTTATTCACAACGATGACTCCACTGTATGCAAGGTTCAATGCCTGGCACATAGCAAGCCCTCAAATGTTTATCGAACAAATGGTCTCACAGAATGAGCTACAAGGCATTGCAGAGATCTTGCACTAAGATTGCTTACTAAATAACTTTCTTAGTCTGTGCTTCTCAAACAGTGGGGATCAGCAGCCCCTGGGAACTTGTTGCAAAGGCAAATTCTCAGTACTTGCTCTAGACCTATTTTGAATCAGAAGCTATAAGGGTAGAGCCCAGCAGCTTGTTAACAAGCCTGCAGTGATCCTGGTCCATGCTGAAGCTGGAAAACTACTGTTCTTAATCCCACATGGTGGAATTACTCAACATGAAGCACCTGGGTACCTCTGGAGAAATGGCTGATTGTACATGTTTCTTTTATGCTCAAAAAATAATTTCACATTCATCAACCAGTCTTTACTGAGCTTAGATCAAGGACTAACCTCCCTCCTCACCCTTAGAAAAGTAGAGGAATCCTGTGAGATCAGCTAGCTCTAGCTCGCTTTACTAGAGGAAGGAGCTAGAACAGGTCGGAAGACAAAGCTCAACCTGGTATACGTCTGTGAGGAGCCAGGTGGGCATTTCATCTCACTACAGATACTGGATTGGCTTCTTTTACCTCACTGGGTTCATAAGCATCTTGAAGGCAATGGCTTCTTTCTGTTTCCTGCACAGGGTTTGCAGTGGTAGCTGCTCAAGCATTATCTCTGGAATAGGTCAAGGTTTATGGAAATCTTCTCTCCTCCAAGTTGGAGCTGTTTAAATTGAATCCTGACAAACATTCTCCAGCTTATCAAGTGAACCTATTTCTCCCCTGGAGGCACAGGAGGAAGGACTTCCACTCATCCTTCTTCATGATGACCATGGACATAAACAGTGGATGAGGCACACACCCAACCCTATTTTCCTTAAGCATCACAAAAGAAGTCCTGGGTCAGTGAATCTTAACTGATGACCAAAACCTGGTGGGGCTGAATATGTAGGTTCTTCATAGGACACGTGAAGAAACTGGTATATGAATGCAGAGAATGGGACTAGAATTCAGAAATGGTGTTCCATTTATTCACTGAAAAAGAAGGAGATCAGCCTTCCTGATCCATTTCTTTCATGTCCCCAAATCCTTTCCCCTCATTTTTCCAAAATAACAACACACTGGGAACAAACATTCGTACAAAAACCACATACAATTTCCCCCCTCCTCACAAAATTGGGTGGCTCTATTTCAGGAATGAAACTAGTTCATACACATGGGGGAAAAAAAAAGTCACCACTTATACCAAAACATAACAGTGTTGAGAATTCAGATATTCTGTAGAATTTATTACTGGCATAGTAAAAATACTTCCTCCTGGATCTTTTAAATTTGAAATTGACCACATTATAAACCTGAGGTTACAAGGGACCACAGTATGAACCAGAATTCCATTTTCCTTCGAGGACCCCAGGGGAAAACGTAAGTATTTGGGATGAGTTTCCTTTGGGAAAAACTGGCAAGAAGTAGGGAAAACCCTGGCCATTCTCAAAAGGCACTGGGGTCTCTCTGGAGGCAAATGTATTGGAACTAAACTCCACTAGGGACCAGCTCATGTCCACTCCAAGAGTCCAGAACAAATATATAAAAGGAACAAGGTCTCCTCAGTTCCAGTACTATGATGGTGACCAGGACCACCTGGTTAGAGGCAACACCTGAGGGTTTGAAAGGCAAATCTCAATTGTGGTTTTTTTTTTTTTTTGCTTTCTCATATTAAGGAAAAAAGTTCTAAGGTGTTTTAGAAACACCTCCCTACACCCTTTCACATGTAAAGCTTTAAAGATTATATAGAAAAAGATGTCCAAAAGATGTTCCATATTGCATTCTAAATAATGAAACCACCACTTGAGAATGTGAAGTGAATATGCCAGGTGCTTTGGAAACCAAGCTCTACCAAAAACACCGTCTCCCCACCCATGGGAGAAGACAGGGGAGGGAAGAACGAAGGACGAGAGGAGAACACCAAGAACTCTCAAGTCACTCAGTGACAGGGCTAGAAATGGGCTCAAATTAAGGCAGTTTGCGGCTCTTCCTCTGGAATGGCATTCCCTCCCAGCCTGAGCACCCCAAACCTCCAAGCATGATGCTCTGACTGCCAAGTGAGCTCCTTGGTTCCCCCAGCATCTCCTTGAGAACCCTGTGATAGATGGAATGTGAGGGCTCAGAAAGGGAAAGGAGAAGGTATGAGAGGCCACTGGTCCTGCCCAACTTCTCCAATCCCATTCCAAACCTATAGTACCGCTTCACTCACCCTGGCTACTGCAAGAGGTAGTTTGGGGACTTGCACCCCCAGACATCATAACCAAATTCCATAAGCTAAAATGTTTAGCACTATCTACCTTTTTTTTTATTTTTTATTTTTAAAAGGGTTTTTTAAAGAGGGAGAAAAAAAGAATGCATACAAAGCAATGAATAACAGGCTAGATTCACTGGGTGGCCATTGCCCTAGACCCCTCAACCTTTCGTGGCTAGGCTAGGGGACTAAGGCATACCTTCCCAAACTCCAACCCTAAAAGCTCACGCTGCCCTCAGAAAAGCAAAAGACCTATCCCCAGTCCAACAAATCATCTGCATAGAAAACCAGAACCAGCAGGCCTGGGGAAGGAGTGGGTTTGTTCTAATGTTTGTGCTCTCCCCTGCCACGTACTAGTTAAAGTAATATGTTCTGCCAGCAGGGTGGAGACCCTCACAAGAGAACAGAATCAGTGGGGTCCCTCTTCCCTATGTCTTGTAATTTTGGTGCGACTAAGTGTGGCAAATGTCTCAGGAGATTTCACCATCAGCACTGTTCTTAGCTCAGATGAGCAGAAATAAGGTCACTTATAATGCCTTAAAGTTTGTCCCCATGGCTATCCCCTGCCCATCACCATTCTTCTTGGTTCCTATTAACTTAGGATGCTCTTTTTTAAAACAATAATGACAACAGAAGAAAAAAAAAAGATAATGATCGTGAAAAGCATTATCAATAGATGCAAAAGACAAAGGAAAAAACTGCAGAAGAGCAAAACTTACAGATACAGCATATACTATGTTGACAGGACCTATAGATGAAACTGGCAACCTACCCCCACACGAGGACACGGGAGACGCCAGTTACTTCTAGGATGACTAGGGCACACTGTCACCACAGGCTTCTCCTTGAGATCTGGCTGAGGACCTGACACAAGAGGTGTCAGAGCACAGAGGGGGCTCAGGGGAGAAGGGATGGAGAGACACAGGACGCGTGCTTGGGGCTGCGAGAAGAAAAATCCTGAAGAAACCCAAGGGAGTTGAGGAGCACAAGTCTTGTCATCCCCACTCCAGCTGGTGGTGCTGGGCATGGACATTCCATCTATCTTGCAGGCTAGGGAGCAGCTGAGGCTGGTGGGCCTGGAGCAGGAAGTGGAGGAACCCCATCTGTGGACGGTGGTGGCGGCTGCTGCTGTGGTGGAGGATCTGCAAACACATCCAAGAGGAACTTGTCATTGCTGGAAATGCAAGGGGCTAAGGAAAGAGCCCATTCCGAGAAAAATGACAGAGGAAGTAATTTCCTTTGGGGCAGGTAACCAATACACCCTGCCAGGCATTTTGCTGCTGTGGTCTATGTGGGGCAGGTCCAAACCTCCAGGCCTCTGCTTAGGTGCATGCCCTAACCCTAGTGGTTGGCGAAGCAGAAAGTGTCTGAGTCTGTCCCGCCCCCACTTCAAGACCCACCTCTTCCAGGGATCACTCCACACTTTTTCAGAACTTATTTAATTTTATTGTATTTTAATGGTTCTCTCTGCTAATTTTATCTCTTTATTTAAATAAAAGCTCCTTCCTGGTCAAGTTGTGTCTTCTTATTTTTCTTTCTCCCACAGTGCCTATCCTAGCTGAGCACAAAACAGATTATCAATAACTTCTTGCTGATTAACTGTTTCCACCAGGGCCAGAGAGCTTCACTTGTGGCAGCTGCTGACAAGCTGGACATCCTGGGAGGCCCCAGGACTCTGGAACCACAGTCCTTGGATTTTTGGCCAAAACTAGGTCAGGTCCTGAAGGGAACAATTAGTCTGAGTGTGTTGGGCTCTTTACTATTTCAACTTTAGCTGCTTTAGCATAGAAAGGAACCCCAGAGATTATTTAAGCCAGGGTTTTTAAAACTTCTCTGGATTTTGTCAGAAATGAAAACATAGAAACCAATAACTAAAGTGCAGACTTCCTCACTGGTCAATTCACCCAATCCCACACACAGGAGGTTTATACCAAACTCCTAACATTCTTCAATGCACTTCAAAGTCCACTGATCTAATCTCGCATATGTCATCTTACAGTGGAGGAAAATGACCCCTGAAGAGGGAACATAACTCACCCACGGTGGCCTGCCTACTACTGTAGCGCCATGGCTCCACTTAACAGCAATGGGAGAGAAATGTCTTTTCTCCCTCTCCACATACCTTGGTGCTCAGGAGAGTGCATGCTATGAAGGCTGTGGCACACAAGCCTGACTGAAGTACTTAGCCCTCTCCACCTGTGTACCTGCTCATCAGGAATGCTAAACAGCACTGACCAAAAACCTGTCTTCTTCAGGTTGCACTGTCCACAGATCTCCCAAACCACTGAAAATTAGCAGGCTGGGTTAGATTCAAAGTAAGTCAGGTAGAGAAAAAAGACTTCTTCCCTTGTCTAAAGCCCTTCCTTGACAGACCTGGGGTAATATGTCACCCCACCATGCTACTTACACATGCCATTAGGTGCTGTGAGGGGCACCCGTGGTCCTAAGATGTTTCCTGGCATTGGAGGCATACCAGGAGGTGTAGGGCCACTTCCAGAGGGGTGGATATTGGCTGCAACGGTGGGAATCATGCGGCCTGACATGGACTGCCCAGGCATCATGGAACCTGGGCCTGGTATCTGACCTGTGGAGGAAGATTTAAAGTACTATGGTAAGTGTACTAGGAGGGTATAAGAAAGGGATCAACTGAATGCTCAAGCTAAATACAGACCAACATGCCTAACCCTACAAAGGATCTGAAATAACAATAGAGCAATAATCTGTAATAAAATGTATGTCCAGCTTCTTTCGGGCGAGTTAATGGGGACAGGCCTGCAGAATGACTGATTACTCTAAACCCTGGCATAAATGGGTAGCTGTAAGAAGCAACTGCAAAAAAAAAGCCTGTTCAAAAGGAAGCAATCACTCTGGTTTGGGTGAGCGGTGGATTGTACATGTCGTTCTGGGGACACACAGTGCAGACCCAGGCCAGAGGGGATGGAAGAAGGACTTTAACAGCAAGTGGTCCACAGTCCAAGGACTACAACAACTCCCTGGGTCAGGAGCTGAGCTTCACACAGGCTTTGTCTGGAAGGGTATTGATCACGACTGTGAAATCACCCTTAAAAAGGGATTCTAATATGAATTCCCAAGACCTGTTCACAAAAAAAAATGTCCTCCATCTACCCCCACCATGAAGCACTTGCCCTGGAGAACCACAGAAGGGAAAAAGAAAAAAGTAAAAAAGGAAGACAGACAACTCAGTCATCACTTCCTATTGTTTGATATTAATGATAGGAGGTCCTAGGGAAAAGAACAGTAAGATACCACCTATATTTGGTTTCACACTGAGCCTTTAGAGCAGGGTTCACTAAACCTTTTCTGCAAAGAGCCAGATAGTAAATATTTTAGACTCTGTGGGCCATGTGGTCTCTGCTGCAACTATTCAACTTTGCTGTTGTAGCATGAAAGCAGTCAAGATACAATACATAACAAATCGGCATGGCTGTGTTCCAACAAATCTTTATTTATGGACATGGAAATGTGAATTTCATATAATTCTCACATAACATGAAAAATCATTCTTTTGATACCCCTCACCCAGCCATTTAAATATGTATAAAACATTCTTAGCTTGTGGGCAGTAGGCCACATCATTTGGCCTGTGGGCTGGAGTTTGCCAACCTGAAGCTTTAGATATGATGATGGATATTTAATTAAGTCTTAAACCTAGTGATCTGGCTGCTGGGCTTGGTTCTAAAGAGATACAAACTAAGGAGAATAGTTAAAAGGGTACAAACCAAAGAAGAAGCTCTTTTATAAAAAGGTAATTATACATTCTACAGAATACAGAGAGAGAATCTATGCTGCTTCTTTCTTTCCTTCATCTAGGGACTTAAGTAAGGTCAACTGCATGACACTGAAGATAAGTTTCTAGACTCAGTCCTGAGATAGCTGGAAATAAGAATGCTTGAAGTCCAATCTTGGAAAATTTGGGAGATGAGATCACCTGACAGCTAACTGGCAATTCAAATAACATAGAACAGTATTAAAGATAACTAAAGACTTCTGTCACTGTTTATAAAAAGGCCTGTCTTAAGAAAGACACACAAAGCTTCAAACTTCATTTATCTCCAATGTTTGCTGTTGAACACAGGACCCAGAGAGAGGAGCCCTGCGCTGTAGGGGTGTCAATGTAAAGAACGCACTGAGGCACAAGAGTCAAGGGTAGAGCACAGCTAGTGGTCCACTGTCTTTATGCGACTATTTTAGAAAACATACTATGTCAACACATGCACCAGAATAAACAGCAGAGCAAGTATTGGGCCCACTGGCCCTCTTTTCTACACTCTATAGTGTAACATGCAAGTGTCCAGCAGAGGAGCCCAAGAGGCCCATCTCCTGGAGAACAACTTGGTCAAATCACTCCAGAGAAAACAAGACCCACTCCTGGGTAGACACTACCACCACTCTTGGACCAACTGGCCATTTATTGACAACTTACTGGCCAGGTGCTTTGTAAGTAGTATCTTCATACTTGCAACACTCCTGTGAGGTACCTGCATCATATAATTATCTATCATCTACATTTTACTGAGGAGCAACGGGCTTAAAGTTACAAAAAACAAAACAAAACAAAAAAAAAAACAAAAAAACAAGCCAGCAAACAAGCAAAAGGATCCAGTTACAGAGCCAGAGAGTCCATGCTGGGTCTGTCTGATATGATTCAAGGCAAAGGAGGCTGGACTAGAGTCCCTGGGTGGCACAAATGGTTAGGCATTTGACTATTAACTAAAAGGTCGGTGGTGCACACATAGGGTTGCCAACAGTCAGAATCAACAACTCAAAGATAAAGGGGACTGGATTAGCCTGGCAAAGGTGGTGGTGGTAGTGTGGGTACGGTAAGGCTACAGGGGACTTGGTGAAATGCTTTGGAGAAAAAGAGAGGAACTTGGACCTGATTTGCTGAATAATGGAAAGCTCTAAGAAGGGATGCGGAGGAGTCACAGCCTAGAGCAGAGAAAAAGAGCTTCTGAACACAAGCAGGGACCTAGTGAGGAGGATGAGGGGGTCCAGCAGGAGCTGGGGAACTGAGGACAGCACTCTGCAGTTTCTGAAGAAGACGTGCTGAGACAGAGAAAAGAATCCAGGTTCAGCATTTGACTGGGAATATGAAGTGAAGAGCGGGGGTGAAGTGAAGAAGAGGGGAGGACTACTTTTGCTTCAGCAAAAGGAGATGCAGGACTGGCCGCCATTGTAGTGGAAGCACTGAGAGATGGGGTGAAGGGAAGTCAGAACTCTCAAAGTTTCAAATATAAGAGGGCCAGCAGCACACAAAGAGCCTTATTAAACCTAAACCTAAACACCAGGGCAGGGCCAGCTCTCTGCAAAACTGTCTCGGAGGCATCCTGGTGTTTCAGGAGGTACTCTCCCAGCTCCCTTTTGGGGGGACCCTTTGTCACTTCTTTCCTACCTCTAGATCACCTGCTAGGCTATTACCAAAAACAAGACCGTGCTTCCTGCTCTCTAAGTCTCTACTGATGGTTCTCTAATGGTATTCCAGGAGCTGTGACAGGAGGTTTTTTTTTTGTTGTCGGAGGGAGGAGGGCTACTTCTAAGCCTGGCCCTACAGAATTCTAATCTGGAGACCAAAGAACACTACTAATGGACTCACTGTCATAAAAGCCATGTGCTAGAACAGGTAATGCAGCCCAGGCCTACCACTGAGTACAGGCTGCTTCCACCAACTTTAACCTGGACAGAGGCCTTCAGCAAGTAAGGAAGAAAACTTTGCCAGTCCTCTGCAGGTCAGTCTCCCTACAAAACTGATAGTGGAGAAGTAAAGCATGCCTTTACAAAGAAGGTTGAAGTAAACAGGCCAGGACCAGTATTTGGAAAAGGAGATAGAAATAAGAAACAGCACACCAGCAGCTGATCAAATGCATAGGTGACATAACACACAACTGTTCAGTCTCCATTATTTCTCATTTTCAGAGGTGTGAGAATCCATTAGTAGTGTTCTTTGGGGAAGCCCCTGGGTGATCAGTGGACCCAGTGGAGATCCCAGTCAGCTGCTACTCAGTATAGGCCCTAAGATGGAAAGTACAGATGAATCAGCCTGGCAACCAAGCAGCAGCACTCTCACTTCACTTCCACTTCACCTCGATCTAGATGAACGTTCCTGGAAAGTCATTTTAGATGCCCTGAGCCTCAGTTTCTTAATAACAGAGTGAAGCTAAATATCTGCCCACCTTTACACAGGGCTTTGTGTGGATCAGGGCAACTGTTTATTTGTTATAGTTCTTTTACAAGTTACGAGGCACTTCACAAACATTATGTCTCTGGCTCTTCCAACACCCGTGTAAGAGGCAAAGCAAATATTCTCATTTTATAGCGAGTAAACAGCAGCTCAGAAAAGTTAAGAGGCTACTTTATGATCCTACAGCTAGTAAGGGGAATCAGAAATCAAACCAAGCCTTCTGACTACAAATCTAGTTCTCTTTCCACTACACCACTCTGTGCTCAAATGAAACAGTTCATGTGAAAGGGCTTAATATAACAGCCAACATTATATAAAAATCTCAGGCATATTCTTCTATTCCAGGTCCCAGGTTTTCTTCTTCATTATATCACAGTTTTGAGACTACTCTGCATCCTGAAATAATTTTTTAATTTAACAATTATTAATATTAGCACTTCGTAGTGGACTGAATAGTGGCACCCAAAAGGATAGGAAGGTCCAAGTCCTAATCCCTGGAACCTGTGAATGTGACCATATTTGGCAAAAGAGTCTTTGTAGATCTAATTAAGTTAGGGATCTTGAGCTGGAGATGATCCTGGATTATCTGGGTAAGCCCTAAATCCAATAACAAGTGTCCTTCTGAGGGATACAAGGAGAAGTCACAGAGAAGAGATGGTGATGTAAAGACAACACAGAAATGTGGCCACAAGCCAAGGAATGCCACCAGCCACCAGAAGCTGGAAGAGGCAAGGAACAGATTCTCCCCTAGAGACCCCAGAGGAATATCAGACTCCCTGGTCTCCGAAATTGTAAAATTCCTATTGTTTTAAGCTCCAAGTTTGTGGTAATTTGTCACTGTAGCCACAGGAAATTGATAACACCTACTATGTTCTAGACACTTCAGGGCTTTATAAATGGTTAACTATTCAATCCCCCAAAAACCCCAACAACACTAAGAACCAGGCACTATTGTTATCCCTGAAGAGGAAAGAGAAGTACACAAAGATTAACTCCCCCAAGGTCAAAAAGCATGTAAATGAGGGGGTCCGAATCTGACCTAGGTATTCTGGCTCCAGAGATGGTGCCTGTAACCACTGTGCACCCCTGTGTACCGAAGTCTGGTCTCGAGAAGAGAAGTCCAGCCCCCTTCCAGCTGGGGCTTGAGACTAAGTGATGCAACCTCGCTGCCAACAAACTGATGACTATTCACTCCACTCCTAGCTTCAGAAAGAAACAATTCTCCTAGCAGTGTTATCTCCAAAGCTACCTGCCCAGTGGCAATGGCCTATTTACCTATTTCCCTAATCTTTATGACAATATGCTGAGAGAGGGAAGCCCAGGGTTTGTCAAGGCTATAACCCTAACAGCTGAAAAAAACCTTTCCTTTATCTTATTATAGATTCTGAAGCCTTCTGAAAAAACCAAGTTCCTCTATCCCCCCAGTCACAAACAGGACCATAAAGCCATTGGGATATGAGTGTTCAGGGTATAAGAAGACAATGGCTCTTGGGAGAAGGGGTAGCAAAAAAAAAAAAGGGCTAGAGGAGAAATCATTTACTTCTGCTTGTGGGATCTTCACAAACATCCCTCAGGAAAGCAATGGAGCAGTCCAAGAGTAAGTGCTGTTTCTGCACTGTCCAGAGGTTACCTGTTACCCACTACCCGACTCACAGCACTGGCGTACCTAGGGCAGTGGTTTCAGAGGACACACAGGGAAGGAGACAGGAATTCCGCTGACTTAGGGCCTGCCATTTTGCCAGGCAACATGAAAAGTCATCTCACTGAATCACCCAGGTTGTTAGGAAGATGTGAGATTGTAAGTGCTCAGTTTCAAAACAAGGAAACTAAGCCTCAGAGAGGCTATACATAACTTGGCCCAAGGTCACAAGGAACAAAAGACTGAGCTGGGATTGAAATCCAGGTCTGTCTGACCCCGAGACCCATTCTCTTCCTCTATACCACCCTGTGTCAAAGGCGTTATCTCTCCCCTCGGAAAAGGTGGTTTCTAAGGATCAAAGTTGAAATGGGGTATAATTTAAGGGGACTAGGGAGAAGACATTGTCAACTTTTTATAAAGCAAGCCCTGTTCTTCTGAAATCTAAACAACCCTGTGGTTCTTTTGGCTTCTGATATAGAGGCCTTACCACTTTCAAATGGATGACAATGTCTGGGAGCATTTCCATTAATTCTTACTACTCATCAAGAAGTCTGTCCCACAGGAGCCTGAAATATATAGGAGCAAGCCTTCTGAAGTAAAATGAAGGGTGTGTCTGTGAATGTGTTTCCATTAAAAACAAAAGCACCAAAAAACAAGACAAATACTCAGGTATTTCCTTCCCCAGTAGAGAGGGAAAAGAGGAAGGTGAGAGAGAGAGACACGGCTTCAAAACAGCAGCATCAAAGCATAAAATGGTAGGAGTCTGACCTACATACAAGCTGGTTTTAAAAAAAAAAACAAAAAACAGCAGGCATCTGAAGCTGGAAAAACGGAAAGGTTTGCTAAAATTAGGTTTAGCCTAGTGGAAAAATCCCTCACACTCTTCCAAGTTTATTAGATCTTTTACTAAAGCATTATGCCTATACTGCCTAACAGAACAATTAAGAATTTTATTTTTATTCTCTGGGATGGGAGAAGCAGGTGGGAGAAGAAAGTGGGTCTAAGAAAGGGAACCTGTGAAATTCCAATCCTGGACACATTTCATCAGTCCATTTCTAACTGTCCACAGTACATCCTCTGGCTGAGTCCCCAAGACAACGGAAGTAACACAATCAGGATCGTGTGAGGGGAAGCCTGGGCTCCTCGGAGACTGCTCCTTCCCCACAGCAGCTTCCTGGGGGCGCCTGCGACAGACGTCCTTTGTTGAGAATTGGGCCCTCACTGCTCTCTTTGTAAAAGTAACCTGGTACTCCGGAAAGTGCCAGGGCAGCCTTGTTATCACATGATGCAAACAGGGCTGAAGGCACCGCGGATAATAAAAACTTGGCTGATTCGATGGGCTAATCCTTCTCCCTTTTCAGCATGGGGCTGTGAGACCAGAGGGCGGGCTGGGGATAGACACTGGTTGTAATCCTTTCCTGAGTACTATTTCCCATGGGTAGAGTTGTGTAAGTGGGTCTAATTGGGGGCTTAAGCTGAGTGCCTGATGCCTTGGTTGAAATGTCCTTGAAGACCCAATATTTCACCCACTGGGGAAAACTGTTCTAGTTTTATCACTAGAATGTCATCTCTATCACGTCTGATTTCTTAAATCAAACCAATTCCTATTTTGATCTCCTGGGCACCTCCAGAAATTCTTATACTGTCAATAGTGAGGAAAGCTTGATGATACTTAAACCAGTATTTCCTTTTCTCTCTGCTTTCCACAAACACAGACACATGCAAAGCCTCCCTCATAGGAGGCGGAGTTCACTTGAGATTCATGAGGCAGGAATACGCAAGAGCACCTCATTTACTAAAAATGCCCAGGACAGGGCAGAGCTTACACCGCTGACTTACATACTAGATGACTGTCATTTCCTTTTAACTCCACTCACTGAGAGGTAATCTTCCTTTAGACACGTGCCAAGGCCCCTGAAGTTCTATCTACTGTACCTTAACAGAGACCCCCAGCAGTGAGAAGTGCTCTCCCCTGTTCAAGTAAGATACCTCAGGAAGCAGCAGCAACTGACAAGGCCACTCTCCTTGGTTCCCTGTGTGCTGTCATGGATACCGAGGCCCAGGGTGTGGTCGAGGAACACCTTGTGCAGGGGGCTGGAGACCTAGGTTCTAGGTCAAGGTGTGCCCTTGCCAGTCATGTGACCCTGGGCAAGTGCTTTGGCCTTCTGGGGTCTAAAGTTACTCATCTATGAAACCAAGTCTCCTTCCAACAACTCCTTTAAAACTCGATGATTCCAAACCTCATGGAGAAGTTATACTCCCCACTCTTGGCACTTTCCCAGAGCTCCAGGCCCTGTCTGCACTCCAGGGTATTCTTGGCACAACCATGTGCTTGTGCCCAAACTATCCTCTTGACCACCTTCTTTACAGACCGTCAGCCTGCTGACTGAGGTTTCTAACTCTGTTACTCCTAAATCTCACTACCTCCTGCATTACTGCCAACCATCACTCTCTAAAGCAGCCCAAGTTCCCCCGGATTTGGTGGGGCCAGGCGCCAGAAGAGCCAGTACCGGGGATACTGCAGTCATCTAACCACCGCCCTCAGTCTTCTCCCTCCACCCCCAATCTTCAGTGCTTGCCCCAGTGCAGCAAGAATGAACCTTCCAACAGGTAACATCGGATTGTGTATCCTTGGTTAAAAATCTGTCCACAGCTCACCATCAGAAAATAAAAACTCAATGTCTTTACAAGATGTACAAGGTTGTTACATGACCTGGCCCTAGGACACTCCCATCTCCTCTTAGTTTTGGTCCTGTCCTGCCTGTACAGCACGCTCCAGAAATAGTAAATGGCTAGTAGTTCCCCAAGAGGAGCCCTGGTGGCGCAGTGGTAATCAAAAGGGCAGTGGTTTGAACCCATCCACCGCTCCGTGGGAGAAAGATGTGCCAGTCTGCTTCAGTAAAGATTTACAGCTTTCAAAATCCTACGGGGCAGTTCTACTGCCCTATAGGGTAGCTATGAGTCGGAATCAACTCGACGGCAACTGGATTTTTTTTTTGCTTTAGTGTTTCACAAGCACAGTGTGCCTGTCTGCAAGCTCTTCTCTGTCTATGGCACACTTCCTTCACTTCAGAGACTCACAGACCAAACGATCTGGGTACGGATCCTAGGAATGTCACTAGTGTGTCACTTTGGGCAAATTACTAACCATTCTACATGACAGGTTCATCATCTGTAAAATGGGAATAACAGGACCTACCTACTTCAGACGGTTTCCATGAAGATTAAAAATGAGTTGATACATGTAATGAGAGAGCTTGGAATATCATCAACACAGTATTTACTTATCTACTTGGCAAATTCTTACTCACTCTCAAGTCTTAGCTAATGTGAAACCTTCCTGATGCCCTCCCCAGACATCTTTTTTCCTATGTAAAAGTAATTATATTCTATCAGTTTTTCTGCCAGACTATAAACTCCTTGAGGGCGGAGCCCATCTCTTTTATCTTGCCCAATGCCAACTGCAATGCCTGGCATATACTAGATGCTCAAGAAATATTTGGAGAATAACCTGGCTTTCCATTTTATATGCACTGTTCTTCCTCCTGATGGACCCATCATCTCCTCCTGAGCCTCAATACCTGTGAATGCACCTCCCTCTCTATTCCCCTGTAGCATCTGTTCCAATCTTACGTATTTATGGTACCATAAGTTGAAACGTGTTTCCACATTCAACTGGGAGATCTTTGAGGGAATAGGTCATGTTCTTATTGGGCTTTGCATCCTTTGGCATCAGCACAGGATCCAGAACAGAGCAGGAACTCAGTGTTTATAGATGCTAAGAGCCTGAGCTTCAGAATATTTCCTCAGAAGAAAATGATAATTAGGTTTCTGCTGAGCCCATAAAACCTACTTAGCCCAGTTTGTTGGTGAAATACCAGAGGCAGTGGTAGCCCTGCGGTCCTGTGAGGCCTGAGCCTCTTTTGATCCACTCTAAGACCAGCAGAGGATGAGGTTACACTCCATCTGCAGCCATACCCACAAGCCAAGCTGTGCCGGTTTTAGCAAGAGAGGATTGATTGCCTGAGAACAATCTTCTATCTGTACCGTCCACAGACCAATGAATAGGTCAGTATAGCAGCTAATAATCCTGAAGAGTTGAGAAAAGTAACTCCTAAGATTAAAGCAAGCTACAATATGCTATTTCCAATCATCTGCAATTACAATGAGCCAATTAAAAAATGTCTGAGCTATTCGTCAAGGGCTTTATAAGATAATGAGCCAGACCCTCCTCATATAGCCACTGGGCAATGAGAAGCACTGCTATCAACTTAACAACCTTGACACAAAGGCTCGGTGGTTTTCCAAAGGTTATATCAAATGTCAAAGAGACTATAAAACTCATGAGGAACCTTCCTGGGACTGACCAGGAATCTAGTAATTAGTAATAACCTGAGAGTGAGAGCCACACCAGTGTGACCACGGCATGGCTTCATTATACCTGAAGGAAATAAAGAAAATTCCCCTTTTAAAATAAGCCTGGTTAAATGGACCAAACAATTCAGTGTTAACAAAATAATTAAAAGGGAAGGTAAAAAAGAAGGCAACATCTACCCAAGCAGGAGTGGGGAGTCCAATAAGGCACATATCTTCCTTGATCTCTAGACATGCTTTCTTATTCCCTAAAAATACTAAGAGGTTTATCGGAATTAGTGCTGGCCCTCATGTGACCAGGTGCTGTGTATCCTGATGCTCACTAGAACCCGGGAGAGAACCAGTGCATTGAAAACCTTGACCATCCAGAGCTGATTAAAGTCCAAGTACTAAGACTTGCTTTATGTCCAAGAGACCATATCAAGTCATCATGTAGTAATTTTGCTTTCAACAGTAGATGAGATTTATCAGATCAGAAGGCAAGGTAGGGTGGGCTGGAGGCAAAACAGGCATAGGAACTGACAATATCCAACAGGAATAGGGAAGACAGATAAAATCTTTAAAATGTAGGCACGCGACTCAAGTATACTTTCTTTTCCAACACACATGCAACATTCTCCAGAACAGACCACGTATTAGGCCATAAAGCAAGCCTTAACAGAATCCAAAACATCAAAATATCACAAAGCATCTTTTCTGACCCTAAAACCATAAAAGTAGAAATCAGTAACGGAAAAAGCAAGGAAAAAAAATCAAACACATGGAAACCGAACAACACCTTGCTCAAAAACTACTGGGTTATAGAAGAAATTAAGGATGGAATAAAGAAATTCATAGACTCAAACGAGAATGAAAACACATCCTACGAGCACCTTTGGGACACAGCAAAAGCAGTGCTCAGAGGTCAGTTTATAGCAATAAATGCACACATCCAAAAAGAAGAAAGGGCCATAATCAAAACATAAACCCTACAACTGGAACAAGTAGAAAGCGAGCAGCAAAAGAAGCCCTCTGGCACCAGAAGAAAGAAAATAAAAAGAATTAGAGCAGAATAAAATGAAATAGAGAATAGAAAAAACAACTGAAAGAGTTAATAAGACCAAAAGGTGGTTCTTTGAAAAGATCAACAAAAATCGATAAACCACTGGCCAAACTGACAAAAGAAAACCAGGAGAGGAAGTACATAACCCATATAAGAAATGAGATGGGTGATATCACAACAGACTCAACTGAAATTAAAAGAATCATAACAGAATACTATGAAACACTGTAACTCTAACAAATTTGAAAACCTACAGGAAACGGACAAATTTCTAGAAACTCACTATCTACCTAAACTAACACAAACAGAGGTAGAACAACTTAATAAACCCATAACAAAAGAGATTGAAAAGGTAATTTAAAAAACTACCAACAGAAAAAAGCCCTGGCCCAGACAGTTTCACTGGAGAACTCAACCAAACTTTCAGAGAAGAGTTAACACCACTACTACTTAAGGTATTTCAGAGCATAGAAAAGGATGGAATACTCCCAAACTCATTCTATGAAGCCAGCATAACCCTGATACCAAAACCAGGTAAAGACACCACAAAAAAAGAAAATTACAGATCAATATCCCTCATGAACATTGACGCAAAAAATCTCAGTAAAATTCTAGTCAAGAGAATTCAGCAACATATCTGTCTTAGTCATCTAGTGCTGCTCTAACAGAAATACCACAAGTGGATGGCTTTAACAAAGAAAAGTTTATTCTCTCACAGTCCAGTAGGCTCCAAGTCCAAATTCAGGGTGTCAACTCCAGGGGAAGACTTTCACTGTTGGCTCCCAAGGAAAGTCCTTGTCATCAGTCTTCCCTTGGTCTGGGAGCTTCTCTATGCAGGAACCTCAGGACCAAAGGACACGTTCTGATCCTGGCACTGCTTTCTTGGTGGTATGAGGTTTCCATGTGTCTCTGCTTGCTTCTATCTTTTATATCTCAAAAGAGACTGGCTTAAGGCACTATCCAATCTTGTAGACCTCATCAGTATAACCTCATCATAGTGACAGAGTTTATAACACATAAGGAAATCACATAAGATTACACAATCATACAATACTGGGAATCATGACCTACACATTTTTGGGGGGACATAATTCAATCCATTACAATATCAAAAAAATAACTCACCATGATCAAGTGGGATTTATACCAGGTATGCAGGGATGGTTCAACATTAGAAAAACAATCAATGCAGAAAAGGCATTTGACAAAGTCCAACACCCATTCATGATAAAAACTCTCAAAAAAACAGGAATAGAAGGGAAATTCCTCAACATAATTAAAGGCATTTATACAAAGCCAACAGCCAACATTATCCTAAATAGAGACACTTTGAAAACATTCCCCTTGAGAAGGGGAACCAGACAAGGATGCCCTTTATCACCACTCTTATTCAACATTCTGCTGGAGGTCCTAGCCAGAGCAATTAGGCTACAAAAAGAAATAAAGGGCATCCAAATTGGTAGGGAAGAAGTCAAAGTATCTCTATTTGCAGATGATATGATCTTATACACAGAAAAGATGATATGATCTTATACACACAAAGCATCTACAAGAAAACGACTGGAACTAATAGAAGATTTCAGCAAAGTATCAGGATACAAGATAAAAATATAAAAATCAGTTGGATTCCTCTACACCAACAAAGAGAACTCCGAAGAGGAAATCATCAATTCAATACCATCTACAACAGCCCAGAAGAAGATAAAATACTTAGGAATAAATCTAACCAGAGAAGTAAAAGACCTATACAATGAAAACTACAGGACACTACTGCAAGAAACCAAAAGAGACCTGCATAATTGGAAAAACATACCTTGCTCATGGATAGGAAGACTCAACACTGTGAAAATGTCAATTCTACCCAAAGTGATCTACAGATGCAATGCAATCCCGATCCAAATTCCACCAGCATTTAAAAAAATCTTTTTTTATTATACTTCAGGTGAAGGCTTACAGAGCATATAGTTTCTCATGAAACAGTAGTACACATATTGTTTTATGACACTGGTTAACAACCCCACAACATCTCAACCCTCTAACTTCTCAGCCTTTTATTCTTTTCGGTGAAAATATACATAGCCAAAGATATACCATTTCAAAAATTTCTACATGCACAGTTCAGTGACATTGACCACGCTCTTCCAATTGTGCTGTTATTCTCACTTAAGATGAAGGCTTACAGAACAAAATAGTTTCTCATTTAACAGTTACTACAAATGTTGCCCTATGGCAATGGTTAACAATCTCACAACACATCAACAATATCCTTACTTAACCTTGGGTTCCCTATCACCAGCTTCCTTCTCCCCTTCTGCCTTCTGGCCCTTGTCACTGGACTCCTGTACCTCGTTAGTCTCATTTGGTTTTACGGGGCTGTCCACTCCCAGGCTGAACAGTGAACCTTGGAGGTAACTTCACCACTGAGCTAAAAAGGTGTCTGGGGGCCATACTCTCAGGGTTTCTCGAGTCTCCTTTAGGCCAGTAAATCTGGTCTTTTTTTTTGTGAGTTAGAATTATGCTCTACATCCTTCTCCAGCTCTGTCCAGAACCCTCTGTTGTGATCCTGGTCAGAGCAGTCAGCGGTGGTAGCCGGGTACCATCTAGCTGTACTGGACTCAGTCCGGTGGAGGCCTTGGTAGCTGTGGACAATTAGTCCTTCAGACTAATCTTTTCCTTGTATTCTGTTCTCTTCACTCCCCCTTGCTCCCGAAGGGATGAAACCAGTGGAGTATCTTAGATGGCCGCTCACAGGCTTTTAAGACCCCAGACACTACTCACCAAGGTAGAATGCAGAGCACTGTCTTTATAAGCTGTGTCATGCCAGTTGAGCTAGATGTTTCCCGAGACCATGACCACCGGCATTTTTTAATGAGATGGAGAAACAAATCACCAACTTCATATGGAAAGGGAAGAGGCCCCGGATAAGAAAAGCATTACTCAAGAAGAAGAACAAAGTGGGAGGCCACACACTGCCTGATTTTAGAACCTATTATACTGCCACAGTAGTCAAAACAGCCTGGTACTGGTATAACAACAGATACACAGACCAATGAAACAGAATTGAGAATCCAGATGTAAATTCATCAACCTATGAGCAGCTGATATTTGAAAAAGGCCTAAAGTCCATTACCTGGGGAAAAGACAGTCTCTTTAACAAATGGTGCTAGCATAACTGGATATCCATCTGCAAAAAAATGAAACAAGACCCATACCTCACACCATGCACAAAAACTAACTCAAATGGATCAAAGACCTAAATATAAAATCTAAAATGATAAAGATCATGGAAGAAAAAATAGCGACAATGCTAGGAGTCCTAATACATGGCATAAACAAAATACAAACCATAAGTAACAATGCACAAACACTAGAAGAAAAACTAGGTAACTGGGAGCTCCTAAAAATCAAACACTTATGCTCGTCAAAAGACTTCACCGAAACAAAAGACAAACCACAGACTGGGAAAAAAAATTTTTGGCTATGACAAATCCGATCAGCACCTAATCTCTAAAATCTACAAGATACTGCAAATCTCAACAACAAAAAGGCGAACAACCCAATTAAAAAATGGGCAAAGGATATGAACAGGCACTTTGCCAAAGAAAATATTCAGGTGGCTAACAGACACATGAGGAAATGCTCACGATCATTAGCCAGTAGAGAA
The DNA here is from genome assembly GCA_030035585.1 of Dugong dugon. NCBI lineage: Eukaryota > Metazoa > Chordata > Mammalia > Sirenia > Dugongidae > Dugong > Dugong dugon. The sequence continues at coordinate 19,753,743 of CM057481.1, read as the reverse complement.
ATGCAAATCAGAACTACAATGAGACACCATCTCACCCCAACAAGGCTACCACTAATCTAAAAAACACAAAATAATAAATGTTGGAGATATTGTGGAGAGACTGCAACACTTATACACAGCTGGTGGAATGTAAAATGATACAACCACTTTGGAAACTGATTTGGCGCTTCCCTAAAAAGCTAGAAATAGTACCATACAATCCAGCAATCCCAGTCCTTAGAATATATCCTAGAGAAATAAAGAGCCATCACACTAATAGATATACGCACACCCATGTTCACTGCAGCACTGTTCACAAAAGCAAAAAGATGGAAATAACCTAGCTGCCTATCAACAGACAAATGGATAAACAAATTATGGTATATTCATAAAATGGAATACTACGAAACAATAAAGAGCAATGATGAATCCGTGAAACATAATGTGGAGGAATCTGGAGGGCATTAGGCTGACTAAAATCAGTCAGTTGCAAAAGGACAAATACTGCATAAAATCACTATTATAAGAACTCAAGAAAAGATTTAAACACAGAAGAAAACTTTCTTTGATGGTTACGAGGGTGGGGATGGGGGAGAGGGGTATTCACTGACTAGATAGTAGCCAAGAATTATCTTAGGTGAAGGGAAGGACAACATACACGATAGGGGAAGTCAGCACAACTGGACTAAACCAAAAGCTAAGAATACAACCAAACACTTTGTGGGACAGAGTAGAAGGGGCAGGGGGCTGGGGACCATGGTTTCAGGGGACATCTAGGTCAACTGGTGTAAAAGAGTTTATTAAGAAAATGTTCTACATTCTACCTTGGTGAGTAGTGTCTGGGATCTTAAGAGCCTGTGAGCAGCCATCTAAGATACTCCACTGGTCTCACCCCTTTGAGAGTATGGGAGAATGAAGAAAACAAGATACAAGGGAAAGATTAGTCCAAAGAACTAATGGACCACAACTACCATGGCCTCCACTATACTGAGTCCAGTACAACTAGATGGTGCCTGGCTACCACCGCTTACTGCTCTGACAGGGATCACAACAGCGGGTCCCGGACAGAGCTGGAGAAAAATGTAGAACAAAATTCTAACTCACAAAAAAGGACCAGACTTACTGGTCTGACAGAGACTGGAGAAACCCCAAGAGTATGGCCCCTGGACACCTTTTTAGCTCAGTAATGAAGTCACCACCAATGTTTACCCTTCAGCCAAAGATCAGACAGCCGCATAAAACAAAACGAGACTAATGGGGCACAACAGCCCAGGGACAAGGACTAGAAGGCAGGAGGGGGCAGAAAAGCTGGTAATAGGGAACCGAAGTTCTAGAAGGGAGAGTGCTGACATGTCATGGGGTTCCTAACCAACGTCATAAAACAGTATGTGTACGCACTGTTTAATGAGAAACTATTTGTTCTGTAAACCATCTAAAGTACAATAAAAAGAAAGAAAATGTTCTGCATCACACTTTGGTGAGTGGCATCTGGGGTCTTAAAAGCTAGCAAGTGGCCATCTAAGATGCATCAATTGGTCCCAACCCACCTGGAGCAAAGGACAATGAAGAACACCAAAGACAAAAGGAAAATATCAGCCCAAAAGACAAAAGGGCAACATAAACCAGAGACTCCATCAGCCTGAGACCAGAGGAACTAGATGGTGCCCGGCTACCACCAATGACTACCCTGACAGGGAACACAACAGAGAGTTCCTGACGCAGAAGGCAAAAAGTGAGGTGCAGAACTCAAATTCTAGTAAAAAGACCAGACTCAATGGTCTGATTGAGACTGGAGGGACCCTGGAAGACACGGCCTCTGACTCTCTGTTAGTCTAAAACTAAAACCATTCCCAAAGTCAACTCTTCAGACAAAGATTAGACAGGACTATAAAACATAAAATGATACTTGTGAAGAGTGTGCTTCTTATCTCAAGTAGATACATGAGTCTAAATGGGCAGCTCCTGTCCAGAGGTGAGATGAGAAGGCAGAAAGGGACAGGAGCTGGTTAAACGGACATGGGAAATCTGGGGTGGAAAGGAGGAGTGTGCTGTCACAGTACCGGGAGTGCAATTAGGGTCACACAGCAGTGTGTGTATTAAGTTTTGTATGAGAAACTAACTTGAACTGTAAATTTTCATTTAAAGCACAATAAAAAAAAAAGTAGGCACTTCAGGGAAAATTTAGTGTGAAATTCATAATGATACTATCGAATCACAAAGAAGGGGTTAAAATGTGTTTGGTGTACTCTACTATTTTATGAAAGCTGGAAGAATGCAATCCATTTTACAAAATGTTCCATACAATTTATTTACATAAACATAAGTGCTAAATTTTTGGGCGGTAAGCATCAGTCATGTGAAATATTCAATTACTAAGAAGTACTTTGCCTCCTTTCCCTTTCTCTAAAGAGGAAGGAAGATGGAAGAATATGCCCTTGAACCTGACATGATGCCTGACACATGACATGTGCTCAAGGACTGGTTGTGACTGTGACTACTCATCTTCTACCACCTGCAGTGGTAGCCTCACAGGGAGAACTAGGAAGGCTTTAAGAATCATTTGATCAAATTGCACTATTTTACAGTTTAAATGAAAAGAGATGAAATGCAGTGCTGAGTATTTTATCAAAGACCAGCAAAACCAAAGGATGGTCTAAAGACGAATGTGGCCCATCTCCAGTTTCCATTTGCCAAATTAAACCAGAAATATGCTACTATGGACACTTCTTTTGCCCTTTTGTTGGGTAGGAACAAACAAACTAGGGACACTTCATCAGGAGGAGAGGGGGAACCTATGAAAAGCTTGAGTTCCTGGCTGAATTAGTAGTAGGACCAAATAATAAGAGCTGAGGAAGAGAGAGAAGGGTGCACAGACACTACTCTCTATACAGAAATTCTAAGCATTTAAATTAAGTAAATGTGGTGGTGGTGGTGGTGGGGTGGGGGGAATACTAGACTGCAGAGGCAGAGGTGCAAAGTAAATGGAACATACACAGGTGTCAGTTTATACAAGCCACTCTGGTGTGTGACAAACAGCCCAACAGGTTCAAGGCACTAAGCTCCTATGTTAACAGCTCTACCACTAATTGCTCGCCAGTTGTGCTGAGAAAAGATTTCATGTCACTTATATACATAATTACATAAACGCTAAGAAGCTAGAGATCTGGACAAATGAATCACTCTCATAAATTTGTCCTGACCCTCTCCCTACCACTTCCCCCAAACCCTGCTGGCTTTCAGAGTCTGATACCCTCCCCTCTTTACACATTATAAATTTTAGCCAAAAACCAAAAGCTAGCTAACTGACCCAAATAATTATCCTTAGCTCTAATGTAAATGCCGTTTGTGCTCCATTAACTTTTCGTGAACGTAGGAAACATTAACTAGAAGGACCGTTGTAGCTCTGCTCTTACCAAAAACCTGTTGCCGCTGAGTCAATCTGGACTCACAGTAACCCTACAGGACAGAGCAGAACTGCCCCATTAGGTTTCCAAGGCTGTAATCTTTACAGAAGCAGACTGTCACATCTTTATCATGAGAAGCAGCTGGCAGGCTCGAAGTGAACTCTCCATTAACAGCAAAGCGCTTAACCACTGTGCCACCCGGGCTCCTTCTGCTCTTACACTTGTGGCAAATCAGAGACTAAAGCCATTCTTCACCCAAGATGCTACAGATTACCTCATCTGCTCTGATTTGAAGGATTCCCTTTATGTGAACTCTAGAATATGGTAAACCAGACTCACATTTTAGAACTAGCTTTTCCTGAACTAGTGACATTAAGGTAATTTTTAAATAGTGAATTTAATTCGTTATTGTTCTTAAGTTTACTCTCTAACACTTAGAGTTGATTTAACTTTATATTTGAATTTCAAAGCAACCCTACAATAGGGCCAATTATAAAAAATGATTACCTTGAGCTGCTGGAACTCTCACAAACTGCTAGAGGGAGTATAAATCGGCAGAAACATTTTTGAAAAATTCTGGCAGCATCAACTAATGTGAAAATAGACAAGTCTTATGGCCCATTCCTAGGTACATATCCAATTGTACTCCTAGAGACACACTCAACAGAAATGTAAACATATGTCTACCAAAAGACATGTGTGCATGCATATTCACAGTAGCACTAACTCTTCCTAATAATGAAAACCTGGAAACCAATCAGATGTCCATCCATAGGAGAATGGACTAATAAACTGTGGTAGAAACCACATAAGGGAGCACTACTGTACAGCAAAGAGAAAAACCAATCTCTAACCACTCACAACAATATGAGTGCATCTCACATACAGAGTGTTCAATGAAAGAAGCATCCACAAAAATCACTGATTCCCTCTAGACAACATTCAAAAACAGTCACAACTAGCCTAGGGTGTTAGAAGTGGAGATAGTCATAACCTGGGGGAGGGGAGGGAACTGGGAAGAATATGACGGGGGCTTCTGGGTGTCGGTTACACAGGTATATTCTCTTAAGATTCATCAAGCTAAATATTTATGATTTGTACGTTTTTCCATATGTACACTATACTTCAAAAAAAAATAAAACAGACTATCTCATCACAGATTAAAAAAAAAATTCTCATCAATTTGATCTTTTCCTTTACAAATTCACTTTAGAAAACCCTATTTCTGCGAGAAAGCAAAAAGACAGATGACCTATTTTTCTTCTAAAATTATTTTTATGAACTTAAGTTTACTGGCACAGCCTCACTAAGAAAATAGCTATGTCTGAGTTGGCATCGTGCCATCAGCCTCACTTTGGAATTGGATGGAGCTCAAGTGTCTCCACCAAGTAGCTAGGCTATGAGGCTTTGCCCTGCATCAGGTCTTCAACTGTAAAAGGATAATGAGATGTAAGAGAAGTAAAGTGGGTGAAGGGTCTAGTACACAAACACCTGTTATCACCAGGGTGTAACTTAGAGAAGAAGGCAGAAGCATCTCTCTGCACATCTTTTACGAGTTAAACACAGATGTTGGCGCTCCTTACACGTTCTCTTTGAATGATTACTGAGGATGATGATGCTTTAACATCATCACAAACCAAACACAAGTAGCCACAGTGAACCTCCCCCTCAACATTTATCCCAACTAAATGCATTAGGAATTGAATTTTAAAATAACTACTGTTTCTGAAAAATTACTTTGTGATCAGCACTCTGTTAAGCATTTGCATCTTTTGAAAGCTAACTTTGGAGACAGTTAGACCTCCTACAGAGAATTTAAGATCCTTTCAACTAGACAGAGAGAAGGACTGAGGAATAAAGTATCTTGTGTCCTGAGCATGGCACATTTTGAAGATTATATCCAAAATATCATTTAGATCAGGTGGCGGCAGTAAATCCCACAAATGCAAGTTAATAGTTTTGTGTGTCAGAAAATGAATGTACCCCAATCAAAGCCAACCTTGCCCAGTTTTTGTGCAAAGCCAATAAAAACCATCACCTAAAACATGTTTTAGGTTGTGAATAAGAGATTTATGTTGATAATACAAGTTGTAGATTGTAGTTTTATATTCAGTCATGGTTTCCTTCAGCAAAGACACCCAGTTATTTCCATGAGGAGATTTAAATACAAAATCTGTCCTTTGAAGAAATTAAGCCAACTCATGTCAGGCTTCCAAAGGTCTCTTTATAGTTAGCTTAGCTTGTCTCTTCGTGCTTCGGCAAGAGCACTTGTACTCCACATCAACAAGCACAAGCTTTAGCTCTGCCTAGGCACTTGGCACATTAAACAACAGTTCCTATACATTACTAAATCATAAAAATTTTATAGGATGAAAACAATATAATAAGCAGTTAGCACATACCTCTAGATATTGCCCTATAAGAAGAAGACTGTAATAAGTTGGAATTAAAGGTACATTTTAGGTGGTGATGATGCTGGTAGTTAAGTCTGAAAGAATTATATGTTTAACTTTCAAGTTGGTTAAGATGTAGTGAACAGGAGCTAATTTGACAGACTCCTATGAGCTAAAGATGAGATACGCTGAGCATCAAAAAGAAATGTCCATAATAAATTGAAACACACCAAATATGCAAAAACATATAAATTCACAACACTAACAACATAAATATAAAAAACAAGTAACAACAACAACAAAAAAAGGGGGGGAAAACCCTCATCTGTTAACTTTGGATACTGGGGGGTAACAACTATTATTCGGATAACTGATAAATAAAGGGAAAGAAGCAAGCATTTATCCAGCCTTTTCTGTATGGACTGATTTTCAGGATAAATGACTGCTGAAAGAAAAGTTGTTTTTTTTTTTTTTTTTTTAAATAAAAGAATTACTGTCAATAAATGTGAAAAAAATAATAAATTTAGAAAAATCACCATTATGCAACACTTAATGAAATAACTGATCTAGGCAACAATTATCAATGGCAGCTAAAATCATTACGTGAAGTCTAATGGGAAATTTTGTAATGGATGGATCAGTACGACAACACTGCAACCAATGAGCAATCTTAATGTCACAGAAAAGGGACAACTGACATTACAAAGAAGAAAGCTGGCCAATAAAAGGGAACTAGAATCTGATGAAATACTGAGAGAAAATCCTCTGGTTTATGGGAAATGGGGGTGCAGGGAGCTGGAGAAGAGGATATGTGGAATGACATACTGCACCTTGAGTGTACAATCAGGCACAGCCAGTGTGGAAGATTCTGGTGTCTTCAACATATAAATGGTATTTAAAAAAAAAAAAAGGAGGGTGAAATGTTGTGACACATTAAAAGAGATTTAAGAGACACATCAACAAATGTACTGTGTGGACTTCATTTGAATACTGACTCAAATCAACAAAACATTCAAAACATATTTAACTAACATTAGAAGTTATGCTTAATTTTGTTGGGTATAACGATAAACTCATTGCTGTCAAGTTGATTCCAACTCATAGCTATCCTATAGGACAGGGTTGAACCGCCCCATAGGGTTTCTAGGAGCAGATGGTGGATTCGAACTGCTGACCTTTTGGTTAGCAGCCGAACTGTTAACCATTGTTGAAGAATAAGATTTTCAACTGTTAAGGGTACATTTTGAACTTTATCCCCTTCCCCAAAGTGAGGAGTAACAGATAAAACAAGATTGGCAAAAATGTCAGTAATTCTGAAGGTGGGCAACAGGTATATAGGGTATTATGCTACTATTCTCTTTACTTTTGTCTATGGTTGGAGATTTCCATAATGAAAAGTTAAAAGGTGATGATTGCTGAAGCTAGGTCCTGACGGTTCGCTGTAGTATTCTTTTTAAAAAGTGTGTTGTACACAAGGATGAATTTTAAGGAACTCTGGGATATATTTGGGAGCCCTGGTGGTGCAATGGTTAGAAGCTCGGCTGCCAACCAAAAGGTCCACAGTTCAATCCACCAGCCACTCCTCAGAAACCCTATGGGGCAGTTCTACTCTGTCCTATAGGGTCGCTATGAGTCAGAATTGACTTGACAGCAATGGGCTTGGTTTTAGGGAGGGGATGTATTGCCCATTCAAGGATTGACTGACCCAAGCAAAGGGCATGTGCAAAGAGAACATGGCAGGCTTTATGTGGTGATGGCTAACACCAGCTCTCACTGGCCTACAGATTTCCTAGATGAGAGCTGATGTTCTGAACAGTAACAGAAAACATCCTCTGATGCTCTGTGCCCCAGGGACAATCACAAGTCTTACGCATGAGCAAAGTCTTCCTCTCACCTGGCTGGGGTGGATGAGGCGGCGGCATCTGGTGGTGCATCAGAGGGTAGGGAGGGGGCTGCTGATGAGGCATCATCCCAGGGTGCCCTGCTGCTCCAAGTGGGGCCAGGCCAGGTCCTCCTGAATGCTGGTGTGCCTGCTGAGGGTTCTGCCCATGCTGCTGCTGTTCCATTTGCTGTCGCGCTCGTAATTCTGCATATTTCAGCTGTTCCATGTGGAAGTTCTGGCGTTCAGTAAGCAACTGCTGCCTCTGTTGTTCTAGCTATAGGAAAAGGACAGAAAAGAGAAATGACACTGGGATAGATTCTCAGAATTGGATGATACATAGGACATCTACCTGAGGCCTGGATTCCCTCTAAACCATCACAGATAAATCTTGCCTCCTGAAATATCTACCACAAAACAGAGGCATTATTTTTTGAGAGGCATATTTCCATTTGGACATGTTATCATGGTCAAGGTCTTGTCTATGTAGAATCTAAGGTCTGCCTTTCTTTGTAGCCTTTACCCAGTGGGACTTTTACCCTCTGGGCCCCCTGAGGACACATGTAATCCTCTCCCTGGTTGGCAGTCCTGCAGACATTTAAGAATAGTTTCCATGATCCCCTTAGTCTTCTCTTCCCCAAGCTAAATGAGCTTCTCTTGTCAAATTTCAAGTTCCTCCAACCTTCCCAAGTGCTCCCTTCTGGAAGTCATCCTTTCTGGTTACTGTCTCTTTTAGAATGTCACACCAGAGTTAAATCCTCTGGATGTGTTGGTCTGGCCTTAGCCACAAAGATACACATTTGTGTGTGTGTAACTTTGGCAGTGGTACTGCAGATCTCAGCTTTCAAGTATGCAAAATTATACCAGGCCACACATGCACAGAATATTTTAGATGCCTAAATAAAAATTTCTAGGAGACCAGGTGGTGCCGTGGTTAAGTGTTTGGCTGCTAATGGAAAGGTCAGTGGTTCAAACCTATCAGTTGCTCCACAGGAGAAAGATGGGGCACTCTATTTCTGTAAAGACTTATAGCCTTGGAAACCCTATGGTGCAGTTCTACTCTGTCCTATAGGGTCACTACAAGTTGGAATTTGACTCGACAGCAATGGATTTGGTTTTGGTTTTTTGGAACTAAAAATTTACATAAATCTTGATTATAAGAATATAAGCGTTTCAATATTAAAAATAATCTTTATGGGACTCAAATTAAAATAGACAGAAATGAGTTATAATATGTGCCAAGAAATTAGAAAACCATATGCCTAACAATAGGAGCCCCTGGGTGGCACCAATGGTCAAGCATTCCACTACTAGCTGAAATGTGGGTGGTTCAGATTCACCCAGAGATGCCTCTGAAGACAGGCCTGGCAATCTGCTTCTGAAAGGTCACAGCCTTGAAAACCCTACGGAATAGTTCTACTCTGAACACAAGGGGGCGTCATGAGTTCGGAACTGACTTAATGGCAACTAACAGAAATGACAATGCCTGAGAATAGAGCCCACCCTAGATGCTACCAAAATTATTTTAGAGCTGAAAAAGAAAAACAACTTGAACATGAAGGAAAATAAAAATCCAGATCTCTGGAAGTAAATAGCATAAGGATTCTAAGGAGGGTTGACAACCTGTGTCTTTTCAATGAAGTGGCCATCCCATCATGTATGTTCCATAGCAAGATCTGAGTCACTAGAAAGTGTTTTCTAGAACTGCTCTGTCCAATACAGCAGTTAGTCTGAAATGAGATATGCTGTAAGTGTAAAATACATACTGAATTTTGAAGATTTAGTATAAAAAAAAATTTCAATAATTTTCAAAATAATGTTTACATGCTGAAATATTTTGGATGTTAAATGTTTTATGCAGTACTGTTAAATAAAATAGTACAATGTCATCTGTTTCTTTTAATTTCTTTAACTGTGGCTACTAGAAATTTTTTAAATTATATACATGGCTCACATTATATAGGACGGCACAATTCTTGTAACATTTTAGGTTTGGGAGCAGCCAGCTTTGTAGATAAATACTATATACTATCACTGGAGCACTGATGGCGCAGTGGTTAAGAGCTCACTTGCTAACCAAGAGGTATACAGTCTGAATCCACCAGCTGCTCCTTGGAAACCCTATGGGGCAGCTCTACTCTGTCCTATAGGGTCACTATAAGGAATCAACTTGATGGCAATGGGTTTGGTTTTTGGTATCATTAGCAAGGAGCCCTGGTAGGGCAGTGGTTAAGTGCTTGGCGGCTAACTGAAGGGTCAGCGGCTGAGGCTCTTTGGGAGAAAGATGAGGCTAAAGATTACGGCCTTGGAAATCCTAGGTGGCAGTTCTACTCTGTCCTATAGAGTGGCTATGAGTTGGAATTTGACAATGGATCACATTAGCAGAAATTTGATGGAATATGCATGAGAATTAGCCTAGGAATTTAGGCTCTTAGCAGAGAGCTGCCTGGGGAGAAGTCCCTCTGGGCCAAGTGAAAAGCCTCACTGGTTATCAAAATAGTAACTAGGGAATTTCCATGGAAGAATCGGGTGTGGGAAGACACGCCATAGACACAGAATGAAGAGAAGAGGCATGAGCAGGTGAGGAGGAAGATAAATGTGGAGATAGATGCTAAAGTCTATGTCCTACATGTTGGTCAGGTGACTCAGGAGAGTCTCCTTAGAGAGAGAGTACTGCACTGAAGATCCTTCAAAATGAACTGCTTTGTAAGAAGTTGAGGGTTATCAGGAGGGAGTGAGACAGGGTTCTACCATGGTCCTAACAGACCTGTGTGGGCTCCATATTTTCTAGGGAGGGTGATCTGAAAAGGTTAAAGCCTGGCCTGGTCAGCTTCTGCTTGATGAGAAGGGAGCTGCAAGATATAAATGGCTAGAGAATCCTCTGGAAGTCCAGCTTTGCGAGATTATTATTCAGTGAGATAATGTTTAAGAGGCAGACTGATAAAATGAGATCTGACTGCTCTGACCAGGACCACAACAGAGGGTTCTGGACAGAGCTCAACAAGGATGTAGAACATAATTCTAACTCACAAAAAAAAAGACCAGATTTACTGGCCTAAAGGAGACTGGAGAAACCCCGAGAGTATGGCCCCAGACACCCTTTTAGCTCAGTGGTGAAGTTATCTCCAAGGTTCACCGTTCAGCCTGGGAGTGGACAGCCCCGTTAAACCAAATGGGACTAATGAGGTACAGTAGTCCAGTGACAAGGGTCAGAAGGCGGAAGGGGTCAAGAAAGCTGGTGATAGGGAACCCAAGGTTGAGTAAGGATATTGTTGATGTGTTGTGAGATTGTTAACCATTGTCACAGGGCAACATGTGTAGTAACTGTTAAATGAGAAACTATTTTGTTCTGTAAGCCTTCATCTTAAGTGAGAATAATAGCACAATTGGAAGAGCGTACTCAATGTCACTGAACTGTGCATGCAGAAATTTTTGAAATGGTGTATCTTTGGCTATGTGTATTTTCACAAAAAAAAAAAAGGTTGAGAAATTAGAGGGTTGACAATGTCATAAAACAATATGTGTACTACTGTTTCATGACTATTTGTTTTGTAAGCCTTCACCTGAAGTACAATTTAAAAAAAAAAAAAAAAAAAGAGATCTAAAGATTCTGATTATAGGCCTTCAGTTTTGCTTCCTTCTAATCATTCTTTTAAGTAGCCCTGGTGGTTCAGTGGTTAAGCATGTGGCTGCTAAATGAAAAGTCAGTGGCTCGAACCCACCAGCCCGCTCCTCGGGAGAAAGATGTGGCAGTCTGATTCCATAAAGATAACAGCTTTGGAAACTCCATGGGGGAAGTTTTACTTTGTCTAGAGGGTCTCTTTGAATCGGAATCAATTCAATGGCAATGAGTTTTTTTGGTTTAATTGTTCTTTTAGAAAATGTAAGACTTCATGATAATTTGTTGACGCTAGTAGACCTAAGAGGCTGCCAGAAAAGGACCTCCTACCTATGTGCTTGCTGAGCCACTACTGGTCAGACAGGTTGGCTGAAGTCCTGTAGTTATGTAAGAAATGACAAAATTTAGGTCAACATTTTCTTTATAAAGAAGCTGAACTGTTACCAGAGAGAAATTTTCTGTCTCTGAAGGGAAATTCTGGGCTCTGCATTACCTAGCTTAGTGTCATTTTTTGTTGGTTTTGTTTTAAACTGAACTAGCCTTTCTTTTGGGGCTGACCTTTGTATCACAGCATTAGCCTTGAAGAACCAGCTGCGAAGAAACAGTTGCTCAATTTCCTTGTCTACAGCATGAACTAACCTCAACTGTTCTATTTATGCCTGAGCTTCATCTGTCAACTTAAAAACAAGTTCCAACAACAATGTATAAATAATATAAAAAAAAATGTTTAAACATGTTTATACACACCTTGGAAACATTCTGGAAGACACCAAACTATTAACAGTGACCCTCAGGAATGAAACCGATGGGGAAAGACTTATGAATTTATTAATTTACTTATTATCTGAATTTTTTATATCACACATATAATTATTTTTATAATGAAAAAAATAAAACACTGAAAACTCCCAAGTTATGTGTGATAGACACCTTGTTTTCTTTCCTCCCTTCTCCATTTCCTAGGACTATGGATATAGTCCCAATGGCTAGAAGGCACAGTGTAAATTACCGATGTAAATAGGGTGTTAATGAATATGTTAACTTTCTTTCAAGGCTCCAATCTGGCTGTGGGGAACCCAGCTCATACAAGGCTGTAGTCCTGCTCTGAAGTCACATTCCCCAATGCATTCAAACCCTGCCTTCCTCTCCCCCTTCTCTGCTACTCTGTGTGTGTACAAAGCAGCCGTATCTGAGCGGAACCTGAACACAACAGAGCACTTTTCTACATCAAGACACCAAACGCAGACGCAGCTGCAAGTGCAGCTGAAGTTCACACAAAGCTTTTCTCCCAACTTCTATCTGCACAAAGAAGGGAAGAGGGGTGGGAAAGACTAAAATACAGTGGGAGACACAGAAATCCATGTAAACTGCCAAGGACTGAAACATTAGCTAAGACTTGAGCCTCTGACTATGACTACTTGGCCTCAAAACTGAAGAAAATGATCACATCTTCCTTTTTAAGTGTTTGCTGTCAGTGACCAGAAATTCCTTTAAAAAAAAGCAAATGCCAAAAAGTAGACATATCCATTCCTTCTTATACCTGTGGGAAAAGAAAAATACTTACTGTGGAGCAGTGCAGACGGAGAGGAAGGCAAGGGTTGAAAGCAGGTATGAGAGAGAAAGTGAGTGAGAGACTGACTGCAGGCTCCTAAGCTCTCATGCATTTCACTTCATGTCTGGATTTGGGCCACTCTTATAAATCAGATCAATCCCCTCTCCTCTAGGAAGCTTTCCTTGATCATCTCAGCCAATCGTGGCCTCCTCCTCCGAACTTCAAAGTTGCTTCCTTATAATATTTGAAAATTGTAAGTGATCTCATAATATTTGTTCTCTTTGTGTCATCCATCCTGTAACCTTCTTAACGACAGGGCACCGGTTTCTCGGTTTTGAATTTTCTACAGTGTCTCTCTTTTCTGACGATATACAATTTCTATACTTAGTCAAATGAACTGCAGAGACTTCAGGGGCTATAAACTGTATTAGTTCACAGATCTCTTCTCAAAGTGTTTTAAAGAATATCTGAATGGGAATGCTTTAGGCAGAGCCCCTGCACTCCACTTTTCCCCAGTTGGTTCTAGTCCCCAGCACAGTCTACGTCTGAAGCCTGCCCTCCTGCCTGGCACTGAAGGCTGCTCGGTCTGGCAGACCCACTAAGTCGTGGACTCAGTGCCAGCTCACCATCCTCACCTGAACTGGAGTGAATACTTTTTATCATGCTGTCTCCCTGACAGACTCTGTAACTTTCTTAAATTGCACTTTACAATTAATAGAGAGGGCTGGAACAATAGCTACTCAACTTTAATTAAAGCAGAATTCATAACTCTGTAAGAGATTTTAGAATGTTATGTCTTTATTCTTGATTACTAAATAAAACTCAAGAAAACATCTGGTTTGAAGCCATTAGAGAAAATAAGAATAATAATATTCTGAAAAACTAAGAAAAGATTTCTGAAATCTATCGTTATATACCAAACCCAAAACCAAACGTTCTGTCGTCGAGTTGAGTCCAACTCACAGCGACCCTATAGGACAGAGCAGAACTGCCTCACAGGGCTTCCAAAGCTGTGATCTTTATAGAAGCAGACTGCCACACCTTTCTCCCATGGAGTGGCTGAGGGGTTCGAACCGTCAACCTCTTGGTTAGCAGCTGAGCTCTTAACCACCGCGCCACAAGGGCTCCACTGCTATATAAGCAACACCAAATGTTTAACTCAAAAAAAGTTATTCAAAAGCTACTGCGTACTGGGTAAAGATGAGCAAGACTATTCACTAAAGTGAACTGAGGCACTGTGGTGGGCAGAAAAGTGCTAGGCAGCAAGTTAGGAGGCTATGGTCCAAGGTGACCTGCTCACTTCCCAGAGTCTCAGCTTTCTTGATTCATAACAGATGGATAGTGATAGAACACTCAGAGTTTCTGGGTTAAAAACAGATAAAGAATGGCCTACTTCTTTATAAATTATAAAATGCTAGATAAACATATAGAGACCTGGCTCTGGGACTTATGAACTGCATGATCTGAGGCATGTTAACTTACCTTCTCCAAGCTCCAGTCATCTCATCTGTAAGAAGGGCTAACAATGGAATGCTCGCACGTTACCATCCAGCATCACTGCTGGATTCTTGTGCAAAGAGAAGCAAAGCAATCAGTATTTTCTTGCTTATGACTTCCTCATACAGTTTTTGGGAAATTAAACGAGAAAACCCATATAAAGTGCTTTAGCACAATAAATGTTCACAAAGCCAATAACAGTTTATAAATATTGGCTTATATGTATTAAGAATTTAAAATATATTTACTAATTACCGGTGTAGATAAAAAGACGTATATAAACATTTACTATGTGTCGGACACTGTGCTGGGCACATGCTATATTTTTCTCATTTAATCCTCCTAACAGCCCTGTCAGGAAATCACTGGTAGCAAAACAGTTATGGCTTTGCTTGCCCACAGGGAAGGATAGGATGCTAGTTCTGGGATGGATGAAAAAAAGGTCATGTCTCAGGCATGCACGAAGTGAGCGGGTGACATTTTAAAGGACTCTTTGGTTGTTGTGATAGTCAACCTCCAAGCTGGCCTCCAACAATCTTTGTTTTCTAGAACTTACGCCTCCTCCCACTAAACCGGGTTTGGTCTGTGTGATCAATAGAATAAGGCAGAAGTGATGATATGTGACTTATAAATTTAGGTAACAAAGGAGTTTCCATCTTGGGTGCTCTCTTGTGTTCTTGCGCTTTTGAAATCACTCACTATGAGGGAAGCCATTTCATGAGCAATCCTATGGAGAGGCCCAGGTGACAAGGAACTGAAGCCTCCAGTCAACAGCCATGTGAGTGAGCCTGGAAGTAGATCTTCCAGCCCCAGCTGAGCCTTGAAGAGGTAGGAACCTCCTGAAAGACCTTGAGCCAGAACCACTCAGCTGAGCAGATCTCAAGAGTGGGGAAAAGAGGCCTTCCTTCCTGGTTGATGAGCAGGATGCACAATGGGCAAAAAGAACAAGGCCACGAGGGAAGCTTGCACACGGCCTGATGTGACTGGTGCCATGGATGATGGAGATGGGACTGGGGTGGCCAGCAGCTCCTGGGGCAGGAGAGCCACTAGAATGAGAGATGCTACAGGTACAGGAGCTCAGTGACCGAACATGGGGAGTGGAGTGCGTAAGAGGTACGGTGAGTGAGAAGACTTCTCATCAGGGAATGAAAACTGGTAGGTAGAGGGTGAGCAGGAGAATTACTGAGGCACAGAGCAGCCTTTCCCTCCCTCATGAGGCTGGAACGCCTGTGCAAACAGCTGAGCTGATCCTGGGACAAAATGAAAAGGGACGATGGTGATAGTTCCAGGCTACTCATCACGGGGAATTTGTCAGAGGACTTGCCTGGACTGATCACTAAGTAACAGATTAACAAATGCAAATAGATCCTTAAAATGATCACTTTTCTGGAATGACTTAATCTTAAGGTCCTACCATTTAGAAAAAAGAACTAGTATCTCTTATTCAGATTAAAAAACTCAAAATAATCAGAAGGGGAAAATCCCTGAATAAATATCCAAATATAGCCCGTTTAAGAAGTCACTGGTTCCTTTGCCAATCAACTCATTTAAAAAAAAAAAATTCCCGAAGAGTTTTTTTTCCTATTTCTCCTAAAATTCTCTTGAGATAACCCAGTGTTCTCCCACTTTCAAGTTTTTCTTCCTTTATGGTGCTCTCTTCCTTACTTTTGGCCTTTTTCATAATTCTCTCAGTCCTGTTTGGTCTACCTTGTTATGTCAAAAGTTTCTGCCCCCGAGAATGTTGCTGAGGAGCTCAGGATAAACCTAGTTCCACTCACCCTTCAACATATAGGAGTGGGAAAGGAAGGGTGAGAGAACCCAAGGATTGGACCTGAGGAGGGGTTAAGAGTGATCATACAAAATTAGGCTTCTAACTCAAGATGAGATTTACAACTACTGTCTGACATTTATATTGCACAAGAAAGGAGATCAAGACTATCCCTGAACCAGATACTAGATCAACGTATGGATTGTACTTTATCGGTAACAAGGAGGCAATGAAATAAGTCTTAGGTGTAACTTTTGTAGAGGGGAGAATTTGATGCCACTACGTATGTGGAAAGCCAAAAGGTAGAAGAAGCTGAGGTTTAAATAATTAGTCTCAGAAAGCAAATAGTCCTTTTATCATTACTAGCTGATACTCCTTCAGAAAGGGCGAAGTAAATACAGACAAAAAGGGACAGAAAACAGCTAAAGAGACCAACAGGATAGGCTATTACTTATTTTTATCTACTGTGTATTTTAGGAAAGACAGTCAGGGTTCTATTGCCAAAAAGCCACGATGAACCTTCCCTTACTTACAGCCTCTTTTTCTCTGTCCATGATTGTTTCCAGCTCTTCAAAATGTCGAAGTTTGATCTCTAGTTTCTTCATTTGTGTCTCAACCAGGAGGGCTACCAGGGACTTGATCTTTCTCTCTTCCACAGCAGCCAGGTGCTAAGGGCAAAATCATTCAAATTATTTAGGTAAACTGCTTAAAAAACAGGAACAAAATGCTAAAGCTGATATTCAGAGCGGGGATTATGTAATTAAGAATGGTGCCCTAGAAGCTCCCTTTGTATGTTTCTGCCATATATTTATTTCAATTTAAAATGACGATCATCACTGAATTTCTGGACCATATAAAGATAAAACACTTTTAAACGACTTTTAAAAAAAAACCTCTTTCCATGGTAAACCACTCCCTTCAGAGAGCCCATCAAAGAGGGAAAGTTGAACCAGGGCCCTTATGGGCATCCCCCTTCTCCCTTTACAGCCCCCCCCCCTTCGTATCTTTCCCTCCTCTATGTATTTTGAAGCGTCAGGGTCCCCCAGTAGTATCCTTCTCTCCCTATGTATTTTCCAGCTTCAGGCAGGCAGCGGCTTCCCTCAGCACCCAACACTAAGATGCAAAGCCTCGGCCTTCATTCTGGTCAGTGGACCTGTGTGTGGGAATGAGGGGGTAGAACAAGATTCCTTCTCTTGTTTAACGGTAGTGTCCAGAGCAGGAAAAACAAAGCACAAGACAGGAAGTAACTCTAGAAGAACATGTCACTCCTTTGCCGCAGAAATAATGATGAGTCCTACTCATGTTTCTTGTCAGCACAGAACTAGCACAGCGAAGAAGATGCCACATCACCCAGAGAGGACAAAGATTCCATCTGGCCAAAGCCCTGCAAAAGGCAAATCCAAACTTCTCTATACCATCTAAGGACTTCCCCCAAACACTCCTAACACCACTTTGCATTCACTTTTATTATACCTGCTGCATTTATGTGCCTATCCTGCTTCTAAGACAAAGGTTTTGAGAAACAGCAAGAATGGTTATCTTATTGATTTCTGTGTTTCCTACAGAATCTAGTAGATGACATGCAGTAGGAGTTTAATATAGGCTTTTGGGAGTTAAATTGGTAGTCATAACATTTAATGAGAGCCTTATATTTCACCTTTTATAACTGAAAAAGAGAACTGTAGTATCACAGCTGTGGAGACCCATGAGTAGGAAAATTCAGAAATGTAAGCAAAAGATGATGATGTGAAGGTTTTATGAATGAATCTACAGCTGTTAACGATAAATGTTTTCCTCTCCAAACTGCACTGAGCTACATGAATAATAAAATAAAAATCAATGCAAAGAAACGAAACATAATCACAATATACTATCAGGTTCTACATAAGCAAAATGATATAAATATTGATCATTAAATTAAGTAAAAATAAAGATATAACCATACTGGATGCTTGGGAAAGCAAGGTGAGAACAGTGCTTATGAAATACTAATCCTCACTCTTCAAATTAGGTGAGCAACATTGTCTAAAACTGAAAAATCAAGACGTAGCAGAAAGACATTATTGAAAATAGCCAAGGAACTGTACTACAAGAGTTAAAACGGTTTAAAAAAAGGCTGGATCTGGGGAGACAGAGGAGTGGAGAGGGAGAGAGAGGCACCAGTAGCATTTTTTAAAAATACCTTCTTAGTATTCAAATTTTAAATAGGAAATTTTTAGTTTGATAAAAATAAGAAAATAATATAGGATGCAAAGAGAACTTTCTGGGAGAGGTCACAGGTCCCCAAAGACCATGTATAAAAGGTGGCAGGAATGAGACACAAGTGAAAGTGACAGACCTAAAAAGAGATGTCATGAAGTCTAAAGTCCAGAGAAACTCGTAGAAGAGAAACACGGAGAAAAAGGAATGACAGATAAGAAAAAGAACAGGAGAAAAAAGTGGAGAAGCAGGAGACAAAGAGTGATGGAGAAGAAAAACCTACTGCAATAGTCCAAGTAAGAAATGATGGTATGGTGGCAACTCTGATCACTGTAAGAAAAGAAAAATCATTAACAATTACTACCTGTTAGAAATAAGTTCTAAAGTATTGATGGATGAAACAATGTCTGAGATTTGTTTTACAATACACCAGCAAAAGCCCCTCCAACCTAAAGACAAATGAGACACGAATGAAACAGACAAGATAACCAAAGCTAGAAGATGACAGCGTGGAGACTCATTACTTTTGTATATAGTGCAATGTTTCCATAATCAAGTTTTAAAAGGGGGGTGTTATGGATTGACTTGTGTCCCCCGAAAATGTGTGTCAACTTGGCTAGGCCATGATTCCCAGTATTGTGTGACTGTCCACCATTCTGTCATCTGCTGTGATTTTCCTATGTGTTGTAAGTCCTGCTTCTATGATGTTAATGAGGCAGGACTCACTCAATCTACAAGACTGAGTTGTACCTTGAATCAATCTGTTTTGAGAAATAAAAGAGAGAAGTGAGCAGAAAGATGAGAGGGACCTCATTACCATCAAGCAAGAAGAGCCAGGAGTGCGCATCCTTTGGAACCAGGGTCCCTGCACTGAAAAGCACCTAGACAGGAGAAGATTGATTAAAAGGACCTTTCCGTAGAACCAACACAGAGAGAGAGTCTTCCCCTAGAGTTGGCACCCTGAATTTGGACTTCTAGTCTCCTAGACTGTGAGAGAATAAATTTCTCTTTGTTAAAGCCATCCACTTGTGGTATTTCTGTTATAGCAGCACTAGATGACCAAGACAGAGGGTTTTCAACAAATGCTGCTGGGATAACTGCACAATAAACCAAAAACCAAACCAAACCAGTTGGCGCTGAGTTGATTCCGACTCACAGCGACCCTACAGGACAGAGAAGAACTGTTCCATAGGGTTTCCAAGGAGCTTCAGGTGGATTCAAACAGCAGACCCTTTGGTTAGCAGCCGAGCTCTTGAGTTTGGTTTTTGATTTTACCTCACATCATACACAAAAATAAACTCAGTGGAATACAGACCTCAATGTAAGAGCTAACACTAAAATTTTAATGGAAAGAAACAGATAAATCTAAATAATGCTGGGTTAAAAAGTGATTTCTTAGACATGACATCAAAAGTACAACTAATAAAAGAGAAGACTGATAAGTTGGACTTGATCAAAATTACAAACATTTTTGCTTCAAAGGATACCATCAAGAAAGTAAAAAGACAACCAACAGATTGTGAGAATATATTTGCAAATCATATACCTGAAGAGATATGTATCCAGTGCATATAAAGAACTCTTAACAACTTACGCCTAGGAATAAAGTGATACTGTTGGTAACATGAAGGCTAAGAAAACTACTCAGCTGCAAAACTGCACTACTTTCTTTTTGATGGAAAAGCAAGAAGACTTAGAAGGCAGAATCAAAAGTCCAGAGGGCCAAGTTAATAGCCATGGGGAATTAATTCTCAGGGAGCAGGACTGGGCCCTGACCATGGAACTGGCAATGTCTGTCTAACTAGAGTTCAGAATTGCTATGAACCAGTGAGTCAGTCCTCCGTACCTCCTGTTTTCTCCCTTCTTAAACGGGAGTACAGTTGTCCCGTGTCTCACCACTGTTATGTTAGTCCACAAATTCTTCAGATTGAGAAGGTCAACATGAAAGTAGCTACACTGGAGTAACCACTCCTAACGACCTTCATCTCTACCTGAACCTGACTTAGAAGATCCTGGACCTCCAGCCTGAGCCTGATGACATAATGGGATGGGACTGTGGGGACCCTAGGAAGGGATATTTATTTTGCATGTGGGGGAAATGCAAATAATTCGTGGCCAGAGGGTAGAGCATGGTGCGGTAAGTCTTCTTTCCACCTAGAGGTATGGTCTATGTCCCCTCACCTTGAATTGGAATAGAACCTGTGACTATTCTGACCAGTAGGTACGGCTGAAGTTATGCAGCGCCAGGTCCAGGCCATAAGAGACTGGCAGCTTCCCCTTCTTGCTACCGCTTGGACACTTTTCTCTTCAAGTCCTAAGCTGCCATGAAAAGAATCCAACTACTATGAGACCATCCTATTAAAAAGAAGGCCAAGCTAATCTCTTGGAGAGGCTGTGAGGAGACAGTGCTGCCAGCCAACCCCCAGGTAGTTTCCATCCCAGCCTAGACATCAGGCATGTGAGTGAAGTTGTCTTAGGTCCTTCATAACAGCCCAGCTGTGAAAATATTGAGTGATGCCAGTGTGTGCCACATGGAAAATTTTCCAAGTTCCTCAACCCATAAAATCATGTGATATAATGATTGTGGCTTTAGGCCACTAAATTTTGGGGGTAGTTTGTTACATAGCATTGGATAACTGAAACAGGAACACTGCTGATGCTCAGGCCGTGACTTATTGAAGGGTCTGGCAGCGATGATGACTACGGCCTTCCAACAAAGGGCTACATGGAGAGCCCCAACCCTTTGTGTATTGGTTTTATAAAACCCAAGGAAAATGATGAGGTCTGGAGTGTGCCTCAGAAGTTATATGGAATGTGGAAGAAACAACTCAGAAAAAAATTAACAAGAATGTAATAACTTGGTTGCAACAGGGTTGAGGTAAACTGTACTAATAAAGCATGCATTCTAATTGGTGGAAAAGAAGTAGTTTGTTTAGTCATATAAGGATGAAAGTAAACAGAACTAACTGTAGGCAAAATAATCAAATAGGCCAAATTTTCCTTCTGCATTCTCTCCACAGTTATCATCAAGTAAAAGGATATGTTATCAATGACCAATATGTTTAGTATAAAACAATTTCAATCAACCCTTACCTATTGAAGTTTGTGACTAAAATGTAGGACGAAAATTTCCCCATCTCAAGAAGGAATTTCAGGCATAAGTGAGCAAGTAATACTAAGTATTTCTGAGGGGTAAGAATCTTTCTCTTGCCCCAGAACTAAAACCTAGTCACCATGAATATAAATCTACTTTAGCCATTTTCGGGTATATGGGTAGGGGGTGGTAAATCTGAAGGAAATGTCTGTGGTCTTAAAAGGTAATCTCCATTCTCCTGAAAGAACTGAACCCTACTGCTGCTGAAAAAAAGAGAACACATTCCAGTGTAACGGTTAAGGTTGTGCGTCCACTTGGCTGGGCCATGATCCTCAGTGATTTGATAGGTGTATGACGGTGTGATCACTTCCATGATGAGACTTGATATTATATGATGACCTCCATGATGGGATCTGCTGTGAGAAGCCAAACAGCTGAAAGGGAGTTTCGTGTGGTTTGCATTGAATATAAGTGGATATTCTGGCAAGGCTTGAGGCTTTTGCTAGTTTTGGATCCTGCAGCTGGTACCTGTTCATCTGATCTCTGGTTCTTGGGACTTGAGCTAGCAGCCTACCTGCAGTCCTGCCTGCCAGTCTTTGGGATTCGTTGATCTTCACAGCCTGTGAACAAGAGCCCTGCTCTCTGACCTGCTGATCTTGCGTTCGCCAGCCCCTGTGGCTACGTGCATCAGGAGAAGCCCGATCCACAGACTTGGGATGTTCCAGCCTCTACAACCACATGAGCCATTTCTTTGATATAAATCTCTCTATATATACATATCTATATGCTTTACTGGTTTTGCTTCTCTAAAGAACCCAGCCTAAGGCAACTAGTTTCTGGTTTATTCCAATGATAGTTCCGGATCATTCCTTCCCCCTAAACATAAACGCCCAGACAGAAGGGATACCGAGCACCCGGCCAATGGTGCTTCTGCTCGTACTCACACAGCACTCCTTGTTAACAAGTGCAATGGATACGCTTCTGAAGAGTTCCTTCAAATGGCAGGGATGGGGAGAAGACAGAAAGCATGCTACCCCATCTGTTTAGGAGCTAGATCTAGAACCTCTAATTACCACTCCGTATCAGAGTGTGACAAACAATTAAAATGTATCAAGGAAAACTCTTAATAACAAAGCTTCTTATAGACACAGAAGAACAAAAAGAGTGAGAACTTGGACAGGCGAGACAAGTTATACTAATTACAGTAATTTAAGTGAATTATTTACCCCTTAATTACTATGTAGCACAAAAATGATTGTGTGCGCTGTGAAATGTATCACATCCAGCTGAAAGTGGCATTTATGGTCACACTCAACAGTTCATGTGAGTCAAGTCATATAGCACGAGCATTTGATCACTTTCATAAATCAGAGGGTAACGTGGGTGTTCCGGGAATGAAGACCTAAGTTCTCAGTTATTAGAAATAAGAGTGAATGGTAATGAGGGAGTTATGACCTGGAAAGAAAATGTCACGTGGACACTCTTCTAAACTTTGTGTGGCGTATCTAAGGGACCTGCCAATTGATCCATAAAAGCAGTTTTTCTGTGGTGAAGGAGTCAAACTGTTGTGGCAAGGTGGTCAGCGGTGCACAGTATGCATACTTTTGTGCCCAAAATTGCAAATATTAACAACTATGAAATCAGAGGAAAATATCATGAAGCATTCGTGAAACTTTTTAAAGTGCTCTAGCATTTTAGTTACTCTTGGGCAAAATACAATGAAGCACACCACAGTAGCATAAAGAGAGGAAATAATGGGAAGGAAGAGTGAGGGCTCTGTGATGGGGAGAGTGTCCAAAAAGACCAGCTGTAGAGAATAGAGTGGGTTCTGTTTGGTAGAAGTGTAAGAGCACTTCAGGAGGCAAGGCAAGAAATGAGGCTTGAGGACTAAGAAGTGTCCTGATTACCCAAAAAAATCCTGAATTCCCAACTAAAGAGTTTGGAATTTTCGACTGAGAGAGATAAGGAGGCTATTGAAGAAAGGGACACAATATTTACATTTTTAAATATTCCTGCTCCTACTGTACAATTCCATATATATGAAGTCACAAACAGAAAAAACTAATCCATGGTGTTAGAAGACAAGCTAGTTACTCTCCTGGGAGAAGGCACAGCAACTAGAAGGGAATATGAGGACATTTCCAGGGAGCTGGTAACGTTATGTTTCTTGATGTGGGTGCTGTTTACATAGGTGAGCTTAATTTCTGAAAAATTAACTGAGCTATATAGACTTATACGTTCACTTATTTAAATGTAAGCTGTACTTCAATAAAGAATTAAAAAAGATTACTTTGGCTGCAGGATACAGAATGGGATGGAGAGACAG
The DNA here is from genome assembly GCA_030035585.1 of Dugong dugon. Taxonomy (NCBI): domain Eukaryota; kingdom Metazoa; phylum Chordata; class Mammalia; order Sirenia; family Dugongidae; genus Dugong; species Dugong dugon. Next base: position 19,730,033 of record CM057481.1, on the reverse strand, counting down.
GCAGAAGATGATGGAGGCTGACCTAAGGGAGTAGCAATGAGGCTGGACAGTAGGAGATGAACTAAAGCGTCATGAAGATTTAGTAACTGAACAGCTATGGAAAATGAAAGAGTAAGAGATGAAGAGGACGCGAGGGTGCAGATTTGAAGACAGGGTAGATGGCGTTGCAATGTCCTGAGAAAGGGCACACAGGAGTGAAGATGTTGTGCCCTCTAGCTCATTTATAAAATTTGAGAAGATGCCTAAGACAATCTTAAGGTCTCTAAGATCCCCAACGACAGCATGAATCAGGAAATAAGAACCTGGGCAGCACAGGCAGTAGGAGATGCCCAAACAATCCAACCTGGCAGAAGACAGAGGGGCTCAAAAGGAACAGACAGATGTGAAGCAAGAGTCAAACTGACGTCTACATCACTGTTGACTTCAGCAAGAAAAAGTACCTCAAAAATACCTAGAGGTGAGGGTTGGTAGGGGAGAGAGAAAACCTAAAACTGAGCTAACGTACTATACAGAGAAGGTGTCTTTGGAAGAGACTAGCAAATATGAATATGCAAAACCTCAAGCTACTGTAATAATAATAATCAGTTGGGGTATCTGTTTGGGAGTTACTATATACGCACTAACCCTAGTAAGGCAGCCTGTAAACATCTACCCTCGCTGTCACCCCTGCAGCTTCTGCACCTAAGTTAGATGGATGAACACTCAAAATAGTGGCCTTATGGTTTGCGGTGGGTCATGCATAAGCTTTTATAAATCATGCGTAGAGAAGAAGTTCACAGCAGATAATGGTCTGGGGAAATTAAAGGCCAGAAAAGAGCATCTGTATCAGTTGATCAAGAACAGACGTTCTAAATGTCACCAACTCAAGACAAAAGGAGTAAGACAGTTCTAGTAACCACTGCTTCTTGAAATGTGGCGACCTATGATAGAAGAAAACCACTTTTGAGGGTAAAATGGAAAAGGGGTGAAAAGGTTTTTGTAAAAGTTCACATATTCATGTCTGAAATACTTTAAAAGGCTAATTTAACACAAAGCGGAGAAAATAACATTATCTTGTCTTCTTAAATATGCTGTACAGCCAATACTATGTTATAAATAGAGAAAACCACCCACAAAAAAGCTGGCAAATTCAAGAAGAGAGCTATTTTAGGTTGCCTCTCTCTGCCTTCAGTCTCTAAGAGCAGGGTGAAGTATTTTTACAAGGAAACAGATTTTTGTCTTAAAAATCATAAATACTTCAATCTGGTAGAAATTACTGGAACAATAATCCCAGACAAGCTCTGCATGCAGATTAAAAACAAAAACACAATTAGTCCCTTAAAGAGACTAAATCTTCCTTTAATCTCTCTAGAATTCACAAGGCTGAATGACACAATGAACTCATTGAAGAAGGTCATCCATTAGAACAGGATCCACTATTTCTACAATTCTCTTCCTGCCTGCTAATTTCATAACCTAGAACTGCCATTCAAGCAAATAGTCAACGCCTATTGGGTACAAGGCTCTTTATACAAATGTTCCCAATTACCTACAGACAATACCACCATTCATGGCTTAAGAGAGCACTGTAAAAGGGCTGTCAGGGGCAAACCTTGGCTTTGGTTGCAGCTGAGGCAAGAGCAGCTGCTGCGGCTGTGGCTACGTTTCCTTCAGAAATTTCATGTTCTACTTTCTTCTTCCCGATATTACTTTCTCTTTCTTTACATGTATCAGTGAGTTCTCTGTTCTCTTCAGCTTCCTTTTCTTCTGAAAAAAATAAGAAACCTTTATTACTAGTGTGTCCAGTCACAATAACCCATCTTTACCTCTCACCTCCGTAACATGACAAACGAGGACTGATGTTACAGAGAGATCTCAGTGCCTTTTTCTTCTTTGTAAGATTTTTCTGAACCATTCCCAAGAGTTTAAATCTGCTTCTGCTTAGGATGGATTTTCTAAATGGTACGCTCTGTCTTCCCTTTCTCTAAACTCTGTGTAATCCCCTTGGATATAAAAGAAACCTCAGGGTTAAGACCCACGTGTTTATTTATCAGTCAGTGAAATGTTCTGGGAAACCCTCAGGTCCGGAAGAAATCCCAAGCTGAGAATACAGTACATCTGCAAGCCTCCTGAGAAAGGTAACAATGCGACATGTCAGGAACAGACACTAAAAATAACATAGCAGGTCTGTGTAGTGACATCAGTCATGGTGAATGACACGCTCATCCACATACTATTGAAAACGAAGAGGAAGAAAACCTAGACAACTAGCATCAGCACTGGAACCTATTTGCAAAATTAAACTCAAACACATATTTATTGTTACATTAAGAAACAAACTGAAAATAAATCAGAAAACATTTCTATACATTTAAACTGCCCATACTTCTACAGTATTTCTCACAGATTTACTTGAGTTTCCTCAAATTACCTGATTTAATATCCTCACTAACTTCACTATCATGTTCCTTCTCACTATTTTTTTCATTTTCTCCATCTTGTGCTTTATCACCGTCATTCATTTCATTCTCGCCTTTGTTTTCTGTCTGAAAGGGATACAAAAGTAGAGAATAGGGAATGAGTAAAAAAAGTGGTCTTCATACAAATGATAATATCTCAGACTAATATAAAGTTCCACTATTTCTGGCAAGAAGCGGACTAGGTTCAAAAGTGCCTTGGAGAAAAAAGCTAAAAGAGAAATTACTAAATTCAGAGAAGAATCTTTCACCATCAACTGCTCACAAGATAATACACATTAGCACACAGTCCCTACTCTCTCTGCACCCTCTGCTGTAAGACCAAAGTTGTTGTTGTTAGGTGCTGTCAAGTCGGTTCCAACTCATAGTGACCTTATATATACGAGAACAAAACACTGCCTTGTCCTGCACCATCCTCACAATCCTTGCTATATTTGAGCCCAACTGTTGTAGCCACTGTGTCAATCTATCTCGTTAAGGGTCTTCTTCTTTTTCACTGACCCGCTACTCTACCAAGCATGATGCCTTTCTCCAGGAACTGGTCCCTCCTGATAACATGTCCCAAGTATATGAGATGAAGTCTCACCATCCTTGCTTCTAAGGAGCATTCTGGCTGTATTTTCCAAGACAGATTTGTTTGTTCTTCTGGCAGTCCATGGTATAGTCAATACTCTTCATCAACACCATAATTCAAAGGCATCAATTCTTCTTCAGTCTTCCTTTTTCACTGTCCAGCTTTCACAAGCATATAAGGCAACCAAAAATACTACAGCTTGGGTCAGTTGCATCTTAGTACTCAAAATGACATCTTTGCTTCTTAACACCTTTGCAGAAGATTTGCCTAGTGCCATATGTTGTTTAATTTCTTGACTGCTGCTTCCGCAGGCATTGATTGTGGATCCAAGTAAAATAAAATCCTTGACAACTACAATCTTTTCTCCATTTATCATGATGTTGCTCACTGGTCCAGTTGTGAGGATTTTTGTTTTATGTTAATGTGTAATCCATACTATAGCCTTTGATTTTCATCAGTTAAGTGCTTCATTCAAGTCCTCTTCACTTTCAGCAAGCAAAGTTGGGTCATTTGCACACTGCAGGTTGTTAATGAGTCTTCCTCCAATCTCGATGCCACATTCTTCTTTATACAGTCCAGCTTCTTGGATTATCTGCTCAGCACACAGATTGAATAAGTATGGTGAGAGGATATAACCCTGCTGAACACCTTACCTGATTTCAAACGACTCAGTATCCCCTTGTTCTGTTCAAATGACTGCCTCTTGGTCTATATATATGTTCCACATAAACACAATGAAGTGTTCTGCAATTCCCACCCTTTGCAATGTTATCCATAATTTGTTATGATCCACACAGTCAAATGCCTTTGCACAGTTAACAAAATACAGATAAACATCTTTCCGGTATTCTCTGCTTTCAGCCAAGATCCATCTGGCTATCCCTCATTCCATGTCCTCTTCTGAATCCAGCTTTAATTTCTGGCAGTTCCCTATCAATGTACTGCTGCAAGTGTTTCTGAATTATCTTCAGCAAAATTTTAACTTGTGCTTGATATTAATGATATTGTTTGACAATTTCCACATTCCGTTGGATCACCTTCGGAAGGGGAACATATATGGATCTCTTCCAATCGGTTGGTCAGGTGGCTGTCTTCCAAATTTCTTGGCATAGGTGAGTAAGCGCTTCCCAGGTTGCATCCATTTGTTGAAACATCTCAACTGGTATTCCATCAATTCCTGAAGCCTTATTTTTTGCCAGTGCCTTCAGTGCAGCTTGGACTTCTTCCTTCAGAACCACTGGTTCTTGATCATATGCTACTTCCTGAAATGGGTGAACGTCGACCAATTCTTTTTGGTACAATGACTCTGTGTATTCTTTCCATCTTCTTTTGATGCCTCCTGGGTCCTTCACTATTTTCCCTACAGAATCCTTTAATATTGCAACTTGAGGCTTGACTCTTTTCTTTAATTATTTTAGCTTGAGAAATGTTGAGCGTGTTCTTCCCTTTTGGTTTTCTAACTCCAGGTCTTTGCATATTTCATTGTAATACTTTACTTTGTCTTTTGGAGTCGCCCTTTGAAATCTTCTCTTCAGGCCTTTTACTTCACCATTTCTTCCGTTCACTTTAGCTACTCAAAGATCAAGAGAAAATTTCAGGGTCTCTTCTGACATCCATTTTGGTCTTTTCTTTCTTTCCTGTCTTTTTAATGACCTTTTGCTTTCTTCATGTATGATGTCCTTGATGTCATCCCACAACTTGTCTGGTCTTTGGTCATTAGTGTTCCATGTGTCTAGTCTATTCTTGAGATGGTCTCTAAATTCAGGTGAGATATATTCAAGGTCATAGTTTGGCTCTTGTGGACTTGTTTTAATTTTCTTCATCTTCAACTTGAATTACATATGAGCAATTGATCAGGTTGTTTTAGGAATTAGATGAAATCGTAAGAGTAAAGCCCAAAACATGGTACTCTGGAACACTGTAGGAACTGTAATGAATTTTACTATTATTCTTATCCTCTCTCCTTACCTCTATACAATTTTAATATACCACATGTAATCAAGGCCTTAAATCCTTGCTAATATGTATTTACTCAAACTGACTGACTACCACCACGTACTATGGCATCGTGGGGGAAACAAAGACCTAGGCCCTGGAAAGGTGGTCAAGTCCCATTCTGCCTAGTTCATCTTACATTTATAGCCTATGACACAGGAATCAAGTCACAACATACTGGGCACTCTGATGCCCTCCACATACTGACTTTAGTGTCTCTATCTCCAGCCAGTTGAAATCTTTCATTCTCTATCCTCCATTGCAAGTTTCATAGTTGTGCCTGTTCTTTCAAACCTAGCTCAAATGTCGCCTTCACCTGAAGACCTTTCTAAATATTCTTCTGCTGACTGTTAACTGTACTAGAAAATCCCTCAATATTCTGTTATTCTCTTTTGTCACAAGTACAGAACCTAAAACTACAAGTCAATATTCCTAAGAACCATAACATTTTGTATTCCTATTCCCAACTATGGCTCAGGCTTGATAAATCTTCAATTAATGAATAAATATAAAATGTCCTACTTATGCCTTGGGAGAACTATACCTCAAAGTAGCAAAGTCTAAGTGGCTGACAGAGAACCATTTACAGTCCCCTGTGAGGGACTAAGAAGATATGGAAAAAACCCAGAAACCCACACCGTTATGCTCTGAAAAGCATGTTCTTTGTGGCTTTCTTGTTGTGGGATAATTCAAATAGACAGACTTCACCTTTTCAGGCTGCTGACCATCAGTGTCTGCTTCCACCTTTTCCTCTTCAGCTCCTTCTACAAGTAAAAGAATAAGAACAAGTAACCCAATATGGAAAAAACAAAAAACAGTGAAAGCTATTACAGTTATGAGAGTGTCTGAAGTACATCTATCCACAGAAATATGGATGAATCTTACAACCATAAGGTTGACAAAGGAAGTCATATAGAAAACAACACATACCCTATGATTCTATTAAAGTTAAAAACAGGCAAAAGTAATCTATGATGTTAGAAATCAGGGTACTGGTTAACTGGGGAAGGGGAGTAGCGACAGAAGGGAACCCAAGGGGGCCTCCTGGGGTGCTGGTAGGCTGTTTAGATGCAGGTGTTCAATTTGTGAAAATGCACTGAGCTGCACACTTAGGATTTTCACTTTCCTGTATACATAAAAAACACTAATAAGTTTTTAAAAATTAAAAAACTAAAAATAAAGACAATCTGTTATTATTTAACAGACACAAGAACAGGCATATATTTTGAGTGAGGAACTGGAGAAACAATGTCGAGTGAGATCTTCATTGGAACCTCAAGCGCATCATGTTCTGGCTGGAGAGACACAAATCACCAAGTCCACCAGAGTACAACAGAGGCACATGTGAGCATGCATCAGACGGGGCGGGGAGCAGAGAGGGCAAGACTGTCTCAGTCAGGGAAAGGTATGCATGACAGAAGACTACATGAGCATTTTCTAGGCACAAGGCTGTGTGTACTGGGGGGTGCAATGGTAGTGCATGTATACAGAAAGGCATCTCAAGGAAAAGAGACAAAAAGGCACAAGAGTGCAAGACAAATTCAAGTCATAGGTCAGGACTACAATGGGAAGAACAGAAGGGAGAAATCAGAAAGGAAGACTAATACTGGTAAGGTATGCATAATAAAGTGCCCTGAATGTGGGTACTAAGGGGGTCTTAACTGCATCCTGTAGATAGGACGTTAACAAAGATTTTTAAAATAAAAACATAAGATAACCAGATAAATATTTTTGGTTCTAGAACTTTATAAAGAAACAAGTATTTCAAAGGTAATAAAGATTTGCTGTAGATTTAAATAAAAATATTCAAATATCCTACAGCTTAAATTTTTATATTATATTCTTATAATGATTGGGTAATAGAATTTACCCTCAATAAGAATATTTAAACATATTTAAACAAATATACTTAACAATAACAATCAAAGAATGTTAAAAGTATTGCATTAACAGGAAAATCCCTCTTTTTCTAATTTTTGTAGCAGGAATCAAATCTTGCTTTTTGAATTACGGCTCAGTAGGAGTTCCAAGAGATCCTCCCACTAAAGAAGCAACAAAAACCTAGAAAACACATGATATTTTGAGACATCATGAATCTCACATGAGGTAAAGAAGCCTGTAAGAATCACCACCTTTCAAAAATTACCAAAAGCCTACTGTACAGAACTGGCAACACAGTGTGGCCAAATCAGAGCCAAGACCTGAGCATCGGGCAAGTGGAAGGACACGGTCGCCAAGATATAGTTGCTTGTGAGAGCTTGTCATCAGTAAACTGAGCTGTGGACTAGCTAGATCCAGGACAGTGTAGGGAAGGCTGGGATGCCTGCAGAGAGCTGGCCACAAGGTTGGCCAAGGTAGCCCCAAATGAGTGGCAATCCCTGGCTACTAGAAGAAGCAGAAGGAAATCCTCTGCAGGACAGTTTTTCCAATCTCCAATTTTGGCCAACAGGACTTCCAAGTAACAAGCTCAGAAAGAATAAACACCAATACAATTAGCCCCTAAGACCAAGAGCAGAAACATTCATTAATCAACAGATTTAGAACCCAAGAAGTGCCAATATTAGATCTGTTAGATCCTTAATACAGAAGTCATATATGCAATGTGTAAATAAATAAAAGACAGAAACACAAAGATCACCAATCAACAAGAGAATATTAAAATGATCAGAGATTTAAAAAAAAAAAAAATCAAACGATCAAAAGATATATCTGGAAATGAAAGTCAGATTAAACAGCAGACCAGACCAGAAGAAGAGAAAACATATCTAAGAAATGACCGAGATAAAGGACAGGAAGATGGGAAATACTGAAGCACAGAAAAATATATGCCAGGCAAAAATGAAACCAAAGAATGAGTCATCTTTCCATAATACTGTAAGTCAACATGGAGTCCCTCAGTGGCGCTGAACTGTTAACACCCTAGACTGCTAACTCGAACTGTGATTGGAATCCACCCAGAGGCTCCTAAGAAGAAAGGTCTGGCAATCTATTTCTGAAAAATCTGCCACTGAAAACCCTTTGGAGCACAGTTCTCTTCTGACACACATGGGGTTGCCATGAGTTGGAATTGACTCAACAGCCACTGGTTTTATTAGTCAATACAGGCATTAAGAGGGTATTACTAGAAATAGAGGATCACAACACAATGAAAAAAAGTTAAATTCACCAGAAAGTTATCATATTTCCATAATAGGAATTTTAGGAATCTATTAAGGTAGTATCAAAATATATAAAGCAAAACTGATAGAATGGCAGGGAGAAAATGAAAACCTACCATCATAGTGGGGGATTTCAACAAATCTAGCTCATCTAACAAAAAGATATACAGCAGATAAGAATACAACTAACAAGATGGTCTAATGCACATGTGCAGAATTTTACACACACTAATTGGAGAATAAACATACATTAATTTCAAGCTCACACAGAATTTTAAAAATATATTAACTGCAAACTGGATCATAAAATAACTCTTCACACATTTCACAAAAGAAAAAAAAAAAAAAAAAACCCAATGCCTTAAAGACCAAGCTTTCTCACCACAATGTAATGAAGTCAGAAACTCAAAATACAAAGATAAAATTCTCTGTGCATGGAAACTTAATTACAGGATACACTGAAAGTAGCATTTAGAGGGAAATGTAAGGCCTTATACTTACATTAGAAAAGAAAAATAGTTCAAAGTTAATTAGCTGTATGTCCATTTTCATAAAGCATAAAAAGAATAACAAAACAAAGAAGGTCGGAAGAAAAAAAAAATGACAGAAGACATTGTAAAACAAAAATACAATAGAGACAATCAATATATCCAAAAGCTGGTACTTTGAAATGACAAATAAAATGGATAAACCTGTAGAGTGACTGATCGAGAGACAGAAAAAGCAAACTATATTAGGAATGGTAGAAACATCCTAACTATTGATAAAGCAAAGGTCTAAAAAGGAAGTAATGAAGTACTCTGAAGAATTTTAAGCCAACAAAATTGAAAAATCAGAACAGAAAATTTATTTTACCAAACTGATTCAAGAAGAAAATGCCCCTAAGTCATTCTGTGAGGCCAATATAAACTAGATTCACAAATTAGGTGAAGACAACGTATAAGGAAAATTATAGGTCACTAGTCTAAATCCTATTCGTAATCACAAATGAAAAACTCCTAAGCAAAATTACTGGGGGAAAAAAAAATACAGTAGTATATAAAAAATGTAATACACTATGACAAAACAATATACCATGACAGTAACAGAATGGTGATTTAATTATCAGTAAGTCATAAATCCATTTATTCAGATGCATTAGAAGTGTCTAATAAAATTCAATAAACTTCATGATCAAAGCCGCTGGAAAACAAAGTCCGCACAGAAAATTTCTAAACCCCAGAAAGATTGTTAACAAAAATCCTATAGCAAATGCCATTCTTCATGCCAACAGTATTCCCTTTAAAATCAAGAGTAAGACAAGATATCAATATTACTACTTCTGTTCATATTGGCCTGGAGGTCCCGGTCAACGTAGTCAATTAAGAAAAAGAAACTAAAGGAAGAGGACTGGAAGGGAAAGAAGAGTAATGACTGCAGAGAATAAAACTATCTAGATGAATCTGCAGGTAAGTTTTTAGAAATAATCACAGGGTTTAGCAAGGTGGATGGCTATAAAATTAATATACAAAAGCAAATACATTTCAATATATTATCAAAAATCAATTCTAGATAAAGATACAAATGTGAAAAACAAAACTTGAATGATATCCTGAAGACACAGAAAGTGATAACCTTAAAAAAAAAAAAGGACAGATTTGACTCTATGAAAATCAGACATCTTTTCATTAAAAAACACCAAAAACAAAGTAAAGACAAGTAACAAAATGGCATAAAACATGCGCAGCACATGAACTAGTAAAAGACTACTACACAGAATTTATAAAGAAAAACTTATAGGAAAGTGAGCAGAAAACAAGAACAGTTGTTTTACAGAATTACTTATGACCAATAAATGTAAGAAAAGATGCTCAAATTAGATATCAGAGAAACACATTAATAATTTAAGAACATAATGAAACGTCATTTTACACCACAAGATCAGCAAAGTCTAACATTAGGAAGTGTTCACTCAATTATTGCTGGTAGGAATGTAACCTGGTCTATCCACTTTATGAAAAAAATTTCCATTTTCTAAAGCAGTGCTACTCATAGGGCCAGTCCATAATAAAGCAAGGAGTCAGGCAACGACATTAAGCAAGGAGAGTGAAGAAAACCAAAACTCAAAGAAACAATTAGTCCAAAAGACTAATGGAGCACAAGAACCACAGCATCCACTACCCTGAGACCAGAAGAACCAGATGGTGACCGGCTACCACTACCCACCGCTCTGATCAGAATCACAATAGAAGGTTCCAGCTAGAGTGGAGGAAAAAAAGTAGAACAAAATTCAAATTCATTTACTGGTCTGAGATAGACTGGAGGAACTCCTGAGACTATGGCCCTTAGACACCCTTCTAACTGAAGCCACTCCTGGAAATCACCTTTCAGCCAAATAATACAGGCCTATAAAATAAATAATAACACTTGTGAGGAAAGTGCTTCTTGTAACAATCATCTATATGAGAAAAAAAGGGCAACGTCTACTCAAAAGCAAAGATGAGAAGGCAGGAAGGGGCAAGAAAACCAGACAAATGGAAACAAGGAACTCAGGGTGGTAATGGGGAGAGTGCGGACACATCGCGGGGATTACAACCAATATCACGGAACAATTTGTGCATAAACTACTGAACAGAACACTTAATTTGCTCTATAAACCTTCACATAAAGCACACACACAAAAAAAATCATGAAGAGAACGAAAAATATATATAATAAAGAGATCTGAACAAAAAAACAAAACAAAAAAACCAATACAAATGGGGTTAAAAAGCCAAGTATTTCACAAACCCAAAAAAAAAAAAAAAAAACAAATTGGGAGGAAAAAAAAAGTTTCTGTTAAGTCGATTCCAACACATGGCGACCCCATGTTTTTCAGAGTAGAACTGAATTCCATAGGGTTTTCATGGCTGTGGTGGTCTTTCACAAGCAGACTGCCAGGTCTTTCTTCCAAGGCACCTCCGGGTGGGTTTAAACCACCAGCCTTTCCATCAGTAGCCCAGAGCTTAACTGTATGTGCCACCCAGGGACTCCAAAAAACTTTACAAGTTACTCTGAATTGAATGTGCAGGCCAACTTTGCTGAGGCAGCTTAATTACAGTGAATAAGTATTATGTGGGAGAAAAGCAGTATGATTTTTTTCTTCCCCAAGATATTTGCTTTTGAAATGACTACCCACAACACACAACACCACATTCCAAAAAGACTACACACTCATTTTCTTTATGGTAAGGCAAATCAAATTTTATATCAACTCTTTAATAATCTATGATTCCAACATGATTAGTTACATAAATTTCTCTACTAATATGATGATGGTGCAATTAAAGACTGATCCTATGTAACAGGAACAACCTGGAGACAGTACTCGGACTTCTAAGGAGATGTCTACTAAGAGTTTAATTACAAGACACTAAGCAGAGGACTCAGTTAAGCTGTGCACAAATTTCTGACTCAAAGAAAGTTGAGATAATAAATACATCTTGTTTTAGGCCATTAACTTTGTGGTAATTTGTTATGTAGCAATATGTAACTAACATACCTAACTAAACTTTTGAATGAACCTCAGACAAGGATGAGAAACAAATTAGCTGGCATCCATGATCAGAGTATTTTCAGAAACTAGGACAGAAAGTGCCACTGCATTGCCAGTCAGACCTTGCTCCAACTCCCACAAATACTGTCACCTCTAATCTGCTCTGAAAAGGAGCCCTGGTGGTGCAGTGGTTAAGCACCCAGTGACTGAAACCCACCAGCCACTCCACAGGAGAAAAGTGTGGCAGTCTGCTTCCATAACGACTTACAGCCTTGAAAACCGTATGGGGCAGTTCTACGCTCACCTACAGGGTCACCAGGAGTCAGATTCAACTCAACAGCAAAGGGTTTTCTGGAATCTGTGCCGGGTCCCCTCCCCTGCACTTGTCCCATTCCAACCAGCCCACTTTAGTTTGAGAGGTATCTGTGTCTCTTTCACCTTTCTTAGAGCTGAGCTAAGCTCCAGTTTCCATCCATCTACCAGTCCAGACTTCATTCCTTTACTGTCCTACTACACCTTTCTCATAGGAAATCTAGAAATCATCTCCTAAAGAGTTAAGGAACTGAGAAAGTCAGCATGAGGAGAGAAATAAACGCTCGCAAAGTAACTGTCTTTAATGAAAAGCATAACTAATATTTATTATATAACAAAAAAAAAAAAAAAGTAATGCTGCTCCCTGAAAAAGAACTATGATTTAACTTGATGGGAACACTCTCCATTTCCTGCACCTCACCTGTCTACTGACAGCAGTTACTTTTTAAAACAGACTGAATCATGCTCATGCTACTTCCATTCTCTGATGATTTCCCAATGACTACAAGGCAAAAAAACAAAACAAAACAAAACAAAACAAAACCTGTTGCTGTCAAGGAGTCGATTTCGACTCATAGTGACCTTACAGGACCGACTAGAATTGCCCCATAGGGTTTCCAAGGAGTGGCTCGTGGATTCGAACTGCTGACCTTTTAGTTAGCAGCTGTACTCTTAACCACTGCACCACCAGGGCTACACAAGGTAAAAGTTCCTCAAAGTTAGCTCAACACATATTTCTACAGTTGCACTTGGCCCCATAGTACCTGCTCCCCACATACTTCTTGGTATTCTTTCCAGAATATGCCACCTACTTTCATCTTTTTTCCTTTTTCATTCTTATTTGAAAGGTCGCCACCTCCTTTGCAACAGCGTACATAATTGACCCACACACAACTAATTGCGTTTCCTCTACATGCACCTCTATTTATAGGACGTTACCACATAGTACACCTATTATTTATGTATAACAATATCTCCCTCCAATAACTGAATATTCTTGAAGGACATGGTCTTCAGTGGTTCTCAAAATGATGACTGAGTACCTCTGGGTCCCTAAGGTCGAGACTATTTTCACATTAAGATGTTATTTGCCTTTTTCACTCTCTTTTTCTCGTAAGTGTGGAGAATTTCCAGAGGTTACATGATACAAGATGAAGTCATCACTCTGACAGCTAAAGGAATGTGCACTTACATACACTTAGGTTTTAAAAGTTTCTCAGTTTTAATTTATAGTATAATAAACATCAACAGATATAACCCACATAAAAGAAGCATTTTGGGCTTCTCAATATTTTTAAAACTACAAAGGAATCCAGATCAAAAAGTTTAAGAATTGTTAGTCTAATTCATCTCTGTCTTCTCAGGGAAAAGCAGAATATGGCACACAGTAGGAACCCATTCAACAATCTGGGACACTGATCATATCATTCCCTGTACTAAAGTTCAAGCGTTACTTAATCCCAGCAATACACAGTTCAAGCTCTCATGAGCCTTGCCTCAAACTCCATATAATCTAGCTCCAACCTGCCTTTGTAGGCTGCTCTCTTTCCATGTCCTTATTTAAATCTTTCATTGTAGCCAACTTGGTTTACTTTCTACACTCTATAAACAACCTCCCATTTCCACAGATGAGCTGTTGTTCATATTGTTCTACAGCATTGAAAACTTGCTCCAACCTGGCTCAGTGACATTCTAGGCCTTTTTCTGGGTTCAGCTCAAATCCTACTTCCTTTGCGAAGCATTCCTCAGTGAAAAATTACATGTGCCCTTCCGCTAACTCTTACAGTACTTCCTATGTACAGTACCCCTTCAACAATTACCTTGTTTCTTTGTATCTCCAACCCTCCAGCACTGAATTATTTCTCCACTTATATGTGTAACTTAGCACAAAAATTAGCCTCACTTATCAGAAGACATGAACTGTGTTTTATATGATATATATTGCCACAAGCAAAAGATATATATCAAGTACTCAAAATGCCCAGTTTGAAAAAACAGTCTTCCCAAAAGCAGACAACTGTATTATATAGTCAAACCTGCCACAGCAGGAACCTGTGTAAGGCGGAAATCTGTCAGAGAAGGAAAACGCAAATACCTTCCAATAAAACGAGCAATAGAATAAAGGTAAGACTGCATCCTGTCAAAGGCAGAAAGCTGGTGAGACTCATAAAAACAAGGCAGTCCTGCCAAGTTCCAGCTCTCACAGGTTTTACTGTATAATGGAAGCCACTTTCCTCCTAAAAATACATATCCTGCCATCTAATAAATATGAGTCATCAGACAAGTCACTTAAATTCAAGCCAGTAGTAGCAAATCCTTGGAGGTTAAATATGCAATTATGAGCTGCTCCAACATTTGAGTCTATATTGCAGCGTCCCCTGAAATTGCTCTGAAAGAGCCCTTCAAACACACCAGTGGCAAAGCTCCCACTCCACATGACCTAAGTCTGATGATCAAATGCTGTTCCACTGTTTCTCAGCTTCACTGGCTTAGCGTGTTTTCACACACGGTGTTTCAGAACTCCCGGACTTTAAAAACACTGTACGGAAATCCTTAGGGTGAGAAGACGCAGGCTATTTACAAGACATGAATAGAAACTGAAGCAAGAATTATAACAGTTTAGGGCTTTGTGTTCCTAGAAAGTCACCTTTATCACATCAATGCTGAAATAAAAATATGACGAGACAAAAGATAAATAAGGAAATAAGGGAAATAAAAAACTTAAAAATACAGGCGAAAGACTTGAACAGATATTTTTCTAAAGATATAAAATTGGCCAACAAGCATGTGAAAAGATGCTCAACATCATTAGTCATTAGGGTAATACATGTCAGAAAACAATGAGATAATATTTCATACCTACTAGGATGACTATAATTTAAAAAAAGGAAAAATAATAAGAGTTAGCCCATATTTAAAGTCTTCATCTAAAAATAGCCATCATACACTTTACCACTATGACACTATTAAAACAGTTATGAGATAGTTTTTTAGTTCTAGCTACTTAGGGAGAGTAAGAAGAGAATAAGGGGAGAAAAAAAAATCAAACACTAATCTCAAGAGACAGGTTTATACTGATCCCTGTACCCTTAAATGCAAGCAAATCCAATTACTTTAGTAAGCCAAGAGGAAAACACCAACATCTATTAACCCTGTCCTTCGACAAATTAAGGCTGCAGGACTGACTTACCAAGCTTCTCTGGCTCATCGGGCCCTGTGCCTGCAATGCAACTGCTTTCCAGACCGTAGGTGGGATCCACTTTCCCAGAGGCTCGTGCCGCATCTTGTACTTTTTTGACATGAGCTTCAACCAATTCCAATGGTACTTCCTCCCGAACCCGAGAAAACTCCTCTGGAAAAAAAAAAAGAGGTAATCAAAACCCAAACTTGCTATCATTGAGTCGGTCCTGCCTTGTAGCCACCCTACAAGACACAGGAGAACTGCCCCATAGGGTTTCCAAGGCTGTAAATCTTTATGCAAGCAGCTTGCCACATCGTTCTCCCATGGGGGTGGCTGCTGCGTTTGAACTGCCGACCTACTGGTTTGCAGCTGATCGCTTTAACCACTGAGCCACTAGGGCTCTCTAAAGAGGGAATAGTGACCTGGTATGGTACAAACACTTGCTGCAATGTAAGACCACTATGAAATCTGAAGTACCCTTAATTGTTTTGGGTATAGGGACCTCTGGGACTTGGTCCCTATACCAGCAAAGTGAGAGAGCCAAATGAGATAATCACATATAGTGATGAAATTCTGTGACTCTAGGTTTTAACCTACATGTCACAGAAGCTTGCTCTATAAATACAGATCTTCAAATTTCTGTAACAAAATTGTTATCCAAATTTTATCTAGTTACCTGCTGGCTAGGGTGATAATGAAGAAAAATGCAAGGATTAAACAACCCTAAAGCTAAGAAAAAGTTCTATAATGTAAAAAAGTTCTAGTTACAATTAATACAATTCAAGAAGATTAAACAATTCCCATTACTAGATATATAAAATTAAATATTAGTCACAAAAATACACCATGAAAAATTCTCCTTTGTGTCTCCAGTTTTTAATCAGTGCTCTTAAGTATTTAACTACAATTTAAGTGCTTTACTTTAAAAATGTTGTAATACTTTTATATAGTACACGGTACCTTTACGGAGTAATTTCTGAAACTTTTGTTGATTATTTAATAAAAGTAAATGTGACAGCGAAATATAACATTTAAATTTGAGATAATTTTAATATGAAGTAGCATAAAGCATGATCTGAAGAAGCTTTTCTGCTGGAGATATGGTGCAGGGAAGTCCATACCCAAAGCTGCTTTTGCTGCAGCGGATGCCACACGCGGGTCTACCACAGAGGCCAAGAAAGCAACAGTGCTCATGACTGGGTTTCCCGACTGACTGAAGGGGACAGGCTGGTAGGCCAGAGGCCCAAGGGAAGCATCTGAATTCTCAAGGTATGGGTCCTCAATGGGAAGCCTCAAAAAGTGGAGGATGCACTCATCCTGAGTACGACTTCCAACATGTTCTGACACTTTGTTCCAATCATCCTTGTACATCTCCAGGGCCTAAAATGGAAAGAACAGGAATTTTAATGTCAGGTAACAATCAAATAATATGCAAAGATATCAGAAGCCTGTGACCGTTCTTCAGACAGCTTTCCTTTCTTTTAAAAACAAAAAAAAAACACTGTTGTCATCGAGTGGATTCTGACTCTTAGTGACCCTATAGGACAGAGCAGAACTGCCCCATAGGGTTTCCAAAACTGCAAATCTTTATGGAAGCAGACTGTCACATCTTTCTCCTGTGGAGCAGCTGGTAGGGTTGAGTGCTTTACACTGTGCCACTAGGGCTCCTTTTTAAAATAATACTAAGGGTTATACTAAATACCACATAACAGACAGGTCTGATAGCTTTCCTTAGACTAAGTTCTCAATCAGGCAAGAAAAATAAGTAAAAGGCATACATACTGGAAAGAATTAAAACTGTCTTTTATTTACACAGATATGATTGTTTGTACAGAAAATGCAAAGAATCTACCAGAAAAGGTACTAAACAAAAAAAGTTTAGCAAGGTCCAAGGAGAGAAGGCAATACAACTCAGTTGTATTTCTATATATACTAGCACTGAACAATTTTAAATTCAAGAAAAGTTATCATTTACAATAGCATTAAAAAATGAAATACCGAGGAACAAATCTAAGAATGTGTAAGATCAATATGCTAGGGAAAAAAACAAACGACAAGTACGCTGGTGAAAGAAACTAAAGGCCTAAATAAATGAAGAGATATTCTGTGTTAACATATTAAACGTCTCAGTACTTAGGCGTCAATTCTCTCCAAACTGAACCACCGTTTCAATGAAACCCCAATAAAAATCTAAGCTGACTTTTGAAGAAATTGATAAACTGATTCTAAAATTTACAAGTCTATAAATTTCTACTTTTAAAACTTATAATTTTTCAGAGAAAATCCTGAAACACTCAAAAGGAGAGAATAAAAGAAGTCTCCAAGGGGGAGAAGGGGGAGATGGTAAGAAGAACACCAGAAATGCATGGTACTAAACAAGTCAAGGAATTAACTGGGTAAAAAGAATCTATTTGATGGCTGACTGAAGTTGCTACTCTCCCACAGTTCTCTCCAGAGCGGTAGTTCTTCACCAGGGGCAATCTTGCCTCCTCAGGGACATCTGGCAACATCTGGAGACATTTTTAGTTGACACAACTGGGCATACGCTACTGTCATCCATAGTAGGGGCCATGGATGATGTTAAATATCCTACAATGCACGTAACAGCCACCCACAACAAAAAACAATCCAGTGGGGACCATGGTCTCGGGGAACATCTAGCTCAATTGGCATAACATACTTTATAAAGACAATGTTCTACATTGTACCTTGGTGAGTAGCGTCTGGGGTCTTAAAAGCCTGTGAGCAGCCATCTAAGATACTCCACTGGTCTCACCCCTTCGGGAGCAAGGGAGAATCAAGAGAACAGGATACAAGGAAAAGATTAGTCCAAAGGACTAATGGACCACAGCTACCAAGGCCTCCACCAGACTGAGTCCAGTACAGCTAGATGGTGCCCAGCTACCACCACTGACTACTCTGACCGGGATCACAACAGAGGGTTCCGGACGGAGCTGGAGAAGGATGTAGAACAAAATTCTAGCACACACACAAAAGATCAGATTTACTGGCCTGACAGACTGGAGAAACCCTGAGAGAATGGCCCCCAGACACCCTTTTAGCTCAGTGGTGAAGTCACTCCCGAGGTTCACCGTTCAGCCGGGGATTGGACAGCCCCATAAAACGCAACAGGACTAATGAGGCACAGCAGTCCAGGGACAAGGACTAGAAGGCAGAAGGGGACAGGAAAGCTGATGACAGGGAAACCAAGGTTGAGTAAAGACAGTGTTGACATGTAGAAGGGTTTTTAACCAATGTCATAGGGCAATATGTATACTAACTGTTTAATGAGAAACTATTTTGTTCTGTAAACCTTCATCTAAAGTGA
Organism: Dugong dugon; assembly: GCA_030035585.1. Classification (NCBI taxonomy): domain Eukaryota; kingdom Metazoa; phylum Chordata; class Mammalia; order Sirenia; family Dugongidae; genus Dugong; species Dugong dugon. Next base: position 19,711,515 of record CM057481.1, on the reverse strand, counting down.
GAATAGCTGCACAACTGGAAGAACATAATCGACATAACTGAATTGTACCGTAGAAATCTTTGAAATAGTGTATCTTTGGCTATGCATATTTTCACCAAAAAAAGAAAAAAGGTCCTCCAAGGCCGAGAAGGGAGCGTGTTGACATGTCGTGGGGTTGTTAACCAATGTCATAAAACAATATGTGTACTGACTGTTTAATGAGAAAATATTTGTTCTGTAAACCTTCACCTAAAGTACAATGAAAAACAAAAACAATGAAGCCCAAATGTCAATACTGTTGCAGTTAAAAACCCTGCTCTAGAGTCTGATTTGCTGATCCATGCTATGAGATGAGTGTGGTACAGTGACCATTCTCTACGAGCTTATATGGCTCACTGGATTCTTAATCCAGGGCTCCAACTGCAGCTCTAGGATTTCATTTTCACATGAGTGGCAGGCTCCTCAAAATTCAAGGCAGCTAATGCCTGTACTCATTAAACCCCTTGAAAAATGAGGTTACTTATGGGTTTTCTCTGGATAGTCAAAGAACTCTCAGTGGTCTCAAAGAGTTCCACTGGGGCCGTCCTAAATTCCTGATTATGGGTAGAGATTTCCTTGGCATGCACTATTATAACCTCTTCCAACATACTTAACTAAAATTTGTTTTTCCTTTATTTATATTTTTTCAGCTAGGGAAATAAGTTCAGGAAGTTTTTTCCAGAATAAAGCTAGAGTTGGAGAACCTTTAGAGATGCAAAAGTCAAGTAAGTCAACACCCAGAAAACTGTATGACTGAGAAAAAATGAAGGTCTAAGGCTGGCAGCCTAACACCTGAGCCTTCTGTAATGATAACATTATATAAGAGGAGTGGACTAGAGAGATGTTTTCAAAACAGAACATAGAGACTGGCCAGGAAGGAGGGATGACAGAGAAAAGTTATCAGTAGACATTCTATAATGTTACAAAACACCTTCATTCTTCCTTCCACAACCCAGGTTCAGGTATTAATCATTGCTTACCTGGATTCTGAGAATCGTCTCTACCCTCAAATTCATCCCACCCCTTATTGACAGAGTGAAATATGTTTCACAAAAAACTCTGTTTCTCTTTACCTGCCTAAAACTGTTTCATTGTTCATCATTATCCTATGTAAACAAGGCCAAACATGATTGGGGCTCTGCCTTCTTTCAAGATCAAAGATATTAACCTGCAGCATCCCACTCAAGAACTGTGGTTTGACTGAATCTTTATAGCTTACTAAAAGTGAATAATCTCACAAAAAATGAGAAATATTTGGTATATGGCCTACGTGATATATTTGTCTAATAAAATGCTATGTTTTTTTTTGAAACAATAAAAACTAGTGACTCTACCACATCCATCAGTTTATTAGGTGGAAACTGAGTTTGTTTTTAGTAATAAATGCATTTAAAATTTTTCATCTGACTTCATGTTCTTAAGCTATTAATTATCGCTAAATGACTATGTAAACAGAAGACGTTAGTGGTAAACAATGATGTTGAGAAGTCTTTTATTTCCCTTTGTGTAAGCGTAGACAACACTTGTTGATTCAACTACACGATTTAAAAGAAAAATCAACCACTGTATAGATTCCACCTGCAGGAGAAAAGAAATGCACTCTGTGAAAGGATATTGTGGTTTTCTTGGATGTGTTCAGAGTAAACAGTAGCTCAAGTCATTCTTATCTCACTCTGTACTTACTATCCACTCATTTTTAAACATGCAGCCATGGTGGCACAGTGGTTAAGGGCTCGGCTGCTAACCAAAATGTCGGTAGTTTAAATCCACCTACCACTCCTTGGAAACCCTGTGGGGCAGTTCTACTCTGTCCTATAGGGTCACTTTGAGTTAGAACTGACTCAACAACAATGGGTTTAATCTTTAATGTAAAAGGGGAAAAAATTTTGAGTATCAATGTGCAGCAAGAAACCGCACTGATAATGAGGTTGTTAGTCCAGTCGGTGCTGCCCAACTAAATTTCTCTCCAGAGCCCAAACAGTCCAAAACAGGAACACAAAAGCATGTTATATTCCCCTAGAAGTACTGACCACACAATTCTTTTTAATTAACGTCCATGTCAGATTTGACTAGACCAAATAGTCCTGGGGAAAAAAAAAAAAAAGGCAGCTCAGAAAAGCAGCTCTCTGCATAACATTGATACAGAATGGACAGATGGGAATAAATTAAAATAGTGGTAAAAACCAGAAAGAAGAGACTTTTTAAAAATTCTGAACACAAGACAGAGAGAAGAGCACAAAGAGAACAATGAAAAGTATAAGAAGGACACAAAAAAGAAAATGAAAATTAATGCACCACTTAAAAACTTCTTAAGGAACCACAACTGTTACAGTTTAAGAAACCAAATCTCAGCAATACAGAAATCTGACACATCACATCACCTGGCCCAGTGTACCTCAAAGTGTGGTCTGGAGGCCCACTAGGGACGAGATCCTCTTAGGGGGACTGTGAGGTCAGAACTATTTTTCTAATAATACTGCCTTTTACATTATGTTGACATTTGCACTGACGGTGCAAAAGCAATGCTGGGTAAACCGCTGGCACCTCAGCAGAAATCAAAACAGTGGCACCGAACTGTCCTAGTGGTCACTGTATTCTCCACTGCCACAGGCACACACACAGGATCATTAAAAAAAAAAAAAGCCAATTTCACGTAAAACAACTCCTTAATGAAGTAGTAAAAATTATACATATCTTTCTAACATTATGTGCTATGGAATGGGGGTACACACAAAGACTACCGTTAAATATCAAAGCACGACAGCTGTCTCAAGGAAAAGCACTTGCACTATATTGAGCTTCAAGCTCAACCAGCCACTTGTTTTTATGGAACACCATATGGCTAGAAAGAATGGCTAGCAAACCTTGGTTTTACATACATCAGTATCTGGGCAGACACTTTCTCAAAAATGAACAAAAGTGAGTTTGTCACTTCAAGGAAAGTAACTGATAGTATTTGTTGTCAATGAGAAAATTTGAGTTTTTACCCAGAAGTTGGGATTGTAGAAAACACGTATCTGCCATGAAAGCTTGTCCTAAGTACTTAAAAAACTTACAAATCTATGTAAACAAAAACTTTTTGAGGCCCTGAAGACAATTTTTATGTATACAAATGGGAACTGAGATTAAAACAGTCTGAGAACTGTGGACTGAGTCTAAACACTTGATGCTTGAATTCTGAACTGTGTATCTTACAAGATATATGGGTTTGGATTACATGCAATACTCTAGTGCAAGGAAGCTCTCTTCTTCCATGGATACACTGCTCTAATGTTACAACTTTAAGAGTCAAAACAGTTCTTCTTTCTAAGAAGTTAAAATATGTCTATAAATGGAATACATACTGTTAGTAGTTACCCAACAGCAATCAGCACCTCCTTATTCCAGGATACTTCCACCAGTGAAGCTAGAAAGCCATGTATTTGTTTTCCCAGCATTACATGCAGTAACAGGTGGTCATGACACCCAATATGATCAATGAGAAATAAGGGGAAAACTGCCAAGGGGCTTCTGTGAAAGCTTCTCCTTTCAGGAAGAAGCCAGAGAAGACAACTCCCCAGAGCTACCTTTTCCGGGTTTCTTCCTGTCTTGAATGGGAATGTCAAGCCTTGAGCTAATCAGCTATTTCTTCCTGTCTTGAATGGGAATGTCAAGCCTTGAGCTAATCAGCTATCCTGTGACTAGAAGGGAACAAACAAAAAAGATAAGAACATGGATAGCTAAGGAGTGTGAAAGAAAACAATAGAAAAGCTAGGGACCTGATGACATAATTAGGTAGTGGGAGAGCCCTGGAACTCCCAATCTGAAGACTTCTAGCTAAATAAAAAACAAATGTCTTTTTGGTTTCATCCACTGCTAGGCAGACGCATTCCTAACAAATATAACAATTAACTTCCTCATTTGGTCTTAGTTCTGCCTCTACACGCACATTCCATCCAGAAACACTAAGAAACATCATGAAGTCTTCTTTCCTATACAAAGACAAATGCTCCTTCTTCAGAAATGATTGATAATATAGAATTCAATATTCTCCATTCCCTAACCTTTAGAGCAGAAATAATGGCCAAGATCTAGTAGTACCAACTATTTACAAGATATCCAAACACATGAGGAAACCTAAATAGGCATTCAGTAAGTAGACTGAGATGCTATACATCATCACTGGTTTACCACAGTCTTTACCTTCCATAAACAAAATGGTGTTTTCAATGGCAGGTATCATCCGCTACTTCTCTGAAGTCCTTTTAAGAAAATATGAAGGTTGTACACCCAAATTCATATAAGCACTAAAATGACTGAAGAGTGATAAATGAAGAAGAACTGAAATCTGAAGACATGCCCTACTTCAAAGGGAAATCTCATATTTAGGGCCACCAAATTATTGCTACATTGGAATGAGGGCCTGGAATTGCCAGCTCTTTCAAATTTTGGTGAGAAGTTACAAATCTAGTCTACATGTCAAAGCTCCAATACTTGTTTAAATGTTGCCAACAGAATAAACAAACAAAAACAACAAACAGACCTAGGCCGAAAAAGAACATATTTAGGCTTGATCTCCTCTGATAGCATGTCCTCTCTTGTGTAATACTTAAAAACAAACGGCTCCAAAAAAATCAGAAACTTTAAGGGTAAATTTCGTAGGTATTGCAAAAATTCTCATCCCAGATCTTACCACCAGTGTCAAATGTGGATAAAAGGGCTCCACCATTAATCTACTCACCTCCAGGAGCAGAAGGGTTTCCTGTTCAGTCCATTCTCTTCCAGCACTAGCACCTTTACTCTAAAGAAACAAGATCAGAAATTACTTACTTAGCCTTAAAAGGTTGAAGATAAGGCTTAGTCAGATTCTTTTCTAAGCTCAGCAGATCATTTTAGGAAAACCACAAAGTTAAGCCCCTGAGTAACAGAAATGAAATACTTAAGGAACTTAAACTTCCAAGAGAAAGGCTGGTTTAGTGTAAAGATCAAGGACTCATGAACTAAATGAATATATTCCTTCTAGTATTTTAATACTAGATAACGTCTTTTATAAGCTACAAAGGCATCATGTTCAAATGCTTACCATAAATAAGCTGTAATATTACAAACATATTAAAATTTTGTTATAATTTAAGAGGAAAGCTTTTTCCAAAATTCAAGAACAAAATATACCACCATTTAAAGTACTCTGACGGGCAACACCTGCCCAAAGGCAAAGATAAGAAGGCAGGAAGGGACAGGAAAACTGGATGAAAGGACACTGACAACCCAGGGTGGAAAGGGAAAGGGTGAGTGTGCTGACACATTGTGGGGATTATAGCCAATGTCACAAAACAATATGTGTATAAAATTTTTGAATGAAAATGAATGTGTGCTTTGAACTTTCACCTTAAACACAATTTAAATAAAGTACTCTGATGGGTACTTGCTTCCAACTGCAACAAGTCCATATTTTGTCATTTCTTAGCACTTCTTGATTAAAACAATCCCCGCATCTTAGACATCCCTGGGTGGCAAAAATGCTTAAGTGCTGAGCTGCTAACTGAAAGGCTGGTTGTTTGAGTCTACCTAGAGGTGACTCGAAAGAAAGGCCTGGTGATCTACTTCCAATAAATCAGCCTTTGAAAACCGTTCGGAGCACAGTTTCTACTCTGACACACATGGAGTCATTACAAGTCAGAACTGAATGGAAGGCAACTGGTTTGGGTTTTGTTGTATCTTACCACTAGAGTCCACATCTTGATTACAGATGCAAGTGATTTTCATTCCAAATCACCTTTTCTGCGAGCGTCTTGTATAGCTCACAATTCATACAAACATGGGAGGAGTATGACAGTTAAGACTGTTTGTGTTGTGTTAAAACTACAATTATCAACTGATCCGTACTTCTTGATTTACAAATCTTGTTCCATTCAGAGATTTGCAGAGGATTCGATGTGTGGTATGCTTGTTATTATTATTTAGCTGTAGATGCTATTAATTCAAAATACATAGCTGTCCCCCGGTATCCACAGGGAATTGGTACCAGGAGCGCCTACGGATACCGAAATCCATGGATGCTCAAGTCCCTTTATAAAATAGCGTTTAATATTTCCATAACCTACCTACATCCTCCTGTATACTTTAAATCATCTCTAGATTAATAATACCCGTCATCGTCATTGTTAGGTGCTGTTGAGTCACTTCCAACTCAGTGATCCTGTGTACAACAGAACAAAACACTGCCTGTCCTGCGCATCCTCACAATTGTTATGCTTGAGCCCACTGCTGTAGCCACTGTGTCAATCCATCTCGTTGAGGGTCTTCCTCTTTCTCAATGACCCTGTACTTCAGCAAGCATGATGTCCTTCTCCAGGGACTGATCCCTCCCGACAATATGTACGAACTATGTGAGATGTAGCCTTGCCATCCTTTCCTAAGGAGCACTCTGGCTGTACTTCTTCCAAGACAGATTTGTTTGTTCTTTTGGCAGCCCATGGCATATTCAATATTCTTTGCCAACACCACAATTCAAAGTCATCAATTCTTCGATCTTCCTTATTCATCGTCCAGCTTTTGCATGCATGTGAGGCTATGGAAAACACCATGGCTTGGGTCAGGGGAACCTCAGTCTTCAAGCTCACATCTTTGCTTTTTAACACTTTAAAGAGGTCTTTTGCAGTAGATTTGCCCAACACAATGCATCTTTCGATTTCCTGACTGCTGCTTCCGTGGGCGTTGACTGTGGATCCAACTGAAATGAAATCCTTGATAATGTCAATCTTTTCTCCATTTATCATGATGTTGCTTATTGGTCCAGTTGTGAGGATTTCTGTTTTATAAATAGGTGTTATACTGTATTGTTTAAGGAATAATGACAAGACGTGAGGTGACAATGCTCAAAAGAGTGCTGGAGAGAGACTGAGGATTTTTGAGATGGTGAGAGGCTACAACAGGGTATGCCTACACATCATTTCACTTGCATGGATTCAGCGTAGTGCTTGGCGTGCAGCAAATTCAAGTTTTGCTTTTTGGAATTTTCTTTTTCATCCAAATATTTTTGATCTGCGGTTGGTGGAATCCACGGATGCAAAACTTCTAAATACAGAAGGCCAACTGTATGCTGTCCATTGAGACTGGAGGAATCCCTGAGACTATTGCCCTGAGATACTTTTTAAACCTTAAAGGGAAACTATCCCTTGAAGTCATCTTTAAATAGCAGTTTAGCTCAAAAAGTAAAGACTGTCACCCTTGAGTACTGTACTCTTTTAACAATTTATCTATATGATATATATTCACCAAATAGACAACAGTTACTCTAAAGCACAGATGAGTAGTTTGGGGGGCAGTGAGACTAAGTTCATGGGACTGAAACAACTAGAGTGGAAACAATGAGAATGCTGACTCAATGTGAAGAATGTAACCAATGTCATCAAACATAAGTGTGTAGAAACGGATGAATGGGAGCATGTTCTGCTGTGTATACTTTCACCAAAAATAGAACAACATATTAAAAAACAACAGCAGCAAAAAAGAAGCCCCAGAACATGTCCTACCATAATAGCCCTTTCCACACAAACTTTATTTTGGGAGACAACAATTTAATACATGAAGAAAAAGCTTTTACACTCCATCATTTCCTTGTTTGTGCCATTAAAATTTCTCAATTTAGATGACTCAAATCTCTCTACACATATGCTACACACTGCAAGTAAAAAATTATGATTTGTCAGGTCTCTGTGGCATTTAATTCTGAAATGTTTGTTCATTTTCAACAAATGTATTAAAAAAATTAGTCATTTAACTAGGGAATAAAAAGAGGAACCTAAGCATTGCAGAGTTAGCCCTAAAGCATGATTTTATGAGAATGAGAGGATACATGCAGCTCTAACTCATAATATACTGCTCTAATCTCTTGACAATTACTTTAAGACAACCACAGGTTCTTGTTTAATGAACCAATATCAAAGGTGAATAACAGATTTGGAGTCTCAAGAAGAAAATTCAACAGCATTTCATCTAAACTTTGAAGAAGCCAAATCCAAATATAGGGAAGACTGGTGCAGCCCTGCACAAAGACATAGGTGGCATTTATTAGACAGATCGTCAGCAGCCATTTCCCCACTTCTGAGCCACAAAGTGTGGGAAGGATTTTCTCCATTCGCCCTGGCTTAAGTCAGTTTTCATCTCTTGATAACAACTAGCTCAGGGAAGGTAGTATCATTTTTTTCTTTTCAAAAAACTCTCTCTTTATTTCACTGATTTTCTCTGTTGTTTTTCACTGAATCTGTGCTTTTCTTTATTCTTCCTTCTGCTTATTTTGAGTCCAGTTTTTCCTTTTAACAGCTTACTGAAGTGGAAGCTAAGATCTTTGACTTAAGAACATTTTTCATTTCTAATAATCTGATGCTATCAATTTTCATCAAAGAACGGGTTTACCAGTGCCCTACCAATATTGATATGCTGTGCTTTCATTTTCTTTCAATTCAAAATATGTTCTATTTGAATTCAAAGTATGTTCTAATTGTACCTGCTGCTTATTCTTCTTTGAACCCTGGATTATTCAGAAGTTCAATTTCCAAGTATCTGTGGTTTTTCCAGTTACATTCCTATTACTGGTTTGTAGTTTAATTTTTTTATGATCAGGAGCATGCTCTGTATGATTTCAATCTTCTACTGAGACTCAAAAATTATGGCTCAGAATTGGTTCTATTTTTGGCTATTCCCTGTGAACTTGAAAAGAATATGTTCTCTGCTATTTCACGTGGACTCTTCTAAAAACCCCAAATAGGTCTTGATGGTAGACAGTGTTGTTCCAAGTCTTTTACAACCTTATTAATTTTATACTTGTTCTATACAATACTGAGAAAAGACAGTTAAAATCTCCAATTGTAACTGTGAGTTTGTCTATTTCTCCTCTAAGTTCCAGCAGTTTTTGCTTTATGTGTTTTGAAGCTCTTTAATTAGGTACATACACATTCTTATGTCTTCTTGATTAATTAGCCCCTTTATCTTTATGGTGTGCCTCTTTTTTATTCTAGTAAAATAACTTGTTTAGATGTCTACATTTGTCAATATTATTAACAGTGACTCTGGCTTTCTTTTGATTATTTGCATGGTATAACTTTTGCCATTCTTTTACTTTTAAGCTATGTGTGTCTTTATACTAATATTTAAAGTAGGTTCTTTGGAGACATCATATACTTGTCTTTGTCCAATTTGACAATTTCTGCTGCTTAAATGAAGTATTTAGACCATTTATATTTAATGCTATAATCACTACAGTCAGCCATAAGTCTACTATTTTGCTGTTAGTTTCCCATTTTTCCAATCTTTTCAGTTTCTTGTTTCCACCATTTCGTCCTTCCTTTCCTTCTCTTCTTCCTGTTCCATGTTTCCCCTTTGCCTTCCCTCTCTTAAAAACAAAAAAAAATAAAACCATTCTATTCTATCATATTATTGGCTTATTAGTTATACCTTTTTATAAATAGTTGCTCTAAGATTTACAATACTCATCTCTAACTTGTCACAGTTAATCTTTAAATAATACTTTAGAATTTCACCTTAGTTTAAGAACCTTAACTATACTTCCATTTCCACCTCCTATTCTTTGAGCTATTTCTTGTCTTTAACACCTAGATGCTCTAAACTGAAAAATACACTGTTATCATTTTTGCTTTAAATAGTTCATTATCCTTTGAGGGACTAAAAATTGGGAAAAATGTCTTTTATACTGACCCACATGTGGGCCCTTTCTGGCACTCTTTATTTTTCTGTGTAGCTCCAGTCCCTTCTTATTATGCTTTGTCAAATTATTACAGTCTACCCTGAATTAGTATTTTATAACTTTCTAAATAATGCCAGAACCTGGTAACAGTTTAACTCAATTTAACCTCAATCGTCTTTGTGCTGTTTGTCATGTCCACGTTATGTTGCTGTTAAGTGCTGTTGAGTCGGTTCCAACTCATAGCAACCCTACGTATGACAGAACGAAACACCACCCAGTCCTGTGTGTCATGCTCACAATCGTTGCTATGCTTGAACCCACTGTTGCAGCCACTGTGTCAATGCATCTTGTTAAGCGCCTTCCTCTTTTTCACTGATTCTCTGCTTAACCAAGCATGAGATCCTTCCCCAGGGACTGGTTCCTCCTGATAACATGTCCAAAGCAGGTGAGACGAAGTTTCGCCATCTTCCCTTCTAAGGGGCACTCTGGCTGTACTTCTTCCAAGACAGACTTGTTTGTTCTTCTGACAGTCCATGGCATATTCAATATTCTTCCCCAACACTATAATTCAAAGGTGTCAACTCTTCTTTCATCTTTCTTATTCACTGCCCAGCGTTCGTGTGCATATGAGGCGACTGCAAATACTATGGCTTGGGTCAGGCGCACCTTAGTCCTAAAAGTGACATCTTTGCTTTTCCTTATTTTGAGTGTCTTCCAACCTGAAGGGCTCATCTTCCAGTACTATATGAGACAATGTTCCGCAGCTATTCGTAAGGTTGTTACTGGTCAATTTTTTCAGAAGTATACCACTAGGTCCTTCTTTCTAGTCTGTCTTATTCTGAAAGCTCAACTGAAACCTGTCCACCATGTGTGATTCTGCTGGTATTTGAGATACCGGTGGCATAGCTTCCAGCATCACAGCAACAAGCAAATCACCACAGTATGACAAACTGATAGACACATGGGGTCTATGTGTTAAAACCCTCCCCCAATGATTATTTTTATTCAGTCAACATTCCTTTTTATTTAACCAAATATTTACCCTTTTCTGTCTTCTTAATTCCTACCTGTAGACACATGCTTCCATTTAGAATAATCTCTCTTTATTCTTTACTTTTCTTATACTGTATGCTAGTGATAAATTCTCTCATCTTTTGTTTAAAAGATGATTTTTTTTTGTTGTTAGAAGGTGTACCTTTACTGCACCTTCAATTTTGAAAGGTTTTCCATAGGATATAGAATTCCAGTGTTGACGGTTTTTCTTTCAGCACTTAAAAATGTTATTATATTATCCTCTAGCTTCTATCACTTCTGTTGAAAAGTCAGCCATCAGTGTTACTACTGTTCCTTTCGATTAATGTATCCTCCCTCCCCCACCAACCCGCCCATTCCCTTTTGGCTGCTTTTAGCAGTTTAAGCATAATGTGCCTGGGTGTTATTTTCTCTGTATCTAAATTTGGATCTTCTCAGCCTCTTATTTTGCAAAGCCACCGGCTGCTCCTTGGAAACCCTATGGGGCAGTTTTACTCTGTCCTATCCGGTCACAATGAGTTGGAATTGACTCAACAGCAACAGGTTTGGTGTTTTTGGTTTTCATGTGTCTCTTAAACTCTGTTCTCTTTGTCTCCTCCCTTACCTACAATTTCTTTTTCTCTTGGTGTTTCAGTTTCAATATATCTACTAACCTTTCTTTGAGTTCACTAATCCTCTGTTCTCCTGTGTTCAGTCTGCTGTTAAGACCACCCAATGAGTTAATTTCAGATATTACTTCAGTTCTAGAGTATTTGAGTCTTTTATACATTCCAATTAACTCTCTGTTGAAATTCTCCATCTTTTCCTCTATTTTCTTTAATATGTTAATCAGTTATTTTAAATTACCTAGCTGCTAACCATACTGAAAAAAAAAGGTAAGGTAAGTGATTTTTATTTTATAAAATGCTATCAGAATTGAGAAAGAAGCTCTTCTCCTTCCACTATATAAAATAAATTGTTTCTTATGGAAATTGATGTATAGAGCCAAAAAGTAACTTGCTGAATTGTAGTCCATGTGGGGCTAGGAAAAAATTCTTACCTTTGCTAAGGTTTTCTTAGAGTAAATGTCAGTACGAAGACCAAAGTTCTGCAAATCAATTGGTTTTTCCTTGTTCTTTTCAGGAAAATTTAACATCTGCTGAGCAGCAGGGACCTGTGAGTCAGATAAATAAATGGCTGTATTAACCTCCACAAAGTCAAGGGGATAGAAGTTTTAAAAAATTATTTAATATAGGCACTTAAAGCACTCCTGCTTTTATACAAAAAAATAAATACTCACACCTCCATGTCACACTTCTAATACAAATTCAACGTACAAGAAACATTCTTGGTGCCTCACTAAGTCACAGAGGAGACAGACAACAAATTTTCTTTAATATATACTCTTCTATTCCTCAATGAGGGCAATTTATAGCTTAGATTTGAGTTATCATTCTAATTTAATGCTCTCTAATATAATTTTTATATCTGTTTGATATAATAATCTTTTCAGGAATGTATATATGGACATCCTCTTTCCAAATACCAGGTTAAGTTATAAAATTTTTTAATTTCCATTTACAGGATGTAGGCTGAAGGAAAGGAAGTACACATGAGTGTTTTTGTGGAATCTGCTTGCAATTAATGCCTTGTCATGATAGAAAGATAAAGTATGAAAGTAAATTTATAATTTGGTAGGCTAAGGCACAGAATCCTGGATAGGTGGAGGACATTACTTTAACCAGTAAATATTCTTACGGATACAAACATTTACTGCAGATGAGAAAAACAAAAGAATCAGCTAAGAAATAGCGCTGTCTACTGCATTACAATAATAATTATTCCTGAGGAGGAATGCTATAATTGAAGCAATAACATACCTGAGGTGATCGAAGGTGAAGCGGCACAAGCCCAGAGGGGGTATCAGCTAATACGTTGAAATGAGGAGTAGGAGGAGGTCCCATTGCCATGGGTCGACTTTCAGGATCCACTTGGTAATTAACGAGCCCCCATTGCTCTAAAAAGGCATGAACCCTAAGGAATAAAGTTTTGAAAGTTAAAATCTAAAGATTATCTCATGTCCTCCACAATCATCACCACATTACATTAAAAAAACAAAAACAAAGGTAAGCATACTCCCTGTAGACGGTAAACTACCATAAAGTACCTGACAATTTTCGTTTTATTGTATGAGGGGCATATTCTACAAATTCAACATAATGTTCCCAGTACAGCACCTCAAAACCCTGTAATAAAGCCTAATAGTTTCAATCACAGAAATGAAAGCACAAAAGCTCATTTACATCCATGGTGGTAGAACCCACAAATGAACCACATTTGCAGAAGGAGATCCACATTTTGGTTTTTTCTTTAGACAAATCTAGGGCACAGAGCTCATCTACCCCGTCTCAACCCACCCTTTATCCTTGGTCATTTTATAAGGTGGCTATAAAATAAAAGATGTAAACAGAAAAATCTAAAAGAGAGGAGAAAGTGCTAAGGGATTCAAAATATTCAACCCCTGAAGGAAAGACATAAGATTTAGGTGTCTGATTAAAGTGGATGCTTTCTTGATTAATAAATCAAACATGAGATTGCAATGCATCAGTAACTACCTGCAGTGAAATGTCTAAGAAATGAGACACTTTACCTCATCACAGCACATACATCTCCAGTCAAGTTCCTCCGACAAGCAGTGCTGGTTAAATACTCTTGGGGATTCAGACGATAGGTATCAATCATAAAATTTCGATATGCCAGGTATCTAAAAGGCAATGAATGGCAAAATTCATTAAGTAGACATAATATCCTTTCAGAAACAATAATTCATAGAGCCAAATGTCTTCAGATTCTTCAAAACCAAATGCAACAAAAAATTAAGACAACAATCCAACAAAGAGCAGTGATATTGTACCGCATATTTATAAGCATGAGCAAAACTCAGGGTAAAAACCTAAATGTGGAAAAAAAAAACCTGTTTACTAAAGTTTTACAACAACAAGTAAAATAAGAGTAATCTGATGAAGTTTAATGTGAAATAATATAAGCAAAAACTTGATCGCAGAAGATCAGTCCTTAGTTGCCTGCAGAATTTGCAACTAACACATACTTAGCCTGTCTCCATAACTATCACGTATGTAATATTTATTGTGTGCCAGGCACTCTTCTAAGCACTTCCCATGAAGTAGTTCATTTAATCCTCAGAAATTCCCCCTATAAGGTACCTATAAGGTAGGGTATATTATTATTCCATTTACACATGAGGAGAATGAAGCACAGTGGTTAAAGATTTTGCCAAGACCACAGGCAGCTCTGGAATCCATACTCTCAACCTCTGCTCCATCTCATTTCTATACTCTTCCAAGAGACACACATGATTTGGCTCTGATGATGGCTGTACACCTACTGGCTGGCAGCTTTTTCAAGAGGCTCCCAGGTGGGCAACGAGTAGAACTCATGAAGCTGAACTCATCCATAAAACAAGAACGTATAAAAAAGTAGATAAAATGTGAGACTGAGTTACAGGAGATTCCACAATGTACCCAAGCATTTCTGCCACAAAATACTTAAAACAAGAATGTTAAGGAGCTTGAAACCTAGGAACAGTTCTTGGCACACAAGTTAAACATAAATTTGGCAGTTTAAGATCAGCTCCGTTAGAGTAGAAAAAGTACACTGCTCATAAAGGCCCATGTATAAGCACAGGTACATAAAGAAGACAGAAAGGTATGTTTACAAAGTAAAATGACCTAAAACGCTACATCGTGTTTTTAAACAGAAGACTGTGACAGAACTATAAGTATTTCCAAATGTTTCCAATGGGCAAATCGGCTGGAAGAACACATCAGTGTCTGAACAGGTGGAAAAAACATCAGGGCTTCTTATGCCAAATCTCTGATTCCGGTTTTAAATGACTCATAGCTTTGTTATGGGAAGGCTGGATTTATCTTTGACATTTGAACTTAGCATCTCAAGCTACGAGAGACAAACTACCACCAGAAAATATTATTCAATTACCTGCTTTATGCTATGTGTTTTATGTGGACAATTACAGAAGTTAGCCTTTGCCTAACACTTTAAACAAGAGACATCTATTTATGCAGTCACAGATCTATAACAAACAGTAGATTAATACTATGAAGATAATATTTGAAAAGGTCTTTATAGTACGATAGATGTGGATTCATTTTAGAGGCAATGGTTTCTAGAAGTGTATATTCACAGTGTATATTAACAGGGTCATCAGGGAGAAGAGCCTTGGCAAAAATACTTCCTAGCAAACTTTCTCCTTCCAAATAATGTTTTTTTTTTATTTCCAATGCAAGCAAAACAATGCATTCTGCAGTTAAGATCGATTTATACACAGCTATGTCATCATATCTAGTCATTAACCAGGATGACAAGATAAAGATTACATCTTCTCCTGGATTTTCATACATAAAATTATACAATCCATAACACATATACACAGAAGAGTTGGAAGGACTTAGGAGAAACCTGAACTCATTTTAGTGTATACCCATTACTGAATTCAATTTTAATTGCAATAGCTAACATGCATGCAGTTCAAGGTTCGTGAAGAAGAAAACAGAAGCAATTTCCCTTAAAGCAAGGGAGGCTGTGCAGCTGAGATATGAACACTGTTCTGAATAAAATAAGATACTGTAAATTTTCAAGAACTGGTAACAGTTAACTCAAAAGTGCACTTAAGGGCCCCCACCACACTCACACCCACACCATTTTTCTGAACACTGGTCTCACTAAAGTATGTAATGGTATTACAATTACATCTTTACAGTTCACTCACATTTCTGGAGTCTTGGATTTGTTTTTTCCATTGAAAAACTCAGGAAGAGCCCGCCGTTCAATCACATGAATACTGACAGAAAAAAAGAGGATGGGCAGTCTTCATGAAAAAGAGTATCTTAAGATTTGAACTGAGCTTCTTTAATTTTCAAAGTAAAACTCATAAATCAAAAAACTAAACACTGTCAAAACTAATTGGCTTGCACAAATTCCTATGTATTAACAGCCTATAATGAAAGTTAAAGGAACTGAGCTTTCCTTTTCACACCCCCAGTAGTTATCAGAAGTTACCTAGCCCCATAACAAAATTGTATTACTTTACTGTCATACTGCTCATGACAAGATGATGAGCCACAGGATATGAAGAGTTCTTTGGATCTTGGCTGACAAAAATCAAAATAGGACGGCATGGCAACAAACTGATGAAATAAAGAATAACCAGCCAAAAGACAACAGAATTTACAATAATCAGTTTCTCAGGATCGTACCATCAACGTGCCTTTCACCAGCCCTTACTTTGTAGTAAAATTTTTACAAGTGATCTCCTGCTTTTATTAAGAT
Source organism: Dugong dugon (assembly GCA_030035585.1). Lineage (NCBI taxonomy): Eukaryota > Metazoa > Chordata > Mammalia > Sirenia > Dugongidae > Dugong > Dugong dugon. Next base: position 19,695,434 of record CM057481.1, on the reverse strand, counting down.
TATATTGCTCATTTTGAACATTTAGGAAAAAACAATAGTAATTCTGTAAAATGTTATTAATCGTAAGATACATATTATATATTTGTTAGATTATTTTTTTAGAATATATTTTATTCTAGATCCATTTTTTAAAATCATATCTATCCTTAAAGAATGATAATGCATAATCACTGAGAGCAGGCAAAGATCCAAGAAAGAACCCTAAAATTTTAAGTAATGGCAATGTTACTAGAGTAAGTATACAAGCCTTCAATAAAATTACTTTAGAGAAGCTAACATTTACTTGGAGGGGTTAAATTCTGGTACAGACATTTAAAACTCAAAAACAGGCAAAAATCAGCTAACTGGGAAAGAGACCTCTTAAACAACTGACAAATAAGATACCTAGGACTCCAGCTATTCACAACCATGCTCCTCAGGTGCGACAGGGGTTGCTGTACAGCAGAGGGAGGATATCGAGGAGATGTGTTCTCTTGAACTCTTTCTCCATATCACACTTTAAATCTGAAAGGTATCCTAATGCTAAAATGTTTCCCATTAAAAAGTGGCTATTTATGAGTAGTGAGATCTATTTTTTCTATATATATTTCTTTAATGCTTTAAAATCATATAATGAACATCAATTTTCTTAACTATTAAACACTCAAGCATTCTGTCTGAATTATAACTGATACAAAATGAGTTACATTCAAGCATATAAAAATTTACAACCCTAAGTTACTACACAATCTAGTTTCCAACCCTAGATTGTTTTGAAGAACATATCCAAAAATAAAAATCACTGAGAATCACCCTTTTTTTCACTGCAACAGTGGTTACTGATGTACGGACTTGGGCAGAAAGGCAGAACGTGCTATCAAGGAAAGTTTTCCCACTCCTAAGTACTGTGTTTACACATGGGAATGGACCACTCACCAGTTATAATCAAACCATGATGCATAGCTGGGAATAATAATGTGATTGGTCTGCTCTGTTACGTTATCTTCACCAGGGTCAACTGACCGACTCTGATCCCCTTTACTAGGATCTTCATCTTCCTATAGAAAAGAAGCTGAAGTTCAGAGAAAGAGAACTACAGAGATACATAATAGCTCTGATGTTTATCTCATTTGCAGAGGTTTTGCAAATGCATCCCAAGTGTCCCCGAAATGTCCTTTACAGATTTCTCTACCGAGTCCAGAACGTGATCAAGGACTGCACACTGCAGATGTTTTCTGTGTCTCTTTAGTTTCCTTCAATCCTTGCCACCTTTTGGGAGGGGGGGCATTTATGATGTCGTAATTTTTGAAGAATTTAGACAAGCTGTCTTCTAGAATATCCAACAATCTATTTCTCTGATTAATACTTCATAATTAACATCAGGTTAAATATAAGTTTATCGACATTCAGATGCTTTTCAATTCTGTACAGTTAAATCTAACAACTTTTAATCTGTAATGTTTTTACTGTTTTTAATCGTATGAAATTGCTATCTATTAAGGAATCAGGCAAATTTTATATTATTGATTATAATTGTTCGATAGTTTATTTTCTACCTTTTACCTAACTCAAACTCAATTTCCTGTGCTGTTAGTTGAGGTGAGGATATATTTCTTCTGCTTAGAAACTTAAGACAATGGTTTCCTTTCCTTAAGATTGATGAATATATAAAAAATTTAAAGAATGAAGGCACCAAGGACCTCTACTTGTTACTAAAATGATGTTGAAAACAAATGTGGTAATACTGATAACAAAAACAACAAATTTTATTTTTCAAATCAGAGAAACTACCAAAAAGTATGTTCAATATTAATATATTTTTGTTTGGTTTTGTCAATGTATTTCTATTTTTTGGGGGGGGGGGGGGTTCTCCATCTCATTCTTTTATTGCTTTATTCGGACATCGTTCCTTTCAACAAATATTCATAAGCATTTTCTCTGTGTCATATACAAGGTTCCTGCATTGTTGCAGTCTGGGTGGACTCTCTCTTCTTAAATCACAAAAAATTAGGAGAAAATACAGTCACTCTTCATTTGTCACAGAGCCTGTGGTACTGTCTTTTGTACATTTATTTCTTCTCTAGTAAGGGTTATCTTGTGGTAGTTAAGCAGGGATGCTCCAGATCCAGATAGCCTGGGTTCAGATCACAGCTCTAGCATTAACTAGATCTTCAATCTTAGACAAATTACTTTAAACTTTCCCTGCATCCATTCGTCATCTGTAAAATGGGAAGAACAACAGTGCCTGTCTTATAGTTTGAGTAACACTGGTAGCACAGTGGTTAAAGTGCTCAGCTGTTAATCGAAAGTTAGGTGATTCAAACCCACCAGCTGTTCCACAGGAGAAAGATGTGGCAGTCTGCTTCCACAAAGATTTACAGCCTTGGAAACCCTGCGGGGCAGTTCTGTCCTATAAGGTCGCTGTTAAGTTGAAATCGACCCTATGGCAATGCATCTTGGTTTTGTAATTTGTTGTAAGGTTTAGTGATTTAATAGATGTGAATCACTCAGAATGTTATCCAGAGTTATCTTTAAGCATAGTAAGGATAATCTACTATTAATTCTATGCTTTGCCTTCTACCACTTTAGAAGCAAACTGGTAGACAATGGTAGCAGATGGCTATGAGCATGCTTTTTGGGAGCCAGATGTCCCACATTTTAACTTTAATACCACAATTCAATAGCTTTGTCAACTGCTATCTACAAAATATTAATAATGTTATCTTTCCTCTTAAGCAGATAAGGAAACTGAAGCTCAAAGTAGTTAAATAACTCACATAGAACACAGAGAGCTCTTCTTTTCAGATGCTGGGACCCTGTTTAATTTTATGTGTGTCACCATATAACAATAAAAAAGTCACTAATTCTAGGTTCTAGAATTAGTTCTATTGCTAGAATTTTTGTCAATCCATTTCTGAGGTATAGTTTTCACAAATTCAATTAGGACAGAAGATTTCCTTTATTCAGGAAAACGGGGGGCGGGGGCTGGCACTGCAATTAACGAAGGTAAACTGCCTTAAGTTTTAGTTATCACAATGGGGAAACAACCAGCAAAATGACTGTGGGAGAGGGTGCAGAGTCAAATACTTCTAACCCTTTGAAGTTCAATTACATAACAGACTTGCTCGTGGCTTCAAAACTCCTCCTGCCCTTAAGTGTAAAAAAAAATCTTAGATGTAAATTCTATTGACTTTTTATTTTGGTCTCTTTTACGACCACACAATACTATTTACTCTAAAGATGTCATTTTACAAATGAAATGTTCTTTTATGTCTATAAAGAGCTCCTTGACTAAAGAAGCATGACTTTTAAAGAAACAAAATCATAAGAACAATTCAGTTAAGAACTATATGTCTGACAGTTTATTGAAATATTTTTGTTGGAAATCCTGTCATAAATATGCTCATTTCTTTAATGTATGAAAAATGTTAACTTAAAGCATATCTTTAACTTAATGTTAAAAAAAAAAAACAAAAAAAACAGAATTGACCATTTTCACCAAATAAGGAAGTTATTTTAAGAACACATTAGGGATTATTTATACTTAGCAACTGTCAAAAATGACAGCCTGAAGGATAAAATGGGACATTTATTAAAAATAGAAGTAAAATCCTGCCTTGAAAAACACGTGCCAAGAGCATAATTATTGGTGTCTCTATAGGAGAACTGTGAAAAAGGAAGTGGCTGACTGTAAGACTCCAGAAAGGGAAAAGGCATGCTGTGAATGCTACATAGGCTGTCAATTAAGGCTGTACAATAGAAATGGAGTGGGAACATCAAGGCAAGGCATTATGCCAGCTCTTCTGCACTGCTGGCACACACCTGGAACGCTGTGGTCAGTTCTGATTACTACTTAGCAGCTAAGGGAGAAACCATAAATAAGGCACATGATAAACACTGCCTAGTCGATGGAGAATGTCCTCTCGATAAAATTTGGTGAGCCAAGGAAGACTACTATCGTGGAAGAGTGTTAAAAAGGAAATTCAAAAACTGGGGCCTCAAAACAGAAGATGTCTAAAGACACTTCCGATTCAGTCTTGCCACTACTTAAAACACAAGACACACAGCGTGACTGCTGCACCAGACCTAACTAAATTGTTACCTTTCCTCCTGTCGTGACTGTTTCTTCATCCTGTTCATCTGTAAAAATAAAATGCAAGATTTATTAAAAGACAGGTAAATGTTGTTTGGATGACTTGGAAATGCTAAGACAAAGAAAAGAAATGAAACAGAAATTATTCAAGCAAAATCACCCTAATAATTCAGTAAATTATGATTTTACACAGAAACAGAGGTGAGCAGAAATCCAAAGCACAGATAATTAAAAATTTCCAACAACAGGGAATTTAATTAATTACTGCTTGGGCTAATATCTTAGTCATGATCTTGTTTAATAAAAGGTAACAGACTTGATTAGGACTCTTGCCTCCTGAAGTTTGGTTAAGCAAAGCCATGACATTTTGGATCCCGGTAGGAGTGAGTGAAGACTAAAGAGAGAGGCAATAATCCTTACAGACAAAGCTCTGGGAAAAGTGTTAATAATGCCTTCGGAGGATGGGGGACTCCCAGACCTAAAACCTGGCCTTGAAAAGAACAGGAGCAAATCCAAGTGCAACTTAAACTAGGAAGGTGATTTCCACTGTGAAAAGCAAAAGTTGCCAACATGGAAAGGATAAGAAGTTACAGCCCAAATAATTACATTAGTAAGTGCCTGTAATGTATTATTTTCTTATAATTATTATCACCCTTAGCAGTGACAAGACACTATGAAGCTCAAAAAGAACAAGGGAAAGTTACTGACTGATTCAACACATATCTCTGAAAACCTGCTATGTAAAAAGCACTAAACAAGCGGGTTAGACCAGGGGTCAGAAATTTACTGCCTGTTTTCCTTGTGCAAAAAGGAGTTAACATAGCAGGCCTGAGACTTCAACCCTTATCATCCATAAAAATTAACTCAAAATATATGAAAACCTAAATCCATAAAACTTTGAGAAGAAAGGGGAGTAGAAAACCTATGACCTTGGAACACAATAAGGTTTCTTACTACACAAAAAGCACAAACCACAGAAAATCAACAAACTGGACTTCATCAAAATTAAAAACTTTTGTTCTTGGAGACATACTGTAAAGAAAACAAAAAGTCAAGCCACAAACATAGGAGGAAATATTTGCAACATATATATCATAAAGAACTTGTATCCAAAATGAACAAAGAACAACTCTGCAGAAAATTAATACAGCAGGCTCAAGATTATTCTCAGTAAGACATGCTTGCAAGACTGGCCCTTGGCTGGCATCTGGCAATTTGAGTCTCAGACTGGACCTATCAACAGTTAACTAAGGATGGTTCACTGAGCCTAGACTGTTGTACAAACAATATGATTTATCATGAACACCTGTCTTCCTCCTGGGAGTCAGGAATTTTGATACCTTCTAAGCAGAGGGCACGTCCAATGAAAACCTTAGGCACAGAATCTATAAAGGGATTCCCTGGGCAGAAACATAGTGTGCATGCTGCCACATTTTCCTTGCTGGGCAAACAGTGAACTCTGTGTGACCCCTCATGTGAGGAAAGGAGAGAACATAAGGAAAACAGCATATGGACTGCCCCCAGACTCTGCATATGTCTTTTTCTCCTATGATCTGGCTGTGCATCCTTTCTAAGCAACTGCAATAAACATCAGCAGTGAGTACAACTGTATGCTGAGACCTGTGAGTCCTTCCAGAGATCTCCAAACCTGGGGATGGTTTAGGGATCTCCAATGTACCCTCAAGCTAAGAATGGCTTTTACAACTTTTAAATGGCTAAAAGAAACTGTAGAATATTTCATGTGTAGATTAACTGAAATTCAAATTAAAATATATATGTAATGTTTTACTAGAATAAAGCCATGTTTGTCTACATGCTGTCGACTGCTACTTTTGTGCTGTAACACAAAGCTTATAAGTTGTGACAGAGACTATATGGCCCACAGAACCTGAAATATTTCCTAGCTGGACCTTTACAGAAAAGGTTTGCTAACTCCTACTTCAGAGGATATAAAAAGAAGAGTTGTTCTCAATAAAATAGGTATAGAAGGGAAATTTCTCAACATACTAAAGGTCATCTATGCAAAATCAACAGCCAACATCATTCTTAAAGGAGAGAGGCTAAAAACATTCCCCTTGAGAACAGGAACAAGATGAGGATGCCCTTTATCACCATTCCTATTTAACATTGTTCTTGAAGTTCTACCAAGAGCAATAAGGCAAGAAAAAGAAATAAAAGCCATCCAAATTGGTAATGAAGAAGTTAAACTATCCCTGTTTGTGGATGATATGATACTATACATAGAAAACCCTGAACACTCCATAAGAAAACTACTGGAACTAATAGACGCAGCAGAGTAGAAGAATACAAGACAAACATACAAAAATAAGTTGAATTCCTATACACCAATAAAGAGAACGATGAAAAGAAAATCAGGAAAACAATTCTATTTACAATAGCCCCTAAAAAAATAAAATACTTAGGAATAAATCTAACTAGGGATGCAAAAGACCTATGCAAGGAAAACTACAGAACACTACTGCAAGAAACCAAAAGAGATCTACATAAATGGAAAAACATACCATGCTTATGGACAGGTAGACTCAACACTGTGAAAATGATATTTCTACCCAAAGCAATCTACAAATACAATGCAATCCTGATCCAAATACCAACACCATTCTTTAAAGAGATGGAAAAAACAATAATTAACTTTATATGGAAAAGGAAGAGGCCGGGGATAACTAAAGCACTATTGAAGAAGAAGAAGAAAGTAGGAGGACTCACACTACCCCACCTCAGAACCTACTATACAGCTACGGTAGTCAAAACAGCTTGGTACTGGTACAATGACAGATACATTGACCAATGCAACAGAACTGAGAACCCAGATTTAAATCCATCCACCTAGAGTTACCTGATCTTCGACGAGGGCCCAAAGTTCATCAAATGGGGAACAGACAGTCTTTTTAAAAATGGTGCTGGCAAACCTGGATAACGATCTTCAAAAAAATGAAACAGGACTGCCCATACCTCACACCATATACAAAAATTAATTCAAAATGGATCAAAGACCTAAATATAAAGCCAAAAACTATAAAGTTCATACAAGAAAAAATAGGATCAATGCTAAATGCTCTAATACATGGCATTAACAGGATACAAACCGTAACCAACAACACAAAAACTCCAGAAGATAAGCTAGATAACTAGGAACTTCTAAAAATTAAACACTTATGCTCATCAAAAGAGTTCACCAAAAGACAAAAAGAGAACCTCCAGGCTGGGAAAAAACTGGAGGCCATCACAAATCAGACAAAGGTCTAATCTCCATAATCTACAAGAAAATCCAACACCTCTACAACAAAAAGACAGATAATCCAATTAAAAAATGGGCAAAGGATCAGGGGACATCTAGGTCAACTGGCGTAACAAAGCTTATTAAGAAAATGTTCTGCATCCTACTTTGGTGAGTGGCATCCAAGGTCTTAAAAGCTAGCAACCAGCCATCTAAGATGCATCAATTGGTCCCAACCCACTTGGAGTAAAGGAGAATGAAGAACACCAAAGTCACAGGAAAGCATTAGCCCAAGAGACAGAAATGGCCACATAAACCAGATTCCATCAGCCAGTGACCAGAAGAACTAGATGGTGCCCAGCTACCACCAATGACTGCCCTGACAGGGAACACAACAGTGAGCCCCTGACGGAGCAGGATAAAACTGGAGTGCAGAACTCAAATTCTAATAAAAAGATCAGACTTAATGGTTTGACTGAGACTAGAGGGACCCCGGAAGACACGGCCCCCAGACTCTCTGTTAGCCCAAAACTAAAATCATTCCCAAGGCCAACTCTTCAGACAAAGATTAGACTGGACTACGGGACATAAAATGATACTTGTAAAGAGTGTGCTTCTTAACTCAAGTAGATACATGAGACTAAATGGGCAGCTCCTGTCCAGAGGCGAGATGAGAAGGCAGAGAAGAGTCAGGAACTGGTTGAATGGACACAGGAAATCCAGGGTGGAAAGGAGGAGTATGCTGTCACAGTATAGGCAGAGCAACTAGGGTCACATAACAATGTAAGTAAACTTTCACTTAAAGCATAATTTAAAAAAAAAAAGGGCAAAGGAATTGAACAGACACTTCACCAAAGAAGACATTCAAGCGGCCCACAGATACATGAGGAAATGCTCATAATCACCAGCCATTACAGAAATGGAAATCAAAACCACAATGAGACACCATCTCACCCTGGCATTACTAACACCAATCAAAAAAACTGGAAATAACAGATCTTGGAGAGGATGCGGGGAGATCGGCACTCTTATGTACTGCTGGTGGGAATGCAAAATGATACAATCATTTCAGAAAATGATACAGCGCTTCCTTAGAAAGCTAGAAATAGAAATACCATATGATGTAGCAATCCCACTCCTAGGAATACATCTAGGAAATAAGAACCGTCACACAAATAGACATATGCACACCCATGTTCACTGAAGCATTGTTCACAATAGCAAAAAGATGGAAACCACCTAGATGCCCATCAACAGATGAATGGATAAACAAACCATGGTACATACACACAATGGAGTATTACGCAATGATAAGGGACAATGATAAAACTGCGAAGCATCTCATAACATGGATGAATCTAGAGGGTATTATGCTGAGTGAAATAAGTTAATCACAGAAGGCCAGATACTGTATGAGACCACTACTGTAAAAACTCACGAAAAGGTTTACACACAAAAAGAAACAATCTTTCTTGGTTACGAGGGAGGGGAGTGGAGGGGTGGGATGGGGGGACACTAAATAGACAAGTGGTAACTTTGGTGAAGGGTAAGACAGTACACAACACTGGGGAAGCCAGCAAAACTTGTACAAGGAAAGGTCATGGAAGCTCCACAGACACATCCAAACTCCCTGAGGGACTGAACTGCTGGGCGGAGGGCTGTGGGGACCATGGTCTCAGGGAACATCTAGCTCAATTAGCATAACATAGTTTATAAAGAAAATGTTCTACATTCTACCCTGGTGAGTAGTATCTTGGATCTTAAAAGCCTGTGAGCAGCCATCTAAGATACTCCACTGGTCTCACCCCTTCAGGAGCAAGGGAGAATGAAGAAAACAAGACACAAGGGAAAGATTAGTCCAAAGGACTAATGAACCACAACTACCACAGTCTCCACCAGACTGAGTCCAGTACAACTAGATGGTGCCTAGCTACCAGTACTGACTGCTCTGACAGGGATCACAACAGACAGTCCTGGACAGAGCTGGAGAAAAATGTAGAACAAAATTCTAACTCACAAAAAAAAGACCAGACTTACCGGCCTGACAGAGACTGGAGAAATGCTGGAGTATGGTCCCCAGACACCCTTATAACTCAGTAATGAAGTCACTCCTGAGGTTCATCCTTCAGCCAAAGATTAGACTGGCCCATAAAACAAAATGTGATTAATGGGGCACAACAGCCCAGGGACAAGGACTAGAAGGCAGCAAGCAACAGGAAAGCTGGTAATAGGGAACCCAAGGTCGAGAAGGGAGAATGTCGACATGTCGTGGGGTTGTTAACCAATGTCATAAAACAGTATGTGCACTGTTTTTAACAAGAAACTATTTGTTCTGTAAACTTTCATCTAAAGTACAATAAAAAAAGTTAAAAAAAAAAAAAAAGATGAGCCTTATTTTAACAGGCAATAAAGGACTAGCATTTGATCAGTCAACTAAATTTTATAAATTTTATAAAGTGTCTACTATGTGCTAGCCATTTTCCAGATGCTAAGGATATAATGATAAACAAGAAAAGGTCCCTGCCCTTATGGAGTTTACATTCTATTACAAGTGGCAGGGGACAGAACAGAAAATAAATGAACAAAAAGATATCAGATCTTGAAAAATGCTGTAGAGAGAATGAAAACAAAGTAATATATTAGAGAGGGACTCGGGTAGGTGGCTTTTGCAGAGCATGTGACCAGGGAAGTCTCCCTGAATATATAACATTTAAGATAAAACATGAGAAAGATGAGGCAAGCATTCCAAGGAAAGGAAGAAGCCCACAGGTGGGGATGGGCTTGGCATCTTCATAGAACTGTGAGCACGCATAAAGGCAGAGAGAAACGTGTATACGACAACAGCTAACTGCAATGGTACAAAGCATGGGTGCTGAAATTAGACCTAGATCTGAACCAGGGCTCTGCCATGTAACACCTGTATGCTTGGAAACGTTACTGAACCTCTCGAGATGTGTTTCTTCATGAGTAAAAAAGAAAAAAAAAAAGTGGTAACAGAAATGTTTTAATGGTGAAGTGCAAACACATGTAGACTGATGCCTGGCAGGTGCTTGAGCAACACAGGGACGACTGATTTGTAAGTTAGAGACAAACACCTGCTAACAGGAATAGGAGAGTCAGGGTGTGGTAAAGTTTAGCACTATGAACACAAGTCATCCAGTTCTGCATAGGGACTATTTTTTCCTAGAAAGTGACTAACAGAAAGAAATAAAACTTGTGGTTTGCATCTTGGTAAACCATATGGTAACCACATACCACTGGATGGTGACAATACAACTTAATGTTGTCTCTCTGGATAAAACATACAACTAAATTTTGACAGATTTTTGTCCCTGAGGTAGTCTTGGTATATGTCCTTTTTATTGGCCCCTAAATGGTAATACTCAGTACATGTTCTCATCCTCCATCCAGATGTGGACAAATACACTTGCCCTACCCCCACTACAGCCCCTGGATCTTGACCTTGCAGATATCTCAAGAATGAAAGAAGCAAATGGGCAGATTTAGCTACATGGCAGATAAAGTACAATATAGAACAGTTAAAACAACCAACAACTCTGAGGATGACAATTCCCCATTGATGACTCATTGTTGCCTTGGCATGGTTCAGGTTATAGTTAATGCAAAAAGTCAGATTCCTCAATGATACTTTGGAAGGCTGTTGGTTCCAGGATGAAAGGTCAGGGCAATGGTTTCAAATTACACAGACTCTAACTTTCCAGATCTGACCTCTAATGTCTTTATCTATAACACTCCTTATTTGGACTTCAAGCTATTAACAAACAAAAAGGGAAATACATAACCGGCATTATAAATTCTTACAATCCATATCCTTTCCTAAACTTGACTTCAGTTTGACTCCTCTGATAAAGTCTACTGTGAACATATTCTAAAATGATTACCTCACTTTTAAAAGAACAACCATCTACTTCCTTAATGTTACAGATTGATACCTTTTCAAGACACATACATACTAAAAGGTAGAAATGACCATTCTCTTTAACAAATTGTTACTTAGTTTTTGCTTTCTTGGCCTTTGATTCAGTGGGTAACAACCAACTACAGACTAGACAATATAAATTTGTTAATAGAAATTGTTAAGTTACTCAAGAGCTGTTCAATTAGTAAGATTAAAAGCAAAACAAAAATGTTTTAGAAGCATCTCTTCCATTAACTTTAGTAGAACTTACATCCCTTTTATATGAACTGTCAACAAGACAATTTTCTGCTTCTACCTTGGACGTGATAAAAAATACATGCTCAATGACAGGTCATAAGGCAAACAATACATGATGTAGTTTTAGTGAACTGAAGGACAAAAACTCTCAAACACCCACTCATACCTGTCATAAAAAATCACTACAGCTTCTTCAAAATAAAGAACTCACTTAAATAGGAGATACAGACATCAAGGTCTTATCTTCTACATAAGGAAACCTCAAAAATCTCTTCCAGGTCTAAAATTGTTTAAAGTAAAAAATTTAGTGAATTCTGAAAACACTAGGTTCTCTTTGATTTTGACAAACAGAAAAAAGTAATCTAGATTATTACCCCATCTATAACTTTCAGTAGCAAAGATGTTTAGAACTAACTCTCCTTTCTTAACTGTAATGAGTGACTATACGCCTTTTTGTATTCTCCTGGATTCACCCAAGAATTATACCTTACTTGAGAAAACTAAAGGATCCCTGGTGGCACAATGGTTAAGTGTTCGGCTGTTAACCAAAAAGTCGGCCCTTTGAATCCACCAGCCACTCTGTGGAGAAATATGTGGCAATCTGCTTCCTTCAAGATTACATCCTTGTTTTTCCATCCCCACCCCTCCTTCCTTCATAACCATCAAAGATTGTTTCTTTTTGTGTACAAATCTTTGCAGTCAATAAAACATAGATAAACATTTTTCTGGTATTCTCTGCTTTCAGCGAAGATCCATCTGACATCCGCAATGATATCCTTTGTTCCAGAGCCTCTTCTGAATCTGGCTTGAGATTCTGGCAGACCCCTGTTGCTATATTGCTACAACTGGTTTTCTAATTATCTTCAGCAAAATTTTACTTGTGCAGGATATTAATGATAATGTTCGTTAATTTCCATATTCCATTGGACCACCTTTGGAAGGGGTAAGTATATGGATCTCTTCCAGTGGGTTGGCCAGGTAGCTATCTTCCAAATTTCTTAGCACAGATGAGTGAGTGCTTCCGACATTGCATCCGTTTGTTGAAACATCTCAAGAACTGGTATTCCATCAATTCCTGAAGCCTTGTTTTTCGCCAATGCCTTCAGTGCAACATGAACTTCTTCCTTCAGTACCATCATTTCCCGATCATACGCTACTTTCTGAAATGGCTGAACTTTGACCAATTCTTTCTGGTACAGTTACTCTGTGTATTCCTTCCATCTTCGTTTGATGCCTCCTGAATCGTTCCACATTTTGCCCACAGAATCCTTCACTATTGCAACTTGAAGCTTGAGTTTCGTTTTTCAGTTCTGTCAGCTGGACAAATGCTGAGCCTGTTCTTCCCTTATGGTTTTCTAACTTTGCACATTTCATTTTAATACTTTTGTTTTCTTGAGCTGCCCTTTGAAATCTTCTGTTCAGGTCTTTGACATCATCATTTCTTCCTTTTGCTTTAGCTACTCTACATTCAAGCGCAAGTTTCAGAGTCTCTTCTGACATCCATTATGGTCATTTCTTTCCTGTGTTTTTAATGACCTTTTGCCTTTATGTATGATGTCCTTGATATCATCCCACAACTTATCTCGTTTTCGGTCATTACGGTTCCACGTGTCCAATATATTCATGACATGGTCTCTAAATTCAGGTGGGATGTACTCAAGGTTGTACTTTGCTCTTCTGAACTTGTTTTAATTTTCTTCAGCTTCAACTTGAACCTGCATATGAGCAATTGATGGTCTGTTCTGCAGCATCCCCTGGCCTTGTTCTGACTGATGATATTGAGCTTCTCCATCATCACTTTCCACAGATATAGTCAATTTGATTCCTGTGTATTCCAACCGGTGAGGTCCATGAGTACAGTCACCACTCATCTGTCAGTTTTTCATACTGTGGTGGCTTGCATGTTGCTGTGATGCTGGAAGCTATGCTACCTGTATTTCAAATACCAGCAGGGTCACCTATGGCGGACAGATTTCAGCAGAGCTTCCAGACTAGGACAGAGTAGGAAGAAGGACCTGGTGATCTACTTCTGAAAAAAAAATCTGGCCAGTGAAAATCTTACAGATAACAGGGGAACACTGTGCTAAAGCTAGCCATATTCAATGTTCTGTTCTAATAATCACAGGAACTAAAAGCAATATTTCTGAGTATAGAAAGGAATATCAGGGAGGTTGAAACAGTTGAGAGAGAAAAGAACACAGAACGATATATAGGGTTTTTGGTTTTTACCTAGATCTGCGACAGTTCCTCCTTTCACAGGTGTATTTTCACTATCTTTCTTTGGGTTTACTGAAAGAAAAAAACAAACAAAGAATCACAGGACATGACTAAAAAACACATGCATCTTATTGCAACTCCAAAGTCATCCAGTATTCACCTTCACATAAAAACCACAAGCTCAGTTTCAAAACATCAACAATTGACAGATAAAATTTTGGAATATATTACACAAGGAGCAATATATATTTCATCATAAAAAAATAGAAATATTCAAAGCAAAATGTGAGAAGAATCTCTTAACCCCTCTCCAAAAGCATTTTTTATTAATAGTTTATGCATTTCTTGATTTCCACTTCTATGTCATTCATTAATTCATATATTAAAAATTGAAAGAGAACAGATATCTTTCATGCATCTGCTTAGACTTCAAAACATAAACTCAGGGTTTTAAAACCTCATATAAATGTTATCCATGCTGTGCTTGTTCCTTTCTCATGTTAACAGTGTGCTTTTGTGGTCTTTCCTTGTAAGGAATTTTAGTTATATTACATCTCTTTCATTTATAATAGGTCCACAGGTGGACCATAAGTTAACTAGCCCTATGCTGAAGGAAATTTAAGTTGATTTTGAACTTTTCACTATTCTGTAATCGATATTCTTTAACATTTATCTTTGTGCATACATGTAATTATTTTTTAAGATGTATTATGAAAATAAAAATTGCTACTGAATATCTACATTTTAATATTTAATAGATACAGCCCAATTGTGTTAAGCAGCTTCATCAATTTACATTTTCAACAATAGTAACTGAGAGTATCAATTTTCTAAGTTTTAAAAATCTGATGGATGAAAACAATATTTTAATGATTTCCATTTCCTGGGTTAAGAGAGCCTTAGCATCTTTTCACACTTATTGGCTCTGTACAGTCAATGAACTGCTGATACATAATACTTTGCCTTTTACTCTATGGGTTTAATACTTTTTTTATACATACTCAGGATTCTAATCCTTTGTTGTTCAAAATCTTCTCCCAGTCTAACACTTGTTTAAAGTGTGGTAATACTTGAAAGTTTACCTTTATGGTTTTGTTTTTTATATTTAGCACTTTAATCCACCTGAAGTTTAAAATTCTTAAATTTGATAGAGAGGAGAACTAAAGTATTTATGGACCAGTTCAATCTTTCCCCACTAATCTGCAATGTTAAATTTACCTTAAATAAAATTAATAAACAAACATGGGTCTATTTTTTTAATTGTTATTGTTATTGAGAATACACACAGCAAAACATACACCAATTCAACCGTTTCTACACGTACAAAACACTTGGAAGCCCTCAGGAATTTGTGTGCCATCCTTGCTAATCTTCTCTGTAGCATATCTGAGTACATGTGCTGCCAAAGTGAGTATCATTGGTCTATTTCTTAACTGGTTTTTCTATTCCATATTGACTCAGTTACTACTGTGCCAAAACTACACTACTGTTTATTATAACTTTAGAGTTCATGTAGTTATACTTGTTAGGACTACTTGTTAGGACTACCACCACCTTAATAGATTTTTCATTTTAAAACAATATTTTATTTTTGTGAATTTTATCTTCCATATCAACTTAAAAGTATGTTTGTCAAATTCCAGTAACTCTATTAGAATTATTTAATTAAATTATACTGACTTACTGAGCAAGCAAGTACTGCCAGCCACCCTTTAATACTGTTTTGTCATTCTGGAAGAATTTACTTAGGTGTTCTTTTATGTTACTCAGAACATTTTCTATTATTCACTGTCATTACACTTCCTAATTCTACCCCAAGGAATTCTATAGTTTTACCTCCCACTATGAATCTGATTTATTTCCCATTACATTTCCTCACTGACTTAAGAGACAGCTATAGATTTTTTTTAGGTTTTAATATTTGAAAACACAATAATATGGTCTGCAAAGAGTTACATTTTTTATTCTTACTACTAAGTAGTTCTACCTTATTTCAACTTCACGTCATAATCCATTTTTAGAATAATTCTAGTAAGTACAAGAGCATATAAGATAGAAAAAATTTCACAATTGTGCTAGATGTAGAAATTCTTGGCTTCTTTCTTACTTCAATGTTTTCACAACTTAGATTTCTATTAAATATCCTTTTCAATGTTAAGAAAGTTTTATTTTATTCTTGTTTATTAGGAATCAATATATTTTTCAAAAATCATTACTGGAATCAATTGATACAAATTTATTTTGGTATTACATCAATTAATTAACCACCATGTAAACTGATTTCCGAAAGCTGAACTATCTTTAAGTTTGTTAAAGTTGTAATGTCTTTATTCATCATACACTAAAATTTAGTTTGATAAAAATCTGTAGTTACTCTACAGGTTAAGTACACTTTTATTGTACAATGGCTTTGGTATTAGGGTGACACTAACCTCAACATGAAGTTGGAAAATTTTCCACCTTTCTGTTTGCTCTAGACTTCATATACATATTTACAGAAGTGATAAATATTTATTAGGTTTATAAATTTATGTATATAGACTCAGATTTTTTCTCTTCAGAACAAGTGTTTCGTATTTATCAAAAATTCACTCATTCTAATTCAATTTTTCAAAACTATTGGCATTGTATTTTCTCATTCAAGAAGCAGACTGTTTTATTTAGACTTTATTGTAGGAACACAACGTTCTCGTATTATATAATTCTTTAAGAAAAGAGAAAATGAAGGAAACACATTGATTACATTTATGAGGCTAGTATTCCTTGGATAACAAATCAGGCAAGTAGTGTACAAAAAAAGTTACAGGCCAAATGCACTTATGAACAGAGATGTAAGATTGCAAAATAAAATATTAACCTATCAATATTTAGAGCATATCAAAAAGAATATAATGCCTACTGATGATATTGACCAAATACATGGATTTAAAGAGAAAAACTTAAAAATTATTTCAGATTTAATAAATATAACAGTTTATCTGCAATTTGAAGCAAACAAAACACCCTAAGTATGGATAAGGCTACCTTAACTCAATAAAGACTATCTACAAAACACTAAAATAAGTATCATTCTCAATAGATGAACTTTAAATGTATAAGCGAGAACCTTTTCACCAAGAATGCCTGCTATCTAAACTGCAACTAAACATAGAAATGGAAGTCCTGTCCAATGTAAGATGCCAATAAAAAGGCAGTTGTTCACTCCTGAGGTTCACCCTTCAGTCAAAGATTAGACAGGCCCATAAAACAAAACAAGACTAAACAGGCACACCGGCCCAAAAGCAAGGACAAGAAGGCAGGAGGAGACAGAAAAGGTGGTAATGGGGAACCAAAGGTCAAGAAGGGGAGAGTGTCGACATGTCTTGGGGTTGGCAACCAATGTCACAAAACAATATGTGTATTAACTGTTTAACAAGAAGCTAGTTTGCTCTTAAACTTTTCATCTAAAGTACAATAAAAAATAATTAATTTTTTCTAAAAAGTCAATTCTTCCCTCAAACTCATGTTAAGAAATAATACCATTCCAATAAAAATCACAGTATGCTTTTTCTGTGGAAAGAAAATCTAGTTCTAAATTTATATTAAAAAGCTAAGGACTTAGAATAGCCAAAGCAATCTTGAACAAAGTAGGAGGACTTTCACTACCTAATTCAATACTCACTAAAAAAGCTATACAGTAATCAAGGCATTGCAGTATTGTCACAAGGATATACACAGATTAGTAAAACAGAAAGGAGTCTAGAAATAGACCCACACAACGATTTTAAACAAAGGCATCAAGATAATTAGATGAGGAAAGCAAAGTCTTTTCAGGAAACGGTGTGCAAAAAACACTAAATATTAATGTGAACAAAATAAACATGCATACCTATATCTAAAAACATAATAAAAAAATTTCAAGTGGGATCACAGACCTAATGTAAAAACAAAAGTATAAACCTTCTAGAAGAAAACAGAAAAACATGTTTATAGGCCTAGTGTAGGCAAAAATTTGGTAGGACATAAGCAGCACTGATGATAGAAGACTGATGATTGCATTTAATCAAAATTAAGACTTTCCACTCCCAAAAAGGACTATGTTAAGAAAATGAAAAGGCAATATACAGACTGGAAGAAAACAGTCACAATACATATATCTTACAAAATGCTCATAATTATGTAAGACTCTTTAACTAAAAATAAAAAGACAAACAATCCAAGTAAAAAATGAGCAAAACACTGCAACATACACTTCACGACAGACATATGAATAGCCAATAAGCACAAGAAAAATGTGTTTAGTCAGTAAGGAAATACAAATTACAACCAAACAACAGTTATCACTCATGCTCACTAAAATGGCCAAAACTAAAGAGACTGACAGTATGAAATTCTGGAAAGAATATGGAGCAACTAGGGGCTCTCATACTATGTTGGTGGGCATATAAAATGGTAACATCCTCTTTGGACCGATGCAAATAATAATTTTTTTAATTGGAAGAAAAAGACAGCAAAAATAACAAATGATTTATCTAGGAATAAGTTTCTCTAGGCATCTGTAAATTTATCTAGGAATCAATACAGCAAAAAATACTCAAATAGCTATATATGGAGAAAAATACGATGTTTATGAAGGGGAAAAGTTAACATAATAAATGATGCAGTTATCCCGAAAACTAACCTATGAATTCAGTGCAATTTTGATCATATCCCAGCAAGATAGTTTCTGAAATTCATTAAACTGTTTCTAAAATTTATATGGAGAACTATGATATCAAACCTGTACTTTACATCATAAAAAAAATAAAAGCTAAATGGATTAAAAGATCCAGATATCAGGATAAAGTTAATAGAAAAAAATTTGAGTATCTGTGACACTGTAAGAGATCAAAAGAGTACAAATAGTGGAGGAAAAATGATAAATTTTATTATATCAAAACTGTCATTATTGTTAGTTGTTACAGAGTAGGCCCCCATCTCACGGCAACCCCATGCACAACGGGAGCAGAACGTTGTGATTCATAGGGTTTTTGCTGGCTGATTTTTCAGAAGTAGACAGTCAGGTATTTCTTCACCGTCTGTCTTAATCTGGTAGCCCTGCTGAAATCCGTTCAGCACCACAGCGACATGCAAGCCTCCATCAGCAGATGGACGGTGGCGGTGCTAAGGTGCACTGGCCAAAAACTGCACCCAGGTCTCCCGCATGGAAGGCAAGAATTCTACCACTGAACCACCACTGCACCTGATACCAAATTACAGACTGCTACTCAACCAGGCAAAACACAGGCTACGAGAAAACATCTGTAATGTCTGTAATTCAAACAAGATTAATAAAACCTTATAAATAAACCAGAAAAAGTAAAAAAACAAAAACAAAAACCCCACAATAGACAAACAAAGAATAAAAACAAGCAAATCAAAGAATGGGGAAAATGAAAATAAGGCTCAACTTCACTTAATTTTTTTTTCTTTTTACTGTCAATCTGCGTACATTCATTTGATAAGAATAATACCAAGTGCTAAGGAGGATGTGGAGAAATAGGTACAGGAGTGTTAACAGATGCAGCAATTTTGGAGAGCTATCTTGCTGTATATGGTGAAATTCTGTCCATGTGTGCCTAAGTTTTCTCACCTATGTATGTATTTATTAAGCTAATTTTGCAATTACATGCGCATGCGCACGCGTGTTCTCAATGCTCCATTATCCCATGCCTGTGTGTAAGGCACAGAAACACACTGGCATATGCTTTTGGTGTCATATCTAAGAATCCGTTGCCACATCCAAGGTCATAAAGCTTTCCTCTATGTTTTCTTCTAAGAGGTCTTAGTTTTAGCTCTTAGATTTAGGTCTTTCATCCACTTTAATTTTTGTATACGGTGTAAGGTTCAGAGTCCAACTTCCTTCTTTTGCATGCAGATATCCAGATTTCCCAGTACCATTTGTGGAAGAGAAACTGTTCTTTCCTCATTAAATGGACTTGGCACTCTTGTCGAAAATCACCTATCTAAGACAGAATTTATTTCTGGACTCTCTGTTCTACAGTCCACTGGTATGTATGTCTACCCTTTTGAAAGTACCACACTATTTTCATTACGGTGGCTTTGTGTAAGTTTTAAAATTGACAAGTATGAATCCTCCAACTTTGTTTTTATTTTTTAATATTGTTTTGGCTATACAGGGTCCTTTAAAATTCCATATGGATTTTAGTTATATGCTTAGTCTACACAAGTAATCTAAATCTTAGACTATGTTTTGAAAAAACCATAATTCCACTGCCAATAACCAGATGAAGTTCGAATTTTTCCTATAATTCATTTTAGCAGACTTAAAAAAAAAAAAAATTATAAACTCTAATGACTTAGTTTCTAGACTACAGAATTTCTTAAATTTTTCCTGAGAATGCGTACAGCGGGACATGCACCCATCCAGCCATCTCTACCTGTGCATCTCAGTGGCGCTGCACACACTCTTCACTTTGTGTCAACATTCTCACTCTCTACCCACATTGTTTCACCACAACCGACTTAGATGTACTAGCCCCGAAACTTCTCATCTACGCTTTAGAGTTACCATTGTCAATTTGACCTCATATAAATAATTCATTAAAGGAGCACAATGCTAAAGGTGAACATTTTTTATTAATTTAGCTAAGCTGTTGTCTAGGTTAAAGATGACTTGAGGGAATAGTTTCAATTCAAGGTTTAAGTATTTTCTCACAGCAAAAGGGGCAGGAGTTCCACCAGTCTCAATGGGTCCAGTAAGTCTGGATTCCATAAGAATTCAGAATTCTGTTCCATTTTTCCTTCCCTCTTTTGATCAGAATTCATTTATTAAGTCCTTGATCAAAACATTCAGTCATGGTAACCGGACACCAGTTCATATACGCATCTAGACCTGCAATCCAGTTCCTTCTCTGATTCCTGGATCTGCTTCTTCTGCTGCTCCAGTTGAAAAGAGATCATTTGTTTTACCTTTGATGGCAGCTCAAAATCTACTAAGACCCCAGGCACCACCCACCAAATTAGGGGGTAGAACAGTAGGCTACAAATTTTAAAAGTGAAATTCTGCATTTGTGAAGATGGATGATTAGTATAAGCACCATACTTTACCATGTGATATTCGTAGTCTCTTATGTCTGAGTTACCCTAGAACAGGGGATGGGATAAATGAGATGCCTGTCATATTTCTTTTCCCTTTAGAGTGTGTTAGAGCTTATTTTTAAAAAATTTAATCACTGGCTCACTGAGGGCACAAACATTTTTAAGGACCAACAAAAAAATTTTAATGAATATTTAAAGTACACTTTGAGCCTCACTACCATGAATAGAAGTTAGCCCAGAAGTTGCATCACCAGTAATTCAGGTTTGTCACACTTAACTGACAAAACTCATTACCAGAGGTCTTCAAATTTACAATCACATAAAACAATGACAGAGGTTTAATAAGTGGAACTGTACACAGATATGTACGCTCCTTTTTCACTAGTATATTGATTTTGCTAGGATTTAAAAACAATACATTAATTTTAAAGTGTGACTAAATTTAGAAAACCTTTCAGTCACATTGGGTTTTTACAATAACAAATAACAAAAATGCACCAAAAGATTGGGAATGGGGGAATTTCTTAAAAGTTAACCTTAAAAGGTAGAAATCTATTCATACTTGAAAGCTGAGAACTGTGGACCCAGAACATAAAACTGAACCATCCCATGGCATTGCTGAGAATGATTAAATCATGTCTAACAATATAAGACATGTATAAGTGGAAGAATACAAACCATTTTTGGGAAGTACCACCTCCTCTATGTTGGGTACAGGTGTTGGGTCTTCCATGTCCTTGGTAAGATCTTCTTGCTCTTCTTCCTCTTTCTGACTTCTGCGCTTCCCATAAAGACTAGCTTGGCTAAAACATACAAGATGTGCAAAATATAAACAAGATGATTAGAATAACCCCCCTTTTCTTACTGATGTAAAAATATATATAACACCACAAATGCCAATTTAATGTTTTTCACTTGTATAATTTAGTGACATCGATTACGTTAATCATGTTGTGCAACCATCACCAGTATCTGTTGCAAATTTCTATCACCATAAACAGAAACTCAACGCTTCCTAAACAATGAAATACACCCCTACCCACTAATAACCACTAATAAACTTTGGTCTCTATATATTTGCCTATTCTAGCCCCTGGGTGGCACAGCAGTCTGTGATTGGCTTCTAATCTAAAGATTAGAGGTTCAAGCCCACACAGCAGTACTGCAGAACTGCTTCCATAAAGATTACAGCCAAGAAAACCCTATGGAGCAGTTCTATGTTCTATAACACATGGAGTCACCATAAGTCAGAATCTACTCAACAGTAATGGGTTGGCTAAATTATAGCTACTTTTAGCAAATGTTTTCTGATCCTATTCCTTCATTATTGTAAGAATTCTATATTCACAATCATTTTGAAAGACAAACAGAAATAAAACAAATGTGATACATTCTCCAAATTATATCTAACCAGTCAAAAAGAAAAATAAAAGTTATTGGGGGTAAGAAATTGACATACAAATCCAACTATTCAAAATGCAGACAATATCCTAAAAGTGGCTTAAATTAGTGTAATGATAGGACACATGCTAAGGAAATACGGCACATTCTCTTTTCTCTCAACTCTGAAACCAGGATCAAAAAAAATCATCACGTAAGAAATTTTCTCAAAGATATACAGAACCATATTTTCCTGGTCCTTTGTATCATTCAAACATGAAGAATTGCAAGTGTATATAGAATCACTTAATATGATACTAATTCTTTTTTTTTTTGTAAAAACTGTCATTACCCTTTCACTAAAAATTCAATTGAACTAATATTAATTTTTGAAACTACTACAAGCCACAAAGCATATTAGACTTCAAAGAAGAATGGGAACAACTCCTTACCTTGAGGAATTACAAGAGATACAAGAACAGAAAGCATTAAATACCTCACATAATGAGTACCAATACAGAGAAATGAATAGAAGTACCACGAAAATATAGCTCAGAGAGTAATAAATTCTGTTTTGGAGGAAGAGTCAAACTTGAAGGTAAATTTTGAGCTCATCTGGAAAACTGAGAAAAAAGTCACTAAGAAGTAACATTTTTACGCAAATAACACGTGCCTTCTACATTTGTTTCCCAACCATGCCCTCCCCCCAGCGAGGTATTTTCATAAGCACACTTATGCTAATTTTTTTCACAGCAGCGTTTATGAAAATATCTTGCGGGGAGAGGGCACGGTTGGCAAACAAATGTAGAAGGCACGCATTATTTGCATAAAAATACAGTAGGCAATATTCAGGAGGAGAAGTAAAAGCATAAAGGCATAAGTTAAAAAAAATAACTTGTTTTGTCAAGGAACGGATAATAATCTTTACTGCATTTACAGGTAAGAGTGGGAATGGAGAAAGCTGACTGAATACAAGTGCTGGGACCATCCTGAGTCCTCACACTGCAGAGAATGCTCAAAGTTCTCTTCCAACAGAGATGACATATTGGTACAGATGAGCTGAACAGAGTAAAATGTTGTTTTTTTAAAATAAAAATTACATGATGATTTAAAAAAGTGTATAAAGCTAAAAGAGAAGGAGAGATAATATATTTTTAAAAAGAAAAGATAAGATGAATAAAACAAACTTAAGGAAAACAGATCATCAGCATGATTCGGTTAAATATAGGACTCTAAGGTGAAAGTTAAAATGAGCAAAGGCCTGGTCATCACAAAGCAAATGCATTCAATTAAAAAAGATGCATACATTTATTTTGGGAAACCCAACTCAGTGGGTTTTACACTGCTGTGGACCTCCTGGACATCACATACTGATTCAACTGACACTAAGGGTCTGGTGTCCCATCTCAGCTCCTAAGTGGAGCAGAGCACATTTTATTTCAGGCCCGGGAACATTCAGAAAAGTCATTACAGTGGCTTTCCTCACAAAGATCTCTGGTAGTTCTGAAATCTCTTAACGTCGATAGCAAGATTCAGATCAGAAATTAAAGAAATAATGTTACCCCCCATAATATGTAAAGAAAAATCTATTTTTGCCGCTTTAATTTTTATATTTAAGTCATAATACATCAGGCTTCACAAAATAGAATCTTTTCAATGACTACAACTGGCTCACTAATATTATATATAAGACAAAGAGATTTTTAAACTTTCCCAAAGGCTTCAAGCATGACTAAGAACACTTCTGATAACTTTATGCTTCAGGGAATAACATGATCCAAGGCACATTCTGGGGATGGAAATGCCAGTTTGGCTGAAATGGAGATTTATATAAGGAAGCAGCAGGAGACAAGATGTCAGGTAGATTACAGCAAGCAATTCAGCAAATTTCCTATTAAATGAAAAGAATAAATTTTGTAAACTGACATTTTCTCACTAAGACTAAACTATAACCTCTGAAATTATATAAAAAATACTTTGAACAGCCTTGAAAACCCTATGTAGCAAATAACTCTGCATATATGGGGTCGCCATGAGTGAGAATCAGCTCAATAGCAACTAACAACAACAAATAATCTGGTGACTCCCATATTCAAATTCATATTCCTTGCCAAGACATCTTCTCTAAGTTACAGGGAACTTGAAATCTCCCCTTTAATATCTAATAGTGATCTCAAGTTTCATGTTCATAACGACCCTACAGGACAGAGTAGAACTGCCCAATAGGGTTTCCAAGGAGCAGCTGGTGGATTTGAACCGCTGATCTTTTGGTTACAAGGCGTACTCTTAACCACTGCGCCTCCAGGGCTCCATGTACAAAGCAGTAACTCCTAAACATTTTCTTCAAAACATACTTACCTCCAGTCTTTCCTATCTCAGAAAAATGGCAAATACCCATAAATCTATTAAGTGAAAATCCTACAAATCTTCCTTGATTCCTTTCTTTATATCACTGCTCATATCTATCACAGCACACATATTTCAGGACACCCTGAAGTTGGTGGAGTAACTGGACTCCTTCCTTTTACCCTTACCACTCTGCAAGCCAGTCTTGAAACAGTATTTACAATGATCTTTATAAAACAGACATTAGAGGATAGGAATGGATACAGTATCTGACACAGAATGAAAGCCAAATCCCTAACTGTAGCCTACAAGGCTTCATGAGATTTAGCCCCATGTTATACTACTCCTCCTGCTGTTCCTTTCACTCTAGCCTCACTGACTTTCGTTCTGGGCCTCAAACACACCAAGTCTATTTCTATGCTGTGGGCTTTGTGCTAGCTCTTTCCTCTTCCTGGAATATTCTGCCTCCAGATCATCTTTTGGCTGGCTCCTTTATGTTGTTCAGATCTTAGCTTAAATACATCTCCTAGGACTGTGAGGTCTTCTCTTACAACCCAATAAAAAATACCTCCTAAAATAAAGCTGGGAAATGTAGTCTATCTGTGTGCCCAGAGATGACAAAAGAATTTGGTGATCAGCTAGCAATCTATGCCATGACAAGAAATCCAAATGAATACCTAATCTATTTTGCATGAGCTTAACCATACCTTTGAGATAGTATAAGGGGGGGGGGGGGGGGCGCACAACCAACATCAGCATGCTAATTCCTAACAAGCAAAACCTGTTTACCAAAATCACCACAATGGAAAAACAACTCTACCCTTTCAGTTTTCACATGAATCAACGGCCACCAAGTTGAAAGGATGGTACATAAAATCACTCAGTTTATTTTACTCTGACTGTAACCACTTCAGTGCAATGTGCAAGTGCTCTGCGATACTCAAAAAAGGGCTAAGTTCATAGTTCAATGTAATATCTTTTGTTTTAAACCAAATTCTATAGCTTCAAGATTTCACCTTTTGTCTATTAAGTAAAATCTCCCCAAGCTCCTTCCCATGATTCCCATCTAGTAACGCCAGTTAGCTGGAGCCCTAATAATTTACTGTTTATATCATTTCAAAGTAAATTTTATCATTATGAAGTAATTAAAGAGCACTGTTGGTACAAATGGTTACATGTTCTGCTGCTAACTGAAAGCTTGGAGGTTTCAAGCCACCCAGCAGCTCAGCGGGAGACAGACCTGGCAATCTGTTTCCGTAAAGATTACAGCCATGAAAACCCTATGACACAATTCTACTCTTGTCACGTAAGGTTGCTATGAGTCGGAATTGACTCAACGGCATCCAACAACAACATACACTCTCTGCTATACTCTTTTAGGATTCCTTAGGTAGCACAAATGGTTAAGTCCTTGACTACTAGCTGAAACACTGGTGTTCAAACTCACCCAGGGAGGCCTCGGGAGACAGGCCTGGTGATCTGCTTCTGAGAAGTCACAGTCTTGAAAACCCTATGAAGCAATTCTACTCTGCATACGTGGGGTCATAATGAGTCGGAATCAACTAACAACAATATACTCTTATTTTCCAATGTTTCTCAGGGAGTATTTTTCCCTTTGATAATTAAAAATCAAACATTAAATTATTATAAGAGAAATAAATGGTGTTGTACTTCTTAAAAAAATACTTTTTGAGTTAGGTAAGTGAAATTACTGAGTATCTACTTACTATATAATAATAAATTATTAAGTACCTACCACTTATTAAATAGCTACTTCAGGCTAGGCACTGTATAAGGGCTTTAAAGTCTCATTTAATTTCCACAAAAATGTATTTGGTAGAAGCTGTACTCTCCATACAAGCACAGTTCATTAAGTACAACTTTGTCACTCTGAACAAAGTATTATGCTTCTGCACTTTGCAGAACATCAAATAGCAGGTTCACCTTCTCCATGAGTCCTCTGGATCACAAACGAGGACAGGTGGTAAAATCAGAGAAACCGACACTAACTACGGTGAATATAGTTTCTTAGGTTTCTTATTAGACACACTTCTGGATAGAAAAAATATTGAATTCAGGGTGCCTTTATAAAAATACAACATAAGATGCCTGACAGGCACAACAACCTATTACAAGATAAGCTATCAAAGCAAAAGATTTCCCAATGTGAGTCAAAGAAGTCCACTTACATTAAACAAAACTTCCAATACTAAGTGGAAAAATCTGGGAAGTCCTTTGGAGTTTGTTTTCTGCTTTTTGAATCACATTACAGTTCTTACCCTTTTTTCCCACTCTTCTTCCGTGATTCTGTGGGTGTAGGAGGGGGTGGGGAAGGTGAATGTTTCCTTTTTCGAGCATTAGCTGCCGCTTTTCTATCTCTTCTGTCTGGACTTCGGACTGGCTAGGAGAAAGTAAATAGAAATAAATATCAACCAGCTTTGTCCACTTCTCAGTTTCTACAAACCCTGTCCAAAGGTAAGTTTCCACAAATAAACAGCACCATATCCACTAGCTCAGAGCAAATGAAAGCAGCATTGTGGACCACAAGCAATCAAGAGACTGACATTTAAGGTGATGTGTGCCCAATGGAAACACCAGCACGGATCCACAGGTATTCAATCCATGCCTTAACACAGACATGCCAAAACCTGCACAACAAAAACCTCCCCTGTTCACATTCTGTCTTTCCAGGATGGGAAAAGCATTTTCAATAACTACTGGGAAAATATGAAAACACATTCCACTAAAGAGATGAAACACAAAGATGGGCTTCATGATCTTGTAAAAATGTTACCATTATAGAAACTATGCCTAACTCATCAATAAGAAGAATTAAAGAGACAATGAAACACAAAAGATTTTAAATAAGATTGCAACTTATGATTATGCAGGATACAAGATCAATATAAAAAAACTTACCATGTACATAACAACTACCAATTTAATTAACTAACCATAATGAAGAAAAAAAACACCTTAAGTAAAAACATATGAGGTGCAAAAAAACCCGAGAGATTAAAACATCAAATAAACATTAATTAATTGCCTCTGGTACCCTCATTATTCCTTACAACTATCTGTTTTCAGTAACTGTGGTATCAAATTGGAAATCTGAGGCATCATACAAGTCTGTAAGCGCAGTTTAAAAAAAAATCTAAACCACACACACGTGTGAGTAGTATAGGAAGTCTGAAGTTAAATTTTAAAAAAGGAATATCAAATCAATTTTGACATATGACTCCTAAAAATAAACTACTAAATAAATAAATAAACCATCTAAATCTGGATAGGGGTAGGTATCAAGAACCAGTTTAACAATGTGATATGAAGATAAGAATATTCCTAACGACACAAAAGACTTGGTTTGAAATGCATTAAAGGAAAATAAATATATACGAGTATCTGCTGGGGAAGGTTAAAATAAAAACATTTGAAGAGTCAAATCTCAAAACAAAACGAAGAATATTCATACTGTGGCAAAGAAGTTTTAGTAGAAAAGTAACAGGGCTGAAAATAAGTATGAAAGAACTATACTTTCTAAGGTAAGGGTTAAAAAAAAAATCTCTGTCTCAAAGATTTTTAAAAAAACTAAAACACAAAAAAACAAAGGGCAAAAATTTTAAGTGTCCTCAATAAGAAAGACTTGAGAATCGTCGGGCTCTTTCTAAATCTGCCACAAACCCAACACTAACACGTCTAAGCTCTCTTTTCAGACTGAGGTCTTCCCCTAGGGACATGCCCACCTCACAAGTCACAGGTTATAAGGAATCATGGATAAATATTTAAGTAGTGTGACTTCTTAAAGGAGTACAGAATATTAAGGGTCAAAAAAAGACTGAACTATAACTGAGATCTTTAAGGTCTGTACTTTGTACTAACTCCTGTCAGTACATTAACGAAGTTATTAAAAAACGTTGAAAAAAACCAACAGCTAAATAAAATTATGCTGTGATGATATTTAGTATAGAAAATTAAAACTCAGGTCTACAGAATAAAATCAGCTGTACCACTGCCATACTACTTGGGCCATTTTAAATCTTTACGATCCTGTGAGACTTTTATGCCCCCTTTTGGGGTTAGTTACAACCATTTAGTAACCTTTACATACACTCAGTGATCAATGCACTCTAGAATTTATCAATGAAGATTCAGTAACATTCAGGCCAAGAGAAAACAAGAACTAGTGGAGAAAAATGATGACAAAGCAAATACCTCTTCATTCTTTGTTGAAATCCGTTGCCGAAAACTCACAGGCTTCCTGTTCTCATCCACCTCATAATCCTCTTCATTCATCCATTCATTGAAAACATCAGTGTCCAAAATCCACTTTGCATGAACCTAAGAACACATCAGGGCATGAACATCTACATAAATAATAAAATCACTCAGGGTTTTAATAAATCAAAGTATTACAAAGGAAAAAAGCTGGTTTATTATTTTCAAAGCCTCAAATGCAAAGAAACAGATAAAAAACATAAGACTAGTAATGACATCTTAGGAGCAACTTACCCATTCCTAATTTTTATTCCCTTTTAGAGAGCAAAGAGAGTAAGAAAGTATCTAGTATAGGAAGATATGTCTCAAGAACAGGAATACCATTCTAAGAAATCAGACTCTACTAGAGTTTCTAAACTAAATATAGCTTCAAAATTCACACTAAGCAAAAGTTTTTTTTTTAAAATATCAAATTGTAGACTAACTAAAAGAAAACAGAACTGAACATTTAATATATCTAAAAAAGAGAGAACTTCCTACACCTTGAAATAATAAAAAAAAAAAAAACTTTTATATATCTAGGTATATTTAAAATGAACAGGATAAAAAAAGAAAAAGAGAGGGAGACTGAAAAATAGTTGCAACAAAGAAAGGTAAATTTATTTTAAAAGCTCCCTCATACTAGTCACAAAATAATAGAGACCTATTAGTCATTCAATTAAAAAGAATGACAATAATAATGATAATACAGCTAACACTTATTTAATACTGAGCATGTGTCAGGCTATTTCCTGCCTTAACTCATTTAACACCCAACTATCATGCTAGAAATGTATTACTATTAATATTAGCTCCATATAGCACTTAGCATAAATTTAAGAAATGAGATCAATGAATATACATCATTTTATGTAACTCTACCAAAGAAAAGTTGCCAGTTTTAACTGTAAGATGCAGATCAACTATAAAAAACCCTGATTTCAGATATATTAAAATGTTAAAAAAATATACATGTTAGAATCAGAGAAATGTGGTGAGTTACTCAACTAGAAAACAGTGGGTCTAAGATTTAAACAAGGCAGTCTAGGCTTCAGAGTTAATCATGTAACTACTGAACTACACAGAGCAAAGCTCATGAAGGCATTTTACTAAAGAGTAAATGCAGTCAGTAAACAAATATAAAGAATACATTCGATATTAATATCAATGAAAGAATAATACACAATACTCAGCCAATATGCAGTTAACACCATGTTTATTCATCCTTTCCTGTGTCTACTGAACATTGACTGAGAAGTACACTGTATGTCAAAAATTGTGCTACCAATTACTATATGTACTATGTATATATGTATATACAGTACTGAAGAATATTACATGCCAAAATTGAGCTATCTATATGTCAAAAATTATCTATACAGGATCAAACTGACAACAGCAACTCTAAAGATTAGATAGGAACCTTAGGGGGTAGTTTTGAGTTTATGTCAATGGAGGAGGAACAACTCAGAAAACAAGGGTGAGAATGGCTGCACAACCTGAAGAATGTAATCAGTATCATTAAATGGTACATGTAGAAACTGCTGAAAAAATTAGTGCATGCTAGTCGGAACTGACTCAACAGCAACGGGTTTGGGTTTTTTTTTGTTTTGTTTTGCTGTATATATGCTCAACAACAACAAAAATGAAAAAACCACATAATAGAGTCCAGGAACAAAATACTACAAATATAAAAAACTTACTTTTGACAGACTAGCAGTGGGAAAAGAAGCTCAGCCTTGATATTTTTCCTCCTTCAAAGGATAATTAGTTGCTCTAGCACCACATGGAGGAAAAAAATTAAACTTCCTACATCATAATCAAATTTAAAATTTAATTAAAAATCTATACTATAAAACTAAAAATAGGTGATGTAGGAGATTTTCCTGATGACTTTAGGATTAGAAAACAAAAAGACAAGCTACAAACTGGGAGAACAAATTTTTAGCACATATAACTGGCAACAGAGTAATATACAGCATATGTAAAGAACTACTACCAATAAAAAAAGACAATGCAATGGGAAAACGAGCAAAAGATGAGACGAGGTACTTCACAAAATAGGAAATACCAAAGGTCAAAGAATTCATGAAAAGATCATAACTAATTAGTAATAAGAGAAATACAAATTAAAACCACAATGAGATGATATCACTTCACACCAACTAAAACACCCACTGCCATCGAGTCTATTCTGACCCATAGCAACTCTGTAAGACAGGGAAGAACTGTCCCATAGAGTTTCCAAGGAGCGCCCCGTGGATTCGAACTGCCAACCTTGACCTTTTGGTTAGCAGCCATAGCACTTAACCACTACGCCAACAGGGTTTCCTCACACCCACTAGAGGTAGGCAAATATTACAAAGTCAAGAAATCGCAAGCACTGGTAAAGATGAGGACCAACCAGAGAACGTGCGCACTGCTGGCAAAATACATTTTTACAATCAATTTTGAAAAGGTTGCACTGCTTAGAAAGGTGATTGTTTGCACTGCCTATGAACATACATAGCAAGAGGTATGTTCAAGAAAGTTCATAGCAGCATTGTTTATAATACCCTAAAGTGGGAACAACCACACATCCATCAACATTACAATGGATATACTGTGGTATATTTATATAAAAGATTACTTACAGTACTAAGACCGATAATATAGATGAAATCTCAGGAACACAATGTTGAAAGAAATGCAAGTCACAAAAGAATGCAGTACGTTCCCACTGATGATAAACTGAAAAAAGTATTTGTGCAGGTATACACACACATGTAGTAAAATTATACTGAGAAAGAGAAGCAGTACATTTAGAATAATGTTTACCTCTGAGAGGGCACGGCACACGATGAATACAATGATTGCATCAAAGTTAATGGTAATTTTTTTTTCATCAATAGAAAATGGTGGGAACTCTCTACGTTTGCTTTACTGTATTCCTTTACTACTATGTATTTTATAAATACCACTAATATTCACAATTTAATTTTAAAAATTAAGTGCTATACTTTTCACAGCAAAACAAAACAACACATATTTTGTTTTATAAAATAAAAAAAAGATGTCCAGTTCAAATTTTCACACAAACTCACAGTCAGAGACATTCTAAAAAACTGGCCTATATGCTTCAAAAATGTCAGTGTCGCAGAAGACAAAGAAAGGATGAAGAACTGTTTCAGACTGAAGAGATCTGACAACTAAACGCTACACGTGATACTGGGCTGGATCAGGAAAACTCACTATAAAGGATATTACTGAGACAATTGGTGGAATTGGAATGTGGGCCTTAGAGTTAAATAGGTAATAGTACTGCTTCAAGAACGAATTTCATGAATGATATATATAATTAATAAGAATCTGGGGAAAGGATATAAAGTAGTACTTTGTACTTTTCTTGCACCTTTAAAATTTCCACATTAAAAATGGAAAAAAGGTTAATGCATAGATTATTACCACTATAATCAAAATTATTTATAATTCTATCATAGTAATCGTCACGCAGGCATTGCTTCCAGCCTTCCTTCATGACACTATCAATTATGTTTAACTCCATTCCTCACCTCACACTCTTAACTGTCTCAAACCACAATATGACATGGCTTTGGAGTTCCCTCAAGTATCACTGGAGACATTTAAGTTCAGACCTAGATAATGATGTCTTCATAGTTGTGAACATCTCTAACAGATGATAAGAAAGGGAGGCCATCATCCTATACCTCCTTAAAATATTGTTGTGGACAAGAGCTATTAAGTTTTATCAGGATAAAAGTATTCTTTTAGAAAAGCATGATTCACCTTCCATGATTTTTCTGGAATTGGTGGATCTTCAATTTCAGCATCAACATCACTGCTGTGGACCCAAGTATCATAGCTATAAAGGAAATGAAAAAAGGAGAAACAAATTAGAACCCAAGTTCATTCACTGAAAGACTTTTATCAAATATTAAAGATATATTTTAGAAATACTATTAGGACCTAGTAATAGCAAGTTATCAGACACTTCTGTCTCTATTACTCTGCTAAGAAAACGTTTCTGTAGGTCACCAGTACCCTTCACAATGCTAAACCCAAAGTTCAAACCTCAGTCCACAACTTATTCAATCTACACACAGAATTTTAAACACTTGCCCACTCTCTCCAGGAAGCACTTCCCTCACTTGGACTCCGGGCAGTACCATCACCTGCTGTTCCTTCTAGCCTTTCCTCAGCCTCCCTTGCCAGTTCCTCTTCTTCTCCGAACTGCTTCATCACTGGAGGGCCCAAAGGTTCAGTTTTTTGACCATCCCTCGTCTTCTCTACTCATTCTTTAGGTGATCTCCTTCAGTCCTATGTTTTCACTTATATATTGACGACTTATATCTGTCCTCTTCTCTGAATTTTGGACTCATGAAGCCAGGGGCCAATTCCATATCCCCTTTCTTGTATGTCTACTAAGCCTGTAAAACCTAACACACTCAAAACATAACTTGTAATGATGTCCTGCCCCCCATCAGTGTGCTCCAGCCAATTGCCCTCATTTCAGTCAATGCTAACTCCATATTTCAGTTCCTCAGGCCAAAAGCCTTGGAGACATCCTCGACTAGACTCTTAAGTCCATCCTACAGTCAAACCATCGGCAAATTCTATTAGCTCCACCTTCAAAATACATCCAGGATTTTAAAAAAAAGAAACTGGAAAAAAAATATATATGTGTCCAGGAATCTCTCTCACCCCCTCGATTCTGCTCACTGGTTCCCCTGCTTCTGCTTTCGGCCTCTAGAGTTAATTTTTCACACAGCAACCACACTGATCCTTTAGAAAACAAAGTCAGACCACATCACTCCTCTGCTCAAAACCCTCCAAAGGCCCCCACCTAACTCAGAGTGAAAGTCAAAATCATTACAGTGGCTTGCTAAGGCCTCAAGATCGGATCCTATGCCTGTCGCTCTGACCCCATCTCCTACTTGGCTCTCTTCACTCACAGTACTTGAGCCACTCGGGCTTTAGTGGTGTTCTTCCAAGATGCCAGGCAGCTGCTGCCTCATTTCCTTTGCACATGTTGCTCCCTTCTGCCTGGAGTGCTGCTCCCCACTCCCCAAATATCCACATGGCTCACTCTGCCACCCCCTCACTTCTTCACATCTCTATGCTCAAAGGTCATCTTATCAGTGAAGTCCAATTCACTGATATAAAACTAAATCACTCCCCCTACTTCCTCTTCAATTTTGAAATGAACATAAAATTATCTACCAGATTAAAACTCTGTTAATGCCACTATACTGGCCAATAAGCTATCACAAAACCAAGTGAAATCTAAATGAAATACAAATATGGTTAACAAGCACTGGCTTCTTTTTAGCCACTATTCACAAGTCAGCTCAAAAGCATTTGGAACCAGCAGAGCTCTACATATCTATTAATATTACTCTGGTAAAAGTTTCATTGGAAGCAAATCCCAAGTGGCTCAGCAGGAGAAAAGACCTGGCAACCTGCTCCCGTAAAGAATTACAGCCCAGGAAACCCTATGGAGCAGTTCTACTCTGTCCTATAGGGTCGCTATGAGTAAGCAACTTAATAGCACACAATATGACATCACATCACACCAAGTTTTCAAGGAACACGTAAACATGAGCTGGGAGAAAAAATTCCTTTGCCATTTAAGTGTAGGAGGTAAAGATTACAATGGTGAGGGGGGGAAAAGTGAGAACCTTATATTCTTTTTGTTGAAAGTCTCAATTAGAAAATGTAACATAGGTAGTACAGGGCACAGGCCACAGTTAATGAAGAAACTGAACTAACGAGACCTCTTGCGAAGACAAGACCTGAGCTAGCTACTATCTTTTTGATAAGTAAGTAGAAGGTTAGCACACAGGCTAATGTGTCTGATATTATAAAATTATATCAATCTTATACTTATGGAGCTTATGGTCATCAATTTGAGTTTCTAAGTGTTTCGAAGGGCAAAGTGATTTCCTATCGTAGTTCCTATAATATGGAACAGTTTAATGCCGTGAAGCTTTGTTACCAGAAATGTTTTGTACAAAGCATTTATTCAAACATTCCTTTTGAAAATGGTTAGTTCACCTAAAGTTGTTAGTTATAGCTCAGAAGAGGTTGATTACCAAGCTTACTTGATTTGGATCTAATTAACTCAACCTGCATAAAGACTGTGCATATGCTCTTAAACTTTGAATGTATCTAAACACATATTTCCTTCTTTTAAAAATATACTTACAAGAAACATTAAGTTATTCTAATAGATTAACTGAAAAACAATGTGGGGGACATTATTATCTCTTGATGGAAGAACACACACCTATGCAACAGTCTTATCACTCTCAAAAACTGAACTGGAATCTGATCAATCTCTAAGGCAAACTACCATTTAAAAACTACAGAGAAACCTGTTAAAATACACCACAGTGTTGCAAACGAACAAAATTCCAAACTCTGCTATACTCTATGGGACAGTCTGGTTTCTTAAATAATAAACTGCAAGCAGAGGTGGAGAAGACAGAGAACCTATAAATTAAAAAGTACTCAAGAGCTATATCAATGAATTCTACTTCAAATAAAAATCAGTCAGTCAATAAAACATATCATTTATATGACAACTGGAAATTTGAACAATGACTGGGTTTTTGATGTTGAGAAACTGTTAATTTTGTTTTAAGTTTTACAGTGATGTTATGGGGGTTTTTTTTTTTTTGTTTTGCTCTGTTTTGTTTTTAAGAAAACTTATCTTTTAGAAATACATGATAAAATATTTATGATTGAAATGATATGCTTGGGATTTGCTTCCAATAATATGGGAAGGTGAGAAGTGAATGGAGACAGAGGTGAAAGAAGACTGGGCTGATCTGAAAAACTCACAGTGAAGAGAATCTCCACTTGACAACAGTGAAATAAACAGCAAAGCAAGTCTAGCATAAATTTAGGAAGCTGAAATGTGGAAGGCTAGCCCTGTTCCTCATGCCCTATGCAGGCATAATATTAACTCAACAAGGATCACCATTCCCACTAGCGTCTAGCTCTTGTTTATAATATTCCTTATTCATATTTTAGATACTAAAGCACAGCATGAGTTATGATATATAAAATCAGCAATAATACTAGGGAAATAAATTTCTGCCAAGAAGAAAAAGTTCATTTTAGACATAAATTGTTTCATTCTTAACAGTCTGGCATGACTATGACTAATAGACAATTAAGGGTTAAAAAAACAATGACACCGAGTCATGAACACTAGAGAAAAAATTTTTTTCTACTTCTTGAAGGAAACAAATCTAAATCCCATAGTAAAGGAATTCTTTGGAAAATGTAGCCAAGATATGCGTTTATTGAGATAAATAACGCTGTGTGACTTCACTGAATTCCATAATTAAAATAAGAAAACAAGTCAATGAAATACTCAATAAAACGAGAACCATGACTGATTTCACACAAATCAACAAAGGTGTCACTACTCACGAAATGAAACTATATATAAATACTTTTAGTTTTCTTTGACAAAAATATTTATACCAGATCTCAGAGCACAGCAACATTACCTGTCTGGATAAAACCCCCAATGCACTAGAACCTGCTTCTCTTTTCTCATCACAGGTCTCAACCACTCTTCTGAAAGGGAAAACAAAAAACAAAAACACTTTAGTCAAAATGACAAATAAATGAATAGTAAACTATTATACAGCCTTAATTTTTACTTAAGACAAACTTTTCAGTTCACCAACAACAAAAAAAAAAAAACCACAAGGTTTTTTCTTAATTGAGCACTACCTATCATATTCAGGGAGAATTTCTCAGCTCGTGTATTGCTTTCTAGATTCCAGGCCTATGATCCGTCACTCTGGCAAAACCAGCTGTCCACTACAGTCTAAATGCTCCTCTCCCACTCACCTGTCAGTCTGCCTCACTTTCTCTCTCCACACAATTACTGTATTTTTTACTGCCTCATTTCCCATGTAGAAACTCTCCTCTCTTTTTCTCTGAGGCTTTACAATTACTATGTATCTTTCAAGATGTAAGTCATACCTCATCTCCTTGATGAAAACTTTACTGACTACTCTGTCCTCCACATTCAGATTCTCTGGTATCCTATAGCACTTTATAGCACTACATCAAGGCTTTTACACCAATAACACTATTTTTATTACTCTTTAATTGCCTCATACCTATTAATTTAATCCTCCGAACATGAATGCAAACAATGTGGTTACATGCTGTAGTTATTTTTCTTTCAGGTTTCAAATTATATGATCAAATGATTCTTACTGACTTTAACCAATAAGCCCTAATTATCATGTGCTTCTTTCGCAGTCTTAATTCAGATTAGAAAATTCAATCCTTGTAGTAACAGGAAAGTTCTGAAGTAGGCTCCCTGAACCCAAGAAATGATAAAATAACAAAACTAAGGAAAATTGGCCCACGGACTTCTCAGTGCCAATTTCAACGTGAAACAGCCTCAGCTTCATGGACTAAAGCCATGAAGTCCACCTGCCTGTGCTCTTTTTAAAGCATCCAACTCCTTTGCTTACCATTTTGAAAAAAGGTAAAAAGGAAAGCATCAGGCCCATTTCTTAATCTGATATCCCAACATGGCAGAAGAAAATATGAGAAGTGGCCAGTAGGCATCACAGAACCCACTCTGTGAAACCAACCTTTCCAATATCTTAGCTCTCTAACCAGCAAGAGCTGCCTTTTAAAATACTGAATCTATCTTCAAAGACTGAACAGCTTTAGGAAGGAAAGAAAAAAGGATATCCATCCTAAACACAGCTAACTTTGATATAAAGAGTTTTTAGCACTGAATGTTGTTGTTATTGTTAGGTGCTGCTGAGTTGGTTCCAACTCTTAGCGACCCTATGTACAACAGAACGAAACACTGCTGGGTCCTGTGCCATCCTCACAATCGCTGTTATGTTTTGAGCCCGCTGCTGCAGCCAATGTGTCAATCCATCTCATCGAGGGTCTTCCTCTTTGGCACTGAATGCTTTTGACAAATTCTCCAAGGAGAAAAAACTAAAGGTATAAGACATGAACTCACATACTTCCCAAGGACAGTCATAAGCTACCCAGAACCAAGAAAAAAGACACAATTTTCAGAGTAAAAATTAGCCCAAAGTCAGGATATACAAAGAACTCTTACAACTCAACAGTAAGACATAAATAATTCAACTAAAATGGTAGTCAAAAGATCTGAATAGGCATTTCTCAAAAGACATACAACTGGCCCATAAGCACATGAAACAATGCTCAGTAACAATTAGAGAAATGCAAATAAAACACACAAAGAGATATTATTTGACACCCACTATGAGCCCTAGTAGCACAGTGGTTAAGAGCTCAGCTGCTAACTAAAAGCTTGGCAGTTCGAATCCATCAGCTGCTCCTTGGAAAATCTATGGAGCAGTTCTACTCTGTCCTATAGGGTCACTAGGAGTTGGGATCAACTCAATGGCAACAGGTTTGGGGTTTTTTATAGGAACCAAAAGGTCAATAGCTCAAATCCAGTAGTGGCTCCATGGATGAAAAGACCTGACAATCTACTCCCATAAAGATTACAGCCTAGGAAATCCTAGGGGGCAATTCTACTCTATTATATAGGGCTACTATGAGTTAGAATCGAATCAACAGCATACAACAACAACATGATGACTTGATACAATAAAAAGCACTGGTGAAGATGTGGAGAAACTGGAAACTCATGGATTGTAAAACTGGAAACTCAGGATTGTGAAACAGTGAAGCCTCTGTGGAAAAGTATAGTAGTTGCTCAAAATGTTAAAAATCAAGTTATTATATGAGCCAACAATTCCACCCTTAGGTATATAAACAAGAGAACTGAAAATATAAATTCAGACAAAAACTTGTAAATGAATGTTAATAACAGCATTATTCACAACAGCCCAAAAGTGGAAATAATCCGAATATCCATTAACTGAAGAATGGATAAACAGAATGTGGTATATCCATATAATGGGATATTTTTTGGCCATAAAAGGGAATGAAGTACTGATACATGATACAATATGGATGAACCCTGAAAGTATTATGCTAACTAAAGAAGCTAGACACAACATCTGCTGTTTAAGAAAAGGGAGGAGTGACCCTGCAGTGGTGGTGTGGAGGCTGGTGGGACTCTGCTGCCACCACAGATCCAGAGGACAGAGGCCCAGAGGTTATAAGGGGAGAGCTTATTTCCTCCAGGGGGTGGGGATGCCACCTGAGTGGACATGGAGGACAAAGTATCCAGCCAAGGAGGATTATCAAGCTTTGAAATCTAACAGAACCTTCCCTGCTCAGGACCCGTGGCCCTTTATTCCCCTCAAATTTCTCTCTTTGGAATACGAATGTCCATAACATGCCTGTTCCACCATTGTATTTTAGAAGCTGATAAGTTCTATTCTAGGTTTCATAGGTCTACAGATGGAGAGTAATTTTGGTCAAGGAGGGAACATACCACACCTACTTTACATGATGCAGAAGACGAGATTTTGGACTTACAATAGAATTGATGCTGGAATGGGTTAAGACTTTTGAGATGTTGGGAGGACTTGAATTTTGGGGGTCCTGAGGGCTGACTGTTATGAATTATGTCTCCTAAAAAGATATGTTGAAGTCTTAACCCTTGGTACCTGTGAAGGTGACCTTGTTTGGAAACAGGGTATTTGAAGGTGTTGTCATTTAAGTTAACATGAGGTCAAACTAGAGAAGGCCCTGATGCCGTGCAGTCAACTCCAATGCATAGCAACCCTATGGGGCCCTGATGGCACAGTGGTTAAGAGGTCGGCTGGTAACCAAAAGGAAGGCAGTTCAAAACCACCAGCAGCTCCTTGGAAACCCTATGGGACAGTTCTGCTCTGTCCTATAGGGTCACTAAACCAAAAACCTGTTGCCATCGAGTCGATTCCGACTCATAGCCACCCTACAGGACAGAGTAGAACTGTCCCATAGGGTTTCTAAGGAGTGGCTGGTAGATTCAGACTGCTGACCTTTTGGCACTGTGCCACCAGGGCTCCACTAGAGTAGGATGGGTACGAATCCCATCGGAGTGGTATCCCTATACAGAGAAGAGACACAGAGACAGATGGGTAAGATGGTCATGGGAAAGTGCATGTGTGAGCCAAGAAATGCCTGAGGCTACCGGAAGTCAGAAAGGTCAAGAAAGGATCTTCGCTTAAAGCCTTTAGAGAATATGGTCCTGAATTTGGAAAACTAGCCTTCTGAACAGTGGGATAATAAATTCCTGTTGTCATAAGCCACTTACTTTGTGGTATTTTGTTACGGGATCCTTATAAAACTAATACACATGCCATACTCACAAATCTTACTAATACCTTAAGGTCTATTACTTTAAATATTAAATCCTCATAAAAGGCATATTAAATTTTCAAGGGTATTACAGTATGCCCTTAAATGTACTGTAGTTGGTACTGTCATCACCTGCACAGTTAACCAAAATACGTACAATGTAAGGGGCCCAGCAGAGGGCTCTGCAGAGAGTTGACATTTGCTTGACAGCCAGTTACTCTAATGTAAATCCTGCAATGTGTAGAATCACATCTTATTAAAAAAATAGCCTTAAACACATTAAAACTTGAATTTAAGTGCTATCTCGTTACCAAGCAAGTGGTAAACTAAGTTATATTACACAAATGAGAAAAGCAAAAATAGCAAGAATAAGGAAGGACTCACTAGATGTAACAATTACAGTTCTAATCATATGTAAAAGGCAATTCTTTCAAAAAGTCCAGAATCTGAAAGTTCTCCATACTGGAGAAACAAGAGATAGCCAGCAAGAGTTAGTATTCTAACATACACAACTATACACCACTTCCATCTAGTGGAAACCAGCTGCTATTACACAACATGATAAGGGTTGAGGAAATAATAAATAAATTATAGAGGCAGGGTGAGGTTTCTCAACTCACAGAACAATCACAAGAGTTAAAATTATAACCATTAAAAGTAAAATCAAATCTTCAGTTATCAAAATTGAGGATGAAAATCTAAGAGCTAAAACTATAAAACTCAGAGAACCCAGGCATAAGTCTTCATGGCCTTGTATAGGTGATGGTCTCTTAGATGTGATACCAAATGCACCAGCAACAAGAGCAGCAAAAAGGATTAACTGGACTTCATCAAATTAAAAACTTGTCTGCTTCGAGAAACTATCAAGAAAGTGAAAAGACAATCCATGAAAAATTGGAAAAAATATTTACAAATCATATATCTAATAAGGAACCAGTATCCAAAACATATAAAGAACTCTTACAACTTAACAACAGAAAGACAAATAACCCAACTAAAATATGGGCAAAAGGGCTGAATAGACATTATAGGCATATGGATATTATCCTATCACTGACACTGTTGTACTTCAGGACAGATCTTGAAATGTTCTTCTTGACGATGAATTTGACGCTGTTCCTCTTCAATTTGTCATTCCTGGCGTAGTAGACTATATGATCGTCTGATACAAAACAGCCACTACCAGTCCATTTCAGCTCACTAATGCCTAGGATATCAATCTTTATGCGTTCCATTTTATTTCTGCCGATTTCCAATTTTCCTGGATTCATACTTTGTACATTCCACGTTCTGATTATTAACGGACGTTTGCACCTGTTTCTTCTCATTTTGAGTCATGCTACATCAGCAGATGAAGGTCTCGAAAGCTTAACTCCGTCCACGTCATTAAGGCTGACTCTACTCTGAGGAGGTAACTCTTCCCCAGTAGTATTTGGAGTGCCTTCCAACCTGAGAAGCTCACCTTCCAGCACTGTATCAGACAATGTTTCATTGCTATTCATAAGGTTTTCACTGGCCAATTTTTTTAGAAATAGATCGTCAGGTTGTTCTGTAAATGCTATCTTTTAATTCTATTTTCTATTTGGTGTTAGTATATAGAAATACATCACTTTATATTGATCTTACACCTAAAAACCTCATTAAACTCACTTTTTTTTTTTTTTTTTTAATATATATATATTTTATTGTACTTCAGGTGAAAGCTTACAGAGCAAATAGTTTCTCATGAAATAGTAGTACACATGTTGTTTTTTGACATTGGTTAACAACCCCACAACGTATTAAGCCTCTAAATTCTCAACCTTTTTTTTTGATGAAAATTACAGATGGCCAAAGATACACCGTTTCAAAAATTTCTACATTCACAGTTCAGTGACATTGACTACGCTCTTCCAACTGTGCTGTTATTCTCACTTAAGATGAAGGCTTACAGAACAAAATAGTTTTTCATTTAACAGTTACTACACATGTTGCCCTATGACAATGGTTAACAATCTCACAGCACATCAAGAATATCCTTACTCCACCTTGTGTTCCCTATCACCAGGGGGCTTCCTTGTCCCCTTCTGTCTTCTGGACCTTGTCAGTGGACTATTGTACCTCTTTAGTCTCATTTGTTTATTTATTTATTTATTTATTTATTTATTTTTATTTTATTTAAACACCATTTCAAAACTTTTTACTTACACATTTAAGTGATATTGACTATGCTCTTCCAATTGTGCTGCCATTCTCGCCCAAGATGAAGGCTTACAGGACAAAACAGCCTCCCATTTAATAGTTACTACAAATGTTGCCCTATAGCAGTGGTCAACAATCTCACAATACATCGACAGTGTCCTTATTCAATTTGTGTTCCTTATCATCAGTTTCCTACTCTCCCTCTGCCTTCTGGCCCTTGTCACCGGACTCCTGTACATCGTTAGTCCCATTTAGTTTTACTGGGGTGTCCATTCCCAGGCTTAACATCGAACCTTGAAGGTAACTTCACCTCTGAGCTGAAAGGGTGTCTGGGGGCCACACTCTCGAGGTTTCTCTAGTATAGGCCAGTATATCTGGTCTTCTTTTTTTTTTTTTTTTGGGAGTTAAAATTATGCTCTACATCCTACTCCAGCTCTGCCCAGAACCCTCTGTTGTGATCCTGGTCAGAGGAGTCATTGGTGGTAGCCGGGCACCATCCAGCTGTACTGGGCTCAGTCCCGTGGAGGCCTTGGTAGCTGTGGACCATTAGTCCTTCGGACTAATCTTTTCCTTGTATCCTGTTCTCTTCGTTCTCCCTTGTTCCCGAAGGGATGAGATCAGTGGAGTATCTTAGATGGCCGCTCATAGGCTTTTAAGACCCCAGACACTACTCACCAAGGTAGAATGTAGAGCATTATCTTTATAAGTAGTGTCATGCCAATTGAGCTAGATGTTCCCCGAGATCATGGTCCCCAGAGCCCTCCGTCCAACAACTCAGTCCCTTGGGGGGTTTGGATGTGTCTATAGGGCCTCCATGACCTTTCCTTGTGCAGGTTGTGTTAGTTTCCCCTGTACTGTGTACTATCTCACCTCTCACCCAAGTTACCACTTATCTATTACCTATTTAGTATTCCCCCCCCCCCCATCCCTGGTAACCAACAAGGATTGTTACATTTTGCATGTGAATTTTTTCATGGGTTTTTACAATAGAGGTCTCATACAATATTTGTCCTTTTGTGATTGACTTATTTCACTCAGCATGATGTCCTCCAGTTTCATCCATGTTATGAGATGGTTCACCGATTCATTGTTCTTTCTCGTTGCATAGTACTCCATTGTGTGTATGTACCATAGTTTGTGTATCCATTCGTCTGTTGATGGACATCGAGGTTGTTTCCATCGTTTTGCTATTGTGAATAATGCTGCCATGAACATAGGTGTGCATATGTCTATTCGAGTGATGACTCTTATTTCTCTAGGATATATTCCTAGGAGTGGGATTGCTGGATCGAATGGTACGTCTATTTCTAGCTTTCTGAGGAAACGCCATATCATTTTCCAAAATGGCTGTATCATTTTGCATTCCCACCAGCAATGTATAAGAGTTCCCGTCTCCCCGCAGCCCCTCCAACATTTGTTATTTCCAGTGTTTTTGATTCGTGCCAGTAATGCCGGGGTGAGATGGTATCTCATTGTGGTTTTAATTTGCATTTCTCTAATGGCTAGTGATCGCGAGCATTTCCTCATGTGTCTGTTGGCCATTTGAATGTCTTCCTTGGTGAAGTGTCTGTTCATTTCCTCTGCCCATTTTTTGATAGGATTGGTTGTCTTTTTGTTGTAGAGGTGTTGGATTTTCTTGTAGATTATGGAGATTAGACCTTTATCTGACTTGTACTGTCCAAAAATTTTTTCCCAGTCTGTAGGTTCTCTTTTAACTCTTTTGGTGAAATCTTTTGAAGAGCATAGATGTTTGATTTTTAGAAGATCCCAATTATCTAGTTTATCTGTTGGGTTTTTTGTGTTGATGTTTATGGTTTGTATCCTGTTAATGCCATGTATTAAGGTCTGAAGTGTTGGTCCTATTTTTTCTTCTATGAATTTTATAGTTTGAGGCTTTATATTCAGGTCTTTGATCCATTTTGAAGTAGTTTTTGTATATGGTGTGAGGTATGGGTCCTGTTTCATTTTTCTACAAATGGATATCCAGTTTTGCCAGCACCATTTGTTAAAAAGACTGTCTTTTCCCCATTTGATGTATTTTGGGCCCTTGTCAAAGATCAGGTGACCGTAGGTGGATGGATTTACATCTGAGTTCTCAATTCTGTTCCATTGGTCAATGTCTCTGTTGTTGTACCAGTACCA
Organism: Dugong dugon; assembly: GCA_030035585.1. NCBI lineage: Eukaryota > Metazoa > Chordata > Mammalia > Sirenia > Dugongidae > Dugong > Dugong dugon. Next base: position 19,651,064 of record CM057481.1, on the reverse strand, counting down.
GGCTGTTTTGAGTACTGTAGCTGTATAGTAGGTTCTCAAGTCAGGTAGTGTGAGTCCTCCAACTTTCTTCTTCTTCTTCAGTAGTGCTTTACTTATTCGGGGTTTCTTCCCATTCCATATAAAGTTAATAATTAGTTTTTCCATCTCTTTGAAGAATGTTGTTGGTATTTGTATCGGAATTGCATTGTATTTGTAGATTGCTTTAGGTAGAATTGCCATTTTCACAATGTTGAGTCTGCCTATCCATGAGCATGGTATGTTTTTCCATTTATGTAGATCCCTTTGGGTTTCATGCAGCAGTGTTTTGTAGTTTTCTTTGTATAGGTCTTTTATATTCCTGGTCAGATTTATTCCTAAGTATTTTATCTTTTTAGGGGCTATTGAAAATGGTATTGATTTCCTGATCTCCTTTTCATCGTTCTCTTTACTGGTGTATAGGAATCCAACTGATTTTTGAATGTTTATCTTGTATCCTGCTACTCTGCTGAATCTTTCTATTAGTTCCAGTAAATTTCTCGTGGAGTCTTTAGGGTTTTCTATGTATAGTATCATATCATCTGCAAACAGGGAGAGTTTAACTTCTTCATTACCAATTTGGATGCCCTTTATTTCTTTCTCTTGCCTTACTGCTCTAGCTAGAACTTCCAGCACAATGTTAAATAGGAGTGGTGATAAAGGGCATCCTTGTCTTGTTCCTGTTTTCAGGGGGAATGTTTTCAGCCTTTCTCCATTAAGAATGATGTTGGCTGTTGGTTTTGCATAGATGCCCTTTATTATGTTGAGAAATTTCCCTTCTATACCTATTTTATTGAGAGCTTTTATCAGGAATGGGTGTTGGACTTTGTCAAATGCCTTTTCTGCATCAATTGAGATAATCATGTGATTTTTTTCTTTCCTTTTATTTATGTGGTGGATTACGTTGATGGATTTTCTAATGTTAAACCATCCTTGCATACCTGGTATGAATCCTACTTGGTCGTGGTGTATTATTTTTTTGATATGATACTGAATTCTATTCGCTAGAATTTTGTTCAGAATTTTTGCATCTATATTCATGAGAGATATTGGTCTGTAATTTTCTTTTTTTGTGATGTCTTTGCCTGGTTTTGGTATCAGCGTTATGCTGGCTTCATAGAATGAATTTGGAAGTGTTGCTTCCTCTTCTATGCTCTGAAATAAGTTGAGTAGAACTGGTACGAGCTCTTCTGTAAATGTTTTGTAGAATTCTCCAGTGAAGCCATCTGGGCCAGGGCTTTTTTTGGTTGGGAGTTTTTTTATTACCTTTTCAATCTCTTCTCTTGTTATGGGTCTGTTCAGATTTTCAATATCACTTTGTTGTAGTTTGGGTAGGCCGTATGTTTCTAAAAATTTATCCATTTCCTCTAGGTTTTCAAATTTGTTGGAATATAGTTTTTCATAATATTCTGTTATAATCCTTTTTATTTCAGTTGCGTCTGTTGTAATGTCCCCCATTTCATTTCTTATTTGGGTTATTTGTGCCCTCTGCTGTTTTTCTTTTGTCAGTCTGGCCAGTGGTTTGTCGATTTTGTTGATTCTTTCAAAGAACCAACTTTTGGTTTTGTTGATTCTTTCTATTGTTTTTCTGTTCTCTATTTCATTGATTTCTGCTCTGATCTTTACTATTTCCTTTCTTCCGGTGGTTGTAGGCTTTTTTTGTTGTTCTCTTTCTATTTGTTTGAGTTCTGTAGTTAATGTTTTGATTTTGTCCCTTTCTTCTTTTTTGATATGTGCATCTATTGCTATAAATTGTCCTCTGAGGACTGCCTTTGCTGTGTCCCAAAGGTTTTGGTATGATGTGTTTTCATTTTCTTGTGATTCTAGGAATTTTTTAATTCCATCTCTGATTTCTTCTATTACCCATTGATGTGTAAGCAGATTATTATTCAGTTTCCATGTGTTTGACTTTTTTTCCTTGCTCTTTCTAGTGTTAATTTCTACCTTGATGGCATTGTGGTCAGAGAAGATACTGTGAATTATCTCAGCATTTTGGATTTTGTTGAGGATTGCTCTGTGGCCTAAGATGTGGTCTATTCTGGAGAACGTTCCATGTGCATTGGAAAAGAATGTGTACTTTGCAGCGGCTGGATGGATTGTTCTATATATGTCTATGAGGTCCAGTTGGCTGATTGTGTCCTTTAGGTCTTCTGTATCTTTGCTGAGTTTCTTTTTAGTTGTTCTGTCCTTTACTGAGAGTGGTGTGTTGAAGTCTCCTACTATTATTGTGGAACTGTCAATTTCTCTTTTCAGTGCTGTTAGAGTTTTTTTTATGTATTTTGGAGCCCTGTCATTGGGTGCATAGATATTTATTATGGTTATGTCTTCATGATGGATCATCCCCTTAATCATTATATAGTGTCCTTCTTTGTCTTTTATGGTAGATTTTGTTTTAAAGTCTATTTTATCTGAGATTAGAATTGCCACTCCTGCTCTTTTTTGATAGTTGTTAGCTTGATATATTTTTTTCCAACCTTTGATTTTTAATAAATTCACATCTTTGTTTCTAAGATGTGTCTCTTGTAGACAGCAAATAGATGGATCCTGTTTTCTTATCCATTCTGCCACTCTCCGTCGCTTTATGGGTGCATTGAGTCCATTTACGTTCAGTGTAATTATTGATAGATGTGAGTTTGTTGCTGTCATTTTGTAGTGCTTTTTTTTGTGATGCTGAATTTTTCTTTGTTCTTCTTACTCTCTTGTGCTGAGTTTCTTTTGTTTGTGGATTTTGTGTTCATTTCTTTTGTTTTTGTAGGTTTTGTTTTTGTTGAGACTTTATGTTTTTCGTCTTTATTTTTATGAGTTGGTTTGTTAACTTTTTTTGTGGTTACCATGAATTTTACCCTTATCTTTATAATTTTGAAGCAGTCTACCCTTACTTGGTATCGCCTTGCCTTCCTCTCCTTTAGAAGGTTCTATACCTATGCCGTTTGTTCCCTCTTTCATTGTTTTGATGTTGTTGTCATCCTTTGATTGATTTCTCTGATTCCCTGTTGTATATCTTTTGTTTTTGGAAAGTCGTCTGTAGTTCAGTTCCTAGAATGGTATCTGGTTCATGTTAACCTGCATCCTAGGTCCTAGGTCCTGCCTGAGGGCTTAAGCTGTTTGTCCTCAGATCGAAGAACTCCCTTTAATAATTCTTGTAAGTTTGGTTTGACTTTTGCATATTCCTTTAGTTTCTGTTTATCTGGAAATGACCTAATTTCACCATCAAATCTGAATGAGAGTTTTGCAGGATATATTATTCTTGGCTGACAATTTTTTTCTTTCAAGATTTTATATATGTCATCCCATTGCCTTCTTGCCTGCATGGTTTCTGCTGAATAATCTGAGCTTAGTCTTATTGTTTCTCCTCTGTATGTGACTTCTTGTTTTTCACGAGCTGCTCTCAGGATTCTTTGTTTGTCTTTAGTTTTAGCGAGTGTGAATATGATATGTCTTGGTGATTTTCTTTTGGGGTCTCTTCTATATGGGGTTCGTTGTGCTTCTTGGATGACCAGCTTTTCATCTTTCATGATATTGGGAAAGTTTTCTGTCAGCAGTTCCTCAATGATCCTCGCTGTGTTTTCTGTTTTCTCCCCCTGTTCTGGTATGCCAATCACTCGTAAGTTTTTGCTTTTAATTGTGTCCCACATAACTCTCAGGGTCTCTTCATTTTTCTTTGTTCTTTTTTCTGAGTTTTCCTGAAACAGAGTTGTATCCAAGTGTTTGTCTTCAGTTCCACTGATCCTGTCTTCCATGGTTTCAAATCTACTTCTCAGCCCTTCTATGACACCGTCCATTTCTGAAATCTTGTTGTTTATCTTTTGGATTTCTAATTGTTGTTTTTGTATAATTTCAAGTTGTGAATTTATTTTGAAATTTTGTTCTTGCATCATCTTCCTGAATTCTTCCAATTTTTTGTCTGTATTTTCCATAAATTTGTCTATTTTTTCCTCATGTTTGTCAGCTTTTTGCCTCAGTTCTTGGAAAATTCCGAGTATTAGTGATTTGAGCTCCGTATCAGGTACTTCTAGTGCATTTTCTTCCACAGGAGAGTTATCTGGTGTTTTAATTTGGACGCCTATTGGAGCCATCTTGTCTTGTTTTTGTAAATGTTTTGATATTGTTTGCTGTTTTCGGGGCATTCAGTAGATATTTCTCTCGTCTATTGATTGTAGATTTTTTTTTTTTTTTCGTTCTTGTGGTGCAGCTGGGCAGATCTAGTTGAGGAGGAGCCACTGGGATGGGTTGCTTGTGGCACTCACCGCAGCCACCAGGACGGTCGGTAGTCAGTGCTGGGCAGGTTCCAATAGGGCGTGCCTGCACCGCTTGGTGATGTGATGTCTAGTGCACGGTGCAGGTAGGTAGGGTGCAGCGGGAAGATGGTTATGTGTGAAGCTAAGCGGTCGTTGTGTCTCCGACCAGATGCTCTGCAAGGCTGCTCTCCCGTTTGCTGGTCTCCGATAGGAATCCAAGATGGTGGATCCGCGCTGCGTTAGCTGGTAAGGAATCTCTGCCTGAGTCTCTCCTCGCTCTCCGTTCTCTTTTAGTATTCTCACTCCGTTTGGTGTTTGGCTGAGTTCTTTATCTCTTCATTTGGTGTTCTAGGGTTTCAGGATTGTTGATTCTCTGTTAGGCTTAGTTTTTCGGATCTTTGCTGTGGAGGGACGGCGTGGTGTTTCTGCCTAGAGCGCCATCTTGCCCCTTCTTTTCTAAACTCACTTTTAATAGTTTTGTTTTGCAAACTCTTCTGAGTATTCTATATAACCATTCATGTTTGCAAATGAGGATGGCATTTCTTCCTGTTTCAGTGTTTACCCATTTTATTTCTCTTTCCCCTTACTGCACTAAAATTTTTAAACACAAATGGTGATGGGATCACACAGATTCCCGATCTCAGAGGAAAAGCTTTCAACATTTTACTATTAAGTATGATGTTTGCTGTAGGGACTTTTTTTGTTTTTGGTAGATACCCTATACTTGATTAAGAAAGTTCCTTCCCTTTTCCACACTTACTATATATTTGTTTGTAAATAATAAGCAGATATTGTACTTATCAAATTTCTCTATATTTACTGAGTTGATCATATGATTTTTCTCCTTTATTCTGTAAACATACTGAATTCTACTGATCAATGTTTATGTCCTAGAATAACTTTGTAATCCTGGAATAAATTTGCCTTGGTTGTGATAGATTATCCTTTTTATATACTACTAGACTGATTTTGAGAATATTTTATTTAAAATCTCTGCATCTCTGTTCATGTGTAAATACAGATGCAATTTTCTGTAATTTTCCTTCCTCATGATGTCATTTTCAAGTATTGGTATTAAGGATATAGCTTAAAAACAAGTTGGGATCTTTTGATTCTTTCTGTGACTTCTCACATATATAATTAAAGACAAGCTGGTTACTTCGTCATTTAAATGTGTGGTAGATTTCATCAGCAAACTCATCTGTAACTTGAATTTTATTTTGAGGATAGTTTTTACATTATAGATTCAATTTCTTTAGTAGGTACACAACTATTTGGAATTTCTATTTCATGTGTGCAGGATCTGTATAATGCCCCCTTCATTCTTGACATTATTTATTCCTTTCTCTGTTCTCACTCATTTTCAGCAAGAATTTATCATTAGTTTTTTCTAAGAACCATTTCTGACATGGCTGAGTACCTTGCTATCGTGTATTTTCTGTATCATTAATTTCTGCTCGTCTTTTTTATTTCCTTATTTCTTTAGGTTGAATTTGCTGTTATTTTTACAACTCCTTGAGAAAGGTGTTTGAATCACCGATTTCCAGCCTTCTCCTTAATATTTGTATTTAAAGAATTTCCTTAGGCATAACTTTAACTGCAGTCTAGAAAATTTATTGTTGTACTTTCATTCTTACTCACTTGCAAAGATTTTCTTTCCGTTTTATTATTTCTTTGATCCATGGATTACTTAGCAATTTTCAGGCATACAAAGACTGTCTACTAATCGTTTTGTTATTAACTTCTAGCATAACTGCACTGGTCAGAAAAACACACTCAGTATGGAGTAATTCAAATGTGACATAATTTGGCTTCTTACATAGATGTGATGCATGGATATGTTGTGCCCACCAGCAGACCTGATTGTTGCATCCCTGCAGGAGTTCTATTTCTCACTTTAAACTAATTCATATTTAATTCTGCAGCTCAACCCTTTGAAAGGATGGTTAGCAAAGGTCAGCATCCATACATCTCATGAACTCTGGCCACTAACAAAAATCACTTTTTAGGATCTGCAGAACTGAAGATCAGAATCTGAACGATTATAAATTCACCAAAGCAACATCCTGCTGTGCAGTCCTATGCAGACAACCAGTAAGCTAGTCTTCCCCAGAGACGTCCTTCTATCTTGCAAAGTCTCAATTTTCATAAAATAAAAGTCATAACAATCATTCAGTGAGACTGATATATAAGGGATGACCAGACTTAACAACTGGATAATGATTACCAACAAAGAAACAAAAGCCTAATAGTTAGAAAGTTGGGTGGCACAAAATTAATCTTTTAATAAATTATCTTTAATTTGTCTGATATGACAACACGTAATTTTAGTAAACTTTAACCAACAAATTTATCTGTTCAGTAAAATTATTCAGTTACAAAATAATAAAATTCTTAGCCCAATTCAGCAAAATGACATAATTCTTCATTAAAGAAAATAACGGAAAAATGTAAATTTAAATAATCTGTGGAATTAAATTTATGTAATACTTGAAGTTCTCTTTCTAAATAAGCTGGTTATATTGTTTAAACCTCTGCTGGTAGAACTTAAAATCTAATAGAGGATGAGGTGATCAGTTCACAACCAAAACACTAACTTACCATCCTCTTGTGAGGAAGGATATGGGTATATGTGGTGGGAAGCTTTTGATTTCTCATCAGTATACGTTCCCTGAAAAGCAAATGAATAAGAAACGTAAAAATAAAGCGCATGGTAATCATAAACTACGAGATGCCAGATAAAAATTCCATAAGAATTACAAAAGTGATGTTTCACTTATTATACTTATTGTAAGAATATTAAGATCATAATATTTTATTATTTTTAGCCAAGGAAAGGGTGACTAGCATTAAACAACAAAAATAAATAAACAGATAAACTGTCAATAGACAGTTTATGTTACTATATGGAAAAATTATACAAGAACCTCTTAGTTAATTCTCTATGTATCTCTGGATATTCGTATCAGTAACATGGGTATCTCTAATTCTAGTGGGGGACATGCAGGATGAGGCCTGACCGGTAGGCAGGAGGGACCAGGATACAGGAATTGAACTGGGCAGAGGTCTGCAGTGAGAGCCCTGTAGAGCCAGAGTGACAGAAAACAGATTAAAGGTTGTGAGAGACTAGAGATTTGGAGTGGGAAATAACTGCAAAGCCGCATAAGGAACTTTTGTTGTTACTGTTATACGCCGTCAAGTCGATCATGACTCACAGCAACCCTAAAGGATGGAGTAGAACTGCCCCATATAGTTTCCTAGGCTGAAATCTTTGTACCAAAGCAGATCGCCAGGTCTTTTCTCCCACAGAGTGGCTGGTGGGTTTGAACCGTCAACCTTTCCGTTAGCATTTGAGCACATAACAACTGTGCCACTAGGGCTCCTTGAGCAACTTTTAGGGTTACAGAAATGTTCTCTATCTTGTTTATAGTAATGATTACTCACCTGTACACCCACTCCTCACTTGTCAACATGGTTAGGTTCCAAAGACCAGGTCATTATGCAAAAATGGTGGATGACCACATCAGATCACGAAATAGATGATGGCTACATCATTATATAAGTGTCAAATTACATCATTACATAACTGCCAAACCACTGAGAATCATGGCGCAGCCAAGCTGACACACAACGTTAAACATCAGAGACAGCGTTTTTCTCACCTCACACATCTGTATTCATTACTGCCAGATGTAGGTTGTTAATGTGCAAAATAGACTGTAGATTTTTTACTACTGTCATAAATGCAAAATGTCAAATAATGAGATAGTCGATAAGTGAGAAGTAGGGGTTTACAACTGCCAAAGGTGACCAAACTGTATACTTAAAACAGGTGAATTTAGTCCCTGGGTAGCACAAACAGTTAAGTGCTGGACTACTGCTGAAACGTTCTCGGTTCCAACCCACCCAGAGGCACCTTGGAAGACAGGCCTGGTAATCTGCTTCTGAAAGGTCACATCCTTGAAAACCCTATGGAACACAGTTCTATTCTGACACACATGGGGTCACCACGAGCTGGAATCAAATTAACAGCAAGTAACAACAACAATTCTACAAGTAACCCCGAAGTCATCACAAACTATCATCTAAAGTGAATCATTGCAGGTTTATGGCCCTGAGCCCTAAGCTTGGGCTACGTATATATACAACGGACAGCTGACTCTATTTTAGCGTGCAAGTATGCTGCTGCTGTTGTTTTAACCCTTTCGTGCTCTTGGTTACCTCTAGGGACAAGCAATTTTTCTGTTTCTGAAGGTTTATTGGGAAGTTGTTGCACTACTGACAGTGCATGGTGCTGTTAAGGCAGAGGCCTTTATGACTGCTTGAAACTGAAGAAACATGCTTGTGCCACAAATCACTGTTTTTACAGGGTATTGTATGAGGCGTCTGAATTTTTGGTAGGAAAAACAGACATTCTGAATTTTTGTTACACATATGTACCAATATACCCTGGCGGGGACTCTGAGGTATAATTAGTGGTACTTCATATGTACCACTTAACACTTACGGTAGGCTTGTGGGACGGGGCAAGGAAAAAAAAAATCCACACTACCTACCAAAAATTCAGACACACTCAATGATTCAGCATACTTCCATTAATGACAACACATGGTATCAGCAAAAAATTCAAAGCAGAAAATCAGTTCACAAAATGGTTAAGTCAATGTTGCATGGATAGTGAATGATGCATGGATAGTGAATGATATAAAAGCTAAAGTCACGTTCCGGTTATGCCACAGTTAGATTACTGCATACACTCTAGAACATCACTTTAAAACAAAAAGTGCTTACCCTGGAGAACATGAGAATGGGAAGACGTCTTAAAACCAGGCTTAAGCAGTATCTTAATGCATTTCTGAATTGTTCTTTAACAATGAGTATTTACTAATTATTACAACCAGAGAAATGTAATAATGCTATTTTCAACCAGTGGAAAATTCTAAAATTCAAAATTTAGAGCTGTCTAGAGATGAATTGGGTGGGGCCCTGGTGGCACAGTGGTTAAGAGCTTGGCTGCTAACCAAAAGATAGGTATTCTGAATCCACCAACTGCTCCTTGGAACACTACGGGGCAGTTCTACTCTGTCATATAGGGTTGCTATGAGTGAGAATCAACTCAATGACAAGTTTTTTTTTTTTTTTAAAGGTGAATTAGAAATTCTTGATCACTGAAGCTTTCAGGCAAACTTCTGCAAAGCTCCCAGCAAGGCTGAAAAGGAGACATCAGCACTCACTGAGTGTTAGGCAACAGATGGAACAGCACAGTGTTTAGAACACTGGTCTCTGGTGTCAGTCACACAAGCCTATGTTTGAACCTCAGCTCTGCCATTTACTACCTGCATGATATGGGACAAGTTAACTTTTTTGTGCTTCAGTGTCTTCTGTGGAATGGAGTCATAACAGTAATACCTATTTCATAGGAATTTTGTTAGGAATGAGTTAGTAGATGCAATGAGCCAAGAACAAACACACTGTAAATGGTCCACTAATGAGTTGTTATTGCATTTAAAACACTTTGCACAAAGGCCTGATAGTCACTATTCAGTAACAGTACTATTGTTATTATCTTCCCTAATATTCTACTGAAACCAGCCAGATCCTTACATTCCTCTGGAGGGTATTCCTAGAAAAAAATCACTAAGTCAAATTTCATAAGAAATGTGACAGTTAAATATTCAGCACAAACTACAGAAATATACATAAACTCTTCCTAGTACGATTCGGTAGAAGTAAGAGAAGGTATTTTCAGCTTGAAGGCAAGAACCAGCAACTTAATTTGTTCTATTTTTGCCCTCTAACGTTACACACATAATTGAGCTACCATGAACAGCCACTCCAATAAACAGAGTACAGTAGAGAAAAAAAGTTTAAGTGCTTTCTTCAAAGTCCTATTGCTAGTGAAAAGAGACAATGGACTTTCAGAGCACCTGACCTGACAGCACAATTACACTATCTTTCTCTTTGGTAGGTGTCATGGATTGAGTTGTGTTCCCCAAAAATATCTGTCAACTTGGCTGTGTCATGATTCCCAGTATTGTATGATTGTGTTATCTGATGTGATTTCCTTATGTGTTGTCAACTGTATCACTATGATGAGATTATATGTGATCTCCTTATGTGTTGTAAATTCTATCACTGTGATGAAGTTATACTGATGAGACTGACAAGATTAGTGTCTCAATGCAATCTCTTTTGAGATATAAACGAGAGAAGCGAGCAGAGACACTTGGGGACCTCATACCATCAAGAAAGCAGCGCTGGGAGCAGAGCACGTCCTTTGGACCTGAAGTTCCCATGGAGAGAAGCTCCCAGACCAAAGGAAGACTGATGACACAGACCTTCCTCCAGAGCCGACGGAGAGAGCGTTCCTGTGGAACTGACGCCCTGAATTTGGACTTACAGCCTACCGGACTGTGAGAGAATAAACTTCTCTTTGCTAAAATCATCCACATGTGGTATTCCTGTTAGAGCAACACTAGATGACTAAGACAGTAGGGATGTTGTAGATAAGAGAAGGACTGTACTAAATCTCTAACTGTAAACAGTATTAGAAACCTTCACTTTAGGAACTTGCGAGGTATTTTACTAAATGCTCAAACTGTAATTCAGCTGGCAATCTTTTTTGCAGCAGAAAAGATAAAGATGTTTTATGAGGCTTCTCAGCCACTCCTAAAGATTCCTAAAACTCTGCTGCTCAAACAATGTTGTTTCAGAGAAGTACTTTCTATCTGGGTTTCTCAGCTGTTACCCACATCACAGGTTCAGTTCTGGTCTTACCGCCTATAGTCACAAACCTACACTCAATAAATACCCAAGGTCTCAGTCTAAAAATAAGGTTAAAGGAAGGAGGTGAAGATGTCACAAGACAGCACTGGTATATGTATGCCAAGACAAAGTAAGCTTATGGGGAGAATGAAATTTTTCAGTAATTTTTTTTTTTAAAAAAACCGTATATACAAATATAATACATATAACTGGGGGAGGGAAGAGGCAGATTTATTTCAAGTAATACTTGATTTCCTGCCACCAACAACTGTGTCACCAACTCTCACTCTATTTGACTTTGTGATCTCCATGATGCAGAATGCTGTGATGCAGATCCATTGGGTTCCTTAACTCTAAGAGTCTCTGAGTGGTGCAAACGGTTTAACGCATATGGCTGCTAACCAAAAGGATGGCTTTTCAAGTACACCCAGAAGCACCTTGGAAGAAAGGCTTGATGATCGATTTCTGAAAAATCAACTACTGAAAACCCTATGGAGCACAGTTATACTCTGACACACATGGGGTTGCCATGAGTTGGAATCTACTTGATGGCAGCCGGGTTTTTTTTCCCTTAACTCTTATGTAGATGCCATTTCCTAAGACTATAATGACTCCAAACCAATAAGGTTACTGTAAGATAATGGTGCTAACTATATCTAGGCTAAGAATTGAAGACACGTGGAAATAAACAACCTAGTGCTGCAAAAACCCAAAGATAGAGAAAAAAAACTAAATGCAGCTGTATACAGAAATCAAAAGATATTATTGTGGACATTTAGAAGAGGCTGAATACTACTGTTTCTGAAGTGACTGTTATCTATTACCTGATGTCGTTTGATGATATCTTTCAATTTGTTAGCCAACTTCAGATCGATGTCTGGAATGAGGTAGATGTTAGGTCTGGTCAGACAATTGTTCTGAGGAAGAAAGAACAGATGTTGAAATTCTCTTGGTTTTGAAATAATGTCACTATATTTATACATCACCTAAATGGCAAAAGTTGACACTCAAAGTCATGCTTCTTAAAATGGGAAGCTGTTCTTTGGATTGGAATGCAGAAGGCTTAGCTCAAGATAAAACCCAGGTGTTCAACAGGCCACATTAGGCTACCCTCAGATCCCTTCTCTGCAGTTAGGTATACTTTGATACAAAGTGCTGAGAATTATCATCTAAAGGAATTCAAGCATCACATTGCCAGAGTAATCCTCCTAACCAATTTCAGCTAAACTCACAGTTTAGCAGTCTAATGCAGTGTTTTTAGTTACACCTTTTATGTGATCATCTTTTATTTGGGAGGAAAAAGAAGTGCTAATTCTGACTCATCATGTAATTTACTTAACAGAAAATAAAGACTGGATTATAGCTCATTTTTCCCACTTCTAATCTTACAAATAACAATGGATTAAAATCTGTATATAAACTCCCCAAACCATGACCAAAAAAATCAATCAACAAACAAAAATCATTCAGTTATTCCTCTAGCGAATGGTCTGTGGGACAAACCCATTTCAGGCACTAAATTAATGATAATACCTACCTGAATTTTTGCCAGCTATACACTACCTACTCTGGTAAGGTTAATTAAGTGGTCAGTAAAAATTACCAAACAAAATACTAGGAAACACAAGTGAAAAAAATTAAGTGTTCTCCCCTCCAGGTTATAATCGAGTTGGATTAACAAGATCTATATTTATGGCACATGGAAAAAATCCAAAGAAAATGACTGTATAAGCAAGTGACTAGCAGAATGACTGTTAAATATTAAATATGAGATTAAAATAATGGATCACATGAAATTAATAAAGAAAAATATCATAGATTATTTCATTAGATGTTTAAGATCAATATTCTTAAAATAACAAGGTTATTATACTTTATAGCTCTAATCCTGAGAGCCTCATAGGAATAATAAAAGATTTAGAACTTTTTATGTGATCCTTTGACAATCCGATAAAATCAATATTAAAACTGAAAGCATATTTAAAAAATTTTTTTAATAATCTAACTTTCTCAGTTACCTGCACCAATGTTTTTTCGATGTTCATAAACATTTCAACATTTCGATCCATTCGGGATGGGTTCTGTAAGTCAAACCTCCGCCTAAGGGACAAAACATTAGTTAATTTGTCTTTCACCTTAATCAGAAGTGAAACCTGGTTTTAGCATTGAAAGCAAATGTATTAGGAAGATTTGGAAATTAAAACAGCACCCTATCAAACATGGGTATTCTCTCAGTGGTGTAAGAATGCACAGTGTCAACACCTTCATGAAAGCAGGAACAGTGAAATCCACCCAGGCAAAATGAACTACCAATTCTATGAAACATCTGGATACCTTAAATCTAAGATATTTTGTATCTTATAAATGCTTAAAACTCGTCTGCTTAAATTCAACAGTTAGTGTTCTCTCAGACAAAGAAAAGCCTGTTGGATATTTAATTCTGCCATAATTATAATACAGATACAGTTATTTAAATAGACAACATTTCTTCAATTAAGATTCCTAACTGGCTGCACTAACGATCACGAGTAGAGTTAGATTATTCATTAATCTGAGAGCTTATGATAGCCAGGGGTATCAAAAGCCTACAAGTACTAATAAATAAGAGGCAACACACCAATGATGTCCATGATCTAAGCAAAATCAGACTCAAGCCAGAGTCCTTCTTCCACAGAAAGTCCAAGGGGCATACCAAAGGCCATGGGGAAGAATACACCCCTTTCTTGGGACTGCATAAAATAGGAATACCATGGCAAACTGTATAAATATTGCCTGAGTGACTACCATGTATTATTATAACAAACAAGGTATTGGGAATTGCGAAGGAAACAACAAAGTATGCCATACTCTCAAGGTGCTTTAATGTAGGATCTAAGAAAAAAACATGCAGAGGATTTTAAATGATGTGACAGAGAAAAGGAATAACCTTGAGAAATCATGTGAATGCAAAATAGAATAGGAATTCATAAAAAAAGACCAGACTTACCGTACTGATAGGCTAGCAGAACCCCCGAGACTATCACCCTAAGATACCCTTTCAACCTGGAATTGAAGCCACTCCTGGAGGTCACCTTTCAACCTAATAATAGACTAGCCTATAAAATTAACAACAAAAATAATACCGTGCTCCTTTAAACAATCAACTATACCAGACAAAACAGTCAACATTTACCCAAAAGCAAAGATGAGAAGGCAGGAGGGGCAGGGAAACTGGATGGATGAAAATGAGGCAGACGGGGTGGAAATGGTGAGAGGGCTGAAACACTGCGGGAACCAATGTCACAGAACAATTTGTGTATGAACTTTTGAATGGGAATCTAACTTGCTGCGTAAACTTTCGCCTAAAACACAACTAAAAAAAAAAAGAACAGGATACACTTGCCACACCACCAAGTGAACAGCAGGACCACCAGTTTGAGCACTGATCAAATTTGGCATCTCTCATGTTTTTCCAGAGCTACAGCAAAAAGTTTCAGAAGACTCCTGGACAGAGCTGGAGAAAAATGTAGAACAAAACTCTAACTCACAAAAAAAAAAACAAGACTTACTGGTGTAACAGAGACTGGAGAAATCCCAGAAGTATGGCCCCAGACACCCTTTTAGATCAGTAATGAAGTCACTCCTAAGGTTCACCCTTCAGCCTAAGATTAGACAGGCCCATAAAACAAAATGAGACTAAATGGGCACACCAGCCCAGGGGCAAAGACTAGAAGGCAGGAGGAGTCAGGAAAGCTGGTTATAGGAAACCCAAGGTTGAGAAGGGGAGAGTGTTGACATGTCGTGGGGTTGGTAACCAATGTCACAAAACAATGTGTACTAACTGTTTAATGAGAAACTAGTTTGTTCTGTAAACCTTCATCTAAAGTACAATAAAAATTAATTAATTAATTAAAAAGTTCCAGAAGATGATTACTCCTCAGTAATTTGCTGTTCATTTCTCTATAAAACCACACACTTGGCCAAAACTGGGTCTTGGCTACTTAAATCCTAAAATTGGGCCATTAAACACAAATGCCAAGTGTCTAACATTTTCATCACCCTAAACTGGAGGCAAAATCAGCAACAAATACTCTGCCTTTATGTCTGGGGTCTTAAAAGCTTGCAGCGGCCATCTAAGATGCATCAACTGGTCCCAACCACCTGGGGTAAAGGAGAATGAAGAACACCAAAGACACAAGGAAAGTATTAGCCCAAGAGACAGAAAGGGCCACATAAACCAGAGACTTCATCAGCCTGAGACCAGAAGAACTCAGCGGTACCCGGCTACCACCAATGACTGCCCTGACAGGGAACACAACAGAGAGTCCTGGATGGAACCGGAGAAAGGTGGGGTGCAGAACTCAAATTCTAGTAAGAAGACCAGACTTAATGGTCTGACTGATACTGGAGGAACCCCAGAAAGCATGGCGTCTGGATTCTCTTATCAGCCCAGAACTAAAACAATTTCTGAGGTCAACTCTCCAGACAGGGATTGGACCGGACTGTGGGACATAAAGTGATACTTGTGAGGAGTGTGCCTCTTAGCTCAAGTAGACACAAGAGACTAAACGGGCAGCTTCTGTCTGGAGGTGGGATGGGAAGGCAGAGAGGGTCAGGAGCTGGTTGAATGGACATGGGGAATCAGGGGTGGAAAGAAGTGTGCTGTCACAGTATAGGGAGAGCAATTAGAGTCACGTAACAATGTATGTATAAATTTTTGTATGGGGAAAAGATTCTGCCTTTAAGAGCTTGTTGTTGTTACCTGATATCAAGTTTGTCCCCAACTCACAGCAACCCTATGCCCAAAGAAATCAAATGCTGGTCTTTCGCCATCCCCACTATCAGCTGTCGATCAGACTGTTATGGTCTATAGGTTTTCACTGGCTGATTTTTGGAAGTGGATTGCCAGGCCTTTCTTCCTAGTCTGTCTTAGTCTGGAAGCTCTACTGAAACCTATTCAGCATCATACCAACATGCAAGCCTCCGATGACAGATGGGTAGTGGCTGTGCATAAGGTGCACTGGCCAGCAATCGAACCAAGGTCTCCTGCATGAAAGTGAGAATTCTACCACTGAGCCACCAATGCTTCATTACGGAGCTTAAATATATCTTAAGGAGATAAGACAAAATATCTAGTATTTCTCTGGGAACAGTCTGTCCAATGATTCTATGACATGGTGAGTATAGTGCCTTTAGATATTCAATATCATGGATGATTATCACAAGAGTAGCTGGCGAGAGTATTTAGAAAATGCCCTTTTAAATTTGGAAAACTAAAATAACAACACATTAATTTTAATGATTCTTGAGATTCTTTCAACAACTGGCTGATATTTTTGACAGAGTTCTACCACCTTAATCCCTTTATCCTCTATTTCCTTGGCATTTTATATTCTTTTCCACTCTTCTGTCTCATCTTATCGTGACTCCATATATGCAGAGGAGAACTGCACTCCATAGGGTTTTTGAGCCTGTGAACTTTCCGAAGCATTACCTCTAGGCCTGTCTTCCAAGGCACCCCGTGTCGGTTCGAACCAACAACCTTTTGGCTAGCAGTTGACTGCTTAATCATTTGCACCAGTTGGAATTAACTCAACATCAAATAACACCACCATCTCATCTCAAGATTCTTCCCTAACCTTCTCCATGATTTCAGGCAGCCTCTAAAATCTTTCTTTAGTGTTCTGGTCTTGCTACCTGATTGCTTGGGAAAACTGATCTTTGAACCTACTGTTGTCCTAAATGTGATAAAATTCATCTATATACCTTTACTTGAAATTTTCCTCAATGCCTCTTTATACAATTACCCAGGCATAACATTCTGGTGTTGTTTTTGCCTATTTCTAATCATTTCAATATGGTTAAACTGTTACACGTTAACATTTCTTTCTCCATATTTTTCATCAACACCTACTCTACTTTTGCTCCTTTTTAATTCTATTAACACAAATATCCAGGCAGTTTGACTGCTTTGGGTCCTAATCTTGACTCCATGGTTTTAATGCAGTCTTTAGCAATGTATCAAAAGAAGGATCAATTTCTTCATCAGTAAATTGGCCGATTGTGGGGTTTTGTGAAGATTAAGTGCAGCATATTATGTTAAGAAAGAAGCCCTGGTGGCACAAACGGTTAAGTGCTTGGCTGCTAACTGAAAGGTTGGTGGTTTGAATCCACACAGTGGCTCTGCAGGAGAAAGACCTGACAATCTGCTTCTGTAAAGATTTCAGCCAAGAAAACCCTACAGGCAGTTCTACTCTATCACATGGGGCCACTATGAGTTGAAATCAACTCAATGGCACCTAACAACAACGTTAAAGAGTTTAGCACAGTGCTTATGCTTAGGACACTGTGGGCGATCATTAAGTGTTAGCTCTAGCTATATATTTGTTTTTCTCACTACTACCATGTAATGGTTAAGATCTGGCAGCCTCATGGGCTGAGTTATAGCTCATGCTCTTAACATTCATGTCATCCTGTTTTATCCTGGAAATGCTCCCCACAGCTCTAATGTTTCTAAACTGTGCAGCCTTTCCAGAATATCACACCCATTCAATGGGTTTGATAATATCACAGAACAGTCCTCTTCCTCTGTGAAGTTATTCCTGTCTCCCTTCATATTCCCAAAACATTCTATGCACAATGCCATTATAGCTCCACAATACAGTCATTTTGTTAGTGAGATTCTAATTTCCATTAGATATCTTGAGGAAAAGCAACAGATTTTTTTTTTATCTTCCTATGTAGCCCTAGTGGCTAGTACAATGTATCACTTTATAAAGCAAGCCACTCAATAAACTAATATTTATTATGACTAAGGTTTAATATCATTGTAACTTTTTCATTATTGTGCTAGGACAAGATTGAAATGATTCTAAAAGTAACTGCAATTAAGAAATTAGAGAAAGTCCCAGACTGATTCAAGATGGCAGTCTAGTCAGACGGACCACACAGTCCCTCTACAGCAAAGACCTGAGAAACAAAATACAACAGATATAGATGACAACCCTGGCACTCTGTTCATCAAATGAAATGGATATACAATTATATCAAATACCGAATGGAAAAAGAAACTGAACGACAGCAGCAAACGGAGAGAGATATGGAGTGTAGGTGCCCTGCCAGCCAGTCTGGCACAGCAGGGCCATTTTGAGAAAAAGCTAGCAGTGACCTTGGGTGAGAAACACAGGAAGACAGCATCACGGAACTACCAATAGGAGATAGAGAAACTGCATAGGCATACCAGAGTGAAACAAGGTGAGAAGAACATAAACTGGAACTAAGAAGGAAAGGTCCAGGAAGGAGAATAAAAGCTTCAGGGATCCCAGTGTACACAGAAAAAAAAATAACCAAACCTGCTGCTGCTGAGTCAATCCTGACTCATAACAACCCTACAGGACAGAGTAGAACTGCCCCACAGGGCTTCCAAGGAGTGGTTGGTAGATTCGAGCTGCTGACTTTTTGGTTAGCAGCTGAACTGTTAACTACTACACCACCAGGGCTCCAGTGTACAGACAGCAGAGAGGAAATCAAGATCCAGAGACAGAATGACCCTCCAATGGCGGTACCTCATCAGTAGGGTGGGTGGGAAACATGGAGCAACGGACGAGCCCCCTCCTTTTTTTTTCTCTCTCCCCCATCCCGACTGCCTGCCTTGCCCCTCCCCTGCCAGAAAGAGTGCATGTGCAACTCACAGCCATCTGTCCATCCACTCCCTCACTGGAGAGAGCACTTGCGGGACCCCCCCCAGCCACCTGTCCTGACTCTCTCCCCACCAGAGAGAGTGCTTGCACAACCCCATTCGCCTGCCCCTCCGCTGCTGATGAGAGCACCTGCATGCTCCCTGGCCAACCGCCCTATCCCTCCCCTGCTGAGAGCACCTCCACAGCCCCCAGCCACCTGCCCTGCTCCTTGCCCACAGCCCACCCACCTGGCAAGCGACTGTGAGCATTCCTGTATCACCAGCTAGTACCTGTCCAGTATACCCTCAGCTATCAAACATATACAGTGAACTCTGCCATCTCACATACACAGTGAACAGTGATGAGGGCTGGCTCTACCCACTGCTGACCTGTCCACCTAGAGGCAGACAGTGAATGCCCCCATGCTGCCAGATGAGAGATCACTGAAGCAAACCTGACCCGCTCACTCTGATATATTAAAACAAAACAAAAATCATAAATAAATAACAAGCTAGTGCCTTGGAGAGAGCAGACAATATCAAACCACATAAAGAAACAAGACAAGTGACCAAAATAAAGGGGCAGAAAACCTTCCTCAGGAAGAGACGGTAATGGAATTACCTGGTAAGGAATTCAAAAGGCTTATATACACAGACCTCAAAGAGATCAAAGAAAACATCGACAAAACCAATGAAAGCGTAGACAAAACTCCAGACGAATTCAGGAAAACAATACAAGAATAAAATGACAAATAGACAATTAGAAATAATACAAAAACAGCAACTAGAAATCCAGAAGATAAAACAATAAAATATCACAAATAGATAACCTAATCAAAGGACAAAGAAGCAGAACTGAAACAATCAAAGAAAGAATTCACAAGATAGAGGACAAACCCCTTGCTACCAATTTGTTTCAGGAACAATCAGAAAAAGAATGAAAAAAAAAAAAAAAAATGAAGAAAGCCTAAGAGTTATATGGGGCACTATGAAGAGGAATAATTTATGCAAGATTGGAATCTCAGAACAGGAGACCAAAAAAAGGCATGGAGAATTTCTGAAGATCTGATGGAAGAAGACTTCCCCCAATATCATGAAAGACAAGGAAATCCATCCAAGAAGCACAATGAACCCCAAAAGAAAGTCACCAAGATATATCATAATCAAACTCTCCAAGTCCAAAGATAAAGAAAGAATTCTGAAAGCAGCTCAGGAAAAATGAACTATCATCTACAAAGGGACTCCAATAAGACTAAGCTCTGATTTCTTGATAGAAACCATGCAGGAAAGAAGGCAATGGGATGACATATATAAAACCCTAAAGAAAAGAACTGTCAATCAATCGTATTCCAGTAAAACCATGCCTCAAATATGATGGTGAAATCAGGACATTTTCAGACAAACAGCAATTAAGGGAATTTATAAAAACCAGACCATCCCTACAAGAAACACTAAAGGGAGTCCTTCAGATAGAGAACCAACGATATCAGACAACAACCTGAGAGTAAGCCCCATGACTGCATCATCAAGATGCCAACCCAGACAGAGAAATCTCAAAGCTAAAGTTACAGAACCAAAAATAAAGATGTCAATCTATCAGTGACGACAACCTCAAAACAAAAAGGGGAAAAAATAAATGGTGTAGACATAGAACTTCCATATAGAGAGGAAGTCATGGAGCTTTCAAAAAATAACAGACTGTTTTAAACTTAGGAAGATAAAGGTAAATGTCAATGTAACCACAAAGAAAGTTAATAAACCTCCTCACCAAAATAAAGAAAACCATAATTACTCAGTAAACACAAAATCAACAACAACAAAGGAAAAGAAAACATATAAACAAAAAGAACTCAACACAGAAAATTAAAGAAAATGTCAACACCACAACAAAATGACAACAGTAAGTTCATACCTATCTATAATCACACTGAATGTAAATGGTTTAAATTCACCAGTCAAGAGACAGAGAATGGACCGGGATCACAACAGAGGGTCCCGGACAGAGCTGGAGACAAATGTAGAACAAAATTCTAACTCACAAAAAAAGACTAGACCTACTGGCCTGACAGTGACTGGAGAAACCCTGAGAGTATGGCCCCTGGACACCCTTTTAGCTCAGTAATGAATTCACTCCCAAGGTTCACTGTTCAGCCAAAGATTAGACAGCCCCATAAACAAAACGAGACTAACAGGGCACAACAGTCCAGGGACAAGGACTAGAAGGCAGGAGGGGACAGGAAAGCTGGTAATAGGGAACCCAAGGTTGAGAAGGGACAGTGTTGACATGTCATGGGATTTTTAAACATTGTCATAAAACAATATGTGTACTAACTGTTTAATGAGAAACTATTTGTTCTGTAAACTTTCATCTAAAGTACAATTTAAAAAAAAAAGACAGAGAAGCAGAATGGATTAAAAAAAAAAATGACCCATCAATACGCTGCCTACAAGAGACACACTTTAGACACAGACATAAATTGGTTAAAAATCAAAGGATGGAAAAAAAATGTTATCATGCAAATAGTAGCCAAAAAAAAAAAAAAACAAACCAGGAGTGGTAACATTAATCTCTGATTTAAAAAAAAGAAAGAAAGAAATTAGAGAAAACAAAGTGCCCACTAAAGCACAGAAATAGATAATCTGGTACAGGAACAAGTTACAGCTTTAGAAAAAATGTCATTTATAGATTAAGTGGGACCTCTGTCCTAGTTCCCTTATCTTGATTAACCCTGTACACAGAACTTTTCCTTAAATCCTATTTTTGGTTTTTAAAATTTATACTTTATTGTTGCTAAATATATATAACAAAACATTTGCCATTTTAACCATTTTTCTTTGTACAATTCAGTAACATGAATTACGTTCCTCATGTTGTACAACCATCACCATAATCGGTTTCCAAAATTTTTCATCACCCTTAACAGAAACTCAGTACCATTTAAACAATCCCTCCACATTTCCCCCTCCCACCTACTCCTAGTAACCACTTAAAAACTCTGGTCTCTATGTATTTGCCAATTCTGGATATTTCATATCAGTGGGATCATAATGATATTTGCCCTTCTGTTTCTGACCTACTTCGCTCAACATGTTTTTGAGGTTTATCCATGGTGCAGATGTATCAGAACTTCATTCCTCTTTATGGCCTAATAATATTCCATTTTATATATACTACATTTTGTTTATTGATTCACTGATGAACAGTTGGGTTGTTTCCACCTTTTAGCTACTGTGAATAATGTTGCAATAAACACAGGTGTCTATTTTTTGGTTTTTGAGTGTTCCCTTTCCCTACTCCCTTCTGAAGAAGGGTTAGGTTAGAAATTCCAAGCAATTTCCACCAACTGGCAGGACAACACATTATCAACTGACTAAATACAGGAGTCCTTGGGTGGCGCAAACAGTTAAGCACTTGGCTACTAGCCAAAATGTTGGCAGTTCAAACCTACCCAGAGGTGCCTTGAAATACAAGCCTGGTGATCTGCTTCCAAAAGGTCAAAGTCTTGAAATCCCTATGGAGCAGTTCTACTCTGCACACATGTGGTCACTGTGAATCAGAATCAATTCGACAGCAACTAACAACAACAAGACATCCCTGTTACGACTGACATCTGCCCACTGGTTCTCTCAGCACCATACAAGGAGAGGTAGGGGAATATCTTCCCTTTTTAAAAAAATGGCCACTCTTTCACACACTTCTGATAACAGAAGAACCATAGACAAATGTACATCACTTACACAAGAGTTTATTCATTATTCATAGAGAAACTGTTTCCTCAATAAATGATTCAGATGCTGTGGCTAAAGGAACCTATTTTTACTACAAATCAAAAAAATAATTTGAAAGCAGTCATTAGACAAATAAAAACAGAGATGGCCAGATTTATCTGAAAATGAAAATAAAAGTTAAATGAAACCTGTTAACAAAGAGGAAGAATCAAGAATTTATCCCGCCTTTATTGTAAATACACACAGCGTCCTCAAGAGTTGAAACTGACTCAATGCCAACAGGGTTTTTTGTTTCTTGTAAATATCCCTCAAGGTAACCAATTATTGACGAGTAAAGTTTTTCTATACAAAAGTATTCCAGCTAATAAATGAAGAAATGACAGAAAAAAATTTTTAACAATAAAAAATGATCTCTATAACATTACGGATCTACATCTACACATTAGAATACCTACATTCCAATTTTCAAAATTAGAATATTACCATCTTGTGAAGTTATAACAAATTCAACATAATGAAATAACGACTCTAGACAACGAACATCAATGTCTGCCCATCACAAAGAGAAACAATCACACATGTGCCTCTGGATGGAGGAACACAACACCATCTGTGAAGTACTGTTGCCAAGAAGACTGAAACTGAATCATATCAAGCTTCTAGATCTAACCACCAATTTACTACAAGTTTAGGAGACCATGTTAAATGATATCCTGAGGACAAATTCACAAATCCAGAACATGGACAACTCTTATAAGACAAACCTAATTTTTTTTTAAAAAATAACTTCCAAGGGAAAGAGAGAGTAGAAGACCTGAATATAAAGCCTCAAACTATAAAATTCATAGAAGAAAAAATAGGACCAACACTTCAGGCCTTAATACATTGCATTAACAGGATACAAACCATAAACGTCAACACAAAAAACCCAACAGATAAACTAGATAATTGGGATCTTCTAAAAATCAAACACCTCTGCTCTTCAAAAGATTTCACCAAAAGAGTTAAAAGAGAACCTACAGACTGGGAAAAAATTTTTGGACAGTACAAGTCAGACAAAGGTCTAATCTCCATAATCTACAAGAAAATCCAACACCTCTACAACAAAAAGACAACCAATCCTATCAAAAAATGGGCAAAGGAAATGAACAGACACTTCACCAAGGAAGACATTCAAATGGCCAACAGACACATGAGGAAATGCTCGCGATCACTAGCCATTAGAGAAATGCAAATTAAAACCACAATGAGATACCATCTCACCCCGGCATTACCGGCACGAATCAAAAATACCGGAAATAACAAATGTTGGAGGGGCTGCGGGGAGACGGGAACTCTTATACACTGCTGGTGGGAATGCAAAATGATACAACCATTTTGGAAAATGATATGGCGTTTCCTCAGAAAGCTAGAAATACACATACCATTCGATCCAGCAATCCCACTCCTAGGAACATATCCTAGAGAAATAAGAGTCGTCACTCGAACAGACGTATGTACCCCTATGTTCATGGCAGCATTGTTCACAATAGCAAAACGATGGAAACAACCGAGATGCCCATCAACAGATGAATGGATAAACAAACTATGGTACATACACACGATGGAGTACTATGCGACGAGAAAGAACAACAATGAATCTGTGAATCATCTCATAACATGGATGAAACTGGGGGACATCATGCTGAGTGAAATAAGTCAATCACAAAAGGACAAATATTGTATGAGACCTCTATTGTAAAAACCCATGAAAAAATTCACATGCAAAATGTAACAATCCTTGTTGGTTACCAGGGATTGGGGGGGGGGGGGGGGGGGAATACTAAATAGGTAATAGGTAAGTGGTAACTTGGGTGAGAGGTGAGATAGTACATAGTACAGGGGAAACTAACACAACCTGCACAAGGAAAGGTCATGGAGGCCCTATAGACACATCCAAACCCCCCGAGGGACTGAGTTGTTGGACGGAGGGCTCTGGGGACCATGATCTCGGGGAACATCTAGCTCAATTGGCATGACACTACTTATAAAGATAATGCTCTACATTCTACCTTGGTGAGTAGTGTCTGGGGTCTTAAAAGCCTATGAGCAGCCATCTAAGATACTCCACTGATCTCATCCCTTCGGGAACAAGGGAGAACGAAGAGAACAGGATACAAGGAAAAGATTAGCCCGAAGGACTAATGGTCCACAGCTACCAAGGCCTCCACCGGACTGAGTCCAGTACAGCTGGATGGTGCCCGGCTACCACCAATGACTCCTCTGACCAGGATCACAACAGAGGGTTCTGGGCAGAGCTGGAGAAGGATGCAGAGCATAATTTTAACTCCCCCAAAAAAAAAGAAGACCAGATTTACTGGCCTAAAGAATACTAGAGAAACCTCAAGAGTGTGGCCCCCAGACACCCTTTCAGCTCAGAGGTGAAGTTACCTTCGAGGTTCGATGTTAAGCCTGGGACTGGACAGCCCAGTAAAACTAAATGGGACTAACGAGGTACAGGAGTCTGGTGACAAGGGCCAGAAGGCAGAGGGAGAGTAGGAAACTGATGATAAGGAACACAAATTGAATAAGGACACTGTCGATGTATTGTGAGATTGTTGACCACTGCTACAGGGCAACATTTGTAGTAACTATTAAATGGGAGGCTGTTTTGTCCTGTAAGCCTTCATCTTGGGCGAGAATGGCAGCACAATTGGAAGAGCATAGTCAATATCACTTAAATGTGTAAGTAAAAAGTTTTGAAATGGTGTTTAAATAAAATAAAAATAAATAAATAAATAAATAAATAAATAAATAAACAAATGAGACTAAAGAGGTACAATAGTCCACTGACAAGGTCCAGAAGACAGAAGGGGACAAGGAAGCCCCCTGGTGATAGGGAACACAAGGTGGAGTAAGGATATTCTTGATGTGCTGTGAGATTGTTAACCATTGTCATAGGGCAACATGTGTAGTAACTGTTAAATGAAAAACTATTTTGTTCTGTAAGCCTTCATCTTAAGTGAGAATAACAGCACAGTTGGAAGAGCGTAGTCAGTGTCACTGAACTGTGAATGTAGAAATTTTTGAAACGGTGTATCTTTGGCCATCTGTAATTTTCATCAAAAAAAAAGGTTGAGAATTTAGAGGCTTAATACGTTGTGGGGTTGTTAACCAATGTCATAGAACAACATGTGTACTACTATTTCATGAGAAACTATTTGCTCTGTAAGCTTTCACCTGAAGTACAATAAAATATATATAAAAATAAATAAATAACTTCCAAGGGAAAGAGAGAGTAGAAAGGAAACTTACACATTTTTTAAAAGAGATTTAAGGCTCATATCAAATAAATGCAATCAATACCCGAACCTTCTTTGGATACTGATTAAAACAAGATAAAAAAATCATTCATGAGATAATCAGGAAAGTATGAACACTAAGTGGGATATTTGATAACACTGAGGAATTACTAATTAGTATTCATTTTCTTAGTTGTGATAATGCCACTGTGGTTATGCTCTTTTTTCAAAAAGTCTGATTTAAAAAACACACAGTGAAATATTTACAGATGAAATTATACAAAGTTGAAGATGGGTGACAGTAAAAAGCAGTTTATAGTATTACTTACATACATACATACGTGTATATACACACATACTGTTACGCGGCATATAACATCCGTTCGAGCAATGTCCACCCACATGTACGTCCATAGTCCCATAGCGTCATACAGGCAGTCCTCGAGTTAGGAATGTTTGACTTAGGTACAACCCGTACTTATGAACCAACCCCCATAAAGCACATTCTATTAAAAATTCGAGGTACATACAATGGTTCATAATAACAAATGGGCGCTACTTTGCGATGCACATCAAAACATTATTATTATTACTGTATTATTATGCTAAAGATGTTTTACTGCATCTGGAAGTGTTTCTTCAATGCTTTTTACGCATAGAAAGGTACACCATATGCTATATACTAAGACCATTTGACTAACTGGCATTAGATGCGAACCATATCTAACTGTTCTGACTTATGTACAAATTCGACTTAAAGACAGACTTAGGAACGAACTTGTTCATAATCCAGGAACTGCCTGTATATGCTGTGGTGTTTGCACAACATCTAATTCACATAACATCCTATTTCACAGAACGTATCGTGACTTAAGCAACACATGACTCTGTGTATTTTGTTTTCCATAATAAAAATCTAAAATGGTTTGCCAAGCAATGATTTAATAACATGACAGATTAAAATGTTCCTGAATCAGCAGTATGCTATGTAAGCATAAGAAGTATTTAAAATATACTGATATTGAGAAAAAGTGGAATAAAACAGTCAGATAGATATGATATAATCTTGAGTGGAAAGATTTTATCTGACTTATTTTGAAATTATCAAGAATATTTAAATAAGCACTGCTTGTTATAATAATGGAAAGATGTTTAAGCCTATCCATAATAGAAATGCAAATTAAAACTAAAATTATGAGACATTTTAAAATCTATCATAGATTGATAAAGATCCAAAGGGTGAGGTAATACAAATACACTGTTGGCTAGTGACGGGGAAAACACGCCCTCAATATATTGCTGGTGGGATTACAACTTAGTACAGCTTTGTTGGAAGATGATTTGCAACTGCTGTTGAAACTAAAAACATACATTAACCTACTGAGGTAGACTGAGTATACCAATGCAATTAAATGGTTTCTCTATATCCCCCATCATTTGCCCTGCAACCCTCTAGTCCCTTCCCATCTAAATTTGGGCAGTCTTATGATTTGCTTTGGCCAAGAGAGTGCAATAAAAGTGACAGTGTGCAGTTCTAAGACTAGGTCTTCCACACTTCTGTCTAGACCCCTCTGCCTCAGCCACAGGAAGCAGCCTGGGCCAGTCTGCTGAAGTATGAGAGACCACATGAAGCAGAGGCAGGTCACCCTACTGAAGCCATTCTAGATCAGCCAATCTCCAGTGGACCTTCCAGCCACCTGCAGAACATAAGGGAGCCCAGTTGAGATTAACCAAGTTCAACCAAGAGCATAGCTGCCCAGCTGACCTACAGACTCTCAGCAAAAATAAAAGTCTATTGTTGTATGCCACTAAAGTTTTATATTTATTTATTCTACGGGAATTATTGTAGCAACAGATAACTAATACACTCAGCAATTACATTATTAGGAATTTATCAGATACACTCAAACATGCACCTAAAGAACATATAGTCAACATATAATGCACATCTGCACCCCAGACTCCCAGTCTTGTATAAAACAGGGCACTACTGTGGCATTAAACACTAAACAGATAATTAAAAATAAGAAAAAGATAATGACGTATCCACAAAGACTGCCACATTGACAGTATGTCTAAAGAAAAAGCATTATAGAACACATACAGTCTGATGCCATTTACCTAAAACAACAAAAATTAAATTCACATAAACATAAAAACACAGGAGAAGATCTGGAAGAATATATACCTGTTAACAGTGCTTAACTAACATGGAAAAGAAAAGAAACATAATTTTTACTCTGTATGCTGTTCTTTGAATTTTCTTCAAGTATGTGTTCATGTATTACTGTTGCAGTTAAAAAAACAAAAATGAACAGTAACATCTCTCCTTCAACATGCACTACCATTTAGTAATAAAATAAATTAAGTCTTTAAAAAAAAAAAAAAAATTCTATTGCAGCTTAGATTACCACCTTCTTAAGAATGGTCCTATTGGCTTGTTTTCATGTTTCTTACTATAAAGATGCATCACAAATAAGGTGGAAAGCTACTACAATATGCACTGTCAAGAGTATATGTGATCCACTCACCACGAGTGTGTAAGTCACAGGGGATGGTAGAGGGGGTGCACTGCAACTGGGTGTGTATTTATATCTGAATGAGGATAATTCTGGTACAACCTGAGTAAAAAGACAAGGAAAAATCCTTGTTCCTGGCTCTTCTTAAAGTCTCTATTCCTATCCTTTACTTCCTTTTTGACTCCATTTTTAATCTAAGCAGCTTTTTGAAATCTTATATATCTTTCTAAACTACCTTAAATTCTTTCAGATAAAACTATTTCATTGTGGGTTAACGGTGATGGAAATATCACATTAACGGTAGGGTTGCACAGGCAACTACCATAATTACTGTCAATAAGTTGTATACGGTAAAAAGCTGAATTAGCAAAAGTTGTGTGACAGACATTTACAACAATGACCAAAAAAAGACAGGAAAAAGAAAAAAAAAAAAGCAGCTCCTGAGGCTGCTATGTACAACCAAAATCTTCATGGGATTTGCTTTTCTGGTTTAGAAGTTTAGGGTCATGGTTTCACAGGACATCCCAGTTAACTGGCTCAATAATTTGTTCAGTGCTTCTTTCTACCTCCTAGTTTGTTGCACAGTGCCTGGGGTCTTAAAAGCTTGTAAGCGGCCATCCAAGGCAAAACAATATTCACCTGGAGCAACCGAGGAAGAAGGAGCATCAGAAAAAAGAGGATATGGAACGTGTGGCTAATTAACTCCATGAACAACTGCCTTCTCTGCCATGAAACTGGAAGAACCAGATGGCTACTGTTACCAATCATTTTTATCAAAGATTCTATAGAAGAATCCTGATCCAAACAGAAAAAACGCAGAAGAGAATTTCTAATTCTCATGGACTCCAGACTTACTGGAGCCATGGAAGGTGGCTAAACCCCTACAACTATTGCCCTGAGATAATCTTTAAACCTTAAACGAAAAATGTCCCCTGAAGTCTTCTTAAAACCAAACAACAGTTTAGCTTAAACAGTAAAAAATGTCTGCCTTGAGCGCTGTGCTCTTTTAAGCACTATCTACATGGGATCAAACTGACAACAGCAATCTGAAAGATTAGATAGTAACCTTAAAGGACACTGAATTTATGTCAATGGGGGAGGAAAAACTATGAAAAGGAGGGTGAGAATGGTTGCACAACTCAAAAAATGTTATCAGTGTTACTAAATGGTACATGCAGAAACTGCAGAATCGGTATATATTTTGCTGTGTATATTCTCAACAACAACAACAACAAAAAAAAAAAAAAAAATATATATATATATATATATATTTTAAACTATTTCATTGTGCTGCCACTAGGGATGCAACGTGAATTCCAATACATGATCCAAGAAAAATCACTTTACTTTGAGACTCCCAAGAGTCCAGGTTGGGACTTGTGATACAAGCTGAGCAATAAAACAGAGAAGAGTTCCAACCGGGAATCCAGAGCCAATACTAGGGAGTTTGTACCCTACTAGTCCAAGTCAAAGGAACCCTGCTGGTGCAGCAGTTAAGCACCCAGCTTCTAACCAAACGGTTTGTGGTTCAAACCCACCAGCCACTACAATGGAGAAAGAAGTGGCATTCTGCCTCTGTAAGGATTTATAGCCTTGGAAACCGTATGGGTCAGTTCTACTGTGTCACAGAGTCACTATGAGTTGGAATCAATTTGATGGCAATGGGTTTATTCCAAATCAAGAGAGCCCTGGTTGCGCAGTGGTTAAGCACTCAGCTTCTAGCCAAAAGGCAGGCAATCTGAACCCACCAGCTGCACCACAGCAGAAAGATGTGGCATTCTACTTCCATAAAGATTTACAGCCTTGGAAACCCTATAGGGCAGTTCTACCGTCATATACAGTTACAGCCGCTATGAGTTGGAATCGAATTGATGGTAACGGGTTTACTCCAAGTCAAAGGAGCCCTGATGGCACAGTGGTTAAGCATTCAGCTGCTAACTGAAAGGTTAGCAGTTCAAGCCTACCAGCAGATCATGGGAGAAATATGTGACAGTCTGCTTCCATAAAGATTACTGCCTTGGAAACCCTATGGGGCAATTCTACTCTGTCCTATATGGTCACTATGTGTTGGACGTGATTCAATGGCAATCAGTTTGGTTCAACGGGTTATTCCAAGTCAGGTATGCTGTTGGTCTTAGGTCAGGAAATACCCTGGTGGGAGCTAGAAAAGAACTGAGGAGCAAAAGCTACCTCTGATAACAACAAACTCATATTCGTTTAACCAATTAACCAGTATCTATTAAACTCCCACCAATATGTAAAAAGTTCCAGTATATACACACATAAGCCTACATCTGTTTATCTACTTATTATAAATAAATTATATACTGCATAAACTTGTCCTGATTATTGACCCGAATATTTGCATTTCCCAGTCATCATGTATTGGGTTAGTTTAACTTTTAAATTAAAATACCCACATTAGATGATGCTAAGAATATAAACTGCAAACAGGCAACACAACTAAAACCACCAAACAACTTCAAGTATACAGGTCCTGTGGGGTAACTCCCTCACCACCCTCAAACTCACCACCACCATCATTAAATACTCCCTAGTCCTAGCAGCTGAACTTCCCAACAGGATGGCAGCCCCAAGTTTAGGAAAGAAAAGGAAGAAATAGGACAAAGAAACAGGACTAGAAAAGGGAAAAGGAAGAGTGAAGGGAGAAGCAAAATTGTGGGAACAAAAGGGATTCTACTCTAGCTCCACCACTGACCTGGGCAAGAATCTCTACTTCTCTGAGCCAGATTCCTTTTATCCACATCCTGAGGATAGCAGATTAGATGGCCTTTGAAAGCCTGGCTGATAAGAACATTTAAAACCACTGAAAAATCAGTTCAATTCTGTTCTGATACCAACTGCAAATGCAGTACCTCCTCTGACCCTAACTACCAGAGCAAGGTCAGATCGCACAAGTTTAAGGGCACAGGTCTCCAGACCGTCAAGTCTGCCCCAGACTTCAGATACCAACCATAAGCTTGAAGGTCCCCACAACATCCTCTTCTGATTTGCTGGCTACAAATTTGTGGTTTGCCACTACCCTCTCAGGATATGAGCCGTAAGCTTGGGGGTCTCCAGGCACCCTTCACTTATGACCTCTTGAACAATTTGGGGGTTCCCTGTATTCCTTCAGGATGCCAGTCGTAAGCTTGGGGTCCCCAGATCCCCTTCACTTCTGACCTGCTGGTTACAAATTTGGGGGTTCCTATTACCCCGTTGGGTATGATAATTCACTAGAACGAATCACACAACTCAAGAAAGCGCTATGCTTACAATTACAGTTTTATGATAGCAAAAAGAACATAAATGAAAAAGACACGTAGGGTGAGGTCTAAAAACATTCTCAGCGTAGCGCTTCCATGTCCCAAATGTATGATCCTCCTCCACACACTGACGTCTATCACCAGCCAGGAAGCTCGTGGAGGTTCAGTGTCCAGAACTTTTACTGAGGTCTCACTAAGCAGACATAATTAATTTAACCATTGCCTAAACGGCTGAATGTAACCTTGAGATTCCCCCTCCCCAGAAGTCAGCCTAATACCACATGGCGGGCCTTTCTGGCATGGTCAGCCCCTACCCCAGACTCAACGCATTAGCATAGGTATGATCTGGGCCCTCACAGATAACAGGAACAACTGTTATATGACAAAGAGTCCAATCACTGGGGAATTCTAAGGTTTTAAAAGTTCTCTCAGAAACCAAGGACAAAGACCAGAATCTTTGGGTAAAGTTAATTGTGGGTAGGTGGGTGGCACAAACTTGACTACTAGCAAAAAGGTTGGCAGTTCAAACCTACCCAGAGGTGCCTCAGAAGACAGGCATTGAAGATATGCTTTCAAAAGGTCACAGCTTTGAAAACCTATGGAGCACAGGTCTATTCTGCACATGGCGTCACCATGAGTCAGAATCAATTCACTGGCAACTAACAACAACAAAGTTAATTGTAAACCCCACAGTCTCATATATAACACAATCACAAAACACAGTTAGAGCCCTGGTGGCATGAACAGCTCAGAGCTTGGCTGCTAACTGGAAGGCTGGCAGTTTGAACCCACCCAGCAGCTCCACAGGAGAAAGACACAGCGATCTGCTTCTATAAAGATTACAGCCAAGAAAAACCTATGGGGCAGTTAAACTCTGTCACATGGGGTCGCTATGAATTGGAATTGACTCTAAGGCACCTAACAGTAACAACAACAACAATATTCAAGGAGTCTAATAAAAGGAGTTTAAAACCCTTTCATGACCTGTGGGATATACCGGTGCCCACTTTTTCCTGCCCCTGGAGTTCTTTGGTAAGGCGGTATCCCGGTTTTAGTGCACTGCGCCTCAAGGTGGGTGCTATTATTGTGTTGACTGGGTATTGTATGAGGTGATGCATCCTGGATGTGTGCATTTGCTAAACTTTTGTCTATTTTGCTTTTTTCTGTTGAGATAAGCCTCCTCAGTATATTTCCTGGCTACTGTGTTCTCATAAGAATGTACTTATCACAAGAATAAGCTATTCTTAGTTTTCATTCATTCACAGTCGCCATTTTCTTCCTGAACGCCATTCATTGCTTCCAGGTGTTACAGGGATCCCTGCTCAGCTTAGAGTTGCTGCCCTGCAATCTTCCAGGACTGCTTTTCTTGCCTCTGAACTGTAAGTACTGCCTTTCTAATAAGGAAGAATGCACTGCAGTGGTAATTTTCAAGAGAATCAAATTCTTATTAAGTTATTCTTAGCCTGCATTCATTCTCAGGTCCCATTCATTGCTTCCTACAATATTCCAGGACTGCTGTTCTTGTATCTTAGCTGTAAGTACTACTTTGGCAATAATGAAGAATAGATTGTAATAGTAATTTTCCTGAGATACAGATTCTTTGGTTTTTATTTACTTGGGCAGAAACCTTGACTTATATAATTTTATCCCCTTGTATATTCTCATGGTTGTCTGGAGGTATGCTACAGGTATTATCCTAGTTGTGCAGAACCAACAACTATTTTTTTTCTGATACATTTCTCTGTGAGATGTATGTATTACACTATGTTTCAAGAAGTTTCATGAAAACTCGTAAAAAGGCTAAGAAGGAGGAGGTTGGAATAAAATTTAAGTGCAGTCTTTGTCAGGTGCCTTTGTAATTAATACAACAGTTATTTGATATTTTTCTTGGATACAGGCAAATTAAATAAGGGCCCTTGATAGAACATAACCTACTTTACACTTTAACCATAATGTGCTTACAAAATTTTCTAACACAATACAAAGAAACAGAACTTAACATGAAATAAGTTAAATACTATATCAAAATTGCAAATAAATACAAAAACTTACCATCCCTGTTCATTTTTATACTTGTAAGCAGCCCCAAGAACGTGACACAAAGTGCCCCCAGCTTTGAAATCCATGAAGCATTTTGCCTAAAAAGGATACAAGTTACACATGAGAAAAATAAAGGTACTGACAAAAAATCTGAATTCTGAGTTCTGTAAACTCAAAAATCTAAGAACTGCTAATTTAGTAACTTCCTTAAATACTTTCTGGAATAAACTGAGATATAAACACATTTTTCTAAAAGTGGATAAAAAATATTTCTTTTTAAATTCCATTAACATTATTCTTGATGAAAATAGTGAGAAACAACATTTACAAAAGATAAATCAAAATGTTTTAACAAGAAACACTAATGGACGAAACACTGATACAATACAAACTTCACTGGTAAATTTAAAAACTGATTTTTAAAATGTATAAAATTCCAGCCACGCCAAATTTCCAACAATACAGCTTTCCTGTAAAAGAAGAAATATTTGTATACCAAGGTATTTTTTCCCCATTTAGGTTCCTGTAAAAAATGGTAACTGAATTTTGTTATTATAATACTTCAATGATAAAATATGGTATACTTACATACTTAACTACTGTGTATATGACCTAATAGCCATAATTTTAAAAAAATTTGCACTTCAAGGATTATAAAAACCCGTTGTTGTCAGGTTGATTCCAACTCATAGCGACCCTATAAGACAGAGTAGAACTGCCCCGTTGGGTTTCTAAGGAGTAGCCGGTGGATGTGAACTGCCGACCTTCTGGTTAGCAGCCTGAGCTCTTAAGCACTGTGCCACCAGGGCTCCCAGGATTAGAATAGCTCAAATAAATCAAATGTTGACTGACTTCCAAATTACAGAGGTAAAAGCAATATAACTAACCATCAAATAGAACAAGTAAAATGAAGCAACAGAAACACATCATGCATTTTTTTCTCTGAAAACTGTTATTACAAAATAATAGACTGAAAAGAACTACATGATACCAAATATTAAGAATCATTAAGATGAAATAAATATTCCAAATTAAGCTGCCAAGTACACTCTCCAAGTTAGTCTGGTTAACCTATCACTTTTTAAATATATGAGTTCTGAGTTCCTACTTTTTTGCCCAGCCCTACTTTTTGGCTCAACGCTATACCCAGTACATCCCAAATGCTGCATTATGTACTCCTAAAAAAATACATCTGGGTACAATTCTGATCCACTGACAACTTGTTACTTAACTGCACAAATGCACAAGCATTATAATTTTAAAGTGTTGGCATCTTAAAGTACAATAATGTGCTAGACGGGAACCTGATGAAGAGCAGAATGAGACTAAGTTCTGCTACAAGAACTGTTCCGTGAAACCCCATTAATACTGCACCATTCTAAACACAGTACTAAAATGACTGGTTTATAGGCTAATCTTGGCTTTTAATGCCTTGAGGACAGGAACAGTGTCCCACTCAAAGCTGTAAAACCAGTATTCAGCAGAATATTCCATAATGCAGGTGCTGCATAAAAATTCTCATCAATTGAACTGTATTGAAACCACTTAAAAAATTCAGATCCACACTATTGAGAAATACATATGAAGCAGACCAGAAAAAAAAAAATTATATACACAATTCAAGGAAAGGTCAATTTCTTGATAGATATTAAATTTGAGAAATTAAATCATTACCAGGTTTATACTTAAGACAGACAAAAAAAAAATTACTTCTATAAGCCCCTACAGGGACTGGTAAAAAGAATGAAGTAGAAAACTTCAATCATCCAGTGCTAAGATCTGAATTAAGGAAAGATGGAGACTTGTGAACCTGTCATGGGCACTAGTTCTAGTAATAAAGTGCAAAAAGGAAAACATCCTTAAAGATGTGGCAGACAATTAATGTAACTGATGTCAATAAGCTGTACACCTGAAAAAGGTTCAACTGGCAAATGGTATGCAATATATTTACAGCAATAACAACAACAACAAAGAGCAGCCACTAAGCCTGCTTATAAATAACCAAACACCTCATGGGATTGGTTTCTTGGTTTGGAGGTTGACAGTCACGATTTCATGGGACAATCCAGTTAAACTGGCCTAACACAGCTTCAAGTGCTTCTGTTCTACCTCCTAGTTCTTTGGGTAGTGCTTGGGGTCTTAAAAGCTTGCAAGCTGCCATCCACGGTACAATAATTGGTCTCTGTTCGCCTAGAGAAACAGAGGAAGAAGGAGTCAGGAACAGGAGGAGAATATGGAATGCGTGCCTAATTGCCTCTATGAACAACTGCCTCCTTTGCCATGAGACCAGAAAAACTGGGTGGTGCCCAGCTACCATTACTGAACATTTTGGAAAAAAAAAGATTCTATAGAAGAATCCTGATCTAAAGGGGGAAAATGCAGAACAGAAGTGAAGTCTAGAGACTTTCTGGAGCCATTTAGGCTGGATTAACCTCTGAAACTACTGCCCTGAGATAATCTTTAAACCTTAAACCAAAAACATTCCCTATGTCTTCCTTAAACCAAACAGCAGCCTAGCATAATTAGCAAAGAATGCCTGCCTTGAGCATCATGCTGTTTTAAAGATCTAGATGGCATCAAACTGACAACAGCAGCAACTCAAAAGGTTAGATAGGAAGCTTAGGCGGCAGTGAGTTTATGTTAATAAGGGAGGAACAATTTGGAAAAGGAGAGTAAGAATGGTTGTACAACTTAAGAACATAATCAATGTCGCTGAATTGTACATGTAGGAACTGTTGAACTGTTGTATGCTCTGCTGTGTATATTCTCAACAAAAAATGAATTTAAAAAAATGAAGGTGAAAGGGGACACTTAGTTTCTGTTAAGGGTGATGGAAAAATGTGGAAATGGATAATGGCAATGGCTGCATAACATGAAAACTACAATGTCATTGAATTGTACATGTGAAGAATTTCGAAGGGGCAAATGTTATATACCAAAAATCCACTGCCGTCAATACCAGTTCCAACTTTTTGCGATCCTATAGGACAGAGTAGAACTGCCCCACAGGGTTTCTAATCCTGCAATCTTTATGGAAGCAAACTGCCACATCTTTCTCCCGTGGAGTGGCTGGTGGGTTCAAACCAACAAACTTTCTTTCAATTAGCAGCTGAGCACTTAACCAATGCTCCACCAGGGCTCCTTGTTTTGTTACATAGGTATTTACAAAAAAAAAGAGACAAACTACCGTACAGAAAAGAATTAACACAGCCGGCTTGAGACTAATATCCTTAGTAAAGCCTCTCTGCAAGGCTGACCTTTGGTCAAAGAATTTGACTCTCAAAGTGTTTCTAATCAACAGTTAGGGGGTAAGGGTGGCTCACTGTGCCTAGATATTTGTGCAAACAATATCATTTATGAAGATGACCTGCTTTTCTTGTGGGAGTCTGGAGTTTTGGCATATGCTAGGCAGAGGTACCTATATGACCAGTCCCCGGTAAAAATATAGGGCAGGGAGTCTCTAACAGGCTTCTCTCAACAGAAAAATCGCATTATATGTTGCTGTATTTTTATTGTTGGGAAAAGACTGTAATCTGTATGAACCTCTCATGTGAGGGAGAGAGCATAAAAAAGACTTTACGTGGATTCCTCTAGATTCCACCTTGTCTTTTTCCCTGATGATCTGGCTGTGTATCCCTACTATCATCTTAGCCAAGAGTACAAGTATATGCCAAGTTCCATGAGTCGTCCTAGTGAATCTCCAAATATGAGGGTGGTCTTGGGGACCCACACTCAACCTCCCCCCAAAAAATAACTTTAAAAGACAATTCACGTTTCCATTTGTCCAGTTTTCCAGTCTCTTCCTGCCTTCTCATCTTTGCTTTTGGACAAATGGAAATGAAGAACCTGAGATGGAAAGGGGGAGAGCACTGACACACTGCAGGGATTTCAACCAGTGTCATGAAACAATTTGTGTATAAACTGCTGAATAAGAAACTAAAAAACAAAAAAGACAATTCACAAAAAAGATGTACAAATGGTCAAGCACACAAAAAGATGCTCAACAGCATTACTCACTAGGAAAATGCAAATTAAAATCACAATGAGATTCTACTACATACTCACTAGAATGACTAAAAATATAAACAAATCATATCAAGTGCTGACATCGATGTGAACAAACTGGAACTCTCATACACTACTGACAGTGTATGTAAAATGGTACCATCATCAGGGCTTCGAGCTGGTTTGTTCCAGTTTGACCACCTGCCGAGAATTTGCCTTTCCACTCCAGATATACTGAACCAGAATGTACATTTTATGAAGATCCCTTACATAAGAAATCACCTGGGGATATGTATCACCTGGGGATCTTGTTAAAATGTAGATTCTGATTCAGATATCTGGGGTGGAAAATCGAATTCTCAGCAGGGGATCAAAATGGACTGAACTGGTTCGAGACCCTGGCCATCACTTCAGGGAACAGTTTGGCAGTTTCTAGAAAAGTTAAACATTTATCTACGCTATGATCCAACAGTTCCATGTCTGTTTAGTCAAGAGAAATGAAAACACGTCAACACGAAGACTTATACACTAACATTGATAGCAGCTTTGCTTACATTAACACAAAACTGGAAAACATCCAAGTAGCCAAATTTCCATCAACCAGTGAAAGGTTAAAATGAATTGTGGCTTAGCCATAAAATGGAATATTAATTAGCAATACAAAGGGACAAATTATATATGGAACAACATGGATGTATCTCAAAACCATTATACTGAGTGAAAAAAACCAGCTAGTCCCCAACTTACAACGGGATTCCGTTCCAACGACTCCATCATAAGTCAGTTCTGATATAGGTCGAATACTTTTTTTTTAGTTTTCATTACTGCCCACTATACAGCAATGTTTTGAACAGTAAATGATAACACTGAACACCTGCGAGTGACTCTGAGAATGACAACATCAGTAAACTACATGCTGCAACACTGTATGTAGTATATACTACTAATGATAAGATGTACCAAAAAAAAACACAGACAGTTGTTAAGTGTGGGTCGTCATAACTCGAATATACCGTAAGTCAGGGACTACCTGCATACTGTATGCTTGCACTTATATAAGGAGTCCCTGGGTGGCACAGTTATGCACTCAACTACTAGCTGAAAGGTTGGCGGTTCGAACTCCCAGAGATGCCTCACAAGACAGACCTTCTGAAAGGTCGCAGCCTTGAAAACCCTATGGAGCACAGGTCTACTCTGACACACATGGGGTTGCCATAAGTCAGAATCAACTCAATGGCAACTAACAACAACAACTATATAAAATTTACTGAAACTACAAATGAATCTGTACTATCAACAGCTGCCGGGGACAAGGATGGAGGGGAGAGGGATTACAAAGGCCTATGAGGAAACTTTTGTTTGAGTGATGAAAATATTCATTACCTTGAATTTACCAAATCATTTTAAATATGGACCATTTTATTATACGTCAATTCTATCACAGTAAAGCTGGAAGGAGAAAAGTAATGGGAAAAGAGGGAGAAGAGAGAAAAAATTTTAAAAACCACTAAAATAAATCAGAAATATGATGCCATTAAACTCAGGTTTCTACTTGTAAATCCACATGGTATGGCATAGGACCACGGAGCTGCCATTAACATTGGTGATATTGTTTTCTGGAGACCTGGTCAACACCTGGCCTAGCAAGCCCTTTTCCTGGGGTACAGTCCCAGGCCTCCAACGTAGTAGCCTGTACTCTGCAGTCCACTGAGCTCCCAACAGGTCACACTAGATCATGCAGGCTCACTGCCCCTTACAAGTGAATTATAAGGGCCTGAGGCTAGCTGAACAGACTTTTCAGGAACTTACTCTTTATTCTACAATAATTTTATCTACAGGTATACGGCTGAACGGCTGGACTATCTATCTCATTCTGGCTCAATTTTTTCATGTTTGCAAATACTTCTCCATGGCCCAAGACACAAAATATACACCATGATTCCATTCTTATAAAATTCAAAAACAAACAAAAGTATACTATACTCCTCAGGGGTATATACAAACATGATGATACCTCAAGGAAAACCAAGGAAAAGAGTACCTCGGTGGGGGAAAAGGGGTTTATGATTGGGGAAGACATAAGAGTTTCTAGACTGTTATCACCAATTCACCTGAATGGCTGTTTGCATTCCACTTTTAACAGACAAACTCAAAGAGCTGACTTTCAATATATATCCAACCTATATGTTCTACTTTCCAGTCCTATCTTCTCAAAGATAGTCTGTCCATTCCAAAATGTATACAATGGTAGAGCGTAAGTCAGGTCAGCAAAATGCTTCATTCTTACCCTAGCTGCAACTAATAGATATGTATATACATATATATATATACACACTTTTTTTTTTTTTTAAGTGCAATGGTAAGTTTAAAACTTTGGAAATCTCATGAACACATTTAAAATCTTCAGCTACTGTAGACGTTGACTTGACCTTCTAGTTTTCTAGTTCTCAAAGACGTATTTTAAAACACTGAAGCTTATGATCTACTTTAAAAGGAAGAATACAAAACTGGCTCTATGCTACCATTATAACTGTTTGTTATGTATGCATAGGCACTTAATGTGGAGGTGAACACATTTTTTTCTTCTGCTTCGATTCATATTACATTTGCCTACGCAATTTATTTTTAGTCTTATGATATACTACGTATTTTTCCAAATTTTATAACTTCTCAGTTCTCATTTGACATAACATACCTATAAACATGGCACGACATCAAACCTCCTCTAACTTGAGGAGAGACAATGAACATCGGTATTAGCCCAAAGCTGATTCCTAAGAGGTGGAGGTGGGACATACCTCCTCACTCCAACCTTTTTACCAGTTCTGACACCAGCCATCCCTCCCAGGTATTCCCTACTCCTCTGCTGGGTTCAATAATTTGTTACAATGGCCACACAGAACTCACAGACCATACTCACAATTATGAGGTTTACTAGCAAAGTAACAGGCTACAGTTCGGGATCACGAATAACTTGGGAGTAATAGGATACAACTCAGGAGACAGGATTCAGTTCATCAATCAGGACACCCACCTTCTTCTCAGCTGCTGCCACCAGGCTCTCACTCTTGGTCTGGGCCCTCGCTCTCGGCCTGGGCCCTCATTCTGCTCAGGCAAGCGTTACAAAGCTCTTCAGCTCCACCGATAAGTGCCCAGAGGCACCCCACTCCACCAGTAAGCCTCTCGCCCAAAGATACTCAGCTCTCTTTTTCTGTGGGTCAGTAAGCTCACTGTAGCCGCCTTGCTCTGTGGGCCAGGAAGCCCACTGCACCGTCTTACACTGGTCTCCTGGTTTTGCTGCCGCTATTTCTCTGCCGTGCTTGTCACCACTACTTGCCATCTCGTGCCACTCCGGTGTCACAGCTCTGTTTCCTGGGGCTAGGAGGTTCTCAGCACAGGGACCCTGGGCCCAAAAGGAATGTTCCATTCCTGGATCTTCTTGATGATAGCGAGGTCCCCCTCCAACCTCTGGGATTGGCCCCCTTTAGGCATAGCGGAATGACAAAACTGACCAATGCCCTACAAAGGGTTCCATGCACTTTATTTGCATTAGCAAAACTGTCCAATCCCCTTGGTGGGCCACAAGCACCTTATTTACATAGTCCTACCCAATCATTTTGTAGGAGTTACAAGACCATGGCTAGAAGGTGATATTAAAGCAATTCACCGCAACGCAATACCCTACGTTGAGCCAGGTGTTTGATATCCAAAAAGACTTGAGAGGTTAGTATATAAAGTTCCACTTAAATTTAAAAAAGAAAGAAAGAATCAGCCTTAATAGTGAACTCTTATACCAGTACTATTTATTCAGGAAAAAAACTTCAGGTAAATAGCTGCCATGTTTCATTAAAACATTCTTGGCTTTAACTGTCTCATTTATCCAGTTTTGCTTTACAGCATTAACACTGTTATCAATCCCTTTCGATTGGGAATATGTTGAACACTATTTTGAGAGTACATCTGGTGCCACTGGCACTAAGCTGTGACTTATTTTTAATTAAGGCATATGTCTAAAATATTCTTGCCTAAGCTCTAAAATCTACAACAAACACATGACTTAGTTCCCAGGAGTTAAATATCCCACAAATAAAACCCCCTGTAAATGCCATTTTGAAGACACTTTATGAACTCATACATTCCTAATTAGGAATACCAAGATAATGTGAATCACATTATATACACTTTACATAAGGCTACGTGCAATTTTTATCCTAAATAACATACAATACTTGATAAAGTACAATCAATATGGATTATACAGTGAAACCTGTGAGTGCTGGAACTAAAAAGCACTGCTTTGTTTTTCCGGGTCTCACAAGTTTTCCACCTTTGACAGCATGCAGTCTTACCACTTTTCTATTGCTCATTTTAGTGGAAAATATTTGAGTTTTCCTTCTCTGACAGGTTTCTGCCTTACACAGGTTCTAGCTGTCACAGGTTTTATTACATCACAGTGTTCTGAATGACTGAAATTTTCAGTTTCTGATTTGATTATTCTTGTGATTCATAACATAATAGGATATAAAATTCAATTATTTAGAGGTAAAGGAACATGGAACTTTCAAATGATTCAGAAAAAAAATATGCATATACAGTTGATTCTCGTCATTCACGGTAGTTATGTTGTATAAAGTCACCATGAATACTAAACCATTACTCCTAAGGGAAATACAGGGCTAGTTTCCCGTGAGTCTTTGCTCAAAATATTTTCTGAACAGAACAGTTTACAAATAAAGTCCTGAAAGAAAACCATTAAAGAAAGATTAAGCGCTTAAAATTTTATAAAAATATTAATTAAAATCTTACTTTTGATGGAGCTGCAGGATGTATGATGGGATAGTACAGTGTATGGTTAACCCTCTTAATACTGGCTTGCCCTATAAAGACCAACGGAAAGATTGGTGGAACACTGAAAACTTGCTCTCCCACATAATCTACTTCCTGTATAACACTTAGCAGGTATTTTTGAAATTCTACCACAGTCTCCTGATCTACAGAACCCGCCTCACCTCCAAGCTTAACATTTTCATGCTGTATAATCTTCTGAAATGTGCAAGCCAGACAGAACCAGCTGAGAAATTTAACATTCCCTGTGACGGAAAATTTCTTTGGCTTTCTGACTCACAACAATGCTGTCCCTTATGTTTTTTTTCACAGGTCATCATCTTATGAATCCACAAATTCAGTCACTTTTCCATCGTTTTCACAGCTTCATCACACACTTTAGATGTTACCTTAAAACATTCCAGAGCGGCCTGCCTCTCTGTGCAGAACGGCAGATTTCCTCTTCCTTTCTCTGGGTGTACATATTGTTAATACACTAACACTGAATTCATGGCCAATAACACTGTAACTCATGCCTGAGTGAAGCTTATCCCAACACACGTATTTTCTCCACATCATAGCCTTCTTGCACTTAAGCACACCAGACAGCACTTCGGCACTGCATATGGGGGCCATTTTAATCAGCACAACATCCAACAAAAAGCACAAAAATGAGACTGCAAAAAGGCCATTTGTTTAAAGAGCTTAGACAAGGAAGCAAGGCAGAACGCCACCTCATTTGCCTTCAGCTGGGAAAGTGTATGTTGGACAACTCAAATTTTCACTGCTCTGAGCGTGTCTTCCAGTGATCACAAAAGCACTATTAAGTACTGACTTTAGAGTCACAAATAAATTTTAGTGAGGTGAATTCACAAATGCAGAATCCACAAATAATGGGAATCGACTGTATATACACATACAGAAAGAGAGAATAATAAAGCAAATGTCGTAAAATGTTAACAATGACTCTGCATGAAGGCAAAATGGAAGGTTTTGGTACTATTCTTGCAAATTTTTTACCTTGAAATAATTTTACACTAACAAAAGAATCACCAAAAAATCTATATTAGTCACACAGTTCAGAAAATAAAATGTACTGATTATCCAGGAGAGTGGTTCCTGTTAGTAAAAAAAAAATTTTGAGCATACACCTCCAGTATCTGAAAATTTATAAATTATACACATGTACTTACTATAAACAGTGATACATATACAGTAAAATCACATATATGTATATACACCATAAATTATACATATATACGTATATATATAAATCATACATATAAATCCAAAAAAACCAAACCCACTGCCACCGAGTCGATTCCGACTCATAGCAACCCTGTAGGACAGAGTAGAACTGCCTCAGACTTTCCAAGGCTGTAATCTTTATGGAAGCAGACTGCCGCATCTTCCACAGATCTAATAGTTAGCAGCCGAACACTTAACCACTGCGCCACAAGGGCTCCTTGAAATCATACATGTACATATATATATATAGTATAAATCACATATTAAAAAGTGGACATTTTAAAAGGATAAGCTAAAAAATGAATCAAAATAGAAGATATGGTTTCACTGTACAACTGTGGCTTTAACCTGTAAAAATGGCATGGTTACATCAGACCTCCTCTAACTTCACAGGAGAGAATCATTATCAGCGTCCACAGCCCAAGGCTGATCCCTATGAGGTAGAGGTTAAACGTACCTTCACCTTCCAACCTTTTTACCAACTCTTACACCAGCTGTCCCTCCCACAGCACTCTCTACTTCTCCGCTGGGTTCGATAATTCATTGCAATGGCCACACAGAATTCAGACTATACTCACAGCAATGGGATTTATTAGGGAAGTTTAACAGGTTACAATTAAGGATCAGGAATGACTCAGGATACAGTTCTTCAGTTAGGGCAGCTTCTCGGATGTGCTCCCAAGCAAGCCTCTCTCTTGGCCCCTCAGCTCTCAGCCCCTCAGCTTGGTCTCTGCCCTGCTTGGGCAAGTGTTACAAAGCTCTTTAGCTCCACCAAGCACCCAGAGGTACCCCACTCCACCAGGAAGCCTCCTGGCTAACGGCGTTCAGCTCTGTAGTCACCTTGCTCAGTGGGCCACCCACCGCGCTGTCTCATGCTGGTCTCCTGGTTCTGCTGCCGCCATTCCTCTGCTGCCACTTCTTACTGTCTCACTTCTCACCATCTCCGATGTTACAGCTCTCTCTCTCTCTCTCTCTCTCTCTGTCTCCTGGGTCTAGGAGGTTCTTAGCGCAGGGTCCAAAGGATGCACTCCACTCCCAGCTCCTCCTCTTGGTGGTAGTGAGTCCCCCTCTCTGCTTCTGGG
The DNA here is from genome assembly GCA_030035585.1 of Dugong dugon. Taxonomy (NCBI): domain Eukaryota; kingdom Metazoa; phylum Chordata; class Mammalia; order Sirenia; family Dugongidae; genus Dugong; species Dugong dugon. Next base: position 19,606,395 of record CM057481.1, on the reverse strand, counting down.
ACTGGCTTCCTTTAAGCCTAGCAGGATGGCAAAACTGACCAATGCCCTTGTTAGGGTTCTGTACACCTTATTTCCATTATTAGAAGGCTGCCCAAACCCCTTGGTGGGCCACAAGCACATTATTTGGATGGTTTCCACCTAACCATTTTGTGGGAGTCACAAGACCATGCATGGCTAGAAGAGCCATATTAAGTAACTCACTGCACTGCAAACCAGTACACAATAACTCCCAAATCTTTTCCTTGGTTCAGCCTTTTCTCTATAATTCCAGATCTCATTTCCTATGGCCTATGAGAGCCCCTGGGTCGCACAAACAGTTAAGAACTTGGCTACTAACCCTCAGTGCTAAAGTTATCTGATTGCTCAAGGTAATTATCGTAGTCATTTCTTTCTTGTTCTAGCCTCACAACCAAAAATCACGAAGTTCTACCCCCTAAAATTCTTACAATTCCTTTCAGTACTCTGAATCCATTGCTTCTTCCACAGGCCCTCATTACAACTGAGAGCAGCTTCTTCATGGAGAACTTGCTTTCAAAGTCTCCAATCTCCACCACTTCCAATCCATCCTTCACACTGATACTGAGGGATTGTTCTAAAACCCAAAATTGACCAAAGCCACCTTTTAATTTCCCACATGCTGTGTAGTTCCCATCAGAGTTCAAGATAAAAACCACTGTTTTTAGTATGGTAAACAAGTTCCTTCACGATTTGATTCTAGCTCATCTCTCTGTCTACCATCCTATATCCACCCTTAGCTTAAGCCCTGTTGAATGAACTATCTGCAACTTCCTTAAAGTACCAAACTTTCTCAGGACTTTATGCTTTTGTACATGCTGTTACCAATGCCTAAAAACCCCATCTTCCAGCGTTCACCTGAGAAACTCATAATTTTCCAGACTCAGTTTAAAAATCCCTTCCCCTGGAAAATCCTGCCAGAAAAGTCAAAGGCTCTGTCCTAAAGCTCACTAGAGTGTGAGGCTCCTGAGAGAAAAGTGTTATCACTCTTTGTATTCTCAGGACTTGGCTCATAATCAGATGATTAATATTTGCTGAGCTCAGATCAGTGGGGAAAAGAAGCACTTTTTTTTTTTTTTTTTTTTTTAATTGTACTTCAGGTGAAGGTTTACAGAACAAATAGTTTCTCATGGAACAGTAGTACACATTTTGTTTTATGACATTGGTTAACAACCCCACAACATGTCAACCCTCTCCCTTCTTGACTTTTTTTTTTTTTTTTTGGTGAAAATATACATAGCCAAAGATACACCATTTCAAAAATTTCTACATGCATAGTTTAGTGACATCAACTACACGGTTCCAATTGTGCTGCTATTCTCACTTTAGATGAAGGTTTACAGAAAAAGATAGTTTCTCATTAAACAGTTACTATACATGTTGCCCTACGACAATGGTTAACAACCTCACAACACATCAACACTATCCTTACTCAACCTTGGGTTCCCCATCACCAGCTTTCCTGTCCCCTTCTGCCTTCTAGCCCTTGTCCCTGGACTGCTGTGCCTCATTAGTCCCATTTGGTTTTATGGGGCTGTCCACTCCCCAGCTGAATGGTGAACCTCGGAAGTGACTTCACCACTGAGCTAAAAGGGTGTCCGGGGGCCATACTCTCGGGGTTTCTCCAGTCTCCTTTAGGCCAGTAAATCTGGTCCTTTTTTTTTTTGTGAGTTAGAATTTTGTTCTACATCCTAAAAGAAGCACTTTTTAATAAATGCTGCTGAGATAACCTGACAGCCATACGAAAAAAGAAAAAACTGAGTATATTTCTCACAATTAATACCAGGATAAATTCTAAATGGATCAGAGTGTTAAGTGTAAAAATTGAAACCCATGCAAGTACTGAATCAACTCACAAGCATCGGGCTATACAAGTACTAGAAAAAAATATGGCTGAATTCCTTTATAACATTTGAATAGCAAAAAACTTCCTAATTATGATTCAAAAACCCATCAGTATATTTATTTGACTGAATAAAAATAAATATACGGATGGCAAAAAGTACCATATAAGCAAAGTAAACACATTTACAAAGACCAGTAAAACAACGTTATTTCTTATTTTCATTTACATTTGACAGATCAATGAGTGAAAACAAAAGGTTTAGTACAAAAATCAGTGTGTTTCCACATGCTAGCAATGAACGATCTGAAAGGAAGTTAAGAAAACAATTCTATTTGCAATACAATCTAAAGGAATAAAATAAAATCAGTTGCCATTGAGTTGATTCCCGTGTGTGTCAGAGTAGAACTGTGCTGCACAGCATTTTTCAGAAGTAGATCACCAGGCCTTTCTTAAGACTTGTACACTGAAAGTACAAAACATTGCTGAAAGAAAATTGAAGAAGATCTAAACAAATGGAAAGGCATCCTATGTTCATAGACTGGAAGACTCAATATCATTAAAATGTCAATACTACCCAACGCAACCTACAGATTCAATGCAAAGCCTATCAAAATTTCAAAAATCTTTTTTGCAGAAGTAGAAAAGCCAATTCTCAAAATTATACAGACTTGCAAGGGGCTGCAAATAACCAAAATAATCTTTAAAAAAAAAAAAAAAAAGTTGGAGGACTCACACTTCCCAATTTTAAAACTTACTATGAAGCTTCAGTATTCAAACAATGTGATGCTGGCATGAGGACAGACATACAGACTAACGAAATACAATTCGTAGTCCAGAAATAAATTCACATATGACCAATTGATTTTTAACAACCCATTGCCATCAAGTCAATTCTGACTCATAGCAACCCTGCAGGACAGAGTAGAACCGCCCAATAGGGTTTCCAAGGCTGTGATCTTTATCGGAGCAGACTGCCACATTGTTCTCCCACGGAGTAGCTGGTGGGTTCAAAACTGCTGGACTTTCAATTAGCAGCCGAGCGCTTAACCACTGTACCACCAGGGCTCCTTGATTTTCAACAAGGATGCCAAATTCATTCAATGGGAAAAGAATAGTCTCTTCAATAACTGGTGCTGGGACAACTCAATTTCCAAATGCATTAGAATAAAATTGCACCCCTACCTCACATCATATGTAAAAATTAAATCAAAACAGACCAAAGACCTAGATTTAAGAGTTAAACCATAAAACTCTTAGAACAAAAACTTATGGGTAGATCTTCAGGAACTCGTATTCCGCATCATCAAAATTAAAAGCTTTCGTGCATTAAAGGACATCAAAAAAGTTAAAAAGACAAACTACAAAATAGGGAGAAAATACTTGGAAATCAAATATACGATGAACATTTAATATCTAGACTATATAACGAACTACAACTCAACAACGACAAAAAACCCAATTAAAAAACGGACAAAAACTTGAATAGACATTTCTTCAAAGAAGATACACAAGTGACCAAGAAGCGCATGTAAAGATGTTCAACATCATTAGTCATTAGGGAAATGCAAATCAAAACCACAGTGAGGTTAACACTTCACGCACACTAGAATGGCTATCATCCAAAAAACCAGGAAAATAACAAGTGCTGATGAGGATGTGGAGAAACTGGAACCCTTGTACATCTCTGGTGGTAATGCAAAATAGTGTAGCCACTGTGGATAACAGTATGGAGGTTCTTCAAAAAGTTAAACATAGAATTGCCAAAGGACGCAGCAATTCTATTCATAGGTATACACTCAAAGGAACTGCAAACAAGGATTTAAACAGATACTTGTACACCAATGTTCATTACAGCATTATTCACTACGGCAAAAAGGTGGAAATCCAAATGTCCATCAACAGATGAATAGACAAAATGGGCACACCAGACCAGGGGCAAGGACTAGAAGGAAAGAGGGGACAGGAAAGGTGGTTAACAGGGAACCCAAGGTCGAGAAAGGGAGTGTTGACATGTCATGGGGTTGGTAACCAATATCGCAAAACAACATGTGTACAAATTGTCTACTGAGAAGCTAGTTTGTTCTGTAAACTTTCATCTAAAAGTACAATAAAAAAAAAGATGAATAGATAAACAAAATGTGGTATATCCATACAATGAACTCTTATTCGGCCAAAAAGAGAAATTACGTTCTGATACATGCTGCAACATATACGAACCTTGAAAATACCATGCTAAGTGAAATAAGTCAGACACAAAAGGACAAATATTTTATAATCCCACTTACATGAAATATCTACAATAGGCAAATACACAAACAGGAGATTAATGACTACCCGGACGGAGGGGGCTAGGGGAAATAGGGAGTTAAAAGAGAAGAGATTCACCAAAAACACAATAAAATATTATTTTAAAAAAACGAGAGGAAAAAAGTGATGAAAAAAGAACACCCAATCAGAAGCATTTGAGATTTTAAAAAGTCTACCAATTGGATTCAACAGAGGCAGCAAACAGCAGACGAGGAACTGACAAACCTAAGCTGGTGAAATGGAAGATGGAAATTAGAAGAAAAAATATGACAAGTAGTTCCCGGAGAGCTAATATTTATACAATCAGAGTTTATAAATAAAGGAGTACAGGATAGCAGAGAACACTAATAAACTAAATGTTCTCTGAGCTAAAGAAACATAATTAAATCTTCAGATCATGAGTTATCACACCCAGACATATTTCTGAATTTGAAAGATCAAAAAAAAATTTCAAAGATCAGTATAAAAAAGGAAGAAATAAACAGTATCAGATTTTTCTCTCTACAAAATCAAACATTAAGAATAAAACCTACATGCCCAACTACCAATACCAAACATTTTGATCAATGATTCTATAAAAGAATCCTGATCAAAAGGGGAAAATGTAAAAGAGAATTTCAAATTCTCAGGAATCCAGACTTTCTGGAGCCATGGAGGCTGGTTGAACCCCCCCCCCCCCCCCCCCCCCCCACCCCACCCCCCCCCCCCCCCCACTATTGCCTGAGACAATCTTTGAACTTCAAACCAAAAATATACCCTGAAGTCTTCTTAAAACCAAACAATAGTTTAGCTTAACTAGTAAACAATATCTGCCTTGACCAGTATGCTCTTTTAAGATCTATATGGGCTCAAACTGACAACAACTTGAAAGATCAGATAGGAACCTTAGGGGACAGTGAGTTTATGTTAATGGGGGAGGAACAACTTAAAAAATGAGGGTGAGAATGGTTGCACAACTCGAAGGATGTATTCAGTGTCACTGAATTGTACATGTAGAAACTACTGAACTGGTGTATGTTTTGCTGTGTATACACTCAACAACAACAAAAAAGTAAAATAAATTATAAAAAAAAGAACAAAAACTACAGATTTCAAAAGGAAAGAAAGCAAAATCCAGTATTTATATACTAATCCAAATGACCAGTTAAAATATCAATTGTAAGGACAGCAGAATTATATTCTCAAATAAGCTCAGAAGATATACCACCTACAATACATCCATTCCTCACTTATCAACACAGTCAGGTTCCAAAGACCAGATCGTTACGTAAAAATCGGTATTATGTGAAAATGAAGGATGACTGTATCATTATATAACTGTCAAACTACTTGTTAGTTAACTGCCAAATCACATCATTACATAACTGTCAAACCGCTGAGAATCATCTCCCAGCCAAAATGACATATAACCTTGACCATCACAGCCAGCGTTACTTTCACTTCACACCTCGGCATTCGTTACTGCCAGACATACGTCCTTAATGCGTAAAGTGGTCAGATAGTAGATTTTTTACTATTGTCGTAAATGCAAAATGTTGGATAACAAGATAGTCAATAAGTGAGGACTGGGAGTATATAAATATTTCAAGAAATAGTATTCTAGTCACAACACCTAAATCAGAAGCATGGAGAGGAGATGGTATACTGGAGAGTATGGCGAACCGTAACAGTAAAACGCTAACAGTTAAATCTATATAACAACTCTTGATGTGCTTAATGCAAATGTTGTGATTCCTGAAAGAGAAGGTTCTTACAATTAAAAAGCAATAATAATCTATAGCTAAAATTCCGTTGCAATTTCTCCTGTTTTTTTCATTCTACAGGCTAGCAGTGGCAAAGGAAACACCTGTAGGCTGCACCCAAAAGTACAGAGAATAAAGGTATACCAGTGCTATACAAATACACTTACAGGGAGTTTGGTGAAGGCTGGATTAGTGACATGCTTCCCAAAGGCGTCTTCCTGGAACTGGAGAAGCTGCACCACCAGCCCAGCCAGGGTTTTATTGGTAGGAGCATCAGCGTGAACATACTGCAAGATAAAGACAGGGACTCAAAAACTGGTACAAAGGTACGGAAAAGAACATCTGGCTTACCTCCCAGTATCTAAGCTCTGGCACTATGGCAGATTTATAGATGAGACATGGACTGCAGTAAAGGAGCTTACGAAAACAAATACATGCAAAAGTTATACAGCATGATGCGGATTATGTCAGAAGGCCAAACCAGCAGTAGAGACAGCAACCTGGCTTCACAGTAAAGACAGTAGGTAACATAAAGAGAAAGCATAAACTGATGAGCTGAAATCAAATGTAAAAGCTTAATTTGGTGCTAAATGTTCAATATTAACTTGAGAGTCCAATTCATTTCATTGTTTTTTAAACCTCCAATTTTGAGCAGGAAAAATACCTATACTACCTTCAACTTCACAAAAGATAATGAACAATTAAGTTTTTCTTCCTGAAGCAAACCTCTAAGTATCATCCAACACGTCCAGGTTAACTGGTCTGTTTCTACTACAATAAATAATCAAGTCATTTGTATACAGCAAAATTAGATCAACTGCACAGTCTTCCATTAGTATACGTTAAGTTGAAAGGCTCCCAATTTGTGCTACTGCTAAAGACACAGCTTAAAAGAGCAATTATTCTTAAAGCTTAGTATCCTCCCAAATTTTTATTTATTCGGGTGTATTAGTTTTCCAATGTAAATGAAACAGCCAGCATGCAGCTAATCTTGCTGAAGACTGCTTTGCTGTGTGTCTTTTAGTAGATTCCAACTCAGCAGCCCTATAAAACAGTAGGACTGCCCTGCGGGGTTTCCTAGGCTGTAACCCATGGGGTCGCAATGAGTCGAAATTGACCCTACAGCACACAACGAAAAGAATCTTTATGGGAGCAGATCACCAGGTCTTTTCTACCGAGGCTGTTGGTGAGTTCGAACCACCAACCTTTGAGTTAGCAGCTGAGCTGCTTAACAATTGTGCCACCAAGGTTCCTTGAGGACTGCTTTATTTTACACAAAATCTTCTAGATGAGAGGTCGGCAATATCCAGCCTGCTGCCCATTTTTATATATAGCCCACAAGCAAAGAATAGCTTTTACATTTTTTAAAGGGTTGAAAAAAATTAAAATAATAATGTATCATGACATGTGAAAATTATGATATTCAAACTTCACTGCCTATAAATAAGGTTTTATTGGAACACAGCCACGTTTATTCATTTATGTATTATCTACGGCTGCTTTCATGCCACAGCAGAGTGGAGTAGCTGCAAAGTCTGCAAAGCCTAAAATACTTACTATCTGGCCCTTCAAAGAAAAACTGCCTCCGTGTTATAGATGACTTCTTTTTATCGTTATAAAAAGCCTTCTTTTCTATTACTTCAAGGATGTTCTATAAAAATACATTTCCATATGGCCACAAAGTGACACGTGTGCCACACATACATCAAAAACTGGAAGCAAGTTTCATACAATTAAGCACATAGGATGTTAATTCTGCCAGTCTAAAACAATGGTTCTCAAATTTTAGCACACATCAGATCATCCAATTGTTGGCCCCATCCCGAGTTTCTGAACCACTGGACTTTTTTTTAAATCCATTTTGGATTATTACTAGATATATCTCAGTTAGAGAACAACTTTCTATGATAATTTAAGTTGAAACCCAACTGAACAATTTTTAAAATTTTAAAAACCTACTTACGATTTCTTTTTAAATCCATTCTTTTAATCTATTTCAGATTATTACTACATACATCCCAGAGAATAATTTTCTATGATAATTTAAGTTAAAAACCAACTCAAAAAAATTTTTAAAGTTAAAAACTGTTCACAATTCCCTTTCCCATAAAATATTGTCAATTCCCAACCAAAACTAGCAAATCTACTTTTTTGACTGTACACTTTCAAGTGAAATTTCAACATCACTTTTCCCCAATTTACTCAACATATTTAATCTTTAATAAGTAATAATCAATGAGTACGAAAGGAATTAGTAATACTCAACACAGTATAACAATCTTTAATAAAGAACAAACTCGAGTCTATCGTACAGAACTATCAAGTCTATCGTACAGAACTAGCAAAATAAATTGTACATATCCACAAGATAACTTTATATCTTTAATAAGTAAAAGCTTCCCAAAGGGGTCATATAATGTTGGTTTTTTGCATATGGTAATGCAACACAAAAAATAACTGTAATTTTTGATGTTTCAGATAATCATAGGTAACTAAACAATACCAAACGCTGAAATCGAAAAAGGTAACATTCTAGGGGAAGGCTATTCAGCTGGACCCAAACCAAACCTTCAGGCAAAAACTAATTTTTAATAACTGTGGGAAAAATGGTCTCATATAAGTTCTCAACTTTACTATTATATGTGTTTTCATTCAATACATGCTGTGACTCAGAATAAGCAAGGTTTCACTCTATATATTCAAAAGAAAGACAGCTGGGTTCAAAGCCAATCAAAATTATTGCCATAGCTATTTTAAAGTCCAGTTTTTAAACTATAAGAATTTCACTCTGCTTAGATACCTTTTTCAAATTACCCAAAAAATTACCAAACATGAAAATGCACCTAAGAGGTGCCATATTTAATTCATAAATAAAATTTGACATTAATATGTTAGTGTAAACTATGCCTCACACCCACTCAAAAGGCAGGCAATATATAAGGTTTTTAAATCAACTTAAAAATTTCAAAATAGTAACACTGTAATTTAAATCTAATTTAACCAATAAAAATGAAGCTGACTGACCGTAAGTTATGTGGCATAAATATCACTATTACCTCAGATTTATATAACCCCATCTTCAAGGATTATCTCATTTGATTCTAACAACAGTTCTATGGAAGTCAGTCTTAAACTCGCAACTTACAAGTGAAAAAAATCAAAACATATAGAAATCAAGTGATCTGCTGAAGGACACCAGTTAGTACTGCAGAGAAGTACTGAATTCACTCTTTCAACCTAACATAATGTTCATTTCACTACCCCGTACTGATATGAGCTGACTTCAACTGCTTCCAAAAATATCACCTAATGCATAAAAAGTCCTTAACAGCTTTCAAAATGCTGAATTCTAATCAAGAAAAAAATAAGCATTTTATACAGACTCTTTCAGTCATAAGCACATCTTTGATAAAAAAAAAAAAGTCCAACACCACTGTTTTACTTTAAAAAAATTTACTTCAAGTATTTTGATTAAGAAAGTTAGCTAGTTAGGTGGAGGCTTTATCAATGTCTGTTTTATATTATGTATGGCATTAATGAAGTATCAAAAGTTTAACTTGCCCCTGAACAATCCTACTGTAGCAAATGTCACATAAAACAAAAAACATTTAACTCTTATTAACTGTTAATTCGTGTAAATCACATTGAAACGCCTTCCCCTAAGCAATCTAGTCCAATTTTATTTATCAACCTTAAATCTAAACCATCCTGTAATGTTAAAGCTTATTCCAGAAATAAGTCCAACTTCAGGAAAACACTCGCCTGGGAGCTTAATGGCCTACAGATACACTTCACCTCCAAGGTACTGGAGCTGAATCAGTTTGAGACCACCAGTGCTAAGGCTTCATCATCTGAAAATCCCTCAGGAACTACTTACAATTCCCTTTCCTATAAAATAGTGTCAGTCTTATCTACGAAAAGGTATACAGCTTTCATCTTGATCAATGTTAGGACGAAGGACATGTACCCAATAATACCTGGAAGGCAGCTCAGGTGGGAGATGAACAAGTCTCTACACAGCTACTAGACTGAAAATGCAACCTCAGGCAAGCAGTGAACCTCCCATGTTTGCTTCCTCTTCCCTGAAGTTGTCAACTCCTTTGGCCCATTTGAAGTTCACCATAGTAAAAAAGTATTCACTCTCCCTTTGTTGCTAGATCACATTTATCAACAAAGCCTAAACGAAGAGATTCCTAAGACTAGTTAATCTGTTCATTCATTCAACAAATATTTACTGAACACCTACTAAGGGCATTTAAACACAAAAATAGAAGGAAGCTCTCTCTTAAATTTGAAATCTCCCGGGTTTCACAAGTAGGTATCTATGTCTATCCTTCCCACAGACTGTGAGTTCCTTCAAGAGAGAGATTGTGTGTAATAAAAAGAATTTGGGCTTTGCAGCCAGGTGGACTTTTACTGAATCCCAAATCTGCTACTCCTAACTATGATCTTGGAGAAGTTACCTAAATCCAGAGCTCCACACTCCTCTTATCTGTTTAAAAAAAAAAAAAAAAAAATCCTCCCAGGACTGCTGGGAGGATTTAAGGACCTGACATATGGTAAATGCTCAGTGACTGACTGCATGGATAAAACCATCAATAAAAATGGAACCAGCAATGTCACCTTTATTTCATTCAGTTGCTGAGATTTAAGTTGTAGCTGCTCTGAAAATGTAGCACGGAATGCAAAAGAAATATTTAGTTAAAACCCATCGATGTGCATACCAAGTAGCAATATACTGTGTAGAAACGAAGCCAAGAGCCTTCAGGTTAGTATTTTCATCACTACACCACCACTCCCACAGGCTGGTAGGATTCTGGCTGTCAGGCCTGATGAGTACACAATTCTGAATCCGAACAGGCCCAAGAAATCTGCTCTAGCTTTACAAGGCCCTAAAAAGTCAAGCCTAACTTTGACTTTGTCTTTAAGGCCTCAGAAACACTGAGCCAACCTTAACCAAGTGGTTTCAACACTGACAGGAACCCTTCAGTTAGCCTCTCAGCCATTTCCTCACCCACACAAACAAGTCTCTGAAAGATTATCCAAGTCTAAAGCTGCCCTCCTCAAGCTGGGTCCAAGCCGATGGACACTGAGAATTTCAAAAGGCAGAAATGACTATGACTTTTTCCATTCTCTTCCTTATATTCAAAACGATAATCCTCCTCAGTATTTTCTTTCTTAAAGCTACACTAAATTTAAGACCCAAAGTATTGGCTGAAAAAAACCTGATAAAAAGAAGAAATATTTTCACAATATATTCAAGGCTCTTAGCCACTTCCAGAGGCTCTGTTACCTACCAAAAAAATAACCAATTTATCACTATAAAAATGAGTGCAACATTTTTGTCTACCTACATGTAGATAAGAAAAACTACAAACTCAAACATGACTCCAATACTTCAGGATAGAAAAGTCAAATCTAATGATATAATTGTTTCTTACTTCCTAAAACTTCAGATAAAAAAATGGTTATTTCTAAATGAATGAAAGAGTGACGTGGAAGGAACCCAAGACCCCAGTCCACGACCAACAACTGCCAAAAGCTGACGGGCTTCACTGCACTGTAGACCCCAAACGAATATTTACTAAACAACTACTAAGGGTGAGGCACCAAGTACCAACCACCTTCCAGGACACACTGTGGTGAACAGGCCCGACAAGGTCCCTGCCCCGCCCTGCTATTGTCCTCAATGAGGAAAGTACAGAACTGAGAGAGAACTCCAGAAACTTGCGGTTGGCAAAGACAGTGTTTTTAGCTGTTTGCTTCATTACACCTTCTACTGGAGTCATTCCTAAATACGCAATTAAAAACATTATAAACAGTCGCAATTCTAAAAACCACTGCTTCAGAACTTACATTCCAAAAAGAGGAGACAATCAGGTAAATGAAAAATAATTTCAAATAGTAACCACTAGTAAGAAAATGATAGGAAGTGGAATAATTTTTTATATAAACGGGGTTCTCTGCGAAGGCCTCACTGAAGAACACATTATGCGCAAGTAAACATCAACCCTTGTACTCACTGAACCAAAAGCACAATGAAGTAAAAACCGTAATCTTTAAATATTAGTTCTCATCAATACTATACTTCATGACACTGACCTGTTATTAACCTTGTAAAACCTTCCATAGCCCTTTTCTTAGCAAATCAACAACAGGTAGTAAAACCTGTGTTACCTCACTAGACTTTGGCATCTCAGTCTCTAAACAAAACTTGAAGCTGCTTTTTACCTTGCTTGAGTTTTTAATGATCACTGTCACACACCTAAAGCAACTAACAAAAGAGAAGACTCACACCCTCCGGGCTGCTGAGCTCAACCAAATCCCGCACACTACACGTGAAAGGCTTTTGCCAGGCGTGCGTGGGCTCGCGAGACCATGCCTGTCCCCGGGGCCCAGGTCGCGCAGACGCCAAGAGCGGACGGCGGGGGCGTGGCGGGCCCGGCGCCGGCCTTTGTTGTCCCTCGTGGCGCGCAGAGGGGGAAGGGCAGCCCAGGCCCACGAGGCCAGTGGCTGCCCCGGCCCCCAGCGCGAGCCCTCCCCGCACTCCCCCGGGCGCGCGAACCCACCTTCTTGTAGTGCTTGCCCAGCCAGACCCGCACCGAGTCCAGCTGGGACACCGTCTCCGGGCTCTCCCAAAACTTGCTGGCCGGGCCCCCGTCCTTCCGCCGATAAACTGCCAGGCCCGCGGCTGCTGCCGTGCCACTCGCGCCCGCGCTGCCCGCCGCCGCCCCCGGCCCGCCGCCGCCCGCCGCCGCGGCCATCGTGGCCGTCCTTCGTCCTCACCGCCCAGCCCGCCCCGGCCCTCGCGGTGCTTCTCGTTCGCACCCGCGCGCGCGCGCGACGCCGCCACCGCCTCCTCCCGGCCACGCCCAGCCAACCCTCTTCCGGCGCGGATGCCCGGCCCCGCCCCATCTCTGGACCCGCGCCCTAACCGACGCGAGCACGCGCACACGCATGCGCAGCACTCCCATGCGCACAAGCATGCGCAACACTACCACCGGGCGTGCGACTAAGGACGGGCGTTTCTGCCCGCCTCTTCCTGCAGCGTACCTTTTCCGCTTCCCACTTTCACCCCGTGCACATTTGGCACTTCTCCCTGTTCATGCGTCGGTTAGCTATGCGGTCAATAACCGCATAGCGGTTCTGTGTCACCGTCTGCCACAACCGGAGAGAAAAGGCCCGATGTGAGACGTGCCGAAGGGAAAGCCCGTATCGAGTGCCGAGGGACCCACACGCGGGTTGGGATTGCACCAACTTCCCGCTTGCCCTCAGACCCTCTATACAAAGCGACCGAGTCGGCCTGTGTAAACTTCCGTCAGGGTCCCTAGGGCCCGGGAGCTGCTTTCACTTCACCGACTTTCCTCCCTTGTGTGGCTCCAGCCACACCAGCGCATTCCTGCCTCGGGCCCATTTCAGCAGCTAGCTGTTACTGCGAACTCCACTGCCCTTCCCGTCTGATTTTCACTTACATAGCCTTTCCAGGTTTATAGCCTGGAGGTATTCCAGAGAGATCCCTAACCGTACAATCTTTAATTGATGACACTCTTTACTGATAAAAGCTAAAGATTGTGAAGTTACAGTTTGCTTTCTTTCCTGAAAGTAAATGATGCATGTGTTCATATATACATGTTGTTACGTTGAGTGGATTCCGACTCATACTGACCCTATAGGACAGAGTAAAACTGCCCCCGTAGGGTCTCCTAGGCTGTAAGCTTCATGGGAACAGATCACCAAGTCTTTTCTGCTGAACGGCTGGTAGGCTTGAATCGCTTATCTTTTGGTTAACAACCAAGAATTTAGCCATTGCGCCACCAGGGCTACTTAAAATCTTCAACTCTGGGTTGAAATCCAACCTGTTATTTTTATTATTATTGTACACATAAGTTACTTGACAACCTAGTCTTGGCTTGTTTACAGGTTTACATCTTTGGCAGGTATGTCACAGACATGATGCTGTGTTCTTTTCATTGCATCTTAAATTAGGTGGCGCAAGATTTCATTTCTCCCATTACTTTGGTGACTTGATTTAAAGAGTATCTGCCAGTTTTCACCGTGGAGTTGTTCTTTTCCCTTTTATAATTAATTAATAGATTCTAGAGAGGTGTTTCAAAAGTATGTAAATTATTATTCCTCCTCAAACTTTTCACTTATTTATATCAGGATAAAAAAAAAAAAAAACTTGCCGTGGAGTTGATTCCAACTCATAGCGACCCGATAGAACTGAGTAGAACTGACCCATACGGTTTCCAAAGAGAGGCTGGTGGATTGGAACTGCTGATCTTTTGGTTAGCAGCCAACTGCTTAACCACTGCACTACCAGGGCTTCTATATCAGGATAGAAACCTGATTTCCTATTCCATTCAATGGGCTCTATTATTTATTACTATCATTATAGATTTTCCATTGTTATAAAAATATATACAAATGACAATTGAACACTTTTCAGGTGTACAGTTTAATGATAACAATTACATTAATCATGTTGTGCAACTATCATTCATAATCATTGTCAAATCTCCCATCACCATAAGCAAGCACTTGCTGCTTTGTAAATAATGGTGCTCCTCCCGCCCCCCCCCCCCGCCCCCTGCCTCTGGTAATCACTGATAAACTTTGGTCTCTATACATTTGCCTATTCTTGTTATTTCACTTACGTGAGATCATACAAACAAGCCCTGGTGGCGCAGTGGTTGAAGTGCTCAGCTGCCAACCAAAAAGTCAGCAGTTTGAACCCAAAGATGTGGCAGTCTGCTTCTGTAAAGATTTGAAAACCAAACAAAACCCGTTGCCATCGAGTCGATTCCAACTCATAACGACCCTATAGGACACAGTAGAACTGCTGCATGGGGTTGTAGCTTTGGAAACCATATGGGGCAGTTCTACTCTGTCCTGTAGGATTGCTATGAGTCGGAACCTACTCGACGGCAGTGGGTGGGAGATCATACAATATTTGTCCTTCCATGAGCATAAGTTTTCAATGTTCATCCATGTTCAAAGTGACTTTTATGTTCAAAGTGTGCCAGATTTAGCCAGTGGGAGACCCCTCAACTGGCATCTGTGTCTTTTTTACAGGACCCCATTATTCTTTTGGCACTTTCTTGCCTTCTGAAATAATGAGATGTTCCAGGTGCATCTTGTACTTTTCTTTCTGCAGCCCTGGAATCAGCCATTTCTCGTGTAGGCCTGATCCTGAAGTTTCTAGCAAGATGACTTTAGCAGTCCTCATAAGGTTTCAGGAGACTCCTCCTCATGTTTCACTGACCACAACTGGGCACTGTCTTAGACTGGGTTCTCTAGAGGAGCAAAACCAGTGAACCAGATGTATAAATATACAGAGAGAGATTTACTTCAAGGAAATGGCTCACACAATTGTGGGGGCTGGCAAGTCCCAAATCTGTGAGTCAGGCAGCAGGCTGAAGGCTTCTTCTGGCTCGGTGGTTGCAGGGGCTGACAATCCCCAAATCTGCAGATCAGGCAGTAGGCTGGAAGCCTCTGCTGGCTAACAGGGTTGCAGGGACTCATGAATCCAAAATCTGCAAGTCGAGTGGCAGGCTGAACACTTCTGCAGGCTTATGCCCCAAGAACAAGAGGTCATGCAACCAGAAAAGTGCAGAGTTGAGAGAGAGAGAGAGAGAGGCAGAGATTGAGCAGGCAAGCCTTGCCAGAACACACCCCCAAGGAAACTCCCCTTTCAATTGATTGGCTGATCACATTATGAAGGTGATTACACTATATTACACTATGAAAGAGCAATCAGTCCAATGTCTGCCAAACAACTGAGAACTGGAGTCTAGTCAAGTAGACACAGAACATTAACTGTCACAGGCACCTTGCTGTTATCTTAATCCTTGGCAAAGAAAATGAAATTAACCCTACAGCAGATGACTAAAACCTTTATAGTAAACTCACACTCTTACTAACTTGAAGAACTGGAAGAGAGAGTTTGGAACAACCACAATAGCTGTGTAGTTAAAGAGTAAATCCTAGAAGAAGAGAGTCACAAAGGGGGAGCCCTAAATTCTGTGTATAAACTCTACCTAAATCTCTGGTTGACCCTGAAATATGCATCCATGGAACAGATTCCAAGCATCCCAATTAAGCTAAAAGTAGTAAGCACAGATTAGTTCCTGTCCATTGCAGAAAAGAAAGGGGTTGGAATTAGAGTTCAGTCTAGCTAACTGCCTTCCTGAAAAAAAGATCAGTACTCTTCAGAGAAACAATTCAGAACATCTACAACATATAATTCACAATGATCAGGACACTATCCAAAAATATTAGACATAAAAAGAAATGGAAAAATATGACCCATATTCAAGAGAAAATACAATTGGTGGGGACCAAGCCTAAGATTACCCAGATGTTGGAATTAGCAGACAAGGATGTAAAGCAACTAGTATAATTTATCCAAGGTAGTAAAGGAAAATATGCTCATAATGAATGAACAAATAGAAAAAACTGGTAACCACACAGAAACTAAAAGAAAACCTAATGGTAAATCTAGAACTGAAAAATATAGGAAATTTAAAGATTTAAAAATTCACTGGATGGACTAAATAGCAGAATAGAGATGGCAGAAGAAAGTGAGCTTGAAGATACATCAATAGAAATTATTCAATATGAAAAACAGAGAAAAAAGACTGGGGGGAAAAAGACTCATTTACCTGTGGGACAATATCAAAGGGCCTAACATCTATGTAATTATATTTCCAGAAAGAGAGGAGAGAAAGAATGAGGCAGAAAAATATTTAAAGAAATTTTAGCCAAAACTTTCCCTCATTTAGTAAAAGACATGAATATTGTATGATCCCACTTATATGAAATATCTAGAATAGGCAAAAGTATAGAGACAAAAGAAATAAGAAGATACAGTGAAAAGTTCTAGTGTACATGTAATTGGAGTCCCAGAAGATAGGAAAAGAGAGAGGAGAGGCAGTAACTAAAGAAATAATGACTGAGAATTACCCAAAAATGATAACAGATACTCATAGATTCAGAAAGATTAACAAATCCCAAGCAGGGCAAATAAAAGGAAACCCTCATTTAGACTCAATGTATGTCTGCTAACCAAAAGGTCAGGAGTTTGAATCCGCCAGGCACTCCTTGGAAACTCTATGAGGCAGTTCTACTCTGTCCTATAAGGCCGCTATGAATCAGAATCGACTTGACGGCAATGGGTTTGGTTTTTATAGTAAACCTTCAGAAATTCTGAAAGATGTATATGTGACAGAGGGAAAATGATTCCACATGAAAAACCTGATTTGTAAAAAGGAATGAAAAGTGGAGAAAATGGTAAATAGGTAGGTAACTCTAAATCAATAGTAACTGTATAACACAGTAAAAATAATTTCTTGTGAGGTTTTAAATATGTACAAATTTAAATATGTAACAAAAATAGTATGTAAATTGTGAGAGGGGAAATAGATTACTGTTCTAAGAACCTAATATTATCCAGAAGAAAGGTAAAGATATTGTTAATATTTGATAAATTAACAATGCATGTTTAATTTCTAGTGAGCCACTAAAACAGTAGAAACATTTATATAATCTATAGTAGTTGAGCTAAAAATAAAAAAAGAATGATAGAGTTAAAAAATAATAGGTAATAGGATCACAACAGAGGGTTCTGGACAGAGCTGGAGAAGGATGCAGAACAAAATTCTAACTCACAAAAAAAAGACCAGATTTACTGGCCTGAAGGAGACTGGAGAAACCCCGAGAGTATGGCCCCCAGACACCCTTTTAGCTCAGTGGTGATGTCACTTCCGAGGTTCACCATTCAGCCTGGGAGTGGACAGCCCCATAAAACCAAATGGGACTAATGAGGCACAGAAGTCCAGGGATGAGGGCCCGAAGGCAGAAGGGGACAAGGAAACTGGGGATAGGGAACCCAAGGTTGAGTAAAGATAGTGTTGATGTGTTGTGAGGTTGTTAACCATTGTCATAGCAACATGTGTACTAACTGTTAAATGAGAAACTATACTGTTCTGTAAGCCTTCATCTGAAGTGAGAATAGCAGCACAATTGGAAGAACGTAGTCGATGTCAACAAACTGTGCATGCATAAATTTTTGAAATGGTGTATCTTTGGCTATGTATATTTTCACCAAAAAAAAGGTCGAGAAGGGAGAGGGTTGACATGTTGTGGGGTTGTTAACCAATGTCATAAAACAATATGTGTACTACTGTTTCATGAGAAACTATTTGTTCTGTAAGCCTTCACCTGAAGTACAATAAAAAAAAAAATAATAATAATAGGTAATAAGAAATTTTAAAAAGATTACAGGAACAAATGGAAAACACAAAATAAGGTGGTAGCTTTACCCAAAGTGTATAAGCAATTGCATTAAATTTATTAGAACCAAAAGACTTCACTTAAATGATAAAGATTTCAGATTGGATTTTTAAAAATTTCAACTAAACGTTTCTCTTTCTCTTCTTCCCCTTCCTTTCCCATCTTGAACAATTTGTTCCAAAAGTCATGAGGTGAGGGATCTACCCACGAGGGGTGTCGGGGAGAACTGTGGTAGTCCAGAGTGGATGTCACAGCCTCAGCTGGGTGAAAAAGGTATCCAAACTGTGGGGGAGAGGTAGCCCCATGACAAGGGTCAAAGTCCAAGAATGGTTAATAGGGCATCCATGTGGGGGCAACCTAGCACAAGGTGTCAGGTCCCGTATGTGGTAAGGAAAGCTCTCCTGCAGAGGGCGGGACATGCACCTGGCATGTGGTGTCAGAGTCCAGATGGAATCAGAAGGGTTTCCTCATGAAGAGTTGACTGGCATATTGTATCAGAGCCTGAGCAGGCTAAGGAAAACCTCTAGATGAATAGCCCGAAATGGGTGTCAGAATCTGAGACCGATTTTACAACAGACCTACAGGGGCTTAGACAATGAAATTATCAAACAAAGACTTTAAAATTAAGTATGTAACTAATTTGAAAAGACAAAATTTAAAATTTAAAATTTCAGGAAAGTATTAGAAAGTTTTTCTTAAGAGCATAACAGATTTGAAAAGAACCAAATAGAAATTCTAAAACAAAAAATAAAACATAATAACTGAAATTAAGAACTCAATGGATTTGTGTTTTGTTTTTTAACTATAATGAAATATTTGCCATTTCAACCATTTTTACATGTAAAATTCAATGATATTACTTACATACCACGTTATGTGAGCATCACCATTATCCATTTCTTAATTTGATGAATGGTTTTAATAGCAGACACAGATGAAGAGAGACTGGATGAACTGAAAAATCAGTCAGAAGAAACATCCAGAAAGAAGCATGGAGAAATAAAAAGATGGAAAAGAACAACAACATACAGAATAAACAGTAAGACTCATCAAGGATAGAGTGAGAGGTCCTAACATACATTTAATTAGATTCTCACTGATTACCTGAGTGTTGAAGACACTGAGTCGAAGCTGCTCATCACTCTTAACTATAGTTTCAACTGTCTGCTTTATGGATTAGCCATAGTAAGCTAGACTTTCTTCCTCCATAATAATTAATTACAATAATAGGAATATAGTATAAAATCTGTTGAGGGCTTAGTATGTCCCAGACAATGTCATAGGCAATGGGAATAAAGTAGTGAACAAAACAGATCAAAATCCCGGCCCTTATGGAACAAGCCCGTGCATATCAGTAAAATTTATACACAGTATGTCAGGGAGTCATAAGTCTAAGGAGGAGGCTAAAAAGCATGGAAAAAGGATATGAAATGTTGGGGGTGGGGTAGATTTTACCTAAGACTTTTAAGGAAAATCTTGGAGAAGGTAGGTGTCTTAGTTATCTAGTGCTGCTATAACAGAAATATCACAAGTGGATGGCTTTAACAAACAGATTTTCTCACAGTTTAGAAGGCTAAAAGTCTGAAAACAGGGCACAGGCTACAGGGGAAGGCTTTCTCTCTCTGTCAGCTCTGAGGGAAGATCCTTATCTCTTCAGCTTCTATCCCTTGGTTTCTTGGTGATCTTCAAGTGGCATGGTATCTATCTTCCCCTATCTCTGCTTCCCGCTTGCTTGTTTAATTTTATATCTCAATAGAGATTGAAGATACACCCTACACTAATACTGTCTCATTAACATAACAAAGAAGATCCATTCCCAAGTGGGATTATAACCACAGGTATACAGGTTAGGATTTACAACACACATTTTGGGGAGACACAATTCAATCCATAACAGTAGGGAAGCAAACCAATGCTCAGGGGGAAGACCATTCCACACTGAGTGCAAAGCAAGTCCAAAGGCAATGAGAGGGGAACACATCTGGCATGTTCAAGGAACAGAAAGGAGGCCAATGTGCTGGAGCAGCAATAATGAGGGGAAAAGTGGAAGGAGATGAGGACAGAGAGATGACAAGACTCAGTTTATGGAAGAGTGACAATCATGATAAGGACTTGGCCTTTTACTCTGAGTGAGATGGTAAGCCACCAGAGGGTTGGAGGAGCTGAACTGTCTGGCTGCTGTGCTGAGAACTCACTCCGGTGGGACAGCAGCAGGGACACCTGTTAGGATAGATGATTGGACCAGGACAGCGATGAGGTGGGAAGATTGGTTGAGGAATGGTCAAATGCAGGAAACTATTTAAAAATGTTGTTGATAGAGTTTCTGGCAAGTTGGTTGTGGGTTAAGAAAGAGGTGAGGTAAGAATAAACACCAAAATTTTTGGCCTGAACAGGTGGAAGAGGGAAGATTGGAGGAGTTGCTGGTGTGAAGAGAAAATCAGGAGCTCAGTTTCAGCCATGTAAGCTTGAGATGCCTATTAGGCATACAAGTATAAATGTCAAGTAGATGGATGGGTGAGTCCAGAATTGAAGAGTTGTCCAGGCTGGAGATAAAAATGTGGGAGTCACAACATATCTGAGTGTCTTCACTCTGAGCTCTGACTACTAAAACACAGGAACTGAATAGGTTCCCATAAATGTGCAGCAAAATCTCTATCTGAAATCTTCCTACATAGTCTCTAAAACTCAGGAACCAAAAAGATATTGGATAATGTGGTACCCCTTACTATCTGAACTCTCTTACTATCTGTTCAAATCAGGAACTGAAGAGATTTACACAGTGAAGCATACTTGTCATTGAGAAGATATTTAAAGCCATGAGATTATATGAGTGAGTGAAGATAGAAAAGAAGTTCAGTCCCTGGGGCTCTCCAACATTTCATGGTCAGAAAGGTGAGAAGAAGCTTAAAAAAAAAAAAAAAAAAAAAAAGACAGAAGAGGAGTGGCCAGGAAAATATTAAGATCAGATCAATATGATGTTCTGCATGGAAGATAAAATGTTTGAAGGAAAAAAGCTATCATGTGTATAACATACTATGAATGGACAAATAAAGTGAGGACTGAGAAGTGATCATTGAATTTAACAACATGGATGTCACTGGGGACTGTCCTAAGATAGATGATAGATAGATAGTCAGATTGAATTTAAGGAATTGGCTCATGGGATTGTAGGAAACTGGCAATTCCAAAATCTGTAGGTCAGGTAGCCTGCTAGAGATTCCTGCAGTCTTGTGTTCCAAAATCAGTAGGTCAGGCAATGGGAAAAGCGAAGAGTTCTAGCAACATGTCTCTTGATATTCTCGAGGCAGAATACACCCTAGGGAAAACTCCTTTTTTTCTCTTAAGGTCTTCAACTGTTTGGTGAGGCCCACCCATATTATGGAGGGCAATCTGCTTTACTTAAGGCCAATTGATTTAATCACATGTAACTACTTCAACAACAGCAACTAGACTAGTGTTTGACCAAACAACTGGGCACCATAGCCTAGTCAAGTTGACACATAAAATTAACCATCACAGTGACCTTGAGAGGGGCAGTTCTGGTGGTGCGGTGGATACAAAATGTGACTGGGTAATTTGATGAAAGCTATGAATCTTCTTCCCCCCAGAGTACCTTCGTGTATATGCATCTACCACTTCACAGGAGTTTCATGGATCCTAGAAGCCCATTCATGGCCCCACTAAACATCTATGAATCTTAATCTGAAACCCCCTAGAACCAGTAACTGCCTCTAGGGTAAGCATGGGGGGTGGACTGGGAGATTAGGAAACTAAGTGGGAGGGTATGTCATGGCAAGAGAGAAACAATTTCCACCTTATATCCTATGCTATTTAAATATTTTAAACATCTGCATACCTCACTTTTTCAATAAAAAAGTTAATTAAAACAACTTTATTGAAAGCTTCTATCGATACGCTTTTAATAATTAACTGTGAGGTTTTTTAAAAAATATTCTTTCGAGTTCCTCTAATACACAAAGCTTTTTGCTGCTTTAGAGTCTTTGCAAATTATTTTTCTCTCTGACTTGAAAGTATCTCCCCACTCCACTTTTGCATTGCATACTAATTCCTTCTCCCTTAGGTCTCAGTTCAAATCTCACCAATTCAGGGAGGTTTTCCCTATCAGACACTGTTGTCCACCCTCCCAACTGTCATTCTCTACCTCTTGACAGCTAACAGAACCCTAATCTTGTTGGGCACACAGCTCAGGAAGTGTTCCCTGTCCCCCAGCCCCAGGGGATGAACTTTTACTGTAAGACTGTCGGGATGAACCTTTATTGTAAGACTGTCATGGTAATCCCATGGGATTGGTAAGGGGTGGCCAAGTCAACCAGTGGGGTCAATGAGAAGTCGGGGAAGCATGCTGAGGTTTCTGGGAAAAGAATTTTCTCCCTGATAAAAAAGTGCGGCAGGGAAAAGCCCATGCAGTTGTTAGTTCTGGATGTTGTTAGTTCAGGGGCCAAATGGGAAAGCTAAGGGAATCTCAGAGAAGCCACAGGATTCTGACTTCCTCATGCTGCTTAATGATCCAACCCTGGTACCATCTATGTCCAGACTTCTTTTTACTTATCTTCAGTTGGTGTTCTGTGACTTCTATTAATATACTCTCTCTGACTACCCAGTTGAAAGGACATCATGTCCTGTCCCTTCTGCCCCACACACCCCTGCAGCCTGTACTCTCTCTGCCCCTTATCTGTTTCTTTTATGATACACATCACAACTTGAAATTATTTCATTTATATATCTATTTGTATTTGTCTGTCTTTCTCTTTAGAATACAAATTCCTTGAGAACAGGGACTTTCCTGCCTTGTTTACTATTATATTCCAGCACCTAGCATCCTGCTTGGCACAATAAATATCTGTTGAATAAATGAAAAACTAATGAATGATGGAATTAATGAAAAAAGATATCAGTCTCTCCCTGCTAACTGAATACTCCTTGAGGATGGTGTACATATCCTATATCCTTGAAATGTAACATAGTACCTGGCACTTCACAGATATGTAATAAATAGTTGTTAAGTTAATTAATGTTGTCCAGCTGAATCTTAGACTGCCAACAGTACCTATATGTTATGAAGAGTTCTGGCCCAAACAAAGAGTAGAAAAGAGGATTTTAAAAATAGGAAAACCAAAAATACACAATTTATGGACCAATTTTTTTCTATTGTATCTGTTGTACTTTTTTCCATTTGTGTGTATATATTGGTGAACTTGAACTAATTCATGTAACTTTAGGTAACTAGAGTATACTCCATTACTGTATCCAAGAACAAATTATTTGAACTCATGCATGATCTCTTATTCTTCATTTCAGTATCTTTCTCATTTTATATAAGAATTTTAAACTCCCTGTATACCGTGCTGTATTAAAAAATAAATAAGTAGTTACAAAGGAAGTAGTAGGAACACATACTTCTTTGTCAGGATTTTAAGATTCATAAAATGGTCTAAGTCAACTCTATTTTTAATTTCAAACAAACATACACCAAAAAATAACTCAGGTCTAATGGTAAGCCATCTATTGGTTAACAAACAGTACAAGCTCTGAGAATGGACCAACTGGATTCAAAGGCTGAACCACTAAAAATCTCATGGTCTTCAGCAAGTTACATAACCCTGTTGGGTCTGAATCTCAGTTTCCTCATTTGTAAAACAGAGACACAAATCACGGTTACAATTAGAGTTAATGGGAAGATAAATGAAATGACATATGCAAAGTACCTGGTGACAGACCTATAGAAAAAAACAAAACCCATTGCCATCAAGTTGATGCCAACTCATAGTGACCCTATAGGACAGAGTAGAAGTGCCCCATAGGCTTTCAAAGGAGCAGTTGGTGGATTTGAACTGCCCACCTTTTTGTTAGCAGCCAAGCTCTTAAACATTGTGCCACCAGGGCTGCAACAGACCCATAGTAAAAGCTAAAAATGTGAGCTGTATTATTTTTTACTCAAATGTAAATATTATTATTCAACTTTTTCCTCATTTGTATTATCTTTTTTCCTTTTTCTTTATATTTACCTGGAAATCCAGTTAGCTAACGTCTTAGGCTGGGTTCTTTAGAGAAGCAAAACAAGTAAACCACCTATATATATATGTGTATATATATATATATATATATATATATATATATATGTATATATATATAGAGAGAGAGATTTATATGAAGGCAATGGCTCATGCAGTTGTAGAGGCTGGAAAGTCCCAAGTCTGTTGGTCAGGCTGGAGGCTTCTCCTGACTCACATAGCTGCAGGGGTTGGCAAACCCAAGGTCCAGACCAAGGAGGCTGATGAATACCAAGACTGGCAAGCAAGCTGCTAGTTCAAGTCCCAAGCACTGGAGGTCAGATGAACAGGATCCAGAGCAAGCAGAAGCCCAAAAGCCTTGCCAGAAAGTCCACCTATATTGGATGCAGGCCACACCCCCAAGGAAACGCCTTTTCAGCTGATTGGCAGATCCCATCATGGAGCATATCTCATCATGGAGGTGATCATGTTATATCAGATCTCATCATGGAGGTGATTACATAATTACATGACTGCCAAACTACATCATAACTGCCAAACCACTAAGAATCATGACCCAGCCAACTTGACACACAATCTTAATGATCACAGCTAAGAAAATATTTATATTCATGGATGAAATTATCTGCGATTACCCATAATCAAACCACATTTTTACAACATAATCCTTCAAAAATGTCTTCAATAGTACGCCAACTACTGACCTTGTTAAAAGATCAATAAACCATAGGTGACCTCTTATCCTTCCCGAATATTTATTGGAGGCAGCCAGCTGGGTTAGGGTCAAGTGAGGGGGTAGCCAGCACAGTCAAGGTCTGGGAGATTGGCTAATTACAGATTGTTGTTGCTGTTAGGTGCCACTGAGTCGGTTCCGACTTATAGTGACTCTGCACATAACAGAACGAAACATTGCCCGGTCCTGCGCCATCCTCACAATCATTGCTATGTTTGAGCCCATTGTTGCAGCCACTGTGTCAATCCACCTCATTGAGAGTCTTCCTCTTTTTTGCTGACTCTCTACTTTACCAAGCATGATGTCCTTCTCCAGGGACTAGGCCCTCCTGATAACATGTGCAAAGTATGTGAGATTACGTCTTACCATCCTCACTTCTCAGGAGCATTCTGGCTGTACTTCTTCCAAAATAGACTTGTTCATTCTGGCAGTCCATGGTATATTCAATGTTCTTTGCCAACACCACAATTCAAAGGTATCAATTCTTCTTTAGTCTTCCTTACTCATTGTCCAGCTACTTACAGGAGGATTGAGAAAATAATACATTGAGGATAATGATAGCCAGGTTTCTTGTTGCTGAAGATGGAAGTCACAAATGTGAAAAGGAGAAGGCTAGAATGAGTCTTGTATTTGACAGCAACTGGGGGTAGTAGCGTGAACTCATGGTTTTCAATAGATACAGAAATATAGTTTGTGTGTGTGTGTGTGTGTGTGCGTGTGTGTGCGTGTGTGCGTGTGTGTGCATGTATGTAAGCATATTGTGATAGCTCATTAGCAATGAACATAGTGCCCAGATCTTGGTTTCTAAACACCATACTCCACTAAAAGGAACCGGAGATCTTTGGAATAATGCCTGATTCCAGGGCTGGGGCAAGAAAAGCACAAGATGAGTCTGTAACATCTTGCTATGCCACGAAGTAAGAAAATACTCAAAGAAGGATAAGGATGTGTCAAAAGGATAGAAACCCAGCTTGAAGGGTATCCCACTGGACAAACGTGGGATAATCTGAGCATCAAAATAAATAATGATAATAATGAATCATAACCCACTGAATAAGACAGGAATATATGGGTACATAATGATATAAATAAACGAATTAATGGATAAGTTGGGAAAGAGAAAGTGCTTCCCTACAGTAGAATGGCAACTTATTAAAGGTAAAAGAATGATGGCATCAGAAAATCAACATTTGGCAAGTACTATGTTAACAATTGATTCAAGCAAGAATCATCAGTAGACGTTAAAACTTGTGAAACTGTGTGGAGGAATGAGATACCAACATGGTTTAAAAATATCTTCCTATGAGATACTAATTGCAAAGGGAAAAGTACTAACTTCATAGTGAAGAAACCTGACAGTCACCACCTTAACGCGTGCTCCAAGTTAACAATGCCAGGAAAGGGACAAATCTACATGTCATGAAGCACTGAGAAGAACACAGTTCATTTCTGTAACTTTCCTGCCAAAAATGCTTGACCTAAAGCTAATCACAAGAAAACATCAGACAAACCCAAACTGAACAGCAGCGTACAAAGTAACTGGCCTGGGCTTTTAAAAACTGTCCAAGTGGGACAGACAAGGAAAGACTTAGGAACCATTCTTGATCCTGGCCTCCAAGTCCCCTTCCTAGATCTAGCTGGCAGTTAAATATATCCTTGGAGACTATTCTGGGCACCTGAAATTCTCAGTGTTATAATATTGTTTTTGAGGAAAAATTTAAGAATGACTATGACATGAATGAACCTAGAAAACATCATGCCGAATGAAGTGAGTCAGATATAGACAGACCAATATTGTACAATCTCACTTTTATGAATTATCTAGAATAGGCAAATGCATAGACAAAATTCTATTGGTGGTTAGGAGTCGGGGGAGGGGGAGTTATTGCTGAAGGGGTACTGAATTTCTATTTGGGGCAGTGAAATACGTTTGGAAATGGATAGCAGTGATGGTTGCACAACACAGTGAGTGGACTTACTGTCACTAAATTGTACACTTAAAAATAGTTAAAATGTTAAACTTTTTATTATGCATTTTACCACAATAAAGATGTTTTAAATGTTTACAGCGGCACTGTTAGAAATAGTAAAAATCTGGAAACAATTCAAATGCTTATTAATAATAAAATGAATAAATGAATTTTGGCAGGTCCAAAAAATGGAATTCTAAAAAAAAAAATTAGGAATAAGCTTTAGATGAAAGATCACGTCAGCTCTAAAAGAAACAGGATGTGTGAATTGTGGGGACCTGACAGAAGTACAGCAAAGCTTTATGGGGAAAGAAATACAGTTACGAACGCTGCTGACCTCTCGTGCTTTATAGAAGAACCACATTTTCCGCATAAAAGACTTAATGCAGAGATTTTCCTGGTATGGGGAGAATCAGCAAGTAAGTTTAATCCCTTTACAATCATTATAATTATGGATATGTTTTGATACACTGCTATTGTTTTGTTTTTTTTGTTTATCAGGCTTTTGCTTCTTTTTCTCTCCTCTCCAGACTTCTGCTCAAGTACAATTTTCTTTATTTCTCTGGGTCTGGCTCAGAAGGTATGAATTATATTTGTATTCTTTTAGTAGTTACCCTCACATTTCTTTCATTCATTCTTTTTTACTGTGATAATATATGCATAACAAAACATTTGCCATTTTAACCATTTACTTCCATTCATTCTTAATAAAATTTTCTTACAATTCTAAGTTATTTAGTGTCTTTATCATCCTCCTGAGTCAGAGATAAACCTCCTTACCTAAGGGTTGATTTCATTCCCATTGTCAAGGATAAAATCACGAAAAGGGGCCTAATTGTGGCCAGTGAAACGTGAGGAGTCTCCCAAGACTTTATGAGAACTGTTAAAGCCATATTGCTGGAAATCTCAGGATCAGGCCTACACTGAGGATGGAAAGCAGAGAAGTGTTAAGAACCTGGATCCTTGATGACACGATTGAGTCCCTGAATCAATTAGCCATGAGGTCTGCTCTACCTGAAGGCTTCCTGTTATGTGAGACAATGTTTTCTTGTCAAATGCAGTGTTGTGCCTCTGCCAGTCTCTCTACTGTATTCTTTTGCAACTGCTATTATGCACTTATGATGAAGCCCTTCAATCTATTCTCTACTATGTCTTTTAATTGTTCCTTTATTTCTAGGTAATGAGCAATTCACTTAGAATACAACATAACCTTCTAATTCACTAAATCTTTTTCAACTGAGGCCCATCTAGAGTTCATGACATTTACTGAATGTATATTAAATAACTGTATTCTTAATTTCCAGAATTCCTAATTGGTTCTTCATATATTTACCTGTTACCATTTTATTTCTGCTTGTTTTTATTTAATAATTTCTGATTCTTTTAAAATAGATATCCTTCCTTTATTTCTTTGACTATTCTAAACACACTTATTTTAAGGTTATTTTCAGGTTGCTCCATTATTTTAATTTCAGTTGGAGAAAATTCACCTCTGGATGCTGATGGTTAGTTGTCTTTCTTATAGTCAGATTTCCTTGCATGTTTTGGAAGCTTAGCTTTTAAGCTTCTAACGAATGAGAATTTTCCCCCGTATACTTATCTCTCCTTTCTTATTTTGTGGTAACATCTACTCAATTCAAGAAGCCTCGGTGATGCAGTGGTTAAGCACTCAGCTGCTAACCAAAAGGTTGGTGACTGGAACCCACCAGCTGCTCTGCAGGAGAAAGATGTGGCTGTCTGCTTCTGTAACAGCCTTAGAAACCCTATGGGGCAGTTCTACTTTGTCCCATAGGGTCACCATAAGTTGGAAGCGACTCAACGGCAACAGGGTTTTCTACTCAATTTTCCAGAAACCCCAACCAGAAAAAGTCTTACATTAGTGACTCCGGGGCCTGTTTCCACCATGAAGTTTGGGATACAAGAGATTCAGTCACCAAGCAAGGCGTAGCTGGATCTAGGTCTGGAGTACAAGGTTGTGTGTGCTCTCTATACAATATTGTATAAGTTATATCTGCAAGCGTGGATGGCTTGTAGTTTTTTTCAGTCTTTGTTAAGTTTAGGGAGCTCCAAACTAGCCTAAATTCCCGACTGCAAGCAGCAATCTTGGCCCCAGTTATCTACATTACACGAGGCATTTTTCTCCACCTCCTAATCACGTAACCTCCTAGGTGACAGACTCTGGATTGCCTCTTCCTATTTTTAGAGCCATAGCCCAGCGAGACTATAGCTCTTTGTTTCCGGTCAACATAAATGTTTATCTTGTTTTTGAACATGGATAGTAATTTTAATCTTCTCTTGTTACTTTTATCATGAACCAAGGGAGTGGCCTCAAAGGATACACAATGCTGCCTTGACCAGAAGTCAGTCTCATTCCCATTCTCAGAAAAGCCTGTTTATGTTTGTCCTTTGGCAATACCATGGTTAATAGTGATGGCTAACAATCTCTTTCAGTTTTACCATTGAATATTTTGAGGTGAACTGACTTGTATAATTTGTCCAATGACATTAACTACAGTTTCTGTCAGAAATAATTAACTTTATAACACAATGTTTAATGCATACCAAAAAGGTGATACTCCATTATCCAGATTCCTCTATCTCTGCAATTTAATAAAAATTAACTTAGGGCTTTGAAAGAAGTCCATATATAAATTAAATATATTCATATTTTGATGTTGCAATGATAAGAACTAAACTTAAAATATCAACACAAAGGGCAAGGATAAGACTCAAATTTATAGAAAAGAATTTACAGTTAAGAATCATGTTTTGTTTTTAGGTATGATATTAGATTTGTCATTATGCTGAAAAAAGGAATCTGTCTCACCGTTCTACATTCTGACATATTTACAGATGAAATGGTATGATGTCTAGGACTTGATTAAAAATAATCTGGGTAGGACTAACAGCTACATGAACCACTGCCTCATCTACCCTGAGACCAGAAGAACTCGATGGTGCCCAGCTACCACTACTGACCATTCTGATCAGGGCACAATAGATGGACCCTGATAGAAGGGGACAAAAATGTGGAACAGAACTCAAATTCTTAAAAAGTGCAGACTTACTAGACCAGTTGAGACTAGAGGACTCAATTATCACCCTGAGATACTCCATATACCTTGAACTGAAACTAACCCCTGAGGGCACCTTTTAGCTAGATACTAGATTGGCTCATAAAATACAGAATATTACCAGTGAGTACAGCACACCTTTAAAAAATCACCTATATGAGACCAAATGGTCAACAATTACTCTACAGCAAAGATGAAAGGGTAAGGGGACAGGGAAAACAGATTATTGAAAGCTAAACATCCAGAAGGAAATTAGTGAGAACGTTAAAACATTGGGTTCATGGAGGATTGCCTTTCCTAACATATGCTGTTTTTTGACTGTATTTTTGAAATCATTCATAGATTTTAGAAAGTAAATTTCAAAAATAAATGTATATCTGAGGTTAATATATTTGAAAATGTATGCATGGTTAACACAGATGTGTTAACAGCTATCATTATAACCAAATCTCTGGCTTTCTCAGGAGCCTCATATATTCCAAATGCTTCATTTTTATTATATAAAAAAAAACCATACTTTTGGCCAAAAAAAAAGGCAACAATATAGAAGAGAATAAAGTGAAAACTAAAAGATCCTGTCCAGTTACAAGTTCTGATACATCCTTCCTGAAATGTTCTAAGTTCATACTTACGTATAAATTATGGCCTTTTAAAAAAGCACAGTTCATCTCATGGCAAAGGAGGCATTTGTTCATGGAGGCAATTAGGCATGTATTCCATCTCCTCCTCCTATTCCTGACTCTCCCTTTTCTTCTCCTGGTCCAGACAAAAAGAGACCAATTGTTGTACCTTCATGGTCACCTGCAAGCCTTGAAGGCCCCAGGCACTGCTCAACAAACCAGGAGGTAGAACAGAAGCACTAAAAACAATATTAGGCCAACTACCTGGGATGTCCCATGAAACCATGACCCTAATCCTTCAAACCAAGAAACCAAATCTCATGAGGTGTTTGGTTGTACATAAGCAGCCTCAGCTTTTTTTTTGGTAAAAATATACATCTCACAACATTTGCCAATTAAACCTTTTTACGGGTGTACAACTTATTGACATCAATTATATTTATCGACTGTGCAACCATTGCTCTTAATCAATGAAAAATTTCCTTCACCATAAACAGAAACTCAGTGCTCCATAACCAAACACTTCCCCTTTCCCCTCTCCATCCTGCCCCTGGTAACCACTAATAAACTTTGGTCTTTATACATTTGCCTGTCCTTATCTTTTTATACAAGTGAGGTCATACACTATTTGTCCATTTGTGATTGATTTATTTCACTTAGCATAGTGTCTTCAAGCTCTATGCATGTTGTAGTATGTATCAGGATTCATTTCTCTTTCTAGCTGAGTTGTATTCTATTGTATGTATGTACTACATTTACATTTAGCCATTCATTCATTGATGCACAGTTAGGTTGTTTCCACCTTTTGACTATTGTGGATAGTGCTGCAATGAACATTGGTGTACGTATGTCTGTTCCTGCCGCTGCTTTCAAGTCCCTTGCGTATGTTCCCAACAGTGGGATTGCTAGGTCATGTAGTAGTTCTATTTTTATTTTTTTGAGGAACCACCAAACTGTTCTCCACAACAGCTGTACCATTTTACATTTCCACCAGCCATGGATTTCCCCACATTCTTGCCAACATTTGTTACTTTCCTTTTTTTATGTTAGCCATCCTAAACCCATCACTATCGAGTCGATTCCAACTCATAGAGACCCTACAGGACAGGGTAGAACTGTCCCATAGGGTTTCTAAGGAGTGGCTGGTAGGATTTGAACTGCCGAAGCTTTGGTTAACAGCCGCAGCTCTTAACCGCTGTGCCAGCAGAGCCGTACTAGTGGGAGTGAAATCATATCTCACTGTGGTTTTGATTTACATTTCACTGATGGCTAAAGAGATGCTCAACAGAGCATCTTTTCATGTGTTTGTCATTTGAATGTCCTCTTTGGTGAAGTGTCTGTTCATGCTCTTTGTCCATTTTTTATTGGGTTATTTGCCTTTTTATTGTTAAGTTGTTGAAGTTTTACATATATTTTAGAAATCAGACCTTTATTGGATATATTGTTCCCGTAGATTTTTTCCCAGTCTATAGGTTGTCTTTTTACTCTTATTATTAAGTTTTTATTTATTTTCATTGTACTTTAGATGAAGGTTTACAGAGCAAATTACTTCCTCATTAAACAATACGCATATAGTTTTGTGACATTGGTTGCCAACCCCACGACATGTCAACACTCTCCCCTTCTCTACCTTGGGTTCCCCATTACCAGCTTTCCTGTCCCCTCCTGCCTTCTCTTCCTTGCCCCTGGGCTGGTGTGCCCATTTAATCTCGTTTTGTTTTATTGGCCTGTCTAATCTTTGGGTGAAGGATGAATCTCAGGAGTGACTTCAGTACTGAGCTAAAACGGTGGCTGGGGGCCATACTCTCCAGGTTTCTCCAGCCTGTCAGACCTGTAAGTCTGGTCTCTTTTTTGTGAGTTACGATTTTGTTCTACATTTTTCTCCAACTCTGTCCGGGACCTTCTATAGTGATCACTGTTAGAGCAGTCGTGGTGGTAGCCGGGTACCATCTAGTTGTGCTGGACTCAGTCTGGTGGAGGCTGTGGTACTTGTGGCCTGTTAGTCCTTTGGGCTAATCTTTCCCTTGTGTCTGGTTTTCCTCATTCCCCCTTTCTCTAGACAGGGTGAGACCAGTGGAGTGTCTTAGATGGCCGCTCACAAGCTTTTAAGACCCCAGACATGATGAAGTTTTTTGATGAACATAAGGTCCCAGTTATATATTTTTTCTTCTGTTGCTTGTGCATTCATTGTTGCCTTTGATAATCTATACTGAAAAAAGGTGAAAAATGCAGAACAGAATTCCAAATTCTTATGGAATCCATCCACTGAGGCTAAGTGAATCCCTGAAACTGTTGCCATGAGATAAAACTTTAAACCTTAGACCAAAAATATCCCCTTAAGTCTTCTTTAAACCAAACAAACCATTGCCAGTGAAATGATTCTGACTCATAGGGACAGAGCAGAACTGCCCCCACAGGGTCTCTAAGGCTGTAAACCTTTACAGAAGCCAACTGCCACATCTTTCTCTACAGAGCAGCTGGCGGGTTCGAACCACTGACCTTTTTGGTTAGCAGTGGAGTACCATGCCACCAGGGCTCTTTCAACCAAACAATAGGTTAGCTTAATCAGTAAAGAATTTTTGCCCTGAGCATAGTGCTTTTTTAAAGAACTATCTATATGGGATCAAATTGGTAACAGCAACTTGAAAGGTCAGATAGGAAGGTTAGGGGGCAGTTTTATGTTAACGGAGGAGAAAAAATTCAGAAAACAAGGGTGAGAATGGTTATACAACTTGAATGTAACCAACTGCGTTGTACATGTAGAAATTGTTTAACTATTTGCATGTTATATAATTATATTATATCACATATTATATATTATTGTGTGTTATATAGCTATAGGGTCACTATGAGTCAGAATCAACTTGACGGCAATGGGTATATACAAAGCCAAAAAAAAGGGCAGAATTGGGATAATAAATATATTGGGTATAGAACTTGTCTTTTTATACTTAATAACATTCCCTGAACATTTTTCCATGCATTTGCACATTAGATCTAACTCATTCTTTTTTAATTGCCGCATGCTATTTAATTGATATATTACTCAATAATCCTCTACTAAGGGATGGATCCCTGGTGGTGCAGTGGTTAAGAGGTCAGGCTGTTAACCAAAAAGGTCAGCAGTTCGAATCTACCAGCCGCTCCTTGGAAACCCTATGGAGCAGTTCTACCCTGTCCTATAGGGTCACTATGAGTTTGAATTGACTCAACGGCAACGGGCACAGTACAGTACTACTAAGGGGTGTGTAGGGTTTTTTGTTTTTTTTTTAATACTATGATGATGCTGCAGTGAATTTTCTCGTGCATATGTTGATATGGTTAAACTCCTAAAACTGAAATGAGTCAAAGGGTATGCACATTTTAAATGTGACAGATACTGTCACACCACCCTCTAATTAAAACTCAACAAAAAAACCGTTGCCGTGGAGTCAATTCCGACTCCTAGGCTCCTAGCGACTGTATAGGACAAAGTAGAACTGCCCCATAGAGTTTAACAGGGAGCGGTTGGTGGATTCGAACTGACAACCTTTGGTTAGCAGCCAAGCTCTTAACCACTGTGCCACCAGGGCTCCTATTACAGTCCTGCCAATAGTGTGTGAGTGAGTGCTTGTTTCACATAGGGGCCAGTCTCCTACGTGAAACTGGGTTTACTCATTCGACATTTATTCGGTACCTACTTCTGAACAACGCCAGGTACTGCTTAGGATACAGTGTTGAACAAAGAATTAATCCCCTTCCCTCCTGGAAACAGGCAATAAATAAGGATACACAAATACACAGGGTCATCTGTGAAGCTGTCTCTGAGATAACATCTGAGCAAGCAGAGACCCAGATGAAGAGAATAAATCTTATGAACACCTGGTGGAAGAATTTTGACTGTCTCAGCTTTAATTGGCTTTCTAAAATAAGCAAGGTTCAACTTCTTTATGTTTTCTTAAGTTTAATGGCATGTGTAATGCATTTTCTGCTAGCCGCCTGTGTATGCCCAGCACCCGTTTTTCTATTGGATTGAGGGTTTAAAATATTAATCTGTAAACTCTCTTTACATATTTAGGAAATTAATGCTCCACCTTAATTAAAATCAAAGAGTTTAAGGAAATTTCCATAGTTACATAGAGAAACAAAAGAGCACAATTTCACTCCAAATGGAATTGTCTAGAGTAATGGAATTTCAGAATTGAAATGGCCTTAAAGTCATCTAGTTCTACTTGGTCTGATTCAAGAATCCCTTACTCTACAATATCTCTTGTAAGTGGTCCACTTTGACTTCAAGAAAGCAGAAAAAGGAAGTATTTTACCTTTTTTCAACTCTACCAACTTTGAAATACCTACAAACTTCCCTTAGTCTGAGATAATAAACATGAGGGAAAAGAGGACACACTCAAACAAGGCAATGTAAGAGAGTTAACTAATGGGACTATTTAAAGAAAGTGTGGGCAGGATTTAAGAGAATCCAAGAAAGGGTGGTGAAATATCCTGGGCTAGCAACAATAGAGACTCATGATCTCCTCCAGGCACTTGGAGAGAGTAGGTTGGAGGTGTAGGAGAGGCCCTAGATCTTACTTCTCATGGCTTTAAATCCCATGACATAAAATTATGTTTTTCTGCCTTATTTTCTGCAGACTGAGAGCCTTGGTTATGGGTTCTACTACAACATGTAAAATAAAATTGGTTCCACCAACACTTCAACCCTAAGGAACTGAAGATTCCAGAAGGAGAATAAGCTAAGTGGTCTCAGTCCACAGGACAAGAATCTAATGGAGGGAAGCCATTTGCAAGCACCCGCCAAAGCACCACATGGCATTGGGGACACAGGGATAACTCCAACAGGCTCGCGTTCTAGTGAGGCGAGACAGATCAAAGTGCTACCACACAGGGTAGAATAAACTGCTACAGGAGCTCTAAGTAGGGACTTGAAGAATGAGTAGGAAAACTGTCTGAAGAAGTGGAGAACTTTGTAGACAGAGCTGTTACCAACAGAGACTGGACACAGGAAGATAAGGCGTGATAACCAAGTGACCAGGAAATAGGAGATTAAAAATATGGCAGGGAGGGAAAAAGACAGACACTAACTGGTAAAGCAAGACATCTTAATATAAAACAGATCATTTTGCCAGCCTCATCAAATACAACCATTTATTAAAAATCGTTCAAACTTAATAGGGAAAAGTTCGAGAGAAAACTAAAAACCTAAAATGTGCAACAAGGAGAAGTACTTAAAGGGCTCTATTTGCATGTCGTTTACAGTACTTCCTCTAGGTGTTGATTTATGGCTTGATGTGCATGCTTTTCTCATCCTTTGTACCAGATTATAACTTCCTTTAGAGCAAGGATCACACCCTTAACACTTAGCTTTTGCAATGGCATTTCAAACACAATCTGTATGAAGCTGAATCCATTATTTTCTGCAACTCCTGTGTCTCTAAACTAACAGTAGACAATCCTTCCAGTCACCCTGGTAAACATTTCAAAGTCATCTCCCCACACACCTGTGGCCAGTGCTCAGCCTACCACTCCACAATCACCCCCCAATCTGTTCCGTCTTCTGAACTGCAAGTCTGACTCCGGTGAACTACTTGCCTCTACTCATGAGACCAGAAGAACTGGATGATCCCAGCTACCATTCTGAACCTTTCAATCAAGGAATCAATAGATGAATCCTGACCAAAAGGGAAAAGAATATGGAACAGAATTTCAAATTCTTACAGAATCCAGACTAACTGGATCTATTGAGATGGGAACCTCCAAATCTATTACTGAGAAAATCTTCAAACCAGGAACCAAAGACTGTTTAGCTAAGTTAGTAAGGAATGTGCTCTAAGAGCACTGCACTCTTTTAAAGAATTATCTATATAAGATCAAATTGTCAATAGTAACTCTAAAACACAGATGAAAAGTTTATGGGGCACTGAGTTTAAGTCAATGGTGGGAAAACAATATGGGTAGAGATAAAGAGAATGGTGACATGTGAAAAATATAACCGTTATTGAATTGTACATTTAGAAATTGATAAATGGTTGTATGTTCTGCTGTGTATATTTTCACCAAAGTTTTTTAAAAAAGTATGTTTCTTCTTGCCTCTCACTGCTGAATGTAGTTCAGTCCATCATTACATCTAATTAGTATCCCAGCTTGTTTTTCCAGCCAATTCTACCTTCATACTTACTTTACTCTCCTATTCAGAATCGTAAAAATAATGTCTTACCAAAAAAACTGCCTATAAAGCCAAAATCCCTTAGTGTGGCATTCCCAACTCTACTTTTTCTGCTTTATCTCCTTTAAAGCCCACACATATATCCTACCCTCTGGCTACATGGAACTACTGTTTAAGATTTGCCCCTTGCTCCACCTGGATATCTTTGCTCACATGGTTCTTTCTCTGGGATGTTACCACCCAGGAGTAACCACTCCCTTCTCAGATCCCTGTAGCACTTTATACCTCTTCTCCAGCATTTATCACTTTCTATTTGTTTCACACAATGCTGTCAGCTTCTCTATTAGGCTGTAAGCCCCTAGAGGGCAGGATCTTTTTATCCTCTATACCAGTTTAGCAACGTGTGTGAGTGTGTGTGTGTGTGTGTGTGTGTGTGTGTGTGTGTGTGTGTGTGTGTGTGTGTGTGTGTGTGTGTGTGTGTGTGTGTGTGTGTGTGTGTGTGTGTGTGTGTGTGTGTGTGTAGGAGTCCTGGTGGTGCAGTGGTTAAGCACTCGCTGCTAACCGAAAGGTCAGCGGTTCGAACCTACCAACCACTTCATGGGAAAAAGATGCAATAGTCTGCTTCCGTAAAGATTACAGCCTTGAAAACCCTATGGGGGCAGTTCTACTCTGTCCTACAGGGTCACTATGAGTTGGAAATCAACTTGATAGTAGTCAGTTTGGTTTTTTCTTTACATATATGTGTGTCAATATATATTCTTATATGTAAATCAAACCTGGAGTGGATTCTGACTCACGGTGACTATAAAACTGGCATGGTGGCAGAAGACCTCCTCATCTAACTTCACAAGGGGAAAGGAAAATCATCAACAACCCAAAGCTGATTGCTTTGAAGCAGAGGTCACACATACCTCCTCTTTTCAAACATTTTACCAATTCTGACACCAACCTTCCTTCCCGCGGCACTATTTCTCTGCTGGGTTTGATTAATTCGTTGCAATGGCCACACAGAACTCACAGACCATACTCACAGTTATGAGGTTTATTAGGGAAGTAACAGGTTACAATTCAGGATCAGGAATGACTCAGAATACAGTCTTTTGGTCAGGACAGCTTCTCACTCATGCCTGCAGGTAGGTCTTTCTCCGGCCCTCAGCCTCTTGGCCCCTCGGCCCTCTTGGGGTACCCTGCTCTGCAAAGCTTTTTAGCTCTGCCAATAACTGCCCCATCTGTCAGAAAGCCTCCTGCCCAAAGGTGCTCAGTGCTCTCACTCTGTGGACAGGCACATCCACTGTAACTGCCTTACTCCATGGGCTGGGAAGCCCACTGTGCTGTCTCGTGCCCGTCTCCTGGTTCCGCTACCACTGCTTCTCACTGTGTTGCACTGTCTCCGGTGCCACAGCTCTCTTTCTTTGTCTCCTGGGTCTAGGAGGTTCTCAGTGCAGGGCTCCCACATTGAAAGGACACACACTGCTCTGGTCTCTGCTTCTTGGTGGTAGTGACAGCCCTCCCCTTCTGCCTTTGGGATGGCACATTTTAAGCCTACTGGGATGGCAAAACTGACCTATCTCCTCAGTAGTGTTCCATACACCCCCCACAAGGATATTACACACCTCATTTGCATTATCAGCAAGCTCTCCAATCCCCTTGGTGGGCCACAAGCACCTTATATGCATAGTACCACCTACTCATTTGGTAGGAACTGCAAGACCATGGTGAGACAGGCCATACAAAAGCCATCCATTGCACTGCAGGCTACTCCCTGGCTTTCCTAGTTCTTTCATATTTGGAGGATAATTCCTCCCTCCCCCCACTCATTTTACCAGTCCTCAGTGCCACTGGGTGAGTTCCAACCCCCAACCTATAGGTTAGTAGCCCAGGTGAAAGGATTGCACCACCCAGGAACCTCTTGAATGAATTAGTGATATTTCATGTCCACCCCCCACCCCCCCTCCTGTCAAATGTAGGGAGAAAGAAAACAATAAACGCTGTTGAATTTGTTTGTGTGCAAAATGGCGGGATATGGCACTCATTCTTTATAGTTCCCTTGGCTGAAAGACCACATCTTGAAAGTATATTCTAGGTGTTCTCAGCTTTGAAATCTTAACCCTGCAGACCCCACGGTTCTTTCCTTTTGAGGTTGGATTCCATTGAACCGATACAGGAGCTTCATCTGGTGGACCGCAGCATGTAACTGGAATTTCCCCTTTCTCACCGTTGAGAGGTGATGAGGCCGGGGGCGGGTCCTCCAGACTGGCCAACACTCTAACCAGCTGTCTCTCCGCGACCAGCAAATGCCACCTAAGTCCTTCCTCTAGGGTTGTACATTTTACAACACGCCATTATGCTGATTTCACCCTCCCAACAACCTTGTGAGGCAAGAATTCTCACCTCCCTAACAGAAGATCAAAAGGGAGATGGAGAGAAGAGCCTTGGCGGCGAGCGGTGCCCGGGAAGGCGGGTGGAATCCGAGTCCGAGCTGGATTTTGTTGTAGGCTCGGCTCGACCTGGCCAGTTTATCCACTCGCATCGGGAGCCGCGGGGCAGGAGCGCAGAAGACACAAAGGCCCTAACCGCTCTCACACTGTTGGACGCTAAGTCTCTGTGACAGAGTGGCGGTGTGAAACCGCCCCGGCCGCCAAAAGCCGCTCCCTCGGCGACCCCAGAGCAGCCCGCACGCTCTCGTCCGCTTCGCGCCTCCGCCGGAAGTCCCGCCTCCGCCTGCCGCCGCCGCTCCCCATTGGGCTTGCTGCCGGGCTCTCGCGACGGGTTGGCCGCCCGGCGCCGTGAGCCCTGGGCGGCAGCTGCGAGCCGGGGCGGGGGACCGGCTCGCGACCCTCTGAGACCCGGGGCCGGGCACGGAAGGCGGGGTCGGTGGTGTGGAGCAGGCAGCGCCAGGGCAGCCGGCTGGACTTCCGCCACGGGACCCGGAAGGACCGCGCCGCCGCTGGTGGGAGTTGTAGTCCGGCCGCGTTTGGGGGCGGGGAGGGGGGGGCCGCGGCTCATGCGCGGTGCACCGAGGCTTGTTTCACATCTGTAACAACAGGTGAATTGGGTTTTTTATTCTCCCCTTTCATGTCCACTTGAGGAGCCTGCTGCGGCCGGGGGTGGTCGGCGCGAGCAGGGGCCCGGGTCCGACTGCTGGCCTTGCGGAGAGTGGGGCGGAGAAGCGGGCGGGCCCTAGGAGCAGGCCGGGCATCCTAGGCCTGCCCGGGAAGCCGGCTGGGCCGAGCTGTGGCAGCCAGGCCTGGGCCTACCGTTGCCATGGAGCTGGGACGGGGGCGGGGGCCAGACTGGTCCGCTGGGGCGGGCCTCGCAGCCAGGGGCTACTCAGGGGCCGCGGGTAGAGGCCTTTTCATTGGTGCATCTACGCCCTCGTCTCAGGGGATGCTCCGTTTCCCCAAGGCAGGGCCTGGAGTAAGCCCCTGCAGTGCCCCGGGACCTTTGTCTGCACCCCCATGCCTCCTGGACCGTTCATTCAGAAGGAGGCCTGATGCATTTTGGCTTCCCTGGTTTACCGTCTTTTGCACCGCCGTGTCACTGGGGGAGGCCAAGGAGTGATGTGTTCTTTGTTTGCTGGTGGTGACTTGCCCCATTTCGCAGGGGAAGACCTAATGCATGTTGGGTCCTTTGTTTGCAGTCAGCTGGAGTCCCAGGGGTCCTCAGAACCACCAAGCCAGGAGCATGGCGTCAGCATGCTGTCTAGTTAGTCCTCTGTAGCAACATTGGTCACCTTAATTGCAATTTTGCAAGGCAAGGGCTGTCCCACTTTGCAACACTAATCCACAGGGGCTTGCCATACACTGTAGCAGGTGAACTGCAAATGGCCAGTTGCAGTCTCTTAACCTGTTTTTGGTTGCAGCTCAATGGCCAGAGCGAAATGAAACATTTTCTGTTGGTTACCCGTGGAGTTTCTTGGAAGGCAGTGACCCCGCTGTCATTCTGGATCTTGACTACATCTTGTAATTTACATGTAAATCTCTAAGTGTCTTGAAGTTTCCAAGAGGGAGGACTCTTTTCATGTTATATTGTTTAGGATTTACGATAGTGCTCTTTATTTGTGTAGTTGTTCAAGGTGCAGGAACTACATCTTTTGCTGTATTTTCTACCTGTGAGGGTTGTCTTTTTACTCCCCCAAGTTATTTACACTCTAAGTGTTTTAATTTATATGGTTGTGGTCCAAGGTTTTATCAGCTGTTGTACTGTTCTCACCTCTTTCAACTCTTCGAAGATGTTAGTATAAAATGTTATTTCAAGGAATGAACCAGGCAACAACATGATATCTTGGAAATAAGAAAAACAGTGTAGTGTAAGCTGGAAAGCTTTGGAGTCAGAATACCTAAATGCAGATTTCCCACCTGCCCTGTGCCAGCTATGGGATCTTGGGAAACTTGTGTAAACTGTGCCTCAATTTCCTTCTCTGGAAAAGAAAATTCGTACCTCACTGGATAGTTGCATGGATTAATAAGATAAAGTCTGTGGAAGTACTTGGCAAACTGTAATAATGCTATTTAACATTTAGCTGTGTTATGTTCCCAACTCAAAATAGCATTATACAGTAAAACCTGTGAAAGCTGGAATCGTGCAAGGTGGAAACCTGGCAGAGAAGGAAGCAAATATTTTCCACTAAATAGAGTGATAGAAAAGTGGTGACTGCATCCTGTCAAAGGTGGAAAACTTGTAAAACCTGAAAAAACAAGGCAGTTCTGTCAAGTTCCGGCTCTCACAGATTTTGCTAGAGATTCTTTATCTACCTTGGATAGGCTTGTATTATAGTTTATGGGGTTGGAACTCAGAACTGAAGCGGATTTTGCTCTGGGTTTGTAGAAAATACTTTTCAGGCCTAGAAGACCCTCTTTACTATGACATTTCTTTCTTGGTATCTTCCAGGTGCTAGTGTAGGACAGCTCACAATTTGGTGGTCTAGAGTGGGTCATGGCAGGTCCTGAAGTAAGGCCAGTGTATCCGATGTGTGTGTTTCATGCCACTGACGAAATTTGTCCTTGTTGTTAAAGTTAATAAATTAATTTCAATGATCGGAGCAACTTTCTTTTCCTGTGGGGATCACCGTTTTAGTGACTATCATTGTACTTCCCAGGAGGAGGCCCAGCCTCGTGATGAGGAATAATAGCAAGGAGAGAATTCAGCTCCAGTTCAAAAGCCTACAAAATCTGAGATCACCATTGCTCTTGTAAGGTAAGTTGATGTAGCCATGCACGCCAAGTCTGGTAAAGCAACAGGCATGTATTAAATTCATTTATGACTGACTTGGAAGAGGGAGGAGGTCTGGTGGCATAGTGGTTAAGAGCTCAGCTTCTAACCAAAAGGTTGGCAGTTTGAATCTACCAGCCACTCCTTGGAAACCCTATGGGGCAGTTCTACTCTGTCCTATAAGGTTGCTATGAGTTGGGATCAACTTGACAGCAACGAGTTTGGGTTTTTTTTTTTGAATGAGAGCTCTCCTTTTTAATGGTCATTGTAGAATCTCTCCATCCTGGAATCATCTCATAGTGATTCTAGCTGAAATTAAGTGGTATTTCATTATGTAAGAATTCTTGACATAATAAAATTTTATTTACCTCTAAATTACTTAAGAAACACTGAACGATGATGGTTTTTAACGTATCAGTGCATCACAAGGAAGATAGCTTTATTTTGAATCTTTATGAATGTCCTAGAGCTCTGTAAAATATCTCTGAAAAATCCTATCTTGAATCTCATACTATATTTTTTAGACTGGTGCAGGAAAGGATAGTGATATATGAGCTTTGGTTGGCATAGAGAAGATCAGGAAGTTTTTTTTTTTACCCAGTATTCATAAATAAAGTTTTATTGAAGTGAAGCCATGCTCATTCATTTATGTATTGTCTTTAACTGTTTTCACGCTACAACGGCGGAGTTGAGTAGTTGCGACAGATCATCTGGCCAGCAGAGCCTAGAACATATACTACCTGGACCTTTATGGAGAAAGTTTGTCAATCCCTAGATCAGGGACTTTTTAAAAGCAAAACTAGAGTCTATTTACAAGCAAATTAACTTAGAATTTCTTAGCAAGAAAGTATTGGTTGAATAATAACCACTTGAGATGCTTTAGATTTATAGTATTCTTAAGCTGGAATCTCAAATCATACCCTTTTTCTCTTCATCTGGATAGAAGGAACCTATAGAATGTAACTTCCTAAAGTAAAATTTATCATTGTTGATATTACATTGAAGTTTTCTCTCTGAGCTACCATATCCTATCGGCTGAAATTTCCGGCATCCCTGGGGGAGAGAAGGCCATCAGGGCAGACCTGCTATGGACCTGAAAGATTCAGCCCCAGGTCAGCCCTCCAACCTCCACCTCCCCAAGATTTAAAAATAAGAGGAAATAGCAGTCAGGAATAAGATTGTAGGCCCCAATAGACTCCTAGTGATGTTGGACATTATCCTGATTTGCTAAAACATTGTACAGATGTTTTCAGACTAAAGCACATAAGGTTATTGCTCCTAACCCAGGAGTATCACTTTATTAAAAACATCTGAGTTTGAGTATTTTTTTGAAACAAAATTGTGTACAGAGATATTACTTTATTTATGCTCTAGATATATTCCTTATTTAAAAATATTAATGAGCAAATGCACAAAACTTTTGGCCAACAGTTGAGCTTGAACTTGTTATTATCTGTTATTTCTCAAAGACTCTGCTCTGAAAAGCTTTTTATTTGGAATCACTGTACAGTTACTCTTTGATACTGTCAGTCAGATCCATTCCTAGGGACTTGACTAGGTTTTGGGAAAGCCCAGTAAGCCAGTCCATAAGGCAGTCACCAGTCCCATTCCCTGACACCACTTGAGAGAAGGGGTCCATATAGAATTTCTTTTCTTCCTGGAAGTCCCAGGGAAATTTGCAAGTATT
This sequence comes from Dugong dugon, assembly GCA_030035585.1. NCBI lineage: Eukaryota > Metazoa > Chordata > Mammalia > Sirenia > Dugongidae > Dugong > Dugong dugon. The sequence goes on along the minus strand of CM057481.1, from coordinate 19,562,707 downwards.
GTGAGGAGGTGGGAATATACGTCTCTCATGATGAAATGTGCCCCTTTCTATTTAGCAGGGTTCAGGGAGTGTTAGGACAGAGAAAAGAAGAAAGCTCTCAATTAGAAAGAAACAAAGCCATGTAGTAATTACTCCAGAGTGGAGCTGGCCCCTCCCATCCTTAAGACTGGGGAACAGCAGTTGGTGCTCTTTAGTGAAGAGCTTCATTTATCTCGTCTTCTGGACAATGTTCTCTGTGTTATTGAAGTCTTCTCTGGGTGTTCCTGGACTAGGGATATATTAACCATTGCCTCTGGCCCTCCTTCTTCTCAGGATTCCAGCTTTTCCTCCTGGCCAGAAATGTTCAGCCTGGACTCATTCAGAAAAGGTAAGAACATACCTGTGCTTGTGACCTCATGTCCCTCCTCCCTGTGATGGACAACTGTGAACATCACTCACCAGTGTGTGTTCCTTGGACTCCTTCTTGGGTGACTTTCCAAAGTCCTTTCCTAACTTTCGTCTTTCATGGTGCTTATAACCCTGTGCCACCCCTTGCCCAGGCCTTTGTGTACATTTCCTCTCCCACCCCAGAATGCCCTCTCCCATGTATTCACTGCTTATTGAAATTCTACCTGTTCTTTTAGGCCATTGTTTTATACCTTCTCCTCCATAAGCCTTCCCTGATTCTGTCAACCAAATGTAGTCTCTCTGACTTTCCACCACACCATAACTATACTGCCTCGTGCTTAGTCTATTTCGAATTAATGAATACATCACTAGATTGGAAGCCTCCCATAGCCAGGGTCTACCATGCTCATCTTTGTCATTCATCACACCTGGCACAGCAGTTTGCACATGGCCGACCTCAGTAAACGCCAATGGAAATAAACTGAGTGATTGTTGTTTTAGTGGTCATAGAATCTGTGGCAGGGTGACACTGGAGTATTGTAAGTACTCTACAGCAGACGGGGCAGGGGTAGCATTAGCGGTGGCAGAGTTGAGCCACGGCGGGGCTATGGGGAAGGTTTCTTCGAGGGCTGCTTACAGGAAGTGTTGTAGCTGGTGAGGGCTTCTGAGGTCAGATCCTGAAGGACTTTGTATGACTTAAACAGGAGCATGGCTTTCCTCCTTTAAGGGATAAAGAGAAAAAAGCCCATAGCCTGTGCTGAAGCTGGCCCTGAGGTTCCTGTATGGACATGTTTTAGAAATAAATGAGAGCCATAACAATGCCTTCCATAACTGCTGATTAAAGAGATCATCCCACTGTGTCTCCTCTCTAAGTTACGTTCCTATAGGACTGGGAAACCCTGGCCAGGTGGTACCATTATAACCCCTTGAATGGGGCCAGAAGGAGGGCTGGATGTACCAGGGCTCAGAGCCACCTCATCCCACCCCCTTGTTTTTCTTCAGCCACCCCATCCGTTTTCATACGACATGAAAAAATTAATCTCTAATATCCTGGTTTTGTTGGTTAACTGTGTCTGAGAAGGGAAAATTGAGCTTGAGATTAATGTGGACAACACATTTTTCACTTAATTGCTTTGTGTTTATTTACTGATCAGTGGGCTTTGTGGTCTGCCCACTTATAAAAGGAGAACAAGAGGTTTTCTCATGGAGCGGGGTGTCTCTGAATTAACAGTTCTGATTTTATAAAGTGACAGAAAACACAATAAAAGCTCAATTCTCCTTTTTTCTACATTATTTAACACTGTGGTAGGATAGGGAGATGGTCCAGGTGAGAGAGTATCGGGCCAACGTTCCCTCACAGCATTTGTGATTTACCTTCTAGGCTGGGGGTTGACATTGTGACTCCTCAGTTTAGTGGGAGCAGCATAGCCTCACTGAGCAGAGGCTCCAGAGCCAGATGCCAGGTTCCCACCTCAGCTCTGCCCCTCACTGGCTGGGGAGGCTTAGAGAGGTCACAGCCTCTCTCTGCCTCCATGTCCTCATGATTTAAGTGGGCTGAACCATAGTACCTGTCTCATAGGATTGTCCCAAGGATCAAATGAGTTAATACATGTAAAGAGCTTAGAGCAAGGCCTGATATCTGGTAAACACACAATCCGTGTCAGCGTTAAGTAGCTTCAGGACATACAAGAATCTGATTTTGGGCCTGCCTTTTCACACAGGTAAGTGTTATTTCCTTGCTAACAACCATTTTGTGGTTGGAGATCTCAGGGAAAAGCCTTAATCAGAAAGGGTCACCACCTTGAATATTTTCCTTCAGGTAAACCTTCTTTTCACAATTCCCTGACTATAAGGCTGATGCCCCCTCCTGGCTTCTGACTGCCGGTAGCACTTGTAGTTTGCATCATGACCTTGGCAACTGGTCATGTGTGGCCTTGTGACACTTTTATTATTGTATATACTGTTCTTTATCTCTTAGGAGTTCTCTTTTTACATGTTTGTTCCTCATGATGAGTTATGAGCTCCCTAGGGTGTCATGGAGGAGCCTCGGTGGCACAGTGGTTAAGAACTTGGCTGGTAACCTAAAGGTTGGTGGTTCGAACCCACCAGCTCTTCTGAGGGAGAAAGATGTGGCAGTCTGCTCCCGTAAAGATTACAGCCTTGGAAACCCTATGGGGCAGTTCTATTCTGTCCTATAGGATCGTTATGAGTTGGAATCGACTTGATGGCAACAGGTTTGGTTTTTTTTTAGGGTATCCTGAATTTTGAGAGGAAATGTAATACAGTGTAAAGCTTGGGGCTCCAGAGTCAGACAAGCTGAGGTTTGTGTCTGGCCCCTTCTAACACTAACACGGTGTTAACTTACCTGAGCCTGTTTCTTAGCCCTTATTTTCAGGAGTGAGCTGTGAGGCTGCATGATTGAGTACCTATTGTGTACAAGGCAGTAGAGGGGAGACAGCTGTATTTAAGAGATGCTTCCTGGTACTGAGGAGCTTGCAGTCTCAATGGAATGGGCCATTTGATAGTTCTGATGGTAATGGCTATAGAAATTCCATGCAGCACTGTGGACAGTGGCCCAGTAGGTCTTGTGGCTTCTATCTTTCCTATTATGTAATTCAACAGAGTTACCGGCACCTCACCGACTAGACCGCTCATGTGCTGGATACATACCCCTCCCAGCATCTTACCATCGGTTTTTGGTCTCTCAGCTGTAAGACCGTCCAAATCACACTGCTAAGAGCATGCTTAGTCTTTATTTATTTATTTATTTATTTATTTATTTTATTGTACTTCAGGTGAAGGCTTACAGAACAAATAGTTTCTCATGAAACAGAAGTACATATGTTGTTTTATGACATTGGTTAACAACCCCACAACATATCAACCCTGTAACTTCTCAACCTCATTTTTTTTTTTAGTGAAAATACACATAGCCAAAGATACACCATTTCAAAAATTTCTGCATGCACAGTTCAGTAACATTGACTACGCTCTTCCAATTGTGCTGTTATTCTCACTTAAGATGAAGGTTTACAGAACAAAATAGTTTCTCATTTAACAGTTACTACAAATGTTGCCCTATGACAATGGTTAACAATCTTACAACACATCAACAATATCCTTACTCAACCTTGGGTTCCCTGTCACCAGCTTCCTTGTCCCCTTCTGCCTTCTGGCCCACTGGACTCCTGTACCTTATTAGTCTCATTTGGTTTTACGGGGCTGTCCACCTCCAGGCGGAACAGTGAACCTCGGAGGTGACTTCACCACTGAGCTAAAAGGGTGTCTGGGGGCCACAGTCTCGGGGCTTCTCCAGTCTCCTTTAGGCCAGTAAATCTGGTCTTTATTTGTGGGTTAGAATTATGCTCTACGTCCTTCTCCAGCTCTGTCCAGAACCCTCTGCTGTGATCCTGGTCAGGAGCATGCTCAGTCTTTTATACTCAGATCTAGACTTTGAAAACCACTGGGTCAGTAGCAAGAATGTGCGTTTTTTGTACAGCTCTGTGGTTAGAAGAGGGTTCAGTGATGTTGTGGGATTATAAGAACAACCCCAATGCTGGAAACACTTAATGAGATAACAGATAATCGTCGTATCATTTATTCTTTTTTATTCAGTCCAGCATCCTTGGATATGCACAAGACCCCTCCTCAAATGGGAGTGGAGAGGTTGAGCTGTTCATTTCTATCCTTAGCTTCAAAGCAGAGCCGGATTTAGTTCCAAGATAAGCTTTGATCCTAGGCACTTTGTTCCAGGAGACCCTACAGTCTTTCCTGCCGAACACTGTATGTATATATAGTTCTCTGCAAAATCACATGCCTATGATATTATGAGGCCTTATGGGAAAAATGGAGTTGGGGCTATGCAACTGCAACTTTCTGACCAGAGTATGATAAAAACAGTAGTTGGTAGCTGGGAACATGCTTTGGAGCACCAAGGCAGGCAGCTCGGTGTGATGCTAAAAAGGCACAGAAGGCATTCTAAGGAGAACAGAGCTGGCAGTTGCTGAGGCAGTGTAGGTAGAAGTGGAGCTCTGAGCCAGTGGGGCTGCTGTTAAGAAGTGTGTGCAGCGGCTGTGTGAGGGAAGAGGGCCTGAGTGTAGGTACTGGCTCCCTTCCCCCAGCGTTCTATTACAAAAATACTGGAACACTGAGAAAATTTTGTAGTAAACACCCATATACATACCACCTTGATTCTTTACAGGCACTAACTTTAAAAAAAAAATTATTTTTGTTATTGCTAAGAATATACACATCAGAACATACACTAATTCAACAGTTTCTACATGTACAGTTCAGTGACATTGATTACATTCTTCGAGTTGTACAACCATTCTCACCCTCCTTTTCTGAGTTGTTCCTCCCTCATTAACATAAACTCACTTCCCCGTAAGCTTCCTGTCTAATTTTTCAAGTTGCTGTTGTCAATTTGATCCCATATAGATGGATCTTAAAAGAGCACAGTGCTCAAGGCAGACATTCTTTACTAGTTAAGCTAAACTGTTGTTTGGTTTTAAGAAGATGTCAGGGGATATTTTTTTATCTAAGGTTTAAAAATTATCTCAGGGCAACCAGAAGAATTAGATGGTGTCCAGCTATCATTACTGAACATTTTGATCCAAGATTCTATAGAAGAATCCTGATCAAATGGGGGAAAATGCAGAACAGAATTTCAAATTCTCATGGACTCCAGACTTCCTGGAGCCAGGAGGGTTGGATGGAGTCCTGAAACTATTGCTCTGAGATAATTTTTAAACTTTAAGCCAAAAATATCCCCTGAAGTCCTCTGAAAAACCAAACAATAGTTTAGCTTAACTAATAAAAAATGTCTGCCTTGAGTATTATGCTCTCTTAAGAACTATCTATATGGGATCAGTTTGGCAACAGCAACTTGAACGATTAGATACGAACCTCACATCTCAGAAAAGGAGGGTGAGAATGGTTGCACAACTCGAAGAATGTAATCAATGTCCCTAAATGGTACATGTGGAACTTGTTAAATTGGTATATGTTTTGCTGTGTATATTCTCAACAACAACAACAATTAAAAAAATAAAAATCATCTCAGGGCAGTAGTTTCAGGGGTTCATCTAGCCTCTATTGATCCTGAAAATCTGACTCCGTGAGAATCTGAAATTCTGTTCTGCGTTTTCGTCCTTTTGATCAGGATTCTTCTGTAGAATCTGATCGAAACGTTCAGTAATGGTTCTTCTGGTCTCATGACAAAGGAGGCAGTTGTTCATGGAGGCAATTAGCCACACATTCCATACCCTCCTTCTATTCTGACTCTCCTTCCTCTGTTGCTCCAGACAGTTAGAGACCAATTGTTGTGTTTTGGATGGCCACTTGCAAGCTTTTAAGACCCCAGGCACTGTGCAAGGAACTAGGAGGTAGAACAGAAGCGCTAAACATGTTTTTAGGCCAGTTAACCGAGGTGTCCCATGAAACCATGACCCTCAGCCTCCAAATCAAGAAACCAAATCCCATGAGGTGTTTGGTACATAAGCAGCCGTAGGAACTATCTTTTTTTTTTTCATTGTTGTAAATAATATCTATCACTTTTGCCAATTCAGCTTTTTATAGGTGTACAACTTACTGACAGCAGTTACATTCATTGGCTATATAGACACTCAATTGTGATTTTTAAAAAATACAGCTGTATGAACTTTTTCCTGTTGAGGATTTTAGTTCTACTCCCCTTGGCTTAGAAAAATCACAAAATCAAGGTTTTTTTTTTTTTTTTTTTTAATTTATTTTATTATTTTTTGTTGTTGAAAATATACACGACAGAACATACACCAATTCATCAATTTTTACATGTACAATTCAGTGACACTGATTCTCATCCTCCTCTTCTGAGTTAACATAAACTCACTGCCCCCTGACCATCATATCTAATCTTGCAAGTTGCTGTTGTCAGTTTGATCCCATATAGATAGATCTTAAAAGAGCACAGTGCTCAAGGCAGGCATTCTTTACTAGTTAAGCTAAACTGTTGTTTGGTTTCAAGAAGACTTCAGGGGATATTTTTGGTTTAAGGTTTGAAGATTATCTCCGGATAATAGTTTCAGGGGTTCATCCAGCCTCAATGGCTACATAAAGTCTGGATTCTATGAGAATTTGAAATTCTTGAATCAGCGTTCTTCTATGTTTTACTGCTGTCATTCCCCTATTTACCAATTGCATATGAGCTAATTTGCATGATAGAAATGGGCCTCTTTGCAGCAGAACAGACTGTTTCTCAAGTGTATAGTGTGAGTATTGTTTCTCCCCCTCCTCTGCTTTCCCAGTCATTATCCAGAAACCACTGGGCAAAGAGGATGAAGAGCTCTTGCACCTTCCCCCCCTCCACCAGTGATTCTGTGATGTTTTCACCATTTAAGTGGCTTAAAAGACCTTAAGTCTTCCTAACCTATCCCTTTCCACCTTCCTGTGGAAAAGACTCAGTGAGTGTCTTAATTTTAGTTTATGTCTGTCAAAATTTTAGAACTTCTTAGAAATGTATTTTGTAGGTCACTGATAAGTAGTATTTAGTCTCCCAATGAATGGAAATATTTGGAATGGCAAGCCATTAACTTTTAGAAAGAGAGAAGGCTGGTAACTGTGGACCTGGTCTTGGCTTTCAGGGATGATCCCCACAGTAATTAGTTTCTCTCTTGCCCAGTTCTTAGAGGGAAAGAATGATTTGGGATCTGGTGGCTGAGGTGGCTGCCAGGGGAACCCATAGCAAATGGAGGGATAGCTACAATGAGTGGAAGACACATGTTCCCCTGGGCCTACATGTACCATGGCTTTTAGCTTTCTACTGTTGTCCTGTCTCATCTTCATAATTCAAGACTTGAGAGAAGTACACAGAACGGGTGTGTTAAACTCCTACAGAGTGACTAAGGGTACAGGGACTGGGAGAGTTTAAAGGCTTTTTTGAGAGCTAAGCAGGGACCTCTACAAAACCATCAAGTATCACATCGATAAAAAGCAATTGCTTTCTTCCTTTGTGGTGTCGTTGGCACTGTTTCTCAGAAGCTGCGATTGGCTCCCAGTACGGTCCAGCAACCCTGCTGCCCAAAGCTCCTCACGGATGCTCTGGGGGTGAGTCAGTTCAAGGTGTCTGTAACTGTGAGGTGTGGGAGTATGTCACCCTGATGCCCTCTCTTTTTCCCCCAGATCGGGCCCAGCACAGGCAGCGTCAGTGCAAACTTCCCCCACCCCGCCTTCCACCCATGTGTGTCAACCCTGCCCCCGGAGGGACCATCTCTCGAGGTAAGGGAGGAGCCTTGCGTCCAGCACCAGTTTGGTCCAGGGCCTGTCGGGGGGTGGGTAGCCACAGGAGCCTGGGGGCCAGGGTCCTGGGGCCTCCAAAAGGTGAGCAGGGAGCAGGGTTAGCAGAGCTGTTGGCGCCCTGAGGGAGAGATCACTTGGAAAGGTCTGGGGTATTTCATGATCTTCGGCCACATGGCTTGGACCCCACTGTCTCCTCGGGCCTCCTAGTGTGGTCAGGAGCCTAGGCTCATTCTGGATATTCAGCACTAGCATGAAGAACTTACAGGGCTTGAGCCCTCTAGGCCCCTAGGCTGTCCCTGGCTCAGGTGGCTCAGAGAGAGCAGGGTGCCTGTAGCAAGGCTAGAATCCTGACTTGGCCCACTGCCCTCCATCTTGGAAACTTTGGGGATGTCCAGCATAGCACTTCCCTACCTACCCCAGCACCTCAAAGCACTTTACTGATGTTAAAGTCCGCCTCTCAGTCCATTTAGCAAGGTGGCCTTTCCTTTTGATTGGGGAGCACTCAGACAAGTGACAGCTCACCTCAGGTCCCACTGATGCCCAGGGGCAGGGCCAGTATAGGACCCAGGGAAGCATCTCTGCCCATGAATGTCTCTTCTTTTCCCTTAGACTTAGCTCTTGCCCAGGTGTGCTAAGACCAGTGCTCCTGGTGGCCTTCTTTTTGTTCTGACAGCTGCTCTTCTCTTCCTCATAGGCTGCCTCATATCCCTCCCCCAGCTGCCCAGTGGAAAGAGCACTGTTTTAGGTCATAGAGTCTTTGCCTCAACTTGAGACAACATGTCCACTTTAGGCTCTGTCTGTAAAGTGCTTTGAAGGTCAAGAACTCAAAAAGGGTGTAGGGAGCACAGAGCACCTCAGTCTGTGGCACACACTGCCGCCATGTTCCCATGCAGTTAGCACATGCACTGCCCTCCTGCTGCAGTAGCCCTGAGTGCGGACAGCAGCACAGAAATAAGTACTCCCAGCCCCTCTGACCATTTGACTTAGGTTGTAAAGAAATGCCACCCCCTGCCATTGCCAAAACAAGACTTGATTGCCCTTTTTTTTTTTTTTTTTTTTTTAACCTCCTTTCTTAAAATGCCCTGTAACTCGAAAAGGCTGAACGTTAACATTTCCTACATGGCCCGTGAGTGGCTCTGAGAGTGTCAGGTGTGCTTTGGCTAAGCTTGAAGACGGTTAGTCGGGGCTCACTAGGTGGCACAGCTCGTGTTGCCTCCTTGAGCACGGGCAGAGGAGAATGCCATGGCACTTGTGATAAGCAGCTGCCCCCAGTGGGGCGGCTCAGCAGGTGTGGTGCTCTTTCTTCCTCAGAGCAGCACAGAGCCTGGAGCCTGATTGTCGCTCGGAGCAGCCAGGCCTCCAGAAAGCATCCATGGGTGTGTGCATCTTTGCCTATTCTTTCTCTCTCTGTCTTAGCTAGAAAGGGTTCTTGCCTCTGTCTCTTCATCATAGAAGCAACAGACCTCTTAGCCCACCTGTGACTGTTGGGCCTTCCTGCCAGGCTTTCTCATTCCCTAGAGTCGTCACTGGTGCCTCTGCGCTCAAGAAGGAGATGTGTGGCAGAAACAGTCTGTCTGGTGTTCAAATGAGGAAAACCGTGCACAGAAAATGGTGGTCATTTGTATAGGTCACGGTACCCATCAGAATCAGATTTGGAATTGGAAAAAAGCTATTATCTGCCTTTCTACTGCACTGCCAATCTATTACCAAGGCCTCCTTCCAAGGTAAAGGGTGCATAAATCAAGAAATTCATCTCTAGGTGCCCCCCATGAATCTTACCACCCCTCCCTCGCCCCCCCCGCCCAGATCTGAGACACAGAGCACTAAAAAGCAACGTGGGATATTACTCCCTCTGGCAGGACCCTGGGGACCATAGGACTGGTCTTTCCTGCCCACTCCCTCATATAGACGTGTCCCTTCCTGATGCAGTGACTTAACCTCAAGGGACCTTGTGGCTTCACATGATATGGAAGGGAAAGTGGTGAGGTCAGGTGACCGGGGGTCGGGGGCGGAGGGGTAGGTGGTCACAGTGTTCTGTTCAGCCTCTGTAGCTCCCCTTAACCTTTTCTTTGCCAACCAAGTGGACCACTTCTTGGCATTTGACCATCTGTACGATATCTAACTATGGCTGAGTAAGTTGCCATAATATTGGCTGAGACCCCTGGTTTCTTCAGGTGTCTGTGATTCCCCTTGCCTTCCCTCCAGAAGCTCTCTGGTTGGCCCTAAAGCCTGAACTGTCTTGGGCTTCCTCCTGTTGCCTTTTCCTGGGGCCTCCAAAGTTTAGGTTCCTGACACAACGTCCTGTGTATTCAGCAGATAATTTACACCTTAACTCCATGATACTAAATGTGATTGTTTAGCACTTCTAGTACTAGATGTCATGCCTGATCTGGAAGTGGACAAAGAAATCTCTGAGCCAGTAAACCTTTTTTTTTTCAGAACTTCCCTCCTTTTCACAGGCAAAGGAGTCAACTTCCTCTCCCCAGAGAATGTGGAGGAGAAGGCTTAATGTTGGTGGAAAGGAAGGGTGCCTGGCAGAGGGTCCTGAGGTAAGGGGGGCATGCCTGAGCTCCTCTAATTTTCTTCAGGGTCCTCTAGAGCAGGGGTCAGCAAAATTTTCTGAAAAGGGCCAGATAGTAAATATCTTAGGCTTTGTGGGCCATATGGTCTCTCTTGCAGGTACTCAACTCTGCCGTTGTCGCATGAAAATAACCATAGATAATACATAAACAAGAATGGCTATGTTCCAGTAAAACTTTATTTATAAAAACAGCTGGTGGGCTGGATTTGGTCTGCAGGCTGTAGTTTGCCAACCCCTGCTCTAGACCAATGGGGAGAAGAACACAGAGCCAGAAGAGTTCCCAGAGCTGTTCTAAGGAATCACCCAAAGTTTACAGGATGCAGTGAGGTTTGTGGAGGTAATGTATTTGCTCAGGGTGACATCAACTGTTAGAGCTGAGATGAAGTAAATGAAATAGGAAAAGGAGCAAAGTGCTCCCTGAGGATCAACTATTTGGTTGGCATCACCTGATGCTTTTTTTTTTTTTAAAACATAAAGTTTCAAACATACGTTTGAAGTATGTTTTGTATTTATGAAAGTAGAGAAGATAATATAATGAACTCCCACATACTTATCACTCGGCCTGAACAGTTAACAATTCATGGCCAATCTTGCTTTGCATATACCCCTCCACTTTGGCCACTTTGGAAGCAAATCCAAGAAATATCATTTCAACCTGATGCTGTCTTAAGTGGTTGTCAGAGCAGAGTGCTACACTGAGGGCCTCATGAAGTGCACCATGAAGTGCTCAGGCCCTGCTTTCCAGGTGGGCTCCTTCTGTCTAGGCTGTTGAACCCCTTTAGTTTTCAGATACCACAGTTTTCAAAATCTGGCCTCACTCCCAGGCTCAGTAAGTTTCTGGATTCTTTTGAGGGAATTTGGGCTGCTAACAATCCTGGAAAACAACTCCTGAAGTTGAGTGGATGCCTAGGTGTGTTTGGCAAACTGATGCCTTACCTGCCTAAACACAAAGCCCTTGGAGAAACATGTTCTGACCCAAGGGTATTGTTCTTTCATGAGGCTGGATAATTTCTGCCAAGGTCACTTTCCCTGTTGCCCTTTATGTGGTAAAAGCCCTCCAAGGAGAGCATGGAGGCAGCTGGAGTTGAGACCATACCACCCTCTGGGTCTCTCTCTAAGGGACCTATCCCCTGCTGTTTCAGACCTCAGAGCTGGGACTTCTCTAACAGCCAACATCCAAAGAGCACTCTGCAAAGCCTTCCAAACATTCCCATTTGATCCTAACTATAGCCATACAAAATGAGTGAAGCAAATTTGTCCTTATTTTCCCAATTAATGAAATTGCTCAAGGTTCACAGCTGGCAAGTGGTAGAGTTGGGACTAAGCTCAAGTATTAAGACTCAAATCCCATATTCCTTCCATAGGCCAGTGGATCTCAGAGTGTGGTCTCCAGACTAGCAGCCTCAGTATCACCTGGGAACTTGTCAGGAATACAGATTCTCAGGCCTCACTCTAGACCTAATGAATAAGAAACTTTGGGAGTGGCACCCAGCAGTGTTTTAACAGGATCGTTGGACTCAGATGTAGAATTGGAACGAAACAAGACAAAACACCTCTTTTCCAACTTAACCCCAACTGCACTGCCAACCTCTGACCGAGGCCTTCTTTAAAAGGACTTAGACCTTGCGGTCCCTTGCTTTGCATTGTCCCTGCCCTCAACATACATATTCAGTCTGATTCCAGCTAACCTGAGGTTCTGCTCCTGGCTAGGATCCAGGCATAGGCGTTTGGGAAGGGAATCCCATCTGGTTTTCATACATATCAAGAACAGCGGCTTCAGACACTCACAGCTTGACCAGCTCAGTTCCTGGCACGGTGTCCTGAGGGGCTGTGGGGCTTGGGTATTTTTCACCTTTCACTCCGGCCCTGGGTGGGGATTAAATCTACTCTGCTTCTGTTCAAGAGGCTTTCCTTGACCTGGCTCCCCATTCTTCACCAGGCTTACTTGGTAAGCCATTAAATGAGGTGGACTGCCCCAGATTACCAGTCATTTTACACTCCTTGGTACAGAATGCAGTTATCTTGTTCTCCAAGGTCGGGAATTTGCCAGAGGCATGTGAGAGGTATTTACAAGCCATGGGGGAGGACCAAGAGGGGGCCCTCAAGTTGGTTTCCTCGGACGGACACTGAGTTAAGGCTCAGCACCATTTCCAGAAAAACTCATTCCCTCATCTTGCCACAGATTCAGATGACGAGTCTGTGGGTTTGGATTTAATGGAAGACAGATTCTGCGGGGTCCAAACCCGAGGCCGCGGGTCGCGCCCTTCCTGCACTCTAGTGGTCGGGTCCCTGCCGCGGGTCCGCCGGGTCGGCAGGGGGCGCGCGCTCGGCGGTCCCCTCGCGCCCTCCTCGCTCTCGGGCCACGGGAGCCGGCGTGAGCGCGATGGCGGCCGTCAGGAGGCTCATGGCGCTGGCTGCCGGCGTTTCTCCGCATCTGCGGCCGCCAGGCTCCCGTGCTGCCGGACGACAGGGACGCCCGCGCGGCCTGTCGTCAGGCTGCGCCCGCCCCGACCACACCAGGGAGGCCGCCGAGGCCGAGGCCGAGGCAGGGGCTGCCCCCGGAGGGCCTGGGACCGGCGACGGGAGCATGGTGAACGGTGAGGGCAGCAGCGGGGGCGGGCGGGCTTCGGCGCGCTTGACACCCGGTGATGGCAGAGCGAGGGGCGCGGGTCAGGCCCCCATCCCGGATGGTGGCCGAGACCGCCATCCGCTGGCGGGCCGCCTCGCTGCTGCTGTAGAGCTATGTGATACAGGCCCAAATGGACCCTCCAAGCGCAGAGGTCCTGGGACAGGAGCGCCTGGATCTGGCCGGAATAGGGGAGGGGTGCCAGCCGCGAGGGAGTGAGGGAAAAACAGGTAAACGTCGAACTCCCGCCCGGATGAGTGGCAAAGAGTTAGAGTATCATCAGTGTGGGAAAAAACCCGTAATACACCTAGGACTTCAGAAATTCAAGTAAAGACAGAGTGACTGCCCTGATGTACCCCAGCTTTGTGTTTTCTGAATAGTGAGGGAATGAAATTGGTGACGGTATCCCTGCTCTTTAAGGATGGGTAGAGACAGCCGGCCCCTGCCTGTCCTGTATAGCTGGAGCATGTCCCAGTGCCCGGGGCCAACTGTTATACCTGTGGGTCTAGTGAGCTAAAACTTAAAGTTGGGTCCTTTTATAGAATCCAACCCTCTTGAGTCTTCCGAGATACTCTTTGTTGACTCCTTGATTTTTAGTTGCTTTACAAGTTACTTAGAGGGAGATAGAACCAGGCAGGACACTCGTACCTGGCCAGTTGACACAGGAGTCTTCGCCAGGGAAACACACTCTGATTCTTTCTGCTTTGCTCCTTCTCTATAGGGATTCCCAAGCCAGGCAGCCAGGGTTACATCAGAATTCCTAGAGGAGCTTTTTCAAAATACAGAGCCTTCCCAATATCACTGCCATTCTCAGGTGCCCTATGGGGATCAGGGTGTCCAGTGCTGTGAAAAAGCTCCCCAAGTGACTATGATGCATGCGCACGCCCCTCGAAGTTATGTTTTGGAGCTGGTTTAAAGTTGAACGTAATGCCAGAGACTGGGCAGAGATGACAAAGGCTCCCATCTCCTCTCGTCCTTGACCTGTATCATTGAATGCCCACTCTGGTGGTTTGGGAGGCTCGCCCTTTCCTCTGTTTTTCACTGTTCTCCCCGGGCTTATTTGTGGCACAACTGCCTGCAGGTGCACATCTTGCCCATTTGTTTTCTGACATTGATCCAAAGAATAAATGAGAGAAGTGAGGTTCCTCTCACGGTGTCTGGTACATTCTGCCTCCACTTGACTCCATAGAACGTGGAGGAGTGGCTCATGCCCATGCCTCAGCTGTGGAGCTCTCTAGTCAATGTCCGTACACAGACTCTGGTTCTAGGGGGCCTTTTGCAGGGCGTTGAGGTACAGTTGAGAGTCGGGGCTTGGTTTTCAGACTCTGGATCTCATTATTTGGATATACACGGGACTGATCGTCCTTTTTGTATGTGTCTTTCACTTTAGGAAGGACCTTGCATTGCCTTCATCTCCAGTTTGTACGTGTGTGTGGTGGTTTTCTTTTCTGCTTAGTGTCTTCTTTCAGACATTAGACTGGGGTGGGGGCGGGGGTTGTTGACCATCCAGGCTTCTGTAGTTGGTGGATTAAATCAGAAGCTTGAGTGGGGAAGAGGATGCTGGCTGGTTCCCTTCTGTTATGTGTGGGTCATTGGCCCTTCTTCAGGGGATGGTCGTGCAAGTGGATCTGGGCCTCACTGTCCCCTGCAGCCCCTGAAGCTATTTCTTTTCCTTCTCCATGCTCTGGGTGGTCTGAGTCACAAGCCAACATCGTCAGAGACCAGCCTAGGGTTGCCGTAATACAGACCCTGTGGAGTTGGTTTTTAAAAGAAGAACTATAATGCATTTCTTCTCATTTTCCTAGCTTCTAGGGACCTATTAAAAGAGTTCCCACAGCCCAAAAACCTTCTCAACAGTGTGATAGGAAGAGCCCTCGGCATCTCACATGCAAAAGACAAACTGGTCTACGTGCACACGAATGGACCGAAGAAAAAGGTAACTGCACTGGTGGCCAGGAGAAGCGTTAGTCTGACTCCCAGGTGGCTGCCCCACCTCCCCCAGGTTTTTTGTCAAGGAGGAGGTAGAGTGGGTCTTCTGACTTGAAAGCAGTTCAACAGAGAACCTCAGAGCAAAGCTAGGTTTGAAGTAGAGCTGGAAAATACGTATCCATAGTTTAGGGAAACAGGACAGGAGGGGCAAGGAGTTCTCACTGTGTCTAAGAGCGGCCTCTGTGCTGATTTGGTTCCCCATGGACCCTTGGGGGCCGTAGAGGGCTGGAGTTGATGGTGAGAACTCCTGCTCCTGGCGTCCTGTGGGCTTGGGACCCACAGAAGCATGCAGACCATTCTGATGAAGATTTTAAAGGACAAAGATGGTTGCCAGCTTGCCCTCTGGCTGGAACATGGCACTTAAGGAAACAAAGCAACTTGAGGGGGGAGGAATGTCTTGAGGGTAAGGGAGTTAGAGCTTTCCAAGGGGTGAGTGACGGGGCTGAGGCTCTGTCCTGTGCTCTTGGCTCTGAGCCTACCACATGGCTGCCGTGAGGTCCACAGCTTTGCTGTGGCTTCTCCACATGATTTGCAACAATGCTGTAGGCTAGAGAGACAAGGGTCTTGAGTCTTCTCTTCTCTTCCCCAGAAAGTCACCCTGCACATAAAGTGGCCCAAGAGCGTGGAGGTGGAAGGCTATGGCAGCAAGAAGATCGACGCTGAGCGGCAGGCTGCCGCTGCAGCCTGCCAGCTGTTCAAGGTGACCCTCCCTGGTGAAGCCATGCAGACCTTTCTCCTGGGGAACTCTTTGCTCCTTTCTCCAACAGGCTCTCAGGGGCCAGGTGCATCTCAGTGGAAGTTGACAGGCACTTCAGCCACTCATCTGTCCTGAGCCCTTCCTACCTGTGGGTCCTGTCTTGAGGGAAAGGGTTTTTGTTTTTGTTTTTTGGCCATTAGGGTTATCTACTTTCTATGGTTTCAAAAACCATAGAGAAGAAAACCTTTAGGAAAAACACTCCCTATATACAACACAGTAGGTATATCCCATTTTGGTTTCTGTGTTTCTTTTTCTATTATTCTTTGTGGGTTTTCCCCATAGTCACATAAAAACAAAACCAAAACCAAACCCATTGCTGTTGAGTCGATTCCGACTCCTAGCGACCCTATAGGACAAAGTAGAACTGCCCCATAGGGTTTCCAAGGAGCGGCTGGTGGATTTGAACTACTGACCTTTTGATTAGTAGCCAAGCTCTTAACCACTCCGCCACCAGGGCTCCCATAGCCACATTAAAAAAAAAAAAACGAAAGCCAAATCTGTTGTCGTCAAGTTGATTCTGACTTATAGCCACCCTATAGGACAGAGTACAACTGCCCCATAGGGTTTCCAAGGAGTGGCTGGTGGATTTGAACTGCCAACCTTTTGGTTAGCAGCCGAGCTCTTAACCACTGCACCACCAGGGCTCCATAGTCCTCTCTTCTTTGGAAAGGAAGTGTGATACTCGCTTCTCCCACTTCCTGGTGGTTTGCATGGGTTGCTTTCAGGTTTTCTGTTTTTGGTTATCCAGCATTTGCTAGGTTTTCAGCTTTGTTCATTAGCCTTTCTGTCCATCCCTAATGGACTTCCTTCATGGCTGTGCCAGCCTTGCATCTTCCTCAGTTCTTCATCTCTGCCCTGACAAGGACAAAGCCATAGCATGTATATTCCCTCAGCTTCTCTCCACTCGTGGTCTCCAGGCCTTCACTGTTCCTGCTTCCTTCCTGTGCCTGAGGAGAAAGGGTCCCTCATCCTGCCCTGGGCCACCACATCACCCTTCTCTTTTCTCCCCTCTCTCTGTTTCTTCTCTGTTCCCTTTTATTTAACTTTCAGATCTTTCCTCTTCTGACTTTTCTGTGGTCCTCAAAAATACGTCAGTGTTCTGATACTTTCCGTCAGTCCTGCTTCACTGCAGACACTCTCTGCTTGTGGTTTGTTTTCTCCACTCCAGTGACATTGCTGTCTCCCTAGTCTCTGGTTACCTTTGCTCCTCACAGTTCCTGGCATGTAGCTCGCCAGGTAATTGTTGAGTGACTAGAGCAGTACCTTTTCTCAGCCCTCACTCTGCTTGAGCCTTCTGTGGCTTTGGCACTGCTGGGCGTCTCTGCTCAGCCCCTGGATGACACCGGCTTCTCCTTTCTTTCGGGGTCGCTCTCTGACTCCTTTGCCTCTCTCACCCTCTATAACATCTCTTGTTTCTGTACTCCTCCCTGGGGAAATCTTATCTCCCATAGGTTCAGCTATACCTCTGTACTTAATGAGTCAAAAATCCATTTCCCATAGGACAGCTCTACCTCAGTGTTCTCAACCTGGGGTGATTTTGCTCCCCTGTCCCCGGCAGCATTTGACAATGACTGGAGACCTTTTGGTTGCTAACAATTGGAGGCGTTGCTACTGGTATCTAGGGGCTAGAGGCCAGAGATGCTGCTAAACGTCCTACAATGCGCAGGCCCACCCCCACAACAAATAATAACGCTCTCCAAGCACCCATAGTGCCGAGATTCAGAAGCCCTGCCCTACCTGGATGTTTGAAGACATGCTAAACCCAGACTGTCTGAAACGATTCATTATCACACTCCTCCCCATCCCCTTCTCTGTCCCCTGTCTGTGTTCATAGCTTTTCATTTCCCCAGTGTCTGTACTCACAGAACTTCAGCTCTTCCCTTCCCCCCATGTCCCCTTGAGGAGTCAGCTACCGAGGCTTAGGAGTCTGTCCATGTGGCTCCTGTGTGCACTCTGCTTCACGCTGGGTGTGAAGTGATGGCAACACAAAGGCCGTGGCCTGGTGGGGAGGTGCCTCGGGAGGAAATACATGTGCCTCAGCCTCCTGAATGGGGCAGGCGTGTTGTTGAAAATGAGTAGAAGTTTGCCAGGGACCAGTGACGGAGCATGGAGTCCAGTCATGGGCCCAGAGGTGTGAACTGGGTGTGTGAGGAACTGCGAGGATGTGGGCGTGGTTGCTGGGTGACTGGTGGTGGTGTGGACAGGGTGTGTGTGAGGAACTGTGAGGATATGGGTGCTGGGTGGCTGGTGGTGGTGTGGACAGGGTGTGCCTGAGGAACTGCAAGGACGTGGGTGCTGGGAGGCTGGTCGTGGTATAGACAGGGATGCAGAAGCCAGTGCACCAAAGCCATGAAAGTAGCAGGTAGGAATTTTGATTTGATCCTGATGGTGACTGATGGAATGACATGACCAGGTTGGCCTTCAGGAACAGTCACAGCACGGGATGGGCAAGAGCAGAGAGGGAGGCTGGGCAGGAGAGAGCACAGGCTGCAGCGGCAGAGGGGCTGCTTCAAGAGGTCTTAAAGGCTGAGAGGACAGTAGTTACACATAGGGGGAGGGAAGGACGCAGGCGTCCGCAGATGGAAGAATGGGTTAATGTTGACATGAGCTGTGCTCTGGGTAGCTCTGGTGGAGAAGCAGGTCGGAGCGGTGGCTTCTATGGAGAGAATGGTAGTCCAGTTGGGGTGAGGCCAGTGAGGGTAAGTGAAAGAGTGCCTGTAAAGGCAAGACGGAAAATAGTGCTCTCCTGCTGCAGAAGCACAGGTGGGAGGGATACTGTGGTTTGTTTCTTGTCTCATTACATGAGTCGTTGTAAAAGGTGAAGCGGCCACACAGAAGCCTGGAAGCTGAGCCTGTGCACTGGGGCTGGAAGTGCGCTGGGATGTCTGCATGGTGTGCAGCTGCCTTCCCCTTGCTGTTCTGCATAAAATCTTCCTGTCTGCAACCATCTGTTCTTCCACATGAGTTTCAGAATCAATTTGTCAAGTGCCCAGAAAGCCTATCCAGACGTTGACTGCAATGATGTTAAATTTATGGGTCAATTTAGGGAGCTTTTTTCTTCTCACATAGAACAGTCTAGTCATTCAGGGGCATGTGTCTCTCCCTGTGTTTATCCTTCGCAGGGTTTTTTTTTTTAATTTTTAAATACCAGTCTTTGTACCTTTAAGTTCATCTTAGGTGAGTTAAGGCTTTTGTTGTGTTGTGAACAGGGTTTTTAAAAAAATTATTTTAAATTATATTTAATTATTTTGGACACCTGAGGGGAGAGTTCTAAGAAGGAAGGTGTGGTGGGCTGAAGCCGGACAGGCGCATTCCTGGGCTCCAGGCCCTGCTGTCTGCTGCACAGGCCCTTATGTCAGAAATCTGCTGCACTGTTCTTACTGCCCTCCAGCTGCCTCTGCCACCCCCAACTTCTCCCACAGTGAAATCCTCTCCACCCGAAAGTCTAGGACTTCTTAAAGCTGTGCTTTACTCATACTCATTGTTCTTCTAGTTTCTCTCATTTCTCTGTTCCTTAGACCCTGGTCGTCTGCATTTCTGTTCTGCCTCTTTGCTTTTGAGCTTCTGAGGGCAGGGACATCCAGCCTTGTGTCTCCTGACAATGCTCAGAGTGGCCAGCACGTTGCTTTGCACAAGCTAAAGACTCAGTGTTTTAATTTACATTTTTTCGAGAAAAAAAATGGAGCTATAGTACATTTTCTATAATAAATTCTTGTATAAATGGTTTAAGTTTCTTTCCCAGTTGTTTCTGTAGAATACACTCTTCTTGTGTTGAAGGTCTGCCTGTTTACTGGTGGGGCTACGCATTTCCTGACTGCTCTGTTCACTGACACTTGCTCAATCGCTGTGTGAATTGTATCTGCTTCCCCATAGCCCTGGGACCTTTTTTTTTTTTTTTTTTTTTTTTTTGCTCTCTGTTTGTATCTCATAGGTTGAGAATTGAACTTGTTGTTTTTATCTGTCAAAGCTAGACATTTGAAGTGTTCTCTTTGTGTGGTCCTGGACAGGGACCATGAGGGACTTGGGGTAGAGCAGGCATGGTCCAGGCAGACTGCGGCGTGGGGTGGATAGACCATCACAATACCCCATTTCTCCCCCAGGGCTGGGGCCTACTGGGTCCCCGGAACGAGCTGTTTGACGCAGCCAAATACCGTGTGCTAGCTGATCGCTTTGGCTCTCCGGCTGACAGCTGGTGGCGCCCAGAGCCCACCATGCCACCCACTTCCTGGCGGCAGCTGAATCCCGACAGCATCCGGCCTGGGGGACCTGGGAGTCTGTCTCGATCCTTGGGCCGGGAGGAGGAGGAGGAGGAGGAAGAAGAGCTAGAAGAGGGGACCATTGATGTTACTGACTTCTTGTCCATGACCCAGCAGGACTCCCACACCCCACTCAGGGACTCGAGGTACAGCAGAAGGTGGGGGTGCAGTGGAAGCTGGTTGCACCTCTGCATGGGGATGGGGGTGGGGGTGCTCCCTGGGGGTCTTCTCTGAGATGGGAGGCCCTGCCTACTTTCCAGCGTGCATGTCCTGTGACTCACTGTGTGTGCCCGCTCTTGGGGGAGAGCCAACCATGGCCTTGTCCTCCATGGCTGGGCTTTTGCAAAACAGCCAACATGGATCCTCCGTCCAGCTCACGCTCAGGTCCTCCACAGCCCAGCAATCACTCTGCCTGCTCTCTGTCCTCTGCCCTATCTGGGGGAATGAAGGGAGCATTAGCCATGCTATGCGAGGGTCACAGGCGAAGCAGCGGTGCCCAGCATCCCATCTTTTTCATGCCTTCTGGCTGTCTGCCACAGCAGTGGAGTGTCCCAGCCCCCCAGGTCTCAGAGCCCGAGATGACGCTGGCCCAGGCAGAGGCAGAGCTTTTTCACCTATGCTTTTTGTCCTCCCAGGGGGGGCTCCTTTGAGATGACAGACGATGACAGTGCCATCAGGGCTCTGACCCAGTTTCCACTTCCCAAGAACCTTCTGGCCAAGGTGATTCAGATTGCCACCTCGTCCTCCACTGCTAAGGTGAGTTGGGACTCCTAGAGGTACACGAGGGTGGGAAGCTGGCCTTGTTACGTTTGGTTTTCCTCACAGACAGGTGTGGTGGGAGGTGCCCGTTCCCCAGCCCACTCTGCGGCTTGGGGAGCTCAGGACCCTGCAGGGTGACACAGCAGGGACAGAACAGAGGCCAAAGCACAGGAGCACTGGGGTGGGCTTGGGCTGTGGCAGTGGAAGACCCTTCACTGCTCAAGGGTGCAGTGGCCCACGGGGGACTGGGGATGTGGGTGGTTGTCCTGCCAAGATGTGAATTTCATCTCTGCTGCCACACTGAGGGACTCTGGTAAGCAGCGCCTCTGTGCAGGTGCAAGGCCTTTCTGCTCCCCCAGGATGTACCTGCACTGTAGCTCACTGAAAGCTTCAACCACAGCTTACACCCCACTTGCTGCCTCAAGGTGCTGAGGATGGTGGGCTAAGAGGGCAGTTAGTGAATGGCATTGCCCAGACACTGGCTTCTGCTGTGGAAATCGCAGTATAGCAGAAGCACGCCCAGGACTAGGGGGCCCTAGCCCCATGGGGCCCTGCTTCTGGGTGTAAAGCAGCAGATCTTGTGTGGCTGATGCTTGGTGCCTGCTGAGATGGGGGTTAATTCCATCTCTGGGTTATTGGCATTCTAGGAGTGCCACAAATCAGTTTTCATTCCATGCCTTTTGTACCCATGTTTCTTGGTCTCCATGTAGAACCTCATGCAGTTCCATACTGTGGGCACCAAGACCAAGCTGTCCACCCTCACCCTGCTCTGGCCCTGTCCCATGACCTTTGTCGCCAAAGGGCGCCGAAAAGCAGAGGCTGAGAATAAGGCGGCAGCCTTGGCCTGCAAGAAGCTGAAGGTGAGTCCAGGAGGGTTCCTGGTGTAGAGCATGGAGTTGTCCTGGAGCTGTTCTCTACTCTGGGCAGAAGGGGCCACTTTTCCAGGCCTTTGACCTGGGCACAGAATTATCTGGCACCCAAGCCTTTGCACATCAGGCTGTGTGGTTGCTGTTTCTGGGACTTCCTCAGAGTCCCAGAAAGTGGGTAAAGCTGGGAGGAGATGGGCCCATCAGTTTTCTGAGTGCTGTAAAGCTGGGAGGAGCAGTGCCTGTGTTGATTGTTGAGAGAGATTGTGATAAGCTGGGTTTTGTGGCCAAAATGAGTAATATGACATTTAAATGGGAGGAAGATTCAGGAAGTGATCAACATCAAGTGAAGGCTGTGTGGCTTAACAGCTGGCAGTTCCATTACAGTTCAGCTGATGCCACAGTGGTGTGAATTAATAGTATGTTGGAGAAGTGAGTTGTCTAGACCACATCAGTAGGGGGTAGGCTTGCAGAACGAGAGAGGAAGCAGGCTCTGCTTTACTCTGAATGGTCAGAGACCTGAGGTTGTGTGTTCAGCTCTGCGAGCCACATTTTAGATAACAGTTGATGGTGAGGTCAGGAGAACCTGGAGGATAGAAGAGGACGGGGGACAGGTAAGTTGGAGAGACTAGAGGGAACGGGTATCTTATCTGTGGCTCAAGAGGCCAGAACGAGGACTCACTGATGGAACTTGGAGGAAGTCTTCATTTTAGCTTGATGTACACAAACATGGATGATCAGAAGCATCCCAGTGTGGTAGAGGCTCGTGTCAGGAAGGAGCAAGCTTCCAGTTGGCAGCAGTTCCAGAAGAAGCTGGCTGGCCAGGAGCTGTAGGGTAAAGTCCACACAGACCTGGGACAAGGATGGAAGACCTCCTGCAGCAGGGCACCTGTGGTGGCACCTTCCATGGTCCAGGGAGCAGAGCACTGTCCCTGACGTCCTTACAGCTGCTTTGCCAGAAGCCCAGAGGAAGGGGCTTCTTGGAGGAGTTGGGAGAGGGTCGGGGGAGACTTCTCTAAGGAAGAGTGTTTGTACTGGGCTTTGGAGGGTGAGCAGAGTCGACATCACAGGTGATAGGGGAACACAAGACAGGAAAAATGACTGGTTTTACACACTTGCATGAGGTGTCGGAATACCTCGGCTTATCTCTGGTGGGCTGGCTCTGGGCATGTAGGGAAATAGGGTGCAGTGCTTACCTTCAAATGGCTTATTTTATCGAGTTGCATAAACAGACATTTATAGAAAACCCCGTGTATGTTTGCATATGATGGGTCACAGATGGGATAGGTGCTGTGCAGGGGACCAGGTGTAGAAGGTAGACCTCAAAGAATGGGTGGGCATAGAAGGGGTGTGGGTCTTAGAGGTGCCTGTTTGGAATCTTTGGAGGTGAGATTGGGCTATGTGAGGGCTTCAGCTGCCTAGGGAGAGTTTCTCCTCAGGGCATCACCCCTGGGTACTGGTAGGCCTGTTCCATCTGATACATCAGGTCTAGCTTTTCACAAATGAATTTTTTAAATTAAGTCCTTTGTTTGGAGATTCACAATTTCCTGGGTCATACTTTTCCTTCGTCACGTCAGCCGAAAATCAAAATCTCTTAGAAAAGAGGTTGCTTTACGCAGCTTCTCCTTGGAGCTCCTGAGCCTGTCTGGGCCAGCTCTTGGGGAGCCCGGAGTGTAGACTGAGCCGTTATGTGTCCCCTCTGCAGAGCCTGGGCCTGGTGGACAGGAACAATGAGCCGCTTACCCATGCCATGTACAACCTGGCCTCATTGCGCGAGCTGGGTGAGACCCAGCGCCGGCCGTGTACCATCCAGGTGCCCGAGCCCGTCCTCCGCAAGATCGAGACCTTCCTGAACCATGTAAGAGGGCCCCTCCCACAGCTCCCTGACCTCCTGGCATCCCTCCGCCTCCACCTTCTCTGAACTGAAAGCCTCCAGCTGGAGTCAGGAGTGCTGGCTCTCCCACGTTGCTCACTGAGGGAGTCAGGAGTTCTGGCTCTCCCACGTTCCTCACTGAGGATGCAGCCTGGGACACGCCTGCCCCGAGTAGCCCAGTCTTGCCCACAGGGTCCCAGGACAGTCAGTGGACTGAGTCCTCTGCCCTGTGGGTTGGGCCACAAGACTTGACCCACGTGAATTCTGTGGAGGGGCTGGTTGTGAGTGAATGAGGAAGAAGGTATTTCTCTTTCACCATTTTGCTTTTCTCCTTGCTCCCAGTACCCCGTGGACAGTTCATGGATCTCCCCAGAGCCCCGACTGCAGAGCGATGACGTCTTGCCCTTGGGCAAGGACTCAGGGCCCCTGAGTGACCCTATCACGGGCAAGCCCTACATGCCCTTGTCAGAAGCAGAGGAGGTGCGTCTGAGCCAGAGCCTGCTTGAACTGTGGCGGCGGCGAGGGCCGGTCTGGCAAGAGGCCCCTCAGCTACCTGTGGACCCACATCGGGACACCATCCTCAGTGCCATTGAGTTGCACCCAGTGGTGGTCATCTCTGGGGACACGGGCTGCGGGAAGACTACGCGCATCCCCCAGCTGCTGCTGGAGCGCTACGTGACTGAGGGCCGTGGCGCCCACTGCAATGTGATCATTACCCAGCCGCGCCGCATCTCAGCTGTGTCTGTGGCACAGCGGGTCGGCCATGAACTGGGCCCTTCCCTGCGCCGGAACGTGGGCTTCCAGGTGCGCTTGGAAAGCAAGCCCCCAGCCCGAGGCGGCGCCCTGCTCTTTTGCACTGTGGGCATCCTGCTGCGGAAGCTGCAGAGCAACCCCAGCCTGGAGGGTGTTAGCCACGTCATTGTGGACGAGGTGCACGAGCGAGATGTGAACACGGACTTCCTGCTCATTCTGCTCAAGGGCCTGCAGCGACTGAACCCGGCCCTGCGGCTGGTGCTCATGAGTGCCACAGGGGATAATGAGCGCTTTTCCCGCTACTTTGGTGGCTGCCCCGTCATCAAGGTGCCCGGCTTCATGTACCCTGTCAAGGAGCACTATTTGGAGGATATCCTGGCCAAGCTGGGCAAGCACCAGTACCCACACCGGCACCGGCACCATGAGGTGAGGGGATGCCCCACCTGCCTCACCCCAGGCTCCTGACCTTTCCTATTTGGATTCCCCTCCTCCCTATCCCTGTGGCTTGGTGGCCTAGAGCAAGTTACCTACCCTGCCCAAGATTTAGTTTCCTTGATAGAAACTGGGGAATAATCACACCTACCGGCAAGGATGTTGTGAGGGTTGGAGGTGACATCGTATGCGTGCCTCCTTGCCCTGGGGCTGTGACTGTGGCCTCTCTTCCCCCACCCCAGTCTGAGGATGAATGCGCTCTCGATTTGGACCTCGTGACTGACCTGGTGCTCCACATTGATGCCCGCGGGGAGCCAGGTGAGCACTTCCCCCTTGTGCCCTCCGCCTACCCGGCCCACCTGCCAGGAGCAGCTGGCTCATGCCTGCAGGGCCCCTTTACAGGTGGGATCCTGTGCTTCCTGCCAGGCTGGCAGGAAATCAAAGGAGTGCAGCAGCGCCTTCAGGAGGCCCTGGGCATGCACGAGAGCAAGTACCTCATCCTGCCAGGTGAGCCCGTGGCAGGGATGATGGACCCCAGATACGAGTCTTCCCTCTCTGCCCTGGGGACTGAGGACCTAACTGGGACTCCAGGGAACTGGGTTTCTGCCCAACCTGTGCCACTGTTTGCGGCTTTGTAACCTTCAGCTGGGTGCACTTATCTGGGCCTGTTTCGTGAAAGTGGGGTGAAAACCCTTGCCCTGCCTTCCTCCTGGGGGTTGGTTGTGGTTGGAGCAGGGCCCCTAATCAGTGTCTTGCTGCCCCTAGTGCACTCCAACATCCCCATGATGGACCAGAAGGCCATATTCCAGCAGCCTGCGCTCGGAGTGCGCAAGATTGTCTTGGCCACCAACATTGCTGAGACTTCCATCACAGTTAATGACATTGTGCACGTGGTGGACAGCGGTCTGCACAAGGAGGAGCGCTACGACCTAAAGACCAAGGTGGCACCATCTCCAGGGTCAAGTCAGGCACAGCCAGCCCTGGGGGAGGGTTCTAAGTCCCGAGGTGGACCTGCTGTGTGTCTGAAAAGGTCACACTCGTGGGTCTCCGTGCCTCTGGTAGGGGCAGGGGGCTGTTGACAGGTTAAGTGAGGTGAGGCCAGGAGTGAGGGAAGCGATGGAGAGGGCCCGTCGTGACCATGCTGCTGCTAACCTATCCCCTCCCCAGGTGTCCTGCCTGGAGACTGTGTGGGTGTCCCGTGCCAACGTGATCCAGCGCCGGGGCCGGGCAGGCCGCTGCCAGTCGGGGTTTGCCTACCACCTGTTCCCACGCAGCCGGCTGGAGAAAATGGCCCCTTTCCAAGTGCCGGAGATCCTGCGCACGCCCCTTGAGAACTTGGTGCTGCAAGCCAAGATCCACATGCCTGAGAAGACGGTGTGTGGGGCAGGGCCAGGTGTGGGCTGGCCTGGAAACAGGCAGGCGGGAACAGGCTCATGGTGGGCCCTGGCTTGTCTTTCTTGTAGGCCGTGGAGTTCCTCTCCAAGGCTGTGGACAGTCCAGACATCAAGGCAGTGGACGAGGCTGTGATCTTGCTACAGGAGATCGGTGAGTTGGGGCTGGGCGGGGCAGTGGAGTGACTGTGAGGGGCGGGGGCTGATGGCTGAGCTATTGCAGGGGTGCTGGACCAGCGAGAGTACCTGACCACCCTGGGGCAGCGCCTAGCCCACATCTCCACCGACCCCCGTCTGGCCAAGGCCATCGTGCTGGCTGCCATCTTCCGTTGTCTGCACCCGCTGCTGGTGGTCGTTTCCTGCCTCACCCGGGACCCTTTCAGCAGCAGCCTGCAGAACCGGGCAGAGGTGGACAAGGTCAGACCCAGCTCCTTCTCATAGCCTTCTGGCTCCCCCTTCCTACCCTTCACCATCTGCAGTCCTGAGGGGGCTGCCTTGACCCCCTCCGCTTTGACCCAGACCCCTCTCTACTCCTCCAGGTGAAGGCACTGTTGAGTCACGACAGTGGCAGTGACCACCTGGCCTTTGTGCGGGCTGTGGCTGGCTGGGAGGAAGTGCTGCGCTGGCAGGACCGCAGCTCCCGGGAGAACTACCTGGAGGAGAACCTGCTCTACGCGCCCAGCTTGCGCTTCATCCATGGTCAGCAGGGCCCACACCTGGTTTTTGGAGCCCGTCTGCCCCTCCCACCCCTACTGGGCTTATGTGGGAGGCCTCGGTTCACCCTGCATTTTGCCTCCCCAGGCCTCATCAAGCAGTTCTCTGAGAACATTTACGAGGCCTTCCTGGTGGGGAAGCCCTCGGACTGCACCCTGGCCTCTGCCCAGTGCAACGAGTACAGTGAGGAAGAGGAGCTGGTGAAGGGCGTGCTGATGGCTGGCCTCTACCCCAACCTCATCCAGGTGCTGGCCATGGGAGGGGGAGTTGGCCAGCCCCAGCTTCCTCCACCCCCAGCTCCTAGTTCAGCCCCATCCATCTTTTCCTCCATCCCTGCAGGTGAGGCAGGGCAAGGTGACCCGGCAGGGGAAGTTCAAGCCCAACAGTGTCACATACAGGACCAAATCAGGCAACATCCTGCTGCACAAGTCGACCATTAACAGGTTGGGGGCAGGCAGGGCTGGGCAGGGTAGCTGGAAAAGGCCAGAAGGGTAGCCTCACCCAACCCTGTGTTCCCTAGGGAGGCCACACGGCTGCGGAGCCGGTGGCTGACTTATTTCATGGCCGTCAAGTCCAATGGCAGTGTCTTTGTCCGGGACTCCTCCCAGGTGCACCCACTAGCTGTGCTGCTACTGACTGACGGGGACGTCCACATCCGTGGTGGGTACTTGCAGACCCCCGACCCTGACTCCTCAGGCTGGTTCATTCTCTCGGGCCTGGCCTCACTTTGGTGCCCACCATCTCTCCCCCAGATGATGGGCGCCGGGCCACCATCTCACTGAGTGACAGTGACCTGCTGAGGCTGGAGGGCGACTCGCGCACTGTGCGGCTGCTGAAGGAGCTGCGCCGGGCCCTGGGCCGCATGGTGGAGCGGAGCCTGCGCAGCGAGCTGGCTGCACTGCCACTCAGCGTGCAGCAGGAACATGGGCAGCTGCTTGCCCTCCTGGCAGAACTGCTGCGTGGACCCTGTGGCAGCTTTGACGTGCGCAAGGCAGCTGATGACTGAGCCCTGTTTCTGCTGGGGCTATGTACAGAGTGCATATGATGTTTATTTAAAATAAAGTTCTATTTATCCCTTGTGAGCATCGCTCTCTCTGGGGTCCTCTCTCAGGGCCTCAGCACACTGGGCTGCAGGCCACCCTTTCCCAAACTGAGGGAAAAGGAAGGCAGAGAAGGGAGGACGGATGCTTACTACTAGGGGACAGGGCCCAAGGTCTCAGGAAGAAAAGGCTTAGAAACCACCCCTCTGAGAGCTTGAACAACCAGTGCTCGTCACCAGCTTGAACGTGTGCCAGCCCCAATCTTTTGTGATCGCTGCTGCTCTTGGGTCATCCTCGAGGAAATCTGCTTGGATCTAGGTTCTCCCTGCAGCTCCCTGTGCTAACTTTGAGGGCGGCCTGCCTTCACCCTGCGTGGCCACTTAGAGCTGTCACTGTCCTTGCAGTTTTGGGAAGCACGGGTTGAGGAGCCCCCTCCCTGGGCGGTGGTCTTCAGTGTGTTCTCATTGGTTGTCACTCCCTAGGCCCAGGCAGACTGTGGGGAGAGGTCCACAGGCAACCAAGACCACTTGGACCTTAGCCCTCAAGGGTTTGTCCAGCAGCTTTTGCCACAAGTACAGCCATTATGTTCCCTTGGTCATGCCTGCAGACTGACAGCTGGAGGCTGAGGTCATCCACAGAGTGCACACGAGTTCCTCTAAGCAAGAGGACTAGCCAGGAGTGTCCTGGATACTGAAGGTGGAGGTGGAGACCAATCAGGACATGGAGGAAGGAAGCGCAGGGCCCACGTGGTGGGACATCACACGGCTTTATTTAGTCTTTAAATGTTTACAACAGGATCACAGATTGATGAGGGTAATGGCCATAAGCAAATTGGGAAATGCAGAAATATCCACCCCAAAGGGCTGCAGTGTGGTACACGTCGCACAGGTGTCCTCGCCTGGCAGGACAGCCTTCTCAGGTTCTCTGGCTCACGGGACCTTTCAGCAGAGCTGTGAGCAGACACCTGGAGAATACTCCACTCCGGTCAATGCCTCCACCTTAGCTTTGGCTAAACCAGTGAGAGGACCCTACTGTCAAATCATCCTCGCGGACCCAGGACCTTCACAGCCTGCACTGCTGCCCCTGCTGTGTCACCTGACTACCCCCTCCCCGCAACTGCTTCCTCCTCCTGCCAAAGCCCTGGCGCCCTCATGTCACCGGCACAACTGAAGCACTCTGCAAACAGTCTCTGGGGAGGAAAGCCTTTGGCTCCGAGAACACTTCCACAAGACATCGCCACCTCCAACTTCTTGGGACGTGCTGGGGGAGCTGCAGATGAGGTGTCAAACCTCCCCAAGGTAATTCTAAGAAATGAGAAGAAACTGCCAGGCCCAGGGATGTCCTCCCTATGCACAGAGATCAAATCTGAACCTAAACAGACACTTGCCTTCTCCGGCTCCAAGGGACGCCAGGAGCAGAGGGGCTGAGGCCAAGAGGAGGACGTCCTCAGAGGCAAATCTGCGCCGCAGGAAATGCTCTTCCAGGGGAAGCCTGTGGACACTCCCAGGCCACTCCACTACAAACTGTTACGTTTTAAGCCTTTATTAGAAACCATGCAAACTTTAATACAAAAAATACAAGTGCGATAAGAATCTTCACGTCAATACAATTCCCAGGATTTCCCATCACTGCAGCCCCCCAAGACCGGGCTGAGCTGGGACACCCCTCTGCAGGCCAGCCTCAGTCTCATGCCTTTATTTTAAATTTCCAGACCTGATTCCCCACTATCCACGTGAGTTCTGGACACCTCTGGCTCCCCTAATGAGGGCCTGAGTGTCCTAGGCCTACAGGTGGAGGCCTGGAGGATTCTGAGGTCCTTGGCCCTTCCCTGTTCCCCCAACCCTGGTCTTGTATCTCCCACCAGACCCCAGGGAACAAGACACAAAACCAGCCTCTTGGTTAGAAGCAAGAAGCAGCACACACACAATGCCAACACCACCACTCCACACTGACCAGCACCTAAGTGCTCCAGCCCGTTCACCAGGCCACCGCCCCACCACAGCCCCTTCCCTGCCCCCCTGTCTCCAGGGCCTAGGCTGCCCAAGCAGGACTGGCCCCACGGGGTGGGCAGCTCCAGCGTCCAAGGCTGGACATCCTCCTGCGTGGAGGCTTACGGATCTCCCTTCCCTGTTTCATTCAACACCTACTGAGGACTTTCATTTAGACATGGCCTCAACCTGCAAAACTACTCCATCAGTTTTCATATTATTAGAAACAAACAAAAAATAAAATGAGTAAAAGAAAATTCCGACAGCAGCTGGGCAGGTATGGAAAGCAGCAGGGCCAGGCAGCACTGACCCCTAACTAACTTCGGGCAGGACAGCAAGAAGGGGGCTGGCCCTGCCTGCATGGTGGGTAACCCTGTGGGGCTGAAGGGAGAGGCAGCGGCTTAGGGGGCCCCAGGGGAGGCAGGCAGCATGCTCATCACCCAGATCCACCTCCGCTCTTCCTCCAGGTGGACCCAGGGATGGGGAGGGCATGGCAGTTTCTCTGGGGTTCAGTCCAAAACACCAAACGAATGAAGAG
The DNA here is from genome assembly GCA_030035585.1 of Dugong dugon. NCBI lineage: Eukaryota > Metazoa > Chordata > Mammalia > Sirenia > Dugongidae > Dugong > Dugong dugon. Next base: position 19,532,479 of record CM057481.1, on the reverse strand, counting down.
AAGGTTGGAATCGGGTTCCTACCATCCCAGATACCACAAGACCCCAACTTAGCCTCACCCACCTCACCCCCTCCCAGCCTCTTCTGGGGCACAGTGGCACTAAGTGGGGACGGGAGCGAAGCAGGGAGCCAGGCCCAGGGGAGGCAGTGGGAGGAGGTGTGGCGGTGGGACTGCTGCTGCCCTGGTGAGTGAGGCGGGGAGGTGTGGGGGGCCTAGTGGGCTGCCCAGTGCCCACGCGGTCACATGTCTACTGGGCAGCCTGGGAGAGGGAACCAGGGGCCCGGGTGCCCAAGCTGGGGCCGCCAGGGAAGTGGGGGGGCCGGGAGACAATGTCAGCCCCGTGGTCGGTGCGGGCCCTGGCGTTTGCCCGGAACGTCAGCCTGTAGGTCTCAATCTGCAGTGACACGGGAGGAGGGTGGGGAGAGGGCAACAGGGAGACAAGAGGGGGAACACAGGGGACGGAAGACGAGACCAGAATGTCATCATTAGATGCCTGGAAAATAAAAGGTTGCTTCGTTAAAAGTTAGGCCACACTCTAGTCAACAAACAAAGGAGTTTCAATTTGTGGCCAGTGGCAGGGCCCCTGGCTGGCCCCCAGGCTGAGCCCAGCCACTTACTTGTCTCCTGGATCTGGCTGTCCAAGGCCTGCACCTCCCTTTGGTCACCACCCCCTGACAGGGTGGTGTGGCCACTGAGGCCACTGGCCAAAGTGGGGGTGCCAGCTTCAGGCGCTGCCTCAGGGATGGCTGGCTCCTCCCCAGCAGGGGGGCCCGGACACGGAAGGGCCTCGCTGCCACCGCCCTCAGTCTACAATGAAACAGTGGGGGAGACAATGCAGGGTCAGTTGGGGAGGGAGTGGAATGAAGTGACAGCGGATCCACACACAGCCCCCACCCTGCCCCCTGCTCCCCGGGATTAAGGCCCAGTCAGCAGGAGGATCTCACCCTGGCGGCCCCGCCTGACTTCAGCCACTGAGCAGAGCAGGAGCCCGGGGCTCTGGGAGGTGAGCACAGCTCTGGTCCCAGCTGGGCAGCCCTGGTGGTGACACACTCCCCAAGCTGCTGAGTGAGAGGTGCCAGGCCTCTGCACTAGGCTGGTACCATGTAAAAAAGTAGCTGTGACAGCAGATATTTAGCAAAAACTGAAGGACAATCTCAAGACTGTGGGACTGGACTTGACTGGGAAGCAGGGGTGCTGTGAGCCAGTTAGGGAACCCTAGGAGCTTGAAATCAGCTTTCAAGGGGGACAACCTGAAACCTCTGACTGGAAGAATCCCAGAGCACCTCCTGCACATGGCGTGCGCTCTGAGATGCTTCCTCAGTAACGTCTGGGGCCACGGACTGGTCATCTGTTCACGTGTCCCAGACATGGGGGAGAGAGGAAGAAGGTGGCTCTGGGAAGGAGACAAGATACGATGAGCACAGGAAGAGCCAAGGAGGTGTGACCAGGGCGACACCTGGGGCCTGTAGGCTTCATGGGAGGACAAGGACATTTGGGGACAGTAAACACACAGAGTGAGCAAAGCAGAGAGGGAATAACGGTGGGAGGCCACTGGTGACTGGAAGACCTGGGCCCCAGAATGTCTGAACCCCTTAGCGTTCAATCTTTAATCCAAAAGGAGACAATGGAGACTTTGCACTGGGTTTTACTCAGAATTGAGAAAGGAACAAGTCTCTGTACTAGAAAAATAATTCCAGAAATAATAAGCAAAGGGAGATAATGTGAATAAAGAAAAAAGCACCAGATTTCGGGATGGAAACACCCAGGCCTAAGTCTTGTGTTACATTAACTTGCTGCTGGCCATGGACAAGTGACTAAACCTGAGTAAACGTTCTCCTGAGACAAGAGACTCAAGTCACAACAGACTCAAGAACGGCATCCTCACAAGGTGCTGGGGGTGTGAACTGAGAACCCAAGGACCCCAGAAATGCTCAGTGAAGCTGGGCGGGGCTTGGATTGGTGCCCTGACAGAGGATGGATGATGGGACAGGCTGGGGACCACGAGGTTGGGCAATCAGATGGGGGAGGGAGGCCCCGAGCAGCTGCCCCACGCCCTCCCTGCTCTCCCATCCCTGAGCAGCTGCAGCTCTCTCATGCTCAGAAGCCTACTAGGTGCTGCCCCATGGGCCCCTAACCACAACGCCACAGAACAAAGGACAGACAGTGTCTTGGCACACAGAGGGTCTCACGGGACTGTGGAAGGAGGCGGGGGGGTGGGTGGGAAGGAGGGAGGAGAAGCCCAGCCAGTCCTGAGGATGGGCAGCTCTCCCAGAGTGCCGAGCTGGGGGGGCCGTGGGCAGGCCCTCCAGTCAGGTGGATGCCAGGCCTGCTGCCCCTGGCATTCAAAAATGTGCCATTCTGCTTCCAGGCAAGGAATGAAGCCTGCCATGGAGGAGGCACCCACATTCCCCTCCATCATGAGGCAGCTGGCAGAACCGTGTAAGGTGCAGACTCTGCCTCATGGTGGTCTGTGCCCCACCCCACAGTCCCTCTGCCAATTGCTGGGATGGGCTCACAGCCTCAACAGGTAAGGGAGGCCACGGCTCTCAGGGAACAGGCTGAGTTCAGGAGCAAGGACAGGAGAGATATGGCTAGGTGGGGGCTTCATACCTCTCCTGCCTCACTCAGGACTGATGATAGACGATGGGAACACAGCAATGGTGGGTGAAAACGAAACTCCTAAAGAGACTGAGGGGCGGTGACAGGTGCCCACCTGCTGGGACCCTGACCCTCGCTGCACAACTCCCACCCCTGCCCAGCTGCGTCTCCCTTGTGACCCACTGACTACCTTCACAGCACCTCCCGCAGGCAGGTGGCCCACATTATCGAGGGATCCCACCTTCGCCTGGGCCTTCTCCTTGAAGTTCAACTTCTGACTTTCAATCTTCACATCTCCTCCACCTGGAACCAGAAAAAAAATCAGCTGGTCACTAAGGATGGCAGAGAAATACCCCTGCAGGTAGAGCCAGGAGGCTGGAACAGGAATTCTAGCTTGGCCAAAGACTGGTTGTGTGCCCTGTCTAGAAAGGGAAAATGTGACATTCCCCAGGTGCTTCTGAGGAGAAACAAGGAGGCACAGTGAGCATGGTTGTTAAAATAGGACTGCTCTGACCCCAGTCAGGCTGAGAGAGTCTTTCCATCCAGCAGTGGGAATGCCACCACAGTAAAGAAAAGCCCTGTGCCAGCACTGCACCCTCATCACCCTCCCAGCTCCCAATGTGCAGCTGCTAACCAGGCCTGCAGGCCGAGTGCAGAGGGCAGCCTAGGGCGAGCCCCCTTATGGCTGTACGATGGCTCCTTTGCGTGGGGAGAAGAGGAAGGGAGGGAGGCTAACCAGGCAGCACAGCGCTCTTGAGCACGGCCTCCTAGATTCTCAGGAATGCCCTATCAGTGAGGGTCGTGATCCTTCTTTTAAAGCTGTTAAAACTGAGGCTGGAAACATGACTTGCCCAAAGTCACCAAGGTAGTGGCTGACGGGCAGGATGTGACTAGCCTGTCTGAGCCCTTTAACCGAATCCCACGACAGTGAAAAGAAGGAAAGGTAGGAAGAGGCAAGTGGCCTGGGGACTGTGAGTGGAGAAAGGGCAGCCGTGAACCAGCCCGGCCGCGGCCTTTCCCCGGCGCCCTCCGGCTGGGGTAACGAGGTAAGGCCACCTCTACACAAGAGGAGGTGCAAGGTTCAGAGCTTACTGGCCAGAGATCAAAGGAGGGGGTGTGTGGCCAGATTCCCTCAGCCGGGTGCCCTGTCCCTCCAAGGTCCAGCAGATTCCCTCAGCCGGGTGCCCTGCCCCTCCAAGGTCCAGCAGATTCCCTCAGCCGGGTGCCCTGTCCCTCCAAGGTCCAGCAGATTCCCTCAGCCGGGTGCCCTGTCCCTCCAAGGTCCAGCAGCTTGGCTTCCCTTCTGACCCCTTCTCTCCCTCTTCCATTCCCCTTCACATTGCAAACCCCAACACCCAGCTTCCTGCCTCCAGGTGTCTGACACACCAGAGTCCTGGCCTCAGCCAAAAACTAGACCCCAAGTCACTTAGTGTCACTAGGAAAGGAGGTACCTCTAGAGTGGATTTTCTAGATAAAAGGGGAAACTGGCAATGATTAAGGGTGATGGCTGCACAACCAGACAAGGGTAGCTGATGTCACTAGTTGTTAACCAGAGAAAGGCCAAAACAGCAAATACTGTGTTATATATAATTTTACAACAACAAGAGAGATGCCCCCCGCCGCCACAAAAAAAAAAAGAGGCTAAAGTTGCCGATACTAATTAGGTACATCTAAATACCTCATGGCATTAGTTTGGTTGGTTTGTAATTAAAAAAAAAAGGAAAAAGTGAAGGTTAGCTAACGGCCAAGCTGTTTTAATCCTTTAAATAGAACACATTCTAAAATGGATTATACAATCTTTGCTGAGACAGAAGGCTGTTTCTTTGCCTTGACCTTAAGTGGTCCGTGGTGGCTGACCTCCTGAGAGGCCAGTGTCCCCGATGCCACAGTGATACTTCCCTGCCCCTAACTCTGCTGTAGACTCAGGAATCGGGCCACACAAGGCTGTCAGGGTCAGAGCCAAGGAGAAGCACAGTCGGTGCTGAGAGGCCGCGGGGGGGGGTCTGTTGTGTGTTGCTGGAAGGAAGCGGCATTGCTGCAGTTGGAAGGTCCTTGTTCGTGGGCCTAAGCAGCGTTATATTCAGTGGCTCTCCAGCTCCTGCCAGGGCTGGCAGGCGATGCTTCACTGCCTGGGAGCCTCGTTTGCTCCTGAATCTGATAGGCAAGTCCCAACCACCACTCTCTTTGGAGCTCCTGCAGTATCAACGCCTGGAATGCCCCTGCAGGAGCTGACCCAGGTTCCCAACCTAGAGCACACCTCTCCCCTAGGCCTAGGTCCACATGCCATGCACACAGCAGGTGTTCAAGAGAACACCCATGCAAAGGGCAGCCTTTACATGCTGCTCTTCCTCCAACTAAGATGTGAGTGTCCTGCTCCTCCCTCCCTGACAGGGACTGCAGACTGTGTTTCCACCACTGTGTCCTGGCTGGTGGGAGGTGAATCCCTGAATCTTCGTGGAATGGTAAGATGTAAGAATGAGACCCTTCCCAGCCAAAGGGCTGCCCACCTGGCCCCTGGCAGGTCTACTCGCCCCTGGGAGTTCTGGTGGCAAGGGAGGCACCACTCACCAGGCTTGTGCTTGATGTTAGCCTTGGATCCACATTTGGAGGAGACTTTGGATAGGTCCACTTTCTTGTTCTGAATCTGAATCTGAGGAAAAGAAGATGAAGGAACCATTACCTTAGAGAGCGATATCGTCAGCACCAAATCCATGCTACCTTTATAATCTTCTCCATGTTCAAGTTTATTTTCTCCCTCTGTCAACCCTGTCTCAGTCTGCTCAAGGTCAGGGTCACCTCCCAAAATGCCTGAAAGAGCCCTTGAACCATCCTGGCCCTGCTCTTTGCTTCTGACTGCTGCTCCAGCCAGACCAATCCAGTCTGTTTCCCACACACACAGGCCTTTCCATCCTGATCCTGCTGGTATACCTTCTTCACAGGTGGTTCTTCTCCCACTTTACTGGCACCAAAACCTCAAGGTTTTCCTAAAATGTTTGTTTCACCTCAAAACCTTACCCATAAACCCCTTGTCCAGAAATAACTTGGAATAACATTTTGGCATATTTTCTGCCAGTCTTTTAAATGCATTTTCCCCCTCATGGCTCAGAGTACAGCCATATATATACGTAAGATTTTGTATTCCTGCTTAAGAGACATTGTAAGCACTTTCCCACAGACTTATGCAAAGAAATGGCCACATAATAATTTATCCTATAATATTCTATATAAACCTAACCATATTCTTAATATTGAATACTGAGTTTATTTCCGGTTTTTCATTATTATAAACACAGCAGCAATGACTGTCTTTAGAAATAAGTCTTTGCAATTCCGGTGACTCCCTCAGGTGACGTGCCTAGAGCCTAGAGTGCAGTTACCCGGTCAAAGAGTTAGACCATTTTAAGGTCCTTGAAAAATACTGCCAAGCTGCTTCCCAGAGTTGCTACAACCGACACCTCCACTGGCAGAGCTTACGTGTTTGTCTCACCACATCCTCCCAGCATCGGATATTCTTGTTAAAGAAAAAATCTTGCTAATTTTTAGGGAAAGATGGTTTGTTTTAGTTGCTCTGGTTATTACTAAGGTTAACCTTTTTCAAATGCTTAGCAACCAATTGCAAGAAAGGCCACCTCACTCTCCCATGGAGCACTCCCCTTTTCCACCAGCCAGTAGAAAAGCTCTGCTGGGTACAATGTGTTCACCCGACCTCTCCCAGCAGCCCAGAACACTACATCTGCAGACACTATGCCCGATATGCCCTTCTGCTCCCTACACGCCTCCCCTCACAAGGCCATTCACTAAGCAGACATGCTGCCCGTGTTTGGAGAATAATCAAAAAGATGAACTGCCTTGCAAGATTATTTATTAAAAATGAATAATGGTACAGAAATGCCTTGGGGCTGGAGACTAGTTTGGGGTCCTCTACACTCGGTCCTGCTTTCAAGATGGCCAACAGACTTTCATTAATGTGTGCCCTGCAGGAGCATTGGAAAATACCGGTACCAGGACTGGCAGAACTTCTTTAAATCCGATAACAACATCCACAGACGTGAGTTCCCTCTGGGATCCCATGATGGGGATTCTAGGGTTCCTTTGAGTGGCCCACCTGCTCCCCGGTACTGTAAAAGTCTGGCTTTCCAACACAACCCCATTATGCGGTGGCCCATAAAGCCCTGCCAGTGGGTCGGTCACACCATTCTAGTGGGGTTTCACCCCAATGTTGTCAAATGGTTGTCTTCTAGGGCTGTCTTACCTAGTGCTACTGTAACACAAATACTACAAGTGGGTGGCTTTAAAGAACAGAAATTTATTTTCTCACAGCTCTGGAGGCTAGAAGTCTGAATTCAGGGTGTGGCTCTAATAGTAGGTGCTTCCTTGGCTATTGCAGCTTCTAGTATCTGCCAGCAATTCTGGGCTTGGAGATGCATCTGTCTCTGTCTTCTTCTTTCCCCTGCGTGCCTCAGGGTCTATTCTGGTGTTTTTATAACTCAGAAGTGATTAAGTTTAGGATCTACCCTATACTGGTATGACCTCTCATTAACATATAACAAAAGAAAAACCTTATTCCCAAACAGGATCACATCCACAGGTACAAGGGCCAGGAATTCAACCCATATTTTTTGGGAACACAATTTATTCTATAACAGGGACCTTTGTCCATTCTCCAATGTCAGGAAACAGGGTCTCCAGAGGGCAGATGTGGTGCCGACTGTATTTCTGTATTCCTGCCCCAGCACAAGGCCTGACACAGAGTATCCACCTATGACTGTCAGCTTGCTGAGCCATCCTCACTCTTGCCTCTAGGTTTCTGCTCATGCTGTTCCCTAACCTAGCAGGACTACTATGACCTCCTCCCACCCTTCAAGGCCCAGCTCAAAGGCCACCTTCTCCAAAACCTTTCCTGGCTTTAGCTTCAGTTCATCTCTCCTTCACATCATCATGAACAGTAATTGACTCGTGCATTCAGTCATCATTTACAGGGTACCCACTGCATGCTGAATACTCCACTAGTGTTGGGGAAACTCCAGTCACAATGCAGTCTCTACTCTGTCTCATCTTTCCCACAAGGCTGCAGGATCAACGTCCTCTTTTTCTCCTCAATCTATAGTTCATTCCTCAGATATTTACAGGTATCCTCAACATGGAAGGAATTTATTTATTGTACTTTAGATGAAGGTTTATAGAACAGTTTCTCATTAAACAGTTAGTATGCATATTGTTTTATGACATTGGTTAACAACCCCACCACATGTCAACACTCACCCTTCTCGACCTTGGGTTCCCTGTTTCCAGCTTTCCTGTCCCCTCATGCCTTCTAGTCCTTGTCCCTGGGCTGCTGTGCCCCATTAGTCTCATTTTGTTTTATGGGGCTGTCTAATCTTTGGCTGAAGGGTGAACCTCGGGAGTGACTTCATTACTGAGCTAAAAGGGCGGCCGGGGGCCATACTCTTGGGGTCTCTCCTGTCTCTGTCAGGCCAGTAAGTCTAGTCTTTTTTTGTGAGTTAGAATTTTGTTCTACATTTCTCTCCAGCTCTGTCGAGGACCCTCTGTTGTGAAAGGAATTTATGATATATTGCAGGCAGCCCCTAAATACGTACTGACGGAAGGCAGAATCCCCCAGCTACAGAATTGGTGGTCAAACCACTGTAAATGCTATATCTGACGTCAGAACAAGGCATTGTGTTTTATCTGTCAGGGGAAAAACGGCCAATTTAAAAAGAGGAGGCCATCATGGTCTCACCCACATATCTCCCCATTCTTGTTCCTCACAAAGGTAGCACAGGGAAAGTATGCTTTTTCCAGCAAAAAGATCTAGCAGCTGCTTAAACCGAGCCAATCTGCCTGCCATGTGTCCAGCAGCAATGGTGACAAGCTTAGCTTGCACAATCCCTAAACTGAAAGGGAAGCCCTGGGACTGCCTGGGAGGCCTTAATAGAGGCCACCCTCGAAGGCCTGGGAACTCTCCAAGGTACTGATCCCACATATTTTTGATAGCGTGTTCTGGAAGCCTATACTTCTCTACCTCTTGCAATCACTCAAAGCCTAGTTACTGAGGGGAGGTTTTCCTTTGCAGACGTATTCCAGCTCATAAATGAAGGGATAATAGGAGAGTCTCTCCACTGTATGCATCTACTGAACTCCTGGACCTAGGTACTGAGCAACAACAGCTGCCAACACAGAGCTGACCAATAAAGAGGTAACCAGAAGAATGAGACATGATGTGCCTCCTGACAGAAAAATATCTTTTCTACGAAAGTCTTGCCAATATGGGGGGAGGGGGGGGAATCAAACCTGAATCAACTTACAGAAAATTGAGGGACAAAGGAGTATGCTAAATGAAACCATGGGAATATAATCAGAAAAATCCAGATTCTAGGACAAACCACCCAGTTTATTCATGAAAAAATTGCTGGCGGGGAGTGGGGGAAGGAGAGGGAACTTGTAGAGTAAAAGAAACTTAAGGTTCAAAGAGACCTAAGACACAAATCAACCACTCACAATCTATGGACCTTATTTGGACCCTGATTCAAATGAGCAACATGTTTAGCATGTTAGTGGGTTTACGTTAGTTTTAAAAATCTTTATCTTTTCAAGTTATGTGGTAAAATATTGGCAGATGAAATGATATATGTGAGACTGGCTCTAAAATACTCAGAGTGGGCATATATAGATAAAACAATATTGGCCATTAGGTAATAACTGAGTATATGGTACATCAAGTCCATTTTACTATTTTGTCTACCTTTGCGTATGTTTGAAAAGTTTCATAATTAAAAGTTTAAAAAAGCTTAGCTGTGTCCCATTCACTTAACAGCATCCACTGCCTCTAAGATAAAGTCTACCTCTTTGGGCTGGCATGCAGACGACTCTGCAGTCAGCTTCCAAACATCTTCCCCATGTGTCTTTCCCTCCACTCCCTACTGCTCTATGCTCCACCCTCATGGAGCCACATGCTGCTTCTCTAGCTGAAGATGTGTGACTCTCACCCTTCAAGGATTGGCACAAAGGTCCTCTCACAGTGAAGCCTGATGGCCTGCAGAAGCCACTGCCCTAACCCTGTGAGTCTCTTCCTGGTACACAACCAACCACAGCACTCACTGTTATCTTGCTCTGTTGTTGTTAGGTGCTGTCGAGTCAGTTCTGACTCATAGTGACCCTATGTACAACAGAATGAAACACCACCCGGTCCTGTGCCATCCTCACAATCATTGCTACGTTTAAGCCCGTTGTTGCATCCACTTTGTCAATCCATCTTGTTGACATTCTTTCTCTTTTTCACTGACCCTCTACTTTAACAAGCATGACTGATGTCCTTCTCCAGGGATTGGTCCCTCCTGATAACCTGTCCCAAGTACATGAGATGAAGTCTCATCATCCTCTCTTCTCAGGAGCATTCTGGCTGTACTTCTTCTAAGACAGATCTGTTCATCTTTCTGGCAGTCCAGAGCATATTCAATATTCTTTGCCAACACCGTAATTCAAAGGCGTCAATTCTTCTTCGGTCTTCCTTATCCATTGTCTAGCTTTTGCATGCATATGAAGCAAATGAAAATACTGTGGCTTGGGTCAGGTGCACCTTAGTCTTTAAAGTGACATCTTTGCTTTTCTAAGCTTTAAAGAGGTCATTTGCAGCAGACTTGCCCAGTGCAATGCACCCTTTGATTTTCTGACTACTGCTGCCATGGGCGTTGATTGTGGATCCAAGTAAAATGAAATTCTTGACAACTTCAGTACTTCTCTCTTTACTATGATGTTGCTTGTTGGTCCAGTTGTGAGAATTTCTATCTTCTTTATGTTGAGGTGTAATCCATACTGAGGGGCTGCAGTCTTTGATCTTCATCAGTTAAGTGCTTCAAATCCTCTTCACTTTCAGCAAGCAAGGTTGTGTCATCTGTATAATACAGATTGTTAATGAGTCTTCCTCCAATCCTGATACCTCGTTCTTCTTCATACAGTCCAGCTTCTCGATTATTTGCTCAGCATACAGACTGAGTAAGTATGATGAAAGGATATAATCCTGATGCACATCTTTTCTGATTTTAAACCATGCAGTATCCTCTCGTTCAAATGACTGCCTCTTGGTCTACGTACAGGTTCCACATAAGCACAATTAAGTGTTCTGGAATTCCCATCTTCGCAAAGTTATCCATAATTTGTTAAAATCTACATAGTCAAATGCCTATGCAAAGACAATAAAACACAGATAAACATCTTTCTGGTATTCTCTACTTTCAGCTAACATCAATCTGAAATCAGCAATGATATTCCTTGTTCCACATCCTCTTCTGAATCTGGCTTGAATTTCTGCCAGTCCCCTGTCGATGTACTGCTGCAACTGTTTTTGAATGATCTTCAGCAAAATTTTACTTGCCTGTGACATTAACGATATTGTTTGATAATTTCCACATTCTGTTGAATCACTTTTCTTTGGAATGGGCACAAACACGGATCTCTTCCAGTCAGCTGGTCAGGTAGCTGCCTTCCAAATTTCTTGGCATAGACGAGTGAGCACTTCCAGCATTGTATTTGTTTGTTGAAACATTTCAATTGGTATTCCGTCAATTCCTGGAGACTTGTTTTTCACCAACGCTGTTAGTGCAGCTTGGACTTCTTCCTTCAAACCATTGGTTCTTGCTCATAGGTTACCTCCTGAAATTGCTGAACGCCAACCAATTCTTTTTGGTACAGTGACTGTGTATTCCTTCCATCTTCTTTTGAGGCTTCCTGCTCCGTTCAATATACTGCCCACAGAATTCTTCAATACGGCAACTCGAGGCTTGTATTTTTCCTTCAGTTCTTTCGGCTTGAGAAATGCCGAGCGCATTCTTCCCTTTTGGTTTTCTAACTCCGGTTCTTCACGTTTAATTGTAATACTTTACTTTGTCTTCTCGAACCGCCCTATGAAACTTTCTGTTCAGCTCTTTTATTTCATCATTTCTTCCATTTGTTTTAGCTACTCTACGTTCAAGAACAAGTTTCATAGTCTCTTCTGACATCCATTTTGGTCTTTTCTGTCTTTTAATGACCTTTTGCTTTCTTCATGCATGATGTCCTTGATGTCATCTTGCTCTAGGTATGTGTTTAACCAAATATCCCCACTGGCCTGTGACGACCTTCAGGCTTACTGCACATATCAATATATGCTTGTTGAAAAGACACTGCAAAACGGTCTTAGAACTCAATATGCATACGTATCCTTCTCACAAGGGTGAAATGGAACCAAAACTGCCACAAAAGTTTAAACTGCACCCAGCCACAGAAGTAGTCACTATGTTGACCTAATCAACATGTCACTCTCTTCCCTCTCCTGATGCCCTTTTCCCTGTCATCAAGGGGGGGGGGGGGGCGGCGTTTAGGACAGGTCTTACAAGTGTAACGCTGTTCTGTCTGCAGAGCAGGCCCATTGTTTCTAAACTGCATGTTTACTTAGCACGGTGGTACGAAGGGGCTCATGGAGGTTAGGGAAGGGACTAAAGTACCTAAACCCAAGCTCTGGCTGCTGCTGCTCACGCTCCTCTTCCGACCTGGAAACACTGCTCTCAAGTGGTTTCCTAATATTGTGTAGTTAATGAACTCACAGAAAATGCTTTTGAAGAAGTATAGCCCCCCGATTTCCAACAAATCTTGTTTGAAGTCACATGTAGGCAGCACGGAAAGACCGTAGTGGGTGATCACAAATGATGACTATGTCTAGAGCTCTTTGGTACACTGCACAACAGAGATAAATACATTCCTATGTCAAACCCACACGATCACACCAAACTGCCTCAGAACCCGTTTGCCTTCTGTTTCCACACAGGGCAAAAACCTGAAAGGAAAAGCTACGGCCAGTGTCTATCTGGGCCCTTCTAGGTTGGATCATGAACCACCTCAGATACTGACTGCCTTTAAAAGCTTCACCCACCTCAGCTGATCCTGTGCCAGGCTGGCTAATGTTTGGCTAACTACCAAGCTAGCCAAGAACACTGCCACTGTTCATGGAGCACCTGAGTGCAAAGAGGAACAGTGTCAACTCACACCAGGAAGAACTGTTGGTGAGGGAATGACTAGGAGGGGGTGCAGTAAGAAGGATTTGAGTGGGGCAAGAAAGGAGTGCTTACAACTGCTGGGGGCAGGGGATGTTTGTGGATCACGGGCAGAATGGCATGGCTACCAAGGCATAGACTTAGTCCAGCTCAGAATAGCGAGGAAAAGGAACCTAGTGGCTGAGACAAGATAGAGCTCTCAGTCTTGGGGTTGGAAAAGCAGCAGGTGGAGAAGCAGGGAAGGGCAGAGGCTTCAAGTGGACAGCTCCACAGATACCACTGGCCCCACACTGCAGAGCCCCACTCTGCCTGGGCACTGTCATAGGGACAAGGCAAATGGAAAATGCACAAGGTGTTCTAACGACAATGACACTGTGCCCTGTCTCTCCCTAGGCAAGGACATCTGTGAGCTGGAATCACCTCTGTGTCCCCAACACAGACTTTAGGGCCAGCACAGAATAGCAGCATGATAAAAGGAAAGATGGTTAGATGGAAGAGGGAAGGGGACAGAAAGAAAAGTAGAGAAAAGGGAATAAAAGAGAGAAAGAACTGGAAAACACAGGGGAACGAGAGTGAAAAGGAAAATGGGACAAGGTAAAGAGGACAGGAGAAAATGGAAAGACAAAAGAGAGATAAGGAGAGTAAGAGAAAGAAAAAACCAGAGAAAGGGTAGAAGAGGAAGATGTCGATTAATCCTCTGATTCTGTAGTAATAGAGATTCAAAGACGGGCTTTCGACGAGTCTGGACTTCTGTCACAGAGCAGGGGCTACACTGGTGCCACATGGGAGGTTTGCCAGCATCCTGCCAGGAGCTGTGGATCCTGGAGGAACCCTGCCAGGCACCTGTTCTGCAGCTGTAGCCCCACCTTGATCCCTATGAGTGGACTCAAGACAAGTAACAGGCCCGCTGCTGACCGCTGCCCTCAGAGCAGGTCTCTGATGTAGCCAGAGGACTGAGAGCCTCCCACCCACAGGGTCAGAGGATACCAAGTGGGTGGCAGCAGGTAGTTGTTTAGGGGCTCACCAGAAACACCTAGTGTAAAAGCCTTTGAGTGCTGGTGTTTCCCCTCAATTCTCTAGACTGCTTCTTGGGCAAAGCCCTGGCTGAGGCCTCTGCGGTCCTTTCTGCATGGGCAGTGGCCCTCTCCCCAGCATACCCTGCAGTGGGCTGTGCCTCAGACACTAGCCGTCCAGAGCTGATACTTACATTACCACCTCCAGGGACATGCTTAATATTGTCCTTGGAACCACACTTGGACTGAATATGGCTGTAGTTCATTTTTTTGGAGACTATCTGGACCTGGAGTGTTAGAGAACAGAAAAAAACAACACAAGGAGGGAGGGCTGGTTAGAACCAACACAGGGCAGGAAGTAAGTCCACACATGACCACAATGACCAACAAATAATGTTGTTAAAACTCCACCCCCACCTTCAGCAGAGCAGGTGTGGAAAAGCACAGGAGGAGCAAGAAAAGGAGTGAAAACATGAACAAACAACATGATGACAGAGGCAGATGGTGCACAAACACTACATGAGCACCATCCCACCACTGTTCCTTGGGTGTTGGGCTGTGGTTCTCAAGGCCCAGAGAGCAGCAGGACCCCAGGAGCTGGGACAGGGTCCTGTGGTTCCTCTCTGCAGGGGCCCTACTGATCTGGACAGGCCCCCATCCAAGGAGGGCACTTGCCCTAACATTCGGGGCTTGGAATTGTTACAGCCACTCACTCTTGGAAACAAGGCTGCTCTGAGAATCACGGGCAGCTGGCTAATGAGGCATAGATCTGATACCAACAGGAGGAAAGGGACATTACTCAGATATAAATGAAAATGAGTCAAAGAGGCTACTGGCCCTACCATTTAGAATCTCAAGTGCAAATCAAACCCTAGACACCAGCTAGGGCACCGGCTACAGCCTAGGCAGCTGACCCACTGCCACATGGAGCCCAGAGGTTTAGGTCTAGACTTCTTTTCTGATTCTAAAGTTAAAACAACTTCTCCAGTCCGAATCCTGTGTCCTCTGAGCTTCATGTACAGCTTCATGAGCTCCAGGCAGGGCTGCTCTGATACACAACCCAGGGGTCAAAGTTACCCTGTATTGTGAGCAATGGCGCCCTCTGGAATTGGCCAACACAAAAGCTATGGCTGTAAGAGTCTGGAGCAAAGAATTCTTGTTGGGTCTTTTCAAGAAGGAATGTTTCCAGCTTCCTTCATTTTCTTTGGAGTGAAGGCCCTTTCCAAATGATGCAGCCCGTAGGCTGAGGTTTTCCACAGAGTAGAGAAATCCACCCTCAGAAACTCCAACCCATACACCTCGTTTCCTGCCTTCTTTACAATGTCAGTGATGGCTAGCAAACCACTTCCCAATGAGCCCTGGTCTGAACCAGAGACCCACAGTACCTCTAGCAGTGACCTAGAGGCCACGCTGCAACCTTCCTCACCTTCCCAGCTGTGCAAATGCTGTCCCATCCCAGAGAGGCTCACTCACTCACCTACTACAGCTAAGGGATGAAGGTGTCCCACAGCAAGCAAAAGGGGCCTGGTTCCAGGGTGTGAAGCCTAGAGTTCCAGCTTACCTCTGTCTTCAAGTTGGTGCTGGTGTAACTGATGCTGCAACCCCTATGCTAAGGGGGTTTCTGTTGGGAATGAGCATCTTATCTTTCACTTAAGAGGTGACCTGGGAAACCAGGGCAAATGAGGCTAGCTCCATACCCAGTGGCACTATGAGAGGAACTCTCCAGCTCAACCTGAAGCACAGGGGCTCCAGGTGCCAGGTGCCAGAAGAATGTCACTGCCCAGCGTCACCAAGGAGGAACTTAGGCGTTCTCCGTGTCTGCGTGTGTGCTTGTGTGTGTATGTATAAGAAGTGGGCTTCAGATGCAGGTCAGTAGGAAGGAAGTGAGAAAGTTTCTGGAGCCATTTTATCCAGCTGAAGAAGTATTCCCCAAGGGCCGACTCTGTTAACTGTGTTACTGTTCAGGGTTAATACAAAATATTTTCTGAGGGCTGAGTCATCAAACACAGAGGAGGGAACACTGGGGAGAAGCAGCAGCTAGCTCAGGATAGGAACACAGTGTAAGAAGGGAAAGTGACTCAGGCTGGAAGAATATTTTACCATCTTTTACCTTCTAGAGGTAAAAGTCTAGACAAAACTCACTTTCCCAGCAGGTGGTTTCTGTGCACTCGCAATGGGGCCGGCTGTTTTAGTGACTGCGTTAGGTTCAGGCTTTCGAGCTGTAGCAGCTGCCTCTGTTTTTTTCTCTACTTTGGCCTGGATGGAGATAAAGGGAGGGCAAATTCAAACAAAGAGGGTAAGAGCCCAAATGCTAAGAAAGGAAGAGAGCTGCAGGGACTCGAGTCTAGGTCAGGACAGCAGGCAGCTGTAAGCCAACCTTTGCTCCTGGGGAGAAAGCACATTTCCCATGGTAGACCAAGCCAGAGAGCCTCGAAGAAAGGATCCTGGGGAGAGGAACCACAGGCCAAATCCTGAGACCGAAGGCAGAGATCAAGATGTCATTAATGGAGAAAAGGTACAGAGAGGGCTGAGAAGATCAAGGTAGTGATTCTAATCTGGGTGTGGGTTTGTGGTGGGGAGGTTATCATTTCCAAATCACACTGCTGTCCTACACAAACATTCTAAAACGCCCCAAGGACACTGTCGTGGTCACAGGGAACCACTTTTTGTTAGTGACGGAAAATGCTGCATGCCTCAGGTATGCTGGTAGACCAAGCCATTCAACTTCCTGCCAAGACCTCCTGCAACTTTGCAACATGAAAGCACTAGACAGGTCATCAGCACTGCAGCCCTAGTGGCCTGGCTGGGTGTGCCAGCACTAGTCTCCTAACAAAGGCAACTCTCAGGCCCTTATCCCAACCTCATTCCAGCTGGCCATACTGTCTTCCAACAGTCACAGGATTCTGCGTCATTTTGGTCCCTCCTCGATTTTTTTTACCGGCTCTGGATTAAGCCAGTTTAAGTATCTTACTCTGGGTATGTGTGTGTGTGTGTGGGGGGGGGGGGGGGGGGGGTTTAAGTTTTAGAGAATGATGTCAGCGATGAGGAGGTCACTGCTTCAGGGACTTGAACATTCTCAGATGGACTTTCGCCACTACGTTTTTTACAGACTGAGTCCCGTGGTTGCTAAAAGTTAACAATTCTGGGGTGCATGCAACCAGCAAATCCTTAAAGTGAGCACTGTGGCCTGTTGTACCTTCTCCCTCACTACACTCTACACAGTCCTTTTGTTTATCAGCAAAGTCAAAAGCTTGCAGCAACTCATTCTGGCCACAAGAAGATGCCCTAGTCCTTGTTCAGAGGCACCACCCAACTCAGGATTGTGGCGTGCAGAGGCCTCCACCTTCTGCCTATCTGACATTCACAGTGCAGGGGAGAAGGATGAACACTGGGTTCCAGGGTTTACAACCAGTATCCTTCACCCCTGGAGAGTCTCAGAAGCCTCTGTTTGTTTTGAAAAGCAGAAGAACCCTTTTGCCTCCAAGCTAAAACATAAGCCCAAACCCCAATATACAGAACAGGAACCCCTCTGATTGCGATGGGAAGAGAAAGTGCAGAGCTCAGCCCATCCTTTCCCTGCTGCTAGGACCCAAAGCCCACTATGGAGCCCAGGCTGAAATTCAACAGATTCTGAATCAGATGTCCTGACTTCTCCCTTTCTTTCGTGGGCCCTTTGGTTTGGCGTGAGAGCCAGGGCATGCCTGGGGAACAGGGCTGGATGTGCCAGAGGAAGAAGCAGAGGCCAGCATGCCAAGGACCCCAACATCCTGGGACCTACCCGGCCTCCTCCAGGCTGATGTTTGATGTTTTCCGTGGAGCCAACCTTGGAGCGGACATTCTTCAAATCAGGGGTAGAAGCATTGGTACCAAGGCGGCTCAGACTGAGGGTAGAGGAGTTGGGCTTGGCTGGCACAGGCTTCTTGTCCTTGGAAGGCGTCACAGAGGGCCGTGGAGACACAGGCGTGGGCTTGACTCGGGTGGGAGCCACTCCTGCCGGGGGTGCTGCCCCAGTCGAAGTGGTGCTTTTCTTCACAGAAGTGGTGGAGGTACTCTTTGGGCGACTCAAGTCAGCTGCAAACGTAGAAGTGAGCAGTAACGAAGGGGTCAGGGGATCAGAGCAAAAGGAAACCTTGAAGCCACAGAAAAGGAAGCAGTTCAAGTTAGGGTTCTACAAAGCAGAAGATGGGGTTATCACCTGGCGCAGACTTCGCAGCCACCTTCTTGACGTCTGCAAGTTTTCCCTCAGTCTTGATGGCTGCACAAACAAATACACACTTTTAACAAACTGACCTACTGAATGTCTCATCCAGTACTGAGATCCACTCATTCATTCAACAACTACTGAGTATCTCCTTTGAGCACGAAACTGTGCTACTCTCTGGAATAGAGCAGTCAATTCATCTGCTGTGTACAGACCTTGACCTTATGGAGCCTGCAAGACCAGGTACTGTGTCTACTCTTCTCCATAGTCTTTATAATGCCTTCCACACGGCCTCAGAAGTAAGTTATCAGTACAGGCTTGTGGAACTGAATTGCCTATTTTTTATCATCAGGTAAGCCCATGACCACACCATGGGGTCAAAAAGAAAGGAATGGTAAATTCTACCTGGGCACTGATGAGAGTCCCCTTCATTCAAGACTATTCTGAGCATACAGAACTGATGGCCTTACATGGAGCTCCAGGCTTGTTAAGTGACTAGCCCCACCAGGCTGCCACTCTTCAGTGTACACCACTGATGGCTGGTTTATAAGCTGACCTGCACAGCTGTCTGTGATGCTGGCTGGAGCTACAGCTGCAGCAAAGCCAAAGCTCTACGCTCCTCACCTCTAGTTCCCATGGGAGGGAAGGATAAATGATACTCACAAGTGGGCCTTTTGGGTAGAGGCATGGGGGGGGTCCTACTGCTTGGCACAGCTGCAGCAGGAGTGGCAGCTGCTGGGCCTTTCAGAACAGTCTGGGTGCTCTTGGAGCTGGGTCTGGTGGCCGGGGCAGAGGCCGGCTTGGGTAGTGAGGCTCGCTTCTCAGGAATCTTTGCCTCTGTAACAGGCTGGTAACAGAAAAGTGAAAGTAAGAGCTTTGGATTAGCAATAGCCCCAGGAAGTCATGCCACAGGGATGCTTCTGTATAAGCATGCACCAGAGAACAGGGGTACTGTGGGTTTGGCAGTTACTGACAGGAAAATATATAAGGCTCTAGGATCAAAGTTCTCCAGACAAAAGGAGAAACTGGCCACATCAAGTGCTGTACAGGGATCAGGAAAAAGGGAGTCAAACTACCTGAACCAGTGAGAATGCAGAGCCCTGAGAAGGATACTACACTGCAACCTCAGGATCTATTATACTAATGTATTTAATGGAATGAAATCTAATGTACTATATAGTTGAACAAAGACATTTGCATTTAATAAACATCCCCTACAAAAAAAAAAAAAAACATCAAACCCATTCCTGTGGAGTTGATGCATTAAACACGAAAACCGTAAGAAAAATTAAAAATTAATCTCAGTCAAATTCAGTTACTGTAGGGGCCCACATGTCCTCACTGAATGTTGAACAGGATGGCTCTGCAGATGGAGAGGACACGGGCGGAGTCTGAAGCCTGTGTTCCAGCCCCAGTCCTGCCCCTCACTAACAGTGTTCTTGGGCAAATCACTGAGTCTCTCTGAGCTTTATTTCCTTAGTGTGGAAAATGGAGGCTGGAAAAGAGTGGCTCTGATAATGTCTGATGTTAGGGAAGAGAGGATGTGAGGTCTCCAACAGCACGGAGACTATGAGAAGCGGCAGGCAGATGGTGTGAGCCTGACTGACAGTCAGCATCAGGAGGACTGCTATCATAGCCACGAACGGAAAACAGGAGGGAAAAGTGAAAGCAAAGGGTGGATGAATGGCACGTGGGTCTCACTAGTTCCTCTCCCATGAAAGCAGAGAATGTTGTCTGTAGTGAGGAAGGGAAGGAATAAATTTAGCCTGGTTTCCAACATAATAGGGGATGAAAACACTACTTTGATAAACACACATACCATGTGACTCAAGAGAGTAAGCCAAACCACAGACCAGGGGATCCAGCTTCTCACTCCAAGACAAACTGCCACACTAAGGGCAGTTTGTTGGTGGAGACAACAAGAATATTGATTAAATGGAAAATTAGCTAAGGAGGTGCTCAGAAATTAAGGGGCTGGCTTTCAATTAAATAAAGTCTAACTCTGCAAATGTAGGATAATGACCATTGTCACAAATGTAGGCTCTGAGTATGTATGATATGAAGAACCACAAAGTTGGAATCAGGGGGTTGGTTCTGCTCCCAGTTTTGTTGAGAATATGTATGTCATGGATTGATTATATCCCCCAAAAATATGTGTCAACTTGGTTAGGCCATGATTCCCAGTACTGTGTGGTTGTCCTCCATTTTGTGATTTTCCTATGTGTTATAAATCATAATCTCTGCCTGTGATTAAAGCGAATTATGGTGGGATGCAACACCCTTGCTCAAGTCACATCCCTGATCCATTGTAAAGGGAATTTCCCTGGGATGTGGCCTGCACCACCTTTTATCTTACAAAAGATAAAAAGGGAAGCAAGCAGAGAGTTGGGAACCTCATATAACCAAGAAAGCAGTGCCAGGAGCAGAGCACGTCCTTTGGACCTGAGGCTCCTGTGCTGAGATGCTCCCAGACTGAGGGAAGACTGATGAAAAGCACCTTCCTCCAGAGCCTACAGAGAAAGCCTTCCCCTGGAGCTGAGGACTACTAGATTGAGAGAATAAGTTTCTCTTTGTTGAAGCTATCCACTTGTGGTATTTCTGTTATAGCAGCACTAGATGACTAAGACAATGTGATAAGATTTTGTGCAGACGGGTTACTTCTCTCAGACTGCCTTAAAATCTGAAGACTAAACCAGATGCTTCTGGAGATTCCTTCAAAATTTCAATACTCTGACAACGATTCAGAATAATCTAGTGTGGTCTTATTATTTCACTAGTAATAGTAATAATGATAAAAATGTTAGAAAAAATTTACTTGGGACAGAAATCTAATGGTTGTGACATGCTTTAGATGTCAGGCTCCTGGCCTCAGTGAGCTGCAGAACCAGCCTGCTCATATAACTAGAGTTACTCGACTACTGCCAGAATCATAGGTCTATTTTTTTAAAAATAGTTTTCTTCCTTTGCTTTTACAAATGTTCTCACCAAGAAAAAAAAAAAAGGATAGAAATAAATTTGAGGAGACCTTAGTTTTTATCAACCTCTCCAAAGGTTTCCATCTGTTTCTTATCTAAAAGATAAACAACAGTACTAATTATCATGCAGATCACCTCTCTAGGTCAGCTGTATCTCAAAATGCTGTCTAAAAGCTGCATGGCAAAAAGACACAGAACAGTGTTGAAAGAGGCCTGGAGCATCAGGGTTGGAGGAGACTCAGGTTCAAATACTGACTCTGTCATTTACCAGCACGGGACCTTAAGAAGGTTACTTAACTGAGCGTAAGCTGCCTCATCTATAAAACGAGGACGCTAGCATCTACATCATGGGCTGCTGACAGACAGAATGAAAGGAATTAATGTATGTAAATAAACTAATACAGTGCACTTCATTTTTATTATTATGAAGTGAAACAGTCACTAGATCCACCCCCACCCCCACCCCCACCCCTCACCCCCGTCCTCCTATATCCCCTGGGATCTGCTGCTGAATAAGCAAGCAGTCAGGGAGGTGCTCCAGCCACCTTCCCTCTGCCTGCTTCACTTGCTGGTGTTTTGTTTGGCCTCTTCCTTCTTATTCAAATAAACTGTTTTCTAAAGATCAAGAAAAGAAGCAAGCTAGGTAAATGAGAATCAGAGAGGAAGCTTTCTCAGATGTTATCATTCCTATTCTATGACAGAATTTCTCAGTTTCTTGGCCAGAGCTTCAGCCCATACTAGAATTCCTAGGTCCCATCAGTTTTCTGTACAAGACTAAAACACTGATATTTTAGCATGGGAAACTAGTTCCCACCATAAATTTAAGGAGTGACATTAGGGTAACCTAAAGGCCCTTCTCAAGTAAAACAAGATGATGGGGCTGGGATAGCCACTGAGGAAGGCAGCCACAGCCTCACCTACCCTCTCCTTCTGGAACAATCCTGTAAAACTAATGCTGCTCCAAATGGGACCAGTTTCTGGGCAACAAAGAGAGTGTGGGTGACCTGGAAAACTGGAAAACCTCAGAAGGGGGCAAGTGAGAGGCAGTGTAATACCAAAATCAAAGTAAATCATCACGTGATGCTGGAACCTGCTGAGATAAGCTAGAAGAGCAAAAACCCGTGGGTAAAATTCACTCGTGGAGAATGAAGAGAAAGCAAAGAACTGAGTTTGATATGGAAATTATACCAAAAATGAATAACTCATTAGTATGGGAAGTACGGGAAACTGGTTAACAAGTGTTTAAATAGGTGAAGAGTTAAGAAAGAGCTGGAAGAAAGGAGGAGAAACTAAGGTAGATAGAATATTGCCACCAACCAGAGCAGGGAAAGGTTTTAAAAAAGTATAAAAGGGCTTTAACACGTGATGGCTGTATCAGTGGGCTCCCACATTAATTTCGAATCATCCTTTCCTTGCCTTTTCCAATTCCATCAGCAACAAGAGCCTGTCCATCTGATACTCAAGGGGGGAAACTTTTCCCTAGAATAGTACTTAGGTGACTACTTACCTTTGGCTTCCCGTCTCTTGAAGGTAAGACGGAAGGCCTGGCAGTGGCGGCAGCAGGGCGTTTGGGTGGGGTAGCTGGTACTAAGCCTGAAGCAAGGCTCATAGGTTTTTTATTCGGCCCACCAATGGTGGTGGGAGCTGGCTGCTTAGGGCTAGAAGTGGACTGTGGTTTGGTTTTCGACGTTGAAGTCTTTGCAGGTTGAGTGGTGGCCAAAGGCTTTAGGTTGATTTGTTGGTTGTTTTTGTTTTATTTTTATAGGGCCAACATCAAACACACAGACAAGAATAAAAACAAATTAAAAAAAAAACATAAATTGCACAATTCAAACTAAAATTATAAGCAATGAGGATATGTGCAACTGAAAATTAGCATTTCTTTCTTCTGAGTTCAATAAATGGTGGAATTAAATCAGGACAGAGATAAAATATTTAGAAATCGTTTCTTAAAAACAGTGTCCCTAGAGTTTGGCACCTGAAGATTTAAATTCAGTAATAGCTTTAAACAATTTAAACTTTAGAAGTTTAAACTTTTGGCAGCTGCAATAAATCTAAAACAAAAATAGTACACATCTGCAGATGATTAAGCTATTATGACCTGCACCTCAATGGTGTAACAGTTGCATCCTGTTTTAAGACCACATTAAAGTGGGGCATTTGAACTTTACAATAAGTACAAATAAGTGTCTCAAGCTATGATCCATCTTAAAAATCTGCCTTTCCTTTTCATGAAAATGGGTTTTAGAATCTATTTCAGAATAGTTTTTCAGTCACCCTTTTTCTTCATATTGTTAAGGGAAGCAGAAACAACCTTTACAGAACATTTCTACAGATATTCAAGATGACAGGGTCAAAGGCAGAGATTTTAAGATTTGTGTTAGGACATTATGGTAAAATGGGAGTATAAAATATTTTCTAAGTATGTCCAAATTTGAGAAAGGACTCATAACAGCTCAGAAAAAAGAAATTTCATTCATGATTCAAGCAACAGCAGAAGATACTGTTTTAAAAAATTATAGTGGAAGAAGATGCCCTACCATTCTGGTACCTACCTTTGTTTTCTTTTCTGGGCTTGGTGGGAGCTCCTTATTTGGAGGGGCGGTGATGTCATTTCCGGTCGTACTCACAGTAGGCTGTCCTTCTTCTGGCTTAGCTATTCCAAAGAGGTGGAAGGGGAGGAATTATGCTCAGCATATGCTTTTCACACCCATTTCAAAAATGCAAGCACAGCAGAGACACACCATTAACTAGCATTTCACTCTGAAAAAAACCACAGGACTTCTGCTGCTGAAATGTGGTCAAGACTCCCAGATTCTCCTCATTGTAAAGGAGGATGGTTTTAGATTCCAGAGATCAGGGAGCCTGTCCCTGTGGAGAAGCAACTTAAGTGGAGTTTACACAAATGATCAATAGAAGAAAATGGCTCTTAAACTTTGGTTTCCCTTCCCTAGAGATCAGCAAAGGGGTTCTGTCACCCAGTCACTAGCTGGAACATACAGAGGACAAAGACCTCTTCTACCAAAGTCTATCTCTTGGAATAAAGGTTGTTGAAAGATGGGGTGAGAGCCAGAAGATCATCTAATGTCCTACCTTTACTTTCTTTCCCTGTAAAGCACCATTTTATGAAGGATGTGAGATTAACTTTATCAAGTTCTAGCAGTGACCCAGATTCCCAAGAAGGCTGAGGAGATCCATGAAACACAGTAGTTACCTAGGGCTAGAAATAAAGCCTACTGCCTAGGCTGTGCCTAGCAACACCACTGTGGCGAGGGTATTGTAGGTTTCAACAGGGCTATACCTGAACGCATTAAAACTCCACATTGGTGTGGAAAAGATTTAACTATAGCATGAAATCCAGAAGTCACAAAATTTGATGACAGAAAAATAAAAAAGTTCAGTGTAGCAAAAAACAAAAACAAAAACCAAAACACCCCTAAAAACCAATAAGAAAAGTGAAAGGGCAAATGACAAAAAAAAATTTGAAACTCATATCAAAGACAAAGAGCTTATTATATAAATTTATATTAAAATTATATAAATAAATACTACAAATCTATCAATGCAAAGGCCAACAACCCACTAGAAAAATGGCCAAAAGAATGAGCATAGTTTGCAGAAAAAGAAATGCACATAGCTTTTCAAAATATGAAAAGATCCTCAATCTTGAGTATAATAAAAGAAATGAAAACCACACTGTCATGGATTGAATTACATCCCCCCAAAAATGTGTGTATCAATTTGGCTAGGCCATGATTCCCAGTATTGTACGACTGCATACTATTTTGTAATCTGACGTGACTTCCTTACGTGTTATAAACTCTATCACTATGATGTAATAAAACAGATTAGCGACAGTTACACTGATGAGGTCTACGAGATTAGTTAGTGTCTTAAGCCAATCTCTTTTGAGACATAAAAGAGAGAAGTGAGCAGAGACACACGGGGACCTCATACCACCAAGAAAGCAGGGCCAGGAGCAGAGCGTGTCCTTTGGATTTGAGGTTCCTGCGCTGAGATGCTCCCAGAGCAGCGGAAGACTGATGCATCACACGGACCTTTCTCCAGAACCAAGAGAGAGAGAAAGCCTTCCCCTGGAGCTGATGCCTTGAATTTGGACTTGCAGACTACTAGACTGTGAGAGAATAAATTTCTCTGTGTTAAAAGCCATCCACTTGTGGTATTTCTGTTATAGCAGCACTAGATGACCAAGACACACACTGAGATGCCATTTTTAACCTAACATATTGTCAAAAGCCCTGAAGTTGGAAAATAACTGCCAAGGACAATATGGGAAATACACTGCTGGCAGGTGTGTAAACTGGTGCGACCTATATGCAGGCTAGTCTGGTAGTGACGAAGAAAATGACAAGTGCAGATAAAGTTTCAATCCAGAAATCCAGGTTCTAGAAATTTATCTTAAGAGATGTATTCACATGCCTGCAAATTGACAAATGTACAAGGTTTTTCACCACAGCATTGTTTCTAAAAGCAAAGGACTGAAAGGATCCAGAAACCTAATAATAGAAAACTGGTTAAAAACATTACGGCAAATCATTGTAATCTCTCAATCAGGGGGGGAAAAAAAAAAAAAGCATGAAGATTTTCTTTATGACTGATATGGAACAATCTCACAGTATTAAGTGAAAAGAAAATGCAAGTGCAGAAAAGCATGTATAATATGAAACCACTTTTACACTCATTTTAAAAAATCTTTGGAAAGATCACGATGAAATGAAACAATGGTAAGCTAAATTTTTTGGGGGGATGGGGCACAAAACCTTTTTATTTTGAAGTAATTATAGAGTCATTGGGACCTGCAAAGAAATGTACAGGGAGCTCCCATGTGTCCCCCACCCACCTCCCTCAATGTTGACAACTTGTATAACTCTAGTACACTTATTCTGTTAGTATGAATGGATGAATGAGTGGATGATCTTGTTCTGAAATAAACAAACACGGATTATTCAGATGCGTGCTGTGTAACTTCCAAGTGTCTGAAGATCTTTCTGTAGTCTTTCTATTACAGGTTTCTAACTTGATTCCATTATGGTCAGAAAACATATTCTGTATCATCCCAATTCTTTTAAATTTATTGGGGTTTGTTTTATGACCTACGATCCATCTTGCTGAATATTCCATAGACACTTGAAAAGAATGTGTATTCTGCTGCTATTGGGTGAAGCATTCTAAAAATGTCAATTAGATCCTGTTGTTTGATGGTGTTGTTAAATCATTATGTATCTTTACTAATACTCTGTCTAGTAGTTCTATCAACTGCTTAGAGTGGGGTGTAGAAGTCACTAATTATAACTGCAGATCTGTCTATTTTTCCTTTCAGCTCTATCAGTTTTTGTTTTACGTACTTTG
This sequence comes from Dugong dugon, assembly GCA_030035585.1. Taxonomy (NCBI): domain Eukaryota; kingdom Metazoa; phylum Chordata; class Mammalia; order Sirenia; family Dugongidae; genus Dugong; species Dugong dugon. Next base: position 19,506,297 of record CM057481.1, on the reverse strand, counting down.
AAGCTCTATAGCTTGGCATACACATTTAGATTGGTAAGACTTCTTGGTGGAGTGACCCTTTATTCTTTGCTCTGATACTAGTCTACTTTGCCTGATATTAATGTAGCCAATTCCTGCTTTTTTAAATTAATGTTAACATATGCCATTTTTCATCCTTTTACTTTCAACCTACCTATGTCCTTATGTTCGACACAAGTTTCTTATAGCTAACTTATACTTAGGTAACATTTTTAAACCTACTCTTCCAATCTCTATCTTTTAATTGTAGTATTTAGACCATTTACATTGAAAGTAATTATTGGCATGTTAGGGCCTAAGTTTGCCATTTTATTATTTGTTTTGTTTGTTCCCTCTGTTTCTTACTCCTCTGTTTCTCTTTGTCTTCCTGTGAGTTATACTTGAACATATTTTACAATTCCATTTTTATTTTTTATAGTGTTTTTGAGTACACAGATCTGTAGAGTTTTCTTAGTAGTTACGCTAGGTATTAAGATATACATACATAACTTATCATAGCCTACTGGTATCAACATTATATCACTTTGAATGAAGTACTAAAACCTAACTTCCAATTAAGACTGCTTATCCCCTACACTTCTTATTTTTTTCATACAAAAATTTATACATACATTGTTATGTGACCCTAATTGCTCTCCCCATACTGTGACAGCACACTCTTCTGTTCCACCCAATTCCCCATGTCCATTCAACCAGCTCCTAACCCTCTCCGCCTTCCCATCTCATCTCCAGACAGAAGCTGCCCATTTAGTCTCTTGTATCTACTAGAGCTAAAAGGCACACTACTCACAGTATCACTTTATGTCCCACAGCCCAGTCCAATACCTGTCTGAAGAGTTGGCATTGGAAACTGTTTTAGTTCTGGGCTGATAGAGAATCCAGGGACCATGCTTTCCGGGGTTCCCCCAGTCTTAGTCAGACCATTAAGTCTGGTCTTCTTACTAGAATTTGAGTTCTGCAACCCACTTTTCTCCTGCTCCATCCGGGACTCTCTGTTGTGTTCCCTGTCACGGCGGTCATTGGTGGTAGCTGGGTACCAGCTAGTTCTTCTGGTCTCAGGCTGATGAAGTCTCTGGTTTATGTGGCCCATTCTCTATACTTTTTAAATGTAATGTCTTAATATTTCTTCTTCATACATGTGCTCACCATGGTGCTATAATTTTTGTTTCAATTATCAAATATGATTTAAGACACTTATGAGGATAGTCTATTATATTATTGTTGTTCTTTCATTTCTGAAATTTCAAGTCCCCTTCTGTAGCATATCTATTTGGAGGACTTACTTTAGCTACTCTTTAAGGGTAGATCTGCTAGAAATCCGAAGTGCAAATGTTTAAGCACTTGACTGCTAGCCAAAAGGCTGGTGGTTCAAAGCTACCTAGAGGCGTCTCAAAAGACAGCCTTGGCAATCTACTTCTGAAAGGTCACAGAGTCTTGAAAATACCATGGAGCAGTTCTACTCACCACACATGGGGTTTCCATGAGTCAGAATCAACCTGACAGCAACTAACAACCACCACCACTACAACTGCCTGGCAATAAACTCCTTCCTTGTCTGGTAATGTCTTTATTTCCCCTTCATTCCTGAAGATAAGTTTCACCAGATATAGAATTTGCAGTTGACAGTTCTTTTCTTTTAGCACTTGAAAAATGTGCCACTTTCTTCTACCCTCCCTGGTTTCTGATGTGAAACCCACCATCATTTGAATTGCTGTTCCCTTATAGGTAATGCATCATTTCTCTCTGATTGTTTTTATGATGTGTCTTGGTGTGGATTTCTTTGGGTTTATTCTGTTTGGTGTTTGCTCCATTTCCTGAATCTGCAGGTTTATGTCTTTCATCAAATTTGAGAAATTCTCAGTCATTATTTCTTCAAATAGTTGTTCAGCCTCACACTGTTTCTCATTTCCTTGTGAGATTCTGATGATAAAAATGTTAGATGTTTTGTTTTTATTTTCATTCTGTTTTTCAGATTGAGCAAATTCTACTGGATCCTGTTCTCAAGTATACTGATTCTATTCTAGTATTCCAGTCTACTACTGAACCTATCCAATGAGTTTCTTATTTTGATTATTGTATTTTTCATATCAATAATTTTCATTTGGATCTTTTTTATAACTTCTATTTCTTTGCTAAGATTTTCTATTTTTTCATTTGTTTCAGAAGAATTTATAATTGCTTGTTGAAGCAATTTTATGATGGCTGCTTTAAAAATCCTTGTCACATAATTCCAACAGACGATTCCTCTCAACAGTGGAATCAGTTGTCATGTCTTATTCAAGTTGTGATTTTCCTGGTTCTTGGTATGATGAGTGATTTTTGACTGTATCCTGTACATTTTGAATATTATCTGAGGCGACTCTTGATCATATTTAAACTTTGTATTTTAGTAGGCAGTCATCCTGTTTTAGTGTATAGGTTCTGGCTTACATTTGTGGTCTGCAGTTCAAATGATAATTTAGTTTTCAGAGCCCCTGCAGTGCAATTCTGGTCTTCTGTGTTCTTCTGGCTCCAGTCCTTGCTGGTGCTGCCTGCAGGGGATAAAGGCACTTCCCTGGGCCACCCAGGGTCATTAGGTGGTTCTGAGCAATGCTGGGCACATGAGATGGTGAGCATTTCCCATGACTTGTTCTCTACCTGATACTGGTGGACTTGCTGCTGGATTTCTGCAAGTACAACCACAAGAAGGAAGTGTATACCTGGGCCAGCTCCTGCCACTGGGCATGAGGGGTGCCAGGAAATGCCAGGTCTAAGTCTCCTTCTGCCACTGAGTGGAGGGCCAGGAGACACCAGGCCTTTAGGCACCACTAGTGTGAACTAAGGAGCCCTGGTGGCGCAGTGGTTAAGCTCTTGGCTGCTAACCAAAAGCTCAGCAGTTTGAACCCACCAGCTGCTCTGTGGGCGAAAGATATGGCAGTCTGCTTCTGTAAAACTTTACAGCCTTGGAAGCCCTACAGGGCAGTTCTACTCTGTCCTATAGGGTTGCTATGAGTTGGAACTGATTGGATGGCAACGAGTTTAGTGTGAACTGCTGCTGTCTGTTGCCTGGTAGGGGGCAGGGAATGAGTATCCCTGGGATTGATGCCAGAGTGGGCAGACTGGCCCTGCTGCTGCTGCCAAGTGTGGAATGAGCAGTGGGATGGATCCACCACTGCAGCTGGGTATGGGTTGGAGAACAGGGTTCTCCAGTAGGTCTTTGCTGAGCTTCCCCTTTCCTGGTCCTTTGGTCAGAGGGAAGGCTTTTATTTTGTTCTTTTATTTTTAGGTCTATGCTTGTTGGCAATTCCGGGTTGCAGGACTCCCTAGTGCCTAGTCTGGCATATATGGAAGATAAAAAGAAAACCCAGGGAATTCACCACACTGTTGTTTCTTAAGTCCTGAGGTCCCCAGCCAGTCTGCTTTCTTGCCACCTTGCAGAGTCCTTTTATGATTGTCTACTGAATTATTTCCAGAGTATTTAGTTGTATTTAGAGGACAGGAACAGGAAAAGTTAGTCAACATCATCTTGTTTTGTAGGAGGCTTTCTAATGTACAGCTTTTTGTACTTTTTGATGTTTGAATCATATGTGTTTTTAGTAAAAAACCAACTTAAATTTTTGGTGTTAAAGATGTGGGAAAAAACACGAGGTTGGTGTCTTAGTTATCTAGTGCTGCTATAACAGAAATACCACAAGTGGATGGCTTTAACAAAGACAGTTCATTCTCTCACAGTCTAGTAGGCTAGAAGTCTGAATTCAGGGCACCAGCTATAGGGGAAGGCTTTCTCTGTCTATTGGCTCTGGAGGAAGGTCCTAGTCATCAATCTTCCCTTGGTCTAGGAGCTTCTCTGGGCAAGAATCCCAGGTCTAAAGGACGCACTCTGCTCCCAACACTGCTTTCTTGGCGGTATGGGTCCCCACGTCTCTCTGCTCACTTCTCTCTTTTATATCTCAAAAGAGATCGGCTTAAGACACAACCTAATCTTATAGATTGAGTCCTGCCTCATTCACATAACTGCTGCCAATTCCCCTTATTAACATAATAGAGACAGGATTTACAACACATAGGAAAATCACATCAGATGACAAAATGGTGGACAATCACACAATACTGGGAATCATGGCCTAGTCAAGTTGACACATATTTTGGGGGACAGAATTCAATCCATGAAAGGTTAGTAATGCCTTTGTTCTATAGCAAGCTGAAAGAAGATCTTATCAAGGATGACTTGGAGCCAAAGGCCTCAGACTACAATGAGTATTTTTCAATAGGCACAGGATTTTTCAGTAAACAATATAAACACTTCATTAAAGTCTCACTGCCTGTGATACTGATATGCAATATCCCAACCTGTACAAATAAATGTTACCCAATGAAACACACCTGACTTATCCATAAGCACAAACTGCTATCTCCCTTCCAGATGGTACCTCTCATTATGACCCTCCTTCTTTGACTCAGGAATATATATCAGCCAATTGCTAGAGATAAACTGTCCCCTATAGGACAGAGCAGAACTGCCCCATAAGATTTCCAAGGAGTGGCTGGTGGATTTGAACTGCTGATCTTTTGGTTATCAGCCAAGCTCTTAACCACTGGGCCACCAGGGCTCCATAAATGTCCCCTCAGTTTTACAAAAGAAATGTCTGAAACAGACCTCTAACTCCTCTGAAGCATTCTTCTCTTCTGTTGGATCTTCCCATTATTTGCACTACCACCAGCTGGGAAAACCAGGCTCGAAATCACTCCACATCCAATCAGTTTTCAAGTCCAGCTGATTTCAGCTATCATATTTCCCCTATCATGTCTTTGGTGTTTCCTCTGCCACTACCTGAATCAGACTGTCATAAGAGGATTTTATGACTTCAATTAGAGTCTGTCTTCTAGTTCATCTTACTACTTCCCAAAACAGACCTCAGGCCACTTTATTTGGCAGGTTGTCACAGGCAGTCAGCACAATTTTTTGAACATAGGAGTAAAGTTTAAACTTCTTAGTGAGTCATTTGCAGTTCAGCAAAATTAGGTTCTAAACAACTTTCTAGACTTTCCTTCCATTATTTCTTGCCACATATATACAGACGGCTTTGGCATGTTTGCTCAACCCACATGCTCTTCTCTATAGGCACCTCCAAATGTCTAAGTGGCTAAGATTAGTTAAGAAGGCTGTGGTACCTGGTACAAAGTTGACTGAATCAAGGTGGTCAACTCAACCAAGCTGAGCCAATAAGATCCGTTTACTTGCTCTCTAATTTGAACTAATACAGGGAAACTGCAGTCAAACGACCTTCTATCTCTGAGATCTAAGGTAGCATAAATCTGGGCACAGAACCCAAACAATGGCAACTCAAAATGTTCTGTGCTGGCCAGTCACAAAGGAAACAAAAAGTAAGCGATGGCAGAGGAAAACAATTTCCAGAAGGGAAGAGAATAGAGCACATGTACAAGGAGAAGCAGTGGGTCCAAGAGAGACACACAAAAGCTGCAGCCTGGCTACCCTTCCTGCAATTAAATTCCCTCAGATTCTTCTGTCTCCTGTCAATAAATTCCTTTTTATGAATTTGAGTTCTTCTGAGTATGTTTCTTTCCTCTGCAATTAAATGATTCTTAAGAGAGTAACCCATAAACACCAGTTATTGTTCTTTTATGCAACATGAGCTATCTAGATTTCATACCTTTGCTTACATCAGTCCCTTTGCTGAAAGGCTTCCCCTCTGAGAAACCCAACTCACTGTCGGGTGTCCTAGGTTTCCAAGGCCCAGCTCAAATGCCACCTCCTCAAAAAAAGTTCCATGATTGACAATCCTCCCCGCCAAAACACCAAAACTATTTATCTAACTCTCTCATGTCTCTTAGAACAATTAATCTTATATATCTTTACATATCACCCCAACTAGATAAGTTGCTTGAGAACAAAGACAATTTCCAGTGCTAAGATAAATGACTGGCTTATTACCACATGTACTTAAAAATGACACACTGAATGAATGACTCTTTGTATCTTTTCATCTACATAGCATTTAGTAGAGTCAGCACTGAAACTTTTATCTGGTAAATGGATCAGTGGGTTAATCAGAGGCATCTGTAAGTTCTTCCTATTAGCATGATAATAGGGTGATCTTGTACTGAAATAAACAAACACAAACATTCATTCATTACCACCCAGCAAGTATGTGGCACTGAACTGGGCACCCGGTGATCAACAAAAAAATGATGCAATCCTGTCTATGAGTTTACAGTTCTGCTGCAGCTAGAAGCAAGCAATAGGCGTAAACCAAAACCAAACCCCTTGCTGTCAAGTCGATGCCGACTAATAATCGTAAGAAATCAGAGTAACCACGAAGCTTTTCTTATAAAAAAAAAAGTCAGTCTTCAAGGCCCTTTCATCACCCATTCCACTTGCCCAGCCTCTAGAAAACACAACTTTGTATTTTAAGGGAAAAGAGTAAAAAAAAATTCAACAAAATGTACTAAGATAAATAAAAGGGGAAACAGGTCCCAGGAAAATTTTTTTTTTTTTACAAGCAAAATACATGTTTTAAATTCCCATTAACAAGCTTGTGAATCATGGTCATTTGTGCTCAAATCGGACTCAAAGAAAAACAAGCTTTTTTCGACCACCAACAATAAGATCTGGGGTGATGGGGGATGGGGAGAGAAGAAAGGGCCAGGAAGAAAGACACAGAAGGCAGCCACAAAGACCACAGCATTTAGCTGTTTATTAGGCTGCAAGTCTCTCCTCCTCCTCTTCCTTCCCCTTCTCCACACAAATCCTCCAACAAGCATACGGAAAGAGAAAACTGGAATCAAGATTGGGTCAAACACGAAGAACAAGGAAAGAATATCAAACAGCCCAGCTCTAAAAGGCTCTTTTTCAGCTCGAACAAAAACAAAACATTCTCAAAAGCAAAACAGAAAGCAGAGCTTACACCCAGACTGCTATTTAGCGAGAGGAGGTGAGTGCTGATAAAACCACTGTGAGTCCACACAAAGTGACAGATGTTCAAGCAAGGAAATCAACCCGTTGAGATTGGATGATTTAGAGCTCAGGAATCATCTGGTTCAAATCAACAGGGAGCTGAAGGGTGGGGAGGATGGGGATGGGGGAGGCAGGGTGGCATGAGGTCATGTAAGGGGCTCCATTTTTCATGCTCATCACCCTCTGACCCCATCCCACCATCAACCCAATCCGCAGACATCCTCAGTCTATACTGTCATGCCAGCAGACTGACCCAGCTAGATTCACTTTGTTCTCGTTCACGCCTCACTCCCAGCAACCTTCCAATGCAAGAAATTAAGCTTTCCCAGGCACTCACAGACCCCAGCAGTAACAAGCTGCCAAAGCTTCTGCCTGTAATCTGTCACTTTGGTTCCTTCCTTCCTGTGTGCTTGTTCCCCACGGAGGCAAAATTTAGAAACATACCATCACTTGGGGCCTCTTCACACAGGAACGATGGCGTGCTCTGGGTTGCACTGACCTCAATTTCTTTCTTCCTTGCTAGAGCTGTTTGTCCTGGTTGTTTCTCACCTCCCTGGCAGGCCTGAGAGCATGAATCAGTTCTTGTTTCACTAATATCTTCTTGTGCTTTTTCCTTGCTGCTTACTTCGGGAATCCGTTCCAGCTTACTATGGAGATACAACCCAGCAGTGCCCGGTTCCTTCTTCCCAGAGCTGCCGCTGTTGCTGAAATGGGTTAATTCTTCTCTCTTCCTGGCCACTGGTTCCTCACAGATGAAAGGAGGTATCTCTTTAATAGACAGAATGGGCAGCTCCCCAGGGTCCAATCTGTAGTTGGGTGTCTGTTCCTCAGCCACTGTCATGGAGCGCCTCATGGCAGAAGCCCCCAATTTCCTGGGTGTAGGATTAGGTATTGGGCTACTGGTAGGAGGCAGCAGGCCAGACAAAAGCTCTCCTCTAGCAGGGAGTTCAGGGTACTTATCTGCAAGGTTGACAGCTGGGGGAACTGAGAGGTGAGAACATTCAGACAGGGCCCTGCACATCGACCTTTTCTGCTGGGGAGCTTGGTTGAGCAAAGCCCCCTCCTCAGTAGAACTCAATGTCTCCAATTCCTTATCATGGTCTCTGATGTGAGAGCTTACATTCAAACATTCCTGGGCAAACTCCACCATAGTTACTGGTGGAATGGCAGTAGGTGAATGCTCGATAGTGGGGCCTGGGTGGGCTACAGCCACCGGTAGTGGGGACTCACATTCCAGCTGCCCAAAGTTCTCATTCACGACTCCAATCGCCGGGCAGCCAAGGGTAAGGCCATCCTCTTTCTTTCCCGGAGTTGCTTCACCCTGAGGACCCTGAGCCACTGAATGAAAGCTGGGGTTCCAAACACTGGCTTCCTGCTCTTTAACATACCGGATGGGGATGTCAGAAGCCCCAGGGAAATCCAGGTCTGGCTGGCTCTTGGTCTCTAACCCATTCTTCCCTGTCACCTTCCCTTGAACTGTGGCTTTGTTTGCGTCTGACCCCTCTATGGGTCCCAGATGGAACTCAGCTGTCTTCTGGTGTGCCGAATTCCCCTCAGAGGAAGGGCAGGTATTTGAAATCACATACCCGCTCTCAAGGTGACCCAAGGTTGTTTGATACTCCTTGTCCCGCACTTCAATGCTGAGCTCTTTGTTTAGCTTCCCTTCAAAGAAGCACCGCTTATTCTGCTCCAGGAAGCTGGCATTTTTCACAATCCCATCCTTCAGCTGCCTGTCCATGCTGACATTTAGCCCGATCTCATTCAGTTTGCCCTCTGTCCTCTGCCACTCAAATCCAGCTTGACTGAATTCTTTTGGGGAGTCCATTCGGCACTCGGCAGTCTTGTCCTTACACAGCTGGCTGTAGAAGGCAGTGAGAGAGGCTGGCTGCTTGTCTGAGAGCGACATCGTCTCTTTCGCTGCTCTCCCCCCTCTCACTCCTGGAGTGCTAACACCACCTACGATCACACGGGGCTTGCAGTGACATCACACCAAGTCCCTAGTACTGATGACAACACTCATCTTTCCCCCAATCGTTCTCTCTCCTCAAGCAGTTGGGTGCTAAATGTATTTATGAGCGTGAAAGAGATGAAGAAAGAAAGAGAAAGGAAGGAAACTGCTGCTTTCTGCACAACAAAATGCCACTGTTAAACTGAAAATGTAATTTCCTGTTAACTAGCACTCTGCTTAGATCTGCAATTAAAAACACGGTACGGTGCCAATTCATGCACTGAGGATAGTAATTATTCTGGCTTTCACTGATATAGATACATGTATACCCACACATTCACTTATTTGATCCTATGCCCACTGTTCCATATTCACCCACTCAAAAACTGTTTTAAAAATAAGCAAGACTTCATTTGCCAACCCCCAGCTATAACCCCTAAAGAACAATGATTCCAGAAAGTTGCTCAAAATTTCACTTAAGTAAAAAACCACCGTAACATGGTATCAAAATTTGAGGCACTCAAAATTTTAGGAAGCGTGGGTTTGCTGTCACAGCAACTTATCAAATTCACTTGAAAAGTGACTTTGGTGGGGCACCAAAAGCCCAGTGAGAGCTCCGTCTATATTTATTAAGCTCTGCAGTGTGGAAAAGGATTAATAAAGGGTTCATTTAAGACTTTGGTGATCAGGGCTCTGGGGACATGTATTTCAGTGACAAGACACTTGTCTGACAACACATCCCTCCCACTTTTCCTCTTGTACCTGCTCTCCCCTTGGTTCTCTGGGCAATCTAGGTCACTCCCTCCTCCACCAGCCCTGCTCTCTCCAGACTACTGATCTCTTCGTTGCCACCTAAACACTGGGAGCAGATCATCTTCCTCTGGAACTGGGAGGCTCTGGCAATGTGTGGCTTGGGGTTTTACCCACCCACCAGAGCCCACCTGCCCGGGGCTTTGATCTTACAAGCTATGTTCAGGGCTCAGGGACCCATCCAAAAAAAAAGAAAATCCTGGATAAAAAAAGTTACAGTATAAGGATAGGCCATACTCTACCTTGAAGAAAGGTAACTTGTGTTGCCTGGTCTCTGAGTCACTACAGGATATTGTGAATCTAAGGGATTTCATTTTCCAAGATGAAAAGGTTTAGGGTATTTTTTTTTTTTTTTTTAAGCCATTTGTCATCAAGTGCAACTATTTGGCTGCAGTTTCTTCTACTTTTTAAAAAATTTTATTGTGCTTTAGGTGAAAGTTTATAGCACAAGTTAGTTTCTCATTCAAAAATTTATACATAAATTGTTTTGTGACATTGGTTGCAATGTCTGCAATATGTCAGCATTTTCCCCCTTTCCCTTTACACACCAGGTCCCCCGTGTCCACTTGTCCAGTTTCCTCTGCCTTCCTGCCTTCTCGTCTTTGTTTTTGGGCAGGTGTTGCCCATTTGGTATTGTATACTTGACTGAACTAAGAAGTACGTTCCTTATATGTGTTGTTTGTTTTTTTATAGGCCTGTCTAATCTTTGGCTGAAAGGTGGATTTTGGGAGTGGCTTCAGTTCTGAGTTAGCAGGGTGTACGGGGGCCATAGTCTCTGGGGTTCCGTCAGTCTCTGTCAGACCAGTGACTCTGGTTTTCTTCATTCTCCTTTGCTCGGGATGGGAAGGGACCAATAGATGTATCTTAGATGACTGCTCACAAGTTTTTAAGATCCCAGATCCTACGCACCAAAGCAGGAGATAGAACATTTTCTTTATGAACTATGTTATGCCAACTGACCTAGATATCCCCTGAGACCATGGTCCCCAGCCCTCAGCCCCAGTAACTCGGTCCCTCAAGGTGTCCAGATGTGTCTAGGAAGCTTCTATGTCTTTGCCTTGGTCAAGGTGCACTGACTTCCCCTATATTATATGTTGTCTTTCCCTTTACCAAAGTCAGCAGTTGTCTACTATCTGGTTAGTGATTTCCCCTCCCCACCCCTCTCAACGCTCGTAACCATTAAAGATTGTTTCTTTCTGTGTGTAAACCTTTTCTTGGATTTTTATAATAGTGGTCTCATACAACATTTGTCCTTTTGTGATTGACTTCCTTCACTCAGCATAATGCCCTCCAGATTCATCCATGTGGTGAGATGTTTCCAGATTCATTGTTTTTTATCGTTGTGTAGTATTCCATTGTGTTTATGTACTATAATTTGTTTATTCATTCATCTGTTGATGGGCACTTAGGTTGTTTCCATCTTTTTGCTATTGTGAATACTGCTGCAATGAACATGGCTGGCTGCAGTTTTTTAATAATGCTTTTAGGAAAAAAAAAGTCAAGTTAAGATTTTTCCATCTTTGGCCTATAAAATGTGAAGAGATTACCAAGGCCCAGCCCAGGAGAGGTCACCCAACTGGGGACTCTGTACCCAAGCGCTTACCTTCTCTACTGCTCATACTACTCACGTAATTTTCTCACATCCTTGACTAGAGTACAGGAACCAACCTTACGTATGTCTTCTGCATTAACTTCAGTACTTAACACAGGGCTATGTTCATAGGTCGTGTGGCAGCGCTGAATTTCAGTTTAACCTCTGTCCTGGAAATAAACTGAGCCTCATATATACTTTTCCTCCCTCTTGACCTTAAGTAGTTTAGTCATAATACATGTTAAAGTATTAATAAAGGTTCCTATACCATAGCTTATTCTATTATGGTAACGCTCTTGCTAAGGACAAAGGAAATGAGGATGTATAAAGAAATGAAGGAAGTGCAGATGGGTCATGATTATCATTAGTAATGGGAAAAAATAAGAGTGAGGAGAGTATTGAAATATAGTCCAATTCTGGCTTTCTTACCTTTTTTATAAATTTATTTTCACTGAATAAGATAATTAAATATTACAATATGTGATAGACGTTATGAAAGTCAGGGGTAGGGGGCATTGCTGAAATGCAGTTCAACCATGCCAGAGCAAAATTTTGGAAAATATTTTAGGAATCAGGTAAACTTCAACAATGTCATCCACTAAAAAACTAGCCATATCTCCCCAATCACACATACACCTCCCCCTTCAATGTACTGATCCTTCTATCTTTGGTTTGTGGAGGAAAAATAAAATTTGACTTGGAGTTAGAAAACCAGATTTTAAGATCTCTTAATAATTAATAGTTGCAATTTTGAGCAATTCATTTAACTGCTCCTAGTTTCAGTCTCATCATCCATAAAATAAGGAGAATGTCTAAGGTGCCTCTCAGTTTTAAAGTTTTAACACTTTTACATCTCAATAAAAACGTTGAAACACGCACTCAAGGAATCGCAGGCCTGCTGCAATGTCCAACCCACAATGCGGTTTTAACTTAGGGCTCCAATGACCAGTATGTTCAGTAACCCCTCCTGCCTCACCGGAGGGTGTTGCCTATGGGCAGAGGCATGACTGCAGGATGTGGCAAGTCTGAAGAAAGTGGCAGTCTGAGTTGGCTCTCATATTCTGAAGGGACAGGAAAGATCCTAGGCAAAGAGCAAATACAGAGACTTATTCCTCAGAGTCAAATGATTTTTCATTCTAGCCAACCTATCCATATTCTCTCCATCACTGCCCCCCACCCAAAAAAAAGCTACAGCAATAACTAGAATTGTAAGCCCCTGCTACCTTCAAACCCCACATATCCTGCCCTAAGCATTCTATCCATAAGTCCAAAAATGGGGGGTGGGGGGGGGGGAAACATTGCCACAGAGCTGATTCCAACTTATGGCAACCCTATAGAACAGAGTAAAACTGCCCCACAGGGTTTCCAAGGCTGTAATCTTTACAGGAGCAGACTGCCTCAATTTTCTCCAGCAGAGCAGTGGGGGTCTGAACTGCCAACCTTTTGGTTAGCAGCTAAGCACTTAATCACTGCACCATTAGGGCTCCTTTATGCATAAGTAGCAGACTGCAAAAGGTAAGCCAGCCAAAAGACCAGGAGCAGGAACCAGGAGAACGAAGCAAGCTAGTCACAATGGAGCCTGTATTCTAGATCCCAGTTCAAACTACAGATCAGAAATGTGGTCAACCTGATGGAAGATAATGATGAGATCAGCATCCGGCTACTAGGCCAAGCAAAGAACTCACAGTTACAAGATTCCAGAGTCAGAGTTACAGGAGGCAATCTGGGAGGGTTAGTGGCCAAGAAGTAAAAGCCTAGATAGGAAACCCAGACTAGAGGTGAGTGCCCACCACACCATGTTAGCCAGACGCTCAGGTATACAGACAAGCTTGATGCTCACCCAGGGGTAGGAGTACAACAGGAAAACATAAGGAATGATGGGGCTGACCACAGAATCCACCTTTTGTGTAGGTGTGACAATTGAGGAAATACATATAAAAAGCATTTAGCAAGGTAACACACAGAATGTACCTACTAATGTTAGCTTTTTAAGAGGGAAAAAAAAAAAAACCTAAGAAAATGTATTATATGTGAAGTAGATTTTATCACTCCTAATTAAGGTTTTAATGTGAAATAATAAGGCGTAAGTTTCTACACTGGAGAACTACTGCATGGGATCCCTCTGATAAAGAAGGTAGACAAAAACAAAACAAACTACACCACCTACAACAATTGCTAATTAACAGACAAGAGAAAAAGAAAAGCTAGCTCTAATACTCTGAGGAACCTCCTAAAGAAAATATCCCAGTCCCAAATTCCTTTTAGGACAAGGGTCATTCCATAAAAAAAGTACTTCAAGGACATCTAAGTATGTGCTATGGGTAGAGAGTTAGATGGCTGGAGCTCCTCTAACCCAATCTCCTCATTTTACAGAGGAACAAAATGGGGTCCTGAGGAAAAAAAGTGAAGTGGTTTGCTCAAGATTAAATGCTGAGTTAATGGAAAAACCAGATACAAGATTTCTGGTCTCCAAACGCCAGCCTTCCCACACCACTGGGCAAAAATTCATCTGAGTCACTGGATGCCTCTCCTTTTTAACGTTTCTTTTTTGCTCAGCAGAGAAAAGTACTTCAAGCTTTAATCTGCAACTGTAATCAATTCAAAACTCCCAAATTAATACACAGTATGTTTGTTTCGTGGGCAAAGGAAGTCTAAAATTTAAAAAAAAAAAAAAAAAAAAGCAATGTATTTATTTTCAGTGTTTACCTTATACCTTAGTTTGGTCTTGTTTGAAGTACGCAGAGCATGTGTAAAGTGTAAATGACTTAACCTTTAGCAATCTTGTGTTACTATTTTCCATTCTCAAGAGAACTAAGATTAATTTTAATGTCTTTCTATAGTGCCTCATGGGCTTCCCTTCACGCTGCTTTTGAGCAGTCAGGCCAATAGGCAGGTCACGTGTCACTAAGAAAAAGGAAAGATTCTGAGGCTTTTACAAAGGAGAGGGGACAGAGTGGCATGTAGTTTGATTACCCTATTGTTTCTGCAACACATACCAAGTAAGAGATCATACGGAACAAGAATTAATGGGTTTGTTCCTCTCCAAGTGAAGTGAATGACACCTGGATACAAATAATGGGGGAAATCCAGTACAGAATAATTGGTAAAGTCCTCGATAGGCCCTGCCAGTGAGTGCTCTAGTCCACTTCAGAATTGCAGACATAATCACACTCAGGAACGCACATTCTCCCACAGGGGACAGCTGCTGCCAGGAGTTCAAGCCTCTCCAAACACTGTGATATTATACCAAGCTGGTGGAGAGGAACTTACAGAAAGTCTTAAAAAGTTGAGCCTGGCCAAGTGAAAAAAACATGTATTTAAGAACCAGAAGACTTAAATTCTAGACTCAGCTGCCACTGGGCTCTACTCCTTCTCATTCAGGACTCACTTAAATGTCACCTCCTCTGAAGTCTCCCAGAAACCCACCCCCAAGCAGACTCTTCCATGTTTTCACAACATTATACTTCTTAGGATTTGGAAACTACATTACCATCTTTTCCTTACCTGCCTTTAGCTTCTAGAGGACAGGAAAGTGACCTGTCCATCTCTACCATGTCAGTGTCCAGCCCAGTGCTTGACACATAGTAAGCAAGTTCTCAAAAAAAGTCTGCTTAGTGGGACACCTAGCACACTGTCTCTATATCATCTGACCAGATCCTTCCCATCATTAAAGCTGTCCTCAGTTCATCTAGAGAGGTGACAAATTTTTGGAATGTCCTTTGGCTAAAGATTTTTAGGTTCCGTTCTGCCTGAGTCTGAGGAAAGTGCATGGACTCCTTTATGTCTGATCAGAAGGTGGTTTCTAAGGCTCTTTTATCAGATCATATAACTACATGTCAAGTTCCGTGGGCTTTAGCACAGATTGTAGGTCTCTGGTCTCAGCAGATGTACTGGCAGATGTTTCTGTTTTTGCTTTGTACCTGTTCAGGGCATTGATTCTGGTATACATGTCAACTGGTTTCTCTGTATTCTTTCCTATGAATACCAAGGCAACGCTACTTTCCAGATTAACCAAATAGTCCTTGTTATTGTCTCCAGGAAATAATTCTAACAAAATTATCAATAAAAATCAATAATTCTACTAACAATAATGATTGATGATAGTCTTTACTAATAAAAGCTGCAAGTTGTGAAGTTACTATCTGTTTTCTTTCCTGGAAGTAAATGATGCATGTGTTTATATACACGTGTTGTTATTGTTGTTCTGTGCCGCTGAGTCAATTTCAACTCCTAGAGAACCCAAGGGACAGAGTAGAACTGTTCCATAGGGTTTTCTAGGTTGTAATCTTTACAGGAGCAGATGGCCAGGTCTATCTCCTGCAGACCAGCTGCGTGGGTTTGAACTGCCAACCTTTTAAGTTAGCAATCAAGTGCATAACCACTGCACCATCGGGACTCCTTTTATATATACGTACATAGATACAAAAACATTTCAAAACCATATCTACTAAATTTCAGAAACAGTTCTTAGTCCATATTTAACTCAAGAAAATCATGATTCTCCCTGATTAATTTTCAAAGTTGGGAAGCAAACAGAATTAAACAACTGAAACAAGTAATTGATTTTTGTGACTCTAAAGCTTCAAATGCTTATAGATGAAAAATCTCCCATGAAGAGCAACATGGAAATTCTAGACCTTTGTTTTTTCAAGCACAGTATTTATCATCCCATAAAAGAAAAGAGAACTATTCACTGCTCTAGGTAAAAACACAACCTCCTCCCGCAACTGCCTCCAATCTAACGTCTAAGATCCTGTGCTTATGGAGGCACGCAGGACCCTCAGGACCTTTCGACAGCTTACTCTTTTCCCCAGTTTCATCTCAAAACATTTTGTAGATCTCCCCGCTTCCCAATCTGGATCCGTATGCCAGCCACACCGAAATATCTGCTACTCTTCAAACTTTTCATGCACTTACACTTCACTGTGCATTTACACAGGATATCCCCTAGAAAACTACTTTGTCCAGCAAACTCCTCACCATACACACTTCATGACCCACTCAAATGCCACCTCCTGCATGAAGCTTTTTCATTCTCTCCTAAGAGGACATAGTCACTTTCTTGTTTGTATTCCCATAGTACAAAGCTCACACTTCTATTACAGAACTTCTCGCACTAGAGCAAAATTTTCTGTTTACATATTTATCACTCCACTCTGGAATCCTTGAGGAGTACAGAATGTGTTTTATTAATCCACTCCTAGAACACAGGAGTAATATCACTTGGTGTCTCCTGAATGAATGAGTGAACTAAACACTAAACACTATGCAGAGCACCAAACTAGGCAATGTTTATATGACAATCAGGTCTTTGTCTAAACTTACACAAATTTCCACCATTATTAAACAGTTTAAAGATTAACAATTTCAATCTGATAACAGCTGGTACGGCCTGCTTTAATGGAGGTGTCACAGGTAAAAAGACAGAAGTCCACTTTGCTGTTCCTTTGATATTTTAAAGAAGTAAATGTATCTTCAACACTGGAAATCAGAAACTAAAAGTGGAAGTTATTTTATCGGTTGTTTTCTGAATGCCCAATGCTACTGTCATCCAGAGGGGAAAAGTGGAGGCTGAGGAAGTGTGAACCTCCTTTTAAAGTAGGGTAACCATACTGTTTGACTCATTTCAAAGAATATTTAGATGTTTTGGCTCAAAGGAGGTAACCAATAGCACTGACTGCACAGGATTCTGTGAGGAATAGAAGAGTTTTAGACAGTGTTGAAGTAAGTTTCAATAAATGGTAGTTATTTTTAGCCATGTGACATATAAAATGTCCCCCCAAATTTCATCCACATATAGTTAGTTAAGAAGAAAAGAAGCCAGAAAAAGAGAGGGTGGGTGAGTGGGGAGAAAGCAATGAGGAAAGGAACTTCACAAATGGCACTACAGTTAAGAAAAGACATTGCCAAATGCCTACCTCTCCAGTTGTAAAATAGTAGCAAGTTCTAAAATTACAAGTATTTTTTTCATCTGCTGAACATATTTTATTTATGTACAAGGGCCTTGAAACTGTTAGAATTCTGGGTTTATAAATTACTTCAAGTTTCACACCAAAACTTCCCCCATAAACTGAAGACAGTTGATGGGCCCAAGTAAACTGAAGGAAAAAAATGAAGACAAATAAAAAGGAGATCAGGTTCTCACCAGAGCAAAGAAAGGGCCTATTAACATGGATCCATGATAACTGTAAGAAGCCCTGGTGGCACAATGGTTAAGTGCTTGGCTGCTATACCAAAAGGTCAGTGGTTAGAACCCATCAGCCATTACACAGGGGAAAAGACCTAGCAATCTGCTCCCATAGAGATTACAGCCAAGAAAACCCTATGGGGCAGTTCTACTCTGTCATGTAGGGTCGCTATGAATTCAAATCCACCTGATGGCACACAACAACAACATGGTAACTGTCCCACTCACAGTAATGACATCCCAAGTGCACTGTCACTCACAGCTCTAGATGCCACAATTCCTTTTGGCTTCTGGGAGAGCACATAATGTGGAGCAATAGCAGAAACTATGTACAATATGGATCACCCTTTCATACTTGCTCTTCCCTTCATGTAAAACACAGTCCCACAAGAATTCCTAGTGGTATAACAATCTCTTCTGACAAGTTAAGCTCAGCCTTCCTGAAGTATCTCATTAATCCTCCCTGCAAGAACAACATGCATAATACGTGAAGAAATCTTCTGCTAAAAGTTTCACCAAACTTGAGAATGGCATAAAAAAAATAACAGGAGAGGAGACATTAAGTTGGAAGAGACCTTAGCAACATAGTCTCTTTCTCAATTGAAAATAGGATAAAACTAGTAAAAGATAATTTATAAAAAATGTCATTAGGCACCATATACCTATAAAGCTCTATGCTGATGCTGGGGAGAAAACATGAATAAATCAAACATTGTCTGGAGAATTCCAGTCCTAACTTAACCTCTGATCCACAATTCATGTCCTCATGATATATCTCCATTTCTCCAGCTAGAAAGTGTTTAAGTAGTGCTTAGATACTTATTATTGTCGTGATTTGTATTTTATTTACACTTTGTACAAATCTGATTTCTAGATTATGTTGTTGTTGTTTGTTGTTAAGTGCCTTAGAGTCGACTCCGACTTATAGCAACCCCATGTGATACAGCAGCACTGTCCCATAGGGTTTTCTCAGCTGTAATCTTTCCTGAAGCAGATTGCCAGGTCTTTCTCCTGTGGAGCCACTGAGTGGGTTCAAACTGCCAACCTTTTGGTTAGTAGCCAAGCACTTAACCATTTGCACTACCAGGGCCCCTTGGTAGTGCTTAATATGAAAATAAAAAAATATATAATTACTACTTGTCAAGCATCATTGTTCTCCTTTTAAGACTCTAAAGTTTCTTGAAGGTTCTTGTGGCAAAACTGAGAAAAGCCCGGGCCTTAGGGACAGAAAGATTTGGGTTCCTGTCCTAGCTCTACCACGTCACTATCTGCATGACCTTAACGTTGAGTCTCTATTTTCTCACCTTGCGAAATGGAGAGAATCTTTCGTAATACTGTAGTAGGGCTAGTGTCATGGATTGAATTATTGTCGTTGTTAGGTGCCGTCGAGTTGGTTCTGACTCATAGCAACCCTAGGTACAACAGAACAAAAACACTGCCCGGTCCTGTGCCATCCTCACAATCGTTGTTATGCTCGAACCCACTGTTGCAGCCACTGTGTGATGGAATAGTGTCCCCCCAAAATAAGTGTCAGCTTGGCTAGGCCATGATTCCCAGTATTATGTGGTTGTCTTCCATTTTGTGATCTGATGTAATTTTCCTATGTGTTGTAAATCCTGATCTCCGCCTGTGGTTAATGAGGCAAGATTAGGTTATGTTAAAGAGGATTAGGGTGGGATGCAATACCCTTACTCAGGTCACAGCCCTGATCCCTGGGGTGTGGCCTGCATCACCTTTTATTTCATAAGAGATAAAAGGAGAGAGAAGCAAGCAGAGAGATGGGGACCTCACACCACCAAGAAAGAAGAGCCAGGAGCAGAGCAAGTCCTTTGGACCCAGGTTCCCTGCACTGAAAAGCTTCTAGACCAGGGGAAGATCGATGACAAGGACCTTCCCCCAGAGCCGACAGGGAGAGAAAGCCTTCTCCTGGAGCTGGCGCACTGAATTCAGACTTCTAGCCTCCGAAACTGTGACAGAATAAATCTCTGTTTGTTAAAGCCATCTACTTGTGGTATTTCTGTTATAGCAGCACTAGATAACTAAGACAGCTGGTATACATATTATATAGATTATATCAAGATATAATCTGTATCTATGAATCAATCAACTGATAGGTACAGAATATTTGTGCCACAGATGTAATTGATATTATTTTTTAATCAACACCACTAATAATATCTTTACTGCTCAAATATTGAAAAGCATGGATAACACCATCTAACCACAAGACAATTGAGGACAAGATATGTGAAAATCAGTGGCAATCTGGGTACATGGCAGTAACATGAATGAGTCAAAGAGAGAAACAAAGAAAATTTAGTAAGGACAGGTCTCATACCAGTCATGGATGACCATCAGAGTGTACATGAACCAATGGTGAATGGGCATAAGGGTCCACCCTGCCTAGTCCCCTATCACAAAATCCTCATACTACTCATTCCTCCCAGTCCCCTGCCTCAGAGCCCCATGCTTGCCTGAAGCTTTGCTCTGTATTTGCACATTAAGCTGCCTCCTAGACACCTCTGAATAACCGTATTATAAATTTATAAGATCTGTATAAAAAAATCATATAAGCCATCAACTCTTCCTAGGACTATCTATAAATTTAATGTGATCCCAAAAAAAATATTGACTGGATTTTTCTTTTTTAACTATACAAGCCAATCTCAAGTTTATAGGTGACAATAAACAAGCAAGAATAGCCAGAAAAACTCTAAAAAGGAAATGCAATAGGGCAAGGGGTGGGGCTATTAGATATTAAAATATATTATCAAATATTAATATTAGCCCTATTAGATATTAAGGAGCCCTGGTGGTGCAGTGATTAAGCATTCAGTTAAGCAAAAGGTCAGCAGTTCAAAGCCACCAGCTGCTCCTTGGAAACACTATGGGACAATTTTACTCTGTCCTATAGGGTTGCTATGAGTTAGAATCGACTCAACGGCAATGGTTTTATTTTTTGGGGGCGATTAGATATTAAAATGTATTATTAAGCCACATTGTGTTACTGAAGCCTGAATAGAAAGCCCACCAGATCAGAAAAGAAAGTCTACATATACTCCAAATACAAACAGGAATTTTGTCTATGAAAAGGACTTCAGTGGAAGGCAGGTTATTTAAAAAATGACAGTGGGATGACCAAGTAACCTTACCTCACATCTTATAAACAAACATACAAGATAGCAACTTCCAGACTGATCAAAGATTTAAAATGTAAAAAATCAAAACTTTCAATAAATTTAGTGAGGTGGCTTTCATAAACTTGACAACACACAAAGAAGTCATTGAAGAAATAAAACAAAAATCTATGCTGAGAACTTCTCACCTATTAGATGAACACACATAATAACGACAAAAAAATCACACTAGTAGAGAAAGCATAGGAAAATACTCATCTGTGTTGCTGGTGGCAGTATAAATCTGGTACAGTTTTGTGGTTCTATGGGGAGAATTTGGCAACACCTATTAAAATTACAAATGTATATATATTCTTCAACCAGAGATTCCACCCCAGAGCACTCTTTTTTATTACACAAGTATGATATTCCGTACATACAAGAATAGTCAAAGCACCTTGTCTGTAAAAGAAAAGAACTGGAAAACACCTAAATGTTCATCCATAAAGAAATGGTAAAATACATTAGGGTACATCTGTACAATGAAATACTATATAGCTATTACAAGAGAATGAGGCCCTTTTCTTTGTATTGATTTGGAAAGATCTCTAAGGTATATGGTTGAGTTTAAGGCACAGAGCAGTATGTGCATCTGTTTTGTAAAAAAAAAAATCAGGAAATATATGTCATTGCCTGTTTATGCATAAATTGTCTAGAAGGATGCATAAGATACTGGTAACATTAGTTGCCTCTGGACAGAGAAACTTGGATTGGGGTTAATGCAGGGAGAAGGACTTACATTTTACTGTATACCCCTTTCTCCCATGTGTGTGTATTATCTATTTAAAAATAAGTAAAAAAAAAAAAAAAAATTTAACTATTAAAAAAAAAGTATAGACTGTCCTTAGAAAAAAGATGTTATAGTAGAACCTAGAGAAGCAGCAATAAATTTTGTCCATAACCTATTACCCTCCCCTCAGCTACTCTACAGGGCCACTCCTAAATGTAGTCTCTGTGCCTGGCCTGGCCAAGAAAGGCCCCAAAAGCTCTGCAGCACCTGCCTTGTTTCCTCATGAATAAGAACCCATCTTCTTTATGCATTTCTTCGGAAATACTGATCAAAAAGAGATGGCTAGGTTTTCACAAAATTTACATGTTGTCCTTTGTATCACAGCTGAAACTGAAGAACTGGTCTAGAAACCAAAACTAAACAACTGGATAGAGATTCTTAACAGATGTTGGAAAGTCCTATACATACTACTTCATTTTTTCCCTTGGTAATAGGGTTGCTAATAGAAGAAAGATAAAAACAAAAAGATGAGAGTATCTTCTGCAACTAACAACCTTTAGTATTCTCCACTCACACCCCAAATATTCTTTACTGGATACAAATTCATGCATAGTGAAAGCTTTACCCAAAAGGAACAAGTCCACACCATGCAGAACAATCCCAAGATGAAGTCTCACAAAATCCTGACTGGCTACCAAGACCAAGTGGTGTTTTTATTATTTCTAGAGTTAGTAGCTGCATCATGCAAGCTGGGAAACAGTGATTAAGAAATAGTGTCACTTGTAGGCTGTGAAAAACCTCAAAGGCCAGAAAGCAGATTCTTTGAAGCTAGACTCAGGGAAGCCCTGATTAAATGTAAACTTTTCAGGGGAAAAAAGGCTAACATTTCAAAATCTTAAGGCAATCTTCCTAATCTCATCCCAATTACTTGATTGCTTAGAGCCAAAAATGGTAAAATTATGAAGACTCCTATATGGGCAAGTTTTACTCTGTTTCATGGACAATAGGCTATGCCTCAAACTCTAACCCACATGCAACTGTGGGCCAATGGCTATAAGCAACACACTGGTCAAAGGATGCAGCTGCATCACTTGAGAGGTCAGTTTCCACTACTAAAACATAAAGTCTGTGCCTACCAATGCTGATCTGAAGCTACCATTTCCTCATAAGGGGGAAGACCATTTTCATTTACTCCAAAAGCAATTTGGACATTTATTCCCACCAGCACAACCTATATATACACTGACAAAAAAATCTCATGAACACGGCTGGATGTGAAATGTTTTCTTCCCTCTTGTGAATCCTTATACCAAATGATTAAAATCTGACTGTAAACTTTGCACACAAGAGGGAAAATGTTTTTTTTTTTTTTTTTTTTTTTTTTAAATTAAGAATCGCTGGATTGTGACAGACCTTCTGCTAAACAATTTACTGTTGGAAATTTAACTAATCTTGAAACTCAAGGTTGAGTGCTGGGTAATAAAGACATGCAACCAAGTCACTAGCCTCATCAAGCTGGACACAAGGCATGCCTTGGTTACAGAAAGCACACAATTAGTAGTCATAGATTTCCATGCCAACAAACCAATGATTAACAAGGATGATTAGAGTTTGAATGGAACCAAGGCACGAGCTTTCTGCCTTTTTGATGCTGACTCAAAAGCCTCAAGCACACGCATTTCCCCAGCAATGGCTGGTTCATACCAATGGACTTCCGTTGCTTGGATCGCTCTCGTTCCTGGATTGTAGACTTTGGCAGAAGTGGAGTAAGTCCCCGGGACTTGGTGGGTCTCATGTAGCCTTTCATTGGTTCTGCCATTCTGCTTTTATTTTCTTTCTTCCCTTCTCCCAGTGCCACAGGTTCAGATATTTCTGTTCTTTTCAGAGGTGCCTCCGAGATCTTATCTTTGGGTTCTGGGAGTTGAAGATCCTTGGGAGCAGTCACTACTAACTCATCTACCATTCCAGAAGGGGTAGCTTCAACTTTACCACATAAGAAATTTGACTGGAGGTCTCGTGTTACCAAGGAAGCATATTCCAATTCTGTGATTTTACAAGCCAGACTCATTTCCTTCAATTCATCCTTTTTACTTTTTGCAGCCAAAAGAGTTACATCCACCCCCTTATTCAAACTATCTGAGTCCTTGGAATCTCTACATTCAGCATTTTGGTCCTCACAGGAACTGGGCTTTTGTGCTTTGTCTCCCAGTAAACCAGGAATCTGAGCTGGAGCAGACCCTTCCTCGGTCTCTTTTTCTTTTTTCACTGGACATGCTGGAAAACTACCCCTATCTGCACATGCTTCTAGGACTCTGACTTCTCCTGGTAGGCTATGGTCTTCTGGTGCTCTAGGAAGAACGTGGCCTTTTGCAGGCTCTGTGGTTTTCTCTATTAAATGCTCAGATGTACCACTGTGCACTGACTCAGATTTTCCTACCACATGCCCTCCATTTATTCCTTCTTCATTTTTCATAGGATAAGCAAGCTCACCTTTATTCTTAGAATAGTGATTCCCATGGCTGCCAACTGTTTCTATGGCTGTTGGGAAAATTAGGGCAACTCCTGTGTTTGTAGAAGGCGTAACAGTAGAGGGAGCCTTGGGTCTTTCTTGACCTGGGACTCCATCTTTGCTGCAGTCATCTACTACCACTAATTTGGAAATCTGGGCTGGGGCTGCTTCTTGCCCACTTTCTGCCAAAGTATCTGGAAAGAAATCACCTTCCTTAACTACTTGAGGAGTAGAAATGGGCAGTTTTTCATAGGCTGCTGATTCCATAGCCTCTAGAGGGGCTGACTTATTCATCAACCCTGGTGGTATTCTGGGGCAGGTAAATGTAATATTTCTATTTTCGTCCACATAGCCCAGTCCTTCAATTCTGTGGTCCTCTGTGGTTCCCATGGGAACATGTATTTTTGCTGCATCTATCTTATTCTCCAGAATGTGCTTCTTGGGAAAATTATTTTTAACCTTTTTACTTTTTCCATCATCACTCCTTTTATTTGGTTTGTCAGCCACTGCAGTCTGTTCCTTAGCTGCATCTGTCTTACTCTCCTCAGACAATACTAAAGGAATAAATTCTACCCCCTGGATTTGGTCTTGGCAGCTCACATCTGTCACCATGGCTGCTGATTGAGTAACAGCACAATCCTTGACTGTGCTTGTTTTGTTCTCTGACAAAGCCCCAAGCTCAAAAGAACTAGCCTCAACATTTCTACCCTTTCTGTCAACTAATTCCACTGTGGGTGTACTGGATGTATCAGAGAACAAAGGACCACGCATTTTGGGGAAACTGAGTCCTAACTCCTTGTTTTTATGGGGATTACTACCAGCAGCTCCATCATTACCTTCAAAAGGTGGACGGAGGATTTCTGCCTTGCTCTCCATTCTAGCAGGCTGTATGGAATAACTGTTTTTAAACTTTTTGTTTTTGCCTTCGTTGCCTCTTTTTTTAGGCTTTTCAGAAATCCGGGGAGCTGCCTCAGAATCCATCCAAGGACACTTTCCTTCCTTGCTCTGGTTACTGACACCCGTATCTATGGCCACGGCTCCTCTTTCTGTGCTACCACCAGAAATTTTAGTTATGCCCGACTGATTTCCCAAAGGAATCAATGGCACCATAGGGTCAGTCTTCTCCTTAGGTTCCCCCATCACCCCTGCCTCAATGAGATCAGAAATGGTCCCTGGTTGCTTTGAAGAATCTAGCCCCAGCTCCTCATTTTTACCCCCTGCAGCCATTTGTTCTGTTTTTAGGGCTGGCTCACTTGGCACAAGATCAGCCATGCTGTACTTCTGGCTGTCTATAGGACATGACAGTTCAGATCTTGCTCTCACTTTCCCAGAATTTGCTCTCACCTTCCCAGAACTTCCCCTTCCCTTCCTGCTCTTGCCATCACCTGCTATTCTCTTAAATGGTTCATTCCCCAGCTCAGGGACCTGATCTAACACCTTGCCCTGCAGCTGCTCAGAAACAAAGACACTGATCTCTTGCTTTTGCTTGGGAAACGCTTCCTTTTTTAGTTCTTTAACTTCTTCAGCTCCTTCAGAAAACTCTTTCTGTTTGATATTCTGCAGTTTAGTCATTTTACTTTCATCATCCCCTTCTTGCAGAATACTTTCTAATGGATTACTTGCTGTCAAAGTAGGTATCAAATTAGGCAGTTCTTTTGCTGTTGTGGGTCTTGACATGCTACCTTTAACCTCTTGGTTCAAAACAGGAGAGTGACCCTCTTTGGGTCTGATCTCCAAAGGAGTTTCTAGATGGTGTGCAGAAATTTCTGAAAGGGGTCCTTTCAGATTGAAAGGGTTTATTTCCTGGCTTTTAGGTACAGGAGTCTTCAGCTGGGGTACAGGCTGTGGTCTGCATTCATCTTGCTGCAGCAATTTCGTGTCTTGGCTCAGTGGTACTGACTTGTTGCCTTTGACCTCTGACTCTACCCTCAGTCTGGGCTGAGAATTTAGTTCACTTTTCGAGGGTTCTTCTGAAGGACACAAAGGAACTTTGAGACTCTCTGAGACAAAGTTCTCAGCTATCAGTTTGGCTGCTCTGGAGTCAACTACACATTCCTTTTTCAAGTTTTCTTTGGATACAGGTCCATATTCTGTGCCCATGGTGGTAGACTGGCTGGGGAGAACACCTGATTTTTGTGGGTCAGCTGCAAAGGAATGACTTTTAGGCTCATCTGCACTGTCATCATGCCAAAGTCCCCCTGCCCGAGGTTGCGAATATCTCTTTTGCTTTGGTTTCTTCTTTTTTTTCTTCATCAGCATCGGTGTGCTTTCCACATCCCAGGTCTCCCTGCCAACATCCCTCTGTGGTTCAAGGAAGTCAACATGAATAGTTTTCCTCTGGTTCCCAGGCTCTCCACAGGAAGACGAACCAGAGACCCAACCCAACTCAGACAAAGAGCAGGGGCCCAGCCAGGGATCAAGAGTCTTCCGTGGAGGATAGCCTCCCAGCAGTTCAGGAGGGACCCTGGCAGGCTTGGGCCGGACTGACCTGCGGTCACTGGGTCTGCAAACTTGTTTGGCTTGTGTGGTAGGGGTACCTGCAATACATGAAGCTGGCTAAAATTCCAAACAAAAACTCCTTGTTATTGTTTCTTAAAAAAAAAAAAAAAATCAATTTAGTGACTCATTTAAATAGTCTATTTTCACCACCCCACATATTAATTTGTTTAGAAAAAGTTTTCCTCCCTCAACTAAACATTTTTCACCCTTAACTGGGATTAGCAAATATTTAATATAGATCATCTCAGATAAAGATTTTTCACAAACATGTTTACAAAATGTTCAAAACTTGAGGAATGAAATTCAAACTGAAGTCTTCTCATCTCTCTATATAAGCACTTACTGCCTATAAATCTTATCTGATGTTTATATTTATCATTATTTTTAATAGGTACACAAGTCCCAATTCTGCAACAAGATGGTAAGCCTCTATAGGCTATCTTCCAAGTCTTTATATTCCAGTAGACCTCAGTGCTTAAAAGAAAGCAACATGCCTTGTCTCTTTTTGGTGACATTTATTAATTGATTGAATAAAATATACATGATTTTCGACAGGATTTACAATTCTGAGAGTCTGTCACCAACATTATATTAGATACCTGTGAACTAACGAGATAAATTCTGGGAAGTAGACCAGAAGGCCAGACTTACTGTACTACACACACACATGCACGCACACACACACACAAAAAATACTTAAGTAGTATTTTGGTCAATGAAAAATTCTCATCATTCCAGATTCAGAGCATCCTACTTTGAAAGACAAATGTTTTACATTTCAAGTTCTGTTCCTAAATGCACTTTCAAGAAAAGAAAAGGAAATACACTTAAGGTCATGCAGGTTAGCTAATGAATTACAATAATTAGGATGAACACCCCTGGGAAAGACTTTAGGAAGTCATCTGGTCCCAACCTCCTCCCCACAGGCAAGTCCATGGATCTAAGATCTAAGATCCCAGGTAGTGTCCCATTAAGAGCAGCCTATGACAGCTCTTGTCAACTCTGAGCTAGGGAACTGATTTCAAAGAACATTAAAATATTTAAATAGTACCTTTTGTTGTTGTCCTTACCCCTCCAAACTCCTCACCTCTATCGCAGGTCAATTACTGTTTCTCTTAAACACTTGCTACTAGGCCATAGCACCTTACAGCATTTATAACACTTATTTGGCAATTAATCAGCAGCAACTTGGTACCATCTCTTAAACTATTTTATTCCATTTTTTATGTAAATCTTTGGTTTCAGAGTTCATGCCTTGGCACTTCTCTTTTCATACAGACTATAATAACCCAAGGGCAAGGACCAGGGCTTAAATATCTACGTGCCTTAGTGTGGTACATTTTGTACACAGTAAACACTCAATAAATTTTTATTACTGTATTGAGGGTCACTAAAACAACATTTAAAAAAATAAACATTTATTTATCTCCTATTAGATAGTAGATAATGTGTGAAGCACTAGGTATTGTAAGTGAAGTAAGTCATGGCCCCTGCCCTCAAGGAGTTCACATTCTAATCAGACACAGAAAAGTAAACAAAGAATCATAATGTTGATAATCATATGCACGTGCTTCTGGCTTACCATAAAAAACATGTAATCTTAAAGTTCATAGAATAATAGAACTTTAGGTTGGAAAGTACCTTAGCACAGTGCTTCTCAAGCTTTAATATATACAAGAATTATCTGGTGATCTTGTTAAGATGTAGTTTATGATTCAGAATCTGAGATGGAGCCCAAAATTCTGCATTTCTAAGACGCTCTCAGGAATGAATATCCAGATGTTGTTGGGCCATGGAACACACTATAATTAGCAAGAATTCAGAGAACACTTTGACCAATTTATTCATCTCATAACTGAGTAAACCAATACGACACAGGACAGAATAGCAAACAGCTAAACTGGATAAAAATTCAGGTGTCCTGAGTTGATCTAGTGGTAATTTTTAAACATGCAATAAGTGGACTTATCTAAGAGAACTGACTTCATAATAATACTGCCGATTACCACCACACAGAGACAATGTCTACTACCACCACCCATTGCTTCCGGTTTAAGTTGTTTTTAAGTCCATTCTGTTTTCCTGACTTACCTGAGGTCTCTGAAGACAGTTCATTAAGTTGACTACTGATTTGTTTCTTTTGCTCTAGTTTCTCTGATGCAGAATTCTCATCTGTTGGCAAGTTGTACTTCTGGCCCATGGCTGTGACAGGTTCTAAAAGTAACAGTAAAAAACCACATTTCAGAAAAGAACTATTTCTGAAACTATTTCTCCACCTGCCAGAAATTGGAGACAGGAATAATGTGTGAAGAATTCTGCTATAATGGGCAGCAGAGAAATGGAGTGGTAGCTGGGAAGTGGAGTTGGGAGGGTTTTTTGCTTTGTTTTAAAGATGGGAAAAATAACAGCTGCTTGTATGTTGGTGGGAATGATTCAATGACAAGGAAAAACTGGTAAGAGGCCAGAAAGGTAACAGTTAAGGCAATACATCCGAGTAGGCAAGAGGAGACGGACACTAGTACAAAACTGCCTTAATTAGGAACAGGGACAATTCACTTATAGTAACAGGAGAGAAGGCAGAGTTTGTGGGTACAGATACAAGTAATTGGGTAGATGAGGCAGTGAGAGTTTGTGGATGTTTTCCTCTACTGCTTCAATTATCTGTAAGAGAAATAAGATCAGCAGAGAAGAAAGAAAGAGAAGGTGTTAGAGGTTGGAGAGGACTGAGGTGACAAAGAGCTAAGAGAGTGGGAATGTGAATAGACTTCTAAAGTACAGTGTGTGACTACCTTTATTTACCTGGAACGATAACTGTTCATTATTCTTCTGTAGACTACACTATTGTAGACAGAAATACTGAGAGCAAGCATAAAACCATACCTGGTGAAATCACAGACGCAGGCGCAAGTGACTGCCCCTCATCCTGGAGAGATTCTAACTGGGAATCGTCACTTATTCCTTCCTGTGTCCGTGCAATCTCCACATCCTGAACTGGAGCTGGTGTCATCTCTGCTTTTGAAGGTGGTGCAACATCCTTGGTTGGAGTCAAGTTGTTGGCCTTGGTCACGTCTGTTGCAGAGGGCAGAGCCACATCCTTAGGCACGGCTACCTCTGTTTTTGGAGGCAGATGCATGCCCATGACCAGAGCTACCTCTTCTGGGAGCGGAGGCACATCCTTGACTGGGGCCACCTCTGTTTCTGAGGATGGAGCCAAGTCCCTGACTGGGGCCACCTCTGTTTCTGGAAATGGAGCCAAGTCCTTGACTGAGGCCACCTCTGTTTCTGAGGATGGAGCCACATCCTTGACTGGGGCCACCTCTGCTTCTGAGGATGGAGCCACATCCTTGACTGGGGCCACCTCTGTTTCTGGAGGCAGAGCCATACCCTTGGCTGGGGTCATCTCTGTTCCTGGGGATGCAGCCACATCCTTGACTGGAGCTACCACTGTTTCTGCGGATGGAGTCAAAACTTTGAGTGGGGCCACCTCTGCTTTTGGAGGTGGAGCCGTATCCTTGACCAAGGTCACCTCTGCTTCTGGGGGTGGAGCCACATCCTTGGTTAGGACTACCTTGGTTTCTGCAGGCAGTGTCACAGCGCTGGCAAGAGCCACCTCTGTCCCTGGGTACAGGGACAACTCCTTGGCCAGGGATATTTCTGCGGATGTTACATTGTCCTTAACCATTGCCACCTCTATTTCTGAGAGTGACACCATACCCTCAGCTGAGGCCAAATCCATTTTAATAGGCAGTGCTGCCTCTGTTTCCTTTAACAGCGTCAAATTCTTGCCCAGGGTTACCTCTGTCTCTGTGGATAGTACCGTGTCCTTGTCCAAAGATACATTTGTTTCTGTGGGCAAGACAACATCCTTCCCTGGGACCACCTCTGTTTCTTTAGGTAGTACCATGTCCTTGACTAGAGTCAAATCTGATTCAATGAAAGGTTCCATGTCCTTGGCCAGTGCCACATCTGATTTGGCGGAGGGTTCCATGTCTTTAGCCAATGCCATCTCTGTTTCTGTAGCTGGCCCCACGTCCTTGGGAGGGGCTATCTCTGTTTCTCTAGGTGGCAGTATTTCTAATACTTCTGTGGGTGTCCTCTCTTTTGCTGATGCTATTTCTACCTCCTTGGCTGGCTCTAAGGAAAATAAGTTAGAAATTTAGGACCCATCATTGTCTACTGAAAACTCTGCATTCAAAACTTACTTTCTTAAGCAGAAGAGTATCTTGCTTTTGTGACCATAACACCCTAAACATAACTAAGAAGCTGCCCAATTAATGAATTTCTGCCTACTGTTTGATAGTCCCAATACTCAGAAGAATAGGATACTGGGAGGATATGTAGTGCAGGGAAGAAAAGCAAAGGACAAAGAAAACATAGGCTTTAAAAAAATAAAACAGAACAAAAAAGCAGTACACGATCAGCATTAGAAAGCGAACCTTGTGAGGCAGCTGCTCAGTAATCCTTATTAAAAAAAGAAGTGCAAAGTTTTAAATCTGCATTGAATTAAGAAGGGATTTATTTTGCCCATTGACCCCAAGTGGTGTAATTCAGCTATAATTCCTCCAGCTGTGATATCAGTAATGTTGTTGTTAGCTGCTGTTAAGTCAATTCCAACTCATGGCTACCCCATGTGTTATAGAGCACAACTTCTCCATAGAGGTTTCTTGGCTATAATCTTAATGGAAACAGTTCACCAGGCCTTTCTTCTGCAGCATCACTGGGTGTGTTCTAACTGCCACCATTTAGGTTCGCAGTTGAGCGCAAACTGTTTGCGCCACCTAGGGACTTATCAGTCATAAAAGCTTAAAAATATTTGTGATAATTCTAAAATTTTTATCTTTATGTGGTGTAAACTGCTAAAGAAAATATGTCTGGTTGATTTACACAGATTATCGATACTGTAACCATTAACAGATAAAGGAGGGTTCTAATCATTTACCTTCTGTGGGCTGCAGAGGTTGTTTAATAGACTCTGGGGAAATGAAGGATGCCGAGTGTGGGGAATCTGGGACTTCCATCAACCACCCCTGGTGTACATCACCAGTTGCTGAAGCAAATGTGTCACAGTGAGGCATACCTAATATTGAAACATAATCAAAGACATTTTTGAAACTTGGTCAACACTGAGGAAAAAAGGCATTTGATATTTAGAATCAGCTATATATAAAGCCATGAAAACATAGACTTAAGGATTAATGAAAAACAAAGCAAGAAAGTTTTAAAGGAAAAACTACTGAAATTCTTCAGGTTTTGGCTAATTGTTAATAGGAGGTATAGTATCACTATACCCTTGTAGCACCATTAATCAACATTTATGGCAACATTTAATGGCTGCCTTCTATAGCACATTACAAAGATTTAAAATATCAAAGATTGACCTCTAGCTCCAATATCACAATCTACATAATATAGTGTACAGCAAGGAACTGTGTGAGCCTTAATTTCTTCATCTGTAAAATATTAACACCTCCCTCTCCAACATTAGAAGACAATTTTGTGAAAATTCTTCATATATTATTAAGAACTAGACAAGTATAAAAGTATTATCTTTATGATGTGCTGGGCCAGATAGAATAGGGGATTTAAAAGCATATGATTCCTGCCAGTGAGCTGAAAGAATAGGAGTCAAAGCTAAAACCAATATATCAGGAGATTAGGCAGATAGCAACAGTCCACCCATTCAACATCCTTCCCCCCCACCCCAAGAGATCTTCAGTCCAAAGAAAAACATAATCACAACATCATTAGTCAGGATCTAATGATTATAATTACATAATTAGATAAATTAGATAATATAAATTATCAGCATTGTTTGAAGTGGGATTTGATGACAGGTACCCTGACCACCTTCATGATAAAGGTTAGCATAAAGCCAGAAGTGAGGACACTAGTATTGATAACTAAGATCTGTTTAATATATATATAGTGTCAGGCACTATGCTAAGTCCTTTTACATAATTTTATTTAATCACTGCCACAATCTTTCAGGTAGGAACTAGTACTGGCCTCCCTTTATAGATAAAGAAACCAAAGTTTAGGAAAAGTTAATAATTTGCCCAAGGCCATAAGATAGTAAAACGTGAAGATAAAATTTGGCCCTAGACTATAGAACTCTATGTCCTCTGACTTAGAATGAATAAGGAAGACTGAAGAAGAATTAATGCTTTTGAATTACGGTGTTGGCGAAGAATACTGAATATACCACAGCTTGCCAGAAGAACGAACAAATCTGTCTTGGAAGAAGTACAGCCAGAATACCCCTTAGAAGTGAGGATGGCGAGGCTTCATCTCATATACTTTGGACATGTTGTCAGGAGGGTCCAGTCCCTGGAGAAGGACATCATACTTGGTAAAGCAGAGGGTCAGCGAAGAAAGGAAGACCCTCAACAAGATGGACTGACACAGTGGCTGCAACAATGGGCTCAAACATAGCAATGACTATTGACGATGGCATAGGACCAGGCAGTGTTTTGTTCCGTTGTACATAGGGTCGCTATGAGTGGGAACAACAACAAGAAGTCATTTGAGGAAGAAGTGAGTACTCCCTGAGCTGCCTAACTGTAAATTCTCTTCTTTGACTAGAGGGAGTCTTGTCACAGACAGAACCCCTGCATATGATTTTGCTTAGTGTTTAAGTTCAAAGATGGTAGGTGAAGGGCCATATTGATCATTTGGAGTTAAGGAATAAATCCAGTTGGAGAAACCATACCATATATGTCTTTCAAAGGATCATTTTGCCCTGTAAATGTTGAGGCATTGGTTGTTCCACTGGGGATGAACAGAAAATCTTCCAGGCCATCATCTTGGTGCATCTTAAAGGAATCTGGAATAAAGAAATAATTCAAAACTCATTCTCAGTGAATACAACTAAAAGATTAACATTTCTTATTATTCTATGAGGAATATTGATAATATGTGAATGCATGTGGTAGGGAAATCAACAAATATTCACTTTTCATTTGTTATGCATTAATAATATATAATCCTTTACTCACTAATATTTGATTATTTAAATCAGACAGTCAACAAATATATAAATCTAAAAGGACAACTAGTATTCAATTCTATGACATACTAAGAGGTGAATGTACAGCTACAACTAAACTTCCGATATATATTGACATAGTAGACATTCATTTTTGGTTATTTAATAAAATAAATAACAACTAGAGTCAGAAGAGGTTTAAAAAAAAAAAGGAATTTTTCACCTCATGTGGACATTATGAAGAAAATTGCCTTTCAAAAGCTCTCTGAATGAGACAAGATGAACAACTGGCACTCTGAAAGGAGGAATAAACTCTAAATCCAGGAGCTGGAATAAGTAACCACATTTAAAACATCAGGTAAACCCTCTGTGCTGTTTTATGTGAAAAGAAGCTAGACTCCTCAGGCTAAGGAAGAATTCTCTCTCTAAGGAGACACTCTCAAAATTTAGCATATATCTTAATTACCCTGAAGGCTTGTTAAAACACAGATTGCTAGGCCCTGAGAATTTGCATTTCTAACCAGTTCCTCAGTGAGGCCATGCTGCTGGTTTAAGAACCACTCCCTTAACAGGTACTTCAACTGTCAGAAGTGGATGCATAAAAAAAAAGTCCAGGCCTGAAAGTTCATTCCTGTGGCACTGAGCAAACGAAAACCAAACCTGTTGCTGTCAAGTGGATTTTGACTCATAGTGTGACCCGAATACTCCCCAGCATGTTTTCTCCTTTTCAGAATGGGCAACTGAGGGCTTGACATAACTAACGCCATAATGAACCTGTAAGTAAGCTTTTTTTCTCTTTTCTTTGCCTTCTCCTTTTTCCCATACCTTCCTTAATGGCTCTGTTTTGTGCGTACCTTTGTTAATGACTCTGTTTTATGACTTAGGACCCCCCACAGGAAGATTAGAGTCCAGATGTCAGAGACCTATATCTTTAGCCTGATAAGGAAATGTCCAGTTCGCTATCTCTTTAGTATGATAAACAGTCTCTTCTAATTATCTTGGAGTGAATAACACCACTTCTAACTTTTGTAAAAATCATATATAAGCTCTGACGTAAAAATGTCTTTTGGGACTCCCCAAGAACAGTCTGTGTTGCTGTAGGATCCTCAGTGGTGTACACTTTTCTAAGTTAAAACTTTCTTTCTCTTTCTGAGTTGGAGTGTGTTTCATTGGCTCGATTGCTCCAGGGCACGGATCCTATTCTGGTAACAAAGTTTTGGGGCCCGATGTGGGGCTCGAATTACTCAGGCCCTGGTTCCATCTCCCTACGGACCGAGCCCTGGGAAGGACCTGGGAAGAGAAAAGGTGCATCCCTCCTCAAATTGTGGAGGCCTCTCAACTTGTGGTGGCCCAGAGATCTGGGGACGGGGAAGGACTCCACAGCAGCGAGCTCTGGACAGAAGGAGAAAGTTTCCATTGGCCATGGGAGGTAACTGGGCATCGGGTGGTAAATCCTCTGTAAAAGCTGCAGGGGTGTCGGTTCTCACAGACTCCCTCCACGAACGGGTAACTAGGTCCCGTGAGGTTGGACAAGAGACTGGTAAGTTTCCCCAGTTGCAAGTGGGTACCCAGGAAAATAAGGTTCCAAGAGTCCATCAGGAACTGGACTTATTTGGGAAGGGATCCCCTAACTAAGAGACATCTTAAAGGTTTATGTAATCAGGTGTGGCCTCAATACCAGCTCCCAGATGGGGTTAAGTGAACTTTAAAATGGTTTTACAGATTTTGGTACCATTATGAAGCTTGATCTGTTTTGTACTTGAATTAACAAATGAGATAGTATGTAGAATGTTTTATGACTTTATGGCATGAAAAAAGGACAAAGCGTCTGTTTTAGCCCCTCTTGTGCAGGTGAATGATGATGACGGGGTAGGAGACGAAGAACCGGAGGATGTTCTTCTTCATTCCCCCACCTCAGAAAAACCCCCTCGACACTTGTTCGTGACCCCTCCCAGAAGATGGGGACAGGAAGGTGTTAAAGGGAGGTGGAGGATGTGGGACAGATATGGTCTTCCTACCCCATACTAGGAGTGGAGTATAATTCAGCCCAGTTCCCCCCGGGAGAGCTTTACTCACTCTGGGAGGTGCCAGTACCCGCTGCAGAAAGGCCCACTTCAGATGATGTGGGTCCATAAACCATTCCCAGCATCCAATTTGTACAACTGGAAGCAAAACTTTGCGGAGTATCAGCCGACCCACATGCCATGACTGAACGCATTTAAAATCTTTACCAACAGAGATCAGGTAAAAGACACCGAGAGAAAAAAAAGAAAAAGACCAGGACATGAAAAAACAGGCTGCTGCTCTAGGATTGTCTGGAGGAAGGCGACGAGACCAAGGTAAGGACGGGCCCTGACTAAAGAAAAACCAATGTGCATTTTGCAGAGAGGAGAGATACTGGAAAAATGAGCACCCCAAAAGAAAGAACGGAAGAGGGCCAGGCAAGATTGAAAGTGGGGAGAAGCTTTTTCAAGGAATTATGAAAGAGCAGGAGGAGGACTCTGAAGGATGAAGACATGGGGAGACAACTTTTGATTTACCTCCTACCGACCCCTGGTAAAAGTTATGGTGAGAGAACAACCGGTAGACATTTTGGCTGATACTGGAGAAGCCTTCTTGGTACTCACCCAGAAGCCTAAAGGGACTGCCTCGACCAGCAGTACTCAAGTTGTCGGGGTGAGTGGAAAAAGGCAACTCGATACTTTTTACAGACAATGGACTGTGAAACAGGGGAACTCAAACTATCCCACCAGTTTCTATACATGTCCAAATGCCTGGTCCCTCTTTTTAGGGCAAGATTTCCAAAGTAAAGAGCGTGCTGAAATCTCTTTTGATAAAAAGGCCTGTCTCTAACAGTACTGCCAGGAAACGCTTGGAAAGTGCAAGCAGCTCTCTTAACCTTCACCCAACCAGTGCTATCCCTTGCGTCCGTCTCACCCACGGTTCAAAGAGTGGTTGATGCCGTGGCACCGTGGGTCTGGGCCAGTGGCCGGCCAGGATGAGCGCAGCCTGTCCTCCCTGTGGTCATGGAGCTGTTACCCAATGTCATGGCCTCCTCGGATTAAACAATATCAACTGAGAGTTGAGGCTTGTTTGGGACTGCAGGGACTAATCACTCGAAACCTGAAGTGGGGACTGTTGCGAGAGTGCCATCCCCATTCAACACTCCTGCTCTGCCAGTAAAGAAGACGTCGACCAGTGAGTACCATTTGGCAGATGTTAACAAAGTTGTGAGGACCCTACACTCAGTAGTCCTGAATCCACACACCCTACTATCGGCTCTCCCACCTTCCTGTGCTCATTATACTTTTTTGGATTTAAAAGATGCTTTTGTGTCCCGCTGGCTGCTGAGATGACAGCCAGCTGATCTTTGCTTCCAAATGGGAAAGTGACAAAAGAAAGAAAACAGCTCTGCTGGACTGTGCTACCCCAACGGTTTAAGAACCCCCTCACTATTTTTGGAACAGTGCTGACCCAGGATCTAGAGCGTCTGCCTTCCCTCAACTGAGGAGTGGTCTTTCAGTATGTGCACAGACCTCCTGATAGGAAGCGAGCCTGAGGAAGACTCCGTCACAAATACTGTGACTGTCTTAAATTTTCTGGCCGAAGCTGGATAGTTACAAGCTGACCTCACGGAGGTTTAAAATGCCTAGGTTTCTTCATAGAAACCATCTGCAGCCTAGCCTATCAGGCTACTCAGGGTGTAGAGAGAGATCCTTTCAAATGGACTCCTGAGTGTCAACAAGCCTTTTGTGATTCAAAGTCCCAGATGATGAAAGCCCCAGCCCTAGGGCTGCCAGATTATCAAAAGCCCTTCCAATTGTATATAGATAAGAAAAGAAGAGGAGTGAGTGGCCATTGGTATATTAACCCAGTTGTTGGGACCGTGGAGACGCTGTTGCCTACTTCTCTAAAAAATCTGGACACTTTCTCAAAAGACTGGCCAGCCTGCCTCTGAGTGGCCTGCCTCAGAGCAGTTGCCGCAGCTAGCATTATCATAAAGGATGCTAACAAATTTACTTTGGGACATAATACTGTCGCGTTTGTCCCTCACGAAGTGACTGTAGTATTGGAACAAAAAAGACATTATCCAGAGATTTATGGGCCCAAGATCTCTGACCTTCAAGGAATAGGACCGTTTTGAGGTGAAATACGGCAAACCGACTTTTGTAAAGTGTTCAAAACTAAACATCGGATGAGATATTTACTGGTGTGTGTAGATTCTTTTTCAGGATGGGCAGAGGCTTTTCCCTGCTGGACTGAGATGGCAAGAGAGCAGTACAACAGGTTTCAACTGTCTTAAGAATAAAGTGGAAACTCCACACAACATGGAGACCCCAATCTAGTGGAAAGGTTGAAAGAATGAATCAGACCATAGAATGTCATCTTACTAAATTGTGCCAAGAGACAAGGCTACCCTGGACAGAAGTCCTGACACTGGCCCTCCTCTGAGTCCATACTGCACCTCAGGGAAAACTTAAAATCAGTCCTTTTTGAAATACTTTATGAGAGACCATACCGTCTCAACCAACTCTCCCCGCAGTCCTCCACCCAGCCCTCTGAGGTAATAATGTCTAAATGTTTGCTTTCTCTAACCAAAATTCTTTCCCAGTTGCATCTGGCGGTGTGGATCCAGCAGAAGTTCCCTCTTGAGACAGCCGCGCACGCTTTCCAGCCCAGCGACCAGGTGCTAATTCGAAAGTGGAAGGACCTCCCATTACGGCCTAAGTGGACTGGACCCTTCACTGTGCTCTCAGCACTCACACAGCTGTGAAGCTCGGAGTCAAACTGTGGAGCCATCATTCCTACATCAAGCCCTGCCCGGACTACAGTGACAAGAAGGAGTGGAAAGCCCAATCCATCAACAGCCTGAAGTTAAGACTTTCTAGGGTTAAGAAGTAAAAATGTTTTTAATGCTAGCTTGGATGTGATTACCATTAGGTTCAAGAGAGACTTCTGCTTGGGGAATCCTTGTCCCCGAGATAAATGCTCCCCCCAACCCCTTGTTAAAAGATGAAAATTTTTAGATCTATATTGCTAGAGGAGTGTTAAACATTACTGATTTCTGTCTGGATAGGAGTTGCATGCCAATTCGGCCCTCAAGTCCTGCCTCATCCGTATTTGTACTCCCCTAGAGGCAGTGAGAAATTTCACTATTTTTAAACACACAAAGAAAGAGTTACAATATTCTGATATTTATAGTTGAGGGCCTGTTATAAAGGTTCATGAAGGATTTGATTTTTCTTGGCTGACTTCTTGGCTGCCAGATTTTACCTGGCTAAAAATCTTATTCATTTCACTGGTTTGGTTGTTGTAGGCCTGGTAATCTGTTGCTGTCTCCAACTTATGCCTATAACGTAAGATGGCATTCTCTGTCCTGAGTCAGACTGTCCAGCGAATGGCTCAAACCCAACACAAACAAAAGGCCCAATCCTTTTGCTTGAAACTTTTGGATTTAAGGGAATAAGCTGAAACTTAGTATGGGTGTATATGACCACCCAAGCTTCAAAAGGGGGGAATATGTGACCGTAATACTCCCCAGCATGTTTTCTCCTTTTCAGAATGGGCAATTTAGGGCTTGACATAACTAGCACCATAATGAACCTGCAAGTTTTATTTCTTTTTTCTTTGCCTTCTCCCTTTTCCCATACCTTCCTTAATGGCTTTGTTGTGTGCATACCTTTGTTAATGACTCTGTTTTATGACTTAGGATCCCCCACAGGAAAATTATAGAGTCCAGATGTCAGAGACCTATATCTTTAGCCTGATAAGAAAATGTCCAGTTCCCTATCTCTTAAGTATGATAAACAGTCTCTTCTAATTATCTTGGAGTGAATAACAACACTTCTAACCTTTGTAAAAATCATATATATATAAGCTCTGATGTAAAAACGCCCTTTGGGACTCCCTAAGGACAACCTGTGTTGCTGTAGGATCCCCGGTGGTATACATTTCCTAAGTTAAAACTTTCTTTCTCTTTCTGACTTGCAGTGTGTTTCATTGGCTCGACTGCTCCAGGGTACGGACCCTATTCGGGTACCAACAGCGAACCTATAGGACAGAGTGGAACTGCCCCACAGGGTTTCCAAGGTGTCTCCTAACCACTGAGCCACCAGAGCTCCAAGAAAGCTATACTACCCTCTTTTGAGTAGTAAGGGTTTTCAGGGTTAGGGGAGGCCACCACATTGAGAAGTATGAATAAACAGAAGGCAAAACTGAGAAACCGCTGGGATGGAGGAGGCTCAAATACCCCTTCTCAGAACATCAGGGGAGTGGGAATATAAGAGAGATATAAATGTTAATTTTCCCCAGTTCTACATGGTTTGGGATAGCTGTTGCTTGCTCTGTCTTTCACATTTCCCCTGGAGGAAAACAGGATACTTAAGGCATCAAAAAAAAAACTAAGTGCTGTATGGTTTGCACACCAGGATGTGAGACTGCTAAGTCACATTTAAAACTGGGTGATTTCCACAAATTTCTGTCATTTATTCATTGATTTTTTATTGGGTGTCTACCATATGGCTGATCCTATGGGCTCTAAAAACTGAGATGTTCAAGGTCAGGTTTGGGAACATCTAACAGAGTGGTGTATTTTAGTCCAAGTCAAGCAAGATCATTCCTTGACAAATATTTAAGCTGAGAACTGAAGAACTGGGTGGTTAGGGGCAAGGGGGCAAACCTCTTCTCTAGCTACATTCCTTCTCTCTTGGTGATCTCATTCAATCTCACAGTTTAAAATTCCATCTATGGGTTGGTAACACCCAAATTTTTATCTCCAGCCCTCTAGATCATTCCCCTGATTTTCCTGGCTTTCTATCAAACTGCCAATTCTTAATGCATTTTTTAAAAAAGCCCAAATGTAACATGTTTCTCAAGCCTACTCCTTATACAGTCTTTCATGATAAAAACATTCAACAAATTAGGAATAGAAGGGAACTTCCTCAACCTGATAATGGGCATCTACAAAAAACACACAGCTAACATCATACTTAATGGTGTAAGAATGGATGCTTTCCACCTCAGGTCAGGAAGAAAACAAGGATGTCCACTCCCACACCTTTTATTCAACATTGTTTTGGAGGTTCAAGCCAGGAAAATTAGGTAAGAAAAAGAAATAAAAGGCATTCAGGTTAGGAAGGAAGAAAACTATCTCTCTTGTCAGATGATGTGATGGTTTAAGATTGTGTGTCAGCTTGGCTGGGCCATGATTCTCGGTGTTTTAATGTAATCACTCCCATGATTGAATATACTGTGAGAAGCCAATCAGATGAAAGGGAGTCTCCTTGGGGGTGTGGCCCGTATCTAAATATAAGCAGAAGTTCTGGCTTTTTGCTCTCTCTGGATCCTGTGGCTGCCTCCTGTCGCCTTCTCTCCAGTTTTTGGGACTTGAGCTGTTAGCTTATCTGCTGAACTTGGGATTCGTCGATCTGCACAGCCTGTGAGCGGGAGCCCTGCTCTCCATCCTGCCGATCCTGGGCTTGCCAGCTTCTGCAGCTGCATGACTTGGGAGAGGCCTCTACCCTGATCCACCGACTTGGGACATTCTAGCCTCTACAATCGTATGAGTTGTTTCCTTGATATAAATCTCTCTCTGTATATATATTTATACATCTTAGTGGTTTTGCTTCTCTAGAGAACCCAGCCTAAGACAGATGACATGACCTTATATATAGAAAATGTGAAGAATCCCCTAAAAAACTATTAGAACTAATAAACAATTTTAGCAAGGTTGCAGGATATAAGATTGATATACAAACATCAAATTCTATTTTACACCTGCAAGGAACAATCCGAAAATAAAATTTAAAAAAAACTGCTTTTACAATAGCATAAAAAATAAAATGCTTAAGGAATAAATTTAAAGGACTGTAAAACTTATACTCTGAAAATAAAAAATGTTGTTGAAAGAAATCTAGATAAATGGAAAAACATCTCATGTTCATGGATCAGCAGACTTAATATTGTCAAGATGACAATACTCCCTAAATTAATCTACAAGTTCAGTGCAACCCCTATACAATCTCAGCTGACTTCTTGTAGAAATTGAGAAACTGATTCTAGAATCCACACTGAAATTCAAGGGAACCAGAACAGCCAAAAAATCCTGAAAAAGAAAACCAAAGCAGAATTCACATTTCTCAATTTTAAAACTTACCACAAAGCAACAGTAATCAAGTCTGTGTGATATGGGTATAAGGCTAAATATACAGATCAAGGGAACAGAAATTAAAGCCAAGAAATAAAACCATGTGTCTAAGGTCAATCAATTTTCGATAAGGGTGCCACGACCATTCAATGGAGAAAGAATAGTCTTTTCAACAAATGGGGCTGGGACAACTAGATATCCACATGCAAAAGAATGAATGTGGACCCCTACACCTCACACCATATAAAAAGATCAACTCAAAATGGATCAAAGACCTAAATGTAGGAGCTAAAACTATAACACTTTTAGAAAACAGGGATAAATCCTCATGACCTCAGATTTGTTAATGGATTGTTAGATATGACGCCAAAAGCACAAGCAACAAAAGAAAAAATACATAAACTGGACCTCATAAAAATCAAAAACTTTGGTGCTTCAAAGGACACTATCAAGAAAAGGAAAAGACAATGCACAGAATGGCAGATAATATTTGCAAATCATATATCTGATAATATCTAGAATATATAAAGAACTCCTACAACTTAATAATAAACAAAATAATACAATTAAAAATTGGCAAAAGATCTGAATAGACACTTTTCCAAGACAATATACAAATGCCCAATATGCACATGAAAAGATGTTTAACATCATTAATCATCAGTTGAATCAAAACCACAGCGATACTAATTCACACCCACTAGGATGGCTAGAATCAAAGAGTCATATTCTAACAAGTTTTAAGAAGGATGTGGAGACATCGAAATCCTTATACACTGCTGGTGGGAATGTAAAATGGTGCATCCACTTTGGAAAACAATTTTTCAGTTCCTCAAATAATTAAACATAGAGTTAGCATATGACTCAGCAATTCCACTCCAAAATATATACCCAAGAGAAATGAAAACCTATGTCCACTCAAAAACTTGTACATGAATGTTTACAGTAGCATTACTCACAACAGCCAAAAATGAAAACAACCCAAATGTCCATCAATTGATGAATGGATAAACAAAATGTGGTATATCTATACAATGGAATATTATTCAGCTATAAAAAGGAATGAAGTACCAATACATGCCACAACATGGATGAACTCTGAAAACTTTGCACGAAATGAAAAACGCCAGTCAAAAAAGACCACATGTTGTATGATTCCATTGATATGAAATGCCCAGACTAGGCAAATTGATGGAGATGGAGGGTGGATTAGCGGTTGCTTAAAGCTGGGGTACATACGGGAGTGATAACTAAAGGGTACAGGTTTCTTTTTGAGGAGATATAAATGTTCTAAAATTGCCTGTGGTGATGGCTGCACAATTCTGTGAATATACTAAACACCCATGGAATTCTACAATTAAAATAAGATGAATTACGTATGGCATGTGAATTATGAAGCCATGGTGGCTCAGTGGTTAAGACCTACAGCTGCCAACCAAAAGGTCAGCAGTTTGAATCCACCAGCCACTCCCCGGAAACCCTATAGGGCAGCTCTACTCTGTCCTAAAGGATTACTCTGAGTCGGAATCAACTCGACCTCAACATTTGGTTTGGTAATGGGTATGTGAATCATATGTCAATAAAGCTGTTTTTTAATCAATTACCATATATCTAACCAAACAACCCGTTGCTGTCAAGTCGATTCTGACTCATAGAGACCCTACAGGACAGAGTAGAACTGCCCCATAGGGTTTTCAAGCAGTGCCTGGTGGATTTAAACTGCCGACCTTTTGGTTAGCAGCTGTAGCTCTTAACCACTACACTACCAGGGTTTCCAGTATATCTAGAAAAGCCAATAATTGAAGAATGGTATAGAACATCACATGCTAGGTCATGTGGAACCAACTATGAGCGTTTCATAAATTCAGATGGCAATAAAGAAGCCATATACAATCATGCACTGCATAACTCCCTTTGGGGCAAAATGGGACCACACATACATCCGTGGTCCCACAAGGTTTTTTTTTTAAAGGAAAAGCAGCTCTTCTAATGGTTTTAAAGACTCCAAACCTATACTACTGCAGTACTGGACTATGGGTAGGATACAGGCAGGTGAAGCAGAGCACATATCTCTGGGCACAGGCTCTTGGGCTGTGTCTGGCAGGCAGGGAGGTGGGCAGCAGGGGGCTGTGGGACTGAGCAGGGCTGGGCCTCTCCCTCCTTGCCCGCTTCCTCTAGCTCTCCTTCCTCAAGCCAGGGCAATCCCACTTCTGAATATTTAGCAACTGGCTGAAGTTCATCCCTAAAGACAAAGAAACTTCTGCCTCCCAGGGGAAGTAAGCGGGCAGTTCACACCCCTCAGTGGCCAGGCACATCGGCCTCGCTTTGTCCACCCCTCCTTGGAATTGGAGCCCGCTGACACTCAGACAGGGAGGGCAGAATAGGGCGGGGCAGGGGCTGGAACAGCAGGGGCATAAGCAGGTGTTTTCTGAGGGTCCATACTCCTCTGAAACAGAATGGGGCTGCGAGGGGCCAAGTGGGTGGCTCAACTTAGTCTTAGAAGCTCCAAGCCAGGACTCTGGGCTTAGTAGTCTTGAATGACATTACACCCCCAGGTTCTCTCTTCAGCCTGGCTACCCCCCCCCACCTGTCTGGACTCACCCCCATGGGGCCCAATTCCCAGAGGGGCTCTGCTCCAGCCCTCGTCAAGGCCCATGCCCACCCCCTAAGCTGAGTGAGCAGACAGGGCAAGCAGAGGCCGGCCTGCTGCTCCAGTCCCAGTTACTACATGATTTGCTCTGGTTAAACCCTTCCACGCTCACCAGGACACTGGTGGTTCGTGACCTGCTGGAGGAGCAGGCCAATGACACAGCCCCCAACCTCTGTCTATGAGAGGCAAATCCCTGAACCCCAGGTCACAGTCTGTGCGGACACAGCTGCCTCACCTGGTTTGGGAAGGCAGCTGTTGCTCCATAACTTCCAACCAGGTCCAGGTGAGGCCTTGGAGGTCCTATCCTATAGTCCACGCCTGCCAAGTCCCTCCCCAAGAGACAACAGGCTGTGCCTTAACATGTGTGCTCCAGAGCTCTTGCCATCTGGGAGGTGGGAGATGCTGGAGCCTCCCTCCCTCCTGAATCCTTCCTGGAGCAACCAGGTGTAAATCAATACACCAAGGACATCCAGAGGTCAACCAGAAGCAGGATCCCACAAGGTTTTAATATAATAGGTTTTATGGGGGTTGGTTCATAACTATGGGTTATACTTAAGTCGGACGTTCGCAATCTGGGGACTGCCTGTATATAATATGGTGTTCGTGCAAGGTCCAAATCACATAACGTCCTATTTCACAGAACGTATAGCGAACGTTGAGCGATGCATGACTGTGTAAATGGAAACAAACAACTTCTGCTCTCAACCTGGCTAACTCTGACGTGGAGGTAGTGATGCTACTGCTTTGAGGCATTCCTCAGGCCCCTTCCACAAA
The DNA here is from genome assembly GCA_030035585.1 of Dugong dugon. Taxonomy (NCBI): domain Eukaryota; kingdom Metazoa; phylum Chordata; class Mammalia; order Sirenia; family Dugongidae; genus Dugong; species Dugong dugon. Next base: position 19,461,319 of record CM057481.1, on the reverse strand, counting down.
CCAACCACACCCTACAAAGAGTTGGCTAACAAGCGAAGGGTATCTTTTTCCCCCTTATCAACTTACAGTAGCATTAATTAACATACAATAAACTATATCTATTTAAAGTGTACAATTTGATGAATTCTGACAGTTGCATACATACATGGAACCACAACCACAATCAAGAATACAGAAAATTTCCATCATCTCTATAAGGTTACTCATTCAATTCATTCCTCCCACTGCCTCCAGCCCCAGGCAACTACAGGTACATTCTTTTTGTCTCTTCATATTATGTAGTTTGGATTTTATAGAAATGGAAATCTAAGACTATGTACTCTTTGTGTCTGGCTCTTTTACTCAACATGATTTTGAGATTTATCCATGTCACTGCGTTTATCAGTAGTTCAATCCTTTTTTTTTTACTAAGCAGTATTCCACTGTAAGGTTATACCACTCTTCCCTTATCCAGTCACCAGGTGATGAACACTTGTGTTGTTTCAGTTCTTTGTTATTCAAGTACAAATCTTTGTGTGGATATATGTTTATATGTCTCTTAGGAAATATCTAGGAGTGTAATAGCTGGGTCACATGGTAGGGTTATGTTTAATGTTTTAAGAAACTTTGTCTCTTTCTTACGGCAATGTAGTTGAGTCTTCCTGCTCCTTGTATGTCCACCAGGATCTCTACTTGGTTATTAATTGCTGAAATTCCAGTATCTTACATTGCTTGATAGGTAGCAGTAAGAAAACCAGGATTTGGAATAAAAAGATACCTAAATTCAACTCTAGTTCTGGCATATATAGAAACTCTGAATAGCCTTGGGTATAAGTCTTAGCTTTCTTTTCCACCAAATGAGGATAATAATATATATTTAGTAGAGATAGGAAAGAAACACAGACAACATTTATACAAAGGCTATGGTGTTATTATTCCTGTAATAATTCCTTCTGGAAGAATTACGATTCTAAGGTACTATTAATCACTTAACCTTCAATGTACATGAATTTTAGATAATTTATTCAAAACAAGTTTTGAAGGAGAAAGAAGTAGAGGGCATGAAGCACCTGAGATGAAGGGATAAATGGAGAAAATAAAGGGTCATCTAAATGTTCAGGAGAAATAATTATACCTTGGTTGTGCTTTATGAGCTACATTTAGGTTAAAAAGTTTTATCTCAGTGGCTGTTGGGAATTTTTCATGCTTAAGTCATACCTCACATTTAGCGGTCATAGGCACAACTGCACTTACCAGTCTGGATAGGATTCACCACTTGTTCTGGTTGGTAGCAAAAGTTTATATCTTCTGGCCAGTTTTGATTGTTCATATAGTCCTGGTAGGCCACTTTCTCTTCTAGGAATTCAGTAGGGGACCCTTAAAATGGAAATGTGAAACAAAAATTACAAGGTACCTCTATTTTCTCCCCATTAGAGTTGAGTCTCTAGAGAGTATTACAGCTAGTACAATACAAATATAACACAATCATATCTAGCTAGTGCCTTGGAAACATTTTTTTTTTTTTTTTAATTTTAAGATAGAAGGAAACATCAAAGCATAAGGTTATTATTAGGGTTTAAAACATCTATTTAAATCTTCAAATTCATATGAACTGCAAGGGCCCTTAATAGTCAAAACAATCTTGAAAAAGTACAAAGTAGGAGGACTCACACTTCCCAACTTTAAAACGTACTACAAAGGTACAGTAATCCAAACAGGGTTATACCAGTATAAGAATAGATATATAGACCAACGGAATAGTTGATGGACATTTAGGTTATTTCCATTTTTGGGCTATTATGAATAATGCTACTATGAATATTTTTATACAGGGTTTAGTGTGGTCATATGGTTTCATTGTCTCAGGTAAACATATAGGAATGAAACTCAGTCATATGGTAACTATGTTTAACATTTTGAGGAACTGCCAAACTGTTTCTCAAAGTGGCTGCACCATTTTATATTCTCAATAGTAATGTATGAAGGTTCCAATTTGTCCACATCTTCACCAACACCTGTTAATACCTGTCTTGTTTTATTTTAACTATCCTAGATGTGGGCATGAAGTGGTTCTGATCAGCATTTCCCTTAATGGCTCACAATGTTGAGCATTTTTCTGTGTGCTTATTGGTCATCTGTAGGTCTTCTCTGGAGAAATGTCTATTCAAATCCTTTACTCAGTTTTTAACCAGGTCATTTGTCTTTTTATTGTTGAGTTGTATGATTCATAATCTTGATAGTACCTTTGGAGCACAAAAGTTTTAAATTTTGATGAAATCCAATTTATTTACTTTTGTTTTATTACTTTTAGTGTCATATCTAAGAAACCATTCCCTAATTCAAGGTCACAAAGATTTACTCCTATGTTTTCTTCTAAGGATTGTATAGTTTTTGCTCTTACATACAGGTGTATGATCTATTTTTTATATGATGTTAGGCAGAGGTCCAATGTTATTCTTCTGCATATAGATATCCAAGCATTCTAGAACCAACTGTTGAAAAGACTATTCTTTTTCCATTGAATAGCCTTGGCATCCTTGTCAAAAATCCGTTCACCATAATATAAGGGTTTATTTCTGAATTTTGACAGCTTCTTAAAATGTTAATCATAGATTTATCATAAGGCACAGCAATTTCACTATTAGATATCTACCCAAGAGAAATAACACACGTCCAAAGATTTAATACATGAACGTTCACAGATGTATTGTAATAGCTAAAAACTGGAAACAACCCAATGTGTATCAACCAGAGAACAGACAAATAAAATGTGGCATATACATACAGTGGAATATTATTCAGTGGTAAATGGGAATGAATTACTGACACACACTACACCCTGGACGAATGTCAAAAGCATTATGCTAAGTGAAAGAAACAACACACAAAAAACTACAATAGTATGATTCCATTTATATGAAATTTCTAGAAAAGACAAAACTATAATAGGGGCAGGAAGCAGATCAGTGGTTGCCTAAGATTGTGGGTAGGAATGGGGACTGGCTGTAAATGTGTACAAGGAACTTTCAGGGTGATAAAAATGTTCTAAAACTAGATTATGGTGATAGTTGGCACAGCTCTACAAATTTACCAGAAATCACTGACTTGTATATTTACAATGGGTGAATTTGATGGTATCTAAATTACACTTCAATAAAGTAGTTTTAAAAAAACGTCTGGGACCCCAAAGTTGCTTTCAGATACTTCCTTATTAGGACCATGAACTTTTGGCAAGAAGGGAGGATGAGAAGAGTGTAGAAGTGAGGTAGGAAACAAGTTCTAAAGAAAAGCTTTGAAAGGCTGAATAGTCACAATACTAAAGTCTGAAACTCCCTTTTGCCTTGCTGCTGGAGAAACAGACTAGGATATAAGAAGACATGTTTGGGAGAAGGACAAGGCTCAGTTACTATGTACTTACTAAGAAAAAAAACATGGCTAATACAACTACCACTAACCTTAAGGCAAATTAAATTGCAAAGGTAAGTGGCAGGACTGTCCCTCCTTATTACTAGCTAATTCATCAGGCTGCCTCTAGGTGTAAATTTTCCCCTTCAAGGCTGCCATCTATGCTTATGTTTCATAGAATCATTTAAATCTCACCTACATGAAGTGGTTTAGGGAGAAAGCAGAGAAGAGGAGTGAAACAAAATAATTTATCCTAGATTTTGCATTTCTTGGAACACTGATTCTGGAACAATCACCTGAGATGATCTTAGAACAAGCCTGAGGATTTTTTTTTTCTAGACATGTTTTTACTTAAGAATAATAAATCTGTGGGATTTTAAAGTTACTGTTCATGCCTGCAAGAATGGAAGGGGGAAGTATATTTGATATTTGAACTATGGTTTTATAACCAAAACTGCTCTTACAAAAGCAAAACACCTGATCTCTAAGAAACGTATTTGCTGAAGGGAGAGTTAACAGCGTAACAGGCAAAGCCTCTCAAGTCCAACCAGAGCCTTTAGCAAGAACAGTTTCCTCCTGGGGTCATGGGCACTGTCCTGCATACTACTACACAACTGAAAGATTTCTTCGGGGGGGGGGGGGGGGCACGGGGGGAGGGGCAGGTTGCTTCTTCTGCTTTAAGTTATTAAAAAAAAAAGGAAGCATCTCTCTCCTCTTCAGAAAAGATAATTTTTTCTTCCAGTATTTGCCACAATTTTAAGCAGTATTTGTCACAAGAGCCTTTTCTATGAAGGAAACCGATCATTGTAACTGTCTTTCATCAATAATAGTCTAACAATGGATCTAGAGATGCTCTACACATGGCTAGTCCCTCTATCAACTCTCAATACATGACAAAAGTACAACAGTAAAGAAGTCTTCTGTTATGGCACAACTTGGAGCCTGATGGTGCAGAGGTGATTTACACATCCTGCAATGTGTTCATGTAAACTGATACCTAAGGACCTCCAGAGGTTTAAATACATCACCTGCATCCCCTCAAAGCTCCTTTTTGTCTCTCTCCAGTGATTTTTTTTTTTTTTCTTTCTTTCTTTCCTCTCTCTTTTTGGTCCTGCCTTTAGTTTTTAGAGAACCAACTTTGAATGGCTTACTCTAAAGCTCCTCAGAGCTGACTGTGGCCAAACTGGGTCCTGGGGTTTAATTTTCCGTAAAAACCTTAGATATATTTACCACTGTTTCAGCAGACATGTAGAGCTAATTTTATATGGGTTGCATACTTGTTTGTAAGCACAGTGCTGGACAAGAAATCTCAAGACTGACTGAAATAACATAGCCAGACACTCAGTAGAATTCTCAGAAGAGAGACAAGACAGACAGCAAGAAACTGGTGATTAGGCAGCTCTGAATCAAGTGCCATGAAATGTTAAATAATAAAAAATGGGACTGAGGTTCTTCATTCCAGTTTTGCCCAGCCAAACTTCCACCCTTTCAACAGTCTTCTATCTTGATATCTGCTATATACTGCTGGTGTATATATATATGATTTGGGTCATATCACAGGGAGTCCAAGACTAAGAATAGAAAAACATTAAGAAGAGTTACTTTATGTTATTATAAATTATTAATTGACAGGCTGCTTTCTTAAAAGCAGTAGTAGCGCTGTTCATAATTTGCATATTACTAAAAAAAAAAAAAAAACCAGCAACCCTTTCTCTTTACTTACCTACCCCGCCCCCACCTGTGGAAAACCTTAGAACATTAGTTCAAACTTCTAAGTTTAAACCATACCACATTCTTCCAGATGATTCATTTTTCTATTTAAGCCCCTACTATGAGCCAGTCACTGCCCCAGGAATCAGTGATATAAAAGCAAACAAAATGGTAAAAGACCCTGTGCTCATAGAGCTTACATCATCACCAACATCACCATCACGTTGTATGTGGGCACCAAGAAAACAGTGGATCAATCTAGTTAAAGGCTTCTAAAACATGCCCAATGATGCAAATTTCTGAAAGCCTCATTTTTACATATCGAATAACTGCCTTACCTACTTCATAAGGTTGATAGAGGATATGTGAAAGTGTCTAGGAAATTATGAGAAGCATACCAAATTACTGCTAATCCTACAACTACTACTATGGATTATGTAGGATAAATGTCTACCACAACACAAGTACTGAGTGCTGCTACAAGAGTTAAAGGTCAGATAACACGGCCATGGAATGATCTAGGAATACTTCTTGTAGGAGATTAAAATTTAATTGGATTTTGAAAGATAGAAGGGTATAATTAAGAGGAGCTGGGAGACTGAGAAAGAGACCAAGTAGGGAGGGTATTCAGCAGAGTAAAATATGAATTAAGGCCAAAGGCAAGAATGGAAGAGTAAGGAGCACAGCAACTTGGCTGAAAATACACTTATGGAGGACAGCAGTTCTTCATAGAGAGCAACTACAGAGAAGCTAGAGGGTCAAAGGCCAAATAGAGTGGACTCCAAGATTTGTGCGCCTGCATCTCTTCTGAAGGGGAACCACCCATGCCCCTCCAAGTGGTCCTGTTGATCATGGTGTGTTGGTTTCCTGACCAAAGGAGTACACTGTGACTCAAGCAGGCCCAAAATCCCTTTTATAGACATTCTGTATCTTGAACCATAATAACTGAGGGTGCCACTGGCCATCTTTCCCAACTTGAAAGAGTCGGCTTGAGAATGAAGCCCGTGTCTGGGGGAGGAGGGAGCGGTGGATGTAAAAGTAGAAAAGGAAGAGTAGGAGAGAGGGAGAAAAGCTGACAGAGAAAGAAGCAAAGAGAAAAAAGGGAGAGAAAAGGGGGAGGAGAGAGAATAGAGAGACTTATGTGCCTGGCATTATTCTAAAAGCCTTACATGTTGAAAGAAATCTAGCTGTAGGCAATCAACAAAATACATAAACGTACAGTGCCTAGTGTTTGTAATGGTTGGTAAATTGGGGACATCTCTAAACACTAAGAAACAGACATTTTGCCTAGAGCTATCTGAAACCTAAACCAGAAAGAAATAAGATGTTAAAGAAAGAAAACTGGACTGCAAATCGGGAGATCTAGGTTCTAATCCTAGGCCTGTCGCTTAATTTTGGGTGTGACCTGGAGACTTTTAGAGCCACATAGGAAAGAATGAAGGGCTGTGTTACATAATTTTAAAATCCATTTTATTACTAAAATTAAATGAGAGCTTTGGTTTATCCATTCATCTTTATATCTCTCAAAAACCTGGTAAAATATACCTTACACATCGGTATTCAAGAGTTACAGATAAATGGAAGTACTTGGTCACTGGCTTAAGCCATAAAAATAAAACAACAAAAAATAAAAGAACAAATCACAGTGTCCTTGGGAAGTTTCTCAAGCGGCAGGTAGAAGCGGAGAAAAGAAAAGGTAGTAAAAACTTAAACACTTTTTTAAACAAATAAAAATATAAAAACCAGTAAGATGTTTCTATAGGATTAATTGTCTCAGTTCTTGAATCATAAAAACACAAATATAATAATTCAGCCCCGTTCTGGATACTTGAAGAAAAATTAATCAAAACTGATAGAAGAAAACAGATTTTTCTGATGCTCTGAGATTGACGCTAGGAATCAATCCATAAATGACTCAACGGTACTGCAGGCAACAGTCCCAAATTTGGACTTCAGCTACCTTCAAGAATAGTTTTTCTTTTATTTCCCTTTTATTATTACACAACTAATATAATCATAGCAGAGTTTAAATAACAACAGGAAGGAAGGAAGAAGGGAGGGTGGGAGGGAAGAAAGGAAGGAGGGAAAGAGAGAGAGAAAAATGGATAGACAGATCGAGTAAGAAAGCATGGGACTGGGCACCAGAAGTGACATTTGAGCTCTTGACCCTGCCCTGCCACAGGCTAACCCTGTAAATTTGGGACAGCCTTTTTATCTTCCTATAACTTTTTCATCACCCTAAACAGAAACTCAGTACCCATTAAGCACTAACTCCTCCATTCCTCTCTCTCCCCAGCCCCTAGTAACCATTAATAAACTTCAGTTTCTATGCGTTTGCCTATCCTAGATATTTCACATAAGTAGGCTCGTGCAATATTTCACTTAGCACGTTTTCAAGGTTCATCCATGTTGTAGCATGTATCAGAACTTCATTTCTGTTTATGGCTGATAATATTCCTTTGTATGTATGTATCACATTTTATTTATCCATTTATCTATTGATGGACACTTGGGTTGTTTCCACCTTTTCTTACTGTGAGTAACGCTGCAGTGAACATTCATGTACAAATACCTGTTTGAGTCCCTGCTTTCAGTTCTTTTGGGTATATACCTAGAAGTGGAACTGCTAGGTCACAAGGTAATTTAAATTTTTGAGGAATCGCCTAACTGTTTTTCACAGTAGCTCCAACTACTTTATATTCCCACCAGCAATGGACCAGGGTTTCAATTTCTCCACTTCCTTGCCAACACTGATTAGTTTCTGTTTTTCTGATAATAGCCATCCTAGTGGTAGTTAAGGGGTATCTCGTGGTTTTGATTCCCATTTCCCTAATCACTAATGATGTTGAGCACATTTTCATGTGTTTCTTGGCCATTTGTATCTTCTCTGGAGAAATGTCTATTCAAGTCCTTTGCTCATTTTTTAATTGCATTGTTTGTCCTTTTTGTTATTCAGCATGACAATATTTAATCAGTGAAGTGGATATACTTTTCTGACACATTTGGAGAAGGAACATGCAACTCTGGTTTTAGGATGCAGAAGGTAGTGGTTATCTATTTCCACACTGGTTCTGCAGCCCAGCCTAGAGCAGCTTCTCTCAGGAGCAACATTCAGCATAGCCAGCCTCCGGCATCACTATTATTAATGAACCTGCTTGACAGAAGCTCACTTTCACATATTTACTCAGTGCTGCTGACCTAGATTTCGTAGTTCTTAAAACTCCACAGCAAAAGCAGGGAAACTCCCTTGCAGAAACAAGAGCCTTCAGAATAAAGATTTTTGCATAATTACAATCTACTCAGTCTGTTTCAGTAAAAGAATGAAAAACATACCTCAAAACAAGAAGCAATTTACATTATGAAATGGAAACAACCCTTACCCCCACCATCAGTCATTCCCAGATAAACTTTGTTTCTTCTAAAAAAGTGGAATTGGAAAAGACAAAGGCCAGATTCTATTCCTGTAAAATTGAAGGTATTTAACAGAAAAGGCAAGTGGCTAAATATTAAAAGTACCAGTTAATCAAGCAGCATATCTATAGATCAAAGCCAGGCTAATTCTATTTGATAAGATCCACCCCAAGTTCAAAAAAGATTAATGGATTTTAATATATCATACTACAAAAAGTTTATTGATATAGTTTTAGATTCCACATTACAAAAAACCTTTAAGAAACTACCTCTTGTCAAGTTTTGATGTTATAGCAAAGAAGAATATCTAGTTATTTGAAAAAAACCTATCAAAATACTCACTCCTTTTCTACTCTTCTTTCCTTTTTAAACTATATATCTGAAAAACTAATTTTCTTTATATATTTCAACTCAAACAACATATTGAGAGATTGAATACAGAGGCAAATATGACAATCCAGCTGTCTTCTATTAAATGAGACATTGAAGAGATTTACAAAAAATATAAAACATATTACATTCCTTACTAAATTCTGTTTTTGAAAATACATTTCTTAATCAAAAATGCTATTTATGTTAATGTATAACAGGTCTATTATTATTTTTAAAATACGTATTTTTTACGTTTCTCAGTTTTAATTTCTAATTTAATAATATTGATAGACATAACCTATAGAAACAAAAGTTCTCTGAGGTCCTCAATAATTTTCTAAACAGCTTTATTAAAGTGCAATTTACATACAATAAACTACATAGATTTAAAGTTGCACAATTTGATAAATTTTGACATTTGTATAACATCACCGTAAGAGAGTAAACATACTTATCACCCTCAAAAGTTTCCTAATTTTTAAGCATGCAAAGTTATTCTAATATCAAAAAAATTGAGAACTGCTGACTTAAGAGTATTTAGAGACATTTCTCCCTCTCGAAAACCAAAACCAAAACCAAACCCATTACTGTTGAGTCAATTTCAACTCATAGCAACCTTATAAGACAGAGGGTTTCCAAGGAGCAGCTGGTGGATTCGAACTGCTGACCTTCTGATTGGCAGCTGAGCTCTTCACCACTGTGCCACCAGGGCTCCCTCCCTCTACAGTGTACTGTTATTTATCTGGAAAGTCAAGTAAAAAGATAAAGAAGCAGAAAAAGAAACACAGATTGAGGCAGACGACTCAGGTTCTAATCCCAAATCTATGGAGAGTCCTTGCTTAACTCATTTAATCTCTTTAAACCTTAATATTTTCATCTGTATAAATGAAAGGGTTATACCAGTAACTGGTCTCTAAACTCTCATCTACCCCTAAAGGTATATTAATCTACATACATGCCTATGTACTGTATTGTAGGCTTATTGTATAACTATCCCTCTTCTAGGTTCCCACAGACAGTCAAGAAATTCAAGACAATGTTCAGGCTTCACTACGTTTTGTTTTTTGATAGAAACTCAGCCATGTGAGAAATGAGAAAATATATGATATATGTATTTTATATCTCACTAAGGGCTAAACTGTATCATACAGATGTTTAAAGGATACAGAAATAAGTAAGAAAATGTTGAGAAGGGGACTTCTTCAATTAAGAAAAAGTAGGGGGAAATATCTGAATATGGTATTTTCAATGACTGTTGGCACTGTAAATAACACGTGAGAATGTCTTAGATTCTTACTACAAACATAAAACAAGTGTGAGGGAAATAATATATGTATATTCATATATACACACAATGATAAAACAAGTATGACAAAATGTTATTGATTAGTGAATCTGGAAGAATATATTCTTGTATCTTTTCTATAAAGTTGAAATTATTTCAAAATAAAAAGTTAAAAAGTGACAGGAGAAACCTAATTACTTTCTCAGATTTTCAGTCAACTCTAATTTTATAATAAAACAGATTTAAATGTTCAGATCCAACTACTGTTACCTTATCTTTCTCCTCTGTACTGAAAAGGCAAAAAAGTCACCAACTTTTCCTGGCTTGAAATTAACTACAGCATTGAAGGAGGTCTCCAGCAGAAAAAAGACAATGACTTTAGGATAATGTCAGTTTCTTTTCATAGTAAAACAAACCAGCATACTTATCTTTAAAATGTTCTAAAAGACCACAGTCTGGTTGTTTTGCTTTAACCAGAAATTCTGCAGGATGCTTCCCAGAGTGGGAATAGGTTAAAGACACTACCCTGAAGCTGTAATACAGGTTAAACTGACAGTGGTTTAGCTGTGAAGTAAACACTACACTATTTTTGGTAGTCCCTTCTACCACCTACCATACTCCATTCGTTACCATACTGATTGTACATGGTTCCTATAAAAACATGGGTCTCTACACAGCTTCCTTCGTCATACTGTCATACTCCACAGAAGCTGTTACATATACTCGCCCCTCCTGTCCTCCCTTCAACTCAACATATAATCTCTTAATTTACAGAAAAAATATCCCCAGACTATCCTTTTCTCTACCCCAAGCTTAATTATATCTGAACCCATCATTACTTCTTTCCTTCCTATTTATGAGGGAGGTATAATCCCCTTCATTTATTTATTTTTTTAATTTGGGAGAAAAACCCTGCTAAACTAGAGAAAATTACAGAAAATATGTGAAATACACATTCTTCTTTCCAAGGACAGCACTTACATATCTATGCTCTTAATCACCTCCCTTGCCATCCAGTCCTCCCAGCTTCTAGACTTACTTCTTATTCCTTCTCTCCCTCTAATTAAAAGCACAATTAAATCTCTAGCACCTCTAAAACATAAACAAAATCCAGATCATATTAGAGAAAAAAATCCCCTATAGAGGAATCTATGGATAAAAAAAAAAAAACTTAAATTCAATTTGAACTGTTATTAAAATAAAAAGGAGCTAACTGGGGGGAAATACTGAGAATTAAATACTACTGAATATTTGATACTGAGGAATTGCTTTTTCTGTGTGTGTGTGTGTGTGTTATGATAGCATTGTAATTATATTCTTTAGAAATCATTTTTTAGAGATACACACTGAAATAAAGATAATATATGATGTCTGGAATTTGTTTCAAAAAAACAGCCAGGTGGAGTAGACAGCCCCGTAAAACCAAATGAGACTAACGAGGTACAGGAGTCCAGTGACAAGGGCCAGAAGGCAGAAGGGGACAAGGAAGCTGGTGATAGGGAACCCAAGGTTGGGTAAAGATATTGTTGATGTGTTGTGAGATTGTTAACCACTGTCATAGGGCAACATTTGTAGTAACTGTTAAATGGGAAACTATTTTGTTCTGTAAACCTTCACCTTAAGTGAGAGTAACAGCACAATTGGAAGAGCGTAGTCAATGTCACTGAACTGTGCATGTGGAAATTTTTGAAATGGTATATCTTTGGCTGTGTGTATTTTCACCAAAAAAAAAAAAAAGGTTGAGAAGTTAGAGGGTTGATATGTTGTGGGGTTGTTAACCAATGTCATAAAACAACATGTGTACTACTGTTTAATGAGAAACTATTTGTTCTGTAAGCCTTCACCTGAAGTACAATAAAAAAACAAAACAAAACAACAACAACAAAAAAAAAACACCCAGGTGAGGTGAAGTAAGATTGCCCAGAGAGTAGTCAAACAACCTACTAAAGAGTCCCTGCCTCTAAACATAAAACATGTTCATATTATTTTCCCACTTAAAACTCTTCAATGTTTCCTTATAACTTATAGATCATAGGGCAAATTTATATCATACAAGATGCTTTTCAAACTAGTTTTAAATAATATTTCAACATCATTACTCAGCAGTTCATCTCATGTACCCTGCTTTTCAGCTAACCAAACTATTCCTTACTCTATTATTTTATATAAGCTGCTCTCTGCCTAAAATGCTTTACGAACCTCTTCCCACACTATTTGTCTGCCTAAGGCTTACTCATCTTTCAAGACTAGGTTTGAATTTCAAGGTCAACTCCTCTAGGAAATATCTGCATGTACCACCCCTCTCAAATGCAGGAACTCTTCTCTCAGTGTTCTCATGGTAACCTGTGATTATGCTTAAACACCGAAAACATTTGGCTCATCTACTTGAGAGCAAGGACTGTGCCTTTCTGTTCAGTATTCCCAGCACTGCAAACAGTGCCTGACACCTAGTTGGTGTCCAATAAATGGTTGCTCAATAAACAAATGGTCGTAATTTGGAAGGAGAAAAAATTCACCCAGAATACACGGTACTCAGGGGATTTTCTTGAAGATACAATCTAAAAATTCAGATTCTACTTTTTGTTGGCAACCAATGTCACAAAATAATGTGTATTAATTGTTCAATGAGAAACTAATGTGCTCTGTAAATCTTCATCTAAAGTAAAAAAAAAAAATTGTTGAAATTCTACCATGAAAAAAAATTCTACTTTTGCAACACCTTTGTTCCACTGAATTTTATCCACATTATGTTTTTCAAATTTTTTAATTAAATTTAATCAGTGTATAATTTACTTTTGCTAAATGTTCAGGGTTATTGAACAATATAAATTTGCATTAAACTCAATCAGCTCATTCAAAGATTTAAATTTGCCTTGGTCATAGTATGCCAAGAGTAAAAGGAGAGACTGTTAATAATTAGGCCAAGATAACAAACAGAAACCAGGGCTGTAGTCTAATTGTGTAGATATATAAACTAGGCTCTTTCTTCAGACAAAATGAGAATTAAAATATTCCATTAAAATGTCAATAGCTCAAAATGTAAAACGGTGCAACTGCTCTGGAAAACAGTACGGCAATTCCTCAAAAAATTAGAGAACCAGCAATTAGACTCCTTGGTATATACCCTAGACATCTAATAAAAGTGACGTGAATAGACATATGCATACCTATTTTCACTGCAGCGCTATTCAGAATAGTCAAAAGATGGAAACAATCTAAGTGCCTATCAACAGATGAATGGATAAACAAAATGTGGTACATACATATAATGGAACACTATGTAGTCATAAAGAAAGATGAATTCCCAAAACATCTTGGAACATGGATGAACCTAGAGGACATTACGCTGAGCAAAATACATCAACCACAAAAGGACAAATACTGTATGATCTCACTTTTATAAAATGGCAAGAAGAGCTATATATACAGAGACCAACGTTCATTGGTAGTTACCAGGGATGGGGAGGAGGGGGAAAGGGCGATTCATTCTCTAGATAGTAGTCACTTTTTATTTATGGTGATGGGAAATGTAGCACTGAATGCGGGAGAAGTGTGAACAGCCTTAACCAAGGTAACTGACATCACTAGATTGTACAAACACACACACACACACACACACACACAAAAAGATATAAATGCTATGTTATATATAATTTTACTACAACAACCAAAATACGTGTGTGTGTATGTACAGACAGTCCCCAGATTACAAGCAGGCTCAGTTCCTAAGTCTGTCTTTATACGTTAAGTCGAAACAGTCAGGCATGGTTCATATCTAATGTCAGTCAAATGTTTGTCCTAGTATATCGTGTCCCTTTCTACAAATTAAAAAACATTAAAGAAACCCTTTCAGACACACTAAAACATCTTAACATAATAATAAAGTAATAATAATGTTTTGATGTGCATCACAAAGTAGCTCCCATTTGTTACTATGAACCATTGTACATACCTCAAATTTTTAATATAATAGGCTTTACGAGGCTTGGTTCATAACTACAAGTTGTATGTAAGTCAGACGTTCGTAACCCAGGGACTGCCTGTATATAACAAATAAGGCTCACAGAAACTGATACTTAATTGTTGTTGAAGTTTTTAGGCATCATCAAGTCAGTTCTGACTCACAACGACCCTACGTACAACAGAACAAAACACTGCCTGGTTCTGTGCCATCCTCACAATCATTGCTATGTTGGAGCCTACTGTGACAATCTATATCATTGATGGTCTTTCTCTTCTTCACTGACCCTCTGTTTTACCAAGCATGATGTCCTTTTCCAGGGACTAGTCCCTCCTGATAACATGTCCAAAGTTCACGAGACAAAGTCTCGCCATCCTCCCTTCTAAAGAGTCTTCTGGCTGTACTTCTTCCAAGACAGATTCATTTGTTCTCCGGCAGTCCCTGGTATATTCAATATTCTTCGCCAACACCATAATTCAAAGGCATCAATTCTTCTACGGTCTTTCTTATTCATTGTCCATCTTTCACATGCATACGAGGTAACTGAAAATACTATGGCTTGGATCAGGCGCACCTTATGACAGACACTTCTTAGACATAACCAATTACCTCACGGGATTAGTTTTCTAGGTTTGAAGATTTAAGGTCATGGTCTTGTGGGACAACTCGGTCAACTGGCATAATATAGTTAATAACGTTTATGTTCTACATCCTACTCTGGTGAGTAGCGTCTGAGGTCTTAAAAGCTTGCGAGTGACCATCTAAGATACAACTATTGGTCTGTACTCGTCTGGAGCAACAGAAAAAGAAGGAAACCCAAGACTCAGAGAAGAAACTAATCTACAGGACTAGTCGTCTATGCCAACCACAGCCTCCTCTACCCTCAGACTAGAATATGGTATCCAGCTACCACTACCATACGTTCTGATCAGGACCACAACAGATGGATTCTGACTGAAAGGGAGAAAAATGTGGAATAGAAATTCAAATTTTCAAAAAAAATTCAGACTTACTGGACCCATTGAGACAGGAGGAATCCCTGAGACTATTATCTTAAAATGGTCTTGAAGCCTTGAACCGAAACTATCCCCTCAAGTTACCTTTTAGCCAAATGGGTTAGCCCATAAAGCAATGACTATCACCCTTGAATACTGTGTGCTTTTAGAAAACTATGAGACCACGTGGTCGACAAATACTCTAAAGCATAGATGAGAAGGCTGGGGGGCTGTGAGACTAGGTTAATGTTTAACTAACTAGAACAGAAATAATGAGAATGTTGATACAATGTGAAGAATGTAACCAATGTCATTGAACAATATGTTTAGAAATTGTTCAATGGGAACATTTTGCTGTGTACACTTCCACCAAAAATAACAATATTATTTTTTAAATGTCAATAGCTCATAATAAACCCCATTTGTATTTTCATATTCTGTTAAACAAGTTATATATGTTAAATGTTTAAATTACGGCATAAGTTAATAGATTTTTTTATTTAAAGCCAGAAAAATCATAAGCAGCCATAGTCAAAATTCATCTGTGGTAGAAATCACATGCCCACATTAAACTGTTTCATGTACACAGCCCACATTTCAATGATTTCTATTCATTGTGCCAATTTATTCTAGACAACTATGGGACATTCCAAACTGAAGAAAAGCCATTCCTCCCAAGCAGGGCAAATTATTCACGGACACTTAATAACCTCATTACAGATTATTACTGGAACACAAACACTTAAGAATCGAAAAGGAAATTAATGTCCAGACAGTTTACTATCTTCCTGTTTATGGCTCCCTCAGATTCTGAAAGGTTTCTTCATATTCAGGTAACAAATTTGTCAGCAGGGTGAGGGGTCTGTTTTCCACTCCTTTTGTACTCCTTCCTCCTCCTAGTACACAGCTGGACATGTGGCGAGACCCTTCACCACAGAGAGGCATTCAGTCAGGTGAGGGTTTAGGTTTCAATCCCTGATCTGAATCTCACTCAACACACCTACTCTGTGCCTCCTGCTACTGTGCAACAAGGGAGGCAAGACCAAATCATCTGCAACAATCCTCCTAGATCTGATGACCTCTGCTTCTTTGCATTACTAATGCCTAGTAAAAAGTTATCACTGCAAGCAACTGATGTAGCAGGTTAATGTCTGTCCCAGGGGAAAAAATGCAGTAAAACCACAAGTGCAGTGGTTGCAGGGGAAGGGAGAGGAATAAATAGGTGGAATGCAGGATATTTAGGGCAGTTAAACTATTCTGCATGATGCTGTAATGGTGACTATATGACACAGAACCATACAACATGCAGAGTGAACTTTAATACTAATAATGTATCAATACTAGTTCATCAGTTTTAACAAATGCACCGTATTAATGCAAGATGGAGCGCTAGTGGCGAAATGGTTAAGTGCTACGGCTACTAACCAAAAAAGTCGGCAGTTCGAATCCACCAGCTGCTCCTTGGAAACCCTTTGGGGCAGTTCTACTCTGTCCTATAGGGTCGCTACGAGTCGGAATTAATTCGACAAGGGGTTTGGTTTTGGTTTCAACGCAAGATACAAGAAAATGTGCAGGGGGAGAGGGAGCATATGGAAACACTCTGTACTTCACGTATAAAATTTTCTGTAAACCTAAAACCGCTCTAAACAGTAGTGTATTAAAACAAATACTACATCATTTTATCATTTGCACCCGTTGGTCATAACTGTGACTTAATCTTTAGAGAGGTGTGTTAATGGTGCATGCAAATACATACCAAGTCTTCAGAAGAAGGGTCAATCAGTGCCCTTTTAAGGCCCTAAACCAAAACCAAAGCCGTTGCTGTTGAGTCCATTCCAACTCGTAGTAAACCTATAGGTCGCTATGAGTTTAAGCCACTAGCAGGTGATAAATTTTGTTTAAACTAAATGAGGTAAGGGATACTTTAACTCAACCATACAGTATTTTACATTTATCCATTTCAGTTGGCTAACCAGTTCTAACTGCAGGTTTCTTTAACTAAGTTGAATGACTCAAACATAACGAAGGTACCAGTAATTTAATGCTACCTTGAGCTGCACTCACTCATTCACTCAACAATCATTTGAGTACCTATACTTTATAACAGATTACATTGTGTTCCATGGTTAAAGCAGTGAATACAATGGACAAAAATCCTCACCATCAAAGACTTTACTCTCTAACCTAATTTGCTGCATAAACTTTCAACTTAAACACAATAAAATATTATTTAAAAAAAGAAAAAAAAGCAAGCAACATCAACAACAGTGTTAGGAATGAGAAAGAAGGGACCTTACTCTACTTACACCGGTTAAACTATAAGCTGGAGAATGTTTTCCACTCTAAACAAGACAATTTAAGAGGGACATCGTATCAGCTGTCAATTTCAGTTCCAAATCTACCTTTCACTGCCCTGTTTGTGGTAATGGAAGTGGACTCTAAGTATTTTTCTTTTGCAAGTTGGCACAATGGTACGCACGCACTGTCAGTACGGAGCCATGGAAGGACGCTTTAGGAGGAAGAGAATTTCTTCCTGGTTCCAGTGTGTTTTCTTCTCTTCTTGATCCTGCGGCGTTCTACTGCTGCACAGGACACTCAGTGGAGCTTGTCCCCAACAAGCTCTAGTGGCACCCACAGGCAGCTTCAGGAGAGTTCAGCTGTCACCCCAGCCCATTTCCCAGCGAGTTTTCTCAGCACAGCCCTGAATGACTTCCTGCTGAGTTTCATCGGTACCTCAGCAACTGGTACTCCTGTTTGCCAGTCTCACCTGTGGCATTTTAGCAAACTTCTTCATACTCCTGTAGACTACAGGTAGTCCCCAATTTAAGATATTCGAGTTACAACGAACCACACTTACAACCATCTGTTTTTTTTGGGGGGGTACATCTTATCATTAATAATATATACTACATACAATGTTGCAGCACGTAATTTGCTGATGTTATCATTCTCGGATGTTCACTCACAGATATTCAATGTTATGATTTATAAAGATACTGATAATAAAAGGTATTAATAATGAAAACTAAAAAAAAAAAAAAAAATGAGGTATTTGACTTATGTCAGAACTGACTGATGGGGAGTGGTCAGAACGGAACCCGGTCGTAAGTAAGCTGGGGACTACTGTATAGTTTTACCCTCTTCAAAGGTCTAAATCTCAGCCTTTGGTGAGCTCTCTTCCAAATCTGTCCCTTCCTTGCATACTCTGCCTCAGGCATAGAGATAGTAGCTGCTCCCTGTATCTGCTATTCCTATATTCTTTAGATTTCTCTTTACCCCTTAGTAGTTAATCTCATATTATTAGTTAATAATTCTTTATATTAACTTTCCCTGTTCAAATTCCTATGTTTCTCTTTCCTGACTGGACCCTGATACAGAATTGGTACCAGAAGTGGAGTGATCCCAGAGAACAAACCTGCTAACATGAGATTTAGGGATTGCCCTTGGGTTTGGTCATGCCCTTGGGTTTAAGGACAGTGCTAAGAGCCCTGCCAGTGGGAAATGGGATGCTAGTAACCCATGGTATGTGGTGGTAGCACAATCAAGCTATCATCTCTGACTGTCTGTGTTGAAGTGCTGACTAAAGTAAGTGCCCTGGAAGTCCAAGTAGCTGCTGGACTTGAATGTTACGGCAAAAGGATGACTACAATGACTGTAGTGTGAACAGCTTCTACTGAATGCACTGGAGTGCTTACAGAAAAAAAAAAGACAAACTCAGGTCTGTAACTCTCAAAGTCTGAGAGTTAAAGTTGAGAATCAGAGAGCTCACATGACAGCCCTATAAAATTTTATTTCCTATAGCCACAGGGCTGATATTGCTCAAAATCAAACAATAAATTTTATTACAGAATCTGTTGACCTCACAGTCTCACCAAGACACTCAGGTGAAGTTTCAACATTAACTGGGAAAGAATGGGTTTGTGAAACTTGGAATGGGAACATTTGGTGAGACCCAGATGAAGATGACATTCTTATACCTCCAAGCCTTCTTTAGAAGTAAAAGGAGTTTTCTCTTTGGTGCCTGAGGCTACTAGGCTTCCTCTGATTGAAAACCCTGTGGAAAGCTCACCTGAGGCAGATGCTGTTATGGATTGAACTGTGTCCTCCCAAAATACGTTACAAATCCTAACCCCTATACCTGTGGATGTAATCCCATTTTCCTTGTTAAATTAATGAGACCATATCAGTGCAAGGTGTGTCTTAAACCAATCACTTCTGAGATATAAAAGAGCAGATTAGGCACAGAAAAGCAAGCACAGGTGAGGGGAAGATAGATGCCGGCCCACATGAAGATTGCCAAGGAAAGGAGGAGCAGAGCGTAAAAAGAGACAAAGATATTCCCTCAGGCCAACAGAGCCTGCCCATAGAGCCAGTGTCCTGAGTTCAGGCTTTTAGCCTTCTAAACTGTGAGAAAATAACTTTCTGTTCTTTAAAGCCACCCACTTGTGGTATTTCTGTTACAGCAGCACTATGAAACTAACACAGACTGCATGGTCTATAGGCCAAAAATATTCACTATCTAGCCCTTCACAGATAAGGTTTGCCAACCCAGGCCTAGGCGGGCAGGTATATACTACGACTCAGAAGGAAACAGCTTGCACAGTATAAAAAAAAAAAAAAAAAAAAAATGCAAGACCCTGTTAATAACATATTGGCAGAAACCTGAGGAACATGTGTGGGTATGGATTCTAAGGATGTTAGACCAAGGAGGTAAAATACTATGACAATACTATACTGGGCCTAATTAAAGGAGTCCTGGTGGCACAATGGTTAAGTACTTGGCTGCTAACCGAAAGGTCGGTGGTTCGAACCCACCAGCCACTCCATGGGAGAAACGCGGCAGTTTGCTCCCGTAAAGATCATAGACTTGGAAACCCTATGGGGCAGTTCTACTCTGTCCTATAGGGTCACTATGAGTTGGAATTGACTCAATGGCTATGGGTTTAGTTTTTTGTTTGTTTATTTGGACCTAATTTACTGATACGGGTGTACTTTTTAGAGTTCCAAATTTAATGTAATAGCCTATGCAGCTCTAACAGCTCACTTGGTTGGCTGCCTGAAATTCGGACTCAACAGTGACCTATGCAACAATGTGAAGATGTTGAAACCCTTGTGTATTGCTAGTGGGAATGTAAAATGGTATAACCACTGTAGAAAGCAGTTTGGTGGTTCCTCAAAAAGTTAAACATAGAATTACCATGTGACCCAGCAATTCCATTCCTAGGGACATAGCCAAAAGAACTGAAATCAGGGACTCAAACTGATTGCTTGTACACCAATGTTCATAGCAGCATTATTCGCAATAGCTAAAAGGTAGAAATAACCCAAGTGTCCATAAACAAATGAATGGATGAACAAAATGTGGTACAAACACACAATGAAACAATATTAGCCATAAAAAAGAAATGACATTCTGACACATGCTATATATGAATGAACCTTGAAAACACTATGCTAAGTGAAATAAGCCAGACACTAAAGGACAAATATAGTATGATCCCACTTATTTAAAATATCCAGAATAGGTAAATTCAGAGACAGAAAGTAGATCAGAGGTAACCAGGGGATTGGGGCAGGGGAAATGGGGAGTTACTGCTTAATGAGTATATAGTTTATGTTTGAAATGATGAAAAAGTTTTGAAAGTAGATACTGCTGAAGGTTATACAACACTGTTAATGTAATTAATGCCACTGAATTGTACAGTTAAAAAGCAAATTTTATGTTATACATATTTTACTACAATGTTTGAACATGGGGGGAAAAACAAAACAACAAACCAGTGACCTATGTTTAATGAAGGTGAAATGCCGAAGTTTGCCCGGCAAAACACGGATGAGGGAATCTAAAGGCTTAGAGAGATAGGAATGTTGGAGATTTTTCATGTGCAACTTATGTTGTACAAGAAGGTCCAGAAGACATTCCTTTCACTAAGACACTGAAAATACATTAGCGAGAGGAGCACCTAAATCTTTGTAAAGCTCTGCGGTTTTCTCCTTTGTAAGCCAGGTATGACTATGGAGGATGCCACCACTGAGATGAATTCCTTGATTTCAATGCGGATGATGGGATCCTGGAATAGCAGAGGCCAAATGGCAGCACTTACTCACCAAAGACAAGGCACCAGGGTGATATCAGCAATCAGAATGTATTGGCTCACAAGGATCTTTGGCGGCAGCTAACTGTTCACAGTGTTTTATAGGCAGCCTACTAAAATATGGATTTATCTATATAACAGTAAAAAACTCTAGCCCTGGTAGCAAAAACCTGACTGGAAAAGTTGTGACTTCTTGCTCAGTTTCTAGACCCAAGTCAATTCACAAATCTGAGTCCCCTTGGAGAAGAATCCTGCAGCATTTCCATAAGGACATACCGTAAATCCTCCTCTAAGATTCTCTGAAGAGACCTGTGGCCATTTACTAGAGTGACTGTGTATTAGGGGAAAAAAAAATCCAGAATTTGTAGGAGTTACTAATTCCTAGAACCCAAAATATCACTGTGTCCTGGCTTACCAATCAAAGCGAGGGCCTACAGTGGTCAGATGATAGATGGAGAACTTAAGTTCAACTCACAGCGGACCTAGTTGTTCCATGGACCTACCGTGTGGCTATTTCCTTGGTTCCTGAAAGAATAAATGAAACAGACATAGCAACTGGCAGAATCCCAAACACTGGCTTTCTGACCCAATTGGTGAAGGCCATTATGGTAAGAAGGGCTAAATGGAAGCCCCTGGAACTTCCCTTTCTTACCAAGATACTAAGGCAGAAACAGTTAACACACCCCTAGGAAAATTAGGGAGACTGTCACCATCAAAGACTTGAAAGAAGTAGCAGTAATGACACCTATCACATCCCCATTTAACTCACTAGTTTGCCCTGTGAAGAAATTGGATCGATCTTGGAGAATGACTGGACTATTGCAAACTTAATCAGATGATGAGTCCAATTGCAGCTGATGGCCCAGATGGAATTGCTTCTGGTGTTCAGCACCAGTATACCACTAATGACGTGGCTAATGCCTTTTTCTCCATACCAATTTGTAAGGATCATCGAACGCACTTTGCTTTTACCGGGCAGGATCACAATATACTTTCACTGTCTTGCCTTGGAGCTACATCAATTCTCCTGTCATAACATAGTCCACAGAGATCTTGAACATCTTTACACTCAAAAAATAACACATTGGTTCACTATATTGACATTATAATAATTGGGTCCAATGAGCAAGAAGGAACAAATACTTTAGATGCTTTAATAAGACTTATGCATACTAGATGGTAGGAGGTAAACCCCACAAAAATTCAGGGGTCTGTCACATCAGTGAAGCATCTGGGGTTTCAGTGGTCTGAAGCAAGTCAAGATTTCCCTTCCAAGGTAAGTAACAAGTTGCTGCAACTTGTATCATCAATAATGAAAAAGGAAGCAGAATGCTGGGTAGGTCTTTTTGAATTTTAGAAGCAACATATATGACATTTAAGTGTATTTCTTCAACCCATCTACAGTCACCCATAGGCTGACTGTTTAGAGTAGGGACCAGAGCAAGAGAAGGCTCTGCAACAAGTTCAGGTTGCAGTGCAAGCTGCTTTGTCACATGGGCCTTATGATCCAGCAGATCTAATGATACTCAAGGTATCCAAGGCAAACAGGGATGCAGAGCCTCTAATAAGCAATACTAAGAGAATCACAGCCCAGATTCTAGGATATTGGAGAAAATCTATGCCCTCTTCTCCAGACAACTATTGTTCTTTTGAGAAACAGCTTCAGCTTTGCTACTGGGCCTTGTAGAGACCAAATGTCTAACCATGGGACATCAGGTGACTGTGCAGCCTAAATTTCCCATATAACTGGGTGTTATCTGAACCACCTAGCCATAGACCAAACTCAAGTAGGTTCAAAAGATATGAGTAAGTTACATGAGTAGGTGGCTCAGACTCCTTCAACACTGACTTCTCTCCCTTAATCCATGTCTTTGGTTTCCTGATGGTTCCGTATGATCAACTGACTAAGGAAGAAAAATTTGAGCCTAGTTCATAGATGGGTCTGCACAATATGCTGGTACCACCTGATAGTGGACAGCTGCAGCACTAGAGGCCCACTTAAGAGGTAACACTGAAGGACAGTCGTGAAGGAAAATCTTCCCAGAGGGTGGAATTTTGAGCTGCACATTTGGTTGTACCCTCTGTCTGAAGTGAAAGATGGCCATGAGCACAGGTTACACTAATTCATGAACAATTACTAAAGATTCTGCTGATTGGTTAGGAACTTGGAAGAAAATGATGACAAGGAAATCTGGGGGAAAGATAAATAGATGGAACTCTCAGAATGGGCACAAATTAAGAAGATATTAGTGTCCCATGGGAGTAATCACTGAAGGGTATTTACTGTAGAGGAGGCTCTTAACAACCAGGTTGACAAAATGACATACTCTGTGGATATCAGTTAGCCTCTTTTCTCAGTCACCAGAGTGTTTGTTCAATGGGCCTACGAAAATGTGGCCACGGTGGCAGGGATGGAGGCTATGCATGGTCTCAACAACATACACTTCCCCCTTAACAAGACTGACCTGGTTAAAGCTATCACCAAGTGCCTAATCTGCCAACAGCACAGACCAACACTGAGTCTCCAATATGGTACCATTCCCCAGGGAGACTATCTAGCCACCTGGTGGCAAGTTGATTGCACTGGACTTCTTCCATCACGGGAGGGGTTGCAGGGGAGGGCAGAGATTTGTCCTCACTGGAACAGACACGTATTCTAGAAACAGTCTTGCTTTCTCTGCCTATAATGCTTCTGCCAGCACCACCATCCATGGATTCACTGAATGTCTGATCCACCATCATGACATTCCACACAGCATCGCTTCTTATCAAGGAAGTCATTTCACAGCAAAAAACTGCAGAAATGGGTTCTTGCCCACGGAATTAACTGGTCTTATCATTCTCCATCATCCAGAACTGGCTGGCCTAACTGAAAGATGGAACTGCTTCTGAAGACTCAGTTACAGTTTCAGCTGGGAGACAACACCCCAAAAGGATGGGGCTCTGACTTAGAGTACCTGCTCTGAATCAGAGATCCTTATATGGTGCAGTCTCCCCCAAAGCCAGAGTTTGTGGGTCTGGGAATCTAGGATTAGAAGCTAGAGTGGCTCAACTCACTATTATACCCAATAATCCACTCACAGAATTTTTGCTTCTACTCTTGACAAATTTGAGTTCTGCTGGTTTGGAGGTCTTAGTCCTCAAGGAGAGAATAAATCTACTGGCATACACAACAATGGGTCAACTGAATTAGAAATAACACCTGGTCATTTGGGATACCTAATGCCACTGAATCAACAGGCAGGAAAGGAGGTTACTCTACTGGCTAGAATAATTGAGCCAGATTATAAAGTAGATAATGGGTTGTTGCTACACAATGACAACAGGGAGGATTATGACTAGAACCCAGGAGATTTGCTGAAGAATCTGTTAATACTTCCATGCCTAATAATAAAGGTTAACTGAAAACTACAGCATCCAAAAAAGGGCCAGACTACTGAGAAATAAAAGTTTGAAAATTTGGGTCATTCCACCAGGAAAAGAACCTCAACCAGCTGAGATTCTGGCTGATGGCAAGGGAAATATGGAATAGGCAATTGGAGAAAAAAGTTATAAATACCAACTATGTCCTCATGACCAATTACAGAAATGAGAACTATGACAGCTTTGCATATTTTCTCTTTGTAATGATTTGTGTTTATTTGTACATACGAACCATTTTCTTCTCTTTTCCCCCATTATTATAAGTTGTTGGAGGCTGACTTTACAATTAAGCCTTTTGGTAGCAGAATCTTCAGTGGGACTGTGTCTTAGTCATATAGTGCTGCTATAACAGAAATACCACAAGTGGATGGTTTTAACAAAGAGAAGTTTATTTCCTCACAGTCAAAGTAGGCTAAAAGTTCCAATTCAGGGCGTCAGCTCCAGGTGAAGGCTTTCTCTCTCTCTTGGCCTTCTCATTAGTGTTCCCCCAGACTAGGAGCTTCTCGGTGCAGGGACCCTGGTCCAAAGGACACGCTCTGCTCCCAGCACTGCTTTCTTGATGGTATGAGGTCCCCCCGTCTCACTGCTCACTTCTGTCTTTTGTATCTTCAGAGATTGCCTCAGGGCACAATCCAGTCTTGCAGATCCAGTCCTGCCTTACTAACACAACTGCCACCCATCCTCCCTCATTAACATCAGAGGAAGATTTACCACACATGGGAAAATCACACAACACCGAGAATCACGGCCCAGCCAAAGTGATAACACAAATTTTTGGGGGGACATAATTCAAACCATGACAGACTGGATTTGAGAAGTGATTAATGTAGGCTGAGAAGGACACAGTGACTATAGGGATTGAGTGTCTCCTCATTTTGGGGAAAGAGAATCTCATGCATATGAAAGACAGCTGTAGCTTGTCAAGTGAAAACATAAGAGTTGTTTTGTTAATATATAGGAGTTCAAATGTGTGTAGAAAAGTGCACATGGAAGTTAAGCAGCCACAGATTGTGCCAGTGATCAATTTATTGACATTCAGCTCCAATTCTACCTTTCAATGCCCTGCTGTGATAATGGAGCTGGACTCTGTAAACATTTCTCCTTCCCCAGCTGACAAAATGTTCAGATTAGTAGAGGGCACTGGCAGAAGGAGCTTCTCTTCCTGGTTCACGTGTGTTTTTCTATTTTCTAGCTTTTATGGTGCTCTGCTGGTGTGCAGGACACCCAACTGTGCTCACAATGAGTTTTGTGAGTACTCCCGTGGGCATCTTCCCAGCCAAGTTCCACTAGTGCCCCAATATGGCTTCCCAGTGATTCAGCAGTACCCTCATGGGCAGTTTCCTGTTTGCCAACCTCAGCCTGTAGCACCTCAACAAACATCTTCGCCATCTAGTAAAGACTTTCTCTAAAATATAAAACCAGCTTTAGCGGAGGAGGGTGCTCTTTCAAATTTGCTCCTTGCTTGTATCCTCTGCCTCGGCCCTAGGGGTAGTGACTTCTCCCTATATCTGTCATTCCTGTGTTCTCTAGGGTTCTCTTTACCCCTTAGTAGTTAATTTCCTCTTATGAATTAATAGCTGTTTATGTTACGTCTTCTCTGTTCAAATTACTGTGTGATTTCTGTCTCCTGACTAGACTCTGACTAATTTAGATACTGACAAAATAAAAACCTAACCAAGAGGACATTCAGAACAATGAGATTTCTTAAAAACACATAGCAGGAAAAAAATGGGGAAACGAGAGATGTTTAACCCAAAGAAAATAAATCAAAAGGCACATTTTAATCTCTAATTCAAAAAGCTACCATGTGCAAGAGACAACATACTGGATCTTTGTTGTTCAGCAACAATAAAACAGTAGCAGCAGCAGAATACCTCTTTATTTTACACAGAAAAACTGAAGACCAGAAATATTAACTTTTATTAACCAGAAAGCAGAACTCTTAGAAGGCCTCTAAAGAGTTTAACATCAATAGTTAAATCGACAATTTACAAAGCTTTGTGTCTTCTCATCTCATTTTAAGTTGCTGAAAATCCATGGGAGGATCAGCCTTGCCAGCAGTGACAAAATCCTAAGTTAATTTTCTCAGAAGAAACAAAACAAAAGCTCTTCTTTTAGTCAGCCTGGTAGTTCACCTTTGAAGTTCACCTTCAGTTTTGTCGTCTAGAAATTGAGCATCTCCAAAAACACTATGGACCGGACATGCTCTGGTTACACCCAGTTAAAAGGCTATTATACAACCATTTAAGTAGGAATAGGAGCTGACAGCCAAACAGTGGATGATTTATTGGCAGAAGCAAACAATGAGTTGAACCTGTAAGGACTTTCTTTGTGGCCATTAATCATCATCCTAATATCATCCTACATTTGTTAAGCCTTTCAACTAGGTCACAGAGCAGTGAAAATAGTTTTCTGTCCCTCAATCTAAGCAATTATTTTATTACTAGTTCTCCTTTTATAGAGGAGGAACCTCAAGCTCAAAAACGGCAAATAACTTGCCTAAGAGACCAAAGCTAATAAATAGGTGGTAGAGGTAGGCCTGCCCTTTCCACAGCTTTCTCAAACAGAAACAAATCACTCAAGGAGTTATTCCCAGAAAGATGTTTAGCAATAACCTGGCAAAAATTATTACAAATACAGTTGTCTTGCCCTTAACCTTCTTCTCCCGTATGAGGCCTGAAACAAACAGAAAGGCTCATCTACTCAAGAGAAAAATGCTGGTGAAGAGAAAGGAAAGCAGCATAATCAAGCTGCTTATGCAACTTCTTAAAATACAAAAATTTCTTTCTGTTTACAAGCAAAACAGCACAGTGGACTCTTGCTCTTTTCAACACTGAACGTAACAGTCATTATGGTCTAAATGAAAGTTTGTAACTTTTTTCAGTAGCATAAAAAGATCACAGCACAAAGGTTTAAATTAAAAGAAAAAAAAAACCACAGTGATAATGCTTTAGTCATGAAAACATGTTAGGTAAAGACAGAAATGGAAAGTCATTGTAAACTTAAAACTGAAGAGAACTGTCGGGGCTATGGGCAATGAGCTAAAAGGCACATACTCAGGCTTTGCCCCTATATTACTAAAGGAAGAGAGGAGAGGAATGTCTGTACCATGGATAAATTAAAAGATTCCCTATCACATCTCTTACATGCTACAGAAACATAGCAAGGGTTCTATGGGCAAAAGTCCTGATACGTGTTAGAAAGAAACAGGAAATATGTGATAGCAAAAATCCCCTTCCACTGCCAGAGAAAATCTGCTTCTTGTTCCTTCCACAGAGTTCTTCTCTCTGCTTCTATCAGTGTCTGAATGACTGCATCCTCCCACCCTCCCCTTCACCTACTTCCTTTCACCTTTTCCATCTTAGCACAGATAATCACTGCCAATCTAGGAGACTCCTTTCTTAGAACCACACTTCTTTCTTTCAGAGCACTGAACTTAATTTTCATTAGACATTCAACAAAGTTATTCATTTCAATAAATTGCTACTGAGCACCTACAATATGCCAGGCACTGTTTTTGATGCTAGACCACAGGAGATATCAAAATAAAATCTCTGTCTCTCTCATGATATTTCTCCTCTAGTGGAGAAAGACAAACAACAAACAAGATAAATAAACTGTACAAATTATCAGAAAGTGGCAAATGCCATGGAGAAAAATTAGAGCAGAGAAGAGGGATACAAAAATAAAGGGGTACAATTTTAATAAGATGGTCAGAGGACTCACTGAGAAGGTGGCGAGCAGACCATGTGCATACCCTGAGGGAAGAGCATTCCAGGCAGAGGAATCAGCTCCTGCTCACAGCCCAAGGCAGGGGTCCACCTGGTTGTCCAAGGTACAGCAGCAAGGACATCAGTGAAGCAAAGTAAGCAAAGGGAAGAACTAGGAGGAGATATGGTCAGAGAGGCAACAGGGGTATTAAAAGGCCTGTGGTCTTTGGTCATAGGACTTTGGCTTTTACTCTGACGTGGGAAGCCACTGGAGGGTTTTGAGCAAAAGAATAAGAGGATCTATATACAAGATCACTCCGGATGCTGTTGAGTATATACTACAGAGAGCACACAAGTGGAAGCAGGCAGACTAATTTGGAAGTAGGGAGACCAATAAGGGAGAGAACAATGAAAATGGTGAGAAGCAATCACGTTCTAGATCTATTTTTCTGACAAACTAGATGTGAGGTGTGAGAGAAAGAGAGGAATAAAGGGGAAGCCAAGCATTTTACCCTAAGCAACCAGACAGACGGAGTTTCCATTTAATAAGATGGGGAAGCAAGAGCTTCTTTTTGTCTTCTTCTTCTGTTTGTTTGCAGTGCTTGCAGGTGGAGGGATCAGAGTTCGGTTTGTTGTTGTTGGGTGTCATGGAGTCAATTCTGACCCCATGTGACAAGAGTAGAATTGCCCCACAGGGTCTTCTTGGCTCTAATCTTTACGGAAGCAGATCGACAGGTCCTTCTCCCACAGAGTCACTGGGTGGGTTCAAACCACCAACTTTTAGGTCGGCAGCTGAGCGCTTAACCATTGCACCACTAAGGATCCTTAGCAGTTCAGTTTAGTACCTCTCAAATTTGAGATGTCAACTCTATGTCTAAACGGAGATTTCCAGTAGTCAGAGGTATGACTCCAGAGTTTGGGAGGTAGGTCTAAACTAGAGATACTAATTTCAGATTATTAGCGTATGAATGTATCTAAAGCCATGAGGATGGATGAGATCACTAAGGGGGTGAATGTTTATAAGGAAAGGAGTTCAAGGCTTTGCCTTGGGCCTCCAATGAGAGGTCAAGAAAAGAAAGAGGAAGCAGTCAAGGAAACTAGGAGCCATCTATAAGGTAGAAGAAAAGCTCCTTGGTATTTGTCTGTTGTGGTCACACAGTTTTCCTGAACAAATGAAGGTACAGTAGTACAAGTTTCCAGGATCACTTGTTTCCTCTTTACCCCAAATTCATTAACCTATGTGGATAATTTCCATCTGAGTTTAAGTGGACCCAAAGATATCAAGTGGCTCAGGATCACAAGAGTTAACTTGTTACAATCTTGGCTAACAGAGTTAGGCAAAGACACCCCCATTGGATTTCTTTATGTCTATTTGGTACACAGATCTATCTCTAGTACCTTTAAAAGGTGCCTGACACATAGCAGAGGCTCAGTAAATATTTGAATGCATGAAAAGAGCTTGACCGCCTAGCCCCAAAGTTCCCAAATTTGGCTCATGATCAAAATCACTCTGGGAGCTTTAAAAAACATATAAACTCGTGGGCCCCAGAAATTGTTTCTGTAGGACTAAGGCAGAGTCCCAGAATGTATATTTCTAAATAATGTGCCCAGGTAACTCTAATAGATTGCTAAATTTATCAACAAATAACCACTGATCTAGTCCACTCCCTCACTTAATACTCTGGAAACCAAAAGACTCACACGAATCTCTCCAATCTAGAAATTTAGTATTCTCTTACTATCTAAAAAGCATCATTTGGCATTCAGTTATTAGAATTTCAAATTTCCTTAGTTCTCATCCAAACTCCACATGGAATTTAACCAGTATTACATTTGTTCTTACAAAATGTTCCTTATAACACTGTTTAGCATTTAAATAATCAAGCCTTATGTTATAGCGTTTACGTATCTGTGCATTTTTCTCTGCATCTGGACAAACTATAACAAATCCACAAGGCAACTAACATATAAAGCATTACTTTAATTCTGAAGAGGTCTGTAAGGTTAGTGACTGACATTTCACTGCTGTTTTAGAAGGTTCTAGTTCATAGTTGTAGTAATCATGTAAGTGCATCCTTCTTATCCACACCCCAGAATTTTCACGAGGAATTATGGTAATCCTTGAACAGTGTAAAAAGCATGTAAAAGTTAATTATATTATTCAGATTCCCCTTTAAAACATTAAGATGTGAGCCCCAAAACACATGAAGCAAAAACTAACAGAAACAAAGGGAGAAACAGACAATTCAACAGTTGGAGACTTCAATACCCCCACTTTCAGTAATGAACAAAACAACTAGACAGAATACCAACAAGGAAAAAGGAAGACCTGAACGACACTATAACTCACTGAGACCTAACAGACATCAATAGAATACTCCATCCAATAACAAGAGAATACACATTTTTCTCAAGCACACATGAAACATTCTCCAGGACCAACCATATGTTACACCACAAAACAAATCTCACCACATTTAAAAAGATCAAAATCATACACAATATGTCCTGCAATCATAATGCAATGAAATTAGGAATCAATAACAGAAAGAAATTTGGGAAATTCACTCCTAAATAACCAATGAGTAGTAGCAGAAATCACAAGGAAATGAGAAAATACTCTGAGGTAAATGAAAATACAACATACCAAAACTTACAAGATGCAGCAAAAGCAATGCTTAGAAGAAAATTTATAACCATATATCATAAACTTCCACCTTAAGAAACTAGGTGAAAAAAAAAAAGAACAAAAGAAACCCAAAGCATGCAGAACAAAGTAAACAATAAAGATTAAGAGTGGAAATAAATAAAATAGAGAAAACTCAACGAAAGAAAAAATTCTTTGACCAGATCAACAAAAATGGGCAAATCCTCAGCTAGACTGATCAAGAAAAAGAGACAGAAGACTCAAATTAATAAAATCAGGAATGAAAGGGCACCATCACTACCAACCTCACAGAAATAAAAAGGATTATAAGGGAATACTATGAACAATTGTATACCAACAAATTACATGACCTAGATAAAATGTACAAACTCCTACAAAGACAGAAACTAACGAAACTGACTTTAGAAGAAAACATTAGGATGGGAAATTCTAAAATAAATTCCTACGGCTAGTTCTACAGTTTCTAGCAATTAGACTTAGGAATTAGTTCCATGATAGATGGCATTCCTTCAAATTTCCCTTTATAAAAGTCCATGTATCTCATCCTCTATGGTGAGGCATAAAGCAGATAAATCTTAACAGAATCTCAGTCTGAATTCACTTCACACTGGACACCTCTTGAGCCTCCACCTCACGTCTCTTTAGTTCATCTTTTACTCCAGCTATGACTGCAGCATCAAGGTGTGATTTGACAAATGGAGCCCTGGTGGCGAAGAGCTTAAGAGCTCAGGATGCTAACCAAAAGGTCAGCAGTTCAAATCTACCAGCCACTCCTTGGAAACCCTACGGGGCAGTTCTACTGTGTCCTATAGGGTCACTATGAGTTGGAATCGACTCGATGGCAAAAAACAATTCTGCTAAAAGGAGCCATGGTGGCGCAATGGTTAAAGCATTCAGCCACTAACCAGAAAGGTCAGTGGTTCAAACACACCAGCGACTCCACGAGAAAAAAGATCTGGCAATTTGCTCCTGTAATAATTACAGCCTAGGAAACCCTATGGAGCAGTTCTACTCTGTCCTGGAGGGTCACTATGAGTCAGAATCGACTCGATGACACAAAACAATTCTGTTAAACCAGAGTTTTCTGCCCCGCAGCTTCTCTGATGCCAGAGGTGAGACATCTGCTGGAAGCAGCCTGGCATTGCAAATGCAAACTAGAAGTACAATGACAGGTGGCAAATGGTGAATAAATGCTACCCAACTGGCCAACATAATCAATATGATGGTAAATAACAACCATCACCACAATTCTGTAACTCTGTAACTCAGACACAGTTCCTCAAAAGGTTCCAAGAGGATTACGCCCCTGCTGCCCACAGCAGTAACTACGTTAACTGCTTCACTGAATTGGCATTTTCTCTTTCCAATTTCACTTTTCCCAGTCTCCTGTTCCCTGGGATCACTTCTCAAAAACTACCTACACGCAAAGCCCTTGCCTTCAGCTTGGATGTTCCTCAAAAAAGTAGAGCCTAAGACAGGCCTTAAAACAGACCTTTAAGGGTCCATTCCTTCCAACTGCCTTTCTGATGTTTGGTTAGTACTTAAGAAGATCCACTGGCTTCTCCTTAGACTAGGTTCAATTTCCAGCTCTATTATTAACCTAACTTCTACCTATTCAAAGGCAAAATGGATATACTGTTATTCAAAAGAGCTTTACAAACTCTAATGTGTTATATAAATAACAGTTATCCTTATTATTAATGAGATATATCAGATAGAAAAACTGGTTCAAGTCTAGAAATCACTAAAAATACAAGATCCTCTGGTCTCTGATAGGGTGTGGTTCTATCTATAATGCTTTTATTTTTCATAAGGAGAATGTATGATTTATTACTTATGGAATTACACATAAATTAAAGAAAATATTCTATTATCTATATATGACTTTCGGCTCATTCTACAATGCGAAGTGAATCATATAAACGAAGTTATGTCTAAAAAACATATCAGAATTATGGACTCACTCAAAGCACAGGAAGAAGCTATTTTGTGTTACTCAGTACAAAACCCCACCAGAAAATGAAATCAAATGGCTCACAGTATAATTAAATGCTTTACTTGGATGAAGGGTTCTTAATTTCAGTCCATGAGCTGGTTTCAAGGGAGTCCTAAATATCCTAGAAGTGTAATATATTGTATTAATACATATATATAGATTTTTCTAGGAAGAGGTTCTATATTTTTATCAGAAATTCATGAATCAAGAAAGCTTCAAGAACCGTTAGGTGTTGGTATTTTACTGATGTGTCTCCAATATGTAACTTGTATCTAGAAAATGAAAGAATAGGACTAAAGCTTTGTTTTCAGGGTTTGGGGAGGGGGAAAAATAAAGGACATCTCACCATGTGTATATATCTAAGAACACAATGTGTAGCTTTGTTCAGATTTCATTTATGAGTTGTAACACCAAGTTATGGATAGGCTGAAATAGCTGTTTAGAACCTCTAAATACAACAGATTTATTTTTCTGTTAAGACTTCACATTTTTGGTGCTTCAGAATTTTTCTAATGCTAAATCCTTTGCATTCTATCCGATGATACAAGAGACAGGGGTGAAGCACCTAGGATACCTTCACTGTCATGGCATTCCAACAAAGTGGTTTTACTATTCCACTGCTGGTATGACCTGAGGGATTGGACTGACATCATATTATCCCATTTAGAGCAGTTATCTCATCTACCAAAAAGCCATCTACCTACTCTGATCACAATGAAAACAGCCAGTTAACAGTGCCATTTGTGGAGCATGTACTACACTGCACCTAGCCCCAAAGACTGTAAATAACAGCAATTTACCTCCACAGAGGTTTATTCCACAAATAATTTGTGGTAAAGTCTTAGTAAGCCTTCACTCTAATGGAAAAGCATAGATAAAAAATTGAGGATAATCCAGTTTTATGCCTGACTTAAGAACAAAACTAACACTCTGTGCCTTCCCCACCAGTCCTGTGTCTTTGCTCAGAACACTATCTAGCCTCCCAGGTCCACCATATTATCAGGTCAACAAGAAGGAATAACCTAAATGTAGTCAGTCAGGTTTCATGACTCTCATCAAGAATGAAACACTAATAAAATCCAAGAATTGTTTCAATCACCAAAAATTTTAATTCTAAGTATCTCTGAGAAAGGCAGAAGTCCTGGTGGTGCCATGGTTAAGTGCTTGATTGCTAACAGAAAGGTCAGCGGTTCAAACCCACCAGCCGCTCTACAGGAGAAAAATGTGGCAGTCTGCTTCCGTAAAGATTTACAGCCTTGGAAACCCTATGGGGCAGTTCTACTCTGTCCTATAGGGTCGCTGTGAGTTGGAATCGACTCCATGGCAACAGGTGGGTTGAGTATGAAAAATGTAGTAAGGGTTGTAAATTATTCCTTATAGTATTTAAATTCTTGTGCTTCAAACTAAGAACAATAAATCATTAAGCTCTCTTAATAAAAGGAAACATAAGAACATTAAAGTGAGCTTTCTTAATAAAAAGAAATATCTGCCTAGCTGAAAAAGCTCTCTACGCCATGCAAATTACCTTAGGCTTAGAATCCTTTCAATGTCTTAATTCAGTCAACATATTGTATTTGCAAACCTATCTATTGTAAAGAAACACCCAGAATGGCTAGGGAATTGGGCATTCTGTTAAATTCTTCCTAGATACAGCATACCGGATTATCAAATAATAAACTTACAAAATTAAAACGTTATTATATATAGCAAGTCCTATTTGATGATTCATAAGGCACTCTAGAAAGCCATGAACATGAACTTTAACTGGACTGCACTACATACACATGAAGTAGCAGAAGTGATCTAACAGTAACTTACATGCTATGAGATAACTTCTTACTGCCACTCTACCAACTATCTTTCTCACCAGATGCTATTATGTATTATTATTATTAGATATCAGTCATTCGAGCTTCTTGACTCTTACAGATTCTGGATGAAAGGGAGTTTACTCTCAGAGTCAAAAACAATACGTTAAAGTGCTTGGAAAAAGTAAAAAGTCTTACATTTATGGAATTATTATGGGTAGGATTAGAGGCTTTGTTAGACTGACAACTCATGCCTCAAGAATCTTTATTTACCAAACTTGTGTCATAGTCACATTATATTACAATAATTAAGACCCCAACCAAATCCAGTCTGTGAGGTGTTAATGTAAGATGTTTATTAGTGCAATTTATTTAGCACAATGATCACATTAGAATGTCCCAATATACAAACTACTGGAATCTAAAGTCACAAAAAATACAAACTTAGGTATATGAACAAAGCTATAAAAATATCACTTAAAAAACAAAGTTCTACATCTTCAACACTGGGCCAGAAAAGAAAAAGAGAGAGAGTGCATATAAGAAACATCACATTTCAACAGAGCAACATCAACCAATCTGGCTGCCTCACCAGTGAGAGACTGGGCCACTCCACTGTGGCCATCATGGCAGTACAGCATTACATTATGGGACTCGCAACCTCATATGAAACTGTATGTGAAACACTGAATTTATTTCTTTCAAAATGAAACATCCAAGTAAAACAAATGGAGCTAACAATACACACCAAATTTTAGTTGGCTGTTTGTAGCAAATTTCAACAATTCCATAAATTCAAACAGAAAACATATTTGGAAAAAAACAAATTTCAAACAAAAATAAACAATGGAAAGGAAATAAAAGTGGAATAAATCAATGTCAGTGATGACGCAAGTGTGTGCCTTTGACTACTGCATCAGGAGAGCTGCACTCAGGTTCCTCTGCCTACCTGTCACTGAGACCAGCTACAGAGACTGGTTAGAATTGAGAGAATAGCTTCAAACCTGATTTTAAGAAGCCAGCGCTACTAGTTTTGCAAAGTTCCCTGGCCAAAAACAACAACAACAACTTGTTGAACAACTGCACACCAAAGGGAAAGAGTTGTGTTTTATTTTAAGGTGTGCTCTCCTACAATAAAACTTTCCATATTTTGTCAACTGTGTCTCTCCTGTCCAGAACTAATAGAAGGAATTCTTGGCAGAGAAATCATCCTCTAAGATCCTTATACAAGAGGGAATTGCTTACTAAATTCCAGAAGGAATTGCAAAGACTAGGTTAAAACTTTCATGGTATTCTGATTTTACCATCCAGAAGTGGTTTTATATCAGAGTGTCTAAAACAATGTACAAATCTTCCTCAGAAGATGGTATCACTTTACTTCTTTTAACCTGAAAAAATCAGTAGCTTAGAGGTTATAAAAACCTCCATAATCAGTAAGATGACAGAAAATTAAAACGAGTATTTCACATTCCAGATCCTAAACCAAAATTCTTCTAAGACTTCATAACATGGTCGTGTTTCATATTCTATATCCAAAACTCTGATCAAAGCTTTTCATTGTAAAAGTTCCACAGTACTTATCCCAAATAGTTCTAGCCTTTTTAAGCTATTGGTTTGGAAAAATGAACAAAAATAAGAAAGTCTCATTTCAACAATTCTTAGAGTGTGAGGAATATTAGAATGTGTGAATGTAAATGCTAACGTTCAAGGTTAAGGATTTTAAACACATGTCCATGTGTGATCCAGAAATCCCACCTGTATGCTGTGTAAAGTTAACTCCAGAGTTCAAAGAGATACTAATCCTAAACATAGTTTAAGTCCAATCACATAGTCATTTCATTAGAAACCTGATGAATTGCTTGTGTTTCTTAAATATGTCACAACTTAGTTTCATTCTGGTGTTGTTACAGAAAAAGTTATTTTCTATCTGTATCAACATCTCACTATTCTAATCATACAGGATTAAAGCACATTATAACTTAGTTCCATTTTATTTAACTTCTCAATTCTTACTTTGATAGTTCATTATCATGTTAAAAGTAACTTTGGTTATAAAATCCCACACACAAGAATAAGGTGGTCAAATTTTTAGGGGAAATCTAAGCCTAGATAAACAGATGATTAATTTAATAATAAAAACAATTTTGGCTCAACTGCAAATGACAACAGATGATTTAATCTGGGGAAATATTTTTTAAAGTTTAATCAGTCACTCTAAGTTAGAAAGCTTTAAATTAAAATAGCTATTGTTATTCAGATTTTAGTAAGGTGGAGAGAAACTTAAGTAGAGTGAAAGATTCCCAAAAAACCCACACCCACTGCCGTGGAGTCAATCCGACTCATATCGACCCTACAGGACAGAGTAGAACTGCCCCATGCGGTCTCCAAGGCTGTAAATCTTTACGGAAGCCGACTGCCACATCTTTCTTCCGCAGAGCGGCTGGTGGGTTCAAACCACCGACCTTTCTGGTTAGCAGGAGAATGCTTTAACCACTGCACTACCAGGTTCCTCCTGAAAAATGAATCACTCCTAAAAGCAAGCTTACAGAGGTAAAGAGGAAGTGGAGGAAAAGGGAGGTTCACTGCAGTTCTGGTGGACTCAACCCCTTTATGAAAGCACATGTTCTCATTTGGTGTTACAATATCCTGATTCGTGGTGAAGATTTGAAAACAAAACGAAAAAGGCCAACTAAAAATGTTTAAAGAAAGAAAAATGTGAGATTGAATTGAATGATAAAATGAATTTTAAAAAAAAGAACAAGAAATAAAAGATATTAGATGATTTTTATAAAAATAGTAAAATTAAAAAGAATCATCTTGCACTTTGTGCTCACAAAGGGAAAGGAGGTTCCAACAAGCCCTGCAGAGCACAAAAGGAAGCAGGTGGTTTGCTCAGGCATCAGGAGAAATAGGCCCCGGAGAACTACCCCCAGCTTCTTCTAAATCGTGTCCAGGAAGGAAAAGCAAAGCTCTGCAAAATGCTGAAGGTTTTAGAAGTGTAACGATGCTTAGGAAAGATCACTGGTCTGGTGTTGCAGCAGCCCCAGTGTTGAGATACACGCTAGGCTTCTAGGAGGAGAAAAATAGAAAGGGAGGAAGAAGTAGGAAGGGGAAGGAAAGGGCGGAAAAGCACAGGTCATTAGTAAACAGCAAGTTCAACATAGCAAGGTGCTCATAAACCCTTTATATGCCATCAGTGGAGCTGGCCTCCTCTTAGGACTACAGATAAAGTTCTGAAGGAAACAGAAATCAGAATTTTCAAAATGGCATTGAGCTAGATGCTCGTTAGTGATGGCCAAATTAGAGTAAAGTCACAACATGCTCCAAAAACATGCACCCTTGACTCCTTACTCCCTCCTCCCCGCAAGAAAACATGCACATTTTCGGTAAAGCAATATAGTTAAGAGGTCAAATTCAAAACCCAAACATCCACCCTGTTGTGTAAGCCATATTCTACCTGAGGGTAGAGAGGTATCCACAAGCAGGAAGACCTGCTCTCATAACGTCCTGGGTAGTTCATAAACAGCTGGGTTCTTTCTAGTCTCTAGGGAACTAAAATCTTGAAACAGTAAGGGCCAGGCTGCTTGCTTTTCCTGTTTTGTCTTTGTTTTCCCCGCACTATAAAGACTTGGCAGTGGGGAGTAACTGCTACACAGAGCCTGAGTCTCGTCACTCTTCGGATCAGACTTGATATCCCGCTAGAGAAGAAACCTAGTTTTGATAGTTCTTTCCTTCCTGGATGAAAATGGCATTCACTTTTACAACTGCTTAATCAAATCAATCCCCTCCAGCCTTTCCTTCTCCTGGCACTGGCTATGGGTTAAAGAAAGCTGAAATTAGTCATTAAAATAAAGTTCATATTTAGGTTTCTTTTCCTTTAATCATGGGGATATTTGTATAAACGTTTTCATAAAACAAAACTACATAAACAATTACTTTCAAAGCAGGCAGAGAAAAAGTAAA
Organism: Dugong dugon; assembly: GCA_030035585.1. Lineage (NCBI taxonomy): Eukaryota > Metazoa > Chordata > Mammalia > Sirenia > Dugongidae > Dugong > Dugong dugon. Next base: position 19,422,538 of record CM057481.1, on the reverse strand, counting down.
TACTACATAAGAATACGATTATCAAAGAAATATCAAAATTTCAGTTCACAAAAGAAAGTGGCACATCTGATAGTTTTTTGCTTTTAAAGTAAAGCGTTCTTAATTCATGAGCTGCTAATCAGGATGTTCACGTCACTAGGTAAAACTAACATTCACGACAAATAGGACCTGTCGTCAATAAATCTGAGATATAAAGAGATACAGCATTTCCTAAGATCACGAAATAAAGAATAAATCCTGGAATAACTGCTACTGCTAACAGAAGGCTTTTCGGAAGCCTTAGGAACCAAGAAATCCTATGGCGGCTTAAGGCTGAGATACGTGTACAAGAAGAGAACCACAGAAACAGTACACGTCTCATGCTTACACTGTGTAATGTGAATCAAATGTTAAATCCCAGTTAAGAGCATACTCTGCAGAGAACGATATGCTCGATCATTAGAAGACAACTCATTTGAGCCAACAGTATCAGCCTGATCACAACTGCAAATTAAGTGCAGTAATTTATAAAAATATAACATCAGACTCATGTTGATAGCAAATGACTCACATCAGCTACCTAAAAAAAGATTTCCATAGTACATGCCTATGGATTCTTGCTACTGCTCTGAGAAGTGTACTTACTAAAAGGATGCCGGGGGTGGGGGGGTTGTTATGTGGTAGGAACCCACAGGAACCTCAGCATCCTGGGTGGTGCACCCTCAGCTGTTAACTGAAAGGTTGGAGGTTTGAGAGTAAACCAGAGGAGCCTTGGAAGAAAGGCGTGGTGATTTACTTTAGAAAAATCAGCCACTGAAAACCCTATGGAGCACAGTTCTCCTCTGACACTTCCTGGGGTGGCCATGAGTCAGAGCTGACTATGGCAATTAATTTTTTTTAAGTAATAGGCTAGGAATAAGTTAGAGACAAATTTCAAAAGCAACAGTTACGGGAAAGATAAAGGAAAATAAGACAGTGGGCAAAAGAGAAAGGAAAGAACTTGTAATTTGTAACTCATAGGTTTCCTACCACTGAGGCCAGTAAAGCAAACTAAGACAGTGTTCATTCAGGGAAGACTACCTAAAAAGTTCTAGTTGGGCAAAGGCCTCCAATATAACATATTCTGAGGATGATTATTCTGCATCTATAAAAGCATTTAATATTGCTCTAGGTGTTGAATGGTATAAATGCAAAAATTATTCAAGTAATATCAAAGGAAAGTCATTCTTCTCTTGCCTTAGTTGGAGGTTTTATGTGGCAGAAGCCCTTGGTTTAAATGCATCCAACAAGGGGGGCAAAAAAAAGAATAAAATCCTCAAATAATTCATATGCTTCCACTAGGAATCCTCCGCAAAGGCACTTACTGAGACTGTTTCACCCACACATTTGGGGAATCTTGGACTTACCTGTAGTGTCATTCCCTTTTATTTCATGATCACCATTGGCAAGCACTGCTGGTTTAGAAGATGGAGTACCTGCAAGAACCATGGAGAATAATTACCCATTTGTGACTGATAGAAAAATGAAAACCAGATCCAATTACCATCTAACTAGTAAAAGTTTTGTCACTCTTCATATCATTTGCTTTAAACACATAAAAATCTGTCCAAAATTTAAAATTCAGAAGCACAGAAGAGAACTGAGGTAGTAAGTCCCACAGTGCCCAAGCTCTGTCAAGTATTACCACTATAGCAAAGTCCTTCCTAATAAGCCAGGCTGTCTTTTCTGTTCTATTAATTGTTAAACATCACCATTAAATTCAATAAAACCACCATGAAACACCTGAGGTTTACTATGTATGATTCAAATCAAATGACCCAAGGACACGGGGCCTTTTAGAACAACTCTCACATAGGAAGCGCAGGGCACCATCACTGCTCCTGGACGGATGATTACACGGAGGTCAGCAGCAGTGCTTCTAGAAGCAGAGGGCTACTTCTTTCTCTTTCTCTTCTTCTTTTTAATTTTAGCCATTCTAATAGTGTGTAGTCATGCCTCATTCCCTAATGACTAAAGATGTTGAGTATCTTTTCATATGCTTATTTGCCATTCCTGTATCTTCTTTGGTGAACTTAATGGTAAAAATCTTCTTTTTTTACTATTTTTTAATTGGGTTGTTTGTCTTCTTAACATTGAGTTTTGAGAGCTCTTTATAGATTCTGAATACCAGTCCTTTATCAGATTAATTTTGTAAATATTTTATCCCAGGCTGTAACTTGTCTTTTCATTTTCTTAACCGAGTCTTTTGAAGAGTGGAAGTTTTAAATTTTGATGAAGTCTAATTCATCACTTTTTCTTTTATGGATTATGCTTTTGGTGCAGTAGCCAATAAATCATTCCCTAATCCAAAGTCACAGGATATTCTCCTGTGTTTCCTCTAGTTTTATAGTTTTCATACTGAGGTCTATGATACATTTGGAGTTAAATCCTATATATGGTATGAGTCTAGGTTCATATTTTGCTAAAACATCTAGTTGTTTTGGTATCATTTGTTGAAAAGACTATTCATATTCCATTAAATTGTCTTTGCATATTTGTCAAAAATCAATTGATCATACATGTGTGGGTTATTTCTGGACTCTTTTTTCTGTTCCACTGATCTATAAGTCTACACATTTCACCAGTGCTACACTGTCTTGATTACTGCATTTGTATAGTAAGTCTTGAAGTCAGATGGTAATGTAAATTCTCTAACTTGGGATTTTTTCAAAATTGTTTTGGCTATTCGAGTTCTGCATTTCCAGACAAATTTTAGAATCAGTTGTTGATCTATACAAAAAATCCTGATGAAATCTTTATTGTGATTGCGTCAAATATATAGTTCAATTTGGGGATGTATAAGCATTTCTGAAAGTCTTGGACTATATCCAACATGTTAGCAACTTGCCTAGCTCTGCAGTCAGCCTGCCAACCCAAGAGTTTTCTATGAATCACTCTCAAGAACCTCACAGAGACATTTTTCATAAGCAACAAGTGAAAATCGAGAACATGTGACTAAAATATAAAATGCAAGATTTTACTTCGTTGGCCTTTTTTTTTTTTTTTTTTTTTAAGATTTTACTTTGAATTACAACGAAGTATGCTGTTCAATCTTCTGGTCCCCACAAATTCAAGGAGGAAATCTTTCCCATAAACTTCTCATTGAAAAAGATCATTTTGTTATCTCAGAGGAACAACCTAAAAGAACAAGGCAGACCAAAAACAGTATCAATTAATCGGAAGAAGGAGATAGAAATAAAGGAATGGAAGATAATAGACTTTTATTAAATACACACTACATACAAGGCATCATGCTAGGTCTCACATATTGTGTTTTACTTATCCAAAGAGATGCCAAATATGTTCCATCACATAAATTAAAGAAATTCCCTCTCACCCTCACACAATCAGCTTATAAGATTTGTTCTTCTTAGCTCAAGAATTTTTTTTAATCTGCCTCATTTAAAAATGCAGATTACAGGAAAATGAAAATTACAAAAACTGATACCATTTTTTGGCTATGAGATTGATAAAAGCTTCTTAAAATTTGATAATAGCCAGAGTTGGCAAGGGTGTAGGAAAATAAATAATTTCATACACTATTAGAGGGAATATCAATTGGAACAACTTTTTAATAAAACAAATTTTTAAATCCCACTTAACCCACTTTTAGGTACTTAGTTCACAAAAAGACATAAAAGTATACAAAAGTGAATGCAAACAAGACGTTTATTATGGCAGTCTAAAAATAACAAATGTCCACCAATAAATTCACTATACTGTGAAATAGTATGCAGCCATAAAAAGAAATGAAGTAGCTCTTCATGTACAAATGTGAGATGATGTCAGGACATACTGAAGGAAAAACAAAAAGTTAATATGGCATAATAGCATTTATGGAAAAAGCAATACACACATAAATATACAGAAAAAAATATGAAAGAATATATACCAAACACCACTGGTAACTGCTAAAGAATGGAATGTGGGGGGCTGGAGATGGGGATGAAAAATGAAGACTTTCACACAAATACAAATTCTTGTTTTAACTGAGCACATTAAAGAAATTAAGCATGGAAAAAAAGAGAGCAAACTGAGGCACACCTGTCAGCCTCAACACCCTACACAAGTCCTTAAAAACAGAAGAAAAGACTGTTCAAAAGAATGAAGTAACAACTACCCAGACACCGACCGTTCTGACAAGGATCACAATAGAGGGTCCCAGACAGAGCGGGAGAAACATGTAGAACAAAATTCACACACACAAAAAAAGACCAGACTTACTAGTCTGACAAAGACTGAAGGAACTCCCGAGACTATGGTCCCTGGACACCCTGCTAACTCAGAACTGAAGCCACTCCTGAAGTTCACGTTTCAGCCAAAGATTAGACAGGCCTTCAAAACACACATTAACACACATGAAGAACATGCTTCTTAGTTCAATCAATTATACGAGACCAAATGGGCAACACCTGCCCAAAAGCAAAGATAACAAGGGAGGAGGGGACAGGAAAACTGGACGAATGGACACACAGCATCCAAGGTGGAAAGGAAAGGGGGAAAGTGCTGACACATCACAAGGATTGCAGGCAATGTTACAAAACAATGTGTGTATACATTTTTGAATGAGAAACTAATTTGTGCTGTAAACTTTCACCTAAAACACACACACACACACACACACACACACACACACACACACACACACACACACACACACACACACACACACACTCCTAGAAATCAAGAAGGGTACCCTCCAGTGCACCAGAAATTACAAGAAATCACCAGGAAAATGAAAGCAAATGAGATCACACTGAAGGACAAATCACAGGCAAAAGGCACAGGAAAGCAGGACTCCAGGGTACTCTAGTCTTTGCAGCAGCAGGGGTGTTGGGGATGCCACCAGAAGCTGCCAAGTGGGTCCTACCTCCTTCTTTCTCCCACCACCACAACCCTCAGCCTTGTGCCAGCCCCCTGATGGGAGCAGTGAGAGGCTGGATGCTTTGGCATAAGAGGAGCAAACTCCCCAGGTGACAGGTGATAACCGGAGGAGTGGGGAAACCTCAAACCCACAGGATTAGCTATTGGCATATGCTACTTGGCAGGCAGTAGAAAAGTCATGCATCGCAGGGAATCTCAAATAGACAGTGTAGCCAAATATTTGAAGAAATCTACTACCATAAAAGAAAGGTTATCACGTTCAAAGAGAATACTACCCAGGGAAACAATGTTGATAGAGCAAATAGAGGATTTTTTTAAAAATACATTATTTCCTTCAGAAGGATAGAAGAAAGTACTACAAATCTATGAAACAAAAGGAAGCCCTAAACAAAGTGAATTACTTAATGACTGAGTAACAAATCCTTTTGTTACATGGTTTCCAATTACTTGCTTTTATCAAAACTGAAAGAGGTCATAGTGGAGTTGTCATCCGATAGGTCATTAATAATAATTTCCGATAATATTGCACTACAGAATTCTTAGCATACAACTCAAAGAATCAAGGACATTGCCATAATAAAGCTTCCAATAGCACATACTGAGCTATGTAAAAAAGGTTTCTTGGCTGTATGTCTATAAAGACAATAGGAATAAAATTGCTAAATCCTGTCTCATTCTACCAAGAAAAAAATGCTTCTTCAGATTCGTGATCTAATTAAAATAAAAAAAAATAGACCCCATCATCTCATTAAGAAAAACATTTTCAATCAAATTCAACTTTTATGTTTATAACAATTTATCAAAAATCATAATATATTTATAGTGTTTTGATTAACTAGTAATTGTGATGATCAACTAGTCACTGTGATGACAGTCACTTGGTCACTTCTGGACCAAGTTAATACTTAGAGCCTTACAGTCACAGGAACTTTTTAAATTCAAATTTAGTTGACATACATATTCAGTTGCAGAAACGTGATAACTTAATCAAGAAAAAAAAATTCAAGCATAAAAATGTATTATTATTGTTGTTCTTAGCTGCCATCAAGTAGGCCCTGACTCAAGGCAACCTTATACATAACAGAACGATAATGCTGCCCAGTCCTGTAGCGTGAGACATGGAATTGCATGAGACAAGGAATCAAAAAAGGACTTAAATTTCCAATGATAAAGAACATGTATTTTTAAACTAGATGATTATGGGTATCAAAAAGCTATGTATTTAGAAGCATTTAGATACATTTAAAAGAGCAATGTAACTTATTTTTATGCATCAAAAGTAAAATATTCTGAAAATCACATGCGTTGCAAATACTTAAAACTTTTGCTACATGTCAACTTAAAAATGTGCAGAGGGTACAAAATATTTCAGAATTCTCATGAGGGCAACTGAGCAAAATGTTCGAGATAGCTGCTTTAGACCAGTGCAGCAGTTACAAAGAATGATTTATACCTAATGACAGAAAATTTTCCAAGATGTAAAAATAAAAAGAACAAGTTATAAAAAGCAATGTATATGGTTTGATCCCATTTGCACAAAACGAAAGCCACACAAAACACTAAATTTCTGATTGTATATGTTTCTAAAGAAATAGAACATAGTCTTAAAAGATCTACTCCTCTTGAGAAATAAATAGGATTAAGTGGGAGTCAAGGGAAATTTTCACTTTCTTTTTTTTTTACCTAAAATTTTTACTTTGGAATAGTTTTAGATTTACAGAAAAATTGCAAAGATAGCTGAGAGAGTCCCCATATGCCCCATACCCAGTTCCTCAAATATTAACATCTTACATTAATATATTTGTCACAGTTAATGAACCAACATTAGTACACTATTATTAACTAAAGTCCATACTTTACTCAGAATTCCTTAGTTTTTCCCAAATGTTCTTTTTCTGTTCCAGAATCCCATTCAAGGATACTATACAGTTAGTTGTCATATCTCCTTAAGCTCTTCCTGACTGCAACAGTTTCTCAGACTTTGTTTTTGATGCCTTGACAGTTTTGATGAATACTTGGTAGGTATTTTGTAGGATATCTTTCAATTAGGACTGGCCTCAAGGTTTTCTCATGATTAGACTGGAGTTATGGGTTTTGGGGAGAAAGACTACAGAGGTGAAATGCAATCCTCAACACATTATATCAAGGGTACATACTGTCAACCACGACTTATCACCATTAATGTTAACCTTGATCACCTGGCTGAGGTAGTGTTTCCTATACTGTAAAAGTCGTTCTTTTTTCACTCTTTTCATAATAATCCCTTTGGAAGTAAGTGACCATGCACAGCCCACACTTCAGGAGTGGAAAGTTATGTGCCATCTTCTTAAGAAGGGCAAAGTAACTACATAAATTATTTGGAATTTCTCTGCATGGGAGATTTGTCTATTCACCTAACTTATTTATTAATTCAGTCATTTACTTACATCCGCATGGCTGTTCATTTTATAGGAGCCCTTGTGGCGCAGTGGTTAAAGCATTCGGCTGCTAACCCTCCCCCCAAAAAAAGGTTGGTAGTTCAAACCCACCAGCAGCTCTGTAGGAGAAAGATGTGGCAGTCAGCTTGCATAAGGATTTTCAGTCTTGGAAACCCTATGGGGCAGTTCCACTCTGTCCTATAGGGCCAGTATCAGTCAGAATCAACTTGACAGCAGTGTTAATTCATTTTATACTTGGGGTTATAATCCAATACTACTTCACTTATTTTGTTGTTCTAATTGTTCCAGTTTTGGTCATTAGGAGCTCTTTTTGTTGGCTTCTGTGTCCCTTTGACATACTCCCATCATACTGGGTTTTTTTTGAGCTTAAGTTTGTTTTTTAACAGTATTTTCAACTGATGATTTGTGCAATTGAAGGTTCTTTTGGTTTTGTTTTTAAGTGAAGGGAATGAGCAAGCAATTTAATGGAGGATAGCATGCATGGTGGCAGTCTAATCTGCAGATACTTGCCAACTTTTTCCCTGTCATTTGCAATATAAACTGTTCAGAAGGGAATTTAGTCTCAGGCGATAGAACAGAACACTTCTATTTGGATTCATAAAATATGACTTTCAATTACCTATGATGCAACAGAATACATTCCATCTGGCTTGGGAACCAAAAGATTATTCAAAAGTCATTTGCTTGGATGCTAAAACTAGTATGTGAAAGTTGGATTAAGAACAGGATATATTCACAATCTCAAAGTATCTTCCCCAAATTTACTTATTCATTGAAGAGAAAAATAGTTATTTTACAGCCGACAAACCTGGCACACACTAACTTAACCTAATGATCCAAGTTATTACCACCAAAGCTTCCGGTTTCTGGTCTGGGATGTAAAGAGCTTAGAAGTCAACCCTCTTGTCCTCACATGAAGAAAACTGAAAATCAACAACTCTTCTTAGATCATTCAGAGAATTGAGGTCACAAAGCAAACCACTGGAGAGACAGACTAATATAGACTCTTACTGCAAGCAGAGATCACCAACAACAGGAACCAGTATCAGGTAAGAATGCTTAACACGTAACTGACTAATTGCTGGAGAATAAGCTTGGAATATGTGGGCAGTGGTGGTTCAGTGATAGAATTCTTGCCTTTCATGCAGGAGACCTAAATTCTAATCTGGGCCACGACCAGTCTGTGAGAGGTAGACTGCGTGTTGCTATGATACTGAACAGGTTTTAGCAGAACTTTCAAGACTCAGACAGACTAAGATAAGGCCTGGTGATCTACTTCCAAAGATCAACCAATGAAAACCCTATGGATCACAGTGGTCTGACCTGCAATGATCATGGGGATGGTGCAAGACAGTGTTTTGTTTCATTGTACTTGGGGTCACCATGAGTCAGCGGCCAACTGGACAGCAGCTTATAACAATTATTATGAACTACAATTATTAGTACTACTTTTTATTTCTTTCCCAAAAAGAAACAAGTTAAACCAAACTCATTACCATCGAGTCTCATAGCAACCCTATGGGACAGAGCAGAACTGCCCCATGGGGTTTCCAAGGAGCAGCTGGTGGATTTGAACTGCTGACCTTTTGGTTAGCAGCCATAGCGCTTAACCACTGCACCACCAGGGCACCAAAGTGATATATTTTTAAATCAAAGAAAGAAAACAACTATTTTTCAATAATGTCATACAAACTTTTATGCATACACATAACTTCCTCAAATATGATCAGTGAGATTATTAAGAAAGTTTAGGATTAGATTTTTATGCCTACTTAATTACCTACCACTTTGGTTTGCAGATATACTGTATTTTTACGCAAATAACCCAAAACTTCTGCTTTTGTTTGCCGGCTGTGCCCCTCGCCAATGAGATATTTTCATAAGTGCACTACGCTAATTTTTTTTACAGCAACATGTGGAAGAGGAATGGCATGGCGGCATTTGTGAGGGTGCCTCCAGGGGGAGGGCGCGACAGGCAAACAAACGCAGAAGGTACACATTATTTCTTATTTCTAAAAATACAGTAATTGCTTGTTAGTCTGCATATTAACACATCCCAAGCCTGAACAAAATTACTGCAGTTCAGCTTAACAAACGACTGTACATCGACCACATGCCAAGGGCAGTGATCTCGCTGTTAATGCAGACTTGACCATGTTTCCCATCCCCCTTAAAATAGTTCCGCACAGACTGTGAGACTGCACGTTCTCACTCTCTCTGCTCATCCATGGCTCCCTTGTCACGTCTCTCACTTGTCATTTTAATCTCTGGTTTCTTAACACTGAGAAACTTCAGGTTGCTGGTACAGTTTGGGCTCTTCTTCCCTCTATTTTTGCTAAAGGTGTTGTTCTGAACGGGATATAAAAGTCAACAAAACATTATCCCTACAACAGAACAGCTTTTAAGCGTGAGAGACAACCAAATAGCTTCACCTTACAAATGCCTTGAGAAAAAAAAGATTCAGGGATGCGGTGAGATTAATTACTTCTGTGTGTGGCCTTTCTAGACATGGTCTTTTTATTTTATCGTTGTACTTTAAGTGAAAGTTTATAATTCAAGTTAGTCTCTCATACAAAAATTTATACATACATTCTTATGTGACTCTAATTGCTCTCCCTATACCGTGACAGCACACTCCTCCTTTCTACACTATTTCCCGTGTCCATTCAACCAGCTCCTGACCCTCTCTGCCTTCTCATCTCACCTCCAGACAGGAGCTGCCCATTTAGTCTCATGTATTTACTTGAGCTAAGAGGCACACTCTTCACGAGTATCATTTTATGTCCCATAGTCCAGCCTAATATTTGACTGAAGAGTTGGCCTTGGGAATGGTTTTAGTGTTGGGTTGACAGAGAGTCCGGAGGCCATGCTTTCTGGGGTTCCTCCAGTCTTAGGCAGACCATTAAGAAGTCTGGTCGTTTTACTAGAATTTCAGTTCTGTACCCCACTTTTCCCCTGCTCCATCAGGGACTCTCTGTTGTGTTCCATCAGGGTGGTCACTGGTGGTAGATGGACATCATCTAGTTCTTCTGGTATCAGGCTGATGCAGTCTCCGGTTTATGTGGCCCTTTCTGTCTCCCGGGCTAATACTTTCTTTGTGACTTTGGTGTTCTTCATTCTCCTTTACTCCAGGTAGGTTGGGAACAATTGATGCATCTTAGATGGCTGCTCACAAGCTTTTAAGACCCCAGATGCCACTCACCAAAGTAGGACGCAGAACAGTTTCTTAATAAACTTTGTTATGCTAATTGACCTAGATGTTCCCTGAAAGCACTGTCCACCAACTCCCCGCTACTACTCTGTCCCTCGAAGTGTTTGGCTGTATTCAAGAAACTTCTTAGCTTTGGTTTAGTCCAGTTGTGCTGACTTCCCCTGTAGTGTGTGCTGTCCTTCCCTTCATCTAAGATAATTCTTGTCTATTATCTAGTTAGTGAATAACCCTCTCCCTCCCTCCCCACTCTCATAACCATCAAAGAATGTTTTCTTCTGTGTTTAAACCTTTTCTTGAGTTCTTATAATAGTGGTCTTATACAATATTTGTCCTTTTATAACTGACTAAATTCACTCAGCATAATGCCTTCCAGATTCCTCTATAAGACACTTCACAGATTCATCATTGCATAGTATTCCATTGTGTGAATATACCATAATTTGTTTATCCATTCGTCTGTTGATGGGCACCTAGGTTGTTTCCATCTTTTTGGCATCATGAACAGTGCTGTAATGAACATGGTTGTGCATATATCTATTTGTGTGATGGCTCTTGTTTCTCTAGGATATATTCCAAGGAGCAGGATTGCTGGATCATATGGTACTTCTATTTCTCGCTTTTTAAGGAAGTGTCAAATCGATTTCCAAAGTACTTATACCATTTTACATTCCCACCAACAGTGTGTAAGTGTTTCAGTCTCTCCACAACCTCTCCAACATTTATTATTTTGTGTTTTTTTGATTAATGCCAGCCTTGTTGGGGTGAGATGGTATCTCACTGTAGTTTTGATTTGCATTTCTCTAATAGCTAATGATCGTATTTCTTCATGTGTCTGTTAGCCACTTGAATGTCTTCTTTGGTGAAGAGCCTGTTCATATCCTTTGACCATTTTTTAACTGGGTCATGTGTCTTTTTGTTGTTGAGGTTTTGCAGTACCTTGCAGATTTTAGAGATTAGACGCTGATCAGATCTGTCGTAGCCAAAATTTTTTTCCCAGTCTGTAGGTTGTCTTTTTACTCTTTCAGTGAAGTCTTTTGATAAGCATTAAGTGTTTGATTTTTAGGAGCTCCCAGTTATCTAGTTTCTCTTCTGGTGTTTGTACATTGTTACTTATGGTTTGTATTCTGCTTATGCCATGTATTAAGGCTCCTAGCGTTGTCCCTATATTTTCTTCCATGATCTTTATCATTTTAGATTTTATATTTAGGTCTTTGGCCCATTTTGACTTAGTTTGATGTATATCCAGTTATGCCAGCACCATTTTTTAAAGAGACTGTCTTTTCCCCAATTAATGGACATTGAGCCTTTGTCAAACATCAGCTGCTCACAGGTGGATGAATTTATGTCCGGACTCTCAGTTCTGTTCCATTGGTCTATGTATCTGTTGTTATACCAGTACCAGGCTGTTCTGACTACCATGGCGATATAATAGGTTCCAAATCAGGCAGTGTGAGGCCTCCCACTTTGTTATTCTTTTTGAGTAATGCTTAACTTATCTGGTGCCTCTTCTAGCTATGGTCTTATAACTCCTCCCAGGTGACTGTGTGACAGGATAACTGTGGTCTACCAAGGAGACTGGTCGGTTTTGCCTTAAAGGAGAGCCAATTCCAGAGCAGAGAGAAGGATCCCACCACCACGAAGGAAGGAGAGACCTGGCAGCAGGAGATGGCACAGTGGGCTCCACGGCCCATGGAGAGAGAAAGCTGAGTGCCTTTGGGCAGAGATTAAGGGCCGGGGAGAGGCATGCCTGGGAGCACAGCTGGGGAGAGGCTATCCTGATGGAAGAACTATATCCTGAGTGTTCTTGAGTCTGAATTGTAACTGTTATGTCCCTAATAAACCAAATAATTGTAAGTATGGTCTGTGAGTTCTGTGTGGCCAATGCAGTGGATTATCGAACCCAGTAGAGAATGCTGTAGGAGGGATAGCTGGTGTCAGAATTGGTAGAAATGGTGGAGAAAGGAGGTGTGTCTGACATCCACCTCACAGGAATCAGCCTTGGGCTATGGATCTTGGTTCTCCTTTCCCCTTGTGAAGTTAGAGGAGGTCAGATACCTCCCCTAAGCCATTTTTACAGGGAAAAAAAGGAACTTACTAAGGGAAGGGATGAAAAAATAAGAGCTAGGAGGGCAGTGCAGGAAGGAAGGAGGAAGAAGTCAGGGAACATTCTTGTAAGGTCACATCTAAATCCAATCTTAAAGAGTGACCTTATTTGTACAGAAATAACATGTGTTATATGTTTCTGCCAACCGCCCAACCCCTCCCCCCAACACTATGTATGCCACACGTTATGTGTGGCTGCGTTATTTACAAGGACTTATTATTTGTGAAAAAGACGGTACAGAACATCACCTTTAGCAAAAGCTTTAAATACCATCTATATGCCATCAACTTCTAAATTTGTATCTTAAGCCCAGAACTTGCCTCTGAACTCATCTAGCTTATTCATCTCCATTTTGATGACTAATATGTAATTCACACTCAACATATCCCAAGCTGAAATTCTTTTTTTTTAATTTTATTGTTGAACTTTAAGTGAAAGTTTACAATTCGAGTTAGTCTCTCATACAAAAATTTATATATACATTGTTATGTGACTCTAATTGCTCTCCCTATACTGTGACAGCATACTCCTCCTTTCCACTGTGGATTTCCCGTGTCCATTCAACCAGCTCCTGATCCTCTCTGCCTTCTCATCTCGCCTCTGGCTAGGAGCTGCCCATTTAGTCTCATGCATCTGCTTGAACTAAGAAGCACACTCTTCACGAGTATCATTTGATGTCCCATAGTCCAGTCTAATCTTTGACTGAAGAGTTGGCCTTGGGAATGGTTTTAGTGTTGGGTTGACAGAGAGTCCGGAGGCCATGCTTTCTGGGGTTCCTCCAGTCTTAGGCAGACCATTAAGAAGTCTGGTCGTTTTACTAGAATTTCAGTTCTGTACCCCACTTTTCCCCTGCTCCATCAGGGACTCTCTGTTGTGTTCCATCAGGGTGGTCACTGGTGGTAGATGGACATCATCTAGTTCTTCTGGTATCAGGCTGATGCAGTCTCTGGTTTATGTGGCCCTTTCTGTGTCTTGGTCTAATACTTTCCTTGTGACTTTGGTGTTCTTCATTCTCATTTACTCCAGGCAGGCTGGGACCGATTGATGCATCTTAGATGGCCACTCACCAGCTTTTAAGACCCCAGATGCCACTCACCAAAGTAGGATGCAGAACATTTTCTTAATAAACTGTTATGCCTATTGACCTAGATGTCCCTGAAAGCATGGTCCCCAGACCCCCAGCCCTGCTTCTCTGTCCCTCGAAGTGTTTGGTTGTATTCCCAAGCTGAAATTCTTACCTTCTCCCTGGAACCTGCTCCTCCTACAGCCTTCCCCATTAGATGATGGCAATTTCTTCCTTTCAGTAAATCAGGCCAAAACCCTTCGAGCTACCCTAGTTACCCCAGATTCCTTTCATACTTCATATCCAATCATTAGCAAATTCTGTTGAGTCTACTTTCAAAATAGATCCAGAATCTGATCACTTCCCATTTCCACTGCCACTACCCTGGTGTCTCACGTGGATTACTGCAGCAGCCATTAAGGCCTAACATGACCCAGCCTTCATTACCTCTCCAATTTCCTTTCCTACTATTTTCTCCCCTTGATTAAATCCTCTAACCTCACTGACCTACTTTTATTTCCCAAATACTCCAGGCATCCTCCCACCCTAGGACCTTTTTGCACTGGCTACTCCTTCTGCCAAGAATGCTCTTGCCTCGGATACAGGTAGTCCTCAACTTAACGATGTATTCGACCTACAATGAACCATACTTAACGACCACCTGGTTGTTTCTTTGTCTGTTTTTTACATCTTATTTTTAGAAATATCTACTACATACAATGTTGCAGCATGTAATTTGCTGATGTTTACTCACAGATGTTTACTCACAGATGTTCAATGTATGATTTACTGTTTAAAACACTGTCAAATAGTAGGCTATGGCCTAGTCTACAATGAAGCCGGTGTCAGGCATAGTAAGGGATAGAAAGTTGGGCAATGTTTAACTCTAACGACATGTGACAACTGAATTGCACACTCGCCTGACAGCCATTAGGATGCCAACTTGATTGTTACGACACTGACACCGACTTCATACCATAAGAAACATCAATTGTTAATTTGAAGGTAACTTGTTTAAGTTTCTCTAACTGTAATACCTGCACTGCATATACCTCTAACAGTACGTCTAGCAAAAGAAGTTATGCCACCGAAAGTTCTAATCTAAAAAAGGTGAGGAAGGCTCTAGATATGAATACAAAGAGGAAGATCATTAGGCCTATGATAATGGAAAGAAAGTTGGCAAAAAAGCATATGAGGAAGGACTGTCTCATTTGACCATTTTGATGATCACTAAGGATAAGAATAGGATTTTGGAGGCAGTTAAAGGAGTGTCTGCCATAAAATTGACAATTTTAACAAAGAAGAGGCAAGGGCCAATCCATGAGATGGAGACGATGCTGACGATCTGGATAGAAGACCAAATTCAGAAGAGGATTCCTATGAGTTTACTAACAATTCAAATGAAAACACGCAGCCTTTCTGAAAACCTGAAGGAATAACAAGGAAAAGACAACCATGAGTACTTTAATGCAGCAAAGGCTGGTATCATCACTTCTAACACTGATTTGGCTTATGTAATGTGTGCAACCAAGGGAGTGAATATCCATACAGAAGAACTCTAAGCATTGACCTCCAGAGTTCCAGCAAAGGAGACTGAGAAGGAGCACCCAAAGAGGTAAGAGCCAGAAGACTGCACTGTCTTGGAAGCCAAATGAAGAGAGTGTTTCAAGGAGGACTATTTAGTTATGTTAAATTTTGCTAATAGAGTAAGATGACAATTGAGCACTAATCATTGCATTTAGCAATCTAAACGTCTAGTAGCTTGATAACAGCAGTTTTGGTGCCATGACATGGGTTAAAGTCTAACAGAGGTGGGTTCAAGACAGAATAGGAAGAAAGGAATTGGAAACAGCTACTACAGATATCTATTTCAAAGACAGAGCAGAGTAAGAAGTAGATGAGACATAGTGGTGTTGAGATAGGATTTTTTATGATGGAAAAGATGTTTGATGCTAATGAGTGATGCAACAGAAAGAGAAGAATTGATGAGACAGCAGACAGAAGAGACAACTGCTACAGTACTACCCTTGAGTAAGGGCACAGATGAAGGTAGGTTAGGAACAAATGTGTGGTGGGACTATGCAGAAGCTCGCTTCTGACTGAGTCTATTAATTATCTTCTGTAAAGGTTATCAGCTCCGAATACGAACAGGAAAGCAAGTGCTGGAGGTTTAAAGAAACAGAAGGTGTGAAATAGTTATCTAGGAAAATGAAGACTTTACAAACTCACATGAATTAGTAGCAATGTCTTTCAAGTTTATACTCTTTAACCAAATGAAAGAAGATTCTCATTAACATTTCCTGAACACAATATATATATGTCTAATAAATCTGCTTTTTTAATTAAATAAGTAAATCTTTAGTTTCTAAAAACAGTATCTATGCATATTAAATCAAACAGGACGTATGAGTTCATAAAGATGGCATAGTTTCACAAAAAGAACATAGGGTTTAAAGTCAGAAGATCTGGTTCAAACTGCGGTCCTGCCACTATTAACACATGATCAAAACAAATACAAATCCCTCCTGCTTTCTAAGCCTCACCTGAAAAAAGGGATAATATCTACCTCCCAGAGTTACCATGAGAACTAAATGCAGCAATATAGGTGGCAGTACTTTGAAAACTGTGCATTGTTAAACAAATGCTAACAAGTTATTATTTTCATTGTTATGGACTATAGATTGATAGATAACAAACTGTAAAATAACCTTATGAGAACAGTGAAATTAGTTTACTTTTGTCCTTTATAAAAACGCTTAATGATATTACCATATCTGTTGCTCCAGGCATACTTGTGAGAGCTAAGATAGAAGTAAACAACTTACCAGAATAAAACAAAAGCAAGAAAAGGAAGTTAGAAGGGAATAAAAGAGAGGCTGAGATTCTACCATGCACATAACACCTATCAATCTAAAAATCTAAGCCCAGGAGAGAAGAATAAAAACAACATTACAACATAAAAACATTATATTTTAGAGTAGAAGTTTGCATACTTCTGTACTAGATAAGACTTGCTGAACCCTGATCAATGGAATGCTGGCTATTACTGGAGAAGTTCTAATTCAAAAGATGTTATACTGCCTTCTCTCAGGGACTGAGTTCCCCAGAAGACATCCATTTCATAAAATGAAGGCCACCCTTCTTCCCCTCCCACCACTTCAAAAGATGGTACAGCCCCACAGTTGGCAAATCGACTTGGCAGAAGAGGGATGGAGCAAGAAGCTGAAAGAGTATGTGTGCTAAGAGAAGAGACTGCCACAGTGAGCCTGCTTTGGGAAAAGTGGGGAGGATTCAGCACTGTCTCAAAGCAAGGGCACTATTAGCACTTCAGAAGTCATACCTGTGCCAACATCGCCCTCTGGAGGCCAATTAGGTTGGTTGCGATGCTCTGCAATAGAAGGGCCCAGTCAGCTGAGCAAGGAGAAATTCTGCAATCAGTTTGGAGGTCCTGCTCCATATTGATTTTCATGTGGCACTTGCTTTTTATTAAAGCAGCTATGCAAGACCCAGCTTTCAAAAGACATGAAATCATCAAAAGGAATGTAGCATGATCTAATGTTAAAAAACTATGAATACCAAGTTAACGGTTCACACAGCATCCTACAGATGTTGAGTACTTTTAGAGAAAATGTAAAATATTCCCCAGTATCCATCTGAGTTTGCCGCAATGACTTAGAGCATCTGGGTGCATAATTTAGATGCTCCAGAACTAAGTAAGAGTCAAAACTTCAGTATAACAAAATACATCATATAAAAGACAAGTGACAGACTAGGAGAAAGTATCTGTACCTTGTATTAAAAAAACAAAAATTCATATTCAGAATACAATAAATCCTATAAATTTACCCACAACTCGTCTGTCAGTCTGTCGTACTGTGGTGGCCTGAGTGTTGCTGTGATGGTGGAAGGTACGCCACTGGTATTTCAAATCCCAGCAGGGTCACCCATGGTGGACAGGTTTCAGCAGAACTTCCAGACTAAGACAAACTTGGAAGAAGGACCCGGTGATCTACTTATGAAAACAATTAGCCAGTGAAAACCTTATGAACAGAGGCAGAACACTGTCTGATATAGTGCCAGAAGATGAACCTCTCAAGTTGGAAGGCACGTAAAACAAAACTGAGGAAGAGCTACCTCCTCAAAGTAGTTGACGTTAATGATGTGGATGGAGTAAATCGGGACTTTCATTTGCTGATGTGGCATGACTCAAAATGAGAATCATAGCTGCAAACATCCATTAATAATCAGAATGTGGAATGCGTAAGTATGAATCCAGAAAAATCAGAAGTCATAAAAAACGAAATAGAATGCATAAAGATCAATATCCTAGGTATTAGTGAGCTGAAATGGACTGGTATTGGCCATTTTGAGTTGGACAATCATATGATCTACTCTGCCGGGAATGACAAATTGAACAGGAATGGCGTTGCATTCATAGTCCAAAAAGAACATTTCAAGATCCCTCCTGAAGTATAACACTGTCAGTGATAGCATAATATCCATACACCAACAAGGAAGTCCAGTTAATACAACTATTATTCAAATTTACACACCAACCACTAAGGCCAAAGATGAAGAAGTTAAAGATTTTTACCAACTTCTGCAGTCTGAAATTGACTGAACATGTAATCAAGATGCACTGATAATTCCTGGTGACTGAAATGCTAACGATGGGAACAAAGAAGGTTTAGTAGTTGGAAAACACAGCCTTGTCGACAGAAACAATGATGACAACAGGGACCACATGATAAGATTTCGCAAAACCAACGACTTCTTCATTGTAAATACCTTTTTCAACAACAATAAATGGTGGCTATACATGTGGACCTTGCCAGATGAAATACACAGGAATCCAATCAACTACATCTGTGGAAAGAGACGATGGAGAAGCTCAATATCATCAGTCAGAACAAGATCAGGTGCTGACTGCAGACCAAATCATCAATTGCTCACAGCCAAGTTCAAGTTAAAGCTGAAGAAAATTAAAACATGTCCACAAGAGCCAAAATACTACCCTGAGTATATCCCACCTGAATTTAGAGACCATCTCAAGGTTAGATTTGATGCATTCAACATTAATGACCCAAGACCAGACGAGTTGTGGGATGACATCAAGGATATTACACATGAAGAAAGCAAAAGGTCATTTGAAAAGAAAGCAAAAATGGATGTCAAAAGAAACTCTGAAATTTGCTTCTAGACATAGAAAAGCTAAAGCAAATGGGAGAAATGATGAAGTAAAAGAGCAGAACAGAAGTTTCAAAGGGCAGCTCAAAAAGACAAAGTATTAAAATGACATGCACAAAGACGTGGAGTTAGAAAACCAAAAGGGAAGACACGCTCAACATTTCTCAAGCTGAAAGAACTGAAGAAAAAATTCAAGCCTCGAGTTGCAATACTGAAGGACTCTACGGGGAAAATACTGAAAAATGCGGGATACATCAAAAGAAGATGGAAGGAATACACTAAATCACTGTACCAAGAGGAACTGGTCAACGTTCAACCATTATAGGAGGTAGCATATGATCAAGAACTGATGGTACTGAAGGAAGAAGTCCAAGCTGTACTGAAGGCACTGGTGAAAAACAAGGCTCCAGGAATTGACAGCACACCAATTAAGATGTTTCAATAAATGGATGCAGCACTGGAGGTGCTCACTCATCCATGCCAAGAAATTTGGAAGACAGCTACCTGACCAACCTACTGGAAGAGATCCATTTCCGTGCCCATTCCAAAGAAAGGTGATCCAAGAGATTGTGGAAAATTTCCAACAATATCATTAATATCACACACAAGTAAACTTTTGCTGAAGATCAATCAAAAGCCTTTGTAGCACTACATCAACTGGGAACTGCCAGAAGTTCAAGCCTGATTCAGAAGAGGACGTGGAACCAGAGGTATCGATGCTGATGTCAGATGGATCTTGGCTGAAAGCACAGAAAACCAGAAAGATGTTTACCAATGTTTTACTGACTACGCAAAGCATTCAATTGCGTGGATCATAACAACTTATGAATAACACTGCAAAAAATGGGAATTCTAGAACACTCGATTGTGCTCATGAGGAACTTATACATAGACCAAGAGGCAGCTGTTTGAACACAACAAAGGGGATGCTGCATGGTTTAAAATCAAGAAAGGTGTGTGTCAGGGCTGTATCCTTTTACCATACTTCTTCAATCTGTATGCTGAGCAAGTAATCTGACAAGCTGGACTATATAAAGAACTCAGAATCAAGACTGGAGGAAGACTCATTAACAACCTGCAATATGCAGATGACACAACCCTGCTTGCTGAAAGTGAAAAGGTCTTGCACTTACTGATGAAGATCAAAGACCACAGCCTTCAGTATGGATTACACAACATAAAGAAAACAAAAATCCTCATAACTAGACCAATAAGCAACATGATAAGCGGAGAAAATATTGAAGTTTTCAAGGATTTTCTTTTATCTGGATCCACAATCAGCGCTCATGGAAGCAGCAGTCAAGAAATCAAATAATGTATTGCACTGGGCGACTCTGCTGCAAAAGACATCTTTAAAGTGTAGAAAAGTAAAGATGTCACTTTGAGGACTAAAGTGCACCTGATCCAAGCCATGGTATTTTTGCCTTATATGCATGCAAAAGCTGGACAATGAATAAGGAAGACTGAAGAAGAATCAATGCCTCTGACTTATGATGTTGTTGAAGAATACTGAATATACCATGGACTGTCAGAAGAACGAACAAATCTGTCTTGGAAAAAGTACAGCCAGAATGCTCCTTAGAAGTGAGGATGATGAGACGTCATCTCATGTACTCTGGACATGTTATCAGGAGAGAGCAGTCCCTGGAGAAGGACATCATGCTTGGTAAAGTAGAGGATGGCGCAGAACCACACAGTATTTCATTTTGTTGTACATAGGGTCGTTTTGAGTTGGAACTGACTCGACAGCACCTAACAACAACAACAAAGCAGAGGGTCAGCAAAAGAGAAGAAGATCTTCAACAAGATGGACTGACACAGTGGCTGCAACAATGGGCCCAAGCATATCAAGGATTGTAAGGATTGTAAGGTGCAGGACCGGGCAGTGTTTCATTCTGTTGTACACAGGGTCTCTAGAAGTCTGAACTGACTTGACGGCACCTAACAACAAAACCAACATAAAGCTATAATAAACATTAATAAGAAAAGACAATCTAATAGAAAAATGGACAAAGGATAAAAGCAAACAATTCATAGAAGAAATGCAACGGGCCAATAAAAATATGACAAGTTCAATCTCACTAGTAGAGAAACGCAAATTAAAAGACTGATCACTTAAAAGAAGGTAAAAGTTACTCTTAACTACTATGTTATATTGCATCCATACTATGGAATACTACAAAGCAGTTCAGGAGAATGACCCAGCTGTGTTTACTTAAGTAGACAGCTCTCCAAGACACATTATTAACTGAAAAGAATAAATGGTACAATATTTACAGAACGGTATTGTTTAAATAAAAAAAGTTGCATATTTGCATATGACTATAAATAAAACATATAGAAAGATAAATATCAAACTGTGAACAGTTGATACCTTATGCGACATACTGCTGTGTGATTTTTGTACTATTTTATTCTCTTTATTAGAATCATTTTTCAGGATTTAGAATAAAACTGAAACGAACAAAGCATTATCCTATTCTATTTTACAAAACAATTTTCCCCAGAATCTAGCTGAGGACTGTGAACCCAAGCAGGATTAGCCATGGTGCTCAACTTAACAGCTCTCTATATCTTCAACAAACAAACAGGCTTTGATGATCGAATTTGGGATTTGCCAGTTCCAAAGCCCTGTGAGCCAGCAACCTGTCATCTGACCTGCCGATTCTGGGTTCGTCAGCCCCTGCAACCACAAGTCAGAAGCTCCAAGCAGACACCTGGCCCGCAGACTTCAGGACTCACCAACCTCCACAACCACATGAGCCATTTCCTTGAGATAAATTTCTCTCTCCATATATATATATACATATATGTGTGCATACACACACACACACACTTCACTAGTTTTGCTTCTCCTAGAGAAGCCAGCCTAAGACATTTGGTGACCAGGCAGTCATAACCTCAGTGAAACTGTCATGTATAGCCTTCTTAATCCTGAAACGCATCTGTAACATGAATATGCCTCCAGATGTTTTCAAACTAATTTCCTTCCTTCTTTCCTACCTTTTTTAAGCAATGGAATCTTTTCTTCAAATGGCATCTTACCCAGAAACCAATAATAAAAATATATAAAAGACACTCTAGGTTGTGAATTAAGGAGTGTAAGAAAGGCTGAGACCTGCCATAGGCATGGACTCTCTCCCCTGCCAACCCTCCTACTACTAATCAGCCCTAGTACACTTCTGTGGACACCTAGCACTCCACAGAACAGAGGGTGTGAATCACTGATATATAGCACATTTTTCAGCTCGTATAACCTGACTTAGATTTTAACAAGGAACAATATTTTATACCTTTGTGTTTTCTTTTGATGAGTTACTGCATGGCCATCTTCATAGGAATTCTTTCCTTGCAGGACCACTGCGTATTTATTTGCACCTTGTGTCTTGCACAAGAGCACCCAACCAAGGGAGTAAGTGGGATCTAAAATCCAGTCCACACTCCACTTGCCAAACTGTAGATCCTGGCGTGGGGCTCACTTCACCTGAAGGAAAAAGCAGCCTTTTCCACTTTGTAGAAAGTACCATAAAGGCAGCCCTGCTTTCTTGCCCTTTATTTTTAAATTGAGGGTGATTAGGTTGGGTGTAGAAGAATTAAAAGAAATAAAAACTCCACTGGCCAAAGAGCTCTATTATGCATAACCCACTCACACTTTTATGTATAGATGCAGGAAAATGGTTGGTAAGCAGCCACTGGTTGGCCTAAGTGAACTTGCAATAAAATTACATGAAGAGCACCAGCAATGCTTTATGAATCTCATGCAAGAACAAAATCAAATTATAGTTGGATATATAATAAAACATAAAAAGAATGGAGTCTAGTGACCTTCCATCACACAGACATGAAACTTGTCATTTTAGCAAACACCATCAGTCTGATCATCTATATCAGACCCATGGCAGAGAGATCCCCATTCACAGAGAAATCAACTTTATTGTATCAGATTTCTACAAGACCAAATGAGGAAGTTCCCTTCCTTAGAATTCCGCGTCTCCAGCCAGTTGTCCTTCTCCCTTTATTCTCAGCCAAGCCTTCTACAAACCCCAAGCTTTAGGAAGCTGATATGGAAAAAAATTAGCAACTTGCAATTTAGATATAATGTTATTGTAACTTTCTATTATTCTTGTTTAATAGGCTAATAAATGCAAATATACAAAATTTCAATTGCTTCAAAAAGATATATGGTAAAAATAAGTCTCCCTCACATCTAGCTCAATTGGCATAACACAGCTTATGAAGACAATGTTCTAGATTCGACCTTGGTGAGTAGTGTCTGGGGTCTTAAAAGCCTGTGAGCGGCCATCTAAGATACTCCACTGGTCTCATCCCTTCCGGAGCAAGGGAGAATAAGAGAACAAGATACAAGGAAAACATTAGTCCAAAGGACTAACTGTCCACAGCTACCAAGGCCTCCACCGGACTAAGTCCAGTACAGGTAGATGGTGCCCAGCTACCACCATTGACTGCTCTGACCAGGATCACAACAGAGGGTTCTGGACAGAGCTGGACAAGGATGTAGAACATAATTCTAACTCACAAAAAAAAGACCAGATTTACTGGCCTAAAGGAGACTGGAGAAACCTCAAGAGTATGGCCCCCAGACACCCTTTTAGCTCAGTGGTGAAGTTATCTCTGAGGTTCACCGTTCAGCCTGGAAGTGGACAGCCCCGTAAAACCAAATAAGATTAAAGAGCTACAGTAGTCCAGTGACAAGGGCCAGAAGGCAGAAGGGGACAAGGAAGCTGGTGATAGGGGACCCAAGGTTAAGGATATTGTTGATGTGCTGTGACATTGTTAACCATTGTCATAGGGCAGCATTTGTAGTAATTGTTAAATGAGAAACTATTTTGTTCTGTAAGCCTTCATCTTAAGTGAGAATAACAGCACAATTGGAAAAGCGTAGTCAATGTCACTGAACTGTGCATGTAGAAATTTTTGAAATGGTGTATCTTTGACTATATGTATTTTCACCAAAAAAAAAAAGGTTGAGAAGTTAGAGGGTTGACATGTTGTGGGGTTGTTAACCAATGTCATAAAACAATATGTGTACTACTGTTTCATGAGTAACTATTTGTTCTGTAAGCCTTCACCTGAAGTACAATATAAAAAAAAAAAAAAAAAGTCTCCCTCAAACCCTTATAGCTAGCCAGCCAGTTCCCCTTCCTAGTGTAACCCTATTGCCAATTTCTGAAGCAGCATTCCTGAGTTATTGAACTTTTAATTATAGGTTACTTACATACTGAAAATATTAGCAGGGAGATTTAATAATTTTTTATAAGGAAAATAATTTCTTAAAAAAATTTCTCCTCTCAGGTCAAGTTAATGGTACATGGATCAAGTCACCCAAGATGATGATGCACAAGGAGGTCTATGGCTACCACCAAATTGTCTTCACCAACTAAGGCTCAGTCCCACGTACTAGAAGCAATACATGGCTAAAGAAAAACAGAAAATGAAAAGAAGAAAGCTTCTTCCACCTATGACTGATGAGGGGTGATGGACAGAGGATCTTAGCCATGACTAAAGGTATAATATTTGCTGATTATTTTCCTTCTTTCTACTAAGTTTCCTTATTTTTAAGTTAATCAGTCAAAGGACAAATAATCCACTCATCATTGTGGATTAAAAAAAAGAACAGACATTCTCATTTTCCATTAAGGAATCTAATTTTTTCTTGGTGTAAATATATGGATATCATTTGACTTAAACTTTCAGTACTTTTGCTGATAATCTGCACCCCCACCCCCACCCAAAAAAAAAAGCACACTAAAGGCAAGAGGAGTTCCTCGTCCACTTAAGCTGCAAAAAGCCAGAACCTAACCTAAAAATGAGAAAAGGCCAGATCAACTGTAAAATCATAACTTTTCTTAAACTCAACAGAGAGCTGAGGTCTTAGGGCCATGAAGTAGTATGAAATCCAAAGAAAGACATGCCCCTCAAGGAGATACAAGAGGTGAGCACTGGCTCTGTCTGAGCATGGGAGGAAGAGATGCTGGGTACTACAAAAGCAGGTAAGAAGAATGCAACTAGAGATTTTAATAATTTGCTAAAGGCTAAGTGAAGGCTGGAGTCCCTGGGTGATGCAAACAGTTAACACACTTGGCTACTAACCGAAAGACTGGCAGTTCATATCCACCCAGAAGTGTCTAGAAAGGACCGGCAATCTAGTTCCCAAAAGTCAGCCACTGAAGCTCCTACGGAGCACAGTTCTGCTGTGACACACATGGGGGTCGCCATGAGTTGAAACTAACTTGACGGCAACTGGCTTACCAGTAAACCAGAGTATAGCACCTCCTGAATCCACAGACACAAAGAGAGGTCACACCCAGCTGCAGGTTTGTCTTCATGGATGTCCATTTGATGCTCACAAGAAAGACTAGAGGCAAGGAGGGAGACCAAACAGGGTGTCACTCGATGGTGCAGACCTGGTGATGCAGATCTGGAGAAGGACATCACTAAGGGAAAGGCACAAAGCCCTATCCCCATGCCATGGAAACAAAAGCCTTAAACCACTGAGGGAAGGGCATCAAACTCTGTCAGTCCCAGGGCACAGGTAAAGACCCAGTGTTGCTGGGGAAACAACAACAGAGAAAAAACCCTCTACTCCTGGGAGAGAAGCAGAAAAAATTCCTAGATCCAGGATCCTACACCAATACCATCAGAAGTCCCCTACCACTGTAGAAGGGACAAGATCACTAAGAAAGACCTAACCATGAGACACAGACACACAAAACTGAGCCTAATCCAGAAACAAAAATAATCCCCTGCCTACCACCAAGCTAGCAAGTGCCCCAAGTATCCAACAACAACAGTCCTCTGACGAGGTTTGGGGGAAAAGTGGCAAGTACATGTAAAAAGACCCTTTTAAGGTACAGGTGCACAGGGAAGGAAAAAGCTGAGGGTGGAGCATTGAGAAAAATATTCTACCACTTCAGTCTCTGCTCTAAGCACAAAGAAAAAACAGAGTAGTCTGAAGTACTAAAAAGGTAACCAAACCAAACCCAAACCCATTATCAAGTCAATTCCAACTCATAGCAACCCTAAAGGACAGAGTAGAACTGCCCCACAGGGTTTCCAAGGAGCAGCTGGTGGATTTGAACTGCTGGCCTTTTGGTGAGCAGCCAAGTTCTTAGGCACTTCGCCATCAGGGCTCCAAGGTAACCACAGTAACAACAAAACTCAAACCTAGATCAACAGCACAATTGGAAGAGCATAGTCAATGTCACTGAACTGTGCATGTAGAAATTTTTGAAATGGTGTATCTTTGGCTATGTGTATTTTCACCAAAAAAAAAGGTTGAGAAGTTAGAGGGTTGACATGTTGTAGGGTTGTTAACCAATGTCATAACCTAATCTGACTCATCCCCCACCGCCCCATTCTAACTAACTAACAAAAGAAGAGATATGCCCATTTCCAGGAATAAATACTTTTTACCTCAGTCTCTTTCAATAAAAAAATTAAGACACACACATACACACAAAAGTGAGGGGGAAAAAAAAGGTCAAGAGACAAAGTAATCAGACTAAGAGATGACCCAGATGTCCCAAACTATTATTAATGTTAAATTCTACAGTGGAAAAGGTGGAATCATCTCTTACCAGAGCGATAGAAACTGTAAAAGTTAAATAGAAATACTATATATATAAAAGACAATAAAGATAAAGAACATCATTGAGGGCTCATATTAGACTCAATACACCCAAGAAAAGAATCAGGAAACTTGAAGGTAGTCAATAAAAATGACCCAAAATGAAATAAGGAAAAAAAGAGGGGGGGGGGGGGACCAAGGGGTATCTGTGAGCTGTGGGGCAATATCCAACAATCTAACAAAAATGTAACTTCAGAAGAAAAGAGAAAGAATGGAACAGAAGAAATATTTGTAAAGATAATGGCCAAAAATTTTCCAAACTTAATAAACTACATCAATGCACAGATCAAGAAGCTCAGAGAACCCCTAACAAGATAAATAGCAAAAAAATATGACACAGTCAAACTGCTAAAAACCAAAGTTTAAGATAAAATCCTGAAGGAGGCCATAGGAAAAAAAAAAAAAGGAACAAAGATAAAAATTACAACAGATTTCTTATCAGAAACGATGCAAGTAAGAGGTAAATTGAGTGACAGCTTTAAAGTACCAAAAGAAAAAAGCATCAACCCAGAATACTATACCTAGAGAAAATATCTTTCAAAACTGAAGGTGAAATAAAGATTTTTTTCAAACAAACAAAATGTGAGATAATGCATTGCCAGCAGATCTGTGCTGTAAGAAATGTTAAAAGGAATTCTTCAGGCAGAAGGAATGTGGTACTAGATAGAAATAGGGACCTACAGAAAGAAATGAAGTGTTGGAAATGGTAAAAATTAGAGTAAATATAAATGTTTGTTTTTCGTACTTTTCATCACAAAGATAATTGACTATCTAAAGCAAAAATATTAACAATGTATGGTGGGTTAATAATATACGTAAAATTAAGTGTATGACAACAATAACACAAAAGATGAAACAGGAATTGGAAGAAAAAATATACATAGTAAGACAGTATTGGACATATAATGGAATCATAAAAAAAAATTCAATTAAAAAATAAGCAGAAAAAGAAAAACATAATAAAAAAGAGACAGAGCAAACAGAAAGCAACTAGCAAGATGAGAGATTTAAACCCAACCATATCAATAATTACATTAAATATAAATAGTCTAAATATACCAATTAAAGGCAGAGATCTTCAGATTGGATTAAAAAACAAGACCCATCTATATGCTCACTATAAGAAACCCACTTTCAATAGAAAGAAATAGGTTAAAAGTAAAAGAATGGAGAAATATATACCATGCAAACACTAATCAAAAGGAAGCTGGGGGGGATATGTTTATATTATACAAATTAGACTTCAGAACAAGAAATATTACTAAGGGTAAAGAGGGATATTATGTAATGATCAAAGGGTCAATTGATTAAGAAGACACAACACTCCTAAATACATAGGAACCTAACAACAGAGCTTCACAATACATGAAACAAAAACTGATAGAACTAAACAGAGAGAGAAAGAAACTCACAACTATACATGGAAGTTTCAACACTCCTCTCTCAGAAATTAGAGCAAGTAGACATAAAAATCAGTAAGGATATGGAAAAGTTAAACAACATTAACAACCAACTACACCTAACTGACATTTATAGAACACTTCACCCAATAACAGCATAATACACATTATTTTAAGTGTTCATGGAACATTCACCAAGATGGGCCATATTCCAGTCCATAAAACAAACATCAACAAACTTAAATGAGTTGAAATTTCAAAGGGTGTCTTCTGACCACAACAGAATTAAACTAAAAATCAACCGCAGAAAGGTGTCAGGAAAATTTCCAAATACTGAGAAATTAAACAACATGCTTCTAAATAACCCATGAGTCAAAGAGAAAGTCACAAACGAAATTTAAAAATATTTTAATTAAATGAAAATAAAAACACAACATATAAAAATCTATGGTTGGTGAGTAGCATCTGGGATCTTAAAAGCTGGCGAAAGGCCGTCTAAGATACAACTGGTGGTCTCTTTCTGTCCAGAGTAAAGGAGAGTGAAGAAAACCAAAGGTTCAAGGGAGCAATTAGTCCAAACAACTAACGGACCACATACACCACAGCCTATATGACGCCGAGAACAGAAGAACTAGATGGTGCCCAGCTACCACTACACAATAGGGGGTCCCAGACAGAGTAGGAGAAAAATGTAGAAAAATCAAACTCATAAAAAAAAGACCAAACTTACTGGCCTGATAGAGACTGGAGGAACTCCCAAGACTATGGCCCTAAGACACCCCTCTGACTTGCAACTGCAGCCATTCTTGGAAACCACCTCTCAGACAAGTAACAGACAGGCCTATAAAATAAACAATAAGACCCAAAAAGAATGTGCTCTGTAGAAGAAACAATTAAACAAAACCAAAAGGGCAATAGCTGCCCAAAAATAAAGATGAGAAGGCAGGAAGGGATAGGAAAACCAGACGAAAGGAAATAGGGAACCCGGGGTGGAAATGGGGAGAGTGCTGACACAGTGTGGGGACTGCAACCAATGCCATGGAACAAGCTGTGTACAATTTGTTGAATGAGAAACTAATCTGCTCTGTAAACTTTCACCTAAAATATTTTTTTAAAAAAAGACAGAATAACAACCAAATGTTGTAAAATAAGAGATGAAATTTTATTACAATGGAAAGGTCAGGCTAGACAATATAACGGCTTGACTTTGAGAGAGTTTTAAGTAATTGTGAGCCAGGACCAACTACCTAACACTCCTGCCCCTAAGTGGTCACATCTAGTATGAGGTGGCTGAACTGTAAAGTCTCTTTCAGCTCTAATGTTTTATGAGATCTTAGAACTCTAAACTCTTTGTGAGAGCTCAGACCTCAGATCAGCTTGCCAGGAGTGGCCTGTCCCTGGCAAAAGTTAAAATCAGTCTCTTTCTATCAGCAAGAGATAATTAAGTAGGGAAGGCTCAGAATGCAGAAGACAATGTTGAGGATGTAACTGATATCCAGAGTTGGCCAGTTAGGAATCAGATGAAGTACTGAAAGGAAAGATGTTGAGAATGTCAGCCCTGCGGATAAGACCTTGACTGTTCTGCCCTCTTTGACAACAGCAATGCTTAGGGAGCAAGTGCAGTTACTTTGATCATAAGTATTGAGCTATTCTGAATTCTACTTTCGTATATATGCCTCATTGTCTATAGTAAAAACTGGATGGCAAGTAAAATGCCAAAAAAGGAAAAACCAAACCCATTGCTGTCAAGTCGATTCTGACTCATAGTGACCCTATAGGACAGAGCAGAACTGCCCTGTAGGGTTTCCAAGGAGTGGCTGGTGGATTTGAACTGTGGACCTTTTGGTTAGCAGCCATAGCTCTGAACCACTGCACTACCAGGGCTCTGGCAATTAAAACCTATACTCTAAATTTAAAAGTTGCAATTTTGTTTGAAATACATTATTATAATGGTATTGTGTTATGTTTTTTAGAAAAAAGAGTCCTTTTTTAAAGATATGCATTGAGATATTTATGGATGAAATGATGTCTTGGGTTTGCTTCAAAATAATTCAGAGATGGGGGAAGAGGGTGGGGTTTATGAATTTCTGCATAATAAAAAGGTAAAAAATTACAGTAAAAAAAGCTATGGAACACTGCTAAAGAAGTGATTGGGGGAAATTTACAACATCAAGGAATCCTGGTGTAGCAACAGTTAGTACTCAGCTGCTAACTGAAAGGTCAGTGGTTTAAACCCACCACCTGCTCCTCGGGAGAGAGATGTGGCAATCTGCTTCCATGAGATTATAGCCTTGGAAACTCTATGGGGCAGTTCTACTCTGTCCTACAGAGTCGCTATGAGTCAGAATCGACTCAACAGCAATGGGTTTGGTTTTTTTTTATAGCATTAAATGCTTATGTTAGAAAATAAGAAAGGTCTCAAATCAATGATGTAAGATGCCACCGTAAGAAACTAGAGCAAATCAACTCAAAGTAAACAGAAGGAAGGAAATAATAAAAATACAAACAAAACTAACAACAGAAAAAAAAATCAATGAAACTAAAAGCTGGATCTTTGAAAAGGTCAATACAACTGATAAACCTCTATCTAAACTGATCAAGGGGGGAAAAAAGAGATACAAATTACCAACACAAGGAGTGAGAGAAGAGACATGACTACAGATCGTAAAAACGTTAAAAGGGTAATAAAGTAATACTACAATCTTATCTCAATTAGTTCCACAATTTAGAAAAATGGATCAATTCCTTGAAAGACCCAAGCTACCAAAGCTTACGAGAAGAAACAGATAACCTGAACAGTGCTATTATCCCTTAAATCGAATTACTAGTTAAAAACCTGCCACAGAAAACTCCAGGCCCAGATGGCTTCACTGATGAATTCTATCAAACATTTATGGAGAAATAATATCAATTCTATGCAAATTGTTCTAGAAAATAAAAGGAAAGAACACTTTCCAACTCATATTATGAGGTCAGCATGACCTCAATTCTAAAATCAAAGACATTACAAGAAAAAAAAAAACAAAACTACAGATCAATATCCCTCATGAACATAGATGCAAAAATCCTCAACCAAATATTAGTAAATCTGATCCCACAATATGTAAAAATAGCAAACCTCTTTTAAAAGGGTTAATCTATGTTTTAATCCTTACTGAGATTACCCAAGGACAATAAGTGGCAACCCATTCCAGTCTAAACTAAGCCCTGACGTAAGCACAGATTTTATATATCTAATTTTACAAAGTTACTTTCAAAGAAAAGGCATAGCAGACAGCTAATTTAGGGAGTTAAGAAGCAGATTATAGTGTAGTTGAAACACTACAGCAGAAATTTTAGGGTTATAAAAAACTTTGGGGTTATACAGCTTCATGAACACACACTTAACTAAAGGGTGATAAGCCTATCTACATGGTCTCTAACAAAGAAATTTAGTGAACATTATTATATCAAAAAACTCAGCCCAAGTTTCCTCAAGGGTTCTAAAACTACAACTCAAAGATAATCCCTAATCTACTTTCTGAACAGAGCATGACTGGTACCATATACAGGCAGTCCCTGGATTATGAACAAGTTCCGTTCCTAAGTTTGTATGTAAATCAGAACAATTAGGTACAGTTCATATCTGCTGTCAGTTAGTCAAATATTTGTCTTAATATACAGCATATAGTGTATCTCTCTATGCATAAAAAAATTAAAGAAACACTTTCAGATACACTAAAGCATGTTTAACATAATACAGTAATCTTAATAATGTTTTGATGCATGTCACAAAGTAGCACCATTTGTTACTACAAACTATTGCACGTACCTTGAATTTTTAATGTAAAAGGGTTTACAGGGGTTGGTTCTTAACTATGGGTTGTACGTAAATCGGACATTCGTAACCTGGGGACTGCCTGTATATCCAGCATGGCTTAAAATACTTACCTTCAACCTGGCTAGTATCTGAGCATGGTTTCTTCTTTGACTCTGAGTTCCCGGTTTTTTCATCAACATCCATGAGAGGAATATAATCTGTTTTTCCAACAGTTTCTCCCACAACATCATCAAAGGCCTCTGCCTCCAATGTGGCAATAAAGTCCCGCTTTATCTCTTCCTCAATTTCTGGAGATGGTTCTGTTAATGCATCTGCAAGACTGAGGTCAGCCATTCTGCACCGCTGCAATTGCCTGTTTAAAGGGGAAAAGATGTCCCATGATGAGCACTGCAAAGAGAAAAACATTCCTAGAAACTCTCATTGGCTGCTTTAAACAAGAATCAAAATCTAAAATTTTAAAGCTAGAAGAGGTTCCTTTCCTTTTACAAATTATAAAATTACAGCCCAGAAAGGATACAACATCTCTGGGAGAAAGGCAGAGTAAGTGTCATTTTGTACTTTTCATTAGTGAGAAAAATGAAGTGCAAAAAGAAATAATCAACTTATCCAAGGTTACAGCCAGTAAGACTCAAATGAGGTCTTCTGATGTCAATTCCTATACTCTTTCAATTATTCCATATATATTTCCTTCCAAATCATGTCCCAGAATAATTTTTTAAAGAATATACAAAAAGAGGTCAGATCAGATTATATTCCCATTAATAAAGTTACATTCCTATCAGGCAAATGATGTCACCTTTCTTGACCAAAGACTATCAGTACGGACCTTAACTTGTTGGGATAAGTACTGCTTCTTCATGAATCACTTGTGTACAGCCCTGTAAACAAAACTACAACACCTAGCCCTATCGGCATGAAAAAACATGCAGACATATTCCTTGTACCAGCTAAGAGAGATGGTGTCTCTCTGTGGCCATATATTTCATCATCTTTATAGAAAACCAGGCTCTTAATTTTTAAATATAATCTGAAGTTAACAAATACAGTCTATTATAGGCAAAGCTTTAGGTGACTAGCCTAGAAAATACAGAAATAATGTAGTAAAAACAGCTATCAAACCAAAAACCAAACCTGTTGCTGTCTACTCCGACTCATAGCGACCCTATAGGACAGAGAAGAACTGCCCCATAGAGTTTGCAAGGAGCACCTGGTAGATTCGAACTGCTGACCTTTTGGTTAGCAGCTGTAGCTCTTAACCACTGTGCCACCAGGGTTTCCAAAAAGAGCTACAGAGCTTGCAATAAATCAAGCATCTAGTACATGCAGAGCACAGCAGGAAGTAAAAAAGATGTTCAGGGCACAGTATCTGCTTTCAATGAGTGTAATTTAATAGAGATTTTAAAAGACTCATAAGGATAAGTGAACTACAAGCTGAATTCTTGACTGAGTTAATGTAAGTAAAACAGCAATCCTTAGTTACATGGTGTAATGGCTATTGCTTCTGTCTACCTAGAAATTTATTCTTCCTTATCCCCCTCTCCCACACCAATACCTACCCCCATAGGGTTAGGTACATGACTAGAGTTGGGCCAATCAGAAGATAGCAAGAAAATGGGTGGAACACTGGAAAGGTTGGAATGCTTCTGGAAGGAAGGCCTACAAGCAGTAGCTGTTCAGTCACCTGGTTGTTTTCAGTCACCTGGTTGTTTTCTTTCTCAAGCTTAAATGAGTGAACTTCCAATAAATCTTTCTTTTGCCTAATTTAGTCAATCTATTTCTGTTGCTTGCAACCAAAGAATCTCAACTAATATACATAGTCTTTCCCCTTTCTTTGCAGCTCAAATTTTTTAAAAAGTCAAAATTTACTATGATACAAGCCACTTAATGATCAAGCTCTCCTTTCACACTCTTCTCCCCTATCAACCTCTCTCCAACAAACGAACTTGGGAAAAAGTAACACAAGGCAAGGAACACAGTCATTCTATCTTCTTTTCCTTTCGCCCATATACTCCTCTCCTCCAACTTACACTACTCTTCTGTGCTACAAATATAAAAGTTACACACAGACCTTTTACAATCCTTATTTCTGTTTAGTTTCCTGAATAGGACTAACCTACCACATTACAAAACATGCACAAAGCAAATACTTCCAGAACACTGAAAAATCAGAAATCACCCCACCCCCAATTTCCAAATCCAGCTCCTAAAAGGTTTTTCCAATGTTGCAAAAAATATGAGAACGGTAGTACAGAGCATAAGAGTTGAGATAATAAATGAGACTAGCATATATTGTAAACTCAGTTTACATAAAACAAAGTCCAGAGGGGAAAACTGAGCCCAAAAGCAAGTCCTACTTCTTCCAGACAAATGCCTAGAAAGAAAAAATATTTGTCCAGTATATGGACTACTGTAGGGGGTCGTCAATATCTACATAAGGTTTGGTGAAAACATTGCACATTCTTTATACTATGTAACTGTAAGAAAAAATAAAATACCAAGATTTGGAAAGATATTAGGTACTGAATTTGTATGGACTTCCAAATAAAATCTTTAAAAAATTTTTAATGATAAACTTGAGCCTGCTTCTATGAACCTGACATTTTTTTTTATGTCCGTTTTCCTATTTGAAATGGCTACCATAATTCCTAATCAAGACTTTTTAATGTAAAATCTTTTCAAATTCCAGATGATCTCACTGATGAGAAACGATGTTCACACAAGAGGATGGTAGAAAGAGCTTTTCCTCTGATTCCTTTTCTTAAAACAAACGTGATGTTTAAATTTCCTGTGATGATGTTAATGGGTTCCTAAACTGTATCAAACTTTTTAATAGTATTTAAATATAATGAGGTTTTTGCTTCAAGCACAAATGCTACACTACTAATTTTAATAAAATTTGACTCCTAAAGAAGTAAGAGGGGCTAAATATCACTGCTAATGTAATTTTAACTGTGCCGTGCAATGGCTTTCTCTTACATATGGCCTTTCTGGCCTTGGGTTTATAGTTCTGCAAAAATGATTGGCTGGGCCACAATCTTGCAAGGGACTGGTTAGTCTAATATGCAAATAGGGTATGTAAGACCATCCAATAGGATTAGGTGACCTTGTGGGAACTGGTGGGCCTACTATGCAAATTAAGTGATGTGGTCTACCAAGAGGACTGGTCAGTTCATGGTCTCGCTGGGAAGGCCATGCCTTGAAACTGAATTTAAGGGTCAACCCCACAGAGGTTGAGGGGATCTCACTACCATCAAGAAGAGCCTGAATGGGGACCTCATACCATCAAGAAAGCAGTGCCAGGAGCAGAGTACGTCCTTTGGACAGGGGTCCCTGCGCCGAGACGCTCCTAGCCTGGGGGAACACTGATGAGAAGGCCGACAGAGAAAGACTTCCCCTGGAGCTGACACCCTGAATTTGGACTTTTAGCCTACTTTGACTGTGAGGAAATGAACTTCTCTTCGTTAAAACCATCCACTTGTGGTATTTCTATTATGGCAGCACTAGATAACTAAGACAGAATTTGGTACCAAGAGAGTGGGGTGCTGCTCTAACAGATACCTAAAATTTGGAAGCAGTTTTAAAACTGTGAATGGATAGACGTGCGGCAGTGACAGAGGACCAGCAGCAGCAGAGGACCTACAGCAGCAGAGAAGCGGCAACAGCAGAAAACCAACAGCAGCAGAACCAGGAGACCAGTGCAAGATGGTGCCGGAGCCGACCCACGGAGCGAGACAGCTGAGTGCCTGTGTGCAGGAGGCTTCCTGGCAGAGTGGGGTGCCTCTGGGCACTTATCGGTGGAGCAAGGCTTGCTGACCCACGGAGCAAGAGAGCTGAGTGTCTGTGTGCACAAGGCTTTCTGGCGGAGTGGGGTGCCTCCAGGCACTTATATCAGTGGAGCTACAGAGCTTTGGAACACTTGCCCCAGCAGGGCAGATGCAGGCATGAGGCCTGAGGGCCAAGAGGCCACAGGAAACAGAAGCAGAAGCTGAAGAGACAAGGGACACAAGAAGCCGAGCTGCCTCAGTCTCAAAAGGTATGGCCATGACCTCAGGGGTTTCAAAGGGTGGAGCAATGGCCTCTGGTGCTTCTAAGGGTGGAGTCACCACTCAGATGGACTGGGAGAATGGTGCACCTAAAGCCAAGGGAGCAGAGTTGCTGTCCCAGTGGGCCTGGAAGGCAGAGCTGAAGCCCAGGGCTGATGGGCCTCCACTCAGAATCCAGAGACTGTGGCCAATACCTAGAGTCTGGAGGGCAGGGCCATTGTGTAAAGTGTCTCGGAGAACAGAAGATTATTTTCAAAGCCTTGAGGGCTAATGTAATGTGTTCTGCTAACTTGCTTGGTGCCTGTTATCCCTTCTTTTACCCCAGTTTCTCCCATTTGTAAGGAAATGTCTAGCTTGTGCCTGTTCTGCCATTGTACCTTTGGAAGCAGATAACTTGTATTCTAGATTTCACAGATGAAGAGGAATTTTTGGATTTTGGACTTGGAGTTAAGACTTTTAGTATGATATGATGGGGTGAATATGTTTTGCATGTTGCAAGGAAGTGATTTTTGTGGGGCCAAAGGATGGAATGTCATGGACTGAATTATGTCCCCCAAAAAATATATGTATCAGTTTGGCTGGGCCATGATTCCCAGTATTGTGTGGTTGCAAGGAAGTGATTTTTGTGGGGCCAAAGGATGGAATGTCATGGTTTGAATTATGTCCCCCAAAAAATGTGTGTATCAATTTGGCTAGACCATGATTCCTGATACTGTGTGATTTTCCTGTATGTTGTAAACCTGTCTCTATGATGTTAATGAGGGAGGATGGGTGGCAGTTGTGTTAGTGAGGCAGGACCTGATCTGCAAGACTGGATTGTGTCCTGAGGCAATCTCTTGAGATATAAAAGACAGAAGTGAGCAGAGAGACAGGGGGACCTCATGCCATCGAGAAAGCAGTGCCAGGAGCAGAGCGCGTCCTTTGGACCAGGGTCCCTGCGCAGAGAAGCTCCTAGTCCAGGGGAACACTGAAGAGAAGAAGGCCGACAGAGAGGAAAAAGCCTTCCCCTGGAGCTGACGCCCTGAATTTGGACTTTTAGCCTACTTTGACTGTGAGGAAATAAACTTCTCTTCATTTAAAAAAAAAAAAAAAAGAAGAGCCTGAAGTGGAGTGTGTCCTTTTGACTGAGGGTCCCTGTGCTGGGAACCTCCTAGACACGGGAGAGAGAGAGTTGTTAACAATGGAGACAACATGAGATAGTGAGAGACAGAGGCTACCACAGCAGAGCCCAGCAGCAGAGAAAAGGAGACAGCAGTACGAATGGCAAGAACTACGAGACTGGTGGACAGCTGTGGTGGACTTACTAGTCTATGAAGCAAGAGAGAGCTGAGTGCCTTGTCTTCAGGCAGGAGGCTTGCCGGCAGAGCGGAATGCCTCCACACTTCCAGACTTGTTGGCAGAGGTAAAGAACTGTTACACTTGCCTGAACAGGGCAGAAGTCAAGAGGAGTCTGGCTGCCATGGCCAAGAGAAGGGCCTGCCTGCAGGCATGGCCTAGAAGAAGCTGAAAGCTGTCTTGGTTGGAAGCTGTCCTGATTGACAAACTGTATCCGGTCTCCTGAGTTGTATGCTGTTACTTCGAAGTTGATCCTGATCACGAGTTGTAGCCTGTTGCTTCCCTAATAAACCCCATAACCGTGAGTATGGTCTGTGAGTGCTGTGTGGCCACTGCAATAAATTATTGAACCCAGCAGAGAAGTAGAGTGCGCCACAGGGATAATGGCTGGTGTCAGAAATGGTGAAAAAGTTGGAGAGATTTATGCTGATCTTGATTCTCATCCTTCTTCCTGAAGTCAGATGAGTCCAGATGTTAAGTTACAACTGTTATAAATATTAAAATAGTTTTTAAAAAGCGGTTTTAAATCAATTCCTATCGAAACCATTACTACTTAGTGACATACCTGTAACCCATTTGCAATACAAGAATGTGGATGGGAAGCCCTGTTTTATGCTGTATCTTTTCATTTAAAGTATTACTGTGACTATAAACCCTGCCAAGGAAAATTCTCAAAAAACAACTCATTAAAGAACTTTTTTAAAGCCTGACAAATTCTAATATCAAAGGTACCATGAAAAACATTTGCCCTTTTCCCACCATCTGTGATAACTATTATTATCAGATAGCCTTTGAGAGAAATTATGAACAAAAAACAATAAAACTCATTGCCGTTGAGTTGATTCCAACTCATAGTGACCCTACAGGGCAGAGTAAAACTGTCCTATAGGGTTTCCAAGGAGCAGCTGGTGGATTTGAACTGCTGACCTTTTGGTTAGCAGCCAAGCTCTTAACCACTGCACCACCAGGGCTCCAAAAACAATAAAGTATATCTATAATTAAACAGTTTCACCATCAAAAGGAATTTGAAAGGACATCTGTGCTGTCCTTAACTACATACAATAAGAGCTCGGTAAGGTTACTTTTTTCCCAGAAATATGTAATTATAACACTTATTTAATATAATTCTACTCAAACGTCTTCCTAATTTAGGTAAAACAGAGACAAATAAAACTACCAAAACATTTTGTGCCTCATTTATCTGAGTAGAGATTCTCAAAGGGCAGCTTTCTATCCATTATAATCTTTCCTCTGACCCCCACACTCTCGTAAACCATTTCCTAGGCTGACATGTACTTCATGAATATGAACGGTATTACCATTCATGAATATACTGTATATTTCAGCCTAAGAAGATAAAACTTAAGGAAAATTATACAATATATAAAGCAAAACATTACTCACAGATTTAATATTCACAGTTTTGACCATAACTAGTGATTTCAAAGAACAAATTATTATACATTGTAAACATTTCAAAGAGGCACAAATAGTTTGCCAATGATACCATGCTGGAAAGTGGGAAGTCCCTTGGCTATGAGTGCATCTAGCCAACACCCAGCATCTGCATCTCAACACAGCTTGGCTAGTTACTTGTTACCACACATAAACAGAAGTATGATTAAAACACATACATATACACAAACTCTACTTGTGGAAAATTACCCTATAAAGGAAATGTTAGTGCTGTGTTGGAAGTGAACGCCAGAAAGCCCCAATTTTCAATAAAATAAAAAGAAGATTACACAATTTTATAGTTACTGTATTCTAAAACATGTACAATTAAAATAAACTCCGTCAGTGCTCTTCAGAATAATTTGTTAAACTGGTTCTGCAAGTGTTGCA
The DNA here is from genome assembly GCA_030035585.1 of Dugong dugon. Lineage (NCBI taxonomy): Eukaryota > Metazoa > Chordata > Mammalia > Sirenia > Dugongidae > Dugong > Dugong dugon. Next base: position 19,383,542 of record CM057481.1, on the reverse strand, counting down.
GAATTGATTTTAATAAATTCACAAGTGAATTTCATCCAAAGCTTACAGAATCATTTAAGATCATTTAACATTCAGTTATTCCTTAAAATGTTTAGTTATGTATTTTATACATGAACAGATATGACATAGTGGTATTTTCAAATATGGACATTCAGAAGTATCGGAAAATGTACTCTTGTGAATGAGAAGAATCAACCTTTTCTTTTTTTAATTATCTCTCATTGATTGTTTATACTATTCTTCTTCTGTCCCTACAGACAATAAAGAAAGTCAACTTTAAGTATGCTCCTTTCTAGAAGGTATTGGAGACAAGAGAAAAGAGCTGGGTACAGAAGTTCCCTTGTATCAGTGAAGCACTGGTTTGATATGACTGTCACTGTGGCCTCGAGTAAGTCACCTTCCATAGCTGAGTTTCCTAACCTATAAAATGAGAGTGGTATGTTAAATGATTCCTGAGATTGATTGCCGTATAAACTACGTAGAATTCTGTTTCATCACTTCAGTTAGCAGCAAATAAACTTCATACAGGCTCTTAATGTGAATACGTATGATTGTTACTTTATTTATCAAGAGCTCTGAATTATAACTGGGTTCAGGCTGAATAAAAGGGAAATCTTTCTGGCAAAAGGAGAGACTGAAAACAAACTAACCAGTGCACACTGCCCTGCTTGAGCAAATCTGACTGGAGCTTAAGAAACTCCACCCAGTTCTGGCTAACATCAAAGGAGACTCGACACCACTCAGCCAGAAAATAAGCCCCATATTATCTAACCAGGCACCAGGAGAACACACAGTTTCAAGTACAGCACTTTGGACATCTGATCTTTCATTCAGACCACATGCCTAAAGGGGAACTATCCAGTGAGAGGGTTTTGAAAACAGGTAAACTAAGGCAAGAGGAAACAACATGACATGATGATAAAGCATAGAACAGAATCCTGGTTTCTTGATTACCCTCTTAGTATTAACAGCTATGTGCTCATAAATAGTAATAAAAATACATGATGAGGTCACAGCACCTTCTGTGTTGTATGGTTTACTTTAGATAATTCGTAAACTCTGGAATTAATTACTGAACTAAAAATATTTTCCAGGTCTGTACAGATTAAATGGAGCCTGGTGGCGCAGTGGTTAAGAACAGCTGTTAACCAAAAGGTCAGTGGTTCGAATCCACCAGCCGCTCCTTGGAAGCCCTATGAGGCAGTTCTACTCTGTCCTATAGGGTCGCTAAGAGTCGGAATCAACTTGATGGCAACAGATTTATAGATTAAATAGCGTTCATTTCTAATTTAAATACACAAAAGTTTGTGGCAATTTTTTAAGCTCCAGGGAGCCCTCCTGAAAATTTTAGGTCAGTCTTATCAACAGCCATGCACCTGGGGTCTGTACTCATTCTGTCTGATAAGGAACTGGCAATCTAGTTCACAAATGGCCTGCTGCCACCTCTGTCTTCCCCAATCTACCACCTGAAAGGTGCTGCTCTGGAGCTAAAGTAGTAGAAGAAAACTCATGAAAAGCAAGCACAGAAGCCTTACTCTAATCACCATATTCACCTTTCCTAACTGCTCTGATATTTTCATTTCACTCTATCACATTATCAAAACTTCTACCAAGATACATTTATGGTAATCAGTATTCTCTTTTAAAATGTATACAATTCTATTTCACAACTTAAAAGGGGGTAAGGGGCCAATCCCTGGAAGGACCAACATTCACATCTTAGTGTGAATCTACCCAAAACGAAACCAGTTGCCATCAAGACGATTCTGACTCACGGCAGCCCCATGTGTGTCAGAGTAGGACTGAGCTCCATAGAGTTTTCTATGGCTATAATTTTATGGAAGCAGATCACCAGGCTTTTCTATCAAGACACCTCTGAATGGATTCAAACTGCCAATCTTCTGGTTAGTAGCCAAGTGGGTTAACCGTTTGCACCACCTAGGGAATGTTTATTGTGAATTTAGTTCTTATCAACAGCTTTCCTCTTAATCCCAGAGAAAGGTTTCACTGAAAGTGTTTGAGTTTTTTGTTTTGGTGTAAGAAGGGAGAAAAATAATTTCATAACATGCAACATTCTACAGAACAAAGCAGATAAGAGAAAGGGAGGTAATACAATGCAAAGGCAAGCTTGACATCTTTCAAAATGTTCCCTACTCAGTGACCTGCACTAGTCTAGAAACAAAATAAATTATAACCCTGTTTTTCTGAGGAAAATGCATTCTGAGCTTCCGACAACATATTTAATAAATTCTTAATAATAATTCTTAAGGTAGGACACTGCTTGTAATGCTCATTTAAATTTTCTCTGTGATTGGTATTCTGTCTTTTTTTTTGGGGGGGGTTAGTTAAGGGCAAGACACAGAACTATAAAGATATCTGGGCTAATGTTTTCTTCCATACTGATTTTTTTTGCACATGACTGACTTAAATTTCACAGAACTCTGAAGCCAACACTAAACTGCAATCCCAGGATATTAGTGAGAGTGCTGTGGCCAACACACAATGCTTGTTCCTCAGGCTTGGAAGGAACCCAGAATCCTAGCCAGTCCCAGGGGCCCTTTATAATCAGACATGGTTAGGAGCGTAGCCTGCATCATAAAGATTTCATATTCAACATCAGATTTTTAGGGTTTGCCTAGCAAGCTTTCAGTTACTAAGTGGTGACTTAATTCTTCAGATTTGTTTTTAATGAATCAGAGGCCTATTAGAATCAAGTTAACCTTATCTGTCTGGCGGCAGTGTTCTGTTTTTAATTTATTTAACCAAAACCAAAACCAAACCCATTGCCTTTGAGTCTATTCCAACTCCTAGCGACCCAGGAAAACGTGATTTATACTTTCAATCAAAATAGTAGTTCATCTGAAAATAAAACCAAATCTTTATTAAGAACCTCTAGGGAAATCAGCTAACATCTTATACAGTTCACAGGCTCATATGATTCCAGGGGCGAATCTGAATTTTCTCTGCTCCTCCCTAGTACCAGACTGGCAAATCGCAACAAACAATTCAGCAAGATCTTGACTATCCTGAGCAATAAACTCCATACCTCTGTAATGTATTAACCTCCCACCCCCAGGTGCCTCCCTACATACTTCAAGGACAACAGTTGTACTATTATGAACTGATGGAATTTCCGGGCTGGAAGGATTCTGTTCATAACCACCATCTGTCCTGTTCATCACAGGATTAGCACAGGAGAGAGCCTTTGATTACCAAACTAGCTGACACAGTCATCCAGCTACATTCTTACATGAAAGATCACACTGATACAGGTTAAAAGTTACACTTTACTTCTGAATAGTCCTCAAAGCAAAGAGTTCCCTTCCCCACTGCGACTGGAAGGAGTACTTACTCTACATATAAAAACACTGCATACACATGCACACACATATTCACATACATAAAACTTGCCAAACAAGGCTGAAAGCCTAGCTTACTTACAGAAACTATCCAGGTAACCTGTGTTCAGTCCTGAGTGAATGCATTTTGGATCTGTAAGCAGGCACCTGCCTGCCTGCCTGCCTGCCTGCCCAAATGAATTTAAATCTGTTTCTACAGGAAGAATAAACTACACTAGATACCTCCCACTGTTAGCCATGTGATACAGACAGCATGATGTCTGCTGAAGTCTGGTCCTAACAGAACTCCTCATGTGGGCCAAAAAAAAGAAAAAAAGATGACAGTGACACAGCACTTAAATCTCTGATACAATCGTTCTTAAGAGTGAATCTTGAATTATATCTCAATACATATTTTTAAAAGTGAATCTATAGAAGATTCTGAATAATAACCAACCACCCTAAAAAAATTTAAAGACAAAGTATTTTTTTAAACTTACTATTCATCCTATTGGAGCCCTGGTGGCGCCAGTGGTTAAGCGTTCGGCTGCTAACCAAAAGGTTGGCAGTCCGAATCCACCAGCTGCTCCTTGGAAATCCTCTGGGGCAGTTCTACTCTATAGGGTCGCTATGAGTCAGAATCAACTCGACTGCGACAAGTTTTTTTGTTGTTGTTGTTATTCATCCTATTTATCCTTCCTCCCTCTAATTAGAATAAAAAAATATTCAGAATTTGCTTACACCTTGTGATGGTTAATTTTATGTGTCTACTTGCCTAAGCTACGGTGCCCATTTGGTCAAACATTAGTCTAGATGTTGCTATGAAGGTATTTACATGTGATTAGTATTTAAATCAGGAGTTCCTGGGTGATGCAAAGGGTAGAGCACACGAGTCCACCCAAAGGTGTCTTGGAAGAAAGGCATGGCAATCTACTTTTGAAAAACCAGCCAGTGAAAATCCTGTGGAACACGGTTCTACTCTGACACACATGGGGTCACCATGAGTCAGACTCAATGGCAATTGTTTTTTGGTTTTTGGGGGGGTTGCATATAAATCAGTTGACATTTAAGTAAAGCAGATTATCCCCCATTATGTGGGCAGGCCTCATCCAATCAGCTGAAGTTCAGCCTTAAAAGAAAAAAAAAAAAAACTGAGTTTTCCCCAAGGGAATTTTGCCTCAAAACCATAAAAAGACATCCTTAAAGAATACCTCTTCCCACTGCCTGACCTAGCAATTTTGGGACACAATACTGCCAGAATTTCCAGCCTGTCTCCTGACCTAAAGATTCTGGACTTAACCAGTCTGTCTGTCCGTCTATCTATATACCTATCTAGATATTTAACAGATGCAAGGTGGAAGGGTCATCATTAATTAAAAATATTCACCTCATTTCTTCTAGCTTCCAAATACAGCTTGTGCCAGAGTAACTGTGTTGTCTGCTATTACGAAAAGAAAGCTAACAGGGAGTAACTACACAGAGCAGTTCTCCATGCTGGTCATTTTATCATTATTAGGCAGGGCAGTAAAAATAGCTCTCTCTGCTTTTAGAAAAGCACGTCAACATGATGCAACCTGACGAAAACAAATAGTTATTATTAGTTCAAGATATCACCTACCAGAACCACGTTAATTACCTCATATAAATATTAAAAGTTTTATAATTATTAAAAATGTTAAATATAGTATCAGCTCACCTGTCACTGACCACTGACAAGGAATAATAAATGTATCATGTAACTTTAAGATAACAGTGCTATGGAGAGTCAAAGGAAGGAAGAGTATTCACCTGATCTAGATCTGCTTTTAGCTTTTGAGAACTGTTTTACTTAAGTAAAACCTCTTCATCAGATTCCACGGTAAGCTCTGAAGCACAACTGCACCATGAAGTCAGTCCCACCAGGAAGTAATAGGGTTCAATGTCGTACCTTTATCAGGCAGTCATTGGCTGAGGGCTGCGTGAGGGGGAGGGATATCACCTCTCAGACATCTCTGGGGAAGTGGTTCCTATATGCTGCAGCCCTTGGAACTAACATTCACAGCAGTTGAGGGGTGGGTACAACGGCTGGTAAAGGGGATCCAGACAGGGCACCATCTACTACATCTGCTACAGGATATCAACCATATTAGGCTGCTGTAGGTATATAAGTATCAAACAAAATTACTCTAAGCAAAACACTATTAAACCAAAACCAGTTGTCTAGTCGATTCCAACTCATGGAGGCCCCATGTGCGTCAGAGTAGAACTGAGCTTCACAGCGTTTTTAATGGCTGATTTTCTAGAAGTAGACTGCCCTGCTTTTCTACTGAGGCACCTCTGGGTGGACAAGAACTTCCAGTGTTTCGGTTAGCAGCCAAGTGTGTTAACCATTTGTACCACCAGGGACGGACACAAACACACACACACACGAAAACCAACAACAAAAAAACCATTAGTAGAAATAAAATGACAAGAAGTTCAATTCACCAAGAAGATTTTATCAATATCAAATATTTAAATGTGTACACACCTAACAACACAGCTATTTAAAAATACATAAAGCGGAGTGAAATACAAGGAGAAACAGGCGAGTCCACCATCATAGGGAGATATCAAAATATACCTCAATAACTGAAACATCAAGTAGACAAAAATCAGTAAGTATACACAACGTTTGAACAACTCAGTATACAAGTTTCAGTTAAACCACCTGCCATCGAGTCAATTCTGACTCATGATGAACCCATGTGTGTCAAGAGTAGAACTGTGCTCCACAGGGTTTTCTAACAGCTGATTTTTCAGAAGTAAATTGTTAGGTCTATCTTCCAAGGCACCTCTAAGATGAACTTGAACCACCAACCTTTCAGTTAGCAGCCAAGCTCACTAACTGTTTGTACCACCCAAGGATTAAGCTTCAGCTAATGGACTATATAATATATTGGAGAAGACATACAGAATGTTTATTTTAAAAGTGAATTTATACTGTTATAAAGCCAGTTTCAAAAAAAAAAGTTATTATACAATCCACATTCATGAGCCTTCATAAATAAGTTAAAAATAAAAGCCTGAAAGAATTTCAGTGGTTTTAGTTTTCATATTTATGTCCTTAAAACATTTTGCACTTGTTTTTGTGCATCATGTGAGGCATGAATCCTGCTTCATTTTTCTGCACATGGAAATCCAATTTTCCCAACACCATTTACTGAAGAGACTCTTAGTTCCCCCATCAAATGGACTTAACACCCTTATCAAAAATCAACTGACCACAGATGTCTGGGTTTACTCCTGGACTCTCATTTCTATTCCACTGGTCTAAGTGTCTATTATTATACCAGTAACGGACTGTTTTAATTGCCATAGCTGTATGTTTTAAAATCAGGAAATGTGAGTCCTCCTACTTTGTTCTTTTCCTTTAACACTGCTTTAGCTATTCGGGGCCTCTTGCCATTCCATAGAAAGTTGAGGATTGGTTTTTCCATTTCTGTAAAGAAGGCTGTTGGCAATTTGATTGCAATTGCATTGACTCTATGAATCACTTTGGGTAGTGTTGACATCTTAAAACAATATTAAGTCTTCCAATCCATGAACACAGAACATCTTTCCATTTATTTAACCCTGGAGGTGTAGTGGTTAAGAGCTACACCTGCTAACTAAAAGGTCAGCAGTTTGAATCCATGAGGCGCTCCTTGGAAACCCTATGAGGCAGTTCTACTCTGTCCTATAGGGTCGCTATGAGTCAGAACCAACTCGACGGCAATGAGTTTGGTTTGGTTTTTTTTAATCTCTTTCAGCAAGAGTTTTATAATTTCCATTGTATAAGCCTTTCACATCACTGGTTAAATTTATTCCTAGGTATTTTATTCTCTTAGATGCTATTGTAAATGGAATTGTCTTCCTAATGATAAACACATTTACAACAACAAAAGAGCAACTGCTAAGGCTGCATATGTACAACCAAATACCTCGTGGGATTTGGTTCCTTGGTTTAGGGACATGGTTTCAGGGGACATTCCAGTTAACTGGCCTAATATCCTGTTTAGGCTTCTGTTCTTCTTCCCAGTTTGTAGCGTAGTGCCTGGGGTCTTAATAATTGGTCAACAATTGGTCTCTATTTGCCTGGAGCAACAGAGGAAGGAGAGTCAGGAATGGGAGGAGGAAATGGAATGTGTGGCTAATTGCCTCCATGAACAACTGCCTCCTTTATCATGAGACCAGAAGAACTGACTACCATTACTGAACGTTTTGATCAAAGATTCTATAGAAGAATTCTGATCAATGGGAGGCAAATACAGACCAAAATTTCAAATTCTTATGGAATCCAGACTTCCTGCAGCCATGAAGGTTGAACGAACCCCTGAAACTATGGCCCTGAGATAATTTTTAAACCTTAAACCAAAAATATCCCCTGAAATCTTCTTAAAACCAAACGATAGTTTAGCTTAACTAGTAAAGAATGTCAGCCTTGAGCATTGTGCTCTTTTAAGAACTGACTATATGGGATCAAACTGACAAAAGTAACTCAAAAGGTTAGCTAGAAAGCTTAGGGGACAGTGAGTTTATGTTAATGGCAGAAAAATAGTTTGGAAAAGGATGAGAATGGTTGCACAACTCAAAGAATGTAATCAATGTCACTGAAATGTACATGTAGAAATTGCTGAATTGGTGTATGTTCTGCTGTGAATATTCTCAACAACAAAAAGTAAAATCCATTTTAAAAGAATAGAAAAAGGTGTAAACATTTAGTCTTGTATCCAGGTCAATGTCTTTATCTAAGGCATCAACTACTTTTTCCAGTGAAGTATTTGTACAGTACAATTAATTATCGACTTGCCTCCAACCAATCAGAGCAGACTCAACCTACCAGTTGTTCCATATGATTAATAAATTTCCACAACAACTTAAAAAAAAAACCTTAAAGAAGGTTTTAAAAACACACTACAAAAGAACAGTATTACTGAAGAAAAAGAACAAAGTGGGAGGTTTCACATTACCTGATCCTAGAACCTACTATACAGCCACAGTAGTCAAAACAGCCTGGTACTGGTACAACAACAGAAACACAGACCAAGGGAACAGAATTGAGAACCCAGACATAGACTCATCCATCTATGGGCAGCTGGTATTTGACAAAGGGCCAAAGCCCATTAAATAAGGAAAAGACAGTCTCTTTAACAAATGGTGCTGGCATAACTGGAAGTCTATCTGTAAAAGAAAAATGACACAGGATCCACACCTCACACCATACACAAAAACTAACTCAAAATGGATCAAAGACTTAATATAAAACTTAAAATGATAAAGATCATGGAAGAAAAAATACGGACAATGCTAGGGGCCTTACTACATGGCATAAATACACTACAAACCGTAACTAACAATGCACAAAACCGGAAGATAAACTTGATAACTGGGAGCTCCTAAAAATTAAACACTTACGCTCATCAAAAGACCTTACCAAAAGAATAAAAAGAGAACCTACAGACTGGAAAAAAATTTTTGGTTACGACATATCCGACAAGGGTCTAATCTCTAAAAACTACAAAATACTTCAACACCTCAACAACAAAAAGACAAATAATCCAATTAAACAATGGGCACAGGGTATGAACAGATACTTCACCAAAGGAGCCATTCAGGCAGCTAGCAGACACATGAAGAAATACTCATGATCATCAGCCATAGAGAAATGCAAATCAAAACTACAAAGAGATACCATCTCACTCCGACAATACTGGCACTAATTAAAGAAAAAAAAACAGAAAATAACAAATGTAGAAATTGCGGAGAGACTAGAACTCTTACGCATTGCTGGTGGGAATGTAAAATGATACAACCACTATGGAAAACATATGGCACCTCCTTAAAAAGTCAGAAACAGAAATACCATATGATCCAGCAATCCCACTCCTAGGAATATATCCTAGAGAAGTAAGAGCTGTCACACAAATAAACATATGCACATTCACGTTCACTGCAGCACTATTCACAATAGCAGAAAGATGGACACAACCTAAGTGCCTATTAACACATGAACGGATAAAGTATGGCACATACACACAACTGTATACTACATAAAGATAAAGCACAATGATAAATCCAGGAAACATCTCACAAGATGGATGAATCTGGAGGGCATTATGCTGACTGAAATAAGTCAATCACAAAAGGACAAATATAGAATGACAGCACTATTATAAAAACTCAAGAAAAGATTTACTCGCAGGAAAAAAACAATGTTTGATGCTTATGGTGGCGGGGGGGGATCACTAAAAGATAGCAGACAAGCATCAACTCTGGAAAAGGGAAAGACAACACACAATATAGAAGTCAGCACAACTTGACCAAGGCAAAGTCATAGAAGCTTCCTAGACACATCCAAACACCCTGAGGGACCGAGCCGCTGGGGCTGAGGTCCATAGTCTCAGGGGACATCTAGGTCAACTGGCATAACATAGTTCATAAAGAAAATGTTCCACATCCTACTTTGGTGAGTAGCGTCCGGGGTCTTAAAAGCTTTCAGGCAGCCATCTAAGATACACCTATTGGTTCCATCCTATCTGAGGCAAAGGAGAATGAAGAAAACCAAAGACCCAAAAAAATATTAGTCCAAAGGACTAAAGGACCACGTGATCACAGCTTCCACCAGCCTGAACCCAGAACTAAATGGTGCCTGGCTACCACCACCTACAACTCTGACAAGGATCACAATAGAGAGTCTCGCACAGGGCTGGAGAAAAGTGTAGAACAAAATTCAAATTCACCAAAAAAGACCAAACTTACTGGTCTGACAGAGACAGGAGGAACCTCCAAGACTATGGCCACTGGACACCCTGCTAACTCAGAAATGAAGCCACGCCCTGAGCCCATTTTCAAAGATTAGACAGGTCTATAAAATAAACAATAACACACGTGAGGAATGTGCTTCTTAGTTCAATTAAATATACAAGACCAAATGGGCAACACCTGCCCAAAAGCAAGAGGAGAGGGCAAGAAGGGACAGGAAAACTGGACAAATGGACACAGGGAACCGGGGTGGAAAGGGGGAGAGTGGTGTCACACTGCGGGGATTGCAATCAACGTCACAAAACAATTTGTGTATAAATTTTTGAATGAGAAACTAACTTACACTATAAACTTTCCCCTAAAGCACAATATAATTACATTAAAAAAATTAACCTTTCGGCAAATAGTATAACTAAAAAGCTGACTTCAGAGATGCGCTGCAGAAGACATGTTTTTCCTACCAACAAGGAAAAAAAAAAGGCAATTAAAAATGGAGGAGTGGTGGGTACTGGAGGGAGAACTATACAAGAAAGCATTAATCCAAATACAATGCAAACTGAACTTTGGCATCATTTTGAGCTAATTATATATTTTAAGAAAAGAATACATTTAATCCTGACGTTCAGAACATTCGCATTAGATTCACTGCCATACGACAGATCCACATTGGTAGGATGTGTTTTTGTACTTACATTCAAAAGGGTACACAAACTGTATCACAGGAAAAGAAAAAAGAGTGAAGGAGGACAGAGATAGCTCTCAGACAGCAGCTGAAATCAACTGAAAGGCTTTTGCTGACTCTCCAAGTTTAATCTTAAGTGGGCATGTGACAGAAAGAACATTGCCTCCTCGCTGGAACGTGCATCTCTACTGGTCTAAAAGTCTACATGTGCTGACCTTTAAAAGACAGTATAAGGTTTGTCTGTTCTCCTTTCTGCTAGTGGGCTGATAGACGGAACATGGGCGGATGATGACTTTGTGGCCCTGATGTTGGCTGTTTTCAATATTCTATTGTATTTCTTGTACAACCACTGGGAGATTTCTACAGTAGATGCATTTTTAATCGTTCAAAAATAAATAAGGCAAAATGAGATAAAAGAGAAATTTAAACCACAAATGAAAATAACACGATATAATCATCTTGGGGGAGAAACACTCCTTGCATATATAGCAAGCAACAAAGTACTGCCTTAACTAACAAACTAAAATTCTTCCAAGAAATTTGGAAGTAAATTCTGAGTAATCAAAGACACAAAACGCAACACGCAAAAAAGGAGAAAGATTTTGTTGGTGAATATAGAATTAAAGAACATACAAACTGAAAAGGACTATGGCAGAGACTAGCTTGACGCTCACAAATATTTCTTCTTCCTATGTGCTCAGCAACATTTCCTACCTCCCTTGCGGTTAGATGTTGAGACTATATGCCTGGGTTCTAGTCAGTGGAAAGTGAGCTGAAGTGATATGCTTCACTACAAAACATTTTATGAGATCCTCCTTGCTGGCACTCTTTGCTATCAACCAACTAAATACAAAGAATTCAGCCTGAGATACCATATACCAAAACCAAACCCACTGCTGACAAGTCGATTTCTTCAATCATCCCATGAAGGCCACAGATCAAACACCCAGACTATCGTAAGAGCAAGAAATCATAGCTTTAATTACCCTAATACAGGCATCCTACATATCTAACATGCTTATTTTACAATAAGAAGACTGATGAACAGATTTTCCAAAATTCATACAACTAGTTGGTGGGAGAACTTGGTCTCCTGAGTTTCTGTTCAGGGACTTTTACACAATAAAAGATTTCCATGCTACATTTAGAAGTAAAAGTTACCATCCTGACATTTGTTACAAGACCATAAAAAGACAACAAAATAGATAACGCTAGATCATTTTCTCACATAAACACAAGGGACCTTAAATTTCTCCAGAGATACTTATGAAAATCTCTGAGTCATCTATCCCAAATACCATGATTTATACTAGCTCTCACATTCTGACCTGCATCAGTAAAATACGGCTGGAATTATTAAAAACTCCCTATACTCCGATAGACTAGCAAATTACAAACCTTTATATATATTATCACCCTCTCTTTCTACAGAGTATTTTAAAAGCATTATAATATGCAAATATATTAAATGAAGATAGTGCTTGTGATTATTTCTATGAAGAGTACTATGGGCATTAGGCCTGTGGTCAAATACACAGTTTTCGATTATGCCTTTATTCTTACAGGAGAAGGGGGTAAAAAAAACACCAAGTTTTTAACAATAACTCAAGTCAGATTTAAAATAATCTATTGTTGGCAGATCACTTGGGTTCTCCTTCTAGCTCTACCATAAGATCTTGAGCTAGTGTTTGTAAAAAGAAAAGAATTATCCTCAAAGTCCTTTTTAAGTCTATCACTCTATGATTTGACTCCATTTAGATTAACAAAATTTACTGAGTATTTATAAGGCTAAACCATATGAGAAGCCCTGGTGGTGCTGTGGTTAAGCGCTCGGCTGCTAACCAAAAGGTCAGCAGTTTGAACCCACCAGCCGCTCGGCAAAAGAAAGATGTGACAGTCTGTTTCCGTAAAGATTACAGCCTTGGAAACCCTATGGGGCAGTTCTACTCTGTCCTACAGGGTCATTATGAATCGGAAACGACTTGACAGCAGTTGATTTGGTTTTTGGAAACCATATGAAATTGTTGATATTTTACCATTTTTGACGCACAAAAACTGCAATTTCATATGGTTTAACTAATACTAACTGCTAAGCATTAAGCTCAAAAAAGTACTAACATACGGCCCTGGCAGCACAGTGATTAAGCATTTGGCTGCTAATCAAAAGGTTGACAGTTCAAATCCACCAGCTAGCTGCTCCCTGGAAACCCTATGGAGCAGTTCTACTGTGTCCTATAGGGTTGCTATGATTCAGAATCAACTCCACAGCAGCAGGTTACACACACATTTTTTTAGAAGAAAAAGCAATATGCTTCTGAGCTGTTGTTATTAGAGCTAAGAAGCACAAAGTCTATACATCTGAAGAGAGAACCCTTTCACGTACTCTCTTGAGTATTTACAGCTATGTGTTATATACAAAGACAACTATATAATTTCAGGTAATGAAATATTGGGTAAGAATTAGTGACCATTTGGTCAAGTGTTTTGGCCAAAATTGCTGCAGTTACTGTGTAAATGTAAATCCTGTTTTATATTATTCCATCAGTTTAGACTTCCATTTAATTAAAGGCTTGGGATTAAGTCTGCCTTGTCAGGCTGAGAGAGGCTTAAATTACTTGTAAATAGACATTCTCATGAGAGATTACATCATGAATGCTCATATTACATCCCAATCAAATATAATAGCTTTTTAAAAACCCAATCAAACATAGTAATTTCTCTAAAAACTTTGGCAATCTATACAAAACAGGAATTTATCCTATCCCTCAGGACAGATGTATGTTTCTTACCAAATCACCTTAAATCAAGACATTTTATTCCAAAGACAACAAATGAATATATTTTTATAAAAGTTCTATAGCCAATCTAAAGCATGTCAGTCAAGTGAATCATTAACTTGTATCTTAGAGTATATGAAAAGTATATTTCCCTTGTCTTTAAGATTTTTCTAGAATCTTAACCTTCCTGTAAAACCACCTTCTTTATAAAAAGTAGTCTGAAGTCAAAGGAAGAGGTAATGGTCTTATCTCTGCAGACTGAACTCCAGAACACAGTTTTTCAAATTTCAGTTTTGTTGTTAATTAGCATAAGTTATCCTGTGATCTTACACAGTTAGTGACAGTCATTTTAAGCAATGAAAACCAAAAGCATCATTACTCCCATGAACTGCCACCAACTGATTAGCTCAAGTGAAAAACAATGAAACAAATCAAACTGTAAAGGATATGTTCTTCATAACTAAGAAAAAGTGTCCATTATCAGGTTTACTGTTTGCCCTATCACCACCACTACTCCCAGAGAAAAACCCACTTATTAGCACTACCACAGCTTTCATCACATTAGAATCAATTCACCATTTACTTGAAGAAACAGAAACATAAAAACAGATAAAAAGGTATCACCCATTAATATGCGCACATCTACCAGATACCAACTGGAGGTAGGAAGTATGCCGAGAGTTCAGGAAAGCAAGGGAGAATTATCCGCAGCCTAGAAGAAGCTACATCTGGGGAAAACATAACAGTCTCTTCTGTTGCTAAAGCACTTAGACTTAAGAGAATCAAGACTTTCCTGATGTCCTCGAGTCATAAACGGTCTTTGTTTCACAGCTCAAACGAAACACATGTATAAAAATATAACGAAGAATAAGGGGAAATCTAATCTGTATAAACTTTCACCAAAAACACAATAAAATATTATTTAAAAAAGAATAAGGGGAAATCTTAAATTATCTCATTTACTCCCATTATCCCGTTTTCCCCTTGCCCAAAGGCATTCAGCTGATTAGTGGCAAATCTACAGTCAGAACCAAGGTCTCTCAACTCCCCACAGCCCAATGTTCCTTTCTCAGGGCAAGTCCTCGCTGAACCTAGAAGAAAGAAAAGCACTAGTTCACAGGTCACAAAGTGGCAAGCCTGGGTTAAAAAAAGGGTTCTCGATGCAGTGGCCTGCAAAGTGTTTTGAAAAACTGTGCCATCATTTGCAGAATCAGGAATTTTTGCATGAAAATACAGATTTACAGCTTCTTTTAAAAAACCAGAAGATCAAAAACCAAGCATGCATTCCCACTTAGCAATAATATACTGGAGCTGAGAAGTGACAACTTTCTATAAATACCCACTCACACAATGTATGTATCATATTCTCTTGTTCCTGGCCAGCTTCACTTACCCACTTTACCTGTGGGATGTTGCAGGGGTTTAAGTAAAAGACCCCTGCACTAGGACTACTTAAATCATCATGGACTCTACACGTTTCCTAGTGATAGTAATATCTTAGCTATGTTTTTGTGGCTTGGTTTAACTAAATCACAAACTCAATAGGCAGGAAAGACGGGAGAGAGAGAAAAAGAAAAAAAACACGTACTATAAGACAAGTGGTTATTCTTTTAGAGTACAGTCAGAATTTGATTCACATACCCAAAAGACCTTACTTCCCTAGGAAGTAGTAACTATTAACTTCTCTTGCAGAGTTTTAGTCAATGACATGAAAAACTCTATCATGACACCTCTACTTTAGGGAAAGAGCAAAAACACACACTCATGTTTCCTAAGGCAGTATTCTGAATGGTTTAAAATCCTATATATTATAGCTACAGAACACTGCTGTAATGGCAGAGATTTGACATATTTTAAGATCTAGTACTAAATTAAAATAAAACTACAGTAAAAAGGAGATGGGCAAAAAAAAGGGGAGAAGTTTAAATTAGTAACAAGTCTAAACATTCTTCCCTCAAATAAGGCATTTCCGTTCCTTTCAAACATAGATAAAGTTTAATTAAAGTCTTTAGGGGATATCCCAGTAAACAATGAGCACACCTAGCACCCAGATCTTGGGTTCTAATACCACTCTCTGACAAAAGGACAAGGGGTCCTTGGAAAAATGGCTGATTCTAGGACTAGAGCAGGAAATGTAAAAGATGACTCTGGAGTTTCTTGTAATGTCAGAAAATTAGGAATTACTACAAACAAAACCAAACTGCCCATATTGACAGGGGTATTTCAAAGAGATAGGAGCCAACTGAAAGCTGAAACAATTTGAGTAAAACTAAAGTAGTACTGGATTGTCACTCAAGGAAAAAATAAATATTCATGAGTCCATACTGATACAAACAATTGAATAAATAAATAAGGGAATACAGACAAATCTTCCTGCAGAAGAATTCCAAATAATTTTATAGATACTCTGCCTTCAAGAAGGTAGAGCATAACTCCCTACTCCTTAAGCATGGGCTGTGCATAGTCACTTCCTCCCAAGGAGTACAGTATGGAAAGAGGAGAAAAAAGAAATTTGACAACCATTACCTCAGCCAGATGATCAAGACTAACATCAACAGTGATAAGTAATGTTAATAGCAAGTACTCTTAATATGATGTGATGAGAATGGCACTTTACCTCTGTGGACTTCCTCCAAAAACCCATAACCCTAAACATTAGACAAATCCCAACTGAGGAACAGTCTACAAAATATTAGACAAGTACTCCTGCAAACTGTCAAGATAATAAAAAACAAGGAAAGTCTGAGAAACTGTCATAGCCAAGAGAAACCTAGGCATGGCTGTTAAATGTAATGTGGTATCCTGGATGGGATCCTACAATAGAAAGAGGACATTAGGTAGAAACTAAGGAAATCTGAATAATATATAGCCTATAGTTAATAAAGAGGACCTGGGGCCTGGTGGCACAGTAGTTAAGGGCCCAGCTGCTAACCAAAAGGTCTGCAGTTCGAATCCACCAGCCACTCCTTGGAAACCCTATAGAGCAGTTAGTTCTACTCTGTCCTACAGGGTCGCTGGGAGTTGGAATCCAATGGCAACGGGTTTTTTTTTTCAATAGTTAATAATGTAACAAAATTGATTTATTAATAGAGACAAATACACCATACTAATGTAAGATATTAATAATAGGAGAAATTGGGCGTGGGGCATATGAGAACTCCGTACCATCTTCGTAACTTTTCTATAAATCTAAATCTATTCTAAAATAAAAAGTTAATTTAAAAAGTAAAAAAAGTTAAATTAAAAAACCTTTAGAGGGACATAGTTAAATAAGATGAAAAACTGATGTGAAAATTATAAGTTATCTTTATTTCTGAACATGGTCAGAATATATGCTTCTAAAGTGGTCAAAGAGCTTGCTCTATGGCAATAATCAAGCCATAGAGAATGGTTAGTATCATTTCGGTATCTAACACTGTCTAAGCATCAAAAAACAAGAACCCTGGGACTTATCTACAGACATTTCTGAAATATAAAAAAAATATAAATTGTCCACAATATACATCCATTAGTCCCAGGACAGATATTCAGAAACAGGCCTAGTGAGAAGCACAGCATTTGTTATTTCCCTTTAACATTCTAATAACAACTAGTATTTGCTTCCAAGTTTAATCCATGACCTAAAACTACACTCTCACACTATCTACAATTCCTCTGGAGAGACTTAGGATATACAGAGAAAAGTCTGTTTATCAGTAACTTCCAAGTGCTTAATCACTGAAAACTGGCTGGTTTTCCATTAACGCTTCAACTCTGAGGTTCTATCACTGGTACTCTCAGAAGCCAACTTACCTTTGTTGACTCACAGACAACAGTGACTGAGTCTATTAAGAGCTTATTCACATTCACAGAAACAAAACAATTTAGCAATTTGTGTCTAATATTTCCAACCAGATCACAAAACTTTAGAAAGGACATTTGAATCCAACTTTATTCTGTAAGTGAGAAAAGGGCCAGAGTGATTAACAAAGACACACATTCAAGGTCATACTCGAGTCTGTACTAGAAAATTTCCTCTCAGTCTTGTATTCCAGAGCAGGAAGCAGGGAAAAGGAAGAAGGTATTATAATTCTGCCATCATTTCTTATACTAAATGAGAATGTTTTGGTTTTCTCAGGGGTCAACAAGTCAAGCCCAGCTATACCTACCTATTGCAAATAGCACCAAATAGCTATCTTTTTCAACCAGCATGCCTACCTCATATCAGCTCAGCTCTCACAATGTACTGCTATAGACAATATCAATGATGTGAAAGTTGACGCCTTGGGACAAAGCTCCTAAGTATACAATTTAATTTGGTACAAAAAGAAAAGTGAGTATATTAGTTTTCCTCCCACTTGTCCTTAATAATTTTTAATTAAAGCTGCACTATCAAAATGTAGAAGGGCTACTCAGTTTTCATTTAATTCATCACGTCTCAAGTAAGGCCTAAGCCCAAATTCCAACCTTAAGAGTATCCCGAACAAAAAGAATGGAAATAATGAGAATGTTCATATGTTGTAAAAAACGGAATCAATGTCACGGAACACACTGTATTAAAAAGTGCTAAAAGGGAACCTAATATGCTATGTAAACTTTCACCTAAAATACAGTATTTTTTTAAAAAAAGAGTATTCTAAACCCCTTTATCATTCCAATCTCTTTCTACACGTGGCCAACCAGAGTGCCTAGGTATTGTGCCAAGTACCTTTCACCTTCTTCCTACATATCAGTAGTATTCTATCACTCAGAAAACCCATACTCCTGCCCTGAACACGATCACAAAGTTGGGCTTATTGTGTGGTTAGCCTATCCAGCATGCTTTTGTTTCAACAAATGCTTTGGACATTGCACACTGCTTAGAAAAGAATGATCTCATCCCACTGACCCAACAGCTAACTTTATCAAAAAGCTTTTTGTTACAAGCTGTGATAACCCAGGAAACCAGATCTATTTTTACTATTCTGGCAGGGAAAAGGAAAAGAAGTTGTCATTGGAAAAAAGAGTTCACACACTCATCATTTTTTAAAATCACTTATTCTACAGAGCCTTCCCCCTTTCTCTGGTATCTAACTACAAGTGAACAAAAAGAAAAACTTTCAGAATTATTCAACACTAGACAAAAATCATTACTGTGACAAATAAAAAGCAAATTTTATGTTCTAGTCCAAATACTGAATCTACCCTAAGAATGGTTTGTTCTTTTTAACACTGTATGAAAAAATAAGAATTCCTCTCCAGCATCACCTCAAGAAATAAACAACTCAGGCCCATATAAAAATAAGAACAACATTTATTGAGTGCTTATCTTGCAGACATTATTCTTACCACTTTACATGTATTAATTCATTTGATACGCTGAACAACTCTGGGAGGTAGATATACTATTATGTTTATTTTAAACGAAGACATCAAGGCACTCAGAGGTTAAATAACTTGCCTGAGGTTATTTAGCTAGTAAAGTCATGGACTCTGACTCTTAATTACTACTCAATACAGCCTCTCACAGCAATTTTTCTAGCAGGATCTAGGCAGAGCTAAAAGATCATTAAATATACTGAAGGATCAGAGGCTATATAAACAACACCTCCCCCCTCTCCAGGTAAAGAATGAAAAGATACCTCCAACATTTATGGGTAGAGGGTAGTGTGAATGGGGAAATGGGCAGGCTAGGTATACAAAGCAAATATAAGGACTTGTCTCGCCCTACGACATTAGATGTTCCAGATTGAGAATGCGTAACACAGAAAAAATGCAGGGGATGTTTGGAAAAGCAAAATCTTATTATTGCTGCATTATTTTCCAAGGGTCTGGGGAGTATAAGCAATCTAGTCATTCAAGAACTGTTCTCTGCTAGGCGAAAAAGCTCCAAACTACATTCCCTTGTTCTGAATCCATGCTCACGCAGTATCCTTCCTATTTCGAATAATCCGGTGGTGGGGAGAGGTTATGAAACTGACTGGAAAAAGTGGACTCTGATCACTTGAAAATCAGTCTCATGTGAACATTCAATATCTAGGGTTAAGGGCTGTCATCTAGATCCTGAAGCCTGGTAATCAGCTAGCTCACCTTGCCCACATAACCTCTGACCTGACTCTGAAATGTAATCTCTCTGGAAGTCTAGTGAAAAAGTGAGACTGCCACGCGTTAAGATTCATCTCCTATGAACTTTACTCCTCGTATTTTTTTAGTTCTTAATACAAGTTATATTCATCATCTACCCTATTTCTGAGCACCTATGGATGTGTCTTCTCTCTGCTTAGCTCCCAGGGGGCACCCCTTGGTACTGTCATGTATGGAGCTATGGTCAGATGCTTTGACACAGGGTGTGCATCTCCAGACCCTTGCCCAGGTCTTTTTCCTTCTGTCTGTGCAGTCTACAGTACCAGTCTCTGCTCCAAAACACTCAAAAACCACAAAAAAGATCAAGAGCACTGTTTACAGTACAAATTCCTAAATTTGTGTGTATCAGTATGCATGTGAGAATAGAGTGACTGAAGGTAACTAATGTTAAAAAAGGAACCATTTGTAGCGGGCTGCAATAAGCAACAAAAACTAATATAATCTCTTTGGGTGTGTAGACCAGCTCCCTGACATTCTAAAGGTGAATGTTAGCCTATAGTAAGATAAAATAAAAAGGTGCTTACAAGGTCTACTGAGACACAATGACTAAAATTACATTACTGGCCTAGAGGCTGAAAAGTATTCTGAAGACAAAAGCAGGTATAAAGTTTTTCTTCTGAAATGCATCAGGCTTTCCCCAGACCTCAACTAGATCTCTCACTCTGTATAGGGCTCTTAGTGGGTCAGATATATTCAGTGAGAACAGTAATACTGGTACCAACAAGAAATAAAACCTGGGGGAGGGGGGGGGGGAGGGACAAGTAATTCTAATATACAAAATCCTGAGGAACGGAAAGAAAGCTGGCCTAAAAGAATAGAAAAAGCTGTTACAAGAGCTGCAGAAGCTCTCTTTACCTTCTCACACACTGGAGTGATCCACAGGCACTCTAGAGCTAAGTGACCCATCAGAATGAGTGTAGGTAACGTATGAATGACAGTGGTTAAGTATAACAGGATACTGCATGGTTGAACACTGGAAAAAGTGTGCCACAGGGCTGTATCCTTTCACCTTACTTATTCAATCTGTATGCTGAACAAATAATCTGAGAAGCTGGGCTAGATGAAGAACAATGAAGCATCAAAATTTGAGGAAGACTCATTAACAATCTGTGATATGCAGATGACAGAATCTTGCTTGTCCAAAGTAAAGATGACTTGAAACACTTGCTGAAGAAGGTCAAAGACTACAGCCTTCAATATGGATTATACCTGAACATAAAGAAAACCAAAGTCCTCACAACTGGACCAATAAAGAACATCATGATAAATGGTGAAGAAATTGAAGTTCTCAAGGATTTCATTCTACTTGGATCAACAATCACTGCCCATAGGAGCAACAGTCAAGAAATCAAATGACATACTGTATTGGGAAAATCTGCAAAAGACCAGTTTGAAGTGTTAAAAAGCGAAGACGTCATTTTGATGACTAAGGTACACCTGGACCAAGCCATGGTATTTTCAATCGCCTCACATGTATAAGAAAGCTAGGCAATGAAAAAAGGAAGACTGGGGGGAGAAATAACACATTTGAATTGTGGTGTTGACGATGAACACTGAATACCCTGTGGACTGCCAGAAGAACAAACAAATCAGTCTGGGAGGAAGTATAGCCAAAATGCTCCTTAGAAATTAGGTTCCCAAAGACTTGTCTTCTTTCCTTTGGACACGTCATCAGGAAAGACTAATTGCTAAAAAAGGACATCATGTTTGGAAAAGTGGAAAGTCAGTGGAAAACGAGGGAAAACCTTCATTAGATGGATTGACATGGTGGATAGAACAATGGGATCAAACATACAGATGAACGTGAGGATAGTACAGGACTGGACATCGTTTTTGTTCTGTTACATATAAGGTTGCCATGAGTGGAGCCAATCAACTGTAACTAACAGCAACAACAACATACTGAATCAGAAATAATTTATATGATTTCTCCTTCTTCAATCCTAAAATAATACTTTCATGCTGAATATCTAAAATGCCATTCTTTTTTCTTCTCCACCTTTTCAAGCTGCCTCAACTGCCCACGCCTCTGTAAAAGCTCCCACAACCACTTCCAGAGCACCCTATGTGATATGTGGTTCTAGGACACCACTGACTATATTATTTATATGCTTGTTATCCTCTCCATAGACCATCAGCTCAAGAGCTCATTGTAATCTCTGGATACTCACCAGTACCTACTCCACTTCCAGGAGCGTGGCAGATGCAACACAAAATCTATGAATGGATGAGGGAAAGAAAAATAACGTTGCAAATTTTTCTAATTCTGAAATCTTTAATTTTATTCTTTTGATCACAACTCGTAAGAAAAAAATACATTCTCCATCATGACACATACGCACATACATACTTGTATACGCACCCACAAAAGTGAAACAGAAATTTTGTGAATCAATACTAATCCTTACTATGTAAAATGCATTCATGAAGAAGCGGGGCCAAGATGGCGGAGTAGTCAGACGCTTCCGGTGGACCCTCTTACAACAAAGACCCAAAAAAACAAGTGATTTGATTATACATTGCAATCTGGGAGGCCTGAACATCAAAAGCAAAGTTGAGGAACCAGACTGAATGGCAGGGAGAGAGAGAGACAGTTTGGAAGCAGCAAGGAGTTTACAGACCTGCCCTGGCAAGAGCCTGAGCCCTTCAGCTAGAGGGTGAGCGGTGAGGCAGGCAAGCAGCCATGCTCGGGAGGTGCATTTTCCACACTGGGAGAGACAGAACACCAGAGACTCTACACGGCCACCCAGAACCAGTGAGAAGCAGCCCTCCATGAAAGATAAGTACTTACTGTACTTACCACGCAGATCAAAAACGCCCCCCTTAGGGAAAAACCTCTCTCTCATTTACCTCCCCGCCCTCTACTCTGCATTGGGTCCCAGACTGGCTTCAGCATTTGCCAAGTCCCCTGGGGCAGAAGTAGGATCCGTCACACACCAGGAGCCATTCTTCCTGCCTTAGAAAGTGAGCAGATTAACAAACAGGAGAAAAAATAAACTGCCGGCTCCCCTAAGCCAGGAACCCAGGCTAGGCACAGCTCCTTTGCCCAGACACAGGAATAAGGGATCCACGGACTTAGAGTGCCCTTCCCCTTGCATAGACTTTTGTGGGCCCATTTCAACAGTGTAGGCCCTCATTACCGCAGTACAACAGGGTATATACCGGAACCATAACTTCAACTGTTTCAGCTGTGAAGTGGCAGGTTCCTGACATTTGATACTGCTCTGCCCATTAAGCAGGGTCTTCACCTACCCACATCAGGGGCCTGAGGACTGGTGGCTCCACCCACGCCTCCTAGCCACCTGTGATAGGGACCCGTGAATAAGAGGTGCCCCCCAGTCCTTACAGCCAACAGTATTAGGCGCTCACAGTCCTGCTGCAAAACCCACCCACCTACGCGCTCTAGGCAACAGGGACGTGCCTTCCTCCTGGACACTCGGGGACAGCAATCAGCCCACTGCCTTTCTCAAAGTGTGTCCCCCTGCAACAGCCAGATGCCTGTACCTACATCAATCACGCATGCCTGTCTAGGACTGTAAGTGAGAGCCTACACCACACACTTGGTGGCTATCTACCTGGGCACCTGAGCTGAATCCATACAGGACTGGGCAGACTCCTGAGCTCACATACCTAGTAACAGATCTAACCACCTGGTGACAGGACATTAGAGCTTCAAAGGTGCTAATAATCAAACTAGCTCATACAAGTAGCCTATTTAGGCATATCAAAACAAAACAAGAAGCTAGGACACAGTAAGCAAATCTAAAATAAATATAATAACTTACTGATAGCTAAGAGACAACAGTCAATATCAAATCACATAAAGGGCAATCCATGATAGCTTCAGCAAGCTCCCAAAATAAGAATCTAGAAATTTTCCAGAGGAGGAAAATTTCTTGGAATTACTAGAGGCAGAATACAAAAAAGTAATATACAGAACTCTTCAAGAAATTAGGAAGGAAATTAAGCAAAACACACAACACGCAACAGAGGAAATTAAAAAGATTAGAAAAGAGCATAATGACAAATTTAACAGGCTGCAAGAAACCACAGAGACAGCAATCAGAAATCCAGAAGATTAACAATAAAATTTCAGAATTAAACAACTCAACAGAAAGTCACAGGAGCAGAACTGAGGCAATGGAAGTCAGAATTAGTGAGATTGAAGATAAAGCACTTGACACCAACTTATCTGAGGAAAAATGAAATGAAAGGATTTACAAAAATGAAGAAACCCTAAGAATTATGTGGAACTCTGTCAAGACGAATAACCTACGACTGATTGGAGTACCAGAACAGGGGGGATACAGAAAATACAGACAGAATTGTTGAAGATTTGCTGATAGAAAACTTCCCTGATATCGTGAAAGATGACATGATATCTAACCAAGATGCTCATCGAACCCCACATAAGGCAGATCCCAAAAGCAAGTCACCAAGACATATCATAATCAAACCTGCCAAAACCGAAGATAAAGAGAGAATTTTAAGAGCGGCTAGGAATAAACAAAAAGTCATCTACAAAGGAGAGTAAATAAGCTCAGACTACTCAGCAGAAACCACGCAGGCAAGAAGGCAATGGGATGACATATATAAACTCTTGAAGGGAAATAAAACTGCCAGCCAAGAATTATATATCCAGCAAAACCTTCGCTCAAATATGATGGCAAAATGAGGGCATCTCCAGATAAACAGAAGTTTAGGGAATTTGCAAAACCCAAACAAAAATTACAAGAAATACTGAAGGGAGTCCTCCGGTTAGACAAGCAGTAACATCAGATAACAACCCAAGACTACAACACAGGACAGAGCAACCAGATATCAACCCAGACAGGGAAGTCACAAAAGTAAATCAAAGCTAAAACACTGAAAATAGTGAAACAGATGTCAATATGCAATAGATGACAACATTAAAACAAAAAAGAGGAACTTAAAAACTGCAGACACAGATTTTTCATATGGAGAGTTAGTCAAGGTGATATAAAGAAATAAAAAACTGGTATAAACTTAGAAAAATTGGGGTAAATATTATGATAACCACAAAAGAAACTAACAATCCTACAAGTCAAAATAAAAAACTAGAAAAATATAAAGACTCCACAAACACAAAGCCAACAACAACGAAAAAAAAAAGAAATACATAAAGAAAAACAACTCAGCACAGAAAACTAAGTGGAACAAAGAAACAGTCAACAACACACAAAAAAAGACATCAAGATGACAGCACTAAATTCATACCTGTCAATAATTATGCTGAATGTAAATGGACTAAATGCATCTAATAAAGAGACAGAGAGTGTCAGACTGGATAAAAAAACATGATCCGTCTATATGCTGCCTGTAAGAGAGACATCTTAGACTTAAAGACACAAACAAACTAAAACTCAAAAGATGGAAAAAAATGTATCAAACAAACAACACTCAAAAAAGACCAGGAGTGGCAATATTAATCTCTGACAAAACAGACTTTAAAGTAAAATCCACCACAAAGGATAAGAAAGGACACTATATAATGATTAAAGGGTCAATACACCAAAAGGACATAACTATGACAAATATTTATGCACCCAATGACAGGACTCCAAAATACATAAAACAAACTCTAACAGCACTGAAAACAGAGACAGACAGCTCCACAATAGTAGCAGGAGGTTTCAACACACCACTTTTGGTGAAGGACAGAACATCCAGAAAGAACCTCAACAAAGATACGGAAGAGCTAAATGCTAAAGTCAACCAACTTGATCTCATGGACATATACCAAACACTCCATCCAAGAGCAGCCAAGTATACTTTCTTTCCTAATGCACATGGAACATTCTCCAGAATAGACCACATATTAGACCATAAAGCAAGACTTAACAAAATCCAAAGCACTTAAATATTACAAAGCATCTTTTCTGACCATAAAGCCATTAAAGTAGAAATCAACAGCAGAAAAACCAAGGGAAAAAAATCAACCACATGGAAACTGAACAACGCCGTGCTTAAAAACTACTGGGTTATAGAAGAAATTAAGGATGGAATAAAGAAATTCATAGAATCCTACGGGAATGAAAACACATCCTACCAGAGCCTTTGGGACACTGCAAAAGCAGTGCTCAGGCGTCAGTTTATAGCTATAAATGCACACATCCAGAAAGAATAAAGGGCCACAATCAAAACATTAACCCTAAAACTGGAACAAGTAGAAAGAGAGCACCAAAAGAAGCCCTCAGGGGCCAGAGGAAAGAAAATACTAAGAATTGAGCAAAATTAAATGAAATAAAGAACAGAAAAACAATTGAAAGAGTAAACAAGACACAAAGCTCGTTCTTCAAAAAGATCAACAAAATTTGATAAACCACTGGCCAAACTGACAAGAGAAAAACAGGAGAGGAAGCAGATAAGCCATATAAGAAATGAGATGGGTGATATCACAACAGACCCAACTGAAATTAAAAGAATCGTAACAGAATACTAAGAAAAATTGTTCTCTAACATTTGAAAACACAGAAAAATGGACAAATTTCTAGAAACTCACTGCCTACCTAAACTAACACAAACAGAGGTACAACAACTAAATAAACTCATAACAAAAGAAGAGATTGAAAAGGTAATTAAAAAACTCCCAACAAAAAAAAGCCCTGGCCTGGATGGCTTCACTGGAGAATTCTACCAGAGAATTCTTTTCTTTCAGAGAAGAGTTAACACCATTACTACTAAAGGTATTTCAGAGCACAGAAAACGACAGAATGTTCCCAAACTCATTCTACAAAGCCAGCATAACCCTGATACCAAAACCAGGTAAAGACACCACAAAAAAAGAAAATTACAGACCAATATCCCTCATGAACATTGATGCAAAAATCCGCAACAAAATTCTAGCCAAAAGAATTCAGCAACATATCAAGAAAATAATTCACCATGATCAAGTGGGATTTATACCAGGTACGCAGGGATGGTTCGACATTAGGAATACAATCAATATAATCCGTCACATAAATAAAACAAAAGAACCACATGATCTTATCAATCAATGCAGAAAAGGCATTTGACAAAGTCCAACACCCATTCGTGATAGAAACTCTCAACAAAATAGGAACAGAAGGGAAATTCCTCAATATAATTAAGGGCATTTATACACAGCCAACAGCCAACATCATCCTAAATGGAGAGACTTTGAAAGCACCCGCCTTGAGAACGGGAACCAGACAAGGATGCCCTTTATCACCACTCTTATTTAACATTGTGCTGGAGGTTCTAGCCAGAGTGATTAGGCTAGAAAAAGAAATAAAGGGCATCCAAATTGGTAGGGGAGAAGTCAAAGTATCTCCATTTGCAGATTATATGATTTTACACACAGATAACCCTAAGAATCCACTAGAAAATTACTGGAACTAATAGAAGATTTCAGCAAAGTTTTGGTATACAAGATAAACATACGAAAATCAGTTGGATTCCTTTACACCAACAAAGAGAACCTCAAAGAGGAAATCACCAAATCAATACCATTTACAATAGTCCTCAAGAAGATAAAATACTTAGGAATAAATCTAACCAGAAATGTGAAAGATCTATACAATGAAAACTACAAGACACTACTGCAAGAAAGCAAGAGAGACCTGCACGAGTGGAAAAACAGACCTTGCTCGTGGATAGGTAGACTCAACATTGTGAAAAGGTCGATTCTACCCAAAGCAATCTACAGATATAATGCAATCCCGATCCAAATTCCAATGGCATTTTTTAATGAGATGGAGAAACAAATCACCAGTTTCATATGGAAAGGGAAGAGGATAAATAAAGCATTACTCAAGAAGAAGAACAAAGTGGGAGGCCTCGCACTACCTGATTTTAGAACCTATTATACTGCCACGGTAGTCAAAACAGCCTGGTACTGGTACAACAACAGATACATAGACCAATGGAACAGAATCGAGAATCCAGACATAAATTCATCCACCTATCAGCAGCTGATATTTGACAAAGGCTCAAAGTCCATTAACTGGGGAAAAGACAGTCTCTTTAAAAAATGGTGCTGGCATAACTGGATATCCATCTGCAAAAAACTGAAACAAGACCCACACCTCACACCATGCACAAAAACTAACTCAAAATGGATCAAAGACTTAAATACAGAATCAAAAACAATAAAGATCATGGAAAAAAAATAAGGACAATGCAGAAGCCCTAATACTTGGCATAAACAATATGAACCATAAGTAACAATGCACAAGCACCAGAAGAGACACCAGATAAACGGGAGCTCCTAAAAATCAAACACTTATGCTCATCAAAAGACTTCATCAAAAGAGTAAAAAGACAACCTACAGACTGGGAAAAAAAATTTGGCTACGACAAGTCCCATCAGCATCTAATCTCTAAAATCTACAAGATACTGCAAAACCTCAACACCAAAAAGACAAATAACCCAATTAAAAAATGGGCAAAGAACAGGCACTTCGCCAAAGAAGATATTCAGGCAGCTAACAAGACACATGAGGAAATGCTCACGATCATAAGCCATTAGAGAAATGCAGATCAAAACTACAAGGAGATACCATCTCACCCCAACAAGGCTAGCATTAATCCAAAAAACACAAAACAAATGCTGGAGAGGTTGTGGAGAGACTGGAACACTTATACACTGTTGAAGGGAATGTAAAATGGTACAACCACTTTGGAAATTGATTTGTTGCTTCCTTAAAAAGCTTGAAATAGAAGTACCATACAATCCAGCTATCCCACTCCTTGGAATATATCCTAGAGAAGTAAGAGCTGTCACATGAATAGATATATGCACACCCATGTTCACTGCAGCACTGTTCACAATAGCAAAAAGATGGAAACAACCTAGGTACCCATCAACAAACAAATGGATAAACAAATTAGGGTATATCCACACAACAGAATACTATGCAACGATAAAGAACAACGATGAAGCCATGAAAAATCTTATAACATGGAGGAAGGCAGAGATCATTATGCTGAGTGAATTTAGTCAGTCACAGAAGGACAAATATTGTATAAGACCACTATTATAAGAACTCAAGAAAAGGTTTAAACACAGAAGAAAACATTCTTTGATGGTTACGAGGGTGGGGAAGGAGGGGGAGGGTTATTTACTAACTAGATAGTAGATAAGAATTATCTTAGGTGAAGGGAAGGACAGCACTCACTACAGGGGAAGTTAGCACAACTGGACTAAACCAAAGCTAGGAAGTTTCCTGAATACAATCAAACACTTTGAGGGACAGAGTAGCAGGGGTAGGGGTCTGGGGACCATGCTTTCAAGGGACATCTAGGTCACCTGGCATACCAAATCTTAAAAGCTAGTGAGCAGCAATCTAAGATGCATCAGTTGGTCCCAACCACCTGGAGTAAAGGAGAATGAAGAACACCAAAGATGCAAGGAAAGTAGTAGCCCAAGAGACAGAAAGGGCCATGTAAACCAGAGACTTCATCAGCCTGAGACCAGAAGAACTAGATGGTGCCCAGCTACCACCAATGACCGCCCTGACAGGGAACACAACAGAGAATCCTGGATGGAGCAGGAGAAATGTGGGTTGCAGAGCTCAAATTCTAGTAAGAAGACCAGACTTAATGGTCTGAGTGAGACTGGAGGTACCCCGGAAAGCATAGCTCCTGGATTCTCTATCAGCCCAGAACTAAAACAATTTCCAAGGCCAACTCTTCAGACAGGGATTGGACTGCACTGTGGGACATAAAGTGATACTCGTGAGGAGTGTGCCTCTTAGCTCAAATAGATACAAGAAACTAAACAGGCGGCTTCTGTCCGGAGGTGAGATGGGAAGGCAGAGAAGGTTAGGAGCTGGCTGAATGGACATCGGGAATCAGGGGTGGAAAGGAGGAGTGTGCTGTCCCAGTATGGGGAGAGCAATTAGAGTCACATAACAATGTAGGTATAAATTTTTATATGGGAAAAAATAAAAAAAAGAAGGAAGAAGAAAAATGAAATGATATTTTCTGTTTCATTCTCTTCTGTTTGTTTGGTTTTGCTTTTTTAAGAGCTAGCTGTGGTCTACTACATGAAAATGTCAGTTCTTAAAAACAATCTTTTGAGAAGGAAATACACAATTAAAAGTAGTTTTCAGACTTTAATGCAGACATTACTAGGGAAGATGGTTTAAAATAGATTCCAGAGCCATACTTTCAAAGTCTGATTTAGTCCGTACGGGTAAGAGCCCGGGAGTCTGCATTTCAAAGTATAACAAACGGTTCTGATGTGTATGACAGAACTATACTTACCAGAAACATGCCTAAATAATTTAAGATTTAATCTCAAAAAAATCATAGCTTTAACTCTTCTTACACTAAGCTAAAGGCTAATCTAATTATCTGTAAGTATTCGGCCTTGCTAATAAATTTGTTTTTAATCTGAAAGCTGTTTGGCTAGAGAATCCCTTTCTAGGCTTCCTCTAGTGAAACTCAGTAAACCATTACAATCCAAATTGTCCCTATTAACTACGGGCCTTAGCACCAAGACAAAAGAAGAATGATATGAAAGAAAAGCATTTTTGTTGCTAAGTCATTTCTTTAACTCAAAGGGCTTTTGAAAACCAGTCACACAGACGATACAGCTGGCCTATGTAATCATCAGTTTGGAACTCCTAAGAACAAGTGGACGACAGCTCAAAGGCTATCTCTAACAGCTCAGAGTCTGACCTCAAAGTGCTTAAAAGCCATCGCAGAAATAAAGCTCTTACAAGAGCACCCTACAACACAAGCCTCCATTTCTTGTTATGAGCCAGTAATAAAACCTCTGCTTCCTTAAGACTTTAAGTTCAAAATCATTATTAAAAGAACACCAGACACATTCAATGAACAATCCAAAAATGAAATTAAAAGAACAATTCAATTTACAGTAGCATCAAACCAAGAAAATATTTAGGAATAAATGTAACAGAAGCACAAAATGTATACTCTGAAACTACAAAACATTGTTGAACAAAATTAAAGAAGATCTAGATAACTAGAAAGCATCACATGTACATGGATCAGAAGATTTAATACTGTTAAGATGGCAACGCTCCCCAAATCCATCTACAGATTCAATGCGATCCCTATCAAAATCCCAACTAGCTTCTTTGCAAAAAGTGAAGAGCTAGTTCTAAAATTCATATGGAAATTGAAGGAACCCAAAATAGCCAAAACAATTCTGAAAAGAACAGAGTTGGAGGAGTCCTATTTCCCAATTTCAAAACATACTACAAAGCTATAGTAATCCAGACAATGTGGTACAGGTAAAAAGACAGACATGTACAGATCAATGGAACAGAACCAAAAGTCCAAACTCTTCACACTTACAGCCAACTGATTTTCAACAAAGGTGCCAATGTGATTAATGAGGGAAGAATAGTCTTTTCAACAAATGATGCTAGCATAACTTGATATCCATATGCAAAAGAATGAAGTTGGACCCTACTCACACCATATATAAAAATTAACTCAAAAGGGATCAAAGATCTAACTGTGTAAGAGTTAAAACTATGAAACTCTTAGAAGAAAACACAGACGTAATGTTTGGCAACGGGTTTTGTTTTTTTTTAATTGTTGTACTTTAAGTGAAAGTTTACAATTCAAGTTAGTCTCCCATACAAAAATTTATACATACATTGTTATGTGACCCTAATTGCTCCCCCTATACTGTGACAGCACATTCTTTCTTTCCACCAGATTTCCCGTGTCCATTCAACCAGCTCCTGACCCTCTCTGCCCTATCATCTCACCTCCGGACAGGAGCTGCCCATTTAATCTAACGTATCTACTTGAGCTAAGCAGCACACTCTTTACGAGTATCATTTTACGTCCCATAGTCCAGTCTAATCTTTCTCTGAAGAGTCGGGCTCAGGAATGGTTTCTTAAATATGGCACCAAAAGCACAAGCAAAAAAAATCAAGTGGAGTTCAGAAAAATTAGAGATTTTTGTGCTTCAAAGGACACCATGAAGAAAATGAAAAAACAACTCACATATGGAAGGAAGTATTTGTAAATCACATATCTGATAAGAGATTTGAACCTAGAATATATTAAAAATCTTACAACTCAATAATAAAAAGACAAACAATCCAATTAAAAAATGGACAAAAGAGATCAATAGACATTTCTCTAAAGAAGACATACAAATGGCCAATACACACATAAAAAGATGCTTTATATCATTAGACATCAGTCAAATCAAAATCACAGAGATACTACTTTATACCCATTGGGATGGCTAGAATAAAAAAGTCAAATAATAATAAAGTGTTGGTGAGAATGTGGAGAAATCAGAACCCTCATACACTGCTGGTGGAAAAGTAAAATGGTACAGTCACTATGGAAAACAGTCTGCCAGTTCCTCAATAAGTTAAACATAAGAGTTATCATATGACCCAACAATTCCACTCCTAGGTATATGCCCAAGAAAAATGAAAACATATGTCCACACAAAAACTTGTACACAAATGTTTATAGCAGTATTATTCACAATAGCCCAAAAGTAGAAAAAAATGAAATGTTCATCAACTTATGAATGAATAAACAATATGTGGTATATTCATTCAGTGGAATAGTATACAGCCATATAAAAGGCATGAAGTACTAATACATGCTAGAACATGGATGAACCTTGAAAACATTATGCTAAGTGAAAGAGCCCAGTCAAAAAAAGGCCACATGTTGTATGATTCCATTTATATGAAATGTCCAGAATAGGCAAATCTATAGAAACAGAAAATAGGTAAGTCATTATCTAGGGCTGGGATGGATAGGGGGTTGGGATATAATCGTTAAAGAGTATATAGTTTCTTTTTGCGGTGATGAAAATATTCTAAAATTGACTGTAGTGATGGTTGCACAACTCTGTATACACTAAAAACCACTTTAAATGGGTGAATTGTAGTTATGTGAATTATATCTTAATAAAACTATTACCAGGAAAAAAAAAAAAAAAAAGAAAGCAACAGATACATGAAATTGACATTTCCCTCCCTATGAGATTATCCTTAATATCAATTTCAAGAATATTTACCTTCTTGTTATTATCACAAGACAAGTATGCTACTTCTTTTCTAGTCAGGAAAATTTTTCTTAAAAAACAAAGCTTGCTAAAGGAAACGTACTTTGTTATAAATGCATATACAAAACTCTGTAAGAGGGTAGTTGGAGGGTGCTACTAGTAGCTTAGTAGAAAAAATTAAGTGAAGAGCTAAGTACAGGCAGTCCTCGTTTTGCACAATAGTATGAGACAGTAAAAATGATGGTGCAAGTTGAAACCAGGCAAAAGTGATCACAATATCAATGAGAAAAAATAAGATTGTTCCGTGACCTAGAAATATGTTTACCAAAACACTAAAAGCTCTCTGTCAGTTACATATGTAAAAGGAAATTCTGAAAAACAGTAAAACTAATATTTAGTACACTATAACTTAAAACATTAGAAACACTGAGAATTATAGTGTCTATTATTCCTTTGTAAAAAAACGCATTAAGAGTAGCCTGAACGGAACTTGCCTTCTTCTCATTTTATAACTTACAACATGGAGCGGGCATCCTTTCTATGCCTTGACAAACTGTCATACTTCTTCTAAGTTAGGATCAACATTTTATCCTTTGCACTTTCAATATCGTGAAACATCTGAGAGTTCCTTTAATGTGTAGCTTTTTGCTGGCTTCACTTGTACTGGGATATCTTCGTCTTTTGTGCTACAACCACTTTCCTCATCTACTTCAATAAGCTCATTTTCACCATGTTCCTCGGGCTGTGTATCTGGAGTCTCAACCAGTGGCAATGTCAGCATTCCCACACTCAGCTCTTTCTTCTATAATTCCCTTTATGTTCAATTTGAAATTCACTTTCTATGTTATTACTTTTTGGTTCTTCGCTACACTTTTATCTTTTTTGGTCAATTTCCTCTCAATTATCCATTTTTGTAAAAAGGCCACGTGGGTTTATTACCGGGAGACAAGGAAGCAACACAACTACATGTTTTCTGTCTGTGTGTAAACAATGACCAGTAACTGACGTACTTTGAAAGAAGTGAGGTGACTGGTCACTTACCATGATGCACATCTGTTATTTACATAGTGATCTGTAGACAGAAGTGCTAGCAGTGAAGTCTGCACTTTATGCAATTATTCACAGTTAATATTCTGTGTGAAATTTGTTGCTGGGGGCCTGGAGGATTGGTGTTATTTAACTAAACCATGGTAACTGAAATTCATGCCTATCAACTGTGCAAAGCAAGGACTCCCTGTATAGCAAATCACAGAATCCTGGCATTTAGAAGGGTCCTTCAAGGTCATCTAATCCAACCAGAGAATGTAGGAAAATCCTTTCTATGGATCCTTGAGATAGATAATTGGTGATAATCTACTGCCTGCTTGACTACTTCAAATGATGCTCATTATTCACAATAGCCCTAATGGTTAC
This sequence comes from Dugong dugon, assembly GCA_030035585.1. Taxonomy (NCBI): domain Eukaryota; kingdom Metazoa; phylum Chordata; class Mammalia; order Sirenia; family Dugongidae; genus Dugong; species Dugong dugon. The sequence goes on along the minus strand of CM057481.1, from coordinate 19,349,465 downwards.
AAAAATAAGCCCCCAATCTGGCATAATGGTCAAGAGTACAAGTTCTAGAATCAGACTGCCTGACTTCCAATCCTGGCTCTTTCTCTGAAGAGCTAGGTAAAGTTGGGCAAGTTATCTAACCTCTCCATGTCTCAGTTTACTCATCTGTAAAATAAAAACGATAAAACCTACCATCGTGGAGTTATGAGAGTTAAATGAGACAATCCATGGAGAGTACTTAGTATACCTTCTAGCACATAACAGGTGTTTAGAAAATAACTTGCATAATTAAGCATCATCTGTAGAGTGCTTGGTCTTCTTTATCTATCTCCACATGCTTTGGTTCAAGCCTTCTCCCTTACCGGACTCTTAACTGAGTTCTCTGACACAGTCTTTTACCCAACTTACCGTATAAACTATCTACCAGAATTAATTCCCTGGAAATCAAATCCAGGCCCTTTGTCCTTCCAAGGAGCCCTGGTGGCCAGTGGTTAAGAGCTCAGCTGCAAACCAAAAGGTTGGCAGTTTGAACCCACCAGCTGCTCCTTAGAAACACTATGGGGCAGTTCTACTCTGTCCTATAGGGTTGCTATGTGTCAGAATCGACTCGACAGCAGCGGTTTGGTATTTTTTTGGTTTTCCCTTCTAAAACAATTCAGCCTAAAGTCACTGGGTGGAGCAGAGCAAAGTCAGAGTCCTCATTCTGGGGCAGGGAGGGAGTCATGGTGGCCCAGAGTAGGGTGTCAAAGGCCAGGCAGAGTGAGGAGGGGCCAATGATGGCAGGTGCTGGAGCCTGAGCAAGGTGAGGAGGGCACTCACCCAGTATAAAGGAGTCAGAAGGCAGCTATCATTTTAAAAGATGAGATGAATTTGACAAACTGAGAAAGTATAAATAACAGTCTAAGAGTGGAAAAGTGGAAAATCAGGCTTAACTCTAAAAAAGGAACAAGCAAGTAGATGCAATAACATACAACACACAGATTCTTATTTAATCAGTAACCCTAATTCTTTGGAAAAAGGTCAGTATTCTGATGTTCATTCATGTTGTTACTTTCTTAGTGCTGATTTTCACTGCATTCACTTTCAAAATTTGTAATGGTGGTCTGTCTTGAACCTGCTAACAAAAAAGAAATTCATGGTGAAGCCCAATCATCAGCTACAAAAATTTTAGGTATTTGAAAAAACACTAGTTCTTCAGTAATGCGTTTCTGGTTTCTCTGGCTCTTATAAACAAAGAGAGAGAGAAAGCCAAGTAGAAAAGAGAAAGGATAAGAAAAAAAAAGGAAAAAGAACAAAGAAAAGGCAGACAATATTAGTTAGCTCTGAAACTAAGACAGGTTATATAGCTGCTCTCAAAGCTGTAATCCGATTGTGATGCCCACTGATAATCTCCCATCACACCAACACAAGAAAATCACAAGATAATGGACCAAGCCATCACCTTGCTTGTATTACAATCTCCTGTACTTGCTTTGATACTGTGCCTTCTAACCACAGCTAATTCAAGTAACATCACATAATTGCCAATATCTAGAATTTCAGAACCAAGTAAAATGATGCTGCACCTTCTAACCACACCTAATTCGAGTATCATCACGTAATTGCCAACATCTAGAATTTAAGAACCAAGTAAAAGCCTGAAAAGAACTACCAGGCAAGTCCGCATGGCACTGTGCAAAAAACACACACTTAATTGTCAGACAGATCTAAATTCGAATCTATCCTTTTACTGCCTGTGCAACCTTGAACCCTTATCTTCTCTGAGCCTCACCACCTCCAATTTTACAGATAAGGAAAATACTGACATAGAAAGATTATTGTAACGACTGAATGAAATGATGTATAAAAATCCAGCACAAGACTGCCTTGGAGCAGTCAAAAGCATGTCACAAAACTCCAGTTCGTATCTAACATCAGTTAGTCAAATGTTTGTCTTAGTATTTAGTACACAGAGTACCTTTTCTATGCATAAAAAACATTAAATATTTCCAGATACACTAAAACGTCTTTAACATAATAGTAAAGGAATAATAATAATAATGTTTTGGTGTTGCAAAGTAGTGCCCGTTTGTTATTATGAACCACTGTATGTACCTCAAATTTTTAATATAATAGGCTTTACAGGAGTTGGTTCAGAACTATGGTTTGTATGTAAGTCAGACGTTCATAACCCAGGGATTGTCTTGTACTCAAAGTTTATTAGTGGTTATCAGGGGCAGATAGGAGGGAGGGGGGAAAAGGGAATTCACTGCTTAGGGGACACTGAGTTTCTGTTAAGGGTGATGGGAAAATTTAGAAATAGAGGATGGTAATAGATGAACAACATGATAAACATAATTAATGTCACTGAATTATACACATAAAGAATGTTGAAAAGGCGAAGAATTTGTTGCACATATGTTTATCATCCAAAAAAAAAAAAGTCACATACTATATGATTCCATTTATATGACATTCTCAGAACGACAGAACTATAAACACGGAGAACAAATTAGTGGCTGCCAGGAGACAGGGACAGGTAGGTGGGGGAGGGTATGAATACAAAGAGGTAACAGTTCTGTATATTGATTGCGGTGGTGGTGGTTACAGAAATTTCTTATATGGGATAAAACTGCACAGAACTATACACACACAAAGAAGCCCTGGTGGCACTAACCAAAACATGAGTGGTTTGAACCCACCAGCAGCTCCACAGGAGAAAAGTCCTGGCAATCTGCTCTCATAAAGATTTCTGCCTAGGCAGTTCTATCCTGTACCATAGAGTCACTATGAGTCAGAACTGACCTGACGGTACACAACAACAACATACACAAAATATAAATGTAGTATTAAAAACAAGTGAAAACCAAATAAGGTCTGTCTAAAACTACAATTAACTATTAGTTAACAGTAATGTACCAACGTCAATTTCCTGGATTTGATATTATACTACAGTTTATGTAAGATGTCACCATTGGGGTAAACTGTGTGAAGGGTACACAGGATTCCTTGTACGTACAATTTTCAACTTCTGTTGAGTCCATAATTATTTCCAAATATGTTAAAAAATAAAATAAGGGCTTTTATGGATTCACTTTTTTAAGGATTCACATTCAAGTTCCACTGAGAAGCATTACAATACAGTGGTTAAGCATGGATTGCTTACCACTTACTGTTTGGTGATCCCTCTGTACCTCACTTTCCTAATCTTGGTGATCCCTCTGTACCTCAGTTTCCTAATCTGTAAAAAGAGGATAATTATTCAAGTCTTACTAAATTCCTCAATTGCAAACTCTCCAATCAAGGAAGATCTCTTGTGTTAGTGGAAGAAATAAATTGAAAGGACCAGTAATCAAAGTAAAAGATTGATTAATTTGACTATGCAAAAACAAAAAACTTATATGTTAAAAGAAAATACCATAAGTGAAGTCAAAAGGCGAAATGAATTAGGGGAAAATATTTGCATTACATATGATACTATGATACACAAAGGGCTAATTTTTGTAATATACTCAGAGCTCTCACAAACAAGAAAAATATCAACAACCCAATGATAAAAATGAGTCCAGGACACAAACTCTTCACAGAAGTTCAAATGACTAATAAATATACGATAAGATATTCAGCATCTCTCATTTTAAAAGATACACAAATTAAACAATGAAATACTAGCTTTTATTTAGGAAGAAAGATTCAGTTTTCATTTAATACTCCTGTATGTTCCTTAAAGTTTGTCTTAAACTATCATCAACTTAAAAAAAAAAAAAAAAAACCACTAAAGCATGTGTTTAGAAACTGTCTACAAAAAAAAAGAAACTGTCTATCAAAATTGGTGAAGATTTTTTAAAAGTGGGTTTAATTGGAAAATTCACTTCAATAAATCAGTATGTTTTCCCTACCAGCGAAAAATTGTTACAGTATCCACATATGACATGTCTCATTTTCTCAATAATATTATAAATTTAAAAGAAGGGATGATGACTTTTATCTTTCTTTAATCTCTCATGTATCTCCAAACATAATACAGTACAAAAACTGACAAACACAGAGAGAAGAATGGAGGCACAAGAAGGGGAAGATAAACAGATCCTGGAACATCATTTAGTCTCATTAACATCAACTCTGAAAAGCACTCCACGTCAAAACACACACTCACACATCCTCTACAAGTGAGCTACACTAACAGTCAACCTTCAATTTCTTTATAGAGCTACTAAGACTTTTAAAAATAATATCGATTTTAAACACTTCTTTAAAATAAACTATTAAACTACTAGGCACATTCTTTTATGTGACCTTTGATTTTGGCAAGGAGGGGATGAGGAGAGGGAATACAGTCAATACAGCTATGTGGAGTCTACCAGGCCAGATAATTATCAACTACGAAATCACTAAGAAGCATTTTAGTTCAATATACCACAACATATCTTGTCCAAGCAACAAATAATGTACCAAATCAGGCTCTGGGCTAGGGTTCACTGCTCTCAGGGACAGCACATCATATTATATTGCACTAGACTAAACTGAGTCCTGTAGGTCCCAAAGGTTCTCTATTCTGTTCATCTATGTATCCCTAATATATTCAAGGATTTGATACAAACTATAAATCTAACATGTAAGGTTAATGTAATATCCAACTGCCAATGTAAGGGCTAAAAATCTGATCCTGCAATTATTTATTCTAATTCTCCTCCAGACCAGGGTTTCTCAACCTCCATACTACTGACATCTTGGACCAGATAATCCTTTGTTGTGGGGGGCTGTCCTGTGCTTGTTAAGACATATATAGCAGCATTCCTGGTCTCTACCACTAAATGTTACTACCCTCCCAGTTGTAAAATCCAAAAATGTCTCCAGACACCGTCAAATGTCCCGAGGGGAAAAATCACACTTCTACTCTCACTCCCAATGAGAACCACTACTGTAGAAAATCAAAATCATATCATATGATCCAGCAATTCTACTTGAGTATATATTTAAGAGAACTGAAAACATACATCCACATAAAAACTTACACACAAGTGTTAATAATAGCATTATTCACAATAGCCAAAAAGTAGAAACAATCTAAATGTCCATCAATATATGGTATATCCATACAATATGGTATATGCATACAATGAAATAGTATGTGATCATACAAAGAAATGAAGTACTGATAGATACCATAACATGGATGAACCTTGAAAACATTATGCTGAGTGAAAGAAGTCGGTAACAAAAGACCACATACTGTAAGATTCTATTTATATGAAATGTTCATAATAGGCAAATCTATAGAGACAGAAAGTAGATTAGTGGTTGCCTAGGACTAGGGAGGCATGAAGGGATTATGGGTTACAGCTAAAGGCAGCAGGGTTTCTTTTGGGAGTAACTAAAGTATTCTAAATTGGCTGAGCAGTGTTAACAGTAATGTGCTCGGCTACTAAACAAAAGGTTGGAGGTTCCCACCCAGGGATGCCTCAAAAGAAAGATTTGGCAATCTACCTCTGAAAAATCAGCCACTGAAAACCCTATGGAGCAGAGTTCTACTCTGACACACGTAGGGTCGTCATGAGTCAGAATCGATCTGAGGGCAAGTGACGGTTGGTAAAAAATTGGTGTGGTGATGGATGCACAATTCTTCGACTATACCAAAACCCACTGGATTGGATGCATTAATTGGGTGCACCGTATAGTATGTGAATTATATCTCAATAAAGTTAAAAGAAAAATTCAGATTCTGGACCCCCATCCCAGATCAAATGAATCAAAACCTAAGGCAGAAGGCGAAAATTATTTTTAAACAATGCTTCAAGTGATCCCAATGAAGCTGGTCTGGGACATTTGAGGGTTCACTGCCAGATGAGATCCAAACCACATGCTGCACAAACTGGTCAAAGGGAGACAGAGCTTGCTAAGCATTCCTCAATGGTAACTTCTTGTAAAAGAATATGAAAACTGCCTTTTCCTTTTTCTGGATTATTTAATTTTTTATATCATTTCTTATTACTTCAGCAAAGAATAAGGAAAATAAATGTAATTATTAAGTTTTTAAAATAGGATCAATAACACATCTCAATTTCATGTCTAATTAATGACTGATATTAAGTTCAAAGAATGGCTTCTTAAACAAACTATGACATATGTACCTTCATCTTTCAAGAAACAAAACCTAAAACAACTTCAAATATTATATAGGGTGCTATGAGTCGGAACCAACTCAATGGCACCTAATAACAACACATCTACACTCATCTGTAAAATGTGACTTCATTATAATTTTTACTTGAGTTATACTGTAGCTATCTACACTATACCTAAATATATATATTATGCAAAGCGGCAAAAAAATGAAATTGAGTAATAATTTTTCATTAGAATTGCTACATGAATCTGGATAGCTATTAGTAAGAATCCCAAGCTATGAAATCTCAATTTCCCAATAAATTTGAACATCTGAAAATACACTGCAAAGTAAATAGAAAAAGTTATACTATAGAAAATATTTTAAGTCATTCTGGCTTGTTTTACAAACTGCAGCAGAAAACTAATGCTAGGGTTCCTTGAAACAAACACTAATATCTCTTATTTCTTCCAAGACCATACAAGAAAGCCATTATTATCTGAAATTTTCTTCTGAGAAGTATAATAACCCCTCTCTCTTACAATATTATGGAAAATATGAACAAGAATTTTAATCAAAATTGCATTTTGTAAACCTGAATGGACACTTATTTTTTAACTTTAAAATCTAAACAGCTACCTGTGATGGTTAAGGTTGTGTGTCAACTTGGCTGGGCCATGATTCTCAGTGGTTTGGGAGTTATGTAATGATATAGTCTAGCAGTTAGATAATGATGTAGTCGTCCTCCATGATGTGATCTGAAGTGATCAGCCAATCAGTTGTAAGGTGAGTTTCCTTGGGGGATACCCTGGGATAGCCACCCGCCATCTCACAGATCTTCAGTCTCTCTCCAGCACTCATTGTTTGAGCATTGCTCATCTCACATCTTGTTCCTTCACTACTTGTGTTGTGCACCCTTTATTTCTGTAAACAATTGCTCCTAAAAAGCAATGAAGTGGTCAAAGCAATCCCTTAAAGGCTAAGTGTGAAGGGGTTGAGGAGAGTGAGAAGAAGAAATTTAAGGCTATCAAGGGACGGCTGGCTAGCTATGTAAAGCGCTACAGCCTCAGGAACTTCAAGATCATGGGCGAATCAGCATCGCCTGATGCCGAAGCAGCGTTGGCATTCTCAGAAGAGCTCAAGAAACTCATAAAAGAGAAAGGCTCTTCCAGAGCAAGTCTTCAACTTCATAAAACAACTATTTACATAGCATTTGCATTATATTAGGTTTATTATAAGTAATCTAGAGATAATTTAAAGTATATGGGAGGAACAGCAGCAAAGCACACATTCTTTTCCAACACCCATGAAAAGTTCTCCAGAACACACCACGTCTTAGGCCACAAAGCAACCCCCAACAAAATCCAAAACACTGAGATAAGACAAAGTATCTTCTCTGATCACAACACCATAAAAGTAGAAATTAATAACAGGAAGAGCAAGGGAAAAAATCAAATATATGGAAACTGAATACACCTTGCTTAAAAACCAGTGGGTAATAGAAGAAATCAAAGATGGAACAAAAAACTTCCTAGAATCAAATTAGAATGAAAACACATCATACCAAAACCTCTGGGACACAGCAAAGGCAGTGCTCAAAGGTCAATTTATAGCAACTGATGCACACATTGAAAAAGAAGAAATGAATAAAATCAAAACATTAGCTATATAACTCGAACGAACAGAGAACAGCAAAAGAAACCCACAACCACTAGATGAAAGGAAATAATAAAGATCAGAGCAGAAATAAATGCAATAAAGAACAGAAAAACAACAGAAAGAATCAACAAAACCAAAAGTTGGTTCTTTGAAAGGATCAAGAAAATTGACAGAAACCCCAAGAGTATGGCTCCTGGACACCCTTTTAGCTCAGTAATGAAGTCACTCCCGAGATTCACCGTTCAGCCGAAGATTAGACAGCCCCATAAAACAAAATGAGACTAATGGCGCACAACAGTCAAGAGATAAGGACTAGAAGACAGGAGGGGACAGGAAAGTTAGTAATAGGAAATCCAAGGTTGAGAAGGGACAGCGTTGACATGTCACGGGGTTGTTAAGCATTGTCATAAAACAATACATGTACTGTTTAATGAGAAACTATTCTGTAAACCTTCATCTAAAGTACAATAAAAAAAAAAAACTAATAAATAAAAAAAAAAAGAAAACTGACAAACTACTGGCCTAATTGACAAAAGAAAAACAAGAGAGTACGCAAATAACCCACATAAGAAACGAAATGGGGACATTACAACAGACCCAACTGAAATAAAAAGGATCATAACAGAGTACTATGAAAAACTATATTCCAACAAACTTGAAAACCTAGAGGAAATGGACAAATTTCTAGAAACACACTACCCACACAAACTAACACAAACTGAGTTCGAAAATCTGAACAGACTCATAACAAGAGAAGAAACCGAAAAAGTAATTTAAAAAACTCCAGCAAAAGAAAAGCCCTAGCCTAGATGGCTTCAGTGGAGAATTCTACCAAACATTCAGAAGAGCATGCACCAGTAGTACTCAAACTATTTCAGAACAGATAAAAGGAAGGGATACTTTCAAATTCATTCTATGAAGCCAGCATAACCCTGATACCAAAACCAGGCAAAGACACCCCCAAAAAAGAAAATTACAGAACAATACCTCTCATGAATACAGATGCAAAAATTCTCAATGAAATTCTAGCCAACAGAATTCAGCATAATATAAAAAAATAATACACAATGACTGTGGGGATATATGCCATTTAAACATGGCTGCACTATTGACAACTGCAGCCCCCAAAGGCCTCTATGCTGCACAGCGTGTTGAGACTTGTTCCCAACATGTTGAGACTGTTACGACTTGTTTTCCCAAACCTACTGTCCCTTTACTGATTGGCTTGTTTACCTGAATTCCTTCTCCCTTGCCCGCACCCAAAGCCCAATGTTCTGTTATTTGCTTCACTAATTGCTGTTATTGATTATAAATAAACTCCTGGGACTGAAGCCAGGGTCGACTCCTCAGAGTGACCCTCCTGGCCCCACTTCTCTGTAAGAGTTGTGTTTGGTTACTGTCTCTGCCATCCCGACAACCATCGCCGCTGCGACAGATGGTGCCCCGTGTGAGGGGCTGCAACAAATGACCAAGTGGGATTCATACCAGGTATGGCAAGGATGATTCAACATTAGAAAATCAATCAACGTAACCCACCACATAAATAAAGTATACAGAAGGATGTGCATAGATTATATGCAAATACTATGCCATTTTATATAAGGGACTTGAGCACCTGCTGCAACCAATCCCCTGAGGATACCAAGAGCCAACTGTAAACACATTCACAGAAAATGTCTAGAAAATGTATGTCAAATGTTATTATTCTCTTTTATACTTTTTTGAATTTTCCAAATGTTCTACATTATATATTTTTGTAAATAGAAAAAAAAAAACATAATTTTTAAAACAATTATAAACCAAAAACTAAACCCACTGCTGTCAATTCTGACTCACAGCGACCCTATAGGACAGAGCAGAACTGCCCGCATAGGGTTTCCAAGGCTGTCTTGTAGAGTGGTTGGTGGAGTCAAACTGCCAACCTTTTGGCAGCAGCTCTTAACCACTGTGTCACCAGGGCTCTGAAACTACTAAAAAAAAAAAAAAAAAAAAAACTGGTTGCCATCAAGTTGATTCCAACTCTTAGCGACCCTATAGGACAGAGGAGAACTGCCCCATAGTGTTTCCAAGGAGCAGTTGGTAGATTTGAACTGCCAGTCTGGTTAGCAGCTGAACACTTAACCACTGTGCCACCAGGGCTCCAAAACAGCTAGAGCATATAAAAATTTTTCTGTTACTGGGAAGATGGAGTAGATGAACTCTTCCTGAACTCTTCCATATTCCTCCCAGAAAGCACAACTAAAAATTCTCGGCAATATATAAAACAAACACAGCACTCTGAAAGGTGGAGAGAAAAAGGCAGAAGAACTAGAGACCTCAGACCGTAAGAATAATACTGTGGCAAGTTACCTGAGTTTTCTTTTTCCTTCATATATCCCAGATTTGGAACTGAAAAAGCTGGTAAACCAAAAACAAAAATGAGTGCAGACAAGAAAAAGCCCCAACAGAAGTTTCCTCTATCTATCCAAAGAGGGTATTGGTGGTTCAGCAGTGGAGTTTTCTCACCTTTCACACAAGAGACCTAGGTTCATTTCCTGGCCAATGCACCTCATGCACAGCTACCAGCCATCTGTCAGTAGTGGAATGTATGTTGCTATGATACTGAACACTTTTCAGTGGAGCTTACAGACTAAGAGTAGGAAGAAAGGCCTGGTGATCTACTACCAAAACTCAGCAAATGAACACCTTATGGATCACAACAGTCTGATCTGCAACTAAGCATGGGGATGGTGTAGGACCAGGCAGCATTTTCCTTCAGTTGTGCATGAGAAAAATCAGTGAAACAAAAAGTTGGTACTTTTAAAAAAATCAATAAAATTCACAAACCACTAGCAAGATTAACACATACAAAAAGAGAGAGGACACAAATTATCAATATCATTAATGAAAGGAAATATTGCTATAGACCCACAAATATCAGAAAGATAATAAGGAATACTACAAATAATTCTACACACACAAATTTGACAACAAACAAAATGTCACCAATTCCTCAAAAAAAAACCACAAACTACAAAAACTCATGAATATAAAATAGATTATCTGAATGACTATTAAGGAAAACAAGTTTGTCATTTCAAAATCCCCCTCAAAAAATTTCTAGGCCCAAATGATTTCACTGGAGAATTCTTCCAAACATTTAAAAAAAAAATTAACACCAATTCTATACAATCTCTTCCAGAAAATAGAAGATACGGGAACACTTCCCAAGGCATTTTATGAAGCTAGTACTTCATACCAAAACCAGAGACAGTTAAAAAGAAAAAGAAAAAACCACTACAGACCATTACCCCTCATGAATATAGATGTAAAAATCCTTAACAAAATATTAGCAAACAGAATTCAGACTTACATAAAAAGAATTATACATCATGACCAAGTAGCCATTCCAGGGATGCAAAACTGGCCTAATATTCAAAATCAATCAGTGTAATGCACCATAGTAACAAGCTAAAAAAGAAAAATCACATGATCATATCAATCAATACCAAAAAAGCATCTGACAAAATTTAGCACCTATTCTTAGTATAAACTCTCAGAAAACTAGGAATAGAGGAGAACTTTCTCAACTTAATGAAGCATCTAACAAAAACAACCAAAAACCTACAGTTAACATTTTACTTAATAGTGAAAGACTACATGCTTCCCCCCTAAGATCAAGAACAAGGCAAAGATGCCCACTCTCATCACTACTATTCAAGATAGTACTGGAAGTTCTAGCCAGTGCAATAAGGCACGAAAAGGAAATAAAAGGCATAGAGGTTGGAAAAGAAGAAATAAAACTGTCCTTCTATTTTCAGAAGACATGACTGTTTATGTAGAAAATCCAAAGAGATCAACAACAACAACAAAAATCTCCTGGAACTAATAAATGAGTTCAGCAAGGTAGTAGGATATAAGATAAACATCCAAAATTCAATGGTATTTCTATACACTAGCAATGAACATGTGGACATCAAAATTAAAAATACAATACCATTCACATTGTATCCAAAGACAATGAAACAGTTAGGTATAAACTTAACAAAACATTTACAGGATCTGTATACTGAAAATTACAAAATGCTGATGAAAGAAATAAAAAAATCTAAATAAATGAAGAGACATACCATGTTCATGGATTGCAGGGCTCAACATAATAAAGGTGTGAATTCTCCCCCAAACTGATATACAGCTTTATAACAATTCCTATCAAAATCCCAACAAGATTTTGTGTAGATATATACAAAAATATTCTAAACTTTATATGGAAAAGTAAGATAACTAGAATAGCTAAAACAATTTCAAAAAGAAGAATAAAGTGGGAGGAATGGGTCTACCTGATTTCAAGATTTATTATACAGCTATAGTAATCAACACTGTATGCTACTGGCAGAGGGACAGACACATAGATCAGTGGAACAGAACAGAGAACCCAGAAACAGATCCACACAAATATATCTAACTGATTTGTGACAAAGGTGTAAATGAAACTCAGTGGAGGAAAAACAGTCTTTTCAACAAACGGTGCTGGAGGAATTGGATATACAAGGTCAAAAAAAGAAGAAGAAAAAATGGACCTTGACAAAATTCAGAAGTCTCACACATACAAAAATTAATTCATCATATACTAAAATATAAATGGAAATATAAAAAACTTTAAGAAAAAACATAAAGGAAAATCTTTGGGATCTAGGACTAGGTAAAGAGTTGAGCTGACACCAAAAGCACAATTCATAAAAGAAAAAACTGATATTAAACTTCATCAAAATTAAAAACTTTTGTCCTGGGAAAGACCCTATTAAGATGATGGAAAGACAAGCTATGGAGTAGGAGAAAATATCTAAAAGCTGCATATCTAACAAAGAACTAGTACCCAGAATATTTAAAGAATTCTCAAAATTCAATGTAAAAAAGCAATCCAATCAGAAAATGGACAAGAGACATTTCCCCAAAGAGACTGTATAGATGGCAAATAAGCACATGAAAAGATGTTCAAAGTCATTAGCCATTAAGGAAATGCAAATTAAAACCACAATGAAATCACTATAAACCTATCACAATAGCTAAAATAAAAAACAGTGACAACATCAAATGCTGGTGAGGATATGGAGAAATTAGATCTCTTATTGCTGGTGGGAATGTACAATGGTACAGTCACTCTGGAAAACAGTTTGGCAGTTTCTTTAAAAATAAACATGTAACTACCAGATGACTCAGCAATTGCACTCCTAGGCATTTATCCCAGAGAAAAGGAGACTTACGTTCACCCAAAAACCTGAATACAAATGTTGACAGTTTTATTCATAATCGCCAAAAACTAGAAACAACCCAGATGACTTCGACAGGTGAATGGTTAGACAAACTGTGGTACATCCATACCATGGAATACTCTGAAATGTACAGGATGAACTACTTTTACTGATACATTTAACAACCTGGATAAATCTCTAAAAATTTATGCTGAGTGAAAAAAGCCAATCTCAAATTGACAAACTGTATGATACCATTTATATAACATTCCTGAAATAACAAAATCATGAAATGGAGGCTATAAAAGGATGTGAGGGATCCTCAAAGTAATGAAATGGAAATTGACTTACATTATCAATACCCACGTTGTGATATCATACTACAGTTTTGGAAGATTATACCACCAGGAGGAAACTGAGCAAAAGGTACAAAGGATCTCTCTGTATTGTTTCTTACAATTGCATGTGAATCTACAATTATATCGAAATAAAAAGTTTAATTTAAGAAAAGCAGAATTTAAAACTCTATATAAAAAAATGACAAATATGCTAAATATTCAGATTTTTTAAGGTAATACTATGAGTTACATATCCTTAAATCCTCAGCACCTAAGTAAAAACCTAGAACATATTAGACAATAAATATTTATTGAATTTAATCAGCATTTCAAAAATAAGCTGCTTACAAATCTAACAGTTCAGTTTCATTGGCTTTAAACAAAATAACAACACACAAAAATTCAACTGCAAAAAAATTCTCTTCAAGAAATTAAGTATCCTGGAATTTTTTTCACAAAGAGAACAATGACTCACTCTTAGACTATTATGAACTGGAAAGTTCATTCTAGCCAATTTAACGCCAGCTTGTTAAAAAAGAAAAAGAAAAAAAGCTTGCAGGGCTTAAAAGCACAGTGTATGTAATTTGAAAATTAGCATATAACAGAGATTCTTTAGAAACAAGGAAGCACTCATAAATACTATGCATACCCACACACTTTCATTTCTTTTTGGACCAAGGTTCTTTTTCTACTTGTCCAAGTTTCATCAGTATGTCCGATTTTAACTAAGTCTGGCTGAATGGGGTGAGTATTAAAACGGGATGTCTTTAAGGGTAACTGTCACAATCGGTGACCATATCCACCATCTATGAACACAGTCCCTTTTATCTGACAAAAGTGTCATTACTTCAATAACAAAGCAGTCTCTTACTTTACCCGAAAGACCCAAGTGATTCATTAAAGAAAAAATTGTATACAGGGACTTAGGTCACTTTGTTTAAAACCAATAAAACTTAACTGTCTCTTCTGACTTGTTTCCCTGAATGGATACCTGATCTGAAAATCCAGGTAAAATATTACCTTAAATAGCCTTCATGATCAAATAATGCAACTAAAAGTATTGAGTGAACAGTCAAAATTACATGAACCAAGTTGATAATGATAAAACCCACCCCAGCACATTAACGTTAGAATAATGACAAGCCATGCTTACTTTGTTTCTTTATGGTCAGTCTGGATACATGAAGTCTTATTTCAGAATTCAACTACTCTTGAACATCTCCCCCTTAAACTTCTGACCTCTATAATCTCAATCATACAGTTTTTAATATACTTGGGGTTCAGGAATTGTCAATCTGCAGAACTCTGCAGCCAAACAATGAAATTATCAGGAAGTACCTGGTTCAAGAGATGTAAAAGACCTATACAAAGAAAACTACAAAACACTACTGCAACAAACCCAAAGGGATCTATCTACATAAATGGAAAAACATACCATGCTCATGGATAGGTAGACTCAATACTGTGAAAATGACAATTCTACCCAAAGCAATTTATAAATACAATGCAATCCCAATCCAAATACCAACAACATTCTTTAAAGAGATGGAAAAACTAATCATTAACTTTGTATGGAAAGGGAAGCAGCCCCAGATAAGTAAAGCACTACTGAAGAAGAAAAATAAAGCAGGAGAACTCATACTACCTGACCTCAGAACCTACTATACAGCTATGGTAGTCATAACAGCCTGGTACTGGTATAACGACAGATACATTGATCAATGGAACTGAATTGGGAACCCAGATGTAAATTCATCCACCTACAGTCATCTGATCTTCAACAACGGCCCAAAGTCCATCAAAGTGGGAACAGACAGTGTTTTTAACAAATGGTGCTGGCAAAACTGGATGTCCATCTACACAAAAATGAAATAGGACTCATACCTCACGCCATATACAAAAACTAATTCAAAATGGATCAAAGACCTAAATATAAAGCCAAAAACTATAAAGTTCATAGAAGAAAAAATAGGTTCAATACTAGAGGCCCTAATACACGGCATTAACAGGATACAAACCATAACCAACAACAAACAAACTCCAAAAGATAAGCTAGATAACTGGGATCTTCTGAAAATTAAACAACTTATGTTCATCAAAAGATTTCACCAAAAGAGTAAAAAGAAAACTTACAGACTGGGAAAAAATTTTTGGACATTACAAGTCAGACAAACATCTTATCTCTAAAATCTACCAGAAAATCCAACACCTCTACAATGAAAAGACAAATAATCCAATTTAAAATGGGCAAAGGAAATGAAACACTTCACCAAAGAAGACATTCAAGCGGCCAACAGACACATGAGGAAATGGTCACAATCACTAGCCATTAGAGAAATGCAAATTAAAACCACAATGAGATACCATCTCACCCCCCGGCATTACTGGCACGAATAAAAAAAACTGAAAATAACAAACGTTGGAGAGGCTGTGGGGAAATCAGAACTCTTATGCACTGCTGGTGGAAATGCAACATAATACAACCATTTTGGAAAATGATATGGCACTTCCTTAGAAAGCTAGAAATAGAAATACCATACGACCAGCAATCCCACTTCTAGGAATATATCCTAGAGAAATAAAAGCCGTCACACGAATAGACATATGCATACCCATGTTCATTGCAGCATTGTTCACAATAGCAAAAACATGGAAACAACCTAGCTGCCCATCAACAGATGAATGGATAAACAAACTATGGTAGATACACACAATGGAGTATTATGCAACGATAAAGAACAATGATGAACCTGTGAAGCATCTCATAACACGGATGAAACTGAAGGACACTATGCTGAGTGAAATAAGTCGATCACAAAAGTACAAATACTGTAAGAGACTACTAATGTAAAAACTCATGAAAAAGTTTACACATAAAAAGAAACAATCTTTCCTGGTTACGAGAGGGGGTGGGGGGGAATACTTAATAGATAAGTAGTAACTTTGGTGAAGGGTAAGACAGTACACAATACTGGGAAAGGCAGCGCAACTTGTACAAGGAAAGGTACGTGGAAGTTCCACAGACACATCCAAAGTCCCTGAGGGACTGAATTGCTGGGCAGAGGGCTGTGGGGACCATGGTCTCATGGAACATCTAGCTCAACTGGCATAACACAGTTCACAAAGAAAATGTTCTACATTCTACCTTGGTGAGTAGTGTCTGGGGTCTTAAAAGCCTATGAGCAGCCATCTAAGATAATCCACTGGTCTCACTCCTTTGGGAACAACAGAGAATGAAGAGAACAAGATACAAGGAAAAGATTAGTCCAAAGGACTAACAGACCACAACTACCACGGCTTCCACCAGACTGAGTCCAGTACAACTAGATGACCGGCTACCACCACTGACTGCTCTGACCGGGATCACAACAGAGGGTCTCGGACAGAGCTGGAGAAAAATGTAGAACAAAATTCTAACTCAAAAAAAAAGACCAGACTTACTGGCCTGACAGAGACTGGAGAAACCCCAAGAGTATGGCCCCCAGATACCCTTTTAGCTCAATAACGAAGTCACTCCCGAGGTTCACCATTCAGTGAAAGACTAGATAGCCCCATAAAACAAAACGAGACTAACAAGGCACAATAGTCCAGGGACAAGGACTAAAAGGCAGGAGGGGACAGGAAAGCTAGTAATAGGGAACCCAAGGTTGATAAGGAACAGTGCTGACATGTCGTGGGGTTGTTAACCATTGTCATAAAACAATATGTGTACTAACTATTTAATGAGAAACTATTTGATCTGTAAACCTTCACTGAATCCTTGGTTCTTGTGAGTCAATTCAACAAAGCACCCTAAATTTCTTAAAGCATTCATTTAAACCCACTTAGTCATTGAGATCTCTGCACAATTTGTATATACTCTGTATTATACTATTATTAAAACAGTCTGTGTGTCATTTCTTCAATTTTATAACTTACTTCTGAAAAATCACCTACAGCACTTGTCACAGTACTATGCACCTAGAAGATACATAAATTGTTAGTTGCCATCAAGTTGATTCTGACTCATGTTGACCCCACGTGTGCAGAGTAAAATTGCTCCATAGGGTTTTCAAGGCTGTGAATTTCAGGAAGTACACTGCTCAGCCTGTCTCCAGAGGTACCTTTAGGTGGGTTTGAACTCTCAACCTTTCGGCTAGCAGCCAAGTGCCACTAGCCAAGCCATTTGTGCCACTATCTATTAAAATGAACATAGTAGGAAGAATAATAGAGACTAAAGTTCAAGCTTTGACTCAGGTATAAACTTGGGATGTGACCTCAGAGAAGACAGAATTATTCTGGGCCTCAAAGTGGTTCCATGAGTCCACGAATTTCTTGTTTCATAACCAATTTACCAGGAATTGATTCACTCAATCTGTTAGCAAAATAAACCTGACCTCTAAAACATCTAATCTTCAAGAAACTGACAACTGGTCCCTATTCACCTGGAGCAACTCAGGAAAAAGGAGAGTCAGGAACAGGAGGAGGATATGGAATGTGTGGCTATTGCCTCCATGAGCAAATGCCTCTTTTGCCATGAGACCAGAAGAACTGGATGCCCATCTACCATTACTAAGCATTTTGATCAAAGATTTCATAGAAGAATTCTGATCAAAAGAGGGAAAACATAGGACAGAATCTCAAGTTCTCACAGACTCCAGACCTTCTGGAGCCATGGAAGGTAGATGAACCCCTGAAACTATTGCCCTGAGATAATCTTTAAACCAAAAATATCCCATGAAGTCATCTTAAAATCAAACAGTAGTTGAGCTTAACTAATAAAACATGTCTGCCTTGAGCATTATGCTCTTTTAAGATCTATATGGGGTCAAACTGACAACAGCAACTTAAAAGACTGGACAGGAACCTGAGGGAGAAGTGAGTTCATGTTAATGAGGGAGGAAAAACTAACAAAAGGAGGATGAAAATGGGTTATACAACTTGAAGAATGTACTCAATGTTACTAAATTGTACATGTAGAAACTACTGAATTGGTTATGTTTTGCTGTATATACGCTCAACAACAACAATAAAATAAATTTAGGAAAAAAAAAGAATGAAGTGTGTGTGTATTCTAATGAAACTTACAGGGAATGCAATTTCCATTGAAAACACTAATGAACCACCAATTCCATACACACAAAAATTATTCTTTGACTTTGATCAATAGGCAATATCTTATTACATTTTAAAGGGTACCTTTCACAGTTTCATGTATCTTAATTTTCACAACAACCCAGGGAGGGAGGTATTATCAGCACTCTCATTTTATAAATAAGGGAACAGATGCAGATTTGCTGCTGGCTTTACAACTATCATGTAGTAGAACTGGGACCTGTGACCTGGTATTTTGACACCCAGTCCAGTGCTATTACTGCCATACTGTAGTTGTCTACCACTGCTAACTGCAAAGTCTGTTAATTTTGGAACATCTACCTCAGACTCTCAGACCAACTTTATTGTTGAAAGGCATCCCTGCCCCTGACTACTGAACTAAGCTAGCTGGTTTGCCTTTAAGGTATCTCAACAAGTCTCAGCTATACCAAACATATAAAGTTGTTCAGACTATCCAAACATTTCTTGTCCCTATTATTAATGTGAACCCATTTTAGCTTGCTAAAGAACAGCTGCCTGGGTAGCCTGTTGACATTCACTCTTAACATATACCCTGCCCAAGAGAACCATGCTACAATGGATACTGGCTCAATACTAGGCAACTGGCTATATCAGAGAACTTAATTCCTGATCCAGTTTTACTTTTTATTATTAGGCATGTGACTATGAAACACTGAAGTCACTGTTTAAGAAAATCAAATGTGATTAAAACAGTGAGATTATTCCATTTTCACCTATTAAATTATCAAAGTTTCTTTTTTTTTTAAATAATTCTCACTGCTAACAAGGGTATGTTGAAATGGGCTCTGGTGAGAATGTACAACCTTCCAGAAAGCAATTTTTTTTTTTTAATGTATCAAAAACCTTAAATTTATACATCTTCTGACCCAATAATTATATTCTTAAAAATCTACCATACTGAGTCAGAACTGACTGAAAAGCAACTAACAACAGCAACATCATAATGTGGAAAAACTGGAACCATTATACATTGCAGGTAACAATGTAAAATGGTTCAGTCACTTTGGAAAACAGTCTGGCAGTTCCTCAAAAGGAGAGTGATCATGTTGTTATTGTTGTGTGCCGTTAAGTTTATACCAACTCATGGCGACCCCGTGTGTTACAGAGCAGAATTGCTCCACAGGGTTTTCTTGCCTATAATCTTAACAGAAGCAGATCACCAAGCCTATCTTCCGTAGTACCGCTGGGTGGGTTCAAACTAGCAACCTTTAGGTTAGCAGTTAAACGCAAACCATTTAAGCCACCTAGGGGCCTGACAGTTACCACAACGGCCCAACAATTACATTCCTAGGTATATACTCATGAGAAATGACAACTTACGACCACATAAAAACTTGTACATGAATGTTTATAGCAGCATTATTCATAATAGACAGAAAGTAGAAACAACCAAAAGGTTTATCAACTGATGAATATACAAACAAAATGTGGTATATCCACACTTGATTATTATTCAGCTATAAAAACAAATGAAGTACTGATAACCAAGTGAAAGAAATCAGACACAAAAGGCCACATATATGATTCCATTTATACAAAATGCCCAAAATAGGCAAATCTATAGAGACAGAAAGAGATTTAGTGGTTGCCAGGGGCCACGGGGACAGAGAATGACTATTAATGGGTATGAGGTATCTTTTGGAGTGATGAAAATGTTCAAAAATTAGATAGTGGTGATAGTTGCACAACTTCGTGAATAAGCTAAAAACTACTGAAAAAGTGAATTTTACGGTATATAAATTACATCTCAATAAAGCTGTTATTTAAAAAAAGAATCTATCATAATGAAAATCTGAACTATAAAGTCTAATGCATAAATAGCCAAAAATGAAAAACAATCTCTATAAAACATGAGAAGACTAAGTAAATCAAAACCTCTCTATATAATACAATACTATAAAGCTATTAAAGATTACCTTTACAAAAAGCTTTTAATAACATGGGAAATTATTCTAGCTTAAGTTTTTAAAAAGCAATATACAAAATTATTTATTACCAGGAACATCTAAATAAAAATGTATACATATAAAAAAAAAAGACTAAAAGGAAATAATGCCAAATTGTGAAAGTGGTTATCTCTTGGAGATAAGTTCTTAAGTATTTTTGTCTTGATAATTTCTATAGTTTCCAAATTTCCCATTTTCTTCAACAAACATTTCTTTTATAATAAAAGATTATTCAGAAAAGATGCACATGTGATCTTGAAGGAAAACACATGTAGAATTTCTAATGTGAAGTTTGCTATCCCTTTTTACACTCCCTGGGTGGTGTAAACAATGCATCTGGCTGCTAATAAAAAGGCTGACAGTTTGAGTCCACCCACTGGAGCTCAGAAGAAAGGCCTGGCGATCTACTTCCAAAAAAATCAGCCACTGAAAGAAAATCCTATGGAACACAGTTCTACTCTGACACACATGGGGTCGCCAAGAGTTGGCATCAATTCAACAGCAACTGGTTAGTATGCCTGTACATATCAGCACTCTGTCTGAAAGGATTCCAGATGAAGCTGGACTGCTTCATCTGTTTTGTTTTTTTTCCTCCCCTCAGTCTGGGTATCACAATTGCTAAATAAAAGCATAGCAATGTTCTTCATGTCTACATTGCCAAAAAAAAGTCTAAACTGATAGAGATCAGTCTTCATCAGACCCAAAATGCTGTAATATATTGATAACAATACTGTAAAACAGTTGCATACCTCAATACTCAAAAGCTTAAATGAACATTCTCCTATGAACTCTAGGACATTTAATGATTTTCTTAGAATGTAAAGTAAGAATGAGGGAGAAAACCAAACCAAACCCGTTGTCATCAAGTTGATTCCGACTCACAGCAACCCTACAGGACAGAGGAGAACTGTCCCATAGGGTTTCCAAGGAGCAGCTGGTGGATTCAAACTGCCGAATTTTTGGTTAGCAGCTGAATCTTTAACTACTGCGCCACCAAGGAGACATCCTGTCAAAAATAAATAAATTTCTAGCTCTAACTACCAGTTTACAAAAAATAAATGGGGACCGAGAAACATGTTACATACCATCACAGAGATGCAAGCAGCAAAAACCAGCATATGAAAAGCTCTTTGGGACAAATGACCCAGTTTTTTCAATACATAAATTGCAAGGAAAAAAAGAGACCAGGAGATTCTGTTAAAAGAGACTTAAGAAACATATCAAACAAATGAAGACCTTGTTTGGATCTCCTTTATAGACCAACTGCTAAACATTTATGAGATAAGGAAAATTTGAACACTAACTGAGAATTTGGCAAATACTAAGGTTCTTTAGTATTACTGTGATTTATCTTTAAAAGATAATTCCTATTTTTTAGTGACACATTCTAAAATATTAACCAGTGAACTGATATCTTGGGTTTCAAAATAATGCAGAGTAAAGAAAGGCAGGGAAGTAAGCAGAAATACAGATGAAACAAAATTGCCCATAGATTAATAATTATTGAAGAGAAGTGTTGGGTACTTGGGGGTTCACCACTTAATATCAATCTCTCAACTTCTGTGATGCATTTGAAATTTTCTAAAACAAAAGAACACAGGACATAAAAATTATTACTATGAAATCAAACTCACAATGATAGGCCAATGCCAACTATAGGAAGTTTGAGAAATATGGACTTCAAATAATGACCTGCAATGTTTCCCTAAGAGAAGGCAAAGTTAGATACGGGCACTACCAGATTATATCTTTAAGCTTAATTAAATAGGCTAGACTAAATAATACAGGTTTATCTCATACCTTACATTTCTCTACTGGTGCAGAGAAATAGATTAGAGAAGGCACAATTATCCTTGATTTACCCAACCACATAGCCACGCAGCCTGTAGCTACTTCTAGAAGTTTCTAATTTGACCTAGCCACTATAGTTGCGTGGACTGCTGATAAGATTTGAATTTTTATAACAAATAAACAAACTTTATAACAGAATTGTCAGAGGTCCTGTATTATTCACCATCTCCTTTGGAATGGCCAAACTATTACAGAGAATCCATTCTTAAAGCAATCACTGTAATATTATCTCATTAAAAGGGAACTGTGAGGGGGCGGGGCCAAGATAGCAGGGTACTCAGAAGCTTCCGGTGCACCCTCTTACAACAAAGACCTGAGAAAACAAGTGATTCAATTATATATAGCAATGTGGGAGCCCTGAACATCAAAGGCAGAGTTGAGGAACTAGACTGAGTGGCAGGGGGAGGGAGAGATGGTTAGGAAGCAGCGAGCCAGACTCGACCTGGCGAGAGCCTGAGCCATTCAGGCCTGATCAGCTAGGGAGTAAGCAGTAAGGCAGGCAAGCAGCCATGCTTGGGAGGCCTGTTTTCCGCACCAGGAGAGACCCAGCACCAGAGACTCTTACACGGCCAACCAGAACCAGTGAGAAGCAGCCCTCCACGAAGGGTAAGTACTTGCATATGGCTTATCATGCAGATCAAAAACACCCCCCTTTGGGAAAAACCTCTCTCTCATTTACCTCCCTGCTCCCTGCTCTGCACTGGGTCCCGGACCCGCTTCGGCAATTGACAAGTCCCCTGGGCCGGAAGTAGGATCCGTTACACGCCCGGAACCATTCTCCCTGCCTTAGAAAGTGAGCAGATTAACAAACAGGAGAAAAAATAAACTGCCGGCTCCCCTAAGCCAGGAACCCAGGATAGGCACAGCTTCTTTGCCCAGACACAGGAATAAGGGATCCACGGACTTAGAGTGCCCTTCCCCTTGCATAGACTTGTGTGGGCCCATTTCAACAGTGTAGGCCCTCATTACCGCAGTACAACAGGGTGTATACCGGAACCATAACTTCAACTGTTTCAGCTGTGAAGTGGCAGGTTCCTGACATTTGATACTGCTCTGCCCATTAAGCAGGGTCTTCACCTACCCACATCAGGGGCCTGAGGACTGGTGGCTCCACCCACGCCCCCTAGCCACCTGTGATAGGGGCCCATGAATAAGAGATGCCCCCCAGTCCTTACAGCCAACAGTATTAGGCGCTCACAGTCCCGCTGCAAAACCCACCCACCTACGCGCTCTAGGCAACAGGGACGTGCCTTCCTCCTGGACACTCGGGGGCAGCCAACAGCCCACTGCCTTTCTCAGAGTGTGTCCCCCTGCAACAGCCAGATGCCTGTACCTACATCAATCACGCATGCCTGTCTAGGACTGTAAGTGAGAGCCTACACTACACAGTTGGTGGCTATCTACCTGGACACCTGAGCTGAATCCATACAGGAGGACTGGACAGACTCCTGAGCTCACATACCTAGTAACAGATCTAACCACCTGCTGACAGGACATTAGAGCTTCAAAGGTGCCAATAATCAAACTAGCTCATACGAGTAGCCTATTTGGGCATATCAAAACAAGAGACTAGGACACAGTAAGCAAACGTAAAAAAATATATATATAATAACTTATTGATGGCTCAGAGACAACAGTCAATACCAAATCACATAAAGAGACAATCCATAATAGCTTCAGCAAGCTCCCAAAATAAGAATCTAGAAATTTTCCAGAGGAGGAAAATTTCTTGGAATTACTGGAGGCAGAACACAAAAAAAGTAATATACAGAACTCTTCAAGAAATTAGGAAGGAAATTAAGCAAAACACAGAACATGCAACAGAGGAAATTAAAAAGATTAGAGAAGAGCATAACGACAAATTTAACAGGCTGCAAGAAACCACAGAGAGACAGCAATCAGAAATCCAGAAGATTAACAATAAAATTTCAGAATTAAACAACTCAACAGAAAGTCACAGGAGCAGAACTGAGGCAATGGAAGTCATAATTAGTGAAATTGAAGATAAAGCACTTGACACCAACTTATCTGAGGAAAAATGAAATGAAAGGATTTACAAAAATGAAGAAACCCTAAGAATTATGTGGGACTCTGTCAACAGTACCAGAACACTATTGTAAAAACCCATGAAAAAGTTCACATGCAAAATGTAACAATCCTTGTTGGTTACCAGGGATGGGGCGGGGGGGGGGGGGTGGAATACTAAATAGGCAATAGATAAGTGGTATCTTGGGTGAAAGGTGAGACAGTAAACAATACAAGGGAAACTAACACAACCTGCACAAGGAAAGATCATGGAGGCCCCATGGACACATCCAAACTCCCCGAGGGACTGAGTTGCTGGACGGAGGGCTCTGGGGACCATGGTCTCGGGGAACATCTAGCTCAAATGGCATGACACTACTTATAAAGATAATGCTCTACATTCTACCTTGGTGAGTAGTGTCTGGGGTCTTAAAAGCCTGTGAGTGGCCATCTAAGATACCACACTGGTCTCATCCCGTCGGGAGCAAGGGAGAATGAAGAGAACAGGATACAACGAAAAGATTAGTCCAAAGGACTAATTGTCCACAGCTACCAAGACCTCCACCGGACTGAGTCCAGTACAGCTAGATGGTGCCCGGCTACCACCGCTGACTGCTCTGACCAGGATCACAACAGAGGGTTCTGGACAGAGCTGGAGAAGGATGTAGAGCATAATTCTAACTCACAAAAAAAAAAGACCAGATTTACTGGCCTAAAGGAGACTGGAGAAACCTCAACAGTATGGCCCCCAGACACCCCTTTAGCTCAGTGGTGAAGTTACCTTCGAGGTTCACTGTTCAGCCTGGGAGTAGACAGCCCAGTAAAACCAAATGAGACTAACGAGGTACAGGAGTCCAGTGACAAGGGCCAGAAGGCAGAAGGGGAGTAGGAAGCTGATGATAGGGAACACAACCTTGAGTAAGGATACTTTTGATGTGTTGTGAGACTGTTAACCATTGTTACAGTGCAACATTTGTAGTAACTGTTAAATGGGAGGCTATTTTGTCCTGTAAGCCTTCATCTTAAGTAAGAGTAACAGCACAATTAGAAGAGCGTAGTCAATCTCACTTAAATGTGTACGTAAAAAGTTTTGAAATGGTGTATCTTTGGCTATGTGTATTTTCACCAAAAAAAAAAAAAAAAAAAAAGCTGAGAATTTAGAGGGTTAAAATGTTGTGGGGTTGTTAACCAAAGTCATAAAACAGCATGTGTACTACTGTTACATGAGACACTGTTTGTTCTGTAAGCCTTCACCTGAAGTACAATAAAATATTAAAAAAAAAAAAAGAGTACCAGAACAGGGGGAATAACAGAAAATACAGACAGAATTGTTGAAGATTTGCTGGCAGAAAACTTCCCTGATATCGTGAAAGATGACAAGATATCTATCCAAGATGCTCATCGAACCCCACATAAGGTAGATCCCAAAAGCAAGTCACCAAGACATATCATAAACAAACTTGCCAAAACCAAAGATAAAGAGAGAATCTTAAGAGTGGCTAGGGATAAACAAAAAGTCATCTACAAAGGAGAGTAAATAAGAATAAGCTCAGACTATTCAGCAGAAACCATGCAGGCAAGAAGGCAATGGGATGACATATATAAACTCTTGAAGGAAAATAAAACTGCCAGCCAAGAATTATATATCCAGCAAAACCTTCGCTCAAATATGATAGCAAAATGAGGGCATTTCCAGACAAACAGAAGTTTAGGGAATTTGCAAAACCCAAACAAAAATTACAAGAAATACTAAAGGGAGTCCTCCGGTTAGACAAGCAGTAACATCAGGTAACAACTCAAGACTAGAACACAGGACAGAGCAACCAGGTATCAACCCAGACGGGGAAGTCACGAAAGTAAATCAAAGCTAAAACACTGAAAATAGCGAAACAGATGTCAATAAGTAAAAGATAACAATATTAAAGCAAAAAAGAGGAACATAAAATATGTAGACACAGATTTTTCACATGGAGAGGAAGTCAAAGTGATAAAAGAAATAACAGACTGGTATAAACTTAGAAAAATAGGGATAAATATTATGATAACCACAAAGGAAACTAACAATCCTACAAGTCAAAATAAAAAATTAGAAAAATATACTCAGTGAACACAAAATCAACAATGAAAAAGATGAAGAGAAAATACATAAAGAAAAACAACTCAGCACAGAAAATTAAGTGGAACAAAGAAAACTGTGAACACACAAAAAAAGACATCCAAGTGACAACACTAAACTCATACCTATCAATAATTATGCTGAATGTAAATGGACTAAATGCACCCATAAAGAGACAGAGAGTGGTAGACTGGATTAAAAAAAACACAATCCATCTATATGTTGCCTACAAGACACACCTTAGACTTAAAGACACAAACAAACTAAAACTCAAAGGACGGAAAAAATACATCAAGCAAACAGCACTCAAAAATAACCAGGAGTGGCAATATTAATCTCTGACAAAACAGACTTTAAAGTAAAATCCACCACAAAGGATAAGAAAGGACACTATATAATGATTAAAGGGTCAATACACCAGAAGGACATAACTATGACAAATATTTATGCACCCAATGACAGGACTCCAAAATACATAAAACAAACGCTAACAGCACTGAAAACAGAGACAAACAGCTCCACAATAGTAGCAGGAGGTTTCAACACACCACTTTTGGTGAAGGACAGAACATCCAGAAAGAACCTCAACAAAGATACGGAAGAGCTAAATGCTAAAGTCAACCAACTTGATCTCATGGACATATACCAAACACTCCACCCAAGAGCAGCCAAGTATACTTTCTTTCCTAATGCACACGGAACATTCTCCAGAATAGACCACATATTAGGCCATAAAGCAAGACTTAACAAAATCCAAAGCATCGAAATATTACAAAGCATCTTTTCTGACCACAAAGCCAATGAAGTAGAAATCAACAGCAGAAAAACCAAAGGAAAAAAATCAACCACATGGAAACTGAACAACACCGTGCTCAAAAACTACTGGATTACAGAAGAAATTAAGGATAGAATAAAGAAATTCATAGAATCATACGGGAATGAAAACACATCCTACCAGAACCTTTGGGACACTGCAAAAGCAGTGCTCAGGAGTCAGTTTATAGCTATAAATGCACACATCCAGAAAGAAAAAAGGGCCACAATCAAAACATTAACCCTAAAACTGGAACAAGTAGAAAGAGAGCACCAAAAGAAGCCCTCAGGGGCCAGAGGAAAGAAAATACTAAGAATTGAGCAAAATTAAATGAAATAAAGAACAGAAAAACAATTGAAAGAGTAAACAAGACACAAAGCTCGTTCTTCGAAAAGATCAAAATTTGATAAACCATTGGCCAAACTGACAAAAGAAAAACAGGAGAGGAAGCAGATAAACCATATAAGAAATGAGATGGGTGATATCACAACAGACCCAACTGAAATTAAAAGAATCATAACAGATTACTAAGAAAAATTGTTCTCTAACATTTGAAAACACCGAAAAATGGACAAATTTCTAGAAACTCACTACCTACCTAAACTAACACAAACAGAGATACAACAACAAAATAAACCCATAACAAAAGAAGAGATTGAAAATGTAATTTAAAAACTCCCAACAAAAAAAAACCCTGGCCCAGATGGCTTCACTGGAGAATTCTATCAAACTTTCAGAGAAGAGTTAACACCACTACTACTAAAGGTATTTCAAAGCATAGAAAAGAACGGAATACTCCCAAACTCATTCTCTGAAGCTGGCATAACCCTGACACCAAAACCAGGTAAAGACATCACAAAAAAAAAAAAAATTACAGACCAATATCCCTCATGAACACTGACGCAAAAATCTGCAACACAATTCTAGCCAAGTGAATTCAGCGACATAGCACAAAAAAAAAATTCACCATGATCAAGTGGGATTTATACCAGGTACGCAGGGATGGTTCAACATTAGGAAAACAATCAATGTAATCCATCACATAAATAAAACAAAAGACAAGAACCACATGGTCTTATCAATCAATGCAGAAAAGGCATTTGACAAAGTCCAACATCCATTCATGATAAAAACTCTCAACAAAATAGAAGGGAAATTCCTCAATACAACTAAAGGCATTTATACAAAGCCAACAGCCAACATCATCCTAAATGGGGAGACTTTGAGAGCATTCCCCTTGAGAATGGGAAGCAGACAAGGATGCCCTTTATCACCACTCTTATTCAACATTGTGCTGGAGGTCACAGCCAGAGCAATTAGGCTAGAAAAAGAAATAAAGGGCATCCAAATTGGTAGAGAAGTCAAAGTATCTCTATTTGCAGATGATATGATCTTATACACAGAAAACCCTAAAGAATCCACAAGAAAATTACCAGAACAAATAGAAGATTTCAGCAAAATTTCAGGATACAAGAAAACATACAAAAGTCAGTTGGATTCCTTTACACCAACAAAGAGAACCTCAAAGAGGAAATCACCAAATCAATATCATTTACAATAGTCCCCAAGAAGATAATATACTTAGAAATAATCTAATCAAAAATGTGAAAGATCTATACAATGAAAACTAAAAGACACTACTGCAAGAAACCAAAAGAGACCTGCATGAGTGGAAAAACATACCTTGCTTGTGGATAGGAAGACTCAACATTGTGAAAATGCCAATTCTACCCAAAGCGATCCACAGATACAATGCAATCCCAATCCAAATTCTACTGGCATTTTTTAATGAGATGGAAAAACAAATCACCAACTTCATATGGAAAGGGAAGAGGCCCCGAATAACTAAAGCATTACTCAAGAAGAAGAACAAGGTGTGAGGCCTCACACCACCTGATTTTAGAACCTATTATACCGCCACGGTAGTCAGAACAGCCTGGTACTGGTACAATAACAGACACACAGACCAATGGAACAGAATCGGGAGTCCAGACATAAATTCATCCACCTATCAGCAGCTGATATTTGACAAAGGCTCAAAGTCCAATAATTGGGGAAAAGACAGTCTCTTTAAAAAATGGTGCTGGCATAACTGGATATCCATCTGCAAAAAACTGAAACAAGACCCATACCTCGCACCATGCACAAAAAATAACTCAAAATGGATCAAAGACTTAAATATAAAATCAAAAACAATAAAGATCATGGAAGAAAAAATAAGGACAGTACTAATAGCCCTAGTACGTAGCATAAACACAATACAAATCATAAGTAACAAGGCAAAAGCACCAGAAGAGAGACTAGATAAATGGGAGCACCTAAAAATCAAACACTTAAATGCTCATCAAAAGAGTAAAAAGACAACCTATAGACCAGGAAAAAAATTTTGGCTACAACAAATCCGATCAGCATCTAATCTCTAAAATCTACAAGATACTGCAAAACCTCAACAACAAAAAGACAAATAACCCATTTAAAAATGGGCATAGGATACGAACAGGCACTTTTTCAAAGGAGATATTCAGGCAGCTAACAGATACGTGAAGAAATGCTCACGATCATTAACCATTAGAGAAATGCAAATCAAAACTCCAATGAGATACCATCTCACCCCAACAAGGCTTTCAATTAATCCAAAAAACACAAAATAATAAATGCTGGAGAGATTGTGGAGAGACTGGAACACTCATACACTGTTGGTGGGAATGTAAAATGGTACAACCACTTTGGAAATCGATTTGGTGCTTCCTTAAAAAGCTAGAAACAGAAGTACCATACAATCCAGCTATCCCACTCCTTGGAATATATCCTAGAGAGTAAGTCAATCCTGAGTGACTGACCCTGCCCACTGGAGCAGGAGGTGAGAAGTATCATGCCCACAGACGCGCAAACAACAAAGAATGCACAGCCCACCTGCTAAGACATAACCAAATAAAACAAAAAAGCGGTGTGAAACAAACAAATCTACAATCAATAAATGAGGAAAATAACCACTGAATGCCCCGAAGACACCAGACAATATCAGAACATTTACAAAAACAGGGCAGGATGGTTCCAGTAGGAGTCCAAAATAAAACACCAGATGACTTTCCAGTAGAAGAAAAGGCACTAGACCTAACTGATAGGGAATTCAAATCTCTAGTATTCAGAATTATCCAAGAGTTGAAGCAAAAAGCAGACAAAAATGAGGAGAAAATAGACAAATTCATGGATAAGGCAGACAAATTCAGGGGAAATACAGACAAAAAATGGAAGAATTCAAGAAAATAATACAGGAACAAAATGCTAAAATAAATTCACAAATAGAAATCATACAAAAACAACAATTAGAAATCCAAAAGATAAACAACAAGATTTCAGAAATGGACAGTGTCACAGAAGGGCTGAAAAGCAGGTTTGAAATGATGGAAGATAGGATCAGCGAAATTGAAGATAGACACTTGGATACAACACTGTTTGAGGAAAAATCAGAAAAAAGAACAAAGAAAAATGAAGAGATGTGAGATACAATCAAAAGCAAAAATTTGCAAGTGATCAGAGTTCCAGAACAGGGGGAGAAAACAGAAAACACAAAGAGGATCACTGAAGAATTGGTGACAGAAAACTTCCCCAATATCATGAAAGATGAAAAGCTGACCATCCAAGAAGCTCAACGAACCCCATATAGGACAGACCCCCCAAAAAACACCAAGGTATATCATAATCACACTTGCTAAAACCAAAGACAAAGAAAGAATCCTGAGAGCAGCTCAAGAAAAACAAAAAGTCACATACAGACGACAAGCAATAAGACTAAGCTCAGATTATTCAGCAGAAACCATGCAGGCAAGAAGGCAATGGGATGACATATATAAAACCTTGAAAGAAAAAAATCGCCAGCCAAGAATAATATATCCTGCAAAACTCTTTCAAATATGATGGTGAAATTAGGTCATTTCCAGATAAACAGAAATTAAGGGACTATGTAAAAACCAAACCAAACTTACAAGGCTTATTAAACGGAGTCCTTTGATCTGAGAACAATATCAGACCACAGGCTGAATATAGGACACAGGATTATACTAGCCAGATACCAATCTAGGAAATGAGCTCTTAAGGGCTATGTAAAACCAAAGGAATTACAACAAGGAACCAGAGAGATTAATCTGTAAATGAAAACAGCATCAGAACAACAAAAGGGGGAATAAATGGTGTAGGTGTAGAACCCTCTAATGGAGACGAAGGCAAGGCAATACCAAGTAATAATAGACTGGTTCAAAACTAGGAAAATAAGGGTAAATTTCAAGGTAACCACAAAGAAAGTTAACAAACCTACTCATAAAAATAAAGAAGAAAAACATAAAGTTTCAGTAAAAACAAAACCTGTAAAAACAAAAGAAATGAAAAAAAAAATCCACAAACAAAAAGAACTCAGCACAAGAGAGTAAGAGGAACAAAGAAAATGTCAGCACTACAAAATGCAATCCAACTTCGAGGAATATACCTTAGAGAAATACAAGCTGTCACAGGAATAGACATATGCATACCCATATTCATTGCAGCACTGTTCACAATAGCAAACAGATGGAAACAAGCTAGATGTCCATCAACAGATGAATGGATAAACTATGTTACGTATACACAATGGAGTACTACGCAATGATAAAGAACAATGATGAATCTGTGAAGCATCTTATAACATGTATGGACATTACGCTGAGTGAAATAAGTCAATCACAAAAGGACAAATATTGTATGAGACATCTACTGTAAAAAGTCATGGAAAAGTTCACACACAAAAAGAAACAATCTTTGTTGGTTACCAGGCATGGGGGGGAACTAAATAGACAATAGATAAGTGGTAACTTTGGTGAAGAGTAAGACAGTAAACAATACTGGGGAAACCAGCACAGCTTGTACAAGGAAAGGTCATGGAAGCTCCATAGACACATCCAAACTCCCTGAGGAACTGAACTGATGGACGGAGGGCTGTGGGGACCATGGTCTCGGGGAACATCTAGCTCAACTGGCATAACACACTTTATAAAGACAATGTTCTACATTCTACCTTGGTGAGTAGCGTCTGGGGTCTTAAAAGCCTGTGAGCAGCCATCTAAGATACTCCACTGGTCTCACCCCTTTGGGAGCAAGGGAGAATGAAGAGAACAAGATACAAGGAAAAGATTAGTCCAAAGGACTAATGGACCACAGCTACCAAGGCCTCCACCAGACTGAGTCCAGTACAGCTAGACGGTGCCCAGCTACCACCACTGACTGCTCTGATAGGGATCACAATAGAGGGTCCTGGACAGAGCTGAAAAAGGATGTAGAACAAAATTCTAACTCACAAAAAAAGAAAGACCAGATTTACTGGCCTGAAAGAGACTGGAGAAACCCCAAGAGTATGGCACCCAGACACCCTTTTAGTTCAGTGGTAAAGTCACTCCCAAAGTTCAGCCGGGGACTGGACAGCCCCATAAAACAAAACGGGACTAATGAGGCACAGAGTCCAGGGACAAGGACTAGAAGGCAGGAGGGGACAGGAAAACGGGTGACAGGGAACCCAAGATTGAGAAGGGACAGTGTTGACATGTCGTGGGGTTGTTAACCATTGTCACAAGGCAATATGTGTACTAACTGTTTAATGAGAAACTATTTGTTCTGCAAACCTTCATCTAAGGTACAAAAAAAAAAAAATTATCTATGTGAGATCAAATTGACAACAGCAACTCAAAAGGTTTGATGGGAAGCCTAGGGGGCAATGAGTTGAAGATAACGGTGATGGAATAATTTGGAAAAGGATAGTGAGAATAGCAGCACAACTGGAAGAATGTAATCGACGTTAATGAATTGAACATGTAGAAACTTTTGGAATGGTATAACTTTGGCTATGTATATTTTCACCAAAAAAGGGTCCTCCTAGATCGAGAAGGGGGAGTGTTGACATGCTGTGGGGTTGTTAACCAATGTCATAAAACAATACGTGTACTGACTGTTTAATGAGAAACTATTTGTTCTGTAAACCTTCATCTAAAGAACAATTTTAAAAAAAATGTTAAGCATAGAGTTACTATATGACCCAGCAATTGCATTGTTTTCCGTGGAAATTATCAAACAGTATCATTAATATCACACTCAAGTAAAACCAGGCTTAAGATAATTCAAAAAACAGTTGCAGCAGTACATAAACAGAGAACTGCGAGAAATTCAAGCCGGATTCAGAAGAGGGATATCATTGCTGATGTCAGAGGGATCTTGGCTGAAAGCAGAGGAATAACAGAAATATGTTTACCTGTGTTTTACTGACTATGCAAATGTATTCGACTGTGTGGATCACAACAAATCATGGACAACATTGCGGAGAATGGGAATTCCAGAAAACTTAATTGTGCTCAGCGGAACCTGTACGTAAACCAAGAGGCAGTCGTCCCAACAGAACAAGGGGAAACTGCGTAGTTTAAAATCAGGAAAGATGTGCATCAGGGTTTATCCTTTCACCATACACCTATTCTATCTATATGCTGAGTAAATAATCCAAGAAGCTGGACTATATGAAGAAAGTGGCACCAGGACTGGAGGAAGATTCATTAACAACCTGCAGTACAAAGATGACGTAACCTTGCTTGCTGAAAGCAAAGAGGACTTGAAGCACCTACTGATGAAGATCAAAGACTACGACCTTCAGTATGGATTACACCTCAACATAAAGAAAACAAAAAATCTCACTAGGCCAATAAGCAAGAGCATAATTTCCTTTCAAGGATTTCCTTTTATAAATAAATGAAGTAGCCACTATAACTATCACTTGTAAGTCAGAAATTACCTGTACATTACCATTTTAAAAAAACTATATAACCTAAGTTCAACCAATAATCAATAACAACCATTAAAAATATCTAACTGTGCCTCAGCCCTCAGTGTTTTAAGATGTGAAATATTTTCATCCTAATTTTGCACGCAAACTATAGCAGAAAATCATAACCAAGATCTCCCAAACCAATAAAAAGTCAGAAGTAAGGAGAAAATATTTATTAAAAAAACAAAGCATGGAGTTTTTCTCTAAGTATATACTACCAGGATCTAATCTTAGAACTCCCTACCTGAATATTAAACCACTGAAGTAAAAAATATAGGAAGAATATGTCTTAGTTATATAGCATTACTATAACAAAAATACCACAAGTGGGTGGCTTTAACAAACAGAAATTTATTTTCTAACCATCTAGGAGGTTAGAAGTCTGAATTCAGGGTGCCAGGTCTAGGGGAAGGCTTTCTCTCTCTGGAAGAAGGTCCGTGTCTCTTCGAGCTTTGCTACTCCTGGCATGTGGTTTGGCATCTCTCTTCCCCTATCTCTGCTTGCTTGCTTGTCCTAAACTGCTCTGTTTACATTTTGTAAGAGACTGACTCAAAACATACCCTACACTACACTAATCCTGCCTCATTAACATATCAAGACAATCCATTCCCAAATGGGATTATAACCACAGGCATACCCCATACCCGTTGCTGTTGCTGTTGCTGTTGCTGTTGCTGTTGCTGTTGCTGTTGCTGTTGCTGTTGCTGTTGCTGTTGCTGTTGCTGTTGCTGTTGCTGTTGCTGTTGCTGTTGCTGTTACCATTGCCACTGAGTTTATTCCAACTCATGGTGACCCTACAGGACAGAGTAGAACTGCCCCATAGAGTTTCCAGGGAGCATCTGGTGGATTTGAACTGCCAACCTTTTGGTCAGCAGCCGTAGCACTTAACCACTAAGCCACCACGGTTTCCACCACAGGCATAGAGATTAGGATTTACAACACATTATTTTTGGGAGAACGCAATTAAATCCGTAACAAATATATCAAAGTTACAGATGTAGGAAGGATAATAAAGACACAATAGGGTAATGGAATGGTATTCAAAAGTCTCCTTTGGAACAATGAACAGAAATTAGGGAAGAAAACAGGGTTCAGAAAACTAATCAACCAAGGATGAAGACCCGGCTTACTAACAGTTTTAGAGAAAAAGACCTAGAGGTGAGTTCACTACAGGCAAGTATAACTATCATTAAGAAGTGGACGCTAAAAGGAAAAAAAAACAAAACTTTATTCTAAAGCAGCACTAATAGAAACTAAATGGTAAGCTTGCCAAGGGCAGAGATCATGTTGAATTCCTTAATCACTTCATTGCCAGGGCCTAATACTGTGTCTGGATCAGACCATATCTTGAAACGTTTATTGAATTTTAGATGCCCAAATGACAAACTATCATGTTCAGAGGATGATGCCGAAGCTAGTAAAAGGTTTAGAAAGCATTATTCCATGGGCGGTGGCAAATAAAGAAATTGTTTAGTTAGGAAAGAAAAGACCCAAGTGGGACATAATAACAGTCACTGAACAGCTATAAAATGGAGACTGGAGCTACAGGGAATAACTGTAGGTAACAAAATTAGAACCACTAAATAGAAACTGCGCTGAGGCAGGTTTCAGATCATTATCAAGAAGTGTGTCTAAAATCACAAATTTGCAAACCTGGAATGGGTAGCTGCTCAGCTGTGAAATCCCCATGTTGGGGAATATTTGAGTAGACGACGAGAGGAATCACTTGCGTCATGTGAAAAACTGGACTAGATTATCTCTGAAAAACTGAACTAGATAATCTCTAACATCTCTTCCAACTGCATGATTCTACAAGTAGGAAGAATCCAGAAAAGGAATTTTTCTTGTTCTCAATACTGCTGTAGGTAAAAAATAGCTAAAAACTGGGAACTTCTTTAATTAAAAAAAAAAAGCAATCCCACCAAGAAGGGAAGAAGGCTGACTTGTCAGTCAAGATATCTTTTTTTTTTTTTTTGTCTCCAAAGTTCATTTTTATTTGAGCCTCACAAAACCCTATGTAGAATGACTGTTATTACTGTAATTATTGTACCAAGAAGAGTCTCAGAAAGGTTAAGTGACTTACAAAAGAACAGAAGGCATTCTGTAGTAAAGCCAGAATTCAAATACAGTCAGTCAAGATATCTGATAATGAAAAGAGAACTATGCTAGAGATCAAGCACAGCACTGAGAGTAAGAATAGGCCATCAATTCCAGCTATAGTCACTTACTTCCTGTTTGACCAGGAGCAAATGACTTCACCTTTCCAACTGGGCTGAAAAATAGTCATTTAAAATGCCAATATTACAGGAATATAATTTAAATTAATTAACAACTGCAAAATGCTTTGGAAATTTACTTTATGTAACAATTAAAATTACTTTTTCTTACTTTACGTATATATTAGCTGGAAATTTACTTTATGTAACAATTAAAATTACTTTTTCTTACTTTACGTATATATTAGCATCGAACAAATAAGTAAATCTATTATAAATAAGAGCCAAGTTCATCACTGTCAGAGAAAGAAGTTACAAATAATCAAGGAAGGGAATGCCAGAATGAAACCTGTGGTGCTGGATTAAAGTCAGAAATAGCAGTATGAACACATATTTATATTTATAGATACAGAAATAAACAGATACGTGAGTATACATGGGTCAGTATACATACGTATTTCCTAGCTCTGTTCCTTGAGAGGAGCCCTGGTGGTGCAGTGGTTAAGAGATCGGCTAACTAAAAGGTCTGCAGTTTGAATCCACCAGCCGCTGCTTGGAAACCTTATGGGGCAGTTCTACTCTGTCCTATAGGGTCACTATGAGTCAGAATTGACTCGACAGCAATGGGTTTTGGTCCCTTGAGAAGGTCTGGAAGTAGTGACATCCCAATAACAATGAGCACACCCAGTTCATTTAGAAACCAGATCTTGGTTTCTAAATTCTTTTCTGCAATAAAAGGAACCAGTATGGCTAATTCTAGGGTTGGGACAGGGAAGATATGAGACTGAACCATCTTATAGTGCCCAAAAGTAAGAAGGTCCACAAAAAGGAAGAAAATAAAATAAAATGGAGGCATGTCAAAAGGACACAGGAGTCAACCTAAAAGAACACCCAACGGCTAAAGCTGAAACAATTTAAGCAACAAAATATAGTAATGGATTATAATCCAAAGAAAAAAATTAAATATAAGTCCATAGTGATATAATTATTGAAAAAAATAAATAAATGGGGGGGGGGGGACAAATGTTCCTTACAAAAGAATTGTAAATTATAAATGTAGAAGGAATGAAGGAAATAGAAAATCACAACAGCACAGTAATAATTACTGCAGGCAAAATTATCTGATGAGTGCTAAAATCAGTAGATGAAACTTGAAGGAGAAATTGGATACTTGCATAGCCTCAAAGTATCTCCCCCAAAATATTTATTAATTACTGTGGTGATTTTAACAAATGTCCACAAATTCTTTGATACTATTCCCTCCAGGAGGTAGAGCTTAATTCCCTTCCCCTTGAGTGTGGGTTTATCTTGCTGACTGGTTTTCTAACAGCTAACAAATAGAGTAAGGAAAAGGAAAAATAGTCACTTTACAGTGGAGAAAACAGGCAGACATCACCTTAATCAAGTTATCAAAGTTAATAATAGTAATGAGTCATGCTGTTATCATGTACTCTCATCTATGCGACCAGAAAGAAGGGCATACCATCTCTATGGTATTCTTCCCCAAAACCCATAACCTCAGGCTGATCATGAGAAAATGTCTGACAAAACCCAAATTGAGAAGGTTACTACAAATACCTGACCCCTACTCTTCAAAAATGTCAAGGAGAGACTGAGAAACTGTTACAGATTAAAGGAAACATGGCATCTAAATGCAATGTGGTGTCCTGGATTGGATCCTGGAACAGAAAAAAAGGACATCAGTGGAAAAACTGGGGAAATCAGAAGAAAGTCTATAATTTAGTTAATACCATTGTCCTAATTCTGATGTCTTAATTTTGACAACTGTATCATGGTTATATAATGTCAACATTAAGGGAAGATGGATGAAGGGTACACAGAAACTCTGTTCTATCTTTACAACTCTTCTGTAAATCTAAAATTATTTCAAAATAAAAGGTTTTTTTAAAAGTGCATTTTTCTTAAAAAAAATTAGGGAGTGAGG
Organism: Dugong dugon; assembly: GCA_030035585.1. Lineage (NCBI taxonomy): Eukaryota > Metazoa > Chordata > Mammalia > Sirenia > Dugongidae > Dugong > Dugong dugon. Next base: position 19,311,310 of record CM057481.1, on the reverse strand, counting down.
AAAGGTTATAAATTTTTTAAAGAGCCAAAACATACACAAATTAATAAGATTGATTTTTATGGTGAGACGATTAATTTACTATAAAGAATCACAAAAGTAAACTGGGTTGACTTTCAAGCTTCAAATTTTAATGTTCAAAAGAGTTCACCATAATGTCTGTGTTGAGAGATCAGCCTAGAGGGCTCTAAGAAGGTAGACAAATATGACCCCTCGCATGTATCAGTTCACTTTCTACCCTCTTCTTGACCCTAACTGTCTATCCTCAACCCCTAGCAATAAGTCCACAGTAGCCTGGTTTTTAAAGTGCCATTTAGAAGATGTCTTTATTATCTAGTACTGTTATAACAGAAATACCACAAGTGGATGGCTTTAAGGAACAAAAATTTATTTTCTCAGAGTTTGGGAGGTTAAAAGTCCAAATTCAGGGCACCAGCTCCAGAGGAAGCCTTTCTCTCAGTGTCAGCTTTGGGGGAGGGTCCTTGTCTCTTTTCAGCTTCTGTTCCTCAGTTCCTTGGCGATCTTCATGTGGCATGGCATCTATTGTCCTCCAACTGTGCGTCCTTGCGTCTGTGCCTAATATGCTCCTTTTATATCTCAAAAGTGATTGGCTTCATCAGACCAAAAGGGATGGATGGTAACCAGCTACCATTACTGAACATTTTGATCAAGGGCCCAATAGTTGGATCTTGATCAAAAGGAGGGACAAATGTGGAACAGAACTTCAATTATTATTGGAAACCAGATTTACTGAATACGTTGAAACTGGAGGAACCCCTCAATCTCCTGCCTGGAAATAACTTTTAAGCCTTGAACAGAAACTACCCCATGAAGTCATCTTTCAACTAAACAATTCAGCTCGCTTAATAAAGAATGCTCACCTTGAGCATTGTGCTCTTTTAAAGAATTATCTCTGAGATTAAATGGACAACCAAACCCACTGCCATCGAGTCAATTCCACCTCATAGCAACTCCACAGGACAGAGTAGAACTGCCCCATAGGGTTTCCAAGGAGCAGCTGGTGGATTCAAACTGCAGACCTTTTGGTTAGCAGCCAATCTCTTAACCACTGTGCCACCAGGGCTCCAAATAGACAACAGTAACTCTAAAACACAGATGAGAACTTTAAGCGGCAGAAAGTCTACGTTAACTGTGATGAAACAATATGGGCAGAGATAGAATGGTGACATGAACATGAAACATGAAACCACTGTCAATGAACTGTACATGTAAAAATTGTTGAATGGGTGTATTTTTTGTGTATATATTTGCAACAAAAAGAAAAAAGTGATTGACTTAAGACACACCCTGCACTGACAAAGTGTCATTAACGTAACAAAGAAAACCCTATTTCTAAATTGGATTATATCCACAGATATAAAACCAAAACCAAACCCACTGCAATTGTGTATGTGGCACTTAATACTTTCGAAGCAAATAAACTGGTATCTGGTTTATCAGTCTCTGGTGAATATAATTTGCATGAATAAATTCTCAAGAGCATAAATTGTCCTTGTGTGAACTAAAAATTTCAAATTTCTGAACTACTGTATTGGGATTAGAGAGATCTGTGAATGCAAGTTCTGCCATTTAACTATCTGTGTGCCCTCTTCTTCATCTCAATTTCCTCATCTGCTCAAAAAAGTGATAGCTTTTTTATTTTTAAACTAAATTTGAAAGAAGAGTCATAACTGAGGTAAAAACATTTCACTGGAAAAGAAGTAGTAGGAACCATCAAATCACATGCATTTAAAAGACATCCCCAGAGGGAGATATCCCAAACCCATTGCCATCGAGTCAACTCTGACTCATAGTGACCCTATAGGACAGGGTAGAACCGCCCCATAGGGTTTCCAAGGAGCGGCTGGTGGACTCGAACTGCCGACGGTGTGGCAGAGGAGTTCTTAAACACTACGCTACCAGAGCTCCAGAGAGTTGAGAAATGTGAAGTTAAAAAGTTGCAAGTAAGGTACCCTCCACACAGTGCAGATGGGAGACTCTTGCTTAGCAACTCTAATGTTGTCTACCAAACACCCACCCTGTAATAGTTAGAGCATGACAACTGTTCACTCTAAATCCATGTGCTCAGCTTGGATTCAGGGCTGATTTATATAAATAGCTGCTGCTGCTCCTCTCTGAATCTCTTTGGGCTGATGACTGGGCAGTGTTACCCTATAGGCCTAGAGCAGCTGTATTCCCTCACCACACCCATTTCGCTGTCTGCCCAGCCAAGCTGACAGCACCCCCCTCCCATCTCTGCAGCATATTATTCTCCCTCTTCCTGGGCTGAGTGAGCAAATTACAAGCACAAAAATCCCCTGATGCAATGCCACAACCATCCCTGTGAAAGAGCAGAGGCAGTTGCCAAAAGCACAGCAGCAGAGAAATGGGCGGGAGACACGCACACACAGAGCAAGAAACACTGCAATACTATGAAGCCAAGGAGGGAGAATCCAGAAGCCCTGGGAAACAATACTGTAACTGGACCAGGGGAAGGAAAGGGGAAAAGGGGTTTCCAGGAGAAAGCTGGGGAACACTAACCTTCCGGAGGAGCACATGTTTCACCCCGGTCTTAGTTCTAAAACAAACTTCATGGTAATCACTGCCTTCTCCCAAAAACGGCAAATGCACTTATTGACGTTTCTGGATGGAAGCAAAGCCTCACACCACTTCTCCAAGGAACAAAACTGTAACTCCCTCCCTCCACTAAGATGGAGCTCAGGCGACACACCAGCAGAGAACCTGTCCCATGTGCTAAACCGCAATCTCTGTTCTGGCTATCAATCTCTGTTCTGGATAACGTTTCCAACTACCCCTCCTACTCCCTGTGCCCCAGCCCCACCCTTAAAACAAACCCATCTCACTCCCGCAGTCAGACACACGCTTAATCCCCAAACAGCGCCACGGCCGAACGAAGCACACGGGGAGTACCCTGGCTCGGTCCGGTTCCCTGACCACCCCTCGGCCCTACCCATAATCCCTGACTGGACAATATCTAAGGTTCGGCACAGCTCCAACCCAACTGATCCACCCAAAAGCCTAAGAAAACGTCCCTTAAGTTCTCCTACATCACTGAGCCCCACCCAGGCCCTCAGACTACCCGATGCACCCGACCACTTCCCCCCGGGCTCAGCCCCACGAGAGCCCAAGACACGCCGCTCGGCTCCACCACCCCAAGCCCGCGAAGCCCGACCTCTCCACACGCCTTGCCCCGTGGCCTCCAGTTCGCGCCGTGAAGACTCCAAAGGTCACGCCCGCAAACCCCCGACCCGACTGCCCCCGCACCCTTCACGGTGGCGGCCACCGCCCTTCTCTGCCTCCGGCGGGCCCTGTGGGGTCCCAGGCGGCCTTAGGGCGAAGTTCGGGCAACCCCCGGACAATGGGGAGGTCGCCCCTCCAACAGGGCCCTACCTGCGGCAGCACTTACCCGCCGCCGCCAAGCTGGAGCCGGAGGGAGCCGGGAATATGCCGGGAGGAGCGCTAAGGAGCCAGAAGCAGCGGAGAACAGCCTAGAGCCAGCGAGCAAGCCCGAGGGGCGGGGCGCAGGGAGGGGGCCGCTTCCTCGTCTCCCACTTGAGGGGCGGCGTGAGGGAGGGGCGCCGCCGGCGCCTACCCAGCGGGCGCTGCCGCTTGGGCCAGTAAGCGTGGCTTGGGGGCGGGCAGAGAGCCGCGACTGACCAATGGGCGCCGGCCCCGCCGCCTCGACCTCGCCTGGAAGCGGCGCGAGCGACTGGCCGTTGGGGACGAGGTGCGCATGGGGGCTTCGGACTCCTGCCAGCAAATGCGAAAGTCGGCAGCTGACCGACAAGCCCTATCCGCGATTATGTTATGATTGTCACTTCCTTTTAGAACCTGGGTGCCTGGAGCGGGGGGGTTGGGGCCCGCGCGGCCCGGGCCGGGTCTCTTAGTTGGATGGGGCCTGCGGGCTCTGTGACGTAACCGGGGCGGGGCCGGGGACGCGGACCAACTGGTCACCGGGAGGAACTCCGCAGGGCGACCAGAGAACGCAGCGGGGGAGCTTCTCCTGTGCTGCGCAGCCACGAGCCACCTGTGACTGGTGAGCATCTCAACTGTGGCTGGTGCAAGTTGAGACATGTTTAAGTATAGAATACACGCCGGATTTCCAAGACTTAGTACAAAAAAATACATAAAATATTTTATATTGATTAAATATTGAAATGGTAATATATTGATCATATTTGAAGTGTGGCTACTAGAAAACTTAAAATTATGTATGTGGTTCACATTAAATTTCTTGTTGGATAGCGCTAGTCCAGAATGAATAGAAACAGTTAACTCCTGTTGAGTGTTTACTATGTACACACTTTTAAGTATGTGACAACTCATTTAATCATCACAACAATCCTGTAAGATTGGTACTTATGTCCTCGTTCCCATTTTACAGATGAGGAAGTAAAAAAATTCGTGATTTACCTAATGTCCTTAAGCCAAGTGCTGGTGCCACATACTTAACCTCTACAGCATGTTGGTTAGCAGAAAGAACACTGGACTTGGATGCAAGCCCTGGATATGAACCCCGGCTCTGCTACTTTCTAGCAGTGTAAGTTGGGGAAGTTAAGTTTCAGTTGCCTCATACATAAAAATGAAATAATACAGTCACCAACCTCTCACAGAGTCACTGTTAGGATGACATAGAGGTAATGTAGCAGGTAATTAAACATAGACTTTGGATCTAGACTCCCTGTGTGCAAATCTGGGCTCTACTACTTACACATTAAGTGAGCTTGTGAAAGATATTTAATCTCTCTGTACCTCAGTTTCCTTAACTGTAAAATGGTTATAATAATGGTACTTGTCTCATCAGGGTTGTTGTGTCGATCAAATGTGTTAACATACGTAAAGCATTTAAGACCAGTACCTAGCAGTTCGCAAGCACTTAGACAGCTTAGTATTAATATAACCACTATAAAGAAGTGTTAAGAACCTATACAAATGTGAAGGGATTATGAGTAAAAGGATAAGTGGAAAAGGTATGGAACCATGAATTTGGAGCCCTGGAAGGGACTTTAGGACAATCCGAAAGAACTGAAGTGACTGCTGTAGATCACACACCATTATTTACTGAGCCAGGTATCTTGGGTCCTAACCCAGAGCTTTCTCCATCTCTCACATTTACCCATACTCCAAAGTAAGGGAACTACCGTTGCAAGCCTGAATTCATTCATCCAACAGACATTGATTGAGCACCTGCAAAGGACCAGGCAGTGAGGGGCGTTTGTACAAAAATGAGTAAGATAGGTTTCCTGACCTGGTAAATTATCATTACTCCACACCAAAGCCCATAGATTTTTTCTAAGCAAGAACTTACTGTTGTAAGAAAACAGGCAGGAGCTAAAAAAGTTACCTTGATCCTTCTTCCTGCTGCCTGGAGTAGATAACCCTGAGGCCTGTCCCAGTATTCATAGATAGAATTGGCTTAGAACTCCTTGAAAGACATAGCTGGGAAAACTCAAAAGCATTGGAATCTTTCACTTGTTCTTTAAGTTAATGGAGTCACCATGTTACGTATATCCCAGGCCAGAGACCCAGGAGTCATTCTCAATTACTTCTTTCCTCTTCCCTCAGGCCCACCAGATGCTCCTTCTGCCTCAGAAATGTTTTAATTATCACTAATGCTATCCAGGTTCACACCCTTTTCTCTTTCCTATACACTGCCACAGCTATTCCCAAGCCTTCCCACTTCAGATCAGGTCTTACAATCTCACCCACCAAAAACCAAACCCACTGCAGTCAAGTCGATTCTCACTCATAGCAACCCTAAAGGACAGAGTAGAACTGTAATCTTTACGGAAGCAGACTGCCAGATCTTTCTCCTGCGAAGCAGCTGGTGGGTTCAAACCACCAACCTTTTGGTTAGCAGCTGTGATGGTTAAGATTGTCAGCTTGGCTGGGCCATGATTCTGTGTGTTAATATGTGATCACCCCCATGATGGGATCCGCTGTGAGTACCCAGTCAACTGAGAGAGGGTTTCCTTGGGTGTGTGGCCGGCATCCAAGTATAAGTGGACATTCTGACTTCTGCCTGCTCTGGATCCTGCAGCTGGCTCCTGTTCATCTGACCTCTGGTTCTTGGGACTTGAGCTAGCAGCTTACCTGCTGATCTTGGGATTCGTCGATGTTCACAGCCTGTGAGGAAGAGCCTTGCTCTCTGAACTGCTGATAGTTCACCAGCCCCTATGGCTACCTGAATCAGTAGAAGCCTCTATCCTGATCCACAGACTTGGGACATTCCAGCTTCTACAATCAAGTGAGCAATTTCCTTGATATAAATCTCTCTCTATATATATATTTATACACGTCACTGGTTTTGCTTCTCTAGAGAACCCAGCCTAAGACAACAGCCAAATACTTTAATCACTGCACCACCAGGGCTCCTTACAACTTGCACACACCCCCAATTTATGCACACCCTGCTGTGCCTCTTATATGCCTCTGTTTACAGCACTCTGTTACAGACCCAAGCCGTGGTATTTTCAGTTGCTTCATATGCATGCAAAAGCTGCACAGTGAATAAGGAAGACCGAAGACGAACTGATGCCTTTGAATTATGGTGTTGGCAAAGAATATTGAATATACCATGGACTGTCAGAAGAATGAACAAATTTGTCTTGGAAGAAGTACAGCCAGAATGCTTGTTAGAAACAAGGATGGTGAGACTTTGTGCACATACTCTGAACATGTTATCAGGAGGGACTAGTCCCTGAAGAAGGACATCATGTTTGGTAAAGTAGAGAGTCAGTGAAAGAGAGGAAGATCCTCAATGAGATGGATTAACACAGTGGATGCAACAATGGGCTCAAGCATAGCAAAGATTGTGAGGATGGCTCAGGACCAGGCAGTGTTTCCTTCTGTTGTACATAGGGTCACTATGAGTCAGAACCAACTCGATGGCAACACAACATTACAGTACTCACTATCCATGTGGTAATTATTTGTATAAATGTGAATCTGCCCTAATACACTATATCTCGAAGTACGATAAGGAAGAACATTCCCTCCAGTTCCAGGGTGGCTGGGATGGAAAACGTAGAACCTCAGCATCTCCAAGTTGGAAGGGATCTTAGCAATCATGCAGTCCCCTATCTAAAGATATACTCTTGAGGCTCTAAAAATTCACAATAAAATATTTTAGGGTTACCCAGTATATTTGTTATCCATGAAAAGCATGCTCTATATTTGTTCATCCAAATTTTGATCAAAGTGTTGGCCAGGACACAAGCATGAGCAGAGTCCAGTGGCTTACAATAAAGACTTCCTCCAGTTTTAACCTAAACCCCTTCAGTGGCTTTCCATTGCACCAAAATCCTAAACATGGCCTTCAAGCCCTTGCATAATGATGCTGCCACTCTCTCACCTCATCATCTTGCCTCTATTTTTCCCTTTGCCTAGGATCACCTGCCTTCTCTTTTTTTTGAACTTTCCCTTTCAGAGCCCTCCTCATACTCTTTCCTTTACCTATCCTAATTTGTGGGTAATGTGATTTTCTACTTAGAAATTTTGGGAAGAGCTATATAAGAACTAATAAGATTACTGGATACGAAGGTAATATGCACCAATGATCATCGATCAGAAAATGTGATAGGAAAAAATATCATTCACCACAGTGAAACAATAAACAATATGGTACCTAAGGATAAAAGGAATCCTGGTGGCACAGTAGTTAAGTGTTTGGCTGCTAACCAAAAAGCAGTTCAAACACACCAGCTGCTCCGTGGGAGCAAGATGTGGCAATCTGCTCCCTTAAAGGTTTACAGCCTTGGAAACCCTTTGAGGCACTTCTACTCTGTCATACAGAGTCATTGGGAGTCAGGATTAACTTGACAGCAGTGGGTTTGGTTTGGTTTGTGATGGCGCAATGGTTAAGCGCTGGACTGCTAACAGAAAGGTTGACAGTTCAAATCTACCAGCCACTACATGGGAGAAAAGACTTCCTCCAGTAAAGATTTCAGCCTAAGAAACCCTATAGGGCAATTCTACTCTGTCATATCCGGTCACTATGAGTCAGAATCGATTCTGCGGCACACAACAACCACCACCTAAGGATAAACCTAACATGAGGGTTGTAAGACTTCTACGGAAAAAATCATAAAGCTTTGCAACTTTAAAAGAAAATATAGGGAGACACTTTTAAGGTAGGAATCTCTGGCTGAAATTTGTTGGTCCCAACTCTTGTCAGATAAGTATGCAACTTTTACGTAAGTTTTTATCTTAAATTACAACGTTTATGTTAGAATTCCATGGGAAGGAGGAAGTATAATTACCTGGATTGCAATTTGAATAGAATAGAGTCATAGAATTTAAGAGCCAGAGGGTCTTTTGAGGTCATTTAGTCCAAACCATTCTTTTTATAGATGAGGTAACTGAGGCATGTTGAGGACACATTGAAAGTGGCAGAATCCAGACTCCAGTCCACCTTCTGAGTCGCAGGCAGGTGTTCATTGCACCCACCCTTTGTTCATCTTTAAAATGGTGTAGCATAGTGGTGCAGCAGACATTATGGACTTATTGCTGAAAAGCCCCTCTTACTACCTTCTACTTTAGAGACGAGACACCTAAAACACTCACCTGCCCAGACTCCTTTGCAGCTGGTGTGGTCATGTGCCTCACCAGATGAAGCTTTCAGGTAAGTGTTTACAAAAAGAGAGACCCACCTGGCATTTCCTCATCCTGACTAGAATGTGGACACAATGCCCAGAGGTGAGGCAGCCATCTTAAGATAATAAGGACAAAACCCTAGAGCCGAAAGTGGGGAGCAGAATAGGAGAAGCCTGCATCCTTAGCATTATTCAGCAGCTACACTGATCTTTGCCTGCCAGTCTCTGAATTTTCTATAAAGTGAGCAAACGAGTAATTTCTATCACAAGGATCAGCACAAAGCTGGTTCCTAAGAGGCAGAGGTTAAAGATGTCCCAAATGTCCAGCTTTTCCAAACTGCTGTGACACTCCATCATCTCTAACATCGACTACTCCCTCTCCTCTCAGTATTCTCCCTCCTGTCTTTGGATTCCGTAATTCACCACAACGTCTCACAGAACTCACAAACCATATCAAGGAAACGGCTCACACGATTGTGAAGGCTGGTAAGTCCCAAATCTGTGGGTCAGGTGTAGGCTTCTGCCCAGTCCATGTGGCTGCAGGGGCTGACTAACCCAAATCGGCAGTTCAGACCACAGGCTGCTGGCTCACGAGGCTGTGGGAGCTGGCGAATTGGGTCAGATGATAGGTGGCTGGCCCACGGGGCTATGGAGGCCTTGGAATCTCAGAGTCGGCAGGTCAGACAGCAGGCCACTCTGGTGCAAGTCCCGAGAACCTGAGGTCAGTTGATCTCAAATGGGATATGGGATCCAGATGCAGAGAGAGTCCCACCAGGTCGTCCACACATGTACCTTAGATACAGGCCACACCCCAGGGAATAAGGGTGTGACTTGAATAAGGGTGGGACTCGAGTCATGCCCTTGACCCAAGACACACCCTATACCAATCCTGCCTGATCAGTATGTAGAGGTCAGGATCCAAAACACATAAAATGAAGGACAACCATGCAATGTTGGGAATCACAGCCTAGCCAAACTGACACATAACCCCAACTATTACAGGTTCCATATACCTTATTTGCATAGTTCCACTCAATCATTGTGTGTGAATCACAAAGTCCATGGCTGGAAGAGCCATATTAAGTAATTCATTACACCACAGTGAGAAAAGTAAACTCCTATACCTTAAAGCCATCATGAGTCAATAACCCCTATTGGTATAACCCACCATTAGTTAGTCTCTGTTATTTGCAGCTCAATGTAATCCCAATTGATACATGAAGTAAAATTCCTGGACTACAAGTCAAGAAACCCCATTATAGTCCCAGCTCTGCCAGGAACAAGTTGTGTGCCTTGGGCAAGTCATTTCCCCTCTCTGGGACTCAGGCTACTCCTCTTTATCAGTAGAAGTAGAACAAGATGGTTTCTTCCAACTCTCACTTTCTTGGTCTCACTTGTCATTCAAGCTATGTAATGTGTAATATGGGACTCCTTTCCCTTGAAATAAGACTGCTACTTTCAAGGTTCACTAAGTGTCCTTTGTTCCAGTGTCCTCAACAATAATTACAAGGGCATGTCCCCTTTGGATGTGATTAAACACATACCTTTGGGGCATTTCCTGAACACAGAGTCCACCTAGCTGAGTCCTTTTCCCTCTTCCTTTAGTTATTTTTATTTACCTACAATTTGAGGGAGCACAAGGGGAGGTTCAAGATAACAGAGCACTGTACCCGCCCCTGCCCCTAAACTTGTTATATGCTTTCTCTTCTCCTCTTGGGACCTCAGATCCATCATCTGAGGATTGCAGACACTCAAAGGACCCTTCCATCTCTGACATTCTAGACTAAATTGTTGTTGTTCATTGCCAGTTTCAACTCATGGCGACCCCATGTGTGTCAGAGTAGAACTGTGCTCTATAGAGTTTTCAAGGCGGTGGCCTTTCAGAAGCAGATCACCAGGCTTGTCTTCTAAGGCACCTCTGGGCAGGTTCAAACCACCAACCTTTCAGCTAGTAGTTGAGCACTTAACAATTTGTGCCACCCAAGGATCTCTAAGGCTAAATTACACCTTCTGAATTTCCCCTCACATTGCGATAGTGCTTCACCAGTTGATAAGTATTTGCTCTCTGGTATTGCAGTTTATGCTTTCTATATCTCTGAGATAGGCAGGGCTGATATTACTGTCCCTGTTCTGAAGTTGAGGAAATAGATTTAGGGATGTAGAATGATGTGCCCCAAATCACATAACTAGTAAGTGGTACATCTGGAACTTGAGGCTACATCCTTTGACTCCTTGCTCAGTGCTCTTTCCAACACACCTTGCTTGCTTTTTTTTTTTCCTTTCCCTTTTCTCTCTAGGATGCACTTCCTGGATACAAGTCAAAACTGCCCTCAGCCATGACCCCAAGACTGTTCACCATGGCTTCAGTTCCAGTTGGTATGCTCAGCGGACACCTGGCTTTCCTCCAGTTCCTCCGTTTTGAACCTCCACTCCCAGCTCTGACTCTTAAGTGTCACACCCCATCCAAATGACAGTAGTCCACTCCACTGGGCCCATCAGCATCTTGAACCAGAAGCTGGCCCTACCTAGGCCACGGTGCTTGAGACAACTCTCAATTTGGTTCTGGTATTGCTCCTTCACCTCACTCTTTACTCTATCAAACCTCTTATTCAGGGTCTGAGGTCCAGAGGCCAAGCAAAAATTGTAAATGAAGGAGCTCAGCAGTCATAATGGAGAAGAGCAAGGTGGGGACTGTGGACAGCAGAAAGACAGATGCCCCATCTCCAGCCAGTTACTGCCAGCTGCTGGAAATGTGGGCCTGATGAGTCAGAGAACACTGAGCCAAATTTTTATGCAAACTATCCTGATTATTGATCGTTGGCAACTAATTAAACAATTTTTTTTAAAACACCGTGTAGGCCAAAGTGGATGAGAGGCCTTTGGATTGCCAATTTACAACCTTTGCTCTGGTCCAGCAACCTTACCCCACAGATAAGAAGGCCAGTGTTGCACAATAGATCAACCAGGACCCAAACCTCAGACCCTCTGTTTAGAGATCACTCAGAAGCCAAAAACCAACTCTGACCAATTCAACCTATGGTAAGAGCCTGCTGTATTGTTGCTGTTGTTGTTGTTGTTAGCTGCCATTGAGTCGATTCTGACTCCTGGCGACCCCGTATGTGTACAGAGTAGAACTGTGCTTCATAGGGTTTTCAAGGCTGTGACCTTTCAGTAGTAGATCACCAGGCCTTACTTCCAAGGTGCCTCTGGTTGGGTTTGAACTACCAACTTTTTGGTTAGTAGTCCAGTGCTTAACCATTTGCATCACCCAGGGACTCCAGAGCCTGTTCTAGAAAAGGTTTTCAGAGAGGAGATGAAGATGAAGGAATTCTTTTAAAAGATACTTGCCTAACAACCAGAATGGAAATAATGAGAATGTTCATGGATTGTGAAGAATGTAACCAATGTCACTGAACAACTTGTGTAGAGATTCTTGAACAGGAACCTGAACTGCTGTGTAAACCTTCACTGAAAACACATAAAATATTATTTTTAAAAAAATTATGCTTACCTTAGTACCTTGGCACTTCTTCACTTGGCTTGGAATCAAACATTTGGCAAGTTAGAACAAATTAACTCATTTTTAGGAAAGAGCTGCATGTATTCGTCGAATTTCTGTGGGCACACTCCATGCTGGCTGAATTAGGATTCAGGGACTTTGTGGAAGACACAGTTAATACATTTTATTTAGAAATTGTTATGGATTTAATTTTGTCCCTCAAAAACATGTTGAAATCCTAACCCCTATACCTGTAAATGTGACCCAGTTTGGAAATAGGGGTATTATTTTGTAATGTTAATGAAGTCATACCAGAGCAGTATAGATGTTCAACCTAATCACTTCTGAGTTATGAAGAAAGCAGAATGGACACAGAGACACACAGAAGACAGATGCCATGTGAGGATCATATGCAAGAAAAGGAAAGCCCAGGGCTATGGACAGGGAAGGAACTGACATGGCCAAGACGCTGATTTGGACTTTTAGTCTCCAGAAATGTGAGAAAATAAATTTATGTCCTCAAAGCCACCCTCATGTGATATTTCTGTTACGGCAGCACTAGGTAACTAAAACAAAGAATTTCAAACTAACTCAAAAGTTCCAAGAATAAAAGTAGTACCATATTTTTATGAAAATAACACATGCCTTCTACATTTGTTTGCCAGCATGTAAAGCAACATCAGAGAAATATGTAAAAAAAAATTGGCATAGTGGCGCTTACAAAAATACTATGCAGGGAGAAGGAGCAGTTGGCAAACAAACGTAGAAGGCTCATGTTATTTTCATAAAAATGCGGTACGTAGAGCCCTCATATACCCTTAACCGAGAGTTATGGATTGAATTGTGTCCCCCCAAAATATGTGTTGTAAATCCAAACCTCTATACCTGAACAGAAGAACGAACAAATCTGTCTTAGAAGAGCAAAAATGAACTCAAACATAGCAACAATTGTAAGGATGGCACGAGTCAGGCAGTGTTTCATTCTGTTGTACATAGGGTCGCTATGAATTGGAACCAACTGGATGGCACCTAACAACAACAACATACTTGTGGTTATAATCCCATTTGGGAATGAGTTGTCTTTGTTATGTTTATGGAACAGGATTAGTGTAGGGAGTCTCTTAAGTCAATCTCTTATGAGATATAAAAGAGATTAAACAAGCAAGTAAAAGCAGCAGAGGTGGGGGAAGAGAGATACCAAGCCACATGAAGATCTCCCAGAAGAGACAAGGACCTTTTTCCAGAATGGACAGAAAGAGAAAGCCTTCCCCTAGAGCCAGCACCCTGAATTCAGACTTCTAGCCTCCTAAACTGTGAGAAAATAAATTTCAGTTTATTAAAGCCACTCATTTATGGTATTTCTGTTATAGCAGCACTAGATAACTAAGATACCAAGATTCAGCTATGTTTAACACTTTGAACATTTGCTTTATTATGTCTGCATGCACACACCACACACATAATATTTTTGGAGCCATTTGAGTCTAGATCACGTATATTATAGCTTTTTGTTGTTGTAGGTACTGTTGAGTTGATTCCAACTCATAGTGACCCTATGTGACAGAATAGAATTGCCCCATAGGATTTTGTCTTTGCTTTTGTTTTGTCTTTTTTTTTTTTTTGAACATTTAATTGTGTTTTAGGTGAAAGTTTACACAATAAATTAGTTTCCCATTCAACGATTCATACGCAGATTTTTCCGTGACATTGGTTGCTATCGCTGCAATGTGTCAGCACTCTCCCCATTTCCACCCTGCCTCCCCATTTTCATCCTTCCAGTTTCCTTGCCGCTCCTTGCCTTCTCATCTTTGCTTTTGGGCAAATGTTGCCTGTTTGGTCTCATACAGTTGATTGTTCTAAGGAGCACATTCCTCGTGGGTGTTATTGTTTATTTTATAGGCCAATCTATTATTTGGCTGAAAGGTGACCTCCAGGAGTGGCTTCAGTTCCAGGTTAAAAGGCTGTCTTAAGGCAGTAATCTCAGGGGTTCCTCTAGTCTCTATCAGTCCAGTAAATCTGGTCTTTTTTATGAATTTGAGTTTTGTTCTACATTTTTCTCCCATTCTAACTGAGACCTTCTGTTGTGTCCCTGGTCAGAATGGTCGGTAGTGGTAGCTGGGTACCATCTAGTTCTTCTGGTGTCTGGCTAGAGGAGGTTGTGGTTCATGTGGGCCATTAGTCCTATGGACTGACTGCTTCCTTGAGTCTTTGGTTTCCTTCACTCTGCTTTGCTCCAGATGGGAAGAGAACAATAGTTGTCTTAGACAGCTGCTCACAAGCTTTTAACACCCCGGATGCTACTCACCAAACTAGGATATAGAGCACTATGTTTATGAACAATGTTGTGTCAATTGACCTAGATGTCCCGCAGGTCCATAAGGGTTTCTTAGCTGTAATCTTTACCGAAGCATATCTCCAGGTATTTGAACCACCAACCTTTCGGTTAGCAACCGAGCACTTAACTGCTGTGCCACCAGGGCTCCATATACCCCGTAAATACCCCTAAATACTAAATGTGTACTCCTAATAATGAGGATATTTTTTATAACCAGAGTACAGATACCAACCTCAGTGAATTTACACTGATGCAAGAGTTCTAGCTAAGCTATCACTTGTATTCCAATTTTGTCAATTGGCCCAGTAATGTCCCATATAGCTTTCTTTTTTTTTTTTCCCCTCCAGAACAGGATCCAGAATCCAGTATAGGATGAAAGACTGCATTTAGTTGTCATGTCTCTGTAGCTTCCTTTATTGGGGAACATTTTTATGGCTTTTTTTTTCTTTTGGTCTTTTATGACACCGATATTTTTGAAGTGGACAGCCACCTCCCCACTTCTTGCATTAGAATGCTCCTCATTTGGGGTCACTAATGTTTTCTTGTGGTTAGATTCAGGTTATGCATTCCGGTCCAGAATACTGTACAAGTCATGGTGTTCCATCATGTCAGGAGGCACAAGGTATCTATCTGCCCCTCATTGCTGATGTTAATTTTGCTCATTGGGTCATAACGTTTTCTGATTTCTCCTCAGTATAGTTCCTATTTTTCCATTGCAACTGATAAGCAATCTGTAGAGAGACTCTTCAAGTTATGCTTATATACTGCTCCTCATCAAAGTATTTCCCTAGATTTAGCATTCATGGATGATTCTTGCCTATATCAATCTTTACTATGATAGTTACTCAGTGATTCTTTTCCATTCTAGCTCTCCTTCCATTTACCTGTTGACACTCAGCATTATCCCTTCCTTCTCAAAGGGTGCAGCTTTGACCTGTATCAAGGTAAGTGAGATCTGGAGTCTAATAGAAAACAACCATTCACCATCTAATGGCAATAGAAGGCTAAAGGAGATAACCTGTCTTCCATAGTCCTTGAGAGCAGATAAAGGGTGAACTAGTCAGTAACTCCAAGAATTCCAGCTAAAGAAGCTGAGAACTTTGGAGAAACAAAGCTGCATAGAGGAATATGCTGGAGTCTCTGGGTGGTGCAGATAGTTAATGTGCTCGGCTGATAACTGAAAGGTTGAAGGTTTGAGTCCATTTAGAAGTGCCTCAGGAGAAAGTTCTGGTCATCTACTTCCAAAAACAGCCACTGAAAACCTTGTGGAGCATAGTTCTATTTCGACACACATGGGGTATATTCAAGATTTGTTCAAGAATGTTTATAGCATTACCCCTTTGGGAGCAAGGGAGAATGAAGAGAACAGGATACAAGGAAAAGATTAGTCCAAATGACTAATGGACCACAGCTACCAAGGCCTCCACCAGACTGAGTCTGGTACAGCTAGATGGTGCCCGGCTACCACCACTGACTGCTCTGACCAGGATCACAACAGAGGGTTCTGGACAGAGCTGGAGAAGGATGTAAAACAAAATTCTAACTCACAAAAAAAAGACCAGATTTACTGGCCTAAAGGAGACTGGAGAAACTCCGAGAGTATGGCCCCCAGACACCCTTTTAGCTCAGTGGTGAAGTCATTTCCGAGGTTCACTGTTCAGCCGGGGAGTGGACAGCCTCATAAAACCAAATGGGACTAATGAGGCACAGCAGTCCAGGGACAAGAGCCAGAAGGCAGAAGGGGACAGGAAAGCTGGTGATAGGGAACCCAAGGTTGAGTAAGGATAGCGCTGATGTGTTGTGAGGTTGTTAACCATTGTCATAGGGCAACATGTGTACTAACTGTTAAATGAGAGACTGTTTTGTTCTGTAAGCCTTCATCTAAAGTGAGAATAGCAGCACAATTGGAAGAGCATAGTCGATGTCACTGAACTGTGCATGTAGAAATTTTTGAAATGGTGTCTTTGGCTATGTATATTTTCACCAAAAAAAAAAAAAAAGGTCGAGAAGGGAGAGGGTTGACATGTTGTGGGGTTGTTAACCAATGTCATAAAACAAAATATGTACTACTGTTTCATGAGAAGCTATTTGTTCTGTAAGCCTTCACTTGAAGTACAATCAAAAAATTTAAAAAATTAAAAAAAAAAGAATGTTCATAGCAACTTTATTCTTAACAGCCCCAAACTGGAAACAGCCTGGGCATCCATCAACAGGTGAATAGATAAACAAATTGTAGCACATCCATCAATGGAATACTAATCATCAATAAAAAGGAATGAATGACTGATTTACACAATATCGTGTCTGAATTTCAAACACATGCTGAGTAGCACAAAACAGAAGAGCCCTGGTGGTGCAGTGGTTAAAGCAGTCGGCTGCTAACTGAAAGGTCAGAAGTTCAAGCGCACCAGCTGCTCCATGGGAGAAAGATGTGGCAGTTTGCTTCCATAAAGATATACTGCCTTGGAAACCCTATGGAGTAGTTTTATCCTGTCTTACACGGTTGCTGTGAGTTGGAATTGACTGGGCGGCTGTGGGTTTTTTTGAGGGAGGTTTTAGTATAACACCAAGAGTGAACCTTAATGTAAACTATGGACTTTAGTTAATAATAATGTGTCAGTATTGATTCATTGATTGTAACAAATGCAACACACTAATGCAAGATGTTACAGCGGGGTGGGGGGGCATTTGGGAACGCTGCACTTTCTGTGATATTTCTCTGTAAACTTAAAACGGCTCTAAAAAATTAAGTGTATTTTTTCAAATGTGCAAGGCTAAAAAATGTTAACCGTTCGTATGATATTAAAAATAGTGGGTTTTTGAACTATGTTATCCACCAAACTGTTACCACCTGTAAAGTTCGGCAAAAGCCAAGAACCTTGGCATGATTAGCAAGATGCGCTATGAGAAAACATAGACTTCTGCTCAGGTTTTTAAACTAATGACAACAGCTCGGAGACCCACCTCGTGCTACCCTTGGAACTCCAAGGCTAGAGTGGTGTCAAGGGCCGGAGGCCCAGGGAAGACCACTTCTGGGCTCCTCAGAGTTTAAGATTCTTGCTTCTCGTAAACCTGATAAATATCATGCTGCTCTGATTGTCTGAAATTGTTTCCTTTTTGCTCTCCTGTATAATTTTATTAAGTTATTTTTGGAACCATCAAAAAATAAATAGTGGGTTGATTAACAACAACAACAAAAATGCTTGAGTGAAAAAATTCTTACAGAAGACTACATGCTGTATGATCCCATTTTCAAGAAGTTCTAGAATAGACAAAACATGAAAAATATCAAGAATGGTTGCTAGGGGTGGGGACAGGGAAGAGGATTGGCTGGGGAGTGGCAGGAGGGAACTTTCTGGGTGATGATATTGTTCTTTATGTTCATAGGGGTTGGATTACACTGGTGTATACGCTTGACAAAATTCAGCAAATGTACACTTAAGATTTGTGTATTTCATTGTATGTAAATTTCACATCAAAGTAGAAAGAAACTAACAAATACTGAACTCTGATTAATGATATTCTGTACACCCAGAAGTATTTTGGGAGAAGTGCACTGAGCCTACAATTTATTTAGAAATGTATAAAAAATTAGATGGATTTATGGATGGATAGAGGTATGAAAAGGTGGATAGATATGTGATAAAATGGTAGAAACTAGGTGCTGGAGATGTGAATACTAACTGTAAAATTCTCTCAACTTTACAGTAGTCTTGAAATGCTTCATAATAAAATCTTGAGGGGAAAAGATATTTACACAAAACATTGTATAGTTCAAGTCAGACTTCAGGAAATGTTGTGATGGATAAACAACCAGCTTATGGTGTAAGCATGGAAGAGAGTAATTATTTCTGTGTGCATGAGAGGTGGGAGGCAGAATCAAGGAGAGTCTCATAGAGGAGAAGTCTAGAACCTGGTCTTGAAAGATAAAACTCTAAAGACAGAGAAAGAGAGAAGGGGGAAAAAGGGCATCCCACGAGAACAACAGTCAAAGTTCAGTTGACCATAATCACTTACCTAAAAAGGATTCCAGAACAGTCACAGCTCCCTTTTGTCCAGCACCTATAATACCTTTCCAATCCCCACAATAGCCCTGCAAAGAAGACACGACAGAAAGGTCCCGTTTTCTGAACCTGTTCTAGGAAAAGCTCAAAGTTTTGCAAACTTTATCTCCTTTGATTTTCACAATGAGTTGGTATGTGTTCCCCATTTGGCAGGTATGGAATTGAAGGCTCAGAGAGGCTGTACAATTTGCCCAAGGTCACACAGCCAGATCCAAGAAATTCTGAACCAAGTTATCAAAAGGAACATTTACTTGGGGTTCTATGTACTCAGCACTGACTTTTAAAAATATATACTGTAATTACAACAGTTAGACCTCGCATGCAGGCCCTGAGGAGCTGACAGAACTGAGTAAAAGACACCCCTGCTCTGGGAGTGCCTGTCTAGTGGTCCTAACGCACACATAGGAGGATGAGAGTGGGGTAGGGGAGAGAGGAGAGGGTCTTGTACACATTGAGGAAAAGTTACTAAAAACAAAATCTACTCCCAACCCAGAAAACCTCTCTAAAAATATTAGAGAAAGAAAAGTCTTATTATTTGTGATGGTTAAGGTTATGTGTCTACTTGGCTAGACCATGATTCTTAGTGGTTTGGCAAATATTATGTAATCATCCTCCACGTTGCAATATGATGTAAACAGCCAATCAGTTGAAAGCCAGTCAGTTTCCTTGGGGATGTGGCCTGCATCCAATGTATGTGGATGTTCTGGCAAAGCCCTCTCTGGATCCTGTATCTGACTCGTCATCCTCTGACCTCTGGTTCATGGGATGTGAACAAGCAACCTGTGGCCTGACCTGCAGATCTTGGGATTCACCAGTTTCTGCAACCCCATGAGCCAGCAGCCATCTGCCTGACTTGCCAATTTTGGGTTTGTCAGCCCTGCAACCACATGAGTTAGGAGAAGCCTCTAGCTTGATGCCTGACCCATGGATTTGGGACTTGCTAGCCTCCACAACTGCATGAGCCGTTTCCTTGAGATAAGTCTCTGCATATATTTACTTATGTAGCTTCACTAATTTTGCTCCGCTAAAGAACCCAGCCTAAGACATTATTGAATAAGCATTAAACCGGAATGTGATGCATACAGGCAATCTGCTAAGACAGAAAGAAAATTTATCCTTTACATAGCTGAGTGGATACAACTCATCATATTCATCTTTAAGATAAAATTGCTAATTTTCCAGTATCTTTATGGCAGGATACCCCAAGTTATGCTAATCTCCTTCCAGGAAACTGGGAGATAGGAGTGTGATCTTCCTTGATTATCTACATTTCAAAAGAGATGGCTCCCAGGTCCTTGAGGAAACATCCTTGATTAACAAAAATGAGAGAGAAGGGACATTTCTTCCCTTATCTCCAACAGGGAGAATTAAAACCTTTCTTACTTTCAATTTGTATTTTTCCTTACATTCATTAGCCTGGGGCAGCAGAGAAAAGGGCTCAAAGGTGGCATTTGCTGCTTCCTGAGGGAACAATTAGTCAGAATACACTCGTCAGCAAGGGGTTTGGTTTGGTTTTTGAGGGAACAATAGGAAACCCAAGATTCATTTATTCACTGAGAAAATCTTGAAACTTCAAGGGGTAGAGGGATTTTGAGGAGGGAAGGAGGCCTAGGAAGGTGGGCAGGGGAGCATCTCTCAAAGACAGAGTCTAGAAGCCGAGAAATGGCAAGGCACACTCAGGGCAAGCACGTTCAGGGAAGTAAGAGAAGAGAAGGAGAGAAGATCCAACAATGGTGAAGGGCCTTTGATGGGGGTTAGGTGGGCAAAAGAAGTTTAAAGACACAATTGCCAGGGCACTTAAAATCCACCCTGATGAATTCATAGTCTTCTTGTAGGAAAATCTCACTCGAAAAGCTGTATGCCAACACTGAGTGGCTTCAAAAGCTCTCCTCAGATGCGTGGCGAATAGTATCTGCTGCTATGGTGGTGGGATTCCCTCCAGACCTCAGCCCCAGTGAGTGGCTCCCAATGCTGGCTGAGCAAGCCATACTGCACGTTTAACCTTCTCTGTATACACCCAGCGTACACTCAGGGACTTAATAAAGGCTCTACAAAAATACAGTTCAGATGCCACTCCCTGACTCTCCTGGGGGCAGGGGGTTCATGTCCTCATGCTATGTGCTTGCCAGGTGTTTAGCGCTCTTGCCCTAGTCTGAGCCATTTCTGATTTCTTTGCAACTTTGCTTGGCTGTTCATTTACTACCTCACCTACATGCCAGGGCATGACAAGTGGATCTCCACAGGGGGCTATATCCCTCGGAGTCCCACTCAGCCCTGAGAGCCATTGAGTTCTGAGCACACAAACCTTCCTATCTGCTTTATCTGTGGTGATTTAAAATAAGTCTGCAAATTTTTTGACACTTTTCCCTTTCAAAGGTGAAGCCTAACTCCCCTCCCCTTGAATATAGGCCCAGTTTAGTGACTTGCTTCTAATCCATTGAACGTGACAGAAGTGAAGCTATATGACTTCCGAGGGTAGGTCATAAAAAGTTGTAGCTTCCTCCTGACTGTCTTTCAGGTTGCTTACGCAGGAGAAAATCAATCACCATGTCGTCAGCACACTCAACCAGCCCTGTGGAAGAGTCCAATGGGGAGGAACTGAAGTCTCCCGCCAAAGCCAACACCACCTTGCCAACCATATGAGTGAGTCACCTTAGAAGGGGATCCCCCAGCCTTAGTCAAGCCTTCAGATGACGACAGCCCCAGCCAACATGTTAGTCTCAATTCTCGAGACTCCAGGACCACCCACCCAAGCCATTCCTGAATTCCTGATCCACAGAAACTGTGAGAGGTAATACATGTTTATTGTTTTTTTAAGCCACTAAGTTCTGAGGTAAGTTGTTGTGCAGCAATAGATAACTAAGACATTAACTTTCTTCCCCACTGCCTCTCTCCAAGCTCCCTATGCTCCAGCCAAAGGGAATCACTCACTGTTGAAAGCAACACATTTTTTCTGAGTAGCTTCTGTAAAACAAAACAAAAATCCTCACAACTGGATCAATAAGCAACATCATCATAAACGGAGAAAATACTCAAATTGTCAAGGATTTCATTTTACTTGTATTCACAATCAATGCCCATGGAAGCAGCAGTCAAGAAATGAGATGACATAGTGTGTTGGGTAAATCTGCTGCAAAAGGCTTCTTTAAAGCGTTAAAAAGCAAAGATGTCACTCTAGGACTAAGATGCGCCTGACCCAAACCATGGTATTTTCAATTGCCTCAAATACATGCTAAAGCTGGACAACGAATAAGGAAGATCGAAGAATTGACGCCTTTGAATTATGGTGTTGGTGAAGAATATTGACTATACCATGGACTGCAAGAAGAATGATCGAATCTGTCTTGGAAGAAGTACAGTCAGAACGCTCTTTAGGAGCAGGAATGGCGAAACGTCGTCTCACATACTTTGGGCGTGTTATCAGGAGGGACCAGTCCCTGGAGAAGGACATCATGCTTGGTAAAGTGGAGGGTCAGCAAAAAAGAGGAAGACCATCAATCAGATGGATTGACACAGTAGCTGCAACAATGGGCTCAAGCATAGCAAAGATTGTGAGGATGGTGCAGGAGCAGGCAGTGTTTTGTTCTGTTGTACATAGCATCGCTGGTCGCTGTGAGTTGGAACCAACTCAGCGGCACCTAACAACAGTAACAACAGCTTCTGTGTGCCAGGCAGGGACAGATGCTGGGGATATGGCACTAGGCTAGACCAAGGTGGCTTCTGTCCTGACGAGCTTAAGGGGTCTCACACTCCTAGCGTTCGAAGATCATGCTTTGGCTCACACAGTGCCGCTCATCCAGAAAGCTCGCCCCAGCCCACCCTTATTATTACATTCTGAACATTTCTGAATTGACCTTTCTCCTTCAATGCTGAACCCAAATGCTGCCTCATCCATGAAGCCGTTTCTGATTGCCCCATTGGAAATTATCTTTCTCGACTCTGGACTCCTATGATGCTTTATCTCAACCTTAGTTTGGCCACTTAACATCATCTTCCTTGTATTTTGATTATATATGTATAATCTCCCCTACTAGGTGTAAACTTCTTGTGATGGATGTCTTATTCATATCTGTAGTCTCCACACAACTAGTGTACAAAGTGCCATGTGCATAGTTAGCACTTAAGAAATGCTCATTCAGACTGGGCAGGGGGTACCCTGGGCGTGCAGGTGGGGAGAGCCTGAAGGAGTTATTGCTAAGGCAGCAGGGCACCTCACCACCTGGGAATGCTACCTGGGGATCAGTGGGTGGTTATAACTCAGGCCCAGAGCCTGTGAGCTAAGGAGGAGGCCATGCAGGAGGTCTGAGAGTCTGCGAGCTGAGCTGAGAGTAAGTTCACCACCTTCTACCTTGGGAATGCAGCAAGTGCAGTGGCCATGGCTACAGCAGGACACCACTGGATGTGGGTGCTCAGTGCCCTCATCACCCAGTCCTGATTCTAGGGGTCACAGAGCCTTTTCTCATGAATGATGATGCTTCCTGCAATAATCCTTTGGCCGTGGGGCCCTCTAAGAATACCCGGGAACTTGGAGCTGGGACCAAGGAGGACACTTAGGTGGATGACAGCAGCAACCGCATCATAAATGGGTCCGAGTGCGAGATTCACTCCCAGCAATGGCTGGCTGCGCTGTTGATGAGGCCCAACCAACTCTACTGCTGGGTGGTATTGGTGGCTCCAAAGTGGCTGCTCATGGCTGCGCATTGCAGGAAGCCTGTTTTCAGTAACCTGCATTGCCATTTCCTGTCACCTACCTATGAATCTGGGAAGCAGAAGCTCCAAGGGGTCAAATTCATTCCCTACCCTTACTACTTCCACCCTGGCCACTTCAACGGCCCTTATGCCTATCAAGATGAACAAAATTACCTGTGAGACTCAGAATGTCAAACCCATCAACATCTCCTCCCATTGTCCATCTTCTGGGAATACCTGCTTGGTATGTGGCTGGGGTACAACCAGCAGCCCCCAGGTCGACTTCCCGAAGGCCCTCCAGTGTTTGAACATCACTATGCTAAGTGACAACAGGTGCAGGAAGGCCTACCCAGACCAGATAGATCTCACCATGTTCTGTGCCAGGCACAAGGCAGACAGAGGCTCCTGCCAGGGTGACTCCTGGGGTCCCGTGGTTGGCAATGGCTCCCTACATGGCCTCGTGTCCTGGGGAGATTTCCTACGTGACCAGCTCAACAAACCCAGCATCTACATCAACCTCTGCCAGTTCACCATGTGGATCCGTGACACCATCCAGGCCAACTCATGAGTCATCCCAGGACCCATCATTCTGCTCCCCTCTGCACCATCAAAGGAGCCCTGGTGGTGTAATAGTTAAGCACTGTGCTGCTAACTGAAAGGTCTGTGGTTCAAACCCACCAATGGCTCCGCTGGAGAAAGATGTGACAGTCTGCTTCAGTAAAGATTTAAGGCCTTGGAAACTGTGATGGTTAACGTTGTGTGTCAGCTTGGCTGGGCTGTGATTCTCAGCGTTTATATGTGATCACCCCCATGATGGGATCTGCTGTGAGTAAGCAGTCAGTTGAGAAATTTTCCTTGGGCATGTGGCCTGCATCTGAATATAAGTAGACGTTCTGGCTTTTGCTCTCTCTGGTTCCTGCAGCTGCCTCCTGTTCATCTGACCTCCAGTTCTTGGGACTTGAGCTAGCAGCTTATCTGCTGATCTTGGGATTCGTTGATCTACAGTCTGTTTTCAGACCTGCTTTCAGACCTGCCGATCTTGGGTTTGCCAGCCCCTGCGGCTACATGCAGTAGGAGAAGCCTCTATCCTGATTCATGCACTTGGAACGTTCCAGCCTCTACAATTACATGAACCATTTCCTTGATATAAATCTCTCTGTCTGTATATATTTATACACTTTCCTGGTTTGGCTTCTCTAGAGAACCCAGCCTAAGACAGAAACCCTACAGGGCAGTTCTACTCTGTCCTACAGGGTCGTTATGAGTCGGAATTGACTTGACGGCAATGGGTTTTTGGTTTGGTCTCTACCACCACAAGTCCCCTTTCCTGCAGGGACCCCAACGCTCCCTCCAGACCTCCATTCCTTCATGAGGATGTTACTCTCTCCAACACCCCCCCCTTCCTGGAGTCAGAACCCCCCTTCTCTGACCATGCACTGACTTTATTTCGCTAGTTGGATCCTGGGGATAGTTTCCAGAATGACCAGTTTCCTCAGTGCTTCCCTCTTCAGGCCCAGCATCTATTCTTTCTCTACAACTACGACCCTAATTTGGTCCCAGCAATAAAGCATCTGAGGAACAGTGAAAAAAATTAAATGCTAATTAAGCACATGAACATATGAATGACTTGACCATAATATAATAGAGAGAAACTAAATAACAAAAAAGGAAAACAAATGTAATGTTATGGAGGCTGGAGGAAGGGAGGAGAGTGCATTTCAGTGGGAGAAAGAGCAGGAAAGATATATGAACTAAACTCCATTAGATTCTAATAATATTAACCATACACCATCTCTATACCCTCCACTTCTTCTCCTGGGTATATACCCAAGAGAAATAGGTGCGTATGTCCACAAAAAGACTTGTACAAGAATGTTCAGGGCATCTTTATTCTAACAAAACTAAAATCAGCTTAAAAATCCACAAATAAAGGACTGGATAAACAAATTGTGGTTTATCCATACATTGGAACACTACACAGCAGTAAAAAAGAACATATTATGGGTACATGTAATAAATCTCAAATATGTTGAATGAAAGAAGCTGAACACGTAAGAGTTCGTAAATCTAATAGGTGATTCCATTTATATAGCATTCAAAAACATGCAGAGCTAATCTGTGATGATAAAAACAAAAAACAGTTGCCATCAAGTTGACTCTAACTCATGGCAACCCCGCGTGTGTCAGAGTAAAACTGTGCTCCAGAGAGTTGATTTTTAGAAGTAGATGGCCAGGCTTTTCTCTTGAGGTTCCTCCAGTAGAATTTAGAATGATTACCGCTTGCGTGGGTATTGCCTTGGTAGAGGAGCAATAAGGGATCTTTCTGGGGTGCTGAAAATGTTCTATTTCTTGCTCTGGGTGGTGGTTGAATGGGTGTATATGTAGGTAAAATTAATTGAGCTGGATACGCGTTGCATTTTATTGTATGTAATTTTGCCTTAATTAAACAAAACAAATAAATCATTTGTAACCCAGAGAGACTCACAATACACGAGCTGAGTTAATTCGTCAAAGCACATCAACAAGACACCTCATTCTGTTTTAGTGTGAAGTCTCAATAAGGGCTAGGATTTCAAACAAGAGCAGCATTTTACTTGCCCAGCTCACCAAATTAAGTAACAGCTTACCTTTCCGAGGTTTCTCAGTGATAGAATCTGGACTCAAGCATTAAGCTCTCAATGCTTTTTTTTTTTTTTTTCCTTTTTTCATTTATTGTTCTTTAGATGAAGGTTTACAGAGCAAATTAGTTTCTCTTTAAACAATTAGTACACATATTGTTTTGTGACATTCGTTGCCAACCCCACAACATGTCAACACTCTCCCCCTCTCAACCTTGATTTTCCCGTTATCAGCTTTCCTGTCCCCTCCTGCCTTCTTGTCCCTGCCCCTGAGCTGGTGTGCCCATTTAGTCTCATTTCATTTTATGGACCTGTCTAATCTTTGGCTGAAGGGTGAACCTCAGGAGTGACTTGAATACTGGGTTAAAAGGGTGTCCAGGGGCCATACTCCAGTCTCTGTCGAAGCAGTAAGTCTGGTCTTTTTTTGTGAATTAGAATTTTGTTCTACGTTTTTCTCCAGCTCTGCCGGGACCCTCTATTGTGATCCCGGTCAGAGCAGTCAGTGGTGGTAGCTGGGCACCATTTAGTTGTGCTGGACTCAATCTGGTGGAGGCTGTGGTAAGAACCGTAACACAAATAGACATATGCACACCCATGTTCATTGCACCATTATTCACAATAGCAAAAAGATGGAAACAATCTAAATGCCCATCAACAAATGAATGGATAAACAAACTATGGTACATACACACACTGGAATACTATGCAGCAATAAAGGGCAATGTGAAACATCTCACAACATGGATGAATCTGGCGGGAATTACCCTGAATGTAATAAGTCAATCACCAAAGGACAAATACTATATGAGACCACTATTATAAAAACTCATGAAAAGGTTTACACGCAGAAAGAAACAATCTTTGATGGTTACTAGGGAAGGGGGGGGGAGGGAAAAACACTAGACGATAGATAAATGGTAACTTTGGTGAAGGGTGAGACAGTATGCAATTCTGGGGAAGTCAGCACAACTTGACCAAGGCAAGGTCACGGAAGCTTCATAGACACAACCAAACTCCCTGAGAGACCGAATTACTGGGCTGAGGGTCGGGGACCATGGTCTTGGGGGACATCTAGCTCAATTGGCATAACATAGCTTATACAGAAAATGTTCTACATCCTACTTTGATAAGTAGTGTCTGGGGTCTTAAAAGCTTGTGAGTGGCCATCTAAGATACTCCACTGGTCCCACCCTGTCTGAAGCAAGGGAGAATGAAGAAAACCAAAGACACAAGGGAAAGATTACTCAACATTTTTTGATAAAAATGTTAGTGTTTTATGCCCATCCTTGAGCATGACTTGAACTTTTTTTTGATGCTTCGGCACTGACATTCTGAGTCCCTCTTCTTCCCTCAGTGCCCCAGGCTCTTCTCTGTGGTGGAAGGGCTGATCCAGTTTGGATCTTCTGTATAGCTTTGACTGTGGCTTTTGTCTGCTGTAACTAAGTATCACAAAGTGGGTGGCTTTCAAGAACAGAAATGTATTACCTTGCAGTTCTAGAGGGTAGGATATTAGCCGTGTTGATTCTTTCAGAGGGCTCTGAGGGAGACTGTTTCATGCCTCCTCCCTAACTTTTGGTAGCTCTAGGCGTTTCTCGGCTTACAGTTGCGGCGTCACAGGGCATCCTTCCTCTGTTTCCCATCTCTGTGTATCTACTCTTCTCTTCTAAGGACACTACAAGTAGTCATGTAGCATTAGGACCCACCCTACTCCAGTATGACCTCATGTAAACCTAACTGACAATGTCTTCAAAGATCCTATTTCCAAACAGAGTCACATTCACAGGTACAGAGGTTAGGACTTTAATGTATCTTTTTGGGGGGACATAATTCAATCCATAACAGGCCTTGACTCAGTCTCTCCCTTGGTGTCATGGGTTGAATTATGTCCCCCAAAAAATGTGTGTAGCAACTTGGCTAGGTCATGATTCCCAGTATTGTGTGATTGTGTAATCTGATGTGATTTCCTTTTGTGTTGTAAACTCTATCACTATGATGAGGTTATATGTGATCTCCTTATGTGTTGTAAATTCTATCACTGTGATGAGGTTTACAAAATTAGATAGTGTCTTAATCCAATCTCATTTGAGATATAAAAGAGAGAAGTGAGCAGAGACACATGGGAACCTCACACCACCAAGAAAGCAGTGCCGGGAGCAGAGCGCATCCTTTGGACCTGAGGTTCCTGCGCTGAGATGCTCCCAGGCTGAGGGAAGACTGATGCATCACAAGGACCTTTCTCCAGAGCCAACAGAGAGAGAAAGCCTTCTCCTGGAGCTGATGCCCTGATTTTGGACTTGTAACCTACGGGACTGTGAGAGAATAAATTTCTCCTTGTTAAAACCATCCACTCGTGGTATTTCTGTTAGAGCAGCACTAGATGACTAAGACACTTGGGTAGAAGGACAGAGTGGACTGTGTGTTCTCTAGACAGAGAAGAGATATAGCCTTGGGTTAGCACCTCTTTTTTGGCCTGGGAAACCCATTACAAGGGATGGGTGGGTCAGAGGAGATGAACTCGGGGGTGAGGGAGATCCAAGGCCATAGATAGGAGCATACATCTGACTCCTGAATCAAGGCAGGCCACTCTTCTTCCTGCCCAAGCCAGCTGGGTGAAAGCCACCAGCAGGCACTTTCCTGGCACACATCACCCCACAAGCCAGCCAGAGATCAGCACTGATGTCAGTGGGGAATCCTAGGCAATTGGCACTCATGTTCAGGACCCAGCCTGCAGAAAGGGACATGGCAGCCTGGCTTTGACTTTCTATGACACCCAGGTGAGAAAAACACTGCCCAAAAGCATGTCTAACTGGTTTATGTATGGAAGCCTCTGCCCTAGAGAACTTGGCTGAGATCCCACAAGACACTATGTAGCAACTAGTGCTTATACCTGTCTGTCCCAGATCCAAGACCCACGGGAATGTTCAGCATATTTCCTTAAAATTGTGGGAGAGAAGTGTAATGTTATATGCTCCAAAGTCACCCTGTACCTGGGTTCCAGTCCTGGCTTCTTCACTTATGAGCTGTGAGGTCTTGGATAATGTATGAAAGGTACCCAGGACCCAGTATGTTCAGTATCATTATCATTTTACTTGCCAAACTTACCTGATTAAGTAACAGCTTACCTTTCTGAAGTTTCTGGAATGATAGAGTCTGAATTCAAGCATTAAGCTCTCAACATTTTTTGATAAAAATGTTAATGTTTTATGCACATCCTTGACCATGTTTTAGCTTTGTTGGAGGGAGGAGTAGGTCAACACATGATAGGTTGTGGATTTGTGTTGCCTACAAGGTGCAAAGTCCCTGAGTGGCACAAATAGCTAAGCACTCAGTTAGAGGCTTAAATCTACCCAGAGGCACCTTGGAAGAAAAACCTGGCCATCTACTTCTGAAAGATCACAGCCATGAAAACCCTATGGAGCACAGTTCTACTCTGAAAAACATGGGGTCTCCATGAGTCAGAATTGACTCAATGGCAACTGGTTTAGCTTTTTTTTTTTTTCTTAACGACGTGTGAAACCAGCAAAGACTGTTAGAAAAGTACACAATGGGAAGGTGGCAGAGAGCTGTTTCTGGGCTGCCTGAGTACCTGGGAGGCAGGGCACAGAGAATCCTGTCCTCAGCTGTCAGAAGCAGCTCCTGCCCAGGTCATTTGCTATAGCAGGGGACTCACCTGCACAATCTGGACTACAGAGTCATTGGAGAGGACCCTGTTCAGCCACTGGGCAAGAGAAACACTTGCACTTTCTTCTAAGATAGAACCTAAGGGGGCTGTGCTTCACGTGAGTCCTCTGGCCCTCCCTGGGCGCCCAGCACTGGGATGTTGCTCATAGCACCAGAGATGAAGCACTGAGCAAGAATTTGGGACCAGACCAGCTGGGCATGTGCACTGGCTTTGTCACCTACTAGTGGGTGATCTTGAGCAAATCAATTAAACTCTATAAAACCCAAGTTGCTGAACTATAAACAAAGCCATCAGAAACTCTCCATCTCAGGGTTACTGAGGGGGTCACGGCAAACAACACATGGAAGTACTTTGTAAATGATGAAACTCTACACAAATGACAAGGATTATTATTACTAAATGGTGCCATGGCCAGGAGTTCTAAATTTTGGTATCAGCCCTGCCCTTAACTAGGGTAAGCCCCTATCCCTCTTTCCATTCATTGGGTTCTCCATTTGAATAGCTGGGCTAGAAGGGCTTTCGTGTTTGATCAGAAGTCGGACAGTCAGTGATAGTGGGAGGAAAACAGGCCAAGGGGAATGGACGGCAGCAACCAGTGTTGACTGATCAAAGGAAGTGACCTCACGTGGGCTGGCCACAGGCTCGGCATTAAGTCAAGCTTCTGGCAGTCCTGGGTCTAAGCGGGGAGGCCCCAGCTGGTGGCCTCAGTTTCCTGAGCAGCTCCAGGACTAAGCCTACTCCCTGAGCAGCAGGCCAAAGCTGGGGCAGGGCCTATGGCCCCACTGCCTGGAAGGGCTGCTCTGAGCAGGAGTGGTGTCTGCAGGCCAGGCAGACATTACATCATCTGTGCATCTGGAAACCACAGACCCAGCCTCCCAGGTCCCCAGCGGCCCTCAAGCTCCCTGGGTTCTGCTTCCCCGCCCCGCCCCGCCCCCCTCCCCAATCGTTCACATTCCAGGCTCCCAAGGAAGTGAGCTGAGCCCTCCTGGGCTTCTGTCCAAGCAGCTAGTTCTAAGTTTCCCCACCCCCTCATCCCTTGGGAGTAAACAATATAACCTTAAATAAGAGCCGCTGCCTCAGCCTTGAGGAAAATACGGGACCAAGTTGAGTGCCATGCTTATTGTTTATTTCTTTATGCCCACACTTTGTTCCAAGATACAACCTTAGGGGCTGTATTTAATGTAATTCTCCTGGCCCCTCCCTGGGCTTCCAGGCACTGTGGATGTTGCTCACATTCACAGGACCCTGTGGTGTGGTGGATAGATTTCCAGCCAGAGGGGGCTTGATCCCAGATCTTCCTCTTATTAACTGGCAAGTCTCTCAGTCTCTCTGAACCTTAGTTTTCTCATCTATAAAATGAGGTCAATAATATCAATGTCACAGGATTTCTGTGAGGATGATATGTATGTCCCAGTGCATACCAGGTACTTAACATAAATGATCTTCCCATTCTCTCCTCAGCCTTCCATTAGATCATGTTTCTCAGACTTGAGCACACATCAGAATCCCCTGGATGGTTGTTAAAGCACAGATTGCTGGGCGCCATTACCTCAGTGTCCAGTTCAGCAGGTCTGGAGCAGGTCTTGAGATTGTCACTTCAAACAAGCTCCGAGGGCTGCTGCTGCTGGTCCAGGGGCCACCCCTCAAGAACACTGTGCTAGAGTAAGTATGCACAGCTCTCACTGCCCTGGTGTGAAGGAGGTGTAAGGGCTGTCCCATGTGCCCTATTCTCCCAGCACTGGCACACAGTGAGCTCTGGGGCAGACTTAAACAAATGTGTGGGGCTTCAAGTATTTTAATAGCATAAAATTCACCCTTTTTAAAAAAAAAAATATTGTGTTTTTGATAAAGGTTTACACTGCAGTTTGGGTTCCCATTCAACAATTTCTACACAGATTGTTCAGTGACATTGGTTACATTCTTCATAATGTGTGAACATTCTTATTTCCATTCTGGTTGTTCTGTTTCCATTCATCTTGTTTTCCTGCTCCCTTACATTCTCATCTTTGTTTTAAAGTAATCGTTGACAGTTTGGTCTCATGTAGGCGATTTTTAAAGGAGCATAGTACTTCTGGGTGATATTCATTATTTTGTGAGCCAATCTGTTATTTAGCCATGAGATAACCTGAAGGATTTAGTTTGGGTTCAAGGTTTGAAGAGTATCTCAGGGCAATAGTCAACTGGGAGTCCTCCAGCCTCAACCAGTCCAGCAGGTCTGGTTTTTGTTTTTTTGTTTTGTTTTCTAGGAATTTGAGGTTCTGTTCCACATATTTCTCCCCAAGTTTACCCACTTTAATTATACAGTTTGGTGAGTTTTAATACATTTACAGAGTTATGCAACCATTACCACAATGCAGTTTTAGAACATTTCCATCATCCCGAAAAGTTCCCTCGGGTCTATTTGCAGTCAATCCCAATGGCTACTCGGAGCTCCAGACAGCCACTGATACACTTTCTGTCTCTATTATTTTGCCTTTTCTATAAATTTCACATACATGGAATCATACAATACGTGATATTTTGTGTCTGGCTTCTTTCACTCAGTATATGGTTTTGAGGTTCATCCATGTATGTACAGTAGTTCATTCTTTTTTACTACTCACTAGTATTCCATTAAGGAGCACTGGTGGTGCAGCAGTTAAGCACTTGAGCAGTTGCTAATTGAAAGGTTGGAGATTTGAACCCACCTAGCAGCTCCTTGGGAGAAAGACCTGGCCGCCTGTTCCTATAAAGATTCCTGCCTAGAAAACCCTATCGGACAGTTCTGCCCTGTCACAAGGGGTCTCTATGAGTTGAAATCAACTCCATGGTACCTAACAACAACAATATTCCATTGCGTGGGTGTACCACAGTTTGTTTATCCATTTGACAGAGATGGACATTTGAATTGTTTCCAGTTTTTGATACTATGAATACTGCTGCCATCAACATTTGCATGTAAGCTTTTATGTGGACACATATTTTCAAAGCTATTTTTAAGGGTGTGGTCTACCAACCTTCCCCTCCCCACTCTCCCAAGTGTCTGTGGCCAATGCTGTTAAAGGTGAGACAAGAGGTTGATTCCCAAGGGCTTATGGGAGGCTCTAGCCTCTCCTACCAACAGCTTAACAGCAGGAGGGTGGGGAACTAGACAGCTGAGATCAAACCCAGGTTCCTCCCCAGGGCCCTGCCTCACCTCATCCACTTGTCAGCCCCCACCACCTCATCCACCCGACTCACGCCTTGATTTAAAGCTGGTGATTAAAGGATTTTACCTTTCAGTTACAATAAACTTCTCATAGCAGCCATTGGGAAAGAGAAGGAAAACAGGATTGACCCAGATCTCTTGAAAATCCTGGGGCTTCTCACCCCTGAGCATCACTAGGCCTGGGATGTCCCCATGGTGGAGGCACTGTCTGATCCAAAGCAAGTATGTGCATAGTTGGGCAAAAGCACACTCAGGACCCAAACACAGGCTTCTGCAACCACGCCCCCCAATTCTTTGCTGCCGCCCCTGACTTGGCAGATATGACGTCTAAAACACCCAGACCTGTCCCAATATCTCAGGTACCTCCTTCCTGCTGTATGGGAAAGTATTTTTCCTGATCCACTTCTGAACCCTTCCACCTGCCACACAACAGGACCACCAAAGCAGCATCCTATATACAAACACTGTCTCCTCAAGAACCCCAGAGAAATCCGATTAAGCAAAGGCTTTGCAGCAAGCCAGAGTCCAATTCCTTACTTCAGCTCCAGAAAACTTCTTCCATGTCCAGGCAGTTTCAGGGTACAAATCTTGAGCCACGTCATTCAGCAGAGGAGGTTCTGGCCTGATAGTCCAAAGATGTGCATTTGGGTTTCTGTGTTGACCTGCAGCAGCAGTGACCTCAGGTTCTTTGTCTGTGACTGAGGGTCATGCTTTCCATCCTGCCTGCCTCCTTGCTCAGCTAAGCTGAGGGGAAGAGATTGCTGGTGTATACCTTCTATATAAATGCTTAGTGGCCTAGTGCTACATAGGGTGCTCAGAGCAGAGGGACACAGAGAATGGGAAGCATTGCACTCCTGGCACAAGTGAGGGTGACAACAATGACCCTTTCAGGGAAACAGCCTTTCAGGAACTGCCTCTCTTGACTTTCTCCCCAGATTTCCCAAGTCAAACAGTGCTTCTGTGCCAGGAGTTAAAGAGGTGCATCAAAGCAGTGGATTAAAGTTGTGTTGTCATGTAGTAATGAGAGGTTCATTGACTTAGGCCAAAGTTGTTGGGAAATGCCTATGCATATAGTACAGAAAGGATTATAGGAAACGGACAAGAACAAAGGCCTGGATTGTGAATCCCAGCCCTGCCACTTACTAGCTGTGTGACCTTGGGCAAATCACTTAACATCTCTGGGCTTCACTTTCCTCATCTATAAAACAGGAACAATAATCTCATAAAGTTACTGGGAAACTTAAATGAGACAATGCATGTGAAGCTGTTAGCTCGTTAGCTGATGGTAAGTGTGCCAAAAGTGGTAGTGTTCTTGTTCATGTTTCATATTTAATAAAGATTTCCCGAGTGCCTACTATCCATTTGTTCATCATTGGTTTGTTCATTCATTTGTTCATTCATTCAACAGAAACTTTCCAAGTGCTAACTGTATGCCAGAATCTATGAAATGTACCAGAAAAAAAGATTATTGCATTTTCAAAAGCTCTTTTATATGCATTGCCTTGTTTACCTCTCCACATCCTTCAAGGCAGGGATATGAAAAACAGAGGTGCCACAAGGATATGATTCATTCACTCAAGGTACCAATTAAAAAGACTGGGACTCAAACTCAGGTCTTCGACATTAAATCCAGTTTATTTTACAGGACATTTCATTGCTAGAAGGTGGGGTAATTAATAAATGAGTAAGACGGGGCTCTGCCCTGCCAGTCTCCACAACCGATGCTCCCAGAACACTGGGCACCTCCCCTCACTGTAGCCTTTTTCTTAGTGCAGTATGAGAGTCACTTGTTTTCATGGCTGCCTCCTCTCCTCATGGGATCCTGGGAGGCTGGGGCAGTTCTGATTCATCTCCATTATTCCGGGAGCCTACCCAGAACAAGGTATGGCACATGAACAGTGCCTGTGTCCAGCTAGGTTCCTATTCTAATAAAGGAGTAGGGTCCCTATCACAAGCAGTGCCCCATCTGCAAAGAGGCTGGGAAAGAGAAGATCTGGCTTCTACCTGGGGCAAATGGGACTCAGAGTGGGGGAGTGCCTAGCATAGGGAGGCCAAAGAGAACGCCAGAAGTGCTGTGTACTGGCCTGAATGTGGGTGAGAAGACTCAGACACATTTATCCCTAACGGAAGGCAGGAGGAAGAAATCCTTCCAGTGGAGCTCAATGCCCTTGTTGGGGCTCAGAGCCAGGATCCAAGACTTCTGATGGGCAAAGGTGTCCAGATGGCTTCCTGGCTAAGGAGGCCTTTCAGCTGACCCTGGCCAGATGTCCTTGCCCTGCACAGGCACAGAGACACGTGGCCTCCTGGTCTGGCCCTGTCCAGCTGCAATTGCAGGACTCACTGAGGTCTGGCCTCACCCAGGCATGGTGGGAGCCTCCATAATCAGAGGCAGGACTTGGTTTCTGCCTGGGTAGCAGCTTTGGGAGGAGTCTTCAAGCCAGATGTTGAGCCTTCCAACCGACAGGGCCCAACCAAGCTAGGATTCTGGTAGGGGGGCAATTCCATTCTCCACGCTCTGATACCCTAGAAAGTGCACAACCCCTATACCAACCTCAGTTTCTCTGAGGCAAATGCTATTGAGAATAGGGAGAGCCAGGTTCATGAAAAAAGTAAGAGAAATGACCAATAATATAAAGCATAAGATAATCAGAGGACAAGCAGAGGAAGGGCTGATGAATGCTGCCCGGGATCTGAGAAAGCTTCGGAGGAGGAGGACTGAACCAGGCATTGGTGGGAGTTGGCCACGCAAAGAAGGGGAAGGAAAGGTGTTTCTCAATTCAGGGGCACAGAGTTGTGTACAGACAAACTGTTGAGAAAAATGAAACGCGTGGCCAGACCTGGAGGATGAATAAGGCGGCAGGGAGGAAAGGCAGGCAGGGTAAAAAGGAAGCTGAGACCTTGCTGTGACCTTCAGACAGAAACTGAACTGCTGGGGAGTTTGAGAAGTTCTGCGTTTGAAAGAGACATCAGCATTTGTGCTGAGAAATAAAGCTGTGTATGGAGTGGTGACTTTGTGTCCATGGTTTTACAAGCATTTTCTCTGCATCACACAATGTGTGCATTTTACAGATGGGGAAGCAGAGCTGGGTTCTTTCTACAGGACTAGCCCCAAGTGAATAAGCCCTGGTGGCTCAGTCATTAAGTGCTCGACTGCTAACTGAAAGATTGGCGGTTTGAACAACCCTCCAGCTTCTCCGCAGGAGAGAAGACCTGGTGATCTGCTCCCATAAAGATTTCAGCCTAGGAAACCCTATGGGGCAGTTCTCCTCTGTCCTATAGGCTTGCTATGAGTCAGAATTGACTGGACAGCACCCAAAAACAATAACAGCACCAAATGAACAGAAGAAAGGGACCTGGTCGCAGCAATACTAGCTCCCTGAGGGCGAGGACACCCTTATACAGGAAGAAGCAAGTTAGAATTTATTAAAGTTTTCTCTTCTGATCTTAAGATCCAAAACCTGGGTCCCCACTCTGG
Organism: Dugong dugon; assembly: GCA_030035585.1. Classification (NCBI taxonomy): domain Eukaryota; kingdom Metazoa; phylum Chordata; class Mammalia; order Sirenia; family Dugongidae; genus Dugong; species Dugong dugon. The sequence continues at coordinate 19,275,149 of CM057481.1, read as the reverse complement.
GCCATCACAGCACCAGCCAAGGTCACAAAACCCAACACCTTATAAAAACCACCTGTTAAGGAACCTGCCTGAGTCTGCCTAGACTGAGGCTCTTCAGCAGTAAGGCCCTCATGCCTGGTAGCTGCTCAGTAAATAGCTGTTTGGATGGAGTTTTCTGTAACTCGTTCAGCTGTTTCTTGGCTTTGACCAACAACTTCAACAACTTCAGTCTGTCTCTGGTTCACCAAGGGCATGCAGAAAAGGAAGGGGCTCTGCCCACTTCCGTGGTGATGCTCAGGGCAAGAGTCCTCCTCAGAGCACTCCCAAGTCTGGTGACTTCCTGGAGGAAGAGAGGCCTAGATGACTGGAACTAGGGAGGGAGGGAGAAGGACAGGGGAGTGGGAGGTGGACTCAGGAGTGCAGACAGGGTCTGGTGGGGCCACCTGGGGATGACACTCAGAGGAAAGAACATCAGCTCCTGCCTCTGCCTCTAACCTCTCAGCGCCTTGTTTCCTCATCTGTGAAATGTGGATTCTCATACCTGCCTCAGCAGGCTTCTCTGCTCAGGTGGTGGGTGGCAAGAGAGGGTGGAGGGAGGAAAGCCCAAGGGAGGAACCAGGTTTGCCTGAGCCCCGGGTATGGGCTGGATCCTCTGCTGGGCGGTCACTCCATGCCTCTTCTCCTTATGTGTCAACCTCAGCTGGTTGTCTGTGAGTCACAGTCCCTCCATGGTTGTTTACGCATCTACAAATGGGCTCAATAATGGTATCTACTTCACAGGGTTTTGTGAGGGCCTGGTGTGAGATGATTTTTGTTGCTATCTTGATTTTTTTCTATTGTTTTTATAGTTATGTGGAGGATAAGAAGTGAATCAGACATTGAACCTACCGTACCCTATGTGCTGGACCTATAATAATAATACCTGTGATTTTTGAGTATTTACTGGAATTGTTCTAAGTACCTTATATGTACTGAGTCATTTAATTCTCAAACTACCCTGCTATTATCTGCACTTTGCAGGTAATAAATCTGAGGTTTCCAGAGGATTTCCTTTCACTCATCCATCCATTCCCTCATCCACTCAGTCATTCACCAAATACTGTGCCCACAAGGCACTCAGTAGCTGAGCTTTGGGCTTAAGTGGCCCATGATGGGTCAGCCCACACTTGTCAGCCCACCTGGCCCTCCTGAGCCAGTGGGATGCTTGGGCAGGACTTATAGCTCCCAGACTGACACCACACCCTGTTTCAGCCCCACCTGACTATATTCTCCTGCTGAGTAGTTCAGCAGCTGCCAAGGCATGTCATTCTTCCATCTGCACACCCAGCTGTTTGGGTGCCGGCACATGCTATGAAGATGAGGAGCCCTGGCTTCTACCAGCCCACCTGCTCTCACCCTCAAGGTGTAGGAAAGGTGTGGGTTGGAGGTAGGGGAGAGACAGGGTGTCTCCCAAGCTCAGAATTGCTGAGGCTGGACTGCAGCTGAATCATGGCATTAACTCATCTAGAACTGGTGCTCAGGAGAGCAAAATGTCTGTGCATGTCCAGCTGGATCCAGGGAGACAAGGAGTCCAGGGAACATGAGTAGCCAGGAGGTGTCCTCTGCTCATGCACAAGGACAATTTGTCCTAGTCTTCAAAACTTAGGTTAAGTGACCTCAATCTCTCCCCTGAGCTATCAGTTCAGGATCCATTATGAGCCTGGGAAAGGAGAAGACAGGCGAGAGAAAGTAGGGCTTCATGCCATAAATTACAGAAGTAAGTCTCATGGGAATTCAGCAATTTTGGATGTACCCAGAGACAGCTCTGTGCTCCAGAAGTTGAAGTCCACGCTCTGGAATTGAAGGCTTGAGAGGGATGGCCTGTCCCAGTCTTTGGCGAGTCCACAGTGACACCAGGCCTCTGCTCTTCCCACAGTCCTATGCTGTTTTGTGTTGGAGGAAGGTAATGACCTATGTGAAAAATGCTTTTTAACAGAAAAAGAAGAAAAAATAAGTAAAGAATGCTATTAAGGACCCTGGAAATAATTTCCCACCCATTCTGGAGACCCTCTGCTCCTTGGTTGGGTGGGCCGGGGGTCCTGCAGAAAGAAGACAGTGGGTCAGGCCCAGGGGATTTCTCTCTTCCAGCCCCACTCTGGTGGGTCTCTCCCCTTCCTGCTTCTTGGGGCTCAGAAGTCAGGGGCTCAGACCCCAGGGTGCTTTCTCAACCCTGGTGTTCCTGAAACTGTACCTACCATCCAGCCTCCCTGTGCCACCCATCTTCCTGTAGCCAGAGACTGGGCTTGACAGTGAGGCAGATGGACCAGGGGCAGAGGTGAGAGGGCTTTGGAGGCTGGGCTCTCATTTTCATGTTTGAGTGGCAGCAGGAGTTACTAGGCTGAAGCCTAGCAAGTCCAACACAGAGCTTTATTCCAGTCCCTAATTCCAAAACTCGCCACCCATGGCTCCCTGAAACACCCTCTTCCAACTATCCACCAGTTAGCCTACACTACGTGAGGCAGGCTCAGGAATGTTCTTGTTAAAAAAGTGATTTGAAAGTGGGAGGAGAAAGTCAGGAAAGGGTCTTACATTTGGAATATGAAGCCCAAATGTCCACTCCATCTCTGCTGTTAGCTGAGAAAATGGTAGCTACTCATCCACCTCAATGAGTTTGGATGCTCTCATCCATAACCACCACCACCACCAGCAGCTGCTGTGGAGCAGATTCCGACTCATGGCAACCCATGTGTGTCAGAGTAGAACTGTGCTCCATAGGGTTTTCAGTGGCTGATTTTTCAGAAGTGGATCACCAGGCCTTTCTTCCAAGGAGCCTCTGGGTAAACTCCAACCTCCAACCTTTTGGTTAGTAGCTAAGCGCATTAACTGTTTGCACCACTCAGGGACTGCCTTATCCACAAAATGGGGGTAAACCCCATCCTGTGAGAATGGCCACATAGAAAAGAAACCAGCAACTCCAAAGTCTGTCTTTGGGAACCAAGTTCCATGAGATGGTTCCTGGAAAAGGGGCTCCGTGGGCAAATAGGTTTGAAACATGTTGTATCCTCTCCTGCAAATCATAATGCACACACACTGGCAGGTCAAGGGCTCTGAGAAGCCCTGAAATAAAGAAACCAAATGAAAATTGTTTAACTCAGGGTTTCTCAAACATATTTGACCCAGGAATCCTTTTTTTAAAAGAAACATTCTGCAGGGCTGGTGTTCCAAGGAATGGTGGTCGTGGTGCTTGGAAAATGGCATATAGTCCACTTTTGTGTAAGTTAGCCCACCTAAGGAGAAAAATGAAAGCAGCTTGGAAATTAGATGGGCCTTAAACATGCTGTGGGTGAATGCATATATTGACGCTGCTTTGCTAAAGGGCAATTTGACTACAACTATTAAAATGTTAAAGGCTCATGCCTTTTGATCTGGCAGTTTCACTTTTAGTGTATCCCTTGCACATGATATATGTACAAGGATGTTCACTGAAGTATTGTCTATAAACGTTAAAAATAAAAACCAGAAAACAATTTAGATCTAAGATCTAATCACCCGTGCTCTGATTAAAATAAAATTCAGAGATTTATTGAAATTAAAGAGACAGCTTGAGCTGGAGATAGACTGAATCCATGTGGTGGAACCCACTAATCCAATATGGTGACTCAGCAGTGATGTTTTATAAGGGGGGGACAAAGAACATGAAGCTTATTGCTTGATTGGTATTTATAAACTTAGATCATCAAAAGACATTCTTGATTGGTAGTAGATCATTATAAGACAGGACCTCTTGTGGCGGGAACTCACAAGGCAGAACTTCCTGTGGCAGGAACTCACAAAGCAGGACTTTCTGTAAGAGAGGTTCATAAGGTGATTGACTTAAGAGGATATACATGTCTTTCTTAGATTGGTTACAGTGTGACAATTACACGAGTATGTGACAGGGAAGGGGTCGCAGGTCATTTTGTCATCATTACTGAATATTCCTCTCTTAGAAACAGCATGGAAGATGGCTGTTGCTAGGGTGAAAATGGAACTAGTGACCAAGGAATTGTACCCAAACCTCAAGCTAGCCATTTCAGAACTTATTACACACCTCAATTTTTAAAAATTCCCTTACACATTTCCTCCTTTTGATCAAGAATTTTGAGAGAAATTCTTTGATCAGTTCACTGACTACTATTCTGAAAGAAGGCTTTCTTCTGCCTGGACTTTGAGCATATGTTTATTCTGGATAACTGATTATTTAATAAGCCTTTAAGACCTCGGATGCTATGCATGTGGAAAGATTGTTATTATTGTTAGGTGTCATTGAGTCAGTTCTGACTCATAGTGACTTCATGCACAACAGAACAAAACTCTGCCTGGCCCTGCACTATGCTCCCTGCTAAGGAGCATTCTGACTGCACTTCTATCAGGACACATTTGTTCATTCTTTTTGGCAGTCCACGGCACATTCAGTATTCTTTGCCAACATGACAACACAAAGGCATCAATTCTTCAGTCTTCCCCATTCATCGTCCAACTGTCACATGCATATGAGGCAGTTGAAAATATCATGATCTAGGTCAAGTGTACCTTAGTCCTCAACATGACATCCTTACTTTTTAAAATTTCAAAAAGTTTTTTTGCAGCAGGTTTATCCAAATGCAACACATGGTTTGATTTCTTGATTGCTATTCCCAGGGTGTTGACTGTGGATTCAAGAAAAAGGAGACCACCCTAAGGGACCAAATTACTGGGCTGAGGGCTGGGGACTATGGTCTCAGGGGACATCTAGATCAATTGGCATAACATAGTTTATAAAGAAAATGTTTTACATCCTACTTTCGTGAGTAGTGCCTGGGGTCTTAGAAACTTGTAAGTGGCCATCTAAGATACTTCACTGGTCTCACCCTGTCTGGAGCAAGGGAGAATGAAGAAAACCAGGCACAAGGGAAAGATTAGTCCAAAGGACTAAAGGACCACAACTACCACAGCCTCTATCACACTGAGTCCAGCACAACTAGATGGTGCCCGGCTACCACCACTGACTGCTCTGACAGGGATCACAATAGAGGGTCCCAGACAAAGCTGGAGAAAAATGTAGAACAAAATTCTAACTCCAAAAAAAGACCAGACTTACTGCTCTGACAGAGACTGGAGAAACCCCGAGAGTATGGCCCCCAGACACCCTTTTAACTCAGTACTGAAGTCACTCCTGAGGTTCACACTTCAGCCAAAGATTAGACAGGTCCATAAAATAAAATGAGACTAAGTCGGCACACCAAGCCAGGGGCAAGGATGAGAAGACAGGAGGGGACAGAAAAGCTGGCAATGGGGAACCCAAGGTCTAAAAGGGGAGAGTGTTGATACATCGTGACGTTGGCAGCCAATGTCACAAAACAATATGTGAATTAATTGTTTAACGAGAAACTTGTTTGCTCTGTAAACCTTAATCTGAAGCACAATAAAAAAAAGAAAAAGGAGACCAAACTATGAATAAACCAAAACAAAAAAACCCCGTTGCCATCGAGTTGATTCTGAGTCATAGCGAACCTGTAAGACACTGCTTCATAGTGTTTCCAAGGAGCAGCTGGTGGATTCAAATTGCCAGTCTTTTGGTTAGCAGCCAAGTTCTTCACCACTGCACCACGGGGGTTCCAAACTATGAATAGCAGCTATAAATAGTCATGGAATATTGTGAAAAGGTATCTGGACACTATTTGACATCTTCACTGTGCCATAGCTTTAGTCTCTTGTTTCTGTGATTTTACTATTTGAGGGTTAGTACAGAGCACATTAGAGGAATAACCTGACATCTGATGGCTTATTCCAGGAGTGAGCTCGAGTCCATCTGAATATAAGTACTGTCAGTGTACGTTATTCTTCTCACAGGCATTAAATGGGTCTTTCGGGTAGCAGCATTTGTCAAAAGTTTCATACAACATTTGATAGTCCCTACAATTATTACAATGAAAATGAGTATTATTAATTTGGTTGACCATGTAGACTTAATTTACGACCCAATGCCTGAGGGCCAGCTGAAAATATCTAGAAAAGGGGAGTCTGAGGGTGGAGTTATATGGAGCCAAGTAGCCTCCTGGTGAATTAGTTTAATATCTTGTTCTACCTCTCCGGAGGTGTTAATCCAGGTGCATCAAGAGGTGTTAGCTACAGCACAGACCCCCTCCCTGATGGGCTAATAGCAAATCTAGGACAACTCAATTATCTAAAACCAATGTTCTCTTGAGCAGTCATAGCATCAGGAATATCATCTGCTATTCTGTGGTTCTGGAAATGTTACAGATGGTGTGTTCTATATCTTCTACTCCATACCAAGGGAAGAATATCCTCAAAAAATTTTAACCTAGACCAGGGAACTCCTTTAAGGGGTTCCCTCCATCTCTCCTTTGCTCATCTCTTGACAACTTGTTTCTCCTCCTTTCTAATAGTTTCAGGTGGTCAGTCCAATGTAAACTCTCATTGTAAGAATGGGTGTCTAAAAGGATTTCCATATGGCCTAAGATACATTGGCCTGTCATATTCCCACCATCCAAATAGAATAAAGCCCAGGTATAGGACTCATTATTTAGAATTGAATTGGCAAAAGTGGGGTATCTTGATCTTCCACATAAAAATACATATCCATATAGGGTACATATTATGCTAGTCCTGGAATCTTTACCTGGGAGATGGATGGTTTGATTGGTCTGTTCAAGCCAATTCTCTGTCAAGGAGTTGTTGAAAATAGACAGTCGTCCTAACCTTAGCCACTTCCAAATTTGGACACAAAAAGACTTTTTTCCTTGTAGACATGCTATTAATTTTCCTGAAAAAGCCACATTTCCAATATCTGGGAAGGGCATGATATGAAGTTAAGGGCTTGTTTTTATAATCTGAAGAGGAGATTCAGGGTATTTTGGAACACTCTTTAAATCTAATCCAAGTCAGATTGAAACATAGAAACTTGGGTTCAGTCGGTATCTCAGGAGGACCTCATATTCTCACACATATGGCTTGCCTAGAGGTGATGTTAAAATTGATGGTAGCAGGGGGAATAAATCTATAATTCAGTATAGGAATAGCTAATGGATCTGAATTCTCATGTATAGTTTTAGGTAAAAGATAACAGATCCAGCATTCAATCAGATTTGTGGATTGTGCAGCTGCCTGAGTGAGTTTAACAAGGGCATTCTCACACCAAGAATTAATGGGAGCTGTGATGAACAGCAGTGTGGGTAGAAAGTTTAAGAAGAGCTTCATAGTGGAGAAACACAGCCCAAAAGAAATAAACAAGGGCTACTAGCATACAAATAATAATGATGACAAAATAAACTTCAGCAGTGAAAGGCATAAATGAGGATAAAAAAGCTACTAACCAATAAAGGACAAACATAATCAGAACGCTAATGATAAAAAGATACAATGTTACTCCATATTCACGTGTCTTACTAAATTAATCTGTTACTGGCATTAACAGCAAGGGGTTAATAGAATATAAATGATGGTAACAATTATAAAAATGAAATCAGAATTTAAAACAGAAGAGCTAATATGGATTCCAATCCCAGACAAGTCATAAGAATAACTATTCTTTAAAAGTGGTGTTTATAAAAAGAGGCCTGGGTTTTCAAGAGAAGGACAAGATATTAAAACAAGGAGTAATACCCCATAGTTGGAATCCAATGACAATAAAAGGATTAGGGTAATTAGAAAACAAATTCCTAGTACCTCTACAGCTAAATTTTTTCAATCCTAAAAGTTTGATTTTATAAAACAAAAAGCTATTTCAAAAGTAATGGCAAGTTATAAATTCAAACTAAGCGAAAATGACCATAATAGTCAGAAGGTGGCATAACAGACAAATTAGATCATTAAAACCATCAAAATACCCACAACTAAAAATTACGATCCTGGTGTCTAAGAAAAATTAAAAAAGAGTTAAAGCCCTCATTTAAACAACTTACTTCAAAGGTTACAATTGACACTATATAATCACTAAAACTACCAGGATATAATTCCACAATCATGCATAACAGCTAACAATACTAAGATACCAAAAATGATAAAGAAAAAGGCAAACAGTCCAACTTCACTGCAGGCTGCATAGGCAGTTTCAGATCAGGTCTGGAGATCTTAGAAAAGCAGTCTACCCACCTGTCATCTGTTTCTCTTCTTGGTGACATTTGAATTTTAATTTCAATTCTTCATGAGGCTTAACAGTCCATTTGGGAGTCAAGGCTTTCTTTAGTTGGGATAAATGAATCCAAGCCTTAACTTTCTGTAATTTAATGGCACAAGGATTAGTGAGAAGGACTAAATAAAGTCCTTTCTATCAAGGTTCAAGAGAATCTTTTAACTGATGTATTTTCCAGTAGACATGATCTCCAGGTTGAACATTAAGTAATTTAGATATTTCTTGCTTTTGAATATAAAAATCTTCTTTAATTTGTGTAAAGTATTCTTTAGAATATTGGATCAAAGATTTACAATATTGAAACAGATCAGATTGAACTAAACTTGAATCAGGGCATTTCACCCAATAGGGGAGGGCCATTGGCTGTCCAGTGATAATTTCATGAGGAGTAAGGGCCAAATGGAGTAGTTCTTAAATTTAAAAGGACCAGAAGCAGTACCTCAGTCCAAGGCAATTAGAAAGATTTGGAAAGTTTGGCTAGTTGAGTTTTTATTATACCATTAGCTCTTCCAGCTAGACCAGAGGATTGAGGGTGATAAGAACAATGAAGTCTTTGAAAAATGGGGATGATTTTCCATATTTTCTTAATTATTTGCCCAGTAAAATGGGTGCCTTGGCCACTACAAAGGACCCCTGGGGCTCCCCAAGTAGGGATAATGTTCTCAAGAAGTTTCTAAGCCACAAATGTAGTGGTAGCTTGACGACTAGGGAAAATTTCTACCCAGTGAGAAAATCTACAAATCATTACTAATACAAACTTGTAACCACTTGAGGGGAGAAATTGGTTAAAATCAATCTGCCATTCAAGCATTGGTCCTGATGGCAGGGGAAATCGCCCAGATTTATAACGTTTACCTGAATTAAATTGAGAGCAAATTGAACATTGGGAAGCCATTTGCTCGGTGGCTTTATAAAAATGTCACCACCAATATTTCTTTAAAATTTCTATCAACTTACCTCATCCCAAATGGGTATTCATGTGCAATGCCTCCAGTACAGGGGCTTGCAGGGATTTGGGGAGAACTAAGTTCTTATTGGGTCCCATCCATATCCCAGAGGTGGGGCATTGGGAGCAACTATGTGTTTTCCATTTCTCAATCTCATCATGTGGGATGAGATTTTTGATGTTCAAGTAAATCCCTTAAGGCTATTCCTCTCAGCCTAGAAGGATTCTCTATAAGCATGTTAAAAGGTTGTTCATCATCTAAAACAGTGTCCCAATGTGAGGGACTATACATAATTGTTAAAAGCTTGTGAGGAGCATTAACAGGATTAAAACGAGGGAGAGAGTGATCTTCAAAACTATAAGAAAAAACGTGGTCTACAGCAACAGAAAAATTTCCCCACTAATGGTCTTCTAAAGCCCTGATTAATTCATATGTCATTATTCCAATATTATCATGCCAGTAATTTTGAACTATAGGAACATGTAAGCATTCTGGCAAAATGTGTTTTTTATTAGGCCCAATTCACAATCCAGTGGTTGGATCCTGATGACAGCCAGCCTGTTCTCATTCTCTGATTTCCTCTGTGGGGGTCAATTGTTGATGTTTAAAAAGTGACTCTGACATTCTTTTGGTTCAAATTTTTGCAGGTAACATTTTACAGGTGTCATATTTACATGCCTCCTAACTGTTCTATTATTACCTATTCCCTCCTTTTCATCATGATCACGAGTGGAATCATCATGGTCATGACTGAAGGCAGCATCTTTAAAAGGGTGATGGGGAAGCAGCTTGTTTAGCTGCTCTATCAGCTGAGTAATTTCCTTTAATTTTGTCTGTTCGTGGAACTCCTTTGGGTTGATGGGCCTGGATTTTAATTACAGCAATCACAGAGGTCTGCTACTAAGGGCCCATTTTAAGTTTGGGTTCCAGAAGAAGTTAGGAATCCCCTTTGTTTCCATAACATGCTCCAAAAATATATCTAGAGTCTGTAAAAATAATTATTGACTGTCTAGAAGCCAGTTTGCAAGGCTTCATGTGTGCAACTACTTCAGCTTGCTGAGCTGAAGTAACTTCAGGAAGGGTGCCATTTTTGAGGACCTCAGTTGAGGTAGTCATGGTATATCCTCCCTGCTAATGAGAGCTGGCAGGTTCAGGCTTTAAATGTAGCCCATCAACAGATAGAACTAAATCAGGATTCAATAATGGGGTTTCTTGTAAATCTGGTCTAGGAGACAGAAGTTGTTTGATAAGATTTAGGTAATCATGTGGTGGATGGTCATCGTTATTAGGTAAATGTAGCTGTATTCAGAGGGGTTATATTATGTAACCAAATATTAGAAGCAGCCAAAAGGAGAACTTTATAAGAAGTCAACCTGTTGGCCAACAGGTGTTGATTAGGTGTTGAATTTAAAATGGCTGACACCACATGAGGGACATAAACATGAGGAAAATTTCCTAGGACTATATCTGCTGTGGTCTAGACTAGTCTAGCAGTTGCAGTGACTGCTCTAAGGCAAGCGGCTAGGGTCTAGTTGGATGCTATAATAACCAATGGATCTCTGTTGTCCTCTGTGTTTTTGAGTGAGGACTCATAGAGCATTCCCAGAAATTTTGTGGACAACAAGTGAAAAGTCTAAATTATAATTAGGAAACCCCAGAACAGGAGTCTTAATTAATACTTCTTTTAGTTGAATAATGGCATTTTGGGCATCTTTGGAGAGCTGGACTCTGAACTTTGGAGAGGCTCTGAACTCTTTAGATAATTGTAAAGAAGTTGAGCCAGCAAGGAAAAATTAGGTATCTGTTATGGATTGAATTTTGTTCCCCAAAAATGTGTGTCAACTGGGCTAGGCCATGATTCCTGGTATTGTGTGGTTGTCCACAATTTTGTGATGTGATGTGATTATCCTATGTGTTGTAAATACTAACCTCTACGATGTTAATGAGGTAAGATTAGAGGTAGTTATGATAATAAGGCAAGACTCAATCTACATAATTAGGTTGTATGATGAGTCAATCTCTTTTGAAATATAAATGAGAGAATCAAGCAGAGAGGAGAGGGACCTCATACCACCAAGAAGGAAGAGCCGGGAGCAGAGCATGTTCTTTGGACCCAGATTCCTGCACTGAGAAACTCCTAGACCAGAGGAAGATTGATGACAAGGACCTTCCCCCAGAGAAGACTGACAGAGAAAGGCTTCCCCTAGAGTTGGTGCACCAAATTTGAACTTCTAGCCTCCTAGACTGTGAGAGAATAAATTTCTGTTTGTCAAAGCCATCCACCGTGGCATTTCTGTTATAGCAGCGGTAGATAACTGAGACACTATCCAAGTTCTGCAATAACCACGGAGTCCTAAAAATCCTCTTAACTGTTTCTTGGTAGTAGGGACAGGATAAGCTAAGATGATTTCTTTTCTTTTGGGGTCTATAGTTACCCCTTTTGCTGAAGTAATATGTCCCAAGTAGTTAACAAATGGTTGGCCTAACTGCAATATTTCTCTGGAGGCTTTATGATCTCCTCTGGCTAAATGTTGTAACAACAGGATACTATCAGGAAGATACACCTGTTGAGAGTTAGAACAGATGAGTAAATCATCCACATATTGTAATAATGTAGACCCCTGAGTGAACTGTAAAGTCTGTAAATCAGCATGTAAAATTTGAGAAAAATAGGTGGGGAACTTGGTGAAACCTTGAGGCATGACAGTCCAGGTAACTTGTTGGTCTCCCCAAGTGAAGGCAAACAAACACTGACTGTCCAGATGGACTAAAATGCTAAAAAAAGAAAGAAAGAAAGAAAGCACTGCAAAGATCAACTACTGTCAAGTGAATCACTTCATGGGGAACATAAGAGAAGAGCAGGTAAGGGTTAAGAACTAATCTTAGAATTATTATATGATTAATAGCACATAAGTCTTGTACAAATCTCCAGCCCTGATTGTTGGGTTTCTTAACAGGGAAAACTGGAGTGTTGCAAGGACTGGTGTAAGGAATTATTAAGCCTTTAGTGAAAAAGTCTTGAATTATAGGAATAAGTGCTTCCTTTGCTTTTCGTTTTAAAGGTTATTGAGAAATTTTAGGTAAGGGTTTAGAAATATCTATTTGAATTGTAATTGGTTCAGCTAGTAGGACCCAACCAACATTGGTAGAAGTAGTGGTCCATAAACTCTCAGGTACAGAAGAAAGAAATTCCATAGAATTGGATAAAGTAGGGGAACGACCTTCTTGTGGTGATAAGCTGAGCGCTTGTAAATATCAATAGACTTCTTCAATTAAAGTATTTTCTATCATAGAATCTGTCTGTTGATTGACTTCAGGTAAATATAATAGCATTCCTCCTGTTCCTGAAAATTTTATTTGGCAATTCCGTTTGGATAGCAGATCTCTTCTTAGTAAATTCACTGGAGTATCTAAGCTGAGTAAAAATGGGTGCATGTCCTCTATAGGAGCTAAAGACATAGGAACAGACTGGGAATGGGTTAGAATCTATCTGTTATTGATTAGTGACCCCCACAAATCTTGAGGTTTTATTACTCTGGGACAAGAGCTTTTGTAAATTTGTGGGATTTATTGCAGATAAACTACTACCTGTGTCAGTTAAAAATTTACATGGTTTTCCATTTATTTGAATAGTAGTTTCTCTTTAGCACTACCATAGGAAAAGCCCCTGATTTGTCCCCAAAGCCTCTTCATTCTATTTGCTTCTGGGCTACAATTGGTGTTAGGTTTCCCAGTTTATTTTTTAGTTTTAAGCATTTCCTTTTAAAATGTCCAGGCTTTTTACACTAGTAAAAAACAAGGGGCAAGTTACTGGGCTCAGTCTCAGCCATATGTCGGGTTCTGTGTGGGGAAATTATTTTGAGACTGGTCTGTAACTGCTGTAATTTCAGGGCAATATGTTGATTTTGTTTAGCTTTAGTTCTCTGTTCAGCTTCCATAGCCTTCTGTTTAAAAGTTTGAGACAACTTATAGGCTAGAGTGGCTAATTGTAAAGTGTTTTCATTTTCCCAATCTGTTTTGTGGCATTTGACTAACTCATTGAGCTCTTGATGGAGGCCATTGACAAAAAGGGAATTGAAAGCATTATGAGATCCAAACTCTTTTAGCTTTAAACTGGAGTGTTCTTGAAAAAGTTTTGTCAAACGGTCCCTATAAACATTTTCATCTGTATTTTGTCTGCAACCCTGAACCTTGGTCCAATCTATTTTGGGGGTGTAAATCTTTGGGACAGCTTCAATTAAGTTTGTGAAATAGTTCTGGTCTGTGCTATTAGTTCCATAGCGGGAATGTTAGGCTGGATGGTTGGATTCTGTAGGATTTTTCCATTGGGACTTTTACATCCACCTTTGAGCATCACCTGGTCCTACCAGTGAATTTATTAAATTATATAAGCCTGCCATACCAGGTTCATAGGTATCAGCTAGGATTCTAAGTTCTTGAGTGAATTTGTGAGGATTAGGAAGGGTTAGGAAATTCCTTAACAATAGTGCAAACTTCTGCTTTTGACCAGGAGGTAAAAGAAACTTGTAGTGGATTCTGAGCCTCTTCAAGATATTTAATTTTTTAAAAGACATTTCACTAATGGGTTTTACTTCTTCTAGTGATTCCTTGAGATAATAGGGAGATTCACTGGAGGGGTTTCAGTGAAGTAGGTAGGTAAAGAGTGGTACAGGTAAAGAGTAACTTCTGGAGGGGCAGAGGGAAAGGAAGGCAGCCAGGCATCAGAGGCTAGGGGTGGACTACAGACACTGGGGAATTCAACATTTTAGAAAGGAAGCCATTTTGGGAAAGGGAGCCATTTTGAGAAAGGGAGCTATTTTGCAAAAGTAAGAGTACAGGGGGCTGTTGTCGGGTGGGTACTCATTGAGGTTACAGAGCTCTGACACTGTAATTCTTTAATTTGCTTAGCTTGTTTTGAAGAGTTCTCCTGCAAGGAGGCACATTTATCATTGAGATTTCTTTTGGAAGCTTCCACGTACAAATAAAAAAATGCCTCCCATTGCTTTAGTTTTATTCATAAGCTCTTAGCCTCTAATCTACTTCACAGAAAGTTCAACTTAGTTAACTCAAACAGCCCCCAAAATGGCCATTGAGCCTTTAAATTTTCCTCTATAAGCACGTGCCAGCAGCATAAATACAACAGTGAGCTGGCACCATAATCCTTAGTCATATAATCTACAGGCATTCCCTTAGGGGTCCTGCTTCAGTCTCAGACATGGCATTCTCTATCTTAAGGAGAAACATGCAAGTATTAAAGACCTGAATGCACACAAAAGCCTTTCAGTGCACCAGAAAGAAAAAGGAGTTCTGTAAAATAGATTGGTCACAAGATGGCAGCCCCATCAAACTTAATTTGGTAATGAGCCCAGAGAGATGCTCAGGAGACAAGCATAGAATGAAAGTGTAGAGAAAAGATAGCCAATAAATCTTTCAAAGAGCCTTCTTCACAGCAAGTGGAGGCTTCGATCTGAGAGGTTTACCTTCAGTAAACCTAGAGAACTCAAGATGATTCTGGCACAAGGGGACCTTGCTGCTACCCGGGTGAGCCGGTTCCATGACTTCTAGGGAACACGGAAGATAATATTCCTTCAGAAATCCTGCCAACTACGGCAATGAATGTCTAAGATTCGCCACCTCTACTCTGATTAAAGTAAAATCGAGAGATTGAAAGTAAAGAGACCACTGGAGCCAGAGATAGACTGAATTCCGTGGAGTGGAATCCAGTAATTCAATATGGCAGTGACTCAGCAGTGATGTTTTATAAGGGGGAAGGGGACAAAGAACATGAAGCACATTACTTGATTGGTATTTACAAACTTAAGATCATCAAAAGACATTACTTGATTGGTAATTACAGGCTTAGATAATTGAAAGACATTACCTGATTGGTAGTAGATCATTATAAGGTGGAACCTCCTGTGGCGGGAACTTATAAAACAGGACTTCCTGTCGTGGGAACTCATAAAGCGGGACTTTCCATAATGGCAGTTTGTAAGGCAATTGGCTTAAAAGGATATGTGTATCTTTCTTAGATTGGTTACAGTGTGGTAATTACAAGCGTATGGGATGGGGGAGAGGATCGCATGGCAGTTTCTTCATCATTACCGAACATTTGTCTCTCAGAAAGAGAACGGAAGATGGCTATTGTTAGGGTGAAAACGGAACTAGCAACCAAGGAATTGTACCCAAACCTCAAGCCAGTCATCTCGGATCTTATCAGGTACCTCAATTTTTTAAAATTCCCTTAAACAATGCCTATCTGTAGGGAACATTAATGATGGTTTGTACACATCATGGCTTGTGCTACTACAAAGGATGAGGTACAACTGTGAATCCCAACAGGATAAGACTTCCCAGATACGTGCTTAAGTAAAAGTGCAAGTTCCATTTATGTAAAATATTTTCTCTCTCTTTTTATCTATACAAGTTCATATATGTCTTTTAAAAAAATTTACAAAAATGCTTCAGTAAACATTCTTGTACACATATCCTGTGCAAGTATTTATATAGGATAAATTCTTAGAAGTGAAACTGTTGGATGAAATGGCAAGAGTCTTAAAAAAAATTTAGATAAATAGATATGCTGTTGTTAGATGCCATCAAGTCGATTCTGACTCACAGTGACCCTACGTAAAGCAGAATGAAACAACACCCAGTCCTGTGCCATCCTCACAATCTGTTATGCTTGAGCCCATTGTTGCAGCCACTGTGTCAGTCCATCTCCTTGAGGGTCCTCCTCTCTTTCTGTGACCCTCTACTTTACCAAGCATGATGTCCTTCTCCAGGGACTGGTCCCTCATGGTAACATGTCCAAAGTATGTGAGATGAAGTCTCACTATCCTTGCTTCTAAGGAGCATTCTGGCTGTACTTCTTCCAAGACATATTTGTTTGTTCTTCTGGCAGTTCATGGTATATTCAGTATTCTTTGCCAACACCATAATTCAAAGGCATCAATTCTTTGGTCTTCCATATTTATTGCCCAGCTTTCACATGCATAGGAGGTGATTAAAAAAACACCAGGGCTTGGGTCAGCCATACCTTAATCCTTAAAGTGACATTTTTGCTTTCTAACACCTTAAAGAGGTCTTTTGCAGCAGATTTGCCCAATGCAATACATTGTTTGATTTCTTGACTGCTGCTTCCAAGGGTGTTGATCATGGATCCAAGTAAAATGAAATCCTTGACAACTTCAATCTTTGTTTATCATGATGTTGCTTATTGGTCCAGTTGTGAGGATTTTTGTTTTCTGTATGTTGAAGTGTAATTCATACTCAAGGATGTAGTCTTTGATCTTCATCAGTGAGTGCTTCAATTCCTCTTCACTTTCAGCAAGCAAGGTTGTGTCATCTGCCTATCACAGATTGTTAATGAGTCTTCCTCCAATCCTGATGCCCTTTCTTCTTCATATAGTCCAGCTTCTCAGAGTATTCGCTCAGCATACAGATTGAATAAGTATGGTGAAATGATATAACCCTGACACACATCTTTCCTGATTTTAAGCTACGCAGTAGTCCCTTGTTCTGTTCTAATACCTGCTTCTTGGTCTATGTACAGGTTCCTCATGAGCACAATTAAGTTTTCTGGAATCCCCATTTTCCCCAATGTTATCCATAATTTGTTACGATCTGCACAGTTGAATGCCTTAGCATAGTCAATAAAACACAGGTAAACATCTTTCTGGTATTCTCTGCTTTCAGCCAGGATCCATCTGACATCAGCAACGATATCCCTGGTTCCACGTCCTCTTCTGAATCCCGCTTGAATTTCTGCCAGTTCCCTGTCGATGTACTGCTGCAGCCGCTTTTGAGTGATCTTTAGCAAAATTTTATTTGTGTGTGATATTACTGATATTGTTCGATAATTTCCTCATTCTGTTGGATCACCTTTCTTTGAAATGGGCACAGATATGGATCTCTTCCAGTTGGTTGGCCAGGTAGCTGTCAAATTTCTTGGCATAGATGAGTGATCACTTCCAGCACTGCATCCATGTGCTGAAACATTTCAATTGGTATTCCGTCAATTCCTGGAGCCTTGTTTTTCACCAATGCCTTCGGTACAGCTGGGACTTCTTCCTTCAGAACCATTGGTTCTTAATCATATACTACCCCTGAAATGGTTGAACATCGACCAGTTCTTTTTTGGTATAGTGACTGTGTATTCCTTCCATCTGCTTTTGATGCTTCTTGTGTCATTCAATATTTTGCCCATAGAATCCTTCTATATTGCAACTTGAGGCTTGAATTTTTTCTTCAGTTCTTTCAGTTTGTGAAATGCCAAGCATGTTCTTCCCTTTTGGTTTTCTAACTCCGGTCTTTGCACATTTATTATAATACTTTACATTGTCTTCTAGAGCCACCCTTTAAAATCTTCTGTTCAGCTCTTTTACTTCATCATTTCTTTCTTTCGCTTTAGCTATTCTACTTTCAAGAGCAAGTTTCAGAGTCTGTTCTGACATCCATTTTGGTCTTTTCTTTCTTTCCTGTCTTTTTAATGACCTCTTGCTTTCTTCATGTATCATGCCCTTGATGCCATTCCACAGCTCGTCTGGTCTTCGGTCATTAGTATTCAATGCATAAAATCTATTCTTTTTTTTTTAAATTGTACTTTAAGTGAAAGTTTACAATTCAAGTTAGTCTCCCATACAAAAGTTTATACATACATTGTTATGTGACCCCAGTTGTTTTCCCTATACTGTGAAAGCACACTCCTCTTTCCACCCCTGATTTCCCGTGTCCATTCAACCAGCTCCTGACCCTCCCTGCCTTCTCATCTCACCTCCAGACAGGAGCTGCCCATTTAGTCTCATGTATCTACTTGAGCTAAGACGCACACTCTTCACGAGTATCATTTTCTGTCCCATAGTCCAGTCTAATCTTTGTCTGAAAAGTTGGCCTCAGGAATGGTCAAATCTATGCTTGACATTGTCTCTAAATTCAGCTGAGATATACTCAAATATACATTGGCTCTCATGGACTTGTTTCAATTTTCTTCAGCTTCAACTTGACTTGCATAGAAGCAATTGATGGTCTGTTCCACAATTGGCCTCTGGCCTTGTTCTGACTGTTGATATTGAGCTTTTCCATAGTCTCTTTCCACAGATGTAGTCAATTTGATTCCTGTGTGTTCCATCTGGCGAGGTCCACATGTATGGTCACCCTTTATGTTGTTGAAAAACGGTATTTGCAATGAAGAAGCCATTGGTCTTGCAAAAATCTATCAAGCAATCTCCAGCATTGTGTCTAGCACTAAGGCCATATTTGCCCACTACTGTTCCTTTTTCTTTGTTTCCAACTTTTGCATTCCAATCGCCAGTAATTATCAATGCATCCTAATTGCTTGTTTGATCGATTTCAGACTGCAGCAGTTGGTAAAGATCTTCAATCTCCTCATCTTTGGCCTTAGTGGGTGGTGCGTAAATTTGAATAATAGTTGTATTAACCGGTCATCCTTGTAGCCCTATGGATATTATCCTATCACTGACAGCATTGTACTTCAGGATAGATCTTGAAATGTTCTTTTTAACGATGAGTGTAACACCATTCCTCTTCAATTTGTCATTCCCAGCATAGCAGACCATATGATTGTCCAATTCTAAATGGCCAATACTGGTCCATTTCAGCTCACTAATGCCTAGGATATTGATGTTTATGCAGTCCATTTCATTTTTGACTATTTCCAATTTTCCTAGATTCATACTTCATACATTCCATGTTCCTATTATTAATGTTTTCAGCTGTTTCTTCCCATTTTGAGTCGTGCCACATCAGCAACTGAAAGTCCCGAAAGCTTGACTCCATCCAAGTCATTAAGGTGAACTCTACTTTGAGGAGGCAGCTCTTCCCTAGCCTTTTGAGTGCCTTCCAATCTGAGGGGCTCATCTTCCATCACTATATCACATAATGTTCCGCTGCTATTCATAAGGTTTTCACCGGCTAATTTTTTCAAAAGTAGACCACCAGGTTCTTCTTCCTAGTCCTAGTCTGGAAACTCTGCTGAAATCTGTCCACAGTGGGTGTCCCTGCTGGTATTTGAAATACCGGTGGCATAACTTCCAACATGATAGCAACATGCATGCCACCACCATATGACAAACTGACAGACACATGGGGAGATAGATACAAATATGTACATATATTTATGCATAGATACATGTGGTTGCTAGTTGCCCTTGAGTCTGTTCTGACTCATGGCAATCCATGTGTTACAGAGTAGAACTGCTCCATAGGGTTTTCTTGGCTGTTTATCTTTTTTAGCAGAAGCAGATTGCCAAGCCTTTCCTTCTGCAGTATTGCTGGATGAGTTAGAACCTTCGACCTTTAGGTTAGCAGTTGAGGCAAACCCTCTGCACCACCTAGAGACCTTAATTAGATATATACATATATCTATATATATGGAGTTGACACATATCCATATATATATGTATGTGTGTATACGCATAGAAAGAGGTCTAGAATGGTACATGACAAACTTAATAGGGATACGTCTTCAGAGGAATGTGGGATTAGAAAGATGGTGGGGAGTACAGTGAGACTTGGACATTTCCTGTGTATTTCCATGTTGCTTTCATTTTTTATAGTGAGCATGCATTACTTTTGAACTTTTGAAAACTTTTTTTTTCTTTTGTTTTTTAGTAAAAACCAGCCCACTGACACTAGGCCAAGGAGGATGGCCTTTCTTCTGTAGCCAACTTGAAGCCTTCTTGGGTATTTCTTGCAATCTTAAGCCATAGGGGTTTATTATGAAGATAAAGACCTAATAACTGATGAATCCCCAGACCTACTGGCCTGTGGTTCTCAAATAAAGTCAATTTTTTTTGTTTGTATTTGGAAAATACTGAATATCACAATCAAGTATAATAACACCACTCAGAAATGTCTTAAAAGAAAGACATCAGAGCCACTTTCCTTAACCCAACCAGTCTTCCCTCTGGACATAACCCCAGTAATCATCCTAATGAATAGGTTGGTGTGGATTCTTGGGAGGATTTTGAATGGAAGCATTGTGGGGCTGGAAGCCCAGAAGTGGGGGGAGGGTTCCTGCGGAGCCCGCAGTTCCTCCCACTTACTGGGGCTAGGGAAGAGGAGCCGGGCGGCAGAGGTCCGTGGGGAGCTAAACTGGGGCACCATCGCCATCTGGTGGAACACAGCGGCCACGGCAGTATGCATCCCTTCTCCCCCGGTGACAGCTGGGCGAAATGAGAAGGCAAAGGAAGCCCGTGGCAGGCTGTTTCCATTTTGCTGAATTGCTGCTCAGCTCTGCCCATCAGTGGAAGGGACTGCCTCCAGCCTGTCTCGGACTCTGCAAGCAGGGGCTCTGGACTGGGTTTCGCCCGACTCCCGAGCATCGTGACTCAGAAGTCAGAATGGCCAGAATGAAGGAAGTCTTAGAATCATCAAGGTAATCCCCACCCCCACCCCTGCTGCCAAGTCACAGCCACACAGAAGCTGAGAACTGCCAAGGTCACCCAGTTTGCTCTTCCCGCTGCCTCTGACTCTCCCTCCCCCTCCCTGTTGCTCCTCAGCCCCTACCCTAGTGTGGGCAGCCTTTGTTCCCCAAGGTCACCAGTGAGGTATGCTTGGCCACAGGCAGCAGAGCTTTACCTTATCTCTAGAGGCCTCCCTGTGGAACATGGCCTGTGGCTCCATCCCCTCTCCTTCCTCTGCCTCCCCCTAGCTTCCTGACATTCTGCCCTCTGATCTCTCACCCTGCTTCCATTGGGTACCCCACACTGACCCTAGGATCCCTCCTCTGTCCCTTCAACTGCCATTTGGATGCTTGGGACAAATTGTCACCCCCAACCTGGATAATTTCTCTGGAGTGCTCCTCACACCCATCACTTACCTACCCACCAGGCATCTGGAGAGTGCACACTTGCCAAGTCCACACAGAAACTTAGCACTACAGTTCCTTCCTTTTAAAACTTTTTATTTTGAAGTTATTTCAGACTTATAGAAAATTTGCAAGAATAGTTCAAAGAGCTCTCTTATACCTTTTAACCAGTCAGTAGTTTTTAACATTATGCTCCATTTGCTTTCTCCTCTGTCTTGCTGTCTCTCTCTTACACACACATTTACTAAACCATTTGGGAGTAAAATTGCACCAAGTCCTTAACCTTTAATACCTCAGGGTGTATTTACTGAGAATAAGGATAGTCTTGTACATAACCACAGTACAAAGATCAAATTCAGAAATTTTAAGATTGAGACAATATTTTTACCTAATCAACAGCACTACATTTTAATTTTGTCAATTTTCCCAAAAACGTCCTTTATACCTTTTTTAGGGGAGAAGAGCCTTGGTCCGGGATCCCATCCAAGATCCCGTATTTCATTTAATTGTCAATTCTCTTGTGTCTCATTTAATCTGAACTAGTTCCTCAGCCTCTTTGTCACACATGACACTGACATTTATGAAGAATAAAACAAATAAAGCCATTGCCAACGGAACTGATTCCGACTCATGGAGTAAAACTGCCCCATAGGGTTTCCAAGCTTGTCAGCTTTACTGAAGCAGACTGCAACGTTTTTCTCCCACAGAGTAGCTGGTGGGTTCAAACAGCTGACCTTTCAGTTAGCAGACAAATGCTTAACCACTGCACCACTGTGGCACATTTATGAAGAATACAGGCCAGTAATTTTATGAAGTCCCCGAACCTGGGTTTGTTGGATGTTTCCTTTCCTCCTGTATTTCTTGCCCGGAGTGCCAGTTCGCCCAGGTCCTCAGGTTAGGAGTCCAGACATTATCCTGGATCCCTCCTTCTCCCTCACTCTCACTCACTCATCACTAGGTCCTGTTGGCTAGTTACCTAATGCCCTTCCCTCTTATGCCCACAGCTTCTACCTTGGCTGGGCCCTTGTCATTCCTTACCTGCCTGGGGTCTTCCCCTGTCCCATCTAGCCTCTACTCTGCTATCAGCTACGGTACCGCCTCACGCTGCTCCCTTCTTAAGCCCTTGATAGGTCGGCTGGCTATTCACTGTGGTCCAGGGACCAGCAGCAACAGGAACTTGTTAGAAATGCACAATGTTAGGCCCTGTTTCAGACCTGTGGGATCAGAGTGTGCATTTTAATAAGTTACCCAGTGTTTTTTCTACACCATCAAGTTTGAGAAGTCCTGCTTTCACAGATCCCTGAGGGTTATAGACTCCTTAGCTCCACATTCAAGGCCGTCGAGTGTGCCCCGTCTGTCTTTAGCTTCATCACCTTCTCTGGAATATACTTCCTGCCGTTCCTCTTGAGCACTACTGTCTCTGGACCCCTCTGTCTTTCTCTTAGCTTCTCTTACACAAACGTGTTACCACAAGAGCTCCTGATTTTTGAGTGACTATTTCTCCCACTAGTTTGTGAGCTCCTTGAGGGAAAGCCAGTGTCTTATACACTTCCCTATCCTCAGTGCCCAGAACAGTTCAAATATTTGTTGAGTAAGGAAAGAAACAGCTAGCTTTTCCTCCATGGAGGCCCTTCTTCCAGGTAGATCCAAAGTGGGCATTGGGGCATCCAAAAGGTCATACCAGAACCACAGAATATCAGGGCAGCGGTGGCCACATGGGGACATCTAGTTCAAATGTCTTGTTATTCATGAGGAAAGGCCCTGGAGAAGGAGAAGGGACATACCCCATGTTCCTCTGTTCAGGGGAGGTGTGACAGTGTGTCCCCTGATTCCGGCTTTGCCCTTCCTAGAGCCTGTGAGAAGCAGAGGAGTAAAAATCAAAGTGAGTGGCAGACGAATGCACACAAAATGGAAATACTTCTGTAAAATTTGAAAACACGAAAAACAATTCTAGATCTTCTTGCTTAGGAAACAATCATGCCAGTGAAAGATGATTACTTTGAGGTGGGGTGGCTAGAAGGTCTATGACCATGCAGGGGTTCAGCTATGCTGTTTGTTCTCAAGCTGTTGTGTGGAATATGTGTTGAATTCTCTTTTATAGGTCTTTCTTTGCATACTTTAAACAATTTCATCTGAACCAGGGCATCGTGGCTTGCACGTAGTTCTCTGAAAAATTTTAAATGAGTTAAGTCCTGTCTAAGGTTCCCAGTCTTGCAAAATTCTATCCTGTGATCTCTGGCATCGTTTCTATCACTAAGGCCATATTTTCCAACTACCGATTCTTCTTCTTTGTTTCCAGCTTTCACATTCCAATCACCAGTAATTATCAATGCATCCTGATCGCATGTTTGATCAATTTCAGACTGCAGAAGTTGGTAAAAATCTTCAGTTTCTTCATCTTTGGCCTTAGTGGTTGGTTCGTAAATTTGAATAATAGTCATATTAACTGGTCTTTCTTGTAGGTGTATGGATGTTATCCTATCACTGACGGCACTGTACTTCAGGATAGAGCTTGAAATGTTCTTTTGATGATGAATGCAACATCATTCCTCTTCAAGTTGTTATTCCTGGCATAGTAGACCTGTACATGGATCAAGAGGCAGTCATTTGGACAGAATGAGATACTGCATAGTTTAAAGTCAGGAAAGGTGTGTCAGGGTTGTATCCTTTCACCATACCTATTCAATCTGTATCTGAGAAGCTGGACTATCTGAAGAAAAAGGCATCAGGATTGGAGGAAGACTCATTAACAACCTGCGATATGCAGATACAAACTTGCTTGCTGAAAGAGGACTTGAAGCACTTAATGATGAAGATCAAAGGCCACAGCCTTCAGTATGGATTACACCTCAACATAAAAAACACAAAAATTCTCAGAACTGGACCAATAAACAACATTATGATAAACTGAAAAAAGATTGAAGTTGTCAAGGATTTCATTTTACTTGGATCCGCAATCAACACCCATGAAGCAGCAGTTATCAAAAGCCGCATTTCATTGGGCAAATCTGCTGCAAAAGCCCTCTTTAAAGTGTTGAAAAGCAAAGATGTCACCTTGAAGACTAAGGTATGCTTGACCCAAGCCACGGCGTTTTCAATTGCCTCATATACATGGGAAAGCTGGGCAGTGAATAAGGAAGACTGAAGAAGAACTGACCCCTTTGAATTCTGGTGTTCATGGCAAATACTGAAATCACCGCGGACTGCCAGAAGAATGAACAAATCTGTCTTGGAAGAAGTACAACCAGTATGCTCCTTAGAAGCAAGGATGGTAAGACTACATCTTAATATTTTGGGCATGTTGTCAGGAGGGATCAGTCCCTGGAGAAGGACATCATTCTTGGTAGAGGGTCAGCGAAAAAGAGGAAGACCCTCAGCGAGATGGATTGGCACAGTGGCTGCAACAATGGGCTCAAACATAGCAACGATTGTGAAGATGGCGCAGGACTGGGCAGTGTTGTACACAGGGTCGCTATGACTCGGAATTGGCTCGACGGCACCTAGCAACAAGGTTCCCAGAGTTAACCAGCTCTCAACCTTGTGGGTTTCCATAATAATTTTTCTGCAAGGCAGGCTTCCAGCTGTAGCAAGCGAGGTTGAGAGGGCAGGGTGCATTCTAGAGACTGAGAATCTTGCCATTATTAGAGCATAAAATGAACATAGGTAAGCCTGGGCTTACATCTTAGCATATGGGCTAAAGGGTTCGGGTTTCATTTTATAGGCAGCAAGGAACCATTAAATTCTCAAGAATGAGTTGACCTAATTAGCCATTTTAGCAAGTTGATTGTGGCAAAGATGGATCAGATAGGAGATCACCTGCCTTTGGCAATAACCCAGGGAAGTAATTTAAAAAGCAAAGTAAGTCGAGGTGAGGTGAGGAAGAGAAACAAGAGTGGTAGATAATTGTTGAAGCTGTGTAATGGGTACAAAAGGGAGTTCATTATTCTACTTTTGTGTTTGATGTTCTCCATGATAAAAAAAGACAAAGTAACTTGTAGAAATCATAAATATACACTTACTAGGCAAATGAATAAAAATATCCTAATTTTAAGAATGGATACTTGAGCTTGGGATAATTTTTCATACAGGAACTAAAACAGTGCTGCCATTTCAAAATAATTTGATGAAAATAAAACTGGGTTCAAGGAAACTAATCCACAGTTCTGAAGTACAGACACTGAAGAGTTGAATAAAATGATCTCATTTCTAAATTAACACTTTATATACTTTTAAATATGTACAGATAATATTAACGCTGTTGAAAATAATCTCAATATACATACACGTTTTCTATATACTTTCTCCAGAAACACAGTGGGATGAAATAAATACACAGTGGGATGAAATAAAGTGGAGAGGGTGTGGAGAATGCTTCTACGTGCAGTGTCTTTTTAGAAGAGTTAAAAAAAAAATCTGTAAGAGGAAATGGGGTGCTAGATGAGAGAAGTAGTGTTTAATGCAAACTCTTCAGCATTGTTTGAATTTTGTACCACATGGATGTATTATTGCCTCCAATAGTCTAAATAACATATAAACAGTGATATATTTATATGATACTGGAAATTAGTATTACAAGAAACTTTTCTTCAGTTTTACTTTTTAAAAATGTTGAAATAATGCTTCCTATAGATGCAATCAGAAAGAATACAATGACTACATGAAGCTTGACTTGAGGTGGGATCATGGGAGAAATATTTATGTGTGATTATGGAAGATTTAAAATACTCTATCAATAGTGGTAGATATGCTTGAACCACTACTTTTTTTACATTTATACATATTGGAAGGAACACACTTCTTCTCTCTCCTGAGCGCCACTCTATTTGGTAGGTGCTCCAGTCGTTATAGAAGTTAACCAACAGCTCTCCAGCATCACACTTCCATGTCTCCCTGGTTGTGCCCGAGGGCCCATGATTTACCCACATTAGTCCCTCTTCATCATGTAGTATCCTCTCTGGCTCCTTCACAACAGTTGAAACTTATGGTCCCTCCTTCAACCTGTTGCTTTTTCCATAAAATGAATTAATAGACCTTGTAAGCAAGTGCCAGCGGCTCAGGCAAGCTTTAATTCACCCATCTCATCTTGTGGCTCCATCTGAACCACGTTTGTCTTCGGGCTCCTTCCAGGCACCCCTGAAGCCAGGCTATGCAAGAGCCCTTTGGCCGCTTGAGGAAACGAGGCTGTCCCAGATGCTGGTTTTAGTCAAGTATGTTCCCAGGATCTTAAAGGGAAAAGTTATTCCCTTTAAATTTGTCAAGAATCAGGCAGAGTGTGGGTCCAAGACTGTTTTTATTTTCAGAGCCTGCAACAGGTGGTTAGCAATGCTGGCTGAGCTGGTACAGTATGAAGGCCATCCCACCTCCCTCTTCAGGCATTCAACCAACAGAATCCCTACAACCAAGATCGGGGACCAAACTGTGATGTCTCCATTGTGTGTGAGGTCTTCTAGCTCTTCTCTCCCATACTCCCCACATACTTTTTTCAACAAGATTGTTTTATAGACAAATCCAACTCAAACCCATAACGCAGTAACCAGTCATCTCCAATATCACTGATTCCCTCCCCATCCCCAGAACAGAATCCCGAGGCAAGAGGTGAGATTGACTCTTGTGTTTAAGAAAAACTTGGCTACACCCCAGTGGTGCAGAGATGGTGAACTGGCTGGGCCTGAGCGTACAGATGAGCAGGCACCAAGCAGGCCTGTCTAGAATCAATCAAGTCAGCCCCAGCTCTGTAGATGGGAGGTGTTCCTTTCAGACTCCACTTCCATAGGGTTAGATGAGTGGGCAACTGGTGATGATCCATTACTCCCCATTCCTCAAATTAAAACATGATAAATCCAGAAAGTTTTACCTTCAAAATTCACCAGACTCCCCCGAGAAACATTCTATAGTCATCTCTGTCAGCACCCATTCCCTCCTCCTCATGCCCAGGGCTTCCAGCCCCTCCCTACCCTTGGGTGGCCCATCTGACACCGACTTGATTTCTCTTGACTCATAAAATGACCATTAAAAAAAAAAAAAAAAAAAGTAAAAGCTATTAAAGAGTGTCAGAGTAATTGAAGGAGGACACTCAGTGTCTACTTCCCTCCCCGTCCTGTGGAGCCCACCCATTCCCACCCGTCCTGGGATACCTACACTACCACGTTCCAACACTGACCTGGGGGTGGCCCAGTGGAAGCTGCCTGAAGTGCTTTCCTGACTGTGGCTCCTATTCTAGCCAATACCACAGGGAACTCCCCTGCTCCCCAAATAGATCTCAAAAGCCTTCGAGGTAGGTCTGGGAGGTTTAGCTTATGTCCTGCAGCCAAGCCCGAGTCCAGTGCCCGCTCCTACAGTATCTCAGTTCTTGGCTTTAAATAGCAGCAGCCCCAGTACTGCAGTGCCTCCTGGGGGTGACAGAGCTCCTAGCTCTCTGTCCCACAATTGACAACAGGTTTGACTTTTCTTCCCCCTCTTTTTTTTTTTTTTCTCATTAAAAGCAGAGTTAGTCCCTGGGATAATAAAACCCTACCTAGAATGGCAGTAATTTTGACCTAACAAAGGAGTTAAGTAAAAGTCTCCAGGAGTTAAAAATAAAATAAAGTGATTGATAAAGTTGAATAAATTAAAGATACGGGTTATCCCACAAAGACCCTTCCTTCCCAGGCTGCCTTTGGTATCTGGCTAGCAGTGTTTCTCTTCATGTTACTTCGGCTTCCACTTGCTCCTCCCCTTGAAGCCCTGTGCTTCATGCCAGAAAGCCAGCGCCCAGCAAGGCACCAGGTTATTCGTCCAACTGTGCAGGATGAGGAGTTGGGATGTCTTGACACAGTGGCTCGGAACTGTGCTGTGGCATCTGACAGTCTTGGCACAGTCCTGATGTGGAAGGAAGCCATCTTATGAGGGACAGAAGAGGTGTTGCCAACGGGATACTCTGGGCTCCAACCCTGGGAGTGTGGGAGGTAGGTTTAAGGCATGGAAGCCGCAGGCCTTCTCTTCAAATGCCACACAGCTGTCCCCTTTCCTCAAGTTTCTCTGCAGTGAAGAGGGGAAGGGCGGAGGGATGGACCGCCACCCTCAGAGCTTCTTCAGACGGCTGTACATCTCCCTTTTGCTCTTTTCACCTGCCCAGGTCCGGCTCTTGGTGCGGAACTTCTTCAGGTCTTCTTTAAAGTCCTCGTGGTGCATGGGCCGGTAGCTGGGGGGCTCACAGTGAGACTGGGGGAAGAGAGGGTAAGGTTAGGGCACACTTGCCTCACACTTATAATCTGGTTCTCTCCTTCCCTCCCAGGGGTGCAAGGCTGGGGGCAGCAATGCAGACCGGGTGACAGGTTCTATAGGGGCCTCCTCTGTGCAGGGCAGACACCCCAAGCCCTGGTCCAACATGGGTGAGGGGCAGGCCATGCTCTCCAGAGACCCGTCTCACCTGGCATTTCAGGAAGAACTCCTTGTATCCGCCCTTCAGGACGTACAGCTCAGGGTAGTGGAGTTTGGGGTACTCATTACCAAGTCGATCTCTCTCTCTCACGTACCGGCACCTAGTACAAGGAAAGGAAGGCCAAAGCCAGGTTAGTCCTTCCAATACAGAAAGAAGAAAAAGACAGTAAAAGCAGTGGTTGTGGGTTTAAGTGGTCCTTACATGCATCTTGCAAACTTTATATTTATTCTTGGACACCAGCAGCTCCTGACCACGGGAGATCTTTAGGACCAGTGTTCACAGCCAGTGCCACTGCCTAGTATTTAAAGGTAGATGGTTCCTTCTCTAACTTTCCTTTCTCCAAGTTAAACAGTCGTAGCATCTGACCGTCGCCCATTGTCCGGTCACCACCCTGTACTTCACACGTGGTACCGGCCTCTCAGCTAGCTTCCTGGCTTCTCCCTCAATTCCCAACCCCAGGCTCCTTCCTCTGTGACTACCATCCCCCTCACTCACATCTTTCTAGCTAAACAGGCTTCTTCCCGTGGCTCTTAAACAGGCTGAGCCTGCTCCTGCCTCAGGGCACGTACTTGCATCCTATGCCTGGACTGGATACCCAATCCCTTCCCTGGGCTCCTCATCTGGTTGGTGGCTTACTGCCCACAAGCTGGTGTAAAAGTCAGAGTCTTTACATGGCCCACAAGACCTGACTTCCTGTCACCCCTCTCACCCCACACTGCTCTCCCCTTTACTCCACTCCAGCCTCTCTGCTCTTCCTCCACTCAGCCCAGAAGCTCCCACCTTATTGTCATCTGAAGGAACTTAGGGCTAACAGTAAGCCACATCCAACAATGGCAAGGACTGACTCAGGAGTGGGGGTGATAAAGCAGAGATCCACGGGGGGTGCTGCACAGTCAACACAAGCATCCTAGACAGGGCTGGACTGGAGGACCCTGAAAAAACCCTTCCACCTCAAACTGTTAGGTCAAGCCTATAAACCACATTCAAAGGAGCCGTTCATGAAAGCAAGCAACTGCTAAATGGATAAGAATTTGGGAGAACTTCTGTTACACATACATTTGTAGATACTTCTGCAAACCATGTATGTATATGTCATGTGTGAAGGTCAAGGCCCGGAAATGATTAATGATGTGCAGTAGGATGGTTGGTATGTTAAAGTATGCTCCAGGTGTGAGCCACACACTACCACGTCCCACAAAAGCACTGGGGGGCCCGTGCCCCAGAGAGCCCAGTTCTGTGCGGCACTCACATGCGGGGGCCTCGCTCAGAAGAAAATTCGCAGTGGAACACAACAATGACGCGCTTGCCATCAGTAGGTACGATGGGCTTCTTGAGTAGGAAGTCTTCAACCTCTTCTTCCATGTGCAAGTTCACTGCACCCTGTGAAGGTACCAGAGACTCTTGGCATCTGTGTCTCCCGCACCTGCAGTACTGACTCCGTGACAGTAACCGTTAAGTCCACGAGACCAGTTTTACAGGCCTGTGGGAACAGGTCTCCTGGCTCAACAGCCCAGTAGACCACCTGGCACCTGGATCTCAATGGAGCTTTGTAGCTCTCTACACACTGACTATGCAGAAACGCACACGGGCCTGGAAATTCTGTTATACAACTATGGTACACTTTATGAGTGGTACTTGTGAATTTGGGGACTTTCAAAAGCCATAAACAAACACTGTATGTAAAGCACTTCTTCAACACTATTTTATTTGGTAAAAGGTTAAAATAGCACCAACAGTTCCTTTCTTCCTGGAAAAGTGTGTCCTAATAACGCCTTTCCTCTATTAATTTAAGCAGCCTGACTGAACTACAAAACTAAGAGGGATCACTAAACTTGCCAGAGAGCAGGACACACTGCCAGCGACTGGCTTCCTTTAGGCAGGAACCCTGGGGTTTTCAAGTATTTGTACCTGAACTACAAATACTATGGAGCCCTTTCTGCCCTCCCTCGGCTTAGGGATCAGCAGGTATCACCTACAAATGTGCATGAAGATGATGATGTGAAGGCTAGAACAGGGAGCATATGCTATATAAAGTGGTAGAGAATAGTGTAGACCAGGGAACATGAGATCAATGTGCCAAGAGTCAAATACCTTTTACAATCTACTGTCTCTTTTTATTCTTACAACCAACACGTGAGGTTAAGTCAGGCAGGTGCCACTGTCCCCCTTTTTAAAATCCCGTCTAAGGCTCCTTCCATCCCTCCCCAAGACAAGATAGCAGGGTTTGACAGCAAGTGCCAGAAATGCATACCTTTATGTGGCCTCCCTCATATTCATAAGGGTATCGGCAGTCAATGATAACAAACTCTTTAATAAGGTTGGCAAACTTGCCATTCAAAACAGATGCCATCTGTAGAGAGAAAGCCAAGGAGAATCAACCTTGGTTCTAGGAATACTAGATTCAAATACCTCATGGGTTCCAAAGGGGTGACTTACAATTTCTGGAGAGATGTATCTTAAATCCTGATGCTTCCCAGCAACCGTGTGAAAGAGATAACCCTAAAAAAAAAAAAGATACTTAGCAAACCTGAAAGCCTATAAATGCAACACTTGTACCGACTGCCTGGTAAGCAGTTTTTAAAAAGCAAGCATTAATCAGATAATATGTGCTAATTACTCTTGTAGGTACTTCATTAACACCCTGACATTTAATTTTCATACAAACCCACAAGGAATATTATCCTCATTTTCAGAAGGGAAAACTCAGATAAGTTAAGTACCTTATTCAAGGTTAGCCAGCTAGGAAGCCAGACTGAATCCAGAAACATCCAGGTAGTTTCTTTTTCCATCTGCTTTTATCAGGATTTCTCATCTCAGACTATAAACAGCACTTAAAAATACAGTGAAGGGAGGCATTTCACTCATCTACTGGGCACCTGCTATGGTGCTAGGCAGTGGGGTTGGGAAAAATGAGGCCTGGCCCAGTCTTAGGGAGAAGATGGGCACATCGGCAATTACTCAGTAAGGCAACTGGTTGATCAAGAGTGCACCCATCCCTGTGGCCATGCAGAGGCCATTGTGGCAAACATAATCGATAGCCTCAGTTCAACCTGAAGGTTCCATAAGCGGGAACACCTCCAAAGCATGCCCAGGTCTTTGGTTGCTCATCCCTTCAGATTGGAATTGTCTATTTTTCTACCTCTTAACTCCCCCTGTTCCTTCAAATCCCACCCAGCTGAAATACCAATGGTTCAGACCCACACTTTCCCCAATTCTCTAGCTAAGACAAACCTTTTATTTCTCTTAGCCTGTTGCTTACATCTCAGTGACATTTATTTCAATCTGCCGCGTGGTAAATGTGGCTCATCTACATGTGGTACACGACGTGGCTTACCTCTCCTACCACATGTTACACTCTTTGAGGGAAGGAATTGGATCTTACTTGGGAATCTCCCATACTGCCTAATATATAAGTATTTCAATAAATGTTAGCTAAATTAATGAAGAAAAGAGTAATCAAGTCAAATGCAGCTAAATAAGTCGCTACTGACACATTCCCTGTCCCACCCTATTATTTTGCCATGGCTCAAATGCAGCCAGCCTTCCTCGTAGCACTTCAGGCCGTCAGCTGATCTTCCTCTAAACTTCTCTCGGGACCTTTTCCCTTAAAGGCCACACTTCTCCGGACAGTGGAGAAATTCAGCCTCAACCCTGGACATTCCATGATAATCTTTTGACATACAGACTTGTAATAAGACTAAGTTTATTTCTGCTTCCTTATACTTTTATGCAATGCTATTTTTATAATCAAAAAACACACTTCCCAGAGAGCCTGATCTTTGTGTTGGAGCCACAGTGAGCAGCTTCCTACCTTAACTCTTTCGTGATTGGCAGTACATATAGTGACCGTGAACTTTTTCAGCCCCTTGGGTTTCTTGGGAAGCTGCTGTTCCACTGACACTGGATGCTGCCACAAGGCAGGGGTCTTTATGACTATTTGAAACCAAAGGAACGGGAGTGTGCTGCAAATTACTGTTTTTATGGAGTATTATATGAGGTGTCTGAATTGTTGGTAGGAAAACCAGAAATTTTGAAAATTTTCATTTGTTACTGTATGTACCAATAGACACACTTAGGGTAGGCTTGAGGCGGGGTGAGGGGCGGGCCGGGGCAAGAAAAAAAAAAATCCATACCACCTACCAAAAATTTAGACACACTCAGTGATTCAGCATGCTTCCATTAATGAAAAACACATGGTATCAACAAAAAATTCAAAGCAGAAAATAATTGGGCCAGCAAGGTCTACAATCTCAGAGCCCAACACAAACATGACCATGAGAACTCATCAAGGTTTTCCACCTTTAAAATTTCCAAACTGTGTCCCTTGGGAGGCACCCCGGGGGCCACCTCAGGGAGGGAGAAAGGCTGAGTGGGGTTCTAGGTATTCCCACTCCCTCCATCATTCAGAGCAGCTCTGCTTGTATCTGTTTGTATTTACCTTGGAGAAGTCTCCTATAAGGTCCCTTGGATCACTGTCCAAAATGTTCTCAATGGTCCCTTTTGGGGAAGACGCCAAGGACAAACACTGATGTAGAATCTGTAACAAATCAAAGGTGGAACTCTGAAAAGGATTTCTCAAAAACATTCACCCGGAACATGTTAACTTCTATATTTAACAAAGAAGACATTTTTCTTATTTGATTCAATCTAGAGTAAATAAAAGAATATGGGTTACTGACTAGGCCTACTATTATTTTAGTATCTAATGGAATTGCTCTGAAACTAAGTTTTCCTTGCTTTTTTTAAAGAGGGGGTTAAAATTAGGGCTATGTTATTTAAAAACAAAAAAAAAAAAAAAACACAACCATTTCTTAGCTCTATCTACTGAAAAGCTTCAGAGATGCAATGAGCACCCATAGTGTACCGGACATAATGTAGTCTCTAGATACTATTTTCCACTAAAAGAAACCAGGGCTTTTTGAAGAAGTGATTGACTTCAGGTCTGGGACAAGAAACTTCCAAGATGAACCTGGCACACCCTGTCATAGAAGCAAGGAAGTGATCAGACTTCTAAGGTCATGTCAAGAAGACTAATCACAGAGAGGTAAGGATTCTCAAATATGACACATAAAGCACTGAATATAAAGACTGGTCGAGAAGGGAGACGGTTGACATGTCATGGGGTTGTTAACCAATGTCATAAAACAATACGTATACTGACTGTTTAATGAGAGACTATTTGTTCTGTAAACCTTCACTTGAAGTACAATTAAAAAAAAAAAAAAAGACTGACAAATTGAGATACATTTAAAAAATCAACAACTTCTATTCATCAAAAGAACAATATTAAAAGGCAAGTCACAGAGGGGAAAGATAACATCCATCCAGTGAAAGGGTTATAGCTGAATATGTAAAGGATTCCCACAAATAAATAAGAGACAACCCAACAGAAAAACGGGCAAAAGACTTGGACAGGCAATAGAGAGGATAATCTATGACCAACAAAAATGACTGCTAGGGAAATACAAATTAAAACCATACATACCACACACCCATCAGAATAGTTAAAACTAAAGGAATGAACAACATCAAACACTGGGTAAGGACGTGGAACAAATGAACTCTCACACACTGTACAGAGTATAAATACTTTGGAAAACTATTTGGCAGTATCTACTAAAACTAAACATATACCTAGCCTATGACCCAGTAATCCCACTCCTAGGTATTCATCCACAAGAAATAAAAAGGATATTTATAAAAAAAGAATTGTAAAGCATATTTATAGCAGCTTTATTCATAGTAGCCACAATGTGTGAACAACCACCCAAATGTCAATTAGCAGTACAATGCATAATCTGTAGTTCACACAATGGAATAGTACATAGCGATTAAAAACAAACAAACAAAAATCACAAAAAACTATGAATATAAGCAACAATCTGGATGATTCTCACAAAAAGGAAAAAAAAAGTTGAGCAAGAGAATTCAGTATATAACTTAGAGGAAATGGACAAATTCCTTGAAACACATACTTCCTACACTGATTCAAGAAGAAATAGTGGCTCAACAGACCCGTAACAAGTAAAGAGATTGGATCAGTAATCAAAAGCCTCCCACAAAGAAAAGTCCTGGATAAAATGGTTTCACTGAGAATTCTACCAAACATTTATAGAAGAAGTGACTCCAATCCTACTTAAACTTCTCCAAAAAATAGAAGAGGAGGGAACACTTCCTAGCTCATTCTATGAGGCGAGCATTACCCTGATACCAAAGCCTGACAAACACATCTCAAGAAAACAAAACTATGGACCAATATCCGTAACGAATATAGATGCAAAAATACTCAACAAAATACCAGCAAACTGAATACAAAAATATATGAGAAAGATTATATACCATGATCAAGTGGGATTTATCCCAGGAATGTAAGGGTGGTTCAACATTAGAAAATCCCTCAACGTAATACACCACATTAACAGAACAAAGGAAAAGAATTATATGATTCTCTCAACAGATGCAGAAAAGACATTTGACAAAATCCAACACCCTTTTGTAATAAAAACGCTCAATAAGGTAGGAATAAAGGGAAATTCCTCAAAATGCCTTTATTATAAGGGCATTAATGAAAAATCTACAGCTAACATCATACTCAATGGAGAAAGACTGACAGCTTTCCCAGGAAGATTAGGAATAAGACAGGTATACCCACTCTCACTACTATTATTCAGTATTGTTCTGGAAGTCCTAGCCAGAACAATTAGGCTACAAAAGAAAAAAGGTACCCAAATTCAGAAGGAGGAAGTTTTTGTAGTAAACATGATCCTATATATATAAAATCCCAAAGAATCCTTAAGAAAGCTATTAGAAGGAATACTGTAAATGAGTTCAGCATGGTGGCAGGGTAAAAGGTCAACACAAAAATGAGTTGGGTTTTTATATACGAGCAACGAGCAAGTGGAAAAGGAAATTAAATAAACATTACCATTTACAATAGCATCGAAAACAATAAAGTACCTAAGAATAAATTTAACAAGGAAGGTGAAGGACTTATACACATACAATTACAAAAGATTACTAAAAGAATTTAAAGAAGACCTAAATAAATGGAAGGACATTCCATTTTCACAGATTGGAAGGCTTAACTTAGTTAAGATATCAATACTACCCAAAGCAATCTATAAATTCAATGCAATTCCCAAATTTATATGGGAGGGGAAGGGACCACAGATAGCTAAAGCAATATTGAAGAAGAGTACAGTAGGAGAACTCACACTTTCTGATTTTAAAACGTACTATAAAACCACAGTAATTAAAACAGCTTGGTAGACATACAGATATATGGAACATATAGACCAATGGAATAGAACTGAGAGTCCACATACAAACCCATATATCTATGACCAACTGACTTTCAAGAACAGTACCAAGTCCATCAAATGGGGAAGGAAAAGTCTCTTCAATAAATGGTGCTGGGAAAACTGGATTTCCACATGCAGAAGAATGAATCAGGATCTATATGCCACATCATACACAACAGCCAATTCAAAATGGATCAAGGACTTATATGTGAATACCAAAACCATAAAATTCTTAGAAGAAAATGTAGGGGCAAAGCTGTGGGATCTAGTTTTTAGCGATGGGCTATTGGATATGACAACAAAAGCAGAAGACAAAATGGATAAATGAGACCACACAAAAATTAAATACTTTTGTTCATCAAAGGATTTTATCAAAAAAGTGAAAAGACAACCTACAGATTGGGAGACAATTTTTGGGAACCGTATATCTGATAAGGGTTTAATATCCAAAATACATACAATACTTCTACAACTTAACAACAAAAAGACAAGCAATCCAATCAAAAAATGGGCAAAGGACTTGAACAGACATTTCACCAAAGAGGATATTCAAACGGTCAACAAGCACATGAAAAGATGCTCAACAGCATTAGCATTCCAAAACCAAACTTGTTGCCATCAAGTTGATTCTGATTCACAGGGACCTTAGGGAGATGCAAATCAAAATCATTCCACCCCCATTAGAATGACAATTAAAAAAAAGAGAAAACAACAGGTATTTGTGAGGCTGGGAGAAACAGAAACTCTCATCTATTGCTGGTGGGAATGTGAAATAGTACAGCCACTGTGGGAAAACAGTTTGGGGGTTCCCCAAAAGGCTGAACATAGAACTACTACATGACTCAGTTATTCCACTCTTAGGAGTATACCCAAGAGACTTGAAAGCAGAACAGACACACGCAGACCAATGTCCACTGCAGTGCTATTCACAATAGCCAAAAGGTGGAAACAACCAAAATATCCACCAACAGATATATGGATAAACAAAATGTGGTGCAGCCATACAATGGAACATTACTCAGCTATAAAGGGAAATGAAGTCCTGATACACGCCACAACATGGATAACCTTGAAAACATTATCTTGAGCAAAATCAGTCGATTGGAAAAAGGACAAATACTATATGATCTCACTTATATGAAATAAGCAAACAGACAGAAGTCAAAAATTATTAGTGATTACCAGGGGTGGCAGGGAAGGGGAAAGGGGAAGCTTTTGCTTGGGAGGCAATCAGTTTATGTTAATGGTGGTAGAATAATCTGGAAAAGTATAGCGAGAATGGTTGTACAACTTGAAGAATGTAGTCAATGCTACTGAATTGTACAAGTAGAAATCACTGAGTTTTGTTATTTCCAACACACACACACACACAACCTCCAACAAACAAGCCTGCTCTCTCTAACAGACTAGGAAAAGGTCAGCCTAGCAAGACAGAAAACCTTTAGGCAATAACAACTCTACTCCAACCAAATACCAGGGGAAAAGACTGCGGCCCCATCCTACCACTGTCGGCAAGGACTGAGCGGGGAGACTTGCATTCTTGCTCAGCTGTAATGAAGTGTCCTGACCCCTGCTCGACTGCGATGGTGTCACAGAAGACTGAGTAATGAGCTGGGACTTTCCTTTCTGCCCAGTGGTGATGAGGCTTCTCTGCCCTGTGTGTCAGTGGAGGCCACATGAGGCTGAACTCCCTCATACCCACCCAGCAGTGAGGCTTCCCACCACCCTAGGTGTCCATGAAGACTGTGTTGGAGAACTTGGGTTTCCATCACCATATGGCAGTAAAGAGCTGGCGCCGTCCCCCTCCCCACAGTATCAAACAAGGCCTGTTAAAACAGATTTATGTAGATCCAGAGTCTCATAATATAATACCCAAAATATATAGTCATTCATTCATAACAAGAACCAGGAAAACCTGACTCGGAATTCTGAATGGGAACTTGAAGAGGAAGACAACTAACAGACACCAGCACTGAGAAGACACAAATGTTGGAATTATCTGACAGGGATTTTAAAGTAGCCATCATAAAAATGCTTCAACAGACAATTATGGACACGTTTGAAACAAATGAAAAATCACTCCCTTCAGGCAAAAAGGAAACTGCAAAACTAACCTCCTGGGGCTTCTCTGGAGTAGCCGCCTCTTCCAGACTGGCCCCAGTCATGCTTTTCCTCCGCTTCGAATTTCCAAATGGAGATTCCTCTTGAGATCGTTCTGGTCTCTTCAAAGTTGACCGGGTTGAGCTGCACATGGAAGGGGAGTCAAACAGCTTGCAGCGATTGCCCTTAGGGAAAAACAAAGATAAATCAATTTCTCACTAAAACCTGCCCACTTGAATGGTAAGGCAAATGAAATAATGGACCAAGGGCTTCCTGGGATGGTTTAAGATCCACTCTAAATTAGGAAACAGATACTGTACCTTCATCAAGACCCAGGAACTCTTGTTGGGCCTGGAACATGGCAGGTACTGAGCACCTGGTGCTTAATGAGCACGTACTAAGCAGACGCTATACGGCGATGAGTAAGACAATCCTTGCTCTCAAAAAGCTGAAAGCTTACTGTCTACACAGGGTCCTAAGAGTGAAGAGAAGTCACTGTGACCTTCCAATCAGGAGCACATTTTTGACTTGCCTCTTCCCATCCATTTTATTACTTGTACCTTGCTTGGACAGTTTGACAGGTTTTAACACCCACCTAAATGCAGAAAAGGTATAAGACAGCTAGATTATACATAAAACATGGCCATAAAGGTTGTTAAAATGGAGTTAAGAGTGTAAGTTTGTGGCACAGAGTAACAAATGTTGTGTGCATGAGTTTAACTAGGCCACATTCCAGAATAAGCTACTGTCCACTTCAACATTGGGTGCTCTCTCTCCACAGCTATTACATGACAGGCAAAGGGAAAAACAACTCACTTCCTACTGACTTACTTCCAGAAGTGTGACGTTTTAATATTGGGGCTGAGTTAAACCAAGGTGTTACAGAGGATGACAGTGGAGACAAACCCTATTTAGGGCAAGAAGACACACGGGTACAAAAACGGCTAATTACGGACAGTGGCTAGAAAGGTAGTTTCAATGTGGAAGCACAGGAGCTCATCCACTGGCCCCACCAAGTCCTGGCGGCCACAGCAACTGCCTGCCCCTTCTCAAAATCAGAGCAAGATGAAACCATGAGGTTCAGGACAGGGCTCTGCCCTGCAAAGGTGGAAAGCAGAGCTTCGATGGTCATTTAGAGAACCTTTAGGACCCTGCCAACTGGAAGTGAAGCCACCCAAAGCTGTGATTATGTTAGTTAAGAAGTTCAGAGAGATCAAGAGCTGTAGGTCAGCCAGAAAGGACATTAGCTGACTAATAATGATTTAGATGAAACTATAAAGATGAGAACTGCATGCATATAAATCACCAAGGAGCCCTCATGCATCAATGAGGGACAAATTAAAAAACAAATAAACAATGCATTACACTAGAGACCAGTCAAATGGGAAGGCCCATAGACCCAAAGAATCTCAAACGAAACAAGTTCTGATTCTTATGGTGGTGTGAGCAGAAGGGCTAGCTTTTTGTTTCGAGGATAATCTGGGTCCACTCTGTCCCAGAGCCCAGTTACTCAAGGCTCCCTCCAGACCCATAGGAATAACTCACAAGGTTTGTGGTTCTTTTCATGACAAGAGGAGCTGTCCAGAGGCTTGCCATGCACGACGGGGTCTCCTCATCGTTCTAAGGAAAGAGGAAAACTGGTTTAAAAAACATCCAGTAGAGACTAACATTAGTTTGGGTAGAAGGCATCTAATGTCCTCTCCTCCCTCACCACCACTCCCACCACCCCTTAAGGTCAGAAGAGAATCACACTTAATAGCTCTGATATCTGAACATAGCTATAAGTGCCTCCCTTGACGGTACATGAGGAGGCATCCTCAGCCCCTTCAACTTTACACCATGTGGCAGCTAGTCCTACACTGCTGACGCTGTTCTTATTTCATGTCTCTTGCACAAAATAGATTATCAGCTCCTTCAAGGTAAGAAGGACCACATTAATGTCTTCTTTTGAACCTTCCATAGGATTGACTCGGGTTAGAAACAGAGTCTCAATAAATTCTCACAACTCAACAAAAAGTGTCAGCCAGCTCAAGCCCTGGGGACTTGAATTCTCCAGGGGTAGTTAGCGGAATGGATAAGAAAACACACCCACCCACTCCCACACCCACCCACCCACACAGAGCACCTTAAGATTCTCTCCGTCGAGAACATCCATGAAGCCGTCATCCTCATCAGACAGAGTCACAGTCACAGGTGACCGGGGCAGAAAAAGAGGAATGAAATTCCCTGGCTCGCTGCTCTCGCTTTCATTTGAGGAAAGCTAGAAGACACAATTCATGGCTTGTTAACAAATGAGAACTCCGGTCAGTTTTTAATTCCTTGGATAGGTCACTAGTTTTGATGAGGAAAACACACTATATTTGTTATAAGAAGTAAAATTTCAGCAGCTAGTAAACGAAGAAAAATGTACCCTGAGATTATAAACGCTGTGACACCCACACAGAGTCAGGGTAAGAAGTCTTCACAAAAAACTCTCCCCAGAAGCAATTCACCCTATAGCGGGATCTGAGGATGGGTTCTTGTGAAGAACAAGGTTTGTTTTATCAGGAGGTCATAGCTGGTGAACACTGATCAACATGACAGTCGTGATACTATGATAATCCGCTGAAATGAAGAAGGATGAGAAGATGCAAGTCTTGTGGAGATCGGACAACGGCCCAGAGAATGCCCATGTCACGAGTTCGGACAGACGGAAATAAAGGGTGGTCTGGTTCTGGAAAGTATACCCTAGATCTCTAGACTTGGGATTTAAATGATAGCTGCTCAATTTTTAAATGAATTACTATGTGCAAGGCACTATGATATCATCTTTACATGTATAATTCCATATGAGCCTACAATATGCTAAACCAAACCCAAACCTGTTGCTGTCAGTCGAGTCCCACTCATAGTGACCTATAGGACAGAGCAGAACTGCCCCATAAGGTCTCCAAGGAGTGGCTGGTGGGTTTGAACTGCTGACCTTTCGGTTAGCAGCTGATCTCGTAACCACTGTGCCACCAAGGGTCCTACAACACACCAAACCAAAAACCAAGCCAAACCCGTTGCCATTGAGTCGATTCCAACTCATAGTGACCCTAAGGAGTAGTTAATCCTTTTCTTTTTAACAAATCGGGAAACTGATGCTTAAGAGCTTTTACTAAGATTACACAGCTAGACTGTCTGATTCCAAAGCCCAAGGTTTTCTCCACCCTACACTACCTCCCTAGGAGATGGAACCACTCCTGGAGTAAAAATAGGGGTATTTCATTAGGCAATTCTATATTGTTTTTTTTAGGGGGGGGATCCTCCATTATAAAACCAATACCGATTTAATATAAAAAATTTAGAAAATCATTCGTAAATCTAGTATCTAGGGACAAACACTGCTAACATTGAATCATCTCTCTTCTAGGAGCTT
Organism: Dugong dugon; assembly: GCA_030035585.1. Taxonomy (NCBI): domain Eukaryota; kingdom Metazoa; phylum Chordata; class Mammalia; order Sirenia; family Dugongidae; genus Dugong; species Dugong dugon. Next base: position 19,234,020 of record CM057481.1, on the reverse strand, counting down.
TTAAAGCCAGGAAAAGTTTACAGATATATTTTTTCATAGTAACAAGGTGGCTCTAAAGTCCTACAAATAAGCCTCAAGAACACCCAGATCCCTTTGGGCTATTGTCCTCAAGTGGCCTTCTGGCTCTGCGAGTGGATCGCTCACCTAGGAATCCCCTCTGCAGCTGGCCTACTCTGGTTCTAACAATAGCTGTGCTTCCCCGATATGAAACAAGTGTCGGACGTCTCTGATCCTCCACAAGTACACCTGAATACATCCTGGACAAACTCACAGTTTTTGTGCCCACAGAGCCCAGGGGGAGTAACGTTATCACGGCCAGCACTCTAGGAAGGCGCGCACCATGTTAGAAACTGGTTTTTGTGAGGTAGGTTCTGGGATCCCTAAGTGCAAATGTGGTATAGAAAACGCCCAACAAGTCTAGATCTGTTTCTGGATAGGAACTAATTCTTTCTCCAGGCTCCTACACCAAGAAGCTATTATGAGGAAACAGATGGTGGCTTAGAGACTAAAAACAAGACTATCAAAGAAATGCCCTCTGACATGATCGCTATCCAAACCAGTGGGATTGGCATTTACCTTCTTTCAGTTTGCATGCCCAGCACCTAGTTAGGGATGGTCAAGTGATCACAGGAAACCCTGGTGCTCTGCTCTCCAAGCACACTCTAAAGATACTTAGTTCCCGATACCCAACTCCCAACAGGTTACTGTGTACTTGGGCATCTGGAGATTTTGTTAAATCTGGTGTTCTATTATCTGTGACTTTTGGCAAATCTCTCGACCCCTGTGACCACGCTTTCCTTATCTGTAAAATGGGGTAACTCCAGCTACTTCACAAGATTGATGATTCAGTATAAGAACACGTGTCAAAGTGCTTTGTGCAATGCTAGACAGAGCAGCAGTATCGGCTGAACCCGAATCTCAAACCACATGCCAGACTGGAAAGCTGTATTTTCAGATTCAAGTTCCCAGGAAAACTTGGAAACCAGCTGTGATCACTCAGCTCGAGTTGGGTCTCTCCAGTCTATAGGGCTGTTGGTTGATCCAGTTTAGGCTAACAGTACGAAACTTTGGAAGTAATGACAATCTCTGACTGCCTGACAAATAAATAGCCCAGAGGCAAGTGACCCGAAATACTGCCAAGAAGCCTGTAGGCAGTGGTTCACTGGAATTCACGATAGTTCTTAATAAGCCACCTTTGGAAGAAGCCAAGTGCTCTCTCCAAAGAAAACCCCACTCTGGGGACTACCTCTAGCACTCAGGACTCATTTTAAGTAAAAGATATAATCTCATCATGTGTACACTTAGAATGACCCAGGATGCCTGCAGACTATTTTCCCAGAATTGACAAGGTCAGATTTTCCTTGCTGAAGTACAAAGTTTCAAACACACCACCTCTCACTCTGCTTCTGCCTGTCTGCTGTCTGAAAACAGCCAGAATATTTCACAGCCTAGTTTCAAAAGACAAGGTCAAGGTAAAGACAGCAAGAGCTACTGTAGGGTCTTCAGTTCCTGGTTAAAGAGGGTGCTGTAATTCTCTCTTCCCCTCAGAAACTCCCCTGTGAAGGCCAGGGCACATACCATCCGAGCTGGGGCAGAGTTCTGCCTCTGTGTGAAGAGATCTTTACTCTCCTCAAGTCCATGTGAGTGCAGGCAGCCACGAGATGCAGGTCTTATTGGCTTCTTAAACTCAAAGGCTTCCTGCAAGACAGTATAGTGAAGATATCTTCTACTGTCCATGAAAACCAGCTCTAGGGCCTCAGCTGTAGCTTAAGTGAGACAGGCAAGGGGACGGGGCACTAGTCACTACCTTTACAACAGCCTCAGAATGAAGGGTGGACCTGTTTCTGACCTAATTTCTAACACTGGCTATGTGTAACCTGTCAATGGCTAACTTCTAAAGCAGAATTTTCCCCCCTCTCACCGCAAATACTTTATTTCCTAACATACACGTATCTGCCAACTCTATAAAACAAAAAATCTCAGAAAAATCACTACACTGGGATAAATACTATAAGCTTGAGAGCCTTCTATTTTCCCCTTCTTTGTACGAACGAGAGAATGCTTTTCCCACTTAAAATGACTGTATCACATACTGTAAGCAACGAAAACAAAACAAACTACTGGTTTGCCAGTCTGTGGCTATGTCTCGTAAACTCAATTCTGAGCGTGAGAAGCCAGACGTGACAGAACATGTACTGTGTGGAGAAAGGTAAAAAACAGGCAAAACTAATCTAGAGTAACAAAATGCAGACTAATGGTTACTTTCGTGGGAGACATCAAGAGGGAGCCTCTGGGGTTTGGTCCTGTCATCCTGGTCTGGGTGGTAGTTATACAGGTATGCTCACTTGTAGAAATTTACCAAGCTGTACACTTGAAATCTGTATACTTTATTTAATGTTAGATTTCAGTACAAAGTTTACAAAACAAGTATAATTATATCATAGAGAAATCTGAAAAACCACATTGCTCCACCCTGATATATCCACTTAAGAACTTGTCATCAAGCACTCAGTGTAGTAAGAGCTAGTATTCCATAATATTTATGTGCCACCACAGTACCTAAGCACTTTCTGTGCATTAATTCATTTAACCCTCAAATACCACCTGAATGCCCCCATTTTACAGATGAGGAAACTAGGCCTTACAGGTCAAATGATGTGGCCATGGTCACCAAGCTAGGCAGGATGACTCCAGAGAGGGTGTGCTTGAACCATCATTTACGTGGTTTCCCCTCTAGAGCAAAGGTCCAGGCAGGTAACCCTGGGAGAAGTCAAGCCTGGGGTAAGGCCAGGCATCAGTACAGCTTTGGCCTGTGTGGCAGGAAGCACTACACAGAGGCTGATGTAGTGCCTGAGTGCTCAAGGCAGTGAGAGCAGGGTGTTCCCACAGAAACTCATTTCTGTATTCTCCCTCAAAACATCTCTCAAGTTGCCAGATGAATCATCAGGACAGTTCATGGAAGCAGTAGGTTTTATACTAAGTGTGGACGATTATAAGGATTATAAACCGTGGTATCTCAGCAGGGAATGGAAAAAGGGAGGAAATAAACAGATGTAGAAATAGAAAGAAGGCCAGAAAAGCTGAGCTAACTCATTCAACTATTTTGGATGCCTGCCCTATGCAAGGCACTCTGCCAGATGCAAGAGAGAAAGCCAGGCCAGGGTGTTCAGAGTTTTTTTTTTTAGATGGATAATCATATAAGTTCCTCCTCTAAGCCACCATTTCCATTAAACTGAGAGTCCCTGGAACCTACTGACCCAATTCTTCCAAATGTTGCCAAGAAGCCTTTTCCCAAGCTGCCAGGGTCAAGCAAAGAGGAAAGGAAAGCCTGGGAAGACCTTCCCAGATAGACTATTTATGGACATAAACAGTCCTAAGAGCTGCCATCTGAGTAACGCCTACATGCCAGGCACCATTTTAAGTGTTTTATATACATTATCTCATTTAATTCCAGCAACAGCTCTAAAAGGCACACCTATTTTACAAATGAGGAAACTGAAAACTAAAAAGAGAAGTAATTTGCTCAAGGTCACACAACTAGTAAGCAGCAGAATTCAAATCTAGGTTTCTCTGACCCCAAAGACCATGCTTGACTTTGGCAAAGCTTTTGATTCCCAGAAAGCAGCCCACTGTACTTAAGACAGTCATTGATTTTATGTCTGCCCTGGGTTAGTAGTTAGTATAGAGATGCCACACTCACATTTTCCTTGTTCTCATCCTGGTCGATCATCTGAAAGACGTCATGGTCAAGAGAATCAGAATGGCTCCTCTTCAGAGCTGGGCTACACCCCAAGAGCTTCTGCTATCAAACCGAAAGAGGAAATTAGAGTACATAAATGAGAAGCCAGTTCTCAAAAGAAAGGGGAAAAAAAGGAGGGGAGGGCTAGCTCCTCTTACACTGTAGTAGCAAGTATCCAGTAAACGTGGCCAGGGCGCCATATTGCCAGAACACAGATTAGAGGTCCTCATTACATGGCTTTACGTCTAACCTGAGAAGGTCTACAGCCCTCTCAGCAAGGGCCAAATCAACTCCAAAATAATATCATTTGCGTAAAAACAACCCTCTCTGGTCTGATAAAAGTCTAGTAGAGATGAAGGAGGAAAAAGCCCTCAAGAAGCAATGGCTACTGCAGTTTCTTTATGTAAAGGGTCTCGAGTGCTCTTCCGCAGTCTTGTGCTTATAATAGCAGTCTTCACTCTCTAAGATCTCATACCAAGGTCACGCTGGTAGCTAAGTGGGAGGGGAGGGGGCAGAGAATAGGTATTAGCTCAGAATAAAAAGGACAATAACTTACAGGTAGGGAATTTATTCTCCTCATCGGATTTTCAAGGCTGCAATGAGACCAGAAGGTAAATAATAAGAATAAAGCAAACAAAGATTTATTCATCTTAGCAGATGAACGGTGTCTAGCCTGCAGTTTGGGGGTAGTCAAACAGACCAAACTCCCAAAGAAGCACACCCAACACTGAGTTTCTAGGTGAAAAAAAAAAACACTTAAGGTCTTCTCTTGAAATGCACAGGTTTTCTTTTTTCTGAGAAAATTGACTTAACTGCAAAAACAATAAGCAAAACCAAACCCCTGAATTATTTTGATACATAGGAGACAATCAGAAACACTCTTCCCTGTAGGCCCTGTTTTCCCTCACCCTAATCCTGAGCGACACTGGTCTCTTGCAAAGGCTGCGCTACCTTGCGCCACACATGCACAGCTGAACTAAGTTCAGTCGCTCCTGTGCCCACACTCCCCGCGGGCTCCGCCAATGCTCAGAGTCCTCAGGGAGTAACTGTTTGGCCCTGTGAACCCTCAGATGATTCAACGCATAGGTTTTCTTAAGGCTATGACGTTATAGGGTGGAGCAGGGGTTTGGGTGCCCTGAACAGAACATCAAAATTACAGCTAAAATAAAGGAGGAGAGGTTCTGAAAACGGCTGATATACACCACTCATTTTCAAAAGATAGTAAGAATACTGGCAGGGTCAGGGAGTCTAACTACCACCACGATTGTGACTCACGGCGACCCCATGTGTGTCAGAGTCTGACTGCTGTTTACCAGGGACAACAAAGCCAGGGGTTCAGGGCAGAGCATGAAGAATGTTGTTAAAAAATTAAGAAAACCTTTTTATAAGCACAAACATTTAAAAGCAATGAATACATACTTTTCTCTACTATCCAAGGGCCCAGGAGAATCCAGACAGAAGCCTGTGGGAAATTAAAAAAAAGTGTTTCTATTCACCATTAATCACCGTAGCTCAGCTGCTCTATAAAGTAGTCTTCATTCCTTCAGCTGGAATTTCCATTTGCCTGTTGATTCTCATTTAAAATATTCTGAATTCCTTGCACTTTGAAAGTGTTTAAAATCTCTCAGGAAATCATACGTGAAATACACTTTGTCATTAAAGATAAACAAAATTAGAACCTTATTTATAAGTCAGCCAATAAAGACTCGTAGCTTAGAGTTGTGCCAGAAGTGAGGTCCCTATTTGATTGTCAAAAACATCCTATTTGCACAAGTCTTAATACTTTCATAATATAATCTACTGATCCCCTCTCCTACTTGCAAATACCATTAAGCCAAAAAAACCAAACCAGTTGCCGTGGAATCAATTCTGGCTCATGGTGATCCCAAGTACATCAGAGTAGAACTGTGCGCCATAGGGTTTTCAATGGCTGATTTTTTGGAAGTAGGTCACCAGGCCTTTCTTCCACGGTGCCTCTCAGTAGACTCTAACTTTCAATCTTTTGGCTAGTGCATTAGCTGTTTGCACCACCTAGAAACTCCAGTTACCATCAGTGGAAACAGATTTTGAGGAAAAGGTGAGTTAAGCTGATTCATGCCATGATTCCTTGGTTATTCAGAGGTAACCCAGGTAACTTGCAAACTGTGAGTTCTAACCACAGAAAGAATAGGTACCAGGTGTTTCTAGGATAGTTTTCATTTCAAATATTTTATCTTGTCAAATCATGTGGGTAAATTTGGGATTTTGAAAATTCAATTATTAGTCATGTGACTTGTCAGGCAAGTATTTGCTGCCTTCAGCAAAATAGCACCAAGTAAGGTGCCCATCTCACTAAAGGCTTCCCACACAGCCACAAATGAGAATCCTATCTCCAGTTCTCAAGAAGCTGCCTGTATTTTAAGACTTTTGTTCTTGCAGTTCCTTAACGTAAAGCATCTGTGCCCAAATGCTCTTATCTGTGCAAAGATAAACCCTGTAGGAACATACATTTGTGAATTAGAATAAAATACAGTGGCACTTTTCCTCCATAGCGAGCTTACTCAAATAATTTCATTATACTTCCAATAATTTGACTCCAAATTTTAACCGATGACTTTCTGGATTTTACTCTACTACTCATCCTTTAAGACCAGCGCACACCACCTCCTTGCAGACACCTGAACTTGTTTTCTCTCTCCATAAACTGCTACAAGGGGTTTCTCTGTAACGTTCCTAAAGGTGTTTGTCACCAATGCCATGCATTCTCCATATCCTGTCTCAATCAGTCACCAAACTAAGTCCCTAAGTGAAAAGGAATGTTTCAGCAAATTCCCAGTGTTGCCTCCCACATAGCAGACACACACTGCATAACTGAAGACAGAAAATACCTGAATCAGTCGACTCAGAGGAGCCCATTCTCTGCAGACTGCTGTTCTTCACCTCCAGTGGCTGCTCATATTCACTACAACCAAGAGAAATTTCTAGGACTCAGTTAAAAGGTTACATACAGGAGACAGGTCACAAGCTTAACAAGTAGCCAGGCTGCTGTGAACCACCATTACTTCTAGGTCACACCAGACTCCACTTTCCCACCCCAACACTCAGTTTGCACTTGAGGATAAAAGGAGGGGAGAAAAGAATAGGCGGGCACAGCCCTGGGCCACGTTGTAGGATATGATGATTATGACGAATGTTGCAGTATTTCCTGAAATGGGAGCCTGTGTTCTAGGCACTGTGCTAGAAGTAAGGATTAAAGATGACTAGGACAGTGTTTCTGCATTTCAGAGGTGTGAAAAGGAAAAAGACATATATCTTAGTTAGAAAAAGGGATGTTCAAGATTGGGGGGAAAGCAACTTCATCGGAAACACTGTACTATGCATTTTTTGCTATAAGGAAAAGTCCCGGGAGCTTTCCAGTATGGAAAGTTGGGTAAAAAGGCCTAGCTTTGAGAAAGCAACAGAGTGGGCATCCGGAATGTACACGAGGCCAGGAGGGACTGCGATGATTTTGTACAAACGCCAGGAAAGAAAATGCCAAGTTCCTTTGTTGGGAAGGAACAAAGCTCACAGGAAATTAAGATCCTGCAACGTTCAGCAAGGGTGGAAGTAAGCACCAAGGAGGGCCTGCTTTCCCCCCAGGGGGAACAGATTCCAAAGGGCTCCCTGGGACAGGGAAGCGACAGGAGCAGGGTACAGGGTAATCCGAAATGGGTGGCGAAGGTGGGGAGCCGGGGCCCTCCCCACCCCCTACCGGGTCCGGCCCTGGAGGGTCCGAACGGCCTCTCCCGCCCAACATTCCGCCCGAGAAGAGGGTGCACATGGCGGGCCTTGGGGCCGGCGCTGCCGCCCCCGAGCGGCAGACCCAGGCGAGCAGGTCGCGCCCCTCCCGGAGCCCGTTTCCCGGCCCCATCTCCCCGAGGATCTCCAGGAAGGCCGGCGGCTGGGGCCCCAACGCTGATCTCCTCACCTGCCCAGTCCCTGCAGCTGGTCCATGGTGACCGTCAGGTTGGTGACAGGCGACAGGCCCCCGGCGGCTGGCGCGCCAAACAGCGCCTTTACGACGGCCGGTGGCGCGGGAGGGGGGCTGCAGGCGAAGAGCAGGCGCCGGCGGTGCGGGGGCTCCGGGCCCAGTTCCATGGCGGCGCCGGGCCTCCCGCTCCCTCTTTCTCCGCCTCCGCCGCGCCCGCCCCGCCCCGCCGACACCGGCCTCGGCCACGCGCCCCGCTGCCTACGTCCGCGGGTCAAACACAAACACGACCCCGCGGTTTAGGGACGCGGCCGCCGCGGGCAAGCGGCGCAGACGGGCGGGTGTCTGGGCTGGGCAGGCGCCAGCCGCACGCACGGATGCCCGACCCTCTCCCCGCGAGGCCGGCGGGCGGGCGGGAGCCCGCAACCTTAAGATTAAATCCAAACAAACGCTGCGGGTCGGAAAAGGAGGGTGGGCGAGGGCCGCGAGGCAACGGTCCGGGCTCACACACTCTTCATTCTTCTCTCACCCTTGCCCAATCCCGGGTCACAGAGCACTAAGCAAACCTGCACCTCCCTCCCGGGCTGCCGCGGCTGGGATGGCCTTTCGTGGCTCACTAAGGAGCCGCCGGTGCCCCGCCCCCCTTTTCCTAGTTGGCGCCAAATGGAATCCACCAATCCGTAAGCTACCTCCCCGCCCCCGAATGACAGCCAGGCTGGACCAATGAGAGGGGAAGAGGGAAGCCGCTCGCGGGACTCTGCGAGGTTACCAGTTCCTGAGGGGGCGGGGCCCAGAGGTGACGGGGGCGGGTCGAAACGAGAGGCGCTCGGACGTCAATGAAAACTCCCAGCAGGCCCTGCGACGCCCGGCCGAGGCCAAAAGTCCCCTCTTGACCCGTTGTATGCTGGGAAGCGTAGTTCTTATCCCGCGCGTACTTCCCGGTACCTCCGCCCCCCGTTGAGTCACGGTCGCATCGTCCCGCGCCCCACGGCCTGAGCGAACGTGGAGACTAGAAGGCTCATTCGGGTTGGTGAAGGCCAGTCTTTTCGCTAACCGTGCAGCACCCTAGGCTGCTGTTCTGTTCGGCCCTAGGACGCCAGGTCCCACAGTTAGAGAAATTGAATGACACCCCCACCCCCCACCCCAGTCCGCCACAGGGCCAGGACCCCTGGGCTCGGCCTTGTGACACCGCCCTCCCACCCCTTACGCCGTCCGCCCCGACTCCCGACCACCAAGCCCTGATTCCGGAGCGCTAACGTTCCCGGTCGGCGGCCGGTCACAGAAACTGCAGGCTGCGCTGACCATGAGCCGCTGGCCAAACGGGGCTTTAGCGCCTCGATGCCTCGTGCGCAGAGTGAGATGCGCCTTGGGTGTGAAAATCCACCTCGGATTTCAGAGGCGGTAGTTCGAAAAGTAAAACGTAGAATAGTTCAATACGTTTAAGATATTCATTACATAGAGAAATGATAATATTTTTATGTTGGGCTAAATAAAGCATATTGTTCAGATTAACTTCACTTCTTTCTACTGTGGCTATTTGAACATTTAAAATCAATTTACATATGTGGTTCGCATATATACTTCTATTACACAGTGCTCCTGTAGATTCTGTCCCCTACCCCTCCCTGTGTCCACTGTCCTTGCCTGAATGTAGGCCTCATCGTCTTCCTACTGTACAACTGCCGCAGCCTTTTACCTGGTCTCTCAGCCTCCAGAGTCACCCTCTCTTCCAAGCCATGTTTTCTACTGTATCAATCTCATCATTTCCCTTTTCCAGGACATCTTCAAAGGCTCTTCCTCTTGTTGGATCCAGCCCATTCTCCCCAGCCGGATCTGGGCCCTCTGTCGTTCTCTTGGGCTCCCCTCTGCCATTCCTGCTGCTCCTTATCTTTACCGTACCAAGCATGCACTCAATCTTCCTGAACTACAGTTGATAGAGCGACTTTAGAGCAGGCCACATTCTCTTTCTGGTACTAGGAACTCACTTCACTGCTAAGATGGTGCAGTCATCAACTCCATCTGGAAGGTTACCAATCACTCTGGGATCCAGCCTTAGAGTTCTGTGCTCACCTCCATTTAAAAAACTCTAACCCATTGCGGTCAAGCTGATTCAGACTCATAGCGACCCTATAGGACAGAGTAGAACTGCCCTATAGGGTTTCCAACGAGTGGCTGGTGGATTCAAACTGCTGACCTTTTGGTTAGCAGCCTTAATGCTTAAGCACTGTGCCCCCAGGGCTCCAATTCCATTTTTGCGCTTACTATATACTGTAGCAACACACAATCAACACCCATGGAAGCAGCAGTCAAGAAATCAAAAGACACGTTGCATTGGGCAAATCGGCTGCAAAAGACCACTTTAAAGTGTTGGAAAGCAAAGATGTCACCTTAAGGACTAAGGTGCGCCTGACCCAAGCCATGGTTTTTTCAATAGCCTCATATGCGTGTGAAAGCTGGACAATGAATAAGGAAGACCGAAGAAGAATTGACGCCTTTGAATTGTGGTGTTGGCAAAGAATATTGAATATACCACGGACTGCCAAAGAACGAACAAATCTGTCTTGGAAGTACAACCAGAATGTTCCTTAGAAGCCAGGATGGTGAGATTATGTCTCACATACTTTGGACATGTTATCAGGAGGGATCAGTTCCTGGAGAAGGACATCATGCTTGGTAAAGTAGAGGGTCAGCAAAAAAGAGGAAGACCCTCAACAAGATGGATTGACACAGGGGCTACAACAATGGGCTCAGGTATAGCAACAACTGTGAGGACGGTGCAGGACCGGGCAGTGTTTGTTCTGTTGTACATAGGGTTGCTATGGGTTGGAACTGATTTGATGGCACTTAATGAAAACAACATATAATGTAGGGTCGACTTGATGGCAACGGGATATACTGTTATAAGTCGGAATCCACTGGATGGCAATGGGTTTACATACTGTCTAGGCGCCCTAGTGGCATAGTGGTTAAGGGCTTTGTGGGGAGAAAGATGTGGCAGTCTGCTTGCATAAAGATTTACAGCCTCGGAAACCCTCTGGGGCAGCTCTACTCTGTCCTATAGAACCATTATGAGTAGGAATCAAAAGGGTTTGTTTTGTTTTTCATATATATTGTCTTAGAAAAATTTCCTTTTCCCCCTTTCTTACTCCACTGGAGCTCCTAGATAGCAATAGTAGTAAAAATAATAGTAGCTAACACTTATATAGTGCTTATTATGTGCTGGCCACTGTTTCACTTGATTTACCTGTGTTCATTTAATTCTTTCAACAACTCTATGAGATGGGAATTATTATCCTAATTTAATAGGTGACCGCATTTATTTTTAACCCCCTGCAATCACCGGCAGCTCCTAGAATGGTTTTATAAGATACAGCATATATAGATACAGCCATCGGGCTTTAAGAGGACTTGTTTCTCAGAAGCATTTTTAGAGTAAACATACTCTGCTTATTAGAACATGTTTGGTTCAGGTGACTTTAAGCGTGCAGTGGAGATTGTGACCACTCTCTCTGCTGAGGGCCTACCATTATATGAAAATGGTTCTTAAAAAAGTGGTTCTTTGAAAAGCTACTTTCAGAGGTTTGTATTATGCAAACAACGCAACATAATCACAGAATTAGAAAATACACACCAACATAATGAAAAAAATCCATATTCCTACCATTGTTAAAGGAACAACAGTCAACATTTTGAACTTTTTTGTGTGTGTTCACTATTTTTTCAAAGTCAGATAGAGGAATGGAAGCTCCTCCTTGCCTGAGCAGACATTCCCTGAATGGGATTGGCACAAATGGAATAACATTCCAAAGAGATTTACCCCTGAATGTCCAAGTATTGGAATAAACACTTGGATTCGGTAACATCAGAAAGCCACCATCTTTTTCCTTTTTAAAGGTTGACTAAAGTGTTGAGTGTGATTTGTATGATGTTTAGGGACCATCTTCATCTGTGAAGGGAAAGGCATACCTGAACTGCCCCTTTGCCCCATTCATTTAGGCAAGCTCTCTGAAGTCCCTCAGGGTAGTGTTAGAAGGGATTAGCTCTGCACTGTGAATCTGGAGGACTGATTCTGCTTTGGGGCAAGTCAATTGTTACTCATACATTTGACTTCTACTGAGGGCCTACCAACTTTCTAGGCCCAAACAGACAAGTCACTGTTTCATTGGAGGTTGCCAGGAATGCCATACTCATCCTCATGCCCACTTCACCTAGCTAACATCCACCCTTCTTCCCCTTACCAGGGAAGCTCTAGCCTTGGACTCTGACTGATACCCGCCCTGGTTATCATCCACCCTGCAGGCTCCACATTACACCCCTGAAGAGCACTTATCATATGTTTACATTTGCTGCTACAAACTCAGGTTCAAGAGAACCTCCCAGAATATGCTGATTAATTGAATACATGTTACAAAGAAAAAGTTTGAGTGCTCTGAGAGCATTTAAGAGAATCTAATCTGGTCTTGTAGATCAAGGAATTCCGGGGAGGAAGTGACCAGAAAGATAAGTCCTTAGGAGGTGGGGGGGAGAGTGTAGTGATCAGAGGGACAAGCCCTGTGCAAAGACCCTAAGGCTGGAAGGAGCCCCTGGGTGTAGCTTTTGCAGAGAGCAAGTAGGAGAGAGGAGGCTGGGGAGGTGGGCAGAGACCAGACTTTACCAGGGCTTGTGAGCCACATTCTGGAATTCGGACTTTATCCCAAGAGCAATGGGAAGTGATTGAAAGGTTTACATACACATTTTAAAAAGATAACCCTGGCTACATAGTATAGATTAGAGAGGGGCAAGGGTAGAGCTGGGGAGACCAGTTTGGAGGGGATGACAACAGGCCTAGTAAGAGATGGTGATGACTTGAACTGGAGAGGGGATGATGTGGAGGAGAAAGTAGGCCTCAGATTCTCCCCGCGGGCAGTGAAGGAGGTGGCCCATGAGTGTGTCTGTCAGACAGTGAGGGGGCCCATTGGGAGTCCAGGCTCCTGCTGCTGCCAAGCTGCTACCAGTAGCTTAGCTTTGAAAGCTGCGTTTTATAATGCTGTGCCCTGTATATTTTGTTTGAAGAAGGAGTTTCTATTGCTAAAAACAAAACAAAACATTACATGTGTGGTTTGGAAATTTGTTAAAGACTTTTTTCCCATCCGTCTGTAAGATTTATTTTCTGTAGAAATGGGAACATTCCTTTTCTGATTCAATGTTTTACACAGGCCCATTCTGCTTTCAGAGTCCCTGGGTGGTGCAAATGGTTACTTTGCTAGGCTGCTAACAGAAAAGTCAGCGGTTCAATTCCACCCAGAGGTGCCTCTGAAGAAAGGCCTGGTAGTCTACTTCTGAAAACTCAGCCATTGAAAACCCTATGGAGTACAGCTCTACTCTGACACACATGGGGTGGCCGTGAATCGGAGTCTACTCAAGGGCAACTGGTATGTATTCTCCTTTCACCCAGCTCATCTGTTGTGGAGGCAGCCTGGGTCTCCCTGGGGGCTACAGGGTTTCAGCTGAGCCCTGAGAAGGAAGATCAGGGCTAAACTTTCCAAGATGGGATGAGATGTCCAGAAGGCTGACAACCACTGTCCTTGATACTGTAGAGGTGAGGAGGAGCACCTGGAATCAGGGCTTCCCAAATTCTGATTCTACATCAGAATCCTCTGGGAAGTTTTAACTTCATCCATTCATACGGTACAAATTTAAATGACACTAAAAAGGCCTAGGGTGGAAAAAATCTCTCTCCCACCCTAGTCCCAAGCTACCCTGTTTTCCTCTTCGGAGGTCACACTGTGGCTAATTTAATGTGTCTCCTAGAGAGAGTTTGTGTTGTATGCCAGCAAGAACGAGTATCTTTCCTCTCACACACACTTTTTAGTTTTATACATGCAATAGCGCATGAACGCTGCCCTGAACCTTGCTTTGTTTTCCACTTCAAATATCTTGCAGCTATTTCAGTACCAGCAGAGTTTTTTTTCATGGTTACCACTTTTTGCAAAAATGTTGAACGCCTGGTCTCTCTCTCCCTTGGATATTGTGATTTCAGAGTCTCGGTGTGGACCCCTGGAATCTGTATATTCAGAAAGCTCTCTGGATCATTCTGAAACACAGCCAGGTTTGGGAACCACTAACTACATGAAGCCCAGAGATTACACAGCTCTAATACAGAATTTGTATTTGTCCTGGATTGTGCTGGATAATGAGCTTTTAGGATTGTGTTCTGGGCACAGGCTAAATCCTGCCTATAGCTAAATGTTTGCCATGGGATGATAAACTTTTCTAGCAGAAGCCCCAATCATTCCTTCATGGGTGCTTCCTGAGCCATCTCACCCACCCCCAGTACTGCCCCACCCTCCTCCCTTATCCCACAGCACGCCCAAGTCCCTATCTCCCACTGGCATCTCCTTCCTGAGCTCCAGCCCTTTATCTGAATATACCTAGAATGGCCCACTGGCATCTCAAACTCTACTTACCCCAAATCGACTTCACTTCTTCTCCTTCCAAACCTGTTACCCTCCCTAGTCCTCTTGGCAGGAAATGGCACCCCCATCCACCCCCTCTTCCTCCCCACCAAGCCCTCCATGTAGCACTGACACCCAGGTGACCTTTCTAAATGCACATCCGATTTCCTTTCCGCCCCCCTTGAAGTTTCTCAAGGACCTTGGGTTGCATTAAGAAGGCACTTCCACACAGTTGGACCCACAACCTAGAACACACATACATACAAACATCAAGAGTTTCTCAAGCCATCATTTACTCATACTACATGCAATACACTGTTTTCTATTTTATGCTATTTCACTTAAAAAAAAAAAAAAGATGGTTATGAGCCACTAAAATTAAAGTCATGACCCACTAATGAGTAGTGATCTGCAGTTTGAAAACCACTGGCTGATGGGCTGAAGCCTAAAACCTTTGGCCCAGAACACCACCTTCTTCGCAGTGATGAGCCTCTCTGGCTTCATCTCCTTTCTCCCATACTCACACTGCTCCCTCTAGAAGCTTCAGGCTATTTAGGCCTCTTCTCTGTCACAATCCCTGGGGTCTGAAATGAGACCCCATCCCCCACCCCTATGCCACTGTTTCAAATATTTCCCCCATCACATCTCTGAGAACTTCTTTCCCTCCCTCCTGTTTTGTGTAGTTTAATACTTGATTCAACATCCCTGTTAGAGCATTCATTCACTCATCTAATGTTTATTTATTTTTCACTGGGACTAATTCAGAAATCCTGGTGGTGTAGTGGTTAAGAGTTCGGCTGCTAACCAAAAGGTCGGCAGTTTGAATCCACCAGGCACTCCTTGGAAACCCTGTGGGGCAGTTCTACTCTGTCCTGTAGGGTTGCTATGAGTCGGAATTGACTCAAAGGCAAGGGGTTTGGGTTTTTTTTTGGTTTTGGGGACTACTTCAGTGCTAGAAATAAAAATGCCTCAAGGGGCGCCCATCTGCTGCATGTAAAATGCAATCTTGCAGAATGATCCTTATAATAATGGAACCATCACCATGATTGTTGTTATCGTAGTTAGTTGCCTTTGAGTAGATTCTGAGACATGGCAACCCCATGTGTGCAGAGTAGAACTGCTCCATACGGTTTTTAAGGCTGTGATCTTTTAGAAACAGATCACTTGTCTTCCTGGGCACCTCTGGGTGGATTCCAACCACCAACTTTTCAGCTAGTAGTCTAGTGCTTAACCATTTGTGCCACTCAGGACTCCTATCACTGTGATAGTGGCTGCCAATGGGGACCTAGAGGAGGGGAGGAGATGGGGAAGGCTGGAGGGAGGGAGAGGGAGACTTCCCAAAAGAGATTAAAACTGCTGAATCTTGAAGGCATGGGTATCTGGAAAAGGGGGACTTCGGGTGGGGTGAGGTGGGGTGCTTTCTAAGAAGAGGAAAGAGCCCTCAGAAGGTAGGCAGTGAGAAGTCATGTGGTACTTTTTGGAAACTACTCCTGAGCTCCTGTGGCAGGTTCTAGGATGTCCATGAGGGACCCAAGTGGGAAGAAGGGGATCATTGTTGAAGACCTTAAAGTTTGCTGAAGAATTTGGCCTCAGCCTGTAGATAGTGGAGGGTCTGGATGGTGGGGGCATAAGATCTGATTTGCTGCAGGATGGATCCCTGGGGGAGAGTTAGGAGGACTGAGGAACAAGGAGGGGGCTATCCCAACAGTCCTGGTGAGAAACGATGAGGTTCGCTATCCTAACAGTCCTGGTGAGAAATGATGAGATCCTGGACCAAGCCTAAGTCTGGTGGTCTCAAAGACAAGAGGAAGGGGGTGATCATGGAAGCCATGAAGGAGGTAGATCTCACTGGATTTTGATAACTGGATGTTGAGTTGGGTGGAAGAGAAGAAGGAGTCTAGAATGATTCCCAGGTAAGGACTTAAGCACCTGGGTGGATGGTAATGTTATTTCAACAGGTGGCACAGTTCTTGGAGGAGTTTAATGAGCTCAGTTTTGTATTTGTGGGCTCCCTGGGTTAGCGCGCAGGAGAGATATTTGGAGTTCATTAGCATGAAGAAATGGTGAAGTAAAAGAGCTGAACAGAAGATTTCAAAGGGCGCCTTGAGAAGACAAAGTATCATAGTGAAATATGCAAAGAACTGAAGTTAGAAAACCAGAAGGGAAGAACACTCTCGGCATTTCTCAAGCTGAAAGAATTGAAGAAAAAGTCAAGCCTTGAGTTGCAATATTGAAGGATTCTATGGGCAAAATATCGAAAGATGCAGGAAGCATCAAAAGAAGATGGAACGAATGACGAGTCATTGTACCAAAAAAAATTGGTCAACAGTCAACCGTTTCAGGAGGTAACACGTGATCAAGAATCGATGGTACTAAAGGAAGAAATCCAAGCTGCACTGAAGGCATTAGTGAAACACAAAGCTCCAGGAATTGACAGAATACCAATTTAGATGTTTCAACAAATGGATGCGAGGCTGGAAGTGCTCACTCGTCTATGTCAAGAAATTTGGAAGACAGCTACCTGGCCAACCGACTGGAAGAGCTCCATATTTAAGAGCATTCCAGAGAAAGGTGATCCAACAGAATGAGGAAATTATCGAACAATATCATTAATATTACACGCAAGTAAAATTTTGCCAAAAAGCAGAATAAAACAAAACAAATCCATTGCCTTTGAGTCAATTCCGACTCACAGCAACCCTATAGGACAGAGTAGAACTGCTCCATAAGATTTCCAAGGAGCGGCTGGTGGATTCAAACTGCTGACCTTTTGGTTAACAACCAACTTCTTAACCACTGTGCCACCAGGGCTCTTTCAATTCTCCATGGACCTTCATTTTGCTGAATCCAGTGACCAATTCCCAGTCCTTATCTTACTCTGCCAGCAGCAGCCCATTAGCAGCAGTAGATACAGCTGAAGACTCCTTTCTCCATTTCCATGCTTGGATTTCAGGACAACACTCTCCAGTTTTTCTTCTTATCTCAAGATGGAGGAGCTCCTTGAGGGTAGGAACCAGGCATAAAGAGAGGGAATAGCCTCAGGCCTCCCGGATAAGCTGGGGACTCTGCCTGGGCATCACAGCACCGTGTTCTGAGTATTAGCATAGAGCTTGGTTCATCCTCTAAGACAAGAAATGTTTGTGGACTGAATTTGGATGTTATCCTGAAGGCAGTGGATTTAGAAAGGGCCTCTGAGAATCCAACCTTGCCCTACCCCCCAATGGAAGATGGACTGGACTCAAGCTTGGGGCAATGAGGTGGGTCCCTAGGGTCCCTTTTTTCTTTGGAGAAGTTTGAGAACTTTCTCTCCCACACTTCCCCTGGCTAGGTCCCTGGGTAGTGCAAGCAATGTGTGCTTGGCTGCTAAACTAAATGTTGGCGGTTAAAATCCACTTGGCAGTGCTACAGGAGAAAGGCCTGACCATCCCCTTCTGTAAAGATTGGGGTCATTCGTAAAGATTGACCCATGTAGTACTAGAAGTTGGAATCAACTCCATGGCAACAGGTTTCGTTTTTGAGTTTTTTCCCCCCTGGAGGGCACTGAAAAGAACCTCGGTGGCGCAGCGATTAAGCGTTTGGCTGCTAACCTCAAGTTCGGTAGTTCGAACCCACCAGCCAGCCACTCAGCGGGTGAAAGACATGGCAGTCTGCTTCCGTAAAGATTAGAGCCTTGGAAACCCTCTGGGGCAGTTCTGCTCCGTTCTAGAAGATCGCTATGAGTCAGAATTTACTATGACAGAGGGTTTGGAGGGTTTTGATGTAGCACTGAGTAGGCCCACCAGAGGGCACTCTTTTCCCAAGAGAATTTTTTTTGGGGAAGTCTTGGGAGCAGTTGCTGCCAGTGGCTGGAGCAGGTGGTTGTATAAAAGGTGCTTAGGCTGGAACAATGTACAGGTGTGAGAAACCGAATGCATCTCAACTGTGGGGATCTGTTGCCAGAGCCTTTTGAAGGGTGGGACGTGCTCAGGGCCAGGAGCCCCACACCTGTGTTGTTAGTCTCAGCTGGTCCTTTCTTATATGGCAGCCTCTTGGCCACTCTCGGCCTCGGTTTTACCCCTCTAGGAAATGGGAGTGGTGGCCTCTGGCCAGTTGACCACACAGAGGCGTTAGCAAGAGTGAACAAAGCAAATAGTGTAAACAACTTTCAGAAGTTTGAAATAAAGTGGACTGGAGAAATGCAAGGGATTGCTGATCCTCCCTGTCCTCTATCCTGTCCCTGTGCTAATGGAACACTACAGAGTGTGTGACACTACACTCACGTACAACACTGTGAGTGAGTGCCCAGCACTGGCCATTCTGGGAGAGCGATTCCCTGGCAGGTAGAGGTGATGAGGCGTGACTCAGGCCAGAGGCAGTGGGTGCAGAATGGAGGCCACTGGGGCAACAGAGAGCCGCGGTGGGCTCTGGAGCAGGGTGAGGACTTCATTCCGAAGGGCTGAGTCTCTTCTTCCCCGGGGTCCTCCCTCTGGTAGTCAGAGGTCATGGGTAGCATCTGAGCCACACCTACAGCTTAGATCTGGGTACTGTGCCCCCAGAATGTACTCAGCGGGAAGGAAACACTGCTAGGGGGTGGGTGGGGCTGGACACTAGTAGGCTGAATCCTTGGTGTCATTGCTCCATCCTGGCCTTTCTCAATCCCTGGGACTCCGAGATGAAATCACTCCTAGGGCTCCCACCTGTGCAGGTTGAGTCAGCGCCTCTTGCACCATCCTGCTGCTAGCTGGTTGACCAAGGCCTGTGTTAGTCAACATGCAGAGGTGGGAGGTGGAGGGAGGTGGTCATGGTATCCAGGACATGCCTCCTTCTAGCCCTGAGCAGTGCCAGCCCCAGGGGGAGGTGAGGCTGGCTGGAGGCATTCCAATCCCCTGAACCTGAGATCCAGACTCCAAAGCCTGCCCCAGACCTCTGGGCTGTTTATGTGTTCTGTGAAAAAAGGGGCAAATTTGAGAAAACATTCCTTTTCTGCAGGATTCCTCAGGGCCTTTAATAAGCTGATGTTGGGAGTCTCCAAAAAACCAACAAGGGGCATTTTGTATACTCACTTGAATGAAGGACCATTTTCATAGAGAATCTTGCATGGCCACTGCTCCATGGGACACACTCTGAGACGTACCCACTTCATCCAATGCAGCCCCCACGTTTGTTTCACAGATGAGGAAACAGAAAGGCAGAGAGGGAAGGAGTCTTGCACTCAGCCCTAGATCCTGTTGGTAGTCTGCTGAGCGAAGCCTGCCCCGCTTCCCTGTGCACACTTACAGCCTCCTAGTGGGCAGGGCGGGGTACTACAGGGCCAGCCCTCTTCCTCACCTTCACACCTTTCTCCCATCTTCAGTGGGCTCAAGGCCCAACTCATGTCAACTTGGGTTCTCCTTGCCAAGGACAGTCAGGTAGAAGGAACACAGCTCTTTCCTGGAACTATATCCCCACACATTGCCAGAGCTAACTCCCCCATCCCAAATTCTTTAAATTGAGGTTTCAATTACCTACCATAAAATTCACAGTCGTAAGTGTAATTCTATGAATTTTGACAAACGTATACAATCGTGTAACCACCGCCACAATCAAGATATAGAATATTTTCACCACCTCAAACTGTCTCCCATGCTCCTTTGCAGTAATAGCCTCCCCTAACCCTGGCCCCTGGCAAGCACTGGTCTACTTTCTATCGCTACAGTTTGCCTTTTCTGGACATTTTATATAAATAGAATCAAACAGTATGTGATCCATTTGGCATCTGGCTTCTTTCACTTAGCATGAAGTTTATGAGGTTCATCCATCCTCTCTGTTGGTTGATGGCATTCCATTGTATGGACACACCACAGCTTGTTTATCCATTCACCTGTTGATGGAGATTTTCATTTTCATTCTCGCCTAGGAATGGAATTTCTGGGTTGTATGGTAAGCCACACAAAACGATTCCTGGCTGCCCTTCCTCTCTAGTCTGTAAGGTTCAGGCGACTGGGTGAGCTGAGGCTGAGAGAGGCTATGGGAGGTGACCTAAGCACCAATCTTACTTCTGTTTTCAAGCAGCTTGATGACTTGGGCAAGGTGCTTTGCTCTGGCCTGGTGTAAAAATGGTGGTGGAGGCATCTGATCTCCTCTAACTTCACAAGGCGGAAAGAGAATCAAAAACAGCCCAAGACTGATTTCTATGAGGCATGGGTCAGACAAGCCTCTACCCTCCAAACTTTTAACCAATTCCCATACCCACCGTCCCTCCCAATCACTCTCTACTTCTCTGCTGAGTTCAATAATTCATTGCAATGGCTGCACAGAATTCACAGAGAATACTCATGATTATGGGGTTTATTAGGGAAGTAACAGGTTACAGTTTAGGTTCAGGAACACTCAGGATACAGCTGTTCAGTCAGGACAGCTTCTTCTCAGCCGTGCCCACAGGCACGCCTCTTTCTGGTCCCTCAGCCTCTGCCCTGCTCTGCCCTGTAACAAGCAAGTGTTACAAAGCTCTTTTATCTCTGTTGATAAGCGCCCAGAGACACCCCACTCCACCCATAAGGCTCCTGTCCAAAGGCACTCAGCTTTCTCTTTCCATGGGCCAGGAAACCCATTGCACCATCTCCTGCCAGTCTCTCCTGCCGC
This sequence comes from Dugong dugon, assembly GCA_030035585.1. Classification (NCBI taxonomy): domain Eukaryota; kingdom Metazoa; phylum Chordata; class Mammalia; order Sirenia; family Dugongidae; genus Dugong; species Dugong dugon. Next base: position 19,213,301 of record CM057481.1, on the reverse strand, counting down.
TGTTTCTTTGCTACCGCTTCTCGCTGTCTTTAATGTTACAGCTCTCTCTACGTCTCTCAATCTCCTGGCTCCAGGAGCTTCTCAGTACAGGGATCTGGGCTCCACTCCTGGCCTCAGGTTACTTATCTGTGAAATGAAAATAGTACTACAGCCCTCCCTATCTGTTCCAGAAGATGTTCTACGAATGAAACAAGATGGGAAAGAGCCATCTCTGGAGACTGTGAGGGTCCTGTGCTCATGAGGGGTGGAATGGAGGCCACGCTGTACTTGTGAGACAGAACATAGTCCTGAGGGAAATGTCTCCCTTTGAAAACTCCTGTGCCTCTCAAGTCGAGCTTTGGACATGACTACAGTCACGGTTCTTTTGGTTGTAAGTGAGGGTCAATGTTTTTGGTTATCAAAGGCCACCCATTCTCCATAAGCACCTTGGAATATGAGACTATGAAGGAGGAAAAATTGCAAGAGGGCCAAGGAAGACCATATCTCCTGCCCTGTCCAATACACATGTGGCTATTTAAATTTAAATTAATTAAAAGAAAATTAAATTTTAAAAAACTGGTTCCTTGGTTACACTAGCCACATTTTAAGCACTCATTAGCCACGAGTGTTAATGACTACCCTGTAGGACAACACAGATATAAACATTTGCAACACTGCAGAAAGTTCTATTGGACAGCCTGACCTAGACCCCAAATCTTTCCCTTTGGAGGAGTCAGTATTGTTAGAATACCTTTGGTGGACAGAGGCAGGCCCTACGGAGGTCAATTGTCTTACAGAAAAGGGTCCCAGTGGCTCCTGTGGACAGAGCCCATCGTGACAGACATGGCTGGACAGGGACTGTGTTGTCGGTTGTGGGGGTGGCCTCTGAAATGGACAACTGGAAGTGGCGAGGGTCTTGAAAAGGCAGAGTTGTTGGGTCCAACCCTAGCTCTCGGGGTCAGAGGAGCTGTGGATGGAAACAGGGTGTGCAGGGCAGTGAATTACTTAATATGGCCATTCTAGCCATGCATTGTCTTGTGGCTCCCACAAAATGATTGAGTGGGACTATGCAGATAAGGTGTTTGTAGCCCACCAAGGGGATTGGACAGCCTGCTAAGAATGTAAATAAGGTGCATGGAACCCCTGTCAGGGGTGGGACCATGCAAATAGGTGTATGGAACCCTAATGAGGGGACTGGTCAGTTTTGTCATCCCACTAGGCTTAAACGACAGCCAATTCCAGAGCAGAGGGGAGGCCTCACTACAATCCAGAAAGAAGAGTCGGGAGTGGAGTGCATCCTTTGGACCTGGGATCCCTGCAATGAGAACCTCCTAGACACAGAAGACAGAGAGAGAGAGAGCTGTAACACAGGTGATGGTGCAGGGGGGCAAGAAGCAGTGGCAGAGAAGTGGAGGCAGCAGAACCCGGAGACTGGCATGAAATGGCGTAGTGGGCTTCCTGGCCCACAGAGCAGGGCAGCTACAGTGAGTGTGCTGACCCACAGAGCAAGAGAGCTGAGTGTCTTCGGGCAGGAGGCTTCCTGGCAGAGTGGGGTGCCTCTGGCACTTACTGGCAGAGCTAAAGGGCTTTGTAACACTTACCTGAGCACAGCAGAGGCCAGGCCCAAGCAGGGCCAAGGGCTGAGGACTGGGAGAGGAGGCCTGTCCTGAGGGGAAGCAGAGAGCCTGTCCTCAGGGGGCTAAGAAGAGGCCTGCATGGTCAAGAGTTGCTGAGAGAGCTGCCCGGCACTCAGGAAGGGAGACTTTGCCTATATGCTTCCTGATCCTGATGCCGAGTTGTAACCTATTACTTGCCTAATAAACCCAATAACTGTGAGTATGGTCTGTGAGTTCTGTGTGGCCATGAATTATCAAACCCAGCAGAGAAGTAGAGAGTGCTGTGGGAGGGATGGCTAGTGTCAGAATTGGTAAAAAGGTTAGAGGGTGGAGATATGTTTGACCTCCACCTCACAGAATCCATCTTGGGCTGTTGATGGTGATTCTCTCTCCCCCTCCTGATGTTGAACAAGGTCAGACGCTGCTATGCTGCCATTTTTACAGGTGGAAAATACAGAGGCTGGGGGGAGCAGGTGTTGGAAGAGACAGGTTTGATAGTGGGAGTATGTGGGCACTCTATTTGAAAAGTGGGCCTTCTGTTGAGGGCAAGGGGGCCTGGGAAGTGTCAGAGATGTGAGAAGAACTAGACTGGGCCTAGAACTGAGCTGGGACTGTTGACAGCACCTTCTTGACGGAGACCCCTCAAGGGGGACCTGCTGTGGCTACCTCTAGCTCAATGCCCAGCCAGCTCCAGGAAGATGGTTCTCCCAATTTCCCTCTCACTGGTGCTCTCAGCAGGTGCTCTAAGGAGTCAGTCTGAGCAGAGGTCCAGTGAGGCTCAGTTTTGTTATGCTCCAGTGAGTTGATCTGACTGGTTGCCCTTGCAGTTATTCTGATGAACAATTTTGATGAGCTCTTCTGATTATACCAGAGCTCTTGCTGGCTAGTTTATCAGGGTTGGGGACAGAAGGACAGTTCTGAGTTACAACTCTTGAGAGGTTGCTCTGAGCACAGAGGTGCCTTGGCCAGGCTCTGTCAGGACTTAGGGGGTGTGGGGCTAATGTGATTGGGCCTAACCTGGACACCACGAGCCATGAGCAGTGCAAGGACTTTCTTTCTGCACTGTCCCGGAGGGTAGACAGCTGTTCTGAAGGTTTATCCTGTTTACTCTGACCAGCCGTTCTGAGGAGTTGCTCCGCTTTTGGGGACTTGAGGCTTCCCGGGGCCTGGCCCTCCCCTCCAGCCGCATTCCACACAGCTTGCCGCACTCTGAAGGGCAATGAACAGTTCCTGTTGGTGAAATGAGGAATGGGAAGGGAGGCCCAGGCCTGTAGACAGGACCATGGCGGCCCCTTATACACGCTGGGGGCTCCATCAAAGGTCCTGCTATGGACGGTCCCCAGGATGCAGGTCTAGAGAAATGGGGACCACCTCAGGCCTGAGCTGTGATGAAGTCCTTGCCTTGGCCACCACCAGCCTCAATGAAGGGTCCTCCGAGAAGCTTCTCAGTGGGGCTCCTCTAAGTGGAGTCTGCGGCTGGGTGGATGAGTTGGGCTGGGCCAGAGGGGAGTGGTAAAACAGAGCCAGAAAGGTTATGGACGTGGGAGGGGGAAGGGTCAAGAGGATAGAGCTGGTTGGTGAGGGGGCAGCTGTGAGGGGTGGGTGTCCTAGAGTGTCTGTCCTGCCAGGTCCTGGGAGTGAGTGCCAGGGACACCAGGCAGGAGTTTGGCTGAGATGCCAGGGAAGCCCCAGCACCTATGGGACCTGAGACGGCTGAAGGGCCTTCCTGGAGATTGCCCTCATTGCCCAGTCCCTTGTGGGGTGTGGGTGTGGCCTTGTCCAGGAGACCCAGGCTGGCACATGGATCCACAGGCACCCTTCTGCCCTCAGGGGCTGGTAGGGAGGTCAGGGACAAACTTTGAGCAAGGTTCTTTCTCTCGACTCTTCTGCCAGGACAGGGAACTAAGTTCATCCCAGACTCAAACTTCACCCTCCTGGAGACAGTATGCCTCAAAAAGAGCCTGTTAGAGGGGTTTGCAGTGGGTCCTAGTACCCTGCCATGCTCAGTCATTGGCTAGGAGCTCCCTGGGAGAGCATGGCTTTGGCTCACATGCTGCAGTGGATTCTTTCTCTTCTTTTTTAATTTTATTGTGGTAAAATATATATAACTGTCATGGATTGAATTGTGTCCCCCCCAAAACATCTGTCAACTTGGCTGGGTCATAATTCCCAGTATTGTATGATTGTGTACCATTTTGTAAATCCGATGTGATTTCCTTATGTGCTGTAAACTCTATCACTATGATGAGGTTATATGTGATTTTCTTATGTGTTGTAAACTCTGTCACTATGATGAGGTTATACTGATGAGGTTTAGATAATGTCTTAAGCCAATCTCTTTTGAGCTATAAAAGAGAGAAGCGAGCAGAGACACATGGGAACCTCACACCACCAAGAAAGCAGTGCCGGGAGCAGAGCGCATCCTTTGGACCTGAGGTTCCTGCGCGGAGAAGCTCCCAGACCAAGGGAAGACTGATGCATCACAAGGACTTCCCTCCAGAGCCGACAGAGAGAGAACGTTTTCTCCTAGAGCTCATGCTCTGAATTTGGACTTGTAGCCTACTGGACTATGAGAGAATAAGTTTCTCTTGTTAAAAGCCATCCACTTGTGGTATTTCTGTTAGAGCAGCACTAGATGACTAAGACAATAACATAAAATTTGCCATTTTAACTATCTTTAAGTGTACAATTCAGTGGTATTAATTACATTCACAATGTTGCTCACCACTAGCTGCTTCCCAAACTTTTTCATCACCCCAGACAGAAACTCTGTATCCATGAAATAGTAACTTCCCATTCCTCCCTCCCCCCTGTTTTAGGCAACCTGTAATCTACTTTTGTCTCTATGAATTTGCCTATTCTGCATATTGCGTATAAGCAGAATCATACAATATTTGTCCTTTTGTGTCTCACTTATGTCACTCAGCATAAGGCCAGAGCATGCATTACAGTTTCTTTTCTTTTTATGGCCGAATAACATTCCATCTTATGTATAGACCACGTTTGGTTTCTCCACTCGTCTATTGATGGATACTTAGGTTGTTTCTACCTTCTGGCTGTTGTGAATAATGCTGAACTGAACCACGGTGCTCAGGCTGCAGGGGATTCAGAGGTGCTGTAGCTCATTACACTCCTCGTGGCAGATTCTCTCCTGAAAGGAGAACTGAATAGAGCACCAGCCTGGTTCCCACAGAGGCAAAGATGATTTACTTCTGTTTTCTCAGTAGGTGGCTGACCTGGGACTGGAAACCTATCTTTAGATGATAAGTCCAAGACTTCTCTGTGTCCTTTTCTCTTCCCACTTTTGGGGACTCTGTTTTTTTTTCCCCCCCCAGCAAGAAAAGCACTAAATTTTAATAGTAAAGACAGGTCTTACTCAGTGAGTTAGGAAACAGTTTAAATAGTAAGTGCGATGAGGCTTACTTACTCCATCTTTAGGGAAGAGGACACAATACTTCCACACAATTAAAATCAAAGACCGAACATTTTTATATCCCAGACATCTGTATTTTACACCTATTATGCCATGAATCCACAGAGAATAGGTTCCAGCAGCTCAGGCTTCTTTCCATTGGTTCTCGCAAGGTGAGAGAACCTGGAGCAGGCTGGTGCTTCAGTTGAACCCAGGAACCTTTCTTTCTCTTTGGCTTCCTACTTTCCTCTGATCACACGTTTCAGGAAGCTCTCAGAGTGCTGAATGTGCTCAATGCGCACATTAATTCTTTTGGAGAGAATCTTGCCCTTAACTTGTTTGTCCTCAACAGTGCCAACAGCATGCTGGGTAACACTGTAGACTCTTCCAGTTTTGCCATGGTAGCACTTGTGGGGCATTCCTTTTTAAACAGTGCCCATTCCCTCAATGTCTACAATATCACCTTTCTTGTAGATTCACATGTGTGTGGCCAAAGGAGCAACTCCAAGTTTTCTAAAAGGCCTAGAGAAATAGGTGCCTCTCCTTTGTGTTCATCATTTTGGTGAATTACTGCAAGATGGCAGTTCCAGCTGAAAGGCAGGGACTCTGGTTTGAAGCAAAATATTTGTACCTGCTTGCTTTAGTCAAGGTTCTTGCAGGAACCAGTGATAAAAACCAAGTGCAAACTGGCCTGAACTGAAAAAGAACGTATATCAGCTCATGTATCTGAACAGCCAGGACCTCTCCTGGTGTTTCTCTTTGTGTCTGGAATCTAGAGGCTTCCTGTTGCTTTACTCTGTCTAGTGGCGTCAGGAGCGATCCCTCCTGGGACAGTCTGGAGCCCATAAGCCTTGCCCTTGAGAAGTCTCTGATTCTAGGTGACTCAAATGGTAATCTAATGGGATTTCCAGATAATCATCCTAGAATGCTAAAGGGACTTGCTTTCTGCTGTAACTAGTTCCAAATTCTTTTCTTTTTGTTGTTGTTGAGAATATACATGGCAGAACATTCTTCATATTTTCTTGAAAGTCTGTGGACCACGACTACTTCCTTGTTTCAAATTCTGTATCAGGCAGGTTGTGGGTTACAAAGGACAGACCCACGTGCCATCTTAAGCAAAACGACACTTTACTGGAAGGTTCTAGGGAGCTTACAAGAATAGACAGGAGGGAGGTTACAGGGCCAGGCTTGGAAGATTGTCAGTGAGGGAGCTCTGGAGGGCTGGGCCACAGGACGTTACACAGCAAGTAAGTAAAAGAGCTGGGACCAGAACTTGGTTGGGCACCCTGGCTCCGGCATCCATGACTTAACTGCTTTGTGGATTGGACTTCATTAAAACCAACTTTCCCAGAGCCTTTCCTATCTGTCTCCTATCACTGCTCCCAACTAGGGGAGCAAAAGATCCACTTCCTTGAGTTTTCCTAGTTTCTCCTCAAGGGAACATTGCCTAGTACCTGGCTTGCTAGTGGGAAAGCTGAGAAGGACACTTTCGGAGCCTGGGATGCTCATGTTGTTCTCATGTCCTTCCTGGCTCTGGCTGCCAGTGCCACCTCTGTGGGATGGGCCTGGGAGAATCCTGAGAGTCTCTTCCCGAGCTCACAGGGCTGGTGCCCGTCTATTCATCCCACACTAAATGTCTCTGTGTCCAGGGCCCAGTCAGAGCTGGGCCATAGATGCCCAAGCCTCAGCCCTCAGAGAGCCTACAGTTTGAGGGATGACAGACAAGCAAATAGATATGCTCCTCATGTCAGTTGGGGTCTCCTAGCCCCAGTCTCAAACTCCCTTTTCCTACTTCAGATCTACCCCCTGATCTTCCCTCATCTCTTCTCTGCCTGCCTCTCTCAGCAACAAAAATAGTCTTTTTGAAAATTCCTCTCATTCCCTCTGTGCCTACTGACACCTTCAGTGTCAACTTATCAAGTATTTTCCCAGGATTCCCAAAGAGGAATTCTGTACTTGCTGTCAAGATCACAACATTTTCACGCCACTCACGACTTCCACAGATAGTCTCCTGTGTGCCAGTTGCTGGCAGAGAACTACATGCAGGGAGCCCCAGGGACTTGAGGGAGGGGAGCCAAGCTTTAGGACAGCCAGGATAGGCTTTCCTGAGGAGGTGAGCCTTGTTCTGAAGGACAGGGAGGACTTCGGCAGGTCAAGAAGGGTGGGTGGGGGGACAGTGGGAGGAGGGTGTTCCAGTCCATGAAAGCAGCTCGTTGTGTGTGGGGTGCCAAGGAAGGAAAGTGCCTGTACCTGTGAAGAGGACAAAGACCAGAACACAGCATTTAAGCACTTGGCTGCCAATAAGAAAGATTGGTGGTTCAAACCCACCCAGGGGACCCTTGGGAGAAAGGTCTGGCAATCTGCTCAAGCAGAGACTGTTGTTGTTAAGTGCTGTCCAGTTGGTTCCGACTCATAGTGACCCTATGCACAACAAAACAAAATACTGCCTGGTCCTGTGCCATCCTTATAATCATTGCTATTTTTGAGCCCATTGCTGCAGCCACTGTGTCAGTCCATCTCGTTGAGGAACTTTCTCTTTTTCACTGACCCTCTGCTTCACCGAGCTTGATGTCCTTCTCCAGGGATTGGTCTCTCCTGATAACATGTCCAAAGTACGTGAGACGAAGTCTTGCCATCCTCACTTCTAAGGAGCATTCTGGCTGTCCTTCTTCCAAGACAGATTTGTCTGTTCTTCTGGCAGTCCATAGTATATTCAATATTCTTCTCCAACACCACAGTTCAAATGCATCAATTCTTCTTTAGTCCTCCTTATTCATTGTCCAGCTTTCAAATGTATATGAGGCGATTGAAAATATCATGGCTTGGGTCAGGTGCACCTTAGTCCTCAAAGTGACATCTTTGTTTTTTTTAACAGTTTGAAGAGGTCTTTTGCAGTAGATTTGCCCAATACAATATGTCATTTGATTTCTTGACTGCTGCTTCTATGGATGTTGATTGCAGATCCAAGTAAAATGAAACTTCAGTCATTTCTCTGTTTATCATGATGTTGCTTATTGGTCCAGTTGTGAGGATTTTTGTTTTCTTTATGTTGAGGCGTAATCCATACTGAAGGCTGTAGTCTTTGATCTTCATCAGTAAGTGCTTCAAGTCCTCTTCGCTTTCAGCAAGCAAGGTTGTGTCATCTGCATAATGTAGGTTGTTAATGAGTTTTCCTCCAATCCTGATGCCATGTTCTTCAAGTAGAGATTACAGCCTAGGAAACCCTATGTGGCAATTCTACTCTGGGGTCACTATGAGTTTGGAATCGACTCGGCTGCACCTAACAGCAACATGCATCAGTGACATAAGCCAGCTTTAATGTTACTGATCTAATTGATTGGTTCTGAATGCCACTTAAAAAGTTTGCTTAATTGGCTTTCTGGTGTCAATTTCTGTTGGAAATTTGGTCACGTCTTACTATTTGCAGCTCATATTAGGAAAAAGGTAAACTTACATGTGTTTAATAAAAACTACATCTCCCTCACGCTTGACTTCCAGGTTATTGTTTAAAATTTCACCCTCAGTTTGCTGTCTTTGATCATTTCACAGGACACTTTGGTGAGATGAATAGAAAAGACTGCCACAGAGTACTCAAGAGCCTCTCCCCAAATTCTGTCCAGTTGCCACCAAGCCAGCTGAGAACCCAGGCTTTTTAACTCGGCCACAGCCTGCATTTCCACATATGCCGCCACAGCTAGGAAGACACAGAAGATTAACCATGCAAGGATCAAGGAGGGGCCTGCGAGTCTCACTGGCTTGCTGCTCAGACCATCCAGTGGCTAGTTGCAAACGGAGGAGTCCTGGGGGCATAAAGGTTAAGCGCTTAGCTGCTGACCCACCCAGTGGCTCAGGAGGAAAGACTTGGCAGTCTGCTTCTGGACAGATTACAGCCTAGGAGACACAACGTGATGAGACACAGCAGCAACAGCTGCAAACGGGGTCATGCGCTGAATGATGCCCGCGTGTCTGGGCCGTGGTCATAGTCCTGCATCCGAGGCTGGGGGTTCCAGCTGAGAGCCTGGGGAGCAGAGAGATGTGTCAGGGAGCACAGAGAGTGATCCCAGAGAGCTGAGAGAGATCCTGGGAGTAAGGTGCCATCCAGAGAACGAGGTGAGATCCTAAGGACCAGAGAAAATCCCCGGGAGCAGGGAGGGATCCCGGTGACCTGCCTGACCCCTGCTCCCTGGCCGGAGCAGTCTGATGGCTGAGGACGCCATATCTCAATATACTGAAATTATCAAAATTTCATGGTAATTTATTCCTAATATATTCTAATATATTCCTCTTATACATAAATTTTTGGTAGCAACATTTCTTAGGTGTGTTAAAGAAGCTGAATGCTGTGTTTGGGGAATTTATCCTTCTTACAGAATTTGTCTTTTTAATGTAGCTAGTGAACATAAACTTCTTAGTGGTACAACAAAAACTTTTGTTCTAAATAAATACAAACTTTAGTTTATTTAATTTCGCTTAAATATTATTGAGTCATTTTCTACTGTGCCTCCATTTTCGTATTTTAAGAACGCTACACTATTTTTCAGAATGATCAGTTTGAAGAATCCAACAGATATACCAATTAACCAAAAAAAAGAACGTTTTATAGATTTATAGCAATTCACGTTATATGGGATGGTTTGAACATTTTAAAGATGCAGTTTAACTAGATCTGCTTTTATTATCTTTATAAACAATTTGAAGGCGGCCTGGTATCACAGTAGTTAAGTGCTCGGTTCGAACCCACCAGCTGCTCAGCAGGAGAAAAGACCCGGCAGTCTGCTCCTATGGGGCAGTTCCCCTCTGTCATCCAGGGTGGCTGTGAGTCGAAATCAACTTGATGGCACAGAACAACAACAACATAAGCAATCTGAGCAGTCATGTGACCTCACCTGGGATCATACATGGAATAGTGATCTGAAAGAGGGAGACTGAGCGGGAGAGAGAGGAGGAGACTGAGGACATGGGGGTTGGGGGATGGGGTCCCCGGAACCCGGTTCTTCTAACACTTGAGACTCCACTCCTCCCCGCAAGCCACACTGTTACACGATACAGGTTTGGGCAAACCAGTAAACTTGGTCAATTTTGTGGATGGGTCATTTAGAAATTTGGTTATTGGCTCTCGGCAATTTTGTGTCCAGTTTTCTTGGAGAGTCCCTGGTGCTCCTTGTGCTAGGTGCTGTCTGAGCTGGGCCTGATTCTGTCCTAGGTTCCTTCTGGAGTTTGGGAGCCTCAGCCTCTGCGACGTCCTGACCCACATACCGCCACCACCCCCCTATGCCCTGCTCAGGCTTGATGGGCTCGGAACCAGCCCCCAGTTTCCTGCTCTGGATCTCCATCAAGTCTTTTGGGGACCACTGTCCTATCCTCTCTATCACTACTTCCAGCATCACTGCTCCTTTCAGCCCTCCTGTCTCCTCAACAGCCCCTGCTGGCCAACATACCTTTGCTCAGGCTGTCTCTTGGCCCTGGTGTCCCCCTCCCTCTCAGGCCCATTCTTCTCCCACACTTCTTCCCTGATGCTGTAGCCGTTGCTGCCCCCCTCTGACTTCTAGTGAGCCAAGGGGGCAGCACTGTTCACACCTGAACTGGAGTGGTACTGCCACCACAGCTAACCTATCACCTACACCATATCTGTGCAGCCAACTGTGTGAGGTTTTAATTCCAGGTCCATCCATGACCTGTGTGATGGGACCTGGCCCTCAGTGTCCTATCCTGGCAGTGACAAGGAGGATGGATGAAGGGTGGGGTTCTGAGACGTAAGGGGAGTTTGGGACTGGTCTGGGGTGGAGGCTGAGTGCAGGGAGAGGCATCACCCCAGTCCTGGACTCCTCTGGGGGTTCTGCAACAGGAGAGGGTGACGGGAGGGAGGACCCTGAGTAGGTTCTGAGCTGAGATTTTATTGGAATGAGCCATGGCAGTTAACAGTGGACAGTTCAGGAAGGAACCAAGATGGGGTACTGCAAGCAGGTTGTCGGTAGAGGTGGTGCCAGGGACTCAGCCATCTCAGAATCTCCTGGACAGCTGAATTCCAACACTTTTCTTTGGAATCAGCTTTTTGATAACATTCTTCACCTTCCTGAAGAATTTTCTTAGGCCTCTGCGAGCTCTCGCCACCTAGGTAAGAGTGGGGGGAGATTAGTAGAGAAGGTTGGCATGAGCCAGGGTAAGGTCTGCGGGCTAGGAGGGTAGGATGGTCCTCAAGTACCCATACTTGGAAGGGACAAGTGTGGAGGGCCCAGAGAGAACTGGCAGTGTGGAGAGGTCCCCAATTGTGTTTGGTTTGCTGTGTGATCCTGCTCATATCACTCAACCTCCCTGAGCCTTGGTTTCATCTCCAAGCTGGTTTCTCTGCCAGCTCTGATAATCCATGATTCCATTGTTAAACTTCATCGTGCATCAGAATCACCTGCAGGGATCATTAAAACACAGATTCCTGGGGCCCACCCCTAGAGTTTCTGATTCAGTAGGTCTGGGTGAAGCCTGAGAATTTCCATTTCTAACAAGATCCCAGGAGGTGCTGATGCTATAGGTCTAAGGGGTCCACACTTCTCCTCAGATGGGATTTAGAAAATAATATTGGAATCATTGTTCTCTGTCCTTGAGCACAGAGAATGTGACTCAGCTAGAGCTGGGCTCACAAGGACTCACAAGGACACATCAACTGGGCCCTAAGTATAAAGACAATAGCGAGGATAATCTTGGAAAATATCTTTTAGGGAAACTTTCATGTAAACCATTCAAACAGAGCACAAAAGACTTTCCACTTTTATCTTTTTCTATTAGCATTTGGTGAATAGAAAATTTTTTGGACCAATGAAGACCCTCCTGACTGTCATTACTGAAACCTGTACCAATGATTGTTAAGAAAGACATTTCAAAATGTAGGATCACAGTTTCTAGCCAATCTGTGAAAAGGTGAAGCTTTCAGTGATTTTGCCCATTTGTAATGTTAATACACACTGATGATTCTGTAATGTTCCTTGGACTCAGGCAGACTTGGCTCTGGCAGCATGCTTGTCCGTTTCCTACTTTTGCCTTTTTGAATATATGCCGAATAAAACTTCTTTTTGCTTTACTAAACTTTGTGATGTTTTTACCCTACAACAGCTGTAAAAGTAGCGTATGCATGTGCATGCATGTGTATGAGTGTGCCCACGTGTGAGTGCATGTGTGTGTGCATGTATGCATACATGCATGTGTGTGTATGTGTGTGTGTGTGCAGGCTGTGTTTTGTGGAGAACCTCTAAGGTAACGTCCAGCTTTGATAGCCCATGGGAATGTCTCTCTCTTTCCCTGGGGTTTGAGGGTAGGGGCAGTCAGGGCCTGGGAATTCTCAAGCACCCCCTTCCCATAAGACCCCTCTCCTACCCTCAACATTCTTTCCTCTACCTCAAGAACCCTCAGCGGCAAAGCCACTACTCTGTACCCATCTGTTCTTCATATCCAACTCAAGTTTTACCTTCCTTATAAATCTTCCCTGGAGTTCCTGCTTAATACAAATAGTTAACAGGTTCAGCTGCTAACCTAAAGGTTAAAAGTTCCAGTCCACCCAGACGTGCTTCAGAAGAAAGTCCTGGTGATCTACTTCCAAAAATGAGCCACTGAAGAAACTATGGGGCACAGTCGTACTCTGACACACATGGCTCTGACATGAGTTGGGTTGACTCAATGGCAACTGTTTGTTTTATAAGCCCTTCCCAGGTCTCCTGGCTCTGCCTCTCTCTCAACATCTTCTGCAAATCACAGCTCCACCTACTGACAGTACAATCCAATGGGCACTTAATTCATAGAAGGCCCTCTGCAGCTTCTAGTCCAGGGTTTCTCAATCCTGACCCTACTACAGACCAATTAAACCAGACTCTGGGGATGTGGCCTGAACTCAGTAGCTTACAAAATTTCCCAGGTGATTCCCATGTGTAGATAAGGATGGGAACCCCCTGGCCTGTGGAGACTGAGATTCAGGGCAGTGAAGTGGCTTGCCCAGGTCACTAAGTAGAGCAGTGGCTCAGCTAGGAGTCATCTTTTCTGGGTCAGTGTTGTCAGGCTCTTAGCAGACTCTCAGGGCTGGGAAAAGTGTAAAGCCACCTAAAAGGTCTGTCCAGCAAGTAACAGTCCAGCCCTCCAGCACTTACCCCTTTTTCTGAAACCTCCCAGCCTGAAGTTCTGGCTCCTGAACCCTCTGCCCCTCTAGCCCTCCCCTCTTTCTTCAAGGTCCCTGGGAGTTTTCTCACCCCTGTAGGCTTTTGGGATTCACAGGTGACCTCCACATTGATATCCTCCTTACCAGCCGTGAAGAGCCCCGAGCAGTTCTTCACTTCCTGTGGAGGAGAGGAACAAAATCAGACCATGGTCAACTACTAGAGGGCACCAGTGCAGCACAGAAATCAGGGAACACTGGGCTCCGGGTGCAGAGATAGCCGAAGAACAGAGCCAGGGACTCCCTCGATAGCCTTGGGATGGGGCATGGGGAGCTGGGGGTCTGAGGACCTTACCCCATTGTCTTTGAAAGGACACTTCTCAGGAGTAAGCTTCTCCACAATCTTGCAGTTCGTCTCTTTGATGGTAAAGAACAGTGGCTGTGGTTTCGACAGTGTTGGGTCCTATCAGCAAGGAGACAATAGGAATCTCAGTCCTCACAGTTAGCACGTCCATTTATGAAAAGACCCAGAGAGCATCCAGCCTGTCCCTCAACAGATGGGTGCATCAGGGCCCAGAAAGACCCCTGCCACCATTAACCAGGTCCAAACTGAGGTCCAGAGAAGGGGAGTGAATTAGCTAAGATCATGCAGCCAAGAGTGGCAAAGCAGGGACTTGAACCCAGGTCCATATGACCCACATATCTGGCACTATTTCTACCATGCCATGCCACCTATCATAAGCAGCTGGAAAAAGTGCAGAGTGCTGCTTAAGGGGACGGCTGCTTTTATCTCACAGGTAGGGAAAATGAGGGCCAGGAAGGTGAGGAGGTCCTTCCTATAAAGCCTCCCAGCCCATCAGGACAGCAGGGCCCTTAGCCCTTATCCCTCCAAAATGTTCTGGCTGGAGTGGGCTGTGCCCTGGGCCCTCCCTGCTCCTTCTTACCCAATCTGGCTGTTGCTGAGCCTTCAGGACACGGAAGGCATACTCCTCGCCTGACTGCTCGTTGTAGTTGTTGATGGCCAATTTCAGCGCCTCAGCTTGGCTTAGGCTGAAGTCCTTGGTCAAGGAGGTAGGCTCGGCCCAAGCCAGACCCAGGAGCAGCAGGAGCAGCAGCACGGGCACTCTGATGCCTTCCATCTTACCTGGTTGCTGTCTGCAGGGTGCAGCGTGCTCGGTTTTATGCCTGCCTGGGATAGGGTGGGGCTACACTTCTGCAAGCTGACTTCTGGGAATTCCTAGTAGGTTAGAAGTGATTTCAGTGGCTACTTAACCTCTTGGCTTCTTGCTTCACAGGAAGTAATATTAGGGAAAGAAGAAACTGACCCTTAGCAGAGGGGGCTGACACCAAACTCTGACCAAAATCCTTACCCCACCCACCCCCCATAGCAGCCTATGTCTTCCTTCCCAGTTTGCCACAGAGGGCAAGAGTGCAGGGCTTGAATCCCCTATTATCCCCAGTAAGAGAGACTGCATGGTGGGTGGGTGGGGATCATTGGGTCCAAGTCCTGGTTCTGCCATTTTCTGGGTGGGGGGTCCTTGTTTGAGAGACTTAATCTCATCAACTGTCCCACTCAGTGAGCTGGAGGGTGTTCCCTGAAGTGAGGGGCACAGCAGGATGGGATGGAGTGCTTATGAGACAGGTAAAGTTAACTGTGCTGGTGGAACAAAAGAGCTGTCAAAAGATTACCACCTAGAAGTTGCATAACCAGGAACCACATCCTGTCAACATAAAATAAGATTAGAACACCTTGTGAATTACTACTTCCTCCTTAGTGTTTTTCTAGTCACTTCCCTCTTCTTACAGGCGCTGCATGCACAGAAGAGTAAAGTATGACTGCTGTTTGACCTCCCTTGGCCCACCAAAGGGGACGAAGTAGTACAGAATATCAGTGCGCCTGTGCCATATCCCATGATAAGTGATGCCAAGAGCTGCCGAGGGAACTCCATCTTGAATAGCAGAGGGTTCCATTTTGGATTTCAGTTGTGCATGCAACCTAATTAGTATGCATCGTCATTCCGAGAAGTACCCGCCCCTTCAAAGAAACCCACTGAATATTCATTGCTCTATTGTCTCCACCAAACCCATATAAGCCCTAGCCTTGGTCCCCCTTCAAGTCAATCTTTTGGAGTGGCATGAGCCCCCACTGACTCCTTTTACTTGTCACAAGTAAAATAAACCTGTTAGAGCTGAACCCAAAATTGTCTCCTCTGTGTATTTTTACAAAAGAAAGACAAAGACCCATTGAGTCCGGAGGGCCTCTGTGCCCTCGGCGGTAACACTTATGGTCTCTTTCCTGAAAGGACCTCCAGGAGTGCAGAGGGGCTCTGATGAGCTGTGTGTATTAGACTTGGAAAACCAGATGCTGGAGGAATGGAAGGCATCCCCCACATCACAGGAGTTGCAGTTTGAGGCCCTGGCAAGGGACCTTCCAAGGGATCCAAGGAAGTAGGGGCAACGAGAAAGGGCCTGGCAGGATGAGGAATGGTACTCCAGGTAGAGGCTCAGCAAATGCAAAGACACAGAAGCAGGAAAGCACAGAGAGGGTTTCAAGACTGCTAGCTACCCAGTAACCATGTGTACTGTTTATTTTCTCCTACCATCTTCTTTTCATTGAGGGAAAGGATAAAGTGTCACCAGTGAGACTGGCCAGGGACAGTATGTGTATTTCAGGGCTCCAGGGAGTGGCTGGCAGAATTCCCTCTAGGCTGGGGGCAGTTGAGGAGGGCATCTTGGAGGAGATGGACTGGGTTCAGAAATCCAAGAACCCAGGAGGGGGAGATGAGAGGTTTTAGCAAGGCTTGAAGGCAGAAGCCAGTGCGGTGTGTTTGAAAGGGCAAGGTCTTTGTAGCAGGTGAGGAGGGTGGAGAGGTTGGCAGATAATGGGCAAACTTGAATGCTTGGCTAGAGGGCTAATCTTTGTCTCTGGAGTCCTGGACTGGATATATGGCATCCATGGTTCTACTACCCATACTGCTTTTAGCTTCAAGAGCCTATCAATATTATTCATAATAGCTCCAAAGTGGAAGCAACCCAAATGTCCATTAATTGATGAAAAGATAAATAAAATGTGGTATATCCATCCAATGTGATATTAAGCAGCAGTAAAAAAATGAAGCATTGATACTTGCTAAAATATGGATGAACCTTGAAAATACTGTGTTGAGTGAAAGAAACCAGTCACAAAAGACCTCATGTTGTATGACTGCATTTATAGGAAACGTCCAGAATAGACAAATCTATAGAGACAGAGCCTAGATTGATGGCTGCCTACGGCTGGGAGGAGGTTGGGAGGAATGGGGAGTGACTACCAATGGCAGGGGGTTTCTTTTTGGGATGATGAAAATGTTCTAAAATTGACTGTCATGATGATCGCACAACTCTGTGAGTATACTAAAAACCATCGAGTTGTTCACTTTAAATGGGTTAATTGTATGGTCTGTGGATTATATCTCAGTAAAGTTTTATTTTTTTTTAATTTATTTATTTTGTTGTTGTTGAGAATATACACAGCAAAACACACACCCATTCAACAGTTTCTACATGTACAATTCAGTGACAGTGAGTATCTTCTTCGAGTTGCGCAACCACTCTCACCCTCCTTTTCTGAGTTGTTCCTCTACCATCAACATAAACTCACTGTCCCCTAAGATTTCTATCTAATCTTTTGAGCTGTCAGTTTGATCCCATATAGATAGATCTCGAAAGAACATAATGCAAACAACACTCAAAAAAGAGCAGGAGTGGCAATATTAATCGCCAATAAAATAGACTTTGAAGTACAATCCACCACAAAGCGTAAGGAAGGGCACTATATAATGATACACCAGGAGGACATAACTATAATAAATATTTACACACCCAACGACAGGGCTCCAAAATACATAAACTCTGACGGCTTTGAAAAGAGAGATATAGACAGCTCTACAATAATAGTAGGAGACCTCAACACACCATTTTCGGTGAAGGACAGAATGTCCAGAAAGAAGCTCAGTAAAGACACGGAAGACCTAAATGCTACAATAAATCAGCTTGATCTCATGGACATATACCGAACACTCCACCCAACAGTAGCCAAGTATATTTTGTTTTCCAATGCACATGGAACATTCTCCAGAATAGACCACATGTTAGGCCATAAAGCAAGCCCTAACAGAATCCAAAGCATCGAAATATTACAAAGCATCTTTTATGACCATAAAGCCATAAAAGTAGAAATCAATAACAGGAAAAGCAAAGAAAAAAAGTCAAACACAAGGCAACTGAACAACACTGTGCTCAAAAACTCCTGGGTTACAGAAAAAATTAAGGATGGAATAAAGAAATTCATAGAATCAAACAAGAATGAAAACACATCCTACCAGAACCTTTGGGACACAGTAAAAGCAGTGCTCAGAGGTCAGCTTATAGTAATAAATGCACATATCCAAAAAGAAGAAAGGGCGAAAATCAAAACATTAACCCTACAACATGATCAAATAGAAAGAGAGCAGCAAAAGAAGCCCTTGGGTGCCAGAAGAAAGGAAATAATAAGAGTTAGAGCAGAATTAAATGAAATAGAGAACAGAAAAACAATTGAAAGAGTTAACAAGACCAAAAGCTCGTTCTTTGAAAAGATCAACAAAATTGATAAACCATTGGCCAAACTGACAAAACAAAAACAGGAGAGAAAGCAAATAATCTGTATAAGAAATGAGATGAGTGATATCACAACAGACCCAACTGAAATTAAAGGAATCATAACAGAATACTATGAAAAATTGTACTCTAACAAATTTGAAGACATAGAAGATATGGACAAATTTCTGGAAACTCACTACCTACCTAAAATAACACAAACAGAGGTACAACAACTAAATAAACCTATAACAAAAGAAGAGATCGAAAAGATAATTTAAAAACTCCCAGCCAAAAAAAACCCTTTTCCAGAAGGCTTCACTGGAGAATTCTACCAAACTTTCAGAGAAGAGTTAACACCACTACTACTAACAGTATTTCAGAGCATAGAAAAGGACGGAATACTCCCCAACTCATTCTATGAAGCCAGCATAACCCTGATACCAAAACCAGGTAAAGACACCACAAGAAAAGAAAATTACACACCAATATCCCTCATGAACATTGACGCAAAAATCCTCAACAAAATTCTTGCCAATAGAATTCAGCAACATATCAAAAAAAATAATTCACCATGATCAAGTGGGATTTATACCAGGTATGCAGGGATGGTTCAACATTAGAAAAACAATTAATGTGATCCATCACATAAATAAAAGACAAGAACCACATGATCTTATCAATCAATGCAGAGAAGGCATCTGACAAAGTCCAACACCCATTCATGATAAAAACTCTCAACAAAATAGGAATAGAAGGGAAATTCCTCAATATAATTAAGGGCATTTACACAAAGCCAACAGCCAACATCATCCTAAATGGAGAGACTCTGAAAGCATTCCCCCTGAGAACAGGAACCAGACAAGGATGCCCTTTATCACCACTCTTATTCAACATTGTGCTGGAGGTCCTAGCCAGAGCAATTAGGCTAGAAAAGGAAATAAAGGGCATCCAAATCGGTAGGGAAGAAGTCAAAGTATCTCTATTTGCAGATGATATGCTCTTATACACAGAAATCCCCAAAGAATCCACAAGAAAACTACTGGAACTAATAGAAGATTTCAGCAAAGTACCAGGATCCAAGATAAACATACAAAAATCAGTTGGGTTCCCCTACACCAACAAAGAGAACTTTGAAGAGGAAATCACCAAATAGCCACCAAGAAGATAAAATATTTAGGAATAAATCTAACCACAGGTGTAAAACACCTTTACAATGAAAACTACAAGACACTACTGCAAGAAACCAAAAGAGACCTGCATAAGTGAAAACACATACCTTGCTCATGGATAGGAAGACTCAACATTGTGAAAATGTCAATTGTACCCAAAGTGATCTACAGATACAATGCAATCCCGGTCCAAATTCCAACGGCATTTTTTAACGAGACGGAGAAGCAAATCACCAACTTCATATGGAAAGGGAAGAGGCCCCGGATAAGTAAAGCATTACTCAAGAAGAAGAACAAAGTGGGAGGCCTCACACTCCCTCATTTTAGAACTTATTATACTGCCAGGGTAGTCAAAACAGCCTGGTACTGGTACAACAACAGATACATAGACCAATGGAACAGAATTGAGAATCCAGACATAAATTCATCCACCTGTGAGCACCTGATATTTAACAAAAGCCCAAAGCCCATTAATTGGGGAAAAGACAGTCTCTTTAACAAGTGGTGCTGGCATAACTGGATATCCATCTGCTAAAAACTGAAACGAGACTCATATCTCACACCATGCACAAAAACTAACTCAAAATGGATCAAAGACCTAAATACAAAATGGAAAACGATAAAGATCGTTGAAGAAAAAATAGGGACAACACTAGGAGCCCTAACACATGGCATAAACACAATACAAACCGTAAGTAACAATGCACAAACACCAGAAGAAAAACTAGATAACTCGGAGCTCCTAAAAATCAAACACTTATGCTCATCAAAAGACTTCACCAAAAGACGAAAAAGACAACCTACAGACTGGGGAAAAATTTTTGGCTACAACAAATCCGATCAGCGTCTAATCTCTAAAATCTACAAGATGCTGCAAAACCTCAACAACAAAAAGACCAACAATCCAATTAAAAAATGGGCAAAGGATATGAACAGGCACTTCGCCAAAGAAGATATTCTGGCGGCTAACAAACACATGAAGAAATGCTCAGATCATTAGTCATTAGAGAAATGCAAATCAAAACTACAATGAGATACCATCTCACTCCAACAAGGCTACCATTAATCCAAAAAACACAAAATAATAAATGTTGGAGAGGTTGTGGAGAGGCTGGAACACTTATACACTGTTGGTGGGAATGTAAAATGGTACAACCACTTTGGAAATCGATTTGGCACTTCCTTAAAAAGCTAGAAATAGAAGTACCATACCATCCAGCAGTCCCACTCCTTGGAATATATCCTAGAGAAATAACAGCCGTCACATGACTAGATATATGCATAGCCATGTTCATTGCAGCACTGTTAACGATAGCAAAAAGACAGAAACAACCTAGGTGCCCATCAACGGATGAATGGATAAACAAATTATGGTATATTCACACGATGGGATACTATGCAACGATAAAGAACAACGGTGAATCCGTGAAACATAACATGGAGGAATCTGGAAGGCATCATGCTAAGTAAATTTAGTCAGTTACAAAAGAACAAATATTGTATAAGATCACTATTATAAGAACTCAAGAAAAGGTTTAAACACGGAATAAAACATTCTTTGATGGTTATGAGGGTGATGATGGAGGGAGAGGGTTATTCACTAACTAAATAGTAGATAAGAATTGTCTTAGGTGAAGGGAAGGACAGCGCATACTACAGGGGAAGTCAGCACAACTGGACTAAACCAAAGCTACGAAGTATCCTGAATACAACCAAACACTTCCAGGGACAGAGTAGCAGGGGCAGGAACCTGGGGACCATGCTTTCAGGGGACATCTAAGTCAATTGGCATAACAAAGTTTATTAAGAAAATGTTCTGCATCCTACTTTGGTGAGTGGCGTCTGGGGTCTTAAAAGCTAGCAAGTGGCCATCTAAGATGCATCAATTGGTCCCAACCCACCTGGAGTAAAGGAGAATGAAGAACACCTTAGTCACGAGGAAAGTATTAGCCCAAGAGACAGAAAGGGCCACATAAACCAGACTGCATCAGCCTGAGACCAGAAGAACTAGATCATGCCCGGCTACCACCAATGACCGCCCTGACAGGGAACACAACAGAGTCCCTGACGGAGCAGGAGAAAAGTGAGGTGCAGAACTCAAATTCTGCCAAAAAGACCAGACAGACTTAATGGTCTGACTGAGACTGGAGGAACCCCAGAAAGTATGGCCCCCGGACACTCTGTCAACCCAAAACTAAAACCATTCCCGAGGCCAACTCTTCAGACAAAGATTAGGCTGAACTACAGGACATAAAATGATGCTCGTGAAGAGTGTGCTTCTTAGCTCAAGTAGATACATGAGACTAAAGGGACAGCTCCTGTCCAGAAGTGAGATGAGAGAGCAGAGAGGGTCAGGAGCTGGTTGAATGGACTCGGGAAATCAGGGGTGGAAAGGAGGAGTGTGCTGTCACAGTATAGGGAGAGCAATTAGGGTCACACAGCAGTGTATCTATAAATTTTTGTATGAGAAACTAACTTGAACTGTAAACTTTCACTTAAAGAACAACAATAAAATTTTTAAAAAAAGACCTCATTTCTCTTCCTGGCTGAGTAATTGCATTACATGGCACGTATGTGCCGCATTTTGTTTATGCATTCATTGGTTGATGGGCGTTTAGGTTGTTTGCACCTTTAGGCTATTGTGAATAAGTAGAGCTATTTTTAAAAATTATTTTTTATTTATTTAGGCAAGGTGAAGGGGTTTGCACAGATGTGGAGAGAGTGCCCCGTCATCCTGGGTGTGGGGAGAACTTGCCCTAGATAGCAGACGTGGTCTTGGGTGTGGGGAGTGGAGGACAGCACCCCCTCCTTACAGCAGCCAGAGTGATGCTCCTATAACAAAAACCCCACCCGGGCAGGGCCTTCTATAAACCCTTACAAAGCTGCTTGCTGATGCCTAAAGGTGCTTGTCTAATCTAGGCAGAGCAGGTCCACCTTACTTCTCTCTCCCACACAGTAACCTTTCCTTTTGAGGCATTGCCAAGTAGGTGCCTCTGAAACATTCATAGGAAACCAGTGGGTCACAGGAACAACCTGCTCAGGTTGTCACAGGGGCCTTCTCTCCCCTTAGTCCTCCCTACCCCCAGCCTAGCCTTTTTGTCTAACTCAGCACTGTCCAATGGAACTTTCCGTGATGATGGAAATGTTCTATCCACATATGGCTATTGAGCACTTGAAATGTGGCTGGTGTGACTGACGAACTGATTTTTCATTTTACTTAATTTTAATTAAAATTTAAATTGCCGCATGTGGCTCATGGCTACAGCATTGGACAGCATAGCTAAGTCATTGAGCCGTTAGAGCAGAAATGAGCAAGGTTTGGTGAGCAGGGGACCGTGAGAGGAAAGGAGGAGACAAAGAGTCCAGGGTGTGGGTCTGGGGGTCGTCAAGCAGAAGGTGAGCAGTGGGCAGCTTGGTGCAGAGTCCCCGGCCACCTAGAGGCACAGGATTTGCTAGAGCTGCCTGGGTTATTGGATCACTGACAAGGTGAGAGGCTGCAGGCTCCTGGGGCAGGGCCCAAGGCAAGGTCACTGGGCAGGCAGAAGGGGTTACACAGGGCAGAAAGCTGGAGGCCCGGCCTTCCTTGTTGGGAACAAATCTGGGGTTGGGAAATCTGCATTTTGTAATAGGTCTCTGGCCTTCCTTGTTGGGAAGAAATCCGGGTTTGGGAAATCTGCATTTGTAATAGATCTCTGGCTGAAGTGGGGAATTGTCCAGGGCCTAGGTCTCTGGCCTCAGATGGGTATTTCTGGGAGGGGACATGGTGTGGTTGCCCACAACTACTTTGGCCTTTCTTAGGAGGAAACAAGACGTGGTTTGGAGTTCCCTGGGGGCAGGCAGAGGGTCTCTGTGAGGCAGCAGCTCTGGGAAACATCTGGACAAGACCCAATTCTCTCCCCTTGGCTGGACAGAGCCTCCACCGCCCTGGGCACCATGTCCCAGGCCCCTCTAAGGAGTCACATCAAGAAGCAAAAGTGTATTTGCCAGAAATGCCCCGTTGTCACCCTATGCTGTGTAATTTTTCTTTTGACATATGTTCCCTGAACCTGTCTCTGGACCTGCTGGCAGCTGTCCCCACTCTTCTGGACCCCTCGAGGGTAGAACTGGTGCCGAGTCCTGAGAAGGAAGCAAAGGGGAAGTGAGTCCTGTCCCCTAGGGAGTCTGTGAGCTGAAGGGAACTCAGTGCCTTGTCCTGGGAAGCACCTGTCTGAGGAACAGGCAAGACTGTCACATTTGGGAAGCCCTTGGCCTGGGGAGGAAGTCCTGCTTTGCCGTCAAGGGTCTGAACAGAAGGAATAGTTTGGGGAGACCTAGTCTGACGGGGCAACCCAGGCCTCCATGACTCTTATCTGGGGACAGGTGGTCCTACTTTTAGGACAAGCCCCACAGATAAACACAAGCAAAATCTAAAGATGGGGTTGTAGAGCTATCTCCCAACCTGGTGTTGGGTGGCGGGCATCGTGGAGGTGATATCTGAGCAGTTTTCCTGGAGAGGCTGACTGAGTAGAAATGTGACAGGGGTCTGGGGGAGTGGGTGGTGCTGTTGGCCAGGAAAGGGGACATAGCTCCCAAGCATGTGTGTGTGCATGGTGCTTGTCTGTGTCAGGGGACAGCCTGGTTTGAGCTATCACAGAGCAAGGAGACCTGACCCTGGCTTCACTCACAAAAGTGCTCTGGATGTGCAGGACTTGACAGTGGACTTGTGCTTTCTCCTCCACTGTCGCATTTGTCCCCACACCATAGCGTATGTCATTCCCATCTTATAGATGACACTATCCAGGCCCAGGAAACAAAGTGACTTACTCAAAGCCATGCAGCTAGTAAATGATGGGGCTTGGGGACGCCCTCCCCCCATCCTAGGTCTCCTGATTGGATAATCCTGCAGGTGAAAGGAAGGCCAACAGTGGGAATTGTCCCGGGCCTAGGCAGACCTGTGGCTGGCGTCCTTTGTTGACCACAGGGTGTAAGCACACCCTGCCTGGTGGCTGGGATGCCTGGACACAAAGGCAGGAACTTCTGTCCCTGAATATACTTCTCACTCCCACACACTGCCTTCAGGCGAGGTTGGGGTTACTGTCCCCTATTTTTGCACAAGAAAACGAAGGCTCAAGGAAAGGAAGCAACTTGCCAGTAGCAAAGTTTGAGCCACCTGTGCCACCAGGGCCAGGCTGTTGCACTTTGGGCTTTGATGCACTTTATGTTTTGCCTAGCTGCTTTGCAGAGTTCAAAGCCCACGGGTCCTTGGGGTGTGCTGTCTGCTTGGCAGTTTGTGTGCACATGCTATGTATCAGGTACTGCACGCAAACACATTGCCTGTGGTCCTCACAGCTATCCAGGTAGACCTCATGGGCCCCTTTTACAGCAGAGGGAGGCGCAGGGAGGTTAAGTAACATGCCCAAGAACAAGAAACTAATTTTTTTTTTAAATTGTACTTTAGATGAAGGTTTACAGAACAAATAGTTTCTCATTAAACAGTTAGTACACATATTGTTTTATGACATTAGTTAACAACCCCACGACACATTAACACTCTTCCTTCTCGACCTTGGAGGACCTATTTTTTAGTAAAAATATACATAGCCAAAGTCACACCATTTCAAAAGTTTCTACATGAACAATTCAGTGACATTGATCACATTCTCCAGTTGTGCTGCTATTCTCACTATCCTTTTCCAAATTATTCCATCACCGTTATCTTCAACTCACTGCTCCCTAGGCTTCCCTTCAAACCTTTTGAGCTGCTGTTGTCAATTTGATCTCACATAGAGAATTCTTCTTTTTTTTGTACCTTAGATGAAGGTTTACGGAACAAATAGTTTCTCATTAAACAGTTAGTACATATATTGCCCTATGACAATGGTTAACAACCCCATGACATGTCAACACTGTCCCTTCTCAACCACAAGAAACTAATTTATGAGGAAGATGGTCTGTTTCTCTCTTCTCCCTGGAGGGGTCCACAGGAGCATGTGACCTACTTGTCCCCTTCTCCAGGGTGGGATGGGAAGAGTCCTACCGTGGTTGGACTTAGGACCATCCCCTCTCCCCAGATAGCGCTAAGATTTGAGATTCTATAATACAGTATTTGACCTAAGATGGTACATGAAACGCCACCATTAGAGCCTCATTCTTTTTGGGTTGATCTTCTAAAAATGCAAACATCCCTTGGGGATTGCCTTGTGTAAAACCCTCATTTTAGAGGATTCTGACGTCCTGAGGAACTTCAGCTCAAGGCCTGGGTAACTTCAATTTCACTACCTCCCCAATCCCGTGTTTACGTCTGAAGTATTAATCCAAGGGGTCACATTAACACATTAACAGCAACATCAACAGCAACAGCAGCAATAGCAACAGTAACAACAACAACAGCAACAGCAACAACAGCAACTCATATGTACTGAGCAGGCACAATGTCACATTTGACCCTCACAGTAATTCTATGAGAAAGATGCTGTAATTATCATCTGTTCTACAGATGAGGAGTCCTGGTGGTGCAGCGGTTAAGGCACTCGGCTGCGAACCGATAGGTCGGCAGTTCAAACTACCAGCTGCTCCACGGGAGAACCCTATGGGGCAGTTCTAGTGTGTCCTATAGGGTCGTTAGGAGTCGGAATAGACTCAACAGCAATGGGTTTGGTTTTGGTTTTGGTTTTTTATAGATGAGGAGACTGAGGGAGCAGATATACAGATGCCCAAGATTACACAGCTGGTCATGGCAGGACCGAGCCCAGAACCCAGGCAGCTGGGCTCAGGAGCCTAAGCTCTGACTGCTGAGCTCTGGGCTTTCTGGGATGCTGACTGTGGACTCTCGGCACAGAACGGGGCAGTGGCTTGCCCACAGAGACAGAGACTGGGGATGGACATGGTTCTGGGATTCCCATCCCAGGACTCCCTCCCATTGCTTCCTGAGAGGATGAACAAACTGTCTGCACAACGCTCTGCTTGTCACACAAGCTGTCCATCCTGACAAAGGTTGTCCCTGGGGCAAGTGGGCCTGAAGGAGTGGAGTTTGTCTGAGGCGTAGGAACTGACCAGGGCTTTGAGAAGGGTCCCTGTTGTATAGGGAAGGGATTTGTCCAGCTCTCAAGACCCTGATTCTGGGCTTAGCTAAAATCTTCTGATAACCTTGTTAATGGGGTGAGACATTATGGAAAAGGCAAGCTGAGCAGAGCATCTCTCTCCCTCCCCCCAGGAGAGAGGGGCAGCCATGGATTCTAAGGGTATGAATTAGCCTCCCTAGCTCATGTGGTGGACACTGACCCACACATATCTAGCCCCAAACAGGGCTCACTGCTGGAACCTAGGAAGCCTGGACTCCGCGGTGGCCTGGAGAGTGAAGGCAAATCACCCCTAGTCCAAACTTCTGACTTGCATCAGAGCAGTGTATAAGCTGCTTGGGCTCTGACTGATCCCAGGCAAACAGGAATGTCCAGTCCTGGCCAAGGTGGAATGTGCCCTTCAGCCAGTTGGAAAGGGGCTCTTGGTGTGCTGGATCTGACGCAGAGGAATGAAGGACTGGGCAGTTCCTCTGCCCTAGTCTAAGGTCTAACACTGGCAACAATTTGTCTCCCAGTTTGATTTCTTGGGGACTCTGAAGCTAGCAAGGAAGGTGAGGGAGTCAGGAGAAACCTGAGGGGTCTGAAGCCCTGGGATACTCTCCCAATTGCTATAAACAGCCCTAATGTGCAAGCCATGCTTGACCAAGAGGCTCCTGGGGCAATACCTGTACTGTGAAACCAGGTTGCACAGAAGCCCGCTTCCTCCTTCTCCCAAGGGCGAGTGCGAAACCAGCGGCACTTGAACAGGTTACCAGCTTCCAAGGTGCCCTGTCCAAACCCCCAAGGGTCCCATAGGACAACTGAGGTCAAGTCTCCCCACCAGGTCTCACACTCACATGGCCTGTGCACACGAGAGCTGGCACCAGTATTTGCTTTGTAGCCCCTGGATCCCTCTATCACTTTGGTCAATTACCTTTTCCAGCTGTGCTCTCTCCACCACCTAGCGCCCACCCCAGCCTGGTGTCTCAGCCATAGCACTGGACAGGGAGTCATTTGGGGTCAAATCAGGAGAGATTTCTTGGAGGCTGTGGCAGCAAAGGAAACCCTAGTGGCATAGTGTTAAGTGCTACGGCTGCTAACCAAAGGGTCTGCAGTTTGAATCCACCAAGCGCTCCTTGGAAACTCTATGGGCCAGTTCTACTCTGTCCTCTTGGGTTGCTACGAGTCAGAATCGACTTGATGGCAATGAATTTTGGTGGCAGCAAAGAGGAGGAGGTTGTTGCGGTTGGAGGTCAGGAAAGGCTTCACAAAGTGGAAGGGCATGCCAGGTAAAGCAACAGGTTCAGAAGTGACAGAGCAGGAGATTCAGAGGAACCTGAATGGTTGGGGTGTACGTAGCAGCCTAGCAGCTGGAGCGTGCAGGGAGGGAGATGATGGCAATGGGGACCAATAAGGTTGCAGGCCCTGATGCCAGGCCAAGGCGGGTATGTGGGCTCCTGAAGGCAGGGGAGTGAAATGGCCAAATCAGCAATTTGAAGCATCCCCTGAACAATGGTTTGGAGAGTGAACTGTGGTCTGGGGAGATCCTGGAGCCTAGAGAAGGCAGAGTCTGGAGGATGTGGCCATAGTTCAGGGGAGAGAAGATGGTAGTAGAAATTGTGGCAGTGACAGTTGGGGAAGTCAAAGGAGAGTGTCCCAAGAGGGAGAAGGGAAAGGTGGGGTTCGTACCAGGCTTCCAGGCTTTGAGCACCCAGCAGAACAGCAGGCTATGGGGCACTGTGGGCTAAGCCTAGCCAGGGAATTCACAGGAGTCTCAAACTCAGAGACACAGTCTAGGTGGTGCCTGTCCATCATAACTATGTCCTGGGAAGAGATGTGCCCCTGGGAGATGTGAATACTGGGAAGAGAAGAGGCCCAGGATGCTACCCTGCAAGCATTGGACATTAAGAGGAAGGGCCTTGAAGGAGAGTGTTTTAGTGCTGCTATAACAGAAATACCATAAATGGGTCGCTTTAACAAACAGACATTTATTTTCTCACAGTTTAGGAGATTAGAAGCCCAAATTCAGGGGGCCGGCTCTAGGGGAAGGCTTTCTCTCTCTGTCAGCTCTGGAGGAAGGTCCCTGTCTCTTTTGAGCTTCATGTGGCTTGGCATCTACCTTACCCCATCTCTGCTCTGCTTGCTTGTTTAATCTCTTTTATATCTCAAAAGAAATTGATTCATGATACACCCTTCACTAATCTTGCCTCATAAATGTAAC
This sequence comes from Dugong dugon, assembly GCA_030035585.1. NCBI lineage: Eukaryota > Metazoa > Chordata > Mammalia > Sirenia > Dugongidae > Dugong > Dugong dugon. Next base: position 19,185,113 of record CM057481.1, on the reverse strand, counting down.
AAAGACAATTCATTCCCAAATGGGATTATAACCACAGGAATAGAGGTTAGAATTTACAACACACATTTTTGGAGGACGTAATTTAATCCAGAAGCAATTCAAAATTGGTTCCAGCAGTACACTGACAGAGAACTGCCAGAAATTCAAGCCGAATTTAGAAGAGGACATGGAACCAGGGATTTCATTGCTGATGTCAGATGGATCCTGGCTGAAAGCAGAGAATGCCAGACTGATGTTTACCTGTGTTTTATTGACTATGCTAAGGCATTCGACTGTGTGGATCATAACAAACTATGGATAACATTGTGGAGAACTGGAATTCCAGAACACTTAATTGTGCTAACGAGGAACCTGTACCTAGACCAAGAGGCAGTCATTGGAACAGAACAAGGGGATACTACGTGGTTTAAAATCAGGAAAGGTGTGGGTCGGGGTTGTATGCTTTCACCATACTTATTCAATCTGTATGCTGAGCAAATAATCTGAGAAGCTGGACTATATGAAGAAGAACGGGGCATCAGGATTGGAGGAAGACTCATTAATAACCAGCGATATGTAGATGACATAACTCTGCTTGCTGAAAGTGAAGAGGACTTGAAGCACTTACTGATGAAGACCAAAGACTATAGCCTTCAGTATAGATTACACCACAACATAGAGAAAACAAAAATCCTCACAACTGAACCAATAAGCAACATCATGATAAATGGAGAAATGATTGACGTTGTCAAGGATTTCATTTTACTTGGATCCACAGTCAACGCTCGTGGGACTAAATAGTGTAGTCATAGAACTTTCATATGGAGAGGAAGTAAGGTGATATCAAGAAATAAAAGGTTGGTTTAAACTTAGAAAAATATTGGTAAATATTAAGGTAACCATGAAAGAAACTAATCTACACATTAAGATAAAAAAGAAGAAAAACATAAAAGACTTAGCAAACACAAAATCAACAATGATGAAAAAGATGAAAAGAGAATACGATAAAGAAAAATGACTCAGCACAGAAAATTAAGTGGAACAAAGAAACTGTCAACAACACACAAAAAATACGGCAAAGTGACAGCACTAAATTCATACCTATCAATAATTACACTGACAGTAAATGGACTAAATGCACCAATAAAGAGGCAGAGAGTGGCAGAATGGATAAAAAAACATGATCTGTCTATATGCTGCCTACAAGAGACACCTTAGACTCAAAGACACAAACAAACTAAAACTCAAAGGATGGAAAAAAATTACCAAGCAAACAACAATCAAAAAAGAGTAGGAGTGGCAATATTAATCTCTGACAAATTAAACTTTAAACCAAAATCCACCACAAAGGATAAGGAAGGACACTATATAATGATTAAAGGGTCAATACACCGGGAGGACATAATCATAATAAATACTTATGCACCCAACAGCAGGGCTCCAAAATACATAAAACAAACTTTAATAGGATTGAAAAAAGAAATAGACAGCTACACAATAGTAGTAGGAGACTTCAACACACCACTTTCGGTGAAGGAAAGAACATATAGAAAGAAGCTCAGTAAAGACATGGAAGATCTAAATGCCACAACCAACCAACTTGATCTCATAGACATATATGGAACACCCCACTCAACAGCAGTCAAGTACACTTTCCTTTCCAACACAATCAATTCTCATGGAAGCAGCAGTCGAGAAATCAAACGATGTATTGCATTGGGCAGATTGGCTGCAAAAGGTCTCTTTAAAGTGTTAAAAAGCAAACATGTCACTTTGAGGATTAAGGTACACTAGATCCAAGCCATGGTATTTTTAATGGCCTCATATGCATACGAAAGCTGGACAATGAATAAAGAAGACCAAAGAAGAATTGATGCCTTTGAATTATGGTGTTGGTGAAGAATATTGAATATGCCATGAACTGCCAGAAGAATAAACAAATCTGTCTTGGAATGCTCCTTAGAAGCAAGGATGGCGAGACTTTGTCTCATGTACTTTGGACATGTTATCAAGAGGGACCAGTCCCTGGAAGGACATCATGCTTGGCCAAGTAGGTCAGAGAAAGAGAGGAAGACCCTTAACGAGATGGATTGATGCAATGGCTGCAACAATGGGCTGAAACATAGCAACGATTGTGAGGATGGCGCAGGACAGGGCAGTGTTTCCTTCTGTTGTACATAGGGTCTCTGTGAGTCGTAACTGACTTGATGGAACCTAACAACAGCAATTCAATCCATTTAACAGATATGGAGAAGGAGCCACCAGGGAGGCAGGAGGGAAACCAGGAGAGCTGCATCGCGTGAGATGTATGTGTGTGTGTATGTGTGCAGGGAGAGTTTCAGGATGAGGGAAGCACTACCAGTGCCCAGGTCAGGCTGATAAAGGCAAGGCTTGACAGTGGCCACTGAATCCAGAGGAGGCTGGCCAACTTGCAGTGGCCTTGAGTAAGAGAGACACCGAAGAAGTGGGGTCAGTGAGTGTAGATGACCCTTCCTCAGGCTCAACTGGCGACAGGCTGCATCTGTAGGGGGCTGGAGGCATTTTCAGACTGAGAATGGCAGGGGAGAAGTATCCAGGAAAGGGAAACAAATGGAACTGAGCTCCAGAACCAGCTGGGGGCTGGGTCCAGAAAACAGAGTGGTGCGGCCGTGAACTGAAAGTGCAAATTCTCCCTGGGACTGGCTGGGTGGTAAAATCTCTGGGGTATGTGTGTGTGCAGGGGCGGGGCGGGGTGGGGCGCTACTGTGATTTATTCATCAAACATTAGTTGAAGGCCAGGTGATGCCTAGAGCTGGGGACTCAGAGGTGAACACACTCTATTACCCTGATTCCTGAGGAGGCCACAGAGGTAGAAGGATGTGAGATGGGAACCTGGCTCTCTTCCTCTTCTGGGGTACTCAACCCTCTTAAGCAATCCAGGCTACGACACTCCCTTATGGGGCTTGGGAGAGGCTTTGTCAGATAGATGGAGAAACCATTTCTTCACTTTGCACACAGGCAATCCTCATCCACTACTCACCAAGCCCCCCGTTAGGCAACAGTGGGGGCTGAAGCAATGCCCCGGCCCACACCCTGGCAGATTGCCAGAGATGGGGCAGATCAGGAAGACCCCCTGTTGGGCCTTTGCATCAGGCTCAGGCTGGGCTTATAGGAAGCTCCTGTGGGCTGGCGCGAGGCAGATTTGGGGACCATGGAGACCCAGAAGGGCAGCACTTCCCTGCAGTGGTGGTCACTGTTGCTGCTTCTGCTGGGCTTGGTGGTGACTCCAGCTGCTGTTGAGGCCTTCAGCTACCAGGAGGCCGTGCTCCGCGCTGTGGACCGCTTTAACCAGCGGTCCTCCGATGCAAATCTCTACCGCCTCCTGAAGCTGGACCAGCTGCCTGATGGAGTGAGTTGATGGGGGACTCTGCTCTAGCCAGGCTTGGTCTGTCACTCCTGGTCCCATGTCCTAGCCTTTGCTCATGTTGTACCTCTTGCCAGGAAGGCACTTCCTCCCTTAAGTGTGGTCCTACCTCCTCCAGAAAGACTTCCCAGAACTGTGTCCTGCATGAGAGCTTCTGACCTTAGAATTCCTGCTGCGTGCAGAGGTGGTCCCTCTCCCCCAACGGGCTACAGGAGTTTCTGGGAGCTCCTGGGACAAGGGTAGGTCATTGGATCTGGAGGGGAGTGACTTCCCCTGCTTTAAATCTCCTCTGTACCCCATTATCCCCCACACAGGGAAGAGATCTGCCCAACCTTGAGGATCTAGTGCAGATGTCTTCACTTCTGGGAAGCTCCCTGATTTCTCTCAGCCACCCCATCGGGGGAGGTGCTCCTCATTAGAGCTTGTCTGTGGTCTGCTCCCACTCACTTGACACTGGAGGAGGGGAGGAATGGGCTCTGTCCTCCTCACTTCTGTGCCCCAGCACCAAGCCCTGTGTCCAGCACACTGCAGGTGCTGTTGAAAGGCTGCTCTCTTGGTGTGGGGAAGGGGAAGTCAGGGAGACAGAGACCAGGTTCATGCAAGAATGAACCTTGAACCTGGTCTCCTCACTACCCGTCCCTGCCCAGGATGAAGACCCCAAAGCCTGTGAGTTTCACTGTGAAGGAGACAGTGTGCCCTAGGAAGACACGACAGCCTCCTGAGCAATGTGACTTCAAGGAGAATGGGGTGAGTCTGGGATCTGGGGGTGTTGGTGGTGCTTCCAAGAAAACTGAGCAAAAGCCTCCAGGGAACATTTCTAGTCACTGGGGTGGGGTTGGGAGGGTATGGCAAAGGGATTTCTGTCTGACCTTGAGCATCCTTTTCCTAGCTAGTGAAGCAGTGTGTGGGGACAGTTACCCTGGACCAGACTAGGGACTCCTTTGACATCACCTGTGATAGGGTGAGTGGCCTGTTCTGGGCTGCAGGAGCTGATGGGGGTGGGCAGGATGTGGGGACATCCTATGGCCAATTAATTACTGCCCCACCCAGAACCGAGAAAGCCCCTCCTACTCCAGACTTCTCCCTCAACCTGAACCTGAAGCCTCCAATCCCTCTAATTGCTCTTCAATGCCTTAAAGCAGTGGTTCTTAGACTGTAGCCCTCGCCTGGGAACCTGTTAGAAATGCAAACTCTGTGGCCCCACTCAGACCAACTGAATCAGATTTTGGGGATGGGGCCCAACAATTTGTATTTTAATAAACCCTCCAGGGAATTCTGAGTCCTGCTAAAGTTTGAGAACCACTACTTTGAGGAATGAGCTCTCAGTCCAGCTTTGCTGGGGATGGGTTGTGTGACCCTGGGAGGCCCTTGCCATATCCAGGACTCAGTTTTCTCATCTGTTTATTGGGTGCAGAGATTCAACCATATGCTCCAAAGGTCACAGCTGGAGGGTAAACTGGGGTTCCAAGGCTCCTGGCATGACCCAGAAAGGGGGAAGTCTAGGTGGGAAGGGGCCTTGGCTTGACCCTGAGTCCAGCCCCCACAAGGAGCCTGTTTCCCCCTGGTGCACAGCCTCAGCGTGTCAATAGATCTGGCAACTTGGGTAGACTCATTCGGAAAGGTGGAGAGAAGATTGGCAAAAAGATCGAGAGGGTTGGCCAGAGAATCAAGGAATTTTTTGAGAATCTTGCACCTACGACAGAGTCCTAGGGTCTGCCCTGCCCTGGCTTAGGCCTCTGGACTCTGAAAAATAAACTCTTATGAAAGCAACTTCCTCCAGGCTTCCAACTCACTTGTCTTGTCTCCTCTTACTCCCCACAAATGAGTCCTTAATTCTGGGAGGCCCTCTGTGTGGTGTGTGTGTGTATGAGACAGGGATGGGTGGGGGCAGCTGTTCCATCCATGAGGGTATGGGTGGAGGTGGCAAGGATCCTTCCCATGTCCTTCACACACCTCCCCTCTCTCCTCAATTTGTGTGCAGTGGCAGGATGCCATGGAGCTGTTTCTGCTCACATGGTGGTGACAGTTGAGGAGGGACCAGGCATTCTGTCGAACACTCCCAGAGACAGACGGGTCTGGTTGGGTTCTAAAGTCAGCCTGCTGGTGAAATTCCCCTAAGGTCTCACTTGCCCTTGAAAAATTTAACTCTGGAAAAGCCCACCTCTCCTGGCTTTTCCTCTGGCATTGGGACACATCACTGTTTCTTCCCAGGGGCAGCAGATTAAGTTGTGGGCTTGCGTTTAGGGTTCAAATGGTATGAAACTGTTTACCATTAAAAACAAAGATCTTGTTCAGCAGGGCGAGGAGCTCCAGCTAGGAGAGACATGCAGAGTGACACAGTCACAGCTCTGAGGCGCCAGGTGTTTCAGATGCTCTCCCTGTCCTGCCCATTCACCGTTCTGCAGCTGACTAAGCACCTGCGGCTGTTAGCTATGGGGCTGACTGGAAGTACTGAAGAGTTAGTGCTCAGGGTGCAGCTTTACCAACCATCGGTGGGAGTCGGTGGAAAAATGTCTTCCCTTCCTTGCCTCTCAGGCGAGCCAGTTCAGGGGTGTGTTACCATTCCCAGAGGCTCCCAGTGGGGTTGAGCCCCTGTTGCCCACAGCAATGTTCTGTTCATTAACATATCCTCTTTTGACTTTTGTTTCTGCCCTGGCTCGCTTCTCTACACTCCTGCTGGTACTTTCTGTAATGACATCCTAAATAAACAACTTCCACTGGAATCCTTGTCTTCTTGTGGGCTAACCTAAACTAAGACAAAGACATCCCTCTCTGAGAGAAATGGAGGGCAGGATCTCACTTAGCATTTTTACCTTGTCATCTATCACGCTTGCTTCTTCTAGGGAGCAGGTGTGGCTGATTTCAGGCAGGTTAGAGGACCCTAAGATGCTTCTCACTCTACATCAGAAGTTGAGATATGTTCTACAGAAGAAACCCAGGGGGCTGTGTTGTGCCAGAGTCAGAGGATACCAGCTTGCCAGAGATGATTGTTAAACTTTCAGGAATTTTTTGAGCTGGTTAGACTGTTGGTAGCTTGAAATCAGCCACAGTGGGAGTATTTACACCATGAAAATTGGCAAATGCTACAAATGAACTCCCCCACAGTGGTTATTAAAAATTTACTACCACACCACTGCACAGGGCGTATGGAACCCTCAGGGTAGAGGGGAGAGCAGGTAGGACTTTGAGGAGGAAGTGCCCTTGGATGAAGGTTAGGTAGGAGTTAAGTTGGCAAAGGAAGAAAGAGAAGGCAGTCCAGGAAGAGGAAAGACATGGGTGGAGGCTGGAGGCATGAGGGAGTGCTTTGCTCCACAGGATGAGTGCTAAATGGGGGTAGGGATGATTGTAGGGCCTCGAGAGCACGAAGTGGAGCATCAGGCAGGTGCACTAGAGGGGTGCCTTTTTTAGTTCCACTCTTCCTTTGTTGCGTTTGGTGAATACAGAGAGTAAGAAGCAGCCTGGGCTCAAGGAACTCATGGAGATCAAGGACCAAGCCCGTTTGGTGTTTCACTGACCATGTTCCATGTCTGGTACTGGTACAGCCGCAGTGGCCTGGCATAAGCCTGACTCAGAGAGGGATCATTCACAAGGATAATATGGGCCTACGCTGACCACACCTGTTTCCAATCTCCTCCCTGGGTTGCCAACCACAGCAAATGGAGTGTGTTGGGGTATGTGTATGTCAGGCTATGCATCTGAGATGAGTATGTGTGGTGTGTGGCTGGGTGTGCATGTATGTAGAGGGGTTTGTGAATGTAGGGTGTGTGGGTGTGCAGGAGTGTACATGCATGTGTGGCAGTGTGTTTGCATGTAATGTATATAAATAAAAATTTTACATATTCCCTTTTATTCTATGAAATTATATTATATGCTTTAAAATATATTCAATGAGCATAAACAAAAATATTATTTTATTGACAAATTATTCTAGAGGGAAGTGTTCAGCTGTAGGAGGATCTCGGGAGAAAGAATTCGATATGAACAAAGGACTGGAAGGAAGTTATAAATAACAGGAATGTAATGCTTATCCAGATACTGAATGTGGAGCTTTTAATTTTTAAAAAATTTTTTATTTGGCAATAATTTAAAACTTACAGAAAAGTTGTAAGAGTAGTACAGAAAAATTCCCATTTTCTCTTTACACAGTCACCTGTTTTAACGTTTCATCCATTTGCTTCTTTATCTTCCTGCTCTTTCTCTTTTCCTCTCTCACACATCTACCTACACATTTTGTCTGATGGTAGGTTGCATACATTATGTTCCTTATCCCTTAATATTTCAGTGTAAATTTGCTAAGAACAAGGGCATGTACTTAAACACCACAATTCAGTTATCATATTCAAGAAATGTAACATTGAGGCCATACTTCTATCTAGTGTAGATAAATTGAAAACCCTGGTGGCATAGTGGTTAAGAGTTTGACCACTAACCAAAAGCCTGGCAGTTCAAATCCACCATGCTCTCCTTGGAAAACCTGTGGAGCAGTTCTACTGTTTCCTGTGGGGTCTCTATGAGTTCAAATTGACTTGATAGCTCCAGGTTTATAGCAACATTTTCCCCATTAGAGGATCCAGTTTGTGGTGTATATTGTATTAATCACTCCGCTTGCTGAACATTTTATGTACAATGGATGCTTTGTACAATGGATGCTGTAGAGATGTCAGGCTGGTGTGGTAGGTCTGTATTTATCCCTGGTAGGAGTCCAGGTGGTGAGGTGGTTAAAGTGAGGTGATTAAAGTCTCGTCGTCCTCACTTCTAAGGAGCATTCTGGCTGTACTTCTTCCAAGACAGATTTTTTTATTTTCTAGCAGTTCATGGTATATTCAATATCCTTCACCAGCACCATAATTCAAAGGCATCAGTTCTTCTTCGTCCAGCTTTTACATGCATATGAGGCGATTGAAAATACCATGGCTTGGGGCAGGCGTATCTTAGTCCTCAAAATGACATGTTTGCTTTTTAACATTTAAAAGAGGTCTTTTGCAGCAGATTTGCCCAATTCAGTACATCATTTGATTTCTCGACTGCTGCTTCTATGAACGTTGATTGTGGATCCAAGTAAAATAAAATCCTTAACAATGCCAATATTTTCTCTGTTTGTCATGATGTTGCTTATTGGTCCAGTTGTGAGGATTTTTGTTTTCTTTATGTTGAGGTGTAATCCATACTGAAGGCTGCGGTCTGTGATCTTCATGAGGGGTAGTTCTACTCTGTCACAATAGGGTGAGTACGACTTGTAATCGACTCAATGGCACACACCAACAGGTTTTCATAAGAGAGGCCCTGGTGGTGCAAATTTTTAAGGGCTCAGCTGCTAACTGGAAAGTTGGCGGTTTGAACACACCTAGCTCTCCATGGGAGAAAGACCTGGTGATCAGCTTCGAAGAGTATAATCAAGAAAACCCTGTGGGGCAGTTCTCTGTCACCTGTGGTGGCTATACTTTGCAATTGAGCTTGATGGCCCCTAACAAGAGGGTTTTACAAAAAGTTACCCTTGTATTTTAGAATAACCCAGATTCTTAATATTATACTTGATTTAATTTATTTTAGTTACAGCCTACAACTTTTTTTTCCTTTAAAAAAAAAAACAACTTTACTGAGGTATAATTTGCATATAATACGATTCACCAATTTTTTGTGTCCAGTTAGTTTTGACAAGGATATAATCATGTAACAACTATCACAATAAAGACAGAGAACGTATCTATCATCTCAGTAAGTCCCCTCAGGCCTCTGTTGCCAACCTCTTCTCCCAACTCCTGGAAACCATTGATCTACTTTTTGACATTATTATTTTGTCTTTTTCAGTATTTTGTATAAATGGAATCATACAGTGTGTAGTCTTTGGGTCTAAATCTTTCCCTTGGCATAATACCTTTGAGATTCATCCTTTTCATTGCTGAGTATTTATTATTCCATTGTATGGACATACCACAAATTATTTACACATTTGCCAGGTGATGGACATTTAGGTTGTTTCCAATTTTTGCCATTATGAATAAAGCTGCTATGAACATTTGTGTGCAAGTGTTTGTGTGGATATTTGGTTTCATTTCTCTTGCTAAATACCTAGGAATGTTATATGGTACGTGTGTGCTTAATTACATAAGAAAAAGCCAAATTGCTTTTCAAAGTGACTGTACCATTTCACATTCCCACCAACAGTATACGAGATCTCATTGTCCCACACCCTTGCCAACACTTGTTATGGTCATTTATTTTAATTTTAGCCTTTTAGTGGGAGTATAGTAACATCTCACTGTGGTTGTGATTTGCATTTCGCTGATGACTCATGATGTTTGTCTTAGTTTCCTAGTGTAGGTGGCTTTAAAGAACAGATACTTATTTTCTCACAGTTCTGGAGGCTAAAGTCCAAATTAGGATCTTGGCTATGTTAATTTCTTCCTTCTCACTAGCCTAGGGTGTTCCTTGGTTCCTTGTCGATCTACACAAGGCATCTGTCTTCCCCGGTGTGGCATATCTCTGTGTCTAATCTGCTTAGTGATTAGATTTAGAACCTGCCCTATTTGGATATTCTGTAATTAACATAACAAAGAAAACCCAGTTTCCAAATGGGATTACATCCACAGGTATAGGGTTAGGATTCCGACACGTGTTTTTTGGGGACACAATATAATCCATAACAGTACTGAACATTTTTTCTTATTCTTCACTGCCATTCATAGATCTTATTTCATGAAGTGTCTGCTCAAATCTTGTTCCCATTAATACAATCTTGTTAATAAATTCTTATCGAATTATGAGTTTTAAAAATACTCTGGATTAAGCCTCCACCAGACTGAGTCCAGTACAGCTGGGTGGTGCCCGGCTACCACCACTGACTGTTCTGACCAGGATCACAACAGAGGGTTCTGGACAGAGCTGGAGAAGGATGTAGAAGAAAATTCTAACTCACAAAAAAAAAGACAAGATTTACTGACCTAAAGGAGATTGGAGAAACCCCGAGAGTATGGCCCCCAGACACCCTTTTAGCTAGGTGGTGAAATCATTTCTGAGGTTCACCGTTCAGCCAGGGAGTGGACAGCCCCATAAAACCAAATGGGACTAATGAGGTACAGCAGTCCAGGGACAAGGGCCAGAAGGCAGAAGGGGACAGGAAAGCTGGTGATAGGGAACCCAAGTGAGTAAGGATACTGTTGATGTGTTGTGAGGTTGTTAGCCATTGTCATAGGGCAACTTGTGTACTAGCTATTAAATGAGAAACTACTTTGTTCTGTAAGCCTTTATCTAAAGTGAGAATAGCAGCACAATTGGAAGAGTGTAGTCGATGTCACTGAACTGTGCATGTAGACATTTTTGAAATGGTGTATCTTTGGCTATGTATATTGCCCCCCCCCAAAAAAAAAAGGTTGAGAAGGGAGAGGGTTGACATGTTGTGGGGTTGTTAACCAATGTCATAAAACAATATGTGTACTACTGTTTCATGAGAAACTATTTGTTCTGTAAGCCTTCACCTGAAGTACAATAATAAAAAAAAAAAAATGATCTGGATGTAAGTCCCTTTTCAAATATATGCTCTGCAGACATTTTCTCCAAGGCTGTGGATTGACCTTCACTTTCTTAGATGTCTTTTAAAGGTCAAACATTTGAATATTGGAGAAGTCCATTTTATTAATTGTTTCTTTCATGGTTTGTGATTTTTGTGTGTTAAGAAATTTTTGGATAATTTAAGGTCAGAAAGATGTCCTTCTATGTTTTATTCTAGAAATTTTGTATTTTCAGCTCATATGTTTCGATCTATGATTTATTTTGCATGAATTTTTGTATATGGTATGAGATAATGGTCAAATTTCATTTTTTCCCAGAAGGATATACACTTTTTTCCAGCATTATTTGCTGAAAAGACTATTCTTTCCTCATTAAATTGCTTTGACACATTTGTAAAAAAATCAATTGGCTGTGCATTTATGATCTGTTTCTAGACTCTCTATTCTGTTTCATTGATCTATCTGTCTGTCCTTTAATCAATATCATACCGTCTTGATTACCGTGGTTTTATAATAAGACTTGAAATTAGGAAGTGCGAGTTCTTCAATTTTCTTTTTGAAAATTATTTTGACTATTGCAGTTTATTTGCAATTTTATATAACTTTAAGTATTAGCTTGTACATTTCCACAAAAAATTGGTAGTATTTTGATTGGGATTGCAAGGAATCTATAGCTCAATTTGGGGATAATTTACATCTTACCAATACGGAGTCTTCCAATCCATAAACACGTAATATCCTTTCGTCTATTTAGGTCTCCTTTAATTTCTCTCTGCAATCTTTTATATTATTTAGAGTACAGGTCTTGCTCTTCCTTGTCTGGTTTCTTAAGACGAAAGTGTAGATCCTGGATTTCAGAACTTTCTTCCTTTCTAATATAAGCATTTAAAAAATAATAATTTTCTTTTTGTTGTTGAGAATTCACACAGCAAAACATAGACCAATTCAGCAGTTTCTACATGTACAATTTAACATAAGCATTTTAATGCTATGAATTCTTCTGTAAGCACTGCTTTATCTGCATACCACACTTTTTTGTAGGTTGCATTTTAATTTTCATCCAATTAAAAATATTTTCCAATTTCCCTCATGACTTTCTTTTTAACTCATGAGTTATTTGGAAGTGTGCTGTTTACTTTCCAAATATTGGTGGATTTTCCAGATCGCTTTCTGTCTTAGTTCGCTAGGGCAGCTGTCTTAGCTAGTGCTGCTGTAGCACAAATACCACAAGTGGGTGGCTTTAACCCTTTCAAGACCCAATTATTTTCGACTTCGAATTTTTTGTTGAGACCATGTGTTTTCATTAATGGAAGCATGTTGAATCACTGAGTATTGTTGAATTTTTGGTAAGTAGTATGGATATTTCCCCCCCACCAACAATCCTACCCTCCAAGTCCCAAGGGAAAAAAGTCGTTCCACTAATTCTACTCCTAGATGGACACTAGAGTTCAGAGCGAAATATTGTGTCCCAAAGAAAAATTTTCAAAATTTCTTTGTTTCCTACCAAAATGTACACACCTCATACAACATCCTGTAGAAACGGTGATTTGTGGCTCATGCCCGTTTTCTCCGTTTCAAGCAGTCATAAAGGCCCCTGCCTTGCAGCAGCACACACTGTCAGTGGGAAAGCAGGTTCCCAATGAACCTGTGAGGCAGAAAAAGAGGGTGGGCAACTGTATTCCTAACAGTCATGAATTAAAGCATTAAAAAGCAAAGATATCACTTTGAGGGCTAAGGTGCGCCTGACCCAAGCCATGGTATTTTCAATCGCCTCGTATGCATGAGAAAGCTGGACAATGAATAAGGAAAATCGAAGAAGAATTGATGCATTTAAATTATGGTCTTGTCGAAGAATATTGGATATACCGTGGACTGCTAAAAGAATGAACAAATCTGTCTTGGGAGAAGTATAGCCAGAGTGCCCCTTAGAAGCAAGGACGGTGAGACTTCGTCTTGCACATAATACTTTGGACATGTTATCAGGCGGGATCAGTGCCTGGAGAAGGACTTCATGGTTGGTAAACTACAGGGTCAGTGAAAAAGAGGAAGACACTCAATGAGATGAACTGACACCGTGGCTGCAACAATGGGCTCAAACATAGCAATGATTGTGAAGATGGCATACGACTGAACAGTGTTTCATTCTGTCGTACATAGGGTTGCTGTGAGATGGAACTCACTCGAGGGCACCTGACTACAACAGAGGATTTCCAGTAGGGAAGTTATGATGATTGGGTCTTAGATGTCTTTAATTAATTAATTAATTGAATTGAATTTTTATTATTTTTTTTATTGTGCTTTAGGTGAAAGTTTACAGCTCAAGTTAATTTCTCACACAAAACATACACATATTGTTATGTGACAGTAGGTGCAAACCCTATAAATGTGACAGCACACTCCCACTTTCCACCCTGGGTTTCTTGTGTACATTCGACCAGTTTCTGTCCCTTTCTGCCTTCTCATCCTGCCTCTGGACAGGAGCTGCCCATTTGGTCTAGCGTATCTGCTTGAACTAAGCAGCACACTCTTCACGAATATTATTTTATGTTTTATAGTCCAGTCTAAGCTTTGTCTGAAGAATAGGCTTCGACAATGGTTTTAGTTCTGGGTTAACAGAGCATCCAGTGGCCACGGCTTTGGGGGTTCCTCCAGTCTCAGTCAGACCATTAAGTCTGGTCTTCTTACGTGAGTCTGAGTTCTGTTCCACACTCTTCTCCTGCTCCTATCGGGGACTCTCTGTTGTGTTGCTTGTCAGGACACTCATTGATGGTAGCCGGGCACCATAGACGTCTTTAACTGAAGGAAGGATTTAATAAAGTGGGGATCTTTCTGTCATTGTTTTGTAAGTGTATTACCAGGTGGAAACCCCAGGTTCTTGCTCGGCATGACTTGTCCTGGCCAAAAACCGAGAGACCGAAGTGGGAGAAGAGGAAAGTTACATTTATTTTGTTATACGAGGAAAAGGAGTCAGTTGGAGTTGCTGCCGCTGAGACTGCCGGCCAAGGGTGGGCAAGCACGTTACTTTTAAACGGGTTTACAAGCAGGGAGTTCATACAAGTTACATCAGCAACATTCTTAATCATTCGATGCAGGTGCAATGGGGTTTACCTATAACCTCCAAGCAAAAGCAGGATTCAAATGCAAAGCTGGGGGTGGGGGAAGCCCAACAAAGGAAGCATGATTTTTAATACAGCACTGTGGGGGCTCTGTCTCAAGTCCACTTGTCTGCTGGGAATTGGTGGAGTCTGGTATGGTGAGTCAGAAACATTTTTAACTGTCAAGTTGTTCTTTTCAGAGAGTTTTTTTTTTTTACTGTTGGAACATTTTGAAAATTCTCTATTGTTCTGTCAATATTTACACCTGGTACAAACGACCATTTTCATTTATTTGTTCTCGGAAAGGGTTTTTGCACCTGTCACAAATGCCATTAAGTTTTAGTTTATATTTAACAGGGTAAAACACTGCTGTTGAGTTGACGCCAACTCATGGAGACCGCATGTGTATCAGAGCAGAACTGTACTCCATAGGGTTTTCGATGGCTATAATTTTATGGAAGTAGATCACCAGGCTTTTCTTCTGTGGTGCCTCTGGGTGGATTCAAACTGCCAACCTTTCAGTTAGTAGCCAAGCACACACCGTTTGTGCCACCCAAGGACATTCTAAGTAGGCAGAAAAACAAACCAAAACCAAACTCGTTGACGTCGAGTCGACTCGTAGTGACCCTATAGGACCCCATAGGGTTTCCAAAGAGTGCCTGGTGGAATCAAACTGCTCACCTTTTGGTTAGCAGCTGTAACGATTAACCACTACGCCACCAGGGTTTCCAAGTAGGCATAGCAATCCTAAATTTGTACGTTCCTAAAACAGAGCTTCAGAGGCCTGAGAACAAGTTCATAATTATCCAGTAGGGAGGTTGTTCGTACAGTTGTAGTAATATTTATGGTTTTTCACATTCTGCATTCCATCCTGGGATCCCCTCATCTAAACAATTTTTTTTTTCAGGTGAAAAATACCATGAATTTAATCATAGTAATTGTTGATTCCGTCTATAATTATTTCAACACACTGAAGATATACAATACATAGCCATGAATTAACCCCAAAATGTTCTATAAATTTATTTTTCTCTCAAAATTTCTCTTAAAAAAGTTAGCCAATTTTCAAGTGTATTGGATAATTTGTGAACTGCAACTGCAGATAAATTCAAAGCCTGTCATATGGAAAAACACCATAAAGTAATACATTGACTATTTTCATGAATACATGAATTTTATTCTTCTCCACTCCTAAGAATACACGTTATATATTTATTTCATCCTTATTTACCTACACTTTCTAGGCAAAAAAATGACAACTACCTATAAATATGAATCAAGAAACTTCTAACCAGTCTTTCAAAATAAATTATTTGAAGGAAAAATTGTCATATCCAGAGTACTCTGTACCCTTAATGTGATACAGTTTAAATTTTCTGCTGCAGAGCTGAATGTAGTTGGTTCTAAGTTAATTTATTAATAATTAATCAATTTAAGAATTTTCTAAAAGAATACGGTGAAGCAAATGCATTGCTTTACATTATTGAGCTAATAATATGACATGAGACATTTCTCTTCTAGAAAGTTAAAGAAAATATGCTGCAGTCATTTTCTGCTTATTGAGTTAGCAGCAGGTGCATTTATACGCATTCCACATTTGTTTCTTCAAGAAAATGCTTTGACTATGTGTACAAATTTTTTTTTTTTTTTATATTTTATTGTACTTCAGGTGAAAGCTTACAGAGCAAATAGTTTCTCATGAAATAGTAGTACACATGTTGTTCTATGACATTGGTTAACAACCCCACAACGTATTAAGCCTCTAAATTCTCAACCCTTTTTTTTTTTTTTGATGAAAATTACAGATGGCCAAAGATACACCTTTTCAAAAATTTCTACATTCATAGTTCAGTGACATTGACTACGCTCTTCCAACTGTGCTGTTATTCTCACTTAAGATGAAGGCTTACAGAACAAAATAGTTTTTCATTTAACAGTTACTACACATGTTGCCCTATGACAATGGTTAACAATCTCACAGCACATCAAGAATATCCTTACTCCACCTTGTGTTCCCCATCACCAGGGGACTTCCTTGTCCCCTTCTGTCTTCTGGACCTTGTCAGTGGACTATTGTACCTCTTTAGTCTCATTTGTTTTATTTTATTTAAACACCATTTCAAAACTTTTTACTTACCCATTTAAGTGATATTGACTATGCTCTTCCAATTGTGCTGCCATTCTCGCCCAAGATGAAGGCTTACAGGACAAAACAGCCTCCCATTTTATAGTTACTACAAATGTTGTCCTATAGCAGTGGTCAACAATCTCACAATACATCGACAGTGTCCTTATTCAATTTGTGTTCCTTATCATCAGTTTCCTACTCTCCCTCTGCCTTCTGGCCCTTGTCACCGGACTCCTGTACCTCGTTAGTCCCATTTAGTTTTACTGGGCTGTCCACTCCCAGGCTTAACATCGAACCTCGAAGGTAACTTCACCTCTGAGCTGAAAGGGTGTCTGGGGGCCACACTCTTGAGGTTTCTCTAGTATTCTTTAGGCCAGTAAATCTGGTCTTTTTTTTTTTTGGGGGGGGGGAGTTAAAATTATGCTCTACATCCTTCTCCAGCTCTGCCCAGAACCCTCTGTTGTGATCCTGGTCAGAGGAGTCATTGGTGGTAGCCGGGCACCATCCAGCTGTACTGGACTCAGTCCGGTGGAGGCCTTGGTAGCTGTGGACAATTAGTCGTTTGGACTAATCTTTTCGTTGAATCCTGTTCTCTTCATTCTCCCTTGTTCCCGAAGGGATGAGATCAGTGGAGTATCTTAGATGGCCGCTCATAGGCTTTTAAGACCCCAGACACTACTCACCAAGGTAGAATGTAGAGCATTATCTTTATAAGTAGTGTCATGCCAATTGAGCTAGATGTTCCCCGAGATCAAGGTCCCCAGAGCCCTCCATCCAACAACTCAGTCCCTCGGGGGGTTTGGATGTGTCTATAGGGCCTCCATGACCTTTCCCTGTGCAGGTTGTGTTAGTTTCCCCTGTACTATGTACTATCTCACCTCTCACCCAAGTTACCACTTACCTATTACCTGTTTAGTATTCCCCCCCCCCCCATCCCTGGTAACCAACAAGGATTGTTACATTTTGCATGTGAATTTTTTCATGGGTTTTTACAATAGAGGTCTCATACAATATTTGTCCTTTTGTGATTGACTTATTTCACTCAGCATAATGTCCTCCAGTTTCATCCATGTTATGAGATGGTTCACAGATTCACTGTTGTTCTTTCTCGTTGCATAGTACTCCATTGTGTGTATGTACCATAGTTTGTGTATCCATTCATCTGTTGATGGACATCGAGGTTGTTTCCATCGTTTTGCTATTGTGAATAATGCTGCCATGAACATAGGTGTGCATATGTCTGTTCGAGCGATGACTCTTATTTCTCTAGGATATATTCCTAGGAGTGGGATTGCTGGATCGAATGGTATGTCTATTTCTAGCTTTCTGAGGAAACGCCATATCATTTTCCGAAATGGTTGTATCATTTTGCATTCCCACCAGCAGTGTATAAGAGTTCCCGTCTCCCCGCAGCCCCTCCAACATTTGTTATTTCCAGTATTTTTGATTCGTGCCGGTAATGCCGGGGTGAGATGGTATCTCATTGTGGTTTTAATTTGCATTTCTCTAATGGCTAGTGATCGCGAGCATTTCCTCATGTGTCTGTTGGCCATTTGAATGTCTTCCTTGGTGAAGTGTCTGTTCATTTCCTTTGCCCATTTTTTGATAGGATTGGTTGTCTTTTTGTTGTAGAGGTGTTGGATTTTCTTGTAGATTATGGAGATTAGACCTTTGTCTGACTTGTAGGTTCTCTTTTAACTCTTTTGGTGAAGTCTTTTGAAGAGCATAGATGTTTGATTTTTAGAAGATCCCAATTATCTAGTTTATCTAGTGGGTTTTTTGTGTTGATGTTTATGGTTTGTATCCTGTTAATGCCATGTATTAAGGCCTGAAGTGTTGGTCCTATTTTTTCTTCTATGAATTTTATAGTTTGAGGCTTTATATTCAGGTCTTTGATCCATTTTGAAGTAGTTTTTGTATATGGTGTGAGGTATGGGTCCTTGATCTAAACAATTTTTTAAAAAATTTACATACATTAAGGTTCGCTCTTTGTGCTGTATATTACAATATCATACAGAACAGCTTCCCTGTCCTAAGAAACCCCCTTTGTGTTTCGTCTATTCAACAGCCCCTGGTGGCCCGAACTTCTGGCAACTGCTGATCTGTTTACTGTCACTATAGTTTTGCCTTTTTCAGAATGTCATATAACTGGCATCAAAGTATACGGCCTTTTCAAACTGGCTTCTTTCACTTAATGTCTTACTCGTCTAGTGCTGCTATAACAGAAATATCACAAGTGGATGGCTTTAACAAAGAGAAGTTTATTCTGTCACAGTCCAGTAGGCTACAAGTCCGAATTCAGGGTTCCGGCTCCAGGGGAAGCCTTTCTCTCTGTGTTGACTCTGAAGGAAGGTCCTTGTCATCAGTCTTCCCTTGGTGTTGGAGCATCTCAGTGCAGGAAGCTCAGGTCCAAAAGACACGCTCTGCTTCCGGCACTGCCTTCTTGGTGGTATGCGGTCCCCAACTCTCTGCTTGCTTCCCTTTCCTTTTATCTCTTGTAAGATAAAAGGTGGTGCAGGCCGCACCCCAGGGAAACTGCCCTTACGTTGGAGCAGGGATGTGACCTGAGTAAGGGTGTTACAATCCCACCCTAACCCTCTTTAACATAAAATTACAATCACAAAATGGAGGACAACCACACAATACTGGGAATCATGGCCTAGCCAAATTGATAAACACATTTTTTGGGGGGACACAATTCAATCCATGACACTTAACAATATGCATTTAAGATTCTTCCTTGTCTTTGCATGGCTTTATAGCTCATTCCTTTTTATTGCTGAGTAGTATTCCATTCTATGTGGAACAGGCTGCATAGGCTCATTTACCACCATTGCTTGCCACCGTTATTAGCCCCCGCTTTTCCTCCTGATATTTTCTTTTTGTAAGTCTTTCTCCCTTCTGCTATTCCAGTAAGACTGACTAAAGTTTCTCCTTGGAGAGTGGCAGAACAAATTGATAGCCCTCAAGGACTAGGATTAACTCATCTGACAATTGTGACTACCTGTGCCAGATAACCTTCCAGGATTGCTGGTAAGAAGTTAGATCATCTGGGATGTGCAGAATGTGACCACCACGAAGAGAAACTATAATCCTGTCCGTATAAAACCTTCAGCCAGTCTCCAGTTGAGGGGACAGGTTTTCTGGAGGAGCTCGTTCCCCTCTGTCTCCTGTATATCGATATACAATACAACCCTCTTGCTGCTCACCTCACCCCTTCTCAGTATTGGCTTTTGTGGCAGGCGGCTCAGATCTGCTATTTGCGGTAACATATGGACTTGCCGCACTTTGTTTGTTCATTTATCTATTGAAGAACATCTTGATTGCTTCCAGCTTTTGGCGATTATGAACAAAACTTCTGTAAACATTCATGTGCAGGTTTTTCTGTGGGTGTAAGTTTTCAAATTAGTTGGGGAATACCTAGGAGTAGAACTGCTAGATCATATAGTAAGACTATATTTAGTTTCATAAGAAACTGCTGGATTGTTTTCCAAAGTGGCTGTACCATTGTACATTCCTATCAGCAACAGATGAGAATTCCTCTTGCTCTGTACCATTGCTAGCAAATGGTATGTCAGTTTTTTGGATTTTATTCATTCTAATAGGTGTGTACTGGTATCTCATTGTTTTAATTTGTATTTCCTAATGACAAATGATGTTGAGCATCTTTTCATATGCTTATTGCTTTCAGCATATATTCTTTGGTGAGGTGCCTGTTCAAACTTTTTGCTCATTTTTAATTGGGTTGTTTGTATTTTCACTGTTGCATTTTAAGAGTTTTTTTTTTATTTCGGACACAAAGCCTTTACCAGTATGTGTTTTACAACTATTTTCTCTCAGTCTGTGGCTTGTCTTTTCATTCTCTTAGTGGTGTCTTTCACAGAGCAGAAGTTTTTAATAAAGTCCAACTAACCATTCCTTTTCTTTCATGGGTCATGCTTTTGGTGTTATATCTAAAAACTTATCCCCAAACCCAAGGTCACAGAGATTTTCCCTATTTTTCTTTCGAGAAGTTTTATAGTTCTGTATTTTACATTTAGGTCTGCGATCCATTTTTGTGAAAGGTGAGAGGTCTGTGTTTAGGTTCTTTCTTTTTTTTTTGCATATGGCTCTTGAGTTGCTCCAGCAACATTTGTTGAAAAGGCTGTCTTTCTTCACTGAAGTTCTGTTATGCTTTTGCCAAAAATCAGTTGACTCCGTTTGTGTTGCCGATTTCAGGGCTCTCTATTCTGTTCCACTGATCTATTACCTATTCATTTGCCAGTACTACATTGTCTTGATGACTGTAGCTTTACAGTAAGTCTTTAAATTGGATAGTGTGAGTCCTCTAGCTTTGTTCTTCAGTATTGTATTGGCTAGTTTAGGTCTTTTGCCATTCCATATAAACTTTAGAATCAGTTTATTGATAGGTATAAAATAGCCGGTTGGAATTTTGATTGGGATTGCATTGAATCTACAGACCAAGATGAGACGAGTCGACCTGTTAACATTATTGAGTTTTCTAATTCATGAACTTGGAACATCTTGCCATTTACTTAACTCTTTGATTTCTTTCATCAGTGATTTGTAGTTTTCCACAAAGACCTTGCACATGTTTTGTTAGATTTACACCTAAGTATTTCATTTTTAGTGCTATTGTAAATAGCATTTTAAAAACATTTAAAATTTTAATTGTTTTTTGCTGGTATATAGGAAAGCTATTGACATTTGTACTTGTCCTTGTAACCTGTCATCTTGCTATACTTGCCTACTAGTTCCAGAAGTTATTTTTAATAGATTCTTTGGGATTTCCTGCATAGACAATCATGTCATCTGTGAATAAAGACAGTTTTATTTTTTCCTTTCCAACCTATATATGGTTTGTCTCTTTTTCTTGTCTTATTGCACTAGCTAGGACATCCTGCACAATGTTGAACAGGAGTGGTGAAGGAGGACATTCTTCCCTTGTTCCTGGTCTTAGGGGAAAAGTGTCTGGTCTCTTACCATTAAGTATGATGTTAGCTGTAGGTTTTTTGTAGATGTTCTTTATCAAGTTGAGGAAGTTCTACTATATTTCTAGTTTGCTGAGAGTTTTTTTTTAAATCTTGAATGGGTGTTAGATTTTGTCAAATGCTATTTCTGTGTCAATTGATATGATCATATGATTTTGCACTTTTAGCCTGTTGGTATGATAGATTACATTGATTGATTTTCACATATTGAACCAGCCTCGTATACCTGGAATAAATCCCACTCGGTTGTGCTGCGTAATTCTTTTTATGCATTATTGGATTTGATTTGCTAATATTTTGTTGAGGATGTTTATGTTTATGAGAATATTGATCTCCTTTCTAATTATCGAATTTTGTCTAATTCTTGAATTTCCTTTGTAATATCTTTATCTGATTTTGGTATTAGGGTAATGCGGCCTCACAGAATGAGTTAGGAATGGTTCCTTGCACTATTATTTTCCTGAAGAGATGCGGTCTTTTGCAACACAGAAAATTTAATTTTGATGAAGTTCAATTTATTATTATTATTATTTTTTAATGGACCATACTTTTGGTGTCATGTGTAAGAAATCTTTGCCTCATCTTGGTCCTGAAGATGTTCTTTTATGTTTTCTTCTAAAAGTTTTACAGCTTTACATTTTACCTTTAAATCCATGACCCATTTTGAATAAATTCTTGTGTGAGGTTTTAGCTCAACGTTCATTTTTTCACCTATGGATATCCAGTTGTTCCAGCAACATTTGTTGAAAAGACTGTCTTTCATTGAAATGCTTTTACATCTTTGTCAAAAACCAACTTGGCATATTTGTGTTGGTCTCTTTCTGTGTTCCTGATTCTCTTCTACTGATCAGTGTGTATAGTCGTCCACCAATACTACCGTCTTGATTATTGTGGTAATCAAACAGTAAGTTTAATACGAGGTAGAATGATCACTTCCACTTTATTCTTCTAGTTCCTTTGCCTTTTCATATCAATTTTAGATTAAGCCTGTCTGATCTACAATAAGCTTACCTACAAAAAATCTTTTTGACATTTTGAGAGGAATTGAGTTAAACCTGTAGATCATTTTGAGGAGAATTGACATTTTTACTGCCTTGAGTCTTCTAATCCATAAACATGTTATGCCTCTCCATTTATTTAGCTTTTCTTCGATTTATTTCATCAGCATTTTGTAATTTTCAATATACAGACCCTGTATGTATTTTGCTAAATTTATCCTAGGTATTTTTTTTTTGGAGTGATTATAAATGGTATTATGTTTTTAATTCCAGTTTCTATGTGTTCATTGCTAGTATACAGAAATATGATTGATTTTCCTATGTTCATCTTAAGTCTTATGACCCTCCTGAGCTCATTTATTAATATTGTGAACTTTTTTATGGATTATTTCATAAATTCTACATAGACAATCATGTAATCTGCAAATAGGGACAGTTTTATTTCTTCCTTTCCAACCTGTATGCCTTTTACTTTTCTTGCCTTATTGCACTGGCTAGGATACTCAATCCATTGTTTTTTCTTTAATTGAGGTGAAATTCACATAAGATGCAATTAACCATTTTAAAGTGTACAGTTCTGTGGTATTTAGTACATTCACAATTTTGTGCATCTAGTTCCAGAACATTTCATCACCTTAGAAGAAAACTCATTAAGCAATCAGTCCCTTTTCCTCCTTCACGCCAGCACCTGGCAACTACCAATTTGCTCTTTCTGTCTTTATAGATTTACCTATTTTATTTCATATAAATGAAATCATACAATATGTGGCCTTTTGTATCTGGTTTCTTTTACTTAGCACAATGTTTTCAAGGTTCATCCACCTTGTAGCATGTATCAGTACTTCATTCCTTTTTATGACTGAATAATATTCCATTGTATGGATACACCACATTTTGTCTATCCATTGATTAATTTTTGAGAACCAGAAAGTATTTACTTATCTTTAAAATCAGAATTGTAGTTCTCATTTAAATATAAAATATATTAACTATAACACATAATAATAGCAAAAGTTACTGCATGCCAGGCGTTGATTTAAATGCTACATATTTATTAAGTCATTTAATCCAACAACCCTGAAGGCAGGTGCCATTATCAAACTCATTTTATAGATGTAGAAACTGAGATGCAGAGAGGTTATGTACATTGCCCAAAGTCACATATCTTATAAGTGGCAGAGCTGGGATTTGGACTCATGCAGTCTAGCTCTACAGACTGGGCTCTTAAAACATCCACTGTGCCAAAACGCTGAACTTCACTTCTAGCTGAGCCTGTCTTCTGCTTCAGTGGGAAAAGCAAAGGAAGAAGAGAAGGCAGGAGAGAAATGGAGAGGATGCTGGAACATGAGAGATACACGAGGAAGAGAAAGTATGAGACCTGAGATTTTAAAAAAGTGGGGAAAAGATTACTGAGAGTATGAGGACCAGAATATGCCAGAAGAAGCAGGTCAGGGAAAACTTGTGGAGAGGCTTCAGCCCACACCACTACCTCTCACTTCTTGGCTGGTTAACAAAAAAAAAAAATCATGGTTTTAATTTCAAGCATATTGTAAGGGGCATCTCTGGGTTTCAGCAATTATTTTAGACCTTCACACCTTAACAGGAAAGTCCTTTGTGTACTCAAACTTTCATCAGTTTAGTGCCTGCAGGACTGTTCATTCTTTAACTCTTTATATGAGCCCAAGAAAACTTAGATAATGAATTTGCCTAAAACTGTTTCTATTCTAAAGCTACAACTGCACTGGTGAAAATGAACATTTTTAACCTTGATGGAAATGTATTCTTCTACATGATAATCCAATTTTTTTAATTTTTTAAATAAAATGCTTGGACAGACTTTCTGTTTTTAAAGAATTATTGAAGTATAAGTGACAATCAATGGCACACAAGGAGTACAATTTGATGAGTTTTGACATGTGTATACATCCATGAAACCATCACTATAATCAAGATAATAAACATACCCATCACCCCTAAAAGCTGCCTCACTTCATCTTTGGAATCCTATCCTCCAGCCCCTCCCTGACCCCTCCAGGTGTAGGGTGTCTGTCATGGATTGAATTGTGTCCCCCAAAAATATCTGTCAACTTGGCTAGGTCATGACTCCCAGTATTGTATGATTGTCTACCATTCTGTCATCTGATGTGATTTCCCTATGTGTTGTAAATCCTATCGCTATGATGTAATGAGATGGATTAGTGGCAGTTATATTGATGAGATCTACAAGATTAGATAGTGTCTTAATCCAATCTCTTTTGAGATATAAAAGACAGAAACGAGCAGAGAGACATACCACCTCATACCACCAGAAAGCAGTGCTGGGAGCAGAGCATGTCCTTTGGACCTGGAGTTCCTGTGCTGAGACACTCCCAGACCAAGGGAAGAAATGATGCATCAGGAGGACCTTCCTCCAGAGCCAACAGAGAGAGAAAGCCTTCCCCTGGAGCTGGCGCCCTGAATTTGGACTTCTAGCCTACTAGACTGTGAGAAAATAAATTTCTCTTTGTTAAAGCCACCCACTTGTGGTATTTCTGTTACAGCACCAGTAGATGACTAAGACAGCGCCAGAGCCTGGGATGAGGAGGGTCTGTTTGCCCGGTGAGGGCAGGGAGTGCAGAGACCTGCAGCACCAATCTGGAGTGGGGTGTTGAAACCTGACTGAGGTGAGGTTAGCATCCATGGGAGGAGGCAGTAATGGAGACTGTTTGGTTACATATAGGGGGTTTGATCTAATAAATAAATACACTGAGGATAATGGGAACCAGGTTTCTGATAGAGAGCTATAAATACAGAAAGGGAGAAAACTAGAATAAACCCCCTGGAATTTGAGGTATCAGTGTGCACCAATGGTTTTTAATATGTAGAAATAGATGAAAATATGTGTGTGTATGTATGTATGTATGTACTCTCTAGCTCTGTACACTGTGAAGACCTGGGAGTAAAGACACTCCGATAGCAAAGAGCACACCTAGCACCCAGATCTTGGTTTCTAAATACTTTTCTTCACTAAAGGAACCAGAGCTCCTTGGAGAAATGGCTTATTCCAGGGCTGAAGCAGGGAAAGTACAAGATGATCCTGGAACATCTTGTGCTAGAAAGTAAGGAAGTGCTCAAAAAATGATGGGGACATGTCAAAAGAACACAAGAGTCAGATCAAAGGAGCTCCCAAGGGCCAAGTTGGGGACATTATTGTTAGGAGACAATTCTCCACGAGTCTCTCACATTTCTGCACATCTTGTGAGTGGAGGCATTGACAGCTCTTGTTCCAGACTGTCTTTTTAAGGATTTTTGTACAGCTGATGGCCTTATAAGATAGAGATAATGCCTCCCTCCAGATCAGAGGACAGATTTGTTTGCTGACTAGTACAATAAAGATAATGTCTCCCTCCAGGGCAGAGGTTGGGTAGGTTTGTTTGAAGCCCCTTATAAAAATTGAAGTTTCCTAAGATTCTGGTTCCTTAACTGTGACACAAACCTACTGCATGCGCAGTACCCACCTGCCTCTGTGTAGCCCCCATGAGACTTGAGGGGTAAACGGAACCAATGCAAACATGCTACCTGCTGTGTCATGAGTAATAATCTCTGACCTAGGAATCTTGTGTATTCTGCCAGCACCCATGAAACTCTCAATAACCCAATGAGGTTGTTGAAAATTGAGTTTCTCAGCCTCTCAACTGCCTCTTCCAGAATCAGCAGATACCCTTAGGGGAAAAGTGGCCCCAAATTCTAAGCTAATTTTTCAGAGTTTCCTTCTTGTCTTGGATCTTGATCCCAAAATTCTTCACTGATTTGTTAGCCACTGGATGCTTTCAAATAGATGTTATTTATACTTTCTCTGTTCTCTGTGTGAAGGTTGGTCCAAACTTTCTGATCCACCATTACTGAAAATTGAAGGGGTCCAAACAGAAAATGAAGGCAATTTTTGACTCCAAGTTTTCAGGGCCTCCAAAAAGAGAGAAATATCCATGTACTGAAATATAAAAGTCTGGATCTCAACTCTCTATCAGTCAGGAAGCATCACAGCCGTCTTGGCCTATAGACAGATCAAACCGACCCAAATAGAACTGACAATAAAAAGGCTCTAGAGCCTTAAATCAATACCCTGTATGACCTTGAGGCTTAGTGCCAATGCTATATCTTCTATAAAGCCTTCCCACCCCGTCCATCACCTTTACCCTCCTCATCCAGCCAGGTTAAAACTTTTTCACCTCTGTTCTTCCACAGGACTTTATACCTCTGTTATGGTACTTGTCCATCTTTGCCATGTATTAGAGTTCGTTGACTGACTACTCAGCTTCATAATTAGTCTTAATTAGACCAAATCATGTCTTAATCATCTCTGTATTTTTCAGAATGCCTTGAACACAGAATTTACTAAAACAAATGTTTGGACAAGCCAACAAAGAAGACCAAGAGCCAGAAAAGCAAGAAGAAAACCAAGGGTATGTGGGTCAGGAAAGTCAAGAAAAGAGCATGCTTCAGGGGGACAAAGCAGTGCTGAATGCTGTTGAGAAGTCTGGAATGATATAGCCTGAAAAATACTCCCTAGATGTGGCAGCATGGAGGTTACTGTGACCGTGGCAAGAGCAGCTCTCTGGAATGGCAGGTGTGCAAACCAGACTGGAGCTGGTTCCTGAGGAAGTGGGGATGAGCCTGTCAGTGTAGACAACTGACATGGGCTTGGCTGTGCAGAGATGAGGAGAAAGAGGTAGCTGAAGGGAAATATGGGTTTAAAAGGATTTTGAAAGAAGGAAGACATCAAAACATATTTGAGTTTAAAGGGGAAGGACTCAGTGGAGAAAGGTAAAAGGTGCAGTAGAGACTGGAAAACCAAAAGAGCACAGTCCCAGAGAAAAGAGGAGATGGGATCCAGAGCACATGAGGAAGGACTGGCTTGGATGGGAAGCAGGACACTTCCTGTGTTACAAAAAGAAGGAAGGAGATGCGTACATACGCAGAAATGTTTATAGATTTTGATGTAGGAAGGCTCTCTAAGAATCCTAGACATTTCATCTAAACCAAGAGGTAATAAAATAGTGTAAATATTTCAGTCCACTGTCTTTAGTTGATCAACCTCTATATATGGTAACCTTCAACTCCTAGTGTGGTAGGTTGTCATAGTAATGGTCCCCAATGATTCACACTTCCTGGGTCCATGCCCTTGTGCATTCCTTTCTCACATGGACTCTGGGTTTGGTCATGTGACTTGATTTGACCCATGAGATATTAGCAATGAGATATTGCTTTGGCCAATAAGATACGACATAAGCAGAGGCTTGACGAGCTTGTGAATTGGGGCCTGCTCTTATGGAACCCTGAAACAACCACGCTGTGAAGAAGCTCAGGATGAGCCACGTGGACCCATCAGCTGAATGCAGCCACACAAGGGAGTCCAGGTAAGACCAGCAGAACCACCCAACTAGCAGAACCACCCAGCCAATCCACAGAAACATAAGAATAAATTGTTTTATGTCATTAAATTTTGAGGTGATTAGTTACGCAGCAAAAGATAACTGCTAAACTCAGCTACACGGGAGACACGGCTACCTTTAGTGCCTTTGTGCAAATCATAAAAACATACCTCCCCTGGGCAGACCCATGTTTGTTCAAATAAAAGGTGCTCCTTCCTCCAAGATGTAGCCCTGTGCCAGGATGCACAGCCTGCATTTAGTTCCTTTGCTGGGTGCCCGTCTGCACAACTTGTGTGTCAGCCTATTGAGACAATCCTACACAACTGTCTTCGCTTAGCATCGACCAGAAACCTGGTTTCAGAGCAGGTTTCATTATTCTAAGCAAGGATAGAGAGAAAGCTGCTGATACTAGGGTAGTGCTCCCAGCCTCGAGGATTCAGTAGAACACTGACTTTTATTGAGAAGATATGCTAAAGCTACTTATACAGAGTCACTGCATTTTTCAGGGGACTTACAACCCAGGCAAGTCAATTAGGCAAGCTCCTCCTTGAAGAAGGATGGACAGTCCTCAACAAAAAGAGGAAGCGAACAGGTGACCAGGTTTAGTTGTCCACCATTCTTCTGACCCAACCATGAACATTCTAGAGAAGAGGTAGATAAAGAGCTAGATTCTGGAGGACGTGGCAGCGATGAACTAGGCCTGCAGGGAGGTGGTGTTGCCAGCAGAGATGGCGCCATGAGCCCGGGCTTCCTTAGTAGTAAGATGCTTTTGACCAGAGGTCTAAGAGCAAAGGCTGGGCAAAACCATCAGTCTTCAGAGACCGACAAGCCTGCATCAGGCTGGTCCTGAGCCTTCTGTTCCAGCTGCACAGTGGATGCCTCCCTGTGGATTGTAGCACACAGGGCCACAGCGCAATTGGGGCTCCTCCTCCTCATACCAGCGTTGTTCACTGAAGTCAGGAAAGAAGGCTGCAATCTCTCTACTGGCTGAAATCACAGAGTCTGTAAGAAAGAGAAGGTGTTCTCACACCAAGAGAAGGGTGGAGGCAAGAGGTATTCATAATTAAGCCCCTGCTTCCCTTGTCTGCCCTCTCAGTACTGGGCATATAAAGCAAGCCCATAGGCCACACCGGCCTATGGCCACCAAGGCCAGCCATACAGACGGGAACTTGGTTCTTTTGGGGAACTTGGCTCTCGGCCCCACCACATGGTCTGCACACCAATCCCAAACCTCCCTCCTTTATTTGTGGCTGTGGACAAGGCAGACTCACCTGAGCCATGAGTAGTGTTGCGGGTATCAGTGAGGCCAAAACTCCCACGAATTGAATCTGGGGCCACATGGCGTGCTCGAAACACTCTGGTAGGTCCCATCAGCGTCCTCCAGAGCTGGATGGCATCCTTGTGGGCAAGGATGTAGGCTCGGATTGGCCCGCTGTGAGCGAGAGGAGCACATGTCAAGAATCTGGTCATCTGGTCTAGGAGGGCACATTGTAAGCAGGGCATGAATAAAGGCACATTTGTACACCCTGAGAGTTCCCTTGCCCTTCTAGCTGAGTACCAATGCTGCCTCAAACAGGAGGGGATGGAGGGCCACTGCTGATGCTCAAAAAAGGCCACAAAGATCAGCTAGGCAGCATGCGACAATACTCTTCTATAGCCACTGGACCAGTAACCACCATGGGACAGGTGGCCACCAGGTCAGTGTCAGCTCAGTCAGAGCCCCAAGCCCATGTTTTTCAGACTTGACATTGATTACAACATTACAGAGCAGCAAATGAAATCAACTCATCTATCTGGGTGGCAGGGGAGCTATGCCACAGTGGATAAAGATTCTGCAACCAAAATTAGAAGTACCTGGCCATGAACTCCACCAGTCGCTGATAGAAAAAACGCCCTGCAAAGAAAGAGTAGCTTCATCAAGACAGTGATGCTCAAGAGAACTTTTTGTATTTCTACCTCTTTATCTGGAATAATAAAAATAGAGAAAAGAACAAAGATCTTGGAGTGAGACATACCTCGGTCTGAATCCAGGCTCAGCCACTTATAACCTGTGCAGTTTCAGGTAAGTCATTCACCTTCCTAACTCAGTTTTCTAATCTGTGTACTGGGCATGTAACAATACCTACCTCATAGTCAGAGCCCTGCTGATACAGTGGTTAAGAATTCCGCTGCTAACCAAAAGGTTGGCAGTTCAAATCCACCAGCTGCTCCTTGGAAACCCTATGGCACAGTCCTACTCTGTCCTACAGGGTTGCTATGAGTTGGGATCGACTCAACGGCAACAGGTTTGGTTTTACTTCATAGTACTTACTGTTGGAGGATTAAATAAAATAACGGGCATTAGGACAATGTCTGACAAAGAGTGAACACTCCCTAAATGTTAACTACTGATACCATTGTCGGGACCTGAAATTAAGTTTCTGGCTGGGACTGTTAGACAGAGCTCTTCTAGAAAATACTAAAAAATGACTGATGATCATAAAAAGTTTGCAAATAAACCACGACTTCAGAAGACTGGCTGAAATCTTACACAGTTTGTCAGTATGTGTTCAGGTAAAATCTCCCTTGATTGCCTCTCAGGACAGAGAAGCCTCCCATTCAACATTCCTGGTCCTACCTTCGTGCTCTTGGTAAAACCTCTGGCAATCTTCCTTTCTCCACAGTAGTTCTCTCATTCGTACTATAAGGAACTTGTTGCTCAGAATCTGCTGATGAACAGCCTGGATAAAAACCATCCCAAAGATAAAAATCAGGCAAAGTGCCATTTGAGTGAACACGAGACCCAGGCTGACCAAAAGAACCACGAGAACCCCTCGGAGCCCATGACTTGAGGGTCTGTCCCATTGGTGGGGCAGAAGAAGGGTGGATGAGGTAAAGACCTCCAGTCACACAGCCAGATCATGAGCAAGTGCTGTCTCTGCCCCTCCATCCCTGTAGCTCCCTGAGCTCAAGTCCACAGGAGCCACCACTCAGAACACCATAAAAGTCTCTTGGTAGTGGTCCTACCTCAAGTTTCTCCCACTCTCTCCAAACCATCAGACATGATAGGTTAAAAACCCTATAACTGACATGCCACGCTCTGGTCAGAAGATTCTGGGTGGTTTCTATTAGTAACAGAATGAAGTGTAATCATTTAGTCCAGTGCTTAAGGCTACACTTCCCTTGTCCTCCACCCCTTCCAATTCTCTAGTGTGACCAACCTAGCCCACCTGTGGCCCTCAAACCCATCACACACACTTTTTCTTCCCACACAGTCTTGCCTCAATGTCTCCTTTCTGGGGAAACCCATCTTCCTCCTATGCAGTAACCAAAGTTCACCCTTCCTTTGTGGCCCAGCTGAGTCCCATCACCTCCAGGACACTATTCCTGATTATTCTGGCCCTCCTCTGCACCAGAGTGGCCTTACATATCAGTGCTACTCACTCAGTACTTGTCACATTGTGGTAGGCAGAATCCTAAAATGACACCCTCCCCTTCCAAGATTTCCTACTCTTATGTCCAGGACTGTGAACATGTTATCATATCCCCGATTATGTGACGCTATGTGGCAAAAGGGACTTTACAGATGTAATTAAGGTTATTAAGCAGTTGACTTAGAGTTAATCAAAAGGGAGATTATCCAGGTGGGCCTAATCAATCACATGAGCCCCTTAAAAGCAGAGTTTTCTCTACCTGGGAGCCAAAGAAGTCAGAGAGATTTGAAGCATAAGAAGGATTTGATGAGCTGTTGCTGCCTTGGAGATGAAGCTGGCCATGTGATAAGGAATGTGGGTTGCCTCTAGAAACCGAGCAGTCCCTGCGTGGCAGCCAGCAAGGAAACAGGAACCTCAGTCCTAAAACCACAAGGAACTGACTTCTTCCAATAACCTGGAAGTGTATTCTTTCCCAGAACTTCCAGGTAGTAAGGGCCCAGCTGGTTGACACCTTTGATTTTGGCTTTGTGAGACCCTAAGGAGAGGACCCAGCCAAGTTTACTGGACCTCTAATCTACAGAACTGTGAGATAATAAATGGGTATTGTTTTAAGCTAAATTTGCGCTAATATGTTACATAGCAATAAAGAACGAACACACATATTTTGTCTTGAGAGTTGATTCTTTTCATCATTGTATTGGTTCACTTCTCATATTTTATATTTGCCCCAATTCTCCCATAGCTTTTTAGTCTGCTTAGGGTCAGGGTCCATGGCTCCTAGCTTTGACTCCATAGGATCTAGCACAGGACTTTTCAGTCAGTCGCCACAAGTGGTACCTGAAATGCTAGCAGTGTCCAGGGCATACCGTAGAGGCTTAGGATTCATCCTTACCTCCAGAATCAGCGGGTGAGCAACTGCATCGGGCTTGATCAGGGCAAGAGTGAGCTGGAGAGCCTGAGGGCTTCGTAAGATTGAGGTCATCTCACTCCTGCCATCAGAGAGCTGGATTAGGGAACTACCAGAGCTGCATTCCCACCCCTCCCTACCCTGGAGCTGCGTTATCTTGCAAGCCAACCAGTCTCTTCAATCCTGACACTCATAAACCACTTGACAGTTACACAGCAAGGTTGTATAGATTATTTTATTTACTCGTCCAGTTGAGCTCATGGGATTTAGGGGAACGGGTGTGGAGGGGGCATTCAAGTTGCCCTGTGGAGTACATAATCTGGTCTGTGAGACTGCAAGCCTATGAGGGAGAAACTCAAGTTTAAATACTACCCTTTCCACCAATACACCTTTCCCTTCCTAACTTTCTTTTGTGTTTTATGGAGGATTTACAATTTATAGTCCCCAACTGGCTGGTCACAAGGGTACAATAACTGATTACCCTCTTAAAGCTCTCTATCCCAGAATGTTCTCCCCATCAATTCTAGAACTGGAAGACTGATGGACAAGAATTGGGATGTTGCTGGGATACCAAAAAGTCAGCTAGATATGCAGCGTCTTTTATCTTAGATTGGTCAGGATCGCCTCTGCCTATGTCAAACCCTTTAATACACTCAGCTGTCTACAACAGCAAGGCATATAGACATACAACTTCAAAGTGAGTTTGTACCTGACCTAGCTAGAACAGTGCCTGGTACAAAGGTGCTCAATCAGTTTTGTTGACTAAATTAACTTACATAGTCTTCTACTCCTCTCTGTATTCCTAGTGTCTAGCATGGTGTAAAAGCTCAATAAATAATTGTGGAAATGATATAGTGAACATAAAAAGTGTTTTATAAACTGGACTAAAAGACTTTGGTATCTCTTCCAACTGCAAAGTTCAATTTACATGTGAGAAACTGATCACCTTTTCTGGAGTAAAGACAAGGTCTCAAAAGACTATCTGATAGAACCCCTAAATCTTCCAACAAATAGAAGTTTCCATGAACACATGCAAGGACAGTCTGGACAACACTCTCATTTTTCTTAGCCTGAAGGTAGCCTAGCAATCACACTGAACGTGATGCTAGGGCCTGGTCCAAATGAGGAAGCTATGCCAAGGTCTCTTCTACTCATGTCCTTCCTATAGCTTTTAGCTTGATGCCCTACTCCAAACCCAAAGCCAAGCTCAGTTTAAGCAGTACAAGATCAGCCAAGCCACCCTCCCTAATATCCCAGGTGGTAAATAACCCAACAGCAAGTATAATCTTTGCCAGATATCTAGGGGGCCATCCTTGATGCCTCCCTTTCCTCACCCTCCATACTCATGCTATTGCCAGTCCTGGCAATTTTCCCTCCCAATTATATCTCAAATCCATACAGTTCTCTCTCTCTCAATTGCCACTACCCCAATCCAAGACACCATCGTCCCTCCCTGGACTCTGCAACAGCCTCCTCACTGGTCTCTCAGTTTTTACTCTTGCCACTCTCTATGATGTGTTCTCCACACAGCAGCCAGAATGAATGAAAAATGCATATCTAATCATATATTTGCTTAACCCTTTAAAGTGTCCTCCACTCTCCGCATAAAAACCCAAATCCTTATCATGGCCTACCAGGCTTTGTGGGATCTGAACCCTGTGTACCTCTCCAGTCTCATCTGGAACCCTACACTCCTTAGCTTTCTTTTGCTTCAGTCACATGGGCCTTTCATTCCCAAAAGACTTTCTGGCCTGCCAGCCTTTGTGTGGGGGTTTTCGCAGTCTAGAATGTGCTTCCCCTGGATACCTTCATCTGACCCAGCAGATCTTAGCTCACTTCCCCTGTTATACCTTCTCACTGCTCCTTGCACATACTCTTCAGTTTGAAATTTTATAGGTGGTGATTTGATTTCTATATGTCTCCAACACTAGAAGGTCAGCTCCATGAAAGAAGGGTCTGTTTTGCTCACCACCATATCCTCAGTACCTATGCAAAGTGCCTAGCACACAGCTGCCTCTCAATAAGTATTTGGTGAATGAATCGGTGAATGATCCTGATCCATCCATTCCAAACCAGGCTGCTAGGGGATCTCCAGGGAGGGTATGCTGCCTGTAGAGAGAGGACAAATTTCCTTTCCTAACGCCAGCTAAGTTATGGCTGTCTTCGCTCTTGGTTTACAACAAACGTTTAAAAAGTCGAGAAACTTACTCAACTTAAAGCGTCACTCCATGAACCGAAAAAAACCGAATCTGTTGACATCGAGTCGATTCCGACTCAGCGACGCTATAGGACAGCGACGCTATAGGACTGAGTAGAAATGCCCCATAGAGTTTCCAAGCAGTGCCTGGTGGATTCGAACTGCCGACCGTTTGGTTAGCAGCTGCAGCTCTTAACCACTACGCCACCAGGGTTTCTGTCACTCCATGAGAGAGTTACAAATTTTAGAAGCTGGCTGGGCATTTGTCCTCAACATCTGAGGCGTCTAGCCATCCGAGGCAGCGGCCAAGGTGGCTGTACCCCTACCCGCGACCCGGACCAGTAACCTCAAGTTCGCCTCCGCCCCCACACCTGAGGTCGGGCCTCTCCAGACGCTCAGGCGCACTGCCTCAGCTCCTGACCAGCCCCCGACCCCTTCCCTAGACCTTCATGTGCGCGATCCCCGCCTCTCGGGCAAGGGCTCCAAGCCCAACCCAGACGCCGGGCTATTCAAAGCCCGGGTCCAACCTGAGACAGGGTCAGGATTCATCGGGTCCTCCTACCGTCACGCCCGGCCGCCAGGCACCGCGCTAGTTAGCCTACAAGCCCCAAGCGGGGTCCTTCAGGCGTTCTTCCGGGCAGTCCTCCTTGGGGTCCTCGCACAATTGTGTAGCAGCCGTGAGGCCGTGCGCCGAGCTGCGAAGACTGCGGCCGTGCACGAGCCTGTGAGCGTTAGTTGGCTGGCAAACCGGCCGGGGCTGAGGAGGGGGCGCTTGGAGGGAGGATCGATCTACTGGTAGCCGTTCTGTTTTTACAGCACTTGCCCGGGACCTTACGTGAGGATGAACCGGGGCTCAGCTAGTGGGAGTCGCCCCTCCGAGTCCGGCTTGGGAGCCCTGAGGCGGGAGGGAGGGCGAGGGCGGAGGTCCGGCGCGGCACTGCGCCGAGCGGGTGGATGGACGGAGAGAGGATTGGGTGTGGGGTTCCCGCCAGCTGGGCTAGCTGAATGAACTTGGTCCGAGTTGCTCTCTGTTATGTTCTCTGCCTAGGGCGCTGCCTGGCACGTGGTTGGTGCCCGGTAAGTTATTTGGTGGAAAACGCGCAAGGCAGAGAGCTTGTGCGAGGGCAGAGGCAGCCACTGACAGTCTTCGAGCTCGGAGCCGTACAGGCACACGAAGGACATAGCTAATGCGGGGTTTGTGAGGGAGGATACTTGGCTGAAGCCCAGATGTACATAGCGGCTGACAGATCACATCAGCTGCTTTGTAAGGCTTGGCGGGAAGCGAGTCGTAAGGGCTTTGACCATCTTTTTGAGGAATTTGAACAGCAGAGGGTAGTGGCCGGGGGAAAGCTGTTGAAGCAGTCCAGGATGAGATGAGAACTGGAGGTATTCCTGGTGTGTAGTCTGATGGTATGGAGAAGTTGGCAACCGTGAGTAGGGACAGTTGTGACAGGTGTAACCAGAAAAATGAAGGCCAGGGTGAATAAGGGTGGTAAAAATGTTTTCGCAGAGGGAATTACTGAGATTGAAAAGAGTGAAAATAAATAATTGACTCATCAATTTAAAGATTTATTTTAATTGACTTAAGTGCTTGTGTACACAGGTATTGAACTACTACCTGGAATGGTTGGAGGGAGGGTCTGCAGTGCTTACAGCTTGTTTCCACAAGGTGCCTGCCTCAGGGCGCAGTCCATTTCTCATCGGTCCTTCTGATTAAGGCACATAACCATTTCTACCTTCACAGGATACAGGTAGATTTCTCACCTGCCACTGACCAGACATCTGGTTTTAGTCTTATTTTGCGGATGCACCAGGTCCAGTTTTGTTTAACGCCTTCATCTTCATTAACATACCTTTGGACTATTAGGTAACTGGTGAATAGTTCTGTAGGAAATTTGCTGGGTTTTGACCATGGTCATTAACTCATTTTCTGTCTCTTTCTCCTCTCCCTCTCCGCGACCCCTCACTGTAGATAGCTCTGGTTCCTATTTTGCAATTGCTTTGACCATCCTCAACAAGCCTATACGATAAAAGTGAGGGCAGAAGTTGTGGTTTTTGGGGGGAACCTAATAAATAGCACCCTTCTTTCTGAGCTCAGATTCAGAACCAACAGAAAAAGGAATGGCAGACAAGTGGAGAGCAAATTGTCAGCTTAATTAATAACCGATAAATGTGTTGGAGAACTAGCTTAGTACAAGAGCTAAATGCACCTGCCTGCTAACTCTGTGGCACCCTGCTACCCAAGTTGAATGCCAAGTCTCTTATAGGCCTCACTTAAAGTAACAACCAGAAGGATCTAAATAGTTAACAGGACATAAAAGATTATCACAGCATTGCCATACATAGACAAAATTTAGAAAACAGGCCAATCACCAGTCCCTAGCAGTATCTCAGGCAAAATTTCATCCCTAGAAACCAGTGTTTACTGTTGTCAAAGACCCTGATAGAGATTCAGTGGTATCAGGAAAGGTGAGCCAGCTGAGAAAACCTTGGTTCAGTTTCACTGGACCTCAGTTCTATGCTAGTTATTCAGAATATCCAACCTGTAAACTTAAACTGGGTTGGGAGAAAAAAATCCATTAAGACATCACTTTTTACCATGTGTTCATTGTATCTGGAGAGGCTTATCTATCTGTGTGTATTCTTGTCTTTAGATAGTGGTACTTGAGGTGATGCTGCATTCTTAAGGAGTTAATTTACAGTACTGGCAGCCCAACTAGGTTTTTGAGGTGCCCTTCTCATCCAGCACTTTGAAACCTCTTTATTTCCATTTCCTTATTGGGTCTGTTTCTGGCACCCCAGGGCTGCTTTGAGGGTGGGCTCTAATGACATAGCTTCTCCCGCCCCTTGTCAGCAGGACTTCTCCGTGGACACTGCCTTCTGCTGTGGAGTTGTTCAGGCCAGAACAACTGCCACCTGAGGGTGAGGGTTGGGGTCTTTCATCCCACATGTGTCTCAGTAAAGTATCACCCTTGGCAGTTTCCTGAGCTGATATTGCTTCTGCAGTTTGTTCCCCTAGGGGCCCAGTGAAAATCAAGACCTTTGCTATGTGTTCCTCAAGATACTGCCTGTCTTCAGCTTCTAGATGTTTCAGGCAAGAAGTACCACTTATTGTAGACACAGTTGGCATTTTTTTCTCTGCTGTTCTCCACTCCTTTCTGGAAGCCTCTTTGAGTTTGTAACACTATTACCTGCTTCTTATGTTGGTCTCAATTTTTCCTTATTGTCTTAGGTTCTCTAGAGAAGCAAAACCAGTAAAGTGTATGAGAGATTTAAAGTGTATAGAGAGATTTATATCAAAGAAATGGCTCGTGTGTTTGTAGAGGCTGGAACATCTCAAGTCTGTGGATAAGGATAGAGGCTTCTCCTGATTCACATAGCCGCAGGGTCTGGCAAACCCAAGATCAGCAGGTGGGAAAGCAGGGCTCTTGCTCACAGGCTGTGAAGGTTGACGAATCCCAAGACTGGCAGGCAAGACCGCAAGGCTTCTCCTGATTGACATAGCTGTAGGGGCTGGCGAACCCAAGATCGGCAGGTCAGAGAGCAGGACTCTGTTCACAGGCTGTGAAGATCGACGAATCCCAAGATCGGTAGATAAACTGATAGCTCAAGTCCCAAGAACTGAAGGTCAGATGAACAGGAGGCAGCCACAGGATCCAAAGCAAGCAAAAAGCCAGAACGTCTGCTTATATTCAAATGCAGGCCGCATGCCCAAGGAAAGTCCTTTTCAACCGATTGGCTACTCACAGCAGATACCGTCATGGGAATGATCACATATTAACACTGAGAATCATGGCGCAGCCAGGTTGACACACAATCTTAACCATCACACTTACGGAGAGATTTCTGTTCCTTTTGCTTTTTGGCCCAGATTTTTTTTTTTTTTTTTTTTTTTTTTAAAGGTTCTTCTAGATTTTGTCCTGGAGTTGGGGGTCTCCCATTATGGGAGAGATGAATTCAGAGTTCTGTGTCTACCAGAAGCATCAAATATTCAGAGTAATTTTCTTTAACTTTACCTTCTTGAACTGGATGCTATTATGAGGAGATATCTTCCCATAGCATTTTATCCAGCCAGCTTTTGATCTGTTATTGTTCTGCCTGGCTGCCCTTTAATGATATTCATTCAACAAATACTAAGCACGTGCTATGGGTCAGACACTCTTCTAGGTAACA
The DNA here is from genome assembly GCA_030035585.1 of Dugong dugon. Taxonomy (NCBI): domain Eukaryota; kingdom Metazoa; phylum Chordata; class Mammalia; order Sirenia; family Dugongidae; genus Dugong; species Dugong dugon. Next base: position 19,146,910 of record CM057481.1, on the reverse strand, counting down.
GATGAATATGTCTCCCTTGTGGAGTTCACACAGCACAGGCAAAACCGGTGTCCATTTATTACTGTGTCACCTTGAGACTCAACTAGTACTTCAATATTTTCTAAAGATTTTCTGTAACTACTTAGTATAGCTGGCCCTATCTTGACAGGTAGTCTCTAACTGCTTTTCTTACAGCTTCTTTGCAGCTCTAAGCAGCTATCTTTCAATAGTTTCCTGAACCCTGGTCCCCTCTGGGGAAGCTGTTCTAGTCTCTCCTGGGAATTTGCATTTCTTCCTCTTTTAAATTTCTTTGGACCCCAGGGACACTTTCTGCTTAATGACAGTTAAGATGCTGCCCTCTTTTCTGACCCTTTCCTTAAGAGTAGTTAGTTCTGGATGCATTTCCTTTTTTTTTTGATGTCTAGGGTTTACTGGGGAGAAACTTGTAAGCAGAAAAATGATAGAATGCACCTGATTCTCCAAGCATTCGTTATCACTGAGGGAGGTGTGCTGGGCATAGCTGGGCTGGAACTTCTTTAATACTTCAAATATTTTGGGGAAGGGAAGGCAGGGAACATCTGTGTGACTGTGTAATAGTGGAAGCTTCCTGGTCAGGGAAGTAGGACTGTTAGAAGGGGCCTCTAGAGGATAAGCCTTTTAAATACAGACCTGCAGACCCACTGAGCTGGCTCTTTGCTAAGCTACAGAAAATGGGGAGGAAATGAGCCTCCAGGGTCATCCAGATTTGTCTCTCAGTTGTCTTCCTAGATGTCAACTTTCTCGTAAGAGAAAAATCCCTCTTTTCCTTTGTTTTCATTCTTTCATTGCTCCTAATCTGAGAGAAGGAACCCTAGTGGCCAATGGTTAAGCTTGGCTGCTAATGGAAAGGTCAGCAGTTTGAATCCACCAGCCGCTCCACGGGAGAAAAGACCTGATGATCTGTTTCCATAAAGATTACAGCCTAGGAAACCCTATGAGGTAGTTCTGCCCTGTTGCCCTGTCCTATAGGGTGGCTGTGAGTCAGAATCAAGTTGATGGATCAGGTTTCTAAACCTGCGGTTCCTTCTTGACTTCCTAAGCATATTTGATTCCTCAAGACAGTGTTCCAAGCACAGGCCTTGTGCATTACTTTGTTAACTTTTGTAATAGTAGTAATTTCATCGAATGTTTTTTCTACTCCAGTGTAAGAAGATGGCTTTTTTTTTTTTTGTAATAAGGGCACTGTTTCTTTTTTGTATAAATAAAATCTATCACCGTTTTATAATGGAAATTGCAGTGTAAATCTCAGAAGTATAAAACCATGGTCAGAGTTTATTATATTAACAGACAAACAGACTAGGAAGTAGAGAATGACCCTTAAACCATGTAGGAAAAAATGCCTGAATTCCTTGTTTTGACTTTGAGTGTAGCTCAGAACAACATAACAAGGGATGGAATTTGGTAAGCCTTTCCATGCTGCCTCCTATATTGGGACTAACAGTTACACCTTGGAGCTTACACACTATGTTCTTAGCATATGTGGAACTTAATTGTGGTTTAAAGCCTGGCCTGAAGAACTAGCTAAAAAACATAGTAAAGGACCAAGTAATTGTTTTGTCCTTGGTATCTAAAAGGCCTGTATAGGAAAGACTTCTCTACAGTCACGTCTGTGCCTCATCAGGGCTCGCTTACTGAGATCCCCTCCACTGCTCAGGGTCTGCAGATGCCTTCTACAAGGGAAGGCAGTGGATCTGTGCTAAAAGCAAGGCCTGTGTTGGTGTAGTTAAGGGTCAGGCTGCTTCCAACTGTGCTCAAAGGCCCAGACCTTAGCCTTTTCATGCTGAAACCACACATGCTTGCTTAAAGATACTGCCTTTGTCAAACTGTGGGACTGGCATTCAGCTAAGGCACTCATTCATTCTTGCCTGGATGTAAAATCAGATTTGTAAAAACACTTGACTGTGAACAAAGTGGCCAGAAATCCACGTGGCCAACTTGAAAATTGTTTGAAATGGTTCATGTCCTAGCCATATTATAGTCTCAGTTTACATGTGGGGTGATTATTAGGTAAAACAGACTTTAAATTAAAAATTGCTACAAGAGACAAAGAAGTACTTTATTGATAAGAAGGTCAGTTTATCAAGAAGAAATAACAATTATACGTACCTAAAAACAGAGCCTCACGTGAAGCAAATATTGACAGAATTGAAGGGAGAAATAGTTTTAAAATAATAGACTTCAGTACACCACTTTCTAAAATGGATAGAGTGTCCAGATGAGATTAATAAGGAGATAGAGGACTTGGACAATACTATAAACCAAGTGGACTTAATTTACATAGAACACTCCACCCAACAACATAATACACATTCTTAAGTGTACACGGATCATTCTCCAGGATAGGCCATATATTAGGCCAAAAATAAAATCTTAATAAATTTAAAATGATTGAAATCATGCAAAGTATATACTATTATAATAATGAGATGAAGCTAAAAATAACAAAATTCACAAATATGTGGAAATTAACACAATCTTAAACAACCAATGAGTCAAAGAACCACAAGGAAAATTAGAAAATACTTGAGACAAATAGAAATGAAAGCACAACACATCCAAACGGGATGCAGCAAAGGAAGTACAGGGGAATTCATAGCTGTAAATGCCTACATTAAAAATGAAGAAAGATCTTCAAATCAATAACCTTAACTTTACAACTTGAGTAACTAGAAAAAGAAGAGAAACTAAGCCCAAAGCTAGCAGAAGAAGGGAATACTAAAGGTTAGTTAGAGTGGAGATAAATAGAGAATAGAAAAGCAATACAGAGAATGAAACCAAAAGTTAGTCTTTGAAAAAAGAATCAATGAAATTGACAAACCTTTAGCTAGACAGACAAAAAAGAGAAGACACAACTAAAATTAGAAATGAAGACACTACTGTTGATCATACAGAAATAAGAATACTGTGAACAAATGTATGTCAAGAAATTAGATAACCAAGATGAGATTCCTAGAAACAAACTACCCAAATCCACTCAGGAGGAAATAGAAAATCTCAGTATATCCATAACAATTGAAGAGACTAAATCAGTAATCAAAACTTCCTAACAAAGAAAAGTCCAGGACCAGATGCCTTCACTGGGGAATTCTACCAGTTAAAGAAGAATTACTGGGATCACAACAGAGGGTTCTGGACAGAGCTGGAGAAGGATGTAGAACAAAATTCTAACACACAAAGACCAGATTTACTGGCCCGACAGAGACTGGAGAAACCCCGAGAGTATGGCCCCCAGACACCCTTCTAGCCCAGTGGTGAAGTCACTCCCAAGGTTCACCGTTCTGCCAGGGATTGGACAGCCCCATAAAATAAAACAAGACTAATGAGGCACAGCAGTCCAGGGACAAGGACTAGAAGGCAGAAGGGGACAGGAAAACTGGTGATAGGGAACCCAAGGTTGAGTAAGGACAGTGTTGACATGTAGTGGGGTTCTTAGCCATTGTCATAGGGCAATATGTGTACTGTTTAATGAGAAACTATTTTGTTCTGTAAACCTTCACCTAAAGTGAGAATAGCAGCACAACTGGGAGAATGTAATTGATGTCACTGAATTGTACATGTAGAAATTTCTGAAATGGTGTATCTTTGGCTATGTATGTTTTCACCAAAAAAAAGGAAGGTCCTCCAAGGCTGAGAAGGGAGCATGGTGACATGTCGTGGGGTTGTTAACTGATGTCATAAAACAATATGTGTACTGACTGTTTAATGAGAAACTATTTGTTCTGTAAACCTTCACATAAAGTACAATTTAAAAAAAAATTTAAACAAGAATTAATACCAATCCTTCTTAAACTCTTGGAAAAAACAGAAGAGGAGGTCACTCTATGAAGTTATTCCTAACTTATTCTATGAGGCCAAAGACACTGACACCAAAGCCAGAAAAAGACACTACACACAAAAAAGAATACTACAGACCAATATCCCTTATGAATATAGATGAAAAAATCCACAACGAAATGCAAATCCAATCCAATAGCAAACAGAATTCAACAGCACATTAAAAGGATTATACACCATGACCAAAAGAGATTGATCCCAGGATTTCAAGGGTAGTTCACCACAAGAAAACCAATCAATGAAATACACCACATTAATAGAACAAAGGGGAAAAAAAGCACATGATCATCTCAATTGATGTGGCAGAGCCATTTGACAAAATCCAACACCTTTTTATGATAAAAACATTCAGCAAACTAAAAACATGTGAAATTCCTTAACATGATAAAGGACATTTAAGGAAAAACCCATCATTAACATTGCTCAATCCACCAGCCGTTCCTTGGAAACCCTGTGGGACAGTTCTACTCTGTCCTGTGGGGTCTCTATGAGTCAGAATTGATTCGACAGCAACGAGTTCGGTTTGGCTTTAACATTACTCCATGGTGAAAGACTGAAAGCTTTCTAAGATCAGGAACAAGACAAGGATGCCCAGTTTCACTACTGATACTCAACATTGTGCTGGATGTTCCAGCCACAGCAGTTAGGCCAGAAAAGAAATAAAAGGCATCCAGATTGGAATGGAAGAAGTAAAACTAGCTCTATTCACAGATGGCATGATCCTATATATAGAAAATCCCACAGATTCCATAAGACAGCTACTAGAGCTAATAAATTCAGTGAAGTTACAGGGTACAAGATCAACCCACAGAAATCAGTTGTGTTTCAATACACCACCAATGAACAATCTGAAAAGGAAATTAAAGAAATAATTCCATTTACAATAACATCAAAAAGAATAAAATGCCTAGGGGTAAATTTAACCAAGGGGATGAAAGACTTAAACCCTCAGAACTATGAAACAATCTCTTTTTTGTTTGTTTATTGTTGTAGTTTAAATGAAGTTTACATTTCAAGTTAGTCTCCCATACAAAAATGTATACATATACGTTGTTATGTGACCCTAATTGCTCTCCCCATACTATGATAACACACTCCTTTCCACCCCTGATTCCCCATGTCCATTCAACCAGCTCCTAACCCTCTCTGCCTTCCCATCTCACCTCCGGACGGAAGCTGCCTGTTTAGTCTCTTGTATCTACTTGAGCTAAGAGGCACACTCCTCATGAGTATCACTTTATGTCCCACAGTCCAGTCCAATCCTTGTCTGAAGAGTTGGCCTTGGAAATTGTTTTAGTTCTGAGCTGATAAGAGAATCCAGGGGCCATGCTTTCTGGGGTTCCTCCCGTCTCATTCAGACCATTAAGTCTGGTCTTCTTACCAGAATTTGAGTTCTGCACCCCGCCCCCAGTCCCCTGCTTATGAAACATTTCTGAAAGAAAGAAAATCTAAATAAATGGAAAGATATCGCATGTTTGGAAATCCTGGTGGTGTACTGGTTAAGAACAATGGCTACTAACCAAAAGGTCGGCAGTTTGAATCCAGCAAGTGCTGCTTGGAAATCCTATGGGGCAGTTCTACTCTGTCCTAAGGGTTGCTATGAGTCGGAATCAAGTCAATGGCAATGGGTTTTTTTTTTTTTTTTTTAATCCCACGTTCATGAGTTGGGAGACTTAATATTGTTAAGATGACATACTACCCAAAGCAATCTACAGATTCAATAGTCTTTACCAAAGTTCCAATGGGCTTTTTTGCATACATGGAAAAGCTGATTCTCAAATCCACGAGGAATTGTCAGGCACCCTGAATAGCCAAAACAATCTTGAAAAAAGAACAAAGTTGGAGAACTCAAGTCTTGATTAAAAATTTGCTACGGTAATCAAAACTGTGGTAGTGGTATAAGTACTGGCACACCTAGTGTAAGGATAGACATATAAACCAATGGAATAGAATTGAAAGTCCATAAATAAACCCATACATCTGTGGTCAATTTTTGACAAATGTGTCAAGTACATTCTATAGGGAAATAGTAGTCTCTTCCGCAAATGGTGCTGGGATAACTAGATTTCCACACGCAGAAAAATGAAGTTGGACCCTTATTTCGCCAGATATATGAAAATGAACTAAAAATAGATGAATTACCTAAGTATAAGAACTAAAACCATAAAACTTAGAAGAACACATAGGGGTAAATTTTCAAGACCTTGTATTTGACGGTGGATTTTTGGAGACTACCCTAGAAGCATGGCAAAAAAAGAAAGGATAAATTGTACTTCACTTATTCCATAGATAAACTGGACATTAAAAACTTTGGTGCATCAAAAGACATTATCGAGAGTGTGAAAAGAAAACCTACAGAATGGGAGAAAATATTTCCAAGTCATATATCTGATAAGGGTTTAATATGCAATATATAAAGAATTCCTACAAATCAAAAACAAAAAGACAAATGACCCAATTAACAAATGGCAAAGGACTTAAATAGACATTTCTCCAAAGAATATATACAAATGACCAATAAGCAAATGAAAAGATGCTCGACATCATTAGCCATTAGGGAGATGCAGGTCAAAACTACAATCAGATACCAGTGCACACCCACTAGGATGGCTATTGTAAAAAAAAACAAAAAACAAAAAAACGGAAAAGTACATGTGTTTAATGAGGATGTGGATTGCTGTTGGGAATGTAAAATGATTCAGCTACTGTGGAAAACAGTTTGGTGGTTCCTCAAAAAGTTAAACAGTTAAACACAGAATTGCCATCTGACCCAGAAATTCCAATATACCCAGGAGACTGGAAAGCAGGGACTTGAACAGATGCCTGTACACCAATTTTCATAGCAGTATTCACAATAGCAAAAAGGTGGAAACAATCCAATGTCCATCGAGAGATGAATGGATAAATAAAATGTGCTGTATTCATACAATGGAATATTATTCAGCCATAAAGAGAAATGAAGTCCAGATACATGCTAAGACATGGGTAAACCTCGAAAATATACTATGTGAGATAAGCCAGACCCAAAAGGACAAATATACGATCCCACTTATATGAAGTATCTAGAATAGGCAAATGCAGAAAAGATTAGTAGGTTAGAGGTGAGGGGGGAAGGTGATTTTTTTAATAAATACAGAGTTTCTTTTGGGGTGATGAAAAAGTTTTGGAAATAAATAGTGGTGATGGTTGCAAAAAAAAAAATTGGAACCCACTTCATATCCAATTTACTTGTTGGCCTAAGTTTAATCAGGATAATAAGCCTCAAAGATAAATTTAGTCAACTTTAGCTAACAGAGTGGCTTTTTTCTCAATTGATTTTTTTACTTTTCTTATAAATAAGTGCCATCAATTGCACAAAAACTCCATGTTGGCAGTTTGGTATCTAGTTGAGGACTATCTATCCAATGAATTTATGGTAGTCTATCTAGCCTTTAAGGTTTAGAACACTTTAATTTGCTAGTTGAGTCATAGTTAATATAAGTCATATATCGCCTAACCAGGGTTTTTCTATAAACGAATAAAATCCAGTGTCTTCGATTCCTTTTGATAAGTAACCATGTTTATCTCTCAGTAAGATGAGAATAACTGAGGGTTTTGTTTTGAATACTTTAAAAAGCTGGATAATTTTACAGTTTGAAAATGACAGTGGAGTAAAGGACAAAGAAGATTAACATATAAGGAAAGAAAAAGAGATGATGATAAATAATAAAATATAAGTCCAAATATGAGTTTGCTGTTCTGATCATGGATCATGATCTGAAAGGTCTTTGGAGGAAGCTGTCTACAACTAGTGTCATCTTGATTGGTAAAATATTGGAAAGAAACTGTCTACTTCTGCAAGTCATCTGCTTCTCGAAGCCTTTTAGTGAGCTTTAAAGTTGGATCACCAGTGGGACTACATGTCCTGGTTGTAGGATCCTAAGTATGTTTACACTGGGATGCTTGTGTCTGTGGATATATGTCCAAGAGTTTAAAAACAGTATGTGTGATTAAGATTATTCAAAGTGTTCTGTTCCAGTGAGGTTCTAAGACTGACTTTCACTGGTGTTCTTTCAGTAACTCAGTCTCTTGGCCATACCTCATGTAGGGGTGTAAGTTGTGATATTTCCTTTAAAAATGCAACTTGCATCTGTTAGGCATATGACTGTGTACATGACATTAGATTTTGACGATATCTAACTAGGTGGAATTTGTTAGAGGAGGAGTCAAGCCAAGACTCAGAAACAGTGTCAAAGAGTGAGAATTCATGGGAATTTTGAGGTATAGATCACATTATCATTAGGTCTGGGGGTAAATTTTAGGACTGGGAAAATATTGGAAACTTGGAAAATTAAACCTTTAGCCTTTCAGCTAGGGAAAGCTTGAGTCCAACTAGAAAATGTATAAACTCTTATTAAACTATATTCAGAGTTTTCTGATTTGTGCAACTGAATGAAATTAGTTTTTAAATGTTTAAATGGCCCTCAAGGCAGAGGTTCTGAGCCTTGCCTTACTTTAACTGAATTTTCTGAGTTATGATAATTACAGATAAGTTAAAATTGAATCACCCATCAAGTTTCTTGAGTAAAGTGTCCCCACCAAGTTTGAACCAATTTACTCCATCATTTGTATTATTAAATTTTTGTTTTGCGTAAGTATTCAAGTCAGGAGATGGTTTGGGTGATATCAAGTGTTACGAGACAATTTTGAGATAATATATTTTATTTCTTTTGTGGAGATAGTATGTTGTATTGGATAATTCTCCCTCACCCCAGAAAAAAGATTAGATTAAAAAAAATCTAGTATCAATGGTGGAAAAAGTAATAAGGGCTACTTGTTAGCCTAGTCAGATAGGACATTTTCTTTAGCTCGGGCTTTTACTGAGATTTTCTTCAGATACTGGATTGATTCATATAAGTCAATAATTTTTCTTTCTTTGTGCCCAAAGAAGTTAACTCCCTCACTATTTTTAACTATTGTCAAAATCATGAACAATGACTATCAGTATGGATGTTAATTCTTGAACTTCTTATACAGTGGCAAGTTCCAGAAAGAGCTATCTGAGTACAGTGAGCTGTTGGTAAAATATTACCTAGTAGTATATTTAGAATTATGACACAGAAGTGTAAAGCATGCCTTGATTTTTTTTTACTTTTATTGTACTTTAGGTGAAGGTTTACAGAACAAATAGTTCCTCATTAAACTGTCAGTACACATATCGTTTTATGACATTGGTTAACAACCCCGTGCCATGTCAACCCTCTCCCTTCTCAACCTTTTCTTTTTTTTGGTGAAAATATACATAGCCAAAGATACACCATTTCAAAAATTTCTACATGCACAGTTCAGTGACATCAATTATGTTCTTCCAGTTGTGCTGCTATTCTCACTTTAGGTGAAGGTTTACAGAACAAAATAGTTTCTCATTAAACAGTTAGTATACATGTTGCCCTACGACAATGGCTAAGAACCCCACTACATGTCAACACTGTCCTTACTCAACCTTGGGTTCCCTATCACCAGCTCTCCTGTGCCCTTCTGCCTTCTAGTCCTTGTTCCTGGACTGCTGTGCCTCATTAGTCCCATTTTATTTTATGGGGCTGTCCAGTCCTGGCAGAACGGTGAACCTTGGGAGTGACTTCACCACTGAGCTAGAAGGGTGTCCAGGGGCCATACTCTCGGGGTTTCTCCAGTCTTTTTCAGGCCAGTAAATCTGGTCTTTTTTTTGTGTGTTAGAATTTTGTTCTACATCCTTCTACAGCTCTGTCCAGAACCCTCTGTTGTGATCCCGATCAGAGCAGTCAGTGGTGGTAGCCGGGCGCCATCTAGCTGTACTGGACTCAGTCTGGTGGAGGCCTTGGTAGCTGTGGTCCATTAGTCCTTTGGACTAATCTTTTCCTTGTATCCTGTTCCCTTCATTCTCCCTTGCTCCCAAAGGGGTGAGACCAGTGGAGTATCTTAGATGGCTGCTCACAGGCTTTTAAGACCCCAGATATTACTCACCAAGGTAGAATGTAGAACGTTTCTTTATAAACTGTGTTATGCCAATTGAGCTAGATGTTCCCGGAGACCATGGTCCCCACAGCCCTCCGCCCAGCAATTCAGTCCCTCAGGGAGTTTGGATGTGTCTATGGAGCTTCCATGACCTTTCCTGGTACAAGCTGTGCTGGTTTCCCCAGTATTGTGTACTGTCTCACCCTTCACCCAAGATACCACTTATCTATTGTCTGTTTAGTATTCCCCCCCACCCCTCCCATCTCTCATAACCAACAAAGATTGTTACTTTTTGTGTGTAACCTTTTTCATGAGCTTTTACAATAGAGGTCTCATACAATATTTGTCCTTTTGTGATCGACTTATTTCACTCAGTATAATGTCCTCTAGTTTCATCCATGTTATAAGATGCTTCACAGATTCATCATTGTTCTTTATCGTTGCATAGTACTCCATTGTGTGTATGTAACAGTTTGTTTATCTGTTCATCTGTTGATGGGCATCTAGGTTGTTTCCATCTTTTTGCTATTGTGAACAATGCTGCCATAAACCTGGGTATGAATATGTCTATTCGAGTGATGGCCCTTATTTCTCTAGCATATATTCCTAGAAGTGGGATTGCTGGATTGTATGGTATTTCTATTTCTAGCTTTCTACGGAAGCACCATATCATTTTCCAAAATGGTTGTATCATTTTGCATTCCCACCAGCAGTGCACAAGAGTTCCCATCTCCCCACAGGCCTTCCAACATTTGTTATTTCCAGTGTTTTTGATTCGTTCCAGTAATGCCAGGGTGAGATGGTATCTCATTGTGGTTTTAATTTGCATTTTTCTAATGGCTAGTGATCGTGAGCATCTCATGTGTCTGTTGGCCGCTTGAATGTCTTCTTTGGTGAAGTGTCTGTTCATTTCCTTTGCCCATTTTTTTTTTTTTTTAATTGTACTTCAGGTGAAGGCTTATAGAACAAATAGTTTCTCATGAAACAGTAGTACACATATTGTTTTATGACATTGGTTAACAACCCCACAACATGTCAACCTTCTAACTAACTTCTCAACCTTTTTTTTTTTTTTTTTGGTGAAAATACACATAGCCAAAGATACACCTTTTCAAAAATTTCTACATGCACAGTTCAGTGACATTGACTATGCTCTTCCAATTGTGCTGTTATTCTCACTTAAGATGAAGGCTTACAGAACAAAATAGTTTCTCATTTAACATACTACAAATGTTGCCCTATGACAATGGTTAACAATCTCACAACACATCAACAATATCCTTACTCAACCTTGTGTTCCCTATCACCAGCTTCCTTGTCCCCTTCTGCCATCTGGCCCTTGTCACTGGCCTCCTGTACCTCGTTAGTATCATTTGGTTTTACTGGGCTGTCCACTCCCAGGCTGAACGGTGAACCTCGGAGATAACTTCACTACTGAGCTAAAAGGGTGTCTGCGGGCCATACTCTCGGGGTTTTCTCCAGTCTCCTTTAGGCCAGTAAACCTGGTCTTTTTCTCTTCTGAGTTAGAATTATGCTCTACATCCTTCTCCAGCTCTGTCCAGAACCCTCTGTTGTGATCCTGGTCAGAGCAGTCAGTGGTGGTAGCCGGGCACCATCTAGCTGTACTGGACTCAGTCCGGTGAAGGCCTTGGTAGCTGTGGACAATTAGACCTTTGGACTAATCTTTTCCTTGTATCCTATTCTCTTCATTCTCCCTTGCTCCTGAAGAGATGAGACCAGTGGAGTATCTTAGATGGCCGCTCACAGGCTTTTAAGACCCCAGACACTACTCACCAAGGTAGAATGTACAGCATTGTCTTTATAAGCTTTGTTATGCCAGTTGAGCTAGATGTTCCCCGAGACCATGGTCCCCACAGCCCTCCGCCCAGCAGTTCAGTCCCTCAGGGAGTTTGGATGTGTCTATGGGGCTTCCATGACCTTTCCTTGTACAAGTTGTGCTAGTTTCCCCTGTATTGTGTACTGTCTCACCCTTCACCCAAGATACCACTTATCTTTTGCCTGTTTAGTATTTCCCCCCCACCCCTCCCATCCCTGGTAACCAACAAAGATTGTTACATTTTGTGTGTGAACTTTTTCATGGGTTTTTACAATAGAGGTCTCCATACAATATTTGTCCTTTTGTGATTGACTTATTTTACTTAGCATAATGTCCACCAGTTTCATCCATGTTTTGAGATGGTTCACAGATTCATTGTTGTTCTTTCTTGTTGCATAGTATTCCATTGTGTGTATGTACCATAGTTTGTTTATCCATTCATCTGCTGATGGGCATCTCAGTTGTTTCCATCGTTTTGCTATTGTGAACAATGCTGCCATGAACATAGGTGTGCGTATGTCTATTCGAGTGATGACTCTTATTTCTCTAGGATATATTCCTAGGAGTGGAATTGCTGGATTGAATGGTATGTCTATTTCTAGCTTTCTGAGGAAGTGCCATATCATTTTCCAAAATGGTTGTATCATTTTGCATTCCCACCAGCAGAGCATAAGAGTTCTGATCTCCCCGCAGCCCCTCCAACATTTGTTATTTCCAGTGTTTTTGATTCGTGCCAGTAATGCTGGGGTGAGATGGTATCTCATTGTGGTTTTAATTTGCATTTCTCTAATGGCTAGAGATCGTGAGCATCTCATGTGTCTGTTGGCCGCTTGAATGTCTTCTTTGGTGAAGTGTCTGTTCATTTCCTTTGCCCATTTTTTAATAGGATTATTTGTCTTTTTGTTGTAGAGGTGTTGGATTTTCTTGTAGATTATGGAGATTAGACCTTTGTCTGACTTGTACTGTCCATAAATTTTTTCCCAGTCTGTAGGTTCTCTTTTTACTGTTTCAGTGAAGTCTTTTGAAGAGCATAGGTGTTTGATTTTTATAAGATCCCAGTTATCTAGCTTATCTTCTGGGGTTTGTGTGTTGATGGTTATGGTTTGTATCCTGTTAATGCTGTGTATTAGGGCCTGTAGCGTTGGCCCTATTTTTTCTTCTATGAACTTTATAGTTTTTGGCTTTATATTTAGGTCCTTGATCTGTTTTGAATTAGTTTTTGTATATGGTGTGAAGTATGGGTCCTGTTTCACTTTTTTGCAGATGGATATCCAGTTTTGCCAGCACCATTTGTTAAAAAGACTGTCTTTTCCCCATTTGATGGACTTTGGGCCCTTGTCGAAGATTAGGTGACCACAGGTGGATGGATTTACATCTGGGTTCTCAATTCTGTTCCATTGGTCAATGTGTCTGTCGTTGTACCAGTACCAGGCTGTTTTGACTACCATAGCTGTATAGTAGGTTCTGAGGTCAGGTAGTGTGAGTCCTCCAAGTTTATTCTTCTTCTTCAGTAGTGCTTTACTTATTCAGGGCTTCTTCCCTTTCCATATAAAGTTAATGCTTAGTTTTTCCATCTATTTGAAGAATGTTGTTGGTATTTGGATTGGGATTGCATTGTATTTGTAAATTGTTTTTGTAGAATCATCATTTTCACAATGTTGAGTCTACCTATCCATCAGCATGGTATGTTTTTCCATTTATGTAGATCCCTTTGGGTTTCTTGCAGTAGTGTTTTTAGTTTTCTTTGTATAGGCCTTTTACATCCCTGGCTAGATTTATTCCTAAGTATTTTATTTTTTTAGGATGACTTATTTTTAATATGAATCATTATCAGATAATATCATATTAGGTGAAACCAGTCAAATCAGAAGGACATAAGTTTAGACTTTGAACAACTATTTAAGTAATAAGATTTATCTTTATTAGGAGGGGGAAGTAGGGTAGCTGGATTTAGATCGAAGCAGTATTTAAGCAGTCATAGGAAGCAGTCGTAGGAAGCAGACAACAAAATAATTTTATAGCCAGTTATGTAGCTAGCCAAAAAGTATTGCGTATTGTTTGGCTGCTGCATGTAGCATGTAAACAGATAAGTCTTAGCTATCTATAGATTGAGAGGAATGTTAAGATAAGCAATGGGCTTATGATAAATGTCTAAATTTAAGTTATACCTGTAAAACTTTGTCTTTTATGTCCATGCAGTGAGAAAGAGTTAACATCATTAGACATGTCCAAAGATTGAGGCTTACAGTAATATATCTATTTAACAAAATAAGAGTTGCATTTAAGATCTGAATCCCTAGACAGTGCTGTTGAGACATCTGCTTTGGTCACCTTTTATAGAGGTTGTGCTGTTAGAAAAAGGCGGACACACACGTGCCTAGATGCATCAGTATCTTTTCTTTGTTAAGATGGGGGAATAAATCTTTACGTTACCAAGTTGCCATTTAAGAAACCCCAAAGATAATTTAGATGTAAGAGACATCTTAATAGTTCTATTATTTTGAATTTAGAGCTTACATTTAGGAAAAACTAAAAAAAGTTTTGTCAGATGAAACTGGTTATTATGTTGAGATGTGAATATAAATCAGAGGTATCCAAAGACGAGGACTAAAGAAAACATTCTGACTATGCTAACAAGTAGCCCTTCTTAGTTTTTCCACCATTGATACTAAACAGACATTTTTTAAATCTAGTCTTTTTTCTGATTATAAATCATAGGTATCCAAAGACATGGTTACAGTCTCAGAGTGACTATATTTGAAATAAACACAATAGAAAGTGACTGTAGCAAGTCCTTTGTTAAAAATTATTTAAAACATGGCAAAAGTGCAAGAAAGTAAAATATACTTACAGATCCATCTTTTTCTGAACTATTGAGCTTTTTTCATTTTGTAAACTTATTTTTAAAGTAATCTTAATATGTGTGTCTGTATGTTTAGGCATACACAAATATGTAAACAAACAAATTTAAAGCTTTTAAGTTCAGTTTTAAAATATAATTAACTTTATAAGCATATTAAATAAGATGATACCTATATTGAAGTTACAGTTTATAAAGATGGTAAAACTTGCCTTAAACAGAAACGCATCCATTATCTTGTTTACATATTTGTACTCTTCTTTAACTATTATACCTAGTGTAGTCTCATCATTTATATTAATTACAGCCTTTAACCAGAGCAACCAATTTTCGTTTCCTCCAGACACGGAAAAAGCTAGAATGCAGATAACCAAGAACTGACCAGCTATCTTTATCCACAGGCACACATTATGTATCTCTTTTAATGTTTTCAATGGAAAAAATAACCATGTATGTTCACTTCATCCAAAAGTATTGGCACTTTTTAGCATGTTAATCTAGCCATTTTATAATTGTAAAATTAACAGTCAAGGGTACTTCATCACCAAGCACCTATGAAAATCGTAGTAAGTAGTGTAGTTAGCTTATCAGCGTGCCTCACTATGTTGCCCTGGAACTCTGGGTTCTGCTCGGGGTAACTCCATCAGGGCCAAAAAGACAGAGACCAGGTTGAGGAGAATGAAAAGCAACTTTGTTGGTTGGCCAAGCAAAGAGACAGACAAAGCTTCCTGCCATCCAAGACTGCCTGGCAGGCAGTTTGTTGCGACTGGTTTATATAAGCAGGATCAGTTTCAAAATACAAAATGGCGTAGACGCAGGCGCGGAGCGTTTTTAGAATGAGTGAGAATCTTCTAAGGCCCGGGTTCCATTCCCACCGCAGGAGGAATTTAGTCATTTCTGTTCATTAGCATGTCACCTCTCCACCCAGGGGTGGAGAATTTACCATGTATGAATCAGTTAATGAGCTAAAGGTCATTTGGAATGTCAGGATGGAGAGCAGGACCTTTTTCAGCCGATTCCAGCTAGCCGGTGGCTGTTTTTCTTTAAGGAGGTTCTGAGGAGGAAAAGAACGCTAGGAAACGGGCTGGGTGAAGGGCTGTCTTGAGGCTAAGAAAAATGGCTCTATGGTTCTAGCCCTGTCTTAACTACATCTTCTAGACTTCTGGGGACAGGGTCCGTGTTGGTCTTGTTCACTGCTGTGTCCCTTCGTGCCCAGCACAGTGCGTGGCACATAGTGGGAGTTAAGTTTATGTTAGCTGGATGACCCGTACGTCTCTGGACCCTTTGTTCATCTAAAGCGGTGGATGTCAGGGCAGATGTGGGGAAAAGAGACTCAGAGGAGGGAGTCAGCGCCCAGCAGCCCTCTTTCTTGGACTTCCTTTTAGAGGCGGGGGGTGCCACTGCTGGCGACCCTAGGTCCAGAAGCTCAGCGGGAGAGATGGGCTGGGGTCGCACCACCAGGAGCCATGAACATAGTGCTGATTTAGGAAATAATAATAGAATCATTTATTCCCTCTCCTTGAGCATAGAGAATGTGACCCAGCTGGAGCTGGGCTCATGAGGACTCACAAGGACATATCAACGGGGCCCTGAGGTATAAAGACAACAGCTCAAATAATCTTGGAAAATATCTTTTAGGGAAACCTTTCACATAAAACCAATCAAAGAACACAAAAGACTTTCCACTCTTACCTTTTTCCGTTAGCATTTAGTGAATAGAAATTTGTTGGACCAGTGAATACCCCCCTGACTGTCCTTACTGAAACCTGTACCAATGATTGTTAAGAAAGACAATTCAAAATGTAGGATCACAGTTTCTAGCCAATTTGAAAAGGCTAAGCTTTCAATGGTTTTGTCCATTTGTAATGTTAATATATACTGATGATTCTGTAATGGTCTTTGGCTGTGACAGTATGCTTGTCCGTTTTCCCACTTTTGTCTGTTCTGTGATATTTCCTTGGTTAGACATGCTAACTCTGGCAGCATGGTGGTCCGTTTTCCCACTTTTGCCCTTTTGAATATATGCCGAACAAAACTTTCTTTTTGCGTGACTAAACTTTGTGATGTTCTTCCCCTACAACAGTGCTCACAGGTTGGCCGTTTAAACGCACGAACATGTGGATCTGACTGGCAGCGCGGGAAGCGGGTGACGGGAACTTCAGCAGGCTGTTGGGGAAGGGTTTGGAGCTAGGCGACGGATTTCCTAGATGTGAGTTCCAAAACGACCTCCTCCCCCTACCGGCTGTGACAAAAGCTGTGACAGAAACGCCACAGCCTGCTCAATCTGGACGGCCGTAAGCCTCTTCTAGACTCCTAGCGACCCTAATAGAATTGCCCTATAGGGTTTTCAAGGAGCGCCTGGTGGATTCGAACGGCCAACCTTTTTATTAGCAGCTGCAGCTCTTAACCACTGCCATCAGAGCCGGTATGAGTCGGAATTGCCTCGAGGGCTGCGACCTTGGCTTTTTGGTTTCAGGTCGCAGGAGCTGGGACGGCTGGCCGGGAAGAGTCCCCGGAGCAGCCCGCCCCCGGCCCAGTCAGAAAGCCGCGTCTGCTCCCCGCGCACGCCTGGCCCCGCCCCCGGCCCTCTGCATGCGCACCGGCTAGAGCCCGCCTCCGTAAAAGACTGCCGATCGCTTGCGGCCAGGCTTGTTCACTGGCTGCTGGGGGCTCTCCACGTGCGTTGCCAACTTACTTCTTTGGCTGATTGGAAGCCCGTGTCAGCTAGGCAGAAACCAGGGATCCCATGCGGGAATCAACGGCGCGAGCGAATCTTGGCGCGGGACAGACACTGCTCCCTACCAATCAGGGATGAGGTTGCTCGGCCTCCTGCCCAATGGGCTGCGTTCCTAACGGGAGCGGCCCGGGTGGACTGGGTGTCTGCTACACCGCCTGAGACCGCGTGGCCGAGTGCTGCTGGGACTGGGTCCAAAGGGGCAGGGGCGTTCGTAGAGGCCGCGGGGCCGAGTCTTCAGGGCCGGCAGCGCTAATTTCTGCCTGGCCTGGCTCAGTTGAGCCAGTGCTGGCTCGTGGACGGCAAGGGCTGCAGAGGCGCGGGAGCCCCCTTATCTCTGTACCCCCTCCCCCGAGAAAGTCCTGGCGGCCGCCTCTATTCGGGCTGCCCTCACCCTCCGGCCTCAAGGCACACGCCTAGTCTTTCTGGGATGGGAGGTCAAGGACCCAGACAGGCACTCCATGGTGGATGGTTCGGCGTCTAGCGGCGGCTCCCTCGGCCCTTCAGTGCACAAGGAGACGTGGCGCGTCCCGGTTCCGGTGGATGGAAGGTGCCTTTGAGGTAGCTCGGCCCGCCCACCGACGTTCCTTTTGGTCCCACAGCTGTTCCTCTCCCTGAGGCTGCGGGCGGTGAGGATAATGGCATTTTAAAGTTGTTCACTACATTTGCGTGGTGCACATAGGTCCACACATTATAATTTTGAAGTTTTTTTTTTTAAAATAATTTTGAGTCTTCAGCAGTCCTGTGACACAGGCGGTGCGGAGATTATCACCCCTATTTTACAGATGTGAGAACTCAGACTTTCCGGCAGCTTAAGTGACTGAGGTCTCGTGCACAAGTGGTGGAGCCGGAACTGGACCTCACAACATGGAAAAAAAAAAAAAAAAACACCTCAATTTCTAGATTGGTTTTTGTCCCCCCCCACCCCCATCTTTGTTGAATTCCCCTGCTGCATTTTGATCTGTGTTACTTGTGTGCATGAAAATCCTCCAGTATCTCCCCATCACCTTCAGAATAGAGTTCAGAGTTGGGCATTCAGGTTCCTGTGTGATTTGGCCCCTTGCTTACCTTTCCAACTTATTTTCCACAATCCCCTCACCATCCTCTTCTCCAGCAAAATATGCCCTACCCCTGTTCCCTGTAGATGCCTCTTTCCTTCCTACACAAGCTGCTCTTATACCCTTTTGCACACTTTCTAAGCTACTTAATCCTTCAAGGACCATTGCAAGTTTCAGGTGTACAAAGCTGGAGCAGTCTCCAAGCCGGACTTACTTGCCTCACCCTGCTCTGATGGGCCATGGTATTTACCTTGGTCTCGGCACTGAAAGCTTTCTGCTGTCTCTTCTTCCCCCCTTTACACTACATTTTGTCTGCTTTTCACCACCACGGGATTGCTCATTTACTTGTAAATGTTTCATGCCTCTAACTGGATGGCCACAACTTGAGGTAGGGGCCCAAATCTGATTAATTTTTGTGGTTCCCACAGTGTCTAGCACAGTAGCTCAAACATAGCAGGTAGCCCGTAATGTGAGCGAATGAGTCCTCGCTGTCTCCCACCTGGTCATTGTGTAGATGGGAATATTTATTGCCAGGCACTGTGGGAGACTGCAGGAATCTTTCCAAAAGAGTAAAATTCGGGCACATCAAATGCAAATGGATGAGATTAGTCTTCTGTAGAAGTAACCCACTCAATGAAAAGGGTGGCTGAAGAATTTCTAGGAACATCCAAAATTTGACATCTAAAACCGGGGTATAGTCTTAGCAAGGGTTATGTCTGGTTAGCTCATATCTGAAATGTAGCCAAGTCTGCTAATCATGTTTCAGTAGGAACCTTTCCCCTGGAAGGTGATGGTCAGGGTAGTATTTCCCCCAAATAATACGGACTTAGGGTCAAATTATGGGAAATGGAATACTGTATATGCTTTTTGGGAGATCACAGTGTACATTTAAAGGGAGTAAAGAAACCAGTTGATTTTGAGTAATCAGCGTTTCTTCAATTTCTTTATCCATAAAACCCCCCTTGGGAATCCTGTATGCATTTTGTAGAAGCCACGGAACATGCTTTCAGGAGTGCTGCAACAGGATAGAAAGAGCAGGATGTGGTTGGTGGCCTCCTTGCCGTATGAGAAGAAAGACATTCTGAGCATTCTTATTTTCTTGCCAATTTCATTCATTCCTGTCCTGGGGAGAAGTGGGGCGGGGGTGGGGGGTGGGGTGCTTCAAGCTGAACTTCTCAGTTTCTGGTCCCTTTCTTAGCTTATTTTTATTATACCTTCACATGGAATGTTCCCAGAGGAGGAAAACATTCTGATCACACCAAAGCAAGCATTCTCTGCTGCTTGGTGATGGTGTTTCTCAATTTGATCCCATTTGAGTTTGCTGACCACATCAGGTTTTTGGGCGTCTGAAGCTGGGGACTAGCACTAAACCCTCCCTGACAAGCCTGTGGATATCTCCTGACCTCCTGTCTGTGTTGTTTTCACCTGCCTCTTGGCTCTGCTGTCTTTCCATCCATCCTTTGATTTCTCATCCAGTCTGTCCTTCCATTCCCTACTGTGACTGTACTGCTGTTTGACTTTAATCTAATCTACCCGCTGAGTTCTCTGCTCATGATGTGCTTCCTATGGGCTTTTTATCTGATGTCCCTGTCCCCCAGTACATACAGTCTCTCTTCATGGCATATCTGGGAGAGACTGGTGACAAGAAGCAAGTTGCTATTAAACTGCAGATGAGAACTGCAAATTTTTAGGTTTATCTGCAATGTTTAAATGTTGGAGGTTTTATTCTCTCTATCCTTTTATTCTTATCCATAACCTAGAGCAGCTGTATTTTCCTGGCGATACATTGTAGTTTAGCCAAAGAGGTTTCTTTCAGTGGATTGGAGTGTTTAGCCAAGATAGAAATAAATTCTTTTTTCTCATATAAGAAGAGTAACCAGACACTTGGGTATACCAGCCTCTGGCAGTGATGCCAGCCAGCATTTGGGGCATGGTGTTATATGGACAGCTTAGAGGTGGTTTTTTTTTTTGTTGTTGTTGACTCTCAAGGTTGTTAGTTATCAAGGCTTTAAACAAAAGCTGCATTCTTTGAGTAGCAGTTGTTTTTTTAAACTCATATTTGACTGAAGGTGTTTGGTGTTCCAGGATCCAAATATTTGTTATGACCCATTTAAACCTGATGACCTTCCATAGTCGTTTTGACAGACAAGAAAACCAAGACTCCAAGAAAGCTTATAGCTAGTTAGTTGCGGAGCTGGTATTTGAACCCAGATAAATTGATTGGTTGAGATATATTTTATCTATAATTTTTCTTTTACCTCCGTTAAGTGCTTGGCTGCTAACCAAAAGGTTGGCAGTTCAAGTCCACTCAGAGGCACCTCTGGAGAAAGGCTTGATAATCTACTTCCTAAAAATGAGCCATTGAAAACCCTGTGGAGCACAGTTCTTCTCTGACACACGTGGGGTCACCATGAGTCAGAATTGACCCAAGTGGTTCTGGTTTTTAAATTGACAGAGAGATATTTTATCTATAGTTTTTCTTTCTCCCAGGTCAAAATTAAAATGAAGTACATTTTAGTTACTGGCGGTGTTATGTCAGGAATTGGAAAAGGAATCATTGCCAGCAGTATGGGTACAATACTGAAGTTATGTGGTTTACATGTAACGCCAATTAAAATTGACCTGTAGATTAACATTGACGCAGGAACATTCTCTCCGTGTGAGCATGGTAAGCCAACTGCATTTCTTTCTTTCTTTTTTTAAAATAATGATGTGTAGTATGTACAAGAACATGTGGCCCTTAGAAATTGTATGTATATTTTGTATTACATAACATCCATTTTTCCTGCCTTTTCAAAAGATCCTTAGTGTACAGAATGCTCTTCTTGCTTGGACAGAGGAAGCAGGAGAAATGGTCTCTTGGTGGCTGACTGAAAGTTTGTCAGTTCTCTTTAAAAATGGAATCTGGCAACATGATAACCTTCAAATATTTGAGAAGTCTGATATATGTCCTCCACTCCATGCTGCTTCCTAACTCTTTCTGATTAAGAGTGAGTTTGCTGACAGGCTGGGATGTGATGTTAGCTTTTGGAGAATGATTGGTAATTTTTCATTCTTTTATGCATATTTAGTTTTCTGGAAGTACATTTCTTTGCCGTATATCAAATGAATGCAGACTTTGTTCTATTTGAGTGTTTACACTTTGGAACTCCAGTTGTGCCATGGTACATGTATTTTTCATTTACATAAACATTTTCATTGTTCCCTACAGGGGAAGTTTTTATGTTGGATGATGGTGGGGAGGTAGACCTTGACCTGGGTAACTATGAGCGGTTCCTTGACATCCACCTCACCAAGGACAATAATCCTACCACTGGAAAGATATACGAGCACATCATTAACAAAGAACACAAAGGAGATTACTTGGGGAAAACCGTCCAAGGTAAAGTAGGATTTGCTTTTGAGATGTTAAGCTATTACCTCCAGTTAACAGATGGGAAAACCGAGCTTAGAAATAGTTATGTAATTTTCCCCAAAGATCACGCTAATGAGTGGTGGAACTGAGATTAGAATGCAGGCATTCTGATGCCAGGCACTGTGCCTGAACCACTGCCATCCTGTACAGCCCTCTGCACTGGAGTGTCGACCCGTTGGTGACTAGAAACGTGGTGGAACAGGGCCCCGGCAGCCCCTTGTGCCTGGGAAAGCACACAGGTGTGATGTTCCCACCTTCAGCCTTGGCTGTAAGCAACATGGGTGGCTGTATGGCCTGTCGTGCTGGTGTGCAGCCAGAGGGTGGACTTCGCAAATGCAGAGGGACAGATGGCCTCATGTGGCTCAGGCTGCTGTGCTCGGCCTTGCTGTCTTGCAGTGCTTCCAGCAACAACTTGGAAATCTGGAAAAGAAGCAGCAGGGAGCGGGAGGCCAAAGATTTGTTGGGGCCATTAGGAAACGTGACCCACTGCTACTCTGTCAAGGCAAAGAGTGCAGCAGTTTAACACAAGTTGTATTGCTTGAATCCTGATTGGACCCTTTGTTTAAAGTCAATGCTGATGGAAAAGCCTAGGTGACACATTTCTCTTTCCCAGTTGTCCCTCACATCATGGATGCAGTCCAGGAGTGGGTAATGAGACAGGCGTTAGTTCCTGTAGATGAAGATGGCCTGGAACCTCAAGTGTGTGTTACTGAGGTTGGTACGAATCTATTCTAAATTCTGTGATTCCTGTCTATATGAACAAGCATACATATTCATTTCCTTAGTCAGCCATCAACAACTGGTAAGACAATTACCACTGAAGCTCTTTGGCTTTTCTGTGCTCCCACAATGCTGATTCAGGCTGTTGGATTGCAGTGTTCCTTCAAAGATAGGAGATTCAAAAGTTCCAGCAGTTTGTTTATAATTGATGCTTTTTAATGCAAGAGTTGACTATGGTTAACTAAGGAGATAGGCTTTAGGCTTCTTTGCTTTGTGAGTCCCATACAAGTAAAATTCCTAGTACCTCTCTCACCTGGCCTTTTTCTTGAAGTGATATGGAAAGATCCATAATAGCCTTGGGGAACAGTGAGCCTGTCTGAGAAAGTCATCTTTTAGCACGAGGAAATGTCTAATTACTGTTAACTAACATTCTACAGGACTAGGGAGTCTGTATTACTGCTGTTACTGATATTGGATTGAGATGATAAAGCAGCTGTTAGATAATGAAGCCACCAGAGGAAGGTTTAGTCCTAATCTCTAAAATAACTTTGTTCTTCTAGCTCGGTGGAACAGTGGGAGCTATAGAAAGCACGCCTTTTATTGAGGCTTTCCGTCAATTCCAATTCAAAGTGAAAAGAGAGAACTTCTGTAATATTGTCGTCAGTCTAGTCCCTCAGGTAAGGTATTCAAAGTTGCACTTTGGGAGAAATGGACAGGAGGGAGAAAAGGATAATTTCCACTCCTTATCTGACATTTTTAAGTGCTTGAGGTGCAGGAAGCAGGGAAGAAAGAACTTTTTTGTGTGAATTAAAAATTATAATTTTGTTTTTTGAAAGGATCAGATGGAAACACTGGGAAAGGGGAAGTTGCAGTTAAGAGAAAGTGGATTAAAGGTATGTGTGTGTTTTTACTGTATGGCGAAACCTCATTGTAACTAGAGGATTTTTTTTAAGGTAAACATATACCAAGCTAAACAGAATGTGAGAGGAGTCAACAGTAACAAAAGTTAGGAAGCTGGAAAGCAGATGGGCAAGTAGAAACCGACCTCCTGGGGGAGCTGAATCCTGGAAAGCAGAGAAGCAACCCTGTTTACCCTGTAGAACCCCCAGAAGGCTTAGGAATTGGCAGCACCAGGCACTTCTGTAAGCCGGGGGTTGGGGGTGGTAGGAGTCATAACTGCTATTTCAGATGCAGTTAGAACATCTTCTCTAATGTGTACAGTCTGGCATCAGCCCCTTTCCCACCTTGGCAGAGGACTGTAGGTTTTTCTCTGGAGAGAGTTTCTGGACGGGCACACACTAGGGACAGTTGAGGGCAGTAGTACTGAACTCAAATCATGAGGATTAAGTGTAATTTAGTGCTGTTGGCATCCAGTGGTCCCCAGGCATTTGGAGAAAGCATCTGACATGCATGAGACCAAAACAACTGGATAAAGGGAACCTTAGAGGAAACTGAGGCTCTGCAGGGAGCAGGAAACTTAGAAAAAAATGTTTGTCAGTAATGTCCTCAGAGAATTCAGAGGAGAGACACTGCATCTATTAAACAAGACCTGGATGCTGTAGGGGAATTCAGAAAACAACAGATAACAGATAACTCTTAGATATTAAAAACTGGATGCCAGAAACAAAAGAAAGCTGAAGAAATATCCCAGAAAGTAGGAGAGAAAAGGTAAGAAAATTAGATAACCAGTCTAGGATCCTAGCATCTAGATAATAGGAGTTCTAGAAAATAAGAACAGAGAAACAGAGAAGTGGTAATTTGAACCAGGAGGCAACCTGCCACCTGTTTTTAAATGTTTTATCAAACTACCTATTGTTTCCATATTGTCTATGGCTGCTTTTGCACAGCACAGTTGTGACAGACTCTGTGGCCCACAAAGCCTAAAATATTTGCTATCTGGCCCATTATAGCAAACATTTGTTGTCCTTCGATAAAAACAATTCAAGGAAATTTCCAGAGTTTCTACATTGAAAGGGCCCACAGAATTCCCAGCATATTGCATGAAAAATGACACATACACAGACACCCCAAGGCACATCATTGTGAAATTTGAGAATGATGGGGCAGAAATTCTAAAAGCCTCTAAAAAGTTTTCTGAAGGGAAACAAAAAATCATAATGGCATTAGACTTTTCAGTACTGGCAGCTAAAAGATACTGAAGCTATTTCTTTAAAAATAGTAAGGGAAAAGGATTTCTAAGCTAGAATTTTATACCCAGCAAATCTGTCAATTAAAGTGTGAAAGGAGACTAAAGATAGTACATAGAAAACTCAGAGTACTGAACCACCCAGACTGTGGCCCCTAGACACCCTGCTAACTCAGAACTGAAGCCACTCCCAAAGTCCACCTTTCAGCCAAAGATCAGACAGGCCTATGAAACACACAGTGACACTCACGAGGAATGTGCTTCTTGGTTCAGTCAAGTATATAAGACCAAATGGGCAACACATGCCCAAAAGCAAAGACGAGAAGGTAGGAAGGGACAGGAAAACTGGATGAATGGTCACTGAGAACCCAGGGTTGAAAGGGAAAGGGGGAGAGTGCTGACATATTGCAGGGATTGTAACCATGTCGCAAAACAATTTGTGTATAACATTTTTGAATGAAAAACTAATTGGTGCTGTAAACTTTCACTGAAAACACAATTAAAATTAAAACAAAATGACAAAACCAAGAAATTTATTAATGTCAAGGAAAACAAAAAATTAGAACAGAAAGGAAAAGTATGGGACAACGTTTAACTGAATAACAGTTAAATACTCAAAAATATGTAAACCCTGCAGAGCGATCTAACCAAAATCCTGAGATAGGGGCTGTAGGCACTGGAAGGGTGTACATGTAGTGGGGGTAGGGGAAGGGGAGAGAGGGTGGGATGGTCGTCTGTCAGGGAAATGAATCGAAAATTCCTGAAACTAAATGTCAAGACATAGCAATAAAACATACCAGAATGGTCAATTAGAAGAGTTGCAGAGTGGTTGCCTCTGGGGCTTGGAAAATGGGAGGAGATGGATGAGGACTGGGTATCACTGTTCTTTAAGACAAAACTTGTAGAACTGTTTGACTCTGAAATATATGCCTGTGTCACTTTGACAAAAATTAAAACTCTACGAATGGTCGAAATTATCTGCTTCCCTAGTAAAAGATGTTCAGGGAAGAGTCATACTTGAAAATTCTTTACTACAGAGAAATTAACTTTTTCTTTTGTAAAATAGCCAAGTTCAACAAGTGAACAAGTTCAGGAGAGGAGTAAACCTACTCGGGATAGTGTTCAGACACTTAGAGGACTTGGACTTTCCCCAGATCTGGTAAGATTTCCTGACTATCTGGTTTCTGTGTGATCTTATATGTCTAATTCAAATCACTCCTCCATGACAGAGAGGACCTTTGTTTTCTTGGCCTGCTTTCGATTTTAACTGATGGTAGAGAAAATAGGTAGTGCTCTGAACTGGACTCTTATTTTACACTATTTCCGTAACCAGCGTGCATGAGGCCTTGTACTCTCCATGCCTTCTCTCTCCTCTCATTCCTTCATTTCTCCTTTTCCTTCCTACCCAAGAATAGCAACGAATGAGGAAAACCCCAGTTAGCTTGTGTGGTTCATTCGTCTGTCTGTTTAATGTCCTGCCATTTCTACTGCCATTCTCTTGGGATTTGGGGTTTAGGGATTTAAGTTCTGAAAATAGATAATGTATTTTCATAGTTTACTTGTGTTGTGCTCATTGTTAACATTTTAATCCATCTTATCAGTGTGATGTCTGTTTTAATTTCATTCAGGAATAAAACCCAACTTTGTCACCCCTTCTTTCTACCTAAACCGACTTGTTTGCTTTACTGCTAGATTGTGTGCAGGTGCTCAGATCTTCTCGAAACATCAGTGAAAGACAAAATAGCGATGTTCTGCCACGTTGAACCTGAAGAAGTAAGTAGCAATTCGATCTCCGTGTAAATCTTTTTTGCTTCTCATTGTCCTAGAGTCTCCTAACAGTTGTTTTGTAGTTTGAGACAGTAGAAGGTTCCTAGAAGAACTGATACCCCTGGGCTCTATGACTCATCTTTTTCTTATCTCTTGTGGTTCCCCAGTCATACCTTTACCTCTCCTGCCTCTTTTCTCCTTGCTCCTTGTACTTCATGCTTCTGCCTTCCTAATGTCTTTCTTTTTTTTTTTTTTTTTTTTTAATATATATTTTATTGTACTTCAGGTGAAAGCTTACAGAGCAAATAGTTTCTCATGAAATAGTAGTACACATGTTGTTTTTTGACATTGGTTAACAACCCCACAACGTATTAAGCCTCTAAATTCTCAACCTTTTTTTTTGATGAAAATTACAGATGGCCAAAGATACACCGTTTCAAAAATTTCTACATTCACAGTTCAGTGACATTGACTACGCTCTTCCAACTGTGCTGTTATTCTCACTTAAGATGAAGGCTTACAGAACAAAATAGTTTTTCATTTAACAGTTACTACACATGTTGCCCTATGACAATGGTTAACAATCTCACAGCACATCAAGAATATCCTTACTCCACCTTGTGTTCCCTATCATCAGGGGACTTCCTTGTCCCCTTCTGTCTTCTGGCCCTTGTCCCTGGACTACTGTACCTCTTTAGTCTCATTTGTTTTTTTTTTTTTTTTTTTTATTATTTTATTTTATTTAAACACCATTTCAAAACTTTTTACTTACACATTTAAGTGATATTGACTATGCTCTTCCAATTGTGCTGCCATTCTCGCCCAAGATGAAGGCTTACAGGACAAAACAGCCTCCCATTTAATAGTTACTACAAATGTTGCCCTATAGCAGTGGTCAACAATCTCACAATACATCGACAGTGTCCTTATTCAATTTGTGTTCCTTATCATCAGTTTCCTACTCTCCCTCTGCCTTCTGGCCCTTGTCACCGGACTCCTGTACATCGTTAGTCCCATTTAGTTTTACTGGGGTGTCCATTCCCAGGCTTAACATCGAACCTTGAAGGTAACTTCACCTCTGAGCTGAAAGGGTGTCTGGGGGCCACACTCTCGAGGTTTCTCTAGTATTCTTTAGGCCAGTATATCTGGTCTTCTTTTTTTTTTTTTTTTTTTGGGAGTTAAAATTATACTCTACATCCTACTCCAGCTCTGCCCAGAACCCTCTGTTGTGATCCTGGTCAGAGGAGTCATTGGTGGTAGCCGGGCACCATCCAGCTGTACTGGGCTCAGTCCCATGGAGGCCTTGGTAGCTGTGGACCATTAGTCCTTTGGACTAATCTTTTCCTTGTATCCTGTTCTCTTCGTTCTCCCTTGTTCCCGAAGGGATGAGATCAGTGGAGTATCTTAGATGGCCGCTCATAGGCTTTTAAGACCCCAGACACTACTCACCAAGGTAGAATGTAGAGCATTATCTTTATAAGTAGTGTCATGCCAATTGAGCTAGATGTTCCCCGAGATCATGGTCCCCAGAGCCCTCCGTCCAACAACTCAGTCCCTCGGGGGGTTTGGATGTGTCTATAGGGCCTCCATGACCTTTCTTTGTGCAGGTTGTGTTAGTTTCCCCTGTACTATGTACTATCTCATCTCTCACCCAAGTTACCACTTACCTATTACCTATTTAGTATTCCCCCCCCCCTCCCATCCCTGGTAACCAACAAGGATTGTTACATTTTGCATGTGAATTTTTTCATGGGTTTTTACAATAGAGGTCTCATACAATATTTGTCCTTTTGTGATTGACTTATTTCACTCAGCATGATGTCCTCCAGTTTCATCCATGTTATGAGATGGTTCACCGATTCATTGTTCTTTCTCGTTGCATAGTACTCCATTGTGTGTATGTACCATAGTTTGTGTATCCATTCGTCTGTTGATGGACATCGAGGTTGTTTCCATCGTTTTGCTATTGTGAATAATGCTGCCATGAACATAGGTGTGCATATGTCTATTTGAGTGATGACTCTTATTTCTCTAGGATATATTCCTAGGAGTGGGATTGCTGGATCGAATGGTACGTCTATTTCTAGCTTTCTGAGGAAACGCCATATCATTTTCCAAAATGGCTGTATCATTTTGCATTCCCACCAGCAGTGTATAAGAGTTCCCGTCTCCCCGCAGCCCCTCCAACATTTGTTATTTCCAGTGTTTTTGATTCGTGCCAGTAATGCCGGGGTGAGATGGTATCTCATTGTGGTTTTAATTTGCATTTCTCTAATGGCTAGTGATCGCGAGCATTTCCTCATGTGTCTGTTGGCCATTTGAATGTCTTCCTTGGTGAAGTGTCTGTTCATTTCCTTTGCCCATTTTTTGATAGGATTGGTTGTCTTTTTGTTGTAGAGGTGTTGGATTTTCTTGTAGATTATGGAGATTAGACCTTTGTCTGACTTGTACTGTCCAAAAATTTTTTCCCAATCTGTAGGTTCTCTTTTAACTCTTTTGGTGAAATCTTTTGAAGAGCATAGATGTTTGATTTTTAGAAGATCCCAATTATCTAGTTTATCTGTTGGTTTTTTTGTGTTGATGTTTATGGTTTGTATCCTGTTAATGCCATGTATTAAGGTCTGAAGTGTTGGTCCTATTTTTTCTTCTATGAATTTTATAGTTTGAGGCTTTATATTCAGGTCTTTGATCCATTTTGAAGTAGTTTTTGTATATGGTGTGAGGTATGGGTCCTGTTTCATTTTTCTACAAATGGATATCCAGTTTTGCCAGCACCATTTGTTAAAAAGACTGTCTTTTCCCCATTTGATGTATTTTGGGCCCTTGTCAAAAATCAGGTGACCGTAGGTGGATGGATTTACATCTGAGTTCTCAATTCTGTTCCATTGGTCAATGTCTCTGTTGTTGTACCAGTACCAGGCTGTTTTGAGTACTGTAGCTGTATAGTAGGTTCTCAAGTCAGGTAGTGTGAGTCCTCCAACTTTATTCTTCTTCTTCAGTAGTGCTTTACTTATTCGGGGTTTCTTCCCTTTCCATATAAAGTTGATAATTAGTTTTTCCATCTCTTTGAAGAATGTTGTTGGTATTTGTATCGGAATTGCATTGTATTTGTAGATTGCTTTAGGTAGAATTGCCATTTTCACAATGTTGAGTCTGCCTATCCATGAGCATGGTATGTTTTTCCATTTATGTAGATCCCTTTGGGTTTCATGCAGCAGTGTTTTGTAGTTTTCTTTGTATAGGTCTTTTATATTCCTGGTCAGATTTATTCCTAAGTATTTTATCTTTTTAGGGGCTATTGAAAATGGTATTGATTTCCTGATCTCCTTTTCATCGTTCTCTTTACTGGTGTATAGGAATCCAACTGATTTTTGAATGTTTATCTTGTATCCTGCTACTCTGCTGAATCTTTCTATTAGTTCCAGTAAATTTCTCGTGGAGTCTTTAGGGTTTTCTATGTATAGTATCATATCATCTGCAAACAGGGAGAGTTTAACTTCTTCATTACCAATTTGGATGCCCTTTATTTCTTTCTCTTGCCTTACTGCTCTAGCGAGAACTTCCAGCACAATGTTAAATAGGAGTGGTGATAAAGGGCATCCTTGTCTTGTTCCTGTTTTCAGGGGGAATGTTTTCAGCCTTTCTCCATTAAGAATGATGTTGGCTGTTGGTTTTGCATAGATGCCCTTTATGATGTTGAGAAATTTCCCTTCTATACCTATTTTATTGAGAGCTTTTATCAGGAATGGGTGTTGGACTTTGTCAAATGCCTTTTCTGCATCAATTGAGATAATCATGTGATTTTTTTCTTTCCTTTTATTTATGTGGTGGATTACGTTGATGGATTTTCTAATGTTAAACCATCCTTGCATACCTGGTATGAATCCTACTTGGTCGTGGTGTATTATTTTTTTGATATGATACTGAATTCTATTGGCTAGAATTTTGTTCAGAATTTTTGCATCTATATTCATGAGAGATACTGGTCTGTAATTTTCTTTTTTTGTGATGTCTTTGCCTGGTTTTGGTATCAGCGTTATGCTGGCTTCATAGAATGAATTTGGAAGTGTTGCTTCCTCTTCTATGCTCTGAAATAAGTTGAGTAGAACTGGTACGAGCTCTTCTGTAAATGTTTTGTAGAATTCTCCAGTGAAGCCATCTGGGCCAGGGCTTTTTTTGGTTGGGAGTTTTTTTATTACCTTTTCAATCTCTTCTCTTGTTATGGGTCTGTTCAGATTTTCAATATCACTTTGTTGTAGTTTGGGTAGGCCGTATGTTTCTAGAAATTTATCCATTTCCTCTAGGTTTTCAAATTTGTTGGAATATAGTTTTTCATAATATTCTGTTATAATCCTTTTTATTTCAGTTGGGTCTGTTGTAATGTCCCCCATTTCATTTCTTATTTGGGTTATTTGTGCCCTCTGCTGTTTTTCTTTTGTCAGTCTGGCCAGTGGTTTGTCGATTTTGTTGATTCTTTCAAAGAACCAACTTTTGGTTTTGTTGATTCTTTCTATTGTTTTTCTGTTCTTTATTTCATTGATTTCTGCTCTGATCTTTACTATTTCCTTTCTTCCGGTGGTTGTAGGCTTTTTTTGTTGTTCTCTTTCTATTTGTTTGAGTTCTGTAGTTAATGTTTTGATTTTGTCCCTTTCTTCTTTTTTGATATGTGCATCTATTGCTATAAATTGTCCTCTGAGGACTGCCTTTGCTGTGTCCCAAAGGTTTTGGTATGATGTGTTTTCATTTTCATTTGATTCTAGGAATTTTTTAATTCCATCTCTGATTTCTTCTATTACCCATTGATGTGTAAGCAGATTATTATTCAGTTTCCATGTGTTTGATTTTTTTTCCTTGCTCTTTCTAGTGTTAATTTCTACCTTGATGGCATTGTGGTCAGAGAAGATACTGTGAATTATCTCAGCATTTTGGATTTTGTTGAGGATTGCTCTGTGGCCTAAGATGTGGTCTATTCTGGAGAACGTTCCATGTGCATTGGAAAAGAATGTGTACTTTGCAGCGGTTGGATGGATTGTTCTATATATGTCTATGAGGTCCAGTTGGCTGATTGTGTCCTTTAGGTCTTCTGTATCTTTGCTGAGTTTCTTTTTAGTTGTTCTGTCCTTTACTGAGAGTGGTGTGTTGAAGTCTCCTACTATTATTGTGGAACTGTCAATTTCTCTTTTCAGTGCTGTTAGAGTTTTTTTTATGTATTTTGGAGCCCTGTCATTGGGTGCATAGATATTTATTGTGGTTATGTCTTCATGATGGATCATCCCCTTAATCATTATATAGTGTCCTTCTTTGTCTTTTATGGTAGATTTTGTTTTAAAGTCTATTTTATCTGAGATTAGAATTGCCACTCCTGCTCTTTTTTGATAGTTGTTAGCTTGATATATTTTTTTCCAACCTTTGATTTTTAATAAATTCACATCTTTGTTTCTAAGATGTGTCTCTTGTAGACAGCAAATAGATGGATCCTGTTTTCTTATCCATTCTGCCACTCTCCGTCACTTTATGGGTGCATTGAGTCCATTTACGTTCAGTGTAATTATTGATAGATGTGAGTTTGTTGCTGTCATTTTGTAGTGCTTTTTTTTGTGATGCTGAAGTTTTCTTTGTTCTTCTTACTCTCTTGTGCTGAGTTCCTTTTGTTTGTGGATTTTGTGTTCATTTCTTTTGTTTTTGTAAGTTTTGTTTTTGTTGAGACTTTATGTTTTTCGTCTTTATTTTTATGAGTTGGTTTGTTAACTTTTTTTGTGGTTACCATGAATTTTACCCTTATCTTTATAATTTTGAAGCAGTCTACCGTTACTTGGTATCGCCTTGCCTTCTTCTCCTTTAGAAGGTTCTATACCTATGCCGTTTGTTCCCTCTTTCATTGTTTTGATGTTGTTGTCATCCTTTGATTGATTTCTCTGATTCCCTGTTGTATATCTTTTGTTTTTGGAAAGTCTTCTGTAGTTCAGTTCCTAGAATGGTATCTGGTTCATGTTAACCTGCATCCTAGGTCCTAGGTCCTGCCTGAGGGCTTAAGCTGTTTGTCCTCAGATCGAAGAACTCCCTTTAATAATTCTTGTAAGTTTGGTTTGACTTTTGCATATTCCTTTAGTTTCTGTTTATCTGGAAATGACCTAATTTCACCATCAAATCTGAATGAGAGTTTTGCAGGATATATTATTCTTGGCTGACAATTTTTTTCTTTCAAGATTTTATATATGTCATCCCATTGCCTTCTTGCCTGCATGGTTTCTGTTGAATAATCTGAGCTTAGTCTTATTGTTTCTCCTCTGTATGTGACTTCTTGTTTTTCCCGAGCTGCTCTCAGGATTCTTTGTTTGTCTTTAGTTTTAGCGAGTGTGAATATGATATGTCTTGGTGATTTTCTTTTGGGGTCTCTTCTATATGGGGTTCGTTGAGCTTCTTGGATGACCAGCTTTTCATCTTTCATGATATTGGGAAAGTTTTCTGTCAGCAGTTCCTCAATGATCCTCTCTGTGTTTTCTGTTTTCTCCTCCTGTTCTGGTATGCCAATCACTCGTAAGTTTTTGCTTTTAATTGTGTCCCACATAACTCTCAGGGTCTCTTCATTTTTCTTTGTTCTTTTTTCTGAGTTTTCCTGAAACAGAGTTGTATCCAAGTGTTTGTCTTCAGTTCCACTGATCCTGTCTTCCATGGTTTCAAATCTACTTCTCAGCCCTTCTATGACACCGTCCATTTCTGAAATCTTGTTGTTTATCTTTTGGATTTCTAATTGTTGTTTTTGTATAATTTCGAGTTGTGAATTTATTTTGGCATTTTGTTCTTGCATCATCTTCCTGAATTCTTCCAATTTTTTGTCTGTATTTTCCAAAAATTTGTCTATTTTTTCCTCATGTTTGTCAGCTTTTTGCCTCAGTTCTTGGAAAATTCCGAGTATTAGTGATTTGAGTTCCGTATCAGGTACTTCTAGTGCATTTTCTTCCACAGGAGAGTTATCTGGTGTTTTAATTTGGACGCCTATTGGAGCCATCTTGTCTTGTTTTTGTAAATGTTTTGATATTGTTTGCTGTTTTCGGGGCATTCAGTAGATATTTCTCTCGTTTATTGATTGTAGATTTTTTTTTTTTTCGTTCTTGTGGTACAGCTGGGCAGATCTAGTTGAGGAGGAGCCACTGGGACGGGTTGCTTGTGGCACTCACCGCAGCCACCAGGACGGTCGGTAGTCAGTGCTGGGCAGGTTCCAATAGGGCGTGCCTGCACCGCTTGGTGATGTGATGTCTAGTGCACGGTGCAGGTAGGTAGGGTGCAGCGGGAAGATGGTTATGTGTGAAGCTAAGCTGGATATGGGAGAGAGGAGAGAGGAGGAGGAGCAAAAAGCGTACAAACATAAAAGAATGCTAGGGGAGCTTGTCGTTGGAATGTACAGATGAGAGACTATGGGATGGAGGAAACCAGAAGGGGGAAGAGAAAGAAAAGGAAAGAATGACCAAATGAAAATCAGAAAAGTTAAAAAACTGCAAAGTTCCCAGGGATCGCACCGATGCAGCTATGAGGTCTGGGGGAGTCGGTCTCAATTTTCACAGCTCAGCCTGGCCAGAAGGTACAGAGGCATACATCACCTGGTATTCAGGGATCAGAAAGAGAAGGAAGAGATAGAGAGACAAGAAATTAAGCAATGAAGAAAGACAAAAGAGAAAAAGAGGTAAAATATGACAAAACTAATCAAAAAAGGAAGAAAAATAAAATTGAGAAAAAAAAAGGGCAACACCAGCAGTCAGTGCCTACAAATGGGACCCAGAGAGCCCCCACTCAGGGGCGCGAATTCCAAGAAGCCGATAGTCTCGGGGTTAAGTGACCGTGGCCACGGGAAGCAGAGGGGCCAACGAACAAAGGCCCCAGGATCCCACCCGCGCGGGAGCCCAGACCTGGAAACAGCCACATGCCCGAACGCAGCCCTACAGCCCCGCAGGAGAGAGCAGAGACGGCACTCGGAACCAGGCACCCAGGCAAAAGGAGGGGGAGGCGGCAGAAAAAGGTTCGCTAGGTGCCAGCAAACGGCTCCCAGAAAGCCCCCAGCCCGGGCGCGCGGAATCCAAGCACCGGCGCCCCCCTGCTCAGGGACTCTGGCCACGGAAAGCAGAGGGGTGAACGAACAAAGGCCCCGGGATCCCACCCACGCGGGAGCCCAGACCTAGAAACAGCCACACGCCCGCACGCAGCCCTACAGCCCCGCAGGAGAGAGCAGAGACGGCACTCGGAACCAGGCACCCAGGCAAAAGGAGGGGGAGGCGGCAGAGAAAGGTTCGCTAGCTGCCAGCAAACGGCTCCCAGAAAGCCGCCAGCCCAGGCGCGTGGAATCCAAGCACCAGCACCCCCCAGCCCAGGGACCCTGGCCACGGAAAGCAGGGGATCCCCAGCTGAGGCGGAGAGGGGTGGGTGGTGGGAGAGCGCGCACCGCAGTTTACCGGTCGTTATGTCTCCGACCAGATGCTCTGCAAGGCTGCTCTCCCGTTTGCTGGTCTCCGATAGGAATCCAAGATGGTGGATCCGCGCTGCGTTAGCTGGTAAGGAATCTCTGCCTGAGTCTCTCCTCGCTCTCCGTTCTCTTTTAGTATTCTCACTCCGTTTGGTGTTTGGCTGAGTTCTTTATCTCTTCATTTGGTGTTCTAGGGTTTCAGGATTGTTGATTCTCTGTTAGGCTTAGTTTTTCGGATGTTTGCTGTGGAGGGACGGCGTGGTGTTTCTGCCTAGAGCGCCATCTTCCAACAAGATTTCCCTAATGTCTTTCTAGTCCCTTAATGCCCCACACTGTTTCTAGTGCTGGGCTTTTTGTACTTGCTAATTTCTGTAGGAAATTGGTGCCCCCTCTCCCTGTTGTTCTAATAATCTCTTCTTCATTGTTATCCTTAAGGGCCCAGCTAAGACATGGCATTTTCAGAAAAGCTTTACTTGCCAAACCTCAACCTCAAACCTCACGGTTAACTACTTCCTTCTCAAGGCTACCTGTGTGTCTCATACCTGCTATTAGTGAGCTTATCGTACCAGTATGAGTACCAGTCGAGTTGATTACAACTCATGGCGACCCATGTATGTCAGAGTAGAACTGTGCTCCACAGAGGTTTCCAATGGCTAATTTTTCAGAAGAAGATCGCCAGGCCATTGACGCCTCTGTGTGGACTCGAACTGCCAAACTTTTTGTTAATAGCTGAACGCTTGACCATTTGCACCACCCAGGGACCGAGCTTATCTTACAGCCCTTGAATGTTTGTGTGTGTCTGTGTTTGCCTCTCCTGGTAGACTGTGAACTTCTTCAGGGCAAAGACCCCCTCAATCAGCCTTGTGCCTGGTGCCAGTTGTCGAGGGCGTTGTAGGCTGTCAGATGTATTTCAGTCTTTCTGTTAGCTGTGCTTATGGAGGGGACCTGTGGTGCAGGAAATCCAAAATGTTGGAACCTGTTATATATATGAGCAGGGTGCTTAGCATGGAAATTCTAGGGGGTGATAAGTGGAGATGGTGGCGTTGGTCAGGTTTAGCTGAAGGAGAGTGGAAGGGAAGTTATGGTCAAGGGATTTTGAGACTAGGTTATTGGATGTTTGAATTACACTGTTAAATTTCCTGCGTGGTGGTTTGTTAGTTTGTTAGTGCTGCTATAACAGAAATGTCACAGGTGGGTGGCTTTAACCAATAGAAATTTATGTTCTCAACAGCTTAGGAAGCTAGAAGTCCGAAGTTAGGATATCGGCTCAACGGAAAGGCTCTGTCTGCTCTGAGGGGAGATCCTTGTCTCTTTCAGCTCTTCTTCCTCGGTTTCCTGTGATCTCCATGTGGTATCAGTCTTTCTCCATTTGCGCTGGCGTGCTTCTGTGCCTGATCTGCTCTTTTATCTCAAAAAGTGATTGGCTTGAGATGCACCCTGCAGTGACAGGGCCTCATTAACATAAAGAAATCCCTGTTCCCAAATGGTATTACATCTGTGGCGTAAGAGTGAGGATTTCCCACACATAGTTTTGGGAGACACAGTTCATTCTGTAACAGGTGGTTCTCAACTTGGCTGCACGTATTAATCACTTGGGGAGCTTTAACACATGTTAATGTTTCCTCCCCGCCAGGATTCTGATTTAAGCCGCCTGGGGTGCAGGGCCGCCTCCCTCCCAGGATTCTGAGTTAACGGCCTGGGGTGGTGCAGTGGTTAAGAGCTCAGCTGCTAATTAAAAGGTCAGCAGTTTGAATTCACCAGCTAGCTACTCCTTGGAAACCTTATGGGGCAGTTCTCCTCTGTCCTATACGGTTGCTGTGAGTCGGAATCAACTCAACGGCAATGGTGTAGGGTTGGGGATGTAGGGCCGCTTCTGAGTTAAGTGGCCTGGCATGCAGGGTGGGCTTCTGGATTTTTATAAGCTTCCTGAGTGATTCTAATGAGTGAGCCTGAGAACCACTGGTCCTCTGTTAAGGCATTCATGCATTTGTGGGTTGGATCCTACTTCGATATGGGTTTGTTTTTACATTTGTGGTTTGGTTTGTGCGTTTTTAGAAAGGTTTTTTTTTTTTTTAATCCTTGTTCATAATAGAGTAACCGCTAATTTTCTACTCTATTCTTTTTGAATTGGTTTTGATCATTTACATTTTTCTAGAAGTTGGTCTCTTTTCTCTTTTCAGGTTGACAACAGAGATTTTCCCAAGGACATACAGCCGGTAGGAGGCTATCAGGCCAGTTAGTTTTTGTTTGTTTTTATTAAATAACCATTTTTTCTTTTTTTAAACAGGTTATCTGTGTCCAGGATGTCTCATCTATCTACCGAGTCCCCTTGTTATTAGAAGAACAAGGGGTTGTAGATTTTCTTCGAAGGTTCGATCTCCCTATTGAGAGGCAGCCACAAAAAATGCTGACGAAGTGGAAAGAGATGGCTGACAGGTATGCCTCAGTGAGGGGCTGGGGGACAAGCCTCATTTCTCTCGTTTGTAAGGCCTCAGGGAAGTCAGCTCTTGCTGTTGTGCTTCAGTGCTTCTCCTGTCAACGCATGTTGAAAAAGGTCTTAATGGGAAGAGATGTTACAATTGTTAAGAAGGCCTCTTAGCTGTCAGGAAGTTGCTTCCTGGATTGGATGAGGGAGTCCTGGTAGAGCTGGGGTGGGGTCCCAGGTCTCCAGACAGCAAGTCCAGATTACTTTCAATCACACTTGTCTTTCATCAGCTAGAAGATTAATTCAAACAGGCGTCCCAGTGCAGTGGGCTAGCACACAGCCCTGGAGCGCTCTGTGTTTGGGAACGTGCTGCTCACCCACACCAGAAGAGATCAGCAAGGGTGTGCAGTCTTCTCTTACTGAAAAAAAACAGTTACTGTCCAGTTGTTTCCAACTCACGACGGTTCCATGTGTGTCAGAGTAGAAGAAGGCAGGACTGATCTCGGCCTTACTCCTGGGCTGGTGTGCCCATTTAGGCTGGTTTTGTTTTATGAGCCTGTCTAATCTTTGGCTGAAGGGTGAACCTCAGGAATGACTTTATTACTGAGCTGTAAGGATGTCCTGGGGCCATACTCTCAGGGTTTCTTCAGTTCTGTCAGATCAGTAAGTCTGGTCTTTTTTGTGTGAGTTAGAATTTTGTTCCACATTTTTTTCCAGCTCTGTCTGGGACCCTCTATTGTGATTCCTTTCTGTTGGTGGTAGCTGGGCACCGTCTAGTTGTGCTGGACTCAGTCTGGTTAAAGCTGTAGTAGTTGTGGTCCATTAGTCCTTTGGACTAATCTTCCCCTTGTGTTTTTGGTTTTCTTCTTTCTCCCTTGCTCCAGACGGGGTGAGACCAGTGGAGTATCTTAGATGGTTGCTCACAAGCTTTTAAGACCCTAGATGCTACTTACCAAAGTAGAATATAGAACATTTTCCTTATAAACTATGTTATGCCAGTTGAGCTAGATATTTCCCAAGACCATGGTCCCAGAGCCCTCAACCCAGTAATTTGATCCCTCGGGGAGTTTGATTGTGTCTGTGGAGCTTCCATGACCATGACCTTGTCTTGGACAAGTGCTGGCTTCCCCAGTATTGTGTACTGTCTTACCCTTCAGCAAAGTTACTGCTTATCTGTTGTCTATTAAGTGTTTTACCCTTCCACCCGTCCCCTCCCTCGTAACCATCAAAGATTGTTTCTTTTTGTGTATAAACCTTTTCATGAGTTTTAATAGTAGTGGTCTCATACAATATTTGTCCTTTTGTGATTGACTTATTTCACTCAGCATAATGCTGTCCTTCATCCATGTTGTGAGATGCTTTGCAGATTCATCATTATTCTTTATCATTGTGTAGTATTCCATTGTGTGTATGTTTCATAGTTTGTTTATCCATTCATCTGTTGATGGGCATCTAGGTTATTTCCATGTTTTCCTTAGTGTGAACAATGCTTCAGTGAACATGAGTGTGCATGTGTCTATTCGTGTGACTGCTCTTATTTCTCTAGGATATATTCCTAGGAGTGGGATTGCTGGATCATATGGTATTTCTGTTTCTAGCTTTCTAAGGAAACACCGTATCATTTTCCAGAATGGTTGTACCATTTTGCATTCCCACCGTCAGTACATAAGAGTTCCAATCTCCCCAAAGCCTCTCCAGCATTTGTTATTTTCTGTTTTTTTGATTTGTGCCAGTAATATCAGGGTGAGATGGTATCTCATTGTGGTTTTTTTTTTTTTTTTTTTTTATTATATATATATATTTTATTGTACTTCAGGTGAAAGCTTACAGAGCAAATAGTTTCTCATGAAATAGTAGTACACATGTTGTTTTTTGACATTGGTTAACAACCCCACAACGTATTAAGCCTCTAAATTCTCAACCTTTTTTTTTGATGAAAATTACAGATGGCCAAAGATACACCGTTTCAAAAATTTCTACATTCACAGTTCAGTGACATTGACTACGCTCTTCCAACTGTGCTGTTATTCTCACTTAAGATGAAGGCTTACAGAACAAAATAGTTTTTCATTTAACAGTTACTACACATGTTGCCCTATGACAATGGTTAACAATCTCACAGCACATCAAGAATATCCTTACTCCACCTTGTGTTCCCTATCATCAGGGGACTTCCTTGTCCCCTTCTGTCTTCTGGCCCTTGTCCCTGGACTACTGTACCTCTTTAGTCTCATTTGTTTTTTTTTTTTTTTTTTTTTTATTTTATTTTATTTAAACACCATTTCAAAACTTTTTACTTACACATTTAAGTGATATTGACTATGCTCTTCCAATTGTGCTGCCATTCTCGCCCAAGATGAAGGCTTACAGGACAAAACAGCCTCCCATTTAATAGTTACTACAAATGTTGCCCTATAGCAGTGGTCAACAATCTCACAATACATCGACAGTGTCCTTATTCAATTTGTGTTCCTTATCATCAGTTTCCTACTCTCCCTCTGCCTTCTGGCCCTTGTCACCGGACTCCCGTACATCGTTAGTCCCATTTAGTTTTACTGGGGTGTCCATTCCCATCTCATTGTGGTTTTGATTTGCATTTCTCTAATGGTTAGTGATCACCAGCATTTCCTCCTGTATCTGTTAACCCTTTGAATGTCTTCTTTGGTGAAGTATCTGTTCATATCCTTTGCCCATTTTTTAATTGGAATTATTTATCTTTTTGTTGTAGAGGTGTTGGATTTTCCTATAGATTTTAGAGATTAGACCTTTGTCAGATTTGACATAGCCAAAATTCTTTTCCCAGTCTGTAGGTTCTCTTTTTACTTTTTTGGTGAAGTCTTTTGATGAGCATAAGTGTTTAATTTTTAGAAGACCACAGTCGTCTAGCTTATCTTCTGGTGTTTCTGTATTGTTAGTTATGGTTTGTATCCTGTTAATGCCGTGTGTTAGGTAGGGCCTCTCGTGTTGACCCTATTTTTTCTTCTATGACCTTTATAGTTTTTGGTTTTATATTTAGGTCTTTGATCCATTTTGAATTAATTTTTGTACATGGTGTGAGGTATGGGTCCTGTTTCATTTTTTTGCAGATGGACATCCAATTTTGCCAGCACCATTTGTTAAAAAGACTGTCTTTTCCCCATTTGATGGACCTTGGGCCTTTGTCAAAGATTAGGTGACCATAGGTGGATAGATTTACATTTGGGTTCTCAATTCTGTTCCATTGGTCAATGTGTCTGTCATTGTACCAGTACCAGGCTGTTTTGACTATTGTAGCTGCATAGTAGGTTCCGAGGTCAAGTAGTGTGAGTCCTCCTACTTTATTTTTCTTCCTCAGTAGTGCTTTACTTTTCCCGGGCCTCTTTCCTCGATATATAAAGCTAATGATTAGTTTTTCCATCTCTTTAAAGAATGCTGTTGGTATTTGGATCAGAATTGCACTGTATTTGTAGATTGCTTTGGGTAGGATTAACATTTTCACAATATTGAGCCTACCTATCCATGAACATGATATGTTTTTCCATTTATGTGGGT
Organism: Dugong dugon; assembly: GCA_030035585.1. NCBI lineage: Eukaryota > Metazoa > Chordata > Mammalia > Sirenia > Dugongidae > Dugong > Dugong dugon. The sequence continues at coordinate 19,106,137 of CM057481.1, read as the reverse complement.
CTCTCTTGGTTTCTTGCAGTAGTGTTTTGTAGTTTTCTTTCTATAGGTCTTTTACATCCCTGGTTAGATTTATTCCTAAATATTTTATTTTTTTAGGGGCTATTATAAATGGTAGTGCTTTTGTAATTTCCTTATTGTAGTTCTCTTCATTGGTGTATAGGAATCCAACTGATCTTTGTATGTTCATCTTGTATCCTATTACTCTGCTGAATCTTTCTATTAGTTCTTGTAGTTTTTTCCTGGAGTCTTTTGGGTTTTCTGTGTACCGTATCGTATCATTGGCAAATAGAGACAGTTTAACTTTTTCCTTTCCAATCTGGATGCTGTTTATTTCTTTTTCTTGCTTTATTGCTCTAGCTAGAACTTCCAGCACTATGTTAAATAGAAGGGATGATAAAGGGCTCATTTCTGTTCTTAAGGGGAATGATTTCAGCCTCTCTCCATTAAGAATGATGTTGGCTGTTGGTTTTGTATAGATGCCCTTTATTATGTTGAAGAATTCCCCTTCTAAACCTATTTTATTGAGAGTTTTTATCAGGAATGGGCGTTGGACTTTGTCAAATGCCTTTTCTGCATTGATTAAGGTGATTGTGTGATTCTTTCTTTTATGTGGTGGATTACATTGATTGATTTTCTAACATTGAACCATCCCTGCATACCTGGTATGAATCCCACTTGGTGGAGGTGTGTAAATTTTTTAATATGATGCTGGATTCTATTGGCTAGAATTTTTTTCAGAATTTTTGCATCTATATTCACGAGAGATACTGGTCTGAATTTTCTTTTTTTGTGGTGTGTTTGCCTGGTTTTGGTATCAGGATTATGCTGGCTTCATAGAATGAATTCAGAAGTATAATTATTATTTTTAATGAGTATAGAATGGTCTATCATGTGACTGCCCCCTAATTTATTTGAATATTCCCTTCTTTATTGTGGATAGTTTTTCAGATTTTATTTTCTGTTAATTTTTTTCATGTTGTATAAAGAATTTGAGATGACTTACTGTCAGAAGTTTTGGTACTGTAAACATTTATTTATATAGTTGTTACCCCCCCTTCCCTCCTTGGACTATTTCCTACCATTTGGATAAATTCCTACGAGTAGAATACCTGAACTGAAAGGCATAATGGTTCCTATGACTCTTAGTATATGTTACTCAATTTCTTTTTAAAAGTAACTGGTTAGTGTAACAGTGTCTGTCTACACCTATCAACATTTAAATACTACTACTTTTTGAGATTTTTGGTTGATTTAAGGGTTATAAGATACATTTTCTTTTAATGTGGATTTCTGTTGATTTACTAGCTGGGCTAAATAATTTTCTTTATATTGGTTTATTAATCACATGAACTGTTGTGAATTGTCTGTTCATGTCTGTTAATTTTTTTACCCTTTCAGAGTTTAATTTTTTATAACCGATTTGTATGAGGTTTTGAAATAGTCTCTTTATAACAGCTTCTGAAATCTGTTTTATTTAAAAAGCCTGCCACACTGATCTGAAAATTCCTTCCAGTTTACTGGTCTATGCATGGAACTCAGTTAATATCTGCTCCTATTATATTCTTCCCAAAATGTCTGTCTTCTCGTTAAAAAGAAAGTGTCATGTCATAAGTTTATGTACAGTCTCAGTAAATGGGTGTTTGTTGACCTTTGTTGATAGATATGATTGCTTGCTGGAGACCTGCTCTATTGCCCTCGTGGGCAAATACACTAAGCTCCCCGACTCGTACGCCTCTGTCACTAAAGCTCTGGAGCATTCTGCGCTGGCCATCAACCACGAGTTGGAAATCAAGGTAAGAAGGGATGGTGTGGGTGCAGCTGAGGGGCGAACTGGGAGTCAGAGTCCATACTGGCAGATGCTGCGTGCATATCTGCTTCATACTTTTGGAGCTCAGAATTTCTCTTTAAGGACGAAAAGATTTGCGGTTGGCTCCTGGCTTTGAGAGAGCAGTGGGGCATTTTCAGGAAAGAATGAAGGGGAGACATGGTGAGAGTGGACACTGAGAGAGGGTGACTGCTTGGATCTGAATATTAGGAACCAAATAAAATCACCCATGGAAATGGGCCAGAGGCACGTCGCACAGTTGAAGGCACTGCCTGGAAACCATTCTAGATGCCTCATGACTCTGAGGCCACGCCTTGGAAGCACTGAGTTTTTGGATTCCCTTTCTTAACCTGTGCTGGTACTGTTTTCCTCATCTGTAAGGTGGGAGTAATAACATCCATCTCATACACTGGTGCCTGGGACATGGGTGGCACTTGGTCAGTAGTAGTTCTTATGTTCTGGTCTGTAAAGTGGTGGGCAGCAGCTGAGCTGTGCAATGTGAGGGCAGCGGCCCTGCCGGCCTCTACACGAGGCAGTAAGAGTGTTGAGGTTCAGAGCGTGGACTCAGGAGCCAGATGGCCCAAATCCTGGCTCTACCACTTACAAGCTGTGTGACCCTGGGCAGGTTACTTCACCCTCTCTGTACCTCAGTTTCCTCACCTTTAAAAAGTGATACTGATAATACCTTCCTTTTGGGGATGACTGGTGTGTCTGTACATTTGACAAAACTCATAAAAGGGTCCATCTAAAATGCTTATATTTTATTGTATCTAAAATTATACTTCATTAAAATTGGAAAGAATGAAAAGAATTTGGGTAGAAGATGAAGTGGAGAGAGTATCTCTTGGATAGAAAACACTTGAGAGCCTATTCCAGTGGCTTAGCTGAGACAGGATCCTAAGCAGACCCCAGTGTGCAGCAGATGGAGAGCTGGACTTGGGAGTTGGATGATACTGAAGGAAACTCTTGTATTTTAAAATATAAGAAAGATTTTCAAGTTAATTTTAAAATTATAGTTAAATTTAAACATATTAAAATTATTATTTTAAAACTAAGACAGATGGACTATTGGTAATATTATCTTAAAATTATGAAAGACTGTGGCTCTGGATCACGAGCCTGCTTCTCCCTCCCCTGTCTGAACAACCCCCAGTACATAGATTCTACAGACCTGGAGCCGAACACCTTACACGAAGACCCCACCCACTACCACGAAGCGTGGCAGAAGCTCTGCAGTGCTCACTAAGTCCTGTTCTCTGCCTCTGGTTTCCTGGTTTTTTTTTTAAAGAACAAAGTACTATGCTATTGTGTCCCAGTAGTGAGTAATCTACTTGTTTAAATAGTTTTAATTACTGAAAAGACTGTATACTATATGATTTAGGCCTTAAAAAATACAGCTTAGCAGTACAGTTGAGCCTGAAGAAAACTTGTCCTCATATTATTGGTCTACTTTGCTACATGTGTCCATTGATGAGGCTTATTTAAAGAATTTTTACCCACAATATTTGATGAGTACCCATCAGTAGACTCTAAAAAATATTTTGCTTTTGGCAGCTATTATTTATAATAGTGAAAAGTTAGGAACAATTTCTATTTTACTAAATGATTAAATGTTACGGAGGCACTCCAGCTATCACTGAGACTTTTGGTCACTTTGGCACACTGAGCTGGCGCGGAATGGCCCCCTCCTACTCCAGCACATATAGAAACGCTGCATAATAAAGGGGGAGCACTTTCAGTCAAGTGGTAAAATAAATGATATTAATAGAAATTAAAAATTAGGAAAGATCAGTGCCTGGGGCAAACAATAATTGTATAGTTAATGTATTTTTTTTTATTATGTATACTGCATTTTTTTTTCACTTGTTATAAGCATTTTCTAGCATTATTAAGAAGACTCCATGGTTTAGTATGTTTTTTAAGTTCCTGGTGTTTGCATATATCTCATTGGCAGTCTTTAAATAACACAGTCCCAGCAGCAAAATATATGGAGTGACTTCCTGGCATCAGTGTCTCAGTAATGGCTGCATAGGTGTGTACTGCAGGCTGGACCGGTGGAAAGGGGAGTTGCCATGTGGTTTGTTCTGTTGTGCAGTGGAGTGCTGGTTCCAGGAGGGTTTGGTGTTCGAGGAACGGAAGGAAAAATCCAAGCAATCGGCTGGGCTCGAAAACAGAAAAAGCCTTTTTTGGGTAAGGAGCTGCTCAGTGCACTCTTCAGTCAGAGTAGGAAAGAGGAAGGGAAGGTGCCGTGTCGGCGCCCATCCATAAAACTGGAAGGTCATTGAAACAAACTGTAGATGCCCTGTTTCTAGATAGCAGCTCAGGTAGAGGCCTTTTTGGTTCTTTTTGGGAGAAATTCAGACTTGCCTTTAAAATGGACAAGCTTGTGAGCTACATGTAGATGTCATGGGATTTTGGGTGGGATGAAATATCAACTAGGAAATCCTGTCCACTTAAGAACTGTTTGACCATTCATGTCAAATTGAGTACTATTAACCTCCTCACATGACACGTCTGCCGACTGTAATTGTACACCGTGATTTAGGGTACTTCCTGATGCTATGAATTTTAGTAATTTTCACCTTGATCAGTTGTAAGTGGGGACTCCATGAAAGGTTTCATTAACTAGAATTTTTAAGTTCTGAAAAGGATATTGCTTATCTGTAAAATGGAGAATTTTTTCCAATTTGGAAGCCCCGTGACCACTTGGACCCAGTGTTTGGAATCTGGTACAGAGACACCCGAACACCAGGGGGTGCTTCTTTGTAGCAGGAAATGATGGGAGTTTGATCCGGACTATAGATCTGTGAACAAATGGGGCACAAAGTTCACAGCAGGCTGGTTAGAAACGTGGGAGCTATGTTTTCAGTGGAGCTTCATTTGTTTTTTTCCCCACTCGGAAGGTGTGTGCTTAGGAATGCAGCTGGCTGTGGTTGAATTCTCAAGAAATGTGCTGGGGTGGCAAGGTAAGTGTCCGTTTAAAAACTTGTGCCTGATATTAGACCACTTTAAGTTCCCGCTCACTTTTTCCCTGGAAAGACGGGAAGCCTGATGCACATTGGGCTGTGGGAGCAGAGGAGAGGGGGACAGGCCTGGTTTCTCAGTGCCTTGCTGGGTGCAGCACAGGGGATCACCGTGTTTATGGAGGTGAAGGCTGGCTCCTCGAAGCCGACAGCACAGGAAGGAGGGAGCACCGCTGAGCACACAGCCCAGGTTTATGCCCCTGAATCACTGTGGTGACCATGGCCACCATCATGGGGCTGTGTCCAGTGAGAAAACGGGCCTGAGTGTGGCTTAGCTACTGTGAACTCGGGCTCTGGAGCCACCAGACCTGGGCTCAGGTTCTGACTTAAAGTAAAGTGATAATTAATGGGGTGATTTTAGGGAAATTTCTGAGCCTTGTTAAATTTTTTTTTAATATTTTATTGTGTTTTTGGTGAAAGTGTACACCACAAGTTAGGGTCCCATTTGACAATGTCCACACACATTGTTCAGTGACATCAGTAGGTCTTTCACAGCGTGTCAGCATTCTCTTTGGTTGTGTTCTGGTTGTTCCATTTCCAGTACTCTAGTCTCCCTGCCTCTTATCTTCTCTGGGCCTTTGTTTGTTACTGTAAAATGAGGATACCAACGGCACCTACTTCACATGGTTGTAAAAACTAAGTGAAATAATTGATGTAAATAGTCCTCAGCACCACCTGGCGTATCGGAAATGCTCGGCGATACCAGCTCTCGGCCTAGCTAGCGGTGCATCCTGCGTAACAGACCGCCCCCAAACACAGTGGCTTCATGCAGCTGTGATTTAGTGTTTCTCAGTGTTCTCCGGGTTGACTGCACTCGGGGGGCGGTTTCTCTGCTCCACGTGGTGTATCTGCGATCACTCCTGCCCTGCGTTCCAGCAGGGACCTCGAGATGGTCTTTCCGTGCGGTGCGCGGCTCATCATTTGCTTGTTCAGCCCAAGCTTCTTCCCAGCGTGGTGGCTGCCTTCCAAAACGACAGTCCCAATGCCCGGCAAGTCACATGGCCAAGCCCAGAGTCAGTGTGGAGATACACGAGGGTGTGGTTCATGGGGCCTCTGACGTCATAGTCGGCCATAGCCCCTTTATTCTTAGCCCAACTGACACATACTAGATTTTCAGAGATACCTTGTAAGTTCTAAAAAAAAAAAATAAACAAAGCAACCTGAAGGCATGTAACTGCTCTACAAAGTACGGGTGGTTCTCTGTGGCCAGCTTGCTGTTAAGCTGGGTTCCCATTTTGCGTTTTTCCTGAGGCTGCTTTACAGTAACCCTGAGGGGGCCGGAGCTCAGTTTTGTAGGAGCAGGTCCTTTGGTTTCCGACTTCTTAGCTCCTGACAGGTATTATCTTACCAGCCAGCATCCCACAGCTGGCCTTTCAGGCACCCTGGACCCTTCCCAGCTGTGATCCCCCTGCCTCCCACTCAGGTTCCCAGACTGGTGACCGACCTGGGCATGAGCTTACCCTTCAGTTGAGACCTGGCCCCGGTTCAGGCCCAGGAGGGGAACAGTACCTACCATTCACACAGACAGAACCAGACACACGGTTCCAGGAAATTGGTTCTTTTCCTTTTAGTCTTTAGTGGTTTAGCTTATGGTTAGATGGTAGATTCAGTAAAGGATGGAAAGGCTGTTTGGGTTTTGAAATCAGTTAAATTTCTGATTTTGCTATTGAGCAAGACAAGTGAGTAAGGCAATGTATTAGATGCTAAGAATGAAAGAAATGGAGACGAAATAGCACTTGCCCATCTTGGAGAGAGAGTCTGAAACAAAAAGTAAAAAAAAAATTAAGACAGTAATGTAAGAAAGGTCACAAAGATGCATTATCTCAATGAAGATTATTGGGTTTTGCCATTGGGTTTGGTGTCCCCATTTTGTAGTGCTTGACTTCCCAGAGTTACCGATTCAACAGAAAACATTGACCTGAGTTTGTGTGTTGAGTGTTTCAAGCCTTAAAAATGCTGTCCCTAGGTTTTGTCCTAATCTTTGAATGACTTTAAACCGAGGAGGAAAGCTATGATTTAGAGCTGAGGAATGAAACTATTAAGTAATCAGTTTTGTTTGTAACTATTTTCCTAACACAGGTATTTTGATTTTTCAGATGCCAATTCTACAGAGTTTGACTCTAAGACAAGTCACCCCGTGGTGACTCAAGTGTTTGAATCTCAGTACCACTTAGAAGGTGTGGGAGGGCCTTTTATGAAAGTGATTGATGGCTAGAGGCAGGAAGTGAGACCACTTTGGTCCATCCCAGAAAACCTGAGGTTTGCTGTTCTAGGCTTACTGGACAGGAAAAACTTTTATTTTTCATTATGTAATTCTTCAGTATTCTTCCTAATTTGCCACAGAAAAATTTTAAGACAAGTACCGCTATAGCCAACTAGAGGGGATTCCTGATTAAAATAATTCTCCACCCCAGCTCCTCTCAGCTACCAGGAGCACTTTATAAATAATATTGATATGAAACACTTACATACACCACTCCTCACTTAGCAACATGGTTAGATAACAAAGAGTAGGTCGTTATGTGAAAATTGGCATTTTCCAAACATGGAGGATTCTTTCTGATTTTTTTATTTAGATAATATTATAGAAATAATAACAGCTAAGATTTACTAATGTGCTCATCACTGTGACGAGTCCAGTTATGGATTATTCCTCTGTAGAAAAGGAGGCTTGGAGGAGACAAAGCTGGATAAAGCCGGGCTGCGTGAATGGAGGACTTACCACTTCACCTTTCTCCTGTGCTGGGTCAGAGCTTCCCTCCTGGAGCCGCCTCTGGGGCTCCACTCCTACTCCTTCCACTCCTGCAGGCCCTGCCTTAAGGATCCTAGCGCCTACTCTGCCCTCCAGGCCTGGCTTGGGTTTCATGCGAGGGTGCTGGGAGCCTGGCTGCACACAGGGGGAGGCTTCAGGCTCATTTCGGCCCACTTTAGGAAGTCATTAAACTCGCATGCATTTCTTCCAAACACCCTCTCCAATGCCTCTTTCTTCCCTCCCTTCCCACCCCATAGCAATTTTGAGGCAGCATAGGAACTGGAAACCCAAAACAGGTGCCCACAGGCTCAGTGCTGCCTGCACAACTGCCTGGACGGCATTGCCAAGGAGGAGGCCACCCCCTGCAGTGCCTTGCTGGCAGCGGGGAGCGGGGAGCGGAGGGTGTGGGGCAGCGCAGCACAGCTTCCTGGAGGCCGCCGGGAGACCCTCCTCAAGGTAGGGGAAGCTCTGCACCTGTTGCCACCATGCCTACCACCTATTTAATGAGCAAAATAGTTGGATAGTCGATTTTTTACTATTGTTGTAAATGCGAAACATTGCATAACATGCTAGTTGATAAGTGAGGAGTAGGTGTAGGCACTTACATGTGCCAGGTAGTGTTCTCTGCACTTTATCTGTATTAATTCACTTAATCCCAGCAACCTTGAGAGATGGGCTTATCATTAAGAAACTGCTGGAATATAAAGCTAATTTGTTTAATAGTAGCCAAAGCTTTTCCTGGTTGGCCTACTTCCCTAGGTGGTGCAAATGGTTAAATGTTTGACTACTAGCTGAAAGGCTGACAGTTCAATCCCACCTAGAGGAGCCTTGAAACCCAGGCCTGACGATCTGCTTCCCAAAGGTCACAGCCTTGAAAATTGTGGAGCAGTTCTACTCTGCACACGTGGGGTTGCCATGAGTCAGAATTGACTTGGCGGCAACTAACAAACAACATAAACCAAAAAAAAAAACAAAACAAAACCACAAAACCTGTTGCTATTGACTCGATTCTGACTCTTAGCAACCTTATAGGACAGAGTAGAGCTGCCCCACAGGGTTTCCAAGGCTGTAAATCTTTACGGTAGCAGACTGCCACAGCTTTGTCTCATGGAGCAGCTAGTAGGTTCTTACCACTGGCCTTTCAGTTAGCAGCTGAATGCTTAACCACTGTGCCGCCAGGGCTCCTTCAACAACACCATTCCCTGTGTTAAATCTGCTGGAGGAGCGTGGCCCTGCTTGACCTGCTGGATTTGCGAGGCTCATGGGGGTAGGGACAGTGCCATTACTCATCCCCGAATCCTCAGCCCAGGGACAGACATGGAAGGGGCGTTTAGTTTTCTTCAGCATTCCACAAATAGCAACTGGGATTGTTCTTGACAGTAAGGACACTGATAAACAGAACAGGAAAGTTGGTGATCTCATGGAACTTCACAGTATCAGTATCTGTTGAACTTTGCGGACACTAAGACTTGGGGAGAAGAGCATAGGTGTTAAAGTGTGGAGCCTTGGGGTGGTGGGGAGCAGGGCACAGAGAAGGCCCTCAAGGTCAGCAGACGCTCAGAGGGTGCTGGCCTGTGAGCTGAGCTGGGGCGTCACTGCTGGAATGCCACGGCCGACCCACTCCCTCAGTCATGCATTCCATAGACGCTAGCCAAGCTCCTGCTGGCTGCTAGCCCTGCTTCAGGCACAGCCGACCAGAGATGAACATCCTTGCCTCAGAGCAGCTTATCGTCTGGTGGAGGAGACAGACACGTCATTGCGTAACATATAGTATTATACTGGAGTCCCTGGGTGGTTAATGCGCAGGGCTGCTAACTGAAAGGTTGGTGGTTCAAGTCCCCCCGCCCCCAGAAGTTTCTTGGAAGAAAGGCCTGGCGATCTACTTCCAAAAAATCAGCCATTGAAAACCCTGTGGAGTTTAGTTTTACTGTGACACACATGGAGTCAGCATGAATTGGAATTGACTCGAAGACAACTGGTCATTGGTTCATCTCAGACCCACTGTCCTGTATTAGTCTTCACTGGAATGTGCTGTCATCCAGCCACACTGGTGATCCATAGTGCTGAAGGATGAAATGGCCAGAGGAGGGAGCTGTGGCTAGTTTTGCAGACCCTGAGGACAGGCTGAAGGGTGAACCCCGTACCCAACAAAGGTTTTAACATGATAATGGGTGCACTTTCCCCTGTGACAAAGCATCTCTTATAAGGAAAGGCTGGGAAATAGAACCTACTCACGGGCTTTAGTTCATTGAGCAAGGCAGTCTGTCTCGTAACAGAAGCAGAGTTTGGGTGTTGCATGTTTGTTTTCTGAACACCTCCAGGTCATAGACATGCCCGAGCACAGTCCCGAGCAGATGGGCGGAACCATGAGGCTGGGCAAGAGGAGAACCGTGTTCCAGACCAAGAACTCAGTCATGAGTAAGAGCTGCCTCGTGCCAGCCTGGGCCTTTGGTTCAGTACACCTGGGACTCGTGTCTCGGGTGATGCCGTGGCTCTGAAGGACCAGGCTGGCTATTTTGGTTTTATTCTTGCTTTTGAAGTTCTTTTATTCCCCTCTATTCTTGCTCTTTTAGAATGCAGTGTGATAGCCAAAGGAACAGTGTGGGTCTGGGAAAGGTCACCGGCTATGCAGACAGGGACCTGGGGCACCTTGGTTATGGGTGACTCACTACAATGAGACAGTTGGGTTAAGTCCATTGTAATCTGTTACTTCCTTAAACTGTTAGATTGAACTGTATGGAATTGATATTTGACCATGTTTGCCCCACAAAAATGTCAATTTCATATGGTTCAATCTAAATAGATTTTATTATAACCAAGTACTAATAGGTGCTAAAAGATTTAGGGGAAAATTCTAGCAGAATAGTGCTATGTACTTTAGTGATCATGTTTGAAGATGGTGGGAAAAGTCTGTGTCTGTTATAATTTTCCTTAGAGTGCTCAGAAAGAGTTAAAAGCCCAGGAATTAGTTTAAATTGTGCCGTTAAAAGCTGATGGCCATGGTTGGTAGGAGAATCGTAGAACTGCCTTCACAAGCCTGGCGGTGTAGATGATGAAACGTAAAGTGGGAGCAGCGTGTGGTTGTGAAGACATTTTGTGGTGAAATGAGACTTCTTTACATCAGACTGCTTGTTGGTGATCCGGAATTCGTGGAGGAGAGGCACCGCCACAGATATGAGGTGAAGATTTGAGCCTCGTGACCTTTAAACTGTTCTCCTTTCTGTTACTCTGGAAACACAGCTGAGAGACCAGCAAAATTATCTTTCATGCTTCAACACATAAATCCAGTCTTAAAAAAGTGTTTGGAAAAGCAAGGCTTGAAGTTTGTTGGCGAAGATACGGAAGGAGAGAGAATGGAAATTGTGGAGTTAGAAGGTGATTACTTGGGCAGCTTATTTAATGGAAAGTTAATTTCTTGGCATGTGGGAAAATATAAGGATGTAAGGTGTTGCCCATGACCTCACAGAATCAGGAAGCAGCACTGTTTTGTGAGGGGAAGGGCCTTGGTGGACAATGTATCTGGAGCCCTGGGAGGATCATGCTTGTACCATGGTTTTCCTCGGGCAGCTGTTTAACCTCTAGGTCTCAGTTCCTCGTTCTCAAATGAGACTTGGACTTGGTATTAAAGCCCCTTCAGATCTCACAGGAACTGCATGACCCAGTTCTTGGGAAGTCATGGGAGCTAGGGAAGCAGGGAGTAGGAAACGGGAGTGGAGACCGTTCTGCTGGAGGAAAGGGCATAAATCTCTCAAGTTTTGGGGTTACTTTTTTCCTACATCCTAATTAAGTTATTTTTGAATAATTTAGGGTCGATGGAAATAGGAAAATTTAACAAGGTTTTTTTTCTCATGCTTTTTGCCTTCTATGCATAACATTGGTAATGGAGCTGTTTCTTTTGAACTTCTGTTTCAGATCATCCTTTTTTTTTGTTGGGGTTCACTACCACTCTGAGTTCTTGTCGAGACCTATCAAGCCTTCCCCGCCCTATTTGGGCCTTCTCCTGGCTGCGGTAGGGAGGCTCTCACATTGCCTCCAGAAAGGCTGCCGGCTCTCGCCCAGGTGGGTTCACTGATCACTGATTAAGCAATTTCTCATCTTCTCCAGTCCTTTAAAAGACCAGAAAACAAACTGTTGCTACTGAGTCAATTCCGACTCATAACAACCGTATAGGACAGAGTATAACTGCCCCATAGGGTTTCTAAGACTGTAAATCTTTATGGAAGCCAACTGTCACATCTTTCTCCTACGGAGCGGGTGGTGGGTTCGAACCACCGACCTTTTGGTTAGCAGCTGGGCTCTTAACCACTGCACTACCAGTGCTCCATTCAGTCCTTTAAATGGTCACTGCTTCATTGTGTTGAAGCATCACGTGGTCATTAATGAGAAAAGCCATGGAAACCAGGGCGTTGTTCCTGCAGCGGGTCCTCGGGCGGCCCGCCGTATGCTCCTCCTCACATTTGCGTCCACGTTTCCTTTCCTGGGCTTTGCTCAGGTGTTGCTGTGCTGCCTCTGCCACCCAGCTTAATGGCCACGTCCCCCTCCTGCAGCATCTGGCCTCCCACAATGCTGATCTGATCACATTTGGCAGTAGGGCCCTGTGGTCTGTGTTAAGGGGTGGATCACACCCCATTGCTACCTTTATTAGATACCAGTTAGTTTCTCTGAGTTGATGGCTAGGGTATCATGACTGAAGTTTAAATTAAATGTGTGTCTTTAGTTATTAGAAGAAAATCCCTCTGCAGCCTCATGCTAAATGTGTCATGTAGTAAGGAGTCTTTCTAATCCTGCTATGTACACACAAGGGTCCCTATAGTAATGGTGGCTCCAAAAGCAGGGACATAAAGTGAGTTTTGGGTGGGAGATGATGAATAAACATCTGACTTCTACAGGGACACCTACAGTGACAGAAGTGGAAGCAGCTCCCCTGACTCTGAAATCACTGAATTGAAATTATCATCAATAAATCGTGACTGAATCCAGTAACGTAAGTGATATTTTTAAGCTTTATTATTATTGTTTTCAAATGGTGATAACAAAGTAGTATTACAAGGAAGTTCTAGTGCTGACAATTTTTATTTGCCAGAAAATGAAAGTGGCAAAGTCACTGTGGGCGTCAGATGAGTGACAGGCACCCCCTGCTGAGGAGGGGGAGGGGAGGGGACACCTCCTCCAACTCACATTGCACCTACCCTCCCTGTTTCTGGGGACTCTAGTGGAGAGGACACCAGTCACTGGGTACATCGTTTTCTCAACTGATATGTACCGTTGCAAATCCCCCAACAATGTCGGGGGTCCAACCACAGGTAAAATGAGTTCCTGCCCCAAGGTTCGGGCAGGTAAACCCATTGCTATGAGTCGATCCCAACTCATACCCATCCAATAGGGCAGAATAGAGCTGCCCCACAGGGTTTCCAAGGCCGTAACCTTTACAGAGCAAACCACTGCACCGTCAGGGCTCCTCTTGGGTAGATAGGTCTCCCTGAATCCTGCACACCTTTCACCACTCACCTGCAGGCCTCTTACTGTGCAGGTCTGATCTGCATGATCACGAGATCGGCATGTTTTCCCTTCTGCCTTGGTTGATGAGCCACCCGGCCTGTGGTAACCTTAAGTGTGTGAGTGGTATGAGAAGCAGGATCGGATTACCCAATAAGCAAGGTATGCACGGGCTGACTTGTGCTTACTTACTAATCTGTAGTGAACAATTTCACATGTCAAAGATGTGAAACTGTTCACTGCAGATTAATAAGTAAGCACAAAGAAGCCCTGCTTACTGGGTAATCTGTCCCTCTCAGGGATTATAAATTTGAAAAGAACCTTTGATTCCGTAGGAAGCTGCTGTGGACTCGGGAGAGATACAGCTGCCAGCCATAGCTAGAAGCGGAATCTCTGATGTGAAAAAATGTAAAACTGTTCACTACGGATTACTAAGTAATTAAAAGTAAGCCTGTGCTTACCTTACCTATAATCCACCCCTGGCTGTAGGCTGATATAAAGAGATAGGAAACTTTAACAGTAAAGGAGGCAGATACTTGGTCAATTATATGGAATTTCTGTCTCCCTAAGTAGAGAATTCCCATCGGCAGCACTGTTAAGAGGCTGGGTACTATGGAAATAGAGTGCTTATATTACATGGGGCAGAGGCAGGAGTTGATGTAAGATCTTGAAAATGTACGCCTCTGTAGAAATTACAGCTTTAGCTGCTACTTATTCACACTAGGCTTCTACTACTATTCTTCAGTGAAAAGCAGGCACATAGTTTATCAGGCAGCTTACTGTAACTCCTAGCATTTCTACCTTAACAGATATCGTGTAATTGCTAAAATGTTTGCTTTTTTTTTAAACAGGGATGATTCGTCAAGAGAACCTTTGAACTTTGATAGAGTTTACAGATTGGATTTTATACTCAGCTTAGATTATGTTTTTATTAAAATTATTTTATAATGGGGGAAAAGGCATTTGGAAAACTTTGTTACTAGCATGTTTTTCTTAGGCTGGGTTCTCTACAGAAGCAAAACCAGTAAAGTGTATAAATATATATAGAGGGAAGTTTACATCAAGTAAAATGGCTCACGCGGTTGTAGAGACTGCAGCGTCCCAAGTCCATGGTCAGGCTGGAGGCTTCTCCTGATTCCTGTAGCCGCAGGGGCTGGCAAACCCAAGATTGGCAGGTCAGAGAGCAGGGCTGTTGTTCACAGGCTGCAAAGTTTGATGAATCCCAAGATTGGCAGGCAAGAACCACCGGTAAGCTGCTAGCTCAAGTCCCAAGAACTGGAGGTCAGACGAACAGGAGCCAACTGCAGGATCCAGAGTGAGCAAAAAGCCATGAGCCTTACCAGAATGTCCACTTATATTCAATGCAGGCCACACACCCAAGGAAACTCTTTTTCAACTGATTGGCTACTCACAGCAGGTCCCATCACAGGGGTGATCACAACATCTTAAGACTGCCAAAGCACTGAGAATCATGGCCCAGCCAAGTTGACACACCATCTTAACCATCACAGTGTCCATCATGTGTACTGACTCCTATGTGGTGTACTGCTGTTGACACTGCTGTGCAGTTTTTGAGTTTCTGAGAAAAACAGCAGCAGGTCTGAAAGGGAGCTGAGGATGGATGGGGGCTGGTAAAGCACCCCTTAGTCACCATGTTTCTCCAACTACCTTGTGTCATTGTGGATTCAAGTGTATTACCTGTTGGTTTTCCCTTGGATCCCTCAGCCATTATAAAAATTATGCCACATGGACTTATAAGCACAGAAAGATACGCTTAGCTAGTACTTAGAACACATTGGTGTTGGTGACTTGAGGGCATTGCTTGCCACCAAGAACAGTGAAACCAGAGTCAGTTTTTTTTTTTTTTTTGGCATATAAAATTTTTTTAATATTTATTTTGTTTTTGTTGTTGAGAATATACACAGCAAAACATACACCAATTCAATAGTTTCTACATGTACCATTTGATTACATTCTTCGAGTCTTGCAATCATTCTCACCCTCTTTTCTTAGTTGTTCCTCCCCCATTAACATAAATTCAATGCCCTCTAAGGTTCCTATCTTTTTTTTTTCTTAAATCATACTTTAGATGAAGGTTTACTGAGCAAACTAGCTTCTCATTAAACAATTAGTACACATGTTGTTCCATGACATTGGTTACCAGTCCCACAACATGTCAACACTCTCCCTTCTCGATCTTAGGTTCCCTGTTACCAGCTTTCCTATCCCTTCCTGCCTTCTAGTCCTTGCACCTGGACTGGTGTGTCCCTTTAGTCTCCTTTTGTTTTATGGGCCTGTCTGATCTTTGGCTGAAGGGTGAACCTCAGGAGTAAATTCATTACTGAGCTGAAAGGGTGTACAAGGTCCATACTCCAGGTTTCTCCAGTCTCTGTCAGGCCAGTAAGTCTGGTCTTTTTTTGCGTTACAATTTTTTTCTACATTTTTGTCCATCTCTGGTCCAGGACCCTCTCTTGTGATCCCTGTCAAAGCAGTAAGTGGTGGTAGCCGGGCATGATCTAGTTGTGCTGGACTGACCAGAGTCAAAATCTTGACACTGCCCTGAGCTATGGGGACTTTCAGTGCCAACTGTGGTTGGTACTTGTTCAAAGGGACTCTTACTTTGATGTCGCATGAAATGGCAAGAAGTCTATTCCTATCTGAAGTGTGACTTTAAACCCCCCTGCCTCTGGCCACACTTCCTCTTGGGGCTGGGAACACTCCTCGCATCAAGACGTTGCTTTAAAAAAACAAAGAAAACTGCCTCTGAAACTCTCAGACAGCTTTGCCTCGAGGGAACTTCTTTCTTCCAGAGGTGTTGCTGCTGTTAAAATGGAATATGAAAAGCTATTTTCTCAGTGTAATGTAACGATACCACAGCTGTATATCTGCTGTGTTCTGGCTGGACTTAACGTATGCTAATTTAAGAAATAAATAATGCAGAATGAGAGACATGTTTTGGTTTGCATTCTCTTTCTGTCCTTGGCCAGGTGGAAACTTAAGAGCGTGATGTGGGATGTGCCAGCATGCAGTCTCCTGAGCTCTTGAGGCTTCCCTCCAGGTGAGCAGCCTTCAGTGAGCGATCGTTTGTTCAAAAGCTCAGAGAGGAGCCGGTCTTTCTAATAGGAACCAGAATTTTCCAAAAAGGCTTCAGATAGAGGTTCTCAGCATAGAATGATAGGGATGAAAAGTTATGGATGCTGGGTATGCTGCTTGACTTTGAAAAGGGGAAAAATGGACATTTATTATTTATTATGGAGGCCCTTCCCTCGGCACTGGTGTTGGGCGCCTCACCCACATATCCAGGGAGCAGTGGACTAAAGATTGTATCTTAACCAGCAGGACTGCTTTAACCACCAGCTCTCTCTCCACCCCCAGCCTTCCAAGTACAGGCCTAGCAGCTAAAAGTCATTGTCCTAGATGATTTTTTTCCCTCTAAAGTGACGTTGTTAAGTGCCATCAAGTCGGTTGCATCTCATAGTGACCCTATGTACAACACTGCCAGGTCCCGTGCAATTCTCACATTGTTGCAACCACTGTCAATCCATCTCATTGAGGGTCTTCCTCTTTTTTGCTGACCTGCTTTACCAAGCATGATGTCATTCTCCAGAGACTGATCCCTCCTGATAACATGGCCAAAGGATGTGAGACAAAGTCTCGCCATCCTTGCTTCTAATGAGCATTCTGGCTGTACTGCTTCCAAGACAGATTTGTTTGTTCTTCTGGCAGTCCAGAATATTCAATATTCTTTGCCAACACCATAATTCCAATGTGTCAATTCTTCAGTTTTCCTTATTCATTCTCTAGCTTTCATATGCATACGAGGTGATTGAAAACCCATGGCTTGGGTCAAGTGCACCTTAGTCCTCAAAATGACATCTTTGCTTTTGAACACTTTAAAGAGATCTTTTGCAGCAGATTTGCCCAATGCAATACGTCATTTGATTTCTTGACTGCTGCTTCCATGGGTATTGATCGTGGATCCAAGTAAAATGAAATCCTTGACAGCTTCAATCTTTGTTTATCATGATGTCGCTTATTGGTCCAGTTATGAGGATTTTTGTTTTCTTTATGCTGAGGTGTAATCCATACTGAAGGCTGTGGTCTGTGATCTTCATCAGTAAGTGCTCCAAGTCCTCTTCACTTTCAGCAAGCAAGGTTGTGTCATCTACATATCGCAGGTTGTTAATGAGTCTTCCTCCAATCCTGATGCCCCATTCTTCTTCATATAGTCCAGCTTCTCGGATTATTTGCTCAGGGTACAGACTGAATAAGTATGGTGAAGGGATACAACTCTGACACACACCTTTCTTGACTTTAAACCATGTACTATCCCTTTGTTCTGTTGGAATGAATGGACTATGTAGTTTCCTCATGAGCATGATTAAGTGTTCTGGAATTCCCATTCTTTGCAGTGTTATCCATAGTTTGTTATGATCCACACTGTCAAATGCCTTTTCGTAGTCAATAAAACACAGGTAAACATCTTTCTGGTAGTCTCTGTTTCAGCCATGATACATCTGCCATCAACAATCGTATACCTTGTTCCACGTCCTGTTCTGAATCCAGCTTGAATTTCTGGCAGTTCTCTGTTGATGTACTGCTGCAATGGCTTTTGAATGATCTTAAGCAAAATTTTACTTGCATGTGATATTAATGATATTCTTTGATAATTTCTGTATTCTGCTGGATCACCTTTCTTTGGAATGGGCACAAATATGGATCTCTTCCTCTTGGTTGGCCAGATAGCTGTCTTCCAAATTTCTTGGCATAGACGAGTGAGCACTCCAGCACTGCATCCATTTGTTGAAACATCTCAATTGGTATTCCATCAATTCCTGGACCCTTGTTTTTCGCCAGTGCCTCCAGTGCAGCTTGGGACTTCTTCCTTCAGTACCATCAGGCCTTGATCATAAGCTATCTCCTTAAATGTTTAAACATTGACCAGTTCTTTTTGGTATCAAAATTGCAACTTGAGGCTTGAATTTTTTCTTCAGTTTGAGAAATGCTAAGCGTGTTCTTTCTTTTTGGTTTTCTATCTCCAAGTCTTTCCACGTGTCATTGTAACACTTTACTTTGTCTTCTCGAGCCACCCTTTGAAGTCTTCTGTTCAGCTCTTTTGCTTCATCATTTCCTCCTTTTGCTTTAGCTACTCTACGTTCAAGAGCAAGTTTCAGAGTCTCTTCTGACGTCCATTTTGGTCTTTTCTTTCTTTCTTTCCTATCTTTTTAATGACCTCTTACTTCATGTATGATATTCTTGATGCCGTTAGTGTTCGTGTTAAGTCGATTCTTGAGATGGTCTCTAAATTCAGGTGGGATATACTCACAGTCGTACTTTGGCTTTTGTGGGCTTGTTCTAATTTTCTTCAACTTTAACTTGAACTTGCATATGACTGATTGATGGTCTGTTTTGCAGTCATCCCCTGGCCTTGTTCTGACTGATGATATTGAGCTTTTCCATGGTCTCTTTCCAGAGATGTAGCAGATTTGATTCCTGTGCATTTCAGCTGGTGAGGTCCACGTGTATAGTCACCATTTATGTTGTTGAAAAAAGGTATTTGCAGTGAAGAAGTCGTTGGCTTTGCAAAATTCTATCATATGATCTCTGGCGTTGTTTCTGTCACAAAGGCCATATTTTCCAACTACCAATCTATCTTTGTTTCCAACTTCCACTTCCATCGACAGTAATTATGAATACATCTTGATTGCATGTTTGATCAATTTCAGACTGCAGAAGCTGGTAAAAATCTTCAATTTCTTCACGTTTGGCCTTAGTGGTTGGTGCATAAATTTGAGTAATTGTCATATTAACTGGTCTTCCTTGTAGGCGTATGGATACTGTCCTATCACTGACAGCATTGTACTTCAGGATAGATCTTAAAATGTTCTTTTTGATGACGAACGTGACACTGTTCCTCTTCAATTTGTCATTTCCAGAATAGTAGACTGTATGATTGTCTGATTCAAAATGGCCAATACCAGTCCATCTGAGCTCATTAATGCCTAGAATATTGATGTTTATGTGTTCCATTTCATTTTTGATGACTTCCAATTTTCCCAGATTCATACTTTGTACATTCCACCTTCTGATTATTAATGGATGTTTGCAGCTGTTTCTTCTCATTTTGAGTTGTGCCACATCAGCAAGTGTAGGTCCCGAAAGCTTCACTCCATCCACGTTATTAAGGAGGCATCTCTTCCCCAGTCATATTTTGAGTGCTTTCCAACATGAGGGGCTCTTCTTTAAGCACTGTATCAGACAATGTTCCACTGGTATTCATCAGGTTTTCACTGGTCAGTTTTTTCAGAAATAGACTGCCAGGTATTTCTGCCTAGTCTATCTTAGTCTGGAAGCTCTGCTGAAACTTGTCCACCAAGGGTGACCCTGCTGCTGTTTGAAGTACCAGTGGCAAAGCTTCTAGTATCGCAGCAACACAGAAGCCACCACAGTACGATAGACAGACTTGTAGTGGAAAGTGACGTTAGTACTATTGAATCTGTGTTCTTTGTGGGGTGTTGGTGATACTGGCACCCATTCACCCTCTAGCTACAGAGCACACCTACTTAGGGGTGAGCAGCGTCCTCTGCAAATAAGTCTATCTGAGGTAGGGGCTCAGATCTCATGTGGGGGTTCCACAGCTAGTCTCTTCTGTGTCTACCCCTACTCCTGGAAACTGAAAGAGTATGAGGAGATTAACTAAACTGAACTCCATGGAACCCCAGTCCTATGAAATGCCTTGTTTGACAAGTTCCATGATTTCCCAGTGCCTCAGAGCTCAAATTTAGGAGTAACTGTGATTGCTTTTCTCAGTAAGTATTGATTGGGTGTCTGTCACATGCCCAGCATGCTTAGTGCCCAAAGGCCTTTACTACATTGAAATTTGATACTGGGGACTGGGGCGAAAATGGTTTTTCTTTCTCACCCTCTGGCCCAGCTCCTACATAAGAGAGACCCATAGAAGAAGTGGGCTCCCTTTTATCCTTCCACTCACTAGCTCAAGGCCACCATTACCCTCAAGGCCTGGAAGCCAGTGTCCCCTGCCTCCTAATGAAGTGCAATTCAGCTGTCTTTGTCCACCTTCCATTTCTCATATGTTTAAAATAAAACATCCTCATTAATTGGAGGAGCTAAAGAGCTTTGTAACACTTGACTGAGCAGGGCAAAGGCCAGGCTGTGGGCCAAGAGAGGGAGCCTGTCCTCAGGGGGCCAAGAGGAGCCCCGTATGACCAGGAGGAGCTGAGAGAGATGTCTGCACTAGAAGGGAGACCATTTGCCTACATGCTTCCTGATCCTGATCCCAAGTTGTAGCTTGCTGATCCTGACCTGAGTCATAACCTGTTATTTCCCTAATAAACTCCATGACTGTGGGGGAAAAAAGAAATATTTTCTGAATTGAATAAAAAGTTTTAAACATTGAAAAAAAAAAAAAAATCTCCCATACAAAGGTCTTCAGACTTGTGTTGGCACTTTGTGGCTGATTTGGCATGTTAGCCTCTTTTCCCACATAGTGGTTACATCACACAGTCTTCAATCATTTTTTTTAAAACCATTCCCCAAACTCAGCACACTGATATGTCCATTGGTGCCTATAGTGCTCCCTTCAACAGTGGACATTTGGTTGGATGTGATTGCTTTGAAAAACCCTCTGGCCATCAGTGTTCCCACCTTGCCTTTAACAGCCTCAGCCAACTAACTGTTGTGTGCTGGCCAGGAAGAAAGGGACCCCAAGTGGTTCTCTAGGGCTCTCAAAACTCCATTGGCCTTGACACCTGGCCGCAGCCTAGTGTTAACTAACCAGTGCTCAGAGGCCTCTACTTGGTGGGGAGGAAACAGGCAGAACTGCTCCTGGGACCTTATGGTAAACTCCTCACCCAGGTGATCCTGGCAGGCTCACAGCCGTTTGGAGCAGCTGATCTAAAACATGACTTCTTCCTGCCTTTGTGGAAACCAGCTGTTTGCGGTTTTTGAGGATTGTCGAGGTCCTATTTCGCCTTCCTCTCCCCTTGTGAGGCCTGGGCTAGCAGCTAGTTTGGTGCTCGGCATGTGGGAGGTGCTCAGAAATGCCCTTTCGTCAGACTTCTTGAGTAATGCGTCCTTTGTTCATGCAGTTCTCAAACGGCCTTTGGAAAACCTGGTTCAGCCTCTGTGGTTAGTGACACTGGGGTAGCTCAGTGGGGTGAGTGACAGGAATTTGATGATCTGTTGTGAGATATACATTCATTCTCACATTTGGTCCCTGTAACCAGCGTGAGTGATGGGCAAGGCAGGAGTTGTAAAATGTTTGATAAGTGGGAAAGCCAAGTCTCAGAAAAGTTGTGATTGGGCCAGTAGATGTCACCTTGCTGGTGAATGGAGGGGCTGGGGTTTCAAAGCTGGTATCTTCTACATCTGCTTCTACTCCCTGTAGTCCCGGAGGGTGTGAGTGGATTAACGAAAGTGTGCTCCATGGAACCCCAGTCCTGTGAAATGCCCTCTTCAGCAAGGTTCCATGATTTCCCAGTGCCTCAGATCCCTAATTTAGGAGTACCCCTGATTGCTTCCTTCAGCAAATATTGATTGGGTGTCTACCACATGCCTGGCATATGGTTCTGAAAATCTACCAATTCTAAGTTATGAAGATATACCAGTGAACAAAGCTGACCAAAGGCCCCTGTCCCCTGGAGTGTATGTTCTAGTGAGGGGAAAAAGACAAAAGCTACAGTGTGTCAGATGGTAACGAGTGTTGCGGAGAAAAGATGGAAGCAGGAAAGGAGGGAGTTGAAGTGCTGGGGAGGGAGGTGTAATTTAAAATAGGGTGGTTAGAAAGTTGATCATGGACTTGCAGGTGGAGAGGGGAGGAAATGAGTCATGCAGGTATGGGAGGAAGAGTACTCTGGTGGGGAGCAGCCAGTGCAAAAGCCCTGAGACAGGAGCTCCTGAAACAAGTTGGTCCATGGTTAGAGTGGCATAAACAACGGGCAGACTGAGGAGCTGAGGTCAGGTGAGCCATGTCATGGAGGATACATTACACTGACAATATTATGTTAACATCAAACACCTAAGAACAGGTTAGGGCTTATTTGAATACAGTGGTGGCCCACATGACCAACAGAGGCTGGTTAATACAGCAAAAATCCAGGGCCCTGCCCAAGCAATGAAGTTCTTGGGAATAACTTGGGCAGGACCCACCTGTGACATTCGGCAGGCAACCAAGAACAAGTAGATGTGGCTACCTGCCCCCAAGACTAAGCAGGAGGCCCAAAATTTGGTTGGTTTATTTGGATTTTGGAGAACACATATTCTACATCTGGGAATACGCTGGCCCCTATCCATAAAACCACTTGGAAGAAAACTGCGTTCGAAGGGGGGCCAGAGCAACAGCAGGCTATGTCTGAATTATAGTAGGTGGTCTTACTCTCCTTGCCTTGAGGCCCTTATGAACCACATTCAGACATGATTTTGGAGGTGTCTGCCACACGTGCTTATGCAGACGAGCTTATGGCAAAACCTGAGAATGCCGCCCCACAGCGACCACTGGCATTCTGTACTAGAAAGTTTCCAGATGCTGCAGCACAATACACACCATTTGAAAGGCAATTACTTGCCTGCTCTTGGGCATTGACTGAGACTGCCTCAATGACAGAAGGACATAAAATCATGAGATCTGAGATACCCATAATGTCTTGGGTAATGTCAGAGAAACACTCTAATAATGAAGGCAGTCCCCAAAAGAGTTCCATAATAAAATGGAAATGGCTCATATGACAGCAATCTACTGGGGGAATGCAGGGAGACACCCACTGTATCCATGAGCAAGTAACCTCTTTTCCCATAGGTCCTTCCCTGGAACCACCCGAGAAGCTGCCAGAGCCTGTTGCTACAAGGACAGTGCCCTATGAACAACTTTCTGCTGATCAGCAGAGGGCTGTACTGCTTGCTGTTTTCCTAGCTGTGACAGAAGAACTGCACAATTGTGAGAGCCCATATGTTTGGATTTTTACTGATTCATGGGCAGTGGCCAGTGGCCTGGCTATATGGTCAGGCAAATGGGTGATGAAAAATGACTATTAAGGACACCCATGTGGGGCATGGACCTGTGGAAAGCACTCTGGGAATTTAGAGAGTGTGTTAGAGTAGGACATGTTGATGCCCTTCAGAGTAAGTCCCTTCTTGGATTGGAAGGCAATTAGAATCAGCAAGTGGACCTGTTGGTATGCTCAGTTCAGGTGACTAACTGGATCCATGAAATGAGTGGACATGGGGGTGCTGCAGCAATGCAAAGATGGACTTAATCTAGACACATTCCTCTTGCACCTTCTGAGGCACAAAATGCCAGTAGGGACTGCTCTGTGTACCAGCAAGAAAGAGAATACAGATGGCTATGGGGCAGATTCCCTGGGGGGAAGGACCTGCACATAGCTGGCAAGTTGTTTATATTGGACCGGTGATGCTGGTGGCACTAGGTGGCTACAAATGGGTCCTCACAGAAATAGACTGGGCTTTGCATATCCCGTGACAGATGCAAATGCCAAAAACACCATTAGGAATTGGAACAAAAGCTACCATACCAATTTGGGCCACTGAGTTATATTTCATCAGACCAAGGAACACATGTTACAGCCCACAGGGTGCAGCAGTGGGCCAAGAAGCATCATATTAAGTGGACATACCGTGCTGCATACCACCCTCAGAGTAATGGTTTGATAGAGAATTGGAATGGGCAGTTGAAACATTTGTTACCTACAAAGCAGGGAGATAAAGGCATGAAGGGCTGGCTCACTAGCTGTCATGAATGTGTGCTCACACTCAGCATAAGGGGGCAAAGGGAGGATCACACTGGACAATTACTGTGCTTTTCTGGGGGATCTGGGGAAGAGGGGATGGGAGAGGATGCTGGTGCCACTGTACAGTTCTTCCTCACATCACCTAAAGTTGCTTTTTTCCTGCCAGATGCTGCGATATCAGGACCAGGGATGCAGCTGAGAGTACCAGAATAAGGATGATCCCTAAGCAAAAGACTAACTATACCCTAAACCTGTGCACCAGAATTCCCAAGGGCCTGATGGGATGGATTATACCTTTCCCCCATCTGGCAAAATTGAGATTGACAGCAAATACTGCCATATTGCCTAGTGGTTGAGATAGCCTGCTAGTGTTGTACGTATGTAACCCTACCCAACATGAATGGCAGGGGACTGAGGGGCAAGCAATTGCTAGACTAGTTTTGCTACCAGCAATCTGGACTAGCACAGCAGCTGAACCTGATGTCCCTTCCCAAGGCGGAAAAGTTTGGATAAAAATAAATGACAAGTGGAAGGAAGGAGATATAATGGCTGAAGGTAAGGGAATGAATAAATGGGTTATGCAGCAGGGGAGCTCTAACATGCTGATACCTCAAGCGAGACTCAGAGCAAGGGAATAATCTCTCAGTTTTAAATTTTATCAGAGGACAGAAAGGTTGAAGATGAGACAAACTTGGGGAAAACCTAACCAGATCAGATGGACGCCTCCAGCAACCGAATGGCTGGTACGTGAGTAACCGCACCCTTAGGACTCTTGCCTTACTGAAGGAGTAATTGTTAATGACTGTTTTGGACTGGTAAAATGATTGAGAGGGGAAAGTTAATCCTTCAAATATGAAAGGGTCAATGGCTAGAAGAGTCAGGGGGTGGCCTGCAGTACAATGAATTACTTAATATGGCCTTCTAGCCATAGTCTTTGTGACTCACACAGTGATTGAGTGGGACTGTGCAAATAAGGTATATGGAACCAGTGATGGTTGGGGTTATGTGTCAACTTGGCTAGGCCATGATTCCCAGTATTGTATGGTTGTCTTCCATTTTGTGATCTGACGTAATTATCCTCCATTTTGTGATGTGTTGTGAATCCTAGCCTCTATGCCTGTGGTTATGTTAATGAGGCAGGATTAGGGATGTATCTTGAGTCATCACCTTACTAGAGGATGTGACTCTAGTCACCATCCTTACCCTTGTCACTACCCTTACTAAAGGGTGTGACTCAAGTCACTGCCTCCTCAAGTAGGAGTTTCCTTGAGGGTGTGGTCTGCATCAAATATATATGAATACTCTGCGGAAATTTTCTTTCTCTCTGGATCTTGCATCAGATTCGTGATCAACTGACCTCTGACTCTTGGAGCTTCAACCAGCAGAATGCCATCTGACCTGCCGATTCTGGGATTCACCAGCTTCCACAGCCTTGTGAGCCAGTAGCCTGTCGTTTGACCTGCTGGTTTGGGTTTGTCAGCCCCTGCAGCCACGTGGGTTGGGAGAACCCTCCAGCCTGACACCTAACCCATGGATTTGGGACTTGCCAGCCTCCACAACCACATAAACCATTTCCTTGAGATAAGGTTCGTGAGTTCTGTGAAACGTTGCAGTAAATTATGGAACCCAAAGACAGGAGGGAAAGTACTGAGGGGAGGAGGAGTAGTTGATGTTAGAGATGATGGAGTGGGACAGCAGTTTGGAAAAGTTAGACGTTTGGGACATCTTTAACCCCTGCCTCATAAGAACCAGCTTTGTGCTGATCCTTATAAAAGAAATCATTCATTTCCCCCATCTTATAGGCAAGGAAACTGAAGCAAAGAGGTATAGCAATGTGCCTTAAGGCACCCAGTCTTTAAGGCAGAGCTGAACAGGATCCCGACCGCTCTGTGTGATCGGGGCCAGGGTTGGTGCTGCTCCCTGCACACAGGTACACCTAACAGGCTGGCCAAGCATCCTAGAAAGAACCATTCTCGCCCTAGGTGCATGTGATTTGTTAAAGAGCATCGACATCACAAATTCCAGCAAGCTTAGAATGAGAGTTGCAGGGTGGTCTGTTTACTCTGTAACCACAGTAACTGAATATTCCTTGCTTTCTGTGGAAGATGGCAGATTCCTTTCTAGCCCTGTCTAGCCGGAGCCCTAGATCCCAGCCTAGTCAAAACCAGCATTTTAGGGAGAAGGACAGTCCCTTACAGCCCAGTCCTAGGTAGCTATGGCCAAGTTCTTTCTGAAAGTGAGGATTCCATAGAGATCGTGCTAAGAGAAATTTCTTAGCCAGCCCAGACTGGGGTCTGCTCAGGGTCGAAGCCCCACGGGGCTGGTTCAAGCGCCATGTGCAGTGCTGCTGGAGGAGAGGAAGCAGAGCTCTACTGGCCATCTCTGAGCAGCAAAGCCCCACCTCCCTGGTCAGCCCAGATGGAGTCTTTTGGCAGAACTCAGGCACAGGTAGGAAGTGCTGCACCTCTCCTGTGCGGAGCACTAGCCCCTCCTGCCCTTTCTTGAGGTGCCTCACAGGACACAGCAGGTGCAGGAGGCCAGCTGGCTGCTTCAGCTCCTGCTGGAGCTGCTCCTTCTCCACCATCAACACCTTCACCTTCGCCTCCAGCTTGCCCAGTTCTGTCATCCGTTTCTGAACAGACATCAGAGAAGCAGAAGATGTCCAAGCTGAGCTCTCAGGCTTGTCCACCTGCACCCTTCCCCCACACCCCAGAGCCTGATAAGCCTTGCTCACAGCCACTGGGCAACATGTTGGCACTGTTAGGTGGGGAAGCCAGGTCCCCTGGCCATGCCACCACCTCTGAGCAAGTTGGCTCTGGGGTCTTGAAGGAGGCTGCCTGATGTGAGGGTCCTACCAGCATCCCAGACCCTGGAGTAGACCCAGGAGCGGATTATCCAATAGGCAAGGTAGGCACGGTGCTTACCTTGCATAGCAGATCATCTGTAGTGAACAATTTCACATTTTTCCACCATATCAAAGATCTTCCTTCTAGGTATAGCTTGCATCTGTCTCTCTCCCAGCCCCAAAGCACCTTACTACAGAATCAAAGCCTCTTTACAAATTTACAATCCCTGACAGGGGCAGATGACTCAGTAAGTGAGGTAAGCACAGGCTTTCTTGGGCCTACTTCCTAACCTGTAGTGAACAGTTTGACAGATGTGGTCAAACTCATGTGAAATTGTTCATAGAGATTAGGAAGTAAGCACAGATAAGCCCATGCTTACTTGCTTATTGGGTAATCTGCCCCTGAATGGACCCATTCTCTGCAGCCTCACCAAGTACCAGGGGCAGGGACAGATTGGCTACCCTGTGGCTAAGTCCTTTCCTCCCCGTCAGCCCCTTGGCCCTGTCTGCTTTGCCACCACTTGATGTTTCCTTCTTGAAAATGCCTTTTCTCGGTACCTGCCACCTCCCTCACATGGCTCCCCTAAGAAGCAGCACCTGGTCCTCCATAGTTTCTTGTAACTTCAAAATAGTCCAACCTCCCCGTTTCCAGCCACTCTAAGGATTGAATGCCTTAACCCCCAAGCCAAGGAGGTGGGGTATTCCAGGCAACATGGAAGGTGGGATGTGGAATTTTGGAAGCGTGCTCAGAAGCCCTCACCCCCAGGCACAGGACAGTGGACTACAAGATGTAGTGGGTTATTCCAATCTGCCCCCTCCCGTGTAGTTGGTGGGTGATGGTGGAGGACCAAGGGAAGCAGCGGCTTGACCGGGACTGCTCAGTGAGCGGCCGAAGGGGCCTGTGGTCAGCATGGCTCACACCTGCCCCCTGTGCTCTGCCCGTTACCTGCCTACATCACTCCCGGATGGCGCTGCGGGAGGGCGGGCCCCGGATGCTCCTGCAGTGCAGCAGCAACACTTCCTTCTGGTGGGTCCGCTAGAGCTGCGCTTGCTCTGAGCCTTGGGAGCGTGTTGGCGTAGGCGGATCACCTTGATAAAGGCAACAGCAGCGCTTGCGGGTTCTGCACTTGACAGTTCGCAGCCCCAAATTCAGCCTACGTTGTGCCACGTTGCTCACTGGCTCCTTAGGGAGGCTGGTGGGGTGGGGGCAGAGTTCCTTCCAGCCTCTTCTCCAGACTCCTGGGCCAGCGTTGCTCAGCTTCAGGCTTGGCAGAGTAGATGGCTCACATCACTTGTTAAGTGATGACAGCTGACAAAACTGAGACCCAGAAACTTGCTGTCCCGCAGGCTTACCTTGAGGGGGACTCGGGCGGCGGAAGTGCTGATCACAGGAATGAAAGTCAGGGCGTAGGCGTCGGGGAAGGCCTGGGGCTTGAAGCCCCGCAGGATGGAGTCCACCAGCAGGCGCACGTGGGCCTCGTCGCGGGGGCTGCAGCGGATGTCCAGCACCAAGCCGCTGTCCTCCATGCCCACGAACAGGTTGCCGCCCTCGCTGTTGAAGGAGGGCACACGCGTAGCGCCGTATGTGGTGCTCGAGCGCTGGGTTCAGGTACTCGCCGCTGCCGCGCTTGAACTGCGCGTTGTGTGTCTCGCTGCCCAGGAAGGCGCCCTGGAAGAGCCGCACTTGGCCCAGGATCTGGCGCACGAAGGCGGTGTCGGAGAGTGCACCGCTGGGCCGGTGGTGGTGGTCCCGCACCCCCTCACCATCCCCACCAGAGGCTAAGGAGGGGCTGGGTGGGGACTCTGCAAGTGAGACCAATGACCTCCCACTGCAGTGCGGGCTGGCACTGGGGCTGGGACCCGGGCTTAGGCTGCAGTCTTCCTCCTGTGGAAGGGGGGATGGAATCAAGAGCGGGTGTGGGGGGCAGGGCAAGAGTCGAAGCAAGAGTGGGTGATGTGAGGTCCAAGCTACTAGAGTGCCCACCTCCTTCCCTTTTGGGACCTGGCCCTCCTGGCCGAGGAGCCCAGTTCTGCCCACCTCCCCCCCACCCTGGATGCCCTTGGAGGGCCCGAGGCATCAGCTGTGTCAAGTGCTCAAACCAACGGCTGCTCCTTCCCCTGCCGGCTGGCCCTCTAGGAGCTGGTGATGGTGAGGCTTCTATTTTTGGCTGGGAGCTGGGACACCTGTGGACCAATCTTTTCTCATTCAGGATGGGGACAGACCTCCTTGGCCCAGGACCGGATCCTTCCAGGAGGTGCCTTATTAGCACTCTGAGGTCCCTGAATTGAGAGGGGCCCCAGAGACCCCACCCCTTCCTAATCTCCTTGAAGCCCTTGCCCATCGCTTTCCTACTGTCGACCAGTCCTCTTGAAAGTCTCCCTTCCTTTGCCCGTCTTGAGTTCCCTTCCTGGGCTCTCATCTGTGTGATTGAGCACTCTGGGCATGAGCATCCTCATTGCCACTTCCCTAGTCTGGGCGTCATCAGTCTGCCCCTGGATGATCGTGTCAGCCCGTCACTGGTCTCCCTGCCTACAGGCTCTTTTGGCCCAACCCGTCGTCCTCCCCACTGACCCCAGATGCCGGTCAGATCAAGTCACTCCCCTGTACAGCCTTCCTTGGCTTCTGGCTGCCTGCAGGCCTCCCTAACTGGCTTACAGGGCTGGGAGCCCAGCTGGGGCTGGCCGTGGAGATGAGGGACACCCCCCCACAAGCCCTGCGGCTCCCCAGAAGGCAACTGCATCATCCTTAGAAACATGGTAAAACTCATACAAACAGGACATCAGGCAGGCAGGTCTGGTTAGTTCTGCAAAAGTTTAAACACCAGGGCATTTTCACCCCGCAAAAGGGAAAACCAAGACCACTTGTCTCACAGCCCTGTACCTTTTGAGTCTTGTGCAATGTGTTAACCATAACATATTTTGAGTATCAGTTAATCTCATGAATTCAAAACAATTGTGTGTCTGTGACCAATTATACTGGATGTTTTGTAGACTTCTGGGTTTTTGCATTCATTCTGCTCTAGCATTGGTACTTCAGTGAGAACACAAGACAGATTTAGACCTAACCTCATTTGGAGTTTCTGGGTGGTGCAAACGGTTAAGGTTGGAGCTTCAAGTCCACCCAGAGGCACCTCAGAAGAACATTCTGGTGATCTACTTCCAAAAAATCAGCCATTGAAAACTCTATGGAGCACAGTTCTACTCTGACACACATGGTGTTGCCATGAGTTGAAAGGGACTCCACAGCATCTGGTTTTCACTTAATTTAGCTCTGACCCATAGAGGGAGTGCTGAGTACTCAAGCGTTCCTTCATCTGACAATTATCTATGTTCTATGCCCTAGGGCTGTCATTACCCATACTTGAAAGGACCAGAAAGGAGACCAGCTGCCTGTTAAGGACCAGCTTCACTGGATGGCTACCCATCATGGGAGAAAGGAATAGTAATTCTTTGCTGGGTGTGGTCCTCAGTTCCCGCAGAGGAAATCAGACTCAAGCTTAACAAACTCACAAGAGACTAGCATATAAAATAATTTTCAGATTTTTTTCTCTCTCTTTCCCTTCTCCTCCCACTGCTTTATTTCCTTCTCACTCCCCTCGCCACTTTCTCCTCCTCCTGCTTTTTTTTTTTTTTCTTTACAATGTCAGACAACTGCTGGGAGGATCTGAATACGCATGTTTTTTTGTGCTTCTAGGACAGTTCCATGGGAATCGAAATTATGGTAATAAGATGCTTTCTAATCATGAAATCCAAGTAAGAGGAGTCAATTAGGAGATCTTATTAGCTAGAAACTTTGAGCTATGATAGTCTGAGGCATCCTTTTCCAATAAATGCATAAACAAAAATATCTGTGTCAACTGGTCAGGGTGCCCTTGTTATCGGGGTACCCTTTTCTCGACTCCGTGCAGTTCAGGCTCAGATGCACCAACTCTTTTACCTCCTTGTTATTAACACATTCTGTTTTCAAATAAGGTATAATAGAGTTGATTAAGGAAGTTATAATCACATTTCAATCTTGCCTTCCAGAAGTACATCTTGGTTGTTTGTATTGGATTGGGCTTTAAAAGAAAAAAGTTATATATATATGAATATATATATATGTATATATACATACATTTGTTTTAATGAAAAAATTGTGATGTGGTTCATCTCAAACCAAAACACACAAATAATTTTCACACAGAAAGTATCAATTGAAAATGAAGACAAATTTATAATAAGCCTTTTAAAGTTAATAATTTACCCATAAAATGTAATGTAATGGAAGTTCATTATACTTATTATTTTCCATTTTTCTTCATTTTTTTTTTAACTTTTGGGAGGCTTATGGTTATCAAACACTGAAATTGTACTTAAAAATGAAGTCATAAAATATAAAAACATCTGTGAGTCAAAATAAAGGCTAAACATGAGACCACTTTGAAACAGTTGGAAAAAGAGCAAAAGCACACAGCAGCCTGAAGACTCAGACAAGACGTCACATTTTCATCTTCTGTCTTGGCTTCGTACGTAAGGTAAAATATCTGGGGCTATAAAGCGCAATTCCAATTTGTTCTATGTGATATTCTCAGTCTAGAAATTTTTGTGTCAAGTAAATCAGTGGGCAGGTCTTCACCTGAAACAGTAATGTCAAAATAGCACTCCCTATAATTATTTCATCAATGTGTTTTTGGGTGAAA
The DNA here is from genome assembly GCA_030035585.1 of Dugong dugon. Taxonomy (NCBI): domain Eukaryota; kingdom Metazoa; phylum Chordata; class Mammalia; order Sirenia; family Dugongidae; genus Dugong; species Dugong dugon. Next base: position 19,074,754 of record CM057481.1, on the reverse strand, counting down.
AGTTATTTTAACTGGGAAAAAAATGTGGAGAGTCAAAAAGTGGTATAACGTTTCAAAAGCTGTTATGCCGTTAACTGTTGTCATATGAGGTTACTCTTCACTTTATAAGCCATCTACTAGTTTGGGTGCTTTTTGCAGATGGATCAGCTCATCCATCGGAGTTCCCTGATATTGGTTGGCCTGGTATGACACAAAAATCACTAAATTTGGAATCCAAGATCTAGGCTTAGATCCTGTTTCTTCTGCTTACTGGCTGTGCAGCCGTGGGAAAATGAAGTACTCTCTCTGATCCTGTCTCCTTATCTGTAATGTGGGAATTGTTTATAAAACTACCCACAGGTTTTCTGTAAGTATAAAATGTGAATGTAGCAAAAAAAAAAAAAGGGAGTCCAGTAACCGACCCGTAAAAAAAACCCCATTGCCATTGAGTCGATTCCGACTCAGTGATAGTATAGGACAGAGTAGAACTGTTTCATAGGGTTTCCCAGGCTGAAATCTTTATGGAAGCTGACTGCCGTATCTTTCTGCTATGGAGTGGCTGATGGGTTTGCACCACTGAAATTTCAGTTAGCAGCGGAGCGGTTAACCACTGCACCAACAGGGCTCCTAACTAATCTATAGTAAACCCAAAACCCACACTCGTTGCTGTCAAGTCAATTCCAACTTATAGTGACCCTATAGGACAGAGTAGAACTGCCCTATAAGGTTTCCAAGGAGCAACTGGTGGATTCGAACTGCTGACCTTTTGGTTAGCAGCTGTAGTGCTTAAGCACTATGCCACCAGCACTCCACTAAAGTGGATCTTCTGATCTACTACTTCTACTACCAAGCCTGCATTTGGTAGGGTTGTTATGAGAATAAAATGAGATGAAATATTGATATGCACAGCACAATTGTAATTTACTAGTAACCACAATTTATCGAAATTGCATAATGTAGAAGTTTCTAACACATGGTAGACATTTGATACATTTGCTAAAACAAAACAAATAGAAAATGATTGGAAAATGGCTAAACTTAAAAAAGACAATCCTCTCCCCTTCCAGGCTCTCATGGATGTGTCCCAGAGCAGAATGATGAAAATAAGCCGGACTCCAAACCAGGGGTGTTCTCAATGATGCCAAGGAAGGTAACACAATCCAGGTTTTGGCAACAGTCTTCTTAACATGCAAATAGCACTAAGTTCTCCGAATAGAAACTTCTAGTCCATAAAGCAGTTGCCTACATTCTCTCATGGTCATTCAGAAGTCACCTTCGTTCCACACAACCAGCACTTTGAGTGTCCATCCCAGAAGGTTGTCTCCATCACTGACTCTGATCTACCTCTTGGGAAAGTGACCTCACTGTTCTCCTCTGTTTGGCTTCCCACCATGTTGCACAGATGGTTCTTCCCTTGTTGCATTATAGCCTGATTTTATAGTCATAGGCTTGGAGGTGAGAAGCCTGGAAGAAGGTTCTGGACTTGCCCTGATCTTGCTTTACCATGTGACCTTAAGCAAGCCATTGGCCTCCCTTGAACTTCTGTATCTTCTTCTGCAAGATGGTAGTAGATAATCTGGCCTACTTCTGACTGTATGGTTGTCATGTTTGAGAACCGAGTCAACTGTTACCTCTTTCCTGAAACCTTTACTGAACCCTCCTACCTCCCCAATCCTAGCTAGCCACTTCACCTGCCACCTGCCTCATAGTGTGTTCATTTCTCTATTAATACATTATGGGCACTGTATGTTTGGTTTCATCTCTCTTCCCTGTCTCCCTTAGTCTCAGTCTCTTTACTGCCTGGAGAGAATGGTGCCCAAGAATGTTTGCTGAATGAATGACTGACTACGAAACACTAAAAAGCACAGTGCTCTAAACCAGGGCAAACTTTTTCTGTAAAAGTCCAGATAGTAAATATTTCAGACTTTGTAGGCCTGTTAGAGCTACTGAGCTCTGTCATTACGGTGCAGAGCAGCCATCAACATACGTAAATGAATGAGGGTGTCTATGTACAATAAAACTTTATTTATGGACTTTGAGATTTGAATTTCATGTAGTATTCACATATCATGAAATATCATTCTTCTTTTGATATTTTTCAACCATTTCAAAATGTAAAAACCATTCTTAGCACACAGGCCATACAAAAACCGATGGCAGGTCAGATTTGGCTCATGGGTCATAGTTTGCCAACTCCTCTTCTAAACTAACATTAGATATTGGTTTAATTACATGTATTGTTGAGACTGCCTAAAGATCTCTTTATGTTCATATTTATAGATGCTGATTCTACCAAGTGTATGTAACCTCATAATTGCCTCTTCCCAGTGGCAGCTGGGAAGCTCCTTTTTTTCACCTGCTGCCTTTTCTTCTTGAGAGTCTGACCAGCTGCCTTCCCCTTCCTCTGTCCCCTCAAAGGCTCTGTGGCCGTCCTACTCCTGGGGCTCCTGGTCTGGCTTTTACCACACAGGTCAACTTCCCAGCAGTGGATCACATGTTAAGTTGTCCCTGCTTCCAAGGCATGAAGGTTACAAGGGTTCTGGCATTCTCTGGACATGAAATTTGGCTTAGAATTGGGGTGAAAGGGAGGTCTAATTTGCCTCTATCCTTTCTTATCCATTATATCATTGTAAATAATGGTTCATAATTGTAATACCTGCCATTAATTGAGCATTCACTGTGTTCAACACTGTGTTAAGGTATTTTTCAAGTCTTATTTATGAAATGATTTTAAAGTTAAATAGGTTTCTCCATTAATAAAATTGGTTTCTCCCTCTTTCAAGACCTGTTTAAGAGCTGGTCTGACAGAGACTGGAGAAACCCCGAGATTATGGCCCAAGACACCCTTTTAACTCAATATTGAAGTCACTCCCGAGGTTCATCCTTCAGCCAAAGATTAGACAGGTCTATAGGGTGAACAATAACACACATAAGGAACGTGCTTCGTAGTTCAATCATGTATAGGAGACTAAACGGGCATACCAGCCCAACAGCAAAGACAGGAAGGTAGGAAGGGACAGGAAAACTGGACAAATGGAAACAGGGAACCGGAGATGGAGAAGGGGAGAGTGTTGACACATAGCAGGATCAGCAACCAATGTCACAAAACAATTTGTGTATTAACTGTTTAATGAGAAACTAATTTGCTCTGTAAACTTTCACCCAAAGCACAATTAAAAAAAAAAAAGAAACAAAGGGGAAAAAAAGATCTATTTAAGAGAGGAAGGTTAGTAGACACAATTTGTGGAAGTATAAACAGAGTTGCTGAGAGGAGAGACATAATAAAACTGTCATTTATTGAAAGTTTAGTGTAGACCAGGCTCCATGCTATGCGTAATCTCATTAAATCTTCAAAAGCAACTCTAAGGAGGTAGATAGTATTATTTCAATTTTATAATGCAAACTGAAGCTTACAAAGATTAACTAGTCTAAAGGCATTTAGCTAGAAACTAGTAGAGTAAGGTTTTGACCCAGGCAGTGAGTCCAGAGCCTCCTCCTAACTTTCAGCAATTGTGCTCCTCAATCCTGAAATCACAAGTGCGTTTCATCATTTCTCCACCATCCTTATAAAGTACTTACTGAGTCCCCTCACCACATTCGTTTAGGTTCTTTTTTGTTTTGCTGTATCTCTCCATGTTCATTTAAAAATCACTATTTCTCCCACCCTCACCAATCCACCTATCTTCCTCATACCTTATTATAACCTTGAACTTGAAGGCTGCAATCATTTCATCGATTCTGTGGCACCAGTTGATACAGATATTGGAGGAGAGAGTACCCTGAGAAGGCTTCAGAAGTTGAGCTGGAGACCTTAATTTTAAGCTCAAGGAGTTTTTTAAAGCTCTCTTTTTCTTTAGAGCCTCAGCCTATTTATTACAAATGCTTATATCCAGTGTTCTCTCACAGGTCCAGGTGAAATGCCACTTCTACAGTAAAGACTGGTAGTAATAGGATTCATATGCATTGTACTAGGAAAGCAACAGTCCAATGAGATCCTGTTATCTGAGTTGCCCCATCTCAGCAATAGGGATTGTAATAGTGCTCATTTAGTCTCGTTTTGTTTTATAGGCCTGTCTAATCTTTGGCTGAAGGGTGAACCTCAGGAGTGACTTCAGTACTGAGTTAAAAGGTGTGCGGGGGCCATACTCTTGGAGTTTCTCCAGTCTCTGTAGACCAGTAAGTCTGGGGTATTTTTGAGAGTTAGAATTTTGTTCTACATTTTTCTCCAGCTCTGTCCAAGACCCTCTGTTGTGATCCCAGTCAGAGCAGTCGGTGGTGGTATAACTCCAGTTTTTTGTTGTGTTTGTTATTTTTACAGTAGACTGGTACTATTGTGTAGACTCAGTCTATGTCTGGAGTGGGTTCTCTGGGGTCTAGAAACTTGGATAAAGTGGAGAATCTAACAGCTACACCTTTGCTCACTGACTATGGAGACCAAAGGGTTTTGGTTAATAGTCATCTAGATAAAATAACTAATAGAAGTGTTTAGTTCATATGCCAAAACTGGCTACTTCGTCTAGTCCTTCAGGAATTAACCATCTCTGTTTAGTTGACACTTGAAAGTCACTTCTTGTATTTATGCAGTTGCCCAGCAAGAGAATCCTGACCATGTAACTTCACTTATCTCAGTGACTTCTCTTAGCATGGTGCTTCTCGTGTTCTAAATGATTTTATTTCATTCTAACTGCCCGGAGACTGCATTGCAGTCTCCAGAGATCTGTTTCTTATTCTTAACCATCCCATTCCAGAAACTCTGATGACTTAGATTTATGGATTGTAAATACTATTTCTAATAAAATGCTAGTGAATTGTTGTGTCCCTTCGATTTTGTAAATAATGGGTGTATTTCCCCAGCAACAGCTAATTACACTAGGAGGGGAAAGTCATTCTATCAGGAACACTTAGCCTTCAACTTATTTCAGTGTCCAAAAACCTCTTAACTCTGATTATTCCTTCAGTTCTGAATTGTCCAAGACCACAGAGATGCTATGTAAATGGCTGAAATGAAAGTAGTGTAATAATAATTCTTAACGAGGCTACAGTCTGGCTCAGCAGAAGCTTGGAAACTCATACACTGAGCAGTATCATCCTTTCTTTATTATTTTGTGACCTTGGGTAATTCATTCCACATCTCTGTTCCTCCCATTTTGTCTGTGTGTGAGTGCTTTACCTCCTGGTGAAGGGAGTCCAGGAACATGACAGGGAGAGGAAGATATAACAATAGTATTGTTGTTGTGTGCCGTGGAGTTGATGTCGACTCCTCCCAACCCTATAGGATACAGCAGAATGCCCCACAAGGTTTTTAAGGCTATAATTTTTAAGGCAGAAGATTGACAGATCTTTTTCCCGTGGAGGTGCTGGTGGGTTGGAACTGCCAGCCTTTAGGTTAGCAGCCAAGAGCTTAACCTCATAACAATAGTAGATACCTGTTACTGAGTACTTTCGCTGGGATAGGCACTGTGTATGCATTTACTCCTCAGGATAACCTGGGAGGTTAGTATTATCCCATTTTATAGATGAGGAAACTGAAACTCAGAGATATCATATCCACACAGTTAGTAAACAGAGGAGGCAGGATTTAGACCCAGATGGAAAGGGACTGGAGCCCTGGTGATGCAGTGATTAAGAGCTAGGCTGCTAACCAAAAAGTCAGAGTTCGAATCCACCAGCTGCCTCTTGGAAACCCTATGGGGCAGTTCTACCTGTCCTACAGGGTCGCTATGAGTCGGAATCGACTCCATGGCAATGAGTCTGGTTTTTTGGATTTGGAGATGGACTAGGAGGGCCAGTGGCACAGTGGTTAAAGCGCCCGGCTACTAACCAAAAGTTCAGCAGTTTGAATTCTCCAGTCCCTCTGCTGGAGAAAAAGATTCACAGCCTTGGAAACACTATGGGGCAGTTCTACTCTGTCCTGCAGGATTGCTGTCAACTCCATAGCAGTGGGTTTCAGTTCTTCTGTTTGGAGATGGATGACGCAATAGCCGCAACAGTGGACTCAAACATACCAACCATGATCATGAAGATGGCACAGGACTGAGCAACGCTTCTTCCTCTTGTACCTAAGATCATTACGAGTTGGAGCTGACCTGATGAGCAGCTAGCAACAACAATTCTCTGACTCCAAAGTGAAATTGTCTTAGATACTTACTTTGCCTTGTTGCTAGTTCAAGTGGCTGAAACAAGATGGTAATATCATCTCATGTTAAAATTAAGGAATTTCAGAACCAGAGAGGGGGAATGACCAGCTCAGACCCACTGTGTGAATTGGTAGTGAAGTCAGGAAGGGATCTAGACTCTGATCCTTTAGAGTTCACAGCAGGGCCTTCTGGAAGCCGGATCAGGGGCTTGGGCCTGACTTTGGGCTGTGGGAAGCGATCTTGATAAAGGCATGTTCTCCATCCTGATGGCAAGAGCTCCCATTAGGCTCTGCGGTCTCCCATCCTTCTCCGTTCTAAATATGTTGAACTGTACTGTCTGGTTCAGGCCTCACCATCTCCTTCCCAGACTCCTGCAGTGGTCTCTTGAGGATCTGCCTGCCTCCAATCTCGGTCGCCTCTGAGCCTCTCTCCTTATACTGAACAGAGTAAATTTCCCCCGAGGGCAATAAAGAGTAATCAAGAGATTGAAGCTAAGGAATTGCATAACTAGATTTACAGTTTAGGAAAATTAAACTCTGAGGAGTTAATGCATAATAACTTCCCCCTCCCTTCTCATCTCTTTTTTTAAAAAAAAAAAACCCATCACCCTCCAGTTGATTCCGACTCATAGCCACCCTATAGGACAGAGTAGAACTGCCCTGTAGGGTTTCCAAGAATCAGCTGGTGGATTTGAACAGCCGACCTCTTGGTTGACAGCCAAACACTGAACCACTGCAGCACCAGAGCTCTTTGGCCACCATTATCTCCCCTCCATTCCATGTCCTCCTGTATTCCCACCAATTCCAGCCCCTGGCAAGCCCTGTATTCATCCTGAAGACCACCTCCCTGCACTCCTGGGAATCTCCCTAATGTGCCTCATTCACAGCCCTCATAACTTATTCTTTACAATGGAACTGTTTCTTTGTCGTCATCTGTCTCCCCTATAGAGTGTGAAGCCCTCAAAGAGAGGGGCTGTGTCGCTCATATTTGTATCTACAGTTCCCAGAACAGAGCCTAACATACAGGGTTAGCTCACAGATGTTAGTAGAATGAATGAATGGACTCAACAGCTCTGTCTCTTTTTTTGTTTTATTGTTGTTTTAAGCCAGTAAGTTTTTGGGTAGTTTAAAGAGTATTATTATTGTGATGAAAATATACACAACAAAACATGCAAATTCAATAATTTCCACCTGTATAATTCACTGACATTGATTACATTCTTCCAGTCGTAAATTATTCCACCTTTTCCAAATTATTCCACAGCCACTAACAAGAATTCTATGCACCCGAAGCAAAAACTTCCCCTTTCCCCCTCCCTCCCTCACATCCCTGGTAACCGCTAGTATTTTTTGGTTTCTATACATTTGCTTATTTCATATAAATGAGATCATACAGTATTTGTCCCTTTGTGACTGACTTATTTCACTCAGCATAATGTTTTCAAGGCTCAGGCATGTTGGGCCATGTATGAGGACTTCATTTCACTTTATGGTTGGGGAGTTTTCCATTGTACATACGAACCACATTTTGCTTGTCCGTTCATCTGCTGATGGACAGTTTTGTTTGTTTCCACATGTTGGCTATTGTGAAGTGCTGCAGTGAATATTGGTGTATGGGTAGCTCTACTTCCTTTTTTCTAGAAAGTGACTGGATGAGGAAAAATTACTGATTGTGGGGAACAAGGAACTGCAGAACTCTTTTTTTTTTTTTAATGATCATTTTGTTTAAACAGTTGTTTTTATTGCACTAACGACTGAATGTTAACCCGGGAGCTGGTTAGTGTTGAGATTAGTCATCTGATGTTGCTATTAATCAAAGTTTTAATTTTTACCATGTACAACAATACCACTGCCAGCATCTGTCAGTTTGTCGAACTGTGATGGCTTGTGTGTTGCTGTGAAGCTTGAAGCTATGCCACTGGTATTTCAAATACCATTAGGGTCACCCGTGGTGGACAGGTTTCAGCTGAGCTTCCAGACTAAGATAGACTAGGAAAAAGGACATGGTGGTCTACTTCTGAAAAAATAGCCAGTGAAAACCTTATGAATAACGGTGGAACATTGTCTGATATAGTGCCAGAAGAGGAACCCCTCAGGTTGGAAGGCACTCAAAATACGGCTTGAGAAGAGCTACCTCCTCAAAGTTGACTTTAATGATGTGGATGGAGTCAAGCTTTCTGGACCTTCATTTGCTGATGTGGCACAACTCAAAATGAGAAGAAACAGCTGCAAACATCCATTAATAATAGGAATGTGGAATGTACAAAGTATGAATCTAGGAAAATTGGAAGTCATCAAAAATTAAATGAACACATAAACATCAATATCCTAGGCATTAGTGAGCTGAAATGGACTACTGTTGGCCATTTTGAGTTGGATAATCATATGGTTTACTATGCTGGGAATGACAAATTGAAGAGGAATGGTGTCTCATTCATCATCAAAAAGAACACTTCAAGATCTATCCTGAAGTACAACACTGTCAGTGATAGGGTAATATCCATACCCCTACAAAGAAGACCAGGTAATACAACTATTATTCAAATTTATGCACCAATCACTAAGGCCAAAGTTGAAGAAATAGAAGATTTTTACCAACTTCCGCAGTCCAAAATCGATCAAACATGCAATCAAGATGCACTGACAGTTACTGGTGATTGGAATGCTAAAGGTGGAAACAAAGGGCTGGTAGTTGCAAAATATGGCCTTGGTGATAGAAATGGTGCTGGAAATTGCATGATAGAATTTTGTAAGACCAACGACTTCTTCATTGCAAATACCTTTTTTCAACAACATAAATGGCAACTATATGTGTGGACCTCACCTGATGGAGTACACAGGAATCCAATCAACTACATCTGTGGGAAGAGACGATGGGAAAGCTCAATATCATCAGTCAGAACAAGGCCAGGGTCCGACTGTGGAACAGACCATCAATTTTTCATATGCAAGTTCAAATTGAAGTTGAAGAAAAATAGAAGAAGTCCATAATAGGAACTGCAGAACTCTTGGACAATCGTTTATCTCCCTAGACGTTAGATTCTTCTGCAAAATGTGGGAGGGAATGATTGAGATGCTTCCTCATTTCTCTGGCATTCTAGAGTTTCTTGGTTCTCTGGGGGCAAAGGCAGAACATGGCAACTTAAGTGTGAGAAATGGAGAGTGCTCAAGGAGGTGGGCTTCCATGGGACCAAGAAGCCCACAAGTCCAGACTACTGACCTCCCGTTATCCTGGGCCCAAGCACAGGCTGAGGAAAGGAGCAGGGGAAAGGAGAGAACATTTACTATGTGACTGGGTTTTGCAAGGAATTCCCAAGGGAAAGACGAAGACATAATTGGCCTGAGTAGGCTTCACATGGCCACTGCCAGTCCCAACTAACCCAACCAGCTCTCTCTCTAAGCAATCGGACTGATGAATTACAGAAGACTCAGCAGCAACTGCTGTCTCCCCAAGAGCCTAGGAGCTTTTTATTAGAAAAGACATGTCTACTTCTTTTGGTCCACAGCCTCCAGCACAGTGTCAGGCAACACACTGCTCAAAAATGATGAACGAATGAATGAGTGAATGAATAGCCTCAGCCATTGTGCACCTTAGTCTTGAGGGCTCGCCTGCACCAAGTAAAGACCTTTGCAGAATTTATTCTATATTTTCATTTATTTCTTATTTCCAGGCCCTTCCCTTCCCCCATTCCACTCACCAGACATTCTACTGAAAAAAGGATTAGTGATCCTCACCCACCCCATCTTCATCCAATCATACAGTCTGGCAAGACTGTTCCTATGTTGGGCCTGGAGAAGGAAGTGACATTTTCTAATAGGATCAAGCTCTCATTTCTAATTTGGTGGGAAAGTAGAGAAGGAAGGGCCAGGCGTGGGAGATGCTGGGCTCATAAAAGCTGGAGACTTGAGACTCTCTAAGGTCACTTTGGCTCTGTAGGATCAACAGGTCAGATCTGGTTCTTCTTATATGGAGGTAAGTGTTTATAGAGGAGGAACTGTAGACTACAGATTGGTAGGTCTCTTGTACTAGAAATGGGGGTTTGACAAATGGGACTAACTAAACTCAGAGTTTTCTGGGGTGGCACCTCTCAGGAGAAAGGATGGGCTAGGACGGCTTGGAAGTACTGGATATAGCACTGGGGTTGGCAAGTTCATTTCACTTTACAGCTACTTAACCCCTGTTATATCTCAAGCTCTGGGCTAGGTGCTGTGAAATGGAGAGGGGGTGCTGGAGAGGCAGTGCTTGACAGGGTGGGAGAACCAGATGCAGGGTAGATTCGGGGGTGGAGGCTGGGGGAACCAGTTACAGGCCTGGGGCATGTTCAAGGTGGAGGCCCCAGGGCATGGGGTGGAGGGTGGGAGGAGGGGTGGGGGGGGGGAAAGGCTAGAGGCCATGGGGACAGGCTGGAGGCTGGAGGCGGGGTGTTCAGGGTGGAGGGCCCTCATTGCCCTGGTTTCCAGTCAGCAGGGCCCTCCCACACAGGACGGTGGGGGTCGCATTCCTTCCAGGTGGCTGGATGGGTGTGGGCGAGGTCCAAGGCGGCTGCAGGCCCTTCTCGGTGGTGAATCCACCAGAGGTGAGGGCCTGATTCCCTGTCAGCCATTCCATCAAGAAGGTGGTTGCAGCTTCTTGATGGAATCAAAGTGATTTCTTCTTTCATCAGGCAACAATGAAGACTGATGTATATGGCTCTCTGTCTTAGATATCGGTCTCCTTTTCAAGATGCCATACATGCTTACACATCTACACAATAGCTGGCAGGTGGACCAGGCCATCCTTTCTGAGGAGGACCGCGTTGTCGTCATGCGGTTTGGCCATGACTGGGATCCTACTTATATGAAAATGGATGACCTTCTATACAGGATAGCTGAAAAGGTAAATTTTCTTAATGTGGGGTTCAATAACCAGTTTAATAATTACATTGTGCTTGAATTCCTTTTGCTTTGCCAACCCTGTTGCAGTGGAGTCGATTCTGACTCATAGCTACCCTATAGGACAGAGTAGAACTGCCCCATAGAGTTTCCAAGGAGCGCCTGGTGGGTTCAAACTGCCAGCCTCTTGGTTAGCAGCCGTAACTCTTGACCACTGTGCCACCAGGGTTTCCTTTGCTTTGACAGTTGGCAGTGAAATTTAAAAGTGAGGTAAAAAACCGCATCCTATACTCTATTCTGTGTAAACACATTCACCAAATAAAGACAAGAAGCAGATCAATGTACAGACCTATTCCTACCTTGTGACTCAAGGATGTACTCCCTGAAATTGTACAGGAACAGTTCAGGTTTTTTCTGGGAGAAATTTCCATAGCCTCCTCAAAAGTTAAAGAGGTTCATGCTCCCCTTCCTGAATAAGTGAGCAATTTCTATCGATAGGGTGTTTTTCAAAATTCACATCTGCATTGCAGTGAAAACACAGATTTGTAGACTCTGACAAGAGCAATTAGAACTTACATTAAATCGCTTAGTTAGAAAGGGTGGTCTTTTTTGGCATCTGTTTGTTTTATTTATAAAACAGAACATTTATGTAGTAAATCTTCTTTTTCTTTTTATTTCTTTTTTTTCCCCTTTACCCACCACGCTCTTTTTAAGTCTCTTGATTTATAGTTTTGGCTGATTCCAATTCAGGTAACATTAGGAGAAAAGTAGAGTTGTGCTTTGTTAAAACTCGTTTTCCTAATTTGTAACATTAGTGCACTGGGCAGTCTGTGGCACTTGTTTGCTGACAATAAAATTGCAGTTGTAAGACCCTATCTAACCAGGGGTTTAATTCTTTTCCTATGATTTCCTGATGGATGGCTTTGATTTTTACAGTTGTAGTAATAGGGCAAAAGAGAAAAATATTAAGGCATTAAAAATATTAATATTCCATAAATATCTTTAGAGGTCATTCATTTGAATGGAGAGCAAAAGTAATGGAAACACTGAAGCAATCTTTTCTCTCTTGGGGATAGGAAGTATGCTGATACAGGCTGGGTTAAAATAACTCCTTTGAGTAAATAGTAACAAGTATATGTGTTATGGAGCCCTGGAGCCGCAGTGGTTAAGAGCTATAGGAAGCTGTGGCTGCCAACCAAAATGGGGGCAGTTGGAATCCACCAACCGCTCCTTGGAAACCCTATGGAGCAATTCTACTGTGTCCTATAGGGTCGCTCTGAGTCGGAATCGACCAGAGGGCAAAGGGTTTGGTTTTGTTTTGGTTGGTTTGTGTAGTAGGAAGGACAAGGTGAGGTAAGGGAGGTTGCTTTATGATCTTTAGGGACTGTTCTTACGTGTTAGTAGTGCTTATTAAAATGCTCCTCAGATTCTGAATCCACAGGTCTAGGATGGGGTCCAAGAAATTGTTTTTTAAAGAAGCTCCCCACAAAATTCTGAGTGGTTTGACCATGGGTGGCACTTTCAGAAACACTGCAGATCTATACAAATGGGTCTTAAAAGGTGTGAAATCTCAGTGATATCATTTACGCTTGGTCATGCATTCTAATAAAATTGGATGTACGGCAAATATATGTTTGGAGCTTTTTGAGACTGATATTAGGGGATCGGTCTGAAGTATTACATTCAGAATCTCACAGAATCAGCTGATCAGTGGCAGTTGAGGCTCAGATGAGGAGTCTCATTAGGAAGAAATAGCAGGCCTATATTTTGGGTTTGCTGTGGATTTGTGTCTGGGTATAAACAGCCTTGTAGTTAGCAGATAGAGACTCAAGTTTGACTCTGCCACTTACTAGCTGTCTAATCTTAAATGAGTTACCTCTGTGACTCACTTTATTCATTATAAAAAGGGGTACTAGTACTTAACTCAAGGGTTGCCATGAAGATTGAATGGGTTAATAAAGTCTTCAAGAACAGTTCCTTGTCACACAGAAAGTAGTCTGTTCAGTCATTGTTAGCCACTATTATCATCATGGAAACCCTGGTGGCATAGTGGTTAAGAGATGAGGCTGCTAACCCAAAGGTCGGCAGTTTATATCCACCAGGCACCCCCTTGGAAACCCCATGGGGCAGTTCTACTCTGTCCTTTAGGGTCGCTGTGAGTTGCAATCGACTCAATGGCAATGGGTTTGGCGTTTTGGTTTTATTATTATCATTGCCAGTACCAGTTGCTGTCAGACTACTGCAATGTATGGTGACTCCATGTGCATCAGAGTAGAACTATGCTCCATAGGGTTTTCAATGGCTGCTTTTTCAGAAGTAGATGGCCAGGTCTTCAGAGGCTTCTCTGGGTGGACTCCAGCCCCCAACCTTTTGTTTAGCAGCCCAGCATTTAATAGTTTGCACCAGTATTATCGTGACCTCTCTCAAATTACAAAATTTGCAAGAGTTGTTGTAAGTAGAGTTAATTAGGGCTAATGTTAGTTTTAGAAAATAAAGGTCGTCCCTGACTTACAATGGTGTTTCCTTCCAATGACTGCGTCATAAGTCATTTCTGTCATAAGTATTAAGGATTTACAAAATTACAAATTTTTAAACCTACGTATGGATTATTATTAGATCAGAATAATATACTTTAGACATTTTCTGCAGGACTTACATAACTTGCTGCTTGAGTAAAGCTTAGCTAGTCTAAACTGTTCAGAGGAAGAAAAGTGAGGAGTGGATGCCGACTGGTCAGCATGTCCTGATGGTGTTCCGTTATTTTCCTGTGTGTCAGCTCTACTGGGAAAAAGGTTGGAGAACTAGTTTGAAAATCGTCCTGTTTGACACAAATTGTTGTTTTTTTTAAGTGTCTGTTGCAGAGTGAAAGCCACATCCATACTTTTTTTATCTCCTTTATTTTTAGGTGAAAAAATTTGCAGTTACTTATGTGGTGGATATTACAGAAGTACCTGACTTCAATAAAATGTGTGAGTTGTACGATCCTTGCACTGACATATTTTTCTTCAGGTGTGTTACATTGTCTTAAAGCTCTTACTTGGACGGAAAATTGTCTGGAATTGAAGATACTCAAGATACCTTTAGATTCTTTTATTTAGAAGCAATCTTATCGCAATATCAACAATCAAAGTGAAACTTTTAGAGTTTTTTCACCAAAGTAACAATTTGTTTTAGCATTTACTCAGTAACAAATTGTCCTTTTGTAGTAACTTTGCTCAGATACCTAGGTGAGGTATAGCTCAATGGAAGATACTCTTACTGCCATTTAAGATACCTTTAAATACAATCTGTTGATGAAAAGATCTGTTTTAAAATGTCTGGCCTATATCATATGATATCAATGACTTTATTTTGTGTCCTTTTTGTGAAACACAAGAGGAAAACCTGTATTTAATTACTGTGCTTGTAAATGCAAGGTTACTTTATCAGGTTAGAAAATCTGTGGTGAAGCTTTAATTTGGAAAGAAATCACAATTGCCTTTGTTTTTACTTGTCAAAATTTCTTATTGTTACTACAAAAGTTGATAAATGTCACTAGGAGCATTAGTCCATCCTCTAAAAGTAGATCTCCCTAGTTGATCAGGAGAGCCTGGGTGGATGTTGTAGGATACGTATTATCTTTCCATTCTGTGTGACAGATTAGCACAAATTTAGCAACTTAAATCAACACCCATATATTATCTCCCAGCTCTGTGGGTCAGAAGTCCTGTGGGCTCAGCTAGGCTCTCTGTTCTGGGTCCCTCATGGCCAAAGCTGGGGTGTCGTCTGGAGGCTCTGGGAAAAGTCCATGTTGGCTAGTCCGATTGTTGCAGAACCAGCCCCTGTGGCTGGGTCTGAGGTCTCCTGGCTGCTGTTAGCTGGGCGGCTCTCTTCTCTGGGTGACCTCCCTCCTCCTTCTTGCATGGCACCTCCTTCAATCCAGCAACAGCCAGTCCAGTCCAGTCCTCTGACTCCCCTTCTGCCGCTAGCCTGAGAAAACTGCTTTTAGGGGGTTCATGGGATTAGGCTGGGCTCACCCAAATAATTCAGGGTACTCTCCCTATTTTAAAGTCACTGATTGGTAATCTTAATTATATCTGTAAAATCCCTTTTGTAGAACTGTGTAACTTAAACACAGAGGTGATGTCTCAAGGACTGGGGCAGGAAATCTTTGGGGGAGGGATGAGCCTTTTAGGATTTTGCCTACCATAGTCTGGAGCCTGGGTGGCACAAGTGGTTAGTGATGGGCTGCCACCTAAAGGTTGGCAGTTCAAACCCACTCATCCACTGCAGCCAAACAAAGACCTGGTTATCTGCTCCCAAAAAGATTACAGCCAAGAAAACCCTATGGAGCGGTTCTGCTCTGTAACACGTGGGGTCACCATAAGTCAATCTATTAGACGCAAAGGTTTGAGTTGGTCCTCTGGCTCCCATATGCAAAGTCCATCCCCTCCCTAAGGTTCCCAAGGGTCTTACCTCATCACAGCATCAGTTAAAAGCCAAGTACGTCTCATGAGTTAAAAGTCCTGAATCTCATCATCTAGAGTGACTGAATTGAGTATGAATGAGGCTTCTTAGGATAAGCCACTAGGTACATTGCCTGGGCTCTACCTGTGGGCCATTGAGACTGAAGAGAGCTTGTAGCAACATGGAAGGGAAAAATAGAACAGCAGGCATTTTTTTCATGGGATTCTCTTTTAAACGATTATTATGAGGATTGATTCCTTCCCTCCTTTTTTTTTTTTTTCTCTGTAAAGGAACAAGCACATAATGATTGATCTGGGGACTGGTAACAACGACAAGATTAACTGGGCCTTGGAGGACAAACAAGAGATGATCAACATCCTAGAGAGATGGTCTACTGAGGGGCGCGCAAGGGCGGGGGGCTGGCCGTGTCTCCAAAGGACTACTCCACCAAGCACACATACTGAGTTCCCCTGGTTGCCTTGTGTCCGCAGCTTTCACTGTTCTCTGTGTATTGAGTGTTGTGGAATTGCTTACAAGTGGAACATCTTCAAGCAGTTAAAGCCTTTGGGAAACTGTTAGAAAAGTATACGGACTCCCAGGAGCGGGAGTGTCTTTTTGTAGTAAGGACTGCATAGCGTTCAATTTTCAGCCTGCCTGTCCATTATCTTTTTATATTGGCAAATATCTGTAAATACCTAACTGAAAAAAAAAAAATACAAGGTTATGAACAATTATAATCATTTGTTTTTAAGAAACTTGATGAATAGATTAGTCATACTGGCAGCCAAAATTAATTTTCATCTTTACCATTGGGCTGAAATTATGAGGCTGGTAGGTTTTACATACTTGACAATGGGAATCCAGAGCCTAGAGTCCAGAAAAAATACACAATTAGGATAACAGTGTCTTTTCATCTTATTCTCTTGATTATTAAAACAATGTAATAAAATATTGATTCTTTGGAGCCTTCCCTTCACATTTGAGAGCCAGCTATCTCTTGTTCCCCCTGAGATTATATCTAACGTATTTAAACACACTGCATTTTCTGTGAAGTCTGTAGAAACCATGACCCATGCTTCAGTCCATATAGCTACGAAGTATCCTTATTAACTTCAAGTACCTCTTGCTAGATCCCCTTTATCCTGGCATATGGGGAATGGTCGGCTGGGATCCCCAACTGCACAGCTCAGCACACACTTATACTGTGTTTAAACACCGGTGGGGGTGGGAGCACAGCCTGGAGCCTCTGGGTTCAGATCCGGGCTCTGCTGCCCAGCTGTTCAGTGGCCTTGGAGAGGGTACTTCCATTCTCTGTGCCCCACCCCAGCTGTGAAAGGGGCATGACAGTGTCTGCCCATAAACAGATGTGTTCCTACATGTAAACCATTAGGACAGGGCCTGGGAGGTGTAGAAGCGGTGCGAAGTGTTTGCTGCATCTGCTAGATCTGGTTGTAGCTAAAGCAAGGGGAGCACTGTCACAATATGAAGCCAACTTTTATACGTGCTTAAAACTGGCTTTAAAATTCAAATGCAAATTTACAATTTCATCTCTCTAGCCTTAATTTACCCCTTTATAAAACTGGGAGTATAATACCATATCATAACGTTATGAGGTGCTAGTGATAAAAATCTACGTGAACTCAAGTACCCGGCATATAATGGACATTCAATATTATACTCCTGCCATTTCTCCATAGAAGATAAATGGCCAATGAGCACATGAAAAGATGCTCAGCATCATTAGTCATTGCTGTTGTTAGGTGCTGTCGAGTCATTTCTGACTCATAGCAACCCTATGTACCACAGAAGAAACACTGCCTGGCCCTTGCTATGCTCACAATCATTGCTATGCTTGAGCCCACTGTTGCAGCCACTGTGTCAATCCATCTCGTTGAGGGTCTTCCCCTTTTTTGCTGACCCTGTGCTTTACCAAGCATAATGTCCTTCTCCAGGGACTGAGCCCTCCTAACAACATGTGCAAAATGTGTAAGACGTAGTCTTGCTATTCTTGTTTCTAAAGAGCATTCTGGTTGTCATTAGGGAGATGTTTATCAAAACCACGAGATACCACCTCACACCCACTAGGTTATCTGTTACCAAGTAAATGGAAAATAACAAGTGTTGTTGAGGATGTGGAGAAATTGGAACCCTCACCCATTGCTGGGAATATGAAATGGTGGAGTTGCTGGAAAAGTGTTGCAGTTCCTCAAAACATTAAACAGAGAACTACCATATGACTCAGCAATCCCAATCCTAGGTATATACCCACGTGAACTGAAAGCAGGAGTGCAAACAAAAATTTGTCCACCAATGTTCAGTGCCTTCCCTATAGCCAACAGGTGGAAACAACCTAAATGTCTATCAACAGATGACGGAGAAGCAAAATATGGTATATTTGTGCAATAGACTATTACTCAGCCGTAAAGAGAAATGAAGTCTTGATACCTGTTACAACACGGATGAACCTTGAAAATACTGTGCTGAGTAACTTCCAAACTTTGAGTAGATCTCTCCCAGCCATTCCAGGATCCCCAGACCTCAGCTCAGGACAACATGGAGCTGGTTGGCTGAGCATGTGAATTAACAAAACACAGAGTAGGTGCAGGAAAAGATGCTCATGGGGTGATGCGAATCAGAACCACCAGGAGATACCACTTCACATCCACTAGGACGGCTATGATACACACACACACACACACACACACACACAAAACAGACAATAACAAGTGTTGTGGAGAACGTGGAGACACGGGAACCCTCATATACCATCGGTGCAGTCGCTTTGGAAAACAGTCTGGAAGTTCTTTAGAAAGTTAAACAGAATTATCATTTGCCCCAGCTGTTCCACTCCTAGGTATATTCCCAAGAGAGCTGAAAACATATGTCCACGTGAAAAACTTGTACACCAATGTTCATAACAGCATTATTCACAATAAACAAAATGTGGAAAGAGTCCACTAATGAGTGGATAAACACAAGGTGGTATGTCCATACAATGGAATATTCAAACCAAAAAAAAAGACCATTGCTGGCCCGTTGATTCCGACTCCTAGTGACCCGATAGGACGGAGTAGAACTGCCCCACTGGGTTTGCAAGGAGTGGTGGATTTGAACTGCTGACCTTTTGATTAGCAGGCAGGCTCTTACAAAAAGCAATGAAGTTCTGATACAGGCTACAACATGGATGGACCTTGAAAACATTATGCCAAGTTAAAGAAGTCAGAATAGGCAAATCTGTAAAGACAAACAGTAAATCAATGGCTGTCTAGGGTTGGGGGGTAAGGGGGAGATAGGGAGTGACTGCTAATGGGTATGGTTTTCTTTCTGGGGCAAAGAAAATTGTTTTAAATTAGATGGTGATGATTTCACAGCTCTGTGAATATACTAAAAACCATTGAATTGCACATTTAAATGGATGAATTTTCTGATATGTTAATTAGGTTTTAATAAAGCTGTTAATAATAATAACAATAAAAGAATGGGGGGTGAGGGTGTAGGTAGGGTTGGGGGTTGAGGGGGCTTCACCTGCACTGAGTCAGGGACCAGTTTCTTGTCCTGCCTGCCCAGGAAATAAACGCCACTGTGGAGGTGAGAGTCACTCAGCATAAACTTGCTGCGTTAAATGTATCAGATCTCAGGAACTAGCTTCAGGGAATAAAACCCATTCCTGCAGCTAATTGAGTTCATTTTTGAAAGGCAACCCTTATTTTCACTGCATAGGACACAAGTTTAACAAAAACTAAAGTAAACTCTGTAAGGTTTGTTAATATTTAGATAGTTGTCTTGTATCTAACTTTAGGTAAAATTTCTGTTTCAAAAGACTTTTCTGGAGTTTCTTCTTCTTACACCAGTGATGATGATTAATAAATAAAAATAATACTACGTAGCACCAGATTTAATCTGTAACTATTTCTCTACTTCTCTAAACCCCACAATTCTATTGATGGAATGGTCTCAGCTCTTACATTTAAAAATTCCAAATCAATCTTATTTACAGTTTCATTAGTAGCTGGAGACCAACTCTAACAATAAAATGGCTCCAGGTTTGCAGGGTGGGGGTGTGGGGTGGAGGTGGGAGTGGGGATGGTGGCAGACCTGTGACCAGGCCCCATCTCTGTTCTTCTCAAACTGCCTCAATGGTAGAAACACTCAGGAGCTTCCAGAGGTGCCTACTTTTCCTTTAATAACAATTGCTGGTGGCAGGAGCTCAGCCAGGAGACAGTCACTCCCATTCCTGAGTTTATAGACAGTGGAGATTGTAATTGGCAGATAAATCTAAAAATCGTCTCTTTTTGGATGATAGAATTACTTGTAGAATAGCTCTGCTTTCCCATTTAGGATGCGTGTTTGGCAGAGGATGAGGGTAGAATACAGCCTTTCCTTACTTTATGCCACCAGGGAGTGTTGAGGCTCTCGCACAGAGGGAGCTGCCCAGGGTGAACCTACTGTTGAAGAATGTCAGAGGGTGCTAAAAAGCTATAGTAATTAGGTGGTGTTTTGCCAATGCAAGGTTAGGTAGGTCAGAGGAAGAAAATAAGACCCCAGAACCATATTTATGGAATCAAAGACACAGACACACAAAACAGAAGCTAATTATGAAAAAAAAAACAAAAACAAAAAAACGTTAATCAAAGCTAATTCCTACGAGGTGGAGGTCAGACATTCCTCCTCTCTCTGGCATCTTTACCAATTCTGACACCAACTGTCCCTCCAATGGCACCCTCTACTTCTCTGCTAGGTTTGATAATTCACTGCAATGGCCACATAGAACTCGCAGACGATGCTCATGATTATGGGGTTTATTAGGGAAGTAACAGGTTACAGTTCAGGTTCAAGAATACTCAGGATACAGTTCCTCTATCAAGACAGCCTCTTCTCAGTCATGCTTGCAGGCATGCCTCTCTTAAGCCATTTGGCCTCTGCCGTGCTTGGGCAAGTGTTACAAAGCTCTTTTAGTTCTGCTGACAAGTGTCCCAAGTCACCTCACTCCACCAGTAAACCTCGGCCCAAAGGCGCTCAGCTCTAGCTCCATGGGTCGGCAAACCTAGCTTCACCAAGTACCTGGAGGCACCCTACTCCACCTGCAAGCCTTCTGCTCCAAGGCTTTCAGCTTTCTTGCTCTGTGGGCCAGGAAGCCCACTGCACCTTCTCCTGCTGGTGTCTCGTACCCGTCTCTTTTGCTGCTGTTTCCCTGCAGCCATTTCTCTGCCACTGCTTCTCACTGTCTTCAATGTTACAGCTCTCTTTCTCTCTCTCTCAGTCTCTTGGTTCCAGGATTGCTTAGAGAGTGAGCTGGTTGGGCTGAGTTGGGACTGGCTGTGTAAAGCCTCCTTTGAGGCCAGCAATGTCTTCATTCTTCCTTGGGAAGTCCTTGCAAAATCCAGTCACATAGTAAATGCTCTCTCCTTTCCCCCGC
Source organism: Dugong dugon (assembly GCA_030035585.1). Taxonomy (NCBI): domain Eukaryota; kingdom Metazoa; phylum Chordata; class Mammalia; order Sirenia; family Dugongidae; genus Dugong; species Dugong dugon. The sequence goes on along the minus strand of CM057481.1, from coordinate 19,053,905 downwards.
TCCTTTCCTCAGCCTGTGCTTGGGTGCAGGATGACGGGAGGTCAGTAGGCTGGACTTGTGGGCTTCTTGATCCCATGGAAGCCCATCTCCTTGAGCACTCTCCATAGCTCATTCTTAAGTTGCCATGTTCTGCCCTTGCCCCAAAAGAACCAAGAAACTCTAGAATGCCAGACAACTGAAGAAGTATCTCATTCATTCCCTCCCACATTTTGCAGAAGAATCTAATGTCTAGGGAGGTAAATGACTGTCCAAGAGTTCTGCAGTTCCTTGTTCCCCACAATCAGTAATTTTTTTCTCATCCAGTCATCTTCTAGACAAAAGGAGGCAAAGCTACCCGTACACCAATGTTCATCACAGCACTTCACAATAGCCAACGTGTGGAAACAACCAAAATGTCCATCAACAGATGAACGGATAAACAAAATGTGGTACATACATGCAATAGAATATTCCTCAATCATAAAGAGAAATGAAGTCCTCATACATGGTACAACATTCCTGAGCCTTGAAAACATTATGCTGAATGAAATAAGTCAGTTGCAAAGGGACAAATAGTATATGATCTCATTTATATGAAATAAGCAAATGTGTAGAAACCAAAAAATATTAGTGGTTACCTGGTATGTGAGGGAGGAAGGGAGAAAGGGGGAGTTTTTGCTTAGGGTGCATTGAGTTTTTGTTAATGGTTGTGGAATAATTTGGAAAAGATGGAATAATTTACAACTAGAAGAATGTAATCAATATCACTGAATTATACATGTAGAAATTATTGAATTGGCATGTTTTGTTGTATATATTTTTATCACAATAATAATAATTTTAAAACTACCCCAAATTTACTAGCTGAAAACAAAAACAAAACAAAGAGACAGAACTGTTGAGTGCATTCATGCATTCCACTAACATGCATGAGCTAACCTGTATGCTTGGCTCTGCTCTGGGAGATGCAGATACAAATATGAGTGACACAGCCCCTCTCTTTGAGGACTTCACACTCTATGGGGGAGACAGATGATGACAAACAAACAATTCCAATGTAATGAATAAGTTACGAGAGCTGTGAATGAGGCAAATTAGGGAGATTCTCAGGAAAGTAGGGAGGTAAGGACAGGTTTATTGAGAAGCTTATCTGGTCTTCAAGATGAATGCAGGGCTTGCCAGAGGCTGGAATTGGTGGGAATACAGGAGGACATGGAATGGAGGGGAGATAATGGTGGCCAAAGAGCTCTGGTGCTGCAGTGGTTCAGTGTTTGGCTGCCATCCAAGAGGTCAGCAGTTCAAATCCACCAGCTGATCCTTGGAAAACCTAGAGGGCAGTTTTACTCTGTTGTATAGGGTCACTGTGAGTTAGAATTGACTGGAGGGCAATGGGATTTTCTTTTTTTTTTTTAAAGAAATGAGCAGGGAGAGGGAAGTTATTATGCATTAACTCCTCAGAGTTTAATTTTCCTAAACTGTAAATCTAGTTATGCAATTCCTTAGCTTCAATCTCTTGATTACTTTTTATTGCCCTTGGGGGAAATTTGCTCTGTTCAGTATAAGGAGAGAGGCTCAGAGGCGACCGAGATTGGAGGCAGGCAGATCCTCAAGAGACCACTGCAGGAGTCTGGGAAGGAGATGGTGAGGCCTGAACCAGACAGTACAGTTCAACATATTTAGAACGGAGAAGGATGGGAGACCGCAGAGCCTAATGGGGGCTCTTGCCATCAGGATGGAGAACATGCCTTTATCAAGATCGCCTCCCACAGCCCAAAGTCAGACCCAATCCCCTGATCCGGCTTCCAGAAGGCCCTGCTGTGAACTCTAAAGGATCAGAGTCTAGATCCCTTCCTGACTTCACTACCAATTCACACAGTGGGTCTGAGCTGGTCATTCCCCCTCTCTGGTTCTGAAATTCCTTAATTTTAACATGAGATGATATTACCATCTTGTTTCAGCCACTTGAACTAGCAACAAGGCAAAGTAAGTATCTAAGACAATTTCACTTTGGAGTCAGATAATTGTTGTTGCTAGCTGCTCATCAGGTCAGCTCCAACTCGTAATGATCTTAGGTACAAGAGGAAGAAGCGTTGCTCAGTCCTGTGCCGTCTTCATGATCATGGTTGGTATGTTTGAGTCCACTGTTGCGGCTATTGCATCATCCATCTCCAAACAAAAAACCCAAACCTACTGCTGTCGAGTCGATAGCAACCCTACAGGACAGAGTAGAAGTGGCCCTTGGTGTTTCCAAGTGTGTAAATCTTTTTCTCCCAGGAAGGGACTCATGGGTTTGGATTGCCAGGCTTTCAGTTAGCAGCCGAGCACTTCAACCACTGTGCCACTGGGGCTCCTAGTTCATCTCCAAATCCAAAAAAACCAGGCCCATTGCTGTGGAGTCAATTCCAACTCATAGCAACCCTATAGGACAGAGTAGAACTGCCCCATAGGGTTCCCAAGGAGTGGCTGGTGGATTCGAACTGCGGACCTTTTGGTTAGCAGCCAAGCTCTTAACCACTGCGTCACCAGGGCTCCAGTCCATCTCCACCTGGGTCTAAATCCTGCCTCCTCTGTTTACTAATTGTGTGGATATGATATCTCTGAGCTTCAATTTCTTCATCTAAAAAAATGGGATAGTACTAACCTCCCAGGGTTTTCATGAGGAGTAAATGCACGTACAGTGCCTGTCCCATGGTAAGTACTCAGTATCTGGTATCTAGTATTGTTATAAGGAACCCTGGTGGTACAATGGTTATGCTCTTGGCTGCTAACCTAAAGGCTAGCAGTTCCTATCCACCAGGAATTCTGCAGTGATCTGCTCCCTTAAAAATTATAGCCTTGGAAAACTTATGGTCATTCTGCTCTATCCTATAGGGTTGGGATGAGTCGGAATCGGCTCGACAGCACACAACAACAACACCACCATTGTTATATCTTCCTCTCCCTGTCATGTTCCTGGACTCCCCTCACTGGGAGGTAAAGCACTCACACATAGATAAAATCGGAGGATCAGAGATATGGAATGATTTACCGAAGATCACAACATAAATTAATAAAGAAAGGATGATACTGCTCAGTCTAAGAGTTTCCAAGCTTCTGCTGAGCCAGACTGTAGCCTCATGAAGAATTCTTATTACACTTCTTCCATTTGAGCCATTTACATAGCCTCTCTGTGGTCTTGGCCGATTCAGAACTGAAGGAATAATCAGAGTTCAGAGGTTATTTTTAAAATGTTTTCTTTTTTTGCATTTGAAAATCACATGCATATAATGCATATAATGATCTAAAACTTGATTTTTTTCCATTTAATTTTATGTCTTAGAGATCTTTCCATGACAGTCCTTTAGCTGTGTATCATAATCTGAACACTTTGATGTTGTTGAAAAGGTAGGATCTTTTTAAATATTCCCCTATTCCAACTCCCAACTGGACATTACTATTTATATTTGGTGAACTGATAGATTTAAAATTGAGTATCTCTGTATTATTTGCAGTTCTCTAATTGTGAGCCGGGTGGAGCAAGTGTTCACATGACTATGGAACAGACCAGTTCTCTTTCTCGTCCATGAGTGGCCCATCCACAGATTTTGCCATCATTCCAAGCCCTGGCTTTTTCACAGTGATTCCCAGAGGGGCTTCATAGATGTTTTGTATCAACACATAGTTATAAATTTGCAAACACCTTCACTCTTGCCTTGTTTATTTTCAATGTTGATTTAACTCCATTTGTCGAATAGACACAGGGACCTACAGGCTGGAGGCAGGAAAAGTAAAGACTCCTGAAGTTTTATAGGAATTCTTAGTCATCTCTGGAGAGAAAGACATGATAAATAGATACAAAGACAGATAGATACATAGATACGTAGATAGATGTGGAGATTCCCAAATATAGTGAGTTGGAAATCACCATTCCCACCTTATAAAGGATAAGAGGGTACAGCAACTTGAAAATCAGTTCTAACATGAAATGTCCTAGTCTATTAGAACCAGAAGAAAGCTAATCAATAAGTTATAGTCCAATGTGGATATATTTGGATATATATGGATATATTTGAAGTAAAATTCAAGCTATGCATCATGGTCTAATAAATTCTAATATGGATGTTTTATTGGTATTAAAGTACTGAAAAGTCAGGTTGTTCATTAGCTTAAATTAGGTAAACCAAAAACAGATATTTTATTTTAATTTTATAATTAGTATAATGGTATAGTTCAGGGAAACTGAAAGAATTAGGAAAGACTAGAATTACTGTCATAAAAGATACCATCAAGACTTTCTTTTCTTTTTCTTTTTTTTTAATCGTTGTGCTTTAAGTGAAAGTTTACAATTCAAGTTAGTCTCTCATATGGAAATTTATACATATGCTGTTATGTGACCCTAGTTGCTCTCCCTATACTGTGACAGCACACTCCTCCTTTCCGCCCTGGATTTTCCATGTCCATTCAACCAGCTCCTGACCCTCTCTGCCTTCTCATCTCACCTCTGGACAGGAGCTGCCCATTTAGTCTCATGTATCTACCTGAGCTAAGAAGCACACTCTTCACGAGTATCATTTTATGTTCCATAGTTCAGCCTAATCTTTGTCTGAAGAGTTGGCTTCAGGAATGGTGTTAATTTTTGGCTAACAGATTCTGCGGGCCATGTCTTCGGGGGTCTGTTCAGTCTCAATCAAACCACTAAGCATAATCTTTTTACTAGAATTTGAGTTCTGCACCCCACTTTTCTCCTGCTCTGTCAGGGACTCTCTGTTGTGTTCCCTGTCAGGGCAGTCATTTATTGTAGCTGGGCACCATCTAGTTCTTCTGGTCTCAGGCTGATGAAGTCTCTGGTTTATGTGGCCCTTTCTGTCTCTTGGGCTATTACTTTCCTTGTGTCTATGGTGTTCTTCATTTTCCTTTACTCCAGGTGGGTTAGGACCAACTGATGCATCTTAGATGGCCATGCACTAGCTTTTAAGACACCAGACGCCACTCACCAAAGTGGGATGCAGAGCATTGTCTTAATAAACTTTGTTATGCCGGTTGACCTAGGTGTCCCCTGAAAGCATGGTCCCCAGACTCCCGCCCCTGCTACTCCGTCCCTTGAAGTGTTTGGTTGTATTCAGGAAACTTCTTAGCTTTGGTTTAGTCCAGTTGTGCTGACTTCCCCTTTGTGTGTGCTGTCCTTCCCTTCACCTAAGATAATTCTTATCTACTATATAGTTAGTGAATAACCCTCACCCTCCATCCTCACCCTCGTAACCATCAAAGAATGTTTTCTTCTGTGTTTAAACCTTTTCTTGAGTTCTTATAATAGTGGTCTTATATGATATTTTTCCTTCTGTGACTGAGTAAATTCACTCAGCATAATGCCCTCCAGATTCCTCCATGTTATGTTGCACAGCTTCATCATTGTTCTTTATCGTTGCATACTTTCCATTGTGTGGATATACCATAATTTATCCATTCATCCACTGATGGGCAACTAGGTTGTTTCTATCTTTTCTTGGGAGTTTTTAAATTATTTTTTCAATCTCTTCTTGTGTTATAGGTTTATTTAGTTGTTCTACCTCTGATTGTGTTAGTTTAGGTAGGTAGTGAGTTTCTAGAAATTTGTCCATTTCCTCTAGGTTTTCAAATTTGTTAGAGTACAGTTTTTCATAGTATTCTGTTATGATTCTTTTAATTTCAGTTGGGTTTGTTGTGATATCACCCATCTCATTTCTTATATGGGTTATTTGCTTCCTCTCCTGTTTTTCTTTTGTCAGTTTGGCCAATGGTTTATCGATTTTGTTGATCTTTTCAAAGAATCAGTTTTTGGTCTTGTTAACTCTTTCTAACTTCTTTGTTAGTTGTTTTCCTATTCTCCATTTCATTTAATTCTGCTCTGATTCTTTTTTTTTTTTCTTGGCTGTTAATCAGCCTGAATTTATTAAATGGTATTTTATATTAATTGGGGTTTATTAAACCTTACAAAGAGGTCTTCCAAAGGAAAAATACAGACCTAAAATTGTGCAAACATTCACCAGGTCACCTTCTTGGGTGCCTTTTTTTTCTTTTTAAAGAATAACCTACCTTGAGAAGAGTCGACGTTGTGAAAATGTCAATTCTACCCAAAGCGATCTACAGATACAATGCAATCCCGGTCCAAATTCCAGCAGCATTTTTTTTTTTTTATTATTATTGTGCTTCAGGTGAAGGCTTACAGAAAAAATATTTTCTCATGAAATAGTAGTACACATATTGTTTTATGACATTGGTTAACAACCCCACAACATATCAACCCTCTAACTTCTCAACCTTTTTTTTTTTTTGGTGAAAATACACATAGCCAAAGATACACCATTTCAAAAATTTCTACATGCACAGTTCAGTGACATTGACTATGCTCTTCCAATTGTGCTGTTATTCTCACTTAAGATGAAGGCTTACAGAACAAAATAGTTTCTCATTTAACAGTTACTACAAATGTTGCCCTATGACAATGGTTAACAATCTCACAACACATCAACAGTATCCTTACCCAACCTTGGGTTCCCTATCACCAGATTCCTTGTCCTCTTCTGCTTTCTGGCCCTTGTCACTGGACTCCTGTACCTCGTTAGTCTCATTTGGTTTTACGGGGCTGTCCACTCCCAGGCTGAACAGTGAACCTCAGAGGTAACTTCACCACCGAGCTAAAAGGGTGTCTGGGGGCCATACTCTCAGGGTTTCTCCAGTCTCCTTTAGACCAGTAAATCTGGTCTTTTTTTTTGTGAGTTAGAATTATGCTCTACATCCTTCTCCAGCTCTGTCCAGAACCCTCTGTTGTGATCCTGGTCACAGAAGTCAGTGGTGGTAGCCGGGCACCATCTAGCTGTACTGGATCTGCTCTAAGTCTTAATTATTTCCTTTCTTCTGGTGCCCAAGGGCTTATTTTACTGTTCTCTTTCTACTTGTCCAAGTTGTAGGGTTAATGTTTTTTTTTTTTGGCCCTTTCTTCTTTTTGGATGTGTGCATTTATTGCTATAAACTGACTTCTGAGCACTGCTTTTGCTGTGTCCCAAAGGTTCTGGTAGGATGTATTTTCATTGTCATTTGATTCTATGAATTTCTTTATTCCATACTTAATTTCTTCTGTAACCCAGTAGTTTTTGAACAAGGTGTTGTTCAGTTTCCATGTGTTTTTTTTTTTTTTTTTTGCTTTTTCTGTTTTTGATTTCTACTTTTATGGCTTTATGGTCAGAACAGATGCTCTGTAATATTTCAGTGCTTTGGATTCTGTTAAGGCTTGCTTTATGGCCTAATATGTGGTCTATTCTGGAGAATGTTCAATGTACATTGGAAAAGAAAATATACTTGGCTGCTGTTGGGTGGAGTGTTCGGTATATGTCCATGAGATCAGGTTAGTTCATTGTAGCATTTAGAGCTTCCATGTCTTTACTGAGCTTCTTTCTGGATATTCTGTCCTTCACCGAAAGTGGTATGTTGAAGTCTCCTACTATTATTGTGGAGCTGTCTATGTCTCTTTTCAGTATTGTTAGAGTTTGTTTTATGTATTTTGGAGCCCTGTCGTTGGGTGTGTAAATATTTATTATGATTATGTCCTCCTGGTGTATTGACCCTTTGATCATTATATAGTGTCCTTCCTTATCCTTTGTAGTGGATTTTGCTTTAAAGTCTGTTTTGTCAGGGATTCATATTGCCACTCCTGCTCTTTTTTGGGTGTTATTTGCTTGATACATATTTTTTCCATCCTTTGAGTTTTAGTTTGTTTGTGTCTTTAAGTCTAAGGTGTGTCTCTTGTAGGCAGCATATAGACAGATCGTGTTTTTTTATGCATTCTGTCACCCTCTGTCTCTTTATTGGTGCATTTAGTCCATTTACATTTAGTGTAATTATTGATAGGTATGAGTTTAGTGCTGTCATTTTGATGTCTTTTTTTGTGTATTGTTGACAGTTTCTGTGTTCCACTTGATTTTCTGTGCTGAGTCATTTTTCTTTATGCATTTTCTTTTCATCTTTTTCATTGTTGATTTTGTATTTGCTGAGTCTTTATATTTTTCTAGTTTTTTATTTTGACTTGTAGGATTGTTAGTTTCCTTTGTGGTTACCTTAATACTTACCCTGTTTTTCTAAGTTTAAACCAGTCTTTTATTCCTTTATATTGCCTTGGCTTCCTCTCCATATGAAAAATCTATGTCTACATTTTTTAGTCCCTATTTTTTGTTTTAATGTTGTCATCTTTTACATATTGACATCTGTTCCCCTATTTTCAGTGTTTTAGCTTTGATTTATTTTTCTGACTTCCCTATCTGGATTGAGAATCTGCTTGCCTTGTCTTGTGTTCTAGTCTTGGGTTGTTATCTGATGTTACTGATTTTCTAACCGGAGGATACCCTTTAGTATTTCTTGTAATTTTGGTTTGGTTTTTGCAAATTTGCTAAGCTTCTGTTTATCTAGAAATACCCTAATTTTGCCATCATATTTGAGACAGTTTTGCTTAATATATAATTCTTGGCTGGCAATTTTTTTCCTTCAAGGCTTTATATATGTCATCCCATTGCCTTCTTGCCTGCATGGTTTCTGCTGAGTAGTCCGAGCTTATTCTTATTGACTCTCCTTTGTAGATAACTTTTCATTTCTCCCTAGTCACTCTTAAAATTCTCCCCTTATCTCTGGTTTTGGCAAGTTTGATTATAATATGTCTTGGTGACTTTCTTTTGGGATCTACCTTATGTGGGGTTTGATGAGCATCTTGGATAGATATCTTCTCATCTTTCATGATAGCAGAGAAGTTTTCTGCCAACAAATCTTCAACAACTCTCTCTGTATTTTTTGTTATCCTCCTTTGTTATGGTACTCCAATCACTCATAGGTTATTTCTCTTGATAGAATCCCACGTAATTCTTAGAGTTTCTTCATTTTTTTAATCCTTTTATCTGATTTTTCCTCAGATAAGTTAGTGTCAAGCGCTTTATCTTCAGTCTCACTAATTCTGACTTCCATTGCTTCAATTCTCCTCCTATGACTTTCTAATGAGTTGTCTAATTCTGAAATTTTATTGTTAATCTTCTGGATTTCTGATTGCTGTCTCTCTATGGATTCTTGCAGCCTATTAAATTTGTCATTATGCTCTTGAATAACCTTCTTAAGTTCCTCTGTTGCTTTGTCTGTGTGTTCCTTGGCTTATTCTGCCTTTTGCATGATCTCTTGAAGAGTTCTTCATATTAATCTTTTGTATTCTGCCTCCAGTAATTCCAAGAAGTTCTCTTCCTCTGGAGGATTTCTTGATTCTCTATTTGGGAGTTGCTGAAGACATCATGGTCTGCCTTTTATGTGATTTGATATTGACTATTGTCTCAGAGCCATCAGTAAGTTATATTTATTTTATGTTTGTTTACAGTGTCCTAGCTTCCTGTTTTGTTTTGTTTTGATATGCCCAAATAGGCTGCTTGTGTGAGCTAGTTTGATCATTGGCGCCTTTGAAGCTCTAATGTCCTGTCACCAGTTTGTTACTAAGTATGTGAGCCCAGGAGTCGTTAACTTTTCTTGTATGGATTCAGCTCAGGTGTCCAGGTAGTCAGTCACCAAGTGTGTGGTGCCGGCTCTCACCTACAGTCCTAGACAGACATGGGTTATTGGTGTAGGCACAGGCATCTGGCTGCAGTAGGGGGTCACAGGCTGAATAAGGCAGAGGGCTGATGGTGTCTGGGAGGAAAGCATGTCCCTGTTCCCTAGAGCACGTAGGTGGGTGGGTTTTGCAGCTGGACTATGAGAACCCAGTGCTGTTGGCTGTAAGGACTGAGGGGCACCACTTATTCTTGGGCCCCTGTCATGGGTGGCTAGGTGGCATAGGTGGAGCCACCAGTCCTCAGGCCCCTGATGTGGGCAGGTGAGGAACCTGTTTAATGGGCAGAGCAGTGTCAAATGTCATAAACCTGCAGCTTCGTAGCTGACACAGTTGAAGTTAGACTTCAGGTACATACCCCATTGTACTGTGGTAATGAGGGTCTATGCTGTTGAAATGGGGCCACACAAGTCTATGGAGGGGTGAAAGGCATTCAAAGGCCGTGGACCCTTTATGCCTGTGCCTAGGCAAAGGAGCTGTGCCTACCCTGACTTCCTGGCTTAGGGGAGCTGGCAGATTATTTTTTCCCCAGTTTGCTAATTTGTTCCCTCTCCAAGGCTGGGAGAATGGCTCAGGGCACGTGACGGGTCCTGCTTCTGGCCCAGGGGACTCAGCAATTGCTGAAGCTGGCCTGGGACCCAGTGCAGAGTGAGGAGGGGGGATGTTTGGGAGAGAGGTTTTTCCCAAATGGGGTGTTTTTTGATCCACACGGCAGGCCAGACGCAAGTACTTATCTTTAGTGGATTGAGCATTGCTTTTCACTGGTTCTGGGTGGTGGGGTAGAATCTCTGCAGTTGGCCCTCTCATGATGTGGAAAACGCCTCCCGAGTGCCACTGCTTACCTTACTGCACACGTGAGCTGATCCAGCCTGAAGGGTGCTGGCCTCCACCAGGTCAGGTCTGGCAACTCCTTGCTGCTTCCAAACCTTCCAGGCTTTCTTTATCTCTCTTTAAACCAGGTTTTTATTCTTTATGCTAGTTTTTTTTCTCTTTAAACCACATTTTCTTCAAAGAATTTTCCTATGAACCCAGTTCACAGAATGAAAAATGTGGTTTTCCCATAGTGGTCATGTTTGTATTTCATGGACCTGCTCACATGCCAAGTTTTCCTTTCCAAATTCTGAGGAAGAGGAATTTCTTTATCACTTAACAGTCAGTACCATGTGGTTTGGACAATGGAGCAGATAACACTGTAGGAAAAAATGGTAATTCTGAGAACTGGTACTGGTGCATCAGGCTGGAGGTGGCAGTATAAGGGAGAGATCTCACCACTGAGCCCCACAGAGGAGCCCCTATAGAAAGTACCAGAATAAGTTGCCAAGTTCTTGAGAGATTGATAACTGTAGGAAGGTGTCAGGTCACAAGGGGAAGGCATTGACTGTAAGAGCTATCTCATATGAGACCCACACCCTTAGACCTCTCTGGAGAAGTCTAATTGACTTGTACTTTCCCCTTTCACTGGAAAGTTACATGCACAAAGATGGAAACCCAGGAGCTGTAGTGGTGCTGAGAGAGTGGCCCTGCTAACCAGATCTGATGTCCCAAGGCAGACACATCAGCATGGAAAGCAGATTCCCTATCCCAGTAATCTGGAACTAAAAGGGTGTCATATAGAGAGTAGAATCTGATGAAGATGAGTCGTAGCTGTTGAAATTTCCTAGAGGCCTGACAAATTCGTCAGAAATGGGGACTGCCCTGGGTCCTGCACTTCCCATTCATAGAGAAAAGAATATGTTGTTGAATGAGTTTAAACAACACTAACAAGCCAAGTGAAGGGAGGAATGCCCTCAGCTGTGTGCATCTGCCCTAGGGAAACAGGCCCAAGAGGAGGCCAGTCGTGAGTGTGCACACCTGCAGCCTGTCTCTAGCAGAGCCCAATGAGCTATGGGTGTAGATCCTTTCAAGTGCTGCAGATTTTGGCCAAGCCTTTAAATTCAGAGCAACCTGGAGAGGAGAAAGGAGACTGGTGTGGGCTAATGCCGTGTAAGATGGAGGTACGATTGCCTGACTTTGTGATGTTGAAAATCTTCTCCTTCCTGGATGGACTGAGCTTGCTACAGGCTTCCCAAGTGAACAAGGTAAAGACTCTCCACCCTCAGCTGCTCTATCTGAATTGACCAGCTCCCTCCCACACCCCGCTGCCTTGTCAGTCCTTGCATAAGACCCCGCTCACCTCTCGGTCAACCATGGGATCTTGCCTCCCCAGCATTACAACTACTCAGCCTTCCCTTGTTCTTTCAGTTTACTTTGTTCTGAATCAGATCCATCCATTCTACTTGGATACACCAGTGCTCCAGGGACTCAGCTTCTCTTGACCAATCTGAGCACCAGTTGCAGACTAGCGGAGTGATACTTTTTGGGGTTAGCATCATTCACCCTAAAGGTCTCATTTTCTGTAAATGAAAATGTCGAACTGATACGAAGGAGTTGCTGTGCTGACTAAATGATCCTAGGGATTCTTATTTCCAGCCCTAGGAAATCATCATTTCTTCCTCTGAATTCTCACAGGAATACCGAGTGCCAGTATTAGCAGAGATAGGTCTCTGCTCTTATGGTTCTTGCCCCCTAGACTGTGAGGGCTTTGAGAAGTGGGATCCTGTTTGATTATACTGTGTGGGCCCAGCACCCAGAAAAAATGGTAGGAGAAGAGGAGCCAATGTGTGGGTACTGATTGACTGCTTATCCCTTTCTCTCCTTTAGCAGTGGAATATGCTTGCACAGAGTAATTACCTGTGGAGGTGAGTAAAGGAAAGGGCAGAGTACGGTGGGAGGAAGGTGTCTCTCAGGGGAGAGGAGGACTATGATTGTGAGCTTGCCGGCACCTAGCCCTGTGTGCAGCTGTGTTGTAGGGCCATGTGTGAAGGTTCCAGTGAGTAAAGGGTTCACGTGGTTTAACAGTGGTCCAAGGAGGTGGGCTGACCAGGGAAGCCTGATGGGATTGTGACTCTGGTTCCAGAATGATGTGTCTAAAGAGATGGACCTTCTGCTCCTCTGATGAACACCTAGATGCAAAGCATTGGAAGCAGTTCTTCCTCAAGCAAGTGAAGCAGGAGTATCGCATGGCATTGGCACAGCCAGAGGACTTTACCCGCAAAGAAGTATATGGGAGCGTCGGTATGGGGACATGGTGTCTTAGAGGAGCTTGATGAATTTGTTTCAGGAATCCACTCTTAGTCTTTCTTTTTTTAAATGCAGTTCTGTGTTCTGATTTAGTGAACACCTGGTTAAAATCTAATGGGACTGGGCTGCTGTATTAACCTTCCTGCTACCTCTCTTGTCTCCTATGTTCTATGCTGAATGGAGAAGCTAGGGTGATCTTTTTATAACCTGAAAGCAAGCCCTGTTACTCCCGTTCTCCAAAGGCTTCCCATCCCTTCTAGGAAAAGAATCCAGCAACAACAGCAACAACAAAAATAATGGGAAAAATTTAAATAACAGATGCTCTAGTTCTCACTTTATTCCTGATACCTATTTAAAATCTCAGAACAATTTTCTGATGAGGAGATTTTATCCTCATTTTATATCTATGGAAACTGAGCGAAAACAAGCTGGCTGATATATCATAAACAGCCAGTCTGCAATGGGAACCCCTGCACAGCTGACTCGGAAGCCCAATTTTTATCTTCTTTCCATGTGACCTCAGACCTTCTTAAGAGGGTACATGAGAACTTAAAGATTTTTCCAGAATTTTTCCTTATTAGGTTTGGGTCATCCCTCACCTGTCTGGTGACCGAGTATTGTCTGTGTTCAGTCCCAGGACCCATTGGACCTGTGGCTTATCTCTCAGGAAGTGGCTTGTCAGTGGATGGACAAAACAAGTCAATTGTTTGTGTTGTGTCAAAGCACACGCTTTATGTCTGGGATGTACAAAAGGTGAGTTTGGCCTTGGAGCAAATGTAATGCATACTTGAGTCCATCCTGTTACGCACATAAATCAGAAATTCTGACAGGAAAATGATACTCAGAGTTGGTGACAGAAACAAGTTTTTTTTTTTTTTTTAAGTAATATACCTTTTAAATTTTTTTTATTTTTCTTTTTTTAATTGTGCTTTAGGTCAAAGTTCATAGCTCAAGTTAATTTCTCATACAAAAATTTATACACACATTGTTATGTGACACTAGTTGCAATCACTGTAATGTGACAGCACACTCCCCCTTTCCACCCCCAGGTTTCCCGTGTCCATCCAACCAGCTCCTGTCCTTTTCTGCCTTCTCATCCTGCCTACAGACAGGTGTTGCCCATTTGGTCCCATGTAATCTGCCAGAACTAAGAAGCACACTCTTCACAAGTATCATTTTATGTCCAGTCTAATCTCTGTCTGAAGAGTGGGCTTTGGGAATGGTGTTAGTTCTGGGTTAACAGAGTGTCTGGTGGCCTAGGCTTCAAAGGTTCATCCAGTCTTAGTCAGACCATTAAGTCTGGTCTTTTTACGTGAATTTGAGTTCTGCACCCTACTTTTCTCCTGCTCCGTCAGGGATGCTCTGTTGTGTTCCCTAACAGGGTGATCATTGGTGGTAGCCAGGCACCAATTAGTTCTTCTGGTCTCAGGCTGATGGAGTCTGTGGTTTCTGTGGCCCTTTTGTCTCTTGGGCTAATATCTTCCTTGTGTCTTTGGTAGTTTTCATTCTCCTTTGGTTCAGGTGGCTTGGGACAAATTGATGCATCTTAGATGGCTGCACACTAGCTTTTAAGACCCCAGATGCCACTCACCAAAATGGGATGCAGAACATTTTCTTAATAAACTTTGTTATGCCAATTGACCTACATGTCCCCTGAAACCATGGTCCTCAGACCTCAGCCCCTGATACTCTGTCCCTCGAAGTGCTTGGTTGTGTTCAGGAAACTTCTTAGCTCTTGGTTTAGTCCAGTTGTGCTGACTTCCCCTGTATTGTGTGTTGTCCTACCTTTCACCTAAGATGATTCTTGTCTACTCTCTAGTTAGTGAATTCCCGTCTCCCTCCCCACCCTCGTAACCATCAAAGAATGTTTTCTTCTGTGTTTAAATCTTTTCTTGAGTTCTTATAACAGCAGTCTCATATAATATTTTTCCTTTTGCAACTGACTAATTTCACTCAGCATAATGCCTTCCAAATTTGTGCATTTTATGAGATGTTTTGCAGATTCATCATTGTTCTTTATGGTTGTGTAGTATTCTATTATGTGTATGTACCATAATTTGTTTATCCATTCGTCTGTTGATGGGCACCTAGGTTGTTTCCATCTTTTTGCTATTATGAACAGTGCTGTAATGAACATGGGTGTGCATATATCTATTCGTGTGACAGCTCCTGTTTCTCTAGGAGATATTCCAAGGAGTGAGATTGCTGGATCATACGGTACTTCTATTTCTAGCTTTTTAAGGAAGCACCAAACTGATTTCCAAAGTGGTTATACCATTTTACATTCCTACCAGCAGTGCTTAAGTGTTCCAGTCTCTCCACAACCTCCCCGACATTTCTTATTCTGTGTTCTTTGAATTAATACTAGCCTTGTTGGGGTGAGATGGTATCTCATTGTACTTTTGATTTGCATTTCTCTGATTGTCAATGATTGTGAGCATTTCCTCATGTATCTGTTAGCCATCTGAAAGTCTTCTTGGGTGAAGTGTCTGTTCATATCCTTTGTCCATTTTTTAACTGGGTTATTTGTCTTTCTGTTGTTGAGGTTTTGCAGTACTTTGTAGATTTTAGAGATAAGACCCTGATTGGATATGCCATAGCCAAAAATTTTTTCCCAGTCTGTAGTTTGTCATTTTACTCTTTTGGTGAAGTCTTTCGGTAAGCATAAGTGTTTGATTTTTAGGAGCTCCCGGTTATCTAGTTTCTCTTCTGGTGTTTGTGCATTGTTACGTGTGGTTTGTGTTCTGTTTACCCCATGTATTAAGCTCCTAGCATTGTCCCTATTTTTTTCTTCCATGATCTTTATCATTTTAGATTTTATCTTTAGGGCTTTAATACATTTTGAGTTAGTTTTGTACATGGTGTGAGGTATGGGTCTTGTTTCATTTTTTTGCAGATGATTATCCAGTTATGCCAGCACAATTTGTTAAAGAGACTATCTTTTCCGCATTTAATGGACATTGGGCCTTTATCAAATATCAGCTGCTCATAGGTGGATGAATCTACATCTGGATTCTCAATTCTGTTCCACTGGTCTATGTATCTGTTGTTGTACCAGTACCAGGCTGTTCTGACTACCGTAGCAGTTGTAAAATCAAGTAGTGTGAGGCCTCCCACTTTGTTCTTCTTCAGTAATGCTTACTTATCCAGGGCCTCTTCCCTTGCCATATGAAGTTGGTGATTTGTTTCTCCATCTCATTAAAAAATGCCTTTGGAATTTGGATTGGGATTGCATTGTATCTGTAGATTGCTTTGGGTAGAATTGACATTTTCACAATGTTGAGTCTTCCTATCCATGAGCAAGGTATATTTTTCCACTTACATAGGTTTCTTTTGGTTTCTTGCAGTAGTGTCTTGTAGTTTTCTTTGTATAGGTCTTTTACATCTCTGGTTAGATTTATTCCTAAGTATTTTATCTTCTTGGGGGCTATTGTACATGGTATTGATTTGGTGAGTTCCTCTTCAAAGTTCTGTTTGTTGGTGTAGAGGAATCCAACTGATTTTTGTATGTTTATCTTGTATCCTGATACTTTGTTGAAATCTTTTATTAGTTCCAGTAGTTTTCTTGTGGATTCTTTGGGGGTTTTCTGTGTATAATATATCATCTGCAAATAGGTATACTGTTACTTCTTCCTTACCATTTTGGATGCCCTTTATTTCTTTTTCTAGCCTTATTGCTGTGGCTAGGACCTCCTGCACAATGTTGAATAACAGTGGTGATAAAGGACATCCTTGTCTGGTTCCCATTCTCAAGGGGAATGCTTTCAGACTCTCTCCATTTAGGATGATGTTGGCTCTTGGTTTTGTATAACTGTTCTTTATGATGTTGAGGAATTTCCCTTCTACTCCTATTTTGCTGAGAGTTTTTATAATGAATGGGTGTTGGACTTTGTCAAATGCCTTTTCTGCATCAATTAATAAGATCATGTGGTTCTTATCTTTTGTTTTATTTATGTGATGGATTACATTGATTGTTTTTCTAATGTTGAACCATCCCTGCATACTTGGTATGAATCCCACTTGGTCATGGTGAATCATTTTTCTGATATGTTGCTGAATTCTATTGTCCAGAATTTTGTTGAGGATTTTTACGTTTATGTTCATGAGGGATATTGGTCTGTAATTTTCTTTTTTGTGGTGTCTTTACCTGGTTTTTGTATCAGAGTTATGCTGGTTTCATAGAATGAGTTTGGGAGTATTCCATCCTTTTCTATGCTGTGAAATACCTTTAGTAGTAGTGGTGTTAACTCTTTCCTGAAAGTTCAGTAGAATTCTCCAGTGAAGCCGTCGGGGCCCAGGCTTTTTTTTTTGTTGTTGTTGGAAGGTTTTTTTATTTATTATTATTACCTCTTCAATCTCTTCTTTTGTTACAGATTTATTTAGTTTTTCTACCTTGGTTTGTGTTATTTTAGGTACATAGTGAGTTTCTAGAAATTTGTCCATTTCCTCTAGGTTTTCAAATTTGTTGGAGTACAGTTTTTCACAGTATTCTGTTATGATTCTTTTAATTTCAGTTAGGTTTGTTGTGATATCACCCATCTCATTTCTTATACGAGTTATTTGCTTCCTCTCTTGTTTTTCTTTTGTCAGTTTGGCCAATGGTTTGCCGATTTTGTTTATCTTTTCAAAGAACCAGCTTTTGGTCTTATTGACTCAATTGTTTTTCTATTCTGTATTTCATTTATCTCTGCTTTAATTTTTATGATTTCCTTTCTTCTGGTGCCCAAGGGCTTCTTTTGCTGCTCTCTTTCTTTTTGTTTGAGTTGTAGGGATAATGTTTTAATTTTGGCCCTTTCTTCTTTTTGGATATGTGCATTTATTGCTACAAATTAACCTCTAAGCACCCTTTTGCTGTGTCCCAAAGGTTCTGGTAGGATGTGTTTTCATTCTCATTTGATTCTATGAATTTCGTTATTCCATCTTTGATTTCTTCTATAACTCAGTAGTTTTTGAGCAAGATGTTGTTCAGTTTCCATGTATTTGATTTTTTTCCTTGCTTTTTCTGTTACTGATTTCTACTTTTATGGCTTTATGGTCAGAAAAGATGCTTTGTAATATTTCAATGTTTTGGATTCTGTTAAGGCTTGCTTTGTGGCCTAATATGTGGTGAATTCTGGAGAATGTTCCATGTGCGTTGGAAAAGAAACAAATTTTTAAATCAGGTCTTCTAGCTTGTAATATGTGACCTTTTCATTTAGATCATAAATACATAGAGACTTAAGATTTTAATATGTGCTTCTCCATGTAAATGTGTACAAAGACTTATTTTCTAATGGTATCTTGTCTATTTCACAAAGTCACTTCAATCTATTGGCATTATGCATCTTTATTACCTCTTCTACTATCTCTTTGTCAACTGTTGCCATTTTACATATGAGAAAGCCATGGTGGTAAGTAACTTACTGAATGTTGCACTGTAAGTAAGAATTAGAACTTATTTGAGCCCTGGTAGTCTTAATTGTTCTTTATGCCCATCATGTAGTGAGTTCCTGCCTCAGAGCATATTGCGTACTTCCTGTTCTCATGTCCACACCAAATAATTGAGCTGTTTAGGAGAATTTTCATATCCTTATCCTCAAAGCAAGAAGCAGGACAGACTTAGAAGAGGCTTCCAAATAAACATGGGCAGAGTGAAAGCACAGTAGGTTTGAAAGTTCCATGAACGCAGATTGTGTTACTGTCATTTTCCAGGGCACTACGATCTGGGTAAGCCCAGACCAGCGGTCTCATATCGAATGTATGACGACCCTCCCTCAGAGGCATCTTGCATTCACTGTGGATTTGGAGAAAACTATCAAGGTGTGGAATTGTCGGGATAGGGATGCTCTGGCTGTTCTCACCATGCCTCAGCGCTGTTTTTCCATGGAAGCCTTTCTCACAAAGGATGGTTCATTCCTGATGGTAAGTGAGCTTCTACATCTGGAGGGAACCTACAAACCAAAATGCCTGCTTCCTTAACAGATGTTGAGGACCTTGGTGAAGTAAATTACTTTGTGTGGTCCTTCTAGCCATGGTCTTTGTGGGCCCCCCCCCCAAAAAAAAAGATTGGGTAGAACTATGCAGATAAGATATTTGTGGCCTTCCAAGGGGATTGGACAGCCTGCTTATAATGCCAATGAACCCTTGCATGGAACACTTGCAGGAGTGGGACCGTGCAAATAAGGTATATGGAGCCCTAATGAGAGGACTGGTCAGTTTTGCCATCCTGTTAAGCTTAAAATGAGCCAATCCCAGAGGCTAGGAAAGGGACCTCACTACCATCAAGAAGAAGAGCCATGAGTAGAGCATGTCTTTTGAACCCTGGGTCCCTGCGCTGACAACCTTCTAAACCCAGGAGACAGAGAGAGGTGTAACACCAGAGAAGGCGCAAGATGGTGAGAAGCAGCAGGAAGCATGGTGAAGTCCAGTGGCAGAAAAACGGCAGCAGCAGAACCAGGAGACCAGCACAAGATGGCGCAGTGCGTTTTCTGGCCCACAGAGCAAGGCAGCTACAGTGGGCGTGCTGACCAACAGAGTGAGAGCACTGAGTTCCTTCGGGTGGGCGGTTGTGGCAGAGTAAGGTGTCTTTGGGCACTTGTTGGTGAAGATAAAAAGTTGTAACACCTGCCTGAGCAGGACAGAGGCCAGGCCAAGGGCTGAGAGAGAGGCTTGCCTGCAGGCACAGCTGAGAAGAAGTTATCTTGATCAAAGAACTATATCCTGAGTTGTTCCTGATCCTGAATTGTAACCTGCTACTTCCCTAATAAACCCCATAACTGTGAGTATGGTTTGTGAGTTCTGTGTGGCCATTGCAATGAATTATTAAACCCAGCAGAGAAGTACAGAGTGCCGTGGGAGGGACGGCTGATGTCAGAATTGGTAAAAAGGTTGGAGGGTGGAGGTATGTCTGACCTCTACCTCATAGGAATCAGCCTTGGGTTGATGATCTGATTCTATTTTCTCCCCCTGGTGAAGTTAGAGGAGGTCTGACACCACAGCACCATTTTTGCAAGGGTCCATTGCTATGGAATCCCAATCTGTCTTCTTGGATTCAGACTTTCCACATACCATGAGAGCCATTCACAATACACCAATGAATGCTGACATACAAACCTCCATACCATCTTGACCTCGGACCTACCTCAATTACACTCCTAGAAATTCTTTTAAAAAAATTAAAATGTCCTGAATTATTTTATATCTGTTTCTTCTTTCAAATGTATATTATTGTACAAGACAAGAACTTAGAGAGTGGCAGTGGAGGGAGAGATTTGGATTTGGGGAAATATTGAAAAAGTAGAATAGTGTCAATATTCTAGTGAACAACTATCCTTGAGAAGAGTGCTTTGGGGTTTAGAAAGCCTTATCCCATGGGATTATCCCAACAACTTTGTGAGTCAGGCTGGTCAGAGATTTAGATCTCCATTATGTGATTGAAGAAACAGTGGCATATCTTGCAGCTGACAGTTCCGCTTCCTGTGTACTTCAGGATTTCACATCTCTTCCAGCTGACGTGGTTGTGATGCTTTGGTTTCAGGTGAGTGATTATGAAGGTGACATCTACACATTTACAGTGCCTGAATTAAGGTATATTTCTAATGTTAATGAATTTAAATATCGTGGTGGATATCTGCTCTGCTCTCCTGATAAAAAATGGATCTCTGTATTTGGGACTAAAGAATATTTTCCTCCAAAGGTAGGTACAGTGCTATGGGCTTTAGCTGTGGGGGTAGGGTATCAAATATTAGGATAGTCAAGTTAGGAAGGATTGCAGAGACCGCAGAGCTCAGTGAGGACTAGAATACTGTTCCCTCCTCTCTATAGACATATTGCAAATGGAATCTCTTCCGATAGCCAGGAAAATGTTCTTTGAAATAATAATATCCAGTTGCAAAGGCAAACATTTACTGATGAAATTTGTTCACAAAGCCTGAGTCAACCAGACAGATGGAAGAGGATGTAAGAGTTATTGATCTTGGGCAATCTTCTTTGCTTTTGCTTTCCTTTACTTTTATTTATATTGACTGGAAAGTACAGAGAGGTCCAGAAGTAAATATGCAACAGCCTCTGAATGTCACTCTGAGGAAGTCTTTGGCCTTTGAGCAGACCATTCTTAAAGTGGCACACGTGGACTGGGCACCAGAGGAAAAAAAGTTAAGAGGGCAGGTAAAAAGCAAAACAGCCCTTGAATAGTTCTCCAAGAAGGGAAAATCTGCTTAGCCTACCTCAACTGATCAGAGGGCCAATGTGGCAAGAAGGTATTATAACTCCTTGGCAAGCAAGAAGAAAAGTTTCAGGGACTACTGTGCTATCTGTGAATAAGAGACAGTATAGGAAGACTCTGGATTCTTTGTATTTTGGTGGGACAAGCAGTGACTGCTCCACCCTCCCTGAGACATGGAATAAAGCTTTGCCTGCAGATGAAGATTTTTAGTCACTCCTGTACTGAGATGCTACAATTTCTGCCTTCACCTGACTACATGTGCAATAATCTCTCCTTAGGTATTTTTCACAGAGTGCGTACTGAACCCGTCAGAAGGTAACACCCCCCTGTCCCTCCCTATTCCCTTTGCCTGGTGCTGGAATGCCTGCTGGGCTTCAAAGAAGACAAACAGGATAATAGTGATATTCCGAAGAGACTTTAATGAAATGATAAGAATTACCACCTTTGACTTTACAGCTGAGATGACTGGTGGCAAAATAGCCATCCAAGGTAAGCTATGCCACTGTAGAAACACGTTTCTCCTCACAACACATGCATTCATTATAAGCTTTAAATTTATATAAATAGGGGTATTGGATTTCTTTAGCAGCGGGCTAATTCATGTGTGTTGGACTCTAACACCCGCAAATCTCCACTCTGACCTGCTCTTTTAGGCAGACGTGTTTAGATTCCCATGATGCTTTAGGTCTTGGATTCCAATGCCCTTTCCCACTACAGGCCTCCCCTTAGTGTCTGAGCTATTATTTAATGTCCATGTCCACCCCTCTCATGGCCTTCTCTTCCTGTGTCATAGTACCCAAACCATGGCCAATGACATGTATTTGTCAGACCACTGGCCCACCCTTCATTTTCATCAGTGGGCTTAAGTTCTATAGAAGTATGGAGTGTATTTTTACATTTAGTGTAAGGATATTGTCCTGTCATATATGTGTGTAATGTATGTGAGTTTGTGTTTCGTGTGAAAAAAGCACACCAGATCGCAAGTTTGCCGTTACCAGTTGTTATGGAGTTTCCCAGTTACATTGGAAGCAATGATGGAAATGTGATTGTTCTTGAGGATGGGCCATACTTGTCCCTCTTTACCATCAATGGCCTTCTGCTGCAACGATTTCAAGACCATCAGAAGTTCATCTGCAATATGTGGGTGGTATGTATGATCCTTCTCCCCTCTCTGCTTATTGCTCTGAGTTTGACTTCTCGGCCACTCACTCCTGGGTGTCCTTTGAAGGATCCTATCCATGTCCTCACCTCATCCGTTGACAATTCTCTGCACGTGTACATGTGGGAGGAGGAAGGCTGCCATCCATACCTCAGGAGCTGCTGTCACCTGGAAAAAGTGGCAGGTGATCAGACACCAAGCTGGTAAGCTCTGTTTTGTGACTTAACCTTTCCGTGAAAACTTTGGATTTCTATCTAAAAGTGAATGAAGGGGTAGAGTTTTTTCAAGATTCTTTGTTGGTTTATATGAGTAAGCTTATGCCTAAAAAGAGAATTGCTAGTTCCTGGAGAATGTCTACCGCTGTTTCAACAGATGTCAAAAACTTTCCAAAATGTCTATTGTTTATACTCCTACAAGAATATGTGGAAGATTTGTGTCTTCATTATCCTCTTTACTTGTAAGGCTTGAACATTTATGACTGCTTTAGTTATATGAGTTGCTTCTTTAGTGAGCTGCCTTTAACTCTATTTTGCTAATTTTTCTTCCGGTTTCTTGCCTTCATCTAAATCATTTTTCTTGAGGTTTTACATACTGTAAAGAGAAATCTTGTCTTTCATATACTTTGGAAATAAATTTTCTTCCTGATTATTGTCCTTATAATGTTTGTAGTTTTTTTTGAAATACGTAAGAAAACTACATATACATCTATCCTTTGAACTGCCAGTGACATCAAATGGAATTTATTCTGAAGGTACACTTCCAATGACAGAAAATACATAGGTTATTCATTGCAGCTTTATTTGTGATTGCCAAATGGTGGAAGCTACCTAATTGTGCCCATCATAATACATTGCATTATTATGGTATATCCACACAATGGAGTATTGTGTAGCTGTTATTAAAAAAAAAAGAAAGACAGAGACATTCCTATGTTCAGATAAGAAGTTATTTCCAGTGCTTTTTGAGGCAAAAATATTTTAAAGATGTATAATTACATATTTTTTTCTTTTATTGTACTTCAGGTGAAGGCTTACAGAACAAATCATTTCTCATGAAACAGTAGTACACATATTGTTTTATGACATTGGTTAACAACCCGACAACATGTCAACCCTCTGACTTCTCAACCTTTTTTTTTGTGAAAATACACATAGCTAAAGATACACCATTTCAAAAATTTCTACATGCACAGTTCAGTGACATTGACTATGTTCTTCCAATTGTGCTGTTATTCTCACTTAAGATGAAGGCTTACAGAACAAAATAGTTTCTCATTTAACAGTTACTACAAATGTTGCCCTATGACAATGGTTAACAATCTCACAACAAGATGCATAATTATATTTAATAGACTTTTCTTCAATATTTTTTTGCTTTCTGTATCCTATCTAATAGATCTCAGCCTACTCTCAATCATAAGTGCTTGCTTCCTTTCAATAATTTTAAATATGCCCCTCCAACCCCGAAAGTATGGCCCCCGGACACACTTTTAACTCAGTACTGAAGTCACTCCTGAGGTTCACCCTTCAGCCAAAGATTAGATAGGCCCATAAAACAAAATGAGACTAAACGGACACACCAGCCCAGGGGCAAGGACAAGAAGACAGGAGGGGACAGAAAAGATGGTAACGGGGAACCCAAGTTCGAGAAGGGGAGAGCGTTGACAAGTTGTAGGGTTGGCAAGCAATGTCACGAAACAATACGTGTATTAATTGTTTAACAAGAAACTAATATGCTCTCTAAACTTTCATCTAAAGTACAATAAAAAAAGAAATCTTACCAAGCAATATGTTAAAAAAAAAAAAAAAAAAAAACACTCCTGCATATCAGGTGTCCCATATCACATTCCAACCGACAAGTTAAGAGTTCCTGTTTCTTCACAGCTTTGTATCTTCTATCCATCTGATTTTTTTTTAGAAAAAAAAATTAGATCTTTCCCAGGTACAATCCAGTTCCCCAACACAGTTTGAGTTTTGACAAAAATATAAAGTCCTGTAACCAGAATCACAATCAAAAATCGAAATTTCCTCATGCCTCATTGCACTCTTCCCCTACTTCCATTCCCAGAACCAAGCAACCACTGATCTACTTGTTTCTGTAAATTAGTTTATATTTTATGTAAGTATAATATATATTTAAAATTTTATGTAATACATTTTAATATAAATGTTATACAGTATCATATGTACCATAATTTTATGCAAATATTATTATACAGTATATGTTTCTTTGTGTCTGGCTTCTTTCATTGAGCATAATATTTGTGTGATTCACCCACGCTGTCGCACGTATCAGTGGTTCACTCCTTCTATTACTGAGTAGTAGTATTCCATTGTGCAGATGGACCTGCATTTATTTATCGTTTTGACAGTTAAGGGACATTTATGTTGTCTCTAGTTTGGGACAATTACAGATCAAACTGCTGTAAACGTTTGCAATCAGATTTTTGTGTGTATTTGCCTAAGAGTGAACTATTGGCTTATTTGTTAACTGTATATTTAACTTTGTAAGAAACTGCAAAATTCTTTCCCAGGGAGTTGTACCAGCTTTCATTCCCACCAACAATGTATGAGAACTCCATTTACTTCACTTGGTATTGCTGTTTTGTGTGTGTGTGTGTGTATGTGTTACATTCTAATAGGTGTGTAGAGATATCATGTTGTGGTCTTAGTGTGCATTTCCCTAACGATGTTGAACAACTTTTCATTTGCTTAAGTGTCATCCAGTTGTCTTCTTTGGTAGAGCACGTGTTCAAATCATTTGCCTGTTTTTAAATTCAGTTGTTTATTTTCTTATCATTGAGTTTTTATACTTCTTTATATATTTGAACTATACCTATTTTATCACATAAGCATTTGCAAGTATTTTCTCCTACTCTGTGACTTGACTTTCCACTCTTATTTTTGATAAAATCTAATTTTTCTTCTAAAAGGATTGGGCTTTGGGTGTTTTATCTAAGAAATCCTTGTCTAACTCAAGGTCACAAAGATTTTCTCCTATGTTTTTCTCTAAAAGTTTTATAGTTTTGAGTTATACACTTAAGGAGCCCTGGTGGCACAGTGGTTAAAGCACTCAGCTGCTAACCAGAAGGTCAGTGGTTTGAACCCACCAGCCACTCAGCAGGAGAAAGGTGTGACAGTCTGCTTCCATAAAGATTTACAGCCTTGGAAACCCTATGGGGCAATACTACCTTGTACTATGGGGTCGCTATGAGTCGGAATTGACTTCACAGCAGTGGGTGAGTGGGTTATACATTTAGGTCTATGTTCCATTTTGAGTTTAATTTTGTATAGGAATAATGCATAGATGAAGATTTATTAATTTTTTGCATATTGATATTCAATTACTTTAGTATCATTTTTTGAGAAAACTATTCTTTCTCCATAAAATTGCCTTTGCACCTTTGTCAAATTATTTAACCCTATATACATATGAATCTATTTCAAGACTGTCTTTTGTACCACTGATGTATATGTCTGACCTTTATCTAAGAACACACTATCATGAAAATGCAACTTTATAGAAACTGTAAATCAGGTGGTGGAAGTTCTTCCATATGTTTTTTCCAAAATTCTTTTGGATATTTTAGTTCTCTTGTTTTCCACATAAATTTTTAGAATTGGCTTGTAAAGTTTTATAAAAAATTTTCTGGGATTTACACTGGAATTCTGTTGGAGTTCTAATAGCTCAATTCGGGGAAATTTTTTTATCATTAATATGTTGTGTCTTCCAACTTAGGAACCTGTAGTTAAGTCTTTTGTTATTTCTTTTGTCAGTGTTTTGTACTTTTTAGGATACAAAGCTTGCACATATTTTGTAAGATTTATGCCTAAGTATTTCTTTTTGGTGCTATTATATACAGTACTGTCTTATTTATTTCAATTTCTAATTGTTTATTGCTCGTGTGTAGAGATATATTTGACTTGTATATCGATCTTGTATTGTACAATCTTGCTAAACTTGCATATTCTAGAAAAATTTTTTATAGATTTGTAGATACTTTGTGATATTTTTTGTACATAAAATACTATCAATGAATAGAGACGGTTTTATTTCCTCCTTTTGAACATGTATGCCTTTTACTTCTTGTTAGGAGCCCTAGTGTGCCGTGGTTAAGTGCTTGGCTGCTGACCACAAGGTTGGCAGTTTGAACCTGCCAGCAGCTCCACAGGAGAAAGATGTGGCAGTCTGCTTCTGTAAAGATTACAGCCTTGGAAGTCCTATGGGGCAGTTCTAGTCTGTCCTACAGGGTTGCTGTGAGTCAGAACTGACTTGACAACAATGGATTTGGTTTTTGGTTTTGGTTTACTCCTTGTTCTTTCCTTACTGAATTGGCTACAACTTCCAGTACAATGTTGAATAGGAGTGGAGTGCAGACGTCCTTGCCTTAGAGAGAAAACATTTCAGTCTTTCGTCATTATATATGACTTTCTTTGTAGGCTTTTATAGAACCCTTAATCAGGTGGAGGAAGTTCCCTTCTATTGTGCAGACAGTCAAGTGTGCAGAGTAAAAATTTTCAAGGCTGTGACCTTTCCGAAGCAGATTGCCAGGCATGCCTTTCTAGGAACCTCTGGCTGGGTTCAAACTGCCAAACTTTTGGCTAGTAGTTGAGCGCTTAACTGTTTGTGCCGCCCAGGGACTCTGAAGATGTGCCCTTCTAATCCCAGTTTGCTGAGGGTTTTTTTTAATCACGAATGGATTTTTAATTTTGCCAAATGCTTTTTTGCATCAATTGCTATGATCATGTGGTTTTTCTTCTTTAGATTAGTAAAATGGATTACACTGAGTAGTTTCTAAGGTATTGAATCAGCCTTGCATTTCTGAAATAACACTCATATGAATGTGTTGTATAATTCTTTTTATATATTGCTACAATCAGTCTGTTAATATTTTGTTGAAGATTTATCCTTAAGGGATATTGTGTCTGTACTTTTCTTCTTTTTTTACTGTCTTTGTTTGATTTTGGTATTAGGATCATGCTGGCCCATTAAAATAAGTTGGAAAGTGTTCCTTTATAGTCTCTTCTCTGGAAAAGATTGTATAGCCTGATGTTATTTCTTTATTAAATGTTTGGTAGAATTCTCCAGTGGGACCATGCAATTCTGGTGATGACCTTTTTGGAAGGTTTTAAAGCACAAATTCTTTCACAGGTATAGCATTATTCATAGGATCTGTTTCATGCTGGGTGAGTTTTGGTAGTTTGTGGTTGTCCAGGAATTGGCCCATTTCATCTAACTTGTTGAATTTATATGAGTAGATTTGTTTATTTCAATTCTTTTAATGTCTGCAGGGTCTCTAGTGATATTACCTCCTTCATTCTTGATGTTGGTAATTGATGTCGTTTATTTTTCTTTACAGTCTTCTAAGGTTTATTGAATCTAATGATCTTTTCAAATAAGCAACTTTTTGGATTTTTTTCTCTTTATCTGCTCTCAATTTCATAGATATATGCTGCTGATGGTTAAGTTTGTGTGTGCGACGGCTCTTACTTCTCTAGGATGTATTCCTAGGAGTGGGATTGCTGGATCGTATGGTATTTCTATTTCTAGCTTTCTAAGGAAGTGCGGTATCATTTTCTAAAATAGTTGTACCATTTTGCATTCCCACCAGCAGTGCATAAGAGTTTCAATCTCCCCACAGCCTCTCCAACGTTTGTTATTTTCAGTTTTTTATATCAGTGCCAGTAACATTGGGGAAAAATGTATCTCATTGTGGTTTTGATTTGCATTTCTCTAATGGCTAGTGATCATGAGCATTTCCTCTTGTGTCTCTTAGCCTCCTGAATATCTTCTTTGGTGAAGTGTCTGTTTATATCCGTTGCCTGTTTTTTAATTGGAATACTTGTCTTTTTGTTGTAGACATGTTGGATTTTCCTATAAATTTTAGAGATTAGACCTTTGTCAGATATGCCATGGCCAAAAATTTTTTCCCAGGCTGTAGGTTGTCTTTTGACTCTTTTGGTGAAATCTTTTGATGAGCATAGGTGTTTAATTTTTAGGAGCTCCCAGTTTTCCAGTTTCTCTTCTGGTGTTTGTGCATCGTTAGTTTTGGTTTGTATACTATTTATGCCACGTATTAGGGCCCCTAGCATTGTTCCTATATTTTCTACCATGATCTTTATTGTTTTTTATTTCAGTTCATTTTTAAGTCCATCTCTTTCCTCTCACATTTTAGTGTAAGCAGCAAGGAGAAACCATGTGACCCCTTTAAGATCTTGCTTAGAAATCTCCTCAGTCAAATACCCAGCTTCATCACTTGGAAGTTCTACCTTCAACCAAACATTGAACATAATTCAGACAAGTTGTTTGCCGCTGCATAAAAAGCATCACCCTTCCTCCATCGTCCAATCACATGTTCATCATTTCCTTTTAACGCCTCACGAGAAGCGCATTTAATGCCCACATTTCCGGCAACATTTTGTTGCTGGTGCCATATGTATTCTCTAGGACTATAGAGACTTTCTCTATGGCTCTCCTCATGTCCTTCTGAGCCCTCACCAGAATTGCCTCTGACGTCCATAATTCTCCCAACAGCCTCTTCAAGGCAATCTAGGCTTTTACTATTAGGCACGTTAAAACTCTTTGAGCCTCTACCCATTATCTAATTCCAAAACCACTTCCACATTTTAGGTATCTGTTAGAGCAGTATCCCACTCCTGGTACCAAATGTCTTAGTCTGGGTTCTCTAGAGGCGCAAAACTAGTGAAGCATATATAAAAATAGAGAGAGATTTATTTCAAGGACATGGCTCACACAGCTGTGGAAGCTGGCAAGTCCTGAATCCATGGGTCAGGTGTCAGTTGGAGGCTTCTCCTGACTGATGTGGTAGCAGGGTCTGGCGGACCCAAAATGTGCAGGTCAGGTGGCAGGCTGCTGGCCCACGGGATTGTGGGAGCTGGTGAATCCGAATCTGCAGGTCAGGTGGCAGGCTGCTGGCTCAAATCCCAAGAACTGGAGGTCAGAGGATGACGAGGCGAATGCAGGATCGAGAGAGCAAGCTTTGCTAGAACATTCATGTATTCTGGATGCAGGCCACACACCCCAAAGGAAACACCCTTTTCAACTAATTGGCTGCTCACATCAGATCACAAAATGAAGGATGATTACATGTATCTGCCAAACCACTGAGAAACATTGTCTAGCCAATTTGACACATAACCTTAACCATCATCACAGGTAGTGATACCTCAGAGCTGATTGGGATTGCCACTCTTAAGAATAATCATCAAGGTAGCTTTGCCAAATTCATGCAATTATTCAAAGCAAATGTCACAGTAAACTTTACGATCAAAGGGCCAATTTGTTTGGGAAGAATGTTCATGTATTTGTCAGATTCTCATTTAGAATCATCAGTGCTAGGTGTACCTACTTTCCTTTTTGTCCACTCATGATCTTTTTTTTTCTTTTGACAGCTATGTCTACAGAGCAATATGTGATAACATGAGCATAGCATGTATGGTGGCAAGAAGTGAAGTAAGTGCAGTGGCAAGAAGTGATCAATTCTACCATTTGGTGATATATTCTTTGAAAGTGTAATATGGCAACTAATAGAATTAACTTTATATCATCTTTCTCAATGTAATAAAAAGAATTCTATTTGCAAGCCCAGAATGATTATTTTTGCTGTCTTAAGAAAGGAGTAGTGATTTAATTATCTACAGTAAATCATACCCTGTGGCAGTTACTATGGATCAGGCCCTGTGCAGATAGAGTAGGGAGCAACATATCCTTTGTCCCTGGCATCAAGGAGAGTATAGAATACTAAGATAGTAAAATATGACAAATATACAGTTCCAAACAATGCAAGGACAGCCTACTATGGTGGAAGCAGGAGTTTAGGTTGAGGCTGGTTTGAAAGTGAAGGCACCTGTATCAGTCAGTATTCTAGCCTGTAAGGAACCAAAAATAAAGGGTATAAAATTTAAGCAAAAAATGCCATTTATTGGCAAGACTTAAAAGCTTACTATTTAAAGTTAACTCGAAGAAGAGACTCAGAAAATAGATTGAAATAAAAATTCTCAAGAGGAGTAGGAAAACAGAAAATATATCAAAAGCTAAACCACAAGAATGATCAGTGTAATAGATCTGATAAAGAACTGGCCCCCTATTCTTGTATCACTAGCTAAGGATCCAAAGTTCTGGCAGAGAGTAACAATCAAGCAGAAGACATGGGTCTAACCACCTGGCTTTGGAGGCTTTGAGGAAAGGTGATCTGAGTGGGGAGTTTGTACTCTCATGGGAATGTAATCTCAATATGAGGTTGCTCTAAAGGGCAGTGTGGGTTTCTCATCTGTAAAGTGCCCATCATCTTCGCTCTGTAGAAATAAACTTGAAATTTTTACTAGGAGGATGAAGGAAAGGAATCACCATGAAAGGTCTGTGAGAAGGACAAGGGTGGGTGGTAGAGAGATCATGTTAGGCCATTATGAACAGCATCTGGGAAAGATCTGAGACAGCCTCGTGTTTGTTTTATGTCTGGAAAGAAAGTCTGTGTGGCTGAAATCAGTGACGGGGAGCATTTACTGAGACAAAGGTGGAAGCTCAGAAAGTGTCAAATCATGTGGACGTTTGTAGGATATAATCCAAATACATGCAAAGTGCACCGGTAAGAATTTGAGGTTTTTTTTTTTAGCAAAGGAGCAACAAACAAATAAAACCAGACCTATGTTTTCAAAGATCGTTTGCATTGTCATTTAGAAAATTGATTTAAAAGTAGTCATAGTGAGTAAGGATAACCAGCTAAGTCATTTTCTTGATTATGTGACAGTGGAGAAGATGGACAGAGGAAGAAGTATGTAGAATCATGCACAAAGAATGTCATTCATCAGAGGAAACCAGCAATAAATAGGATCCCACATGGGTTTGTACTTTCCAAATAACTTAGGTTAAAGGGAGAGAAATGGAATTGTTGTTGGGATTTCTTTTTCCGGAAATAATAGTGGCCCAGATATGCAGAGAAAACCTTCTACACACAGCACGTAAATGTTCAACATAGCAAACATAAAACCAAACTTCTTAAAATCTTTGTTTAAGGTGGCTGGAATAGAAGAGAAACCCCGTAAGTTGGGGAATAAAAAACTTAAAATTCACAAGAATCAGCAAATGCTGTGTTAATGTTTTGCATTGTAGAATTTTAAAGGACTACATTATGGAATACTGGGCCCTTTGCCAAATTGTATGGCAGATCAGAGTCTGCAAGATCCAAGCCTCTCAGATAAGTAATAAGTAATAGCCTCTCAGTAAAGTGAATAGGAGTCCTGGTGGTGCAGCGGTTAAAGTGCTTATCTGCTAACCAAAAGGTCAGCGGTTTGAACCCACCAGCCAGTCTGTAGGAGAAAGATGTGGCAGTCTGCTTTTGTAAAGATTTACAGCCTTGGAAACCCTATGGGGCAGTTCTACACTGTCCTACAGGGTGGCTATGAGTTGGAATCGACTGGACAGCAATGGGTAGGTAAAGTGTGGGAAAATACACCCACTGGAGAAAGATGATGGGAATGGCTGCCTCTCTCAGCCTTGGGTGTAGGTGGAGAAACAATTCTCTCCAGAGAGCTCCTAATAGTAACAGTACTCTCGCTTAGAGTTGGGGTTTACACCAGTCAAGGCCCAAAGGCAATACAGATGTCACACTCAAAGTAATTTGCAGAAAGTTTAATAAAGTAACTGTTACAATTTGGGGTGGGATTTAGAAAAACAATAGTAGATGGATTTGGAGTGAAAAGAATTGGAAAGCCACAGAAATAATAAACCTAGTGTTATTTTAGCACTTCCTTTTTGTGGCCACCCTGCAGTCCTGCGGGTTATGACACTCCGCTTCTGACTAGTACTACGAATCCAGGCCTGATCTTGTTTCTTCCTCGGTCACATGGTTGTAGGGAACTCCCCCTGAGGACACAGGTGTGGGGTGAAGGAGAAGTGCAATACAGCACAACAGATTCCCCAGATGTCACAGCCACCTGCTTGCAGAATTTATTTGGGCCTTTGGTGTCTGATCAAGTCCATCTTTATTCAAACGCTCAGGAAAATAAACATTTTAAAATGTACGTGTCGTGTGCCAGCCCGCCACTCACCGCCTCTCTTCAGTATTCTACTAGTCTTACGCTGTCCAACAGTCTAACTTTTAACCATATGTGGTATTGAGTTCTTGGAATATGGCTAGAGTGAACGGACTATGTTTTTGCTTTTCTTTTAATTAATTTACATTTAATGTTAAATAGCCACATGTGGCTACCGGCACCTGAATGAGACAGTGCAGGGCTAGTGAGTAGTTAGAGGTGAGTGAGATGATTGTGCATGAAATATACTTTCTAAAATGTTTATCTTCCAAAGCCTTGGATCCTTTCCACTACTTTATAACAAGGAATTCTGGCACCTCACTTCAGTTAATATAGGTGACCACTGCGCTCAGGCTCCAATCAACAAATGAGCAAACTCTTCAAGCCACTTTCCACTGCTCAGATGGACTGGATTCAGAGTCTGGTAGTTTGCTCTACTATCTAATGCATTGTCATGACCTGTCGTGGTGTTCCTTTATTTCGGGTCAGACGTCATTAGAATCCGCTTCAACTCATTCTTCCAGTATTGTTTACATAAATTGACAATCTTGCGGTATATTTTAATATGTGCTTTGTTTTCCTGAGACCCCTTGAAGTCTGCTTGGATCTCATAAAAGCTAATGATAAGGGGTAAATGGGTGGTAGGAGAACCAAGGTTCCCATGCAAAAATGTCTATTTTAGGTGAACTTATTATAGGGTCTTCAAGTAAGGAGAGGGCAATCTCAGAGAGAAGAAAACCCACATGATCATATCAATTTTTTAAAAAAAAGCTTTGATGTAATTCAACATACATTTGTGATTAAAAAAAATCTCAGGAAACAAGGAATAGAAGTGGACTTTGTTAACTTAATAATGGGTATATATAAAAATCCAACAGCCAACATTATACTTACTGTGGAAAGACTGAATGCCTTCCCTCAGATATCATGAACAAGGCTGGTATGTCCACTGTCACCACATCTATTCACCACTTCTAGCCTTTGCTGTTGCAGTAAGGAAAGAAAATGAAATAAAAGCCAAACTGATTGGAGAGGAAAAAATACAATTTGCTCTATTTGCAGATGTCATAAATGTCTGTGTAGAAAACTCCAAGCAATCTTTGAAACAGCCTAAATAACTAATAAGTGAGTTTATAAAGGTCTCAGATTATACGGTCAATATTTTCAAAATCTGGTTTTATATACTAATTATGGACAATTAGAAATAAAAACTTTTAAAGCAATATTGTTGTCTCCTATATCTTACCAAATACGAAATACTTAGGTATAATTCTGTTAAAATGTGGGCAGGATGTCTATGCTAAAATCTAGAAAACACTGTTGAAAGAAATCAAAGAAGATCTAAATAAATCATGAGACATACCATATTTATGTGTCAAGATTCAGTATTGTTAAGATATCCATCTTGCCCCAAATTGATTTCTAGATTCAATGCAGTCTCAATAAAAGTCTCAGGAGGATCTTTCATAGACATAGACAAGATAATTCTAAGATTTATATGGAAAGACCAGGGAATTAAAATAAACAAAACAATTTTGAAAAAAAAAAAAGTGACAAAGTGGAAGAAATCACACTACCCAACATTAAGACTTACTATAAAGCTACCTTAATCAAGACTGCACGGTATTGCAAAGGAACAGAAGCATAAATCAGTAAAGCAGAAGGGAGAGTTCAGAAATGGAGTCACACATATCTGGTTAGTTTACTTTTTAAATTTTAAAAATCCGGTAAATATGTAACAAAACATTTTATATTTCAGCATTGCTTACATGTACAGTTCAATGACGATAATTATGTCCATCATGTTGTTCAAACATCAACACTATACACTTCCAAAATTTTCCATCACCTTTATTAACAGAAACTCAGAGTTCCCTAAGCAATGAATCTCCCTTTTCCCCTCTCTCTCACCTACCCCTAGTAACCACTAATAAAATTTGGTGTCTATATACTCTTCTTCATTTTTGAAGAATAGTTTTTCTGGATATAGAGTTTTTGGTTGACAGATATGACAGATATTTTTTCTCAGTGGGATGATTGTATTATCCCACTACCTTCTGGCATCTATGGTTTCTGATAAGAAACCAGATTTTAATATTATTTTAATAAGGATCAGTTGTACGTGATGAGTCACTTCTTTCTTGCTGCATTCAAGATTCCCTCTTTGTGTTTGTCTTTCACCAATGATAATGATATGTTTAGGTGTAGATCTCTGAGTTTATCTAACTTAAAAGAGTTTGTTGAACTTCTTGTAGGGGTAGATTAATGCTTTTTATTAAGTTTAGGAACTTTTTGACTATTTTTTTCTTCAGGTGTTCTTTCTGCTCCTTTCTCTCTTTCCTCTCCCTCTGAGAGTCTCATTATGCATATGTTGATATGCTTGATCATGTCCCACAGGTAGCTGAGGCTCTGTTCGTTTTACTTCATTTTTTTTTTTTTCTATTTCTTAGTCTGAATAATCTCAATTTGCCTGTCTTTGAGTTTGCTGATTCTTTCTTCTGCCTGCTCAAATTTGGTGTTGAGCCGCTCCTGTAAAATTCTTCATTTTGACTATAGTACTTTCAAACTCTAGAATTTCTATTGAAAAAAAATAATTCTTATGTCTTTATTGATATTTTCTATTTGTTGAGACATCATTCTATACTTCCCTTTAGTTCTTAGGTATGGTTTTCTTTATCTCTTTGAACGTATTTAAAATAGATGATACAAAGTCTGTCTAGTAATTCCAATACCTGGGCTTCCTCAGCAACAGTTACTATTGATTGCTTTATTTCCTATGTGTGTGTGATAATTTCTTGGCCTTTGCATTTGTCATAATTTTTGTTGTTGTTTAAACAAGACATTTTAAATAATATGGTAACTCTGGAAATTAGACTCTGCCCCCACATCAGGGTTTTTTGATGTGACTGTTGTGGCTGGTTGTTGTTATTGCTGTTTGTTTGTTTAGTGGCCTTTCTGAACTAATTTCTATAGAGTCTATATTCTTTCTCATGTGTAGTCACTTAAGTCTTGGCTCCATTAGCTTAGTGGTCAGCTAATGTTTGGACAGAGGCTTCCTTAAATGCCCGGAATCTATAAGTCTCCCAGCCTTTGCTTGCTCCTTGTGTGGCTCTGTGTGTGTGTTGGGCCATGCCTTTCATGGTCAGGCAGGCGGTTTACAATTCTTCCCTTGCCTTCATGTTTTGCTGTAGATAGCTTCAGTATCACTCAAGGTGAGTCTAGGACTTTCTAAGTTCTCTCCTGTGTATGTACACAGCCCTGAGCCTTCCCAGGAATATCAGAGCTTTTCAAATCCCTGATGGATACCCTATTCCTAGCTTTTCCTTTTAGATTTTTTTGGCTAGATTCTTGTTTGCCCCAACTGTATCATTACCTCAGGTGTTTTCAAATTAAAACAACTGCCACTGATTGTTTTTGAGAAATGACCTGGGGAAGAAACTGTTCTCAGTGTGGGAGCTTTCAGTCAGGTCAATAGATACAAGCCCTCAAGTGGGGGTTTCCAGGGACCTGCCAGACAGATTTAATAATGATAATTCTCTGCGAACAGTGCCCTCTGGGAGCTCTAAATCTGTTTTACCCCATGCAGTGGCTACCAGGCTTCTGGTTTTAACCATGATTTCAGGGCTCTTAGTTATTAGGGCTACTGCAGAGCTGGGGGTGGAGCATGGGAATAGGGCAAGTTTAAATGCCACAAAGCTTGCTTTTTTTTTTTTTTTTAATTGAGATTCAGCCATTTATCCTGAATAAACAATCCTGCTATTGTTGCAAGCCTGTGGATAATATTCAGAGTTTTGAAAAAGTTGATTTTTACTATTTTACCCCAGTTTTCTCATTGCTTTTATGGAGAGTTGATTTTTGGAAGTCCTTACTATAGCATGCCTGATGATATCCTTTTGGTTGTGTTTCACAGTACATTCCATCTTCCCCTTGGAGTTGTAGATTGAGAGAAAGTTTCCAATGCAGCAAAATTATAAGAATCAAGTGAGAACCTACTGTATGTCGAGTTCCTGTTCACATTGAGTGTACACTGTAATGGTGAAATGAAGTTATATAATGAACAATAAGTAAACATGAATTTACAGTTTTGTGATTGATTTGAAGAAGATAAAATGAAGAAATGTGCTGTAGAATACTTGGCCAAGGGGCTACTTTAGAGGCAATGGTCTTGGAAGTCCTGTTTGAAGAGGAGAAACCAGCTGAATGAATCAAGAATTGTTGTTAGGTGCTGTCGGGTTGGTTCCAACTTACAGAAACTCTGTGTACAACAGAACCAAACACAGCCCAGTCCTGCGCCATCCTCACATCGTTGCAGCCACTGTGTCAGTCTATCTTGTTGAGGGTCCTCCTCTTTTCCACTGACCCTCTACTAAGTATGATGTCCTCCTCCAGGGACTGGTCCCTCCTGATAACATGTCCAAAATACATGAGACAAAGTCTCGTCATCCTTGCTTCTAAGGAGCATTCTGGGGGTACTTCTTCCAAGACAGACTTGGCCTTTTTCTAGAAGTCCGTGGCATATTCTTTGCTAATACCATAATTCAAAGGCATCAATTCTTCGGTCTTCTTTATTCATTGTCTAGATTTAGCATGCATATAAGGCAACTGAAAATACCACAGCTTGTGTCAGGTGCACCTTAGTCCTCAGAGTGACATCCTTGCTTTTTTAACCCTTTAAAGAGGCCTTTGGAAGCAGATTTACCCACTGCAATACATTGTTTTATTTCTTGACTGCTGCTCCCATGGGCATTGATTGTGGATCCGAGTAAAATGAAATCTTAGACAACTTCAGTATTATCTCCATTTATCCTGATGTTGCTTATTGATCTAGTGAGGAATCAAGAATACCCTCTGTTAAAAGGCCTTCCATTACACTCTGTCTAAACTTTGTGTTGGTGTTTGGATATTTTTCTTTAGTTGGACAACTTTAATCAAAAGCATTTGGTAAGCAAGATGCTTCTGAAGCTTCAGGTCATGTGGAAAAGATTCGAATACATCAACTTGAGTTCAGTGGCAGTCTCTACCCATTAGTCTCATCTCCTCTTTCTTCCTGAAACAATTTTAACATCATATTCAATCTCTCTGCACTGAATCCTTCATTTCTGCATACATTCTCAGGTCTCTCGTATCTTAGGGGAGGACACATTCACAGTAAATGCGCAGTGTCATTTAATCTAAACTTTTTAGAAAGGTAGGATCTCTATGTTTCATGAGACCTGAAGAGGATAAGCAAGCCAAGTTATTCCTAATTGTAGTTTTGCACCAGAGTGCCCGGGCTTCGGAGACTTTATTATTTTTACTGATGCATGTTACCTGGGCTTCATTTCAGGACTTCTGAAAAGAATATCATTCTGTCTTCTCATTCTGTTTATGCTGCTTCCTAAGAATTGAGAAGAAATTATAGCAAATGACTATAATTTCTACAGTAGGTTGTGTTAAGTAAATGTTCTTAGTCCTAGGTGATACCATTAGTACACAGTTTGTAAATTTTGGGAAAGCGAAGAATTAAAGCATGCATCAAAACAAGAATGTATTTCCTCATTATTTCTCTATTTGATGTGTGCATGTGTATGCATATGTTTCTCTAAGACCATAACCAATGTTTTATATAAAGACGTGAAACAAATGGTGCTAGGGAAACTCTATATCCACATGCAAAAAAAAGAAGTTGGACACTTACCTTACACCATACACAAAAATTAACTCAGAATAGATCAGAGACCTAAAGGTAAAAACTAAAACTAAAAAACTCTTAGAAGAGAACATAGGGAAAAATCTTCGTAACTATGGATTTGGCAATGAAATTTAGACAAGCCACCAAAAGCATGAGCAACAAAAGAAAAAATAGAAAAATTGGACTTCATCAAAATTAAAAACTTTTATGCATCAAAGGGCACTATCACGAGAGTGGAAAGACTATCACAGAATGGTATAAAATATTTGTAAATTATATATCTAATAGGGGATTAATATTTAGGATATATAAAGAACTCTCCTACAACTCAACAACAACAAAAATACAAAGCAAACAAACAAAACCCAATTCTCCATATAGTCCAGCTACTTGGATTACCTGCTAAGCATACAGATTGAATAAGTATGGTGAAAGGATACAACTCTGATGCACACCTTTCCTAATTTTAAACCACGCAGTACCCCTTTGTTCTGTTCAAACGACTGCCTCTTGGTCTAAGTACAGGTTCCTCATGAGCACAATTAAGTGTCCTGGAATTCCCATTCTTCACAATGTTATCCATAATTAGTTATGATCCACACAGTTGAATGCCTTTGCATAGTCAATAAAACACAAGTAAACACCTTTCTGGTATTCTCTGCTTCCAGCCAAGATGCATCTGACATCAGCAATGATGTCCCTTGTTCCACATCCTCTTCTGAATCTGGCTTGAATTTCTGGCAGGTCCCTGTTGATGTACTGCTGCAACAGTTTTTGAATGATCTTCAGCAAAATTTTACTTGCATGTGATATTGATGATTAAAAAAAAGCAAACCAGTTGCCATCGAGTCGATACTGACTCATAGCGACCTATAGGACAGAGTAGAACTGCCCCATAGAGTTTCCAAGGAGCACCTTGTGGATTCGAACTGCTGACCTTTTGGTTAGCAGCCGTAGCACTTAACCACTACACCACCAGGGTTTCCGATATTAATGATATTGTTCGATAATTTCCACATTCTGCTGGATCATGTTTCTTAGGAAGGGGCACAAATATGGATCTTTTCCAGTTGGTTGACCAGGTAGCTGTCTTCCAAATTTCTTGGCATAGACGCGTGAGCACCTCCAGTGCTGCATTAATTTGTTGAAACATCTCAATTGGTATTCCGTCAATTCCTGGGGCCTTGTTTTTTGCCAAAGGCTTTAGCGCAGCTTGGACTTTTTCCTTCAGTACCATCTATTCTTGATTATATGCTACCTCCTGAAATGGATGAATGTTGACCAGTTCTTTTTGGTTCAGTGACTCTGTGTTTTCCTTCCATCTTCTTTTGATGCTTCCTGAGTTGTTCAATATTTTGCCCATAGAGTCCTTCAAAATTGCAACTCGAGGTTTTAATTTTTCTTCATTTCTTTTGGCTTGAGAAATGCCAAGTGTGTTCTTCCCTTTTGGTTTTCTAACTCCAGGTCCTTGAACATTTCACCATAATACTTTGTCTTCTCGAGCTGCGCTTTGAAATCTTCTGTTCAGCTCTTTTGCTTCATCATTTCTTCCATTTGCTTTAGCTACCCTACATTTAGGAGCAAGTTTCAGAGTCTCTTTTGACATCTATTTTGGTCTCTTCTTTCTTTCCTATCTTTTTAATAAACTTTTACTCCCTTCATGTATGATGAAAGCAATTAGAGAGGTGTAAATCAAAACTATAATGAGATACCATCTCACCCTGACATTACTGGCAGTAATCAAAAAAAAAAAAAAAAGAAAATAACAAATGTTGGCAAGGTTTTGCGGAGATTGGAACTCTTACACACTGCTAGTGGAAATGTAAAATGGCACAACCACTATGGAAAATGGTATGGGGCTTCCTCAAAAAGCTAGAAATAGAAATACTATATGATCCAGTGATCCCATTCCTAGGTATATACCCTAAAGACATAAGAGCTGTGACAGAAATAACATACACACACCCATGTTCATTGCAGCATTATTCACAATAGCAAAAAAATGAAAAGAACCTAAGTGCCCATCAACAGAGGAATTGATTAACAAACTGTGTTACATACACAGGACAGAATACTACACAATGATAAAGCATAATGATGAATCTGGGAATCGTTTGAACAGAACAAAGGGGTACTGCGTGGTTTAAAATTAGGAAAGGTGTGCATCAGAGTTGCATTGTTTGGAACTGTATATTTGTGTGACCACTCATATTTTACTATCTTAGTATTCTATACTCTCCTTGATGCCAGGGACAAAGGATATGTTGCTCCCTACTCTATCTGTGCAGGGCCTGATCCATAATAACTGCCACAGGGTATGATTTACTGTAGATAATTAAATCACTACTCCTTTCTTAAGACAGCAAAAATAATCATTCTGGGCTTGCAAATAGAATTTTTTTACTACATTGAGAAAGATGACATAAGGTTAATTAGTTGCCATATTACACGTTCAAAGAGTATATCACCAGATGGTAGAATTGATCACTTCTTGCCACTGCACTTACTTCACTTCTTGCCACCACACATGCTATTGCTCTGTAGACATAGCTGTCAAAAGAAAAAAAAAGATCATGAGTGGACAAAAAGGAAAGTAGGTACACCTAGCACTGATGACTCTAAATGAGAATCTGACAAATACATGAACATTCTTCCCAAACCAATTGGCCCTTTGATCGTAAAGTTTACTGTGACATTTGCTTTTTAATAATTGCATGAATTTGGCAAAGCTTCCTTGATTATTATTCTTAAGAGTGGCAATCCCAATCAGCTCCGAGGTATCACTACCTGTGATGATGGTTAAGGTTATGTGTCAAATTGGCTAGACCATGTTTCTCAGTGGTTTGGCAGATACATGTAATCATCCTCCATTTTGTGATCTGATGTGAGCAGCCAATTAGTTGAAAAGGGAGTTTCCTTTCAGGTGTGGCCTGCATCCAGAATACATGAATATTCTAGCAAAGCTCGCTCTCTCGATCACGCATTCACCTCGTCATCCTCTGACCTCCAGTTCTTGGGATTTAAGCCAGCAGCCCGCCACCTGACCTGCAGATTCGGATTCACCAGCTCCCACAATCCCATGGGCCAGCAGCCTGCCACCTGACCTGCACATTTTGGGTCCGCCAGACCCTGCTACCACATCAGTTAGGAGAAGCCTCCAACTGACATCTGACCCATGGATTCGGGACTTGCCAGCTTCCACAGCTGCGTGAGCCATTTCCTTGAAATAAATCTCTCTCTCTCTATTTTTATATATGCTTCACTAGTTTTGCTCCTCTAGAGAACCCAGACTAAGACATTTGGTACCAGGAGTGGGGTGCTGCTCTAACAGATACCTAAAATGTGGAGTGGAGTGGTTTTGGAATTAGATAATGGGTAGAGGCTCAAAGAGTTTTAACGTGCCTAATAGTAAAAGCCTAGATTGCCTTGAAGAGGCTGTTGGGAGAATTATGGACGTCAGAGGCAATTCTAGTGAGGGCTCAGAAGGACATGAGGAGAGCCATGGAGAAAGTCTCTATAGTCTTAGAGAATACATATGGCACCAGCAAAAAAATGTTGCTAGAAATGTGGGCATTAATGTGTTTCCGGTGAGGCTTTTAAAAGGAAATGATGAAGATGTGATTGAGCAATGGAGGAAGGGCAGTGCTTTTTATGCAGTGGCAAACAACTTGTTTGAATTATGTTCAAACATGTGGTCAAAGATAGAACTTGTAAGTGATGAAGCTGGGTATTTGACTGATGAGATTTCTAAGCAAGATCTTAAAGGGGTCACATGGTTTCTCCTTGCTGCTTAAACTAAAATGTGAGAGGAAAAAGATGGACATAAAAATGAACTAATATCAAAAACAATAAAGATTGTGGAAGAAAAAATAGGGACTATGCTAGGGGCCTAATACATGGCTTTAGTAGTATACAAACCAAAACTAATAGTGCACAAACACCAGAAAAGAATCTAGATAACTGGGAGCTCCTAAAAATTAAACACTTATGCTCACCAAAAGAGTAAAAAGAGAACCTACAGACTGGGGAAAAAAATTTGGCTATGTCATACCTGACAGATGTCTAATCTCTAAAATTTACAAGAAAATCCAACACCTCTACAACAAAAAGACAAATGATCCAATTAAAAAACAGGCAACAGATATGAACAGACACTTCACCAAACAAGACATTCAGGCGGTTAAGAGACATACAAGGAAATGCTCATGATCACTAGCCATTAGAGAAATGCAAATCAAAACTACAATGAGATACCATCTTACCCCGAAATTGCTGGCACTAATTGAAAAAAACAGAAAATGACAAATGTTGGAGAGGCTGGGGGGAGACTGAAACTCTTATGCACTGCTGGTGGGAACGCAAAATGGTACAACTATTTTAGAAAACGATATGGCACTTCCTGAAAAAGCTAGAAATAGAAATAGCATACGACCCAGCAATCCCACTCTTAGGAATATATCCTACAGAAGGGCCATTGCATGAACAGACATATGCGCACCCATGTTCATTGCAACACTATTCACAATAGCAAAAAGATGGAAACAACCTAAATGCCCATCAACAGATGAAGGAATAAACAAATTATGGTACACATACACAATGGAATGGTACACAACCATAAAGAACAATGATGAATTTGCAAAATATTTCACAACATGGATGAATCTGGAAGGCATTATGCTGAGTGAAATGAGTCAATCACAAAAGGACAAATTTGTACGAGACCACTATTGTAAAAACTCCTGAAAATGTTTACAGGCAGAAAGAAAGAATTTTTGATGGTTACAACGGAGAGGAGAGGCAGGGAGGGAAAAAAACTAAATAGACAATAGAGAAGTGGTAACTTTGGTGAATGGTAAGACAGTACATAATACTGCAGGACGTCAGCACAATTTGACCAAGGCAAAGTCACAGAAGCTTGATAGATACATTGAAACTCCCTGAGGGACTGAGTTACTGGGCTGAGGGCTGGGGATCATTGTCTTGGGGGATATTTAGCTCCACTGGCGTAACAGTTTATAAAGAAATGTTCTACATCCTTCTTTGGTGGATAGTGTCTGGGGTCTTAAAAGTTTGTGAGTAGCCATCTAAGCCTACTGGTCCCACCTCACCTGGAGCAAGGGAGAATGAAGAAAACCAAACACACAAGGGAAAGATTAGTCCAAAGGACTAATGGACTACAACTACCACAGCTCCACCAGACTGAGTCCAGCACAACTACATGGCAACCGGCTACCATCACCGACAGCTCTGACAGGGATTGCAATAGAGGCTCCCAGACAAAGCTGTAGAAAAATGTAGAACAAAATTCTAATTCACAAAAAAAGACCAGATTTACTGGTCTGACAGACACTGGAGAAACCCAGAGAGTATGGCCCCTGGACACACTATTAACTTAGTACTGAAGTCACTCCTGAGGTTCACCTGTCAGTCAAAGATTAAACAGGCCTATAAAGCAAACAATAATACACATAGTTCAACCATATATATGAGACTAAGTGGGCACACTGGCCCAGGGGTAAGGACGAGAAGGCAGGAGGGTACAGGAAAGCTGGGCAAATGTAAATGGGGAACCCAAGGTCGAGAACGGGAGAGTGTTGACATGCTGCAACCAATGTCACAAAACAATATGTGTATTACTTGTTTAATAAGAAACAAATTTTCTCTGTAAACCTTTCCCTAAAGCACAATTAAAAACAAAAAAAAAAGAAAGAAAGGGGCTGTAGTGCTGTATCTGAATACTTTAGAGCGATGTCTGCACGTGATGCAGAAACATCTGTAAACCAGGCACAAGTTTTCTCTTCCTCAGTCAATTGATCATAAGGAACTCCCCAGGAGGCCATAGGTGCAGAAGGGGAGAGGGCAGGTATTGTGAAAGGAGTAGAGACAATGGGCATTTGAGCCACTTCCTCATGTAACTTACTTGTGCCTTCAGGTCCTGCTCGGGCGCAATCTCATATACAGCGCTTCCATTTAATGATGGAACATTATGGCTCGGTGGGTCAGACAACACCCAGTTCATGATGGGCAGCTCAGGCTGCATGGTGACTTGGTGGCCCGTGATTAAGAATTCAGTCTCTACTAAGGCCTAGTAGCAAGAAAAAGCTTTTTTTCAAAAAGAGAGTAGCAACTCACAGCAACCCTACGTACAACAGAACGAAACACTGCCCAGTCCTGTGCCATCCTCACGATCATTGCTATGCTTGAGCCCATCGTTGCAGCTGCTGTGTCAATCCATCTCGTTGAGGGTCTTCCTCTTTTTCACTGACCCTCTACTTTACCAAGTACAA
Source organism: Dugong dugon (assembly GCA_030035585.1). NCBI lineage: Eukaryota > Metazoa > Chordata > Mammalia > Sirenia > Dugongidae > Dugong > Dugong dugon. Next base: position 19,009,845 of record CM057481.1, on the reverse strand, counting down.
TGTCCTTCTCCAGGGACTGGTCCCTCCTGATAACATGTCCAAAGTACGTGAGACAAAGTCTCGCCATCCTTGCCTCTAAGGAGCATTCGGGCTGTACTTCTTCTAAGACAGATTTGTTTGTTCTTCTGGCAGTTCATGGTATATTCAATATTCTTTGCCAACACCATAATTCAAAGGCATCTATTCTTCTTCAGTCTTCCTCATTCATTGTCCAACTTACTCATGCATATGAGGCAACTTAAGATATATTTTGGGTCAGGTATATCATAGTCCTTGAAGTGAAATCTTTGCTTTTCAACACTTTAAAGAGGTCTTTTGCCGGAGATCTGTCCAATGCAATGCGTTGTTTGATTTCTTGACTGCTGCTTCCATGGGTGTTGATTGTGGATTCAGGTAAAATGAAATCTTTGACAACTTCAATATTTTCTCCATTTATCATGATGTTGTTTATTGGTCTAGTTGTGAGGATTTTTGTTTTCTTTATGTTGAGATACAATCCATACTGAAGGCTATAGTCTTTGATCTTCACCAGTAAGTTCTTCAAGTCCTCTTCACTTTCTGCAAGCAAGACTTTGTGTTTACTGCATTTGGCAGGTTGTTAATGAGTCTTCCTCCAATCCTGATGTAGCGTTCTTCTCCAGAGAGTCCAGCTTCTCAGATTATTTGCTCAGCAAACAAATTAAATATTGGTATTCTGTCAATTCCTGGAGCCTAGTTTTTCACCAGTGCCTTCAGTGCAGCTTGGACTTCTTCCTTCAGTACCATCAGTTCTTGATCATATGCTACCTCCTATAATGGTTGAACGTTGACCAGTTCCTCTTGGTACAGTGATTTAGTGTATTCCTTCCATCTTTTGATGTATCCCACATTTTTCAATATTTTCCCCGTAGAGTCCTTCAGTATTGCAACTCGAGGCTTGAATTTTTTCTTCAGTTCTTTCAGCTTGAGAAATACTGTGCATGTTCTTCCCTTTTGGTTTTCTAACTCCAGGTCTTTGCATGTTTCATTATAATACTTTACTTTGTCTTCTTGAGCTGCCCTTTGAAATCTTCTGTTCAGCTCTTTTACTTCATCATTTCTTCCTTTTGCTTTAGCTACTCTCTGTTCAACAGCAAGTTTCAGCGTCTCTTCTGACATCCATTTTGGTCTTTTCTTTCTTTCCTGACTTTTTAATGACCTTTTGCTTTCTTCATGCATGATGTCCTTGATGTTTTTCCATAACTCGTCTGGTCTTCAGTCATTAGTGTTCAATGTGTCAAATCTATTTTTGAGATGGTCTCTAAATTCAGGTGGGATATATTCTAGCTTGTATTTTGGCTCTCATGGACTTGTTCTATTTTTCTTCAGCTTCAACTTGAACCTGCATATGAGTAATTGATGGTCTGTTCCACCTACAGTCAGCCCTGGCCTTGTTCTGACTGATGACAATGAGCTTTTCCATGGTCTCTGTCTTAGTCATCTAGGGTTACTCTAACAGAAATAACACAAGTGGGTGGCTTCAACAAAGAGAAGTTTATTCTCTCACAGTCCAGTAGGCTACAAGTCCAAATTCAGGGCATCAGCTCCAAGGGAAGGCTTTCTCTGTCAGCTCTGGAGGAAGGTCCATGTCATCAATCTTCCCTGGTCTGGGAGCTTCTCTGCGCAGGAACCTGAGGTCCAAAGGATGCGCTCTGCTCCTGGCACTGTTTTCTTGGTGGTATGAGGATCCCCTATTCTCTGCTTGCTCCCTTTTCCTTTTATCTCTTGTAAGGTAAAAGGTGGTGCAGGCCACACCCTAGGGAAACTCCCTTTACATTGGATCAGAGATGTGACCTGGGTAAGGGTGGTGTCACAATCCCACCCTAATCCTCTTTAACATAAAATTACAATCACAAAATGGAGGCCAACCACACAATTCTGGGAATCATGGTTCAGCCAAATTGATACACACATTTTTGGGGGGACATAATTCAGACCATGACAGTCTCTTTCCACAGATGTAGTTGATTTGATTCCTGTGTATTCCATCCAGCGAGGTCCACGTGTATAGTCTCCGTTTACGTTGTTGAAGAAAGGTATTTGCGATGAAGAAGTTGTTGGTCTTACAAAATTCTATCATGGGATATGTGGTGTCATTTCTATCACAAAGGCCGTATTTTCCAACTACCAATCTTCCTTCTTTGTTTCCAGTTTTCGCATTACAACCACCAGTATCTATCAGTGCATCTTGATTGCATATATGATTGATTCTAGACTACAGAAGTTGGTAAAAATCTTCAATTTCCTCATCTTTGGCATTAGTGGTTGGTGCATAAATTTGAATAATAGTCGTATTAACTGGTCTTCCTTGTAAGTGTATGGATATTATCCTATCACGAACAGCATTGTACTTCAGAAAAGATCTTGAAATGTTCTTTTTGACGATGAATGTGATGCCATTCCTCCTAAATTTGTCATTCCCAGCATAGTAGACCATATGACTGTCTAATTCAGAATGGCCAATGCCAGTCCATTTCAGCTCACTAATGCCTAGGATATTGATCTTAGTATTCTGTCCATTTCACTTTTGATGACTTCCATTTTTCCCAGATTTATACTTTGTACATTCCATGTTCCGATTATTAATGGATGCTTGCATCTGTTTCTTCCCAATTTCAGTCATGTCACCTCAGCAAATGAAGGTCCTGAAAGCTTTACTTAATCCACATCATTAAGGCCAACTCTATTTTGAGGAGGCAGCTCCTCCCTAGTTGTATTTTGAGTGCCTTCCAACCTGAAGGGCTCATCTTTCGGCACTATACCAGACAATGTCCCACTACTATTCATAAGATTTTCACCAGCCAACTTTTTCAGAAGAAGACCTCCAGGTTCTTCTTCCTAGTAGTTAGGTGTCTTGATTCAGTTAGGCCAGTTCCCAGTGTCAAATCTGACCTATATAAAATATTAGTCACAGCAATTGTCAAGGACGCTGGGACTTCCTTCACAAATTTTTTCCTCACCGTTGTCATAAAAGGTGTGTCCTGTGGACACTCCATGTGTGGGTCTGTGACTCTTACCTGACAAATCCACTCTAAAGTACCAATTTCCCTAAGCCTTTGGATACCTTCTACTACAGTACACCAAGGCATGTCTGGTACTTCACCTTGAATTAGTGTGGGTCACCGCATAATCCATGTTTCAGTGAACCAACCAAATAAACTATTAGATCCTTTCTTAACCTCTCATGCTAAAACACTGAATGAAGTATCGGTGCCTAATGGGCCCATATCAATACTCAGACTGATCCAACTTTATGTTCCTTGCACCATTATCCCCTACCCTTAATAGTCATTCCCACACATATTCCCCAGGTTTATGTTTGTACATATTTGAAAACTCAAGCAGTTCTTTTGGAGTGTGGCATACCTCCCCCTAGGTCACACTTTGTACTTCACCTTTTGGGGCTTGCTGGGACTTCAGTCTAGTTATAGGCCTAGAAGCAAAAATGGGTGGTGAGGGTGGGTCCTGGGAACATTCGGCAATCCTCTTGAAGGCATCTACCCCAAGCGATCCCCTAGGTAATGACTCAGATGCCACCCCAGGTGATATCTCAGACAAAGACTCTTTAGACCAGCTGGATTAATCTCATCAGATGCGGGTGGAGGGGATAATGGTTTTACTGCGGAGGGTGGTTTAGCAGACAAACATGGAGTAATCTCTTCAGATGGGAGTAAGAGGGATGGTTCTGTTGGCAGGAGTGTTTCAATGGAATTTAGGGGCTCAGTGTCCCCAGCTTCCTGATCATCTGCCCATATGTCCCCATCCCAAGTATCAGTATCCCATTTCTTCCCGATCAATCCCCTCATTTAACTTCAGACACCATTCAAGTTTGGGAATTCAGTTGGCTTTAAAATTCATCCACTCTTACAATAAGACTCTGGGTTTGAATTGGCAATCTCAGCTCTCTTACTACAAGAAATAAGGCTTTCTTTCAGGGTATAAGTGGCAACTTTGAGGTCATTTATGTGGTACTTGAGCTTTGATTCTGAAGCCCTGAGCTCATCTCTTTCACCACTTTGCCTAGAGAAAGTAGGACCAACCAACCCGCTTCCCTATACTTCTCATTCTGACAAAATTGTAGAAAAGCATCAAACGTGCACTCACCCAGAACTTCACTTCTCACCAATACTTGATCTATTGGTGGTGATATTTTGCATATTAATATTACCATCTCAAGCCATGGATTAGCAGCACACTCTCTACTACTGGAGGACCAGTCATCAGTGCCTTTACTACTAGTCAGTCTTGAGAACCAATTTAGAAAACGCATCCTTACAATTCTGTTTCTCTAGAACCAATCTCAGTACCAAAATGCTTAGGCTGGGTTCTCTAGACAAGCAAAACCGGTGAAGTGTATACACACACACACACACAGAGATTTATCTCAAGGAAATGGCTCACGAGATTGTAGAGGCTGGCGTGTCCCAAGTCTCTGGGTCAGGCGTCAAGCTGGAGGCTTCTCATGACTCATGTAGCTGCAGGGACTGACGAACTCAAGATCAGCAGGTCAGATGACAGGCCACTGGCTCACAGACTGTGGCAGCTGACAAACCCAAGATCAGCAGTTAAGACAGCAGGTTCTGGCTCACAGGCTGCAGGGGCTGACAAATACCAAGGTCAGCCAGTCATACAGCAGGCTGCTGGCTCATGGACCATGGAGGCTGATGAATCCAAGATCAGCAGGCAATACGGTAGGCCGCTGGCTCAAATCCCAAGAACTGGTGGTCCAGTGATGACCAGCCAGATGCAGGATCCAGAGTAAGTGAGCAAGTTTTGCCAGAATCTCCATATATATATTGGATGCAGGCCGCACACCTGAAGAAACTTCCCGTACAACTGATTGGCTAATCATATTAGATCACATCATGGAGGATGACTACATCATTACATAAATGCCAAATTACATCATTTATGTAACTGCCACACTACATCATTACATAACTACGAAACCACTGAGAATCACGGCACAGCCAAGGTGACACACACCCTTAACCAACAGCAGTATATATCAATGAAATTGAGAGCAGATAAAGACAGAGAAAAAAAAATCCAAAAAGTTGCTTCTTTGAAAAGATCATTAAATTCGATAAACCTCTAGAAGATTGTAAAGAAAAAATAAAAGGCACAAATTACCAGCATCAAGAATGAAGGAGGTGATATCACTAGAGACCCTGCAGACATTAAAGAATTAAAAGAAACAAATCTATGTATATAAATTCAACAAGTTAGATGAAATGGGCCAATTCCTGGACAACCACAAACTACCAAAACTCACCCAGCATGAAACAGATCATATGAATAATGCTATACCTATGAAATAATTTGTGCTTTAAAACCTTCCAAAAAGGTCATCACCAGAATTGCATGGTCCCACTGGAGAATTCTACCAAACATTTAATAAAGAAATAACATCAGGCTATACAATCTTTTCCAGAGAAGAGACTATAAAGGAACACTTTCCAACTTATTTTAATGGGCCAGCATGATCCTAATACCAAAATCAAACAAAGACAGTAAAAAAAGAAGAAAAGTACAGACACAATATCCCTTAAGGATAAATCTTCAACAAAATATTAACAGACTGATTGTAGCAATATATAAAAAGAATTATACAACACATTCATATGAGTGTTATTTCAGAAATGCAAGGCTGATTCAATACCTTAGAAATTACTCAGTGTAATCCATTTTACTAATCTAAAGAAGAAAAACCACATGATCATAGCAATTGATGCAAAAAAGCATTTGGCAAAATTAAAAATCCATTCGTGATTAAAAAAAACCCTCAGCAAACTGGGATTAGAAGGGCACATCTTCAGAGTCCCTGGGCGGCACAAACAGTTAAGCGCTCAACTACTAGCCAAAAGTTTGGCAGTTTGAACCCAGCCAGAGGTTCCTAGAAAGGCATGCCTGGCAATCTGCTTCGGAAAGGTCACAGCCTTGAAAATTTTTACTCTGCACACTTGACTGTCTGCACAATAGAAGGGAACTTCCTCCACCTGATTAAGGATTCTGCAAAAGCCTACAAAGAAAGTCATATATAATGACGAAAGACTGAAATGTTTTCTCTCAAAGGCAAGGACGTCTGCACTCCACTCCTATTCAACATTGTACTGGAAGTTGTAGCCAATTCAGTAAGGAAAGAACAGTAAACCAAAACCAAAAACCAAATCCATTGTTGTCAAGTCAATTCTGACTCACAGCAACCCTGTAGGACAGACTAGAACTGCCCCATAGGACTTCCAAGGCTGTAATCTATACAGAAGCAGACTGCCACATCTTTCTCCTGTGGAGCTGCTGGCAGGTTCAAACCACCAACCTACGGTCAGCACCCGAGCACGTAACCACTGCGCACCAGGGCTCCTAACAAGGAGTAAAAGGAATACATATTCAAAAGGAGGAAATAAAACTGTCTCTATTCATCGATAATATTTTATGTACAAGAAATATCACGAAGTTTCTACAAATCTATAAAAACTGTTACTAGAATAAAGAAGTTTAGCAAGGTCGTACAATACAAGATCAACAGACAAGTCAATTATATCCTACATACTAGCAATCAACAATTAGAAATTGAAATAAGCAAGACAGTACTGTATATAATAGCACCAAAAACAAAAAAGAAGTACTTAGGCATAAATCTTACAAAATATGTGCAAGCTTTGTATCCTAAAAACTTCAAAACACGGATGAAAGAAATAAAAAAGACTTAACTACAGGTTCCTAAGCCAGAAGATGCAACATATTAACGAGAAAACATTTCCCCAAATTGAGCTATTAGAACTCCAACAGAATTCCAGTGTAAATCCCAGAAAAATTTTTATAAAACTTTACAAGCCGATTCTAAAAATCTATGTGGAAAACAAGAGAACTAAGATAGCCAAAATAATTTTGGGAAAAAAAAAATGGAAGAACTTGCACCACCTAATTTATACTTTCTATAAAGTTACATTTTGATGATACTGTGTTCTTAGATAAAGGTCAGACATATACATCAGTGGTACAAAAGGCAGTCTTGAAATAGATCCATATGTATGGGGGTCAAACAATTTGACAAAGGTGCAAAGGCAATTTTATGGAGAAAGAATAGTTTTCTCAAAAAATGATACTAAAATAATTGACTATCAATATGCAAAAAATTAATAAATCTTGATCCATACCTTACTCCTATACAAAATTCAACTCAAAACGGATCATAGACCTAAATGTATAACCCACATGCCCAAGGCTGTCAAGTCGATTCCGACTCGTAGCAACCCCATAGAACAGGTTAGTACTGCCCCACAGGGTTTCCAAGGCTATAAATCTTTACAGAAGCAGACTGCCACATCTTTCTCCCGCTGAGCGGCTGGTAGGTTCAAACCACTGACCTTCTAGTTAGCAGCTGAGTGCTTTAACCACTGTGCCACCAGGGCTCCTTAAATGTACAACCCAAAACTATAAAACTTTTACAGGAAAGCATAGGAGAAAATCTTTGTGACCTTCAGTTAGACAAAGATTTCTTAAACACCCAAAGCCCAATCTTTTTAGAAGAAAAACTAGACTTTATCAAAACTAAGAGTGGAAAGTCAAGTCACAGAGTAGGAGAACATATTTGCAAATGCTTATGTGATAAAATAGGTATAGTTCAAATATATAAAGAAGTATAAAAACTCAGTGATAAGAAAATAAACAACTAAATTTAAAATGGGCAAATGATTTGACCACGTGCTCTACCAAAGAAGATAACAGGATGACACATAAGCAAATGAAAAGTTGTTCAACATCGTTAGGGAAATGCACACTAAGACCACAACATGATATCTCTACACACCTATTAGAATGTAACACATACACACACACGCACACACACAAAACAGCAATACCAAGTGAAGTAAATGGAATTCTCATACATTGTTGGTGGGAAGGAAAGCTGGTACAACTCCCTAGGAAAGAATTTTGCAGTTTCTTACAAAGTTAAATATACAGTTAACAAATAAGCCAATAGTTAGTTCACTCTTAGGCAAACACACACAAAAAGCTGATTGCAAATGTTTACAGCAGTTTGATCCGTAATTGTCCCAAACTAGAGACAACATAAATGTCCCTTAACTGCCAAAACCATAAATAAACGCAGGTCCATCTGCACAATGGAATACTACTACTCAGTAATAGAAGGAGTGAACCACTGATACGTGCGACAGCGTGGGTGAATCACACAAATATTATGCTCGTTGAAAGAAGCCAGACACAAAGAAATATATACTGTATAATAATGTTTGCATAAAATTATGGTACATATGATACTGTATAACATTTATATAAAAATGTATTACATAAAATTTTAAATATATATTATACTTACATAAAATATAAACTAATTTACAGAAACAAGTAGCTCAGTGGTTGCTTGGTTCTGGGAATGGAAGGAGGAACAGAACACAATGAGGCATGAGGAAATTTCGATTTTTGATTGTGCTTCTGGTTACAGGACTTCATATTTTTGTCAAAATTCAAATTGTATTGGGGAACTGGATTGTACTTGGGAAAGACCTAATTTTTTTGACTCAAAAATCAGATGGATAGAAGATACAAAGCTGTGAAGAAACAGGAACTCTCTTACACTGCTGGTTGGAATGTGATATGGGGCACCTGATATGGAGGGGCTTTTTTTTTTTTTTTCTCTTAACATATTGATGTGTAAGATTTCTTTTCTTTTTTTTACTTTATATGAAAGTTTACAGAGCAAATAGTTTCTCATTAAACAATACACATATTGCTTTGTGACACTGGTTGCCAACACTACTACATGTCAACACTCTCCCCTTCTCGAACTTGGGTTCCCTGTTACCAGCTTTCCTGTCCCCTCCTACCTTCTTGTCCCTGCCCTGTGCTGGTGTGCCCATTTAGTCTCATTTTGTTTTATGGGCCTGTCTAATCTTTGGCTGAAGGGTGAACTTCAGGAGTGACTTCAGTACTGGGTTAAAAGGGTGTCCAGGGGCCATACCTCATGGGGTTGGAGGGGTGTATTTAAAATTATTGAAAGAAAACAAGTACTTATGATTGGCAATAGGCTGAGATTTATTAAATAGGATACAGAAAGCAAAAAATATTGAAGAAAAGTCTATTAAATATAATACATCTTTAAAATACTTTTGTCTCAAAAAGCAATGGAAATAACTTCTTATCTGAACATAGGAATGTCTCTCTCTTTTTTTATAACAGCTACACAATACTCCACTGTGTCGATATATCATAATAATGCAAACAGTGTTTTATGATGGGCAAAATTAGGTAGTTTCCACCATTTGGCAATCACAAATAAAGCTGCAATGAACAACTTATGTATTTTTAGTCATTGGAAGTGACTTCAGGATAAATCCCACTTGGTGTCACCGGCAGTTCCAAGGATAGATGTATATGTAGTTTAATTACATATTTCCAAAAAGCACTATAAACATTATAAGGATAATAATCAGGAAGAAAGTTTATTTCCAAAGCATATGAAAGACAAGATTTCTCTTTACAGCATGTAAAACCTCAAGAAAAACAATTTAGATGAAGGCAAGCAATCCAGAAGAAAAATTAGCAAAATGGAGGTAAAGGAGCTCACTAAAGAAGCAACCCGTATAACCAATACAATCATAAAGGTTCAAGCCTTACAAGTAAAGAGGATAATGAGGACATAAACCTTCCACATATTGCCTGTAGGAGTACAAACAATAGCTATTTTGGAAAGTTTTTGACATCTATTGAAACAGCTGTAGACATTGTCCAAGAACTAGTAATTCTCTTTTTAGGCATAAGCTTACTCATATAAACCAGCAAAGAATCTTGAAAAAATTTACCCCTTTATTCATTTTTACATAGTAATCTAAAGTTTTCACGGAAAGGTTAAGTCACAAAACAGGGCTTACCGGCTTGGTGTCCGATCACCTGCCACTTTTTCCAGGTGACAGCAGCTCCTGAGGTATGGATGGCGGCCTTCTTCCTCCCACATGTACCTGTGAAGACAATTGTCAACGGATGTGGTGAGGACGTGGATAGGATCCTTCAGAGGACACCCAGGAGTGAGTGGCCGAGAAGTCAAACTCAGAGCAACAAAGAGAGAGGGGAGAAGGATCATACATACCACCCATACATGGTAGATTAACCTCTGGTGGTCTTGAAATCGTTGCAGCAGAAGGCCATTGATGGTAAAGAGGGACAAGTATGGCCCATCGTCAAGAACCATCACATTTCCATCATTGCTTCCAATGTAACTAGGAAACTCCATATCAACTGGTAACGGCACACTTGCGATCTGGTGTGCTTTTTTCACACAAAACACAAACTCACATACATTATACACATATATGACAGGACAATATCCTTACACTAAATGTAAAAACGTACTCCATATTTCTGTGTAACTAAAACCTAGTGATGAAAATGAAGGGTGGGCCGGTGGCCTGACAAATACATGTCTTTGGCCATGGTTTGGGTACTATGACACAGGAAGAGGAGGCCATGAGAGGGGTGGACATGGACATTAAATAATAGCTCAGACACTAAGCAGGGGCCTGTAGTGGGAATGGGCATTGGAATCCAGGCCCTAATGCATCATGGGTATCTAAATACATCTGCTCATAAGAGCACGATGGAGTGGAGAAGTCAGAAGCATGGGTATTAGAGTCCAACAGACATGAATTAGCCCACTGCTAAAGAAATCCAATACCCCTATTTACATAAATTTATAGCTTATAATGAATGCATGTGTTGTGAGGAGAAACGCGTTTCTACAGTGGCATAGCTTACCTTGGATGGCTATTTTACCACCAGTCATCTCAGCTGTAAAGTCAAAGGTGGTAATTCTTATCATTTCATTAAAGTCTCTTCGGAATATCACTATTATCCTGTTTGTCTTCTTTGAAGCCCAGCAGGCATTCCAGCACCAGGCAAAGGGAATAGGGAGGGACAGGGGGGTGTTACCTTCTGACGGGTTCAGTACGCACTCTGTGAAAAATACCTAAGGAGAGATTATTGCACATGTAGTCAGGTGAAGGCAGAAATTGTAGCATCTCAGTACAGGAGTGACTCTAAAAACCTTTATCTGCAGGCAAAGCTTTATTCCATGTCTCAGGGAGGGTTGAGCAGTCACTGCTTGTCCCACCAAAATACAAAGAATCCAGAGTCTTCCTATATTGTCTCTTGTTCACAGATAGCACAGGAGTCCCTGAAACTTTTCTTCTGGCATGCCAAGGAGTTACAATTATCTTCTTGTCACATTGGACCCCTGATAAGTCGACGTAGGCTAAGTAGATTTTTCCCTTCTTGGAGAACTATTCAAGGGCTGTTTTGCTTTTGCTGCCTGCTCTCTTAACTCTTTTCGCTTTGGTGCCCAGTCCACGTGTGCCATGTTAAGGCCAAAGACTCTCAAGCAACATTCAGAGGCGGATGCATATTTATTTACTTCTGGACCTATCTGTACTTTCCGGTCAAAGTAAAGGAAAGCAAAAGCAAAGAAGGTTGCCAAAGATCAATAACCCTCACATCCTCTTCCATCACTTTGGCTGACTCACGCTTTGTGAACAAAGTTTCATCAGTAAACGTTTGCTTTGCAACTGCATATTATCACTTCAAAGAACATTTTCCTGGCTATCACAAAAGATTCCATTTGCAATATGTCTATAGAGAGGAGGGAACAGTATTTAGTCTTCACTGAGCTCTGCAGTGTCTGCAATACTTCCTAACTTGACTGTCCTAATACCTGACACCCCACCCCTGAAGTTAAAGCCCACAGCACTGCACCTACCTTTGGAGAAAAATATTCTTTTGTCCCAAATACAGAGATCCATTTTTTGTCCGGAGAGCAGAACAGATGTCCACCACAATATCTAAATGCATTAACATTATAAATATACCTTAATTCAGGCACTGTAAATGTGTAGATGTCACCTCATAATTACCCACCTGAAACCAAAACATCACAACCATGTCAATGGGAAGAGATGTGAAATCCTGAAGTACACAGAAGCGGAACTGTCAGCTGCAAGATATGCTACTGTTTCTTCAATCACATAATGGAGATCTAAATCTCTGACCAGCCTGACTCTCAAAGTTGTTGGGATAATCCCATGGGATAAGGCTTTCTAAGCCCCAAAGCACTCTTCTCAAGGATAGTTGTTCACTAGAGTATTAACACTATTCTACTTTTTCAATATCTCCCCAAATCCAAATCTCTCCCTCCATTGTCACTGTTCAAGTTCATGTCTTGTACAATATATAATACACATTTGAAAGAAGAGAGAGATACAATTCAGGGAATTTTTATTTTTTATAAGAATTTCTAGGAGTGTAATTGAGGTAGGTCCGAGGTCAAGATGGTATGGAGGTTTGTATGCCAGCATTCATTGGTGTATTGTGAATGGCTCTCATGGTATGTGGAAGGTCTAAATCCAAGAGACAGACTGGGATTCCATAGCAATGGACCCTTGCAAAAATGGTGCTGTGGTATCAGACCTCCTCTAACTTCACCAGGGGGAGGAGATTGAATCAAGATCATCAACTCAAGGCTGATTCCTATGAGGCAGAGGTCAGACATACCTTCACCCTCCAACCTTTTTACCAATTCTGATACTAGCCATCCCTCCTATGGCACTCTCTACTTCTCTGCTGGGATTGAAAATTCATTGCAATGGCCACACAGAACTCACAGACCATACTCAGTTATGGGGTTTATTAGGGAAGTAACAGGTTACAATTCAGGATCAGGAACAACTCAGGATATAGTTCTTTGATCAGGACAGCTTCTTCTCAGCTGTGCCCACAGGCAAGCCTCTCTATCAGCCTTTGGCCTGGCCTCTGTCCTGCTCAGGCAGGTGTTACAGCTTTTTAGCTCCACCAACAAATGCCTGGAGGCACCCCACTCTGCCACAACTGTCTGCCCGAAGGCACTCAGCTCTCTCATTCTGTGGGTCAGCACGACCACAGTAGCTGCCTTGCTCCATGGGCAGGGAAACCCACTGTGCCATCTTGTGCAGGTCTCCTGGTTCTTCTGCTGCTGTTTTTCTACCAGTGGACACCACCATCCTTGCTGCCATTTCTCACCATCTTGCATCTTCTCTGGTGTTACATCTCTCTCCGTCTCATGGGTCTAGGAGGTTGTCAGCACAGGGACCCAGAGTCCAAATGACATGTTCTCATGGCTCTTCTTCTAGATGGTAGTGAGGTCCCTTTCCTAGTCTCTGGGATAGGCACATTTTAAACCTAACAGGATGGCAAAACCGACCAATACTTTCATTAGGGTTTGGTATACCTTATTTACACAGTCCCACTCCCGCAAGGGTTCCATCCACCTTATTTGCATTATTAGCAGGCTGTCCAATCCCCTTGGAGGGCTACAAATACCTTATGTGCATAGTTCTACCCAATCATTTTGGAGGGAGTCAAAGACCTTGGTTAGAAGGACCACACAAAGTAATTTACTGCACCACAGCTCTCAACATCTGTTAAGGAAGCAGGCATTTTTCTTTGTAGGTTCCCTCCAGATGCAGAAGCTCACTTATCATCAGGAATGAACCATCCTTTGTGAGAAAGGCTTCCATGGAAAAACAGCACTGAGACATGGTGAGAACAGCCACAGCATCCCTATCCTGACAATTCCACACCTTGATAGTTCCCTCCAAATCTGCTGTGAATGCAAGATGCCTCTGACGGAGGGTTGCCATACATTCGATACGAGACCACTGGTCTGGGCTTACCCAGATCATAGTGCCCTGGAGAATGACAGTAACACTATCTGTTTTTGTGGAACTTTCAAACGAAATGTGCTTTCACTCTACCCATATTTATTTGGAAACCTCTTCCAAGTCAGTCCCAATTCTTGCTTCTGGGATAAGGATATGAAAATTCCCCTAAACAGCTCACTTATTTGGTGTGGACATGAGAACAGGAGCCATGCAATATGCTCTGAGGCAGGAACTCACTACATGATGGACATAAAGAACAATTAAGACTGTCTGGGCTCAAATTAGTTCTAATTCTTACTTATAGTACAGCATTCAGTAAGTTACTTACCACTGTAGCTTCCTCATATGTAAAATGGCAATAGTTGACAAGGAGAGTAGAAGAGGTAATAAAGATGCATAATGCCAATAGATTGAAGTGACTTTGTGAAATAGACAAGATACCACTAGAAAATAAGTCTTTGTACACATTTACATGGAGAAGCACATATTAAAATCTGAAGTCTCTATGTGTTTATGAACTAAATGAAAAGGTCACAAATTACAAGCTAGAAGACCTGATTTAAAAATTTGTTTCTTTTCCAACGCACATGGAACATTCTCCAGAATTCACCACATATTAGGCCACAAAGCAAGCCTTAACAGAATCCAAAACATTGAAATATTACAAAGCATCTTTTCTGACCATAAAGCCATAAAAGTAGAAATCAAAAACAGAAAAAGCAAGGAAAAAAATCGAATACATGGAAACTGAACAATACCTTGCTCAAAAACTACTGAGTTATAGAAGAAATCAAAGATGGAATGAAGAAATTCACAGAATCAAATGAGAATGAAAACACATCCTACCAGAACCTTTGGGACACAGCAAAAGCAGTGCTTAGAGGTCAATTTATAGCAATAAATGCACATATCCAAAAAGAAGAAAGGGCCAAAATTAAAACATTATCCCTACAACTCAAACAAATAGAAAGAGAGCAGCAAAAGAAGCCCTCAGGCACAAGAAGAAAGGAAATAAAAATTAAAGCAGAGAGAAATGAAATACAGAATAGAAAAACAATTGAGTCAACAAGACCAAAAGCTGGTTCTTTGAAAAGATCAACAAAATCGGTAAACCACTGGCCAAACTGACAAAAGAAAAACAGAAGAGGAAGCAAATAACCTGAATAAGAAATGAGATGGCTGATATCACAACAGATCCAGCTGAAATTAAAAGAATCATAATGGAATACTATGAAAAATTGTACTCCAACAAATTTGAAAGGACAAATTTCTAGAAAAACGCTATCTAAACTAACACAAACCAAGGGAGAAAAACTAAATAAACCTATAACAAAAGAAGAGATTGAAAAGGTTATTAAAATACTCCCAAAAAAAAAAGGCCTGGCCCTGATGGCTTCACTGGAGAATTCTACCAAACTTTCAGAGAAGAGTTAACCCCACTATTACTGAATGTATTTCAGAGCACAGAAAAGGATGGAATACTCCTGAACTCATTCTATGAAGCCAGCATAACCCTGATACCAAAACCAGGTAAAGACACCACAGAAAAAAAACTACGGACCAATATCCCTCACGAACATAGACACAAAAATTCTCAACAAAATTCTAGCCAATAGTTCAACAACATATCAAAAAAATAATTCACCGTGAACAAATAGGATTCACACCAAGTATGCAGGGATGGTTCAACATTAGAAAAACAATCAATGTAATCCATCACATAAATAAAACAAAAGACAAGAACCACATGACCTTATCATTTGATGCAGAAAAGGCATTTGACAAAGTCCAACACCCATTCATGATAAAAAGCTCTCAGCAAAATAGGAATAGAAGGGCATTTATACAAACCCAACAGCCAACATCATCCTAACATCATCCTAAACGGAGAGAGTCTGAAAGCATTCCCCCTGAGAATGGGAACCAGACAAGGATGCTCTTTATCACCACTCCTATTAAACACTGTTCTGGAGGTCCTAGCCAGAGCAATTAGCCTAGAAAAAGAAATAAAGGGCATCCAAATTGGTAAGGAAGAAGTAAAAGTATCCCTATTTGCAGATGATATGATCTTATACACAGAAAACCCCAAAGAATCCACAAGAAAACTACTGGGAAATCAGGGGTGGAAAGGAGGAGTGTGCTGTCATAATATATGAAGACAAATTAGGGTCACATAGCAATGTGTGTATAAATTTTTGTATGAGAAACTAACTTGAAATGTAAACTTTCACTTTAACTACAACAATAAACAAAAAAATGAAAAAAAGAAAACTACTGGAAAGAATAGAAGATTCAGCAAAGTATCAGGATACAAGATAAACATACAAAAATCAGTCGGATTCCTCTATGTCAACAAAGAGAACTTTGAAAAGGAAATCACCAAATCAATACCATTTACAATAGCCCCCAAGAAGATAAAATACTAAAGATAAAATCTAACCAGAGATGTAAAAAAAACCTATACAAAGAAAACTACAAGACACTACTGCAAGAAACCAAAAGAGACCCACATAAGCGGAAAAACATATCTTGCTCATGGATAGGAAGACTCAACATTGTGAAAATGTCAATTCTACCCAAAGCAATCTACAGATACAATGCAATCCTGATGCAAATTCCAGCAACATTATTTAATGAGATGGAGAAAAAAATTACCAACTTTATATGGAAAGGGAAGATGACCCAGATAAGTAAAACATTACTGAAAAAGAAGAACAAAGTGAGAGGCCTTACACCACCTAATTTTAGAACCTATTATACTGCCACGGTAGTCAAAACAGCTTGGTACTGGTACAACAACAGATACACAGACCAATGGAAAATAATTGAGAATCCAGAGGTAAATTCATCCACCTATGAGAAGCTGATATTTGACCAAGGTCTAAAGTCCGTTAAATGGGGAAAAGACAGTCTCTTTAACAAATGGTGCTGGCATAACTCGATATCCATCTGCAAAAAATGAAACAACACCCATACCTCACACCATGCACAAAAACTAACTCAAAATGGATCAAAGACATAAATATAAAATCTAAAATGATAAAGATCATAGAAGGAAAAATAGGGACAATGCTAGGAGCCCTAATACATGGCATAAACAGAATACAAACCATAATTAACAGTGCACAAACACCAGAAAAGAAATGAGACAACTGGAAGGTCCTAAAGTTAAATACTTAGACTCATCAAAAGACTTCACCAAAAGAGTAAAAAGACAACCTACAGACTGGGAAAATAATTTAGACTACAACATATCCGATCAGGGTCTAATCTCTAAAATCTACAGGGTACTGCAAAACCTCAACAACAACAAAAAAATAAGTCAATTAAAATATGGGCAAAGAATATGAACAGGCACTTCACCAAAGAAGACATTCAGGTGGCTAACAGACACGTGAAGAAATGCTCACGATCATTAGCCATTAGAGAAATGCAAATCAAAACTACAATGAGATACCATTTCACCCCAACAAGGCTAGCACTAATTCAAAAAGCACAAAATAATAAATGTTGGAGAAATTGTGGAGAGACTGGAACACTTATGCACTGCTGGTGGCAATGTAAAATTGTACAACAACTTTGGAAATCAATTTGGCACTTTCTTAAAAAGCTAGGAATAGAAGTACCATATGATCCAGCAATCCCACTCCTTGGAATATATCCTAGAGAAATAGGAGCCATCACACGAATAAACATATGCACACTCATGTTCACTGAAGCATGGTTCACAATAGCAAAAAGATGGAAACAACATAGATGCCCATCAGCAGATGACTGGATAAACAAATTATGGTACATACCCACAATGGAATACTACGCAACGATTAAGGAAAACGATGAATCTGCAAAACATCTCACAACATGGATGAATCTGGAAGGCATTATGCTAAGTGAAATTAGTCAGTCGCAAAAGGACAAATATTGTATGAGAC
The DNA here is from genome assembly GCA_030035585.1 of Dugong dugon. NCBI lineage: Eukaryota > Metazoa > Chordata > Mammalia > Sirenia > Dugongidae > Dugong > Dugong dugon. The sequence goes on along the minus strand of CM057481.1, from coordinate 18,992,186 downwards.
CACTATTATACGAAATCAAGAAAAGGTTTAAACGCAGAAGAAAACATTCTTTGATGGTTAGGATGGTGGGCAGGGAGGGAGAGAGGAATTCACCGGATAGAGGACAAGAATGATCTTAGGGGAAGGGAAAGACAATATACAATACAGAGGAAGTCAGCACCACTGGACTAAACAAAAAGCTAAGAAGTTTCCTGAATATAACCAAACACTTCAAGGGACAGAGTAGCACGGGCTGAGGTCTGGGGACCATAGTTTCTGGGAACATCTAGGTAAGCTGACATAACAAAATTTATTAAGAAAATGTTCTGCATCCCACTTTGTAGAGTGGCGTCTGGAGTCTTAAAAGCTTGCAAGCGGCCATCTAAGATGTATCAATTGGTCCCAACCCACTTGCAGCAAAGGAGAATGAAGAACACAAAAGACACAAGGAAAGTATTAGCCCAAGAGACAAAAGGGCCACATAAACCAGAGACTCCATCAGCCTGAGACCAGAAGAACTAATTGGTGCCTGGCTACCACCAGTGACTGCCCTGAAGGGAACACAACAGAGAGTCCCTGATGGTGCAGGAGAAAAGTAGGGTGCAGAGCTCAAATTCACATAAAAAGAACAGACTTAATGGTCCTACTGAGACTGGAGGAACCACAGAAGCCATGGCACCCAGACACTGTTAACCCAGAACTGAAACCATTCCCAAAGCCCACCCTTCAGACAAAGATTAGACTGGACTATAAGACATAAAATGATACTCGTGAAGAGTGTGCTTCTCAGTGCAAGCAGAAACATGAGACCAAATGGGCAGCTCCTGTCCAGAGGCAGGACGAGAAGGCAGCAAGGGACAGGAACTGGTTGGATGGACACAGGAAACCAGGAGTAGAAATGGGGAGTGTGCTGTCACATTATAGTGATTGCAACTAGTGTCACATAACAATATGTGTCTACATTTTTATATGAGAAAGTAACTTGAGCTGTAAACGTTCACCTAAAGCATAATAAGAAAAATTTAAAAAGTATATTACTTAAAAAAAAAAAAAAAACTTGTTTCTGTCACCAATGCTCAGTATCATTTTTCTGTCAGCATTTCTGATTATGTGTGTAACAGGATGGACCCAGGTATGCATTACATTTGCTCCAAGGCCAAACTCACCTCTTGCACATCCCAGGCATAAAGCATGTGCTTTGACACAACACAAACAATTGACCTGTTCTGTCCATCCTCTGACAAGCCACTTCCTGAGAGATAAGCCATAGGTTCAATGGGTCCTGGGACTGAACACAGACAATACTCGGTCACCAGACAGGTGAGGGATGATCCAAACCTAATAAAGAAAAATTCTGCAAAAATCATTTTTAAGTTCTCCTGTACCCTGTCAGGACGGTTTGAGGTCACATAGAAAGAAGATAAAAATTGGGCTTCAGAGTCAGCCGTGCAGGGGTTCCCATTGCAGATTGGCTGTTTGTGAGATATTAGCCAACTTGTTTTCCCTCAGTTTCCATAGATAAAAAATAAGAATATCTCATCAGAGAATTGTTCTGAGATTTTAAAGAGGTATCAGGAATTAACTGAGAACTAGAGCGTCTGTTATTTAAATTTTTCCCATTATTTGTTAGTTGTTGCTGTTGGATTCTTTTCCTAGAAGGGATGGGAAGCATTTTATATTGTAAAAAGATCACCCTAGCTTCTCCATCCAGCATAGAACATAGGAGACAAGAGAGGTAGCAGGAAGGTTAATACAGCAGCCCAGTCCCATTAGATTTCAATTAGCTCTTCACTAAATCAGAACATGGACCTGCATTAAAAAAAAAAAAAAAAGAGTAGGAGTGGATTCCAGAAACACATTCATCAAGCTCCTCTAAGACACCATGTCCCCATACCGACGCTCCCATATACTTCTTTGCGGGTAAAGTCCTCTGGCTGTGCCAATGCCATGCGATACTCCTGCTTCACTTGCTTGAGGAAGAACTGCTTCCAATGCTTTGCATCTAGGTGTTCATCAGAGGAGCAGAAGGTCCATCTCTTTAGACACATCATTCTGGAACCAGAGTCACAATCCCATCAGGCTTCCCTGGTCAGCCCACCTCCTTGGACCACTGTTAAACCACGTGAACCCTTTACTCACTGGAACCTTCACACATACCCCTACAACACAGCTGCACACAGGGCTAGGTCCCAGCAAGTGCACAATCATAGTCTTCCTCTCCCTTGAGAGACACCTTCCTCCCACCTTACTCTGCCCTTTCCTTTACTCACCTCCACAGGTAATTACTCTGTGCAAGCATATTCCACTGCTAAAGGAGAGAAAAGAATAAGCAGTCAATTGGTACCCACATGTTGGCTCCTCCTCTGCTATCATTTGTTCTGGGAGCTGGGCCCACACAGTTTAATCAGACAGGATCCCACCTCTCAAAGCCCTCACAGTCTAGCGGGCAGGAACCGTAACAGCAGAGACCTATCTCTGCTAATACTGGCACTCGGTATTCCTGTGAGAATTCAGAGGAAGAAATGATTTCCTAGGGCTGGAAATAAGAACCCCAAGGATCATTTAGTAAGCACAGCAACTCCTTCATATCAGTTTGACATTTTCATTTACAGAAAATGAGACCTTTAGGGTGAATGATGCTAACCCCAAAAAGTATCACTCCGCTAGTCTGCCAACTCGTGCTCAGATTAGTCAAGAGAAGGGGCTGAGTCCCTGAAGCACTGGTGTATCCAAGTAGAATGGGATGGATCTGATTCAGAACAAAGTAAACTGAAAGAACAAGGGAAGGCTGTGTAAGTGTAATGCTGGGGTAGCAAGATCCCATGACGGAGAGGTGAGCGGGTTCTCATGCAAGGACTGACGAGGCAGCGGGGTGTGGGAGGGAGCTGGTCAATTCAGATAGAGCAGCTGAGGGTGGAGAGTCTTTACCTTGTTCACTTGGGAAGCCTGTAGCAAGCTCAGTCCATCCAGGAAGAAGAAGATTTTCAACATTACGAAATCAGGCAATCGTACCTCCATCTTACACAGCATTAGCCCACACCAGTCTCCTTTCTCCTCTCCAGGTTGCTCTGAATTTAAAGGCTTGGCCAAAATCTGCAGCACTTGAAAGGATCTACACCCATAGCTCATCGGGCTCTGCTAGAGACAGGCTGCAGGTGTGTACACTCACGACTGGCCTTCTCTTGGGCCTCTTTCCCTATGGCAGATACACACAGCTGAGGGCATTGCTCCCCTCACTTGGCTTGTTAGTGTTGTTTAAACTCATTCAACAACATATTCTTTGCTCTGTGAATGGGAAGTGTAGGACCCAGGGCAGTCCCCATTTCTGACGAATTTGTCAGGCCTCTAGGAAATTTCAACAGCCACAACTCACCTTCATCAGATTCTACTCTCTATGTGACACCCTTTTAGTTCCAGATTACTGGGATAGGGAATCTGCTTGCCATGTTGATGTGTCTGCCTTGGGACATCAGATCTGGTCAGCAGGGCCTCTCTCTCAGCACCAGTACAGCTCCTGGGTTTCCACCTTTGTGCATGTAACTTTCCAGTGGAAGGGGAAAGCACAAGCCAATCAGACTTCTCCAGAGAGGTCTAAGGACATGGGCCTCATCTGAGATGGCTCTTATAGTCAGTGCCTTCCCCTTGTGACCTGACAGTTTCTACAGTTATCAATCTCTCAAGAACTTGACAACTTATTTCTTTAGGGGCCCCTCTGTGGGGCTCAATGGTGAGACCTCTCAAACTGCCGCCTCCAGCCTAACGCACAGTAACAGTTCTCAGAACCACCATTTTTTTCTAGTGTTATCTGCTCCATTGTCCAAACCACAAGGTACTGACTGTTCAGGGATAAAGAAATGTCCTCTTCCATTTAGGTGGCTAACAGATACATGAAGAAATGTTCACGATCATTAGCCATTAGAGAAATGCAAATCAAAACTACAATGAAATACCATCTCAATCCAACAAAGCTAGCATTAATCAAAAAAACACAAAATAATAAATGTTGGAGAGGTTAGGGAGAGACTAGAACACTTTACACTATTGGTGGGAATGTAAAATGGTAAAACCACTTTGGAAATCCATTTGGCATTTCCTTAAAAAGCTAGAAATAGAAGTACAATACCATCCAGCAATCCCACTCCTTGGAATATATCTTTGAGAAATAAGAGCCATCACACAAATAGATATATGCACACCCGTGTACACTGCAGCGCTGTTCATGATAGCAAAAAGATGGAAACAACCTAGGTGTCCATCAATGGACAAATGGATAAACAAATTATGGTATAGTCACACAATGGAATACTATGCAACGATAAAGAACGAGGATGAATCCGTGAAACATCTTATAACATGGAGGAATCTGGAAGACATTATGCTGAGTGAATTTAGTCAGTCACAAAAGGACAAATATTGTATAAGACCACCATTATAAGAACTCAAGAAAAGGTTTAAACACAGAAGAAAACATTCTTTGATGGTTACAAGGGTGGGGAGGGAGGGTGAGGGTTATTCACTAACTAGATAGTAGACAAGAATTGTCTTAGGTGAAGGGAAGGACAGCATACACTACGGGGGAAATCAGCACAAGTGGACTAAACCAAAGCTAAGAAGTTTCCTGAATACAATCAAATACTTTGAGGGACAGAGTAGCAGGGGTAGGGGTCTGGGGACCATGCTTTCAGGGGACATCTAGGTCAATTGGCATAACAAAGTTTATTAAGAAAATGTTCTGCATCCTACTTTGGTGAATGGCGCCTGGGGTCTTAAAAGCTTGCAAGTGGCCATCTAAGTCGCATCAGTTGGTCCCAACCACCTGGAGTAAACAAGAATGAAGAACACCAAAGACACAAGGAAAGTAGTAGTTCAAGAGACAGAAAGGGCCACATAAACCAGAGACTTCATCAGCCTGAGACCAGAAGAACTAGATGGTGCCCGGCTACCACCAATGACTGCCCTGACAGTGAACACAACAGAGAGTCCTGGATGGAGCAGGAGAAAGGTGGGGTGCAGAACTCTAATTCTAGTAAGACCAGACTTAATGGGCTGACTGAGACTGGAAGAACCTGGGAAAGCATGGCCCCTGGATTCTCTATCAGCCCAGAACTAAAACAATTTCCGAGGCCAACTTTTCAGACAGGGATTGGACTGGACTGTGGGACATACAGTGATACTCGTGAGGAGTGTGCCTCTTAGCACAAGTAGATACAAGGGACTAAACGGGCAGCTTCTGTCCAGAGGTAAGATGGGAAGGCAGAGAGTGTTGGGAGCTGGTTGAATGGACATGGGGAATCAGGGGTGGAAAGGAAGAGTGTGCTGTCACAGTATGGGGATAGCAATTAGAGTCACATAACAATGTATGTGTAAATTTTTGTATGGGAAAAAATAAAAAGATGTTTTCCAAGAGTGTCCTAGCTATTGTTTTTATACCTCAGGGCCTAGTTGATGTGTCCTTGTGAGTCGAGCCCCATCTGGGTCACATTCTTTATACTCAAGGACAGGGAAAAATGGCTCCAATTTTAACTTCTAAATCACTGTTGAGTGACTGAAGCTTGGGAAACAGTTACTTCATTGACTCTTTCTTCTCCACTAGGCCATGAGTCTCAGTGTTCTTAGTTTTCACATTTCCAGTGCCTGGTATAGCTCCTGGGCCATGATAGACAGGAAGTAAGGGCTAGAAGGAAACAGAAAGGGAATCAAGAAGGAATGGGAAAGGAAGGAGAGAGAATGAAAGGTATTTACATGCGGCACACAGCTGTAAGGAACCCTGGTGGCACAATGATTAAGCGCTGGGCTGAAAAACAAAAGGTTGCTGATTTGAATCCATCCCGTGGCTCTGCAGAAGAAAGGCCTGGCAATCAGCTCCCATAAAGATTACAGTCAAGAAAACCCTATAGGGCACTTCTACTCTGGCACATGGGGTCCCTCTGAGTTGGTTGACTTGAAGCCACCTAACAACAACAAGGCAGCCTCTAAGATGGCCCTCAGTGACCCCTGCCTTCTGATATTCATGACCTTGTATAATCTCCTCCCCATGAGTGTGGGCTGGACCGAGGGACACATTTCTAATGAATAAATCAGTTGCCTTCAAGTTGATTCCAACTCATGGCGATCCTGTGTGTTGCAGAGTAGAACTGCACTTCCTAGGGTTTTCAAGGCTGTGACCCTTCGGAAGTAGATCCCCAGTCCTTTATCATGAGGCTTTTGCATCAACCAGGGACTCCACAGAATATGGCAAAAGTGATGTCACTTCTGAGATTAGGTTCCAAAAAGATTGTAATTTCTGTCTTGAGTGTCTTTCTTGCTCTCTGGCTTTCTTCCTTTGAGAGAAGTCAGCTGCCAAGTTGTGACCTGTTCTATGGAGAGGCCCACGTGGCAAGGAACTGATGTCTTTGGCCAATAGCCAGCAAAGACCTAAGGCCTGCCAGCAGTCATGGGAGTACGCGTGGAAGTGAAGCAAGTGTCCCCTGGAGCCTCAGGATAAGTGCAGCCTCAGCCCACATTTTGACTCAATCTTGTGAGAAACCCTGAGTTAGCCACTTTCAGATTCCTGACACACAGGAACAGAGATAATAAATGTTTGTCGTTTTAAGCTGCTAATTTTATGGTAATACTGCTATGCAGCAACAGATAATTAGTACAGATTTTGGTACCTGGAAGTGGGCTGCTGCTGTAACAAATACCTAAAAATGGAGGAATGGCTTTGGAACCAAGCAGTGGGCATAGGCTGGAAGGACTTTGAGGAGAGTGTTAAAGAAAGCCTAAATTGCCTTGAACAGACATTTCCTAGAAATCTGGACTTTGAGGCCACTGCTCTGAATTAGGATACTTCAGTGCCTCTCAGAAAATGCACTCTGCACATACACAAGAATCTTTATGCAAATGTTTGTGTTCCTCTTGAGCAACTCAAAAGAAGTTACTGCCCTTTATGTTTTTAAACATGAGCGTGCTATCATTGAAATTATCCAGCAGATGTTTGAGCTCCTTCTATGTGCTAGGCATCATGCCAGGCATTGGCAAGACAAAAGTGAAAAAAATAAGTCTTTGCCCTTGAGGACATAATCTAGTAAATTTTCTCTCTGTAGTTGTTTTTATTTTGTTTTACAAATGGATCCAGGTTGAGAAATCCTAACATCTTAAGGCCACATGTATCCATTTACACCATTTGAGGTGTGAGCTGATTTCAGGTGAGCACACACACAGAAGCTCTTTTCTTAGGAATCATTTTCTCCTTCTCAGAGCCATAATGTAATATCAGCATGACCAGCTCCAAACACTAGGCTAAAGGTGTAGTGTTGGGACCAAACCAAAAACCCAACTCCCTTGCCATCAAGTTGATTTCGACTCACAGCAACCCTATCGGACAGAGTAGAACTGCCCCATAGGATTTCCAAAGAGCGGCTAATGGATTTGAACTGCCGACATCATGGTTAGCAGGCGAGTTCTTAACCCCTGTGCCACCAGGACTCCCCCTTCACCTTGGCGTTTGTTAATTGGATAATCAAGTAGGATCTAATCCTTATGCCTTTGTAAATCCTTTCATATAAATAATTTTAAGAATTAGTGAGAAAAAATTCATTGTCACACAATCTGTCCAAATTTTTGCTCTAGAAAATATTGTTAAATACTGTAGCTCCATCCCCAATAAAAATGATGCTTCCTGCGGAAAGATAAGAGAATCCTTAGCCCAAGGTGAAGGTCTTTCCCATTTTTATTGGGAAAGGAGCTATACGGTGCTAGCTACAGGATTTTCTAGAGCAAAAATCTGGACAGATGGTGTGAAAATGAATTTTTTCTCACTAATTCTTAAAATTTTTTATAGCAAAGGAATAACAAAGATGTAAGAATTAGATCATACTTGATTATCTATTTAATAAATTGCATTATTGAGAAAGGTACAATTAGGTGTACTGGAAAATCTGGAAGTGATATCCTGTAATATACTTGCTGCTCTGTCCATGCCTTCCCTACCTTCTCTGGGGCCTAACTGCCAAAATTTGGCCTGTTCTCTTTGAGAAAGAAGGCCCAAATTAAGTGGTTTCAAGAGATTATAAATCAGTCCCTGTACGAAACTGGTCAATCCACAGAACTGCAGGCAGTTCATTTCTAAGTTAGACTTGGCTTATAATAACCCAGTAATTGGGAACTCTCTGCCATTGTTTATTGATATAGAGCTGCTAAGATATTTTTGAAGGATTTTCCCTACTTTCATAGTGACTGGTGTTTTGAAAGATTTGGGACTAACTTACCCAAGAGGGCATTCAAAAGTTTGCCCAGAGATGGAGGAGAAGTGACTTCTCCTGGGCCATAGTAAGGGAGAAGGAAGGGAAAGTGTAGTAGAGCAGACCATTGAACAGTGAGGCTTCCCTTGGGATTTATTCCATTTGTTTCAATCCAACGGGAACTGTGGGATACCTGCCACACATACAGCACCAAGCACCATGAGATGATAGAAAAGAAGTACTCAGTGAAACAGGCTCACAAACTAAAATACCTATAGGGATGAGAAAGGTAACACGAATGAGTGGATGCAATTAAGAAGCACATGGCACCCCGGGTCTTGTATTTACCTATACTTGAAATGTTTGACTTTTCTCTTTACTATAAGTAAATAGCACAGCCATAATGATTCAGGGCAATTGATTCTAGTTTGGTATCAAGAACACAATAGAGGACTGTGTGCACCTTAGAGAGTTCATGTTCCATCTATGGTGGGTGAGAGGGGCAGCCCCTATTAAGCTCTGACTAAATAAAGTCAAGGAGCTCTGGTTGCCTGATTGTTAACCGCTAGACTGCTAACTGTAAGGTTGGCAGTTCAAACCCACCCAGCGGCTCCTTGGGAAAAAAGTCCTGGTGATCTGCTCCTCTAAAGATTACAGCCTAGGAAAACTTATGGGGAAGTTCTGCTGTTATATAGCGTCACTATGAGTTGGAATCAACTCGATGTCATACAAAAACATGGTCAAGTCACTGAGGTATTGGTGGTTCAGGTAACAACATTATTACTATTATTAAAAGAGCAAGTGGTTGTCTCAATCATGTTGCAAGCTGATTATTACAAGAGAATTTTTATTATATTCTTAGTATATCCCATACCACGGGAGAAAAGTCATCGTTCACTTAATAAAAGAAATGAATTCCGTCAGACAGCTGGGTTCCAAACTCATCTTGGTCACTCATTAGCCACCAATCTTGGCAAGTTACTTATCTCTGAGAGTCTGTTTCCTTCTTTTCCAGCTGGACAAATAATACTTGCCTCTCAGGCCTCACAGAACTATTGAGAGATGACATGTGAAAGGGTTTGGGAAAGGTTTCAAGAACTATCTGAGTGAAAGACATTATTGTTGTGATGGGGGAAGCTGAGCTTCTGTGGGTGGGTTTTAATTTGTGTATGAGCTTGGGGGTAAGTGTAAGGAAAATCATTTCCTTCCTGCTCATTTTTGTGACCCTAGGGCACTTTGTCAGTATTCAAAATGTTGATTGATTTTGCTAAGAAACCAGCTAGGAACCTTGAATCTCTCTCATCTCTCTCTTTCCTTTGTCCTCCTCCATTTTCTTTACTCAGGTTTGATTTTTCCTCCCATAAAATTTCATTTCAGTGTTGGCAGTGACTATTGGTTTCGCCTATAGTGCTCCATATGGTTGGAGCACTAAAAGCAATCAACACTTCTTTATTGGATGTCAGTGGGAACTGCTTTCAGAGAACCATAGACATGCTCTCTGCATTGGAAGGGATGCCTGCAAAAGCCCCCGGCACAGGGTGCAGATGTCTCACAAACCCCTTAACAAATTCCACTAGGCTTAGGAGCAAGTTCAGAATCCTCGAAGTGACCGTGGAGGCCCTCCTGGATCAGGCTCCTGCCTGTCTCCAGCCCAGTATCTAGCCTCTCCACATGATCATGTTGTTTAATCATTCCCTTTTTGTCTCCCTGGGTATGTTTCATCTTAACCTCTATCATTCTGTCCTGACTGAGAAATGTTTCTCAAATGTGGTCCTGTCCATTAAGATATTCCCCATAAACCTACTCGCCCTGAAGATGAGGCCTATTAGCTTGGCAAGGTGAAGAAAATAATTTTTATTAACCAAAGCTCCTCAAGAAAACACACAAAGTCCTTGCAAAAGAAAGGCTACTCAGCGTCCCCTAGCAGAGGCTTGATTGAAAGGGGGCAATGTAAATGGAAAAGTTTCAAACTACAGGCACTCTCACGATAGATGAGGAATGATGGGGCCAACATGCATTCTCAGAAACAAAAGGTCAGGATGTAAACCATTTAGGAACAATGTGTCAAGCTGTAAATAACTGTTCTCGGGAAGAATGTGTTCATAACTAATCTAACTGATCAGGATGTGAACCATTTAGGAAGAATATGTAACCAATATGCTCCCAGAAAAAATGTGTTGATAACTACAATTGTATAAATGAACCTAAGTGGCAACTCATTCCTCCCTAGCCAAGTGGCCTACGTTTACATTTCAAAGGATTTCAAGATGAAGCGACTCTCATCTATAACCCTTCAATTGCCCATTCCAATCCTGTATCAAACCATTACTCTGACGGTGGTATGCAACATAGTATGTCCATTTAATATGATGCTTATTGGCCCACTGTTGCACCCTGTGGGCTGTAACATGTGTTCCTTGGTCTGATGAAATATAACTCAGTGGCCCAAATTGGTACAGTATCTTCTGTTCCAATCCCTAATGGTATTTTTGACATTTGCATCTGTCATGGAAAATGAAAAGCCCAGTCCAGGGTAGGTACCTATTCCTGTGAGGAATTGTAGCCACCCAGTGCCACCAGCATCATTGGTCCAGTATAATCAACTTGCCAGCTGTGTGCAAGGCCTTCCCCCAGGGAATCTGCCCCAAAGCCTTCTGCAACCTCTGTCCTTCTCGCTGGCACACAAAGCAGTCCTTATTGGCATTTTGTGCCTCAGAGGGTGCAAAAGGGATGTGTCTAGATTCAGCCCATCTCTGCATTGCTGCAGCACCCCCATGTCCACTCATCTCATGGACCCAATTGGCCACCTCAAGTGAGCATACCAACAGGTCTGCTTGCTGATTTGAATTGCCTTCCAACCCAGGAAGGGGCCTCTTTGGATGGGCACTGACATGTCCTACACTAATATGCCCTCTAAATTCCCAGAGTACTTTCCACAGGTCCATGCCCCATGTGGGTGTCCTTAATAGACAATTTTTCATTGCCCATTTGCCGGACCATATAGCCAGGACGCTGGCCACTGCCCATGAATTGGTAAAAATCCAAACATATGGGCCCTCATCATTGTGCAATTCTTCCATCAAGGTTAGGAAGACAGCAGGCAGTTCAGCCCTAAGCACTGAGCTGGCCTGTTCTTACCTTCTTCAATCAGAGTTTTTTCACCTGCTAGTCTTAATGCAGCAGCTTTCCATATCACATGTTGTCCGTGTACCCTGGAACTGCCATCCGTGAGTCAAGCGGCCTTCTGCTGGTCAACAGGAAGTTGTTTATAGGGCACTATCCACATAGCAATGGGCTCTGGCAGCTTCTCAGGTGGTTCAGGGAGCTCGTATTTTTAGCTACTGCCTTTACTGGTGGTGCGGGGGTTAAGAATTGGCTGCTAGTCAAAAGGTCAGCAGTTCAAATCTACCAGGCACTCCTTGGAAACTCTATGGGACAGTTATACTCTGTCCTATGGGGTCGCTATGAGTTGGAATCAACACGACGGCAATGGGTTTGGCATAGGTTTTTATGGCAGTGCGGATAATGTCTTCCTCAAAGGGTAGTGGTTGTTGAGAAAATAGCAGGGGGTGGTGGCACTCATCACATGAGTGCCCTGTCTCTCCAGCCCATGGCACAGAACAGCTGCTGCACAGGGTCTGACTTCCATTCCAAGTGCTTCCAACCCCGGAAAGGATTCCTGTCCTAGCCTTTTCCCTGCTATCTCCACCAGCAGAGCCAGAGAAACTATTAAAACCAAAGTCCAATCACGCCATGCCTATGCTCAGAGCCCTCCAAAAGCTTCCCATTTCATCAAGAGCAAAGGCCAAATAATGGCCTACACAATCCTCCATGACGTGGCTCACCTGACCTCAACTCCTCAGTCAGCCCCTTGTTTATGCCACTCCAACTATGGACCAACTTGTTTCAGGAGCTCCTGCCTCAGGGCCTTTGCACTGGCTGCTCCCCCCTCCCCCATGCCCTTCCCCTCATACCTGCATGACTCATTTCCTCTCCCCTCCACCTGCAAGTCCATGCTCAACTTTCTAATCACTCTATTTTAAATTACACCTCCCTCCCCAGCACTTCCACTCCCTCCTTTCCTGCTTCCATCTTTTCTCTCCATACCACTTGTTACCAAATGACACACTGTAGCTTTTGTCTATTTCCTCTCACTAGCATACACACTCCAGGGGACAGGGGCCTTTGGTCAGCTTTGTTCACTGGTATATCTTCAGAACCTAAAACTGGTACATCTTCAGAACTTAAAATTGGTGTATTCTCAGAACTGTACGCCAGGCATGTGGTAGACACCCAATCAATATCTGCTGAACGAAGCAATCAGGGTACTCCTAAATTTGGGGTCGGAGGCACTGGGAAATCATGGAACCTTGTTGAACAGGCATTTTACAGGACTGGGGTTCCATGGAGAACATTTTAGTTAATCCACTCATACCGTCCTGGTCTACAGGGAGTAGAGGTAGACTTAAGATACCAGCTTTGGAACCCCAGCCCCTCCATTCACCAGCCACATGACATCTACTGGGCCAATCACAACATTTCTGAGATTTGGTTTTCCCACTTATTCGTTTACAATCCCTGCCTTGCCCATCACTCACACTTTACAGGGACCAAATGTGAGAATGTATGTCTTACAACAGATTACGAAACTCCTGTCATTCCCCCCACTGAGCTACCCCAGTGTCACCAACCAGAGGCTGAACCAGGTTTTTCAAAGGCTGTTTGAGAACTGCATGAACAGAGGACGTGTTACTCAAGAAGTCAGAGGAACGGGCATTTCTGAGCACCTCCCATATGTGGAGCACCAAACTAGCTGTTAGCCCAAGCCTCACAGTGGAGGGGGGGCGGGGAATGGGACCTCAGCAATCCTCAGAAATGGCAACCAGAGGACGTGTTACTCAAGAAGTCAGAGGAACGGGCATTTCTGAGCACCTCCCACATGTGGAGCACCAAACTAGCTGTTAGCCCAAGCCTCACAGTGGGGAGGGGGAAACAGGACCTCAGCAATCCTCAGAAATGGCAAACAACCAGTTTCTACAAAGGCAGGAAGAAGTCATTTTTCAGTTCAGCTGCTCCAGATGGCTGCGAGCCTGCCTGGATCACCTGGGCAAGGGGTTTATTGTAAAGACCTGAGAGAAGTTCTGCCTGTTTCCTCCCTACCAAGGAGAGGCCTCTGAGCACTGGTTAGTCAACACCAGGCTGCAGCCAGGTAGCAGGGCTGGTGGCGCTTTGCGGGCCCTGGAGAACCACTTCGGGTCCCTTTTCTCGGAAAGGGATTGTAACTGGCCAGCACACAACAGTTAGTTGGCTGAGGCTCTTAAAAGGCAAGGTGGGAACATTGATGGCCAGAGGCTTTTTCTAACCAACCACACCCAACCAAATGTCCACTATTTTAGGGAGCACTACTGGCACCAATGGGCATGTCATTGCACTCAGTTTGGGGAACAGTTTTCGAAAAACCATTTTAAAAAAAAAAATGATTGAAGCCTGTGTGATGGGACCACCAGGTGGGAAAAGAGGCTAACATTATGCCAAATCAGCCATAAAGTGTCAAGACAAGCATGAAAACCTTTGTATGATGGAAGATTGTTTTTAATGTTTAGAACTTTTTATTCAATTCAGAAAAAAAATTTTTTTCATAGTTATGGGGTTGATTAGGGAAATAACAGGTTACAACCTAGGATCAGGATCAGGAAGCATGTAGGCAAAGTCTCCCTTCTTCAGCACAGGACAGCTTTCTCAGCTCCTCTTGACCCCCTAAGGACAGGCTCCTTCTCTTGGCCCACAGCTTGGTCTCTGCCCTGCTCGGTCAAGTGTTACAAAGCTCTTTAGCTCCTCCGGTAATAGAAGATGTTTTATTTTAAACATGTGAGAAATGGAAGGTGGACAAAGGCAGCTAGGCTGCACTTCATCAGGAGGCAGGAGACACTGGCTTCCAAGCCTTGAGGGTGATGGTGGCCTTGGGCTAGTGTGTGGAAGGATAAAAGGGAGCCCACTTCTTTTTGGGGGTCTGAGGCACTGGGAAATGATGGAACTTGGCAAACAGGGTATTTCACAGGGCTGGGGTTCCATGGAATTCAGTTTAATTAATCCTCTTACACTTCTTCAGTCTCCAGGAAGTAGGGGTAGACACAGAAGAGATGAGCTGTGGAACCCCAGCCTGAGATCTGAGCCCCTACCTCAGACAGACAGACTTCTTTGCAGAGGACGCTGCTCACCCCTAAGTAGGTGTGCTCAGTGGCTAGAGGGTGAATGGTTGCTGATGTCACAACACCCCACAAAGAGCACAGATTCAACAGCACTAATGTCACTTTCCACCACATGTATGTCAGTTTGTTAAACTGTGGTGGCTTGCATGTTGCTGTGATACTGGATGCTTTGCCACCAGTATTTCAAATACCAGCAGAGTCAACCTTGGTGGATAGGTTTCAACAGAGATTCCAGACTAAGACAGAGTAAGAAGAAGGACTCGGCAGTCTACTTCTGAAAAAACTGGCCAGTGAAAACCTTATGAATAGCAGTGGAACATTGTCTGATATAGTGCCAGAAGATGAGTCCCTCAGGTTGGAATTCACTCAAAATATGACTGGGGAAGAGCTGCCTCCTCAAAGTAGAGTCGACCTTAATAACATGGAAGAGGTCAAGCCTTCGGGACCTACATTTGCTGATGTGGCACGACTCAAAATGAGAAGAAACAGCTGTAAACATCCATTAATAATTGGAATGTGAAATGTAGGAAGTATGAATCTAGGAAAATTGAAAGCCACCAAAAATGAAATGGAATGCATAAAGATCAATATACTAAGCATTAGTGAGCCGAGATAGACTCGTATTGGCCATTCTGAATCAGACAATCATATGGTCTCCTATGGCGAGAATGACAAATTGAAGAGGGACGGTGTCGCATTCAACGTCAAAGAGAACATTTCAAGATCTATCCTGAAGAACAATGCTGTCAGTGATGGGATAATATCCATACAGCTACAAGAAGACCAGTTAATAAGACTATTATTCAAATTTACACACCAACAACTAAGGCCAAAGATGAAGAAACTGAAGATGTTTACCAACTTCTGCAGTCTGAAATCACTCAAACATGCAACTAAGGTACATTGATAATTACTGGCAACTGGAATGTGAAAGTCAGAAACAAAGAAAAAGGATTAGTAGTTGGAAAATATGGCCTTGGTGACAGAAACAATTCCAGAGATCTCATGACAGAATTTTGCAAGGCCAATGACTTCTTCATTGCAACTCCCTTTTTTCAACAACATAAATGGCAACTATACACATGGACCTCGCCAGATGGAACACAGAGGAATCAAATTGACTACATCTGTGAAAAGAGACAATGGAAAAGCTCAATACCATCGGTCAGAACAATGCCAGGGGCCGACTGCGCAACAGACCATCAACTGCTCATATGCAAGTTCAAGATGACACTGAAGAAAATTAGAACAAGCCCACAAAAGCCAAAGTACAACCTTGAGTATATCCCACCTGAATTTAGAGACCATCTCAAGAACAGATTTGACACACTGGATACTAATGACTGTAGACCAGACGAGTTGTGGAACGACATCAAGAACATCATACATGAAGAAAGCAAGAAGTCATTAAAAAGACAGGAAAGAAAGAAAAGACCAAAGTGGGTGTCAGAAGAGACTCTGAAACTTGCTCTTGAACTCAGAGTAGCTAAATCAAAAGGAAGAAATGATAAAGTGAAAGAGCTGAACAGAAGATTTCAAAGGGTGGCTTGAGAAGACAAAGTAAAGTGTTACAATGACATGTGCAAAGACCTGGAAATAGAAAAACAAAAAGGAAGAACACGCTCAGTGTTTCTCAAGCTGAAAGAACTGAAGAAAAATTTCAAGGCTGGAGTTGCAATATTGAGGGATTCTACTGGGAAAATACTAAACGATGCAGGAAGCATCAAAAGAAGATGGAAGGAATACACAGAGTCACTGTACCAAAAAATTGGTCGACGTTCAACCATTTCAGGAGGTAGCATATGATCAAGAACGGATGGTACTGAAGGAAGAAGTCCAAGCTGCACTGAAGGCATTGGCAACAAACAAGCCTCCAGGAATTGACAGAATATCAATTGAGATGTTTCAACAAATGGATGTAGCACTGGAGTGCTCACTTGTCTATGCCAAGAAATTTGGAAGACAGCTGCCTGGCCAACTGACTGCGAGAGATCCATATCTGTGCTCATTCCAAAAAAAGGTGATCCATCAGAATGCAGAAATTATTGAAGAATGTCATTAATATCACATGCAAGCAAAACTTCGCTGAAGATCATTCAAAAGCGGTTGCAGTAGTACATCATCAAGGAAATGCCAGAAACTCAGGCTACATTCAGAAGAGGACATGGAACAATTGCTGATGTCAGGTGGATCATGGTTGAAAGCAGAGAATACCAGAAAGATCTTTACCTGTGTTTTACCGACTATGCAAAGGTATTCGACTGTGTGGATCATAACAAATTATGGATAATACTGAGAAAAATGGAATTTCCGGAACAGTTAATTGTGCTCATGAGGAAACTGTACATAGACCAAGAGACATTCATCTGAACAGAACAAAGGGACACTACATGGTTTAGAGTCAAGAAAGGTGTGTGTCAGGGTTGTATCCTTTTGTCACACTTATTCAATCTGTATTCTGAGCAAATAATCCAAGAAACTGGACCATATAAAGAGCGCGGCATCAAGACTGGAGACAGACCCATTAACAACCTGTGATACACAGATGACACACCTTGCTTGCTGAAAGTGAAGAGGACTTGAAGCGCTTACTGATGAAGATCAAAGACCACAGCCTTCAGTATGGATTATACCTCAACATAAAGAAAACAAAAATCCTCACAACTAGAGCAATAAGCAACATCATAATAAATACAGAAAGGACTGAAGTTGTCAAGGATTCATTTTACTTGGATCCACAATCAACACCCATGGAAGCAGTAGTCAAGAAATCAAATGACATGTCATGTTAGGCAAATCTGCTGCAAAAGACCTCTTTAAAGTGTTAAAAAGCAAAGATGTCACTTTGACCCAAGCCGTGGGGTTTTCAATTGGCCCATATGAATGTGAAACCTGGACAATGAATAAAAGAAGACCAAAGAAGAATTGATGCCTTTGTATTATGGTGTTGGCAAAGAATATTGAATATATCATGGACTGACAAAAGAATGAACAAATCTATCTTGGAAGAAGTACAGCCAGAATGCTCCTTAGAAGCAAGGATGGAGAAACTTTGTCTCACATACTTTGGACATGTTATCAGGAGGGACCAGTCCCTGGAGAAGGACATCATGCTTGGTAAAGCAGAGGGTTACCAAAAAAGAGGAAGAACGTCAACAAGATGGATTGACAATGGTTGCAACAATGGGCTCAAGCATTGCAATGATTGTGAGGGTGCTGCAGGACCAGGCGGTGTTTCGTTGTGTTGTACACACGGTCGCTATGAGTCAGAACCAACGTGATGGCACCTAACAACAATGTCACTTTGGAAGGAAATAATCATCCAGGACAGTGACCTTGAGCTGCTGGGTCTATACTCAGAAGGTCGGGGGTGGAAGAAGAGCCAGTGTTTAAAGCATCCTGCTGGTTAAAATACAATCTTTAGTCCACTGCTTCCTAGCTACCTGGATATGGCACCCAAGTCCAGTGCCGAGCCAAGGAAAGGGCCTCCACAATAAATACTAAATGTCCGTATTTCCCCCCTTTTCAAAGTCAAGCAGCATACTCAACATTCATAACTAACTTTTCATCTCTATCATTCTATGCTGAGAACCTCTATTTGAAGGCTTTTTGGAAAATTCTGGTTCCTATTAGAAAGATAGCCTCCTCTTTGAGCTTTTGAACAAACGATCACTCAACGAAGGATGCTCACCTGCAGGGGAGCCTCCACGAGAGCTCAGGAGACTGCATGCAGGCACATCCGACATCGTGCTCATAAGTTTCCACCTGGCCAAGGACAGAAAGAGAACAAAAAGCAAACCATGTCTGTTGTTCTGCATTATTTATTTAAGTTAGAGAGCATAAGTCCAGCCAGAATATAGTAGGCATACAGCTGTGGCTATTGTTACTTCACACTAATAGCTTTTCATATTGCATTTCAACTGCAACACCACCATTCTGGAAGAAAGAAGTCCCCTCGAGGCAAAGCTGTCTATGAGGGTTTTAGAGGCAGTTTCCCAAAGTTTTGTTTTGTTTTTTTAAAGCTACTCCTTGATGCAAGGAGTGTTTCCCAGCCCCAAGAAGAGGAAGCGTGGTCAGAGGCATGGGGGTTTAAAGTGACAATTCAGAGAGGAATAGACTTCTCGCAATTTCATGTGACATTAAAGTGACTGTCCCTTTGGACAAGTACCAGCCACAGTTGGCACTGAAAGTCCCCAGAGCTCAGGGCAGTGTCTAGATTTTGACTCTGGTTTCACTGTTCTTGGTGGCAAGCAATGCCTTCAAGTCACCAGCATCAAAGTGTTCTAAGTACTAGCTAAGCATATCTTTCTGTACTAATAAGTCCATGAGGCAAACTTCTTTTAATGGCCCAGGCATCCAAATGAAAAGCAAGAGGTAAGGCACTCGAATCCACAATGATACAAGGTGGCTGGAGAAACATGATCAAGGGGCACTCTACTAGCCCCCATCTATCATCAGGTCTCTTCCAGACCTGCTGCTGTTCTTCTTAGGCCCCATCTATCATCAGGTCCCTTCCAGACCTGCTGCTGCTCTTCTCAGAAACTCAAGAACTGCGCGGTAGTGTCAAAAGCAGTGCACCACAAAGGAGTCAATCCACATGATGGGCGCTGTGATGGTTAAGACTGTGTGTCAACTTGGCTGGGCCATGATTCTCAGTGGTTTCACAGTCATATGTTGTAATCACCCCCATGATGGCATCTGCTGAGTACCAATCAGTTGAAAGGGAGTTTCCTTGGGCATGTGGCCTGCATTGAATATAAGTGGACAATGTGGCAAGGCTTGTGGGTTTTCCTCCCTCTGGATCCTGCAGCTGGCTCGTTTGTCTGACCTCTGGTTCTTGGAACTTGAGCTAGCAGCTTACCTGCAGTCTTGCCTGCCAATGTTGGAATTCATTGATCTCGAAGCCTGTCAGCAACAGCCCTGCTCTCTGACCTGCCGAATCTGGGTTCACCAGCCCATGGCTATGTGAATCAGAAGCCTCCAGCCTGACCCCGTACTTGGGACTTTAGTCTCCATAGGCCCGTGAGCCATTTCCTTGATATAAAACTGGTGAAAGGAAAAGATGAGCTAAGGGTTTCAAAGTCAAAGCTCAAGTGCCACATAAACGACCTCAAAGTTTCCACTTGTGCCTTGAAAGCCTGACTTCTTGTAACAGAGCTGATATTGCCGAAAACCAAACCCAGAGTCTTACTGTAAGAGTGGCTGAGTTACGCCAATGCAATTGCCAACCCCAAGAGGTGTCTGAAGTTAACGTGAGGGCATTGATTGGGAAGAAATGGACTCCTGAAACCTGGGATGGAGACATATGGGCAGATCATCAGGAAGCAGGAGACACTGACTCCCTAAATTCCATTGACTCACTCACTCCTGCCTACAAAACTAGCCCTCTCACTCCCATCTGAAGAGATTATTCTATGTTTGTCTGCTAAACCACCATCGCCAGTAAAATCAGTAGCCTCTCCACCCCCATCTAATGAGATTAACCTAGCTGCATCTAAAGATCCTTTGCCAGAGTTATCGCCTGGGGCATCACCTGAGGTAGATGTTATACAATGCTGAATGTTCTCAAAACACTTCCCCACCTATTCTGGCTTCTAGACCTTTAACTAGACTTAAGTCTCAGTGAGCGACAAAAGGTAAAGTAAAAGCATGACCTAGAAGGAGGTACACTACACCCCAAAAGAACTGCCTGACTTTTCTCATACGTATGTACAGACAGAAATCTGGGGGAATATGTGAGGGAATAGTTATTAACGGTGTAGGATAATGGTGCAAGGAACATACAGTTGGATTGGTCTGAGTTTATTGATATGGGCCCACCAAGCAGATTATTCATTCAATGTTTCAGCTCACAAGTTAGGAAGGGATCTAAGAATTTATTTGATTGGGTTGAAGCATGGGTTACATGGTGGCCTACACTAAATCAAGTTGAAGTGACAGACTTGCCTTGGTATACTGTAGGTGTGCAAAGTGTCACAGTAGGTCCAGTGGGTCCCTGAACCCATCCTGTAGTGATTTCCCTAGTTTAGGAATACATAACTGGAATAGATATATTCAGCAACTGTACCCCTGACAAATGGAGTAAGGGGTATTATGGTAGGAGAAGCCAAGTGGAAGCCATTAGAATTACCCCTACCTAGGAAAATAGTAAACCAAAAGCAATACCACGTTCCTGGAGGGATTGCGGAGATTACTGGCACCATCAAGGACTTGAAGGATGCAGGGGTGGTGATACCCACTACATTCCCATTCAACACATTATTTGGCCTGTGCAAAAACAGATGGATTTTGGAGAATGAGTAGATTTTTGAAACTTAACCAGGTGGTGACTCCAATTGCAGCTGCTGTTCCAGATGTAGTCTCACTGCTTGAACAAATTAATACATCTCCTGGTACCTCGTACACAGCTATTGATCTGGTTAATGCCTTTTTCTCTGTATCTGTTTCAAAGGACCATCAGAAGCAGTTTGCCTTCCTCTGGCAAGGCCAGCAACACACCTTCAGTTGCCTACCTGAGGGCTACATCAACTCTCCAGTCCTATGTCATATTTTAGTCTGCAGGGACCTTGATCACATTTCCCTTCCACAAGACATCACAGTGGTCCATTACATTGATGACATTATACTGACTGGACATAAGAAGTGTCGATCACTCTGGACTTATTGGTAAAACATTTGCGTGCTAGAGGGTGGAAAATTAATCCCACGAAAATTCAGGCACCTTCCACCTCACCAAAATCTCTAGGGATCCAGTGGTGTTGGGCATGTCAAGATATTCCTCCTAAAGTGAAGAATAAATTATTTTATCTGGCTCCTCCTACAACTAAAAAGGAGGCACAATGCCTAGTGGGCCTCTTTGGATTTTGGAGGCAACACATTCCTCATTTGGGTGTGCTACTCCAGCCTATTTATCAAGTTACTCGAAAAGCTGCCAATTTTGAATGGGGCCCAGAACAAGAGAAGGCTCTGCAACAGGATCAGGCTCCATGCAAGCCACTCTGTCCCTTGAGCCATATGATCCGGGTGACTTGAAGTGTCAGTGGCAGATAGAGATGCTGTTTGGCATCTTTGGCCAGCCCCTACTGGTGAATCACAGCGTAGACCCTTAGGATTTTAGAGCAAAGCCCTGCCATCCTCTGCAGATAACTACTTTCCTTTTGAGAAACAGCTTTTGGCTTGTTATAGGGCCTTAGTAGAGACTTAACACTTAAACTATGGGACACCAAGTCACCATGCAGCCCAAGATGCCCATCATGAACTGGGGGTTGTCTGACCCACAGAATCTTAAAGTTGGATGTACACAGCACCACTCCATCACTGAACGGAAGTGGTATATACAAGATCAGGCCTGAGCAAGACCTGAAAGCACAAGTAAGCTGCATGAAGAAGTGGCCCAAATGCCCATGGTCTCCACTCCTGTCACATTACCTTCCATCCCCCAGTCTGCACCTATGGCCTCATGGGGAATTCCTTATGATCATTTGACTGAGGAAGAGAAAACTCATGCCTGGTTTACAGATGGTTCTGCACAATACGCAGGCACCACTCAAAAGAGGAGAGTGGCAGCGCTACAGCCCCTTTCCAGCACCTCCCCGAAGGACAGTGGTGAAGGGAAATCCTTCCAATGGGCAGACCTTTGAGCAGTGCACCTGGTTGTTCACTTTACTTGGAAGGAGAAAAAGCCAGATGTATGATCGTACAATGTTTCATGGACTGTGGCCAATGGTTTAGCTGGATGATCAGGGACTTGGAAAGAACATGATTTGAAAACTGGAGATGAAGAGATATGTGGATGGAACTCTCTGAATGGGTCAAAGAACTAAAGATATCTGCGTCTCATGTGAATGTTGACCAAAGGATGACCTCAGCAGAGGAGGATTTTAACAATCAAGCAGATAGGATGACACGTCTGGAAACTGGTCATCCTCTTTCCCCAGCCACTCCCATCATTGGCCAATGGATTCATAAACAAAGTGGATATGGTGGCAGGGATAGAGGTTATGCCTGGCCTCAGCAACATGGACTTCCAGTCACCAAAGCCAATTTGGCTACAACCACTGCTGAGTGTACATCTGTCAGCAGCACAAACCAACAACATGTGCCTGATAAGGTACCATCACTCAAGGTGATCAGCCAGGAACCTGGTGGCAAGCTGATTACACTGGGCCACTTCCATCATGGAAAGGGCAGCGTTTTGTTCTTACTGGAATAGACGCCTACTCTGGATATGGATTTGCCTTCACTGCCCGTAATGCTTCTACAAAACTACTATCCATGGACTTAAAGAATGCCTTATCCACTGTCATGGTATCCCACATAGCATTGCCTCGGATCAAGGGACTCACTTCACAGCAAATGAAGTGCGGCAATGGGTCCATTCTCATGGAATTCATTGGTCTTACCGTGGTCCCCATCATTCTGAAGAAGCTGGCTTGACAGAACAATGGACTGGCCTTCTAAAGACACAATTATGGCGCCAGCTAGGTTGCAATACCTTGTAGGATTGGGGTAATGTTCTCCAGGAGGCTGTATATACTCTAAACCAATATATGGTGCTGTTTCTCCTATAGCCAGGATTCATGGGTCCAGGAATCAAGGGGTGGAAATGGGAGTGGAACCACTCACTATTACCCCTATTGACCTTCTCGCAAGATTTTTGCTTCCTGTCCCCACGACCTTATGCTCTGCATGTCTAGAGGTCTTAGTTCCAAAGGGAGACACATCACTGATTCCAAGGAACTGGAAGCTAAGAATGCTACCTGGCCACTGTGGGCTCCTTATGCCTCTGGATCAACAGGCAAAGAAGGGAGTTACCATACTGGCTGGTGTGATTGATCCTGATTACCAACAGGAAATCAGATTGGTATTATATAATGGAGGTAAAGAGGAATATGTCTGGAATGCAGGAGATCCCTTAGGGCATTTCTTAGTATTACCATGCCCTGTGATTAAAGTCAATAGAAAAGTATAGCAACACAATTCCAACATGATGACTAATGGCCCAGACCCTTCAGAAACAAAGGTTTGGGTCATTCCACCAGACAAAGAGCCATGACCAGCTGAGGTGCTTGCTAAGGGCAAAGGGAATACAGAATGAGTGGTGAAAGAAAGTAGTTCTAAATACCAGTTAAGACCACACGACAAATTGCAGAAACAAGGACTGTAATTGTTATGAGCATATCTGCTTTGTATGTGTGCTTCAAATATTTTTTTGTTCACTTATAAAATATAAGATGTAAACAGGGCTAGTGCATTTTCAGTTTGATGTGTGATTTGCTGTATCACGTTAGGTGCAAGTATGACTTTATAATTGTCTTTATTCAGAGATTATGTATGGTTTAAGGAGATGTGTACAGGTGCCAAGTTGACAAGGGGTGGACTGTGATGGTTAAGACTGTGTGTCAACTTGGCTGGGTCATGATTGTCAGTCATTTGGCAGTCATATATGTTGTGATCACCCCATGATGGGATGTTATGAGTAGCCAATCAATTGAAAGGGAGTCTCCTTGGGAGTGTGGCCTGCGTGTAATGTAAGTGGACACCCTGGCAAGGTTCACAGCTTTTGCTTGCTCTGGATCCTGCACCTGACTCCTGCTTGTCTGACTTCCGGTTCTTGGGAGTTGAGCTAGCAGCTTACCTGCGGTTTTGCCGGCCTATCTTGGGATTCATCCATCTTCACAGCCTGTGAGCAACAGCCCTGTTCTGTGACCTGCCTGTTATGGATTGAATTGTGTCCCCCAAAAATATCTGTCAACTTGGTTAGGCCATGGTTCCCAGTATTATGTGACCGTCCACCATTTTGTCATCTGATGTGATTTTCAAATCTGCTGTAAATCTTATCTCTATAATGTTAATGAGGTGGGATTAGTGGCAGTGATGTTAATGAGGCAGGACTCCATGTACAAGATTAGGTTATGTTCTAAACCAATCTCTTTTGAGATATAAGAGAGAAGCCAGCAGAGAGACATGGGGACCTCATATAACCAGGAAAGCAGTGCCTGGAGCAGAGTGTGTCCTTTGGACCCAGGGTCCCTGCAACTGAGAATCTCCTACACCAGGAGAAGATTGATGACAAGGACCTTCTTCCAGAGCCAACACACAGAAAGCATTCCCCTGGAGCTGACACCCTGAATTTGGACTTCTAGACTACTTTACTGTGAGAGAATAAACTTCTATTTGTTGAAGCCATACACTTGTGGCATTTCTGTTACAGCAGCACTAGATAACTAATACACTGCTAATCTTGGGTTTGCCAGCCCCTGTGGATATGTGAATCAGGAGAAGCCTTCAGCGTGACCCACAGACTTGGGATGTTCCAGTCTCTACAACTGCGTGAGCCATTTCCTTGATATAAATCTCTCTCTGTATGTATTTACACGCTTTACTGGTTTTGCTTCTCTAGAAAACCCAGCCTAAGACAGATATGCTAGTAACAAAGTTTTCCAAAAAACCTTTTCCCCCATAATAAAATAATTTTAATAAAAACATAATTTAAAGGAAGTGTCAAAAGCTGAGTGTAAAATCAAATCGGTAAACTCTATCAAAGTTCGAAGGTTCTCGTGAAGAATCATCCCTGTTTAAAAAAAAGCAAATGTTTTAGCAATAATGCAGTGTCTGTTAAGGTAGAAACATTAGGAGTTACAGTTAGCTGTAGGAGCCTAGTGTGAATAAGCAGAAGCTAAAGCTGTAATTCCTGCAGACGCATAAATTTTCAAGACTTACATCAATTCCTGCCTCCACCTCTATAATACAAGTGTTCTATTTCACATCACCCAGCCTCTTAACAGTGCTGCCAACAGGGAACTCTACTTAGCAAGGCAGTTAGAAATTCCACATAACTGACCAAGTATCTTGCCTTCCTTTCAGTGGCTTGGACGATCAAATAGCCTAAGGGCAGATTACCCAATAAGCAAGGTAGACAAGGGCTTACTGTTGCTTACTTTGTAATCTGTAGTTAATAGTTTTACATATTTTCACCATATCAAAGATTCTGCTTCTAGGTATAGCTGGCATCTGTCTCTCCCAACCCCACAGCACCTTCCCACAGAATCAAAGGCTCTTTTGAAATTTACAATTCCTGAAAGGGACAGATTACCCAGTAAGCAAGGTACACGCGGGCTGGGTTGTGCTTACTTACTAATCTGTAGTAAACAGTTTCTTTCCCATCTTTGATGAGGTAAAAATCATGTGAAATTTTTCACTACAGATTAGTAAGGAAGCACAAGTCAGCTCGTGCATACCTTGCTTATCGGGTAATCTGACCCTGCTTCTCATACCACTCACACACTTAAGGTTACCACAGGCCGGGTGGCTCATCAACCAACACAGAAGCTGAAACATGCTGATCACGTGATCCTGCAGATCAGACCAGCACAGTAAGACTACTGCATGTAAGTGTGGAAAGGTGAGCAGGACTCAGGGACGCCTATCTACTCGAAAGGAGCCCTGGCGGTGCAGTGGTTCGCTTCCATAAAGATTACAGCCTTGGAAACCCTGTGGGGCACTTCTTCTCTGCACTATATGGTAAGAATGAGTCAGGATCAACTTACAGCAACGAGTTTACCTGCCCGAGCCTTGGAGCAGGCATTCGTTTTACCTGTGGTTTGATCCTACACAATAAGCAATATCAGGTTTAAAGCACTCCCTGATGAAAATGTGAGGCTTGGTAAAAATGACCAATGCCATAATGTCACCCCGTCACCTCCTTCAAGATCTCCCAAGTTTATGGCCAAGTAAAATAAAGACGGTCTAAGAATTCAGTTCCCCTAAAACTGATCAGACTGGCACCTGCATGTAGCAATCAGGAAACGAGGTAACAGGACAAATCAGTTGAGAAAACCAACTACCCAGTGACTGCTGGCCTCCCCAGCTGGAGTCCCCCGAAACAGGGCGGGTAGGTGCAATGTGACTTGGAGGAGGTGTCCTCTCCCCTCACCCTCCTCAGCAGGGGTGGTTGTCACTCATCTGACACCCACAGTGACTTTGCCACTTTCATTCTCTGGCAAATAAAAATTGTCAGCACTAGAACTTCCTTGTAATCCTACTTTGTTATCACCATTTAAAAATAATAATAATAAAGCTTAAAAATATCACTTACGTTACTGGATTCAGTCATGATTTATTGATGATAATTTCAATTCAGTGATTTCAGAGTCAGGGGAGCTGCTTCCACTTCCGTCACTGTAGGTGTTCCTGTACAATTCAGATGTTTATTCATCATCTCCCACCCAAAACTCACTTTTACTTCCCTGCTTTTGGAGCCACCATTACTATAGGAACGCTTGTCTGTACATAGCAGGATTAGAAAGACTCCTTACTACATGACACATTCAGCATGAGGCTGCAGAGGGATTTTCTTCTAATAACTAAAGACACACATTTAATTTAAACTTCAGTCATGATACCATAGCCATCAACTCAGAGAAACTAACTGGTGTCTGATAAAGGTAGCAATGGGGTGTGACCCGCCCCCTAACATAGACCACAGGGCCCTACTGCCAAATGTGATCAGATCAGCATCACGGGAACCCAGATGCTGCAGCAGGGGGACATGGCCACTAAGCAGGGCGGCAGAGGCGGCACAGCAGCACCTGAGCAAAGCCCAGGAAAGGAAACGTACACGCAAATGTGAGGAGGAGCATACGGCGGGCCGCCCGAGGACCCGCTGCAGGAACAACGCCCTGGTTTCCAAGGCTTTTCTCATTAACGACCATGTGATGTCTCATCACAGTGAAGTAGTGACCTCCTAAAGGACGGAATGGAGCACTGGTGGCACAGTGTTAAGGGCCCGGCTGCTCACTGAAAGGTCGGCGGTTTAAACCCACCAGCCGCTCCGTGGGAGAAAGATGTGATGGTCGGCTTCCATAAAGATTTGCATTCTTAGAAATCCTATGGGGCAGTTATATTTTGTCCTATAGGGTGGCTATGAGTCAGAATCAACTCAATGGCAACGGTTTGGTTTCTGGTCTTTTAAAGGACTAGAAATGAGATATTGGTGACTGAGGGGCCACTGAACCCACCTGGGCGAGAGCCGCCAGCCTTTCTGCAGGTAATGTGAGAGCCTCTCCACCGAGGCCAGGAGAAGGCCCAAGTAGGGCGGGGAAGGGTTGATAGGTCTGGACAGAAACTCAGGGTGGTACTGAACCCCAACAAAAAAAGGATGATCTGAAACAGAAATTCAAAAGAAACAACTCTATTATAAATGTTATGCATAAAAGGTAAAAAGCATGAAAAAAATATCTTGTTAAATTTTCCTATTTCCATCAACCCTAAATTATTCAAAAATAACTTCTTAATTTGGATGTAGGCAAACGATAACCCCAAAACACAGGAGATTTACACCCTTTCCTCCTGCATAAGTGAGTCCTCTCCCGTTTCCTGCTCTCTGCTTCCCTAGCTCCCATGACTTCCCAAGGACTGGGTCATACAGTTCCTGTGAGATCTGAAGGGGCTTTAATACCAAATCCAAGTCTCATTTGAGAACGAGGAACTGAGACCTAGAGGTTAAACAGCTGCCCGAGGAAAACCATGGTACAAGCATGAAGCTCCCAGGGCTCCAGATACATTGTCCACCAAGGCCCTTCCCCTCACAAGACGCTGCTGCTTCCTAATTCTGTGAGGTCATGGGCAACACCTTACATTCTTATATTTTCCCATATGCCAAGAAACTAAATTTTCTATTAAATAAGCTGCCCAAGTAATCACCTTCCAACTCCACAATTTCCATTCTCTCTCCTTCCACATCTTGGCCAACAAACTTCAACCCTTGCTCTTCCAAACACCTTTTCAAGACTGGATTTACCTGTTGAAGTATGATAGATAATTTTCCTCGTCTTTCAGCTGCGTTTCCAGAGTAACAGAAAGGAGAACATTTTAAAGGTCACACGGCTCAAATCTTCACCTCAAATCTGTGGCGGTGCCTCTCCTCCACGAATTCCGGATCACCATAGAGTTTTCCTGACAAACAAGCAGTCTGATGTAAAGAACTCTCATTTCACCACAAAATGTCTTCACAACCACACGCTGCTCCCACTTTACGTTTCATCATCTACACCGCCAGGCTTGTGAAGGCAGTTCTACGATTCTTCTACCAACCATGATCATCAGCTTTTAACGGCACAATTTAGACTAATTCTCGGGCTACTGACTCTTCCTGAGCACTCTAAAGAAAATTAAATATTTTCTTCCCCCAGTTTCCCCTAAATATTTAGCACCTATTAGTACTTTGTTATAATAAAATCTATTTAATTGAGGATGGCACAGGACTGGGCAGTGTTTGAGTCGCTATGAGTAGCAACCAACTTGACAGCACCTAACAACATCTGGATTGAATCACATGAAATTGCTATTTTTGTGGGATGAATATGGTCAAATATAGAAATTCCATACAGTTCAACCGAACAGTAGAAGGAAGTAAAGGATTACAATGGGCTTACCCAACTGTCTCATTGTAGTGTGTCAACCGTAACCAAGGTGCCCCAGGTCCCTGTCTGCATAGCCGGTGACCTTTCCCAGACCCACACTGTTTCTTTGGCTATCACACTGCATTCTAAAAGAGCAAGAATAGGAGGGGAATAAAAGAACTTCAAAAGCAAGAATAAAACCAAAATAGCCAGCCTGGTCCTTCAGAGCCACGGTATCACCCAAGACACGAGTCCCAGGTGTACTGAGCCAAAGGCCCAGGCTGGCAAGAGGCAGCTCTTACTCATGACTGAGTTCTTGGTCTGGAACACAGTTCTCCTCTTGCCCAGCCTCATGGTTCCGCCCATCTGCTCGGGACTGTGCTCGGGCATGTCTATGACCTGGAGATGTTCAGAAAACAAACAAGTTTTAATTATTTTAATCAGGAATCCCCTGCAGCTGGCTATGGCGGTACCTATCTTAAAATTTTTCTGTGGAAAACTGGGAAGAGTACTGAAGAATTACACAGTGAAAAATAGAAGTTTTTCCTGCCCGGTAAGCCTAAAACAGCAAACCTCAGGTTCCTTTGGGATGGACCGAAGTGGTCTCACTTCCTGCCTCTAGCCATCAATCACTTTCATAAAAGGCCCTCCCACACCTTCTAAGTGGTACTAAGATTCAAACACTTGACTCACCACGGGGTGACTCGTCTTAGAGTCAAACTCTGTAGAATTGGCATCTGAAAAATCAAAATACTTGTGTTAGGAAAACAGTTACAAACAAAATTGATTATTTAATAGTTTCATTCCTAAGCTCTAAATCATAGCTTCCCTCCTCAGTTTAAAGTCATTCAATGATTAGAACAAAACCTAGGGACAGCATTTTTAATGCTTGAAATAGTCAACACACAAACTCAGGTCAATGCTTTCTCTTGAATCGGTAACTCTGGGAAGTCAAGCAGCACAAAAAGGGGGCACCAAACCCAATGGCAAAACCCAATAATCTTTACTGAGATAATGCATCTTTATGACAATTCTTATATTACTTTCTGTTTCAGACTATCTCTCCAAGATAGGCAATTTTGTTTCCATTTCGTTCATCCTCAGCATCTAATACATTGCCTTACTCGCCTGCATTGCTCAATAGCAAAATGAGAAATTAACTGATTTCAAAATTCAAATAGCCTTTCCATCCTTGACTGAATTTACCATCTAACCATAAACTAAACCTCTAAAGACTAAAAGGAAAACAATCAATTTCCTGGTACTGTGTGTCTGGTTCTTTCTGTCTGAATGGTAGGTACTGTTCCCCTCCTGGGCCTGAACCGGGGCCAGGTCTCAGCTGAAGGGTAAGCTCATGCCCAGGTCAGTCACCAATCTGGGAACCTGAGTGGGAGGCAGGGGATCATGGCTGGGAAGGGTCCAGGTTCCTGGAAGGCCAGCTGTGGGGCGCTGGGTGGTAAGACGGTACCTGTCAGGAGCTAAGTCAGAAACCAAAGGGCCTGCTTCTACAAAACTGAGCTCCTGCCCCCTCAGGGTTACCGCGAAGCAGCCTCAGGAAAAATGCAAAATGGGAACCCAGCCTAACAGCAAGCTGGCCGCAGAGAACCACCCGACTTTATAGAGCTAGTACATGCCTTCAAGTTGCTTTTTTTTTTTTTTATTTTTTTTTAGAACTTACAAGGTCTTTCTGAAAATCTGGTATCTGTCAGTTGGGCTAAGAATAAAGGGGCTATGGCCAACTATGACATCAGAGGCCCCATGAACCACACCCTCGTGTATCTCCACACTGACTCTGGGCTTGGCCATGTGACTTGCCGGGCATTGGGACTGTCGTTTTGGAAGGCAGCCACCATGCTGGGAAGAAGCTTGGGCTGAACAAGCAAATGATGAGCCGCACACCGCACGGGAAGACCATCTCGAGGTCCCTGCCGGAACGCAGGGCAGGAGTGATCGCAGATACACCCGTGGAGCAGAGAAACCACCCCCCGAATGCAGTCAACCCGGAGAACACTGAGAAACACTAAATCACCACTGCATGAAGCCACTGTGTTTGGGGGCGGTCTGTTACGCAGGGTGCACCACTAGCTGGGCCAAGAGCTGGTATTGCCGAGCATTTCCGATACGCCAGGTGGTGCTGAGGACTATTTACATCAATTATTTCACTTAGTTTTTACAACCATGTGAAGTAGGTGCCATTGGTATCCTCATTTTACAGAAACAAACAAAGAGAAGATAAGAGGCAGGGAGACTAGAGTACTGGAAATGGAACAACCAGAACACAACCAAAGAGAACGCTGACACGCTGTGAAAGACGTACTGATGTCCCCGAACAATGTGTGTGGACATTGTCAAATGGGACCCTAACTTGTGATGGAAACTTTCACCAAAAACACAATAAAATATTTTTAAAAATTTAACAAGGCTCAGAAATTTCCCTAAAATCACCCCATTAATTATCACTTTAAGTCAGAACCTGAGCCCAGGTCTGGTGGCTCCAGAGCCCGAGTTCACAGTAGCTAAGCCACACTCAGGCCCGTTTTCTCACTGGACACAGCCCCGTGATGGTGGCCATGGTCACCACAGTGATTCAGGGGCATAAAGCTGGGTTGTGTGCTCAGCGGTGCTCCCTCATTTCTGTGCCATCAGCTTTGAGGAGCCAGGCTTCACCTCCATAAACACGGTGATCCCCTGTGCTGCACCCAGCAAGGCACTGAGAAACCAGGCCTGTCCCCCTCTCCTCTGCTCCCACCGCCCAACGTGCATCATCAGGCTTCCTGTCCTTCCAGGGAAAAGGTGAGCGGGAACTTAAAGCCGTCTAATATTAGGCAGGAGCTTTTAAACGGACACTCACCTTGCCACCCCAGCACATTTCTTGAGAATTCAACCACAGCCAGCTGCATTCCTAAGCACACACCTTCCGAGTGGGGAGAAAAACAAATGAAGCTCCATTGAAAACGCAGCTCCCACGTTTCTAACCAGCCTGCTGTGAACTCTGTGCCCCATTTGTTCACAGATGTACAGTCCCGATCAAACTCCCATCACTTCCTGCTACAAACAAGCACCCCCTGGTGTTCGGCTCTCTCTGTACCAGATTCCAAACACTGGGTCCAAGCGGACACAGGGCTTCCAAGTTGGAAAAATTTCTCCATTTTACAGATAAGCGATATCCTTTTGAGCACTTAAAAATTTAAGTTAACTAATGGACCACAACTCCCACGGCCTCCATCAGACTGCATACAGCACAACTAGATGGTGCCCAGCTACCACCACTGACTGCACTGACAGGGATCACAACAGAGGGTCCTGGACAGAGCTGGAGGAAAATGCAGAACAAAATTCTAACTCCTACCAGACTTACTGGCCTGACAGAGACTAGAGAAACCCCCAGATTATAGCTCCCAGACACCCTTTCAGCTCAGTAATGAAGTCACTCCTAAGGCTCACCCTTCCGCCACAGATTAGACAGGCGCATAAAACTAAACAAGACTAAAGGGGAACACAGCCCAGGGGCAAGGACTAGAAGGCAGAAGGGGACAGGAAGGCTGGTGATTGGGAACCCAAGGTGGAGAAGGGAGAGTATTGATATGTCGTGAGATTGGTAACCAATGTCACAAAACAATATGTGGACTAATTGTTTAATGAGAAGCTAGTTTTTCTGTAAACCTTCATCTAAAGTACAATAAAAACAAAAAATTCAAGTTAAAACCTCTCATCAAGTCCCCACTTAAAATTGATCAAGATGAAAATTACAAAAATTTACAGCACAAGGAAGCATTCTAAGTCACATTGTCCAATTACCGTCAGCTAGCGTGTCGCGTGAGGAGGTAATAGTACTTGATCTGACATGAATGGTCAAACAGTCCTTAAGTGGACAGGATTTCCTAGTTGATATTTCATCCCACCCAAAATCCCATGACATCTACATGTAGCTCACAAGCTTGTCCATTTTAAAGGCAAGTCTGAATTTCTCCCAAACAGAACCAAAAAGGCCTCTACCTGAGCTGCTATCTAGAAACAGGGCATCTACAGTTTGTTTCAATGACCTTCCAGTTTTATGGATGGGCGCCGACACGGCACCTTCCCTTCCTCTTTCCTACTCTGACTGAAGAGTGCACTGAGCAGCTCCTTACCCAAAAAAGGCTTTTTCTGTTTTCGAGCCCAGCCGATTGCTTGGATTTTTCCTTCCGTTCCTCGAACACCAAACCCTCCTGGAACCAGCACTCCACTGCACAACAGAACAAACCACATGACAACTCCCCTTTCCACCGGTCCAGCCTGCAGTACACACCTACCCAGCCATTACTGAGATACTGGTGCCAGGAAGTCACTCCATATATTTTGCAGCTGGACTGTGTTATTTAAAGACTGCCAATGAGATGATATATGCAAACACCAGGAACTTAAACAAAACCACAGACTCTTCTTAATAACATTAGAAAATGCTTATAACAGGTGGAAAAAAAATAAAGTATACATAATAAAAAAATACAGTAACTGCACAATTAATATTGCCCCAGGCACTGACTCTTTCATAATTTCTAATTTCTATTAATAAAATTTATTTTACCTCTTGGCTGAAACTGCTCCACCTTTATTATGCAGGTTTCTATGTGTGCTGGAGTAGGAGGGGGCCTTTCCGCACCAGCTCAGTGTGCCAAAGTGACCAAAAGTCTCAGTGATAGCTGGAGTGCCTCCGTAACATTCAATCGTTCAGTAAAATAGAAATTGTTCCTAACTTTTCACTATTATAAATAATAGCTGCCAAAAGCAAAATATTTTTTATAGAGTCTACTGATGGGCGTTTATTGAATATTGTGGATAAAAATCTTTAAATAAGCCTCATCAATGGACACATGTAGCAAAGTAGACCAATAAACTGACGACAAGTTTTTTTCAGGCTCAACTATACTGCTAAGCTGTATTTTTGTAAGGTTTAAATTACACAGTATATAGTCTTTTCAGTAATTAAAACTATTTAAACAAGTAGATTACTTACTACTGGGACACAAAAGCATAGTACTTTGTTCTTTAAACAAAACCCAGGAAACCAGAGGCAGAGAACAGGACTTACTGAGCACTGCAGAGCTTCTGCCATGCTTCACGATACAGGACAGGATCTTCCTGTAAGGTGCTCGGCTCCAGGTCTGTAGGATCTATGTACTGGGGGGTTGTTCAGACAGGGGAGGGAGAAGCAGGCTCGTGATCCAGAGCCACGGTCTTTCAGAATTTTAAGACAATATTATCACTACTCCATCTTTCTTAGTTTTAAAATAATAATTTTAATATGTTTAAATTTAACTATAATTTTAAAATAAATTTGAAAATCTTTCTTATATTTTAAAATACAAGAGTGTCCTTCAGTATCATCCAACTCCCAAGTCCAGCTCTCCATCTGCTGCACACTGGGGTCTGCTTAGGATCCCGTCTCAGCTAAGCCACTGGAATAGGCTCTCAAGTGTTTTCTATCCAAGAGACACTCTCTCCACTTCATCTTCCACCCAAATTCTTTTCATTCTTTCCAATTTTAATGAAGTATAATTTTACATACAATAGAAGCATTTTAAGTGGACACTTTTATGAGTTTTGTCAGACGTACACACACACCCCAGTCATCCCCCAAAGGTATTATCAGTATTGCTTTTTAAAGATGAGGAAACTGAGGTACAGAGAGGGTAAAGTAACTTTCCCAGGGTCACACAGCTTGTAAGTGATAGAGCCAGGATTTGGGCCGTATAGCTCCTGAGTCCACACTCTGAACCTCAACACTCTTACTGCCTCGAGTAGAGGCCGGCAGGGCCGCTGCCCTCACGTGGCACAGCTCAGCTGCTGCCCACCACTTTACAGACCAGAACATAAGAACTACTACTGACTGAGTGCCGCCCATGTCCCAGGCACCAGTGTATGAGATGGATATTACTACTCCCACCTTACAGATGAGGAAAACGGTACCGGTACAGGTTAAGAAAGGGAATCCAAAAACTCAGTGCCTCCAAGGCATGGCCTCAGAGTCACGATGCATCTAGAATGGTTTCTAGGCAGTGCCTTCAACTGTACAACATGCCTCTGGCCCATTTCCATGGGCGATTTTATTTGGTTCCTAATATTCAGATCCAAGCATTCACCCTCTCAGTGTCTACTCTCGCCATGTCTCCCCTTCATTCTTTCATGAAAACTCCCCCACAGTTCTCTCAAAGCCAGGAGCCAACCGCAAACCTTTTCATCGCTAAGGAGAAAT
Organism: Dugong dugon; assembly: GCA_030035585.1. Taxonomy (NCBI): domain Eukaryota; kingdom Metazoa; phylum Chordata; class Mammalia; order Sirenia; family Dugongidae; genus Dugong; species Dugong dugon. The sequence goes on along the minus strand of CM057481.1, from coordinate 18,957,139 downwards.
TCTGAGCTCCAAATGTATGAAGCAGATATGCATACAGCATCTGCCAGTATGGACTCTGCCTCCCTGTTCGCCCCTCAGCTGCACCCACACCATCCCTTCTTACCTTGATTTCCAACTTGTGGTTGATGGCCAGCGCAGAGTGCTCCAGAGCTTTAGTGACAGAGGCGTACGAGTTAAGGTTCTTGGTGTATTTGCCCACAAGGGCAATAGAGCAGGTCTCCAGTAAGTGATCATCTCTACCAAACAAAGGTCAACAAACACTAATTTACTGAGGTTGTACATATCCTCGTGACATCACACTTGCTTTTTAAGGAGAAGAAAGACATGTTGGGGAGAATATAAAAGGAGCAGATATTAACTATGCACAGACCAATAAACAGGAAGCAGTTTCTATTTATTTATTTATTTTTAAGTGACACAATAGTTTTATTTAAGACATAAAGGCACAAGTTTCCATCACGTAGGATGGGGTTTACTTTAGGGTCCTGGTTTCTAAGATAACATTTCATGTCCCCCTCTATCACAGCTTCTTGGCAAATGAATCAGAAAGGGTACAGCTGGGAAAGAAAATCATGACTTGATGGGAAGTTGCAAAAAAAGGGAAGAGCTTATTCAAAGTAGCGTACGTGTAACAGAACACCAAGGATGAAGACAGTGGCATGCAGAAAGGTCAGTGAAGGGCTCCTCTCCTTTCCACAGCAAGGACTCACCCTGAAACAGGCAGCAGGGTGGGCTTGGCAGTGATGACTCAGCAAGGTCTCAGGACCAAGGACTCCCCAGCTCCCTCCCTGGATTCTCAGTGTAGCCACCACTCCCCCCTGAGAAATTAAAAGAGGAAGGACAGGGCCTCCTAAGTCATGGACAATGCTACTTGTTTGATGAAGCTGGCCAGGTTTATGTCCCGCTCTTAAAGGGCTGCACGCTCATGGGTGCTCAGGGTGATGTGGACCTTGTTGTACACGTTAAACCATTCAGGATGATGGTCCAGTTTCTCAGCCTGCAGGGCCACCCTTGTCATGAACCCAAAAGCCCTACTGAAGTCTTTGAAATGGAACTGCTTGAAGATGGCATCGTGGCCTTCCAGCTCATTCCACCCCACAGCCCTCAGGTTTGGCAGCAGTTGGTCCCTCTTCTCAGCACTTAGCCTGTGTGCTTTGCCAGCCATGTCCAAGCGCGGCGGGATGCGGGCGAGCAGCAGGTGGCCAGCTAAGTGGTGAGTGCCGCGGCCAGGCGCACCGGGCGAGCGGCCAGGTGGAACCCGCCGGGGCCGCCTCCAGGCCCACCCCCAGCAAGGGTGGAGCCTGCCAGGAAGCAATTTTTAGATCAACATGGCAGGCTTTTTTTAAAAAATAGATTTTAGAAGCTGTTATAAAGAGACTATTTCAAAACCTCATATAGGATGGTGGGGACAAGATAGCAGAATAGTCAGATGCTTCCTGACACTCGTCTTACAACAAAGACCTGAAAAAACAAGTAAATCGATTATGTATGACAATCTAGGAGCCCTGATCATCAAAGACAAAGGTAAAGAGTCAGACTGAGCAGCACGGGGAAGAAGAGATGGTTCAAAAGTGCCATTCGTGAGGTTGCCAGCACCCTGCTGGCTGGGTAGGCCAGCACATGGACTAAAGTAAGCAGCAGCATTCAGGAAGCGTTTCAACTTGTCAGGGGAGGCTGAGCAGCGATGAGTCTGCACAAGCCTCCACAGCCAGGTGGAAGCAGCAGTGGACCTGCGAAAGTTAAGTACAAGCGTCTAATCTACCCAGGGAGAACAAAATAACCCCTCCCCCACAAGTTTCACAGAGGAGAAGCGCTTCCTTCCCCTTACCCACACCCCACCCCAATCCACACACCCCCTAAGCTGGAATTCAGGATGGGTTGGTTGGGAAGCCCTGCCCTTTCATCCATCCAACAGATGTGCAGCACCCTTCACCCCTTCCTAGACCTGTGTGGGCCCACCACATGCCCTCATTAGCATAAAACAGCAGGGCATACACCTGAAGCTCATTTTCAACTGCAGCAGCCAAGGGGGAGCTGCAGATTCCAGACATTTTACACTGCCCTGCCCATTAAGCAGGGACCTCACCTACCCACATCAGGGGTCTGAGGGCTAGCAGTACCACCCACTCCACCTAGCCACCCATGACAGGGATCTGAGAATAAGTGGTGCCTCCCAGTCCCTCTAACCAACAGCACTGTGTGCAAAACTCCCCTACCCCCCACTATGCATTCTAGGAGACAGGGACACACCCTCCACCCAGGTACCCAGAGGCAGCCAACAGCCCCTTGCCTTGCTCTACACATAGCCTCCTGCTGCAGAGTCAGATATCACTGCCTGCTCTGAACACCCCTACACATCCCTGCCCACCTAGGACTGTACGTGAGCGTCTACACCACACACCTGGTGACCGACGACATGGATACCTGTGCCGCACTCACACAAGAAAAGTGAACAGACTCCTGGGCTCACACACCTAGTAGCTGTTCTCCGCCTTGAGACAGGACATGAGAGCTTAAAAGATGCCAATAACCAAAGTAGCTCACATGCCCGGCCTACTTGGGCGTATCAAATCAAAACAAAACAAAAAGCTAGGACACAGTCAACAAACATACAATAAATAAACATAACTTATTGATGGCTCGGAGATAACAGTCAATATCAAATCATATAAAGTAGCAGGTCAACATGGCTCCAGCAAGCGACCAAAAAAAAGAACCAGGAAAACTTCCAGAGGAAGAGAAGGTCATGGAATCACCTGAGCTAGAATTCAAAAGACTAATATACGGAGCTCTCCAAGATGTCTGGAAGGAGATCAGGCAAAACTCAAACCAAGTCAAGGAACACACAGACAAAGCAATAGAAGAATTCGGGAAAACAATACAAGTACAAAACAGCAAATTTAACAGGCTGCTAGAAACCACAGAGAGACAGCAACTAGAAATCCAAAAGGTTTAAAATTAAATTTCAGAATTAGACAACTCAGTAGAAGGTCATAGGAGGAGAACTGAGGCAACGAATGTCAGAATTAGTGAGACTGAAGATAAATCCCTTGACAACAATTTATTTGAGGAAAAATAAGAAAAAAGAATTTTAAAAAATGAAGAAAGCCTAAGAATTACGTGGGACTCTATCAAGAGGAAACACCTCCGAGTGACCGGAGTACCAGAATAGTGGGGGAATAACAGAAAACACAGAGAGAACTGTTGAAGATTTGCTGGCACAAAACTTCCTGATATCATGAAAGACAAGAAGATATTTATCCAAGAAGCTCACAAACCTCACACAGGGTAGATTCCAAAAGAAAGTCACCAAGACATATCATAATCAAACTTGCCAAAACTGAAGACAAAGATAAAAACTTGAGAGAGGCTACGGATAAACAAAAAGTCACCTACAAAGGAAAACTAATAAGACTAAATTCTGACCACTCAGCAGAAACCAAGCAGGCAAGATGGCAGTGGGATGACATACATAAAGCCTTGGAGGAAAAAAATTGCCAGCCAAGAATTATATATCCAGCAAAACGGTCTCTCAAATATGACGGCGAAACTAGATTATTCCCAGACAAACAGAAGCTAAGGGAATTTGTAAAAACCAAACCAAAATTACAAGAAATATTAAAAGGAGTCCTCGGTTAGAGAACCAACAATATCAGACAACATCCCAAGACTAGAATACAAGACAGATCAACCAGTTATCAATCCAGATAGGGAAGTTGAAAAAGCAAGTCTAAGTTAAACACTGAAAATAGGGAATCAGAGATGTCAATATGTAAATGATGACAATGTCAAAACAAAAAGAGGAAAAAACAGTGTAGTCACAGAACTTCCATATGGAGAGGAAGTTAACGTGATATCAAGAAATAAAAGATCGGTTTAAACTTAGAAAATTAAGGGTAAATTTTAAGGTAACCACAAAGGAAGCTAACAAAATTAACCATCAAAATAAAAAAAAAAGAAAAACATAAAGACTCAAAAAACACAAAATCAACAATAATAAAAAAGATGAAAAGAAAATACATAAAGAAAAACAACTCAACATAGAAAATTAACTGGAACACAGAAACTGTCAATACCATAAAAAATACATCAAAATGACAGCAGTAAACTCATACCTATCAACAATTACACAAAATGTAAATGGACTAAATGTACCAATAAAGAGACAGAGAGTGGGAAAATGCATAAAAAAACATGATCTATCAATATGCTACCTACAAGAGATGCACCTTAGACTCAAAGGCACAAAAAAAATAAAACACAAAGGATGGAAAAAAATATATCAAGCAAACAACAACCAAAAAAGAACAGGAGGGCCAGTATTAATCTCTCACAAAATAGACTAGACTTTAAAGCAAAATCCACCATAAAGGCTAAGGACGGACACTATCAAATGATTAAAGGGTCAATACACCAGGAGGACATAACCATAATAAATACATATGCACCCAATGACAAGGCTCCAAAATACATAAAACAGCACTGAAAAGAGAAACAGACAGCTCCACAATAACAGGATACTTCAATACACCACTTTTGATGAAGGACAGAACATCTACAAAGTAACTCAGTAAAGATCTAAATGCCATAATCAATCAAATTGACCTTATAGACATATACAGAACACTCTACCCAACAGCAGCCAAGTATACATACTTTCTTTTCCAACACACATGGAACACTCTCCAAAACAGACCACATTTTCGTCTGCAACACAAGTCTTAACAGAATCCAAAACATTGAATTATTACAAAGTATCTTTTCTGACCATAATGTCATAAAAGTACAAATCAAAAACAGAAACAGCGAGAAAAAAAATCTAATACATGGAAACTGAACAACACCTTGCTCAAAAACTACTAGGTTATAGAAAAAGATCAAGGACAGAATAAAGAAATTAACAGAATCACATGAGAATGAAAACACATCTTACCAGAATCTTTGGGACACAGCAAAAGCAGTGCTTAGAGGTCAATGCATAGCAATAAATGCATACATCTAAAAAGAAAGGGCCAAAAATCAAAACATTAACCCTACAGCTCGAACAAATAAAGAGAGCAGCAAAAGAAGCCCTCAGGCACAGGAAGAAATGAAATAATAAAAATTAGAGCAGAAATAAATGAAAGAGAATAGGAAAACAACTGAAAGAGTAAACAAGACCAAAAGTTGGTTCTTTGAAAAGATCAACAAAATAGACAAACCACTAGCCAAACTGACAAAAGAAAACCAGGAGAGGACGTAAATGACCCGAATAAGAAATGAGATGGGCATTAACACAACAGACTCAACTGATACAAAAAGAATCATAAGAGAATACTATGAAAAATTGTCCTCCAACAAATTTGAAAACCTAGAGGAAATGGACAAATTTCTAGACACATTACCTACCTACCTAAACTAACACAAATCAAGGTAGAGAAACTAAATAAATCCATAACACAAGAAGACATTGAAGAAGTAATTTTAAAAAAAAAACTCTCAACAACAACAAAAAAAGCCCTGGCCCACATGGCTTCACTGGAGAATTCTACCAAACTTTCAGAGAAGAGTTAACACCAGTACTACTAAAGGTATTTCAGAGCATAGAAAAGGATGGAACACTCCCAAACTCATTTTATGAAGCCAGCATAACCGTGATACCAAGGACAAGTGAAGACATTACAAACAAAGAAAACTACAGACCAATATCCCTCATGAACACAGATGCAAAAATAATCATCAAAATTCTAGCCAATAGAATTCAACAACATATCAAAAAAATAATTCATCATGACCAAGTGGGATTCGTACCAAGTATGCAGGGATGGCTCAACATTAGAAAATGAATCAACGTAATCCATCACATAAATACAACAAAAGATAAGGACACATGATCTTATCAATCGATGCACAAAAGTCATTTCACAAAGTCCAACACTGATTCATGATAAAAACTCTCACCAAAACAGGAATAGAAGAGAAATTCCTCAATGTAATAAAGGGCATTTATAAAATCCAAGAGCCAACATCGTTCTAAAGAGGGAGAGACTAAAAGCATTCCGCTTGAGAATGGGAACCAGACAAAGATGTCCTTTATCGCCATTCTTATTCAATGTTGGGCTGGAGGTACTAGCCAGAGCAACAGGGCAACAAAAAGGAACAAAGGGCATCCAAAATGATAAGAAGTAAAAGCATCCCTATTCGCACATATCATCTTATACACAGAAAACCTCAAAGAATCCACAAGAAAACTACTGGAACTAATAGAAGACTTCAGCAAAGTATCAGGATACAAGATAAACATACAAAAATCAGTTGGATTCCTCTACACCAACAAAAAGAACTTTGAAGAGGAAATCACCAAATCAATATCACTTACAATAACCCCCAAGATAAAGTATATAGGAATAAATCTAACCAGAGACGTAAAAGACCTATACAAATAAAACTAGAAAACACTACTGCAAGAAACCAAAAAAGACCTATGTAAGTGCAAAAATGTACCTTGCTCATGGATAGGAAGACTCAACATTGTGAAAATGTCAGTTCTACCCAAAGCAATCTACAGATACAATGCAATCCCGATCCAAATTCCAACGGCATTTTTTAACAAGATGGAGAAACAAATCACCAACTTCATATGGTAAGGGAAGAGGCCCTGGATAAGCAAAGCATTAGTCAGGAAGAAGAACAAAGTGGGAGGCCTCACACTACCTGATTTTAGAACCTATTATACTGCCACAATAGTTAAAACAGCCTGGTACCAGTACGACAATAGATACGTAGACAAAGGGAACAGAAATGAGAACCCAGACGTATATCCATCCACCTAGGAGCAGTTGATATTTGACAAAGTCTCAAAGTCCATTAAATGGGGAAAAAACAGTCTCTTTTACAAATGGTGCTGGCATAACTGGACATCCATCTGCAAAAAAAAAATGAAACAGGACCCATACCTCACAAAATGCACAAAAACTAACTCAAAATGGATCAAAGACCTAAATATAAAATTTAAATGATAAAGATCATGGAAGAAAAAATAGGGACAATGCTAGGAGCCCTAATACATAGCATAAATAGTATACAAACCATAACTAACAATGCACAAACACCAGAAGAGAAACTGGAAAACTGGGAGCAACTAAAAATCAAACACTTATGCTCAGCAAAACACTTCACCAAAAGAGTAAAAAGACAACCTACAGACTGGGAAAAAAATTTTGACTATGACATTTCCAAGGGTCTAATCTCTAAAATCTACAAGATACTAGAAAACTTCAACAACAAAAAGACAAATAATCCAATTAAAAAATGGGCATATGAGGCAACTTCTGGGCAACATGGCAATATAGGCAGAGGCACCACACCGTCCCTCCCCAGCAAAGATCCTAAAAACTAAGCCAAACAGAGAAAACAGCAATCCTGAAACCCTAAGCATCAAATGAAGAAATAAAGAACTCAGCCAAGCACTGAATGGAATAAGAAACTGACAGAGAACAGAGAGCGAGGAGAGATACATGCAGAGGTCCTCTATCAGCTAACGCAGCACGGACCTGCCATCTTGAACTCCTATTGGAGATTAGGGAACAGGGGGTACAAGAAAGCAGCTTCACAGAGCTTCCTGCAGGAGACAGAGCAACCGGTAATCAGCGATACATGGTTTCCCACCCCCCACCCTTTTTAACCCCTACTTGGCCTCCTCTGCTGCCTGTGGCCAGCGCCTTGGCTGAAAAGCACCACCTTGACCCCAGTGTCACTTGGGTTCCACCCGCCCGCACTGGCCGGCTCCCTCAGTGCCATTTGTTGGCTGCTGGTGTTGCTTTCTTCCGCTTCTTTAGATTTCTTCCTTGCCTCTCACCACCTCCCTCTCTCTCAAATACCTGGCTCCCTGTGCCATCTTTGCTTCTTCCTGAAAGGCTGTGAAACACCACGCAACTGTGAAACTGCTTCCTGGCCCATGCTGCCACACTGGTGGGATCCCGGGGCTTTTTGTTTCTTTTGAATTCTCTGTTTGTTTGTTTTCTTGTTCTTTTCTCGAATTGGGAGCCCAATCTAGCCGGGCAGTACTACATGGCTTGGGACCTACCCCCTCAGTTTGCACAGATGCCCAGAGAGATCCCTGAGAGCATTTCTTTTTCCTTGTTTGTTTGGGGGCTTTTTTTTCCCGTTTTTCTTTGGGGGTCTTTCTTTTTCCTTTTTTTTTTTTATTTGTTTGTTTTCTTTTCTTTTCCTTCTTATTCCCTTTTAGTCTTTATCACTCAGTTTCCCGTCTCTCTATACTTTTCTTCTCTTCCTGTCCCCTGAATACCTGGTGCTGAGTGACACCTCTACCCCTTCTAGCCAGGCTGTACTTCACGGCTTGGAAGCAACTTCCCCAGACCACACAGCTGCACCGGAGGGATCCCTGGGAGCTTTGCTTTTCTTCTTTCTTTCTAATTTTTATTTACTCTTTTTTTTCTTTTCTTTTTTTTTTCCCTCTTCTCCTTCTTGTTTTTCTCCATTTCATAGTCTTTCGTCTCTCCACTCCCATGGCAAGCTCCCCAGGACTCTTTTTTGTTTGTTTGTATGTTTTTGACTCCCGTTCCTCTCTCCTCTCTCCCATACCTATTTTAGCTCCAAGCATCACAGGCTCCCCCCTCCATCCTACCAACCTGCACCATGCACTGAACATCACACCATCAAGCAGCTCAGGCATGGCCTACCAGCACCAGCCCTGCACTGATTACTGGCTCACCCTGGTGGCCATAGTAAGTGCCACAAACAACCCATCCCACAAACTCCTCTTCAGCTAGACCTGCCCTGCTGTACCATTATCTGAGTGACTGACCCTCCCAATTGGAGAAGGAGGCGAAAAGTATCATGCCCAAAGACGAGCAAACAACAAAGAACACACAGACTGCCTGATCAGGCATAGCCCAATAAAACAAAACAGCAGGGCGAAACAAACAAATCTACAATCAATAAACGAGGAAACTAACTACCGAATGTCCTGAAGACAGCAGGCAATATCAAAACATTTACAAAAACAGGGCAGGTTAGTTCCAGTAGGTGTCCAAAATAAAACACCAGATGACTTTCCAGTAGAAGAAAACGCACTAGAACTACCTGATAGGGAATTCAAATCTCTAATATCCAGAGCTATCCATAAGTTGAAGCAAAAAGCAGACAAAAATGAGAAAAAATAGACAAATTCATGGAATAGGCAGACAAATTCACAGAAAATGCAGACAAAAAAATGGAAGAATTAAGGAAAATAATGCAAGAACAAAATGCCGACATAAATTCACAACTAGAAATCCTACAAAAACAACAATTAGAAATCGAAAACATAAACAACAAGATTTCAGAAATGGACAGTATCATAGAAGGACTGAGGAGAAGGTTTGAAATGGTGGAAGACAGGATCACCGAAATTGAAGACAAACACTTGGCTACAGCTCTGAGGAAAAATCAGAAAAAAGAACGAGGAAAAATGAAGAGACCCTGAGAATTACGTGGGATACAATCAAAAGGAAAAATTTATGAGTAACTGGCGTTTCAGAACGGGGGAGGAAACAGAACACACAGAGAGGATCATTGAAGAACTGATGACAGAAAACTTCCCCAATATCATGAAAGATGAAAAACTGGCCATCCAAGAAGCTCAACGAACCCCATATAGGATAGACCCCAAAAGAAAATCACCAAGGCATATCATAGTCACATTCACCAAAACCAAAGACAAACAAAGAATCCTGAGAGCAGCTCGAAAAAAACAAAAAGTCACATACAGTGGAGAAACAATATAACTAAACTCAGATTATTCAGCAGAAACCATGCAGGCAAGAAGGCAATGGGATGACATATATATAAAACCTTGAAAGAAAAAAATGACAGCGAAGAATATTATATCCTGCAAAACTCTCATTCAGATATGATGGTGAAATTAGGTCATTTCCAGATAAATAGAAATTAAGGGACTATGTAAAAACCAAACCAAACTTACAAGAATTATTAAAGAGAGCCCTTTGATCTAAGAACAAAGAATATCAGCTCACAGGCTGACTCTAGGATGCAGAATTGTACCAGCCAGATACTAATCTAGGAAATGAACTCTCAAGGACTACCCAAAACCAAAAGAAATACAACAGGGAATCAGAGCAATTAATCTGTAAATGACAACAGCGTCGGAACAATCAAAGAGGGAATAAACGGTGTAGGTATAGAACCTTCTAATGGAGAGGAAGGCAAGGTGATACCAAGTAGTAATAGACTGCTTCAAACTTAGAAAGATTAGGGTATATTTCACAGTAACCACAAATAAAGTTAACAAACCTACTCATCAAAATAAAGAGGAAAAACATCAAGTCTCAATAAAAACAAAACCTGCAAAAGAAAAAGAAATGAAAAAAAAAAAAAGCAAACAAAAGGAATTCAGCACAGAAGACTAAGAGGAACAAAGAAAATGTCAGAACCACAAAAAAAAAGCACGCACAGATCAAAAACACTGGAAATAAGAAATGTTGGAGAGGCTGCGGGGAGATCAGGACTCTTATGCACTGCTGGTGGGAATGCATAATGATACAACCATTTTGGAAAATGATATGGCGCTTCCTTAGAAAGCTAGAAATAGAAATACTATATGATCCAGCAATCAGATTCCTAGGAATATATCCTAGAGAAGTAATAGCCGTCACATGAATAGACATATGCACACCCATGTTCACTTCAGCATTGTTCACAATAGCAAAAAGATGGAAACAACCTAGATGTCCATCAACAGATGAATGGATAAACAAACTATGGTACATACACACAATGGAGTATTACACAACAATAAAGAACAATGATGAATCTGTGAAGTATCTCATCATATGGATGAAACTGGAGGATATTATGTTGAATGAAATAAGTCAATCACAAAAGGACAAATATTATATGAGACCTGTACTGTAAAAACTCATGAAAAAGTTTACACACAAAAAGTAACAATCTTTGTTGGTTACAAGGGATGTGAGGGGTGGGGGGGAAATACTAAATAGACAATAGATAAGTGGTAACTTTAAGGGTAAGACAGTACACAGTACTGGGGAAGACAGTACAACTTGCACAAGGAAAGGTCATGGAAGCTCCATAGACACATCCAAACTCCCTGAGGGACTGAACTGCTGGGTGGAGGGCTGTGAGGACCATGCTCTCGGGGAACATCTAGCTCAATTGGCATAACACAATTTATAAAGACAATGTTCTGCATTCTACCTTGGCGAGTAGCGTCTGGGGTCTTAAAAGCCTGTGAGCAGCCATTTAAGATACTCCACTGGTCTCACCCCTTTGGGAGCAAGGGAGAATGAAGAGAACAGGATACAAGGAAAAGATTAGTCCAAAGGACTAATGGACCACAGCTACCATGGCCTCCACCAGACTGAGTCCAGTACAGCTAGATGGTGCCTGGCTACCACCATTGACTGCTCTGACTGGGATCACAACAGAGGGTCCTTGACAGAGCTGGAGAAGGATGTAGAACAAAATTCTAACCCACAAATTTACATACAAAATTAACACACAGATTTACTGGCCTAACAGAGACTGGAGAAACTCCAAAAGTATGGCCCCCAGACACCCTTTTAGTTCAGTGGTGAAGTCGCTCCTGAGGTTCACCATTCAGCCAGGGACTGGACAGCCCCATAAAACAAAATGGGACTAATGAGGCACAGCAGTCCAGGGACAAGGATTAGAAGGCAAGAGGGGACAGGAAAGCTGAAGATAGGGAACCCAAGGTTGAGAAAGGGCTGTGTTGACATGTCGTAGGGTTGTTAACCATTGTCATAGCGCAATATGTGTACTGACTGTTTAATGAGAAACTATTCTGTTCTGTAAACCTTCATCTAAAGTACAAAAAAGAATTATCTATGTGAGATCAAACTGACAACAGCAACTCAAAAGGTTTGATGGGAAGCCTAGGGGGCAGTGAGTTGAAGATAATGGTGATGGAATAATTTGGAAAAGGATAGTGAGAATAGCAGCACAACTGGAAGAATGTAATCAGTGTCACTGAATCGTAGATGTAGAAATTTTTGAAATGGTGTATCTCTGGCTATGTATATTTTCACCAAAAAAGAAAAAAGGTCATCCAAGATCGAGAAGGGAGAGTGTTGACATGTTGTGGGGTTGTTAACCAATGTCATAAAACAATATGCATACTGATTGTGTAATGAGAAAGTATTAGTCCTGTAAACCTTCACCTAAAGTACAATTAAAAGAAAAAAATGGGCATATGATATGAACAGACACTTCACCGAAGAAGACATTCAGGCTGCTAATAGACACATGAGGAAATGCTCTTGATCATTAGCCATTACAAAAATGCAAATCAAAACTACGATGAGACACTATCTCACGCAACAAGGCTGGCACTAATCCAAAAAAACACAAAATAATAAATGTTGGAGAGGTTGTGGAGAGACTGGAACACTTATGCACTGCTAGTGGGAATGTACAATGATATAACCACTTTGGAAAATGACCTGGTGCTTCCACAAAAAGCTACAAATAGAAATACCATACAATCCAGCTATCCCACTCCTTGGAATATATCCTAGAGAAACAGGAGCCGTCACACGAATAGACATATGCACACCTATGTTCACTGCAACACTGTTCACAACAGCAAAAAGATAGAAACAACCTAGGTGCCCATCAACAGTCCAATGGATAAACAAATCATGGTACATATAAACAATGAAACTCTATGCAATGATAAAGAACAATGACGAGTTCAAAAATATCTCATAACATGGATGAACCTGGAGGGCATTATGCTGTGTGAAATTAGTCAGTAACAAAAGGACAAATATTGTATGAGACCACTATTATAAGAACTCAAGAAAAGGTTTAAACACAGATGAAAACATTCTTTGATGGTTATGTGGATGGGGAAGGAGGGGGAGGGGAATGCACTAACTAGATAGTAGACAAGGATCAACTCTGGTGAAGGGAAGGACAATACACAATATGGGAGAAGTCAGCACAACTGGACCAAAGCAAAAGCTAAGAAGTTTCCTGAACACATCCAAACACTTTGAGGAACAGGGTAGCTGGGGCTGGGGCCTGGGGACCATAGTTTCGAGGGACATCTAGGTCAATTAGCATAACAAAGTTTATTAAGAAAATGTTCTACATTCCACTTTGGTGAGTGGCATCTGGGGTCTTAAAAGCTAGCGAACAGTCATCTAAGATGCATCAATTGGTCCCGTCCCATTTGGAGCAAAGGAGAATGAAGAAAATCGAAGACACAAGGAAAGTATTAGCCCAGAAGACTAAAGGACCACATAAACCAGAGACTCCACCGGACTGAGACCAGAAGAACCAGATGGTGCCTGGCTACCGCCAATGACCACCCTAACAGGAAACACAAGAGTCCCGGACAGAGCAGGAGAAAAGTGTTCAGCAAAACTTAAATTCATGTAAAAAAGACCAGACTTAATGGTCTGACAGAGACTGGAGGAACCCCCAAAACTATGGCCCCCAGATGCTCTGTTGACCCAGAACTGAAACCATTCCCGAAGCCCACTCTTCAAACAAAGATTAGACAGGACTATAAAACAAAATATACACATGAGGAGCATGCTCCTTAGTTCAGTCAGACACAGGAAACCAAACGGGCAGCTTTTGTCAGGAGGCAGGATGACAAAACAGGAAGAGACTAGAACTGGTTGAATGGACTCAGGGAACTCAGGGTAGAAAGGGGAAGTGTGCTGTCACATTGTGGGGATTGCAACTAATGTCACAAAACAATCTCTGTATAAATTTTTGTATAAGAAATTAACTTTAGCTGTAAACTTGCACCTGAAGCACAATAAGAAAAGAAAAACAAACACATATATATTTTTTAAAAAAAGAAACTCATATAAATTGGTTTAAAAAAACTAAAATCTCAAAGGGTAAAAAAATGGACAATTCACAAGAGTTCATGCCTAGGGTGCATGGGTGCCTTCCTCCCCAGATTCTGATTTAAGTGGCCTGGGGTGCAGGTAGGCAACGACAGGCACCACAGAGCTGTAAGAAGAGGAAAGTAGAGTGGGGACAGTCCTTGAGGTAATGAGTTTTGGCAGCAATAGTAAGAGATGGGCATCCCTGGAGGGTGCAAATGGTGATCACACTCACTGCTGACTGAAAGGCAGGTGGTTCAAATCCACCCAGAAGAAAGGCCTGGTGACTCACTTCTGAAAAAAATAAAAAATCAGTCATTGAATATCCTCTGAAGCAGTTCTACTCTGGCACACATGGAACCGCCCTGTGTTGGAAACAACTTGAAGGTAACTGTTTTTTATAAGAGAAGACCATGCGCCGTTGCTGATCCCTTCTGGTGTGGGTGATCAGCACGTTCCCAAACAGAGTGCTCCAGCCACAGATAGCCCAGAAAGCAGACCTACTCGTCTGGGGCTTCAGGGCTGTGAGCTAGCCCACTGCACTGGGATGCCTCACTGAACTGATTTTCTAGCTGATGAGAGACAAGTGTGATAGAAAGTAATCTGGACTTGCTGCCTGGAGACCTGGGACCTCGCCCCAGCTCTACCAGGACTCCCTCATCCAGGAAGCAACTTCCTGACAGCTAAGAGGCCTTCTTAACAATCCTAACATCTCTTCCCATTAAGACCTTTTCCAACATGTGTTGACAGCAGAAATGCAGAAGTGCAACAGCAAGAGCTGACTTCCCTGAGGCCTTACAAACGAGAGAAATGAGGCTCGTCCCCCAGCCCCTCACTGAGGCATACCTGTCAGCCATCTCTTTCCACTTCGTCAGCAGTTTCTGTGGCTGCCTCTCAATAGGGAGATTGAGTCTTCGAAGAAAATAATCTACAACCCCTTGTTCTTCTAATAACAAGGGGACTCGGTAGATAGACGAGACATTCTGGACACAGATGACCTGTTTAAAAAAAGAAAAAGAGGTTATTTAATAAAAACTAACAAAAACTAACTGGCCTGATAGCCTCCTACTGGCTATATGTCCTTGGGAAAATATCTGTTCTCGACTTGGAAACAGAAAAAAGATCAACTTCTAGACACATGTAAATAACCAAAACCAACTCAAAAAGAATAGAACAGAAAATTAATGGCTACTCTATTAAGAACATGGATTTAAAAAAAAAAAACCTTTCTAAAAAGTCACATACCAAACCACAAATGTAATAAAAAAATAAAAAAACATACCCAAGTAGGATCTTCCCCAAGAATGCATGAATGGCTGGCTTTAACACAGGACCAGTTGTTCTCAGACTGGGCTGTTCGTTAGAATCACTCAGGAGCTTATAAAAATCCAGAAGCCCAACCTGCACTCCAGGCATCTTAACTCAGAACCCTGGGAGGGGGAGGAAACAGCGGCATGTGTTAAAACTCCCCTGAGTGACTCCGATATGCAGCCAAGTTGAGAACCACCTGTTACAGAATGAACTGTGTCCCCCAAAACTGTATGTGGGAAATCCTCACTCTTGTGCCCTGGATGTAAGCCCGTTTGGGAATAGGGATTTCTTTATGTTAATGAGGCCCTGTCACTGCAGGGTGCATCTCAAGCCAATCACTTTTTGAGATAAAAGAGCAGATCAGGCACAGAAGCACGCCAGCACAAATGGAGAAAGACTGACGCCACGTGGAGATCACAGGAAACCGAGGAAGAAGAGCTGAAAGAGACAAGGATCTCCCCTCAGAGCAGACAGAGCCTTTCCCTAGAGCCGAAACCCTAATTTCAGATTTCTAGCCTCCTAAGCTGTGAGAACATAAATTTCTATTGGTTAAAGCCACTCACCTGTGACATTTCTGTTACAGCAGCACTAACAAACTAACACACGACCACGCTGGAAATTCAGCAGTGTAATTCAAATATCCAGTAACCTAGTCTCAAAATTCCTTGACCATAACTTCCCTTCCACTCTCCTTCAGCTAAACCTGACCAACGCCACCGTCTCAACTTATCACCCCCTAGAATTTCCATGCTAAGCACCCTGCTTAGATATATTACAGGTTCCAACATTTTGGATTTCCTGCACCACAGGTCCCCTCCATGAGCACAGCTAACAGAAAGACTAAAATATGTCTGACAGCCTACAATGCCCTCGACAAGTGGCACGCAAGGTTATTAATGAGGGGGTCTGTGCCCTGAAGAAGCTCACAGTCTACTAGGGGAGGCAAACACAGACACACTCAAAAACATTCAGGGGCTGTAAGATAAGCTCGGTCCCTGGGTGGTGCAAATGGTCAGGCGCTCAGCTTTTAACGAAAAGCTTGGCAGTTCGAGTCCACACAGAGGCACCTTGTAAGTTGGCCTGGTGATCTACTTCTGAAAAACTAGCCACTGAAAACCCTGTGGAGCCTAGTTCTACTCTGACACACATAGGTCGCCATGAGTTGGAATCAACTCGACTTCTACTCGTACTGGTACGACAGGCTCACTACCAGCAAGTATGAGACACACAGGTAGCTTCGAGAAGGAAGTGGTTAACCATGAGGTTTTAGGTTAAGAAGGTCTGACAAGTAAAGCTTTTCTGAAAATGCCATGTCCTGGCCAGGCCCTGAAGGGTAAAAATGAAGAATAGATTGTTAGACCAACAAGGAGAAGGGGCACCAATTTCTTACAGAAATTAGCAAGCACAAAAGCCCAGCACTAGAAAGTGTGGGGCATTAAGGGACCCGAAAGCCATCCAGCATGGTGGAAACATAAAGCACAAGGAGCAGGGAGAAAAGAGGCAGGAGGGGTAAAGGTATCATCAGGGAATCACAAGAGATAAGAAAAGGATGAGTCATAGAGCCCGGGGTTATCAGTTCTTCTAGGAACTTTCTACTGTCTCAAACTACAAAACAACTGTTAGGAGACTCTAGGACAAAGAGAAGCAAAAAAGATTTACACGGAGATCGAATTGCTACTTACTTGTTCAGGTTCAACGTGGCAGAACATCGATATTTTGTCTTTCACTGATGTCTCGAGAGGATCTGAGCACCTGCACACAATCTAGCAGTAAAGCAAACAAGTTGGTTTAGGTAGAAAGAAGGGGTGACAAAGTTGGGTTTTATTCCTGAATGAAATTAAAACAGACATCACATTGCTACGACAGATTAAAATGTTAACAATGAGCACAACACAAGCAAACTATGAAAATACATTAGTTATTTTCAGAGCTTAAATCCCTAAACCCCAAATCCCATGAGAATGGCAGTAGAAATGGCAGGACGTTAAACAGACAAAGAACCACGCGAGCTAACTGGGGTTTTCCTCGTTTGTTGCTATTCTTGGGTAGGAAGGAAAAGGAGAAATGAAGAAATGAGAAGAGAGAGCAGGCATGGAGAGCACAAGGCCTCACGCACGCCAGTTACGGAAATCATGTAAAATAAGAGCCCAGTTCAGAGCACTACCTATTTTCTCCACCATCAAGTAAAATCAAACGCAGACCAAGAAAACAAAGGTCCTATGTGTCATGGAGGAATGATTTGAATTAAATACACAAGATCACACGCAAGCCAGGTAATCAGAAACTCTTACCAGATCTGGGGAAAGCCCCAGCTCTCTAAGTTTCTGAACACTGTTCTGAGTGGGTTTACTCTTCTGCTCCTTTGTTGAACTTGGCTACTTAACAAAAGGAAAAAGAAAGTTAATTTCTCTATAATAAAGAATTTTCAAGTATGACTTTCCCCGGAACACCTTTTACTAGGGAAATAGATAATTTGACCATTTATAGAATTTGTCAAAGTGACACAGGCATATATTTCAGAGTCAAACAGTTCTACAAGGTTTGTCTTAAAGAACAGTGGTACCCAGTCCTCATCCATCTCTTCCTATTTTCCAAACCCCAGAGGCAACCACTCTGCAATTCTTCTAATTGACGCTTCTGGTATGTTTTATTGCTATGTCCTGACATTTAGTTTGAGATATTTTCGACTGATTTCCCTGATAGACGACAATCCCACCCTCTCTCCCCTTCCCCTCTCCCCAGTATATGTACACCCTTCCTGTACCTGCAGTCCCTATCTCAGGATTTTGGTTAGATCCCTCTAGAGGGTTTACAGATTTTCAAGTATTTAATAGCTATTCAGTTAAACCTTGTCCCATACTTTTCCTTTCTGGTCTAATTTTTTGTTTTTCTTGATATTACTAAATTACTTGTTTTTGTCATTTTTCTTTTGATACTCTGAGTTTTCTTTTTTTTTTTAGCTTTATTGTGTTTCAGGTCAAAGTTTACAGCACAAATTAGTTTGTCATTCAAAACTTTTATACACGAATTGTTTTGTGACATTGGTTACAATCCCGCAATGTGTCAGCACTCTTCCCCTTCCTCTTTCCACCTTGGGTTTTCAGTGTCCATTGATCCAGTTTTCCTGTCCCTTCCTGCCTTCTCATCTTTGCTTTCTGGTAAGTGTTTCCCGTTTGGTCTCATATACTTGATTAAAGTAAGAGACACATTCCTCATGAGTGTTATTGTATGTTTCATAGGCCTGTCTAATCTTTGGCTGAAAGGTGGACTTTGGCAGTGGCTTCAGTTCTGAGTTAGAACAGTGTCCAGGGACCATAGTCTTGGTGGTTCGATACTCAGAGTTTTCTGTGTACTAACTATATTTAATCTCTTTTCATACTTTAATTGACAGATTTGCTGGGTATAAAATTCTAGGTTGGAAATCCTCTTCCCATACTAGTTTCACAGAATACCTTCACTATCTTAGCTGCCAATATTGAAAGGTCTAATGCTATTCTGATTCTAGATGTTTCTCTTCAGAAAACTTTCTCTTTAGAGGCTTTTAGAATTTCTGTCCCATTATTCTCAAATTTCACGATGATGTGCCTTGGTGTGCGTGTATGTGCCACTTTTCATGCAATAAGCTGAGAATTCAGTGGGCCCTTTCAATCTAGAAGCTCAACTCTAGAAATTTCCTTGAATTGTTCTGATCAAAGGTCAGAAAATGTTTGCTATAATGGGCCAGATAGCAAATATTTTAGGCTTTGTGGGCCACAGAGTCTCTGTCATAACTCTGCTGTGCAAAAGCAGCCATAGACAATATGGAAACAATAGGCATGGCTGTTTTTTGATTAAACACTATTTTAAAAACAGGTGGTAGGCTGACTCCTATTTCCAATTACCACTTCTCTGCTTCTCTGTTTGATTTTCTGGCACTCCTATTATCTGAATGTTAGAACCCCTGGACTAGTTATCTAATTTTCTTGCATTTTCTCTCCTACTTTCTGGGGTATTTCCTCAGCTTTCTTTCTCCTAAGTTTTTCATTTCTGGTATCCAGTTTTTTATATCCAAAAGTTATTCGTTGCTGTCTGAGTTCCCCTACAGCATCTAGGTTTTGTTAATGGATGCAGTTTTTCTCCTCAGAATTCTCTGGGGACATTACTGACAGGTTTTTTTCCTAAATTTCCTGCTCCCTGCAGAGCCTCAGTTTCCTCTAAGGTTCCCTTTATTCACTGGATGCCAGTTCCAATCGGCTGACTGGAAGTGGCTGACCTGTTTCACTGGGGAGCCCCTGAGGACAGGGTTGTTTCTTTGGGGCTAGTCAGATTCCCAGAGAAGAATCTTACAGCCTCTTCCAGGAACCAAGTGGCAGAAGAAGAAACGGTGTCTCAACAGCACTAAATTACACTTAATCTCCATGTTTTGAGTTCAGTACTACTGCCCTCAACTGTTCCTAGTGTGTGCCTATCCAGAAATCCTCTCCATAAAAAAATCTTACACTTCCCCGCCAACGTGGGAGAGGGACTGATACCGAGGTGTACACATTAGAAAAGAAGATATGTGGGTCTAACTATAACAGCAGTTACGAGTTATGAAACAGCATATGAAACAGCAGTTATATGTCCTATCACTCCCACCCCCTGGCTTACAGAAGTGCCTGGTGCTGCCAATTCCTAAGCCTTCTGGGGGTTCTACAGGGCAAACAAGGTTGCTTCTCTACTTTCCAGGATTCAGCTCCCCAGGTCTGCTAGGTCAGTCTCTACTTGCCCATCTGCTTTCCAGCTTCCTAACTTTAGTTACTGTTGACTCCTCTCACATTCTATTTATCTTTGTAAATGTTTACCTTAAAAAAAAAATCCTCTAGTTACAATGAGGTTTCGCCATACAATAAAAACACACACATACCTTTAATCCACTTTCTCTTAACTGCAACTTCCCCTTTCCTAGTGTTTCCATCTGATCCTTTCAAAAAATAAAATTATAATTTTTAATTCACACAAAAAAGTTCTTTCTACCCTGCTTCCTGCACCTCAAGCACTTAAAAATGTCAGATAAAGAGTGGAAATTATCCTTCTCTCCCTCCTGTCCATTTCTTGCAAAGTACAACTTTGAATACCTTACCTGAGGGACTAGACTGACGACAATATTACAGAAGTTCTCTCTTTTCACTTTGAATTGGAATTGACGGAAAGCCTCAATAAAAGGCGTGCTTTCTATAGCTCCCACTGTTCCACCGAGCTAGAAGAACAAAGTTATTTTAGAGATTAGGACTAAACCTTCCTCTGGTGGTTTCACTATCTAACAGCTGCTTTATCATCTCAATCCAATATCAGTAACAGCAGTAATACAGACTCTCTAGCCCTGTAGAGTATTAGTTAACAGTAATTAGATATTTTCTTGTGCTAAAAGATGACTTTTTCAGACAGGCTCACTGTTCCCCAAGGTTATTATGGATCTTTCCACATTACTTCAAGAAAAAGGTCAGGTGAGAGAGGTACTAAGAATTTTACTTGCATGGGACTCACAAAGCAAAGAAGTCTAAAGCCTATCTCCTTAGTTAACCGCAATCAACTTTTATATTAAAAAGTATCAATTATAAACAAATTTTTATAATTGTTTATAAAATGTTTGAACTTTTGAGTCTTCTGTCTCTGAAGGAACACTGCAATCCAGTAGCCTGAATCAGCACTGCGGGAGCACAAAAAAGCCTGCTTCGGTGGTAATCATCCTACCACTTGTGATGGCTGACTAACAAGATGAATATGTAACGCTTGTTCATATAGACAGGAATCATGGAATTTAGAATAGACTTGTACCAACCTCAATAATACACACTTGAGGTTCCAGGCCATCTTGATCTACAGGTATTAACGCCTGTCTCATTACCCACTCCTGGACTGCATCCGTGATGTGAGGGACAACTGGGAAAGAGAAATGTGTTACCTACGCTTTTCCATCAGCACTAATTTTGAACAAAGGGTCCAATCAGGATCCAGGCAGATACAACTTGTGTTAAACTGCTGCGCTCTTTGCCTTGACAGAGTAGCAGTGGGTCACGTTTCCTAATGGCCCCAGCAAATCTTTGGCCACCCACTCCCTGCTGCTTCTTTTCCAGATTTCCAAGTTGTTGCTGGAAGCACTGCAAGACAGCAAGGCCGAGCACAGCATCCTGAGCCACATGAGGCCATCTGTCCCTCTGCATTTGCGGAGTCCACCCTCTGGCTGCACACCAGCACGACAGGCCACACAGCCACCCATGTTGCTTACAGCCAAGGTTGAAGGTGGGAAGATCACACCTGTGTGCTTTCCCAGGCACAAGGGGCTGCCGGGACCCTGTTTCCCACGTTTCCAGTCACCAACAGGTCGACACTCCAGTGCAGAGGGCAGTACGGGATGGCAGTGGTTCAGGCACAGCGCCTGGCGTCAGAATGCCTGTATTCCAATCTCAGTTCCACCACTCATTATCTGTAATCTTTGGGCAAATTATGTAAATATTCCTAAACTCAGTTTCCCCATCTGTTAAGCGGAGGTGATAGCTCCACTTAACATAAAGCTGTGAAAATTTTATGAGATAGCGCTTATAAAATACTAAGCAAAGTGCTCAGACTGCAAGTTAAGGTGCAAAGATTACAGCTGAATTTCTACGCGTACAATCGGCAGGGCCTCAGACACAGGGATATTCATTATCTAGTCCACGTACAGGAGCCAAAGCAATCTTTTAAAAATGCAGAGCTGAATTCTTCACCGCCCTCCCTCTGCTCCTTGAGCAACCAAGCCGTTTGTGGCCTTGGGCCTTTATGCTTGCAAAGGCCGCCTCCTCCTGCTCTTCCCACGGCTGGCCTCTCTCAAAGCCATTCACAGAACACTGTGGCCTCTCTGATTTCTGAGTAAACTGCATAAAACTCTAAATTATCAACTGAAGGCATATTTCTGTAACAATATCTTGACACTTCCATGCTGAAATTACATAAAAAGTAAATGTTTGTACTTAGACAAAACTAAACATCTCAAAGGTAAATCCAACCTTACCTTGGACGGTTTTCCCCAAGTAATCTCCTTTGCATTCCTTGTTAATGACGTGCTGGTATATCTTTCCTGTGGTCAGATTATTGTCCTTGGTGAGGCGGATGTCAAGGAACCGCTCATAATTACCCAGGTCAAGGCCTACTTCCCCACCATCATCTAGCACAAAAACTGCCCCTTCAGGGAGCAGTGAAAATGTTTAGGTAGGATATATATATATTAAGGTCACGTTGACTATAAATCAGCTTCTGGGCTACACTATAATCCTAAACAAACCTGTTAAACTGAAGAAGTTTCCCCTCACTCCTTTGCTTAGCATTCATTCACTGAAGCTTCACTTTAGAAATTTTACACAGAATGGTTCATTCCTACCACCACAATGGGTGACAAGTTTAAAAGTGGGAAAAGAAAAATGTCTCATTTTCCCCTTCAAATAGCTCATCTTTTGCTCAAGAATTCTGTATTAAATATCACTCCAGTCTATCAATCTTTTCTTGACCCTATTTGTTACATAAGGATTTTTGCTCTGTTGACACTTATCCTTCAAAGCTTAGAAGTATGTTTTAACAGCACATCTACTCCCAATTTTAAGCAATCCAACTTTTAGGTAATGTCTTAGTTATCTAGTGCTGCTATAAACAGAAATACCAAAAGTGGGTGGCTTTAACAAACAGAAATTTATTTTCTCACAGTTTAGAAAGCTAGAAGTCAGAATTAAGAGCACCAGCTCTAGGGGAAGGCCTTTTCTCTCTGTTGGCTCTGTGGGAAGGTCCTTGTCTCTTTTCAGCTTCTGTTCCTTGGTTCCTTGGCAATCTTCATGTGGGTGTGGCATCCGTCTTGCCTTATCTCTGCTTGCTTCTCTGTGCCTAATCTGTTTGTTTTATTTCTCAGAGGTGACTGGCCTAAGACATAGGCTACGCTGACATGGCCTCATCAACACAGCAAAGAAAACCCTATTCCCAAAGGCAATTACATCGACAAGTATAGGGGTTAGGATTTACAACACATATTTTTGTGGGACAAAATTCAGTCCATAACAGGTATCTGAGACAAGTTCATACATCACATCGTTGATGTTGTTGTTGTTGTTAGGGGCCGTCAAGTCAGTTCCGACTCATAGCAACCCTACGTACAACATAACAAACACTTTCTAGTCCTGTCTCATCCTCACAATCATTGTTATGCTTGAGCCCATTGTTGCAGTCACTGTGTCAAACCATCTCTTTGAAGGTCTTCCTCTTTTTTACTGATCCTCTACTTTACCAAGCATGATGCCCTTCTCCAGGGACTGATCCCTCCCGATAACATGTCCCAAGTATGTGGGATGTAGTCTCGCCATCCTTGCTTCTAAGCAGTATTCTGGCTGTACTTCTTCCAAGACGGATTTGTTCGTTCTTTTGGCAGTCCATGGTATATTTAATATTCTTCGTCAATGCCCCAATTCAAAGGCATCAATTCCTCTTCGGTCTTCTTATTCATCGTCCAGCTTTCACATGCATATGAGGCCATTGAAAACACCATGACTTGGGTCAGGCACACCTTAGTCTTCAAAGTGACATCTTTGCTTTTCAACACTTTAACGAGGTCATTTGCAGCAGATTTGCCCAATGCCATATGTCATTTGATTTCTTGCCTGCTGCCTCCATAGGTGTTGATTGTGGATCCAAGTAAAATGAAATCCTTGACAACTTCAATCTTTTCTCCATTTATGATATTGCTTTTTGGTTCAGTTGTGAGGATTTTTGTTTTGTGTTGAGGTGTAATCCATCCTGAAGGTCTTTGATCTTCTTTAGTGCTTCAAGTCTTCTTCACTTTCAGCAAGCAAGATTGTGTCATCTACATATCACAGGTTTTTAAAGAGTCTTCCTCCAATCCTGATGCTGCATTCGTCTTCATATAGTCCAGCTTCTTGGATTAATTGCTCAGCATGCAGACTGAGTAAGTATGGTGAAAGGATACAATCCTGATACACACCTTTCCTGACTTTAAACCACACAGTATCCCCTGTTCTGTTCAAATGACTGTCTCTTGGTCTATGTACAGGTTCCTCATGAGCACAATTAAGTGTTCTAGAATTCCCATTCTTTGCAATGTTATCCATAATCTGTTATGATCCACATAGTTGAATGTCTTTGCGTAGTCAATAAAACACAGGTAAATTTCTTTCTGGTATTCTCTGCTTTCAGACAAGATCCATCTGACATCAGCAATGATATCCCTGGTTCCATATCCTCTTCTGATTCTGGCTTGAATTTCTGGCAGTTCCCTGTCGATATACTGCTGTAGCCACTTTTGAATAATCTTCAGCAAAATTTTACTTGCGTGTGATATTAATGACATTGTGCAATAATTTCTGCATTCAGCTGGATCACCTTTCTTAGGAATAGGCATAAATATGGATCTCTTCCAATTGGTTGGCCAGGTAGCTGTTGACAGGTACTTAGTATTAACAAAATAGTAAAATGCTATTTTTCTACCCTCCCTTAACAGTTTCAACTGTTTCACTCACCTCAAAGAGCCTGGCTTACATTGTCCAAGCTGCTTTAGCAAAACAGAATCTCTAGTTTAGAGATCATACAAATCCAGCATCTATCTGTTGCTTGAATTCCCTACAAAGTGGCCACTTAGCCTCTAACTGAACACCTCTTCTGATAGGAACTCATGATTTCTTGAAGTTGGTCACCACACTCTTGAAGCACTTGCTAATAAAAAGCTCTTTCTTCTATTGGGTCAAAATCTGTTTCTCTATAATTTCTATCCACCAATCTTATTTTTAATGATTGGGGCCACAAAGAATATTTGAAGAAGGTTATCATGTCACCAGATTTCCCTTTTCGGGAGAACTCACAAACTTTCAGGCAGCCACAAAGAGACTGCTTCTTCTGCTTCTTCTGTTCAAGTGAGAAAACCACCATTCTGTACACTAAGGACCTTTTGAAAAGGCAGGAAATGGATGTTATGTAATGCAAAATATATGTATAATTTCTAAGGGTTACGTGTTCTTGCACATATTACACAATCATTACTTTAAAAAAAGAAATTCATTCAGCTTACCATGCTCATACGGAGAGAATGTTCCTGCATCAATGTTAATGTACGGGTCAATTTTAATTGAAGTTACATGTAAACCACATGACTTCAGTATTGTGCCCACACTGCTGGCAATGATTCCTTTTCCAATTCCTGACATAAAACCGCCAGTACCTAGAATGTACTTCATTTTTAATTTTTGATCTGGGAGAAGAAAAATTATAGATAAAATATATCTCAATCAATCAATTTAAAAAATCAGAACCAGTTGCTGTTGATTCCAACTCATGGCGACCCCATGTGTGTCAGAGTAGAACTATGCTCCCTCCATGGGGTTTTCAATGGTTCATTTTTAGAAAGTAGATTATCAGGCCTTTCTACTGAGGTGCTTCTGGGTAGACTTAAACTGCCAACCTTTTGGTTAGCTGCCACGCACTTAACTGAGGAGAAAGAAAAATGACAGATAAACTATCTCTCAACCAATCAACTTATCTAGGTTCAAATGACAGTTCTGCCACTAAGTAGCTATAAGCCTTCCTGGAGTCTTGGTTTCCTTGTTTGTCAAAATGACTACTGAAGGTTGTGAGGTTTAAGTGGGTCAAAACAAATATTTGGATCCTGGAACACCAGATACCTTTAGTCAAATACAAGTTTAAAAAAACAACTGCTACTCAAATAATGCAACTTTGTTTAAAGCTTTGATAACAACCTTGAGAGTCAACCCCACCCCCCCAAAAAAAACACCTCTAAGCTGTCGATATAACACTATGCCCCAAATGTTGGCTGGCATCACTACCAGACGCTAGTATATCCACGTGTCCAGTTACTCTTCTTACATGAGACAAAAGCCTTTTCATCCATGTGAGTGTGGGCAGGAACTGTGACTTGCTTCAGTAGAAAAGATAATGGACGTCACGCTCGTGATTATGTTAGGATATAAATACATGAGATGCAAAATTGCTAACATGCACTAGAGAGCCTCTCTTGCTGGCCTGGAAGAAACAAGCTGTTACGATGTGGACTTCTTATGGGGGGTACCACGTGGCAGGGAACTATGGGCAGCCTTTAGGAGCAGAGCGCCTCCATCTCACAAGCACAAGGAACTGGATTCTGCCAACAACCAGCGGGCTTAGAAGAGGTTCCTAAGCTCCAGATGAGACCCCAGCCCCAGCCGACACTTTGAGTACAGGCTTGTGAGACCCTGAGCAGAGGACCCAGCTAAACTGTGTCCAAACACATAACCCATGAAAACCGTGAGATAATAAATGGTTGTTGTTTGAAGCTAAGTTTGTGGTAATGGGTTATGTAGTATTAGAAAATGAGTACAGTATATTTCTGTTATAGAAAAGTATGTTGTTATTGCTAGCGGCTGTTGAGTCGGCCCTCAGCTCATGATGACCCCATGCACAATGGAACAAAATGTTGCCCAGTCCTGTGCCATCCCCATGTCGGTTGCAGATTAGGCCATTGTATTCCACGGGATTTTCACTGGCTGAATTTTGGAAGTAGATCAGCAGGTCTTTCCTCCCAGTCTGTCTTAGTCTGGAAGCTCTGCTGAAATCTATTCAGCATCATAGCAACACACAAGCTTCTACAGACAAGATGGGTGGTGGCTATACTTGAGATGCATTGGCTGGGAATCAAACCCAGGCCTTCTGCAAGGAAGGTGAGAATTCTACCACTGAACCACCATTGCCCTCTCACAGAAAAGTACAAAGGCTGTGGAATATGGCCCTGGAATGAGGCAAAACAAAGCAGAAAGGTGGACTCTGCCACTTAATCTCACTTTGTCTCTCGTATAAGTGGGAACGAGAGACAAAGAAAGAATGGAACAGGGATGCCGTTTGTGCTGCAGCACTGTGACCTCCACCGAGCTTAGGATGCGTTCGCTCCAGAGTGAACACAAGAAGGCAGTGTGAATCTGCAAGTTTCTCACTTGGTCTCATTTCCTACGCACCTCTTATCACATCACCATGCGACCACAGATGACTGCAATGTT
This sequence comes from Dugong dugon, assembly GCA_030035585.1. Classification (NCBI taxonomy): domain Eukaryota; kingdom Metazoa; phylum Chordata; class Mammalia; order Sirenia; family Dugongidae; genus Dugong; species Dugong dugon. The sequence goes on along the minus strand of CM057481.1, from coordinate 18,929,910 downwards.
TAAAGATAGGTTTATTTCATTCAACCAGCACCTAACCTCAATATAACCACTTCATCTGGTACCTTAGCAAAGACCTCAATCCATTCTAATATTTGAGGAAAGCTTGGCTGCCTCAGATGTACCCAGGAGCAGAAACCTGGTCTCTAACCCGGTCTTCTCCAATGAGATTGTTAACAGATGCAAGTGAGACTCACCTTCTATCCAGGAATGGTCTTTCTGGGAGGCGGTACCAAAATAGAAACCTGGGAGTCGAAAACAGCAGAGCTGGCAATTGCTCACCCTAGGAGAAGCTGCCTGTCTTTCATGAGGACACTCTAGTAGCTTTATAGAAAGGTCCATGTGGTGAGGAACGGAGACTCTTGACAATAGCTATGTGTGTGAGCCATCCTAGAAGTGGATTTTCTAGCCTCAGTCAAGCCTCCAATGACTGCAGCCCAGCTTGTGAATGATTCTGGGGCAGAATCACCCATCCAAGCCATTCCCAGATTCCTGACCCACAGGAACTGTGACATAATAAATGTGTGTGTGTTAGGCCAAAAAAAAAGCCTTTTCAATCTTGGATAAGCACTCCAATCCTCTCTGAAAGTAACAATGTATTTGGCTAAACTACAATGTATCGCCAAGAAAATACAGCTCCTCTAGGTTACGGGTAAGAATAAAAGGATAAAGAGAATAAAACTTCAACATTTAAGGGTTGCAGATAAACCTAAAAATTTCTTTTAATTACAGGCAGTTCTCATCTGTAATTTAATAGCAACTTGCTTCTTGTCACCAATCTCTCCCAGATATGCCATGAAGAGAGACTGTATGTACTGGGGGACAGGGACATCAGATAACAAGCCTGTAGGAAGCACATGAGCAGAGGACTCAGCGGGTAGATTAGATTAAAGTCAAACAGTAGTACAATCTCAGCAGGGAATGGGAGGACAGACTGGATGAGAAATCAAAGGATGGATGGAAAGACAGCAGAGTTAGGAGGCAGGTGAAAACAACACAGACAGGAGGTCAGGAGGTCTGCGCAGGCTTGTCGGGGAGGGTTTAGTGCTGGTCTCCCGCTTTCAGGGGCCCAAAAACCTCACGTGGTCAGCAAACCCAAATGTAATCAAATTGAGAAAACACCATCACCAGGTAACAGAGAATGCTTGCTTTTGGCATGGTCAGGATGTTTTCTTCCTCTGGGAACACTCCATTTGAAGCCAAGTTATAATAAAAACACGCTAAGAAAGGAACAAGGAACTGAGGAGTTCAGCTTGAAGCATCACTGCCCCACTTCTCCCCAAGGCAGGAATGAATGAGCATGGCAAGCAGGTAAGAATGCTCAGAATATCTTTCCTCTCATACGGCAAGAAAGCTACCCCAATCACGTCCTGCTCTTTCTATCCTGTTGCAGCACTCCCAAAAGCATGTCCCACAGCTTCTACAAAATGCATACGGGATTCCCAAAAGGGGTTTTATAAAGAAATCAGAGAAATGCTGGTTGAACAAAAATCAACTGGTTTCTTTACTGCCTTCAAACGTACACTGTGATCCCTCAAAAAGGGTATACAGTATGCCATTTCTTGTTTGACCCTAAGTCCCTATTATTTGGGGGAAATACTACCTGACCATCACCTTACAACTGAAAGGTTCCTATTGACACATGACTATCAGACTTGGCTACATTATAGATATGAGCTAACCAGACATAACCCTTGCTGAGGCTATACCCTGGGTTCACTGATTTAAATTTTGGGTGTTCCTAGAAATTCTTCAGCCACCCTTTTTACTGAGTGGGTTACTTCTGCAGAAGACTAATCTCATCCATTTGCATCTGATGTGCCCAAATTTTACTCTTTTGGGAAGATTCTTGCAGTCTCTCACAGTGCCTGGTAATAAACATTCCCATGTACACAAGAACCAGGTGGGAGGTAAGGAGGACTCATCCTCTATTATGTTTGAGCTATCGTGCTAGACGCTGTGGGAATCACAATAATTAATCAGATTTGGGTTCCTATCTAAAGTTGCCACCGTCCATTAGAGGCATGAATCATTTACAGATAAATGAGCAATCCCGTGGTGGTGAAAACCAGACAGACAAAATGCAGTATAAAAGAGGGAAGAGACAGCAGAAAGCTTTCAGTGCGGAGACCAAGGTAAAATACCATGGCCCATTAGAGCAGGGTGAAGGAAGTAAGTCCAGCTGGGAGACTGCTACTGCTTTGTAGACCTCAGACTTGCAATGGCGCTTGAAGGGCTCTGTAGCTTAAAAAGTGTGGAAAAGGGTACAACAAGCGCAGCTTGTGTAGGAAGATGAGAGGCATCTACAGAGAACAGGGGTACGGCCAATTTTGCTGGAGAAGAGGACGGTGAGGGGATTGTGGAAAATAAGTTGGAAAGGTAAGCACGGGGCCAAATCACGCAGGAACTTGAATGCCCAACTCTGAACTCTATTGTGAAGGTGATGGGGAGATACTGGAGGGTTTTCATGCACACAAGTAAAAAAATCAAGATGCAGCAAAGGAATTCAACAAAGATGGTGGGGGCGAGGGGGGGACAAAAAACAATCTAGTAATTGAGCTTCTTTTAAAAAAAATGTTGTGAGGTCCAGTTCCAGCTCCAGCGCTTGTGCACAAGACCTCACAAGTCACTTAAGCGGCCCGAAAAAAGCCTAAGTTCTCACATCTGTAAAACGGGGGTGATAATCTCCGCATTGCCTGTGTCAGTCACAGGACTGCTGAAGACTCAAAATTATAATGAGTGGGGCATAAGCGCGCAAAAGTAGCGAACTTCTTTAAAATGAGAGCATCCTCACTGCCGGCAGCCTGAGGGAGGGGAACAGCTGTGCGGCCGAAAGGAACGGCGGTGGGCGGGGCCGGACGAGCTCAAAGGCACCTTCGACCCACAGTAGTCCGGCGCGCCACGACCTCCTGCGCAAGGAAGGGCTGAGGGGACCGCCGGTAGTCTCCGAACCATCCTCCACCACGGAGTGCATGTCTGAGACCTTGACCTCCCATCCCAGGAAGGCTAGGCGCGTGCCTTGAGACCGGAGGGTGAGGGCAGCCCAAACAGAGGCGGCCGCCGGGGCTTTCGCGGAGGAGGGAGCACTGAGAAAAGAGGGCTCCTGCGCCTCTGCGGCCCTCTCCGTACACGAGCCATCACTGGCTCAGCCGAGCCAGGCCAGGCAGAAATGAACGCTGCCAGCCCTGGAGCCCCGTTTCCACGGCCTCCCTGGCCACCCACACCCCTTTCGCCGTAGTCCCAACAGCACGGGGCCACGTGGTCACGAGCGGCGTTGACAGCACCTCGTGGGCCCATGCTCCCGTTAGGAACGCAGCCCATTGGACGGGCGGCCGAGCCATCTCACCCCTGATTGGTGGGGAGAGGTATCTGTCCCGCGCCAGGCTCCGCTCGCGCCGCTGATTCCCGCATAGGATTCCTGGATTCGGTCTACCTGACACCAGCTTCAAGTCAAAGTCGACTCTGTACGCGGTGAGCCCCTCGCAGATAGTGAACAAGCCCAGGCGCTAGCGCCAGGCAGCCTTCCACGGAGGCGGGCTCTAAGCGGTGCTCACGCGGAGGGCGGGACGGGGCGCGCGGGCCCGCCTTGGGGGCGGGGCCGGAAGTGCGCGGGGGGTGAGGTGCGTAGTGTCCCGGGTGCGCATCGCAGGGGAGGACGTCGCTTTCTGATTGGGCTCGGGGCGGGCTGCTCCGGGGAGTCCTGCAGGCGTGTGGTAGCAGCTCTGGAGACACGGCTGTCTAGTTTGAGCAGACGGGGTGTTTCTGCCTCACGGTTTTTGTCATAGCCGGTAGTCCAGACTTTTCTGTTGAGGGGGAGGAGGCCGTTTTGGAACTCGCGCCTAGCAAATCCGTCGCTTGGCTCCAAACCCCTGCCCCAGCAGCCTGCTGAAGTTCTCGCCACTCGCTTCCCACGCGCTGCCAGCCAGATCCTGTGATCGTGCACTTAAACGTCCGACCAGAGAGCACGACGTTTCACGGCTCCTGGTGGTGCGATCCCAGCCCATCTCTCCCGCTGGGCCTCTGGACCGAGGGTCGCTGGCAGTGTCACCCCGGCCTCTAAAAGGGAAGTCTAAGAAAGAGGGCTGCTGAGCGCTGTTGTAGGGGAAGAACATCACAAAGTCTAGTAAAACAAAAAGAAAGTTTTATTCGGCATGTATTCAAATGGGCAGAAGTGGGAAAACGGACAACCATGCTGCCAGAGCCATGTCTGCCCGAGTCCAAAGAATATTACAGAATAGGCAAGAATGGAAAAACAGACAAGCATACGGCCACAGCCCTGTCTGCCCAAGTCCAAAGAACAGTTACAAAGCCGTCAGTATATATTAACATTACAAATGGGCAAAACCATTGAAAGCTTAGCCTTTTCAGATTGGCTAAAAACTGTGATCCTACTTTTTGAACTGTCTTTCTTAACAATCATTGGTACAGGTTTCAGTAACAAGAGTCAGGAGGGTCTTCACTGGTCCAACAAATTTCTATTCACTAAATGCTAATAGAAAAAAACAAGAGTGAAAGTCTTTTGTGTTGTGTTTGATCGGCTTTATGTGAAAGTTTCCCTAAAAGATATTTTCCAAGATTATCTTAGCTATTGTCTTTATACCTCAGGGCCCAGTAGATGTGTCCTTGTGAGTCCTTGTGAGCCCAGCTCCAGCCAGGTCACATTCTCTATGCTCAAGGAGAGGGAATAATAACTCCAATATTATTTCCTAAATCACTGCTGACTCCCTCCTCTGTGTCCCTTTTCCCCACATCTGCCCTGACACCGGCCGCTTTAGATGAACAAAGGGTCCAGAGACGTACAGGTCATCCAGCTAACATTCACTGAACACCCACTACGTGCCACGCACTGTGCTGGGCACCAAGGGACGGCAGCAGTGAGCAAGATCGACAGGGACCCTGTCCCCAGAAGTCTAAAGATGTAGTTAAGACAGGGTTAGAACCAAAGAGCCATTTTTCTTAGCGTCAAGACAGTCCTTCACCCCGCCCGTTTCCTAGGAGAGTTCTTTCATTTCCTCCTCAGAACCTCTTTAAAGAAAAACAGCCACCGGCTAGCCGGAATCGGCTGAAACAGGTCCTGCTCGCCATCCAGACATTCCAGACGACCTTTAGCTCATTAACTGCATCACGCACGGTAAATTCTCCGCCCCTGGGTGGAGACCTGACATGCTAACGAACAGAAATGACTCAGATGCTCCTGCGGTAGGAATGGAACCGGGCCTTAGAAAATGCTTACTCATTCGAAAATGCTCCGCACCTGCGTGTGTGGCATTTTGCATTTTGAAACTGATCCTGCCTGAATGAACCAACTTCAACAAGCTGCCTGCGAGGCAGTCTTGGCTGGCACGCAGCCCTACCGATAAAGTTGCCTTTCAGTCTTCCCAGCTTGGTCTCTGTCTTTCTGGCACTCATAGAGTTAGGCTGAGCTGAACTTGGAGTTCCCAGTAACAGTAGTTTGAGGCATTCTCATAGAGGCCAGCCAGTAGTCTGAAACTCTGTAATAGCCACCTAGGCCTCCTAAGGTAGGTTCTCTGTTCTGATATCCTGTTTTAACCATGGTAATTCAAGAAGTATTCCTGATTGTTCATCCTTAGGATGTATTCTGAAAAACTGGCAGAAGTCCAAGCATGATCCTATGTAAAAAAAAAAAAAAAATGTGTAACACAGCCTGGCCACAATATAAATTAAAAGATGATAAAAATAGCCATTTAATATATCCATACAATGTAACACCATACTGCAGTTAGATTTGTTTTGTTCTCGCTTGGGAAAGTGGGATGAAAAGTATTATGTAGAAGCTTTTATGATGTAATATAGAGATAAAGATACTCAGAAAAAGTGTAGTGTGTGTTAAGACCACCAAGGGGACTAAAAGTCAGAAAAAGCCAAAAATTTTAGAACAGCCCCTTGAGGAATTCCTGGACCCCCTGGGTCTTCTGTAACCTCCACCCCCTTAACATCCCCACCCCCCACAGCTCCCCTGCTCATGTCTCCACCACACACAAAGCAGAGCCCCTTGTTGGCCATCAGATTCGATTTGGCCTCAGAACAGGGGCCCCAGCCGGGACAGAGCCATCAGACAGGTCTTTACCCCCTCTGACAGACCAGCCAGAGACACAAACATGGTATTTGAGAAAGGTAGTGAGGTACCTGACAAGTGTCATGCCAATCAGGCCCAAAATTGGGCAGCAGCTGATGCCCATTACTCTGATTTACTATCACTATCACGACTGCCTCCTAACAGGGCTCACAAATGGAGTCCCAAAGCAGAAGAGCCTCAGTAAAGTATATGAAGTTAGACAGAAGTCAGAGGAGGACCCTTCCTCTTTTCTTGAAAGAATCTTTTCAGCTTTCAGGCAGTATACTGGTTTACATCCAGAGTCCCCTGAAAATGCTAGGCTGATTAGCACCATTTTCATAGGGCAAAGTGCCCCGGACATCTGAAAGAAACTTCAGAAAGTCGAAGGGGGCATAGCCATGTCACTCTCTCAGTTGGTTGAGATTGCCTTCAGAGTCTACACAGGAAAAAGGAGAAAGAAACACTTTCAGAACAGAGAGAAACCAGACAGCAAAACAGCAGGCTGGTTTCCCTGTGGCCACTTTGCAAGGATCAGGGGCCTGGCAGGGAGGCCAAAGAAAAGGAGGGCCTTCCAAGCAGACAAGACCAAAGCCTAGTGATAAACCCCAGATGGATAAAAACCAGTGTGCTATTGTAAAGAAATGGGACACTGGAGAAATGAGTGCCCCAAGAGACCCCCAAATAAGCACCCGTTGAACCCAAACAAACCCCCGGGAGCAGCCGAGCTCCCAGCCATGGGATACTCCGAGGACGGACTAGACTGAAGGGGACCAGAGGCAAGCCTTTCACTTGAGACTCTGGTTGCAATGAACGTGGAGAGAAAGCCCACCAAGTTTCTAGTGGACACTGGGCCACTCATTCAGTCTTGACTCAAACAAGCCCCTCCTTCGGTAAAAACTCTACCATTGTGGAGTGTCAAGGAAAGAAGTTTCCAGGCCTTTTCTTCAACCACTCACCTGCTCCCTTCCCGGAAAAATGCTCACTTGCTCCTTCTTACATTTGAGATTGCCTGGTCCCGCTGTTAGAATGAGACCTATTACGCAAACTGCAGGCCAAGATCTCTTTTCAGAATGGAGAAATGCATGCGAACATGCTGTAGGAGCAAGGTTGGTGAACCCACTTCATGCTGTGTCGGCCAACACCTGGGCCAACTGCCCTGTGGGGCGCTCTGCCCTGCTTTAATGAGGGTTTCAATGCCGAGGGCTTGCCAGTCAGATTTCAACACCCTGATCTTACTTGTGAAGAAGAAAGACAGAAGCTACAGGTTTGGGCAAGACCTCTGGGCTATCAGCCAGGTAACTATGACTGTCCACCCTGTTGTACCCAACCCTTACACCCTGCTATCAACACTGTCACCAGTTTTTAAGTGGTTCACGGTGTTAGACCTCAAAGATGCTTTCTTCTATATTCCCCTTGAACGTAAAAGATTTTTGCCTTTGAGTGGGAGGACCCCAGTACTGTTAGGGGACCCTAGAGGCTGAAGACATCTAATTAATTAGTACTCCATCAGTTATCAGACCATGTCTAGTCACCTCCGCCACAACATCACTCACGTCCTCTTAGTTGTTTTGCAGACCTCTGGAGAGCCCTGGATGAGTCCAGATCTAACTGGCTCAGAATGGTCAGACATGAGCAAAACAGATAAAGATGACCAACAGATGACCCCGGGCTGCCACGCATGCTCAATAACACAAGACAACTCATGTCAAGGAATGAAAAGTCTCACATCAAGGAACCAAAATCACCAGATATATGTCATCGGCAATAGCAAAGCCCATTTCAAAAGTGAAGAGTCCGTCAGCCACTTCCGGGCCAATTCTTAGCCCCGCCTCAGAATAAATAATCAGTAGAAACTATGAATAGTTAAAACTTTCTGATCCTGCCCACCGCCTTCCTCCGCGCCTATATGAATATGTGTAAGTATAAAATGTGATTGCTTGCTCAAATCAAAGAACTCAATCTGAGGTCGACAGCCTGCAAAATAAACTTTTTTCCTCTCAAAACCAGCATCTGGGAGATTGGCTTCTTGCACGCTAGGCATGAACCCATTGGTCTGGTTTCAATACGAGGCAAAAACAGCAATTTTGTTGGACTGTGTTTCCTCAAGGGTTCAAAAATTCACCAACCCTTTTTTTGATTCAGCTCTAGTCAAAGAGCTTCAAGGATTGAGTCTTAAAAATGGCACGCTATTGTGCCTTTGTTCCCCAGGTACACCACACTACAGTGAAAAGGACACGTATGTGGCAGAACAATGGGACGCCACAGGGAAAAAAGGGGCTAGTTATACTCCCTGAAAGGAGAAGTTTTCCTTCCTGAGGCTCTAGTCACCCGGGTCCTGTGGGAAGCCCATTAGTCCACGCACTACAGGCGTGATGCTCTGTATGACTAGGTAAAGAGACATTTGTTTGGACAGGGAATTCACAAGGCCAGTGAGACTGTGGTACAACAGTGTGTCACCTATGCCAAGAATAATCCCCAAAACAACATCGCTGCATCTCCTGAGACCCAGCAAAAGGGGACACAACCTGGAAAAGATCAGCAGGTAGATTTCACCGAGATGCCTAGAGCACCTGAAAATTATAAGTATTTATTTATTTTGTTGTAGGGGAAAAACATCACAAAGTTGAGTAAAGCAAAAAGAAAGTTTTATTCGGCATATATTCAAAAAGGCAAAAGTGGGAAAAAGACAACCATGCTCCCAGAGCCATGTCTGCCCAAGTCCGGGAAATATCACAGAACAGACAAGTGTGGGAAAACGGACAAGCATGCTGCTAGAGCCATGTCTGCCCAAGTCCAAAGAATATTACAGAATAGGCAAGAATGGGAAAATGGACAAGCACGCTGCCACAGCCATGTCTGCCTGAGTCCAAAGACCATTACAGAATCATCAGTATATATTAACATTACGAATGGGCAAAACCATTGAAAGCTTCACCTTTTCACAGATTGGCTAGAAACTGAGATCCTACATTTTGAATTGTCTTTCTTAACAATCATTGGTCCAGGTTTCAGTAATGACAAGTCAGGAGGGTCTTGGTCCAACAAATTTCTATTCACTAAATGCTAATAGAAAAAGATAAGAGTAGAAAGTCTTTTGTGTTTAGTTTGATTGGCTTTATGTGAAAGTTCCCCTAAAAGATATTTTCCAAGAGTATCTTAACTATTGTCTTTATACCTCGGGGCCAAGCTGATGTGTCCTTGTGAGTCCTTGTGAGCCCAGCTCCAGCCAGGTCACATTCTCTGTGCTCAAGAAGAGGGAATAATAACTCCAATATTATTTCCTAAATCAATTTGTAGATACTTTCACCAACTAGATTGAAGCTTTTCCATGCCAAACCAAGAAGGCCACTGAGGTAGTCAAAAGTTTCCTAGAAGAAATCATCCCGAGGTTTAGGGTTGCCCCAATCTATTAGAAGCAACAATCAGCCTCATTTTATTGCAAAAATTACTCAAGATGTGGTGACTGCCTTAGACATCAACTGGAATCTGCATTCAGTGTGGAGACCCCAATCCAGTGGAAAGGTCAAAAGAGCTAACCAGCAGCTCAAAAGAGACATAGCAAAACTTTGCCAGGAAATGAAGTTAGTTTGGACTAAGGTCCTCCCCATGGCTCTACTTCAGTCCCAGGCTGCCCCTTTGAGCTGATGTATGACAATCCTTTGCTAAAACTCCTGAGATGGAAACCCCAGGAACATATGTCACACCCCCAGATTTGAGAGCCAGCTCCCTACGTGAAAAAGGTACCCAGTTCTTAAAAAAACACTTGCCGTCTCTGTTGGGTGTGTTGTGCTCTCTCTGCAGATACGCTCATCTTCCAGACCCTGGACCAAAGCCTGAGGTCCCTCAGGTGACTGGGTCCTGATCAAAACCTGGAAGTCTGACGTCCTGCAGGAAAAGTAGACTGGACCCTTTGAAGTTCTCCTCACCACCCCTACTGCAATCAAGGTCAGTGGATTGAGTGTCTGGATATCATACCAGAATCAAGAAGAGCCTGCCACTGGATGTCAAGAGACAAACTTCCCAAAACCAGGAAAATTGGACTTGCACCCCCGTAGAGGACCTTAAGTACATGTTCCATCAGTATTCCTAGTACGCAGTATGTGCCACCGAGGTCTTAGGAGAAAAAGCTTTGCTCTTGCCCTCCTCACAATACTTATTTTGAGTTTCAGCTGTGTCATTCCCGTTTGGGAGCACAACCTTTCCAGTGGTGTTAAGTAACAACACCTGTCCTAGAACCCCCACCCTACAACGACAACTCTTCAGGACAGTTGGAACTGTGAGTCGTTACAAGACCAGACGTACCTGTTTAAGAGACTCTGAGTTTTCAACCCACAGAGTATGGGTTTCTTCTTCAACGTTTACATTCTATTAACTGTGATTTTTTTTTTTTTGCCTTCCTGTTCGTATTTCACCTGTTTTAGGACAGTAGGCCTCTTAAGTTAGACCCTGCTTCATACAAATATGCAGCGGTGGTTCTTCACCTTCATTCTTCTCCCAACTCTGCCCCTCACATGGTCTTGACAGAAAAATGCTTTTGTCAGATTAGCCCAATCAGGAGCAGGTGTGCTTCGTGCCCCCTCAGGCTACATATTTCTGTGTGGAAGTACAAAGCATCCAGAATTCCTAACCTCAGACTGAACTCCCAAAAACTATACCTGGGCAATCCAATGTTTGGATGGCTAAAAAACCTTTTTGGCCTTATTTTCCTCTTTTCTTGCAGTAGGACTAACTGTATTCTTTCTTGTCTGCATGTTTGGACCCTGCCTCCTAAGCCTTCTAGCCAAATTCCTTATTAATAGACTAAGTTCTGTCAAGCTCAAATATGGTCCTGACACAACAGCCAGGCTATCAAACCATACCACTACCCTCACCTTATGATCTTAGGCTGGAAGCTATCCAACAGTTCCGAGAGGGAGAATCCTAAACTTTTAGAGCTGCCCCATCCCGGCTCGCTGCCCCTTCTCAACAAGAAACAGTTTGAAGAGTCATCATGAGCATTAAAGACTCCCGGGACAGGATAAGGTGGTCGAAAGACAGGCTAGAGCAGTAGGCTGCCTGCCACCTGCAAGCCAACTCTCACTTAATGGAGGTACACATTGGTCCAAGTGAAACACTGTCCAAACCCCGCGGCGTTCCTCGTTAGAGTTTTTTTTTTGTGACTCAGAAACTGTGGAAAATAGTGCTCTGTTTTGCCAAATTTGCAGGGGGGAATAACAGCTCCTGACCTGTTTTAGGAAATTTGCAGGGGGAAGTGGTAGCTCCGTACCTGTTTTATGAGACAACTTCTCGATAAAGAATCACAGTGTTAAAATTAAAATCATCAGTAGCTACTTTAAAATACTTTCCAATTGAAGGAACTAGTATATTTAAGGTCTAAAATAAGAGACTAGGTCTGTAGCCAGCAGAATCAATTAAGTTCAAAAAGAAGAAAACCAAAATCTTGAATCTTCTTTGATAAATGAACCTGGATCTCCCCCCTGCTACAAATTGATTATACTAGAAGTAATTTGGAATTTCCGTGATCACTTCAGGAAAATGAGCTTCCATTTTTATTGTCTTTTCCTTTTGGGGGAATTTTTGCTTGATGCTCAGGTTTTGTCAAAAGGCCTAGTATTTCTCCATCTGAGGCTCTAGCAAGTTAATAAGTTATATGTAGAACCTGTTTTTTCCATTGAATTGAGTTGATCTTACCAAAAATTGCTGTATACACTTTAAGAAACTGGGGTCCCCATATCCTTGTTTTGTGTGGTATTGCCCGTTGAGTTTATGTGGTCTTTCTGTCATGATTTGTTCTGAGAGCTTGCTTCTGGTCTGCAGTGTTGTGTCTTAGTTTCTGTCTCGTGTCAGATTGGAGGCTATGGCTGAGAGTTGCTATTTTTTGGTAAGGCTGTTTTAGAATCTCAGTTCTTTCTTTGTCCCGGAAAAACTGTGCCTTGTGTCTGTCTTAGGATTTAGACTTTTAGTGGCTACTTTGAAAAACTTTTATATTCTGTATGTCGATCTTAAAGGAAAACCTTTATAAGTAACTCAAGCTAGATATTATAAAAGTGTTTTATTTAAGGAAAAAGGATAATTTTGTCTTCAAGTAAAGCTAGCAGTTCCAGATTATGAAAAAGGAGGCATAGGACAAGCCTAGGGGGGTAAAAAAAAAAGGCTAGCCAAGAATTGATAGATTCATTTACAAAAGTGCTAAAGAGCTTTGGTATTTACTGGGTAGATCAAAGGTTGTGACAAGGAGAAAGCAAAACTGCTTACCAAGAGAACAAGAAAAGGAAAAGAAATTAGTTACCTTGAAATGCCCTTCAAAATGCCGAGGTCAATTTAAACATATGTCAATGAAGTAGAATGACACAATCTTGTTTTCTACCAAGAGTCAAAAATAGAGTGAGGCAGGATCAGGCCTCCCCAGCTGCCAGTCTCAGAGGTCATATAGCTCCAGGGCAGCTTTTGAAACACCCCTTCCAACTAGGTGAAGACCTTCTAGACAAAGAAAGAAAGAAGAAGAAAAATTACTGTCTTACTATAGTTACCAGAGATCGGGTGGATCTCAATCATAGAAGAATTGTAAATAAGTTCTCTCTATTGCAGGGGAACTTTAAGAAGCCAAAAAATAGGAATCACAATGAGACACACCTGAAAAATGGCCTGGAAAAATGTTTTCACCCCTAGCCAGAAACTGAAGGTTATATCCGTATCAATGAATTAGTTAGCTGAGCAGAGACTTTGTGATTTCCAAAAGCTGGTTGATAAAACCTTTAAAGACTAAAATTAGATTGTAAAAAATAAGGGAAATAGTGAAAGTTAAATGAAAACTTACAATGTTTAAACACACTTTATTTCAACTACAGTTGTTTTATGGTATATAGACTTAAAGTTAACTTCCAAGAACTTTTAGTTAACTTACTGATATTAAATTGAGTTAATAGATATCATCATAATTTAAGTTTATATACGTTTGTTTTTTATGCCACAAGGGAAAGGATATATATATGTATTTATATATTTGGTTCTGCTAATAAGTGTTCATTTTTTTAAAGGGATGCACTATAAGAGATGCAACAAAGATAACATTTAAGAGGTTTATTAAATAGAAATTTATTTGATAATGGTCAAAAGTTTTATCTGTCTGATTAAAGTGTAATGGTTTAGTTTATGAAAATTTTTTAAGAGCTTTAATGTTAAATAGCATATAAAACAAAGAATTGGGCTTCTCACTGTTAAAATAACAAAATTCCATTTGATTTCTGAGTTGGAGGGTTAATTTATTCTTTGTGAAATTTGCCTCAAAGACAAAGGTTTGATCTCTCATTAGAATAAGATTCCCGAGTGGAAAACCAAGCCACATGGCTTTAGGAGAAAAAAAAAAAAAGCTAAGGTTTTTACCTTTAAAATCTTTGGTTAAATAATCTAAGTATTGTTTATCTGTAACCTAGAATAAACTTCTGACAACCCTGAAACTCATGGAAAGCCACAAAAAAAATTTTATAAAGGAAAAGTGCTAAAAAGATTTATTTAATATGTTATAAATTACATGGAACCTGTTGTCAAAATCAAGATGGGTTAAAATTTATATGTTAGTATTTCCTCTTATGTTTTTGCCTAATAGTAGACAGCAAACACATAATATTATGTCATAATTTTATGATTATTTCTTTATTGCTAACTTGGTCGCAACTTTTCTGCCATGTGAAAACTCAACGTTTTGCTCCAGCGTGACTTGCTACAATCAATAAACAAGAGGCCGAGGTAGGAGACCAGAAAGACGCCTTTATTTCGTTGTACAAGGAAAGGAGCAGTTGGGGCTGTTGCCTCCAAGACTGCTCACAAGCAGCTTGGGGAGGTGGGCTTTTACAAAGAGCAGACAAGGAAATGCAAATTAATCATGAATATTCAGGACTGACCTTCACACAGACACTCAGAGCTTGGGGATGACTATGCATTTTCTTTAGAAAAGGGTTCGATTCCCTGGGATGGAGAAAAAGCTTGATTTTCCTTCACTAGGATGTTAAGTCTCCACCCAGAGGCGGGTTGAGGTTATCTATGGCCCATTCTGTGGTTATCTTGTCAAGGATAATTTCAACAGAATGCGCAGCTTATTCTGCTCAGTGTAGGAGGATAAGCCAGAGCAGGTGTCTCTTAGAAGGGCTGGGCTCTGAGGCTGTCTGCCTCAACTTTATTTTTTTGAATCTAGTATCATCAAAGCCAATGGCTTGACTGGGGAATTCAAATCATTTACCTATGAGGTTTCTTTTCTTTTTTTTAATTACTATACAGGTATTTAGAGACCTGATAATCTTGGTATATCCTGACTAAAACCAAACCCATTGCCATTGAGTTGATTCTGACTCATAGCAATCCTGACTATATGGCATTATGTCTCAAGAGTATTATGTATTATATCTGAAGCTCTTTGAAAATAAGGTTAATCATTATATTTAGAAATATTTTTGTCTAAAGTTTTTTTAAACTGTATTTGGCCTTGAATTTTTGTAATTAAGAGTATTATGTTTATATGCTTTCAGGGCACATCTAGGTCAATTGGCAAAACAAAGTTTATTAAGAAAATGTTCTGCATCCTACTTTGGTGAGTGGCGTTCGGGGTCTTAAAAGCTAGCAAGCGGCCATCGAAGATGCATCAATTGGTCCCAACCTACCTGGAGTAAAGGAGAATGAGGAACACCAAAGATACAAGGAAACTATTAGCCCAAGAGACAGAAAGGGCCACATAAACCAGAAACTGCATCATCCTGAGACCAGAAAAACTAGATGGTGCCTGGCTACCACCAATGACCGCCCTGACAGGGAACACAACAGAGAGTCCCTGACAGAGCAGAAGACTGGGGTGCAGAACTCAAATTCTAGTAAAAAGACCAGACTTAATGGTCTGACTGAGACTGGAGAAACCCCAGAAAGCATGGCCCCCAGACTCTTTGTCAACCCAGAACTAAAACCATTCCAGAGGCCAACTCTTCAAACAAAGATTAGACTGGACTATGGGACATAAAATGATACTTGTGACACATGTGCTTCTTAGCTCAAGTAGATACATGAGACTAAATGGGCAGCTCCTGTCCAGAGGCGAGATGAGAAGGCAGCGGGTCAGAAGCTGGTTGAATGGACACGGGGAATCAGGGGTGGAAAGGAGGAGTGTATCTAGGTCAATTGGCATAACAAAGCTGATTAAGAAAATGTTCTGCATCCTACTTTGGTGAGTGGCGTCTGGGGTCTTAAAAGCTTGCAAGCAGGCATCTAAGATGCATCAACTGGTCCCAACCACCTGGAGTAAAGGAGAATGAAGAACACCAAAGACACAAGGAAAGTATTAGCCCAAGAGACAGAAAGGGCCACATAAACCAGAGACTTCATCAACCTGAGACAGGAACTAGATGGTGCCTGGCTACCACCAATGACTGCCCCTGACGTGGAACACAACAGAGAGTCCCAGATGGAGCAGGAGAAAGGTGGGGTGAAGAACTCAAATTCTAGTAAGAAGACCAGGACTTAATGGTCTGACTGAGACTGGAGGAACCCCAGAAAGCATGGCCCCTGGATTCTCTATCAGCCCAGAACTAAAACAATTTCCGAGGCCAACTCTTCAGACAGGGATTGGACCGGACTGTGGGACATAAAGTGATACTCGTGAGGAGTGTGCTTCTTAGCTCAAGAAGATAGAAGAGACTAAATGGGCAGGTTCTGTCTGGAGGTGAGATGGGCAGGCAGAGAGGGTTAGGAGCTGGTTGAATGGATATGGGGAATCGGGTGTAAAGGAGGAGTGTGCTGTCACAGTATGGGGAGAGCAATTAGATTCACATAACAATGTAGGTATAAATTTTTGTATGGGAAAAAAATAAAAATAGAAAGGGGGAGTGTGCTGTCACAGTATAGGGAGAGCAATTAGGGTCACATAACAATGTATGTATAAATTTTTGTATGAGAGACTAACTTGAATTGAAACTTTCACTTAAACTACAACAATAAAAAAATCAAAAAACTTTTTTAAAAAAGAGTATAATGTTTATAAATTAATCATGGCCATATTAAGATTTATCGTCTGGAGGTAAGTTTTTACTTTGCTGATTTGCTGAAAAGTTTTGACCAAAATATCTCAACAAAAAGATGGACTATATTGGACTTATGAAAAGGACTGTGACTAGACTAAATCAGGATTTCCAGAACTCTTATGTAGAAGCTAATGGGTTCACAGACTGGCTGGTCCAGAATCACATGGAACAGAAATAAACTACATAAGACTGAGTAAAGGAATACTAAGCATTTTATGTGAGAATATTGCTGATGTTTTAAGGTCCTACTTTCTGGATATAAGAAACCCTTTTCCTTTCTCCTAAATTATCTAATTGGTTTAGATACTGTAACTCTTGAATTAGAAGTTTTTATTGGTAAACTTAACAAGTTGTAAATATCAGAACCAGAGAAGTATCTGAAGTTCTTTCAAGCTATGATTTTACAAAATAGAATAGCATTAGATTTCCTATTAGTTCTCTCAAGGAACATTTTTGTGCCTTAATAGATAAATATTACTGTGTTTATATTAATATGCAACCTGAGGTTTTGCAGAATGTAGTTGCTGTTGAGGCAAAAAGCTGTTGATTAGAAAAGCAGTTACTGATGCTGCTTATGTATAAATACCTCATGAGATTTGTTTCCTTGGTTCAAAGACCTTAGGGTCATGGTTTCATTGGTTATTTCTGACAATTGGCCAATATTATTGTTCATGTTTCTGCTCTACTTTCCTAGTTTGCTGCATAGTGCAGCTGTTACTATTCCTCAATGAAACTCCTTTTCTTTCACTTCTAACAGAGTATGAGATTTTCTTTATTGACACTATAAAAGCAGCATGAACAAAAAAGGGTGATGCAGAGAAGAGATTTCTTAGTGTTTGTCTTGTGTGGTCATTGATATTTTGGTAGTATTGTTCAACTTGTATTATTTGATTGAACACTATTCAAAGTACAGTGAAACCTGTAAGAGCCAGAAGTAGACAGGACTGCCTTTTTCTTCCGGGTCTCATAAGGTTTCTGCTTTTGAGAGGGTGCAGTCTTACCACTTTCCTATCTTTCCTTTTAGTGAAAAATATTTGAATTTTCCTTCTCTGATGGGTTTCTGCCTTATACAGTTTCTGGCTTTCACAGGTTCTACTGTATAACTTTTTAACTTAAAATATTATGAGCAATCAAACACTTAAGAAAAGAAGATATACAAATGGACAAGAAATACATTAAAGATACACAACATTAGTCATCAGGTCAATGCAAATAAAAATGACAAGGACATATACCTACTATACCACTAACCAGTTGAAAAACCAGTTGTCCTCAAGTCAACTGCAACTCATAGCAACCCCGTGTGTGTCAGGGTAGAACTGTATTCCATGGCTGATTTTTCAGAAGTAGATTGCCAGGCCTTTCTTCCGAGGCACCCTGGGTGGACTTGAACCTCCAACCTTTTGGTTAACAGCCAAGAATTGAGGACGTTAACCATTTGCACTACCCAGGGACTTCCTCTTGAGACCAAAATCCCATTGTTTTTGTTGTTTTTAGGTGCCATTGAGTCAGTTCTGACTGACAGCGACCCTATGGGACAGAGCAGAACTGCCCCATATGGTTTCCAAGGAGTGGCTGGTGGATTTGAACTGCCAACCTTTCGTTTAGCAGCCGAGCTCTTAACCACTATGCCACCAGGGCTCCAAAATCCCACTAGAATGGTTAAAATTAAAAAGACTGACAATATCAAGTCTTGGCAAAAACTGTGGAGCAGCTGGAACTTGCATACTTCATTGATGAAGATGTAAAATGGTACAGCCATTTTGGAAAACAGTTTAGCAGTTTCTTCAAAAGTTAAACATTCTCTTATCATACGACCTAGCTGTTCAACTTCTAGGTATTTTCCCAAATAAAATAAAATAAAATGTCCACCCAAAGACGTAAATGTTCTTGGCGGCTTTATTCATGATAGCCAAACACTGGAAACCAAAATGTCCACCAGCTGGTGAATGGATAGACAAAATGTGGCATATCCATATAAAAGATTACTACTCAGCCAAAAAACGGATGAGTTATTGATATATGCAACTACACGGAATCATTGTGCTGAGTGAAAGAAGCCAGATACAAAAGAGTACATGCTGTATAGTTTATATAACATTCTAAAACATGTCAAGTAATTGATAGTGACAGTAGAGCTGTGATTGCCTAGACCTGGGGATGGAGGGAGGAACAGACTGCAAAGCAGCAGCCAGGAAACTTTGGGAGGTGAGGAAATATTCTGTATCTTGACTGTTGTGGTTATAGTTTTGCATGTGTATAGTCTGTTACAACTAATTGAATTGTGTACTTTGAATGCGTGCAGTTTGTTGTATGTAAATTATACTTCAATAAAGTTGATAAAAAAATATTATGAGCCAATTTAAAGAGCTGCAATTACTATGGTAAATGAAATCAAAATGGAGCCATGTGATTTACCAAATGGCGTCAGTGGTAGAGTGGACAACACCCCTAAGACTTGTCTTCTTCGAAACTTAAGCCTAGCTTTCCTGTAAATCAGACCACCCTAAAAAGCCAGTCACTGCTGATAGTTGGCAGATGCCTTTCCAAATGTAGTTTGGTGCTGCCTAATTTGCAAATCTTCTGCCCGAATAAACTTCATAAGTAATAAATCTTAAGTCATGAAGGCTTTCAGTATTATAAATAGAAGCAAACGAGGATTGTTAAAACAGGGTTGTTTTCCTCCCAGAAGCCACCTGGAATCAAGTACTCTCAGACCTGGCTTCATTCATACACAAGTGAGCAATCTCCTCCAGGTTTAAAATACTTCTTCCACCCAAATGTCCATGGGCATGACACTTTACCTTGAAAGAGATTTGTGCAGGGAGCTGAAGTTACTCCAATACCTTTGACTGGGGAAAGGTCCTTCTCTCTCTGGAAACTGAGCCTCTAGATTTAGAAAGAATGTCCATGAAGCTGTGAGGGATCAAAGATGCCCATCACTTACTGTAATCCCTCTTCCCTCTCTGTTCTGCCCCTCCTCACCAGCTCAACCAAATAAACTCACATCTATAACTGCTACTGGAAAAACATTATGTGCCAGGCGCTAGGCCAAGGACTTCACATACATTATCTCATTTAATTCTCATAACAACTACATAAGGTAGATACTGTTGAGACAGTAGTTATACATATAACTGAAACTCAGATTTAAGTAATGAATCCAAGATGCATAGCTAGTAAGTGGCAGAGCTGGGATTCTAAACCAGACATTCTGACTACAGAGCTGAGGTTGTTAATCACTGACTCCCCAACATGGAAATCAGTAGGGTTAACTATTGCTCAGTTAAAATGACCCTCACCTTTCCTTAATATAATTAAGTCATTGCTTTGGTCTAGCATCCCCAGTGTAACCTCAACACTATAGTGTGAACTTTAGAGGGTTGGGCATTGGAAGTGCTTTGATGCCTCAGGAGGGAGGGGAGATGATGAGGGAAGAGAGGTGCATGTTTCCACAGACACTTTCCTGGCTGCCTGAGTCACCAAACAGGATGAAGACAGATCCAAGAGGGGATTATCCCAGTGAAATTCCAGATAAAGTACTTCAGATATAAAATCTCATTTTTCAGGAGCATCTGTCTCTCTTTGTAGAAGCGACAGCCATTTTGGCATGAAGATCTCTTTAAGAGAATTGCTGTCAAGTTAATTCTACCTCATGGTGACCCCACATGTGTCAGAGTAGAACTGTGCTCCATAGGGTTTCCAATGGAAAACCTTAGCATGGTCAGAGAAATTTGGAAGACAGTTTCCCAGCCAACAGACTGGAAGAGGTCCATATTTGTGCCCATTCCAAAGAAAGGTGAGCCAACAAAATGTGGAAGTTATCAAACAATATCATTAATATCACAGTAGAAATTTGCTGAAGTTCATGCAAAAGCAGTTGCAACAGTACATCGACAGAGAGTTGCCAGAAATTCAAGCTGGATTCAGAAGACAACGTGGAACCAGGGATATCATTGCTGATGTCAGATGGAACTTGGCTGAATGCAGAAAATACCAGAAAGATGTTTACCTGCATTTTATGGACTATGCAAAGGCAGTTGACTGTGTGGATCATAACAAATTATGGATAACATTGCAAAGAATGGGAATTCCAGAACAAGCGGATACTGTGTGGTTTAGTCAGGAAAGGTGTGCGTCAGGGTTGTATCCTTTCACCATACTTATTCAATCTGTATGCTGAGCAAATAATCTGAGAAGCTGGACTATATAAAGAAGAATGCAGCATCAGGATTGGAGGAAGACTTATTAACAACCTGTGATACACAGATGACACAATTTTGCTTGCTGAAAGTGAAGAGGACTTGAAGCGTTTACTGACGGAGAACAAAGAGTACAGCCTTCAGTACGGATTGCACCTCAACATAAAGAAAACAAAAGTTCTCACAACTGGACCAATAAGCAACATCATGATAAACAGAGAAAATACTGAAGTTGTAAAGGATTTCATTTTACTTTGATCCACAATCAATGCCCATGGAAGCAGCAGTCAAGAAATCAAACGATGTATTGCATTGGGCAAATTTGCTACAAAATATCTCTTTGAAATGTTAAAAAGCAAAGATGTCACTCTGAGGACTAAGGTGCGACTGACCCAAGCCAAGGTATTTTCTATTACCTCATATGCATGCAAAAGCTAGACGATGAATAAAGACTGAAGAACTGACGCCTTTGAATTATGGTGTTGATGAAGAATACTGAATATACGATGGACTGCCAAAACAATGAACAAATCTGTCTTGGAAGAAGTATAGCCAGAATGCTCCTTAGCAGGGAGGATGGTGAGACTTCATCTCACGTACTTTGGACATGTTATCAGGAGGGACCAGTCCCTGCAGAAGGACATCATGCTAGGCAAAGCAGAGGGGCAGCGAAAAAGAGGAAGAACCTCAACGAAATGGATTGACACAGTGGATACAACAATGGGCTCAAGCCTAAAAAGAAGTATGAGGATGGCACAGGACTGGGCAGTATTTCGTTCTGTTGTACACAGGGTCGCTATGCATTGGAACTGACTTGATGGCCCCTAATAACAACAAACATCTTTCTGGTATTCTTTGCGTTCAGCCAAGATCCACATAACATCAACAATGATATCCCTTGTTCCACGTCCCCTTCTGAATTTGGCTCGAATTTCTGGCAGTTCCCTGCAATGTACTGCTGCAACCGCTTTTGAATGATCTTCGGAAATGTTACTTGCTTGTGGTATTAATGATATTGTTCGATAATTTCCGCATTCAGTTGGATCACCTTTCTTTGGAATAGGCATAAATATGGACCTCTTCCAGTCGGCTGGCCAGGTAGCTGTCATCCAAATGTCTTAGCAAAGAAGAGTGAGCACCTCCAGCTATGCATCCATTTGTTGAAACATCTTAATTGGTATTCCGTCAATTCCTGGAGCCTTGTTTATCACCAAAGTCTTCAGTGCACCTTAGACTTCTTCCTTCAGTACCATTGGTTCGTCATGTGCTACCTTGGGAAATGACTGGATGTTGACCAATTCTTTTTGGTACAGTGACTGTGTATTCCTTCCATCTTTTTTTGATGCTTCCTCTGTCGTTCAATAGTTTGCCCATAGAATCCTTCATTATTGCAACTCGAGGCTTGAATTTTTTC
This sequence comes from Dugong dugon, assembly GCA_030035585.1. Lineage (NCBI taxonomy): Eukaryota > Metazoa > Chordata > Mammalia > Sirenia > Dugongidae > Dugong > Dugong dugon. The sequence goes on along the minus strand of CM057481.1, from coordinate 18,908,160 downwards.
TTCAGTTCTTTTAGCTTGAGAAATGCAAGTTCTTTTCTTTCGCTTTTTTAACTTCAGATCTTTGCACATTTCATTGTAATACTTTGTCTTCTCAAGTCACCCTTTGAAGTTTTCTGTTCAACTCTTTTAGTTCATTTCTTCCATTTGTTTTAGCTACTCTACGTTCAAGAGCAAGTTTCAGAATCTCTTCTGACATCCATTTTGGTCTTTTCCTTCTCTCGTGTCTTTTAATGACCTTTTGCTTTCTTCATGTATGAAGTTGCTGATGTCATCCCACAACTCGCCTGGTCTTCAGTTATTGGTGTTCAATGTGTCAAATGGATTCTTTTAGAGATGGTCTCTAAATTCAGGTGGGATATACTCCAAGTTGTACTTTGGATCTCTTGGACTTGTTTTAATTGTCTTCAGCTTCAACTTGAATTTGCATAGGAGCAAGCCCTTGGCCTTGTTCTCACTGATGATATTGAGCCTCTCCATAGTCTATCTTCACAGGTGTAGTCTATTTGATTCCTGTGTATTCCATCTGGCAAGGTCTACATGTATAGTCACCATTTATGTTCCTGAAAAAAAGTATTTTCAATGAATAAGCCGTTGGTCTTGCAAAATTCTATCATGTGATCTCGGACATCATTTCTATCCCCAAGGCCGAATTTTCCAACTACTAATCCTTCGTTTCCAGCTTTCACATTCCAATTTTAGTAATTATCAATGGATCCTGATTGCATGTTTGATTGATTTCAGACTGCAGACGTTGGAAAAAATCTTCAATTTCTTCATCTTTGGCCTTAGTGGTTGGTGCATAAATTTGAATAATAGTCATATTAACCGACCTTCCTTGTAGACATATGGATATTATCCTATCACTGACAGCATTGTACTTCAGGATAGATCTTGAAATGTTCTTTATGACAATGAATGTGACACCATTTCTCTTCAATTTTTCATTCTTGGCATAGTAGACCATATGATTGTCCAATTCAAAATAGCCAATACCAGTCCATTTCAGCTCACTAATGTCTAGGATATCAATGTTTATGATTTGACAACTTCCCATTTTCCTAGATTCATACTTTGTACATTCCATGTTCTGATTATTAATGGATGTTTGCAGCTGTTTCTTCTCATACCTTACAACTGCATAATGAAAAGCACCTGCCAAAGGGTCTTCCTCAAAAAGAGATTTCTGCAATTAAGACTTGTGTGTCACCCATGTCCTCGTCCCTGTCATACAGCAGGTTACAATCTTATCCTTCAAAAGGGATGGCAATGCTTGACCTATTCCTCAGAGGTCTTCTGGAGAGCCACCTCTGTTCTGGGCACAGAGTAGGGCCTGGTGCCAGGGGACCCCAGGAACCAGCCCTGTGCATTCTGATCCATTCTGGGGCAGCTGGGCCTGCCAGTGCCAGGGGAGCCTGGGACTGGTGACCACAGTTGGGAGCTGGGGGCTTTGGGCTAGGCAGCAGGCTGAGAGAGAGGGGTGGCCTGGAGAGATGTGGCCGAAGGAGGAAGTATATCTTCAGCCACAGGATTCTAGGACCTGCCCAAGAGAGCCCCATGGCTAAGCTATGTGAGTGGTGGGTGGGTAGCTGTATCTGTTCAGGCTGGGTGGGATGGAAGAAAAGTTTTCCTTTGGCCTTCCCCCATTCTGCCTGTCTGAGGCTGGCCAAGAAGGCATTGTTGCCCCACATGAAATCACAAAGGTAGGTGAGCAGGCCCCACCCATTTCCTCAGTCATGGTTCTGGCTGCCCCCCCGCTGAGCTTGAGTGTGGGTTCCAGTGCCCTGAGAGCACTGGCCAGGGAACAGGGAGCTGTGGGAGCTCAGGGCCCATTTTCCCCAGGAACCATCAGGACATGAAGGTCACAGGTCTCCCCTTTCCTCTTACTCCTGTTGGCCCTGAATGCCTCCATTCTAGCCATGGTGGCCCCCAGGCCCTGACTGCCTCAAGGATCTGATCTGAAAAGATGCAGGCTTGTGGGACCTACCTACCACCCTCTTGCTCTGGCCCTGACTCTCTCATTTCAGAGCCTCTGCTGGTTCAAGCTGAGTTGCAGACCAGCCAGAGAGAAGCAGCAATGGGGTCTCTGGCCAGTCCTCCCCTCGAAGTAGGCTTAAGGCCTCCTTTCCCAAAGGCCCTCTTTAAAAAGTTTCTCTGGTGCCTGGAGGCAGCAATCATCCTCTGGTGGGCAGGAAACACGGAGGGCACCTAGGTGGGCGAGACTGTTGATAGGGGCAGGTTGGAGAAGGAAGACAAGTTCTCTGGGACTGTTGAAAGAATACAGGTGGGGCCCTCAGAGACCTAAGTTTTGTGGGTCTGTCCTCCCTTCTGTGAAATGAAGGGGCAAGGCCACATGACTCTCCTCTTCCCTGTTTTAGGCTCAGGTAGGTGGCCAAACCCTTCCTGCTAGTCCTCTGCTTTCCTCCTCCCACCATGGCCCTACCCAGCCCCTACCAATCTGTCAGCCTCCCAGGAGCCTTGGCATCCCCTGAGTCCCTCTGGGAGGCTCTGGACCAAGCTGAGAACCCATGGCCATGCGAGGAGCAGCCAGTGGTGAGGAAACAAAGAATGCCTTCTGAGGGAGACTCCTCCAGAGACCTCCAGGAAGAGACCATGAAAACACAGATGCTGGAGCTTCCCATAAAGCCCTTGGGCATGTTGCCCTGCAAGAGCTCCCCCCAAAGGAGCCCCACCTGAGAATGCAGACCCCTAAGTGGCCCCCACCATGCACACTCTCTATGTGGGCCACCTGAACCCCCAGTTCTTCGCTGTAAGACACCCTGGAGTGACTCAAGGTGCCTGTGGCACAGGAGCACACTGAGGTGGTGAGGCAACTGTGGAAGGTGTATGCAGTGGTGCAGGCAGCCACCCCCACGGACACCTGCGGGTGTGAGGGGAGCTCCCCTCATGTCTGCAGGTGGCCTCAGAGAAATACCTGATCCTCAAGGAACTGGCGGCCTGAGGGAAGGAGCTGCTGCTGATGGCCGAAAGCCTCCCACCGCAGAGAGGTAAGTGGACTTTCCCCAGGCCACCAGGCCCACGAACCCCAAAGCCTCAACCAGGAGAGAGGCATGAGTGTGGGTGATCTATGCTGGGTAGGGGTGGAGGGGTGTCTTGGAGGAGCTAGGGACACATCTGCAAAGTTGGGGGCTGCTACTAAAATGATTATGGCCTGAAGCTGATAGGGCAGGCGTTCGTTCACCCAGAGATTGCTGACCCTCGTGGTTTGCCTCCAGTCTGGAAGCACATGTAAAGTGGCCTCTCTTGTGAAAGCTCAAAGTGTGGGACTCATCCCTGGGACCCTTTGCATTCCCTGCCTCTGGGCCAGGGCATACAGGGGCCCTGATTTTCTCCTTGGCCCACCTCACTCATTCAGTTGACAAATACCATGCCCGCCCTGTCCCAGACAGTAAGGCAGAGGTTAAAAGTGGGGCTCTGCCCTCCCGAGGGAGCCTTCCTCTCTGAGCAGAGCCAGACAGCTAGTTTACAAAGCTGTCAGGTGGCTACCTCCAGCTGCCAGAGGAGACAGGAGGCTGCACCCTGCTCTACACTACCCTCCGGGTACAAGACTCCTGGGGAAGTGAAATCCAAGCTGGGACTCAGGGAGTGTGACAGGCAGGCACTCAGTGGGGAAGGACATTCCAGACAGAGGGACACTGCATGTGCAAAGGAATAGGCTGGTTCCTTTCCTTTGCAGAAGGGCAAGCCATTCAGCATCCTGGAGCTCAGGCCAAAGGCTGCAGGGGGAAGATGGCTGGCCTGGGGCAGAGGCAGGCAGGGCCCTGAGACCAAGGGAGAGTGGGGGGTCGGAGGAAATAATCAACTCGCTGTGGTTGTGATGGGTCACTCCGAGACAGGTGCTCTTGATTTTCCCTTTTGGGGGATGAAAATGCCCTGGTGTTTAAACTCTTGCAGAACTAACCAGACCTGCCTGCCTGATGTCCTGTTTGTATGAGTTTTACCATGTTTCTAAGGATGATGCAGTTGCCTTCTGGGGAGCCGCACGGCTTGTTGGGGTGTGGTCCTCATCTCCACAGCCAGCCCCAGCTGGGCTCCCAGCCCTGTAAGCCAGTTAGGGAGGCCTGCAGGCAGCCAGAAGCCAAGGAAGGCTGTACAGGGGAGTGACTTGATCTGACCTGCATCTGGGGTCAGTGGGGAGGATGAAGGGTTGGGCCGAAAGAGCCTGGAGGCAGGGAGACCAGGGAGGGGCTGACACGATCATCCAGGGGCAGACTGATGAGGCCCAGACTAGGGAAGTGGCAGTGAGGACGCTCATGCCCAGAGTGCTCAATCACACAGATGAGAGCCCAGGAAGGGAGACTTTCAAGAGGACTGGTCAACAGTCAGGAAAGCGATGGACAAGGGCTTCAAGGAGATTAGGAAGGGGTGGGGTCTCTGGGGCCCCCTCTCAATTCGGGGACCTCAGGGTGCTAATAAGGTACCTCCTAGAAGGATCCCGTCCTGGGCCAAGGAGGTCTGTCCCCATCTCGAATGAGAAAAGATTGATCCACAGATGTCCCAGCTCCGAGCCAAGAAGTCTCTCCATCACCATCTCCTAGAGGGCCAGTTGGCAGGGGAAAGAGCAATTGCTGGTTTGAACCTTTGACCCAGCTGATGCCTTGGGCCCTCCAAAGGTTTGGCTGGCAGGAAAGGTGGGGAGAATTGGGCCCCTCACCAGTAGGGCCAGGTCCCAGAAGGGGGAGGTGGTGGACACTCTAGTAGTCTGGCCCTCACATCACCCAGGCAGGGGCTCTGAGTCTTGCCTTGACCCCTACACCCACTCTTGATCCCCCCCGCCTTCAGCAGGAGGAAGATTGCAGCCTGAGCCCGGGTCCCAGCCCATGTCAGACCAGACCGCAGTGGGAGGTCGTTAGTCCCACCTTCAGAGACCCCAGCCAGCCCACCCTGTGCCTCTGAGTCGGGAATGGGAGGGGAGTGAGGGGTGCGGGACTACCACCACCGGCCCAGCGACGCACGTTCCGTCAGCGCCATCGAGCGCCAAGAGATCCTGGGCCAAGTGCGGCTCTTCCAGGGCGCCTTCCTGGGCAGCGAGACACACAACACGCAGTTCAAGCGCGGCAGTGGCGAGTACCTGAACCCAGCGCTCAAGCACCACGTACAGCGCTACGCGTGTGCCTTCCTTCAACAGCGAGGGCGGCAACCTGTTCGTGGGCATGGAGGACAGCGGCTTGGTGCTGGGTATCCGCTGCAGCCCCCACAACGAGGACCACGTGCGCCCGCTGGTGGACTCCATCCTGCGGGGCTTCAAGCCCCAGGTCTTCCCCGACGCCTACGCCCTTTCATTCCTGTGATCAGCACTTCCGCCACCGGAGTCCCCCTCAAGGTAAGCCTGCGGGACAGCAAGTTTCTGGGTCTCAGTTTTGTCAACTGTCATCACTTAAGTTATGTGGGCCATCTACTCTGCCAAGCCTGGAGCTGAGCAACGCTGGCCCAGGAGTCTGGAGAAGAGGCTGGAAGGAACTCTGCCCCCACCCCACCAGCCTCCCTAAGGAGCCAGTGAGCAACGTGGCACAACGTAGGCTGAATTTGGGGCTGCGAACTGTCAAGTGCAGAACCCGCAAGCACTGCTGTTGCCTTTATCAAGGTGATCCACCCGCGCGAGCACGCTCCCAAGGCCCAGAGAGAGCGCAGCTCTAGCGGACCCACCAGAAGGAAGTGGTGCTGCACGGCAGGAGCAACAGGGGTCCGCCCTTCCGCAGTGCCATCAGGAGTGATCCAGAGCGCAGGGGGCAGGTGTGAGCCATGCTGACCACAGGCCCCTTCGGCCACTCACTGAGCAGTCCCTGGCAAGCTGCTGTTTCCCTTGGTCCTCCACCATCACCCACCAACTACACGGGAGGGGGCAGACTGGAATAACCCACTACATCCTGTAGTCCACTGTCCTGTGCCTGGGGGTGAGGGCCTCTGAGCACGCTTCCAAAATTCCACATCCCACCTTGCGTGGTGCCTGGAATACCCCACCTCCTTGGCTTGGGGGTTAAGGCATTCAATCCTTAGAGTGGCTGGAAACGGAGAGGTTGGACTATTTTGAAGTTACAAGAAACTATGGAGGACCAGGTGCTGCTTCTTAGGGGAGCCATGTGAGGGAGGTAGCAGGTCCCAAGAAAAGGCATTTTCAAAGAAGGAAACATCAAGTGTTGGTGAAGCAGACAGGGCCAAGGGGCTTACAAGGAGGAAAGGACTTAGCCACAGGGTGGCCAACCTGTCCCTGCCCCTAGTACTTGGTGAGGCTGCAGAGGATGGGTCCATTCAGGGGCAGATTACCCAATAAGCAAGTAAGCATGGGCTTATCTGTGCTTATTTCCTAATCGTATGAACAATTTCACGCGGGTTTGACCACATCTGTCAAACTGTTCACTACAGATTAGGAAGTAGGCACAAGAAAGCCTCTGCTTACCTTACTGGGTCATCTGCCCCTACCAGGGACTGTAAATTTATAAAGATGCTTTAATTCAGTAGGAAGGTGCTGTGGGGCTGGGAGAGAGAGAGATGCAAGCTATACCTAGAAGGAAAATCTTTGATGTGGTGAAAAAATGTGAAATTGTTCACTACAGATGATCAGCTATGCAAGGTAAGCACCATGCTTACCTTGCATATTGGATAATCCGCTCCTGGGTCTACCCCAGAGTCTGAGATGCTGGTAGGACCCTCGTATCAGGCAGCCTCCTTCAAGACCCCAGAGCCAACTTGCTCAGAGGTGGTGGCATGGCCAGGGGACCTGGCTTCCCCACCTAACAGTGCCAACATGTTGCCCAGTGGCTGTGAGCAAGGCTTATCAGGCTCTGGGGTATGGGAGAAGGGTGCAGGTAGACAGGCCTGAGAGCTCAGCTTGGACATCTTCTGCTTCTCTGATGTCTGTTCAGAAACGGATGGCAGAACTGGGCAAGCTGGAGGCGAAGGTGAAGGTGTTGATGGTGGAGAAGGAGCAGCTCCAGCAGGAGCTGAAGCAGCCGACTGGCCTCCTGTACCTGCTGTGTCCTGTGAGGCACCTCAAGAAAGGGCAGGAGGGGCCAGTGCTCCGCACAGGAGAGGTGTAGCACTTCCTACCTGCGCCTGAGTTCTGCCAAAAGACTCCACCTGGGCTGACAAGGGAGGGGGCGCTTCGCTGCTCAGAGACGGCCAGGAGAGCTCTGCTTCCTCTCCTCCAGCAGCCCTGCAGGTGGCGCCTGAACCAGCACCATGGGGCTTCGAGCCTGAGCAGACCCTGGTCTGTGCTGGCTAAGAAATTTCTCTTAGCACAATCTCCACTTTCAGAAGGAACTTGGCCAGAGCTACCCAGGACTGGGCTGTAAGGGACTGTCCCTCTACCTAAAATGCTGGTTTTGACTGGGCTGGGATCTAGGACTACGAATGGATAGACAGGGCTAGAAAGGAATCTGGCATCTTCCACAGAAAGCAAGGAATATTCAGTAACTGTGGTTACAGGGCAAACAAACCACCCTGCAACCCTAATTCCTGGCTGTGATGGTTAAGACTGTGTGTCAATACGCAATGATAAAGATCAACAATGAAGCTGTGAAACATCTTCCAACATGGAGGAATCTTGAGGGCATTATGCTGAGTGAATTTACTCAGTCACAGAAGGACAAATATTGTATAAGACTACTATTATAAGAACTCAAGAAAAGGTTTAAACACAGAAGAAAACATTCTTTGATGGTTACAAGGGTGGGGAGGGAGGGTGAGGGTTATTCACTAACTAGATAGTAGACAAGAATTATCTTGGGTGAAGGGAAGGACAGCACACACTACAGGGGAAGTCAGCACAACTAGACTAAACCAAAGCTAAGAAGTTTCCTGAATACAATCAAACACTTTGAGGGACAGAGTAGCAAGGGTGGGGGTCTGGGGACCATGGTTTCAGGGGACATCTAGGTCAAATGGTATAACAAAGCTTATTAAGAAAATGTTCTCCATCCTACTTTGGTGAGTGGCGTCTGGGGTCTTAAAAGTTTGCAAGCGGCCATCTAAGATGCATCAGTTGGTCCCAACCACCTGGAGTAAAGGAGAATGAAGAATACCAAAGACACAAGGAAAGTAGTAGCCCAAGAGACAGAAAGGGCCACATAAACCAGAGACTTCATCAGCCTAAGACCAGAAGAACTAGATGGTGCCCAGCTACCACCAATGACCGCCCTGACAGGGAACACAACAGAGAGTCCCTGATGGAGCAACAGAAAGGTGGGGTGCAGAACTCAAATTCTAGTAAAAAGACCAGACTTAATGGTCTGAAACTGGAGGCACCCCGGAAGGCATGGCCCCCGGATTCTCTATCAGCCCAGAACTAAAACAATTTCTGAGGCCAACTCTTCAGACAAAGATTGGACTGGACTGTAGGACACAAAATGATACTTGTGAAGAGTGTGCTTCTTAGCTCGAGTAGATACATGAGACTCAACGGGCAGCTTCTGTCCAGAGGTGAGATGAAAAGGCAGAGAGAGTTAGGAGCTGGTTGAATGGGCACAGGAAATCAGGGGTGGAAATGAGGAGTGTGCTGTCACAGTATAGGGAGAGCAACTAGGGTCACATTACAATGTATGTAAAAATTTTTGTATGAGAGACTAACTTGAATTGTAAACTTTCACTTAAACTACAACAATAAAATAAAAAAAAGGAAGTTCCCACCTGGCCAAGGACAGAAAGAGAATGAAAACCAAAACTTTGTCTCTCATTCTGCATTATTTATTTCTTAAATTAACATAAGTTAAGTCCAGCCAGAACACAGCAGATATACAGCTGTGGTATTGTTACATTACACTGAGAAAATAGCTTTTCATATTCCATTTTAACAGCAGCAACACCTCTGGAAGAAAGAAGTTCCCTCGAGGCAAAGCTGTCTCTATGAGGGTTTCAGAGGCAGTTTTCCATAGTTCTTTGTTCTTTTTTAAAGCAATCCCTTGATGCAAGCAAGGAGTGTTTCCCAGCCCCCGGGAAGAGGAAGTGTGGCCAGAGGCATGGGAGGTTTAAATCACACTTCAGAGAAGAAGAGACTTCTTATCGTTTCATACAGCATCAAAGTGACTGTCCCTTTAGATAGGTACCAGTCACAGTTGGCAGTGAAAGTCCCCATAGCTCAGGGCAGTGTCTAGATTTTGACTCTTGTTTTACTGTTCTTGGTGGCAAGCAATGCCCTCAAGTTTACAGCACCAAAGTGTTCTAAGTACTAGCTAAGCATACCTTTCTGTGCTTATAAGTCCATGTGGCACACTTTTTATAATGGCTCAGGCATCCAAAGGAAAACCAACCGGCAATGCACTAGAATCCACAACGACACAAGGTGGCTGGAGAAACATGGTGATTGAGGGGTGCTTTACCCGTCCATCCTCAGCTCCGTTCCAGACCTACTGCTGTTTCTCTCAGAAACTCAAGAACTAGACAGCAGTTATCAACAGCAGTACACCACACAGGAGTCAATACACGTGATGGACATTGTGATGGTTAAGACTGTGTGTCAACTTGCCTGGCCCATGATTCTCAGTGCTTTGGCAGTCATATGATGTTGTGATCACCCCTGTGATGGGACCTGCTGTGAGTAGCCAATCAGTTGAAAGGGAGTTTCCTTGGGTGTGTGGCCTGCATTGAATATAAGTGGACATTCCAGCAAGGCTCATGGGCTTTTGCTCACCGTGGATCCTGCAGCTGGCTCCTGTTCATCTGACCTCTGATTCTTGGGACTTGAGCTGGCAGCGTTCTTGCCTGCTGATCTTGGGATTCATCCATCTGTGCAGCCTGTGAGCAACAGCCCTGCTCGCTGACCTGCTGACTTTGGGTTCACCAGCCCCTACCGCTACGTAAATCAGGACAAGCCTCCAGCTTGACCCACGGACTTGGGATGTTCCAGCCTCTACAACTGCGTGAGCCATTTCCTTGATACAAATCTCTCTCTATATATATATTTACACGTTCTACTGGTTTTGCTTCTTTAGAGAACCCAGCCTAAGACAGATATGGTAGTAACAAAGTTTTGAAAATACCTTTTCCCTCATAATAAAATAATTTTAATAGAAACATAATTTAAAGGAAGTGTCAAAAGCTGTGTGTAAAATCAAATCTGTAAACGCTATCAAAGTTCGAAGGTTTTCTTGAGGAATCATCCCTGTTTTAAAAAAAAGCAAACATTTTAGCAATTACGTGATGTCTGTTAAAGTAGAAACGCTAGGAGTTAGAGTCAGCTGCCTGGTAAACTATGCGCCTGCTTTTCACTGAAGAATAGTAGTAGGAGCCTAGCATGAATAAGTAGCAGCTAAAGCTGTAATTCCTACCCCCCCCCCCAAAAAAAAAAAAAACAACCCACTGCTGTTGAGTCGGTCCCGACTCATAGTGACCCTATAGGATACAGTAGAACTACCCCATAAGGTTTCTAAGGAGCACCTAGTGGATTCGAACCACCAACCTTTTGGTTAGCAGCTGTAGCTCTTAACCACTATGCCACCAGGGTTTCCTACAGAGGTGTACATTTTCAAGATCTTTCATCAACTCCTGCCTCTGCCCCTGTAATACAAATGCTCTATTTCCATAGCACTGAGCCTCTTAACAATGCCGCCTATGGGAATTCTCTACTTATCGAGGCAGTTAGAGAATTCCACGTAATTGACCAAGTATCTATCTCCTTTACTGTTAAAGTTTCCTTTCTCTTGACATTAGTGGCTTAGACTGTCAAATAGCCCACAGCCATTGGTGGATTACCCAATAAGCAAGGTAAGCACGGGCGTACTTGTGGTTAGTCTGTAATCTGTAGTGAACAGTTTTACATTTTTTCACCATGTCACAGATTCTGCTTCTAGATATGGCTGGCATCTGTCTCTCCCAACCCATGGCACCTTCCTATGGAATCAAAGGCTCTTTTGAAATTTATAATCCCTAACAGGGACAGATTACCCAGTAAGCAAGGTAAGCACAGGCTGACTTGTACTTACTCACCAATCTGTAGTGAACAGTTTCACATCTTTGATGTGGTGAAACCATGTGAAATTGTTCATTACAGATTAGTAACTAAGCACAAGTCAGCCCATGTGTACCTTGCTTATTGGGTAATCCGATCCTGCTTCTCATACCACTCACACACTTAAGGTTACCACAGGCCGGGTGGCTCATCAACCAAGGGAGAAGCGAAAACATGCCGATCATATGATCATGCAGATCAGACCAGCACCGTAAGAGGCCTGCAGGTGAGTGGTGAAAGGTGTACAGGATTCAGGGAGGCCTACCTACCTGAAAGGAGCCCCAGTGGTGCAATAGTTTGCTTCCATAAAGATTATGGCCTTGGAAATCCTGTTGGGTAGTTCTCTGCCCTATAAGGTCAATATGAGTCAGGACAGACTCACAGCAATGGGTTTACTTGCCCAAGCCTTGGGGCTGGAACTCATTTTACCTGTGGTTGGACCCCCCACATTGTGGAGCCACACCCATAAACCTGGTTACCCTTTCAGAGCCCACAGATTCCTGACCAACACCCCAAACCCCTTCTGACAGACACCCTCACCAGCAGAATGTGTTGTTCTGACACCATCCTATCAGTTCATCTTAACAGGACTTTATACAACTCACGGCACTGCCCATACAGTCACTGCACTTTACAAATCTACAAACTGTCAGTAAAAAGACAAACATTCAAAGTCTATTCAATAATTGGATTTTGAAGGATTTACAGAATAAGCAACAATTGACCTAGAAACTTTATTTTATAAGCAATATCAGGTTTAAAGCACTCCCTGATGAAAAAGTGAGGCTTGGCAAAAATGACAAATGCCATCATGTCACCTCCTTCACGATCTCCCAAGTTTATGGCCAAGTAAAATAAAGAAGGTCTAAGAATCCAGTTCCCCTAGAACTGATCAGACTGGCACCTGCACATAGCAATCAGGAAACGAGGTAAAGGGACAAATCAGTTGAGAAAACCAACTACCCAGTGACTGCTGTCCCCCCCGACTAGAGTCCTCTGAAACAGGGCAGTAGGTACAATGTGACTTGGAGGAGGTGTCCCCTCCCCTCACCCTCCTCAGGAGGGGGTGCCTGTCGCTCATCTGACACCCACAGTGACTTTGCCACTTTCATTCTCTGGCAAATAAAAATTGTCAGTGCTAAACTTCCTTGTAATCCTACTATGTTATCACCATTTTATAACAATAATAAACCTTAAAAATATCACTTACATTACCGGATTCAGTCACGATTTATTGGTGGAAATTTCAATTCAGTGATTTCAGAGTCAGGGGAGCTGCTTCCACTTCTGTCACTGTAGGTGTCCCTGTAGAAGTCAGATGTTTATTCATCATCTCCCACCCAAAACTCACTTTATGTCCCTGCTTTTGGAGACACCATTACTATAGGGACCCTTGTCTGTACACAGCAGGATTAGAAAGACTCTTTACTATCTTACACATTTAGCATGAGGCTGAGGAGGGATTTTCTTCTAATAACTAAAGACACACATTTAATTTAAACTTCAGTCATGATACCATAGCCATCAACTCAGAGAAACTAACTGGTGTCTGATAAAGGTAGCAATGGGGTGTGATCTGCCCCCTAACATAGACCACAGGGCCCTACTGCCAAATGTGATCAGATTAGCATTATGCGAAGCCAGATGCTGCAGGAGGGGGACATGGCCACTAAGCAGGGGAGCAGAGGCGGCACAGCAGCACCTGAGCAAAGCCCAGGAAAGGAAACGTGCACGCAAATGTGAGGAGGAGCATACGGCGGGCGGCCCGAGGACCCGCTGCAGAACAATGCTCTGGTTTCTGTGGCTTTTCTCAATAATGACCATGTGATGCCTCATCACAATGAAGCAGTGATCTCCTAAAGGACTGAATGGCGCACTGGTGGCACAGTGGTTAAGTGCCCAGCTGCTCACTGAAAGGCTGGCGGTTCAAACCGACCAGCCACTTCGCGGGAGAATGACGGTCAGCTTCCATAAAGATTTACAGTCTTAGAAACCCTATGGGGCAGTTATACTCTGTCCTATAGGGTGGCTATGAATCAGAATTGACTCAATGGCAAAAGTTTGTTTTCTCGTCTTTTAAAGGACTGGAGAAGATGAGAAATTGCTGAATGAGTGATCACTGAACCTACCTAGGCGAGAGCCGGCAGCCTTTTTGCAGGTAATGTGAGAGCCTCCCTACCGAGGCTAGGAGAAGGCCCAAGTAGGGCGGGGAAGGCTTGATAGGTCTCGACAGGAATTCAGGGTGGTACTGAACCCCAACAAAAAAAGGATGATCTGAAAAAGAAATTCAAAAGAAACAGCTTCATTATGAATGTTATGCATAGGAGGTAAAAAGCATGAGAAAAAATCTTTTCCTATTTCCATCGACCCTAGATTATTCAAAAATAACTTCTTAATTTGGATGTAGGCAAAAGGTAACCCCAAAACACAGGAGATTTACATCCTTTCCTCCACAAGTCTGTCCTCTCCTGGTTGCTGCTCCCTGCTTCCCTAGCTCCCATGACTTCCCAAGGACTGGGTCATGCAGTTCCTGTGAGATCTGAAGGGGCTTTAGTACCAAGTCCAAGTCTCATTTTAGAACAAGGAACTGAGACCTAGAGGTTAAACAGCTGCCCGAGGAAAACCATGGTACAAGCATGATCCTCCCAAGGCTCCAGATACATTGTCCACCAAGGCCCTTACCCTCACAAGACAGTGCTGCTTCCTAATTCTGTGAGGTCATGGGCAACACCTTACATTCTTATATTTTCCCATATGCCAAGAAACTAAATTTTCCATTAAATAAGCTGCCCAAGTAATCACCTTCCAACTCAACAATTTCCATTCTCTCTCCTTCCACATCTTGGCCAACAAACTTCAAGCCTTGCTCTTCCAAACACTTTTTCAAGACTGGATTTACCTGTTGAAGCATGAAAGATAATTTTCCTGGTCTTTCAGCTGTGTTTCTAGAGTAACAGAAAGGAGAACATTTTAAAGGTCACAAAGCTCAAGTCCTCACCTCATATCTGTGGCGGTGCCTCTCCTCCACGAATTCCGGATCACCATAGAGTTTTCCTGACAAGCAAGCAGTCTGATGTAAAGAACTCTCATTTCACCACATAATGTCTTCACAACCACACCCTGCTCCCACTTTATGTTTCATCATCTACACTGCCAGGCTTGTGAAGGCAGTTCTACGATTCTTCTACCAACCATGATCATCAGCTTTTAACGGCATGATTTACACTAAATCTTGGGCTACTGACTTTCTGAGCACTCTAAGAAAAATCATAACAGGGGCAGACTTTTCCTACCACCTTAAAACACATAATCACTAAAATACAAAGCACTATTCTGCTGGAAACTGCCATGGAAAACCAATCAGAATGTACCAAAAGGCTGAAGCCCTGTGAGTGACCTGGGGAAGGAAGACATTTTACGAGCTACACAGAAGATGCTTGGAGCCAGCACCACGTGGTTCAAGTTACAGTGCCTCACAGCATCCAAGGTGACTGGTGGCTGTGGATGAAGAAGCACTGCATTTGCAAATGGACTGCTTTACTGACTCCTTCACGGCCAGCTGGTGAGATTCCCTAAACCACTGAATATTAGAGTTGAAAATTTCAGGACCTGAAAATCATCTCAAATGATTCTCAAACTATGCTGTTATGAAACTCTCAGTCAGACACAGGGGCGCTATTGCTAACAGATTAAAGGAGGAATTTTCCCAGCGGGCAAGGAAAACACCTGGCTAATAGGGTATTTTTCTTAAATATTTTCCTCCCCAAATTTTCCCTAAATCTTTAGCACCTATTAGTACTTTGCTATAATAAAATCTATTTAGACTGATGATGGCACAGGACTGGGCAGTGTTTCGTTCGGTTATACACAGGGCCTCTGTGAGTCACAACTGGCTCAACAGCACCTAACAACATTTAGATTGAACCATATGAAATTGCCATTTTTGTGGGATGAACATGGTCAAATATGGAAATTCCATACAGTTCAACTGAACAGTATAAGGAAGTAACAGATTATAATGGACTTAACCCAACTGTCTCATTGTAGTGTGTTGACCATAACCAAGGTGCCCCAGGTCCCTGTCTGCATAGACAGTGACCTTTCCCAGACCCATGCTGTTTCTTTGGCTATCACACTGCATTCTAAAAGAGCAAGAATAGGAGGAGGATAAAAGAACTTCAAAAGCAAGAATAAAACCAAAACAGCCAGCCTGGTCCTTCAGAGCCACGGCATCACCCAAGACACGAGTCCCAGGTGTACTGAGCCAAAGGCCCAGGCTGGCAAGAGGCAGCTCTTACTCATGACTGAGTTCTTGGTCTGGAACACAGTTCTCCTCTTGCCCAGCCTCATGGTTCCGCCCATCTGCTCGGGACTGTGCTCGGGCATGTCTATGACCTGGAGGTGTTCAGAAAACAAACAAGTTTTAATTATTTTAATCAGGAATCCCCTGCAGCTGGCTATGGCGGTACCTATCTTAAAATTTTTCTGTGGAAAACTGGGAAGAGTACTGAAGAATTACACAGTGAAAAATAGAAGTTTTTCCTGCCCGGTAAGCCTAAAACAGCAAACCTCAGGTTCCTTTGGGATGGACCGAAGTGGTCTCACTTCCTGCCTCTAGCCATCAGTCACTTTCATAAAAGGCCCTCCCACACCTTCTAAGTGGTACTAAGATTCAAACACTTGACTCACCACGGGGTGACTCGTCTTAGAGTCAAACTCTGTAGAATTGGCATCTGAAAAATCAAAATACTTGTGTTAGGAAAACAGTTACAAACAAAATTGATTATTTAATAGTTTCATTCCTAAGCTCTAAATCATAGCTTCCCTCCTCAGTTTAAAGTCATTCAATGATTAGAACAAAACCTAGGGACAGTATTTTTAAGGCTTGAAATAGTCAACACACAAACTCAGGTCAATGCTTTCTCTTGAATCGGTAACTCTGGGAAGTCAAGCAGCACAAAAAGGGGGCACCAAACCCAATGGCAAAACCCAATAATCTTTACTGAGATAATGCATCTTTATGACAATTCTTATATTACTTTCTGTTTCAGACTATCTCTCCAAGATGGGCAATTTTGTTTCCATTTCGTTCATCCTCAGCATCTAATACATTGCCTTACTCGCCTGCATTGCTCAATAGCAAAATGAGAAATTAACTGATTTCAAAATTCAAATAGCCTTTCCATCCTTGACTGAATTTACCATCTAACCATAAACTAAACCTCTAAAGACTAAAAGGAAAACAATCAATTTCCTGGTACTGTGTGTCTGGTTCTTTCTGTCTGAATGGTAGGTACTGTTCCCCTCCTGGCCCTGAACCGGGGCCAGGTCTCAACTGAAGGGTAAGCTCATGACCAGGTTGGTCACCAGTCTGGGAACCTGAATGGGAGGCAGGGGATCACGGCTGGGAAGGGTCCAGGTTCGTGGAAGGCCAGCTCTGGGGTGCTGGGTGGTTAAGACAGTACCTGTCAAGAGCTAAGAAGTCAGAAACCAGAAGACCTCTTCCTACAAAACTGAGCTCCCGCCCCCCTGGGGTTACTGTGAAGCAGCCTCAGGAAAAACGCAAAATGGGAACCCAGCCTAACAGCAAGCTGGCCGCAGAGAACCACCCGACTTTATAGAGCTAGTACATGCCTTCAAGTTGCTTTTCTTTTTTTTTTTTTTAGAACTTACAAGGTCTTTCTGAAAATCTGCTATCTGTCAGTTGGGCTAAGAATAAAGGGGCTATGGCCGACTATGACGTCAGAAGCCCCATGAACCACACCCTCGTGTATCTCCACAGTGACTCTGGGCTTGGCCATGTGAGTTGCTGGCACGTTGGGCTTGTCATTTTGGAAGGCAGCCACCATGCTGGGAAGAAGCTTGGGCTGAACGAGCAAATGATGAGCCGCGTGCTGCACGGGAAGACCATCTCGAGGTCCCTGCCACAACGCAGGGCAGGAGTGATCGCAGATACACCACGTGGAGCAGAGAAACCACCCCCCGAGTGCAGTCAACCCGGAGAACACTGAGAAACACTAAATCACTGCTGCATGAATCCACTGTGTTTGGGGGTGGTCTGTTATACAGGATGCACCGCTAGCTGGGCCAAGAGCTGGTATTGCCGAGCATTTCCGATACGCCAGGTGGTGCTGAGGACTATTTACATCAATTATTTCACTTAGTTTATACAACCATGTGAAGTAGGTGCCGTTGGTATCCTCATTTTACAGAAACAAACAAAGGCCCAGAGAAGATAAGAGGCAGGGAGACTAGAGTACTGGAAATGGAACAACCAGAACACAACCAAAGAGAATGCTGACACGCTGTGAAAGACCTACTGATGTCACTGAACAATGTGTGTGGACATTGTCAAATGGGACCCTAACTTGTGATGGAAACTTTCACCAAAAACACAATAAAATATTTTTAAAAAATTTAACAAGGCTCAGAAATTTCCCTAAAATCACCCCATTAATTATCACTTTAAGTCAGAACCTGAGCCCAGGTCTGGTGGCTCCAGAGCCCGAGTTCACAGTAGCTAAGCCACACTCAGGCCCGTTTTCTCACTGGACACAGCCCCGTGATGGTGGCCATGGTCACCACAGTGATTCAGGGGCATAAAGCTGGGTTGTGTGCTCAGCAGTGCTCCCTCATTTCTGTGCCATCAGCTTTGAGGAGCCAGGCTTCACCTCCATAAACACGGTGATCCCCTGTGCTGCACCCAGCAAGGCACTGAGAAACCAGGCCTGTCCCCCTCTCCTCTGCTCCCACCGCCCAATGTGCATCATCAGGCTTCCTGTCCTTCCAGGGAAAAGGTGAGCGGGAACTTAAAGCCGTCTAATATTAGGCAGGAGCTTTTAAACGGACACTCACCTTGCCATCCCAGCACATTTCTTGAGAATTCAACCACAGCCAGCTGCATTCCTAAGCACACACCTTCCGAGTGGGGAGAAAAACAAATGAAGCTCCATTGAAAACGCAGCTCCCACGTTTCTAACCAGCCTGCTGTGAACTCTGTGCCCCATTTGTTCACAGATCTACAGTCCCGATCAAACTCCCATCACTTCCTGCTACAAACAAGCACCCCTTGGTGTTCGGCTCTCTCTGTACCAGATTCCAAACGCTGGGTCCAAGTGAACACGGGGCTTCCAAATTGGAAAAATTTCTGTTTTACAGATAAGCAATATCCTTTTCAGAACTTAAAAATTCTAGTTAAGGAAACCTGTCATGGAGTCCCCACTTACAACTGATCAAGGTGAAAATTACTAAAATTCATAGCATCAGGAAGTACCCTAAATCACGGTGTACAATTACAGTCGGCAGACGTGTCACGTGAGGAGGTTAATAGTACTCAATTTGACATGAATGGTCAAACAGTCCTTAAGTGGACAGGATTTCCTAGTTGATATTTCATCCCACCCAAAATTCCATGACATCTACATGTAGCTCCCAAGCTTGTCCGTGCTAATGGCGAGTCTGAATTTCTCCCAAATAGAACCAAAAAGGCCTCTACCTGAGCTGCTTTCTAGAAACAGGGCATCTACAGTTTGTTTCAATGACCTTCCAGTTTTATGGATGGGCGCCGACACGGCACCTTCCCTTCCTCTTTCCTACTCTGACTGAAGAGTGCACTGAGCAGCTCCTTACCCAAAAAAGGCTTTTTCTGTTTTCGAGCCCAGCCGATTGCTTGGATTTTTCCTTCCGTTCCTCGAACACCAAACCCTCCTGGAACCAGCACTCCACTGCACAACAGAACAAACCACATGGCAACTCCCCTTTCCACCGGTCCAGCCTGCACTATACACCTACGCAGCCATTACTGAGACACTGATGCCAGGAAGTTATTCCATATATTTTGTGGCTAGGACTGTGCTATTTAAAGACTGCCAATGAGATATATGCAAACACCATGAACTTAAAAAACATACTAAACCGTGGACTCTTCTTAATAACACTAGAAAATGCTTATAACAAGTGAGAAGAATATGTACTATACACAATAAAAAAAAATACAGTAACTGCACAATTAATATTGCCCCAGGCACTGATTCTTTCATAATTCCTAATTTCTATTAATATCATTTATTTTACCTCTTGGCTGAAAGTGCTCCCCCTTTATTATGCAGCGTTTCTATGTGTGCTGAAGTAGGACGGGGCCATTCTACGCCAGCTCAGTGAGCCAAAGTGACCAAAAGTCTCAGTGATAGCTGGACTGTCTCCGTAACATTCAATCGTTTAGTAAAATAGAAAGTATTCCTAATTTTTTCCGATTATAAATACTTGTTGCCAAAAGCAAAATATTTTTTACTGACAGGCACTCATCAAATGTTGTGGATAAAAATCTTTAAATAAGCCTCATCAATGGACACATGTACCGAAGTAGACCAATAAATTGGGGACTAGTTTTCTTCAGGCTCAACTATATCGGTCAGTTGTAGTTTGTAAGGCTTAAATCATATACTATATAGTCCTTTCAGTAATTAAAAATATTTAAACAAGTGGATTACTTATTACTAGGACACAAAAGGATAGTATTTTGTTCTTTTAAAAAAACCCAGAGGCAGACAACAGGACTTACTGAGCACTGCAGAGCTTCTGCCATGCTTCGTGGTAGTGGGCAGGGTCTTCCTGTAAGGTGCTGGGTTCCAGGTCTGTAGAATCTATGTACTGGGGGTTGTTCACACAGGGGAGGGAGGAGCAGGCTTGTGATCCAGAGCCACATTCGTTCATAATTTTAAGATAATATTATCACTACTCCATCTTTCTTAGTTTTAAAATAATAATTACAATGTTTAAATTTAATTGCAATTTTAAAATAAACCTGAAAATCTTTCCTATATTTTAAAATGCAAGAGTTTCCTTCAGTATCATCCAACTCCCAAGTCCAGCTCTCCATCTGCTGCACACTGGGGTCTGCTTAGGATCCCGTCTCAGCTAAGCCATTGGAATAGGCTCTCAAGTGTTTTCTATCTAAGAGATACTCTCTCCTACCGAAATTCTTTTCATTTTTTCCAACTTTACTCAATACAAGCATTTTAAGTGGACACTTTTATGAGTTTTGTCAAATGTACACACACACCCCATTCATCCCCAAATGGAAAGTGTTATCGTCATCTTTTTAAAGATGAAGAAACTAAGGCACAAAGAGGGTGAAGTAACTTGCCCAGGGTCACACAGCTTCTAAGTGGTAGAGCCAGGATTTGGGCCATCTGGCTCCTGAGTCCACACTCTGAACCTCGACACTCTACTGCCTCGTGCAGAGGCCGGCAGGGCCGCTGCCCTCACATTGCACAGCTCAGCTGCTGCCCACCACTTTACAGACCAGAACGTAAGAACTACTACTGACCAAGTGCTGCCCATGTCCCAGGCACCAGTGTATGAGATGGATGTTATTACTTCCACCTTACAGATGAGGAAAACGGTACCAGTGCAGGTTAAGAAAGGGAGTCCAAAAACTCAGTGCCTCCAAGGCGTGGCCTCAGAGTCACGAGGCATCTAGAATGGTTCCCAGGCAGTTCCTTCAACTGTGGAACATGTCTCCAGCCCATTTCCATGGGTGATTTTATTTGGTCCCCGATATTCAGAGCTAAGCATTCACTCTCTCTCAGTGTCTACTCTGACCATGTCTCCCCTTCATTCTTTCCTGAAAATGCCCCACTGTTCTCTCAAAGCCAGGAGCCCACCACAAATCTTTTCATCCCTAAAGAGAAATTCTGAGCTCCAAAAGTGTGAAGCAGATATGCACGCAGCATCTGTCAGTATGAACTCTGCCTCGCAGTTTGCCCCTTGGCTACACTCACACCATCCCTTCTTACCTTGATTTCCAATTTGTGGTTGATGGCCAGCGCAGAGTGCTCCAGAGCTTTAGTGACAGAGGCATACGAGTCGAAGAGCTTAGTGTATTTGCCCACGAGGGCAATAGAGCAGGTCTCCAGCAAGCAATCGTATCTACCAACGGTCAACAAACACCCATTTACTGAGACTGTACATAACCTCAGGACATTACACCTGCTTTTTACGGAGAAGACAGACATGTTGGAAAGAATATAATAGGGGCAAATATTAACCGAGTTCCATGCACAGAGCAGTAAACAGGAGGCAATTTTCAAATCAGCATGGAAGGCTATTTAAAGAAAGTAGATTTCAGAAGCTGGTATAAAGAGACTATTTCAAAACCTCATACAAATTGGTTAAAAAAATTAAAATCCCAACGAGCAAAAAAATTAACAGACGTGAACAGACAATTCACAAAAGTTAATGTGATTAGTAAATCAATATAAAGAAAATTTAGCCCACTTAGTAAATCAAAAGAAATCCACATTAAAAGAAAATGTATCTTATAATCTTTAAATCAACCCAAAATCTCAAAACGTAACAGCATTTAAATGTTGACAGGCATAGGCAGAAACTGTTACATTAACCAGTTACTTCTAAACAGAAATTGAGTAACACATACTAAGAGCCATAGGAACCAATATGTGTTTCAGTTCAGGGATTCTACATGTAGGAATCTACCCAAATGGTATGAAACAGTCCAATGCGGGAAGGAGGGAATAAGAACTATATAAATAAACGTTTACAGGACCAAAACTTCTGACAGTAAGTCATCTCAAATTCTTTACACAAGGACCAACAAGAAAAAAAATTAACAGACAATAAAATCTAAAAAACTGTCAACCTAAGTGCCTATAAAAGAAGGGAATATTCAAATAAATCATGGGGCGGTCACATAACAGAGCATTCCATACTCACTAAAAATTATAATTATAAAGTATAAGTAGTAACAGAGCAAAATGCTTGCAATTTTTTTTATTGTACTTCAGATGAAGGTTTACCCAACAAATAGTTTTTTGTTAAAGTTAGTACACATATCGTTTTATGGCAATGGTTAACAACCTCACCACATGTCAACACTCTCCCTTCTCAAACAATTACTGCTTGTAATGTTTTATGAAGAAACGATCATAGAACTGTGTGCCACTTCTGTAGCTACATACAGATATACCT
The DNA here is from genome assembly GCA_030035585.1 of Dugong dugon. Lineage (NCBI taxonomy): Eukaryota > Metazoa > Chordata > Mammalia > Sirenia > Dugongidae > Dugong > Dugong dugon. The sequence goes on along the minus strand of CM057481.1, from coordinate 18,886,211 downwards.
GTAAATGGACAAAGACTGAATGGGATCAGTCAGAGCAATGGAAGGTGTGCTCCCTCCCCAAATGCTAAAACCAGGCACACCCACTGCTCTGAAACACCGTGTGAAGATCTTGGACGTGGATGATGAGGCAATGTGAGGTACCACAGAGCTTTAAGAAGAGGAAAGTGGAGTGGGGACAGTCCTTGAGGTAATGAGTTTTGGCAGCAATAATCAGAGAAGGGCATCCCTGGTGGGTGCAAATGGTGATCACGCTCGATGCTAACTGAAAGGTCCGTAGTTCAAATCCACCCAGAAGAAAGGCCTGTGATCTACTTCTGAAAAAAATAAAAAATCAGCCGCGGAAAATCCTATGGAGCACAGTTCTACTCTGACACAAATGGAACCTCCCTCAGTTGGAAACGACTCAGTGGTAACTTTTTTTTTTTTAGTAAGAGAAGACGGCACGCCCTTGCTGATCCCTTCGGGTGTGGGTGAGCAGCACGTTCCCAAACACAGAGCGCCCCAGCCACGGTCACCCCAGAAAACAGAGCCTACTGGTCTGGGACTTCGGGGCTGTGTGCTAGCCCACTGCACTGGGATGCCTGTTTGAATTGACTTTCTAGATGATGAGAGACAACTGTGATAGAAAGTAATCTGGACTTGCTGTCTGGAGACCTGGGACCTCGCCCCAGCTCTGTCAGGACTCCCTCATCCAGGAAGCAACTTCCTGACAGCTAAGAGGCCTTCTTAACAATTGTAACATCTCTTCCCATTAAGACCTTTTCCAACATGTGTTGACAGGAGAAGCGCTGAAGCACAACAGCAAGAGCTGACTTCCCTGAGGCCTTACAAACGAGAGAAATGAGGCTCGTCCCCCAGCCCCTCACTGAGGCATACCTGTCAGCCATCTCTTTCCACTTCGTCAGCAGTTTTTGTGGCTGCCTCTCAATAGGGAGATTGAGTCTTTGAAGAAAATAATCTACAACTCCTTGTTCTTCTAATAGCAAGGGGACTCGGTAGATAGATGAGACATCCTGGACACAGATGACCTATTTAAAAAAAGAAAAAGAGGTTATTTAATAAAAACTAACTGGCCTGATAGCCTCCTACTGGCTGTATGTCCTTGGGAAAATATCTGTTCTCAATTTGAAAAGAGAAAAAAGACCAATTTCTAGAAAAATATAAATAACCAACTCAAAAAGAATACAATAGAAATTTAATGGCTACTGTACTATGAACGTGGATTAAAAAAAATAATAAAACAAACCATACCCAAGTAGAATCCGTCCCAAGAATGCATGAATGGCTTAACAGAGGACCAGTGGTTCTCAGACTCAGCCGATCATTAGAATCACTTGGGGAGCTATAAAAATCCAGAGGCCCATCCTGCACACCAGGCCGCTTTTAACTCTGAATCCTTGGAGGGAGGCAGCCCTGCACCCCAGGCTGCTTAACTCAGAATCCTGGGAGGGAGGAAACAGCAGCATGTATTAAAGCTCCCTAAGTGACTCCAATGTGCAGCCAAGCTGAGAACCACCTGTTACAGAATGAACTGTGTCCCCCAAAACTGTATGTGGGAAATCCTCACTCTTATGCCCTGGATGTAAGCCCGTTTGGGAATAGGGATTTCTTTATGTTAATGAGGCCCTGTCACTGCAGGGTGCATCTCAAGCCAATCACTTTTTGAGATAAAAGAGCAGATCAGGCACAGAAGCACGCCAGCGCAAATGGAGAAAGACTGACGCCACGTGGAGATCACAGGAAACCGAGGAAGAAGAGCTGAAAGCGACAAGGATCTCCCCTCAGAGCAGACAGAGCCTTTCCCTAGAGCCGAAACCCTAATTTCAGATTTCTAGCCTCCTAAGCTGTGAGAACATAAATTTCTATTGGTTAAAGCCACTCACCTGTGACATTTCTGTTACAGCAGCACTAACAAACTAACACACGACCACGATGGAAATTCAGCAGTGTAATTCAAATATCCAGTAACCTAGTCTCAAAATTCCTTGACCATAACTTCCCTTCCACTCTCCTTCAGCTAAACCTGACCAACGCCACCATCTCAACTTATCACCCCCTAGAATTTCCATGCTAAGCACCCTGCTTAGATATATTACAGGTTCCAACATTTTGGATTGCCTGCACCACAGGTCCCCTCCATGAGCACAGCTAACAGAAAGACTACAATATGTCCTGACAGCCTACAACGCCCTCGACAAGTGGCACCAGGTACGCAAGGCTGATGAGGGGGGTCTTTAACCTGAAGAAGCCCACAGTCTACTAGGGGAGGCAAACACAGACACACACAAACATCTGGGACTATATGATAACCTCATTCCCTGAGTCGTGCAAACAGTTAAGTGCTCAGCTATTAACAGAAAGGTTGGCAGTTTGAGTTCACAGAGGCACCTTGGGAAGAATGGCCTGGTGATCTACTTCTGAAAAATTAGCTATTGAGAATGCTGTGGAGCACAGTTCTACTCTGACATGAGTCACACATGAGTCACCATGAGTTGGAATCAACTTGACTGGTACTCACACTGGCACAGTAAGCTCACTACCAGCAGGTATGAGACACAGGTAGCCTCAAGAGGGAAGTGATTAACCATGAGGTTTGAGGTCGAGGAGGTTTGGCATGTAAAGCTTTCTGAAAAAGCCATGTCCTAGCCAGGCCCTGAAGGATGACAATGAAGCAGAGATTGTTAGACCAACAGGGAGAGGGAGCACTCATTTCTCACAGAAATTAGCAAGTGCAAAAGCCCAGCACTAGAAAGAGTGTGGGGTGTTGTCTTAGTCATCTAGTGCTGCTATAACAGAAATACCACAAGAAGACAGCTTTAACAGAGAAATTTATTTTCTCACAGTCTAGCAGGCTAAAAGTCCAAATTCAGGGGATCACCTCCAGGGGAAGCATTTCTCTCTGTCAGCTCTGGAGGAAGGTCCTTCTCATCAGTCTTCCCCCACACTCAGAGCTTCTCCACACAGGAACCCTGGGTCCAAAGGACGCACTCTGCTCCCAGTGTTGCTTTCATGGTGTATGAGGTTCCCCTGTCTCTCTGCTCACTTTTCTTTCATATCTCAAAAGAGATTGGCTCAAGACAAGATCCAATCCTGCAGATTGAGTACTGCCTCATTAATGTAATTGCTGCCTATCCCACCTCATTAACATCATAGAGGTAGGATTTACAACACATAGGAAAATCACAGATGACAAAATGGTGGACAATCACATAATACTGGGAATCATGGCCTAGCCAAATTGATACAAATATTTTTGGGGGACACAATTCAATCCATGACAGGCATTAAGGGACCCGAAAGACACCCAGCACGGTGGAAGCATAAAGCACAAGAAGCAAGGAGAAAAGAGGCAAGAGAGGTAAAGAAATGATCCGGGAACCACAAGAGATAAGAAAAGGATGAGTCATAGAGCACAAGGGTATCCGTTCTTCTGTGAACTGTCTACTGTCTCAAACTCCAAAGTAACAAGCCTGGTGAAACTGGTTAGGAGACTCTAGGACAATCAGAAGCAAAAAAGATTTACATGGAGATCGTATTGCTACTTACTTGTTCAGGTTCAACGTGGCAGAACATCGATATTTTGTCTTTCACTGATGTCTCAAGAGGATCTGAGCACCTGCACACAATCTAGCAGTAAAGCAAACAAGTCGGTTTAGGTAGAAAGAAGGGGTGACAAAGTTGGGTTTTACCTGAATGAAAGTAAAACAGACATCACACTGATAAGATGGATTAAAATGTTAACAATGACCACAACACAAGTAAACTATGAAAATACATTATCTATTTTCAGAACTTAAATCCCTAAACCCCAAATTCCATGAGATGGCAGTAGAAATGGCAGGACATTAAACAGATAGACAAATGAACCACACGAGCTAACTGGGGTTTTCCTCATTCTCTGCTATTCTTGAGTAGGAAGGAAAAGGAGAAATGAAGGAATGAGAGGAGAGAGAAGGCATGGAGAGTACAAGGCCTCACGCACGCCGGTTACGGAAATCATGTAAAATAAGAGCCCAGTTCAGAGCACTACCTATTTTCTCCACCATCAATTTAAATCGAAAGCAGGCCAAGAAAACAAAGGTCCTTCCTGTCATAGTGATTTGAATTAGACATATAAGATCACACGGAAACCAGGTAAACAGAAATTCTTACCAGATCTGGGGAAAGCCCAAGCCCTCTAAGTTTCTGAACACTATACTGAGTGGGTTTACTCTTCTGTTCCCTTGTTGAACTTGGCTATTTTACAAAAGAAAAAAAAAAAAAGTTAATTTCTCTATAATAATTTTCAAGTATGACTTTCTCCTGAACACCTTTTACTAGGTAATAGATAATTTGACCATTTATAGAATTTAGTTTGTCAAAGTGACACAAGCACATATTTTAGAGTCAAATAGTTCTAAAAGGTTTGTCTTAAAGAACAGTGGTACCCAGTCCTCATCCACCCCCTCCCATTCATTTTCCAAGCCCCAGAGGCAACCACTCTGCAACTCTTCTAATTGACCCTTCTGGAATGCTTATTGCTATGTTTTGACACTTCGTTTGATACATTTTCAACTATTTCCGTTAGCTGGGGATCCCACCCTCTCTCTCTACTTCCCCTGTCCCCACTATACATACACCCTTCCTGTGCCTGCAGCCTCCATCTCAGGATTTTGGTTAGATCCCTCTGCAGGGTTTATATATTTTTGAGTATTTAATTGCTATTCAGTTAAACCTTGTCCCATACTTTTCTCTTCTGGTCAATTTTTTGTTTTCCTTGACATTACTAAATTATTTGTTTTTGTCATTTTCTTTTTGGTACTGAGTTTTTTCTTTTCTTTTCTTTTCTTTTTTTAGTTTTATTGTATTTTAGGTGAAAGTTTATAGCACAAATTAGTTTACAATTCAAAAATTTTATACACAAATTGTTTTGTGACATCGACTGCAATCCCCGCAATGTGTCAGCACTCTCTTTCCTTTTCCACCTTGGGTTCTCAGTGTCCATTCGTCCAGTTTTCCTGTCCCTTCCTACCTTCTCATCTTTGCAGGTGTTGCCCGTTTGGTCTCCTATACTTGATTGAACCAAGAATCACATTCCTCATGAGTGTTACTGTGTGTTTCATAGGGCTGTCTAATCTTTGGCTGAAAGGTGGACTTTGGGAGTGGCTTCAGTTCTGCATTAGCAGGGTGTCCAGAGGCCAGTCTTGGTGATCGGTACTCTGGGTTTTCTATGTACTAACTGTCTTTAATCGCCTTTCACATTTTAATTGATAGATCTGCTGGGTATAAAATTCTAGGTTGGAAATCTTCCCATACCAGTTTTAAAGAAATAGCTTCACTATCTTTTAGCCGCCAGTATTGAAAAGTCTAATGCCATTCTGATTCTAGATGTTTCTCTTTAGAAAACTTTATTTTTCTATTTACAGGCTTTTAGAATTTCTGCCCACTTATTTTAAAATTTCACGATGATGTGCCTTGGTGTACATGTGTGTATATGCCATTTTTCATGAAATATGCTGGGAATTCAGCGGGCCCTTTCAATCTAGAAGCTTATCTCTGGAAATATCCTTGAACTGTTTGGATCAAAGGTCAGCAAATGTTTGCTATAATGGGTCAGATAGCAAATATTTTAGGCTTTGTGGGTCACAGAGTCTCTGTCATAACTCTGCTGTGCAAAAGCAGCCACAGACAATATGGACACAACAGGCATGGTTGTATTTTGATAAAATATTATTTTAAAAACTAGTGACTCCTGGTTCAAATTACCACTTCTCTGTTTCTCTGTTCTTATTTTCTGGAACTCCTATTATCTGGATGTTAGAATCCTGGACTAGTTATCTAATTTTCTTACCAATTCTCTCCTACTTTCTGGGTACTTCCTCAGCTTTCTTTCCCTTTTCATTTCTGGTATCCAATTTTTAATATCCAAGAGTTAACTATTGTTCCGAGTTCCCCTACGGCATCCAGGTCTTGTTAATGGATGCAGTTTCTCTCCTCTGAATTCTCTGAAGACATTACTGACAAGTGTTTTTTTTCTAAGTTTCCTGCTCCCTGCAGAGTCTCAGTTCCCTTTATCCAGTTGTTTTGGTCTCTTACACATTAAACGCTTTCTCCAAATGTCTGGGGACCACTGGATGCCAGCTCCTATTAAAGGCCCATTGGAAGTCGCTGACCTGTTTCACTGGGGAGCCCAAGGGCAGGGTTGTTTCTCCGGGGCTAGTCAGATTCCCAGAGAAGAATCTTACAGCTTCTTCTGGGAATCAAGTGGCAGAAGAAGAAAGGGTGTCTCAAACTCACTAAATTACACTTAATTCCCATGTTTTGAGTTCAGTACTACTACTGCCTTCAACTGTCCCTAGTGTGTGCTCATCCAGAAGCCCTCTCCATAGAAAAATCCTACAGTCAGTCCTCTGTCGAGGTGGGAGAGGGGCTGATGTCAGGCTGTACACATTAGAGAAGATGTGGGGGTCTAACTGCATCTGAAACAGCAGTTATGATTCCTACTACCCCCACCCCTATCCCCTGATTACAGAAGTGCCTGGTGCTGCCAATTCCTAAGCCTTCTGGGGGTTCTACAGGGCAAAGAGGGTTGCTTCTCTATTCTCCAGGATTTAGCTCCCTCAGGTCTGCTAGGTCGGTTTCTACTTGCCCATCTGCTTTCCAGCTTCCTAACTTTTGTTACTGTTGACTCCTCTCACATTCTATTTCTTTATAAATCTTCATCTTAAAAAAAACCCTCTACTTTAATTATGAGGTTCACCATGTAATAAAGACAAATGCATACACGTTCAATCCACTGTCTCTTAACTGTAATTGCCCCTTTCCAAATGTTTCCATCTGATCCTTTCAAAAAATATAATTTTTAATTCACACAAAAAAGTTCTTTCTTCCCTGCTTCCTGTACCTTCAGCACTTAAAAATGTCAGATAAGGAGTGGAAATTATCCTTTTCTCCCTCCTGTCCATTTCTCCCAAAGTACAACTTTGAATACCTTACCTGAGGGACTAGACTGACGTGAATATTACAAAAGTTCTCTCTTTTCACTTTGAATTGGAATTGACGGAAAGCCTCAATAAAAGGCATGCTTTCTATATCTCCCACTGTTCCACCAAGCTAGAAGAACAAAGTTATTTTAGCGGTTAGCACTAAACCTTCCTCTGGTGGTTTCATTATCTAACAACTGTTTTCTGTCATCTCAAACCATTATCAGTAATAGCAGTAATACAGACTTTCTAGCCCTGTAGAATGTTAGTTAACAGTAATTAGACATTTCCTTGTACTAAAAGATGACTTTTTTGGACAGGCTCAACATTCCTCAAGGTTATCATGGATCTTTCCATATCATTTCAAGACAAAGGTCAGGTGAGAGAGGTACCAGGAATTTTACTTGTATGGGACTCACAAAGCAAAGCCTAAATTTTATCTCCTTAGTTAACCAGGATCATCTTTTGTATTAAAAAGTATCAATTATAGACAAACTGCTGGAACCTCTGAGTCTCCCATCTTTGAGGAACACTGCAATCCAACAGCCTGAATCAGTATTGCAGGAGCACAGAAACTGAAACCAAACGATGCCCATTTGGAGATGACCACTCCTACTGAAGTCTGTGGGCTTCCTCTAGAGGGAGATGAAAATGTGTCACACCACCCTTATAGGTACAGTCAGTACTAAGTGAGTCTATAAATGCTGAAAAAGGAGAATCACTTGGACAAAGTACTGCTTTCTACTGTGGCCGGTCCACATGACTATGACCTTACCTGCCATACTGTAACATAATTCACTGACAGAGACAGGAGGCCTAAAAGCTTCAGTGGTAATTGTCTTACCGGTTGTAGATGGCTGACTAAGGAGATGAATATGTATGCTTGTTCATATAGGCAGGAATCATGGGATTTAGAAAAGAAGCATATTAACCTCAATAACACACACTTGAGGTTCCACGCCATCTTCATCCACAGGTATTAACGCCTGTCTCATTACCCACTCCTGGATTGCATCCGTGATGTGAGGGACAACTGGGAAAGAGAAAAGAAATGTGTCACCTACGCTTTTCCATCAGCACTGGGCTTATACCATGATAGTGGACCAGTAGTTTTCCAACACCATCTTTTTAAAAGCAGAACACTTTTCTCAAATGCACGCTTGTGCAAAACCCCAGTACATCAAACAGATACACGTGGAGCTGTGTAGTGGAAGTGAGACAGAGCCTCCACAGTGTTGCATTAAAAATCCTGTTTTCTTTGCTTGGTTTCCTCCCCCAGTGTTGCGTTAAAAATCCTGTTTCCTTTGCTGGGCTTCCTCCCCGCCAGCTTCGCATCTGAATCCTGCCTTTGCTTGGAGGTTATATGTAAACCCCACTGCGCCTACAGAGTATGATTAAGAATGTTGCTGACATAACTTATGTGAACTCCCTACTTGTAAACCCCTTAAAAGTAACTCGTCTGCTCGCCCTTGGGGAGAAGTCTTGGCGGCGGCAGCTCCGATTGACTCCTTTTCCTTATACAAGGAAATAAAGGTGCTTTCCTGTTCTCCCACCTTGGTCTCTCATTTATTGGCCGATAGGAGTCATGCCACACAAGAACCTGGGGTTTCCCCTCAGTAACATTTCTGACAAGCCAGCCAGGAGTCATCTGCTTGGTTCCTGGGGTGGATCGGACAAAAGACTGTCCCCGATGTATGGTGCCACTAGATTTCTGACCTTGGAATAGCTCTGAAAGTCAATCCACCTGGGACCCAAAAGATGACTCTGTGGGAGACAAAAAATGCACCTGGTTGTTTGGTAAGTACCTAGGTAAGGCCTTAGAAGAGTCCCAAGAAGCAGAAGAAACTGACCATTGAGGGCATTAGGAATCTGAGGCTATTTGGTAAATAACAGGGTAATTCCTAGGTAAGGCCTTAGAAGAGTCCCAAGAAGTGGGAGGAATTGACCACTGAGGTACCTTTAAGTTGGTGCACTGGATTAGGTTGTGTGAGTAAGTGGGGAATATCCAGAGAACGGGGAAGGTTCAAGGGATCCCAGAATGCAGTCCGCTAAGATGCATCGTTAAGAACTGGGAACAGACACTTGGAAAGACATTGCTCTGGCAGCATGCTTGTCCCTTTCCTACTTTTGCCTCTTTAAATATATGCCAAATAAAATCTTTCTTTTTTGCTTTACTGAACTTCGTCGTGTTTTCACCCTACAAGAGTTAATGGTGTAGCTGTCGCAGGGATTCTAAAGCCATGAATCCAGTCAACCTCAAGGAGATCTGGACTGCAGAGCAGAAGCCAGCAGAGAGGTCCTATCTTCTGGACCCACATGCTCGCATTCCATGTCCCTTGGACACCAATGGGGTGAGTGCCCTCGAAAAATGAGCCTTTGCTTATTTTTTTTGTTCTTTCTCATGTTTTCTTAAGTTTTGTTTGGCATATTTATTTTGAAAACCAGTTGTTTGATGAAGGAGAATCTTTCTTAGCTATTTTGCTTGATCGGCTGGTTAGAAGTGATGCTTACTAACTCTTTTGGTAACTGCAGTTTAGTGTCCAGACTGCTGCACTTAAAACATTAAAGAGACAATTCTATTTCCAAAGAGCTCTGGGTCACTATAAGCCACAAAATTCGGGCACAGGTCGACTAGTAAAAGCCATCAGGGCTGTCGCCGGTGCACATTACAAGCATTAAAGACTCCCATGACAGGATAAAGTGGTTGCGAGACAGGCTAGAGCACTAGAGAAAACCTGGGAAATAGTGCTCTGTTTTGCCATATTCTTATGGGGAGGTGATAGCTCCTGATCTGTTTTATGAAATTCTCAGGGAGAAGTGGGAGCTCCAAACTTGTTTTATGATACAGTTTGTCAATAAAGAATCACAATGTTAAGTTAAAATCATCAGTAGCTACTCTTACTTTCCAATTAAAGAAACTAGTATATTTAAGATCTAAAATAAGAGACAAGGTCTTTAGCCAACAAAATGAACTAAGTTCAAAAAAGAAAAAGAAAATCAAAAGCTTGAACCTTAGACCTTAACATTTTTGATAAATGAGCATGGATTTCCCCCTGCTAGTGAGACACTTGTCACCAGATGCTTCCAAGTCTGCTCGGCGAGGCTAGAAAGACATAAAGCGGTGAAAGCGGAAGCAGCAGCTTTATTTAGCTGGCCAAGTAAAGGAGCCCACTGGGTCTTGTGTCACCAAAGTGGCTCCCTGAACAATGGCCCGAGGGGTTTATATGGGTAAAGTAAACTGCGTCTGAGGTCTTCAGGGACGCCGCGTGGTGCAGTCAGTCTGCTGACTGCTTTGGCCTATAAAGGCATTCCTGGGGTGGTCCGATCTTCTGCGCCTGCTCAGTCTGAGACGGAGGCCACAAAGATGGCATTTTGCCCGTGTCCGGGGCATAGATGGGGGGGTTTCAGCCTCTGAAGTCAATAGGCCATCCAAGGGACACGGCTGTCAGCACTGCAAATGTCAGGCAGGCCAAACCTGGTTCCAGATCAGTTTCAACTGGTCTTAAGACCCCAGTTTCTTGTTTTTAACTAAGGCGGAACCGGAAGCATACCTAAATAAGGAGATACCTTAAAGACAGGGGGTTAGTTCCTACATTACCTAATAAGGAGATAGCTTACATGGAAGGAGTTAGTTCTCGTATCAAATAGGATGGCAGGCACCACCACTTGCTTATTCGAGATGGTGGGTGTGCTATCGGCCTCATACTGGTTTAGGGTTCATATTTAAAAACACTATAAACTGAATATTCTAGAAGCAATTTAGAATTTCAGTGGCCACTTTGGGAAAATGAGCTTTCCATTAGTGTTGTCCTATCTTTTCCTTTTGGGGGAACTTTTGTTTGACACTCAGTTTTTGTCAAAAGGTCTAATATTCCTCCATTTGAGGCTCTGGCAAGTTAATAAGTTTTATCTAATATCTGGTTTGTGTTTTTTTTCTGTGAATTGAGTCAAGAGAGTGAGGGTGGGGCAAATCCTTAGCCAAGAATTGATGGATTCATTTACAAACTTGCTAAAGTGCTGTGGTATTCACCAGGTAGACAGCCCTTCAAAATGCCTAGGTCAACTTAAACATATGTAAATGAACTGGGATGATCCAATCTTGTCTTCCTTGAGTCAAGAGAGTAAGGGTGAGACAGGATCAGACCTCCCCAGCCCCCAGTCTCTGAAGTCATATAGCTCCAGGGAAGCTTTTAGGCCTTCCAACTAAGTGGAGACTTTTTTAAGACATAAGAAAATAAGAAAAAATTGCTGCTTTACTGCAGTTACTAAAAATTAGAGAGATCTTAATTATAAAAGAACTATAAACAAGTTCTCCCTATAGTAAGAGAGCTCTAAGAAGTAAAAAATAAAAATCACAATGAGACACACCTAAAATGGCCTAGAAAAATGTTTCCACCCATAGCCAGAGACTTAAGGTTATATCCATCTCAATGAATTTGTCGATTGAACAGAAACTGTAATTTCCAAAACTGGCTGCTAAAATCTTTAAGGGCTAAAATTAGATTAAGAAAAATAGTAAAATTTAAATAAAAACTAGGAATGTTTGAACAAACTTCATTTCAACAATTATGTTTTATGGTATACAAGCTTAATTTCCAGTACGTTTTAGGTAACTTACAGATATTAAACTGAGTAAATAGATATTCATCATAATTTAAGTTTATATACTTTTGCTTTTCATAGCACACACACAAAAAAAAGGTATATATGTGTGTGTGTATATATGTACATTTGGGTCTGCTAATGAGTGCAGTCATTTTTGCCATTTTAAAAGGATGTACTACAAGAAATATAGAACAAAGACAACATTTAAGAGGTTTACTAAGAAGAAATTTATTTAATATGGTCAGAAGTTTTATCTGTCTGACTAAAGTTTAATGGTTTAATCTATGAGATTTTTAGGAGCTTTAACATTAAATAATATATAAAACAAAGAACTGGGTTTCTCATTGTTAAAATAACAAAAATTTTCTTTGATTTCTGAGTTAAACGGTTAATTTATTCTTTGTGTAATCTGCCTCGAAGACAAAGGTGCAGCGTCTCATTAAAATATAATCGCTTAGTCGAAAACCAAGCCACATGGCTTGAGAAAAGAAAATTTATATAAAGGAAAGGTTCATGAATATGTTATAAATTACATGGAATGTGCAGTCAAAATCAAGAGAAATGCCTGATTCTCTTTGGGTCAAAATTTATATGTTAGTATTTCCTCTTATGTTTTTGCCTGATATTAGACAGCAAAAGCATAATATTATGCCATAATTTTATTATTATTTCTTTATTGCTAACTTGGCCACAACTTTATTTTTTCAATCTAGCATCAAAGCCAATGGTCTGACTGGGGCATTCACATTGTTAAACTATGACGTCTTTTTATTACTATTTGGGTATTTAGAGACTTGATAATCTTGGCATATCCTGACTATATGGTATTATGTCTCAGAATTATTGTATAGTGTATTATATCTGAGGCTCTTTAAAATTAAGGTTAATCATTACATTTAAAAATATTTCTGTCTAAAGTTCTTTTTTAAACTGATTTTATTTGAGTGAATTTTATAATTAAGAGTATTATGTTTATAAATTAATCATGGCCTATTAAGATTCATCATCATAAGTCTTTACGTGGCTTATTTGCTGAAAACGTCTGACCAAAATATTTCAGCAAAAAGATGGACTATATCAGACTCATGAAAAGAACTGTGACTATACTGAATCAAGATTTCCAAAACTCTTACATAGAAGCTGATGGCTTCACAGACTGCGGCTGATCCAGAATCACAAGGAACAGAAATTAACTACATAAGACTGAGTAAAGGAATACTATGGGTTTTCTGTGGGATATTGCTGATGTTTTAAGGTCCTACTTTCTGGATATAAGAAACAATTTTCCTTTCTCCGAAATTATTTAACTAATGGGTTTAGATATTTTAACTCCTGAATTAGAAGTTCTTATTGGTAAACTCAGCAAAGTTGTAAATATCATAGTCAGAGAAGTATCTGAAATTCATTCAAGTTATGATTTTACAAAATAGAACAGCATTAAAATTCCTACTGTTGTTGTTGGGTGCCGTCGAGTCAGTTCCTACTCATAGAGACCCTATGTACGACAGAAAGAAACACTGCCCTGTCCTGCGCCATGCCCACAATCGTTGTTATGCTTGAGCCCATTGTTGCAGCTACTGTGTCAATACATCTCGTTGAGAGTCTTCCTCTTTCTCGCTGATTCTGTATTTTACCAAGCATGATGTCCTTCTCCAGGGATGGATCCCTCCTGACACGTCCGAAGTATGTAAGATGCAGTCTCACCATCCTTGCCTCTAAGAAGCATTGTGGTCGTACTTCCTCCAAGACAGATTTGTTCACTCTTTTGGCAGTCCATGGTATAGTCAATATTCTGCACCAACACCACAATTCAAAGGTGTCAACTCTTCTTTGGTCTTCCTTATTCATCGTCCAGCTTTCACATGCATATAATGCGATTGCAAATATCATGGCTTGGGTCAGGCGCACCTTAGTCCTTAAAGTGACATCTTTGCTTTTCAACACTTTAAAGAGGTCTTTTGCAGCAGATTTGCCCAATACAATGCGTCGTTTGATTTCCTGACTGCTGCTTCCATGGGTGTTGATTGTGGGTGGATCCAAGTAAAATGAAATCCTTCACAACTTCGATCTTTTCTTCATTTATCATGATGTTGCTTATTGGTCCAGTTGAGGATTTCTGTTATCTTTATGCTGAGGTATAATCTATACTGAAGGGTGATCTTTGATCTTCATCAGTAAGTGCTTCAAGTCCTCTTCACTTTCAGCAAGCAAGGTCATGTCATCTGCATAACGCAGGCTGATAATGGGTCTTCCTCCAATCCTGATGCCCTATTATTCACACAGTCCAGCTTCTTGGATTCTTTGCTCAGCATACAGACTGAATGATATAGTGAAACGCTACAACCTTGACGCACACCTTTCCTGACTTTAAACCACACAGTATCCCCTTGTTCTGTCTGAACAACTGCCTCTTGATCCGTGTACAGGTTCCTCATGAGCACAATTAAGTGTTCTGGAATTCCCATTCTTCGCAATGTTATCCATAGTCTGTTATGATACACACAGTCAAATGCCTTTGCATAGTCAATAAAACACAGGTAAACATCTTTCTGGTATTGCCTGCTTTCAGCCAGGATTCATCTGACACCAGCAATGATATCTGGCTTGAATTTCTGGCAGTTCCCTGTCAATATACTGCTGCAGCCACTTTTGAATGATCTTCAGCAAGCCCCCACAGTACGACAAACTGACAGACACGTGGGGGAAAATTCCTATTAGTTCTCTCAAAAAACAGTTTTGTGACACTTCTGCGTCTGAGAAAGTGATCCATGACTGTTAATAGGTACACCAAGGAGGGGCAGCTTGCCCTCAAGAAGAACATTTAGTATGTTTTAAATAGATTAACTGGAGACCTCCAACAGGAGAGGTCCATCCTGTATTATCTTGCTAATCATGTACTCTCTAATGAAAATTTGCTTGTCACATGTAAATTTTTCTATACCTCCTGTCTCCTCTAGACAAACTTTGTGTGCTCCTTATGGATACATGTTTTTGTGTGGTGGATCCAACTATACTAGTTTAAATGATCCAGCTGACAGTGAGTTTACGTGGGCAATCTCTTATTTAGATTCCTGGTGAATGCACGGGCAACACATTTTGAGAATTTTAAGACTACCTTTAGACATTCATAGTTAACGATGCTAGTAAATACTGAAAAGATAACGTTAAATTGTTACACATTATAAAACAAGAGTCAAAAAGAAACCCATTGGTCCAATACTCGGAGTGGGGTTGGTAGCTTTAATTCCTATTATGGTATAGTTAAATTGAAAAAAATCTTTAGGAAATTTATCGATCATTATGGGACAAACAACAGATGAAGCTGTTAATGAGATAAAAAAACACAACAGTAATCTCTGACCTCAATAGTCAAGGGGACATAAGATAACAAAATAGCCTTAGATTTTTTAGCCCAAGAAATTATAATCTGTACTGTAGCAAATACCTCTTGTTGTATTCAGAAAAGTAACACAAGAGAAATAGAAAATAATATACACAAAAGCAGACAACAAGCTACTTGGGTACACACTATAACACTCTTATAAACACCAGAGTTATTTGGTTAGTTACCATCAAGAATAAATATATGAGCTAAATCACTATTACAAGAAATAATAATAATATTCTTAATCTGCATCCTGATAGTATTAGGCATAATAAAATTTATCTTCTATTGTCTTACACACTTAAAAAAGCCTCAGACTAAAATGTTGATGTACACTGAGTCTGCTCACTTCGGCAATGTGATTGATAGGAACACTGCTCTTAAGATCCTGCGGAAGAACCAGACAGTATCTGGTGGAAAACAGCACCGTGAGTTTAAAGAGCCTGCCATGGTTGCCATCTAGGAGCTCAACTAAGACCAGGTATTAATCATCAATGTGTTATCTCCAATCGCTGATCAAAAGAAAAGAATGATTTAGGAGATAATACTGGAGCCATTATTCTGTGTCCCTGAACATAAAGAATGTGACCTAGCTGGAGCTGGAATCACAAAGACTCATGAAGACACGTCAACTGGGCCCTGAGATATAAAGACAATAGCTAAGACAATCTTTTAAAAAAAAAAAAAAAAAAAAAAACTTTTAGGGAAACATTCACATAAACGGCATAAAAGCCACTCTTCTTCTTTTAATATTTAGTAAACAGTTATAAACCAACAAGAGGTCAGTAGCCACAATGAAAGGCCCAGGTCCAATATTTGTCCCTCCCCAAGAATATGTTAAACAATTCTGAGCCAGGCTATAGCTCAAAGTGGACACAGGTCCTGAAAGACCAGGGTCCAAAAACAAATGGAACGAGTGAGACAGTCTCCACAGTGTTGCATTAAAAATCCTGTTTTCTTTGCTTGGCTTCCTCCCCCCTAGTGTTGCGTTAAAAATCCTGTTTTATCTCCCTGAGGGACCAAACTGCTGGGCTGAGGGCCATGGGGATCATGGTCTTGAGGAACATCTAGCTCAACTGGCATACACAGTTTATAAAGAAAATGTTCTACGTTCTACTTTGCTGAGTAGCGACTGGGTCTTAAAAGCCTGTGAGCAGCCATCTAAGATACTCCACTGGTTTCACCCCTTCGGGAGCAGGGGAGAATGAAAAAAACTAAAGACACAACAGAAAGATTAGTCCAAAGGACTAATGGATCACAACTACCACGGCCTTCACCAGACTGAGTCCAGTACAACTAGATGGTGCCTGGCTACCACCAGTGACTGCTCTGATAGGGATCATAATAGAGGGTCCTGGACAGAGCTGGAGAAAATGTAGAACAAAATTCTAACTCACAAAAAAAGACCAGACTTACTGGCCTGACAGAAACTGGAGAAACCCCAAGAGTATGGCCCCCGGACACCCTTTTAGCTCAGTGGTGAAGTTGCTCCCAAGGTTCACCGTTCTGCTGGGGATTGGATAGCCCCATAAAACAAAACGGGACTAATGAGGCACAGCAGTCCAGGGACAAGGACTAGAAGGCAGGAGGGGACAGGAAAGCTGGTGATAGGGAACCCAAGGTTGAGAAAGGACAGTGTTGACATGTCGTGGGGTTGTTAACCAATGCAATAAAACAATGTGTACTAACTGTTTAATGAGAAACTAGTTTGTTCTGTAAACCTTCATCTAAAGTACAAAAAAAAAAAAAACAAAAAAAGAAAAATCCTGTTTTTTCTGCTTAGCTTCCACCCCCACAGTGTTGCATCAAAAGTTCCTGTTTCCTTTCCTGCGCTTCCTCCCCCTCAGCTTCACATCTGAATCCTGCCTTTGCTTGGAGGTTATATGTAAACCCCACTGCACCTAAGAGTGTATGATTAAGAATGTTGCTGACGTAACTGATATGAACTCTCTACCTGTAAACCCCTTAAAAGTAACTCGTCTGCTCGCCCTTGGGGAGCAGTCTTGGCGGCAGCAGCTCCGACTGACTCCTTTTCCTCGTACAATGAAATAAAGGTGCTTTCCTGTTCTCCCACCTCAGTCTCTCATTTATCGGACGATACAAGTCACACGGAGCAAGAACCCAGGGTTTCCAGCTGGTAACAAAAGCTCAGGAGGACCCAGAGATCACCTTCACAGATACCACCCCCTAGCCCATGTGGCACTGATGGATAGCCTGAAAACCACAGCACACAATGGATGTCCATTTCCTTACCACTGTCTATACACAGTAAGTCCAGATCCACAGCATACACACCACCTGGGTTAATGGCCTCATCTAGTTGTCTTCATCATTTCATACTCACTGTGTAAAAATAACAGCTTTCGGCGCTCAAGTCATGCCACCTGGGCTGGGCTAACGGCTTCGATGCCATTCACAGAGCACCATGGCCTCTCTAAGTGATTCTGAGTAAACTGCATACAGCTCTAAATTATCAACTGAAGGCATATTTCAGTAACACTACATTGACACTTCCATGCTAAAATTACATAAAAAGTAAATGTCTGTACTTAGACGAAACTAAACATCTCAAAGGTAAATCCAACCTTACCTTGGACGGTTTTCCCCAAGTACTCTCCTTTGCGTTCCTTGTTAATGACGTGCTGGTATATCTTTCCAGTGGTCAGATTATTGTCCTTGGTGAGGCGGATGTCAAGGAACCGCTCATAGTTACCCAGGTCAAGGTCTACTTCCCCACCGTCATCCAGCACAAAAACTTCCCCTGCAGGAACAATGAAAATGTTTAGGTAAGTGAAAAATACATGTACTATGGTACAACTGGAGTTCCAAAGTATAAACACTTGAACAGGACAAAGTCTGCATTCACTTGATATAAGGCAAAGAAATGTACTTCCAGAAAACTAAATATGCACAAAAGAAGGAAAAATGACCAATCATTCTCCAGAAGGTAACATCACACCCCCAGCCTGTCAGCAAACTCACTCTTAATCAGAAAGAGTTAGGAAATAGCATCAAGTGGAGGACATCACCATCTAGAAGGCTGTGGATACACCAGACTTTATGGTGGGAAGCTATTGTATGGTATCTGCTACGTAGAGAAAACAAGTTTTCAAAATATTCTAATTGAGAAAATTAAAGTTCAAAATGTAATAAAAGTACGATCTGATTCAAAATTTATATAAAATATATTAACATTATATATATTAATATATAATATATTAAGGTTGTGTTAATTACAAATCCGCTTCTGGGCTACACTATAATCCTAAATAAGGTTGTGAAACTGAAGAAGTTTCCCTTTACTCCTTTGCTTAGCGTTAATTCCTTGAAGCTTCGTTTTAGAAATTTGACACAGAATGGTTCATTCCTACCATCACAATGGGTGACAAGCTTAAAAGTGGGAAAAGAAAAATGTCTCATTTTCCCCTTCAAAGAAACAGCCCATCTTTTGCTCAAGAATTCTGTATTTCTTGCTCCAGTCTGTTGATCTTTTCCTGACGCCATGTTACATAAGGATTTTTGCTCTATTGACACTTACAGATTTTCACCTCAACATTAGACAATAAGACAATAATTTTATAAAATTTTAAAGCTTAGACATTTTAACAGTACATCTATTCCCAATTTTAAGCAATCCAACTTTTAAGTATTGTCTTAGTTATCTAGCACTGCTATAATAGAAATACCACAAGAGAGTGGCTTTAACAAACAGATTTATTTTCTCACAGTTTAGAAAGCTAGGAGTCGGAATTAAGAGCACCAGCTCTAGGGGAAGGCTTTCTCTGCTGGCTCTGGGGGAAGGTCCTTGTCTCTTTTCAGCTTCTGTTCTTTGGTTCCTTGGTAATCTTCATGTGGTGTGGCATCTATCTTGCCCCATCTCTGCTTGCTTCTCTGTGCCTAATCTGCTTGTTTTATTTCTCTGAGGTGACTGGCGTAAGATACACACTACACTGATATAGCCTCATCGACACAGCAAAGATAACCCTATTCCCAAATGTAATTACATCCACAAATACAGGGGTTAGGATTTACAACACATACTTCTGGGGGACACAATTCAATCTATAACAGGTATCTGAGACAAGTTCATACATCACATTGCTGACAGGTACTCAGTAATAACAAAGTAGTAAAAAGCTATTTTTCTATCCTCCATTAACGGTTTCAACTGTTTCACATACCTCAAAGCGCCTGGCTTATATTATCCAAGCTCCTTTAGCAAAACAGAATCTCTAGTTGACAGATCATCCAAAGCCAGCATCTGTCTGTTGCTTGAATTCTCTACAAAGTGGCCATTTAGCGTCTGACTGAACACCTCTACCAACAGGAACTCATGACTTCTTAAAGTTGGTCACCCTACTCTTGAAGAGCACTTGCTAATAAAAAGCTCTTTCTTCTATTGGGCCAAAATCTGTTTCTCTCCAACTTCTAAACACCAATCCTATTTCTAATGATTGGGGTCACAAAGAATAAACATAATTCCACTTCTCAAACTAGATGGTGCCTGGCTACCACCAACGATTGCCCTGACAGGGAACACAACACAGAGTCCCTGACAGCACAGGAGAAACGTGGGCCACAGAACTCAAATTCTTGTAAAAAGACCAGACTTAATGGTCTGACTGAGACTGGAGGAACCCCAGAAGACATAGCCCTGGACTGTTAACCCAGAACTAAAACCATTCCCAAAGCCAACTCTTCAGAAAAAGAATAGACTGCACTATAAGACATAAAATGATATTCGTGAAGAGTGTGCTGCTTAGCTCAAGTAGATACACGAGACTAAATGGGCAGCTTCTGTCCAGAAGCAAGATGAGAAAGCAGAAAGGGACAGGAGCCGGTTGAATGGAAACGGGTAATCCGGGGTGGAAAGGAGGAAATGTGTGGTCACGTTACAGGGACAGCAACTAGGGTCACATAACAACGTATGTATAAATTATAAATGTGTGTATAAATACCTAGTTAGTTTTGTATAAGAAACTAACTTGAGCTGTAAACTTTTACCTAAAGCACAATAAATTTTTAAGAAGTTGAAATAATTTCTCTTCTCAAGTATCTGAAAAAGGTTATCATGTCACCAGGTTTCTTTTTTCAAGGGAACTGAGAAACTTTCAGGCAGCCACCAAGAGACTGTTTCTCCTGCTTCCTCTGTCCAAGAGAGAAAACCACCATTCTGTACACTACGGACCTTTTGAAAAGGCAGAAAATGGATGTTATGTAATGCAAAATATACACACAGTTTCTAAGGGCTACGTGTTCTTCCACATACCACACAATCATTAATTTAAAAAAAGGAAGAAAGAAATTCATTCGGCTTACCATGCTCATACGGAGAGAATGTTCCTGCATCAATGTTAATGTACGGGTCAATTTTAATTGAAGTTACATGTAAACCACATGACTTGAGTATTGTGCCCACACTGCTGGCAATGATTCCTTTTCCAATTCCTGATATAACACCGCCAGTAACTAGAATGTACTTCATTTTAATTTTTGACCTGGGAGAAGAAAAATTATAGATAAAATATATCTCACCCAATCAACTTAAAAATCAGAACCAGATGCTGTTGATTCCAACTCATGGTCACCCCATGTGTGTCAGAGCAGAACTGTGCTCCATAGGGTTTTCAATGGCTCATTTTTAGGAAGTAGATTATCAGGCCTTTCTTCTGAGGTGCCTCTGGGTGGACTTGAACTGCCAACTTCCTGGTTAGCAGCCAAGCACTTAACTGAGAAGAAAGAAAAATGATAGGTAAAATATATCTTAACCAATCAATTTATCTGGGTTCAAATACCAGCTCTGCCACTAATTAGCTATAAGCCTTCTTGGAGCCTTGACTTCCTTGTCTGTCAAAATGACTACTGATGGTTGTCAGGTTTAAATGGGATCATAACAAATATTTGGATCTTGGAACACTGAATAGCTTTAGTCAAATGGAGTTTAAAAAAAAACAAAACAAGTCCTACTCAAATAACATAGCTTTTGTTTAAAGCTTTGATAACTAACAACCTTGAGAGTCGACCAAAAAACAAAACAAAACACCTTTAAGCTGCTGATGGCACACTATGCCCCAAATGCTGGCTGGCATCGCTGCCAGACGCTGGTATACCTAGGTGCCTGGTTACTCTTCTTATATGAGAAAAAAAAATTTATTTCAATCTTGGCTAAGCACTCCAATCCACTGAAAGAAATGTCTTTGCTAAACTACAATGTATCGCCAAGAAAATACAGCTCCTCTAGGTTACGGGTAAGAATAAAAGGATAAAGAGAATAAAACTTCAACATTTAAGGGTTGCAGATAAACCTAAAAATTTCTTTTAATTACAGGCAGTTCTCATCTGTAATTTAATAGAAACTTGCTTCTTGTCACCAATCTCTCCCAGATATGCCATGAAGAGAGACTGTATGTACTGGGGGACAGGGACATCAGATAACAAGCCTACAGGAAGCACATCATGAGCAGAGGACTCAGCGGGTAGATTAGATTAAAGTCAAATAGCAGTACAGTCACAGTAGGGAATGGAAGGACAGACTGGATGAGAAATCAAAGGATGGATGGAAAGACAGCAGAGCCAAGAGGCAGGTGAAAACAACACAGACAGGAGGTCAGGAGATATCCACAGGCTTGTCAGGGAGGGTTTAGTGCTAGTCCCCAGCTTCAGACGCCCAAAAACCTGATGTGGTCAGCAAACTCAAATGGGATCAAATTGAGAAACACCATCACCAAGCAGCAGAGAATGCTTGCTTTGGTGTGATCAGAATGTTTTCCTCCTCTGGGAACATTCCATGTGAAGGTATAATAAAAATAAGCTAAGAAAGGGACCAGAAACTGAGAAGTTCAGCTTGAAGCACCCCACCCCCCACCCCCGCCCCACTTCTCCCCAGGACAGGAATGAATGAAATTGGCAAGAAAATAAGAATGCTCAGAATGTCTTTCTTCTCATACGGCAAGGAGGCCACCAACCACATCCTGCTCTTTCTATCCTGTTGCAGCACTCCTGAAAGCATGTTCCGTGGCTTCTACAAAATGCATACAGGATTCCCAAGGGGGTTTTATGGATAAAGAAATCACAGAAATGCTGGTTGAACAAAATTAACTGGTTTCTTTACTGTTCATATGTACACTGTAATCTCTCAAGAAGGGTATACAGTATGTCATTTATTTTTGACCCTAAGTCCCTACCTATTATTTGGGGGAAATACTACCTGACCATCACCTTACAATTGAAAGGTTCCTACTGACACATGACTATCAGACTTGGCTACATTATAGATATGAGTTAACCAGACATAACCCTTGTTGAGGCTATACCCTGGGTTCACTGATTTAAATTTTGGGTGTTCCTAGCAATTCTTCAGCCACCCTTTTTACTGAGTGGGTTATTTCTACAGAAGACTAATCTCATCCAATTGCATCTGATGTGCCCGAATTTTACTCTTTTGGGAAGATTCCTGCAGTCTCCCACAATGCCTGGCAATAAATATTCCCATGTACACAAGGACCAGGTGGGAGGCAGGGAGGATTCATTCCCTCACATTAAGGACTACCTACTTTGTTTGAGCTACCGTGTTAGATCCTGTGGGAACCACAAAAATTAATCAGATTTGGGACCCTATCTCAAGTTGCCACCATACAGTTACACGCATGAAACATTTACAAATAAATGAGTAATCCCATGGTGGTGGAAAGCAGATGGACAAAATGCCAAGGGTATAAAAGGGGAAAAAGAGACAGCAGCTTTCAGTGCCGAGACCAAGGTAAGTACGGCCCATCAGAGCAGGGTGAGGGAAGTTAAGTCCAGCTTGGAGACTGCTCCTGCTTTGTAGACCGGGGATTGGCAATGGCCCTTGAAGGACTAAGTAGCTTAAAAAGTGTGGGAAACGGTACAGCGAGAGCAGCGTGTATAGGCAAGTGAGGGACATCTACTGAGAACAGGGGTACGGCCAATTTTGTTGGAGAAGAGGATGGTGAGGGGATTGTGGAAAATAAGCTGGAAAGGTAACAAGCAAGGGGCCAAATGATGTGGGAACTTGAATGCCCAACTCTGAACTCTATTCTGAAGGGGATGGGGAGACACCAAAAGGCTTTCATGCACACAAGTAAAACAAACCAACATGTAGCAGAGGAATTCAACAAAGATTGGGCATGGGGGAGGCAAAAAACCTCAACCTAGAAACTGAGCTTTTTTTTTAATGTTGTGAGATCCAGTTCCACCTCCACCACTTCTGCACGAGACTTCAGTCAACTCAGTTAAGCTACCTCAGAGTCTCAGTTCTCCCATCTGTAAAACTGGGGTGATAATCTCCGCACCGCCTGTGTCAAAGGACTGCTCAAGATTCAAAATTATAATGATTGTGAACGTAAGTGCGCCACGCAAACGTAGTGAACTTCTTTAAAACGACAGCATCCTCACTGCCCACAACCCGAGGGAGAGGAACTCCGGGGCCTAAGGGGACGGCGGTGGGCGGGCCGAACTCAAAAGCATCTTTTCACCCCCGGGAGTTGGGATGCGCCACGTCCCCATGCACACGGAAGGGCTGAGGGGTCCGCTGCTAGGCCCCGGACCATCCTCCACCACAGAGGGCATGTCTGGGACCTTGACCTCCCCCATCCCAAGAAGGCTAGGCCAGTGCTTTGAGGCCAGAAGGTCAGGGCAGCCCGAATTGACGGGGCCGCCGTGGCTTTCTCAGAGGAGGGCCGCTGAGAAAAGGTGGCTCCCGCGTCTTTGCGGCCCTCTCCGTCCACAAGCCAGAATTGGCTCAGCCGAGCCAGGCTGGGTGGAAATGAGCGCTGACTGGCCCTGAAACCCGGGCCCCGCGGCGTCTCCGGCCGCCCACGCTCCTTAGGCCTCCGTCCCAACAGCGCGAAACCACGCGGTCCCGCGGTGTAGCCTGCACCTCGTCGGCCCAGACAGCGCCCGTTAGGCACGCAGCCTATTGGGCAGGAGGCCGGGCCCCCTCACCCGATTAGTGGGAAGCAATGTCTGTCAAACGGCGGTGTGGCTGTCCCGCGCCGGGCTCGGCTTGCGCCACTGATTCCCGTATCGGATCCCTGGAGTCTGCCTACCCGACACCAGCTTCAAATCAGCCAAAGAAGTAAGTCGGCAATGCGCTCAGTGAACCCCACGCAGCCAGTAAACAAGTCCGGTCGCATGCGCCCGGCAGTCTTTCACCGAGGCTGGCTCTAGGCGGTGCGCACGCAGATGGCGAGGGGCGGGACGAGGCGCGCGGGACCGCAGGACCGCCTCCGGAGCGGGGGCGGGGCCGGGAGTGCGCTGGGCCGCAGGGCCACGAGTGTGCAGGCGCAGGGCGAATGTCGCTTTCTAACTGGGCCTGGGGCGGCCTGCTCCGGGGAGTGCTCCAGGCTGCAGTCCTAGCTGTGGAGTCTTATGGCCGTCCATACTGAGCAGGCTGTGGCGTTTCTGTCGCAGCTATTGTCACAGCTGGTAGTCCACACTTTTCTGTTGAGGGGGAGGAGGCTGTTTTGGAACTCATACACCTAGCAAATCCGTCGCCTGGCCCCAAACACCTTCCCCGACAGCCTGCTGAAGTTCTCGCCACCCGCTTCCCACGCGTTGCCAGCCACATGCATCTGATCGTGCATTTAAACGTCCGACCTGTGAGCACGACATTCACAGATGGTGGTCTCTCCCGCCGGGCCTCTGGACCTACGATTGCCGGCAGTGTCACCCCGGCCTCTAAAGGGAAAGTCCAAAAAAGGGCTCCTGGGCGCTGACCCCCTCTTCTGAGTCCCTTTTCCCCACATCTGCCCTGACACCGACTGCTTTAGATGAACAAAGCGTCCAGAGACGTACGGGTCATCCAGCTAACATTCACTGAACACCCACTATGTGCCACGCACTGTGCTGGGCACCAAGGGACACAGTAGTGAACAAGACCAACACGGACCCTGTCCCCAGAGGTCTAAAGATGTAGTTAAGACAGGGCTAGAACTATAGAGCCATTTTTCTTAGCCTCAAGACAGCCCTTCACCCAGCCTGTTTCCTAAAGTTCTTTCTTTTCCTCCTCAGAATTTCTTTAAAGAAAAACAGACACCGGTTTGCCAGAGTGGACTGAAACAGGCCCTGCTCTCCATCCTAACATTCCAGATGACCTTTAGCTCATTAACTGCTTCAGGCATGGTAAATTCTCCGCTCCTGGGTGGAGAGCTGACTTGGCTAATAAACAAAAATAACTAAATTCCTCCTGCGGTGGGAATAGAACCTGGGTCTTAAAAAATGCTTACTCATTCTAAAAACGCTCTGCACCTGAGTGTGCGCCATTTTGTATTTTGAAACTGATCCTGCCTGTGTAAACCAGCCTCAACAGGCTGCTTGAGAGGCAGTCTTGGATGGCAGGCAGTCCCTTATCTCTCTTTGCCTGGCCAACTAATAAAGTTGCTTTTCGTTCTCCCCAACTCAGCCTCTGTCTTTTTGGCCCTGATGGAGTTAAGGCCAAGCAGAACCCGGAGTCCCGGCAACATAGTGAGGCAAACTGATGAGCTAATTACACTGTTTATTACGATTTTCATAAGTGCTTAGTGATGAAGTGCCCCGTGCCAGGGGAGCCCCCCTCCGGGACTGACCAAGTCTGGAGGGGACTGAAGATTCAGACAGGAAAGACTTTTCCCTGAAATTGTGACTTTAAAGCTGAGACCTGAAGTTTAATGGCAAAGAAAGGAGAGGGAGAGGTGTGAGTAAGAATGAGTTAGGCAGAAGAAAAAGCGCTTGTAAAGACTGATGGTGAAGGAGAGCCTAACCCAGCTGAAGTGAACGGCCAGTGTAGCTGGTTGAACAGAGACAGTGTGAGATCAGGCTGGAGAGGCCAACAGGAGTACACCATGGAGAGCATTGTAAGACCAAGTTAAGGATTTTCTTCTAAGGACAGTGAAAAGCCATAGATACTTTTTTGAGGAGTGGTTTAGGAAATAATATTGGAGTTATTATTCTCTGTCCTTGAGCATAGACAATGTGACCCAGCTGGAGCTGGGCTCACAAGGACACATCAACTGGGCCCTGAGGTATAAAGGCAATAGCTAAAATAATCTTGGAAAATATCTTTTAGGGAAACTTTCACATAAAGCCAATCAAACTGAACACGAAAGACTTTCTACTCTTTTTCTATTAGCATTTAGTGAATAGAAATCTGTTGGACTAATGAAGACTCTCCTGACTGTCGTTGCTGAAACCTGTACCAGTGATTGTTAAGAAAGACAATTCAAAATGTAGGATCACAATTTCTAGCCAGTCTATTAAAAGGTGAAGCTTTCAATGGTTTTGCCCACTTGTAATATTAATAACACTGATGGCTCTGTAGTGGTTCCTTGGACTCGGGCAGACATGGCTCTGGCAGCATGGTTGTCTGTTTCCTACTTTTGCCCTCTTGAATATATGCCAAATAAAACTTTCTTTTTGCTTTACTAAACTTTGTGATGTTTCTACCCTACAACAGGAGGAGGTTTTGTTTTCTTTTGAATAGTGAGTGCATGCTCATGGTTAAATTTTTTTTCCCAAACGTTGCACCAGGGTATACGTGAAACATAAGTCTCCCACCTCTGTACTCCAGTGTTCTTATTTACTTCCCCAGAAGCAATTTGTCACAAGTTCTTATATATTCTTATTGAAGGATTAAAAGCAAGGGTGTTACATAATCAGATTGTATTTTAGCATAATCACTCAAACAAACGGATTCCAAGAGACCAGTTAGGAGACTTCTGCAGTGACCCCAAAGAGAAGCTTCTAGCTCCTTCCAACTCTGGAAGACAGAGATCCCCAGGCTATGGAAAATTCTACTACCTCAAGCACCTTTGTATCAGAATCTTGCTTTCTTTGCTTAGCTGGCCTAGCAGCTTCTGCATTAGAATCCCATTTCCTTGCTTGGCTTCCTCCCCCACAGCTTTGCATTAGAATCCTGCTTTCTTTGCTTAGCAAGTCCCGCAGTTTTAAAGTCCTGGTATGCATGAAGTTATATGTAAACTCCATTACACCTGCTAGTATGATTAAGAATATTGCTGAAGTAACTTCCATGAACTCCCTACTTGCAAACCACTTAGAAGTAACCTTTCCTGTGCAACAAAAGAAGTGACTCCTTTCCTTGTGCAACAAAATAAAGGTGCCTTTTCTGCTCTCCCACCTCAATCTCTCATTTATTGGCCAGTACGAGTCACGCCGAGCAGAACCTGGGGTTTCCGCCCGGTAACATCTGGATCACCACTCTGGTCCCACCCTGCCAAATTACTCAAGCTGCACTCAGCTCCAAGTCTAAGAAATGTTCAGAATAGGTTTGGATGTGCTCTATGGCCACATATTTTATGGGACATAATAGAACATATTTGCTGGAGTAATGAAGATGCTGTAGGAGATACTAAAAGGAACCATTCACTTGGCCACTTTTCTGGATGACCACTTTACTCTTTCCTTTTCTTCCTCACCTCTACCATCTCTTCTTTTATATACTCTCTCTCAGCTGATGGCCTTGTTTCCCATTTATTTCACTGAGAAAATTGAAGCCACGAGAAGAGAACCTTCCACAAGCTCCCACCACTGTATCCATCAACCTACTTTTATCCCAGCACCTAAGCTCCGCCTTCTGCCCTGTTACTGTGGACAAACTGTCCAGACTGCTACAGGGCAGCCTCCCCTTGTTGCATCAAGCACCCTATCCTCTCACCAACTCAGAACCATCACCCTGGCGGTTCTCCTCCCTCCTGCCTCAACATTTTTTCCCTCTCTGCTGGATCATTTCCACTAGCATGGTGCAAACATGCTGTAATTTCTTCCGTCTTAAAACAAAACAAAATCCCCCTCTTGACTCCACATCCTTCCCTGGCCACCCTTCCATTTCTCTGTGTTCCTTTTCAGCACAACGCCTAGACAGAGTTGTCTGTACTTGTCGCCGATTCCTGTCCTCCCGCACTGTTCACTCACTCCGGTCACGCTTTTGCTCATGCGTTTGCACAGAACCTGCTCTTGTCAGAAATTATCTCCATGTTCTCAGACCTCTTCTGAGTACATCAGCCTAGATTCTAATCTCTAATGCTTGTTCACAATATTCACGAGCCCCGGATAATGATAACAGTGTGGCAGTATGTACATGGTATGTGTATACTTGTGTGTGTGTGTGCGCGCGTGTGTGTCTGTTTGCAGAGTTGGGCTACCCTCTCCCCCACCTTGGACTTACAGACTCCCTGTGTGCTTCTTGGTATAGTCATATGACCCCTAGAGCTGCCCCTAAACTGACCCCGTAACAGTGTTTGTCACAGTTGGTCGCTCCCTCCTTGAAACGTGTTCTTTCCTAACTTTTGAAAAAGCACTTTCTCTCAGGTTCTCTCCTATTTCACAACCCTGTCTTCTTGGCCTCCTTTCCCAGATCCTCTTCCTGACCTCTAAGCACAGGTACATCCCAGGGCTCAGTCCTAAGATCTCTGCTCTATCTACAGTCATTCTCTAGATGAGAACGGTGACTTTTAAAATACTATTTATATTCTGACAACTTCCAAATTCGTATTTCTAGCCTGGACCTCTCCCCTGAACTCCAAGTATGCGGTCCTTCTAGGCACAGGGCCCTGAAGTCAGCCTTGTACAAGGGTACAAAAGGCCAGCCCCCTTGTCTTTAGGTGGGGCAGCTCCATGGTGCCATTCATGTTCTAGAGCTCCCCAAGGGATCTGGCTGAGGCTACATTCAGCAAAACCGGGCATCAGCAAACTCTAAAGGGCTGTCATGGATTGAATTGTGTCCCCCCAAAATATCTGTCAACTTGGCTAGGTCATGATTCCCAGTATTATATGATTGTCTACCATTTTGTAGTCTGATGTGATTTCCCTATGTGTTGTATATTCTGTCACTATGATGTAATAAGATGGATTAGCTGCAGTTATATTGATGAGATATAGAAAATTAGATAGTGTCTGTCATGGATTGACAAAAAAAATGTGTCTGTCAATTTGGCTGGGCCATGATTTCCAGTATTGTGTAATTTTCCTACGTGTTGTATATCCTGCCTCTATGATGTTAATGAGGGAGGATGGGCGGCAGTTGTGTTAGTGAGGCAGGACTCAGTTTACAAGGTTGGAGTGTGTCCTGGGGCAATCACTTGAGATATAAAAGACAGAAGTAAGCAGTGAGACAGGGGGACCTCATACCATCAAGAAAGCAGTGCCGGGAGCAGAGCGTGTCCTTTTGACCTGGGGTCCCTGCGCCGAGAAGCTCCTAGTCCAGGGGAACATTGATGAGAAGACCAACAGAGAGAGAAAGCCTTCCCCTGGAGCTGACACCCTGAATTTGGACTTTTAACCTACTTTACTGTAAGAAAATAAACTTCTCTGTGTTAAAGCCATCCACTTGTGGTATTTCTGTTATAGCAGCACTAGATGACTAAGATGGTGTTTTAAGCCAATCTCGTTTGAGATATAAAAGAGAGAAACAAGCAAAGAGACATGGGCACCTCACACCACCAAGAAAGCAATGCCGGGAGCAGAGTGTGTCCTTTGGACCTGAGGTTGCTGTGCATAGAAGCTCCTAGACCAAGAGAAGATAGATGACAAGGATCTTCCTCCAGAGCCGACAGAGAGAGAAAGCCTTCCCCTGGAGCTAACACTAAATTTGGACTTGTAGCCTACTAGACTGTGAGAGAATAAATTTCTCTTTGATAAAGCCATCCACTTGTGGTATTTCTGTTACAGCAGCACTAGATGACTAAGACAAGGGCCAATAGTAAATATTTTAGGCTTTGTGGGCCATACAATCTCTGTCGCAGCTACTCAACTGTGTAGCAGTTGTGCAAAAATAGCCATGACAATACGTAAATGGAATAAATGTGGCTGTGTTCCAATAAAACGTTATTTATAGAAATAGGCAGTGGGCCAGATTTGGCCTGAAGGCTGAAGTTTGCTGACCCCTGAGCTAAACACATATCTAATTTCTTTCCTGCTCTTACTCTCCCTCACAATTCTCACCTGAGAGCACTTCCTCATTCACTTGTTGAAGAATCCCATCTCAGACTTTGTTCCTCAGGAACCCAGCCTAAGACAGCACCCCTCCTACAGGCCTGTAGAGGGCCTGATGCTTACCCTAAAGTGTTTATTACAGTGTGTTGAAATTGCCTACTTACTTGTCTGTCTCCTCCATACCAGATTGTAATCTCTATGAGTTACTTAACCTTTCTGTGCCTCAGTTTCCTTATCAGGTACAGTGTCTACCCACCTTTTAATAACCAAGGGCTAGCATATTTAATTCTCACTACTACCCTAGAATGTAAATGCCATCATTGTCACCGTATTACCCAAGAAAAAGCAAAAAATGAACACATATCCATGACCTCTTGAGAACACACAGGAAGGTTCTCTTCGAATCCTCTGTTTTGCCCCCCTCATTCTATCCATCACCAACTCTTGCTAAGTGTTTCCACATCAAGGCTTCTCTGAGTAGCATTTTTCCTGTTCACAGCAATATGTTGTCACTCTATTCTGGCATTTTAGTAGATTATCTGGGTGGAAAGGGGGACAGGAGGGAGACTACAATTATTGACTTAAATTTGTTGACTGGGACTAATTATTCTAAAATTAAATTTTATTTAGTTTTTAATCTATAAATGGCACAAAATTCAAAAGGCAAAAAGGAATGCACAGTAAAAGCGTCCCTCCCACATCTACTCCCCTGGTCACCTAGCTTCCCTCCCAGAGACAACCCTGCTTATCCTTCTTGTTTATCTTCAAAAGATACTCTATCCATCTGTATATAGCCTTCTTTGTTGGTTCCATATTGTCTTCGTTCAAGTGGGTCATGTGGAATTTTCTTCACTTGAACTAGCTTTCGTTAATGATATTATTTAGTGAATTAATTGGCTATACCCTCGTTTGGTTCTAGAAAGGATTTAAGGCCATTTGTGTGTGTGTGTGTGTGTGTGTGTGTGTGTCAAATATGAGAGAATGAAGAGGCAAAGAAAAAATAAGGGTAAGAATTTTTTCTCTTCAACATCACTCCATCTCCTTCAGGATAAAGTCAAAGCCACACTAGGATTTATGAGGCATGCACAAACTGGCCTCAGTTTACCTCTCCAGTCACATCACCCCCCTGTGCTCTAGCCACACTGAACTCTTTCAGTTCTTTGAACATACCTATTCTCTTTCCCACATATGGACCTTTGCATAGACCCCTACTAAAATATCCCCTCCTCATTGTCTTGCTAACATCACATCTCAGCTTGGTCATCACTTCCGTAAAATCATTTTTCTGGACAGCCTCTCTCCCCCAAGTTCAGGTGGGTACTTCTCCCTGATGCTTACATTGCTCCTGTACTATTCTGAACTTATCAAACTGGATTTTAATAGTTCATTTCATTGTCCACATCCCCCACTTGTCTATAAGCACTATGAGGTCAGGGACCTGTTTATCTTACTGTTGTATGTCCAGTGCCTGGCTGGTCCCAGCATACGTAGGCACTTGGTAAATATTTGTTCCACGAATGAATCCAGAAATTAAATTAGATCCCAAATCATATACTCTTTCTAGAAGTGAGTCACAATTTGAACTTGTAATTTTCCAGCAGCCAAAGTGAAGAGGGCAATATGATCAAATAGAAAACCATACAACAGTTGCTCAGGAGAAATATCACTTCCTCAAATAACCGTCCATTGACCCCCGAGTCCCCCTGACCGGCCTCCTAGTTCCCCTGCTTTTCCTTAGTAGCATTTATCAAAACAGTAATAATTGATGGAGTAATTGGTTATTTGATATCTGTCTTCCCCACTAGACTATCTTTTTCATTCATGAATATATTCCTAGCACCTCCCACATTGCCAGCCATATAGTAGGTGCTCAGTAAATGTTTACTGAATCAGTTTAAAAGACCATTATTCTAGCTACTGAAACCAGAAATCAATTTCTCCTGCGAGTCTTATGGAAAGAACACAGGATATATCATGGAAGGATGAATGGTCTCAATAACATTCTTACATTAGACATACAGGTGAGAATCACAGGGCTGTTCCTTATAACGACTCTCAGTAGAGACTGCTAGCAGCCCACAAAGCGCAATTCAGGCAAAGCGATTCTACAGAGCCAATAGGGTACCAATAGGACCTGGTCCAGGGGAGAAGCCATCTGACGGCCCAGCTTATCCTGGGGTAACTTACAGAGCATCTTCCGGGGTTCCTCTATAAAGGCTGTTCTCTCATCTGGGTGCTGGCTAGATTTTGAGGGACAATGGAGTCAATATTATACTCTCTGAGTGGCACATGGAATGGAGCTATTCTGAGTTTCAAGTTATTTTCAGAATCGTCTGAGCTGGGAGGTTAAATTCCTATCCACCTCAGAATTAACTGATGCCTTCCCTTCCCAAAGAACACGATGGGGTATCAGAACAATTGGATACAGATATCTGCCTCATGAAGGACATATAGTAATACGTAGTACTATGATACGACCATATGGTATAATCATACACTAGTACTCAAGAACATATTTGGGGAGGGGGGGAAATCCAACAAAAGAGAAAGAAAAAGACACTTTAGAGCATGTTTTCTTAGTTCATAAAAATATCACAGCTAACTTCATCACACTTCGCAGATTTGGGGATGACAGTTCTGATTTCTGGAATTTTATTATTTTTAATAAAAGTAATGTTACATGTATAAACTAAATGTGATTTTTGTCATTGTACCTCATAAGACTCTTCATGCAAATAAATGGGCAAATGAGAAAATAAATACTTTTTAGATCATATGTCCTGACTCTTTGATTCAGAAAACATGGCAAACAGGACTCATTTCTGGCACCACATGAGCCCTCCAAAACCACTTAAAAAAAAAAAAAGTTGCAGTGGAGTCAATTCCGACTCATGACAACTCATGTGTGTCAGAGTAGAACTGTGCTCCATAGGGTTTTCAATGGCTGATTTTCAGAAGTAGATCACCAGGCCTTTCTTCTGAGGCACCTCTGGGTGGACTCAAACCTCCAATCTTCTGATTAGCAGCCTAGCACCCCTTTGAACCACACCAAAACAAACAAACAAACAAAAAAAAACCGATTGCTATTGAGTCAATTCCAACTCATAGCAACCCTTTAGGACAGAGTAGAACTTCCCCATAGGGTTTCCCAGGTGGTAAAACTTTAAAAAAAGCAGACTGCCACATCTTTCTCCCGTGAAGCAATTGATGGGTTTGAACTGCCAAGCTTTCAGTTAGCAGCCCAGCGCTTAACCACTGCTCCACCAGGACTCCTCTTGAACCACACAGGGGTTCTCAAATAAACATACAATCTAAGTGTCATGGATTGAATTATGTCCCCCCAAAATATCTGTCAACTTGGCTGGGTCATGATTCCCAATATTGTATGATTATGTAATCTGATGTGATTTCCTTATGTGTTGTAAATTCTATCACTGTGATGAGGTTATACCAATGAGGTTTACAAGATTAGATAGTGTCTTAATCCAGTCTCTTTGGAGATATAAAAGAGAGAAGCGAGCAGAGACATGAGAACTTCATACCACCGAGAAAGCAGCTCTGGGAGCAGAGTATGTCCTTTGGACCTGAGGTTCCTGTGTAGAGAAGCCCCAAGACCAAGGGAAGATTGATGGCACGGACCTTCCTCCAGAGCCAACAGAGAAAGCATTCCCTTGGAGCTGACGCCCTGAATTTGGACTTGTAGCCTACCGGACTGTGAGAGAATAAACTCCTCTTTGTAAAGCCATCCGCTTGTATTTCTGTTGGAGCAGCGCTAGATGAGTAAGACACTAAGTAAAAATTAAGTGCTTGTTATGCAAACACAGCTTCAAGACAAGCTCCCACCACTTGCTTCCAACCAAACTGTAGCCCTTACATATACCCTTCCAGTATTAAAATTCTAGAGACAGAGCATTTGGTCCACAGTACTCATCACAGCGCTTGGCACATAGTAGGCCCTCAGTAAGTAATTGATGAACTTGAATTAAGACTATAAAATTACCTAGTGACTTTTAAATTCTTTGTGGTCTGGCTTTTTTCCACCTATCTGACTGAGACAAATAAGTGTGCTTACAAAGAAAAAAAAAAAATGATTGTATTTCAGCTGGTGGGAAGATACCACGAGAGCAATCCTTACATCGACCCAGCTCAATAATCCAAGGGTCTCAAATGTTTCCAGGCAACGTTTCTCCAGGGTGATTTGTAGACTAAGGATTGCTCAGGGGTCATTACATCAATATTCGCTGAATGCCCACTGGGCATCTAGCATTCTCCCAACTGCTACAAGGTTTAGTGACCTAATGAACGTAATGATGCAGCGTGGATGGACAGTCAGAAGACTGAGAGATTTAGAAAGATTTAGATCCAGCAAGCCATAATATATGTATAAAACTTAACAGTTATAATTTAAATTCAGTCTCTAGTGTCTTACTGAGGCCAGGCTCCAGACATCTGTGTCTAAGATCTATCTAGGAGATATATTTGTCTCTAAGAGCAATGACTCATACTTCTTTCATTAATACTTTGCTTACTTGAAAGGCATCTTTAAACCTGGGGAAAAACAGAGACTCAGAGGGTATCCAACCACCCCCACATTTACATAACTAGCACCTAAGATTCTTGCTACACCTGGTGAGAATTTTTATATTCAACCTTTTCAAATACCTGTATTCAACATGTATTTAGCTAATCTGAGCTCAAGAGGGGATGGGGAAATACCCATCTGTTTGTGAGCTTTAATAACTGTTAAGATTGACTAGGGTCATGTGCTAGGAGCGATGTTGTTCTTGAGAAAGAAGTTAAGGACTTCTTCTATTATACTTTTTTTTGAAGTATAACATACATACAAAAAAGTATATGGAATCCGTAGAGAGACAGAAATCAGAAATCCAGAAGATTAACAATAAAATTTCAGAATTAGACAACTCAGTAGAAAGCCACAGGAGCAGAACCGAGGCAACAGAAGTCCGAATTAGTGAGACTGAAGATAAAGCACTTGACACCAACTTATTTGAGGAAAAATCGAACAAAAGGATTAAAAAAAAAAAAAATGAAGAAACCCTAAGAATTATGTGGGACTCTATCAAGAAGAATAACCTATGAGTGATTGGAGTACAGTACGGGGGGGATAACAGAAAATACAGAGACAATTGTTGAAGATTTGTTGGCAGAAAACTTCCCTGGTATCGTGAAAGATGAGAAGATACCTGTGCAGGATGCTCATTGAACCCCACATAAGGTAGATCCCAGAAGAAAGTCACCAAGACATATTATAATCAAACTTACTAAAACCAAAGGTAAAGAGAGAATTTTAAGAGCGGCTAGGGATAGACGAAAAGTCATCTACAAAGGAGAGTCAATAAGAATAAGCTCAGACTACGCAACAGAAACCATGTAGGCAAGAAGGCAATGGGATGACATATATAAAGCCTTGAAGGAAAAAAGTTGCCAGCCATGAATTACATATCCAGAAAAACTGTCTCTCAAATATGATGGCAAAATTAGGGCATTTCCAGATAAACAGAAGTTTAGGGAATTTGCAAAAACCAAACCAAAATTCCAAGATATACTAAAGGGAGTCCTCTGGTTAGAAAATCAATAACATCAGATAACAACCCAAGACTAGAACACAGGACAGAGCAACCAGATACCAACCCAGATAGGGAAGTCACAAAAATAAATCAAAGCTGAAACACTGAAAATAGGGAAACAGAGATGTCAGTCAATATGTAAAGGATGACGACATTAAAACAAGAAAGAGGGACTAAGATGAGGAGACATAGGTTTTTCATATGGAGAGGAAGTCAAGGCGATATAAAGAAATAAAAGACTGGTTTAAACTTAGAAAAATAGGGGTAAATATTAAGGTAACCACAAAGGAAACTAACAATCCTACACATCAAAATAAAAAACAAGAAAAAGAGACTCAGCACCTACAAAGTCAGCAACAATGAAAAAGATGAAAAGAAAATAAAGAAAAACAACTTAGCACAGAAAATTAAGTGGAACACAGAAACTGTCAACAACACACAAAAAAAGACATCAAAATGACAACACTGAACTCATACCTATCAATAATTACGCTGAACGTAAATAGACTAAATGCACCAATAAAGAGACAGAGAGTGGCAGAATGGATAAAAAAACATGATCCATCTATATGCTGCCTACAAAAGACACACCTTAGACTTAAAGACACAGACAAACTAAAACTGAAAAAGTATATGGCAGATTTTTCAGAAGTAGATCACCAGGCCTTTCTTCTGAGGCACCTCTGGGTGGACTCAAACCTCCAAGGTGTACACTTAACCTAAGTGTGCAACTTGATGAATTTTTACATTGTGACCACACCTGTGTAACCATCACCCAGATCAAGAAACAGCATTAACCAGCACCTAGAAGCCCCCCTTTTTCCCTTTCCAGTTACCATTCCCCCTAACATAACCATGTGTTACAATTGAAGCTTTATTTTTGTATCTTTCATTTTACTCAGAACATCACTGCCAACTAGAAACATGTATGCAAGGGTGATTTTTTATAACTTCAGAGTAAATAAAATTGAACCAATAATGAAATTGTAACAACAAATACACTTTAAATCTGAATATACACAGTGATATCCCACAAATATAAAAATCATGCTCTGTAAATACTTTGTCCACAGACTGTCTTTGTGGTGTACTGAATTCCAGGATGTGTCTTAGAGGGTTTACATGTGTTCCCTCAGTTACAGATATTTTCAAAGAGCTTGTGTAGAAGCAACACATTCAAATTTTTTAAAAAAATTGTCACTGAGGAATTTTTAATACTGGTTACTCATGTTCTACAAAGAATGAGCATTTCTTAAATATTACAGTGAAACAAATATATCTGCTTACAGATATGTACAATTTACTACTTTCTACTTCAAAAATGCAAGAAGATAAATTAGATATATATTATACATATATATAATTTTAGCTATAATGAACAATATTGCTCTTGTGTTGGTCTTGCTGTATCGCATGCATGGCCAGGACACACCCATGGCTTGTCACTGAATGGAGAAGGGACTAGCGGGACAGAAGGGAACTCAAGCCCATGCTTTTTCCCATGTTGTCATCTTCAAAGCAATATTCTGAGTTCTATAACTTACTGGCCACTCCTTGGAAACCCTATGGGGCCGTCCTACTCTATCCTGTAGGGTCACTATGAGTCGGAATCAACTCGACAGCAATGAGTGTGGCATATGCTCTACTGGTTTTGCTCCTCTGCAGAACCCAGCCTAAGACTTTTGGTACTGAGAATGGGGTGCTGCTCTAACAAGTACCTACCATGTGGAAGTGGGTTTTGAATTGGGTAATGAGTAGAGGCTGGGAGAGTTTTAAGGTGCCTAATAGTAAATAGTAATAGCAGTGGGTTTAATAGTAAAAGCCTAGATTGCCTTGAAGAGACTGTTAGTAGAATTATGGACGTCAAAGGCAATTCTGGTGAGGGCTCAGAAGGAAGTGAGGAGAGCCATAGAGAAAGTCTCTATCATCTTAAAGAATATATATGGTGCCAGCATCAGAAAGTTGATAGAAATGTGGACATTAAATGTGCTTCTGGTGAGGCTTTAAAAGGAAATGATGAACATGTGATTAGACAATGGAGGAAGGGCAATGCTTTTTATGCAACGGCAAAGAACTTGTTTGAATTGTATTTAAATGTTTGGTCAAAATTAGAACTTGTAAGTGATGAACTTGGATACTTAGCTGAGGAAATTTCTAAGCAAGATCTTGAAAGAGCCGTGTGGTTTCTCCTTGCTGCTTATAGTAAAATGTGAGAGGAAAGAGATGGACTTAAAAATGAACTGTGCAAAATGAAAACAGAACTTAAAAGATTTGGAAAATTCTGTTGTACAAACTAAGGACTCGTGTCCTAGAATGTTCACCAAGGATGTGGCTATATAATCTTTAGTTAAAGAGATTAATCCTGTGACTGATAGATCTAACCAACTATCACAGTAAAAAAATGACTGAAGGAGACAGAGAAAGAACAAAAGCAAAGAATGCTGTCTCTTGGAATTCTACAGGCAGGTGACAGGCCAAAAAAAGCTATGCTGTTGTCCCCCAAGAAAAGAAAAGAGCCATCCCTGGAGCAGCTAAGAGATCAGCAGAACTGTTGGAAGGAGCATGGGAAGCAGGGCCTTCTCAGCTTCAAATTGTGGGACCAAGATCTCCTGGATCTCAAAGGGTGGGGCCACAGCATCCCATGTTTCAGAGTCAGATCTTCACTAACTCAGTTCCAGAGTGTGGCGCTGCTGTTAAGGTGTGCTGGGGGATGGGAACGCCATCCATAGCTGAGGGGGTGGGGCTGCCATGCCCAAGGAGCAGAGGAACAGGACCTGCTGGGGCTGTAGGGTTGGGATTGCCAGTCAGATGGACTAGGAGAACAGGGCCACCTAAAGCCGAGGGAGGAGAGTTGCAGTCCCAGAGGGCCTGGAAGGTGGAGCTGAAGCCCAGGGCCAAGGGGTCTCCACCCAGAATCCAGAGAGTGTGTCCAACACCCAGAGTCTGGATGACAGGGCTGTTGCCTAGATGTTCTCAGAGAACAAAGGATTATTTTCAAGCCTTGAGAGGTAATGTAATTTGTTCTGCTGGGTTTTGGACTTGCTTGGTGTCTGTTATCCCTTCTTTCCCTCCAATTTCTCCCATTTATAATGGAAATGTCTACCTTGTGCCTGTTCCACCCTTGTACTTTGGAAACAGATAACTTGTAGTCTAGATTTCACAGGTTCACAGATGAAAGAGGGATTTTGCCCCCGGATGGAATACGCCTAAAGTCTCACTCATATTTGATTTAGAAGATCAGAAGATGAGATTTTGGACTTGGAGTTGGTTTAAGACTTTTGGGTTGATGTGATGGGGTGAATGTGGTTTGCATTTGGGAAGTACATGAATTTGGGGGGCCAAGGGGTGGAATGTTATGGATTGCACTGTGTCGCCAAAAAATATGTGTTATAAATCTTAACCTCTATGATGGTGGTTATAATCACTTTTGGTAATGGGTTATCTTTGTTATGTTAATGAGGCAGGATTAGTGTAGTGTGTATTTTGAATCAATCTCTTTTGAGATATAAAAGAGATTAAAAGCAAGCTAGCAAGAAGAGATGGGTGGCAAGAAGAGTAAGCTAGTAAGATAGATGCCAAGACACATGGAGAATCTCCAAGAAACCAGAAAGCAGAAGCTAAAGAGACAAGGACCTTCCTCTAGAGCAGACGGAGAGAGAAAGCCTTCCCCTAGAGCTGGCGCTCTGAATTCAGACTTCTAGCCTCCTAAACTGTGAGAAAATTTGTTTGTTAAAGCCATTTGCTTGTGATATTTCTGTTATAGCAGCACTAGATAACTAAGACAGTGGACTTGGACCTCCAGCTTCTCAGTTAGCAGCCTAGTGTGTTAACTGTTTGCAGCACCCAGGAGCTCCATGCTAGCCACTAGGGATACAGAAAAAGCCTGAGCTCCCGTCAGCCCTCACTATATGCCAGATGCAGTGCTGAGTGTTTTACCTGCATCCCTCATTTAATTCTCACACAGCTCTTTGAGAATGGTTCTCTTATTTTATCCATTTTACAGACGAGGAAACTGAAGCTTAGAAAGGCTAAGTACCTGCCCAAATCCCCAGCTTGTAATCAGTGGAGATGGGGTTTGGAGTCCTAGCTGCATGTCTGAATGAGAGATGCTACCTGTCCACTAGGTGGGTAAAGAGAGAGCTAACAATACAAGTCAAATACAGCAATGTAAAGCTAGAAAGATGCTGGTTTCTTTGTCTTCCTTGCTGGCTGGAATGCATTCGGGTAATGGTTATGGGCTAAGGAGTGGATCATCATCCTGGGACTTCGTACTTTAGGACTGTTATGTGAGGGGAAATAAAATTGTATGTTTTTAAGCCACCATTATTTTGAATATTTTTGTAGCAATCAAATTTTCTTTTAACTCAGTGTTCCCCAAGCTTTCTCCAATCTGGGGTCATGTGAAAAATGACAGAATACTGTCTCTACGGCGTATTAGGGTAAACTCAAGACTTGGGAATGTTTTCATAGGGCTTGGTGAACCTACTAATTACATTTTTTATATTACATATTATGAAAAGAAATAAAATAGAAAGTATTTAGGAAGATAGTAAATATTAAATTTGAATAAAACTTCCAAATAGTATTTTAAAAAAATTTTTGAAATTAGCTGGCTTCCGTGAACGTACTTTTTTTAAATGTGCTAAAAATGTATATAACAAAATGTTTGCCAATTTAACAATTTTAACATGTATGACTCAGTGACAAGATACTTTTCTTGTATTAGACTTTATACTTGAATGGCTATAAAATTCCTGATTATGTTTTTCTAATTATTCTCTCTTTCAATTCATGATCGTCGCCATTGACAAGAAACTTTGCACAAGTACATGTTGCGAATAGCAGCAATATCTTTTTTTTCCTCCAATTGTCAGAAAAGCACTTCTTGTCTTTAATAAATTTGGATCCTTTGAATCTTTAACAATGCAATTATTCTCTAAATCTAACAGTTCTGCCTTTTCTTTCATTGACAAAAAAGTACTGGTGAAATTTCTTGTAATAATATAAAGGGCTTTCAAATACAGTAGTATTTTTTCATGCCAAGTATTTTAAAATTATGATGAAATTTTCTTCCAACATACATAGATGTTGCTCTGTTTGTCTTAATAATTTTTCTTTAGGATTCAAATGATAGCTCCAACTAGGTTCACTGGTAAACCATTTGTAATTTCAGTTCTCCATAAACATTTTTAGCATATATTAATATACTTTTGCATTAAATAGCCAAATCCAAAAATCTCACCTAGATGCAGAATTGTTCATTTTACTAGTCCACATGAAAATCAACACCAAATTTGGGAACAAAGAAGCAAGAGAAATGTTGCTACTTTCAAACAATTCCATGAATACATTGAAAACATCTTAGATGACATAGAAGCAAAGCTAATCCAGAAGCTCAAGAAAACTTTCATGGATGAATCTACAATAATCAGTTACTGTGGTCAGCTAGAAGCACCTAGAAGGAGCCCTGGTGGCACAGTGTTTAATCACTAAGATCCTAACCGAAAGTCATCAGTTCGAACCTTCCAGCCGCTCGGAGGGAGAAAGATATGGCAGTCTGCTTCCATAAAGATTACAGCCCTGGAAACCCTAGGGGGCAGTTCTACTCTGTGCTAAAGGGTTCTTATGAGTTGGAATGGACTCCAGGGCAATGGGTTTAGAAACACCAAAAGAAATCTCGAAGACCAGTGAGGAGGTGGAGACCTGGTGGTGCAATCGATAAATGCTCGGTTAACTGAAAGGTCAGTGATTCGAACCCACCAAGTGGTTCCACGGGAGAAAGACCTGATGATCTGCTTCTATGGAGATTACAGTCAGGAAACCCTCTAGGACAGTTCTGCTCTGTCACGTGGGATGTCTATGAGTCAGAATCGACTCAACGGTATACCCAACAACAGCAACAACAACAGTGAAGAGGAAAGAGAGATAAATGAATGCCTTAAATTGACTAAGATGTGTTACAACACTGGGTGTTTTCAATGACGTAAGACTTCTGGGCCAAAGGACAGGACTGGGAGGGCCCCAGAGTCCAAATGTGAGGTCATCCTTGGTATATTTACTGCTTGCTGATATATAACAATTTATTTGTTCATTCATCTGTTGACAGACATTTGGGTTGCTTCTAGTTTGGGGTTACAATAAAAAAAGCTGTTACAAACATGCTTGTACACGTCTTCTTGTAGACATATGAACTCATTTCTATTGGGTAAATAAATACTTAGGACTAGTTCCTGGGCAGTGCAAATGGTAAATGTGCTCAGCTGCTAACCAAAAGGTTGGTGGTTTGAATCCACCCAGGGGCGCCTCAGAAGAAAGGCTTGGCAATCTACTTCCAAAAAATCAGCTATTGAAAACCCTGTGGAGCACAGTTCTACTCTGGCACACATTGGGCTGCCATAAGTTGGGATCCACTTGATGGCAACTGGTTTTAAAACTCTGGGTCATAGAATTTATATTTGAACTTTAGAAAGATTTTCTTATTTTTCAAAGTAAGAAATAACTCATTCTGAAATCCCATCAAGAATCAAACTGTGTTAAATGTTAACATTAAAAATCAATAGTTGCTGACTCAATCAGAAATGACAATTGAGAAAATTAACTAAATTATTTTCTATATGGAAACACTTAACATTAAGTAATAATAATAATACCAATATTCATACTTCTGTTAGAATGTGAAAAATAAGAAAGAATTAAGTTAAAGAAAAACCAATATTTTACATGTACTTGCAAAATAAAGACTCATAGATAGTAAACAAATCATGATTTGGATAATAACCAAATTACTTGGGATGATCTGATGGGCACCTCTGGGTTGTGTTACATTCTGTGGCCACGACAGAGCCTTTCTGGTAGCTAGTGCCTTGCATTAAATCTTAACCACCAAAATAATTATTACCAAATTCAGGAAGTTTACAGAGGGACTATACGATAGTGTTCAAATATATTTTCAGCTATGATAAATTTTTGAGTGTTGAACAGGTCAATACATCTATATCCCGTTCATGGCACACCAGTTAGAAAGTTCTTTCCTAACCAACAGAAATAGAGATTTCAAGACAAACCATGTTCTATGGTCAGATAATTTTTGAAACTCCTGTGCTGGTGGCGCTATGGTTAGGCATTGGGCTGCTAAACAAAAGGTCGGCAGTTTGAATCCACCAGCCACTCTTTGAAAATCCTATGGAGCAGTTCTACTCTGTCCTATAGGGTTGCTATGCGTCAGAATCGACTTAACGGCCACGGGTTTTTGTTTTTTCTTTTTTCTTTTTTCTGTGCTAAAGCTAAACTGCAGCTTTGATACTGCAGGAATTCTCAGAATCTTTAAGATGCA
This sequence comes from Dugong dugon, assembly GCA_030035585.1. Classification (NCBI taxonomy): domain Eukaryota; kingdom Metazoa; phylum Chordata; class Mammalia; order Sirenia; family Dugongidae; genus Dugong; species Dugong dugon. The sequence goes on along the minus strand of CM057481.1, from coordinate 18,843,392 downwards.
ATGTTCATTGTGAATTTTTTTTGGGCCCCCAAATGAAAATGGGCAAAGCACAGAAACAAGTAGTTCTCGTAAACTAAACACAAATGTTCAATAAATATATAAAAATGGCCAGTCTCACTCATAACTAAATAAACGCATAATAAAACAAGGTAGAATTTGTCACACAAAATTGGCAAACTTGATAAAGCTTTAAAATGTCCAGCGAACTTGAGTGGGAACAGGTGCTCTCATATATGGTGGGAGACTGGGTAGATCCACAGAGACTGGAAGGAGTTATCAGTTAGACATCGTGCCTGGCTGCCTGTAACAGAAAGCCAGTAACTTCACCAATAGGAATTTATTATCCTTCTAAAAAATAAATCTGGAGATAGGCATTCCAGGCTGGTGCAGCTGCTCCACAACATCACCAGAGCCTCAGGCCCCTTCTGTCTTTCTATTCCGCCATCTTTAGCATGTGACTGTTTGTCTCACACTTGCCGCATTATGACCTCATGGTTACATTATGGCTGCTTTACCTCCACCTCAAGTTCACATTCCAGGCAAGAAGAAGGGGCAGCAAGGAGAAAGAGGTGGTGACTCTATTAGGAAATTGATGCTTTCTCAGAAACCCCCAGCAGACTTTTTTTTTTTTTAATATATAGTATGCTGTTTTTTTTAATCTTTTTTTTAATTGTGGTGAAAATATACACACCAAAATATTCATCAGTATAACTTCTACATTTGCAATTCAATGACATTAATTATATTCTTCGTGTTGTGCAACCACTATTGACATCCTTTTCCAAAACCTTCCACCACCATTAACATAAATAAACTCAATGCCTCTGAAGCAAAAATTTTCCCTTTCCACCCTGTAACCATTATCTTTGTTTTCAATGTATTTGCTTATTTCACATAAGTGAGATCATGTAGTATTTGTCTTTTTGCAACTGATTTATTTCCCTCAGCATAATGTTTTCAAGGTTCATCCATGTTGTGGCATGCATCCAAACTTCATTTCTCTTTACGGCTGAGTAGTATTCCGTTGTGTGTATATACCACATTTTGTTTATACGTTCATCTGTTGATGGACGTTTTGGTTGTTTCCGCCCCCTAGCAGACTTTTACTTACATCTCATTGTCTAGAACTGGCCACCCCCAGATGCCAGGAAGATTGGGAAAGGTAGGTTTTTAGCTTGGCACTTTGCCTCTTTGAGCAAAATCAGATCATTGGTTTCCCTGACCTGGCCTCGCTGGCTGTCTGATCTCATCTCTCTCATCTCTTATGATTCTGCCCCTTGGCTTCTGCTCTTCAGCCTCATTGACTCTAGCAGATGATGTTAATGCTCCACCCAGATCCCTTCAGGCTCTCCTTGACCCCCATGTTTTGTGAGTTCCCCAGCTTTGTTTTACTTTTGCTTCCAACACCCAGTACCTGTGGTTCTCTTTCCAGGAGACTGCTCTCAGGCTATTGGAGACCACTTTGCCCACATGAACAGACCCAGAAGTGCCTGAGAATTTACATCTCCCTGGGGTTGCCCTTAACCAGTGATCAATGGGAGGAAGACTATGACAAATGCTGAGCTGTAACTTCTACTCCAGAGCTCCCCTGCAGGATTGGGCTGAGACCACTCTCTGAGGGGTCTTGCCTGAAATCACAGCCTTGCTTGGCTTCTTTACTTTCCCTGCCCTGCTTGCCTTCCCTCTTTACCAGTTACCACCACTCCCACCGCCAAGGGAGCACTTCCTTAATAAATCACTTGCACGTGAATCCTCATCTCAGATTCATCTCCTGGATTCCGTGACCTAAGACACTGGACTTCTTGCTGCTCCTAGAATATACCAAGCATGCTCCGGAACTGACTCGACGGCAACGGCTTTTATACCTGTAAATATGATCCTATTTGGCGATAGGGTTTTCTTTGTTATGTTAATTAGGTCATACCTTGTGGGGATACGTGCCATTTAAACATGGCTGCACTATGGCTAACTTCAGCCTCTCAAACGCCCATGCGCAGAACACGGTGAAACGTGTCAGCGATGACGACTTGCTTTTCCAAAACCCACTGATCCTTTACTAATTGACTTGTTTACTTGAAATCCATTCTTCTTTGCCCGAAACTTCTTGTTATTCACCTAAAATCCATTGTTCTGTGATTTGCTTCACTGCTTGTTGTATTGACTATAAATAAACTTCTGGGACTGAAGTGGGGGTCGATTCCTCAGAGTGACCCTCCTTGGCCCTACTTCTCTGTAAGAGTTGTGGCATTGGTTACTGTCTTCGCTGCTCCAACAATCTTCGCCGCGCCGACAATACCTGAGTAGGGTGGGTTCTAAATCTAATCGCTTCTGAGTTATAAAAGAGCAGAATGGACACAGAGACACATACATACAGGAAGACAGGTGATACGTGGGGATTGTCTACAAAGGAATGCCAAGGATCCCCAGCAGACTCCAGAACTAGGAGAGAGGCCCACAGAAGGAATCAGCATGGCTGAGACCCTGATTTGAACATGTAGCCTCCACCAGAACTGTGAGAAAATAAATTTCCATTCTTTGTTTTTTCTTTTCTTTTCTTTTTTTTTTTTTTTTAACATTTTCTTTCTTTTTCTTTTTCTTTCTAGGTTAACAGTGCCTCCAGGGGCCGTAGTTTCAGGGATTCCTCCAGTCTCTGTCAGACCATTAAGTCTGGTCTTTTTATGTAAATTTAAGTTCTATTCTGCATTTTTCTCCTGCTCTGGGCAGGACTTTCTGCTGTGTTCCCTGTCAGGGTGGTCATTGGTGGTAGCTGGGCACCATCTAGTTCTTCTGGTCTCGGGCTGGTGGGATTTCTGGTTTATGTGGTTAAATTTCCATTCTTTAAGGCCACCCACTGGTGGTATTTCTGTTGCAGCAGTACTAAGAGACTAAGACACCCAGATATATGCTTGGTTCACATCTTCATGTTCAGATCTTTGTTCAAATGTCACCTCGTCTGTGAGAATTTTCCTAACCACACTGCCTAAAACAAACCCCTCCATCAATTTCTATTTCCTTACCCTGTATAATTTTCTTTATCCTACTTATCACTACTTAACATTATATAATATATTTTATGTATTATCTTTCTCCCCCACTAGAAGGTAAGCTCAAAGACTAGAAACTTATTTTATTCTCTCTGTGTTCCCTGTACTAGGAATAGTGCCTGCCAGAAGGAAGGTCTCAAATGATCTCTAAGGATCTATGCAGTCTTAGGTACTAGACAGTATTTTTCAGCTTTGAAAGGGGGCGCTAAACAGAACATTGGAGCTTTTTATTTTTTTGGAGGGAGAATCCAGCTTTTTAGATTTCGTAAGCATTTATTGAGACACCAAAGCTGAGTCAGGAGCCCCCCAGTTTTCATGGTCTCAAGGAGGACCCTGACCTCACAAACACGTACGTACATACACTGTGGGGTCTCCGTAGTAGCTGTGCACAGGGCTATACAGACACAGAGGAAGAAACAACTCTTTCTGCCTGAGAGAGCCCAGGAAGACTTCATGGAAGAGGCCACATTTGACATGAAAGAAAGAAAATTTCTCGGAGGGAGAAGTTCGGGTTGCAGGTTGAGTTAGGAGGAGCAATGTATGGAGAGGCATGAAAGTGCATAGCCCTGTATATGTGGATAAAACTGAGGGTGTCTGAGGAGAGCAGCAGGATACTGAGGGGCAGGTGGCAGGAGAGGTCATAGGGGCTGGGCAGTGAAGGACCTTGAATGCTGGACTTTGTCCAGAAAGCAGTGGAGAGCCACTGATGGGATTTAAGCGGGGGTGGGACAAAGGGGAGTATAGTAAGAGCTGAATTTTATCAAGTTGCCTCTGTTGGTGACATGGACCAGGTTGAGAGGGAAAGACCAGGTGCCTGCAGGTCGGTTGGGGAGCTTCCTTCCTGTCACCATGTCCACTTGCATCTCCAGGCACAGAGCTGAGCTGTTGGCACCAGGAGGCACTATGACATAGGACATGGGCCTCCTGCCTCTGTTGACTCCTTTAAGCTTCACTGGGCACCTCAACTCCAACTCTGTCTCTCAGAAACCGTTTGCACTTCCAGCCAGGCACACAAAGCCTTGTGAAATCTTTTGTACAGTATTGCATCTTATTTAACTTTCTCTTTCCGTGTAATAATAGCTGAGACTGTGGTGCTGCTGGGGATACAGAGAACAGACAGGTGAGATCCTTGCCGTCTCTGAGCACTTCACCTAAACCAGCGGTTCTCAGAGTGTGGTCCCCGGGACCAGCAGAATCCACATCTCCTGGGAACTGTGAGAAATGCAAATTCTCAGGCCCCAATCCAGACCTACTAAACCAGGTGCTTTGGAGGGAGGGTAGGCCCAGCAATCTTTGTTTTTTTAACAATCTTGGATGATTCTGACGCATACTTAAGGTTGAGAATCACGGGTCTAAGAAAGCACAGTATGATGTAATGAGTTCCTACAAAGGGGTAAGCCTAGCGCTGCAGAAGTGCCGTGTTATGGATAGAATTGTGTCCCCAAAAAATGTGTATCAACTTGGCTAGGCCATGATTCCCAGTATTGTGTGGTTGTCCACCATTTTATGATCTGATATGATTATCCTATGCGTGTAAATCCTAACCTCTGTGATGTTAATGAGGCAGGATTAGAGGCAGTTATGCTAATGAGGCAGGACTCAATCTATGAGATTAGGTTGTATCTTGAGTCAATCTCTTTTGAGATATAAGAGAGAGAAGCTAGCAGAGAGGAGAGGGACTTCATGCCACCAAGAATGAAGAACAAGGAGGGGAGTGTGTCCTTTGGACCCAGGGTCCCCGCACTGAGAAGCTCCTAGATTGATGACAAGGACCTTCCCCTAGAGCTGACAGAGAGAGAAAGCCTTCCCCTGGAGCTGGCACCCCGAATTTGGACTTCTAGCCCCCTAGACTGTGAGAGAATAAATATCTGTTTGTTAAAGCCATCCACTTGTAGTATTTCTGTTATAGCAGCACTAGATAGCTAAGACAGGCCCCAACTCAGACTAGGGGACCAGGGAAGTCTTCCTGAAGGAGGTGTCATAGTAGAAGTCAGTCAGGCAGAGGGGGTAGAAAAAAACATTCCAAGCAGAGAGAACAGTGCCAAGGCCCAGAAGAGAGAGTTCAGTCTCTTATTCAGCTCCAGCTCTCAGGTCCTAGTGCAGAGGGACTAAACCTTTGTCCCACCAAGAAACTCTTAGTATTTCTCCCTAGTGGGTCTCATGTTTTGAAAGATGATGTCTTCCTAATAAGCTGCACTGAATAATTAGTAATTCATTCATTTCCTACTATTTATTAATCAGTATTCATAGCTCCAGTTAGAGTTTCTGATTAGCATGAGATGTCCAGACTTCTACTCTGAATTAATAATGATAGTAACTACCGTTTGTGGAGGGCTGACTCTGGGCCAGGGTTGGTGCCTCTACACATAAACCTCTGAGTGAGGTACTCTTAGCACCCCTATTTTACTGAGGAGGAAACTGACGCTCAAGAGATGCCAAGTCACTTGTCCAGAAGCATATGACTGGGTTTGGTGGGGGTGAGATTCTAACCCCGGCCAGTCCGCCTCCAGAGCCAATGCTCTTGATCAGATGCATTCCTGTTCTTGGGAGTGAGGGAGGCCCAGCCCCAGAGAAAGATATTAGCACATGTAGTCTTATCTGGAGCAAATGCATAACTCCCGTTATGCACCCAGAAGTATTAAAATACATCATGGTACTCGTTTCTATCCTGAGAGATCCCTGGGGTTCTGAGGCTCCACGGCAGAACCACTGAGTTAGTCCAACATTCTCTCTCTCCTCTTCCAACACCTCCACCCACACCCGCACCCACTATCTAGACAAGAATGTGGAAGCCCAAGGAGGGCCAGTGAAGTGGAGGCAGCCTTCCTTCCGGGAAACCCTCAAAGCATCTTCTGATACCATGAAACTACAAAAAAGCTCACTGGTCCTTGGGTCATTGTCCTCAGCTCCTCCCTCCCTCCCTCCCGTGCTTCCTTCCTTCTACAACCTTCCACTGAGCCCCTGCTCTGTGCCAGGCCCCAGGCAATGGGGATACAGGGACAAATAAGAACTTCATGCCATTCTTTCAATTCTTGTGGACCAAAGCACGTTGCTGATACTTTTTTTTTTTTTAAATTAACCTATCTTCATTGGTTAAGTGCAGTTTTTCCTGGAGTCCACCGCAGATGTTAGTAGCAGCTACACTGACTATATCCTCACCCACTGGCTTTGGAGGATAGAATACACCTACCAAACTCCATCCCACCCACCTCTCTACCCTCTGTTCCAAAGGTGAGCAAGCTCCCTGCCCCTTTTCCCTGCTTGTGATGTTTAAGGGCTGCTGGCCTCCTCCCTCTCTCAGAAGAAGCCATCTGGTAGATTGCCTTGCAGTAGCTGACCTTTCTCCCTTCTGCCCTCCTGCCACAGACGGTTTGTTACTAATCTCTTTTCTAACTTCCTTATGCCAGTTTTATAGCCAAAATTCACCATCTGCCTGGTGGATGAATTCTTTTAATCTATGTTTGTGTTTGGTAGTTTGTGAACCCTAGGTGGTTCATGTACATAGTATGCTTGGCTGCTAACCAAAAGGTCGGAGGTTCCAGTCCATCCAGGGGCAGCTGGAAGAAAGACCTGGTGATCTACTTCCGAAAAACCAGCCATTGAAAACCCTGTGGATCACAGTTGTACTCTGACACATGTGGGTTCACCATGAGTCAGAATTGACTCCACTGCAACTGGCTTTTTATGTTTGTGTTAATGAATTAGTTCAAGTAACCTTTTATGTGCTGGGCTCTATGCTGGCTCCTAAGGATACCGACAACAGTTGGATATGTGTCTGTCGTGGGGGAGCTCACAGTCGGGGGTGGGAAGGAGAACCTGTAATTACCACACTCTGTGAAAGGGTATTATGAATTTATTTTCCTCAAAAGGATATATTAAAGTCCTAAACATCCCCCCCATAAATGTAACTTGTTTGCAAAATAAGGTCTTTGAAGATGTTATCAGTTAACAGGAGGGTGGGTGGTAATTCAACATAAGTTATGTCCTCATAAAAGAGAAGAACAGAACAGAGGGAAGATGACCATGTGGAGATGGAAGCAGAGACTGGAGTGATACGTCCACAACACCAAGAGGCATGGAACAAATTCTCCTCAGAGCCCTCAGAAAGAATCAATATGGCCGATACCCTGATTTTTTCGAACACCTAGCTTTCAGAACTGTGAGACATTAAATTTCTGTTCTTATAAGCCACATACTTTATGATACTTTATTACTGCAGCCCTTAGAAACTAGACAAAGGGTTATTGAACAAGGTAGCTTAATTGTTCACCCCAACTGCACCAACAAGTAGTTGGCAAACCACCAGAGGCCTCTCTGGTTCTCTCAGAAAAGGGACTAGTCCTTGCAAACTCTAGCTTCAAAAGGAAGCCAAGAGCCTTGATGGGAAGTCTTCAACAGCCAGGGGAGGGAAATATGGTACAGTAGAAACCACTGTTTGTTAGCAGTCTGGGAATCATTTGTCCTTAAGGGCAGACTTTTAATAACCAATCACAAACACTGATATATAAACCAAGATGTCAGTTAAAATATTTTTAATAAAAATTGTTTTTAAATAGTTGTAAAAGTAACATGTGTCTTAGTTATCTAGTGCTGCTCTAACAGAAATACCACAAGTGGATGGCTTTAACAAACAGAAATTTATTCTCTGACAGTCTAGGAGGCAAGAAGTCCAAATTCAGGGTGCCAGCTCCAGGGGAAGGCTTTCTCTCTCTGTCGGCTCTGGGGGATGGTCCTTGTCTTCAACCTTCCCCTGGTCTAGTTGCTTCTCGGCACAGGGACCCCGGGTCCAAAGGACACGCTCCCCTCCTGGTTCTTCGTTCTTGGTGGCATGAGGTCCTCCTGTCTCTCTGCTCGCTTCTCTCTTTTGTATCTCAAAAGAGATTGACTTAAAACACAACCTGATCTTGCAGATTGAATTCTGCCTCATTAACATAACTGCATCTCATCCTGACTCATTAACATCATAGAGGTAGGATTTACAACACATAGGCAAATCACATCAGATGACAAAATGGTAGACAATCACACAATACCAGGAATCATGGCCTAGCCACGTTGACAGATATTTTAGGGGGACATAATTCAATCCATGACTCTACTCATTCTCTCTGTGCCCCAGTTTACTCACATCTAAAACAAAACAAAACAAACCAGTTGCCCTTGAGTCAATTCTGACTCATGGTGACCCCATGTGCTGCAGAGTAGAGCTACACTCCATGAGGTTGCCAAGGCTGTGATTTTTGGAAGCAGATTGCCAGGTCTTTCTTCTGAGGTGCTTCTGGGTGGGCTTGAGGGTACTAGGATCCATGTCATAGGGTTAAATGAGTTAATACTGAGAACACTTAACGGCAGCTATTAGGTGTCAAGTGCCTTTCTATCAGCTACTAGTGGGGCAGACAGGCAGAAAAAGCAAGGGGCCCTGAGAGTAGATAATAGATGTACATCAACTAGCTGGAGGCTTCAAAGACCGCTTCTTGGAAGTAAAAGTGGAAGGAACAGCATGCGCAAAGGTCCTGAGGCTGAAGTATTCAAGAAATCACAAGCGAGTACCATTAGAGTCTGAAAACCCAAGGACTAAGAAGAATGATGAGACTAGAGAAGCAGCAATAGATGGTGCAGAGCCTTAGAGGACAGGATTAGGAGTCTGGTCTTCATCCAGGCGGCAATGGGGAAACTTTGAGAGCTTCAAGCAGGGGTGTGATGAGATGTGAGTTTAAAAGACCCATGTGGCTAGTACCTGGAGAATGAGGACTCGAATGCAAGCGGGCAAGCAGTTGGAAGTCTACGGAGTAGTCCAGATGGAAGATGATGGTGAAGATGGTGACGTGGATGAGGGTGGCTGCCTCACTCATCACTTAATTGATGGCAATGAGAGGTGTGGAAGAAATGGAGTTGAGTGAGTACTGCAGATGGCAGCAACTGGTGTTGCCATCGACTGCAATGAGGTCAGCTGATGGTGTTTTTTGTTTGATTTGCTAAGTGGTGGAGGAGACCATTGGAGCAGCTGAGTTCATCTTGCACACCTGAGCAGAAAAGGTTTGAAGCCAGCGCTAATGAAAGGGACAGGAGTCTGGGCAAGCAGGTGGCTGGGCTCTCTGAGTTGGGAAAAGTCTAGGCACCTAAAATCTGATTTCAGGGAAGTATAGTGATAATAAATCAGTGGTTCTCAAACTTTGCTGCACATTGGGGTTTTTTAAAAGCACAGATGCTTGGCTCCCATCCCCAGACATTCTAGTTTAATTTGCATGAGGTGTGACCTGGGTTTTGGGAGCTTCTAAAGCTCCTCGGGTGATTCTAATGGGCCCCAAAGTTTGGAAACCACTGTAGTAAATACTCACATGTTAGCTCTGGGCCAAGTATTGTGGAAAATAGATGATGTACCTTAACTTTCATCTTCATGACTCTTGATAGTCTGTTTACTCATCTGTACCATGGAGATGCATTGGGTAAATCTGCTGCAGTAGACCTCTTTAAAGTGTTAAAAAGCAAAGATGTCACTTTGAGGACTAAGGTATGTCTGACCCAAGCCATGTTATTTTCAATCACCTCATATGCATGTGAAGGCTGGACAATAAATAAGGAAGACCGAAGAAGAATTGATGCCTTTGAACTGGGGGTGTTGGCAAAGAATATTGAATATACCATGGACTGCCAGAAGAACGAACAAATCTGTGTTGGAAGAAGTACAGCCAGAATGCTCCTTAGAAGCGAGGATGGCAAGACTTCATCTCACCTACTTTGGACATGTTATCAGGAAAGACCAGTCCCTGGAGAAGGATATCATTCTTGGTAAAGTACAGGGTCAGTGAAAAAGAGGAAGATCCTCAACAGGATGGATTGATATAATGGCTGCAACAATGGGCTCAAGCATAACAATGATTGTGAGGATGGTGCAGGACCGGGCAGTGTTTCATTCTGTTGTATATAGGGTTGCTATGAGTCAGAACCGACTCAATGGCACCTGACAGCAACAACAACAATGGCTAATGAAAGGAGCCCTGGTTAATGTGCTCAGCTGCTAACCAAAATGTCATGGTTCGAACCCACTAGCCCCTCTTTGGGAGAAAGATGTCAAAGTCGGCTTCCATAAAGATTATAACCCTGGAAACCCTGTAGGGCAGTTCTACTCTTATCTTTTAGGGTCGTTGTGAGTCGGAATCAACTCACAGTACTCATAGTGGATTTGTTTTTTTTTTTTTTCAGTTAATGACTAGTGATGCTGAACATTTTTTCATGTGTTTATTTGCTATCTGTATATCCTCTTCACTGAAATATCTGTTCATGTCTTTTGCCTGTTTTCTAACTGAATTTTTCTTACTTTTAATTTTTGAGATTTCTTTACATACATTAGATATGAGTGGTTTGCAAATATGTGACTTGCAAATATTTTCTCTCATCCTGTAGCTGGTCTTTTCATCTTCTTTTAACAAGGTCTTTCTTAGAGTAAAAATTTTTAATTTTGAAGAGGTCTAATGAGTTTTTTCTTTTGTGGATAGTGTTTCTGGTATCATATCCAAGAACTATTCACCTACTAGGCGAAGTTGTTGTCCTATAAAACATTTATAGTTTTATGCTTTACGTTTAAATCTGTGGTCCATTTTGAGTTTATTTTTGTATACAGTGTGAGGTTTAGGTCAAAGTGGCTTTTTTTTTGGCCTATGGATATCCAGTAGTTACAGTACCATTTGTTGAAAAAACTAACTATTCTTTCTTCATTGAGTTACATTTATACCTTTGTAAAAAAAAAAAAAAAATCAGCTGGCATATTTGTGTGTGTCTATTTCTGAGTTCCCTATTCTTTCCCTTGATCTATGTGTCTGTCCCTCAGCCAGTAGCACACTGTCTTGGTTACTGTAGTGATATGTCTTAACATTGGGTAGAGTGATTTCTCCCATTTTATTCTTTCTTTTCAAAATTATTTTAGCTATTCTAGTTTCTTCACCTTTTCATGTAAATTTTAGAATAAGCTTGTATATGTGTACAAAAATCCTTGCTGGTATTTTAATAGAAATTGTGTTTAATTTATATATCAGTTCAGGGAGAATTGACATCTTTACTATGTTGAGCCTTCCAGTCAATGAATATGGCATGTATCTACTATTTTCTCCGTATTTCTAGAATGCCTGAGACATGTAGTCTCTAGTTCTTTCCCTTACACTTACACTGGTGTACCATCCCTGTTCACCACAGTGGAATGTTTTAACCATTGCATTTCTACCTTGTGCTAAGGGCAGAGAGTGTTCCATCTACCAGCAGTAAGGATTCTTTACTGCCAGCTGGACAGCAAGTGATTCAGCTCCAAACTCCAATCTTAGCATCCAATTCTCCGGATCACTAACTGTGCCAGCTGCTGCATGTCAGGCTCCCTGATATGGAGTTTAGTTTGGAATAAGTTTATTAGGAAGTACTCTCAGTATTAACACCTTTGAAGGGTTGGAAGAAAGCAGTATGGGTCAGAGAGAGAAGCTGGGCTGTGGTGCAGTCGTGACAAATGCCTCAGCTAACTCCTTGGGGAACATGAAACTAGGATGGCCAAGTTGGGATAAGGGGTAGGAATTTATACCCCTGCATCAACCAACCAGTCACTACACAGAAGCTGTACTTAGGAAGGGGAGCATGATCTTGGGCAAGGCAGCTCTGTTAAGCCAAGGGTATTTCCTGAAGAAGGAGCCCTGGTGGCGCAAACAGTTAAGTGCTCAGGTGCTAACTGAAAATGTCAGCTGTTTGAGTCCACCCAGTGGTTCCACTGGAGAAAGACCTGGTGATGTGCTTCCATAAAGATTACAGCCTAGAAAACCCTATTGGGCAGTTCTACTCTGTCACATGGAATCACTATGAGTCGGAATTGACTCAACAACACCTAACAATAGCAACATTTCCTAAGAGGGCTGTCAGCTGAGGACCTCTATGTTGGGCAGCATAGTGTCCACTCCACTTTATGGTGAATTTTCCATTATTAAGGTATAATCTACATGCAGAAAAATCCACCCTATTTACTGTACAGTTCTGTGAGTTTTGACAGCACATACAGTTTGTAACTACCACCATAATCAAGATACAGAGCAGTTCCATTATATATCAGTTCCCCAGTGCCCAAAAAAATTCCCCAGCGTCCCTCTGTGGTGACTTTTGGTAAACAGAAGTTCTTACTTTAATGTAAAGTCCAATTTATCAATCTCTTCTTTAATGGACTGTACTTTTCCTATTTCAGATACATTTGCCTATGACATTTAAGGTATTATCCTGTACTTTTTGCTTGAATATTTATTGTTTTGACCTTTCATATTGAAATCTGTGATTCATTGCAAATTAACATTTCTGTATGAATATTCAGCTGACACAGCACCACATGTTAAAAAGGACACTCTTTCTCAATCCAATTTCACTGGCATCTGTTGAAAATCAGGTATTAGTATATGTTGGTCTGTTTCTGGATTCTCTGTTATGTTCCATTGATCTATGAACGTAATAAATTTGTTCACTTCTCTTCCCAGACAGGAGAAGATGATCTTAACCAGATAATGGACCAAAATGACAGAATGCACATTTTTAGTGTTTTAAGATTCCATCTACTTCTGGATCCCCTTTGTGTTACTTCTGGTGTGCACCTTGAGATGTCCCAACCAAAAGTATAGTGGGTTTACCAGGGAGTCCCTCTACTTTGTTGGGTCTTGAAATTCAAGGTTTTCCTCTTCAGCACTGAAAAATTGTGCAACATTTCATCACATCTTTTAGAGGCTTTCTACCCAACTTCTTATTCCCCTAGTTAGTGAAGTCCAAGAATTTGGTAAATCCCTCAAGAGGAAGAGGAAACAAATCAAATGTTAAGGTCATGTCCTTCACTGGAATATTGGTCCTCCAAATCCCGGCTCTCTTACTATCTACAAACTTTAATTTTACCACTTCACTTTGCTCACTTTTGTCTCTTAGCAACAATTCTGCCCAGACCTCTTGCCTGGATTTTCAGACTCCCATTCCATTCTATTAGTGGCCAGATGCCCTTAGAAAAAATTAAGATGAAGAATTTTGGCTCACCACTCTGGTTCACTTCCTTTCAGCATCCTGCCCACTCAAACCCTAGTTGCCTAGGCAGCACTCTGATGATGTCATACAGATTGATTTTTTTTTTTTCCTCTCATTTCCTTTATATCTGTTCTTCAGGGTTGCATGAGTCTTCCACAAACCACCCCATCATCGTTAGAAAAGGAGGTCTGGACTCCTGGCTTTAAATGCTCTCTGTATACTAACAGCACCCATGCTTGTATATCCTTCTCTGATTTTGTGCTTAAAAACTATGTAACCTGTTGTCTCCTTACCATCTACACTCTGATGCTTAAAACGCATCTCAAGCTTCACGTGTTTAAAGTAGAGTTCTTTCTGGTCCCACAAATGTACATTTCCCCTGTTCCCACTTTAAGTAAGTATCACTTAACATTCATTCACTTGCTCAGGACAAAAATCTAGACGTTTTTCTCGAGTTCTCTTTGCTTGTGATACTACTGCCCCATCTTCACTTGTCGTCCTCCGTCACTTTCTTCATATCTCAGCTCAAACGTTATCTCCACGTTTTTCCAAAAATAGCACCCTGCATCAAACTTGGCCCCTTGTAGTGTTTTATTTGTCCTCATTACTCCTATCTGTACCTGTATTTAAATTGTAACTAAATTATTAAACAAATTTATTTATTTGTTTATTGTCTGTTTCCCTCTAAGGAATATAATTTCTCTGATGAAAGGAATCTGTTTCTCTCATTCACTTCTGAATCAACGTGGACCAGACTTACTTCTGGCACAAAAAATTGAATTATAAGCTGATAAATGAAGGAATGAATTCTAAGCTGATGAGAATTACAGCAAATACTCTAAATGCCAAGGTTACTAACAACCACTGCTAACACAGGAGAGCTTCTGCCTGACAAAGATAGGAAAAATGACTTCTCTTGAGGTTACGTGAATTTTAGACACTTTCTAAACATGCTCATTTGTCCCAGGAGCAATTTTCTAAAGGGAAAGATAAACATGAGTCTCACTCAACATAATGAAGATGAAGGAAGAATCAGAAATCCCGATACATGAGTTGGAAGAGGTTTAGTTGTGTTTTATCGTCTCCCACTCTTTCGTGAGGAAAAATATTAGAATTCTAAATATTAGAATTTTTGCTCAGTAGAATGATATAATATCCTATATATATATATATATACATATATATATGAGATAGATACATATATATCCCAACCCACCTCCTACCTTTTCCTGAACAGATAATTTTTCAGGTAAATATTTGGTAAGTCCATGGAATTAAGGATGAAGCCTCCATGGGACTTTCTCAAGTCACATCAATAGTCAGTGAAAACTTTATAAAGGGAATAGGCTTTTGCTCTTCTGGGAGAAGATATGCAAATTAGGAAAGGGCTTAATTATAGAAAATTGATAAAAATCGGAATGTTCATGGGTAGTCGTTTCTAGGGCGAGAAAGGGAAAACTCCAGACCTTTGGTAGGTTGCAAAAATGGGCACAATTTATCCATGACTACTCGTAAGTATGCTCCTTTATAAGGAGGCTTTGTAGCTCCTCCCATCGAGATGAGATCTATTTCTCTACACCTTGAATCAGGTCTAGCCCTGTGACTTTCTTTGGCAAACAGAAAGGATTAAATATGACATTGTGCCATCTCAGAGCCTATGCCTCAAGAGGACATGCCCTCTCCCCTCCCCTTCCCCCCCAGCTGGGAACCATACCCATGCCAAATCCTGGGCTAGCCTGTTGGATGATAGAGACACATAGCCTCTTTACTGCCATCACATGGGTGGATGGACTGTCACCCATCCTTCAGAAATATGAGTGCTGCCATTCAGGACCAGCAGCATCCAAGTGACCTGCCACCTAGCTGCAAATGCATGAGCGAGCGCAGCTGAGATGAAGCAGAGCCATAAACTGATTAGCAGAACAGCCCAGCTGAGCCAAGCCCAAATTGCCAACCCACAAAAACTTGAGCTGAATAAATGGTTATTTAAAGCTGCAACATTTGGGAGTGGTTTGTATGCAGCATTATATAACTGATAAAATAATGTTAGACACTGGTATGCCTCTGGAATAAATTTCATATTTAAATTTACCTTCTAAGTGTTCACCATGATTTCAAAAAAAATTTTTTTTCAAAAATTCATTCTGTTTTCAAAATCAAAACAAAAACTTGCTGTGAGCTTGCAGGTCCAAAATTTAAGAAAAGAGAGAGAAAATATCCTCTGCTGACTAGATCATGAAAATAAACAAAAACTTGCAAAATAGGAAAATTACGTCCTATCTCAAGCTTAATCATTCCAGTCTGATACAATGTCTGATGTTTCTCTTGCTCTCCTCTGCACATTTCCATGAGGAGAGATGTGAGGACCACGTGGACCTTACTGAATCTCTGACAGTCATATCCCAAGAGCCATTATTTCAGTTTAGGGTTGATATTTCCTGTGTCCATGAGGGTTATTCCAGCTTCTGAAAATATAAGCACCGCACTTCAGTGAGTTAAGATAAGAGGAGTTTATCTCCCACTGGCATAGCAGTCTGATATGGTTTCACCATCCTATATGGACTCAGAGTCCGCTACACGCAGGTGGGATGGAAAGAAAACACAACCAGCCACTCCTTAACCGCTCAGGTCCAGCAATCACACACGACTTGTGTGTTAGTTATCTAGTGTTGCTATAACAGAAATACCACAAGCAGATGGTTTTAACAAACAGAAATTTGTTTTCTCACAGTTTAAGATGCTGGAAGTCTGAATTCAGGGCACCGGCTCTAGGGGAAGGCTTGCTCTCTCTCTGTCGGCTCTGGGGGAAAGTTCTTGTCTCTTCAGCCTCTGTTTCCTGGTTCCTTGGAGATCTCCATGTGGCTTGGCATCTGTCTTCCCCCATCTCTGCTTTGCTTGCTCGTTTGTTTAATCTCTTTTATATCTCAAAAGAGATTGACTCAAAACACACCCTATACTAATCCTGCCTCATTTAACGTAACAAAGACAGCCCCATTCCCAAACGGATTATAACCATAGGCATAGAGGTTAGGATTTACAACACATATTTTTGGGGTACATAATTCAATCCACAACAGCTTGGTTTCACAGCCTATGGGCGATCACTACTCATATGGCCCCGCTTAGACGCAAGGAGGATTGAAAAATGTGATGCCGGCCTAGGTAGCTGCATGTTGTGATGCCTCTATTCTCCATACAGCAGCTGTTGAAATTTAATTTCATTTTTTTTCTGGTGGAAAATTCTATCTATTGCAAATTTGTATTTAAATTGTCCTTCAGAATTATCTGATTCCCCAATGTATTTTTTCATAACATCAGTGGTTTTTAAACTGTAATTCTACTTATAACTGATGTACTACCTCTCCTATAGAAAAATAATTCAGGAAAATTCACAATTTCTCCCCATAAGTAGGTGTTTCAGCCCATCTCAATTTGGTCTGCTTCATCCTCCTAGTGAAAGTAAATCAACAACCTTTACACCACGTGAATGTAGGCTGCCCATGGCTAACATATACGATCGCATAATCTTAAGGAACCCTGTTAAATGCCTTCCATGGACAAAATGTCTTTGCCTGAAATGAATAAAGATTTGGAGGAAATATGATTCTCTGAATTTGCTCCATCCTTTGAGCAAATTTATAAGCAATATGAAAAATTTCTCAGGTCCACAATTATGAAGAACAGAGTGGTTCCATTGATTATACTTTTAGGTATGCAATTTCTGATTTATTCATTAGATTGTATCCCGACGTGTAGCAGACACTGCTAATGTCCTGTCTACATTCCCTAAAAGTCCAGCCGAGTTCACTGACAGCTGTAAGGTAAGAAGGCTTCCCAGTGTGCTGTTGTATTTGCACATCCCAGGGCTGAATGTTTCTTTGCTGCCTGAAGTTTTCTTTGGCACCACATGCGCTTGCCTGGCCACAGACAGGTACCAGGGTAAGGGAGTAAAAGTTTCTGGGGGCTCCCTCAAACAATGGAGCATGGAAATTGGTGGATAGATGCCACAGCCTCACATCGTCAACTAGGAAGATTCTTAGCTTGTTCCACACAGTTTCTCTGAGATTCTGCCAGTGGGGATGAGCAGTAACCTGCTTGTTAATGCCACCTTGGATGACTTTTCTATCTACCTTGTCTCATTTTCCCACATCTTCACTTTTGTTTCTTGGGATCTTCTTTGGGAAACCAAATTTAAGACCACTGGTATGGTAAGATGCCAACTGTAAATCAGATGACAATGAGGATTGCTTTGCTGGATATGACTTTGCTGGAAAGTCAAGATAAGGTGTAGCTGGGGGAAATGTGGAACGGAATTTCAAATACTCAATGGAATTAAGACTTTCTGGAGCCATTGAGGCTGGATGAACCCCCTAAAACTATTGCCCTGAGATAACCTTTAAACCTGAAACCTCAAACCAAAACTATCCCCTGAGGTCTTCTTTGAACCAAACAATAGTTTACCTTCATTACTGAAGTATGTCTGCATTGGGCATCATGGTCTTTTAAAGAATTATGCATATGGGATCAAATTGACAACAGCAACTGGAAAGGTTAGATGAAAAGCTTAATGGGCAGTGAGTTTATGTTAATGGTAGTGGAGTAATTTGGAAAAGGATAGTGAGAATGGTTACACAACTTGAACGTCACCTATGTTATTGAATGGTACATGTGAAATCGTTGAAACCGTATAACTCTTGCTGTTTATATTCTCACCAATAATAATAAAAATAATTTTTTTTAAATCTCAAAAAAAAAAAAATGATGAATGTAGACAGAAGTGGAAGCACTGGTTTATGTAGCACTTTTAGCATTTGAAATATATGGGGGCAAGAGTGATAAGAAGGTCCTGGAGTTGGGTGTTTGGCCAACCATACCCTACAGGCACGCTATGAAAGGCAGAATCCCTCTATAGCTCCATTTAAATAGATCCTCATTTCCTGTATCAAAAAGGTAAACCATGATAACTGTAACAGCAGTGGAGTTAAAAAAAAAAAAAAAAAAAAAAAAGATGCCGAATGCACAGATCTTACAGGTTTTCTCTGCTAAATCAAGACCCTAAATTTAAAAGAGCAAGACCCTAATACCAAAGATGGGGACATACGTTTGGATTTTCTTCAGAACATTGAATCCCCAGAATTCCCTAAAAAACCTTCAGGCCTATAGAAGTAACTGTCTTCCAAAGGCCTCCTGAAGTGATTGCTTCACAAAACGATGTGTGCTCAAGTCAAATTCCACATTTGCTCCTCCTCGTGGCCGCTAGACCAATAACTAGGTTCAAGTTTTAGCAGAGCTTTGTGGAGGAAATATAATCACTGCCACGGGAGGAAATAATCCATTTACCAGATAAGCTGCACAATGTGGCTAATTTGTATTGCAGGAATTGGGGGAACAGGTGCAGAAGTGGATTGTGAGGATTTTTAATCTGCTGTGAATATAAGTCTGTGTACAGAAGTGTTTGTTGACATGACTCAGGATTTAACACCCTGTGAAGACACGGAAGCTGGCTCTAAACCCTGCTGGGAGGGCTCTTTGAAGATTTAGCATGATGGTACCTCAATAAATGATGTGGAGATGCTGGAACTATCTTGGCAAATACTGAGGGAGGGGTCAGGAGTTTCAGCAAAGGGACATGTAAGAATTGAATTATTACGTGATTCCAGAGAATCCACTAGCTGCTTATGTTCCTGCAGAGGGCCAAGAGGACACTGTCCTCACAAACGCAATATGGAACGCACGAGTAAGGCGGGCTTCAGCATCACTGAGAAGCTTAGTGGTAAGCTTCTGTCCTCTAACGGTGCTGGATGAGAGGAAAAGATACTACTAAGAAAGTGGGCTCCATAGTGTCGGTGGGAGTAACAGAATTCCGTATAACAGGGGCCAGGTGGTAACACTTTAGTGTCAGAAGTAAATTGAGTATAATTGCTTTAAAGGGAGACAAGGCTGGCATTGCAACCTGGGAGACTTGATCCACAAGGATATGTGTCAGTGGCAAATAGGCCTTGTTGTTCCTAGGAATGAGATTACATGGTCAACCAGTGATGGTATTCCCAATTTTCTAGAACAAAAAAGGATGAAAAGCAGGAATGCAGAAGACTCGTGTCAGCCACCAAGCAGAAAATCATGATCTCTTACACAATTTTGATATCTGAACCAGTTCTCAGACACGGAACTCATTGTTTGAACAGGAACATGGGTGTCCTTGAGAATCGAACAAACAAAGTCCCTACAAGTATGTGAAACAAATATCCTCCTAATCCTTGCCCTATGGGACTTACACCCATGGAGCCAAGTAACTATACATCAGGGATAGGGTATACCCAGAGCTATTGCTTGTTTATTTTTCTTCTACTCTTTTTCTCTTATTCTAGTGCTGCTACCCTGGCTTTTCTCTCCACCATAGACCCTTTGGTAGATTTTTCTTATACTTTTTAGATATTATCTTTTTATTCTGCATTACTCATTACTTAGTCTTTCATCTAGTGTTAATCAAATACTGATTTCACACACAAAAAAATCTTTCAATAGACACATAAAATTAAATGCCTTCCTTATTTTTATAGAAAAGCAAGATTTCTTAACATTCTATCTCCGCTATTAGTAGTCTGTGTGTCTCTAACTATCCGTTTGCTCACTTCCTCTCTCCTTTCCTCTTCTCTCCTCTCTTTCTCCTCTCTGATCTGCTTGTTTTCAAACATACTATCTGTCATGGATTGAATTATGTCCCCCCCAAAAATGTGTGTATCAATTTGGCTGGGCCATGATTCCCAGTATTGTGTTGTTGTCCTCCATTTTGTGATGTTAAAGAGGATTAGGGTGGGATTGTAACACCCTTACTAAGGTTACATCCCTGATTCAATGTAAATGGAGTTTCCCTGGGGTGTGGCCTGCACCAGCTTTTATCTTACAAGAGATAAAAGAAAAAGGAATCGAGCAAAGACAGGAGACCTCATACCACCACAAAAGCACTGCCAGGAGCACAGTGTGTCGTTTGGACCTGGGGTCCCTGCATGGAGAAGCTCCTAGTCTGGGGGAAGACTGATGAGAAGGACCTTCCTCCAGAGCCAACAGAGAAAGCCTTCTCCTGGAGCTGACAAACTGAATTTGGACTTTTAGTCTACTTTACTGTGAGGAAATAAACTTGTGGTATTTCTGTTATAGCAGCACCAGACAACTAAGACACTATCTATCATATGGCAAAATATGGTGTTTAACTCTGTCTCTGTGACTATGTCCCAAACTTGAACCATTTTCTAATTCAAAATTTCCCTTCATGTTAAATATTTCATTAAATGTGTGCTTTGAGAATGAGATAATTTTATTTCAATGAGTATACACATTTGGGCATTCTGTGTCTTACTACTTCCTGAGAACTGAAGGAGAATGAAACCTTCTACAGAAGGGGTCAGACTTGGGAAAGGGTTCAGATACTCTAAACTTGTCTCTCCCTAAATACTTAATAAATAACAATCCCAGAAGCTGGACTATACGAAGAAGAACGGGGCATCAGGATTGGAGGAAGACTGATTGACAACCTGCATTATGCAGATGACACAACCTTGCTTGCTGAAAGTGAAGAGGACTTGAAGCACTTACTGATGAAGACCAAAGACTACAGCCTTCAGTATGGATTACACCTCAACATAAAGAAAACAAAAATCCTCACAACTGGACCAATAAGCAACATCGTGATAAATGGAGAAAAGACTGAAGTTGTCAAGGATTTCATTCTATTTGGATCCACAGGATCAATGCCCATGGAAGCAGCAGTCAAGAAATCAAACGATGCATCGGGCAAATCTGCTGCAAAAGACCTCTTTAAAGTCTTAAAAAGCAAAGATGTCACTTTAAGGACTAAGGTGCACCTGACCCAAGCCATGGTGTTTTCAATTACCTCATATGCAAGTGAAAGCTGGGAAATGAATAAGGAAGACCAAAGAATTGACACCTTTGAGCTATGATGTTGGCAAAAAATGTTCAATATATCACGAACTGCCAAAAGAATGAACAAATCTGTCTTGGAAGAAGTACAGTCAGAATACTCCTTACAGGCAAAGATGGTGGGACTTCATCTTACATACTTTGGACATGTTATCAGGAGGGACCAGTCACTGGAGAAGGACATCATGCTTGGTAAAGTAGAGGGTCAGCGAAAGAGAGGAAGACCTTCAACGAGATGGACTGACACAGGAGCTGCAACAATGGGCTCAAGTATAACAACGATTGTGAGGATGGTGCAGGACCGGACAGTGTTTCGTTCTGTTGTATGCAGTGTCGCTATGATTTGGAACCGACTCGAAGGCACCTAACAACAATTGTCTCTTATCCAAAGTGCTTGTGGTCAGAGACTGTCCACTTTCTTCTCTTCAGTACCTAATTGAAGACATATTTAAATATAGTAAAACCTGCAAAAGGCAGAATCTGTGTAAGGTGGAACCCTGTCAGAGAAGAACAACTCAAATGTTTTCCATGAAAATGAGCGATAGACAAGTGGTAAGACTGTACCTTGTCAAAGGTGGAAAACTTGCGAGATCCGCAAAAACCAGGCAGTCCCATGGAGCTCCAGCTCTCACAGGTTTCACTGTACATATTTTTTCCGGAGCCAGATTTACTGTTGCCCTTTATCTAATTTGGCTCATCTGCTTTCCTACTTGCCCCACCTTGGACCACAACTTGATCTCTTTTGATGACAAGCACACCTGCAGCCTCTGCGGACCCTGATGATGCTCCTGGGTCTGAGTGTCACTCCTCCTCTGGGGGGCCAGCCGGCCAGCGCACAGTATTCACCCCACCGATCATCACAGAGCAGAGAAGCGGAATGAGGGCAGCCCCTGTGCAAACTTGCTGACTCTTCTCTAGTCTCATTTTGTTTCACAGGAGCCCAGAAGCCCATTGATTCAGGATTGGAAATGATGGGAGCCGGATTTCTGTTTAGCGATGACAGGCTCCTCATGGGACTCTGACTACCTTGAGGCAGCTGGGGTCAGGCAAAAATGAGGAGCAGCAGCAGGGAGCTCTGGACTGAGGTACCAAGCACCGGCCCAGCTTCTAATGCAGTGGAACCTTGTTTCCACTGCTCACTTTCTTATATGTGCACAGACTTCAGGAGCTCCTCCAGGTGTGGAAGGGTGACTGGCAGGGAAGGGTTCAGCCAGGATCTGTTTTCATGACCAGTATCTCTAATCACTCCCTACAGAAAGCCAAACTCCAGTTAAGGCCCTAGAAAAAACAGAGTTTGTGTATTTCTGTTATAGCAACACGAGATAAATAAGACAGCTGCTATAACAGAAATACCACAAGTGAGTGGCTTTGTTGTTAGGTGCCGTCCAGTCGGTTCCGACTCTTAGCAACCCTATGTATAACAGAACGAAACACTGCCCGGTCCTGCACCATCCTCGCAATCATTGCTATCCTTGAGCCCATCGTTGCAGCCACTGTGTCAATCCACCTCATTGAGAGTCTTCCTCTTTTTCACTGACCCTCTACTTTACCAAGCATGATGTTCCTCTCCAAGGAATGGTCCCTCCTGATAACATGTGCAAAGTATGTGAGACGAAGTCTCGCCATCCCTGCCTCTAAGGAGCATTCTGGCTGTACTTCTTGCAAGACAGATTTGTTCATTCTTTTGGCAGTCCACGGTATATTCAATATTCTTTGCCAACACCATAATTCAAAGGCTTTGATTTTCTTCTTCGGTCTTCCTTACTCATTTCCCAGCTTTCGCGTGCATATGAGGCAATTGAAAACACCATGGCTTGGGTCAGGTGCACCTTAGTCCTTAAAGTGACATCTTTGCTTTTTAAGACTCTAAGGAGGTCTTTTGCAGCAGATTTGCCCAATGTAATGCCTCGTTTGATTTCTTGACTGCTGCTTCCATGGGCATTGATTGTGAATCCAAACAAAATGAAATCCTTGACAACTTCAATCTTTTCTCCATTTATCACGATGTTGCTTATTGGTCCAGTTGTGAGGATTTTTGTTTTCTTTATGTTGAGGTGTAATCCATACTGAAGGCTGTAGTCGTTGATCTTCATCAGTAAGTGCTTCAAGTCCTCTTCATTTTCAGCAAGCAAGGGTGTGTCATCTGCATAATGCAGGTTGTTAATCAGTCTTCCTCTAATCCTGATGCCCCGTTCTTCTCATATAGTCCAGTTTCTCAGATTATTTGCTCAGCATACAGATTGAACAAGTATGGTGAAAGGATGCAAACCCGACACACACCTTTCCTGACTTTAAACCATGCAGTAGCCACTCGTTCTGTCCAAACAACTGCCTCTTGGTCTACGTACAGGTTCCTCATGCGTACAATTAAGTGTTCTGGAATTCCCATTCTTCACAATATTATCCATAATTTGTTATGATCCACACAGTTGAATGCCTTTGCATAGTCAATGAAATATAAATAAACATCTTTCTAGTATTCTCTGCTTTCAGCCAAGATCCATCTGACATTAGTAATGATATCCTTCCTTCCACGTCCTCTTCTGAATCTGGCTTGAATTTCTGGCAGTTCCCTGTCATGTACTGCTGCAGTCGCTTTTGAATGACCTTCAGCAAGATTTTACTTGTGTGTGAAATTAATGATATGTTTCGATAATTTCCACATTTGGTTGGATCATTTTTCTTTGGAATAGGCATAAATATGGATCTCTTCCAGTCGATTGGCCAGGTAGCTGTCTTCCAAATTTCTTGGCATAGATGAGTGAGCATTCCACCACTGCATCTGTTTGTTGAAACATCTCAACTGGTATTCTGTCAATTCCTGGAGCCTTGCTTTTCGCTAATGTCTTCAGTGCAGCTTGGACTTCTTCCTTCAGTACCATCGGTTCTTGATCATATGCTACCTCCTGAAATGGTTGAACATTGACCAATTCTTTTTGGTACAGTGACTCTAGGTACTCCTTCCATCTGCTTTTGATGCTTTCTGCATCATTCAGTATTTTGCCCATAGAATCCTTCACTACTGCAACTCGAGGCTTGAACTTTTTCTTCAGTTCTCTCAGCTTGAGAAATGTCGGGCGTGTTCTTCCCTTTTGGTTTTCTAACTCCAGGTCTTTGCACATGTCATTATAATACTTTACTTTGTCTTCTCGAGCCGCCCTCTGAAATCTTCTGTTCAGTTCTTTTACTTCATCATCTCTTCCTTTTGCTTTAACTACTCAACTTTCAAGAGTGAGTTTCAGAGTCTCTTCTGACATCCATTTTGGTCTTTTCTTTCTTTCCTGTCTTTTTAACGACCTCTTGCTTTCTGTATGTATGAGGTCCTTGGTGTCATTTCACAATTCATCTTATCTTCGGCCATCCATGTTCACTGCATCAGATCTATTCTTGAGATGGTCTCTAATTCAGGTGGGATATATTCAAGGTTGTACTTTGGCTCTCGTGGACTTGTTCTAATTTTCTTCAGTTTCAGCTTGAACTTGCATATGAGCAATTGATGTTCTATTCTGCAGTCAGCCCCTGGCCTTGTTCCGACTGATGGTATTGAGCTTTTCCATCATCTCTTTCCACAGATGTAGTCGATTTGATTCCTGTGTGTTCCATCTGGCGAGGTACACATGTATGGTCGTCTTTTATGTTGTTGAAAAAAGGTATTTGCAATGAAGAAGTCATTGGTCTTGCAAAATTCTATCATGCGATCTCCAGTGTTGTTTCTATCACTAAGGCCATATCCTCTAACTACCAATTCTTCTTCTTTGTCTTCGACTTTCACATTCCAATCGCCAGTAATTATCAATGCATCTTGATTGCATGTTTGATCGATTTCAGACTGCAGAAGTCGGTAAAAATCTTCAGTTTCTTTATCTTTGGCCTTAGTGGTTGGTGTGTAAATTTGAACAATAGTCGCATTAACTGGTCTTCCTTGTAGGCGTGTGGATATTATCCTATTACTGACAGCGTTGTGCTTCAGGAGAGATCTTGAAAGGTTCTTTTTGATGATGAATGCAACACCGTTCCTCTCCAATTTTTCGCTCCCGGCGTAGTAGACCATATGATTTTCTGATTCAAAATGGCCAATATCAGTCCGTTTCAACTCACTAATGCCTAGGATATCAGTGTTTATGCATTCCATTTTGTTTCTGATGATTTCCAATTTTCCTAGATTCATACTTCATACATTCCACATTCTTATTATTAATGGATGTTTGCAGCTGTTTTTTCTCATTTTGAGTCATGTCACATCAGCACATGAAAACCCCGAAAGCTTGACTCCATCCATGTCATTAAGGTTGACACTACTTTGAGGACGCAGCTCTTCCCCAGTCATCTTTTGAGTGACTTCCAATCCAAGGGGCTCATGTTCTGGCACTATATCAGACAATGTTTCACTGCTATTCATAGGTTTTCACTGGCTAATTTTTTTCAGAAGTAGATCTTCTTCCTAGTCTGTCTTAGTCTAGAAGTTTAGCTGAAACCTGTCCACCGTGGGTGACCCTGCTGGTATTTGAACAGTGGTGGTGTCATACCACACAAGCCCTTACAATATGATAAGCTGACAGATGCATTGGGTGGCTTTAACAAGGAGAAATTTAGTTTCTGACAGTTCAGGAGGCTAGAAGTACAAATTCAGGGTGCCGTCTCCCGGGGAAGGCTTTCTCTCCGTGTCGGTTCTGGGGGAAAGTTCTTGTCATCAATATCCCCTGGGGTCTAGGAGCTTCTTGGCACAGGGAACCCGAGTCCAAAGGATGTGCTCCAATCCTGGCTCTTCTTGCTTGCTTGTAATGAGGTCCCTCTCCTCTCTGCTGGATTCTCTTCTATACCTCAAAGGAGACTGACTGAAGATACCACCTAATCCTGTAGATTGAGTCCTGCCTCATTAACATAACTGCCTCTAATCCTGTCTCATTAATATCATAGAGGTTAGGATTTACAACACACAGGATAATCATATCAGATCACAAAATGGTGGACAACCACACAATACTGGGAATTATGGCCTAGCCAAGTTGATACACATTGTGGCGGGGTGGGAGGCAGACACAATTCAACCCGTATCAGCAGGACTAGATAACTAAGACACCGGGCATGAGAAGAGGAGGCAGAAACCTCCCTCAGGCTGGAGCAAGTGGCAGCCTAGGCCAGCCCTGGCTGTTACTGTCCCTTGGATTCACAAACTGGGGTCAGTGATGAAAGGCCCTGTGACACAGCGGTACTCCCTGCGTGCTATGTGGTTGGGGCACTGAGGCCCAGAGGGTACTGGGAATTCTGGCCCCAGTCTGTGCCCCCTCCATGGGCTCATACTGCCCTCTGCCTCAGGATAGGCCGGGACAAGGTGTGCACTCTTCTGCTCTGCCTCCTCTCCTCCCCTCTCCTCCCTTCAGCCCAGCCTCGGATTCCCGGAGGAGCCATGTTGGGTGCAGGCTGCCTGCTGGTTGCCCTGCTCACCCCCGACAGGGTCAGGCCCGGCCCTTGGGGCATGAAGGGCCAGCTCTTGCTTTGAAGTCTCTTGAAGCCCTAAGGGGCTCTAGGGCTTCCTTCTCCTGTTGACAGCTTTCACAGATATCTCCTCTGAAAAGGTGCCTAGAAACCCACATCCTCTAGAAGAGAAATCCTAGCCTCAGGAAAGAGACAATATTGTCCCAAGGTAGTCAGTGGCAGGATCCAGCCACAGTCCAGTTCTCAGGCTCTGACTCCATGGGGCTTTCCACCAGGACATCCTTCTTCCAGAGTCCACAGTCTCTGCCTGCCCCCAGTGACACACACACTCACCCACTCACCCACGCATGCACACATGTACACACGGAGCTCTGCTGCCTCTACTCTAGGCTAGCTCTCTGGTGAGAGGGACTCTCTGGACATGGATGTGGCAATGATACACGCATTCCTGCGGGTGTGAGAAATACAGACGCGCTGGCCTTCACACCTCTGTGCCCTGCCTTGGCTGAATTCTTCTGCCCTGAGATGAAGCTGTAGACAGACATGCCTTCCACAGCCTACAGCTTGGTGTCTTCTTTGGGTCCTACTCCCACCCAGCCTGGAGAGAAGGCAAGGAGACCAAATCAGTCCTAAGAAAGTCAGGGTTCTGAGGTCCTTCGGCTGACTGCAGCACCTGCCAAGGAGCACCAAAACATGGGGTG
Organism: Dugong dugon; assembly: GCA_030035585.1. Taxonomy (NCBI): domain Eukaryota; kingdom Metazoa; phylum Chordata; class Mammalia; order Sirenia; family Dugongidae; genus Dugong; species Dugong dugon. The sequence goes on along the minus strand of CM057481.1, from coordinate 18,816,250 downwards.
TGGTGGAAAACCCCTGGTAACTGGGAGGCCGGGAACCAAGTCCTGATCCGGTAATCACCCTGCGGCCTTGGGTGACACGCACCTACTATGTGCCTCATAGGATAGTAGGGGGGCTCGTGCTGGATGTGCTGTTGGCCCTCCAGGCCCGCTTGGTCCCCTTCCACCCTGCTTGCTCCAGGAGCTGACCCCTGGTCTGCATTAGCCAGGCCCCCTGCCCTCAGGCTTCCATGTGGGCCCGGCCAATGGGAGATGCTGACAGGAGGCTGGGCACAGGGAGGCAGAGAGGCCAAGGTACTTATTCCACCGGCATCCTCCCTGCCAAGCTGCAGGTGGGCAGTGGGTGCTATCCTCCTCCTAAGGCCTTGGTTTGGGAGGGACAGCCCCTCTTTTGGCCACAGCTCCCAGTGGTCCCAATAACTACTCTGTCCCTGCCCCTTGAGGCCTGGGGCTGGTAACAGCCGTGCTTCACCACCCCTTGTTGGCTTTGCTTATGCCTAGAGCTCTGTAAGGAGTCGCCTCCTTAGACACTCATCTCCTGGGGATGCCGTCAGTTTCCTGCTGGGAGCTGGACTAATCCAGCACTTAATGGGCATTTCATTTCCTCATTAAATCCTGCCAGATGCCAGCTTGAGACCCAAGCCCACAACACAGGGGCCCTACCTAGGACTCCTGCCACATGCCAGGACATCTCTGTCCTTCTCCCCAGAGGCCCAGAGAGGGCCAATCCCAGGTCATACAGCCAGTCAGGGCAGGAGAAACTGGGGTCCAGGTCTCCTGCCTTCCAGAGCAGGGCTGTCACTCCCTCCCTGGCTTGAGATCGTGGGGAAGACAGAGACTGGGGAAGGGGAAGATGCAGAGGGAGAGGGGCACGAATCCTCTCCTCATTGTCGCCCCGCTCACTGTGGCAGCAGGGTGCCCGGCAGCACTGATTCACAGCTTGGGCTCCCAGACTCTTGCAGCTCCTGGCCTCCTGAAGGTGGCAAAGCAAAGCGCTCCAGTGCCACCTGGGCCACACAGCTGTCCTGGGCTGCAGGGTAACACCCTTGTCCCCTCTGCCAGCTGAAGGGTGACAGAGGCTTCCGTAATCACTAATCTGGACAGCTGTACTCCTCCTTTGCCCTTCCAACACTTTTGTAACCAATCCCTTCGTATTTAAAGTCCCTCTATTTGAAACATGTAGAGTGGTGTCTGTTTTCCTGGGAGTCACTCACTGTTACACTATCTCAATTCTCTCCTTAGACATATCTCAAATCTAAACGCAGAATTAACGTTAGTAACAAGGTAAGATTACACTCAGCCCTCGCGCTTCTGAATTCAGAACGTTGCCCATTGTTTGAACTTTCTAAAGAGCTCCCCACATAGAAACTTCTGCTTCTGCTAAATTCCACATGACCAGAAGATGGCAGCACGCACCATCCAACTTCACACTCGCTTGTGGCCAGGACACCTGGACGACCTCTGCTTCACACTCTGACCTGCAGACAGAGGTTCTCTTTATGGCTGCTGGGGTAGCCCACAGATCACTCTGTTTCCTTTCAAGTGTACACATCAACCAGATAACCCAAACAATAGAGCCCCAAATAAATCCCCAGAATCCTAGTCATGTAATAAACTCCCTTTCAAGCATCATGAGGAGAGTTTCGCCTTGGATTTTTGGTAAACATTTGGAATTGGATAAACTACCATCCTTAACTAGGACGTAACATTTTTAAAGGGATATCCAGGAAACACTGCCAGTCAGCTAAGCCAGACGGTTCTGGGTCTGCATTTGCTCTTTAATGTGCTGTCCTCAGCAGAGCCTGGGCAGTGGGAGGGGACGTGAAGCACAGCATCAGCAGCCACCAGTGCTGGCCCAGCACAGCTGAAAGCCATTTGCCAGGAGGATCCAGAGTCCTGCCCATCCCCAAAGACTCAAGTGGTTTCCAACATGATTCTGACATTTATCAACTCAAATTCAGCTGATGTATATCGATCAGCACATGATTCTTTCAATGCCAAAACCTGATAAAAAAAAAAAAAAATGAAATTCCTAGCTCTTCTAACCATTTGGACAATGATCCCAATATTTAAATCGGTGAGAGTTCTCTTAATAAAGCAAATCACTCCATAAACCCTGTAAGGAGTCCCCAGTGATAACCGGGAGCAAAGGCCCTTCGTATGCTAACACGTTTGTGAAATACATGGTAATGAGAGCACACTCTTGTGAACTTGATGAGAAAATATTAGGAAAAGGTTGATCCAACTGAATGACAAGCGTCTGACACTGACATTTTGGGCAAGACCCATGTCAACAATCACAGAGTCCTATTAGTGTTGGAATCTCCATTCTCACCCACAGTTTTTGAGTAAAGACTTGGAGTTTCCTGTCTTACTGTGGAAAGGTTTTTTCTTTATAGCTGTTATCGTCAGAACATTCTGCCAGGGGTGAGACATGAGAGAGAATGACTCAGAGTGTGTGCCGTACTCACTCTCCTGTGTACGTGCCCAGGCATGCAGGTACGTGGCTCTCTCCCAGAGTCCTCACCTGCTCCCACTACACACCTCCCAGGACTAATGGGCCTGAGCCCAGGACAGAGGCATGGGTCTGTCACGTCCCCTGTGGTGCTGACAAAGGCTGCCTGTCCTCTGCTCCTGCTTGATGTCCACCCCAAGCTGAATTCCCGTTGGCCCTGCTCCCGAGATTGTCAAGATGGGGGAGCGACTCCACAGTTTGGCCAGAGCGGCCAACGGGGAGGGTCAGAGCCATTCTGAGTGACTATGAAAACCTTCTGGCTGGAGCCACCCACCCATTTGAAGGACTAAAGCTCACATGCTCCCAAACTGATGGCACCTGACTGCTTGCTCCCTGTCTCTGACTGTGACACAAATCTGGGTGGGTTCCGACATCGAGCAGGGATGGGGAAGGAAAGCCACTAGAACCAAGGCAGAGTAGCAGCTGCAACACCACCTGGCATGGACAAGACCGGCGTGGCTCCTGCTGCTGTAGGGACAAGGACTTTGGGGATGACTGCATTTAGAACCACCAAGAGGAATCACATCAGCCTCTATCTCTTCAAATCCTCAACAAAGACCCCTGAGTGGGAGCTGGGGCCTCTGTGTCAGAGGGAAAGGGAGGGTGGGATCTCAGTTACTGGGGAGGGGGGAGGAAGTGGAGGGTCAAGGGGGTGGAATTCTGAAGACCTCAGGGCTGAGGGGCCCTCAGTCTGCCTGTTTTCAGCAGGCTGGCTTCCTGCTGAGGCAGAAGATGGTCTCAATCAAGGGGGCATCAACCTCAAGCCACACGGGATCCAGCTAAGATAGTCTCAAAGCCCACCTCCAGCTACAAATAATTAAAAAACATACACACACAGGGTAGCCTTCAGGCAGGCAGGCAGCTGAGTTAGGAGCTCCGTACCCCCAGATGCCTTGATTTGGAAGGCAACCCAGTAACCAGATAGTCCCTGAAAAAGACTGTCCCAGGCTAGAAGGGTTAGGGCAGCCCAGAAACAGGACCATGATAAAGGGCCCCCAAGACCCACGCTGCCTAGAGTCGCCTATAATGATGTTATCCTTTCCCAGTTCCTTGCAAGACAAGTGAAATGCAACTGGAGAAGTCAGAACACTCAGGACTGCAGATGAGGCAGGCCCCTCTGAGATGGCAGACCTGTCCACCTCGGGCGACAGGCCTCCCAGCCCTGTCCTGGATGAACTTCTCGCTTCCTTCAAAGAAGCTCTGACCCAAAGGCCCTGCCCAGAGGCTAAGGAGAGCCCAGCCAGCCCTGTGGCTTCGGGCAGTATCTGGGGGCTATGAGCCCACCCCAGGGTGCAAGACACCACCTCCCTCTGGAGCCTGCCAGGCACGGCGGCCACCCTCATACTAGGCGGGGGCTGGGCTGAGCCCACACATCAGAGCCTGACTCCATGCAGTGTGTTATTCTTTAATGAAGAGCTGGTCAGTGGGCCACCCCTCTCCCCAAGGCACCCTGTAGCAGATGCCCCTCACTGCTGGCTGCCTGTGAGGCAGGGTGGTCCTGAGGCAGCCAGCCCTGCTGAGGGGTCAGTTTGCAGTGGCCTCTGAAAGGCGTCCATCTCTTGGGCCTAGGAATGTGGCAGCAGCAACAAGGCCAGAGGCAGCTAAACTCAGGTCAGGGATGATGAACCCCGGTAGGATAAAGGCCAGTGTCCAGGTGCAGTACAGTCTCCCCTTCTGGCTACTCTCTGGAAGCCCTTAGTCCCCAACTCCCCACAGACAGGTGTCCCATAGGAAGTAGCCCACAGGGCAATGGGCTCAGGGAGCAGGCTGGGTACGACCCCATATACCTCAGGGCCTGCAAAATGGGTCCCACAGGGCCCGGGCCAGAGGCACTGGGAGGCTGGGAGGCTGGGAGTCCACCTTCCACTAACCCTGCTTGTCAGTCACTACAGCATCTAAGAAGGTGGTGTCTCCCTTCACAGCTCCAGACCTGCCCAGGTGGGGCTGAGGCAACCATGGCCAGGGCTCGCGTATCCCTACAGATCCGTGACCTTGTTTTCCACAGCAGCTGCAATCTGCTGGAGCCGGTAGCCCAGCTGCATCTTCTGGGCTGTGCCATCCTCCTCCAGGGCCGTGATGATCTGAAACGCAGACACCAACCCAGCTGAGGAGAGCCCTCTGACCTGCTTGTCTGCCGTAGACCTGAACAGGCCTCCTAAGGTGCTGTAGCACAGTTGGGGTAGGGGTCCAGAGAAGCCATGATGCACCTCACTACCTGTGACCTCAGGGCCTCGCCAGTGAGAGGGCATTGTAACAGCCAAGTTGCCGTGGGTTTTAAGGATTAAGGATTAGCGAGGGAAGCCAGGAAGCCCCCGGACAGCCCCTCACTAGCACCATCATGTCTCCTTCTACTTCTAGGCCAGGCTGTGATCCTCCATCTGGACCCCCTCTCTGGCGGCCACGCAGCCCCCAGCAGGGCCTATACCCCAAGAGGTGGCCGTGCACAACACACTGCCGACCATGGGCTCCGGTCAGGGCAGAGGTGGCAGCTGTGTGTCCCACCCAGCCCACTCGCCCACCGTCTCCTCAGTCCCCCCCCCCCCCACCACACCCAGGAGCCCTGCTGAGAAGCTGGTGGGAGCAGTGGGGCAGGTATGAGCACAGCCAACACCAGAAGCATGCCTCAAGGACGTACCCCCAAAGCGCCAAGGGGCCCTGCCCTCCCTACTCTGTACCTAGGGGTGACCCCAATACCCCCCAGCAATCACTGGGCCAGAGCCCCTTGACAGCATCCCCTCCACCTCCCAGGAAATTACCAACCCAGGCCCACAGTCCTTCCCACCTGGTCGTAGTATTTGTTGATGTACTTGTAGAGCTCGTGCAGGGCCACTCGCGCCCCCAGGTCACCAGAGAAGTTCTAGGAGGAGACCCAGAGGAGAGGTGAGAGGCACAGCCAGCCTCCAGAGGAGCCCAGGACCCCAGGGAAGGGGAGGAGGAGTTCCGGGAAGTGGAGGAAGGGATAGGCCCTGCAGTGGGAAGCAGAGCCCCTTTGCAGACCAGGGAGCCTGGCCCAGGGTGTGTTCAGCTAGGGACAGGAGAGGGACAGAGGGCCCTTATTATGAATCAAATCATGTCCCCAAAAGTATATGTTGGAACCCTAACCCCTATACCAGTGGATGTAACCCCATTTGGGAACAGGGTTTTCCTTGTTATGTTAATGACGCCATATCAGTGTATGATGTGTCTTAACCCTAATAATTTAAACCTAAGGAGCAGATTAGACACAGAGAAGCAAGCACAAGTGGGAAAAACACGACTGCCATGTAGATTGCCAAGGAACTGAGGAAAATCGGGCCTACAGAAACCGAAACAGATCTTCCCCCAGAGATGACAGGGAGCCTTCTCCTAGAGCCCGTGCCCTGAATTCGGACTTGTAGCCTCCTGAACTGTGAGAAAATGACTTTCTGTTCTTGAAAGCCACCCACTTGTGGTATTTCTGTTACAGCAGCACTAGGGAGTTGAGACAGGCACCTTGGTCAGGAGAGACCCCAGGTCTGTAGTTTCCTGAGGCACTGCGGGGGCTCCAGTCCCAAACCTTCAAGAAGCCACACTCCCAGCCCCTTCCCACCCACCCAAAGATCTAGGGGGCATGGAAGGGGCAAAGTGAGGTGGGCAGAGCCCAGCACCAGGGCCTGAGGTTTCCACTGGGGCCCTACCTCTCTGCCCGCCTCTAGGCTCCAGCTCGGACCCTCTGCCATCCCAGCGTATGCAGAGCCCAGCAGGCCAGGTGACGCTCACAGGCTGTAAGCCCAGCGCAATTCTGCTCTAACTCCATTCGTTCCTGAAGGCCCTCCCAGGCCCCACAATGGGATGTCTCTGAGCGTCAACCTCCTCATCTGGACAATGGAGTTGGCACCACCTAACCTGTGGAGCTCTTGTGGGAATCAAATGGGATCCTCAGAGCACCTGCTATAATTATTGTGGTAGTGGTTATCATCATCGTTTCAGAAACCCTGTCTATCAAGGCCCCGGAGTTTACATTTTTGGGCTGTTTCAAGAGTAGCTGGGGGCATGTCTACAACGCTGAGGGAAACAGACAGTAGGAAGACATGGGTCCTGGACCCACAGACCTGGAGCTGAAGCCCAGTCACCTCTCTGCCTTGGCTCTCTTGTCCACACACCCCAAAAAGGGTTGCAGGAATTCAAGCACCTGGTCAAGCCAGTTTAGGTGGCAGCTGCCAGGTTAGGTGCTTGCTTGCTCTGAGATGAGATGTTTCGAGCCCCTGTTCCTTTACAGTGGCAGCTGGAACATTCTGCACGTATCACAACGATACGTGTCCTGTCCTGACCAGCTCACAGGGCTGCTGAGGGCCCAAGGGCTTCCCTGCAGAGTAGTGATGTGAAGGGGGCAGGACCCTGATGGCAGGAGGCCTGTACCCAACCCAAGAAACCAGGGAGAGCCTTACCCGGGACAGCTCGGCCAGGATGGAGTTCATCTCTTGATCACTGGCCGGGACGGCTTGTCTGATGTCTGCGTAGTACCTGCCAGAGACCGCAGGCGCTGCAGCAAACCAGGCCACTCTCCAGCCCACCAGTGCCCACCCCTGGGCTTCAGCCGTGACACCGACCAATCCCCACCCACCGATTCCCCTTCTACCCAGTACCTTTCCACCATCTGCTTGTAGCGGGGAATGTCCCGAGCATACAGAAGTTTGTTGATGGGGGAGTCCTGGGCGCCAGGAGGAAGGTGGTGAAAGAGGAAACAGGAATAAGAGCCCATTAGGGGAGTCGGCTTCCTGGTGTTCCCAGCGCTGTTTGATTTTTAAAATTGAAAGTCCTGCATCCCAGGAAGCCCTTCAGTCCCAGCGCAGCAGGACAGCTGGTCACCCATTTCCTTCTGCCAGGTCCTCTCTGTGCTCTCCCTTCTTCCAGTGGCCACGCTCTGATGTCTTCACCTTGAGCTCCTCCCCATTAATCCAAGGCCTTTTCTTAGCTCCATGTGCCTCCGTGTGGCTCCCACACTGAGCCAGCCCAGAGCGACAGGCGGGGGGACGTGCAGAGCCGTGAGGAGCCCTAATGCTGCTACTCCATGTGCCTTGCCATTAAGTACCATTTAATCATTTTGAAAATGAGGAAACTGACCTAGACAATTACATAAACTGCCCCAGACCACCTCACCCCCAAGTGGCTGGGCTGGAATGTGAGACAGGTCTCCCAGATGTAGAGCTCACGATTTTTAACACACCCAGGGCGCAGCCTCTACCGCCAACCTGGGTTCAAATCCCAGCGCCTGTGGCCCTAGGCAGCAAACTTCACTTCTCTCGACCTGCTGTTTCACCATAAAGCTGCTGCGAGGGTGAAGCGAGATCGCAAGGGTGGCGCCTGCCCTCCCTCATGAGCAGGGATGTGCTTCGTCATCAGTTCTCTGTATGGGGGACCCTTGGCACGCGTGGTTTGGACTATTCCTGAGCTACCCAGAAGCCATTTGCTGTTTTGCTGGAAAGGGAGGCAGTGTGAAGATCGGACAAAACACCTAATCACCACTCAGCACCCACCCCTGGAGGTGGCCATGGGACCTGGTGTGGCCCTAGGGTTCTCAGCTCATCACAGAATGACAAGTGCACATGGAACAAAAATGGCTCCCAAAAGACAGTGCTACAGGGTAGAACTTTCCATTTTGTTTCCTCACAGAGGTCAACAGATGTATCTCTGAAGAGGCCTCAGGCTGACAGTGGCCCAGGGATCTGAGCTAAGCAGAACCCCATTCATGGATCTTCAGTGCTGAGAGGGCCCTGCCCACTGGGCACCTGAGCAGACACACTGGTGACCCCACATCCGTCATGGGATTGTCTTGGCTTTGGCTACTGTGACAATACATTCCCACCCTCAGTGCTGCCTGACTGCTCTCTCTGCCTCCCAGCTTCCCTCCTCAGCACACTCGTCACACATGGGCATGCCCCGGACTCTCCTCCCCACCACTCCCACGGAATCAAACCCACCAGGCAGCCAGGAGCTGCTTTGGGACAGCAGAGCCACCTCTCCACCTGAAAACCACCCGGCGCCCCACAAACAGCTCAGGCTCACCTCCTCCAAAGCCGAGCTCACCAAACCCAGAGACCGGGATCAAATGTGACCCCCCGTCTCCCTCAGACCCCACATCCAACCTGTCAGCACAGCCTACAGATTCTGCCTGGCCTGTGTCCTCGTGCCAGACTTGAACCTTGTCCCTGCTCATCCAAGGACAGCTGTAGCCTCTTCCTTGGATTCTCAGGCTCTAGTCTCTGCCCCCTGTACAATCACCAGGGTGCACGGCCTAACTCTCAGGTCTGACCAGACCACTCCATGTTCCCAGCCCTTCAGTAGCTCCCCACTGCCCTCAGGGTGAGCCTCACCAAGCAGTGGTGGCCTCCACCCACAGTCTGTGGCACTCCGGGCCCTGCCGTACCCAGCTGCACTTGCTGCCCGTGTGACTCTGTGAGTTGGCACACGGTGCCCCCACCTCTGCTCATCTCTTAAGACTGAGGCATTGCCACCTCCTAGGGAACCCCCAGGGCAGGCCTTGCCTGGGGGAGCCTAGAGTCATTCCGGGGGGTGGCGCTCGCCATCCTCCTGGAATCTGTGTGCATACACAGCACTGTCCACTGTCAGCCCACGCCGCCCCTCCGTGCCCACCCAGAGCCTGCTTACCCGGCCCAGCTTGTGGTCGGCTAGGGTGCAGGCATCCATGAAGGTCTGCGCGATGACAAGGAGCACCGCGTCCATGTTGTCAGACGTCTGCACGTCGAACACGAACTGCGGGTTTTTGATTATATTGATCCAGAACCTCAGCGGCAAGCTGCGGGTAGGACAGGTGTGGCCAGTGAGTGTGCTGGGGGGCAGAAGATGACCCCGACACAGGCCTCGAGTCCACCCAGCCCCACCCCCACCTGTTGGTCTTCCAGATATGGACGGTGTCCTGGTCAGAGATACCATGCTGCTGGGCTTGCTCATCCAGCAGGTCAAAGAAGTACTTCACAGCCAGCGGCACAGGGAAGCTGGTGCTGAGAATCACCTGAAACAGGTCGTCCACGAACTTCTGCAGAGTACCCTGTGGGGAAGGGGATGCGGGAGAGCAGCGGTCAGCAAGGGAACCTCGGCACTAGGCCAGCCTCAGACACCTGGTGGCGCTCCACCCGTGTGAGCCGCAGCCTAACCCCAAGTGCCCCCCAGCCCATACACCACTGCCTGCCCTGGCCCTGCTCCCAGCCCGGACCAGTCTCCCCACCCACCTTCATGGACAGCAGGCGGGTCAGGTAGATCTCGGGAATGGCCTTGGCTCGCTCCCGCTCCCCGCTCCGAAGGCTGCCCCTCCGAGGCCTGGGTGGCTCCGGTTCCTCACTTGGCTTCACCAGGTGCCAGGGCCGGACACCCCCCTCGTCCACATCCTCTAGCATCGGGGTCCCTGTGCCGGGACCCCATAGCTCATCACCCTCATCAGGCACCACCTCCCCTGGGCCCCCGCGGACCTGCCAACGCCCTAGGGGTGGGGGCACCTGGGTGAGGGGATGGGTAAAGCAAAGGTGGAAGACATTGATGGCGCAGAGGGTACTCACTCTCTCCAGGGACATAATCCTGGTTTTCTCGGAGAACATGCTTGGTGAGGCAGGGGACGAGGGCCACGGTTGCTCCATCCGGGACCTGCTGGCCACAGCTGGTGATCCCTCCGCCAGCCCCATCATACCACACCCGTCCTCCAGCTCCCACCCCTCCCACCTTGTAGTGCTGCAGGGTGTTCAGGCGCCTCCAGAGACCCTGGACCTCCGAGGTGACATCCTCGTCAGAAAGAATGAGGTGCCCGGCCACCCCAGACCGCCACTCTGCAATGGCATGATGGAACTTGGTCCAGGGCTTACAGGGCACCCTTCCCACAGTAAGACTATCTCCTCCTCGACAGGGACACTGGCCTCTCCATCAGGGAGCAGCTCGACCCAACCTCCCCACCCCCACCAACAGGACCAGGGGCCCCTCACCAGCTGAGAGCTCGTCCCCAGAGAGGTGTCCAGAGCCAGCCTCTGCCCCGCTCCCGGGACCCCACTGCCACTGCAGAGCTGGTCTAGGGACAACGCAGCCCCAGTGCTGGCTCAGGTCCCCAGGCCAGCACTCCCCCAACCCTCACCAACATCCAGGGTGTGGGGGTCCGGTCGCTGGGCAAGAGGTATTCCTTTATAAAGCTGCTCCAGCATCTTCTCTTTGGCCTGGGAGATGGTGTCACAGTCCAGGACCTTCACAGGCATGCCCTGGGCCTCTCCTGCCCCAGGCCCCACAGCCAACAGCGCATTCAAGGTCTACACAGGACACATGGGAGCCATCAGGGCCCAGGCCACATATAGGATGACAAAGATGCAAGGCCAAGGACAGGTACAACCCATGAGGAGGCCACCACCTCCTGCCCAGCTCTGACCTCTAAGTGCCAAACAGTTCCTCATTCTTGTCTCTTCACTTGCCTGCCTCCCCCAGGGGCAGCGACTTCCTCTGCCCTGTGACCCAGCACCTAGCACTGTACTAGAAAATGTCCATGGGGTGAATGGCAAAAAAAAAACCAAAAACGAGTGACCACGAACCCTTCTCAACTCAGCTCCCGAAGATCCTGCCTCACTCGGCTTGTAGGCTGAGGAAGCTGAGTGAAGTGCATAAAAAGCAAGATTCCCCCATTCTGACAAAGGAGTAGGTTTAGTGGAGACCGAATGAAATTTTCCTGAAGAAACTCCTCATGGGTAACTAAGGAGAAGCAAACCCTGAGGGAAGTGACAAGCATGTTGGCAGGGTGGCTCCTCAGCCAGTCTGCCAGCATGGTGGACACACTGCTTCCCTGGCCAGATGCTGAGATGGTGGTCTGGCAAACATACAGGCCTGGGGCACAGCAAGGACTTGGACTGGTCCAGAGCAGAACTGGCACCTCCCCAGGCCCTGACTGTGGCCACCCGGACTCCATCCCAAGCCTGAGCACACTCTGATGCCCTCTCCCTAAGGTCTGGCCCTCGAGCCTCTATCCTGCTAAGCTAGTCTAAAGGCCTCTCTCCAGGGATCACAGGTCAGGCTGGCTCTATCCCCAGACAAGATACCAGAAGCTGGGTCGGTCGGCCACCCTGGAGCCCGAGCCCTGCAGCCCTTCCCTGCTGCAGCCCTTCTACCTCCCACATACAAAGCTCCACCTCCTAGGCCCTTCCTATGGCAGCCAGAATCCCAGGGCCCCAGTCCCAGCCCCAGGTCTGTCCATTCCTCACCAGTCTCCCCTTGGCTGCAGGGACACTGCAGTCAAAGAATGCGGCCCAGCAGCCAACAGAGCCCTGCTTTTGGACCTTGTCTACCACTTATTAACTAGCATGTGATTTATTAACTAGCACAGAACGCACTAGAAACCTCTGTGAGCCTCAGATGGTACCTCTATTAACACTGTATACAATGGGGATGCCCTCATGGGGCTCCTGGAAAGATTAAATGAAACCGGACATGCCAAGGCCCAGGTTTGGCCATGTTATGTCTTCCACCAATACCTCAGCCAACAGGAGCAGGCCAGCCAGGTGTCTTGTCCCCGAGCCTACTCCTTGAGTTCCTGGACCCAGCAATGGAGCTTTACCTCCTTCCCCTCCAGCCAAACCCAGAGGGTGACCTTCACCAAGGGCTGCGGCCCCTAACCACACACCCGCACATCCTCCCCTTCATGGACCTCCCCAGTGATACTCCAGACCACACGTCCACACACACATGCACACGTACACATGTATGCACACACGCACGCACACCCTCACCAGGGGACGGTACTCCACGTCCTCTCTGAGCAGGCGGTTGTCATTCAGGGTATATTTGGCTTTGCCAGTCACACTGTCCACCGGCCCCTTGTCCACTTGATGCTTAATTCCTCGGAACAGCATGTACAGAGGCTCCCCTACTGAGTCCTGGGGGAGTGTCAGGCAGTTAGGGGCCCCCTAGGCAGGTGACAGGCATGGGACAGAGGTGTACAGGACACACCACACACTGGGGAAGAGGACAGGACACAGGCTGCAGAGGGCTAAGGGGACTGAGGACACGCTGGGTGTGAGTGTCTGACCGGCACAGGTGCACCAGCTTCATGGGGGCCGGAGATTTAGTGGTTAGGGTCCTGATCCTCCCTGGGGGGGCCCCGCCCACCTCTGCCTCCCTCACCCTCACAAAGGTGTAGAGACAGATGGACATCCAGTTGGTGAGCAGCTTCTCCACCACAGTCTCTGTCCTGGGATGACAGGGGAGGGGAGGGTCAGGGCCACTAGGTGGGGCTCTCCAGTCTGTAGGCCCCAAGACCCCAGAGGCCCTGCCTCAGCTCCTGGGTCCCACCGCCCACAGCCTGCCCAGCCCTGGCACCCATCCCACTGCTTCCGACAGCCACACAGACCTGCGCAGCATCAGCTTGGGGTTCTTGGCCACGTACTGGGCCACCAGGTCACTAAGCAGGGTGCGGAGGATGTCAGTAAAGTATTCGAGCTTCCCGTGCAGTGCTACCGTGAGCAGGGATGCCACGTAGGCCCGGTCCCGTGCTGAGAAGGTACGCTGGCTCTCCAGCGTGTGGATGAACTGGGCCAGGGAGAGGGGATGGGATGGAGAGGCAGATTCAGAAAACGGTGGGACGGAAATGGACAGGGCTGGGAGAGTCCAGGCAGGGGCGAGTTGGGGCCAGGAGGGTGGGGCTGGAGGGCAAGGGCACCTTGGTGAGGAAGAGTTTGCTGTTGAGCAGGTTGGAGAGCTGCCCTAGCCCTTGTTCCACAGTGGGCCGCCTGCTCTCAGGCACACCCAGGTCCCGGTGCAAGGGTGACTCCCGGTGCCCGGGGAAGAAGACCCTCTCGGCATACACCTTGTAGTCGAGGAAGGGGATGCCGCTGCCCAGAAGGTCGCTGGTGAGATCGGTCATCTCAGTCATGAGGTCTGTTGGGCAGAGGAGGTAGGGTTGGGACAAGGATCCCACGTGAGGGCAGCTGGCCCAGGCAGAGCCCTGACGGTGGGGGCTACCCCCCGCGGCCTCACCTGTGAACTCCTTCTTACAGCGGTCTCGCACACTGCTCTCCAGATTCTCCAACTGAATCTGGACCTTCTTGTAGTCCCTCAGGGCCTGCTTGCTCTTCCTCCTGCTCAGCATCAAGAAGGTTGACAGGAGAAGGCCAGAGGAGGCCAGAGCCCTTGCTGGCCCATCCGGCCCAGCCCTGCCTAACTCAGCTCCAGCCACATCCGGGCCGAGTCCAGCACAGTCTGACCCAGCCACGCCCAGCCCAGCCACAGCCTAACCCAGGACAATTTAGCCTGTGCCTGGTACCACAGAGGTTAAGCACTTAGCTACTAAATGAAAGGTGGGTGGTTTGAACCCACAATCCGCTCCACAGGAAAAAGATGTGGCAGTCTGCTTCTGTAAGGATTTATAGTCTTGGAAACGCTATGGGTCAGTTCTACTCTGTCCTACAGGGTCGCTATGAGTCAGAATCGACTCAACAGCAGTATGTTTGGTTGGTTTTATCCCAGGCAAGCCACACTCACCCACCCATGCTCAGGTCTAACCCAGCACAGTTTAGCACAGGGGTTGGCAAACTAGAACCAGGCCAAATTTGACCCTGTTTTGGTCAATAAAGTTCTATTTGAACACAGCTGCCATGGCACTACAATGACAGAGTCGTGTAGTTGCAACAAAACCACCTGGCCCACAAAGCCTAAAATATTCACTCTCTGGCCATTTACAGAAAATGTCTGCTGACCCCTAGTCTGGTCTGCCCTTTCCCAATCCAACCACACCCCGCTGCACGCCCCAGCCACTTTTAGCTGCACCCACCTGTACATGAGGACAATGATGAGGACACCCAGGGCCAGAAGAGAGGTGCCCACCCCCAAGCCCACCTGGGCTGCCATGGGAAAGGCCATGGGGCTCTCGCCATCATACTGCACACGGCCCAGGGAGAAGCGCAGGTTACCCATCTGCACCTGCAGGGAGCCAGCTGTGAGCGAGGGCTCAGCAATGCCCGAGGCCCAGCCTAGCCCGCGGCCTGCCCACCAACCGTGAACTCGGGCAAAGCGTCAGGTGCCTCCCGGAAGGCATGGTCCCGGGGCAGAGGCTGCTCCGTGGGGGGTTCGCAGTACAGGTGGTGCCGGGTCAGCGTCTTCACTATGCAGGGGCCATCCCCAATCATGGCCACCACCTCCTCCTTGGACACTGCCAGGTCCAGATTCTCCCCCTGGAACATACGGTATCACTGATCAGTCACTCAGAGTCTCCCCCAAAAGGAGGAGCAGGTAGTCAGTCACTCAGATCCTGCCCCACCCCGCACTGGGAAAGGTGGTCCTGGGACCCCTTTCCAGGGTTAGGGCTGATGGCCCCTCAGCACCTCTTCCTGTGGCACATGGGGCCGACAGTCAGCAGATGCCCTTCAGGCCCCTCCCCATGACCCTTCTCTGCCCTTCCCTATCCTTCCCAGGGTCTTAGCTTCTCCAGCGCTAAAAATCTAGAGACTTTACTCTATAACGCCATCCCCAAAATCCTACTCAGCAGAGGCCCCACTCTGTCTGATGGCCCACCTACTACGTGTATCAGACAATGTGAGTCACACTGACAAATGGGTATTGGCCCACTCACCGTGTTCACACTGTGCAGCTACGCTACCACATGTGCCAAGCCATTTACACATCATCAGATAATACGTATCACCAGCTCCTGCAGCCCCTACCAGGCCATCCCCCATGAAAGACGAGGAGTGAGTCCATCCACTGGCCCTTGCTCTACCACCCCCCACCCCAAGCAGTGCTGTCCAGCAAGTGAAGGGTGTGGGGCCCTTTGTGTCCCCGTAGGAGCAGTACCTCCACAGAGAACACGCTCCCGGGCTTGTGCCGGAATGGTGTGGTGGGGTCCTCTGGGTTGAGGGGATACAGTGTGGGGTCGGCCTCATAGGAGAAAGGCATGGGGTTCAGTGTTGCAAAGTCAAAGACCAGGCTGTCAAGGACAAATTCCACCTGGACCCAGGGGCTCTCAGGCAGGCCCGGGAGGGCAGGCGTGCGGCACGTGATGAGCTGGGAGGAGTTCACATGGCATGCCTCCTCAAACTGGTGTGGAGGGAGGGAAGACAGGGGAGGGTCAGCTGAGGGGGCGCAAGGCAAGGGAGCCAAGCAAAGATGGGGAGGGCCTCCTCTGGCACCAGCCATCCGTGGCTGTTCACAGGGTGTGGTGTGGGGCAAAGGGTGGGTGGCAGCTAGCCCAGTGCAGGCTAGGGATGCCCAGGGTGTCCTACGTGTTGACCACCACAGGAGGCTCCAGGGGAGCACGCTGTCTCCAGGATCATGCGGCGTCTCCGACCAAGCCCCTGGTCAGGCCGCAGCGCTCTTGGGGCCACAGTCACTCGGATTCTTGGCATCTGCACCACATCCAGGTTCTGGCCACGGACCCATATCTCACGTCCTCCACTGAAACACAGACCAGGAGCCACTCATCATGGCCACGGGACACAGGCAGCTCCCACTCCTCACGGCATGTCACCCAGGCTCTAAAGCCCAGCCTGGTCCTGCTGGGCTAGCTCAGCCCCGGCCACAAGCCACATGGGCCCCTCTCCCTGCCGGCAGCGTGGGATTCCTAACCCCCACATAAAGCCCTACAAACCTCCCCATGCACCGGAGCTGCAATGATCCCCATCACCCCCTGCCACGTGCTACGCACCTGATGAAGCTCTTGGCGGGGCCGGCAGAGGTGACATTGGGGTCTGACGTGTACTGGAACTGGCTGTGTCGGAGCCTCCGCTCAGTGGCCCCGAACCGCACGGACACAGGGAGCACGGCAGGTGCAGGGTGTGGACTGGTCTCACAGCGCAGCTGATCCGACTGCTGCTCTGGCAGCCTGGGGAGGGTGGTGGGAGTGGAAGGGCTGGCCAGGCAGCACTGGAGGGGACGCAGGAGGCGGAAGGGGAAGATTCGGGGACATGGGACCCAGGACCCACTCAGGCCTCAGCTCACTCCCCAGCCTCAGGGGGGTCTGGCTGCTGTCAGAGGGAGTCTACTTAGCCCTCTCCCCCTTTCTGCCCCTGCGTCCCTCTGGAGCATATGGATTTTTGCAGGATGAGAACAGCTCTCACAGGTGACACAGCTGGTCTCCAACCACTACTCGGATGTCCTCCAGGCGCCCAGTCAGAAGCTTGGAGCCATGCAGGGTGAGGCAGGTGCCCCCGGCTCTGGGGCCACGGGCCGGGAAGATGGAGTACACCTCTGGATCCTATGAAGAGGGGGACAGGGAGAGGCAGAAAGGTATCAGCCCACAGATGGCAAGGCAGGGGGAGCCTGAGGCAGAAAAGAGGGTCCTGGGATAGGAGAGGAAGAGCCCTATAAAGCAAAATCAGACGGGGTGGGAGGAGCCACCAGAGGCGGTGACCCCTTGGCAGTGGGGGTGGCTCAGCAGCCAGGCACCTGGTAGGCAAAGTCGAGCTCGGAGACACCATGTCCTCTTCCTGGCACCTCCACGGTCGCAGGGCCTTTCACCTCCTCCCCGCTGAGCCCAGTGATGCACACAAGGCTGTAGGGATAAGGTAGGCTGGGGGCCCAGGCTATACCTATGGCCCCCCAAACTGTCTTGGCTGTCCCCCCTCCCACCGCCTCGCTAGGTCAGGCAGTCTCCTTCTGTCTCCTCCCCCAGGAGACTGCTAGCTTTGAAGGGAATTCCTCATCGCAGGCTTTCACATCTGAAGATTACTATTTGTGATTTCAATCATCCAAGTGCAACCGCTGAGGCCCCCCAACAAGGAGGAATCTATCCCTTTGTTGTGGAGCAGATTTATAAAGGAGCCCTGTCAGGCTGGCCGTGAGGGTGAACTGCTGAGCTGAGCGGGCCTCACCAGCCGCCCGCATCCTCCACCACCGCTGTGTGCACGGCAACACTCGCAATGAGGTGGAAACGTTAATTCCTCATGGAGAAAAAGTCCCTGAGAGACCTAGTCAGACCTGGGGACAAACGTGAAGGGAAAGTGAACCCTCTACGAAAATGATGGTTCTCAGCCCGAAAACACAAGCTTGCGGCAAATTAATTTCCAGAATGTTGAGCCTGAGGGGGCTCAACTCCATGATATTGTCACGGTCCCTGCAAACATGCCAGGAAAACAGAACACGTGATGTGTGAACTACCCAGGAGAGGCTTCAGCCAGAGTGTACTTTAATCGTTTTGTAAAGTACTTCACGAATTACTTCAGTCTAACGGTTTTGGAATCGTTAACAGTCTAGATAGTCACCTAAAGTTTTCAGTCAAAACATATCTGGCGGAAAAACTACACGCTCTAGTAGAATGGCTCCTTGCTAAAAAATACAGATTCTAGGGCCTACTAAATCCAGATCTCTGAGTGGGGTCTAAGGACCTGCTCTGGGTTGGCTGCAGACAGGTGCTCCAGGCAACCCTGAGATTCAGCCTGGTTTGGGACCTGCTGCGAGCCCCAGGAAGGCAGCAGCGTCCCCGGGACTGGACAGAGGAGCCTGACACTCAGCGGGTGTGCCACACATCTACCCTCCTGCGAGGCTCAGCTCAGGGCAGTGCTCGGGGAAGAAGGCTCAGCTGGTAGGAAGAGCAACCCTGAGCACAGCTGTCTGAGAGCTGAGGACCTGTTACCATGACTGTGTTGATGGTCACTCTGAAAGCCAGGTAAGGACACCTACACAGAGCCAGGAGGCAGGGCCACCTGTCAACTCTAGGCAGCCGCCCTGTCCCAGGTAGGCCCAGGAATGAGCCCCCGCCCCCAGCAGCCCACGCCAGGAAGCTGCCAGAGGGCATTCCAGGGTCTCGGTGGCAATCTCAAGAACTGAGGCATTGTCACCAGAAGCGAGGAAACGGGCAAGGGGAGGGCAGATGGGTGGCCCTGGACAGGGTGTGCCCTGCTCCTGTTGGGTTCTGCCAGCTCACCTGCTGGAGACCTCATACTCCTGGATGTCCACAGCACAGGGCACTCCAGCCACCCTGACTGTGTCCTGCACATCTTGTACATGCTGTCCCAGGTTGGAGCCCCTGATGGTGACACGGGTACCTCCGTCCACAGGCCCAGTCAGTGGCTCCACCTGTTCCAGGACAAGGACTGCTCACCTCCACCCGTCAGCCCCTGGCAGCCTGGAGAGGCAGCCCCAGCCTCCCACCCTTGGGCCCTCTGAACTTACGGCACCTCACCCTCCCTCTAAGGACAGCAGTAAGTGACTGCGCTTCAACACACCGAGTGGATGAAGGGCGCAGGGCACTGGGTGGCCACAGCCCCAGCCTCGCCACAGGCCTCCCGGGCCACGCAACGTGGACGCTCCCCCTCGCACCACACACAGCCATACTGGGGCATGGCAGTTTGGCAGCGGCTGCAGTCCCCGTGTCCCACGAAGCAGTCGTAGAGTACCACTGGGGGTGGCAGATACAAGTGTGAGAGGCAGGCCCAGAAGAGCCCTCCTGCCCCGTGCCAGCCCCAGCAGCCCCCAGGGAGCTCACCGTGCAGCCCATCAGCACTGTCCACACGCAGGCGGCCAGCCCGGCGCAGAAACAGCCCCACACGGAGCTCTGGCTGTAGAGCCTCATAACTGAGCTGAAGAGATGGTGGTGGGGAAGGATTGCCGTCAGAGCCTGGGTCTGGGGGAGGTACCAGGCTGGGAAAGGGGGTACTCAGACAAAGGACTGCAATGACTAGCTCGGGGGGCACAGGGTCAGACGTCTGAGCAGAGGTGCGGGGACCCCCGGCAGCACAGGGTCATAGGCAGAGCTGGGGCACAGGGGATTATATAGCCATAGGGTGCAGGGACCCCATGGGGTCTCAGGGTCGGAGGTCAGAGGTGGGGTATGAGACCCTTCGGGGACACAGCGTCAGAGCTTGGGCTGGGACAAGCGTGGTGCAGCCAGCTGAGGTTGGCAGCCAGCCTATGGCTAGTGCCCCCCTGCCCACACTGGCACTCGTGGTCTGCACCTGGTACTGTTGGCATATGACACGGCACCGAGTATCCGGAGGTGGCTCACACTCCACCTGGGCTGCAACCACCACCTCACGGCCCTCCAGCTCCATCACACACTCAGTGTCTCCAGGGCTGTCCTGGGGGCAGAGCACACAGCTGTTGGGGCAGCTTCAGGAGCTGGGCCCAGTGAGTCCCTAGGTCCCCCAGCCCCACCTCTGGGCTGATGCCATGCCCTCTTCCTGCTCCCAGGAGACCCCGCCCAGGCTCTCACCCCAGGGCTGGTGTCCAGTTTGTAAACAGCCACAGGGGCCTGAAGGACACCTGCCAGTGGGACACGCTCACCTGGAAGAGGCGCAGGTTCCTGCCTAGCAGGTGGACCTGGTGCTCCACGAGGACTGGAATCAGCATGGAGCCCTGGACGCTCTCCACACAGGGGCAGGCGCTCGCCCCCCAGCCCACCTCTTCCTGCGGGCCCAAGAGCAACGCGGTCCATGGACAACCCCCCCCCCACCCCCAGTCCTCTCCGGGCAGAGTCCCAGGGCGAGGCCGGCGTGGGGCAGCAGATCCCACCCTGCCCTCGGTCCCGCCGACACAGAATCGCCAGGCAAGCAAGGGGCTGCATCTTCCCCCCAACCCTCCCTGGAGGCCTCCTTCCTGGGCTTGGCCTCACCAGCTCCCAGAGCCCGGGGGAGTCGTACTGGTAGTCGAGGCTGGACAGGAGGATGAGGGGGGCAGGAGGGCCCTCGTGCTCAGCCGAGTCTCCATCACCTGAGAGGAGGGTGGAAGTGGAGAAGGCGGGTGCGTCACCTCCCGGCCGCTCGTCCGCCTCGGGCAGCTCGCCGCCTTCTCTCATTAGCCGGTCCAGAGTGGGCCTCGTGGAGCCCACAGCCCCTGGGAAAGTGGTGGCAGAAGCAGTGCCATGGGGCTGATCCAGGAGTACTACAGAGGTGGGGGTCTCAGGGCCAGGGTCTGCAGGGCCAGGGGGCGGTGCTGCTGCATCTGAGGGTGGTGGGTGGGGGGCCAGGAGATCCTCAGGTGTGGCCGTGGGTCCAAAGACAGTGGGGATGGACACAGCGGTTTCAGGTCTGCTGGGGGAGCCTGGAGGGGAGGGCTCCTCCTGAAGAGGTGACTCTGTGGGCGTGGGGGCAGGTACGGGGCCAGGGCCTGTCCCTGGCCCCCAGGGGCTGAACACAGAAGGTGTGGCCCCAGGTGGGATATCTGAGGTTGTGGCTAGGGAGGGAGCCCCAGGCACCACCGGAAGGGTGTCAGGAGCAGGGGTGACTGTGGTTTTAGGGGCAGTGGGTGGGAAGGGGGTGGGCACATCTCCTGCAGGAGGGGCTGGAGAGAGAAGCGGGCTCTGAAGGGGAAGCAGAGAGAGACGGAATGGGCCACTCAGCGGGCAGGTGCAGGAGCAGGTGGCAGGCAGGCGAAGGGTGTGTTAAGAGGAAAAGGGGACCAAGGAAAAGAGAAACAAAAACAGCCCATTAATTCTCCAAAGGAGAAAGCGGGGGAAGGCTCCAGGGGTGTCTGTGCTGAGATGGGGCCCAAGGCCTGGACCTCCCTGCCTCTTAACTACAAACGTCCTCTCCCAAAACAGGCAGGACATATTGACAGCTGCTCGCCTATGAGTTGGTCACACACACGGCAGCTCAGGTGCCCAAACGGAGTCTCACGCTGGCAGGCAGATACACAGACCCCGGGCCAGCAGAGACCCTCACACTGGGGACCCCAAACCCCCTGTGGAGCTCAGCCTGGAGTCATGCTCACCTGCTGGCTCACCACCATGGGCCCGGCATCACACGAGGCCTTGTGCGTGCACAGGTGCTGCCAGACGCACCAGTTACACCCCCAGCGGCTGCTCACGCAGGCCTGGCACCTGCAAGAGCACAGCCATGGGGCAGGGGTCGCCACAGGGTAGCCCAGGGGCTGGGGGTCAGGGTGGGGAACTCACTGTGCAGACAGGCGGAGCTCGGTGACTGCCGTGCAGTCATAGAAGGACAGGGAAGCTTTGGCGATCTCAGCAGTGCCAAACCTGAGCTCCACACTCACGGAGACGTGGTCTGCAAAGGGGGGCAGGGGGCCAGGGCTGAGGAATGGGAGGGGTGCTCAGACCCATAGCCAACACCCGACAATCACGGAGAACGGTCAGCACCCCACATGGAGAGGGGAGCCCAGGGCTGGGGGGGACACAGCCCATGGGGCACAGACTGGGGATTTTGGGGGGCTGCGATTAGTGGGGACTCAGAGAAGGGCAACAATTCAGGGTTCTCTGCCTGGAATCACACCTCACCCCAACCACACCCCTTGGAGCAAGATGGGAGCACCAGCTCACCCACCGGCTCCTCTTGGCAGTGCTGGGGCCTCGCTAGGGTCTGGGGAGGGGCACATCACCCCAGAGCTGGTCAGCAGGGCCGGACTCTGGTGCTCCCCAAAGTGGCAGGAATACGACTCCCCAGGCGGCAGGGGAGGCAGGTCTGGCACCGACAGGAAAATCTGCCAAGACAGCCCAGGACACACTGCCAGGCATCAGGCAGAAGACCAGGGCTCACGTGGAGGGGGCACCCACTGTGGGTGGGCACTGCGGCCACCAGCCACCGAGCCTTCACAAACACCTCTGGGGTCTGGGTGAGCAACAGCAGGAAAAATCGAGGTTCCCGAGACAAGTGACTTGTGCAAGGACCTGCACATCCGACATCAAAAATCTAAGGTCTCTACCCATCACCAGAGGCCTCCCCACCAGGGTCTCTGGCCTGCCCTGGTCACTTACCTCCCTCCTCTCCTCTCGGCTGATGTTGGAAGGACTCACGGTTGCCACTCGCAGACATTTCGGCTCTGGCCGGAAGCTCCACAGCCACCTCTCTGGGCCCTTGCCCCTCGAGCACTCAGAGCGGCGGCTACACCTGAGTGAGAATGATCACCGTGCGCCCATGACCCTCATGGGGCCACTGGGAGTTCACAGGGTAGGGACACCTACAATCCCATGGGCTGTCACGAGCGACCTGGGGAGGGTCCTCAAGTGGGCTGTGGCACCAGGCTCCTGTGTCTGCCCTGGTAGGGCACTGATGCCCAGGGTGGAGGATGGGGGCTTGAGAGTCAAGGGCCAAGGATGCCGAATCCCAAGCCAGGCAACTATGCAGGATCGTGAGGGTATGAGGCCGGCCTGGGGCTGGAGCCAGGGAAGGGATCAGGGGCCAGGGGTTGGTGGAGCACTGACCTGCCAAGGAGCACACACCACCCACAGTAAGGGTCCCTCTGAGCAAGGCAAGATGCACAGTCCAGGTGCTGGGCACAGGAGGACACAGGAACTTTGAGAAGCTGTGACAGCAAAGAGGACCTGAGGCCAGCAATCCAAACACCAGCAGCTCACCCACATGTGGGGCCCTGGCCCTGCCCAGAGGCATCTCCCAGCAGCCATGCCCCGCCTCTCGCCTGGCACTCACTGTGCTCTGGGTCATGACGTACAGGTGCTCAAAGGTCCCGTCAAAGGTGAGGTCTCTGCTCACCGCAGACCCCTGCTGGATGCTCTGTGTGGAGTATGACTGACCATCGCTGCCCGGGCCCAAGTAAACCTGAGATTAGAGACCACAAGGTCTGGGGCCCAAGTCCATGGCCACAGGACTTGGGCCCAGGACCCTCCCCAATGAAGCAATGTGCAGGTAGAATTTTCTCCTGGGAAATCACTGTCCAGTCCTGGAGGACAAGTCACAGATAAACACCTCCTAGCCCTGGAAGCAAGACAGGTCATATCTCCCAGCTCTGGAGTGGGGGAGGGAGGTGTCACAGGTCACACCAACCAGCCTTGGGAGGGGGGTGTCAGATAAACACCACCCAGTCCTGGGAAGAGGATCATAGGTCCAGCTAGGAGGGGCTGAACCCTCCTGGACAGGTCACACATCTCAGCCCCAGAGGTCACAGGGATAGCCCTGCCCAGGCTGGGTCCCCAGCAGCCCACTTCCCACTCCCTACTCTGCCCTGAAGACGCTAGGGGGGCCCAGTGCTTCCTGTGGACTTACCCTGTGCAGCTGCCCTTGACTATCACCCAGGAAAGCGATGGTGTGTCCATCCTCCATGGTGACGGCCACAGCTGTTAGCTGAACCCCTGGCCATTCCAGAATTGGTGTGGCTTCCAATGGGATGCGGCTGGCCATGGGGCTGGGTGTGTGGTCTGAGCCACAGGGATAGGCATCCAGAGTGTCCTGCAGGCAGCAGGAAGCATTAGTAAGGCCCTCCCTGGATGACTTCTCCTGTCCCATCCTGTTAGAACAACCTCATCCCTCTCCCCATCTCTCTTGGGAACCCCCCTGGACAACCTCATCGCTGCCCCTGGACAATAATGCCCACAGCCACATCCTTAGCTTGACCTCAGTGGGCTTATGTCCAGCTGCCCTGGATGGTTTCCATTGGTTCCTTCCCCCGCTTTTGACCCCTGCCTCCATCTATAGGTCCACTCTCTCCCATCCCGAGCCTAGGAGCTGTTCCATCCGGTTTATCTGCTCAGCCTCCTCCTGGACCACTTCTCCAAAGCCTCTCACAGCTTGCACCCTCATTTCCAAGTCTACCCACTGGACCCCCTACCTGCACCTTCTCCCCTTTTCCATCCATCCTGAAGGTATAGCCAAACAAGTCCCAACCTCACCTTCTTCTCTTGCTCAAGAACCTAACATAGGTCCCATCCCCCCAAAATTCAGGGTCTCTGTCCCATACACTTGAACCCCAAACACTCTCAGTCCACCTACACAGATGCCACCCCATCACCGCCTAGTCCTTCTCTGCACTGCTGACTCCCCAAATGCCACGCTTGTGTTAAGGTGTCCCTCCACCACTCGGGCACAAAGGACACACTGCACGTCTGGGACCTGACCACCCCTGACTCCAACAGCTTCCTTTTGGACTCCAGGGGCAGCTGCTTGAATGTCTGGCCAGTTGTCTCAGAGATGGGAAAGAACAGGGGCGGTGTCGAAACTCACCACGGGCAGCTGTGCACAGTCAGAATTGACATCATACTCGATGTAGGCCACCTGGGTCCCATCCTCAGCATGGCCCTCCCGGGTATAGCAGGCATCTCGCGTGCGATTGGCAAGCCAGTCCACCTCATCCAGGGGGAAGGCACAGAGCGCCGAGGCTCCAGACGCCCCGGCAGCTGCCGACGGGGGCCGGCCCACGGCAGGCGGAGCAGCCGAGGAGAAGGCTGCAAAGAGCACCTCCCCACGGGCCACCTCCCCAGACACGGCCACAGCCGCAGCCTGGACCAACCCGTAGCGACCGCCCTGGCAAGCCAGGGGCAACTCCACGTAGGAATAGTAGTGCTGGTCCCGGAGGCACACACGGGACACATAAGGACGGAAAGCTCGAGACTGAGCCTGTAGGTCCCGCCGCAGGAACAAGAAGTAGGCGCTGGCCCCGTGCGCAAAGGCGCTCACAAAGTGGTGGCTGTATTCAGACAGGCGGCCCACTGCCAGCTTGGCCGTCTCCTCATAGGAAAAGACAGCCTGGGGGTCCAGTGGCCGCAGGGCCCGGGTCGTGATGGGTGGGATACCACCCCCCACGCCCCTGCTGGTGTATCCCCGCCCCACAAACAAGAGGGGATCCCCAGCCAGGCCCTGGGCCACCAGCCCCACTGTGCTGACCACAGGGTCATTGGCGGCTACATACTGGGTATCCCCAGGCCGCTCTGGCCTCAGCAGCAGCTGCTCGAGCTGCCTGAGGCGTCGCTGCTCACAGACCCCCTGGTGCACACTCCCGCACACCACTAGGGCCCCCGGGCTCACCAGGAGCAGCTGGTTTGGGTTGTTGGTAAGCTGGGCCTGTGGGCACTCGTCAGGCATCACGGGCGGCAGGCAGTCCCTGCTGTCCAGCACAGGGCCAGTGGACACTGTGGCTTCCAGCTGCAGCCCTGGGCTCAGCTGGAACAGGAAGTTGGTGGCCCCTAGGTAGAGGGTGCCTGAGGTGGGGTCCCGTGCCAAGTGCTGCAGCTGTGTGCCGTTAGGAGTGAAGGCAGCCGGGGGTGGGGGCTGGAGGGCGAGGACCCACCCGGCCCAGAGTGCCAGGAGAAGAGCTAGGCCGAGGACAGGCATGGTCACCTGGCAGGGAGAGAGGTTGAGCGGGGCTCATGTGGCCACCAGAGTGCACCAGGCCACCGGCGAGGGTTAGGGCTATGGTCAGTGAGAGCAATGACCTAGCCCAGATGCCCCCCAACCTAGGGGAGTGAGTAGGGGGACCAGATTCAGATAACCACTGTGGTCCAGGCCGACCCCGTCCACACATCACAGGGGGCCAGAAACAGGAGTCTTTCCCTGAAAATGCCAATACTGCCCCTTCTCTGCAAACACCATTCTGTCAGGGGATCTGCAACCCACCCCACCCTCACCTTGCACTGCCCGTGACACCACAGAATCAGAGGGTGAGGGGCTGGGGTGGGGCAGAGACTGGGGAAATAGCCCATCCCCAGGGGCCGGGGCCAGGAGGAGGCAGGAGAGCAGGGTGGTGGGAAGGAGGGACATAGACCCTAAGGAGGAGAGGCCCCCTCTGCACAGATGTGGGTTTTCTGAGCAGGAAGAGGAAGAGGGAAGGCTGGGGCCCCATGGACCACCTGCATGGCAGGGCTGGGCAGGAGCTGGGTGAAGGACCTGTTAGTTAGGGTAATAACTAACCAGCCAGAGAGGGAGGTTAAGGTTGGCTGGGTTGGGGCCTGAAGTCTGTACCCCACTTTAGAGAGCCCCCAGCCACCATGGAGTCACCCTACTCGCAGGTGTGAGGTCAGGCTCACCTGGCAGGGCCGGCTGCGTCAGGAGACGACGGCATGACCTGCGTGGGAGTCACCTAGCCAGGGAGAAAGCAGAGCATGAAGCGGGGGCGGGGCTGCAAGCATGTGGAAGCCCTGGGCACCCCACTCTGGAGGCAAGACAAAGATACCCCCTCCCTGCTGCCCAGCCTGCCGGTGGAGCTGGGCCCAGCCTGGCCATCAGCCACCAAACACATTCCACAGGGGACGCCTCCTCGGAGCCCACAGGGGGAGGGGGAGGGCAGCGGAACCAGGCACCCGCAGGTCCTGGGAAAGGGCAGCTAAGAAAGAGCCCCATGGCTGGCAGGCCCTGTCAGGCGCCCAGCACAGGGCCTTCCCTCTCCCCAACACGGCCCCTGCATCTCAGCACTCTCCCAGTCCCACCCTCGCCCAAACTCCGCTCCTCAAAGCACCCGTCCTCCCCACAGGCCAAAGGCTGTCCCAGCCCAAACCACCGCCAGCACACAGGCAGATGCACACTTACTCAGCACTTACACCCATCAAGACGCATACGCCACACAACCTGCACGCATACACCCACACACAGCACATGGGCACTTGAACACACACGCGTGTGCAAATACAATCTGTACACGCACTACAGACACATCTACAAAAATGCAGGCATACACACTACCCAGACCCACCATCCACATTTAAACATCTGCATAAGGACCCCCCCACCCACACACACACTCTACACAGGCACACAGCACATACACTCACCAGAGACACACACACCACCAGCCACATTTAGACATTTACATGTACAGACTCACACACACCTCCCTGGTTCAAGCCCCGAGTCCCACGGGATTGTGGAAGCCAGGCCAGCTCTGGCTGTTTTCTCTGCTGCAGGTCAGAGCAGAGCTAGGGCACAGGGTGTGGGGTAAGTGAAGAGAAAGGGGTAAAGAGGGGGGCGTCCTGGAGGCAGTCACCAGGCCTGACCGTGCCCACATCCCCAGAACTTCCCCAGATTCAGGTGCTTGCCCTCCTTACAGACCCTTCCTTGTGGGCCCCAGCTGAGTCTCCAGACCACGAAACTGGCAGCACCACCTTCCCCAGCCTCCAGTGGTCCCTAGCCAGGAGCCTCGAGGTTGGTGAAATGCTGCCATAGGCCATGCATCCCAGGCTAGGAGATGCTCTCCCTACCTGCCTGTGCCCAGGCCACACTGTCTGGCCCCTCCCACCACCCAGCTGCCAGGCAGCCTGAGCAGGCTGTCCTGAGAGCTGACAGCCTGGGTCAGCTCATCCCAGTGGAGGCCGCAGCGGGTGCTCCTGAAGCTGCCCAGGGGCCGGGCTGGGCTCAGGGCTTGAAGGAGGGTCCAACAGCCCGATGGGAGCAGGGGAGCCGTGGCCGCAGCCCAGTGGAGCAGGGGGGCCGTGGCCACAGCCCGGCTGGGCACTGCTCCCAAAATAGCTTGGGGGTTTCCATTTTTAGTGTGCAGAGAACAGGGCAGCTCTATGGGAGCAGGAACAAGGCCGCCTCTGTTTGCCACCCGAGGGGGAGGGGCGACAGGGCGGAGGGCAGGAGAGTCGCAAACCTGGCCAGAAGCCCAGGGCTGTGGCAAGGCCACGCTGCCCAGAAGCCCCCCACCTTGTTTCCAAGGGATGAGGGAAGAAAGTTTCTCCCCCTGGGAAGACACGGCCAGCGGAAGGATGGGCAGAGGCCAACTCCTACACTCAGGCCCTGCCCACTCCCTCCTGCGCCTGGGGCAGAGGGTCCCTATAGTTAGGCCAGCGTTCACTCCTTCATTGGCTTACAAATATTTGCTCAGAGCTTGCCGCGCGTGCCAGGGTTCTCCAGTCCTCAAGGAGCAGTGACCAAACCACTCCCCAAAAGTAAAATCACAACTGGGCTTAGAGGCCCATGGGAAGAGGATAGGGTGGGCTCAGAACAGTTCTCGGCCAGGCCACATAGGAGGTCGGGGGCTGGCCCACCCTGGCCCACTCCAGGGAAAGCTATCAGGCTTCTTCAAGGATTATCCTCCTGAGAAACTGGGCCTAGCATCCTCGCCCTTCCCCACATACCACGGGTGGGAGTGGCCACTGGGCGGGGGGGGGGGGGTGGGTGGGTGGAGGGGAGGAAAGGAAGAAGGGCAGTGGCATTTTCTCCTCCGTGTTGGGCTTTGTGCCATGGTATGTCACTTAAACTCTGCCACAGGCCACAGAGCAGCGCCCAGCCCCTCCAGCTTACTCCCCACCTCTTGCCACCTCGCTGCAGGTCAGAGCAGAGCTAGGGCACAGGGTGTGGGGTAAGTGAAGGGAAAGGGGTGAAGAGGAGGGCATCCTGGAGGCAGTCACCAGGCCTGACCATGCCCACATCCCCAGGACTTCCCCAGACTCAGGTGCTTGCGCTCCTTACAGACCCTTCCTTGTAGGCCCCAGCTGAGTCTCCAGACCAGGAAACTGGCACCCCAGGGCCTGAGGGATAAAGGTCAAACTTCTTGATGCCCCCTCCCAGCCTACTGATGCCACTGAACCCCCACACATGCTTGTCGTTCCTGAACTGCCGGCCTTTCATGCCTCCATGCCTTTACGCAGGCTGTTCCCACTGTCTGGAACGCCCACTCCCTCTCCGTCCCGTTAACCCCTATACCCAAGCACCCTCTCCCGGGCCTCGGAGGAGAGAGTTCAGTGTGGTGGATGGAATGGACAGACCCAGCCACCATCCTGGCACGTACTGCAGCTCTGTCTCGGGCTTTCTGAGCCTCAGAGTTCCCATTTGTCGAATGGGAGGCAGGGCGTCTCTGACCAATAAATGTGATGTGGTGTGTGCCTGGCACTAGCGGTCCCCAACCGAGTCCACTTTTCTCCCTCTTCCACCCTCCCACTCTGGACTTGAAGCTCCTTGAAGTCAGGGAGTGTGGCTTCTGATTCAGAGGCCCCAGCTACTAGACATTGTCACAGAGCAGATGTTCCTTGCATGTTAAAAGAACCCCCATTTCACAGCCAAGAAAACTCAGTTGGCAGGGCAGATATAGGGCCCACACTCCTCACCAAGCCACTTGACCTCTCAAAGGGCAAGGCGTCAACCTCATTTTTCTTAGTGGTTTGGGAGCCTCACATCCCTCACTTGCACAGCCAGGCTCTCTGCCCACTTCCCAGATCTCAGACCCAGCCCAGGCTCACAGCCAAAGTCAAACTCCCCTGCTGCCTCTTCTGGGCCCACCTTTCTCTGGACCTCTTCGCAGGGCCCGAAGCCCCCTAGCTTAGTCTGCCAAGAGCAAGCACCTCCCAGGCCCCCCTGGAACTGTCCTCCCCAACCGAAGGGGCTATCAACCTCTGCCCTTCCACACCTATAGAGGAGCCATACTTAAGCCCACGTCTGCGACGTCTCCGGCGTCGGTGGGAAACTGGCCTTTCCTTTCTGCCCTCCGGCTCCACGCCCGGGATTCACCAAAGAAGCGGGTTACTCATTGACAGTGCAACGGTGCACAACACCCGCCCTGTTTTCTGTGTTAAGGTGGGGTGGGGAGATCCACCATCCACCACGCGCCCACAGTGACCCAAGGAGCGCTCATCAATCAGCCACCGTCTGTGTCTGTGTACGGAGGGTGGGGAGGGGGTCCCCTCTGCGGGTGTGCGGGAGGAGAATCGTGATCCGCCTTTGTTACCCCGCCAAGCGCAATTTGGAAGGGCTGTTACTACAAGGGGAAGCCTCGACCTCCCCATTCGGCTCTTCCCCAAACCTTCTCTCTCTCCCTCAGGCCGCAAGGCAAGGTCTCCACGAGTGGTCCTGGGAGGGCGGGGAAGGGGCTGTCCGGTCCCCGGCGCGGCAGCGAGGAGGGGGCGCGGAGGAGCAGCTCCACCTCCTCTGTCTCCCAATCGCGTTACAGGCGGAGTCGCCAATTTCCCTTCGCGCGGAGAAGTGTGGTCCCAAGTCTCAGGACTGAAGCCGCCCACTACTCACCCGGACCTCCCCGGCCCGGCAGAGATCGAGGCCTCAGGCCCTTCCACCTCGGGGTCGCCCGCTCGCCCCGGTGCCCGCTGCCCTGGCCCCGGCCCCGCACTCACCGCCCAGCGGGGCCCGCGGGATGTGCGCGCCAAGGAGGCGCCGGCTGCTCCGGGCTCGGGATCTGCGCTCGGCGGCCTCGCCCCCCCGGAGGTGGGTCCGGCGGAGCCGCAGCTGTTACCCGGAGACTGAGGGGCGGAAAACCGCGCCCGCTGCCCGCCCCTCCCGCCGCGGCGCTGCCACCGCCGGGAACAAAGGAGACAAAGCCGCGTCGGCCGGGCCGGCTCCGCTCCTTCCCCCCGACCTCGACCGCCGGGCCACCCTCCCCCCACCCGCCGCCCGGGCCAGGCCGGAAGCAGCCGGGCGCGCGGCCCCAAGCCGCCCGGGACCCCGCATTCCAATCCCGCGGGATCCACTTTTGCCGGGGGCGGGGGGCGCAACCCCTCCCTCGCGGGGGGGCAGACTGCGTGGCGGCGGTAGCCATGGCAACGCGGATCGCGGCGGGTGGTGCGGGGTGGCGTCTGGAGCGCGGGCGGCCCCGCCCGGCTCCCGCCGGGCCTCACCTGCCCACCGCGCTGGAACCGGAATTGGAAGGCCTCCCGGGTTGGGAGCGAGGAGGGCAAGGTACAGCGCCCGGGCGTCTTCCTGCCCTGCCTGCCCCAGGTCGGACCCGTGCCCCTCACCTGCCAGGCCTGTTCGCCAGTCACCACCCTGCCCAGCGCAGCGCCCTTAGCTCCCTCTTTTCCTTTGAGTACCTGGCTCCTCTGATCGTCCTCCCAGCTTCCTTTACCTCAACTCCTAGGTGCCTTGATTCTCCCCACAACACTTCGTCTTGCCCACTGCCCCTTCTCCCAAGACTCCCCAGGAGCCAACCCTTCCTTCCGGCCCCCACCTCTCACCGTGCTGGAAGAGCCCGGGCTTTGGGGTTGGGCCTGGGTTTACGCCATCACTAAGCCAAGTAACCTGACCCCCAAGCCTACTTGCTCACCGGCAAACGGGGCTGATACCACGCCTAGCCGGGCTATTAAAGGAGGGCACCGGCCACAGAGGTGCACAGCCGGGGAGCATGTCCTTCTTTTCCTCCCAGGCCTGTACCTGGTCCTTTCCCGAAAAGTGGCCTTGGGCAAGTCTGTACTTCCTTACTGGCAAACACCTGGCCCTTCACTGGCGGGAACGCTAGGTGGAAGGGTTCTCTCCTCAAGGCCCAGTTGTACCCTCTGCGGGGGCCGTTTATATCCTGGCCTGCCCATTGCAGGACTTGGCCCATTCTGTTAGGACTTCTCTAGAACTTTGGCTCAAGGCCATTGCGTCAGTCTCCCGGGAAGCAAAATCCATCACACACAGGATAGGGGGAGGCCTCAACCAGGAGGATGTTCTGGTCATCCACACTGGCTACTGCCCGAAGAGGTACCCCCTTCCTCCCTCCCACCCTTTATCAAGGGGCCTCCTTTCATCCTCTCATGTACCAGGCTCTGAGTCTTCCAAATTCTTCCTCCCTCCCACCTGAGTCCAGGTACTGAGCACCTCACCTGCACCAGCATGGTCCTCCCTTCCCAGTTCCCTCACCCCTGACCTCTGACCCCAGAAATCCCTTGTGCCTGCCAACATGGCAGTCCAGGTCCTCACTCTAACCTTATGCTCCATAACTCTCCCACATCCATCACTTCAACCAGGTCAGTCTGGCCACCAGCCCTCACCCACCTTGGCTTTTCTGCCTCTGCAGCTGGCAGGGCCCCTTCCACATACCTAGAATCCTGCCCCCCAAATCCATTCACTCAAGTGTGCACCCTTCAGGACCCACGTCACCGCAGAGCGGGACCTGGGACTTCTGACCCCCATAGCCTCTATCAACATGATGTTTCCTGCCCCACTAGGAGTGTGAACAAGTACAGGGGTCATTTCAGCTCACCCCATCCTGGGGAGCCACTACATGAAGAAAACACTGCTGAGGAAAGAGTGACCAAATGACTGAGGAACCAGGACCCAGAGGTTCGGGACACTGAGGCCATTTGAGCCATAATCGCTGCCCAGGCCTGAGCAAGCACAGGCTCCAGGAGGGGAGGGCGCCACACAGAAAATACTTCTGTCCGACACCCAGCTGAATGAGCCCCTACCCACAGACCCTGCACTCAGCCTCAGTGTGCCCTGAAAGGGGTACTGTGTGCCAGACCCAGATTCTCTAATCCTCCAGTACACACGAGTATAGAGTGCCTTCCCACTGTTCCTGTTTACTCAAGGGCACACAAGGCCACCCATGGCTGTTTAGCCTGGGAGGTCAAGGGTCGATGTTCTCTGAAAAGGGAGCAGTTAGGCGTTCTCAGGGCTTGCCGTCTCCATGCCTCACTGCACCTCCCACCTCTGGGAGGCCCCTCCCCATTGCTGCCTCTCCATTCACTGCTGGTGGGCTGAGCTCTGCCAGGCCTATCGGGGACGTCCTCAGGCTGTATGTGGGAGGACACTCCAAGCCCAGTGGCACTCCAGTGCTGCCCAAAGCACTCTGCCCCATGACCCAGACTGGCTATCCCTCCCTGTAATTATGTCCCCCAATCCCTCCTCCCTGCTCTCCTCTGATCATTCCTAAAGCATTAAAAACCTGTTGCATTGAGTCCAGCTCACAGCGACCCTACAGAACAGAGCAGAACTGCCCCACAGGGTTTCCAAGGCTGTGATCTTTACGGAAGCATTCTGCCACATCTTTCTCCCACAGAGCGGGTGGTGGGTTCGAACCACCAACCTTTTGGTTAGCAGCCAAGTGCTTAACCACTATGCCACCAGGGCTCCTTCTTCCAGCATTAGAACCCCCAATAGCAAAGAAAGTGACCCAGAAGAGGGGACATAACCATGGTCACCAGTAGGTGGGCAGCAAGCTAGGTTTCCCTCACTAGAACCCCCACACCATCTGCCACAGGAAAACTCAGGCCAGGAAATCCAAAACGAAAGCCCAAGCCCACAGGGTGAGTACATAAAAAACAGTCCTAAAGAGGACAAGACCAAGAGAGATGAGAGGACCTAAAGGGGGGTGAGTCCCCTAACTTCAGGCCCAACCCACAAGTCACAGACCTCAGTTTTCAATAGACAAAACTCAGTCTGATATAAATTTATTTAAATAATACAAACTAAAAAATACTTTTATTGGACATTAACAAAGTTTTGATGATGAATGTCAATAAGCATTAACCTAAAAAGCCAAGTATATCTGCCAGATACACAGATGAGCTACACCGATGGGGCTCAGGGCTCAGGCTGAGGTTGGGTGCACCCCTAAGGCTCACTTCACTGCTGGGATTCTCTAACTACATTCACACCTAACCCCTCAGACCCTCTGGAGGAGGATATGGGGGCTAGCTGGCCCGGAAGAGCATGTAGAGCACAGGCAGCGTGGCAGCAACCATCACACAGGTGACCAGCGTGCTGTAGACGGCATTCCTGTTTACCTGGGCTTCTAGCCTCTGCTCCATGTCCGACAGTGCCAAGAGCATACTCCCCTGCTCCAGCAAGGAGCTGGGTGGAGCCCGGTCTGCCTGCTCAGCCAGGCCTGGCTGTACTGCAGCTTTTGCAAGCTGAACCACCCCAGCCATTTGGCTGAAAGTCTTTTCCAGGCCGTCAAGCTGCTCTTGTAAACCCTTGAGACATGAATGGACCTGCCTGGAATGGCTGATCTGCTCTTGCAAGGCAGCTGAAAGGACATCTGTGTCTTTAACTTGGGTGGGGGAAGTACCTGTCTGGGACGCAGAGCCCCGCCCCTGCCCAACATGCACCAGGCCCCTCAGGTCCACCATGAGGTCATGGAGGTCCCTCTGCTGGAGGAAGTAGCTGGATGCCTGCTCCCGGATGGCCTCCTGGAGGCTCACAGGCCCCTTCTGTGCCTCCAGGAGTAAGGCCTTCAGCTCTTGTAGCCGTATGCGGTTCACATAGGTGGAGCCGGCCACACCAATCAGGGCCCCCAGGACTGACCCAATGAGGGACCAGTTCTTGGTCCTCTCGGCCCGAGCGCGCTCCTTCTCATGACTTTCCCGCACAGCTGCGGAGAAGAGAGAGAACTTCTCTCGCTCAGAGTCTTCTGCACACAGATAGGCCGTACGAAGCCTCTTCTCCTCCTGTAGAAGCAAAGCTGCGTCATACAGTAGCAATGCGGCCCTGCAGCTAAGCCACCAGCAGATGCCCCGCCACCATGTCCCTGGGACTTAGCCTCATGCCTGGCACAGAGTACATGCTCCATAAACATGTGCAGATGGGATGACGGTAGCATAAACCTGGTTGGGTGGGTGGAGCCAAAGAATGGGGGTGGTCTAGGTGACCTGCACTATCCTCCCACCTGAGCCGTCCTGGGCTTGACCAGACATGTGCTGGTATCTACAGAACGTGTCTATGAGGGCCAGCCCCGCTATAGTGCTCTCTCCTCACAGTCTGGGTCCCAGACTATATTGCTCTGGACTGTTGGTCCCAGCGCTCCAGAAAGAAGCAGATGGACAGGCCCAGGAAGCCTGGGGTCCTGGCCCTCAGCAGGAGCTTCTGGTTCACCTCCTCATCAGGCCTCCGCCCACCAGACCAGTCAGGGTTCCCACTTCACCCATCCATGACCTGCCAGGCTAGGGTCCCTGTTCTGGTGGGAAGGGCTGCCCCCAGAGGTGCCTACCTGCAGCATCCTGTGCTCCAGAGTAGCCAGTTCCAGATACTGGTTGTCCTCCCTGGAGACACGGTCCAAGCGGTCCCTCACTTCCTTCAGTTTGGCCTGCTGAACTTCCAAGTCCCCCTGGGCCTCTCGGACAAGCCCACGAGCCACCATGAACACTTTCTCTGCCTGCAAAGAGAACAGAGGCTGTCTGCCCCTTCTCACCATGCGTACACTGGCTCAGCTCTATTCTCAACGAGGCTGTGGTTAAGAGGTCACTGGGATGTCAGCTGCAAAGGGTGGAAACAGAGGCCCTCGCACACTAATCCTGGCTCCCCTAGTGGTGCTCAAAGTGCATCCTCGAGCCACACCCATCAGAATCATGGGATTTATCCATTCAAGTAGGAATAATGTGCCTCTGAGAAACTGGAAAATAGCTAACAATGCACACAACCTGTGCCCACCAAACATAGCAACTCTCGTCTGACACAGTAAGGAACCTAAATGCTTGTGCTGCTTCCTGTGCTACCTTACCCCTCAAAACAACACCGTGAGAGGCACTGCTCCGGTCTCCATTTTTTGGACTTGGAAACTCGGGCTTGGCCAGGCTCTCTCAGTCTCCAAGGGGAGAGACGGCACTTCGCCTCAAAGCCTCCAGTTGAAGCCCAGGCTCTTCCCATCTCGCTATACTGGTCCGCATGCCAACGCAGGAGTGGGAACGCTGACAGCAGGATCCACTTCCGCTGCCATAAAGGACTTGACAATTACAGGCAGCTCTGTCCCCCTCATAGTCCGATGTTTCCCAGTGGCCTCTACTTTCACAGGGATGTTTTAATTACACACAGGCTCTGTGGACAGCAAACCCCTGGCAACTCTCACCACCAATCCCCCAAACAGTCGACGAAGGAAGTGTTTGCGGCCAATGGGTGTTAATCATCAGGAATTTATCAGACCACAACTGCCTTTGGGGAGGGTGGGGAATACAGTTACACCCAAGTCCTTCACCCTAGTGGTATTAAACCCAGGTTTTCATGTGAGAAATGAGGCGGATGCCTCTACCAGTGGTATCTGTTCAAGAAAAGGCAAGTCTGGATGTGGCTTCCCAGCACCACGTGGCTGGTGACTTATTTGGCGAGAGCCTCCAGGCAGCATTTTCCAAGCCAGAAGGCAGGGCAACCATCCCACTCCCCTCCTCACCTCAGTCACGTTTCCCTGGGCCTCCCGAACCTCATTGAGTCCAACAAACTCTTCATATCTGTCCCACCAATTCTTAGCTGTGGAGGACACATGTCGCTGAATGCTGTGCCCCAGGGCTCTTCCCAGCGTTGTGAGGCGGTGATGCAGCCCAAGGGCTGCCTCCTCAGGTCTTTTCTCTCCGGGCTGGCTGGGGCCTGGGCTGCAGAGAGTCCTGGTCATAAAGAGGTCCCTTCCAAGGAGGCCTCTCCGCACCAGTACATGGGGCACACACACGATGTGCTGCATGGCAAACACAAAGCTGCGCCCTCTCATCGGGAGATCTGTGAGGGGACGCCAGACAGATCAGCTCACAGCTGAGAAAGGGCTGTGGGCATAAGTCAGGTCTCAAGGCCTAGGGACAGTTTTGAACTGACTAATTTCCATTAAAGACATCTAATCTGAGCGCCTCTTGGTTGGCCCAGGGATTGCAGCCCCCACAGCAGGAGGGTAGTCAGGTTTGCCCCTAGGTGCTCCTGGTCAAAGGAACACATCTGGGGAAGACCATAATTAGAAAATCACGGCTTCTGCTTCCCTCCATGAGGCCACACAAACCAGACCCTCCCATCCCACCCGCCTCCCTGCATTCCCCAGATCTCTTGTGACTTGGATGAATCCTGGTGCCCAGCTTTCTGATACTATCAAGAGAAAGTTCTCAACTCTGAGTCATGCCCATGCTGACAAAGCCCCCACAAAGATTCATAAGACTCTTGGGAAAGTTGTGGAACAGAGGGGATTTCCAGTGTCTTTTCTGGAAAAAAACAAAAAACAAACTCAAAACCAACTTCCCAGAGTCCCTAAGGGCAGCCTCAGCACTGGGGAAGCAGAGTTTTGCTCACACAGGAGAGCATAGGTCACTCCTGTCCCAAAGCAGAGAACTCCCGGCTCTTCTCTAAGAGGACAATTCCAGGAAAAGCACAGATCTTCACAGAAGACAACTTAGGCTCACACCAACCCTTCTCCTTCTGTCCTCCAACCCCAGACTTCCCAGGCTACCAACTCCCAGTCTCACATTTCTCACCTTCCCTAAGCTTTCTCCCTCCTCCCTGAACTTAGTCACGCTCAACAGGTTAGGTTTCTTTAATCCTTCCCTTTTCAACCCTGCTTTGCTGTTTGGGTCCTAATGCCTACTTCTCCACATCTGAACTGCACGGGAGTCTCCCATTACCTGCAGTCAGGCCTGGCCCAAACTCAAGAACAGTAGCCACTCTGAAGACCCCAAAATGGGGGCCAGGTGACCCACAACTGGGTCAGCAGCACCCTCCTCTGACCAAACCACATCCCAACGTCCCCAAGTACTGACTCCTGCTGTCACAGCGACACCTGGTGGCCAACCAACCACGCTAGAGAGAGAAAAGCAAAGGGAGCTGGGGGCAGGAAGACAGGCCCGAGGAGCTCCAGTTACAAAACAGAAAGGGCTTCCTGAGGTAAGCCTCCTCCCCTTCACGCTGTGCTGGGAGCAGTCTTTGGAGAAGCTCAGGCTCTCTTGGAAGTAAAGCCGGTTGAATAGTGACATGCCTCCTGGCCAAAGTGGGCCCAAGCTGAGAGCCATGGAGGGGACACCTCTGTGACAGTGGTTCCAAGTTCGTGCCACACCTGGACCCCTGGACCCCATTCATAAGGCTGGGGACCATTGCCCAGCAGGGCACACACCATCCAGGAGCAAGGGTCGGGCAAGCCTCCCAGGCCTCAACACCAGTGCCCACTGCCCACAAGCTGTGACCCCAAAACAACCCTGCAGGAACACAAAGCACAGCACGCACCCCTGCAGCCCCCGCACCCACAGCACCCACTCTCCTTCCCAGCAAAGCTCAGCAGAAAAGTGCCTGCCTTGGCAGTCGCCACTTCCTCAGCCTCCCCACTTCTTTCTTGATCTCACTCCAGCCTGGCCTCCTCCCCACTCCACCACAGAGGCTGCTCTCCCAGAGGCCCCTCAAAACCTCCACCTTGCCAGATCAGCAGGTGCTTCTCAGACTTCTTCCTCAATCTCTGCAGCTTTCAATATTCTCCTTCTGAAAACACCGCCCCCTCTCGGCTTCCTCCGACCTTCTCAGCCCCTTTCCCTGCTCCTCCTCCACCAGCTGCTGACTCTTGGACCCCAGGAAGGAAACCCATCCAGGGACTGAGGCCAGATCAAGCAGGGGCCAGAAAGCCATCTTCAGAATCTTGTCCCTCCAAATCCAGGACTGTCTCTTACCAACTGCCCTTTCCTCAAACCTCCATCATCTGTACTTCATCCTCACTTGCAGCTGATGGCTTGCTTCATTTTTACCATGAAAATATAAAATATCAGAAGAGAACATCCACAAATTCCCACTACACCTTCCCACCTGTCAGTATCTGTCCCATTCCCTCCCCCTTCTCTCTTGTTCCTCAGGAAGACACTCCACGTTCCTTGGAAAGCCAACTCTCCACCTGTGCCTCAGGTCCCATGTCCTCTCCTCTCTTCACAGACATTGCTCAGTAATTGATCTGATACCCCTTCTCCAACATCCACTCCATTTCTCTGCTCTTTACAGCCAAACTCCTTGACAGATTGTACTCACTGTCTCCAGTTCCCCTATTTCCATTCTCTTACGCCCTCTGATCTGGCCTTCACTCCCACCATGCCACTGGAACTGCTCTTGTCCAGGTCGCCTCCATATTGACAAATCCAATGATCAGTTCCCAGTCCTCATTTCACTTGACCTATCAGCAGCCTATGCCTCATGATCAGCCCTCCTAGAATCACTTGGCGCCCAGTCCCCACCCATCTCCCTGACCTCTGAACACTGTAGTGCCCCACAGCTCAGTCCTCAGACGCTTTGTTTCCATCAGTCATCTCACCCACTGCCATACCTTTCAAAACCATCCATGAAAATGTTCTAAAATTGATTGTGCCAGTGGTTGCACAACTGTGAATATACTTAAAAAACACTGAACTGTATACTCTAAATGGGGAATTGCATTATACGTGAATTATATCTCAACAATGCTGTATATTTAAAAAAAAAAAAAACTACACCTTGACTTCTCCAGCCCAGACCTTTTCCCTGGTCCCCAGGCTCATTTACTCAGCTGCCCAATCCACATCTTTGCTTGGAAGGCTAATGGGGATCTCAAACCTGATAGATCCAACATTGAGCTCCTCATCGTCCTGCCTTCCCCACAGTCTTCTCCATTTCAGTTGACAGCAACTCCAACCGCACATGTTCAGGCAAAAAACCTCGCATCATCCCTGACTCCTCATGTCTTTCCCACTTCATGTAGGATCCATCAGCAAATGCCACTGCCTTGCTACATCCTGGACTCCTCCTGCTCTTATCTGTGCCAGTGCTACCACCTAGTCCCAACCACTGTCTCTCCTCTGGATTACCACAACAGCCTCCTGATACGTCCCTGATTCTACTCTCACCCCTACAGTCTATTCTAAACAGAGCAGCCACCGGTCCTTTCAAAATACAGATTAGACCATGTCTCTCTCTCTGCTCAACTCGGGCAATGGCTCCCCATTTCTCTCAAGGTAAAAGTCAAAGTTCTTTCCATGGCCTTTGGGGCATTCACTCCGTGGCTCCCGTTGCTCTCTGACCTCATCTCTCACTGGGCCCCACCCCCACCCCGTTTCCTCACTGCTGCAACCACATGGACCTCTTGATGTTGCTGGAACACACTAGGCTACCCCCACCTCAAGGCCTTCACACCAGCTGCTCGCTATATGCACCGCTTGCTCCCTCTTCAAGTCCTGCTCCAATGTCACCCCCTGGGGAGGCCTTCCCTGACCACTCTATCAGAAATCGCCATCCCACCCCCACCCCAGCACGCCTTACCCCCTCTCCCTGCTTTATTTTTCTCCGCATGTATCACATGACCTGCGATATGTATTTCACTTATTTACTCTGTTTGCTGTCCGTCTTATCCACTGGAATGTCAGCTCTGCCAAGGCATGCACTTTGTTTCGTTCACTGCTGTATCCCCAGTAGCTAGAATACCACCTGCATATAGTAGATACTCAATAGAATGTACCAGATGAATAAAAAAAGAATTCGCAGTCACATCCCTGATATATTATAAAACTCAAACTCCTTCCGGCAGCCTCCAAAGCTCTCTCGTACCAGCTTATCCAGCCTCCGCCCAATTCGGACACCTCCTCCCTCCCACCTCCCTTCATCCAAGCGGCTCTAAGAACGCGCCAAGCTCGTTTCTGCCTCAAGGCCTTTGCACGTGACCTTCCCACTACCTGCAGTGCTCTTCCGTGCACGGTAACAGGCCTGGCGCCTTCCAGCTAAATCTCCCTGCCCCCCGGCTCACTCTAGCGGACCGTACCGCGCCAAAGCCACAACCCCCGGTTGTCCTCTGACCCCTTAGTGCCCGCCCCGGAGGACCACTTCCGGCATCGGGAGCATTACTTCCTGACTAACAGCCAATCAGAGGACCCATGTGGAAGTATAGGCACATAAGGAGGTGGGGTCGGGAGCTCGGCTTCAGCTGGCAGAGCTGGGGAAGGGGCGGCAGGCGCCATGTCCGGCCGGGAAGGTGAGTTCTTGGGGACTGTGGGGCCGGAAGGGACCTGGCGAGGACGGGTTGAGCGTGAGTACGCTAGGCGGGCGGCGAAGCCGGGCTCAGCGTACTTGTGTCGCCCACAGGTGGCAAGAAGAAGCCCCTGAAACAGCCCAAGAAGCAGAGCAAGGAAATGGACGAGGTGAGGGCGGGCGCGGAGGCGCGGGCGGGCGCGGAGGGACTGGGAGGCCGGCCTGGAGAGAACGTGCTCTACTTCTCCCTAGGAAGATAAGGCTTTCAAGCAGAAACAAAAAGAAGAGCAGAAGAAACTCGACGAGCTAAAAGCGAAGGCCGCGGGGAAGGGTCCCCTGGGTAAGTGAGGTTCGAGTGGGGCTTGATCCGGACAAAACGCTTCAAGCGCGTTTCTAGACGTGGGCCTGGGCAGGTCAGCTTCTGTCCTTACTGGTGAGCTGCGAGGTCGCGTTTATTTCCTACCCGCTAAGGGGGACCCTAGTCAGCTTTGGATTCCCAGCAGTGGGAAAAGGGCAGGAGCCACAACTGGGCCTGGAAACGAGATCTGCTTCCCAGGGAGTTCGCGCTTCCCTCCTTTAGAGGAGTTGCAGAAATGGAATCACAGAAATCCATTTATTGTAGACACGAGTTCATACAGATCTGCGTTTCCACTTGTTCTCCATACATTCTTCCCTCAAATTCACATTTCATTACTCTTTATTGTTTATAGTATTTTGTAGTACTTATTTTACTTATTGGTCATATGGTTATCTCTAATAAAAACATATGTGCCCTAAGTCTTTTCAGTTCTGCATGTGCCTAGACTAAAGGATGAAGTCCAGGCTCCTTGACTTGCTATTCAGAGGCCTGCGAAAATCAAGTTTCATATGCCTTTTCTTTTCCTTTATTTAAGGGAAGAGGGATTGGTTGATTACATTTCAAAAGATTTTTCAAGCCTAGTACCTTCTGTGTTTTTTAAACACTGTTTACATTCTTCAGACTAGTGATTTGATCCTCTTCAGTTATCTGTGCCCTACTTGAGCATGATGAGCCACACTGGGCATGATGGAGGCCCAGATGGTGGAGTGTCACCTAAGGGTTTCCCAAGACTTCTCTGCCAGTGAGTTTGATCCATTATGGTTCACTCACATAGCACTCAGATTCTAGCTGTCGAGATTCCCTTTGGGAATTACAGTAAAACTTGGGAAAGACAGAACCTGTGTAACGTGGAAACCTGTCAGGGAAGGAAAACTGAGGTATTTTTCACTGACAGAGAGCGATAGAAAAGTGTAAAAGTGCACCCTGTAAAAGGCGGACAACTTGGGAGGCCCGGCTCTCACAGGTTTCGTTGTATATTAGGTATCTTGCACCTTCCCTTTATCTGTGATTGTGTGTACAGGGAGATCAGTCCTTAGTGGAACCCTGTACTACTCGTTGAGCATCACCTAATTTTGTTCTAAGGTTTATTTTGTCAGAGGTCTTTTGGAATTTCATTGTCGTATTAGGTATACCTAATTGTACAACTATTTTTTAAATGATCTACTGTGTGTGAAACATCTTGTCATTTGTAAGTTGGATTTTAAAATAAAGACAGTGAGTAAGCCAGATCCCAGGGTCGTAATATGGAAGGTGGTGTAGTATAGTGTGGTAGTTAAGAATGTGGACTTGGAAATCAAGACGACCCAGGTTGGAATCCTGGCTCCATCACATGTGAGCTTATGACCTTGAACAACACCTAACTCTTAAGACTTCATTTCTGTATCTGTAGAATGGGTTGATAGGACGTGAGGATTAAATGAGCTTATCTGTGAAGTACACAACAAACACAGTGTAGATCCAGACCAGTGCACACCCATTGCGTGTGCCCGTTTCGTCCTCATCCCACCTTTGCACACAGAATGGATAATATTGGTAAAGCTACTGTGCACTGTGTCAAAGAGAATGCCCAGTACAAGAGTCAAGCCTCATTAGGATCCACATCAGGCCCCTGGGGCTTCTGTCATAAGAACTGTGTTCTTCCCTAGCTGTGACTTTTTTTTCCCCCTTCCTTTTGCAGCCACAGGTGGAATTAAGAAATCTGGCAAAAAATAAGCTGTACATTGTGACTGAGGCGATGGTGACCCTTGTTTCCATTCCTGTTTAAACATCTGGACTCCGTGCTAAAACATCTGTTGCCACCTGTAGTTAGAATGAAGTGTTGTCTTGGAGCCTGTTGTACGTTTAAGAATAAACTTTTGTGAAAAAAAAAAAAAGAAGAAGAAGAAATCATACAATGGTTCATCTGTTTAGTTCTTCTCACTCAACCATTCCTCTTAGCTGTGTGGTCAGAGTAAACCCAGTCCAGAATCCCACCACAGTCTGCTCTTCGATCTTTGTTATGCCCTGGATTCTGTATCACCTGGAATTAAACCAACTCATTTGAAATAGCTGTCATTCTTGTGTGGTTGTGCCAGATGGAATACCTTATGTGAGATTAGTGGAAAAATATACTTTGGAAAGAAAACTTAACCCCTCCTTTTATGTTGTGACATCCGCATTGCTAATGTGTTTTGCTGAGTTATCTGTTGATGTAAGCAGTCTACTATGTGCAGGCACTGGAGATCGCACCAGCGAAACTGCTTTTGCTCTTAAGGGACTTCTCTGTTGTGGGAGCAGGAGCCCGATAAATACATACGATATGTGCTATGAAGAAAGAAAAAAAGGGGAGTCGGGGAGTAGACAGAGATTCTTCAAAGTCTCCAAGAACCACACTTGCTCAGAAGCCTGTAGGTCTGCACTTCACTAGGACTTCAGAAAGGGCCTAGCTGGGTTCCCTCCCACATCTTAAACCCCACATCCAGTCCATCAGCAAAATAAAATCTGGCCCCTTCGTACTCCCTCCGATACTACTACCAATTCTAACCTTATAATCCCTCACCTGGATTATCACAGTCACATCCAAATTTTCTTCCTGCCGTTACCTATGCCCCGCTGCAGTCTCATCTTCACTTGAGCCAGAGTGATCCTGCTAAACTATAAATCAGACGTCGTCACTTGGCTCAAAATTCTTCAGTGGTAAAAGCCTAAGTCCTTACAGTGACCAGTCAGGCCCTAAGGAATCTGGACCCCGCCCGCACCTTTCCCTCTGATTACTGTTTGTCCCACTGATCATCATCTCCAGCCACAGTGGCCTATGTTCCAGGCAAGCTGCTCCCTCACTGTGTTTTCAGTGATTTCTTCCCTTACGCCTGTCACACCCCTCACCTAGATACTGGAGGCTCCCTCACTTCAGTTAGAGAACCGAAACTCAACAGTAGTGAGCTCCTCTCTTTATAACAGTCCCAGTGTCTCCTGCCCTGTTTTACTCCTGACTGCTTTTTTATCTACGACCCCTGATTAAAATGTAAACTCTAGGACAGAGACCATTTGTTGAACCACTTGATTCAGAGATGTAAGTTCCCGCCAGGCCCTTGATACAACTATGGGAAAAATGCTAAAGTTTCTCTGAAGATGTGTTTTCAAAAGGACTCTAGAATCATTATGAGATTTTCCCAAGTAAAGAAAAGATTTAAACCTGTTTTATGACTGTAATGTATTTGATAGTAACCAAAAAAAATTAGTCCGCTTT
This sequence comes from Dugong dugon, assembly GCA_030035585.1. Lineage (NCBI taxonomy): Eukaryota > Metazoa > Chordata > Mammalia > Sirenia > Dugongidae > Dugong > Dugong dugon. Next base: position 18,772,193 of record CM057481.1, on the reverse strand, counting down.
GATCCTCTTCAAGAAGGTTGCACAACCAGCAGCATCTTCTTTGGGCTTTAGGCATTCCCTGTGGGGCCTTGCTGACTACCCAACCCCTGTGCTGCTGAGAACCACCTTTCTGAGTTCAGTAACAGCACACTGCCCAAGATAAGCTACTGCTCTTTTATTTGATAGAATATAGTACAGTCCTGTCCCTTTCTAGGACTAGAGCTCTGCAGCAATTCTCAGCATTCAGTATTTAAGCATCTATCTGAGGGAAACCACCAGTTGTCTGAAAATGTTCTAAGCTCCTTAGGTATTCAGGGCCTTCTAAACCCTGACAGCAATCTGTCTGCCTTTCATTTACTGCTCTCCCAAACACTGGCAGGACACTCACAGGCTAAACTTGGCACTGAGCACACGAGGATAAAGAGTTTTGCCTGTTACTCTCCAACACCAAACCCCTATTCCTGTTGACTGGCCTACCACCACTGCTGCCCAATAAAATCCTGTCAGTGCTCAAGCCCAGCTCTAATCCTTGCTCCTCTGTGAAGACTTACCTTCTCTCTGCCATACATGACACCTACTCGGCACTTGTGTGGTCTCTGTGTGGCCTCCATTTAGTGTTGAGTTTTTGTCCGAGCAGCCTTGTGTGCCCGCTTCCTACCCCTTTATCTAGCTAACTCCTACTCATCCTGCAGGACAGCCCAGGTGCTCTTCCAAGGAGCCTTCCTTGACCTTCTGAGCCTCATCCGTTTCTATAAGACCACAGCTTGGGACAAAAAATTCTCCAGCCCTCTCAAGGATGAATGAACAAATTGTAACCTGAACAGTTCCCACTGCCCTCCAACAGGCAGGCATATCCTTCTCAGCATCATCCCTTCTTAGCCCTTCTCCCCAGGCCTACTTCAAATGCACACACTTGAAACATTTACGATTTTCGAAGATGAATCTGTTCATAACCGCCCTCTTCTCGCTCCTTGCCTAATCCCACGCTCCTGGCCTCCTTCCCGGTGAGTCTGGCGGGAGGACAGCGAGGTACAGAGGCCAGATCCCTGAGTGCTGTCTACCTCAATTCATACGCACACATGTAAATGTCAAGGCGAATTCCTCCCGCGCTTCTGTGGATCCCAAGGGGGGCTAGGGAGGGGGCTTAGAGCCGCCCGCGCGGCGGGGCGGGTGCGTCTCGGACTCCCAGCCCGGGTAACTGGGATCGTGCCGCACCCGGTCCTCGCCGTAGACTGCTGCATCCCAGCCGCTAGAATCTCAGCGTCCGGCGGGGCGGGGACTCGGCGAAGAAGGGCGGGTCACGATAGAGGGGAGGGGACCCCGTTGACCGTAGCGGCGCGCTAGGATAGTGTCATTCCTTCGCGCCCTCTAGCTGGCAGCTAATTGGCCCATGGGCTTGGGGCGTGGCACCAGCGGCTGAGGCGCAGGCAGCGCGCGGGCAGTTGGTTTAGACCCGCCTCCCAGCCCCGCGACCATCTGGCTGTCTCCGGGCCCTCGGAGACTTCTGGCCGGTGCGAGGCATGGCTGGGATCCCAGCGCCGGGCAACAGAAGGAGAAGCGGGTCCCCGGCGCCTCGCCCTGGCCCGCCGCCTGGCGCCGGGCACCCCCCAAGCAAGCGGGCCCGAGGCTTCCCCATTGCCGCTCCGGACCCCGAAGACCCATTCGGCGCGCAAGGGGACTTCACCGCCGACGACCTGGAGGAGCTCGACACCCTCGCGTCACAGGCCCTGAGCCAATACCCGGCCACGGTTCGGGACGTGTCCAGTGAGTGCGCCTCGGGGCCTCTTCCCCAGAGAGTGGTGACAATCCCTGACGGCCGCGGCTTCGGAACCGCACGGCGACCGCTGCTCGGGTGTTTAGCTTTCACGCTGCCCTTCACCTTTTTAAGAATAGGAACACCCCGATTTAAGGAGAGGTTGTGTTCCAAAAGGTCCTTTGATTTGAGGGAGAACTGCATCAGCAATGTCAAACAGCTGATTTGAAATATAGAAAGCTAGGTTCGAATTTACTGCAGTTTAAAGTTTGGACCACTCAGTTTTTGGTTCTCAGCAGAGATCCTTGGAACACGACTACCGAAACCACCAGAACCATCACTGTCCATTCTTGTGGGCAGGTTTGGAAAGCTTTGGATGTTACAAAGCCCGCTGTCCTGCTTGGGGCATTGGTGGAGGGGAGGGATGAAAGGGACTAATTCTTTTATACAACCAATAAATGATTTACCTTGTGCCAGGATTGTGCTAGGTGCCCAAATGTTAGGAACTGCAGTGGACCTAGAAATGAACAAAAGACAAAGACCCTTCCCTCATGGAGCTTACATTGTAATTGAGGAATGAGAGAAGTCTTGCAGGGCTCCCAGAAAGAGAGGGTCTTTGAGGGCACCTTACATCTCTACTTGAGTGTCTCACAGGCATCTTAAATTCAACCATTTCCCAGAGAACCAGTTCCCATTTAGCACGGTACGTGGCAAAGCAAGCATTGAGAAAACATTCAACAACAGAATGTTCCACATGACGGTGACTAGCACCACTCTTCAGCCAGTGGTACAAGGTGACTCCTCCCGTTTCCTCAACACTACATCTAATTCCATTCCATGTCCTGTCAACTTCACCTTCTAAATCCTCTCTGGAATCCATCTTCTTTACATCATCTCTGCCATCTTCCTGATCTGTGCTACCATCATCCCTCCCCTGGACAACAGTCTGCTAAATTGTCTCCCCATTTCCTCTCTTGTCTCCCTACAAGTCGGATTTCACACCACAGCCACAGTGATCTCTTCCAAACTCAAATCTGGCTGTATTTCACAGTTACTTGTGAACATCCGTGCTGAAAGCCTTTAATGACTTCCCACTGCTTCTAGAATAAAGACCAAAATCTTTAACCTGGCCTGCAAGGCCCGACGTGGTCCAGCCCTCCACTCTCTGGGTTCTAGCCACACTGACCATCCTTTATTCCTTGGATTTTCTCCGCTTCCTTACAGCACACACACTTTGCACACTGCTGCTTCTTATACAGTGAATGTTCTTTCCATCCATTCCCCATCCCCATTCGTGTGGTATTATGGGTTGAATTGTGTCTCCTGAAAAGTTATGTTGACTTCTTCATCACTGTAAATATGAGCCTGTTTGGAAATAGAGGTTTTCCTTTGTTATGTAATGATATCATACCAGAGTAGGGTGAGTCCTGAACCTAATCCCTCTGAATGGTGTCTTATAAAAAGAGTAGAATGTACACAGTCACACACAGGGAGAAGAGACCTTGTGAGGAGTTGGCTGCAAGCAGGAACGCCAGGGGCTAGCGATAAAGAAGGACCCTCCCCTAGTTGGTGCCCTGGTTTGGACTTCTAGCCTCCACAACTGAGTTCTTGAAAGCCACCTGCTTGTATTTTTTGATATGGCAGCACTAGGAAACTAAGACCTTGGGTTAAGTCCTGCTTGTTCTCCAGCTCTCAGCTCGGTCATCACTTCCTTAGAGAAGCTTCCACTCATTCCAGTTGGGTCAAATCCTCCTATTAAAGGCTTTCTTGTATTTGTCCTCTGCAGCTCTTATCACAGTTGTAATTTTACGTTTATTTGTGTGATTATTTGTTGAATGTCCTATAAGCTCTGTGAGTGTAAGAACTATAACCATTTTTGCTCACCTTTGTATCTTAGAGCCTAACATTGTGCCTTGCATATTGTAGGTGCTCAGTAAACATTATTGAATAATAGATCACTGATTTCTCGCCAGTGAGGCACCCACATAACCCATCAGCCCTTATATGAGACTCTTGGGATTGATTGGGTGGCCGGTAGAGGGTGGGGGCCAAAAACCAAACCTATTGTTGTCAAGTTGATTCCGACTCATAGCGACCCTATAGGACAGAGTAGAACTGCCCCGTAGGGTTTCCAGGGAGCAGCTGGTAGATTCAAACTGCCAGCTTTTTGGTTAGCAGCCAAGCTCTTAACCACTCTACCCGGGCAGGAACTGTTATTTCTTAAGTATCATTTATGAGTTTGAATTATGTTCTTAGGTTGGAAAATACCTGTATTGCTTAATAGAGCTTTCTCTAATTTGCTTTCAGGAGTGAGTCTTCTCAGCATTGTCTGGCAAAAGTGGGGAAATGTTGGGTCCTGACATGTATATGGGAACTATTTTTCACAGGTGTTCATAAAGTCCCCAGAATAGATGGGATGTCAAAAAATAAAAATCCTGCAGGAAAAAGCAGAGAAAGTATGCCAGTTAAAGATAATTTTGAATTAGAGGTACTTCAGGCACAATACAGAGAACTTAAAGAAAAGGTAAGTGATTTGACTTATCCTTGTTGAGCTAATTCATTCACTTATTCATGCATTATAAACTCTCATACAATAAAATATACAGAAGTTTTTAAACAAGGGCCCAGATTCATCAACTGAGGGATGAAATGAGAGAAGACTGGGAAAAGAAAGCCAGAACATTTAGGCTGAAATAAACTAAATCCTGAGATTCCTAACAGCCAAGGCAAGAAAGGAAACACTGTACACCAGTTCCAAAAAGAGATACAAACTTTTTCTGTTACAGCACTGAGACAGATTTATAGCATATGTCTTTACATGATGAGCACAACATTGTAATGGTTGCTATATTCATTAGCAGCTTTGCAAGAAAGCGGTCATCCATCATATGTTCTATAGGTCTCTAGGGAAACGAGGAACATAATGTGGTATTTAAGTTCTGTGAAGTATGTGACCCAGATTGTTTATCAGAGCCTAAAAATCTGTGTGTATGAACGACAAGTGTGTCCCTATGCTATCCTGCTGAATATCAGCTGTCCCACGAACAGGCCTAGCAGACCATGGCGAAGTCTTTTTGGCTAGATGTATTTTGAGTACTCTTTGGTCTATAGGACATGTTTTTCTGTGCTTTCTCGCTCTCCCCAGCTACATGTTAAAAAAAACAGAAACCAGTTACTGTCAAGTCAGTTCCAATTCGTGGCAACACCATATGTGTCAGAGTAGACCTGTGCTTCATAGAGTTTTCAGTGGCTGATTTTTCAGAAGTAGATCACGAGGCCTTTCTTCCAAGGCTCCTCTAGGTAGACTCCAACCTCCAACCTTTCAGTTGGCAGCTCAGCGCATTAACGATTTGCACTAGCTAGGGATTCCTTACATGTTAAAACAACACTTTAAAACAAGTACATATGTGATTTTCCCTTACAAAGTTTTCACAAGAGTGATTTGGGATTTACAGCTGAAGGCAATGGAAGAAGACGTCCTCGTTAAAAATGGAGAAATTAAAATCTTGCGGGATTCATTGCATCATACAGAATCCATTCTAGAGGAACAGAAGAGATCACATTTCCGTCTTGAGCAAGAGAGAGCTCAAGCACTCAGTGACAAAGAAAAGGAATTCTCCAAAAAGGTGACCCTGAATATTTGTTGTGCATGTTATGGACACTAGCTTTGCCTGCTCACTGAGTTCCTTTAGAAGCAATGACCAAAGTTGCCTGTAAATCTGCCCGGGAGATTTCAGCAGTTGTTTAAGTTCTTGTGCCATCAGCTACTTGTTGTGCACTTTTCTTCCAGGCGGTGCATGTGGTTTGGAAAAGGACTTAGATGAAACTCAGCTTTGCTGTGGTGGTTGGTCTTGGCAGGAATAAATCACTAGCTTAGGGTTTAGATGGCACAGGCTTAAGTTAGGGCTCCTTTGGTAGATCAGGAACTCAGCTGACCTAGCTTAGGCCAAAAGGGAATGTACTGGCTTCAATAACCAAGTCTGGGAGAAGCAGGGGTGTGGTGGGGCCTTGAATGACTCAGACATTGCCAGGACTCATCTTTATTCTCTACATTATACACAGGCTTCGTCCTTATGGTAGGGGATGTGGTCTCCAGAAGCTCCTGGGCTCACATTTCATAGCTCTAGAGCAGAGTTAAGAGCTGGGCTCCCTCATCTCAGGTTTTAAAATTCTGGGGAAGGCTCTGATTGGTCTAACTTGTGGCAGTTGCCTATGCCTTGACCAGTCTCTGTAACCAAAGAGATGGCAACTCCCACCCATATCACATAGTCAGAGGTAGGGAAATGAGAGTTTCCCAGGGGGAAGAAGATGCTGTTCTGGGAAGAAAAACAGTAGGTGTCCAGTACTATAAAAACGGCATGGGGGCAGTGTCTGACCTCCTCCAACCCTACAAGGGGAAAGGAAAACCAAGATCAACAGCCCAAGGCTGATTCTTATGAGGCAGAGGTCAGATAGGCCCTCTCTCTCTGCCATTTTTACCAATTCTGACACCAACTGTCCCTCCTGCAGCACTCTCTACTGGGTTCGATAATTCATTGCAATGGCCACACAGAACTCGCAGTCAATTTTCGCGATTATGGGGTTTAACTAGGGAAGTATCTATTACAATTCAGGCTGAAGAATACTCAGGATATAGTTCTTCCATCAGGACAGCCTCTTCCCAACCATGCTTGCAGGCACGCCTCTCCCTGGTCCTAGGCCTCTCCCCAGAGGCATTCAGCTTTCTCTCTTTGTGGGCCAGGAAGCCCACTGTACCATCTTCTGCTGCCGGGTCTTTGCTGCTGGGTCTTTCCTGTCACTGCTTCTCACCGTCTTCAGGGTTAAAGCTTGCTGTCTCTCTCTCCGTCTCCTGCTTCCAGGAGCTTCTCAGTGCAGGGATTCCGGGTCCAAAGGATGAGCTTTCTGCTCCTGGTTGTTCTTCCTTGGTATTGGTAGGATCCTCCTCTCTGCTCTGGAATTGGCTCTCTTTGAAGGCAAAACTGACCAATCCCCTTGGTGGGCCACAATTACCCTATGGCCCAATCCCCTGGGTGGGAGTTACAAGACCATGGCTAGAAAGGCCACATAAAAGTAGTCAGTCACATCACAAGTACGTACCACCACTTGTCCTTCAGCACTTCCTGATGCTTCCGTCTCAAGGACACAGAGTCTTATTCTGCTGTTACTTCATTCAGCAAATTTAGTAAACTTGACATAAGCATTTACCTGTGGCTGGTACTAATAGCAGTAATTGACTTTCCATATAAGTGGTAAAGAGCCAGGGGATTTGCCATCACACAAACTGGAGTTTGGATCCAGGCTTCATCACATGCAAGTGGTGATCTCAGGCTAATGACTTAAGCTCCATGGCTAATTTCCTTTATCTGTGCCAGGAAGTAACCAGAATGTTGGGAAAATAAAAGCTCCTGCACTTACCACGTCTGGTGCTGTGTCTGGCCTGGAGTGTGCTTGGTGAATGACGGCAGTTACTGCTGGCTATAACAGGCCCTTGGGGCCAAAGCATCAGGTCTCCCTACACCACACAGGGTTTTGGTAAAACTATTCTGAATACTCTACCCAGACTTGCAAGAAGACCTGGAATTGTAAACTACGTTATTCTTATTGAATGCCCCCAACCATGATGAAGCTAGAGATTGTCTTTACGTTACAGTTAAGCTAAGATTCAGGGAGGCTAAGTAAGTGATGGGGCTGGTATTTAAACCCTCATAAACTATCCTGACAAGAGTTTGGGTCAAAATACCTTTCTGGAGCAACATGCTATCTTTCAGAAAGAAGGCTAAAGTTTGACATTTTAGGACATACATATCACAGCAGACTTTCATACTTAGCTTCTGTTGGTTTTCGTTTATTAGCTTGAGATTTTGAAGGCCAGAGATATTTTTGTATATCTGATAGGGCCACTACATACATAGTTTGTATGTTTCTTTTGCCTTTTAGCTCCAATCGTTACAGTCTGAACTCCAGTTTAAAGATGCAGAGATGAATGAATTAAGGACAAGGCTTCAAAGCAGTGAACGAACAAATAAACTGACTGCTCCCAGCATTTCCCACCTCAGGTGATGATGGTGTTGGAGGGATTGTTGAGTTTTGCGTTGTTTAGTAAACAGACTAAATAACATTGTCAGGGTAGTCCTGAATGAAGGCCAGGACTTCTGCCACCTGGCCAGAGATCCTCTTTCCTAAAGGACTCAAAGGCAATTTGGATCAGGCTTAAGTGGTTTGGGGCACTGCATCATAAAGGCCTAGCACTCTAGAAGTGATTCCTTAGTATCGGACTTGATAAACACAGCTCCTTGGGGTTAGATTTATTTGAGCTAAACTAGAGAAAGTTAGAAATTTTTGCTCCTAGCACAAGTGTTTATCAGTGTCAGCTACTTGGAACATGTTTTCTCATTTGCTACCGTGGGACCTTTGTCCAAGAGCCCCTGCCTTTGTTGCCAGACGTGGTCAGCTTGTTAATGTTCTGTGTCCTGCCCTCTGTGGTCAGCTACGAGAGAAATCTAGCACACTGTCAGTGTCAGCCTTGAAATGTGAACAGTGTGGTCACGGTATCTTTCTCTGGTCTTGAACATTCTGCTGCCACTGGGTAGGCCTTTGCTCGTAACAGGCAGGACGTGAAATTGAATTCTTGCCTGTGCGTAGTCTTTGTAAGATACGAGAGCTGAAGGGGTCCATCCTCACCTTTTCACACATCACTAACAGAAGGGCCTCAGCATTTCCACCCAGCTTGACTGCTTGTCTAACATAAAGACACTGGTGCTGAGGAATTTGTTCAGTTTCCAAGTTGCAAGACACAACACAACTTCTCATTGACCTTCTTTCTGTTGAAAGTCTTTGGATTCAGTCCTTGACTATGAAAAAGAGGTTGTTCCACATTGACAAGATATTTTGTGAAATTGGAAATAGTAGGGTAGGAATTGTAGCTAATATTTTGGGAGTGATTAGAAGAAGAGAGAAATAAATGAAAGACTTTTCCAACAATTTGGATCAAAATGCCTTGAATTTTGCACTGCTTTCTTGACAAAGAATGACAAATACATAAAAGATAAAACCTTTGGTCAAAACAACTAGACATGAGAAGGTTTAAAGCTGGTTGTTACAAGTTTTGTAACTAGATATTTTAAGTGGTTTTAGCAGAATCATTACTTAGCTTTCATAATGAACTTTTTCCAGTCCTAGGAAAAGTCCTTCCATGGTTGTAAAGCCAGAAGCATGTTCACCACAATTTGGAAAAACATCTTTCCCTACAAAGGAGTCTTTTAGCGCTAACATGTCCCTTCCCCATCCCTGCGAGACAGAGCCAGGATACAAGTCTCTGGTGGGCCGAGAGGGTAAGTCAGTATATTAGTCATCTATTGCTATGTAACAGATTACCCAAATTTGTAGCTTACAACAACTATAATCATTTATTATCTCCCAGTTTCTGTCAGCAATTCTAACAGGGCACGGTGGGGATGGCTTGTCTCTGCAATGGCTGGACTCAGTAGAAGGCTTCACTGGGGCTGGCGGACCTGTTTCCAAGGTGACCCACTCACATAGATTCTCTCCACATGTGGGCACCTCCACAGGGCCACTTGAATGTCCTCATGACATGGCAGATGGCTTCCTCTAGAGTGAGCAAACCCAGAGAGAGAGCCATTGGAAGGTAGCTTTGTTATGGCCTAGCCCCAGAAGTCACATAGCATCCACTTCTGCCACATTCTGTTCATTAGAAGTGAGTCATTGTGGGCCACATTCAAGGGAAAGGAAACTAGACCTCACCTTTTGAAGGGAGGCATATCAAAGAATTTGCAGGCATATTTTAAAACTACCACAGTCAACATCCATTGACCAGGCTGGAAACACAGCTAGTATTCAGGGACACAGTGGTTAAAGCTCGGCCGCTAACCAAAAGGTCAGCAGTTCAAATCCACCAGCTGCTCCTTGGAAACCCTATGGGGCAGTTCTGCTCTGTCCTATAGGGTCGCTATGAGTCGGAATCGACTTGATGGCAACCAGTTTGGTTTTTTAATGCTCCTTTCAGCCTTGAGTTTCTATAGCTCAGTCCAGACTGGGGGAACACTGCTGCTTTCTGGAGAGAGGCAGTGTAACAGATTTTCCCACTGAAACTGTGCTGTGCCAGTTTATCTTATAATTCAGAACATTGCATCTCTCTCCCCTTTTTAAATCATTGGCCATTATGCCACCTATGAGAAACTGCAGCCCATTCACATTTTTGGCATCTAGTAATTAATGGTATACCAGCCACTTTTTATGCCTCTGGACCTCAGAGGTAAGGCATTATTCTGGTTCTAAGACATTTAGTGTCAAGGTGGGTCCCTTCTGAAATGCATGAAGCTCAGCAGACCTGAGCTGAAGCCTCATTGTTGCCTAGGTTGAGCATTGTATTAGGTGATGCTTCCTGGATGTGTTAGCTTTGTAAATTTTTGTACACTTTTGCCTTTTTTCCTTTATTTCTGTGAGATAAGGTTTGCGAGCATGATTATGGCTTTCCTGTATGATAATTAGGGAGCCCTGATGGGCTTGTTTTGGTTTTTCTGTGTCATATTTGGAAAACCAGAGGTTCCCCATGTAACCTAATGGAAGGGTGCCCGCAATGAATTATCTGTCTAGCTCTCATTGGGATATTGTCATACCACAGATCCGTGGCACCACAGTGCCATCCACCTCATCGGTGGCTTGCATCACCAAATCGTATTCCTCAAAATCCGTATTACCAACCAAAAATTTAAACACATTCAATTAGTAAGCATCCATTCCAATACTGAAAACACATGCCATCTAAATAAATAAATAAGTAGAAAAAACATAGTAACGAAAGGGTTTCGAAGAAGAAGTGTTGCTTAGTGCCACAAGCAGGCAGTGGAGCCCAACAGCCTGGATGTGAGTCCCAGTCACCAGTCACACCACTTACTGGCTTAACCTCTGTGCCTCAGTTTCTCATTACCAAGGCTAATGATAACACCTCCTCTATGAGGAACAAATGAACTAATATGTATAAAATTCTTAGAACAGTGGCTGGTACATGTAAGTGCTAGTAGTTAACTATTCTTATCTTGTCTCATTTTGTAGTGGGGCAAACAATTGCTTTTCCCTGGGCACGTTCCTAGTTTACATGAGGAAGACAAAATATGTGAAGGTTCTTGAGCTGTGCTGGCTCTTGTTTTGACCCAAGGTTGAAGAAGTAGAACAATTTGACTGTGTTTTAAGTGCATTACATGTAAGAGTTTCTGAAATGCCTGTGCTTTTAAGCTCAAGTTTTGATTCACATTTTACCTAATTTCAGAAAATAAGAGCCATAGTCTGGGAGGTGAATCCATAAAACAAGAAGAGGCCCAGAAGATTCTTGTTGACAGTTGTATGCAGACATCACATACTCAAGGTACCAGAATCCCTGCTCTGCCTGCATGGCTCCGACTGTCCTCTGCAAAGGCTGGCTCCACAGCAGAATCCCCTGGGGAACTGTCTGGGGCTCTGAAAACCGGAGCGCCAGGCACTCCTTCAGAGTCAAGAGGAGTGGTCATCTGTGACTTAAGCAGAAGACTTTGTAAAATGGAAAGGGCCAAGAGCAAGTGTGCCCCAGAGCCTTCAGGCATCTCAGTGGGCCCTTAGCTTAGAAGGTAGTTGGCGTCCAAGGAACCCCCAAATTTTCCTTCTGAGGCCCTAGAAAAAGCCTCCCCTGTCAGAACTTCCTAGAATCACCTTGTTTTCTGCAGGTTCCATTTTGATAAACCTGCTTTTGAAGCAGCCTTTGATCCCAGGGACATCCCTAGGTCTGTGCCACCTCCTAAGCAGTTGTTCTGAGGCTCTTCCTGGCACCCTTTTACAGCCACCAGGCTTCGGCAGGTAAGCGTAAGGCTCCTAAAAAGCTCATTCGGGAAGGAGTTGCCCGGAAGCAAGCTCCTTAGCAGCTCCTTTCTGGCCCTGACCAGCCTGGGAGGTCTGTGGGCTGGGCTGGGCTGGACTGGGAGACTAGAGAGTTTGGCAGGGAGGTCGTTTGGGGCCCTTGACCTTCTCTCCATCCCACACTTGTCTCTTTTCTTTTGTGTTTGTCGCCAGTACCTTGGCTGGGATTTCAGGCCTCAGGACCACAGGTTTTCGTGAAGGGTCATTTTCCTTGTCAGCCCTGAGAGAAGCACAGAACCTGGCATTCACTGGACTGAATCTGGTTGCCAGGAGTGAAGGTTCATGTGACCAAGACCCAGGAGAGGGAGACAGAAGGACCTTTCCACTCTGCCAGCTTCCTGGAGCTGTGCATCTCCTCCCCCTTGTACAGTTCTTCATCAGCTTACATTGCCAGGCTCTGCAGGATTTGGCAGCAGCCAAGAGAATTGGAGCACTTGGGGACTCACCAACACATTCCTCCTGTGTGAGCTCGGGGGTAGAGGCCAGCCTCGAGGACTCACTTTGCAACCTGGAAAGTTTCTCTGTGGCTTCACTTAGCGTTCTTCAGCACCTGGTGTGCCACAGCGGAGCAGTCGTCCGCCTATTACTGTCAGGAGTGGGGGCGGACACTGCTTCTGGGGAAGGAAATCAGAGCCTACTTCACAGACATGGTCATGGTGTGACCTCAGCCCCTAAGGGGATTGCTGATGACCAGGCCCAGCATCCGCTACTCAAGATGCTTCCTCACTTGTTGGCTTTCTCTTCTGCAGCAACAGGTCACGTTCGAGCCAGCATCCTGAGCCAGAGCCTTAAGGTTTTGGTGAAATTAGCAGAAAATGCTTCCTTTGATTTGTTGCCCAGGTATAAAGCAGCATGGGAGTCATGGTACTTTATGGGTCTTGCCTGGCCTCTGAAGGTCTATCTTGTGACCCTTGTACTTTGCTCACATCCTTGACTTGTTTACTCAGTGCAGGGAGTACTGAAGTGATGGGAAGTGGGGCCAGGTATTGGGAGAACCAAGGAACTAGTTTATTTGGTTTAATTCTGCCTCTGTACAGCAGGTAAGCAGAAGGCACACGTGATAAAAGGAGGCTGTTAGCTACCATGAAAGAATGCCCTGTACCCCAGGACAGACAAAGGCTGAACCAAGAGGCCTTTGAACCTGGGACATGGATCAGGTGAAGGCCATGCACTCACAGCCATGTTTAAGTTTGGTGATTCCCTAAGGAGGCAAAGGGTGTGGGGAGGATCTGCAGCTCCCAGGCTGACCTGCTGGGAGTCTGTACCTCTGTGTTGTGCTCACTGCTGGCATGAGCCACAGGTTACCTGCTCCTCTTGAGGTTTGTTGGAAGTGGTAATATAGTGAAGCTAGCTAATGAGCACTGTAATCACATATTCCTAGCTTAGGATTCCAGGGCCTTAAGACTGGCAGGAACTGTAAACACCATTCAGTCTACCCCCTATCCAGTAATCCAGTCCCCCCTCAGCACTCCACCAAAGGGCCAGTTGGAATGACTCCACCAGCTGGACATATTTTAAGTCATCTTGTCTCTGAGTTCAGCATTCCCATTTCCTAAAACACGTCTGGATCCTGGTTTCCATCCGAATAGCTTCTATTTGGTCTCATCCATCCTGCAGGTGGTGCTCAGGGTTGGCCATAGTACTGCAGTGTAGTGCGAGCAGCATGCTGGGGGACAGAGCTGTCACCCAGGCACCTGCAGGGGCCCAGCTCATAGTAGCTGGTTGCTTCTTTTCATGCTTGTTAAACAGATACACCAACATTCCATTCCTAGTGAGCTTGTCCACGGGACATTCAAAAAAAGCCATCAAATGGGTGTGCTATAAGCCAGATACTGTGACAGATTCCTTCCACTCACAGCTCATATGACACCCTCATAACCCTGCGTCCTCACACCTAGCGTAGAGCCTGGCTCAGCATAAGCACTCAGGCATTATTTGTCGAGTGAATAAACCCTGTTTTAAGGTAGGGAAACTTGTCTGAAGCGCCACAGGGAGCATGCTGGGAGTGAGGGTGGCTTTCAGGCCAGCTGTAGTCTCCTGAGCCATTGCCTTTCATCACTGTCTCATACCACCTCCCACTCAGTGATTCTCTACAGAATTCCTTTATGTTTTACATGCTTAAGCTGAACCCCACTACACGCAGCTTCCTGTCCACCTTGAATTTAAAGCTCGGGGCAGGGCGCTGTCGAGGCCGGAAAGCAGTGTGATGCAATACAGGTAACCAGGGAGGCTGCAGCATCTTCTTCTGTTCCTCGATAGCCTTAAAAGGGAGGTCCTTGCCCACCCAGGCTTTAAAGCACATCATCCCTCTTATGCTTGTCTTGTTCCTACTGCATCCCTTGTAGCCCTAGGGGTCCAGGGTTATCCCCCAGAGACTGGGACGGCAAGGGGTTCTGAGCAAATAGGACTCGCCCGCTTCAAATATAAAATTTCATTTAAAAAGAAGGTTCTAATGCTATCAAAAAGTAGGTTGGAAACCACTGTGTTGTATTAAAGGTAGGTTTTTCTTGAAGATAGTTTCAGGGGCCCTAGTGGACTAGTTTGGAGCCCTGGTGGCACAGTGGTTAAGAGCTCAGCTGCTAACCAAAAGATCAGTTTGAATCCACCAGCCACTCCTTGGAAACCCTTGGGGGCAGTTCTTTTCTGTCCTATAGGGTCACTATGAGTCAGAATCAACTTGATGGCAATGGGTTTTGGTTTTAGTGGACTAGTTAGGGGCCACTTCTAGCCTAATAATTCAGTTAACAACCGGGTTAAATTTCAGTCTCCAACAAAGTCCCACACTCCCTGACAGCTGAAGAACATGTAGCTTCTCTGCTGTTGAGGATTTGTTCTAAAATGAGTTCACCCAAAATCGTATGAGACCTTGCTTCCTGGTGACAGACTGAGGGACAGTCTTGACCCATATCTAGGAATATACTCTGTGCTGAAACACTGCCAACACATGAAGAGATACGCAGGAAGCTAGACCCAAAGGATGTTTTAGAATTGCTCCCCAGGCTATGCGGATGGAGCGAATAGCAGTGGTTGCCTTGGGACCTGGGTCCTTGGTAAAAGTTGTCCCTTTGCCCCTGGGACCTGGGTGTTGGTGTGCCCAGAGCCCCTGACCAGTGTCCACGCCCACAGTGGCCGTCTTCTCACAGTTGGCAGCAGAGGATTTATGTTTTCTGACAAGTGGAGAAAATGGTCGTCTTGTTCTGAGAGGTCTCAGGATTCAGCCAGAGCCAGGCCTACACGTGTTACTTCGGGAGCCCCGGCCAGTCAGTTAGCGGGCACAGAACATTTCCCACACCAAATCATGACCTGCACCCTTATTTGGAGGAGGAGGCAGGAAAGAGCCCAGGAGCTGTGTGTGAGCCAGGCACTCCGGGTCCAGGGAGTCCTCCCCTTTACTGACGGATGCTGTGTCAGGTGAGGGCGTGCTGGCTCTCCACCTCAGCAGTCCTGCAGGGAAGCTTAGTACCCATGTTTTCACAGAAGACAAGTTTCCCAGCGAGTGGGTGGTCGTCAGGCCAGCGTTTGAAGCCAGGTCTGAACATTGTCTCTTCGTACTGCCCTACTCGGATTTTGAAGGAGCACTGGTGACACAGTGGTTAAGCGCTCAGCTGTTAACCAAAAGGTGGGCAGTTTGAACCTACCAGCCACTCGGCAGGAGAAACGTGGCAGTCTGCTGTAAAGATTACAGCCTCGGAAACCCTGTGGGGCGGTACTACTGTGTCCTGTAGGGTTGCTACAAGTGGGAATCAACGGATTAGCAATGGGGAAAGAGGTATTCCGATTCCTGTTACCTCTAGTGAAAACTGAGGGTGAATTGGGGTTGAGGAGTGTCATGTCTCTCTGGGCCTCTTTTTTAGGTTCCAGCATGTGTTCCGGGTGCTGCCACAGTGCCTCAGCCCAGAAACGCCCATACCCAGCGTGCTGCTGACTGTTGAGCTCCTCTCCCTCCTGGTGGACCATAAGAAGCTCGCTCCTCAGCTCTGTTCCCACTCAGGTAAAGCAAGGCGGGGCGGACATCCAGACCACTGCAGGCTGGAGGGGAGGGCTAGGGTGGGTACAGGGTCATGGGCCTCCTAAGGGCATCTGCAGCTTGTCCCCCAGGCTTTGGTGAGAAGGGCACCCTGAGTGACAGGTGGGGCATCCTTTTCAGAGGGCTGCCTCCTCCTGCTGCTGTACATGTACATCACATCAAGGCCTGACAAAATGGCCTCGGACAGACAGTGGCTCCAGCTGGAACAAGAGGTAAAAATTCCAGACCCCTCTGTGGACTGCTCATCACTCCACTCTCAAGGCTCACAGACCTCCTTTCTCCATCCTTCCTGGCCCAGGGAGAGAGGGAGCTTTAACTCATTTTGGTAGTAAGTTTATCAAGCACTTAAGGAGGCGAACTCAGTTTGGGGGTGCCACACCACAGATAGGATACAGGTGTATCCCAGGTTATCCTGGGACTTGGCAGAGCTGCCTGGTGACTGATCTTCTCCTGGCTTTGGGGTCTGGTAGCCGAAACAACCTGGAGGCAGGCGGGTTGTTGGTGAGACACAAGCATGGGTCCTGAGTCCGGCCTGGGAAGGCCCCACAACACCACTCTTGGACCCCATTTGTGCAGATAAGCAGTTGCTAAAGCAGCTGGAGCTCTTAGGAGAAGCTGGGCAAGGCCCTGCCTGTCGTGGTCTCACTCTGCTGGGGATGGAACAGCCTCGTTCTTGTTCCAGGCGGTGTGGCTCCTGGCAAAGCTTGGTGTGCAGAGCCCCTCCCCAGTCACTGGCTCCGACTGCCACTGCAACGTGGAGGTGAGTGGCCAGGGGCAGGTGGTGGTCAACAGCGTGGCAGCTCTGCAAGTGAGGAAGGTGGCCCTGTGCAAGGACTCTGTGCTCCTAACCCTGGTGCCCACCACTCAGAACCCTCCTCAGCTGGGATGCTGGGAAATGTGCTGCCCAGCTGTGCAGGTTTTTAGGGCACAGGAAGCTAGGAGACTTGCCCTCCCCCCCCCCCCCCGCCCCCAGGTGGTGAGAGCCCTCACGGTGATGCTGCACAGGCAGTGGCTGACAGTGCGGAGGGCAGAGGGGCCCCCAAGGACTGACCAGCAGAAGCGGACAGTGCGGTGTCTGCGGGACACGGTGCTCCTGCTGCACAGCCTGTCCCAGAAGGACAAACTCTTCACTGTGCACTGCGTGGAGGTCCTGCATCAGTATGACCAGGTGATGCCAGGGGTCAGCACGCTGATCAGAGGGCTCCCTGACGTGACAGACTGTGAAGGTGAGCAGGCAAGAGGACCCGCCCACACATGGCGTTTTCCCTGAAGCTCATGGACAAGGCCGACTTCCTGGCCTCACTTAGCAGCACCCCCACCATCTGCCACAGCCTTTCTGGCCCTGAGGACATGCTCATTGTCTTCCTGCTCTGGTTTTTCTCTGAGCACACTGAGCTGCCTTTTGCTCATATCTGTTGAGTTGGCCTGGCAGAACCACAGTTTTTTCCAGAAATATCCCTGTCTGCATTGCTTTTGTATCACTTTGCTTGCAGTAGCTGAGGAAGCAAGGCCTGGGCGTAGAAGGGACTGGTTAGTTCCAGCGGGCACTGGGGAAGGAGAGGTGGGACCTTCCCCAGCCCCCAGCCCCTTCGGACCTTCACCATAGAACCCTCTTCTTTCTGGCTCAGAGGCGGCCCTGGATGACCTCTGTGCTGCCGAGACTGATGTGGACGACCCGGAGATGGACTGTGCTTGAGGCCCTTGAGCATCGTCAGCAACACCACCATCTTCCTCACTTCATTAACTGATTAAAAGCAGCGACCGGCAGTTCCTGCCGAGAACACGCCAGCTTTGGTGTTGTGTTTCCTGAGTCTTATCTGTGTTGGCTGAGTGGGAGGGATGGCACCGCACCCCATCGGGGACCCAGGGAAGGAAGGCTGGGATCTTTCCTCCTGTCCCTGGCTAGAGCCAAGAGATCCTGTCCCCCTGGTAACTCATCTGCCTTAAGGAGCCCTGCCCATCTTGCATAATTTCCCCGAGTCATTGTTTTGGACTGGGGCCATGGGAAGAAACCATTGTGTAGAGAAGGATGGGCCGTCGCCCTAGGCCTGAACTAGGGAGGCCTGGGAAAGTGGGCCAAGGGGTGGGTTCAAAAGGGCCACGCCCGGGGCTCCCGGCAGTGCAGCAGCTAGTCCTGGAGCAAGCCTCCTGGGACTGCCTGGGCATCACGTCCTCAGCTGGCGTTCTCACTGGGGTGAGCACCCTGGGGCACTGTGCCAGCGACGGGCACACAGCTGTGCATCTGAGAAGGCCTTGGGGTGTCACCGACGGGAGAGGAGGAATGCCTGGGGTGGGATGGCTGCCGGTTGAACAGGAATCGCAGGGCGGGCCTTGCTCACGTGGGGCCCGTAGGCGGGTCTTACGCGGGGGCGAGAGGAGGGGCCTGGGCTCCGTTTCACTTCCCGCTACTACCAGCCGGCCAGGAGAACCAGACGGAACGTGTGCGCCCTGAGTGATTGCTGCCCGCCTGTTTGCGGTGAGTGCAGACCCCCCCCAGGAAAACGTGGGGTGTGGGGGGGGGGAGGGTGTGTAGGATGGCCATGGGTGCTCCCCCCAAGGTGGGCGCTAGGGGAGGACCCAAACTCATGTGAAGGAGACCCCCACACAAACCCACAGTTGAGGGCTCTTGGCACTGAGAAGGCCACCCCACCCTCTCTGAGCCAGCTTCCTGCCCCCACCCCACCCCCACCATGGATCTTCTGAGGCACTCACACACCACACCCCTACCCCATGCTCCTCCCCAGGCTCAGCAGCAGGTACTAGCCCCTTCCATGGGCTCAGAGGCCCCGTCCAGAGGTCACATGCAGACTCTCATCTTCTTGGACCTGGAGGCCACTGGCCTACCCTTCTCCCAACCCAAGGTCACGGAACTATGCATGCTGGCCATCCACAGATGTGCCCTGGAGAACTCCCCCAGCCCCCAGGGGCCGCCTCCCACAGTACCTCGGCTGCCCCGCGTGGTGGACAAGCTCTCCCTATGCGTGGCTCCAGGGAAGGCCTGCAGCCCTTCAGCCAGTGACATCACGGGACTGAGCACAGCTGCACTGGCAGCACATGGGCGTCAACGCTTCAATGCTGACCTGGCCAACCTGCTCCGAGCCTTCCTGCAGCGCCAGCCACAGCCCTGGTGCCTCATGGCACACAATGGGGACCGCTATGACTTCCCCCTGCTCCAGGCAGAGCTGGCTGCACTGGGCCTTGCCAGTGCTCTGGACGGTGCCTTCTGTGTGGACAGCATCACTGCCCTGAAGGCCCTGGAGTGTGCCAGCAGCCCCTCCGAGCGCGGCCTAAGGAAGAGCTACAGCCTGGGCAGCATCTACACACGCCTGTATGGGCAGGCCCCATCAGACTCGCACACGGCCGAGGGGGACGTCCTGGCCCTGGTCAGCATCTGCCAGTGGAGGCCACAGGCCCTGCTGCAGTGGGTAGACGTTCATGCTAGGCCTTTCAGCACCGTCACACCCATGTATAGGGTTGAAGCCTCCACTAGGACCAACCCAGGCCCGTCAGTTCCCACA
The DNA here is from genome assembly GCA_030035585.1 of Dugong dugon. Taxonomy (NCBI): domain Eukaryota; kingdom Metazoa; phylum Chordata; class Mammalia; order Sirenia; family Dugongidae; genus Dugong; species Dugong dugon. The sequence continues at coordinate 18,753,010 of CM057481.1, read as the reverse complement.
GCCACTGCGGCCCTGGTCACAGCCAGGGACACCAGCCCCAACCTTGTCGGGGGCAGGATGCCCAAGGGTCCTCTTTGTATGGAGGGCCCTGAAGCCCCATCCAGGGAGGGGTTGCTGGCCCCACTGGGTCTGCTGGCCTTCCTGACCTTGGCAGTGGCCACACTGTATGGGCTGTCCCTGGCCACGCCTCAGCCGTAGGGCCAAGGAGGAAAATCTAATAAAGACCCTCAACAGCACTGAGTGGTCATGCGCCTCCTGACACGCTGCCCTCTGGGGTGGGGGACACAGAAGGTGACAAGTTTCTGTCTCTCCCCAGCAGGAAGTCTGAGCCCAATAAAAGTAGGAAGGAGGTAGGTCAAGATCACAGAAAACCCAAGTGTTGGATGGAAATGGTACACAGCCTAATACTCAATCCTAGCAGCCAAGGCTATGAAGAAAGAGGGAAGCAGTTCCAAATGTTTGCATTTATTATAAACGAGTGCAGACCCCAGAACATTTCTCAGAAACACAGCAGCAGAAACAAAGCTAAGACATTTCTGGTGAAACGAGAGAGGACGAGAATACCGAGGTACTCATGCCTGGGCCTGAGCTGCCACCCGCAGCCCTGCCCCACCTTTGGTCCAGGTGTCCTGCTGCCAGGATGAGTTGTGGACTGAGGTACAAGGGGCTGGATGTTCTGTGGGGCTGGTGTCGGGGCAGCAGGGACACAGAGGTCAGACTGCCCACTCTGTCAGCCAGTTTCCCCTCAGGACCCATGAGTTTCAGCCTCAGCAACTGTCACACGTTTGAAACAGAACATGGGGTAGAATACAAAAAGAAAAACAGCGCAGGGAGGAGACCTGAGTCTGTTGGTGGACAGAGGCCATCCTGCCCACTGACGGCAAGGGCCAGACCAACAAGGGCAGGAAAGCTTCCCCACAGGCAGCCAGAACCGTGGGCGGCCCTGGCCCTCCAGGTGGTCCCAGGGAGGGTGCAGAGACAGTCCAGGGAGACAGCTGTCAGGTGTGAAACTGGACCTGAGAACAGTCTGTGAGGTGGGTGGGGCTGTGCCTGAGGTGTTTTGATATCACCATCCCCCAATGGGCATGGCAGAGGCTCCAGGGAGCTGTGGGACCTCCGCCCAAAGGATCAAAACCCAACTGAGCAAGATCCCAATTTCACCCACTTGCCTGCAGCGTGTGTCTGGCTCTGAGAAGGGCACCCCATGCCCTGGAAGCCGGGGCCTTGAGCAGTAGCTGGCCACTCTGCCGAAACCAGGACACAGAATACTGGACACACTCTGCTGAAATTCTTGCCAGCAGAATGCTGTGCTATCCTAGTGTGGCAAATCCCACCCAACTTCCCCAAGGTGTTCTCGAAAGAACTCCTGCTGCCCGTTCTTTGAAGTTTGCTTAAGATTTCCGAAACCATAATTTCAGTCTCAAGTGAGGAAGAGGACAGAGTTTGGTCCCAGCCCACTCTGGCAAGGGTTGTTCCCCACCTCGTCGGCATCAGAGGAAGCCACATGTACAGAGAGGGTGTGCACGCACGCACACACACACACACACACACACACACACACACACACACCATGGGGTAGAAAAGAACTGTGTCAGCATAACCGTTCATATATACATGGCATAATGACCGTGGCAGCCAGAGAGGCAGGGGCATGCTCAGGGGGCTGCCTTTGGGGAATCCATGTAGGCCGGGTTGTAAGGAGGTTGGCTGGCAGGGTAGGGCATGGCTGCACCTCCTGAAAAGAGAGAGGACACAGCTGGCTGTGGGCAGGAAGGGGCAGAGGGCCTGTTCAGTGATGTACTCTGGGATTGATACCCTGGGAACGAGCAGAGGTGGGAGCCGCAGGTCTGGGGGCCAGGCAGGGCCACAGAGGCAGCCGTGGTACTCACCAGCAAATGTCTCATGGTAGGCAGGTGGGCCCATGGGCTGGGCTGGGTAGGGTGGTGGGTACTGCGTCGGGTAAGGTGCTGCCGGCATCCCTGGCTGAGGGGGCATGGGGTGGTAGCCCTGGTACGTTGGTCCAGGGTAGCTGGGCGGCATGCTTGGAGGCTGAGAGTAAGGGGTGTGCACCACGGTGGTGGATGTGGTGGTGGTCACGACCGCTGGAAAGAGAATCTCAGTCAGGACCCTCCATCTCCCCAGACCCTGAGGGCCAGGCCTGCCGCCCCTCCCTCCAGCTTAGCCAAAGCAGGGCCCTGGTCAGCCCCTCCTGCCCACCCAGGGGTCTGCACTGCACATGGGGGCTTGCTGTAGGGCGGGTGAGATGGGCATGCTTACGACGGGGTCGGCGGCACATCTTGTACAAACAGCAGCAGGAGCAGGTGAAGCAGATGATGATGGTGACAACGGAGAACACAAAGATGGTCAGGCCAATGGCCACGGTCGCCCCGAACCTGCCAAAGGGTCAGTCATGACCAGGGGCATCTCGCCTCTCCCCAGGACCAGCAGTCCACACCTTACCCATTCCCAGGGGCCCCCACTTGCTGGAAGAGACTCTAGACAATAGATACAGCAATATCCAGGGTGCAGCTTGAACCTCTTTTTAGCCCCCATTTCCTCATGTGTAAAATGGGGTTCTTTGTGAGTACATGTAAAGCACGTCACCCAGGGTCTAGCCTTCCTTGTCCCCACACTCAGGTGCATGGGAGAGAGGTCTTCAAGCATCTCCCCAACCCGTACACACAGCTTGTCCGTCGCCATCTACCGATCAACAGGTGATTATTGAGCATGTGCTACAAGACAGGTACTGTGCGATCTGAGCCCAAAACTCAACAGTGGATGAGACAGACCAGCCCCTGGCGTCTGGGAGCCCACAGTCCAGTGAAGGAGGCAGCTGTTAACTCAGAATGACTCAGGAAGCACAGGGGACAGAGAGGGGGAGAAGTTCGTGGAGCGCGGGGGCCAGTGCGGCCAGAGCAGGGGGGCAAGGCATGCAGGGCACACAGCCCCAGGGCAGGCTGTCGCCCAAGAGTGATAATGACAGCTGTCACTCACCGCAAATCTGCTGTATGCCAAGCACCCTGCCAGGTGTCCACACCCCCTTCCCGGGGCTCCCCACAGTCTAGTCAGCATGGTTACCCTACAGGTGAGAAAACTGAGAGCTAAGGGGATGATATGGAGGGGGCCGTGCTTTCTGGAAGAAGAACCTGGCCTCCCAGCCTGACCCAGGCCCACCAGCAAGGACCCTGGCAGAGTGGAGGGCCTTCCCCCTGAGAAAGCTGGTCCCAGGCTGGGAAGTTCACCAACACTGACTTTCAAAGGCAGACAGCGCCCCACACCTCCCAAGCTCCCAGAGTGAGGCCAAGCTTTATTCTAATAAAAGGCAAATGCTGGGTAAGTGCACCACATGGATTCAAACATTGAAGATGCTTTGTCAGCTGGAGGACGCTGGCCTCCCTGAGGCTTCTGGGGAGGGTGTGGGCCCCACCCTACCAGGCCTGGGACCAGGGGCTTCCACTCACCAGCCCACAGAGGCAGCACAACCTCAGCAGGGCCCACCCACAGCCTAGGGACAGACGCTCCACGCCCCAGATTCAAGAGTGCCTAACCACGTTTGCAAAACGGGGGCCATCGGCCGCTGTGAGGCCCAGGACAGGCCAGAGGGAGCAGAAAGGTGCCTTTCTGCCCAATCGCAGGCAATCCCTCACCTGCTCCTCCTCCCCACAAGCTCTTCCCAGGTCCTCTGCTAGAGAAACACAATGAAAGACACCAATTCCTCTGTCTGCCAAACATGTCTCTCTCTCTCTCACTGACTCACACAGACACACACACACACACAACACACACAGCATGGCACCCAAGCTCACCCCATGTTAGCCTCTGCCTTCACCCAGGGGCTTCCTGCCCTGGACTTCCCTTCTTTCCATCACGGGCCACTCAGCCTCAATCCCCTCCCCTTTCAGGAAAAGGAAAGTAAGCCTCCTAGCTCCTCCTCCTGATCCCTGACGTCACAGCAGGAAGGCCAGACACATGTGGCCCCAGCACCATCCTCTTAAAGACGTGTGTGTATCTTTCTGTCCTTTATGTAAGCTATAGTTACAACAAAAGCAGAAAAAAGATCTGGGACATGCCTCACAGACAGAAAAGTTTATAATAAAGTAAAATTTAGTCTTTAATTAAAAATAAATGAAATAAAATTCCTCACAGACCCACCAGGCCCTGCATGCCGTGGGCCTCCTACTCTACCTCCTCAGCCTTCAGCCACAAGGCCTTCCTTCCTTTCAGCTTTCAAAAGCAAATATTCTGTCCTGCCTCAGGGCCTTTACACAGTGCTGCTTTGTTTCTGACTGACCCTTCTCTCCCTCCTCACCCACCCCTCCACCTAATTAACTCCTGCTCACCCTTAGACTTCAGCTCAAAGCATCACTTCCTCTCAGACACCTTCCTGACCCCGAAGAGGAGGAGCCTGACTTCTTTTCAGAATCCAATTCCTTTCTCAGTTTACAAACACTCTCCTTTGTGTGGCTATGGATTTCCTGGGGGCACAACCTGTGCCTACTTTGGGCCATCACTGTATCTCCAGCACCTGGCATACAGTAGGTGCTCGATAAATATCTGACGAATGAATGAGTAAATTCACTCAGGGATCCCCACGGGCAGCACCCAGTAGCACAAGCAGGCATGAGGCTCTAAGAACACACAACAGTTGAGGGCTGGTCTCAGGGTGGGGCACAAAACCATCCGAAGCCACAGTATAAATGGAACCACGCCTCCCAATGACTAAGACTGAAGCAGAAATGGGGCCTCCCAAGGCTAGGGGTACCTCCTGTGTCAAGGAGTTGGAAGGCTAAGCTCAGAAGGTAGGATCAGCCTGACGGAGGGGGCAAAAGCCCAGGGGTGCAGTAGCCCAGGAGAGGAACTTGTGGCAGGACTGTATGGCCTGGGGAGAACAGGACGCCTCCAGGAGGCCAAAAATTCGGCTGTCTCTGGAACTGGGACACCAGCACACACACCACAACACTGGGGGGGGCACGAGGTAGACCACAATACAGCCAGTCTGAAGGCCGCAGAGAGGATGCTGAGGGGGCTGGGAGCCAGCACGGGTTCACCTCCCTGCCTTTTCCCTGCACTGTCACATGGGGTCAGGGCAGAGGGTCAGCAGTGGCCTGTCTAGGGGGTCTATAGTCAGAGCTTCTCCCATTGGTGCTTAAAAACACACCAGTCCTGCCTGGCAGCCCTGTGAATGGCAAAGAGCTGGGAGGGGACAATGAAATGGAGATCCAAAAGAACCATGATGGGGGACCAAGAAAGCTCTGGAATCGGGAACAAGTTGAGAAGGGACATGAGGCCAAAGACCATGTAAGATGGCAGGACAGGATTCACCTGCCAAAGCCTGGGGAGGTGTGGGCAAAAGACGTAGGCCAACTCCACAGACGACATGGCCACACTATGCAGTCCGGAGAGAGAGAGAGCTGAGGGCCAGAATCCAGAAATGAGGAAAGGGGAAGGGAGGGCAGAGCTGGTGCAGGCCTGTTCTTCTGTCAGGGATTCTCCCCAAGCTCCCAGTTGTCACTGGGCAACAGAGACTGGACCCTCGCCAAAGAGCCAACTCTATGTGGACAAACAACAGCGCCCTTGGCCAAGGAGGCAGAGCACAAATGTCCAACCAAGGGACACCTCTTTGGGGCCCAGACAGGTGGCCACCTGAGGGTGGTCACAGGAGTAGTTCGCTGAAGACCCGGTCCCTCTACCCTCCCAGTGCCTGCTGCTTATCCCCTAAGCCTTTACATGCTAAGTCCTGTGCTAGGCACTGGGGGCTCAGAAGAACAAAGCAGAGAGAAGAGAGCAGGGGTAGGAGGGTGGAAGAGGGGGGCGGTGGGGCGACAGCATTGATCCAGTCATCTGCACTTCCCAGCAAGTGGGCGAAATGCCCTGGGGGAGGTGTGAGGGCACCTCTCACCAAGCTCCAAGCACAGAGAACACAGATGCGCAGCCCTGCGGGCCATGGTGTGCAGTGGGGCTGACCCGGTTGGCTGTGAGAACAAACACCCCTGGGGGAGAGGCACTCTGGAGCTGGCCCGGCCCTCCCCATGCCACAGGCCAAGGGAAGCCTCTCCTCCTCCTCTGCCCCCAGGGACCTGGCTCTGCACTGCCCCCTCTCCACTGTCCCAGCTCAAGGCTCCATTATTGCAAAAACACAAATCCCTTATTCACACTGATTCTTCCTCCACCTCCCACGTGCGTGCTCATCCATCCACAGCCAGGCCTCTGCACAGAGCTGTCTGCGCTCACTGCACTCACTTCCACACAGCTCCCCTGAGCAGCTCTGGCCAAGAGCGCCCGGATGCCCCTGGTGTGAAGCCAGAAGCCAGCGTGATTCCTCAAAGCTCTGCAGACTGGGCTCTTTCCGTTTCCTCCCACCTCTCTGAACCAAACCTTCCTCTTATCTCCTCCTGCCGCTGCTCCTCAAATGTTGCTGATCCTCAGTCAGTCCTCTGCATTCTCATCTCACCCAAACAAAGCCCTTCGCCCCAAACCTGCCTCACGTCCTGCACCACTGTGCAGGGCTAGACCTCGGGAGCAGAAACTAGGGCACCCCCGCCCTTGTCCCCGCCCCAGCCCCCTTCCTAGCAGGCAGTGCTCAGTGCCCAGTCTCCATCCCCCCTCTCCCCTTCAGGCCCAGTCTCCCTCTGCCTCAACTCCTCTGACCAGGAAGCCACTCGGCCTACCTGCTGGCTGCCCTCTCCCACCCGCTACACCTGCTCTTTCCATCCTCCTCGCAGCAGCCAGAGTGAGCTTCCTAAAACACCTCAGCACTGCCCAGAGCCCACCCACCCCTGTGGTGCCAACCATCCATTCCTGGATCCTGAGCCTGGTTGGGGTCAGAATCTCCTGTGGGGCTGTCTGGAAGCCACATCTCTGGGCCTTAGCACAGGACGGGTGCTCCCTGCATATGGGGGAGGGGCACACTGCAGCCTTAGACCAGCCCAGGAGCAGGAACAGCCAGCAGAGCAGAGGGAGGGGGCCCAGACACAGGGTGCTGAGGAGGAGGCATAGGGTGCTGGAGGGGGCACGGGGTGCCTGAGTGGGGGGCACAGGCTACACTTCTAACCCTCCACTCCAGCAGCCCTGCTCTGATTTCACCGTTGCCAGTGAGGCCCCACTCCTGCCCAGGTACACAGGGTGTCATGATGCAGGACAAGAACTCAAACCCACCACACAGGCCAGAATCCCCAAGTCTCTTCCCCCAAGGGGCAGTCAGGCCTGGGTGGGCCTTCTATCAAGAGGGCTTCTAAATCCACCAGGATAGGGGATAGACAGCACACGGAGCAGACACCAGCCATGATGCACCAGTGTGTGTGGCTGTATGCCCATGTCATCCACATGAAATGTGGCTGAAACCTCCCATGGTGGCAACAAGACAGCAGGAACCTGGCCAAGGGATTGGAGCTTAGGGGGCTGAGTTGTTTCCTGGCCCCAATCTGAGGGCCCTGACACAGTAATCACAACCCACAAACCTTGGCACAGAGACCATGGTATCATCAGTTGTCCCAGCACCTTTGCCCACCACTGTCACCATATCACCATGACCTGCCCTCACAGCCCACCACCAGCACCCTCCACCACCATCATCCCATCACTGTCACCCTTGCCACTATCACCGCATCACCACACACCCACCACCATCACCTCATCACATCTGCCACTGTTGCCCTTACCATCACCCTCATCACCATTGCCCCATCACCATGTGCCCACCAATACCTATTGTCACTTCATTTCTGCCACCATCACTCCATTGTTTCCCTGTCACCATCACCACTGCCCCATCACCGTCACCATCAACCCGTCACCTCATCCTTGCCACCACTGTCCTATCACCATCACTCTTCACCATCATCACCCCCAGCAATGTCATCTCCTACCCTATCACCTTCACCCATCAGTCACCTGCTGCCTATACCATCACCTAGATCAATATGGACCCCCACCCTAGACCCTTTGATTTTCAACCCTAACCACAGTCACCCCATCACTGCCACCCCAGCACACAGATGAAGACACAGTCTCCCAACGTAAGGATCAAGGGTCCTGATAGTCAAACATGGTGACAGTTTCTCCAGGACCCCACTCCGATGACTCTTCACCATCCAGAGCCCTCCCTCCACCCCCCTGGTCCCCTTGTCACCTCTGTCAGGAAGATGTACCCAGCCTACAGGCCTTATTTACCCTGACATGGGGTCACTGTCAAAGTCGGAGGGAATCCTCATCGATGAGGCCAGCTCTTTAATTCTCTTGATGCTGCTGTCCACACTGCAAAAAGGGAAACCCATGATGAGCACATTCAAGCCCCACCCAGCACACCAGAAATCCCAAACACTGCCTTAAGGCACACAGACAGCATGCCCAAAAACAGACCTCCTAATGGGCCACACAGCTGCCTCAAAGACCTTCTGAGAATGGAGATCACAGAACAGATCTCAGACCACAATGCCACAAAGTTAAGAGATCAGAACTGGATGGTGCCCAGCTACGGTTACTGAACATTTTAATCAAAGAGTCTATAGAAGAATCCTAATCAAAAGGGGAGAAATGAAGAACACAATTTCAAATTCTCAGGGACTCCAGACTTTCTGGAGCCACAGAGGCTAGATGAACCCCTGAAACTACTGCCTTGAGATAATCTTTAAACCTTAAACCAAAAACATCCCTGAAGTCTTCTTAAAACCAAACAATAGTGTAGCTTAACTAGTAAAGAATGTATGCCTTGAGCACTGTGCTGTTTTAAAATCTATCTACATAGGCTCTTTTTAAGATTTATATATATAAGATTAAATTGGACAACAGCAACTGGAAAGATTAGATAGGAACTTTAGGAGGCAGTGAGTTTATGTTAATGGAGGAGGAACAACTTGAAAAAGGAGGGTGAGAAAGGTTACACAACTTGAAGAATGAAACCAGTGTCACTGAACTGTACATGCAGCAACTTGCACTGGTGTATGTTCTGCTATGTATATTCTCAACAACAACAAAAATAAAATAAATTGTTCTTTTAAAAAAGACAAAAAAAAAAGTAAGCACTAGAAAAAAATCTCATATCGTGGAAAGCTAATTGACATGTTACAAAAAACAAATGAACAAAAAACAAAAACCTGTGCTTTACATAAGAAATCATAAAGGAAATTAAGAAATATGTAGAACTTTGGATGAAACTGGAGGACATTATGCTGAGTGAAATAAGTCAATCACAAAAGGACAAATATTGTATGAGACCTCTACTGTAAAAACTCACGAAAAAGTTTACACACAAAAAGTAACAATCTTTGTTGGTTACGAGGGATGGGAGGTGTGGGGGAGAAATACTAATTAGACAATAGATAAGTGGTAACTTTGGTGGAGGGTGAGACAGTACACAATACTGGGGAAGCCAGCACAACTTGTACAAGAAAAGGTCACGGAAGCTCCAAAGACACATCCAAACTCCCTGAGGGACTGAATTGCTGGGCAGAGGGCTGTGCGGACCATAGTCTCGGGGAACATCTAGCTCAATTGGCACAACACAGTTTAGAAAGAAAATATTCCACATTCTACCTTGTTGAGTAGCGTCTGAGGTCTTAAAAGCCTGTGAGCAGCCATCTAAGATACTCCACTGGTATCACCCCTTCAGGAGCAAGGGAGGATGAAGAGAACAAGATATGAAGGCAAGATTAGTCCAGAGGACTAATGGACCACAACTACCACAGCCTCCACCAGACTGAGTCCAGCTGTCTTAGTCATCTAGTGCTGCTCTAACAGAAATACCATGAGTGGATGGCTTTCACAAAGAGAAATTTATTTTCTCACAGTCTAGTAGGCTAGAAGTCCAAACTGAGGGCATCAGCTCCAGGGGAAGGCTTTCTCTCTCTGTCAGCTCCGGCGGAAGATCGTAATTCAAACCATAACACCAGTACAACTATATGGTGCCCAGCTACCATCACTGCCAGGGATCACAACAGAGGGTACCGGACAGAGCCGGAAAAATGTAGAACAAAATTCTAACTCACAAAAAAAGACCAGACTTACTGGCCTGACAGAGACTGGAGAAACCCTGAGAGTATGGCCCCCGGACACCCTTTTAGCTCAGTAATGAAGTCACTCCCAAGGTTCACCGTTCAGCCAAAGATTAGACAGCCCCATAAACAAAACGAGACTAGTGGGGCACAACAGTCCAGGGACAAGGACTAGAAGGCAGGAGGGGACAGGAAAGCTGGTAATAAGGAACCCAAGGTTGAGAAGGGACAGTGCTGACATGTCATGGGGTTGTTAACCATTGTCATAAAACAATATGTGTACTGTTTAATGAGAAACTATTTGTTCTGTAAACCTTCATCTAAAGTACAATAAATAAATAAAATAATTTATCTGAGAAAGTCTAATGATACATTCTTGGTCTAATCATAGGGTTACCGTATTTTTGCAAATAGTGCATCCACACATACAACGTGCGTAGCGCACCTAAGAAAATAATGTGTGAGGAGTTGCGTGGCTGGCAAAAAATGTATACCGTGCACGTTATCTGCATAAAAATACAGTACTCAGACAACAAATATTTAGGTCAACACAACAAATATTTTTATGTATCTGAATATAATCTAGGAGGTAATTATGAATTCGACTAATAACCTGCAGTTTCTCTTCTCTGTGACCAAAGTAAATCAATCAAATAAAAGGTTCTCATTCTTAAAAAAAGAAATATGTAGAACTTAATGATGACAAAAATACTAGAGGTCAAAATTTGTAAAACACCGCTGAGGTAGTTCTTAGAGGGAATTTTGTATCTTTACTACATTACAGTAAATAAACTATAGTATATTTATTTAGATAAATGTATCAGAAAATAAGGAAGAAAAACTAAATGCAATAGTATTAAACTCAAAAAGATGGAAATAAATCATAGAGCAGACCCAAAAAACAAGGAAGGGATTAAGAAAGATAAGTGTTTACTGGGCCTCAGGACTGGGGACCACGGTCTTGGAAGACATCTAGGTCAACGGGCATAACACAGTTCATAAAAAAAACGTTCTATGCCCTACCTGGGTGCGTAGTGTCTGGGGTCTTAAAAGCTTACAAGCAGCCGTCTAAGATACATCTATTGGTCCGATCCCATCCATTTTAACAGAGGAGAATGAAGAAAACCAAAGGCAAAGGAAAATATTAGCCCAAAGGATTAAAGGACCACATGAACCACAGTACGCACCACCCTGAGCCCAGAAGAACTGGATGGTGTCCGGCTGACACCACTGACAGCTCTGACAGGGATCACTACAGAGGGTACCTGGACAGAACAGGAGATAAATGTAGAACAAAATTCAAATTCACAAAAAAAGACCAGACTTACTGGTCTGACAGAGACTAGAGGAACCCCCGACACTAAGGTCCCCAGACACACTGCTAACTCAGAACTGAAGACCCTCCCAAAGCCCACTTTTCAGCCAAAGATTAGACGGGCCTATAAAACAACACATGCTGAAGAACCTGCTTTTTTTAGTTCAAGCAAGTATACGAGGCCAAATGGGCAACTCCTGCCCAAAGGCAAGACAAGAAGGCAGGAAGGGACAGGAAAACTGGACAAATGGACACGTGGAACCTAGGGTGGAAAGGGGGAGAGCACTGACACATTGTGGGGATTGCAACCAATGTCACAAAAAATTTGTGTATAAATTTTTGAATGAGAAATTAATTTGGGCTGTAAGCTTTTATCTAAAGCACAATCAAGTTTAAATAAACAAAGGTAAGTACAAGACTAAAATAGAACAACAGTGACAGCAAACAACAGAGATTAATAAAACCAAAACTGGTTGTCCTTTGGCAAGACTAATTAAAAAAAAAAAAAGAAGGAAACGATACAAAATGAAAAAGGGGAAACAACTATACGAACAATAGATTTAAAGAATGACAACACACACTACAGGACAAGTCAGCAATACAAAACCAAGGCTAAGAAGCTTCCTGAATACAACCAAACACTTCAAGGGACAGAGTAGAAGGGGCAGGAGTCTGGGGACCACGCTTTCAGGGGACGCTAGATCAATTGGCATAACAAAGTTTAAGAAAATGTTCTACATACCACTTTGGTGAGTGGTGTCTGGGGTCTTAAAAGCTAGCGAGTGGCCATCTAAGATGCATCAATTGGTCCCAACCCCTCTGGAGCAAAGGAGAATAGATAACACCAAAGAAACAAGGAAAGTTATTAGCCCAAGAGACAGAAAGGGCCACATAAACCAGAGACTCCATCAGCCTGAGACCAGAAGAACTAGATGGTGCCTGGCTACCACCAATGACCGCCCTGACAGGGAACACAACAGAGAGTCCTGGATGGAGCAGGAGAAAAGTGGGATGCAGAACTCAAATTCTAGTAAAAAGACCAGACTTAATGGTTTGATTGAGACTGGAGGGACCCCGGAAGACATGGCCGCCAGACTCTCTGTTCGCCTGAAACTAAAACCATTCCCGAGGCCAACTCTTCAGACAGATTAGACTGGACTATGGGACATAAAATGATACTCGTGAAGAGGGTGCTTCTTAGCTCAAGTAGATGCATGAGACTAAATGGGCAGCTCCTGTCCAGAGGCGAGATGAGAAGGCAGAGAGGGTCAGGAGCTGATTGAATGGACACAGGAAATCCGGGGTAGAAAGGAGGAGTGTGCTGTCACAGTACAGGGAGAGCAACTAGGGTCACATAACAATGTATAAATTTTTGTATAAGAGACTAACGAACCGTCAACTTTCACTTAAAGCACAATTAAAAAGAAGAAGAACCTTGTTTGGATTCTGATTTGAACAAACCAACCATGAAGAGGCAGTTTTGAAACAAGTGGACTAGTATTGAAAGCTAGTAATCAATTACTGTTAACTGTGCCAGATGTGTTATTGATACAGTGGCTACATAAAAAAGGAAAGAGACCTCATTTTTAGTGATTACAAACTACCATATTTCAGGGGAAATTTTTATAATGTCTGGGATTTGCTTTAAATAATCTAGGAAAAAAAGTGGCGAGAGGGCTATGAACAACCGAATCAGAGTGCTGGGAACTGTGGGAGCAGGGGATAGGCACATGGAGCTTCTAGATTATTCTCTGTGCTTTTGTATTTATTAGAAATTTTCCAAAATAAAATGTAAAACACAATAAAATTAAAAAGTATTAGGAACAAGCATACCCTAATAACTTTGAAGGACAACCAGTAAAGCTGGGGAGAAAATATGAAAAAAAGAAAAAAAACAGTGCGAAGGCTTTTGAGAACCATAACATAGTGAAGAACATGGGGCTAGGGTGCAGTGCAGGTGGGTCTGTGAACAAAGATTCTGGGAGATGAGCCAGGCATTCAAGGCTCTTTTTCTCCTGGAGGTAATAGTCAATTTCAGAGGGGTAGCTGAGAGTCATTAGTGCACAGTCATTGGAGTGGGGCCTGGAACAGCATTCTGCAGCCTCAAGAGGTCAAGGTGACAGGGATCAGATCCAGAGCCAACCAGGTGGGGAGGCCCTGATGACTCCCACTCACTTGGACTCCAATCTGAAAAGTTGTACCCCAAAAGGAAGTGAGAACCTGAGTAGACAGATGAGTTTCTGATCAACCCAGTCTCTGCAATTAGGCCAAATTGATCTTAGAGTGTTAATGTCCCTGTCAGACCCCACATAAATTCTCCCTGTAGGGAAGTGCTGAGCTCCAAATTATTCCTACAAACAATTTTGCAAATGAACTGTCAGGCATACAATCAAAAGTCATCAGGAAACCACAATGAGATACTACTTCACATCCACTAGGATGACCATAATTTTAAAAAATGCAAAATAAAAGGTATCCAGATTGGGAAAGAAGAATTATCTCTATTCAAGGATGATATAATCCTATACATACAAAATCACAGAGTCCACAAGGAAACTTCTAGAGCTAATAGACGAAATTAGCAAAGTTGCAAGGTACAAGATCAACAAACAAAATCAGCTGGGTTTCTATACACCAGCAATGAGAAATATGAAAGGGAAATTAGGGGAACAATTCCACTTACTACAGCATCTAAAAAAATAAAATACCTAGGAATAAATCTAACCAGGACGTGAAGGATTTATATGATGAAAATCATAAAACACTGCTGAAAGAGATTAAAGAAGACTTAAATAAATGGAAAGATGTTCCATGTTCATGAATTGGAAGACTTAATATTGTTAAGATGTCAATACTACCCAAAATATGATCTACAGATTCACCGCAATCCCAATCAAAATTCCAACAGCCTTCTTTACAGAAATAGAAAAACCAACCCTTAACTTTACATGAAAAGGCAAAGAGACCCCGAGTAGCTAAAACAATGCTGAAAGAGAAGAACAAAGTAGGAAGACTCTCACTTCTTGATTTGAAAACATACGATACAGCTACAATAATCAAAACAGCCTGGTACTGGTATAACAGTAGATACACAGACCTATGGAATAAAATTTAGAGTCCAGATATAAACCCACACATCTATGGCCAACTGATTCTTGACAAAGGTGCTAAGTCCATTTGATGGGGAAAGAAGAGTGTCTTCAATAAACACTGTTGGGAAAATTGGATTTCCACATGCAGAAAAATGAAACAGGATCCATGCCTCACACCATATGCAAAAACAAATTCAAAATGGATTAAGGAAGACCTCCACCAGACTGAGTCCAGTACAGCTAGATGGTGCCTGGCTACCACCAGACTGCTCTGACCAGGATCACAACAGCGGGTTCTGGACAGAGCTGGAGAAAAATGTAGAATAAAATTCTAACACAGAAAAAAAGACCAGATTTACTGGCCTGACGCAGACCGGAGAAACCCTGAGCGTATGGCCCCCGGACACCCTTCTAGCTCAGTGGTGAAGTCACTCCCGAGGTTCACTGTTCAGCTGAGGATTGGACAGCCTCATAACATAAAACGGGACTAATGAGGCACAGCAGTCCAGGGACAAGGACTAGAAGGCAGAAGGGGACAGGAAAGCTGGTGATAGGGAACCCAAGGCTGAGTAAGGACAGTGTTGACAGGTAGTGGGGTTCTTAACCATTGTCATAGGGCAATATGTGTACTAACTGTTTAACGAGAAACTACTTTGTTCTGTAAACCTTCATCTAAAGTGAGAATAGCAGCACAACTGGAAGAATGTAATCGATGTCACTGAATTGTACATGTAGAAATTTTTGAAATGGTGTATCTTTGGCTATGTATATGTTCACCAAAAAAAAAGGTCCTCCAAGGCCAAGAAGGGAGAGGGTTGACATGTCCTGGGGTTATTAACCAATGTCATAAAACAATATGTGTACTGACTGTTTAATGAGAAAATATTTGTTCTGTAAACCTTCACCTAAAGTACAATAAAAAAAAAAAATACATTAAGGACCTAAATGTGCAAACTAAAACCATAAAATTCTTAGAAGAACAGGCAGGGGCAACACTGTCAGGCCTAGATTTCAACAATGGATTATCTAATATAATAACAAGAGCACAAATAGCAAAAGACAAAATAATAAATGGGACCTCATAAAAATTAAAAATTTTTGTTCATCAAAAGACTTTACCAAAAAACTGAAAAGACAAGCTATTGACTGGGAGAGTATCTTCGGAAACCATATATCTGACAAGAATCTAATCACCAAAATAGATGTAAAGCTTTGACAACTTAACAACAAAAAGATAACCCAATCATAAAATGGGCAAAGGACTTGAATAGATATTTCACCAAAGAGGACATTCAAAAGGCCACCAACCATATGATATGATGCTCAACGTCATTATGTATCAGAGAAATGCAAATCAAATCCACAATGAGACACCATTTAACTCCCACTAAGATGGCTAAAAGGAAAAGAAAATAACAAATATTGGTGAGTGTTATGGATTGAATTGTGACTCCCAAAAATGTGTGTCAGCTTGGCTAGGCTATGACTCCCAGTATGTGTGGTTGTCCGCCATTTTGTGATCTGACATAGTTATCCTATGTATTATAAATCCTAACCTCTATGATGTGAATGATGCAGGATTAGAGGCAGTTATGTTAATGACGCAGGACACAATCTACAGGATTAGGTTGTATCTTGAGTCAATCTCTTTTGAGATATAAAAAGAGAGAAGTGAACAGAGAGGAGAGGGACCTCATTACCACCAAGAAAGAAGAACCAGGAGTGGAGTGCATCCTTTGGACCCAGGGTCCCTGTGCTGAGAAGCTCCTAGACCCAGGGGAAGACTGATGACAAGGACCCTCCCCCAGAGCCAACAGAGATAGGAAGTCTTCCACTGGAGCTGGTACCCTAAATTCAGATTTCTAGCTTCCTAGACTGTGAGAGAATAAATTTCCGTTTGTTAAAGCCATCCACTTGTGTTATTTCTGTTATAGCAGCACTAGGTAACTAAGCAAGGATGTGGGGAAATTGCAACCCTTATCCATTGCTGGTGGGAATGCAAAATGGCACAGACATTGTGAAAAAGTACGGCCGTTCCTCAAAAAACTAAAAATAGAACTACCATATGACCTAGCAATTTCATGCCTAGATATATACTCAAAAGACTTGAAAACAGAGACTCAGAAAGAGACTTGTACACTAATGTTCACTGCAGCACTATTCACAACAGCCAAAATGTAGAAACAACCTAAATGTGCATCAGCAGATGAATGGATAAACAAAATGTGGTACATACATACAATGGAATTCTACTCAGCCAGTAGGAGAAATGAAGTCTTGATACATGCTACAGTATGGATGGAGCGAAGACATTATGCTGAGTGAAATAAGCAAATCAAGAAAGGACAAATATTTTATGATGGCACTTATATAAAAAGACAAGAAAAGGAAATGTATGGAGACCAAAGTTCATTAGCAGTTACCAGGGGTGGGAAGGAGGGGGAAAATGGAGTTAACAGTGAAGGAAAAATCACATTGATAAAAGGTAGAGTTGCACAGCCAGTTATTGTAAGTTCTGTCCATAAGTTACACCTATAAAAAGCTGAATTGGCAAAAGTTGTGTGATAGATATATTTACAACAACAACAATAAATAAATAAATAAATGAAGTGTAGCTGCTGAGGGGGCTTATGGATAAGCAAATACCTCACAGAATTTGGTTCCTTGGTTTGGAGGTTTAGGGTCATGATTTCATGGGACATCCCAGTTAACTGGCCTGATAACTGTGTTTAGTGCTTCTGTTCTACCACCTACTTCATTGTGTAGTGTCTGGGATGTTAAAAGCTTGCAAGCAGCCATCCAAGGCACAACAATTGGTCTCTATTCACCTGGAGCAACAGAGGAAGGACAGTCAGGAACAGGAGGAGGATATGGAATGTGTGGCTAATTGCCTCCATGAACAACTGCCCCTTTTGCCATGAGAACAGAAGAACTGGATGATGCCCAGCTACCATTACTGAACATTTTGATCAAAGACTCCATAGATCAAAAGGGGGGAAATGCAGAACAAAATTTCAAGTTTTCATGAACTCTAGACTTTCTGGAGCCATGGAGGCTGGATGAGCCCCTGAAACTATTGCCCTGAGACAATCTTTAAACCTTAAACCAAAAATACTCCCTGAAGTCTTCTTAAAACTGGACAATAGTTTAGCTTAACTAGTAAAAAAAAGTTCTGCCTTGAGCATTATGGTCTTTTAAGAACTAACTATATGGGATCAAATTGATAACAGCAATTTGAAAGATTAGGTAGGAACCTTGGGGGACAGTGAGCTTATGTTAATGAGGGAGGAACAACTCAGAAAGGAGGGTGAGAACGGTTGCACAACTCAGAGAATGTAATCAATGTCACTGAATTGTACATGTAGAAACTGTTAACTGGTGTATGTTTTGCTGTGTATGTTCTCAACAACAACAAAAACAAGTGACATCTATCTTTTCCCCATTCCTGCTTACTTGCTTCTGTGCCTACTCTGCTCCTTTTGTATCTCAAAAGTGATTGGCTTAAGACACACACTACACTGATGTGGCCTCATTAACATAACAAAGAATTTACAACACATATTTTGGGGACACAATTCAATCCGTAACAATGAGGTACCCAGAACAGGCAAATTCATAGAGACAGAAAGTAGAATAGTGGCTGGAGAAAGGGGTTACAGTGAGTCAGTGTTTAATGGGAAGAGAGTTTCTCTTTGGGACGATAAAAAAAAGATATGAAATTGGTATTAGTGATGGTTACACAATACTGTGAAAGCACTTAATGCCACTGAATTGAACACATAGAAATAGTTAAAATGGTGAACTTTATATTATGTATATTTTACTACAACACAACAAAAAAAAGGAATGAAGTACTGATATATGCTACAACATGGATGGACCCTGAAAACATTATGCTAAGTAAAAGAAGCCAGACACAAAAAGCCACATATTGCATAATCCCATTTATATGAAATATCCAGAACAGGCCAACCTATAAAGCAGATCAGTGGTTGCCAGGGGCTGGGAGAGGGGCAAGGGGTGAATGTGAAGTGACAGCTTAATGGGTACAAGATTTCTTTTTGGGGTGATAAACTTCTGAAACCAGATAGTGGTGATGGTTGACAACACTGTCAGTGTACTTAATACCACTGAATTTAGTGCACTTTAAATGGTTAAAATAGCAAGTTTTCTCTTATGTGTCTCTGCACACACACACACACACACACACACACACACACACAAACAAAATCATCAGGATCCAAAAATCACAAAATAACAAACGCTGGAGAGGTTGGGGAGAGACTGGAACACTTATACACTGTTGGTGGGAATGTAAAATGGTACAACCACTTTAGAAATCAATTTGGTGCTTCCTTAAAAAGCTAGAAATAGAATCACCATACAATCCAGCTGTCTCGCTCCTTGGAATATATCTTACAGAAACAAGAGCCGTCACACGAATAGATATATGCACACCCATTTTCACTGCAGCACTATTCACAGTAGCAAAAAGATCGAAGCAACCTAGGTGCCCATCAATGGACGAATGGATAAACAAACTATGGTATATCCACAGAGTGGAATATTATGCAACGATAAAGAACAATGATGAAGCTGTGAAACATTGTATAACATGGTGGAATCTGGAATTTATTATGCTGAGCGAATTTAGTCAGTCACAGAAGGACAAATACTGTATAAGACCACTATTACAAGAACACAAGAAAAGGTTTAAACACAGAAGGAAACATTCTTTGATGGTTACGAGAGTAGGGAGGGAGGGAGAGGGGTATTCGCTAACTAGAAAGTAGACAAGAATTATCTTAGGTGAGGCAAAGGACAGCACACACTACAGGGGAAGTCAGCACAACTGGACTAAACCAAAGCAAAGTTTCCTGAATATAACCGAACACTTCAAGGGACAGAGTAGCAGGGGCGGGGTTCTGGGGACCATGGTTTCAGGGGACATCTAGGTCAACTGGCAGAACAAAGTTTTTTTAAATGTTCTGCATCCCACTTTGGTGAGTGGCATCTGGGGCCTTAAAAGCTAGTGAGCATCTATCTAAGATGCATCAATTGGTCCCAACCCACCTGGAGGAAAGGAGAATGAAGAAAACCATGGACACAAGGAAAGTATTAGCCCAAGAGACAGAAAGGGCCACATAAATTAGACTTCATCAGCCTGAGACCAGAAGAACTAGATGGTGCCCGGCTAACACCAATGACCACCCTGACAGGGAACACAATAGAGAATCCCTGACAGAACAGGAGAAAAGTCGGGTGCAGAACTCAAATTCTAGTAAAAAGACCAGACTTAATGGTTTGATTGAGACTGGGGGGACCCCAGAAGACATGGCCCCTGGACTCTCTATTAGCCCAAAACTAAAACCATTCCCAAGGCCAACTCTTCAGACAAAGATTAGACTGGACTATGGGACATAAAATGATACTCGTGAAGAGTGTGTGTCTTAGCTCAAGTAGATACATGAGACTAAATGAGGAGCTCCTGTCCAGAGGCCAGATGAGAAGGCAGAGAGGGTCAGGAGCTGGCTGAATGGACACAGGAAATTTGGGGTGGAAAGAGTGTGCTGTCACAGTATAGGGAGAGCAACCAGGGTCACAAAACAATGTATATATAAATTTTTGTATGAGAGACTAACTTGAATTGTAAACTTTCACTTAAAGCACAACAATACCAAAAAAAAGTAATCAGTGAAAAGACATGTTACTTTGCCACCATGTCAATTCCAACTTACAGTGACCCTACAGGACAGAGCAGAACTGCCCCATAGGGTTTCCAAAGCTGTAATCTTTACAGAAACAGACAGAGTGCCACTTCTTTTTCCCATGGAATGACTAGTGGGTTCGAACCGCCAACCTTTTGGTTAGCAAACAAGCACTTAACCACAGCGCCAGCAGGGTTCCCGTTACTTTCCAAGGAACAATAATAGGACTGTCAGTTTATTTCTCAACAGAAACAATGGGTGCCACATACTGGAATGAAAGCTTTAAAAGAAGTTAATAACTGCCAACCTAGAAATCTATAACCAGGGAAACTATCTTTTAAAAAGGAAAGTGAACAATTGCTACATGCAATATGGATGAATCTCATCAATGTTGAGTGAAAGAAGCTAGATAAAAAACAACAGGCATATATACAAAAAGTGAAGGTGTAGTCAGTAACGGTTACTTTTGGGGGTAACAGAGTGCTTACTGGGAGGGGACATAAAGGGGCTTCTGGGGTGCTGCTGATGTTCTATTTCTTGACCTGAGTGGGTAGTGGTTACTTAGGTGTGTTTACTTTGTGATAATTCATTGAATTATACTCCTAAAATCTGTGTACTTTTATATATATATGATACATATCAACTTAAGAAAGCTTTTTAAAAACCCAAAAAAGACAAAACTAAAATATAGTGTTTAGGGATGTATGCTTTAGTATTACAACTCTAAAGAAAAGCAAGATTATATAAAAGTTAGAATAATAGTTACCTTTTTTGAGGGACAGGAGAAGGGGCAGTGATGGGAAGTGGGCTCAAGAGAGCTTCTGAGGTGCTAGTAATGTTCTATGTCTAGATTTCGGTGGTGGTTATGCAAGTATCTGCTTTGTGAAAAATTACTCAGTTTTGCACATATTTTTGTGCACTTTTTGTATGTGAGTTATATTTCACAATATAACAGTAAAAATAACAACCTCAGAGGATGGGTTTAACAGAAATTTAGACACAGCTGTAAGAAAGAATACAGTGAACTGAGAGGTTAGAAAATATTATTCAGAATGCAGCACAGAGTTGAAAATATGTGACAAGCTAAGAGACATTAACACTTCAGTAAGAAGATGCAGCATGTGTCCAATCGGAGTTTCAGAAGCAAAGGAGGAGAATGGGGAAGAGGCAATATTTAAAGAGGTAATACCTGGGAATTTTCCAGAACTCATAAGAAACACTAAGACACAGATTCAAGAAGCTCAACAAATCTATTTCAGTATAAATGAAAAGAAACTCAGGAGCGTCAAGAGACTTACAGAAATACAGCGGCATGAGCAGGTCCACAATCCCAACCCCCCACCCACAACCAACAAGGAAAGCAACTAGAAATCTGTAAACTCAACTCTGTAAGAACGCTGACAAGCAAGCAGAGGGCTGCAGCAACTAACTGTGCTGAAACAAGAAAAAAGTGACTTTTAAATCCTTTGTTGTTGTTGTGTGCCAACGAGTCGATTCCAACTCTCAGCAACCCTACAAGACAGAGTACAACTGTCCTATAGAGTTTCCTACGCTGTAATCTTTATGGATTACAACTCAACATAAAGAAAACAAAAATCCTCACAACCGGACCAATAAGCAATGTCATGATAAATGGAGAAAAGATTGAAGTTTTCAAGGATTTCATTTTACTTGGATCCACAATCAACACCCTTGGAAGCAGCAGTCAAGAAATCAAATGATGCACTGCATTGGGCAAATCTGCTGCAAAAGACCTCTTTAAAGTGTTAAAAAGCGAAGATGTCACTTGAAGACTAAGGTGCTCCTGACCCAAGCCATGGCGTTTTCAATTGCCTCATATGCATACGAAAGCTGGATAATGAATAAGGAAGACCAAAGAAAAATTGACTCCTTTGAATTAGGTGCTGGCAAAGAATATTGAATATACCATGGACTGGCAAACAAATGAACAAATCTGTCTTGGAAGAACTACAGCCAGAATGCTTCTTAGAAGCGAGGATGGCAAGACCACATCTCACATGCTTTGGACATGTTATCAGGAGGGATCAGTCCCTGGAGAAGGACATCACGCTTGGTAAAGTAGAGGGTCAGCAAAAAAGAGGAAGACCCTCAAGGAGATGGATTGACACAGTGGCTGCAACAACGGGCTCAAGCATAACAATGACTGTGAGGATGGCGCAGGACCAGATAGTGTTTCATTTTGTTGTACACAGGTCGCTATGAGTCGGAACCTACTGGATGACACCTAACAACAACAACAATCATAATGGGAGTAGATCGCCAGGTCTTTTCTCCCATGGAGCACCTGGTGGGTTCAAACCACCAACCCTTGCAGTTAGCAGCCCAGTGCTTAACCATTTGCTACCAGGGCTCCTTTTTATTTTTACTTATTTATTTCTTTATGGGTGGGGGGGGGGGGGGTCTTCTGAAAAAAATCGGAAAACCTGCTAGACAAATTCTAAAAGAACTGTAATACTAGGACTCCTTTTTATTTATTTATTTTTAAATATGGAAATGTATTTTTATTTATTTATTTTTTAATTTTTTATTTTTTATTTATTTATTTTTTTTTACTGTATTTCAGGCGAAGGTTTACAGAACAAATAGTTTCTCATGAAACAGTAGTACACATATTGTTTTATGACATTGGTTAACAACCCCACGACATGTCAATCCTCTCCCTTCTCGATCTTTTTTTTGGTGAAAATATACATAGCCAAAGATACACCATTTCAAAAATTTCCACATGCACAGTTCTGTGACATCGACTGTGCTCTTCCAATTGTGCTGCTATTCTCACTTTAGATGAAGGCTTACAGAACAAAATAGTTTCTCATTTAACAGTTAGTACATATGTTGCCCTATGACAATGGTTAACAACCTCACAACACATCAACAGTATCCTTACTCAACCTTGGGTTCCCCATCACCAGCTTCCTTGTCCTCTTCTGCCTTCTGGCCCTTGTCCCTGGACTGCTGTACCTCATTAGTGGCATTTGGTTTTATGGGGCTGTCCACTCCCAGGCTGAACGGTGAACCTCAGAGATGACTTCACCACTGAGCTAAAAGGGTGTCTGGGGGCCATACTCTCGGGGTTTCTGCAGTCTCCTTTAGGCCAGTAAATCTGGGGTCTTCTTTTTTTGTGAGTTAGAATTTTGTTCTACATCCTTCTCCAGCTCTGTCCAGAACCCTCTGTTGTGCTCCTGGTCAGAGCAGTCAGTGGTGGTAGCCAGGCACCATCTAGCTGTACTGGACTCAGTCTGGTGGAGGCCTTGGTAGCTGTGGTCCATTAGTCCTTCGGACTAATCTTTCCCTTGTATCCTGTTCTCTTCATTCTTCCTTGCTCCCGAAGGGATGAGACCAGTGGAGTATGTTAGATGGCTGCTCACAGGCTTTTAAGACCCCAGACACTACTCACCAAGGTAGAATGTAGAACATTGTCTTTATAAACTGTGTCATGCCAATTGAGCTAGATGGTCCCCAAGACCATGGTCCCCACAGCCCTCCGCCCAGCAGTTTAGTCCCTCAGGGAGTTTGGATGTGTCTAGGGAGCTTCCATGAGCTTTCCTTGTACAAGTTGTGCTGGCTTCCCCAGTATTGTGTACTCTCTCACCCTTCACCAAAGATACCACTTATCTATTGCCTATTTAGTATTTCCCCCCCACCTCTCCCATCCCTTGTAACCGACAAAGATTGTTACTTTTTGTGTGTAAACTTTTTCATGAGTTTTTACAGTACAGGTCTCATATAATATTTGTCCTTTTGTGATTGACTTATTTCACTCAGCATAATGTCTTCCAGTTTCATCCATGTTAAGAGATACTTCACAGATTCATCATTGTTCTTTCTCGTTGCATAGTACTCCATTGTGTGTATGTACCATAGTGTGTTTATCCATTCATCTGTTGATGGACATCTAGGTTGTTCCATCGTTTTGCTATGGTAAACAATGCTGCCATGAACATGGGTGTGCATATGTCTATTGGAGTGACAACTCTTATTTCTCTAGGATATATTCCTAGGAGTGGGATTGCCGGATCATATGGTATTTCTATTTCTAGCCTTCTAAGGAAGTGCCATATCATTTTAGTATGTTTGGTTTTTAACTCTAGTAGTTATATCCTACATTACTCAAAAAGATAAATGCATAAAATACAATAAATTCATGTTACTGAGCACATGATGTATAAAGATGTAATTTTTGATAGCAACAACATAAAGGAAGGGAGGAGCAGTATAGGAATAGAGTTTTTATATGTTACTAAACTTAAGTTGGTAATCAATTCAAACTAGGTTGTTAAGATGTTAAATGTAATCCTCATGGTAATCAAAAAAGAAAATATTTTAAAAAACATACACAAAAGGAAAGGAGACAGAAATCAAAATAATTTGCTACAAAAAACTAAACACAAATGATGGCAGTATTGGAGGAAATGAGAAACAAAAAAGGTACAATACAAAAAAACAAATAGCCAATGGCAGAAGTCCTTCCATATTGGCAAATTACATGTAAAGAGATTAAACTCTCCAGTCAAAAGGCAGAGGGTGGCAGAATGCATTAAAAAAAATAATAATAATCCCTTTATATACTGTCTACAAGAGACCCAAAGACACAAATCAGTTGAAAGTAAAAGGACAGAAAGAAATATTCCATGCAAATAGTAACCAAAAGAGAGCTGGGTAACGATTTTAATATCAGACAAACCAAAAACCAAACCCCTTACTGTCGAATCAATTGTGACTCATAGCGACCCTATAAGATAGAGTAAAACTGCCTCATAGGGTTTCCAAAGAGCACCTGGTGGATTCAAACTGCCGACTTTTTGGTTAGCAGCCATAGCTCTTAACCACTATGCCACCAGGGTTTCCATATCAGACAAAGTAGATTTTAAATCAAAATCTGTTACAAGAGACAAAGAAGGGCACTATAGAATGATAAAAGGATTAATTTATCAAGAAGATATGATAATAGTAAGTATACAGACACCTCATATCAGAGCCCCAAAATACATGAAGCAAAAATTGACAGAACTGAAGTGAGAATTAGGAAGTTCTAAAGTAATAGCTAGAGACTTCAATACACCACTTTCAACAATGGACAGAATATCTAGAAAGAAGATCCGTTGACAAACAACCCAATCAAAAAATGGGCAAAGGACCTGGAAAGACATTTTACCAAAGAAGATACACAAATGGCCTATAAACACATGAAAATATGCTCCACAGCATTAGTCATTAGGGAAATGCAAATCAAAACCACAATGAGATGCCACTTCACATCCACTGGGAGGGATGACTAGTATCAGAAAAAATGAAAAACAACAAGCCTTGGTGAGAATGTGGAAAAATTGGAACACTCATCCATTGCTGGTGGGAATATAAAATGGTGCAAAACAGTTCCTCAAAAGTTCCTCAAAAAGTTCCTCAGAAGTTAAAACACTGAATTACCACATGACCTAACAATTCCACTCCTAGATACGTACCCAAGAGAACTGAAAGCAGGGACTCAATCAGATAGCTATACACCAATGTTCACTGCAGTATTACTCACAATAGCCAAAAGGTGAAAACAACCCAAGTGTCCATCAACAGACTGATGGAGAAACAAAATATGCTATATACATGCAATAGAATATTATTCAGTCATAAAGAAAAATGAAGTTCTGATATGTGCTACGACATGAATGAACCTTGAAAATATGCTAAGTGAAGGAAGTCAGTCACAAAAGGACAAGTATTGTATGATCCTACTTATATGAAACAACTAGAATAGTCAAATGTATAGAGACCAAAGTTTATTAGTGGTTACCAAGGACGGCTGGAAAAGGGAAATGGGGGTTATTGCTTAAGATGTATCGAGTTTCTGTGAAGAGTGATGAAAACAAATTAGAAATGAATAGCAGCGATGGTTGCACAACATGGTGAATTTAATTAATGGCACTGAATTGTACACATAAAAATGACTGAAATGGAAAATGTTTTGCTGCATGTATTTTACCACAAAAAATGTAAAAAGAAAGAAAGAAATCCATACCTAGATACAGCATAGTGCAACCGGAGAACACCCAAGCCAAGAAAAAATCTTAAAAAGCAACTGGGGTAAAAAGGAGATGTCTTTTAAATGAGGAACAAATTGACAACTGACTTCTGAGCAGAAATAATGGAATGGAACCTTCAATATGCTAAGAGAAAATAATCATTAACCTAAGGTCTATGCTCAACTAAGACATTCTTGAAGATAGAAATCAACATAATTCACCATATTAACAGAATAAAAACAGAACCATACGGTCAATACTACAGATGCAGAGAAGCATTTGACAAAATTCAACACCCTTCATGGTTAAAAATTCCGAGTGAACTAGGGATTGAGAGAACTTCTTCAATCTGAAAAAGGACATCTGTGAAAAGCCTACAGCTAACATCATACTCGATGGTGAAAGACTGGATTCCTTTCACCTAAATGTGGGTACAGTACAAGGATGTCAGCTCTAACCACTTCGATTCAACACTGTACTGGAGGTTTTGGCCAGTGCAACAGGCAAGAAAAAGAAATAAAAGGCATATAGATTGGAAAAGAAGTATACAGTAGATGAAAAGTGAAGTAAAAACAATCCAAAACAATACAGGAAATGAAAAGGAAATACAGATCAGGTGAGACAAATAGAAAGCACAAAACAAGATGGCAAATATATATGTTGTTCAAAGACGAAAGTCTTGCTAGCCTCAATTCTAAGGAGCATTCTGGCTGTACTTCTTCCAAGACAGATTTGTTCATTCTTCTGGAAGTCCATGGTATATCCAATATTCTTTACCAACACTATAATTCAAATGCATCACTTCTACGGTCTTCCTTATTCCTTGACCAGCTTTTGCATGCATATGAGGCAACTGAAAATACCATGGCTTGGGTCAGGTGCACCTAAGTCCTCAAAGTGTCATCTTTGCTTTTTAGCAATTTAAAGAGGTCTTTTGCAGCAGATCTGCCCAGTGCCTTACGTCGTTTGATTTCTTGACTGCTGCTTCCATGGATGTTCACTGTGGATCCAAGTAAAATGAAATCTTTGACAACTTCAATATTTTCTCTGTTTATCATGATGTTGCTTATTGGTCCAATTGTGAGGATTTCTGTTTTCCTTATGTTGAGGTGTAATCCATACAGAAGGCTGGAGTCTTTGATCTTCATCAGTAAGTGCTTCAAGTCTTCATCACTTTCAGCAAGCAAGGTTGTGTCATCTGCCTATCACAAGCTGTTAACGAGCCTTCCTCCAATCCTGATGCCATGTTCTTCTTCCTATAGTCCAGTTTCTCGGATTACTTGCTGAACATACAGATTGAATACATATGGTGAAAGGATACAACCCTGATGCACACCTTTCCTGATTTTAAACCACGCAGTATCCCCTCGTTCTGTTCAAACGACTGCCTCTTGATCTATGTACGTTCTGGAATTCCCATTGTCTGCAATGTTATCCATAATTTGTTATGATCCACAGAGTCCAATGCCTTTGCATAGTCAATGAAACACAAGAAAACATATTTCTGGTATTCTCTGCTTTCAGCCAAGATCCTCCAACTGACATCAGCAATGATATCCCTGGTACCACATGCTCTTCTGAATCTGGCTTGAATTTCTGGAAGTTCCCTGTCAATGTACTGCTTCAACCATTTTTGAACTTTCTTCAGCAAAATTTTGCTTGCATGTGATATTAATGACACCGTTTGATAATTTCCGCATTCTGTTGGATCACCTTTCTTTGAAATAGGCACAAATAAATATTTCCTCCAGTCAACTGGCTAGGTAGTTGTCTTCCAAATTTCTTGGCATAGATGAGCAAGTGCTTCCAGCATTGCATCTGTTTGTGGAAACATCTCAACTGATATTCTGTCAATTCCTGGGGCCTTGTTTTTCACCAATGCCTTCAGTACAGCTTGGCTTTCTTCCTTCAATACCATCGATTCTTGATCATATGCTACCTCTTGAAATTGTTGAACATCAACCAATTATTTTTGGTACAGTGATTCTGTATATTCTTTCCATTTTCTTGTGATGCTTCCCGTGTCGTTCAAAATTCTGCCCATAGAATCCTTCAATACTGCAACTTGAGGCTTGACTATTTTCTTCAGTTCTTTCAACTTGAAAAATGTTGAGTGTGTTCTTCCCTTTTGGTTTTCTAACTCCAGGTCTTGGCACATGTCATTATAATACTTTACTCTGTCTTCCTGAGCTTCCCTTTAAAATCTTCTGTTCAGCTCTTTTACTGCATCATTTTCTTCCTTTTGCTTTAGCTACTCTACAATCAAAGGCAAGTTTGACATCCATTTTGGTCTCTTCTTTCCTTCCTGTCTTTTTAATGACCTCTTGCCTTCTTCATGTATGATGTTCTTGATGTCATCCCACAATTCGTCTGGTCTTCAATCTTTAGTGTTCAATGTGTCAACTCTATTCTTGAGATAGTCTCTAAATTCAGGTGGGATATACTCAAGATCGTACTTTGGCTCTCGTGGACTTGTTTTAATTTTCTTCAGCTGTATGTGAGCAATGGATGGTCTGTTCCACAGTCAGCCCCCAGCCTTGTTCTGACTGATGATATTGAGCTTCCCCATTGTCTCTTTCCACAGATGTAGTCTATTTGATTCCTATGTATTCCATCTAGCAAGGTCCACGTGTACAGCTGCCATTTATGTTGTTGAAAAAAGGTTTTTGCAATGAATAGGTCATTGGTCTTGCAAAATTCTATCATGCAATCTCCAGCGTCGTTTCTATCACCAAGACCACATTTTGCAGCTACTGATCCTTTGTTTCCAACTTTCGCATTCCAATCACCAGTATATATCAATGCATCTTGACTGCATGTTTGATCAATTTCAGATTGCAAAAGTTGTAAAAATCTTCAATTTCTTCATCTTTGGCATTAGTGGTTGGTGCATAAATTTGAATAGTTGTATTAACTGCTCTTCCTTGTAGGCATATGGATATTATGCTATCACTGCCAGTGTTGTACTTCAGGAGAGATCCTGAAATATTCTTTTTGATGATGAATGCAACACTGTTCCTCTTCAATTTGTCATTCCTGGCAAAGACCACATGATTGTCCAATTCAAAATGGCCAATACCAGTCCATTTCAGCTCACTTATGCCACAGATATCTATGTTTAAGTGTTCCATTTCATTTTTGACAACTTCCAATGTTCCTAGATTCATACTTTGCACATTCCATGTTCCAATAATTAATGGATGTTTGTAGCTTTTTCTTCTCATTTTGAGTCATTCCACATCAGCAAACGAAGGTCTCAAAAGCTTCACTCCATCCACATTATTAAGGTCAGACCCTACTTTGAGGAGGCAGCTCTTCCCCAGTTGTACTCTGAGTGCCTTCCAACCTGAGGGGCTCATCTTCTGGCACTACATCAGACAGTGTTCTTCTGCTATTCATAAGATTTTCACTGGCTGATTTTTGTAGAAGTAGATTGCCAGGTCCTTCTTCCTAGTCTTAATCTGGAAGCTCAGCTGAAACCTGTCCACCATGGGCAATGCTGCTGGTATTTGAAATAGCAGTGGCAAAGCTTCCAGCATCACAGTAACACACAAGTCACCATAGTATGACAAACTGACAGACGAATGGTGGCAAATACATATATCACTAATTTTTTTAAAATAGAAGCATTTATTCCAGTTCTATTTAATTATTAATTTAACTATTGCAAATATATATCAATAATTATATTGAATAGAAATGTAATAAATGCTCCTGTTTAAAAAAAAATCAGCAGAATGGATTAAAAAAACAAAAATTAAATTAAAAAAAAAAAAAAAAAAAAAGACACATCTAAACCATTTAAGAATACCAAAAGGTTGAAAGTAAAAGGATGGAATATGATTCACCAGGAGCCCTCAGGCATGGCCAGCAGGTGTGTGGGCTGTGCAACCATTCCCAAGAGACTTTGGAAAGTCCTTAGTTAGTAACTACATGCATCTCTATTGTTGTTAAGTGCCATGGAATTTATTTCAACTCATACTGACCCCATGTGACAGAGCAGAAATGCCCCATAGAGTTTTCTAGGCTGTAAACTTTTACGGAGGAGCCCTGGTGGGACAGTGGCATCTGAAAGATCGGTAGTTCGAACCCACCAGCCGCTGCGCGGAAGAAAGATGTGATGTGGCAGTCTGCTTCTGTAAAGATTTCAGCCTTGGAAACCCTATGAGGCAGTTCTACTCTGTCCTATAGGATCGCTATGAGTCAGAATCGACTTGATGGCAAGGGATATGGTTTTAGGTTTTGGGATCTTTACAGAAGCAGATTGTCAGGTCCTTCTCTCACAGAGCCACTAGGTACATTCAAACCACCAACCTTTCAGTTAGCAGCCGAGCACTTAACCATCTGTGCCACCAGGGTTCCTTCTTGCATCTCTATGACTGGAAATTCCACTTATAGGGATACTTTCAAGAACTTTTCACAGGGCGCCATAAAAGGAGGTAGGAAAAAGTATACTAAGATGCCCACTGCAGTTATCTATGTGGCAAGAGTTTGGACTCACACCATGGAGAATGACACAGCAGTGGTGGGCATAAGTCAGATGTATAATGTGGATGGGTCTTACAAACATTACACTGAACACAAAAAGTGAGGGGGTTCGATGTACCCTAAAATGTGCCCGCTAAACAAGACAGACTTTGCAAGAACACAATCAATCCAAAGGATACAGCTTAAACATGGTAGACTGGTTGCTTACAGGGTGGGAGGGGAATGGGAGTGGATACAGGAGATTCAAGTAAGTACATAAGATGGAGGGGAGGTAGTCTTATCTAGACTAGTGATGATCACTTACCATGAGCTGAGGAATATGACCATCTCAACCCTCTGCAGCTGAGGCCAAACACAAAAGAAACACAGTGTGGCAAAGGAGACACGTGCATGGAACAGTCCACTCCCCCAAGCCACAGTGCAAATCCATGGGCCACATCAAGAGGTCACAGGCATGGCTCACACTGGGGCACATGCCCATGCACCGCGCCCTCCAGGGCCCAAAACTGGTACGTGTGCAAGTTACCCACACCCCCACCCAGGTGCATGCACACACTGTAGAGTACACTCACACCAAGACACCCACCCTGAGGACATGCTGGTACAAGTATACACCCAGGGGCGAGCTCCTGGGATTGGGGGAGACAGGGGGCAGGGCCTAACTGAACAGGGCCCGGGGAGTCCAGTGCAGAACGGAGGTTCCCCAACCCCTCCTGGTCCAATGCTCCAGGTCATCATCTTGAGAGGACTTAGAATACAGAGGTGCAGAGCTATTTCTCTTCCACGTGCTCTCCTGCTGGGGACAGATTCAGGCTGCTCACCCTGTGACCCACTGGTGCACCCACCTGTCCTCAGGCATGGGACACTCTTCCTCGTTCCACACGAATTTCTTCAGCACATCACTGCAGCAGTACTGGTCGTAACAGGTACCACAGCAGAACATAGGACAGGACTCAAGAAAGAGGCTGTGTGCGCACAGCTCACCATGGGCTGGAGCAGAGAAACACACCTGTTGACCTCAGCCATGCCCCAGGCAGCACAGCAGCAGGCACCAGCATGCTGGGCCCTCTCTAAGCCATCCTACCCATAGTTTCCTCTCCCCAGGACCACAGCAGAGGCCCCTAAATGGGCTCCCTCTCTCCCTCAGCAGTCTGCTTGCCATCTTATGGGAGAACAAACTTTCTAAATGTGGGTCTGATTTTCCCTGGTAAAGTCCATGAAGCAGGGTCTAGACTACAAAGGGCCTTGCAG
This sequence comes from Dugong dugon, assembly GCA_030035585.1. NCBI lineage: Eukaryota > Metazoa > Chordata > Mammalia > Sirenia > Dugongidae > Dugong > Dugong dugon. The sequence goes on along the minus strand of CM057481.1, from coordinate 18,721,129 downwards.
GTCACACCAATTTTCCAGCCCATCCACATTCTGCCCATATTCTTGCCTGTTTCCCTTCCCCCACTTCCTACTCATCTTTCAAGGCCTTACTCAAAGGCTACCTCCTATAGAAGCTGCCTGAGCCCAGCAGTCACATGGCTGAAGAGTATCACCCCCAACCAGCTGCTGGGGGCCAGGCAAGGACTTTCTAGCTCTTAATCCTCATTCTGTCTGCACATCAACCAGCCACAGCATCCTCAGCCCGTGCTGGACATTACAACTTCAGGGACTCGACCCTTACAGGACACCCCCTCCCCTACACAGGCTGTCTCCTAAGCAGTTCACTGTCAGCCACAGTCACACTCAACACATGCACAGACACTCCCTACAACATGTAAGTGTCCAGAAAGAGCTTAACCCCAGACCAGGCCAGCAGCAGATGCCCAGAAAATGTCTGTGTCCTCAGTGGCCAGGGCTCTGAAGCAGCTGCACCATCTGAAGGCAGTGGCACAACCCCCAGAGCCATCGCGAGGTTCATAGCCATGAAGTTGGGATCTAGGGACACCCTTATAGGCAGGGATGAGGACAGAGCCCCAGTGTACAAGGTCATGCTGGGGGGATCCAACTGACAAGTGTGAAAAATGACTCAGGGCTTTGGGTGACCACAAGGTTTGCAAACTCCACAGGAAGACACTATAGCCAAATGTCCCCATTCATCATTAAGTGACATTAGCAGAGATCTAGTGCCCACAAGTGGGATGGGATAGTAACTGGGCCTCTGCCTAGGTAGACCCCACATGGAACACCCAGGCCAACAGAGTATAAATGACTATGGCAGGCTGGGAATGGGTCTGATGATAACCCGAGATGGGGGTGCATCGTCCTGGAAACCATCCTGGCACAGTACATAGACTCTGGAGACAGCCTGGCTAGGCTCTGAGCAGCATGCAGAGTCTGGAGACCCAGCCTTGTCAGAGTATCATGCACCCTAGGGACATGAGTAGATCAAGGCCCAAAGTGGCAGGTCCTGACAGACCCCTGCTCTGAGCAAAGCTGTGGGACAGAGGATGGAACCACTAACAGGCCCAGACCAGCCAGCTGACCACCTGCCAACAGGTATCATCAGCATGGCCCACACTATCCATAAAGCCCACGTAAACCCACTTCCAGCAGGATCCTTACAGGAGCAGCCACAGGCCAGCTGGAGGCTCTGGGCTGGGGCTTAAGACACACACCGGTGAGTCCATTCGGGCCAAGAGACCATGGCACAAAAGGTCTTCTTCTGACCCCCAGATGGTCTGAACAAGCTTCCCCAGACCTCAGCAGCCCAGGGACCCTCCTACTGGCTCACTCAAGGGGTCTGCTGATTCTGATCCTAGGACTCCCCATTCTCACTCCCCCACCCCCAGGTACTCCAGATCCGTTCCAGCCCCCAGGAACAAAGCCACCCACCCAAAGACTTCAGGAGGCCACCCACCCTGGAGGGTTCTTCGTCTTGCCATGGCTGAGGCTGGGGGCAGTTCCAATTCCCACCCCTGAAAGGCCTGCAGCCAGAGCTCCCCAATCTGTGAATCATCAGGCTATAGTCAACTACCACGGTTGTATCTCCTCTAACCCGGGACTCCATCCTCAGTGCCCAGCATCTCCATCAACACAAGGGCCATGAAGGCAGGAAATCCTACCAGTAGAGCCCCAAGATTCTGGGGGTACACTCCCCTGGAATATCAGAGAAAACGCAAACCTCTCCCCAGCATCCCAGGTCAGAACAAAGGTGGCAGCTCCTGGAGTTTGGGTAGTGTCAGTTCAGGCACAAAAGGGTGCTGGGGTGGAGGAGAGGTCAGTCGTGGGGGTTCGCTGACGGCCTCGGGGTTATTAGGAGTCGGTGGCGGACACTGGGGGACTGGCTCTGCCCCCCTCCAAACCTGGCCGGGACACGCCCTCCCCCCCCCCCCCCCCCCCCCAGGCTCACCACCAGGAGGAGGCCGGAGCAGCAACAGCAGCAGCAGGACTCGCGGCGCGGGGAACGGCGCAGCCATTGCGAGGCGGACGGGCGGACTGACGGACAGACACACCAGGGTCGCGGCGGTGCCGCGGCCTCAGCAACCCACCCAACCCACCCGCTTCTTCGCCCCGCCCGGCGGGTTCCCGGAACTCTCGCCCGGGAGGCCGAGGAGGGGGAGGGAGGGGAAGCTGACACGCCTCCCCGCCTACAGGCAGGTTCCACGCCCCGCGCTTACGCGAACGCTCGGACCCGTTTCCGGGACGCGGGCAGGAGCCGGCGGCGGACGAAAGTTGCTCTCTGCTCGCCGGATACTTTCTGGAAGACTCCTGAGTCCCCAACCTTCGGGGCTCTGAGGGGGCCTCCCGCGGGAATCTGCATCTTAACCCTTGAGTCCCTGCTGTATGCAGCAGAGTGCCGACCACAGCCTCTTCCCGCGCCTCATTTTCCTCACCTGCCCAGTAGATTCTCACTCGCCCGAGAGCTACCTGAGGACCAGGTGAGGTGGCGCGGAAACAGTGCCCAGAGAAGACCGTGGCATACATTAGTGCAGACGGAAATTTTTAAACTTGGAGACAGTCAGCTTAGGACAGGAATGGCGGGATCAACGTGTATTTCTAGGAAACAAAAGGTCTGGATGTAGATAGCCAAACCTGCTCGCTAGCCAAAAGGTTGAACCTTACATTTCAAAGGACTTCAAGCTGAAGCTGATCTCATCTATAAGCAACCATTAACCCCCTACCCTTCCTTAGTTCTCAGTGTATAGAGACTCCCCCCCCCCCACCCCCGGAGCCCTGGTGGTGCAGTGGTTAAGCGTTCTGCTGCTGACCAAAAGGTTGGCAGTTCGAATCCACCAGCTGCTCCTTGGAAACCCTAAAGGGTCACTATGAGACGGAATCGACTCAATCAGCAGCAGGTTTGGGTTTTAGGTTTCTCCTCTTGAAGGATGGAGCACTTTGTATTTTTACCTAGTGCAGTCCAGCTATAGCTGTTCTATTCCTCAATAAAATTCTCTTCTTTTACTCCGTACAGAGTACAAGATTTTCTTCATTGACGGTAGGTGCCCAACAAGTGCCAGTTCCCTTCTGGAAGCCCATTACCGAGGCTGCCCAGGACTGGCTCTGAGGACATCCCATCGTCCCAGTCCCCTGGGGAAACACCTCCACCCCATGGTGATGGGCCCACCTGGGTCAGGTGGCCTGGTCTGAGGATAGGAACTGGCAACTCCCAAGGCACACACTGGGCCACCTCCTGGCACAGGGGAGCAGGGCCGGTCTTCATGCATGTCTGTGGGGGGAGCATGTGCTCTCACATGACATTCTGAGATGGGGCAATGGTGAACAGGCCAGCCAAGAGGGCAGGGGTCTGGGCACAACCAGGGAAAGGGAACTGGGGCAATCTTCCCTTCCTGCCCAGGGTTCCTGGCATGCTGCCCACCCTGCACTTGAAACATGAAACGTCATTCTAGCAGGGAAACTGAGCTGGCATTTACACCCCTTGTGCCACCACATGGCTCTCACCTGAGGGCAGGGACATCACCGTGGACAAAGAAGCAGGCCTGAGAGAGCAACCTGGGATGTGCCCAGGGCAGGTTCCTGAACTCTAGGGTGTGAGAACAGGAAAAAGAGGGGCTGAGTCTCCCATAAGCTTCCATCACCACCTGGTGGGGCAGGACTTACGTCTCACTATACTGGGCACAGACTTGGGGGGTGTCCTAGGGTAAAATCACCACAAAGTTACAGTAAAGCAAGAAGAAAGATTTTATTCGGCCCATGTTCCAAGAGGCAAAAGTGGGAAACAGGCAAGCGTGCTGTCAGAGCTATGTCAGTCTGAGGAATGTAACAGAATCATCAGTATGTATATACATTACAAATGGGACCCGATGCAACGGGTATATATATATATATTTTTTTTTTTAATCATTAAAGCTTCATCTTTTCACAGATTGGCTACAAACGGCTGAATCACCATAATTCTACTTTTTGAATTGTCTTTCTTAATAATCATTGGTACAAGTTTTAATAACGACAGTCAGGAGGGTCTTCATTGGTCCAATAAATCTTACTATTTACTAAATGCTAATAGAAAAATTGAGTCGGAATCCACTCGACAGCACACGAAAACAACAACAGAAAGAGATATGAGTAGAAAATACGTGGGTCTTTTGTGCTTTTTATGGATTGAATTGTGTCCCCCAAAAATGTGTGTCAGCTTGGCTAGGTCATGATTCCAGTATTGTGTGATTTCCACCATTTTATCATTTGACGTGATTTACCTAGGTGTTGTATATCCTAACTTCTATGATGTTAATGAGGCAGGATTAGAGGCAATTATGTTAATGAGTCAGGACTCAATCTACAAGATTAAGTTGTATCTTGAGTCAATCTCTTTTGAGATATAAAAGAGGGAAGAAGAGAACAGAGAAGAGGAGGACCTTCTACTACCAAAAATGAAGAAGCATGGTGGGGAGGGCATCCTTTGGACCCGGGGTCCCTGTGCTGAGAAGTTCCTAGACCAAGGGAAGATTGATGATAAGGACCTTCCCCCAGAGCTGACAGAGAGAGAAAGCCTTCCCCTGGAGCTGGCACCCTGAATTCAGACTTCTAGCCTTCTAGACTGTGAAAGAACAAATTTCTGTTTGCTAAAGCTATCCATCTGTGGTATTTCTATTATAGCAGCACTAGATAAATAAGACAGTGCTCTACATATACCTGAAAGATTTTCTAAAAGATGTTTTCCAAGATCGTCCTAGCTATTGTTTTATACCTCAGAACCAGTTTATGTGTCCTTGTGAGTCCTTTTGCTTCAGCTGGGTCACATTCTTTATATTCAAGGACAGGGCATACTTGTTCCAATGTTAACTCCTAAGTCAAGGTTGGGGGTGACTGTCCCCAGTCAGGGTGCCCTCTATGCAGTCCCTGACATGGGGTGGGGTGAGGGTCTGGTAGGAGGATCACAGTGAGGGACCTAACCTACAAACTCCCTGACAGCCTAGCCTCCCCCAGCCAAGCTGCCTTGGCGCCACTCTCTACAGCTGTACCCAACCCAGGCCCCCTGCCCCATGAAGAATGGCCACCATATGCTCCTCTTGCTTCTCCAGCCAGCCTCTGATCCCTGTTCCAGGCCCCAGTTGCCCACCCTAGTGATTGCTCACTGCATTTGGCACCCCTGCCCACAAACTTGGTTTTGCTTCCTAATCAAGTCCCTCCACCCCCATCCCCACCCCCACCCCCGTCAAGTTCCTAATGGTTGGCCTTTCTCACTTCCCATCACCTGCCTTTAGCCTCTCTGCTCTGATGCCCTCACCCTCATCCTCCCTGACCTTTCCAGTATAGGGTTCCCCCACATCCCCTCATCTGCCTGTACTTGTCACAGAGCAAAATCATGAAGCCTGGTTAAAACTGAAAGTAAAGAATTTTATTGAGGGAATAGAGACAGCTGCAGCACAAAAGAACATTGCAGTGGGGTAATGTGGAGTCCCAGCAAATGGAACACATGAATTCAAGGGGGAGTGTCTTAGTTACCTAGTGCTGCTATAACAGAAATACCACAAGTAGATGGCTTTAACAAACAAATTTATTCTCTCACAGTCTAGGAGGCTAGAAGTCCAAATCCAGGGTGCCACCTCCAGGGGAAGGCTTTCTTTCTCTGTCAGCTCTGGGGGAAGGTCCTTGTCATCAATCGCCCCCTGGTCTAGGAGCTTCTCAGCACAGGGACCCTGGGGCCAAAGGATATGTGTGCTTCTGGCTGTCCTTGCTTGGCGGTAATGAGGTCACTTGGTCTCTCTGCTCACTTTTCTCTTTTGTATCTCAAGAGATTAACTCAAGATACAACCTAATCTTGTAGATTGAGTCCTGACTCATTAACATAACTGCCTCTAATCCTGCCTCATTAACATTATAGAGATAGGATATACCACACCTAGGAAAATCACATCAGATGATAAAATGGTGGAAATCACACAGTACTGGGAATCATAGCCTAGCCAAACTGATACACATTTTTGGGGGATACAATTCAATCCATAACAGGCAGCAAATGGGGGCACACAGTTATAGGGCTGGAGGAGGAAGTATAAAACATTCTGATTGGTTTACAGTGACTGAAGTCAGTCAAAGGCAAGACAAAGTAAAGCATAATCTTTGACAGTATTGGCTATGTGAATACATCAGTTGGCTAACAGACATAATTGAAAGACATGCGGTCAAGCCGGGGGGGGGCTTCATGTTGGTTACAGTCAATGACATGACAGAAATTTTCAGGAGTGGTCTGTTAAAAGTTATCTTGTCCCAAGATTAGACTGGACTATGGGACAGAAAATGATACTCGTGAAGAGTGTGCTTCTTAGCTCAAGTAGATACATGAGACTAAATGGGCAGCTCCAGTCCAGAAGTGAGATGAGAAGGCAGAGAGGGTCAGGAGCTGGTTGAACGGACACAGGAAATCCAGGGTGGAAAGGAGGAGTGTGCTGTCACTGTATAGGGAGAGCAACTAGGGTCACAAAACAATGTATGTATAAAGTTTTGTATGAGAGACTAACTTGAATTGTAAACTTTGACTTAAAGCACAGCAATAAAAAGAAAAATAGTGATCTTGTCCCAAAAGAGACTGGGAACAAAGAGTTTCCATCAGGGAACAAATGAGTTTCCATGAGTTATTCACATTCTTTAAACTGACCTCAAAGATTACTTATTTCCTTAACAATAATAGGGGCTGGATTCTAGGCAACAAAGGTAAAGTCTAGGAGAAAGTTTACACTGAGCTCTTAGAGTTAGCTCAGTCATTTTACAAATAGGTCAGGTGCCTCTGTTTTGATTTTATCCCTTATTACACCTCACAGACAAGACCCTGTGAAAACCTTTAAGATCAAGCATGAAGGGGGCTCAAGACCCCACCCAGGGCTGTGCATGGGCGGAGGAGGTGGAGGCCAAGAACACAGCAGTGTATTGGAAATCACAGTCCATGCATGTGTGTGGGTGTTCCCTGTGGGCCAGGTCTTCCCCAAATGGCCACTCCAAGGCAGAAACCACACTCTCTGTGTCAAATGTGGGGGCGGGGGGGGGGGTGTCTTGACAAGACTGAAGGGATACAAATCCAGGCAAGGACACATGATGTAAGGACCCAGACTAGCTGGACCAGGCCAGCGAAAAAATGTCAGGCCACAGGTGCAGGATGGCAAGGACAGAGGCAGCTGGGGACTGGGACATGGGCCCTGCACCCTCAGACAGTCATTTTTTACCAGGCCTCCTCCCAACTGCCTTCTCCTTTCAGCAGGTATGCCCCCTTCTGCTTGGAGGAGATCAACCCTACCTTAAATTCTGCCCTTCCCCACCAGGCCTACCTGAAACAGCTCACACCTCATGTCAGAGCACAGCCTCCTACACCTATTGTTTGAGGCCAGTGGTACCTCGGGGCCCACCTTTATATCCCCATCCTCTCTCTCTACGTTTCAGCCTTGTACTGCTTGCTGGAATCCTATACCATCTGTTTGTCGCCTCCATTACCTCTCACCCACACCTCAGCCCCTGCCCCCTCTGTAAGGCAATTTTAAAATTTGAGGTACCTGAGAAGATCTGAAGTGGCTGACTTGAGGTTTAAGTGTGACTCCTCTGTGGCTAGTTCTGTTTCCACCCTAGCAACAGCCATTTTCCATGCAGACATAATCATGAAACTAAGAAATGTCCAGCAACGATGATATAACTACACTGCAACTCCCCTGAGAGAGTAATGATCCAGTAATGATCATGTAACTACCCTGCGATCCACCCCTACAGTCACATACCCTTATGATTGCCACATTGTAACCAGTCTAAGAAAGACACTTATATTCTTTTAAGCTAATCACCTTATGAGCTTCTGCCACAGGAAGTCTTGCCTTAAAATGATCTACTACCTTGGAATAGATCCTAGAGAAATAAGAGCCGTCACTCGAATAGATACATGCACACCCATGTTCATTGCAGCACTGTTCACAATAGCAAAAAGATGAAAATAACCTAGGTGCCCATCAGCGGATGAATGGATAAACAAATTATGGTATATCCACACAATGGATAAAGAACAACGATGAAGCCATGAAACAGAACATGGAGGAATCTGGAGGGCATTATGCTGAGTGATTTTAGTCACAGAAGACAAATATTGTATAAGACTACTATTATTAGAACTCAAGAAAAGGTTTAAACACAGAAAACATTCTTTGATGGTTACGAGGGTGGGGAGGGAGGGGGAGGGTTATTCACTAACTAGATAGTAGATAAGAATTATCTTAGGCGAAGGGAAGGACAGCACACACTACCGGGGAAGTCAGCACAACGGGACTAAACCAAAGCTAAGAAGTTTCCTGAATACAATCAAACACTTTGAGGGACAGAGTAGGAGGGGTAGGGGTCTGGGGACTATGCTTTCAGGTGACATCTAGGTCAATTGGCATAACAAAGCTTATTAAGAAAATGTTCTGCATCCCACTTTGGTGAGTGGCATCTGGGGTCTTAAAAGCCAGCAAGCGGCCATCTAAGATGCACCAATTGGTCCCAACCACCTGGAGTAAAGGAGAATGAAGGACACCAAAGACACAAGGAAATTATTAGCCCAAGAGACAGAAAGGGCCACATAAACCAGAGACTTCATCAGCCTGAGATGAGAAGAACTAGATGGTGCCCGGCTACCATCAAGGACCATCTTGACAGGAAACAAAACAGAGAGTCCCTGATGGAGCAGGAGAAAGGTGGGGTGCAGAACTCAAATTCTAGTAAGAAGACCAGACTTAATGGTCTGAATGAGACTGTAGGAACTCCGGAAAGCATGGCCCCCAGATTCTCTATCAGCCTAGAAATAAAACAATTTCCGAGGCCAACTCTTCAGACAGGGATTGGACTGGACTGTGGGACATAAAGTGATACTCGTGAGGACTGTGCCTCTTAGCTCAAGTAGATACAAGAGACTAAGCGGGCAGCTTCTGTCCGGAGGTGAGATGGGAAGGCAGAGAGGGTTAGGAGCTGGTTGAATGGACGTGGGGAATCGGGCGAAAAGGAGGAGTGTGCTGTCACAGTATAGGGAGAGCAATTAAGGTCACATAATTATGTATAAATTTTTGTATGGGAGACTAACTTGAAATGTAAACTTCATTTAAACTACAACAACAAACGACAACAAAAAAAAGATCTACTACCAATCGAGTAATATCTTTTGATGATCTAAGCCTGTAATTACCAATCAAGTAATGTCTTCCAATGATCTCAGTTTATAAATATCAGTCAAGTACTGTACTTCATGTCCTTTGTTCCCCCCCCTTATAAAATGTCACTGCTGAGTCACCATATTGGATTACTGGGTTCCACCACATGGAATTCAGTCTATCTCCGGCTTGAGCTGTCTTTTTTACTTACAACAAATCTCTCAGTTTTACAGTAATCTGTGTACAGACAGTTACTCTACAACATTTCAGTGGGCATAGTTGGCAGGATTCTGAAGGAATATTTATCTTTAGTGTTCCTGAGAAGTTGTGGAGCCAGCTTGCTCTGGTATCAGCAAGGGCCCTTTGTGCCCAGAACCATCTCCTCAAATTCTCGGGGCCCACTGGAGGTAAGCGTCTTAGACCAAAGCCTCTGCTTATTGCGAAGATGGCTCTTTGAGAGACTTATTGTCTATCTTTTCTCTATACCTTAATTTTCTGCTCATCTCCTGAGCGTCTCACTGGGTTCATTTTTGAACCCTCTTTCTTTCTGTTTGGTGCACCATAAAGTTTTCACACACATTTATGTCTTTAATACTTGCAAGTTTCTCAGTAAGATTGGGACTGCCACATCCAAAACTACGGCAGGACCCCCTAATGGGACTCTTGCAGCTCCTCCTGGCCCAGGTTCAGTCTTGTATTCAGGCTGATGGCATGCACTTGCTGAGGGAAATTTAAAAGACCAATGGTCATTGTAGGAGTCATTTAATGAAACTAAATCTGTGCAGTAGATTAGTAGCTAAAGGCTCCCATATCACATTGTTTTCCACAATCCCCGGGTGCCCAGCTCTAGCCATGTGGCACATTTTGTTGCCTAGCACAGGCAGTGAACAGCTTCCCCTCCCCGCTTCCCAGGCCAGATCATGGATGCCTGGGAACCCTGCATTATTCCTGAACCCCCAGCTGTAATTGCGGAAGCTCACACCCTCCCAGAGTCTGCTCCTGGCAGGATGCAAGGAACTTTAGGGCTGATGCATGGTGGAAGACACTCATCTGACACTGAGGCCTGGGATTTAAAGGACTAGACCAAATCCATTATCCCAGACAGCCTTTACAACCCTTGAGCAACAAAGTAAAAAGCTGGTTCTTCCTTCTGTCTAGTTGAATCTCTGAACATACAAAGGGTCTACGTTGTTGCAATAAGTTAATAATTTACTGGGTTGTTCTAACTCTCAACAGGCATGTCTTACCAATAGTGTCCTGTTGTTACAACATTTGGACAGAGACGGTCACAAGGCCTCCAAAGAAAAATTACAGTTAGCCTAATCTTCTGTTAAGTACTTGAGACATATAATCTCAGCAAAGAGAGACACCGTAAGCCCCAAAATAAAAAAAGCAACTATTTTAGCTTATCCTGTCCCAATTACCAAAAAAAAAAAAAAAAATTAAAAGGATTGTTAGAATTCTGCTGTTACTACAGAACTTAGGTATCAAATTTTTCTTTAGTGGCCCAACCTCTTTACCATTGTCTTAAGAGTTCAAAGTCTGACCCCTTTCAACTCTCTGAGGATGGCCAAAAAGCCATGACTCAACTAAAAGGAGTATTGATTAACACTTCTACTCTAGGGTTTCCTGATTATAATTCAGACTTTTCACTTTTTTTCCACAGGACTTCTAAAAATACTCAAGGAGTCCTCATTCAAAAACACAGAGGACAGTAGAAACGCATTGGTTATTATAGTATCTAGATGAACACCATATAGCAAGGGGCTTACCCCCTTGCCGTAGAGCAGTTACTACAACTGCTAGACTAATTAAGATCAGAGCAGATACAGTTTTGAGTAATTTTAGTAAGGTTTATGTTCCTCAGACAGTGTCAGCCATTCTACATTCAACATTAACTCAACGTCTTTCAGCCAGCAGGCTGACTTCTTCTGAAGTTCTCCTTTTGGCAGCTTCTAATATTTGGTTACACATTGTAACCTCTCTGAATCCAGCTACATGGCTACCTTTACCTAATGATGCTTAAATCCTACTAAACAGCTTTTGTCTCCTAGGCAAGGTTTACAAGGAACCCCGTTATCAAATCCTGCTTTAATCCTATTTGTTGATGGGTCATATTTAAAGGCTAAACCTACCAGCTCTCATTACTAGGGACGATATGCCATGGCCACTTCCACTGAGGTCCTCAAAAGTGGCACCCTTTCTGATGCCACTTCAGCTCAGCAAGCTGAACGGATCACAGTCATGACAGCTTGCAAACTGGCTTCTGGATGATCAGTAATTATTTACACAGATTTGAGGTATGATTTTTTAATTACTCATGATTTTGGCATGTTATGGAAATAAAGAGAGTTCCTAACTTCTTCTAGGACCTATGTTAAAAATAGGTTTTTAGTAGCAGACTTCCTGAAAGCCCTTTTGCTACCTTGTGAGATTGCTGTAATTAAAATCCAGGCCCATCAACCCAAAGGGGTTCCATGAACAGGAAATTATTAAAAGAAATGACTTAGCTGATAGAGCAGCTAAACAGGCTGCTTCCCAATCTCTAATTTGAGACAGATTGAAACATGGGATCTGGGGTTGAGTCAGTATCTCAGGAGTATGCCATAGCCTCACATGTATGGCTCCCCTAGAGGTGATGTTAAATTTTATGGTAGCGGGGGAACAAGACACCTCCTTGTGCTTGTCTGCCCTCAATAGCCATCACTCTTATGTTCTCCCATGCTCTCTGGCTCATCCTTTCAGGTCTCAGCTTAAACATCACCTCCTCCAGGAAATCTCCCAAGATACCAAGTCTAGGTTAGGGCTCCCCTCTATGTTCTCAGAGCCCCTGTGCTCCCCCAGCCTGTATCAACCCCTGGACCATGTGGGTGTCTTCTGTTACTTTGGAGCTCAGTCAGGCTGGGACCTGTCTTTTTCCTGTATCCAGCCTGGGGCTGTGCTCACAGTAGCTGCTTGAGAACAATTGGAACAGTGAATAAAGAGTCCCCTTCAGCCCACCTGGAAACCCTGGTGGTGTAGTGGTTAAGTGCTATGGCTGCTAACCAAAAAGGTCAGCAGTTCGAATCCACCAGGCACTCCTTCGATACTATATGGGGCAGTTCTACCCTGTCCTATAGGGTCACTATGAGTTGGAATTGACTCAATGGCAATGGGTTTGGTTTTGGTTATTTTTTTTCTTCAGTCCACCAGCCACTTACCCCAGATCACATCCCCAGGGGATGGGCTGCTCTCAGTGCCCCAGCTCCCTGTGCCCCGCCCCACCCTACCCTACCCCTAGTACTCAACATGATAGATTGTAGCTGTTTGCGAATCTGCCTCCCTAAGAACTGCAGCAACTTTAGTCAGGAGCCCTTGTATCCACTCAGGGCCTGGCACATCTTAGGGGTCTGTCTGGAGTTGTCTTCCACTTTCCCCTCCTGGTCCATCCTCCACCCATCTCTGTTCTAGGGGCTCCCTTGCTGTCCTCTGCTTCTTGTTGGGCACAGCCAATACGAGGCAGTGGCAGAAGGCCAGAGGGTGGGTGGAGAAGGTATATGGTGGGAGGTTGTTACCCACTTCTTCCCTGTGGACAGTCACCTTCCCCCACTACCCAACGAGCTACAGCTCTCACTGGGTGCAGCCAGAGCCTTAATGCTGAGAAATTAGGACTTTATCTTGAAGGCTACAGGGAGCCACTGATCTGGATTGAGGAAGATCCCTCTGGTGGACAGATTATAGAAACTGAAACTGGAGGTGGGAGGGCCACTAGGGGACTGGAGGTGGTGATCCCACCAGGTTCCAACAACCGTTCCCTGCCTTGCCCCTACTGGCCTACAAGAGGAAATGGCTCTCTGGTGACACCACCCTGGGTACTGCACCAAGTTGTTACCAGGGGTGGATGAGAGGAGAAAAGGAGGAGTTATTGCTTAAGGGTACTGAGTTTCTGTTAAGGGTGATGGAAAAATTTAGAAACAGACAGTGGTAATGGTTGCAGAACACAGTGAACATAATTAATGTCACCGAATTGTCCATGTGAAAATGGTTGAAATGGCCAATGTTTTGTTATGTGCATTTTACCACAATAAAATTTTTAAAAAATAAAGAAAGAAGCAGCAGCAACCACCTAACACTACAATCCGTGGATTCCTCGGCCCTTCATGCTATTCTAAGGCAGACACCATTGGTCTACAGCTCTCATTGGGGAGCATCCAGAGCCTTAATGATGAGAAATCAGGACTTTATCTAAGGAGCTCTGGTGGCACAATGGTTGAGCTCAGCTGCTAACCGAAAGCTCAGTAGTTCGAACCCACCAGCCCTCTCCAAGGGAGAAAGATGCAGGAGTCTGCTTCGGAAAGATTGACAACCTTGGAAACCCTATGGGGCAGTTCTACTCTGTCCTACATGGTTGCTGCGAGTCAGAATCTACTCGATGGCAGTGGGTTTATATTGAGGGCTAAAGGGAGCCACTGATTTAGATTTAGGGAGATCCCTCTGGTGGTGTAGTGGTTAAGAGCTATAGTTGCTAACCAAAAGGTTGACAGTTTGAATCCACCAGATGCTCCTTAGACACTCTACAGGGCAGTTCTACTCTGTCCTATAGGGTTGTTATAGTCAGAATCAACTTGATGGCAGAAGGTTTGGTTTTTTGCATTTTGTTTTTTTCCTCTGGTGGGCAGATTATAGAAACCCTGGAAAACCTGTTCCTTGATAAGAATTACTGTTTCCTGCTGAGACCCTGAAGCACTGGGCATGGCCAAGCTGCAGACAGGAGCTCTGTCTGGGGCTGGAGTTGAAGCAACACCCAATGATGCCAAGGCCACCCAGTGCCCCACAGGGTGTGGGTGATGGGGGTGTGGATGCAGCCCAGAACTACCCACCTGCTGGGCCGGAAGTGGTGAGTGCTAAAGCAGAGCGCTGCTCCAGGACCCTGGCCCTTCCTTTTTACCCAGCACCTGGCCCCTTTCCTCCATTTCAAAAGCCAGAAGTGCCAGACACCCATTTTCCCAGCTTCCTTTGACCCAGGGCAAAGGCTTATGTCTTAGGTCCAGCCAATCAAATGTACCTTGCCTGGAGCTTGACCCGGAGCAGTGACCAGCTGGACTGCAGAGACTGCTGTGGTGGAGGGCAGCGGCAGACTTGGCTGTGCCTATGGTGAGGGTCAGCAGAGTTGTGACATCCCCCTGCTTTCCCCTGCTGGCAGGGCAGTGGTAAACTCACCGAGTCAAAGCATAACTGCAATGTGGGCTGAAGACTCTGCTTGACCTACAGCCCTCACAGTAGCTCTGCAAAGTACACAAAGTCCTTTATGTAAATCCAGTTTCTGATTAAGTTGGGCAGAGTCAGTTTCCTCCAACTGATAGAGAAGTTGTCACCAGGAATGGGAGCAGGTGATAGGCCCCCAGGGAAATGGGGGCATGTCTGGACTGGTTGGAGCTGAAGGCACTGAGAATCACGGCTGGGATGAAGGGAAACGCTCTGACATTCTGCGGCAGGCAGGGGAGACAGAACTAGTAAAGTCACCAGCTGGTCACTCAGGTAGTGAGCTCATTGAAGACAAGACTTTGAGAGACCAAGGGCGTCTGCCTTAGAATAGCATGAAGGGGCAAGGAATCCACGGACTGTGATGTTAGGTGGTTGCTTCTTTTTCTTTTTTTTTTTTTTTTAATTTTATTGCAGTAAAATATATATAACAAAACATTTGCCATTTCAACCATTTTCATGTGTACAATTCAGTGACATTAATTATGTTCACCATGTTGTGCAACCATCACTATTTTCTCATCACCCTTAACAGAAACTCAGTACCTCTTAAGCAATAAGTCCCCCTTTTCTCCTCCCACGCGCCCCTGGTAATCACTAAAAACTTTGGTCTCTATACATTTGCCTATTAGGTGGTTGCCTCTAATGCCACCAAACAGCTTAAAGGAAAAGAACAAGGTCATATTCCTACCTGTCTTTGTGTCAAGGCACAAACTGCAAACTTTCTCAACTTTGCTAGACCAAAAATACAAAACAAAACAAACCCATTGCCACTGAGTCGATTCTGATTCATAGCAACCACATAGAACAGGGTAGAACTGCCCCACCTAGGGTTTCCAAGGAGTGACTGGTGGATTCAAACTGCCAACCTTTTGGTTAGCAGCTGAGCTCTTAACCTCTGTGCCACCAGGGCTAGGAGTCTCTTTTCTCTTGGAACCACAGGGCTGAGATAGTCGATCATCAAGCCCAAAGGCTGGCTCTATGAGTTCCAGATTAAAATACTGGTTGCATTCACAGCCTCACTAAGTCTTGTACGTGTAAGTTAGGCACTGATCTGGAAAGAGCAGGACCAGGAAACTGGACGACTCCACATGCCAGCATTCAGGGGTTGATCCCAGTCCTCATCGTCACTGCCCGTCAGCTCTACTGACACAGCTGGCCACACCCTCCTCCTTCACACATTCACCACACTCACACCCAGGTCCCCACACTCTCCTAGTTCTTCTACTTCGCTGACCACTCCTTCTTGGGTCCCTTTGCCGGCTCTTCCTCATCTCCATCTCTTGATGTGCAGTCCCCAGAGCTCGCTTGGTCCTTGGCCTCATTTCTTCTCTATTTACACTCCCCTTGGAGACTCATGGCTTCAAATACCATCTACACACTGAGGATACCACTTCTTCTCTCCAGCCCAGGCCTCTTCCCTCACCTCCACACTCACAGATGCAACTATCCTGTCAACATCTCCATTTGTATGTCCAACTGGCATTCCAACTTCCACACCCTCAACCGAACTGCTGACGCTCACCGCCCACCAGCTTCCCCTTGGGCTTTCATACCACATACATAAGTGATAACTCTGTCCCTTGGCATCATCTGTCTGACATCCTCTCATCCAAATCATTAGTCAACCTTGGCCCTACCTTCTAAATATAAGCAGAATCTGACCACTTCTTGGAAGCTCCATCACAAGCATCATTGCCTCTCACCTGGATTACTGCAGCAGCCTCAGACAGGTCTCCTGGCTTCCATCTGATCTGCCCTGTTAATCTAGCCTCCATTCAGCAGCAGCCAGAAGAATCCTTTTAAAACATTTGTCACATTTGCCAGATCAAGTTAACTCCTCTGTTCAAAGCCATTTACGGGATCCCCATTTCCAAGATCCCACATCATCTGCACCCCATGACCTCTCTGACCTGATCTTCCTCCTCCTCACTCCCTCTTCTCCAACCACCTTCTTGGCATAGTCCTGCCCTTGGAGCCTTGCAGGCCTTTTTTTCTTGTAATGTCTTTTTATTATTATTATTATTATTGTGGTAAGTACATAGGTAGCAAATCATTTGCCATTTCTATGATCTTCCTACGTACAGTCTGGTGACATTATGTCATCATGTTGTTCAACCACCACCATTAACTGTTCCTGAATTTTTCTATTACCCTTAATAGAAGCTTAGTGTCCCCTAAGTCCCCTCCAGGCCTTTGGTCAATGTCATTGTCACCTTCTCAGTGAGGTCTTCTTCCAGCCTCCTCCCACACCCCTCCCCTTTGTTCCAGCACATTCTGATACACTTATTTTACTTGTTTACTGTATCTCCTGTCATTAGAATGTCAGCTCTGTGATGGCAGGGTGTTTGCCCATTGTGGTTACTGTTGTTTCCCACTGCTTAGCACATGGTGGTGTTGTTAGGTGCCATCAAGTTGGCTCCGACTCATACCGACCCTACGTATAATAAAACAAAATGTTGCCCTTCGACATCCTCGTAATAGTAGGTATGTTTGAGCCCATTGTTGCAGCCACTGTGTAAGCACTTAATAAACGTGTTAAATGAATGAATTAACTGGAACAAAGATATATGAAAGAATTCAGAGGAATCAGATGACTACCAACCCCAGCCTCTTCTGCACCTCCCTTGCCCACTGAAGCAAAGTGTCCTTCCCCTAAAAACTTCATGAGGTTTTGGGAATTAACTTGTAAGAGAAAGTCAACATTTCTCATGGCCCCCTCCCCAACTTAGTATCTCCAGTGCCTTAGAGATGGATTCCAGCATGTTGGAGGACTCTATTACAAAGTCAAGCCCAAAGGGAGGACTTATGTATCAAGAGAATCATAAAACTTTGTTAGTTTATGTTGGCCAAAATATGGAGAATATGTTTGGGAATGGATTCTCTGAGGTCCTAGACCAAGGAGATAAGAATGTAAATTCAGGTTGGATGGAATTTACAGGTGCACTTAGCCAAGACTTTGGATTAATTGTGCTGGCTCAAGCGGTTGGGGGTTATTCTAATTTTCGTTGGTTGGCTGAATGAAAGCTGAGTCTCACTAAATGAAGCTGAGATGCCAAAATCGCCATGGTGTAAAGAATCCAAAGGCTTAGGAAGATTCATTCATTCATTCAAGATAAATGTTGGACTGAATTTTTCATAGACAAATCACCCTTTCCCAAACTGAGTTCCTGGAGGGGGCCCAGAAGATATTCTCTTCACCAAAGGCCTTGGAAGTTCATTGGTGAGGGGAGCGTCTTTGAAAAGCACTGAGTCACTGTTCTCTGTGGGTCAGGGATTCTAGTGGAAGGCACTACAGTTGAAAATAGCCCCTTGATATTAGAACCCTGAGGCGACAAGAGCCAAGTAGCAGTGCTGAGCTGTCAGAGGAGAGGCAGGTGTGGCGATTGTGATGTGCCAGTAGGACTTACAGGTAATCGGAATGGTCAGACCTACAGGTATCTTTGGCAGTAGGTCCCTGATCACCTGGCCCCTACGTCCGAAAGTCTAAAATAGAAAGGACAGAGTTCTATTTGATGTACATATCAAAAGAACTCAAGGTCCAACCAGCAGGGACCTGACCAAAACAGAGAGGACAGTGCACCAATTTTCCAGAGAAGATTAGTTCACACACTTAGAGGCCCCTGAAGGAAGTGGGGTGGGTGCCCTTTAAGAAGAAAAAAAGCCCACTGCCTTCGAGTCGACCCTATAGGACAAAGTAGAACTGCCCCATTTGGTTTCCAGGTTTCCAAGGAGCACCTGGAGGATTAGAACTGCTGATCTTTTGGTTAGTAGCTGTAGCTCTTAACCATTATGCCACCAGGGTTTCCCCTTCAAGAAGGGCCCTGTGAAAATGGCACAGGTTCATGCTGGTACTTTCCTTATGACGCTCCTGAGACCTGCAGCCATTCACCACGGTGTGCCAGACACTATTTCTGGTCTACCACAAAGCCATTTTTCCCTTTTAATAATTTTGTTCAAACAATAATGTGCCCAGCCCCAGGAGATAACTAATGATTGGTCTAAACCAAACGTGACAACACTCCCTGTGCTAGTGAATGGTTTAAGGGTGGTATCCAAATCCATTATAACGTAAGTCAAGTGTTGTTGAAACCTATGTCTTTGCAACATATTCCAGTCTATCCATATATCCCCAATCTTATCTGATGGCTATTGTTTCCTTGCAACCCACAATACCACAGAATTTCTCAACGTGACAATAATATAATTGCCCTTTCTAGGTTGTGTTACGACACTGGACCTGAAGAAAAATTCTGGTAGTGGATCCCCCCACAAATATGCCTCTTGCTCAGGGGTGAGGGCCTAGCACCCTAGACAGCCCAGAAAACACTTGAGATCTGCCCATATGTGCCAGGCCAAGGGCTTATTTCAGGGCAAGACAATATCCTTGCCAGAGAGGAATAAGCACAGGGGTGGGAGCTAAACCAAGGACCCTGACACACCTAGGAGAAAGATCACAACCTGGTGAGTCTACAGAGCTGGCCAGAAAGAACACTTCACAAATGGAGAGCTGGTTACAGGATACAACCTTAAACTCTTGTGTTTTTTTTAAAAAAGTATTTATTGCAAGGAATGCTGGACACAGTGTGATGTGGGCTGAGGTTCGATGCCATCCATTCCAGGGAATGTAGGAAAACATCTGCAACATGAACACATCAACCATCACGGCCACAACATGGCACCCGCTGACGCAGCATAGTGCTGCCCATGCAGAGCCCACTCCAGGGCAAAGGCCAGGGAGAGGGGCTACCCCGTCCATGCTGTGACCCCTGACCCCCCAGATACCATCTGTGTGCACAGAGGGAAGGCCTTGGTGGTCTCGCCTCAGCCAGCTGGAGGTCCTGTAAGAGGTGGTGACATGCAGACGCATACGCCCTGCCGCTGACTGAAGGGACCAGCTGTGGCTCACAAGTGAGCATGTCCAGCTGACCAAAAGTTACCAAAATCCAGGGGGCACAGAAGCAGAGGCCACAGTTCCCACATCCCAAAGGCAGGGTCATGGTTCTCTGGCCCAGGTCTAAGCAAGGGACCCTCAGAGACACGGAGTGCTGCCCCCTCCATGCTGAGAGGGGCTTGGGGCTCTAAGAGGAGTCCTGAAGGATGGCCCTGCCCTGGCCCTGGACATCTCTCTGCCCGTGTTTGTCCACAGCTGCTGCTGCACACGAGGCAGAGAGACCACCAGCCTGGGCCGGGGACTCTGACCCCTCTCAGGAGTGCTGGCACTTGCAGGCTGCAGAGCCCTGGGGGGCTGGGAAGGGTGGGCTGCACTGTCAGAAATAGCCCGGGAAAGGTTCCAGGGACAAAGTAGGCTTCAAGATCCTGGGGCCTGGCTTCACCAAGGTCTACCTGCAGACAGCCGGGCACCCGACTACAAGTCCAGCCACCTTCTGACCCAGCCCCATAACCTGCTGGCCGGCAAGTCGCAGGGTCTGTTTGCCCAGCTGTATAACGGAGCTGGACCCCGCTGCCCAGCCTGACTCTCTGTGCCCAAAAGAACACAGGGGCATGACAGACACAGGGCCTCACTGGCTCAGAGGCACAGGAAACAAAAGCTGTAGCGTGCTTGGGACTACCTCCAGGCTCTGTCCCTCCTCCTCCCCAGTCTCAGAGGTAGAGGTCAGCAAATACCAGGACAGGCTGTACAGGCCCATGACTAGCTTTTCTGAAGAATGCAGGGCAAACACCTGTGTCCGCCCCTAGTGTATGCTCCAGTGTGGACACAGCAGCAGGCGAGGGCCACCTCCTCCCCGCTCTCAGCACGAACAGCGGGGAAGGGACAGTGGATGGCGTTCTCTTCCTGAGCACTTCAGTGTGAGCACGGGGAAGGGAACTCGGACAACTGCCCGTCTTTAAGTGGTTTCACCATGACAGCAGTTAGGAAGGGCGGCCTTGGCCACCGGTTCCCACAGTACTTCAGTGTAAGCCCAACTGGGAAGGGGTGACCACAGTGTGCCCCTCCCTGAGTGTTTCTGTGCATCTCAAGTACTGAAAGCACGTTGCTTTCATGAAGGCCCACAAATGCCAGTGATGCAGACATAAGGCCCGGCCGCGGCTGTTCTAGGAGGCAGCTGCCCGGGCTGAAACTCTTCAGTTCCCGCTGGGGAACGATGAGGTGGCAGAAGCTCAGAATCCTGTGAAGACCTTGCCTCTGGCTCAGGAAGCGGCCACAGGGAGAACAGCAAGGCCCCTGTAAGGGGTTGCCAGGGCCACCCTGGCAGGTCGGCCACAGTGGGAACAGCACGACAGTAAAGCACTTTCCATTTCACATTTCAGGGGTTCACACTTGGCAAAGCCAGCCTGACCTGGTGAGAGAGAACACCAAAAGCCGCACCAGAAGTCTCTCGCTAGGCCGTGCAGACGCAGTCTGGCTGAGTGATTCTTAGCAGCAGGTCGGGAACCACATACAGCCCCGTCACCGACTGTCATCAAGGAGGCAGGTGGGCTGGGGTGGGGGCTCTGGGCACCGCCAGCACACACAGCTTCAAGGGCACTCCTGCATGATGACTGTCACATGGACCAGGGGGCCTGGAATGACTTGTCTGCAGAGAGCAACGCCTGCCCAGGGTTGCAGTGGATGAGACACGATCACTGGTGAGCAGGGACTGTGACAAGGGCTTCCTCTGGTGGCCTTGAGATGTCTACATTCTGCACAACATGGAAACACAGAACATCACCCTGCAGCAGAACAGACGGGCCGACCGCTGCCTGTGCTCCTCATCCCTGTGACTGTCCGGGCTCACATTCTCACCCCGAGACCCCCACCTTCCCCAAGAGCGCTGGGTCAAGGGCCTCTCAACACACGGGGGATGGGCAAACGAACAAAGGGAGGGTGGAGGCTATACTGGCTCATGCCCTGTCCTCAGTAGAAGTCGGCACCACTGGGCCAGGGAGAAACAGACACGTATCGTGTCCTCCACTGCAGACAGCTCAGGCGTTAACCAGAGCAAGGCCGCTCCCACCTTCTGCCTCAGGGTCTTGGTCACCTGGGAGGGAACACCTGGTTTGGAGCTTACATCCTCATCAGTGAGGGCAAGAAAGGGAGGACCATCTCCTGGGGGTGCCGCCCTCCTGGCTCTGGGTGTCAGTGGACAAGTGTCAGATGTAGCCCTGGCAGCATGTGGACATCTCCTAGTCTGCAGCCTGGCTGTCCCCTCATGGCCAGGGCACAGCCCCCCACCCCCAAGGCCCTCAGCTATAGTTGGCCCCACCAAGCCGCAGAGCCCAGAACCATCTAAAGCCTGCTTGAGCTCAGGACGTCTCAGGCCTGAGGAACAGGGGGTCTGAGACTTCCCTCAGCTCCTATGAGCTGGTGACCCCAGTCCTGGTGGCCCATCCTCCTGACTGGGGGCCCTCACAGCTAACACCTGCAGGAGTAGATCACTGATGACCTGGGCGGTAGCCCCGTGCAACATGACATGCCAGATCTGCAGGCAGGGTGGCCTGGGCCCTGTGGCCCACAGCCAGGTCCACAGGGCTGACACCAGAATTTGCAGCAGGGACAGGTGCAATTCTCACTAGGGGAGACCGGCTTCCTGAGAACCCTCTTTCCCACCACAGCCTGCCCCCAAGAATGAGCCAGGAGACTATGGGATTCTGTCCACCTGCAAGGAAACCATCTGGAAACACTGTGGCCAGCAGAAGTGTGCCTCTCTGAGGGACCACACAGAGGTGGGCAGAGTGGCTGTCAGCTGCTACCCTGAGGAGCAGCCTCTCTCGCCATCACCCTGTCAGTGTTGGGGCCAACACTATCTGGGCTTTCCTCGGCCCAAAGGATGCCTGTTAGGACATGCCTTCCCCTGTGACCTGGGGTGCCTGACTGGGCCTGGATCAGACTTGGCCAAGGCGTGGACAAGACCAGACTCTCAAGGCAAATGGGGAAGTCCAGCAGAGTGACTGGCCCTAGCTAGGGGCAGCAGCCGTGGAAGGAACAGGACATACCCACGTCTCTGTCCGCAGGGATTAAGGCCAAGGGGCTGCAGGTGAGCAGGGGCACCTGGTAGGCCAGGCAGGACGTCCTGGTCCAGCCCAAGGCCTGTACCCTGGGCAGGAACCCAGGGCCCAAGCAGGCCCCACTGTGGATGCCAACAGTCAGGACTGAGGCCCCAGGAGCCTTCTCTGTGCAGCGGACTCTGGAAACTGGGACTGGGGTCCCAGAAGGGGCGGTCCTGCCCTCGGCCTCAGTGGAAGGGGTAGCCAGCATGGAGGCAGGATGCCATATGGGCAGTGACAGTTGTCTGGGCAATACCTGGAGGAACGTCTACCTTAAACAAGGCACCTGGGGAACACAGGGCGATGAACGGCTCTCAGCGACTACATGGCCCTGACCCCACCAAAGCACATCACTGTTGTAATTTTTAAGGGTGCATGAGTTGGAAAAAGTGCTCATGAGGCCTGGGGGAGGAGGTGTGGGAGAATGTCTACCTGTGCCCTGTAGGCTCTCAGCCTCTTCCCCAGCAGGGACCTCATTCCTTGACTCAGATCTCACAGGGGGCAACTGGGGAGCCCCTCATGTTCCAGGAACAACCACACCCAGGCTCAGGTACATCCTGAGGATCTCCCCACCTCCAAGGATCTCCCCAACCCCAGAGCAGCAGGCCTTGGGGAAGTGCCCACCTTAGGGTCACCCCCAGGGCCATGGTCCCACTGACAATAGAATAGCCTTGGCAGAGAACAGCCCTGGCAGATAACTCCAGCTCACTCTGGCAGGCACCCCAGCTAGGCCTGGCCCTGGGTAACGCTATGTCTGGGTACCCCCAGGAATATGTCCACCACCCCAGCAGTGACCCCATTGCTACCTGAGGCCTATCCCGGTGTGTGTTCACAGCCTCCACATTCAGGAATATGGACTCCACTTTACAACCTGCCAAAGGGAAGATGCAAATCCATTCCACCTCCAGAAAGGCAGCTGGAGCCAGAGGGCAGAGACTTCTTCCAGGAGGTAGCTTGGGCAGCACGGAATACAGCAGCCGTCTCAGCCTCACCCAAGTCCCCCAACCTGAGTCAGCAGGGGGCACCCAGCGAGGAAGGCAGCCCACTCAAGCCTGTGCTTATCTACATGTGACTGCCCAGTGCAGCCTTGGCATGGAGCCAACCCCCAGACATGGCCACAGTGAAGCTCCAAGTTGCCACCCTGCCCTGGACTGAGGGCAGTCTGAGGTGTAACGGGCCTAAGCTCCCCATGGGGCCACTTACTCTCACAATCTGCAGAGCCCCCAAACCATCCACACCCCAACTCTGCCACACGAGGCCAAACCAACTGCTGAAACATCATAGCAGGCGCTCGGTGCCATGGGAGGCAGGAGGATTATCACATATTGGAAAGACACCAGCTACCACTGAGCTTTATCCTCCCCCAGAGCCACAGCGGGACCACCTGAGCAGGGGCTGGTGGACTGTGTTAAAGACAAGGAGGCCAAGACCCAGGGGTTAGCAAGTGTACTTAGTGAGTGAGGGCATAGGTGCAGCCAGAATATCTTAAGGTCTGGGCCCTGGGGGCTGTGGGGCTGTGTGGGGGCTTCAGAGAAACCAGAGGAAAAGCCCTTCACATGGGTGGGAGAGGGTGGAAGGTCAATGGGGAGGCTTTCTGTGAACACATACAGGTCCCACAGGCATCTTTTAAAGGGCACATCCTTAAAGGCAGTAGGGTGGGGGGAGGAGGAGTTGGCTACGTGAATTTTTAAGGGATTTGCAGAAAACCATGGAACCCTACAGAGAACCAAGGTCAAAGTACAGGATGCTTCCTTACCATAAGCCATGGGGGTCAGCTTCAGGACCGTGTGCAGTGGACACTTGAGATAGGGCAGCTGTTCTGTGGACATAGACAGGGAGAGCTGACATGTCAGAAACAGTCCCCCTCTCTCTCTCACACACACACCCTCCTCCCTGGGGACAGGGTGCGCACCTGCCGTCTTATCAAGGAAGTAGGCCAGGAGGCAGCGCATCACAGCCTGGTGGCAGATGACCAGCACGTTCTCCTGCCTCTCCAGCTCCATGATGACAGGCTCCAGTCGTTGGACCAGATCCTCGTAGGACTGCAAGGGCGAGCAGGGGAGGGTCCCTCAGACCCAGAAGTGCCCCCCTAAATCTGGTCCCTTATGCCTAAAGCTCCCCCCTCAGCACAGGGCTGGTCTCTCGGGCCTGATGTGGGACCTGTGATGGCCACGGTGTCTCCCCAGGGGGTAGGGATGAGACATTTGGGTAATGAGCCACCTCCTCACTCCTGGATCTCCTCACAGGAGGTTGTGGCTAAGTCTCCTCAGGCCTGGCTCTTACAGGAGTAGGGGCCGGCAGCTCAGTGCATAGCCCAGGAGACTGCATACAGCTTGGGAGGGAGTGGGGGGCAGTGGGTGGCCTAGGAAAGGGGCCACCTCCCCCATCCTAGGGCCAGGTCCTTGTAGGACTCTGAGGGTGAGGCTAGGTTGCTTCAGGCCTCAATCCTGAGGGGTCACCTCCGTGCTCCACCCACGTGGCCCTACTCTGAACCCACCCACCCTCAGCATCTGGAATTCACATGCAGGCAACTGATGATGTGTGGAAAAGATACTGCTACCTTCCAGCCCACAGCAGAGAGAGTAGGCAGGAAAAACGGTGGAGACAGAGCAAGGGCCCCTGGAACTTTCCAGAGTTCAACTTTCAGAAGCATCCGATGTCAGTCTGCTTCCCTGTACCTCTCCCAAGTGATGTAGCCAGTGAGGGACAGACCTTGGACCTCTGCCTGTCCTTGGGCCAAACCACAGTGTGGGGTTTTCACCAGGAGATGGAACCTAAGCCCTGAGTCAAGTTTCATCCCTCTCTGCACCCATAGTTCCTTGCACACGATAAGCGGTAAGCGTTCCTTCAAATAAAGGCCAAGCAGTTGGAAGTGGATTTGTCCCATGCTTTGATTATGGAGCAATGCCTACAGGTGGATTTGTGCTGACCCCTGGTATTTCCGGAAAAATCCTAGATCAATTCTTGTAACTGTAATTTCCCTGCCAATTTTTTCCCTTGTATCCTCAAGTTTGAACAGCCAGCTGCTTTGTTTCTTTTTACTATTATTTGGGTTAGTTCTAAATCTGAACTCTGTTACAGCATGATGTGGGGGAATAATCAATGTTACCCAGGGCTATTCACTGCTGGGGAGAGTGTAGAAAAGGTGCCTGTGAGCCTGGCATCTATGCTGGCGTACGTCTATGTGTGTATGTGTGTGTGCACACATGTGTCTGTGGTGGGTACTTTTATTTGGCCAATTCCCCAGGCTACCTCCTGGAGTAGGGGGAGATGCAGGAGTCAAAGGTGGCCCCTAGTTTCTGATCTGGGGCCTAGGCTGACAAGGGAACCTGAGGGAAGGTGACAAGTATGAGTGGCTTGTGGTGGCCATGACTCATCTGGGGAAGGTCTCCTTGGGTCTGGACTCAGGGTTGGGGGTAGTTCCTGGAGGCACAAGGAGGACAGGATCACCCTGTGACAAGATGTGGCATCAGGAGAAGTCAAAGGCCCAGGACAAGGATGTGGGTGAGGCAAGACCCAAGCCTCAGACTGGGCATGCTGTCCCTGACTCCCCGACCACTTGACCACCCCATGAAGGGCTGAGAACTCCTTAGGAAAGGAGCTGGCCTGGGGGTACCCGAGGGCCATGAGCCATCTATGGGGGTCCTAGGAAAGCTGAGCCACGCAGAGCCAGGACCACTTAGCTCAGGCCCTGCCCTTCCCAAATTTCCACTCTTGGGAAGGGGGAAGACACTGATGAGAAGCAGGGATCCGATGAGTCTCTGTCAGGAGTCCTATGCAACACAGTACACTCACCACCCAAGGAGAGGCCTGAGGCCTGGGTCACACAGCTGGTATGGTGGAGCAGAAACACACACCCAGGCTGGCCTGCCTCTGAGGCCAGGCTCCTTATGCCGCCCACACAGCCCTTGCAGAGCCCTACAGGGCTCTGAGCCTCAGGCAGCACTTCCGGGCAGGCAACAGGCAACTGGGCGTAAGTCCCAGAACCCCACTTACCTCCCCCTTGGGGTACCGGTACCGGTACTTGTCCTGGTCCCGCAGGGCAAACTCCAGTGGATAATGATCCTGAATCTCCTCATAGGTCATTTCCTCACAGACGCCCTGGGGAGACACCAATTCATCACACTTCCCAGGCCAGAGAGACCAGCCCTGTGAGCTTAGGACCTGTCTGGGGAAAGCAGACCTTCTGGGAACATTGGGCAGGGAGTAGCCCCCTCATTTGTAAAAAGCTAGCAGAACAGTTTTGCCTACCCATTCATCTATCCATCTATCTGTTCATCCATGCATTTCATTTATCCACAAAGATAAACACAGAAATGTTAACTATGTGTCTTTTCTTTTCTGCGCTGTGGAAATACTACTTCTGAGCATGGACTGTTATACAAACTATAAAGCAAGAAGACATCACTGTGTCATTTGGAATATATACATACATAGAACATAGATTCCCTTCTTCAAATGCCATTATAAAAGAGTAGAGAAGAATGCTGGTTAAAAACACTAAGTGTCATTTAAGGGCCCAGAGAGGCCCAGAGCAAGTTGGGCCATCACTCTATTAGCCATGACCACCCCTGACTGAGCCCACCTTCTGAGTGGCAAGATGGACTGACCACTTCCCAAGAGCCTGTGAGGAGTGACAACCATTCCCCCAATCCAATCCTCTGCCAAGGAGCCCTGAAAGATATCCGAACTGACCAGTGTCCATATTTCCTGGCTCAAACCAAGAGCCAGCAGAGAGAACATGTCCAGGAGAGGAAGAAGCAATAAAATTCCCTTAATAAAAAGCTGCTGATTTCTGCCTTTGTTCTAGGATTTTTTTCTACAAAGCCTTGGTGCAAAGGTATCTGTTGAAAAGGAAAGATAAAGAAGAAAATTTATAGCTATAAATACCTTTATCAAAAAAGAAGAAAGATCTCAAATCAATAACCTAACCTTCCACCTTAAGATAATGGAAGGAAGAAGAACTAAACCCAAGGCAAGCAGAAGGAAGAAAATAATAATGATTAGAGTGGAAATTAATGAAATAGAGAATAGAAAACAACAGAAAAAAATCAATGAAACCAAAACTTGGTTCTTTGAAAAAAATCAACAATACTGATAAATCTTCTGCAAGACTGCCCAAGAAAAAAAGAGAGAAGACTCAAACTACTAAAATCAGGAATGACAGAGGGGACATTACTAGCAATCTCACAGAAATAAAAAGGATTATAAGGGAATACTATGAACAACTATATGCCAACAAATTAGATAACTTAGATGAAATGGACAAACTACTAGAAAGATACAAACTACCAAAACTGACTCAAGAAGAAAAAGGAAATTGGAATAGAACTATAACAAGTAAGGAGATTGTATTAGTAAAAAAAAAAAAAAAAAAAAAAATACCACTACCTACAAAGAAAAGCCCAGGCCCAAATGGCTCCACTAGTAAATTCTACGGAACATTTAAAGAAGAATTAATATCAATTCTTCACAAATTCTTTCAAAACACAGAAGAACGAACACTTTCCAGCTTACTCTATGAAGCCAGTATTACCCTGATACCAAAATCATTCACATGTCACAAGAAAAGAAAACTACAGACCAATATCTCTTATGAATTTAAAATCCTCAATATTAGCAAACCAAATCCAGCAATATATAAAAAGGAGTATACACCAAGGGGGAATTATCCAAGGAATGCAGTGATTGGCTTAACATCTAAAAATCAATAAATGTAACACATCATATCAATAAAATAAAGGACAAAAACCACACGATTATTTCAAGACATGTAGAAGAAGCACTGACAAATTCAACAAACCTTAATGATAAAAACACGCAACAAACTAGGGAACTTCATCAACCTGAAAATGGGCATTAAAAAAACAACACAAAGCTTACATCATACTTAATGTTGAAAGACTGAATTATTTCTCCCTAAGGAACAAAAACAAGGATGTCTACTCTTGCCACTTCTGTTGAACACTATACTGGAGGTTTTAGCAAGGGAAATTAGACATGAAAATAAAATAAAAGTTATCCAGATTATAAAGGAAGAAACAAAACTATTGCAGCTGACATGATCTTGTATATGGAAAATCCTGAGAAATCCATTAAAAAATTATTAGAATAAACAAGTTCAGCAAGGTTGTAGTACAAACCTGTTGCCATTGAGTTGATCACAACTCATAGCGACCCTATAGGACAGAGTAGAACTGGTCATGGAGCACCTGGTAGATTCAAACTGCGGACCTTTTGGTTAGCAGCCGAACTCTTAACCACTATGCCACCAGGGTTTTCAGGTTGTAGGATACAAGAGTAATACTTGTTATCGTTGTTGTGTGCCGTTGACTCGATTCCAACTCTCTAGGACAGAAAGTCAATCCTCTCTGGAGGAAGATAATGTTAACCACAGCATCAAATTAGGTCTACAATTATCCATACAAAATGTCCAGCACTAAACAAAAAATTACCAGGTGTGCATCTTACCCAGAACATATGAAGAACTCCTAAAAATCAATAAGGAAAGCCAGACAATTCGATTAAAAAAAAAAGAGAGAGAGCAAAAGGACTCACAAAAGATATTCAAATGGCCAATAAACATAGTAAAAAACTGCCATAATTAAAATAATGTGATACTGGGATATAACCAGATACATAAATTATATGTAAGAACTTAATATAAGATAAAATAAATCAACAAGGAAAGGATGGATAAATGGTTATAAGAAAATGAGTTAACTGGGAAAAGATCAGATTTAAAGCTTATGTCAGAACATCAAAATAAATTTGTTGGTCTAGATTTAAACGCAAAAGAAAAGACAGGAGGGACAGCAGTTACCGCATCTATCTCGTTGAGGACCTTCCACTGTTCATAGGGAACACCCAGTGCCTCGGCTGTCTGGATTGTCCTTTTCATCTGGCTTGTCCAGACCTTCAGGTCCTTGATGTTCTGGTCACTGATGAACTTGGCCAGACTCTTGGCAAACTGAAAGATACCGCAAACAAATTCAGACCCATTGGTCCTGGGCTGCCCTCAAAGGACCCCGCAGCTATGGGATCCACAGGTCATACCAGTCTCAGAGAACACAGGTTTGGTGAAAAACATGAACTAACCTCTTAATGACACAAACCCCCACAAGTGCTGTACTGTGCATCCTCCCCAGACTCTTCTCCATGGCTCATCATGTCCCTTACCCACGTTGAGCCACGCACCCTAGGCTGCATGACCTCCTCACTGAGACCTCAGTATCTCCCTGGCTGTGGCACAACCACCATTTGTCCTGTGGGGACTTAGGTCACTCCTGGGGTGGCCTCTCCAGGAAGAGGGGATTGGTCAGTGACAGCTCACATGGAGGCCAGAGGTCCAGGCATTTGCCTGGTGTTTGGTGACTACCTCCCTGTGTGATGGGAACATTCTAAACTGAATGAAGATCATCTACCTGGTCATGTAGCATTGTGGGGTTGCAAATTAGCTATGAGAGCTGGAGCCCAGGGTACGTACACACACATAGACATAGACAAACACACAGCCACCCAGAGATACCAATGTGCCCTCCGCGCTCCACGTGCACTGACCTCTCTGCCCCGGGGCGATAGTCCCGTGTCCCCACCAATCCTGCCCTTGAGGTTGAGCTCACTCTCCCCATGTCGGCAGAGATAGATGGAGCGGGGTGTCACATGGATGTTCATGAGGTAATATACAATGCGGCTCTGGATGTGGTCAGCCACACGGTTCACCACATAGCTCAGCCCCACGTCCATGATCTTGATGTAGGACAGATCCCTTTGCAGAAAGAAGGTAGAGAGAGGCCTGTGAGTGTGACCAGGACCCCGCAGAGGGTACATCCGTCTAGCCCCAGGAACCAGGGTGCTCTGTGCACACACACTTCCATGCCTGTAGAACCTACATCTCGGACCATCAGGCTTGAGATCACAGCACACAGGCCCATCAGCTGGTGTGTGCGTGCGTGTGTGTGTGTGTGTGTGTGTGTGTGTGTGTGTGTGTGTGTGTGTGTGTGTGTGAGAGAGTGAGAGAGAGAGAGAGAGAGTGAGTGGGGGGGGGATGAGGCAGGACCAACACATCACGTGTGACACACACAGACAAACCCTATGAGAGGTGCTCAAGCATTACCATTCATCATGATCATGCTTCCAGAAGGTAACATCCACAGTGGTGGGTTAGTCGGACCACATCATCACTTTCCCACTGCTCATGCAGTCCCCAGGCCCCTTCTCACCTACTTCTGAGCTCTCAACGCACTGTCTGTAAGTTGAACCGAGAGACAGTTTTCTACAGAATTGATGAATGCTCCACCCCCAATCCTACCTGGTCAGTTGTCCAGGGATCTGACCCTCCCCTCCCTGAGTGACCCTCTCCCTAGAATCCAGTCCAGGTCATCTGTGTGTGCGGAGCAACTACCACGCCCCACACCAAGTGACAGGTGGGCAAGATAAGAAGCACAGAAGGATGGTGCTGGTGGCAGCAGCCTATAAAGGCAGCTCAGCCACTGCCTTCCACTTTGGACATGTGCCACTCTGCAGCTTAGAGAACACTTATCTGTTTATATTTTAGGGGAGCTGGAGGAAAAGGTGGGTTTCTCAGGCATCATGCTCTGGCTCAGTCTTGGAGCCCTCAGGATATCGTCATCTGCATTCTCACCGTCTGGACTGCCAGACCTTGGTTTAGGGCTCTGGTCATCACCCACCAATAAAGCAGGAGCGACATTTACGACTGCCAACAGAAACCACTCCAGATAACCTCTCCTAACACACGGGGTCGCCAGGAGTCAGAATTGACTCGAAGGCAATGAGTCTGGGCTTTGGTTAATGCAGTCACATCATAGAACTAGGAGGAGAAACTCTGTTGGGGGGAGACTAGGGGAAACGCCGAAAGCCACAGGGAGGCCGAGGCAGCAAGTGCGGTCTGGCTCCGGCCCGGCCTGGGCTGGCTCCAGAGTCCAGCTGGAGGGAGGCTTACAGCCAGTTCAGGGACTATTCCGTAAACACCCCAAAAAACCATCCCTCCGATAATCGCTTGTTTTCCATGGTTCATACGCATTATATAATTTTACGTAATTACAAATGACCCAAGCATGAGTTTATATTCCAGCCTCTTCACTTAATGTTATATAACATAACATTTTCTCACATCTCTCCGTAATGACAATTTATAACAAACTATGTAATATTGTACCAAGGGGCCACACTATTACTTACTTAACCACCGGCCTATTTATTTTGTAAAATACAAACTGGCAAACTGGGGCCCACCAGTCAAATTCAGCCCACAGTCTGTTTTTATAAATAGGTTTTTTGGAACACAGTCACGCCCATTTATTTACAAAATGTCTATTTGGCTCTAAATTGGCAGAGCTGAGTAGTTGCAACCAAGATCCTATGGTTGCCTTAAATATTTGCTACCTGACCCTTCACAGACAAAGTTTGCCAGTCCCTGCTGTAAGACCCTCAACTCTGGGCCTAAAGAACCTCCCCAACCTCCCTCTTGCTTGATCCTCCACCCACAGGGGGCAGATGGAACTAACAACCAAGGACCAGTGCCAGCTGCTCAGAGGCAAGATCTGAGCACCACTTCGCAAAAAGCAGGGTGCGCATTTAAAGAAGAGCACAGAACGTTTGCAAATGCCTTGTGGGAAGATCCTCCGTGTAGAAACTGGGCTTGATTTTATGATGAAATAGTAGAAAATCCTGACTCACAGTTCCAGATGAGGCAGCAGGGGTTCTGCAAGTCACTGCTGGCCCACAATTTCTGCTCCAAGGAAATCAACAAAACACTCTGGACCATCTCCACCTTTTGGAGTGACCCCCCCAGTTGCCACCACAAGCTGCATCAAGGCAGGTGCTAAAACCTCACTGAGTACTTTCAGAGCTTCAGGGCCTCTGATCTGACCAGCCCTAGGGATGCCACATTGAGGAGGGCAAGCCTGGGAAGCCAAAGGAGGCAGCCAAGTGGGACCCCCTCCACCTCACAGCTGCCCATCACAGCTGCAGGACATGGTACTCTCCTCACTCACCTGTCCAGCTCCTCATCCAGCGACTCATATGAGTTCTGATAGCACTCGATGCGCCGCAAAAAATCCTCTGTGGCCTCGTCGCTATCACGGTTGACATAGTCAGGGCTGCCCAGTTTCACCTGCTGTCAGAGCCAGACACAGAGCAAGGACACTTCAGAGCTGGAGGCCAGGCAGGACCAGGGGCCGCAGAGAACCAGGTAAGAGCAGACGGTGTGGAGGTTGGGCAGGAGGCCAGGCCAGGAGTGGGGCCCTAAGCCAGATGGGGTCTCCTGGTCAGCCAGGGGCTGAAGGCTGGGTTAGTCTGGAAGCCAGTCTGGGACCTTGGAGGCCAAAGGAAGCAAACCCTAGGGGGCCTAGTCCCATTCAGAAGAGTCCGGTGGCTCCCTGGTCCAAGTTTTCATACTAGTATCATGAGGGTATTACTGAGCCCCTGAGATTGGAGCCCCTTGTGTTTGTGGTACAGGAGGAGGTGAGGCTGGAAAGGCAAGGGGCCTGGAAGCCCCTCTCCACCTTCAACTATCTCTCCAAACCCAGATGTGTGTTCCTTGGATAAATGCTGGGGTAAGGAGGAACAGAGGGTGTGGCATGCTCAAGTCTCTCTCAAAACATAAATACTACCCGACCACAGAGCTGACACTCCTTTCCCATTGCCCAGGAATTACATGGGTGGGGGCGGGCAAAGAAGAAGACAGAGGGCAACCGTCGCCACACTACCCTCAACACAAGTGGTCCTTGGGAATGACTAGACTCACCTGGCCCAGCGTTTGAAGTTACACTGCTTCCCCACCTGCTAGGCTCAAGAAGGCCAAATGAAGGCCAACCAATACCCCAGCCCCAACCTAGAGAGGGACCTCGCTGTCACGTGCCAACTTCAGTTTGATTACCGCCCCCAATAAGATCAGACACTCCACTCACCACGATGTTGGCAGCTATGACCTCAGGATCCACACAGATGGACTCGACAAAAAAGGTCTGTCCACCCAGAGGCAGCGAGATGGGCAGGAGGGAAAGAATCACAGATACATTTAGGGCTCTGGACCTGGCTCCACAGAGCTCCCCACCCCACTGAGGGCCATACTGACCAGCAGCCCAGGCCCCTGGAGGCCCTTCTTCTGGCGGCACCAGGTTGAGGAGCATGGAGCTAAAAAGCAGGTGCCACCCATCCAGGACTCTCCCCTCAAGACTCCCCCCAACCCTAAAAAACCCCCGAAAAACAAAAAACACACAAACAACCACAGGTGGAGAGAAAAGAGCAGTGCTTCTTGTCCAAAACCACACACAGAAACCACATCAACCAGATGCCCTGCTCATGTCAGGAGCCCATGGAAGGAGCCCCAGAGGGCCCAACAGGACCACAGCCCAAACAGGGTGGAGAACGGGGGAGGTCTCACCTTGTAGCCATTCTGTTCCCCAAAATTAAAGATGGTCTCTCTCCGTTCTCGGGTGGTATTTGTTGCATCAAAAACCTAGGACCAAACTGGGGTTAACCAGGCCTCTGGCCCTCAGGAAGGTAGGAGGCCACTAGGGGGCTAAACACAGACATCTCTGGGGACTGGCTGTCTGGCCAGAACCAGCTGCTGCCAGGGCCACCCACCTTCACACCTGCAAGAGCTAGGCTTGAGAATGAGGATGTCTCAAGGAAGCTGGAAGGAATGGATGCCTGTGCTCCTGGCGGGAGCACATCCTTGGCACAGAGGAATGCACTCAGCACTGCTCTGCACACAGCAGGCATTCAGCTCGGACTTGAGCACCAGGACTTCCAGTTAAACCAGCTAAACACAGTGAAATGAACCCACGTTTAGTTCCACTCCATTCTGAGGCCCCAGCAGAATGGAGACAGAAATAGTATAAACTCATAAAGATGAAGAGAACAGGAGAGGAGAGGGCAGCAGATGGGAGATGTCAATGGAATTTGGCAAGATAGACATGTGCTGACTGACTCGGAGAGACAGAGAAAGCCAAAACGCAAGAGCTCACAGAGGGGAAGAGGCCAACCAGAGCACATCTGCTTGCACAGAACCAGAAAACTTGGGAATGGAGGCACCGGCACCACTGAAAAAAGAGACAAGGGTGCAAAGGAAATGAGAGGACTGGCTGGATGGCTGACAAAGAGCAGCAGGAGCCCTGGGCCCTCCTCATCCCAGCCAGCCAGGCACTGACCGACCTGAGGCTCCTTATGAAGGACCTGGGGCCTTCCCAAGCACCCTACAGTGCAGTGAGCCCACCATCAGCATGACCTAGCAGCTCTTTTTTTGTTTTTTCCTTAAATTTTATTTATTTTGTTGCTGTTGTTGGGAATATACGTAACAAAAATTGGTGTATACCAATCCAACAGTTTCCACACGTACAATTTAGTGACATTGATTACATTCTTTGAGTTGTGCAACCATTCTCATTCTGATTTTCTGAGTTGTTCCTTCCTCATTAACATAAACTCATTGCCCTTAAGGTTCCTATCTAATCTTTTGAGTTGCTGTTGTCAATCAGATCCCATACAGAACCTAGCAGCTCTTAAAATGTCACTTTTAAGAAAGGGTATCCAGCCAGGGCTCACCCAACACTCCAGAAAAACTTCTAATGTGAAAAACAGACATGAGATAAATCAAACACAAAAAAGGAACTTGGGGAAAATGGAGACAGGAAATAGAACAGTAAAAAAAAAGGTCAAAAAACTTACAGTTAATATCCAGAGAGAAATACAAAAGGATACATATCCATGAAACAAGAGCTATAAACTCAGAGAACAAACAAACTTTTGGAAATTAAAATGTGACCATAGAAATTTTTCTTTTTAATTTAACCAAATACTTGCAAAATAATATTGAGGAAGTCTCCCTGAAAGTAGAACAAAAAAAAGATAAAAGGGATAGAAAATAAGCGGGGGGGGGGGGGGGGCGGGGGGGGATAAAATTAGGGATTAATTGGCTTTCACCACCAGGAATTCTAGAAAAAGAAGCTCAGAAAATGGGAGTGGAATGGGGAATTAATTATCAGAAAAAAGTGGCGGGGGAGATGGATCAAAGAATAATACATGACAATTTCCATGTTCTGAAGGACAAGCATTCCCCGGTAAAAAGAGCCCACCCAGGACTCAACATGGGTCCTTCAGGGTCACTCTGAAGACCCTAAAGGCCCCCCCAGAGACAGGGACAGGAGGAGGCCCCTCCATCCCGAGGAAGCTTTCAGGAAGACCAGCAAAATTAGAATAACATCAGACTTCTCCACAACTACACTCGTGCCAGAATACAACAGCAATGTCATGGAAATTTTGAGGAAGATGTACTTCCAACCAAGAATTCTATACCCAACCATCAAATGTGAGGATTTAAAAAAAAAAATTTCCAGACATCCAAGGTCTCATGCAATTTATCTCCCACACGTCTTCCTCAGAAAGCTACTAGAGGATGCGCTCCACCAAAACAAGTCAGTTCATCAAGGAAGAGGAAGACGTGGGATCAGGAACGGGGCACTCAACTGGGGAGGGAGGAGAAGGGAAAGTTCAGGGTGAT
Organism: Dugong dugon; assembly: GCA_030035585.1. NCBI lineage: Eukaryota > Metazoa > Chordata > Mammalia > Sirenia > Dugongidae > Dugong > Dugong dugon. The sequence continues at coordinate 18,685,219 of CM057481.1, read as the reverse complement.
GGCTATGCTGCAGACCTAGAGGGTGACAAATACAGACTGGAGCTGGGGGGCGTGAGAGCCCCAGGAGCCACAACTCCAAGAGGAAAAAGGAAAGGAAACAACAACTTCTGTGTTTGAATGTATAGGGTTGGGGTAGGGCCCCTGCCTGCAGGCACCCATGCCCCAGCCTTGTCCCACCCTTCCAGCTGACTGGAGGTGCTGACACACAGGTGGAATTCCCTTATCCAGGAGTTAGCTGATTCCTAGAACAGCCAGTAAATGCTGGGCAGGGTTCTCCCCACACCAGGAGAAATCACATTTGCCGCAGACTTCGGTAACACAATAGCCCTGACTTCTGGGGTGGCCAACAGTGTGAGTATTCAGAGGGAAGTCCTGTGGGATCAAATGCAACTATAAGCCCAAAGGGAAATTCCTGGCCCAGACTCAGCCTCTGGCTTCTTCCTACATAGCTGCTGTGGACTTTTGCCCAAGAGCTGGTACCTGGGGCATCCGGGGGCACATACACACACTCTGCCTTGCCCTCCAGATGCCTGATGAGCAAAGGGGCAGATGTGTGTGGTCTCCATGGGTCAGTCCCAGATATCACCAGGATGTCACACTCACCGCCACATGTCCCCCCTCCTCACTAAGGAACCGGCGGACGTCACAGAGGGCTGCCAGGGCACACTGCCTTCAGGAGAGAAAACACAGGGTCAGCCTGGCACCCGACCCTGACTGTAGGAGGTCAGTGGGTCAGGGACACATTCTACCCTAGACAGGAAAGGGGACAGCTCCTGGGTCTCCTTCTCTCCTTTCTCTTAACTGACATCTGGAAACTTGAATGGTAAACAGTTCCATACACTGATATAAAACTCTCCCTAAACAAAAGAGTGGCTCAATGTGTCTGGATGTGTGCACAAACAACGTAGTTTATGCTGATTTCCTTCTGAGAGTCTGGAATTTTGGTACATGCTAGGCAGAGGGTGCCTATGTGATCAGTCCCCAATAAAAACGTTGGGCACTGAGTCTCTAAGGAGCTTCCCTAGTAGACAACACTTCACGTGTTGTCAAAATCCGGCGCTGGAGGAATGGAGTCCTGTGTGACTCTATGGGGAGAGAACTCTTGGACATTTGTGCCTGGTGTTCTCTGGACTTCTTCCCCCCATGCACCATTTCCCTTTGTTGATTTTGCTTCGTTTCCTTTTGCTATAATAAACCTAAGCAGTGAATCCCACTTGACGCTAAGTCCTGTGAATCTTCCTATCAACTCACTGAACCTGAAGGTGGTCTTGGGGACCCTCAACACAACATGCGTGAGTGTGTTCAAGTGTATATGTGTGCCTAGAGGGTGAGCACGTGTGTGCCCACGTGTGCACGTATGGTGTATCCAAGTGTGTACACTTGCCCTCGTTTTGAGGGTGTGACTGTGACTGACTGCATGTGTATGAGTATGTAGGTGCCAACAGGTGTGCACATGGACTGGGTGTGTGCATGCACCTTCATGTGTAGTGTTACTGTGTGTGCACGTGGGGTGTGTGAGCATGTGTGCACACACCCAAGTGTGTAAATGGGGTGCATATGTGTGCCCATATGTGTACATGGGGTATACAACTGTGCGAACATGCCCTCAAATGTGGTATGGGACTGTGTGCACAAGTATCTATATGCCTGATGGTATACTGGACACGTGCCCTTGCACATGCATACGTGACTGTGCATGTCCTTTTCTAGACCTTCCACAGTGTCCAGTATCAGGGACTGACCTCAACGTTCTGTGAGCAATAGGGCGTCTGGGAGATGCAGTCAGCCCTCTCTCCCTGGTTTCCCATTTAAAAAATTTTGATCCTTTCATTTTGTCAATTATTTATGGGAAATTTTGGGCTGGTTTATGAGAAATGGCCCTGTAGCCCAGTGGCCAGACTCTGGCTTTGGATGCAAGCAGGAGGGTTTCCAGGAGCAGAGAGTGTGCTTGTAGAAAGCCAGGCCCCCAGCTTCTACTGCTGAGTCCTCCGCTCCAGCTGGATGACCCTGGACCAGCTTCGCAACCTCTCTGGGAGCCTGAGTTTCCTCATCTAAATGAATCTCAGTATTTCTACCCTCCAGGGGTGGCCGGAGCAGAACGGCCAGCAGGCCCTGGCAACACCAACTCCCTTGCTCTTCCCATAAACAATTTGGATTCAGTCAGGCCTGCGTTCAAAACCAAACCCTGAATGACCTAGACAATGCCATCACTTTGTGACCTCAGTCTCAGCATCCGGGAGAGTAGACACCATCACCCACCACAGAGGCTATAGGGAAGATCAAACAAGCTACTCTAGCAGTGCCCACAACTTGGGGTTGTTTTAGAATTTGCATTCGATGTGTCTTTTGACCCATGCACTAGCTAATACTGCAGTGATGGACAGAGAGTTTTTAGTGGCAGATGGGCCTGGATTCAAGTCTGAGCTCTACAGAGTAGCTCACTGTTATCTTGGGAGCCTCTTGGCCTCTCAGAACCTCAGTTTCCTCATCTATAACATAAGGGGAGGGGAGGGTAATAACAGGTGTCAAGCACCCAGCATACTGTAGGAGTTCAACTATCCGTCCCCTCCCTTTTGTCTGGCTCAGTTTAACCTACAGACAGTCTAGTCTCGAGTTTAACCTACAATTTGGCCACAGAGGCCTGAATGTCAATCTCCCCTCCTCGGTGCAGCAGCCTGTCCAGTCTCATTGTCTCACTGACACAAGAGAATAAGTAGCCCGAGGGACCAAGCCCCACAAGTGGAGAGCTCCTGCCCCCTGATGACCAGAGAGGGAACAAGCAGCCTAATATCCAGACTTGGCGGCAATCTGGTGGCCTCTCGCCTCGTGCACCCTGGGTTGGCAAGGAGTTACTTGATCCCCCACTTGACATTTGCCAAGAAGGGCATAGCTCCCGGCTCCTCAGATACAAGCCGGCACTCAGTTTCTCTGCGTAAGTCTAAGTCGGAGTTTATCACGTGCAAATTACCTTCTCATCAAAGTGAGCATAAATGTCAACTGCTCACCCAGCAGCGTTGAGGCCACTTCAAAGCCAAGCTGAGGCCTACCCTGCACACACCAAGAACATGCCAAGTACATGGCAAGCACACTCCAAACACACAAACCCAACCCAAAACCCAAACCGACTGCCTTCGAGTCAATTCCGACCCATAGCGACCCTACAGGACAGGGCAGAACTGCCCCATGGGGTTTCCAAGGCTGTGATCTTTATGGAAATACTGCCACGCCTTTCTCCCACGGAGCAGCTCATGGGTTCAAACCATAGACCTTTCGTTTAGCAGCTGAGTGCTTAACCAAATACACAAGAGTGGGCTTAAGCTGGGGAAGGGAAAGAAAGACCCCCAGATCCTGGCCTGATACTTCTGGCTTTGTGAGAAGGTACCAGAGGGTAACTGCACTCCCACCCTGTCCCATCCCTGAGGCTTGTATCCCCTGCACCCACTTGGGTTCTCCTCCCTACCAGTTGCCAGTTGTCGTGCGGTGAGTGAGTGGTCTCCACACAGCCGGCCCCTGGCCTGCCCTGGCTAAGGTGGGCTTTTGCCCAAGCCCCTCTCATCTCCCTGAAGCTCTGTCCTCCCCTCCCAAAGCTGCTGCTCTCTACAGCTCAGTGGCAGGTCAGGGCCAGCCACCAGGAGGCTCACACTCATGATCCCCTCATCCTTGGCCTTATGACATCCCTACCCAACGGCCCAAGATGTCAAGAGACCAGTCCTGCCACACAGCTGCCAGGGCAGGAAGGCAGGGCTCCATAGTAACTCAGTCATTCACCAGCAACTTAGCTCCAGGGCTCAGTAAACGGCAGTGATTTGTTAGCCTTTCTGACAGCCCACATACACACACGTACACTTACTTCCTGATTTTCAGGCCTTCTTCATTGTCTGGGAGGAAAAACTCAAAAGATTTGTATGTCTTGACCATATCTCGACGATACTGGCCAACGTTGAATTCTGGGGGGAAAGAGAGGTTCCGCTTTTCACAGCCGCAGCAGCTCCTGTCAACTCCTGACCCCTGCCCGCCTCCCCATCCCCAGGCCCTGCCCACACTCCAGCCTTCTCTCTTCTCCCCCTCTCCCAGAAAGCCCCAACAGGCCCTTGGACAGCCAGGCTGAGCCTCACCCCGTGTGGGCACACCAATCCAGTTCAGGTAGCGAGTCAGCTTCTTGGAGATGTAGGTCTTGCCCCGTGCAGGCAGGCCCACCATGACAATGAGCGTGGGGCAGTTGGTCATGCAAACTGAAAGGCAAAGGAGCACATGGATTCGGACGAGGGCCAGGACCCCTCCCAGTGAGCACCTCCTCTCTGTCCTTAGCCTCAGGGCACAGGGTTGGGCATCAGACGTGCCTTCCTGGCCTCCTCCCCTGAGACAGCTCCCTGAGGGTCCCCAGGCCCTAGGCTCAAGCCACCACTAGCATGCCCTCCTTTCCTAGGCCTCTCTGGACTCTCGCAGATGCAGTGGGATCTCCCTAGCCTGTCTCATCTTGACGTACACCACCAGATATAAAGCTGGACCTGCCACACCCCTGGCTAAACACCGCTGGGGAGCTCCCCAACGCATACAGGACAAAAGCCTTGTCATCCAGGAATCCAAACCCTAACCTCACACACACGCACTGCCCAATAATCACTCAATGTTCCCGGCACACATAGTCCACTGCTTCCCTCCCCGTGGTGAACTTCTCTTCATCCGACAAAGCCCAGCTCAGAAGCTGCTTCCTCCATGAGTCCCTTTTCCAAGGCGCCTCCATGCCCACCTGGTATACCTTCACCCTCAATCCCGGTCATCTCACCCATACGTCTGCTCCCCCACACTGATCCTGTGGAGCAGAAGCAGCCCTGCAGTGTCTGAACCATTCAACTCGGGGTCCTGGGGCCTGACACAGAGTTGGTGTTCAGGAATTACGGGCAGGACGGGGAAGGGGGGCACTTAGAAGCCCACTAGAGCGAGGGCCACAAAGGCTTCTGGTAGACCACCCACCACTATCACATGTACTGCCAGGTCAGCGTGCCAGTCAGAGAAGCTGCCACGGCTGGAGGAGAGGATGGGTCTAACCACAGCCCCTCCATCCCCTCCATCCCCTGCCAGTCAGGACAGACACCCAGGCGGCAGAACTGCCAGCCTCACGTGACCCAGCTTTCACTGTGACCTCGCCTCAGAAGCCTCAGAGAGCCTCAGGGCCTGTGTCAGGTCAAACGATAGCAGACAGATGGACAGATGCGGGGACCTGTCACTGCTCCCTTCCACCACCACCTGTTCTGTAAATGCCTTCACCCGGTAGTCTGTGGGCCCCATCCCTCAATCTGGCTCCCTCACTGTCGGGCAGAGGCCCCAGGGGCAGCCCTGCCTGGGGGTCAGGGGTCAGACAGGCCTGGCTTCCAATCCTGACTCTGACACTTACTGGCAACGCCAGGCTTCAGGACTTCAGTGTCCTCACCTGTAAAATGGGTTGACAATCCCTCAGAGAAGTCTAGCACCACCTCCGTGTAGAAGCACAAGCGCCTCTAGGAGGCTGTGCCCTGCCCTGGTGGCACATCTGCCTGAGGAGGCAGCCGCACCTCACCACTGACTGGACTTGGGCCTTGGGCATGGAGGCACCTGTCCGTCCCCAGGCAGGCCCTGCAGAAAAGCAAAGGGTCCTGCTTGCCAGCCGGGGATCCATCATTCCCAAAGCATGACCTTTTGGGCAGATGTGACCCAAACTGTGAGTCCCAAGGGAGCAGGGAGGGGACCCAACAGAATACAGAACACAGGCTGGCAGTGAGCAAGAGAGAGGAAGCTTGCAGAAAACCTCAGTACTGGCTGAAGAGAGAAAAACAAGTTAGGCAAGGTCCGATGTTCTGAGGGCCAGCGGGCAGCTGGGGCCTGTATGGCTTGCACAATTACCAGCCAGCTGGCCAGGGCTCTCAGCAACAGAAGGGCAGTGCATCAGCCCCTAATGCAGGGACTCACCCACCCTGCTCCCTATCACGAGACCACCCCTACCCACTACTCCCTCACAGGCACACCCATGCCTTCAGACTGGGGTTCCGTACCCCCTCCTCACATCTGTCTTCCCAGAGATGCCCCTGGCCTCCTTCCACAGCATTTGGTACAGTGTGCCCCTTCCCCCAGCCCCACCCAAACACACAGTCCACAGTGGGAAGGGCAGCAAATAGGCTGGGTGCAAAACAAGGACAATAAATGACCCCCTCACCTCCGCTCCTCAGAGATAAGCTCCCAAGGAATGACCCACAAGAAAGACCAAAGTTCAAGTATGTTCACAACAGCTCTGCTTACCACAGCAAAGCACTGGGACAATCCCAGCAGACGAGAAATTGCCGACTGAAGCACACAAGGAGGGAATGCACAGCGCGTGGACCAAGTGGGCTGGGGAAGGGCGGGCCACTGGAAGTGCAGCCCTGAGCCTGCCAGGACCCGGCACCGAGCAAATGGGGCAGCAGAACGCAGCTTTCAACACAAAGCGTGTGCAGAAGGAAATCTGAAGACATGTCAACCCGGCTGCCCTTGCTGGTTCCTTTTCCAGTAAATCTGCTCCAGGCCAGAGGAATCCTAGAAGCCAAGACACCTGAGACATGCCTGGTGCTGGACAAAGCCTACTTCCTGGAGGCACCATGGGAGCCAGCCACAAGTCCCTGGAGTGGGTTCCAGAACTGATTACTGAACTGTGCCTGCTCCCACCTCTCTGGGCTGGGGAAGGAAGAGTTTTTTAAAATGAGCCAACTTGGCATCATGGTCCCTGTCAGAAGGGACAGAAAGTCCTCTCCTGTTCTCCTGTGCACACACGAATCGTGTCCTTACCCAGGGAGAATCTCGCCACCTTTTGGCTGAGAAAAGCCACCGGACAAACACTGTCCTTTCCCCCGTGCTCTCTGGGTCTCCTCTTCATCCCCTGCCCTGCCTACCCCCAGAGCTCCTCCAGGTCTGACCTGAGGGGCCAGTGATGGAGAAGGTGGCAGCTTCCTGGCCCTCAGGTATGGCCTGGATTTCATCAAGTGGGGGAAAAAATGCTAATGGAGAGTGCCGGTGGAGGAGGCCCAGAACATTCCTCTGTCAACCAGCCCCTAGTGCCCTGAGGTGCAGGTGTGAGGGTCTAGGCACACCCCCAGCTGACTTCCCACCCCCACTAGTCAGCACAGACCAGTCCTGGGCCCTGCTTTCTCCTCCCCACAAGGCCCTGTGATCAAGCCAGTTTCCACCCATACAACCCTCCCACCCTCAAGGTTAGGGCTGGAGGCACTGCACGGAAGGGTCCACGTTCATTCACTGCTTACCTACTCCTTGCTGTGAACTCTGGGGACCCTAGCCGGGAACCCAAACCCTGCCCAAACTGCAGGTCTTATCCTTGGCCTCTGGGGTGTCTCCTCCTCCTCCTCCAGGAAGCCCTTCTCGGGCCCCCTCCAAGGCCCAGGTGATTTCTCTCATCACAGCCTGTGCTGTAGTCTCCTTGTCATTATCAGTCCACCTGTCTCTCCAACTAGACTGTGATCTCTGTGAGGGTACAGACCGGGACGGAAGTCGCGAACTCAGCCAGAACCACGCCATCTGAGCAAGTCTGCATGAGGCAGACAAAGCTCAGAAAACCTTCAGCCAAGAAGGTCCCTTCAGCACAGCTAGAGAGAGGGTGACAGGTTACGTGAAGCATGAGCCAGGGAAATGTGAGAAGATAACCTCTGAAGGGGTGCTCTAAGGCCAGAAAAGGTATTTTAAGCCCCAGTCTTAGGTGCCTCACATTTGAGAGATGAGATGGCCAAGGACCCCCAAATGCAGAAAGGCCCCAGGAGCCACCATCACAACACTGCCCACAGCCCCAGCTTTGCCTCTGCTCTGAGCTGGGTATTCCACCCATCTTTCCAACCAGAAGCTCAGACTGGCGCTTACGTCACTGATGAAGAAAATGAGGGAAATGGGTTGCTCCTAAGCCAGTGTAATTTGGGAGATAATTTTTCAGAACATGGGGTTTGATTGGGGGAAATAACATAAAGAAGGTCCAGGGTGTTAAGACATCTGGGAATGCAGGGATGGCCAAATACCATCTAGAGCACAGGATACCGGGCCCAGAGGTAAGATGGAATGTGGCCAAAATGGCAGAGCAGGTTGGGTAGGGCTGGGGTAGGAGCCCAGCTCTCTGACTCCCAGGCCAGTGCTCCTCCAGGCCCCCAGGTTCCATAAACCCCCATGCACTTGTCCTCATCAAGGAGCCCCAGAACATGTGGCCACTTGTCCCATGCAGGCATGGATAGTAGGAGAGGCTTTCAGGGGCTATAGGCCACAGCCAGACGTGGCATCGTGTTACCTGTGCTGGGCTAGCCCACAGCCCCACCCACTCCGACACCTTGAGACCTCCTGACGTAGAGCCATGTTTTAATCCCATATTTGGAGCTTGAAGAAACACAGGCCCTGCCCCAGGCAGGGCTCCCTTTGTGGCCCTGGGGGCGGTGAGACCTGGGCAGGTCCCCTCCCCATTGGGCCTCAGCTCCCTTCCCAAAATGGGGGGTTGGCTCAGAGCTGATGCTTTGACCCCTGACTGCAGTAGCAAGAAGCAAAGAAAGGATGGTGGTGATCATGAAATTACTTGCTACCACTTATCAAGCGCCTGCTCGACTGAGGCTCACAGCAGCGTCACAGAGCAAGGATGATGACAGTTCCCATCCCACTGATGAGAAATCAGACACTTGGAGGGCCGGCTCCTGGCCAAGGTCACATAGTGTTCCTGCCTCCAAAGTCTAGGTTCTCACTTCTTCCCCTTTACATAGCAACAGCAGCATCCCCCTAGTTATGAACACATCGCCCTAACAGACTGGCTGGCAGCTCAATAGAGAGGGGCCTTGGTCTCTCACCTCCAGAAAAGTGTCAAAGGAGTCCTGTGACCAGAGACCCTCAGGATTCAGCACATGGACAGTGGTCACAGCCCCAGGGCTAAGAGAACGGTCACAGCCTTGGCCCCCAACCAGGACCTAGCTCAAGATCAGAGACACACCCTCCTCCCACAGGATTCACATCATGGTCCAAGCCAGGCCAGGAGTGCAGGGAGACCCTGGCACATCACAAAATCTCCAAATTTCCATTTCCACTGCCATATCGTGCCCCGAGTTGAACTAGATGTTCTCTGAGGTCCTTGGCAACTTGCAATTTCATTACAATGTTGCAGTTACTCCTAAAACAAATATTTATTTTCCTGGTAATAAAAACTCTGCAGACTCATTTAAGAATAGACAGAAAATCAAGGAAGGGGATTAAATACCTAAGAGTCCAGGAGAGGTGAGCCTCTTAACAATGCCACGAGTCTCCTCCAAGCTTCACCCCCTAGTTTTACTATGCACAGACGACCTCACATGGATACTCACACACCCATGGACACAAAGACAGGCCCACATGGCACAGTGTTCTTGCTGTCCCTATCCTGAGCACATTGGCACATCCCCGAAATCCCTCCCAAAACTCAGTTTTAGGCCCAGGCGTGAGTGCAGAAGGCCAAGGGGTGCCCTTCCTCCCACCGGAGGACTAGCTCACCCTCAGGCCTTTGAAAAGTCTTCGCTCAGAGAGGCCAAGAGACTGACCTAGGGCCACACAGCTCAGACCCGGCCAACTCTCTGTAGCCCAAAGAGAGGGAAGGACTGGGCCGTGACCACGGTAGGTTCCAGTCCTCCACCATTACCGCCGCCTCACCTGTCCCCGGCCCTCTCTCCACGCAAGACCACCGCCCAGGCGGTCCTACCCACCAACCCCGTTCACCTCCTTCTCCCCTCCCGACGGACCCCGCCTCACCACCGCGCTGGCAGGCGTGCAGGACGGGCCGCCCATTGCTGTACGGCATCCAGATCTTCTTCAAGGGGTTTTGGGTCAGCTCCCGTGGGGACGCCATCCCGGCGCCGGGCTGAGCCGGACTGCTGGGTTGTCGACCCAGCTGCCGGGCCATCGAGGCCCCGCCCCTCGGCCCCGCCCCCTTCTCAAGCCGCGAAGACGCAGTTCCAACTCCCTGCAGGCCCCGCCCCAGAACGACTAGGCTCCACCCTCACTGAAGAGGTCTGGCTATAGACCACGCATGCCCAATTCGCCTATGGGCCCATTAGGGACCAAGCAGGTTCCGCCCCTCAGGTCAGGATCGAGAACGCGCATGTCCAACTCCTCACGCGCTCAAGACCCGGCTGGTGCAAGCCTCGCCCTGGGTGAACGAACCCAGCATAACCAACCCGACCGCGCTGATTTGCATACGCCTCACCCACGGGTACCGCCCCAGGAACTACAGCTCCGCCCCCTAGGCCCGCCGCTCCCAGCTACGGGTGGCCCCAGGGACCCGCAGGAAGGAGGGGTTTGCGTGCAGTGGGGCGGGGCCAGCGTGACCCGCTGAGCCGAGTTGGTCAGGACCGATTCTGATAGTCAACGTCGCTGCGCCTTGCCGGCCTTGCACCGGGACGCCCCCCCTTGTCTGCTCCGCGCCCCGCGCCCCTCCCCCGCCCACAGAAGCGGCTTGCTCAGCCATGCTGGAAAAGCTCCTTTATCTCATGAGCAGGAATACAGGACGGATCTCAAAATTGATCGTGGTTTCCGTCTTTGCCTTGTCTTCTGAGGACCTCCCGCTAAACCCCGGCCCACCTGGAACTGGTGCGGGAGACCTGGTAACCACACTCTGTATACCCACCAAGTCCCGGCGGTATCGTCTCCTTCCAGGATTTCATTTTTACCAATTACATTGTTAATCGTGAGCTTTCACATTTTTTAAAATGAGTTTCAGTCTTTTTATCAGGAAAATGGGATGCACAAGCCATTAATCTTACAAGATCTGGTATAAATTAAATGGGTCAATCTCGGAAAATCCTTTCTTAAAGCATGCTAGTGTTACCAGTTGCTGTGGAATCAACCCCAGCTCATTGCGACACGATGTCAAAGTAGAACTGTGCTCCATAGGGTTTTCAATGGCTGTTTTTTTTCAGAAGTGGATTGCCAGGCCTTTCTTCAGAGGTGCCTCTGGGTGGACTTGAACCTCCAGCCTTTTAGCAGCTGAGCCCATTAACCGTTTGCACCACCCAGGGAATCCATGTCAGTGTTATTATTTATTATACAATTTATATACCTCTTGTCTCTGAAAATGCAGTAGGAGCAGGGGGCAAGGGTGGGAACCAGAAGTTCAGGAATCCCTGGCTCACTCGTTAGGTCCCCATCCAGCCCCTGCAGGCTCCTACCTCTTCTCTGTGTCCCTCCCCAGCCCACTTTCTGCTGTGGCCCCCGACCCTGCTCTAACCTGAGTCACACTGCCCTCTAGCGATGTTCTTCACCACATCCCTGGCAGGGTTGCTTCATCCTCCGGTTCTCTGCACAGTTCCTGGCATGCCCAGCCAGGAGCCAGGGGCAGTAGAACAGGGCTGACCCCATGTGCTGGAGGTGCAGTGCCTCCTCCCTTTGCCCTCCTATCCCACTCTGCCTTGGGTCAGTCCTCCAGGCCATGATCTAGCCCTCGAGAGCCTGGCACAGACCCTTAAGATGACTCTGACATAGATGTTTCACCTACTTCACAAGAAACAAAGGTTCAGCAGGTCCATGTACTGGAAGCCCACCTGGACTGGACCCTGCCTAAAACCAATTCTAACTGGGGAGTGCCCTGCACCAGGCAGGGTCAACCACTTCCTCCTTCCTTGTCCTCCTTCTGTAGGCCCCACCCCCCACCTCATGCCCAGCAGCTCTGAGCACACCCACGGGCAGCCCTTGCTGAGCAGGGTGCCCCTTGTGACTACCCGTCTGCTCCCTATTTCCCCAAAGCTGCTCATTCTGTTCCTGATACAGTCATGCCCTCCTGGCTCCTGGCCACTGCCAAGGCTATCCTGGGGCCAACCTGGCCTCAGAGACCTCATTGCCACGCGCCCACACCGTGTCCAACACCCAGCACAGCAATCATAGCAAAGGCTCCCTCCTCTAACATCCAAAGACCCCAGCACCTGTCCAGGCTGCCCGTCTCTCCTTTCCCAGCCCTCCTGGAATGTTAGTCAAGGGCTGAGGGTAGGTGGCATCCAGGATGGGGCAGGGGGCCATGGTCATCTCTGGGCAGCCATCCCCCACCCAGGCAGTCTGAGTCTGGCTTCCAAAGTAAAGCAGCTGCTCTACAACTCCCACCCTTCCCCAGAAAGTCAGACCCTGGGCTGACCCTGACACACCCTCTCAAGTCTGTGTATCTACTTAAGAGGCAACAAGTCAAGGGCCAGAGAAGCCTAGGGCCCCTCCCCAAGGCCTGAGTCTGCATCTTCTCTGAAGATGTTCTCCACGGCCCCTCCCATGGCCCCATTTTTGGGGCAGGAAACTGAGGATCAGGAAGGAGAGAAAAGCCCAGAGTCCCAGAGTCAGCCCACAGATCCTTCAGAATCTCCCCTCCCACACCTTGCACTATCGCTGCATTTCCCATCTCTACACCTGGGCTCCTGCTCCTTCTCGCCATCAAAATGCTTTCTTTGCATCAGTAGACACCCAAAAGAATAACTGGCTGTCCTGGCTTTTCCCTCCTCGGGAGTATCCCAAAGTGAGCCAGCTATCCTGCCCGAGGGGTAGGTGAGTGTGCCCAGATGTCAGTATGCACTTATGTGTAAACATGTCCTGCTCAGCCTCTCCCCACCAGGAACCTGCCCAGCCTGTCCCTGAGAGTCTCCCGTGGTGCCCTCTGCACTGACCATTGTGCCACCTCCAGTGTCCCAGGCTACAAGCTGTGGGGTGGCCAGAGTGCTCAATCCTCAGTTCTCGTTGCTCAGACTCCCTTTGGCCCCTGTATCTAACAGCCAGTCCTGGCAGAAGCCCCAAAGCACCCTTTGCAGCATACAGACCCAGCCCTCAGTGCATGCCACACAGACTCCCACACTGGTGCACACGAGCATGCAGGTGCACACAGACACATGTACACAGAGAGATGCACACACAGAAGGACATACACAAACAAGCCCTGCACCCAGGCATGTGCACAGAGGCGGCGGCTGCTCTCTGCTGCCTCCCTCTGCTCTAAGTCCCGGTCTCCTCTCTCCTCTGCCGTCACTGGGAGGTTCCAAGAGTTCCAGCCGCCTCTGGCCGTTCCCAGCCAAAGATCACACCAGGCACCTACCTGGACCCAGAGGTCACAAGGGGGTGTGAGGTTCCAACTTGCGGGTATAGAGCCATGTGACCAAGCAGGCTTGTGAACCCTGGGCTGCACCTCCTGATTCAGGCCTGGCACAGGGCACACAGTAGGTGCTCAAAACGGCTCGGGATCAGCAAGGGCTCACAGTAGATGTTCAGAGTGAATTAGGACCCGTGTGATCACAGAATAAGTGCTCAGAGAGACTCATGACCAGGACAGAGCACACAGTAGGTGCTCAGAGCAGCTCAAGACTGGCACAGGACACACAGTTAAGCACCTGAGAAATGCTGGTTTAAGGGCCAAAGCCACATCATATCAAAAACTTCCCAAATGAGCCTCTGAATCTCCCTAAACTGGTGTGACCCCTGGGAGGGTCCTGGACCGACGTGACCCCTCGGAAGCCAGCAATGGGCAAAGTCGGAGGGCCTGAGGCAGCTTCAGCTGGCTGTCCCTTCCCCTGAGCTGGAGGAAGACGCTATTTATAGCTCCCCGGGCCCAGCCCCCTTTCCCCCGAAAGGCAAGTGTTCCCCCTGCTCCCTGCCACTGACAGACTGATGTCCCCTCAGAGCACCCGCAAAACGGGAGAGATCCCCAGTGTCCTAGCGCCCCCTCCACCACCACCCATACTTCACCCAGGTCTCTTCCCAATCTCCCCACCCTTCCCACGCCTCCCCGCGCCTACCCCGCCCGAGCTTCCCTGGCTCCGGGTCCGTCATGGAGCTGCCTCGTTCCGTGCCTCTGTCCACCCTGCGAACGAACTGGCCAGAGCCACCGCCCCCTGACTTCGGAGTCTGGGCAACCCCGCCCGCTGGCTGCTAGGAAGACAGTCGCAGGCTGCCCTGTGGCCCCGCCTCTCCCAGCCCCGCCCTAGGCCCGCTCTCCAGGGCCGCTCCGCAGCCTCTGCACAAGCGGCGGCCAATGTCAGGGCCCCCATCACGGGCAGTCCCGCTCCCCCCAGCACGGTCTCTCTCTCCAGCCAGAGCTGTCCACACTGCCCGTGTCTGCCCTCATCCCCAGCTGGGGTTGTGTTGTGTACACTGCCCAGAGCTTCTGCCTCCTCCCCAGGCAAGCCTGTCCACACTGGGCAGAAAGTCAGTCCCGCCTCCCATCTCTAGCCAGGGTGGTCTGCCCTGCCCAGCAATGGAGATGGAGGTGTGAGATAAGGCAAAATTGACTGCTGTCAAACCAAGGGACCACCATCAGTGAACTAGTGACGAGGGGGAGGCAGAGGGGCAGTGTGTGATTCCCAGACATCCCGTCTTTTAATCACTTTACATTTATTGAACACCTGCTGCATGCACATATACACTCTATCACCCAATATTCACAAGAAGCTTGGTGGCATCACCCTGCCTTCCAGATAAGGAAATTGAGGCTCAGAAAGGTGAGCACCTTTGCTCAGGACAATTCAGCGACGGAAGGGTGGAGTTGGGCTGGAGCCCAGCAGCCTGGGCCCCTTCTTCCCTGGAGCCATGTATCCAAGGCCAAGGCTGGGTGCGCAGGGCTCCAGGAGGCCTGTGGCTGGCTGTGTGCTGTGGGGGCTTCATGCAGAGTTGAGGGACAAGCCCTTCCCTCGCTCACACACACTTATAGCTGTCAGATACACAGAGACTCGTATCAGAGGCAGCATACGAAGGCTCAACCACTCACACACACACTCCCCTCAAGGCAAGACTGCCACAGCCACAAACTTCCCACAGATGGCCATCCTGGGAGATGGCCTGGAGATGGTGCTGATGGCCCCATCCGTCTGGGTAGGTGCTGCCTCATGGGGCACAAAACACGTGACCCTCAGCAGCACTTCCCTGTGGTGACCTGTATGGTGGGGCCCAGACAGGGCTGGGTGTGACTATACGAGGTGGCCCTTAGATGCAGTGTGTCTGTCTGTGTTGGGGCTCCTGAAAGTGGCATAGGGGTGGCCACAAGTGACAGTGTCCAGATGTTGTGACTGTGGGGCACCCAGACATGGCAAGACTCCACATGGCAGTAACCTGCCATGGCGATGGCCAGGCTGTCCAGACACCGTAGTTCTGTGGGGCGCCCAGATGTGTTAGGACACCACACAGTGGTGATCCCACATGGCAGTGTACAGATGCACTATGCCCACACATGGTGCCGTCCAGCTCCACCGCTTCTCTTGACTCTTCCCGTCTGTGTGTGGCCAGATCATTTGGTCCTTGGGACCCCCTTCCTGGGGCTCAGCGGCGGCCAACGTGGGCCAGGATGCAGGCATTGGCAGCAGCCCGCTCCCTGGCAGCCCTCATCCGGGCCTGCTCCAGCAGGATCTGCAGAAGGCCAAGGGGGACATCCAGCGAGAGGGTGATGCGTGGGCCAGGGCGGGGGGCAGGGCTGGAGTGGCCCCAGGCAGCTGAGGGGCCTGTGGTGGTGGCTGGGGGCCTCTCCGAGGCCACAGGGCAGTGAGTGGCCTGGGGACAATTGTGAGAGGAGAGCTGGAAGGCTGGGATAGGGGTCGCTGGGATGACCAGGACCCTGCCCAGCATCAGGACCATCAGCAGCAGCAGAGCCCACCTTGTCATTGCGTGGTCAGGTTGTGAAGAGAAAACAGGCTGAGGCCAAGGCTCCTCCAGTCAGCTATGAGCCGTAGACAGAGACAGGTAATGGGAACAGAGAGACAGAGGGGGAGAGGGGGACGGCGAGAATAAGAGGGAGAGGCCAAGAGCGAGATTAGAGAGGCCAGGCTGGGGACAAAGAGAGACAGAGACAGTGTGAGACAGAGAAAATCCAAACAGAGAAGGGGGCCGGAGAGACAGAGTGAGAAGAAGAATAAGAGAGACGGAGAGATAGAAGCACAGAGACAGAGGGTGACAGAGATAAAAATAGAGAGACAGAGAGAGAGAGAAAAGGGAATGAGAGGAAAGACACGGGACAGGGGGAAGGCAGGGAGACTGGAGGAGAAAGAGAAAGAGACAAGGAGCCATTCCAGAGACATGCAGAATGATGGAAATAAAGAGATTCAGAGAAACAGAGAGAAGCACAGAGGGACAAGAGACCGTGGTTCTGAACAAGAGAGCTGGCAGGAGATCCAGTTCAGAGAAGGGCAGGACCAGGAGCCCTTGAGGCAGAGAGGCAGTCAGAGATCCCAGACCATCATCCCCAGGCTCAGAGACCTCCACTAACCCAACCCCCAGGTTCGCTCAATCCCCAAGACCCTGCTCATCCCAATCAGACACCAGTCCTACCTCGACCAGCCTCCTCAGGGGTAAGTTGGGGCCTCTGGGTCCGCCTGGGACTGGGGCCAAGCAATGCTGTTCTGTGGTCTGACCCTCTGCCCCACCTCAGGGCTCATTTATCTCCCTCTGCCCCCTGGGTTGGGGACTGGGCCATGTTTCCTGGCCTGAGGCAGCCCCCCACCTGTGACTCATCCCCTCTGGGGGGCAGCCAGGACACATCCTCAGCCCCCACCCAATCTATTACTTTCTGGAGACAAGTTGAGGACTAAGGGTCACAGGGATCAAGGTTGGGCAGGGGGGCTCTGCACCCACACAGGACAGTTCTGACCCCCCAGGGGGAAGCCCTGTCCAAACATCTTCCCAAAGAATCACAACAGGGGTCTTTGAAAACAGCAGCTTTAATGCCCCCCAGAATCAGCACCATGTCATCACAGGCTTGGGTCAAAGGGCGGGTCAGACGCCAGTCACATCCGCTCACTGCCCACAGCCACCCCCACAGTGAGTCAGCTGCCAGGGAGGCAGGAACCACAATGGGGGTTTGTCCACAGGGGGCAAGGCCAGACCCACTGGACCAAGTCACTGAAATAACGGACACGCTCATGCACGCTCATGTGCATACAGGCCTCTAGCACCAAGGGGAGGGACCACAGGGTCTTGCCGGGACCCAGACTCCTCCAGGGGACGCCGAACTTCAGCTCATCATCTGGGCCTCAGGTCTGGGCAGCACCTGGGTGGGGTGGATGGGAATAGCCTTTAGTCATCTGACCTTCTCACCCAACATATAGGTCCCAGAAACACATGGGCAAAGGCATCAATGTGGCACGGAGCTGAGGTGACAACAGGGAGTGGGACTCTGGTCTCAGAGGGGCTCCACATTCAGGTCCTTAAAGGAGAGAGCATGGAGGGGGACCACACTGGGGACTCCACAGCTGGGCTTCTGTGTTCAGTTCTCTGATCTGGTGGTCTGTTCCAGGTCCCCCAGTCGGAGAGGATCCAGGATCTCACCCAGGACTCTGGTCTGGGGGCTCCTCACCCGGGAGCTGATCTGGGCAGGCCTGGTGCCCAGTCCCCAACTGCAGCAGGGGTAGGGCCATACCTGTGCCCTTGCTCTGGACCAGCCGGGGCGGGCAGCGGAGCTCACAAGCCTCATGGGTCTCGAAACGGTTGTCATTGCCTCCACAGCCGCCATAGACGAAGGGGCGACAGGCTCCTGTGCCACCTGCCACAGCCCGGTGATACCAGCGCAGGGTGTAGGCAGTACAGGAGCCCTCGTCCAGTGGCAGCGAGCAAGGATCTGGGGCCAGTGAGGGTCAGAGGTCAGCAGGGGTGGCGGGAAGTAGAATGGGGTCAGAGAGGGACGGAGGGTCATGAGAGGTCAGCAGAGAGGAGATGGAAGCAGAGATGGCTATCTGCCCCTACTCAGACCTCCCTGGGCTCAGCACCCCCATCCTCACCCTCACGTTTCCAGGGAGCCTCAAGGTTCTTGTATTCATCCACAGAATACTCAGAGTACTCCGAGAACTCGTCGTCCTCAGGGGGCAGCTGGCCTGGGTGCAGGGTGGGTGTGCTGTGAGTGGGGCTGCTGCTGGGCCAGGTTCGTGCCACCCAACCCTGGTGCTCAGGGCAGGGCGGGCACACCCATCTCCCCACATGTGTGCCCAAGAGTGTTTATGCATGTGCCCTGCATGTGGACCTGTGTACAGGGCACGTGCCCTACTTGCACACATGAGCACCCACGTGTGTGTGTGTCTGTACCCCACCTGCACATGCACCATGGGCCCAGCCATCCTCACCTTCCTCCTCTGCATGAGACACTCGGAGCACAGGCACACGGTGGAGCTGTGGGCCGGCAGTGTCTGCAGCATAGCTAGGCAGGGGCCCTGGAGCAAAGAGCGAGGGCCGCAGGGCCCTGGAGTCAGTATGGCAACCCCCGAGCCAAGCCCCTGCTGAGAGCACCCAGGTGATGGGCAGGGCAGGGCCTAAGGTGAGGAAAACCTGGAAGAAGGGACTCCAGAAAACTACTCACATGATCCAGACGTGATGAACTGAGACTGGCAAGCTGGAAGGGGCAGAGAGAGACAATGACAGAGACCAAGAGACAGAGAGAGAAAGACGGAGAAAAGCAGAGAGATATAGAGAAAGGGAGAATGACAGAAGGAAGTAGAAAGGAACAGGGAGACAGCAGGAGAGAGATAGGAGAGAGGAGAAGAGAAAGGGTCAGAAGCAGAGACAGAGGGAGAAAGAGAAGAAGAAAGACACAGGAAGAATAAACGGAGAGACAAAGAACAGAGACGTTGGGAAGAGACCAACAAATGGCAAGAGACACAGACAGAGTCAGAAACAAGATGGCGGGTGGGGGGGACAAGAGCCAGGAGCAGAGAGAGTGAAAGCAGTCGCAGGTAGAGAGAGATGGGAAGAGAGGAGCTTCACTTTCTGATGCCTCTCGGGGCCATCACCGCCCCGCCTGGCTCCATGTCAGGCCCAGAGGGACCAGCTCTGCTCCCACCCCCATCCTTCTCCCCACCACACCATACCCACACTGGGCATCCAGGAAAAAGAAGGCCCAGCAGCCCATGAGCCCACCTCTCGGACTGTCTGCCTGCTGGGTGTGGCCATCTATCAGGGCATGGGACTTCCTGTGTATCCGTCTGTCTGTGGGCTCTGCCTATGTGTTCACTGTCCCCACTCCAGCAGCATGGACGCCACCTGTGAGTCCATCAGGCCCATGTCCCCTTGGGTGTCTACCCATTACTGCAGGCACCAGGAAGTGTCCTATGTGTCCATCCACATCTGCCCGTGTGTCTTCGTTTGAGGAAAGGTCTGTCAGCGTGGCTGTCCTTACGTGTGTCCACCTGCATGTCTGTCCATTAGTGTGTGTCTGGCTGGCGGTGTTCTGTCCGTATGTCTGCCCTTTAGCAAGTGTGTCCTAAATAGCCATCCGTGTCCGCCCATCTCCTTGGCTGCTTGCTGCCTGTGCCTGGGCACCCTGCCTGCCCCGTCTAGGCACGCTAGGATGAGTGGGAATGGGTCCCAGGAGACTCCGGGCTTAGCTCCACTCACCACAATGCTGACTCATCTCCTGACGCACAAAGCCCCGAATGTCATCCTCCTGGGAGACAAGACCACATGCAACATGAAGAACCCAAGGCTCACAGGAAGACATGGGGCACGTTATGCAGGGATCGCAGAGGGAGAGCAGCAAGTCAGGGGCCCGGAGCCCAAGGGTCAGGGTGTTGGGTGCAGGAGGCCGCGCCCCACCCGCCCCGCCCACACTCACCGTCAGTGCGGCTTCTCCTTTCTCACCACGGGGACCAGCGGGCCCTGGCCGCCCCTACATGTGACAGGGACCGGGCTGTGACCTCTGATCTCGGGACACCAGAGGTCACTCCAATTCCCAACCCCAAGCCCAAGAATCCCCACTCACCTGCTCCCCCCTCTCGCCAGGGGTCCCAGGGGCTCCAGGGGCCCCCACCACACTCTCTCCAGGGGGTCCCCGCTCACCCTGTCAGACACAAGAACCAAGTGAACAGGGTCAGAGGCAGTGGGGGTCAGAAGTTAGGAAAGTTGGGGATCAGGGGTTCAGAAGTTGGGTCAGGGAGATTGGGGGATGAGTTGCAGGGTGAGGGGTCAGCAAGGTTATAAGGGTCAGGGTGGTTCAGGGATCAGGGGTCAGAGGTGCGGCCTCTTACCTTCTGGCCCTGAAGTCCTTCAGGACCTTTGGGACCAACACTGCCAGGTGGTCCAGGTGGACCACTGGAGCCATCATTGCCCTTGGGGCCTGGGAAGCCTCCAATTCCTGGGGGCCCCTGGGGAGAGACAGGTCAAGGTAAATGATCAGAGCACCCAAAGATGGGCCCACTCCCAGGAAGCACGCTCCCCTCAATTCACCATGACCTTGGCTATAACTCACCCGCTCCCCTTTCTCGCCCTGGTCACCCTTGGGTCCTGGCTGCCCATCAAAGCCTCGGTCGCCCTAGAGACAGAAGCAGTGTGAGAGACCCGTTGCCCAGACCTCCCTCAGCTCAACCCTCAGGGTGTTCAATGTCCCCAACTTCCTCAACCCAACCGCCTGTGACCCCACCAACATGGGACCCTCTATCTGCTATGATCCCCAACACCCCCACTGTAACACCTGCTGCCCTGACTACTTGTTTCCCTTAAACTGACACTCTAGCCTCCCCCATACGGATCCACATGCTCCCACTGCCCCACATTCTATCCTTTAACCCTAAGTCTCCATGACTCCTGTCCCAATGACCCCAACCCACCCTGAAACCTCAAGACCAGCCCTACTCTACCCCCCAACTGTCCCAACCCCCCACAAGCTTCCTTGGCCCCAAACCCCCATGACCCCACCATGACCTCCTATGCCCCACCATGACTTCCCATGATATCCACTGTCCAGAGACCCAGTACCTTGGGACCGATCAGGCCCTCCCTTCCGGGGGTCCCCAACTGGCCGGGCACACCTGGCTCCCCCTGGAGAAGAGGAGACATGAGCTGGGCCCCGGCCCACACACCCCTTCCCTATTCTGGGTGAGCCCCACACTCACCATCTCTCCTTTGCGTCCTGCTAGCCCAGGGCGGCCCGGGGAACCAGTTTCTCCCTGCAGGTGCCAGGTGGAAGGGTCAGACTTAGGCCCCAGGCCCCGTGGCCCCCCACATCCCCCATCACCTCTGTACCTTGTCTCCCTTCTCTCCATCCAGGCCACAGGCGCCCTTCACTCCCCGTTCGCCCTGAGGGGGGAAAGCAGGTGAAAAATCAACTTCCAGATATCTCATCCTATGACTCCTTGACCCTTAACCCAAATCTCCAAAGTGGCCCCAGACACTCCAACCTCTGACCCAACACCCTACATTCAACCCTGGATACCCCAACATCTGAACCCAGATCCCTGACCTCTGACTCCAGATACTTCACCCTCCAACAGCAGGCCCTCCGACAGGAAAAAATAAATAAATAAATTTCTCTTCTTACCTTGAGGCCCCGGGGACCCATGAAGCCAACATCTCCTTTGTCTCCTCGGACACCAGGGGCTCCATCCTTCCCTGGAGGTCCCTGAGGGGAGAGGAGTCAATGAGGGGCCAGGGAAAGTCAGTGAGGGACCATAGAGAATCACCTTGGATTTAGTGAGGGGCAGGAGTCACATCAGAGGCCAGGGTCATGGGAAGAGCAGTGTTTTCCATGGGGACGAGAGGCATCATGGGCAGGAGGTCACCACGTGGGTAGAACCTCAGATGGCTACTGTGGAGGTGGGGTCCCTGGGTAACGTGAGGACACCGTGAGAGCAGAGGGCCACTGTAAGGTTAGAAGCCAGCACACGGGCAGCAACCACCATGGGAATGGGGCCTGGTAGGGACAGAGGGTTCCCTGCCAGAGCAGGGTCATCTTACCAGGTCACCAGGGATCCCTGCAACACCAGGCTCGCCCTGTGGGAAACACAGTCAGAGGGGGCTGGGGGCAGCCCTTCAATGCGAGAGCTCCTGTGTGCTGGCATACCTGGCTGCACATACAGCCACCAGGAGACTCTGCAGTCAGGGCCCAGGCCACATATACAGATCACATGTGAACACACACGTGGTCAACAGCGAGGGAGGTTGGAAACCCTCAACGCTCAGAGGACACACATGGGACGAGTGTGTGTGGCACGTGGCTCTGGGCCTGTGCCTGGGGGAAGGGCTTGCCTTGGGTCCCGTGAGTCCACGCACTCCCAGCGACCCCGCTGAGCCTTTGTCGCCAGGCTCCCCCTTGACACCCTGTGGAGTGACCAGGAGAAGGACACAGTCAGGACTAGAGCAGACTGGAGGCCGGGAGTAAGGCTAGAACCCGCCAACGGGGGCAGGGCACTCCAGTGTCATTCCCACTACGGTCCCACTCCCCATCCCTTCCTGCCCATGGAGTGGCTCATTTATCGCCCCAGGACCCCCAACTCCTGCCCTTCCCCATACCACCGGCCCCCTAACTCCACGTGGAACACCCCTAACACCCAAGGAGGCCCCTCCTGTTCCCACAGGGCCCTTCACAGAGCCCCATAGCCCAAAGAGCTCCGCTCCTCACCTCTTATCCAAGCCCTTGAGCCCCCTTTAGAGCCTCCATCCTCATAGCACCCCACAGAGTTTCTACAGTCCACAGAAGCCCCTCTCCTGCCCTTAAAGACCCTCCAGAAAGCCCCCACAACCCACAGGACGCCCCCTCCTGACCCAATATAGAGCATTCCACCTCTTCCCCTCTTCCTCATACCTTCTCTCCAGGGATCCCAGTGTCTCCCCGAGGTCCTTTGTCACCATCTATGCCCCGAGGCCCCCGTTCACCCTGGGTTAGGGGTCAAAAGTCAGGGTCAGGAGCTGGGGCTCCCTCACTCTTTGAGGGTTTGTGCTCTCAGATCCCTGGGCCTAGCTCCACAGAAACCCTCCCAAACCCTAGGGAGACCCAGTTTCCACATGGACCAGGCCAACTCACCGTGTCCCCCTTGGCACCTCGTGGCCCCGGAGGCCCCAAAATCACGGCTGAGTCACCCTGGTGAGCAAGGGGCAGTCAGAGGAAGCAGGGACACCCTTAGTCTCCCCGCCACGCCCTCCCCCATGCCCACACTCACCTTGTCACCCTTTAGCCCTGCAGTTCCAGTGTCACCCTATTGGGTGGAAGAATGTGAGTCCTACCCAAACTAGGAAGCCCCCAGCCCTGAAATACAAGATCCATCCCCACACCCATTCATCCCCTGGGACCTTCTCTCCACACTCTCACCTTCTCCCCATGCTCCCCACGGCTGCCTGGGGGCCCCTGTGTGAGAGAAGAAGACTGTGAGCTGAGGGAATGTGGGAGGACTAGCGGAGAGACAACTCAGGAGGCAGGGGAGGCTTAGTGGGGGCTGGGGGAATGAGGGAGACAAAGACAACTAGAGGGTAGACAAGGAGGACCGGGGTCGGGGGACTGGGGAAGAACTACAGAGAGTGACCCAGGGAGTAAGGTCAGGGGGGACTAGCAGGATGTGGGGGACACGTGCTGAGGGTGCCCTGAGAGCACAGAGGGCATGAGCAGGGGACTGGAGTCACACTGCATGGTGCTCTCCCCAAGAGGACCCACCATGAGTCCTCGGGGTCCCTCCTGGCCGGGCCGGCCGTCTTCACCCTGGATGGTGACATCAGGTTCATTGACTCAGAGGTTGGGAATCAGAGGCAAGAATAGTGAAGGGAGCCCCAACAAGCTCCCCAGCAGTGGGCTCTGCCAGAGCAAGACGTACATACCCGGACACCTGGCTCCCCACGCTCGCCTCGGGCTCCGGGCAGACCTGCTCCAGGGTCTCCCTGGAGATCATCAGCAGGACACCAGGATGAGTGAGGGGGATGAAGGGGAATTGGGGTTCAGTGCAAAGGTCATTATGGTCAGTGAGGTCATGGAAAGTCAGTGAGGGTCAGGGAAAATTATTGGGGGATGGAGGGTTTTGGCGGGTCAAAGGAGGTTATGCAGGTCGGGGAGTAACAGGGGCCAGCGGAAGTCAGAGGGAGGCAGCAGAGGCATACGGAAGAGCCGGCAGCATTGCCCCACCTACCTTGTCTCCTTTGAGTCCAGGGGCCCCAGACACTCCCTGTGGGTCAGAGTAAGTGAGGGGAGGGTCCTGCTGCCCCTCAGAGCCCACACACACATGCCGAGCTGTGTACTGTGGCAGCGTCCCTGGCATAAGCCCTCACAGGGTAGACTCCAACATGCAGGGAATCAGACACGTGGGACCTTGGGGTACTTCTACTCACCACTAACCCCGGGGGTCCAGGTGGACCCAAAGGGCCTGGGGCGCCTTCTCTCCCTGGGAGGCCTGCCAGACCCTACCGGAAAAATGGGGAAGAGATGCAGAAAGTAACCTGGGACCCCTCCTTCTCCTGCATTCCCCAAGACTGAGAGTCCCCAAGACAGGGCCTGGGTCCCTTCCTCCTCCTCACCCGCCCCTGGATTCAGAGGTCCTGAAGCCAGTCCCAAGTCCCCCCATGCTGCTCGCAGCCCCTCACCCGCTCTCCGCTGGGGCCAGGTTGACCCATCTCTCCTCGAGGGCCTGTCTGACCAGGGAACCCAACGACACCAGGAGCGCCGGGGGGCCCGGGGAGGCCCAAGTCTCCCTGAAACACAGACAGCAAAGGGAGGAGTGGTCCCTGCAGACTGCCCCCCAGGACTGACGCAGAACCCCCTCTTCCTCCATCTCCAGGGGCCTCTCTGCCCCCTGCCCGCACCACTGGCGATGGACATTGACTCACCTTCATACCTGGCGGACCAGCTGGCCCAGGGGGGCCCTGGATCCCGACTCCTGGGTCACCCTGTGAGTGCAAGGAGGATGAGATCAGGCTCAGGGAGTCTGAAGGCCGTGACCCCCAGCAGAGACTCTTTAGAGTGCATGTACCTTTTGGCCCTTCAGTCCTGGACCCCCTTTCTGACCCTAAAAAGAAAGTAAACAGCAGTTGAGAGGGCAGGAACATGACCACAGACCCGAGACGTGGCCCAAATATTCCCACAGGAGCTTGGATGTGATCACAGACACATGGGAGCACAGACACGTGACCAAGGATTGGCTCACAGAGGCTTGGAGGTGACCACAGGGCCATGGGAGTCCAGGCAAGACTACAGACACGTGGCCCTCACACATGAGCACAGACATACGGGACCACCGATGTGAACACAGATACGTGGGCGTTCAGACAGGAGTACACTAATGCAAACAGGCCCGGATGTGTCCCCTCACGGGGAGCTTAGATGTGACCATGAACTCAGATACATGGGAACAGATGGGGGAGGGGAGGATTATAAACACATAGCCTAGGATCAGCCTCAAAGAACTCAGATGTGTCCTGAGATTCAGGAGATCAGACAGGAGCACACACACGTGCTCAGACCTGATGAGGAACGTGGAACAAAGACAGACACATGGAAGCAAAGATAGGGTTCCCAGCCTCTGGCAGTGTGGAAACCAAGGACGCATGACTCGTATATGCCCTAAGGAGCAGGGTCCCGAATACTGGAAGATGCTGTCAGCTTTAGGGGTTCAGACATGTATGTGCACAGCCCCCATAATGGCCCCTCATGTCCACCATCCCACTCCTCCACCTGGGCTCAGACTGGCCCAGATCCCACACTCACATCTTCCCCAGGGTCTCCAGGCTCCCCTGCACGGCCGGCATCACCCTGCACAGAAGGGATGGTGAGGGGGTCTGGCCGCCCAGTCTCATCCCTCTCTGCCCAGCACACAGGCCCTGAGCCAAGCCCACCTCACCTTCTCTCCCCGCAGCCCTGGCAGTCCTCGGTCACCTTTGGCTCCCTGTAGAGATGGGGGTCAGGAGGCAAGGAAAGCATCAGGGCTACAGGCAGATGAGACTCAAGGAGGGAAGCATGAGGCCAGGGGTCAGATGTGGGGCAGATTATGGAGATTAAGGGGTCATGAGGGGTGGGTAAACTACGGGTCAAAGGTCATCTGCTGTCAGAGGTTCCACACTCACCGGCTCGCCCACTAGGTCTCCAGCAAGGCCTCCAGGGGCTCCCTGATAAGGGAGAGGGGTCAGGGGGCTCCCTGGCCCCCACCACTTGGCCCCCTCCCCGTCTAGGTCCCCCACACACTCACCTTCTCTCCCTTTGCTCCAGGGGGCCCGACCACATCCTGGGGGGGAAATGCCTAGTGAAATTCCCAGCCCCCTCCCTTCTCCCACCCCTGCCCTGCAGTCTCCAGAGGAGAAGAGGAAACAAGGAGTGGGAAGAGGAGCTGGGGCTGAGTTGGGAGTCAGGGCCAAACATCACCTGTCCAGGGGCCCCCATGGGTCCAGGCTCTCCTTTAGGTCCGACAGGGCCGGGCAGACCTGGTGGCCCCTATGGCAAAGCAGTGTGAAGAAGGTGTGCCTCTCTGGTACCCTGCCCCTGCTGCCGCACCCCCCTCCTCCTCCAGGCACACAGCTGGGCACTGGGCCCATGACGAGCCTGCAGCACACTCCCCCTAAAACACACCGGCACACCAGGGGCTCCTCTGTCTCCATCTCTTCCACTGGCACCATCTCGACCTGGGGCTCCGGGCTTCCCTGTCTCCCCCTGAGAGGGAGGAGCTCTGTCAGGAGCCTGTCCACTGGCCCTTAACCCCTGGAGCCCAGCCACTAGCACCCAGGACTCACCACTTGTCCAGGCAAACCTGGTGCCCCCTGCGGACCCTGAGGAGGAACAAGTCAGATGTGACAGGGGACATGGGGCAAGGGACAAAGGAGGACATGGGAGAACATGGGACCCAGGGGGCAGGGACATGGTGTCCCTGCAGGGACCACAGGGAACTCACTTACCACAAGGCCTGAAGGGCCCGGGGGACCAGGCAATCCCACAGCCCCAGTAGGTCCAGGCAAGCCCTGCGGGGAGAAAAACTTTAGGGCAGCCCCAACCCCACCCGACCCGTCCTGCTGTGATCCTAACCCATGAGTTGGGCCACTCACCCGTCCTGGTGGTCCTGTCTCTCCAGGCTCCCCCTGCGAAGGCCCAGAGACTATATGATCCCATAGATGGACAAGAGGCTCCCCACCGCCAAGTCCACTCCCAGCCCACATGCACAGGGTTGGGGGGCACCTTGGCGTTCAGCCTCACTCCAAGGCAATGACGCCCCAGGAGGATGGCAGATGTTGTCCGAGTCGCAGACACGGCTCAATGGAGCCTCCTCCCATCCACATACCTGCACACGCCCGCACTCACCTTCAGGCCGGAAGGTCCCTGGGGGCCAGAGGGGCCAGCAAGACCCTGGAGAAAAGTGTCAAGGACAGGAGGCAGGGGTCAGAGTTCTGGGTCTGGGCTCAGGGATTGACATAAACTAGGCCTGGCTCATGGGGACTAATGTCCGTCCCATCCCTCCCTGACCCCCACCAGGCAGTGCTCTCTCTGTCACTCACCGGGGCACCTGGTGGTCCGGGGTCTCCACGGCCACCCTGTTGGGGAGATAAAGAGTTTGAAGAAGACTGAAGAGTCTGAGAAGAGTCAGTTCCACCCCACCAGGGAAACTGAGGCAGCACTGTGCATTGTAGAGGTTGGGCACAGGATGGGGGTGAGAAGGGCGAGGGTTCTGGGGTACTCACCATGGGGCCAGGGGCTCCTCTCTCACCCTGCAGGCCCTAGATAGAGAAGGGGGCTGCTGAGCCTCAATCTGGGCCTCCTTCGAGCCTGTCTCCACCCTCAGGGAGCCCTGGCCTGGAGGGCTCACTTCCAGGTCCCCACCCCTCCCAGGCACAGCCCTTTACCATGCTGGCCACTGCTGAGATCACCAGGCACCCATGGACATGGTAACACAGGGGTCTGTGCACACAGACGGCCCTCCTCTCTCAGACATCATACATCTGCACACACACAGGCACAGCCCACCTCTCTCACACACACACACACACAGACACACACAGACACAGACACAGACACACGCACACACGCATGCATGTGCAGCAGAGGGCGGGAGAGGCTTTGGTTCCTGAAGGCTGCCATTCCCCAGAGCCTGGGCCAGGCCACCCCTCCTACCACTCACCGGCTTCCCTTCAGGCCCAGCCACACCCTGCTCTCCTGGTAGACCCTGGAGAGAATAGGTTTAAGGCCACACTGCCCCTGCCCCTAGCCCCAGCTTCTCCTCCACCACCATCCCCCTCGACAATCCCAGGCAGCACAGACCCTGCCCTGCACATAGGACAGCCATCTTCCTGTACATGTGTGACCTGTGGGCAAGGACTCACTCGGATGCCAGCAAGACCCCTCTCTCCAGACTCTCCCCGGTCTCCCTTGATGCCTGGCACGCCCTGCAAATGGAGTGTCGTTCCTGAGGCCCCTGTTCCTTCCATGCACCCATATATGTACCCACCCGTACAGGAGGGGAAACGCACGGTGGGTGGGAGGCCTCACCCTGTCTCCTTTGGGGCCTCGGTCGCCATCGCTGCCTGGCTCCCCCTGTGGGGATGAGGTATCAAGTCAGGCCCTGGTGCCATGACAGGGGGACCCACAGGTTGATCCCACACACTGACCTTAGCACCCTTGAGTCCAGGGGGTCCTTGTTTTCCAGAGAGTCCAGGACCTGGCTTATCCACGGCCACCTATAAGCACAAAGTCAAGGTCACAGAGACTTCAAGTGGTCATCGCAGATTACAGGGTTGCAGAGAGTTCTGGGGCCAGAGACACATGGAGGCTTCTGGGGCCCAGGCCAAGGGTGGCCTCCTGGTGACAGCAGACACAGACCCAGGGCAGGGCTGGGGTGATCACCTTGGGGCCAGGGGGGCCTGGGGGTCCAGGAAGGCCGGGAGGGCCATCTCTGCCCTGCAAAAAAGAAGGAAACGGGGTGGCTACCTCAGCACAGCCTCCAGATAGCCCCTGCCCCAAGAAGCCCCATCCCAACTCACCTGTTCTCCACGCTCTCCCCTCTCTCCCCGTTCTCCCTGGAATGTAAATAGCAGGGTGTAGGCTACATCCATGGGGAGTCCAGCCCTTCCTGACCCTGCTTCCCCGGCCCCCCCTGGGCCAGTCCCAGCTCACCCTCTCTCCTGGCCTTCCTGCTTCCCCCACACTCCCAGCCCGACCTGGGAGTCCAGGAATACCAGGCTTTCCAGGCTCCCCAGCAAGGCCAGGAGGCCCAGGGGGGCCCCTCTCCCCAAAGGCCAGGCCTGGCGGGCCCTGAGGACCAGGGTCTCCACGATCTCCTTTCAGCCCACGTTCTCCAGGAAAACCAATGGGGCCCTAGAGGAGCAGAAGAGTGAATGCTGGTGGCCATACAAGCACACCCTCCGTGGGGCACATCCCACTGAATGGCCACCAGTTACCTCCTTGCCCAAGGGTCCCCGCTCTCCTGGCTCCCCCTTGGGGCCACGAAGCCGTTCAGGCACAGGCAGGAAGCTGCCAGAGCTCTCATCCCAGGTCTCCACAATCTCCCTCAGAGCAGACATCTGAGAGATGGCAAAGAGTCAGAGAAGCAGGGTTCGAAACTGCAAGCACCCACCCCCTGGGTCCTGTGGGCACTACTTGCCCCATGGGGCCCCCACTTGCCCCCACCCCAAGTCCCCAAACAACTTACCTTGATGCCAACAGCTTCCAATGACCGCTCCACATTCTGAGGACACAGGCTGGCTGAGAAGCTGCCCACGGAAGAGAAGTCCCTGCCTCCTGCCCCACACTGCCCCCACATACAGACTGCATGTCCACCTCCCCAGGCCTCGTGCCCAGAATACCCTTTACCTCTTGGTTGAGGCCTGGCTCAGGACCACTCTAAGCTGGGAGCCCCTTACTGGCCTGTCCCTATTTCCCAGATTCCTCTGGGTGTAGGCTACAGGATCCCCAATGGGGCAGGGGGCTGAGCACACAAGACAGGACCAGGGGCCTCACGGCAAGGGCAAGGGGATGGAGAGGAGGCCCATATGGGTATGCAGATAAGAGTCAAGAGTCGGGTCCCAAGGTCCACTCACCGCAATGCTCCCAGGTTCTCCTCTCAGGCCACGCTCTCCAGGGAGGCCCTGGAGAGACCAAGAGACAAGCCACTAGGACCAGCTTGTGGGGCGTGTGTGTGCACATACACGGGAGCTGTGGCCACCTGGGAAGGTGAAAAAGGTGGGGGCCTCACCGGTTCTCCCTTGGATCCAGTCTCCCCACGGTCACCCTGAGAACAGAGAATAATCAGCCAGGTGGGAGAAATGCCCCCCAACTCTGGTCAGCCCCTCACCACACCCCTACCCAACATATGCACACTCACCTTGGGGCCCACATTTCCTGGGACACCAGGAAAACCCTGAGACATGACAGAAGACAAAGGAGTCACACATGACATTGCAGTGGC
This sequence comes from Dugong dugon, assembly GCA_030035585.1. Lineage (NCBI taxonomy): Eukaryota > Metazoa > Chordata > Mammalia > Sirenia > Dugongidae > Dugong > Dugong dugon. Next base: position 18,655,145 of record CM057481.1, on the reverse strand, counting down.
CCCTGTTGCTCCCAAGTCCCAGAACTACCCTGGACACTTACCTGGCCAGAGGGGCCTATCTGCCCTGGGAGGCCTGGGGGGCCCTGGAGTCCGGGGCTACCAGGAGCTCCATGCTCACCCTTGGGGCCATCATAACCCTGTGGAGCATGCAGCCAGCATCAGGACCCTGATTCCAAGAAAGGGTGGAGCCATATCTCTCGGAGTTAGGGTCGGGGGTCAGAGGGCGCAGGAGAGTCGGCACTTACATTTCTCCCAGGGGCACCCGAATCTCCCTTCTCTCCCTAAGGAAGACAAGAGTGCTTCAGACATGGCCGCAATCCAAGGTCAGAGCAGACCCGAGGCAGAAGTTCTTTACCTTCCTCCCATCTTCTCCGGGCTCCCCGGCTTCTCCCTGTGGGCAGAGAACTCACATCAGCCCAAACATTCCAACATTCCCCAGTGTCTGGCTACAAGACTCTGTCTTGGCAGATCTCAGATGACTATCTGTCTGTGCCCATTGCTCCATGCCTCTGCGTGTCTTAGAGTGTGGCCTGCGACCGTCTGAGTGAGCTGGTTCATGTCTAAGGGTGTGTCTGCTCACCTCAGCAAGTCACTGAACATGGCCTCCGGCTTCTGGGCTTCTGGATAGAACTACACATCTATGTACTTCTGGGCAGGTGAGTGTCTGCGTGTGCTGGGTGTGTGTATCTTAGCACGTGCACACATGGGTCTGTTATCCTGGTGGGCAACGGCGTCTCAACCTGTCTGCACATCTTGGCACAGGCTTATGTGTGTATCTATGGGCTGGATGTGTGTCTGTATGTCCCTGGTGCCTGGAAAGTTGTCTGTGTGTCTGGGCATCCGTCTGCAAGTCTATGTGTATGGCATGTGTATGTGGGTATAAATGCATGTGTCCACATGTCCCAGCACATGTCACATGCCAGGACCATGGATGTGGTCCCGCCCAGGTCCGTATGTGGCTCTGAGTCTGTGTCTTAGCACATATCTGTGAGTCTAGACGGAGATGTCTGAGCATCAGCATGTCTCCAAGTGTCCCCGAATGGATCTTCACGCCAGTGCCTGTATGTGTCGACTGCATCTGTGGCTCTTAGCCTATACCTGTGTCTGTGGCTTATCTCAGCCTGTGTAGGTCCATCCGGGCACAAGCCAGCATGTCCGTCTTATTCATCACGTGTCTGTCTGCAAGGCTGCAAGCGTGTGCACCCGGAAGTGTGTTTTAGGACATTTCTGTATGTCTGGGCTGGGCACGCAGTGTGGGCCCACAGGTCTGCACATGTGCCTCATGTATATCTGCAATCTGGGCTGTGTACGTGTGTGGCGTTTCTCAGTGAGTTTCACCCTGGCTGCCCCAGACACTCACGTTTTTCCCATTCAGGCCAGGTTTGCCATCCTCGCCTGGCTTGCCCTGTGGGAACGGGTCAGAGGTCAGAGGTCAGACTGGAGTAAGGGTAATCATGGGGCAAGAAGGTAAGATGAAAGCCTGGACTCACCAGTGCTCCAGGAGGTCCTGGGGGGCCAGGGGGGCCCTGCTCTCCTCGGAGGCCTGGAAGCCCCTGGAAAAAGTCTTTGCTAAGATTGAGAGGGCCACTGAAATGTCCCCTGGGGCACATTCCATGGATTGGGAGGAACACACTAAGACCCTCCTCCAGTGCAGAGACCCTGAGGATTGGGAAGGTCCCACTGAGCTCTCCAGAGGCAGAGACTCCCAAGGGAAGAAACCCCAGAACTTGGAGGTCCTGCTAAGACCTCCAAGGCAGAGAAAGTCAGAAAGGGGGACCTTACTGCCAGGGACTGAGACTCCTCCCAAAGACAGGGCTGAACCAACTCCCCCTCCTCCTGCTGCTGTTGTGACAATGATGACCTCGCAGAGCTCACATCTGGACCCCTGAGTCGCCCTCCACCCCAGCATCTCCCCTTACTTACGTCTCTCCCTGGGTCCCCAGCTTTGCCCGTAGTGCCCTGAGGAGAAACTCAAAGTCAGGGAGTTCGCCATGGTCATGGGGTCAGGGACACTGACCACCGACAGGGCCATTTAAAAAAACAAAACAGTTGCCCTTGAGTCAGCTCCTATTCATGGTGACCCCATGTGTGTCAGAGTAGAACTGTGCTCCACAGGGTATTCAGTGGCTGATTTTTTGGAAGTAGATCACCAGGCCTTTCTTCCGATGAACCTCTGGGTGGACTTGAACCAACAACTTTTTGGTTAGCAGCCGAGTGCATTAACCGTTTACACCACCCAGGGATTCTGACAGGGCTGTTAGCTACTGTGAACCCAAGGCCGCATCCAGGCAGGGTTCTAGGAAAAGACACAGATAATTCAAGTGGCCCCAGAGCTCATCAAGGCCAAGAGAAGCCAGATGAGGCTGGGTTCCCATGAGAAGGGGTAAGCGGAGGGGCACAAACAGGCAGTGACCACCACCACTCACCTGCAGCCCGGGGGGGCCAGTAGCTCCTGGTTTCCCATCCAGTCCATTCCGACCATCCAGCCCAGGAGGGCCCCGGTCCCCCTGAGGAGGAGAGAGTGATGAGGGGCCTCGAAGGCTACAACAGACTAAGAGCCCAGGCTCACTTCCCAAAGTCTTCACACCCTCTCACCTTTTCTCCTGCTGGGCCTCGGACACCTGGATCCCCCTGGAGGGAACAAGGTCAGATGAGAGGTAGGGGCAAGATGGGGACTATAGGATGATAAGGCAAAACGCATTACTTACCTGTGGGCCTGGGAGCCCCCGTAGTCCGTCGATGCCCTGAATGGGGGGAAGGAGGGAATTAAAGCAGCTTCTCCAGGCCCACACCTCCCCCAGGGCCAGCCACACTCACCCTCTCCCCGGGGGCTCCATGGGGGCCGGGGTCACCCTTGGGTCCTTGAGGACCCTCCTGTCCACGGTCCCCAGGCTCTCCCTGTAGCAGAGACAAGCCTATTGAAGGACTAGCACTGGGCCACAGGACATGCCAAGGCAGAGCCTGTCATGAGATGAGACATTGGGATCCTTTTCTATACTCCACCCGCTGACCCTGATACCTTCTCTCTGGCTCCAAGCCCCCTGTCCACCTGCGGGAGGAATGACCAGTGAGAAGGATTGTTCACCAGGAGAGGTAGGGTGGGTGGGGAGGTGGGATCAGCGAGAGGCTGCGGGGATCAGTGGAGGTATCAGAGGGGGCAGCAAGGGAAGCGGGAATCAGTGGAAGGAACAAGGGAACACAGTGTGGAGCCAATAGGGGCAAGTGAGGGAGATGACAGTGGTTGACAGAGGACTAACCCAGCTCAACCCTTACCAGCCGTCCAGGGGGTCCTGGAAGACCCTGGGAAAGGAAATGATTACGGTCAACAGGGGCCCCCCATGGCTCAGGTTTGCCCCCAGGCTCCACTCTGGCCCCAGATTCCCTGAAGCACCCCAATGCCAAGCCCTCCGAGGCAAGTCAGCCCTGGGGTGGCCATCAGTGCTCCCTACCTTGACTTCCAGGTCCCTTGTAAGGTGTGGACCAGGGCACTGGCAGCAGCATCAGGGAAATCTCCCTCCCTCCCAAGCCCAGAGCCTGGCACTACTCACCGGCTCCCCACGTTCACCCTTGGGTCCAGAGGGTCCAGGGCTACCCTGCAGAAAGTCAGAAGGTCAGGGTCATTCAGGGTACGCAGCAGTTTGGGGAAGCTTTGGAAGCACCATAAGGACTCACGGGGATCTGATGGTCTTTTGAGGTGTTGTGATGAAGGGGTCACAGGGAGTGAGGACTGTAAAAGTTTAGCATCGCCGGGTGGCAGGACAGGGTTGGGAAATGGATGGTTGAGGGGTTGAGGCTGGGGTCAGGGGTCAGAGGTTGGGACTCACATTTCGTCCATCCTCTCCAGGATCTCCCTGGTCTCCCTTCTCCCCCACAGGCCCCCGAGCTCCAGGTGTCCCCTGGGAAGAGTGGCTTGTCTGAGATAGACCTCTCCAGCATTTTGCAGCCTCTCCCATAAGCTCCCATATTGCTCCAGGCTCCTCATAACTCTCACAATCCATGCCAGAGTTTCCCATTACCTCCCAGCCCCTCCATACTCTCCCATCACCCCCATCTCCCTCAGAGTTTCCTATCACCTTTGTGCCCCCTTTCTACAGGTTCTCCCATCACCCTCCTGTCTTCCCCTCAACAAGCCTCACCCGAAGGCCACGCTCGCCAGCTTTTCCAGGCAAACCTGGGTCACCCTGGTGATGGAGAGAGTGCAAGGGACTTAGGACCAGACTAACTCAGGGAGTGAGGCAGAGAAGGGGCTGAGCAGAGGCTGGACAGGAGGCAGGGGATGGACTAGATGACCTGGTGGAGCCCCAGCCCATCAGGATCACAGTGAAGGATAAAGGACCAGAAACCACAGTAGCGAGGAGTCTCACCGGAAGGCCCTCGTCACCTTTCTCTCCAACTTCACCCTGTGAGACATGAGAGTCAGCCCTGGCCTCAAGAACCCAGTGATGCCAGCTACTCCCCTACCCCCCATGACTCCCCCAACCTCAGTCCACTTACATCTCGTCCGCGGGGGCCAACAGGTCCTGGGGGTCCAGGCCGCCCAGGTTCTCCCTTCTCTCCAGGAGGTCCCGAGACACCCTGTGGAGGAGTCAGGAGTGAGGTGACACAGGATACACACAGCAGCCAGCCCTTGAGATCCCAGAAACAAAGTCACAGGTTCTCACCGGGGGTCCTGCTCTCCCAGTGAGGCCAATGGGACCCTGCAGGGGGTGGGAAAGGGGACAGGAGTTAATCAGGGCTCCCAGGCTCCCACGTCATTCCCCTCTGTCTTGCCCTCACCCTCACCTTTACTCACCCGGTCTCCAGGATCTCCTTTGGGGCCAGGGTCTCCAGGAAGAACTAACCCAGGTAGTCCCTGCAGACGAAAGGATCAGACATCAGGAGGGCTACAACCTTCACTCCTCACTCCCTCAGCACTTAACCTTCACTCACCCGCTCCCCTTTGACTCCGGCAGCTCCTCTGGGCCCAGGGGGCCCCACTTCTCCCTGGAGGTAACAAGGACCATCAGCACCAGCCCCAGGCTCCAGAGACTCCCATAGCCCAGCAATCATGCTACAACCCTTGTGACTTCCAGGGCAGGTCTAGAGACCTTAACCCTGTAACACCCACCCCTCACACCAGACTTACCTTCTCACCTTTGGCCCCAGCACCAATAGGCCCCTGAAAACGAGCAAGAAAGACACAGCTTGGTCCTGTCTGGGGACTACAGGACCACAGCCTGTATTGGAGTAAGAGTTATATAGAACTAGGAGTCACAGAGTTTAACCCTTGCCCAGAGATCACAGGGTCACAGCTGGGAGCAGGCAGGGGTTATGGGAAATGGGGCTGACATGGAGCTCATGCCCTGTATGGGGTCATGGGGTCACAGGATCAGAGGCAGGAGTTGGGAGGTAGGCTATAGCATAAGGAGAGTCACAGAGCTATGAGCCTGCCCAGGGCCTCAGGGTTATGGGGTCATAGTCTGAAACTCGTTAACAGGTACATCACTGCTCAAGCGACAGTGCTGTGCTCAGAGTTCCATCCTCTCTTCACCTACCACCACTGCAGGGTCCCCAGGGGGACCAGGCTCCCCCTGTGGAGAGAGCAAAGAGAAAGGGATGAGTCAGAGACCCACTGTTACAGATTGAATTGTGTCCCCAAAAAACGTGTTGTAATTCCTAACCTCTATGCCTGTGAATATAATCCCTTTTAGAATGGGTTGTCTTTGTTATGTCAGTGAGGCAGGATTAGTGTAGGGTGTATCTTGAGTTAATCACTTTTGAGATATAAAAGAGATTAAATGCAAGCTAGCACGGAGAGACGGGAAGACAGATGCAAGCACATGAAGACTGCCCAGGAGCAGAAGATCAGAAGAGACAAGGACCTTCCCCCAGAGCAGAGAAAGAAAAACTTCCCCTAGAGCTGCCACCCTGAATTCAGACTTTTAGCCTCCTAAACAGTGAGAAAATGAATTTTGTTTGTTAAAGCCATCCACTTGTGGTATTTCTGTTATAGCAGCACTAGATAACTAAGACAGAATTTGGTACTGGAAGAGTGGGGTGCTGCTCTAACAGATATCTAAAATGTGGAAGCAGTTTTGGAATTGGGTAATGGGTAGAGGCTGGAAGAGTTTTAAGGTACCGAATAGTAAAAGTCTAGATTGCCTTGAAGAGATTGTTGGTAGAATCATGGATGTCGAAGGCAATTCTGGCGAGGGTTCAGAAGGAGGTGAAGAGAGCCTCAGAGAAAATCTCTATCATCTTAGAGAATATATATGGCACCAGCAACAAATTTTGCTAGAAAAGTAGACATTAAATATGCTTCTAGTGAGGCTTTAAAAGAAAATGATGAACATGTGTAATGGATTGAATTATGTCCCCCCAAAATGTGTGTCAACTTGGCTAGGCCATAATTCCCAGTGTTGTGTGATTGTCCTCCGTTTTGTGATCTGATGTAATTATCCTATGTGTTGTAAATCCTTACCTCTATGATGTTAATGACAGAGGATTAGAGGCAGTTAGGCTAATGAGGCAGGACACAATCTACAGGATTAGGTTTATCTTGAGTCAATCTCTTTTGAGATATACTCATAAAAGAGACATGAGCAGAGAGGAGAGGGACTTCAAACCGCCAAGAAAGAAGAGCCAGGAGAAGACCGCATCCTTTGGACCCAGGGCGCCTGCGCTGAGAAGTTCCTAGACCAGCAGAAGATTGATGACAAGGACCTTCCCCCAGAGCCGACAGAGAGAGAAAGCCTTCCCCTGGAGCTAGCACACTGATTTTGGACTTCTAGCCTCCTAAACTGTGAGAGAATAAACTTCTGTTTGCTAAAGCCACCCACTTGTGGTATTTCTGTTACAGCAGCACTAGGAAACTAAGACAACATGTGATCGGACAATGGGGGAAGGGTGATGATTTTTATGCAGTGGCAAAGAACTTATCCGAATTATGTTCAAACGTTTGTTGGAAGGTAAGTGAACTTGGATATCTGGCTGATGAGATTTCTAAGCAAGATTTTTAAGGGGCGGTGTGGTTTCTCCATTCAGCTTACAGTAAAATGCAAGAAGAAAGAGACGGACTTAGAAACGAACTATGCAAAATAAAAGCAGAACTTAAAAATTTGGAAAATTCTGTTGTACAAACTAAGGACATGTGTCCTAGAATGTTCACCAAGCATGTGGCTATACAATCTTTCATTAAAGAGATTAAGCCTGTGACTGATGGATCTAACCAATTACCACAGCAGAAAACCCATCAGCTTAGACTGAAACAGAGAAAGAATGAAACGAAAGAACTGCTGTCTGTTCCTTGGAATTCTACAGGCAAAAAACAGGCCAAACGAGCTACATCTGTTGTCTTCCAAAAAAAAAAAAAGAAAAGAAGAGGACCATCCCTGGAGCAGCTCGGAGATCAGCAAAACTGTTGGAAAGAGCACAGGAAGCAGGGTCATCTTGGTTTCAAAGGGTGGGGCCGTGGCCTCCTGGCGTTTTGAAGAGTCAGATCTTCCCTGACTCAGTTCCAGAGTGTGGGGTTGCCATTAAGGTGTGCCATGGGGATGAGGCCACCACCCAAAGCTGAGGGGGCAGGGCTGCCATAACAAAGGGGCAGAATAATGGGGCCTGCCAGGGCCAAGGGGGTGAGGTCACCACACGGATGGACTAGGAGAATGGGGCCGCCTAAAACCAAGGGAGCAGACTTATCATCCCAGAAGGCCTGGAAGGTGGAGGTGAAGCTCAGGGTGGCGGGACCTCCACCCAGAATCCAGAGGACATGGCCAACACCCAGAGTCTGGAGGGTGAGGGCATTGCCCAGATGGCTCCAAAGAATAAACGATTATGTTCAGGTCTTGAGAGCTAATGTAAATTGTTCTGCTGGGTTGTGGACTTGTTTGGTGCCCACTATCCCTTCTTTCCCTCCAACTTCTCCCATTTGTAATGGAAATGTTTACCTTGTGCTATTCCACCATCATATTTTGGAAACAGATAACTTGTAGTCTAGTTTTCACAGGTTCACAGATGAAGAGGGATTTTGCCCCCGGATGGAATACGCCTAAAGTCTCACCCATATTTGATTTAGAAGACTCAGAAGATGAGATTTTGGACTTGGAGTTGGTTTAAGACTTTTGGGTTGATGTGATGGGGTGAATGTGGTTTGCATGTGGGAAGGACATGAACTTTGGGGGGCCAAAGGGTGGAATGTTAAGGATTAAACTGTGTCTCCCAAAAATATGTGTTGTAAATCCTAACCTCTATGCCTGTGGTTATAATGCCATTTGGGAATCGGCTGTCTCTGTTATGTTAATGAGGCAGGATTAGTGAAGGATGTGTCTTAAATCAATCTCTTCTGATATATAAAAAAGATTTAATGCAAACTAGCAAGAAGAGATAGGGGATAGAGATGCCAGGCATATAAAGACTGCCCAGGAACAGAAGCTCAGAAGAGACAAGAACCTTCCTCCAGAGCTGACAGAGACAGAAAGCCTTCCCCGAGAGCCAGCGTTCTAAATTTGGACCTCTAGCCTCCTAAACTAAATTTCTGTTTATTAAAGCCACCTACTTGTGGTATTACTGTTATAGCAGCACTAGATAACTAAGACACCCACCTAGGAACCCAGTGTCCCACCTGCCACATCCCTGGCACCAGGGGCACTGACCCCCCCCAGATGATGACCCACCTTTTCTCCTCGGCGGCCAGTGGGTCCTGGTGGCCCCTGCCCATGGAGAAAGGGTAAGCCCAGAAGGGTTAGTGTTGGGGAGGAATACGTGAAAGCCCCACTCCTGGTTCCACCATATTTGCAGACTCACCTCAGGACCCTCAAGTCCAGGACGCCCTGCAACACCTGGCAGTCCCTGGGAAAGAGGAACCAAAATGCTGATCCAGGTGAGTGGGGGTGGGGGATTATGGGAAAACACTAGCAGGAGGTTGGGTGTGGGGCTGGAGATGGGTCACAGAAGATCAGAATTTAGGTCAGCAGGTGTCAAACTCAGTAGGACAGAGACCAGGTCAGTGGAAGTCAAGGTCCGTTCAACAGGCTTGGGTCAGCAGGGGCCAGAAGGTTAGAAGCTGGGTCCCAGGGATTGAGGGTCAGAAGTGTTCAGGAGTCATGTAAAGAGAGGCAGAGGAGCACAGGGGCAGAGAGGGTCACAGGCAAGAAGTCAGAACCCAAAGGGGACACAGATCCCAGGTCAGCTGACATTGGGGTCAGTGGACTCACCTGCGGCCCTGCTGGGCCAGGGGGTCCCCGTTCACCCTAATGGAACGAAAGGGGTCAGAGCTGAGTCCAGTCCTGACCCTCCAAATCCCTGAGGGCTCCCTGGGCTGCACTCACCTTTTCTCCAGGCTCACCTATGTTCCCTGGCAGTCCTCGGTCACCCTGAAGAGAGATGGGTCACATGGTCAAACCCCAGACAAAGTGTCTCAAACTCTGACCATGCCCTACTCTGAAACTGCAAGCTTCGACCTGCAAAGAACTCTCATCTCCAAACCCTGACCCTCCAGCCTCCCCAAGCCCAATTCCCCACAACTGGCACTCACTTTGGGGCCAACGTCTCCAGGAGGTCCCCGTAGGCCCTGCAAGGGATTAATTTGGGGGTTCACAGAGTTGGGTTTGGGCGTAAGGATCGGGTAGGGGGTTGATAGTTGAGGGTAGGGGCTAGAGCTATGCCCATCACACTCAGAACTCCTGGACCCTACACTCACCCGCTGACCCGGGGTCCCAGGTAGTCCTGGGAGGCCTGGGGCTCCATCCTGACTGTCACCCTAAAGGAGAAACATATGAGTGGGAAGACCCAGGGGAGGTCCTGCCCTCCAGCACCTAGAGCCCCCCAGCCCAGTACTGGAACACAAAGAGGTCAGGCCTTTTACCTTCTCTCCTTTCTCTCCAGAGGGGCCAGCCGGGCCTTGAGGTCCGGGGCTTCCAGGAAGGCCCTAAGAGGAAGTGAGTGAAAACGTGAGCCCAGAACTGTGAGGCCCAGGACCCAACCACCACCCTGACAAAGCCCCCAGCCCCTCTACCCACACCCCTGAGCATAGCTCCCAGGTTCCCCAGCAGAGACTTAAGGCCCGCTCACCGGCAGCCCTGGCTCCCCTGTAATAGTGCCACCATAACCTGGTCCAGGGGGGCCCTGGAAGAGAATACCAGATCAGGAGATTGACAGGGGAATCAGACCCCAAGCCACCCCCAGCCTACCTTGTCCCACTTACCTGTTCCCCACGATCGCCTTTGTCACCCTGGAGGACAGATCATGACCCAGTGATCCTGGATCACACCTCCCCAAGATACCAGGAGGGATGAGAGGTCACAGGGTCAAATTGAGTTACAATATCCTAAGAGAACTGAGGAGTCATGGCGGGGGAGGGGAGGGAGTGTCAAAGGGTTACATGGGCTCAGAGCAACCAGCAGGGTTTGTATGGGGTTAAAATGGAGTCGTCTGGTCACTGGATCACATGGAGGATATGAGACCATCTAGAGGTCATGCTGTCACCTTCAAGGATGTCCCAGGAAGCCCTGGGGGACCACGGGGTCCTGGGTCCCCCAAGGGGCCACGAGGTCCAGGGGGGCCCTGATGGAAAAGAGAAGGTATAAGATACAACCCCAGGGAGCCTCAGTCTTGCCTCATTCTGATGGTCCCCCTAGCCACACAACACCCGCCACTATACATCCTGGAACTTACCAAAGGTCCAGGGTTTCCTTTCGGTCCAGGAAGCCCTGGGACCTCTCTTCCAATGACTTTTCCAGGCTCTCCCTGCAGGGACAGAGAGCAGTGGGCAGGATTCAGAGCATAAGAGCATTGAGGTTGGGTCCTTATCACGACTTAGGTGCCACACAGAGTCTGGCCTGGGGCAGCCCTGTTCCTCCCTAGAACACCCTGATTTCCCTCCCTTTCCCTTTCACCTACCGGCTCTCCTTTCGGGCCTCGAAGCCCTCGCTCTCCCTGGAGACGAAACAGAGCAGAGAGTGGTGCTTGGGCTCAGGGAGGTCCCAGGGCAGCCCCCATGGGCCAATAATGCCCCACCCCTGAGGCTCCCCACCCTGCAGAAAGAACCCTGGGGAGATACCAGGAGAGCAAGGAGGGGAAAGCACTTTACCGTTTCCCCACGAGGGCCAGGCCAACCTGGGGAGCCCTGTAAATTGATGTCAGAGTTAGAACCACCTCTTCCCCCACAACCCTGTTCAGGCACAGTGTCCCTCGGATGAAGTCATGAGTCCACCATGTGACCCACAAGGGCAAGGCTTGCTCACCTTTGGGCCAGGGTTCCCAGAAGTCCCGGGGCGGCCAGGGCTGCCTGGAGGCCCGTCTGCTCCAGGGAAGCCCTAAGGAGGCAAAAAGGTCAGGGCAAGTAAGGACCCTCCCACAGTGCCCCTGGTTTGGTGGGGAAGCCCAGGCTGTTCTTCATCTGGATCCCTCACCCCACAGGCCCCCAAGTGTTGTCAGGGGTGAAACAGTGGGGCAGAGAAGTGGCCCTTCAGAACTGTATGGAGCCCAATCCCAGGCACAAGGACAGTGATGAGGTAGAGAGCCTGCCCTTCCTCGGAGACTTAGAACTTCCAGTCAGGCTCTCCAGGGGACCACAAAATCTCACTGGCCCCCTACTTCAGAGCCTCTCCTAAAGTCTGATGTGGTTTATAATCTCCATTTAGGCTTCTGGGAATACCCTATAATTCTAACTCTGCTTTTCCCTTGCCTCTTCTAAAAACTCTGAGAAAACTTTGAGAAGGGCTGTAGGGGAACCTCAGTGGTCTCCACACTCACCCTCTCGCCCTTTGCAATGGTGCTTCCAGGGGGGCCCTGGGGGCCTGGAGCCCCGATCCTGCCCTGAGAGAAGAGAGCAGGTGACGAGGCAGTAAGCCAGTCAGGGCACAGAGGACAGGCGTGGGGAGGCACTTACCGGGAGGCCGGGGGGCCCAGGGGGCCCAGCTTGTCCTGTTAGGCCCTAGGAAGAGTGATCAGTGAGCCCTGTGCTGCAAATCTCCCCCAACCCCACTGACTTCCCAACCCATTCTCTAACCTCCCACCAGGACCACTCACCGTCTCTCCAGGTTCTCCCTTCTGGCCCTGAGGAAAGACATGTTGATGAGGCTCAGAGTTGGCTGGCCCAGTGTGGCCCTCACCCACTCTCTCAGCCCTGGACACTTACCTGTGGACAACGAACTGTGCAAGGCCCTGGCTGTGGCTGTGGACATAGGGTCTCATTGAGGCCAAACAGTTCTACCAAGAGGTCCCAGATCCCCTTCTTTTCCCCCACCTAGCCCCTCACAGGCCTCTTCCAAACCTGGGTGCCTGAGGCTGCCCGACACAAGGCTGTTGCCAAACCACTGACTGCCCGGTCCAGGCTTGGACCATCATCCATGGCAAAGAAAGTCTGGACAGGGTCCATGCCTGGTAGCAAGCGACGCAGCTGCTCTGGGTCAGCTCCCGCCATGCCCAATATCATCACGTTGAGCCCTAAGGAAGGGATCCAGCAGCCTGCATGATAACTCTGCTGGGGCTACCTCTACCCCCAGACTCTATTCCCACCACCCCCACTCCTCACCAGCAGCCTGGGCCTCGCGGATGGAGCCAAAGATGTCACCTCTCAAGGGCTCATCCACAAACGGAACCATTACACCTGGGACATGCTGGCGGCGCCCAGGAGCATCTGGCGCTAATAGGTACCTGTGAGTTGTGACCACGGCGATGCCTGGGAGGAAGGACAAGTCAGAACCCAGGGCATTGACCTCCCAGTGGGGAAGTTCCAAGAGCTCATGCCTACTGCAGTCCTCACCCAGGTTGTTCCCACTTGGGTCCATGTAGGGGATGTCACGGATCTTCTGCAGGATGATGCCAAGGTCATGGGAGCTATTCAGCGGGAACAGTGGGGAGGGCCGGTGACTGTAGGATAGGAGGCCAACCTGGGGAGGGGGGAGATACAGAACCTGGTGCGGGGGGGTGACAGAGCAGGGATGGGGGACACAGAGCCTTGGGGGGATGTTAGAGCAGGGATGTGGGGGCACAGAGCCTGGAAGGATGACAGAACAGGGATGGGGGACACAGAGCCTAGAGGAATGATAGAGCAGGGGTGGGGGAACATGGAGGGTAGAGCGGGAGACACGGCGCCTGGGAGCATATGGGCAAACCTCAACTATTAGGGGTCAGTAAAGACAGTAAGCTAGGGAGTCAACCAGCAGGTGAAATCTGGAGTCCAGGGGAGAGCTGAGAGAAAGCTTGAACCACTGGCGGGATGGGAGGGTGGTAGCTGGTGTGGGGTCTGAGCAGGGACAGGCAGGTGTCTAGACTGCCTCTGGGGCCAAACCTGGACTGCCTGTGGCCCAAGGGGCCCAAGTGCAGACACCAGACGCTCGAGGACCCTCCTCATGGCCTCCGAACGGTGAGCATTGTCCCGAGTGGCATGCAGCAGAAACACCACATCTATCAGGCCATGGGGGCACCCTGCAGGAAGGGGGCTGAGTCACTCAAGTGGTCAGCACATCCAGCCACCCGCTGAGGCCCCTCCCACTATGTCCACCATACCTGAGCTCTGTGTGACAGAGGCCTCGGGGCCCCGCACACCTCCCTGGACAGCTATCAGGGAGAAGATGTAAGAGACACCAGGCTCTAACCCTGTCACCCGCTGGGAGTTCGAGATCCCTGGAAGTGTCTGTGGGGTCCCAGATAGCTCTGCAGAGGACAGAGCTCAGTTAAACAGTAAGCCCTCCATGGGGCCCCAAATGCCAGCCCACCTCACTTTGGCCTCCTCCTCACCCTGACCAGGGCCTCTGAGTGGCCGCCAGGACAAAATGTAGCTAGATGCCCCAGACACTGGGGTCCAGGCCAGAGTCACTGAGTCTATTGAGGTGTCCACCACATGCAGGTCAGTGCTCGGGACGCTAGATGACTCTGAGGGAGAATCAAAGATCAGGGATCAGAGGCTATACCCTGGGTGTTATTTGGAGAGATGAGATACCTGGGGTGGATTGTCTTAGTGAAGAAAGTGTCATGGGAGGGCATGCTGGGGTCACCCTGGCACCAGGGTTGGTAGGGGGGCACAGCAGGAGTCACTCAGGGTCATGGGGCCCAGAAAATCAGGGTGGGTCATCAGTGGGGGAGGTCACACCCAGGCTGAGGAGGCCACCCCAAAGTGGGGGAGGTCACTCCAAGGCAGGGGAGGTCACCCCAAGATGGGGGTAGGCCCTGTCTGCTCACCAGTGTTCGCAGTCACCTCTGTGGGGGGACCTTCTCCAGCTGGCCCCAGGACACTCAGCCACAGGTGGTACAAGGTCCCTGGTTCCAAACCATCCACGTGGTAGCTGCTGATTTCGGGGCCCAGTTCCCGGAACTGCTCCTGGCCACCTGGGGCAGGTGTGAGAGTAAGGGCAGGGGGGTGAGGCCAAGGGGAGGACAGATGCTACCAGCCACACTAATGATCCCACCCACCTCATTGACTGATCCTACTCACCCCGTCCACGCTCCTGACCTATTCTGCCCATTCTCCGTGACCCTGCCCACCTCACTGACCCTGCCCCCCTCACTGACTGATCCCACCCACCTTTTTGATCCTGTCTACCGTCACTGATCCCTCAGACCTCCACTGACAGACCCTGCCCACCCTCATTGACCTGATCACTTCATCAACCCCGCTCACCCACTGACTGACCCCTCACATCCCTGACCCCACTGGTTCCTGATCCCCTACCGGGGGCGCCTCTCACCCTCGGGTCGCCAGCGCAGACGGAAGCCGTGCGCCCCGGGCACTGGCTCCCAGCGCAGCCTCAGTGAGTGCTCCCCGCGTTGCGCTATTCGAAGGGTCCTCACGGACGGCGGAGCCTCAGGTGCTTAAGAGAAAACGCGGGAATCAGAGAAGCTCTGTCCTCACTGGCCCCTGCGCCAATCCCAGACAGATTCTGGCACACGTCCCGCCCCCAACCAGCCCCTCTGCCTATCCCAGGCTTCATCCCTCCTCCTCAGACCCCGCCCCCACAGGTTTACTACCAATCCCTGGTCCCTTTTCTAATCCCAAACATAAGCCCCGTTCCCAAACAGTCCTGGCCACCAATCCAAGGCTCGCCCTGGCCCAGACTCCGCCTACGTGTGGTGACGACAATGGAGACTGGCGCGCCCTCCCGATCTCCGACAAGCGCAGTCACGCGCACCGAGTAGCTGACGCCGCCTTCGAGGCCCCGGATCTCTGCCGAGTCCGTGTTTCCTGGGAGTATCTGGTCTCTTGTGGGGCCACCTGGCCAGGCGAGCATAAAACAAGAGTCAGGGGTGGGGGTGGGTGACTGAAGGAGGCAATCCTGGCCTGGAAGGACAAGGGCGGCACCTGGGGGCCATACCCTCTCTCCGGCCCCAGGACAATCTGTAGTTTGTGGCTCCAGCGACGCCCACCCAGGTGACTCGCAGAACGTCGCTGGAAGCGTTGAGAATCTGCAGCTTTGACACTCTGCCCACAAGCTCAGGGGCTGGAGGCAGAGGCAGGGTAAGGGGTCAGGGGCCACTAGGTGGCGGAAAGAGAACAGGGTGGCAGTGTGGCGGGTCAACCCAGGAGCTGTCTGAAGGTCAGCATGAGGTTAGTGTGGACAGGACATTGTAGGCAACCCCTGAGAGGGAGAGGGTCAGCGCCTTGGAGTGGGCAGTGTGGGACAGTCAGGAGGTGATTGTGAGTGGACATTTAGTCAGTGTGGGGTGGGTCAGTGTGGGCAGGGCAGTCACAGGAGTGGGCACCTGGAGCAGTGAGGAATACACAGTAGGGCAGGGTAACCAATGAGGCACGGCTAGCAGCTGGCCAGGATCCACTCACCGGTCCTAACAACCACAGAGGCGGGGGCCCCGTCTACACCAGCTGCATGGGCCCGCACATGCACTGTGTACTCTGTATCCGGTTTCAGCCCATCCAGCTCAGCCACTGTGGCCTCCCCAGAGACCAGCTGGGAATTCTCTGGGCCTGGGGGCAGGGATGGGGGCAGCTCCAGGACCAGCCAGACTCTGCTCCCAGTGTCCCACCTGGACCCCTGAGACACCCAGTTCCCATTCCAGCCAGATCTGCCTCCCATGACCCCCACCCCCACCCAGAGCCCACAGTCCCCACCATGGCCTGAGTGCCAGGAGACTCTGTATCCCGTGGCTCCAGGAACCCTGGTCCAGGTGATGGTGACAGACGAGCTGCCAGACTGAGTCACATCAACTCTCTTCACTGGGCCCAATGGGTCTGGGGAGAGAGGCAGTGGCAGTCTGACAGTGGGGGTCTGATGGAGGAAGCAGAAGCGATCTAATGGGGGAGGCAGTGGGGGTCTAATGGGGAGGCAGGAGTCCGATGGAAGAGGCAGTGGGGGGTCTAATGGGAGAGGAAGCGGGAGGGTGTGAAGGGGAAGGTAGTGGGGGCTATCTGACAAGGGTTTATAGGAGGCTAACAGGAAGCAGGCATCTGATAGTGAAGAGCTCAGATGAGGGAAGGAGTGGGGGTTCTGACAGACGAAGGAGTGGGAATCTGAGGAGGCAGGTGATGATGGGGTCTGACAACAGGGTCTGCCAGAGAAGGTAAGTGGGGATCTCATGGCAGTATTAGGAGGCAGTGAGGGCATCTGACCAAGGAGAAAGTTTAAGTCTAAGAGGAGAGGCAGGGGTCCAGCAGAAAAGGTAGTAGGGGTCTGAGAGATGTAGAACGCTGACGGCAAAGATAGTGGGGATCTTAGGAGAGAGGCAGGGGAATCTGAAGGAGAGAGAGGGGGCTTAAGAGGAGGCGAGGGGGATTAAAGGGGCTCTGAGGGAGGAGGCAGTAGGAATCTGAAGGGGGAGACTCGAGTTCTGGAGAGAAGCAGAGGTCTGAGCAGGAGGCTTGGGGTCTGAAGGGGCACTGGAGGCAGAGAGCCAAGGCGTTTGGTCAGGTCCTGACCAGTTCGAGCTGCGATGACCACAGGGGGGCCTTCCTCTCTTCCACGCAGTGCCGACACAGCCACCTGGTAGGCGGTCCCAGGCTGCAGCCCCGTGATGTCTGTGACAGTAGAGTCTGGAGACAAAGTCTGGCTGGATTCTGGACCTAGAGTCAGAAGGAAGAGTTGGCCTGGGCTCCTGCCTGCCCCCCCGGTCCCTACACCCTGACCATTCCCCTCAGCAACCCTCCCACACACCCTACACTGACCACTGCCTGTCCTCCAGCTGATTCGAAATCCACTGGCTCCAGGAACAGGTCCCCAGGCCACCCTCACTCGCGTCGCATCTGACGCCACAACCCGCAGCCCTGGGATGTCAAGCGCGGTTTCCAGCTCTGGGGTTTAGAGACAGAGGTCAGGGGTCAGGACTAGGACCAGAGGTGTCAGGCAGCTGCCCCCCACAACCCTCCTGCAGTGCTCACCACGGCGGACAGTGAGGGTGGTGGCATCACCCTCTCGGGCGCCCACTCGAGCAGACACCCGCACAGTGTAGCTAAGCCCTGCCCGGATGTCATCCAAGTTGAAGGTTGTCTGACTTCCGGGAAGCACCAGCGTCCTCTCAACCCCTGAGGGAGAAGGCAGGGTGGACGGGCAGAGGTCAGTGATGGACAGGGGTATGGAATGACAGGCCTCAGTGAGAGACAGGGATGTGGGATGATGATGGTCAGTGATGGACAGGGATGCAGGATGAAAAGGGTCAGTGAGGGGTGGGGACATGGGGACGACGGGGGTCAGTGAGAAATGAGACACAGGATGAATGAATGAGAGACGGGGACACGGGATGAAAGGGGCCCGTGATGGGCAGGACCAGGATGACAAAGGTCAGTGGTGCGCAGGAACGGATGATAGGGGTCAGTGATGGACAGAGTGTGGGGATGAGAGGGTTCAGTGATGGATAGGGACACAGGATGGCAGGGGTCAGTGGACAGAGACATGAGATGTTGGATGACACAGGTCAGTGGACAGCAACATGAGTTGACAGGTTGGGGTGCGGATGACAAGGATCCACCATGGACAGGAAGGCCACGTGACAGTTCTGGGCTCAGTGCCATCTTGGGAGGTGGATGGACAAGAAGATGGGAGTAGGTCGTAGGGACCCAGGAGTGGAAGGGGGTGGGGCAAGGGTGCAGTCAGGCTCTGAGGGCTGGACCTTTAATGGAAAGGGGCAGTGCTGGTCATGTCCACCTCACCCTGGGTGCTGCGCACAGCGATACGGTACTCAGTGGCACTGGGGACTGGGCTCCAGGACACTCGCACTCGCTGCCCAGGCAGCTCGACCGCTTGCAGGTCCGTCACAGGGCCCACGGGCAGCTCTGGCCCTATTGGAGGGCACAGCGTGAGAGGCAGCCTGGAGCACCTGTACCTTCCCCAGTCACCTGGCCAGGCCCACAAAGCCCTCACCAGTGGGGACCACAGCTGCAGGCGTGGCCACCTCGTGGCCCTCCAGCAGGGTGTAGAGCGTAAGACGATACTCAGTGGCTGGCTGCAGCCCTTCCAACTGGTAGCGGATTACATCAGAGGGAAGCTCCACCTTCTTCGGTGGCTCTAAGCCTGGAAGATGATGGGATCAGGCCAGCTGGGGCCCAGCCCCACCCCCTGCCTGCCCACCTCCCCTGCACTGACCACTCTCACGCCGCCACTCCAGTCGGTAGCCTCGGGCCTTGGGCACCAGGTTCCAGGACAGAAGAATGGATGTGGGGCCCAGAATGACCGGGCGCAGGGTCTGCTCGATGTAGGTGTCTGCCCAGGGTACATGGGGCATCAGTCCCCTTGCCCTGCCTACCCCCCAACCCCAGCCTAATGAAAGCACCCAGCTTCTCACCGGTACGGGCAGTCAGGGTGGTGGCAGGCCCCACACTACGGCCATGCAGTGTGCTCACTGTCACCTCATAGTCTGTGCCAGGCTCCAGGCCATGCAGCAACACTGACCGCTGCCCAGCGCCCAGCTCCTGCTGCTCTGCAGCCCCACCTGGGTGAGGGGGCAGAGCAGGATTAGTGGGCCTTGCAGACTCAGGACTCTACAATTCTGTCTGAGGCACAGGGACTCCCCCCCAGCCTACACATCTCACTCACCACTAAGGACCCGCCATGTCACACGGTAGCCAGTGGCACCTGACACACTCCGCCAGGCCACCAGAAGGCTGTGGGTTGTGGTGTTCTGGATGGTCAGCTCTGGCCCCTCCAGGGCAGCTGGGGAAAGGGACCACCAGAGATTAGGGGGTCAGGAGTGGGAAGGGTTATTGGGATGGGTGGTTAGGTGAGTGGGGTCAGAGGTTGGCAGCGTTGCTTACTGGTCCGAGCTGTCCCACTCACAGCCTCCCCGATGCTGTTGGCGTAGAGGGCAACCACAGTCACCTGGTACTCGGTCAGTGGCCGGAGGCCCTGCAGCCGTATGCTGGTCTCACCAGCCGGAACACTCACCTGCCCAGGGTCAGAGGTCACCTCACCTTGTCCAGCCAAGTCCCCAGCCCCTCCTTCCCACTCCTGCCATCCTCACCTCTCGCCGCTCATTCGGCAGCGGCTGCCCCAGTCCTGTCAGAGGAGTGTACTGGACTTTGTAGCCAGTCACAGGGCCACTGGCCGCTGTCCATTGTACTCTTAGGGATTGACTGCCTGCCTCAGACAACACCAAGTCCCGTGGGCCAGAGGTCACGTCATCAGCTGGAAGTGGAGGGAATTGTGGGGCACCAAGGCAGGAGAGTCAAAGGTCAGTACTCATGAGACAGGGTTAGGGTCATAGGTCAGGAGCACATGGTGTGGGGTCAGCACCTCTAGGTCAGGATCAGGGGACGGCACTCCCAGCTTGGAGTCAAGGGCCAGGAGCACCTGGGGTGGAATCAGCACTCCCAGGTCAGGGTCAGGGTCAGGGTCCAGATCAGGGCACGCAGTGTGGGCAGGAACTCACGGGGCAGGGTCACAGGCACACCACCCACAGTCGTGCACACTTGGCGGGAAACAAGGGGTAGTAGCGTCCTTAAGATGCTGAAGTCATTGACGAAGAAGAAAAAATCACTGGTTGGCTGTGAGGCAACTCGTTTCAGCTCCTCAGGGTCAGCATTCTTGATCCCTGAAGTGATGCCCAATCAGAGGTCAGCTGCCACGTGCCTTCTGACTGGTTCTTGCCCCAAGTGACCCCTCAACCCAGCTTGGTACTCACCCACAGCAAAGAGCTTCACCCCCTGCCCCTTCAGCCTCTGGGCAGCTGTGTCCACCATGTCCTGGGACTTCCCATCTGTGATCAGGATGCAGACCTGGGGCAGGCGCAGGGGTCATGTCAGGGCTGCCAGGGACACTTGATTTGGGTCACATTGGGAGGCATGGTGAGATTAGGGATTACCTTGGGGATGCCAGGTCGGGCTAGCTGGGGCAGGAAGATGCGGTCAGCCACATGGAGAATCGCAGCTCCAGTGCGTGTGTTGCCCCCCTTGTAGGTGAGCTCACGGATGGCACGGATTACATCGCCCCCTGAGCCAAGTGCATCCAGGCCAAACTCTGTCCTGTGGGGTTAAGGGGTGGCAACAGTTTAGGGGACATGACCTCTTCTGGCCCTGGCCTCCAGGAGGCCTCCAGGAGGCCTCCAGGGCAAGGGTCATGGGTGTCAGGCTCCTTTGAGGGTCCCCTTGGTTCTATGGTTCCTCTCCCCACCTCCTGAAACCCCCGAGTTAACACGCATCCCTTTGGTCCCCATCTGTGGCTGGGCACTGGGCCCGGGCAGGCCTGGAGCTCTTGGAGTTCACAGCCTGAGGGGAGGGGAAGCCGGATGTCTGGTTAATTTAATAATTACAACGGAAGGGCCCAGTCTGTGGGGTGGTGGCCAGTGGCCAGATAAGAAGGCTCTCTGGGTGAATGGAGGGGCTGAAGGGGCCAGAGGGCTAGAACATGGAGTGTCCAGCAGACATGGGGCATCTGGGGGTTTCCACCTCCAGATCAGAAAACACAGCCCTGTCTTTGGCAGGGCATTAGCCTGGGGGATGTCTGAGGGGGCAAGGACTCTACCTAGAGAACCTCTGCCTTTGTCTACAGAGGGGACCTGGCTGGAGGTCTCTGGTTCCCCAAGGC
The DNA here is from genome assembly GCA_030035585.1 of Dugong dugon. Lineage (NCBI taxonomy): Eukaryota > Metazoa > Chordata > Mammalia > Sirenia > Dugongidae > Dugong > Dugong dugon. The sequence continues at coordinate 18,634,203 of CM057481.1, read as the reverse complement.
CTATCTCTGGAGTGGTCTGGCCTATGGGTTTCTGGGCTTCTGGCCCCTGTCTGGGGGAGGGGTTGTGGTGGGGTCTGTGGGTCCCCAGCCCCCACTCACTGTGGGTCGTCGCTGTACTGCACCACTGAAAAGCGCACGCCCTGAGCACCGGCTGCCCCAGAGAAAGGCAGCACCAGCCCTTCTAGGAAGCTGCGGACTTCTCGAAAGTTTTTGCGGCCGATGGATGAGGAGCCGTCGAGTAGGAACACGATGTCAGCCGCGTAAAGACGCGTGCAGGTCACTGGGATGGGACAGGGAGAAGGCGTCACGACCTCTTCTGGGAATCCACTACTCCCCTCCCCGCACTGGGGTCTTTGACGACTGGGGGCGGCCTCATCTGTTTATGTAAACCCGGCCCTGGAGGCTTGGAGGGATCCGAAGCGGACTCGGGCGCGGAGTGTTGGGGCGTGCGAGGCCGGGGTGGGGGAGGGGCGGTCGGTCGGCGCGGGTGTGAATCTGGGACAGAGGTCGACCACTGGGGACGCGTGCAAGTCTAAGAGGGGCCGGAGCAGGGTGGCGGACGGTAGGGCACCCAGAGCGCGTTTGGGGAGCCAGAATTGGGGATTGACGAGCTTAGCGGGTTGGGGGACCCCGTGCGGGTTGCGGAGGGCTTGGGGAGTTCAGGACCACTTGGGAGGAATCCGCGCGGGTCATGGAGGTGGGGTTGGTGGGGGGGAACCAGGATGGAGGCCGGGTGGAGCTGCGGGTGCCGGGGTGCAATGCTCTGGACAGGGCCCTTCCCGCGCCGCGCGCACCTCTCTCCCCGTGCTGGGCCCGCACTCGGGGCGCCCCCGCCAGGACCCCAGCGCAGAGAGCCGCCACCAGGAGTCGCAGCCTCATCCTGGGTGAGGAAAACGGTTAGCCAGGACCCTCGCCCCTGCCCCTCGCCCCCGCCCCTCGCCCCCCGCGGCCTCAAGAGGTCCGAGCCCAGCGACCACTCTGCCCTCCTCCAGCCAGCTGCCCGGCTCGGCCTTGCCTGCGCGCCCGCCTGCACCAGCTGCCGCCTCCGCCGCCGCCGCAGTCCAGCCGCCAAGGCAGAGAAAAGTCCCTGATCCCAGGGGGCGGAGCGGCGGGCGGGGACCCAGGCGGCCCGCCCCCACCCACCGCCCCGCAGGTCGCCAACCCCCGCCACCTCTGCCCGGGCAGATGATCTGACTTTGCTTAAATGTAAAGCCCCCCTCCCGTGGCCTCTGGGAATTCCCCACAGGTTTCCCACCGGAACTGATGCTTGAGGGAGCCTCCCCAACCCCTGGAGGGTTAGAGGACTTGGCCGCTTGGTCAATCGCAGAATGCCTGGTGAAATGACTGCTGGAGACTGGGAGGCAGACCAACTCCTGTAAACACAAGTGGCAGCGGCAGAGGTGGATAGCGGAGGCAACAGCTGGAGATGACTCACTCCACCCTGTAGGGGGCCCAGACAAGCCCTCAGGCCATGAGTGCCGCCGGCCAATCCTGTGATTCAGCCATCCCTCCGTCTGTCTATCAGAACTCCTGCAGCTCACCCCATATACCCTTACTGGTTGTAGCAGCCCCAGCAATTGCGGGGCTCTGGGGGTGCAGCGGTTAAGCGTTTGAATGCTAACCAAAAGGCTGGCAGTTCGAATCCATCAGCGCTCCTTGGAAACCCTATGGGGCAGTTCTACACCGCCCTATACGGTTGCTGTGGGTTGGAATTGACTTGATGGCAACGCGTTTGTTTGTTTGTTTTCGGTTTGAGAGCGTCCTGGGGAAACCCAGGCCCAACTAGGCTGGGCCTCGGTAATGCCTCACCCCCCACCCCCACTTGCAGGGGGGAGCCAGAAGGCAGAGAGAACCTGTGTTATGCTTGTGCCTACGTGTTCATCCCAATGCCCCACACCCCCTACCGTGCCCTGAACCAGTCTCAGGCACATGCCGTCCAGCTGTGCCTGCAGGGAAGGGGGCAGCTTAGATGTGGAGCGAGGGACCACTTCCGGAGACAACTCATCCCTCAGGAATCTACGCTCTCCTGCCCACACCCACTGGTGGGCTGTCTGAGCCCCAGGCTGGGTTACCCCCCAGAGCTACACGTTCTCATTCTGGCTTGTCAGACTCCCCTCCTTCAGTCAACTCTTCTTGAAGACCTCCTTCCACCCATCACCCCCAGCAGGCCAAAGGATCACCCTGGGCCCCTCCCTCATTTCCTCACTTCACATACGCTAACAGTCATGAGACCTATAGTTTCAGAACCACCCCCTGCCCCACTGCCTCTCCCCTTACCCAGTCTGACTTCCCATCTCCCCTTCCCTGACTGGCTTCTGTGACTGCAGTCTCCCTGATGCCTCCCTCTCTAGTCTAGTTCAGGGGCACTATCCTGAGGATGTGTCCCTTCATGGGGGGGGGGGGGGAATGACACCAAGGCAGAGAGGTATTCCGAAAAAGAGGAAGTCCCCAACCAGCCCTGCCCATTTCTTTTCCCACTGGTCCTGAGGAATTCCGGGCAGGCCAGAAAGCACACCTACTCACCATTACCAGCTGCCCCTTCCCACATGGGGATCCACAGGCTGAGTGGGGAGAAATAGGGACAGTGTTCCTGTTGAACTCAGGCCTGAGGACTCTCCAGTATGGCCATAGCTGGGGGCAGTGAGGACCATCCATGCTGCCCAGGAAGGCCAGAGTTGCAAGGACAGCCCCTCTTATTGTGACTCCCACAGGAGACGGTGTCAGGGAACCAGACATACTCTTGTTACAGAGGCAGCCCCTGCCCCTGGTACAGTAAGGGTGGATGGGAGCAGGGCAGAGCTGTTGTGTGGACAGCACGTTGGGTCCAGCCTTTGGGGGAGAGACTTGAGGCCCAGCTGAGAGGGTGTTCAGACAGAACTCTGAGGTACCCACAAAAGAAAAGAAGGGGTTTTGTGAGGGTGTCACTGGGAGAGGAGGCTGTTGGGAGGTTGAATAGGGTTAGGGTTAAGTACCAGCCTGGAGCCCCTGTGAGGCATATGAGCAGGGCATGGCCCTCCAAGGCCACTGGCTCCAGCCTCTCAGCAGGCACACAACCTAGGGCACAGCCCCAGAGGTCAGCATCTCCCTTAGCTCCCTCCTAGTTCCCAGAACTCAGTCCTCCCTGCATGCTCCACACTCCCCTAGACATTCTCTTCCCTTGCTTCAGGGCAAGATGGCATATTTGTATCTAGCTGGGCTTTACAGGACTCCATCTCCACACATTTTGCTGCCTCTCAGACACCCCTGAACTCACCAGAACCGTGGCCAAAGCTGGGCAGGTCATCCTCCTACAACCTACCCCTCCTCCAGAGTTCCCTAGCTCTGCTGGGGGTGCTCTCCTGCTTGTGTCCCCCTCTGGCTCTCCTCCTACGCCGGTCACCTCTGCTCTGCCAGTGCGGCTCACCAGCACCGGCACAGACACCCATGCTAATCTTGGCTCTGGCCACATCCCTCATGTTCATAGTAACCTGATGCCCCACCCGCAGCGTGCCTCCAGTGTAAAACCAAACTACCTGGCTTGGCTTTCGAGGTCCGTTGAGGCTAGATCACGCCCAGCAGGCAGAGCTCTCTCACGTGCCCAGCACGTCTGTAGCCTTTGAGGGTCAAACCTGGGCACTCAAACTTGGGGCAGCAGACTTGGCACCTACTGTTCCCTCTGCCTGGGGTGCAGCATCTACTTGTCTTCCCATGTACCTACAAGTACCCAGGGGTAGGCTGTCAGGGTTCTGCGCTGTCCAGCAGCTTCTCTCCAGCTGGTCAGACAGTAGAAAGATGAGCTAGCAAGTCTGCCAGCCGGTTTCTGGGCTCTAGAGGCACTTGGCAAATGTTTCCTGATTGACATCTGTGGCAACAAATGGGAGTCCTTGGGTGGTACAAATGATTAACACACTCGGCTGCTAACTGAAAGGTTGGAGGCTCAAGTCCACCCAGAAAGGCCTGGCAATATACTTAAAAAAATCAACCATTGAAAACCCTGTGGACCACAGTCCTACTCTGACACACATCAACTCCACAGCAACAGGTGGTGGTGGTAGCCACAGCAAATGGGGGTGAAAAAAGGCACTGGAGCAGGCCAGGAGTGAGCAGGGCTGTTTTGGCTGCTTCCAGGCTGGGATGCTTGGGGGACTTCTAAATGGATCCTTTTCTTGGCCCCTTGCCAGCCAGCAACTTCCTCAGGAGAATCCCCCCCCCCCCGCCCCCCGACTCCCATCTCTCCCGCTGGGCTCCCAAAGAACCTCACTGTGGAAGCACCTGGGGGCATAGGAAAAGAGACTACCTGCCTACCTGCCTTGGGGACTAGGGACCAAAGGGGTGGCAGGGGGACTACACAGCTGAGTATGCTACCAGGTCCAGGCCACCACAGGGAGAATGGGGAGGGGATCATCGGGCCAGCAGCTCAGGACTTGCCCGGGACAGACCTAGCTGAGGGAGGGGGCTCGGGCCCCACTGAGCTCAGAGTTATTCTTGGAGCCTGAGTCAGTGGCAAATCGAGGCAATAGATTCTTGCCCTGCCTGTCCAGACAGCAGTTAGAAAGCAAATGGGAACACTGCCCCAGGCTATCTTCCTCCCAGAATCCAGAGTAAACACAATGAAGAGGCTTCCTCAAAGATAGCCCCTGGCCCATCCCAGGGAACGGGCGACCTCCAGAGGACAACTCTAAGGCTCCACAGCGAGGAGCTTTCTACATGAGCCCCCTGAGTTTCCAGGCTGGGACCCCTCCCAGAGCAAAGGCCAGGTCTGCAGTTCCCCTAGACTCCCACGGTCCCTCTTGGGACAGGCCGCCTGAGGAAAGTCCCCCATGTGGCTGAGTGGGAACATCTGGGCTCAGCTCCCAGCAGGCATCAAAGGCTTCCGGCCTCCATGCTGTAGCCCCGACGCTTGCCACTGGCTGAGGACACATCAGCCTGTGGAAAGGCAAAATGATTCAGGGGATGAAGAACGGGGATGAAGTCCCTGCTCCCAAATGGACTCAATGCCAATGCCAAGAAAGGGACAACGCAGCTCTCAACACTGGACTTTATTGGTGCTAACGTGCAGCATACCCCCTTCTTGTGAGGATATGAGGAGCCAGGCTGGTATGTGTGGTGGGGGGGACCATGAGCCTTGGCCCCGCCCTCTTGCCTGCACAAGCTTCCTGCCTAGAAGCGCAGCCAGAACATGCCACTACGGATCCGGTTGTAGTCTGGGAGCTGCTCGATGGGGCCTGTGGGGAGAGGGTGGGGCATCAGGGTGGGGTATCTGGCTTGCAGAGGGACACCTGACCCTGTGCCACACCCAGCTCAGAGCTGCCCAGAGCAGCAGAGGACAGGCTTTGAATGGAAAGAGGGAAAGAACATTCCTCCAGGGGTGCTGAGCCGGTCCCTTCACGTTCTGGTCCTCAGAGCCCCACCCCACACACAGAGGTGCCCGTTACCAAGCGAGTGTGGAGTACTGATGGAAGCACCTTGGCAAGGAGTCAGGGAGCTGCCGGGACAGGTTTACTGAGCAAGAACTCCCTGGCAGCCAGGCTACTGGGGAGAGCCTCTTGGAGGCTTCAACTTGCTGTTCCCAGTGCAGGCTGGGGAGGGTGAGCAGAGGCGGAAGGAGAGGCCAAGAGAATAGCCCAAGGAGGACAAAGAGCAGACCCTTTAGGCCACTCACCAAATCCAGCCACTGCTGGACACTGGTCATAGAAGTACTTGGAGCAGACGTAACGTACTACCCTGGCATCCACTTCCTGCATGACAAAACAGAGGGCACGCTGACCCACAGGCACCTGGGGACCACCTCAGCCAGCCAACACCCAGCTGACCAAGATCCACCTACCACCCAGACCAGGGAGCTGCCCAACCCAAGAGGGGAAAGGCAGCAGGGCTCTCCCTACTATAGGCTTCCAGGGCCCCACCCATTCCCAGTCTTCAGCACCTCCGCCCTGCCCTCCAACTACGCCCCTCCTGGGGGTGATGGCTGCCTAGGACACCAGGGATGCCTCCAGGAGCAGTCTCTACCTTGTCAGGCCCTAACTTCCCACCCCCCAGGGGCCTGCCAGGCCAAGCCTCCAAAACCTCTCCCAGGGGGCCTGTGTTACCGAAATTCGGCTCTCCCACTCAGACAGGGGAATGCGGCGGCCGTAGGTCAGAAGGCTGCGTCCGATGTCCTCACACACAGGGGTGGTGCCTGCGGGGGCAGGAGGCGGCTCAGGGCCTACCCAGTCCAGTGCGGGTGCACACAGAACCCCCAGCCCCAGGCTGAGCCCTGGATCCTGCTCTGACCCCAAATCACCACAACCCTCTCTTCGACACCCGTTATTGAAACAATGGGCTGCTGACCTGGCCCACCCCCACGTGCATCTGAGGTCAAGCTTTGCGGGGTGGGGCACGGGGAGGGTCAGTGTTTTCCTTTCCAACCTTGGTTAGGATGTGGCCATACCGGGGCTGTCAGCGCCAGCCTACCCCTCCCACCTGCCCCGTAAGACTACAGAGCTCACCATCCAGATGAGATACCAGCGCATTTCTGAGGATGTTCTTGCCCCGTGCCACCTCACTCTCTGTGGCACTGGTACATAGGCGCATCCTAAAGGCGGGGGCGGAGGGTGCATTCTGAGAGACTGTGCGTGTCTCTTAGCCTCCCACAACCCTGCTCACAGGCCCCCATCCCACAGTCCTGGGCTGGCACTCACCATTGGCCTTGCAGGAAGAACATCATATCATCAATGGTCATGCGGTCGCAGACAAAGTGCGCACCCAGCAGCCCCGTTTCTGCGTAGCAGATGTTGAAGGTCTGGAAGCTCTGGCACAGCTTGTTGGCCACAGCAACTGAAGCCAGTGGGCTGGACAGGTGCTGCCAGGGGGCAAAGGTGATCAGCAGCCACCTCCTGTCTGCGGCCCACACCCTCGGCCCCACTGCACAGGAGCCCAGCACGCTCTCCTCTCTGAAGGCAAGGGCCCAGGCTCACCCCAACACTCACCTTGCCGCCACCATAGGTGCAATCGTAGTGGCCGATGATGGCATTGGCCACCTGGAGGGCCACGTTGTCCGGGTTGGCCCAGCCAGGCCCCTCCACTGCAATGGCCACATGGGCCAGGGGCAGGGCATCGTCGCGGTGGCGGATCTGAAACACTGTATGGTGAGGCTGGGGGATGGTCACACTGCCCAGGTGACCACACTAGTCTGGGTGGAGCATGTGCATGCATGTGTGAACGTGCGTGTTTTCAAGGCAGTGGCCACAAGGCCCCTTCCCAACTCCTGAGGCACCTCTGGAGGTCACGTGGATAACCATGCACACTAGGGTCCTCCCAGAGGCCCCCGGCTGAGAGCACTACCCCACCCATCAGATACCACACCTCACTGCCAGTGAAGCGGCACGGCTCAATAGCGGGCACGGTGTCCTCCGCGTACGTCCCAGAAACACTGCTGAAGTGCTTCTGGGCAAGGTCAAGCAGCTGACGGTGCTCCACCCCTGCCAAGACAGAGAGTGGTGTTACTGGTCGGCCAGGGTCCATGGAACAGGCAGAGGACCCTCGTGTCCTGTCTCAGTGAGAGACACCAAAAGGAAGACAGGACATCAGGACAGAGCGAGGGAAGAGGATTCTCCACCAACACACCCTGCCCTGTGGGCAAGGCAGGCACCTCTGGGCTGAACAGCTCTCCTTGCCTTAGCCACAGAGGGAAGCAGTGTGGTGAGCTTCAGCAACAGGTTCCCAGCTGACACAGTGCTGATTCTCACCCTAGAAGAGGCATCTCATCTCCATCAAGGGTGAGATGGTGCTCCCTTGGCACAAGGCCACCTGCCCTGCCCTGTCCCTCCAGCCCTTCCCAAGTAGGTCCTGGCTGCTGCCCGTGGGGGTGGGGGGTAGTGAGTGCAAGGGCACAAAGAGGTGCCACCGCAGGGCTGTGATTAGCTCTGGGGTCCCCTGAGAGCTGGGGACTTAACAAATCACATTACAAACCCACATCCTCAGGACCCCTTGCAGGACCTCACCTCCTCACCTCCACAAGAGGTGGCCTCTGCTGCCCCAGCACCCTGACTGGGGAACACTGGGGCAGCAGGGAGCTGGCCCCAGAGCAACAGCCTGCCAGCTGCCTCGGCCTTCTAGTTTCACCTGCCAAGCTCAGGCCCTGCTCTGACTCAATAAAGCTGACACGTCAGTAGCTCAAACTGCTCTCAGTTGCCAGGTTCCCCAGCTCCAAGACCCCCAGTCATGCTCTTCCTATCAGTCTTTTTCACTCACCCAACCGCCAAGGCCATAAACAAGGAAGCATCCTTGACCCTGCTCCCTCCGTCCCCCACCACGTCCAGACCCCTGTCAAGTTTCCATCTATAAAACCATCTTGAGTGTATCCACTTCTCTCCCTTGCTCCTGCTGTCCCCCACCGGGTACCTGTCCCAGACCTTCCTTGGTCTGCCTGCCTCCACTCTGGTCCCCACATGGCAGCAGAGCAAGCCTTAAAGTACACATCAGACCATAGCACTGCCCCTCCCCTCTGCGTAGGTCCCTCATGCCCCAGCTAACTAACACACCATCCTTTAGGCCTCTGTTCAAACATGCTTCAACCCAACCTCTGATTCTAAGTGAGTCCCCTTTCAGGGCACTTCCCAGCTTGTTATCAAGTGTGCATCATCACAGATCCAATGTCTGGCTCACCCACTGGCAAGGCCATGAGGAACAAGCCTAGGGGCTTGTCTCCCTTAGCCCACATACAGGGTATAGTCTCTCCTGGGACCAGGCGGGGCAGGAAAAGGCCTGAGGCCCAGTGAGGGGCCAGCAGCCCAAGTGAGGCCAGTGCTAAACAGGCTGGTCCCAGTGGGGGTGACAGAAGAGAACCCTACCATGCCTCGGAGAACGTGGGAGAGGTGTTCCCCTCATGGGCAGGGTGGAAACGAGGTCCCCGGGAGTGGAAGGGGGTTAAAACCAGGAGCCCTGGGCCCTGGTAACCAAGACCTGTGCCCACCCGCCCATTACCACAGGGCTTTACCTCCAGCTGCTGCCAGCACCATTCGAGGGGCCTTGTAATGCCTGCTGAGGTACTCCATCAGGTCTGCACGCGACAGCTTCCTGTAAGACATATGCCAGTGGGTCGACATTTCTCTCAAACCAGAGCAAGCTGGGTCGCACAAAATGGGTTGAGGAGCAGATGAGAAGAGGCATGGCTTCTCTGGAGAGCAGGCCATACCCTGGCACACTCTTCAATCCCCTCCCCACATCTCTGCTACCCACTTCTCCAGGGCCCAGAGGGCAACCATCACCTAGCCCTGCCTCACACCCGACCTCAGGACAGGCTCACAGTCCTCTCAGGAGGACTCACAGTCCACCCACTGCCAGGGGACAAGAAGCCATACGAGTAGGATACCCAGACCCCCACTTTCTTAGGTTGTCAGAACACGTACGGAAACATATCCTACAATAAAGCTGAAACTTGAGGGAAGACCACACACCCATTGAAAGACTCACAAAGACCACACAACAACATAGAAAAAATCTCTAATAATGCGAATTAGGCAAATAAACAGACAGTACAAGCCAGCCAACTATACACAAACTCACATAGACATACATGGCCTGGAAGGGATCTGGCCCAGGCCTACATGAAGGGACACATTCACCACAGGCCCAGCTGACCCTCACCTGACGTTCTCACTGGGACCCTCCACAGCTTGGGCCAGGGGCGTGCCCTGGAACGCAGTGGCATGCAAGTAGTCAAAGACCACATCCCGCTGGGACGCATCGTTCTCCTGCAGCTCCCGCAGGATCACGTCACGCTCCTTCTCGATCTGCGAGTCTTCCAGGCTACAGTTCTGCACGATGTCAGCCAGGAGCTCCACAGCTAGACACAAGAGAGACATGTCTGGGGTGCCAGGTGGGCCAGGGGAAGGCCCTGGAGACCAGTGACAGCACCTCCTGCACTGCCAGGCCATACCCTACAGGTAACTTGACTCTGCTGCCAGGCCAGGGGCTCTGGGGAGCCTGTCCTCCGCTCTGCTGGAGTCCTTCCCCTCCCTGCCCCCACCCCAGTCTCCAGGCTGTTACCTTTCGGCAGGTCCTTGGACAGCGCCTTGATGTAGTAAGCTGTGTGCTCCCGAGTGCTGTAGGCATTAAGGTGGGCCCCCATGCTCTCCACCTCCTTCTCCAGAGCACTGCCAGGGCGATTCTTTGTTCCCTGCAACCAGACATCAACGGGACCAGTCAAGAGCTATGTAGGAGCCCACCCTGTCCTCACAGGATAAGGTCCCAAAAGGACCACTGATCCACAGGTACCTCCCTCAGCCACAAGAGCTCTGGGGGTGTGAGGCCCAGAGTCTGTGCTCACCAAGTGCTAAGGTGGCCGACTGAGGCCACAGCGTCATGGGCCAACAGGACGGACACAGCTAGGGGCCAGGACAAAAGGCCATGGCGAGAGGAAGTGCTGCCAGAAGTCCAGTGTTCCCCTAACAGTCTGGCTATGCCAGGTGCCCCTCCCCTTACTGACAACCATGGTCAGGTAAGCTGATTCTACCCACCACCCCCGTCATTCACATGGCTCTGTGTGTATGTGCTAGTGGCCACCTCTGTGGGACTCAATCACAGCCCCCAGGGTGTGCGGCAGGGTGGCTTTGTCTCATGACACATCATAAGATTGATACTCACACCTGTGATCCTGCAGCTGGTTGGGTAGAATGCTCTTGCCCTATACCCTCGCAACCCTAACCCATACCTCCTTCCTCCATCCTTTTTATTCGTTTAAAATCCTCAGTCTCTACTCTGTGCCAGCATGGGCTGGCTGAGATACTAGAGTGGTGACAGTCATCACCTTCAAAAAAGCTCAGTGCTCACTTCTATCACCAAGAGACGGCCAGGGAGCAAGACATTTCACAAGCACACGTCACACACAGGCCTAGCCTCTCTTGTGAAATGTGAGGCTTCTGTGGCTCCCTGGGTCTCTTTTGGCTATGGGGCCTGGTTCTGGGGCTCACCAGAAAGGTACTCATGAGAGGCTAAGCCTGTGTGACTCCTTCCAGAAAGGCTAGTAAGAGTTCTCTCTCCCCAACTGAGATTCATAATTGAGGGGCTGACTTTTCTGGCCTGCACCCTCAGGAGGAACAACAGGCAATCCCAAGCCCAAGGAAGACACAGAGCTTCTAGAGTCTCACCTTGAAAGCCAGATGCTCCACAAAGTAGCCTGCCCCATTGTTCTTCTCAGTCTCATACCGGCTGCCAGCATCAATCCACACTCCCACCTAGACAAGAAGCCACCAACAAAGGTAACAAACCAACCAACCCAGCTTCCACTTACGCCTCAGCCTGACTACCTCAACACAAGCCCCAGTTAGGGGCTCATGGGTTCCAGATCATGGGTCCCAGAGTTGGGGTAGGGAGCGCTGCTCAGGCAGGACCTCTGAGCTCAGAGGGGCAGCAGCGTCCTGGACATTGGGCACCAGCTGAGTGACTGGTCACATGGCATCACCTCTCCTTCCTGCCCTGACTATTTACTGAGGACATCCAGGGAAGTTTCTAACTTTGCATGCTCTCCTGGTCCCACCACCATACAAAATTCTTAGATTCAGCCTCCTTTCAGTTGATTCTTTGGGCTTTTGTTGGTCTGCAACACATCATTTGTACAAAAAAAAAATTTTATTTTTCTCCTTTCCAAAACTTAGACCCTGCCTTTATTTTGGTTTTTATCCTTTATCCTTAAGAAAACACTAAAAAATCAAACCCGTTGCCATCAAGTTGATTGACTCATAAGAAAAGAGACTACTAATTTAGATGCTGTACATTTTGTCACATCCCATTCACATTTTTTTTTTTTTAAGTTTTTAATCAGATCTGAACACCGAATATTGCCAAATGTCTACTCGGCACACAATGAGATTCTTGTGACCCACATGATCACAGTGATCTAGCCTTTTAATTTACTCTTTGTTCACAGTTAATTTCCCCCACACGTCTGTCAGTTTGTTGCACTGTGGGGGCTTCCATGTTGCTCTGATGGTGGAAGCTATGCCACTGGCATTCAAATACCAGCAGGGTCACCCATGGTGGACAAGTTTCAGCTGAGCTTCCAGACTAAGACAGACTAGGAAGAAGGACCTGGCGGTCTACTTCTGAAAAAAATTAGCCAGTGAAAACCTTACGAATAGCAGCGGAACACTGTCTGATACAGTGCCAGAAGATGAGCCCCCTCACACTGGAAGGCACTCAAAAGTGGGGCTGGGGAAGAGTTGCCTCCTCAAAGTAGAGTTGACTTTAATGATGTGGATGGAGTCAAACTTTCAAGACCTTCATTTGCTAATCTGGCACGACTCAAAATGAGAAGAAACAGCTGCAAATATCCATTAATAGGAACGTGGAATGTATGAAGTATGAATCTAGGAAAACTGGAAATCATCTAAAATGAAATGGAACACATAAACATTGACATCCTAGGCGTTAGTGAGCTGAAATGGACTGGCATTGGCCTTCTGAATCAGACAATCATATGGTCTACTATGTTGCGAATGACAACTTGAAGAGGAATGGTGTTGCATTCATTATCAAAAAGAACATTTCAAGATCTATCCTGAAGTACAACGCTGTCAGTGATAGGATAATATTCACATGCCTACAAGGAAGACCAGTTAATATGACTATTATTCAAATATACGCACGAACCACTAAGGCCAAAAATGAAGAAATTGATGATTTTTACCAACTTCTGCAGTCTGAAATTGTCCAAACATGCAATCAGGATGCACTGGTAATTACTGGTGATTGGAATGTGAAAGCTGGAAACAAAGGAGGAGGATCAGTAGTTGGAAAATATGGCCTTGGTGATAGAAACAATGCTAGAAATCACATGATAGAATTTTGCGAGACCTATGACTTCTTCATTGCAAATACCTTTTTTTGACAACATAAACGGTGACTATACTCGTGGACCTCACCAGATGGAATACCCAGGAATCAAACTGACTACATCTGTGGAAAGAGACGATGGAAAAACTCAATATCATCAGCTAGAACAAGGCCAGGGGCTGACTGTGGAACAGACCATCAATTGCTCATATGCAATTTCAAGTTGAAGCTGAAAGAAAATTAGAAGTCCACAAGAGCCAAAGTATGACCTTGAGTATATCCCCCGAATTTGGAGACCATCTCAAGAATAGATTTGACACATGGAACACTAACGATAAAAGACCAGATGAGTTGTGAAATGACATCAAGGACATCACACGTGAGACAAGCAAGAGGTCATTAAAAAGACAGGAAAGAAAGAAAAGACCAAAATGGGTGTCAGAAGAGACTCTGAAACTTGCTCTTGAACATCGGGTAGCTAAAGCAAAAGAAATGATGAAGTAAAAGGGCTGAAGAGAAGGTTTCAAAGGGCGGCTCGAGCAGACAAAGTAAAGTATTATAATGAGATGTGCAAAGCCCTGGAGTTAGAAAACCAAAAAGGAAAAACACACCCAGCATTTCTCAAGCTGAAAGAACTGAAGAAAAAAATTCAAGCCTTGAGTTGTAATATTGAAGGACTCTACGGGGAAAATATTAGACACAGGAAGCATCCAAAGAAGATAAGGAATACACAGACTCACTATACCAAAAAGAACTGGTCGACGTTCAACCATCTGAGAAAGTAGCATATGATCAGGAACCGATGGTACGGAAGGAAGACGTCCAAGCTGCAGTGAAGGCACTGGGGAAAAACAAGGCTCCAGGAATTGACGGAACACCAATGGAGATGTTTCAACAAATGGATGCAGAGCTGGAAGTGCTCACTTGTCTATGCCAAGAAGTTTGGAAGACAGCTACCTGGCCAACTGACGGGAAGAGATCCATATTTGTTCCTATTCCAAAGAAAGGTGATCCAACCAAATGTGGAAATTATCAAACAATAACATGAATATCACATGCAAGTAAAATTTTGCTGAAGATCATTCACAAGCAGCTGCGGCAGTATAACGAGAGGGAACTGCCAGAAATTCAAGCCGATTCAGAAGAGGATGTGGAATGAGGGATATCACTGCTGATGTCAGATGGATCTTGGCTGAAAGCAGAGAATACCACAAAGATGTGTACCTGTGTTTCATTGACTATGCAAAGGCATTCAACTGTGTGGATCGTAACAAATTATGGATAACACTGCAAAGAATGGGAATTCCAGAACACTTAATTGTACTCATGAGGAACCTGTACATAGATCAAGAGGCAGTCATTCGAACAGAACAAGGGATACTGCATGGTTTAAAGTCAGGAAAGGTTGCATCAGGGTTGTATCCTTTCACCATACTTATTCAGTCTGTATGCTGAGCAAATAATCTGAGAAGCTGGACTATATGAAGAAGAACAGAGCATCAGGACTGGAGGAAGATTCATTAACACCCTGAGTTATGCAGATGACACAACCTTGCTTGCTGAAAATGAAGAGGACTTGAAGCACTTACCAACGAAGATCAAAGACTATAGCCTTCAGTACAGATTACACCTCAACATAAAGATAACAAAAATGTTCACAACTGGACATTATGATAAATAAAAAGCAACATTACAATAAACGGAGAAAAGATCGATGTTGTCAATGATTTCATTTTACTCGGTTCCACAATCAACACCCATGGAAGGAGCAGTCAAGAAATCAAAACACACATTGCAATGGGCAAATCTGCTGCAAAAGACCTCTTAAAAGTGTTAAAAAGCAAAGATGCCACCTTGAAAACTAAGGTGTGCCCGACCCAAGCCATGGTGTTTTCAACTGCCTCATATGCATGTGAAAGCTGAACAATGAATAAGGGAGGCCTAAGAAGAACTGATGCCTTTGAATTATGGTGTTGGTGAACAATATTGAATACACCATGGACTGCCAGAAGAACGAACAAATCTGTCTTGGAGGAAATACAGCCAGAATGCTCCTCAAAAGGATGGCAAGACTATGTCTCACATACTTTGGACATGTTATCAAGAGGGACCAGTCCCTGGAGAAGGACATCATGGTTGGTAAAGGGTCACCGAAAAAGAGGAAGACCCTCAACAAGATGGACTGACAGAGTGGCTGCAACAATGGGCTCAGGCATAACAAGGATTGTGAGGATGGTGAAGGACCAGGCAGTGTTTTGTTCTGCTATACACAGGGTCGCTGTGAGTCGGACTGACTCAGTGGCACCTAACAACACAGCTGATTTAAGTTTTTCACATCTGCTTTCCTAAGAGATATTGCTACACAAATCTTATGTCATAAATTCTTAGATGAACATTTACTTCACACCTAACATCTTGGAAAGAAAAATGCATTTTACAACCTATGGTATCCTTTGACTATCATTAGCAGCCTTGTTTCTTCGGCACTGGAGCACAATGGTATAATATAGAGCATCTTAGATTCCATGAGATGTAGCATTCTCTACTGAGTTTTCTTACCAGGCTTTGGATTGGTTTATGACGGTGCCATATAACAAGGAAGTTGTCTACCATCTTGTTCTATAGTTCAGTAACTTACACTGCAGCACATTATTTGTTCCTAGAAAACTGAAAGACTTTGCCAATAAAGCCACCTGACCCTGAAGCTTCTTGAGGCCAGGATTAATTCTTGGGAAACTTCTCATCTATTCAAGTATCTATTCAAGATTTCTATCCTTGAATCAATTTTAAGAATTTGTACTTTTTGGAAAATCATCCATTTCACTGGAATCTCCAAATGCATTTCTTCAGCAAGCTCCTGATCTAGCCTGGAGCTTATGACCTTGGGCTGTGAAGTTGAGAAACCTGGACCCCTGAAAATCATTTAACTTTTCTCATCCCCATTTTCCCGATTGTAAAATAGAAACACGACCATCTTAAGAAAAAGCTGGAAAAGAACTTGGTCTCCTGGTTGGCAGACATCATATGTTAAATGAACGGTGGTTCTTAGAATTGCCCCCAAGAAGTTAAGGGATGGCTGAGTTCGGGATTCGGGTGTTAAGAGGCGATCCAGCGGTGAGAAAGCCAGAGTCTGAATCAAAACCACAGACGGGAGAACTCCAGTCAAAGAGGAGCCCAAGGACCCGTCCCAGATAGTGCCCCCCACTCACCGTGCAGGTGGGCTGGGTAGACTGCTCCGAAGCCACGCGCAGCCCGTTGTCCAGCAGGCTGACCTGCGTCTCAGGCACGTTCTGGAGGGCCTGGGCGAAGGTGGCCGTGCCCCGTAGGGCAGGCGCCCTCAGCAGGGCCGGCTGTGGAAAGAGGGCGGTCGCGAGTGAGGGCCAAGTCTAGGGGAAGCTCCCCAGAGGAACTCCCAGACAGGGATCTCCCGCAACAGGGCCCTCGTCCCGTCACCAGGCCTGCAGCGAAACCCCCGTCCACGCCCTCGGCGGTGACCTTCTCTTGGCCCTGACCCCGCGACCTCTCCACCTCGATCTGCCGCCGCTAACTGCCAGATCCCCGTCCGTGTTTTGAAACCCCGCGCCCCGCATCCCCGCGTCCTGCATCCTCGCGCTCTGGCCACAGCCTCACCGAGCCACGGGCGTGCAGCAGGACCCGCGCACCGGCACCAGCCGCCCGGCAGACCGCGGACGCCGCCATCTTCTTGCTTACGTCAGGGCCGAGCTGAGCCGCGCATGCGCGGAGCAGGAACAGAGGCTTCTGAAGCGCAGGCACAGTTCCGCTGATACGGCGCTCGACTGGCCTCTGGCGGAAGCTGTGGGTATCCAACCGCGACGGTTCTGCTGGTCCGTCAGCGCGTCCGGGGGTCCCTGTATGAGTTAGTCCACCCCCCTGTACATCGACCGCCGCGGGCCCGCTCGCGGTCCAACTCCTTTCGTCTGTGGGAGGCAGAGTGCGAGATGTTTCTCACGAACCGCGGCCTCCCGGATTGTTTGCGTGGCCGGAGCGGGCGAGATAGGCCGGCGTCGCAGCCACAGAGTGCCTGCGGGTCCGAGTCCAGGGTCTAAAGTACCGGCGGGAGTCCTGGAGCTGTTAGGCAGCCGCTGAAAATCACGGTTTTCTCTTTAAAAGAAAGAAGTAGATTCAGACGGTCGACGTGGAAGTTTATTAGTATATTGCTAATTTTTGCAAAAAAATGTGTTATTTTTGAAGTGAATTCTATTTCTTTTTACAGGTACTGTATATGTAATTTTAATCTATTTTGGGGATCTCCCAAAAAAGATGGACAAAAGATGCATGTGTTGATTAATAGTTTGTGAACTTAAATTATGTTATGATTTTGACATGAAAAATAAAGTGGGGTAGAGAAAACCATTTAACCGGCCTATCTTTCCTTTTTTTTTAACTTTATTTTTCACAATAGTTTTAGATTAACAGAAAATTGAGTAGATAGCTCAGAGAGTCCACACACACACACACAGCTTTCCCTATGATTAACCATCTTAGATTAGCATAGGTCCCTGGGGGGCACAAACTTAAACGTTGGCGATTCAAATCCACCTAGTGGTGCCAGGGAAGAAAGCCCTGGCGATCTGCTTCTGTAAAGATTAAGCAAAAAAAAAAAGCCAAACCCATTGCTATTAAGTGGATTCCAACTCATGGTGATCCTATAGGACAGAGTAGAACTGCCCCATAGGGTTTACAAGGCTATGTATGATCTTTGCGGAAACAAGCCAGCTGCCACATCTTTCTCCCTGTAAAGATTACAGCCAAGAAAACTTTATGGAGCATTTCTACTCTGTGACACATGGGGTTGCCATGAACCGGAATTGACTCAGGGGCAGTGGGTTATATCAGTATGGCACATTTGTTACAATTAATGAACCTGTACTGATACATTATTATTAAATAAAGTCCATAGTTTATTCAGATTTCCTTAATTTTTACTTAATGTGTTTTTTCTGTTCCAGGATCCTATCCAGAATAACATACTACATTTCATTGTCAAGTCTCCTTAGATGAATCTTGGCTGTGACACGTGTTTTTAACACAATTATTCGTCGCTTGAGGAGTCCTTGTGACGCAGTGGTTAAAGTGTTTGGCCACTAACCAAAAGGTCTCTGGTTGGAACCCACCAGCTGCTGAGAAAGATGTGGTAGTCTGCTTACATAAAGATTTACAGCCTTGGAAACCCTATGGGGCAGTTGTACTCTGCCTATAGGGTCGCTAAGAGTCAGAATCGACTCCATGGCAGTGGGTTTGGTGGGGTTTTTTCATTCATCACTTTAAAGGAACAGACATTTGGATGTGTTCATTTACTTTGTAACGGGATCAAGTGCATGCCTTGAACGAGACAGAATGGAAAACGTTCAAGTGGCAAACAAAATAAATGTCTTGAAGTGTAGCATGTGGAATATCATAGTAGTGATAAGAGCTTTCCAGAAATATGAAAATAGAGCTGCTCTATCTAGATCCCAATGGGAGAGAAATGTCTGAAATGGTGAACACCAGACTTCTGAAAGGCACGTGAAACCTCCAAGTCCAGAGGGGCGAGCATCCCTCCAAGGAGTGGGATACTGTGACCCTGAATCCATGAAAATGGATCGTTAACAAATTAATCTTGGCTGTGGGGCAAATTGACTTTTAGGTGAAACTTCTTCAGGAAGAACTATTTTTGTCTGCTACTTCTCCCCTCCCTTGGAGACGTTTTTGATTTTTTATTGTGGTGCAAATATGTATAACAAAACATACACCATCTCAGCAATTGCTACGTATACAATTCAGTGACATCGATTATATTATTCAAGTTGCAACCATTCTCTGTCTGCTACTTCCTTATTAGAAAGTCCTTTTTCAAATGTTTAGAACAACATTTTTTCATTAGTTCAGTTTAATTTTTTTCATACTTATGCTTCATTTTTTTTAAATAATATTTTGTTGTTTTCTGTGAAAGTTTACACAACAAAATTAGGTCCCCATTTGACAATTTCTATACAGACTGTTTAGTGACATTAGATACATTTTTCATGATGTGTCACTGTCTCTTTAATTGCGTTCTGGTTGTTCCTTTTCCAGTACTCTAGTTTCCCTACCTTCTTATCCTCTCATCTTTGCTTTAGAGTAATTGTTGACCTTTTGGTCTCATATGGATGGTTTTTTGATGGAGCACCGTACTCACGAGTAATGTCCTTTATTTTGTGTGCCAATCTGTTGTTTCACTAAAAGGTGACTTCAGAGGACAGTTTCAGTTCAAGGTTTAAAGACTGTCTCAGGGCAATAGTCTCAGGGAATCCTCTAGCCTCAACTGGTCCAGTAAGTCTTGGCTTTTTAAGAATTTGAGTTCTGTTCCATGTTTTTCTCCTCTTCTATCAGGATCCATCTATTGTGGCCCTGATCAGAATGGTTAGTAGTGGGAAATGGGCACCATCTAGGTCTTCTGGTCTCGGGGTAGATGAGACCACAGCTCGCGTAGGCTATTAGTCCTATAGACTAGTTTCTTCTCCGAGACTTTGGTTTCCTTCTTTCTCTTTTGCTCCTGATGAGTGGAGACTAGTAGTTGTATCTGAGATGGCTGCTTGTCAGCTTTTAAGACCCATACACTAGGATGCATAACATGCCCCTTGTGAACTATATTGACAGTTCTCCCATGAGATTAAGGTCCTAAACCTTCAAATCCAGAAAACCTATCTCACAAGGTATTTGGTTATGTCTGAGAAGTATCTTTAAATGTGTCTTCTATGAATATATATGTGTACACACATATCTGTATGTACATGTATCTATAGATAACTTCTATCTGAGCATACATATGTATACACTTGTACCTACCATGTATACACTTGTACCTACCCGAAGGAGCCCTGGTGGCACAGTGGTTAAGTGCTCAACTGCTAACCAAAAGGTTGGTGGTTCAAACCCACCAGCCAGTCCATGGGAGAAAGATATGGCAGTCAGCTTCCATAAAGATTTACAGACTCGGAAGCCCTATGGGGCAATTGTACCCTGCTCTACAGGGTCGTTATAAGTTGGAGTCAACTCAACGACAGTGGGTTTGGTTGGACTGCGTACCTGCTCGTACACGTGTATGCCTATATGCATACATTTTTTGGTTATTCTTGGTGTGTCTTCATTCTCACAGCAATTACTTAGTGAGCACGTGCTGTGCTCTCAGCCTGTTCTAGGCACCAGGGATCCAGGGAGCCACAGGAAGGAACAAGTGAAGGATACACATATAACAATGTTTCAGATAGTGAGAGGGCTCTGAGGAAAAATATAGTAGTGTAAGCAAGAGAGGATCAGGGACCTCTCTGAGAAGGGGATGTTTGAGCCAAGACTTGATTGATGAGGGTCACATGAATATATGAGGAAAAACAATCCAGGCAGAGGGAACAGCAAGTGCAAAAGCCCTGAGGTGGGAAGAAGCTTGATGTTTTCAAGATAGAAGATGGAGTCGTGTGGCTGGTGCACAGTGGGCAGCAGGGATGGATGGGCAATGGTGGATGTAGCCAGAGAGGCAATCAGGGCCTGGATCCTCGGGACTTCATAGACCATGGTCTGAGGCTGGGCTTCATCCCACAGGCAGTGGGGGGACTATTGGGGCTTTTAAGTGGGGGAGTGATGGGCTCTGATTTATGTTTTAAATCAATCACTCTAGGGTAGAAAAGCTTGATAGCAGCAACGACTTGAAAATGAAAAATGTCTGTGAGGAAAAACACCAGTTAAATACATTTAAATACACTGGGAAAAATATTTGTAAATCATATCACGAAGGACCTCTTTCCCTAATATATTAGGAACTCTTACAAACCCATAATAAAGGCCTTCAATAAAGAAAAATCTAAACACATGACAGACAGTTCACTGACAAGGAAATTTAAATAGCTCCTAAATATTTGAAAATGTGCTCAGTCTCACCCCCAATAAGAGAAATGGAAATTTAAACTCACTGAGCAAAAGAGGATAACCAAACGGCCAATAAACACATGAAAAGGCACACAACAGCGTTAGTCATCAGGGAGATGCAAATCAAACCACAGTGAGATACCAGTGCATGTAGGTACAAAGACTAGCCATACCAAGTTTTAGCCAGGACAAGGAACAACTGGAACTCTCGTTCACTTCTGGTTGGAAGTAAATGGTACAAGCACTTTGGAAAAACTTTTTGGCAGAATCTGCTAAAACTGAACATATATACAAACAAAGCACAGGTCTACTCACAGGTATACACCTTAGAAAAATGGGTGAACCCTGGCACCAAAAGCCTTGGGAAAAAATGTTCCTAGGAGCTTTATTTGTAACAATCCCAAACTGGACGTAACCCAAACGTTCACCGACAGGAGAGTGGAACCATGCGTTTTGTTAGATTCATACAGTGAAAAACCCCCTGTACTGAGAATGAAAGCGCTACTGCTGCACGCAGCAACCTGGATGTTGCTCAGAAACATAACGGTGGGTGAGGGGAGCCAGGGACGAAATCGCTCATACTATACGATTCCATTTCTATAAAATTCAAAACAGGCAAAGCTAACTTATGGAAAGACAAATTACAGAGGAGCAAACATAAGAATTACAGCAGACTTCTCATCAGAAACTGCGCAACCCAGAAGATGAAGGACAGACATCTTCAAAGTGCTGAAAGAAAACTCACCTACGCTGACGATAGGAGTGAAGATCGCGGTTGTCTTTGAGGAGAAGAGAGTCATGACTGGGAGGGGTATGAGCTGGGGAGGGGAGGGGCTTCTTGACTCAGTTGTCATCCAGGTGTGTTCACTTTGTGGAAACTCGAGCTACAGGTTTATGAGATGGGCACTGAGCTTCCCACTAGCTATAGAACCTTGGCAAAATTCTTTGACTACTCTGTATTTCAGTTCACTCATCTCCAAAATTATACCCCAGGTAGCTGTGAGGCATTAAATCATTATATAAAGAACAGAACCTAGCATACAGTATCTGTTAGCTAACTAACAGCAATAAAACCAAACCCATTGCCATTAAGTCAATTCTGACTCATAGTGACCCTGTGGGACACAGTAAAACTGCCCCATAGGGTTTCCAAGGAGCGAATGGTGGATCCGAACGCTGACCTTTTGGTTAGCAGTCAAGCTCTTAACCACTGCACCACCAGGGCTCCATCAGCAATAATAATAATTATTATTGTTACATCATGTTAAATGAAAAAAGATGCATAAGTATATATAGTAAGTGCCATGTGTGGACAAAACGGGGGTGAAAATAAATATACTTGTTTGCTTACATCTGCCAGGCCCTCCTGGGATGCCAGCTACCTTTGGGGTGGGCACCTGGGTCCTGGCACCCTGTAGCCCACCCTGCTTAATCATCCAAAGCCTGTGCTCCTGCAGAATTTACAGCAAAAGCTGTGAACATTCCATTATTAAAACACTCTCCCTTGGCCCCACACCTCTCCCACTGACCACCTAATTCTAGCTTCCTTCTAGCCAAACTCCCCCAAAGAGTTGACCATGCTTACTGCCCTTAATCCCTCTCCTCCTATCCTCTCTTAAAACCCCTCAGGTCCAGCACCCCCTCCACTCCACTGCCTGTCAGTTGACAGCCATTCCCAGCTTCTAGAGGCTACCTGAATTCCTTGGCTTATGGCCTCCTTCCATCATCTTCGAAGCCAGCAATGGAGGGTGGAGTTCATCTCACACTTCCAATCTCTCCAGCCAACTCTTTTACCTTCCTCTTTCATTTTTAACGGCTCATATGATTACACTGGGCTCACCCAAATAATCCAGGATAATCTCTGTATTTTACAGTCCTTAACCTTAATTTCATCTGCAAAGTTCCTTTTGCCACATAATGTAACATATTCACAGGTTCCAGGGATTAGGACGCAGACATCTTTGGGGGTTTTGCCTACCACACCTGTCATGGATTGAATTGTGTCCCCCCAAAATATGTGTCAAGTTGGTTAGGCCATGATTCCCAATATTGTGTGGTTGCCCTCCATTTTGTGATCGAAATTTTATGTTAAAGAGGATTAGGATGGGATTGTAACACCCTTACTAAGGTCATATCCCGGATCCAATGTAAAGGGAGTTTCCCTGGAGTGTGGCCTGCACCACTTTTATCTTACAAGAGATAAAAGGAAAGGGAAGCAAGCAGAGAGGGGGACCTCATACCACCAAGAAAGCAGTGTCAGGACCAGAGCACGTCCTTTGGACTCAGGGTTCCTGTGCAGAGAAGCTCCTAGTCTAGGGGAAGATTGACAAGAAGGACCTTCCTCCAGAGCTGACGCTCTGAATTTGGACTTGTCGCTTACTAGACTGTGAGAGAACAAATTTCTCTTTGTTTAAGCCATCCACTTGTGGTATTTCTGTTTTAGCAGCACTAGATGACTAAGACAACACCCTTGTCAGGAGTCACCCAACTCTTGCCTCTCCCCAGCACACTCCTTTCTGCCCTCTAGAGCCCTTTTTCCCTCCTGAAGTTCTGAGCACCTCACAGTTCCCGGAACAAGTCAAGGTCTGCCCTCCCACCAGGCCCTAACACATGCCTGTCTTTCTGAGTGGACACCCTCCCCGCTCCTCTAGTCACCCATTCAGCCCTACAGGTCCCAGCAGTCAGCCCAGCCCCGCCCCACCCCAGCTGGGCCAGCATGCCTCTGCAGAGTAATTGCATTTTTGAGTCTGTTTCACCACCTTCACCCTCCTGTCACAGGCATCTGAGTGGATAAAGAAGGAGCTAAGTCTGTCTGTACATCCGTGGGCTCTGGCTTTCACAACAGTGCTGGCAAACAGTAGGCGCTCAGTAAACCTTGTAGAATGAGAATGCAGAAGAGAGGCTGATGAAACTTGACCTTCAGTGCCCTTCTCTCCCAGGCCTTGGGAGGGGCCTGGGCACTGTGTCCACTGGGTCAAATGTTTTTGAAAATCTGAAAAATTAAGATATCTTGACTGCATTCAGTTAGGACCTTTGCCCTTTTCCACTCAGACTTTCTCCCACTTCCCTTTATTTGGGGGACATCAGAGAGGTTGTGGCATTTTCGGAACCCAGTCAAGAGGTAGATGGGTTGGGGACTGTCCCAGGTTGGGTCTCTGGGAAGCAGACCGTGAGAGGGTGATCAGAGTGCAGAATGCTTGCCAGGAAGTCCCTTATGGTCAGCCCCTGAGGGAGGGAAGGGAGAAGGGAGGAAGGAATGAGTTGGGCAAAGGGAGAAGACTAGTTTCAAGAGGGCTTTCTGCTGCTGAGGCAGACCTGTCTGCTCGCCATTTGCCCAGAGGCTGGCAGCAGCTGGCCTTCCTTGAAGGGGGACCTGGCGGCACATCTCCATGTCTACCACAGGGACACACTTGGACTAAACTTAAAACCAAAAAACAAAACCGGTTGCCGTCAAGCTGACGTCATGGTGACCCCGTGTGTGTTAGAGTAAAACTGTGCTCCACAGCATTTTCATGGCCAAGCCTTTCTTCTGAGGTGGCTCTGGGTGGGTTCAAACGGCCAATCTTTGAGTTAACAGCCGAGCACTTAACTGTTTGTGCCACCCAAGGACTCCTGGTTTCAGTTTAGAGGGGCATATTTATAATGGTTTGCTCTACTCCTGTGTATGGTTAGATTCCTGTCCTGGTGCAGGAATGGTCCCCAAGAACCTCCTGCTGGGTTGGAGCTTCCGGTTCAGGACAGAAGTGCAAGGTCCTAGGAACCTGCCCCAGCACCCAGCGCTGGAAGAGTCGTGGGCCATGGAGGGAAGACAAGATTTGAAATGTGTGGAGCGAGAAGTTCATCTGGGGAAAATTCTTCCAAATCTTATAGCTCATATATGAAAAGAAGTTTATGGTGGTTTCCCAAATTTGACAACAATCCAGAACTTTTACATGACACCGTTGATAACAGGTTGGAAAATGAAAGAACTTGGCTAAACTATCAGTAATTGGAACACAAATTTTAATCAACGGTATTAGAAGGAAAACTGAATTATCTTTCTATTCTCTCCACAGAAAATATTTTCCAAAAAATTACAAAATCTTTGTCCTAAAAAGAGGCCATCAGAGTGAGTAGCCAAAAAATGTAGGAAAAAAGTATTACAGAAATATGTCAGGAAGTCATCAAAAATACGTTGTTTTTCTGGATTTTGTATTGTAGTATTAGTCAGCTTTTCAAATTTTATCATTTGTCCTGATTTCTTTCTCATTACTTTTGTTAAATTCTGTTTCTATTTCTGAATTCATAACTTGGTATTCTTTTTCTAAAACAGGAACCCTAAAAACGTACAGGCCTCAGGCCCCACTCAACCTGGATTGTGTGTAGTAGAAGGAAGGGAGGAAGGGGGTAAAGGTCCCTTTGGTGAGGTTCAGCCTTCATGCCACTTCCTGGACCTTGGAGCAAGGGCCACTCAGGCACAAGGGCACGTTCGAGGCCTCCATAAAGGTGAAGGCAACTCAGGCTGCCTACCTAGGTCCAGGCTGGGGCTACTGGGCCTCAATGAGGGAGAGTGGGTAGGAGCCAGGAAGTGGCTGCCATCGGAAACTCAGAGCAGTGACTATCCCCCTCCTTCTTCCCTGCCAGGCTAAGGAAGAAGAAAACCAGAGCCAGCTGCTTTTCACTGGCAGGACGAAATCCTTAAGGACAGCTCCTGTAGACTCTCTGAGGTGGTATTAAGGGTGGGTGAAGCAAGGGAGCAGGTGCGACTCCACAGTGACTGGAGGTCCAGAGTGCTCGTCCCCCATCAGAGCTCCTCAGGGTCTGGTTCTAGCCCCTATTCTCCTCAGCCTACCAAGTCCCTCTTCCTGGGCTCCTTCTGCACCTGGGAGAAGCAGAATCTCTCACGTGTCACTGGGTGCTGCCCACCTGGCCAGTGTGTGTGGGAGCCTCTGTCTGAGTGCCCTTCTCCACACGCATTTTCCTCAGGACTCAGCCAGGCTGTCACCTCCT
Organism: Dugong dugon; assembly: GCA_030035585.1. Taxonomy (NCBI): domain Eukaryota; kingdom Metazoa; phylum Chordata; class Mammalia; order Sirenia; family Dugongidae; genus Dugong; species Dugong dugon. The sequence goes on along the minus strand of CM057481.1, from coordinate 18,608,520 downwards.
CAGGGCAGCCTTCTCTGGATCACCCTGACACTCATGTCTTCTCCTGCCACATTGGGGATCCCCAGGGACCAGTCAGGCCAGAGGAGCAGTGGTAAGTGCTTGGAGGTGGGGTCCTTAGGGAGGAAGGGTCAGCTGGTGGGGATGATGAGCCAGCTTGTGCCCTAGCAACCCATCCACCCATCCTAGGTACTGAAGCCTAGTCCCTCACCAGGAACTCAGTAAGTCAGTTGGCTCTAAGAGTGGACAAGGGGACACAGGACTCAGACAGACCCGCAGAGAACTGACACACTGGCCCAAGTCCTGGCCCAGGGCCTCAGGCCATCCATATCAGCGGGCCATCAGGCAAAGAGAGGCATGTGTTGGGTCACCCACTCTGGGCAGGAGACCCCTTTATTTGGATATGTGGCTGCGTGGCTAGACGCTGAAGGTGGCCCTCTATATGAACCAGGAGGGCATCCATCATGTGCAGGACCCCCAGGAGTAGTGCACGGTCTGAGATTGGGGCCCGCCGCTTCCAGGGTCCACAGGGGTCAGTGGTCATCAGTGTATGCTGAGGCTAGGACCAAGAGGCGGGAGTGAGAGGGAGCAGAGGGACAGGATGGGGGTGCAGTGAGGAGTAGCAGTGGAACTAGGGTGGAAGGGTGGGGTGGGGGACAGTGCCTGAAGGGGATGGGGACTCACGGCAATGGAGGATCAGTCAGGGCCTGTTATAGGTTAGTTTTTGTCATGGGGCCTATGGGGGCTGGGTAAGAAGCAGGAGTACCAAATGGGGACAGACGGGTGCAGGGTACTGGCTATAGGGCGTGGTCAGGGGCTGATGAGTAGATGGACGTGGGCTCAACAGAGATGTGTGGACAGATGTAAGGACCATGGGATGTAAGCAGGCGGAGGCAGGAGGCCCACAAGGCATGGGCGGGGAACGGGTGGGCAGATGGGGAGGGCTGGGGGAAGGCTACGGGGCGTTGGATATGAGCGGAGGCAGGAGGCCGGGGAGGACAGAGCAGTGCTGCGCCCACCTCACTCCTGGCAGCCAGTGAACGCCGCCGCTGCAGCATCACTCGGCTGATCACCAGCATCATGGTGGTGGTGACGGTGACCCCAGCCACGGGGTAGATATGGTCTGACATGCCCAGGCCCATCCAATGGCCAGGACAGCCCAGGCCACCCCCGCATCCTTCCAGGCTGTTTGGCTGGCACCCCCAAGGCTGCAAGTCCAGCCCCACCTGGTACCAGAGGGGCCGTGACCAGGCGAGGGCGGGGGTGGGTGTGGCCAGCAGGAGCAGTAAGGGCAGTAAGGACAGTGCATGCAGCATGGCTGTGCCAAGTGTCTGGGGCCGGAACCCGGGTGCCTGGCAACCAGCAAACACCCCTCCCCCCAGAGGCAGCCCTGGCTCCGGCTCCCAGGCAGCAGGTTCTAGCTGGGCCCATGGCCACAAAACACGGGTGGTGGTGGTGGGAGCCAAGCGGAGTTAGGTTCCCGGGCTAGAGGACGGCGGGAGTCTTGGGGCCCTGGGTCTCACCCTCCCAGCTGGCGGGTTGGCCCAAGACTGATGGAGTGCCTCCTTTCCCTCCCTTCCTTCCTCCCTCCCTCCAGACCTCCTCAACCCCTTCATCCCCTAAAGCAGCTTCTCTCCACCAGTGTCCACACCACCCCAGGCCAAGCTACTCACTAGTCCCCTCCCCTCCTCCCCTCCTCTCTCCACCTCAGCCCCACCGTCTATACTGCAGCAGAGTGAGTGCTTAAAAATTGTGAGTCAGACTGAGTTAGGCCCTTGATCAAAACCCACCAGGGGCTCCCGTCTCAGGATAAAGCCTGAAGGCCTCTTCCTGGCCTGTGGGGACGGCCCTGGAAGATGTGGGCTTTCCCCGTCAGCAGGCGTCCTATCTGCTTTGGCACACAATCTCCCTGAACACACCTGCTGCTTCCAATGCCAGCAATGCTGCTCCCCACTCCTGGAGACACCTTCACGCGGTTGGGGTCTCAGTTCAGGTGTCACTACTACCTGGGGCTTCCTCCCGTGACCATCTTGGGCAACACAGGTCTCTAACATGACATTGTTATATTCAAAGCATTTCCAACTACCTGCGATTTCTTGTTTGAGGTCTGTCTCCCACCCCAGCACATCAGCTTCTTTCAGCCAGTATTTACCAAGCACCTGCCATGGGCCAGACAGCATTCCTGGTGCCAGGACATGGCCATGAGGGAGCATAAAAACAGCTCTGCCTTCCTGGACTAAGGTTCCCGGGTGGGGGTGGGGAGGCAGATGGTGTGTAATAAAAGTAGGGCAAGGGGTGTCAGAGCGACTTGGAGGGCAGGACAGCCTCTGGGTCTGTGCCCAATGCCCGGTACAGAGTCTAGGACCTGACGGCTGGTACAGAGTGGTACCTGATAACCAGCAAACTCACTGTTGTGAAAAGATGATTGTCTAAGCATTTTGTGACGTCAACACATTTAATCCTAAACCTAACCCTGATTATAACTATAATCCTGTTCTGACATTAAACCTTACCTAGATCTAACCCTAACCGAAAGCCTAGCCCTAACCCTAATCCTAACCCTACTCCTGGATCCTACACTAACCCTAACCTTAAGCCTAGCTGTAACCCTACCCTTAATGCAAACTTTAACCATAAACGATAACCTTATATCTAACCCTAACGTTAACTCTTATCCTAGCCAAGATCTAAACCTAACCCTAACCTTATCGCTAACAAAACACTAAACATATCCCTAACACTAACCCTAACCCCTATCCCTAACTCTAGATCTAACCTTAAACCTGACCATGACCCTAAACCTAAACACGAAACTGCCTCTAATCCTGGCTATAACCCTAGATCTAAACTAAACCTCACCATTAACCCTAACCATCACACTCAACCTAACCCTAGATCTAACCATAACCCTAACCATAATCCTAACCCTAACATTAGATCTAATCCTAACCCAAAACCTGACCCTAATTCTAAACCTAACCCTAGTCCGTTTTAACCCTAACCCTATTGGCTAACCCTAATCCTAGGCTTAACGCTAACTTTACCCCTAGATCTAACACTAACTCTAACGCTAACCCTAACCATAAACTCTAACCCTCAACAGTCACTTAGCAACCCCATAAGGCAGGTACTGTTACCATTCCCATTCTACGATGAGAAACACAATTGAGGCCCGGGAAGATTCTACTGACCTGCTCCCCAACCCCCAGCCCAATCACTCAGGCCGGTCAACATGAGGGTCTGACCACCACCCACCATGCCACGTGCCTGAATGTTGGCATTTTATGGTCGAAACCAGCTCGTGCTTCCTGGCCGTCAGTGACCTGCAAAGTCCAGGCGATTCTAATGACGTGGACAGGCATTTTTCCCAGAGCAAACATACCAAGCTTGTTCTTATTTTTAAATATGACCAGCAGCACCTGTGAACATCTGAGCTCCCCAAGCTGGTTCAGGTGTTCACCCTGCACCCTCTGGGGACTGTCCAGTGACACCCGCCCTACTCCGCACCTTATCGAGCATCCCTGAGAACAATTATTTCCTGAGAAGCAGCGCTGATTTCAACCATGTTATAGCTGAGGACAGAGGCTCTGAGGGCTGTGCATGGCTAGGGGAATTTGAACCTGGGATGCCGCAATGCAGGCCTGGCCCCACAGCTCTCCCCTTTGCTTCGTACTCTCCCTGCCTGACGCTGCTCTCCCCAAATCTTTCCCCCAACCTCTGACCCCAGTTTCCACTTTGGGGCATAAGAAGGATCAGGAGCCAGGGCTGAGGACTCTCCCACTCCCAGCCAAGCCCCAGTTAAGTCACAGCAGAGCCTGGGTTAGTCTGGAGTTAGTAAACGACTCTTTATTCTTCAGGCTAAACACACTCATCGGCCCCTCCCGCCGCCCCAGGTGAGTGCCAGCCTGCCTCCAGGACCCCATCCCAGGCCTGGAACACTGAACTTGGAATCCCAGGACCTCCATCCCTGAGTGTGTGTGTGCGTGCACGGAGGGGACTCCTGGGTGGCACCTGGAGGCGACCTACGGGTGGGGGCATTTCAAGGGCTCTCCATCACACCCTCCAGAGGTAGGCAGTCTCAGGCGAGGTAGCAGCACAGTTAGAGCTTGGTGACCTTAGCAGGCAAAGGAGGAGAGGCTCTGGTCAGTTTCCGAAGGATTCTTCCCCCAACACATACCAGCCCCTCTCCCAGGATAGCAATCCCTGCTCTGAGGAGCAGCTTTCTCCAAAGGCAGGAGCGGAAGGAAGGGGGTCCACTGGAGGCAGAGCCGTGGTCACCAGGATGGGTTCCTAGAGTCAGGGTCAGGGTGGGGACAAGCAATAAACAAAAAAGGGCTCAGCAGGCAGCTCACCAAAGCAGGATCGACGGAGCGGGACCTCGGATGTTGGAGAGCAAAGACAACGGCATCATGGACAGTGGCAAAGAGATGCTGCTTAGTGACAGATGTATCAAAGAAGTTCCCGACCTCAAGCTGGGTGATCACAGGGGCTGTGGGCAAGGAGTGGGTCACCCTCAACTCAGAACCACCAGGACACCCCAACTCCCAGTCACCAGCAGAATGCCCTGACCTCTGTTACCCCTGATCTCTGTCCCTGAGGCTATAGCTCACCCCCCTGAGTCACTCCTGACCCTTGAACCCTGTTTCCTAGGACACCTCTGGCCTCCAGTTTCAGAGACTTTTTTCTTGTGCCACCTGGCAGACCTCTTGTCCCAAAGAGCCCCACCCCTTCCCCAGACCACTCCAGCTGTACCCACCCCACGCACCGTGGCAGGCGGCCATGTACACCTCCACCTCGATCTCCCGGAAGTCACGGAAAATCTGCAGCAGAAAAGGGAAAACTGAGGCAGGCCTGTGGGAAGGGGCTTGGAGGGGGTGCTCAGAGGGTGTGGGGAGTCAGAAGGCTCAGAGGGCTCTCAGAGCAAGTTATGGGGTCAGGGTGGAGGCTTAAGGAGCCCTGTCCTGCCTCCTGGGTCCTTTTTGGGAGTGCCCCAGCCTCTCACATTCTTCAGGCTCTTGAGGCACACAGTGTCCACAAAGGAAAGGGCACTCAGGTCCAGGATGAGGCTGTGGAAGTCTGGCTGAGGCAGGCCCAGGGCCTTCAGTGTGGACACGTCTGGGGCCTTGGCATCTTCTTGACTGCTGGCCTCTGTAGTATCCAGCTCATCCTCTGCTCTCTCCTGCTGGGGAATGGGACACGCTGCAAGAGCTGCCCGTGACGAAGTGAGGGCAGGGACACACAGGGCCAGGCATGAGGCATGTGCCCAGAGTAAACACCCACATACACACGGGTGCACTGGGAACATACAGAGGACACACGAGGACATGGGGAGCTGCACACACATGCGCAGACAGGAGAGACACATGGTATCAGAGGAGAGCGCCACGGACTCAAGGAGCACACAGACATGCACGTGCTGCTCTGCTACCTGCCGCGCTCAGACTTAACAAGGACACTTGAGAAGGGAGAGGGCTGGGAGGCCAGGCCCTATCTTCAGTCAGCCAGAGGGGATAGGGTGGGGGGCTCAGGGACAGAACAAAAGTGGCAGGGAGCCAAGCCCAGCACAGAGGTGCGTGCATATGTGTGCACACGCTCACACACACACAGACACCTCATGCCCCGCTGGGCTCTCCAGTTGAGCTTGGTATCCCGTTTGATGCCTAGATTTTTCCCACACATCCAAACCCTTCTCTCTAGCCAAGAGCACAGACTGTGGGGTCTGGTGGCATCTACATATTCAAAGTCTTTATCTAGGCCTCAGATTACAGACAAGGGAGCCACAATCAGAGTTCTGTGGCATGTCACAAAAGAGCTCCCCACAAAGTGGGCCTGTCCATCGCCCCATTCCTCTGGCCACTGGCATCACAGCCTTGAACCCACAGCTGGTGGTCCATGGCTTCTCTCCCGGGACACATGTAGGCAGCCACGCCTCTGCAGCTCATGGCTGGCTCCTCTTCTCCCACCTCCAGCCTCACCATGACCTTGGGGTCCTCCACATTGTTGATCTCAGTATCTCCAAGGCCAGCGTTGACATTGACAGAGAATGAGTTGTCCTTGGAGGAGGCAGCCTAGGCCAGAAAGAGGGGGGACAGGAAACAGCTGTTGCAGCTGCCACACGACAGCCTTACCAGGCAGGCCTGGTGTCGTTCCCTGGCTTTGGGTAGGGAGGTGGCCCAGGACCTGAAGCTGTGGGACTCAGGGCTCTGCTCGGTCAGCAGCCAGCCTGAAGGCTGCAGAGTCATACAAATGGAGTTCACACTGTCACTGGCTCAGGAAGTGGAAGAAAAACAAAACACCACCTGGAGCCCTGACTCGGCTGGGGAGTGAGAGCAGGGTCCCTGGAGGCATTCGGGTGGGAGGTCAGGAGCCCAAGAGGCTGGGAGAAAGGCCGGAGTGGGGTCAGCAGTAGGGCAGGAGCAGAGGTCAATAGTAGGCTAGGGTTAGGAGTCAGGGGAAGGTTGGCTGGGGTCAACAGCAGAGGTCAGAGGTCAGGAGTCACTGGCTAAAAGGGGTCCCTGCCTGTTTCTGAGGCTGCTTCTTCTGCAGTCGCTTCAGCTTTAGCTCCTGCTTCCTGAGCAGCTTCTTCTTCCGGGAGATGAGGCGGTCAACATCCACACCACACTGAAAGCAAACGTCAGAGAAGGAGGTGTGGCCGCTCTGGGGAGGGAGGGGCCTCTGACACCCACCGGGGACCCCGCGCCTCACCCTCTGCTTCAGCGTGTCACTGTAGAGCTCAGCATTGGCAAAGTACACGGTGACCGAGGAGCGGAAGATCTTCACGCCAGGGACCTCCCTAGCCTGGGACGGGTTGGAGTTGGGGGTAGCTGAGCATGTCCCTCCTTCGGCTGCATCATGTTTTCCTGCCTTTCCTTCCCTAGGTGCCCCAGTGCCTGCTGCCCCCAACCCTCTGCTCCTCGGCCAACGTGGGCCCAGCCTAGGGCCCCACTGTCTCCCAGGTGCTTAGGCCAGAGGCCAGGCTTTGGTAGCTCTTACTCTTCCTCTGGGGTCTCCACCCCTGGCCTATGGCCTGTTCTCCACACACAGCCTGAGACCCTCCTAAGCTGCCATCTCAATCAGGCCTTCCCCACTCCCCACCCCATTCAGGACACAGCCCACATCTCTGCTCAGCATTCTGACCTGCACAATGTGCCTGCCCCACCCAGTTCCCTTTCCATCCAGCTGGGCTGCTGCCTCCTGCCCTCCCCACATCTCAGAACCCTTGGTTCCTCCTCCGCTCTGCCTAATCACGCTGTGCTCAGCCTTCAAGACTCAACGTCAAGGTGAACAGGCTTATCCCAGAGCCCTCCGCCTATGTCCCCAGCACCTGGCATAAGACCTATCAGGAGGTGAACGATTGGGGATTTAGTGACTCCAATGACCAGATCAGGAAGCAGCCCCCTGTACCCTGGTGCTCCAGGATCCTGCCCCTCTGGCACCCCTGTCCCAGGGCTGCTCCATAGGATGGAACTTGTGCTACTGCCTCTAAGACTGTCTCCCCCATGGGCCCCCAGACCCATCTCTGTACACTCTTCCTCTGTCCCCTCATACCCCAGGGGAGTCATAGACCCAGACCCCTCCCCTGAAATTCCAAGGACCAAAGCCAAAGTGTCCTCAGCTCCTAATGTCATTGCCAGGTGTGGAGGAGACGGACGAAGGCCTGTCCTTCCTCTGTCCCACCCCACCCACGACATCCTCCTTTCTCAGCCCCTGCTGTGAGTACTCACCTCTGAGTACTCTGCCACATCTCTATAAACATCTGTGTCTGGCACCTGCCCCAAGACAGAGTAGTGGGGTCTGTGGAGTGGAGAGAGAGCTTGATATGAGGTGGCATGAGACAAGGAGGCAAAGATAGGGCAACAGGGGGGTATTATGGAGCCTGGGGGTCCACTCAGAGATGTGGGGAGGATGGAGGGAGCCAGTGTGACCTCACTCCCTCCCTACCTGGAACGGGGTGGGGGCACAAAAGGGGTTGACTCACAGCTGTGTGCGGAACACCACGAGCAGCAAGGAGAAGACCACCGCAACTGCCAGGCCGATGTCCAGGTTCAGCAGGATAGTGGCCACAAAGGTCACCAGCCAGATCAGCTGAGGATAGGAGGGCAGCAGGCAACAGGGTCTAGCAGGGCCACTGGGCTGAAGGCCCCTCAGTCCCATCCCTGGGCTCCCAGGCCTCTCACCATATCCACTCGATTTGCCTTCCAGAGGGAGCATATGTCCTTGAACTGCATCATCATGCCCTTCAAGTTCACAATAATGACGGCTGCCAGGACTGCCTGGGGTGGGGGTGGGGGGAGGGGTGTCACTGAGAGATAACAGATATTGACAACACCAAACATCAGGGCATGACCCAGACTGACCCCAAGCACCTGGACATAACCCCAACCGACACCGACCACTGTCCACCCCATCCCCAGCAACTTGACTCTGACTCTGAAAGGCTCTAACCCCTGACCCTTCACTCTTAAGTCCCACTCCAAAGATCTCAACCTTGAAAAACAGGACATGACCTTGTATCTCTATCCATCATCTGGGACCTGACTGGTCTGAACCCCTGGCCAGGCCAAGGCCCCCAAGCCCAGCTGGGCAGGGATGAGGGTGGGTGCTCACCTTGGGCAGGTCTTGGAAGAGTTCCCCAAGTTTGACAATGATGATGAGGATGAAGAGGGAGGAGACAGCTCCGGCCACCTACAGGGTGAGGGTGAGCGAGGAGGGGCAGGGGTGAGCGAGGAGGGGCGGGGGTGAGCGAGGAGGGGCGGGGTGAGCGAGGAGGGGCGGAAGTGAGTAGGAGTGGATGTGAGTCAGTGAGTGGGGGTAAGTAGGGGTGAGCAGGAGGTAGGCAGGGGTGAGTGAGGGGCAGGGGGATGAGGGGGTGGACAAAGAGGAGATGACCCTGGCAAAGCACTGTGTGGGTGCACAGATGCAGACACACACCCACACCCACACCCACCTGCGTGTTTCCCCCAGTGGTCTCCTGTACCAGACTCCGAGACATGGAGCAGCTGATGGGGAAACACTGGAAGATGCCCCCGATGAGGTTACTGAGCCCAAGGGCCACCAGCTCCTGAGGGGAGGGGTGCAGGTGTGAGGACACTTCCCTAGCAGTGCCTGGTTATTGTCCCACTTTGTCTCAGCCTACGCATCCCCAACCCCCATCCCCAGTCAATGGCACCCAAAGACTTGGCTGCTATCCCCATGTGTCCCCCACATGGCCCTGGCACACCTGTGTCCCACCTGACCCTCCATTCCCCCAGTCCCTGGCTGTCCCCTCCATATCTTGTACCCCCCAGACCTGGTTGCTGTCCACCCGGTAGCCATGCCTCAGGGCGAAGATCTTCCCCAGCGAGATGGCAATGGCGAACCCAACCACAGCAATGGCGAAGGCATTTCCCACAAGCTTTGCGAACAGCTCGAGGCTGGGAGCCACTGGGGGCACCAATCTGTGGGAGGCGTCTGTGAGGCCAAAGGATGGCTCTGGCCTTGGCCACCTAACCCTCCCTGACCTGACAGGGGACCAGAGCTCACCCTGTAGGGATGATGCCCACAACATCCACCCCAAATCTCTGCTTCAGGTCCACACCATAAGAGATGCCTGTGGCTCCTATGAGCTGGGGGGAGACAGAGGAGTCAAGGGAGGGAGGTGCTGGTATCATCCATCTGCAGGGGGATGGATAAACCACTCTGGGCGTGAGGAGGGAGATGCTGGAGAAAAAAATCTTCAGAGGATTGGGGAGAAGTCGTTAATAGGGTGAGAGACAGACATGATTATTTTGGGGGAGGGGGAAATGCTGTCATGGGGCAGAGGGAGACACTAACATGGGGGCTTTCTGCTGGGGTGCCCCTTAACCCCCAGGAGCACTGACAGGGCCCACCCCAGCTAGCCCTCAAATACCTGAGGGCTGCTACATGGCAGGGATATACCCTCACTTGCCCTTCTCCCGGCCACTGCTCCCTGGCCCCCTAACCGTGAGCAGTTCCCCAGGCAGTGGTATGGGCAGGTACCGCCGCAGCTTGTCATTCAGCAGCTTCAACGCCACAAGTACCACACCCGCCACAACTGCAGTGATGACGGTGCCAACCACACTCTGGGGCAGCTTCCAGCAGACCTCCAGTACTGTCTGGTGGAGAGGCAGGGGTCACAGCCAGCACTCAAGGTTGTGGGCACACCCACCTGTCCCGCCTCCCACCCTTACTCACATAGATGAGGGACAGTGGCCCAGAGCGGCTGCTCAGCTGAAGGCCAAACACATACTTGAGCTGAGATATAAAGACCTGCACAGACGCAGCCGTGGTATAGCCACGTACCAGAGGTTCTGACAGGTAGGTGACCACAAAGCCGAAGTGGACCAGGCCCAGCCCCACCTGTGGGAAGCAAGCGACAGTCGGGGGTGGGGGATGCTGAGGGTGGCTGGAGTACAGCCCAGAGCAGATGGGATCACAGGGGGATGAGTGAACAAGAGTGATGGTCAGACACCCAAAGGAACTGGTGGGAGGCGGGCACAGAGGGAGTGGGGGGACCATTGGGGTTCACTCACTCCTGACTGCCCCACACCTGGAAGAGGCCGACTAGGACACTGAGCGTGGAGGCCAGCTGCACTCGGGCAGCGTCTCTGGCCGCCTCGTTGACTGTGGTGTTCGAGTCCTGAAGGAAGGCGTCATCTGGGGCCAAGGATTCTGTCACACTGCCCACCATCACAGACATGATAGCAAAGGTCCCTGCAGGAACAGGGCAGAGCAGGTCTGAAGGGGAGGAGACACTGCCCTGCCCTGGAGCCTTGGTCTTAAGGGAGAGGCCAGGAGACATCCAGTTCTAGGAACAATACCCTCAGACTATGGCTGTGCCAACAGAGGGAGTTCTGGTGGTCAGCTACAGCCAGGATCAGGAGCAGACCTTGAACTCAAATGCCCTTGAGGATGGCTAGGAATGTTGGTACCGAACACAGGGGGCAGTGCCCAGTGACCCACTTGTATCCACTCGCCCCAGGACCGCTCCTCTCGTGAAGGGTAGAATGAGGAAGGAGACATGACCTGCCTCATGTTGGTCAAGGGCTTTGCCAGGGTCCTGGCCCCTAGAGCTGCCCCACCCACCCACATCTTCCTGGAGCCAGGGCCTCGAGGTAGCCTGAATCTGTGGTCCCATGGTCAGTGGCCCAGTCCCGCCTGGGGATGACCCTTGGGCTAACCTCCTAGCCACCCAGGACCAATGCCGCCGTCTTCCCCTAGATTCCCTGCCCTGCTCAGCCCTACTTCACCCTGTCTTCCACGGTGGATGTGGGCATCCTCCTACAGGGCCCGGCCTGCTCCACTCACCCACAGAGATGTGACGGGACGTGCCAAACAGGAAGTAGATGAAGACTGGGTAGAAGGAGCTGTAGAGGCCGAACACAGGAGGCAGTCCAGCCAGGAGGGCATAGGCCAGGCCTGGGGTGAAATGGCAGCAATGTAGGCTGGGAGGCCAGGCCTTGAAGGGTTGGGGGATCCCAGCCCTGGGTCAGGGGCCATAGTTCCAGAGGCAGAGGTCTGGACTCCAGGGTTAGGGGGTGACAGACTACAGGACTTCCAGACCTGGGCCTTGAAGGGTTGGGTTCACCACCCAAGGGTCAAGGGTTAAAGCCTTCAGGTCAGGGGTGGCTCACCCTGTGGTAACTGCATGATGGCCACACTCAGGCCAGACAGCAGGTCACCCAGGAGCCAGTCACGCACACGGTATCGGGGTAGCCAGGCCAAAATTGGGAGGTATTGGAACAGTAGGGCGCGGGCCCGAGCACCGGAGCACCTGGGGACATGAGGGGTAAGCATCAGGAACAGGAGCTAGCTGACAATGCCAGAGCCCCTAGCCCCCATCCTTGGCCTTACTGAAACCAGCTCCGCCACTGGTGGGTCGGGGGCGCTGAGCCCCAGTGCCCCAGCTCCTCCAGCTGCTCCTGGTTCAGCAGCAGCCGCTCAACATGGTAGTCTCGCCTCGGCAGCTCCATTGCCTGCGTTGCAGACAGCAGTGCCTGTGTGTCCCTCGGTCTAGGGGGTGGCGAGACGAGAAACACTATGAGGGGACCCCTGGCCCAGCCTCCCTGCACCCCTCCACCTGGGACCATGGAAGGGCCCATCTGACTTTTCCGGGCCCTGAGGTACAAAGAGATTCAGGCCTCAGTTGCACTCTGTGGGCCCCGTGCCCATACCCAAGCAAGAGCAGTGCCTGGACTTTGGCTGGTGGAAGTCTCTTGCTGGGCCAAAGTCTCCCACGAGGAGATAGCAAGATGAGCACAATCCGCACCTCCAACCCAGGTGTGGCTGCCCAGCCCTGAGTGCTCTATCAGTCCAGACCCCTGGCTGACTGCCTCTCCCAGCCCATTTCCTTCCCCCAGCCAATCCCTGGCAGGTCTCTGAGTCTTTATCCAGCTGCCCCAAGAGCCCAGTGCTAGCTGGCTGAGAGCACACCCAGAGAAAGGATCCAGCAAGTCCTAGGTGCAGTTCTTCGGGCAACCCTCTTTCCAAGTCTCAGGCCTTCATGAGACCCTCTTCTCTAAGGGAAGGATAACGCTGGAGTCTAGGTTAGTATACAAGCTCAGGCCTAGTGTGGGAAAGCCAGGGGACGGCTCTCACCTTCAGGGAGCTCTGAGAAGGGGGAGGAATCTCACGTGGAAGGGGAGGCTCTCATCTGAAGGGAGAGGCTCCCACCTGAAGGGGAAGCTCTCATCTACTCCCAAGGCTCCTGCCTAATAGGGAGGCTTCCACCTGGAGGAGGAGGCTCCCGTGAAGTAGGGGAAAGATCTCAGTGGGGAACAGGAGATCTGGTGGGGAGGGGAAGCTTACCTGGGGGAAGCTCTCACCTGGAGGGGGAGGCTCCCACCTGGCAATAGGAGATTTCAATGGGGGGATCTACTTGGGGAAGGAAGCTCTCACCAGACTGGAAATCTTTCACCTGCCAGGAAAGTTCTGATCTGGGGGAAAGCTCTCACCTGGGCTTTGAAAGCTCTCTGGGGAATAGATCTTTCCAGGAGTAGGAGATCTCAGAGGGGGTATCTTATTTTGGGGGAAGTTCTCATCTGCTGGGAAATTTTCACCTGCCAGGAAAGTTCTGATTTGGGGGAAATCTCTCATCTAGGGGGAATCTCCTGCCTAGGGGGAAACTCTCTCATCTGGGGATAGGAGATCGCAGGGTGGGTGATTTTACCTGGGGGAAGAAGTTCTCACCTGCTGGGGAAGCTTTCAATTGCCAGGCAAGTTCTGACCTGGGGGGAAGCTCTTTCTTGGGGGGAGGCTCCCACCTCAGGGGCAGGAACTCACCTGGGAAAGGACTGTAACCTGAAGGTCCCGTTTGGAAGAGGGAGTGGAGCGAATGCAAAGATCCTTAGAGACTCCTGGCACCAATGTCTCCGGAGATCTTTGAGCCCCCTCGCCCCTCCTCCGTGAGTCACTCAGGTCTTCTTAAAGTGCTCCCTCCCCCCACCGCAGAACCTGGGCTTGGAGGGAGGAGCCTAGGTCCCTGGCCCCTCCTAGGAGGCCAAAGGGACCCAAGGGGCTGGCACGCTCAGTTCGGTGTCAGTAGTGCCGCTAGTTGAACTCCGGCCCCTGCCTGGGACTTCTAGCAGGGATCGCCCGCCCCCATCGCACCCCAGCCGGAGCACCTCCAGGGCCGGGGCGCCTCCATACGCAGCCGCTTCCCTGCGGTCCCCGGCCGGCCCTCGCGAGGCGCTCGAGCGGTTTTCCGCACAGCCCACAGAGGCTGGGGTCCGGCCGGCTCCCGCTCCATCCCTCGCCGCGGAGGGGCAGCCGCCTGGAGAAAATCGGCAAAACGGTAAACCGAGGCCCAACAGGCGGCAAATCCCTGGTCCGCACTTAGTGATCTCCTTCTGAGCTGACCCAGGCCGGGCGCCCGCGCGGGGGTCACGGGCAGGTAAGCGCCTTGTGTACACGCACGCAAACGCAGACACGCGAGACCGGGGCCGTGCTCGCACTCACCCCGACGCTTCTGACAGCCCCATGGCTGGCTAGCGGCCCAGCAGCTGCCGGTTCTTCCGCTCCGGCCAGAGGCAGCTACAGATCGGAAGCCGGCGAGGCCAGCGGCGCGCTCCCGGCAGCCAATCACCGGACAGGACGGGGAAGGCTTGGGCCAATCAGCGTGCTGGAGCCGCATCCACGTGAGGCTTTCTAGGCGGGTTAACCCCTTTCTCCCCGCGTCCTGGTTCTTATTCCCCGGTGACTCGCGGAGCCCGGTGGGACTGCAGAGCTGACGAGGCCTCTAGCTGAACGTAGTAGCCGCGCCCCATGGAGAAGGGTCCCCGTGGGATGAGAAGTGAAAACCCTCATGTGGGCAGGAGGCCTGGGGACACAGCTGGTGACCGGAGTCTTAGCTTTCTGGAGGGGACCTGGATCCCTGGGGGCCTCTCACGCCTTTAGCTGAGGGCGCCACCCCCAGGCTTTCCCTCTGAAAGAGGCAAGTCTTTGAGATCGCGCGCCGATGATCCCCAACGCTTCCCTCCGACTCTTGGCCACCCAGGCCAGAAATGAGGCTGTGGTGTCCCCCTTCCCACACCAAGCTCAGCTGAGGCCTCACGCCAAAGGAAACATCCTGGGCCTCAGCGATGAGCCAGCCAGCTCCTAGTCAGAAGGGATGTAGGGAGCAGTGTTGTCAGGGCTCTGCAAGGCCAGTTCTACAGGTGGTTTGACCCCTGGCCAGGGCTTCAGGCCCTGAGGCTCAGGGAAGTCCTCATGCCACTGCCTTGATCAAGCAGGGGATTTCCCTTGGAACCCTACTCTCAGCACCTGTGCTCACACTTCTTAATCACAAGGCAAGGGGCCAGAATTCAGAGTCAAAGAGATGGAAATCCAGAAATCTCTGATGAAATGGGCTAAAAATAAGTCGATATTTGGGGCGGGAGGAGCCTAAGAGTCCTCCTAAAGGTCAATCTGGTCTGAATCATTCACTGCCACTCCCTGTAATCCCCCAAACAGAAAGAGGCAGCAACCATTTTCTATAGAAGTTTATTCCCAAAACAGAGCGCGGCTTCACGGAACAATTTACACAGACGGGGGAAGGAGGCCGCTCAGCTGGAGAGGGGGGAGACCCCCAGAGAGGGGCATCTACAGAACCTAGGACATAGCGAAAACACTCCAGGCCCCAGCAGGCCCCTCAGCCCTTCAAGGGCTGGGGTCATTCTAGGTAGAGATCCGGGGTTCATGGCTGGTGGGATTTGGCACCAGTCAGGGAAGTAGAACTTCTAATCTCCTTGGAAACTGCCTTCCAAGAGTTGGGTGGGGCGGTCTGCAGAGACCACTCCCCAACCCTGCACCACCGTTTCCAGTGGTAAGAGAACACCCACTCTCCAGGTCTTCCGGGGTCTGCTGTTTTGATGGGGGACTCAGGGCTGACTGAGGGAACTGGGGGTTAGAAGCCCCCTTGAGATGGCCAGGTCCAGGGTCCTCACAGGTGGCTCCTCCAAGTCCCTCTCCCACTTACCCTACCTTTCATTTGTAAACAAAGGAAAAGAAATTCTCAGGTGTAAACAAAGTGTAAAAGTTCAAAGTTTCAAGTTGTAAACAAAGTAAAACAAATTTTAAATCTTGATCTGTAAACAAGTAACAAAATTTAAAAGTCCCCAATTCTGGACATCAAAGTAACAAAGGTGAGAATTTTGTGAACAAGGTCCTAACAGTCATTTTCCCTTTTTTAAGGGAAGAAAGGAGGGGTGGAACTGAGCCACTTCTGCCAGCCCCGGGTACCCCAGGCCGCCAGGGAGGTTCCTGTAAACGTGGGAGGCGGTAGCACCTACATTCTGAGCCTTGAAATGCTTTGTGTCTGCTCCCTTTGCTCTCCTTCCCACCCTACCCACCAGAATAAATTCTAGCAGGGGTCAGTGTTAGGAAATGAAATGGCACCCCAGACAACTTTTGCTCACAGCCAGGGCAGGGGTAGGCAAATGGTGCCCCCCACCCACCCTCTGCAGGAATGTCTGAATAGAGGCCTGAGCCCCTCCCTGAGGGAGGAAGGGAAGCCCTGCTCTGTAAACACGACCTCTGCTGCCAGCACCCCACAGCATCAGTCCTAGGTCATAAGGCAGTAAGTGGCAGGGACTCCACATAATAAACACACATGTCCACGGGGAGGGGTGCACAAGAGGTCAGAGGATTCCCGTCTCCAAGAGCAACCCTGGCCCCACAGGTTTGGCGCTTGGGACATCTGAGAAAAAGCAAAGATCAATTCTGCACAATTGGTCCCTGACAATATTCAGATCAACCTGGGGGAGGGTGTACATCTGCCCCTGCTGTCTGACTTCACCCCAGTGAGATGAGAGAAAAGGGTGTATGGTTTGCCAAGGGCCCAAATGGGGCCAAGCTCTGTACCTCTTTCCCTCTGTCTCCCCTGCACCAGCCCAGCCTCAAACCCCCAGGGCGGACAGAAAAGTTGAAAAATAACATAAGCATATCTCTCTGGTTACAAAGGTACAAAACGTATAAAAGTCCTCCCTTCTGTTCCCCGCCCACACCTGTCACGCTCACGCGCACAGATGCGAATGGACTCTCAGCCCTGCCGCCATGGGGAGAGCTGTGGGGCAGGGCACTGCCTAGGGATCAGCCCCTGGCTCCAGGAGTCTCTTCCAGTCAGGTCAAGTCCTCCATTGCCCTTGGCTCTTCCTCATCTGCACCATCTGCTCCTCAGGAGTGACCCTCACTTCTGGGAACTCTGCAGAATTGAATGTGGAGAGCAAAGGTCACTGCTGAGAGAACTCAGTCAGATGGCTCTGGTTTCCCCTAGCTTGGACCCAGCATGGTCCACCTCCCTGCACCCCCCCCCCCACCCCGATCACCCTTGCCTCTCTGCTCCTCTGTCTCAGGGTGCTGCCAGCCCCTCTATGTCTACTCCCAGGTTCTCGGAGTCCTCACCCATTCTGGACTCCCAGACTCATCAGCAAGAGCCCTCAGCCACCTAGGTCTCCTTTCTCTAAGCACTTAGCAAGCACCTACTATGTACAGATACTCTGTTAAGCACTTGACAGATACTGTCTCATAAATCTCCATATCGCAGAGTTTGATTACAGACCCATTTTATAGCTGAGGAAACTGAGGCTCAGAGAAGTCAAGCAGCCTGCCCAAGATCGCACAGCTAAGGAGATGAGAAGCAGAGCTGAAACTCAGACTGTGTGACCCCAGAGCATGAACCCCTGCCCAACCCTCCATCTGCCTCCCACACAGCCAGACCCCAAAGATAGGCTGCAGGGGTCCCAGGTGGTAGGCCAGCTTCCTTTCATCCTTATCCTCTGGAATCCCTCCAGAGCCACAGGCACTAGGCCCCCTGCCCCTCCCTCCTCCTTTTGTCCTTACCCAATCCTGGGTTCTGCTCAGGCTTTGTTGGCTTCCCCTGTCCCACTCCAAGGGGCCCCTTCCCCCCAAAGCCTTCTCTCAACTCTACAGATCCCCACAGCCTGACCCAGCTTGTTCCTCCTTCTTGAAACTCAGCTCTCCTTTTGGCTTCCAAGACCTGGAAACTCCTGATTCCTCCTTGCTCTCCTGTCATTTCTTCTCTGACTCCTTCAGGGGTACCCCCATCTCTTAAACAGTGGTGTGCTTGGCCTCCCTGGGGCATTCTTGAAGACACCCTCTCCTGAGCCCAGGCCTGTGTATCCACCTGCTTCCCAGGTATGTCTGCCCACAGATGCCCCACAGGCACCTGAGGTGCACTAGGCCCCAACTCAATTCCTGGGTGCCCCACCCACAGCACCCACAGACAGAAAGAACTTACCATTGACTAAATAACTGAGTGAATGAATGATTTACCTTCTGACAAAGCTGAGCTCTTCAGCCTCTTGGCATCACTTCCGGCCCCTTCTTATCCCATACTACCTTCTAAGCAAAGCCTCCCAAGCCAAGCCTCTTCCTCCCTGCCCCTGGCATGTACCAGGCTACCTCCCACTTCCGGGCCTTGGCTCCTGCCCTCCTCTTCTAGCTCAAGCCCTTTGGAAGGCACCAGTCTCTCTTCCTTTGTCTAAGAGCTCTAGCAAGTCCCTGCTGGTCACGTCCCCACTCTCTGCCAGATTTCTGCCCCAACCTGTGGCTCCCTGACTGTGCTGAGGCTGGATAGCCCACACTTGTCTGCCAACCCTCACCTGCTCTGTTGGAACATAGGGCAGGATACATGGGAGGTTCCCCTAAACGTGAGGGTGTGAGCAGGTGACACGACCCTGCTTACTCTGAGTCCGCTGACAGCTCCGAGATGCTGTGGGACGTGGCAGAGCGTGGTGTGGAGGGCCCAGGAGCAGAGGTGGTGGCAGAAGGCGTGGCAGTGGCGTGGGGGCCTGAGGGTGTGCTTGAGGACTGCACAGAGGAGAGGGCCGAGGAGTTGAAGGAGGCCAGGATGGAGGAGAGAATGTCCAGCTGCTCTGTGGAGGGGCCATGGCTGGGGCCAGAGGCTGGGTCCTCCCTGGCTCGGAGCAGCTGTGGGGGTAGCCCAAGGCCTTCCCGTGAGGGGTGCCGGCTAGGCATCTGGTCCAGACGCTCCCGGGAGTTCAATCTCCTGGACAGAGAGTCCAGGGGCTGGGATGGCAAGAGGGGGTCCCTTGTGAGTTGCCGCTGGGGAGACAAGGGCAGAGATGGGGGCTGCAGGTCAGGGTCCTGGGCACTGCGAGGAGGGGGCAGTGTGCTCAGCCACTCGCGGGGGGCTCCTAGGTCCAGCGCATCCCGTGACCCGAAGCGGCTGGCCGTGGCAGCAGGGTAGTCCCGCGGCGGCTGCCTCCGCGGCAGAGTGCTGCCCCGATCCCTGGGCTCCAGGCGGCCTGGTGCAGCTTCCAGGCGTTCCTGGGAACCCGGCCGGCTGAGGGGATGCAGAATGGGGGCAGGGGGCTCCTCCAGTCGCTCACGGCTCAGTTGCCGCCGGAGGAGTAGGTCTAGCTGTTCTCGGGAGGAGTACCGGCTGGCTGGCTGCGAAAGGCTGCCTGTGCCGCCACCAGCATAGATGCGGCCGTAGGAGGCGGCTGGCACAGCACGGTGGCCCAAGGTGGCTGCACGGCTCCAGGACAGCTCAGGGACGCCTCTGGTCTGTGGAACCAGTGGGTACTGCAGCCGGTTCTTCAGGATGCCTGCAGGAGGAACAAGTGGGGATGGTGGCGGGGGCGGGGGAGGCAGGAATTCCCTGGGTCTTGGAAGGCAGCAGCCCACAGGATTGGGGTACAAACTGCTCAGGGAGGGGCAGAGGCAGGCTCTGGGGGTCCAGGAGAGGCTAGGGATGTAGGAAGCTCCCAGGCCAGGACAAGGGCAGCTCCTATGGTGCAGGGGTAGGCACAGGACGCCCCTGAGCTCAGAGCAGGGCAGCCTCCAGGTCCCAGCAATGCAGGCTGGGGTTAGAGGGGCAAGAATCCCCTGGGCTGAGGCAGGAGCAGTCCCCAGGGGCCCTGTGATGCAGGGCTGGGGGCAGAGACCCCTTGAGTTGGGGAAGGAACAACCGTTGCGGGTCCCCGTAAAGCAGGGTAGGGGTGGAAACCTTCCAGAGCAGAGCGGAGCAGAGACTCTGGGGCCTGGGTGGCAGCAGCTCCCAGGGTCCCTGAGAAGCAGACTGCGGTTGGAAGGGGAACCCCCTGTGTTGGGACTGGAGCAATCCCTGAGACTCTCACAGTGCAGGCCAGGGTACGAGGTGTGGGGGTGGGGCAGAGAACTTCCCAGGTCAGGAGATCTGTGAAGCAGGGTAGAGGAGCAGAAGCCCCCAGATGAGGGCAGGAGCAGGTCTCAGGATCCCTATGAAGCAGTCTGGGATTAAACCCATTGCCTTCGAGTCAGTTCCGATTCATAGCAGTCCTATAGGACAGAGTAGAACTACCCTACAGGGTTTGGAAGGCTATAAATCTTCAGGAAGCAGGCTGCCACAGCTTTCTCCCACTGAGCGGCTGGTGCGCTTAACCACTGCGTCACCAGGGCTCCTTGCAGTCTAGGATCAGCAGGCGGAAATCCCCTGGGTCAGGGCGTGGGTGGCCCCCAGGGCCGATACCTTTCCTCTGGCATTGGGCCCGGCCCAGGGAGGTTTCGTCCCCACTGGTCAGGGCCAGGTCAGGCTGGTTGTTGTTGGCTGCATCCTTGCTGGTGTCCAACCCCAGGCGCCTCTCGGATCCCCAGGTCTGCAGGGCACAGGGGGCTGCCTCGCACTCCCCCAGTGCTGGCCAGTAGGACAGGAGGTCATTGCCGTCTACATCTGTGGAGTCAAGGCAAATTACAGGAGCCTCTGGGTTGACCCCAGTGCCCCATGATCCCTATGACACAGACTCAGTGACCCCTGACCCCAAAGACCCTTGAAGCCCTGGCTGTTCTCACTGAACAGAGGTAGGAGTGCAAGGGTGTCTCCTGAGAGATTAATGGAACCAGCAGGGAGGGAGGGGGTTACTGATAAACCTCTCAGCCTGAGCCGGAGGTGGACAGAGACCAGGGATGGGGGGACCTGATGACTGAGGGCTCGGGAAGACCAGGTTGAACCCAGTCCTCAGGGAATACGAGGGGATAGAGGGGAGACAGATCACTCTGTAACATCCCTGACTCATTATTCTGCCGTCCAGGTAGTTCCTGGTCTCTAGCCAGCAGTGTGCTGTGGGCAGGCTGGATGGGGAAAGGTTTGTGGGGATCCCAACAATGACCCCAGGACAGGGCCCCCCACAGGTTCCCAATAAGTCAGACCCAGACATCCTCAGGGGGCCAGAAGTGTCCCCAAGTCACATTTAAGTGGACAGCGAGGTGTCCTCTGGCCACCCATGGAGTCAGGGGGTCTCATCACCTTTGGGGTGGGTGAGGAGCCTCTCACTCTGGGCTGCCCGGCGGAGTGGATGCTGGAAACGCCCCCGCGTCTGGCCGTTGTCCTCACTCTCTGAAGATGGGATGGACAGACTCCTTTCCTCCTCCAAGGACAGGTCACTGTCTGAGTCGGAGTCTACACCTGGGGTTAGGAAAGCCGGAGGGAAGAGGGTATAGCAGTAGCTTGGGGAGGACTTGGGGGCTGAGGAAAGAGCCTGAGTTTAAGGGTCTTGAGAGGAGGTACAGCTAAGGGTTTGGGGCTGGGGACCTGGGGGGAGCCTGGAATGGGGCAGGAATGGAAGGGCTGAGACTTATTGGGAGCGGGGGGTGAGCTGGGTCAGGCATGGATCTGGGAAACTGGGCTGAGTGGGTGGTTGGCTCCTGGTACAGAGCTGTGGGGAGCTCACCCCACCCCAATCAGCCGCTGCTCCGAGTTTGGGGCAGGAGAAGGGGGGATAGAAGAGAGCTCCCCTGTGTCCCTCCTCCCTGGCCCAGGCCCCCACCTCCGCCAGCATCTCGGTGGAACATGGCCACATCCAGGTCAGTGGGGCCAGTGTGGGCCTGGAGGCTGTGGTCAGTGTGGTCAGCAGCTGAGCCATGTCGAACCAGGACATTGTCCCTGGAAACGCAGGAGCCATCAAAGAGGGTTCTTTGCAGGCTGGTGTGTCTGAGCGCACAACGAGCTGAATGTGCCCACTGCTGTGTGTGGCAGGAGGAGCTGGGGCACAGGCAGCGGCAGGGGCCCAGGTTCTGGCATGAGGAGCCAGAAGGCCAAGATGGTGGATCCACCAGTTCGAGGACCTTGTGATACTAATTGCTTGAAATGTGGGACAGCTGGCTGGACAGAGGTTCAGGCCCTGCCTCCCCAGGGAAGAAAATGACCAGGGCCTGGCCCAAGGGCTTATTTCCCCTGGGGTGGGGGTGACAGTGACCCTGAGATAAGGAAGAAGGCCCTGGGGCCAGCTTCCATGACTGCTTCTACCCCCATCACATCCAGAAGATCCCTGACACAGCCCAGACTTGAGTATTTTGCTGTCCTGATTGTGTTTTCCCCAAACCCTGGGGACCCAGAGCACAGACTCTCCTGCAGACAAACCTGCTCCACTTCCCATGTTCCCTGCCTCAGCAAATACCACCTCCATCCCCAACCCACCACCCAGAGGCCTGCAGTGCCCCTATCTCAGCCCCACAGTCACAGTCACCAGTTCCTGCTGGTCAGAGAAACAGCCCAGTAAGGCCCTTTTCGCTGCCCCCATCCACCTGCCCTGGTGCAGTGTCCCCCTCAGCAGGAGGCCCCTCCACCCACCTGAGGTAGCTGCGGCCCCGCTGGCTATCCTGGTCCTGGGCCCGGCCGGAGCGGGCACTGCTCACTGAGGAGACAGTGGAGGCGCCGAGAGTGATGCGGATGAGGCCGCTCTCCTCGAAGAGGGCAGTGTTGTTGTAGGCCCCAGGCCCCTGGGGGATGGGGTGGGGATAAAAGTGTGAGCCAGCTCTGGAGACGCCTGAAGCCCTGGCCTCCCAGGGCCCCCTCCCGGACCCCCAGCCCTGGCAGCCCCTCACCGTCACAGGCGCTGGCCTCGCCTCCTCGGGGGCTGTGTTCCTGCCTAGGCAGGCTGGTGTCCAGGCGGCCCGAGCATCTGCATTCAGGACACAGAAGAGCAGCAGCACTGCCAGGCCCTGTAAGTCAGCAAGGGTCAGTGTGGGGTCAGAAAAGGGTAAGAGAAGGTCAGGGAAGGGCCACTGCGGGTCAGCAAGGAGCCCAAGGGAGCCCAGTGAAGGACTCAGGGAAAGTCAGCAGGGACAGTGAGTGATCAGTGTGGCATAAGGGGCTGGAGTCAGTGAAGCTCTGTGTTACAGACTGAATTGTGTCCCCCAAAAATATGTGTTGGAATTCTAACTCCTATACCTGTGGATGTAATCCCATTTGGGAACGGAGTTTTCTTTGTGACTTTAATGAGACCATATCAGTGTAGGATGTGTCTTAAATTTAATGCCTCATAAGATATACAAAGAACAGAATAGACACACAGAGAAAAAAAAACCCACTTCTATGAGTAGATTCCAACTCATAGTGATCCTGTAGGACAGAGTAGAACTGTCTCGTAGGGTTTCCAAGGCTGTAAAGTTTTACAGAGGCAGACCGCCACATCTTTCTACCACGGAGCAGCTGGTGGGTTTGAACTGCTGACCCTTCGGTTAGCAGCCGAGCACTTAACCACTGCCCCACTGGGCTCCTAACACAGAGAAGCAAGCACAAATGAGGGAAAGACAGATGCCAGTTGGAGATAGCCTAGGAACCAAGGAACTTTGGGGCTAGAGCTGAGAAAGCAAGCCTCCCCCTAAGCCCGTGCCCTGAATTTGGACTTCTAGCCTCCTAAACTGTGAGAAAATAAATCTCTGTTCATTAAAGTCACCACTTGTGGTGTTTCTGTTACAGCAGCACTAGATAACTGAGACAGTGTGGATCAGCAAGGGGCCAGATGCCTCAGTGTTGGCGAAGGTCAATCCAAGGTCAGCACCCAGCCTGGGGTCATTGCCCTGCCTGGGGTTGGATCCAGCCTGCTGAAGGCCCTCCTGAGTCTGGAGTGTGTGAGGAGCACCAGTTACCTGGAGGCCACAGAGTCCAGCGTGGAGGTAGTAGAAGGCCAGGATGCTGTGGTTGACCGCCAGGAGGCCAAAGAGCCAGGAGGCACTGACCAGCAGAAGCAGCAGAAAGGAGCTGCGAAGGGTCCTGCTGTGGGAAATAGGAGGACACAGAAGGACACACAGGGGTCACACACCAGACATATGGGGGACATGGGACACACAGAGGGGACACGGGAGGACATGCAAGGTCATGGAGGGGACATGGAAGATAGGAACTCCCACAGGAACATGGGAGGTCTCTGGAGGACACTAGGTCATACAAAGAACCAGAGGGGACATGAAAAGAACACACAGGAGTGTGGGGGTCATGTGGGAAAGCATGGAACAGGAGGGACAGGAGGCAAAACGAGCCACCCAGGACATGGGAGACACTGGGGAGACCGAGGGGGAGGAGAGACACTGGTGAAAGCACGTGTGGGGCCAGAGTATGGCAAGGGCGCCAGAGGGGGACCGCAGGCCGGGGACGTGTGACTGCATCCCCCCGCCCAGAATTTGGAGCTCAGCCTCCACCAGGGATGCTCAGGGGACCCCAGGCCCCACCCAGGAGGGGGCAACCATCCTGAGAGTCCTCCTCCACCACCAGCCAGCCAACTCACAGCGCAGAGGTCTTCTTGGCCTCCCTCTGCCCCGCAGAGCAAGTTGTGCGGGTGGCGAGGAGAAACATGGCCCCGTTCATCTGGAGAGAGAGCCAGTGAGAGCCAGTGATGGGGAAAGAGAGGACTCACAGAGAGAGCCAGTGACGGGGACAGAGAGACAGGACTCACAGAGAGAGCCAGTGACAGGGACAGAGAGACAGGACTCACAGAGAGAGCCAGTGAGAAACACACACACACAGATCAGAAACAACCTTGGAGAGAGGCTTAGGATCACAGAAAAATTCAGAGATAGGAAAGTGGAGAAGGGCTGAGACATCAAGAGATGGAGATGGAGAGAGACTCAGAGAGACAGAGGTGTGAGGTGTCCCAGTCTCTGTCCCCATGCCCCCATGCCCCCATCTCAATGCCAGTTGAGTGGGGAGTGGTTGCTCGGTAACCAGAGGACAGAAATGGAGGCTGAGCCCAGGAAGCCTGTGGACTGCCTGCAGGCACACCTGCTGCATGGTCCCTGTGAGGGAAGCCCAGGGCGGTGCCAAATGCAGGGCACTCACCATGATGACGAGGATGACAGGGCCAGCGAAGCTCCAGATGAGGGGTTCGTGGACAGAGATCCAGCAGAAATCGGGGTTCCCGTAGCCGTCAGGGTCCAGGCCAACGGCAAGGCCTGGGAGGAGGGGCAAAGGGAGGTCTGAAGGGGTTTGTTGTCCTAAGCTGCTGACACTCTCACAGGTGGGGATAAGCTTGGGGTGAAGGCGGAGCAGGCTCCCACCCTGAGTAGATGGCATGGGGGGCTTCAGTTGGGGGACATTATCAGGACTGGGGGACAGGGTCAGGGGTCAGGCCGATGTGATGGATGGAGGTTGAGGGTCACAACCTTGGGTGGCCCAGTGGGCGGGGCCTCACCCAGCAGCACAGCAGGAACGCCCCAGCCCAAGGCGTGGTAGAAGCGCATGGCGCCGCGGTCCACGTTGCGTGGCTCAACCTGCATGCGGTAGAGGTGCAGCCCCTGCACGAGGAGCCACGCAAACGTGCTGAGGAAGAAGTAGTGCAGGAGGATGGCGACGGCAGTGCACACCAGCTGGGGGTGGGGGGTGGGTGTCAGGACCCCTCCTGCCCAGCCCCACCTCTGACCCCCATCCCAGGCATCTGCTTCTCGCCTCTGACCCTTAAACCACAGCATCTTACCTTAGCATCTGCCCCAAACCCTGGTCCCAACCTGGGCATCCCTGACCTCTCTCTCAGTTTTGACCCCAGACCCTCCTGAGGCCAGGTGGGGCCCCCTGACCCTGACTCTGCACCTGGTTGTGGGTCCTATGGATGCCCAGCAGGAAGAGGAGCTCTGCCACGCCCAGGGCAGCCGCCATGTTGGCATGGATCCCACGCACATTGGACTTGAGGCTGCGCAGGCTGAGCAGGATGGCCACAGTCAGCAGCAACGCGGCCACAGACACTGCCATGAGCACATGGGTGAACACAGCCAGCAGCTCCAGGTCGCCCTCCAGGCGCTGTGGAGGCAGGGATGTTCACTGGGGTGTTGAGCAGAGACCCCTTGCCCCGCTTAGACCTTCACTCCCTCAGGACTCTGAACACAGCCCCACCTCACGGGGGGAAGCATCCATGAGGACCCCGAAGGTGCCGGTCCGACTGCAGCGACACCGTGCGTGGGACCCATTCCTGTGCACCAGCTCGCAGTCCCGTGCTGTCCACATGCCGCTCTGCTCCACCCTGTGGCCACAGAGCAGTTAGACCTACTGTGCCCTCCGGGGAGCGCCCACTGCCAGGCAGGGTTTGTAAGAGGTCATGGGAGAGCCTGAGGGTGCCTGAGGGCAGGGAGCAGCCCTCCTCATAAGCCTGGTTGCACCAGGGCGTCAGTGGGGGCCCTGGCTTCCCAGGCTCTAACAAGGGGACCGTGGGTTTCTGAAATGGGGGTCCTCACGGGCCAGATGGTTCCCACTGCACGCAGATCGCTTTGCTCCTATTCGCTGTCTGTAGCAAGCGGAACTCGAGGCTGATCGGAGACTCCAGGAGACCCCTTAGGAAGTTGTGCCCATGGAACACAGCCACGCTGACCACCGGGGAGTTCATGACGGGGTTCTGGGGCAGCCTGAGGAGACACCCCACTGGAGCTTGGACACTGCTGACCTCCCCAAGCTCTGACCACCTCCCTTGCCCTGTCCTCACACTGATCCCCAGAATGCTACCACTTCTGAGAGCCTCTCCAGCCCCTGCTGGGCCAGGCTCCCTCAAGACCAGGGACAGGGACTAGAGTCCTGCAGAAATGGAGGGTTCCTGCAGCACAGGAGCCTCTGGACCTACTGGCCAGACTGGAGTCTGGGGCCCAAGCAGCTCCGGACGATTTGCCTCCAACTGTCCTACTGGCCACTCCCGCCTGACTTCCATCAGCTGGCGTGTCTTTGTATGGATCAGCCAGACTGCCTGCCTGTACCTGGCTCCTATACCTCTCCTGTATGTGACTGCCCCATGTCTGTCAGCCTGCAGTTCTGTCACTTTCCACAACTCCGGGGAACACAATTCACGTGGAACCCACACAGACAAGGCTCCCTGGGGCTGTGCACGAAAGCATCTCTGTATGGCTGAGTACTAGCTCATCTGTCCCCCGAAAAATGAGAAGAGCTCAGGGGTGAGGAGCCTGGGGGTAGCCCCATCTGTGGTACCTGGCACCCCGGCGCTCGGCCTGGAACTGAGCAGGGAGCAGCCCCCCCAAGGTGCGGTACACAAGGATGATGACAATGGAGATTCCAGGCTCGGGCTCGGGTTCCAGGGGAGCCGGTGGGGGGGCCACACTGGAGGCGGTGGCGTTTTCTGTGCTGCTGCTGCTGCTTCTGCTGCTGCTGGAGGGCAGAACTACCAGAGGAGAGGGAGGAGCCACTGTCACTGACCTCCAACCCCGAACACCCACCAAGCCAGCTCTGAGCAAGTGTGAGGGTCTCTTTCTGGTAGGTCCAGAGCTAGGGGATGTAAGAAGCAGGAGTTCCAGGAAGGGGACATGGGCTCCCCAGGCCTGGGCCCTGAATGCTCAAGCTCTGCCAGGGTCATCTGTGATGATGAGAGAGGACCTTGCAAGGTGAGGCCTGCAGGAAGGTGTGGAGGGTGGAGGTTGGATGTGGAGAGTCTTACAGGGAGTATGACATGGGGAAGGTCTGGCAAGAGAAGAGTTGTTGAGAGGGCAATGCGGTGCCTGGCTTGAAAGGGTCAGGACCTGACCCAAGGGTCACTCCAGGGCTCTCACCTTCAGGTGGGAATGGCCGTGGGGACTGGGAAGGCAGCAGCACATGGGTGTGAGGGTCCCAGGCATCCTGGCCCCGGAAGAGGTTGCTGTGGTAGCGGGGGTAGCGACGGGCCCCCCGGGTTGGACTGGGGTGGTCCATGCGGTCGATGCTGAGCACTACCCAGGAGGAAGAAGGGTGAGACCCCTCAAGGGCCTCCTCCCCGTGTCAAGGGTCATGCTTCCTCCTACCCCTATCCTGTACCCAAGTCCCACAATCCACAGCCTCCTTGCCATCAGCAGTCAGTCCCTGCAAACACTGAAGGTGGCAGCCCAGCCTCCTGCCCACCCTGCATGAAGAGCCCCCAGCCTCTTGACCCTCCAAGTTCCTGCCCTTTTACAGCCCTGTGCCCGGCCCCACCCCACCCGCCACGCACTGATATTGGGGGTCACCAGCCCCACGGGGTTCAGGTACGTGAGTTCCATATTCCTTGCGAGTGTGGCCGCATACTCCTCCAGATGCCATACCAGCCCTGCGCTGCCGGGAGAGCCCCCAGGGGCCCGCTGCCCCAGCGCCGCCCACAAATCCCTGGTCTCTGGAGCAAGCAGTGCAGAGCCAGCCCATAGCAGATTCTGGAGGAGGGAGATGGAGCTGGGCTTAGTCAGGTGGGGAGGGTGTGTGAGGGGACAGGGCAGCCTGAGGGATCTGGCCAGGTGTTCGGAGGGACCCCAATAGGCAAGGGGGCAGGGCTAGAGAGGACAAGGGAAGAACGGGAGCCTGGAGAGGGGGCTGAGCTGGGGATCAGGGCTAGGGGGCTGGGGACCCAGGTGGCATGGAGCTGGGGGCCAGGGCCGGGGGCCGGAAGCAGAGGGCGCAACTCCACCTCACTGAAGTGGGCGTCCTGTGTGGCTGTCAGCCCAAAGCCCTGCTGATGGCTCTCAAAGGCCAGCAGGTGGACCAGCAGGTGGGCAGTGACTCGGACATCTTGGCTAAAATAGTGGTCGGTGTGGCTGGTCACTTCTCGCAGCCGCTGAGCCAGCTTCTTGGCCTCCATGGTACCCAGTGCTGTCTTATTCAGCTCCAGACCATCCAGCTGCCAAGACAAGGATGGGGATGGTCACTCTGTAGTTCATCAGGTCTTCACAGGGGGAAACCGGGCACAGCCCTGGGGGCCAAGGGCTCAGCCATGCTATCTGGGGCCCCCCACAAGCCTGGGGGAGCTGGGGCCTGCTCCTTGAGAGCCCCAGTGGAGATATGGGTGGAGTCTCACCAGCAGGCTGAGTTCTCGGAAGGCAGGCGAGGTGCAGTTGAAGAGGTCGGGTTCCAGCCAGCCCTGGTCCTCGTCACAGAACCGCACAGCAGCACCTGGGGGCAGGCAACCCCTGGTAAGGCCTGAGGCCTGGCCATCTGTGCTGAGTTGACCACAGAACCCTCCCTTGTCCTAGGGGTAGCTCTGTGGCTGCACCCCTGGATGTAGCAGCCCTAGCCCTCAACCCAGGCTGTCCCCAGCTATTTGTCACTCAACCCCTGAGAGGCACACGAACCATCATGAACCAATCACATAAAGGAGAGCACAAGGGCAGGTTTGTAGACACACACATGCACATTCACACATGCACGCACACACACACACACACATGTGGCCCAGGACAAGCACACGGACCCGCAATGCTCTCTGTCTCACACACAGACGTGCTGACACAGACGAAGTCTTCCAGGAATATTCTGTGACCAAAATGAGTGTGCGTGTGTGAGGTCTCTCACAAGTTTTAACCACCCCAGTGGTGACTTTGCCACCATCTCTCCCCCTTGTCTGTGGGGTTGGAATGGAGCGTGGAATGAGGATTGACCCGGGCCTTAAGGGAGTTCATGGTCACCAGCAGTAAGGGCTCTGACTTAAACGCAGAACCTTCCCCGTCCCCGACAGACTCAGACACATGCACAGGCACAGAAAGACACACACGTGAGCATGCGCACATGGCCCATCTCTGTCCAGCCGCTACAGAGACCTCAAGCAGCAAAGAAGGCCCACGGGAGCTCAGGCAGCAGGGAGGGGCCCTCAAGCAGCAGGGAGGAGTTTGTCGGTCTTCAGACAGACAGAGGGGAGGGGTCTGTCATGACAGGCAGTAGGGAGAGGCCAGCAGGGACCTCAGGAAGTGGGGAGAAGGACTTTAGGAATAGGGGAGAGGTCTGCAAGGATCTCAGGAAGTGAGGAGGGGTCTGCAGGAACCTCAGGCAATAGAGAGGAGTCTCTGAGGACCTCAGGCATCAAAGATGGGCCTCTGGGGACCTCAGACAGCAGGAAGGGACCTGCAGGAATGTCAGGCAGTTGGGAGTAGCATTTAGTGGCGTCAGGCAGCGAGGAGGGGTCTGCAGGGACCTCAAACAGCGAAGAAGGGTCTACAGAGACCTCAGACGGTGGGAAGGGGTCTGCAAATGCTCTGGCAATGGGAGGGGGCAGTGCACCTGAGCAAACACATACCCCTTACCTGTACCCCGCAATCCTGCCCAGAAGCCAAGAGAAACAGATGGAGGCTAGTGAGGGTGTGGGGAAGGACCCAGTGGGCAAGGGGCCCACAAGGACCCCCATTCAACTCCCACCTCTTTGCAGGAACAAGGCCACCCAGGTCAGGAAAAGGGGTGGCTCCAGCAGTCAGAGGACAGGCCCACCCCCACCCTCAAAGATGCCCCTGCCCCCTACGTACTTACCCAGGGCCCCCCGAGGACAGGGTACTGTGGCCAAGATGCCAAACTTGGTCTGGGGCCACCACACACCAGCTCTCAGGGACTTGGGACATGCATCATAGAGCACTGGGGAAAGAGGAGGCACTAAGCCAGCTGGCAGGGGTAGCCCAGGCGCCAGGGCAAGTGACAACCACACCCACTGCCCCTTTACCACTCACTCCAGGCCTGCTGTCCACCACTCCCCTGCTGGCCTCACAGGAGCTGGCCTGCTATGAGGTGACGCCAGCCCAGATTCTGTGACAGGTCAGCAAAGCACTTGGGGCAAATGTGGGGTTCCCTGGGTGTAAGCAGTCTCCCTCAGAAGAAGCCTCCCAGAGCCCCTACCCAAAGAGCCAAGCATGACACTGATGCTTGGTGGCAGCATGCTGGAGCCAGCTTTCTATGTGTGGAGCTGGGTGAAGACTGCTCACCCCGGCAGCCGCTGGCTGTCACCTCTGCAAAAGGACTGTCACAGCTGTTGCACTGGCGGCCAAGAGCTCCTGGGCGACAGGGACACTGCCCGCTGTGGGGTGCACATGAGCGCGAGGTGGAGCCCACAGGGTAGCAGTCACATGGGAAGCATGAATCGCTGCCCCGCGGCCGGTAGTGAAACTCCTGTTTGAGGATGGGTCAGGGGCCTGAGGTCAGAAGTCAGGGCTTAAGGTAGGGGCCTCAGATCAGGGCTTGGGGAAAGAGTGGAGTCAAG
This sequence comes from Dugong dugon, assembly GCA_030035585.1. Taxonomy (NCBI): domain Eukaryota; kingdom Metazoa; phylum Chordata; class Mammalia; order Sirenia; family Dugongidae; genus Dugong; species Dugong dugon. Next base: position 18,577,864 of record CM057481.1, on the reverse strand, counting down.
GGAACAGGGTCAAGAGAACAGTGCTTACAGGCCAGAGAAAGGCTGGACCTCAAATGAAAAGGAAGAGGTCAAGGATGAGAGATGGCAATTAGGGATAAGAAATCAAGGTCAAGGCCCAAGTCAGGTGCGGAGGTCAGCTAACTGAACAAGAATCACAGGTCATGTCCAGGGAAGGGTTAAAAGGTCCAGGTCAGGGGCCAGACACACCTTGCAGTGACACTGCCCGTCTGTCTGGTTGCAGTTGGGGTCAAAGCCCTTGTGAACGTCACAGTTGCAGGGACCACAAGTTGGGCTCCCCCACCAGCCCCGAGGACACTGCTGGTCCATCCTGGGGAGGGACAGCCAAGTGAGATGCCTCCGTACCTCAGTGACGCCTCCGCCCAGCCAGGTGTCTCCATCATCTCAGCCCCCGGTTCCTCACCTGTGCTCACAGTGGCGCCCGAAATAGCCACCTGCACAGTCACAGGTATAGCCATGGGGAGCTCCTGGGAAGTGCCGGCAGGACCCCTGGTTCTGACAGGGGTTCAAGAGACAGGCATCCACACAGCCTGGGCCGTAGTAACCTGCAGGTTGGGTCGGGGAGCTTAGGACACTGCCACAGAGCATGGAAGGGAGCAGGCACCTGTCCTTCTCAGTTCCCACCTCCTCCAGGCTCTCTGGGTCTGTCAGTCCTCACCATGGGCCCCTGGCTCCTGCCCAGATCACCCTTCCCCTGACCCTCTCAAGGCCCCACCTGGCCAGCAGGTGCAGGAAAAGGTCTGCCAGAGATCTCGGCAGTCAGCGTGGGGTGGGCAGGGCCCAGATGCACAGGTGTTGGTCACGACGCAGCCAGGTTCCGCATTCACTCGGTGGCTGGGGGGGAGCAGGGCTGGGGACCCTGAGGGCGTGGAGCCGAGCCATACCCCCTATGGACACAGCCAGCAAGGGGTGAGGCCTACATCAAGGTACGTCAGCCCCAAGTCCTGCAGAGCCAAGCGGGCCTGATGACCCCTGACATGCAGTCTCCCTCAGACCCAAAAAACCCTCAGGCCCTGACCCTGACATCCCCAAGTCAATCCCCCCTAATCGTGCTGTCCCCAACACAGACCCTAATAACCCTTGAATCTAATTTAGACTCTGACTACCAGTACCACAGAAAGGCTTGACCTGTCTGGTGGCATCAGGTTACTCCCACCCATGACAACCCCCACTTGAATGTAGCTTTTTCAGGCCCCAAGGAACCCCTGACCTCTAACCCCTGACCCTAGCGCCCCTGTATCATGCTCCCATGCTGACTCCTACCTGGATACAGCCGACCAGACCCTGAGGAACCTCCTCCTCATTGCCAGGGGGCAGTCCTCCCACATGGAGTTGCTTTACCTTCAGGCCCTGCAGTTCATTACCCACTGCCATGGTGTCCTGGGGGAGGGGACAGGTCAGCACTAGGGGCAGGGGGGTCTGATAGACCCCTGTTCCATTCTAGGGTCAGTCATGGCCTTGTCCCACCTCTGCAAGACCAAGTTCTGTCCCTCTGTACCAGGGGAATGGTCTGGGAATGAATGGAGGACCTGTTGGGGCATGGAGGATGAGGTGACAGGAAGGGTTCATTCCAGAGCTGGACCCAGAATGGACCTTGAAATTCTATGATTCTGACCTGGGGGACAGAGACCAGAGGGGGTTTCTAGGAGTTAGGCAAAGTGACGGCTGCAGAGGTACCCCAAGACCAGGGCAGAAATCTGGGTGGCCTCCCTGACATAAGGGGTACTTAACAGTGGACCAGTCTGGCTGGTGGGGTGGATTCAGAGCAGGGATATTAGGAAGGGCCTAGGGGAGAACATCAGTGGAGGGAGTTGAGAGGAGCAGGACTAGAGGTGGGGTCAAATGACACAGGTCTTGTTGGAAGGCTGAGAACACAACATCCCAGGGTCAGAGGTCAGACCTGGAAGAGGCTAAAGTCGAGTGAGACCATGAGAACATGGTGACCCTGCCGGCCACCTGGTTCCTCCTGCAACTCCAGCCGAAGATCATGCCACCGGCCGTCGCTGACAGTCACCTGGTCCAGGAGGAGGTGGGCAGCACGGCTCGAGCCCTTGGTCACTGTCACGGACAGCAACCCTCGATCCAGCTGCGGGTAGAGAAGAACAGCTGTGAGGTCAGAGCCCCAAGTTGGGCTGGGGCTGGGAATCTCAGGAGGTGAAATCAGGGGGCTCAGAGGTTAGGAGTATCAGAAGTCAGAAAAGCAGGGCAGAAGGATGTTGTGTCAGGGGATACCATGCTGCTAATAGTGGGGTCAGGGGACAGAGGTCAGGACCAGGGGTCATGGATTGGTGCAGCTGGCACAAGAGCTGTGCTAGTGCCCTAGACCTGCTGAAGTTATCATGGTGGGGGACAGGGTCAAGGGACAGGGTCCAGAGTAGGGTCAGTACACCTGGCAGAGAAGTATGCTATGTGACTGAGCCTGAACCCATAGGAATGTTGCTTGTGGGTCAGAGATTGCAAGCTGAGAGTCCAGGGAGGGGTCAGGTGAGTAGACACACCTGGCAGAGGAGCGTGCTGTGTGGCCCAGCCTGCATTTGCATCAGGATGCCCTGCGATGCCCGCGTCCGAAATGCCAGCCCCAGGTACCACGGCACAGATACAGCCATGTCACTTCCAAAGTCCCAGCTCAATGTGCCGTTGCCACGGAAATGGTAAGGATGGGTCATGGCTGAGGGGATAAGAGGAGCAGGGTCACAGGCCTCACCCCAGGAACAGACTTCACCCTGTAGGCCCCTCCTGCCCTGTGCTGCCCACTCACTGAGCCGACAGTCTTTGCCACCAAAGCCCACGGGACAGTCGCAGATGTAGCCACCCCAGCGCTCTGAGCAGAGGCCACTGTTCTTGCAAGGGCTTGAGTCACAGAAGCGCAGCTTGGCCTGGCAGCCTAGGGAAGGAAGGCACATGGGGATGTGAGAACATGGGAGGGTGGACATGAGTCCTGGACAGGCCATAGGGGTGCAGAAAAGCTGACAGAGGCCATGATCTCAGCTCCGTGTTATCTCAGAGGGGAAGGGTTGGTAGGAGTAGAGCCCCAAAGGCAGTGCTGTGGCATGGCACTTGTCATCAAAGGAGACTAGGGTGAAGTCAGATCTGGGATCACCCCATGTAGCCCTCCACCCACTCCCTATGAAGGGAATAAGGCTATGGGCAGGGCTTGTGGGAGCTACAGGCCTACCTGCTGTGGTGCCATTGTTTGCCACAAAGGCCGCCATGTCCACTCGGCGGCCATCAATGTGCAGGTCCCGCATACAGCCGACGAAGTCCTTGTGGGACACGGGGAAGTTCTCGGGGAGGTTGGGGACACCCCCCAGGAGCAGGGGGCCCGTCAGGTCCAGAGACCTGGGGGTCAGGGGTCCAGGTCATTGGTGGGACTGGGGCCAGGGTGGGGTTGCTCCTGAGGGCTGTAGGAAGTGAGGGGTATGACTCAGAGGGTATGGTGATTGAGGGGGGTGATGAGGCCAGGCTGGAAAAGGAGTTAGGGCCTTACTTCAGTTGTGGGGGCACAGAGGGGGACTCATGATAGGCAAGCAGCTTGGGAAAGGTGAGGGAGCTGGGGTTGAGGGCTAGGATAAGGAGTGGGACATTTGGGTGGCTGGGCTAGGGGATAGGGAAGTGGAAAGTCCGGAGGGCTGTGTATCAGATTAAGGCGCTGGGCAGGGATGTAGGGAATTAGACTAGGGTGGGGGGAGAAACTTGGGGTACTGTGTGGGAGTAGGGAGTCTAGGGTAGAATACAAGTTTGGGGGCTAGGGTGAGGTGGGCTCTGAAGGTCTTAGGTAGAGGAAGAGGGAAATCTGGCGATTTTAGGGGAAGGGTGGGAAGTTTGACAGGCTGGGGTGAGGAGTTGGGTATGTGAAGGGCGGGGGTGGGTCTGGGAGGCAGAGGGCATGGGGACCAGGGCGGAGGGGCCTCACTTCTTGGAGCTGGTCTGCATGCCAGCAGCTGCGCAGGAGTAGTTGCCGATCTCAGCCCCAAACCGCAGGGCCACAGCCACGTCACAGTCATCCACGCTCAGCACAGCTACCTTGTCCTTGGAGGGACCCTGAACACCCCCCAGAGCATCTGTCCGGGGCTAAGACCCAGGCACACCAGTCAACGGGGTCCCCAGGTGACCCCTGAGGGGCAGAACCTGGGATCCCAGCTCCCTCCCCCCAGTCTCCCATGCCAAGGGTGGTGCCCACCTTGTTGTAGTATCTCAGATGCACTGTGTGCCACTGACCATCACTCAAGCCCCCCAGAACCATGGGGCTGACCACTGTGCTCGACTCGCCTGTGGGGGGACATGTGTGGAGGTTGTCTGGAGCAGCTGACTTGTCCCTACTCTTCCAGTCATAGACACAGCTACTTCCAGGGTCACCCTGGATGCATCAGATCACCCCCCCCCCCCGCCACTGGTGACCATCCTGGCTGGACCAGAGTGTATTTGGACAGATGAGAAAAGCACACATTTCTTGGAAAGATGGACCATTCCATAGGAAGTGGCCATGGGGACAGTCCACACTGTTGTCTGTTAGGTGTGCAATGGGGCAAATCCGCGGGGACACAGTGCCTGCGCTCTCTAGCCATGCCACACATACATGCACCCACTCACCCACACACACCCCGCAGGGACACACACCCCACCGCGGCACCCACCCGTGGAATAGGTGAGCCGCACTTGCCCGGCCACGAGCTCCAGTGCCAGGAAGTCGTGCTTCTCGTTCAGGCGACCATTATAGAAGAGTAGCCCGCTTGGCAGCACTGTTGAGAACCTGGGTGGGGATGGTGGGGCCCATCGTGAGCCAGACACCGCCTCACGCACCCAGTACCCCTGTGACAAGAAGGTTCGCGGGGCAAGCTGGGGTGAAAAAAGCGACAAGGGAAGGCGGGACCGACGGGTGAGGCCACTGCAGTGACGCTCTGGGACCCCGGGTCGGGGCGTCAGGGAAGGGGACAATGCTCTGTGGGGTGTCAGAATGGGGCACTCAGGAATCTGAGTCAGGGTCACGTAGGTAGGAATCTGAGTCTGAGTGTCAGGACGGGGACGCTCAGAGACGGGGGGCGGGAACCTACGAGAGGGACAGTGTGAGGTGGAAGCGCTGCCGCAGGCCGCGAAACATGACAAAGGAACTTGGCGGGAAGGAGCGCGCCGCCACCTCGCATCGCGGGCCCTCGAAGGCGCCGCCCGCGGGGCACTGGCAGCGGAAGCCGCCGTTAGGCGCGTCGGCGCAGGTGCCCCCGTTGCGGCAGACGCCGGGCACGCAGCGTCCGGCCTCGGTGTCCAGCTCGCAGTCTTCTCCTAGGGGCCAAGGGGCTGTCAGAGGCGGTCACGACTACGTGCCGCCCTGCTCCTGCAGGCCCTGCCCCTCCAAGGCCGCGGCCTCCAAAGCCGGTTCCAAGACCTCCGAAAGGCCGGCCTCTGCGGGCACGCGCCCATTCGGTCTGGCCCCGCCTCATCCTCCTAGCCTGGCCTGGCCACACCCCCCCCCCAAGGTCCCGCCCCGTCCACGGCCACTTGCCTCCATAGCCCTGCCCCTGCTCCTGCCCACACCTCCGTCACAGCCTCACTCCTGCATAAGGCCGCTGTTCCTTCCTGGCCCTTCGCTCTCCCTGGAGCAGGCCCTACGGCCTCTGGTCTAACCGAGCCCCGCTTCGGCCCTTATTGGCTCGGCAGCGATGCCCAGGCTGACTCGCCTTGTAGTCCCGCCCCCGGGCTTTGCCTTAGGTTCACCCAGCTCCGGCCCGCTCCCAATCGCTTCCCGCTCACCCGTGAAGCGCGGGCGGCAGACGCAGGTGTAGCCTCCCTCGCGCCGCGCGCAAGCGCCGCCGTTGCGGCATGGGTTCGAGTAGCAGAGGTCGAGTTCGGTCTCGCAGAAGTCGCCAGTGAAGCCGAGCGGGCAGCGGCAACGCAGGCCAGCGATGGGCTGGATGGGTCGGAAGAGCGTGGAGGCCGAAGCCAAGAAGGGCGCGGACGAGTCAAAGCGAAGCACCGACACGCATTTCATGTAGTTCTCACAGGGCTCGCGCAGGCACACGTTGTCGTCGAAGGGCAGCACATCGAGAAGCGAGCGGGCTGCGAGCGCGGCGCGGCGCACGTACAGCTGCTCCTGCAACTCCTCGGAGCTGAACCAGGGCCCCGCAGCGCCCGCCCCGGCCCCCCGCGGCGCCAGCGCCGAGAAGCTCACGTTGAGCACGGTGCCCCCCACATCCGTGTCGTTCTGGATGTTGAAAATGAAGACGTCCTCGGCGGGCGTGGCGAGAACCGCGGCCACGCCTTCGAGGAAGTGGCCCAGCAGCGGCGACAGGAAGCGCTCCTGCCACATATTTTCGAGGCGCACGGTCAGGCTGTTTGCCAGCAACTCCTCCGTTATGATGACCACACGCAGCACGCACTGCGCCGTCACACTGTGTAGGCCATCTGTGGGCAGGGCAATGCAGGATCAGCCTGGGATCAGTGGCTGCCTCTACTTGGGACACAAGAGGGCTGGGACCAGTGACTGCCCAGTCCCCCAGCTCTTGTGAGTCAGCAGGCTGATCGCACCAGGACACAAGAGGATCTGAGGCTAGTGACCAGCCTTCCCAGCATCAAGGTATTACCAAGCTACTGCTTCCCACCCACACACAAGGAGGGGTCTGGGCCGGGGATCAACCAAACCCCTCAACACCAATGAGTCAAAAAGTCACCCCCCCCCGGCAGCACGCAAGAAAGGCCCTAGGTCATCAGTGATCCACCCTCCCCATGTTATCATGGTCAGCAGGCCTTTCCCACTCAGTGCACAAAGAGGAGCAAGGGAGGGCCATTAGCTCTCATTCCCCCTACCTCCTAGCACAGCAGATCCACCAAAACCCCCCTCCAAGAAACAAGGAGGGTTCCAGGTCAGGAACCACCTACCGCTTAGCTCTCCTGGATCAGCAAACTGCTCCCCCATGACACTAGAGGGGGCCCTGGCCCATTGACCACTAAATGCCTCTCTCCCCAGAACCCTAGGTCAGCAAGTTCTCTCCCTCCGGGTGAGTCTTGGACCACTGACCTCCCTTTACCCTAGTATTCATGTTTCAGCAAGCTGGCCACCACCCCAGACCTGGATCCTGTGATCTCAGTGGCCACTCCCAGAATGAGGGTGAGACACTTATCAGCCTTGTACCCCCTGTCCCTAGACCCTACCACACACTTCCATAAAGGTTTGTTGCTGAGTGAGTTGGATAAATGAAGGCTGTGCCTTCTCTGGCAAGGCCAGGAGCCTTTGCTCCAGACTTGGGGAATGAGCACCAGTGAAGCTTGCCCTCTACCTCTGCAGCCCCCAGGAGGCACTGTGAGAGCCTCTCCAGCCTTCGTCTTTCCATGAAGGAGGAGTTTGTAAATATCAGGAGCAGTGGAGGGAGGAAGGAAGATTGATCTCTGGTCCTTTTCCCAAAGGGCAGGACCTTGGTCAGCCCCTTAGACAGCAGCCAGGCCAATGTGGGCCCGCTCTCTGCCTGACGCTGCCAGAATAAGCTGCTGTTTCTGACCACTAAACTGTTGACCTCCCTCTCCTGCACAGATGGTTGAGACTGTGGGGGTCAGACTGGACCAGAAGTGACACTTCCTCTGAACAGGGATGTGGTGTGGGCTGACTGGCACATGCTGGCTTTTTCTGGGACCTCCAGAGCATTACTCCAGGGCCTCTTGGCCTTTCTGGGGTGGAGGGCTGTCCCTTGGGGTAGTGGATAGTTCTTTACAGTCTTTATAGGGTCTGCTAGATGTCCTGGAATCTTTGGGGTTCTATGGAGACATCCCAAGAATTTAAGCAGAGTCCCTGTGAGGTCTATGGCAGATCCTGTGGGGGTGCAGGGGCCCAGCACTTGAGGGATTCTTGGAGGGTTTGGAAATCCCTCTTTGGTTTGAGGTGCTCTGAGGAGCCCCTGGGGCTGACAGGTTGGGATCACTGAGTCCCTTTCCTGCTCCCTGCCCCTCACCTGTGACAGTCACCAACATGGAGGCTACCAGTGGGCGGTTGTTGTCCAATTTTCGGCTGAGTCGCAGCTCCCCGCTGGTCTGGTTGACCACCAGCAGCTGTAGCTCATTGCCACGCTCAAAGGAGTAGAAGAGGCGGTCAGAGACATCAGGGTCGTAAGCAGGGATGCGCCCAATGATGCCCGAGGGGAAGGTATCTGAGCGGTTGGATACGTAGTTGTTGAAGAGGATCTGGAAGTTATTGAGCACAGGGCTGTTGTCATTCTGGTCAACTAGGCGGACATGCACAGTGGCCCGGCTGACCAGAGGGGCAGACGTGGCCTGCACCACAATCACATATTCCTGGCGAGCCTCATAGTCCAGGTCAATGAGTGCTGTCAGCTCTCCAGAGAAGATGTCCATCTGGAACAGCTCAGGGATATTCCCCTCCACGATCTGGTACATGATGTGGGCATTAGGGCCTTCGTCAGGGTCCACTGCAGTGATCTGGGCCACCACTGAGCCCACAACACTGTTCTCTTTCACCCGCACCTCAAACTCTTCAGCTGGGAAGACGGGTGCATTGTCATTCACATCCTGCACTGTCACCTGAATGCTGACTGGAGTCCGCAGTGGGGGCACACCACGGTCCACTGCGTAGGCAGTCAGCTCATACACTGGTACTGCCTCCCGGTCCAGTCGCCTGACTGTGCGGACAATGCCAGAGGTGGGCTCAATGGTAAAATCTCCATCCCCATCTTCCCCGTTCTGGAAAGTGTACTGGACCCGGCCATTGGCGTGAGCATCCCGGTCAGTGGCTGAGATCTGCAGGACGCTGGTGAAGGGTGGAGCATCCTCGGAGACCAGCCCTGGGTAGTGGGAGGCCACAAACTGTGGAGCATTGTCATTCACATCATTGACCATCACCTCCACATAAGTGGTGTCTGCCTTCTGTGGGATGCCATTGTCCCGAGCTGTAATGGCCAGTGTGTAGGTCACCTGATCCTCATAGTCCAGGGGGGCCTGTAGTGTAATGGCCCCTGAGTCTGCATCAATGCGGAACTGGGGCAGGTTGTCCTCCAGGAGATAGGTGATACGAGCATTCTCACCCACATCATCGTCAGAGGCACTGATGACCACTACGGTGCTTCCCACTGGCCTATCCTCATTCACACTCACTGAGTAGTGGGTACTTTGAAAGACAGGCCGGTGAGTGTTGGCATCTGTGATGTTGATGTGCACATAGCAGTGATCATGAAGGGCACGGTCAGACGCAGTTAGCACCAGCTTGAAGTAGCGTTCCTGCTTGTAGTCAAGTGGCAGAGCCAGTGTCACCAGACCCATGCCCCCCTGGGTGCTGATGGCAAAGCGGTTCCGGGTGTTGCCACCTGTGATCTGGTAGCTGATGGCACTGTTGGCATCACGGTCTACAGCAGTCACGCTGACCACACTGGTGCCGACAGCTGCATCCTCATTCAGCCGTAGGTGGTATTCCTTCATGGTGAACTCAGGCCGGTTGTCATTAACATCCAACACAGTCACTGTGACACTGGCTGAGGCAGAGAGTGAAGGTGAGCCATGGTCTCGTGCCTCTACGCCAAAGAAATAATGCTCCACAGACTCACGGTCCAGCGGGCCACTCACAGAGACCCAGCCAGTGGCACTGTTTATCACAAAGGGTGTATCAGGTGCCATACCAGTTAGGGAGTATTCCAATCGGGCATTCTCCCCATGGTCTGCATCCACTGCCTGAATGTGGATGACAGAGTGGCCCAGAGGTGCGTTCTCCAGGACTGAGACCTGGAATGGTGTGCTGACAAAGATAGGCGTATGGTCATTGATGTCCACCACCTGAATGCTGGCTAGACCTGTGTTGTTGGACAGTGGTGGCCGACCTGCGTCCTGTGCGCGGATGCGCAAGGCATACTCTCGCTCTGCCTCAAAGTCCAGAGGCGCCATAACCTGAATTTCGCCAGTGAGGCTGTCGATGGAGAAGTGGCCGCGGCTGTTGCCGCTGATGATGTTGTAGTGCACCAGTCCGTTGGCGTCCTTATCCCGATCGGTGGCGGTGACGCGCAGCACCACCGTATGGGGGCGCACATCCTCGCGCACCTGTGCCACATAGCGCTTCTCGCTGAACTGAGGGGCGTTGTCGTTCTCGTCCAGCACTGTTATGTGCACACGCACGGTGGCCGAGCGTGGCCCGGGCTCCTGGCCCTGATCGCTGGCTTCCACCACGAGTTCGTAGCTCTCCATGTGCTCGCGGTCCACGCCGCCGCTGGTGCTGATGAGGCCCGAGCGCGAGTCGATCTCGAAGGCTGCAGCAGCGGCTGCGCGCGCTGCCGGCGGTCCCACGAAGCGGTAGCGCAGGTTGGCGTTGGGAGGCGCGTCGCCGTCCGTGGCACGCAACTGCAGGATGGGGTAGCCCTCCTCCACGTTCTCACGAAGCGTCTCCCTGTACTGCGCCTGCTCAAACACCGGCTCGTGGTCGTTACGGTCAGCCACTGTTACAGCCACCATAGTGGTGGACGAGAGGCGCGGCGAGCCGTGGTCCTGCGCTGTAACTCGCAGGTAGTGGCGCTCCATGCTTTCGCGGTCCAGGGCCGCCGCCGTGCGGATGAGGCCGCTGTGCGGGTCGATGCTGAACAGCTCCATCGAGCGGCTGTTCATGAGCGCAGCCAGCGAATAGACTAGGCGCCCAGCCTCGCCCGCGTCCGGGTCCTGCGCCACTACGCGTAGTACCGCGGTGCCCGCCGCTTCGTTCTCGGGCACCAGCGCCTGGTAGTTGTACTGCGGAAACTGTGGGTGGCGGTTTGCGGCGCGACGGGGGCGTGCCCGACTCGCTGGGGGAGTTCTCCAGGGTCCTGGCCCGGGCTGGATCCCCCGAGGGCGCGGCCCAGGGCGTTGCGGGAGAAAGCGGCGGCGGAGGAGACTGCGAGGACGCATGCGCTCGGGAGCCGGCTCGGGAGCTGTCCGAGAATCGCGCGGTGCTGAAACCGGCGCCGGAGCTGTCCTCGCCGTGCGCAGTGCTGAACCCAGCGCGGGACCCGACCTCGCAGCCTGAGGAGGACAGTCCGGCCGGGAGGCTGTCCTCTCCGCTCGGAATGCCGCAGCTCTCTCGCTCTGACCCCGGCGCCCCGGCGCCCACAATTCACCGCAACAGTGCGCCGTTCCCACCTTTTTGCGGGCGCCTCTTCCAGCGTTCCGCTGAAATGACACCGGCCTGGTGCCACTGGGCCGAGCCAGAAGGTCCAAACGGAGGGGCGAGCTATCCCCCGGGCCCAGCACTCCTGGAGACAGAGCCTCTGGCGACAGCCCGTCTCTGTGTACTGGTCCTGTCCTCCTGCCACAGGAAATCTCTGGGCGCCAGCATAACGGAGACCCTGGTGCCTGTCCTGTCTCTCGCCCGCGGCCATCCAATGCCTGGGCCCCGAGCTCACCCCCCAGTATCGCGTCCAGCTGCTCAGGGGGCCCTCGACTACTCCGGACGTTTTGCTTTCCCCCTCGGAGCCCCACGAAGACGGGCCTCCTGACTCCCAGGCCAGGCTCCCCATCCTCTCGGAACTTTGGCGTCTCGGGACAAAGAGCTAAGGCTCCGCTGCCGCTCCACCCCCAGGGCCCCGTAGGAGCAGCTGCCCCTCGGCCCCAGCCCCGGCCTCCGCCGACCCCCAGCTCCCCCCGGCTTAGGGGGAACAAAGAGAGGAGGAGGAGCGGGAGGAGCGAGGTCGGCGGTCCCCCGAGACCCCACAACGGCGGCCGCCTCGCCATCACCCCCCGCCTCCCCGCAAGGCCTCTGCCGGCCCCCGCCCCGGCCTGGGCCGTGGGCCCGCCCTGCCGCTCGGGCCCCCTCCGGGACCCCTGCCGCCGCCCCGGCCCACCGCCCCTCGGCCTGTCGCTCCGCATCGCCACCTCCCTCTGGGCACCATCTACTCCGCAGCCAGAGCCCCTTCGGCGTGCGGCCCCGGCTTCTGTCGCCCCCACCACAGCATCCCTGCCGCTGCCGCCGCCTCCTGCCGCTCCAACATGGCTCCCGGCCGCCCCGATGGTTTACTCCACCTCCGCCCCGACGCCCCAAACCCTGTGGTATAACCCATCGCGCATGGCAGCTCTGACTAACAAAACTGTCGCCGCCATCTTTTTTAAGGGCATAATTGCTGCCCAGAGTGCTGAACAGAGCGCGGAGGTTGGTCGCCGTTGGGTCCTCCCTGTACCATCTAGACCACTGCCTTCTCCCGCCTTCCCTCCTTCTCGGGTGGTGTCCCCGCGCTGGCTTCCAGCCTTTCTTCTGCTTGCGGGTCTCTTGTCCTCCTTCCTAAGCAGTAGTCTTCAACCCTATCCCGGATTTTGGTCAGAAAATTTGGTGTCCAGCCTTCTCATGGCCCTGAGGACCATACGGAATCCTGTGGGCTGAGGGAACGATGGTCGGACGGGGGCCCAGGGCTTCAGCAGCCCAAACAATAGCTTCAACTGTTCGATCAACGAGTTTTATTTAACTCATCAAGCATGTCGTGACCATCAGCTTGTTTGGAAAACCCCCGCGGAGCAAGGACGGGAGTTGACCGGCCCGAGGCTACAGGATTAGGGGCCAGGACTCTCCCCTGACCCGCAGGATCCCAGCGGTATCGCGATCTGGGAACTCCTTCACTGGAGGCTGCCCTCCCTCCTCAGGCCGCTGGTCCTGAACTCTGGGACGCCACGTGGAGCCCGGCGTTGCTGCAAGGCTGCGGACCCGATTGCCCCGCATCCCGCCCCTCACCTGCCACGACCACGTCCCTTAACCCCTTGAAGGGGCTAACAGAGGCTCAGTCCTTCTCTGGTGGTTCAATCCAGCTCTACCCGCACGGTGCAGCCCCTGGCACACACCGATCCCGGCTGGCCAATGGGCGAACTCGGCGGAACCTACGTCACAGAAGCCGGGGGCGGGGGGAGGCGGAGCGTTCCAATCAGCGTGTTTGTTTCTATTGGCACAATGGGAGGCACCGCCCCCCACGGCTGATTCATTGTCTGGGAGAAGGGGACTTCGTGGGTTCCTCGCTAGTCCAGAGAGATAATCCAGGAGGCGCTCTATGGACATGTCTGCAGAGGCGGCAGCGGAAACGGGCTGCAGCACCATATGCAGAGAAGGCAGGCGTCGTGGGACTGAGGAGGGGGTCAGAGCCGGGGCCCGGAACGCTCCACGAGGCGCGGCTCCCCCGACGGGGCGGATCCTGCTTCAAACAAGCAGAGAACTCCAGGCCAAAGGCTTAAGCCCGTCTCCACTGGTACCTATGACATCACCACCAACCAATGAAATGGCCCATTCTCTTGCCTCTGGACTTCGCTTCCGGGAGGCGGGCGGCGGAGAGCAGACTAGTGGGTTCTAGTCGGGGTTTCCGCGTCTCAATTTGAGAATCCTCGGGGTTCTCAGACTCGAGGCCAATACACGGTCTAGGTTCCTGCGCGTCTGCGCGTGCGGATGAGGTATCTCAGCCACTACGCGTGTGGAAGAGATGCTGACGGCGGAACACCGTCCGATGGGGTCCAGTCGGTTCAGGGCGGGAGGAGGGAGGCCCCAAACGGTTTTGACGGAACCTCCGCCCTGGATCTAGCGAATGAAGGGCACAAAACCTGACAACCGCCGACAGAGAGATACAAGCGAGGCGCTCGAGCGAGGATTGCTGGGAACCCAGAGGAGGCGCCAGACTCAGTTTAGCAATCTGGAAAGACTTCCGGAGGAGGAGATGCCTGAGCAGGGTCTTGAATGACCAAGAGGCTCTCAGCATCTGCAAGGGAAGGCCTTGGGGGCTGTGCGGACAAATGTGCAAAAAAGATGTAAAGGGGCTACAGCTGAGAGAAATCAAGATCTGTTTCCCTCCCCCACCACTAGGGCTGGCACTCGCCTCGGCTGATACTTCCCTGAGCCGCTGTGACTGCAGATGGCTCTCCCTGACGCTCCACAATGTACCTGCCTCCTCAGTTGTCCCTCCCTTTGACTGTGGCCCCATGGAGGCCTCCCCCTCCCCACCGGAACTCACCTCCATGCCCACCCCCAGTGACAGCACCTCATGCCTCCTGTAAATACAAAACCCAAATGTTGGTGATAGTTCCTCCCTCCACCTCTAAGTCCACCTTGCCTCTACTTCCTAGGAACACAGTGAGACCCCCACATGGCTCACCCTCGTTCTCCTCTCATCAGCTCCAAACTTCACTCAGGGACCAAGGTGCCCAGAGACCTGGATTTGAGGCTTCTGTGGGGCAGATGGGAGAGCTGGTCAGGAGGCCAGAGGGCAAAAGCTTGTCCTCTGGGACATCTCAATCCCTCTCCAGCCTTTTCTTCCCCATCCAGTGTTTGCCTACTGCCTCTTCCTAGCCAGGGTTACCTTGGGGGGGAGAGCAGGGCAGGGACCTGGCCAGCCGATCCAGCTCAATTATCCAACAGTTCTTAGACCTCACTCAGACCGCCTCCAATCCATTGTCCAGCACCCCCTCGGCTCCTCACCTTTACCATTAGCCTTATAGAATGCAGTGCTAAACAATTCTCCTGCCCTACTCTTAGTCAAGCTGGCTGGGCTAAAATCTTTTTTTTAAAAAAAATTTTTTTTATTGTACTTTAGATGAAAGTTTACAGAACAAATAGTTTCTCATTAAACAGTCAGTACAAGTATTGTTTTATGACATTGGTTAACAACCCCACAACATGTCAACACTCTCCCTTCTCGACCTTGGAGGACTTTTTTTTGGTGAAAATATACATAGCCAAAGTTACACCATTTTGAAAGTTTCTACATATACAATTCAGTGACATCGATTACATTCTTCCAGTTGTGCTGCTATTCTCACTATCCTTTTCCAAATTATTCCATCACCATTATCTTCAACTCACTGCCCCCTAGGCTTCCCATCAAAGCTTTTGAGTTGCTGTTGTCAATTTTATCTCACATAGATAATTCCTTTTTTTTTAATTTTTTGTACCTTAGATGAAGGTTTACAGAACAAATAGTTTTCTCATTAATCAGTTAGTACACATATTGCCCTGTAACAATGGGTAACAACCCCACGACATGTCAACACTGTCCCTTCTTAACCTTGGGTTCCCTATCACCAGCTTTCCTGTCCCCTCCTGCCTTCTAGTCCTTGTCCCTGGACTGCTGTGCCTCATTAGTCCCGTTTTGTTTTATGAGGCTGTCCAATCCCCAGCTGAATGGTGAACTTTGGGAGTGACTTCACCACTGAGCTAAAACAGTGTCTGGGGGCCATACTCTCAGGGTTTCTCCAGTCTCTGTCAGGCCAGTAAATCTGGTCTTCTTTTTGTGAGTGAGAATTTTGTTCTACATCCTTTTCTGGCTCTGTCCAGGACGCTCTACTGTGATCATCATCATCTAGCATCATCTAGCTGTACTGGACTCAGTCTGGTGGAGGCCGTGGTAGATGTGGTCCATTAGTTCTTTGGACATATCTTTTCCTTGTATCTTGTTCTCTTCATTCACCCTTGCTCCAGAAGGGGTGAGACCAGTGGAGTATCTTAGATGGCTGCTCACAGGCTTTTAAGACTCCAGACGCTACTCACCAAGGTAGAATGTAGAACATCATCTTTATAAACTGTGTTATGCCAGTTGAGCTAGCTATTCCCCGAGACCATGGTCCCCACAGCCCTCCGCCCAGCAATTTCAGAATTCAGTCCCTCAGGGAGTTTGAAAGTGTCTATGAAGCTTCCATGACCTTTCCTTGTACAAGCTGTGCTGGCTTCCCCAGTATTGTGTACTGTCTTACCCTTCACCAAAGTTACCACTTACCTATTGTCTGTTTAGTCCCCCCCAACCCCTCCTGTCCCTCCTAACCAACAAAGATTGTTTCTTTTTGTGTGTAAACTTCTACATGGGTTTTTACACTAGAGGTCTCATACAGTATTTGTCCTTTTGTGATTGACTTACTTCACTCAGCATAATGTCCTCCAGTTTCATCCATGTTATGAGATGGTTCACAGATTCATCATTGTTCTTTATAGTTGCATTAATACTCCATTGTGTGTATGTACCATAGTTTGTTTATGCATTCATCTGTTGATGGGCATCTAGGTTGTTTCCATCTTTTTGCTATTGTGAACAGTGCTGCAGTAAATATGGGTGTGCATATGTCTATTCGTGTGACAGCTCTTATTTCTCTAGGATATATTCCTAGGAGTGGGATTGCATTTTGTAGTGTTTTTTGTGGTGCTGACATTTTCTTTGTTCCTCTTACTCTCCTGTGCAGAGTTCCTTTTGTTTGTGGATTTTTTTAAAATTTCTTTTGCTTTTGTGGATTTTGTTTTTACTGAGACTTTATGCTTTTCTTCTTTATTTTGATGAGTAGGTTTGTTAACTTTCTTTGTGGTTACCTTGAAATTTACCCTTATCTTCCTAGATTTGAACTAGTCTATTATTACTTGGTATCGCCTTGCCTTCCTCTCCATTAGAAGGTTCTATACCTACACCGTTTATTCCCTCTTTTATTGTTCTGATGCTGTTGTCTTTTACAGATTAACCTCTCTGGTTCCCTGTTGTAATTCTTTTGGTTTTGCATGGTCCTTAAGAGTTCATTTCCTAGGTTGGTATCTGGCTAGTACAATGTCGTGTCCTATATCCAGCCTGTGGTCTGATGTTGTTCTCAGATCAAACGACTCCCTTTAATAAGTCTTGTAAGTTTGGTTTGGTTTTTACATAGTCCCTTAATTTCTGTTTATCTGGAAATGATCTAATTTCACCACCATATTTGAACGAGAGTTTTGCAGGATGTATTATTCTTGGCTGGTAATTTTTTCTTTCAAGGTTTTATATATGTCATCCCATTGCTTTCTTCCCTGCATGGTTTCTGCCGAATAATCCAAGCTTAGTCTTATTGTTTCTCCTCTGTATGTAACTTTTTGCTTTTCTCGAGCTGCTCTCAGGATTCTTTGTTTGTCTTTGGTTTTAGCAAGTGTGATTATGATACGCCTTGGTGATTTTCTTTTGGGGTCTATCCTGTATGGGGTTCATTGAGTTTCTCATATGGTCAGCTTTTCATCTTTCATGATATTGGGGAAGTTTTCTGTCAGCAATTCTTCAATGATCCTGTCTGTGTTTTCTGTTTTCTCCCACTGTTCTGGAACTCCAATCACTCAAAGATTTTTGCTTTTGATTGTACCCACATAATTCTCAGGGTTTCTTCATTCTTTTTTCTGATTTTTCCTCAAACAGAGTTGTATCCAAGTGTTTGTTTTCAATTTCTGTGATCCTAACTTCCATCGTTTCAAACCTGCTCCTTAGCACTTCTATGACACTGTCCATTTCTGAAATCTTGTTGTATATCTTTTGGATTTCTAATTGTTGTTTTTGTATTGATTTCTAGTTGTGAATTTATTTTAGCATTTTGTTCCTGTATTATTTTCTTGAGTTCTTCCATTTTTTTTGTCTGTATTTTCCATGAATTTGTCTATTTTTTCCTCATTTTTTTCTGCTTTTTGCTTCAGCTCTTGTATAATTCTGAATATTAGAGATCTGAATTCCCTGTCAGCTAGGTCTAGTGCCTTTTCTTCTACTGGAAGGTCATCTGGTGTTTTATTTGGGACGCCTACTGGAACCATCCTGTCCTGTTTTTGTAAATGTTTTGATATTGTCTGCTATCTTCAGGGCATTTTCAGTGGTTATTTTCCTCATTTATTGATTGTAGATTTGTTTGTTTCATCCTGCTTTTTTGTTTTATTTGGTTATGTCTAAGCAGGCGGGCTGTGCATTCTTTGTTGGTTGCTCGTCTGTTGGCATGATACTTCTCACCTCCTTCTCCAATGGGCAGGGTCAGTCACTCAGGTGTGGTACAGCAGGGCACGTCCAGCTGAAGGGGAGTTGCTGGGATGGGTTGTTTGTGGCACATACCAGGGCTGACAGTGCGGACCGGGAATCAGTGCAGGGCAGGTTCCAGTACGCCATGCCTGTGCTGCTCGGGAGTGTAATGTTCAGTGCACGGTGCAGGTAGGCAGGAAGGAGGGGGTAGATTGTGATGTGTGGAGATAAGATGGGTATGGGGAAGAGGAGAGAGAGGAGAGAGGAACAGGAGCCAAAAACATACACACAAACAAAAAAGAGTGCTAAGGGAGCTTGCTATTCGAGTGGAGCGATGAGAGACTGAGAAATGGGGAAAACCAAAAATTAAAAAAAAAGGACATTGGGTAAAAGAAAAAAATGAATAAATAGAGAAACTGGAACTGAAGAAAGACAAAAAGGGAATAAGAGAGAGAAGAAAACAAAACAAAGAAACAAACAAACCAACCAAAAAAAAAAAAAAAAAAAAACAAGAAAAAAGAAATGCCCCCAGGGATGTCCCTGTGCATCTGCTCAGAGTAAGGGAGTAGCTTACAAGCCGCGTGGTACTGCCGGCTAGAAGGGGCTCCCAAGCCGAGAAATGAAAAAGAAAACAAACAAACAAATCAAAACAGAACAAAGCAGAGCAAATAAACAAACAAAAAAGCCCTGGGGGGTCCCACCAGTGTGGCAGCACAGGCCAGGAAGCGGTTTCACAGTCAAGCAGTGTTTCGCAGCCTTTCAGGAAGAAGCAAAGATGGTGCACAGAGCCAGGTATTTGAGAGAAAGGAGGGGGAGGTGGTGAGAGGTAAGGAAGAAATCTAAAGAAGCGGAAAAAAGCAACACCAGCAGCCAACAAAAGGCACTCAGAGAGCAGGCCTGTGTGGGCGGGTGGAATCCAAGTGACACCAGGGTGAAGCTGGTGCTTCCCAGATAAGAGACTGTGGCTGCAGGAAGCAGAGGAGGCTAACTGGGGATGAAGAAGTGTGCGGGGGGTGTGAAAGCCTGTATTGCTGGTTACCGGTTTTTCTGTCACCTGCTGGAAGCTCCGTGAAGTTGCTTTCTCGTACCCCCTGTTCACTGATCTCTGATAGGAGTCCAAGATGGCGAGTCCGTGCTGCGGTAGGTGATAGGGGACCTCTGCGTGTATCTCTCCTTGCTGTCTGTTCTCGGTCAGTTTCTTATTCCATTTGGTGCTTGGCTGAGTTCTTTATCTCTTCATTTGATGCTTAGTGTTTCAGGATTGATGTGTAACTCTGTTTGAGTTAGTTTTTCTGATCTTTGCTGCAAAGGGATGGTGTGGTGCTTCTGACTATAGTGCCATGTTGCCCGTGGGCTAAAATCTTGTTGTTAGTTGTTGTTAGGTGCCATCAAGTTGGTTCTGACTCATAGTGACTCTATGTACAACAGAATGAAACACTGCCCGGTCCTGCGCCATCCTCACAATTGTTGTTATGCTTGAGCCCATTGCTGCAGCCACTGTGTCAATCCACCTCATTGAGGGTATTCCTCTTTTTTGCTGACCCTTTATGTTACCACACATGATGTCTTTCTCCAGTGACTGGTCCCTCCTGATAACGTGTCCAAATTATGTGAGACGTAGTCTCACCATCTTTACTTCTAAGGGGCATTCTGGTTGTACTTCTTCCAAGACAGATTTGTTTGTTCTTCTGGCAGTCCATGGAATATTCAGTATTCTTCGCCAACACCATAATTCAAAGGCGTCAATCCTTCTTAGGTCTTCCTCATTGATTGTCCAGCTTTTGCATGCATATGAAGCGATTGAAAACACCATGACTTGGGTCAGGTGCACCTTAGTCTTCAAGGTGACATCTTGGCTTTTTAACACTTTAAAGAGGTCTTTTGGGCTGAGATCTAACCCAATGTAAAACAGACTATCTGTGTATTCCTTATCACTTGGGTAGTACAGGATTGCTGAGAAAAACACACAAACGTGCTAATCGGTCTCATTTTATTTTCATTCATGACCACAAGCCGCTATATTGTATTGGAGGGCCTAGCCAGTACAGTAAGGCAAGAAAAATAATAAAAGTTATGAGTATTGGAAAGGAAAAAATCAAACTCATTTATAAGCAACAGGATTGTGTATGTAAAAAATCCAAAAGAACCTACAGATAGATTATTAGAATGAATGAGTTTAGCAAAGTTGTTGGACACAAGGTAAATTTATAAAAATCAATTGTAATCTCTATATCAGAAAATAAAAATGTTAAGCAATGATACCATCAAGTAGCGTCAAATATTGCAAAATAAATCTGATGAAAGATGTGCAGAGACTCTACAAAACACATTATCAAAAGAAAGACATAAATGGACTGAAAAACTGTGTTCAAAGATAGGAAGATTCAATATTGTAAACATGCCAGTTTTTCCCAAATTGGTACATAGATTCAATACAACTCTAATCAAAATCCCAGTAGATTGTTGTGTGTGTGTGTGATTTGACAAACTAGATTCTAAAATGTATGAGAGCCAAGAATACCTAAGATAGTCTTGAAGAAAAACCAAAGAAAGGGGACAACTTCCTTTACTGGTTATTAAGATTTACAAGCTACAGAAACCATGACCATGTGGTGCTGATGCGGGGATAGACAGACAGACCAACGGAACAAAGTCCAGAGACAGGTCAATGAATGTGTGGAGACTTGAATTTTGACAAGAGCAGCTCAAAAGGATAGATTTTTCAGTAAGTGCTGCTGGATCAGTTGGATATCCATATAGAAAAATGAAATGAGACCTCTACTCTGTAATTCCATATGGATTTGACATCTGAATGTGAAAGGAAAGACAATACAGCTCCTAGAAGAGAACACAGAAGATCTTCATGACTTTAGAGCAGGCAAAGATTTTTTTCACAGGGCACAAAATGCACTAGCCATAAAGGAAAGTATTGCTAAATTGGTTTACATTACAAGTAAGAACTTCTTTTCATCAAAAGACAACAGTAAGAGAGTGGGAGAAAAAATGTAAGATTATAATCCAAGGACTCATACCCTGAATACATTCTACAAATCCATAAAAGATAGAAAACCCAACGGATGAATGAGCAAGAGATTTGAACAGGCACTTCACAAAAGAGGATACCCAAATAGCCAGGAAGTTAATGGAAAGGTGTTTGACCTCTTTAATCATCAGGGAAATGCAAATTTAGAAATAAATTAAACGTCACTATATTCCCATCAAAATAGATTTAAAAAAAAAAGAAAAAGACTGACTGATAATACCACGTTTCAGGAAAGCTATGGAGCAATTGAAACTGCTGGAGGAATGTACATTGGTAGTAACCACTTTGGAAAACTGGAGTTGCCTTATGTGTGTGCAGCTGAGGTCCAGAGTGCCTGTCTCCCAGACACGGTGCCAGCACCTTTAGGTGCCCATTTCTAGCCCAGAGGTCACTCCAAGATGCCATCCCTCACTTCCCCCACCAAGATTTCTTGAGTTTTTCTTAACCCCACTCAAGTACCCCCTCTTTCTTTCACGGAGTGGCTCAGTGCTCTCTCTCTCTCTCATTGCTCTTTCTCCTGCCTAGCCACATACGTCCCCCAAGTCCACCATCCTTCTACGCAGCCATAGAGATGTTCCCTCAAAGACAGTTCCCTCCCTGAGAGGAATTCTCCAGCCAGTCATGAAGATAATCTCCCCTGGTGGTTTTAAGTTTGCATTGTAAAACCATTGCTGAGGGGATTGTGTCCAGGACCCCCCCAGAGCATTTTTGCTGGGGCTCCTGCAACCCTCTAAAACATGATCAAGGGCCCCCTGGACAATCCTGCAGAAGTGGGCAGGGGCTTTTTGTTTGGTTTTTCAATTTTTTTATCGTTGTGCTTTAAGTGAAAGTTTGCAGTTAGTTAGTCTCTTATACAAAAATTTATACATACATTGTTATGTGACCCTAGCTGCTCTCCCTATACTGTGACAGCACACTCCTCCTTCCCACCCCGGATTTGTGGACAGGGGCTTCTGATCCTCCCATCATGGAGGCTATAGGTGCCAGCACTGAGACAGATGGCACAGCACAGCCCTGCTCTTCCCACTAGCTTGGCGCGTGCCTCCTAATGGAGAACAGAGCAGAGAACTGGAGGCTGTCAGATGTTTCTGCCTTAGCTTCCTGAGGACCTATGCTTTTCACCAAATTACACTATCTTGTGTGAATAATGTTCTCTGTCTTCAGCACCCCAGTGAGAAAGGAGTCGTGACTGGAAGTCACAGGGTGAAAGGGGAGTCAGATGCCTCCAGGACAAAGAGAGGTGACCAGGTTGTGCCCCACAGAGCTCTGTTGTTGTTCGCCCTCGAGTCAATTCTAAGTCATAGTGACCCTACTGGACAGAGTAGAACTGCCCCATAGGGTTTCCTAGGCTGTAATCTTTACAGGAGTAGATCACCAGATCTCTTCTCCTTCAGAGCTGCTGGTAGGTTCAAACTGCCAACCTTCTGGTTAGCAACTGAGCGTGTAAGCATCGTGCCTCCAGGGTTCCTTATCCATAGGGGTTTACTGGGATCAAACTTTGTCAACCCCTACTCAGGTCCAGGTGAGCCTGTGCACCTAGCTTTCTAAAGCAGTCAATGGTTAAGGAGGAATGACTTCCTATAAGCTCCCTGCACCTTGTTCCCATGGGTTCCCTGTCGAATGTTCCCGCCTCAGCTTCCTAAGGAACTGTTTCGTGGGGCCCCACCCCCAGCCCTGGCAGCCCTATGCTTCTTGCTGTAGAGGATTTCTTCCAGAAGTCTTGGCTGGAAGTTAGAGTGTCAGTACAGTAATTCTGGATGTGTGGCATCTTGTGATGACAGTCATCTTGGGTAAAAAATGATGGGAACTGACAAAAACTACTTCTGATTTGTGTCTGCCTGTTAAAGTCCCTGGCTGCCCCCACATAGTGAGAGCCTCTGTTAACTTGGGAGGCCAGGGCTGGGGGTGGGAACTGCTTTACTGAGTAGCTAGAAAGGATGACAGGGTTTCAACATTTCAACAGGGGAGGTAGGCAAGGCGTTTAAGGCAAAAAGAAAGATGTAAGCAAAGCCTAGAGGAGGGGCAGACAGGTAAATGGAGCACGGGGCACTTGTTGCTGTGCAGGGGCCCAGGAGACGTGGGAGATCAGGGGAGAGGCTGGAACAGAGCTCAAGGGGCCTTGAAGACCAGGCCTATCCAGGTGTCATCACCACCTCCGGCTGGAGAGGTCAGGGCAGGCAGAGTGACCGGGTTCTGAGTCCCCAGTGGCCCTGCCCATCCTCCATCCCAACCAGCATCACACAGGGAAGTCTGTTTTCAGATGCTTGTGGTTTATTTCCAAAGGTAAGATGCAGCACATAGGAAAATACACATGGCTTTTCAGTCTGTATTTTTACAGAGAAAATAGATTCTGTCATTGGCTTTCTCAGGGCCATCACTCCATCCTGTGAGGCTCCAGGATTGATGGCCTGTCCCCAAGATCCTGCTTTCAAAGCAGCAACTTGGCCATGGGGAGGGAGGAGCACATGAGCAGGACTCAACTGCAAAGCTAAGGCAAAGAACAGAGCTGGTGGGAGGTGCCTCCCCTCACCCCAAGGACATGGCTTGCTGAGGTCCAGGAAACGGACAAGGTTGGGTGGGGATGGGGGCACTGGCCCAGCTTAGGGCAGCAGCAGGACTCTGAGTATGCGTGTATGTACGGGGCGGGGGGCATGCTGAAGAGGCAGCCTACCATGGGATGGAGGGGCTTTAGCTTGCACATTCCCCCCAGCCCAGCACAGCTCCCAGACCATGGTCCCCAATCCCACATTTGGCCCCTCCAAGCATTACGTCTACTTTGGGTGGGGGGAATCCCTGCTCAGGGCCCTTCCACCACCTTCTCCCTTCACACTGCCAATACAAACATTCTTGGAGCCAAGCTCCCGGGGTCTCTTGCACTCTGCCCGGGGCTGCAGGGAAGGGAGGCAGAGGGGGCGCTAGCTGGGGGCCTCGCCCAGCACTGGGAATTCCTTGCACATCTCTCGGACAATCACGCGGTCCATCTGGCACTGGGGTGAGGCATCCTCCTCTGCCAGGATGCGGCGCAGTGTAGCCTGCAGGTCCGGCAGCCGGTGGCGGTGCTGCAGGTAGGGTGTGGAGCGGACCACAGCATGCATCAGGGAGAGGTGCTCCATGCGCAGCTGTGGGAAGAGCAGGCCAACTCAGGGAGGCCCTGCCATTGCCACCAGACAGGGATAGGCCACTACTGTCCTATGGCAGCTACGTGGACCCCAGGGCTGTGGACCAGCTCACACCACCGAACACCAAGGCTGCATCCCCAGTGCTCATAACATCCTTGGCATGGAAGTGGACCTCAACAGGTGTTAAATGAGTTAAGTGAATGACTGATCATCCTAGCCACCCATGGTCCCAGGATGTGGCCGGCCCAGGGAAGTCCTGGCTGAGAGAGGTGGCAAGGGGAGGCAGCGGGCCCCTGGCTATCGGTTAATGTTGGGTCCTCGAGGTGCTGCTGTCTGTCAGTCAAAGGCCCTCTGCTTCTCACTTCATCCTCTCACGTGCTGGAAGAACTCGTTCACACCCATGGCTTCAAATACTGACCCACATTCACACCTCCCGCCTGGAACTCTGTTGTGAGCTCCCTGCAAGAACATCCAACTGCCCACCTGTCATCTCCCGTGTATCTCAAAGAGATCTTAAACCCATATACCCACAACCCAATTCATGATCCCCCCACCCTCCCACCACTGAAGGCTTTCTTATCTTGTTTAATAAAGGGCACTGTTTTCATCCAAATGCCCAGCCAGAAGCCCGGGAACCCATTGCTGTCGAGTTGATTCGGACTCATAGTGACCCTGCAGGGCAAAATAGAACTGCCTCGTTGGGTTTCCAAGGAGCAGCTGGTGGATTCGAACCGCCGACCTTTTGCTTAGCCGCGGAGCACTTACCCATCGCGCGCCAGGCTCCAGAAGCCCGGGAGTCCTCTTCTAATTCCTCCCTCCCCTCACACCCGAGTCCCAACCACCTCTAAGGCCCGGCCATCTAACGGTCCACACACGCCCTGAATTGATCTCTAACACCCCTCCCTGCAACCCACACTCCCAGCACCTCTGCTTTAAGCAGCTCCAGCAGCCCTTACAACTCAACCTCCAAGCTCCTCCTTGTCCTCGCTGGGACCCCCCAGTCCACTGACTTGACCTCAGCATTTTTCCTCTGTCGGCCACCCTCATCCTCTCTCACTTCTCTCTTCCCCTTTGAGCAGAGGAATCAATACCAAAACCTACTCTGAGCAGCATCACCCTGCTAACTCCCAACCCTGCTCAGACTGAGGTGCCTGCGCATCCGCTGCCATGTCTAAGCAGCAGACAGCTACAGAGCCGCGCCACAGGCCTGAGCTTGTCGCGACCACACCCCAGATGGATGCTCAGCACTGCCTGGGATGCCCACAGCATTTCTTCACTGCGTCTGCTCTCCCTAAAGGACTACCGCACACCTTTCTCCCCCTTTTCCAGACCTGAACTTCCTGGTCGGCTGGACTTGTGTTTCACAGAGAAAACAGAAGCATTATCTTTCAGAAACCTCCCCTGGTCTTCCCCTCTCACCCTCACATCTCACCCGTCCACACACCAGAACCAACTGCCCCTGCTCCGTCGGGGTCATCCCAACCCCCAGGCCTGGGCCTGGCCTGCTGCCTCAGCTATTCGCCTCCTGCGGTGGCCCAGTCCCCACCACGTGGCCCACTGCTCCATGCTACTGGATCATTCCCTGGCCCAGGACAGGCGCCGGCATCCCCCCCTTTAAAGCACTCTCCCGGACTCCACATCCTCCTCCAGTGACTCTCCATTTTTCTCTCCCCTTCACAGCAAAACTCAGAGCTGCCCCCACTGAAGCTACTCTTGCTTCAAATCCCGTTCAGACTCCTCTCCCTCCACTCCACCGACATTTCTTGTCAGTCGCCACTGATCTCAATGTGGCAAATCCAACAGCCCGTTCTCATCTTACTTAGGCTTCTCACCACGTGGAGACAGCCCATCTCCCTCTCCCTCCAAGCATGTGGCTCTGGGGTTCCTGCTCTCTTGGTTTTCCTCTTGGACTTCACCCTGCTCATCGCCCTGGGCTTCCTGTCCATTTCATTCCATAGGTGATCGCGCACCACAGACTTCCCACCACATGTGCGCCTGTAGCGCCAGAGCGCCTCTCTCCAGTCACACGGCACCCCACCACCTCCCTGACACCCCTGTGCCTGGCAGGGACCTTCTCAATTCTGACACGTTGAAAGCAGAACTCTTACATTTCCAAAAAACAGTTCTCTCCCCCACCTTCGCCACCTCAGTAACCAGCACTTCGTCCACCCAGTCGCTCAAGACAAATTTTTCCATGTCCTCCTTGGTTCTCTGGTCCCTTGCCCCCCACCGCCACATCTGATCCAGCAGCAGGCCCTGCTGGAACCACTGCCCATACACCCTAAGCCTGACCACTTCTCATCATGCCTTGACCTGTCCGCCTCCCATCCACGCCCCCTGCACAGCCTGAGGAGCCTCCTCTCTGCCTCTTGCTTCCTCTCTGAAGCCTCCTCCCTGGCTCTCACTTCCACTTTGCTCTCATACCGTCTACATCCCATGCAGGATGTACGTCAGATGACGTCCTCACTGCTCAGGACCCTCTGGAAACTTGCCCTCCTGAGAGGAAACAACTCCCTCCAGGCTTTGTGCCAACGCCACTTCCTCTTCCTCACCTCCCGCCACTCAAGCCACTCCTGCTTCCTCCAAACACGTCACCCCACCTCATGGCTGGCTCCTTCAGGTCCTGGCACAACTGGCACGGCTTCTGAGCAGCCTCCCACACCTACCTGGCTTGAGTAGTGCCCCTGGGGCCCCTTCTCCACTCAGTCTCACATCCCCCCATTTTGTTCCACTTCCACATGGTTCCTGTCCTCACTGCAGCCTCCTCCAGGCACCTTGTCTCCGGGTGACAGGTCCGCAATGTGCCGCACAGTGATGTCGATGAGCACCATCATGTCCGTGTGGTAGAAGATGGTGGCCGTGGCGGGGCTGGCGAACACATCCTGCAGGAACTTGAGGACGGAGTGTGGCGGCTGTGGCTCGTGTGTGAAGATGCGCACAGGGTCATCTAGGAGACAAAGGTCACAGGAGTCAGGGCAGTTCTCAAGGGAGTCCCAGAGTCACCCCAAAGGGTCCTGGGGTCATCACAGGGGATCACGGAGTCACAGGGCATCAAAGGGGAACTGCACAGATATCTGGGCCCCTCACCCCCTCTGTTCAGGAGCAACAGCAGCTTTTCAGAGAAGACCTTGACATTGGCATGTTTGCTCAGGGCGGCCATGATGACGTTCTGGTCAGGGGCTGAGGAAGGACATGGGCATAGACAGAAGCATGGGTGGCGAGCCTGGGGTGCCCCGAGCTGGTGCGTCACCTCCCGCCTGGGCCTTGCCCCCACCTCGAAGGTGCAGGTTGAGAGCCAGAAGCAGGTTCACGCAGAGGTCCGGCAGCTGCTCTGTGGTGTCCGAGGGTAGCCCGTCCTCGATGATGCTCAGCAGAAACTGAGCGAAGGGTGTGCCCAGGTGCTCTGGGGGTGGGGCACACAGAGGTCTGCAGCCTGCCCTCCCCTCCCCACACCACCCAGCCTCCCTGTGAACGCTGGGGACATCCTATCCCTGTCAGGCTGTGGCCAGCGGGTCCCCAGGACCACAGACCACAGGTCCTGGCTTCAGCTGGCTGTGGGCACCCTGCGGTCGGCTGGTTGGTAATGTGCCTTCTCACCATAGTGTGCGTAGGGCACTGCCTCCCCCATAGAGAAGACCATGGTCAGGATGAGGGCGGAGTAGCAGAGCTTCTGGTGGTCTAGGGGGCAAGGCAGGCAGTCAGAGCCCCCGCCCATGGTGGGAACCCCCCCAGATGGTGGGAACCCCCAAGCCCGCCTCACCCTGTGTGTCTGTCTGCATGTCCCGCGCCAGCTCCACAGGCAGCACAGACGACACAAGCGTGGCGATGATGGCCGCGTCCAGGCTGCACATGGCGCCGAAGCACTTGAGCAGCAGCAGCCGCAGCGACACCCGGTGCTCCTGGCAGGGGACCCGGTGTGCTCAGCGCCCACCAGCCCCCCTCACCCAGGTCCCTCCGGGCCCTCCCCTCAGCCTCACACACACCATTTGGTAATAGGACACCAAGGCCAGAACAGACTCGAACTCGTTCCTCTTGCACATTTTCTTGCAAACTTCAGGGTCTGCGTCAGTCTGTGGGGAAAAGTGTCATGGAGTCACCCAGTGGGAGTTGTGAGGCCACATGTGAGCGCCGAGCCCATACATGTTGGCAGACTCCTGAGCCCTGGAGAGGGATGGTGTGGGGTAGAGGTCACTGCTCCACACGTGGGCCACCCCGCGCCCCATTCCGCACCAGAATGTGCAGCAGTTCCTCCAGATAGCAGCGGATGACGCCCTCGTCCTCGTACAGGGCCCAGCTGCGCTGCTGGGCATCATCCTTCCGCCGGGCCAGGTCTGCAAAGATCACCTCCAGCCGCTGCTGGTCATGGCAGACCTGCCCTGAGGGCAGGGCTGTGCTCAAGTCCTGCGGGGAGAGGCATGGCTCAACACACTCCCTGCCTGTCACCACCTCCAGGAAGCCCCCCAAGGCCTGGAAAGTCCACCCATGGGGCTCTACTCTGTGAGCTCAAGTCCTTCATGGCTCACAGCTGGGGAGAGAGCTTGATCTAGACCCCAAGGTCTCAGGCATGAGCTCCAGGCTGGCGACGGGGCTCTGGCCTCACTTACCAGAGCTACCCTGGTCCCTGTTCTCCTACGATTTGTGAGCGGACCAGACCCCAGTTCTCTTCCCTGCATCCACCGTTCCTCCCAGTGCTCCCACTCAGCCTGCCACATAAGCCCTGCTTCCGTGCCCATCCCTCAACACCCGGCTCCCAAGGGCACTGGCCCAGTTCTAAAGCCCCTCCCTAAGTGATTCCCCAGGCGCTGGCCTTAACGGCCTCCTGGGACAGGGTCCTGCATGAGGTGCACCAGTGTTTTCCAACAACGTTTCCCATCCCAGACCTGGACAAACAGCCTCAGGTGAGCCATGGACTGTCACCGCCTGATGCGACTGAGACCCCACCCTCTGAATCTACACACAGTGGCCACCAGGCCTGCCACCCACCTGCCTCCCACACTTCCCTTGAACACTACCCGCCATGCCCAGCACAGGTGAACCCACTGACCCACCGCCTCCCGTGCCCCAAACCAGAGCAGGAGTTGGGGAGCCCGGAGAGAGGGATCACTGGCCCATCCAGCCCCCACTGTGCAGAGTGGGCTCAGTGCCTCCCAATCCCGTTCCCTGACCAGTGTCCCAACCTTGGCAAAGGGTCCCAGCCCATGATGCCCATACACTTCACCCCCTCATGGCTGGGTCAGCACCCAGGTCTCCACTACAGCTCTTAAAGCACTGGTTTCTCTCCACTGCCAAGGCCAGCAGGCACTGTCCTCGCCCAGGCCCTATGTCCATTCCTTCCCTGCAGTCAGAGAGAACTCTGGGCCACCCACATGTGCCCTGATCTCATCTCCTCCCACCCCACTGCTCCTCACTCCCTATGTTAGTCTAGCTATGCTGGCTCTGCTCTACTTCCTCCCATAAGCCAAGCTCGGTCCTGCCTCATGGTCTGTGTTCAGGCTGAGCCTCTGCCTGGAATGCTCTTCCTCCCTTTTCCTTTTAGGGCTCAGCTCAAATGTCCCTAGCGCCCGGCAAAACCAAGGCCCAGAGCTGGAGCTGGACAAATACCTGGCAAGTAAAGGCTGGACAAACGCATGAGGGTGGGAACTGGGTGGGGAGGCTCCTAGCTGTGCCACCCACCCTCACCTTGCCCTCTACCAGCGAGAGGAGGACCTGCTCCATGACAGGTGAGCTGGCTGGCACGGAGGTCTGGATGTGACCCACCACGACGCCGATGGCCACGCGGCACAGCTGATGGCTCAGGCCGGTGTTTCTCCGCACAAGCTCCATCAGCTCCGCCCCAATGCTCCTTGGCACAGCCGTCTCAGCCCCTGCTTTCTCCTCTGTGGTCCCCAGGCTCAGCGCACCCAGGGCCTCCAGCTCATCAGGGGCCGAGGTTGTACCGACTGCCACTTCGTCTGCCGGAGGCTCGGGGGTTGACACCTTGGATGGAGGGGGCTGGGCCTGGGAAACAGCGGTATGGGTGCCTCGGCGGGGCACAGGCGGGGGTGTGGGTGAGCAGCTGGGGCCGGGCTCAGATGGACTGGAGCCGGTGTAGAGTGTGTCTAGGGAGGTGCTGCTGACGGAGGGGCTGCCGGACACAGAGCTCCCCACCGAGGGTGTGGCAGTGCGGCCACCTGTGGGCAGAGCAGATGCTGTGGTGGGGCAGCCCCCAGGGACCCTACCCTAACAAGCCCAGAGCCCCTGTCCCCCAATGCAGAGCCCAGTTCCTCTGCCAGGCCCTGTCTTGCCACCAAGCCCAGTGCCCCCAATCATCCCAACATGGGCCCTGTCCTTCCCCCAAGCCTGGAGCCCCTGTCTCCCTGACACCGGCACAGCAGTCATTCCAAGCACAGGGTGTCCCCTAGTTCCCCCAACCCCCTGCCGCCTTCTCACCGCTCCCCAAGGCCACTAGAGCCTCGCGGTCTTGACGATTCACAGGTGGAGGAGGCATGGCTGGTGCCGCTCGGTGAGGCTGTGGTGAGATCTAGGACAGACAGGGCGTGGGTGGCAGCCTGGCTGGACCCTGAGCTCTGGGCTGCATCTCTGACACGAGTGGACACCTGAAGCCTCTGGACAAAGCCTTCAGCCCATCCTCCTCCCCCAGGGTGCCCTCACCACATACCTGGTAGAGACCTCCAGCTGCCCCAACATACTCAGAACTGGGCAGGCTGTGCTGCCACTTGAACCCAGTGCGACACATCCCATTGGGCTGCCTGGCAGAAGCGGCATCCAGATGGTGGTCGCTGGTAGATGAGGTCATAGCTGCAGGGCTGGGGGCTGAGGGGCCTCTGCGGGACAGGGTCTCTTTCCGGTGGCAGATCAGCTTCCTGATAGGGGGCAGGGAGACTGTTAGTAGGTACCTCACAACTCCCAAAGTCCTTACATGCTCCCTGTGGGACGTTGGGCCCCCCACAGTCAAGGCCCCTCACCCTCATCTCCCCATGCCCCACCCTCTCTGCCACCCCACCATGCTCACTCACTGGAGGACTCCGCGCTGCTCCAGGCTGTATTTGCCGCCATCCTGCATGGCTGCATTGTGCACAGCCTCAATGGCCCGGTCAATGGCCTGCAGGACATCCTGCTCCAGGCCCTGGGGAAGTGAGGATGGGCAGTTAGACCTGGGGGCCCAGTGGGGGTGCCCAGCCCAGATCCAGCCCAGGACGAAACCCAGGGCAGGCTGGGACCCAGAGCCTGGGATACTGGGTACAAGCACAGACTTTTGAACTAGTGTATGGAATGGGGTTCTCAAGCTGTCACTCAGGGAGCAGGGACACAGGGTGTCCCCATGTTGCCATTTTACATGCTAGGGCCCCACTCAGGAGTTCCCACCCCACAGTGAGGGTCTCAGCTAAGATGTCTCCATAAACCAGGGGTCCAGAGCAAAAACACAGTCTGGGGCCCCTCGCATGAGGCTAAGATGGCACTCCCACATTTGCCCGGGGCTCCGCTCAGAGTCCGGGCTGAGCTGTCAGGAAGGAAGCCTCCTGTCTGAACCCTTAATAAATCACTCTGGGGCTTGCTGGTCCTTCACAAAACGAAGGTCATGCTCTAGAACAGCCCTGCCCCCAGGGAGCCCTCTGCAGGCCCTGGAAGCCGAGGACTGGTGGAAGGGACCTCCCCTCCCTTTCCTGGTTGCTGGCCCTCATCCCTGTCAAGCTGTCCTAGGAATCCTCAAGACCTGCCCTGGGAAGCAGCAGTTCTGTTTGTGGCAAAGGATGGACATGAGAGAGGAGCCTGGCTCCTGCCCCAGGCTCTGCGCTGTCCCCAGCAACCCAGGGGTCCAATCTTACCCAGCTTGCCTGGCATGGGGAGGGGGCAGCTGTGGGACCAGCCACCTCCACCCCTCCACTGTCCCTGGCACACCCAGTCCATTAGGCTACAAAGGGGCCTCAGAGTGGGCCTCACTCCAGAGCAAATTTGAGAAGCTTCCTTGATGGGGATATACAGATGGACACAGAGGTCAGCAAAGCCCTCCAGGTGATGTGGGGTGTGCCAGAGTGCAGGGTGACATGAGACGGAGAGAGGGGGAGAGAAGGACAAAGAGACACACACAGTCAGAAAGACGTCAAGAGAGAGACTCCGAGGAGAGCTGAGGCAGACTGAGGGAGACCAAGGCAGGAGGAGACAGACAACGCAGAAAGAAACTGAGGGACTGAGACAGAGAGAGGAAGAGGGAAGCAGACAGACGCGCACACAAAGATGAAGCGTCAGAATGAGAGATACAAAGACTCAGGGTGACTGAAATAGAGGAGAATACGCAGAAAGAAACCGAGACTGAGACAGAGAGACACACATACAAGACAGAAGATGGTAGCCTCTTCGCCCTCCCCAAATGTCCAGCCCCACTGGCCCTACTGTGTGGGAAGAGGCAGGCGTTTCCTCAGAGGCCTCCAACAAGCACTGGGCCCCACATAGGCTGGGTCTGACACACCCTAGACTCAGAAGTTCAGGTGTCCAGGGCCCCCTACTCTCAACCCAGGTACTCCTAGATGGGATCAGACCGAGGGTCTGTGAGGAAGCCTCCAGACCCATCCCCTTGTTCTGGTAAGACCAGACGACTGATGTCAGAATTTATCCCACTATTTCTGTTCTGAACTGGACTAGGACACTATGTTTCCTAAAGGCTAGACTACCAGAGGACAGCGGTGTCTGCCACAGGCCAGGCCTGGAGGTTCCAGGCCCTTCTTCCCTGTGGTCAGAACAGACATGATGCAGGTGCCCCATCCTGTCGTCTGTAGCAGGGCTACTCTTGAGGAAACAGAAACTGGGGCTGCAGCCCCCACTGGAAGAAAATAGGGGGGCTGTGGCCAGACCAGGGGAGCTGTCAGGGAGCTCACTTCCTCACAATGGGAATAGCCCCCTCTGCAGGCTGGGGACAGGGCAGATGGATCCCCCCAGTTTCAGAAGAAGAAAGCCTAAGAAATCAGGGCCTGACTTGTGGTGGGGGTAATGATGCCAGGGAGTGTCAGCAGTGGCTAGGTTCCTTGGTTCAAAGAGGGTTGCGGGTCTTGGGAAGAGCAGTGAAAGACAATGAGGTTTCAAGGCTTAGGGTCACCTAGGGGATTTGGGGTGTCTATGGCTCCAGGGTCCAAGTGGGGGGAGGGGTTGAAGAACTGGGAGATGGCTGGGAAAACAGGTGCTGTCCAAGGTGGCCCAGGTCTCAGGGGGTGGAGGATGTGGCTCCAGTTAGGGGTCTGAAGGCGGGAGGCAAGAGCGTGAGAGCCTGAGGATCCAGGGAAGAGGCATATTAAGGGCCTGGGGTCTTAGGGATCTGGGGAACTGGCCAGAGTTTCGTAGGTCTGGCTCTTGACTGCTATTCAGATGGGGTTTCAGATACTGGGTGCTAAACTATCTATGGGTCTGGGGTCCCCAGGAATCTGAGAGTCCCCGAGTTAAACTTTTGGTAGGTCTGGAGTCCTCAGAGTTGGCTGTGAAGGGCCTCTTCTCTTAGAGGGGGTTCTGGCTCTTGGGGTCCCAGTCCCGTGAGTCTTGGGTATCAAGGTCAGGTTCTCAAACTTCCTGTGTGCTGGAAGTCCCGGCCTCGGGTTCCGGAAGGCCTGGGGTCCCTGGGGTCGGTTCTGCGGACCTGTGACGGTGCCCAGTCTCTGGGCTGCTGAGGCCAGGCCGAGGAGGGGCACACTCACCTGCAGGCGGCGCAGGTAGGCAGGTGGCACGTAGCCCGTCTCGCCGCTGCGCGCTCGCGCTGCCAACCACCAGTGCGCGCTGCTGCGCTCCAGCACCAGGAAGGTCTCGCCTGCAGAGAATGGCAAAGCATTGGGCTCCGCCGAGCGGAACGCGTACAGCGCGCGGTACATGGGGCCGGGCCGCGCCGCGCCGGAGCAGGACAAGCAGCGAGGACCGCAGACGCAAGACTCCAGGCCCGGAGCGCCGCGCCGCGCTCGCCCCGCCCCGTGACACCACGCGTGCGCGCGCGCGCCCGCCGCAGCCCCGCCCCAGGAGTGTGGCGGCCCACGCGCGGGAGCGCCGCGCCCCCTGGCGGCCCCAAGCGGCGTGGCTTGGCGGGGCTCCAGACCCCGCAGCCCTGTCATCTCCGGACCTCCCGGACGCCTAGGTCCTTACGTCCTCTTTCCGAAACCCTGGCCTCGGCTTCCCCCGCCTGACCCTCCACTCCCTTCTCCCGCTGAAGTCCGGGCGCTTGCCCTCGATAAAGGAACTGTCCCCACGAAGTCCCAACGGCAGAGTCTATGTCCTCTGTTCTGTGTCCTTCACGTAGTCCCGCGCGCCTCTGTCACCCCGGACCCACTAACAGAGAGGACAGCGACCTCGAGAGGACGGTCCCGTTGTTGGATCTGGATGAGCCAACATTTGTATGCCCCCGCGGGGGCCTGGCGTCATCGGCATCTCTTGGTCTCTGCACCCTTCTTCAACAAGTCCTCACTAGGGCCGCCTCCCTCCCGTGGTGGGCAGTGGGGAGCAGGAGCCGTAAAAACAGAAACCAAGTCGGGGCATTCCCCTACTCAAACTCCTCCCATCCTTTCAGGGCCCCTCATTCTCCCTTCAAAGGAGCTCTGGTGGCACAGTGGCTCAGCGCTCGGCTGCTAACCAAAAGGTTGGTGGTTAGAACCCATCAGCGGCTCCGCAGGAGAAAGATGTGGCAGTCTGCCTCCCTAAAGGTAACAGCCTCGAAAATCCTGGGGCAGTTCTACTCTGTCCTAAAGGGTCGCTATGAGTCGGAATCCACTTGATGGCAACAGGTCTGGTTTTTTTGGTATCCTCCCTTCAGCTGCTGGCTTCTCACTCTTCCTTTCTATCCTGGAGCCTTTGAGTATTCTGTTTCCTCTGCCTGGGACACTCTCTCCCTCCCTCACAGCATACACTCACCCACCCTTAACAGTCACTCTCACATTGCTTTGTTTTATTGTCTTTATAGGACTTAAAACTCCAAATTGTTATTTCTGGTGCGCCCTTCTGAGGTCAGACAGCAGGGCTCATGAAGAGGGGGAGTGGGGTGCCACGTGGCCGGTGGACCATGACTGGCCAGCCCACCTTTCCAGTGTCTTGACCTCCAGATCTTTGACGGCCCTGGATCTAGAGGGTGCCTGGGGGCCTTCCGTTTCTGTGTTCAACCACGCACTCCTCACTGGAAACCTGGGCCCAGGGAGAAGGGGCTGGGAGCATGGCCAGGCTTGTGTATGCTGTTGGTCTGCTTTGGGGCATAGTGGACATAGGCATAGTGGGCCTAGGGAGGAGGCTCTGAGAAAGTCTGAGACAGAAGGGGTTGGGGAGTGGGGCTGCTAGAACCGAACCCCCTAGATTTTGCCCTCTCTGCACAGGGTCTACACCCCTCCTGGGGATACGGGCTCTGCAGTTCAAGACCTCCCACCACAGTCTCTCCTCCTGGAGCTGAGGTACTTCTCTGGAAGACTTGTGAAGGATGAGACCAGTGTGGCCGTAGCCATGCCCAGCACTGTGTAGGAGTGGGGACAGGTGGTATATGCCACTTTGCCCAGAACATCCTCTCTCCTTAAGACCCACCCTTCTGAGTCCCTTTACCACAGAGCCTGGAAGCTACCTGAGGCCCTAGCATTGGCTCCAGGATATCTGACTTCATAGTGTCCAGCCACTTAGCAGCTGCTAGCAGAGCACAGGAAACCCTGGTGGCATAGCAGTTAAGAGCTATGGCTGCTAACCAAGAGGTTGGCAGTTCAAATCCACCAGGTGCTCCTTGGAGACTATGTGGGGTAGTTCTACCATGTCCGATAGGGTTGCTATGACTTGGAATCAACTCGACAGCAACGGGTTTTTTCTTCTTTTGGTTTAGTAGAGCAGGAGCTATCAAAAGCTGGACTTAGGGTTTGGAGCACCCGCTGCCCAACTCTGGCTTAAGGTGCACAAGGGCAGGGGAAGACCTGTATCAAGTGGGGTTCTTTGGGTAGAGGGTGCTGGACACTAAACCAGAACAGACCCCAGAGGGGCCCAGTTGTGTGTGTATGGGTCCTTTTTGGGTGACCTCAGGGTGCTGGGTTGAGATTAAGGACCAAGCCAAGAGGCTGTGGAGGTTTGGGGTCTGGGCGGGGAGAGTGGTGGCCAGGAGAATCTTGCTCTGAGCTAGGCCAGGGTGGAGGTCACAGCAGGTGGTGAGGCTCCCGAGGATTGGGGGATAGGGGAGGCTGCCTGCCCCTGGCAAGAATGACAGCAGCACTGTGTACAATTAACAAAAAGATTTGTATTGGAACGTTTACACTCAGGGAAGAAAGAGGTATCTGCATCATCAAATGTGGAATGTTGAAGAAACAGTTAAAATAAATAAAGACTCCGAGGGCAACCGGGGTTGGTTCAGGCCAGGGCTCACAGAGGCCTTTGGGGGTCAGCTCCAGGCTGCAGGGGCAACCGCCTGGCCAGGCTGGCCTCCTCCACGCCTCCCTGACGCAGCACAGCTGGTCTGGGACTAATGAGTCTCTCAGGTTCCGGTGCAGTTGGCAGGCTCACTCTCCACTCTCCTCGCTTATTTCTGTGACAATGTCTATCAGGCTCTGGAGCCCAAAGATATAGCCAGCGTCCTGGCCCTCATGCACCACACTGTCCTCGCCATACAGCCTGCAGGTGGTGTGTGCAAAGTCAATCATGCGCACGTCCACTGAGCTGGTGCCAATGGGCTTGTAGGCATAGGCACCAGCAGACTCGTCAGCTGACTCCTCTGACAGGTCCTCCAAGTCCTCAGCATCTGAGTCCAGGGCCACCTCTGGCCACTCCTTACCATCGTAGATGACCAGCAAGGAGCTTGAGTAGAAACGGTAGGATTCCTGTCGCTCTAACACTGCCTTGAGCTCAGCCAGCTTCTTGAGCACAGGGCCCAGGAGCTCTCGGCGCAGGTACCGCCCGTTGTGGAAGAACTGGAAAAGTGCCTCCTTGAAGCCCTGTACTGACAGCTTCCGCCCATGGTACTTGTTCATAAACATGAGCTGCCCACTGCCTGCCTGGTACACCTGTGGGAAGGAAGACCAGCAGGTCAGGAGCTGAGGGTGGTTTCAGAGCCCGGACCCTGGGGATGGCAGAGGGGGAGGGGAGGCACTGTGGTGGCCCTGGATCAGATTCTTCAACTTGTCACGTACAAAAGCTGCACATGAGCTGCTGTCCTCCCCGCTCACCACCCTCCCGGGATGCAGCCCTCTGACCTGGCCTCCAACACTGTGCACCAGCCCCCTGTGCTTGGCATGTGGGTCCATGGTGAGGGCCTAACCATCTTTCCTTCCTCCCTACTCCTGTCCTGGACTCAGTGGACTTAGTGAGCAAGGCCAGCCCCAGAGGGGATTGCACAGGTATGCGTGTATCTTTTCTAAAATCTTTTGAGAAAATAAGACTATGCCAGGGCAGAGGAGTGGCAGCCACTGGATGCCCTGGTCAGCCCATGCCATGCGCCAGTACACCCCTCACCTGCATGCCACACACGCGCACCCCGATGACCGCAGATGTGCTCTGCTGGCACTTGCGGATCTGGTTGGCTGCCTTCTCCTCTGAAGCATCGTCACCATGCTGGCGTGTACCCATCTTGAGGTCCAGGACACAAGGTACCTCATAGCGAGAGGTCAGGTTCTCCAGCAAAATAAATTCTGAGTGGTTAAGGACAATCTCCCCCAAGAGGAAGTGCTGCTGGATGGGGCCTTGGCACTCCTGGGGCACAATGCCTGCACACAGTGCGCCAGAGAAGCTGGGCCCACAGGGCCTCACGCCAGCCAGGTAAAGAGGGCTGCGTCAGTCCTGCTATCTCTCAGGGAGGAAACCCAAGGCTGGCTAGAGAACTAAGAGGACCTTCACATCTCCTCCTGTCCCCTTCCCCCAGAAGATACATAATCCCCTGAACTCAGCCAGGGGTAGGACTAGGGTCCAGCAGCATACTGTCCTCAATTACAAATAGAACATCAAATAATCTCAGTAAATCTTAAGTCCTAAATACGAACTGGAAATATCGGTATGAATTCAGGAAAATATTTTTTCTTTAGAATAAATGTGTATCCTAGCTGTGTCCACTGAAAAGGCCTAGAAACAATGACCAGGAGGAACACCCCTAACACCCAAACTGTGGCCTTCCCATTTCCCATTAAAAGAAACCAGGGATCCTTGGAGAAGGGATTGGCAAGCTACTGCCCAGTGCCTGTTGTCGTATACCCCATAAGGTAGGAATGGTTTTTACATTTTTAAATGGGGAAAAAAAAAAAATCAAAAGAAAAATAACATTTCATGACACATGAAAATTGTATCAAAAATTTGGAAGACCATAAATAAAGTTTTACTGGAGCACAACTACGCTTATTCACTTACATTACTGTCTATGGCTGCTTTCATGCTACTACAGCAGAGCCGTGGCATAGACAGTATGGTCCAGAAAGCCTAAAATATTTACTATCTGGCCCTTTACCAAAAAGCCTGCCAAAAGTCTGAGCCCACATCTGGGGGAGGAAATATACACGACCTTGGAGCATCTTTTCATCCCAGAAAGCAAGACAGCTATCACAGACTACTGTGGATGTTATCAAAATGACTTAGAAGCCCACCTGAAGAGGCTGCTACTGGCCTAAGATGTGAGCATCAGTCAGGACAACTGCAATGGACACATCCAATATATTTAAATCCATGCACTCACAGCGATGCTAAAACACTCACTGGTCATCTTTGGAGGATGTTAGGGACACTCATTATTCCAAGTATCTAGTAAATGAAGGAAAATAAACATTTAACCTGTTCTTCCCTATATGGACTATACCTCAGAATAGCCACATAGTTGATGAAGGTAAGTTCCCCTTTATAGAAAGACTGCAGCTAATGGATGAAGAATATGACAGAAATAGAAAATCACGTAATAAAAAAATGGAGCTAAGGTAATGATGAGCCAAAAGAGACAGACAATTAAAACACTGTACTTCCTGCTGGACATCATAATACCTTCTATGACAGACTCTTGCCCCCACCCCTAAAACTGAACTGGATCTGATCAAGCCTTTAGATCCAATTATCAGCTTACTGGAAAATACAGGGGACAGAGAAACCACAGGGGTGCAGTCAGCAAAACCCAGACTGTGGGAAACTCTGCAACACTCAGTTTTCCTGACATCTCCAAGGATTAATGGGAAGGGGCATCTAAAAAGACTTAGACATTTCAAACTCATGCAACCAGATAAGCGTGAACCTCATTGGGATCCCTGTTCAAATAAGCCATCAATGAACATATTTATGAGATAATGAGGAAAACGTGGGCACAAAACTAGGTATGTGACATTAAAGAAGTACTGTCTACTTCTTAAGGAATGATAATGTTTTAATATGTCCTTATTTTTTAGATACACGCTGAGGTGTACACAGATGAAATAATATACCTGAGATCTGCTTCAAAAATAATCCAGCTGGGGGGTGCCGGGTGTCTATAGACAGACTCACAAAAGTGGGTTAACTGTTCAGCCTGGGTCATGGGTACTTACGAGTTCAACATATTATTCTATTGTTAACATGTTTAAATTTTCCCCTAATGACAAGTTAAAAAAAAAAAAGAAAGAAAGAAAAGAAAAATCCTCAATTTTATCTGAGACACCCCCTTGCCGTTAGATGATTAAAAAAAAAAAAAAAAATCTAAACAAATGAAGCATAGCTTAATGGGCAAGGGTGGGGGGTGGGAAAAAAGGGCCCTGGTGCTTTCCTCATGCACTGCCCATCTCCTGGTCTGGGGAACCAGGACTTAAAGGATAGTTATGCCCCAGGCCTTGGCAGGTGAGCACTGAGTAAGGACCCCTTCACGAGTCTGACAACAGGGACCAGTCCCTTGCCCTCTTCCTCTAGGCTACCCAGGCCCACCCAATGCAGACTGGCCCCTCCATGAGGCACCCCCACCCCTCCCTTCCTTACTACCTATACTCCCACGCCAGCCCCTAGCCCTGAAGGTGTGATCTGCCCATGGTTATTGCACAGCGTGTCCTGGCACAGTCCTGGTAGAGGAGGAAACTCAACCGTAACTAAAAAAAAATCCAACCTCTCTTTGGGTTCCAAGGGCCTTCCTCACTATCCTCTCCCCCGCCCCAAGACAGAGATGCTCTGTGAACAAAGGATACTGTACTGGTTCCGATGCTTCACATTCTCCTTCATTCGCTGTAACTGTTGCTGGTGACACTTCATGCTCCAAGGGTTATAGTGTTTAAGCTGGGAACTCACATTTCCCTTTTTTTCTACACTGTAGTACAAGACTTCAGATTTCTTTAACCACTCAAATTCTTCTTCCAACTTATGGCTATAAAGAGATAAGGATTCAATAAATCACTATGTTTTGTCAACATTAACGGCCAAAAAGGTACAAAGAAACTTTCTGGTGTGATGGGAAGTTTACTATCTTGCTGTGGGGGTAGTTACAGTGTATATATCTGCAACACTCATTAAACTGAACACCTCAACTAGGTGCATTTTATTGAATATATATTACACCTCAATAAAGTTTATTTTAAAAAAATAATTAAGGAGGCAGCCCACTGTTTTCTACAGCAAGGAGAACCTAAGGTGCAAGAACAGCCTCTGCCCTCATCTCCCCACTTCCCCTAAAAGCAGGCAGGCAGCCTCCACTGCCCTCTTTAGCCAGGACCATCCCAGCTTCTGGTATATCTAGGGTCCTTATACTCTGAAGGAAACCCTGGTGGTGTAGTGGTTAAATGCTACGACTGCTAACCAAAAGGTTGGCAGTTCGAATCCACCAGGTGCTCCTTGGAAACCCTGCTACTGTGTCCTATAGGGTTGCTATGAGTCGAATTGACTCGACAGCAATGGGTTTGTTTTGGTTTTTGGTCTGACTCTGAAAGCTGGAGGCTGGGAAAATCTGAATTGAAATTCCATGGGAATAAATCAACTTGCTTAGCTACATTATAGACACTACACTGTATATATACTACTTATATTTCGTAAGTTCTGCCAAGGTGTGACACTTTGAAGGCCCTGTTTTGGTGGGCCTCCGAATTTCAGGGAGACTATTCCGTCCTCCACCATCTCTGAGCAACCTGAGGTACAAGAATGGCTCCTGTCTTGGGTCACTGCTACACCCCAGAACACAGCAGAAGGCCTGGCACAGAGCAGTAGCGGATGGAATGAGCAGCTGAGTGTCGTTTACAGCTGCTGCAGCAGCCATTTCCCCAAAATGGCATGATCTAATTAGAGAGGAGCCAGGCGGGCGTGACGCGTGAGCACTGGCCGCTGGGTGATGAGGCACCTACTAAGACCATTGTGTCCTTGGCTCCGGGAGGCCAGGTCCTGACCCAGACCCCTCCCACAGAGCCCAGGGTTCCCCTCTCAGTCTACACCTACCTCTTCACCTTCTCCTCTTTCCAGTGCTGGCGCACCCAGTCCTTGGGGGTCTTTTCAGTTTCTAAAACATGATGTTTTTTGTTTGTCCATCTTAGGAGTTTACTTTTTGGTTCACAGTCTGAATTGTCTACACTGTCCACAGTTCCGTGGTCCCCTTTTAATGGATATGCTATTAAACACAAATTCCTGTCTTCGTCTTCTTCAAAGCGCACAGACACCACACCTGGAAAGGGGATGAGGAGCAGAGCAGACTTTTAATTCTACAGGAAGATGCGTTCTAAATAACATGATTGTAA
The DNA here is from genome assembly GCA_030035585.1 of Dugong dugon. Classification (NCBI taxonomy): domain Eukaryota; kingdom Metazoa; phylum Chordata; class Mammalia; order Sirenia; family Dugongidae; genus Dugong; species Dugong dugon. The sequence goes on along the minus strand of CM057481.1, from coordinate 18,536,376 downwards.
CATTTGTTTTTTTTTCTTACCCTGTTCCTTAGTCTCTCTGTTGCCAGAGGCCCCAAACTCATCTGCAAACCTAACAAATATCAAAACAGCTAGAAAAGATGACACCATACAAGACAAGCAATTAGGGAGCAAACATGGCTGAGAGTCTTCCTCTCTGATGCACTCAACAAGGCAAGAGCCAAAAAATTACAAGACACATTTTTCCATCGTTGAAAATGTTTATTAATTTTTGTGGAACTCTTCTAATCCTGAGAGAGACGTAAAACATTTGCTCTTTGTATCTTGCAGAAATTTTTAATTCCCTGAAGAGAAATACCAACAGCCTCAAGGCTTACTTTGAAGAAGAGCTGAAGTCCCTGGGGGACACAGATTTGCCTGGGGGGTGGGGGTGGTAAGAAGCATCCAAGGGTAAGGGAAGACTGTGCAAGCAAAGCAAAATAAATGGGCAAACAAAACAAACCACACAGCACAACAAGCATCCTAGAAAGGCTTCCCACAGCACCCCCACGTGGGCAGGCGGGTGCCCCACGCCTTCTGTCCTTCTCAAACATGTCACTTTATTGGTCTTTGTAGTCTCAAGTCACAAAAAATGAACACAAGGAAGATGGGGTTGGGCAGGGAGCACAGACGGCGTGGTGGCCTCGACAGCAGCTCTCCGCCTGGAGTCTCTAGAACCTGCTAGGGGTAATGAAACAGTCTCTGACGGGGGCTGTCAGGTGGGAGCATTTCAGCAGGTGCCGACGAGCAAGCCTGACAACCGATTAGCTGAACGCCTTTCCTCCCAGGCCTCTCTGCCCGGGATCACTCAATCTGCTCAGTCCTTGCTGCCTGCCTGCTCCTGCAGGGGAATGCGTTCTCTCAGAGAGACGACACTTCTGAGGTGACCCCCCAGCTCTGGGTGCAGAAGAGCCAGGGTGGGGAATTCAGGGGACCACACTTCCCTGTGGCCACAGGGAAAAGAACCAAGGGAAAAAAAGGGGGCAGGGGTGGCCAGCTAACAAGGGGCCTTTGGCTTTGTCCTGGAAAAAATAACAGAGAAGGACCAAGTGAGGGCCCCCAACTCCCCCACCCCCACCACAAACACATATACATATTTAGATTACAAAGAGAGGCGCACCCAGTACATTCTGGCTTTAAAAAATGTTTAACAGTCCCAGAAGAACCTAGTTGTGCCAGAGTCTTTTGTACAACCAGGCAATGAAAATTTAAAATTAATTTCCTTAATGGGCTCTTCCTTGATTTACAAAGGATCTGACCCCCACCCCCAGGGAAGGCCGCACCATGCCGGTGGCTGCTGATGTCCCCCGAAAAGTGAATGCATTGTAAAAAGGAAGAAAAAGCCACCATATGTGAATCAAAGGGGTTCTTCAGATAGCAACTGCAGGGACATTCCGTAACAGCAAAGGGCTTCAGCTAATCAGCACAGGCCTCCCACTCCTGCATTCCATCTGACTCAATCAACCCCACTCCCAGCCTACCTAATCACCCCGGCTTCTGAGTTCCTGGAGGAGAAGACCCAGGCGGCAAGTATTCTGGGTAAAACCCTCCCAAAGTCTTCTCCCGCTGTTCCCCCGAGGGGAGACTATGGCTTCTGGCATCAGGAGACACCTGAACATAAAACACTTCCACCAAAATAAACTCAAAACAAATCCACAAAACAAAACAGAATTGAGCAATCTTACCAGGGCTTGAAAACTGAGGGTGTGAGGTGCTGGGCTGAGGGCCAAGGGGAGGAGGAGGAGGGAAAACAGTGAGTGGGAGGGAATGAGGGTTCCCGGAAAGGCGGCATAGACCTTCAACGGCCGCCACCCCTGGTGTCTCCTCCACCCGGCGCTGGCATCCCCTGGCATCCCCTACGGACGCTGGGGGCTCACCTTTGTACTGGGGAGTGAATTTGCGCATCTCGGCTGGGAGGGTCTCGTAGAACTGGTGCTCCCTCGGGACCAGGGGCTTGCAGAGGGTGGTCTCGTTGAAGCGAAGCACGCACGAGTGCCCCCCGACCTGGTGGACAAAGGGCTCCAGCAGGATGCCCTTGCTGCGGGACTCCACGTCCATGGCCCTGAAGGCTGGGCTCATCCTCCGCACGCGGGCAGCGGAGAGACGGGGGAGGCAGCGGGGTCCAGCGGCCAGCGCGTCCTCCGTCTGTCCACGGGTCCCCCTCTGTCCGGCCTCAGCTCCTCAGCTTACACGGGCCAGGACACTCTGCCAGAAGCAAACACAGCGACACGGGGGTTGGAAGGGGCCTGGGAACCGCCTTAGAGCTGCTCGCCTCCTCCAGCTGCTGAAAGGCAAACAGCCTGAGCTCTAGACGGGCGGGAACCCCACCCCGCCTCACCTCCTCCAGCAGAAAGACAAACACGCGGGGCGGGGCTGTCCCGGACGCCGAGAGGCAGGGCCAGGGCTCCAGGGGCACCCAAATGGCCAGCGCTTCCCACGACAGCATTAAGAAAGCCACCACAGCAGGGAAAACGCGAAGCCAAACTATTACTTGGATTAAATCTTGCCATTTTCTAACAGACTGTTCACCTTAAAGTGATGATGCCCAGGTCTCTGTTATGTTTTTGTAAAGTGCATTTAAAACACTGGAAAAACCTGCCTAGGCACCATTTACTAAGATTGGCTCACCAAGGTGTCTACACACATTGTCTCTGCCCAAGGCCAAAGACAAGCTCCATTAACCCTATTAGCAGTGGAGCTTGGGCCCAGCTTTAACGATTAACGTCTGCATCTAAAAACAACTGATCGAGGCTGGCTAACTCGTTTACAAAGATACATAGAGTATCTGGGGTCTTAAAAGCCTGTGAGCACCCATCTAAAATACTCCACTGGTCTCACCCCTTCGGGAGCAAGCAAGAATGAAGAGAACAAGATACAAGGAAAAGATTAGTCCAAAGGGCTAATGGACCACAGCTACCAAGGCCTCCACCAGTCCAGTACAGCCAGATGGTGCCCGGCTACCACCACTGACTGCTCTGGCCAGGATCACAACAGAGGGTCCTGGACAGAGCTGGAGAAGGATGTAGAACAAAATTCTAACACACACAAAAAAAGGCCAGATTTACTGGCCTGACAGACTGGAGAAACCCCAAGGGTATGGCCCCCAGACACCCTTTTAGCTCAGCAGTGAAGTCACTCGCGAGGTTCACCATTCAGCTGGGGATTGGACAGCCCCATAAAACAAAACAGGACTAATGAGGCACAGCAGTCCAGGGACAAGGACTAGATGGCAGGAGGGGACAGGAAGTTGGTGATAGGGAACCCAAGGTTAAGTAAGGACAGTGTTGACATGTCGGGTTGTTAACCATTGTCACAGGGCAATATGTGTACTGTTTACTGAGAAACTATTCTGTTCTGTAAACCTTCATCTAAAGTACAAAAAAAAAAAAGAATTATCTATGTGAGATAAAATTGACAACAGCAACTCAAAAGGTTTGATGGGAAGCCTAGGGGGCAGTGGTGATGGAATAATTTGGAAAAGGACAGTGAGAATAGCAGCACAACTGGAAGAACGTAATCGATGTCACTGAATTGTACATGTAAAATTTTTGAAATGGTGTATCTTTGGCTATGTATATTTTCACCAAAAAAGGAAAAGGGTCCTCCAAGGTCAAGAAGGGAGAGTGTTGACATGTCGTGGGGTTGTTAACCAATGTCATAAAACAATATGCATACTGACTGTGCAATGAGAAACTATTTGTTCTGTAAACCTTCACCTAAAGTACAGTAAAAAACAAGTAAGATAAAATAAAAAGATACATAGTGTTCAAGATCACAGACTACTTTTATCGGTTCTACCCTGACCCCACCAAAAGCTGGGGCACATCTTCAAAACCAAAGCTGGACTCCTGGGGTGATCAGCGCTATCACCCATTCTGAGGCCCAGGATCTGGAGCCACACAATGGATCTCTTAGCAAACCACACCTGTGCTTGTACCTCTTTTAACCGTTTCAGGGCATGTCAAGTTGTGTTCTGTCACAGGAAAACAGGAAAGAACAGGCTACAAGTTTCTATTAGCACTCCTACAGAGCTCACCACCACCTGTCCGTTTGTCATATTGTGGTGGCTTGTGTGTTGCTATGATGCTGGAAGCTAGGCCACCAGTATTTCAAATACCAGGAGGGTCATCCATAGTGGACAAGTTTCAGCGATGCTTCCAGACTAAGGCTAGGAAGAAAGGCCTGGTGATCTGCTTCCAAAAATTTGCCAATGAAAACTGTACGGACCACAACAGAATACTGTCCAGTACAGCGCTGGAAGATAAGCCCCCTGGGTTGGAAGGCAGTCAAAATACACAGTGGCCACAACAATGGACTCAAGCAGACCAACAATTGTGAAGATGGTGCAGGACTGGACTATGTCTTCTGCTGTACGTGGGGTCACCACAACTCGAAGCCAACTTGACAGCAGCTAACAACAACAGGGCTTAAACTACATTTTAACACCTTCAGTTCCCAGGACACCATGTGAGATGGTGGTAATGAGGACCAGTCTGTTGGAGATGAGTCCTCTGCCCTCTAACGTGGGTAAAGCTCCTATTACATGCCATGCTTGTTACAGGAACTGATCTCATTTGATCCTAATAGTACTTTCTGTGAGGTAGACACTACTCTCCCTGTTGCAAATGATGAAGCCAAGATTCAGGGAAGTGAAGAAACTCATCCAAGGCCATAGATACTAAGCCACTGGCGTTCAAGTTAACCCCAGTCTGTTGGATGCCAAGCCCCCCTCCACAGGAGCCCAGGGTCTCTGTCACCTCTGCCTTGATACAGCATTCCTGTTATGCACATAGGACAGTTAGCTTATCCTATGAAAGTGCTTTCACCCTGTATTTATATTTTCCTATTTATAAAGTAGCCTCTTCAAAGAGTTTAAACTAGTGTTAATCTATTCTTTTCAGAGAGAACCTGATTCTAGGCCTCCATTTGACTCAAGGATTAGGAATTGATAAGTTTTCCTACATACAAAGAGCAGAGAAGCAAAGGTCCTGGCACCCGGCACTGCCTTCTCATCACCCCAGACAGAGGCATGTGCTGAGAGGAGTCCCAAGAGACAACACAGGCAATCGGCTCCTTAGTACATTCCAGCCATTCTGTACTCTCTCCAGAAGGTGGAGCTCCGAGATGCCTGGCCACACAAGCCCTTTCTGTAGGGCTACAAAGACCAGTTCATACAAGTCTACTGAAAAGACCTCTTGAGTAAGAGCAATACCAGAGGAAAGCTACTGATTCATGGTCTGCCTGCCAGTATACCAAAGCATGAATCAGGTACAACCATTAAATTGTGAAAGAAGGCACAAGATGCTCCTCCCGGACCAGGTTTTAGATACACACATTCCAAAGCATTCATAAAGGTGTGAAACTGCTTTTGCTATCAGAGCAATGCTAAAAACAATGCAAATCTCATGTGATCCTCATGATACTTTCTATGAGGTAGACACTACTTTCCCTGCTGGAACTTGCTCAAGATTCCTTAAATGTACTCAGTCAAGTAGAAAAACATCTCTCTCCAGGCATCTCTTTTAGTCATCCCTACCTCCAACGAAAAATTTAAAACAAAACAAAAACTGGTCCTTCATGTCTAAGTGGCAGCTCTCCCAGGTCTCCAGCATGTTCATTAGCTGCTGGGCATGTGGTGGGCACCTTGCCACCCTCCTACCCAGCACCCAACCAGGGCAGTCTGAAGGATGTTACTCCCTGGGGAAGAAGAATCATCTTGGGTATGAGGGTAGCACAAATAAGGCTTAGTCTTGACTGAGCCAAGTCTGATGGCCGAGAAACTCCCAAATGTGAGGAGGAATTAGGGAAACAATTGATAAGCCTGCAGTCAGGTGGAGTGGGCAAGATGAGTCAGATTTTAGTCCCAGTTCTGCCACTCCATTGCTTGGAGAAAGGCTCCAAGTCCCTGGCTCCCTTTGGGTTTCAGTTTCTGGACTGTAAAATGGGGGAGAAAGGCTTGGAGTAGCTCCTTACTCTGTGGGTTATTGAGTAACCAAATTAGTGAGTGGTAATCAGTAGGTTTTTTTAATCAAATGGTAGAAAATAAAAAATATCAATGCATTGCACATAGTGGGGGAAAAAAAAAGTTGCCATCAAGTCGACTCCGACTCATAGCAACCCTACAGGACAGAGCAGAACTGCCCCAACAGGGTTTCCAATGAGCAGCTGGTGGATTCAAACTGCCTACCTTTTGGTTAGCAGCTGTAGCTCTTAACTACTGCGCCCCCAAGGCTCCGCATATAGTAAGGTAAGTCCTATTTTGTGATCCTTTTGTTTCAGTTATGTTCAATCTCTCCATACGAACTCTCAATATGGCTTCACTGTACTACAACATACTTCTCACTTTTGGGGTTGCACATAAAGATGTGTAAAGTTTCTATTCTAGGGTCCTTTACAGGCACCATCCCTACAGGAAAATGAAGCACCAATTTACCAAGGATTATGCAGATCACCTTCCTCCTCAGGTGGCTCAGCTAGGCCAGTAGAAAGAAAAGCCTGGCGCCAAGACAACTGCTATCCCTGTTCCACCTGCTACTCTCTGTTCCACATGTGGCTTTAACAGTGGGCTTTCTTACTGGTTTTTAAACATGAGCAGATCCCGGTTTTCTAGGGATCCTGGAGTATTAACAAATACTACAGAGCCAATGCAATGTGCTGACCCTATACCTAGGGAGACAGGCAATAACCACAAAATAATGACTTCAGATTTACCATCTATTTTAGCTTTCTACTTTGCCTAACATTTGTCCATGAAACTATGAGCAGGTATGGAACACAACTTATACAGACGATCTGTGCCACAACATAGCTTTCGCGTACAGTCCACCCCTCAAATTCATCTAATTGGTTTAAGGATTTGTTGGAAACAATGTCTTAAATGTTCTTAAGCACTGCAAATAAAACAGCTATGACTCATGACTGTTCCTGGGCCCTTAGCTCAGTCAGGTCATCGAGAATTTAGGTAGTTAATGAAGTACAAATCGGATCCCCTGGGGCCACTTACTCTGCCTCAAAAAAGCCCCGGAGTCAGGCAGTCACAGGGGATGGCTTGAGGCACACTAGCCTGAAAGTGGAAAAACCACCCTCACCACCTACACCTCCTCCCCATGAAGCCGAGAGCTACCCCCTAGTCTGTGCCTGGCATCTGCACACATCTATACACACCACCCGGGTCAGCCACCAAGTTGCCAGACACCAGGCCACCAGCACTCTTGTGGCTTCCACAACTCTGAAGCACACCTTCCTCTGCGGTGGCAGGACCACACACATTTCTGTCCAGGACGCTCTCCTGCCAGCACTGCCGGTCAGGAAAGTGGCCGCCAGACACCTCTGGCTTAGGGAGGCACAAACACATGCAGGCTGTTCTAATTTTGGGCACCACAGTGGCTCTCACCAACCAGCAAAAGATTAAAAATGATGTGTACAAAAAGTCCTAATTTGGAAACAAATTAAATGTCCAAATATGGGGAAAAGGGTAAATAAAATATGGTACCTCTAGCTGGTGAATCGGAAGTTGAAATTAAAGAAAAAAGTTAAAACATTTACAATAGCATCAACAATATTAAATACTTAGGGACAAATCTGGCAAAAAATGTGCAAGACCTGAAATTGAAAACTACAAAACACTGTTGAGAAAAATTAAAGATCTAAGTAAATGTAGCCATATACTGTATTCAAGGATCAGAAGACTCAGTTTTGTTAACATGTTAATTCTCCCCAAATTGATCTATAGATTCAATGCAATCCCAATGAAAATCCCAGCAGACTTTTTTGGTAGAAATTGACAAGGTGATTCCAAAAATTACCTAGAAATGCAAAGGACCTATTAGAATAACCAACATGATTTTTAAAAGAAGAACAAATCTGGAGGAGGTACCCTACTGATTTCAAGACTTATTATAATGCTCCATAATCAGAAGAGTACACTATCGGCATGAGAATAAGCATACAGATCAATGAAGCAGAAAAGAGTCCAGAAATAGATCCATACCTATCCAACCACAAGTTTCAAAGAAAGCACTGTAGTGGGTTGAATTAACCAAACCCATTGCCATGGAGTCAATTCTAACTCACAGCGACTCTATACGACAGAGAAGAACTGCCCCACAGGATTTCCAAGGCTGTAATCTTTATGGAAGCAGAGCCACATCTTTCTCCCAAGGAGTGGCCACTGATCTCTTGGTTAGCAGCTGAGCAGTTCACCACTGTGCCACTAAGGCTTCTTTGTGGGTTGAATAGTGTCCCAAAAATTCATGTCCACCTAGAACCTCAGAATGTGACTTTATTTGGAATAAACGTCTTTACAGATGTAATTAGTTAAGGAATGGGAGATGAAATCATCCTGGATTTAGTGTGGGTCCTAAATCCAATGAATGGTGTCCCTTTAAGAAGAGAGGACCCAGAGAAAGACACACAGAGAAGGCCAATATATGAAGATGGAGGCAGAGATTAGAGTTATGCTGTCACAAACCAAGGAATGCCAGGGGCCACCAGAAGCCAAAAGAGACACAGAAGGATTCTCCTCTAGAGTCTGCAGAGAGAGTATGGCCTTGCTGACACCTTGATTTCACACTTCTAGCCTCCAGAACTGTGAGAGAATGTCTGCTGTTTTAAGCCATCCAGTTTGTGACAATTTGTTATGGCAGCCCTAGGAAACTACTAGAGGCACCAGGGCAATTCAATGGAGAAACGTTAATATTTTTAAGCAAATGTGTTAGAAAAACTGGATATTCATACGCAAAAAAATGAATGTTGACTCTCACCTCACACCCTATACAAAAAGTAACTGGAAATGTAAGAACCTAAATAATAAGAGCTCAAACTATAAAACTTCTAGAACAGGAGAAAAATTTTGTAACCTTAATTTAGGCAAGCATTTCTTAGGACACAAAAAATACAAACTCTAAAATAAATTGATACAATGGACTTCATCAAAATTCATTAAAAAAAAAAAAAAAAAAGACTATTGCTCTTCAAAAGAAAATGAAAGGGTAAGCCACAGACTGGAAGAAAATATTTGCAAAACATGTATTTTGAGAAAGGACTTCTATCTGGACTATATAAAGAATTCTTCAACTCAGTAATAAGACAAACAATCCACTAACAAAATGGGCAAAAATCTGAAAAGACACTCTACCAAAGCAGATATCTGAATGGCCATGAGAAGCACACAAAAAGACTCTCAACTTCATTAGTCAGTCCCCTGTTGCTGCTGAGTCAATTCTGACTCACAGTGACCCTACAGGATAGAGTAGAACTGCTCCAAAGGGCTTCCAAGGCTGTAATCTTTAAGAAGCAGAGTGCCACATCTTTCTCCCGCAGAGCGCCTAGTGGGTTCGAACTGCCGACCTTTTGGTCAGCAGCTGAGTGCTTAGCCACCAGGGCTCCTTTCATTAATCACTAGGGAAATACAAATTAAAACCACTTAAAATACCTAGACACTCACCAAACCCACTGCCATGGACTTAATTCCGACTCATGGTGACTCTGTGTGTTACAGAGTAATAAAGTTTTCTTGGCTGTAATCTTTACGGAAGCAGACTGCCAGGCCTTTCTTTTGCAGTGCCGCTGGGTGGGTTCGAACCACTAACCTTTAGGTTAGTAGTCGAGTGAAGACAGTTTGCTCCACCCAGGAACCTTAGACACTCACCAGTATGAAGCAACTGAACTCTCATCCACTGCTGGTAGAATTGGAAAAAAAAAAAAAAAAAAAGTACAGCCACTTTGAGACAGTTTGGCACAGTTTCTTAAAAAAGTTAAACATACACTTACTATATGACCCAGAAATCCGACTCCTATGTATCTACCTAAGTACACGAAGATGTATGTCCAAAGATGTGTACACGAATATTCATAGCAGCATTATTCACAAGAGCCAAAAGGTGGAAACAACCCAAATGTCCATCAACTGTGTGAATAGATAAACAAATTATGGTATATCCATACAATGGAATATTATTCAGCAATAAAAAGGAATGTACTGATACATGTGGTAACAGAGATTAATCACAAAACCATTACGCTAAGTGAAAGAAGTCAGTAACAAACTACTACACACTGTATGATTCCACTTACATAAAATTCTAGAAAAGGAAAAAATACAGTGACAGAAAGCAGGTAAGTAGTTGTCAGGATGCAGAAGTAGGGGGACAGGATTGACTGCCAAGTGGCATTAAGAACTTTATCAGGTGACAGAAATGTCCTATGTTGTGACTGGGATGTGACAGTTACATGACGGTGTACATTTGTCAAAGCTCTTCACATATAAACTTAAAATTGATGAACCACTGTATGTAAATTATACTTCAATAAAAGGATTTTTTTCTTTATACTTTTTAATTTACAAATTTTATTAGTACATATTATTATAATAATCAGAAAAGTTTATATTTTAAAAGATCATATTAGCTGATAAGTAGCTTGTAAATTTGCAAACGCGTTGGCTGAAATTTACCTTTCTATCCATTCTAACTGGGCTCATTTGCCTCACACTGAGCATCTTGAGTCACTCATCCCAATCAACCTAGATGGTCAGTCACCTTGGTCAAAGTAAGGCCTCTTCCTGACTATAGTGAAGGTACCCTGTGATGGTGCAGACTTTCAGGGGACAGCTATGTTCCCTGATAAATCCATGACACCCACTGCTAATACCAACACATTCTAAAACCATTTGCTCACTTTGAAAGCCTAATTTTTATCAGGTCTCAACACTAGCAGACTTCTATCAGCTGCATGGTTATCTTCTTCTCAATTCTTGTAAAGCCAAAGCAAAAGCATCCTTCGCACACAAAGGTGCAGAAGAGAACATAAATGTCCAATAAGCTTTTCCTTAAAAACACATTAAGAAAGAAAAATCTACATCAAATCTGTTCCAACCACACTAGCTTCCTTGATATTTCTCAAACGTGCCTTTACAGTTACCTTTTCCTCTGCCTGGTATATACTCTTTTCCCTGGGTGTAACCTTGGTTCATTCTCTTTCAGCTATTTAGGCAAATATTCTCTCTTTAATGAGGTCTTACTTGGCCATCCCATCTAAAAATGCCATACCTCCCCATCCACACTCTTTTATGCACCCCTGCTTTTTCTCCTTAGCACTTATCACCATCTAACATCCTGTATGTTTTCTTGTCTCGTTTACTGTCTGTCTTCCCTACCCTACCCCACCACCAGGAAGCAAGCTCTATCAAGTCAGAGATTTCTGACTACTCTCTCTGTTCACTGCTGAGTCTCAGGAGTCTAAAAGAGCATCAGCACAGAGTAGGTGCTCTACAGAATGTGCCTCAAATCGCTACTGCATCGTGAGCACCTGCTGCACACAGATCAGCAGAGAATTCAAAAAGGCACCCATTGCAGTTATTATCCAAACCTGCACCAATCATACAGTGAGTACGGTTAATCAAAGTGACGCATGCCACATACTTTACAAAATGCATGCCAGGCACTGGACAGTGTTTGTTTTGCATTTGTTATTGTCTCCCTTATCAGGTCTGCATTAAATGGGGAGTGTAAATGAAGGACTCTGCACCACAACACTTACTGGGAACCTGCTGCTGCAGAACATTTTACGTAAACAAAGCCCAAGATCTTATGTGATGACAACCAACTTCCTCGAAAATTCTCTGATAGAAAATTAGACAAGAAAAGACTCGTCACTGAAGAGTAAACTTTAAAAATGTGGCTATGAGAAGATTAAAATCCTATCATATTTTAAAACAAATATACTAACTGTTGTTGTTAAGTGCCATCAAGTCAGTTCTGACTCACAGCAACCCTAAGTACAAAAGAACGAAACACTGGTCCTGCAACCATCCTCACAATTCCTGCTATGCTTGAGCCCACTGTTGCAGCCACTGTGTCAATCCATCTCGTTGAGGGTCTTCCTCTTTTTCAAGTTGCTAAATTACCACCAAAAGATGAATTATCCTCATGTTTTGCAGCCTAAGCAAAGAAAGGCCACGAGATGGTCTCTGAGTAGAGGCTGGAGGTCTCTTCAGCAATGCTGACGGCCTGCCAGTCCAGCCTTAACCCAGGTGTCTCAGTAAGATGATGAGATGATGCTAAAGGAAAACCATCCCCTCCCACGGCCTGGACTTCCAGTGAAGCTGGGTGACAAATCAGGCACAATCCTAGTAACAAATGAATACACAGAAAGGAGTTTTAACAAAATAAAGCCAGGAAGGAAAGAGAAAAGTTGTCAGTCTTTTGACTCAGAGAGGCTGCCTTGTGGGAGCACTAAGAACAGCAGCTGACCAGATTGACTCATGCGGGCATACGCCACGAAACTAGCACAACCTCAGGAAAATTCCCTCTACTGCTGCGTAAATCAAGTTCCAGCAGGACACCTCTTACTCCCCCATCAGGAAGGTACTCACCTCCACGTCCAGCAAAAAGAGGATTGAAGCAAAAATTTGCTTGTTTCTTTGTTCAACTATATGATGGGCAATTAGGACATAAAATGTCTGCCTATCAATTTTAGTTTTTAACAATTTGAGAAAACACTTATGATATACTCTTTAAGTAAAAGACTCAAGATACACAATTGTATAATCGCTGCAACTATGTGTGCAAATCCAAAGGCCCACAGAGAAAAAGACTGGCAAAAAGTACCAGCTACTCACAGCTGTCATGGCTGCCAGCCCCTTCCAAGGCCGTGCAGTTTCTGCATAAGAAACTTGGAAGGTCACATGTGAAAGAAACTTGATAGAGGTGTCCCAAATTTGATAATAATCCTAAAAATTCCCATGACATATGATGAGCTGTAAAGCTGAAAGAAATTTTTCTAAACTATCAATAACAGAAAGCAGATGAGGATCAATCACCCTAGAAAAGTGACTGTGTGATCTTTCTTTTCTCTCAACAGAAAAATTATGAAATTGCTGTCATATAAAGAAGTGGTCCAAATGCAACCCAAAAATGTACGGAAAAAAGTACTGTAGTTGTGGTATTTGTCTTTTTTTAAAAATGTGTGACTTTTTGTGATTTCCTTTTTCAATATACACAAATCTTCACTCTTACCTAATTATATTCTCCTAACTGTGCATCCTTTTTTTAAAATACAGCTCTCACATTATATAGACTGGAGACCCACAAAACTCTGATATGCCATGAAAGAAGCTCTGGTGACACAATGGTTAAACACTTGGCTGCAAACCAAAAGGTCAGAGGTTTGAACTCACCAGTGGCTCCAAGGGAGAAAAGACATGGCGATCTGCTTCCATGAAGATTACAGCCTAGGAAACCCTACGGGGCACTTCCACTCTGCCCTACAGGGTCGCTATGGGTCAAATTCCACTTGATGGCACACAGCAACAACAGGTGGTAAGATCCTTATTCCCTTCTTTTCAGCTTTCTGAACATTCCCAACCTTCTTGAAATTTTCTCAAACTCTGAGCGTATATTACCTTTATAATTGGAAAGGAAAATACTAGGGTGAAAAGTAAGAATTCACTGAGACTGAAATAGGAAAATCAGATGGTCGCCCAGCTCCTGAAAGTTTGAAATCCATCCACAAACAAACACTAATTGAACCCATGCTGCACGCTCAGAGCTCCATCCACAATGGTGGCCCTGGGCAATGGACCACATCTAAACAAGGAAGGATAACAACCCCACCACATCCCATCCCTAGGGTATGTACAAGGCACTGGAAGGTCAGAGGAGGTGACTCCTCAACCTTCAATGACAAGGGGACATGACTGAACCATAAACAAGAGCTCCTATTTTATCAGACACTTACTCTTCACTCTCACATCAGCCCTCTGGAGTAGATACAATTACCCCCTTACAAATGGGCACACTGAGGCACCACGAAGTAACCAAGTTGCCTAGGCCTCATTACAGAAAACAAAAGGTGCCTGAGATGAAAGAGTCACTGCTAAGGATGTTGGAATCATCATCCAAACGAGCTGCAGCTTGGCCAGCTGGGGTGACCACCATGCCACAGCAGGTGCTGGACTGCCAATGCAGGAGAAGTTACCACAGGGACAAGACACAGAACCCCTGCACTGACCTGACACAGATGCCTGGGTTCCAACACTAGGTGTTCATTTTCGCCATCAACAGCATTTTATTCTAGTTTTAATAAAGATGAAAGAATAAGAAAAACCTCAAGTTATAACTGCAACAATTTCATGAAAGTCATACAATAAAGCAGATCCTTCTAACTGCTGAAGGATGAATACAACAGCAGATTCTGTTCCAAAAATCTGGACAAGCTGTTCTATAAGGGAAATAGCAGCCTCTCAGCTGCTTCTCCTCTCCAGAACCACCAGAATGGCACCAAACACCCCAGGACCCTGCATCCTGGGCTTACAGTCCTCCCCGGCCTCCCAATCTAGGCGCACAGCATCTCGACTAACCCATAAGGTCCTTGAGCATGAGTCCCTGGGAGGAGGCTGTAGTGTTCCATGAAGCCCAAAGGACCTGAAAATAGAACTTGTGTTCTCATATTCAGAAATGCACACTGAGCAACAAGAACCCAAACTCTCAGCAGTGAGTCTGCAACCAGCCCGATTGTTCTTCCTCCAGATGCACTCGGCTTGGAGAACAGACACTGTTTGTGGAAGGACACCTTTCACTGCCTTCCATGTAAAGCCTCTATTTATAATAGCAGAAAAATTGAAAACGTTAAATAAGAATCAACTAACTTAGGAAGAAGGTAATCTCAGTAATGTGCAAATAGGTGGTTTAACAGCTGTTGTTGTGTTTTTCCTGTCAGGTTGCAAAAGCTCATAAAAATACACATTCTTCGGTCAATCATCCATCCATCCATCCCTCCTCTTTCATCATTGGTAACTCAGGGCAGTCTCTCAAGGAAACAGCATGATTCTGTTCAGGACCAGAGCCAATCAGCACTGGGTCTGCACACCATCACAGGGCACCCCATAAAAGAAGCTGAACTGTGAACTCTGCAGAGAACTGTGAAACCAGGGCACTTTTACATGGCTTTTCTCATCATGGTGTTGTAACTCTTGCCAAATGACTCGGTGGGACTATGCGCATAAGATGCCTGTGGCCCACCAAGGGGATTGGACAGCTTGCTAATAATGCAAATAAGGTTCATGGCACCCTTGTGGGTGTGGGACCATGCAAATAATGTGTATGGAACCCTAATGAGGGGACTGGTCAGTTTTGCCATCCCAGTAAGCTTAAAATGAGCCACCCCAGAGGCAGAAAGGGAGGACCTGACTAGCACCAAGAAAGAAGAGCAGGGAGTGGAATGCACCCTTTGGACCCGGGATCCCTGTGCTGAGAACGTCCTAGACCCAGGAGACGGCAAGAGATGGCAAGAGGCAGAGAAACAGCAGCAACAGAGACAGGAGAACCAGGAGCCCACTGTGAGATGGTTGCGGTAGAGCTAAAGAGCTGAGTGCCTTTGGGTGGAGGCTTACTAGTGGAGTGGGGTACCTCTGGGCACTTATTGGTGGAGCTGAAGAGCTTTGTAACACTTGCTCGAGCAGGGCAGAGGCTGGGCCACGCCAGCCCAAGAGGCCCGAGGCCCAAGAGGCCCGAGGCCCAAGAGGCCCGAGGGCCAAGAGGCCGAGGGCCAGGGAGAGGCCCACCTGTGGGCATGGCCAAGAAGCTGTCTTGACTGAGGAACTGTATCCTGAGTCATTTCTGATCCTGAATTGTTACCTGCTACTTCCCTAATAAACCCCATAATCGTGAGTACTGTCTGTGAGTTCTGTGTGGCTACTGCAATGAATTATCAAACCCAGCAGAGAAGTAGTGAGTGCCATAGGAGGGACAGTTTGGTGTCAGAATTGGTAAAAAGTTTGGAGAGAGGAGGCATATCTGACCTATGCTTCATAGGAATCATCTTTGGGCTGATGTTGATCTTGATTCTCTCTCCTCCCCATCCTGAAGTTAGAGGCGGTCAGATGCCAACGCGTTGCCATTTTTTACAGCACTCCATAAAAGAAGCTGAATTGTGAAGCCCGTAGAGGTTTAACATTACTCCCTGCATGTGAGACGTTGAGAAGGAGCCATGGTACAGTCCACAGACACCAAGTTTAAAGCACATCTGAACGAATGGGCATCAGAATGAAAGCTGGCAGGTTTAGAGTCAGGTAAGTTCTAAGACAAATGTTGCTGCAGCCTCCACGGTGACACTGAATCTGTGGGGACCTGGAATATCAAGCACAGACTGGGAGAGATGAGAATCTGGATGGAAAGGAGGATTACAGTGAAAATGTATATCCAATGTTTGTTTTATACTTGTAAGACAAAATAACCTACTTCTCTTATAAAACAAGCATCGAAGGAAGATACAAGATTCCGCAAATGAGCTGAGAAGAGTTCCCACAGCCTACGGGCACGTCATTTCTGAGTATGCAGCTATGGTTGGGGAAACCTGTTGGCCCTGGAGCAGCCCAAACTAAAAGGGAACACAAGACTCAAGGAAAGGAGCTGCAGTGGGTGAGCTCCTCTAACAGGCTGGGTTAAGGTACAGCGATGTGGCCTGGGGGGACAAGGGACACAGCACTCTGGGGCCAGCCCTGGCACCAGGTGAGCACATGCTCACAAAGTGCAGAAACACCAACACTACAGACAGGTGTTCTGCTGCCTGGTCTCTAACACATCTTAGTCCATTAGAAGAAAAGTTACTGTTCCTTAGCCTTAAGCTGGACACCCCATTTCTAAAACATGTATGAGTGCCTCAAGTAAGAGAAATGGTCACATAGATAAAACAACACTAAATGATCTCCATTTTGATCAATTATGCGTGTCAGCTAAGTATATTCACAAGAAGAGTTATGAAAAATCCACAATGCGAAGAAAACTTTGTGAGTTCTCCAAGACAGAAAGCAGGTAGAAGCAGCCTGGGCTGATTGCAGCTGCCCATAGGGGCTTGAGACAGCAGGTACTGGGGCTCCCTCCCCAAGTCACGAGGGTTTCAAGAAAATCCAAAGCCTTTTCTCTCAATCCAGAGTGGGATGGACACTTCCGATCACCTCAGAGTGGCCAGGAGTGAGAAGGAGAACACTAGGGGGAAGGGTCCGGCATAGTGAGGAGTCCCTGAACTGCTGCTGTTAATGTTTTTTATTTGGGGGGGGGGGGGGGTGTGCTGTAGGTCCTGAACACATCACTAATATTTAAAATCAAAGCATAACTTTTCTGTTGTGGCCACGTGCTTGTTCTCCCTACCTGTTCTGACCTGGAGACCACATTTAGAAGCTACCGTCCTCTCTACCATTTCAGCCTGAACTAAGCAGCATTTTGGCAGCATAAAACAAAAATTCTTTCTTGTTTCCAGAATGTTAACTTTTGGCCACCAGGTACTGACAGTGTTGGTGCAGTCAATGGGAGATGTGATACCCACCTGTCTTCTGTAGTGTTAATTCTTACCTGTAAGACTGAATTAGCGTAACTTCAATTAGAAGAGAACCCTATTATTAAAAATTTACATTAAAAAATACATATACAACCTTGAAAAAGACTGGAGAAAATATCAAAACAGAAACCTGGATCCAAGGTGCACCTGAGCAGGATATGGGTCATGGCCAGGGCCAATAAACTCTTGCTAAATAAGCTGAACTAATTCTTCCCCCTCACCAACCACCCATGAAGAAAACAGCAATCTGCTGCAACCTCCCGGGCCACAGTGCTACTGCCTGCAGGGCACACCCCCACACTGACAGCAGGGTGAGTTGGCAGCACTGGCCTGCTTCCTCCCTCCATTCTTGGGGCTGGGCGATGGTGGGACTGGTTCCATGTGTCTTGGTCCCTGGGCTCTGATTTAATGTCTCTAAAACCGTGCACTGGTGTCCTTTTAAAACATGTCAGCATGAGGAGAGTTTCAGGAAGACCGATGGACCAGTGTGTGTGTGTTTGGGCTAATATAGGGGTAGGGAGACCCCACAGGCAGAGAGAAGTCAGAAGGAGGCTGCTGCGGGAGTCTGGGCACAAGGCAACAGCAAAACTGTGATGATGCAGCGCACACATTTAGAAAAGAGTCAGCCTCACTGATAACGCTAAACATATTTTGTTAAACCTTAAAACCGCTAGGATTTGTGGATACATGGCTGTTTGCTGTATTATTCTTCATACTTAAAAAAATTCTGTTCTGGTAAAATACATGTTTTTGCCATTTTACCCATTTTTAAATGTACAATTCAGTGACATTAACTGCATTCACCATGTTATGCAGCCATCACCGCTACCTATGTCCAAAAGTTTTTCTTCACCTCAAACAGAAACTCAGTACCCCTGAGGCAGTCCATTCCCTATTCCCCCTCCTCCTAGCCCCTGCTAACCACTAACCTACTTCTGTCTCTATGCATCTGCCTATCCCAGGTATGTCATATAAGTGGAATCATACAATATTTGTCCTTTTGTGTCTGACTTATTTCACTTACAATACTGTTTTCAAGGCTCATCTATGTCCTTGCGAACTTTACACAACTTACAAATGTTATAATTTACATGCAATAGTAAAAATTACAAGGCTACAAAAACTAAAGAACAGTACCGAAAAACACTGCCTGGCCCCAGAGGCTGCACGGCCCCAGGGGACAGAGAGTCGCCAATGACTTCACAATCAGACCAGACCTAAGGCACAGGGGTGGCCTTCCCGCCTTGGCCACAGTCCTCTCCTCCAAAACAATGTGAATTATGAATATGAATACCAACAGAACAGAAATAATGGCTCCTGTCGAAGGTCAACAGGACCACAAGGACCTTCTGCAGGCCACAAGGCTGCCACAAAAAGAAAAGCAATGGGAGGGATTTTTGCTAAATTCACCCCTCAGAACAGATGGAGCAGCTCAATGTGGGTCCTTAAAAAATCTCTCATGTTATGGGGCACTCTTTTTTTCTTTTTTTAATATTTTATCGTGTTTTTTGGTAAAAGTTTATACAGGAAATTAGGTTCTCATTTAATTATCTCTATACATATTGTTCAGTGACACTGGTTATATTCTTCACAATACATCAGCATTCTCGTTATTTCCATTTTGGTTGCTGTGTTTCCATTAATCTAGCTTCCCTGTCCCCCCTAGGCTTCTTGTCTTTGGTCTAGGGTAAATATTAACCATTTGGTTTCATCTAGGTGGTTATTTTGGAGCACAGTACTCATGGGTGATGTTATTTATTTTATGGGCCAATCTGTCATTTTGTTGAAAGGTGACCTCTGGGAGTGGTTTGAGTTCCAAATTTAAAGAGTATCTCAGGGCCATAGTCTTGGGGGTTCATCTAGTCTCTACTGGTCCAATAAGTCTGGCCTTTTTTTTAGGAATTTCAGCCTTTCTCCCATTCTATCCGGGACCATCTATTGAGTCCCTGGTTGGAATTTGGGGCACTCTTAATGACTTCATTCTAAACAACAGAGTAGACTGTTGGGCCTGAGACTGTCTCAGTCAGGGCTCGTTTAGGATCCTCACAATGATCACCCGATGGATTCAGCGAAGACAAGGAAATTTAACACAGATCCTGAAATTATCCCTGGGAATATGACTCAGGAACATATCTAACATAGGGATAAATTCTGGATTTTGATATAAGCAAGTCCCTTAAAGATGACTTTAAAAAATAATACTGTAGAGCAGAAATTAATAAAGTAGAGAATAGGAAAAAAAAATCAACAAAAACAAAAATTGGTTCTCTGGAAAAAAAATCAACAAAATTAACAAATCTTTAACTAGACTGACCAAGAAGAAGACAGAAGACTCAAATTATTGAAATCAGGAATGAAAGAGTAGACATTTCTACCAACCTTACAGAAACAAGAATTTTAAGAGAACACTATGAACAATTATATGCCAACATAGTAGATAATTTAGATGAAATGGAAAAATTCTTAGGAAGACACAAAGTACCAAAAATGACTCAAGGAAATAGAAAATGTGAAAAAATCTATAACAAGTAAAGAGACAGAATTAGTGGATTCATTTCACAGGACTGCCATAACATGTACCACAAACTGGGTGGTTTACAACAACAGAACCTTACTGTCTCACAGTTCTGAAACAGAAAACAGCAAACAAAAATGGCAACTACAGTAAGTATTACAGCACATATAACCCTGTAAAAACAATAACTTACAAGCAGATAACTATGCTGAAGAGGGGAAGGAGGGCATATAGGAGTATATGCACATACATATATAGCTTAGGCTGTGGATATTTGTATGTACAGCATATATATAATAAAGCACAAAGGAGGTGGTTATAGAAGCTTCCTAGACACCTCCAAACACCTTGAGGGACCAAATAACTGGGGCTGAGGGCTAGGGACTATGGTCTCCGGTACCATCTAGGTCAACTGGCATTAACATAGTCATAAAGAAAATGTTCTACAACCTACGCTGGTGAGTAGCATCTGGGGTCTTAAAGCTTGCGAGTGGCCATCTAAGATACATCTACTGGTCCCATCCCACCCGGAGCAAAGGAGAACGAAGAAAACCAAAGACGCAAAGGAAAATATTAGTCCAAAGGACTAACGGACCACATGAACCACAGTCTCCACCAGCCTGAGCCCAGAAGAACTAGATGGTGTCCACCTACCACCATCGACCACTCTGACAGGAACCACAACAGAGGGTCCTCGACAGAGTGGGAGAAAAATGTACAGCAAAACTCAAATTCACAAAAAAAGACCAGACTTACTGGTCTGACAGAGACAGAAGGAATCCCAAGATTATGGCCCCGCGGACACCCTTCTAACTCAGAACTGAAGCCACTCAATTCAGCCAAAGATTAGACAGGCCTATAAAACAAAGAATAACACATGTGAGGAACGTGCTTCTTAGATCAATCAAGTATACAAGACCAAATGGGCAACACCTGCCCAAAAGCAAAGACAAGAAGTCAGGAAGGGACAGGAAAACTGGACGAATGGACACGGGATACCCGGGGTGGAAAGGGGAGAGTGCTGACACATTACGGGGATTGCAACCAATATTACAAAAGAATCTGTGTATAAATTTGTGAATGAGAAACTAATTTGCTCTGTAAACTTTTAACTAAAGCACAATATTAAAAAAAAAAAGTACTATCATTGTTTTTTGGCAGGATAATTGTATAGATATTGTAGCTAGCTCCTTGCCTCCTAGAGACACACACTGAAGTATTTATTGATAAAAATGACACTTCTGGGACATGCTTCAAAAACTAATCCAGCTTTTATCTTTTTTTTAAATAGTACAGATGAAGCAAGTCTGGCCGGGAGTTGGTAACTGCTGAAGCTGCTGATGGGCGACAATCCCAAGCCAACTGTGCGTCATGTTTGGAGACTGTCTTCCTTCAAACTCTAAATTTCAATTTTTTGGGAAAAGTATCTTCCTTTGCCACCAGAATATACTGCAAAACACTACTACTACTTGTTACTTTTATTACACAGTATGCAAACAGGCAAAAATATATTTATAAAAAGCATGTAAATAAAGCATTTATTTATGTGCTTTAAAACTGTAATCACATAAGAGTCATCATCTGCTTTTCACTACACAAATATGTGTTCAAATTGTTTCTTAAGGTAAGATAGCTTCAAGGGAAAAATTCTTCCCTAGTGCATCCTCTTCATGAGCCAAACAATGGAAAATTTTCACCTCAGCAAGCTGGCCTCAGGGAGGCTCAGGCTCATCAAGGTTGCCTGGATACCAGTGACATCTCCAGCGCTTACGGAAGGCTTCAGCACTCCTCTGCAGGGAGACTGGCTGAGGCTGATCACTCAGTGGTTGCTTCTTCCTCACATATTCCACTGCTCAGCCACAGAGCTGGTATATAGTTTACCTGCTTGTCACCTATTAAGTCCTGAAGCACAAAAGAAGTCTATTACATCTGCTAAGTTGGTTTCTACAACTATATCAATTCTTATCCACTTGATTTCTAATAATTTCTACTCTAAAGTCACAAAGCAGGTAAACCAATTGGAATGACAGTTCAACTGACTTTTTCTCCAAAGAAAAAGGTTACTAAGTGATCAACTGGCCTACTACGTCAAATATGATAAAGTATTCATTTTGCCCGGTTTTTAAATCAGACTGTGGCTGAAGTTAAAAAACAACACCCAAAACTTCTCTTTAAATACTTAACACCAGGTTACAGGATACCATTATACAAACCCCACAGCAACAAATAAACCGTAAATAAGCATTTCGGTTCACTTAAAATGTTATGCTGTCACAAGCTAAAAATGCAAATGCAGCAAATACTTTAAACACAAGGAATCATCAGAATTAGTGTAACGGTGGTCCTTTAGAAAAAATATAAAGCTGGTGACTGGCAACACTTTTGTTACCATTTTTCAAAAGTTTCAGTACTTTTTCTTAAAACTTTATTCTTTCAGATAATTTTATTCTTGTTCTATGTTCAGTTTGGTACCAAAATGTTTCATTCAAGGCAGTGACCAGTTGTACTTCCCCTGGTATTTTAGAGCACTAGATTTTACTGGCTTCTACATTTTGACAACATTACGACTCATTTTTCTGCTGGTGCAGCTTTCTTAGAATACCAGACGTGATAAAATCCTAAAATAAAATAAAAGATTCGATGTAAAAGACAAAAGAAGTCTGTAATCAAATGTGAAAGAAATGAAAACTCTATCCATGGTGAAAATATCACTCTAAAGAAGGCGTCCTCTGATCCATTTTAAAACGTTCTTTCTACAAGGTTAGTTGTGCGGATTCCCCACCAAAACACCAGCTGACGAGTCTAACCGGCATTTAATACCCAAAATGGCTGCACACCTGCGGGCCTCAGGTAACAGTACCTGAGGGGATGGGCTCAACCCTCCACCCAAAGACCCTGAGAAGAACCCCCCTCAATGATACAGGAGATCCTGCTCCCCCAAAACTCGGGGAGACCATCTCAATGACTAGAAAGACCGTGTCCCCCCAAAACCCACCAGATAACCTCAATGACCACAGAAGATTCTGTCTCTCAAAACTAGGACAGATCCCTTCTCCCCAGTAACCTGGATAAATACCGCCTCTCCCAAATGACCCAGGGAAATCCGGCCCCACAAAGACCCGGAGAGACACCCTCCCAATGATTCGGGGAGACCCCCGAGGTCCAGAGACTTCACCCACAAACGGCCTGGAAAAACTCTCCCTCAAAGCCCCCGGGGCGGCAGGGCCAACGGGCCCAGCTACGCCGGCGTTACCTGCGGCCCCGGACCGGTTCCGCTGCGCTTCCGTCCTATTGTTTCGTTCCCATCAAGATGGCGGCGGCCGTGCCGAGACCCGCCCCCCTCGCCTCACTCCCTGTGCCCCTCGCTATTGGCTCGCACTGAGAGCCTCGCTCGCGGACTGGGCGGCCCGAAAGGCGCAGTTGCTAGGGGGCCGAGAGTCCCTGCAGCAGCTTCCGGAAGGGGCATGGCTATAGGGGGCGAGGTCAGATGGCAGGGCGGAGCCTCCTCCACACTCTTTAGTGCCCGGGGTACAGGGGGATGGTGGCCAGGTTGTCAGATGAATAGATGGGTGGACAGACCGGCTGCGGACCGATGAGTGGACTGCGGGATGCCTCGGGGACAGATGGACCAACCAGCCGTCCGGGTTTGCCTGAGACTGAGAGGTTTCTCCAGGATGCGGAACTTTCAGTGCTAATATTGAGACAATTCCAAGCAAACTAGGACAGTTGGTCACCCTAACAGATGGACTGACAGAGTACTGGATGTAGATGGGCGGAAAGATGGACACAAGAAGAAGGCTGTAGTCGGTGGACAGAGGAGAAGCTGTAGACTGTGGACAGAAGAGTGACTGTACACGGGTAGACAAAGGAATAGTTATACAGCCGGGTGGACAGATGACGGGATGTAGAAGGGTGGACAGAGGAGTGGCTGTAGACCCCTCTGTGGATGGGTGGATAACCCAGTGTCTGACTAGGATCTCAGCAAGTTCCACACCACGCGTCTTGTATAAGGCTTATTTGACCTAGGTCCTCTGCTGGCCAAAGGGACTCCCACCTGAGCAATTGTCAGTGTGGCTGGGAGAAGGAAGAGAGTAGGCAAGTGCCACTGAGAGTAGAGAGAACCTTCTACCTGATCTCCACTCTCTTCAAAGGAGGCCAATGCCAAAACCCTGTGTGCGGAGGGTTTTGCAGAGGTGTGAATTCATGCATGTACTCATGCATTGAACAAATATTTATTGGGCATCTACACTCTACTCGTAAGGACCTCTGGTGGTGCAATGGTTAAGAGCTCGGCTGCCAACGGAAAGGTTGGCAGTCCAGTCCCACACACCCGCTCATTGTATGAGAGCTTTGTGAGGTGGGAATCTGTGTATTTTATTCATGGATGTATCTTCAGCACCTAAAACACCAATTAAGCTCCAGAAATACCTATTCACTAACTGAATAAACAGAATACCAGATGGTAAATTTTACTGAAGATAATTCAAAAGTGGTTGCAGCAGTACATCAACAGGGAACTACCAGAAATTCAAGCTGGATTCGGAAAAGGACATGGAATGAGCGATATCACTGCTGATGTCAGATGGATCTTGGCTGAAAGCAGAGAATACCAGAAAGATGTTTACCTGTGTTTTATAGACTATGCAAAGGCATTCAACTGTGTGGATCATAACAAATTATGGATAACATTGTAGACAATGGGAATTCCAGAACGTACATAGATCAAGAGGCAGTCCTTTGAACAGAACAAGGGGATACTGCGTGTTTTCAAATCAGGAAATGTGTGCGTCAGAGTTGTATCCTTTCACCATACTTATTCAGTCTGTATATTGAGCAAATAATCTGAGAAGCTGGACTATATGAAGAAGAACAGGGCATCAGGATTGGAGGAAGACTCATTAACAACCTGCATTATGCAGATGACACAACCTTACTTGCTGAAAGTGAAGAGGACTTAAAGCACTTACTGATGAAGACCAAAGACCACAACCTTCAGTATGGATTCCACCTCAACATAAAGAAGACAAAAATCCTCAAACTAGACCAGTAAGCAACATCATGATAAAGGGAGAAAAGATTGAAGTTGACAAGGATTTCATTTCACTTGGATTCACAAACAATGCCCATAGAAGCAGCAGTTGGGAAATCAAATGACATATTGCACTGGGCAAATCTGCTGCAAAAATCCTCTTTAAAGTATTAAAAAGCAAAGATGTCACTTTGAGGACTAAGGTGCGCCTGACCCAAGCCCTGGTATTTTCAATTGCCTCCTATGCATGTGAAAGCTGGACAGTGAATAAGGAAGACTGAGGAAGAATTGATGCCTTTCAGTTATGGTATTGGTGAAGAATAGTGAATATACCTTGAACTGCCAGAAGAATGAACAGGTCTGTCTTGGAGGAAGTATAGCGAGAATGTTCCTTGGAATCTAGGATGGCAAGACTTTATCTCAGGTACTTTGAACATGTTATCAGGAGGGGCCAGTCCCTAAAGAAGGATATTGTGCTTGGTAAAGTAGAGGTTCATCAAAAGACCCTCAATGAGATGGATTGACACAGTGGCTGCAACGATGGACTCAAGCATAGTAATGATTTTGAAGATGGCACAGGACCAGGCAGTGTTTTGTTCTGTTGTACATAGGATTGCTATGAGTCGGAACCAACTCAATGGACCTAACAACAACAGTAACAGATAGTGTTAAGTGGTAAGTGCTGTGGAGAAAAATAAAATGGGGCAATGGCAGGTTGCGGAGGGGTGAGAGCGCCCTGGGCCAAGTCCAGGGGGATTGCCTGGAAGCCTGGCCCGGTTCCCACTCCTGCTGCCTGTCCCTGGGGCTTCATGATCTGCAGTGGCTGTTGTAGTCACAAAATAAAGGCCCAACAGGCACCAACCATTCAGGCCCTCTCAGACGAGCCACTGCTCCACCTTCCTCTCCCTACCTTTTATGGATTGAACTATGCCCCCAAAATACGCGTTGGAATCCTAACCCCCATACTTGCGGGTGTAATCTAATGAATGTATTATAATGTAATTATTTTCCATAATGTAATCAAATGTAATGTAATCAATCAATCAGTTGAGGTCATACCAGTGTAGGGTGGATCCTAAATGGAATCACTTCTAAATTATATGAAGAACAACCTAGGCACAGATAGGAGAAGACAGCTGCCATGTGAGGATCGCCTACAAGCCAAAGAATCAAGGATCGCCTGGGCTACCTATGAGGAAGGGATAGACATGGCCAAGACCCTGATTTGGACTTTTAGACTCCAGGACTGTGAGAAAATAAATTTCTGTTCTTTAAAGCCACCCACTTGTGATATATGTGTTACAAGAGCGCTAGGAAACTAAGACACCACCCAATCTTTCATTCCAGTGCTCCTATGTGTCAGGTTGGAGGCTGGATGTGAAACCTAGAAAATCTTATAAGAGATAACAAATGGAACCCCCAAAACCAAACCCGTTGCCATCGAGTCAATTCCAACTCATAGCAACCCTATAGGAGAGGTAGGACTGCCTCATGGGGTTTCTAAGGCTGTAATCTTTACAGAAGCTGACTGCCACATCTTTCTTCCTTGGAGCTGCTGTTGGGTTCGAATTGCTGACCTTTCAGTTAACAGCTAAGGGCTTAACCATTGTACCACCAGGGCTCACTAACAAATGACAAGATATACCAAATTCATGATGTAGAGTATAGTCCAGCTCTCAGATCTCAGCTGAGTCTCTCTCTGGGAATGGTCCTTGGCAGAACCCAAGGTTGACCACCCCACCTACCCTGAAGGCAACCTCGTATCCTACAGAGGTAACCACTATTTTGACTTCTGTTACCATAGATAAATTTCACCCATTTAAAAACTTCTGGACAGCCTAGTGGAGCTGTTGAGTAGGCAGTGGGATACGCAGCTCAGAAGACTGTCCCAGCTGGAGGTATAAATCCAGAGTGAGCAGCAGCATGGAGATGACACCAAGAGCCACGTTGTTCCAGACCAAAATCTCCCAGGAAGAGAGAAAAGAGAGCCTAGGGTAGAGTCCTGAGCCACTCCAACATTTAACTGGAGCCCCAGTTAAAGCTGGCAACAGAGATGAGAATGAGCATGTTAGGATCCAGGTGGAAGAAAACCAGGAAAGCTGGATGTCTCTTGAAAGCAAGTCTCTGAAGCAGGAGGGAGGAGGAGTCAACCATGGTGAATCCTGCTGGTGTGGGCTGTGGCTATAATGGAAAGTGAGAAGGGGGAGAGCAACCACAGGCAATTTTCCAGCCTTTTGCCATGAAGGGAGCAGAATAATGGGGCAGGAGCTGGAGGAGGGTGTGAGGGCAGAGAAAGAGCCCAGAGTTTCTGACTTGTTGCTTCTGTTTTCCCCCTAATCACAAAGTGAGGTTATTGTTGAAGGGGGCAGGGCACAAGAGATTAGAGGACATAGCCAAGCCAAGGGCCAGGCAGGAAGCACAGTGAAAGACCTGGCTGAAGGATGGTGGGGAGATCCTAAGTAGAGACCTCGCCTCTGTGATGCTAGTCCACAAGAGGTCGTCCGAAGGTGGAGGTGGGGAGAGTCTGGCCAAATGGTCTAGGGGAGCCTCGGCACTGGAAATTGTAGCTGGGGAGTCCAGGGGCCTGTGGGGGTGGAGCGGCTGCAGCTTCCCTGTCACGCACTCTGTCCTCCCACACACGGCCCTGGCCAAAGATTGAGAACAGCGGCAGCCCTCCTCTCCTGGGGGCCAGGATGAGGCGGGGAGAGTTGTGCTGCCATCAGACATCAGTCTGAATCCCCTTCCCCTTCTTTTCCTTAAACTGGGATGACGGCCCACCTGGGTGATCTCACTTACCACCACCTCGCCCTCCCAGCCTGGAGTCCACCCAGGGCCTCCAGCGTCCCAGGGTTGAATGTGCAACACCAAGGACGTGCTGTTCTCACTCAGAGGGGGTGAAGCTTGCTCAGTGTCCCTGCCCCTGGATCCCAGAAGACCCCTGCCAGCACCCACAGCCCCAGGACGTGGGTCACGCGAGGAGGGGCTAACTGCAAATTATTCCTCAGAGTTTCTTTCAGCACAAAAGGCAGGGAAATTATCAAGAAAAGGACCCAGCAGGGACAGGGCAGAAGCAGTTCCCAGCATGTCCTGGATGCTCACACCCTGTCCCCAGAACGCCCAAGCTGCATACAGCCCCAGGGCGGGCAGAGAAATTCCCGTTGTGCTGGAAGCCTGTCTGGTCTCTGTAGGCCCCACCCCGACACTCTTAGTGTGCCCTGGCCTGCAAGATGTCAGCCTGGCCCTCGAACCAGTTCTCAGTTGCTAGGTTAGCCCTCCCTGGTTATGGAGTGTGAAACTAACCCTTCCGAGTTATAAACCCTAGCTTTATCCAATTATCAGATATGAGGATTGCCCTCCCTGGGTTTCAGGCGTGAAGCCAACTGTCAGGGAATGGGGTTCTGCTTTTTCGCGCGCCAG
Source organism: Dugong dugon (assembly GCA_030035585.1). Lineage (NCBI taxonomy): Eukaryota > Metazoa > Chordata > Mammalia > Sirenia > Dugongidae > Dugong > Dugong dugon. The sequence goes on along the minus strand of CM057481.1, from coordinate 18,508,084 downwards.
AGATCTGTGGCTTGAAGTGAGCCCAAGGGCAGAGGCCACACCATCGGCGGGACCCTACGCTCTCGTCTAACCAGCCCCTGCTGTAGTTGGCCTCTGTCTAGCCCAGGCAATTGAGGGACCAGGGCTGGAATCTCTCTGGGCTACTGCCGGGCCAGTGAGCAAAGCGAGGAGCAACGCGGGTGGGCGCTCTTCCACAAGTCAGCCAGGATCCTCCTTCACAGAGGGATAAGCCGGTGCGCAGGAAGAGGGCTCCAACCCATCCTCGTCTGGTTGGCTTCAGCCAAACGCTGTAAACCCGATGGACCCATCTCGAGTTCCGAGAGGTGGGACTGTAGGAGCGGCGCGGGGGTGCCCCGAGCTCAGAGTGTGGAAGTCACTTGCTCTCTCCCACCGAGCCACGCCCTAGTCCGGAGAGAGCGCCGGCTCCCAGCTTTAACGGCCGCAGGTCCCTAGAGAACAGTTCCTCCTCTTCGGAGTACAGCCCGCCCCCTGCCGCCTGAGGTGGCAAACTGCAGGGCCGCGGCTTAGGCGCGGTCCCGACGTGCTCCTGGGCTTGATGCATACCCCGGCCATGCAGTGATGCCTCTTCCCCGGCCCGTCCAGCAGGCTCAGCATCAGAGCCCCAACTGCTCCAGCTGACTGGGGATTTGCCCACAGCAGGCACGGGAGTGTGGAAGTGTACTGCAGGTGTCACCTCATGCCCAAGTCAGCAGTTTTAGAATGAAAGTGTCCAGCTTTAAACATGCTTGGGCATTAAGCTGGAAAGTGCTTGTGTACTTATTTAGTGGTTCTGGACTTCAGCTCTTCCTCCTTTTTACATTTACTAGGCAAAAAACAACCGCATACCCTTGCTACCTGGTTCTGGGGGTTGGAGGACCTGGCCAGCAAGGGGACTGTTGAATCTTTGCTTCCAGCAGAGAAAACTACAGAGGAGAGTCTGGCTGGTCCATAGGAACAGGAGTTTTACCCCTTGGTTCAGTTCACTTCTTCAGAGGGATGAAAGGGTGGGCCCAGGGCCAAGAAGGACACAGGGATTTGGCTGGTATCATTTGTTTCCACTGCCTTCCCCAAGAGTTGAATGGAGAACGCTCACTCTTTCACCTATCAGATGGACTGACTGGTGAAGAGTAGGTCGCGCTGGCTTTCCTAGTGTCTAGGGTAGTTCCCAGTCATGCTCCAATCTGGCCAGCCTTCTGCCCTGTGGTCTCCATACAGGCTGCACACTGACTTTGTATACTCAAAGACAAGCCAGATAACTTGTTTTACAGAATAAAAAGAGGTGCCCGTGGGTTCAAGGATTCTGGTTGGGAAGAAGCGAGAGGGGAAGGGGTAGAAATGTTACATAAAAGAGACACCTTCAGAAAAAACTGATTCTTAGCACCCGTCATCACAGGAAACAACCTAGGTCAGAAAAGGCATCTCTGGCCAAACTTCATTATGATGTTTAGAATGATTATCATGAAGATAATTTCTGAGGAGTCCCTACCTGGGGGGGGTGCCTTCCTTCAAATCATAAATTGAGCCTTTCTCCTTCCACAGCTCCTCCAGGATGCTTTTATAACCAGAATCTCGTGATGGGAGTAGTGAGGGACATCACATCATTGTGTATCCAAACCACTCATTTTACAAAAAGGCGATGGCATCCCAGAGATGGAGACAGAGGAGCAGCATGATCAAGGACAACAACAGCACTGACAGCACAATTATCCTTGAAAGGGGAGTCCAGGGCTGCTGTCTACTGAGTTCAGAAATGTAAACTCCGTCAGCACTGGAGGAAATGCCCAGGAATCCCCTGGCCTACCTCAGCACCATTACTGTTGCTAGATCCTGGGGTTTAAACAACATCGTCAGGAACATCTACAGCTGGTCATCAGGGTTTGTTCAATGAACAAATAAGCTGAGTCAGACCTAATTTCTGACATTCTAATTTGGAACTTGGATAATACTTCTATTCATTTCCTAGTGCTGACGTAACAAGGTACCACAAACTGGGTGGCTTAAAACAGTGTAAATTTATTCTCTCATGCTTCTGCAGGCTAGAAGTTTGTGTTAATGATACTGGCAGGGCCATGCTCTTTCAGAAGGCTCTAGAGGAAGGACTTTCCTAGTTTCTTTCAGCTTCTGGTAGCTCCAATCTCTACCTCCTTCTTCACATGACTCTCCTCCCTCTGTTTCTCTATCCCTGTCTCTTCTCTTCTTATGAGGATACTAGTCAGATTAGATTAAGGTTCACCTTACTTCAGTATGACCTCATGTTAACTAATTACATCTGCAAAGATGCTCTTTCCAAATAAGGTAATTCACAGGTACTAGCAGTTAGGACTTGAATATATCTTTTTGGGGGACACAAATCAACCCACAAAAATAGCCATCTGAGATTCATAACTGATTACTCAGTATGTTCCTGGACAACGTTCTGAATTTTATCTGCATATCCAAAAGTAATCAGTTAATAGTATGTATCACTGGTCATTAATCTGTTATAGGGCACTTACAGAGGATGGGTAAAAGAAGGTAAAACTCATACTTGGCACAATGCCCTGTGAAATGACCCTAATTTTTTTTTTTTTTTAAACAAAATAAGAGTGACAATCTTACTCTTTGGGCTAAACTGTTACTTAGTTTATTTTTAAAATATTGTGTTTTCGGTGACAGTTTACACAGCAAATTAGATTCCCCTTTAACAATTTTTACACAAATCATTCAGTGACATTGGTTACATTTTTTGCAATGTAATCATTTTCATTAATTCTGTTCTGGTTGTTCTGTTTCCAGTAATCCGGTTTCCCTGACCCCTTACTTTCTCATCTTTGCTTTAGGGTAATTGTTGCCATTTGGTCTCACACAGGTGATTTTTTAAAGGAGCACAGTAGTCACTGGCTATATTCTTTATTCTATGAGCTACTCTGTTATTTAGCTAAAAGGTAACCTCAGAGGATAGTTTCAATTCAAGGTTTAAAGAATATCTCAGGACAATAGTCTCGGGGAGTCCTCCAGTCTCAACTGGTCCAATAAGTTTGGACTTTTTAAGAATTTGAGTTCTGTTCCACATTTTTCTCCAATTCTATCAGGATCCATCTGCTGTGGCCCTGATCAGAACGGTTGATAGTGGTGGCCAGCCACCATCTAGTTCTTCTGGTCTTAGGGTAGATGAGGCTGTGGTTCATGTAGATCACTAGTCCTGCAGACTAGTTTCTTCTCTGAGTCTTTGGTTTCCTTCTTTTTCTTTTGCTCTGAACGAGTAGAGACCAACAGTTGTATCTTAGATGGCCACGCACAAGTTTTTAAGACCCCAGACACTATTCACCAAACTAGGATATAGAATATAAACTTTTGAACTCTGTTATGCCAACTGACTGAGTTGTCCCAGAAGACTATGGTCCTAAGCCTTCAAATCCAGAAAACCAAACTCACGAGGTATTTGGTTATATCTAAGAAGTATCTGTAACTGTTTCCCCTATGAGCTTTATTATGACTATATATATACATCCACACACATACCTGTGTATACATATACATACAGATGTCTCTGTGTATACATATGTCCATATATACATACATACACACACACCTATACACATACATGCATACATATCTACATATGTAACCACACACATTTTCTTTTGGTTGTTGCAAAATTATATATGTCTTATTCTTCACCAAAAATGACCTTTTATCTTGTGTATTTCTTTTTTTTTTAAATTGTGCATTAGATGAGAGTTTACAGAGCAAATTAGATTCCCATTTGATAATCTGTACAAAAAGTATTTCACAGCTTGGGTTCAGTCCCCACAATGTGTTACCACTTTCCCATTTGTGCCCTGGGTTCCCCGTTTCCTTTCATCTTGATTTTCTACACTTCCTGCCTTCTCATCTTTGCGTTTGGGCAACTATTGCCCTTTTGATTTTGTATAATTGATTGTTCTAAGTAGCACATTCCTCTCAGGTGTTACTGTTTATTTTATGGGCTTGTCTACTGTTCAGCTGAAAGGTGGTCTCTGTGAATGGCTTCAGTTCCAGGTCAGAAAGGTATCTAAGGGCCATAGTCTCAGGAGTTCCTCCAGTCTCTGTCAGACCAATTAAGTCTGATCTTTTTCATGAATTTGATTTTTTGTTCTACATTATTGTCCTGGTCTGTCCAGGACCCTCTGTTGTGATCCCAGTCAGAGTGGTTGGTAGTGGTAGCTGGGCACCATCTGGTTCTTCTGATCTTGGGGTCATGTAGGCTGTAGTTCATGTGGGCCACTGAACTAACTGGACTAATTGCTCCCTTGAGTCTTTGGTTTTCTTCACTCTCCTTTGCTGCTCACAAGATTTTTTTTTTTTTTTAATTGTAGCAGTTTAGATGAAGTTTACATTTCAAGTTAGTCTCCCATACAAAAATTTATACATACATTGTTATGTGACCCTAATTGCTCTCCCCATACTGGGACAGCACACTCCCCCTTTCCACCCCTGGTTCCCCATATCCCTTCAACCAGTACCTAACCCTCCCTGCCTTCCCATCTCACCTCCGGACAGGAGCTGCCCGTTTAGTCTCTTGAGCTAAGAGGCACACCCCTCGAGTATCCCTTTATGTTCCACAGTCCAGTCCAATCCCTGTCTGAAGAGTTGGCCTCAGAAATTGTTTTAGTTCTGGGCTGATAATCTGGAGGCCATGCTTTCTGGGGTTCCTCCAGTCTCAGTCAGATCATTGTCTGGTCTTCTTACTAGAATTTGAGTTCTGCACCCCACCTTTCTCCTGCTCCATCAGGGACTCTCTGTTGTGTTCCCTGTCAGGGCGGTCATTGGTGGTAGCCAGGCACCATCTAGTTCTTCTGGTCTCAGGCTGATGAAGTCTCTGGTTTATGTGGCCCTTTCTGTCTCTTGGGCTACTCTTTCCTTGTCTTTGGTGTTCTTCATTCTCCTTTACTCCAGGTGGTTGGGACCAATTGATGCATCTTAGATGGTCGCTTGCAAGCTTTTAAGACCCCAGACGCCACTCACTGAAGTAGGATGCAGAACATTTTCTTAATAAGCTTTGTTATGCCAATTGACCTAGATGTCCCCTGAAAGCATGGTCCCCAGATCCCTACCCCTGCTACTCTGTCCCTCAAATTGTTTGACTGTATTCAGGAAATTTCTTAGCTTTTCTTTAGTCCAGTTGTGCTGACTTCCCCTGTAGTGTGTCCACTCAAAAGTTTTTAAGACCTGATGCTACTCACCAAAGCAGGATACAGAACAATGTCTTTATGAACTATGTTGTGCCAACTGACTAGATATCCCGAGTCTATGGTCCTTTATCTTTGAGCCTACAAACTTTATCCTGAGGTATTTGGTTATGTCTACGAGGTTTCCTTGACTCTGTCCCGTGTGTGCTCTATTGTCTATATAAATATATGAGGAGCACCTGCAGTCATGTATGTAGAGATATTCACCACTAACCCTGTATCCGCAGGTGGGTGTGCTCCCTTCCACCCTTCCACATCTCTTGGCATATCTATGTATCCATTTGTAAATTATTATTTGTTAATACTATTGTTGCAGGATTGTTTATGCTATAGTAGTATCATGGGTTGAATTGTGTCCCCCAAAAATGTGTATCAACTTGGCTAGGCCATGCTTCCCAGTATTGTGCGATTGTCCACAATTATGTCATCTGATGTGATTTTCCTGTGTGTTGTAAATCCTATCTCTATGATGTTGATGAGGTGGGTTAGCAGCAGTTATGTTAATGAGGCAGAACTCAATCTATAAGATTAGGCTGTGTCTTAAATCAATCTCTTTTGAGATATAACAGAAAGAAGCAAGCAGAGAGATAGGGACCTCATACCACCAAGAACCAAGAGCCAAGAGAACAGCATGTCCTTTAGACCCTGGGTCTCTGCGCTGAGAAGCTCCTCGACCAGGGAAGATTGATGACAAGGACATTCCTCCAGAGCCAACACAGAGAGAAAGCCTTCCCCTGGAGCTGGCACACTGAATTTGCCCTTCTAGTCTCCAGACTATGAGAGAATAATTTGTTTGTTAAAGCCATTCACTTGTGGTTATTTCTGTTATAGCAGCACTAGATAACTAAGGCAAGTACTTACCATAGTTGCCCTTCATTCCCACATTCCTCTCAGTGTCCTCTCTTGCCTTGGTCATCGCCTTTCCCTTCACCAGTATTAACATGTGTCTTCTCTTTGGTAACTCCCACTCCCACCATCCCTGGTAACCATCAAATAATTTTTTTTTCTTTGTGTAAACCTTCTGTTGTTACTTTACAATAGCGGTCTCATACAATATTTATCCTTTTGTGACTGACTTATTTCGCTCAGCATAATGTCCTGCAAATTCATCCACGCTGTGAGATGTTTCACAGATTCTTCATTATTCTTTATTGTTGCATAGTATTCTACTGTGTCTATGTCCCACAGTTAATCCATTCATCTGCTGCTGGGCACTTAGGTTGTTTCCATCTTTTTGCTACTGTGAATAATGCTGCAATGAACATAGGTGTACATATGTCTATTCATGTCACAGTTTTTATTTCTTTAGGGTATATACCTAGGAGTGGGATTACTGGATCATATGGTATTTCTATTTCTAGCATTTTGAGGAAGTGCCATACTGTTTTCCATAGCGGTCGTACCATTTTACATTCCCACCAGCAGTGAATAAGAGTTCCAATCTCCCCACAACCTTGCCAACATTTGTTTTTTGATCAGTGCCAGTATTTTCAGGGTAAGATGGTATCTCAACACAGTTTCAATTTGCATCTCTCTAATTGCTAATGATCAAGTATTCCTTCATGTTTGTTAGTTGCCTGAATGTCTTCTTTGGTGAAGTGTCTGTTCATATCCTTTGCCCATTTTTAAATTGGATTGTCTTTTTATTGTGCAGGTGTTGAAGTTTTCTATAAATTTTAGAGATTAGACACTTGTTGGATATGTCATAGCCAAAAATTTTTTCCCTATCTGTAGGTTCTTTTTATTCTTTTGGAGAAGCCTTGTTGAGCATGAATGTTTAATTTTTAGGAGGTCCCATTTATCTAGTTCATCTTCTGCTGGTGTGCATTTTTAGTTATGTTTGGTATCTCTTGTGTTTTCTTAGTGGCATCATTTACTTTGGTCAAGCTGTGGTGTACTTCACCCGCATTCAGTGCTACTTTCCCATTACCAAAAAATGTTAACTTAGTTTAAAGGTGACTACAGGGGAGTTTCAAATCCAAGTTTGAATAGCAACTCAAAGCCATAGTCCTGGGGACTCCTCCAGCCTTAATACGTCCACTAAGTCTGGATTCTTTAAGAATTTGAAGTCCTGTTCCAAGTTTTTCTCCTTTTTTATCAGGATTCATCTATTGCATTCCTGATCAGAATGTTCAGTAGTGATAGCTGAACACCATCTAGTTCTTCTGGTCTCAGTGTGGGAGAGGCAGTGGTTCATGTAGCTAATTAGTCCTATAGTCCAGTTCTTTCTCTAGTTCTTGGGTTTCCTTCTCTTTTGTTCCAGAAGAATAAAGACCAATAGTTTTATCTTAGATAGCCACTCGTAAGCTTTTAAGACCTCAGACACTACTCATCATACTGGGAGGCAGAACATAAACTTTTGCCAATTGACTGGATTGTCCCCCAAGACCACGGCCCTAAGCCCCCAAAGAGAATTAATCTCACGAGGTGATTGGTTATGTCTAATTAGTATCAACATCTGTACCTTACCCTTTTGGTTTTTGTTATTGTTGTAAAACCATGTGCAACGTAGCAATTGCCCATTCATCCCTTTTTCCTATGTACAGCTTATTAACATCAGTTACATCAGTCATGCTGTGCAAACTGCACCCATATTCAGTGTCACCTTTCCCATTTCTACAAACTAAAAGTGACTACTATCTAGGGAGTATGTCTCTTTCTCTGTCCTCTCCCCACCCCTGGTAACCACTAATGAACATTAGTTTCTATTTACCTGTACATGTCATTTCGTAAAAGCAAAAACATGCAATATTTGTTTTTTTTTGTGACTCACTTATTTCGCTCAACAAAATGTCCTCAAGTTTCTACCACAGTGTAAGATGTTTCGGGAACTCACTTTTCATTATTGCTGAGCAGTATTTCATTTATGTATGCACCACATTTCAGTTATCCATTCATCTGTCGATGGGTACTTAGGTTGTTTTCATCTTTTTGCTATGGTGAATAGTACTGCAAAGAACATAGGTGTGCATGTGTCTGTTCGTGTCACTTCTATTAGATCTCTAGGGTATATATACCTAGAGTGGAATTGCTTGCTCATATGGCAGCTCTACCTCCGGTTTTTTTTAGGAACCACCGGACTGTTTTTTGCAATAGCTGTATCATTTTGCGTTCCCACCAGCAGAGGATGAGGGCTCCAATTTCTCCATATTCTCTCCAACACTTGTTATTTTCCGTTTTTTAAGTCTTAGCCATCCTCCTAGGAATGAAATGGGATTTCCTTGTGGTTTTGATTTGCATTTCTCTGATGGCTAATGATGTTGAGCATCTTTTCATGTGTCTGCTGGCATTTGAATATCCTCTTTGGTGCAGTGTCTGTTTATATCTTTGTCTTATTTTTGAGTGGTGTCCTAGGACTTCTTAAGGTCACAGCAACACCACCACAAAAACTACAAAAGTTTAAAAACATTTAAGTTTTAAAATTTCAAAACAAGGCCAATTTAGCTTGTAGTGGGTTCAGGTACCAGTTTCTTGGGCCCAGGACATATTTTTATATGCTCATCTGCCACTTGGCCCTTTTGCACAGGCAGGCATCTCTGCCCAGAAGAGGGCAAGATTACACTGGAACATGGTTTTGCCCGTAGAATGAGTTTTCTTTGGTCACCTGGAAAGAAACTGCAGGTACAGTGGGCTGTCAGAGAGTCCTTGCTGGTTTTGGTTTTTGCCATGCTACACCGAAGGACGTGATATAAGTAATACTGTCAGACAGGAGATGTTTTCTGCTGGGCCTCAACCCATGACAAGGGATGTACTGAATGCCCTTGCACACCATCCCCAACAACTCAAATACCACGCCCAGGCTGCCTCCTTAATTTTCAAGGGCTTATACCCCAATCCCAACAGTATATAGGCCAGATGAGGGCTGTGATGGCCTGGAGTCCTGCAATGAGAAGACAGACACACAACACAAGCTGCACTGGAAAGTCAGATATGATTTGTCAGCCTTTATTAACCAAGAGTGAAGCCGAGCCCTAGAGTTTCCTTTTAAAAAACCCAATCTTATGGCAAACAACGATTCAATTCTTAATGTCTTTTAATTATATGTTCAATACTACAGAGCAAGAATTGATCACTTTCCTATCACTTATTCTTCTAAGATTAAAATACAAATGTAAAACAGGTTAAAATAAGATTCTCCCCAATGATTTAAAAAATAATTCCAATTGAAAGACATTTTAAACACTATGCGTAGAACTCAGGACCAAAAAAGACCTTAAACACTTTTGCCTTTGAGGTAGCACAATGATGCTGAATTAGATTTTTTATTACAATGAGCTTAAGAAAACAATGAGGAATCTACCTTTTGTTCAAGGTGGGCTAAATGGTTTTCTGCAAATCCCCCATGAGGTTAGGTTAGTGACAGTATTCTCCCTCTTTTTTTTTTTTAATTTTTTATTTTTTTTAGTATAAAGATAGCCCTGCAGTGTGCAAAAGGAAACCCGTGGGAAGGCTGCTTCCCATAAAATAGACATTAGAATCACTGAGGAACGTCAGCAGTCAAGACAGGAGGAACAAGAGGTAACTGTAGTGAAAAACCAAAACAACTTGTATCTTGGCAAGACTAGGTTACAAGTGCTTGTCAAACAAAAATTCCAACATTAACCAACCAAAAACAAAAGATAAAAGATGACATTCGTGAGTCTTTTTTCTTTTTTCTCTGTGCAAATCTGCTCTTTTCCTTTTTCTAAATGAGAGAAGATTGTTTGCACACTGTTACATGACATGAAAATGCTGTCAGCCCAGGGTGCTGCTGGGCACCAGCAACACCTCTCACCAACTTCTCCACTGTTGTGAGCAGAGAGAATCTGGGCAGTCAGAGGATGAGCATGACCTCTCCTGGCTTGCCCACTTTGCTGCTCAGCTCACTCACTAAACTGCTCAAAGAAAAGCTCAGCGAATCCATAACAATGATATATAACACAATTATATATCAAAGGACTACCAGCTAAGAGGACAAAAAGCACAAGAACCCTTCCTTCAGAGAAGACAATCAAGAGAAGAGAGTGGATGGGATAAGCTGGGGGCCAGAAGGAAGGACAATACTGTGGGTTGGACCTCAAGGCTCTTGAGAACATTCTCCACCATCCAAAATAAACAGCAAAGCCAAAAAAGAGGGCATGAAGCTCTAAACCACAGAAGAGAACAATATAAAACAATTAACAAAGGGCTCTGTTCCCAACACACGCTCCTCTCTGTGAGGCTCAACCATCGGTGCAGGGTTTACCCTGACACTATGTGGACACCACAGCCGAGTAAACCTTAGTCAAGCTCCTGGGGCCCTAGTAATGGCTGTGTCCTATTTCACTCACACTGGTCCCTTTAAAGTCTCCCTTTCTCAAGCGAGACCCCCGGGGGCCCTGTATGCAGTGAGGGCCTGGAGTACTAATCCATATGTCAACCTATAGTTGGAGCAGAAGGATTCAAACTCAACTCCACTCTGGAAAACAGCAACCATCACTGAGGCAGGGGTGTCAAGGAGGGCTTTGTGAAGGGAAAGACTAGACTGGGAAGTGTGAGAAGGTGGGATGAAAAGGCCCATCCCTAGCAGCCTGCTGGAGTGACAATGGCACAGAGTCACAGCCAACCCTAACTAATGCTGGTATGTGACATGGGGAAGGGACATCTGTTTGGCATTCAAACAGAGGCCACATACAGTCTGGGACTGGACCTCTGTGTAACTCCTGAAACCCAATGTACCTTTGCAAAAAACAGGTGTGGTTCTTACCTGTTAAAGTCCAACAACTTCTTTCTGGATTTATTTGATAATAAAACAAAACTATAGAAAAGAAGAGCCTTGGGAAAATGTGTGATTACCACACAGCCTTTCCCAGTGCTAGCTGCCTGTTTTGGAGTTATTAGTTACAACCTTTCACAATTCACACTGCAGTGGCTGCAACGCAGGCTACTCAGGGCAGTTCAGAAAGGGTCCTTTTGCTTTACCTTCACAGAGCACAAGAAAAGGGAGAATTACCAAGGCTGGGGTACATCACCCACTCTGGAAATCTCTCAGCCATTGTGTTCGTGGCAAAAGCAGAGGGCCTAGCTTATGTGGACGCTGGAAGGTGACCATGTGAGCTCTGTCATTATCTACAACAGAATGACTCAAGCCCCAGTTCGTACTCGCTTAGGGATTTATTGAGTTATACAAGTAAAAAAAAATCGTACTGGAAAGGGCCTCTTCATTTAATATAAACTTGGCCATGACATCTAAATTTATCTTTATGCAAATTTCACACTGCTCCTAGGATCTCTTGCAGCATCTTATTCTAAGACATTCTGAAGAAGAAGAAAGAAAACCTTCATACTGAAATATAACTAGTTAATTAAGATAATTCATCAGAATTCTAGCTGATATAAATAAAAAGTTAAAAAAATCTTTAAATACTAGCTAAATTACCTTCCTCTGCGATTAACAACTGGAACCCCAAATATCCCAACGTATGAATTATAAAAGCCTTTGCAGTAATTCTATGAAATTGTAAATGATGCCACTTTTTGAAAACTAACAAATATAGTTGATCTTTAGGATTAATGGTGAATCAGTTGACAAACTCCACATATATGAATATGTCCAAGGGGAATTCCCTAAACAGAGAAATATTTTTTCTTAATTTCAAAAAAATAGCTTCTTTCTCTTTAAAGAGTTTAAAAATTGATGGTTCAACAGCAAAACAATGCAACAACTCTGGACTAGAAGGAAAGGGCTCTTTTTGTAGCACAACTTCTTGCTGGCACACTGCCATTGACTGGTAGGGGCAACTGGAAACAACAGATGGCAGGAGTTGCCCAGGAAAGCATTTGGGTCGGATAAAACGCTGGCACCACCAGACCCTGGCTCCTCATAAACGGACAAGAATTAATTCATGCAAACTGCACAGAGGTTAAAAAAACAAAGCAAAACAAAATCTACCAAAAAACAAACAAACAAACAAACAAAATATCCAACCTAGAAAACCTTTCCTGGCTCTCTGCTACCTGTAAAATGTGCCAAACCCGAATTTTCCGCTCTAATGTGGGTCCCACTGATGGATTAGTTTGCTCTGGGGTGCTGACCTGCTGAGCCCTGCCTGGGCAAGGCCTTTCCCTAAGCATCACCGTGGCTTTGGAGTGATCACGTGGAGACCAGCTGCACACATCTGGAGACAGCTGCACACAGCAGACATCACAAAGCCACAGGACCACAGGTCTCCATCATATCTGCCGCCATTTTCTACTGTAAAAGCAATGGCTACAATGGTGAACAAATGTGGACTTTCTCAAAGGACAAATGAGGAGATCCAAGGCTACTAACATTTCCTCCCTTGAGAAAGGTTGGAGGAGGGTGTCTACAGTTGCACCACAGGTTTCTGCAGACCTTGTGGTAACTTCCAAAAGCAACAGTAGCAGCAAGACAGGGAAAGGAGGATGTTTACACTTTGGACTTTGTATCAGGCACTTAAATTGTTGGAGAGACATGCCATTCTGAACCAAAGATGTGAAAATAGGGTTGGAATAATCATTACAAATAGTCTAAAAATGGACTTTCAGAAGCAAAGTGGAGGTGTGGGTTGAACCTCTGCTCATCCTTTAGTGCTGACTTTCAAGTTTTCTAAATGCCCATGGCCACAGCAAGGCAGCGGTGGCAGCAACAGCAGGAACGGTTCTATCGTGTATGTTTTCCGTTTGTGTTCTGTGGCTGACCGGAGGGTTTTGGTGTCACACTGAGAAGGCTCTGGGATGTGGCACACCTACTGCATGGGGTCGTTCAGATCCATGCTGGAGCCAAACATCTTCACCAGCTGTTCCTCATAGTGTGAGATGTTCCTCTTCATGATGTCCATGCAGGGCCCCAGCAGTCTCTCAAACGCTTGTACATCCATAACTGCATTGTTAAAAAGTGCGGGAGAAAATGAATTCTACAGCAACAATTCAAGTCATTTCTTTCATGCAAACGTTTTCCTAAATACACTCATTCATGTTATAGTAGATTAGACTTTGGGATACTCAGTACTTAGAAAATGGAAGGATGATTCTTAATGAATACAGCAGGACTGTGTCATCTTAAGTTTTCAAGGACCTGTAAGACTTTGTAGAGTCCAGCAGTACCTGTTCTTGCCCACTCCCCACAGTCTTGGGCACCTGCCTCCATTACTGCTTTTCTCACATGGCCAGGGGACCTGTGTGTCTGTCTTGCTCACAGGCTGTAGTCAATGCTCAGGAATGTTTGCTAAAAGAACACATTTCTGGTTGGTCACACAAACTGTCCAGGCTTAGATGTGAGTGAGAGCTGGCAGAATAAGTCAAGGTTTTCTGACAAAGAAAAAAATACTGCACACTACAGAAAAAAAGTATTAATGCATAAAAAATTTTTCTTACCTAAGCATTTGACATCTCCTACTGCATAAGCTGAAGCTGCTCTGGGTTTGTTGGTGACCAGTGCAAGCTCTCCAAAGTACTGCCCCTTATGACAGCGGGCGATCTCGACCTCCTGGTTCCCACTATCCTTGTTTGCTTTAGTCTAGAGGAAGAAGAGAACATGACCTGGGCTGACTCCAGAATTGTAGCTGAGAATGTCCAATTGCACACACATGTATTTTCTTCTCAGTACATGCAGCATGATTCACCTTACAGAGACTCTAATTGTACCTTCCCAACTGCATGGGCTACTTTCAGTGGTCTGGTTTAATCAGAGGAGTTGGCCTGTACCCGGGGCTTCACCTGAGTCCTAACACTTTTCAGGTAATGGCTAAGGTGAGGTGCAGACCATTTTCTTTGGAAGATTTTATAAATATGTAATATTCTTGTTTTAGGAGATGCCGACCTCTGAGGTACAGGGGAAAAGACAAGGTCTTTTACTATTTCTTTGTAAATAACATCAAAGCTTCTCTTAGGTCATAAGTCACAACCCTGGGTTACTTCTTTTTTATTCAGGACTGTGACTTTCTTGGGCAGCACATCACAGTAACACATTTTCTTTTTAAGTATTATTTGCCTCTCTCCTTGTTAAATAATACCTGGAGTTTATTATTTTACAAATCCATCTGCTAAACTAAGCAACAATTTAAGTAAAAAATTATTTCAGATTTATTAATAAGAATTATTCTCAGTCTCTAAGCACCACTTTGTTACAGGCAGCTGGATAATGAAAAATCAAGCTATCTTATAGATATAGTAATCATAGTTCTCTAATCACTCTTCGTTCTTATTAACTTTTACTAAATATATTCTGCAAAAGGCTTCACATCAGGTTGATTTAGTATTATATAAAACTCAGTATTTTAAAAAATTCTACAATCTGCCAAAAAATCTGAAACAGGGATGACGGATTTACTGGTGAGAACCACTCCTTCCACCCACAGGTCATCAGCCTGTAGGCCTCCCTAACCATCAGATGGCCATAATATTAACTGTCCTAGAGGCATGCCTTGGCAGTGCTCAGAAAAGGAAACTGTTTTCATCTTTACTGGCCATTTGTAGTTTTTTTATTATGTAATTTTCCCACTTTATATTAGATTGTTTTTCTTATTGATTTGTAGACCAATATTTCTTATATCATTAATTAAATTATCTGAGTAACAAAAGCAAAGGCAGTTGGAACAAGAAAAAATATACTAAATCTCTATCAAGGATGGGCTTAATCATGGGTGTTTGTCAGTCACATATCTCACATAGCAATGATGGTTTTGGTATACCAAACGCACTTCACATTATTTAAAGCAAACACTCAAACTTTCTGTGTGTACACCTCGCATCTGGATCTTCACTGGCAAAACCGATACCATCACACATAAACTCACCTTACTTTTAATCAAGATGCTCACTTCACCAGACTCTATGATGTAAAAGCTATCAGCCTTTTCACCCTGAAAGGGGAGAAGAGGTGAGTGCAGAAACATACATGTGTTCTGAAGAGAGACACAAAAACATATAGTTTCCTCACTGCCTGAGCTCTGATTTGTATTTATTTTCCAACTTAACAAATGAATCGACTGGCTAACAAATCCAGAACAAAACGAGAGGATCCCTAACACTGGGGATGACAACCCAACTACGACTGACACACATCTCTCATCTCCTAACATGGAACATTCACATTTATTTCAAAGAATGTGCCTAGGGTGCCAACTGCACAGAGCTCATGTTGGTCTGCTATGGATACCCAATGACAGGGGACCAGTAACCGAAACAGCTGCAGACAGTGTCAAGGTGACTCCTGGTTGCCCCTGGGGCATAGGGTCCTGGGACAATCTTGACCATCAAAGGCAGCCCTCGAGAGGGCAGAGTGGATCTGGAGAAGGCTGTGCTTGGTGAGGGAGGAGGGATGATGTAGGGTGATGCCACTCTTTTAAACCTCAGGCTTTCCTTTTGTTTATTTTGATTTTAATAGTCATTCAGATAATTCAACAAATAATTTATTACTTACTACAGTACTAAGTACTGTTCTAGGCATGTGATATAGGTCAGGGGACAAAACAAACATCCTTGCCCTATGGAACCTACAGTTTAGTAAGGTAAACAAACTATAAACAATCTACATAATGAATCAGTTAATTATATGGTGGTGTTGGAGATGGTGAGTGCTATAGGAAAAAAGTGGAGTAGGGAATGTGGGATCTGGAGTGCTGAGGGATGGCTCCAGTACACAATAGGGCTTCACTGAGAAAGAAAGTAGGATGTGAGCATAGGCTAGAAGGAGGTTAGGCAAGCAGATATGGGAGAAAAGGTTTTAGGCACACTTCAGTCTCTGACCCCTCGCTCTCAACTTCTGACGCATACCTACATTGGATAATTCAACAGTAATCATGTGCTCTTGTTCCATGTGGGTCTTGTGTCTCCAGTGAGAATCTGCAGTTCTTTTGAGCATGGATATGACTTCATGTCCTTTGACCACCACACAGAGCTCCAAGAAGGAAGCATACATAGCTGAGGCTGATGTTCCTGATTTAATATAGTCCAGATCACCATGTATTAATCATTATCCCATGTGAGAGGAAGCCACAGCTTTACAGAGGGCTATCTGTGTTGCTATGCTGGGGAGGTACCCTACACCCAGCAAAGCCAAATTACTATGACATTTTAGCATTATACAAACAGCTGCATGTCAGGGGTTGATAAAGAGATAGGGAGTCATGAAGGAAACTAAGGAGGAGCCAGAGGTAGGGTCACCAGGAGGGAGAGGTTTCTAGGTCAAAGGAGGGATTTCAGAAGAGAAGATGCAGTCACTAGTGTTCAGTGGCACTGGGAGGTTAAGAGTCATATAAAGATTCAAATGTGTGGAAACAACCCAGTGACCAAGAAGGAACATGCTTCAGTGGGTGGTGAGTGGTAGGGGAGATCTGCAGAGGTGACAGGTGGGGAAGGAAGGTGTAGGAGCCTTTCTTTTAAAGAGCCCACATTTCAAGACTACAGCTTAATGAATTTTTACTATGTATACACTTATGTAACCACCTAGATCAAAATAGAAAATAATTCCAGCCTCCAGAAGGCTTCCTCTAGCCCCTTCTCAGTCAAAACCATCCCCCACCCATGAGGTAACTACATTCTGACTTCTGCCCTCATTGATCAATTCTGGCTGTTCTTAACTTCATATAAATGGAATTATACCATATATTCTCTTTTGTGCCTGGCTTCCTCCAATCCACATTATTAGATCGTACTCTGAAAGTGCCTAGCTATGAAAGGAAGTAGAGAGAGTAGTAGACAGAGGAGAATCAAAGTGAGGGGGGGAGTATGTTAAGTGTTCTGGGGACAGAAGAAACTTAGGCATGTTTGTTTATAGGATGAGAAGAATGAGCCTAATGAATGGGGGAGCTCAAATAGAGTACAAGCTGCTAACACTGCTGTTTGCTCACTCTCAGCAGGCACGCTGGCGAGCACTTTATGCACTGCTTCATTCAACTGCCAAAGAAGTCTACAAAGATAGGTATCATTACTACTGGATTTGACAGATGAGTTTCCTCAAAAGTTTGAAGGATAAATAACTTTGTCCTAGGAAGTAAGGAGAATATTTGGTGGATTCAGGGTTGAGAGGAGATGGGAAGAAATGTCATTTAGAACACATAAGAGGATGGGCCAGGAAGCAATTCCTCTTTTCCTCTGCACCAGAGGAAGAACAGTTTAGTCCATTTAATTTTATTGATTTGCAAATTTCTACCAGAAAGGATTAGGATAGCTCACAAACAATGCAAGAAGATAAAGTTAAAAATAAAACCATGTATGATGCCACCATCAGTTGCAAATAGTCTATCTCTGTGGCATCTGTGAGGGGATGCACTATGTTGCATCTCTGACTGCATGAAACTATCTGGTTATATTGGGGCAGAGATGGGCCAGGACACATATTTCCTATCTTCCTCACTGTCCAGTGATGGATGCTGCATGAATCAGGCTCTGTACTACTACTGGCAGTATGCAACTGTACATGTAAGTATATGCATCCATATATATACATGGAAGAAATAATGAAGTAAAAGAGCTGAACAGACGATTTCGAAGGGCGGATCAAGAAGACAAAGTAAAGTAGTATAATGAAATGTGCATAGACCTGGAGTTAGAAAACCGAAAGTGAAGAACATGCTTGGCACTTCTCAAGCTGAATGAACTGAAGAAAAAATTCAAGCCTCAAGTTGCAATACTGATGGATTCTATGGGCAAACTACCGAACAATGCAGGAAGCATCAAGAGAAGATGGAAGGAATATACAGAGTCACTGTACCAAAAAGAACTGGTTGATGTTCAACCATTTCAGGAGACAGCATACAATCAAGAACCAATGGTATTAAAGGAAGAAGTCCAAGCTGCACTGAAGGTATTGGTGAAAATCCAAGACTCCAGGAACTGATGGAACACCAATTATGCTGTTTCAACAAACGGATGCAGCACTGGAGGTGCTTACTTTTCTATGTAAGAAATTTGTAAGACAGTTACCTGGCCAACCACCTGGAAAAAATCCATATTTGTGCCTATTCCAAAGAAAGGTGATCCAACTGAATGCAGAAATTATCGAACAATATCATTAATATCACATGAAAGTAAAATTTTGCTGAAGATCATTCAAAAGCAGTTACAGCAGTACAATGACAGGAACTGCCAGAAATTCAAGCTAGATTCAGAAGAAGACATGGAATGAGGGAAATCACCGCTGATGTCAGATGGATCTTGGCTGAAAGCAGAGAATACTAGAAGAATGTTTACCTGTGTTTTATGGACTATGCAAAGGCATTCGACTGTGTGGATCATAATAAATTATGGATAACATTGTGAAGAAAGGCAATTCCCGAACACTTAATTGTGTTCATGAGGAACCTGTACATAGACCAAGAAGCAGTCATTTGAACAAAACAAGGGGATATTCCATGGTTTAAAATCAGGAAAGGTGTGAGTCAGGGTTGTATCCTTTCATCATACTTATTAATCTGTATGCTCAGCAAAAAAAAAGCTGGACTATATGAAGAACAACAGGGCATCAGGATTGGAGGAAGACTCATTAACAACCTGCGATACGCAGATGAAACAACCTTGCTTGCTGACAGTGAAGAGGACTTGAGGCACTTACTGATGAAGATCAAAGACCACAGCCTTCCATATGGATTATAACTCAATATAAAGAAAAAAGTCCCCACAACTAGACCAACAAGCGACATCATGATAAAAAGAGAAAATACTGAAGTTGTCAAGGATTTCATTTTACTTGGATCCACAATCAACGCCCATGGAAGCAGCAGTTAAGAATTCAAATGACAGGGCGGGGCCAAGATGGCAGAGTAGTCAGACGCTTCTGGTGGACCCTCTTACAACAAAGACCCGAAAAAACAAGTGAATCAATTATATATGGCAATCTGGGAACCCTGAACATCAAAGGCAGAGTTGAGGAAGTAGACTGAGTGGCAGGAGGAGGGAGAGACGGTTTGGAAGCAGAGAGGAGTTGCCAGACCTGACCCAGTGAGAGCCTCAGCCCTTCAGGCCTGATCAGCTCGGGGGTGAATGGTGAGGCAGGCAAGCAGCGGTGCTCAGGAGGCACGCTTTCCGCACTGGGAAAGACCCAGCGACAGAGAGTCTACATGGCCACCCAGAACCAGTGAGAAGCAGCCCTCATCGGTGAAAGGTAAGTACTTGCATATGGCCTACTGTGCGGACCAAAAACACCCCACTTAGGGAAAAACCTCTCTCCCATTTACCTCCCTGCTCCCTGCTCTGCACTGGGTCCCGGACCGGCTTAGGCAACTGCCGAGTCCCCTGGGCAGGAAGTAGGATCTGTCACACGACCTGAGCCATTCTCTGCCTTGGAGAGTGAACAAATTAAAAAACAGGAAAAATAAACTGCCAACTCCCCTAAGCCAGGAACCCAGGGTAGGCACAGCTCCTTTGCCTAGCCACAGGCATAAGGGATCCACAGACTCTGAGTGCCTTTCCACCTGCATGAACTTGTGTGGGCCCATTTCAACAGCACAGGCCCTCATTACCACAGTACAACAGGGTATGTACCGGAAGTCTAACTTCAACTGTTTCAGCTGTGAAGTGGCAGGTTCTTGACATCTGACACTGCTCTGTCCATTAAGCAGGGTCTTCCCCTACCCACATCAGGGGCCTGAGGACTGGTAGCTCCACCCATGCTACCTAGCCATCTGCGATAGGGGCCCATGAATAAGAGGTGTCCTCCAGTACTTACAGCCAACAGCATTAGGTGCTCACAGTCCTGCTGCAAAACCCACCCACCTATGCTCTCCAGGGAACAGGGACAAGCCTTCCTCCTGGACACTCGGGGGCGGCCGTCAGAGTGTGTCCCCCTGCTGCAGCCAGATGCCCGTGCCTCTGCCAATCACCCATGCCTGCCTAGGACTGTAAGTGAGAGCCTACACCACACACTTGGTGGCTATCTACCACGGCACCTGAGCTGAATCCATACAGAAGGAGTGGGCAGGCTCCTGAGATCACATACCTAGTACAGATCTAACCACCTAGTGACAGGACATTAGCGCTTCAAAGGTGCCAATGATCAAACTAGCTCATACGAGCAGCCTATTTGGGAATATCAAAATAAAACAACAAGCTAGGGCACAGTAAGCAAACATAAAATAAATATAATAACATACTGATGGCTCAGAGACAACAGTCAACATCAAATCACATAAAGAGGCAATCCATGATGGCTTCAGCAAGCTCCCAAAATAAAGAATCCAGAAATTTTCCAGAGGAGGAAAATTTCTTGGAATTACTGGAGGAAGAATACAAAAGATTAATATACACAACTCTTCAAGAAATTAGGAAGGAAATCAAGCAAAAGGCAGAAGATGTAATAGAGGAAATTAAAAAGATTAGAGAAGAGCATAATGACAAATTTAACAGGCTGCAAGAATCCATAGAGAGACAGCAATCAGAAATCCAGAAGATTAACAATAAAATTTCAGAATTAGACAACTCCACAGAAAGTCAGAGGAACAGAATTGAGGCAATGGAAGTCAGAATTAGTGAGAATGAAGATAAAGCACATGACACCAACTTATCTGAGGAAAAATCAGATAAAAGGATTTAAAAAAATGAAGAAACCCTAAGAATTATGTGGGACTCTATTAAGAGGAATAACCTATGAGTGACTGGAGTACAGAAAAGGGGGGATAACAGAAAATACAGACAGAATTGCTTAAGATTTGTTGGCAGAAAACTTCCCTGATATCATGAAAGATGACAAGATATATATCCAAGATGCTCATCGAACCCCACATAAGGTAGATCGCAAAAGAAAGTCCACCAAGACATATTATAATCAAACTTGTCAAAACAAGAGATAGAGAATTTTTTTATTATTTCCCATACGAAAATTTATACATACATTGTTATGTGATTCTAATTACTCTCCCCATAATGTGACAGCACACTCCTCCTTTCCACCCCGATTCCTCATGTCCATTCAACCAGCTCCTAACCATCTCTGCCTTCCTATCTCACCTCTGGACAGAAACTGCCCATTTAGTCTCTTGTATCTACTTGAGCTAAGAGGCACACTCCTCACGAGTATCACTTTATGTCTCACTCCAGTCGAATCCCTGTCCGAAGAGTTGGCCTCAAAAATTCTTTTACTTCTGGGCTGATAGAGAATCCAGGGGTCATGCTTTCAGGGGTACCTCCAGTCTCATTCAGACCATTAAGTCTGGTCTTCTTACTAGAATTTGAGTTCTGCACTCTCCCTTTCTCCTGCTCCATCAGGGACTCTCTGTTGTGTTCCCTGTCAGGGCGGACATTGGTGGTAGCCAGGCACCATCCAGTTCTTCTGGTCTCAGGCTGATGAAGTCTCTGTTTATGTGGCCCTTTCTGTCTCTTGGGCTACTACTTTCCTTGTGTCTTTGGTGTTCTTCATTCTCCTTTACTCCAGGTGGTTGGGACCAATTGATGAATCTTAGATGGCCGCTTGCAAGATTTTAAGACCCCAGACGCCACTCACCAAAGTAGGATGCACAACATTTTCTTAATAAGCTTTGTTATGCCTATTGACCTAGATGTCCCCTGAAAGCATGGTCCCCAGATCCCTACCCCTGCTACTCTATCCCTCAAAGTGTTTGATTGTATTCAGGAAACTTCTTAGCTTTGGTATAGTCCAGTGGTGCTGACTTCCCCTATAGTGTGTGCTGTCCTTCCCTTCACCTAAGATAATTCTTATCTACTATCTAGTTAGTAAATAACCCTCCCCCCCACCATTTTAACCATCAAAGGATGTTTTCTTCTGTGTTTAAACCTTTTCTTGAGTTTAAAGAGAGAATTTTAAGAGCGGCTAGGGATAAATGAAAAGTCATTTACAAAGGAGAGTCAATCAGAATAAGCTTGGACTACTCAGCAGAAACCACGCAGGCAAGAAGGCAACGCCATGACATATATAAAGCCTTGAAGGAAAAAAACTGCCAGCCAGGAATTGTACATCCAGCAAAACTGTCTCTTAAATATGATGGCAAAATTAGGGCATTTCCAGATAGGGAAGTCACAAAAGTAAATCAAAGCTAAAACAATGAAAATGGGGAAAAAATGTAGACACAAATTTTTCATATGGAGAGGAAGTCAAGGAGATATAAAGAAATAAAAAACTGGTATAAACTTAGAAAAATAGGGGTAAATATTAAGGTAACCACAAAGGAAACTAACAATTCTACAAGTCAAAATAAAAAACTAGAAAAATATAAAGACTCAGCAAACAGAAAATCAACAACAATTAAAAAGATGAAAAGAAAATACATAAAGAAAAACGACTCAGCACAGAAAATTAAGTGGAACAAAGAAACTGTGAACATACAAAAAAAGACACCCAAATGACAGCACTAAACTCATACCTATCAATAATTAAACTGAATGTAAATGGACTAAATGCACTAATAAAGAGAGAGTGGCAGATTGGATAAAAAAACATGATCCATCTATATGCTGCCTACAAGAGACACACGTTAGACTTAAAGACATAAACAAACTACAACTCAAAGGATGGAAAAGGATATATCAAGAAAACAACGCTCAAAAAGAACAGGAGCGGCAATATTAATCTCTGACAAAATAGACTTTAAAGCAAAATCCACCACAAAGGATAAGGAAGGACACTATATAATGATTAAAGGGTCAGTACATAAGGAGGACATAACTATAATATATATTTACTTACCTAACAACAGGGCTCCAAAATACATAAAACAAACTCTAGCAGCACTGAAAAGAGAGATAGACAGCTCCACAATAGTACTAGGAGACTTCAACACGCCACTTGCGGTGACGGACAGAACATACAGAAAGAAGCTCAACAAAGACACAGAAGAGCTAAACGCTACAATCAACCAACTTGATCTCATAGACATATACCAAACACTCCACCCAAGAGCAGCCAAGTATAGTTTCTTTTCCAGCGCACATGCAACATTCTCAAGAATAGACCACATATTAGGTCATAAAGCAAGCCTTAACGAACTCCAAAACATCAAAATATTACAAAGCATCTTTTCTGACCATAAAGCCATAAAAGTAGAAAGCAACAACACAAAAAGCAAGGAAAAAAAATCAAACACATGGAAACTGAACAACAACTTGCTCAAAAACTACTGGGTTATAGAAGAAATTTAAGATGGAATAAAGAAATTCATAGAATCAAACAAGAATGAAAACACATCCTACCAGAACCTTTCGGACACAGCAAAAGCAGTGCTCAGAGGTCAGTTTATAGCAGTAAATGCACACATCCAAAAAGAAGAAAGGGCCATAATCAAAACATTAACCCTACAACTGGAACACGTAGAAAGAGATCAGCAAAAGAAGCCTTCAGGCGTCAGAAGAAAGGAAATAATAAGAAATAGAGCAGAATTAAATGAAATAGACAATAGAAAAACAACTGAAAGAGTTACCAAGACCAAAAGCTGGTTCTTTGAAAAGATCAAACAAAACTGATGAAAAACAGGAGAGGAAGCAAATAACCCATATGAGAAATGAGATGGGTGATATCACAACAGACCCAACTGAAATTAAAAGAATCATAACACAATACTATGAAAAATTGTACTCTAACAAATTTGAAAACCTAGAGGAAATGGATGAATTTCTAGAAACTCACTACCTACCTAAACTAACACAATCAGAGGTAGAACAACTAAATAAACCCATAACAAAAGAAGAGACTGAAAAGGTAATTAAAAAACTCCCAACTGAAAAAAAGCCCTGGCCCGGATGACTTCACTGGAGAATTCTACCAAACTTTCAGAGAAGAGTTAACACCACTACTACTAAAGGTATTTCAGAGCATAGAAAAGGATGGAATACTCCCAAACTCATTCTATGAAGCCAGCATAACCCTGATACCAAAACCAGGTAAAGACACCACAAAAAAAGAAAATTACTGACCAATATCCCTCATTAACATTGATGCAAAAATCCTCAACAAAATTGTAGCCAACAGAATTCAGCAACATACCAAAAAAAAAATAATTCACCATGATCAAGTGGGATTTATACCAGGTATGCAGGGATGGTAGAACATTAGAAAACAAACAGTGTAATCCATCACATAAATAAAACAAAAGAACCACATGATCTTATCAATCAATGCAGAAAAAGTATCTGACAAAGTCCAACATGCATTCAAACTCTCAACAAAATAGGAATACAAGGGAAATTCCTCAGTATAATTAAGGGCATTTATACAAAGCCAACAGCCAACATCATCCTAAATGGAGAGACTCTGAAAGCACTCCCCTTGAGATCGGGAACCAGACAAGGATGCCCTTTATCACCACTCTTTTTCAATACTGTGCTGGAGGTCCTAGCCAGAGCTATTAGGCTAGAAAAAGAAATAAAGGGCATCCAAATTGGTAGGGAAGAAGTCAAAGTATCTCTATCTGCAGATGATATGCTCTTATACACAGAAAACCTCGAAGAAACCACAAGAAAACTACTGGAACTAATAGGAGATATCGGCAAAGTTTCAGGATACAAGATAAACATACAAAAATCAGTTGGATTCCTTTACGCCAACAAAGAGAACATCGAAGAGGAAATCACCAAATCAATACCATTTACAAGCTCCCAAGAAAATAAAATACTTACGAATAAATCTAACCAGAGATGTAAAAGAACCTATACAATGAAAACTACAAGACACTACCCCAAGAAACCAAAAGAGACCTGCATAAGTGGAAAAACATACCTTGCTCATGGATAGGTAGACTCAACATTGTGAAAATGTCAGTTCTACCCAAAGCGATCTACAGATACAATGCAATCCCGATTCAAATTCCACCAGCATTTTTTAATGAGATGGAGAAACAAATCACCAACTTCATATGGAAAGGGAAGAGGCCCCGAATAAGTAATGCATTACTCAAGAAAAAGAACAAAGTGGTGGGCCTCACACTACCTGATTTTAGAACCTATTATACCGCCACGGTAGTCGTAACAGGCTGGTACTGGTACAACAACAGATACATAGACCAATGGAACAGAACTGGGAATCCAGACATAAATTCATCTACCTATGAGCAGCTGTTACTTGACAAAGGCCCAAAGTCTGCTTAATGGGGAAAATACAGTCTCTTTAACAAATGGTGTAGGTGTAACTGGATATCCATCTGTAAAAAACTGAAACAAGACCCATACCTCACACAATGCACAAAAACTAACTCAAAATGGATCAAAAACTTAAATTTAAAATCAAAAACAATAATGATCATGGAAGAAAAAATAAGGACAATGCTAGGAGCCCTAATACATGGCATAAACACAATATGAACCATAACTAACAATGCATAAGCACCAGAAGAGAGATCAGATAAATGGGAGCTCCTAAAAATCAAACACTTATGCTCATCGAAAGACTTCACCAGAAGAGTAAAAAGACAACCTACAGACTGGGAAAATAATTTTTGGCTATGACAAATCCAGTCGGCATCTAATCTCTAAAATCTACAAGATACTGCAAAACTTCAACAACAAAAAGACAAATAACCCAATTAAAAACTGGGCAAAGGATATGAACAGGTACTTCAACAAACAAAATATTCAGGTGGCTAACAGACACATGAGGAAATGCTCACGATCATTAGTCATTATAGAAATGCAGATCAAAACTACAATGAGACATCATCTCACCCCAACAAGGCTAGCATTAATCCAAAAAACACAAAATAAATGCTGGAGAGGTTGTGGAGAGAATGGAACACTTATACACTTGGTGGGAATGTAAAATGGCACAACCACTTTGGAAATCGATTTGGTGCTTCCTTAAAAAGGTAGAAATAGAAGTACCATACAGTCCAGCTATTCCGCTCCTTGGAATATATCCTAGAAAAATAAGAGCCATCACACGAACAGATATATGCACACCCATGTTCATTGCAGCACTGTTTACAACAGCAAAAAGATGGAAACAACCTACGTGCCCATCAATGGACGAATAGATAAACAAATTGTGGTATATCCACACAATGGAATACTACGCGATGATAAAGAACAACGATGAAGCCGTGAAACATCTTACAACATGGAGGAAGCTGGAGGTCATTATGCTGAGTGAATTTAGTCAGTTGCAGAAGGACAAATATTGTGTAAGACCACTATTATAAGAATTCATGGGAAGGTTTAAACACAGAAGAAAACATTTCTCTGATGGTCACGAGGGTGAGGAGGGAGGGTGAGGGTTATTTACTAACTAGATAGTAGATAAGAATTATCTTAGGTGAAGGGAAGGACAGCACACACTACAGGGGAAGTCAGCAAAACTGGACTAAACAAAAGCTAAGAAGTTTCCTGAATACAATCAAACACTTTGAGGGATAGAGTAGCAGGGATAGGGGTCTCGGGACCAAGCTTTCAGGGGACATCTAGGTCAACTGGCATAACAAAGCTTAAGAAAATGTTCTGCATCCTACTTTGGTGAGTGGCGTCTGGGGTCTTAAAAGCTTGCAAGCGACCATCTAAGATGCATCAATTGGTCCCAACCACCTGGAGTAAAGGAGAATGAAGAACACCAAAGACACAAGGAAAGTAGTAGCCCAAGAGACAGAAAGGGCCACATAAACAGAGACTTCATCAGCCTGAGACCAGAAGAACTAGATGGTGCCTGGCTACCACCAATGACTGCCCTGACAGGGAACACAACAGAGTCCCTGATAGAGCAGGAGAAAGGTGGGGTGCAGAACTCAAATTCTAGTAAGAAGACCAGACTTAATGGTCTGACTCAGACTGGAGGTACCCTGGAAAGCATGGCCCCTGGATTCTCTATCAGCCCAGAACTAATTCCGAGGCCAACTCTTCAGACAGGTATTGGACTGGACTGTGGGACATAAAGTGATACTCGTGAGGAGTGTGCCTCTTAGCTCAAGTAGATACAAGGGACTAAATGGGTAGCTTCTGTCTGGAGGTGAGATGGGAAGGCAGAGATGGTTAGGATCTGGTTGAATGGACATGAGGAATCAGGGGTGGAAAGGAAGAGTGTGCTGTCACAGTATGGGGAGAGCGGTTAGGGTCATATAATTATGTATAAATTTTTGTATGGGAAAAAATAAAATCAAACGACGTATTTCCTTGGGGAAATCTGGTGCAAAAGACCTCTTTAAAATGTTAAAAAGCAAAGTTGTTACTTTGAGGACTAAGGTACACCTGATCCAAGCCATGGTGTTTTCTATCACCTCATACGCATGTGAAAGCTGGACAATGAATAAGGAAGACCGAAGAAGAACTGACGCCTTTGAATTATGGTGTTGGCGAAGAATACTGTATATACCATGGATTGGCAAAAGAACAAATAAATCTGTCTTGGAAGAAGTACAGCCAGAACAGTCCTTAGAAGGGAGGATGGCGAGACTTCATGTACTTTGGACACATCATCAGGAGGGATCAGTCCCTGGAGAAGAACATCATGCTTGGTAAAGTGGAGGGTCAGCAAAAGAGAGGAAGACCCTTAACCAGACAGAATGACACAGTGGCTGTAACGAAGGGCTCAAGCATAGCAATGACTGTGAGGATGGCATAGGACTGGGCAGTGTTTTGTTCTGTTGTACATAGAGTGGCTATGAGTCAGAACCAACTCGATAGCCCCTAACATGTATGTATATGTAAGTCTCTGCATCTGTAGATACTCAAATATACAATAAAACACATAGGGGGCACAAACACAGATACTTCTTAGACTTAACCGATCACCTCGTGGGATTGGTTTATGGGGTCTGAAGGCTTAAGCCCATACTCTTATGGGACAACTCAGTATATTGGCATAATACAGTACGTAAAGTTTATGTTCTACATCTTAGTGGTGAGTAGTATATGGGGTCTTCAAAGCTTGTGAGTGGCCATCTAAGATACAGCTATTGGTCTCTATGCATCTGGAGTAAAAGAGAGAAAAGAAGGAAACCAAAGACTCAGAGAGGAAACTAATCCATAGGACTAACAGTCTACACGAACCACGACCTCACCTACTGAGACCAGAACTAGATTGTGTCTCGCTATCAGGAACACAATAGATGGATCCTGGTAGAATGGGAGCAAAATGTGGAATAGAACTCAAATTCTTAAACAGTCCAGACTTATTGGACCTGTTGCAACTGGAGAACTCCCAGAGACTATCACCCTGAAATACTCTTTAAACCTTGAACCAAAACTATTCCATGAAGTCATTTTAGCTAAATAAGAGATTGACTCATAAAATAAGCAATATCATCCATGAGTACCTGTGGTGAAATGAGTTCCTTTATATGGCCTTTTGCTTTGGTTCTTTGGAAAATTAGCTTGAAAGATTTTTTTCAGCTAAGCTCTGAGGAGTTACCTCTGCCTATTTTTCTACCTCAGAGGATTTGGTACTTTTGTCCAGGTTGATTGACATTTCCTGGGTAGCTGTATACAACTTGGTTTTGATACTTTTTGTCTGGTCTGAGGCTGTAGCCTGCCCTGTGATTGGTATGCACCTTGCAGAGATTGGTCAATAGACTATGCAAATGAGCTGAGTTGTAGCCTATTATGCAAATGAAGTATGTGTTGCCTACTAAGAGAGGATTGGTCAGTTTATGGACCTGGTGGGAGTGCTATGCCTTGAAATTGACAAGCAGTTTGCATATTTAAGCAGCTAGCCCCACAGACGTTTAGGAGTCAGAAAGAAGCAGGAGGAAGAAAGCAGAGAGAGAGAAGAACAAGCTATGGCTAAAAGAGCTGTAACACGGGTCAAAGGCTATAAAACTGAAGACAGCGAGGCCTGGAAGGGACCCAGCAGCAGAGCCAGTAGCAAAAGCCCTGGAAAGGGCCTAGCGGCAGAGGTGGTCATAACAGGCCCAGAAGGGGTCCACCAGCAGAGCCAGTGGTGACAGACAGCAAAGCCAAGAGAAGCCTGTCCTGAGGGAGCAGAGGGGAGCCTGTCCTGGGGCAGGACGAGAGGAGCCTGTTCTCATGGGGTTGAGAGGAGGCCTACACGGCTGAGAAGAGCTGAGACAACTGTCCTGCACTGAAGAAAGGAGACTTTGTCTACATGATACTGATCCTGTTGATCCTGACTTTGAGTTGAATACACCTATTAAAAAGTGAGGAGACTGAAGTAATAACAAAAAAACTACCCACAGAAGACCACACTGTAGTGTCAACAGGGGAGGACGTTTTCCTTCTCAAGTTTATGCTGTGTACTTTCCCAGGCTGCCTGGCTGCCCAGCTGATCCTAAAGCACTGAGCTAACCAGGTGATCGGTGCCCTGGTGCTGAGGCACCTGACTGCCCACAAGATCTACTTCCTCATAGGCCACAGTGAAACTCTGCTGTTCCACATTTACAAGTGTCCTGTGTGTCTGCACTGCCAAACTGTGCCCTCAAAGGTGGTATATAAGTACATCTAAATGATCCCCTCTTTTGCATCAAGCTCTAACCTACAAAGGACAGAAAGGAACAAAGTAAAACATGGAGAAATACATCCCGTCAGAATACTGAGGTATCGTTTCCAAAGCTGTTGTTGATATTGCCCTCTATGTTGTTTAAAAAAAAAACAAAAAAATACCCACAAAGACAATCCTAGGCCCAGATGGCTTCACTGCTGATTTCAATATTTAAAGAGGAATTAATGCCAATTCTTCACAAATCCTTCCAAAAAATAAGTATTCTGAATGCAAGAGCATTATGAAGCCTTGGAACAGTCTAGAGCACTGGCTCTCAAAACCTTAGTAAATATCAAAATCACCTGGAGGTTACTGATAGCAAAACCAGACAAAGACATCACAAGGAGAGAAAACTACAGACCAATATCTCTCATGAACAAACGTAAAAATTCTTAACAAAATTTCAGCAAATAAAATCCAGTAATATATAAAATGGGTAATACATCATGACCCACTGGGGTTCATTCCAGGATGCAGGGCATTAAAAAATCAATCAGTGTAATTCACCATACTAACAAACTGAAAAACAAAAACCATATAAACATTTCAACAGATGCAGCAAAAGCATTTGCCAAAATTCAATACCCTTCCGTAACAAAAACTCTCAGCAAACTAGAATAGAAGGGACCCTCCCCAACCTGTTAGGGGCAATTATAAAAACCTACAGCTAATATCACACTTAATGGTGAAAGACTGAATGCTTTCTCCCTAAGATCAAGAATAAGACAAGGATATCTGCTATCACTACTTCTATTCAACATTGTACTAAAGATCTTAGCCAATGCAGTAAGGTGAAAAAAAAAAAGGCATACAGATTGGAAGTCTTTGTTCACATGCAAAAAAAAAAAAGTCTATGTAGAAAATCCCAAGAGCACTACAAAAAGTTACTAGCACTAATAAGTGAGTTTAGCAAGACTGCAGAATATCATAAGATCAACATATAAAAGTCAACTGTATTTCTAAACATTAGCAAAAAAAAATCAGAAATTGAAATAAAAAATACTTTTTACAATAGCCTCAAAAATATGAAATACCTAGGAATAAATTTAACCAAGATGCTCAAGACCTAAACACTACACCTAAAAACTACCAAATATTAGAGAGAAATTAAAGAAGACCTAAATAAATGGAGATATACCATGCTTATGAATCAGAAGACTCACCATTGTTAGGATGTCAATTCTTCCCAAAGTGATGTATGGATTTAACATAATCCCAACCAGAAATCTCAGCAGGCTTTTTTAAAAACAGAAGTTGATAAGCTGATTCTAAAATTTATATAGAAATGCAAAGGACATAGAATAGGCATAACAATTATGAAAAAAAGCACAAATTTGGAGGGTTTAAACTACCTGATTTGAAAACTTACTATAAAGCTACAGTAATCAAGGCAGTGTGGTATTGGTATACAGACTATAGATCAATGAAACAGCAAAGGGACCAAAAACAGACCCAAACATATATGGCCAACTGATTTTCAATAAAGCTGTCAAGGCTATAAGGAAAGAATAATCTCTTCAACAAATGGTGCGGGACAACTGCATATCCGTATGTAAAATCCTAGCACCACATACTAAAACTAACTCAAAATGGATAACAGACCTAATTTTAAGAGGTAACTATGAAACTTCTAAACGGTACTGCTTAATACAGTAGCCACTAGTCACATGTGGTCACTGAGCACTTGAAATGTGGCTACTACGAAATGAGATGTGTTTTAAGTGTAAAACAACACACCAGATTTCAAAGACTTAATACAAAAAGAAAAAAAGAATGTAAAATTAATAATTCTTTATATCAATTACATGTTAAATTGGTAATATTTTAGATGTTGTTGTTAGGTGCTGTTGAGATGGTTTCAACTCCCAGCGACCCTATGTATAACAGAGTGAAACAGTGCCCGGTCCTGTGCCATCCTCGTGATCATTGTTATCCTTAAGCCTACTTGTAGCCACTGTGTCAGTCCATCTCATTGAGTGTCTTCCTCTTTTTGCTGACCCTCTACTTTACCAAGCATGACTGTCCTTCTCCAGGGACTGATCCCTGCTGATAACACGTTCAAAGTACGTGAGACGAAGTCTCGCCATTCTTGCTTCTAAGGAGCATTCTGGCTGTATTTCTTCCAAGATAGATTTGTTTGTTCTTTTGGCAGTCCGTGGTATATTCAATACTCTTCTCCAACACCATAATTCAAAGGTGTCACTTCTTCTTCGGTCTTCCTTATTCATTGTCCAGCTTTCACATGTACGTGAGGTAACTGAAAACATCATGGCTTGGATCAGGTGCACCTTAGTCCTTAAACTGACATCTTTGCTTTTTTAACACTTTCAAGAGGTCTTTTGCAGCAGATCTGCCCAATGCAATGTGTCGTCTAATTTCTTAACTGCTGCTTCCATGGGCGTTGATTGTGGATCCAAGTATAATGAAATCCTTGACAACCTCAATCTTTTCTCTGTTTATCATGATGTTGCTTACTGGTCCAGTTGTGAGGATTTTTGTTTTCTTTACATTGAGGTGTAATCCATACTGAAAGCTGTGGTCTTTGATCTTCATTAGTAAGTGCTTCAAGTCCTCTTCGCTTTCAGCAAGCAAGGTTGTGTCATCCGCATGCAGGTTGTTAATAAGTCTTCCTCCAATCCTGATACCCTGTTCTTCTTCATATAGTCCAGCTTTTGGGATTATTTGCTCAGTGTACAGACTGAATAAGTATGGTGAAAGGATACAACCCTGACGCACTGACGCACACCTTTCCCGATTTTAAACCACACAGTATGCCGTTTTTCTGTTTGAACGACTGCCTCTCGATCTATGTACAGGTTCCTCATGAGCACAATTAAGTGTTCTGGAATTCCTATATATGTTCTGGAATTCCCATATAGATATTTCTTAAAGAAGCATAATGCTCAATGTGGACATTATTTACTAGTTAAACATTCTGTTCTGCGTTTTCCCCTTTTCTATCAGGATTCCTCTATAAAATCTTTGATCAAAATGGCACCATCCAGTTCTTCTGGTCTCCTGGCAAAGGAGGCAGTTGTTCATGAAGACAATTAGCCATGCATTCCATATCCTCCCCTCCTATTCCTGACTCTCCTTCCTTTGTTGTTCCAGGTGAATAGAGATCAACTGTTATGCCTTAGATGGCTGCTTGCAAGCTTTTAAGACCCCAGGCACTATGCAATGAACTAGAATGTACAATAGAAGCACTAAACAAGTTATTAAGCCAATTAACTAGGATTCCCATGAAACCCTGACCCTAAACGTCCAAATCAAGGAACCAAATCCCATGAGATTTGGTAGCCTCAGTAGCTACTCTTTTTTGTTTTTTCAATCACTGTTCACACAACTTCTGCCAATTCAACTTTTTAGAGGTGTACAACTTCTAGGGAAATGCCAATTACAACCAAGATGAGATACCACTTCATATTTACTAGAATGGCTAAAATTTAAATTTTTTTAGACTGTTGATACTAACTGTTGGTGAGGATGCAGAGCAACTGGAACTCTCATCTACTGCTGGTGGGAATGCCAAATGGTATAGCCATTTTAAAAAATAGTTTGTCAGTTTCTTATAAAGTTAAACATATATTTGCCTGACTCAGCAACTCATGACTCAGCAAATTCACTCCAAGGTAATTACCCAAGAGCAAATAAAAACATATGTCTACACAAAGACTTATATGTGAATTTCACAGCAGCTTCACTCATAATTGCCAAAGGCTGGAAAGAAACTAAATGTTCCTCAACTGGTGACTCTTAATTCACAAAATAATGGTTAATGACATAACTACCCAATAATAAAAAGGAATGATCTAATACACACAACAACCTGGTTGAATCTCAAAAACATGCTAAGATATGGGATCAAACTGACAACAGCAACTTGAAAGATTAGATAGGAATCTTAGCGGGCAATAAGTTTATGGCAATGGAGGAGGAACAACTCAGAAAAGAAGGATGAGAATGGTTGCACAACTTGAAGAATGTGATCAGCGTCACTGAATTGTACATGTAGAAACTGCTGAATTGCTGGTTTTTTATTTTTTTTTATTGTACTTCAGGTGAAGGTTTACGGAACAGTTTCTCATGAAACAGTAGTACACGTATTGTTTTACGACATTGGTTAACAACCGCACGACATGTCAATCCTCTCCCTTCTCGACCTTTTTTTTTTTTGGTGAAAATATACATAGCCAAAGATACACCATTTCAAAATTTGTACATGCATAGTTCAGTGACATCGACTATGGTCTTCCAATAGTGCTGCTATTTTCACTTTTAGATGAAGGTTTACAGAACAAAATAGTTTCTCATTAAACAGTTAGTACACGTTGCCCTATGACAATGGTTAACAACCTCACAACACATCAACACTACCCTTGCTCAACCTTGGGTTCCCTATCACCAGCTTTCATGTCCCCTTCTGCCTTCTAGTCCTTGTCCCTGGACTGCTCTGCCTCATTAGTCCCATTTGGTTTTATGGGGCTGTCCACTCCCCGGCTGAACGGTGAACCTCGGAAGTGACTTCACCACTGAGCTAAAAGGGTGTCTGGGGGCCATACTCTCGGGGTTTCTCCAGTCTCCTTTAGGCTAGTAAATCTGGTCTTTTTTTTTGTGAGTTAGAATTTTGTTCTACATCCTTCTCCAGCTCTGTCTGGAACCCTCTGTTGTGATCCCAGTCACAGCAGTCAGTGGTGGTAGCCGGGCACCATCTAGCTGTACTGGACTCAGTCTGGTGGAGGCCTTGGTAGCTGTGGTTCATTAGTCCTCTGGACTAATCTTTTCCGTGTATCTTGTTCTCTTCACTCTCCCTTGCTCCCGAAGGGATGAGACCAGTGGAGTATCTTAGACGGCTGTTCACAGGCTTTTAAGACCCCAGACGCTACTCACCAAGGTAGAATGTAGAACATTGCCTTTATAAACTGTGTTATGCCAGTTGAGATAGATGTTCCCCAAGACCATGGTCCCCACATGAATTGCTGTATGTTTTGCTGTGTATATTCTCAACAATAACAAAAACAAAAGATTAGGGGGGAGAAAAAAAAAAAGCTGAGAAAGAAACCAGATACAAAAAAGTATATATATGATTTTACTTATATGAAATTCTAGAAAAGGAATTTCTATTCCTTTCTGGAGTAATAAAAAGCAGATCAGTGGTTGCCAGGAATGAGGGACTGGGGGAAGGGATTGATTGCAAATGCAAACAAGGGAACTTTTAGGGGTGACGGAACCACTGTATACCATGACTGTAGGGGTGGTTACAAAACCCTTCAAATTGTACACTTAACCAGGGTAATTTTATTGTATGTAAAATATACATCAACAAAGCTGACCAAAACAAACAAAACAGTTTCTGATATAGTAGGTATGGGGTTGGGCCCACAAACTTGCTTCTTGCTTTTAACAAGCTCCCAGATGATGCTGATATTGCAGGTCCTGAGACCTCACTTTGAGAATCCTTGGTCTAGAGACACTGCCAAAAGGGGCCTATAATAAGCTGAGTTTTATCTTAATTTGCGTCCATTCTGCACTCACACCAGCACTCTATTTTCAAGAATACAGACACCTCAGAAAACACTGTGGCTTCTCACACCTTCTGAAAACCCAGTGTGAGAAACATGGGCCTTGGGCCTACAGGGTGAAGTTGAGGTACTATGAGGGTAACTTAAAGCACCCAAGGTTCAGAAGTAAACGTGGTCAGTTGACATCTCCCATTCTTGCAACGCAGCCCTACGTTCTTACCATATCAGGATAGCTGCCCTAGAACATAGCTCGTATCCTCAGGCCTTTGCTCATCTTGTTCTCTTGCCCTGAAAAACCTTTCCCTGACAGTAACTGCTGAATATGAGCCCAGCTCAAACGCTATTTCCTCCATGAAGCCATACAGATTACTTCCTTTTTCTGTGTTCTCACTGTTATTCATATGTACCTTCATTATAGTATTTAGCATATTTGGCACTACTTGTGTATCTTAATAAATGTCTGTAGACTCAAAACAATTTCTAATTAAAGGAATTATTAATAGTAAAGGCATCTAGAAAACAAAGACATTTAGAGATGCCACTTAGAGAAGATATAGTTTTGTTTTTTAATTGTGGTAAAATAAACATTAAATTTATCATTGTCACCGTTTTTAAGTGTACAATGCAGTGGCATTAATCACACTCAGAGTACTGCGCCATCATCACCACTATTCGTTTTCAAAATTTTTTCTTTACCCCAAACAGAAAATTTGTACCCATTAAACAATAACTCCCATTTCTCCCTCCCCCCAGTCCCTAGTGACCACTATTCTACTTTCTGTCTCTATGAATTTGACTTTTCTAGACAGCTCAAGGAGTCTCTGGGTGGTGCAAATGGTTAATGCATTTGGCTGCTAACTGCAAGATTGGAGGTTTGAGTCCACCCAGAGGCACTCAGAAGAAAGGCCTGGTGCTCTGCTTCTGAAAAAATCAGTCATTGAAAAACCTATGGAGCACAGTTCTATTCTAACACACATGGGGTCGCCATAAGTCAAAGGTGACTCCACAGCAACTGGTAGTGGTGGTAGACAGCTCATACAAATGGAATCATACAATATTTGTCCTTTTGTCTGGCTAATTACACTTAGCATAATGTTTTCAAGGTTCACCAATGCTATTGCATGTATCAGAATTTCATACTTTTTTTATGGCCAAACATCTTACATTGTAAGATGAACTTGAAGCACTTATTGATGAAGATCAAAGACTACAGCCTTCAGTATGGATTACACCTCAACATAAATAAAACTAAAATCCTTATAATTGGACCAAAAAGCAACATCATGATAAACAGAAAAAATACTGAAGTTGTCAAGGATTTCATTTTACTTGGGTCCACAATCAGTGCCTATGGAGGCAGCAGTCAAAGAAACCAAATGATGTACTGCATTGGGCAAATCTGCTGCAAAAGACCTCTTTGAACTGTTAAAAAGCAAAGATATTACTCTGCAGACTAAGGTGTGCTTGACCCAAGCCATGATATCTTTAATTACCTTACATGTATGTGAAAGCTGGACAATGAATAAGGAAGACCAAAGGAGAATTGATGCCTTTGAATTATGGTGTTGGTGAAGAATATTGAATATACCATTGAGAACGAACAAGTCTGTCTTGGAAGAAGTACAGCCAGAGTGCTCTTTGGAAGTGAGGATGGCAAAACTTAGTCTCACATACTTTGGACATGTTATCAGGAGGGACGAGTCCCTAGAGAAGGACATCATGCCTGGTAAGGTAGTGGGTCAATGAAAAAGAGGAAGACCCTCAATGAGATGGATTGACACAGTGGTTGCAACAATGGGCTCAAACACAGCAACAACTGTGAGGATGGCACAGGACCAGGCGATATTTCATTCTGTTGGATGTAAGGTTGCTGTGAGATGGAACTGATTCAACGGCACCTAACAACAACATATTCCCATGTATATATATACCACATTTTGTTTATCCTTTCATCTGTTGATAGGCAGTTCCTCTCCCTTTCTTTGATGAGACTGAGTATACCTGGTGGTTCTGGTGGCACCAATTCCACCCATAGGTCCCAGGTCTAACCAACTTGAGTCTTTCCTTCTCCTAGTTCCAGCACTGGGTTCAGGGATGAGCACATCACTCAACCAAGACCAATCAGGTATATTCCCAGTGCTCTTGCCAGAACCATAGCCAAAGAAGCTTATACCAGAAAAGCCCTTAATACTCTTTACATATAATTAAAAATGCAAACAGAATAGACAAGAAAAATGTACTACACGGTTCTCATTACAGTGGTCCAGTCCGCTGTGTGATGATCCTTACTGTAGCCAAAAACAATATGATAAAAAGGCACAAAGGAAATACTAAAGACATCGTACAAATCTGGTCAGTCACTGAAGACTAAGGACTCAGGTTTGTGTTGGACTACCTAAGAGGGCGCCTGTGTGCCAGATGTAAAGGTGCCTTTGTGCCAAATGTAAACAGAAGGTAGAGGGTGCAACCCTCCTACCTTCTCCAGGTTTGAACAGCAATGAATGAAGCTTATTCAGGATTTAAAGAAAACGCTATCCTAAAGAACACATAGGAGAAGCCAAGGAAAGGTGAATGGAGTCATGAGATTTGCATATGTCGGTGAGTAGACATCAAAGAGTTTAGAAGGCTCTGCAGAAGTGTGACCAAGTACCTCACAGCATGAGCTCCTAACAGTGGGAGGACATGAAAGTTCTGTTAGACAAACGACACACTAGTCCTTCTGGTGGTGAATTCCAGGAAAGGAGCTGCATAAGGCCCCTGCTCACCTGAGTGATGATGCGCTCTCCATCCTTATAGACCTTCTCTCCTATTACATCCACAATCTTCATTCGTTCTGACGCCTGAAAAAATGGACACACTCACCAATTATAAGGAAAAGACTTCAACTGAAAGTCACAGAAACAGGTTAGAATAGCTTGCTTTGAAAATCTAGCAAGAGAATAGTTTTAGCAGGTTTTCCTAAATCTCCATAACCAGCTTCTTATTCATTCAAATAGACTTTACCTCTAGTGATTTAAGGAGAGGCACAGATTCAATAAATGATTCAAACATCTTCCTCTTTTTTGCATTGTTTTTCACTATGATTCTTCTGAAAGTTACTCGATCCTACAAGAAAAAAATATGAAAATTTTGGTAAATGCCTGTGTAAGAGAATGTCTATGGTTTAATTAACTGGGCTACAGCAGAGATTGTTGGCAAGGATGTGGATTAACTGGAATCCTCCGGCATTGCTGAGAATGTAAAATGGTGCAGCCACTGCTGTGGAAAAGAGTTTGGTGTAAGTATTCATCATTGTACTCAAAACGCTAAAGCATGCAGAAGAAAGTTAAACAGAAGTACCATATGGCCCAGCAATTCCACTCAAACAGATACCTGTACACCAGTGTTCACTGCAGCACTATTCACAACAGCCAAAAGGTGAAAACAACCCAAGTGTTCATCAACAGATGAAGAGATCAATAAAATATGATATATACATACAACCGAGTATTATTCAGGCATAAAAAGGAATGAAATTCTGATACATGTTACAGCATGGATAAGCCTTGAAAACATTATGCTGAGTGAAATAAGTCAGATGCAAAAGGACAAATATTGTATGATTCCACTTATATGAAATATCTAGAATAGGCAAGTTTATAGAAACAGAAAGTAGATTAGAGGTTACCATGGGCTGAGGGGACAAGGAAGCTGGGATTTATTGCTTAATGGGGGAGAAAAAGTTTTGTTTTGCTTGGTCATCCTTTTCTTGGGGCTTTTTTTTTTTTTTTAATTGTACTTTAGGTGAAAGTTTACAGCTCAAGTTAATCTCTCATACAAAATTTTCATACACATATTGTCATGTGACACTAGCTGCAGTCCCTACAATGTGACAGCACGCTCCCCTTTTCCAACCTGGGTTTCCTGTGCCCATTCAACCAGTTCCCGTCCCTTCCTGCCTTCTCATCCTGCCTCTGGACAGGAGCCGCTCATTTGGTCTCCTGTATCTGCTTAAACTAAGAAGCACACTCATCACGAGTATTATTTTATGTCTTATAATCCAGTCTAATCTTTGTCTGAAGAGTGGTCTTCGGGAATGGTTTTAGTTCTGGGTTAACATAGCATCTGACGCCATCGCTTTGGGGGTTCCTCTAGTCTCAGACAGACCATTAAGTCTGGTCTTTTTACGTGAGTCTGAATTCTGTTCCACACTATTCTCCTGCTCCATCAGGGACTCTGTTGTGTTCCCTGTCAGGGCAGTCATTGGTGGTAGCCAGGAACCATCTAGTTCTTCTGGTCTCAGGCTGATGGAGTCTCTGGTTTGTGGCCTTTTCCATCTCTTGGGCTAATATTTTCCTTGTGTCTTTGGTGTTCTTCATTCTCTTTTGCTCCAAATGGGTTGGGACCAATTGATGTATCTTAGATGGCTGCTCACAAGCTTTTAAGACCCCAGACATCACTCATTAAAGTGGGATGCAGAACACTTTCTTAAAAAACTGTCATGCCAACTGACCTAGACGTCCCCTGAAACCATGGCCCCCAGACCCCAGACCCAGCTACTCTGTCCCTCAAAGTGTTTGGTTGTGTTCAGGAAACTTGTTGGCCTTTGGTTTAATCCAGTTGTGCTGACCTCCCCCGTACTGTGTGTTGTTCCTGGGGCTGTTTTTATCTGTACCTGTTGGCAATTCTGGGTTGCAGGCTCTTCCAGCACCCCATCTGGGATATATGGGAATCCATAAGGGAAAAACAGAGAACTCACTGCTGCCTCCTTCCTCAAGTCCTGAGCTCCCTAGCCAGTCCACCTTCTTCTTTCCACTTTTCAGACTCTGTGTATGCTTGTTTGTTGTATTATGTTCAGAGTTTTTTAGTTTAGGATTAGTGAGGAATGGGGCTATTCCATCTTGACCTGAACCAGTAATTGATGTAAATATATTTTAAAACTGAACTTACTTTCCCCCATTATTTACTTATTTTTTGAACATTTTATTGTGCTTTAGGTGAAAGTTTATAGTCCTCCATTATTTATTGATCTGTACTTGAGTTTTTCAATCATTGGATCTCTAAGTGTGTGATCTACCCTTAAGCCATTGTATCTCCCACCTCCCAGGAGCACTTGTTTTTTTTGTGGGGGGGAGGGGGTGTTCCATGAGTGTTCATTTTACTATTCACCTATTTTTCAGTGTATCTGAAGTACTTCATAACACAAACATAAATTAGTTAAATTTAAAATAATATAACTACATAAGTTTCCATCACATAGTAGTTTGACACACAGAATGAAAACTGAGCAAAATCAAGTGAGGAAAGTTTCCTCTCTAAAAATAAATTTTCCTAAAACCATTAAGTTTAACAAAAGTTAGGTCTACTCTTCAACAACTAAATCACCTCACATTTTCCCACACATTCTTTTAGAACTAATTCCTAACCTCTTTCTCCTCCTTGTCATAATTATACAATTCTTTCTATTTTTTCTTTCATGGTAGCTTGGTCCTTCAATTCTTCCCAATAATTTCTTCATAAAGAAACAAAACTCTAAACATCAAAATAGTAAACCTGTATTAAAGTATTAAACATATTTTTGCAACTTTAAAAAAGCAAGTTGGGGGATTTCCTAAAGCATTGTACTCTATCAGAGAACTTTTGAATTAATTCATCAAGTTCTAAAGCATCCACTGGAGTTTTGATTGAAAGTACTTATATATTTATGGATTAAATTTAGGGAAATTATTTCTGGCTCATTTTACTTTCAGTATTAAGCATGAAATAATCTTTCATGACATTTGTTAAATTAATTTGTGCTAAAGGTGTGTGTGCGCGCGTGCGTGCACGTGCGTGCGCAGTATGTTTGTCTGAAGAGTCTAGTTGCAGGATGAAAATACTATGTCTGCTCTTTCAAGCCTGGCCACAGACAATTACAAGGCTTTGCCTGGCAGTGCATTGTAGCTTTCTGGAGAGAGCTGCAGTCAAGGACTCAGCTCTCATTTCTCACTGAGATCTCCTTATTGGGGACTTGGCTGAGGTAATTTTCTCCACTTTAGGCTCATTACCTTTCCACTCCTAGCCCTCCCCTTGGTCCACCAGTCCATAAAGAGGCAGGAGCTTTTTTGGGGGCTCCTTGGCATGAAACAATTCCCCTCCCCCTATCTGCACTGTATCTACCTAAACCTTGTCCAGTGCTCTTCCGTGGGAAAAAAATGGAACACTAGGGAGCCAGGGCCCCTTTTTGCTTTCACTGATGCAGCAAGTGAGTAAGGGCTTGATTGCTACTTTCACTTTGGTTCATTGTCCTAACTGACCACTTCAACACCTGATTGCTTGACAATATCCAAGACTTAAACTGATCTTTTAATTATAATATTTTTCTAGTTTATTTTCTTGGATTTGTTTTTGAGAAAGACATTCCAATTACCCAGAGATAATTATCATATTGCCTCTCCTATTCTAATATGTATACCTCATTTCTTTTTTCTTGTACATCTGTATGCTTTAGCATTTTGAGTGTAACAATGAATAACAGTTGTGGCAGTGTATATTCTAATACACAAGTCATGATGTTAAGGAAAATATCAGAATTTGTTTACTCCTAGTATTTTATTTTTATTTCTGATAGATACAATTAAACAAAACAATTAATTATACAATTAATTTTATTTTTTGTTGTTGTTAAGAATATATACTGCAGAACATACACCAATTCAACAATTTCTACATGTATAATTCAGTGATATTGATTACATTATTCAAGTTGTGAGACCATTTCTATTCCTCTTCAGAATTATTCCTCTCCCATTAACATAAACTCACTGCCTCCTAAATTTCCTATCTAAACTTTTGAGTTGCTGCTGTCAATTTGATTCCATCAGATAGTTCTTAAAAGAGCATAATACTCAAGGCAGGGGTTCTTTACTAGTTAAGCTAAACTATTATTTGGTTTTAAAAAGACTTCAGGGGATATTTTTGGTTTAAGATTTAAAGATTATTTCAGGGCAATAGTTTTGGGGGTTTATCCAGCCTCCATGGCTCTAGAAATTCTGGATTCCATAAGAATTTGAAATTCTGTTCTGCATTTTTCTCCTTTTGATCTGGATTATGCTATAGAATCTTTAATCAAAATGTTCAGTAATGGTAGGCAGGCATCACTCAGTTCTTATGGTCTCATGGCAAAGGAGGCAGTTCATGGAGGCAATTAGCCATATATTTCATATCCTCTTGCGATTCCTGACTCTCCTTCTTCCCTGTTGCTTCCCAGGAGCATTTTTAATTCCACATCAGTATGTCACAGTAAAGTCCTCGTTCATGTCTTTAAATTATGATTCTCTTGTCTTTACAATGTGATTTCATTTGAGGAAATGAAATATACCATAGTTTTATGGTATGAAACTTAAGTCTGCTTATAAGGTAAATGGAAACGAACTACTACAGATGTCGACAAATACTGTGATTTTAATTTAATATTGAACCATTTCCCTCACTCACCAGTCCCCAAAGTGAGCCTTCTGAGGTGGCAACAATGGTAGCAGCTCTCGGGGTATTGTACATCAGAGCTAGTTCTCCAAAACTTCCATGGTTGTCATACTGACCAACAGAGCGAGTTTGATTATCTTTTGTTACTAAAATATCATAGGTTCCCCTGGAAGAATAACAAGAAATAATTTCATAAATTACTTCTAATAATTAAAAAATGTAAGAACTGGCAGGTAGTACATGAACAGAAGGTACATACAATATAAACATTGTTGCAGGAGATTCCCAGCTGATTTTTGCTAGTATATGGAAATACAATAGAGTTTTGATTTTGACCTTATATCCTGTGACCTTACTAAACTCAGTTATTAGTTCTAGTAGCTTTTTTATAGTACATTCTTAGGATTTTCTATATACGTGATGATCATATCAGCTGCAAACAAAGACAGTTTTACTTGTTCCTTTCCAATCTGTATGCTTGCATTCATTCATTCATTTATGTCTTACTGCACTGGCTAGGACCTCTAGTACAATGATGAAGAGAAGTGACATCTTTGCTTTTTAAAACTTTATAGAGGTCTTTTGCAGCAGATTTGCCCAATGTAATACATCATTTGATTTACTGACTGCTGCTTCCATGGACATTAATTGTTGATCCAAGTAGAATCAAATAACTAACAATTTCAATTTTTTCTGCATTTATCATGATGTGGTTTATTGGTCCATATTGACTATAATGAATGCTAAAGAATAATATCCAAAACTGGCAACCATTTGGGGAAACAGGCATTCTCAACATACTACTGAGGCAAACATAAGCTTTTCAAAGTGTCTGTAGGATAATTAGCAATATATAGCAGATGCCTTAGGGAGACCCTTTGACACAGCAATTCCATTTTTGGGCATTCCAAAGGAGATAATCAAAGATTCCAAAAATGATTTAACTGCAGGGATGTTCACCATATTTATAGTAGCAAAAAATTAAAACAACGAAATCTTCTAACAATAGAGGATCGGTTAAACACATGTTTATATTCATATTATGCAGTCATTAAAAATGATGACATAGAATAATACTATATCCCATGGCAAAATGCTTAAAATAGATTTTAAAAATGAAAATCAATGTGAAAATCTACATATGTAAATGTAAGTCTGACTCCATTTTTTTATGTTTGACTGCTGACAGTTTTTAAGCCTCACCATTCCAGTCTCTATTCCCCTTCTGCCCTCATCTGAACTAGCTGAGAAAAAAGCTTGGGTGCTCCCTCCTTGGAGCCAGCAGAAGTACAAACAACACAAGTCCTGGCCCGTGCGCAAAAGAACCCTCACCCCATAATCACCATAAAACCTCAAGTCATTTTGGAGCTGCTTGGGAGCCTGTCCTGCTCTCCCTAGAAAGCTTCATTATGTGAGTAAAAAACTTTTCATAACCTCTTAGTGTGTGTGTGGCATCATCGGTCTCAACATCTGAACCAAATTTTATGTTGGAGGAGTCCATCCCATCTCTATGGAGTGACCACAACAGTAAAGCAAGGAAAAAACAATGGAAGGGTATACTCTGGTAATGAGATTATGGCTGAATTATTTTCTTTCCTGTTCTTTTCGGTATTTTCTGTATTTCCTATGAAAAGCCTCCACTTGTCTGATAAAATCACTAAGTACCACAAAAAGCAGAGAATAAAACCAATCACTTGAGTATCAGGTACATGGCACCAACCCTGCTCCCAAGGGAGCTCACCAGTCACTAGGGAGGCCTACCTGTACATGGCAAAAGTAGTAAAGCCACAAACACGAAACATCGAATTCAGAAATACCTTCATTTAAGTGTTTTTTAATCTCTCTCCTAGGAGACACTAGCTACTGAACTTTGGGAAGGGCACAAACCATTTCAGGCAGCAGCACTACAGAGAACCTCTCCTGCCTTCTCTCACTCTTTCAAATAATGGGACACATTTTTTTCATTGCTGTTACTACTATATAATGTTAATTATTATCTA
Source organism: Dugong dugon (assembly GCA_030035585.1). Taxonomy (NCBI): domain Eukaryota; kingdom Metazoa; phylum Chordata; class Mammalia; order Sirenia; family Dugongidae; genus Dugong; species Dugong dugon. Next base: position 18,463,569 of record CM057481.1, on the reverse strand, counting down.
CTTAAAGATCTGCCTCTCCCACTAGACAATGAGCTTTTTGATGTCAGGAACTGTACCTTTTTACTGTATCCTTCCTATTTGTTACTCATCACTTTCACTGCATACAAAGGATAATCCCCCTTGGTTACACATGTAACAAAGCACTCCCTTTGCAGACAGTCATTTCAACCTGTAAACTGTGGACATGTCAGGTGGATGCTTATTTCCCAGACTGCAGGCACCTGTTGGGAACCCTGTTGTGGTAGTGGCGGAGACCGTTAACACTGCAGGGCAAGGAGGAAAGGTTGCTACTGGAGGCTTTGATATAACTTTAAAAAATTATTCTGTCACTACTTATAGAATTTCTATGTAGGAAGCATTAGCATAACAGATAAAGGTAAAAACTGTTGTTTTTTGGAGAAGATATTATTTGTATCATCTTTACTCTTTAAATACTTCTTCTAATTATAAAGGTATCAAGGACCCAAAGGTTATGCAGCGAGTGAGAGTGTTTCCTGTTCAAGAAGACAAACAAGCAAAGGCTCGACAAGAAAGGGGATCAACTGAACCTGGAACGGCTACTTGATGGAGATTAAAAGAGCCTCAAAAATCAGGGTAACAACTGGAAAAATCTGAATAGGATACATCAGATAATAGTACTGTACCAACGTTAAGTTTGGACTGTTATAATTGTTCTGTGCTTATGTATGAGAATGTCCTTATTTTTAGGAAATACGTACCAAGGCATTCAGAGATAGAGGCATTATATCTGCAACTCACGCTCAAAATGATTTGATACAGCAAATGTGGTAAAATGTTAATATATGGGAATTCTGGGTTATATGAAAATTCTTTATACTGTTTGTGCAACTTTTCCATAAGTCCAAAAAAATGAAAAAAAAAATTAATGGAAGATATTAGGTGAAAACATTTATTGATCTTAAACTTTGGCGAAGGTGTTCTTCCAGGACTGAAAAGGGGTCAAGAGGTTAGGCTACAGTAAGGCAAGCAGGCCAAACCCACGTATTTCATTTCTCCCAACATAGCTTATACTTGGGACAAAGTTAGAAGGGGCTAGGGACATGGAAGTTGAGGCAGTATATTCATGTGTTAAAACAGGCTGGGACTGAAAGATCCAGATAACAATATAGCACCATGGCTATTCTTCAGTCGAAATTCACTTGAACACCAGCAAATATCATGTTCATAAAGCACATCCTGCATGCCTCACCTAACTGTAAAGGAGACTTTTTACTACAGACAACAGCTCCCCAAGCACAAGATGTACTGAGGACTCAAGACAGCAGCAGACAGAGAAGGGCAGGCTGTGGCCCTCATGAGGATTTGGGAAGTTGATCACCTGCCCCTAAATTCTCTCTGCGCTGAACACAGCATGGAATAAAGAGTTGCCCTGAATCCAATTAAGTAGAGTCATACAACTGAAAAGCTCAATCTCTTACCGTTCTATGACATAAAAGTTGTCTCCATCATCTCCTTGGTCAATGACATGCTCGTCAACTTTCACTATCCTTTCAAACATGGCATCGAGGACTTGAGAAAGCTGTTCCTGCAGGGTACACACAAGGAGCAAAGATGGCGTTTACATTTGCTGGAAAAAAAAAAAAAAACCAATGGCTATGCTTATCTCTAGGAGTCCTGGTGGCACAGTGGTTAAGTGCTCAGTTGCTAAACAAAAGATCGGCGGTTCAAGCCCACCAGCCACTCCGCAGGAGAAAGATGTGGCAGTCAGCTTCCATAAAGATTATAGTCTTGGAAGCCCTACTGGGGCAGTTCTACTCTGTCACTATGAGTCGGAATCGACTTGATGGCAACAGGTTTTATGCCTATCTCACTTTGTGGCCAAGTGATGGAAGTCCCCACACCAGACTGTTGACTACATTCAAAGAGAAACCTAAGCGCTGTTTGAAACAAATGCTTTCCCTGGGACCGTTCAGCTTTGCACCTCCATGTACCTCAGTACACAGCAAAACTGGCATGTCTTTTGAGGTAGTACTGTTGGAACATCTAGCTCAATTGGCATGACACTACTTATAAAGATAATGCTCTACATTCTACCTTGGTGAGTAGTGTCTGGGGTCTTAAAAGCCTGTGAGCGGCCATCTAAGATATGACCTGGTCTCATCCCTTTGGGAGCAAGGGAGAATGAAGAGAACAGGATACAATGAAAAGATTAGTCCAAAGGACTAACTGTCCACAGCTACCAAGACCTCCACTGGACTGAGTCCAGTACAGCTAGATGGTGCCTGGCTACCACCGCTGACTGCTCTGACCAGGATCACAACAGAGGGTTCTGGACAGAGCTGGAGAAGGATGTAGAGCATAATTCTAACTCACAAAAAAAAAAAAAAAAAAAAGACCAGATTTACTGGCCTAAAGGAGACTGGAGAAACCTCAAGAGTATGGCCCCCAGACACCCTTTCAGCTCAGAGGTGAAGTTACCTTCGAGGTTCACTGTTCAGCCTGGGAGTGGACAGCCCAGTAAAACTAAATGAGACTAACAAGGTACAGGAGTCCAGTGACAAGAGCCAGAAGGCAGAGGGGGAGTAGGGAGCTGATGATAGGGAACACAAAGTTGAGTAAGGATACTGTTGATGTGTTGTGAGATTGTTAACCATTGCTATAGGGCAACATTTGTAGTAACTGTTAAATGGGAAGCTATTTTGTCCTGTAAGCCTTCATCTTGGGTGAGAATGGCAGCACAACTGGAAGAGCATAGTCAATGTCACTTAAATGTGTACGTAAAAAGTTTTGAAATGGTGTATCTTTGGCTATGTGTATTTTCACCAAAAAAAAAAGAAAGCTGAGAATTCAGAGGGTTAAAATGTTGTGGGGTTGTTAACCAAAGTCATAAAACAGCATGTGTACTACTGTTACATGAGAAACTGTTTGTTCTGTAAGCCTTCACCTGAAGTACAATAAAATATTAAAAAAAAAAAATCGCATAATTTACACAAAAATAGGTGATCTAAATCATAGTCCCTGTTCTTCCAGCCACACCCACATGACTGTTACCTGTCTTTATGGTTCTACTATGTCACAAGTAATGCCATGTGATACCACCTTTCAACAGGAGCTGACGGTAACAGGATCATCAAATCTAAAGGGCTGGGACTGCCTGGGAGGTTATCTCATGGAGAAGTACTGGTCCCATGGGAAAAACCACTGCCTCTGACCAGCCAAGAACATCTCTTAACCATTCTAAGCCTCAGTTTCTTTATATGTAAAAAGGGCATAATAGTTTCTAACTCATACATTTTTATGGCTAAAGGAGAAAAAATCTAAGGAAAGTACTTACCATATAGCAGGCACTTGATAAATGGGATCTATTATTAGATAGCTAATGTTGCTTTGATCACATGCAATTATTTACTTACCAAAATTTCCTGCCATGAACAGAAGGGAACTGTATCAGTAAGTATAATAAAAGCAGAATAATGCTATTGAATTCCAGCAGAATGGTAGTGTGAGCCTGGGGCCAGAGTCCCTCTGTCAGGCAGGGAGACTGGTGACTGTCAGGGGAGTGCTGCTAAAGAATACCAGCTTCGACTCAAACACAGACTCTGTCTTTGGAGCAATGAGGACTGAAGACTTGACAAAGGAACAATTTTACTGCTGCATAATTCCATGTGATCTAATGTTCTGTCAATGCGACTGTGCTACCTAATATAATCGAGTATCACAGAAAGCATCTCTTTAGCTTTGCAGTTCCACGTATGTTGAGTACTGTGCAAACTGACAAGTACTAAAAGGGATGGCTTGCTCCTCACACGCTATCCATATTCAAGTGGAATGCCGGCCCAGTGTTACCAGAAATCTCCTGATTTTTAAATACTGGCAACCAATTTAATTTTCCATGTATGATAGAGAGTAAACACACACACATCTGTACCTGGCTGTACCTGGCCTGTGGGCTGTCAGCTGGCAGCCTCTTTTTCTGAGTAACTTTCTTCTCCTGGCTTGGATACTTCAAAAACACCAGTGTCATGAGATATAGAATAAGCGGTAGAAGGCAATTAAAGGTTAAAAACCCGCTGCTGTCAAGTTGATTCCGACTCACAGTAACCCTACAGGACAGAGCGGAACTGCCCCATAGGGTTTCCAAGACTTTAATTTTTATGGAAGCAGACTGTCGCACCCGTCTCCCATGGAGCAGCTGGTGGGTTTGAACTGTTGACCTTTTGGTTAACAGGCGAGTGCTTAACCACTATACTAATTTTCCCCTCAAATATTTTACCAAAGAGAATGAAAAAACAAACCAAAAAACCCAGTTCACATAAATACTTGTACAAAATGTTCATAGTAGTTTCATTCATAATAGCTAAAAACTAGAAGCAGACCAGATGTTCATCAACGGAAGAAAGAACAAACAAACTGGTATTTTCATACAATGGAATACTGTTGTTGGGTGCCACTGAGTCGTTTTCAACTCACAACAATTCCATATGTCAGAGTAGAACTGTCCCATAAGGTTTCCCTGTCTGTAATCTTTACGAAAGCCTTTGATCGCTAACTGTTGTTGAAAATATTCACAGCAAAACATACACCAGTTCAACAGTTTCTACACGTACAATTCAGTGACGGTGATTACATTCTTCGATTTGTGCAACAATCCTCACCCTTCCTTTCTGAGTTGTTCCTCCCTCATTAACACAAACTCATTGCCCCCTAAGGTTCTTATCTAATCTTTCAAGTTGTTGTCAATTTGATCCCAGACAGACAGATCTTAAAAGAGCATAGTGTTCAAGTCAGACATTGTTTACTAGTTAAGCTAAACTACTGTTTGATTTTAAGAAGACTTCAGGGGATATATATATATATAGCTTTAAGTGGAAGTTTACAGTTCAAGTTAGCTTCTCATACAAAAATTTATATACACATTGTTATGTGACCCTAGTTGCTCTCCCTATAATATGACAACACACTCCTTTCCACCCCAGATTTCCTGTGTCTATTCAACCGGCTCCTGTACCTTTCTGCCTTCTCATCTCACCTCCGGACAGGAGCTGCCCATTTAGTCTCATGTATCTGCTTGAGCTAAGCAGCATACTCTTCACGAGTATCATTTTATGTCTTATAGTCCAGGCTAATCTATGTCCGAAGAGTTGGCTTCGGAAATGGTTTCAGTTCTCGGCTAACAGAGAGTCTGGGGGCCATGTCTTCCGGGGTCCCTCCAGTCTCAGTCAGACCATTAAGTCTGCTCTTTTTACTAGAATTTGAGTTCTGCACCCACTTTTCTCCTGCCTCATCAGGGACTCTCTGTTGTGTTCCCTGTCAGGGCAGTCATTGTGGTAGCCCGGCACCATCTAGTTCTTCTGGTCTCAGGCTGATGGGGTCTCTGGTTTATGTGGCCCTTTCTGTCTCTTGGGCTAATACTTTCCTTGTGTCTTTGGTGTTCTTCATTCTCCTTTGCTCCAGGTGGGTTGACCAATTGATGCATCTTAGATGGCTGCTTGCTAGCTTTTAAGATCCCAGATGCAACTCACCAAAATGGGATGCAGAACATTTTCTTAATAAACTTTGTTATGCCAACTGACCTAGATGTCTCAGGGAATGTTTTTGGTTTAGAGTTTAAAGATTATATTAGAGAAGTAGTTTTGGGCATTCATCCAGCCTCCATGGCTCCAGAAATTCTGGATTTCATGATACTTTGAAATTCTGTTCTGCATTTTCCCCCTTTTAATCTGGATTCTTCTATAGAATGTTTGATCAAAATATTCAGTAATGGTAGCTGGGCACCATCCAGTTCTTCTGGTCTCATGGCAGAGGAGGCAGTTGTTCTTGCAGGCAATTAGTCACATATCCATTTCCTCCTCCTATTCCTGACTCCCCTTCTTCCTCTGTTGCTCCAAGTGAATACAGACCAATTGTTGTGCCCTGGATGGCCGCCTGCAAGCTTTTAAGACCTCAGGTACTATGCATCAAGCTAGGGTGTAGAACAGAAGCACTAAACAGGTTATTAGATCAATTAACTGGGTTGTCCCATGAAACCATGACAGTAAACCTCCAAACCAAGGAACCAAATCCCATGAGGTGCTTAGTTGGGCATAAGCAGCCTCAGCAGCTACACTTTTATTTTTTTTGTCGTTGTAAATACATCACACAACTTTTGCCAATTTAACTTTTTAGAGGTGTACAGCACCTTATTGATAGCAATTACATTAATCAGCTGTACAACCCTGATCAATGTGATTTTTCCATCACTGTAAACCAAAACTCAGTACTCCATAAACAATAACTCGACTCTCTTTTCCCCCTCCCTCCTACCCCTGGTAACCACTAATAAACTTTGGTCTCTATACATTTGCCTTTTCTTGTCTTTTTATATAAGTGAGTTCACAAAATATTTGCCCTTTTGTCATTGACTTATTTCATTCAGTGTAATGTCTTCAATCTCCATCCATATTGTAGCACGTATCAGGCTTCATTTCTCTTACTGGCTCAGTAGTATTCCAACATATGTATGTACCACATTTTGTTTTTCCATTTGTCTCTGGATGGGCATTTAGGTTGTTTCCACCTATTCGATACTGTGAATATTGCTAAAATGAATATTGGTGTACAAGTCTGTTTGAGTCTGCTTTCAAGACTTTTGGGTATATACCTAGGAGTGGAATTGCTGGGTCATATGATAGTTACATTTTTAGTTTTTTCAGGAACCGCCACAGTGTTTTCCACAGTGGATGTACCACTTTGCATTCCTACTAGCAATGGATAAGGGTTCCAATTGCCTCACATTCTTGCCAATATTTGTTATTTTTTTTTTTTTATCTTAGCTGTCCTAGTGAGAGTGAAATGGTATCTCATTGTGGATTTGATTTGCATCTCTCTGATGGCTACTGACACTGAGCATTTTTTCATGTGTTGGGTGGCCATTTAAATGTCCTCTTTGGTGAAATGTCTTTTTTTAAAATATTTTATCGCATTTTCAATGAAAGTTTACACAGCAAATTAGGTTCCCATTTAACAATTTCTACACAAACTGCTCAGTGACATTGGCTACATTTTTCACAATGTGTCTGCATTCTCATTAATTCTGTACTGGTTTTCTCATTTCCAGTAATCTAGTTTCCCTGCCTCCTTACCTTCTCATCTTTGCTTTAGAGTAACTGTTGACCATTTGGTCTCATACAGATGATTTTTTTTTTTTAATTGTACTTTAGATGAAGGTTTATAGAACAAATAGTTTCTCATTAAACAGTTAATAAACATATTGTTTTATGACAGTGGTTAACAACCCCATAGACATGTAAACACTGTCCCTTCTCAACCTTCGGTTCCCTATTACCAGCTTTCCTGTCCCCTCCTGCCTTCTAGTCTTTGTCCCTGGACTCATAAAGATGCTTTTTTAAAGAAGCACAGTACTCACGGGTGATACTCTTTATTATATAAGCCAATCAGTTATTTAGCTAAAGGGTGACCTCAGAGGATAGTTTCAGTTCAAGCTTTGAAGAGTATCTCAGAGCGATAGTCTCAGGAAGTCCTCTCATCTCAACCAGTCCAGTAAGTCTGGACTTCTTAAGAATTTGAGCTCTGTTCCACATTTTTCTCTCATTCCATCATGGTACATTTATTGTGACCCTGATCAGAATGGTCAGTAGTTGTGATGGTTAAGGTTGTGTATTATCTTGGCTTGGTGATGATTCTCAGTGGTTTGGCAGTTAAGTAATAATGTAGTTTGGCAGTTATAAAATGATGTAATTGGGCAGTTATGCAATGACGTCATCATCCTGCATAATGTGATCTGATGTGACATCCAATCAGTCATAAGGGGAGTTTCCCTGGGGGTGTGGCCTGCATCTAATATACATATGGACATTCTGGCAAAACTTGCTTTCTTGCTCTGAATCCTGCATCCAGCTTGTCATCATCTGACCTCCAGTCCTTGGGACTTGAGCCAGCGGCCTGCTGTAGTGCCTGACAATCCTGGGATTCGCTGGCCTCCAGTCTGTGAGCCAGCAGCCTGCAGTCTTAACTGCTAATCTTGGGTTCATCAGCACCTGCATCTACGTGAGTCAGGAGAAGCCTCCAGCCTGACGCCTGACCCACAGACTTGGGATTCGCCATCCTCTAAACCGCATGAGCCATTTCCTTGCGATAATCTGTCTCTCGCTCACTCTCTGTCTCTCTGTCAATCAGTCTATGTATCTACACTTCACTGGTTTTGCTTCTCTAGAGAACCCCCACTAAGACCAGTTCTTCTGGTCTCAGGGTAGATGAGGCTGTGGTTCGTGTAGACTATTAGTCCTGTAGACTAGTTCTTTTCTGAGTGTTTGGTTTACTTCTCTTTAGCTCCAGAAGAGTAGAGATCAATACTAGTATCTTAGATGGCTGCTCACAAGCTTTTAAGATGCCAGACACTACTCATCAAACTAGGATGCAGAACATAAATTTTATGAACTATATCAATTGGCTGAGTTGTTCCACAAGACTATGGTCCTAAGCCTTCAAATCCAGAAAACCAATCCTGCAAGGTATTTGGTTATGTCTAAGAAGTATCCGTAACTGTGCCTCCTATGTGGTTTACTGTATATATGAATGTATATGCATGTACACACATACATGTATATGCACATACATATAGAAACATCTGTACACACATATGTACACACATATACACACCCATACAAATATATGCAGCTATACATACATATGTAACCATACACACATTTTTTGGTTGTTACTGGTGTTGTTACAAAATTATATTTCTAATATCCTTTACCAACAACATATTTTTCTCTTGTGTACTTCTCAGTGACATCATTTACCTTGGTCAAGCTATGTGAACTTCTCCCACATTTGGCACTACCTTTTCCCATTACCAAAAATAACAAGTGTCTATTATCTATACAGTGATTCCCCTTCTCTCCCTCACTCATTCCCAGTAGCCACCAATGAATGTTGGTCACTTTATATATACCTATTCTTGTCTTCTTATATAAGTGACATCATACAATATTTGTCCTTTTGTGACTGACTTATTTCACTCAGCATAATGTCCTCCAGATTTATCTACATTATAATATGTTTTGAGAACTCATAATTATTCTTCATGGCTGTGTAGTATTCCATTGTATGTATGTATCACATTTTGTTTATCCATTCATCCACTAATGGGCACTTAGGTTGTTTCCATCTTTTTGCTGATTGCCAGGTCTTTTTTCCAGAGAGCAGCTGGGTGAGACTGAACTGTCAACCTTTAGATTAGCAGCTGAGAGTTTAACCATTTGTGCCACCAGGGCTCTCTAACGGAATACTAACACAAAAAAACTAAGTCACAGCTGTCGAGTCAGTTCTGACTCATAGCGACCCTACTGGACAAAGCAAAACTGCTGACAGAGTTTCCAAGGAGCGCCTGGTGGATTCGAACTGCCGACATTTTGGTTAGCAGCTGTAGCACTTAACCACTACACTACCAAGGTTTCCAATGGAATATTACTCAATAGTAAAAAGGAATGAACTAACATCACCAGTAACAAGACATACAGGCATATCTCTTTTTACTGTGCTTTGCTTTGTTGCACTTCGCATATATTGCGTTTTTTATAAATAGAAGCTGTGTGGCAACCCTGCATCGAGCAAGTCTGTTGGCGCCATTTTTCCAACAGCACGTGCTCATTTCATATCTCTGTGTTACATTTTGGTAATTCTATTGCATCGGTTATGGTGATCTGTGATCAACGTCTTTGATGTTACTACTGTAACTGTTTTGGAGCACCATGAACCATGCCCATATAAGAGGGTGAACTTAATCGATGAATATGTGTGTTCTGATTGCTCCACCGACCAGCTGTTCCCCCATCTGTCTCCCTCTTCTTGGGTCTCCCTATTCCCTGAGACAGGACAATATTGAAATTAGGCCAATTAATAACCCTATAATGGCCTCGGAGTGTTCAAGTGAAAGGGAAGAGTCGTACATCTCACTTTAAATCAAAAGCTGGAAATGATTAAGTTTAGTGAGGAAGGCATGTTGAAAGCCAAGACAGACTGAAAGCTAGGCCTTTTGTGTCAGTTAAGCCAAATTGTGAATGCAAAGGAAAAGTTCTTGAAGGAAATTAAAAGTGCTATTCCAGTGAACACACGAATGATAAGAAAGCGAAACAGGCTTACTGCTGATATGGAGAAAGTTTTAGTGGTCTGGACAGAAGATCAGACTAGCCACGACATTCCCTTAAGCCAAAGCCTAATCCAGAGCAAGGCCCTAACTCTCTTTAATTCTATGAAGGCTGACAGAGGTGAAGAAGCCACAGAAGAAAAGTTTGAAGCTAGCAGAGGTTGGTTCATGAGGTTTAAGGAAGGAAGCTGCCTCCATAAGATAAAAGTGAAGTAGCAAGTGCTGATTAATGTTGTTTTCATGCCTGCTAACACAACATTCTGCAGCCCATGGATCAAGGAGTAATTTTGACTTTCAAGTCATATTATTTAAAAAATACATTTTGTAAGGCTATAGCTGCCATAGACAGTGATTTCTCTGATGGATCTAGGCAAAGTAAATCGAAAACCTTCTGGAAAGGATTCACCATTCTAGACGCCATTAAGAACATTCATGATTTATAGGAAGAGGTCAAAACATTAACATTAACAGGAGTTTGGAAGAAGTTAATTCCAACCCTCATGGATGACTTTGAGGGGTACAAGACTTCAGTGGAGAAAGTAACTGCAGATGTGGTGGAAACTGCAAGAGAACCTAGAATTAGAAGTGGAGCTGATGATGTGACTGAATTGCTGCAATCTCATGATAAAACTTTAACGGATGAGGAATTGCTTCTTATGCGTGAGCAAAGAAAGTGGTTTCTACTCCTGGTGAAACTCCGGGTGAAGATGCTGTGAATATTGTTGAAATGACAGCAAAGGATTTGGAATATTACATAAACTTAGTTGATAAAGCAGCGGCAGTGTATGAGAGGCCTGACTTCAACTTTGAAAGAAGTTCTACTGTGGGTAAAATTCTATCAAACAGCATCGCATGCTACAGAAAAAATCTCTCGTGAAAGAGTCAACTGATGCAGCAAACTTCACTGATCTCTTATTTCAAAAAAGTGCCACAGCCACCCCAACCTTCAGCAACCAACACCCTAGTCAGCAGCCATCAACATCGAGGGAAGACCCTCAACCAGCAAAAAGATTACAACTTGCCAGTTGCAAAAGGACAAATACTGTATAAAACCACTATTATAAGAACTCAAGAAAAGGTTTAAACACAGAAGAAAGCATTCTTTGATGGTTATGAGGGTGGGGAGGGAGGGAGAGGGGTATTCACTAACTAGATAGTAGACAAGAATTACCTTAGGGAGGTCAGCACAACTGGACTAAACCAAAGCTAAGAAGCTTCCTGAATACAACCAAACACTTCAAGGGACAGAGTAGCAGGGGTGGAGGTCTGGGGACCATGGTTTCCGGGGACATCTAGATCAACTGGCATAACAAAGTTTATTAAGCAAATATTCTGCGTCCCACTTTGGTGAGTGGCATCTGGGGTCTTAAAAGCTAGCGAGAGTAAACCCACCTACAGTAAAGAAGAATGAAGAACACCACAGACACAAGGAAAGTATTAGCCCAAGAGACAGAAAGGGCCACATAAGCCAGAGACCCCATCAGCCTGAGACCAGAAGAACTAGATGGTGCCCGGCTACCACAATGACTGCCCTGACAGGGAACACAACAGAGAGTCCCTGATGAGGCAGCAGAAAAGTGGGTGAGGAACTCAAATTCTAGTAAAAAGAGCAGACTTAACGGTTTGATTGAGACTGGAGGGACTCCAGAAGACATGGCCCCTGGGCTGTTAGCCCAAAACTGAAACCATTCCTGAGGCCAACTCTTCAGACAAAGATTAGACTGGACTATGGGACATAAAATGATACTCATGAAGAGTGTGCTTCTTAGCCCAAGTAGATACGTGAGACTAAACGGGCACCTCCTGTCCAGAGGTGAGATGAGAAGGCAGAGAGGGTCAGAAGCTGATTGAATGGACATGGGAAATCCGGAATGGAGAGGAAGAATGTGCTGTCACAGTATAAGGAGAGCAACTAGGGTCACAAAACAATGTATGTATAAATTTTTATATGAGAGACTAAGTTGAATTGTAAACTTTCACTTAAAGTACAACAATTAAAAAAAAAAAGATCATGACTTGCTGAAGGCTCAGATGATGGTTGCAATTTTTTAGCAATAAAGTATTTTTTAATTAAGGTACGGACACTGTTTTTTAGACATAATGCTATTGCACACTTAATAGACTACAGTATAGAGCAAATGTAACTTTTATATGCACTAGGAAACCAAAAAAATTCATATGACTAGCTTTATAGTGATATTCACTTCATTGCGGTAGTTTGCAACAGAACTCAAAATAGCTCCAAAGTATGCCTGTACTGTGATGCAAGGAGTTCCTTTACGTGGTCTTTTGCCTTGGTTTCTTTGGAAAAAAAAGATTTGAGATTTTTCCCCTAAGATCTGAGGAGTTACGTTTGTCCTAGTTTTCTACCCCAGAGGGTTTGTTACTTTCATTCAGGTTGACTGACATTTCCTGGGTAAGCTGTAAACGACTTGTGGTTTGATACTTTTTGTCTGGCCTTGGGCTGCAGACTGCTGTGATTGGTATGCACCTTGCAGGGATTGGTCAATATGCTATGCAAAATGAAGTGACTATGGACTATGTAAATAAGATGACTCTAGCCTACTATACAAATGAAGTGTCTCTGGCCTACCAAGAGGGGATTGGACAGTTTGTGGCCCCCCACTGGGAGAGGCCATACCTTGAAATTGACTAGGAGTTTGTGTATATATGCAGCCAACCCCACAGAGTTTTTCAGACAGAAAGAAGCAGGAAGACAGGAAAACAAGCAGCAGCAGGAAGGAGAAAAGGCAAGAGAGAAGCAGCAGAGAGAGAGGAGGTGTCTTGGACTAAGTCTTCTAAAGAAGTAAAACCAGTGAAACATATATATATAAATATATACAGAGAGATTTATCTCAAGGAAATGGCTCACGCAGTTGTGGAGACTGGCAAGTCCCAATTCCGCAGGTCAGGCATCAGGCTGGAGGCTTCTCCTGACTCACATGGTTGCAGGGTTGATGAACCCCAGATTGGCAGGTCAGGGAGAAGGTTGCTGGCTTGTGGGGTTTTGAGAGCTGGTGAATCCCAAGATCTGCAGGTCAGGCAGTGGGCTGCTGGCTCACGTCCCAAGAACCAGAAGTCAGAGGATGACGAGCTTTGCCAGAACATCCATATATACTGGATGCAGGCCACACTCCCAAGGTGTGGCTTTCAACTGATTAGCTGCTCACATCAGATCACAAAATGGAGGATGATTACATAGTATCTGCCAAACCACTGAGAATCACAACCTAGCCAAGTTGACAGATAACTTTAACCATCACAGGAGGCAAACCCACTGCCATGGAGTCACTTCTGACTCATAACGACCCTATAAGACAGAGTAGAACTGCACCACAGAGTTTCCAAGGAGCACCTGGTGGATTCGAACTGCCAAACTTCTGGCTAGCAGCTGTAGCTCTTAATCACTATGCCATCAGTGTTTTCCTTACAGTAGGCAAAGAACCTCCTGAAAGAGCTATAACATGGGTCAAGGGCTATAACACTGAAGACAGTGACAGGCCCAGAAGGAGAACTGAGGCAAGAGTAGGTGGTGACAGATGGCAGGGCCAAGAGGAGCCTGTCTTGAAGAGGTTGAGAGGAGACTGTCCTGAGGGAGTAGAGAGGAGGCCTGCCTGGCTGAGAGAGCTGTCCTGTACTGAAGAAGGGAGACTCTGCCTACACGATACCTGATCCTGATCCCAAGTTGTAGCCTGTTGATTCTGATCCCAACTTGTACAATTACTTCCTTAATAAACCACTTAACTGTAAGTATGGTCTGTGAGTTTTGTGTGGCTATTGCAACGGATTACTGAACCCAGAAGAAAAACAAAGAGTGCTGTGGGAGGGACAGCTGGTGTCAAAACTGGTAAAAAGGTGAGAGAGTGGAGGTATGTCTGACCTCCATTTCATCAGGATCAGCCTTGGGCTGATCTTGATTCACACTATCCCCCTGTAGTTAGACAGGCTCTGATAGTACTACTCCTGCCATTTTACACATACTAACATCATGAACACTTTGACATGATGCTCTGAGAAAGACACACCATAATTTCTGTGGTATTCTGGCACAATCATGAGGAAATATCAGACAAACTCAAATCGAGGGACATGCTAAAAAGTAACTGGTCATCACTCTTCAAGACGGCAAGATCATGAAAGAGAAAGAAAGACTGACAACTGTCACAGATTGGAGGAGACTAAGGAGAAACACCAACTAAATGCAACGTGGGATCCTGGATTGGGTCCTTGACCAGAAAAAGGATATTAATGAGAAAACTGGTAAAACTTGTGTAAAGATTTGCAGTTTAATTAATGGGACTGCAACAGTATTCATTTTCTGGTTTTGATAATTATACTGTGGCTCTGTAAGATGCTAATATTAGAGTAAGCTAGATGAAGGGTATATGGGAACTCTATTATTTTTGCAATATTTTAGTGAGTCTAAAATTAGTTCAAAATAATGAGTTACTAATACACGCAACAACATGGATGAACCTCAAAAGCACTGTGCTGAGTGAAAGAAGCCTCACACAAAAACAGTACACATTATACTATTCAATTTATATGAAATTCTAGAACAGGCAAAACTAATATACTGTAGAATAAAACAAAACAATAGTTGCCTCTGGGGTGAGAGTAGGGATAACTTTGTGGGACAATCCCAATATTCTGTATCTTGACAGGGGTTTGGGTTACCTAAGTGTATGTATTTGTCAAACATCAGTGAATGTACAATTACAATTTATGCGTTTTACTATATGCAAATTTTACACACAAAACTATAAACAAATATCGAACTCTAGTTCACGAAATGCATGCCAAAGTATTTAAGGAGATGAATACTGATCTCTAGGAGCCCTGGTGGCACAGTAGTTAAAGCCGCTCAGCTGCATGGAAAGGTCAGTGGTTCAAGCCCACTGGTCACTTTGCAGGAGAAGGATGTGGCAGTCTGTCTTATAGGGTCTCTATAGAGTCAGAATCAACTTGACCACAGTGGGTTTGGTGTTTTTGGTATAATGATACCTGCAATTTACGTTGTAATGCACCAAAAAAAATAAGATGAGTTAATGTAGGGGTCAGGAAATGCCACCTAGTTTTGTGTAACGTTTTACTGGAACACAGCAACACCCTTTCATTTATGTATTGTCTATCACTGCTTTCCCACTACAAAGGCAGGGCAGAGTAGTTGCGACAGAAATAGTTACTATCTGGCTCTTTAAGAAAAAGTTTGCTGACCCCTTTGTTGAAGGATGAATAGATGGTACAAATTTGCTGACCCCTTTGTGAGGGATGGCTAGATAGTATAAGATATCATAAATAGAGTACAATGTTAATGTTAGAATCTAGGCATTGGATTTATGGGTGTTCTTGTAAAATTCTTTTAACTTTGCTGTATATTTGAATATTTTCATGGTAAAATGTTAGAAAAAATGTAATTGAATCTGAAAAATTAGTCATAATGTTTCAACACCAAAATGGTAAAATTAAGTATTCTCCAAACTAAGAAAACACTGAATATTAGATTGATACAGCAACTTCTCTTACAGTAACTCTGATGGTGAAAACTTACAATAAGCTTTATTAAGAGTACGTAAAGAAGAGAGTCCCTTTCCCTTTGATACTGATAGGTCTTCCAGGGAAAACAACCGACAAACGAGCCTTTCTCACAACCAATCTTTCCTTGAGCTCAAATCCTTGTTTTATTCAGTCTCAGACTAACAAGCTCTGAGGAAAGTTCTGGCTATTTCTGTAAACTACAAAGCTGCTGAATGGACTGGTTTACAGATATCAGGGATGGTTGATTCCCTTGACTGATTGATCACATGCTCATGTCTGACGAGTCATACTCCCAGGGAAGGCTATGGGGATATCTTCAGAAACTGTATTTGCAGGAGATGGATAGTAGGGGCAGTCTAGTCTCATCCGTCCCATCTCTGCACATTCTGGGATTCCCCAACAGGCCCAACACATCAGCCACTTAAACGGCTTTAACATGTGGCCCTCAAAGTTGAGGGAAAACAGGAAATCTGAAGATTCCCTGTCCCCGGGAGGTAGCCCTTGCTCTGCATCATGAGAAGAACAGACCCAGGCCATAGATCCTATGCCAGAGCTCTGCCGACACACATTCACATGAGGTGCTCCATCCCTAAGGTCTTCACTGAGAAGCAGTCACACACTTCTCGGGGGTAAACTGTTA
This sequence comes from Dugong dugon, assembly GCA_030035585.1. Lineage (NCBI taxonomy): Eukaryota > Metazoa > Chordata > Mammalia > Sirenia > Dugongidae > Dugong > Dugong dugon. The sequence continues at coordinate 18,447,280 of CM057481.1, read as the reverse complement.
CCAGTGAAGATAACTTCACACTGGTATCCTCAGAGAAATCAACCTGTTTGCAGTATAAATCCAGATACTCTAAACTGAGCCAGGGTCGTGCATAGCTGAGCATTTCCTTGCAAAGACCAAACTGAATCGTCATAAATGGTATTTACTTGTCTTGGAGGAAGCACCAAAACAGCCCAGAAAAATAGTAGAAGTCATCTGAAAAGCTCACGTCTGGGTTACGGTTGTCAACAAAATGAAAACATTGGTTAAGTAAGATATTTTATGCCTATTTGATTGTGGTTAAAATAATAAAAATTGTTTGTGTGACAAATGCGAAAAAAGCTAAAAGACTATTACAATAAAAATATTTTAAAAGTCAATGTTACCTGATCAAGATTTTTGAAAAGGAGAATATCTTTGCAAGCTTCCTGAAGTCTGCATCTCTGTTCATCAGTTTTGGGATGAATCACCTGTCCAAATAAAACCAAGGAAATTTTTTTTTATTCCATTTTAAAATTACTCACTTATAAATTGGTATATTTCTTTCTCCTAAAAAGTAGGAAAAGTAAAAACCTTTTTTTTTTTTTTTCTTACTATAATTTTAATTTTATGCAAACCCCAAGCAGTGTCCTGGACGTGGAAGGGCAATGTTATATGGGGGTGAAGAGTGTCAACCTGGGAGTCACCTGTTGTGGGGATGGCAGCAGGTTAGCTACCCCCTGTGGGCCTCAGGGTCCTTATGGGTAAAACAGAGGTGATAGATTTGTTCATTCAGCAAATATTGAGCACCTACTAGATGACAGGCACTGTTCTAGCTCTGGGAACACAGCAGTGAATCCACAGACAAAAACACTTGCCCTTGCATTGAATAAATACATAAAATACGTTTAAGAGTGATATAAGAAGTGTGTGTGTAATTGCAAAAAGATGGAAACAACCCAGGTGCCCAACGACAGACAAATGGATAAACAAATTATGGTATATTCACACAATGGAATACTACGCAATGATAAAGAACAACGATGAATCTGTGAAACATCTGATAAGATGGTTAATCTGAAAGGAATTATGCTAAGCGAAATTACTCAGTCACAAAGGACAAATACTGTATGAGACCACTATTGTAAGACCTCAAGAAATGGTTTAAACGCAGAAGAAAACGTTCTTTGATGGTTACGAGGGTGGGGAGGGAGAGGAGTATTCACTAACTAGATAGTAGGTAAGAATTATCTTAGGTGAAGGGAGGGACAACACACAATACAGGGGAAGTCAGCACAACTGGACTAAACCAAAAGCCACGAAGTTTCCAGAATACAAACAAACACTTCAAGGGACAGAGTAGCAGGTGCAGGGGTCTGGGGACCATGCTTTCAGGGGACATCTAGGTCAACTGACATAACAAAGTTTATTAAGAAAATGTTCTGCATCCCACTTTGGTGAGTGGCGTCTGGGGTCTTAAAAGCTAGCAAGCGGCCATCTAAGATGCATCAATTGGTCCCAACCAACCTGGAGTAAAGGAGAATGAAGAACACCAAAGACACAAGGAAAATACTAGCCCAACAGACAGAAAGGGCCACATAAACCAGAGACTTCATCAGCCTGAGACCAGAAGAACTAGATGGTGCCTGGCTACTACCATGACCGCTTGACAGGGAACACAACAGAGAGTCCCTGACAGAGCCAGAGAAAAGTGGGGTGCAGAACTCAAATTCTAGCAAAAAGAGCAGACTTAGACTGCAGATCTGACCGAGACTGGAGGGACCCCAGAAGACACGGTCCTCAGACTCTCCGTTAGCCCAGAAATGAAACCATTTCTAAAGCCAACTCTTCAGACTGGACTATGGGACATCAAATGATGCTCATGAAGAGGGTGCTTCTTAGCTCAAGTAGATACATAAGACTAAATTGGCAGCTGCTGTCCAGAGGTGAGATGAGAAGGCAGAGAAGGTCAAGAGCTGACTAAGTGGACATGGGAAATCTGGGGTGGAAAGGAGAAGTGTGCTGTTACATTAGAGGGAGAGCAGCTAGGGTCACACAGCAATGTGTGTATGAGTTTTTGTATGAGAAACTGATTTGAACTGTAAACTTTTACTTAAAACACACACACACACAAAAGGAAGTGGGTGTGCATGTCTGTGTGTGTCTCTAGGTGAGGCCTCCCTGAGAAGGTGATGTTTGTGTGAAGATCTGAAGTGAGGATGGCCAATGGGGCAAGTCATGTGGATACATCTGTGGGAAGAGCACTTCAAGCAGAGGGAATAGGAAGTGAAAACAAGGCTTTATTGTGGGAGTCTAAGTAGTGTGTTTGCAAAATACCCAGGAGGCCAGTGTGGCTGGTGCAGAGTGAAGGGAAGAGATAAGGTGGAGACGAGGTTGAGGATGGGGTAAGGGTGGTAACCAAATCACAGAGGGCACTGTAAGTCATGGAAGGACTGGGACTTTTCTCTAGTGACATGGGGGCCATTTGAGGGTTCTGACTGAGGAAACAAAGGTTTATGATTAACGTTTTAAAAGGATCATGCTGGCTGTTGAGTGAAGAACAGCCTGGAGAGACGCAAGAATGAAAGCAAGGATTATTTCAGTGACAGATGGAGGTGGTTTGGACCAGGGTTGTTGCCATTGAGAAGTAGCAGAATTCTGGGTATGTTTTGAAGATAGAGCCCATTGGATTTGCTGAAAGATTGGATATGGGTATGAAAGAATGAAAGGAGCTGAGGGTGACCCCAAAGTTTTAGACCTGAGCAACTGAAAGGATGGAGCTGCCATGAATTGAGCTGGGGATGACGGTGGGTGTAGAATATTTAAAGGGAGATAATCAAGAGCTCATGTTAAGTCTGAGTTGCCTAGTGACATCTAAGTAGAGATGTTAAGTGGTACTTATGAATTAGTTGTCATGAGGATTAAATGAGTTGACATGCAGTTTTGAACAGTTTATGACATTTATTAGGTGCTCAAAACTATTATTATTATTCCTACTGCTACAGATATTCAATAAACGTGTACTGAATTAGAAAAAATAATTATTGCCAAATAATTGCTGTCATAATTGAGAGACCTTTCAAGCTCCTTCCTAGGTTTCATCTTCACCCTAAAAAAAGATATTTAATCTGATAAGAAATAACATGTCAAAAATGTTAAGTATTTTAAATTTAATATAAAAAATTAGCAAAAACTGTGTTTTAACTTTTAAAAGTCATCAAGAACTTTGTATTATCTAGAATAAAAAATGTCTTAATCTACTTGCCTATTATATTCACACAATGGTAGCATTTTATTATTAGGATTATTATATTATTAGAATGCCTCAGAAATCTTTCATAGCTCTTCATTTCAAGGCATACATGATAGATCATTAAAGTTTCTTTCATAATATCAAGTTTTAAAAAATGATGGTTCATATTTGCTCTTACAAAAGTAATTTATGTTAACTATATAAAAGTTTAAAAAACTGAATTAAAAAAAAACCCAAATCAGCCATAGTCCTGTCACAACCACTGTTAACCTCTGGGATACATGCTTCCAGATCAAGTCTGTTTACATACATATAAACAGATAAATATATTTTTTAATTGTTTTTTTATTTCTTTTACAAAATGCGCTACATAAAAGGGACCTCACACAAATACCATTCCATGTCATTAACCCTAGACCTGTAGAATCATTTTCAGTGGCTGCAGGGTTTATGGATTTGAATGTACCGTAATTTAACCCCTGATAATCATTTAGGTTGTTTCCGTTTTTCACTATTACAACACTGCAATGATCCCCATTTATACATTCTTGGGAGGGATCCAATTGTTAGGGATGAATTTTCATTCAGTGAACTCCTGAGTCAGTTGGCTTGACTATGTTTAAGGTTTCTGATGGCTATATCTAGGCAACCCTTCTCATTCTTCTTAATATCTGTCAATCTGTTCAATAAAAAAATGGCAGCTCATTGGTATTTTAATTTGTATTTATTTGATTATCAGCATGATTAAATTCTGGCATGGGGGAAGGAAGGAATCAGTGGGGAATAACACCTCTGCTGTAGTTCTTACCCTTGGATCAGTATCTTCTTCTTCCTCATCAGGGTTGTAGGACTCAGCACAGACTAAATTGAGAGAAAGAGGAAAATGTATTAAACAGATGTGTGCTTTTTACCGGAAAAATAGGAAGTGAACACAATTTCCTTTCATTCGCTGTTTTCTAAAGAAAGCTGTTACGATCTTTTTTATTCCTTTGTTAATTAACAAATATATTAAATACGTGCTAGTGCCAGGCATTCTGTTAGTGCTGAAAACCCAGCCCTCCAGGGATTGGTGATCCCAAATGAGAGAGAAAGACAATAAAACATATCAGCTACTAAATTCTATGGTAGTGGCAAGGACAAACAAGTAGCTGTTGCCTCTGCTGAGTTACAAGGGCAGAGGCGAAAAACCACTAAATATAACATATGTAACATAAGCATAGTGATACGGATCAGTTAAAATATTTTCAAAGTTATCATGTGCATGTATAACTTAAAAATAAGAATGAATTTAAAAACAAAACAAATACTATGGGTCAAGCTCTGTTCTAGGTACATTATAAGAGAGATCTAAAGCTAACCTGATTTTCTTTATAAGTAACCTGTGTTTGTGCTGGATGTCTGCAGGACTTGTCTTTGTTCTTATAATCAAAGATTTTTAAAATACTGATTTCATCATTATTTATAACAGTAAAATATAAAAAATGACATAAGTACACATTTGAATAATACAGCTATGAGAAAGAATGAGGAGAGCTAAGGGGAAAAAAAGTAAAAAATGCAAGGTATAGAAGAGTATATATAGTATGCTATCCTTTCCATACAGAAGGACATTCAATGAGAAAAAAGAGGTAAGAATGAGGGGAAAATAAATATATGTATGCATATTTTTGCATAAGGAAATAAGGGAAGGATAAACCAGAAAGTAACAAAATTATTTTCCTAGAGTATTTCCTAGAGTGTAGGTACAAACAAAAAAGAAGAGATAGTAAAGGGAATGAAATTTCTCTGAGGAACTCTCTTATATAGTTTTGATGTTTTAAAAACCTGTTGCTGTTGAGTCATTTCTGACTCACAGCAACCCTACAGGACAGAGTAGAACTGGATTTCCAAAGCTGTCATCTTTACAGAAGCAGACTGCTACATCTTTATCCTGAGAGGAGCGACTGGTGGGTTTCAACTGCCCACTTTTCAGTTAGCAGCCCAGGGCTTAACCACTGTGCCACCTGGGCTCCTTTTTGATGTTTTACATATTTAAAAAATAAAACTAAATTGATAAGGGTAGGAGGATCTTAAAACTGAATACAAAGAGAAATAAGTGAACCTAACCATATATCAGACTGATAACATAACCACAGAGAAGAAAAGGAGAATTATTCTAAGTAGCTTCTGAACATAGTACTACACCCTCAGTGGGATATAGTCCAAGGACAAAAACAGAACTGCTATCGGTGGCAATACCAGTACAGCAATTCCAAAACTCTTCAGTGTATATTACAGTAGTGAGTAAATAAGTAAACAGATGTTTTTTGGGAACCAGGCTTCTTACTGGAAAGAAGGGGGATAGATGGAATGGAGGAAGGATTAGAACTGGAAGTGTCAGTACAAGTTATGATTTTTAAATCTTACCCTTAGGCATTTGTGGCAAAAGACAATGAATCATCCAGTGAATAAAAAGGGTTTTGTATCTACTGATAAAACTGTTTTGCCAGGAATGGTTTAGATATGATCACTGGTGTTACTCAGAAAGCTGAAAACTTGTTCCTTTTTCACAGGTCATTTCAGCTTGGGAAAGTTTTCTTCTAATAAATGCTCAATTATTTGCATTAGCTGTGTGACCTGGGGTGATTTATTGGAACTCTTCACCTTCTCTTCTGCACAAGAGGGCTAACAGTAGTGGGTACACTCTGAGGACGGTCATAAGGGTTCAAGTGGACAATATGCCTGGAATGCAGTAAATGCCAATTCCTTGAACTATTACTATTAAACTACTATAGCAAAATTTGGTGGAATGCTAAAGTTGGAAACAAAGAAGGAACAGTAGTTGGAAAATATGGCTTTGGTGATATAAATGATGTCAGCGATCACATGACAGAATTTTGTAAGACCAACGACTTCTTCATTGCAAGTACCTTTTTCAACAATGTAAATGGCATCCATACACATGGACCTCGCCAGATGGAATACACAGGAATCAAATCGAGTACATCTTTGGAAAGAGACCGATGGAAAAGCTCAATATCATCAGTCAGAACAAGGCCAGGGGCTGACTGCAGAACAGACTATCAATTACTCATATGCAAGATCACGTTGAAGCTGAAGAAAATAAGAACAAGTCCATGAGAGCCAAAGGACGACCTTGCGTATATCCCACCTGAATTTAGAGACCATCTCAGGAACAGATTTGATGCACTAAACACTAATGACCGAAGACCAGATGAGTTGTGGGATGACATTGAGGACAACAAACATGAAGAAATAGGTCATTAAAAAGACAGGAAAGAAAGAAAAGATCTAAACGGATGTCAGACAAGACTCTGAAACTTGCTCTTGAACACAGAATAGCTAAAGAGAAATGAAGAAATGATGAAGTAAAAGAGCTGAACAGAAGATTACAAAGGGCAGCTCGAGAAGACAAAATATTACAAAACGTGCAAAGACCTGGAGTTAGAAAACCAAAAGGGAAGAACACACTCAGCATTTCTCAAGCTAAAAAAACTGAAGAAGAAATTCAAGCCTTCAGATGCAATATTGAAGGATTCTATGTGGAAAATACTAAATGACGCAGGAAGCATCTAAAGAAGATGGAAGGAATATACAGAGTTGCTACACCAAAAATATGTGTTAGAATTCTAGCCCCTACACATGTGAATATAATTCCATTTGGGAATAGCATTTTCTTTGTTATGTTAGTGAGGTCATATCAGCGTAAGGTGTGTTTTAAACCTAATCACTTTTGAGATCTAAAAAGAACAGATTAGGTACAAAGACGAGTAAGCACAAAAGCAGAAGGATAGATGCCACATGGAGATTACCAAGGAACCTAAAAATGTCAAGAACACTAGAGAAGCTGAGACAAGGATTTTCCTCCAGAGAGAGCAGAGGCAGCCTTCCCCTAGAGCTGGTGCCTTAAATTTGGACTTCTAGCCTCCTAAACTGTGAGAAAATAAATTTCTGTTCATTAAAGTCACCCACTTGTGATGTTTCTGTTACAGCAGCACTAAGAAACTAAGACAGTGACCTTTATCCAGTCTATTTCAATTGTTTTTCCTTGGTCTAGGACTTCAAAGTGTCTACGGAGAATAATGCATTTAAAAAGCTTTCACTTTAGGAAATATAGATGGGTACATGGGTATTGTAATATTTTTTCTACTTTTGTGTATTATAAACAGTTTCATTTAAAAAGTAAAAAAAAAAAAAAAAAAAAAAAAAAGCCTTAAATGATAAGACTAACAGGATTTTACTAATAAGGACACTTAGTCTTGGGCTAACCTATTTCCAGGCTTGCTTTGCCTCTGATTTTGGAGGAAAGAGCTTCAGCAACTAGCTCATTTTTAGACATTAATTAACTGAGGCAGCAAATGCTAATTACAGTCTTCACATCTAAAGATATATAACTATGACTTAAACAAAAGGAGTCATTTTCATTAAAATTATTCATATGTTTTCTATTTGTGGAAAAACATTATGCCTTAATTTTTCAAAACTGGTTTTGAATTTTCTTTTCTCTTCAACTCCAGACTTACTTCCCTTTGCCCTCTTCCCCTAGTCCTGATCCCAAATTACTTCCTTCACTTTCTCTGTAAAAATCTATTTTTAAGTGACTACTCGATTGGTGCCCCTTATAGTTTTGCACATCAGGGAGCTTGTCTCAGTGCACAAATTACATGGGGATAGGCCCAGGATCTGTGTGATCCCCTAAACAGCCTTGAGAACAACATTGTGTGTCAGGAGATGCTTGAGAACTACTGAAAATGCAGACAGACTAAAGAAGAGCAGAGCCCCTTATTAGAGGGAATTTATTTTGCTTCAGATCTCCAGCAGATGTCACTAGTCAGTAATATGAAACTGTACAAAATGACAACAAAATAGGTTACCAAGCACAATTTCTCCTTCCAAATTCTAATTGGGGCTTCCTTCATTCGGAAATGTGAATCATTAAAATGTGCTTATGAGAAGAAAATCCCTTCATTTCTACCAAAAAAAAAAAAAAAAAAAGAAACAACAATTGACCAGGAAATTTTTCTATTAAAAATTTCAAAAGGTAAAAATCATGACAGAAAGTTTACTCAAATTTACTTTTCTAAAAATATAGACCATAATAGATAAATGAGCAAAATATTATCGAATAGTCCCATAGAAGAAAGTACAAATAAACTTTTCATATTTGGAAAACATTTATTTTTGTTAATAATCAAAGGAATGTCAAATAAAACAATAAGAATTACTATTCCTATCACATCTCCTAAGTTAAAGGAGTGGCTGGCTGCCTTCCACATTAGTGAGATGGTGGTAGAAAAGAAACCTGTGCAGAGTGCCTTTCTCCCTGAGACCTGTCCTGTACACTATCTCTAGAAAGCAACACAGAGAAAAAGCCAAGGCAATGCTCAGTCTCTGAACAGAAATTCTACTCCCAGGAGTAATTCAAGTGGCTCAAAGCTGTATGAAAGAAGTTAATGGCAACATAATCTAAAATACTAAAAAAGATAGGAAGTGTGGGGAGCAAAATGCTCAGTATCAGTGAAATAGTGATATGATATATAAAGCAGTTTTTAGAAACCATAATTATGAACATTAAAAAATATTACTGACATAGATGCAAAGAGACAAACCACATGTAGTCACAGCAAAATAAAAATATGTACATATATACTCAGAACTTAAGAATGAAAATCAAATGGAGAAACTACAGATAATTTTACTACTGTTCCATAACGCTGTTAACTTATCTTTTTATTTAAAAGATCAGTTTATTTTTAAGATAACCCTATCTTAAAATAGCATTTTAGTGGTACGTAACAGAAGAGAACACATACCTGATACTCGCCTATTAAATCTGCTAGGAGCTGGAACTGCAAAACAAAGAAGAAGCAATATTTAGTCATCATTATGTCACACGACTCCATTTTTACCCTCCCTTTTACAAAGACTGGCAATAGAATTAAACACCTCAATACCAAGTAGTGGGTCAGTTCATACTCCTTCATTGTTGTTGTTATTAGGTACCAACTCACAGTGACCCTGTATGACAGAGTAGAACTGTCCCATAGGGTTTCCAAGGGGTGGCTGGTGGATTTCAACTGCTGACCTTTTGGTTAGCAGCCGAGCTCTTAACCACTACTCTCCAGGGCTCCATACTCAACCCTAAATAGTTCTCCCATGTGATCATATAAAGGCAATATAGACAATGAAGTATTTCTTTGAAAACAAGGTCTCCGTAACTTCAACATACTTAAGGTGACAAGTTTATTTCTGCTCACATCCATGTTCCATTTAATTTGTGTCCTACCAATAAGAAGTCTACCAAATTTATTATAATGATATAAAAAGTAGCTAAATTGTCTTTTTTAATGATAATCTCCAGATTTCATAGCTATCACTTCAATTCATTTTAAATAATTTAATGAATATTGCACTAAAATGAGAGTCCTTGGAAACCCCGGTGGTGCAGTGGTTAAGAGCTCAGCTGCTAACCAAAAGGTTAACAGTTCAAATCCACCAGGTGCTCCCTGGAAACTCTACAGGGCAGTTCTACTCTGTCCTATAGGGTCACTATGAGTCAGAATCGACTCGATGGCAACGGTTTTTTTTGGGTGGTGCAAATGGTTAGCTTGGCTGCTAATCAATCAAAAGGTACCCAGAGGTGCCTCAGAAGAAAGGCCTGGAGATCTACTTCCCAAAAAATCAGCCATTGAAAACTCTATGGGGCACAGTTCTACTCTGACACACATGGTGTCACCAAGTGTTAAAGTTGACTTGACAACACCTAGTATGAAATGGTGCACTAAAATGGAAAATAAGTTAACCATTAAGTTATACCTCCCTATGTTGGTGGGTTTTCTCCTACCCATAGTCAGTATATTAGTCAGAAAAAGAAGTCACACGTCTTTACATTAAAAAAAACTTTTCTCTATGCTAATTTTTCCACTTTTCACATACCATACCTTATGTTTGATGGTTATCTAAATTCTAACTACTGAAGGATAGCATCTGAATAAAGTTTTACCTTCAAAACTTACTCTGATTATTTCCATTAAAACTACATAAAATATGAGAAACCTGAGGATTAGTGAAAAATTGAAGATGGCTCAGAGAGCCAAACTCAACTAATATAAGGTCTCTGAAACAAAAATAGGCCCAGGAAGGAGGCCAATGTTCATTTATCATAATAAGACTAGAATGGTGCTTTGCGTTACACGGGGTCAAAGTCTTGCTATTAGAACAAACAGGCAATAATTCAAAGGAAAACCACAGTCGTTATTAATAGAAAGGACATTCAACTGTTTCTAACTACTTCCTCAGTGAAATGGTTGTTGTGTGCCTTTGAGTCAATTCTACCTCATAGCAACCCTACAGGACAGAGTAGAACTGCCCCATAGGGTTCCCAAGGCTGCAATCTTTACGGGAGCAGATTGCCACATCTTTCTCCCACAGAGAGGCTGACAGGTTCTTATTACAGACCTTTTGGTTAGTTAACCATTGTACCACCAGGGCTCCATAGTGAATGGGTAGATTGGTCAAAATAAATCTACCTACCAGCAAAGCAAGACAATAAATTCAGCTCAACAAATAGATTTTAAGTGCCTAATATGTGCCATGCACTCTTCTAGACAATCTGGGAGACATCAGCAAACAAAACAAACACCTCTGATTTCACGGTGCTTGCATTTTAGACTGAAGGGAGTGGGAGAGAGTTTCCTTTGGTTGTTGGAGTGGGAGAGAGTTTCCTTTGGTTGTTGGAGACATATGTGCCTGTCCTCACTCAGACTGGCAGAGGAAATATATACCACTTCAAATCCTCAACCTGGGCTTTATGGATTTCCTAGTTAAGGCCCTACTCAACAGGAACGCACAACCCAAAATTATAAAACACTATGAAATGATTCAGAATGAGTGATATCAGGGAATATCTCAAAGGATTAGATATAAAGATTACAGAACTATTATAAAATAAGAACAGTGTGCTTAAAATGATTAAAGACATATGAGAAGGAATCAAAAACAACAATAAAAGAGTAAGAGCCAAGCCAAAAAAAAAAAAAAAAAAAAAAACCCTACACAAGAGGCTTAAAAAAAAAAAAGAACTTATAGGGGAAAAAAAATCATCATTGAAATGAAAAACTGTATATAACCCAAGGAACTGTCCCTTAGTACAGAACATCTGAAAATACTGGGAAAATAATTTAAAAACCTTACTAACAGCAACCACCAAAATAATATTGATTTAAACATATTAGCCATGCTAACAAGGAAGGGAGAACATCTCAGAGGCTCAGAATGACCAGAGAATTGCAAACATCAGAGAATGCAGAAAGATGATGCAGGCCTGAGGGCAATGCCAGTCAAGCTGTGGTGTCCTAGTGCTGCCACTTTTCATGGACCTTAGGGTGGGGGATAGAAGACAATCTTTAGGGTCACTGTAATACAGCAGGTTAAGTCAGGACCTATTCATAAATTCAAAACCCTAAAAGTAACAACCTCAGTGAAAGGGTGCCCTATAAGAGATAGTAAGGAAATGTCCTTGTTTTAGCTTTTGCTCTGAATGGAGGTGACTTTCTGGATAATTCCCAATCCCAAACATGCTCTTAAGTGTGCTTGGAGCTAGATTTCACTCTTTTTTTAAAATTTATTTTTGGTGGCAATATACACAACCAAACGTATGTCCATTTACAATTTCTATGTGAACAGTTCAGTTTAACACTGGTTACATACTCACATTGTGTCACAATTCTCACTCTCTCTCCCCATACTGCTTCATCACCATAAATTTAGGTTCTCTGCCCCTTAAAGTTCTCATCTGTGTAAGATTATAGAATTCATTCTTGCTGTGGGACCTGAAAAACCCCAGGGAAAGAAACAGTGTAAAGGGAACCTGGGCTGGCAGTGTCCCAGATGCAGCCCTGGCAGGCTCCTAGGACTCAAGAGATTTACCAGAGATAAAGTTCCAGCCACCATGAATTTACAAAAATAAATACATAATAATATATGAGTCAATAAGAACAACAAGAATTAGATATTCAAAAATGGCAGAAATTAGAATATCTATATACACGTTTACTATGCTTAGAAAAATAAAGGGATTAAAAAGTATAACCAAAGAAAAAGAAACCATATAAAATAATGGTGAAGATTTAAAAAGGAATCAAAAGTGAAAACTACAGTAATAACATTAGACATGTAAAGGATGGATAAAATAGACAATTAGACACAGCTAAAAAACAGAATTAAGGAGCCCCGGTGGCAAAGTGGTTAAACACTCAGCTGTTAACTGAAAGGTTGGCAGTTTGAATTCACCAGATGCTCTGTGGGAAAACAATGTGGCAGTCTGCTCCTGTAAAGATTACAGCCTTGGAAACCCCATGGGGGCAGTTCTCCTCTGTTCTACAGGGTTGCTATGCATCAGAACTGACTCAATGGAAATGCTTTTTCTTTTTAAACAGAATTAGCAAACCAGAAGATATAACTAAAGAAACCATAACACAGAGGTACAGTGATAGAAAAATATGAAAGAGGCATGAAGAATAAAGCAAGAAGGTCTAACATACATCCAATAGGGATTTTCTAGAAGGAGACAAAAAGAAAAAGTGGGAGAAACAATCTTTCAAGAGATTTTCCATAACTGATGAAAAACAAAGCCTCAGGTTTATAAAGCCTAACAAATCTCACACGGGGTAGCCCTACAGAGATGGTAGTGAAACTGCGTAACAACAAAGACAAAGAGAAGATCTCAAAAGCAGAAAGAGAAAAAAAATTATTTACAGAAGACAAACTGACAGGTAACTTCTCAGCAAAAACAGCAAACAGCAGAAAACTATGGAATAATACCTTCAAATAGATGAAAAAATTCATTAATTTGTAATTTATATATCTAACAAAATTATTTTTTAAGAATAAAAATAAAAACAATACAAACAAACCAAAACAAAAAAACCAGAGAGTTACTACCAACAGACCTTCACTAAGGGAAGTTCTAAAGGATATTCTCAAGGGAAGATGTAAATGAGCCTGGAAATAAGGTCTAAGATACAAAAAAAGGATAAAGAAAATGGTAAATAAGTCAGTAAACTGAAGTAAATTTTGTGTAAAATTTAAAGGTCTGATTTGTAGGGTTATAAATAAACAAAACAGAAGTAAAATACTGGACAACAGCACATAAATCAGAAGTGGCAGCTGACTGAAGTGAAAGTATACTAACATATAATTATTCAGAAGGGGGATAAAGATACTGATTAATTTGAGATATTTGTTAAATTAATTGTGCACATTAATATTTTAAAGATAACATTAAAAAATAACATATAGTTTCCAATCATTTACATACAGATTCAACTACTTCAAAAGAAGGCAAGAAAGGAAAGAAACAGAAAAAGTGGGACAAACAGAATGCCTCAAGTAAGACGGTAGAAATAAATTCGAATATATCAGTTTTCATGAGCAATGGAAATGTACTAAACCATCCAGTTAAAAAAAAAAAGAGAGAGAGAGAAATGCCAGACTTAGTTTAAAAGCTATATGCTTTTTATAATAAATGTACAGAAATATCTAAGGACAATTGGTGCAGTTATGGTGATATCAGACATTACAGACTTTACAACAGAAAGCATTTGAAGAGATAAAAAGGCTTGCCATAGTGATAAAAAGTTCAATTAACCAGGTAGACATAACAACTGCAAACTTTAATATACCTAATAACATGCTTCAAAATACGTAAAAATGAACATTGACAATACTGTGTGTATGTATGTAGAGAGAGACTGAAACATAGAGCAAATGTGGCAAAAAGTTAATAAAGGGTCTGCCCAAGGGTCTCTGTTCTTCCAACTTTTCAATAAGGTTGATTTTTTTTCTAAAAAAAAATATTTAAAACGTCTAAATAAAGTCCTGAAATCAAACATGATAAAATTTCATTTTTATTTTGTTATCAAACCATGTTTTTATGTAATTCAAAGTAAATTAAATGCATGCACCAAGCTTTAAACAATATGTTGAAATTTATTATTTCATAATATATTGACCTAATATTTAAAAATGCAAACTTAAAACTATAAATTGTGTAAAAAAGGCAAAAATTATTTCAAAAATTCCTAACCCGTTTTTGTTGCTATGAAAGGAGTTTGTTCAAAAGTTTAAAAAAGAAAGAGGAAAAAAAAAAAAGGTTGATACTGTGGTAGAAAATGTAATTATAAAAACAAAAGAGACCTATGGCATTAGGACATTTAGTTTGAGTGAGTGGACAAATTAGAAAGTAAACAAAATTGGTACCAACACGTGATAAACCTGTACATGTCTGACAAGTATTCCAGGAATAAAAGAAATAGCTGCAGTTGGAGCAAGAAACAATGCCAAATCATACAGAGGATGCTGATCAACGACAACAGCAATCAGAGACTATCTTTTTTTAATGTCACACTGCTTAGAGAGCACATCAGACTTTATGTGGATCAGATGAAATATTCAACCAGCCTAACAAGTATGAGAAAATCTTCCAGCAGGAATGCAGTGCAGTGACTCTCTTTAATATGGCCCTTCTAGCCATGGTCTTGTAACACTTCCAAAATGATTGGATTAGACTATGCTTGCGGCCCACCAAGGGGATTGTATAGTTTCACTAATGCAAATAAGGTGCATGGAACCCTTCGGGGGAGGAATCTGTTGTTGTCGAGTCAATTCTGACTCACAGTGTCCCTATAGGACAGAGCAGAGCCGCCCCATAGGATTTCTGAGGAGTGGCTGGTGGATTTGAACTACCAACCTTTTGGTTAGCAACCAAGCTCTTAACCATTGCTCCACCAGGGCTCCTTGTGAGGGGTGGGATAATACAAATAAGGTGCATGGAACCCTTGTAGGGGATTGGTCAGTTTTGCCACTGCTAGGCTTAAAGGGAGCCAATCCCTGAGGTTGGAGTGGGGGAACCTCACTACCAACAAGAAGAGCCGGGAGCAGAGCACACCCTTTGGACCCAGGGTACTTGTGATGAGGACCTCCTAGACCCAGGAGACAGAGAAAGCTGTAACACCGGAGATGGCAGGAAATAGGGCGAGTAGTGGCAGCAAGCGCAGCAGAGTCCAGTGGCAGAGAAACAGCAGCAGCAGAACCAGGAGGCTGGTGAAAGACGGCATGGTGGGCTTCCCAGCCCATGGACTGAGGTGGCAACAGCAGGCTCGCTGACCCACAAAACAAGAAAGAGCTGAACACCCTTGGGCAGGAGGCTTCCTGTCAAAGTGGGGTGCCTCCAGGTACTTATTAGTGGAGCTAAAGAGCTTGTTTAACACTTGCCTGAGTGGGGTCCCAGGTCAAGAGCAAGGGCCCAGGCTAAGAGCAAGATGTCATGCCTGAGCAGGGCCCAACAGCAACAGCCTGCCTGCTGGCATGGCCAGAGAAGAAGCTGTCCTGATCATGAGTTGTTCCTGTAACTTCCCTAATAAACCCATAATCTTGAGTACGGTCTGTGAGTTCTCTGCGGCCACTGTAATGAACTATCGAATCCTGCACAGAAGTAGAGAGTGCCATGGGAGTGACAGCTGGTATCAGAGTTGGTAAAAAGGGTTGGAGGGTGGAGGTATGTCTGATCTCCATCTCACAGGTATCAGCTTTGGGCTGATACTGATCACGCTGATTATCCTCCCCCCTTGTGAAGTTAGGAAAGGTCTGATGCCACGCCATTTTTATAAGGAAAACAATTCTAAAAATGCTCTCATTTTTCTATTATGAACAAATATTGATAGGGAACAGGCAGAATTAAAATTCAAGTTGTTGTGTGCCATCAAGCTGATTCCAACTCATAGCAACCCTATAGGACAGAGTAGAACTGCTCCATAGGGTTTCCAAGGCTGTAGTCTTTATGGAAGAACTGCCAAATCTTTCTCCTATGGAGCAGCTGATGGGTTCAAAATGCTGACCTTTTGGTTAGCAGCTGAGCACTTAACCACTGTGCCAAATTTAGTTTACCTGATCTGAAACATGTGCCTTCAAAATATTAAATGCAATTTCAAAAGAAACAAAAAATTCTTTCATCATTCCTGAGTGCCTTAAAGGCTGACACACCCTGATAATTAAAACACGGTTTTAAGCAGGAAAAGAGTATTATGTGTGTGGAATATCACATTAATACGTTCGAGACTTCCATCATCACAAAGCTCCTTTGTGCTACTTCTTTATAACTACACCCACCTAGACATCTTTGCTTTGTTCCTCATCTTAGGGGAAAAGCATTCAGGCTTTCACCACCAAATATAACGCTAGCTGTAGAATTTTTGTAGATGCTCTTTATCAAGTTGAGGAAGGTCTCCTCTATTCGTTGCTTGTTGAAAATTTTTTATCATGAATGGGTGTTGGAATTTGTTCAAATGTATTTTCTATATCAATTGATATGAGCATGTTATTTTTCTTCTTTAGTCTGCTGATATTGTTGATTACATTGATTTTTTTAATCAGTAGCCTCTATTTTTTAGAGTAGTTTTAGGTTTACAGGAAAATTGAGTAGAAAGTACAGAGCTCCTATTACCCCCTCTCCCTCCAGTTTCCCCCCTTTATTAACATCTTGCATTAGCACGTGTAAAAATGGCGTAGGGATGATGTCTGACCTCCTCTAAATTCACAAGAGGGAAGGAAAATCAAGATCAACAGCCCAAGGCTTACTCCTATGAGGCGGAGGTCAGATATGCCTTCTCTCTCTGCCATCTTTACCAATTCTGACACCAAACCACCCCCTTGCTCAGCACTCTCTACTTCTCTGCTGGGTTCGTAATTCATTGCAATGGCCACACAGAACTCACAGAAGTTTGTCAGAGAAGTTAACGGTTACAATTCAGGCTCAGGAACACTCAAGGATACAGTTCTTCCATCAGGACAGCCTCTTTCCAGCTGTGCTCACAGGGATGCCTCTCCTTGGCCCTAGCCTCTGCCAAAGGCACTCAGCTTTCTGTCTCCACGGGCTGGGAAGCCTACCACACAGTCTCCTGCTGCTGGGTCTCTCCTGCCACCGCTTCTCAGTGTCCTCAGGGTTACAGCCACTCTCTTAGTCTCCTGCTTCCAGGAGGTTCTCAGTGCAGGGATCCTGGGTCCAAAGAATATGCTGGCTCCCAGCTGATCTTCCTCAGTGGTGGTAGGATTCTCCTTCTCACCTCTCAGGTGGCTCATTTCAAGCCCAGTGGGACGGCAAAACTGACCAATTCCCTTGGTGGGCCACAATTACCCTATCATACAGTCTCACCCAATCACTTGGGTGGGAGTTACAAGACCATGGGCAAGAAGTGCCTTAGTAAGTAATTCACCACATGGTAGTGTGGTACATTCGTTACAACTGATGAATGAATACTGATACATTACTATTAACTAAAGTCTATAGTTTACACTAGGAGTCACTCTTTTGTTGTACAATTCTATGGATTTTTTGACAAACGTATAACATGTATTCACCATTACAATATCAGACCAAATAGCTTCATTGCCTTAAAAATCCCCCGTGATCCACATATTCATCTCTCTATCCCCTCAGTTCCTGGCAATCACTGAATGTTTTACTGTCTTTAGGGTTCTGGAAGAGGCAGAATTATATATAGTTGGAATTATACAGTATGCAGCCTTTTCAGATAGGCTTCTTTCACTTAGAAATATGCATTTAAGGTTCCTCAATATCTTTTCATAGCTTGATAGCTTATTCCTTTTTATTGCTGAATAATATTACATTGTATGGATATATCACAGTTTGTTTGCCCATTCACCTATTAAAGGACATCTTGGTTGCTTCGGCAATTATGAATGAAACTGCTATAAACATTCATGTCCAGGTATTTGTGTGGACATAAGTTTTGTGATGATGGAAGTGTGCGGTATATTGAGTGAGGTGATGATTATACAAATCTACGTATGTGATAAAACTTCATAGAAACACACAAACGAGTGCATGTAAAACTAGTAAAATCCAATCTTTATGGACTGTACCAATGTCAATTTCCTTGTTTCAATACTGTACTATATTTACTCAAGATATTACTTTTAGAGGAAACAAGGTAAAGAGTACACAGTATCTCTATACATATTTTCTGCAACTTCCTGTGAATCTATAAACATTTCAAAATAAATAGTTAAATAACTTATGTAATAAATTCATTTAATCCTAAAAAAAAAAAAAAAAGGCAGAAGGAATAATCCAGGAAACAGTAAAGATTATTATCTATCAGATGTAATGGTGGGGAATGGAGTAGAAGGAATAGAGGAAGAAGTGAAATTTCTCTGAGTATAATTTTTTTGTATAGTTTGACTTTTGGAAGCAGGTTAATTTTATACATACAAAAAAATTAAATTAATAACTATCAGTAGGGGAGAAAAACAAAAGGAAATCAAATAAAAACAAATAAACCTAACTGTATTTCAAACAAATACCAGGACCAAACTGACCAAAAACCAAACCCGTTGCCATCGAGTTGATTCTGACTCATCGCAACCCTACAGGACAGAGTTGAACTGCCCCGTAGAGCTTCCACGGAGTGCCTGCTGGATATGAACTGCCGACTTTTTGGTCAGCAGCCGTATAACCACTATGCCACCAGGGTTTCTGGACCAAACTGAAGGAGGGATGAAATAAGCAAAGGAATTTCACTCTAACCCTCAGTCTGGAGTGGAGTTGAAGGCCAAGAGAACAGCCAACAAATACTGAACTCTTTTTACTAGATTTTTTTGTAGTGTTATGGATGAGACAATTTTAAAACTCAGGGTATAATGAGGGAATTGTGTTTGGGGGATCAATATAGCATAGCACACTATCGTAAATATTAAAAGTGGGATATGAAGCTTTTAGGCAGGCCCGTAAGAGTGGTTACTCACAATGAGGGGGGTAGCCAGGAAGGGCTGCCATTGAAGGATAGCAAGTGTGCAAGGCGCCCATAGGCCAGGGGATGAAAGAGCACCTACAGGCAGATGAAACAGCCTTGGGAAAGCCCCAAAGGCAAGAAAGTCTTAAGGGGAGTGTAAATGTCCCAGAGTGGCTGGAAACATAGGCGAGGGAGGGGCTGAGTGTCAGGGAAGGACCACTCAATGAAGTAGGAAAAGCCCAAGAAAACTTCTGGGCAACCCGTTTGGGGTTCTGAGACCCAATGAACCAGAGGGCTCACTGTTGGCTCACAATTAAAAAAAAAAAAAAAGATGAAAAAATCATCCACCATAAGCTCACACATACAAATTCTTTGTTTTCTCTGTGGTCAGAAGAGGAAAAGAATGCTGCTATTCTTTCTTTACTTTTTCTCTCTCTTTCTGTACAATTTTATGTTGGTTAAACTAGGTGAGTGGTCTTCAAAGCTTAAAGTAAAAGCTCTAATAGGGCGTTTGCTTTGGAAGAACAGTTTTTTCTTTCTTTTCCCCCCCCCACTTTTTATAATTTATTTTTGTTGTTGTTTGAGAATATACACAGCAGAACTGATACCAATTCAACAACTTCTAAATGTACAATTCAGTGACACTGATGACTTTTCCAAGCTGTTCCTCCCCGATTAACATGAACTCATTGTCCCCTAAGTTTCCTATCTAATCTTCGGAGGTTGCTATCAATTTGATCCCATATAGACAGATCTTAAAACAGCACAAAGCTCAAGGCAGACATTCTTTATTAGTTAAGCTATTGTTTGGTTTTAAGAAGACTTCAGGGGATATTTTTGGTTTAAGGTTTAAAGATAACTTAGGGCAACAGTTTCAGGGTTTCATCTAGTCTCCATGGCTCCAGAAAGTTTGGATCTCGTGAAAATTTGAAATTCTGTTCTTCATTTTCTCCCCTTTTGATCAGGATTCTTCTACAGAATTTTGATCAAAATGTTCAGTAATGGTAGCTGGGCACCATCCAGTTCTTCTAATGGCAAAGAGGGCAGTTGTTAATGGAGGCAATTAGCCACACATTTGAATAGTAGTTTCTGCTGGTACAAATGAATGTATCCTAACAATGAGGCCCACCTCATTGAGTCTTGTCTGTCTAACATTTTATACCCATCTTCCCACTACCTATCTTATTTGACTCTTATTTGACCCTTTTAGGGCCTCTAGCTATAAGACTCACACAGCTTCCCTCAAACACCAAGCTTCTCAAATGCGCTCTCTCGTGGGCTGACAAGTCTTTTTCTGAGGCCCTTGCAACCTGGTTTCCAACTTTATTAAAGTAGCTTGCTCTAAAATCACGATTTTCTTCTACACTGTTTCTTCTATGTGAATTCCTCTATCCTTGAATTAAATAAAAGTCATTCAATATCAGTTGGTGCCAAATACATATTCATTCATTCAACAAGTAATTACTGAGCCCCTCCTATGACCAGCACTATGCTATCCAGTGGGGAAATAAAGGTGATTCAGATATGGCTCCTGCCCACAAGGATCTTAGGGTCTAGTGGGGGAGTAAACAAACTGAAAAACACATAGTGTGATAGACAGCAGAACAGAGGCAAGTGCAGAATTCTCTGGGAGCACGTAGGAAGAGCATCGAGAGAGAGAGAGAAGGAAAGTTCCTGGTCCAGAGAAAGCAAAGTCTAAGCATGGGTGGGCTGGAAGGTGAGCAAGCTTGTAATCTCAATCAAATGAAATTCTATCTCCACAATTATTAAAGACAAATTCTTCAACATGGACATCCTTCAACATGTAAATATGGGTATTATCATGGAGCCCCAAAAAATAAGATGTCAGAACTGTAAAGTATCTATGAAGTCATCTACTCTGGCCCCGGCAAGCAAGTTTCATCTCACATGGCAACTCTAACTGACGTCACTGGTCCATCAGAGTCATCCTTGACTCCTTCCACTCACTACTCACATCTACTTCATTACTAATTCCATCTGTTTTCCCTCCCACTTAATCTCTTGAATCAGTCTACTTTTCTTCATCTCCAGATCTGTCATCTTAGTCCAAAGTGCATCATTTCTTGCTTGTAGGACCACAACAGTCTTCAAACCTGTCTTCCCACTACCAATCTTGCTCCATAACAATCTGTTCTCCACACGTGATCCTAAAATTTTGGAAGACAATTTGGCAGTCTCTGTTAAAATTTTAAATGTGAACTGCCTTAGACCTAGTAATTCCACTTGTGTTCTTATCAAAACTCACATATGGGCCCATAAACAAACAAACAAACAAAACCACATCCATTGTCATTGAGTCAATTCTGACTCACAGTGACCCTACAGGACAGAGTAGAACTGCTCCATAGGGTTTCCAAGGAGCAGCTAAGCTCTTAACCATTGCTCCACCAGGGCTACTATGGGCCCAAAGATATACATAAATAAAATCACTAACAGTATTGTGTGTAACATTTAAAAAAAAAAAAAAAAAGGAAAACAAAAAGTGTCTAGCCCTAGAAAAATAAACTAAGAAAATACTGGTACAGCTAGAATATGAACCTCTATGCAATCATAAAAATGGACACAATAGACCTATATGAACTGACATGGAAAAACCTTCAAGATATACTGTTATGTGAAAGAAGTTGTACAACCACAGTACAATATAATCCTAGCTTTCTAAAAAATGTTTTAATCAAACTAAATACCTATTACAGATATAAAGCTAAATGGTAATATAGGGCTTAAAACCAAGAAAACAAAAACAACAACAAAACACAGCAGTTTTTTAACCCATCTCTCCCTACTCCCAGTCCTGCTCTCCAGAGGCAACCACATCGACTCTTTTGGTTATTTACTGTATATTTTTAAATAACACAGTTACACTGCTATTTCTCTATTTCAGTTTTAGATACAGTTTTTGACTTCCAACTCTAGAGGACAGTAGGAATAAGGCTGGCAGAGTAGC
Source organism: Dugong dugon (assembly GCA_030035585.1). Classification (NCBI taxonomy): domain Eukaryota; kingdom Metazoa; phylum Chordata; class Mammalia; order Sirenia; family Dugongidae; genus Dugong; species Dugong dugon. The sequence goes on along the minus strand of CM057481.1, from coordinate 18,425,292 downwards.
AGGATAGGAGGACCTGGATCCCTGAATTCACAATGCTTCTTACTGGCTTCCTACTGGCCCTGGACTGCTCAACTTCAAACTTCCTTTAAGGTGTTATTATTTTGGATTTTCTGCCCCTCATAGCCCAACCTAACCCTAATCAATATAGAAGTCAAAAGCAAACTCTATCAAGATGCAAAGAATACGGGAAATTGTGGAGATGGAATAACAACGATAATAACTAACAATTATGTGCTCGAACCTGGTCTAACACTTTATAAGTATTTAAAACAAAAAACAAAAAGACAAACCATCGCCATTGAGTCGATTCTGACTCATAGCTACCCTACAGGACAGATCAGAACTGCCCCATACGGTTTCCAAGCAGCAGCTGGTGGATTCAAACTGCCGACCTTCTGGTTAGTAGCTGTAGCTCACTGTGTCTCTAAACCACTGTGCCACCAGGGTTCCTTGTAAGTATTAGGACATTTAATCTTCATACAAACCTTATGAGGTACTATTCAACAGACAAAGAAACTAAGGCAAAAGAGGTTAAGACTCATTCTACTAACAAAGGTGGAACTAGGACTGGGGGGTGGGCAGTCTTAGCTTCAGAGCCCATGCTCTCAGCTATACAACTAGGTGGCTGTGGAAAGATAACATTCAGAACAACCCTGGGGATGCTGGCTATGGGTCCAAACCTGGGCAACGCTGACTTTGTAAAAGTACCTTCTCTTTCTTGAAATTCCTAAAATGCCTTTAAAAAATGAAGTTAAAAGCCACCGTTATAAATTTGTCTCCGGAATCCTGACCGAATAATTTCTGAGAAAGCTCAGTTTATCAAACAGCAGTACTCTCAAACTAATCAAATTTATTGATGAACCAGGTCTACAACTGGGTACTTTTCTAAGATGAGCATTAACTGTTTTGTTGTATATTGAGATATAATTCATGCTATACAGTTCATCCATTTAAAGTGTATAACTCAATAGTTTTTAGTATATTCACAGTTGTGCAACCATCACTAAAATCAATTTCAGAATATTTTCATCACCCCAAAAAGAAACCCCACATCCTTTAGCTATCACCTTGTAAATGCCCCATTCTCCCCGCCCTAAGTAACCACTAATCTACTTTTTTCTCTATAGATTTGTCTATTCTGGATGTTTCATATAAATTAAATCACACAAAATGTGGTCTTCTGTGAATGACTTCTTCCATTTAGCATAATGTTTTCAAGGTTCATCCATATTGTACCATATATCAGTACTTAATTTCTTTTTGTTGCAGAATAACATTCCATTGTATGAATATATTTTATCTAACATTTGATAGACGTTTGGATTGTTTCTACCTTTTGGCTATCATGAATAATGCTGCTATGAACATGTGTATATAAGTTTTTGTGTGGACATATGTTTTCATTTCTCTTGGGTGTATACCTAGGAGTGGCATTGCTGGATCATCTGGTAACTCTATGTTTAACCTTTCGAGCAACTGCCAGACTGTTTTCCAAAGCAACTATACCATTTTACATTCCAACCAGTAGTGTATGAGAGTTCTAATTTCTCCACATACTTGCCAACACCTGCTATCATCTATCTTTCTTATTACAGTGGGTGTGAAGTGGTATCGAATCATAGTTTTATTCTGCATTTCCCTCATGGCTAATATAAACTTTTGTTTAAATTACCGTTCAAAAAAATCCTTATTGTTAAAGAACTTACAGGCTTTATTTTATTCACTGTCATTTAAAAAAAATCAGCTCTGTACCTCTGTAACCTGATACTGAAAAACAATTCTCATGTCTCTGATCTGCAAGCCAGTCTAGATTTCCACAACCATTGTTCTTTTGGCAGCCTTGGACCCTATGCATTCCTGTTCTTCAAAGGGTTATCAGTTATAATAACTGATAACAAGCAGGAAGTTGCTTTAACCATAAAGATTGACTACTGGCATTACATTTTTTGTTTATCTATTAGTGAAGATGTCTGTATATGCATATTCATTATCACTGGTTAAATAAAGGTTTATCCTAGACATATTTGCCCTGAAAACTGTATAGATTTCAAGAAGGACCAGATAAGACAAAAATCACCACCTAACAAGTTAAGTAAGTATACGTCGTAGTGCGTTAACCATAATGAACAATCAGTAGTTGTTCAATTGGTTCATAGCTCATATTCTGCTCCCAATTCTCTCGATTCTTTGGTGACAAAAGTTAGGGTGCTAATGTTATTTAGAACTTCAGAGCAAAATCTCAGATACAGGCAATTTTTATGACCTACCATATAAATCTGATGTCCAATTTCCAGTACTACTTCCAGAGTCAGATTTGATTATACATGTTCTTCCGAGTACTGTGGTGATCTGCTGCCCTATATCCATCTCTCTCTCCCTCTTTTCCCATCCCCAAATTTTTAAAAAAAATTTTCCTGTGGTAAAATATATATAACATAAAATTTGCCATTTTAGTAATTTTTAAGTGTGCAATTCAATGACATTAATTACATTCACCTTGTCACGCAACCATCACCCTATCCATTTCCAAAAAATTTTCATCACCCTAAAGAGAAATTCTGCAACCCTTAAGCAATTATTCCTCATTACCCCCCTCCCTAACTCCTACTAACCATTAATAACCTTTTGTCTCTATGTATTTGCCTATTCTAGATATTTCATATTAAATGGGATCACACAACATTTGTCCTTTTGTATCTGACTTACTACACTTAGCATAATGCTTTCAAGGTTCACGCATGTTACAGCATGTATCAGAACTTCATTTATCTTTAAGGCTGAATAATATTCTATTGGGCCCATAACTATTTTAACTATTTATCTACTGATGGACACTTGGGTTGTTTCCATCTTTGGTGACTGAATAATGCAGCAATGAACCAACAACAACAACAATCAAATATTCTATTAAGTAGAGTTTCTATATACTATCAAGTTTTAAAGGCTCAAAATGAAAATATTCTCAACATTAAAACCTAATTAGTTTGATATCAAACCTAACTGGTAACTACTGAAAAACTGCAGAGAGGAGAAAGGATATCCACATTTCTGGCCTAGACACCACCAAGATGGAGAATAAGGGAAATTTAGTGGCTAGTGACACTAACTGAAAACGGCGTTAGAATAGAGCAGATGTACTTTATCTATTTAAAGATGTACTCTATCTAACTTTTTTCTTGCAAAATCTCACTACAAGTTACAAGTTTCAAGCTTTAGCTTATTTTTCATTTAATAGAAAATATAGACATTTTAAAAAAAATTAACTATTTTTGACTGTCCTTTTTTTTGCAACTTTATGAAAAGCTCCTCCATTCCATCATCATCCTATCACCATGAGGTGGTTATGAGGAACATGTGTTCTGGCCAGAAGGACCTGGAGCTAAGAATCTATTTAATTTGCTAAGCCTTAGTTTTCTCATCCATAAAATGAAGCCTCTATCCTCATAAACTCGATCTGAGATTAAAACAGTCTCTCTCTATATATATACATATACACATTATGACTTAGCTCTTGCTTTCCTAGCAAAGAGTAAGCACTAAAACAAAAGGTAGCTTTATTATTAATACTTTTCTAATCTTGTCTCCTGTATCTCTCCCCTGCTCCCATCCAACCATCCAAAATCCTCCCTATGCCCAGAACAGGACACATTCTCACAACCACTCTCTTGGTTTGCATCCACTGCTTCTCTCCTTCCAGGTAGTTCCTGTATCCCTCCCACTGGATTCTATACACTTATGAATGAAAACACTCCAGGCACTTTGCAACTGGTTCTTTGTTTAGAGAACAGATCATGAAAACGAGAAATTACATAAATCACTCAAAAAAAAAAAGCCCTGCATTTAAGATTTTTGTTTCTTTGGAAAGCACTAGCATTTAGAGGTGCTAAGCTACTCAGAAACAGAAAGATTCTTACTCCTCCAAGTATATAAATGTTTCAATTTAGGAGGAGGAAGTTATTTTCCATTCTCAAATGAGCTAATTTTTCCATAAATATTAACATATGCTGCAGCCCAAGAGGGGTCATCTAACACAGATTCTATTATGTCAGTTGCCCTCTGCCTTGATGCAAAGGTGTGAAGAGATAAGTCAGGCGTCTTTATCCCCTTTCACATTCCAGCCACACAGGGAGGCACTTTCTCCTTTACCCACACCCAAGCCATCCTTCCTAAGAGAAATCAGTCTGTTAAAAAAACTGAAAGCCAAAGATCTGGTCTATCAAATTCTTTGTATGAAGAATGTATGCCATATTTTCAAATGACAGAAACTGTACCACCAACCTTTAGTCTGTCATTTTACAGTATAAGGCATACATTCTTACTATTTGACAAGACTTTGGAGAATAAGGCAAGTGTAACAGCCATAAGATTTGAAGTCAAAAGATGGGTTTGCATTTTGGCTTCAGAACTTAACCTCTCCGAGCTTCTCGAATCCTCTCAAATTTAAAAGGGTAATACTACTTACCACAAATGACCTGAGGAAGGACTCAATGACCCTATGCATTAAGGTGCTACAACTATAAACCGTTCAGAATATCACTGTTTGTTTGTTTCTAAAATTACATATCTTTTAAAGACAGGGACTTACTTTCACATTTTTTCATAGCTGCTATTTCACCCTATGCACCCTATTCAAACATTTTTTTTTTTAGTTACAGTTTATTGAGTCTTATCATGTGCAAGTACTTTGCCAAGCATTTTAAATGCATTATAACATGCAATCCTCACAACAACCCTATTACCATCCCCATTTCATAGCTGAGGAGACTGAGAGTCAGAAAACTTCCCCCAAGGTCACACAGCCAGGAAGTGGCCAAGCCAGGATTTGACTCATCTAAATTTGACAAGTGAGGAAAGCAGAGATGTAATTAAATAAAATGCCAGCTTTATATTTTTGGAAATAACAGTCTGTCATGGATTGAACTGTGTCCCCCAAAAATATGTGTATCAATTTGGCTAGGCCATGATTCCAAGTATTATGTTACTATCTACCATTTTGTCATCTAATGTGATTTCCCTGTGTGTTGTAAATCCTAATCTCTGCCTGTGGTTAATGAGGCAAGATTTGATTATGTTAAGGAAGATTAAAATGGGATGTAACATCCTTGCTCAGGTTGCATCCCTGATCCAATATAAGGGGCGTTTCCCTGGGGTATGGCCTGTACCACCTTTTATCTTACAAGAGATAAAACGAGAGGGAAGCAAGCAGAGAGTGGGGACCTCATACCATCAAGAAAGCAGTGCTGAGAGCAGAGCGCGTCCTTTGGGCCCGGAGTTCCTGTGCGGAGAAGCTCCTAGTCCAGGGGAAGATTGATGACAAGGATCTTCCTCCAGAGCTGACAGAGAAAGCCTTCCCCTGGAGCTGACGCCCTGAATTTGGACTTGTGTAGCCTACTGGACTGTGAGAGAATAAACTTCTCTTTGTTAAAGCCATCCATTTGTGGTATTTCTGTTACAGCAGCACTAGATGACTAAGACAGAGCCTATCGTTATTTAATTTAATTACGGAACCACAGCAATATACTGTACATTAGAATCCTCTAACTTCCTTCTATTAAGGGATCATCACATGTTGCCTGTTTGCTTGTTGTTGCCCCCACCGGGTGATAAGCTCCTTGCAGGCAGGAATGCTATAAGGCAGGAAAGCACAGGAAAGGCTGAAGGCCACAACTGCGTGTTTAGCCACACCAATGAGTCCACCTCTTCCTCCTTCTTCTAGGAACATCACCTGAGTTATCCTTTAAGAGTAGTCTCTACCAAACTTAAAGTCCTTCTGGAGCTTCACTCACAATTTTGCCCCCCATGTCCAAATTAGAACATGATCTAAGCTGGGCAAATCAGTGTTCCCACTGCCTCAGCCCAATAACTAGTTTCAGATTTGGAACTTGACACAAGCCAAGCTAGTCAGAGTCCCTCCCTGAAATATTCCAATCTGAAGACAGAAGGATAGGTCACTCTTTTGTTTGGATCAGTAACTGTTATAGGCACTAGGGAGCCAATGGAGGGTTGTCAACAGGGAGTAACAGGGTCACATATGCATTTTAGAAAGATCATTCCAGTAATAGCATCATCAAGGAAATAAGACACACAGTGGGAAGACCAGTAATGGGTCTACTGCAATAGTCCTGACAAGAGATGAGGATGGCTGAATCTAGACAATGCTAACAGCACAGAGAGAAAAGTTCATACTAGAGAACATTTTGAGACTGCTTTTTGTCTCACTGGAAATTTTGTCCTAAAAGAGAAAGTGCACCTCCTTGTATCCCTTGTGTAGAGATGAGCACCATGAATGCTTAATTCATACAATAAATACTTACTGAGTACCTAAAGAGCAGTAAGAGTGAGGTGGTAATGAGCATGGAGTCTGAGCCAGGCTGCTTGGGTTCATATCCCAGTGTCACTTCACTTACTAGCTGTGTGACCTTGAATAAGTTATTTAACTTCTGTGCTTCAATTTCCTCATCTATAAAACTGGGATAATAACAGTACCTACCTTATAGAATTGTCGTTGTACAGAAAAGGGAACCCTTGAACTGGCTGGTGAAAGTAGCAGCTCAGCAGACAAACAAGTGGGGAGGACAACATTCCAGGCAGAAGGGAAAACATATGCAAAGGAGAAGAAACATGAAAAAATGAGCTTGACCCATGATCTCTGCCCCCTCCATACGCATACATCTGACTGCTGGCTATGTGCCAGCTGGAAATCCTGTGGACCTGACTTGCAACTCAACAGGTCTACAATAGAACCAATCACCTTCTCCACAGTCCCTACTCCTCCAGGCTCCCTATGTCAGGTGCAATGCCATCACCTTCTCCTACCAGACAATTACCATATTTTTATGCAAATAACACATGCCTTTTATGTTTCTTTGCAAATCACGCCCTCCCTCACCATGAGGTATTTTCATAAGCGCTGCTATGCCAATTTCTTTTGCATGTTGCTGCAGAAAATAATTAGCATAGAGCGCTTACGAAAATACCTCATGAGGGGAGGGAACGGTTAGCAAACCAAATGTAGAAAGTGTGTATTATTTGCATAAGATTGTGGTACTCCCTATGACCTCCTGGAGCCCTAGTGGCATAGTGGTTAGGAGAGCAGCTGCTAACCTAAAGGCCGCCAGTTCAAATCCACCAACCACTCCTTGGAAATCCTACGGGGTAGTTCTACTCTGTCCTATAGGGTTGCTATGAGTCGAAACTGACTCGACAGCACCTAACAACAACAACATGACCTCCTAAACATATTAACCATAACAGTGAGTTTAGAGTGGACTGGTTAGTCGGATAGTATCCACACCTCACAGGAAGAGACAAAACACTTCCCGGAGCCCAAGTACAGAACCTGACTGTGGCATGATTGGAAGGAGGATGCGATGGGCAGTGGGGGTCAAGTCAGAGGGATGACACAGAGCACTGACTACCTGGGGGGACAGAAACCCTAACTCTGGGAGCACAAACAGTCCTAGCCCTGAAGCATTCTCTGCTGTAGAAGAGACACCAACTTTGCATCAGGCTTTCCCAGAGCTAGGCGAACACCTTCTACTATCCTGCCCCCAGTCCAGCCCCAGTCATTGCTACTTTGCTAGTTCTAATTCTGTGCCTTCCAATCAAAGTTCTCATTAAGAATCCAACTTCCTAAGGATCTTAATACACTCAGGTTCCTAGTTTTAGGGATATGAGTTCTAGGATCAATAGAAAAGACCACCCAGTCAATTATAGTTATAACACCAGACACTATGCCAGGTATACAATATACATTAATTTTCAGCACACCCTTGAAAAGTAGTCAAGAATTCCCCTTTTAGGTCTTAAAAGCTTCCAAGCAGCCAACTAAGATGGATCAATTGGTCCCAGCCCACTTGGAGCAAAGGAAAATGAAGAACACCAAAGGCACAAGGGAAATATTAGCCCAAGAGACTGAAAGTCCACATAAACCAGAGACACTACCAGCCTGAGACCAGAAGAACTAGATAGTGCCCAGCTACCACCAATGACCACCCTGACAGGGAACACAACAGTGAGTCCTAGATGAAGTGGAAGAAAAATGCAGAGCAGAACTCAGATTCATGTAAAAAGACCCGACTTAATGGTCTTACAGAGACTGGAAGAACCCCTGAAACTGTGGCTCCCAGACGCTCTGTTAACCCAGAACTAAAACCATTCCTGAAGCCCACTCTTCAGACAAAGATCAGACAGGACTATAAAACAAAAAATAGTACACACGAGGAGTGTGCTTCTTAGTCCAATCGGATACACAAACCAAATGGGCAGCTCCTGTCCAGAGGCAGGATGAGAAGGCAGGAAGGGACAGGAACTGGTTGAATGGACACAGGGAACCCGGGGTTGCGGGGAGTGTGCTGTCACACTATGGGGATTCCAACTAATGTCACAAAACAATATGTGTACAAATTTTTGTATGAGAAATTAACTTGAGCTGTAAACTTTCACCTAAAGCACAATTTGGGGGGTGGGGGAGCATTCCCCTTTTAAGAATGAAAATATCTGAGGTTAGTTGGTATAACAGAGCCAGAATATAAACTCAGGTCTATTTGATCCCTGTGTAAGTCAGTTTCTAGTTAGTTATGAGTCAGTCATCAAGGTGTACTTAAAGCATCTGGTTTCTAGACCTAAAAAACAGTGGTGACTCAACCCAAGAAAAACACTATTGTTGTTGTTTTTTTTAAAAAAATACATATATAACATTCCTGCTAGCCACTAACACTAACCCTCTCATTTGGCTCAATTCAGGCCCTAATCACCATTCATTTATACTGTTACAATGGGGTTCAATGGGGTCTCCGCACATCCAGCCTGGCCCTGCTTCAAACCAGTTCTCCACACTGCTTGCCTAGGGTAAAAACACAATGCTGTCTCCCCCACCCCACCCCCACCCCTTTATAAAGCTTTTTGATGCTTCCCTAGCCCACAGGAAAATTTTCCAAACTGTGTGACCACAGAACCATTTTAAGTTGATGGAACACCAGCTGGAACTCAAAATATCCACTGACTGCTTGGACTATAGCTGAGAGGAAAAAAAAGGCCTCAGTAATTGATGCACAAAAAACAAAAAAAAACCCTAATCTTTATAATAAAAAAGACTGAAGAAATCAAACAATTTTCAGTTTCCTTAATAACAAACTTTCACATATGTTGTAATTAAAACACACGTGTTACAGACTAGTAATAAAATGGAAAAAACATATCATGCTATGGTTAGTTAGTAAATCTGAATCATGTGTTGACAGGTAAATCCAAAGTCATATGTGTGTTCATGACACCCTGGGAACCTTCACATTTAGAATTATATAAATGTGTTTAGAATTTTTTACATTTATATTTTTTAAATATGCTTTACAATAAAAGTTACTCAATTGTAGCCTTTTTTTTTTTTTTTAAATTTCTATAACATCCATTACACATGGACCTTCTCCAGCATCAGTGGGCTTAAGGATAACCTGGGAGCCTAAAGTCCATAGTTAATATTAGGGTTCACTCTGCGTAGGATAAGCCATTTTTAAAAAATAGTTAAATGCCAGTGGTTCTTAACTTTGGCTGCCCATGAGAATCACCTGGGAACTTGTAAAAAATACTTACATTTGGATCTCACTCTCCTCCTCTCCTCTCCCTTCCCAAATTCTAAATTAATTGTTTGGATATAAGGCCTGAACATCAATAATGTTTTAAAAATTTTTTTTTTATTGTACTGCAGGTGAAGGCTTACAGAACGAATAGTTACTCATGAAACAGAAGTACATGTGTTGTTTTATGACATTGGTTAACAACCCCACAACATAACAACCCTCTAACTTCTCAACCTCTTTTTTTTTTGGGTGAAAATACACATAGCCAAAGACACACCATTTCAAAAATTTCTGCACGCACAGTTCAGTGACACTGACTGCGCTCTTCCAATTGTGCTGTTATTCTCACTTAAGATGAAGGCTTACAGAACAAAACAGTTTCACATTTAACAGTTACTACACATGTTGCCCTATGACAATAGTTAACAATCTCACAGCACATCAACAATATCCTTACTCAACCTTGGGTTCCCTATCACCAGCTTCCTTGTCCCCTTCTGCTTTCTGGCCCTTGTCACTGGACTCCTGTACCTTGTTAGTCTCACTTGGTTTTACGGGGCTGTCCACTCCCAGGCTGAACAGTGAACCTCGGAGGTAACTTCACCATTAAGCTAAAAGGGTGTCTGGGGGCCATACTCTCGGGGCTTCTCCAGTCTCCTTTAGGCCAGTAAATCTGGTCTTTTTTTTTTTGTGAGTTAGAATTATGTTCTACATCCTTCTCCAGCTCGGTCCAGAACCCTCTGTTGTGATCCTGGTCAGAGCAGTCAGTGGTGGTAGCCGGGCACCATCTAGCTGTACTGGACTCAGTCCAGTGGAGGCCTTGATAGCTGTGGACAATTAGTCCTTCGGACTAATCTTTTCCTTGTATCCTGTTCTCTTCATTCTCCCTTGCTCCCGAAGGGATGAGACCAGTGGAGTATCTTAGATGGCCGCTCACAGGCTTTTAAGACCCCAGACACTACTCACCAAGGTAGAATGTACAGCATTGTCTTTATAAGCTGTGTCATGCCAGTTGAACTAGATGTTCCCCGAAACCATGGTCCCCAGAGCCCTCTGCCCAGCAATTCAGTCTCTCAGGGAGTTTGGATGTGTCTATGGGGCTTCCATGACCTTTCCTTGTAACAAGCTGTGCTAGTTTCTCCTGTATTGTGTACTGTCTCACCCTTCACCTAAGATACCACTTATTTATTGTCTATTTAGTAATCCCCCTGCCCCATTCCTCCCATCCCTGGTAACCAACAAGGATTGTTACATTTTGTGTGTGAACTTTTTCATGGGTTTTTACAATAGAGGTCTCATGCAATATTTGTCCTTTTGTGATCAACTTATTTCACTCAGCATAATGTCCTCCAGTTTCATCCATGTTATGAGATGGTTAACACATTCATTGTTGTTCTTTCTCGTTGCATAGTACTCCATTGTGTGTATGTACCATAGTTTGTTTATCCATTCATCTGTTGATGGGCATCTACGTTGTTTCCATTGTTTGGCTATTGTGAACAATGCTGCCATGAACATAGGTGTGCATATGTCTATTCGAGTGACAACTCTTATTTCTCTAGGATATATTCCTAGGAGTGGGATTGCTGGATCGAATGGTATGTCTATTTCTAGCTTTCTGAGGAAGCGCCATATCATTTTCCAAAATGGTTGTATCATTTTGCATTCCCACCAGCAGTGCATAAGTGTTCCGATCTCCCTGCAGCCCCTCCAACATTTATTTCCAGTGTATTTGATTCATGCCACTAATGCCGGGGTGAGATGGTATCTCATTGTGGTTTTAATTTGCATTTCTCTAATGGCTAGTGATCGCGAGCATTTCCTCATGTGTCTGTTGGCCATTTGAATGTCTTCTTTGGTGAAGTGTCTGTTCATTTCCTTTGCCCATTTTTTAATAGGATTATTTGTCTTTTTGTTGTAGAGGTGTTGGATTTTCTTGTAGATTATGGAGATTAGACCTTTGTCTGACTTGTACTGTCCAAAAATTTTTTCCGAGTCTGTAGGTTCTCTTTTTACTCTTTTGGTGAAGTCTTTTGAAGAGCACAGGTGTTTGATTTTTAGAAGATCCCAGTTATCCAGCTTATCTGTTGGGTTTTGTGCGTTGATGGTTATGGTTTGTATCCTGTTAATGCCATGTATTAAGGCCTGAAGTGTTGGTCCTATTTTTTCTTCTATGAACTTTATAGTTAGGCTTTATATTCAGGTCTTTGATCCATTTTGAAGTAGTTTTTGTATACGGTATGAGGTATGGATCCTGTTTCATTTTTTCGCAGATGGATATCCAGTTTTGCCAGCACCATTTGTTAAAAAGACTGTCTTTTCCCTATTTGATGGACTTTGGGCCCTTGTTGAAAATCAGGTGACAGGTGGATGGATTTACATCTGGGTTCTTAATTCTGTTCCAATGGTCAATGTATCTGTCATTGTATGAACATCAGTAATTTTTAAAAGCTCCCAAGAGAATCTTCTGGGCAGGCAAAGCTGAAAACCACTGCTACAGGGGGAGGGAGGGAATCAGGTGGTGGAGGGGACAAGGGGAGACTTCTCTGAATATACCGTCCTTTAGATTTGACTTTGGAACTGTTTAAATATTCTACATAATTATAAAAAATTAAATTTAAAAAGTAATCCCTAAAACATAAAACAAATTAAGGCAAATAAACATAACTGTATACTGAACTGGGAGGAAAATTCACAGACAAAAACTATTTCAAGTGACTTTAACTGAACAATCCTAGTGGGGCATATCCTAAAGATAAAAAGAACTCAAGAAAATCAAACTGTTTTCAGAAATCATACATGCTAGTATTATTGTTCCAAGACTGTTATTTGTGTATTATGTAAATAAAGTAAATGATAAAGTAAATGATAATTATGTTAGTGTTACTTAGTGCTGTGATTTTTTGGCATTGAAGAAACGATATACATTAGGTTATGTAAAAACAGTGTACTCTTGCTGCAGAGAAAGCATTTAATAAAATACAACACCGTTTCTAGATGAAAACCCTAAAGAAGATTGGAATGGAAAGGAAATTCCTCAATATGATTCAGGGATTATATAAAAAGCCAACAGCCAACATTATACTTAATGGAAAAAGACTTTGAGAGCTTTCCCCTTGAAATCAGGAACAAGACAAGGGTGCCCACTCTCACATTGTATTAGAAGTCCTAGCCAGAGCAATAAGACAAGAAAAAGAAATAAAAGATATCCAAATTGGAAAATAAAAATTATTTCTATTCGCAGATGATGTGATTCTATATATACAAAATCCCAAAGAGTCCACAAGAAAACTTCTAGAGATAATCGGGGAATTTAGCAAAGATGCAGGGTACAAGGTCAACAAACAAAAATCAGCTGGGTTTCTATACACCAGCAATAATAAATCTGAAAGGAAAATCAGGGAAATGATTCCATTTACAAAAGCATCTAAGATAATGAAATGTTGTTGTTTTTGTTAGGTGCCGTTGAGGCAGTTCTGACTCATAGTGACCCTATGCACAACAGAACAAAAACACTGCCCGGTCCTGCACCATCCTCACAATCGTTGCTATGCTTGAGTTCATTGTTGCAGTCACTGTGTCAATCCATCTTGTTGAGGGCCTTCCTCTCTTTTCCTGACCCTCTACCTTACCAAGGATGATGTCCTTCTCCAGGGACTGATCCCTCCTGACAACATGTCCAAAGTATGTGAGACGCAGTCTCACCATCCTTGCTTCTAAGGAGCATTCTGGTTGTGCTTCTTCCAAGACAGATTTGTTCATTCTTATGGCCGTCCATGCTATATCCAATATTCTTCTCCAACACCACAATTCAAAGGCATCAATTCTTCTTCAGTCTTCCTTATTCATCCCCCAGCTTTCACATGCATATGAGGTGACTGAAAATACCCATGGCTTGGGTAAAGTGCACCTTAGTCTTTAAGGTGACTTTTCTACTTTTCAACACTTTAAAGAGATCTTCTGCAGCAGATTTGCCCAATCCAATGCACTGATTTCTTGACTGCTGATTCCATGAGCGTTGATTGTGGATCCAAGTAAAATGAAATCCTTGACAACTTCAGTCTTTTCTCCATTTATCACGATGTTGCTTATTGGTCCAGTTGTGAGGACTTTTGTTTTCTCTACTTTGAGGTGTAATCCATACTGAAGGCTGTGGTCTTTGAACTTCAAAAGTAAGTGCTTCAAGTCCTCTTCACTATCAGCAGGAAGGTTGTGTCATCTGCATAACGCAGGTTGTTAATGATTGTTCTTCCAATCCTGAGGACTCGTTCTTCTTCATATAGTCCAGCTTCTCCGATTATTTGCTCAGCATACAGATTGAACAGGTATGGTGAAAGAATACAACCCTGACGCACACCCCTCCTGATTTTAAACCATGCAGTATCCCCTTGTTCTGTTTGAACAACTGCCTCTTGGTCTATGTACAGGTTCCTCATGAACACCATTAAGTGTTCTGGAATTTCCATTCTTTGCAACGTTATCCATAATTTATTATGATCCACACAGTCGAATGCGTTTGCATAGTGTACAAAACACAGGTAAACATCTTTCTGGTATTCTCTGCTTTCAGCCAGGATCCACCTGACATCATCAATGATATCCCTCGTTCCATGTCCTCTTCTGAATCCGGCTTGAATTTCTGGCAGTTCCCTCTTGATGTACTGCTGCAGCCACTTTTGAATGATCTTCAGCAAAATTTTACTTGTGTGTTATATTAATGATATTGTTCAATAATTTCTGCATTGTTAGATCACCTTTGAAATGGGCATAAATATGGATCTCCTTCCAGTCAGTTGGCCAGGCAGCTGTCTTCCAAATTTCTTGAAACAGAACCCAGATACATCTGTCAGTTTGTCATACTGTGGGGACTTGCATGTTGCTGTGATGCTGGAAGCTATGCCACTGGTAATCAAATACAAGCAGGGTCACACATGGAGGACAAGTTTCAGCTGAGCTTCCAAACTAAGACAGACTAAGAAGAAGGACCTGGCAGTCAACTTCTGAAAAGAATTAGCCAGAGAAAACCTTTGATTAGCAGCAGAACATTGTCTGATATAGTGCAGGAAGATGAGCCCCTCAGGTTGGAAGGCACTCAAAATATGACTGGGGAAGAGCTGCCCCCTCAAAGTAGAGTCAACCTTAATGATGTGGATGGAGTGAGGCTTTCAGGACCTTCATTTGCTGATGTGGCACAACTCAAAATGTGAAGAAACAGCTATAAATATCCATTAATAATTGGAACACGGAATGTACGAAGTATGAATCTAGGAAAATTGGAAATCGTCAAAAATGAAATGGAACGCATAAACATCAATATCCTAGGCATTAGTGAGCTGAAATGGACTGGCAGTGGCCATTTTGAATTGGACAATCATATCTACTATGCCGGGAATGACAACATGAAGAAGAATGGTGTTGTATTCATCGTCAAGAAGAACATTTCAAGATCTATCCTGAAGTACAATGCTGTCAGTGACAGGATATTATCTATACGCCTACAAGGAAGACCAGTTAATACGACTATTATTCAAATTTACATACCAACAGCTAAGGCCAAAGAGGAAGAAATTGAAGATTTTCACCAGCTTCTGCAGTCTGAGATTGACTGAACATGAAAGCAGGATGCATCAATAATTACTGGACATTGGAATGCAAAAGTTGGAAACAGAGAAGGACCAGTAGTTGGAAAATATGGCCTTGGTGACAGAAATGATGCCAGAGAGCGTACCACAGAATTTTTCACAACCAATGACTTCTTCATTGTAAATACCTTTTTTCACCAAAATAAATGGTGACTATACATGTGGACCTTGTCAGATGGAATACACAGGAATCAAATCGACTACATCTGTGGAAAGAGATGATGGAAAAGCTCAATATCATCACTCAGAACAAGGCCAGGGGCTGACTATGGAACAGATTATCAATTGCTCATATGTAAGATCAAGTTGAAGCTGAAGAAAATTAGAAGAAGTCCACATGAGCCAAAGTACAACCTTGAGTATATTCCACCTGAATTTAGAGACCATCTCAAGAACAGATTTGATGCACTGGACACTAATAACTGAATACCAGACAAGTTGTGGAATGACATCAAGGACATTATACATGAAGGAAGCAAGAGGTCATTAAAAAGACAGGAAAGAAAGAAAAGACCAAAATGGATGTCAGAAGAGACTCTGAAACTTGCTCTTGAACGTCGAGTAACTAAAGCAAAAGGAAGAAATGATGAAGTAAAAGAACTGAACAGACGATTCAAAGGGCATCTCGAGAAGACAAAGTAAAGTATTATAATGACATGTGCAAAGCCCTGGAGACAGAAAACTAAAAAGGAAGAACATGCTCAGCATTTCTCAAGCTGAAAGAACTGAAGAAAAAATTCAAGCTTCGTGTTGCAATCAATACTGAAGGAGTCTACAGGGAAAATACTAAATGACACAGGAAGCATCAAAAGAAGATGGAGAGAATATACACAATCACTGTACCGAAAAGAAGTGGTTGACATTCAACCATTTCAGGAGGTAGCATATGATCAGGAACCAATGGTACTGAAGGAAGAAGTCCAAGCTGCACTGATGGCATTGGCGAAGATAATAAAATACCTAGGTATGAATCTAACCAGGGATGTGAAGGACTTACACAGTGAAAATTATAAAACACTGCTGAAGGAGATTAAAGAAGACTTAAATAAATGGAAAGATGTTCCATGTTCATGGACTGGAAGATTTAATATTGTTAAGATGCCAATATTACCCAAAATGATCTATAGATTCAATGCAATCTCAATCAAAATTCTAACAGCCTTCTTTACATAAATGGAAAAATCAATCCTCAACTTTATATGAAATAGCAAGAGATCCAACTAGTCAAAGCAATGTTGAAAGAGAAGAAAGTAGGAGGACTCACACTTCCTGATTCTAAAACATATTATACAGCTATAGTAATCAAAACAGCTTGGTACTAGAATAACAAAAGACAGAGACCAATGGATTAGAATTGAGAGTCCAGAAGTAAACCCATACATCTACAGTCAAGTGATTTTTGACATGATGGTGTTAAGTCTGTTCGATGGGGAAAGAAGAGTCTCTTCAATAAATGGTGCTGGGAAAATTGGAATTCCACATTCAGAAAAATGAAACAAGATCCATGCCTCACACCATACACAAAAACAAATTCAAAATGGATTAAAGGCCTAAATGTGAAAACTAAAACCATAAAACTCTTAGAAGAAAATTAAGAGGCAATGCTGTTGGGCCTAGCTTTTAACAATGAATTATTTAATATAACAAAAGCACAGACAGTAAAAGACAAAATAGATAAATGGGACATCATAAAAATTAAAACCTTTTGTTCATCAAAAGACTTTAGCAAAAATGTGAAAAGACAAGCTACTAACTGGGAGAATATCTTCAGAAACCATATATCCAATAAAAATCCAACAACCAAAATATATAAACAACTTCAACAATTTAACAACAAAAACACAACCCAGTCAAAATGGGCAAAGGACTTGAACAGACATTTCACCAAAGAGGACATTCAAATGGCCACCAAACACATGAAAAGATGCTCAACATCATTAGCCATCAGAGATGCAAATCAAAGCCACACCATTTCACTCCCACTAGGAAGGCTAAGATGAAAAAGAAAATAACAGACGTTGGTGAGGATGTGGGAACACTGGAACTCTTATCCATTGCTGGTAAGAAGGCAAAATGGCATATCGTTCCTCAAAAAACTAAAAACAGAGCTACCATATGACCCAGTGATTCCACTCCTAGGTACGTACCCAAAAGACTTGAAAGCAGAGACTCAGAGACTTGTACACCAATATTCATAGCAGAACTATTTACAACAGGCAAAAGATGGGAACAATCTAAACACCCATCCAGAGATGAATGGATAAACAAAATGTGGTACATATATACTCAGCCAGTAGGAGAAATGAAGTCTTGATACATGCTACAACAGGGATGGAATTTGAAGACATTATGCTGAGTGAAATAAGTCAATCACAAAAGGACAAATACTGTATGAACTCACATACAGAAAAAGACAAGAAAAGGTAAATGTATAGAGACCAAAGTTTATTAGTGGTTACCAGGGGCAAGAGGGAAAGGGAAAGAGGGGTTTAACAGTTGTCTTAGGCTGGGTTCTCCAGAGAAGCAAAACCAGCGAAGTGTATATATAAATATATACATAAACCCCAAACCCACTGCCGTCGAGTCAATTCCCACTCACAGCAACCCTACAGGAGACAGCAGAAGTGCCCCCATAGGGTTTCCAAGATTGTAAATCTTTACAGAAGCAGACTGCCACATCTTTCTCCTGCACAGCAGCTGAAGACTTTGAAATGCCAAACTTTCAGTTAGCAGCTGAGCACTTTAACCAGTGTTCCTTATAAATATATATAGATTTATTTCAAGGAAATGGGTCACGCAGCCGTGGAGGCCAGCAAGTCCCAAATCTATGGGCCAGGCATCAGACTGGAGGTGTCTCCTGATTCACATGGTGGCAGGGGCTGACAAACCCAAAATGAGCAGGTCAGGCAGAAGGCTGCTGGCTCACATACTAAGAACGGGTGGTCAGTGGATGAACAGTCAGATGCAGGATTGAAAGACAGAGCTTTGTCAGAACCTCCATATATACTGGATGCAGGCCACACTTTTTCAAGGAAAACTCCCCTTTCAACTGATTGGCTTCTCATGTCAGATCACAAAATGGAGGATGACTACATAGTATCTGCCAAACCACTAAGAATCATAGCCTAGCCAAGTTGACACAACCTTACCCATCACAATGGTGATAGAAAAACCACACTGATTAAGTGTAGGGTTGCACAGCCCATAATTGCAATTGCTGTCAATAAGTTGTACATCTGTAAAAAGTGGAATTGGCAAAAGTTGTGTGATAGATATACTAAAAACAATGACAACAACAACAAAAAGGAGTAGCTGCTGAGGTTGCTTATGTATAACCAAACACCTCATGGGATTTGGTTCCTTGGTTTGGAGGTTTAGGGTCTTGGTTTCATGGGACATCCCAGTTAATTGGCCTAGTAATGTGTTTAGTGCTTCTGTTCTACCTCCTAGCTCATTGCATAGTGCCTGGGGCCTTAAAAGCTTCCAAGCAGCAATCCAAGACAAAACAATTTGTCTCTAATGGCCTGGAGCAATAGAGGAAGGAGAGTTAAGAATGGGAGGAGGAAATGGAATGTGTGGCTAATTGCCTCCATGAACAACTGCCTCCTTTTCCATGAAATCAGAACTGGATGCTGCCCAGCTACCATTACTGAATATTTTGAACAAAGAGTCTATAGAAGAATCCTAATCAAAAGGGGGAAAATTCAGAATAGAATTTCAAATTCTTATGTACTCCAGACTTTCTGGAGCCATGGAGGTTGGATGAATCCCCAAAACTATTGTCTTAAGACAATCTTTAAAAATCTTAAACCAAAAACACCCCCTGGAGTCACCTTAAAACCAAAAAACAGTTTAGCTTAACTAGCAAAAAAGGTCTGCCTTGAGCATTATGCTCTTTTAAGAACTACCTATATGGGATCAAACTGACAACAGCAATTAGAAAGATTAGAGAGGAACCTTAGAGGGCAATGAATTTATGTTAATGGAGGAGGAACAACTGAGAAAAGAAGGGTGAGAATGGCTGCACAACTCGAAGAATGTAATCAGTGTCACTGAACTGTACATGTAGAAACTTGAATTGGTGTTATGGTTTTGTTGTGTATAGTCTCAACAAAGAAACAAAAAAAACCACTGTGCTTGGATTTAAATCAGAAACATGACTAATTCAAGTAGCACTGAGCACCCCTACAGTCCAGACTGTGGTCTTTACCATTTTTGCCTAAAAGTAAAAGGATTCCTTGAAGAAATTGCTAATTCCAGGTCTGGAGCTAAAAATGTAACTAGGCTGGAAAATTTTATCCTACCATAAATTAGAGAAGCTATAAAAGATTACTAAGATCATGTCAAAAGGAACCAGGAAGCAACTTGAAGGGCTCCCACTGAACAAAGATGGAATAATATGAGTATCAAATAAGAACAAAACAGCAATAGACTGAAAATATGTCAGAAATAGTTAAATCCTTGAGTTCATACTGATACTTAAAAAAACAAAAAACAAACAGCTCATTGGTCACTGTCTTAGTTACCTCGGGCTGCTATAACAGAAATACCACAAGTGAATGGCTTTAACAAACAGAAATCTATTCTCTCACAGTTTAGGAGGCTAGAAGTTGGAACTCAGGACGCCAGCTCTAAGGGAAGGCTTTCTCTCTCTGTCATCAATCCCATGGTCAAGGAGCTTCTCAGTGCAGGAACCTCGGGTCCAAAGGACGTGCTCTGCTCCAGGCATTGCTTCCTTGGTGGTATGAGGTTCCCCTGTCTCTCTGCTCACTTCTTTTATATCTCAAAAGAGATTGACTCAAGACACAAACTATATTACAGATTGAATCCTGCCTCATTAACATAACTGCCTCTAATCCTGCCTCATTAACATCATAGAGGCAGGATTTACAACACACAGGAAAATCACATCAGATCACAAAATAGTGGACAATCAAACAATACCTACTGGGAATCATGGCCTAGCCAAGTTTTGGGGGACACAATTCAATCCATAACAGTCACCTCTGGAGGATGTTAAGGAACCAACTTATTCTAAAAACAGGTAAATAAAAGGAAAGACTCAAGCATTTATCCTACCTTTCCCGAACAAATTATGTTGTTGTTTGCCGTCAAGCGGATTCCTACTCATAGTCAACCTCACAGAGCTGCTGGTGGGTTCTAACCGTTGACCTTTAGGTAAGCAGCCGAGAGTTTAACCATTGTGCCACCAGGACTCCTGGAACAAACTATACGACAGGGTACCTGAGTTTATGAGTGGAATTCTCCTTAGAGAAATATTCCAGCTTATGCATGAAGAAGAAATGAAAAAATTAAAGCATTGCGGTTTGCAACCCCAGTGAAGTAATGGATTTAGTCTAGGCAAGGAGCAACACGACTATCTGCATTGTAAATGACACACCAATCATCCTTATGTGTCTCCTAATGGAAAACACATCAACAACTATGAAATAGTTTTGAAACAAAAAATTCCAAGCCTGAATCTGAGCAAGCCTGTAAAGCAATGATTCTCAAATTTCAGACAGCATCAGACTCATCTAGAGGGCTAGTTACAACACAGATTGCAGGGGCCCATCCTCAGAGTTTCTGATTCAATAGGCCTAGGGTGGGGCCAAGAATCTGTATTTCTAACAAGTTTCCAGGGTGATGCTAACATTGCTGGTCTTGGGACCTTGCTTTGAGAACCACTGCTCTAGAGCTTGGCTGTTCGAATCCACCAGCCGCTCCTTGGAAACTCTATGGGGCAGTTCTACTTTGTCTTACAGGGTCGCTATGAGTGGGAATCAACTAAACAGAAACGAGTTTTACGGGCTCTAGAGTTGTCAATTTAGAGAAAAAACAGGGAACAGAGGAACTCTGATGCAAACATCATGGGGATGTAATTAGCAAGCTCTCGATTGTGGAAAATTCTACAAAATAAACAAGTTTCTTCTACAGAAAATGCTTCAAGGGGGAAAAAAGAGATAAAGAGAGATCTTACAGATTGAGACTTCAGTGACATAGCAACCAAATGTAACGTATGGACCTTATTTGGAGACAAGTGGAGAAATTTTAACACAGATTAGATATTTGACATTAAGGAATTATCTACAAGTAATAAATACATTATACAGATGTAATAAAATATTTGTGGGAACACATATGTACACATTTTATACATATATATACATACACATATACACATACATATTAGAAAACTGCTTAGAGATATGCACTGAAATATTTATGGGTAAAATTATTTCTAGGACTTAATAATGGGGGTGAGGCACCTTGAGTGGGAGTGATTCATGTGCTGAAGCCAGCTAGTCAGGAGAAATGATTTTGAGACTCTTTTCCCAACTCTGTGTTCAGTAAAATTGTGCTGGTAATTTGAAATTGGCCATGGTGGGAGAATTCACGCCAGGAAAGTCAGCAAACGCTATAAATCAGAGCCGGCTGTTAAACATTTACCATCATATCACTGGCCATGAGTTAATAATTGAAATTGGGTGATTGGGGGGGGGGGTGTTATTACATTTTTCTTTTTACTATTGCCAATGTTTGACATTTTCCATCATAAAAAAGTAGGAAAAAAACTCAGCATCTCTGGGTGTAGGGGACCAGCAGATGGTGATTCTGACACAGGTGGTCCAGTGATCCACTCTATGCAAACCATGCAAAACACTGCCCTAGCAGTTACATCCAGCCAGCAAACACAGCTACTTATTCTCAAACAACCATCACCATCCATCCCCTTTTCACATATACACTAATAGGTCTGACATCTCTCTGCACTCAGAGTTCCCTCTGCCTAAAAGGCCCCTCCTCACCTCAACCCCATCCTCTAAGACTCAGAAAAGACAGCTCCATTCCAAGGGCTGAGCATCCCTTCTCTATCATAGCACACAAAAACTCCACGTCTACCACATCACACTAAAGTTCCAAAGGGATAGGGATGGGCCGTCTTCCTGCCACCTTTTGTCCAGTAGTGACTTGGCACATACAGACACTAAATATAAATGGACAGAATGAATGATTGCCTATTACTCAACCTGGAAAAGACTAAAGGTCATGTCCTCTTTCTGGCATATATCCTCTCTTCAACTTACACCTGGTTCTCAGTTTAAGTAGAGTTGTAACAGGAATACAAAACAACTGCTAAAACTTTCTAGGCAACTTATGAAAATAAAGACACTAAAAAGATATCCAAGATCACGGTTGCCTATTCATTTTAGGGGTATCAGACCCCACGCAGAAACCCTGGTGGTGTAGTGGTTAAGAGTTTGGCTGTTACCAGTTGTACCGTGTTGAGCTGGCATTATACAGAAATTAACGGCCATATTGGTCTAGAAACATTAAACTTAATTTATTTCCATTTGTACAGGGGTAATGCACAGTATTAAATATGTGAGGTCTTATCTACGTGGGTTTGATTACAGAAACTAATAAAGTATTCTCTAAATAATGGAAAAAAAAAAAAAAAGAGTTTGGCTGTTAACCAAAAGGTTCGAATCCACCAGGTGCTCCCTGGAAACCCTATGGGGCAGTTCTACTCTGTCCTATAGGGTCGCTATGAGTCGGAACTGACTCAACAGCAATGGGTTTGGTTTTTTGGGGGAGTTTTCGACCCCACCCTCATTTATTAGCATTTTAGATACCTCTCTTCTATTAGACTACATACCATTTTAAAATTTGGTGTGGAATTTTTAAGTTAACCATACTCTGAGAATGATCCAGTTATAGCTAGAAAAAACCCTGGAACATTACCAACCAGATGAGATTTCTCTTTTGTGAGCTGAGAAACCAATCCAATAGCTGAGCATCAGAACCTTAGTCTGGAAACAGCAAAACAAATCACCTGCACTGTAAATGATCCTGGAGTCACCAAACCCAAAGCCTCAATAATCTTCCCCAAAAGAACCTTCAAGAACATAAAGGTGATAAAAATGTCTATTTACAGCATGAAGTAAACTCCCCAAATTACAACTTTACTTTTCTTTAAAAATACAAAATGTCTCAAAAAACAAAAGTGCTTAATTATAACACTGCAAATCGAACAATAATTCTCCAACCACTGGTTTATCCAAATTTCTACATCATTAGTCACTGCCTTCACAGACAATATCTTGTGGGCATTACATATTAAAACCGTTGCTGAAGTAAAACTATCCCTTTCCACAGATGACATGATCTATACATAGAAAACCCCAAAGATTCCACAAGTAAGCTGTGAAAACTAATAAATTAGTTTAGCTAAGTGGCAGGGTACAAAGTCAACACACAAAAATCAGTTGGGTTCCTATGTATCAGCAATGAGCAAGCGGAAAAGGAAATCAATGAAGCATTAACATTTACAATAACACCTAAAAGAATAAAGTTGTTGTGTGCCGTTGAGTCAATCTGACTCATAGCAACCCTACAGGACAGAGATGAACTGCCCCATAGGGTTTCCTAGGCTGAAATATTTACAGGAGCAGATCACTAGGTCTTTTCTCCCACGAAGTGGCTCGTAGGTTTGAACTGCCAACCTTTCAGTTAGCAGCCGAGTCTTAACCCATTGTGTCATCAGGGCTCCTAAAAGAAAAAGTACCTAGGAATAAATTTAACCAGGAAGATGAAAGACTTATATACAGGAAACTATAAAACTTTACTAAAATAAATTAAAGAAGATCTAAATAAATGGAATGACATTTCATGTTTGTGGACTGTAAGGCTTAATATAGTTAAGATGTCAATACTACCCAAAGCCATCTATAAATCCAGTGTAACCCCCATCAAAATTCCAACAGCCTTCTTTGCAGAAAGGGAAAAGCCAGTCCTCAAATTTATATGGAGGTTAAAAAAAAAAAACCCTGTTGCCATCGAGCCGATTCTGACTCATAGCCAACCTATAGGACAGAGTAGAGCTACCCGATAGGGTTTCCAAGGAGCACCTGGTGGATTTGAACTGTGGACCTTTTGGTTAGCAGCCATAGCTCTTAACCACTCCGCCACCAGGGTTTCCTTGGGAGGTTAAGGGACCCTAAACAGCTAAAGCACTCTTGAAGAAGAAAGTAGGAAGACTCACACTTCCTAATTCAAAACATACTATAAAGTCACAGTAATTAAAACAATCTGGTATTGGCATACAGATCAATGAAATAGAATTAAGAGTCTAGAAATAAATCCATACATCTATGGTTAACTGATTTTTTTACAAGGGTGCTAAATTCATTCAATGGGGAAGGAAGAACCTCTTCAATAAATGGTGCTGGAAAAACTGGATTTCCACATGCAGAGGAATCAATCAATATTCATGCCTATCACCATGCAAAGAAACCAGTTCAAAATGAATCAAGGACCTAATGTGAAAACTAAAGCCATAAAATTCTTAGAAGAAAATATAGGGACGTGGCAGTGGCACCTAGTTTTTAACAGCAGATTTACAGATATGATAACAAAGTAAGGGCAGCAAAAGCCAAAATTGATAAATGGGACTTCATAAAAATTAAATACTTTTGTTCATCAAAGGACTTTATCAACAAAATGAAAAGACAACCTACAGATTGGGAGAAAACTTTCAGGAACTATGTAGCTGTTAAGAGTCTAATATCCAAAATTCTACAACTTCACAACAAAAAGACAACCCAATCAAAAAATGGGCAACAGACTTGAACAGACATTTCACTAAAGAGGATATTCAAATGCCCAACAAGCACATGAAAAGATGCTCAACATCACTGGTCATTAGAAAGACTAATCAAAACCACACTGAGATGCCATCTTACCCAGCATTAGAATGGCAATGATTTAAAAAAAAGGAAAATAACAGGTGTTGGCAAGGTTATAGAGAAACTGGAACCCTCATCCATTGCTGGTGGGAATATAAAATGGTACAGCCTGGCGGTTCCACAAAAAGTTGAATACAGAACTACCACATGACCCAGCAATCTCAATCCTAGGTACACAGCCAGAAGAAGTAAAAGCAGGAATGCAAACAGAAATCTGTACACCAAGGTTCACTGTAGCAATATTCACAACAGCAAAAGATACAAACAACTGAAATGTCTATCAACAGATGAATGGAAAAACTAAATGTGGTATATACATACAATGGAATACTACTCGGCCATAAAGAGAAACGAAGTCCTGATACATGCCACAACATGGATGAACCTTGAAAACATTATGCTGAGCAAAATAAGTCAATCACGAAAGAACAAATCCTGTATAACCTCACTTATATGAAATTAGCAAATACATAGAAACCAAAGATTATCAGTGATTACTAGACATGGAAGGGAGAGAAAAAGAAGGTGTTTTTGCTTAGGGGCATTGTGTTTATGTTAACGATGGTGGAATATTTCGGAAAAGGATAACGAGAATGGTTGCACAACATGAAGAATGTAATAAAGAATTACACAAGTAGAAATGTTGAATTGGGCTATGTTTTGTTGTGTATAATTTCACCACAATAAAAAAACAAAAACCTGTTGCTGACAAGTTTCCAGGTAGAAATAGAGAAAAATTCAAGCTATCTGTTTTTAGATCTAAAATTCATTTAAGTAAAACCTCAAATGCAAAAGAAATAAGCTAAAAGTTCTAGTTACCAACCTCTGAACATTTTGACCTTTTTTTTTTTTTTAATTCCAAAGAGCCATACACTGAATTTTACTTAAGCAGGAAAAATTACATGAGGAAAACTTACTGTGAATATTTAATACTACAAGGACAGTCCCAACAGGCCACAAGTTTTAGAAGCAAAAAATAGCTGTCCGAACACCTATTTTCATTCCTAGAACCACATCATCTAACATTATTATAAAGGGACTCTTCATGATCAAAATACACTTCCCTTAAATCACCTTCCTCCAAGCTGCTTTATATATTCGAATGGGATGCCCTGGTCCATTTTTACAAGTAGAGATCTAACCTTGAAATGATCTCTCACCCTGCAACAGAGCTGTAACTTAAAACCACTCTTTGCCAAAGACAATGAAAACAAGCTCCTCACACAGCCTCCAGTATAAGCAAGTACATCCAACCTGTCCTTCCAAAGATTATGCCATCTGTGGCTTGTCCAGAGGCCCCAAATGCATTTGATTCTTCAAATGAAGACATGTTAAAAGCTGCAAGTAGGTTACTGAAAATGTGTTACCGGTGAGCGGCCATCTAACATACTCTGCTGGTCCCACCCTGTATGGAGCAAGGGAGAATGAAGAAAACTAGACACAAGGGAAAGATCAGTCCAAAGGACTAATGAACCACAACTACCACAGCCTCTACCAGACTGAGTCCAACACAACTAGACAGTGCCCGGCTACCACCGACTGCTCTGACAGAGATCACAATAGAGGGTCCCAGACAGAGCTGGAGAAAAATGTAGAACAAAATTCTAACTCACAAAAAAAGACCAGACTTACTAGTCTGATAGAGGCTGGAGAAACCCTGAGAGTATGGCCCCCGAACACCCTTTGAACTCAGTACTGAAGTCACTCCTGAGGTTCACCCTTCAGCCAAAGATTAGACAGGCCCATGAAACAAATAATAATAAACAAAGCTCAACCACATTATGAGACTAAATGGGCACATCAGCCCAGGGGCAAGGACAAGAAGGCAGGAAGGGACGGGAAAGCTGAACGATGGAAATGGGGAACCCAAGGTCGAGAAGGGGAGAGTGTTGACACGTTATAGGATTGGCAACCAATGTCACAAAACAATATGTGCATTAATTGTTTAATGAGAAACTAATTTGTTCTGTAAACCTTCACCTAGAGAATAAAAAAAAAAGAATGTATTAGCGGAGCACAGTTGTATTAACAATAGAGTGAATCCTTCGTTCTGTGAATTCTTACTCTGTGAATAAGCAGCCTCTAATTGTTTTAATAATCAATCACATTTCTTTAAGAAGGGCTACCATACAAAGGGAGTCCACCTTTTGTTTTATGTCTGGAAAATTATTTCTCCCACAGAGCGTACTTTCATAACCACTCTCAAAAAGGGCAGTAGAGTTGTAAGTTTTACCACCACCAAGCAGTAAAAGCTTAGAAGGGAGAAGGCTGCACACGTTTCAGGTGCACAGGAGAGACGTCTGTGGGGAGCAACAACCCCACATTCTCAGGAAGCTGAAAAGGCCTGCCAGGGAAGACACATGTTAACAATGATGTAATGAAATCAGTACTTACAGTATCTCTCAGAGAGAAAAACTAGGGAGAGGAGAAACAGTATGCATGGTTCACAGTACTGTGTAACTCACTTTTCTAATTGGAGACTGTCTTACTCTTTTCTGTAGTAAAATGAGTTTGCAAGCAGATCATTGGAAGACATCATTCTTTTTCACAAAATTGAAAATATTATTAACAGTAAGTATCAGGAGCAGAGCTGAGGAAAAAGCAGGAAATCTTCCACATTCTCAATTAGGGATCTCTATCAAAAGTAATCCAAGGATAACTAAATCAATTAACTGCTAATTTTAAATATCTGGCTACCTCCAGAAACAACAATGTAGAAGTCAGTTATTGGAGCTAATGAATTATGTCACAATAAGCTTGTGGAAAATGATTCAGTCATTATTACAATTACTTCTATATTTTTATTACACTAGTGACCTTTTAATTCCTTTCGTTTATTCAAGAAAGAAGTTTGTAAGAAGAAACAAATAAAAAATTCCTACAAATAAAATCTATCCGTATATATAACCCATCTTTTTTTATCAGACAACGAAGAGTTTTGAGACTTCAAAGAGGTTTCAATAAGCTGCCTTTTCCTTCATTTCTAGATAAAAGATTTTGTGTGGAGGAAGCTGATACTTTTAAAAAACAAAACAAACAAACAAAACACAAAGTCTAACTTATAGAAACCTTTAAATAAATGCATTTGCTTTCCTTTCATGTATCCACAGCATTCAAAATGGCCAACAGGCAGATAAGCTAGAAAAATCAATAACCTGTTTCAAAGAGATAATCTTCCCTTACCTTAAACATTCACCTTTATGAAATTCAAGTAAAAGACAAGGTCCTGAATCCATGGCACAGAGAAGAAAAACATTAAATTATCCATTTATAAGTTAAACAACAAGGGAAAACAAATAGAAGTTTCTGAATGCGATGCCCCCATTTTTTCCCTCTGTTCTGCCCACCTATCTAGGACCTTGCTCCATCAGCTGCTACCTCTCCACTGGCTCCTTTCCCTCTGTACATGAACATACATACAACTCGTTGCCGTCGAGTTGATTCCAACTTATAACATATAAAGGGTGACTCAAATAACAAAACAAAACCAAAAACCTTCCCTCAGACCCACCGTTCCTTCAATCTACCACCCTCTGTCCTTCATTCACTTCTTCAAAATGTACTCCCCATTCCTTGTCTCCACGCTCTGTAGCCCTGCCTGCCACATACACAGACTCCCTGAGCTACTGCCACCTGACCTCTATCCCTGGAAATCACAACTGGATCCAATCACTTCAACCCTTACTTGCCTTACCTCACCTGATCTCGCCATTGCTTCCAATACCTCTGATCAACCAGTTCCTTCCTTCTCTTCCATCTCTGTGCTGCCAGTGTGCTCTGTGCTACCAGCCTTCAAAATCAGCTCCTCAGTCATTCACTCACTCATTTACTCAACAAGAGCTTTTTAAGCACCAACTATGGGCCAAGCTGTATAATAAGCACTGGAGACACAACAAAGAACAAGACAGGCCAGTACCCATCCTTATAGAGCTTATGTTCTAATTAGGGAGAGAAAGAAGAACAAAAGAGAAGTATAGGTCATTACTTGGGAGACCTGGTGGCCCAGTGGTTAAGAACTCAGTGGCTAACCAGAAGGTAAACAGTTCAAATCCACCAGCTGCTCCTTAGAAACCCTATGGGGCAGTTCTACTCTGTCCTATGGGGTCGCTATGAGTCGGAATCGACTCGACGGCAACAGGTTTGGTTTGGTTTGTTTTTTCACTAGAGCTCTAAAGTAACCACCTGTAGTGTTACCATAGAGAACAAGAGGGGAACCCACTCTAGATAGGGCAATGTGGAAAAGCCTCTCTGACAAGGTGGAATTAAGGTGAGGTCTGAGGAAGAGGTGCTGGCTGGTCAGAGCTAGGGGAGAACGATCAAGGCAGGGCCAGTAGCAACCACAAACTCGGTGGGGGGAGAAAAAGCTTGGTGAATTAGAAACATGCTTAGCAGGCAATGGGGGGAGGGAATGGTGTGAGGCTGAACAGAGACATTTAACAGACAAGCAGGAACCAAACCCTGCGGTACAGCAGAGACTCTAGGAAGATAACTGGATTCATTCCAATTGCAATGGAGGGATTTAAGGAGAAAAGTGATGTGATCTGATCTCCATTTTTAAAAGATCTCTCTGGCTGTTGAGTGGAGAATGGCTTGGAGGGCAAGGCATCCAAGACAAGTAGCTATGGTGGTTGTCCAAGCAAAGGAAGATAACAGCTTTAACTACTGGAAGGGAGAGGGGAACGGGGATCAGGACACAGAGAAAGTAGACTGGATATGATACCTAAAGCACAGCAACAAAGGAAAAAAGAATAGATAAACTGGATTTCATCAAATTTAAATAAGTTGGTGCTTCAAAGGACACTACCAAGAAAATGAAAACAAAACTCACAAAATGTGAGAAAATATCTGCAAATCACATATCTGATAAAGGACTTATATCCAGAATATAAAAAGAACGCTTAGAACTCAACAATAAAAAGAAAACCCCATCTAAAAATGGACAAAGGATCTGAATAGACATTTCTTTAAAGAAGACATACAAATGGCCACGTTTCTTTAAGATATACAAATTGCAGGATGATTAATGTCATTAGTTATTAGGGAAATGCAAATCAAAACTACAATGAGATACCACTTCACACCTACTTTGTTCTTGTTAGCTGCCATCAAGTCACCCCTCCCCTCAACTGAACAAAAAGCTGCCAGTCCTGTACCACCCCCATGAGTAGCTGTGGATAGGACCGCTGTGATCCACAGGTTTTGACTGGATGGTTTTCGAAAAACAGATTGCCAGGCCTTTCTTCCGAGTCCATCTTAGTCTACAGGCTCTGCTGAAATCTGTTCGGCATCACAGCAACACATGAGCCACCGACAGACGGGTGGTGGCTGTGGGTGAAGTACACTGGCTAGGAATCCTAGCCCGGTCTCCAGCATGGAAGGCAGGAATTCTACCACTAAACCACCAATGCCTCATCAACACCTACTAGGATGGCTATAATCAAGACAACAAGAACAAACGTTGGCAAGGGTATAGAGAAACTGAAACCCTCCTGAACTGCTGGTGGGAATGTAAACTGGTGCAGCCACTTGAAAACATCGGGCAGTTCCTCAAAATGTTAAGCATATAGTTACCATATGACCCAGAAATTCTATTCTTAGATATATATCCAAGAGAATTTAAAATAGATGCCCACATAAAATTTTGTACACAAATGTTCACAGCAGCATTGTTCATAATAGCCAGAAAGTAGAAACAACCCAAAATACATGAACAGATGAGTTACTGTGTGCCGTGGAGTTGATTCCGACTCAGAGCAACCCTGCAGGACAGAGGAGAACTGTCCCGTAGGATTTCTGAGGCTGTTATCTTTACTGGAGCAGTCTGCCAGACCTTTCTCCTGCAGAGAGGCTGGTGGGTTTGAACTGCTGACCTTTCGATGAGCAGTCGAGCGCCTGACCACTAATCTACTTTGTCTCTATGGATTTGCCTATTTTGGACATTTTCTATAAATGAAATCATATAATATTTAAGCTTTTGTTATCTGGCTTCTTTTGCTTAGCATAATGTTTCCAAGGTTCATCCATGTTGTAGCATGATCAGTACTTCGTTCCTTTATACTGTGTCACTAGGGCTCCTTAACTGATGACTTGATAAACAAAATGTGGTATATATCCATACAGTGGAATGGTATTCAGCCATATTAAATGAATGAACTACTGATCATGCTACAACATGGATGAACACTGAAAACATTATGCTAAGCCAAAGAAGCTAGAAACAAAAGCTTAAATATTATATAAAATGTCCAAAATAGGCAAATCCATAGAGACAGAAGGCAGATTAGTAGCTGCCACTTGGTTGGGGGAAGGGTTATTGCTGTTGTTAGGTGCCATCTATTTGGTTCCAACTCACAGCGACCCTACGTACAACAAAACGAAACACTGCCCGGTCCTCCTGCACCATCCTCACAATTGTTATGACTGAACCCAGTGTTGCAGCCACTGTGTCAATCCATCTCGTTGAGGGTCTACCTCTTTTTCACTGACCCTCTAACTTTACCAAGCATGATGTCCTTCTCCAGGGACTGGTCCTCCTTATAATATCTCCAGAGTACGTGAGTAGAAGTCTCACCATTCTCACGTCTAAGGAGCACTCTGGCTGTACTTCTTCCAAGACAGATTTATTTGTTCTTCTGGCACTCCATGGTATATTTAATATTCTTCGCTGACACCATAATTCAAAGGCATCAAATCTTCTTCAGTCTTCCCTATTAATTGTCCAGCTTTCACATGCATATGAGGTGACTGAAAATATCATGGCATGGGTCAGGTTCACCTTAATCCTCAAAGTGACATCTTTGCTTTTTAACAGTTTAAAGAGGTCTTTTGCAGCTGATTTGCCCAATGCAATACATCGTTTGATTTCTTGACTGCTGCTTCCATGGGTGTTGAATGTAGATCCAAGTAAAACGAAATCCTTGACAACTTCAATATTTTCTCCATTTATCATGATGCTGCTTATTGATCCAGTTGTAAGGATTTTTGTTTTCTTTATGTTGAGGTGTAATCCATACTGAAGGCTGTAGTCTTTTTTTTTTCCCCCTTTTACTGTACTTTAGGTGAAGGTTTACAGAATAAATAGTTTCTCATTAAACAGTCAGTACACATATTGTTTTATGACATTGGTTAACAACCCCACGACATGCCAACCCTCTCCCTTCTTGACCTTTTTTTTTTTTTTTTTTTGGTGAGAATATACATAGCCAAAGATACCCCATTTCAAAAATTTCTACATGCACAGTTCCGTGACATTGATTACATTCTTCCAGTTGTGCTGCTGTTCTCACTTTAGATGAAGGTTTACAGAACAAAATAGTTTCTCATTAAACAATTAGTACACATGTTGCCCTGTGACAATGGTTAACAACCCCACTACATGTCAACACTGTCCTTATTCAACCTTGGGTTCCCTATCACCAGCTTTCTGTCCCCTTCTGCGCTGAAGGCTGTAGTCTTTGATCTTCATCAGTAAGTGTTTCAAGTCCTCTTCACTTTTAGCAAGCAAAGTTGTGTCATCTGCATATTGCAGGCTGTTAATAAGTTTCCTCCAATCCTGATGCTGTGTTCTTCTTCATATAGTCCAGCTTCTCAGATTATCTGCTCAGCATACAGACTGAATAAGTATGGTGAAAGGACACAATCCTGATACACATTCTTCCTAATTTTAAACCACACAGTATCCCCTTGTTCTATTCGAATGACCGCCTCTTGGTCTATGTACAGGTTCCTCATGAGCACAATTAAGTGTTCTGGAATACCCATTCTTCACAATGTTATCCATAATTTGTTATGGCCCACACAGTCAAAATGCCTTTGCACAGTCAATAAAAAACAGATAAACATCTTTCTGGTATTCTCTACTCTCAGTCAAGATCCATCTGACATCAGAAATGATATCCCTCGTTCCACATCCTCTTCTGAATCTGGTTTGAATTTCTGGCAGTTCCCTATGAAGGTACCTCTGCAATCACTTTTGAATTATCTTCAGCAAAATTTTACTTGCATATGATATTAATGATGTTGCTCAGTAATTTCCACAATCTATTGGATCACCTTTCTTTGAAATGGGCACAAATCAGTTGGCCAGGTAGCTGTTTTCCAAATTTCTTGGCACAGACGAATGAGAGCTTCCAGCATTGCATCTGTTTGTAGAAATATCTCAATTGGTATTCTGTCGATTCCTTGAGCCTTGTTTTTTGCCAATGCCTTCAGTGCAGCTTGGACCTCTTCCTTCAGTACCACTGGTTCTTGATCATATGCTACCTCCTGAAATGGTTGAACACTGACCAATTCTTTTTGGTACAGTGATTGTGTGTATACCTTCCATCTTCTTTTGACGCTTCCTGAGTCGTTCAATTTTTTTGCCCATAGAATCCTTCAATATTTAATTCACGGCTTGAATTTTTTCTTCAGTTCATTCAGCTTGAGAAACGCTGAGCGTGTTCTTCCCTTTTAGTTTTCTAACTCCAGGTCTTTTGCACATTTCATTATAATTATTTTGTCTTCCTGAGCCATCCTTTAAAATCTTGTTTAGCTCTTTTACTTCATCATTTCCTCCTTTTGCTTTAGCTATTCTGTGTTCAAGAGCAAGTTTCAGAGTCTCTTCTGACATCCATTTTGGTCTTTTCTTTCTTTTCTGTCTTTTTAGTGACCTTTTTGCTTTCTTCATGTATGATGTCCTTGATGTCATCCCACAACTCATCTGGTCTTCTGTCATTGGTGTTCAATGCATCAAATCTATTCTTGACATGGTCTCTAAACTCAAGTGGGATATACTCAAGGTCGTATTTTGGCTCTCATG
This sequence comes from Dugong dugon, assembly GCA_030035585.1. NCBI lineage: Eukaryota > Metazoa > Chordata > Mammalia > Sirenia > Dugongidae > Dugong > Dugong dugon. The sequence continues at coordinate 18,391,523 of CM057481.1, read as the reverse complement.
AACTTGCACGTGAGTAACTGATGGTCGGTTCCACAGCTGGCCCCTGGCCTTGTTCTGACTGATGATATTGAGCTTTTCCATCGTCTCTTTCTACAGATGTAGTCAATTCGATTCCTGTGTATTCCATCTAGCGAGGTCCATGTGTATAGTTGCTGTTTATGTTGGTAAAGAAGTCGTTGGTCTTACAAAATTCTATCATGAGATCTCTAGCGTCATTTCTACTACCAAAGCCATATTTTCCAACTACCAATCCTTCTTTGTTTCCAACTTTTGCATTCCCATCACCAGTAATTATCATTATTTATTTGCAGCTGTTTCTTCTCTTTTGCGTTATGCCAGTAAGCAAGCTAGGCACACGCTTACCTGTGCTTACTTTCTAATCTGTAGTAATGTGGTAAAACCCATGTGAAATTGTTCACTACTTATTAGTAAGTACAAGTAAACCAGGGCTTACTTTGCTTATCGGATAATCTAGAATACTTAAAATCATTTATATACACACACACACACACACACACACACACACACACACACACATATATGAAAATACTGTCTTAAATAAAGTTCAGAAAAAGGCAAAAACAGCTTTGTCCTTCAAACTACACCATCAAGAAAGCGAAAAGACAACCCACAGAATGAGAGAAAATATCTGTAAATCACATCCCAATTTAAAAAAAGAATAAAGGATCTGAACAGATAGTTTTCCAAAGATATACATATTGCCAATAGGTACATTTTTTAAATGTTCGACATAATTAGTTATCAGAGAAATGCAAATCAAAACTTTTCACACCCACTAGGTTGGCTAGAATAAAAAAAGACTGATAATAACAAGTGTGGGCAAAGATGTAGAAAAACTGGAAGTCTAATACGCTGCTGGTGGCAGGGGCAGATTATCCAATAAACAAGGTAAGCATGGGCTTACTTGTGCTTACTTACTAATCGGTAGTGAACAATTTCACACAGGTTTTACCACATCACTACCGATTAGTAAGTAAGCATGAGTAATATCTTGCTTACTGGGTCATCCACCCGTCAGGGACTGTAAATTTGAAAAGAGGCTTTGATTCTGTAGGAAGGTGCTGTGGGGTTGGAAGAGAGACAGATGCCAGCCGTATCTAAAAGAAGAATCTTTGATGTGGTGAAAAAATGTGAAATTGTTCACTACAGATGATCTAGTAAGCAAGGTAAGCACTGTGCTTACCTTGCTTATTGGATAATCCACCCCTGGCTAGTGGGGATGTAAAATGGTGCAGCCACTTTGAAAAACAGTCTGGCAGTTCTCAAAAAGCTAAACACAGAGTTAATATATGATTCAGCAATTCTATCCTAGGTATATAACCAAGTAAAATGAAAACATACATCCACACAAAAACTTGTACACAAATGTTCATAGCAACATTATTTATAATAGTCCAAAACTGGAAACAACCCAAATGTCCATCAAGTGATGAATGGATAAACAAAATGTGGCATACCCATTCAAAGGAATATTATTCAGTAATAAAAAGGAATCAAGTACTGATACGTGCATGAACCTTGAAAATACATGGTAAGTGAAGGAAGACAGGTGTAAAAGACCGCATGTTGTATGATTCCATTATATAAAATATCCAGAACAGGTAAATCTAGGGAGACAGAAAGCAAATCAGTGATTGTTTAAGCCTGGGAGAAATGGGAACATAGGAGGTGATGGCTAAAGAGTATGAGGTTTCTCTTCAGGGTGATGAAAATGTTTTAAGACTGATTGTGGTGATGGCTGCACATATCTGTGAATAAAAATCACTGAACTGTACAGTTTAAATGAGTGAACAGTATGGAATGTGAATTGTATCTCAAAAAAGCTGTTACAAAAAATGATGGGGAGATCCACAAGTATAAAATGTTTTATGGTAATTTCAGAAGTGAATCAAGTCTGAATGCCAATTTATTGTCCTTATGATGCAATTGGAGTAACTCAATAAATCTAAATTCTGCAGGCTTTCCCAACAGTTAAATATTCATTTTAATACTTCATACTTTGATATGCTCTGATATCAAAGCTGTTACTAAAACAAAATAATAACAGCTAATAAGTTATTTAATTATTTCCTATTTAACATGCAATTTTATAAACGGAAATGGTGGCTAGTCATGCCACTATACAGGACCTTACTAAGCAAAGCCCCCCAGCTATACACAGTTCTATAAATAGGATAGGTATATCTAATTTTAGGTAGTGGGAGCTTATTACTCTAGTAACATTGAATGTCTTTTTAATCTATTATTTATAAATAGAAATCCACTTTTTTATGTATAGCTATTAACTTCTATAACTATACATGGTGCAACCACTTGAGACATAAATTTAAAAATTTAAATAGCAGTAAAACAGAGCACAGTGTTACAACAATTTTAAGTCAACTCAATTTTTTTAAGAGCTCAGCTTTCTACTGAACATGTTATGAAAGGAGTTTAGTTAAAAAGACCAAAGCCCATGTTAAGTCAATTCAATTTTGAAAAAGATATCAAAGATGACAAAAAATAAAGACATAATACAAAAAATGTGAAACTCTGTTTTACTCCTAAAGCGGGTAGTTTTTTTTTAAATATTCCTCTAATGTTTTGTGTAAATAAAAACTGGCAAAACAGGTTACAGCTTTGTGATTAATAGAGAATGACAGTGGGAAAAAAACCTGGAGTCACTCCTAAAATAAAGCTCTTTTAAAAAACACATTTATCCCTGGGAGACTATTGCCACTGTCCCCATTTTAAAGGTAAGTAAACATAAAATGAAACACGTTTAACAATTTGTCCAAAACCACAAAGAAAATCTGTGGCAGAGATTTGGAAAACAACAATTTCTGATTTTCAGATTTATGATGAAAAAACTATAATGTGCAATAAGTCAAGGGAAACACAGAAGAGTAATTTCTATTCTTTTAGCATGAACGAACTTAGGGACCTTGCCCTGATGCTTACAACCTTCTACAGCAATCAACTTGTTGCTAGCAGTGGCTAGAATGTAAGGCCAGGACTAATCCACTCAGAACTTTTCAGTTCTAACTCTCTAACTTTGTCTCTCAACTGTTTTCACTGTTACGTTAATTTTTTTAAAATTGTACTTTCGATGAAGGTTTTACAGAGCAAACCAGCTTCTCATTAAACAATTAATACACTGTTTTGTGACACTGGTTGGTTGCCAACCCCACAACATGTCAACATTCTCCCCTTCTAGACCTTGGGTTCCCCATTATCAGCTTTCCTGTCCCCTCCTGCCTTTCTCGTCCTTGCCCCTGGGCTGGCATGCCCATTTAGTCTCATTTTCTTTCATGGGTCTGTCTAATTGTTATGATAAATTTTACCTGTTCAAAAGGAAGATAATCTATTGCCAAACTGATAAAGCCTATATTGAAGCGACCAAGGAAAATGAAATTGCTTCTTGACATCCTTTCTTAAATAGATGTAAAAGTGTTACTTTTCTTTTCTGCAGTCCACACACTAATCAAAATTGTTACTTTTATTTTTAAAAATCCATTGTTTAAGGGCAAAAACTATCAATAATCTTTTAAATGCAAAAAAAGTCCGTTACTCTGCTCACCCTCATAAAATTTTGATTCAATTGTTTTAACCAAATTAAAAAACATAATAAAGAATATTCCCAGGGTCTACATTTTAAAAAATACATATGCAAATATGCAGGAGTGAAATAACCTTTCTGGAATTTGCTTTAAAATACTTCAGCAAAGAAGAAAAAAAGAAGATAGTATAGATGAGACATTTGTGATAAATACTGTCAACTGCAGGATCTAGATGCTGAGTATATTGAGGTTTATTTTACCTTTTTTTATTTTTATTTTACCTTTTCTCTCTACTTTTGTCTACGCTTCAAATTTATCATAGTAACTTTTCAAAATATTATTATAACCAAACAAGGTTACCGTCCAGAAAATTAAATACGGATCACTAATGTCAGTGCTCTTGTCTTCACAACAAAACGAGAAGGGCCTCAAGAAGAGGCGAAGGATCCTTCGACGAGGCCGGCATGGGCTCCGCACCTCTCCCGCCCCGCGCCACCACCCGGCTGAAAGCGCGCACGTTTCCTTCACGGCTGAATGTGACAAATCACTCGGAGCCCTCTACGGTTCTGAGGACCGCGGAGCTCGATTTGGAAGTGGCACACGCGGGGTTCACCCTGGCGGCTCCAGGAAACCCGAGAAACTCCGCTCCAGACCCCTAGATCACTGCCCACGCGGTCGGCCCGGCCCCGGGCGGGACGCCCGGTGCCCCGCGGTCCTCCGCCCTCTAGCGACCCCCGGCACGGCCCTTCGCCCCCTCTTCACCGCAAACCGCGGCCACCAGTGAACCTCGGCCCCGCCCGCCGCCTACCTTCCAAGTCCTCTTCGTCCTCTGATTCGTCTTCCTCGTCGGCGACGGGTTCGGGGCTGGGTTCTGGCCCATAGGAAACGCGAGTAGGGGCGGTGGCGGGTGGGGTTGGAGCCAGACGGCGGGCCTCACGCAGGCGAGTGAAGTAGTCTACCGCGAAGTCAACAAGGTCGGGCGGCTGCTGCCGCAGCACCTCCACCGTATAGCCCTGCAGCAGCTCCGTGAGCCCTGGCGGGATCTGAATGTGGCTCATGCCGGCGGTTGCCGCGGGGACGGGCGGGTCTGGGCCGCCGGCGGCCACTGCCTCCCGCGCTCCCTGACGCCGGCCTCTCACCCGGCGGCCGCACGGTCGCCTCACGCGCGGCCCAGGTCCGGCCTTCCTCGCACTGCGCTACGCTTCGGCCGGATCTGCGTTTCCCGGCCGCACGACCTGCGTTATCTCTGCCGGCCTCGAGCCGCCGCGGCAACCGCGGAGACCGACGCGCGGGCGGGCGGGCGGGGCAGGCTCCCGGGTTGTGACGCACGCGGCCGCGGGCGTGCGCGCCCCCGCCGAGCGCCGGCCCGCAGTGCGCGTGCGTCGCTGGGCCACCATCCTCCCCGGGCAGCCGACGGTCGCAGCGGTGTAGGTCTCTGGCAGCTGCCTCTAGGTTGGGGACCCGCGAATAAAGGAATGAATGGTCTACATGTGAGGCTGGGTGCTGGTTAATGCCTCTCACCCGGTCGTGAAGACCTTTCATTTATTCTTTCAACACACGCTAAGTGACTCCTGTTTGCTTACTGGGCAGGCAGCAGGGCCCACACGACCGTCGCAGTGTGTGGTTCCCACTATGATGGAGAATAAGAGAGCCCACTTTAGGAGATGACATTCAAGTTGACCTCGAGGCCTGAGCAGGATCTAGCCACAGGAAGATCTGGAGGAAAGCCATCTGAGCACAGAGAACAGCATGAGCAAAGGCCGGGCTGAGTCAGGACCACCCTGGCAGCAGGGTGAAATCATGGAGTGATCATAGGACCCTCGGGAGGCTGGCAGGTCTGTGAAATGTCAGACGGGGAAGACTTTGTAGGTAGTAGGAGTTTCAGTGAGAGAGTAATTTGGGACCTACAGGCAGAGAAATAAGCCTGTAAGAGTTTACCCACCCAAACATAAAGAAAAATGAATAAGGCCCAAAGCAAGAACGACGTCTGTGCCAGTTCCTTCTCCTGATTACTCCCACCAGGGTCCCCGGGTCTAGGTCTGCACATCTCTACCCTCTCTGCACCCTATCCCAGGCCTTTTGCCATCACTGCTTGATGGAGTTGAGAAGGCCACAAGGCACTGCTATCCTTTGCTCTTGGGGACAGGAAAAAGGTAAACTGGAGAGGCCAAGCTATTTCCTAACTTGCCTCTACCCCCACCAGATTGGAAGGCAATAGAAAAAGGTGGAGACCTTCCTAGGATATCCATGCCATGGCCTAGGACAGAGTCCTCCCTCTCTTGCGGGACTCAGCCAGGAACTAACTGGACAGAGTCCTCCCTCTCTTGAAGGACTCAGCCAGCAACTGACTAACTGTAGGCTTGGGAACATTAAGGGCATTGGGGATGGTTAAGCTCCACCTGGTAATTATCTGGTATTAATTAAATTCTCACTAGCACCTCCCATACTGGCTTGGCACACACCCAAGAGATGGGTGCTGCTGGGAACTGAGCTCCTGGCAGCAGGAGCACAAGATCCCTGCTGGTGCAGCAGTCAGCCCAGGCTCTAGACCAGGCAGCCCTGTGATTCCAAACAGCAGTTTATCCCTGGACAAGTTCCTTGACCCCTGGGAGGAGTCTTGGGTCATTAACTTTGTGAGGGAAGGGCAGTGTCTGATTTGTTCTCTGTTGGGTTCTTATTGCACACTCTTGGAGAAGGTTTACTGAATGAATGTATGATACATTTCCACACAGCAAGCAAAGCCAGTGAAACTGCTTTCCTAACATTGCAGTCTTAGAACTGGAATCTTTTCCTTCAAAGCTGTGCTTCTGCACTCCGAATGTGAAGACCTCATTAAGGGTGGGCAGTGAGGAACTGGAGGAGCAGGGCCCCTCAACACTTCCTGCTCTTGGGGAGACTGACCCTCCCGAGTTTTACAGGAAGACATGTTCCCTTTGAGGGTCAGCCCTTGACTTATACCTGGAAACCTGGGTGTGACTCCCACTGCACCACCACACCTAGGGATCTGCCCCTTGTCAAGCAATCCTATGGCCAACCTTTTGGAAAGGCAAATCCACAATTCTCCCTGGTTTGCCTGTACTATCAGTTTTTATATGTTTTAAAAGTGGGTGGGCATCTGTACAGTTAGGACTCTGACCTCAATTACAAAACGGGAGAGGGAGGCTGTGAATGAAAGCAGGAGAAAGGCTACTTCAGGGCTGACAGCAGAGCTGGGTTCCAGCAGATCTCCCAGTCACTCCAAACCACCCCCACTGGCCTCTGCCAGAAGCAGGCTCATCATCTATCTGGCTTATTCTCAGATGCCCCACAGCTTGGCCATCCATCCTCCAACCGTGGAGGGCGTGAGGACCACCACATAAAACGGGGAACCCCGTGTGCTCCTCACCTATCTCCATAGACCAGCCTTGGATTCAGAGGAAGGATGGACAGCCAGCCTCCAGGCCTAACCTGGCTTCCCTCCCCCAGCACCTGGTCTCCAGAGCAGGGGTTCATCTCTGCCCCTTCTAGGCATTGCTTCAGTAGCAAGTAAACCCCCAAGGGCCGTCATGCATGCCCAGTTGAGCTGGCCAGGGCAGTGAGCCCTGAAGCAAGAGAAAATACCAGGCACCTGAGCCCTGGGATTCTCCACTCTTAGCCTCATAGAACTGCCTACATTCAAGCCTGTCCAGCTGCACCACTGGGGGTTACCATGGCAACCAAACCCACAGGCAGCCAGTAGCTGGGAAACAGATGCCAACAGCAAGTGACAGTGAGTGGAAAAGGCAAGGAGCTGAAACCCTCAAGAGCAAGAGAAATACAGAGGTCATGGTGGAGAAGAGGCAGCCCCAGAGCCCTGAGGGTGCTCCACCCCAACCCAGTTCTACTCACTACCCAGCAGGCACCAACATTTGCACAAACTGCCAGAACACCAGCCACAGGCACAGATGTGGACACATGGGGCCAATTCTGAGAAATTTTACAACCACGGATGCAGAATAACCCAGGTAGGATCATGTTTAACCCTGTATCAGTGGGACTCAGTGAAAATGAACACGGGTAGGGTACCAACTGTTGTTTCCAATGAAACAGGATTTCATATACTCGTTATGGGTTTATTATTTTTTTTTCGAATTTCAAATTTTTGTTCCTTGTAGTTTAAGTGAAAGTTTACATTTCAAGTTAGTTTCTCATACAAAAATTTATACATACATTGTTATATGACCCTAGTTGCTCTCCCTGTACTGTGACAGCACACTCCTCCTTTCCACCCAGTTTCCCACGTCCATTCAACCAGCTCCTAACCCTCTCTGCCTTCTCATCTCATCTCCAGACAGAAGCTGCCCATTTAATCTCACGTGTACTTGAGCTAAGAAGCACATTCTTCATGAGTATCATTTTATGTCCCACAGTCCAGCCCAGTCTTTGTCTGAAGAGCTGGCCTCGGGAATTGTTTTAGTTCTGGGTTAACAGAGAGTCCAGGGGCCATGCTTTCCAGGGTTCCTCCAGTCTCAAGTTAGGTCATTAAGTCTGGTCTTTTTACTAGAATTTGATTTCTGCACCCCACCTTTCTCCTGCTCCATCAGGGATATGGGTTTATTATTTAAAAGTCCCCCCAACCCCAGGAAGTATGCTAAAACTCTTCTCTTCTGGAGGCCCACTCTGTGCCCATAAGCCCCAGCTTATACACACCCTGTATCCTCTCTGATGTGCCTTCCCTGCTGAGGGGACTCAACCCCAGCATGAACACCTCCCTCTTCCCTGCCCAAAGGAGCCCTTCCTCTTAGCCACCCCAGCTCCCTACATGTCTCCCGGGACCTGCTGGTCACCTGGCCCCTTCTACATGCCAGCCTTTCCCTGGTCCAGTTCTCTCAGCTTACTTAGTACCTAACACCACCAGTTTCTATTTCATCTAGAAGTGTTTCCGAGCTTCCAGTGGGCAGGAGGGATTGGGAAAGGGAATTATGTTCCTCTGCCCTCACCCAAGTTGTCCTTCAGCCCCTGTGGGGCCTCCCCCATGAGGCTACTGCCTTTGATCCAGGAGGTCTGGTCTATTTTAACAAGTATCCATGCTCCAGGGAGCAGTTAATTCCCAAAGCACCTGTTTCTGCACCTGCAAGCCACAACCCCCTTCCTAGGATACTGTGTCCTAAGATACTGTCAAAGTCTGCAGTGGACCCAGGATCTGCCTCTGGGACATCTCAGGGCAAGGATAGAACCTCGGAATCATGGGGGAGCTCGGCTGGGGAGCCACAAGCCTACATACTGACCACACAGAGAAAGCATCAAAGGGAGTCCTAGGGGCCTTCCCAGTGCCTTCTGGGACTCGTGTGCCACCCCAGCTGACTGGGTTTTGACAATGCAGTATATACTCGCCTCCTGGAGCTTAGGTCAGGCGGCCCCTAACAACACCTGATAGCACCACAGGCCTTCTTCAGGCCTATGGATGCCCAGACACTAATACCCACTCTATTACCAATCTGCCAATGACCTTGGCAGATCAGTTTACCTGTCTGAGCCTTGGCTTCCACATCTGTAAAATAAAGCTAAAAATCCCCACCCATTAAATGTTATATGGGGATAATCAGATAAGGAAGCCATGAGGAGGTTAGAAAAGGTTATCTGTACAGGGTTCCAGCCTCAAAAGGCTGTAGGGAAGAAATTGTGGGGTGGAGATTGTATGACCTTACAGCAGAAATGGTGCTACTGTGTGTGCTTCAACAGGCTGTTGCTGCAACAACCTATTTGCTGTCCAGGGATGAATTAACCAGCAAATAAGGTATGCAGAGGCTTACTTGTGTTTACCTTATTTGTTACTTACTTGTGTTTACCTGTTTCTCCCAACATCAAAGATGTGGTGAAACCCATGTGAAACTGTGCATTACAGATTAGTAAGCAAACACAAGTAAGCCTCTGTGTATACTGCTTATTAGGTAATCTGTCCCAGCCTCTGTCCCTCACCTTTGCCCTAGTTTTACCCTTCTGTACCCAGGTGAGGCTGTTATCACTGGTTGGTTGTTTTAACAATCACCATCTGGATTCGACTTAAGGCTGTTTGTGACAGAGAAATTGCTGGGGAGGGCCCTGATCTCTCCCCTCCCCCTCACACACACAGCCCCCATCAAAGGGAGAAGAGCTACATCAGGAACAGGTGGCATTTCAAAGCTCATCATAAAAGGAAGCGCCAGCCAGACGGAGTTACTCACCATCTGCTCTGCTCCCTTCACAAATATGCCTCCAGGGGCTTCCCTATTTGACTTAACATCTATTAAACACTTGAAGGAGTAAAAGAAGCTACCACCACTAACATCAATGAACCAAAACACTCCATTTTAAAATGGAAGATGTTTCAAAGAGCAAATTATCCAGACACACAGACTGTAAAAGCGATCCTGAGCCATGAGAAGAGGCTGGCATTTGGCTGGAATGCAAATGTGCTCACAAGGGATTCTGGGCAAAGGCCAAGGTTTCACCATAGTCTAAGGACTGCATGGTTCCAAGAGCTTCAGGAGACACATGTGTGGCCATCTCAAAATCAGTGAGAGATGAAACAAAGACATCCCCCCAGCATTAGAGGGAGGAGGCTTAGCACTGGATGAACTTTCCCAGGCAGAGGGCACACAAATTTTCATCTTTAACAAATGTTATTTGCTACTTGGTCATGGTTCCTATCGTGTCTTCTAGAAATATCTTCTCAGGAATAAAGCCTCCTTTCTTAAACCCCCATTCTTCAGCTTCCCACCAGGCTGGCCACACCCCCAATTCCCTTTGCTTATAAACACACAGTGACGGTTCTAAAGCCAAAGTCCAAGGGTCTCTATGTAGCTACAGAGAGGTAGGAAGTACCCACAGAATTGTAACGGACAGCCAGACAGGGACAATGACAGAGAAGCCCAGCTGTAGCAGCCTCAGCATGCCCTGCGCTCCACCAGACAAGGACTTAGGACTCTCCACTCTGACCATAGCTGGACATCATCACTGGCCTATTTAGGAAAGCCAAGGTGACAAGGTCAGATCACATGGTGACCCCAAGGCCCACATTAATAACCTGGGATTGCTTTTGCCCTTTTAGGACAACAGACTCTCCATCTGTTAGCTCAGACATCCATGTGGCTGAGGGCAGAGAGGGAAATGAATGAAGGTACGGGTGGCAGGCTGGGCCTCATGGCGGCCTGCATGCCAAGCCTGTACTGTGGGCTGTTATAGATAAAGTCACCTTGCCCCACCCAGCCTCCCTCCTGCAGCAGGGACTGGGGCAGTCAGGGAAGGCTAGGACGCCTAGTACTTCCTCCTCTTTCTCCTGTTGGAACCCCTGCCTGAGGCTCCCAGGGAAGGACAATGGATCCCACACAGCTTCCACCAAAGTCACAGGCTGCCTCCTGAAATGGCCCAGAATCAGAAAAAAAAAAATCACACACTGCAAAAATTAGAAACAATATTTATTGCTTCTTGTTAAAGTAGGGTGCTCTCATGAGAGGAGAGTATGCAAAAAGAGCCTTCCTACACCCTGGGCTTTCTTACTTAATCCCAGCAAGCGGGGACTGTCGATTCAAAACTGTTCCCACTATGCAGTAGGGGAAGCTCTCCACCTATTCCTGGGAAATTGGGATACTCTAGTTTTACTTCTTGATTACTTGCATCCATAAAGAAACCAAAACCCAGCTGTTAACAGGCTATCTGCCCACAGGCATACATGCCCAGTCCACATGGAAAGAGAGATGTGGACCTCAAGTTCACATTTCTATGTGCAGCCCAGGATTAGATGGTACCCTGGAAATCAAAGAGGTAAGCTAGTCAAAAACATGCATAGTGCCTCCAGTGAGAGGCAAAGTTTTGGTAAGGAGCATTTTGGATATAGTATGGTCATCAGTCAAGAGGTGGGTAGCACTCTGACCACAGGCGGTAGCTGGTCTGGAAGCTACTTACTTCCATCTCCAAATCCTCTTGAAATCCCTTAAATCGACAAGAGTGAGTTCAAGTTTCAAAATGGTACACCAAGTAACACAAGGCAGCCAATGTCATTAAGGCAACAGTCTCACCAAGTCCACACACACAGCTCTGATCCCATCATTCCCCTCCCCTCCTTGGCAATAGCTTCCAGCATCCAGAGCCTTGAGAAGCCTTTAGCCTCACAAGTTGGGTGTGATCCAATTAAGGAACTTCATGGCAACTTCAAAGCCAAGGAAACAGGCCTGAGAAGGAATTGGAAGAAAGACAAAAGCCATGTCAGGTTGGAACCCCTCCCTAACCCCACTCCCCACTCTCTCATTCTTAGAGGGGAGGAAAATTCTTGTTCCACAACTGTCCACTCCTGGTGACAAAGTCAGGAAATGGACGCCCCTCACCTCACAGAACTCCAAAGGCAAATCCCCCTGACAAGTTCAAAAAAAAGAAGCAAGTAAGGAGGCTCTGGCTCAGTGCAGGGTTTTGGGAAGACTGAGTCCCTAGTCCAATCCCTGGAGTAAGTAAAAGCACCCACCTGCTCCCTGCTCTGAGCCCTGAAGGGAAAGCACAGCCCCTGCCAATCACTTACCGCATTGGCTGGGAAGGCTCGGATCATCACTGCAGTGAAGCCTGTGTATAAGGATGCGACTCCTTCATTACGGATCAGCTCCCTCAGCACATCTTTGAAACCATTAGGGTACTTCCCAGGAGGGGCTGTGGGGCAGAACCCAACTGTTAAGACTTCAGGAAGTCTCCTGAACTGATTGTGGCAGCCCACATGGGGACAAGCTTGTAGTCAAGTCTTCCTGTAGGGCCATAGCATTGGAGAGGGCACCTTGTGCATCATCTCGGGACCAGGCCATAGACAACACAGTACACCTTGGGTCAAGCAGGCACAAATGCCTGGATTACTGGTGCTGAGGGTGCAGAGAAGAGAGACAAAGAATGAAACAATCCTTCCACTCATGTGGAAGAGGAAGAGCAGATCTGACTTCTTATATCAATTATTTTGTGTTTAGGCTGACATGAAAATGGGTCTAGGGTTCCTAGAACAAAATGTGGGCCAGACAGATGACAGTAATTATCCCCCAGGGCCTTCGGAGCTCTGCTCCCCAGGGGCAGCCAGTCCTGGGACCCACTCCAACTCCCCGCCACCCCACTGCTCGTCACTCACCAGTCTGGAAGCGGGACTTGAGCACGTCTGGGGGAATGGCCACAGCCCAATTGAAGATCCCTGCAAAGCCCCCCGCCACCAGGATCCGTGGTACACTGAGCTCATTGACACTGCAGAACACCAATCAAAGCCTAAGTCAGATGAAGGCTGTGGGACTATTCAGACCATCCCTCCTATGGCAGACAGGGCAGTTACAGAGAGGGAAAATCTGGCTGCAGGAAGGAGATCCAAGGTCAGGGTTCCCATGACAGAGCACCTGCCACTCTTAGAGGAGGTTTCATGTGCCTATTTCACATACTTGCTCCATTGGGTGATGCACAAACTGGGAGGTGTTAGCAGGACCTCAACACCCACGAGAGGAAAGTGGACCTGGCACCAGGAGCACATCCTACTTCTGCCTTCAGACCCACCCACAGGAGAGAACATTCCACCCATGACTGGGGAAGGTAGCTTCTAAGTTCTTCTGTTCTAGTCACCTCTTTTCCTCTGGAGTGAAGATATTTTTCAGCCACTCATATGTCATGAAATACATCCCACTTGCTGGAACATCTGTTAGTAATAAGAAAGAAGTGAATTAAAAGGTATAAAATCCCCACATATTTCCTAAACTTAGAAAAGAAAAACCAAGGTTGACACTGGACCCTTCAAGGTTTCCTGAGAAGTTCCTCAGCAGCCACTTCCTATTTGCAATATCACTTTGCAGTTATCAGATGCTGCTCTGGGGTTAGCACTAGTGTGAGAGCACAAACACATATGACATAATTTCATCTTCAGTGTCCCCTCTGAGTGGGCCCAGCTGCCATGCTCAGAGGATTGTGTAAGCACAATATGCATGGCATCATTTCATCTAAAAAGTCCCCTGTGAGTGGGCCCCATGTCATGCCCACTCCAAGTGGTTATAGCCATAGCTAGTGCATGTGGTGGGCCTCTAAGCTGCCATCTCAGGACAAACGTAGGGCAGTCTCTGCCTCTCCCACTCCTACCCCAGCAGGTCATGTCTCTCAGAACCAGGAAGAGCCCCACTGTTCCTACGTCATTCTTCTACTCACTTCTCCAGCCTTGATTTCTATCTGCTTGCCACTCTCCCACTGGTGCTGTCATGGCTTCTACCGTTGAGGGACTGTAGCCCAGCCCCCACAAAGGATGAATGGCTCACCTTGCCCATGCTTATCTGTGTCCATGCTGGCAAGGGGCAAGGCTGCCTAAAACTATGACACACACTGCCGGCCTTGCCAGAGCTGTGGCATGTATGGTGACGAGGCCAACATGGCAATCCAGGCAAGAGCCCCTGTGGCAGACCCATCTCAGGTAACCTCTCAGGATGAGGACCTCAAAGGTTACCTCGCATGAGGGTGAGCACAGTCCCCTTGTAGATGCCTCGAATCCCAGATTCTTTGTACAGCTTCTTTGCACAGTCAAAGGTACCAGTGTACTTGGTTTCTCCTGAAGAAGCCTGAATCTGGGAGGGAGGAGAGAGGCATCAAGTCAGAAATAGCTACGTCAAAGTCAACAGACCCAACAAGTTACAAATGGTCATTATATATCAGACCAATGAAAAATTTCACTGTCAAATCGATAAACGTTTGGAACATGAGATATTGGAGAAGTCGTTATGAAGTAAAGCTGGATGAAGATATCACAAAACACAGACACACTGACTAGAAGTGTTGGAAAATAAGATGAGAAAATCTCTCAAATACAAGAGCATTCTCAATAAAACTATTTGGAGGGTCTAGAAACAAAGAGGCAAATATTTTGGTCATTCACTAATTCTTTTAACAAATATCCACTGAGAGCCAACTCTGTTCCAAGCCTTAGCTGATTATGAAGCTTGGTTAAGGAAAGGTAAATAGGAAATTACATTCATATCGCTGAGTGCCTGGACAGGGTCCTGCGCAGAGCCAGGGGAGGGCAAGGAGAGCTCCCTATCCCAGCCCCAGAGCTCTAGGGCTGATTACAGGCAGGGGTAATCTCTGAAAAGATATGAAAAGCATCTGCAGCAAGTGCAGAGCCAAGAGGTAGCAGAACGTACAGCATATCAGCCAAAGAGTAATTAAAGCCAAAGAGAGTACAGCTTTAACAGTTCCAAGGAGAAATATTTACAAAATAAATATACAAGTCCAATAGCTTTCTTACATACTAAGAATAACCAGCTGTGGGGAAAAAAAGGAAAAAAGATCCCATTCAAAATAGCAATAGAGAGTGAAAACAGTGAAGCAGGCAGCTACAAATACCCATCCCACCACAGAAACATCAAAACAAACAAAGTGTCAGAACTAACTTTGTCAGAACTTTGGAAAATAACTAAAAGCTTACAGCAACTGAGCAAATGCTCAATCAAGAAACTGGCAACTTCAAAATAGTAAGAAAGCTTTGTGGCACTTTTACTTGCCCTTGTCCCACCCACTCCCTGGCTTCGTGGCAATACCAAATAAAGAAGCCTGTGTTCCAGTGTGGGACCCTTGTCCCTGGTTCTGGAGGGAGTAGAGCAGACCTTATTCACAAATTACTGTGCTTCTCTGTTCTAACCTGTCTGGAGGCTACCCAAAGGACTGATGCAAGGCACTCATTTCTGTTTCACTTAACTTGGAACCCACTCAGGGAGGAAAAGGGACAAACATTGCTCAAAACCAGTTAGGCAAATAATAAACCCACAGCATGGAGCAAAAGATCACAACTGAGACATACAGAATAGACCACCTAAAGCCTGGGAGGAAAAGTAGGGGAGAGAGTTTCTTTGAAAAGTTAGGGAATTCAACAGCACCTAGGGAATTTAGAAAGCCCAGGACAAGGTACATGCTCAGAAAAGCCTCCAAAAGACACTAAACTTTCACCACTGGCTGATCTCTAGGCTCAGTGCAGGTAGGAAGTGAAGGCTGAGGCAAAGTTGTAAATGACCTAGCTAACTGTTAAAGGAGTTCCTCAGCATTGACTTATCTGCAAAGACTGGGAGAGGTTTTTTGTTTTTGTTTTTAGTTGGTTTGGTTTGGTTTTGAGCTCCTGACATTCAAGAAATACCTGTCAAAACACTGGCTGATATAAGTTAAAAGAAAAGAGACTTCAGTGATTAGTCACTAAGCAAACGGACAAAAGCAGCCTTCAATAGTCAAGAACAGCAAACTCTGGGCAGGGGGGCATATTTGATTTTGAGAATTACCACATGATAACATTTGAATGGCCAGTTTTCAACAAAAAATCACAAAACATACAAACAGAAAAGTATGGAATGGAAAGTCTAGACTTTCACTCTCTCAAGACTATTAAAAGCTACCTCAGCATTCCACTTGGGTGGTGTCAGAGAAAGTCAAGTAGAGAGCTGGCACTTTCATCCCCACTAGCCAATAATCAGCCTGCTTGCTGCTGTGTCAGTGAAGACCTTGTGAGGAGCCAGAACACCTACACCACCCAGCAATAACAAGAAGCCCCCATTTTTGGGTGTCAGTGGAGGCCAAGTAGGGGACATAGTAATGAGGTGGCATTCTACCCTTCCCCAGTCAGAGAAGTGTCAGAGAAAGCCAGCTAAATAACACAAAATGTCTTTAGTTTTAACAAAAAATTACTTTGTCATACCAAGAACCAGGAAGATCTCCAACTGAAAGAGAAAAAACAACCAACAGATGCTGTCTTAGGCTGGGTTCTCTACAGAAGCAAAACCAGTAAAGCATATAAATATATATAGAGATTTATATCAAAGAAACAGCTCATGCAATTGTAGAGGCTAGAACGTCCCAAGTCCATGGATCAGGATAGAGGTCTCCCCCAATTTATGCAGCCGCAGAAGCTGGTAACCCTAAGATTGGCAGGTCGGAAAGCAGGTCTCCCGTTCACAGACTGTGAAGGTCGACAAATTCCAAGATAGGCAGGCAAGACCGCAAGGTTTCTCCTAATACATGCAGCTGCAGGGACTAGCAAACCCAAGATCAGCAGGTTGGGGAGCAGGACTCTTGCTCACAGGCTGTAAAGATCGACGAATCCCAAGATCGACAAGTAAGCTGCTAGCTCAAGTCCCAAGAACCAGAGGTGAGACAACAGGAGGCAGCTACAGGATCCAGAGCAGCAAAAAGCTAGAACATCTGCTTATATTTGGATGCAGACCATACCCCCAAGGAAAATCCCTTTCAACTGACTGGCTACTCACAGCAGATTCAATCACAGGAGTGATCACATAGAAACACTGAGAATCATGGTCCAGCCAAGTTGACACACAATCTTAACCATCACAGATGCCAACACTGAGATGACAGAAATGTTAGAATTGTCTGAAAAACATTTTAAAGCAACTGTAATAAAAATTCTTCAAGAAAAAATTATAAACATGCTTAAAACAAACTAAAAAATAAAAATGATAGCAAAGAAACAAAGTCTCAGCAAAGGCACAGAAGATATAAAGAATAAAATGGAACTTTAGAACTAAAATAAAAAGCTCAGTGGATGGTCTCAACAAGAGAATAGAGGGGAGAGAGGAAAATATCAATGAACTAGAAGACAGAACAATGGAAATTACCCAATATGAACGGCAGAGGGTATATAGATTGAGATGAAATGAACAGAACCTCCAAGGTCTCTGGGACTATAACAAAAAAAAATCTAACATTCAAGTCACTGGTGTTCCAGAAGCAGAGAAGAAAAGAGGGTGGGAATGAAAAGTACTCAAAGAAATAATGGCTGAAAGCTTCCAAAATTTGGTGACAGTCATAAACTTACAGATTCAAGAAACTGAGAAAACATCAAATAGGATAAATCCAAATAAATCCAAGCCAAGACACACCATAATTGAACTTCTGAAAATTAAAGACAAAGAAAAAAACCTTAAAAGCAGTCAGAGAAAAATGATGCCTTACCTATAGAAGAAAAACAATTACAATGACAGCAGAAATCAGAGAGAGCAGAAGGAGGTGGCATAGTATTTTTCAAGTGCTGAGAGAAAATAATCATCAACCTAGAATTCTATACCCAGAGAAAATAGCCTTTAGGAGTAAAGGGGAAATCAGGCATTCTCAGATGTAGGAAAATGAAAAGAATTTGACACCAGCAGACCCAGCTCAAAAGAATGACTAAAGGAAGTTCTCCAACAGAAAGGAAATGATGAAAGAAGAAACCTTAGAACACAATGAATAAAGAAAGAACACTGTAAGGAAAAATACAAATAAATACAATAGTCTTTCCTCATTCCTCATCCTCTTGAGTTTTCTAAATTATGTGTGATAGTTGAAGCAAAAATTACAACACTGTCTGATGTGGTTCTAAATGTATTTAGAGAAAATATTTAAGAAAACTGTACTATAAATAGGGGAGGGAATAGTGACATAAAGGAAGGTAGGGTTTCTACACTTCACTCGAACTGGTAAAATAATGACACCAGCAAACTATGATAAGTTATGTATATATGATGTAATACCTAGAGTAATCATTAACAAGTTTTATAAACTAAAAAACACTATAGAGATATAGCCCAGCAATTCTACTCCTAGGTATATATCCAGAAGAACTGAAAGCAGGAATGCAAACAGATACTTGTACACCAGCGTTCACTGCAGCAATAGCCAAAAGGTGGAAACAGCCTAAAAGTTCATCAGCAGATGAATGGATAAATAAAATGTGGTATATACAGACAATGGACTCAGTAAAAAAGAGAAATGAAGTCATCATACATGCTACAACATGCATGAACCTTGAAAACATTATGCTGAGTTAAATAAGTCACTAAAGGACAAATATATGTTGTATGATCCCACTTACAGGAAACATTTAAATCAGAAAAATGTACAGAAATGAAAATTTATTAGTGGTTACCAGGAATGCGAGAGAGGGGAAAAGAGGAGGTCACTGCTTAGAGGACATTCAGCTCCTGTTAAGGGTGATGGAAGAAGATCTGCCATCATGGACACCTATTGGAGATCAGCAAACATGAAGCATGAGAAAGCAGCTTCACGGAGCTTCCAGCAGGAGACAGAACAACCAGTAACCAGCGATATACGCTTTCCCAACCCCCACCCTTCTTCACCCCACTTAGCCTCCTCTGCTTCCTGCAGCCACAGTCTCTTGGGCAGGAAGCAACAGCTTCACCCCAGTGTCGCTTGGATTCCACCCACCCACACTGGCCAGCTCCCTGAGTGCCTTTTGTTGGCTGCTGGTGTTGCTTTTTTCCGCTTCTTTAGATTTCTTCCTTACCTCTCACCACCTCCCCCTCCTTTCTCTCAAATACCTGGCTCCATGTGCCATCTTTGCGCTTCTTCCTGAAAGGCCACAAAACACCACTTGACTGTGAAACTGCTTCCCTGCCCATGCCACCACGCTGGTGGGACCCCTGGGGCTTTTCTGTTTGTTTGTTGGCTCTGATTTGTTCTGTTTTGATTTGTTTGTTTGTTTTCTTTTTCTTTTCTCGACTTGGGAGCCCATTCTAGCCAGGCACTACTGCGTGGCTTGGAAGCTACTCCCTTACTCTGTGCAGATGCACAGGGACATCCCTGAGGGCATTTCTTTTTTCTTGTCTTTTTGGTTTTTGTTTCTTTGTTTTGTTTTCTTCTCTTTCTTATTCCCTTTTTCTTCACTTCCAGTTTCTCGATTTATTCATTTTTTTCTCTTACCCTTTTTCTTCCCCATTTTTGTTTTTCCCCATTTCTCAGTCTCTCATCTCTCCACTCTAATAGCAAGCTCCCTTAACACTCTTTTTTGTTTGTGTGTATGTTTTTGGCTCCTGTTCCTCTCTCCTCTGTCTCATCTTTCCCATACCCATCTTAGCTCCACACATCACAATCTACCCCCTCCTTCCTGCCTACCTGCACCGTGTGCTGAACATCACACTCCCAAGCAGCACAGGCATGGCGTACTGGAACCTGCCCTGCACTGATTCCCGGTCCACACTGTCAGCCCTGGTATGTGCCACAAACAACCCATCCCAGCAACTCCCCTTCAGCTGGACCTGCCCTGCTGTACCATATCTGAGTGACTGACCCTGCCCATTGAAGAAAGAGGTGAAAAGTATCGTGCCCACAGATGAGCAAAGAACGCACAGCCCACCTGCTCAGACATAACCAAATAAAACAAAAAAGCAGGATGAAACAAACAAATCTACAATCAATAAATGAGGAATATAAACATGGAATGTCACGAAGACAGCAGACAATATCAAAACATTTACAAAAACAGGACAGGATGGTTCCAGTAGGCCGTCCCAAATAAAACACCAGATGACTTCCAGTAGAAGAAAAGGCACTAGACCTAACTGACAGGGGATTCAAATCTCTAATATTCAGAATTATCCAAGAGTTGAAGTAAAAAGCAGACAAAACTGAGGAAAAAATAGACAAATTCATGGAAAATACGGGCAAAAAAATGGAAGAATTCAAGAAAATAATACAGGAACAAAGTGCCAAAATAAATTCACAACTAGACATCATACAAAAACAACATTAGAAATCCAAAAGATAAACAACAAGATTTCAGAAACGGACAGTAACATAGAAGGGCTGAGGAGCAGGTTTGAAACAATGGAAGACAAGATCAGCGAAATTGAAGACAAACACTTGGCTACAACTCTGTTTGAGAAAAAATCAGAAAAAAGAACAAAGAAAAACGAAGAATCACTGAGAATTATGTGGGATATAATCAAAAGCAAAACTCTGCAAGTGATCGGAGTTCCAGAACAGGAGAATAAAACAGAAAAACACAGACAGGATCATTGAAGAATTGCTGACAGAAAACTTCCCCAATATCATGCAAGATGAAAAGCTGACCATCCAAGAAGCTCAATGAACCTCATACAGGACAGACCCCAAAAGAAAATCACCAAGGCATATCATAATCACACTCACTAAAACCAAAGACAGACAAAGAATCCTGAGAGCAACTTGAGGAAAACAAAAAGTCATATACCGAGGAGAAACACTAAGACTAATCTCAGATTATTTGTCAGAAACCATGCAGGCAAGAAGGCAATGGGATGACACACATAAAACCTTGAAAGAAAAAAACTGCCAGCCAAGAATAATATATCCTGCAAAACTCTCATTCAAACAGGATGGTGAACTTAGGTCATTTCTGGATAAACAGAAATTAAAGGACTATGTAAAAACCAAACCAAACTTACAAGACTTATTAAAGGGAGTTCTTCGAACTGAGAACAAACAACATCAGACCACAGGCTGAATATAGGACACAGGATTGTACTAGTCAGATACAAACCTAGGAAATGAACTCTTAAGGACCATGCAAAACCGAAAGAATTACAAACGGAACCAGAGAGGTTAATCTGTAATTGACAACAGCATCAGAACAATAAAGGAGGGAATAAACGGTGTAGGGATAGAACCTTCTAATGGAGAGGAAGGCAAGGCGATACCAAGTAATAATAGACTGGTTCAAATCTAGGTAGGTAAGGGTAAATTTTAAGGTAACCACAAAAAAAGTTAACAAACCTATTCATCAAAATAAAGAAGACAAACACAAAATCTCAGTAAAAACAAAATCTAGAAAAACAAAAGAAATGGGAAAAAAAATCCACAAACAAAAGGAACTCAGCACAGGAGAGTAAAAGGAACAAAGAAAATGTCAGCACCACAAAAAAAGCACTGAAAAATGCAATCCCACTCCTAGGAATATATCCTAGAGAAATAAGAGCCATCACACGAATAGACATACGCACACCCATATTCACTGCAGCACTGTTCACAATAGCAAAAAGATGGAAACAACCTAGATGCCCATCAACAGAAGAATGAGTAAACAAACTATGGTACGTACACACAATGGAGTATTATGCAACAATAAAGAACAATGATGAATCTGTGAAGCATCTCATAATATGGATTAACTGGAGGACCTTATGCTTAGTGAAATAAGTCAATCACAAAAGGACATATATTCTATGAGACCTTTACTGTAGAAACTCATGTAAAAGTTTACACACAAAAACAATCTTTGTTGGTTACAAGGGATGGGTGGGGGGAGGTGGACTAAATAGACAATAGATAAGTGGTAACTTTGGTGAAGGGTAAGACAATACACAATACTGGGGAAGCCAGCACAACTTGTACAAGGAAAGGTCATGGAAGCTCCAGAGACACTTCCAAACTCCCTGAGGGACTGAATTTCTGGGCAGAGGGCTGTAGGAACCATGGTCTCGGGGAACATCTAGCTCAACTGGCATAAGAGTTTATAAAGGCAATGTTCTACATTCTACCTTGGTGAGTAGCGTCTGGGGTCTTAAAGCCTGTGAACAGCCATTTAAGATACTCTACTGGTCTCATCCCTTCAGGAGCAAGGGAGTGTGAAGAGAACAGGATACAAGGGAAAGATTAGTCCGAAGGACTAATGGACCACAGCTACCAAGGCCTCCACCAGACTGAGTCCAGTACAGCTAGATGGTGCCCGCCTATCACCACTGACTGCTCTGACCGGGATCACAACAGAGGGTCCTGGACAGAGCTGGAGAAGGATGTAGAACAAAATTCTAACTCACAAAAAAAAGACCAGATTTACTGGCCTAAAGGAGACTGGAGAAACCCCGAGAGTATGGCCCCCAGACACCCTTTTAGCTCAGTGGTAAAGTCACTTCCGAGGTTCACCGTTCAGCCGGGGAGTGGACAGCCCCATAAAACCAAATGGGACTAATGAGGCAGAGCAGTCCAGGGACAAGGACTAGAAGGCAGAAGGGGACAGGAAAGCTGGTGATAGGGAACCCAAGGTTGAGTAAGGATAGTGTTGATGTGTTGTGAAGTTGTTAACCATTGTCATAGGGCAACATGCATACTGTTTAATGAGAAACTATTTTGTTCTGTAAACCTTCATCTAAAGTGAGAACAGCAGCAAAATTGAAAGAGCATAGTCGATGTCATTGAACTGTGCATGTAGAAATTTTTGAAATGGTGTATTTTTGGCTATGTAGATTTTCACCAAAAAAAAAAAAAAGGTCGAGAAGGGAGAGGGTTGACATGTCGTGGGGTTGTTAACCATTGTCACAGGGCAGTATGTGTACTAACTGTTTAATGAGAAACTATTGGTTCTGCAAACCTTCATCTAAGGTACCAAAAAAATAAAAAAACGAATTATCGATGTGAGATCAAACTGACAACAGCAACTCAAAAGGTTTGACGGGAGGCCTAGGGGGCAGTGAGTTGAAGATAATGGTGATGGAATAATTTGGAAAAGGATAGTGAGAACAGCAGCACAACTGTAAGAATGTAATCAATGTCACTGAATTGTACACGTAGAAACTTTCGAAATGGTGTAACTTTGGCTATGTATATTTTCACCAAAAAAAAAAAAAAAGGGTCCTCCAAGGTCGAGAAGGGAGAGTGTTGGCATGTCATCGGGTTGTTAACCAATCACAGGGTTGTTAACCAATGTCATTAAACAATATATGTACTGACTGTTTAATGAGAAACTATTTGTTCTATAAACCTTTATCTAAAGTACAATAAAAGAAATTTAAAAAAAAATTAAGTATAATAAAAAAATTAAAAAACAAATATACCAGACCAAATGGGCAACTCCTGCCCAAAAGCAAGATGAGAAGGCAGGAAGGGACAGGAACTGGAGACATGCTGTCACATTGTGGGAATTGCAATGCATGTCACAAAATAATACGTGTATTGTTTATTGAGAAACAAATTTGCTCTGTAAACCCTTATCTAAAGTACGATAGAACAACTTTTCTAGCAAGAATTGTATATTAAATTATCTCAGCCATTAGAAGAAAAATGCAGTAACATTCCTTACTGCAGGGTAAGACCAGATAACCAAGGTAGGCAATCAGTTCACACCCTCAGCCTGAGAACAACACCAGGCACTCTCAGGGCACCGGGGCAAGAGCAGCCTCCCTTCTACCTGATGAAATATGACTTACCTTTCAGGGTTCCTAAAGTGGCTGCTAATAAAGGCAGATAGGTCTGATCCGGCATGTCACAGGCGTGACTTTTTGGTTGGTTTGTTATATAGTCCTGATTCTTGATTGTCCTATGACTGCTTCCATATTTCTGAGAACCCTGAAATTGATTTGCACACCTGACCTGAAGTCTTTATAAAAGGTGACAGGAGATAAACATCCAGACAAAACTGTGCACTAAATGGTAAAAGCTAGCCGCCTCCACCCAGATCACACTCTTACCTGTAACAAGCACTTGATCCGCTCTCCTGGGGTCATGATTACTGTCGTGAATACGCCAGATAACATCCCAGCTGCAAACAGCTGGGGGTAGCTGCATTAAAAACAAAAACCATAGGCAGGCACCTGTGACTAAGACAGTGACTAACTACCCCAGACAGGGCAATCCCAGCAAAAACGATAGCTTTGTAAGAAAAAGTAAGTACTTGGAGTGGGCAGAAGCCCAGCCACAAATCAGATTTCACACAAAAGTCACGTCCCAGGTGCCTTCTATAAGGAGTGCGGGTGGTGCATGTTTAAGTGCTCAGCTGCTAACCTAAAGGTTGGTGGTTTGAACCCCCTAGCAACTCAGTGGGAGAAAAGAGCTGGCGATCTGCTCCTGTAAAGACTACAACCTAGGAAACCCTCTACTCGATGGCACACAGCAACGGGCATTCCGATATCAAGTTTTCCAGGGCAGAGGTCTCAGTGCCAAGCGCAACAGGAGTTGCACATTCAAGTGGCCCCACCCACGGCAGAAGCTTTAGAGTATAAATTCCATCCCTGGGCCTTCCAAGCAGTGACTATGGACAAGTTCCAGGCCTCTCTAATCCTTGACTCTCTCTCTGTAAAATGCCGAGTTGTTAGAGAAAAAGCCTCTAACCAAGGATCTAGACCTCAGTCGACCCCAGTTCCCCTCCTACTTTACCTCCACTGGGTCACCAAGGATCTGAGAACATTTTAAGCCAAGACTCAAGCAAGGCAGCCTCAAGGCCAAGAAGAATGGCTGTGGTCACCTCCACAGGCCAAGGGGCAGCCAGGTCAGCTGCAAGGAATATAAGACACTGAGAAAGGCTCAGACAGAAATCTCCTCTGGGCCTGGCAGCCACGATACCACCCAGGTAGGCATGATGGTCCTGTGGCCCCCCTCTACAGGGAATGATCCTCCATAACCAGAGATATGGGGCCTCACTCCAGTGCCCACAGAATGAGCCAGATTGAGTATGCCAAGGAGTCCGGGGATCCTAGCATCTATCTCCCCCTGTTGTGTGTACCACCTCTGAATCTTCCTTTTCTCTTGGAGATGAGCAATACCAGCATGGTCTGGAGACACTGGGGCACAAAGCTACAATTAACAACATTTCAGCAGTCTCCACAACTTAGCAAATGTTGCTGAAAACTTTTCAGAGTGGTCTGAGCCTCAGGCCCCTCCTGATCCCAAGCCCCAAAGGCTGAGTCTTCAGGCTGGTTCCACTAAACAAGGAGCCCAAGTCCTGAGGAACAGATGCAAAATGG
This sequence comes from Dugong dugon, assembly GCA_030035585.1. Classification (NCBI taxonomy): domain Eukaryota; kingdom Metazoa; phylum Chordata; class Mammalia; order Sirenia; family Dugongidae; genus Dugong; species Dugong dugon. Next base: position 18,366,490 of record CM057481.1, on the reverse strand, counting down.
AGTAGAGAGACATTCACTACAGGTCCTTCCCTCCAGGCAGGACACCACCAGTCTCAGCAGCCCTGATTTTCCATGCACTTACCGTGGTCAGGGCTCACGCACCTGTCCCAGGCACACACCAGGCACACACGCCCAGCACACAAGCTGACTGTTACACAGGCAAGGGACTTGCTTTCATGCATGGCCTCCTTCACAATCACTTCACACTGCAGTCCTCAAGAGAAGCCCTCTTGGCAACTAAATTTCCCTCCATTAAACCAACATGTTCTATTCTTCTCAGGATGCCCAGATGGCCAGACCCCAAGCTGGGCACATCACCATCTCCTGGGACTGGGGACTTTCCTCTGAAAGGGGTCTCTCTGTGTGTACACATGGCACCATGTGGACATTCTATCACTGCCTGGTCCTTTCTGCCACCAGCACCCCGCCAAACCCACGGAGGTACCTGTGAGAGCTGGACCTTCCTGGGCTTCTACCTCACCCATTTCAAAGCACTGGTAATGCTACTTTCCACATCACCCCCAAAAGTTACTACAAGGAGGTGAATGTGACAGGGCGACAGGATTATGGGGATGGGGTCCTAAGTGTCTCAGTCATTGCTTAGGCAGGAAGGGTGTTTCTCTGGGAGCTGATGTGGCTGCACAGAAACACAGGCCAAAGTACCGGTGATGACCCTGCTGGGGGGCCTCATGCATGGCTCTGTTACAGCTGTGAGCCAGCAAAGGCACTGAAAAGCCAGGCACTCAGAAAGGATGTATCCTTCACACACATTCAGGGCTACCTGTGTCTGTTTATAGAAGCTGAGCACATTCAGAGGGTCCCAAGGACTCCAGAAAGAGTTTCATGTTACAAGCACCTCTATCTACATGCTAGACTCTCACTGGCTGTGGCCTAAAGTAGCAACAGAAGACAACCACATGGCAACCTGGGCTTCCCTCCCTTGAGCTCCTGGATCCCAAGCCTGGCCAGCCTCTGTGGGTCCTGTGCTGCCTGCAACCCCTTCCAGGGGCTGTCACCCTGCTTGGCTCAGACTGAGGGCACCCTGTCATGTGATGTTTCTGCTCAGGATGCCCCAGCATCCTGAGAACCCCAGCTGTTTTCATTAATGACTCTGTAAATTCTGTGCTGTAATTCCAACTCAGCTGCCTCTTAACACTCAAATCCAACTTCTCAAAGTTTACTAAAACATGCTAATCTATTTCACTTTAACAGAGAAACTAATATCTGAAATAATTATAATCATATTATAATAATGTTATAAAAATAAAGCAAAAAGAAGTTGGAAGCTTCCCTTTTCTCAACCAGGTGGTGGAAAACAACGATGCTATTGCTGTTGCTGCTGTAGCACCAGTACTGTTCACAGCATGTTACATTCATTTTAGCATTCAGAGCTCCCAATAGCTCTGTGGGGTTGGTATTACTAGTAGCCCCAGAAGAAATTATGACAACTAGGGGAATAGTCTGGTTTTTTTCTTTTTCCCTTTTAGATCCCAGGGCAAAGGAAAATCAGCCACCTCTCTCATGCAAAGCTCCCAGGATCCTGTCTCAGGGGCCCAGGAGGACATCCCTTGCTGTCTGCCAAGGTTCTTTCCTGTAACCCATGTCATACCATCAGGCAGAACAGCACTGAGTGCTCTGCGCCCACAAGTACTCACCTGAGCATGTCCTCTGGGGATTTCTGTTGCAGTCTCTTCCCCAAACCATATCCAAAGAAGCAAACAGCAAACATGGGGGTGACGCCAATGATGGGGGCAGCCATGCCCCGATACAGTCCTGTGATGCCCTGCAAGAAATCATTGAAGCAGGAACTGTTTACAGACACCAGCCACACCTTACGCCACTGAATCAGGGAAGCAGTGTGTCGTCTAACCTGTGGCTTTCTTCCTTTACCTCTCCTCCAAGCAAGGAGAGCTGTAGAATGGAAGAAAACTGCTACATTTATCAGAAATAATTTTCCTCTTATATACTGCTAGAGGGAATGGAAAGAGGTCCCATTCTGCAAAGCAGTCTGGCAATATGTATATATCCTTTTGTCCCAAAATTCTCCATCTAGAAATTTATTCTAAGTAAATATTCAGAGATGTAAAAAGAATGATGTCAGACATCTATAAGGTGCCAAAACTTTGGAATGAACCTAAAAGCCCCAAATAGGAGACAAATTTATGGGAATTCCATAAATGGACTATCACACAGTTATAAAATTACACTGTAACCAAGGAAGAGACTACTAAGCAAAAAAAACAAGCTACAAAACAGATACAATGTGATCTGATTTCCTTGGGGTGAAGTTACAGGTGATCAAGAAATTTTTGTATTTTCTAAGTATCAAGACATGTTATTTTTTATTATTAAAAAGAAAATAATATTAGGGCTGAACATCAATTTTAACCAGTACAGTTTGGTAATGAAAGCAACTACGTGGTAGCCAACAAATAATCAGACAGACAGATAGACAGATGATATTCCAACTAAATGAGGTAGTAAGCCAAGGAATAGGAAGATCTGAGAGCCAGGAGACCAGGCATTCACCACAAGAGACAGGAAGGGGCTTTCCAAGATGGCACTGGGTACAAAAGGCCTGGGAAGCAGCACATCCAGATGGGAGCAGGAGGAGGAGGACTCCGGAAGGGATGTTAGGGTACAGGATGACACAGACAGTGACTCAAAAAGAAAACCCAACAAAAGACATTGACACGATCATTAACCTAACCCAGGAGAAACAAAAAGTTGCAAAGGAAATGAAAACACACATCACAGTACATTATTTGGTAAAGAGAAAAAAAAACATACAAAGTTATAATCATGAAAACAGTGATGGATTAAACCACAAAGTGTGATACAAAATTATACAGGCAGGGCAGAGAGGGGATAGAAGTGTAAGAGTTAAAAATCATCTACCACAAATGGATAGCTAAAACACATTAAAAATGTATATAAAGTATAGTAGTAAATGCACATCATATAGAAATGGGTACGTAGAAACTACCTGTCAGCACCTGCCTGGATCTTGCAAAGGCCTAACACTGCTACAGGCTACAGGTGGCCTCACTGAGGACAAAGTACAGAGGCAATAAATAGGAAAGGATGAATGGGACAGGGAAGGTTCTAAGGAAGATCTATAGAATCCATGACAAATTCTTCCAAAGCACCTCCCACAGCTCCCCCCCGGGCTGAGGCCACCTAGGTCTTGAAGGGCCAAATCCATGCCTCCGACAACTTGTCCAGCCTTCCTTCCACTCTGCCAGCCCACTCAGCTCCATGCAGCACAACTGACAGCCCTGCCTGGCAGCTCCAGAAAGCAGAGAGCTCACTCTGGCATAGCAAAAACCACAGACACCACAAACATGGACTAAGGACTCCTACTTGATTCTGCAGTCAGTTGGGTTTATACAAGCGATCTTCCCCAGGTCCCCAGCACCCAGCACACTGCCCACTCCCAGGCAAGTATTCAATAATGTTTGTCAACTAAGAGGCGTTGAAAACTGCCTCTGTTCTGTAAGGGCTGACCAGAGCCTAGAGGCTCCACTGGGCGCTGATTAAACTCCATCCTGGGCACCACAGACGCAAGCAGTTAACACTTTACAGAAGAAAGGGCAGCACTGCCTCACCCAAGGGAGCTCGAGTGGACTCCACCTCGAAATCTTCCTCCTACAGATGAGTCCTGCAAGAACCCTGGGAACAACCTCTCCTCCAAGGCTGAGACCATTACTTAACAGCATTTCCTTTTTATCTGGGTGATACCTGCCTCTCACTTCCTACATATTTAATAAAGTCCACATTTTTAATAGTGTGTTTATTCATTTGACAGTTATGTTTTAGAAAGCAAAGGAAGAGAAAATGTCCTAAGAAGGTCTTTTTACACATGTGCTAATGAAGTGAGTAATAAATATGACTAATAGTACTTTTTTAAAATTCCATGTTTTTACTCTTAAAAATATCTGAAAAATTATGTAATCCAATAACCCTGAACTGATTTAATGTCTCTGTTTAGAGATTTAGAAAATCTGTTGGCCTCACTAAGTGTTTCTGTGACTGGTTGACTTTTCCTCCAGACTTCACATGAGCTTCTGCCACTGACCCCTGGCAAACTGACTGATCCAGATTGGTATTTTCCTTCCATTTCATATCTCCAATTATTTCTCACCAATTCCCGTTGGTCTTAATTCTGCCTTCCAAAGAGAGAACCATTTTATTAGCATCATGGGATTTGGTTTCTTGGTTTGGAGGTGTAGGGTCATGGTTTCAAGGGACATCCCAGTTAACTATTATTCCTATTGTCGCGTGGTAGTGCTTCTGTTCAACCTCATTGTTTACTGCATAGTGCCTGGGGTCTTAAGAACTTGCAAGCAGCAATCCAAGGCACAACAGTTGGTCTCTATTTGCCTGGAGCAACAGAGGAAGAAGGAGAGGCAGGTGGAGGAGGAGGAAATGGAGTGTGTGGCTAACTACCTCCATGAACAACTGCCTCCTTTGCCATGAGACCAGAAGAACTGGATGGTGCCTGGCTCTTTGATCAAAAAGTCTACAGAAGAATCCCGATCAAGAGGAGAAAATGCAGAACAGAATTTCAAATTCTCATGGAATCCAGACTTTCTGGAGCCAGTGTGGCTGGAACCCTTAAGACTATTGCCCTGAGATAACCTTTAAACCTTAAACTTAAACCAAAAATATCCCCTAAAGTCTTCTTTAAACCAAACAATAGTTTAGCTTAGTTAGTAAAGAATGTCTGCTGTGAGCATTATGTTCTTTTAAAGAACTATCTATAAGGGATCAAATTAACAATGGCACCTCAAAAGATTAGATAGGAAACTTAGGGGGCAGTGAGTTTATGTTAATGGAGGAGTAATAATTCAAAAGAGGAGAGTGAGAATGGTTGCATAACTTGAAGAATGTAATCAATATCACTGAATTGTACATTTAGAACTTGTAGAATTGGTGTGTGTTCTGATGCGTATAGTCTCAACAACAACAACGACAAAAAGAAAATAAATTATTAAAACAGAAAAAACAACAACAACAAAAAAACAAACAGCAGCTAGAACTATCAAAGACGCCAGAGCAGGTATAACAGAAGGAAGGCCTGGAATGGCACAGTGAGGGAGCCACACCTGTGGGCTAGACCTCCAGCAGAGCTGTGAAAAGTTACCCTACCCACTTGGGTGAGCAACAAACCAACCCTGTGAATGTGTTCCTCCGAGTCAGAGGAATGCCCAGCACCAAGACACCGTACCTCTCTAATAAGAGTCTTCCGGAAACAGTCAAAGGTCCCAGAGTACATGGGAGGCTGTCCAGGTGGACTTGAGGGCTGCGTCTGCAGTCGGACCTGAAACCAGAAGTTAAAACATAGTCACCTCCCAGATTCAGAACTGCCTGTCAGCAGCAATGGCCCAAATGTCTCACAAACTATGAGCAGAAAAATTGGTACCTGGGATGCCCGTGTCTTCAGCATCCACTTAACCTGCTGGATCCAGACTTCTCTTTCCTCCAATTTACTCAAAACCCTACACTCACAAGTCATTAGACTGCTTTTAGAGAGTGGCAATTTCTTTGATTTCCTCATTCACTTATTTCCATTATTTACTTCTTATCTAATAAATTCCGCAATGATTCAATGGAATAAGTATTTCCCATTTACAGACAAAGAGATCAGGCTTAGTGAATTTAAGTGGCATGTCAATAATTGGAGAAAGTGAGCTGAGGCCAGACCTGACTGATGACAAAGCTCCAGGCCTCAGCTACCACACCCATCCATGTGTAGTGACGTCTTGGTTAGGTACAATGCCCAACAAAGGCATTTTGGAGTAAGGAAGATTTCATCCTACTTTTCTTGGTCCTCATCATTCTTGATCTTTTGATGTATTTAATGCTTCAAACTGTCTCTCTCTTTAAATCTCCCTTCTTAGTGCTCTCCCTTTTGTCTCCTTTTTTACCTTCAACATTCTCCAGAAGCACTCTACTTCTCTGGCCCAATCCAGGGCTTCAGCTTCTGCTCAGTGACGCCATCATCAGACCTTCTCCCCCCACCAACTTTAGGCCTACATTTTCAACTGCCTGGGAAAGCTCTCCCTATTCAACAGCTTCCCATCCGCCTCAAATAGCCTCTAGAATCTCACCCTCCTGATGAATGCCCTGTTTGTATCAGAGTCATTTTCCTACTCTCTCTCTCCTGGGATTTGAACACTAGCATCACCTCCGACTACTCCCAGCTGTTCTTCCTGCTGTTATCACTCAAGCACCAAGTCCACTGGAGTGGTCCTATCAAGAGGCTCCCAGAATCATTTCTTCCTCTCTCTTTCTGAGTCATTCTTCTAGGCCAAGCCCTCATCCATTCTTACCCAGTATGTGGTTTTCAATTCTGTCTGCTCATTCCTTGACACTCTCCGCCTTCAAAAGGTGAGGGGTAGATCCTAATTCCCTTACCCTTGAATGTTAGCCAGAATGAGTGACTCACTTCTAACGAATAGATGTGGTGGAATTGATGCTATGTGGTTTCTGAGGCTAGATGATAAAAAAAGTCAGCTTCTCCTTAGTTCTCTCTTTCCAGAATTATTTGCTCTGGGGGAAGTCAGTCACCGTGTTGTGAGGATACTCAAACAGCCTGGAGAAGCTCATGTTGTGGGGAAATGAGCTCTCCTGACAACAGCCAGCACCAACTTGTCAGCATATGAATAAGATACTCGGAAGTCAATGCTTCAAATTAATACAGCTCCAGTCAATTCTTTTTTTTTTTTTTTTTTTTGGCTTTCTTTCACATGCCATAAGATTTACCTATTTAAAGTGTACAATTCCATTGTATTTAGTATACTCAACAGAGTCGTGCAACCATCATTATAATCAATTTTAGAACATTTTCATCACCCCAAAAAGAAGCCCTCTACCCATTTAATAATCACTCTCCATTCCTCACTCCTCTCAGCCCCTAGCAACCACTAATCTACTTTCTGTCTCTATGGATGTGCCAATTCTGGACATTTCATTTAAGTGGAATCATACAATTATAGTCTTCTGCACCTGGCTTCTTTCACTTAGCATAAAGTTTTTAAGGTTATCTACATTGCAGAATGTCTTGGTACTTCATTCTTTTTTACTGACAAATAATATTCCATTTTATGGAAATACTGCATTTTGTTTATCCCTTAGATAAGGCAACTAAGGGTTTTGTTTTGATTTAAAGAGAGGTTCTCAAGACTAAAATGCCTGGAACTAACAAGATCTCTACCTGGAGTAAAATGCCTGAAACAGAGGAGGCAGTCCAAGATGGAGTAGTTAGACAATTCATAATGTTTCTCTTACAACAAAGACCTAAGAAAACAAGTGAATCTGATATAGATGACAACCTTGCAACCTTGAGCATCAAAGCCAAGGCTGAAGAATTGGACTGAGCACCAAGTAGAGGGAGAGACAGTACAAAAAAGCAGATACGGAGAATTACAGATTGCCAGTGCCCTACTAGCCAAACCTGCATAGCGTGGCCATACTGAGACAAAGCAAGAAGCGTTCCCAGCCAAAACCCCCATCACCTGGTGCAGCCAAGCAGAAGCAACTCTGCACTCATGTCCAGAGCCAGGCAGGAGTGGTTCCTGCCCTGCACACACCTTACTCACTGTGCCCACCCGTGTCCCCTGTGCCCACCCCCCCTTGCCCAGCCCCCTTCCAACACAAGATCACAGTCTAGCAGCATCCACCACCGCCCCACCCCCTAAGCCAGGAGCCCATGGACTGGAGGCACCCGCCCCTTCACTCAGCCATTGGCACCAGGGGCCCAGGGACCTGCAGTACCTCCTATTCCCACCAGCCACCTGTGCTGGGGCCCAAGGGCCAACAGTGCCTCCTACTCCCTCTGGCCACCCACACCGGGGACCTGAGGGCCAATGGTGCCTCCTACTCCCTCCTATTCCTCCAGCCACACGCACCGGGGGCCTGAGGGCTGGTGGAGCCTACTACTCCCTCCAGCTACCCGTACTGAGTCTGAGGGCCATCAGTGCCTCCCACACCATCCAGCCACACACACCGAGGGCCTGAGGGCCAGCAGCTCCTCTCACTCCTTCCAGTCACCTGTGCCAGGGGCCTGGAAGCCGGCAGTGCCTCCTACTCCCTATAGCCACCTGTACCGGGGACCTAAGGACTGGATGCAGAACATCCCCCATGGCACATTCTAATGGACAAGGGCACAGCTTCCAACTGGGCACCTGTGGACATGTGACATCCCCCCACCTCATCCCCCACATCGCCTCCTCCCCATAACCAGAAGTTTGTGCCCACTCCAAACACCCCCACGCAGCCCTGTCCACCCAAGACTGTTGGTGAGAGTTTCCGAACCAGCCACCCAGTGATCAATAACCCAGGCACTCTTGCCCCAACCACCCAGCAATTGACAGAACACATACACAACACCCAACCCAGCGACCAGGGAGAACGTCCCCTGTGTCCATGGCCAGGTGACTGGCCAGACAGATACATCACCACACCAGAAATGCCAGCTACATCCTCAGCTGCCCTGCAAGACCAGCAAACAGAGACCCATGCTCATACACTGAGTTGCTGACCCCCCCCCCCCCCACCCAAAGACAGCAGATGAGAGCTGCAATGCAGCCAGATTAGAGGTCAGAGTAGCACACACATCCAGCCTACTTGGATATACCAGAGCAAAACAAAAATTCAGGACATAGCAAACAAACAAACAATAAATAAATAAACATAATAACTTCTTGATGCTTTGGAGACAACAGACAACAGCAAATCACATAAAGAAGCAGGACAAGATGGCTCCAGCAAGTGATCAAAATAAAGAACCAGAAAACTTTCCAGAGGAAGAAATGGTAATGAAACTATCTGATAAGGAAGTCAAAGACTAATATACAGGGCTCTCGAAGAGATCAAGAAAAACACAGACAAAATCAAGGAACATAGACAAAATTAAGGAAAATACAAACAAAGCAATAAAGAATTCAGGAAAACAATACAAGAAAAAATAAATAAATAAATTAGAAACCATATTAAAACAGCAACTAGAAATCCAAAAGATTAACGGTAAAAATTTCAGAGATATACAACTCAACAGAAGGATACAGGAGTAGAACCGAAACAATACAAGACAGAATCAGCAAATTTGAAGACAAATCCCTTGACACCAATTTGTTTGAGGAAAAATCAGAAAAAAAGAATGAAGAAAGCCTAAAATTATGTAGAACACTATCAGTAGGAAAAATTTGCACGTGATCAGAGTTCCAGAACAGGGGGAGGCAATCGAAAACACAAAGAGAATTTTCAAAGATTTGCTGGCAGAAAACTTCCCTAATATCATGAAAGACAATAGATATACACCCACGAAGTTCAACAAACTCCATACAGGAGAGCCAAAAGAAAGTCACCCAAACGTATCATAATCAAACTTGCCAAAAACAAAGACAAACAAAGAATCCTGGGAGCAGCTCTGAAAAAAACAAAGTCACCTACAAAGGAAACAAATAAGACTAAGCTATGATTACCCAGCAGAAACCATGCAGGCAAGAAGGCAATGGGACAGCATATACAAAACCTTGAAAGAAAAAAAATAGCAAACCAAGAATTATATATCCAGCAAAACTGCCTCTTAAATACAATGGTAAAATTAGACATTTCCAGATAAACAGAAATTAAGGGAATTTGTAAAAAACAGACCAAACTTACAAGAAATATTAAAGGGAGTCCTTTGGATAGAGAACCAATAGCAGACAACAACCTGAGATTAGGACACAGGACAACATCAGCCAGATATCAACCCAGAAAAAGAAGTCCCAAAAATAAAAGTTAAAAGACTGAAAACAAAGAACCAGAGACATCAATCTGTAAATGATGACATCAAAACAAAAAAGGAGGGACAAACAGTGTAGCTATAAAACTTTCATATGGAGAGGAAGTCAAGGAGATAGCAAGAAAGAAAACACTGGTTTAAACTTAGGAAGATAAAAGCAAATTTCAAGGTAACCACAAAGAAAGTTAACAAACCTACTCATCAAAATAAAAAAGAAAAACATAAAGACTCAGTAAACACAAAATCAACAACAACAAAAGAAATGAGAAGAAAATCCACAAACAGAAAGAACTCAGTACAGAAAATTAAGCAGGACAAAGAGACTGTCATCACAAAAAAAAAAGTACAATGAAATGACAGCAATAAACGCATACCTACTGATAATCACACTGAACGTAAATGGCTTATACGTAAGAGGAAAGAGACAGAGAGTAGCAGAATGGATTAAAAAAAACAAACAAACAAGATCCATCAACATGCTGTCAATAAGAGACACACCTTAGGTACAAAGACATAAACAAACTAAAACTCAAAGGATGGGAAAAAATGTATCAAGCAAACAATAACGAAAAAAGAACAGGAGTGGCAATATTAATCTCTGATAAAATAGACTTTAAGGCAAAATCCACCATAAAAGATAAGGAAGGACATATTATATAATGGCAAATCCACTAAGAGGACAGAACCATAATAAATATATATGCACCCAATGACAGGGCTCCAAAATACATAAAACAAACTTTAGCAGCATTGAAAAGAGAAACAGACAGTTCCACAATAATAGTAGGAGACTTCAACACACCACTTTCGGTGAAGCACAGAACATCTAGAAAGAAACTCAACAAAGACACAGAAGATCTAAATGCCATATATCAACCAACTTAACCTCATACACAGATACAGAACACTTCAACCAACAGCACAGCAGAGTATACATTCTTTTCCAATGCACGTGTAGCAGTCTCCAGAATAGACCACATTTTAGGCCACAAAGCAAGCATCAACAAATTTCAAAATGCTGAAATAATACAAAGCATTTTCTCTGATCACAACACCATAAAAGTAGGAATCAGTAACAAGAAGAGCAAGCGGAACAAAATCAAATACATGGAAACTGAATAACATCTTGCTTAAAAACCACTGGGTAACAGACGAAATCAAAGATGGAATTTAAAAAAAAAATCGTATAATCAAATAAGAATTAAAACATATCTTTCCAAAACCTTTGGGACACAGCAAAAGCAGTACTCAGAGGTCAATTCATAGTAATAAATGAACATATCAAAAAAGAAGGGCCAAAATCAAACCATTAACCCTACAACACAAACAAATAGAAAGAGAGCAGCAAAAGAAGCCCAGTCACCAAAAGAAAGGAAATAATCAAGATTAGAACAGAAATAAATGAATGGATCAACAAAATTGACAAACTATTGGCCAAACTGACAAAAGAAAAGCAGCAGAGGTAGCAAATAACCCCAGTAAGAAATGAGATGGGTGACATCACAATGGAACCAACTGAAATAAAAAAGATCATAACAGAATACTACGAAAAATTGTACTCCAACAAATTTGAAAACCTAGAAGAAATGGACAAATTTCTAAAACACACAACCTACCTAAACTAACAAAAACTGATGTAGAAAAACTGAGCAGACCCATAGCAAAAATAGAGATTGAAAAGGTAATAAAAAAAACTTCCAACCAAAAAAAGCTCTGGCCCAGACGGCTTCATTGGGGAATTCTATCAAACATTCAGAGAAGAGCACACACACCAATACTATTCAAAATATTTCAGAGTATAGAAAAGGAAAACAGTATTCCCAAATTCATTCTATAAAGCCAGCATAACCCTGACACCAAAGCCAGGCAAAGACATCACAAAAAAAGAAAATTACAGACCAATATCCCTCATGAATATCCCTGTAGGGTCACTATAAGTCAGAATCGACTCAATGGCAACAAGTTTGCTTTTGGTTTTATCCCTCATGAATACAGATGAAATAATTCTCAACAAAATTTCTAGCCAATAGAATTCAACAGCATATGAAAAACAATTTTACATCATGACCAAGTGAGATACATACTAGGTATGCAAGATGATTCAACATCAGAAAATCAATGTAATCCACCACATGTATAAACAAAAGAAAAGACTCACATGATCATCTCAATCAACGCTGAAAAGGCATTTGACAAATTCCAACACCCATTCCTGATTTAAAAAAAAAAAAAAAACTCTAAAGCAAAATAGGAATAGAAGGGAAATTTCTCAACATAAAAAAGGCGTTTATACAAAACCAACAGCCAACATTATTCTCAACATGGAGACTGAAAGCATTCCTCTCGAGAATAGGAACCAGACAAGGATGCCCTTTATCACCACTCTTATTCAACATTGTGCTGGAAGTCCTAGCATTGCAATTGTTAAGGAAGAAGTAAAAATATCCCTATTTGCAGATGATATGATCCCATACATAGAAAACTCCAAAGATTCCACAAGAATGCTACTGAACTAATAGAAGGATTCAGCAAAGTAGCAGAATACAAGATCAACATACAAAAATATGTTGGATTTCTCTACATCAGCAAAGAAAACTTTGAAAAGGAAATCAGGAAAACAATACCAATTACAATAGCCCCCTAAAAGACAAAATACTTAGGAATAAATCTAACCAGGGACATAAAAGACCTATACAAATAAAACAACAAAACACTATGGCAAGAAACCAAAAGAGACCTACATAAGTGGAAAAACATACCATGCTCATGGATAGAAAGACCCAACATTGTGAAAATGTTAACACCACCCAAACCGATCTATAGATATAATGCAATTCCAATCCAAATACCAACAGCATTTTTTAAGAAGATGGAAAAACTAATCACCAACTTTGGAAAGGAAAGAGACCCCAGATAAGTAAAGCATTATTGAAGAAGACAAACAAAGTAGGAGGCTTCACACTACCTGATCCCAGTACCTGCCACATAGCCATGGTAGTCAAACAACCTGATGGTGGTACAATGACAGACACATAGACCAATGGAAAAGAATTGAGAACCCAGCCATAAATCCACCCACCCTATGGACAGCTGATCTTTGACAAAGGGCCAAAGTTCATTAAATGAGGAAAAGATACTCCCTTTAACAAATGGTGCTGGCAAAACTGGGTGTCCATTTCTAAAAAAATAAAATAGGACCCATACCTCACACTATACACAAAAACTAACTCAAAATGGATCAATGACCTAAATATAAAACTCAAAACTATAAAGATCATGGAAGAAAAAATAGGGACAATGCTAGGGGCCCTAATACAGGGCATAAATAGAATACCAAACATAACTAAAAATGCACAAACAGGAGAAGATGAACTAGATAAATGGGACTGCTTAAAAATTAAACACTTAGCTTATCAAAAGACTATTCCAAAAGAGTAAAAAGAGAACTCAGAGACTGGGAAAAAATTTTTGGTTAAGACATATCTTACAAGGGTCTAATCTCTAAAATTTATAGAAAACATCAACATCTCAACAACAAAAAGACAAACAATCCAATTAAAAAATGGACAAAGAATATGAACAGACGCTTCACCAAAGAAGACATGAAAAACAAACACATGAAAAAATGCTTGTGATCATTAATCATTAGAGACATGTAAATCAAAACCACAATGAAATACCATCTCACCCAACATTACTGGCACTGATCAAAAAAAAACAGAAAATAACAAATGTTGGCAAGGTTGTGGGGAGACTGGAACTCTTATACACTTCTAGTGGGAATATAAAATGGTAAAACCACTACGGAAGATGGTATGGCGCTACCTCAAAAAGGTAGAAACAGAAATACCATATGATACAGCGATCCCACTCCTAGATATATACCCTAAAGAAATAAGAGCTGTGGCACAAACAGACATGCACACCCATGTTCATTGTAGCATTATTCACAATAGCAAAAAGATGGAAACAACCTAAGTGCCCATCAACAGATGAATGGATTAACACACTGTAGTAATACACACAATTGAATACTACACAACGATAAAGAAAAATGACGAATCTACAAAATATCTCACAACACGGATGAATTTGTATGCTGACTGAAGTAAGTCAATCACAAAAGGACAAATATGAGATCACTATAATAAAAAACAAGAAAAAGTTTACACATTAGGAAAAAAAATTATTTGATAGTTACAAGGGATGGGAGGGTAAGGGAGGGAAAATTACCAAATAGATAGAAGACACATGTTAATATTGGTGAAGGGAAAGACAATACATAATGTGGAGGAAGTCGGCACAACATGACCAGCGCAAACGAGGTCACTGAGAGGAAAGCAGGAACAAAGGGCAACAACAGTAATTAGTATAGCATAGACAATCCTGCAACAATAGTATTAAAACAATAATTTACAAATGGATATATAGGAAGATAGGTATGCCAAGAGGTGTGGAAGGGTGTAAGGGAACACACTCACCTGCAGATATACAGGTTTGATGGTGGATATTACTACATACTTAACTGTGGGTGCTTGTTATATATTAATATAGTCAATGGAGCACACAAGAGCCACAGCCAGGGCAAACTCTTAGACATAACCCAACACCTAGGATGAAGTTCCTAGGCTCTAAGGCAAAGGACCATAGAGTCAGGAGACATCTACATCAACCGGCACAACATAGTTCATAAAGACAAAGTTCTGCATCCTACTTTGGTGAGTAGCGTCTTGTCTTAAAAGCTTGCAAGCGGCCATCTAAGATACAACTATTGATCTCTGTCTAGAGCAAAGGGGAGTGAAGAAAAGCAAAGACTCAAGGGAGCAATTAATCCGAAGGACTAATGGACCACATGTACCATGGCCTACACAACCCTGAGACCAAAAGTAATAGATGGTAACTGGCTACCACTGACCTCTCTGACAGGGATCACAAATTTTTCTCCAGACAGGGCAGGAGAAAAATTGTAGAATGAAAAATCAAATTCACAAAAAAAAAACAGACTTACTGGTCTAACAGAGACTGGAGGAACCCCCAAGACTATTGCCCTAAGACACCCTACTGAACTGGAATTGGAAACATTCCCAGACTCCACTTTTCAGCTAAACCATAGACAGGTCCATAAAATAAACAATAACACCCGAAAGGAAGGTGCTCCTTAGAACAACCAATTATATGAGATCAAAAGGGCAACATCTGCCCAAAAGCAAAAATAAGAAGGCAGGAAGGGGTAGAAAATCAGGACTAAAGGAAATGTGGAACCTAGGGCATAAATGGGGAATGACATCAATGTCATGGAACACTTTATGTACAAACTATCAAATGGGAAATCAATTTGCTCTGTAAACTTTCATCTAATGCACAATAAAAAAAATTTATATAATAAAATGCCTAAAACAAACAACTCAGAAAATGAGAGTGAGAATGGTTGCACAGCTGGAAAAATGTAATCAATGTCACTGAAATGTACATGTAGAAGCCGCTGAATTTGTATATGTTTTGCTGTGTATGTTCTCCACACAAAAGAGAAGTCTGAAATGAGATCTCTGCCCACATCGATCAGGAACAGGAAGAGAGACCAGACAATCCTCCTCCCTTAATGGAG
Source organism: Dugong dugon (assembly GCA_030035585.1). Classification (NCBI taxonomy): domain Eukaryota; kingdom Metazoa; phylum Chordata; class Mammalia; order Sirenia; family Dugongidae; genus Dugong; species Dugong dugon. The sequence goes on along the minus strand of CM057481.1, from coordinate 18,351,092 downwards.
AGTGCTGCTTCCAACAATGACTTCTGGAAGCACTAACACACACAGCATTTACCATCAGCTGAATAAATACCTGATTTCATGTTGCACAGTGCCCTCTCCAGCCTGGCTGCTTTAATCCTGGTCTTGCTATAGAATCACCCAAATACTAGCTCTACCTTTGGGAAGTTCCCCCTCTGGAGGACAGGCAGCATAGAGCCTGCAGACCAAGTCTGACACGATCCTTCCCTAGAATGGGAAAGGTGGGAGGGAGACAGTTAGAGGGCATTCTGGCTCCTCGGGAGTGTGTCAAAAGGCATCTCCAGAATAATATTGCCTCTGTCTTTAGTGCTCTTCCTAAGGCAGGCTTTACAGGGAACCTGTTTCTACCTTGATGATAATGTTAGTGTTGGCTGAAATCAGAGCTTTGGGGAGACGTTTTTTCTTTCTCACCCCCCAAAACGTGGCGCAGGGTCAGGAGAGAAGGCCGAACAGAGAACTTTAAATGGGACCCCTTGACGAGCAGTTAGAAGCTGCTCACTCTGCGCCCGGGCGCGAGGTACAGATTCTCCCTCACCCTCAAAGGGGAGAAAGAGAGGCTCCCTCCACTTTTCATGGAAAACTCTCACAGGTCCCCCTTCAGTCCCGGGGCTGCGCCTCGCGCCGCCCGCCTGGGCCACCTCCCCTTCAATCAGTAACCCCGCCGCCCTGCACCTTGACCGTGTCCAGCGGATGCCCCACGAACACCAGGCACATGCCACCGAAGCCGCCGGCCAGCAAGTTCTTGATAGGACTGATAGGCTTCGGCTTGTCAGCCATAATTCGTCCGCCCTGGTCTGTTAAGTCAGCCAGTCCGTAGTCTGTCTCCAGCTCGCCCCGCTCCGCCGCGTTGCCCTAGCCGCAGCGCCGGCGCTGCTGACCTTTCACCCACTTTCGGGTGGGCGGGGCGGAGGCCCAGTGAGAGTCAGGAAGAGGGCGCCCGCGATCCGGCCGGGCTTCCGCCGGGGGCTGCTTCCGGCGCTGGCCCCGCCCCCAACGGGCGTGTCCGAAGGGGACGGGGCTGGCCCTGAGGTAGTCTGGGCAGATATTGGCGCCCCCAGCCGGTGGATTTACTCCTCCAGGAAGTCTTCCCGGAGTTAAATATTTCCTCCTCTGGACGTCCATTCATTCACTCGCTTCGCAGAGGTCGACTGCGCCCTTCCAGGTGCTGGAGGCACAGCCAGGAGCACAACACATAGGTTCCTGCCCTTGTGGAACTTACAGATCTTAACAAAAATAAGTGAAAAATGCATAGCGTGTCAAATGGTGATAACTGCTATGGAGAAAAACCAGGGAAGAGTGTTAAGGAGCAGGTGAGGCAAGTAATTTGCAATTTTAATTAGGTGAGTAAGCGATGGTCTCACTGAGGTTACTCTGGATTCAAGAACGGAGAAGGTGAAGGAGTGAGTCCTACCCATAAACATGGGGTTGAAGATGAGGGACCTTCCAGGCAGAAGGGAAAAAAATGCAAAAGCTCTGATATGGGCTGTGCCTGGCCCGTTTGAGAAACCACGGGAAGGTGTGTATGGCTGGAGCAGAGTGAGGGACCAGGAGAGGAGTAGTTGATGAGGACAGAGAGGTGTTGTTGTTGTTAGGTGCCCTAGAGTTGATTTCGACTCATAGACTCCATGTGACAGAGTAGAACTGCCCCGTTTGGTTTTTCTTTATGGAAGCAGGTGCAATGTACTTTCTCCAGTGGAGATGCTCCATGGATTTGAACCTGCCAACCTTTTGGTTAGCAGGCAAGTGCTTAACCTTTTGCACCAATGGGGCCCCTAGAGAGGTCATGGGGGCACATCAAGTGGGGCTTTGTGCGCCACTGAGAGGACATTAGCATTTCCTCTGAAGGAGATGGGCACCATTGTGGGGTTTTGAGCAGGGGAGTGACACAGTCTGACATAAGTTAACAGGATCCCTCTGACTGCTGGGTAAGAATAGACTGTAGGGGGCAAAGAGGAAGGAAGGAGCCTTGAGGAGGCCGAAGGTCATGGCCAGAGATGATGGCCTGGACTTGGGTGTAGCAAAGGATATGGCAAAAAGTGATCAGATTCTGGATTTACTCTGAAAGCCCAAAGGATTTGATAATGAATAGGATATAAGGTGTGTGAAAGAGGAGTTAAGGATGATTAATGTTTTAGCCTTACCAATTAGAGGGGTAGAATCACCATTAACTGAGGTAGGAGAAGGCCAGGAGCTCAATTTTGGGAATATTAAGTTTGAGAAGCCTATTAGATAGGTACATGTTTAAGTATAGTTTTCAGAGGAGAGACCCAGGCTTGAGATGCAATTTGGCAGTAATCAGCCATTTTAGATCACCAAGGGAGGGAATAGCAAATAAAAAAAAGAGAGGTTCAGAGAGACAGCCCTGTGGCCCTCCAGTTTTAGGAGATCAGGAAGGACAAGAAGGGAGAAGAAAAAAAAAAAAAAAAAAGGGTTGAGAAGTGACCAGGGAAGTAGTTAGGAAGATCCACAGATTGTGGTGTCCTGTAACCACTGAGGAAAGAGAATCAAGTGTGGCTGACAGGTCAGGCAAGATGATAACTGAGACATAACCATTGCATATAGCAACAAGGGACTCTTTAGTGACCTTGATAAGAACAGTTCCTCAGAAGAGAGACTAGATAACTGGGAGCTCCTAAAAATCAAACACTTATGCTTATCTAAAGACATCACCAAAAGAGTAAAAAGACAACCTACAGACTGGGAAAAAAAATTTGGCTACCACAAATCCGATCGACGTCTAATCTCTAAAATCTACAAGACACTGTAAAACCTCAACAACAAAAAGACAAATAACCCAATTAAAAAATGGGCAAAGGATAGGAACAGGCACATCACCAAAGAAGATATTGAGGCAGCTAACAGACACATGAAGAAATGCTCACGATCGTTAGCCATTAGAGAAACGCAGATCAAAACTACAGTGAGATATCATCTCACCCCAACAAGGCTAGCATTAATCCAAAAAACACAAAATAAAAAATGCTGGAGAGGATGTGGACAGACTGGAATACTTACATACTGCTGGTGGGAATATAAAATGGTACAACCACTTTGGAAATCAATTTGGTGCTTCCTTAAAAAGCTAGAAATAGAAGTACCATACAATCCAGCTATCCCACTCCTTGGAATATATCCGAGAGAAATAAGAGCCGTCACATGAATAGATACATGCACACCCATGTTCATTGCAGCACTGTTCACAATAGCAAAAAGATGGAAACAACCTAGCTGCCCATCAACGGACGAATGGATAAACAAATTATGGAACATCCACACAATGGAATACGACGCAACAATAAAGAACGATGAAGCCATGAAACATCTTATAACATGGAGGAAGCTGGAGGTCATTATGCTGAGTGAATTTAGTCAGTCATAGAAGGACAAATATTGTTTAAGACCACTATTATAAGAACTCAAGAAAAGGTTTAAACACAGAAGAAAACATTCTTTGATGGTTACGAGGGTGGGGAGGGAGGGTGAGGGTTATTTACTAACTAGATAGTAGATAAAAATTATCTTAGGTGAAGGGAAGGACAGCACACACTACAGGGGAAGTCAGCACAACTGGACTAAACCAAAGCTCAGAAGTTTCCTGAATACAATCAAACACTTTGAGGGACAGGGTAGCAGGTGTAGGGGTCTAGGGACCATGCTTTCAGGGGATATCTAGGTCAACTGGCATAACAAAGCTTATTAAGAAAATGTTCTGCATACTACTTTGGTGAGTGGTATCTGGGGTCTTAAAAGCTTGCAAACGACCATCTAAGATGCATCAATTGGTCCCAACCACCTGGAGTAAAGGAGAATGAAGAACACCAAAGACACAAGGAAAGTATTAGCCCAAGAGACAGAAAGGGCCACATAAACCGGAGACTTCATCAGCCTGAGACCAGAAGAACAAGATGGTGCCTAGCTACCACCAATGACTGCCCTGACACGGAACACAACAGAGAGTTCCGGATGGAGCAGGAGAAAGGTGGGGTGCAGAACTCAAATTCTAGTAAGAAGACCAGACTTAATGTTCTGAGACTGGAGGAATCTTGGAAAGCACGGCCCCTGGATTCTCTATCAGCCCAGAACTAAAACAATTTCCAAGGCTAACTCTTCAGACAGGTATTGGACTGGACTGTGGGACACAAAGTGATATTTATGAGGAGTGTGCCTCTTAGCTCAAGTAGATACAAGAGACTAAATGGGCAGCTTCTGTCTGGAGGTGAGATGGGAAGGCAGTGACGGTTAGGAGCTGGTTGAATGGACATGGGAAATTGGGTGGAAAGGAGGAGTGTGCTGTCACAGTATGGGGAGAGCAATTAGGGTCACATAACAATGTATGTAGAAATTTTTATATGGGAAAAAATAAAAAACGAATTGTATGATGATTTAAAAAAAGAAGTTCCTATATAGCGATGAGGAGAAAACCAGACTGTAGCAGATTCAAGAAAGAATTAAAAAAAAAAAAAACAACTTGGCCCCATAAAACCAAATGGGACTAATGAGGCACAGCAGTCCAGGGACAAGGGCAAGAGCGTAGTCGATGTCACTGAACTGTGCATGTAGAAATTTTTGAAATGGTGTATCTTTGGCTATGTATATTTTCACCAAAAAAAAAAAAGTCGAGAAGGGAGAGTGTTGACATGTCGTGGGGTTGTTAACCAATGTCATAAAACAATATGTGTACTACTGTTTCATGAGAAACTATTTGTTCTGTAAGCCTTCACCTGAAGTACAATAAAAAAAAAAAAAAAAAAAAAACCTGTTGCCATCAAGTCAATTCTGACTCATAGTGACCCTATAGGACAGAGTAGAACTTCCCCATAGAGTTTCCAAGGAGCGTCTGATGGATTCGAACTGCCAACCTTTTGGTTAGCAGCCGAACTCTTAACTACTACACCACCAGGGTAACTACAGAGAAAGAATATAGATAACTCTTTCAAGCAGTTAGGGTGGAAAGGAAAGGAGAGAAACTGGGTTATAGCTGATATCTGTTTTACAACAGATCTCATTGTTCATTCATTTTGTATTTAAATCTCTACTCTGAGGACAGGATAAAGTACACTCTTTGTGAGATAACAAACAAAAACCACGGACAGTATCCAGGTATTCACTGTATTATTCTCTCACCTTTTCTGTATGCTTGAAATTTTCTCAAAATAACAAGTTGGGAACAATAAACACACCCTACTCTATGGCAGGTACCCCCTTGCCAAGCTGACCTAATAACCCTGTTGCTGTCAAGTTGATTTACAGAGTAGAACTGCCCCATAGGGTTTCCAAGGAGCAGCTGGTGGATTCAAACTGCCCATCTTTTGGTTAGCAGCCTGTGCTCTTAACCACTGCACCACCAAGGCTCCAACCTAGTAACAGTCCACCTCTATAGGCTCTCCCAGGCTAGAGGGAAGCCCAGAGGGGAAAAGATGTATCATGTACGCTGGATGGAAAGATGAGTAACACGTATCAGGAACAGTATCAGAAAGTGACTGGATCAGGCTAGTCCAGAAGGCCTGTAGGGGCGTGGAGTGCAAGAAGGCTGTGGCAAGGCCTAAACCTGTTGCCATCAAGTCAATTCCAACTCATGGTGACCCCATGTGTTACAGAGTAGAACTGAGCTCCATAGGGTTTTCTTGGCTGTAATCTTTATGGAATCAGATCACCAGGCCTTTCTTCTGTGGCACTGCTGGGTGGCTTCGAACAGCCAACCTTTCAGTTAGCAGTCGAGCACAAACAATTTGCACCACCCAGGGAAGCTCTAGACAAGGCTCAAAAGTCTGTCTATTGTGCATGATGGGCTTTTTCTAGGAGGTGATGGGGAACCTTGGCAGAATTTTAAGCACCATGGTGACAGGATCCAGATTTGTTTTAGAAAACATATTCTGGATAGGTGAAATTGTGTGGGGTGAGACTGGAAGCAGGGAGACCAGTTAAGAGAGCATTACAGCAGACTAGCTAAGAGACAGTGAAGGCATGAACTGAGGCAGGGGTCATGGAAGGGCAGAAAAGGAGAGAGTGAGTGCCCAGAGAATTACCAGAAAACCTGCAGCAGTTCTTGGTTTCAGACACCCTGCACTTGCGGTGCCATGGCACATCTGGGGTGCCTGGTCAGTGTCAAGTGTATGGCTGGGGAACCAGGAGAGAGAAGAAGGTAAGAGTTATAGGCTGGGAAGGTGTAAGATGTATATGCAACCCCTGGAAGACTATAGCATAGGAAGAAGGTCCAGTAGAGAAGGAGAAGCCCCTAAAACAAAAGAAGCTATTATAGTTTTCGGAGGAAAACAAAGAGAAAAAGAGAGAACGGTGCCTCCAAGTCCTAGGGATAACAGGGCCAAATGCTGCAGAAGTCAAGCTAAGAAATTTTAAAAGCTCACTAGTTTTAACTGTTAGTCATTGGTGACATTTAGAAGAAGCTTGTTAGGAGTGTTGATAGCGGTAGGTTGAAAACTGAATAGCCAGCAAGAAGGCAAAGGCAGTGAGAGTCAGTTACTGTTTTAAGGAACTTGGTAGCAAAGGAAAAGGAGTAAAGGGTTACAGCAAGATTTAGATTTTAACATGTGTTTCAGATGGGACTGAAGGAAATGCCAAGAAAATGAGAGGTTGCAGGGATAAAGGAGAAAAAAGGTGCAGTTGACAGAACAAGGTCCTTGGGGTGGTGGGAGTGTTACCCAGTGTGTTTGGTATCACCTGGCAAGCTTCTTCTGAACGCAGATCTCAGGGTTCTGACTCTGAATGTGTGGAGTTGTGCGTTGACAAGTGAGTCCTGCAAGCTTCATCAGTGATTCTGAGAAACACCTATTGGTAAGAATCCCCAAGATAGGAAGAAAAGTGTTCAGGCTGGAGGAGGAGATAGCTCACAAGTTGTTAAGGGTCCACAATGCCTGACACACAGTAAGTGCTTAAGAAGGTGTTTGATGAGTGAGTTAGAAAGTGGGTTCCTGTCCTCAGAGTGCTTCAGTCCAGCTGGGGAGAAGAATCTCAGACATCAGAATAAGAAAGAGCTGTCAGGAGAGAACTCAGGTGGAAAGTGGGTTGTCAGCTCCTAAGTGGGCAGAGTCAATCCATACCCAGAGGAATTTCAGGAGACAGTGTTTGATATAGAATGCTCTGCTGGTAAAGTGGGCACATCCCTGACATCTTAATGTGGGCTCCACTCAAGCCCACCAGGTTCTATTAAGCCCCTATAGGGTAACCGATAGTCCGCTAAACAAAAGGTCTTCCTGTCTCCTGATCTGATCAACCATACACAGAGCTAGAAAACCCACCTGAAATTTAATCTATGTCATTTCTGGATGAAAAACTTCCTTGGATCCTCATTACTTTCAGAATAAAATACGAGTGGTCTCAGGATGGTCAAGGCTCTTTCATAATCTCATGCTAGTTTATTTTTTTTTTAATTGTGATAAAATACATATAAAATTTACCATTTTAACCATTTTTAAGTGTATAATTCGGTGGCATTAAGTATATTCATGATGTGATGCAATCATCACCACTATTTCTAGAATTCTGTCATCATCCAAAACAGAAAATCTTTACCCATTAAACAATAATTCCCTGTTCCCCTCTCCACCCAGCACCTGATACTCACATTTCTATCTCTGTCTTTAAGAATTGGCCTATTCTAGATACTTCATATGAGTTGAATTATACAATATTTGTCTTTTTGTATATGTCTTATTTCACCCAGCACAATCTTTTCAAAGTTCATCCATGTTGCAGATTGTATCAGAACTTCATTACTATTTATGCCTGAATATTTGAGTGGCGCAAACAGTTAAGCACGTCACCACTAGCTGAAAGGTTGGCTGTTCAAACCGACTCAGAAGTGCCTCAGAAGACAGGCTTGGCAATCTGCTTCTGAAAGGTTACAACCCTGAAAACCTTAAGGAGTAGTTCTATTCTACCAACATGGTCTCCATGAGTTCAAATCCACTCGCAGGAAACTAACAACAATAATATTCCATTGTATGAATACATCTCATTTTGTTTATCATTCATCTGTTGACAGACACTTGGGTTGTTTCTACCTTTTGGCTATTGTGAATAATGCTGCAATGAACATTGAAGTACAAGTATCTGTTTGAGTCCTGCTCTCAAGTCTTTTGGGTACATACCTAGTAGTGGAGTAGCTGGGTCATATGCTAATTCTATGTTTAAATTTTTGAGAAACCAAAATGCTTCTAAAAAAAAATGGCTGCAGACTTCCGGGCAACATGGCACTATAGTCAGAAGCACCATGCCGTCCCTCCGCAGCAAAGATCAGAAAAACTAAGTCAAACAGAGTCACACGTCAATCCTGAAACCCTAGCATCAAATGAACAGATAAAGAACTCAGCCAAGCACCAAATGGAATAAGAAACTGACTGAGAACAGAGAGCGAGGAGAGATACATGCAGAGGTCCCCTATCAGCTACCGCAGGATGGGTCCGCCATCTTGGACTCCTATCAGAGATCAGTGAACATGGGGTATGAGAAAGCAGCTTCACGGAGCTTCCAGCAGGAGACAGAACAACCAGTAACCAGCGATATACGCTTTCCCACCACCCACCCTTCTTCACCCCCACTTAGCCTCCTCTGCTTCCTGCAGCCACACTCTCTTGGCCAGGAAGCAACAGCTCCACCCCAGTGTCTCTTGGATTCCACCTGCCCGCACTGGCTGGCTCCCCAAGTGCCTTTTGTTGACTGCTGGTGTTGTTTTTTTCTGCTTCTTTAGATTTCTTCCTTATCTCTCACTACCTCCCCCTCCTTTCTCTCAAATACCTGGCTCTGCATGTCATCTTTGCTTCTTCCGGAAAGGCTGCAAAACACCACTCGACTGTGAAACTGCTTCCCTGCCCGTGCCATCACACTGGTGGGACCCCTGGGGCTTTTTTGTTTGTTTGCTCTGATGTGTTCTGTTTTGATTTGTTTGTTTTCTTTTTCTATTCTCATCCTGGGAGCTCCTTCATGTGGCTTGGAAGCTACTCTCTTACTCTGTGCAGACACACAGGGACATCCTGGAGGCATTTCTTTTTTCTTGTTTTTTGGTTTTTGTTTCTTTGTTTTGTTTTCTTCTCTCTATTATTCCCTTTTTTTGCCTTTTTTCATTTCCATTTTTTTGATTTATTCATTTTTTTCTTTTACCCTTTTTTCCCCCTATTTTTGTTTTTCCCCATTTCTCAGTCTCTCATCTCTCCACTCTAACAGCAAGCTCCCTTAACCCTCTTTTTTGTTTGTGTGTATGTTTTTGACACCTGTTCCTCTCTCCTCTGTCTCATCTTTCCCATACCCATCTTAGCTCCACACATCACAATCTGCCCCCTCCTTCCTGCCTACCTGCACCGTACGCTGAACATCACACTCCCAAGCAGCACAGGCACGGCCTACTGGAACCTGCCCTGCACTGATTCCCGGTCCACACTGTTAGCCCTGGTACATGCCACAAACAACCCATCCCAGCAACTCCCCTTCAGCTGGACCTGCCCTGCTGTACCATACCTGAGTGACTGACCCTGCCATTGGAGAAGGAGGTGAAAAGTATCATGCCCACAGATGAGCAAACAACAAAGAACACACAGCCCGCCTACTCAGACATAACCAAATAAAACAAAAAAGCAGGATGAAACAAACAAATCTACAATCAGTAAATGAGGAAAATAACCACTGAAAGTCCTAAAGACAGCAGACAATATCAAAACATTTACAAAAACAGGACAAGATGGTTCCAGTAGGCATCCAAAATAAAACACCAGATGACCTTCCAGTAGAAGAAAAGGCACTAGAACTAACTGATAGGGAATTCAAATCTCTAATATTCAGAATTATCCAAGAGTTGAAGCAAAAAGTAGACAAAAATGAGAAAAAATAGACAAATTCATGGAAAATACAGACAAAAAAGTGGAAGAATTCAAGAAAATAATACAGGAACAAAGTGCCTAAATACATTCACAACTAGAAATCATATAAAAACAACATTAGAAATCCAAAAGATAAACAACTATTTCAGAAATGGACAGTGTCATAGAAGGGCTGAGGAGCAGGTTTGAAACGATGGATGACAGGATCAACGAAATTGAAGACAAACACTTGGATACAACTCTGTTTGAGGAAAAATCAGAAAAAAGAACAAAGAAAAAATGAAGAAACCCTGAGAATTATGTGGGATACAATCAAAAGCAAAAATCAGCGATCATTGAAGAATTGCTGACAGAAAACTCCCCCAATATCATGAAAGATGAAAAGCTGACCATCCAAGAAGCTCAATGAACCTCATACAGGACAGACCCCAAAAGAAAATCATCAAGTCATATCATAATCACACTCACTAAAACCAAAGACAGACAAAGAATCCTGAGAGCAGCTTGAGAAAAACAAAAAGTCACATACCGAGGAGAAACACTAAGACTAAGCTCAGATTATTTGTCAGAAACCATGCAGGCAAGAAGGCAATGGGATGACACACATAAAACCTTGAAAGAAAAAAATTGTCAGCCAAGAATAATATATCCTGCAAAACTCTCATTCAAATAGGATGGTGAAATTAGGTCATTTCCGGATAAACAGAAATTAAGGGACTATGTAAAAACCAAACCAAACTTACAAGACTTATTAAAGGGAGTCCTTCGAACTGAGAACAAACAACATCAGACCACAAGCTGAATACAGGACACAGGATTGTACTAGCCAGATAGCAACCTAGGAAATGAACTCTTAAGGACCATGCAAAACCAAAAGAATTACAACAGGGAACCAGAGAGGTTAATCTGTAAATGACAACAGCATCAGAACAATAAAGGAGGGAATAAACGGTGTAGGGATAGACCCTTCTAATGGAGAGGAAGGCAAGACGATACCAAGTAATAATAGACTGGTTCAAATCTAGGTAGGTAAGGGTAAATTTCAAGGTAACCACAAAGAAAGTTAACAAACCTATTCATCAAAATAAAGAAGAAAAACACAAAATCTCAGTAAAAACAAAATCTAGAAAAACAAAAGAAATGGGGAAAAAAATCCACAAACAAAAGGAACTCAGCACAGGAGAGTAACAGGAACAGAGAAAACGTCAGCACCACAAAAAAAGCACCGCAAAATGCAATCCCACTCGTAGGAATATACCCTAGAGAAATAAGAGCCATCACACGAATAGACATATGCACACCCATATTCATTGCAGCACTGTTCACAATAGCAGAAAGATGGAAACAACCTAGATGCCCATCAACAGATGAATGGATAAACAAACTATGGTACATACACAAAATGGAGTATTATGCAAAGGTAAAGAACAAAGATGAATCTGTGAAGCATCTCATAACATGGATGAAACTGGAGGACCTTATGCTGAGTGAAATAAGTCAATCACAAAAGGACATATATTGTTATGAGACCTCTACTGTAGAAATTCATGTAAAAATTTACACACAAAAAGAAACAACCTTTGTTGGTTACGAGGGATGGGAGGGGTGGGGGGGGACTAAAATAGACAATAGATAAGTGGTAACTTTGGTGAAGGGTAAGACAGTACACAATACTGGGGAAGCCAGTACAACTTGTACAAGAAAAGGTCATGGAAGCTCCTTAGATACTTCCAAACTCCCTGAGGGACTGAATTGCTGGGTTGAGGGCTGTGGGGACCGTGGTCTTCAGGAACATCTAGCTCAATTGGCATAACACAGTTTATGAAGACAATGTTCTACATTCTACCTTGGTGAGTAGTGTCTGGGGTCTTAAAAGCCTGTGAGCAGCCATCTAAGATACTCCACTGGTCTCATCCCTTCGGAAGCAAGGGAGTGTGAAGAGAACAGGATACAAGGGAAAGATTAGTCTGAAGGACTAATGGACCACAGCTACCAAGGCCTCCACCAGACTGAGTCCAGTACAGCTAGATGGTGCCCAGCTACCACCGACTGCTCTGACCAGGATCACAATAGAGGGTCCTGGACAGAGCTGGAGAAGGATGTAGAACAAAATTCTAACTCACAAAAAAAAGACCAGATTTACTGGCCTGACAGACTGGAGAAACTCTGAGAGTATGGCCTCTGGACACACTTTTAGCTCCATGGTGAAGTCACTCCCGAAGTTCACTGTTCAGCTGGGGATTGGACAACCTCATAAAACAAAATGGGACTAATGAGGCACAGCAGTCCAGGGACAAGGACTAGTAGGCAGGAGGGGACAGGAAAGCTGGTGATAGGGAACCCAAGGTTGACAAGGGACAGTGTTGACATGTCATGGGATTATTAACCATTGTCATAGGGCAACATGTGTACTTACTGTTTAATAAGAAACTATTTGTTCTGTAAACCTTCATCTAAGGTTAAAAAAAAAAAAAGAAAAGAAAGAATTATCTATGTGAGATCAAACTGACAACAGCAACTCAAAAGGTTTGATGGGAAACCTAGGGGGCAGTGAGTTGAAGATAATAGTGAGGGAATAATTTCGAAAAGGATAGTGAGAATAGCAGCACAACCGGAAGAATGTAATCGGTGTCACTGAATTGTACATGTAGAAACTTTTGAAATGGTGTAACTTTGGCTATGTATATTTTCACCCAAAAAAAATTAAAAAAGGGTCCTCCAAGGTCGAGAAGAGAGTGTTGACATGTCATGGGGTTGTTAACCAATGTCATAAAACAATATGTATACTGACTGTTTAACGAGAAACTATTTCTTCTGTAAACCTTCATCTAAACTACAATAAATATATATATATATATATAAAACCAAGTAATTAGATTATATATGGCAATCTGGGAGCCCTGAACACCAAAGGTAGAGTTGAAAACTGGACTGATTGGCAGGGGGAAGGAGAGACAGTTTAGAAGCAGTGAGGAGTTGCCAGACCTGCCCCACGAGAGTCTAAGCCCTTCAGGCCTGAGCAGCTGGTGGGTGATGGTGAGGCAGGCAAGTGGTAGTGCTCGGGAAGCGCGTATTCCACACCAGGAGAAACACAGCACCAGAGAGTCTACACGGCCACCCAGAACCAGTGAGAAGCAGCCCTCATCGGCGAAAGATAAGTACTTGCGTATAGCTTACCGCTAGGATTAAAAACACCCCACTTAGAGAAAAACCTCTCTCCCATTTACCTCCTCACTCCCTCCTCTGCACTTGGTCCCGGACTGGCTTCAGCAACTGTCAAGTCCCCTGGGCTGGAAGGAGGATCCGTCACCTGCCATGAGCCATTCTCCCTGCCTTGGAGAGTGAACAAATTAACAAACAGGGAAAAAAATAAACTGCCATCTTCCCTAACCCAGGAACCCAGGGTAGGCACAGCTCCTTTGCCTAGGCACAGGCATAAGGAATCCATAGACTCTGAGTGCCTTTCCCCCTGCATAGACTTGTGTAGGCCCATTTCAGGAGCGTAGGCCCTCATTACCACAGTACAACAGGGTATATACTGGAAGTCTAACTTCAACTGTTTCAGCTGTGAAGTGGCAGGTTCTTGACATTTGACACTGCTCTGTCCATTAAGCAGGGTCTTCACCTAACCACGTCAGGGGCCTGAGGGCTGGTGGTTCCACACACGTGACCTAGCCACCTGCGATAGGGGCCCATGAATAAGAGGTGCCCCCCAGTCCTTACACCCAACAGCATTAGGTAGGTGCTCATAGTCTGGCTGCAAAACCCACCCACCTACGCGCTCTAGGGAACAGGGACATGCCTTCCTCCTGGACACTTAGGAGTGGCTGTCAGTCCCCTGCCTTGCTTAGAGTGTGTTCCCCTGCTGCAGCCAGATGCCTGTGCCTACACCAATCACCCATGCCTGTCTAGGACAGTAAGTGAGAGCCTACACCACAGACTTGGTGGCTATCTACCTGGGCACCTGAGCTGAATCCATACAGGAGGAGTGGGTGGACTCCTGAGCTCACATACCTAGTAACAGATCTACCACTTGGTGACAGGACATTAGAGCTTCAAAGGTGCCAATAATCAAACAAACTTATACGAGCAGCCAATTTGGGCATATCAAAACAAAACAAGCTAGGACACAGTAAGCAAACATAAACTAAATAAATATAATAACTTATTGATGGCTCAGAGACAACAGTCAATATCAAATCACATAAAGAGGTAATCCATGATGGCTTCAGCAAGCTCCCAAAATAAAGAATCTAGAAATTTTCCAGAGGAGGAAAATTTCTCGGAATTATCAGAGGCAGAATACAAAAGATTAATATACAGAACTCTTCAAGACATTATGAAGGAAATTAAGCAAAATGCAGAACACTCAACAGACGAAATTGAAAAGATTAGCAAAGAGCATAAAGACAAATTTAACAGGCTGCAAAAATCCACAGAGAGACAGCAATCAGAAATCCAGAAAATTAACAACAAAATTTCAGAATTAGACAACTCAATAGAAAGTCATAGGAGCAGAACTGAGGCAATGGAAGTCAGAATTAGTGAGACTGAAGATAAAGCACTTAACTCCAACTTATTTGAGGAAATATCAGATAAAAGGATTTAAAAAAATGAAGAAACCCTAAGAATTATGTGGGACTCTATCAAGAGGAATAACCTACAAGTGATTGGCGTACAGAACAGGGGGGGATTAACAGAAAATACAGAGACAATTGTTGAAGATTTGTTGGCAGAAAACTTCCCTGATATCATGAAAGATGACAAGATACCTATCTAAGATGCTCATCGAACCCTACATAAGGTAGATCCCAAAAGAAAGTCACCAAGACATATTATAATCAAACTTGCCAAAACCAAAGATAAAGAGAGAATTTTAAGACTGGCTAGGGATAAACAAAAAATCATCTACAAAGGAGAGTCAATAAGAATAAGCTCAGACTACTCAGCAGAAACCATGCAGGCAAGAAGGCAATGTGATGACGTATATAAAGCCTTGAAGGAAAAAAACTGCCAGCCAAGAATTGTATATCCAGCAAAACTGTCTCTCAAATATGACAGTGAAATTAGGGCATTTCCAGATAAACAGAAATTTAGGAAATTTGCAAAAACCAAACCAAAATTACAAGAAATACTAAAGGAAGTCCTCCGGTTAGAAAATCAGTAACATCAGACAACAACCCAAGACTAGAACACACGACAGAGCAACCAGATATCAACCCAGATAAGGAAGTCACAAAAGGAAATCAAAGCTAAAACACTGAAGATAGGGAAAGATTCATGTCAATATGTAAAAGATGACAACATTAAAACAAAAAAGAGGGACTTAAAAAATGTAGACACAGATTTTTCATATGTAGAGGAAGTCAAGGTGATATAAAGAAATAAAAGACTGGAATAAAGTTAGAAAAATAGGGGTAAATATTAAGGTAACTACAAAGGAAACTAACAATCCTACAAGTCAAAATAAAAAACTAGAAAAAGATAAAGACTCAGCAAACACAAATTCAACAACAATGAAAAAGATGAAAAGAAAATACATAAAGAAAGAAGACTCAGCACAGAAAATTAAGTGCAACAAAAAAACTGTGAACACACAAAAAAAGACATCCAAATGACAGCACTAAACTCATACCTATCAATAATTAAACTGAATGTAAACGGACTAAATGCACCAATAAAGAGACAGAGAGTGGCACACTGGATTAAAAAAACACTATCTGTCTATGTGCTGCCTACAAGAGACACACATAAGAATTAAAGACACAAACAAACTAAAATCAAAGGATGGAAACAAATGTATCAAGCAAACAACACTCAAAAAAGAGCAGGAGTGGCAATATTAATCTCTAACAAAATAGACTCTAAAGTACAATCCACCACAAAGGATAAGGAAGGACACTATATAATGATTAAAGGGTCAATACACCAGGAGGACATAACTATAATTTATGCACCCAACAACAGGGCTCCAAAATACATAAAACAAACTCTAACACCACTGAAAAGAGAGATAAACAGCTCCATGATAGTACTAGAAGACTTCAACACACCACTTTCAGTGAAGGACAGAACATCCAGAAAGCAGCTCAACAAAGACACAGAAGAGCTAAATGCTACAATCAACCAACTTGATCTTATAGACATATACTGAACACTCCACCCAATAGCAGCCAAGTGTACTTCCCTTGTGTCTTTGGTGTTCTTCATTCTCCTTTACTCCAGGTGGGTTGGGACTGATTGATGCATCTTAGATGGCCGCTCGCTAGCTTTTAAGACCCCAGAAGCCACTCACCAAAGTAGGATGCAAAACATTTTCGTAATAAACTTTGTTATGCCAATTGACCTAGATATCCCCTGAAAGCATGGTTCCTAGACCCCTGCCCCTGCTACTCTGTCCCTCAAATTGTTTGGTTGCATTCAGGAAACTTCTTAGCTTTAGTCCAGTTGTGCTGACTTCCCCTGTAGTGTGTGTTGTCCTTCCCTTCACCTAAGACAATTCTTGTCTACTATCTAGTTAGTGAATACCCCTCATCCTCCCTCCCCACCCTCATGACCATCAAAGAATGTTTTCTTCTGTGTTTAAACCTTTTCTTGAGTTCTTGTAATAGTGGTCTGATACAATATTTGTCCTTTTGTAACTGCCTAAATTCACTCACCCCCAAGTGTCTGTCAGTTTGTTGTACTGTGGGGGCTTGTGTGTTGCTATGCTGCTGGAAGCTATGCCACCAGTATTCAGATACCAGCAGGGTCACCCATGGTGGACGGGTTTCAGGTGAGCTTCCAGACTGAGACAGACCAAGAAGAAGGACCCAGCAGTCAACTTCCAAAAGGAATTATCCACTGAAAATCTTATGAATAGCAGCAGAATACTGTCTGATATAGTGCTGGAAGATGAGCCCCCCAGGTTGGAAGGCACTCAAAAGACAAATGGGGAAGGGCTGCCTCCCCAAAGTAGAGTCGACCTTAATGACGTGGATGGAGTCAAGCTTTTGAGACCTTCATTTGCTGATGTGGCATGACTCAAAATGAGAAGAAACAGCTGCAAACATCCATTAATAATCGGAATGTGCAACGTATGAAGTATGAATCTAGGAAAATTGGAAATCATCAAAAATGAAACAGAATGCATAAACATCAATATCCTAGGCATTAATGAGCTGAAATGATCTGGTACTGGCCGTTTTGAATCAGACAACCATACGGTTTACTACACTGGGAATGACAACTTGAAGAGGAATGGCGTTGCATTCAACCATCAAAAAGAACATTTCAAGATCTATCCTGAAGTACACCGCTGCCAGTGATAGGATAATATCCATACACTTACAAGGAAGACCAGTTAATACAACTATTATCCAAATTTACATACCAACCACTAAGGCCAAAGACGAAGAAACTGAAGTTTTTACTAGCTTCTGCAGTCTGAAATTGATCAAACATGCAATCAGGATGCATCGATAATTACTGGTGATCGGAATGCGAAAGCTGGAAACAAAGAAGAAGGATCGGTAGTTGGAAAATATGGCTTTGGTGATAGAAATGATATTGGAGATCGTATGACAGAATTTTGCAAGACCAATGACTTCTTCATTGCAAATACCTTTTTTCACCAACATAAATGGCGACTATACACACGGACCTTGCCACATGAAATGCACAGGAATCAAATCAACTACATCTGTGGAAAGAGACGATGGAAAAGCTCAGTATCATCAGTCAGAACAAGGCCAGGGGTTGACTGCAGAATATATCATCAATCGCTCATATGCAAGTTCAAGTTGAAACTGAAGAAAATTAAAACAAGTCCACAACAGTCAAAGTATGACCTTGAGTATACCACCTGAATTTAGAGACCATCTCAAGAACAGATTTGACGCATTGAACACTAATGACTGAAGGCCAAATGAGTTGTGGAATGACATCGAGGACATCATACATGAAGAAAGCAAGAGGTCATTAAAAAGGCAGGAAAGAAAGAAAAGACCAAAATGGATGTCAGAAGAGACTCTGAAACTTGCTCTGGAACATCGAGTAGCTAAAGCAAAAGGAAGAAATGATGAAGTAAAAGAACTGAACATAAGAGTTCAAAGGGCGGCTCGAGAAGACAAAGTAAAGTATTATAACGACATGTGCAAAGAGCTGGAGATAGAAAACCAAAAGGGAAGAACACTTTGGCATTCCTCAAGCTGAAAGAAACTGAAGAAAAAATTCAAGCCTCAAGTTGCAATAATGAAGGATTCTTTAGGGAAAATATTAAACGACGCAGGAAGCATCAAAAGAAGATGGAAGGAATACACAGAGTCAATATACCAAAAAGTATTTGTTGACTTTCAACCATTTTAAGAGGCAGCATATGATCAGGAACCGATGGTACTGAAGGAAGAAGTCCAAGCTGCACTGAAGGCATTGGCAACAAACAAGGCTCCAGGAATTGATGGAATATCAATTGAAATGTTTCAACAAACGGCTGCAGCGCTGGAAGCGCTCACTCGTTTATGCCAAGAAATTTGGAAGACAGCTACCTGGCCAACTGACTGGAAGAGATCTATATTTATGCCTATTCCCAAGAAAGGTGATCCAACTGAATGTGGAAATTATTGAACAACATCATTAATATCACACACAAGTAAAACTTTGCTGAAGATGATTCAAAAGCAGCTGCAGCAGTATGTCGACAGGGAACTGCCAGAAATTCAAGCCGGATTCAGAAGAAAACGTGAAACGAGGGATATCATTGCTGATGTCAGATGGATCCTGGCTGAAAGCAGAGAATACCAGAAAGATGTTTACTTGTGTTTTATTGACTATGCAAAGGCATTTGATTGCGTGGATCATAACAAATTATGGATAACATTGCAAAGAACGGGAATTCCAGAACACTTAATTGTGCTTATGAGGAACCTGTGCACAGATCCAGAGGCAGTTGTTTGGACAGAACAAGGGGATATTCCGTGGTTTCAAGTCAGGAAAGGTGTGCGTCAGGGTTGCATTCTTTCACCATAGCTATTCAATCTGTATGCTGAGCAAATAATCCGAGAAGCTGGACTATATGAAGAATGGAGCGTCAGGACTGGAGGAAGACTCGTTAACAACCTGCGATATGCAGATGACACAACCTTGCTTGCTGAAAGTGAAGTTTTGAAGCACTTACTGGTGAAGATCAAAGACCACAGCCTCCAGTATGGATTACACCTCAACATAAAGAAAACAAAAATCCTCACAACTGGACCAATAAGCAAGACCATGATAAAAGGTGAAAAGATTGAAGTTGTCAAGGATTTCATTTTACTTGGATCCACAATCAACACCCATGGAAGCAGCAGTCAGGAAATCAAAAGATGCATTGCATTGGGTAATCTGCTTCAAAAGACCTCTTTAAAGTGTTCAGAAGCAAAGATGTCACTTTGAAGACTAAGTCATGGTATTTTCAGTCGCATCATATGCGGAAGCCGGACAATGAATAAGGAAGACCAAAGAAGAATTGACGCCTTTGAATTGTGATGCTGGCGAAGAATATTGAATATACTGTGGACTGCCAAAAGAACCAACAAATCTGTCTTGGAAGAAGTACAACCAGAATGCTCCTTAGAAGGAAGGATGGTGAGACTATGTCTTACATATTTTGGACATGTTGTCAGGAGGGATCAGTCCCTGGAGAAGGACATCATGCTTGGTAAAGTACAGCGTCAGTGAAAAAGAGGAAGACCTTCAATGAGATGGATTGACTTGGTGGCTGCAACAGTGGGCTCAAGCATAACAATTGTGAGCATGGCGCAGTACCGGGCAGTGTTTCGTTCTGTGGTGCATAAGGTCACTATGAGTCGGAACCGACCTGACGGCATCTAACAACAACAGATTCACTCAGCATAATGCCTTCCAGATTCCTCCACGTTATGTTTCACGGATTCGTTGTTGTTCTTTATTAGATGCTATTTTAAATGGAATTTTTTTCTTAATTTTTTTTCGGACTGTTCATCGCTGGTATATAAAAACCCAGCTGATTTTTGAGTGTTGATGTTATACTCTGCAACTTTGCTGAGTTTACTTATTGGCACTAGCAGCTTTCTCATGGATTGTTTAGGATTTTCTATATATTGGATCACATCATCTTCAAATAGTTTTACTACTTTCTTACCAATTTGTATGTCTTTTATTTCTTTTTCTTGCCTAATTGCTCTAGCTAGAACTTCCAGTACAATATTGAATACTAATGGTGAGAGCGGGCATACTTGTCTTGTTTCTGATACTGGACAGTGTTATAGATTGAATTGTGTGCTCCAAAAACATGTGTTGTAAATCTTAACCCCTAAACCTGTGGTTATAATCTCATTTGGGAATGGGTTTTCTCTGTTATGTTAAGAGGCCGTACCAGTGTAGGATGTGTTTTAAGCTAATCTCTTTTGAGACATAAAAAGAGCAAATTAGGCACAGAGAAGTAAGCATGGATGGGGGAAAATAGATGCCATGCCACAAGAAGATCACCAAAGAACCAAAAAACAGAAGCTGAAAAGAGACAAGGATTTTCCGCTAGAGCCCAGAGAAAGAGAAAGACTTCCCCAAGAGCTGGCGCCCTAAATTTGGACTTCTAGCCTCTTAAACTGTGAGAAAATAAATTTGTTTGTTAAAGCCACCTACTTGTGGCATCTACTGTGGCTTAGATAACTAAAAGAGTGTCATGGATTGAATTGTGTCCCCCCCAAAATGTGTGTAGCAACTTGGCTAGGTCATGATTTCCAGTACTGTATGATTGTGTAAACTGATGTGATTTCCTTATGTGTTGAAAACTCTGTCACTATGACGAGGTTATACTGACGACATCTACAAGATTAGATAGTGTCTTAATCCAATCTCTTTTGAGATATAAAAGAGAGAAGCTTGCAGAGACATATGGGAACCTCATACCACCAAGAAAGAAGTGCTGGGAGCAGACAGTGTTCTTTGGACCTGAGGTTCCTGCGCAGAGAAGCTCCCAGACCAAGGGAAGATTGATGACATGGACCTTCCTCCAGGGCCAACAGAGAAAGCATTTCCTTGGAGCCGATGCCCTGAATTTGGAATTGTAGCCTGCTGGACTATGAGAGAATAAACTTCTCTTTCTTAAAGCCATCCACTTGTGGTATTTCTGTTGGTGCAGAACTAGATGACTAAGGCACAGAGAAAGCTTTCACTCTGTCTCCGTTGAGTATAATGTTAGCTATGGCTTCTTCATAAATGCTCTTTATCATTTTGAGGAATTTCCCTTCTATTTCTAGTTTGTTGGGTGTTTTTTACCATGAGAGGATGCTGGATATTGTCAAATGCCTTTTCTGCATCAAGTGAGAAAAACATGCGGTTCTTTTCCTTCGTTCTGTTAATGCAGTGTATTACATTGACTGATTTTCTAATGTTGAACCATCCTTGCATTCCTAGAATAAATCCCACTTGGTCATGGTATATAATGCTTTTAATTCGGTGTTCGATTTGGTTTACTAGTATTTTGGTAAGGATTTCTGCATCTATCTTCATAAGGGATATGGGGTTATAGTTTTCTTGTGGTGTTTCTGTCTGGCTTTGATATCAGAGTAATGCTGGCCTCATAGAATGAGTTAGGAAGTATTCCCTCCTCTTCTATCTTTTTGAAGAGTTTAGGAAGGATTGGTGTCAAATGTTTGGTAGAATTCCCCAGTGAAGCCATTTGGTCTGAGATTTTTTTTTTTTTTTGGGGGGAAACTTTTCTTTCTTGGGAGGCTTTTGATTACTGATTCAATATCTTTATTTGTTATGGGTCTGTTGAGATTTTCTATTTCTTCTTGCTACTTTCAAAATTCTGATTTTGGCTTTTGATAATTTGACTATAATGTCTCTGTGTAGATTTTTTTATTTTTTAACATTTTAATGTGGTTTAGGTGAAAGTTTATATAGCAAATTAGTTTTCCAATCATGATTCTTACACAAATTATTCCATGACATTGGTTGTAATCCCAGCAATGAATCAGCACTCTCCCCATTTCTTCCCTGGGTTCCCCATTTCCATTAGTCCAATTTCCCATCTGCTCCCTGCCTTCTCATCGGTTTGGGGCAAATGTTGCCCTTTTGGTCTTATATAGTTTATTGTTCTAAGAAGCACATTCTTCATGGGTGTTATAGTTTATTTTATAGCCCTGACTATTATTTGGGTGAAAGATGGACTCCGGGAGTGTCTGCAGTTTCAAGTTAGAAGGCTGTCTTAGGGCAATAGTCTCGGAGGTTCCTCCAGTCTCTTTCAGACCAGAAAGTCTGGTCTTTTTTTTTTTTCTTTCAATTTGAATTTTGTTCTATATATTTTTTTAACCCATTTTAACTGGTGCCTTCTATCATGATACCAGTCAGAATGGTCAGTAATAGTAGCCAGGCACCATCTAGTTCATTGGGTCTCAGGTTAGAGGAGGCTGTGGTTCACGTGGGCCATTAGTCCTTTGGACTAATTGCTTCCTTGAGTCTTCAGTTTTCTTTGTTCTCCTTTACTCCAGGTGGGAAGTAAGTAAGAAGTAAGTAAGCTTCTTAGATGGCTGCTTGCAAGCTTGTAAGACCCCAGATGCTACTCACCAGGCTGGGATGTAGAACATTATCTTTATGAACTGTGTTTTCCCAGTTGACCTAGATGTCCCAAGACTATGGTCCTTAGCCTTCAATAGTTCAGTAGTTCAGTCCCAATATCTAAGCAGTTTCTGTAACTACGCCCCTGTGTGGATCTCTTTGAGTTTATCCTGTTTGGGGTTCATTGAGCTTTTTGAATGTGTATATTCATGTCTTTGATATCATTTGATATCCTGTCATTTGAGAGGTTTCAGGCCATTATTTCTTCAATTATGTTTTTGTCCCTTTTTCTCTTTCTTCTTCTGGTATTCCTCTGATGCATATGATGTTGGTACACTTGATGGTATTCCACAGGTGCCTCAGGCTCTGTTCATTTACCATCATTCATATTTCTTTCTGCTGCTCAGACTGGATAATTTCAGTTGGCCTATCTTCGAGTTCTCTTATTCTTCTGCCTACTTAAACCTGCCATTGAACCCCTCTAGTGATTTTTTTCATTTTAGTTATTGAAATTTTCAGCTCCAGAATTTTTGTTTACTTTTTTATAAGTTCTGTCTCTTTATTGATATTATCATTCTGTTTGTAGATGGTTTTCCTCCTTTCCTTTTCTTTCATTGTCTGTAGTTTCCTTTAGCTCACTGTACATATTTAAGACAGTTGATCTAACGTGTTTTACTAGTAATTCCAATGTCTTTGCTTCCTAAGTGATGGTTTCTGCCAAATTCTTTTTTTCTTGTGAATGGGCCATACTTTCCTGTTTGTTGTTTTGTTTCGTATGTTTTTTTAATTTTTGTGAACTGTTCATTCTGATTATTATAATATGGTAACTGGAAATCGAATTCTCCCCCTACTTAGAGATTTCTGATTTTTGCTTTTTAAGGGCTGCAGCTGTTGATCTGTGACTTTTCCAAACTATTTTTATAAAGTTTGTTCCTTGTTGTGTGTAGTCACTGAAGTTTCTGTTCCATCATCTTTGCGGTCAGCCAGTGGATGAAAAATTCCTTAAATGTCTTTCTCTGAACAAACAAAACAAGTTGTACTGTCTCTTTAAAATCCCTTCTAGGAGATGCTGCTGCAGCCCAGAGTGGAAACTAAAGCAAGTGACTGTGTCAGCCCCTCAGGGAACTGCGAGACCAACAAAAATTTACAACCCTAAAATTTTTGGAGGACAACATCAACTTGCCCACCCTAGCACCAGCCAGCTACTCTAAGAACACAGGCAGGCATCCACACAGCTACTGTGGTGCTCAGGAATGGGGGATGAAAACTGGTTCACACACTGTGCCCTTTTACAAAAGATCGGCAACCCCTCTCTTATTCCCCGGTTGTTGTTTAGAGTGTGATCAGATTCAAGAGATCTGAAATAGTCGATTTCAATCGCTCTTTCCAGCTCAACAGTTGCTTTAGCGGATGGACCAATGCCTAGAGCTCTCTACTCTGCCATTTTGCACAACATCAATATCTAGCTTATTTCTTCAGTCTTGTTTTTCCACAGATTGTCTCTTCAACTCTGGGCAAACTGAGCTTCTCCTAGTTTACCGCATAAACCTGCTACTTAATCCCTCACCCCCAGGCCTTCATACATACTTTCCCCTTCACCACAGAATGTCCTTCCTCTCCTCGTTCCATAATATATTGATGCAGGAAATGTGTACCAAATGGCTTCCATGTGCTAGACATTGTTCAACCAGTTGTTCTTAGCTATTTTGGGAGTAGAGAATCCCCTGACACTCTCTCCCCAGAAAAATGTACATATACATAGGTTTGCTTTCAATTTCATGAGAACCAAGACCCCTTGAAACAATCCTTGGATCCCTGATGAAAAGTCCTACTCCTATATACTGGTAATAAAACATGAACGAGAGGGACTAATTTTCCCGATGTCCCTAATTCAGCCATTTCTTCTTCTTTCTTTCTTCCTGACCTTAAATTCCAAGTATGGGCTGAAATCTCTCCAATATCTGTCCTGCTTATGGGCTCCTACCCTACCTCTCCACCTTTCCACAGGTATCTCAAACTCAATACACCTGAGGACAAATGGAATCTAAGAAAAAGCACCTACCAGAAATCTTGAATTCTAAAACGAATCCAAAGGTGAGCTGAATCACAGCATGAACACTCCTGAAAAACAAACTCGAAAGCTAAACAACAAACCTCATAAATCCTCTTAAGAAGGCATTGTGAAAAAACAAACTGAAAAATAAAGGAAAAATTGTTGCACAGCAGACAGATTCAGATGTTTCAACACCTATCTAATAGGAGTTCCAGTAGTAAAGAGTAGAGAGAAAGGAAAGAATGAAATAATCGCAGAAATAAAAGAAGAAAATATCTCAGAGTAAGAGACTTAAGTCCTTTAACCAAATAGGGCCAGTAAGTACTAAGCAGGTGTCTTAGTTATCTAGTGCTGCTATAACAGAAATACCACAAGTGGGTGGCTTTAACAAACAGAAATTTATTTCCTCACAGTTTAGGAGGCTAGAAGTCTGAATTCAGGGCACCAGCTCTAGAGGAAGGCTTTCTCTCTCTGTGGGCTCTGAGGGAAGGTCCTTGACTCTTTTCAGCTTCTGTTTCTTGGTTCCATGGAGATCTCATGTGTGGCATCTATGTTCCCCCAGCTGTGCTTCCTTCTCTGTGCCTAATGTGCTCTTTTTATATCTCAAAGGTGATTGGCTTAAAACAGACCCTATGCCGACATGGCCTCTTAACAAGGAAAACCTATTGCCAAATTGAATTACAACCACAGGTGTAGAAGTTAGAATTTACAACAGAACTTCTGGGGGGACACAATTCAATCCATAGCAAAAGGTAAATAAGAGACTCACATCTATATGCATTGTGGCAAGTTTTCAGAGTAATAGGTATAAGAAGAGAATCTTAAAAGTATTCAGAGAGGAAAAAAAGACTATCAAGAAAGGAACAATAATTAGAACACATCAGACTTCTCATTTGTGATCCTGGCTGCAAGAAGACAATAGAATATAACCTTAAAGTTCCGAGATAAAATAATATGAACCTAGAATCCTATACCCAGCCAAACTAGCATTCAAGTGGGAGATACAAGAACAACATTTTCAATCCTGCAATGAAAAACTCAGGTTTGCTACCCACAGGCCTTCTCAGAAAGAATTATTCAAGGATGTACTACAGCCAAACAAAGAACATCAAAGAAAGAAGACATCATAAGCAAAGAAACTTGTTAAACTTATAGTTATCTTAATGACCATTAATGTTAAAGTAAAAAATAACAATCTGAATAAAAATCTAGAAGATTGACTTATAAGTTAGCAGTGGGCCATATCCAACAGGTTTCTGTATGTGGTTGCTTTTACTGCTATCTATGTCTAAATTTTAGAGGCTGGCATAACCCTTGTGCCAAAAATAGCCAAGGATAGCACTCACACAAAAGAAGGAAACCAGAGACTAATATCACCTAATGCATGAATACAAAAATATTAAAAGTGAAATATTAGCAAAACAATTCCAGCAGAGTTTTAAATGGATAAGGCATTGTGACTGAGAATGGTTTAAAATTAGTGAATTACATAGTGTGATCATAGTACCAACATGGTAAAGGACAAAAATCCTATAGTCATCACAATAAATGCCAAAAAGCATTTGATATATATGGTAGACATGGAGTTGCACCACCCAGATCCTCCTTCAAGGAAGGCTTTGCTGCCAAGTTGTGAGGAATACACTAACAGTCAGCCTTCAGCTCTCAGCCCTTCAGATCTGCCTCACATGTACAGAGCCGCCTCCTCCCAGGTCATGGCCTTCCTAAAATAGTCCACACCCAGTGACTAAGCAAAGTGGGGACGTGAAGGCCGACAAGTCTGGCTTGGTATGGGATACTCTGACAGGCAATATTCACTCCAGTGCTCTCTGCTGGGTTGGCAGACGCTACGTCAGGCCTGCACCAACTTTAACTTTTGCCTCTACCCAATCCTGCTTCCTGCCCCTCCCTTTACATATGTTGGTCCCTAGTAAATCTTGCACTCCAAACCACATCTCAACATTTGCTTCCAGAGAGTCTGACCTGCAATACAAGTATTCAACACATTCCTTATTAAAAACCATTTTTTTAAAAAAGGAAAAGAACACAAAACTCTGTAAACTTAAGATCTGAAGTAAAGTATCTTGTCATGGATAAAGAGTAGTTACCAGGACCTTACATCAAAAGTATTTAATGGTAAAATATTACTTTCCTACTAATGACAGGAACAAAGGTAAGGATGATTTTGATCATGACCACCGCTTTACATTTTATTGGTCCTAGCAGTCAATGCAATAAGACCAAAAGGAAGGGAGGGAGGGAAGGAAAAAAGCAAGGAGAGAAGGAAGGAAAGGAGGAGGAAGAATTGGGGAAGAGAGGGAGATAGGAAAAAACAAAGAATGAAAAATTTAAATATTAAAAATTACGAGGTCAGAGTGTCACTATTTTCAGGTAATCAGATTGTGCTTACCTGGAAAATCTGAGAGATTCACTTGAAGAACCATTAAAACTAACAAGCAAGGTAAGGAAGGTAGACAGACACAAGAAAAACATTCTATAAAGTAATAACTCTCCTATACACTAATAATAATCAGTTAGGTAGGAAACATGCAAAAAAGAATCCTATTCATAGAAATAACAAAACCCACAACATATCCAGAACCAAACTGAAGAAAATCCCTGTGAATAAAACTATAAAAATTCAAATGAATAAAAGGAAAACAAAACAAAACAAAAAAGTAAAGATACATTCCTAAATGTGAAGATTTGATATTAAGGCTATCAGTACTACCTTTAGATTAATCTTATAAATTCAATGCTCCCCAAAATCTCAACTGGATTTTTTTTTTTAATGAAACATGTCAAGTTGAATCTAAGGTTTATACCTCAGAAAAATTGTATGAGATTAGCTTAAAAAGATCAATAAGGACATCCTGTCCTACCAGATATCAAGTGGAATACTACTCAGCTAGTAGGAGAAATAAAATCTTGATACATGGTACAGTATGGATGGAGCTTGAAGACATTATGCTGAACAAAATAAGCCAATCACAAAAGGACAAATATGACCTCACTTATATAAAAACACAAGAAAAAGAAAATGTATACAGACTAAATTTTGTTAGTGGTTACCAGGGATGGGAGGGAGGAGGGAAAAGGGAGTTAATAATGATAGAAAAATCACATTGATTAAAGGTAGGATTGCATAACCTATCATTGTAATTACTGTCATTAAGTTGTACACCTGTAAAAAGCTATATGATAGATATATTTACAACAATGACCAAAAAAAAAAAAAAAAGAGCAGCTGCTGAGGCTGCTTATGTACAACCAAATACCTCATGGGATTTGGTCCCTTGGGTTTGGAGATTTAGGGTCATGGTTTTATGGGACATCCCAGTTAATTGGCCTAATAAAGTGTTTAATGCTTCTATTCCACCTCCTAGTTCGTTACGCAGTGCCTGGGGTCTTAAAAGCTTACAAGCAGCCATCCAAGGCATAATTGGTCTCCATTCACCTAGAGCAACAAAAGAAGAAGGAGAATCAGGAATAGAAACAGGATATGGAATGTGTGGCTAATTGCCTCCATGAACAACTGCCTCCTTTGCCATGAGACCAGAAGAACTGGATGGTGCCCAGCTACCACTACTGAACATTTTGACTAAAGATTCCATAGAAGAATCCTGATCAAAAGGGGGGAAATGCAGAACATAATTTCAAATTCTCATGAACTCTAGACTTTCTGGAGCCACGCAGGGTGGATGAATCCCTGAAACTATTGCCCTGAGATAATCTCGAAACCTTAAAAACCAAGAATATCCCCTGAAGTTATCTTAAAACCGAGCAATAGTTTAGCCTAACTAGTAAAAAAGGTGTGCCTTCAGCATTATGCTGTGTTAAGAACTATCTATATGGGATCGAATTGACAACAGCAACTTGAAAGATTAGATAGGAACCTTAGGGGGCAGTGAGTTTGTATGAATGGAGGAGGAACAACTCAGAAAAGGAGAGTAAGAATGGTTCAACTTGAAGAACGTAATCGCTAAATTGTACATGTAGAAGTTGTTGAATTGGTGTATGTTTTGCTGTGTATATCCTCAACAACAAAAAAATAAATGAAATTTTGAAAAAAAAAAGAACTGGGGTGGGGGGACAACTATGGAGCTGTAATTAAAACATTGTGGTACTGGAATTCGAATAGGCAAAGAGATCCTTAATACAGAACAAAGAGTCCAGATAACAGATCCACATATACAAGGGAATTTAGTTCATGATAAAGGTGGTTTTCTAAATAGTATATAAAGGAAAATCTACTCAATAAATCCTATTGGGACAACTGACAATATTAGAAAAATAAAACTAGGCTCTTTACACCTCCTACAAAACAAAAATTCTGGATGGATGAAAGAGCTCAACCTAAAACAAAACAAAACAAAAAAAGAACAAGAATATAAAATATTACCATTTGGTAAGGTCCTTCTGGAACCCTTTGTATGCATCTACACACATATATAACTACACACACACATACACAGACACATCTAAACAACAAACTTTTTTCATTAATAAAAGGCTACTGAAAATAATACTCTGCTTTTATCACTCAGTAGAAGGTGCTATTATTATTCTTATTTCACAAATGAGCAAACTAAGTCACAGAGAGGTGAGATTCCTTGTCCAAGGCCACACAGCTAATAAATTGCCAAGCTGTGATTCTAACCCTGGCCATCTGGCTCCAGACCCTGCCTTCTGCAGGCCAGTAAGGCCAAAGCCTATGGTAGAAAGCTTTGGAGACTTTTGAACAGGGAGGTGACATGTTTTATGCTCTGAAAAGATCTTTACAGGTAAGCGGAGGGAACAGACATGGCAAAGCAAGGGTAGAAGCAGGAAGAATAGTTAAGGGATCACTGTTCACATCCAGGAAAACAAGAGAGTGGCTTGGACTGAAGCAGCAGGTGGACAGAAGTGCCAAAGTCAGGATGTATCTTGAAGGTATAGCACATGGGAATTGCTTATGGACTGAATGTGAAATTTGAAAGAGAAAGAAGAGTCATGCATGACTCCTAGATTTGGGGCCTGAGTGAAAGAAAATGGCATTCCTGAGCTGAGAAACACTAGGGGAGTGGTAAATTGGGGATAAAATCAAGAATGTTTGGGACATGTAAACTTTGAGTGCCAATATGACGTTCAAATGAAGGTGATGGATAGACAATTGAATATATTGAGCGTGGAGTTAAGGGAATTGAGTAGGGCTGGGGATAAAAACATGACAATCGTTAGCATACGAGAAGTACTAAAGCCAAGGGGTTGGATGAGATCATTAGGTAGCGTCGATGGAGCAGAGGTGGAGGGCAGAGCCCCCTGGATCTCCACTGCAGCACTCATCACCGTGGCAATTTCACACTTATTTTTAAAAAATATTTTGCTAATTTCTGAATCCTCTGCTAGACTAAAGCTCTCTGAGCACAGGGACTGTGTCTTCTTCACTCACCATGATATCTAACAACATGGTGCCTAACCTCTAGCCAGTCCGAAGGAACCAGAGGTGTTTTGAAAGGTGATTTGCCATTTTACATATTATAATATAAATCAACATAGCAATTGACTCACCATTCCTAGGGATATAACTATAAAAATGACGTGGGGACAGCATCTGACCTTTAACTTCACAAAAGGGAAGGAGAATCACCATCAGCATTAGCCCAAGGCTGATTCCTATGATGAGGAGGTCAGACATACCTCCTCTCTCCAATCTTTTTACCAATTCTGACACCAGCCGTCCCTCCCACAGCACTCACTACTTCTCTGCTGAGTTCGATAATACGTTGCAATGGCTACACCGAACTCACAGACAATACTCACAATTATGGGGTTTACCAGGGAAATAACAGGCTACAACTCAGGATAGAGTTCTTTCAGGACAGTCTTTTCTCAGCTGTGCCTGCCAGCAGGCCTCTCTCTGGCCCTTGGTCCCTTGGCCCAGCCTCTGCCCTGCTCAGCCAAGTGTGACAAAGCTTTTTAGTTCCACTGGTAAGTGCCCAGAGGCACTCCACTCAGCCAGGAAGCCTTGGCCTAAAGGCACTCAGCCTTCTTGCTCAGCGGGCCAGGAAGCCTGTTGCACCATCTCCTGCTGGTCTCCTGGTTCTGCTGCTGCTTTTCACCATCTCTTGCTGTCTCTTCTTCCTAGTAGTTAGGTCCCCCCCGTCCACCTCTGATGTGGCTCATTTTAAGCCTAGAGGGATGGAAAAACTGACCAATCCCCTTGTTAGGGTTCCATACACCTTATTTGTATGGTCCCACAGCTCACAAGGGTGCTATGGACCTTATTTGCATTATTAGCAAGCTGTCCAATCCCCTTGGTGGACCACAAGTACCTTATTTGCATAGTCCCATCCAATCATTTGGTGGGAATTACAAGACCATGGCGAGAAAGGCCATATAAAAGCAATCCATCACACTGCAATAACCCAATATTTTTTCATGCCTGTACAAAAAGAATATGTCCAATGGTCTTCCCTGAAGTACTATTTGTAATTTTAAAACTACAAATGTGTGAACAGATGACCTGCAATAGGCATGTGGCCAAACAGATCACAATACACCCATACTACAAAATACTGGGGAGTACAGCACTATGGAAAGAGGGTAGGCTCTGGAGCCAAATGGCCAGGGCTAGAATATCAGCTTGGCCACTTCCTAGCTTTGTGACCTTGGGCAAAATACCTTACCTTTTTGTGCCTTAGTTTGCTCATTTGTGAAATGGATGAGTTATCTAGCACTGCTATAATAGAAATACCACAAGTGGGTGGCTGTAACAAACAAAAATTTATTTTCTCACAGTTTAGGAAGCTAGAAGTCCAAATTCAGGACACCAGCTCTAGAGGAAGGTCCTTGTTCCTTGGTGATCTTCACGTGTTGTGGCATCTCTTCCCCCATCTCTGCTTCCTTAATGTGCTCCTCTTGTATCTGAAAAGATAATTGACTCAAGACACAACCTGCACTAATACTGCCTCATTAACATAACAAATAAAACAAATTCCCAAATAGGATTATAACCATAGATATACCAAAAACCCATTGCCATTAACTTGATTCCGACTCATAGTAAACCTGTAGGACAGAGTAGAACTGCCCCATAGAGTTCCCAAGGCTATAATCTTTACAGGGAGCCCTGGTGGTACAGTGGTTAAGAGCTATGGCGGCTAACCAGAAAGGTCAGTAGTTCAAATCCATCAGCTGCTCCTTGGAAATGCTATGGGGCAGTTCTACTCTGTCCTATGGGGTTACTATGAATCTGAATCCACTTGACCCCAACCGGTTTGGTTTCATTTAATCTTAATGGCGACTGACCTTTTAGTTAGCAGCTGAGCACTTAACCACTGCGCCACCAGGACTCCTAACCACAGCTGCAGGGGTTAGGATTCATAACAAATATTTTGGGGGGACAGAATTCAGTCCATATCCCAACCCACTGTCCTTGAGTCAATTCTGACTCATAACAACTCTATAGCATATCAGGGGATAATAATAGTACCTTCTACTATGTAAAATATATTTTCTGTGTGCGTCAGTGTTGCATCCTTTCATCATGTTTATTCGATCTGTATGCTGAGCAAATAATCCAAGAAGCTGGACTATATGAAGAATGGAGCGTCAGGATTGGAGGAAGACTTGTTAACAACCTGCGTTAAGCAGATGACACAATCTCACTTGCTTAAAGCGAAGAGGGCTTGAAGCACTTACTGATGAAGATCAAAGACTATAGCCTTCAGTATGGATTACACTTCAATATAACGAAAACAAAAATCCTCACAACTGGCCAATGAGTAACATCATGATAAAAGGAGAAAAGATTGAAGTTGTCAAGGATTCCATTTTACTCGGATCCACAATCAATACTCATGGAAGCAGCAGTCAAGAAATCAAAAGATGAACTGCATTGGGCAAATCTGCTGTAAAAGACCTTTTTTAAGTGTTAAAAAGCAAAGATGACACCTTGAAGACTGCAGCGGGCCTGACCCAAGCCATGGTGTTTTCAGTCACCTCATATGCTTGTGAAAGCTGGACAATGAATAAGGAAGATCAAAGAATTGACGCCTTTGAGTTGTGGTGTTGGTGAAGAATACTGAATATACCATGAACTGCCAAAGAACCAACAAATCTGTCTTGGAAGAAGTACAGCCAGAATGCTCCTTAGAAGCAAGGATAAGGACCAGACTTCGTCTTACATACTTTGGACATGTTATCAGGACAGACCAGTCCCTGGAGAAGGACATCATGCTTGGTAAAGTGGAGGGTCAGCAAAAGAGGAAGATCCTCAACAAGACGGACTGACGCAGTGGCAGCAACAATGGACTCAAGCATAACAATGATCATGAGGATGGCGCAGGACCGGGCAGTGTTTCATTCCGTTGTACATAGGGCTGCTATGAGTTGGAACTGACTTGATGGCACCTAACAACAACTATGTAAAAAAAGAAACAGAACGAAAGCCTATTATTAATGAAAAAAATAAAGATTTGGGTAAATATGTTTGTGAGAGGCCGAGAAAGAGAGGAGAGGGAGAGAGCTGCTGTTGAGTCAACTCTAACTCATGGCAACCTTATGTACCGCGGAATGTTACAAGGTCTCGAGTCAACTGCACGACTGCCAGCACGTTTGAGTTCATCGTTGTGGCTATTGTGCTAATCACTGAAGGTCTCCCTCATCCTTGCTGGCCCTCTACTTCACCAAACATGATGTTGTCCACTAGTGATAGATCCCTCTTGATAACAAGTCCAAAGCAAGGGAGTCAGATAATGTATTGTTGTGATCCATAGGGTTTTCATTGGCTAATTTTCAGCAGTAGATTGCCAGGCCTTTCTTCCTAGTCTATCTTAGTCTGGAAGCTCCGTGAAACCTGTCCACCATGGGTGACCCTGCTGGTATTTGAAATAACAGTGGCATAACTTCCAGAATCACAGCAACGTGCAACCCACCACAGTATGACAAACTGACAGGCCAACAGTGGTAAGCCCCGTAGGAGTGCTAATAGAAACTTGTCGCCTGTCTTTTCCTGTTTACTCATGACAGAACACAAAGAACTAGCTTGACATGCCTGAACAGTTAACAGAGGTGCAATCTAAGATCCAATGTGTAGTTCCAGGTCCTGGGCCTTCCAGTGGGTGAGAGAAAAGCATTATATAAAGACACTATATGCTTATATGACACTTAACAGTATATTACACACATCTTTTCTTGTCAATAGGTGGCTTATTAGTACAGCATCATTTAATGGCTTTCTTCATTGCATATTTTGTCACAATTTATTTAATAAAGCTTCTAATTTTGGACATTTGGAATGCTGCACACTTTTTCCTATTAGAATCAGCATTCCAAAGCACACATATATGCACATATTTTCATGCATATCCTTAAATTTTTGTGCTGAATTTTTAAATCTTTATTTTCTGGGGAGAAATTACTACTAAACCAGAACCAAACCCGTTGCCATCAATTCCATCTCACAGCGATCCTATAAGACAGTGTAGAACTGCTCCATAGGGTTTCCAAGGATCGGCTCATGGATTTGAACAGCTGACCTTTTGGTTAGCAGCAGAGTTCATAACCACTGCACCACTAGGGCTCCAAAATTACTACCAGTGAAACATAATACGATTATCACCAGCCCGATAAATGTTTAATAGAACAACATTGAAAACAAGGTTGGATCTGTGCCCTTAAAGAACTCACCCCTAGACAAATGCGTGAACAAATAAAGATGATTACAAAGCCTAAGGATTCCAATACACTGTATGTGCATAGATGTGGTTGAATATGTGAGTGCCCTCATTCCCTATTTTGCAAACGCAAGAATTCTACAGAAAGACTGATTGTTTTGTTTCTTTTCGATAGAGAGGATTTATTCCCAGTAACTCAAAGTGAGAGCTTCAATTTGAGATTTCATTTGCAGAAAATATATTTTAGCTCCTTTGCTAGTATTATTACAAAGAATTTAAATGGATATGTTTTGTCAAAACAGTGAAACAAGTACACCGGATTATAGTAGATAGACCTTCACGTTGCTAATATATATAATTCATAATCCTACGTCACTTACTCATTACTATTAATTTTCACTTCAAATTAATTTGGGACGTTTTTGTATTTGATTGCAACTGATTTAGGTACATGCTGGGAATGAAACTGGAAGCTGAAAATCAAATATTTCTTACAAAAACTAAGTAAGAGAGCTCGTTGTACATATATATCTTAACTGTCAGCACATACACCACTCCTGTATGGGTAGAAATGGTTTGGGTTGTTGTCTTCAAATTTACACAGCCAGGAGGCTTACGAACATCACTGGCTTCACACTGGAGTTTCCACTGTCTGGTAGCATCAATTTGGGAAGCCTCCGTGGCTCCTTCTATCCATAACACTTGGAAACAGGTCCCTAGAAGATTTTGGAAGCCATAATGACAGATCCTATACTTTGAGAAAAATTAGACAGCTAGGAGAAACTGTGCAGCAAGAAAGGTAAGATTCAATCGGTGAGTGGGAAGTCGGGGAACGGGGCAGCGAACCAGGCCGAGGCCAGGGAAGCCGAAGTCCAGTGTGGTATTGCGGCTGCAGGGCTGCCAAGAGACGGCCTTGGAGCCAAGCTGACCCGAAGACTCGGCTCCCCTCCGACCAGACAGCGGCTAGGAAATAATGGTCTTTATCCCCTCCACCGACGCCAGGATGTCGTCTCCGTGCCTGACACCGGGGTACAACCGTTGGAATGAATAAATCAGAAACGCGATGGTTAAAAATATCCCGGCGGACAGCGTTGATCGGCCGACGTGGAACGTGATGACTTAACTACTCCTCAGTAAACCGAACCCTCCGCTGACTCTCGCACTCGTTAGCGTCGGATGTACCCTGGTCAGACCCTGCATCCGAGCGCCGAGCCGCACGGAAGTGCCAGTCTAGTAGCCCTCAAACCCCGCGCCAGTGGCGACTCAAGGAGACCACAGGTCGACCTCGGGCCGGAAGTGACGCAACCGCGCCGAGCACTTCCGGGGCTGCCGGGACGGATCCGTCCGAGGAAGCAGCGCGGGTCCCGACTGGGGTCGGCCCGCCGCCTCCGCGCTCCAACTCGACCCCTCTGGCCCGGCCCGACCCGGCGTGGCCCGCCCGGGCTCAGCGGCCGCGGGGTCGCGGCTCTCGGTAAGTGCGTAGTGCGACTCGCGGCCTTGTTTACCGCGGCGGGCGGGGGGAGCTCTCCGCGCGCCTCCCCGGCTTGGCCGGGACTCCGCCTTCGCCGCCGTCCGCGAGGCCCCGGCGTCGCCTGCCGCCGAATGAGAGGCCAGACCAGCGCGGAGGGGCGGCAGGAGGCTGCTGCTGAGGCAGGCGAACGTCCGGCGTCTCTCCGCCCTTCTTTCTGCCACCGCCGCCTAAGCTGGCGGAGAGGTCGGAGGCCAGCTGCTCTGACGGACCGGCGCCGGCGCACTTGGGCCCTTCCCGCTAGGAGCGCCGTGGAAATGCGCCGCGGTCGGGACTTCTCCAGTCGTCATTGGAAGTTCTCGCAGCGCCGCTCGCGCGGCGTGTTAACGCTTGTGAAGGGTTCCCTCAGCGCGTGGACTCCCAGTCCGCGCGGTGTATGGGGATAACGCCGCGCCTCCGAAGGGACATGCGGCCCAGGGGTTGCACCGCCGCCTCGCCCGATGCTGTCGGGGTAGCTGCGGGAGAGGCCGCCGTGTTCTCGGATGACTTCGCCACTGTACTGATTGTTGCTGTGTCCCATAGAACTTTGTGCGATGATGGACACGTTCTATAGTTTTGTTGTCCAGTACGGTAGCACTAGCCAAACGTGGCCATTCAGCGTTTGACGTGGTTAGTGCGAGAAACTAAATTTTAAATTTCATTTAATTTTAAAGTTAAGAAAAATGAACCCCCGTATGTGGCTTACGTCTGCTGTATTGGACAGCACAGGTACTAAATTGCTGATTCATATCTTTGTGCCAAGTAGTTTTCTTTGGAGATGTAGATTTAGTCAATGACCTTTCAGTGCTACACATAATTGGAGTAGGTATTGTCACGTCACGAAAATGTCTGTTTAGTTCTTTTCAATTTCCAACTGAGAAGTCTTCATTTTAGATCATTTCCTTCGTAGAGTGGTTTGGCCTGGTGAATGAATCCAAGGGTGGGTGTCTGGCGGTCCTCCGAACACATGACTTTGGCAGGGAAATAATTTCTGTTCCTCTTTTTTTGTCCGCAATGTGGAGAGAGATTTAATATCTCAAAGGAATCAAAGCATTTCCATCAGTTCTGTTAATAAAGGCAATACATACGGGCTCTTTTGAGCAAGTTCAGCATTCTTTCAAGTAAAACACAGATTTTAAATGATTCAAAATTAAGTTTTTATTTAATTCTTAACCTAGAATGCTCAGTAAGTACGAAATGGAATTCCTTTTCCTTTGGGGGAGCCTGGAGGTTTTTTCCCTTTCTTGAATGTTGGGTTGCTGAGAAGCCTGTAGGGTCCAAAGAAGCCTAGAGAATGTGAAAAGCATACTCTTTTCTTGGTGTGATTCTGGAAGGTCTTTGGGTAAGTTTGTGGCCAGTATCAGGCTTTCTGGGAGGATATTGGGGGTTATGAAATTCTGTTTGTCTTGGGTAGGATGGAGGTCTGGTTCTGGGCTTCGCTAATTGCCAGCATTGTGATCCTGGGCAAGTTAATCTTCCTGAACTATAGCTTCCTCATTTGTAAGATGGGCATGGGATACCTAGCCCATCAATTCCTTTTATTCCAAACAAAAGGAAAAAACATTTTGGTAGTCTCTAACAGTTTTTTAAACTCCTTTGCTCTGTTTTCAGGTGTCTTGTGTGTCTGTTACTATCTGCTGTTGAGCATGTGAGCCTGTTTCCAACCTTTTCTCTTGATCTTTTTTTTCCCCATACAAAAATTTATACATACGTTGTTATGTATGTGACTCTAATTGCTCTACCCATACTGTAACAACATACTCCTCCTTTCCACCCCTGATTCCCCATGTCCATTCAACCAGCTCTTAACCCTCTCTGCCTTCCCATCTCACCTCCGGACAGAAGCTGCCCGTTTAGTCTCGTATCTACTTGAGCTAAGAGGCACACTCCTCTGGAGTATCAATTTATGTCCCACAGGTCAGTGCAGTCCTTGTCTGAAGAGTTGGCCTTGGAAATTGTTTTAGTTCTGGGGTGATAGAGAATCCAGGGGCCATGCTTTCTGGGGTTCCTCCAGTCTCAGACCATTAAGTCTGGTCAAGAAGGGCATGGTAGATAGCCACTTTTGGGTTGTGAAGATTAGATGAGAATGAGTCTGATGTGAAATTAAATAATTATGGTAGTAATTTTTGTAGGCTGGAGTAATATTCTGGTGGCGTAGTGCTTAAGAGCTACAGCTGCCAAACAAAAGGTCAGGCAATTTGACTCCACCAGGCACTCCTTGGAAACTCTGGGGCAATTCTACTCTGTCCTGTAGGGTCTCTATGAGTTGAAATCGACTTGATGGCAGCAGGTTTGGTTTGGGTTTTTTTGGAGCAGTATTCACAGATTTGTCCTATAAGCAGTATCTTACATAAAATATGTGTAAAAGAAGAAAGTTGGAAAAATCAATTGTTCTTCCACTATTTTGGAAATAATTTCCCACAGTCATTGTTTGGACTTTGATTTTCATTTAGTTTATATTTGCCTATGTTTGAAGTATTTCTTTGGAAGTTACAAGCTCTGGTTTTCCAAGAAATTCTAAAGGATAAAGCAGGTAGAAATAAAAATTTCTGAGTAAGCAAGAAGTAGGGCTTATTTAGTCATGGATAGTGAGGTCTGTATCTCTTGGGAAGCCAAATGGCCCTAGAGTATGTCAGGAGAGAGATGGGAAACAGGTGTTAATGTTGCCTAGGGTTGATACTGCCATCCTTTTGGGGACTTTTTTTATTTGAAAATAAGTTTTGTCATGAGTAAAGTGAGATCTGAAATATTAGCAGTGTTCTGTAATTGTGTACTGCAGTAGAGGTGACTTTATAGTAAAAGTCCACTGTTTCTCAGTTACAATTTTCCCTGCAAAAATTGAATGCCTTATCAATTTCTAAGTAACATTTTGGATTGAGATTGTGGTAGTTAACTTAGGGAATCTGAAGGATAGGGGTAAGGAGGTGGACTTTCAAACCAGGGGAGGGAAATTGGACATCCATTTCCATCAATAGCACCCAGGTTAAATTATTGTCAGTTGTTTACTCTGAGTACTTTCTTTTTTTAGAAGGCCTGTAACTCTTGTCAATGCAATTATGACAAAAGAATTTCTGTTGAAACTTAGAAGAAATTAATAGTTTCTCTGGCCTCTTGTTACTTGTCCTTTTAATGTGTTTGCTTGTTAAAAAATAAGTTTGCAAAAGCAAGGTACCATTTCATTTTAAAAAATATAACTATAATTTTTTTCATTTTAGATGGAAATCATATGACAGCATATTTGGGTGGCATCTTCTGACACATCTTCAGGAATTGCAGGTATTTTTAATTCAAAGCTAAACTTTTTCTTCTAAAGGAAAAATACGATGGTTAGGTTCAGTTGTGATCAGATGGTTCCACCATAGGGAACAATTTGTTAAACATCAGATAAACTGCAAATATTATATTGCTGCTCTATCATTAATGTGGGTTTTTTTTTTAATAATGTGAGCATTCATAGTTAACATATCAAACTTAGAGCCAGTGATGTATTTACAATATCATAGAAAAGGTGGTTTTATAGTTTTTTAGGCTGGTTACGTATTTGGTATGCATTTATTCTTAATCTTTGTTCTAGGTAGTGATTGTTTTTTTAATAGAGATTGCTGCAAATAGACTTTACATTTCCTTTTGTATTTAATCCATATTTTTATGTAAATTGTTTATATCCCCTTTAATGTAAATGCTCTTGCATTTTAAGATTCTATTTGTTGGTAGATTTAAATCACTAGTCGATATTGTTCCTTGCAAATGATCGCTTGAAATAGTACTTGTGCAGAAAAATTAGCAGGTATTTGCCACAAATCTTCTCTGAGGTGAGGTTAGGATTTGTGACTGTTTTACTTTCTCAACTAATGTTTTCTTGTCATTTACGTATAATTGAATAACATTTTATCTGTAAGGATTTTTCAGTAGCTGGTTCAATTAGAACTGCTTTGTTTTTTCACACTAAGATTCTGGTTTTCCCTAGCCTTGATCCTGCTAAGGCAAAATATCTATATTGTTCCTTTTCTATTGGATCAGCTTCTTTGGCTCCAAGTATTCCTTTTAAAAGATCAGCAAAATCCTTTTAAACTGAAAAATCATTTAACTTTGCAGACTAGAGAAGGATGTTGAGTTGCAACTCTGAAGAGGAGCTGTGTGGCTTTTTTATTTTTGCTTCTTAACTATGTACCTGTTCTTCAGATATCTGAGAGGGATATCTGTGAAGCAGTGATTTTCTTTTCCTACATATAGTGGGAAGGAACCCTGTCCCTATTTATGTACTGTGTCACCGCACAGTGATGACAAGGAAATTTTAAATCTTGGTAGTTAAATCTTTGGGTGTGTGGGCAGCCACCTGTGGGGATGTGCTTCTTCCTTAAGGACTCTGGTGGGAAGGATAAGTCCATGGGAACTTAACTTCTAGACATGGAGCAGACAGACTTGCCCTTTCAGGCCAGACACTTCATGCGAAGTTACCAGCACATCAGCAGCCACTTCTTCCTCTCTAGAGAAGGTTTCCCTCCAATAAGTCTGGTGGAGGAATGATATTGAGGTTTCTGGTATAAAACCAGAGTTGGAATAGGCCATAGTTGGAGTAGGGCCAGTTCTGTTCCATTTTGATTCTTCATGAATGGTTTCTGTTATAAGTTCTCATGGGGAGAAAGTAACACTTGTTTTTTTCTTTTTCTCCCTTAGAAGACATAAACACTAATGCTTTTGAGAAAGCGGTAAAGTTTGGGGGGAGGGGAAAAAGCAACTGCTTTCCTGATCTGCAACTTGGCTGGATGCTGAGATGTCTGTGGACATGAATAGCCAGGGATCTGACAGCAATGAAGAGGACTATGATCCAAATTGTGAGGAGGAGGACGAGGAGGAGGAAGAAGATGAGGACCCTGGGGACATAGAGGACTATTATGTGGGAGTAGCCAGTGATGTGGAGCAGCAGGGGGCTGACGCCTTTGATCCTGAGGAGTACCAGTTTACCTGCTTGACCTACAAGGAGTCAGAGGGTGCCCTCAACGAGCACATGACCAGCTTAGCCTCTGTGCTAAAGGTGAGCATTGTTGCCAATTCTAAGTGTAATCCCCCCAGTCAAATCTAAGGATGAGCTGTTGTTACCCAGTGACTTCTCCAGACTGATTGAATGGCCCTGTATCTTGAAACCAAATTTAAGTATATAGTGCATAATTTGGAATACGTTTGTTACATTTAATTTGTTTTCTAATATGTAAACATTTAAGGCCGTTGGATCCTCAAATTACTAAGAATTAGAAAGGAGTGGTGGGGAGGTTTCAGAAAAGAGACCAGAAGTGCATAGTCAGTGGCAGATTTGCATGGACTAACACTTGTTTCAGAAAGTGAGTCTTGTGAAACTTTGAGGTAAGATATGATAAGTATCAGATGTCTACCGTCTTCTACACATCCATGTTTGAGTGACTGATAAATATTTGTCTTGAAAGTTGCCAGATCCCACTGGTTTGCTCTGAATAATAATGCTTCTGGGCTGATGCACTCACTTGTTTCCTATACTGATGACTAATGTCTAATGTTGAAAGAGATCATCTTAGCAACATTTAAGAAAAAAGGAAATTCGCGTAACTTGTATTTCATTGATTTTAATGGGTTAAGTGGTAAATATGGGGATTTTAAAGAACGAACAAAGTTGGTTATTCCAGCAAGAATCTTACTTTTAACACTTAAACTAGTATACCTTTTGGTGTCAACTTCAGGTCCGTTGTCTTGCTATTTACATTTTTTATGGTCATTTAGACAACTTTCCATCACGTTTCCTTCTCCTCTAACATTAGCCATTCTGTGAAAGTAGGAGCATTTCTCTTGCTTCACTGTTTTTGCTGACATTCCTTTGGAAACTGTTATATGGATTTTGTTGCCTCCTCAAGTTGAAGGTCAAGGGCATATAGGCATAATTTCAACCAAGTAAATTCTCTTGTTGATATTTAAGTGGAAATAACTTAAGACGTGCCATGGGCCATTTCTGTAACAGTTGCTTTACCTGCTAGTTTAGGGTTTTTTTTCTAGGTGGTCAGCAAAGGCTAACTAGTAACTTGGAGTTAGATACTCAGAACGTCTTACCAAGGCTTTGTTAGCAACTGCTTGGAAGCAGGAAGCTAAAGCTTTTTTTGTGACTCATTCCTAGAAGCAGTTGTAGACGTTCTCTCTCGTGCTCAGCAGAAAACTCTGAGGATTGGAGACTCATGGAACCTCTGGGTTTTGGGATTTCTGTTCTGTAGCTATGGCAGAGCTGCTGGGACCTCTGCCTTCAGAGGGCATTTTCCTGCTAGAAAAAAGGCATCGAGTCCCTTTTTTTCTCACTATGCACACTTCTCCCTTGCTGATCAGCTAG
The DNA here is from genome assembly GCA_030035585.1 of Dugong dugon. NCBI lineage: Eukaryota > Metazoa > Chordata > Mammalia > Sirenia > Dugongidae > Dugong > Dugong dugon. The sequence continues at coordinate 18,309,121 of CM057481.1, read as the reverse complement.
CTTGTTTTGCTTTAACCATATTGTCAGGTTATACACAGTGTTGGTGTTTAAAATTAGAAACAGAGTTTCCAGGTATGTGGATATGTGCTGGATAGCGCCCATTGACCAAGTCCATCAGGATGTTTCCGTCTGTGCACAGAAATTCCCAGTTTGTGAAGTCTTCTGTATAGACTTTCCTGCCCTGCTAGAGATACCCGAGGGGCCCCAGGCACCCATCCTTCCTTCTTACTAGGCTGACATATGGTCAACCCCTTGGAAAGCCTTCCCTTCACCCCCTCACCTTTAATACCCTCAGGGCTCCTTCATCGTCTACCTTATGCTTTCCTTGGTGAGCCTCCTTGAGAGCCCCTAGAACATAGTCATCGTGCCCTCCTTTAGTCTTATTGCCCAAACATTGCAGCCCATGTGTGTTCAACCATATACTGCAGTCTTTTGACTGCTTCCTGTTGTTTTACCTTTCATATAATTTTTCAGTATCTCTCCAGCTAGATTGTCAGTTCATGGAGGGCAGAAACTGCCTTACACCTTGTCTCCTCCATCATTTCTGTCACATTGTTTCATCCATAGTAGTTATTGAATGATTTCTTGGATATTTGTGGGTTTTGATGACAGTAGCTACTGCTGCTGTTGTAGGGTCAGCTCCTGCTGTCCATGTGAGCCAGATTCCCTAGTCCCTGTTGTACATCCTGTTCTACCGTTGTGGAAGGGCATTGTCCCCAAGACCATGAAGAGAAGAAGCAAAAGTAACTTTGAACAAAGATGGAGGAATAAAAAGAGATGGAAAAAAGTTGAAATAAGGAAAGGGTTAAAGAAAAAATAGGGCAAAGCGAAGAAGAATCCACAAAAATTTAGTTGATGGTGGTGGTGTGTGCCGTTGAGTTGATTCTGATTCATAGGAACCCTATATGACAGAGTAGAACTGCCTCATAGGGTTTCCTAGGCTGTAATCTTAACAGGAGCAGATCGCCAGATCTTCTTCTTCCACAGAGCCCCCGGGTGAGTTCGAACCACTGACCTTTCAGTTAGTAGCCAAGGACTTAACCGTTGCACCACCAGGGCTTGTTTAGATGATGGTAGAAGACATATTTTTTTTCCCTTCCTGGACCTCACTGAAGAGTGTGTTTTAATACCCATTTCCTTTCTGGGGCTGGACAGCAAGGGTCCTGGCTTTTTTGGTGGTTTGGCCACACATAAGGAGACTCAGTAGTGCCTTAAGTGGCTCAGGAACTTGACCGATGACGTTAGGCAGAGCAGCTTCATTAAGAGTGAAGGAGAAGGAATAATACACAGCCTTTCTCTTCCAGGCTGGCTAGTAAACAGGTTTGTGCTAGCAACTAGCATTATTTTTATTTTTGTAATTAATGTCTTTTGAGGGTGGGACGGAATATTTCAAGTGTTGGTGTCAGAATGGTGTTCATAGGTGCTTCGGCAACTCAAGGCTCCTTGTCATGTTTGTCTGAGGGTAGGGGTTGATAGTGATAGTCACCCATTCATCTTTCTGCACCACTGATTTCCCCCATGGGTCATGATGCTGCTTGCACAACCACTAACATACTGAGATATTTAATTCTTTCATATGACCTAGGTGCCGTTTGGCTAGTAGGAAATAATGATGTGCATATGCAGTTTACAATTACAGCCTCATGAACAGCTGGCTATGAACAAAAGCTGTCCAAGTTTGAGGAGTGGATTGAGTTTTTCGCTGATAGTCATATCTGTGTTATTGGTTTTGTTGTGTGCTAGCAGTTGCCTGTGGATGAGCAATAGTATAACCTAAAGTTGAGCCTTTTATTGTCTTTTGGAATTTGAAATCTCTTAAGTAGAAAAATCCCAAATGTCTGGGACACTGGACTTTTGGTTTAGTGAGAGCTCCTGGTGTCAGAGAATAACTTCCTGTATGTGTCCTGGGACCAGTTCATGAGTAAGATCATTAATCCAGATAAAGAAGCGTGCCCAGAAATTCAGATCAGAGGCTGAGGTCCAACAGAGAAATGTTTATCTGTTATGTGGAGAAACTATTGGTGTTCAAATATAGTGGCAAGACACCACAGAAACATTATTTGAGAATGAGTTACCATTTTACACAAATGGAGGTGATTGCTTGAGTGAGGTGAGTGATTGCTGAGTGAGGTGTTGTGTTGCAGGGGAGGGGAAAAGTCTCTGACAAATAGGTATTTTTAGTGACCACATATGAATCTTTAAAGAAAACAGTCAACCTTTTTTTTTTCTAAAAAGTAGTGAAATAATATTATGATTTATTATTAAAATACGTTTGGGAAACGAAATTATCCTCCATCTGTGCTGTATCCTCAGGGCTGGTATTAACAATTTCAATACTGTCCAGATAGGGTCAAAAAGAACTTTCTCTCCATGGTACCATGCTGATGGCTTAATCTTTTTTTTTTTAATTGTGCTTTAAGTGAAAGTTTACAACTCAAGTCAGTTTCTCTAACAGAAATTTATACACACATTGCTGTGTGACCCTAGTTGCTCTCCCTGTACTGTGACAGCAAACTCCTCCCTTCCACCCCGGATTTCCCATGTCCATTCAACCAGCTCCTGACCCTCTCTGCCTTCTGTCTCGCCTCCAGACAGGAGCTGCCCATTTAGTCTCATGTATCTACTTGAGCTAAGAAGCACACTCTTCATGAGTATCAGTTTATGTCCCATAGTCCAGTTTGATCATTATCTGAAGAGTTGGCCTTGGGAATGGTTTCAGCTCTGGGCTAACAGAGAGTCCGGGGGCCATGTCTTCTGGGGTCCTTCCAGTCTCAGACCATTAAGTCTGCTCTTTTTACTAGAATTTGAGTTCTGCACCCGACTTTTCTCCTGCTCCATCAGGGACTCTCTGTTGTCTTCCCTGTCAGGGCAGTCATTGGTGGTAGGCAGGCACCATCTAGTTCTTCTGGTCTCAGGCTGATAGAGTCTCTGGTTTACGTGGCCCTTTCTGTCTCTTGGGCTGGTATTTTCCCTGTGTCTTTGGTGTTCTTCATTTTCCTTTACTCCAGGTGAGTTGGAACCAATTGATGCATCTTAGGTGGCTGCTCGCTAGTTTTTAAGACCCCAGACACCACCCACCAGAGTGAGATGCAGAACATTTTTTTAAAAAACTTTGTTATGCCAGTTGACCTAGATGTCCCCTGAAAGCATCATCCCCAGACCCCCAGCCCTGCTACTCTGTCCCTTGATGTGTTTAGTTTTATTCAGGAAACTTCTTAGCTTTTGGTTTAGAACAGTTGTGCTGACTTCCCTTGTTGTGTGTAAAGTCAGCCTTTTTTTACATGCCATACTTATTTTTATAGGAAACTTATAAAAAAAATTACAACTGAGAAAGAGAGGCCCTTTCCGACAAGAACAGGCATTTTTATTGCAAAATGTACAGTGGTTGGTCAAGAAGAATTTTGTCAGTTATTTAGTGAATCATATTAATATTATGCTGTGGAATTTATGGAGGGTTTGCTGACAAGCTGTTTGAGAAGGGGCTCAGCCGTGGTAGAGCCCTAGACAGAGCCCATGACGGGAGCCAGCTTTGGTTGGCGATGGGCCAAACGTATCCTGCTGTTAAGCTCCGGTTCTCAGCCACATGTTAGGAATGTGGGCAGGAGAGGAAGAGTATCACCTAATTGCTTCAGGGTGGAAAAGAAATAGGCCACTTTGGGCTAGATCTAGTCCATGGAGCTCTACAGTGAACTACTTGAGCTTTGCTTTGAGGGTGGAGTAAAAGGGCAGTGTAGGTAATAGAAGTCCAGGCTCCACAGGGTGATGAGCATGGAGGTGGGAAGGTTATTTTCTGGACTGGAGTGACAGACTAAGATGTATAGGTAAAAGGGAATAACATTTAGAGGATCTATGAATGCAGCCTGAGGCATCTTTACTATTAAAGGACAGGAATAGGTTTTTAACACTTCTTCAACATAAGAGTTCTTACTCAATGCTTACTTCTCAAGCCTGTGTTTCCCAGATAAGATTGGAGAAATAAGCTGATATTTACAAATGATTTTACTGTAGTTCTTGCTTTCTGAATTCCTGTGTTAACTGCAGTAGAGAGGGGAAAATATTCTGTAGAACACTTCTACTACCCTTTTGCTTAAATTTGTTTTAAAATCTAGCGTTTCCTATTCAGCAAAATGTGGCTGGAAAATCTTTTTCAGGTTCTTCTGTGGATCATTTTCCCCCTCTGGATGAATTATAATGAGTTTTCAGAGCTTCTAACTCTGAGTGCAGTGGGAGTCTTTGTAGTTCTGTATTCAAAACAACCTGGTTCTATGCTTTTGTCACTTGTAACGTGAGCAATTGATGTTCTTAATACAAAATATATTTAGTCTTTATTTACATAGCACCAAATTCTTGTATAATGTCTGCTGAAGACTTTAATTTTAGTTATTAAATAGACTTTCTTGTTTCCTGGTATAGCTGAACCTTAAGACTGTTTTATTTGTATTTATTTGCATATTTATTAATTAACCAAGTAATGGTCGTTTTTTCGTCTTTACTCATGGGAAATATCTTCAAGCTGGGCCTAGTAACACTGAGTGTTTGTGTGCTGAGTAGTCGTCTGATTGCTATTTTTGTGATCTCATGTCAGGTTTCTTTGCATGCCTGTATGTAAGTAGAATCTAGATTAAATTCCTGTGTTTCAAATACTTGGCCGGTAGTGGATGTGTTGACATACTTCATGATGCTTTAATCTGGAAGTCTGATACGAGTTTTACTGACATATAAATTTATTTTTAAAAGAGAGATGAGAAATGTCCAGAGTGTCATTGAGCATTACTTAAGTATAATTAGTGCTAGAGTTGTTCCTATCATGCCAGCTTAAAAAGTTTATTGTCATCACTGACTTCATGTGCTCACTGCGTACCTGACACCACAAACAGCAGGCTGACTGGCTTCCAGAAAAGAAGCTCTTCATCAGATTCAAGGCTTGCTTTCATTTTTGTCTCTTTGTTGTGCTTTTATATTTCCTTAGGAATCATGGGCACTATGTGTAATCAAGGATGATTCTAATCCCACACTTGTGTCTTAATCCTGAATTTATGTTTAAATTGTCATGGTCAAAATAATGTTGCTGTGGTATTAAAAAAACAAAAAGAATATCACTCATGATTTCATTAGCCTAAAAATTTTCTTCTTTGCCTATTATCTTTCAAGTCTTGTCCATATTCATACATAGTATTACTATGCTGCAGTTCATTAATTCAACCAATATTTATTGAGCACCTATTACGTGCTAGGCACTGGAGATATAGCCATGAACAAAACAAACAAAAATTCCTACCCTGGTAGCTGTTACATTCTAGTAATCATTGTGTACATGTATTTATGTACTCTCCTTTTTTCATGCGTATCTCAAACATTTCCCTTGGTTTTTACTTCATCCTCATAAATTTTTTTAAATCCCAAGGTAGTACACCATCTTGTTCTTGAACCATAGTTTGCTCAAGCTTTCCCCGTTGGGCATTTAGGCGAGCTCTCATATATTACAGTTGTTGGGGACTGGTCATATTGCAGTGAGCATCATCATGGATGTGGCCTTTGTGTCTTTTGGGCAGAATGGGTAAAGGACCTGGGCTAGTGGTCAGATGATCAGGTTCCAGTCCCTTCTCTGCCACTTAATATGATGTGACCTTCGGCAAGTCTCTCAACATCTTTAAGGGTTAGTTTCCCCATCTGTTCAATCATAATAATAGCTTCTTCACAGCATTAAATGAGATTGTATGTGTAAAGTATCTGGCACATGAATGTTCAGACCAAGTTGCTTGGTCATGGTGGAGGCAAGGCAGAAGTGTAGTGGTGGGAATGAGGCTTTCACATGTTTGCTGTGGTTCCTTAAAACGTATTCTCAGGATTATGCATCTTGAGTTATAGGGTAGGAACCATGTCAGGGAAGGTTTTGGACAATATATCGTTGACTGAGTATGCATATGGTAGTTGGGTCCTGAGTGTGCCTGTGATTGGGTCATGTACTTTGGATTCTTTTGCCTTCGTCCAGAGCCTCTGGTACCCTTTCCTGTAGGTCCACTGATATAAAAATAACACAAAATCAATTTTGAATTGCGGCCAAGAAAAGGGTATAGGAGAAAATAGCCTGTCTGTTGTTCCTACATTTCTGGTTGACTGCAGTGTTTGGTCTTGTGCTTGCGTCATAAGCACTATTTACTAGAAGGGTTAGTTGACTTTGGGGTCCTTGTTATTGAAGTACCCACTTACTTGTCTGTAACTTTTACTCTGTTCCCAATCTATTCCCCCTACCTTTTTTTTTTTAAAACTTTGTCTTTGCCCCTGCTGTTCTAGGAAAAATTTGAGGAATTAGATTGTTGTTGTGTGCTTTCAAGTCAATTCTTACTCATAATGACCCTATAGGACAGAGTGGAATTGCCCCATAGAGTTTCCTAGGCTGTAATCTTTTACAGGAGCAGATCACCGGGTCTTTTCTTCCATGAAGCGGCTGGTGGGTTCAAACCACCCACCATTGGTTAGCAACTAATCACTTAACCATTGTGCCACCAGGACTCCTTGAAATTAGTCTCCCCAAAACAAGAGTCGTAAGCAAGATTTGAGAAAGGTGCAGAGTGAGATAACAGGAAGGTTCTCAGCTTGTACTTCCTAAAATGTCTGCCGTTTGGCTTTGTTACTTACAGTGACATGAATTGTTAGAATATGAAGTTTTCATTGTATTCCCTTTTCTTTGAACAACCATGAGCCTTTATAAACATGAAATGGTTTCACAGTGGTAACCACAAGTTATCAACCGTAAGTAGAGAAAAATACAGGCAGGGTGAGTGAGAGGTTTCTTTGGAAGTTTTAATAGGAGAACAGAGCTGTTAGGAACAAAGAGTGACCTCTACCTGGGAAGATTGCTCTCTTTGACTAGCAATTTCTTTCTTGACCAGTGCACATGCTCCCTGTTCTCATTTCTTTTATCCCTTATTTTAAGCCTTTAACCAGTCTCTTCAACACTTTCACCATCATTTCCCAGAGTTTGTAGATAGGCTTGTCTCCTTGTGTAAGAAACAACACCAGTGCCATCAAACTAGGCTTTCTGATTCTCTGTCTTAATTGTTGGTACCACCATCTGCCTGCTTGCCTGCTTAGCTGGAAACTGAGGAATTACCCTTCATTCTCTTCTCCCCATGAAGCCCTCCCTGATCCCACGCGCACAGTTGGTCACTGTAACTTCTGTTCCACTTTGTGCATGTTTCTTGGTATGTACTTTCACTCACTGGACATTACCTGTTTATAAGACAGTGCATGAACTCTTTGAGGTAGAGGTCCACGTTTTTTCTTTGCATATTAAAAAACAAAAAAAACAAACCAGTTGCCTGTTGAGTTGATTCTGACCTTTCAGAAGTAGATTGCCAGACTTTTCTTCCAAGGTGCCTTTGTGTGGAATTGAACTGCCAACCTTTTGGCTACCAGCCCAGCAATTAACCCTTCGTACCATCCAGGTGGCTTGTTTTTGCATATTAGGACCTAGCAAAAATGCCTAGTTATGTTCTTAGTAAGTGTTGCTTGTTGTTGATCTGACTGTCTAAGCCCACCTCAGTAAATGCGAAAGCTGAGCATTTAACCTGAAAGCTTTACTACTATATGTAAACAGAAAACGTGCTTGTCACATGGCTACCATGAAACCAACTGACTCCCAAGTAGAGATGGTATATACCATCTCTCAGATGTACACCACCTTACGTATGAGTGGTTCCTGGCGTGGGTTGCATATCAGAACCAGTTTTGGCAGTTCTAATACAGGAACCTGAACTTTATACAGGCCTCGTGAAACAGAATCTTCAGGAGTGAGGTCAAGGCATTTTACACTGTGTTCATATGGAAGTACAAAAAAAACTACAAAATGGTTCAAGTATTCATTCCTTATGGAAGTGAGGAAGAGAAGTGCTTAGTTTTTTTGGCTGCTGAAAGGATATATCCAACCATCAGTATGTACTGGTTTCATAACCAGAGTGGGAGTAGGATTTAAACTGCCCGACTATACTCACAAGTTGGATAGGTTTTCAGAAGTATTTTTAATGTCTAAGTGTGACTTCGTATTTCATTGATTATAAGGTAAAAGTGGGTTCTTACCATGTCTGTTTTGATCTGTAAAGATGACTGATGGTCTGTGCAATCATAAATACAATGTGGATGCTTTAAAAGTTTTGACTTTTACATTGTAGTAGAACATATCACATCTCGTTTTTGCCAGCTTATTTATGCTGGCTTCTGCTTCAAGATGGTTGGGTGCATTCACATACCTTTGGTCGTCCCCACCCCCCCCCTCCCCTTTTTAAATACCATGAAAATGAAAGTAAAGGTGTGTAAATGTTATCAACTCATAATAACAAAGAGAATGGAGTGGGGATTGGCATGTGGGAACATCATTGCACTTGAAAGCCAGTTTGTCCAGCAGATCCTTGAAGAGGCTGTAGGCTCTGATTTGACTGACAAAGGCTGGGAGAGAAAAGTGCTGCAAATGGGGGTATTAATTAAACTTCTGTATACATAACAGTCTACCCAACCCCGATTTGGTCTGTAGGCAAAAAATCTGCTTATTTTTTAGAAATGGAGTAAACTGGAGAGTAATAAGACCCTTAGAATGTGAGATTTGACTGACCTCATTTGTCATTTTAGGGGCCCGTGAGTAACAGCTACCTTTGAGTGATGACTCTAAAGAAAAGCCTATCAGTTCACATGTACACAAACTTAAGATTCATTTTCCTCACCCCCTTTTTTTTTGAATTGAAGTAATATTCACAAAACATGAAATTAACCATTTTAAAGTGTACAATTCAGTGGCATTTAAAACATTCACAATATTGTGCAACCACCACCCCCATCCAGTTACAAAATATTTATATCACTCCAAAAGGAAACCCCGTGCCCGTTATGCAGTCACTCCCCATTCCCCCTTCCCTCAGTCTTTGGCAATTACTGATCTACTTTTTGTCTATGAATTTACCTATGGATATGTCACATAAATGGAATCCTACAATTTGTGACCTTTCGTGTCTTCTTTCATTTAGCATAGTATTTTCGGGGTTCATCCATGTTGCAGTATATATCAGTGTATGGTGACCCTTTGCTCTTAAATGGGAGTGGCTAACCAAGAATCATCAGACATTTGAAGAAAACATGCAAAATGAAAGAGAAACAGAAAAACTGACCTTAACTGAAACAGGGACCAGAAGATAATTTTGTTTATTTTTTTAAAGCACACTATTTAATATTCTCCCAAGTATTCAAGATGTGGCATCCGTAAAGCAGTCATAGTAAAAAGAGCTCATGGAGATGAATTATAGGTTTGCCAAGTTAAAAAATATTCTGCAGATCAGAAGATAAAATCAAGAAAATCTCTGAATATAAATTCAAAATACAGTCAAAAAATGTGTGTGGGGGAAAAAAAAGCAGATATGGGGGATCAATCCAGGAGATCCAACAGCTAATGGTGTTTCTGAGAAGCGCGAACAGATAAAATCGAAGGGAGGCAAATATTAAAAACATGATAAGAAAATTTCCAAGAGCTCAAGAGAGGTGCATTCTTCATAGTGAAAGAGGCTACCCTTTGCCCGGAAGGATAAAGACCTGCTACTAGAATTGCCACTGTAAGATTTCAGAAAAACAAGGATAGAGAGAAATCCCTAAAAGTTTCCATAAAGATATACCAGGTAAAAGAAATGAGAATCAAACATCTCATTAGCAGTAGTGACAGACAGAAGACAGTGGCGCATTGGTCTTCAAAGTCCTGAGGGAAAATGGTTTTAAACCTAGAATTCCGCCATTGCAAAATAAACTCATTTTCAGGCATACGAGAACTCCCAAAATTTACTTCCCTTTTATCTTTTTTGAAGTAGTTTTTTGAGGATGAAAATAAAAAAGGAGGAAGCTTAGAAATACAGGAAATGGTTGAGTAAACCTAGTAGTCCAGTGAGGAATCTGACAATGTCAGTTGTATAACAGACCTGGGAAACATTCAGAACCAAAAAACATTTTCTTCAAGAATAGGAAAGGAGTGGATTCTAAGCAATAAATGGAATGAAGAAGCTGGAAGATAGTAGGGATATGGTGAAGAAACCATAGATCTCTTCATGGGAGGAAAAATCAATTTCCATGCAAAGCAGAAAAACTACACATACACACAAATCATGATCCAAATATAAAGCAAAATATGTGGCCTGAGTATGAGTAATCAGTGACAAGTACGTAAGGTGGTATATTTGTGCCTAACATAGGAACGTTTTCCTTTGAGTGGCCCAAGGATTGGAATCACAGGGAAGGAAATGCAATTCTGGTCCTGTTAATGGTATCTTAAAGTTAGAAAGATAACCGATGAGGAACTAAAAATAGTAATTTAAGTGTCAGAAAGTTCAGGCTTGTAAGGGGGAGGCAGGAGGTAGTATGTTGTTTTTAGGTGCCATTGAGTTGATTCCAACTCATAGCTAATGAGTGTGACAGAATAGAACTCCCCATGGTTTTCCTAGGCTGTAATCTTTATGGGAGCGGATTGCCAGATCTTTCTGCCACGGAGCCACTGAGTGGGTTCAAACTGCCAACCTTTTGGTTATCAGCCAAGCACTTAAATGTTCTGCCACCAGGGCTCCTTGGGAGTGGTATAAGTAAGCTAAATCTGGTAGAGAGTGCTATGGTACACTCCGTGATGTTGGTAGAAGAACCTAGAGAAACAACTGGAAGAAGTATCTGCTGGATAGGAGAACTGGGGAGAGGAAGGGAGAAGTAGGTTGGAGTGTTGTTTCTTTTCATTTGAGTACTTTTTATGAACCATTTTATTTTCTTTGTTTATTGGTAATTGAAGTAGGTAAAGAGTTTGTTGATTTCCAATAAACAGGTGTTTCCTGAGTGTCTTCTGGTGTTCTAATTTTCAGATAGGTGTTGGGAGAGACGGGAAAAGTTTGACCTCTATCTTAAAAGAACTTAAAAGTCTCCTTGCCTTTAGTTTCTGCCCACCCCCCCTTTTTAGATTGTTAGAGAGGAGGTATAAATAATAAAGCTTTTTCTACTTCCTCTTCATAATTTTCCGGTATAGTCACCAAAAGCACCACTTTATCTCACTCCGTTGAAAAACTTGAAGTGACTTCTCCAGACTCCAGCCTGAACGCCTCCCCACTGCTCTTTTCCTTAACCCATATGCTTGATTTTTGCCCCCTCAAACCTCCTGTTAAGGTGTCTGTCCTTCCTATAACTCTAAGGAGACTTTTTGATCCTCCATCCCTTTTTAATTTCCTTGGAGAAGCTGGTGTGTGTCTGGCTTCTTCTGTTAGATTGTACATCCCCTGAGGGCTTGGAAGACCTTGGCACCTGTTCTGGTTCTGGAGGAGGATGTGGGTGTGCAGTGTCCTGAGACTGGATCACCAGAGATAGCAGAGGGTGGTGTTAGCATATGGGACCTAGTGCTGGCACAGGCATTGTTCTACGTGCTTGGATATGGCAGAGAAGGAAACAGACTAAAAAATCTCTGCCCTCAAGGAGCTTCAGTTCTGAACAGTATGATTATCTTTAAATAAAAATTGGCTCATGTATTTTGAGTGTAATTAAAGGGGTAGGTAAGGACAGAGTCCGTGGGGTAGAAGCTGTCTTTGAAACATGTTATTTGAGTCTGTGGCTTTGTCAGTAAGACATACTGCCCTCTGAAGTATTTTCTCTCTGGAGGAAAAAGGGGACTTGGATGGTACTGCCTAGTTGGCATTTGGTGTTCCCTCTTCGTGGCCTCCTCACAGAATCAGTTAGTTGGAAGAGACAGAACATTGTTTGAAATCATCTCTGGAGAAGCTGGACTTGTATCTGTAGTCACATGGTAGGAGACATGGCCTTTAGTTTATTGTGTGCAGTTTATTGGACAGTAGCTCCCACATGCATTTTTGCTTATGGTTGCTAGAAATTACCTTGATTTGCTGAAATGGTGGTTATCCTGCCCATATGGCATCCCCCTGGAAATTTGTTAGAATTCTCAAAGGAGCTAGCTATACCAGCCTTTTGTAGTAAGTACTTCCCAGAGGGTTTTCATTGAAATACACCCTGAAATATATGACAGTAATCTAGAGGGTGGGGGGGGGGGGGTGGGGTAGAGATACAGTGAGCCTAGCCACGAGTTGATGTTGGAGCTGGGTGATGGGTACATGGGGTTCATTTACTGTACACTTTGTAGATGTTTGGAATTTTTCGTAATAAAAAAATGTACCCTCATGGTCAAAGAATGATGATTTAATTTTTATTTTATTATATTTTTCATAAATAATCTTTTATTTAGTGAAGGCTGTGTTTTTTGGTATTGATTTTAATGCTTGGAGACCATAGCAGTTAGGACTGAGTTAAAGTTGGACTAGTGGGAAATCTTCAAACCTGTATTTGATTATTCAGATTAAAAAAAAACACAAATAATATGTGGGTGCCTCAATTACAAGTCAGTTCACCTTGCATGGACCTGAAAAGAGAAATTGAAAGGGGGCAAAGTTCGGATCAGGTGCCAGACAGCTGGTCTTTTAGAGGCTAAGGGTATGTGTGTGTTAAGTATGGGAGATGTGAAGTCTTATCTCTTAAATTAGACTTAAAGGTTGAGCCTTGTCCATGATTAGATGCCCTCTGGGACCCCACCACCACTACCACCAGTGCTGGCTTTGTCTCTTTCTAGGCTGGTGTTCACCTACTCCTTTGCCTCTGCTTTAACCTTGTTTCTTTGTCTTATCCCTCCATTACTTTTTTGCCTCACCTGCCAACCTCTCACGACCTGAATCCATCCATCTTGATCTCTTTAGGCTAGTTTTCCTATACCTTGACCCTGTCTACCCCAGGCCCAGAAGAAGCTGGCCCACAGTTCGCTCCCTTCCTTCGTCTCTGCTTTTTAGTGAGTTAACTAGTGTTAACAAATGTGATCGGACCACCAAGTGGCTTAACACAGGCTGAGGCATGGAGACCCATTCATGTAAAAGATTTCAGGCAGTTGGCAAGTAAGAATTTTAAATAAAAATTGAAACTACCACCTGTATTTTTTCAGGCCGTTGATGCTCACTGCTATCAGCTGCATCCTCCCTATGGCACTGGTAAGTGTGGGAAGGGCTGGTGACAGTTTTGGTGGGCTGCTGGATTTTTTTTTTCCTGGGGGAAAAAAATCTATTTGCAAGCTGTGTTATTAACTTGTCCCCGAGGGCTGGACAGTTTGAATTAGCTATAGTAGACTAAAAACATGAAGAAGAAGCAACTAGCCATGCTCATGGTTTTCCTTGGGGAACTGTTGCCAGGAGCATAGGCTGTTCAGTGTGTGCCTTGATCCGTATATAAAATTAGCATGTATTTGTGCTATTTTGAACAATAAACATATCAATAGTCAAGTGCTCTGGAATGTCAGGTAGTAACTTAAATTTCCTGAAAGTCTTAAAATATTTTTCCAGAAAATAAGTATTGGTTGTATATTAGAAAAGGTCTTAAGTGTTGTATGTGCTTACCGTTCCTTCAGTAGCAGGGTTTATCTCCTTCTGGTATTGTAAGTTCCTTGTGGACTGGGGACTCAAGAAACGTTTGCTTCAATGCTTAATTTAAAATTCTAATAGAGACATGCTTGATTTTTTTTTTCTTGGGTGGGCGGCTTTTGGTGGAAACTGAAAAAAAAAAATAGTAGCTGTCATTTACTAACAGACTTCAGGTGGACTTGGGGACTGGTGGTTTAAAAAATGATTTCACTACAGTATGGCATTCTGCTTAGGGACCTAATGGGGAAAATATACACTGAATAAAGTTGAAACATAGAGCAGGGTAGCAAGTCACAGAGTTGTATAAGCCCACATCTGATTGCTGCTGGAGTTACCTTATGTAAGCTTCTGAAACCCTGGAGCTATCTCCTTGTTGTGAGTGAGTCAGAGGCCGCACAGATTCAAAGTTTATCTTAACAAGGTGGTCTCCATTCTAAGCCAACAGGTTGATGTTTACACTTTCACTTCTTTGGTCTCTGAAATCCTTAGATGATTGAAGAAAGTGCTTCTAGAATGTTTTCTGAAATGCTGAGGTTGTGAATTTGTGTGCTTTTAGCCATGAGTTGCAATCGACTTGAAGGCAGCTAACAACAGCCACGTCAGGAACTGCTTGCTGGCAACAGCGGTGAAAGCAGTCAAACACGCTTTACCTTCATTACGTCTCTGTGAGAAAATTGTTACATCATTGACCTTCATCCTGGATTTCTCCCAATCTCCACCTTCCACCCCCAGCCTTGCATGTGAAGCAGGGATAGCATTGCATGACACATTTACTGCATTCTTTATCATAAACATAAAGGAGAACTTAACTCCCCAGCAACTGTCAACTCCTTGAGGTATCAATGCATAATATAAGCAAGTGGTAACTGCTGAACATGTTTTGTGGGCCTGTGCTGGGGAGAGATACCTTAAAGTTTCTGTTGCAAACACAAACCATAGAGGATGGCAGAAGAAATTTGCCCAAGACCTTTGGGAAATACTGATGACCAGCTGCAGAGTCCTTTTTGACACACATGTAGCTAAATGCTCCTTGAAATAAAGATCTAGAAACTGTCATGAGATCATAAATGAAATGGCAAAACAAAGCCAGATTGAAGTGAGGGGCTGTGGTCATGTGGGGCTGCGTCCAGAGTAAATGACAACAAAGATGATCCCACAGTCCTTTCTAGCTGGAGGGAGAGCTCCCAGCAACTTCTGACCTTTGTAGTGGTACAGGGTTTGGAGGGCACAGAGAAAGAGAATAGAAAGGCGAGGAAGATGGGCTGCATTTGGCCCATGCTCTGACCCTGTCTTTGACTCAAAGCCTTTCCTGAACCATCCGGAGACTTGAGGGCACCCTTTGGTCTTTTGAACTTGCCCTCCCTTCCCTACCTTGTTTAAGTACACGCACTTCCCCAGCTCCTAGGAAAAATGAGAGAGGAGCTCTTGTCCTTGGGGCTTATGTTCACATTCACCAGTGCTCAGGTGTGAATGTGATTACTCAGAGACAAGCCGGGAAGTGAGAAGGGGGCAGGCTTGATAGCGATGCCCTGTGGAATAGCAACATTTAAGGAGATGGCAGACTGAGAGCAGAGCATCCAGTGGAACACTGAGAAAACCTCGTCAGGGAGATGAGAAAGAGAGCCTGATGGAGTCTTGTAAAATTATCAGCTTTAGGTGCCATGGAGATCATGTGGAAATTAAATGACTTTTTACTAAGATTTACATTGTATAATCAGTTAAACTTTGGTCAAAACGACATTAAAACTCTAAAGACAGGGAGGGACATGGTATAGGAAAACTAGCCTAAAATTTTTTTTAGAGTCTCCGTTTGAGGTTTGTAAGTAAAGGGTCAAAATGAATTACTTGAAGCAGCGGTATTAAGGGTCAACCCTTTGTGTATTGCAGCATTTGTTTATGCAAGTGATTGCCATTGAATTAATTTGGCAAAGCTTTTCCCCCTAACTTTTATTATGAAAATTTAAAAAACAAAAGAATTTTAAAGAATTGTACAGTGGGTATCCATAGGGCTACCATCTAGGTGGTAAAATTTCCAATCTTAGGTACATTTACTTCATCACATATCTATCCATAATCAGTTTCATTTTTTGACAGCTTTATTGAAGTATTATTTACATACTGTTAAATTTATCCATTTTAAAGTGTGCCACTAGATGAGTTATAATCGTGCAACCATCACCACATCCCGGTTTTAGAACATTTCTATTGTCCAAAAAATTCCCTTGTGCCTGTTTACGGTCAGTACCCACTCCCAGCCCCAGGTAACTATTGATCTATCTATCTGTCTGTGTAGTTTTCCTCTTCTAAAATTTCATATGAATGAAATCATGTAATATGTGGCCCTTTGTGCCTGACTTCTTTGACTTAAGCATGTTTTTGAGGTTCATTCATGTCATACATCAGTAGTTTCTCTTTATTACTGAGTAATATTCTGTTGTATGTATACACCACATTTTGTTTCTCCATTCATCAGCTGATGGACGTTTGAGTTGTTTCTAGTTTGAGGCTATTATGAATAATGTTGCTATGACCACTCATGTCCAGGTCTTCATGTGGACATAAGTCTTCATTTCTCTTGGAGAGATACCTAGGTGTGGGATTGCTAGGTCATGTGGTAAGTGTATACTTAACGTTTTAAGAAATTGCCAAACTGTTTTTCAAGGTAGCTCTACTATTTTACATTCCCACCAGCATTGTACAAAGGTACCTGTTTCCCCACATCCTTGCAGGCACTCGTTATTGTCAGTCTTTTGGATTATAATCATTCTTATAAGTTTGAAGTGGCATCTCATTGTTTTGATTTGCAGTTCCCTAATGATTGATGAGTTGGGGTCGACTCGATGGCAGTGGGTTTGGGTTTTTGGGTTTAATGACTAATGATGTTGAGTATCTTTCCTTGTGCTTATTTGCCATTCATATTTTTTTTTTTTTTTTTGTGAAGTGTCCAAGTCTTTTGCCCATTTTTTATTTATTGTGGTAAGAAAAAATATATATATATACACACACACACACACACATGTATATATGTATATAACCAAAACATTTGCCATTGCAACAATTTTTACACGTACAGTTTAGTGACATTAGTTATGTTCATCATGTTGTGCAACAATCACCACTGTCTGTTTCCAACTTTTTCCATTACCTGTAACAGAAACTCAGTGCCCCTTAAGCAGTGACTCCGCCTTTTCCCCTTCCTGTCACTCCTGGTCCACTGATGAACTTTGGTCTCTATTTCCTATTCTGGATATGTCATATAAGACGGATCATACAATATTTGTCCTTTTGTAACTGACTGATTTTACTTAGCATAATGTTTTTTTTTAAGTTTCATCCCTGTTGTAGCATGTACGAGGACTGCCTATTTTTTAAAATTGTTCAGTGTTTCTAAGAGTGCTTTATATATTCTGAATAAAGCCCTTTTTCAGATAACGTGATTTGTAAATATTTTCTTCCAGTCTATGGCTTGTCTTTTCATTTTCTTAATGACGTCTTTGAAAGAGCAAAAGTTTAATTTTGATTAAGTCCAGTTTATTGATTTTGTTTTAAAAGATTGTGTTTCTGATGTTATAGTTAAGAAAACTTTGCTCGAACCAAAGTCACAAAGATTTTATGTTTCCTTCTAGAGGTTTTATAGTTTTAGGTTGTACATTTACGTCTGTGAACTATTTTGAGTTAATTTTTGTGTGGTTTGAGGTAAGAGTTTTATGTTTTTTTTTTTAAATATGATGTTCATTTAGTCCAGAGCTCTTAGTTGAAAATTGACCGTAATTTATAGGTTTACTTCTAAATTCTATTCTGTTCTATTAATCTATATGTCTGTTCTTCAGCCAGTACCCCACTGTCTTGATGACTGTAGTGTTAAAGTCAGTCTTGAAGTCTGATGTTCTAAGTCCTCCAACTTTGCTTTTTTTTTTCTTCCCTGGCAGGATTGCTTCAGATATTCTGGATCCCTTTACATTTTCACGATTTTTTAGGTCAACTGTTAATTTCTTCAAAAAATCCTGCTGAGATTTTTACTGGAGTTGATTGGTCTGTAGTTGTGCTAACCTGTATGGTAGCCATGACCACGTGTGGCCACTGAGCACTTGAAATGTGGCCAGTCTGAATTGAGATGTGCAATACATGTAAAATGCACTCTAGATTTTGAAAACATAGTATGAAAAAAAGTATGTAAAATAGCTAATTAATAATTATATGGGTTACATGTTGAAATAATAGTATTTTGGATATATTGAATTAAATAAAATACTAAAATGTATTGTAACTTTAAAATTTTTTATTTTTAAATTGTTTGCTGCTATATAGGAATATATTTGATTTTTGTGTATTGACCTTGTATTTTGTGACCTTACTAAATTCACTTACTAGCTCTAGTAGTTTTGTAGATTCCTTTAGGATTTTTCTGCATGAACAGTCATTTCATCTGGGAATAGGGACAGATTTGGTTCTTCCTTTTCTTGCCTTATTACAGTGGTTAGGGCCTCCAGTATAATAAATGAAATGGTGAGAGCGGACGTACTTACATTTTTCTAATCCTATGGAGAAAAACATTCATTATTTCATCATTGAGTATGATGCTTTTCATAGATGCCCTATATCAGATTCAGGGAGTTCACTTTTCTTCCTAATTGCTGAGTATTGAATTTTATCAGAAGAGTTTTTCTGCATCTGTTGAAATGATCTTTTTTTTTTTTTAAACCTCCTGTATTTGTTAATGCCATGAATTACATTGAAGAATTTTCAAATGTTAAAGTCAGCCTTGCATTCCATTCCTGGGCTAAACCTAACCTCATCATGATATATTATGCTTTTTCTATGTTACTGGATTTGGTTTGCTAAAATTTTTTGATTAATGATATTTGTGTCTGTGTTCACAAGAAATATTGGTCTGTAATTTTCTTTTTTTGTTATGTTTTTGTATCAGGGTTACATTGTTGTTTTGGTTAGGTGCCGTCGAGTTGGTTCCGACTCTTAGCGACCCTGTGTACAACAGAATGAAACACTTCCCGGTCCTGTACCATCCTCACAATTGTTGTTATGTCATCGTCACAATTGTTGTTATGCTGGAGCCCATTGTTGCAGTGTGTCAGTCCATCTCATTGAGGGTCTTCCTCTTTTTTGCTGACCCTCTGCTTTACCAAGCATGATGTCCTTCTCCAAGGACTGATCCTTCCTGATAACATGTTCAAAGTGTGTGAGATAAAGTCTCGCCATCCTTACTTCTAAGGAGCATTCTTGCTGTACTTCCAAGACAGATTTGTTGATTCTTTTGGCAGTCCATGGTATAGTCAGTATTCTTCACCAGTACCATAATTCAAAGGCGTCAGTTCTCTTTTGGTCTTCCTTATACTTTGTCCGGCTTTCACATGCATATGAGGCAATGGCTTGGGTCATGCACACCTTAGTCTGCAAGGGTTACATTGGCTTTACAAAGTAAGTTAGGAAAAAGTGTTCCTTCCTTCCTATAGTTTGTGTAAGGTTAATGTTGATAGAATTCACCAGTGAAAACCAAAATCCCTGGGCCTGGAATTTTGTGGGAAGGTTTTTACTCCATGGTCTTATTTAGAGATTTGAATTTGGTATCTGAAGGACTCTTCACAGTATAAGTGCCCAAATCATGATGGTAGCAACCAGTGCTCTTCTCTGCAAATATTCTGATGTAATTTCTCCTGAAGTTCAATGAAACTGTCGTATTGATCTTTAGTAAACTTTATATTGTGGAGAGCTGCTGCTACAGCATAAATTAAAGGTATACTTTAACTGTCTCTTCTGTGGAAGTCAATATCTGAATTTCTCCATTATGCATTACTCATTTATGTACTGGAGGCTTTATCCTTTCTTTGAAGACTTGAAGTCCTTGAACCAATCCTTCCAGACACAGGAGATCATATCCATTGTCAGGGACATCAATTTTGTAAAGAACATCAGAGGCCCCAGCTGCCTTTTCGTTACCTTGTTCCTTATAATTTCCTTCTTAGAAATCAAGAACATAGAGCAACAACAACAAAATTGTCAAAGAGGGAAAGCAAAGATGATTCAGGAAGGTTTTTTGATCATGAATTTAATGTTTCTAATAGGTATAGAGCTATTCAGTTTTCTGTTTCATTTTGTGTTAGTTTTAGAAGTAATTTTCAAGGAACTTATTGATTTCATCTACAATATCAAATTTATTGGAATTAGATTGTTTATAATATTTTCTTATTTTCGTTTTAATGTCTGTAAGATTTGTAGTGATGGCCCCTCTTTCACCTCTGCTGTCAGAAGTTTATATTCTCTGTTTCTTAATTCTTCTATGGGTTTTTATCAACTTTGTTCATCTTTTTAAAGACTCACCCTTTGGACTTTGTTAATTTTTCCTATTATTTGTTTCAGACTTCATTCACTTCTGTTTTTATCTTTACTATTTTCTTCTTTCCATTTACTTTGAGTTTAATCTTCTTTTTCTAGCTTCTTAATGATCCTCGTGTCATTGATTTTTGGACCTTCTTTTCTAATATAAAATCTACAGTTCTAAACTTCCCTCTATAAGCATTATATTAGCTGCGTCTCACGAATTTTATTATATGGTATTTTCATTTCCATTCGGTTAAAAATATTTTCTAATTTCCCTGTGATTTCTTCTTTGACATATAAGTTCCTATAGACATATGTTCTTTAATTTGCAAATAACTGCTACAAAGAAGGGCATTCTTGGCAGAGAAAAGTTAGGGAAGTGCATGGGGATGCTGAAATCACTTGGTCTGTTGCAGGACTCTGAAGCGAGGTGGGGGTGGGTCAAGTGATGGGTCCTAATAACTTTTCTACCAAGAGTGTAAAGTTTGTCTTATAAATTTACAAATAGAAATTCCTTTGTTGCCAGTTTCGGCTGACATTTCCCATGCTTTTATCTTGTTGCTAAAACCTGACAGTTAGCTTCCCTCTGCCTTAAAATCCCTCTCAGTGTCTTTGATGAATCTCTCATCTCATCACAATACTGGAGAACAGTGACAGGTTTAAAACAGGGTAGGAACTGTTCCTGTCAAGTTGTAAGGGCCCTGTGAGAATTGCCTGTTACTGTTACATATGGGCTTCAGGAAGCACATTCTGAGAATGGAGTGGAGAGTTCCAGACAATAAAAAGATTTACCAATTAAGAGAACTTTCCGTAGTCCAGATGATAGAAAGTGAGACTTCTGATGGATGTGCCAAGGAGAGGAAGGACTAGAGATTGGAAAGTAGAGTGGAGATGATGGGAGAAGACAGAGTGGTGAGGAAGAATGAGACATGGAAGAACAGGCTGAAGGCCCTAGCTTGGAAGGCTTAGGAGGGTAACAGTGCCGAGATGGGGATATAGGAGGAAGAGTACATTTGGACTGAGGACTTAGGAGGTAGTATCCAAGGAGCCCTGGTAGCTCAGTGGTTAAGTGCTCAGCTGCTAGCTGAAAGATTGGCAGTTTGAACCCACCAGCCACTCAGCAGGAGAAAGATGTGGCAGCCTGCTTCCGTAAAGATTACAGCCTTGGGAACTCTATAGGGCAGTTCTGCTCTGTCCTATGGGGTCTCTATGAGACAGAACTGACTCGGGGCAATGGGTTTGTTTTGTTTTGGTTTGGTTTTGGTTTTTTTGGTACCTCAGAAAGTGCTGTGTGCAACTCATCACAGAGACAGGGATTTTAAGGCAGAGGGAGGCTAAGTATCAGGTTCTGCCAACAAGATGAAGCATAGGAAATGTTCATTGAATTTGCTTGGTGTATGTGTATAAAAAATACCTTAGTATATCCACTGCCAGCAATTCTGGGTAAACTGAAATTCAGCAGTCGAAAGCACCATCTTATCAAATCATGAACCAAATTGAATTAAAGTCAGAAATATTCCATGGATTTTTTTATTTCTGATTTTGGCAGTTAGACCCCCCTAAGCTTTCTAAAGTCTTATATGTAAATCATTAAACATGATTCTTGAGAATAGCTTAAAGATTGAGTTTAACATGTTTTGTTTGTTTTTTTATAAGAAAACTTATTATCTGCTATTGAGAGTCTTTGTTTAAATTCTTTATGACTGTTCTTGACTCATGATCTTATGAGTGTCTAAAGTGGCTGTCAGTCAGATTCTTCCAGCTTAGAGTTTGCTGTTCAGACAGGAATGATATTTCCAGGCATGCTGGAAATAGTGACCTATTCCTATTGAGAGAGGCCCCTTTGTACCTGAGATGAAGAGAATGGTGGACTCAGATTCTATTTCTGTGAGTAGACTACCTGGAAGCTCCTAGTTCTTGGACAAGAAATTTCCTGGTTTTTAGTCTTTTCTTCAATTAGTATTTCTAGAAATAGAAAAAGAGTTCATAAATATGACTTTCAATCCTCCTGTTACACATTGGAGGAGGCCTGGTGGTACAGTGATTAAACACTTGGCTGCTAACCGAAAGGTAGACTGTTTGAACCCACCACTGCTCTGCGGGAGAAAAATGTGGCAACCTGCTTCTCTGAAGAATTTACAACCTTGGAAACCCTATGGCGCATTTCTACTCTGTCCTTACAGGGTCGCTCTGAGTCGGAATTGACTTGACAGCACTGGGGTTTTTTGTTTGTTTGTTTGTATATTGCATGTTATTCTAATAGAATTGCAGGTTTATCCCAAGTCATTAATCTTTTTTTGGCATTCAGTGGTTGATTACCACCCTGAACCCATTTTCCTTGCTTTGACCTTTTCTTTATGTCATTCTTGATAATACTTAATCCTAACTACCAGTAGGTTGTTAGTTCCTTGATCGGAACAATCTGACAAGAGTTCCTCTTGATTCTGCTGAAAGGTTTTCTCTCCACCATTGAACATATGCAGGATAGCAAAGGGTGGAGGGCTCTCACCAGGTGGGGAAGTACTGATTCTAATAGATTTAGAGTGGATTGCTGAGCTCTTTGAGCGTTAAACAATACTGGTGCAAATACTCAGGTAGTTCTTTGCTTGGAGAACTCTTTGCACTGAGAGAGATTTTTATCTTTAACATGGCTTTTCATAATTAAGTAAAACCTCTGAAATCCGGAATCTTTATAAAGCCAAAACCTGTCAGAGAAGGAGAACTCAAAATACTTTCCACTAAAACGAGCAGTAGAAAAATGGTAACACTCAACCCTGTCAAAAGTGGAAAACTTGCAAGACCTGAAAGGAACAAGGCAATCCCAGGCGTTCCAGCCTTCACAGGTTTCACTGTGTCATCCACAGGTCTGGTGCTGAAGGTAGCTTAAGTACTGGGCCTGCCACTCCCAGATCAGCCTGAGGTTGCTTCCTCTGGGATCCCAGACTGCTGGGAGTTGGGGGGTATGCAGTTAGTCCTCTCTTGTGATTCAAATTAGAGAGGAGGTGACTTCCCTGATTTTAGCATAAGTTCTAGGTAGTCTTCACCCCTGTGCTGCCTTTGCTCAGAGGGCTTTCTGGAACTGGGTCCTCCTGTAGGTCTTCCCTGGTATTCATTACTGGGCACGGTGTAGTAATTTTGCTTAAATGAATGGTCTCAGAATTCCATCAGGCTTATAATGGATTGTTGAGGGAAAGAGCTTCTGATGGTGTACTGTGGACATAATACGGGCAATTATCATACCCTCACCTCATGTGGGGATCACAGTAGCGCCACCCTGGAGAGGGCTAGTGGGAGTGTATACAGTTAATAGGTGCCCAAACTCATTGCCATTGAGTCTATTACAACTTCTGTCGACCCTGTAGGACAGAGTAGAACTGCCCCTTAGGGTTTCCAAGGAGTGGCTAGTGGATTTGAACTGCCAAACTGCAGACCTTTTGATGAGCAGCCAAGCTCCTAACTGCTGCGCCACCAGGGCTCCCGTGTGCTCACTGTCTTGTATATACTGATATATTCTTGGCTGTTGGCATGAAAATAATAGATTCAGATCACTCAGCTGTCAGTTTTATATAAAGTGCTAAATGCATTCTCTCATCACATTAGCTGTTCTCACTAGAACATATTCTGAGTTGGCTATTAGTGGACTTGGAGTCATCATCAGGTAAATCTTTGGTCTCTGCAGAGGGCCATGTTGTTTTCCATAGGTGGGCTATACCTGGTGTGCTAAACCTGAGGCTTTGTTGCTGCTGTTGGTGCTGTTGGAGACAAGGGATCAGACCAGGTACAGTGTTAAAATTCTGCTACTTCTTCAGAAAGGTCGAGAATTTCTGTATCTAAAATCCACAGTTCGGGATATAATGTCATTTAATGATCAGCGTATATTGAGTGGTCACCCTGTGTCCAGTCCAGTTCTGGGCACTGTCGATTTGTGAGAGGCAGCCTGACTCGTGTCCTTACCTTAAAGTCCTCCTTACCTAAGCCATCTGTGGTGGTAAGGGGAGGTGGCTGTGAAATGTGGCCAGGACTCCCCTGGGTTTCCAGGATGGCTGGCTGCCTTTGCGAGGAGCTGGTAGCCACTGAAGGAGCCCTGGTGGTGCGGTGGTTAAATCGCGCAGCTGCTAACCAGAAGGTTAGCGGTTTGAACCCACCAGCTGCTCCGTGGGAAGAGAGATGTGGCAGTCTGCTTCTGTAAAGATTACAGCCTGGGAACCCTGTGGGGCAATTCTGCTCTGTCCCATAGGGTCGCTATGAGTCAGAATCCATTCAGTGGCAGTGGGTTTGGTTTGGGTTTGGTGGCCACTGCATGATGAGACATTTAGAAGCAGGACAGAAAGCAGTGGATGCAAGGCTGACTGGGCCCCACTCAGTAAGAAAGAGACATAGATTCCAGTGACGGACTCATCCAAAACTGTTATCGCTATCATGCTTAAAAAAATGTATTTGTAGCCAAAAGCTATATTCAGGCAGTTGCTAAAGCTTAAACCAAATATCGTGTCTGTTTTCATTGTATAGTAATAGTCTGTTACAGATGAATAGTTTTGTTATGGCCACAGTTAGAAGAAGTATTGGCTACACTTAGGGATCCTAGGCCTACAGCCTCCACGGGCCTCAACTAGGAGATACTGTGGCAATGCGCGTGGGTCCAATCCCTCTTACCTTGCATGGAAGGGAAGTGGGAGGCACCTCCTGCTTCCCAAGTCAAATAAGCTCTTTCGAGTCCTTGGTTTTCTTCAGATGCATCTTGGGTATGAAACAGGGAGACACTCACTGATTGCACAGTCTTTGACACTTGATTGTGTGCTAGGATATGCCCTTGTTTAGTAGAGGTGCACATGTCTCCTTTTAGGGATGACATGAGCTCTGCGGGAAGGAGGGAATCATATTGGTACCTGTGTGTCTCCCCACCGTAGTTCTTGTCTGCCAACCAGGCTTGCAACTACCCTACAGGTCTTTGGTAGCTCCTGTTTAAAGACTAGATCCAGTGAGTAGATTACCAAGGTTCTGTGTGTTTGTTCCCTCAGCTCCCCAGCTGAAGTACTCTTCTTGCCCCTCCTTGATTCAGTCACACCCTCATCCTGCACAGTGTTCTCCCCAGGAAGTCTGATCGAGGCCTCCAAACACATCTTAATCTTCTGTGGCTCTACCCAGTCTTGTCACCCAGGGTATTTTGTTTGGTAACTGGCTTTATTTCCCCTATTAACAAAGTATCTCGGCCATAACATGCATATTCTATCTTACAACTTGCTTTTTAACCTAACACACTCAAATGTGAACATCTTTCTATGTCAGTAAGCTTACTTCTTCACCGTTCTTTTCAATAACTGCATAGTAGTCCATTGTATGGATCTGTCATACTTTATGGTTCCCTTTGATTGGAATTTAGGTAACACTGTGGTGCACATATCCTCTATCATTTCCTCAGGAAGAATTTACAGAAATAGAATTGCTAGCTGAAAGCACCTTTTGGGGCTTTTTGATACCCATAACCAATGTGCTTTAAGTGTCCCCTAACAGAAGTTAGGAGCAAGAAAGGCTGTCCACAAACTTTTAAACCTTCTTTGCAATTAGGGCTTACTGGCTGCCGGGAACTTGGGATTTTAAATAGGGTAGTTTTGTTTTGTTGTTGCAGGGGTTGTATAAGAAGTCCAAGCCTGGAGACTTTCTGCAAGTAATGGCCTAAGTAGAGGTACACGTCCCACATGCAGCTTCCTGCAGCTGCTGAGGGAACATTTATCACATTAGGGAACCCACGGCTTTATTGTTTAAATTGGATGCTGGGTTGTTATCTACTGTAGGTTGGTAGTTTTGTTTATGCTTCAAATAAAACTAATTTTCTTGGGAACACCATTAGTGAAAACAGACATACAAAGTCAAGAGATCTGTGAATTCACTAAGCTTGTAAGAGTCTGAACTTAAAAGACAAAGCAGAGAACCGTGAGGAAGAATTTGGAAATCAAGCCTGGGCCTGGTATAGACATGAATGTATACGTTTTTCAAAATGTGGAGCACTCCAAAAGAAGCTATAGTTTTAATGTGATTTTTTTTTTTCTTTTTTCTAGGTATCTCATTCAGTTGCTAAACTCATATTAGTTAATTTCCACTGGCAAGTCTCAGAGATATTGGACAGGTAAGGTGTTTGGGGAGGGGAGACGGTATCGTCCATGGCTTCCCTGTCCTCACCCATCTGGTGGTGATTATTGTTTACATTTTGGAGTATGTCCTTACTGTGTACGTATTTTAAAAACACTGGATCATATTGTACATCCTTTTTTTCTCAAAATATTGTGATTGTGTCTTTAGCGTATTCTTCTACCCTGGTTTTAGTATATTCTTCTACCCTAGTTTTAATGCTGGCACAGTATTTTCATTACACAGGTGTTCCATACTTTTTCAAAACCCCTATTGTTGGACAGTGAAGTTGGTTCCAAGTTTTTATGCCATTGTTAATTTTAATCATTGCCCTTCTAGGTAACATTTGCCAGCATCTCCAGTTGTTTCTTTTGGATACATCAAGTGAGGAATGCCTCATAACATATTGCATATTGCCCTCAAAAACAGTCGGCCAGCCTGCCACCCACCACTCCTGCCGACAGGATGTTTGAGTGTCTCCTACCTCCTCCAGAAACAGAGCACTTGAGGCACAGAATTGAGAGTCTCAAGATATCTTGGAAGTGTCAGGATGAGAGATTTTTCCTCCTCTTGCAGCCTCTTGGGAGATTCCCTGCCCCCCACCCCCAGAGACATGTGACTCTGTCTCACCCAGGGTTTCTCAGCCTCAGCACTGTTGACATTTTGGGCTGGATAATTCTTTGTTGTGGGGACGGTTCTGTGCATTATAGGGTGTTTAGCAGCATCTCTGGCCTCTGCCCTGCTAGATGTCAGTAGCAGTAGGACCCCCTAGTCAGTGACAATAAAAAATGTTTCCAGACATTGTCGAAAGACCCCTGGGAACAGAATCACTTCTGTGAGAACCACTGGTTTTGCCTCACCACTCTTGCCCTTTCATACTGCAGGGAGCCTTCCTTTCTCTATATGGCATGATTCCTTGATCTGTATAGGAAGGTTATGCCTTTCCTTCTCTAGGCTAAACATAGCTGAGAGAGCCAGACCAGCTGGAGCAGCTCAGCACACCCAGGAAGGGGCAAATGAATTCCTGATTTACAAACTACACTCTCAATCTCTGTAGTTGAGAACTGAATACATTTAGATAGATTTTACGGTGAACCTTCACTGTCTGCGCTATTGCTACTACTACTCAAAACTCTGGAACCACATGGGTTCTGGTGATGGACTATCCCTCACTACTCAGTTGGCCAGCTTCGAGAACAGAGAAGATTTGGATGGCAAAGGATGTTAGAAATATTAGTGAAGGAACTAGGAATAAAATGAGTCCCTCAAGAAGCATAGTTGAAGGAGGTTTTATGACAAGGTGGAATAAGGAAATTACATTAGGAGACGTAATTCTTTCCTACTGTGACTCCTGATATCTTGGTCACGTGTTCACCTGGATTTTATGTGGTAATTCCATTGCCACGTGATAATTCTGTTTTTATTTTTAAATGTATTTATACCATACCTCATTCTAGAAAGGAATTAAATTTTTATTGTGAAGTAGATCATTTATTTTAAAAAGATATGTGGCACTTGTATATGGTTTAAAGAATAATAAAGCAAACACTTTAGTCTTCACCCAAATAAACTATGACCTGTACTTGAAGGCCCCTGTAGCAACCCCTGCTTGACCATACCCACTCCCTCTGTCTCCCAGGCGACTAGTGTCTTGTTAATCAACTCAGTGTTGAATTTTTTTTAATATATTCTTAAATGATACATCTTTTAGTTTTGCATTGTTTTGGAACTTCCCAAACATGGAATCATGCTGTGTGTTCTCAACATTTTTAGTTAATATGGTTGCATTTTATGCTGTCCTCCTGTCAAAGGACGTCTCTGGTATTTTTAGTTTTTTGCTGTTAAAATAATGCAGCTCTGAAATCTCTTGTATGAGACTCCTAGCGTACACATACATAATTTTTCCAGAGTTGAGTATAGAAAGTAAATTGCTGGGCTATAGTTTATGTGTGTCTTCAGCTTTATTAGATAATTCTAAATTGTTTTTCTGAGTGATTGTACCATTCCACACTCCTACCAGTTGTGTAGGAATGTTCCTAATATTGTCACATTTAAAATTCTGCAAGCTGGCAAGTATAAAATGGTATCTAATTGTTTTTAATTTCAGTGTCCCTGATTATTAAGGAGGTTGAGCATCTTTTCATATATTTAATGACCATTTGTGCTTCCTTCAATGCCTGTTATGTCTTTTGCCCGTTTTTTTAAATAATTTTATTTTTGTTGGTGTTGTCAAGAATATACACAGAAGAACATATACCAGTTCAATAATTTCTACATGTACAATTCAGTAACATGGATTACATTCTTTGAGTTAAGCAGTTTTGCCCATTTTTAATTGACTTATTTTATCTTTTCAAATTGATTTTTAGGAGTTCTTGTTTATTCTGAATACTAATCCTTTGTCAGTTATGTATGTATTGAATTATCTTCTAGTTTATGACTTGGCCTTTCACTTCATGGTGTCTTCTGACTGAACTGAAGTCGTAGAGATATTCACCTATATTTTCAGAATGGGATTTAAAGCAGATCTGGTCCTTCATAAGTATTTATCTTACTGTTCAGTCCCTTTGAAGTAGGGTTATTTATTATTCTCATACCAATTAAGAGTTAAAAAATTGAAAGAGAAAAAAATATTCATACTCAGGTAAAAGGCAACTTGGTATTTTAAGGATAATTGGAGACAAAGACCATTCAGTGGGACCGAAGCGCATGTTGGTCTATCCTGTTTTTGTTCAGAGGTAAAAATTTTGTCTTTAGTTTCTGATTCCCTTTATTTCTGCTTTTTATTAGATACAAGTCCAATTCTGCTCAGCTGCTCGTTGAGGCTCGAGTTCAGCCCAATCCATCAAAACATGTGAGTGTCTCCTATTTGAGGGAGGCTTCTCCCGCTGTACCTGCCTCTTGCTATTTGTCCTAATATAGGCCTAAATCTTACATTTCTGATCAAGTTTGAAAAGTTTCCTTAGATATGGGAGTCCACCATTACCTGTCCTCGGGCCCTTGCCATCCTGACCTTCCTCTGCACTTACATATAGCCTACACTCCATTTCTGCTGGGAGCCTTGGTGTTCCCAGGCTCACTTTTTTACTCTGCTTGTGCCTTACCTAGCCTGGAATGTCGAGACCTTATTCCCATCTTTGCTTGTGGGAATAGAACTCATCTTTAAAGACTCAGATCCAAAGCCACCTCCTTCACAAAGCCTGTCTCCTGTGATCACTCCCCTCCAGACTCCTCTGGTTTTGTCTTTAAATCTTTAAAAGTATGTTATAGTGATTCACTCATATCTTTTTAGCTCCTCTATCACACTGTAAATGCTTTAAGGTTAGGAACCGTGTTTACAATGCTAGCAATTTCCTGTCCATCTAGGAACTCTGAATTATCTGTGACATCTCTTCCTTGTGTCAGGTTGTAACTTGATAAAAGCTATTTTGTGGTTTGAGCATATTGATACAGAACAACTGTCCTTGACAAGTAAAACTGCAATGTGGGCTGTTAGAAGCTTTACAGACATGGTCTCTAAGAACCTTTGTGAACTGGGTTTGTAGTACTTGTTGAGGTGCAACTTTGTACTGTGCCGAATCGGGGCAGTTTACAAAAGATGCCTGGATAGCCTCTAAAAGAAGTTGAACTGAATGACCTCTTTATTTTAAAAAAAAAAAAAAAAACAACAAAAAACCATTGTCATCAAGTTGATTCCAACTCATCACGACCCTATAGGACAGAATAGAACTGCTCCAGGGTTTCCAAGACTGAAATCTCCATGGAAGCAGACTGCCACATCTTTCTCCCACACAGCCGCTGGTGGGATCGAATTGCCAACCTTTCAGTTAGTAGCCGAGTTCTTCACCACTGCACCAACAGGGCTCCTTGAATGACCTCTAAGGACTCTGATAATTCTGAAATTCTGAGCATTTCAGGCTGCCATTAAAAACCACTGCAAGCTCATTTCAGTTTTTCTGCTTTCTTTCTGCCTCTCTGAATCCTAGTGATTCTGCAAGCCTGGCTCAGTTGCTGCCTCCATCAGGAAGCCTTCTTGGTGTACGCTCTCTGCTCAGCATCCTGGGAACTTGCAGAGTGCAGTTGAGCTCTGGCATTTGTTGCAGGGTCAGGATCGCCTCCCATGCACCCAGCTGCACGAGGCACCTCTGTGGCCTCCTGGGACCTGGAGGCTCCTCTTTGGCTCATGTGGCTATGCCTTTCCTCAGGTCCCAGCAGCCCATCCCCCTCACCACTGCGCAGTGTGTATGCAGTTTGTGCGGAAGGAAAACCTGCTCTCTCTGGCTTGTCAGCACCAGTTTTGCCGCAGCTGCTGGGAGCAGCACTGCTCAGTACTTGTCAAGGACGGCGTGGGTGTGGGTGAGTCTGCCACAGACTTTGTAAAAGACTGGGCTGAAGTGTTTTATCTTCGACTCTGCCTTTTCAGGTACTCGGGTAAACTGCGTGTTTTCTTTTGACTCTGATAATGGTTCCCAAATACACCAGTTTTGAACATTGGCAGTTTTCCCCAGTCTTCAACAAAAAGAGAAAGTTAAGGATATTGTTGGTCACATACATTGGTGTGATTGCAAGGCTACATTCTCTTGACTTTTGGGAAGACTGTCCTTTAAGCTATCTACCCTTTGTTGATGCTCCAAGTGGCAGCCATGGCTCAGAAACACCCAGAGCTTGCTGCTATTTAGGTAACAGCACAAATCAAATTTGATGATAGCTACAGGAGCATTTATTATACTATGACTTGATGACATTGAAACCAAATGAGCATCACCTTAATTGGTATCTGCAGAATCTTACATGTGTTGGTGATGATCACTTGCACATAATACTAAATGTCATAAAACTCAGTTGCTGGCCAAGAACCCTATAGGATTTTTTTAATGATTTTTGTTTTTAAGTGGTGCTATTGGTGATACATGTGTAATTTGAGATATTTTAGTTGCATCACTTTGAAAATATGTTAATTTTCCTCCTTTCTTTGAATAAATTCAATTGCTTAAAGGGTTCTTATATGGAATCTGAATTTTACTTGTTGGTTGGTCCTTAAGAATTGACTGTAAGTGTAGCGTTGCATCTCCTTCAGTACGCTTGTTCATCAAGTTGTCTTTGTTCAATAGGGGTCTCTTGTATGGCTCAGGATTGCCTGCTCCGAACACCAGAGGACTTTGTGTTTCCGTTGCTGCCCAATGAAGAATTGAGAGACAAATACAGACGCTACCTCTTCAGGGACTATGTGGAGGTATGACCAGCCCCATGTTCTGCCCTCTGTCTTCCTGGGCCTACCTTCTATAAGAGGCTCTGCACAGTAACTTATTTTATAGGTTGGGCTGCCATTAGGTGCAGTTGTTTGAAGAAAGAGCTCCATGGCTTTTAAAAAAGTTTGAAAACCATTAGAGTGGTAGTGAAAAGCACAGGCCCCCAGGGTCAGGAAGTGTGAATCCAGGTCTGCTCCTTCTTCATTGTGTGACCTCCGCTCCTTTTCTGTAGATTGGACAGGCATCTGTCATTAACTGGAAGAACAGTGGGTGTTTGAGCACTCAGGGGGTCTAATTTAGAGACAGTGAACAGGGGATGTCTTCATTGTTTCCATTGGTGTGTTCACAGAGTCATTACCAGCTCCAGCTCTGCCCTGGTGCAGACTGCCCCATGGTTATCCGGGTACAGGAGCCCAGAGCTCGCCGAGTGCAGTGCAATCGATGCAACGAGGTCTTCTGGTAAGAGTGAGTGTGAGTGCTGAGCAGCCCTGGGCTCATACCCTCTCATCCTCCACAGCTCCACTGCTTTGCTCTGTATGAGGGCAGATCTGCAAGAGGTGGGGTCTCTGAGCCAGAAGAGCAGCTCCGCTGCAAGAGGGAGGTTTGTGCGTAACATCTTATGTTCCACAAGGTGTTTGATGAATACTCAGTCTGGAGACGAAGTGGCACAGATCTTGGAGAATGGGTTGTGGTTTATGCTAGTAAGACTCGTGACTTAGAAATTGTGTGGGTCTCTGTGCGTATGTATCTGTCTGAACAGATAATTACTGTTTGAAAAGATACAGCCTTTAAAGTTTTCATCTTTACCTGTCTTGGCCTTTGTTGGCTAAATTTTTTAAAGCTGTAATTCAGAAACGGATTTTACATAGTGCAAAGTTTAATTCTGATTTCCAAGATAGGTACATCATAGTTGAAAAATTAATGAAGAATGGTAAAGTAGAGTGGCCCACAAGCACCACGCTCCTTGATTAGTATACTTTATAAAGGGATGCAGACTTACTGCATGCCGAGAAAGCAGCATTCAAAATCTGTAGGCACTTGTTTCCTATTTCAGCATTTTTTCCAATATCAGAAAATTAGAAACCACATAATCATGTAAGTTAATTTATCAATTACCTAAAACACCTTATAGCCATCAGAATTTAAAAAAGGAAAACTACATAGCAATACACAAAAAAGCTGTCTTGTGTATGTTGTTAGTTGCCATTGAGTTGATTCTGACTCATGGCAACCCCATGTATGCAGAGTAGCACTTTAAGAAGCACATCACCAGGCCTGTCTTACAAGGTTCCTCTGGGTGGGTTTGAACTGCCCACCTCTCAGCTAGTGGTCGAGCACTTAACCATTTGTGCCACCATGGACTCCTTTCTTGGTATAAGGAGTGCAAAATTGTGTGCATTATGATTGTTGTGCAAAAACTGTTAAGTGGATGGGGAAGTCATTTTTTTCCAAATAAAAATGTGTTGAAAGGCAGGCATGACGCCGTGTTAATGAGGCCTTGAGTTCGTTCTTTGTGCTTCTGTGTTCCTATCAAGCTCTGTATGTCCCCCGGTGGTAGGGCATGAAGTGGGGAGGCAGATTGTTGTCTGGTGACCTGAGCCTGGACAGGCAGTCACAGCAGATTAGAGCTTCATGGTTACTGTAAATTCTTTCTGGATCAAGCTGGAGTAGAAAATTTTAGAAGCAGAGCTGTTTGCTATTACTGGGTTTGCCTATTATGGTGTCACTTGCAGAATTTTAGTATTATTAGGTATTTGACATGTTCATCAATAAGTTAGTCCTCTCAGAAAAAAAATTGTTGCTGCACTCTTGGATTTGGTGATGGGAAATGATTGGTGTAGACCAGAGAATCACTCACCACCATGCAGAGTGAGGTGGGAAGGGCTGTATGCAGAATAAAGAAGAATAGAGGAAGGAGTGCCTGCCTGGTGTAGGGGTTGTGGAGGGAGTCGTCAACAAGGACTTTCCAGAGGAGGTCAGGTCTAGTTTTCACGTAGGAGGAGGAGTTGCTGAGCTGTGTGTGGAGGGAGTGGCAGGGATGACTCCATACCAGGAGTGTGAATGCTTTCTGACATCACTGAGGTGTAATGCATAACTAGGAAGTGGTGGCACGTTACCTGCAGATGATACTTTGCTTCTTGGAGTTGTCACCCATAGGGATATATGAGGAGAGGCTGGGAGCTGGGTGAATGCTTGTTGACTGAAATTAGACAGGTTTAATTTGTTCTTTCTGTTTTCAGTATTCAGGGGTTGGGATACTCTTTCTACAGAAGGGACAGGCTGAATGTTTCATTTAACTAGGGGTTCACTTGTCCATTCAATAAGTGTGATGAGAATAGCTGAAGTTTACTGCAGGCTTACCAGATGACAGGCACGATCCTGATCACTTTACCTGCATTATCACAACTGTATGTGATTGAACTGTTGTCACCCTTATTTTATAGGTGAGAAAATCAAGACACAAGGTAACCCAGCTAGTAAATGGCAGAGTCATAATATAGGTCTGATCTTTTGCCTTAATCACGCCTCCCTGGAGGATTCATGGTGGGGCTTCAGGAAAACTACATGGAGAATAAGTGTGCACATGTACCTGCCTTTCAAGATGTTGAGGGAGTCTGTGGCCCACCAAAGGTTAATATAATTGCCACTAATACAATTCTCCATCCTTCATGCCTCACGTTATTGATTTTTATCCCTGGGGCATGTGTTTGCCTGTCTTGTCTGAGGGCCCTTAATATCCACAGAGAGATGTTGGCTTGGACAAAAAGGAAATTGAAAACATGAGAGATTGACCCAATGAGCATTTGGATGCTCTGATTTTAAGTTTCAGGTGTCGTCAGATGTATCATGTCCCCCACAGTGCACAGGTTCTGATGTTTGTGTGTCTTCATCTGCACGTGTGGCTGGGAGGTGAGAAGTGAATCTCAGGCCTGGCTTGGGTCTGAGCCGAGGCATCCTTCACAGAAAACCCCACCATGCCCTTTGAGAGGTTAAGCTCTGTGTTTGACATCCTTTCAGGAAAGGCTGACACCACACAAGATATTTAAAACAGGAACATTCCATTTGAGAGTATTGCAAGCATGTATTAAAAGGGCTCAGATTGAAGAGAAGTTCACATAGTATTTCAGTATAATTCTAGGTAAGTAATAGCCCCAAAGACCTTTAGAGGTGGCTCTGCCTCCTTGAAAAGCTCTAGTTCAGGATCAGTTGGCTTGGATAAAAGGAAATTTGAAAACATGAGACCCTGACTTGACCAGTCTTTAAATGTTTTTCTTCTTCTGATTTTAAGTTTCAAGTGTCGTCAGATGTATCACGCTCCCACAGACTGTGCCACAATCCGGAAATGGCTCACGAAGTGTGCAGACGACTCTGAAACGGCCAACTACATTAGTGCTCACACTAAAGACGTAAGGACCGTATCTTACCTGTCATGGATCTGCCCTCATTAGTGCTGTCCAAGGCCTTGCAGAGAGAACACCCAGCGCCCTTGCTAGAGGCTGCAGACCCTCCCCCACGCTTGGCAGAATTTGCAGCGGTTTATTGTAGGATAATTTGGGTGCATGTATTTTAATAAAATGTTGAAATGCCTGGAAAAGTTTGGCCCAAAGGAGAATTAATCAGAGGAAAAACAAGTCTTTATTGAATGCCTACCAGCAGTTCATTCCGGTTTGAACCCCTACTGTAAATTTGCATTTCTAACAAGTTCCCAGGTGATGCTAATGCTGCTGGTTAGAAACCCGTTTGAGAACCATTTTAGTAGAGCAGTGGTTCTCAAATTTTATTATACATAAGAATGACCTGGGGATCTTGTTAAAATGTAGATTCTGACTCAGTATATCTGGAGTGGAAATGAAAATTCTCAGCAGGTGTTTGAACTAGACTTTGGGAAGAAGGAGGTTAATAACCACAGCTGGTAAATAGCAAAGCTGTAATGTAAGCCCACTCTACCGAGTTGTCATTCTGAAGCTTCCCATGAGAAGCATGGCCTGTGGTCCCTTGAGCCCAGGGTGACCCGACACCCTAGGCTGTACACTGTGCCAGTCACTTGGCAGAGTCGATGGCAGTCACAAGCACAGCTGTGACTGTGATGTCATTGTCTTAGGCTGGGTT
This sequence comes from Dugong dugon, assembly GCA_030035585.1. Classification (NCBI taxonomy): domain Eukaryota; kingdom Metazoa; phylum Chordata; class Mammalia; order Sirenia; family Dugongidae; genus Dugong; species Dugong dugon. The sequence goes on along the minus strand of CM057481.1, from coordinate 18,273,828 downwards.
CTCTAGAGGAGCAAAAACCAGTGACATGTATATATAAATATATAGAGAGAGAGATTTATTTCAAGGAAATGGCTCACACAGTTGTGGAGGCTGGCAAGTCCCAAATCCATGGGTCGGATGTCAGGCTGGAGGCTTCTCCTAACTCATGTGGTTGCAGGGTTCATGCACCCAAAATCAGCGTGTCAGGCAGAAGGTTGCTGGCTCCTGGGGTTTTGGGAGCTTGTGAATCCCAAAGTCTGCAGGTCATATGGCAGACTGCTGCCTTACGTCCTAAGAACCTGAGGTCAGAGGATGACAAGTCAGATGCAGGATTGAGAGAGGGTGAACTTTGCCATATATATTCGATGGAGGCCACACCCAAAGGAAACTCCCCCTTTCAACTGATTGGCTGCTCACATCAGATCACAGAATGGAGGATGATTACATAATATCTGCTCACCAGTGAGAATTATGGCTTAGCCAAGTTGACACATAACCTTAACCATCACAGTCCACCCCTTGTCAGCTTGGCACGTGTACACATCTTAAACCATCATAATCTCTAAATAAAGACAATTATAAAGTCATACTTGCACCTAACATGATATACTAACATGCGTATAACTGAAAGTGGACTAGCCCAGTTTAAATCTTATATTTTATAATAAGTAATGGAATAAGGGAGGGAAGAAAACAAAGAAATTTGATATACACACACACATAACAAAACAAGGAAAAAATAACGATTATAGTCCTTGTTTCTGCAACTGGTCATGCGGTCTTAGCTGCTATTTAGAACTACCTTCTTCCACCACCCATTTCATATTCCCTTTGCCCTCAGTAAGCACTTCAGCTGGTCATGGTTCTTTGCCTGGTTCCTGAAGAGTCTGGGCCATTAATAGTCATGTCGGAATTGGGTTGCTATAGTTTTCCATTGACTTTAATCACGGGTTGGTAGTACTAAGAGGTAGCCTAAGGGATCGCCTGCATTCCAGGCATAATCTTCTTTACCTCTATTATGTGATATCAATCCAGTTTCCCCTTGGTAATCAATCACACCAGCCAATATGGTAACTCCCTTCTTTGTCTGTTGACCCAGAGACATGAAGAGCCCAAAGTGGCCAGATAACATTCTTAACTTCCAGTTCAGTGGAATCAGTGTTGGGTCTCCTGGTGAGAACATTCTTCCCTTTGGAACTAAGATCTCTAGACCTGCAGAGTGTAGGGTCGCAGGGATTGGAAGCAAAAGTTTTGTGAGTGGGTCACTAGGGGTAATATTGGTGCCACTCCTGTTTCCACCCCTTGATTCCTGGAGCCATGAATCCTGGCTATGAGAGAAACAGTACCATATATTGGACACTGGTTTAGAGCATATACAGCCTCCTGGATAACATTGCCCCAACCCTGCAAGGTATTACTACCTATCTGGTGCCATAATTGTGTCTTTAGAAGGCCATTCCATCGTTCTGTCAAGCCAACTGCTTCGGGATGATGGGGAACATGCTAAGACGAGTGAATTCCGTGAGCATGGGCCCATTGGTTGCACTTCATTTGCTGTGAAGTGAGTTCCTTGATCCAAGGCGATGTTGTGTGGGTATCGTGATGGTAGATAGTCATTAAACATAGTCATGGCAGTGGGAGAGCCCAGCATCAGACTGGTCTCTGCATCACTGCATAAGATTGCTGGCATCTCTGAAGTGAGAGAGAGTGAGCTTTAGAGATTGTTTCCTTGCCCTCTTCTGGAAGCAGAAGTCCAGGCAAGCTGACCAAGAGAGTCTAGTGTGGCAGCTCTTATGCTTTCTTTGGCAGTCTTCCCAAGGAGGCAGGCTTTTTGCTGACTCAGCCTGTGCTTAATCTGAGCAGTTTTGGGGCAGGGGCAGATGGTGGAAGACTTAGCGGGGCTAGGCTGGTGGTTGGAGTGTTTCAAAGCCAAACATGCTGACCTCATTTCCTAGAATTGCTGTTCCAGCCTCAGCGACCTGCCACATTTAAGTGAGATGCTCCTCCCCAGAAGTGCTCGCACGATGAGCTGCTGGGCGCGGGTGCCAGGAGCTTTGTGTAATTTGTCTTAAAACCAGCCTGATCCTGTGTGAGCCTAACGGCACCCTTCTGTCTCCTCAGTGTCCCAAGTGCAACATCTGCATTGAGAAGAATGGAGGCTGCAATCACATGGTGAGCACAGATGCGTGTACACTTTGCATATGTGGTATGGAGCCTTTGGTCAGCATGCCCTTAACGTGTTTTCTTCTGTTTCCCTCTGACAGCAATGCTCCAAGTGTAAACACGGTGAGTCCTAGGCTTGGTGCTCAAGGCCCAGTGGCGTGGTCTGTTTCTTGTGCTTGGGTCTCCATTGCTTGTTTAGTGAGTACTTCTGTAGTGGAATAACAAAACACAGGGGAGCCCCAGTCACTTATAGTCATAATAACTGTCATAAAGCAGCTCTTCTTTTTTATTCATTGATTATGCATTCTTACAGTCCCACTGCCATCTTGCTGACACCTATAGTCAGAAGTCAAGTTTGAGATTACTTTAGATTCTTACAGTTTTAGTGTGTTCTTTTTGCCAAGGCAGGTAAGTAGCATGGGCTTATCTTAACAACCTTACAGATACCTTCAGAGCAGGTTATACATGGTTTTATCAAACCCATTGCCATCGAGTCAGTTCCAACTCATAGCAACCCTGTAGGACAGAGTAGAACTGCCCCATAGGGTTTCCAGGGCTGTAAATCTTTATGGAAGCAGACTGCCACATCTTTCTCCCGCGGAGTGGTTGGTGGATTCAAACTGCCAACCTTTTGGTGAGCAGCTGAGTGTTTAACCACTGCTCCACCAGAGTTCCTCCATGGTTTTACCAGAGGTAGTAAAATAGTAGTTTTCCTTGGAGGGTTTGTAAAGTTTGCAGAAAGAGTTTTGATTTGTCCTTTCAGGTATCCATCTGTCAGGAACAGATCACACAGATAGAACCTGTTGGTTTTGCCAGACCAAGTGAAGAAACAAAATTCTTCCAAGTAGAAAATGTGTCCAAAGTCCAAATAGGTCTTCTACACAACTGCTTAGCTGCTGACCAGGAGGCCTTGAGAATTTCTCCTTGTAAGGGCCCATGCTAATGTTATTCATGCATTTTCCCAAAAGCCCTGTAATCAGGGTAGACATGGCGAGGTCTTAGACAGGAGCAGTGACTCTGAAGTATAGAATGAAGACAGGCCCACAGGCCCAGGGTAGTGGCATATTTCCTTGACGAGGTCTCACTCCCTCTGTGTGTACGTGTATTTGGAGGGAAATATACTTAGAACAGTGAATAAGACACGTGTACAATTTAAAGAGGAACGGCAAAGTGAACACCCCTATACCTACCACATTCCTCATACTTAAGAATCCCCCTGTGTGCCACTCCCCAGTCACAGTCCCCTTGTCCCTAGTTTTGCTGTGTCCTTAATACCACCTATACAGGCAATCCTAAGCAATGTATTATTCCTTTAAAAGAGCAGCAGCACGTTCCTTTAAAAGAGCACCTAGCTTATTGCCACTGTTAGATGAAGGCTCCCGGGAAAAGACAAGTTGAACAGCCTCTGGGTCTCTGGGTCTGGCTTTAGCTTCGCTAAAACTTTACAAGAGCCCTTTTTGGGAAGTCACTGAGCCAAGTTATGCAAGTGAATCCTAGGAAACAGTACTTTCCAAAGTCAGGGTCTCTGGCAGAGACAGAATGTAGACCAGGTGCTGGACATCCAGCAGAACTGTGGTTGGCCCCTCTCCATTAGATTGCAGTTATTGTTAGGATGTATAGCATCCAAAAGGGAATCTTTATTTTTCCCCCTTTTTTTCCTCAGTGTGGAAGCATAATCATAATTTTGAATATGACCTTTTGGGTAGCTGTAGATTTTATAGAAGTGTGCTCTTTAAAAAGAAGAAAAAGGGGAAAAAGCCTTTATTCCAAGCTTTATATACAAAACATTTTCCTTAGATAGGTGTTGTGAGGGTGAGAGGTGGTCAGGAGGATAGTTTGTACAGATGATGTGGTTCTGGACGTCCAGGCGGGCCTCAGTTGGACAGACTTCTGCTGCTCACAGTAGCCGTTCTTTGTACAGTCAGCATCTGCCTGTGTCGAATTAAAAAGGCACAAAGCACACATGCTCTTGGAATCAAGAACATCTGTAGGCTGTTCATATCATCAAGGAGAGGCTACAGACAGGGATGGTGGTCCATGACAGGGATGAGAGATGCACGTTCCCTCTGGAAAGAGGCACCATTGGGAAGTTCTGGTCAGGTGACCCCCCTTGGAGCAGGATCTCTGCTCTGGGTTGCTCCACTGTCTGTTCCACAGCTTTGCCTGTGCGTCTAGAGGAATGTGAGGTTGTCTTGTGAGCGTAAATGACTCTTTCTCTGTTCTGTGCAGACTTCTGCTGGATGTGTCTAGGTGATTGGAAGACCCATGGCAGTGAGTACTATGAGTGTAGTCGGTACAAGGAGAATCCTGACATTGTCAACCAGAGCCAGCAGGCCCAGGCCAGGGAGGCCCTCAAGAAGTACTTGTTCTACTTTGAGAGGGTAGGTGTCTTCTCCTGCACCTCCCCCTCAAGGGTAGGCTACTGCAGCTGGCCTGCTGGGGTGGGATTCCCAGTGGCTGGTAGCCAGAGCACAACCATGTGCACAGAAGTCAGTGGGTGGAGCTCATGCAGTGGCCTTGGGTGCTGCCTCCATAGATGTGGCTTTCAGACTCTACAGGGTAACCATAGCCAATGGGAAAGGATGTAGTGCTGACTTTGGTTGGAAGATGGAGATAAGGACAGTGAAGGGCTGCCAGATGGTCTGTTGCATCCAGTATCATCATAATAGATTTAGAGGGCAGTTCCTTCTAGGGAGACCTTTCAGAAGCCCACAGAGCATAGCACATTTGGTTTCTAAGCACAGTAAAATGGTCGGTGCCTAGCTTTGCTTAGTCCTCAGGACCAGACCTGTTGCCCTAGAGGGGTAGAGTGATCTCACCGTCAGCTACTTCGAATAGGGTTAGAATGTGTGCTGAAGAAGTCTCCCTCCTGCTCTCTCAAGGACACCAAAAACCAAACCAAACCAAACCCACTGCCATCAAGTCAGTTGCAACTCATAGCAATCCTATAGGACAGAGTAGAACCGCCCCGTAGGGTTTCTAAGGCAGACTGTAAATCTTTACAGAAGCAGGCTGCCACATCTTTCTCCCGCAGAGCAGCTGGTAGGTTCAGACTACTGACCTTTCAGTTAACAGCTGAGCACCTTAATGACAGCGCCACCAAGGCTCCTTTTTCAAGGACACCCAGCCCCATAACTTAGAGGAGTCTGTGGCTGTGCCTTGCCAGCCAAGCTGTCTATGCTCATCTCCTGTGAGGACTTCCACATCTTCCCAGGACTTCTGCAGCTTTCTCTCCTTCCTCCTTTGCCCTACAGTGGGAAAACCACAACAAAAGCTTGCAGCTGGAGGCACAGACATACCAGCGAATTCATGAGAAGATTCAGGAGAGGGTCATGAACAACCTGGGGACATGGATTGACTGGCAGTACCTACAGAATGCTGCCAAGCTCTTGGCCAAAGTATGTACCACTGCACTCTTCCGACCTCCGCTGAGTGCCTTGTCCTGTTGTGCCAAGACTTCTGAGGGTGGGGGGCCCCTGGTGCGTTGGGTGCTCAGCATGCCGTGCAGCCCTGCATGCTTCTGCTTATGGGTCCACGTTTACCTGGGCTAGGGCTGCTGAGGACCCAGCCCTCTGCTGGATGTCTGGGGGATTTCCAAGAAGAGTGCTCTACTGCCTCTTCCTTCAGGGAAGGAGCTGCAGGGAAGACTAGAGCCCTTTTCTTTTCTTTTGTCCCCATCCATGCATCACTCAAGGAAAATAAGAGATTGTCTTTGGACAAGTGTTGAGCTAGATGTGTGGACTCTGGGTCCGACTCGAGAGGGAAGAGCCATTGAGGCAGCTACTGGTAATAAATCACAGTTTGAAAAAGGAACCGTGGGTGTTCTGTGACCATTTTTCTTTCAGTTATCCCAGTGTCTTCCCCTAGTTCATCCTCTCTGGCTTGGTGATTTTGTTCAGGCCCATACCTGTAGAGCTAAGCTAATTTGCATGGTGGAGTAAGAATTATAAAAACCACCTGAGATGTGGGTAGGTTAGAATCACACAGTTCCCTCTTTTCTGTCCTACGGCAGTGTCGATACACCTTGCAATACACCTACCCCTATGCGTATTACATGGAATCTGGACCCAGGAAGAAACTGGTAAGGCGAAGCAACCCCTCCACTCTGCCTTCTTAGCTCCCATGGGTGCCCTTTATACTGGCGCTTTGCAGAAAAGCAGGGACCAGACCCTGGTCATTGGGAGGGCAAAATCAAAACAAAACTGTCCATTTCTACTCTGGGCATCTCCAGAATAGATCTCAGGTGCTGCTGGCATTTTGAGTCGTAGTAAGGCAGATGGACCTCAGCCTGTGAACAACTATATTTAAAGAGTGGTTGGCTGAGGGTGGTGTCAGCTCTGTGGACTGAGAAGGTCCATGGTCACTTGGGAGCCAAGTGACCATGCTTTGGGAGGACTTCGGGGACGAATATCCTAAGTTTTAGTTGACCTGTTTATATCTTTAATTCTGCATCTTATATATGGGCTGTTTCCCCTGATGATAAATCACATTTATTATTTAAATGTTGGAAAACACAAAAGTATTTGCATCATCCATAATCCCACCAGAAATGACCACTCTTAGCATTTTCCAGCCTTTTTAAAATTAATACTATTTATATAATCAAGGTTATGTTACATGTAACATTTTATAAACAGCTGTCATCATTTACTAGACTGGTAAATATAATTTTTTAATGGTTGTGAGAATGTTACATTATATGGTTGTATCATCATTTGGAACATTTATTGTTTTCTATTTTTCATGATTATAAATAAGATATTGAGCAATATTTGTACAATAAAGCTTTATCTCCTTAGGTGAGAGTCCTAGAAGTATAATTATTAAGTCAAATGGTTTGAATATTTTTAAGGCTTTTGATTTGCAGAAGGGCTGAACACATGAAAAAATGTTTAGTGAAGACAGTGTCTACAGATGTCTGTTTTGACTTGTTTTTGCAGCATCTGTTTCCCTATATGTTGGGACCATTCTCTTCAGTGCCTTAAATTCTTCCCCCTTTGGCCATATTCCTCAGGTAGCCTTTGGTCTGGATTCTGGCTCAGAGCACAGGGAGTACCACTGCCCCGTGCTTCTGAGAACAGTATTAGCGTTGTCTGTAACTCATGCAAGCCTGATGTCCTGCATTGCCCCTCCATCTGCAGGCCCTGCCCTGGCTACAACCCTTTCTCCTTTTGACCCTCCTGCTCTGCCCATACAGTTTGAATACCAGCAGGCTCAGCTGGAGGCTGAGATCGAAAACCTGTCGTGGAAGGTGGAGCGTGCAGACAGCTATGATAGAGGGGTGAGTGCCTGCTGTTCTCTTGGACCCTGGATTGCAGGCGAGGGAGGACTGGCATGGTAACAGGTGACAGCTGTGGCATGTGGATTAGAAGCTGGTGCTAAGAATGAGGGAGGGCAATGCTTTGGGCTCCTCCCGAGCCCCTGACATGGCAGCCGTGGCTTTGGCTGCTCCCTGCTCCCGGACTGGGCCGTGCAAACACCTCTCTTGCTTCCCTGGTACAGGACTTGGAGAACCAGATGCACATAGCGGAGCAGCGGAGGAGAACCTTGCTGAAGGATTTCCATGACACCTAGGTCAGGACACAGACGGGGATGCTGCTGAGAGGTCTCCCGGCTGCCACACTGCATGCTGCAGGCTCTGCCTTTCACAACCCCAGGCGACAGCCAGGGCCCCACTCCTGAGAGACACTGGCAACACACCTCTTAGTCAATTTCTGTTTTCTTCTCATCTTTTTGCTTTTTGTTTCTACCAGGGTAGAATCCATGTTGAATTGGCTTCTTTTCAGAACTTTTAATTTCCCCTGGATGATTGGGAGGGAGGGGAAGTTTTTTTTCCGAATGGCTATTAATAGTATTAGATCATTAGAACTTATGTAATTTTCAAAGGTTGTACAATTATACAAAAAAAAAAAAAAAAAAAAAAGGCAAACCGTAGAATAACAAGAACCCTTTTTAAAAATAAATTGGCATTGGAGTGTTTTACCCTCTAGCTATTTTACTTAGGACATAACCTATGCTGCCCACCTACCCTGCCTCAGAAGTCTGCCCTGCAGGAGGGCCTCAGGTGGCCTCTGTTTTCCAGATTCCCCACATGTGTTTGGCCACACCTGGAGTCCCACAGCTGGAAGAGCATGGGTGATGGATGGTGGGGAGTTGAGTTGGCTTATGCAATGAGTGTGGAGTGCAGGGAGTCACGTCATGCCTCCTGCCTGGTCCTTGTAGACCCTTCTGTGATGAGGTGCACCTGCCTCACCTTGGCAATGAGGAGACGGTACAGGACAGGGTTTTCTTGCCACGGATGTCCGCTCTGGTGACGCTGCATGTCTATGGGCTCGTCTTTATTCTTGAAAGGCTTACCCAGGCCTGGCTACTGAGGTAAGAGCCCACATCAGAACACAGGTGTGCCTGTGGCCCTCCAGCCTAGGGAATGCAGGTTCAGCACAATGTTTCCTTTTGTCTCTTAAAGGTGGAGATTGATCCAATTTTGAAAGGAATTGTCCCCCAAAAAGTACATTTGTTTTACCTTGCTACCTTTGTTCATGTCAGTGTTCCAGTGGTGATAACTCTGACCAAGGTCATGCACCTGGTACTGTCCTGCTGCACCCTCCTCTGGTGAGCATCATGGTCAGAGTTTAGGATGGTCCTCTCAAGGGCACTGGCCTTCTGGGCTTGGGCCAGGTTTCATGTCACTTGGAGTACAGCCGGCGGTTGCTCCGAGCCTGCTCTGTCTGGTTCCACCTGTCAGAGGATACCACCTCTAGAGCCTGGGAGTCTGCGGCCAGGAGGCTTCTCGGTTTGTGGTCTCAGCTCCTGTACTGTGAGGGGCTGACGGTGGGAGAGGGCCAGCTTTGGGGACACAGTCAAGCTGAAATAGCCGGTGGTTCACTTGGTATCCTACCTGGACCCCTGGGCCTTTGACAAATTAGATCTGTGGTTTCTGTGTGGTGCTTCCATTCCAAGACTGGCAAAGATGCCTATGCTCAAAACAGGGCCTCCTTGACCTCGTGGAAGAGCTGGTAGGGAGATGATCTGTGAATATTGTGTTGGAAGTTCTTTGTTGTTCATACATTTTCACCTCCAGTCAGCAAATTCCCAGGTATCATGTAAGCTGTGAAACTGAATCACGCTTGAAGAGAGGACGGCTGTGACTCTTGGGGTACTGGGGTACATGGCTGGCTACAGAGTCCCTTTCTCCCTTCTCAGGTTTTATCTTCCTGTCATTCTCAGCCAGCAAGGAGGGACTGTGTTATGGGCTGGGAGAACAGGTTGGGAGTGTGGCACACAAACACAGAGGAGGAGGTCAGTGGAGAGCTTGTTGTGAACAAGGCAAGCACCTGCTGCAGGAGGTATGGTAGGGTGTGAGTGCTTGTTCGCACATGGAGGATCCAGGTGTCTGGAGCCTTTACCTCTCTGTGGCATCCTTTCTGTGGCATCGCCATGGCCCATGGACCTGAACGGCAGCTCTGCCCCCCGAGTCATGCCCTGGGCATCCCTGGGCATTTTCTGGACTGCATGGCTGCCGCGTTCTGCACTTGCATCTAGCTGTGGCCCTGACCACTGGAGCTGCAGGGGGTTCTGTGCCCAGCCCCACAGCCTGCAGCCCTTGACCTGTGGAGAACTTCCTGTTGTGCCTTCAGTGGCTGTCCTTTATTAATGTCAGGAAGAGGGGAACGGTCGGGTAGAATTTTTCCGCCCTCTACAGAATAGAAGAGAAAGGAAGGCACAGTGTTTTCATGAATTTACCATATCTCCTTGCTTTTCTTCAAAGAAAAAGTTAATTGAGGCAATGTCATCTGCTCAAAGTTGAGTGGTTTATTCAAAATAAACTAAGTTTCTGATTATGAATGCATCTTTAGAGTCTTTCTTCAAAAGTGCCTCAGGTGGGGTCTGGCCGGTGAGTGCTGTGCAAGGGCCTTCCTGTTGGTCGTCCCCTCCTCCAGAGGGCTGTGGAGGAGCCCTGCTTTTCTTCCCTTTATGGCTGTCTGGGGAGAGGACCCTGTAAGTGGTCCCTGTGGAGACAAGTGGAAGATCCTTGGCATTGTCAGCTGTCCTCTCCCTCCCTCGGTGGCAGCCAAACCATTCCTCACCACAAGATGCCTGGATTGTGGTAGGGCACTGATTCTGATGCCCCATATCCCTTGCTGAAACCCCAAGCCCTTCATTCTGAACACCCCGGGTTCCTCCAGAGCCAGACGGGTGCTTAGGGCCATGGAGTATGATGGGGAGTTATGGCTTTACAGGACCCCTGAGGGGTATGAAGAGAGCTCAGGGTAGAAACTGGAGGTGTTTGGAGTCCAATCCCTAAGGGCTGAGGACAGGAATTGGAGTTTGGGTGCTGATTAAGGGCTCCATGTTTGAGGTGTCGGGAGTGATAGTAATTTCAGTGGTAGCTCAGAGGTGAAGGCTGCAGAGCTGTGGGCAGCATGCACAGGGCAGTTGAAGCCAGAAGAGGCCTGAGACACAGCCAGTCTAAACTCCATGGCTGTTCCTCTTTAGGTCTGGGTGTGCCAGGCCCCGTGCTTGGTGCCTGGACATACAATGGTGTTCATAATATACGTGAGCCCCACCCTCCAGGAGCCTCCAGTCTTGCTGATGGGATTGGTTACTAGTGAGTGTTTTCACTGGGGCAGCAAGGCCAGGGGCTGTAGGGCCATTCAGCTGGCCCATCCATACACAGGGCACTTCTGCAGATCAGTGGGAAGAAAACTATGGTCTTGGCACTATACCCTTGGTGATCTTAAAAAGGAACGGGAGGAGATAGCACATTCTAGCAAACAGAAGGATTTTCCACATAGCTCCCAATAAGTATCTGACCACCACCAGTGTGCCAGGCTCTATTCTGCTTATGGAGAACACAGCTGTTGACAAGCCAGCCCAGTTCCTGTCCCCACGAGACAATCACACTAATGGTGACTGAGCACACACCCACTGCATCCTCATAGCAGCCCTGTGAGGTGGGTGCTTTCTTTGTCCACATTGTATAGGTGTTCAGAATGAGATGATGTTCTTTGCCCAAGGTAACCACTTCGAGTAAATTGCAGAAAAACAAAACACCACATTCACTGTTAAGAACTGGAAAGAAATTCCAATTTTTGTAATAATACATTAGAAAACAGCCCAAGTCAAGCCCCGATTTGACAGTGGGTACCTGGTGGGACTCCATGAGGTGAGCCAGCCTGAGGTTTGCACATAAAGGGCCATAGGTTTTAAAAGGCCAAGAAATTTTTATTTACAATGTAATTGCCATGGCCGACAGCAGGTGGAGCAGAAATGGGTGAGGCAGGCCCAAGAGAAGCCTGCTCACCTTTTGTTGCCTGGTGATGTGCTGGCGGAGAAGGTTCTGTAAGTAGCAGCAGGAATCTGTCAACTGGATATAGGTAATAGAAATGAGGCGAGTGGAGTTCAGGAAAATAGGTTGAGAAGGGAGATTTTATAGTGATAACAATTATAGGTTTTAAAGGTCTAAGAGGGAAATGGTTTCAACATTCATTCATGGGTACCAGAGAAGGATAAGATGTTGGTAAAATTGTGACTCGCTTGGCATTTATCATATGTGAGGACATAAGGGAGCCATCTGGTTTGGAAAAACTGACTTGTTTCTGTTGTACTATTTTTTGTACTGGAAAATTGAGAGACTTCTGACCTAAGTATGGTGGATTGAAGACAAACTGCAGGAAATTTGAAGTCCTTAATTGGTAATAAAATTCTCATCTATTTAAATTAGAAACATTTCTTTCACAGCAGATACATGTCCTTTGGAATTCATTTTAGTGGGAAGGGGCCATTGTGGCTGCCACTCCTGCTGTCTCGGCCTCCGTGAAGGGGGCCCAGGCCTGCCTGGTTGTTTCTAGAGCCGTTGGTTCCCACTCCATCTGGACCACTGGTAGTGTTTGGTCAGTATTCCACCTTTGGTTGAGCCACACAGCTCCCATTGCTACCTGCCCACCTCTCACTTCCCCTTCCATCCCCTACAAATGTCCTGAACATTCTGTGTGTTGGTGTTTCTCTATAGTATCCAAAGGAAACTGCCAAGATGGTCGAGGGTGATTGGATTAGTGGAGTGCACCCATGTGCTTGGAGCACTGGTGACAGCTGGCATTATGTGTAGAATCTTGGAAAATGGGAGGTGAACCTGTCCTTTGGATCGCCTGGCCTGCCCTGAATGAGACCAGAAAATACAGACCATACTTTTCTGGGAGGGGGCAGGGTGGATTTTCACAGAGTAACCAGAAACTACCTGTGGGGCCTGCCTTAATGGTGTTGCTCTTCTCTGCATGTCCACCTGGAGGTTAGCTTCTGCTCTGGGCGTGTGCATCTCTGCCTGTCCATAACCCAGCGGTAGAAGAGCAGAGAGCATGAAAGTGCCCAGGCCTTGGCACTTGGCCGCTGTTAAGTCTTCCCCCTGCTATTCTTGATGATAGCCTGAGTTTTCTTCCTCTGAGGTGATGGTGTCTCAATTGTGGAAGAGGTTATTTACACTTTTCACATGTGCCAGCTTTAAGGCAAAGACAGTGTTCCTGTATTTCCCCCACCCCCTACCCCAGCACCTACTGCATTTCTGTGGGTTACTGTTAGGGGACTGACCTTTGCGGTGCCAAGACCTCTTCAGGAAGCCATCCCTGACCTTCCCAGACTGGGTCCCAACGCCTATGCGACCCCGCACACCAGGCAGCTTCATGCTGAGGGCCTGGCTGAGAAGCGGACCTCTGTTCTCGGCCTCCTACACACGCGTGTGTCGTGAGTCCTACATCACCACATGCGTAGTCATCGGCCTCCGCGGCGCCCCAAAACTGTCGCAGTACTGAGTCATCACTTGGCGCTAGCTCCTCCTTGCTACCCCATCATCACCACTCCCGCAGCGAGAAAATGCAGACCATAATTTTCTGGGAGACATGTTAACCCAGGAACGGAGAAACTACCAATGGCGTCTGCCTTAAAGGTGCCATTCTTGTCTGTATCTACATTTGAGGAGTCGGCTTCTGCCGCGGGGCGTGTGCATCTCTGCCTGACGGAATCGCTGCTCGGAAAGAAAGTCCAGTGCGGGCCGGGGTCCGCTGCGCAGAGGCTGACCGCAGTGCTGCGAGGGCGGCCCCACAGGCACAGCATCCCCGGGCACTGTCTCCTAGTGATCGCGGCGCTCAGGCCGGGCGGCCGTTGTCCGGGCGACGGCGCAGCGCGGGCACCCCGCGGCCCCTCCCCTGGGCGCGCGCGCGGCCGGGGCGCCATGGCAGCGGCAGACCCGCGGCCTGGGTTAGCCGCGGCGGCCAGGGAGGCCGCGAGTCCGCAGTGGGCGCCGCCTGAGCACTGCAGGGCGCGCGTGGCCACGGGGCTAAGCGACGGCGAGGACGCGCCGGTGCGGCCGCTGTGCAAGCCCCGCGGCATCTGCTCGCGCGCCTACTTCCTAGTGCTGATGGTGTTTGTGCATCTGTACCTGGGCAACGTGCTGGCGCTGCTCCTCTTCGTGCACTACAGCAACGGCGACGAGAGCACCGACCCCAGGCCCCAGCGCCGTGCTCAGGGCCCGGGTTCCGCGCCAACCCTGGGCCCCCTCATCCGGCTTGAGGGCATCAAGGTGAGGACACCCGCTCCACCTGCTTCAGGTTCTGCAGGGCCGAGCTGGAGACGACCGAGGCCGTGCGGCCCCTTCGCAGCACCCCCACTCTACCCCCGGCACTATGCGCCCCGGGTGCACCCACTCGCCCACTGCCACGCGCTGGGCTGGGGCGACATTCCCCTTCTCCGGCGACGAGAGGGAGGCCCAGGCTGCCTGGCCACGGAGCTGCCCGCTGTGCCTCTCTCCCTTAGGTAGGGCACGAACGCAAAGTCCAGCTGGTCGCCGACAGGGACCACTACATCCGAACCCTCAGCCTCAAGCCTCTGCTCTTCGGTAAGTCGGCTCCGCGCTCCTGGGAAGGGCCAGTGGGGGCTGCGGTTCGTGGCTGCCTTGAGACTCATTTTGACCACGTGACATCTGTTTTGAAAATGGCCGCTTCAAAGTAGCCCTTTCTTTTTTCCACCCAGATGTTTACCAAAGTGAAGTGGCACTCCTACCCCCATAACTGTAAAGGGGTGACCTCTGCACACTTTGTCTCTGACTCCTCCTCTCTGCAGCTGATCCATCACAGGGCTGGGCAATGTGACCCTGAGGCTAGTGTCTAAACATTTCTTTGATACTGTCTTTGGACATCCCTGCCACAATTAATTCTGTCACATTCTAGAGTTGGGGGAGGGTGGAAGACTGATAATCTGGTCTAGAGCTGATCTCAGAGCTTTTGCGGGGGGTATCCCACCCCTGTGGTCTGATGAGAAGCAGGCTGTCCAAATGTGGATAAGCTGGCACCCTCAAGCCTGCCCCACTGGGACACCAGCCTTTGGTACAAACAGTCTAGGTGGAGTCTTTGTGTTCAGCCATCACAGGCAAAGCCTTCCAGGGCAAGTCATCTGGAGCCAGCATTATAGTTCATGTTTTCTGAGCTCTTATTATGTGCTAGGTTTCATGTGATTGCCTTACTGAATCCTTACAACCCCTCTGTGAGGTGGGCATAGTTCCATAACTCTCTTAGTGGGTGAGAAAGTGAGGCAGACACCCAGCCAGCTCAGTGGCGATGCCAGGATTGGAACCCAGGCAGCCTGCACTCTAAAGCCACAGAGCTACCTGTGAAGACCCTGGAGTCCTTCAAAGCCTGCCCATGTCAATCAAGGTGGGGGCCCCAGACCCATGGACCTTGCCTATGGTAGGCTTGCCCAGCCCAGCCCTGAGTACCCCACTTCAGGGCATACATTTCTGCCAGCTTGGGGCTGTTCCTGGCTGCTGGGGGTGGAGTGGGTAGGAGACTTTAAGAAGGGGGCTGGAGCCTAAGCAGAGCATCTGAGCACATACTATTACCCCTGGGGGAGAGGGCCCTGCTTGGGGATTTTGCCTAGACCTATGGGAATGACGTCACATGCCTGCTAATTGTGGGGAAGTAGGTTATGATGTCAGTCCTTTTGTCATCGTTATTATTACAATGATTACTATTGAATAATACTGACGTCTGTGCCAGCCTCTGTTTTAGGTGCTGGGAACACAGCATTGAACAAAATAGGAAAACAGAACAAAAAATGGAGCTGACGTTTGAATGGGGGAGGAGTCAGACGACAAATAACACAAATAAATACGAATGGTGTGTCAGAGGGTGATAAGTTATTGCAGACAGATAAGGCAGAATTCAACTGTAGTTGAAATTCTAAGTAGGGTGGCCAGGGTGGGCCTCCGTGAGAAAATTCATTTGAGCGAAGATCTGTAAGAGGTGCAGGATTGAGCCAGGTGGTTGTTGGGAGAAGGGCGATCCAAGCAGAGGGAATAACACTCACCCCCTTACTGCTGCTATGAACACGCACATCTGAGAGGGATGTGCTGTCTCGTCAGCTTTCCTGAGGCCTGTATGTATTTAATTCAGACTTAAGTGAGCTGTGATGTCAACCCATTGCTGTTGAGTCGATTCTGACTCATAGAGGCCCTATAGGACAAAGTAGAACTGTCCCACGGGGTTTCCAAGGATGTAAATCTTTACCAAAGCAGACTGCCACATCCTCCTGTGGAGCAGCTGGTGGGTTCTAACCACCAACCTTTCAGTTAGCAACCGTGTGCTTAACCACTATGCCACCAGGGCTCCTTCATGAGGCCAATATGCAGCTTGTTGTGTCAAAGTCCTACAAAGCAGAGAATGAGAAACCCAGACCCGAAGTCACCAAGAGTAAATCTCAGGAAACGAGATTTGACAAGAAGTAAACTGGTTCAGATGGGTCCCTGTTTCTTCAGACAAATTAAAAGGGCATGATTAGGAGAACTGGGCAGCTGCAGCAAGAACTTCCTGCTTATGGTACTGTCTCCTTGAAAAGAGTTAAATTACCCTCAGGTCAGTCAATGAAGGATGTCCCAGTTTTACCGTAAAAGTCCCAGGGCTTGCTGTTTGGGGAAATGAGGTGGGCTTTGTGTCAGGATGAGTGAATAAAGAGATCAGTGGTTACAGGAGTCACCAGGAAGTCCAGTCCCGAGAGAGGGAAACCAAAGGGGCAAGGGTACCCATGAAGGGGCAGTTCCTGAATGCTGTTATTGGATGAATCCAAAACAAGACCCCTCACCCTAAGAAGGAGCAGAGTCTATCTGGCTTCTGTACCTGCCTGTCTGTCCATCCATCAGTCTGCTGTGTGCTGTGACCCTAAAAAAGCAGGCAGGGCCCAAGGGAAGTGGGCCTGCTGTGAGCTCTGTCCCCTCTGCCCTGCTGCTTTTGGTTCCAAACCTGTGACTCAGTAGCCTTGGAGACCCAAGATGCCAGGGCTGAAGGGGTGGGTGCTCAGGATATGAGTGGGGTTAAGGGGGCCGGGGCTCCACCCCCAAAGTGCCTTCTTCTCCATGGAAGGGAATCCCACCACTTCACAGGGAAGACCCATGCAACCTCCAGGCTCTCTCTTCAGGGAACATTTCTTGTTTCCCACCTGTCCTGGAGACATTTGGTGAGTGGGACCTGGGCTACAAAAGGTCCTCCCCTGACTGTGGTAGGTATTTCCTAAAGGTTTGGGCTATCAGGAGTCTGCTGAGGACTTCGTCCTGACAAATTCAGTTCAGAAGGGGGTGCTCCAGTTCTGAGTCATTGTCAGCTCTCTGGGGATGTTGCCTTCTTTCCTGTGACTCACTTCTCCCTTTGCGTCACCTCATTCTACATTAATTCTGTCTTTAAATGGCAGATCAAATCTCATCACTCCCTTCCTTAAAAGTCTTCAAGACTTCCCATTACACTTCTAGGTCTCATTCTGTGCCCCTTGGCCCTCTTACCTCTCAGGCTTCATCTCCTACCTCTTCACCTCACTCACTCCCTTCTGATTCTCAGACACCAAGCTCATTGCTCCTCAGGGCCTTTGTATATGCTGTTCCCTCCACCAGGAGGCTGAAGCCTGGCTCTTCCCACAGATGGTGCCTTCACCTCTGTCTTAGTCATCTAGTGCTGCTATAACAGAAATGCCACAAGTGGATGGCTTTAACAAACAGAAATTTATTTTCTCACAGTTTAGGAGGCTAGAAGTCCAAATTCAGAACTCCAGCTCTAGGGTAAGGCTTTCTCTCTCTGTCGGCTCCAAAGGAAGGTCCTTGTCTCTTAGCTTCTGCTTCTTGGTTCCTTGGAGATCTCCATGTGTCTCGGCATCTATCTTACCCCATCTCTCTCTGTTCAGTTGTTTAATCTCTTACATCTCCAAAGAGACTGACTCAAGACACACCGTACACTAATCGTGCCTCATTAACATATCAAAGACAGCCCATTCCCAAATGGATTATAACCACAGGCATAGAGGTTAGGATTTATAACACATATTTTTGGGGGATGTAATTCACTACATAACAACCTCCGTCAGGCATCTACTCAGATGTCCCCTCCTCAGAGGCCTCCCGTGACCACCCATCCTTGGAGCTTCCCAGACATCCTGTTAGATCAGCCTGCTTGGTTTCCTTCTCAGCACTTAAAAGGTTGGAAACTGTCTTCTGTATTTATTTGTGTCATTTGTGCCTCTGCCCCCAAAGGTGAGCTGCATATGTCGGAGGCCTGACTTGTTCTTGCTGTGTGTCCGGTGCCTAGAGCTGTATCCAGTGCTGGTAATTCATGGCTGGCTGGAGGGGCTTACCATGCATTCCTAACCCAGCACCTACCTGCTTGCTCAGAGTGGCCTCCACCTTCAGGACCTCCTGACCTAGCACCTCTTCAAGGGCAGCAGGGGGCAATTCCAGTGGGCCAGCGAGAATTTTGTTTTCTTAATTACTGAAGATGAAAAAGTAACTGCCACCAGTACACAGAACATTTTATTTTAAAATCATGACTTGCTTTATTACGGGATTTCCAAATGTACTCTTTTTTAGCTTAAGAAAACAGGCAGTTAGGTAAGACCACTGTGTTCATGACATACACCGGAGGCCCAGAAATAGGGAAAGAATTTTGGTATGCATATTAGTTCAGGTTTTTAAGCAGCTTAATGCAGCTTTCTGCCTGGACCCCCTTTATCCCTGCTGTTCCCGTGTGCTTGCTGCAGCTTGGCAGAGCTATGGACTCAGTAAGTGTCAGCAGGTGGAACTGGGTCTGTCTGGACCTTGACAAGCAGCATCCTGCCCAAGGTGAGCATAGCCTGAGACTGTGTGCCTGCCCTGACTCAGTTTGGGGTGCTGGGACTTGTGGGTGGTAGCCTGGCCTTAGCTGGGCTGTCATCCCATGCCTGGGAAGGTCAGAAAGGTGCTGGCAGGAGCCTGCCTGCTCCCTTTGCCTGTAGAGCATTACCTGCTCTGGCAGAGGCTCCGAGCTATGTACACGCAAAGTGGGCAAGCTCTCTATGAGCTCTTCCTGGGGGAGCCTTGGGCCTCTCTGGACTCTTGTCTGCAAATCCCCATGGGGGGCAGCAGAAAGAAGATTTTATGAATGTCCATGGGCACGTGCATTTTGCCTGGCCACTGCAGAGGCTATGCCTACAAAGTCCCAAGCTCTCCCCACCTCCGACCGATCCTACTCCGGGCACTGGTGATGGCGCCACTTGTGCAGGGCCAGCTGCAGATTGCGGTTGGCCCGGCTCCAGGCGTAGGCGGTGGTCACGAGGAGCCGGCTGCCCTGCACCTCCCCGCTCAGCATGTAGGCCCCGGCGTGCATGCGGCGCAGGAGATTGTGCACGCACGTGGCGTCCAGCTGCAGCCATCGTCTCAGGGTGGGCGCCAGTTCCGCAGGGGGCAGTGGACCTGCCTTCAGTACCTCCAGCCGGGAGTCCAGGTCGCAATCCGAGGGCGTCCCATTGCACCTGGAGAGCCTAACCTTCACTGCTGAAGCGGATCAGAGGGGCACGGATCAGAGGGCAGAAGCGATGAGGCGGCCCCCAACCGGTCTTCTCCACCTGGCGAACTACACCCTCTTGTGTGACGCTTTGCTCTTGGAAACAGGGTCTCAGGGAAGGGCTGTTCTCCAGCTACCACCTCCTCAGCAGGTTTTGTTGTTGTTGTTTCAGCAATGTCCCATGTGTAAATTTTTTTTTTTTTTTTTTTTTAGCGCTAACCACACATAGTATTTGGGTATTGCCTCTTAACATTCGCCTTGGCACTGAGCCAGGAACTGGCGTGAAGGCACTTGTAAGGGTTGTGTAAGAGATGCTGCACGCTCGGGGCTCACCAAAGTCGCTGGCGCAGAGCGTGTCCAGGACCTCTTTGGAAGATCGCGCGTCCTGCGGCTCGCAGTCCCTGCAGCTGGCGCGCGGCACTGTGGGGGAGGAGCTGGTGTGAGGCAGTCACCTGGGGAGGGGCGCGGCTGGCGTGGGTCCCCCGTTTTCCCCTTGTTCTTAGCCTTTTGGGAGACAGACCCCTGTTGTGGGAGGCCCCTTTTGTTTCCCGCCAGAGGGACTCATTCACTTGATTCCCGCCGGGGGTGATTTGAAAGGGCTGAGCGCAGCCGGGAGGCCGTGCGGGGACTCACGTGGGCTGTCCGAGAGCGAGCTGTTGGCAATGGCGGTGACGCAGAGGCCGTGGTCTGCGGGGAAGCGCCCGCAGTGTAGGATGGCTGGCCAGGGGTAGCCGTAGCAGGCCATGACGGGGGCGCAGCTGGCCTGCACAGCCTCGCACAGACTGCGGCAGGGGTAGACAACCCTGTGGGAAACAGGCTCAGGGGTGTCAGGAGGTTCAGTACAAGGGCCTGGGGGCTGCGGGCTGGGCCCCCAGATCAGCTGGGCCTCTCCGCGCTCCTGGTGCTGCAGTGTGGCAGGTGACTCCCCGCGGTCGCTGGGCAACGAGACTTTGGTCACCTAGCAACTGCCCTGCAGCCTGGTTTTCTGTATGCGTGCACCTCCACCCTCGGCTCCCAGCCCTGCTGCTCTGGGCGCCCCGCCCCCTCTGCCTGTAGCCCAGGCTTCTTTCCAGAACACTGCTGGCTCTAGCTGGGTTAGCAGTCTCCTGTCAGAGAGACGGGTGTGGGAGGGGCCCTGCACCTTGGGCCTTCACTTTAATTTGGGGGGGCGAGGGCAGGGCCCTGCCTCTTGTTTTGAAAGGCGTTCAGGGCTCTACAGTCTCTGGCCACCGCTGAGGTTGGCAAAGAGTACAGGGGTCCCTGTCCTCGTGCAGTGAAAGAACCCATTGTTGCTGGCAGGGTGGCCGGAGGCTCTGGGAAGGGCCCTTGCTCTTGGAAGTGAGAGCTGAGGGAGCAGTTGTTCACAGGATAGGGTAGGCTGAGGAAGACGAATTGGCCTTTCCATCTTGGAACTCTGCAAGAAAAGACCACCAGATGGGTCGAGGAGAGTCTGAGGCCCAGGAGGAGCCATGGCTCCATCTCCTGCCAGGATTCCTTGGGCAGACTGAGTTCCCACACCTCACTGGAGAGGTGCTCCTGGCCCCCAGCTACACCTCAGCATTCAAGAACCTTGATAGTTTTTGAGTCTAGACTGAGGGTTGGACCCCATGGTGCTCAGTGCTGGTGGTCCCCTGCCTACGTCTCCTTTGATCCCATGGACACCTGCTCCCCTCCACTAGGAACACCACAGGTGACCGTGACCGTGCTCAGCAAGGGTTAGTGAAGAGACACGTTGCTACCAGAGCAGGCCCTGGCTGAGGAGAGGCTCCCGCCTGTGCCCGGGAGCCTTTGCCCTACCTGTTGAGGCACACAGGGGCGAAGAGGGAGCAGAGGAAGAGGCGGGCGTCAGGGTGGCACTCCCGGGCAAGCAGGGGCAGCCAGCTGACTGACTGCTGGATGGCCTCGGCTGCTGTGTCGTGGTCCAGCAAGTTGGGCAGCCGCATCTCTGCGTAGCCAATGCCGTGGCACAGTGTCATGGCTTGGGGAATGGGCATGCAGCGTGAAGAGCCCCAGGGAGCCGTTGCCCCACCGTCACTCCACAGCACCACCAGCACCACCAGCAGCCACAGCCTTCGCTCCATGACCTGCCTTGTCCGTCCTGGCCTGAGCGGGCCGAGGTTGAGGGCTTTATAGGTCTTCACAGCAGAGATGGGGGTCGTGCTGGTGTTTGCCCAGCTCTCAAGTGCTTGGACCCACCTGGTCAGGTCTCAGCACACTGGCCTGGGCTGTTTGCATTTGATTAGCACACGGCAGGGGTGAGGTAGGCTAGGGGACTGCTGGGCCTGTGGATTACAGGCACCTAATAAACCAAAGAAATCTGGGCTTGTGTTTTCTTTTTTTCGTTTACTTAAAACAAAACAAAATCAAGACCTGACTGTTGATTAGCATTTTGACCTAGCCCATTGTCCAGCAAGGCTGCCTGCCAGTGCCTGGCTCACACCCTTCCTGGGTTTGCTGGGTTTGGGGGGTGGGTGTCATGCAGGCCAGGGGTGGGGACCTTTGTCCTGTCCACAGTGCTATCATATTTGGGTCACCTATCCCTGGAAATTGAAATCTGGTCATAAGCATGGATTCTGGAGTACAACAGGTTAAGTGGCCCTGGACGAGTCACTGATCTCTCTGTGCTTGGAATTCCTCATTGATAAGAAAGGTAAACTAATGGGGCCTGATGTTCTAAAACAAGTGTAAGAATTAAGAAATCGATATGTATGAAGTGCTTAGGACAGTGCCTGGAAGAGTCTGTGCTACTTAAGTATGCTCTGCTTTGATTACAGTTAAAAACTGCTCCATTCCTGGCTCAGAGTGGCCATTTTCCTTCCCCTTGGCAAGGACTGGAACTTTACCCTGGGAGTATAGTGCAAGATAATGGCAGGCCCTTATGCAGGAGTTCTGAGGGGACACGGCATCAGCTTTCATCCTCTCAATCAGTCCGTGTGGACCTCTGTCCCCCATCTAAGGAAGTCCTCTTCCCCAGTAGGGGATGAAACAGGGCCTGGGCTCCTGCCCTGGAAGGGTTTGCGGATGCCAGCACATGGGTGTTCCAGTTCCACCAAGCTGCCTACTGGTGTGAGGGCATCCAGCAACTAGGGCTAAACCCTAGTTTAAAAGTTTAAAGGCATGGAGCAGTTGCTCAGTGTACATTTGTGCCTGAAGGAATTAGGGAAGCAAAGGGCACCTGGAGCATCTTCTCAGACCAGCATCTGCCAAAAATCTGAGTGACCCCTCCACCAACCTCCCGGCCTGGAAAGTCAACAACCCAGCCCTGGTCAAATGACCAACGGCCACTTGTGCAGAAGAATGGTGGGCAAGGCCCTTGGACTGGCCTAGAGCACTTGGATGTCTTGTGTCTTGCTTGTTTTTATTTGAACAGTGCTGAAAAGCAAAAATGAAAGCAAGAACCAGTTACCATCATCCTGCTTTTTAAATATATACCCAGTAAGAAGTGGAGGTCCACTCTCCAGCCTTTGGCCCCAACCCAAGGTGAGGAGAACTTAACTCAGGTTCAGCTTAACTCTGGCTTGCCTCCCAGGACTCCCCTGGAAAATGTGTATTCTCAGACTGGAAGACCAAGGCCCCACATTCCAAAAGTTGGCCAACCTTTGCAGGAGAATTTGACCTTCGTGCCAGAGTCCAGAGCAGATGTAATGTGGTGTTCAATACCAGGGAGTGTGCCACTAGGGGACAGGGAATGCTCCAGGCCCCAGGAGCCCTGCAGGAGGAAGGTCCCAGGAGCATCAATGCCTTGGCTCAGTCCTAGGCCTCACCACCCACCTTCTCCTCTTACGGCAGAAGTCCCTGACTTCCTGAGTGATGAGGAGTGTCGGCTTACCATCCACCTGGCA
Organism: Dugong dugon; assembly: GCA_030035585.1. Taxonomy (NCBI): domain Eukaryota; kingdom Metazoa; phylum Chordata; class Mammalia; order Sirenia; family Dugongidae; genus Dugong; species Dugong dugon. Next base: position 18,251,003 of record CM057481.1, on the reverse strand, counting down.
CAGATGAAGGGGTTACAGCGCAGCCAGATCCTGCCCACTGAGGAGTATGAGGAGGCAATGGGCACGATGCAGGTCAGCCAGCTGGACCTCTTCCGGCTGCTGGACCAGAACCATGATGGTCTCCTGGAGCTCCGTGAGGTTGGGATACAGGGACCTGGAGTAGGCACAGGGTGGGAGTGCCCAGAATTTCCTTTCTGTTGACAAGTTTGCTTGTCCAGCTCAGCCCTGGCCTCAAGAGTCAGATGCCACCCTAGGCTAGCTTGGGCATGTCCAGGTCTAGGGTCCCCCCTTCTATCCCTGGAGACCTCCTTGCTGCCCTGTGAACCTGAAGATGTCAGGGGAATCCACCTGGGGTGATGGCATTTATTGCCACAGTATTCAGGTGGTGTGCATTCTCTGGTCTAGATCCCTTGCTGCCATAGCTGGGGGCCCCACAGACCTCATGGTGAATGGGATGGCAGCTCTGAAGTGGCCAGCAATCAGACACCATACATGCCTCTCAAACTTGGGCTTCTGAGAGAGGTTTGGCAGGGCATGAGGTTTATTGCCCAGACAGAGCACCCCCTGAGCTGATTTTCCTAGGAGCCTGGTGGCCATGCCCTAGTCAGGCCTCCCTCTGGTGCCCACTCCCTCTTCACACCCAGGGCTTGGCTTCCCCCACCCCACCTGGAGTATCTTGAGTGGGACAGAGGTCTGTCCTTCACTCTGCCTCCAACCAGCCACCAGTGCTTCCCATGGAGGCCACAGTACCAGCAGGGCTGGAAGTGCCCATGGCTCTCAGGCCTCTTGACTACTCTGGCTTCCTCCCCAGATGCCTCTGGACCTCTCCGCCCACCCTCACTTCTTTTCAGGGACCCTCAGGCTCTGTCCTATGTCCTTGCCCTTGCCCTCTCACCTGAACCCTTAGCCCTGCAGCAAGAACTGGGCCATCTGTGCTCTGGTGACTCTGGCCAACCCACCGATGGACCTTCTTGTGCTGCAGGTCCTGGCCCAGACTCGCCTGGGGAATGGACGGTGGATGACTCCAGAGAGCATTCAGGAGATGTACTCTGCGATCAAGGCCGACCCTGACGGTGATGGTGAGCTCACACCTCGCAGTTCTGTCCCTGTGAGCTTGAAAAGCTTGAAAGCTTAGGTGCTGCCCCGATAGCCAGACAGCTTCTCTGCCCAGCTTCTAAAGTGGCTAGAGGTGTGGAGGTGAGGGCCCAGCCTTGCCCTTCATCCCTCGGAAGAGGTGAGGCAGCCAACCCTCCCATTCTTCTTGGTGACACCTGAGAGCAATTCTTGGAGAACCTTTGACCTTCATCAGACAGAGTTTGGGTGCAGGAGGTGGGGCTGTCAGTTGGCAGAAGCAGAGTGAGTGGAGCAGAAGCAAGGGGACAGCGAGTCCAGGCTCAAGCTTGGCTGCTTGCCCTGCTCCATCTGCCTCTCCACCTAGGCGTGGGGTCTGCCCCTGCAGGCAGCCTCCCTGGTCTGAGGTCTCCCTTCTTCCACCTGGAGCCAGGCTGAAACACGGAAGTGGTGGTGTTGCTAACTACTGGGGGTGGGGGTTGGGAGGGAAGCTGTCATGTGAGCAGCCTCTCCCCATTTGGGAAGTTTCTGAGGTGTGGTCATCACCCTCATGCTCAAATTCTGTACCAACTGAGGAAGATACAGCAGCGAAACAGGACTCGAAAGAATGGCTTTGTGGCTGGTAAACCCAGATTGAAGAATCTGGCTTGGACCTGTGGATGGAGGGGAGTCCTACTGCTACTGCCCCCATGTAGAGAGCTGGTGACAGGCTCACAGCCCTTGAACGTCCCCTACCCTCAGAAAAATCTGGGTCAAGGAGGGGCAGGTATCTCCTTTGAGTCAGCCAGGATAACATGGAGCAAAGGCACCAGCTACTCTTTTAGAGCCCCAAGAGGTGAAGCCCCTGCTTTGTGGGTTGGGCAAGAACCGGGGGAGAGGGTTCTCATTTGGAGGAGCAGCTTGGCTTTCTTTGCCTAAGTGGGCCAGTAACCCAGCAGGCAGGACTGGCTAGATGTGTTTTGTCTGGGATGGGACCTGAGGTCACGAGGCATCCTCTGAGGACCGGCCCCAGCTTGCACCATCCGTTGTGAAAGGCCCTGGAGGAGACCCAGTGCTGGCTAGTCTCTCTCCTTACCCTCTACGGGACTGAAGAGTGGCCACTACACTCTTCAGAACCAGGCTAGAGGCTGGGTGGTCCTTAGCCTGGGCCCTGGCCACATGGCTCAAGCTTCCTTTGGAGACCTTGCTCTGGCCACTCTAACAGGGGCTGGGCTTCTTCCCTTTCAGGGCCAAATCAGAGGGGTTAACTGAAGAAATGATGAATTCCTTTGGGTCTGCCCTTAGGGCCTGATGTGACTGAAACTAGGTTCATCTGACCCAAGAGTCCAGGTGGGGTACAGGTGCACATGGCCCCCCAGTACTTGAGGCCAGGGGCTGCTGCTGCCTTTTGGGTAGGTAGGGAGGTGCAGCCTGCTGCTGCTGCCTCCCCTTATGGGCTTGGCAGGCACTGATGGCAGCTCCTTTGTGCAGGAGTGCTGAGTCTGCAAGAGTTCTCCAACATGGACCTTCGGGACTTCCACAAGTATATGAGGACCCACAAGGTGGAGACCAGTGAGCTAGTGCGGAACAGCCACCACACGTGGCTCTACCAGGGTGAGGGTGCCCACCATGTCATGCGTGCCATCCGTCAGAGGTGAGCACCTGAGGCTGTCCTCCCCCCACCTCTGGCCTGGTGTAGGGGAGAAGTCATGTTGGGGCCCCTCAGAAGCCCTTAACTGGGACTGAGAGGACAAAATTGATTAGCCACCTCAGGATTAAGCTCCACTTGTTAGACCAGGATGGAAACCTGTTGAAAGACAGGCAATTAAGAAAGACAAATTAGCCCTAATTGTAGGCAAACAATACACAACTAGGATTAGAAATAGATGGAGTGTTTGTTTTCAGCTAATTAGAAGAAATAACCCCTTTTCTCTGCTCACAGGACCTCCTACCCGAGCTGCTAGGTGCTTTAGATAAACAACCTCCTTCCTGGGGGGATGGGGTGGGGTCAGCAAGCTTGAGTCTGAGCCCCCAAACTTAGTGGAATCTCATCTTTTCCACCCAGTGGGCATCTAACATCCAGGGAGAAGGGCTTATCACAAGCGATCCCTTCATGCTCCTATAGGGCCAGTCTGGGGTGGTTCAAGGGGCTTCCAGGGAAGGTGGGCAGGGGCAGAGATTGGGGCAGGCCCAGGGTCCATTTTGGCTGGCTCCTTCAGGGTGCCCAGCGGACTGCCCGCTGCCCACCAGGGTGCTGCGTCTCACCCGCCTGTCACCTGAGATCGTGGAGCTCAGCGAGCCACTGCAGGTTGTGCGGTATGGAGAGGGAGGCCACTACCACGCCCATGTGGACAGTGGGCCCGTGTACCCGGAGACCATCTGCTCTCACACCAAGTTGGTAGCCAATGAGTCCGTACCCTTCGAGACCTCCTGCCGGCAAGTACCTCCTACCTGGGGGCTGCTTCCTACCTGGGGACTGCCTCCAACTCCCAGACCGGGCACCTCTGTGACACAGGCACAGTCCTGTCCTGTGGGCATGCCCCTCTGCATGGGGCCAGAAGAGCATTGAGGCCATTCTGGTTGATGAAGCTCTTGGCTTTCCCTTCAAGTTGTTTACCAAGTGGCAGGATAGGGGTGGCTGCTGGCCATCTTGCCCACTCTAGTCAACAGTGATTGAGGCACCCACAGACACTCAAACTTTCCCCCAGAGGTCTTAAGCTAGAGGCAAGGCTGGGCCCCCAGTTCTTTCCACCCTCCCAGGGGTTGATCCTGCCTCCACTGCTGGAGGCCTCAGCTTCTCTCCCCCATGTCTCCCTTCCTTGCCAAGGTACAGAGGCAGGTCTTTCCTTTCCATGTGGCTGCTGTGGCTCAGGCCCTTGCAGTGCCTGACCAGCCCTTCTGGACGACCTAGCTGCTTCTGCCAGCCTACCTTTCCTAGTTGGGCCTTTAGTCAGGGCCACATAGTTTAGCTAAGTGCACCTATGATCTTGGCCACAAAAAACATTGTGACACACAGAGTAATTGGGCTTCTTGTGGGAGGAAGGGACTAGGGGCATCTTGGCGCTGGCCTGCCCCTGTGGCCCCTGGGAACCCGGGCAGCCTGTCCTGCCCACAGGTGAGCCCCTGGGAGTGTCATACAGCTGGAGACCTGCTCAGCAGCCCCCCTGCCTTACAGCTACATGACGGTGCTGTTTTATTTGAACAACGTCACTGGTGGGGGTGAGACAGTCTTCCCAGTAGCAGACAACAGGACCTATGATGAGATGGTAAGGGGTCAGCTGGGCTGTTACCTGTGGGCTGGCCTGGCCTTGGGTTCACCAAGTACACACCCCACCACGCCCGGGAGGAAGGTGCAAGCATGCCCTGGCACATGTGGGTGTTTTGCCTCTGGCCACCTTTGGCTGCCTGGCCATGCAGTGGGGGCAACCTGCAAACCCCAGCACCTTGCTGCCCACAGAGTCTGATTCAGCAAGACATTGACCTCCGTGATACTCGGAGGCACTGTGACAAGGGGAATCTGCGTGTTAAGCCCCGGCAGGGCACAGCAGTCTTTTGGTACAACTACCTGCCTGATGGGCAAGGTGAGTGCTTGTGGTCAGACTGGGGTACCCAGGGAAAGCTCCCCCTTACCCAGCCCCCTGTAGGGCTGTTTCTGGCCACCCCCAAATAGTATTCTATCTCTGGTGCCCCTTCAAAGATCATCGTATCTGACTTCAGCAGGCTGCCCCAGCACCATGTAGACTCTTGGGTCATCTTGACCTATCCTTCCCTGATGCCCCAACCTTCCTGCTCTCTGGGGATGTGTGGGCCCATGTCCCTTGCCAGCCCGGCCTGGGAAAGGCTGTGGACACGCCTGGCAGTAAGAAAGCTGGTCTTGAGGGCCAGTGGTGTGCACAAAGCACTAGGTGGTTGAGATGCTGAGCTCCCAAGGAGGCCTCGGGGACCACTGTTTGCTACCTGAGGTGTGCACAGCTGGGCCCACTGAGCCCTTGGACCAGAAGAGGCTGAGCTTAGACCAGCCCAGCCTAGGGTCTCTCCCAGCCTTTCCCTTACTCACAACACAACACTTTCCACTGACAGGCTGGGTGGGTGACGTGGACGACTACTCGCTGCACGGAGGCTGCCTGGTTACGCGCGGCACCAAGTGGATTGCCAACAACTGGATCAACGTAGACCCTAGCCGGGCGCGGCAGGCACTCTTCCAGCAGGAGATGGCACGCCTAGCCCGTGGAGGTGGCGCCGAGTCGCAGCCCGAGTGGGCTCTGGACCGGGCCTACCGCGACGCCCGCGTGGAGCTCTGAGCGGAGGGTCGGCTCCGGCCCTTCCCCCTCCAGGTGGCGGCCGCCTGAGGTCGAGGCTCTGCCGTTCCTCCTGCCCTGCTGCAGACCAAAGGCATGGCCGATGTCTTGCCCCACCCCCGCCTCCAGCTGCGACTGGAGTGCAGTTCCTATACTCATGTTATTTATTGTGTACATACCCATGCTGCCCTGATAATGTCAAATAAAATCACACGGCTTCGAGCCTCAGGCCTAACAAGCTCCAGGCGGGCGGGAGGGAGACCAGGCCAGTCCGCGCCGGCCAGCCCCCGAAGTACACTGCCAGCGTCACGTGAGGGGAGGAGCGAGGGCTGCCCCTCCGCGGGCTGCGCCAATCATGAGCGGGATCGCGTGGGGCGGAGGGTCGTCATTGGACATCAGCTGCGCCGGGGCGTCCCTAGGTTCTGCTACCTGTAGCCAAAGGCGCAGTCGTTCGGCGGCGCGGCGCGTGGGGAAGGGTCGTTCTCGCGAGAGCGCAGCTTCTGTCTTGGTGGTGGCAGCCCCCGCAGTTCGAGGCCCGTCATGGACGCTCACGAGGACTACGTGTGGCCGCGGGCCACCTCGGAGCTCATACTCCTCCCGGTCACGGGTCTGGAGTGCGTGGGGGACCGTCTGTTGGCGGGTGAGGTTTGGTTTGAGGCGCGCGCTAGCGAGCCAAGAAACCGAGCGGCAGCCTGGGGCGGGGCCACGAGGAACAAAGGGATGCCCCGAGGAGGAGGGCGGGCTGCGGGACGAGGTCCGATCGGAGGTGGGAAGGGACCTCAGGAGACGACAGGAACGAGGACGGGCCTGGGAGACAAATACTGATGTGGCTACTGCAGCCCTCATAAACTGCAGCCGACATGGACAAGGCAGGCGGGGCCGCGGGAAGGTGCCGGATAACGCGGTCGTTTCGGGGGATTGGTGCGTGGCTTCTTCGAGGAGGTGGGGGTGTGTGGCCTCTCCTGAGGAGGCGGAGCGGGAGGTCGGGGGATGAGCCCCTGGGGGGCGGGGCCGTGCATGGCTGGGGGGCGGGGTCCGGAGCGGGCGGGGGTGTGGCCTCTCCAGAGAAGGTGGGAATGAAATTCCTCTGAGGTCGCGGGAAATTGAGGATGACGTCTTTCCAAGGAGGGCAGTGCGCTGGAAAGCGGGGGATGAGGCCCCTCCTGATGTGGTTGAGGTCCGGGCAATCCAGTGTCGATTCTCCTCCGAGGAGGGCCAGATGGGGAAGCACAGGCCCCAGTGTCTGGCGCAAAGGCCTGGGACCTGAGGCGGCAGAGCCCTGGGGAACGGTGAGGCTGACATGAAGCTACTGCTGACTGACAATGGCGATGAGGTGCTTCTTTGTTCTAAAAGGGCCTTGAGTGAGCCGCTCCCAGTCTTAGGCAGGCGAGGTAGTTGCGGGGGGGGGGGGGGCGGGGGGGGGGCGAGTGCCCAGTTTTGATCTTGGCTTGGGGCTCTGGGAGCCTACCAAGAGCTAAACTCCCAAGGCTCCAGGAGTTGGGGACAGCTAAGTAGAAACCCAAAGAACCACAGAATGAACTAGGAGAAGGGGAGGGGTGAGTTCTGGGCAGAAGTTGAGCATGCCAAAGGCAGTGAGGCCAGGAGGATTGGTTACTTTTTAGGAAGGAGGGAATTCCTGTGAGGCTGGAGCAGGGTTAAGGTCTGGGAGGAGAGGAGGCTGGAGAAGTGAGCTGATTGTCTTAGGCCTTGATCTGACTTTATCCCTAAGGGTGGTGAGGAGGCCCCGTTGAAGGGTTCTAAGCAAGAGAATGACTTGGTGTGGAATGTATGTTAGAAGGCTCCCCATCAAGTGAATTCACCCATTCCCGTGACTTTCAAAGTGACTCTTATATAGCTACAATTTTTAATTCCACATGCACTTGTAATCTGAATCCCCAGCCCTATTCTCTCCAGAGTCCCATGCATAGGTGCCTACCAATTGAAATACTCCCTCCACTCTCAGTGGTCCTTCTGCTTGATGGCTCAGCTCAGCAGGGAAACCACCAGTCACTCATGCCCAAGCCTGAGAATCTACCTGACTCCCCCAAGCCAGTTAGGTACCAAGTCTAGTTGATTTTGACTTCATGCACTTGTCTGTTTCTCTGCCTTTGTTGACATCATTCGAGGCCATGCTACTGTGTCTCATCCACTCAATAATATTTTCTCTGGCCCATTCTTAAATCCTTCATTTCTTGTCCCAGCCACACTACCCAAAGCTCTTGCCCGCCTTAGGGCTTCACATCTGTGTCTCCTGAGGGGCACAGTCACCCTGTATGAGAACCACTGTTTTAGACCTTCCCGTTTTACATTTTTACAGCAACTTGTAGGGTTCCTTTCTGGAATTTGCCAGAATCGTAATGATGTAGTTGTGTGGTTTTATTGTTTAGTGTCTGCCGAATCCAGAAGAGCAGGGTCTGTGCTTATTCACTGCCCGCATCTGGTTTAGTGTCTGGTTTGTTATTCATGCTCAGTAAATGTGCGTTGACTGTTGAAAGATTGAGATTGCAGGTCAGCAGTGGTGTGAGGGGCTGTTGCTGTCTCTCAGGTAAAAGCACTAAGCTTGCCATGGTGGGCAGGGTTTGTGAACTCTTTAGAAAGTAAAATCCACAGGACTTGGAGACAGATAAGAAGTGGGAGGTTGAGAGAGCAGTAAGCAGGGGGCTTTCAGGTTTTTGACTGGAGGATGGGCAGAGGGTGTGATGGTCAGTGGAATGAGGAGCACCTAGAGAATTTGGGGAGGATGTCAGTGAAGCAGGAGGTGCCTGCTGGATGGCCAGGAGGTAGCTGGGTGTTCGGTTTTGGAGATATTTGGGTTGAGGATGAGGCTGTCCAGAAAGCCTGCACACGAGTAAAGTGTGGAGGGAGGTGCCAGACAAGCCTGTGGCAACACTAGTCCTTGGAGCAGATGGGCCCAGGAAAGAGTGAGGAGGAAAGCAAGGAGCGTGCATATCATGAAGCGATAAATGATGTTTCAGTAGCCTGTATTTGTTGTGTTTCTGCCATGTGCCAGACTCAGTCTAAGCCCTGGATGTCTTTATCTCGTCTGCTCCTCCTGACAGCCCTTTGTGTTGCTGCTGCTCTGGGGCTCTCCGAGCTGAGGCCACCATACCCAGAAGGGGGGCTCACACAGCGGGCCAATGGCAGGGCCAGGACTCAAGCCCAAGCCTCTGCCGAGACCAGAGTGTGGGCTGCCTCTCTTTGTTCTTCCCATTGGTATTGAACATGCTCACTCCTTCTCAGACATACGGGAAAGGCTCCTGAAGATCAGGAGGGATGTGGCTGTTGACCTGAGGGTGGAAAGGTTGCCTTAGCTGGACAACCTCCCCGTGGAGGAGAGAGGAGGGACAATGCATGGGGAGGTAGATGGGGCCAAGGACTGGGGACTAAACCTGGGGGGGTTCCAGTCTGAAGTGTGAGAGTGAGCTGGATCAAGAGGAGGCTAAGAGTTGAAGGAATTCATGGTTGAATGGAACTGGAGCGGCTGACAGAGGGAGCAGAAAGCCAGCACTGAAAATCTAGCTGAAACTGAGGCCAAGGATTTCCCGAGGTTCACGCCTGCGGGATCACATGTCCTAACATATTCGCAGGTTACATGTTGAGGGGTCCCTTCCCCACAGGTCGGCAGCATTAGGTGGGAGGTTCTGACGTGGTTCTTTGCCTCTGTCTAGGTGAGGGACCGGACGTCCTGGTGTACAGCTTGGACTTTGGTGGGCATCTGCGGATGATGAAGCGAGTACAGAACCTGCTTGGCCACTATCTTATCCATGGGTTCCGGGTGCGGTCAGAGCCCGACGGAGACTTGGAGTCGCAGGCCATGGTGGCTGTGTTTGGGAGCAAGGGACTCCGAGTTGTGAAAGTTAGCTGGGGGCAGGGCCGCTTCCGGGAGGTCTGGCGCTCTGGCCTGTGGAGCATGTCCGACTGGATCTGGGATACACACTGGCTAGAGGAGAATGTGGCCGTGGCTCTGGGCCACAACTCAGTGGTGCTCTACGACCCCATGGTAGGACGCACCCTGCAGGAGGTGCACTGCACAGACAGGTGCACCCTCTCCTCAGCCTGCCTGATTGGAAACACCTGGAGGGAGCTGACCATGGTGGCGGGTGCCATTTCCAATGAGCTCCTGGTCTGGTACCCAGCAGCCACTTTAGAAAACGAGCCTGTGGCACCCGACCGGCGGGTCAGTGGGCATGTGGGTGTCATCTTCAGCATGTCATACCTGGAAAGCAAGGGCTTGCTGGCCACAGCTTCAGAAGACCGTAGTGTCCGCATTTGGAAGGTGGGCGACCTCCGGGTGCCTGGGGGTCGAGTGCAAAATATTGGGCACTGTTTTGGGCACAGTGCCCGTGTGTGGCAGGTCAAGCTCCTGGAGAATTACCTTATCAGTGCAGGAGAAGACTGTGTTTGCTTGGTTTGGAGCCATGAAGGTGAGATCCTCCAGGCCTTTCGGGGCCACCAGGGCCGTGGGATCCGGGCTGTAGCTGCCCACGAGCAGCAGGCCTGGGTCATCACTGGGGGTGATGACTCAGGCATCCGGCTGTGGCACCTGGTGGGCCGTGGGTACCCGGGCTCGGGGGTTTCAGCCCTCTGTTTCAAGTCCCGTAGCAGGGCAGGCACCCTCAAGGCTGTAACACTGGCTGGCTCTTGGCGAGTATTGGCGGTGACTGACACAGGGGCCCTGTACCTCTATGACCTCGAGGTCAAGTGCTGGGAGCAGCTGCTGGAGGACAAGCATTTTCAGTCCTACTGCCTGCTAGAAGCAGCCCCTGGTCCTGAGGGCTTTGGGCTGTGTGCCATGGCCAATGGGGAAGGTCGTGTCAAGGTTGTCCCCATCAACACTCCAACTGCTGCCGTGGAGCTGACCCTCTTCCAGGGGAAGGTGCACAGCCTGAGCTGGGCCCTACGTGGCTATGAGGAGCTCCTGTTGCTGGCATCGGGCCCTAGTGGGGTGGTGGCTTGTCTGGAGATCTCAGCTGCACCCTCTGGCAAGGCCATCTTTGTCAAGGAACGTTGCCGCTATCTGCTGCCCCCAAGTAAGCAGAGGTGGCACACGTGCAGTGCCTTCCTGCCGCCAGGCGACTTCCTGGTGTGTGGGGACCGCCGGGGCTCTGTGCTGCTGTTCCCTTCCAGACCAGGTCTGCTCAAGGCCCCTGGGGTTGGAGGCAAGGCTGGGGCTGGGGTACTTGGCGTGAGTGGTGGCAGTGGTGGGGAAGGGAGCACCTCAGCTGAGTGGGGCCCTGTGTCCACACTCCCTTCCCTGCATGGGAAGCAGGGCGTGACCTCGGTCACCTGTCATGGTGGTTACGTGTATACCACAGGGCGCGACGGCGCCTACTGCCAGCTCTTTGTGCGAGGCGGACAGCTCCAGCCAGTCTTACGGCAGAAGTCCTGCCGAGGCATGAATTGGCTGGCTGGGCTCCGCATGGTGGCTGATGGGAGCGTGGTCATCCTGGGTTTCCATGCCAATGAGTTTGTGGTATGGAGCCCCCGGTCACACGAGAAGCTGCACATTGTCAACTGTGGTGGAGGGCACCGCTCCTGGGCCTTCTCAGATACCGAGGCTGCTGTGGCCTTTGCCTACCTCAAGGATGGGGATGTCATGCTGTACCGGGCCCTGGGTGGCTGTACCCGGCCACACGTGATTCTCCGGGAGGGTCTGCATGGCCGCGAGATCACCTGTGTAAAACGTGTGGGCACCATCACCCTGGGGCCTGAATTTGAGGTGCCCAACCTTGGGCAGCCTGACCACTTGGAGCCTGGCAGCAAGGGGCCTGGCCTGATTGACATCGTGATCACAGGCAGTGAAGACACTACCGTCTGTGTCCTGGCACTCCCCACGGCCACGGGCGCGGCCCATGCACTCACAGCTGTCTGCAACCATATCTCCTCTGTGCGTGCTGTGGCTGTCTGGGGCACTAGCACCCCAGGTGGCCCTCAAGATCCTCGGCCAGGCCTGACTGCCCATGTGGTGTCTGCTGGGGGCCGGGCTGAGATGCAGTGCTTCAGCATCATGGTCACACCAGACCCTAGCACTCCAAGCCGCCTTGCGTGCCACATCATGCACCTTTCATCCCATCGGCTAGATGAGTACTGGGACCGGCAGCGCAATCGACACCAGATGGTCAAGGTGGACCCAGAGACCAGGTGGCGTGCAGGGGCATGGGGAGGGGTCATGCAGGGCAAGCCCTGTGCAGCTGCCCCCAGGCTCAAATGCCCTACCTGACGGCTGTGTGCTATTGGCTGCAGGTACATGTCCCTCGCTGTGTGTGAGCCTGACCGGCCTGGCCCTGGCCCCCTCGTGGCTGCAGCCTGTAGTGATGGGGCAGTGAGGTGAGAGCATAGGGTCCAGGGAGCTGAGGGAAAAAGGATGTGAGGTTGTCCCGAATGAGTTCTGAGTTGGGCCACCCCCTGCCTCCCCAGGCTCTTTCTCTTGCAGGACTCGGGGCGGCGGCTTCAGCTTCTTGCTGAAACCTTCCATCACAAGCGGTGTGTCCTCAAGGTTCACTCCTTTACACACGAGGCATCCAACCGGCGGCGGTGAGAGAGGCTGGGTGAGGGTCGTATGTGGGTTGGGTGGGTGCTCCTGTTGCCCTCAATCCCCTCCATTGACCTGGCTGCTCTGTCCTGGCTCCCAGGAAGCTGCTTCTATGCAGTGCAGCCACCGATGGCAGCCTGGCCTTCTGGGACCTCACCACTGTGCTAGACCATGGCTCCACTGCCCTAGAGCCACCAGCAGAGCCTGGGCTTCCCTACCGTGAGTAGCTAGTGCACTGGGCTGACTTCCCCACCCCACCCGTTTACCCTCACGCATGTAGCAGGTGAGTCATGACAAGCATCTTTTTCCCCCAGAGCTGGGCACCCCCTGCCTCACCCTCCAGGCCCATAGCTGCGGTATCAACAGCCTGCACACCTTGCCCACATGTGAGGGCCACCATCTTGTGGCCAGTGGCAGTGAGGATGGCTCTCTCCACGTCTTCATGCTTGCTATGGAGGCGCCAGAGCTGGAAGAGGCTGCAGGGGAGGCTGAGCTGAGACCCCAGCTGCGTGTACTAGAGGAATACTCTGTCCCTTGCGCACATGCTGCTCACGTGACAGGCCTCAAGATCCTGAGCCCAAACCTCATGGTCTCAGCCTCCATCGACCAGCGGCTGACCTTCTGGCGTTTGGGGCATGGTGAGCCCACCTTCATGAACAGTGCTGTGTACCACGTGCCAGATGTGGCAGACATGGACTGCTGGCCTGTGAGCCCGGAGTTTGGCCACCGCTGTGCTCTTGGGGGCCAGGGCCTTGAAGTTTACAACTGGTATGACTGAGGTGTCTCGCAGCAGCTGGTGTGCTGGGCACGGGGCCTCCTTGCAGACGGTGGAACAGTGAGTGAGTGTGCCTGTACCCAGTGTGCCTTGAGAGAAGGCAGAGGCAGCTGACCTCAGAGTAGGAGCTGGGGTGAGGAGATTGCTGCCCGGAAGACCAAGGACACACCCACCTGTTCCCCACAGTAGGACACAGCTTTACAACAGAGCAATTTATTTTGGCTCCAGGCCCCTAGCAAAATCTGTGGGCCTTTTTTTTCCACCCCCGCCCCCCCAGTTGATGACTTTATGAACATTCCCAGACATTAGGGCCTTGTTGCTTCAGATACGGTTCAATGGAGGGAGGCCCAGCATGGCCAGGCCAGCGTGCAGCACTTCACGCACGGCCCGCAGAAGCTGCAGGCGTGCAAACATCTGACCAAAGAGGTGTGGTCGGGGCTCCTGGAGGAGAAGAGGCCTGCTGCTCTCATCCTCTGCTTCCCCTGCCTTCACCCTGTAGCCCTCCTGTGTCTCCCATGCACCCCATCTTGCTGTGTGCTTACCCCTAAGATGTGTACACGGTTGTAGTACGAGCTGAAATCCATGCTGAGCTGCACCAGGAACTTGCAAACCTGGCGACAGAGATCAAGTCACTGTCCCTCAGTGCTTTTGTGTCCCAACCCAGAATAAAGAATAGTGTGTGTAGTGTCTCCCCTGGTCTCCATCTCACCATCTCCGTGTGTGCAGTGATGTGGAGCCCCGGGGCTGTGTAGGCCAGGGCTGCTGTCTGGCTCAGCATGTCCGGGAAGGGGAGGATGCTATTGAAGAGCAACAGCCACTCACCCTGTGGGAGAGAAGGGTGCTGGGAGGGAAAGGCCAAGCCCCCGGCTTGTGCCAACTGCCCAGGTCGGGCACTCACCTCGTCTTGTAGCAGTGAGAAGTCCAGGCTGCTCACAGGTGGAAAGGTGGGGTACAGACCTTGTTCCATGCTGTGGTTGTAACTCTCAAAGAGTGTGGCGAGGCGGGCACAATTATACATGACAAAGGTGCCACTTTTGGTGCCCTTTGTGGAAACGCTGCTGTCGGCCAGGGTCAGGAGCAGCTGGAGGACAGATGCACAGCTGCAGAGAGGGAGGGCAGCCGCCACACCCTATTCTCCTAGCCCTGGCCCTGTGGGGCACCCAGGCTCACCTGACTCTGTGGGGCTGTGCTGAGCATCTCAAATTTGATGGTAGCCACAGACAGAATCCCAAAGATCTCTGTCCAGGCTGGGTCTGAGGGAGCAGAGCTTAGTCAGTCAGTCTGCAGGCAGGGAACAAGGGGCAAGGTACAAATGACTTGTTCCTACCCCAGGGCACAGCCAATCTCCCAGGCGCACCTTGTGCCAGATCCCCGCCATGCTTGAGTGCTGAAGCCTTGCATACCTGGGCAAGCCGGAGCCTATATTTTGAAAAGAGGAGGGCCAGTGGGCAGGGTCCCAGTGAAGACCCGCCTTCCCCACCTCAACTACCCCAGCTGAGGGTAGCTTTCCTTCCAGCCTCACTCACTCGTAGTACTCAGGGGCAGTCAGGGTACCAGGTCCACCAGCTACTTTGACTGGGCCACAGACCAGGTGCTTCTGTCAGGAAGAAGATGGGCTCAGCCCAGCTGGCACTACCCTCTAGCAATAAATCCCTCAAGGGACCCAAATCTGGTGCTCCTACTTCACCACAACCTCCCCAGCCTGTCACCACCAGGCTTAGTGCCTCCAATCAAATCTCTCTCAAGCTCAGCCACTCAGGTACACAGTCCAGATTCCTCAACCTATTTCTTCAAGTTTCTCAGGGATGTACCTCCAGACCTCACCGCCTCCCAGGCCCCTGTACTTGCTGAACATGCATGCCACTCACCAAGCCCAGTGTTTCCCTCAAGGTTAAGTGTCATCTTCTGGAGCCCCTGGCTCTCAGGCTCCTTGATGAGCTTTCAAGGGCTTTTTGAACCTGGATAGTAAGCTCCACCATTACTGACCTACCTGTCTGAGAGGAGCCTGGTCATCCAACTTGCACCAAAGCAGGTCTAACTTCTGTTGCTGGAACTCTTCCTCGCAGCTTACCACATGGACAACAATGCAGCTGTCTGTACCAGGATCTGGGGTCCCAGCCTACACGGAAGGAGGACAGTCACTTTGGGGACACAGAACACCTGGCTTGCGAGAGGGCTACAGGGCAGAAGAGTTGCTAACCACGCCTGAGGAGCTGTCCTCAGGCCAATTCTGCACAGCCTCCTGCAGCTCGGCCAGCAAGGAGAGAAGATCCTCCGTCACTGCAAAAACAGAGGTTGAGGCTGGTGGAGAGTGCAGGGGTCTCCACCTTCTTCCTGGCCCTGCTAGGCTCCAGGTCCTACCGAGACAGCTGTCTAGGTTGGGGTCATAGCCAGCTGAGCGCCCCTGCTTTTCCACCAGCTCTTTAAGGCACACTCTGCCCAGGATGCCAGGGGGCAGGACCTCCCCATCGTGGGCAGAAGTATGCTCAGCAAGAGCGCGGCTCCTCATGGCTTCGGTGGCGGCTCGCTTCGAGGCAGCGGGCCATTCCACTCGCAGTTGCTGCAGGAAGGTCCTCATGTGCGGGTCCCGCGCCGCGGGCACCAGGCGCACAGTCACCCTGTGAAGCGAGGGAGGCCGCCTCAGCCGGCGGACGCAGCCCAGCTCTTCCCTCTTTTTCCCACTCCCAGCGTCCATCCCCGAGGGCGGCGCCGCTCTAGGCCCCCAGAGATCCTGTCTTCTCTGTTTGGGCCCCACGCCCCGGCTCACCCGCGAGCGCGCAGGGCTCGCGCCAGATGATCGGCTACAAGAACGGCACGCAGCTGGCTCAGGCGGAGGGTGCAGGGGGCACTGCGCAGCGCGGCGCAGTGCAGGACGACGTGAGGACCAGGCGCGGCGTAGGCGGCAGGCGCGGCGTAGGCGGCCACCGAGCTGAGGACGCGCTCGAAGACAGCAGGCCGCCGCAGCTGGAGCGCCAGGCCGGCAGGGGTGGGCGCGCAGCGCAGCACCGGGGCCACGCCGGGGCCCTGCAGGCCGGCAACGGCAGTGACCACGGGCTCTGGCACCTGCAGGTGAACGGGCGGGTGAGCGGGCACCGGCGCCTCTACTACATGTGGCCATGAGCCCCCGCCCGACTTGTGCTCACCTGCTGGTCTCCGAAGCGCGCCTGCAGCGCGCGCCTTGGCGCCAGGAAGTCTCGGGCGCGCAGGTGGCGGGCGCGCGTCTCCTTGAACCACAGGGGGCCGCCTTGTCCCAAGGCAGCATTAAGGGCCCCCAGTGTCTCCCCGAGGCCAAGGCGCCCCGTCGCCATGGCGACCGGAAAGGAGCAAGCGGAACCGGAAGCAAAGTGTCAAGAGGCCGAACTTCCGGGAGGGGCGATTGGCCCGGCGCAGTCCCAGAGGGGACAGGTGCGCCCGAGTCTGCTGTGCCGGGCGCTTCCGGCCCACCTTCCCTTCTGAGTCTTCTGTGGGCCCAAGGGGCCTTCACTGTGGCCTCACATTAGCAATTAGGAAAAGGATCCTCGCGACCCAAGCAGTAGGGGCTCAACCTGGATCCCTTTTCTCTTCATCGAAGTCTCACATCTCAGTATTTGTGTGATAATGTTTCATTTTCCCCATTTTACACGTGTTAAAACGTCAAACGTTCCAAATGGGTTGTCACTGGCATAAGGCATCTAACAGTAAAGCCACTTTCATAAGCTACTAAAAAAACACCTCATTAAAGAAAAAAAGTTTCAGGTTATTTGCAAGCATTTCTTTGTTGAGATATGAATCATCTTTATTCCCGATAAATGCCCACACTGATAGAATTCCTGATTTTCTCTTCTCGAAATATAGGCAGTTTGGACTATCGTTACGGACATTTCCAGAATTACCAGCTTTTAATGCTTCTCCTTAAAACTGGTGTACTTTAAATAGTAATCCTCCTGCTTCCTGTTTTAGGCAACAAGCCATTATGCGGGCAACAATATGACTTAAGAGAAGGCTCAAGGATAGCCCTCAGCTGGAAGCATCCCTCTTCTCTACCAGCAGAAGGCTCCCAAATGCTTCCATTTCTACTAACTCCCCTAGTTTTCTTTTTTAATAGAGATGGAGCCCCACTCAGCACAGAGCGCTGGGAAACCCCACGATCTCTGCCCTGGAGCGGTCGTTGTGCCCAGAGCTCAGAGAGGAGGGGACCCCAGGGGCAGGAAGAGCTTGGCAAAGCCCCTTTCTGGGCCAGGGCTGCGGAGCCCTGCTGGGAGGCGCCAAAAGAGCACTGGGCGGACACGACATTCCCGATGGCTTCTTGGGTGCCCACTCAACGGGAGTGATCGTGTCATTCCAAAGCGCTTTCCATGCCGCAGACTCCCGACCGGGGGCAGCTGCTAGCAGGGTTACGGGCCTGAGGCGAGCTGGGGACTTCAGCCTCTTTAGGCCCATGAAGACGGTTGGGGTGGTTTTTCCCCAGGAAGTGAAGCGCTATCTTTAGCGAGCTGCGACGGCCCTGTGGGACTCACCGCCATTGCCCTGGGCCTGCCCTCCCCCCGCCAATGCTCTCCGGGGTTCCAGAGATGACCACCAGCCCCAGGTCTCCCGTGTCTATACCTGCCACCATCAGCCTGAGGGCGCACTTGTGGGGAGAAGACCAGAGCGGCCCGGCAAAGTGTCTGCGGGCCCGGACGTTGCTCAGGCAGGAGAGCAGGGAACGAAATCCAAGCGCAGCTGGAATGCTCTGGAGACAACAGCTGCTTTTGGGATTCCGTTGCCCGCTGTCCCGCCGTGGGGGGAGGGGGCTCCTGCCCCCAGGTCTCTCGCCCTCGTGCCAGACCAGAATCCCCTTTTCCTAATCCCAGGGGGCGGACCCGGTAGTAGCCGGTGAAACAGAGTCTAGTGGGAACGAGGCGCTCACCTGGGCCCCAGAACAAATAGGAGGGGAGGTGGGGGCCTCCCCCAGGACCAGGTCCCGATCCCGATTAGATCCGCCGGACAGAATTAGTCCTGTTGGTCCCACGCAGCCAGGGCCACAGGGGCGGTGGTGGGGCGGGCTTCAAGACCCGCCAAGAGGGAAGCGCACCCGCCGGGCCGAGGAGGAAGTGAACCCGCGAGCCCGCCTCGGGGCACCCCCGTGCCCAGGCCTTTGTCCAATGACGCTGCCAGCGCCCAGAACTCCAGGGGCCGAACGGGCCCACCTGGTGGCGGCGGGCCCTTCAGGAGCCCATTGTGGACCGGCCGCGGCCGACCAACTGCAAGGCCCCGCTATGCCAAGCCGCCCGCCCGCCCTCCCGGCCACGCTGGCAGGAGACGCGACCACGTTTCCCCGAGGCCACGGACGGACCGACGCGCGAAGATGCCCGAACCCCGCGCGGCCGCCAGCGCCTCTCGCGCCAGCAGGCCTTCAGATTCGGCTAAAGATGGGGGCGGGAACTCTCGGGACGCAAGCAGAGCGGGCGAGGCCAGGGCGACGCTCCAGCCGCTGTCTAGTTCAACGTCTGGTCCGGTCGGGCCCGATTGCTCCCAATCGAAAGCCATCACTACCCCTTCCGCGGCGTCCCCTTTCGCTTCATCCCCTTCCGCTTGCTCTGGACGCAGCCTTGGAGCCATTTTAAGGTGAAGCCACCGGCCACACCCCCTCGCGCTCCCGTGAAGCCAATCCACGCGCGGCCACGCCCCCCGCGGCGCGCGGCGGCGCCGTCAACGGTCGCGCGGATGACGGTTGGGAAGGGGCGTTACTCGGTGGCTAGGCGAGGAAACCTGAGTCGCCAGCCTCGCCGCTGGAACCCGACGCCTCAAAGCTGGGAATTAGGGTCTGGAGGGCTGGCTCCACCCCCTGACCAGGTGTGCGGGCCACGACCAGGTGCGCGGCCGCCCCTTCGCGGGCCCCCGGAGCCCTTCGTAATGGCTGAGAGCAGAGGCAGCAGGCCGCGGCTGGGACCCAATCTGTGCCCTGAGGCCAGCCACGCCGCCAGGTGCCCCGCTCCCCCGGGACTGCCGGCGGGGGCCCAGGGCGGGGCAGGCGGTGGGTGCTGACACCAGAGCTGCGCTGGGAGACACGCCCTCCTGGGACAGATGGCACTGGCCCGCTCCCTCTTCCTGGGCTGGGCCGACCAAGCTGCGCTGTGCCTGCCGGGCCGCAGGGGGGCGCTGTATCCGCGTTGGGCTGGGCTCCGTCACAACCTCGCCAAACCTACGCCGGCCTGGCTACGCGCCGGTTCGTCATGGCTGCCGCCTTTGCCCTTCGGAGCTTGTACCGGGCGCGTCCCGCGCTGCGCTGCCCTCCCGCCGAGCTGCTCTGGTGAGCCCAGACCCCGCGCCCCGTTCCTTCACGTCCCCGAAGACCGGCACCCGCACCCGTACCCCGCGCCTTCCGCCCCCAATGACCACCGACCCGAGGCCCCGTCCCTTGCGGGTCCCGTTCCTTCCAGCCCCCAAGGACTGGCGACCCCGCCCCCACGCCTTGTTTTTTCTCACTTTTGGTGATCCTGGGCATTGCTCTCCTGCAGGGCCCCACGGCGTGGGCATCGGCTCACGCCCGCGGATGACGAGCTGTACCAGCGGACGCGCATCTCACTGCTGCAACGCGAGTCACCGCACGCCATGTACATCGACAGCTACAACAGCCGCGGCTTCACAGTTAACGGAGACCGCGTGTTCGGGCCCTGCGCGCTGCTCCCACACTCCGTGGTGCAATGGAACGTGAGTCCTGCCCCTACGAGAACCCGAGTCCCAAATCTCAAGCCGGCTCCAGCTTTCTGTTCTGGCAAACTTGGAGTTTCTCTGCTTTCCCGGAGTGGTGTAGAAGGGTCTGGGGGAAGCTGTGGCAGTTTGGTTTTCCTTTTGAACCTGCCTCCTCCCCACACAGGTGGGATCCCACCGGGACATCACTGAAGAGAGCCTCTCCCTCTTCTGGATGCTGGAGCCCCGGATAGGTATGAGGAGAGGGCAGGGCTGAGGTGTCCTGATCCCCAGAAGCCCACCCCTACCCCAGGCTCTAAACAGACCAGGTTGTAGACTAGCTATGCCTATCCCTCCCTAGAGATTGTTGTGGTGGGCACAGGAGACCGGATGGAACGGCTGCAGCCCGAGGTGCTTCGAGCTATGAGGCAACGGGGCATTGCTGTGGAAGTGCAGGACACGGTGAGGTCCAGGATTTGGGAAAGCTGCCAGGAGCCAAGGCCCCGCCAAAGCCAGGCTGACACCTGCCTTCTCTTGCAGCCCAATGCGTGTGCCACCTTCAACTTCCTGTGTCATGAAGGCCGTGTGACAGGAGCTGCTCTCATCCCACCACCTGGAGAGACTGCACTCACACCATCTCTGGCCCAGGCTGCAGAATGCACCACCAGGAACTGACCTGGTGTCCAGGAGGGCCCTAGCCTTTTCTGTGGGGTGCAAGAGCTCCCAACACTTTCACACTTGTTTGCCAGACTATTAATAATTTAATCATCATCTCTCATGTTTTGTAGTAGGCGTGTTGCTAGCTAGGGATCACTGGCTCAGTGGCTCTCAGTAGGGCGTGTGACAGAGCCAAGTGGTCACTTTTTTCATCTAGATTCCTTGGGACTCCTGGCCCTCCAGAGGCAGGGAGGCACTATGTGCACCTATTCCAAACCCAGGTTGCCTATTTGTTCACAGGCAGATTAGAGGGGACCTCAGTGCTTTCTTTCCCCACAAGGTCCTTCAGAGATTCAAATTAGGTAACATGTACATGGGTCTTGGATCTGGTCACATGTGGCCAAGCTTTGGGCTGGCTACCAGGATGCCCTGTGGATGTCAGTCCAGGGCCTCACTGATGGTCCCATCAGCCCTCCTAGGGAGCCAGGGGTGCTCAGAACTGACCTGTGGGCAGCCTCAGGGGGGACACTTTTGAACTCTTCCATGGCCATGGATCACCCTTACACCTCGGCCTGAGGCTGTCCCTGGAAATGAGGGTGATGTGTTTGTGTGTATCTGTGGTGGGGGCAGCTGCAGAGCCCCACCCTTCCTGCTGAACTCAAAAACCAGGCATTATTTTTTTCAAATTTTTACTGAAAAACTGAGGAGGCGTTGTTGGATCAAAACAGTCGCTTCTCATACCTGTGGACGGAAGGATCAACTGTGAGGTGAGGGCAGAAGGAAGGAGGCATGGCAGAGGACTGGAGGGGTGGGGGTGTTGGTCACTTACGAATGGAGGCTGTGGACACCACCTTCTACCTGAGCTGAGGATGTTCTCTTCTCAAACTTGAGTTCCCCAGAGTACATCATGGCTCTGAATATAGGAACCAGTGTCAGATGTGGTTAGCTGGCCCTGGACCAACGTCTATCTGTACCTTAGCTCCCCAGACTCACCGGAGTTGGGTCAAACTCTTGGCACCAATGTCCTGACAGGAGTGTTGGATGCCCGCAATCAGGTAGGGGACGAATTTGTGGATGGATCCTTTGTCCTGCACAGCCCCAGACACTCCCTGGGCCACCTTGATTTTGTCAGCTTCACTGTAACACAGACCAAGACATGGGCAATGTCACAGTAGGGATGAGGGCACTGGCAGGGGTGGGGTGGAGAAACTGGTCTCTCTCTCCCACCTGAAATATCGGTTCTGGCTGCTGAGATGCTTGTCCATGGCATCAAGAGAACCCATACCACGGTACTTCTTCAGCCGGATCCCATCAGAGAAAAAGTATTCACCAGGGGCCTCAGTAGTAGCAGCCAGGAGGGAGCCCATCATGACTGTGGACAGAGGCAATGCTTGAAGTAGAGCCTGAGCAGCATTGGCGAAAGAGCCCCACCAGGCTCCATGGGTGCTGGGCCTTACCTGTGGAGGCCCCAAGGGCCAAGGCTTTGGCAATATGGCCCACATTTTGTATTCCTCCATCAGCAATGACTGGGACACCAAAGCGCCGTGCATACTCTGATACTTTGTACACAGCTGTTGCCTGGGGCCGTCCACAGGCTAGCACTGTTGAGGGATGAAGGAACAGATGGGCAGGCAAGGTTAGTGGGTAAAGGCAAGGGGCCCAGTGACCACACTAAACACTCAGGAGCCCTCAGCTACACCTGCACCAGAACTGCAGCTGGGCTGAGGAAGAGGAGTGTCTGGGTTGACTGTTGTCCCATCTGTCTTACACAGTACAGACAACTGTGCTGGCCTCCACTGACGTCTGTGTGTGCACGTGCATGTGTGCAGGGCCCAGGGCAGCCTCAGGCACATGCAGTCTTATCAGCTGGAAAGCCCCGCGCAGCTGGCATCAGGTGGGACAAGGGTCACCGTGCAGTTAGTACCCAGAGGCGCTGGGTCAGGCTGAGCCCCTTTTCCTGTGTGGTGGGCAGCTCAGGCAAGATCAGAGCAGTGGTCATGTGGACGGACTAGCAGGCTCTTGAGTTGGCACTTGATTCGTGCCTACTGCGGAGGAGGTAAGCAGAGCAGGGTCTTCCTGAGGAAGAAGGTCCTGCCCTACGAGTGCCCCAGGAAGACAGGACTGTGTTCTGGAGCAGCCCCAAAAACCACGGTCTGTCCAAGTCTGCCTTGCCCACCCATCAGCACCACAAACCCTGGGAGCTACAGCTACAGTCAACCAAGCAGCCGGGCAGTGGGCAGCTGGGCCGGGCCAGTGGGCCGGGCCGGACTTACTATAGCAGCCCGTGACAGTAGAAGGGCATTTGGGGCTGTGGGACTTTATGTCTGGAGGGATCTTGGGAGCCACTAAAAACAAACAGACCAGAGTTTAGAGAGGGCACAGAGCAGGAGTGAAGACGCCAGGCTAGGCAGGGGGTGGCAGGTGAGGGATGACAAGAGCTCATCTTGCTTCCAGCATGTCACCCATCCAAGAGGCCTGTTTGGCCCCCAGGCCTGCCCCTATTGGAAGACTCATGGTATAGTTCCCCTAAGAGCACTTGGCTCCAGGGCAGGTGGGGCTAAGGGCCCTTGCTGAAGCATCTTCTTACCTTCCTGCGTGATACAGATGGAGCCACTGCCCATGCCCACCCGCAAGGCATCCACACCTGCGTCAATGAGGTTCTTAGCCTGAGCAGCAGTCACCACTGCAGGGAGAGAGAGAAAGGCTCATGCAAAAGTCCACATGGGAGCCCAGCTCCCCGACACCCTTCGGCCCTCAGTCTTGCCTGCCTCACCATTGCCTCCAATGACCTGCAGACTGGGGTATTTATCTTTGATGTACTTGATCATGTTGATTTGGAAGATGGAATTTCCCTGGGAAGAGTCCTGGGACAGGGAGGAAGTCCCAGTGAGACTACCGCATGGGAGCTGCCCCTGCTACGCCAACACCCCACCTGTGCAGCAGCTCACCAAAACCACTACATCTACACCAGCCTGGGCCAGCAAGTCCAACCGGTACTTGTCATCTTCATGTGTGCCAATGGCCGCTCCACACAGCAGCTGCTTCTTAGCATCTTTAGAGGCCAGTGGATAATCCCGGTTCTTCTTCAGGTCTGTCCGGGCAATGATGGCCACCAGCTCATCGTCTTCATTTACAATGGGCAACTTTCCTGGGGGCAGGGCAGGACATGAGTTAGGGCCCTGGGCTTTGGTTCCAGGCCCCCTCCCATCGCCAGGACTCACTCACCCTTCTTGCTTCGCTGCAGAATTTCATTTGCTTCCTTTAATGTGACGCCTGCAGGGGCCACCACCAAGTCTTCCCGCTTTGTCATGATCTGGGAGGGAAAGAAGATACGAGAAAGGGCCAGATGAAGAGACCAGACCTATCCACAGACGCTACACTAATCTAGGCGTGTGGTTCCAAAAACTACCATGTTCCTCCAACAGCACCCAAACCACCCTCCTCAAGGAAATCCAGCAGTCCCAGTGTCTAGTGGCAAGAGTAAGAACTAAGGAGAAAGGATGATATGGTGCCTGTTACACTGTGAATAAAAAACAGTAACAAAGGAGTAATAATAATAGATCAGAAGAAGACTGAAGCTGTCAACCACCCTGGAGTGGCAAACAACATAGCATGTGTGCTGGCAAGCATCTGTGCAGTTGGAGAGCCTCTTAGAATAAGGAGGATACGAGAACACCATGAAAGTTCAGAAACTTGGCTGGGCATCCACCCTTCCTGGACAGCAGAGGCCTGCAGAGATGTCATTCAGCCAATAAAACACACCCACCCCCCGCTCTTTGGCTTCGGCTGCCAGAACTTGGCTGTGCTCTGCCAGTGGCACTCACCTCTTCCAGAGAACGGTCGTGTTCCTCCTCCTTTAGAAAATCAATGTCCCGTGAGGAGATGATCCCCATTAGGCGGCTCCCCATTCGGCCGGTGTCCGTGATGGGGATCCCACAGAAGCCATGCCGGGCCTTGGCCTCAAACACATCCCGCACGCGATCCTTGGGGCTGAGGACCACAGGGTCCGTGATGAATCCCTGCTCATATTTCTGGAAGGGACGGTAGGAAAAGGGCACTTCTTAACTCTCTTCTTGTCAGGCTCTTGGTCTGAAGCCTGGGGTCTCTGCCCAACTCCCTCTTGGACGTGTCACATGACCAAATCACACCAACACTTCATTCAAATCTTTCCCAGAAGGGAGGAATAGGAGATATGGGTATGCCAGAGGCAGTGTCCTCTTCTGCTGCCTGAAGATACTGAGTTTCAGGCTCTTTTACTTAGGAACTGAATACCACAAATGAGAGGGAAGGGCACTAAATCGGGAGCAAAGCAATCCCCCAACCCCAGCTCAGTGCAATTCCCAGGAACTCTTGGCCAGGATGTTTGCCTTTCTGACCTTTACTTTCCTGACTTCGTTGGCCTGGAACTCAGGTGTACAGTTGTGGTGGATGAAGCCAATTCCGCCAGTAAGCTGCAGGACAAACAGGAGGAGGACAATAAGTGACAAGTAATGAGACGTATATTATATGCTCTCAGGAAAAGATGGGCTCCCTGCTTTTACCCCAGGACCCCATGGGGCTTACCGCCATTGCTATGGCCATCCCAGCCTCGGTGACTGTGTCCATGGGGGAGGAAACCAATGGAGTCTTCAGAGTGATTGTTTTGGTCAGCGCAGAGGTCAAGTCCTGAGGTGGTAAGGCCCACTAGAGTGAGAAAGCACCTCACAGCACCAAAGACCCCACAAAACAGGTAACTCTATATAACCTGCATGCAAGGCAGCAAGACCATTCCACAGAATCCACCCCCAAGTCCAATCTGGTGAGGTAGCACAGAGTGCAGGGGAGAGCAGCATCTTACCCCCAGCTTGGTGCCCAGGCTCCAATTCCCAGCCATACTCACCACCTGGTCTGCAGTGAAGTCAATGTACCCAGGAAGAATGAGAAAGTCACTATGGGGTGGGAGGAAGATTGGGAGAAGGGTTCAGGCTTAGGGCAGCCTGAGAATCCATCCCCATAACTCACCCCATAAGGAAATCTGGGCAGGGACTGGCACTGACCGAGCATATGTCACAGGCAAGGCAGAGCACAAGGTGCAGATGACGAAAAGGGACCTGTTCTGCTACCAATCTGCCATCAGTGTTACTGGCACCCTGACAACTTCATGTGCCCAGAAAACGGAGTTTCTAGCATGAAATCTAGGCACTGCCAAGATGCCTCCCCCCCACCTCTCACCTCATCCTGTTCCAGATCTGGCAAAGCCAAAGGTATGAATGGGGAATCCCCGGAACCTGACCCTCCTCGCCTCCTCACACCTGCGCCCAAAAGGGCTCGATAGAAGCCCCATCCAGCCTCCCTGCCCAGCGCGCCGCCCGTCTTCGCCTAGGTAAGCCTGACAGGCCCGCACTTGTAGGTGAGGCCATCCCCGCAGTTGAAAAGCTGCTGTGCCGTGAGCCCATCGTCTGGCACGTAGGAGGTGCCCCCGCTAATCAGGTAGTCGGCCATCACCAGCGCAGGGCGAAGCAGCCTATCTCCGAGGACCGCGCCGCAAAGGCCGCAGGCGCCTGGGACGCGCCAATATAAGCCCACTGACAGCGTCACGGCGCCGACACGTCGTTTACGTCAGGGCGCACCGCAGGGGGGCGGGGCGGGCTGCGTCGCAGCGATGGAAGCGGGACCGAGAAAGGGAGCGCATGCGCACAACCCTACAGCCCGCCAAGATTCACACGATTCGGCCAGGATTCCACCTCCTAGCACCACTTAGTCTGTTCAAGCCTTATTATTAACCCTTTGGTGACCCAATTATTTTCTGCTTTGAACTTTTTGTTGATACTATGTGTTTTCATTAATGGAAGCATGCTGAATCACTAAGTGTGTCAGAATTTTTGGTAGGGAGTATGGACCATTTTTTTGGTGCCCCCTCCCACAAGCCTACCCTTAGTGTCCCTTAGTACATATACCATTAATTCTACCTCAGACTCCCCTCTAGGGTCTACTGGTATAAAAATCTCCAAAATTTCTATTTTTATATTCTACCAAAAATTCAGACACCACATACAATACCCTGTAAAAACAGTAATTTGTGGCACGTGCCCTTTTCTTCTATTTCAAACAGTCATAAAGGCCCTTCTGCCTTGTGGCAGCACGCACTATCAATGGGACAGCAGCTTCCCAACAAGCCCCAGAGGTTGAAAATGTTCACGGTTGCTATATGCACCGCCGGGCACAAAAGGGTTAACAGGCGCAGCTTTTGCTTCCACTGTCCCACCAGGCTCCTCCCCAAATAAAGAGGCATTGTTCACTAGCATATTGAAAAGGCGAGCTTGTCCTTCTTAATAAACAACTAGAGTAAGAATACATAAGAGAAACAGAGTGGTATCTTTATATGATACACAAGTGTATGTTACAAGAATTCCATCAGGCACAGAAGCCTCAGGTTTAAGGCCTCAATGTTAGGCCAAAAAAAAAAAAGGCATGGTAAAGTTTTTACTTTAAGATCTAAAATGTCACTTGTCTTAAAGGGGGTGTAATAGAAATTGTCTTTAATAAATCATAATTGAAGTTCCCCTCGTTTTCCTTCCATTAAGATGCTAAGTTTATGACTTTTGAGTATGAAGAAAGAAAACAACGTGGCTCCCCTGTGGTCAGTGAGGTCTGCCAGTCCAAGGTGGGACCGGGGAGATTCCCTGGGAGGGTCCATCCATCATTAATTCCATCTTTCTGCAGGAAGGGAAGGAGCCACATTTCTCCTAGCAGTCCAGGCCCTTTTCCCAAGCCCCAGGTGAGGAATTGGGGGGGGGGGGGGGGGGGAGGAAAAAAAAAAAAAAGTCAGCCAGCAACTTTCCAGGACATCTGGCTCTCAGGAAACCAAGAGCCCCCACGGGCTGAGGAGGCTGCGGGAGCAGGTTTATGAAGATGCACAGGGGGCGAAGTTTCCTTTTACATTTTAAACAGGAGCAGCCCGGAAGGCTTCGTAACTACACCAATAAAAAAAGAAAAACGAAAAATGGAGGCCTCTTCTTTAGTGTGAAAGTCTGTCCAGTTCTTCCTGGCTGGTCTTCCCTGCACTGTGGCTAAGGCAGCTCAGTGCATGGTGCTTGCGTTGGCTACGGCAATGGCTTCCTGAATTTCTCGTATCACCAGGATTCGGGTCAGCATCTGTCCCATCTGTTCTCTGCTGATAGGCTGGACCGAGTACCAGATTGGGCTGTTGGGGGCCACTACCGGTTCAGGAGTCAGGTAAAAGGTGTCATTCCGGCCTTTCACACTCTGGGGGCTAAAGAACATGTTGGTAAAAGCTGGGTACCACCTCTACAAAATCAATCCTCCCACTTGAACCTCCCAGACACTTGAACCTCTCAGACAGATGCTGTCTGCAAAAGCTGTGACAGCAGTAGCTCTAGAAGGTGTGACACAGCATACTGAATTCCATGCAGCCACCACAGGAACTCCTTTGGGGCTACTGCAAATGCCAGTGACAGGCTGCCTCCTTCCTGCTCTTCCCTCATACGCTGCCAGCTGCAATCCCATCCCTCTGACTACCTACCTAGGGCTCCTCTCCTCGGAGCTCAGCTACCTGAGTCAAGCCTTATCCCACTTCACTGCCTAGAAGGTCCATCT
This sequence comes from Dugong dugon, assembly GCA_030035585.1. Lineage (NCBI taxonomy): Eukaryota > Metazoa > Chordata > Mammalia > Sirenia > Dugongidae > Dugong > Dugong dugon. The sequence continues at coordinate 18,223,444 of CM057481.1, read as the reverse complement.
TCAAGTTTTGCTCACACCATTTTCTCTACTTGATCCATTGATAATGCCTCAAGTCTACCTGAGGGACCCTATCTGCCTGCCAAGCTCAGCTAAGATGCTAGTCCCTTCCTTGGGGTTCCCCCTCCCCCCACTGTTGAGCTGTACCTCTCTTAAGCACTTAGCACACTCTATCCTCTAACAGTTATCCATCTGTCCATCCAAGATTTACACAAGAGCTACTGTGTGCCAGCCATGCACCAGGTATTGATGTTACAGCAAAGAGTAAGATCAACAGTCTGTGCCTCATGGAGTTTACAGAATACAGGGGAGACAGACAGCAATTCAACAATTACACGCAAAATGACAAACAGTGGTGAGCGCTACAGAGGAAAAGAGCCAGGGGAGTTGACGTAGCCAAGGGAACAGGTAGGAAATCTGGAAATGTTTCCCTGATAAAGTTGTGTTTAAGGTGAGAAGAGGCATTGAGTGCCAACTAGGGGTGGGAGTGAAGGGCTTGTCCAACAGGGAAAAATGTAGTACCAAGGCCTTGAGAGAGAGGGTGTGGTACCCTTGAGTGGAGAGAGGCCAGTGTGGCTAGAGCCAAGAGCTACGTGGACATGAGGTTCACAAGGGGGGTACACAAAGGTCCTTGTTGCCCATGTACAGTTTACTGTCTTTCTCTGTAGGACAATGGGAAACCACTGAAGATTTTAAGTGACACTTAAGATCTGCAACCTAGAAAGACCATTCTGGCATTACTGTGAAGAGAACAGGTCAAACTGCAGGGACAAGAGGGAGCAAAAGCTGAGGGCAGGAGTTCCCCTATATCTGAAAGTGCCAGTGATGACAGGTCAAAGCCAAGAAAATGCAGGGCTATCTTCAATATACATTGGAGGCAGCCTCTCTGTACCTGTCACCCCCCACCATGAACAATGGCTATCAGGGAGCAGGGACCCCCTTTACATCACAGTGCTAGACACATCACACATCCTGGGAAGGCCAGCCAGGCTGCTTCTATATTTAGCTTTCTGGAAGAGGGGGTTTTACCCTCCGTTTGGGACTAGGGAACGCTTCTCTCCCGTGACAAGATATGCACACAGGTGAGCACGGCTGTGTGCACATGCGCACATGCACACACATGAGGTCACCTGGTCACAGTAAAGCCTCCTTACCATTTGAAGAGGTAGAAATCGTACAGCTTGATGGGACACCTCAGTGGATTCTCTGGATTTTCCGTCTGTTCTGCATACATGTCATCTGTAACTATAAAACATACCACCCCACCATAGACATAGCATCAGTCTGTCTTAGTTCAATTCCAGATCAGGAACCTTAGGCTCCTAGCCACCTGTTAGGAAATGTTGGAGGCAAAAGGGTATGTGAGGCATGGGCGGTGGCTATGAAGGGAAAATGAACTTATTCTCTGGGGATTTGTGCTTCTAGGAGAAAAGTTTAAAGTTCTTGGCTAAGAAGCCCCAGCCTTCATACCGATTACTAGTCCCACAGGTACAAGGGCAGGGCAAAACAAGTAACATCTGTGTCTGCTGCTCCTGCCTCCTTCTCCTACCTTTCTGGCCGGTCTGGTGTATCCCAAGTGCTTTCAGGTACCGGATACTCGTGCTTTTATCCTTGGGATTTGAGGGGTTCTTCTTTGTCTGTCGCAAGACCTTGGAGAAGGCCAGCTTCATGTGCTGGTCCACTGTCTTCAACAGGAAGTACCTGGACCACAAGTGAAAGCAAGGCAGAGGGAGGGGTGCCGGGAAGAGACTGTGACTTACCCTCCACCCGTCAATGCTTCGGAAGAGCCATTGCCCACACTCTCAGGATCTGGGCAGGCCCACACCCAAGCACACTGTCCAGTGAAGGAGCCCCATTAGGACTGACGGTAGGGGTCTGGCAAGGCTGTCTGCCTCACTGGTCACCACACAAGATACAGCCAAGTGGGGCTGGGGGCTATCAGTGCCCAAAGGCTCTCAAATATGTGTCAGAGGAATTGAGAAGTCCTCCTGGAGGGTTTCCACCCTCTTTGCTGGGCAGACCCCAGCAGTGGCTAAGTGTGGAGCCTCCAGAACACTTACTTGGTGTTAAAGAACATGAGGGTGGTCAACAGGGTGGAGGGGGAGTGAGCCCCAAGCTGCTTGCACTCCCACAGCATCTCCTCAGTCACATGGCTGGGCAGAACATAGCCTAGGAGGAAGAGAGGACTGCTACAACAAGAAGCTGGCAGGAGGTCCCTCAAAGGGCCAGGCTACCAGGTGTGAGGCACAAGAATGACCACACAGAAGTACAAGTTCAACAATGGAAGTCTCTCTAAAGTGTGACAGAATCATCTGGAAAGCTTGCTGAAACACAGATGGCTGGGTCCTAACCTGAGTTTCTGGAGTGGGACCCAAGAATTATATTTCTAAAGTGTCCCCAGGTGATGCTAATGCTGTTGCTTTGGGGACCATACTTGGGGAAGCACTGCCCCACAGGACTGTTATTACCTGACATTAAATTGTTCCTCTGATTCAAGGTTAATATGGGGCAAAAGGATGGCCCTCAGGGAGAGTAAAACACCTAAAACTACAAACTAAACTCTGCATATATGCGCAATTCTCTGGAGAGAGGGTACAGAACTTTCATCATATTTCAAAGATGTCCAGGGCACAAAGAACTGCTATGTACAGCCGTTTCCCCTTGTCAGATCTCTCATGTCTATCATATCTAAAAACAAGTCCATTCTCATCCCCCCCGCTCTGGATAAAACGGAGACTGACATTCAGCACTATTACAAGATTCCCTTGCAGGGCATGTTTTACTCTAAAGCCCTAGTTCATAAGCAGTCCCAAAGCTGGGCAGAAGCAGAGGCCAGCGGTTTGACCGAGGACCCTGGGCAGCCAGGCCTGCAACCAAAGGAAGATGGCACTTGGATTGACTACCAAGTCATCATCTTGTGCTCATTCAATAGTCAATGAGCAGCTGTTTGTACCAGGTACTGACAACATGGTGCAGCAGCAGAGACCAGCATCACCTGTAGGGATTTTAGGATTCCCAGGGCAGACAGTGAAAGGTGCCACTTCTAGGAAACAGAAAAAGGAATACTCTGCCCAATATATCCTTCTTTCTTGTCCTTGCCAAAGCTGGTCCTCTGGTCCATTAGTGTACTGCTATCTCTTTGAGGCAGCTCTGGCTCTCCTCCAGCCCACCCTTTGGCTATTTTATGGGCCAGTGACAATAGGACAAGCTTTCCTGCTCTCAGACATATCTGAAGGCTCCAAGAGGCAGAAGACAGCCCTTCTTGGGAAAGGTCAGCTCCTAAGAGCAGTTCCAGGTACATCCTGGCATGTTCCACTTTCTCTGGGGTCACTCCGCCACTTCTCTCTGGTGTCAATTTCCCTAACTTTACTTTCCTCTCAACAACATGATTTCAAAATGAACTCTAATGCCTGAGAACCAGGACTCTTGGTGTGGGAGAAAGGAGATATAAACAGAGATGTTACGTAAAAAGCCTTGTAGTTCTGAATCTGAATGCAAGCACCAAAATGATATCTTTTATCTTTCAAGTTTTTTTCCTAGTTCTGCCCACTGAAAGGCCTAGAAACGATGACCAATCCAGTAACAAGAGCACCCTCAGCACCTAGACTGTGCTACTGGAATACTATTTCCCACTAAAAGGAACCCAGCTCCATAGAGAGCTGGTTGATTCCACATCTGGGACAGGAACATTCTGTCAAATCAGAATTCAAGGAAGTTATTAAAGTCTACCAACACTGTGTCAAAAGGATTCAGGGGCCAATTTAAAGAGGCTCCAAGTGGCCAACGATGGGACAATCTGCACATCAGTAAAGATACAACCGCAATGGACTGAAACACATCAAAAATGTTAAAAGTCACGAGTTCACAATGGTTCTTAAAAAAACCCCTAATTGGTCATCACTGGAGGAGGTTAGTGAGCCAACTCACTACTGTGAAAACTGGTAAACGAAGAAAAAGAAACGAGCCCTATTCTGCTCCTTCTATATAATCCGTACTACTGGAAAGCCAAAGAATTGATGAAGGTGAGTTTCTCTTTGTATTAGAGCTAATAAATGAAGTAACAGCAACAGAATACCACCATTTTTCAACTCTAATGAATTAAAGGTTATCCTGATGGAGGAAAACAACCCACTTATGACATAACCTTACCAAAACAATAACAAACCTAAGTATATCAAGCCTTTATACATGCAATTACCAATTAACCGTAAATACAGGGGACAGAAGAACATGTTCAACTACACCATAGGCAGATGCAATCAGCAAAACAACTGTTTGACAATTTAAAAGGCTAGTTTCTTCCATTAAGTAAATTGTAAGGAAAAAGCATGGAGAGAAAAATTAAAACTAAGTATTAAAAGACATTATCAGTTAATTTAAATGTGTGGGTCTTATTTACAGCAATTGAGATTAGAGAAAAATTATGACATTTATGAGATAAAAATTCTAACAAAGGCTAGATATTTGATGACAATCTGGAATTACTTTTTTTTCTGATTGTTGTTTATTTTTTAAAGTGTGATAATGGCATTGTGGTTATGTCAAGAATACATACTGATACATTTAGGGATAAAAATGTGTGGGATTTGCTCCAAATTAATATGGGAGGGGGAAAGCAGGTAGTGGTATAGATGAGACAAGATTTACCACAGGCAATGAATACACGGGGGATCATTATTCTGTTTACTTTTACATATGTTTAAAATTTTCATAACAAAAAGGTTAAAAAAGTGAACTTTGCATACCCATAAGTGGCTTGAAAATCTGCAAAACATCTAAACAGTGATTTAGCCACTCAGGTCTGTCCTAATGACACCCCTCAGAGGGGCCCTTGTCACTTTCCACTTGCTTGTGCTTTGTTCAAACAAAGCACTTAATCAATCAGAAATTAATGTGATTATTTGTACACTGTTTCCCCTTTTAGAATGTAAGCTCTATTTTGTTCACTGCTATGTTATATCCTCCAGTACCTGAAATATTGCCTGGCACATACTAGGCACTCAAAAAAAACAAAACAAAAAAATGTTGTCTAAGAAATAAAAGATTTTTTTTAAAGGTTAAGTAGCACACACTTTAATAAATGGCACAGCCAAAATTAAAACTCAAATATTTTACTCCAAATATTCCACCACAACATGCTGCCCTGGAGACTGCCTGTGGGTAAAGCAAAAATTATGTTCTAGATATAGCATTAACAAAAATATGGGAGGAAAAACATAATGAGTAACCTAGTTGAAATGAGTAACCTACAACTGAAACAGTTCATAATTCTTAATTGTCACAATGATTCTAAATTTAATCAATAAATAAACTTCAGTAGGGAAAAAAAAAGGTCACTCCTCCACTAGTTGTGCACGCCCATGTCCTTGAGGCAGTGTCTTCCCTTAACAGGCCAAGCAGCACTGAGCCTGGCGCTGCTGCCTGGGATTTACAACCCCCTCGATCACACACCCAGCACCAGAGGCTACCCACCTTTTTTAAACCCAGGTGGGAGATAAATCCAAGAACAAGGGAGACTCTTACCAAGTGGAGTGACCCGGGGCTGAACATCCTTCAGAACTTCATGCAGCCACTCCGTGAATCGAACGTAGTAAAGATCAGAGAAAATATCATCGACCCGTCCATTTTCAAACAGATACTAAAAGAAAAAATAATCCATAAAAGTTGTTGGAAGTCTCCAGGGTAAAACTTTCAGGGGAAACAAACATAGTTTTCTACCCCCAGCACCATACCTCCCCCTATGCACTCAACAAACCAACACACCAGGTCACTAACTGTCCAGCATGGGACACATTTCACAGTGCACTTCAGACCACATGATGATTCTCACAACACCATCCAGAGCTATGATAATGAGGCAGATTTTGTGACTGATAATTTATCCAGGCAAGGCAGTGTCTTGGGGTAGTAAAAACATGGTGCAGGCTCTGGGGCCAGAAAGAGAGAGGAACGAACAAGGACGCAGACTTTCTCAAGCCAGGCAACAGGGTGGGTCCCAACCAGCCAAGCCCTCTTCCACCATACTTGTAGTCTTCTCAAGAGCCATCAAACACTAAGAAATCCACCTCTGCTCCTCTAAACTGCCAATCTAAAATAAGGTTCTCTGTTATGCTTCACCTTTGATATCCTGAAAGCCTAACTACATCTGCATATCTTGGCAGACTTCTTCAAATAATTATTTTCTGTTAATGCAGAGAACAATAAAAAGAAAAGCTCCATGTTAGCACCAGACTTTGTTCTGGATGAATTATTTTTAGGAAAACCTTATATTTACTTTAACAAAAAGTAAAGTGCTACATAAATACTTTGTGATTTAAAAAAAAAAAGGTGAGAGAGCTGTAAGGTAATATACGAAATATTTTTTTTGTTTATTGTTGTAGTTTAAGTTTACATTTCAAGTTAGTTTCTCATAAAATTTATACATAGTTATGTGACTCTAATTGCTCTCCCTATACTACGACAGCACATTCCTCCTTTCCACCTCAGATTTCCCGTCCATGCAACCAGCTACTAACCCTCTGCCTTCTCATCTCACCTCCAGACAGAAACTGCCCATTTAGTCTCATGTATCAACATGAGCTAAGAAGCACACTCTTCATGAATATCATTTTATGTTCCACAGTCCAGTCCAATCCCTGTCTGAAGAGTTGGCCTCGGGAACTGTTTTAGTTCTGGGGTGACAGAGAGTCCAGAGGCCATGTCTTCCGGGATTCCTCCAGTCTCAGTCAGACATTAGGTCTGGTCTTTTTACTAGAATTTGAGTTCTGCACTCCACCTTTCTTGTGCTCCATCAGGGACTCTCTGATGTGTTCCCTGTCAGGGCGGTCATTGGTGGTAGCCAGGCACCATCTAGTTCTTCTGGTCTCGAGATGATGAAGTCTCTGGTTTATGTGGCCCTTTCTGTCTCTTGGGCTAATACTTTCCTTGTGTCTTTGGTGTTATTCATTCTCCTTAACTCCAGGTGGCTGGGACCAATTGATGCATCTTAGATGGCCGTTTGCTAGCTTTTAAGACCCCGGACGCCACTCACCAAAGTAGGATGCAGAACATTTTCTTAATAAGCTTTGTTACACCAGTTGACCTAGATGTCCCCTGAAAGCATGGTCCCCAGACCCTGCCCCTGCTACTCTGTCCCTCGAAGTGTTTGACAGTATTCAGGAAACTTCTTAGCTTTGGTTTAGCCCAGTTGTGCTGACTTCCCCTGTAGTGTGTGCTGTCCTTCCCTTCACCTGAGATAATTCTTGTCTACTATTCTAGTTGTGAATAACCCTCACCCCGCCTCCCTACCCTCGTAACCACCAAAGAATGTTTTCTTCTGTGTTTAAACCTTTTCTTGAGTTCTTGTAATAGTGGTCTGATACAGTATTTGTCCTTCTGTGACTGACTAAATTCACAGAGCATAATGCCCTCCAGATTCCTCCATGTTATGTTTCACGGATTCATCGTTGTTCTTTATCATTGCGTAGTATTCCATCGTGTGAATATACCATAATTTGTTTATCCATCCGTCAGTTGATGGGCACCTAATATACCAAGTATTTTAACGTAAGTTTCTCTAGATGGTAGCGGGATTACGAGTGATGGTTATTTTATTTTCTAAAGTGAGTGTGTAGATCTTTTGCAATTAAAAAAAATGTGAATTTTCAAACTTATTACATAGCTGAAAGATAGCTTTATTATTATAACCACTTGCTTGTCATTTTATTAACTTGACTAACCAGCAAACACCCAGTGGGAACACAGCTCGAACACATTTCTGTGGAGGTCTGTTTCTTACCTTTTGAATACACAGGAAAATGTAGTAGAGCACATCTGGGTCATAGGGTTCACCTTCTCCATTTCGAGCTTCCCGTGTCATTAGACAGAGCCCATAATTCAACTCGGCCACAGCAGAGGAGATGAGATCTTCCTGAAATCGCAGCAGTTGGCGTCCTGCAACACAAGCCCCAAAGGTGAACAGGGACCCTGGTAACTGTTATCTCTTTATCAGTTACTCGTACGCTTGGGAAGGATAAGTCAGAGGAGATAATGCCAGCCAGGATGCTGGGGCAGAAATGGTCATGTGCATCTGTGACCAGACTGGCCTACTAAGGCAATGATCCCACATGACCTAACCCTCCTCCCACCTTACACATACCTCAAATTACAAAAGAGTATGAGCCTGATGACAAGAAAGGAACTTGAGTGCACCTACCAGTTTCCATCTCCTTCCAGAAGCTGCTCTGCCCAAGTCTGCTAGGTCAACTCCAGAAACCCCACAAATCCTGCTCATCTGCCCAGGGTCAGGCCTGCCTATTACTTATTTTGAATTCGGTATACTATTTCAGATGATGTTTCCTAGTCAGTCCCCTGGTGGTGCAGTGGTTAAGAGCTACGGCTGCTAACCAAAAGGTCGGCAGTTCATATCCACCAGGGACTCCTTGGAAACCCTACGGGGCAGTTCTACTCTGTCCGATAGGGTCACTATGAGTTGAAATCGACTTGGCGGCAATGGGTTACTGGTTAGTCAGTCCCCAAAGCCAGGGGACACCACTTTCCTGCCATTCTGTCTTCTTGCTACTTTAATGCCCTTGCATTTCAGATACAGCCCACCTTTTTCTCCCTCCCAAACACTCACTCCCAATGGGTGCCAGTCTGTTCTGAGCATCCTTCTCTAGCTCAGCGTTCTTGGTCTGGGCCCAGTTTTTCCATACTTCAAGCCCTTCTTCTGGCTTCAGAGAATTTGGAAGCAGAAGTTCTGGGGAAGGCTGTGGCTGTGATTGTGGTTCAACTTCAGCAACCTGGACAGTTTGAGCCTATGAGAGAGAAACCATCAAAATGTGTCAATACTGTTTTGCATTAGGCCCCCCTGCAAAACTGCCAAAAAATGTTACTTGAAATTCATTTAATTAAAAAAAAAAAAAAAAAAAAAAAAACCTCCTTCTCCTTGCTGTATTATTTTCAAGAAACTTTAGAGTTTTAGTCCTTATTCCAGGGACAGCAAGAGCAGAACTGCAACCGAACTACTGCAATGCCTCTCAGCCCTGGCTGCACTTTAGCATTTCTAGTTTAAAAATATCAGTACCAAGGCTCACCCTAGAATCTTTGGGGTCAAGCTCAGGTGTCAGTCTTTTTAAAACCTCCCCAAGTGAAAAAGCTAATTCTAATATTCAGTCACCACTGAGAACTACTGGCCAAATCACTGACTGCTCCTCAAGCTTTAATGTGCAAACAAATCACTTGGGAATTTTATTAAAACGCAGATTATGATTCAAAAGATCTGAGGTCAAACCTCAGATTCTGCGTTTCTAACAAGCTCTCAGGTGATGCTGAGGCTGCTGGTCTACAGACCACTATTTGAGTAGCATGTGTCCAGAGCAGTGATTCTTAAAGATGGCTACACCTTCAAGTCATCCGGGCCACTTTTTAAAAATACCCTTGCCTGGCCCTATCCCTGGAGCCCTGGTGGTGCAATGGTTAAGAGCTCAGCTGCTAACCAAAAGGTCAGCAGTTCAAATCTACCAGCTACTCCTTGGAAACCCTATGGGGCAGTTCTACTGTGTCCTATAGCATCACTATGAGTCGAACTGACTCAACAGCAATGGGTTTTGGTTCGGCCCTATCCCTGGAGATTCAGATTTAATTGGTCTAGCGTGGGGTCCTGACATCAGTATTTTTAAAAGCTCCCCAGATGATTCTAATGTCCAGCCATGGTTGAGGATCATAGTTTAGAGAATAAAAAGTACAACAAACAAGTCTTGTCCTCCCACACCCCCAACTCTTATAAAATGAGAGAGTGAGACTTGAGGATCTGTACGGTTTTGCCAGCTACAAGGTTCCACTTTTTCGTGTTCCTTCTGAAATTGATACTACTCTGGCTCAAAAGTACATAATCCAATTTTTGAAGACAGAAGGCACTATTCTAGCTTCTTCTCTGCAAAGGAGTAGTAGTTCCATCTTCAGTGGGCTCACAGGCAAGTGGTGCAGACAAAGGGACAGAGAATGCCCCTGAACCTCAATCACAATATCTGAAGGGATGGACACCAAGCAAGGCTCTTGGTCCTCACATACCAGTCTATGCTCTGAACAAATACTCCTGAGCAATCCCCCAGGCCCTGGGCCTACACATCCCTTTCCCAAACAACAGGCTGAGAAATGTCAAACTCATTGAAATGAAGGCAAAATAATTTATACATGAGACACACAAATTTGCTCATAGCAAATAAAAATGATCCTACTAGCTTTGATAAGATACATCATTAAACAGGGAGATAAAACAATACCACTGCTTTTGGCATTATGTATCAGGATCCAAGAAAATGTTCAAATGCTTTGATCTAATAAATTTGGGACTCCATCCTAAGGATGACACTACTTGAAAAACAGGGAATACTTTTCTCATCAAGATGTAGTACAGACATGTATAGAGACCAAAGTTTATTAGTGGTTACCAGCTGCAGGGGAGAAGGGGAAGGGAGTTACTACATAAAGGGCACCGAGTTTGTTACAGGTGATGAAAAATTTGGAAACGGACAGTGGTGATGTTTGTACATGATGAACATAATTAATGTCACTGAATTGTAAACGTAAAAATGTTGAAATGGCTAAAGCTTTGTTATATATATATATATATATATATATATCATAATAATTAAATAAATAAAAAGTTGTAACATAGGTTAAAAATATATATACTGCACAGCTGTTCACAATAGGAAGAAACCTAATATGAATGTCCAACAAAAGGGGAATGGTCAGGCAAATTATACCATACCCATCCAGATAGACTACCAAGCAGACATTAAGCCTGTTAACCATGACTAAGAAATAACATTTACATAGTTAAGCAAAAAAGAACTAAGATACAAAAATGTAGAAAAAAATATAGATAATTATAAGCAAATCTGATTTTTCCCCCAACCAAACTATACCAAAGGCAAGAGGGGTGAACATATGAGTAACTTTCAACTACTTCCTACTTTTCTATGTTTTCTAACATTTCTATGATGAAAGAATAGTAATTCACAAATGCTACTTTTCTTCCAATGAAAACTCTGGTATAGATTTTATGTAAATAAACAAGAAAGAAAGGTGCAGTAAAATCTGAGTAGGCAGAAAACAAAAAGAAAAACAAGTTTACCCTCATGGATTCCATAGTTGCAAATTCACCTACTCGCTATAAGATCTATTTAGTGCCACGTTTTTTGCATTTTTTGTGCTTTTGTTGGTGATTTTACTGTTCAAGTGGTCCCCAAGTGTAGTGCTGAAGTGCAGTCTAGTGTTCCTCAGCACAAGAAGGCTGTGATGTATTTTACAGAGAAAATGCATCTGTTAGATAAGCTCCACTCAGGCATGAGTTATAGTGCTGCTGGCTGTGAGTTCGATGTTAATGAATCAACAATAGATACTAAATAAGACGTCTTCAAACAGAAACACACGTAAAACAAGGTTATATACTGACTGAGTCCCTGGGTAGTGCAAATGGTTAATGTGCTCACTGCTAACCAAAGGTTGGTGTTTCAGTCCACCCAGAGGTGCCTTGGAAGAAAGGCCTGGTGATCTACTTCTGAAAATCAGTCACTGAAAACCCTACAGAGTGCAGTTTTACTCTGACACACATGGGGTCACCATGAGCCAAAAGTGACCTGACTGGTTTCTTTACGTATTGATTGGCTGACAAAATGTGACCAAAGGCTCACAGGAACCTAACCCTGTATGGGTCAGTATTTGCTAATTCAGTGTTTAGTAATAATTAATTATGCTTAACTGATATTCAATTTAACATCTAAACATAATTGTTTAATTATGTTCTTATAAAACACAACTGCTGCGAATAATAACTGACTGTAATCCCATCGTTACATAAACTTAGGTCCACAACTGTTCTCACTACATGGGGTTCTCACCAAGGTCTACATCAGACGTTCAGTACACTAGCTTTGATTACCTGCACCTGCCAAAAGCAGCCCTCCTTCCTTGTAAGATCTCACCACCAGACTTCGTGGTTACTTAGGCTAGAAATTAATAAGATTAACACAAACTTTCAAAGAGTATTTGTCAAAGCAGGTAACTTACCATCTAATCTTTTAAAAATTCTAAAGAGATCTTTATGACCTCAAATATTAAAACCCCAAGGTTAGGATTTTCCCTTTCCTTAGAGCTCTGATTTTAAAAGGAGACAACTGAGTTACCATGCATCTTCAAAGAATGTGCTTGAACTCTCCAAAGTGCTGATAAACAGCAAGAAATCAATTCAAATCATGCAAAAGCGTTACTTTCTCTTATTCACTGAGTCAACAATCATGTGTGCAAAGCTTTGTATCAGGCCCAGGAATACACAAATGTACTAAGCAAAGAGCTGATTCAATTTGTACTGAAGTGATGAAAAATCTTGGGGACAGTTTTCCTCCTTGACTTCACTGGCTATTTTCGGAGTCACACACACACACAAAAGGCATTACTCTGAAATAGTTCCATTAACTCCCAACCATCACATTCCTCTCAGACACCTAATGCAGGCCAGAAAGGCAATGAGCTCAGGGCCAGTTGACTAAATAGCACCCCAAGACTCACAGAGTGAGTCATGCAGAAACCCCTTCCTCCCCCTGTACACAGGCCCAAGCCTCCCTTGACCTAATCAATAACCACTTCTTCAGCTAACCCTGAAATACACTCATGTCACTAAAACGTCTGTCACCAGTTACTGTTCTGGTCAAAGCCAAGTCTATAGCTAGGCCACTCACTGCCTTCTTGAAAAACAAAAAACAAAAACTGGATAGCAACTGGAGCCAGCTGTGTAGTTAATACTTTTGAGAGTTCTGGGAATAAAGAGGAACAGAGAAATAGCGCACTAGCTGAAAGTAGATGCGAGGTCAAGGGAAGGAGTTTTTTCCATAAATTTGGTTTTAAAAATAAGAGACACAAAAGGTTCAATAAAGGTTATGGCCCTCTCAACCCATACCAGGTGAAAGAGCAAAACACTTTTGTCACCAGCTCACCCCAGGGTTCAACCCATGGGCTGTGAGTGCCCCCAAGGAAGAAGACATGTCTGTCAGGGGCCTTGGGTAATGTGAGAAGGGGCTGCTATCCCCACAGGCTGTGAGTGCTCCAAGGGTGAAGACCGTCTTATTCATCTCTGGTCTCCAACACTCAGCACAGAGCCTAATAAGGAGAGGCAGAAGGATGTTTGTGGTATAAATGGACAAACTCATCTTTCCCCTGTGATGGGTATTCTCAACTTCTTTTTCTGGTAATACTACTTGACCTAAGTCCCTAGAAAGCATTCTTAAAGGAGACACAGCTTCCCACTGGAGGGCCCAGATATGCCAATTACACACAGAGAACAATGAGCCCTAAAAGAGGCCTGACCTGGGATTAGAACATCAGGCCCAGGATGCTGAGGGGCGACCTGATGAGCTCCAGCCCTATGAACAAAACCTGAGCACATCACCACTCTCCGGGCTGCTCTCTGCTACCTACAGCTCTACTATCAACTCTACATACATCTACTTGAGTCTTCCTGTCACCATGACTCAGGATTCTGGAAAGATTTCCAACCACACGTCAGATCAAGCTCAAGTCTTCACTTTGGAAAGACAACTTTCCCATCTCTGTACTAGCTCCTCTCCCACAGTCCCTCTCTCATGCTGCCCTAGGTCATGTCCCCTTCTCTCCATCCCTGGCTCTGTATTTATGCTGCTTCAACTCCCTGGAATACTTCTTTGGTCAGCCTAAGCTGTAAACTAGAGTTCAAACCTCACTTTTTCCACAAGGATGTCCCTGCTGATTCTTTAACCTAGAATGGTTTCTGAATTCCTACAGTTTTTATCTTTTTGTGTGTATAGCACATAACATCACCCTTGATTTCGCTGCCTTATAAATAATTCAAAGGAATAGAAATCATAAGTTTTTACTTCAACAACTAGACTCTAAACTACCTGATGCAAGTACTCTGTCTTGTTCTGCTACTAGGCCTGACAACTCAGATATTCAGCAGTCACCCAAGACGATAAACTGTTGCCTCTATGAAACTACTTGGTCAGCTTCTGCTAATCACTTACAGCCTAGCCTGAGTTTCCGAGTGTAGTCCCTCCTCTAGCAGGGCCTTGTTTGTGCCAGCTCCCTCACATTCATTCCCAGGAGTCCCTTCCCTCTGAGGCACACTGCCTTCAGACGTCTCATGAGACCAGAGACCCTCTATCCCACTCTAAAGGTCTGCTAGATAAGGGACCGTCCTAGACAAGATTAACGATTAGGCAAGATAAAAGAGCCAAGCAATTTTAAAGTTAAAATTTCAACACAGTTCTATTTTTGCAACTTTTCTCTAGGCCTAAAATTATTTCAAAATAAAAAGTTGGAAAAAAAAAACTTTCAACACAGTTGTCGTAACGGAAAACCCAATTAACTAAGGTTTATCCTGACTATAAGGTCCCTGAATGGCACAAACAGCTTGCACTCAACTGTTAACCTAAAGGTTGGCCATCTGAACCCACCTAGTGGCACCACGGAAGAAAGGTCCAGCAACCTGCTTCAGTAAAGATCACAGCTGAGAAAATCCTATGGAGCAGTTCTACTGTGTAACACATGGGGTCACCATGAGTCAGAACTGACTCGACAACAAAGGGTTTTGTTTTTTTAATCTATTTTCAAGGAACACAAAAACACTTCTGAGAGCTCTGGCTGTACAGGTGGCTTTTTCAAGGCTCCCAACGGTAAACACTTTTAACAGGCCCACCAGATATTTTAGGTCTTCTAATTTACCTGCACTGTCTCTACAGATAACAACTACAGAAGGAACACTCTCATATCCTCTTCATTGCGACGAGTTTACAGTCTGAACCAATGCACATAAGTAGCTCTTGGGACAGAGATAACACCGTCCCATTCATATCTTACCTGGAACTCTACTGTTCCTAAGAAGAGATACAAAGAAGCTCCCAGGTACCTACCCTCAAAACTCTGGCCCCAAAGCAGTTACTAGTCATTTATCTCTAGGTACCAGAACGGACCTCCTGCCTGCTGCATAGCCTCACCTGAAGGAAACAGCTGCTTCCACCTCCTCATCCCCTCCCCTTAAAATATTAAATACTAAATCACCACAAGGCCAACACCAGGGCAATAAACAATCCAGAGGTGCCAGAGGTTGTCAGGCAAGTTCTGCATCGCAATAGGTCCTGAGGGAGCAGGCTGCCCTACAGACGAATCTCACTTACTGAACAGGTAACCTGGAGCTGCTGCTGCTGTTGCTGCGGCGGTGGCGTCTGTTCCTGGGGAGTTTGCTGCTGCGGCTGCTGCTGGGGGTCCCATATATGCACAGTCTGAGCTGTATTCTGGTACGTGCCTGCCACAGCCTGCACAGCCACTGGAATGTGGATGTTGCCATTCATGAACTGTGCTGGAAAGAGAGAGTTTGCAAGGGTTTGCACTACCTCTTCATGGGAGTTTTTCACTACAGATGTGGTGCCCACCATCTTCTCCTTGTCATCCTCCAGCTTTACAGCTGCCAGGGCTGTGGGCGAGCCACTGACATGAACTGCGTTGTAGGCTTCCTGGGGAATGGCAATGTGGGTAATGCTCTGCTGCTGAGGGTCCCCCCGGGGCTGGGCAGAGTAAACTGGGATGGTCCAGGTTTCTCCTGTGGGGCTAGTAATGGTCCCAGTGGCACTGTACAGATGGGCACTGTCTACTGTCAGTAAGTCTGGCCTCAAAGACACGTAACTCTGCTGCTGGCCTTGTGGAATGGCCAGCACGGTGGCCACCGGCTGCCCTGAGATGGCGTAGGACACAGTGATGGGCATGTCCACTTTGCGCTTCTTCACTGGCTGGAGGACACTGGCCGTGCCAACCCGCCGCTCCCCTTCCCGAGGTGAGCCTTGTTGAGACGGTGGTGGGGAAAGCGCACCCACGGTCTGGATTTGGATTTGCTGACCCCCAGCAAGAGACTGTCCAGCCACCAGCTGAGCCTGGATTTGCTGATGTGGGATGTGCTCTTCTGGGATCTCTGTAGCCTGGATCTGCTGGGCCGCCTGCACATGCTGCACCTGGATCTGGGCAGCCTGAAGCTGCGAGGGGCTGGGGCTCTGCAGAGATGGGGTCTGGATGGAAGGGGCTGCTGGCTGTGGTGCCTGGCCCTGGATCTGCACCTGGACCTGGATGGGCTGCTCAGCAGGCTGGTGAACGGTGAGCTGAGGAGAGAACTGCTGAGCCGAGACCTGCTGCGGAGACTGCTGTACCTGCACCTGTACCTGCAGCAACAAGATTCACCAGTGAGTGAGTCAGGAAGCACTGCAAACCCAGCCCCCAAGGAAAGAAGACATGTCTGGACGGGGCCCTGGGTAATGTGAGGAGGAGCTGCCATACCCAAGGCTTCTATAGAGGCCACAATCCCTAAAACTATACGCAGAATTCTCCAGCATCACATTGCATATATACACCCCAGAGAGTAAGCCAAACAATTCACTGGGGTTCAAGAAGAAAATATCAGAACTTTTGCTAATCTGTAACTCTTCTTTTAAAATGCCCCCCTTTGTTTGTTGTGTACTGGTACAGCAATACAACTACATAATTTATAAATATACATTTAGGTGTATGTTCAAGAAATATTTTATCCATGGGGTGACAAAAAAGTGCGGGTGCCTGTAAGGTCAGAAGGATAGGGACGTTCCATAGGCATTCAGTGCCCAACTGTCCAGCCTGGGATCAAAACTACCTCTCACCAGCAATAACTAGTGGAAAACGCCAGAGAGACAAATTCTTGAAATCTCCTTTGGTCCAACATTGCCACTAAAATGAGAGTGCTGTTGCATGATTCTGTAGAATGCTTAATTAAGATACCTTTGTATCTGGTGGCGAAGTGGTGAAGTGCTCAGCTGCTAACCCAAAGCCCAGCAGTTCAAACCCATCAGCTGCTCTGCAGGAGAAAGATGTGGCAATCTGCGTCCAAAGATATTAAGGCCTTGGAAACCCCATGGGGCAGTTCTATTCTGTCCTACAGGGTCGCTCTGAGTATGAAGTGAATCGACAGCAACGGGTTTGTTTCTTTTAGGTTTGTTGTGCTTTATTCACTCTATGTTTCTTCATGGCTTTAAGTGTGATGTTCTAGGCTACAATACTTAAGTTGTCTCAGAAAACCAACAGACACACTGGTATCTAAACAAACAGACAACAGGCAGTTCGAAACATAAGCCTAAATCTAAGGTGATTCTAAAGAGATTTAAAAAAAAAGGAAAGATGATTCCCCAAGCCTAGTATCCTAGAAAAGTTCTATTATCAATTGGGGAAAGGGGGAGAGGCATTCCTAGATAGCTGAATTTGGTTTGTTTCAAAAAGCACTATTTCTAACCCTCTATCAATTCCTCATAAGTCACACTGTATTTTAGATCCCTTCTCATGTGAATCATGACTTTCTCATACAACTGTTTTTCTTTTCCAGAGCTGTTAACAGCATTTCTCTTTTTCTGTTGATCAGGAGACACAGGTACAAGTAGCTGTACTTCCTGGTTCCTGATCATACAATATGAACCAGTATCAGTTGCCAGGAGGTCAGTCCCAACTTATGGTGACCCCATGTGTGTCAGAGTAGAACTGCACTTTATAGGGTTTTCAGTGGCTGATTTTTTACAAGTAAATCACTAGGCCTTTCTTCCAAGGTTCCTCGGGGTAGATTCGAACCTACAAACCTCCAGTTGGCAGCCAAATACGTTAACCCTTGGTACTACCCAGGGACTCCACAATATGTACAGTGTTAATTTCTTCCTGAAGCATTCTAACTTCCTTTCTTAGTTTGGACAGTCAGTTTTCTAGGTCTTTTGTACAGCTACCACACTTGGATTAGATCTCAATGCTGAGCTAGCTACGCTGTTTCTTTTATTCTCAAAGACTTCTTTCCTGAAATTTTTATTTCGTTGAGTATATCATCAAGTAAATTTTTTCAAAAATTACATCTGAGTGCGGTCCACAGACCAGCAGCATCAGCACTGACTTGGGAACCTAAAAATGCAAATTTTCAGACCCCACCCTAGGCCTGATGAATCAGAACTCTGGGTGTAGAGCACAGCTAACTGTTTCAAGAAACCCTCCAGGTGATTCTAACGCACCCTGAAGTTTGACACCCCTCTAGAAGCTCTACTGGACTGCACTAGTCGAAATTCTTAACTCATGAACCATCTATCTATCCTTTTCTTCGGTGCCATTCATGATCCAGAGCTCAACATCACAACATGAGAACTAAGTATTCCAACTAAGAAATCAATGAGAACCATGAAGTTGCATGTGTATCAACCCTTGTAGGAATCTCTTCTCTCAAATATTCGCTGAAGCTGAGAAAAATTTGCACCTAATAACATTTCTTGATTGATTGGTTGATTCTGCTACTTTTATAAGTGTAAAACCAGTATTTTATTTAAAGAACAATGTGCTGGGTCAGTGAGTGTGTTGGACAAATTTCCAAATTCTACCTCACGAACAGCAATTTTTAAAATTACTTTCTTATTTCCACAAGAGAAGAAAGAGCCCCTCTTATATTTTTTCTAAAGCTATACTGGTCCAATATCCACTAGTTACATGTAGCTAGTAAGCACTTGAAATGTGGCTACTGCAAATTCCAATGTGCTAGAACTGTGAGATAAACACCAGATTTCGAAAAACGGAAGAAAAAAAAAAAAAGGTAAAATATGTAACAACTTTTACATTGATTACATGTTAAAATATTAGGTTAAATTATATATATATTTACTGTTGTGGTCTAAATGTGGGAAGTTTACATTTCAAGTTATTCTCCCATATGAAATTTTATACATAGTTATGTGACCCTAACTGCTCACTCTATTCTGCGACAGCACACTCCTCTTTTCCACCCCTGATTCCCCATGCCCATTCAACCAGCTTCTAACCCTCTCTGCCTTCCCATCTCACCTCTGGACAGGAGCTGCCCATTTAGTCTCTTGTATCTACTTGAGCCAAGAGGCACACTCCTCACGAGTATCACTTTATGTCCCACAGTCCAGTCCAATCCCTGTCTGAAGAGTTAGCCTCGGGAACTGTTTTAGTTCTGGGCTGATAGAGAAGCCAGGGGCCGTGCCTTCCGGGGTACCTCCAGTCTCAGTCAGACCATTAAGTCTGGTCTTCTTACTAGAATTTGAGTTCTGCACCCCATCTTTCTGCTGCTCCATCAGGGACTCTCTGTTGTGTTCCCTGACAGGGCGGTCATAAATAAATTTTTAAAATCAGTTTCTTTTTCTTTTTAGAAAAAGGCTACCAGAAAATTTAGAATAACACATGTGGCTTACATTGTATTTCATGTTCTGAGTCCCACCAAGGAAAGACCAATGCGGATAGCACTCAGTGTGCCACAGAGGTCCCCACAAGGTGGGGAGTCACAGCACCTGGGATCCAAATCCACCCATATGCCTTTCAACAACTATTAAGCAAAACCTTAGGGATCTCGGTAGAATTTTACTGCTCAAATAAAGTGGTAAAGTCTTTATTCAAGTACTAGATATTTAGCCAATTCCTATTAAATGAACTTAGAAACATTATCGGATAAGATATTTAAATGTGGGTAAAGATCTGCAATGAAGGGCCAAAAAAGGGAGCAATAAATAGTCCACCATCCTAAGTGATGATCAGGATTCCAAATAGCCCACAAAGTACCAATAAGAAAGCACTTGATTTTAGTCCTGTTTTAGTCACCATGGAGCCTGGTGACACAGTGGTTAAGAGCTCAGCTGCTAACCAAAAGGCTGGCAGTTCGAATCCACCAGCTGCTCCTTAGAAACTCTATGGGGCAGTTCCACTCTGTACCATAGGGTGGCTATGAGCTGGAATTGACTCTACTGCGATGGTTTGTTTTTTTTTTTGTTGTTAGTCACCATATTATGGGTGCTGCCTCCCCAAGGCAGAAGCCAGATTCACTTTCCCAACCTCTCCTGCAGCTGGAGTGCAGGCATGTGACCAAGGCTTCTCAAATTAGACACACTGCATGAAACCTGGACTCAGAAGGCAGCAACCTGAGGCACCAGGAACCAGTCTCCATTTTCCAGTGGGAGTGGAGGACTGTGGCAGAAACAGAGCAGGATGGCAAAAGTTCTATGAAACACTGTGGTGGGTTGAGGACCTATGCCGGGGGTAGGGCGGGGGATAGGGAGGGTGGCTGAAGGTCTTCATCAGAGCAGGCAAATGATGTGACCTGCTAGTCTTATTCCTGGCTGTGCAGCCTCCAAGGCCCGTTCTCTGGTCCTCCTAAAATTTCCATGAGCTAGCTACTATTCTTTAGTCAACTTTTTTTTTTTTTTTTAAACAGGGCAAAACAGATTCCCATTCGATAGTTTGTACATAAAGTGTTTCACTGCCTTGGTTTTGTTCACCACAATGTGTCAGCACTCTCCCCATTTCCACCCTGGGTTCCCCGTTTCCTTTGTCCTGATTTTCTACCCCTTCCTGCCTTCTCATCTTTCCTTTTGGGAAAATGTTGTCCTTTTGATCTCATATACTTGATTGTTCTAAGGAACATGTTCCTCTTGGGTGATATTGTTTATTTTATGGGCTTGTCAACTGCTTGGCTAGAAAGCGTCTCTGGGAATGGCTTCAGTTCCAGGTCAGAAGGCTGTCTTAGGGCTATAGTCTCGGGAGGGAGTTCCTCCAGTGTCAGACCAGTAAGTCTGCTCCTTTTTGTGAACTTGAATTTTGGTTCTACATTTATCTTCAGCTCTGTCCAGGACCCTCTACTGTGATCCTGTCAGAGCAGTCGGCAGTGGTAGCTGGATACCATCTAGTTCTTCTGGTCTCAGGGTTGTGTAGGCTGTGGTTCATTAGTCCTTTGGACTAAATGCTCCCTTGAGTCTTTGGTTTTCTTTACTCTCCTCTGCTCCAAATGGGAAGATTGTAATAGTTGTATCTTAGATGGCCACTCATAAGCTTTTAAGACCTCAGATGCTACTCACCAAAGTAGGATGCAGAACATTATTTTTATGAACTATGTTGTAGCAACTGACATAGATGTCCCCCAAGTCTATGGTTCTTTTCCTTTCAGCCTAGGAACTTCATCCCGAGAGATGTTTAGTTATGTCTAAGAGGTTTCTCTATTGCTTACAGCAATATATGAGGAGCACCTACAGTCATGTACATAGAAACATCCACCACCAAACCTGCATCTGCCGGTGGGTGTGCTTCCTTATACCCTCCCACACCTCTTGGCATATCTACCTACCTATGTATCCATTTGTGAACTATTGTTTGCTAATACTATTACTGCAGAATTGTTTATGCTACCGTAGTTACCATAGTTGCCCTTTATTTCTGCATTCATCTCAGTGTCCTCTCTTGTCTTGGTCATGATATGCTGACTTCTCTCATATTGTGTATTGCCCTTCCCTTTAGCACTATTAACACGTCTTCTATCTATTTGGTAATTTTCCCTCCATCCCTCTCCCATCCTTTGTTGTTGCTGTTAAGTGCAGTTGAGTCGATTCCGACTCATAGCAACCCTATATACAACAGAACGAAACACTGCCTGGTCCTGCACCATACTCAAAATTGTCATGCTTCACCCCACTGTTGCAGCCACTGTGTCAATCCATTTTATTGAGGGTCTTCCTCTTTTTTGCTGACACTCTACTTTCCCAAGCACAATGTCCTTCTCCAGGGACTGATCCCTTCTGATAACATGTCCAAAGTATGTGAGACAAAGTCTTGCCATCCTTGCTTCTAAGGAGCATTCTGGCTGTACTTCTTTCAAGACAGTTTTTTTTGTTCTTCTGGCAGTCCATGGTCTGCCAGTCCAATATTCAATATTCTTCACCAACACCATAATTCAAAGGCGTCCATTCTTCTTCTGTCTTCCTTATTCACTATCCAGCTTTCACATGCATATGAGGTGACTGAAAACACCATGGCTTGAGTCAGGTGCACTTTACTCCTCAAAATGACATCTTTGCTTTTTAACACTTAAAGAGATCTTTCGCAGCAGACCTGCCCAATGCAATGCGTTGTTCGATTTCTCGACTTCTGCTTTCATGAGTGTTGACTGCGGAGCCAAGTAAAATGAAATCCTTGACAACTTCAATCTTTTCTCCATTTATCATGATGTTCCTTACTGATCCAGTTGTGAGGATTTTTGTTTCCTTTATGTTGAGGTGTAATCCATACTGAAGGCTGTAGTCTTTGATCTTCATCAGTAACTGTTTCAAGTCCTCTTTGCTTTCAGCAAGCAAGGTTGTGTTACCTGCATAACGCAGATCGTTAATGAGTCTTCCTCCAATCCTGATGTCCTGTTCTTCTTCATGTAGTCCAGCTTCTTGGATTATTTGCTCAGCATACAGACTGAATAAGTATGGCGAAAGGATACAACCCTGACGCACACCTTTTGTGACTTTAAACCATGCAGTATCCCCTTGTTCTGTTCAAACGACTGCCTTTGACCTATGCATAGGACCTTCATGAGCACAATTAAGTGTTCTAGGATTCCCATTCTTTGCAATGTTATTCATAATTTGTTATGATCCACACAACTGAATGCCTTTGCATAATCAATAAAACACAGGTAAACATCTTTCTGGTATTCTCCGCTTTCAGCCAGGACCTATCTGACATGAGCAATGATATCCCTCGTTCCATGTTGTCTTCTGAATCCAGCTTGAATTTTTGACAGTTCCCTGTCGATGTACTGCTGCAGTTGCTTCTGAATGATCTTCAGCAAAATTTTACTTGCGTGTGATATTAACAATGATTCGATGGTTTCCACATTTGATTGGATCACCTTTCTTTGGAACAGGCATAAATATGGATCTCTTCCAGTCAGTTGGCCAGGTAGTTGTCTTCCAAATTTCTTGGCATAGACGAGTGAGCATGTTCAGCACTGCGTCTGTTTGCTGAAACATCTCAATTAGTATTCTGTCAATTCCTGCAACCTTGTTTTTCGCCAGTGCCTTCAGTTCAGCTTAGACCTCTTCCTTCAGTACCATCGGTTCCTGATCATATGCTACCACCTGAAATGGTTGAACGTCCACCAATTCTTTTTGGTATAGTGACTCTGTGTATTCCTTCCATGTTCTTTCGATGCTTCCTGCATTGTTTAATATATTATCCATAGACTCCTTCAATATTGCAACTTGAGGCTTGAGTTTTTTCTTCAGTTCTTTCGGCTTCAGAAATGCTGAGCGTGTTCTTCTCTTTTGGTTTTCTAACTCCAGGTCTACGTACATGTCATTATCATATTTAACTCTGTCTTCTTGAGCCACCCTTTGAAATGTTTTCAGCTCTTTTACTTCAATCATTTCTTCCTTTTGCTTTAGCTACTTGACGTTCAAGCTACCATCCCTGGTACCCATCAAAGAAGGTTTTTTTCTTTTTTTCATGTGGAAATCTTTTTATTCTTTGTAATAGTTGTCTCGTATACTATTTTTCCTTTGGTGACTGACATATTTCACGCAACATAATGTCCTCCAAATTCATCCATGTTGTGAGATGTTTTGTGGATTTATCATTCTTTATCATTGCACAGTATTCCACTGTATGTACTGCAGTTTGTTAATCCATTCATCTCTTGATGGTCACTTAGGCTGTTTCCATCTTTTTGTTATTGTGAATATTGCTGCAAAGAACATGGGTGTGCATATGTCTATTCATGTCATGGCTCTATTTCTTTGGGTACATACTTAGGAGTGGGATTGCTGGATCATATGGTATTTTTATTTCTAGCTTTCTGAGGATGCGCCACACCATTTTCCATTGTGGCTGTACCATTTTGCATTCCCACCAGCAGTGTATAAGAGTTCCAGTGTCCCCACAACCTTGCCAACATTTGTTATTTTCTGATTTTTCATTAGTGCCAGTAATGTCGGGGTGAGATGGTATCTCACTGTAGCTTTTAATTTATATCTCTCTAACTGCAAATGATCGCAAGCATTTCTTCATATGTTTGTTAGCTGCATGAATGTCTTCTTTGGTGAAGCATCTGTTCACATCCTTTGCCCATTTTGTAACTGGACTGCTTGTCTTTTTATTGTTAAGGTGTTGAAGTTTTCTATAAATTTGAGAAATTAAACACTTGTCAGATAAGTCGTAGCTAAATTTTTTTCCCCAATCTGTAGGTGCTCTTTTTACTATTTTAGAGAAGTCTTTTGTTGAGCCTAAGTGTTTAATTTTTAGGAGGTCCCATTTATCTAGTTCATCTTCTGCTGTGTATTTTTAGTTATGTTTGGTATTCTATTTATGCATATATTAGGGCCCCTAGGATTATCCCTATCTTTTCCTACACGATCTTTATGGTTTTAGGTTTTATGTTTAGCCCTTTGCTCCATTTTCAGTTAGTTTTTGTGTATGGTGTGAGGTATGGGTCCTGTTTCATTTTCTACAGACATATATCCAGTTCTGCCAGTATTATCTGGACTCCCCATTTAGTGGACTTTGGACCTTTGTCGAAGATCAGCTGTCCACAGGTGGGTGGGTTTACATCTGGGGTCTCAATTCTGTTCCACGGGTCTATGCATCTGTCGTTGTTCCAAAACCAGGCTGTTTTGACTACCATGGCTGTACAGTAGATTCTGAGATCAGGTAGTGTGAGGCTTCCTACTTTGTTCTCAATAATGCTTTACTTATCTGGGGCCTCTTTTGTTTCCATATAAAGCTGATTATTGGTTTTTCCATCTCATTACAGAATACTGTTGAAATCTGTAACGGGATTGCATTATATCTACAGATTGCTTCGGGTAGTATTGACATTTTCACAATGTTGAGTCTTCCTATCCATGAGCAAGTATGTTTTTCCATTTATATAGGTCTCTTTTGCTTTCTTGCAGTGGTGTTTTGTAGTTTTCTTTGTATCATCTTTTACATCCATGGTCAGATTTATCCCTAAGTATTTTATCTTTTGGGGGGTGTACTGTAAATGGTATTGTCTTCCTGATTTCCTTTTCAAAGCTCTCTTAGTGTAGAGGAATCCAACTTATTTGTGTATACTGACCTTATATCCTGCTACTCTGCTGAGTCACTCTACTAATTCTAGTAGCTTTCTTGTGGAATCTTTGAGATTTTCTACATTTAGGATCATATCGTCTGTGAACAGGGATAGTGTTACTTCTTCCCAGCAATTTCTGTATGCCCTTTATTTCCTTTTCTTGTTTTACTGCTCTAGCTAGGACTTCAAGTACAATGCTGAATAAGAGTGATGATAAAGCCATCCTTATCTGGTTCCTATTCTCCAGGGGAATGCTTTTAGTCTGTCTCCATTGAGAATAATGTTGGCTGCTGGTTTTGTATAAGTGTCCTTTATTACGCTGAGGAATTTCCCTTCTATTCCTATTTTGCTGAGAGTTTTTATTAGGAATGGGTGTTGGACTTCATCAAGTGCCTTTTCTGCATCACAAGTTGATTCTTTTATCTATGTGTTGGATTACTCTGATTTTCTAATGTTAAACCATCCTTGCACACTTGGTATGACTCCCACTTGGTCACGGTGTATTATTTTTTTAATATGCAGTTGAATTCTATTGACCAGAATTTTGTTGAGAATTTTTGTGCCTGTATTCATGAGGGATACTGGTCTGTAATTTTCTTTTTGTGTGTGTGTGTTGCCTCTGCCTGGCTTTGGTAATAGGTATTAAAGGGAAAAACAAAGTTTTCTCTACCTACACTACTGACTTACATTAGGATTAATACCCTGTGTAGGGAAATGAATCACACAAAATCACACAGGGTTATGCTGGCTTCACAGCATGACTTCGGGAGTATACCTTTCCTTTCTATGCTCCGAAATAATTTGAGTAGTACTTGTGTGAGCTCTTCTCTGAATGTTTGGTAGAATTCTCCAGCAAAGCCTCCCAGACTAGGGCTTTTTTTTGTTTGGGAGTTCATTATCTCTTCAATTTCTTCTTTTGTTATGGGTCTATTCCATTTTTCTACCTCAGTTAGTTTAGGTATCAACTCTTTTTCTAAATAAACTAGGTTTGGTGGCAGAAGGTGGTCAGAAGGACTTCAAATCTTAAACAGACCTATGCTACTGTTCTACTTAACCTCGGACATATACCAGCTCACTAAAACTGTTTTAAGGATGCCAATTACACTCTCAAGCTGAAAAAACTGAAGAAAAATTTAAGCCTTGAGTTGTAATACTGAAGGAGTCTATGGGCAAAATATTGAATGACACAGAAAGCATCAAAAGAAGATGGAAGGAATACACAGAGTCACTGTACCAATAAGAATTGGTGAATGTTCAACCATTTCAGGAGGTAGCACATGATCAGGAACCAATGGTACTAAAGGAAGAAGTCCAAGCTGAACTGATGACACTGGTGAAAAACAAGGTTGCAGAAATTAACAGAACATCAACTGAGATGTTTCAACAAATGGATGCAACACTGGAAGTGCTCACTTGTCTATGCCAAGAAATGTGGAAGACAACTACCTGGCCAACTGACATTAATACAGGTGTGTTTTTTTTTTTTTTTTTTTTTTTTCACTTCTCACCAAAAGAGTTAGACTGATGTGGAGAAACCGGAATCCTCGTTCATTGCTGGTGGGAATGTAAAATGGTTCAGCCACTGTGGAAAACAGCTTGGCAGTTCCTCAAAAATTGAACACAGAATTATCACGTTTTGTTGTTGTTGTGCTGTAAAGTTGATTCCAATTTATACAGATTCTATAGGACAGGGAAGAACTGCCCCATAGGGTTTCCAAGGCCATAATCTTTACAGAAGCAGAATGCCACATCTTTCTCCTGTGGAGCAGCTGGTGGGTTCAGACTGGCAATCTTTCGGTTAGCAGCCAAGTGCTTAACCAGTGCGCCCCCAGGATGCCTTAGAATTACAATATGACCAGCAATTCCACTTTTAGGTATACACCCAGAAGAACCGAAGGCAGGAATACAAACAGAAACCTATACACCAATGTTCACTGCAGCAATTTTCCTAACAGCCAAATGGTGGAAACAATCAAAATGTCCATCAACAGACGAATGGATAAACAAATTGTGGTACATACACAC
The DNA here is from genome assembly GCA_030035585.1 of Dugong dugon. Lineage (NCBI taxonomy): Eukaryota > Metazoa > Chordata > Mammalia > Sirenia > Dugongidae > Dugong > Dugong dugon. The sequence goes on along the minus strand of CM057481.1, from coordinate 18,196,491 downwards.
AATGGAATACTCCTCAGCCATAAAGAGAAATGAAGTCCTGATGCATGCCACTACATGGATAAGCCTCAAACATATCATGCTGAGTTTATAAATAACTCAGTTGCAAAAGGACCCACACTCTATGATCTCATTTATATGAAATAAGAAAATATATAGAAACAGATTATTAGTGGTTACCGAGGGGGTAGGGAAAGGGGTTTCTGCTTAGGGGGTATTAAGTTTATGTTAATGGTGTTGGAATGATTTGGAAAAGGACAGCAAGAATAGTTACATATCTTGAAGAATGTAATCAGTGTTACTGAATTGTGTATGTAGAAATTGTTCAGATGGCATGTGTTTTGTTACAACCAAAAAAAGGGTTAGGTTGACACACACTACTATGGGGCAAAGAGGCTTTTAACATGAGTTGTTTGAGGAAGCATGCCTGTTCATCCCTATATTTGTGTGCACACGTTACTTCTGGCCTCTTCCATTTGCTCAGTCCACTCCAGGTGCACCAGCCATTTTGCAGTTCTTCAAATAATCAAGCTTGCTCCCATTCAGGGCTTTTTACTGTCTTCAAATAAGCAGGCATGTTTCCACCTTCGAACTTTCCTATTTGGAATACTTTTTTCCCAAATAACTACATGGCTCACTTGCCAACTTTTTTCAGTCTTAACTCAAACATCACCAGCACACTGAGGCCTTCCCTAGCCACCCCATCTCCTTAATTTTTCTCCTTTGCATTTATCACTACATAACACAAGATTTTCTTATGTAACATTTGCCCTCCCCCCTGCCCCAGCTCCCCTAGGGCAGGGAGCTTTATTTTGTTCACCATCGTACCCAAGCATCCACATATGAAGATGTCAGGGGTAGAGAAAAAAAGATTAAGAATCACTGTCTTATACCTACAGGTTCACAGCAAAATATCCCTGAGCAACATTTTTTTTTTTTTTAAATCATAAAAGTAATACATGTTTAACGTATAATTCATACATAACGCAAACTTCTTTTATAATAAAAAGTTCGCTCATCCTTAACACCCTACTCCCTGAGCCCTGGTTGCACAGTCGTTAAGAGCTTGACTGCTAAACAAAAGGTTGGCAGTTCAAATCCACCAGCCACTCCTTGGAAACTCTACGGGGCAGTTCTACTCTGTCTGACAGGGTCGCTATGAGTCAGAATCGACCGGATGGCAACAGGTTTGGTTTTTTTGGTTTAACTGTTCTGTCCTGTATCCTTCTAATTCTACATGTTAAAAAAATAATTTGACACTATACTGGTTTTGACACTCAGGAGTCTATTAAGCATCCTCTACTGTCAATATGGAGCCCTGGTGGCGAAGTGGTTAAGAGTTCGGTTGCTAACCAAAAGGTCTGCAGTTCAAATCTACCAGCCGCTCCTTAGAAACCCTATGGGGCAGTTCTACTCTGTCCTATAGGGTCGCTATGAGTCGGAATCTACTAGACAGCAGTGTTTTCTGGTTTACTGTCAACATGCATAGATCTACCTCATTCCTCTGTCTGCATAGGACAATATACTACAACTGTACCATTATTTGTCATTTCCCTTATTAAAAGAGGGATGTGTTTCCAATGTTACTACTACAAGCAATGTAGCAATGAATATCCTTATATACACATGTATCTGTAAACACAACTGCAAAGTGAAAAGCATGCATACTTAAACATTTGACAAGTACTGCCAAATTCACTTCCAAGTAAGTTATGCTAATTTATCCTCTCATATCCTTGCCCACCCCAGGTGAAGTTTTATAAATGTTTTCCCATCTTGTAAATGAAATAAAGTATTTCACTTTTAAAACTTACATTTCTATAATCACCCAGTGGTATAAAATCTTTTGATATGTTTATGAGCACTATCTGTATTTCTTCATGAACTGTCTACTTATATCCCTTGTGCATTTCTCTACTATGTTATTTTTTTTCTAGTTTATAGGAGTTCTTTGTGTATTAGAAATACCATTAGGAGCACAGGCTTAAGTCAAAACAAATATTGGCTTTCAGAATATGACAACTTCTTTACCCCTCATTTGCTATTTTTAGTTTAAAAAATTATACTTTTAAAGTATATATATGCCTATATGGGCTCAAACATAACAAGGATTGTGAGGATGGTGCAGGACCAGGCATTGTTTCGTTCTGTTGTACACAGTGTCACTACGAGTCGGAACTGACTTGACAGCACCTAACAACAACAACAGGAAGCTAAGATAGAATTGGATTTCAGGAAAAAACTGGCACCAGGGATTCAAACACCATCAGAACTCTGTCTCTTCAATGATCCTTCTGCTGGCTCCTTCCACTTTTCTGGTCCACATGATGGGAAAGGGGGCCACTTACTGTTCCCAACTTGCTCGTATAACTGATTCAGTCACTCAAGAGAGTAACTCAGTACCAGTGTTAAAATCCCAAGGGAAGGAACTAATGGCCTAGCATGTAGCTAAGTGGGGGGTTAACACTGTAGGAACATAAGAGCTCTTACTGCAACCATTCAGAACAGACAACCCCTCAAACAGTGGTTCTAGACAACTAACCCAACAGTTGTCTACTATCAGTGAAACTTTTGGATCACGATGAGTATAGAATAGAGCAGTGGTTCTCAACCTTGCTGCACAAGGGAATCACCTGGAAAACCTTAAAAGATACTGATGCCAGGGTCTCCCCGTACCTGAGATTCTGATTTATTTGGCCTGGGGTGTGGCCTGAGCATCAGGCTTTTTTACAACTCCCTGAGTGCTTCTAATGTGTAGCTAAGGTTGAGAACTACTGGCTACTGCAGTGCTTTTCAAACTTCAATGTACCTACAGAGCCCAGGGCTCGGCTGCTAACGGAAAAGCAGGCGGTTTGAACCTACCAGCCGCTTCACAGGAGAAAGATGTGGTACTTTGCTTCCTTCCATACAGATTATCGCCTAGGAGACCCTACTGACAGTTTTTCCCTGTCCCTAAAGGGTTGCTATGAGTCAGAATCAACTAGACAGCACACAACAACAACACAGGCCTATAGAAAAGGTCAACGAGCAAACGTGTATACCATAATTTTGTAAACTGCTAGGCCTCTATATGAGTGTGATGTCACTCAGAAAGAAAATGTTTCTTCAAAGTCTTGTATAAAATTGTATCTTTATTCATATTGCCTGGCTTATGATTTTGGTAGCTTTACTATTTAACTTTGTCAATAGTTAAGTAAAACAGTTCTTATCAACTTACAATATTTAAATTAAATTTACAAAGCTACTTTTAGAACAATTAAATCCTATTTGGCAAGCCAATTATCATATATTTATAATTATCATATAGTTTTTTAAATTTATGAAAACATTAATTTCAAAAAAGATAAGCTAAGCTTAACTACCCTTTTGTCCAGGAAAGTTTTCTAAAACACCCTTTTTAATTTTAAATGGAGGGAAAAAACCCAAAAACCTGCTCTTGTACAAATCATGTCTCATTAGCATCCTTGATGGTATAAATCTATGGTAAGACTTTTAGGTTTACTTGAATAATACCAAAAAAAAAAAAAAAGAAAAAAACTACATACGAATTTCTTTTTAAAGGAAAAGATGTTTTCTCTACTACACTAAGGATTGATACACTGTGTGGGGAAGTGAATCACACACAAAAAAGTAATCTAATAAGTTGGCTAAAATAAACAGAGCTACAAGAAATTATATGATCCTTACTCAAAGGGCACTGAAAATTATTACTGAATTATTATACTGTAACTTGCTTAGCAAGCTAATATTCCATGAGCTATAATTATAACTTCTATGCAAGCATTTCCTGGGACCTGAAAATTATTTCAAAAGATTCCTGCAGGGGAAAAACAATGGGAAAAGGCTTGCTGAGTTTATTTTCTTCCTTAGGGAGGCTTTCCTCAACTCAAAACTGTAAAAATATTCTATACTGTCTTTTAGCAGTTTCATTGTTTTACTTCTGACTCTTTAATCCATCTGGACCATCTCTGTATTACGAGAGGTATCCGAGGTTATTTCCAAAAGAGGAGCAGATTGCCTTAACTCCACTGAAGGAGTGTATCCTCTCCCCACTGATCTGCAGTGCCACCAGTGCAGCCTTCATCCTATACTCATACCTACACGTAATGTCTGTGGACACACACACACACACACACACACACACACACACGTCTGTACGTGTGTGTATTTTAAAGTCCCTGGTCAACACCCAACCCACAGCTCTGAAGCTGGCCCAGGGTATCCTTCTGTTCTGTGTACCCTAAGCACTGCTGCTCACCTTCCTCAAAAGTTCTCTCCTACATGAATTCCTCTGTCACCTGATTCTGTCTGTCTTCTCTCTTTTAGAAACTGCTTGTAGTTAACGGTTTGTTGATGGCATTTGTTTTTTCCAGCACTGCTAGGAATGCTTTAGCTTTTCAGTTACTTAGAATGGATTATTATTATACTTACATTTTTTTCTTTCACTAATATGGGGCTTGGAGAGAAGGTGATCTCAATCAGTCATCTTGAGCATAAGGTCTCAAACAAACACTTCAAACCCCAATCCCAAGCCTCGTTAACTCTTACAAAAGAGGTAGTCTAAGCTGTAAATAACAGCAAAATAATTTCTTGAGCCAAAAAGTCAGTCTTCTTTTATCCGCCTTTCCAGCATCTTTCCTTCCTTAAAAAGACCTGGGATAAACAATGACTGCATCTCTCCATGTGCCAGATACATTCTTGTCTAATATCTCAGTCAGCCTCACTAAATGGTATTATCCCTATCTGACAAATGAACAAACTGGGACTCAGAAAGATTAAGGTCATATCACAAATAAGTGGTCAAGTCAAATTCAAACCCAGGGCTGCAACTCTAGAGCCCTTTCAGTACACCTGTCTGCATCACTGAAGGGCAAAGGGGCCATAATTAAAACATCTGCCTCACCAGGCACATCTCCACAATCCTACCTCTCCCATGTTCCACTCCCTTTCCTGTCCTCTTGGTGGAAAAAGCATCAAGGGTAAGATGAAATACAACCATAACAGATGGTGGCAAGAAGGTAGCATTTGTAACTAGAGGAGACGGCTGTTTCACACAAGGACCCCTAAAGAGGAAAAGCTTTACCTCCTCAGCAAATGCATTAGCCTTTCCTCTTTCAGTAAACTCATCAATTAGCATTATTTCTTAAGGCTTATAAATAGCAAACGCAGAACTAGAAATCTGCAGGTGACCTGAGTCATGGAACCATATAACAAAATGAAGACCACTAAAATATACTGGCCTTTCCATTCTGAAATAAGTTCCAAATGCCACACTTTCAGTAATAAGCCAAGACTAGCTCTTCTATGTTCTCCCTCTACACAGCACAACACAGACAGAAGGGAAGCCTCAGCCATATGCAGCTGTGTTATATCCAAATTCAGTTCCAAAAGACTTAGTTTCTATACTGTCCAACTCTCCAAAGCAAACAGCAAGTATCTGTGGTCTTTTCAGTTCACAGTGATTACAAATATTTTTAATCACATTAACTGTGAAAGCCTTAAACAAAAATTTAAAAAAAAAAAAAATTCCCCTTTGTAAAAATAACCCCTAAATTGTGTATATAGATGTGATGCTCCTAGTAACCCAAACAACGAAGGCAAATAAAGTATATTAAATAGGCTGCAACTCAACATTTCCCTTTTACCTGAACCTGCTGTGGCTGCTGAACCTGGATCTGCTGTTCTTGCTGAGTTTGTGGCTGAACACTGGTAGTGACAGGACAGGCTAGTTCAAGCAAAGATCCAGCCACTTCAGTGCTGTCTGTGTAAATGCAGTTCCCGCCCTGTTGGTACACCATGGTAGTGGTGGCTGTCTGCTGGAACTCCTGAAGGGCTTCTGGCCCCTTGGAGGCCAGAGAGTCCAGAAACTCCTTCATCCTGTGTTGCGGGACAGACCGCGCCTTTACTCGGATGTACTCTTCAAAGGAGATGGTGTTCTCCAGAGAATTATTCATATTGCAGAGTCCTTAGGGTTCCTAGAAATACAAGAATGGACAGAGGTCAAAACTGTGCTATTGTTTACAGGGGAAGTCAGCAAAACTGGACTAAACCAAAAGCTAAGAAGTTTCCTGAACATAACCAAACACTTTAAGGGACAGTGCAGCAGGGGTCTGGGGACCATGGTTTCAGGGGACATCTAGGTCAACTGGCATAACAAGGTTTATTAAGAAAATGTTCCACATCCCACTTTGGTGAGTGATGTCTGGGGTCTTTTGTTGTTGTTTTTTTAAATTGTACTTTAAGTGAAAGTTTACAATTCAAATTCACCTCTCATACAAAAATTTATTCATACTTTGTTACGTGACCCTAGTTGCTCTCCCTATACTGTGACAGCACATTCCTCCTTTCCGCCCCGGATTTCCCAGGTCCATTCAACCAGCTCCTGACCTTCTCTGCCTTCTCATCTCGCCTCTGGACAGGAGCTGCCCATTTCTTCTCATGTATCTACTTGAGCTAAGAAGCACACTCTTCATGAGTATCATTTTATGTCCCACAGTCCAGTCCAATCCCTCTCTGAAGAGTTGGCATCAGGAAAGGTTTTAATTTTGGGTTAACAGAGAGTCCGGGGACCATGTTTTCCAGGGTCCCTCCAGTCTCAATCAAACCATTAAGTCTGGTCTTTTTACTAGAATTTGAGTTCTGTACCCTACTTTCTCCTGCTCCGTCAGGGACTGTCTGCTGTGTTCCCTGTCAGGGCGGTCACTGGTGGTAGCCGGGCATCATCTAGTTCTTCTGGTCTCAAGCTGATGCAGTCTTTGGTTTATGTGGCCCTTTCTGTCTCTTGGGCTAATACTTTCCTTGTGTCTTTGGTGTTCTACATTCTCCTTTACTCCAGGTGGGCTGGGACCAATTGATGCATCTTAGATGGCCATTTGCTAGCTTTTAAGACCCCAGACGCCACTCACCAAAGTAGGATGCAGAACATCTTCTTAATAAACTTTGTTATGCCAATTGACCTAGATGTCCCCTGAAACCATGGTCTGGTGTCTGGGGTCTGAAAAGCTACTGAGTGGCCATCTAAGATGCATCAATTGGTCCCAACCCACCTGGAGCAAAGGAAAATGAAGAACATCAAAGACACAAGGAAAATATTAGCCCAAGAGACAAAATGGGCCACATAAACCAGAGACTCCATCAGCCTGAGACCAGAAGAACTAGATGGTGCCTGGCTACCACCAATGATCGCCCTGACAAGGAACCACAAGAGAGTCCCTGGCAGAGCAAGAGAAAAGTGGGGTGCAGAACTCAAAATTCTAGTAAAAAGACCAGACTTAATGATCTGAGACTGGAGGAACAACAGAAGACATGGCCCCTGGACTCTCTGTTAACCCAAAACTAAAACCATTCCCGAAGCCAACTCTTCAGACAAAGATAAGAGTGGACTATAAGACATAAAATGATGCTCGTTCAGAGTGTGCTTCTTAGTTCAAGTAGATACACGAGACTAAATGGGCAGGTCCTGTCTGGAGGAAAGATGAGAAGACAGAAAGGGACAGGAGCTGGTTGAATGGACACGGGAAATCCGGGGTGGAAAGGAGGAGTGTGCTGTCACATTATAAGGACAGCAACTAGGCTCATATAACAATATGTGTATAAATTCTTGTATGAGAAACTAACTTGAGCTGTAAACTTTCACCTAGGGCACACACACATACACAAATGCTATTGTTTTTATATCTTGAAATGCATAGGAGCAATCACTTCACGTAAGAGTGGAATATTCAAGGGCAGCTGTATAAATCTGGAATCCAAAGTAAAATTTTATTATACTACCTTATTCTTTCAGTTAATGGTGCTTGCAATTTTTTTCCATATACATTTATTAAATCAAACTGTATTATATTGAAAACAAAAGTATGCTTCACAGTACTGGATGAAACTGAGGCTGAACACACTCCCCACCCAGTATGGGGCTAATCTCATCTTCTTTGCAGAGTCAGGCACTGGACAGTAGAAGTCACAGGCAAAACTACTCTGTGACTATCAAAGAGAAGACTACCAAGCAAGGAGGAAGCCAGGAACAGGGATTCCTACTAACATTTCTTATTTCCAATGCCAAATATGTCCTATAACAGAAAGAATGCCACCCTAACTGTGGTGAGACCCAAGAGATGGGGATTGTGTTCATCTTCCATTAGAAATACCAAAAATTCCGTTTTGCCTTATACTGCTTACATTCTTTTGTAGAGAGCTTATGGTTAAGAGCACAGACTCTGGAGCCAGACCGCCTGGGTTCAAATCCCAGCTCATCCCTCCTTAGCTGTGTAAACCTGGACAAGTAATTTAATCTTAGTTTTCTTGTCTATAAAATGGAGATAAAATAGTACTTTCCTCATAGAGTTGACAGGATTAAATACATGCAAAAAGTACTCAACACATAGTGCTATATAAGTGTCAACTAAATTATTAACACAATTTGGGGTGGGGTGTAGGTTGGATAGAAGGAGCCCTGGTAACTCAGTGGTTAAGCACTCTGCTGCTAACTGAAAGGTCGGTGGTTCGAACCCACCAGCCACTCTGCGGGAGAAAGATGTGACAATCTGCTTTCATAAAGAGTACTGCTTTGGAAACCCTATGGGGCAGTTCTACTCTGTCCCATATGGTTGCTGTGACTTGGAATCGACTCGACAGCAATGGGTTTTTAGTTTCTGGTTGGATAGTGTCTTAAATAACTAGAACACTACTAAAACTCAGAAATCAATTCTGCAGGTTTTTCATTGGGGTATTTACCTTAGGAGTTGATCAGCTGGGGTGGTAGTAACTCTCAACTACCCAGTGACAACCGGGCAATCTATGGACTGTTGAGTGCCCTGCCACTGCTGCCTTTGTATCATCCTCCCTTAATCAGCAGCACTTCCAGTACAAAAGCAACCACAAGATGAGACAGTAACATAAACTAAGTGAACCTTTTTGCCAAAAAGAACTCTCAATCTCAAGTGTCTGGAAAAGTGATTTGTTCCTTGAGCCATCAGTCTAGAAATACTAATCTCTTTTTCACTGCCCAGATATAAGGGATGTGGTAACCACCTCATCTCTTCCATATAGCCATAAACTTTGGGTAGACAGGACTGTGCCATGGTCCTCTCTGAATGGCTCACAATAGTAGGTGCTTACTATGTACCTTCTGCATTCAGAATTCAATGTGGAACAGAAAAATCATGGCTCCTTGCTCCTGTAACATCTATAATTTACAATCATAAATTTCTTTTCCCCTAGTGAATGGTTAGCATACAGAAAAATTCTACATATCCAACACAAGAGTGAAACCAAAAAGAGAATTTGGTCCTTGCTACTATTAATTTTGGAGCCCTGGTGGCATAGTGGTTAAGAGCTACAGCTGCTAACCAAAAGGCTGGCAGTTCAAATCCACCAGCCGCTCCTTGGAAACCCTATGGCGGCAGTTCTACTTCGTCCGACTGGGTTGCTATGAGTCAGAATCGACTTGATGGCAATGGGTTTTTTTGTTTTTTACCATCAATTTACTAACAATTACACTATTTCTGTGAGGTCCTGTAAGTAAAGTATTCAAATTATATTTGAGTACTTTCAAACACAATAGACCCAGCAATGAATTTTTATAATGATGTATGTTAATAAATATATTGTGAATATATTTCTCTATAAATAAAGAACAATACAGATGTCTGAAATCAGAATTCCTACGTCACCACCCTCAGGAGAGCCGCCACTTCTCAGGAAAACCCAAGCATGACAGAGTGCAAAGAACAGCAAGTGAAGGTCAGGAGGATGAGAGGCGAAGCTGCCGCCAATGGTCTTTTGTCCTCTGAAACTTAACACTCCTGTTTGCCCCTTTCTCACCTCTCTTTTGACCACCTCCCTTTGCCCAGCTCTCCCTTTTCTTTGCTGCAGGAGGTCTGCTCCGAGACTTCAAGACTAAGCTATCAGATGAAGTCCATGGCACATCTGAGTAAGGACAGCACCAAGGCCAGACACAGTGTCCTTCCATTACAGATTCAGAGCAGGCCACTATGGTGTGGTGACCCACAAGCACTCACTTGCCACAATGGCAGAGAATGTGTTAGAGCTTCCCTTTGATAACAGTGTTATGGCTAGAATTTCCTTAAGAATTAGGCATCTCTCATAATAAAAAAACCTAACAACATTAAAAAGTTCACAATGCGCAACTCTAACACCTAATCACAAACACCCTCTGCTCAAAAAGGGACAAAGGAAAGATTTTAAGAGCAGCCAATAAGTGGCCCTCTACCATGCTGATACATATTTCAGTTTTTCACTTCTATTATAAAAGAACAGTACAGGTCAACCAGAATTTACATTTTCTAAAACTTATTTTCTTCAACAATTAGTTCTATTCCCATAAAATACTGAGAATTCAAGCAATCTCTGTTTAGAAAAAATTTTCGAATAGTACATAACTGTTGTGTGCCACCGAGTCAATCCCAACTCATAACGATCCTAGAGTATAGGAAGGTATAAACTGAAAAGTAAAAACAGTCCCCTCCCAATCCCGCTTTTAGTTCACTACAGATTAACTCCGTAACTCTAAGTATGCTCTGACCTCTGGCTCTCGATCTACCAACATTGAACATTTATTACCTCTCTTCTAGGAAAAGTAAGTTTAGAGCATCTAAACCATCCTCCTCCCACTGATCCCTGCCAATTACATTTTTATTTTTAGGTTTGGTATGATCACCTTCATAGAAGCTTTAAAGAAGTTATACTTAAACTTCTATTTCTAGATTCATTAGTTTTAGAGCATCTCTGGACTTTCCAAGATAAGGACATTAAAGTTCCATACCCTCTATTTTTGACAAGCATTTAGCTAAGTCTAGCATCTGTTTAATCAATCTTTAGTTTTAGAATACAGCATTTCATACTAAATCAAATTCCAGAATGTTTTTTAAAAAAAATCAAGGTTCCAAAGATGATAAAAACAACTTTGCTGCCCGTGTCACCTCCGAACAAACCCTGTCAATATTTCTAGAATAGTGTCTTAAAAAAAAAAAAAGTTACTAAAAGAAACTCCAGTGCAAATAGAAATTTATTCCCTGAGCAAAAAGGCAAATAAGCTGGACATTCCGCTCTCAGAAATAATGCAATAAAAGCTTGGAAAAATATCTGATATAAAATACCAAAGTTCATTCTCTAAGTTTTCATCAAAAACTTCCTACAAGATTGAAGTAGGAAAAAATTCTATAAAACTGTTAGAAAATGCTGATAAAGGTTCATACCCAGGTGTTCATTATAGTTTTCTCTGTCCTTGTGAAGCGAAATATTTTATAATAAAAACACCGTTTTGTTTATAGCTAGCTATGTGTTCAAAGTGGTTTAAACTCCAGGGTGTAGAACCCTCCAGAGTTCCTCACATGCTCCAAAGCTTAAAGTTCTCAGTGGGGTTTCAAGTAGAAACCACTACTACTGTGTCCCAAACACTGTTTTCTTTCAGTAACTCCCCAGAAGGTTCTTCACTGACTCTGTATAAGCCAGAATCCTTTAAGGACCACTGAATCAGAAGAAGCTAAGAAACAGTAACAAATAATGACTTCAATGGAGAACTTAAAAAAACACTTTAATAGAAAAGACCAATTTGAAAGAACATTCCTATCTGCCCATTCATACAGACTCACACAGATAGCTTCATTTCTGGTCCTTTGTAACCTGCTCACTTGGTAGCATCCACCAGACTGATAACAAATGTACACTAAGTCAGCATTTGATCTGATACCTGAGTACTCTTTAGAAGAACCTCCCCAAAATATAAGAACATGTAGGCTTTTTTGGTCCCCTGCATGTAAGTAAGGAGGACACATAAAGGTATACTGGATTCTGACAGGCACTCCCCATCAGGGAGTGGCATTACCACAAGTAAGTCACCCAACACAGCTCAGCCACCTTGAGTCTCAGGAAGGAGCTGCTTCTAAAGGACTCACCAAAAAAAATCAAACATGTTGTTGCTCAGTTGATTCTGACTCATAGCAACCCTATAGGACAGAGTAGAAATGCTCCATGGGGTTTCCAAAGAGCAGCTGGTAGATCTGAACTGCTGACCTTTTGGTTAGCAGCCGAGCTCTTAACCACTGCACCACCAGGGCTCCTAGAAGACTCAAGGAGGAAAAAGGACATGGCAACAACAAAACAATGAAAATTGAAACCATCTTGTTAACTTGACAAATATCTCATTTGAACAAGAATTTTAAAATAAATTATTTCTGGACAAATGTGCTAATTTCTGTGGCCATAAGATTTTTTGTTTGTTTGTTTGATTCCTAGAAGGAAAGATACTAGCCTACAAACATTAAGTAGTCAGTTATGTTCACGGTCTGACACATGGGTATAAATTTAATGGAAATCTTACTGGAATGACAAAGACATCTCCCCATACATCCCAAAAGAAAACCCCATGTTTTCAAAGACCTTCCTCTGGCTGTTCCTATCCTGGCCTCAAAGATGATGTGTCTAATTCAAGTTCTGATATCTGGTTCTGGCTGCAGCATCTAGGCTTAGCCACGGTTGGCTTCAATGAGATTCAGTCCAGAATTACTGGAGCCATCCATGATGCACATGGGAAGACAGCCCCAGAAAAGCCCCAGTTCCCACAGGGCAGTAGCCTTTCAGAGGTGCCTCAGCTTCGGGACAGCCAGGCTGACTCTAGTCTACCCCAGGAAGGCCTGGCCAAGATCAATTTTAGTCCAAAAGATCTGGCCCCAGCCATCTGCCCTCCTGAAACAGAAAAGCTTCAGTGTGAACAATGCTCCCAGAGTCCCTGCTTTGCTAGCAACCACCTGATCCAAAGCAATCTGACCAAATCCTATGCCTCTTGACTGCTAGGACAAAATACAGTACTGACCTCCTGAGGAATCGAGAATTTAATAATTTAATAATTCTATTACACATGGGCCCTGGTGGTGCAGTGGTTAAGCAGTTTAAATCCACCAGCCGCTCCTTGGAAACCCTATGGCGCAGTCTACTCTGTCCTACAGAGTCGCTATGAGTTGGAATTGACTCAGTGGCAACAGGTTTATTATAGATGGGAAGAAATAAAAACCGAAAGCTAATTTATCATAGGAGAGAAACAGGAGCAGAAGACTACTGAAGAGGCTGAGCTCTACTGATTTTTCAGGTGGCAAAATCATGGGAGATAATCTGACAATGTATTTCTAAGATGCCTAAAATGAAAATGAAGGCAAAAAACAACTCTTAAGGAATAAATATAAACTAGTTACAGAGAATTTAACTGCCATGTTTTTAAAATAACATTAGCCCTGTACAACTTCGAAAATTAAAAAGTGTGCCAGTACACCAGAAGCAGATGCCACTGAAATCCACGGGCATCCCTCGCACAGTCACCCAATCCTATGGTCGGAATTTAGCCTGACGCATCCCCACATTCAAGATGCAACTATGCCCCCATCTACACTCCAGTCCTCCTTCAGTCCCCTTCTTCTATACAGCAAAGTTGGAAAAGCTTCAGGAATATATTTAAATATTTTAAACAAGTCAGTGAGTAAAGAAAAACATTAATTAAGACAAATTATCAATAGTGGTGATGATTTTTTCCTTTGCTGACTTACAAAAAGGCTAAGTAAGTCCACACTACCACAAGAGCAGATCAATATCAACTACAATTTTTACTTTACGGTATAACTTTCTATACATCTTTCACCCATTTAGAGTTTATGCTGCATAGTAAAAAAAAAAAATTTTTTCTAAAGACTAACAACTTGTCCCTATATCATTTATTGAATTACTGAAATTCCTTTGCCCACTGAGTTGAAATGCACTGTTATTATATACCAAATTCATATAAATAAAGTCTGCTTGTAAGTTTTATATGTGATTCCGCTGATCTTTCTATAACACAATAGCTTTAAAAACACGTTAATATCTGGAAGATTCTTTGTCCTTTCCCACACACACACTTATGTTTAATGTTAATGACACAAAAAGCACATTATGCATAAAACGGCAGCCAATACAACTGTATTTATACATCCCAGTTTTGTTTAATTATACATGTAAAAGAAAATTAAAAGACTGGCAAGAAACGCATCAAAATGCTAAATAACTGTAAAAGAATGAAAAGATAAACCAAGCTGGGAGATAATGTTTGCAAAACACTTATCTGATAAAGGGCCTGTATCCAAAATATCAGGTGGTGCAGTGGCTAAGCACTGGGCTGCTAACCGAAAGGTCAGCAGTTCAAACCCACCAGCCACTCCATGGGTGAAAGATGTGGTAATCTGCTTGCATAAAGATTGTTGTTAGGTGCAGTAGTCAGTTCCAACTCACAGTGACCCTATGTTACAACAGGACAAAACACTGCCCAGTCCTGCACCATCCTCACAATCGCTGCTATGTCTGAGTCCACTGTTGCAGCCACTGTGTCAATCCATCATGTTGAGGGTCCTCCTTTTTTCAGCTGACCCTCTGATTTACCAAACATGATGTCCTTCTCCAGGGACTGGTCCCTCCTGATAGCATGTCCAAAATATGTAAGACGAAGTCTTGTCATCCTAGCTTCTAAGGAGCAAGAATAGATTTGAGGCATTGAAAACTAATGACCAAAAACCAGACAAGTTATGGGATGACATCAAGGACACCATACATAAAGAAAACAAAAGATCATTAAAAAGACAGGAAAAAAAGAAAAGAACAAAATGGATGTCAGAAAAGACTCTGACAGTTGCTCTTAAATGTAGAGTAGCTAAAGCAAATGGAAGAAATAATGAAGCAAAAGAGCAGAATAGAAGATTTCAAAGGACAGCTTGAGAAGACAAAATAAAGCATTATAACGAAATGTGCAAAGACCTGGAGTTAGAAAACCAAAATGGAAGAACACGCTCGGCATTTCTCAAGCTGAAAGAACAGAAGCAAAATTCAAGCCTCAAGTTGTAATACTAAAGAATTCTAGGGGCAAAACATTGAACTACGAAAGAAGCATAAAAAGAAAATGGAAGGAATACACAAAGGTACCATACCATAAAGATTACAGCTTTGGAAAACCTATTGGGGCAGTTCTACTCCATCCTATAGGGTCGCTATGAGTTGGAATCGATTCGACGGCAACGAGTTTTACCCAAAACATACAAAGAACTCTTAAAACTCTACAATAAGAAAACAACTCAATTTTAAAACGACATGGAAGAACCTTAAATGCATATTGCTAAGTGAAACAAGGAAGCCTGAAAAGGCTACATATAGTATGACTGCAATGATACGACGACATTCTGGAAAAAACAAAACTATAGAGACAGTAAAAAAAAAAAAATCAGTGGTTGCCATGGGTTGGGGTGGAGTGGGGGTGGGATGGGAGGAATGAATGAATAGGGAGGTGAGAACAGAGGATTTTTAGACAGTGAAACTATTTTGTATAAAACTGTAATGGCGGATACATGAGATTAAGCATTTGTAAAAAACCCACAGAACTGTATACCCTAACGTAAACTATGGACTTTAATAATAATGTATTAATATCAGTTTATCAATTTTAACAAATGTAAAACACTAACTGAAAATGTTAACATTAGGGAAAACTGTGGGGGGGGGGGAATATATGGGAAGTCCCTCAACTTTCTGCTCGATTTTTCTGTAAATCTAAAACTACTCTAAAAATAAAGTGTATTAATTTTAAAAAATGTTAACAGTAGTTATACATGGGTAGTGGAATCACCAAGAATTTAAACTTCTTCCTATTTAATACTGTCTTGTATTTTCTACAATTTGTATTAAATCATTTTTTTTCTGCACAGTGGTTCTACAGCAATAACAGTAACAGACACCATCTCACAAGGCCTGTTAAGTTAAAGGAGAGTTATACATACAAGAAAAATGTATACCCTACAGCAAGTCAGAAAGATTGTTAGCATAAATAACATTCTGTTCAGTTGTAGTATACTTTTCCACAAAATCCAAAACTATCAAAGACAAACAAAACCATTAAGTACCACAAACCTGCATAATAATGAAGACCGTAAACTTCTTCAAGATGCTGCTAACAGGACCCACAAAGTTGAACTTTGGTAATAAACAGAAAGGGAGAAACCTGATGAAACTACCCCCCATAAACCCCAAAGAAAGAAAAGATTATTAATTACCTCAAGTCAAAGTAAAATACTTCTGAAAAACATGAAGTTAGAGGGATAGTTAATTACTCCCAATTTCTAGGAGTCATATGAGATTAGTAAACGGACAAAGGAGGAAACACTCTTGTGCTCATCGGAAGCAACTGCTTCTAAATGCTTTAGTAGAGCTGCTTTGCAAAACAATAAACAGACAAACCAGCCCCCCACCACAGACCCAGGAGGTTGTCACTGGTATGTCAACACTGATCACTAGTATCTCCTCTGTACTTCCTTCTACTGGAGCTTTGCAGTGTCTTGACACAGAGCAGGCCCTGAATACGAGTTATCATTATTTTTAATACTTTATCACTAGAACACAAGATGGTACCAATGAACAAAGGTTACTCCAAAAGGACAGTCCATACATTTCTAGAGTTCTGTTTGCTAAGTTCTTTCTTTTTTCCACTTAGGTACTAAGATAAGACCTAACTACTGATCAGAATCACCCTTGATTGGGTCCTCTCTCATCTCTGACACAGTGGGTTTTGAAGATGTGATGATCAAGGGAAGACACTTACTCAGCTGCCTTAAAACCCTTGCTAATTCCTGTTTTACCTAATAGCCATGCTCTAGGGTCCCTTTCAAGGCTTAACATCTACTCTAGCTCCTCCAAAACCAAAAAAAACCAAACCAGGTGCCATCGAGTCGATTCTGACTCAGCGACCCTGCAGGACAGAGCAGAACTGCCCCATAGGGTTTCCAAGGAGCGCCTGGTGGATTTGAACTGCTGACCTTTTGGTTAGCAGCCAAACACTTAACCACTGTGCCACCAGGGCCCCTAAGCAAATCTGGTTCAAAGAACACATTTACGTTAAAAAAAAATATCGATTTCATTTTAAGGCGTTATAGTCACATTTGTCCTAATTAATATAAGGAGTCATTTCTAAGAAACAGAGTAGGAGACATATTTCTGTTGTCAAAAGATACTAACCCACTACAGCATTTGTGATGGAAATTATCCCATTATGTCATTCATGTGCTCCAAGCCTTTGCCAGAGGGGTCCCTGATTTAGGGGCATTTTCATCATGGTTCTGTTTTTGACAATACACACTTTCAACTTATAATTCACATTCCTACCAAAGACTAATGGGCACAGCCATTTGTATTACCTAGTGAAGCTGAAAATACTCCATATGACCCAGCAATTCTACCCCTTGGTATATATGACATACACATGTACTAAGGCACTCGTACATGAATGTTAACAGCAGCCAAAAAACTGGAAGCAATCTAGATGTCCACCAATAGTGGAATGGATAATAAATTGTGGTATACTCATACAGTAGAATAAAAAAAAAAAAAAAAAACCCACTGCCCTTGAGTCAATTTAGACTCAGCAATCCTAAAGAACAGAGTAGAACTGCCCCACAGGGTTTCCAAGGAGTGGATGGTGGATTCGAACTGCTGACCTTTTGGTTAGCAGCCGAGCTCTTAACCACTGCAACCACCAGGGCTCCATACAGCAGAAAATCATACAGAAATGGGACTGAATGAAATACAGCTATACACAACATGGACAAATTTCACAAACTTAATGCTAAACCTGGACAAAAAATAATACAGTATGATTCCATCTATATAAAATACACAAGCAAGCAAAGTTAAACTACATTGTTTAGGGATACAAAAATGGTAAAAGTAGAAAGGAAAACAAAGAACATGATTATCACAGGAGTCAGAATAGTAGCTGTCTCTAGGGGTTGAGGAGTCCCTGTGTGGTCCAAATGGTTAATGCACTCAGCTGCTAACCAAAAGGCTGGAGATTCCAGTACCACCTCAGAAGAAAAGGCCTTGCAATCTCCTTCCAAAAAATCAGCCACTAAAAGCCCTATGAGGCACAGTTCTACTATGACATACGTGGGGTCACCGTGAGTTGGAATCAACTTGATGGCAACTAGTTTTTCCTAGGGGTTCAGAAGCCATGATGGGGAAGGGAACTATGAAGGGTTCAGGGGTGCTGGCATTGGTCTATTTCTTGAATACACCAGTAGTTACACAGGAGTTTACTTTTTAATTTTTCATTAAACTGTACACAGATCGTCTCAATTTATACAGATAGATACATATTTCATAAACTTTAAAAAAGAAAAAAAAATCAGCTTTCTGACACGGTCTACCAGCTCTACCTACAGCTTGCCAAGACCTAAAAAGTAAGACTGAAGGACCTTTTCTCCCCCCGTGGCAGCAAAGCAGGAAGCTGATCTATCATTTCTTCATGCAGCCACTTCAATTTAAAGACAGAAATCATAATCCAATGTGGGAATTAGGAAAAAAACAAAGGATACCTGGAGAAGACTTAAAACATTTGGAACAGACAGAACAAAATACAGGGCAACTAAATACAAGGTAACAGAAAAGAACAGGCGTTCGTATAACACCTCACTCTGAGGTTAACTGAGAAATAAAAGACCGTGATAAAGTGGTCATTTAAAAAGTAGGCAAGGAAGAAGCATGACACATCAAGAACAAACCACAGCTGGTTAAATTAAAAGAACCCGTGTAAAGCTTGAAGGAAGACAACCCTTATTCTGAAGCTGCCATAAAGGAGGATGGTCACACCGAGAACCCCTAACTTCAGTTACCTCTTTGGAAAAGGCAATTCAGTTTTATGAAAAATTAAGTCACTACTTGGTCTTTTGTTTGAAATGGCAACATAAGCTGGAAATGGGATGTGGAATTGCAGAGGATCATGGAGAGGTACACAAATTATTCATCACTGAGAACTAGAAAGAGGTCATCTAACAGGTAAATCTTAGTTGGTGAGCTGATGAAAACATCACCTAAACAACACTCATTTAAAAGGCAGATCTCAAACTTAACAATTAAAGACAAAGATATTGCAGAACAAGGAGGGCTAAAAGGTATATTAAAATTATAAGCGTATCCTGCTTAAGCTTGACTGCTTTTTGTTGAACTACTTAGATCCTTAGAAAAGCTGATCCCTCACTATGCTAAAACCTGAAAGCTGCACTGACTTACGTTTTAAGAGTGGAAAACGGTCAAAGCGGAAGCCTGTGGCTGAATTCAAAGATGCATTTCTACAACTTCAATTTTCCAGGACTCAGTAGTTTCTGGCAGACAGCATTCAGAATGACTGACAGAATTTGTAATGCTTCAATATTACCAGAAAAAAACTGTGCACACATTTTCCAGCATATGAATGATTTTAACTCACCCATTACCACGCTGCTGCTTGTACTAAGTTCTCAAGACTTGTAATATTCTGAAGACGACAGAACAAAGAAGTTCCTCCCTCCTTAGCTTCTGTTTAAGTTTTACCTTTATTCTTATTATACAATATATTAAAAAATACTCCTATCAGTATTAAATTTGATCGGCTGCTGATTTTACTTCTCTTAGCTTCCTTTTCTTTAAATATAATAAAACAAGATTGTAAAACACAAACTAGCAAATGTTTTGTCTCAGAAAAAGAGGAGCATATTTCTCTAGGATGAACCTACAACTCTCTGGCACCAGATTAACAGTCCTGGGGTGATAAAAGGGCTGAAAGGAACTGAAATCCTGTATCAATGGTGACTTCTGCAGCGACACACAGACCAACTTTAGGGATTTCTGACGGGAAATTTTGAAATAAAAAGGCAAAGCACTGGCTCTCAGGTTGTTCAATTTTGTTCTGGGGAACTTTCTGGCTGAAGCAAGCGCGGGTCCCCAGTCTAACAGACTAAAAGTAAGCCCCTCCTACCCACGCAAAAGAAAAGGCTCCGTTTAAAACTCAAAGTGGCATTTTCAAGGCTGTAGTATTTCACCTCGTCTACAGAAGAGGATCCTTCCGGAGCGCGCAGAGGTGATGTGTAGGAGTTGCGCTTATGAAAGAATTAGTTTATAATGACAAGAAAGCGGATACCGCCGAAAGGTATTCTAGGATTAACCTTTCCTCCCCACCACAAAGCACCAGAACAAGGTGAGGAAACCCGGGGAACGACGGGGAGCTCGCTGCCCTCGCAAGGCCAGGAGAGCTCGGTTTCCGAAGCAGGGCAGCGCGTTCCCCAAGCACTCACCCCGCACATGGACCTGAGCTCACCGCATTCTTCTTGAAGTGGCAACCTCACCCACCTCGCACGGGAGGGGGTCTGCAAGTCAAACGCAACGCTGGTTAGGTTCTCCCCAGGCCCAAGCCACAGCGGCCTTGGGGACGTCACCAGGATCCGAAACAGAGAGGACCCAGCGCAAAACCTTCCTGGCGATGCGAGATGCCCGCCCGCTACCCTTCGGAGGCGCCGCAGGGCCTCCACCCAACAGCAGGGCGCGCGCCCCGAAGTCGGGGGTCGCGGGCGGGCGCGCGCCCCGGAAAGCCGCTCTTGCCCACAGGCCGCAGCTCTCGGAGCCAATATCCGGACCGGGAACGCGCACGTCGACGGCCACGCGCACCGGGAAGGCCGCACAGCGCGCGCGCCCCCGCGCGTACAAACAGGCCTTGCGGCGCGCGCGCGCCGCGCCCACCTGAATCCTCGGACCGCCCTTCCCCCACCAACGGGGCAGGGGCGCGCGGGTCCAGGGACATTCTGAGCTCCGGAGCCGCCCCGAGGTCTCCTGGGCCCTGCGGCAGCGATCCCCCCGCCCCCGCCCGCCGTTGTGTGGGGTGGGCCTGCTGTCCCAGGACCGCGGCCTCGCCGCATCCCTGCCCCCGCCGAAGCCCTCACCCGGCGACGTCGCCGCCGCCGCCGCTCTGCCCGCCGGCCCCGCCGCACCGCCCGGGGCTCCTGTTCTGCCGTCGCCGCTCCAAGACCGACAGGATTTTCCCCTCACAGCTCCCTGGGCGCCATCTTACATTCAACCCCCACAGCCAATAGGTGCCGAATACCCCTCTCGCGAGAATCTGAGCAGCCGATCCCGCGAGAACTGAGGTTGCCTCCCGGCCAGACTTAAAGGGAACGCTTCAGCCGGGGAGGGAGGCCGCGCTTCTAGCTAACAGAGCAGCGAGCTCGGCCAAGACGGTGGGACGAACAGCCCCACCCACGGACGCCCCCCAATTCGGGGCGGAGCCAGGGCCGCGGCCTTCCCTAGCCAGGGCTCCCGGGCCAACTCAGGGACCGGCCCTGGCCCATGGCTCTCTCACTGGACCCACCTTCAGTCGCCAACCGCGGCCTCCTTCGCCCGCGCAGTTCCACGCGGGAGGGGCCTGGCCCGGCCTCTTGTTTAAGGTGGCCCTTCAATACCCCTCACTTGGGGCCGGCACCCCGCCACGGCCCACCTGGTGAGTCCCCATATCGCTTGCTTCAGATAGGTACCAGTGTCTGGAACCCCTGTCATCAGCTACAATGCAAGTTCGGCCTGCTGACTTCCGGTCCACCTTAAAGTGGGCCTCGGGTGGCGGGCTGTTTGTATACAGGGAAAATGTGGAGAGTGTTAAAGCTGCAGACACAGGCAACCTCACCAGCAGCCCACCATGCCCCAGAGAGCAACCTGGCAGCTTTAAACTTTCATTACCTTGGTTTTTTAGCACTTGTGCAAACTCCCCCAAGTCCTTTGGGATTCCCCTCGTTAGTTACTTCCCGGCAGAAGCCTTTTCTGAGGCCCAGACTGGGTCAGGAACCTCCTCCAGCCTCACATATGCCTGGTCACTCCTCTCTCCTCACACTGAACGGTGAACTTGGAAAGACACTGCAGCATTCCTGCCTCATCTCCCTGTGCCCCACACATAGTAGGCACCAAGTTTGCTGAATGACTAGCTGGATGCTAGGCCTCTCTTCATCGGCCTGTATGCTACAGGCAGACACAAACCTTCTGGATCCCTCTGGCACAGGCCTCCTAATCATAGAGTAACACCATAGGGCCCTCCATTCCCTTGGACCGGGGCAGTGACCACCAAGTAGTGTGCCAAAGCTGTCAGTGCCGCTCCATTCTGGGGAAGCCCATTCTCAGAGACAACAGGTATGCACGGTGCACACACCCCACACATACCCAGCATGTCTCCAGGGCCCTCAGATGCTGGCAGGGCAGACAGATAACACAGACTCCAGGAGCATTTAGCTGCTTTTTATTAACATGGACTCTGGGGTGATAAGGGTGCTCACAGTCCCCAGGAGGATAAGTTAGGTCCAGGTCCACTGAGGCCTCCAGCTTACACCTTCCCTGGGTCCTCCTTCAGTGTGACAGTCCGGTTGAAGACAAGCTGGAGGGCAGAGGGGGAAGAATGACCATCAATTCAATCAGGCCAGAGGTCCAGGTGGGTCTTACCAGACACCCCATATCCCATCCCAGAAAGCTGAGGGACCAAGGGTCAGAAGAACTGGGCTCTCAGTGGCTTTGTGACTTTGGGTAAGGGACTGAATGGCCCTGGGGCTCAGTTTCATAAGGATCATAACCACCTCTGGGCCTACAACCTCCCTGAGAAATAAGAAAGGCAGGATCCATACACAATTTTGAGCCTGTTTCTCATCAGTAGAATGAACCCCCCTCAGGTGGTGAGGATTAACTGAGGGCATGTAGGTAGAGCGCTTGGCATAATGCAGGTACCACTGTCACTTGCTTAAAGGGGGCGGTAGGTGAAGCCAAGCACCTGTCCTTGGCAGCTGTCTGGATCCAAGGAGAAGTATCCAAGCCGCTCAAATTGGAACTTGTCAAAGGGCATTGCCAGGGCCACAGAACAGTCCACTAATGCTGCCTCCACCACTTTTAGCGATGCCTGTGGGCAAAGAACTCACATGGTCATCTAGGCAGAGAGGCCCACCACCCTCACCTCACACACACCCCATGAGCCTACCGGGTTCAGGTCACTTAAGAATCCACCAGGCACCTCAGCAGGATCCTCAGGGTTCTTGTGCTGGAATCTGCAGCGAGAGTGAAGGTCAGACTCCAGCTGGGCAGCCACAGCAGGTAATGCCCATCTTGTACCTGCCTCCACCCAACTGTGTTCACTCACAGTCGATCATAGAGGCGAATCTCACACGTCAGTGGCTGGGACACCCAGTGAATGAAGGCCTTAGGCTTCTCTCCAGCATCTGCCCGTCTACAGGTCACCTCCAGGCTCTCCACACAGCCACTGGGGCCCTGAAAGCAGGGAAACGGGGAAGGGGACAGGGGAGACAGCTGAACTTAGACTTGAGAACCACCATCAGGCCTGCAGGCTACACCCAGATCCCGGCCTCAGTGGGCACTCGGGTAAGAAGGCTGTATCTGGCTCTCACCTTGATAACTTGCTGCAGTTCAATGACGTAGCCTGTGTGCCTCAGGCCCACAGGCTGGCCCCATGCCAGGCGCTTATAGCCTGGCTCTGGCTCCTAGAGGTAGGAAGTGGGGTAGACACAAAAGGCTGCAAGAGTAGAACAGGAACAAGAGGCTCCTCTTCCACCCCCACGTCTGACGGGTTGGTTCCTCTCAGCAGGAGGTAGACGGACTGACAGAAGGGATAAGGAGATGAAAGGAGTCCAGGATGGGCTCAGCACCAAACATTCACCTCCTTGAAGTCACTTTGCTCGATGAAGACAACAGGTGCAAAGGGAACCTGGTGGAAGCCCTTGCTCTCATCAGCTGGGAAGTTAGGCACCTGGATGTCCAAGGACTATGGGAAAAGACAGGTGTCTGAGTCACATCAATCACTGGCAACCCCAAGCCCAGTCCTTGGTGCACCCCCCGATGCACACGCACACGCGCACGCACACGCGCACGCACACACGCTGAGGCAAGCCTACCTTGGCAGCAGGAAAGTTGGTGATGATGACCTGCAGTGGCTCTAGCACAGCCATGGCCCGCGGGGCTGTGTCACTCAGCACATCACGCACGCAGGCTTCTAGCAGATGTGGCTCCATTGTAGTCTGTGCCACTGTCACCCCCACCTGGCAGGAAAAGGTCAGCATCAGTCACAGCCACAACCACAGGACCCCACACTCAACCCCCAACCTGCCATCCCAGCCCACTCGGTTGTACCCGGGCACAGAAGTTGTTGATGGCCTCAGGCGGGAAGCCTCGCCGCCGCAGGGCTGTCAGTGTGAAGAGCCGTGGGTCATCCCAGTCCCTGAGGGTGAGGAGGAGGTGAGAAGGCCTTTGACAGCACATGCCACTAGTACCAACAGCCTTTGATGAGTCAAACAGCCACACCTACCGCACAGCACCAGCTGCCACAAGCTGAAGGATCTTCCTCTTAGAGACAACAGCATAGTGTAGGTTTAGGCGGCCGTACTCCCACTGCACGGGGCAATAGACATCCAGCGCATTGCACAGCCAGAAGTAGGAAGAGCGTCTAGGGTGGGGTGGAAGGGTAGGGTCAGCCCAGGACACCTCTGGGACCTGGGAGGGATCCCAGGAAGGGTTGCTAGAATCCCACCAGCTCTACTCTCCCCCACCCCCCCATAGGCCCACCTCCCTCACCGGGTCTGGAATTCCTTGGTGCAGAGTGAGTGGGTGATATGCTCAATGGAGTCACAGAGGCAGTGTGTGTAGTCATAGGTGGGGTAGATGCACCTGTGGGGCACAGGCATTGGGCCAAACCACGGAACCTCACATGGCCCATTACCCCACTGCACAACCCAGCCACCCCACCCCATGCCCACACGTACCAGGTGTCCCCTGTGCGGTGGTGCGGTGTGTACTTGACTCGATAGGCCACAGGGTCCATTTTGCCATCTTCCATTTCCAGCTTCATCCGTAGTGTGGCCTCACCCTCCGCAAACTTGCCCTTGCGCATTGCCTGTGGGTAGCGAGGGCTTAAGGTGCCTCTAAGCACAGGAGCACCCCATATTCAGCATCCTGGCCCACCCAGAGCCAGCCACCCCTCCAGGACCCCACCTCAAACAGCAGAAGCGACTCCTCCATGGGACGGTCCCTCCAGGGTGAGGGCAGCGGGTTGTGGCCTTTGAGTTCCTCCCCTCGCTGGTGGCACACATAAGCCTGGCCCCTGTGCGGGAGGGGTATGAGCTTCCAGCCTGGCTGTGACCTGCCCAGCCTGCCTTGGCTCCTCACCAAGGCCCTGATCTTACCTGCAGATGAGCTCCACAGCCCAGGTATATAGCTGGTCGAAGTAGTCAGAGGCATATGTCACCTTGTAAGGTGTGTAACCTGGGGCAGAATGAGACGCAGTATGAACAGCCACCAGGGACACCCAATGGCTGGCCGTGGCCCAAGGATAGGCCCACTACCCCCAGCCCTGCCAGTCCATACCCAGCCAGGTCACCATGTCATAGATGGCAGTGAAGAAGTTTGCTTCCTCCTTCTCAGGGTTGGTGTCATCATAGCGCAGAAAGCAGATCCCACTGTTGGCCTAGAGGAGTCGCAATATTTGTGAGCCCTTACATCATCGGCCCCCAGTTTAGCTCTCCTAGGGAACTTCTCAGAGCTCTCCTGAGTCAGAAATGAAAATGGCTTCAAGAGTTTCTCTCATCTTCCAGCATCTAAATGCCCCAGACAAGGCATCTCTTACGCAAAGTTAGGACAGAGAACATAACCTCTTTGAAGTTGAAGGGCTGCGCTGGGGATTCACCCAAAGGTCAACTCATTGCCTCACCTCAGAGCTTTTTCCCAATGAACACAATGGATTCCCAGGCATTTGCTCCCATGAACCTCCATGGCCTCCACCCACTCTGGCCATGTTATCAGGAACAGCAGGGAAGACAGAGACACCTCTGTGGTATCCAGTCATGGGGGCAGCATGTGGTCACCTTTCATGCCAGGTCCCTGGATGCACGCTCACCTTGGCATAACCAAAGTTGAAATTGATGGCTTTAGCATGTCCAATGTGAAGGATTCCATTAGGCTCTGGTGGGAACCGGGTACGCACCTAAGATAAAAAGATGGGAGTAGAGGAAAGAAGCCACAGCTCAGACTACCCTAAAGAAGCAGATGCCCCTTTCCAGGAAAGTCATGGTGGTAGGTGAGATGGGGCACTCTGGAGGTGGCTAAGGTACCCCGGCAGGTGCTGACGGCACTAGCTCGCCTGGCCACTCTCACACACACCTGTCCCCCTGTGATCTCCAAGTGCTGCTTCAGCAGATTCATGGTGTGTGGGGTGGTCACATAGCCTGGCGTCTTGTAATTTTCACCTGCCAGGACCAGAACAAGGGACAATCAGACTGCAGCCCAAGATCCGCACTCCCAGGGTCCTGGCTGCTGGGGTTGCTACAAGGACCCAGTCCTCCCCAGCATTCCAACCCACCCACTCACCAGGCTTGTGGAACTTGAGCGCCTCTCCCCGGAGCTGCTCCATCAGGGCCAGAGCCTGGCCAGCAGCCACACCTGCAGATGAGACCAAGGAAAATTTGTCCTCTGGATATGGCTACCATATCCTTCTAATGGAGGTGCCTTTCGGTAACACCCAAATCCTGCAACCA
Organism: Dugong dugon; assembly: GCA_030035585.1. NCBI lineage: Eukaryota > Metazoa > Chordata > Mammalia > Sirenia > Dugongidae > Dugong > Dugong dugon. The sequence continues at coordinate 18,170,107 of CM057481.1, read as the reverse complement.
AAACAGAACTGAGCAGGCCCCTCTCTCTCCAACCCCAGAGACGAGATACAGAGTCAGACTTCTGTGGCCTCGTCAGGCCAGCCTTGAAGCAAAGGGAGCAAAGGAAACACTAGAAATTCCATCCTTGAGGCAGAAGGCAGGTAGGTATTGAACTAGCCAAGGGCCTGAGGAGGCTGGGCTGAGGACCCAACAGGGGCATGGCCCAATAGTCAGTTTGCTGAATGTGAAAGGAGCCTCAAGCCTCTTACCGTTCTCCACCACATCCTTTGCTTTCCTCCGGTCTGCTGCTTCTGGCCGAGCCTTCACTACCTAAAGGAAGCCCAGAAGCTGATTCAAGGTCTCTCCTGGGCAGGGTCTTGTGATTACTGGGGTCAGACACTCCCTTCCCCAGCCTGAAGTCTCACTGTACTCCACCACACCCAAGGACCCAGGGCCACACCCAGTCCCACCTTGGATTTCTTGTCCAGATCAGACTCCGTCTTGGGACCCAGAAGGTGGAGGACCTGAGCAGAGACCAGAGTATCCTCTTTCAAGGAGCTCCTGACTGATCCTGCCCACACACCTAAGGATTTCCTCACTTGTGCATAAGCTCCCCCGCCCACCATGAGAGCTTGCTTAACCCATTCCACTTCTACTTATAACATGGTTTAGCTGGCCTCAAATCTCTCTCCCTCTTGAGAGTCTATACCGGACCTAGATAACAAGAACTGCCATTTACGGTGTGGCTACCGTGAACACAAGTGATATATCTCAGCCATCACCCTCCTGTGATCCTATGCCAGCAGTCTGAGATGAAGGCCACATCATCCCTATTTATGGGATGAGGAATCTGAAGTGCCTCACCCCAAGTTAGGTATGGCACAGCACAGAGGACCAAGTCTCACTGCCCACTCAGGTGCTGCCCCTCCACACCAGGCTCTACTCTCCATTGCCAGAATAGCGACAGGGTCTCCTCTTTTATCCCTCAGTGGACTCCAGGTCCCATCCATGCCAAGGTCTTTGCCAGCTTCAGTTCAGGGAGGTGCCCACCTGCATATCCACTTCATGCTTGATCATTTTGCCATCAGCCCACTTGAGTACAGCCCGCGCCTCTCCTACAAGCACAGCCACAAGGAGCTACACAAAACCAGAGGAAGGTACTCCCCACCCCCCACCTCAAAACCAAGGAAAGGTCCTGGCTGACCACAGGAACCAGATCCTGGCCTAGCCAGACCACTTTTAGGTGCTCTTGCCCCTCACCCCTCCTCTTCTCCTGCCCAGAAGAGAAAGCATGACCTGAATAAAACAGCCAACAGCCCCAAACCCAGGCTCTGCTCACCCATCAGCAGCCCCATGTTGAAATGGTACCGTTCCACCAGGAGCTGGGGCTGATGCCGATTTATGGCAGCCTCCACCTGCAGAAAGCCAAACCATGTGGTTCAGAAAAGCCCCCTTGAGGGACACTCTAGGAGCCAACACCCTCACCCTGGGTTCTCCTGGGTGGAACAGCTGAGCCACTCATTCCTAGGGCCAGTCCTGGGGAGGCAGCTGCTGGGGAAAGACTCACAGCCTCTTCAATTTGCTCTGGAGTCACCACGACGTCCACACCACATTCCTGCTCAAAGTCCATGGTGTCAATGGGGTCCAGGGGGTGACTTCGCACATACTCAAGGGCAGCTGAGAAAGGAGGGCCAATGAGTTTGTGGGCTCCCAGCTTCGAGAATGCGCAGGGAGGGCCCCAATCCCACGAGACCTCAACCACAGCTTGGTCTTCTGGGAGACTGAGCCCTTGACCGACCTTAGAAAAGCCTTCAGACTCCCCACTCAGACCTAGGCAGTTTCCCTTCCAGTCTCACCAGAGGCCGCCCCCTGCCTCATCAGTGCCAAGGCCCTGCTTTAGAGGAAGAGTGCAGAACTGGGATCTAGAATGTCATGGGAGACTTGGCAGAAGGGGCAGATAGGGCGTCCTGGCTGAGGAGAGGGGTTCGAGGTGGAACTGGAAGGCCAGGAAGGGGTCTCACCGCTCAGCTGGGTCTCGGTGTGGATCTTCTTATTGGCGATGTAGCCCACGAGAAAGGGCAGACGCCGGGGATCCTTGAGTCGGGAGGCCAAGCCATATAGCAGGGTCCCGGTAGCCTTGTCGATGGTGGAGCCCAGAGTCTGCTGCGCCTGTGTTCAGAGGAATCAGAAGAGAAGCCCCATGCCCAGTGAGAGAGGCCGGAGTCGAGACACGACCTGGCGCTGCGCTGGGGCAAATGGCAGCCCGAGCCAAGGCAGAGGTGGGCGCACCTGCGTCGCCGCCTCGCGCAGCTGCGCGCTCAGAGCCGTGTTCTTGAGCGTCTCGAGGGCCTTATGTTCGCTCAGCCCAAGACTGGTGAACAGCGACAGGGAGTCCGGAGTCGCCATCGCGAGGACACCGGAAACCAAAAGAAAACTTTAATGCCAATCTGAACGTTGGCATTGAATCAGTAACCAATAGGAGGACGAAGCTGCCGGGGAAAGCCAATGGTGTCCTTTCTGACGGGAGTGGGCGGGGCTCGCCAGAGTCGTCGTCGCCATTAAAGGGACCGAAGGCGGACAAACCGGCCCTACCGGCTTCTGCACTTCCGCCTCTGGGACTTGAGCAACCTAAAGTCGTAGTGGGGCAGCGGAGCATAACGGGACAAAGGGGAGATTTGCCGCGGACTTGGAGGGGAGGTGTTCAGCATCGAGCAGGAGGCAGACGCGGGAGTAGCTTTCTGCGCTTGGACTTTTCTCCTACAGCCCTGGGAACTTCATCCCAATACTGTGCTCGGGTAGCAAAAATGACAGTTGGTCCTTATCGCGTTATTGACGTCACAGCTTTGTGGCTGTCATGGAAACTAAAGCAAAATGAACCCGGGAAATCCTTGGTCAAGACTCCAGTGCAGACAATGTGCAGAAAGGCCGATCGAGGCGCCCCAGAAGTCTGGCACTTTTCAGGCGCCCGCCCCGGTAGCCCGCCCCACCTGCCCCCAACCCGGCTGGAAGGATTTGAGCCGGCACTGACCTCGCAGATTCTGTGATGACGATTTCATTTAAAATATCCTGGCACACTTCACCCGTTTGCCAAAGCTTGCAAACGTTATGCAAATCGTAAGCAAATTAAACGTTGAAATTCATCTGCAAACCTTTGAGACGGTATTTCATTGAGGTTGGGACAGGGTTGTTGTGTGCCGTTGAGTTGATTCTGACTCAAAGCGACCCTGTATGACAGACTAGAACTGCCCGATAAGGTTTCCTAGGCTGTTACCTTTATGGGAGCAGATTGCCGGGTCTTTTCTCCCCCGTGGAGTGACTGAATGGGTTAAAACCATCAACCTTTCAGACAGCAGTCAACAGGGTAGGTCAGAGGAAACGGAATTGTCAAAATTATGGCTGTTGTCCTTGAGGGTCTCCCACAGTCTATCACTGGATTCCCAGGACCTGCTGGGAGCCTTCGGGCTACATTAGAACGTACAGGTTTTTTTGGTTTTTTTGGTAGGGAGGAAACTGGTGCTGCTTCTGGTGGTGATATGCTGAGGGGTTCCCCAAATCTGGGATTGGAACTCAGGCTCTTGGAGGCCTTGGTGTGGCTCATACTCTTGGACCTTCAAGGACTGGGCAGGATCCTGACTGCTGTCTGTATCCACATCATGTGTCTTGCTTTGTGACTAATGACTAAACTCTAGGTCTGGGCCTATGTGTGGGTTCCACGTGATGGCCACATGCCAGGTTCTGCCCAGGGCTACACACTTCATCAATGTCCCAATCCAGTCCTGTGTCTCGGGACTTCCCACCTCCCTGTGGCCCCAGACTGATGCCCAGCCCAGCCCTGCAGTGCACTGCTCATGGGAGGCTAGGTGCAGGCAGAGAACAGAGGGTGCAGTGCAGTGGTGCCCTAACGCACCAGGAAGCAGAATCACAGCCACACCAGCCCTGTGCTGCGTTCGCAGCAGAGAAGCAGCACATTGCTCACACTGCGGGTGCCCAGCCCGCCACAAAGGTACCCGTGAGAAGCAGAGTCACACAGAGTACTACCATTGCCACTGTTTCCTCTGCACGTGATGCCACTGAACAGTCTGTTGCAGCACCATCACCACCAACAATGAGTCCTGTAGGTCTGGTGGGGGCCTCCTTAGTGGCCTGCACCCCCTTTCCCAGGTTCCTCAAGGTGCCTACCCTGTGGCTCCACATCACAGGATGTGAAAGTAGCCCCACCAGCACCACACAGAATGTAAAAAATGGCAATGGTAGGGACCAGTGGGTGGCCAGCCAGTCCTGTGCAGCCTGTGACCAGACCAGAACCACGAGGTTGTATGGGCCCAGTCTGGAAGCCAGCCTGCCTGCATGAACCTGTGACGCTGCTTCCAGGGAAGTCAAGAGAAGGGTAACCAGAGAAAGAAGCCAGGCAGCAGCCAGCAAGGCCCAGCTGCAGCATGGGGAGAGGCAGCGTTCAATAGCCTGGCCCATGTAGCACAACAGTGTGAACAGATAGTGAGCACAGAGGCAATATAGAGGCCACAGGGCTGGTAGCCACAGCAGCCTCATGCAGATACCACAGAAGGATACAGTGTGGAGGATTCAGCAGCAGGAGGGCTGCAGTCAGGGGCGGACAGAGCCCCTTGCTCTCTGCATTGAGCACATGCAGGCTGCTGGTGGCCAGAAGCCCACACAGGTGGGGCTACACACAGTAGAGGCACAGCACAACCCTGTTGCTGCCCATGCCTAGGAGGCCCTCCAGCAGTATCATACCACCAGCATCCAGCTTCCCAATTCCACCATTCCTGCAGAGTCCCACACCCAGCTTTCTAGGCCCTTTTCCATAGCCATCACCCCCATGTAGCCCTTGTGCCATTGTCCCCACGGGAAAAAGCTGAGGTTGATCACAGGGCTATCTCCAGGAGCTCCCTCTGCTCACTGCCATGGCCCAAGTCTGGCTGAGGCTGAGGGATACTGGTGGGTCCTCAATACTGAGCTTCATGTGAGACTCTGTTCCCATGGCTTTAGGGGTGGAGACGGGCCTACAGGGCTGCCGGGACCCCGCCCCACCTCTGCCTCTGCCTTACTCCCTCTCTGGCTTCTCTGAACATCTCCCTCTAGCTGGAGACATCCACTCCTGCACTCAAGCAATGAAAGGGGAAGGAGCAGCTTTATCCACTAAGAGGCAAGGCTGCGAGCTTCTCACATTTGCCCTTGCAATCTGTGTGTACAAGGCTGCAGAGGCTCTGAGGCTGGGAGAAGCCTGTGGATCGACTATTGGTAAACAGCTTGGGGCCACTGCCAGGAACTGAGGTCTCAGGGACTCTTAAGGGAAGAGATGGCTTTGCAGGGCCCCACACTCTCCCTCCCACAGGAAGTCAGCCAAGATCAGCTGTGGTCCTCTTTCTGTCCTCCTTTCAGAGAAGGGTCGCCTGCCTCACTGCACAATGTTTTCCTCCTGCTCTGTTCTCCCGAGAGATCCAGCTGATGCTCAAACTACTGCAAAGGAAGATCTGAGAGTAAAAGAGGAGGAGGATCCCCTTGAGATTAGAGCCCAAATCCTTGCTATGATCCTCCAGGCTGAGCCTCAAGATTAAGGAGTCAGCTCTTCTTATAGACCCCAGGAATACAAACTCACAAACTGGAGCCAGTATGACACTTGATCACCTTTGCAGATTGCAAGCTCCAGCTCTGTCATGGGTTGGGGTTCCAGAGGGCAATACCTCCTGCTGACACCCAGAAAATCCTCCTTGACCTGCTATCTGGCTGTCAGTCCCAGGCTGCTCCGGTGCGTACACCTCTGACCTTTTCTAGAGCCTCATCGGTTACTCCTCTTTCCTTTGGACATGATGTCTTAACGATGATGCCAACCACAGTCACCTCCATGTGCGACCCAGGGCCAGTGGGGACCAAAGGGCAGCAGGTAGGCCACAAAGATCTGATGGCATTGGGGGATTCATGACCCTCGTCCCTCCATGCTCACCATCTCTCCTCAAACCAGAGCGCTTTCAAGGACACACACACCCCCACTCTGATGGGGAGGGGAGGTGGCCACCGCACCTGGTACATCACAGTCACTAAGTCTGCTTCTTCTTATTTATTTTTAAAATATATTTAAACAGCAGCAGTCACTCCAAAATGCAAAAAAAAAAATTACAATTTTTAGAATAAAATTAACATTTATAATGCAAATCAGAAAGAATTGAAGGTACAACTGAGAATCAAATCACGCAGCACTGGGGGCAGCTGGAAAAGTCAAGGCCCACTGGTTAGGGTGCCCAGCTGACAAAAGGACCTCACCTGAGAGGTGTCCATCCCCAAATCACACCCCCCAACTCCCCATTGATGGAGCCAGTGTCCTCTAGGTTAGAGAAGGAGAAGCGGCAAAGAGCTGGCCCTCTGTGGAGGATCCCCCAAACCCAGCCCTCCCACCAGAAAGGGACCTGCTAATCGACCTCCTCCATGTTGCTGTAGGTGGGGGCTGGGCAGTCCACAGAGGGGGCGAAGCGATCAGGGGCTGTCCGCGGGGGGGCCGCCTCGGGGGCCTGGCCAGGGCCTAGTCCCTGCAACAGAATACGAGGACAGGGGTTGGGGGCTGCCCAGCATGCTGCCTGGCATCCCGGGGGTGCTGGCTCAGAGCCCCGGCACCCAAGGGAGGGCTCCAAGGCAGGCGCAGACAGCAGCGGCATTGAGACAGAGAGACGAGATTGGGCCTGAACAGTCTCGCTTTATTAACACTTTAAGTACAGGAAGCAGCTTGGGCAGGGCCAAGCCCCAGGCTAAGGGTCAGAGCAACAGGACAAATGAACACACAGCTGGACGGAGAGCCGCCCTAGGACTCTCTGTCCCTGTTGGGGCCTCAGTACCCTCTCTCCCCCCAGATGCACGCACTGAGGCCCAAACCCCAGAGTTGGTCCCCACCACAGAGGCAGCCTGGCCTCGTGGGCAGGCAGGCGGGCCAGCTCAGAGCAGCTGCCTGCAGGCGAGCTCATCTCCAGCAACTCTAGGACACCAGAGGATAGAACATGTTGAGCACGAGGGCCACCAAAGCTGCCACGGTGCCCAGGACAAAGTAACGGAGGCAGCCCTCGTCTGGTGTGGTGGGGCCACGTGGTGGGGGGCCCACCCAGTCTTGGGGCCCCCAGGGACCCAGGGGCCCAGGCCGCTCAGGCACCGGCTCCTCCTCGGCCTCCAGCTCCTGCCAAATCCGGGAAGCCTACGGTGTGTGGAAACGGCCATCAGCACCCATGGGGTGGCGGGACCCAGTGTCCCTGTGACCGCTGGTGCCCAGCCCACCACAAAGGTGCCCGTGTTGAGCAGAGTGACACAGAGTGCCGCTATCACCACAGTCTCCTCTGCATGTGATGCCACTGAAGGGTCTGTTGCGGCACCATCACCACCATCAACGAGTCCTGTAGCTCTGGCTCATAGAGAACAGAGCTGCCAATCCCAGGGCAATCTCCTGGCTCCCTCCCACCCATGTCCAGATCCTGACCACTGTCTTCTACGGGGATTTCTCTGAGCTTGAACCAGAAGGTTCAAGGGAAGAAATAGAGCAGCAAGGAGGAGCCCAGTTCAGAAAGGAGATGTGGCTGTGCCCACCAGTTGGGCCTATGGTACCCCATGTCAACAAAAGAGGCAGAAGACCTCAAAGGCTCAGTGGGGACAGATGCCCAGACAGGCCCTGCCCTGGGTTCACTCCAGAACACAAGGATGATGACCAGGGAGGATCTGTGAGTTGGCTCGTGGGAAGCATGTGGAGGAAAACTGGGAGAGTGTCAGGTACAATCTGTTTATGGCACTATGCCCAGTGAGGTTCAGAGCAGTTGATCAGCCTGTGCCAAGTGGGTACCTATGTGCACACTAGTGGCATGTTGGTGTATGTGCACCTTTGTGAGTGTCCCTAGGGCACGGGATGCTTCTGGCTAAGGCTTTGATGTGAGGATACTCTGTGATTCTCATGAGCACAAAGGCTCCAGCGGCCTGTGGCTGCAGAAGAGGAAGCTGCAGCCTCCTTTCCCTCCCAAATCTGTGGGTCAGGCTCCACTGCCCTGGGAAGCCTCCCCCATGCCTCACCTGGCTGGCAGCAGCCTCAGCTGTAGGGCCTAGGTCTGGGTGGTGCTCAGAGTGGCCTGCCCGGGGGGGCCTCTCCACAGGAGAGTTCCGCCGGCGATAGAAGAGTACATAGGCATAACGCGTCACAACCTGGCTCTCATCCACTGTTGTCACCGTGCTGTCATCGAACAAGCGCCAGCCTACAGTGGGGTTGAAAGAGTGTGAACATAGCCTGCACTGCCAACCCTACTGCCTATCCTGTTGGTTGCATGTGCCCTCACCCACGTCGCTGCGCTGACTGCTGCGGTCATTGGGTAGACGGGCACAGGCGGTGTAGTGGCCACCGATCATGCCTCCATAGTGGTTGATGACAGCATACAGATCGTAGCTGGGCAGCTGCTCCTCCTTCTGGCCAATGCAGAACTTGCTCAGGTCCAGGTTCCTGTGGTCCCAGCCAGGAAAAGATGAGATGGTCAGCAGATGCCCAGGATGCCCACCCCGTGGTCCCATACCCCACTCATAGCCACCAGGGTCCGTCGCTCACCGAACAGGGAACTCCACCAAGTCATTGATCTTGTCACGCCAAATGAAACTGCGGAAGGAGAAGCGCTTGAGCTGCACGATGAGCACGTTTGGCAGGCGCCACAGTAGCAGCTGCTTGGAGGCCTCGCGGTGCTGTTTGCACTGTGGGCAGTACCTGATAGGGGGCAAGGGTGGAGTCAGGACCAGCAGGTCTCCAATCCACACTGCCCCACTACCTGCCTGCTACCCTGTTCTCACCAGGCCTCCTCAGGTGCCAGCACCTCAGGCCGCGTAAAAAGGTTCAGGCACTGGTCGAGGGTGAAGTGGCCAGCACGGGCAGCTTCGCCAGCAGACCCTGGGTCCTCGGCACATTCCAGCTCCTTGGAGGCTACCAACACGAACTCCTGCAGGCGCTCGTTGTTCCGCCAGACCAGAGCTAGGCTGCAGTCATCACCTAGCTCCAGTGGGGCCTCTCCTGGAGATGGGCGAGGGGAGGGTCACGCAGCTGTGAGGAACAGCCAGCGCAACCCATCGCACGGTTCCAACCCATCCCACAGTTGTGACCCATCCCATGGTTCCGACCCACAGCCACAGACACCTTTGTCCTCTAGCCGCTGCTCTCGGTTAGATGCATCAATCTTATAGATGAAGAACTGGGGTGTGTGTGCACTCATGGCTTCGCTTGGATGTTGATACCCAGGAATGGCAGCTGGAGGAAAACATGGTAACCACAGCTCCCCTGCCAACCAGGGCCTGAACAAGCTTCCCCCAACCTCCCCTATGCCCCAACCAGCTCCCAGAGCCTTTCAATGGACTCTTACCTTCGGGCCGGGACACTCTCTCACCAGCAGGCAAGGAGCCAATCTCAATGGGCCCACTGGCCAGCATCTCTGAAGAAACTCCGCTGGTGCTGGGCACAGGGCCTCGATCAGAGGCTGACCATGCTCGGGGGACCCCTGTGTCCCCCTCAGCCACGGGGGTCACCAGCTGGAGCTCAGGAGGCTGGATGGGGTCCCTCTCGCTGTCCCCAGCCTCCAGGGAGGTAGTGGAGAACAGTGAGGTACAGCCAGGGCCCTGGGATTCCAAAGCCATGCGGCCAGGCTGGAAGGGTGGCTGGAATACGCTCACCGAGTACCTGGCAATAGGCAGCAAAACAAGTAAGACTCCTGATCGGCCTGCCTGGCACCTCTGGACACCTCTGCTCCCCATCCACCCAACTCTAGTCCAGCCACTGGGCACTTACCGGGCATAGCCCTCTAGCAGTTGAGTGAGACGGGCATAAGTGAGGCGTGAAGCAGGTACACTGACCAGGAAGGGGTAGCCGATGTTCTCAGGGCGGCAGAGGCCTTTGTGATCAGGCCAGTGAGTTTTCTGGCAGAGCCTGGAGGAAATGGGGAGGTAAGGATAGGGCCTTAGTCCCGCCTGCCATGGCTCCACACTGGGGGCAAGCCTCAGGCCCTGGGAACTGGGTATGCCACCCCTGCCTCCCCCAGGGCCTAGTAGAGTGGGGTAGCAGTGAGGGCTTAAAACACGTGAGGAGGAAGGAGCAGGGTGGCAAGTGGATAGTGGAGAAGGGGGATGGGGGAGAATGTGGGGGTCCTCACTGGTTACAGTAGCCCACGCGGTAGCACCGGGTACAGCGCTTCAGCTTCTCATCCTCTGACTGCTGCTTCCGCTGGCAAGCTGCACACTTGGAGATGGGGATGCTGGGCACCTGGGGGCGCTACGGGTGGGTCGTCTGGCTTAGCAAGGCCAGGCCAGGTGGGAGTGTCCCCCCTCCCCGCCGCCACCAGGGCCTTGCTACTGTCAGGTTGGCTCCCGCTCACCTGCTGCACCTCTAGCACCACCACCCGCTCCTTAGCCAACTCTGGGGACAACAGCTCAAAGCAGAGAAGCGTGTCAGATGGGGACACGGTGTCCAGTGAGTGGGAGGGTAGGAACACACGGTGGAAGCGATTCTTAATCACCTGGGAACAGAAAACACACAGGTCCCACGTGAGGATGAGCCCTTTCCCTAGCCTTGCCCCAAAGCACAAGGAGAAGGCTTGGCCCTAATTTCAGGCCCACGGGGACAGGGGTGGGGTTCATAGCCCAAAAAAGGCACACACCTCTGCCCAATGAAATAAGGGACCTGGCCTATCAGAGAGCCAGAAAGACAGGCCTGAGGCAGCGATCAATCACATTGGTTCTCTACGCTGAGGGCCTATATCCTGCTATCAACTAACAGGGCCTTGCTGGGACTATAATATGGCTATCGTGGAGAGGTCACACTCAAGGAGGCTCTTCCCCGGCCTTCACCAATGAGAAAAAGGGCACTACCAGGCTAGAGGCTAGGAGTCTTTGGGGAGGGCCAGCACAGGGATCTGGGATGATATGAGAGACCAATAGGATGGAGATAGGATCATAGCAGGTAGAAGAACAGTCCTGCAGTTCAACTTCTTTTTCTGAACGGGAAAAAGCAACTGGAGGTCACCACAGAAAAGGGGAATAAACTCTCACAACAGCTGGAAGCTGAGGGCACCTCTACTGCGCAGCTCCAATGCCTGGTTTCAACCATGCCACAACCAAGAGTGCACCGTCTATTTCTGCGCAGCCCGTGAACACTCGTGTGTATGTGTACAAATGCCAAAGACTGTACACGTGCCTGTGTGCTATGATACACACAAGAGTCAGCAAGACATACCTCAGCCAGACGCAGGTTCTCAGGCTTTACGTGGACACTCTGGGAGAGGGAGTCCAACACTTCACTCGCAGTGGAGTTTTCCTTGCTGACACTGACTAGGAACTGTAGTGACAAGAGTCAGGGGGAGGCGGGGAGGAGGGGCAGGTTCCCCTGAGACAGTCCAGAGCATGAGGGCTTACTCCTCACCTTGATGGGCTTGCTGTGGGGCTCCCGGGCAAAATAGAAGACAGGGAGAACCTTTTGCTTCTGTGGCAAGGGCACCGGCAGGTAGAGGAATGGGTCAAAAGTGATGGAGACCTGCAGATGCACAGTAGTGGCACTGGGTGGCCGCACAGGAAGTAGGGGGCAAGGCCCTCACAGCCAACCAGCAAACTCTCAGGCTTGAGAACATGGACCAGGATGGCTCACTGCCCTCCAGGAGAGAACAATCCCTTTCTGGCATTTGAGGCCCCACTCAGCCTGTCCACTTTACCAATTTTCCCCTCACCTGTACCCCACATGCCCTTCCAATCTTACCCACATCCCTGCCACACGTTATACTTGTTCTTGGACCTGAATATCACTTTTGCCTCATCTAGGAAACATATCCTGCCTGACCTCTTCAGCCGACATTGGAGCCTAAGGCCTCACAGCTGGCTTCCTTGCCCATACATTGCTCAGAAGCATCTGAAGATGCTGAACCCAATCACACCAGGCTAGCTGGGCCAGGCCAGCAGGTCTCTTTCCAGGGGTCCCTCTCTCCCAAGGAGCCCATCACACCTTGGTACACACAGGGCACACCAGCTTCGACTTGTACTGGCCCTGAAATAGGTCTACGATGAAAGAGTCATTCCTCATCTTGTGCCGCTGCCACGCCTCCTCAGCCACCACCTGAGGGGGAGAATGGTGAGGACCAAGGAGACCTGAGGGCTGCAGTATGCGTGAGGCATACCCACCCTCTGCCCCCTGTTCTGACCTCATCGGGCCGCCCATCTGAGTCCACTGTCTCTGTGTAGGGCTTGTTCTGGATGCGGTTCAGATCCTCATGCAGCCCATCTAACAGGAAAGCCATGAACTCCTGGGCATCGTGCTGCGCGTAGCCTGTGAACTGGCTGGCCTTGCTTGCCACAATGGCCTGGATGCAAGGGCCAAGATGTGAGGGTGGAACCCCAGTACTCACTGTGCACCCAGCTGGTTGACCCTACCGACCTCCTCCCGCCAAGAGTGGGAGTAGCTGCAGGTCACCTTCAACTTGGAAGGCTGGAAGGCATGATGGGTGCCCTTCCACAGCGCCCGCAGCAACACGGCAAAGCCGATGGCTAGCCGCCCACCGGTCCCCAGCGGGTTGTTGTAGTTGATCTCGGCCTCAAAGGAGCGGTCTAGGAACAGCAGTCAAGTAGAGGTGTGAGTGGGAGAAAGCATCCCTCTGTCCGCTCCCCCAGGCTCCAGGCCCTGCCCTCACCGTGGAAGAAGTCCCGCAGCTCCCGTGTGTTGGACAGAGACTGGATGACACTGTTCATGAAGCAAGTGTTGCCTAGATTGACAAGGCCAGTGAAGCCTGGCAGACACACCTTCTTCTCTTCCTCCTCCTCTTCCTCCACACTGTCTCCACTTACAGGACTGTGTGGCATTGGGGGCACCATGCATGTGGGCTTAGGCTGTGGGGACAAGGGGGGTATGAGAGAGCAGCCTTGAGGCTTCCTGGTCTCAGTCCTTGGTCCTCCCTACCCCAGGATTCTCACCGAGGCCAGGTGTGGCTCTGGCTTTGGGGCTACATGTTCCACAGGGGTACGGGCTGCCACACCGTCCAGCCCTGTGTCCTCAGATCGAACCTTGGGTTTCTCCTTCTCCACAGCCCGGGCTTCCTCCTGACCTGTCAGTGGATGGGGAGCACCACCCGGAGGGGTTGAATCCAGAGGGGTTGGACCTGTCGGCATGGCAACCTTTGCACCACCCACTGCACCTTAAAAAGGGGGAATGAGAGGGCTGGTGGTTAGCAGCATGTGGTGATGTAGGGTCCTGGCCATGTGGGGCTGGGCAATGAAGGGAGCTCGTGTGCAGACCTCGTGCAGCTGGGGCCTCCAGGCCCCCCCAGCGCTGACTCTGCCGCTTGCGGAGGCAGATGTCGATGCGAGAGGCCGTGAAACAAAAGGTGCACTGCTCTGGCTCAATCAGGTTCCTACGGGAAAAAGCTAAACTCAGGGACTAAGGTGGAGCAGATGTTGGGCTAGACAGACCAGGGAGATGGAGCCCAGGATAGAACAGGCATAGGGGTGGGGCCGGGCACCACCCACCTGAGTTTCACCTGCCAGCGGAAGATGGTGTGGGGCCCACAGCCCGGGTGCAGCCTCAGGAAGTTTCCATCCCTACAGAGGGAGAGCAGGGGCAGGGCAAGAGGAAGGGTATGAGATATGCTGTTCAACCTGTGGCACACTGCTTGTCTCATCTCCTGTCCACCCACTCACCTGGTCTGGAAGATGAGCGTGAAGTCCTGCTCACGGAAAAGCACTCGAGAGGTGTCCCTGCAGATCTCTTTCACATACACGTGCACCACCACCGAGTCTGGCCCCTTCTCGTATGAGTCATTCTTGACAAATGCCAGACTCACCATGGACTCGGGGTCTGTGTTGGGACCATGGCTCAGTGCCACCCAGGACAAGTTCCAGTCTGTTACTATTCTACTCCCTACCTGCCCTCCAACCTTGCAACCCAGCCTAGGGCTCCACCTGCTCACCCCTGTCCCCACCTTTACCATCCACCAAGGTTGCAGCATCTGCTGCCACTGCCACCTCCTCCTTGGAGCGGTCACTTTTCCCAGTGTCTCTGCTCCGGGCTGTTGCTGGGGAGACTGGGTCATTCCTGGGGGACACTGCCTTCTCTCCTGCCAAAAGGGCTTGACTCTCTTCTGAGCCCAGGAGGCAGGTCTGGGGGGTCAGCAGTGGTACTCGGAGCTGTTCCTCAGCCACAGCCTATTCATAGAGAAATCATGGGCAGGATCAGCCCTGGGTCTGGCAGGTAGACCCCAATATAGACCATGGCCTTTCCCCCAAACTTCCAACTCCCAGCCAGAGACCCCGCCTCACCTGTGTGGCTGACTCAGCCAGGAAGGGTGGGGCATCGCCCCGCGGTCCAGGACCATCCCTGGGTGCTTCCCCCTCAGGCCCTCTGCAGAGATGCACAGCCCTCTTGGCGCTGGGCCCTGCCTGGGTCCCAGGGCCAGCCCCTGCGCCTACCTCACCACGACCCTGGGCCCGCTTCTGGTTCCGGGCCTCCTGCTTGGCCCGATGGGGCTCAGGGCCTGGCTCCAGGGCAACAGGAGATAGCTCCTGACCATTCTCCTGGCACGGCAGCCCTGGCACCAGCTCCTGGGTCCCTAGAGGTTTCTTCTGTCAAAGATACAGCAGTCAGGCCCTGCTCACTCTAAGCATCCCCACCCTTTCATGCCCCAGAACTCACCAGGAGAGAGGGCCACGTGAGCAGAGGCACCTTCTTGGGCAGTGACAGCTGCAGGAGACCACCCTTGCGGGCCTGCACTTTGGTGCAAGAACTTTCAATCTCAGCATAGAAGACACCACCCCACTGCCGAGCATCTGGAGACAAAGTGGGGGCAATGAACTGGGGCAGGAGAGATCAAAGGACTCAAATGTATTTCTGGGCTCTGGGCTCAGAGCAGATGGACGCACCTGGAAGCCTCACCACACAGTCAGTGTCTGTAAACGCAGCATCGACCTCCTCCAGCCGCAGAGCACCCGCTCCCACGCGCAGCTTAACAATTACCTCGTCTGCACTCTGCCTCCAGTCAAGCAACAACTCTGTAAACAGAGTGGCAAAAAGATCATGAGAGTATCCACTAGCTCCTGAGAGGGATAAGCAGGTACAAGAGCCCCAGCCCTAACAGGACTGCTCCAGATGGGAGTTACACCTCCAGAGCTCCCTCCTCTCTGCTAGTGCCCCTTTGGGGCCCATTCATTACTCACCCTCTTTGGTCTGCTCCTCCCGAGTGGACGCTGACCCCGACGATAAAGGAAAGAACAAGGAGACCATGATTGGGAGGCGGCCTCCAAGGCACTACCACCCCACCAAGCACCATCTTCAGGACCTTGGCCAATTACCCAGGCCTCAAAGTCGAGGTTCCACCCAGCCTGCCATGGGTCCTTCTCTCAGCATCAGACCAATACAGAGGGAACAGGGAAAAAAAGTCACCTCTTCAAGAACGTACTGCTCCCCACCAGCTCCCAAACCCTAGTTTTGTAAATCCAACTGGGGGTGGGGGGCAGAGAAGGCCGTGAGCACCCTGGGAATATCACTCCCACCTCTCCTAGGATCTCCATCCTTGCTCTCCTGGTTTGCTCGATCTTTCTGCTTCTTCTTACTAGTGGCCTCCTCCAGTCCTGGAGGCCCTCTCCTTGGGCCCGTCACACTGGCCCCGCCAGACATCTTGAGCCGCTTAGTTGACAGCCAGAGTGCCCCGGGGTCGGCAACAGCGTCTGGGTCAGGGCTGCGGCGCTTCCTTCCTGGCCCAGCTATCTTGGCAACTCTGTGGCCAAATTCTCCAGCAAGGAACCGACAGCCTAATGAGAAGGGACCAGTGATCACTGACAAGGCCCAACAACTTGCTCCTTGGCTGCAGCCAGGGCTCGGCAACCCAGGACACTCCTAACCCTACGGAGCAATATCTTCCGGCCACTTGACGTAACCCTAGACTCCCTCAAGCTATTCTGAAGGGAGCATAAATAACACAGCAAGCATTACTGGTCAAGCCTCCCCAATGCCTGCCATAACAGACCCACAAAGCTGGAAGCCTGGCTGAGGAGGAGCCAGGTCAAGGCAGCTATGGCCTGGGACTAGGCTCCTCCACCAATCTAGAGAGGAGCCATGGCTCCAGCCCACAGGGCTGGTGCTCTGGGCAGGGCGCTCACTTTTCCTTCACTCTCACTGGCTGCTTAGTCACCACCCAAGAAGTAGGAGGTGGAGGAGGAAGACAGGAAAGGAGGAGACAATCAAGCAGCAGGATGATCAGGCTCTGTGGCTGAGAACAGGCCCAGCCCAGGTGCTGCCACTGCCCAGCCAAGGTCCTGTGGCCAAAGCACTCCCACCTGCCTCCTGACACTTCCCACCCTTGCCGGAACCTGCTCCTGTGCACTGCTCAGGTTTTCTTTCTCCATCCCAAGAGAAGTCCCTCTCCCCAGCCATTACCCCAAGCAGCAAAGGGCCTGCAAAGGTTAGGGTAAAAAAGGTAAAAGTACCCAGATGCCACCCTGCCCCTTCAGCATTCTTCCTCCGGGCAGGAAGGGGCATATGAGACTGGAACAGACATCATTCACTTGCTCCCAGCTCTGAGCCACAAAGACCTCCTACCCAGTTTCCCCACAGACGGGCCAGTGGATTCTGAGCCATTTCTCCATCCAAAACGAAGTTCCTCAAAACCAGATACTGAGATGAGGGTAAGGATGAACCATGGATCTAGGATGCCTGACAGCGTCACGTCTGCCCTGAGCCAGTAGCAGGACAGAGTGCCTAATCTGTGCTCCCCAAGGTGTGTGCATGTTGGGGGGAGGGGGAGGGACAATCCTTGGAGTCAGATGTGGTGCTGAAAGGCTGGATTGAATGACGGCCGGCCAGTCCAAAGCCGTGGGGCGAACACCTGCCGCTTCCTCATACCCAGGTCCCGGCTGAAGGCCGCACCCCTCCCCCATCCTCGGGGGACATCGAGGCGGGGAAGGGGCTGTCTGGGGACCTAAGCCGGCCTCATACGACCGCGTCGAGATACTGACCACAGACCAGTGCCTCGGCCGGACCGCGACCGACCTCCAGCCTCCGAACCCCCGGCCCATTACCACCTCCTCCAGGAAGCCGCCTTGCTCGCCGCCAGCCCCCTTCGAGAAAGAGGCCGGCCACGGGCGTAGCGTAACGGCCCCGCCGGCGTCGGCGGGTCCAGCGCGCCTCGGGGCTCGAGGGGTCGGGGCTGGCACGGCCCGTGACCTTGAACAGGACACCCCGGGCCCGTGCCGCGGCCTTCCCCGCTCCGGCCAGGCGGGCGACTGGCTGCCCGTCCCACTCACCGAGCGAGGCCACCACCACCAGCCCTCTTCGGGCCCTGGCAACCTGCTCTCGGTTCCGGTTCCGGCGTTGGGTCGGTTCCGGTTCCGGCGCGCCCCTCCCCCGTCCCGGCACCGCTGCCGCTGCCTCTGTGGCTTGTTTTGTTTCGATTTATAGTTACGGCTGCAGGAGGTGGAGCGCCAAGCTGGTGACGCACTTCCGGCAAGAACGGTGCAAGCAGCTCCCGGCAGCTCCGGGGCGGGCCCGAGAGGAGGGGCGGAGCTCCGCCCTGCCTGGGCCGGGCGAGGGACAGTCCCGAAGTTCCTCCCAAAGACCCCGCCCGTCCCAAATCAGAGTCAGGACAACACAGTGGGGGTTCACACCGGTTTATTGGGGGGCCGGGAACTCTTCCATGCATAGGCACAGTCTCGCATGCGGGGCAGGGTACTAAGGTAGACCCTGGGCAGGGGTCACTGGCAGGTGTTGTAGATCTGGACCTGCAGATTGATGGCTTGAAGCACGCTACGCATCCTGGCCTCCAGCCCGTCCAGCTGGGCTGCCTTGCCCTCCAGCGCTCGCTCATTCTCCTCATAGGTGCCTTCCAGCTCTAAGAGGGGCAGGTCTTAGCAGAGGGGTCCCCCTCCCATAGCCCCACATCTCGGATGCCCACCTGCCCTGCTCCTCACCCTGCAGCCGCTGCAGCTTGTCCTGAGCAGCCTGCAGCAGACCTCGAGCCTCATCCCGCAGTTGCTCTGCCCGCGCCTGCGCAGCCAGCACGCCCTGGGCCTTGCGCTCAGCCAGCTCCCTCACCCTCTGGTACCGATCGCCCAGTGGGCCTTGTAGCAACTGTGGATGCAGAAGATAGGGTCAGGATGGTGGCCCAGCCTCCACCCACCAGGTCTTCCAGCTGGCTCAGCCCCAACCCACCTGCTCGGCCTCCTGGGCGCGACTCTGGGCACTGCCTGCTGTTTCTTCAGCCTGAGAGGCCGCCAGGCTATTCCCTGCCCGTTTCAGTTTCAGAGCCTCCAGGAGAGCGTCCAGTTGGCGAGCCCGCTTGCCTGCAGAGCCTAGTGTCTGCTCTGTACCTGCCATCCTTTCCTGTACCTGCCATGGGTGGGCCCAGGGTTAAACAGATCCATGGAGCATGCTCATAACCTGGCCCAACTGATATCCCAGGGAGACCACACCTGGTGCAGGGTCTGCTCTGTGTCCCGTGTGTCAACTGCTGCTCCCCGTATGGCACCCTGGGCAGCACCCTGTGCCCTCCGGGCCTCCTCCAGCACTGCCTGCACTGTCTCTGCCTTCTGTTTCTCACCTTCAGCCCGGGTCCTGGGAGAGAGAGGAAATCAGGGGCTGCAGGTATCAGGACCAGGTGTCAGGGATGGGGGCAAGAATGAGGTCAGACCGTGCTCGGCGTGCATCCTGCAGGAGCTGCTCAGCCCGTCGCACATCTCCCACAGTACGTGCCAGGATCATGTCCACATCTGCCAGGCTTCGGACTCGCTCTGCAATTTCGCCTGCCAGGTGCTGGATCTGCTCAGGTGAGGCTGGGATGGAGAGCTCGAGTACCCGTGTGGCCACCATTTCAATGCTGTCAGGATCAGCCCCCTCCTCTATGGTAACACAAGCAAAAGCTTTTAGTGATACAGAATCTCCAGCATAAGCATGGGGACAGAATCGTGGGGTGTGGATGCAGGGAGCGTAGATGGAACATGGGTTTGCCAGTACACATAGGGATGTAAACACCGGGATGGGTACTATGGGGCACAAACTCAGAGACATAGACTTGGGGACCATATATGGGCAAGGGTTCAGGGACCAGACATAGGGTCATAAGCGCAGGTCCAGTACAGGTCCTGACGCCCAAGTGTGGACCCAGGGAGAGAGAGACAGAAACACAAGGGAAACAAGCACATGGCCTGGGCCACATGGGGGGCTCACGGTTAAGGAAGTCCTTGATGCTCTGGATAAGTTCCCGCAGCTCCTGGTTGGCCTGTTCCACCCGTCCTCGGGTAGCATTAGCCTTGTCTTGGGCTGCCTGGGCCTGCTGCTGTGCCTCACCAGCCTGCCGATGGGTCTCAGCCACCTGGCTGAGAATGCCACCACTTTCTGCCAGTGCCCGCTGTAGTTCTGCCTGCGTGTGCCGGGCCCGGCCCAGCGCCAGGTCCGCCATGGCTGCTGCGCCGTTGCAGCTGAGGCCCCCACAGCGGGGTTGCCCATCCTCATCCCGACAGCCGGCACCCCCGCAAGGGCTTATAGAGCAGGGTGCATCCCCTGGGGCCCCACACACCTAGCAGGCACAGAGTAAGTAAGGGCTCTGTGGAATGAACAGCCACGCCCACCTGTCCCACCCTAGACCTGCACCTCACCAGTTCATT
This sequence comes from Dugong dugon, assembly GCA_030035585.1. Classification (NCBI taxonomy): domain Eukaryota; kingdom Metazoa; phylum Chordata; class Mammalia; order Sirenia; family Dugongidae; genus Dugong; species Dugong dugon. The sequence continues at coordinate 18,150,493 of CM057481.1, read as the reverse complement.
TAGGCCTGTCAGGCTCAGGGCGTTCGTACGGGCATAGAGCTCGCCCAGTACCCGCTGGTTGGCTGCATGTTTGAGGTTGAAGTTTGCCCTCTGGGCACCCATCAGCACCTCTGCCTGCTGCCGAGTGCCTGCTGAGTTGCTCACAGGGCTGGGCACTGCCAGGGCCGAGGTGTTGGCACGACGTTCTGCCTCTGCAGACCGGCTGTGGGCATGGTAGATGCTGTCATAGGCACCTAAATTGGGCAGAGGCAGGCAGTCAGCTGGAGATCAACCCTGGTCTACCTGCCTAGCTGGCCAGCAACTTACCCAGGAAGTTTGAATGTTTGAGCAGATCCAGATGCTGGCTGAGCTGCCGCAGCGTGAGATTAAGTGCAAGCCCGTCCCGCTCCAGCCCACTTAGTGCATGGTTGGCATTGAAGTTCTCATCCTGCACATCTGTCAGTTCTGCCTCTAGTTGGGTCAGGTGTTCAGTGGCCTCCCCAATTTCATGCCTGCACCAATGGTTGTGGGGGGCATTATTTAGACACGCTTCAGCCCTGGTCATTCGGGCCTCTGCCCCATCCCACCACGTATCCTCAGACCCACGCGCACCGCAGCTCCTCTGTGGCTTCCACAAGCTGTGCAGTGGAGGCAGCTGAAGTGTTCCGGGCACCCACAATGCCCTGCACAGTGCGCAGCTTCTCCTGTATGTTCCAGAAGCTGCTCTCAAAGGCGCCCAGCACACCCGTCTGCTGCAGCTCCCGCGCCTGCTGCTCTAGGCGCCGTGTACGGATAGCTAAGTCCTGCACCACACGGTCCCAGTCCCCAAAGCATGCATGGCAGGGGTGGCAGGCAGGGAAGACACCTGAGAAGCCACGGGCACACTGGTCACAGCGCACGCCAGAGACACCCGGGCGGCAACTGCAGTGGCCCGTGGAGTGGTGACACTGAGGCGAGTCTATTCCATGAGGGTCACAATCACAGGCTGCAGGGGAGGGCAAACCTCACTTAGAGCTCCAGTGGAGCATCCTGGGAAGTCCCCCATCCACCGCAGCCCCTGCTGACTCCCTTACCACGGCACTGTAACCCAGGGTCTCCCCAGTGGAGCTCCTGGCACTCAGAACAGGTCCGCCCACCGAAGCCAGCACGGCAGTGGCACTGCCCTGTGAACTAGGATGGATGAGAACAGGGCAAGGGTCAGATCCTCTGTCAGAGGCTGAGCCCTGGAGACCTGAGGCTGACAGCTGGTCCCATCCACCCAGGAATCCACCAGGAGGGTTTCATACCTCATTGCAGGTGGAGCCTGTGGCCCAGCTTGGATGACAGGCACAGGGCTGGCAGCCACAACCACTGGTGAGGTTCCAGAAGTTGGGGGCACAGCGGTCACAGCTCAGGCCCTGGACATTGGGGAGGCACGGGCACTGCCCACTGCTCGGGTCACAGTGGCACCAGTTGGTGGTCAGGCACTGCTGGGGATCTGTACCCAGCTGGTTGCAGGTGCAGCCTATGCCAGCCAAGATGAGCAAACCAGTTAAGGGGAGCCCAAGCAGCAGATCCCCACCCCAGCCAGTCCCTCCCATGTCCACACTCACGATGACAGCTCTGTTGGGACGCCTGTCCATGGAAGCCGGGCTTGCAGTGGGCACAGTGTGGCCCCTCCGTGTTGTGTAAGCAGCGCAGGCATTGCCCCGTGTGGGGGTCACAGGCATCAGGGTCCATGGGGTCAATGTTCCCACTACACTCACACGGTTGGCATTGGCCACCTGGCCTTGATGGGTCCCCAAAGTGCCCAGGGGCACAAGCATCACACCGTGGCCCTGCCCACAGTCAGGGGGAAGGAGTGAGTGCTCAGCCCAGCTGCCCCACCCTGATCCCGTACCTCCGTTCTACTCCCTCACCTGTGTAGCCCACCCAGCAGTGACACACAATCTGCTGGGAGTACCCGTCCTGGTGGCAAGAAGTGGCAAAGTGCCGCTGGCTCCCAGGGCCTTCAGGGCAGGGGCAGGGCCGACAATGGCCCCCGTATGGCAGCCGTGGGTCCCCATGGAAGCCAGCAATGCACCTTCAGGGAGGGGCGGGAAGAGATGTGTCATCCCGGAGCAGCCTGCCCACCCACCAACCCACTCGTAGCTGCTCTAGGCTCACCTGTCACAGTGCTCACCCCCCGTGTGATCGCGGCAGCTCAGGCAAGCGCCTGTATGGGTGTCACATTCGTCTGCATGCCCGTTACAGACACATGGCTGGCACGTAGGGAAACCCCACTGGCCACGCCGGCAGCGGTCGCAGCGAAGCCCAAAGGCACCAGTTCGGCAGGGGCATTGCCCACTGGTCCCCTCGCACAAGCTGCTGAGCGCCCCCTCAGGGCTACACTGGCAGGCTGGGGACAGGGCAGAGGCTGAGTCTGGGGAGGTGGTTTGAGGGCTGGCTGGGTGGGATCAGGTTGGGAAGGTCAGGGAATGGAACTACAAGTGACTCAGGAATGAGAGTATGGTGTCTGAGGCAGATTAAAGGCAGGGAGGAAGAGGGAGAAAAGCAGTGAGGAGAGAGAAGAGTAGAGGGGGAAGAAGGGGCAATGCAGGCAGGTACCTCGACAGCCTGTGGGACCAAAGCCATAGTAGCCAGGGGCGCAGAGGTCACAGCGGCGCCCAACCACTCCAGGTTTGCACAGGCACTGACCACCATGGGGGCTGCACTCAGAACTCAGTGAGCCCTGGGGGTCACACTGACAGGCTGCGGGAAGGAGGGCCAAGTCAGGCTGGGGCTCCAACACGACCCCACCTACCCACACCATAAGCACTCACGCAGGGCACCGTTGTAGAGCAGAGTAGATGCACTGATGAGGAGAGGAGCACAGGCCTCAGAGGGGGGAGTCTTGCTGGGTGCCAGGCCCTCCTCATGGCAGCGGTAGTGCTCAAAGGTGGCGTGGCGCTCCAGGGCAGCAGCATCACCTCCACTAAACATCTCCAGCACCAGGACACGGGGTAGCAGCACCAGCTGGAGGGATGAGCAAGGAAGAATGAGGTTAAGACCTAGGAACACATTGGCACTGCCACAGCACTTACCTTAGCACTGCTATGGATCTGCCCCTTCTGTCACAGACCCTCCTACCCAGCTACCATCACAGGCCCCACCCCCCAGGCTCTGCCATCTTGGTTGCTATTGGGGAAAGGAGGTAGTTCACCGAGTCAATGAGCAGGCCGGGTCCAGAGTAGGGGGTCCCAGGCTGGGTGCCTCCCCCTACTCGCACAAGCTTCAGACGCAGTGTATAGGAGATGCCAGGCTCAAGGCAGACAGGTCTGGAAAGCACAATGTACCTGGAAGGAAGCAGGGGAAGGTATAGGGTGGTCATTCAGGGTCCCTGAACACATCATCCCGGGCCTCTTCCACTCCATGCCCACCTCCCAAAACACGGGCCACAACAGAGACTAGGGCTGGGCTGAGCTGGGCCAACAGACAGCTGGGCAGCTTTACTGAGCATCTTGTATGGAAGACTTCCATAAATGTTGTTCGTTGGAATCAAACACCTTTGCAGACCAGTCTTGCTGGCATACAACCTGGTAAACTCACAGCATTTCCTTGAGACAAATACTTGATATTTCTGCTCAACAACCACTTCATGCTGACTCTGACCCCACCTACAATGTCAGCTCCTCTTCAGTGATACTGCATCACTCTCCAGCCTCCCACTCTAGCAAGGCCTCTGTCCTGTCATGCTATACAGATAGCCTGTGCCAAGGTCACCAACAACCACCATGTAGCCAAACCCAGTGGCCATTTCTCTATTCTTATCTGACTGCAGCATTCAGCAGCATGTAATGGAATCAGTGTGTCTTCCTTCTTGAGATGCTCTTTTCTCTTAGTTTCTGGGACCTCACCCATACCCCTGTTTTTCCCCTTAGATCCTCCTTTTCTACTGAACTCTAACACTGGAGTGCCCCAGACTTGGTTCTGGTCCTCTTTCCTTTCTCTGGCCATTTCATCCAGACCTACCACTTTAGTGATGAATCCCAAATGTACATCTCCAACTTGACCCCTCCCAGTAGTTCTAGACACAGAAATCTAACTACCCACTGGCCTTCTCCCCGTGAATGTCTAATCATCTTGGAACTGCTCCTCTCATGTCCCCATCTCAGTAAAGGGCCCCACCCACATCCAGATGGTCAGGCCAAAACTCTAGAGTCTCTTTTCCACCTTCTCTCCTTTCCCCACATGTCGAAGACACCAGTCCTGCCCTTCACCAGAATCCTCTAGAACATCTCCTCTTCTCACCATCTCCACCATTATGCATCCGTCTGACCCACCCTCACCTGCCAACTCAACAGCCCCTAGCAGATCTTCTGGCTTCTACTCTGGCCCCCTTTAACTCTATTCTCCATTCATCAGCTAGAGGGATCTTTGTGAAACATAAGTCACAGTTGACAAAATGTCTATAATGGGTAAAGTCAGGTTCATTATGCTATTCTCTCTGCTTCTGTGTATGTTTAAATATTTACATGATAAAAAGTGATGAAAACATAAAAGACCTATACAATGAAAATTATAAAACACTACCACAGGAAACTAAAGAAGAGCTACAGAAATGGAAAAGCATCCTGTGCTCAAGGATTGACTTAATACAGTGAAAATGTCAATTCTACCTAAAGTGGTCTCTAGATACAATGCAATCCCAATACAAATCCCAACAACATTCTTTACTGAAACGGAAAAAGTCATGACCAACTTCACATGGAAAGGAAAGAAACCTGAATAGCCAAAGTAATATCGAAGAAACAAAGCAGGAGGCCTCACACTCCCTGACATCAAAACATATTATATAGTCACTGTAATCAAAACAGTCTGGTATTGGTTCAATGATGGACACATAGACCAAAAGAATAAAATTGAGAATTCAGAATTAAACCCAGCCATCTATGGACAACTGACTTCAACAAGGGGTCAAAGTCCATTCAGTGGGGCAGAAACAGTCTCTTTAATAAATGGTGCTGGCAAAACTGGGTATTCACCTGCAGAAAAATGAAACAAGACCCATACCTCACACCATACACAAAATCTAACTCAAAATGGACCAAAGACCTAAATGTCAAACCTGAAATGATAAAATTCCTGGAAGAAAATATAGGGAAAAAACAATGGGACCTAATCTTTTGCAAAAATAGGATAATAAACATAACAACAAATGCATGAATAGAAGACAAGATAGATGGAACCTCATAAAAATTAAAAATGTATGCTCATCAAAAGACTATTAAGAGAGTAAATAGACAACCTACAGACTGGGAAAAAATATTCAGAAACATCTGATAAGGGTCTAATCTCTAAAATCTGTAGAAAACTGCAACAACTAACAACAAAAAGACGAACAACCCAATCACAAAATGGGCAAAGGACATAAACAGCACCTTCACCAAAGAGGATATCCGAGAAACCAACGAACATACAAAAAGATGTTCGTAATCATTAGCCATTAGAGAGACGCAAATCAAAAGTACAGTGAGGTACCATCTGACCCTAGCTAAAATGGCACTGACAAAAACAAAAACAAAAACAACCGATAACAACAAATGTTGGTGAGGATGTTGGGAGACTGGAACCCTTATTCATTGCTGGTGGGACTGTAAAATGGTACAACTACTGTGGAAAATGGTATGGCACTTTCTCAAAAAAATAGAAATGGAAGTACCCTATGATCCAGCAATCCCACTCCCAGGTTTAGACCCTAAACCAAAAACCAAACCTGTTGCCGTTGAGTTGATTCTGACTCATAGTGACCCTACAGGATAGACTAGAACTGCCCCATAGGGCTTCCAAGGCTGTAAATCTTTACAGGAACAGACTGCCACATCTTTCTCCCACGGGCATATACCCTAACCCGTTGCCGTTGAGTCAGTTCCAACTCATAGTCACATTATACCCTAGTGACCTAAAAATAATGACACGAACAGACATATGCACACCTACGTTCATTGCTGTTTTATTTACAATAGCAAATAAATGGAAGCAATTGAAGTGCCCATCAACGGATGAATGGATAAGCAAATGGTCGTACATAAATACAACGGAATACTACACCTCCATAAAGAACAATGATGAGTTCATGAATCATACTATAACATGGATGGTCCTAGAGGGCATAATGCTAAGTTAAACAAGTCAACCATATGATCCCTTTTTTACATGAAGATAAGAATAGATATATAGAGACACCAGTGTTCACTGGTGGTTACTACGGACAGGAGCAGGGAGGGGAAATTACGTTTTAGTTATTTATTTGTTTTGGTGAGGGGAAAAGTGGCACCAAATATGGATGTAGTGAGCACAGCACAAACAAAGTAAAAACAAGTGTGTGAGCACACATGGATGGGTATAGGCATATTGACATATGGGTAGGTACAGGTATGTACATAAATGAGAACAGATAGAAATATCTATATGTACACGTAAACACAGATATGTTGGTGCAGGCACATATATGCATTGAAGACACAAATAAGGATACTCCACAGATATAAACAAATACCTTCCATGATTGGTTTTCTGGGTTTGAAAGCTTAGGACCATAGTTCATGGAACAACTCAGTCAACTGGCATAACATAGTTCACAAAAATCATGATCTGCATCCTGGTGAAGTGAGTAGTGTCTGGGGTCTTATAAGCTTTCCAGTGGCCATCTATGACACAACTACTGTTCTCTACTTGCCAGAAACAGAACAGTTAGAAGGTAGCCAAAAGGTCAGAGAAGAAACAAGTCTACACAAGCCACCAACCTCATCTACCCTGAGACCAGAAGAACTAGATAGTGCCCAGCTACCACCACTGACCTTTCTGAGTGGGGTCACAACAGATGGTTCCGGATAGAATGGGAGAAAAATTTGGAGCAGAACTCAAATTCTTATTTAAAAAAAAAAAAAAAAAAAAAAAAGCCAGACAAACTGGAACAGTAGAGAACAGAAGACTCCCTGAAACTATTGCCCTGAGTCACTCTTTAAACCTAGAACCAAGCCTATCCCCTGAGATCACCTTTTAGCATATTAGGATATTACCCATAAGATTGGTGCTCTACTTAAAAACCATCAGTGTGAGAACAAAAGGTCAACAATTACTCAAAAGCAAAGATGAGAAGATAAGGGGGCAGGAAAACCAGAGTACTAGAAAGAGAACAAACCCAACACACACAAAAAGAGTATGTTGACACATTGTGATAAATGTAACTAATGTCTCTGAACAATTTCTGTGGAAATTGTCAAATGGGAAAGTAACTTGCTGTGTAAACTTTCACCAAAAACTCAATAAAATACTATTTTTAAAAATGATGAAAAAAAAATACAGAAAGCAAATACTACACAAAATGTAATAAAACATCAATCAGACCAGTTACATCCCTGCTCAGGGTGCTCTCATGTACCCCTCTCACACCCTGGCCCACCGAAGAAAAAATCCAAGCTCCAGGCTTGACTGACCCCACGTGGTCTGGCCCTTGCCCACTCCTCCACTGTGCTCCCCTGTGGGCACTGCCTATAGTGATGCTGGATCGTTTTCCATTAATTCCTGGCTTGGCCTCTGGACCTTAGACCAAGAGATCAGGCCTCTTTATGTCTGCTTCCTTTCTCTGTCCTAGCACCACGCCCAACAGCACAAGGCAAGCAGTACTCAGGAGGAGACACTTGTACGTGTGTGATGTCTGGCTGGTAGTGGGCTCTTCTAGGTGCCCTGCAGGGAAGTTAGGGCTGGCCCCACAACGCCCACCATTGTGAGTGCTACTATCAGTGCCCTTACCTGCTGTCTGGTCGCAGAGTCCCTCCGATGCGGTCGTCTTCGGGGAGCACATGCCCGCACGGACTGAGAGCAGACACAGGCCCTGGGCGCTGCACTGTCAGTTCCATCTCTGCCCACTGTTCAGGGACCTGGGGCGACAGGATGATGTAGGAGGTGCCCCCCACACACAGAGGTTGAGCTCAGGGTCAAGTTTCACAGGATCTGACCTGAGGTTCCAAGCGTAGCAGCAGGTCGTAGTCCATGGCACGTGGCACAGAGGACACCAGAAACTCAAGCACCTGGCCTTCCCGAAGCCGCACGAAGCCTGGCCCCGTCCAGGACGGAGTACTCCCTACGGTTGCCACACGCTCCACCACTTCCAGCATCTGGGAGTTGAGGCCAGCCAGGGAGGTGGCTCAAGCGAGGCTCCGCCCCTTTAGCCACGGTACCTCCCCCAAACCTCAGCTCTGCCGCCGAGGCCCCGCCCAAAGCCGGAAACACACACACACACACACACACACACACACACACACACACACACACACACACACACACACACACACACACACACACACACACACACACACACACACACACGCCCACACACGCCCACACACCCCCCCACACCCCCCCACACCCCCCCCCACACACACACGTCCCTCCACTCCGACAAGGTACTGTCCATAACCCCCGCCTCTACTGCCACAGTCCCGCCGGTGCCCTGCCCACTGCCGAGACCCTGCCCCACCTGCCCTCTGGAGTCCTCCGCCTCCCAAGTAAGGTGGTCTAGGAAGGGCCGGAAGTAGCCCGGTTGCACCTGCTCACAGCGTCGCCCGACCATGTGCTGACGACAGCGGCACTGACCTGTGGCCTCGTCGCACCTGGGGGGTGCCGCGGTTACTCAGGAAGGGCACCCTCCCCCACCCAGGTTCTTATTCGGCCCCTTCCCAGGCCCCTTACGTCTCACTCACTGGGGATCCAAGGCACCACCTACGTCGCAGTCACAAGGGCGGCAGCCGAGCAAGTCGTGGCTCAGGCCCCAGTGGCCAGGCTGGGGAAGAGGGAGTTGCTGGGGGCCAGAAACAGACCCCCTGCCACCCAGCAAGAACCCAAACAATGGCTCTCAGACTCTAGCACCCCTTGGTAACTTGGCCTCCCAGACCTGAGTCCTCTCTAAGCCCTGAGCACCCATCCACTGGGGCATGGACATGGTTCCCAAGCCCTGTGCTCTGAGAACAAGTCCAGAACCCCAGGACCCTAGGCCCCTCCAGTCGAACCAGGCAGCGGTCGCAGCCACGTCCCATCACCAGACGCTTGCAGAAACAGGTTCCACTGCTAGGGTCGCAAGTGGTGCCCCCAGACACCATGCCCCGAGCATCACACTGGCACCCTATGGGGAAAGAGTCTCATCAGCACTTTGGGGAGTTGCGGCAGTACTTGGGCTCAGCTGGGTCAGGAGCGAGAGGTCAGGAATTAAAGATCTGCACAAGAGTTAGGAGACACGTACGACGGCAGCCTTGAGGGTCACTGGCACTGAGCCCAAAGAAGCCATCACGGCACTGTTGGCAGCGAGCGCCCACCACATGTTCTTTGCAGCGACACTGGCCTGAGACCAGCCCCAGTGCAGGGTCATCATGGGAATCACAGTGACCGCCATCTTGGGTACCCATGGGGTCACAATCACAGGCTAGGGGTGAAAGGAGGGGTACACGGTCACCCTCTCCCAACTGGCCCAGCCCCTGTCCTCTCCTAAGCCCCCCACCCTGGACCCCTAGTCTGGCTCTCTCTCAAGCCCCTCACCCCAACTCCCTGCAACCTGGAGGCAGTCTGGCTCCCCAGCTCCTACCCTAGGCTCAGCCTGTCCTCCCCTGTGCCCAGTCCCAGCCTCACAGCGGCACACAGCAGGGTCCCGTAAGTCCTTGGTTGGGTCACGATAGAAGAAAGGCCGGCAGAGCTCACAGTGGCGCCCAGCTGTATTGTGCTGACATGCATCACACACACCTCCACTCATGTTGCCAGATGCCAGGTACACGGCCATGTCGAAGTGGCAGCTGTGGGAGTGCCCATGGCACTCACACTCTGGCAGGGGAGGCAAGGCAAAGATCTCGAGGGTGATGGGTATAGAGGGCCCTAGTACCACCTTAGGTCCCTGCCATAGGCCAGAATTTGTGGGTGGGGTCTCAGGGACTTCAAGGCCTCAGCATCATATTGGGCCCTTACCCAGTGTAGATCATGGAGGAGGGCTAAGGGTATCCCCAGGGACATCAAGGTTTAGATAACTTTTGGACATAGCCTGGCTCTTTGGGGCTTGACCAACCAGCTCCAAGTTCTACTCTGGCCACCCTAGGGCATGGCCAGACTGAAGAGTTCTGGGCCTGGGGGCCAGGTTCTCACTCACTCCTGCAGGCGTGACTGCGGCCATCCTCGGCTGGATGCCAGGGCAGGTCATGATAGAAATCCTGACACTGCTCACAGTTGAGGCCACGAGTGTTGTGTTTGCAGACGCAGGCCCCGTGCACCTAGGTGGGGTGGGCAAGCAGAAGGTTAGCACTGTCCAGCCATGCCTGCCCCTGCCCACAGCCCTAACCTAGCTGGCTGAAGCCCCTCACCATGCCCTCAGCATGAGCTGGTGCCCCTGGGGCGGGTGCACACTGTGAGGCGTGTCCATAGCAGAAGCAGTTGCCACGCACGACCAACTCATAGAGGGCATAATAGTACTTCTCGCGGATCTCCCGCCGTGGGTCAAGCAGGTTGTCTCCAAGTGTGTGCAGCCGAGTCAAGTTCACCCTTAGGTTGGTAATCTTCAGCAGGTCTGAGTGGGGGAGAAAGCTTGTGAGCCAGCTAGCCAGGCCTTGCTGCCCCATTATGCCCACCCAAGGGCTGCAGCTGCCAAGGTCACTTTGGGAGATCTCCTGTCTACCGCCACCCAAGCCAAACTGGGCTTGGCATCTGCCCTAGGAAGCACCCAAAATAGCTACTGTGGCCCCAAATAGCCACCAGCTGGATGCTGGGACTGCTCCAGGCTCAAAGCGTGGAGCACTCACTCTGGATCCGTGGGCTGTAAGGGTCCGGGATGGGGATGGCAGGATCCAGCACACGGTAGATGACCTGGAAGGGCAGGGAGTCCATAGAGACACTGGACTCTGCCTCAGGCCTATCATCCCCCACCCTACTCCCCACTCACTTCTCAGCCCTCACCTCGCCTTCAGTGGATGGCTCAATCTCTGAGTATCGGGACTCACAGACCACATCATCCCAGTGCCGCGGGGGGGCCAGTGGGACTCCTGCGAAGTCAGCCCCGCAATCATAGGAGAAATATCGATATACATGCCAGGTACGGCCAAAGTCAGCAGAGCGCTCCACCAGCATAGCAGCCGGACGAAATGTCTGGGTAGGGGGCATGGCTGGTCAGTGGGCATTCGGGACTCAAGACCAGGCCAGGCCTATCGAGAGCCCTGCCCAGCCTGGCCTGACCCTGCCCTGCCCTCAGAGAGCTCACAGACAAGTCAGGGTGACCATCAGAAGCCAGGAAATGACCAGGGAGGGTAGCCATCTTTAGCGGTAAGGCTTGGGGGGTCATAGGGTCCAGGGAGGGAGCACCTGACCCAGCCTGAGAATTGGGAATTGGGGCAACAGAAGAGCATGAGCAAAGGCCTGGAGGCATAAGACAACCGAAGGTGTGAGAGATGAAGAAGCCTCCCATGCAACCAGAACACAGCAGATGACGAGCTCAGGAAGGCCAGGCCAAGGAGCTAGGGCTCTGACCAGGGGCAATAGGGAGCCAAGCATGGCAATTCAGGCAGGGTCCCAGACATGCGGGCACCTTGAAGGTCATAATGAGGTGTGTGAAATGGAACTCAGCCTCCAGGTCCAGCTGGATGGTGACCACGGGGACACCTGGGGCAGGAGCCAGAGATCAGGGACTCAAGGCCACAGTCAAGAAGTCCTGCTGACCCCATGCCCCACCCACGGTCTCACCATTCTCTGACTGCCACCAAGCTGCCCTGCGCTGTGGTGCAAAGCTGGTGACGACGTTTTGGATGCGATGGCTATTTGGGTTGTCTCCAGCAGAAAAGGGGCGCTGGGAGTCGCACAGGAAACACTTCTTCTCGTCCTGAGTTAGGTCGGGATCAGAGTTAGTGCCTCAACTAGTGCCAGCCCCGCTCTGACCAGGCTCCCCACTCTACCTCCATCCGAACCTGCAGGTGACTGACGATGCAGTAGGGCTGGGGTCCACGCAGGCCGCAGGTGGATGAGGCAGTCAGTCGGTCAGCGCGACCCACCAGCAGGTCCCCCGTGGCTGGGTAGCAGCTTCCCCGTGAGCAGCCCGGCACATCCGGGGCCCGGGCCAGGGCGGCGGCCAGCACTGAGGGCAGCGGGTTAGCCAGTTCTGCTGCGCTCCCACCGGGCAGCCCCTTCCCATGAGCCCCAGAAGCTGCCACCCCAGAATTCACCCACACATCTAACAACCCCCAGCCCTCACCAAGCCCCCTCACCACTCAGCAGCAGGCCCAATCGAAGCTCCCAGGGCGCAGGCTGTCCCCATCGGCCCCTCCTGCGTGCCCCCGAGGCCCACTCCATCCTGAAGCGGAAGGGAATCCGGGATGAGGAGGAATGAGGGTCTAGGGGTCTGCGCCTACCTGACCCCTCCCTTCGTGGCCCCGCGCTGACCCTGCCCGTGTGAGTACTTGGCTGGTTCCCAGCCCAGCCCTCGGTCTGTCGGTCGGTCCCTCCACGGAGTCCGGCGACTTTGAGCAAAGTTGGGAGGCGCGGCGGGAAGGAAAGCACGGAGCGGATCGCGGGAAGGAGTGCAAGTTCGCGCAAAGGGCCGCCCCCTCCCCTCTTGCCACCTCTGCCCTTCGAAAACCGCCCTTACCCCAAGAAGTAGATCCCAGCCGTCTCATCGCAAATCTTTGTTGTGCCCTAATACCCAGACTTGTGCAGGGGCTGGAGAGAGCTAGGGGGCTGGGGGCTTTAGGCCGCAACAGGAAGGGGGCGCACCAAGTTGGGGGCAAGGCAGGAGCAAAGGAGAGAATTCTGATGTTCGGAAACAAGAAGACCCAGCCAAGGAGCATAGCCTTTGTCCCCGGCGTGGTGGGGGCCGTGGAAGTCACCGTCAACTCATCGGTTTGGTCCCAGGGCTCCAGTATCGGTGAGGAGGCGGAGAACCCGCGGAGGGACGCTGTGCTCCTCTATTCAGGGCTGCAGGGAGCTTTAGGACAGCTGAGGAAAAGGACAGGGCGGGGATGGGGGAAGAGATGGGAAAAGGCCATGCCCTGCCCGGTGAGCGACCCTGGCGGGGGAGGGGGTGTTGTTTCTCCGCCTCCTCTAGACATTCCAGCGAGTAAGCAAGAGAATCACTGCCTCGGTTTCCCGGTATGAAACGGGACCCGGGCAGCTGCGAAAGAATCCCGATCTTGTGGCTATTCATCCACTCCGTACCTTCCGACCCGCCGGGAGCGCCCGATCCCGGGCTTGGAATGCGCGCTGCCGGCAGGCGCGCGCCCCACCCAGACCCCTGGGACCTCGGGGACCACGAAGTCTGCTGGTCTGTCTGGGCTGGGCGGGGAGCACCCGAGGCTGGGAGACAGGGAAGAAAACTGAGGTTTCCTCGGGAGAATCATCTGGCCTTCACAAGAGGAGCCAGAAGAAGGGATGTCAATCTACTGGTCTTTCAGGGTTACTGGGAGTTACTCCAGCCATCTGGTGTAGGAGTATCTGGCCACCCTGGGAATCATATAGTCAAACTGAGGGGCTCAGCAATACTAGAGACGACTAAGAATTTTAGGAGGTCACTCAGAGATAAGAGTTTATCAGGGACGGGGCACTGGATGGCTTCATTGGTTCACAAAGTTACGTGATCTTTCTGGTTTCTCAAGGTCAGAGGGTCACTTGGAGATATCTTGAGGTCACACGTGTCAGTCATTCAGGAGGGTCTCTGGTCTCTCAAGGTCAGGGGATTCCTGAGTCAGTCTGGCATGACTTTGAATCACCCAGGTGATCCCAGGGTTCCTCTTGCTGGCATCCATAGATGGCAGTCAGCAGGTGGCATAGATATTGGCGCCCAGTCACATGTACTCAAGCAGCTCTGCTGCCCACTGCTCCAGGGCCCGCAGGGTGGCTGCCTTCTTGCCCAGTGCCTGCTCGTTCTGCACCAGGAGATGCTCCAACCCTGGGGATCAGGCTGCCTGAACCAGGTTCTGACCCTGGCCCTCATCCCTTTCATGACCTTGGCCCTGACTTCAGCCCCAGCCCTAAACTAGCCCTGATCCTAATCATCACTTGACCCCTGTTCTGAATTTTGACCCCAGCCGTGATCCCTGCATGAGTCTGGACCTGACCTGGACTCCACCCTGACCCTCACCCCACCCCTGTGCCTGTCCCCCTCCGATGCCCCCCACTACAGCCCAGCCACGCACCATCCAGGCAGCTCCAAGTGCTCTGCACTTGCTTCAGCAGCTCCTGAGCCTCAGCTTGTGCCCGCTTCACCCACTCTCCAGCATTCTGCACCGTGACCACCAGGCCATACATGCCGCCCTACAACTCTGCCATACCCAACCAAGCCACCTGCAACTCCTAGAAAAGGAGGTGGACATAAAACCCTACCCCACCCAGGCCCGAGGTTCCTGGGGCAGGGAGTTTTAGAACTGAGACCCTGCCTTAACCCAGCCTATCCCAGCCCCAGCCTAAACTGCACCTCCCACTATTCCAGAGGAGTCCCCGAGACCTCAATACCCACTGTTCCCTACCTCACCTTGCCCAGGCCCCTAGCCATGCCTGTGGCCCTTGCTGCCTATTCTTCTGCCTCCTCGGCCTGCCACTGACTCAGGGCCAAATGCATCCTGAAGGCCTTGGCTGCACTGGACAGATGTCCCAGGATCGGGGTCACAGCCACTGCCAACGCCATCTGGGTCAGGTGCTCTGCCGCCTGGAGCAAAGGTCAGGGGGTCACAGAGAGGTCACAGCAGGGAAGCAACTAGGTTGAGTGTTTGCAAGGTCTGGGTACTCAGCGGCACCATGGAAGAACAGTGGGTCAAGGATCTCAGGGGGGAATGGGAATCACTACAACCATTGAACAAGAGGTATGAGAGACCTACGGGGTTCCTGTAGGGTATCACCTCCTGCACACTGGCCTCTAGGCCTATAAATGCCTGCTTCCCCACCTGGAGTCCTTGTTCTGCAGCTCCTGTGTGACTTCCCACCTCGGCTAGTGCCCCCTGAACGTCCAGCACTTGGTCCTGGGCCTTGGCTTTGCCCTCTCTGAAAGGCACAGATACTCAGTTGGGTATCCCTTCCCTTCCCACCCTCTGACCTCCACCTCCAGCCTCCTGGTCCTTCACCTGGTCTGCTGTGCCAGATGGAGGATGCCTTCAGCTCTGGGCAGCTCCTGGCCCACAGAGTCTGGTACAGGGAGGTAACCTTGGATGTGATCCAGCAGGGGGACAACACCTGCCACCCCACCTTGGGGGAGGGGCACTGCTGGCATACTCCACGCCACCAGCTCTACGCTTGCAACATCTGCACCTTCATCTGTAGGGAGTAGGGTAGGACCTGAACCCTGATCCCTGACCCAACAACCCCTAACCCTGGCCTCTCACTGACTGTATCCCTGACCCTCCTGCCCAATGGTGTGCTGAAGGCTTGCAACAGTCAATTGGTACATTTTCAGGAATTTTGCAAATTGGTCATTAAATAGCAGGTAGATTGAAATCAGTCATGGTGGGATTATTTATACCACAGAAATGAAAAAATGCTACAAATCAGTTCCCCTTGACTTCCTGCTAGTTGTTAAAAACATTTACCAGCACACCAGTGCTTTCACCTGACCCCTGGTTAGCCCTTATGAGTATTAATCATTCTGGAAGGGGTACCATGGCAGTGTCCTGGATGCCCACCTGGCCTCGCCCTCAGCTGTGAATGGAGGCGTGACAAGCAGACATGTACCCAAGAGGAAATGCTGGATGGTCTGCATGGTTGGTTGCTTGCACACGGGCCATGGCAGCCACGCCCCAGGGCCCCCTTGCACAACGCCATGTATCCTGCACCTGAGTTTCTGAGGAGCTTGCTGTAGCCTGGATTTGCTGCAGCTGGTAGGTATGGGTCACAAGTGGAATGTGTCTCTTGCCACCCTGTGGCCAAGCTATGGTCCCCTGTGACTTGCCCCATGGCTCCCACCCATGGCCTTCATGACTCTGTACCAATTGCTGATGCTGCTTCAAGGCTGTGATTACTATGTCTAGGCTGTGGGAGGAGTTGCAGGAGGCAACCAGAGCCCACTGGGCAGTGGGCAGGGGCCCAGGGCAAGGGGGAATCCCACAGGGTGCAGGAGCACACGTCAGCCCATGTCCCCGACCTCTGCACTCCTGCAAGTGAGATGAGGGACCCAGAGCCCCTCTTGCCCTACACCCAGGGTACCCTACAAGAGAGTTCTTGCCTTGACAACCACCCCCCACAACAGTGATGTGCATCCCCACCCACCACTCCAGTTCTGACAGAGAGCCCCAGCAGCTGCAGGTGTACCATCCAGACCCCGCTGACCAGCCCCTTCGGTTTCAGCCCCCACATAGCTGCCCTTGTGGGCTGGCCCATCCCCTGCAGCAGCTTCTCCGTCCACCGCCGGGCCTCTTGGGTGTGCCCCAGGATGCTGTCTCATTGTCCAAATGTGACCACAGCCTGGGTTCTGAGTATGGCCTCCTGGGAAAGCAGGGCAGCTGAGGAGGCCTGGGCCCCAGCATCTGCAGGGGCTGGGACAGGTGGATATAGGAGAGGGTCAGGGCTCCACCTGCAGGAACAGCCAATCAGCCTCACAGGTCCCCCAGATTCACATGCAATGGCACCTGGTCCCTTCCTCCTGCCCCAGACCCACCTGTCATCTACCCACTTGCCCACTTCATCTCACCTTGGGCTCCTATGGCCCCTTTGGCCCAGGCCAAGTCCTTGACACAGTCTAGCTCCCAGGATAATGCTTCCAGGTGTTCATGCTGTCCCTTGACCCACAGTCTATTGTCGGCCACAACCTGTTCTGTGGCCTGCAGTGTCTGGGCCAATGCAGTCAGTTCCCGCCCGTGGGGAGATAGGCATCGGTCCGCCCAGACATGCCCACTCCTCCTTCACTCAGAGAAACCCACCTGACTCCCAGACCCAGGACTCAGGCCAACCTATGACCTTCTGAATCCCTGATCTTGGGAAGCTGGCCGGGGATTCCCTCCCTGCTGACCCCAGATCCGTTGTCTGAGTCCAGCTATCCACTCTGTAAGTTGCTGCAGGGTCCCCACAGAGGGTGAAGGAGTCTCCAGAAGTGCCTGTGTCTGCTGTAGTATCCCATCCAGGGCTTGCAGGCATCCACCATGGCCCCTGGCCCTCTGGCCAGGCATCCCCTGGGGCAGGGCAGCCACCTCCTGCACCACAGCTTCCAGGTGCAGCTGGAGCAGCACCAGCCATTGATCCCAGCGGGTGAAGCAAGTAGGTAGGACGTACAATCTGGGAAGCCACCTCTGGAAGCATGGGCACATGGTTGGCACCTCAGCCCTAAGATGCCATCTCTGCAGAGACAGGCACCTGTGTGCAGGTCACAACCAGGTGAGATGGAGCCCTGTGGGTCACAGGCACAGGCTGCAGGGGAGAGATAGGCTCAGGGCAGGGAAAGATGGCACTCGCCCGAGGCTTGCCTTCAGGTGGCTGAAGGATGATGATGCCCCTGTATGGATATAGGGGTGCACACTAGCCCTGGCCTGAGCCACTGCTCAGAGCTGCCATGAGCACTGGCACCCACCCTGGTTGAGGAGGCTGTATTGCACAGCAGCCTTTGCACGGGGAAACAGCACAAGCCTCCAGAGCCTCTACAGCCTGGCCGGAGGGTCAGCCAGGGTCAGGGCTGGCAGGCGGGGACAGGAAAGAGCCACCCAAGGTGTCCTCTCTATGGGTACACCCTGCCTAGCCTTGCCAATACTGTTTTCCTAGTTGTTTTCTTGAGTATTTAAGTTTTGGGGGGAACAGCAATAAACATGTTATGTTCTTCCTCAGGAAAACCCCAAGTGCTTCCCTACTATTCCCCCTGCAGGACAGCCTTGCCCCTGGTGGTGGACTGTGTGAGTACACTCTCACCTCTGCACTCCTGCTCCAGGTCACCCCAATACCCGTCCTGACACTGAGAGCACGTGTGGCCCCCAAATCCTGCCCGGCAGGGGCACTGACCTGTGACCCGGGGGGAGGACAGCACAGGCCAGTCACCAAGGCCAACTGGGAGAGGAAAAGTACATGGGTACTCAGAGATGGCATGCGCACACCTACGCACACTGTCTTCTCCCAGGCAGCACCCACACCTGCCCTTGGCTGAAGGCCCC
Organism: Dugong dugon; assembly: GCA_030035585.1. Classification (NCBI taxonomy): domain Eukaryota; kingdom Metazoa; phylum Chordata; class Mammalia; order Sirenia; family Dugongidae; genus Dugong; species Dugong dugon. Next base: position 18,132,419 of record CM057481.1, on the reverse strand, counting down.
TCCCCTCTGAACACCTCCTCTGACCTGGCTCCCTCAGCCACTTCCCACCTTCCCTCATCACCAACCCTCACTTCCCACTGCCTGGGTGTGTCTTGTCTCTTGACCTGCTGCCCTTTGCTTCTCTATGTTCTGAGCCATGCATGCCACTATCCCAAGCCCTCACACCCATGCCTCCCTCAACTCTTGCATCTGGCTCCCGCCCCCTCCCCCTCCTTGCCAAGGACCCAAGAACAGGCTTCAGGCCTCATTTCACTCAGGGGCTGCCCACTGTACTGGAAATGCTCACCTCCCGCAGCCATCCCCCTCTGCTGTGCCTCCTCGGCCTCCTCCCTGGCCCCCACCGCCGCCATGCTCACTCCGCTGGCCGTGACACTCTCACAGTGGCTCATGCACACACTAACACACAGCTGCACGTGGGTTCAGGCACATGCCATCTCATATCCACTCTCCCCCAGGCCCCGCCACCTGCTCACAGTTAATTCACACAGGAGCGCAGACTCACACAGCTGTTTGCAGCCACACATAGTGCTGGTAGTCACAGGGACGCTCACACCAGCCATAGTCACACCTTATCATAGGTGTCCACACGTTCGCTCACACCCAGGCACTGCCACATGCCATATGCCACAGGGGCTCACTTACTGGGTGACACACCAGCTGCAAAGTGTGCTGGGTATGGCAGCCACAGGGTTCGCAGCCCCGGGGGCCCCCTAGGTTACAGAAGACGGGAGCACAGCGGTTGCAGTCCCGCTCCAGTGTGTGGGGGCAGCAGGGGCACTGCCCACTGACCTGGTTGCAGAAGCAGGCTTTGGCCCCAGATGGGCACCGCGTGGGGACAGTGCCCCAGGAATCACAGCTGCAGCATGAGGGGAGGGAAGGCTTGGCATAGTCTGTGGAGGGGAGAACTTACCCACCCACCCTGGGATGCCCCCACCCACCCCACCCACACACTCACGCTGGCAGACTCCTGGGTGCAGGGCGCTGCCATGGTAGCCAGGCCTGCAGTGGGCACAGCCAGGGCCATGGTTGTGGTGCAGACAGCGCTGGCATTGTCCAGTGTGGGGGTCGCAGGCGGTGGGGTCATGGGGATCGATATTGTTGTTGCACTGGCAGGGCTGGCATGGACTCCTTCTGGGGTCCCCTTGTGGCCAAGGGCACCCGAAATAGCCGGAGGAACAGTGGTCACAGCAGGGACCTGGAGAGGAGCATGGGATTGTCTCAGGTGTCTTCCTGTATGCTTGAGGCCTGCGGGTCACATACTCAGTCAACAAGTCTGAGTTGTGGTCAGGAGGGGAGAGGACACTGTAGGTACATTACAGCCCATCTTCCTGGCTGTCATCGATTGAATTGTGTCCCCCAGAAATATCTGTCAACTTGGCTGGATCATCATTTCCAGTATTGTATGATTGTGTAATCTGATGCGATTTCCTTATGTGTTGTGAACTCTATCACTATGATGAGATTATATGTGATCTCATTATGTGTTGTAAATTCTATCACTGTGATGAGGTTATACTGATGAGGTTTATAAGATTGGATAGTGTCTTAATCCAATCTCTTTTGAGCTATAAAAGACAGAAGTGAGCAGAGACACATGGGAACCTCACACTACCAAGAAAGCAGTGGCAGGAGCAGAGCGCGTCCGAGCAGAGCGCATCCTTTGGACCTGAGGTTCCTGCGCTAAGATGCTCCCAGACCAAGGGAAGACTGATGCATCACAAGGACTTCCCTCCAGAGCCGACAGAGAGAGGAAGCCTTCTCCTGGAGCTGACGCCCTGAATTTGGACTTGTAGTCTACTGGACTATGAGAGAATTTCTTTTTGTGAAAGCCATCCACTTGTGGTATTTCTGTTAGAGCAGCACTAGATGACAAAATAGAATTTGGTACCAAGAGTGGGGTAGTGCCCTAACAGATATTTAAAATGTGGAAGCGGTTTTGAAACCGTGAATGGATAGAGGAGCAGCAGTGGCAGAGGAGCAGCAGAGAAGCAGCAGCAGAGAAGCGGAAGTGGCAGAGAACCGGCATCAACAGAACCAGGAGACCAGTGCCAGACAGCACTGGAGCTGACCCACAGAGCGAGAGAGCTGAGTGTCTGCGCGCAGGAGGCTTCCTGGCGGAGTGGGGTGCCTCTCAGCACTTATCGGTGGAGCAAGGTTTGCCAACCCATGGAGCAAGAGAACTGAATGCCTTCTGGCAGAAGTTTACTGGTGGAGTGGGCTGCCTCCAGGCACTTATTTGTGGAGCTACTGAGCTTTGGAATACTTGCCTCAGCAGTGCAGACATGGGCGTGAGGCCCGAGCGCCAAGAGGCCATAGGAAACAGAAGCTGAAGAGGCAAGGAACACAATAAGCCGAGTGGCCTCAGTCTCAGGAGGTATGGCCAGGACCTCTGGTGTTTCAAAGGGTGGAGCCATGGCCTCTGGTGTTTCTAAGGGTGGAGCTGTCATTCCGATGGACTAGGAGAATGGCGCACCTGAAGCCAAGGGAGCAGAGCTGCCATTCCAGTGTGGCTGGAAGGCCGAGCTGAAGCCCAGGGCCAAGGGGCCTCCACTCAGAATGCGGACTGTGGCCAATACCTAGAGTCTGGAGGGCAGGGCTATTGCGTAAGTTGTCTCAGAGAACAGAAGACTATTTTCAAAGCCTTGAGGGCTAATGTAATGTGTTCTGCTGACTTGGTTGGTGCCTGTTATCCCTTCTTCTCCTCCAGTTTCTCCCATTTGTAATGGAAATGTCTAGCTTGTGCCTGTCCTGCCGTTGTACCTTTGGAAGCAGATAACTTGTATTCTAGATTTCAGAGACGAAGAGGAATTTTTGGAATTTGGACTTGGAGTTAAGACTTTTGCTGTGATATGATGAGATGAGTATATTTTGCATGTTGCAAGGCCATGAATTTTGGGCGGCCAAAGGGTGGAGTGTCATGGATTGAACTGTGTCCCCCAAAAATATCTGTCAACTTGGCTGGGTCATGATTTCCAGTATTGTATGATTTCCTTACGTATTGTAAACTCTATCACTATGATGAGGTTATATGTGATCTCCTTATGTGTTGTAAATTCTATCTCTGTGATGAGGTTATAATGATGAGGTTTACAAGATTGGATAGTGTCTTAATCCAATCTCTTTTGAGATATAAAAAACAGAAGCGAGCAGAGACACATGGGAACGCCACACCACCAAGAAAGCAGTGCCGGGAGCAGAGCACATCCTTTGGACCTGAGGTTCCTGTGCTGAGATGCTCTCAGACCAAGGGAAGACTGATGCATCACAAGGACTTTCCTCCAGAGCAGACAGAGAGAAAGCCTTCTCCTGGAGCTGATGCCCTGAATTTGGACTTGTAGCCTACCGGACTATGAGAGAATAAATTTCTCTTTGTTAAAGCCATCCACTTATGGTACTTCTGTTGCAGCAACATTGATGACTAAGACACTGGCTTACACAGGCCTTGCCTACAATTCCCCTCTTCCCAGAATAGGAACTCCTTGAGGGCAAGTGCTCAGCTTGCAGCTCAGCAAACAGGCAGCACTGGCAAAGATTTGCCACACGGACCTGACGGCATTGTAAACAAGTGGCCAGGGCCATGGGTCTGCCACTGCCAACCATGCCTCACCTGCATAGCCAAGCATACAGAGGCACACGACACGCCCATTCATGTTGTCCCCATGGCAGGAACTCCCATGATAGAGGCCAGAGCCAGGGTACCCGGGACAGGGGCAGGGCCTGCACTGCTGGCCTGAGCCCAGGACAGGGTCTCCGTAGTAGCCGTCCAGGCACCTGGGGGCAGTAGCACATGACTGGGGCCGGGCCCACTCATCATAACTCCTGCCCAATCCTCCCAGTGGCCGCACTCAACTCTCGCAGTGCTGGCCAGTGGGGGCCCCGTGGCAGGCCTGGCAGATGCCCATAAGTGGATGGCAGAACTCAGCAAGCCCTGCAGGCACAGGGCTGACAGTGAGGGAATCCCCACCGGCCAGGGAGGCAGCGGTCACAGCGGCGACCTGCGAGGCCTGCCCGGCACATGCACTGCCCACTTAGAGGGTTGCAGATGGCACTGGTGGCACCCTCAACATGGCAGTGACACTCCGTGGGGAGTGGCAGGGTGATCAAGCCATGCAGGGAAAAGAGATGGCTGACCCCCAGCCTACCCCTCACACCCACGGGCCCTGAAGACTCACCACTGCAGCTGGTGGGCCCAAAGCCATATGTCCCGGGCACACAGTGGTCACAGGTATGACCAATGACATGGGGACAGCAGGGACACTGCTCACCCAGCAAGGCACACTCATTGCTCAATGAACCGAGGGTGGCACTCACATGCTGGCAGGAGAAAGAGCAAGATCAGAGAAACCTCATGATAGCCCTGCAGCCCCCTTACCGAGGGGTGCACACCCACCAAGGCCGCCTCTGTGGAGCAAGGCGGAGATGCCGCAGACTAGGTGGGTGCAGGCCTCAGGCATGGTGCTGGAGGGGCCCGTCCTTGATGCTTCCATGCAGCCTGCCTGATGAAGCTCCTACAAGCGCTGCATGGCCCCGGGATCCATGGACCACAGTCCAGGCAACTCCTCAACCGGAGGCAGCACAACCTAGCAGGAGGGTGGAGGGCAGCAGGTGAGCCTAGCCCCACTCACCAATACTTGCCACCCCTCCTTGCATCATCGGCCCTCACTGACCCCTTCTGCCCCACTTTTGTTTCCTAATCTCTTTTAAGTCTGTCTCTCCTCCCGCTCCAGTGACTCCAAGCTAGTCCCGGCAATGCCATCTTTCACTCGGAATCAGTGCAGCAGCCTCCATCTGAGCCTCCCCACAAAACATCCTTCTCCCCATGTCTCTTCCCTGCTCAAAATCTTTCCATGGCTCCCCACTGCCCCTGTGATAGGTGCAAGACCCCTACCTCACGCACAAGGCCTTATGAGATCTGGCCCCTGCCTTTTCTCATCTTCTACCCTCTGCTTGTGCTATTCCCCTTGTCTGGGCCCCCTCCTTACACTCTTGGCCTATCTCAATCCTTTTGTTCCAACTCTAGACCTCTGTGATCCCCTGCCCCGAGAATCAATGCTCCCATCCTGTCCTGTTGTAATTTGTGTCTCCTCCATGTCTCCCCCAGATGTGGGATGGAGCCCCTAGAACCTCACAGAATCCAGAAGGATGGTACCCCTTGCAGGCCCCCGAATAGCCTTGGTCCGCCATAGCTGGCAGGGTCATAGAGTAGTGTGTTCCAGGCTCAAAACAGAAAGGTCTGGATAGAGCCACAGCCCTGCAGGGAGGCAAGTAGGGTGGGGTAAGGATGAAGTGGGGTCAGGAGGTCATGCTCATGCAGTCCCAGGGATGCTGCATTCTGTTGTAGAGTTATTGAGTCCAACATTTCAGCATGCAACCAATGGAAAAAGACCAACTTCTTAAATCCTGCTGCTTTAAATTAGTTCCTTGTTTTGATTGTTCTGTGACATGACCATATTCCATATCGGGGCTTTTCTACTTGGTCTCAGTATTGTTTCAAATGTGTTGGCAGCATAGTAGGGTCTTCGTGTTGGGGCCACAGGGTCTTGCCTACCTATATGCATGGGGCAGAGCTGCCTGGAACAGGTGCGCTGAGGGCAGCACATGGGCACAGCGGGTACTGCTGGGCAAGGATTGGGCATGGACACTGACCAATGCTTGCCAGTCTTCAGGTGCCTGGGGTCAAGGTTCGGGGGTCAGAAGACCAACAGCTGCCTCTACCCACCAGCCAGCACCATCCATCTGCCCACCTGGCACCAATGCCACTAACTTGGGTCTCATAGCACAGGACAATGTCATACTCCAGGGCATGAGGCACTGCAGGTGCCAGCAGGGAAAGGCCAGCCTCTTTAAACACATGTGCAAAGTTCAAGGCATTCCACAGTGCAGGGCCAGCCCCCTGATGCTGGGGCAGAGGCTCTGCTGGGACCTGCAGTGTGAGGCACAGACACCAATGCTCAGGACCTATGGCCCTCAGGACCTGAGCCCCCATCCCTCCTAAGACCCTAGTCACTTGTGACCCGACCCTACTTCTCAGACTCCTCACCTTGGACAGCTGGCGGCTGTGACGGGCTTGCCAGGCAGGGTGTAAGGCACATCGAGGGTCATGCTGTCTCTGAAGCCAAAGCTGGAGCCAGCCAGCAGAGGTCCCTGGGGCTTGTGTGCAGTAGGGAGGTGTAGGCCAAGGGGCTCCCTGGGGCCAAGTGGAGTTATCAGGGCTCTCTAACATTCTGGACCTGTCCTCTCCCACACTACCCTGGAAATATGGGCTCTATCCAAGGTAAAGTAGATGGTCAGTGAAAAAGAAGACCCTCAAGGAGATGGATTGACACAGTGGCTGCAACAATGGACTCAAACATAACGATTGTGAGGATGGCGCAGGATTGGCCAGTGTTTCGTTCTGTGGTACTTAGGGTTGCTATAAGTTGGAACTGACTCAACAGCACTTAACAACAGCAACAACAACATCCAAGATACCAAACCTCTGAGCCCACTGACCTCCACCAACCTTCTCAATCCTGCCCAGCTCCTCCACCATATAGCCCTCCACCCTGTGGGTCTCAGACCACCCTGGACACTCACTCCCTCCTATGAGCCCCAAGGTCTCAGCCTTGATTTTGTCTTGCCCCTGACCCTTCTGGACACTCACAGGCAGCTGAGGGTCAGCTGGCTGGAGACCCCGCCAAGCTCAGCCTCAGTCGTGGCCTGGTCCAGGACAGCGCAGAAATGCCCAGATTGGAGTTCATGGCAGCGGCAGCCGCGGAGGTGAGGGTGGCACAGGCAGAGGCCCTCCCCTGCAGAACACCTGAGTGAGTGTGGGGACGGATGAGGGGGCCAGGTCAACTCCTGATCTCCACTGCCTGACACTTGACCCTCAGGTCCTGCCCTGTACCTGTTCTTGTAGGCACCCCCAAAGTCACAGTCACAGGGCTGGCAGCCTGGGGGGGTCACTGCTCAGACCCCAGAACTCGGGCTGCAGGAGAGAGTGGTTGGTTGAGGGGGGAGGACAGGCAATGGGATCTGGATGGGACCTGCCTCCTGGGAGGAGTGGTGATGTACTAGGACTGTCTGGTGCAGGGGTTGGTGTTAGGGGGTGGGAAGGGAAGAAGGAGGGAGTGGGTGGCTGGGCTTGAATGCTCCTCTGCCTGCAAATGAAGGGGAGAAAGGAAACCCTGGTGCAGCTCTGTACAGCTTTACTCAGAGGAGGCAAGAAAGAGATGAGGATGCAGCCAGGTTAAACAAAAGTTAAACCAAGAGTTCATAGCGTTCAAGGAGAGGCTAGAAGCAGACCAAGCTGTCCCTGGGAATGAGTCTTCCTCCAAACATGTTTGCAATGAAACATCTTTAAACCCAATATGTAATACTGTTATGACCTATTTAATCGTTTTCCCTTCTTATGCTCCCAAAGCTCCCTCTTGAGGGCATATGATGGTTCAGTTAGCCAAGGTGGTACTGACTCTGGTGACCAGATCAGGGCCTTGGCACCCACCCATGAGCAAGGCTCAGACTGTAGTCACGTTGACCACAGCTTTATAATCGTCAGCTACTAGAAGCTCAGCACTCAAGGTCAAAGTCAAATTGGGATTGGTCAAGGCTCACCAGACATCAGCTGCAGCCTTGTTCAGAGACAAAGTGTTTGCAGTGGCAGATGCCACTGGAGGGTTCAAAGGCATGAGTGCCAGGGACCCAGCCGCAGGGGTCACACCTGCAGGCTAAGGCACAGTGCTCTCAGGGTGCTAGTGGGGCTACTGGGGGTGATGCATGTGTCATCAGGGCAGTGATTTGGGGCACAGCAGGGAGGACATAGGGTCACTCACACGGGCAGCCTTCTGACTGGGTGGGACTCAGGCCATAGTGACCCAGCCGACAGGAGTCACAGCGTTGGCCTCAGACGTGACTTTTGCAGCGACATTGCCCAGAGAGGCCACGGGTCTCGTCTGTACAGGTATCACACAAACTCCCTTCCAGAGCACCCGCGGGGTCACAGTTGCAAGCTATTCAGGGGTCAGAGGTGAGGATAGAGTTAGGTCAGAGGTCACCATGGAGCTGAAGGATCATGATCAGAGTTGGGATCGGGGTTAGAGGACTCATCTGCAGGAGCGAGGGGAACGGGGATCCTGCCAGGGATCACGGTGGAAGAAGGGCCAGCAGAGCTGCCAATGGCACCCAGCTGTGTTGTGCTGACATGCATCACATATGCCTCCACTCGCATTGCCAGATGCCAGATATGGCCATGTCAGTGGCAGCTGCGGGCATGCCCGTGGCACTCGCATTCTGGGGCAGACAGGTGGTAGATATGGGGTGGGCTAAACCGTGACAGGTATGGCCGGGCAGGATAGGGCTTGACACAGCAGAATAGGGTATGGCACTTACCCAGGCAGGCATGGGGGTGCCCAGGCTCTGCTGCACACCATGGGTGGTCCTGGTGCAGGTCCTGGCAGCACTCACAGTTGGCATCAGCTGTATGGTGGCAGCAGACACAGAGGCCATGCACCTGGCAGGGAGGAAGGTAGGATGTGTCTGCCTGAGTCCTCCAGCCTGCCCACCCCACCAGTCACAGGATGTCCCTACCATGACTCTCACCATGCCTTCCACACTGGCTGGGGCCCCTGGTGCGGGCCTGCACTCAGATGTGTGGCCCTGGCACAAGCAGCTGCCCCAGGCCACAAGCTCATAAATGGCATAGTAGAAAGGTTGTCCCTTTGAGGCCCCCTAGGGGCCTGTCACCCAACATGTGCAGTTTGGAGAAGTTCACACTGAGGTTGGTCACGTGCGGGAGCTCTGGGGACACACAGTCAGACCTCAGGTGCCTTGGTCGTCACCCTTCCACAGATGGGATGGAGGAGAATGGAGAATTTCCTCCCTATCCTTGCAGCCACCTCCTCCAGCACCAATGCTGTGGGGCTCCCTGATCTCTGCTCCTCTAGGGGCACTCTCCTCTCCCAGGATGACAACAGCCTCCCCACAGTGAGAGTCCTGCCTCTGTACTGAAGATTCCTTTTGCCCGTCCTAATGTCACTGCTGGGCTGAGACCTGTATATTCCACTACTTCTTGGACACCCCATTCTGGTGTCTCCAGGTACTTCAAACCTACTTTCTCAAAGCAGTAAAGAATTCCACTCCCCAGCCTGTCATCCAAACTAGAAATCTGCTCATCATCTAGTCGAATGGCGTAAGGTATTAGTTTCTTTGCTTATTTAGCAAACGTCTTTCTCATTTTGTCAGCTCCAAGAAGACAGCTACTTTGTCTGCTCCCCACAGATCACTGCCCACATGATGCCTGGCATAGGGTAGGGCTCAAGGGGCATTTGTTAAATGAACACGTGGATGGAGAGATAGGTCCAGGCCTCCTCTCCCTGCTCCACAGCGCAATTTAGTTACCAAGCCGAGACTACCTCCTGCGTCTCCCCTCTGCCAGGTCTCCTCTCTATCCCGAGTGGAGGTACAAGCAGCAGCTGCCCAGAGAGCCAGTGTGGGGGCTTAGGGTGAGCAGTCAGTTATGCCCATCGTCAAGGTGGGTGGAAAGCACCCAGCATAGAGAAAAAGCTAGTTTGGGGTTTGTCCTCCTGCTCTGGTACCCTCCTGGCCTGGCTCTGGGCTGCCCAGCTAGGTTATGGTTATGTGGCTCTCTTGTCCTTTAACAAAACCAAGCCCATTGCCATCGAGTCGTTTCTGACTCATAGCAACCCTATAGGACAGAGGAGAACTGCCCCATAGAGTTTCCAAGAAGCGCCTGGAGGATTTGAACTGCTGACCTTTTGGTTAGCAGATGTAGCTCTTAAATCACTACGCCACCAGGGTTTCCCCTTTAACAAAAGACTTCTGCTTTTCAGGGAAGGAGACAAATCCAAAGACACCTTGGTGCCACCTAGAGGTAGCTGCAGGGACGAAGGGCACCAACAGAGGCCGTGGCTGTGAATCAGAGGGGGGCAATGACAGTGATGAGGGGCAGCATTGGAGGAATGGGGCCCACAAAGGGGAAGGTTAGGAGAGGCAATGATGGGAGCAGAGATGGGGAATGGTGATGGGGGCCGGCATGGGGAGCAGTAATGGGGTCCCATGAAGGGGTTCAGCGACAGGGTGGGGATAAGGGACAGAGATGGGGACTGCTCCCCATCCCAGTCCCTTTACACTAGGGGGCAGAGATGAGAAACAGTAATGGGACAGGGAAGGGCCACAAAACAAGACTGCAACAGAGGAGCCTGATGGGGGACAGTGATGGGATAGTGCTGTATATGAAGGGACGAGCCTGGGGGACTGAGCTGGCTTGCCAGCCCCCTCTGCCCCACTGGTGCACACCCCCGGGGCAGGGCCTCACTTCCTCCCAGTATCTGGCTCTAACCTGACACGCAAGGGGTACAGGATTGGCTATGGGGGATGATTACCCTGAATCTGGGGACTGTTTAGGTCCTCCATTCAAATGGCTGAGTCTAGCACTTTGAAGATTACCTGAGGGGAAGAAGCAGGCCTAAGACTCTGACTTCACCACAGGACCCTACTCCCTGTCACTCTGGGCCTGACCTCGCCCTCAGTGGAAGGTTCCATGTCCGAGTAGCGCTGGTCACAGATGAGGTCACTGACCCTGTGGCACCTCCTGGTGCAGGAGGGATCCCAGGGAAGAGGCCCGAGCGATTGTGGACAAAGTATCAATACACGTGCCAGGAGTGGCCATGGTTCCTTGAGCGCTTGAGGAGCAGAGCTGCTGGGCAGAATGTCTGGGGACAGGAGGTGCCCTTCAGTCATCAGGGGCAAGAGTCACTAGTGGCCATCAGGTGTGGAGGCCACAGGGTCAGAGCTTGCTCAGCAAGCCTTCAGGATGGGGCACTGGGTCACTTTGAAAGCCATGACAAGGTAGATAAGGTAGAAGGCACCCTCTAGGTCCAGCTGGATGGTGACATTCTCGACACCTGCAGCCAAAAGGACTTGTCAGAGGGACTGAGCCCTGACCCCAGACCCATATATATGGGCCCACCAGCACCCTCACCCCTCTGCCTGCCACCAGGTCTTCTCGCCACCACGGCCACTCCGGGAGATCACATTCTCAATGCTGTGGCCTCGCTGAGCCCAAGAGTCACAGAAGAAGCAATTCTCAGACTCCTGGGGAGGGGCCAAATAGACTGACTGGGCAGGAGATGCAAGGTCAGCCCCCACTCCAAAATCTCAACAGTGCAGGCCTCTCCCTCCGGCCTCCAGAAGTGACCTGACCCTCACAGGGCTGGACCTATCCAGGACACCCCAACACCACCATCCACATATTCCAGAGTCTCCAAAACCCCAACCCTCCTCCCAACCTGCAGGCAGCTGATAACACAGTAGGGCTCGAGGCCACGGACGCCACACACAGGTAGATGAGGCTCAAACGCTTCCGCCACGGCCAACAACCAGGTTTCCAGAGGGAGGGTGGCAGCTGCCACTTGAGCAAACGTATGTCTGGCACCTTCTGGGCAATGGTTCTGGGAGCCTGGACTGGGAGGGCAGGGCTTGAGTAGATGTCCTAGAAGTATCCACACCCCTCCCCCCCCCCCCCCCCCCCCCCCCGCCCAGAGAGGTCTGGAGATTTCTCCTCCCTCCTCTGACTGGCTCTCTGTGAAAGAGCTGACCCCTCACTTATCCATGACAGTAGTGGAACTAGAAGGATGGGGCCCAGACTGGCTGGAGGTCTTGGGCACTGGGCACTGGAATCAGGCCTGAGAGAGGATGCAGAGTGGGCTCCAAGCTGGGTCAGCCCTGCCAGCTGAGTGTGGCCCCCAGGTTGTCCCCGGTACTCACATTGTGCGTGGAAGCAGAGCTGCCAGAGGCAAGGAGCATGCAGGGTGGTAGGGCTACAGTGCAGCTGGGAGCAAGGGAGTCCCGAGCCTGGGGAGCCATGGAGCAGGGTATGCACCCAGGAGATGATGTAAATAGCAGCCACCAGATGCAGAAGAAAAGGGGGAGCACCAAGAAGCACACAGAGCCTCTCCGCAGGTCCACCATCCACGGCAGCTGGCACTAGCAGGGGCCCAGGTTCAGACAAACCCGAAGAGGCAGAAAGGATCTGATTCTCATTCAAATGATGCTCCCACCCCCAGCCCTGAAAGGCTGCTCCTCTCCAGGCACCTCTGGGGAATGTCCCCCTCCTCACCCACCCCAGCGGCCGCCATTCAGCCTGGGCAGCCAGGGAAAGACTGGCAGATGGGCAGGCAGCTAACTCCATTCAGGGCTCAGGGCCCTGCCCCCTCCCCAAAGCAGGAAGGGGTAATTCAGCTCTAACATACAAGCCCCTCCTCGGGTCTACTGGAGGGGCATACTGAAGCTGCGTGGCAGGATTTGGTAGTAAGACAAAGCACATGAAGCCCAGGCAGGAAGCACTGCTGATGGAGGGAGGCCGTCGCAGAAACTCTCCTGGCTCCTTGGTCAGTTGGAGCAATCTCTATGGCCCCATAACCCAGAGTCCTGGCCCCTGACTCAACCTCCAGTCCCCTGCCACCGACTGAGGAAGCTGAGGCTAGTCACTCTCTTGTGAGATCAGGAGGTAGGAGAGGCAGAAGCACCTCAGCTGGTTTAGGCCTGGCCATGCCCCAGACAAGCCTGGGCAACGCCTCAAGGTTGCAGCCAGAGCTGGCTGGAGGACAAGGCCAGGCCGTCTGCTGGGCCCCTGAGGAACAGTGCCACAAAGCCCCCTTCCCCGCCCTAGAAAACTGGCTGGCCAAAAGGTTCCCTACAGACTGCTTATCACCCTCCTGCAAGGGGCCTATCTGGATCCCAGATCAGGGAAGCCTCAAAGGGAATGAGTGGTTCTGTCCCTGCCCTCAGTGATATGCCCCCCACACACCCACAGAGGCCAGAGTGCCAGTGCTACACCCACGTTGTCCCCCACCTCTCCAGAGAGGCCTGGGAGCTGCCCCCTCCCACATCATCCCATCACTCACATCAATGACCTATACCAGGCTACCAGGACCCTCTCCAGCGGGCCTGTTCCTGGAATCACCTTCCCCATCTGCTCAAGCTGGCCTTCCAGTAGCCATGCACACAAAAAAGACCATGAAGGCTGGGCAGGGAGACCGAGCAGTGGAAAGGTATAAAACGTGATCGATGGAACAGTGGACATACAACTTGAAGAAAAACAAGTCCCAGTGCATTGCGCCATGAGAACACCCCTCCCACCCACCTCACCCCACCCCACCCCACCCCACATCCTCCAGTCTCTGAAAGGCCACCAGGGCCCTGAAGAAGCACCCGGGGTCCTCAGGGTTGTGGAGTCCATGGGCATTGCACACTGTGCTGCTGGCCACACAGGCAGCTGAGCTCAGTCTCCCCAAACACTGCTGTGTGAAGGAGTCAGGGTGCTGAGTATGGCAGCAGTGGCTGGAGCTGTATCACCGGGGACAGGTTCACATGGAGGATCCGCTGAGCCCGCTGCCGCACCTCATCATCCGAAGACCGCCGGTCCACCTTGATGGCCCAGAATTTCAGCAGCTTTGCTGTGCCCAACTCTAGCCACGCCTTAGGGGATCGAGGCCCAAGCCGTGTTCTCTTCCGGGGAGAAAGCTCCTTTGCCTCCTCAGCCCTTTTTCTCTTCTGTCCCATAGTCTCAGGACAGCTTTTCTGGCCCTCCCTTGCAGTCTGGGCCTGAACAGATCCCTTGGGCCTGCCTCTACTCCTGGGCTGGGTCTGAGTCACCCTGGCCTTGGTTTTGATCCGCACTGCCTTGGCCTTGGCCCGCGCCACCTCTGCCTTGGCCTTGGCCCGTGCCACCCTGGCCTTGACCCGGGCTGCCTTGGCCTTGGCCCGTGCTGCTTTGGCCTTGATCCTTGCCGCCTTAGCCTTGGCCTTGATTCGCGCCACCTTGGCCTTGGCCCTGGCCTGTGCCACCTTGGCTTTGGCCTGGGCCTTGGCCACCTTGGCCTGGGCTGCCTTGGTCTGTGTCTGAGCCACCTTGGCTGAGGCAGTCTTAGGCAGTGTTCGAGCCACCTTGGCCTGGGTACGGGCAGCTTTGGCCAGCGTTCGAGCTGCCTTGGCCTGGGCTGTTTTGGTGCCCAAGGCAGAGCCCCCTTTCACCTGCAGGCCACTGAGCGACCCAGCGGCTTTGCAGGTCTTCCTCTGGGGCCCAGTGCCTCGTCGGGGCCCGGCCCGGGGGCCTTTGAGGACCAGACACTTGGGGCCCTTGCTTGGCATTTTTCTGGGAGCCTTGGGCAGGGCATTCCCTGAACCCTTCCGCAGCTTCAAGGGAGAGTCTGCAAGTGAGAGCTGCAATGACTGTGCCTTGTGCTCGGCCCCCAAGCAGGGCATGGGAGTCTTGAGCGGAACCAGCGCCTCGAGGACAACAGACAGCCGCATGGCAGGGTAAACGCCTGGATAGAGGTGAGCAGGGAAGCCCACTGCTGCACCCCGGGCCCGGCTAGCGCTTGACTGCTTTAGGGAACTCAGCAGCAGGTTGGTAGTAGCATGCTTGGCGAGGGATGGTGTGGATGCTTTGGCCAGCCTGCTGGAAAGTGGCATGGGAAGCAGCGTGGCCCGGCCTGCGGGCAGCCGCATGGCAGTTCGGGGAGCACGAGCTGGAGGTGATGTTGCAGCTGGGGTTGGGGCACGAGCCTGTAGCTTTGTCTGGCTTGGGGGATTAGCTGTGCATGAACTGTAGCCATAGACATCACCACTGCGCAAGACGGTAGGTTGGAAGCCATCATCCCGCAATCCCTGTAGGAAGGCTACAAGCTGGGCCTCCGTAGCACTGAGATCCTGGCTCATGGGGTTAAAGACAAGCAGCGCTTCCTCCAGGGCCTTCTTCCCTGCCGTGGAGATGCGCGACCAAGAATGCACAGCTTTCTCCTCCACATGCTGCACCACCACGCTCATGGCATTAGGCACTGCAGATCTGCCTGGGTGTCCGCAAACCAGCGCTCAGCACCTCCAAGGCAAGAGGAAAAGTCAATGAGAATGGCACTGAAATAGGGAGCCAGGGCAGGTAGACAGGTCAGTCAGGGCCCACTCTCTCCATGACATCACCCACTAACATTTAAAGGCCCAGCCAGAGTGAGCCACTTCCTGGGTCAGAGGCAGTCCCTTCAGGATACATACCTATGAACTCCTCAGAGCCATCCAACTTGTCGAGCCCCTGGAAAAGATCTGAGCCTGCCCGATACGAATTCAATTCTGTATTTTCTAAGGCCAAAAATATAGTACTGCACTCAGGTCTGGGAACACAGGTGAATATCCCTATCTTCAAAGAAGCCCAGTCCAAAAGGCAAGACAGAACCACCATTACAGGTTCTTGGGACTAAATGGTGGCACCCAGCATGGCTTGTCAGTGGATCAGGAAAGGATTCCTAGAAGAAAGAAGGTCGAACTGGGACAAATGATGACTGGGAGAGGACTGGATAGAAATGGGACAAAAAGGGGCATAGCTTGTGCAAAGGCTCCAATGTGAGAGTAAGGCATTCTGGTATGGCTGGAAACTAGGGTCAGGGCTGGTGGTCTAGCTGGAAAAACAGGTGAGAACAGGACAGCAAAGACCCTTGAATGCTGGCCAACCACGCCCATTGCTGTTCCTCTAGCTACTGGTGTTCAGATGTCCATGGGAGATCTCCTTGCCCACCGAAGGTTCTGCATTCAGAGTCCGCATATAGGCCACTCAGCAGCCCAATTCCTAGCCCTAGAGTCAGAGACTAACCCCAGGGAAAGAGCCAGAGTCTCCTTCAACATAAAACAGCTGATGAGCAGCAAGGGCCACTGACAATAGACAACGGGGTGGCCTGGGGGTAGACCTAGGGCCTAGGATCTGAGAACAATGGGAGTAAAAGGCTCCAAGTAGGATGGTGAGTCAAGTGGATAGCAGAAGTCTGAGCTGTCCTAACTAACTAGGGCAGACCTCAGTACAGTCCAAATGGAGCTCTCTGGGAACACTCAAGTCATCCCACACCTCTCTGAAGAAGCTGTGGCCATCAATCATGACTAATACTACCGCCCAAGCCAGCACTGGAGGGCTCCCAGAGGCAAGAGGCAGCTTCCCAGCTGCACCTGGAGCATTAAAAGATCAGATCAGCTGGGATCTGGCAAATCCCTGGGGCCAGGAGGTGCGTCTGCATGGCTTCTTCCCACGGCCCTAATGGGGCAGAGGAAGTCTTCAGAATTCCCTGGAGAAAGTGCCCTGGGGCTCTTTGTTTGGAAACATTCTTGGATCCTCTGGTGTCTCAGGCACTTCCCCTCTCCAGAGCACAATCCTTCCACGTGATTTTAGTTTCTTTATTTGATTTTTTTGGGGGGAAGGGGTGTAGTTCCCAGGGCTGTGAATTGTACAGAGGACTGCTTCCCGCCCCCGCCCCAGATATCACGGGGGGGGCGGGGGTTCTTCCGCCCAGACCGGTCTGGGCCCTCGGGAGGGGTCTTCTGGGCCATCCAAGAGGCCTTGGGAACAGAGGCTGCAGCCGGGATCCCGACTTCCCTTCACACATGCCCCCAGAGCCAGCAGGGGAAGTTAACAGAAGATGGAGGGCGGGAAATGCCCCATTCAAGTGGGGCCCTCGGGGTGGGGGTCTGCATCCCTGGGGCCGGAGCCGCGGCTGGCGGCAGGGGTCCCGGCGGCTGCAGAATGCACGGGGCAGATGGTGTCAGCCCGTCTGGGGCCGCGCGGAGCCAGGGTGGGGCCGCTGGGCACGGGGTGGGGGTGGGGTGTCTCGGCTGGACTGCCGGAGGGCTGGGGTCTGGGAAGTCTCGGCTGGCCCGTCCGCCCTGCTGCCCCGTAGACTGCCACTCCGCGGCAGGGCTAGGCCCGCGGCCCCAACCTACCGGCGCCGCCGCGGGGACCCAGGACGCGCCTCTGCGCCGCCTCCGCCGCTCCAACATGGCCGCCCGCTGCGCGCCGGAAGTGCGCCGTGCTTCCGCTTCCGGGACCCGGCCCACCCTGGTGACCTTTGACCCTCGAGACCCCGTTTCCCCCAGCCTTGCAAAGTCTAGGGGTGGGACAGGCTGGGCACCAGGGAGGGCTGCCTGGAGGTGGTGACCGCGGGGACCGCACCAAACCCACCCAGGTCTCTGCCTGTGTCTGGGGAGCAGAGGTGCCTTCTGTTAGGACCTCAGTCAGGACCTCACGGAAGCCCAGCCAAGACTTTATTGGGAGCCTCAACTGACACCTGCCTTGAGGGGACCTGGTGATGCACCATCTTCTGGGTGGGCCGTCTGGCAAGGCCCAAGTCATCCTCTACCCTCTGGTCCTTCCCCGGGCACTGACAAGGCCCATGTCATTCCCAGCCACTTGCCCATAAGGCAGAAGGGCAGCACTTCCAGCCACAGGGGTGTTGGCAGGGGAGCCCCTTTGCTGTGCAGCAGAAGTACCTCTTCTGGGGACAGTAGGCCCTCCTCCCTTCCCGAGAATGGGGCCCACTGCACATGGCATGAAAGGCCAGTGTGTACATGTCATCACAGGTGCGCACACTGGTCCATGGCTGTGCACGGTGGGGAGGGGCTAGTCTGTGAGCTCCAGCACAACAGCATGTGCCTGAGTGTACTTGCTCATGCATGTGCGCATGGTGTGGTGAAAATGCATGACCCAGTCTGAGGCCCTCAGAGGCAGAACCAGAAAGTTCTACCACCAGTTTGAACTCCACCCAGAATCCTTGACCTTTACCTAGAAGACCAGGACCTCAGTCTTCCCACTTGTGCCATGGGGCCAAAGTGGCAGTTCCAGAGCCCACTGCCCAAGCAGCACCAGATGAGTGGACACAGGTCAAGATGAACCCTAGGGGTCTGTGATTTCAGGTGAGGGGTCAGCATGGTCTCCACAGCTATGGCCAAATGTCCTTCTTGGTCAACCAGTAAACCAGTTGCAGTCGAGCTGACTGTAACTCCTGGCAGCCCCATATGTCAGGGCCCCCCAAATCCAGTTTGGGAGCCAGTGTGGGAGCTTTAGTTTATAGATGAGACGGTGGGGCCATTTGCACTTGGGTCAGGGCCTGAGCCAGGCGGCAGACTACTGCTGCAGCTCTTGGATGGTAATATGTGCAATGGTACTAAATTTGCCAGCTAGGGGCAGGAGGAGGTCTATGGGCAGTCACAGGAGGGCGGCTGGATGCTTCATTTGTGGACTGGGCTCTGGCCCTCCTCCCTCTCATACAACCCCAGGATCCTCTGGATGCTCTGTTTCCCTGCCTATACAGATGGATTGGGACCCTCCTAAAGACCAAAGCCCACTTTACCCAGGTCCCTCCTCCTGGTGCCCCTGAGCCTCCCAGGGCCCCAGCACTGATGGCAGGGTCTTCAGTACCTTTAAACATAGGCAAGGTGTCCAGCAGGAGCTTCGAACGCTCCTGCTTTTCTGAGGCTAGCCCCTAGGGTGGGCTTCCAAGGGCCAGGGTCTCCGGGGGTGGAATCAGGAAGTCCTACTTTGACACTTCTAGTCCTCAGCTGTTGCTGAGCCCTCTCTCTGGCCGCATCTGTGGTTGAGAGTCAGCTGTTTACTCTCCCAACCAGTGCAGCCTTGCCTTCTGCCTCAGCCATCTTCCACAGCTTCCCCAAAGCCAGCAGTGTTGGCTCTGTTTGTGCAGTTGGGCCAGGGCTATGCAAACAGAAGCTACTTCTGTGAAGAGGCAGGGTCATACCTTCAGGGATGGCACCAGCCCAGGTGTGTCCTGGAGAGGGGCTCCCTCTTTAGCCATGCCCAGCTCAGAGGTCAGGGCAAAACGGAGGAGCAGGAAGCCCAGGCCCATTCCCTGGCCAGCGTCTCTTCCAGATATCAGAGCTGGGGGGAGGGTAGGGGTTAGGGATAGAGGGTCACGGAGCGCCCGGTTGCCTAAAGAGGGAGCTGATTTTTTCCACCTCCTGGTACCCAGCACGGCCCAGATGGAGCTCTCTGGCACACACATCAGAGCAAAGTCTGACTTGACCTGGACTTCAGGTGAGAGGTCATGCTAACCTTATAGGCATACATGGGATCAGATGGGATTGGTAGGGAGAGACTACAAGGGCATCACAAGCTTCAGCCCTTCTTCCGCATTTGGCATCTGAGGGTATCTGTGGGGCATATGCCCCCACAGAAACACTGCCCTTCGTGGCTGTGACCTCCCACTTTATTATGGGAGAGGCCTGTTGGGGATGCTCTGGCCAGAGTCCAAAGACCAGTTTCTGAGTTCATGTCCCTGCCTCTGGGATGGGAGAGAGTGGTTTCCTCAAAAGTATCCTTAGCCCTAGCCCAAAGCCTTATTGCAGCTGCCCTGGCCCTGAGACCAGCCCCACCCCAGGGTAATAAAGAAAGACATGAGCCCTTGGAGACTGTATACAATACTGTAGGGGAAGGGGCTCACTAGACGCACACAGCCAAAATGCTCATTTACAGGACAAGGAAGAGAAAGGCACAAGACCTTCTCAACAGATGGCAAAGGGGACTTGATAAAAACTCGGGGTGACAATAGCTTCTAAAAGAATAAAATAACATGGCCCCCGGACTGTCTGTCAACCCAGAACTAAAACAATTCCTGAAGCCAACTCTTCAGACAAAGACTGGATTGGACTGTGGGAAATAAAATGATACTCGTGAGGAGTGTGCCTCTTAGCTTAAGTAGCTACATGAGACTAAATGGGCGGCTTCTGTCTGGAGGTGAGATGAGAAGGCAGAGAGGGTTAGGAGCTGGTTGAATGGTCACGGAAATCGGGTGGAAAGGAGGAGTGTGCTGTCACAGTATAGGGAGAGTAATTAGGGTCACATAACAATGTATGTATAAATTTTTGTATGAGAGACTAACTTGAAATGTAAACTTTCACTTAAACTACAACAATAAAAAAGAATAAAACACCTAGGAGTAAATTTAACCAGGGAGATGAAAGACTTGTACACTGAAAACTATAGAACATTGCTGAAAATAAATTAAAGAACACTTAAATAGACATCCTGTGTTCATGAATAAAGAGAGTTAATATACTTTATTATATTAAGATGTCAATACTACCCAAAGTGATCTATAGATTCTATAGATCTATACACTCAATGCAATCCCTGTCAAAATTCCAAAGCATTCTTTGCAGTAATGGAAAAACTAATCCTTAAATTTATATGGAATTGCAAGGGACCCTGAATAGCCAAAGCAATCTTGAAAAAGAATAACAAAGTAGGAGAACTCATACTTCCAGATTTCAAAATGTACTATAAAGGTACAGTAATCAAAACAGTCTGGTACTTGTATAAGGATAGACATATAAACCAATGGAATAGAATTGAGAATCCAAAAAATAAACTCATACATCTGTGGTCAATTGATTTTTCAACAAGGTTACTAAGTCCATCCAAAGGGGAAAGAACAGTCTCCTCAACAAATAGTGCTGGGACAACTGGATATCCACATGCAAAAGAATGAAGTTGGACCCCCTACCTCACACCATGTATGAAAATTAACTCAAAATGGATCAAGGATCTAAACATAAGAACTAAAACCATAAAAGTCTTAGAAGAAAGCATAGGGGTAAATCCTCAAGACCTAGTTTTTGACAATGGATTCTTAGATATGACACTGAAAGCATGAGCAACAAATGACAAAACAGATAAAATGGACTTCATCAAAAACCTTTGTGTGTCAAAAGACTTTATCAAGAAAGTGAAGAGGCAACTTATAGAATGGGAGAAAATATTTGTGGTTCCTATATCTGATAAGGGTTTAACATCCAGAATATATAAAGAACTCATACAACTCAACAAAAAGACAAACAACCCAATCAAACAATGGGCAAAAGACTAGAATAAACATTTCACCAAAGAAATGGCCAATAAGCACATGAAAAGATGCTGAATGTCATTAGTTATTGTTGTTGTTGTGTGCTATTGAGTCAATCCTGACTCTTAGCCACCCTATACGACACAGTAGAACTGCCCCATAGGGTTTCCTAGGCTGTAATCTTTATGGAAGCAGATAACTAGGTCTTTTCTCCTGTGAATTGGCTGGTGGTTAGCAACTGAGCACCTAACCATTACACCACAAGGGCTCCTTTAGTCATTGCCCAAAGCCAGTTGCCATTGAGTTGATTCCGACTCATATAGCGACCCTATAGGACAGAGCAGAACTGTCCCATAGAGTTTCCAAGAAGTGCATGGTGGATTCGAACTGTTGACCTTTTGGTTAAGTGGCGGCACTTAACCACTACACCACCAGGGTTCCCCCTTTAGTCATTAGGGAAATGCAAATTAAAACCACAATGAGGTATCACTTCACATCCACTAGGATGGCTATCATCAGAAAATAGCAACTGTTGGTAAGGATGTAGAGAAATCGGAAACCTTATCCACTGCCGATGGGAATGTAAATTGGTGTAGCCGCTGTGGAAAATATTTTGGTACTTCTTAAAAAGTTAAAAATAGAAATACCATATGATCCAGCAATTCCACTCCTAGGTATATACCCAAAAGACTTGAAGGCAGGCACTCAAACAGACGCTTGTACAGCAATGTTCACTGCAGCATTATTCACAATAACCAAAAGGTAGAAACAATCCAAGTGTTCATCAACAGATGAATGGATAAACAAAATGTGGTATATCCATGCAATTGAATATTATCCATCCATACAGAGAAATTAAGTTCTGATATACTCCGTATCATGGATGAACCCTGAAAGCATTATACTGAGTGAAATAAGCCGGACAGAAAAGGACGCGTATTGTATGATCCTGCTTATATAAATTATCTAGAATTGGCAAATGCATAGAGACAAAGTTTATTTGTGATTACCAGGGGCTGGGAGAAGGAAGATAAAGGGAGTTATTGCTTAAGGGGTACTGAATTTCTGCTTGTTGTCGTTGTTGTTAGGTGCTGTCGAGTCAGTTCCGACTCACAGCGACTATGTACAACAGAATGAAACACTGCCTGGTCCTGTGCCATCCTCACAATCGTTGTTGTGCTTAAGCCCATTGTTGCAGCCACTGTGTCACTCTATCTTGTTGAAGGTCTTCCTCTTTTTTGCTGACCCTCCATGCTACCAAGCATGATGTCCTTCTCCAGGGCTTGCTCCCTCCTGATAACATGTCGAAAGTATGTGAGACGAAGCCGCGCCAATCTTCACTTCTAATGAGCATTCTGGCTGTACTTCTTCCAAGACAGATTTGTTCATTCTTTTGGCAGTCCACAGTATATTTAATATTCTTCACTAACACCAGAATTCAAAGGCATCAATTCTTCGGTCTTCCTT
This sequence comes from Dugong dugon, assembly GCA_030035585.1. Classification (NCBI taxonomy): domain Eukaryota; kingdom Metazoa; phylum Chordata; class Mammalia; order Sirenia; family Dugongidae; genus Dugong; species Dugong dugon. The sequence continues at coordinate 18,110,286 of CM057481.1, read as the reverse complement.
ATTCATTGTCCAGCTTTCACATACACATGAGGCAATTGAAAACACTAAGGCTTGAGTCAGGCACACCTTAGTCATTAAAGTGACACCTTTGCTTTTTAACACTTTGAGGAGGTTTTTTGCAGCAGATTTGCCTAATGCAATCAGACATTTGATTTCTTGACTGCTGCTTCCATGGGTGTTCATTGTGGATCCAAGTAAAATGAAATCCTTTACAAGTTCAGTATTTTCTCCGTTCATCTTGATGTTGCTTATTGGTCCAGTTGTGAGGAGTTTTGTTATCTTTCTGTTGAGGTGTAATCCATACTGAAGGCTGTGGTCTTTGATCTTCATCAGTAAGTATGGTGAAAGGATACAACCCTGACGCACACCTTTCCTGACTTTAAAATTTGTTTAGGGGGATGAAAACCATTTGGAAATGGATAATGGCGATGGCTGCACAACGTGGTGAACGGGATTAATGTCACTGAATTGTACGCTTAAAGATGGTTAGAATGGCAAATATTTTGTTCTATACATTTTACAATAAAAACAAAAAACGATTGGACTGAACTAAAGAATAGGAAGAAATACATTGTGATTGTGTCTGGATATTGTTTACTGGTTTCCTGCCTTCTTTAGAATGTTATCTTCATGGCTGTGGGCACTGTGCCAGCCTCATTCACTTCTGTTCCCCAGTGTCCAGCAGAGTGCTTGGCACACACTAGGCCCTCAAAAAGTGTCTACTGAATTAAAAATTAGGGGTTGAATGAATGCACAGAAACACTTTGAGGTGGGAACAAAATAAGAATGCCACTTTTAACCCAGTATGTCTTAACCGCATTCTGAAAGGGTTAGGCAGTGCAGTAAAGAAAAATAAATGAAGTAGAACCATTGGGGGAAAAAAAAAGAGACAACTATAACTATTTGTAGGTAGTGTATCTAAAAAATCATAATTAGAAAAATTATTGGAGCCAACATGAGTAATGTATGAACTCAAGGCAAAAAAGTCAGTAGCTTCCATGTGCACCAACAATAATCAGAATATACAGTGTAACAGAAGGAAAACAGTAAGAAAATACGCTTCCCAGATGGAAGAGAGGGATGAGTGCTAATGAGAAACCCTGTACCAGGACAGTCTTCTGGAGGAGGAAGGGGTTTTGATATTTCCCCTGGCCTGGGGTCTCCCCATCATTGCAGCAGTTCAATGTTATCTTTATGAGTGATGCAGGGAACAGAGAGACTGAAGCTGGATGGAACTCCCTCTAAATATCCACTCCCTGCTCTGGGCCCTAGGGGACTTCGGGGGCTGGCGCTGGAATCTTCCCCTTTGCCCTGAGGATGAAGCCCAACCTTCTATGCATAGCGTGTATGGTTCTGATAAATGGATCCTGGAACCACATCTACCTGAGCAGAGATCTGCTGGACATCTAGATATGAGTGGAGAAGTCATCAGCCTGAGCCACACTGCCCCAGGAGGGGGTCGTTGTGCAGGGAGAGAAGCCACGGAGGAGTCTTGAAGAGCCACTTCCTGGGGAGGAAGAGGAAGCAGGGCCTGCAAAAGACCCCAAGAAGAGGCAGGACAAGTTGCAGGAGGAAACTGAGGGCACAAGGGGTGAACCTTTGAAGATGCCAGCAAAAGTTCAGCTGAGACAAGGACCATAGAGACCCCTACTTTTAACTCCATGGTATTCTATGGTAACTTGGCAAAAGCAGTTTTGGCAGTGAGGTGCTAGACAACAAGGCAATGGAGCCTGAGAGGGTGAGAGTTTGACGGGGTGGTGGGGTGGTGGGAGGGGTGACAGAAGGACCGGTGGTGGGAGGCCCAAAGCTATCTAAAGAGGAGGGAACCTGGAAAGCCCACAGTGGGAAATGTGTGAGCACCCTATGGGGGGAGGCACCAGTGCCCCAAATGAGGACCAAGTCAGGGGTAGGGTGTGGGGGAGGCAGAGAAGCCTTTGAGCCAGTCTGTGTAGTCTGTAACCGGCCTCAGCATCACCATTTCTGTGCAGGCCCTCGACTCCAACTGCCAGCCCCTGAGACTCTGCCTGGAGCTGCTGTCTGTGGTCACAGAAGGGCTCTGCCCATACCCTGGGCGGGCTAGAAGTCAGGCAGGCTAGGGAACTAAGGCCCCAAAACAGCTCTCAAAGGAGCCCTGGTGGTGCAGTGGTTAAGAGCTCAGGCTGCTAACCAAAAGGTCAGCAGTTCAAATCCAGCAGCCACTCCCTGGAAACCCTATGGGGCAATTCTACTCTGCCCTATAGGGTCACTATGAGTCAGAATCGACTTGACGGCAACAGGTAAACAGCTCTCAAAGGAGCCCTGGTGGCACAATGGCTAAAGCGCTTGGCTGCTAACCAAAAGGTCGGTGGTTTGAACCTACCAGTCATTCCGTGGGAGAAAGATGTGGCGGTCTGCTTCCATAAAGATTATAGCCTTGGAAACCCTATGGGGCAGTTCTACTATGTCCTGTAGGGTTGCTATGAGTTGAAATCGACTCAGTGGCAGTGGGTATAAACACCTCTCAACTCCTGACTGATGGGGATTTGAGAATTAGTACTTCAGCTTCCCTTACTCTTGTTGTTAGCTGCAGCAGAGTCGACTCTGACTCATGACGACCTTATGTATAACAAAAAAAAACATTGCTTGATTCTGCACCATCTTCATAATCATCGACATATTTAAGTCCATTGCTGAAGCTACTGTGACAATCCATCTCATTGAGGGCCTCCCTTGTCCTCTTTGGCTGTCTACTTTACCAAACATGATGTCCTCCTCCAGTAACTGGTCTTTCCTGATGATGCATCCAAAGCAAGCAAGTTGGACAATGTTCTGTTGTGATCCATAAGGTTTTCATTGGCTAATTTTCAGAAGTAGCTCACCAGGCTTTTCTTCCTAGTCTGTCTTTGTCTGGAAGCTCTGCTGAAACCTGTCCACAGTGGGTGACCCTGCTGGTATTTGAAATACTGGTGGTATAGCTTCCAGCTTCATAGCAACATGCAAGCCACTACAGTATGACAAACTGACGGACGGGTGGTGGCCTTGCTCTTAGGGGGAGCAACAGCACAAGGCCCATGTTCTACACTGGCTTCCAGAGCCCCCAGCAGGATTTGGCCCTGGTTGCCTACAGTGGTAATTTGCTTTCCTTGCCACTCCTCTGCTGGTACTTCCTGGCCTCACCTTCCACATTAACTACATACACTTGCGTCTTTGTCTCCAGGTCTGCTTCTGGGGAAACCAAGACTGAGACCCTGTCCGTAAAATAAGAACAAGGCAGTGAACAGGCACAGACAACTGCAAGGACTTCTTCTCACAGGTGACCACTGACCTGTACAAATAGGCCCCCAGGTCGCTGACTTGGCAGGGACATTGGGCCAGGGGCCAGGCCTGAGGTACGCAGGCCCCTGCCACAGCAACTGCTCTTGCCTGACCCCAGAGTTGGCTACAGGCAGGCTCAGGACTCTGAGGATGGATAATCACAATGTACCTTAAAGTCCCAGAGGATGAGGTCAGGGTGACCTGCCTGGGCCGTGCCCTGGCTTCTGACTCTTGAAGCTCATTCCCTTGTCAGGGCTAACCGCCCTCGCCCATCCCCCGCCCCATGCATACCCCTCCCCTCCTTGTCTCCACTCCCCTGTCCTTCCGTTCTCCCGCCCAGGCCTGTGGAAGAGCCTGTCAGGCGCTGAAGCCGACGCTGCTCTCCCACAGTCACCTGGCTCAACGTACACAAAAGGACCTTCTCTTCCCTGCTCGGTGCCGGGTGAAGGGCGTCCCAGTCGGCCGCCCGCGCCAGAGGACCAGGCCACCCCCCGAGCGGCCCCCAGGGGGCGCCGCCGCGAAACCCACCAGTCGGCTCCTCGGAACTCAGTGGGCGGGTGCGGGCTGCTAAGCCCCCAGGTTCGGCCGGTTGACCCCGCCCGCGGCTGGCGCTGCCAGGCTGGGTCCGAAGAGGCCCCACAGTACACGTGTTGCGCGGCTCCCCGCTGCCTCATTTCTCCCCGCGCCGGAGTGGATCCTAAATTCCGGGCAGGCCTAGTGTCCACATGTCCATCTGTCTGTCCACCCGTCGGCGTGTGACCGTTGGTCCGCGCACCCTCCTCTGGCCGCGGCAGGCGCAGGGTTAAGGTGTGGGGGAAGCAGGTTTCCCCGAGTCTCGACGGGGGGGCGAGGGGCGGACCCGGCCCAGCCCCGCCCCGCCCCTCGCCGGAGCCGAGCTGGAGTCCGGCCTCAGACCCAGTCGGAGCCCGAGCCAGCGCCAGTGGAGCCAGGACCGCGGACCCTGCACCCCGGGAGCGCCGGCGCCCCGACTGGTGAGTCCAGCGGCAACCGCGTTCGGGGAAGTTTGGGACGCGAGGCTCTGAGCCCCAAGCGCACTCGCCTGGACCAGCCCCTCCTCGAACAGGATGCGAAGTTTGGGGTCAGGAGGCCCTCTAGCTGGGGGTCCCAGGAGTATAGCCCCCGCGGGAAAGAGAAAGGTGGGGAACTTGAGGATCTGCGATGGGGGACCCAGAAGTCTAGCTCCTCATTCCTGCTGGGACCTTAGAGTCCAGTGTTTCTGGACACCAGGGAGTCTGGCCTCTGGGGGAGGGTAATGGGCAAACCCCTAAGGGTGGACCTCAGGGGGAGTGTGTGGACCCTTGCACCCTGTCCCCTAGTCTCAAACACCCCAGATTCTGGCCTTTTGATGGTGGGAATGTGTGAACCCTGTGGAATGGCCCTCAAGGGTGTTGTAAGGATACACTGGTGTTTGGCTCCTGGTAGCAGGTGGAGGACCCTAATGGCTGGATCCCAGGTTGCCCCAGGGAACACTGAAAGCCAGTGAGAGGGAGAGTGCAGTTAACCCTTCCCTCATGCAGGGCTTGGGTGAGTGTTGTTGAGAGGAAGGGGAGGGGGCTAGGATAGAGAGTCCTGTCCCCGCCACCTGCCCGTCCCAGTTACCTCACCTACCACCTAGACCCAGACTTGGCCACAGAGCTCCTTAGTGAGGGCAGAGGGCAGGGAGGAGATTCCTTTATGTCCCATAGGAAGAAAGAACCTGCCTGGGCCTGTCCTCCTTTCCACTCCAGGAGGGCCTCCATGGTGATGTGCTAGCCAGAGGAGGTGGATCCTTGTCCTGCTTTTCCCACCAGTGACTTTGGACCAGCCCTGCTCCCAGGTTGTTGTTGTTGTTAGGTGCCATCGAGTCGGTTCTGACCCGTAGCGACCCTGTGTATGACAGAACGAAACACTGCCCGGTCCTGTGCCATCCTCATAATCGTTATTATGCTTAAGCCTATTGTTGAAGCCAGTGCGTCAATCCATCTCATTGAGGGTCTTCCTTGCTCCCAGGTACAGGCTTTTTATCTGTTCCATGAAAGACTGGTCAGTGGCCCTGACCCTGTGTTTTCCCTCTCCTCCAGGTAAAGGCAAGGTCTCTGGATTGGCCAGGCGACCCCCTTGAAGCCCTAGCAGAGTCGAGATGAGGCCCCATCATGCCCCCTAGTGAGGCCTGAAGCCTGATCAGATAGCATGGCCTGCCACTGGCGGTGAACACCATGGCTGCAAGTGGTGGCCGGGCCTTTGCTTGGCAGGTGTTCCCCCCTATGCCCACCTGCCGGGTTTATGGCACTGTGGCACACCAGGATGGGCACCTGCTGGTGTTGGGGGGCTGTGGCCGCGCTGGACTTCCCCTAGACACTACTGAGGCACTGGATATGGCCTCACACACATGGCTGGCACTGGCGCCTCTGCCCACTGCCCGGGCTGGCGCTGCTGCCGTTGTGCTGGGCAAGCAGGTTCTAATGGTGGGTGGCGTGGATGAGGGCCAGAGCCCAGTAGCTGCTGTGGAAGCATTCCTGGCTGATGAGGGCCGCTGGGAGCGCCGGGCCACCCTCCCTCAGGCAGCCATGGGAGTTTCGACTGTGGAGAGAGGTGAGTGGCCCTACCCTGGGCTTGGGGACTGGAGCACACTTGGCCAGACTCCCAAGGAAGATCCTTCAGGGACCCCAATGTTCTTCCTTCTTTCCTGACTTGATCCCTTACCTTCAAAGATTAGACAAGAACTGTAATTTTTGCCTGGGTGCCCTGGATGTAGCTTTGCTTCCTGTCCCCTTCCAACTCAGCTTTGAGCTGGGCCTGCAGCAGCCTTCCCTTGACTGCCTTTTCTGGCTCTGAGGTGGAGGGCGGAGCCCAGGCTGGCCCCCAGAATGATGGGAGGCCCCAGACGCTTCCCAGCCCCATTCCTCCTCCCTAGGAGACAAGGGGGTTATAAATAGTCCAGGAGAGGGGGAGGGGAACAGTGCCCAGCAAAGGCTCAGACTGCCCCCCACCCCAACACCTCCCGTGATCCTGAGGTGGACCAAGGCCAAGCTAGCAGAGGGACAGTTGCAGTGGAAGCCCCTGGCTGCGTCCGCAGCTGACCCTGAGGGCCTAAACACAGGGCAAGAACTACTCTAAAGAAAGGGCATGGTACAGAGGTGCTGTCAGGGTTCCAGGGGCAGAAGGCTTGTGTCTAGAACCTCCCCAACTCTGCAGGTGCCTGCCCAAGCCCCTCTCCCAGTCTCCCTCCCCCATGTTCATCCCCAGAGCCTCCTTCTGAGACCTCAGTATGCCCTACATCTATGACTTAAACCACCCCCTCCTCCCAGGGGAACCCCCACCTTGTGGCCTCCAGGTCTGACCACGGGTCCAGGCCAGCCCTGCTTGGATGCCAGGCTTGGTTGCCATAGTGTCTCCAGGGAGACTGAGCCAGATTATAATTAGATCGTCTGCCTCCTGCTCTTCACTTGGAGGGGCCGTGGCTGGAGTGGGAATCCCAGCTCTCCCAGCCCCCACACCAGGAGAGCAGCAGGGCCTCTGCTTCTGGGGAGGGATGTTATGAACAACTGGATCCCTGGCCTGGCCACGGAGGCTGTCAGAGTGGGGGTGCCCTGGCCAGGCCTGGGGTGCAGTCTGAACCCCTCTTTTTATGCAGATGGTATGGTGTATGCTCTGGGGGGAATGGGCCCTGACACGGCCCCCCAGGCCCAGGTACGGGTATATGAGCCCCGCCGGGACAGCTGGCTTTCGCTACCCTCCATGCCCACACCCTGCTACGGGGCCTCCACCTTCCTGCACGGGAACAAGATCTATGTCCTGGGTAAGGGCCTGGGGGTCTTGGGCAAGAGGCTCAGAGCCCAGAAGTCGCCATCCTCATGAGTTGGCTGGGGTAGGGATGAGGTTCAGTTTGGGATGGCAGGACAAGAGAAACTTTGTTAGGGTGAGCCAGGCCTGCTCTGAGGCCCTGAACTCTGGTGGCCCTGCTGGGGTTGGAAAACCAAACTCCAGTGCCTGAGGGTCTACAGGGTGGATGAGCCATACTCAGGTGTGCACACAGCTGTGTGTGGGAGGGTGGGAAGGACAATGTTGAAGCCTTAGCAACCTGGCAAGTGAGGAGCCCTCCAGGTCCGCTACCCTGGCCTCTCTTCCAGGTGCCCCAATTTCTTTGGCAGGAGGCCGTCAAGGCAAGCTCCCAGTGACTGCTTTTGAGGCCTTTGACCTGGAGGCCCGTACCTGGACCCGACACCCAAGCCTGCCCAGTCGCCGGGCCTTTGCTGGCTGTGCCATGGCTGAAGACAGTGTCTTTAGTTTGGGCGGCCTGCAGCAGCCGGGGCCCCACAATTTCTACTCACGTCCACACTTTGTCAACACTGTGGAGATGTTCGACCTGGAGCATGGTGAGCAGCGACTGGCCTGGGCTATCCTCCCACTCTGTATGGGATGGAGGGGTACAGTGTATGGGGGCTAGATCTGATCTCCCCTTTCCTGCAGGGTCCTGGACCAAGCTGCCCCGCAGCCTGCGTATGCGAGATAAGAGGGCTGACTTTGTGGTCGGCTCCCTCGGGGGCCACATTGTGGCTATCGGGGGACTTGGTGAGTCTCTGTGGGGATGAGGTAGAAGGGAGCCCCCGATTCAGGAAGGCGTAGTCCGCAGCTTGAGCACCCCCTCCTTCCCTTCTCTAGACACTCCAGAGGTCAGGGCTTTGCTAGCTGCCCTATCCAGGAAGCAGGTAGGGTGTGATCTGCCAGGCTCAGACTCAGGTGTCTCCCAGCCTGATGCGGGGGTCTCACGAACAGGGGCCTAGGAGGCAGGAGCTGACCTGTCTGCTGACTGCACAGCCACGTGGGCAAGTAGAAACATGAATGGACGAAGAAATGACAAATGGGGGCAATGAGAAGCAAGGCATTGAGAGCCCATCCTGGGGTGATGCCTTCTGGGAACATCCTCTGGCTGGAGAAGCAAAAGGGCCTAGAGCTCCTGCAGCCTGTGCACCTTACAACTTGCCATCTCCTTCCTGCAGGAAACCAGCCGTGCCCTCTGGGCTCTGTGGAGGGCTTCAGCCTTGCACAGCGGCGCTGGGAAGCACTGCCCACCATGCCCACCGCCCGCTGCTCCTGCTCCAGCCTACAGACTGGGCCTCGACTATTTGTTATTGGGGGTGTGGCCCAGGGCCCCAGCCAAGCCGTGGAGGCGCTGTGCCTGCGTTAGGGGGTCTGAAGGCCCTATGGGACCTGTCCTCCAGGGCAGCTCAGTGCCAGAGACAGATGTCTGTGGCTCCTTTTGCTGCTGAGGAAACTCACTGTGGCTCTGTGGGATGAGGGAGGCACAGGGGTGGCACTCGAGGCACTGCCTCAGGGACTGGGGGGGGGGGGGGCCCTGTCTCTTTAGCTCGTGATACACATATGCTCACACCCACCTTTGCCACCACTCATTCACTGACAATGCCTAGCTCCGCCCTTGCCCTAGAGCCTACCGTACTCTCTGTCCAGCTGGCCTCATACCCTGCAGGGTCAGTGCCTACCTGGAGTGGACCAGGCTCACCTCGAAGGCTGCTCCTGAAAAATCCCAGCCAGCCTGCCCTGACGGCCCCTGTAGAGATAGAAGAGTCCAGAGAGGGTGGGGGACACAGAGGGAATGGAAAAGAGGATATGGGAACTGCCAGAGAGCCAGAGGAATGCCGGCTTTGGCCCCTCTCCACTGCTGGTTGTGTGACCTTTGGCAAATCATTTCACCTCTCTGTGCCTCAGCATCCTCATCTGTAAATGGGGATCTCTGAAACCTTCCTGCCCTACCTACCTCACAGGGCTGTTGTGAGGACCCAGGGAGTTCAGATGTGGAAGTAAAACTGCTGCTAAAATCCGGTGTGTGGTCCCTTGTGTGGACTCCCACGTTGCTCGTGCAGTCCCTGGCCCTGTTTCAGGGGCCTCAGCTCTCCCAGGAATGAGGGTCCAGAAGGAACCTCGTGGATCTGACATGTGCCACCAAAGTGATCTGGTGCCTTAGCACCATGTAGATCCCCACTTATTCTTTGGTGATGGGGGTTGATGGCCCTTCCTCACTGTCTTGGGTGTTAGGGGCCACTCACATGACAGCCAGAGAAGAGCTCAGAAAGAAAGAAACAAAAAAAACCACCACAAGCCAGGATCAGGACGACCTCCAGGTCCAAGTCACCTAGCATCTCTCTAAGGTCACTGCTCCCCTCCATAGGGAGGAGTGGTCCAATGGGGGCTTTGGCCAGGGGCCAGGATTTTGCTAACTGCCATATCCAGGAACAGGCAGAGTATAGTTTGCCTGTCCCAGTTGTGAAGGAGCCATCTCTTGGGCAGGACTATGTGACCACCCACCAGACTCCTTGAGGGCAGCAGCCCTCCCAGCCCTGACTTCTTTCTCCAGCCTTTGCTGCCCACCAGCAGATGCCTCTGGTACTGCTTTCCCTGAACCTGCTCTGAGGTCAAGGGGCTCACAGCTGGGGTTACTGCAGAAACTGGAGAGTATTTGGAGCCCTGGCATTCACCTGCTGTGCCATGGTAACTCTCTTGGGCCCTCAATCTCCTGCAGGCTTCAGTCCCTCTTGCTCAGCAGCAGGACTCCCAAGGCAGCACCCTCCCCTGCCCAGCACACAGGCCCCATGGGAGCCAAGCACAGGGCACCTTGGACCTCTTGGGCTACAAAAACAGACAGGTCGCTGTATCAGCCATTCTTATTTAATGCTCTGGACCAGTTGAGACACTCAGAGACCCCAGCATGAAGGTAGTGCTGCAGCAGCTTGGGTCTTGGGGGCCCCAGGAGGTCAGGCAGTGAGTTGGTGACCGGGGCCTCGGGCCCCACCTTGTCACTGCTATAGTGACTGCCCCAGGATGTCTGGCAGAAGTTCTGCTGGTAGGTGGTGCTGGCACGGGCAGGTTGGACCTGCACAAAGTGGACGAGGCGCTGGGGAAGGCCACCAAGTCCTGCGCCTGACCGAAAATCAGACTGATAGGAAGATTCAAGGGGCCGCTGGTACAACTCCAGCTCACAGGGTGCCCAGCGCAGGAAGTTGTGTCGCTGCCATAGGCGCTCCAGGTCTTTTCGTCTTCCGATGCCCTGCAGCAGGCAGTAGGGGCCCTCCTCAACGGTACGGGCCCTTGGCCCACAGTCCTGGTGCCAGGCACCTTTTTGGGCCCCAGCTGAACCCAAGCCTGCCTGGTGATACCCGGCCTGTACCTGGCCTCCTTGATCAGCCTCCCCAACCATGCCTTCCACTCTAGGGTGAAGCCCCCAAGAGTCAGTGGCCCCGGGATATTTGCACATTGTCAGGGAAGCTGGCAGGGGAAACCAAAGCAGAGATGCCTCCATTTGGGGAATGGGCTGTTCCTGAGGAGAGAGGTTGTTGGGAAGACAGGCACCCCTATACCTGTGTAAGGAGCTCTCCCAATGTCTTACCCCTTCACCCTATCCCCTGATCTGTGCTGATATAGATCCCCTGATTTATCACCCTAAGCTGGAGGGGCCTGCCTGCTCCCCTTCCTGTCTCCATCACTCACTTTGTCGAAGGAAGTACGATTGTCATGCTTGGAGAAGAAGTGTTGCTGCGCTGGCTCCTTGAAAGACAGTGAGAAAGAAGGTGAATGGGAAGAATGACGCTCACCTGCCCCCAAATATTATCTCAGGGCCCAGTAGTGGAGGAGAGCTGCCACTCTTTTTTTTTTATTATTGTGTGAAAATATACAGGTAGTCCCCAAGTTATGACAGGGTTCCATTCCGACAACTCCATCATTAATTTGGTTCTGATGTAAGCTGAGTATCTCTTTTTTTTTTCCCATTATTATTGCCTTTTATTATTAGTATATTTATAAATCTGATCTTTTTTTGTTTTGGGGGGTTGGCATGAGAACGATAACGTCAGCAAATTACACGCTGTAACATTGTATGTAGTACATATTACTAACAATAAGATGTACAAGAAAAAAAGGCCAGTCGTTAAGTGTGGCTCATCATAACTTGAATACATCATAAGTTGGGGGCTAGCTGTACACACCAAAACATTTACCAATACGACAACTTTCACATTTACAATTCAATGACATTTTTCATGTTGTACCACTATTACTGCTATCCTTTTCTAAAATATTCCATCCTGTTAACAGAGGAAGGTGAGAGAGAGTCATGCATAATGTTTTCAAGGTTCATCCATGTTGTGGCATGAGTCAGAACTTCATTTCTCCTTATGGCTGCGTAATATTCCACTGTGTGTCTATTCCACATTTTGTTTATCCATTCGTCTGTTGACGGACATTTTGGTTGTTCCCACCTTTGGGCTATTGTGAAAAGTGCTGCAATGAACATTGGTGTACAGGTTTCTGCTTGTGTTCCTGCCTTCACTTTTGGGTATATATATTGGATTGGAATTGCTGGGTCATATGGTAGTTCTATGTTCAACAGCAGCCTCTGGGGCCACTGACTAAAGAGGGGGCGGAGGCATCTTCTAGGACTTCCCCGTCAGCAGCGGGCAGTGGTTCAGATTTCCCGCTGGGACCTTTTACTCTGGATTTCCCAGGTCTCGGGCTTCAGTCCTGTCCTCCCCTCTGTGCACATTCACCCTTCCCTCATCAGCAAACCCAGGCTCTTGGCCTTAAATGCCATCTAGAAACTGAAATATCTGTCTCTAGCCCAAGATCTTCTGAACTCCAGCCTCAATAGCCACCTGCCTGTTTTATATTTCCATGTAGATGTCCAACGGGTGTCTCCAAACACAACTGAACTCTGGATCATCCCCCAAACCCACCCCGTATACAGCCTCCCTCAGCTCAATCATGGCAAACTCGATTCCATCAAACGCTTTGGAGTGCCCCTTGATTCTTTTCTCTCAAATTCCACATCCAATATGCCAGGAAATCCTGTTGATGCTTCCTTCAAAATGTACCCAGAATCAGACCACTCCTCACCATATCCACTGCTTCCCCTGGTCCAAGCCTGAGTTACTGCAAGAGCTTCCTGCCTGGTACCCCTGCTTCAAAGCTTACCCCTGCACAGCCTATTGTCCTCTTACCAGCCAGAAAAATTCTTTTAATATATAAATCCCGTCGCATCCGTTGTTTGCTGAGAATCCACAGCAGTTCCTCATGTTTGTAAAAGCCGAAGTCATCATAGTGACCCATGAGATTCACATGATACAAGGCCCATTGTTACCTCTAGCCATGTTGGCCTCCTTGCTGCTCCTCAAATACATCAGGTGCTTCCACCTCAGGCCTTGGTGCCACCTGCTCCTTCTGCCTGAATCTCTTCCACCAGCTGGCCACGTGACTCTCTCTCACCTTCCTCTTGGGAGGCATTCCTTGAGGACTACACCAACAGTCCCATTGCTCCAACTATTTTATGTTTGTCCCATAGCATTTACAACCTTCTAACATACTACAGGAAAACCTACGAAAGCCAGAACCTGTGTAAGGTGGAAACCTGTCAGAGAAGGAAAACTAAAATATTTTCCACTAAAATTAGAGATGGAAAAGTGATAAGACTGCACCCTGTCAAAAGCAGAAAACTTGTGAGACCTGGAAAAACGGAGCAGTGTTGTCGAGTTCTGGCTCTTACAGATTTCACTGTATATGATTATACTGTATACCATGATGTTGCTTATCATCTGACGCCCCCCAGTAGAGCATAGGCTCCTCATGGGCAGAAGTTGTTGCCTGTCTTGCTCACATCTGTAACTCCAGCACTGAGAACAGTTCTGGCACTGTAATCAATAACTGTTTACTATTAAATCAACAAAGAGGGTCAGAAGGTCTTGGCCCCAGGGCATTTCCTTTGGCCCAGTTAGGGCCAGAGAGCCATGCCTGACCCACGGGCAGGAAAAGCCCACTCCTCAGGCCTCCAGACCTCGGGAGGAATCTCTCCCAAGACCATCCTTTTCCTTTTGTGCCTGGTGTCTGTCCCCAAAGCCATCCCCTCATCAGCCACTCAGCATCTCTTGCTACAGACTCCAGTAGCCTGATTCTAGAGCTCACTGTATCTGATGAATTCAGGATTGACTAGGTTGGATGCATGAGCATTGGCCAACAGCAGATTCCAGATAAAACGCAGGAACTGACCCCATTCCAGACTCCTGAACCAGAATCTCCAGGGTGGGGTCTGTGGTACGTGTCCTTGACAAGCTCCCTTCTTGGGACCTCCTGCCTTAGACAGCCTGTGGTGGTCTCCAGTCAGAACAAAATCTTCCAGAAATACGGGAGCCTTGTGAGAAGCTGACCAGCCTTACTTTTCATTTCTCATAAACCAAGCTGACATGATGAGGACTAAAAACCCTAGGGCCCTTTTAGAAAAAATATAGGAAAAAATCTTAAGTACCAAAAGCTAGGCAAAGCATTCTTAGACTTGACACCATAAATAACAGCCATAAAAGAAAAAAAATGATAAATTGGACCTCATCAAAATTAACAATTTTTGCTCTATGAAAACACATGTGAAGGGGAAGAAAAGACAAGCTACAAAGACTGTGAGAAAATATTAGCAAACCACATGTCTGACAAAGGAGTAGTATCTAGAATGTATAAAGAAAGAACTCTCAAAATTCAACAGTAAAGTAATAAATAATCCAATAAGAAAATGGGCAAACCACACAAACAGACTTTTTCACGGATAAGGATGCACAGATGGCAAATAACACATGAAAAGATGTTCAACATCATTAACCATTACAGAAATGCAAATTAAAACCACAACAAAATATCACTACATACTTATTAGAGTGGCTAAAATAAAAAAATAGTGACAATACCAAATGTTGGTGAAAATGTGAAGAAACGATCGTTTATGTACTGCTAATGGGTGCAGCCACTCTGGAAAACAGTTTGGCAGTTTCTTAAAAAGCTAAATATGCAACTACTATATGACTAGCAGTTGTACTCCTGGGCATTTATCCCAAAGAAATGAAAACTTATGCTCACTCAAAATCTGTACACAAATGTTCATAACAACTTTAGGAGTCAAAAAACTGGAATCAGTCCAGATAGCCTTTAATAGATGAATGGTTAAACAAACTGGTACATACATACCTTGGAATACTACTCAGTAGCAAAAAGGAATGAACTACTGATACGTGCAAAAACTTGAATGAATCTCTAGCAGGTTATGTGGAGTGGGAAAGCCAATCCCCAAAGGTTATATACTGTATTATTTCTTTATATAACATTTTTGAAATGACAAAATTTTAGACATGGAGGACAGATTGGTGGTTACCAGGGACTAGGGATCGGGAGGGGTGGAGGAGCGGGATGCAGGTTGGTGTGGTTATAAAAGGGCAGCACCAAGGATCCTTGTGATGTTTGGTCAGTATCTCGACTGTGGTGGTGGATACACAAACCCACACAGGTGATAAAATTGTATAGAACTTAGTACATACACAAATCAGAATAAATAAAACTAGGGAAATCTGAATAAGATAGGTGGATTATATCAATGTCCATGTCCAGGTTGTGATATTATACTACAGTTTTGCAAAATGTTACTGTTATGGATTGAATTATGTTCCCCAAAAATATGCGTTGTAAATCCTAACCTCTATGCCTGTGATTATAATCCCATTGGGAATGGGTTGTCTTTGTTATGTTAATAAGACAGGATTAGTATAGGGTGTATCTTGAGTTAATCTCTTCTGAGATATAAAAGAGATTAAACAAGCACGTAGAGAGTAGAGATGGGGGAAGATTAATGCCAAGCCGCATGAAGATTGCCCAGGAGCAGAAGCTCAGAAGAGACAAGGACCTTCCTCCAAAGCCGACAGAGAGAGAAAGCCTTCCCCTGGAGTCGGCACCCTCAGTTCAGACTTTTAGCCTCCTAAACTGTGAGAAAATAAATTTGTTTTTTAAAGCTACCTCCTTATGGTATTTCTGTTATAGCAACACTAGATAACTCAGTTACCATTGGGATTGCTTTTTTTTTTTTTTTTGTAGAAGGGATTGCTTTGTATTATTTTTTACAACAGCAATTGAGTCTGCAATCATCTCAATAAAAATTTCAATTAAAAAAAACATGGGGCCTGCAACAAGTTCCAACTGACCCCCTAAATTTCTTTCATATTTTTGTCTTCAGCTGCAGACTTGTGCACAGCCCTGAAATCTGGACACTTTCTCGTAGGAGGCAGCTCTGACTGTGGAAACTCACTATTCTTACAGTGGCAGGATAATCTATTGACTCCCACTGATTCGAGTTTTGTTCTAACAACTGTGAGAGCCTGCTGAGAAGCGTGGTCATTTCCTCTCCACTCAGTCAGTTGTGAGTTTTCTTGCCCCTGAGAATTATCAACTGCATCTTTGTTTCTAAACCATCCAGGCCTCTTTTCCACTGAGGTGGCAAAACCCATGGTCCCTGAGCAGGTGGGGCTAGGGCTGGGATTCCAGCTAAAGAGAACATAGAGCAGAGGAGGTTTCCTGGAAGAGGGCAGACTCTATGTGTGGGAGGGCTGAGAGCCACTGTGGAGGCTGGGCAGTCTGTAGTCAGTGAGGTGCTGAGAAAAGAGTCTATGTGGCAGGCTGTGGCATGGGGCGGCACTGTAAATAAAGGGTCGGCCCCCAGTCATGAGCTCCTGGGACTCTTGTCTGACCTTAGAAATAAACAAGACCAGGATCACATTTTCTAAGAGTCAGGCCAGTGAAGGCTAGAAACAGATTAATCTGGTTCAGAAGAAAACAAAACAAAACAGAATCCTGTGAATTTTCTTGCACCTGAATGTCATAGACAATTTTTTTTTACCCTCCCCAAACTAAAGTGGATGCCACATCTTGGCAAGGTTTTCAACAACAGTAACTGAAATTAGCCAGCTGAAACCTGGTACTTCTCAGCTAATGAGAAAATAAAATGTGGACCTTCCCTGAGCAGTCCCGTTAATTAAAACAGCTTTAGGCCTAGAAAGAGCCACGAGACTCGGTATTTATATATCCTGAGCCCAAGCCATGCAGATCCTGCTGCTTGGGGCTGCTGATAATGCCAATAAACACTCTGCAGCAAGTCGTCTGTTCTGTCAGCAGCCAAAACATGTCCCCTACTCTAGTCCTGGGGCATGGGTTTAACAGATTGAGAGGACGTTCTGGTCTCTGGGATGAGAGCTGCCACTGATGGCTACCCAAACACCCAGCACGAAGCCCTGGGGTTGCCTCTGCCCCTACACCACCAAAGCTCCATCACCCTCGAAGGAGGGTAGCCCCAGATGGGTAGTCTGGAGCTGTGTTTGGGCCTGGCTTGTTGGGCTGTGGCTGGGCAGCCCTTCCAACCAAGAATACTAAGGAAGTTTAGATCCTGCAGCGTAACAGACTCCAGTACCCCGCTCTGGGCCTGGGAAAGCAATTCTTGGCAAGACCAGATAGCTGATCAAGTTGGATCTGGGGAGAGGCTGGGAAGCAAGAAGCTGTCATGGGCAAAGCAAGTTCTAGGAGCCCCTCCAGGTGTCCCTGTTGGCCCTCCTCCACCCTGTTCTTGCCCAGGAGGCTGACCTGAGTGCACTCACACTGGGCTCCCTTCCCTCTGGCCACCGGGGAGCCCTGGGAGGAGATAGGAGTTGGGAGAAGATGTTTTTTCTTCTAGCTCCCTCTCAGGCTAGCCCCCACCTGGCTGTGTCTCTCCACCCAGGGTCACTTCTCTTGGGGTTAGCCCTCTCCACATGACTCTCTCTTCTTCTGGGTTTGCCAGCCATGACTTCCCCTTGTCCCCTGGGATACAGTACTGATCAATTGGCTGCTACTAACCCACGAGGAGACTTCCTTTCTTTGAGACCTCCATACTTACTCCTTTGAAAGCAGATCCTCCTGAGTTCTCCTGTTTTGAGTGTGCAGACTTTTTACTGTTGGGACCCTGACTAAAGCCCTTCTTGTCTCCAGGCCTGGAAGCAGTGGAGGACCTGGAGGCCTTACATCCCTCTCCTGCTCTCTGGGAGCCTGTTCTAGCCGCTCTGAACCGTCTCTGCCATCACTCCTCTCTAGTTCTCCCTGGGCAGGCATGTGGGTGGCTACTCAACCACTTCCTGCTTTACTTCCCTGATCAGAGGAGGCTTCCTACCCACTCCTAAGCCCTTGGTCTTTGAGGCTGGTCGTGGGCTGGACCATGGCCTTTTGTAGCATCAAGGAATAAGAGCTTGAGGTCAGTCGTCAGCAAAATTCAAGGCTTACATTGTTGGCTCTGGAAGCCTTCTCTCTCTCCATAGTCACCCACTCTGCCTGGACCCTGCCCTTCCTCTATGTGCTGGAAAGGGAATGGGAGCAATAATGCCCATCCTGGCACCTGCTCCTCCCTATCCTGTCTGTAAGGTGAAGATCTGCCATTTCAGGGAAGAGGGACCAGGCCTCATGCCTGACTCTGGGGCAGGCTGAATCCAGATGTTGGTTCAGTTGTCGAAGGGCTGGGGATGATGTTCTGGGGCTTGGGAGAAGTAGGAATTGGCTCAGCCACCACAGCTGCTCCCAAGGCTGCCTCGTACCTGACACCGCTGCAGAAACACTGCTGGAGGCTGGGGCTTGGCTGCAAGGCGGTATTCTCGAGCACTTTCACTCTTGAATTGGCCTCGGTAGTGCCCATAGAAGCCGTTGTTGTGCTGTAACAAGGCTAGTATGAGGGTGAAGCCCGCCCAAACCCCCACCCTGGGTCCCAGACCTCAGGGCCCCTGGCTGAGGGCTCCAGGGGACCCAGGCCAGAAGGCCCTCCCGGGAGGTCCTGATGAAATGGAAAGAATCTGAGGAAGATGGACGCCTCAGGAAAGGGGCCAGTAGAGAGGCATCTTCATGCATGGTTGGAACAGTTAGCTGTGCTGATCCATCTGGGAGGGCTGTGTGTGTGCCTGTGTGTGGGGAACAGATATCATTCATTCATTCATCTTTAATGAGGACCTACTATGTGCTAGGGTCGCTATGAGTCAGAATTGACTCAATGACAATAGGATTGGTTTTGGTTTTGATGTGCTAGGGAGACAGCAGTGAAAAGACAGAAAGGAGATCCTGGCCCCTCCAACCTTCCTTCTGGTGGGGAAGTCTGACACAGCAAAGAGGGTCAGGGAAGAAATAACCTGGTGACTGGATAAGGAGAGACAGGGAACAGGGACAGCCCCTCAAGACATGACAACAGGGGTGAGACCTGAAGGTGAGAAGGAGTTGCCACGTGAATAGCAGCAGAAGAACATTCTTTGTGACAGGAAGTGCATGGGAAAAGGCTCAAAGTCCAGAAAGAGAGGCGAGTTAGAAGAACAGAAAAGAGGCCCCGTGACTAAAACATTGTGAACAATCTGGGAAGAGATGTAAGATGAGGTCAGGGAGAGGCATGGTCTAGGCTGGGTCAGGAATGGATTCTCTTTTAAGAGCAAGGAAAGCCTTTTCAACAGTGGAAGGAACTGGATAGTCTCTGAGTTGGGGTGACTCAGAGCACTGAGCAGAGTTCTGAGGGCAGGGCCACTGTCCAATGGCATGGTCCTCCCTTGAGAGTCTGAAAGGAGGTTCCCTTTGTTGTCCTTCCCCCAATGCTAATAGTGGGTTAAAGATCTCAGGAAAGCAATCCTGTGTTTTTAAAATTGTGCAGCCATACTCTACCTGTACCCGTTGCTATCGAGTCGATTCTAACTCATAGAGACCCTATAGGACAGAGTAGAACTGCCCCAAAGGGTTTCCAAGGAGCGCCTCATGGATTAGAACTGCTCATCTTTTGGTTAGCAGCCGTAGCTCTTAACCACTACGCCACCAGGGAGTTGGAATCAACTCAACAGCAATGGGTGCAATCATACTGCCAGACATATAAATGGTCAAATGGAGACATCTTCTGCATCTATTGACAAAGCTGTTAACACCCATTTGCCAAACATGCTGCTATTGTAGGGTGTTATGGATTGAATTGTGTCCCCAAAAAATGTGTATTAATTTGGCTAGGCCATGATTCTCAGTACTGTGTGACTGTCCACCATTTTGTCATCTGATGTGATTTTTCTTTGTGTTGTAAATCCTATCTCTATGATGTTAATGAGTTGGGATTAGCGGCAGTTAATGAGGCAGGCCTCAATCTACAAGATTAGTTGTATCTTACGTCAATCTCTTTTGAGATATACAAGACAGAAGCAAGCAGAGAGACACAGGGACCTCATTACCACCAAGCAAGAAGAGCCAGGAGCGTGAGTCCTTTGGACCCAGGGTCCCTGCACTGAGAAGCTCCTCAGCTGGGGAAGATTGATCACAAGGACCTTCCCCGAGAGCTGACAGAGAGGGAAAGCCTTCCCCTGGAGCCGGCACCCTGAATTTGGACTTCTAGCCTCCTAAACTGTGAGAGAATAAATTGCTGTTTGTTAAAGCCATCCACTTGTGGTATTTCTGTTATAGTAGCACTAGGTAACTAAGACATAGGGCAAGAGGGGCACCCTCCGAAACTGGAGCACCCAGGCAAAGGATGAACTTTCCAAATGAAGGTATCAACAGGGGATACCTTCTGGAAAGAATTTCAGAGAAAGGCATTAGCAAAAGACAGGGGATTCCAAGAAGACTGTGCAGATGTTGTTAGGCAGACAGCCTGTGGAGAACCATGTCTGACCAGGGAACACCTATGGCCCAACCTGAATGCTCCCTGGAAAGGATAGGAATGTCTGATCCTCCACAATTACAGCCCTGAGCAAAGGAACCCTCTCCCAAGCCTGGCCTCTGGCCATCACAGTAGACTCAACAGGACTCAAAAACCCCATGCCAGTTCCTCCTACTGAGGGCTTGAGTTGCCCTACTTGTCTGTCCATCCCTCTACTATCTGTCGAGCACTCCTTGGTCTCTGTTCAGTTTAGTTCAATAGTATTTACTCTACTGTGTCTCAGGCAAGACAAGAAATACAGATAGAAGAATACATTGCCTTTGCCTTCAAGGCATTTCCAGACTTGAGAGCAGCCAGGCTTCGGAAGTTTGAAGGGATCAAGCAAATGGCAGAGAGTAAATGAGGTGGCTAGAGGACTAGGAGGTTTGGCTGGCTAGCAGGAAACCAAAAAATATGGAGTGGAGTGGTGGTGTCAGGAAGGATAGGAACCCTCCAGGTGTGACCTCAGGACAGCAAAGGGGGAAGTGGGCAGCTGGAGTCCTCTACCAGGCTGAATGCTAGAAGAAAGGCTTTCCATTTCCTGCTCTTGACTCACTCAAATTTCAGGCACAGCCCCAGGGCCAGGATTAACTGGAAGGTGCATTCTTACCCATGAGCCTACTAAAGCACTTTGCATCTTCCAGGGAAGAGAGCGGAAAAAGCAAACTTTCCACTTGTCTTTTTGAGGCTACATCTGAGAAAGAGACTCTCAGGAGGTCAACTTATTGTTGCTTAGTGACAAGTGGAGGTCGTGACTGCACAATGCTGCTGATTGTTGAGCCAATGCTTGGCCCACTGTCTCTTTGTGCTTGCTGCTCTGTTTCTACTTTAGGGGAGAAATCTGTTCCTTGGCATTAACAGCCCAGGAGAGCCCTTATATATAGAAACATTTAAGGCTTCACAGTGGTGTCTGATGGACCTGCAGCCAATGAAATATTACAGAGCCCTTTAAAGGTGAATCCTGCATTTTTAAAACCGTGCAGGCATACTGCCAGAGATGTAAATTTAGAAAGTGTTCCCCGGAGTCAGAAGTTTTCAAGGGATTGGTGGCTCTTAAGATAAAATTGCTACTTAATATAAGCATCTGCCAACTTCTCTCTTAGGAGTTTCTGGTAACTGGGAATGCTAATCATGACAGGCAAACATTAGAAGGGCCTGAGTGAATGAGAGCATAACAAAGGGGTGGTGGCTAAGGAGGAGCACACAATGATTTGACATCAGCTTCCATTCCAAGCTATGCTTGGGCAGTTATTGTACATTTCTCTTTCTTTACAAATGAAAGTCTACCCCAGTGTAATTACTCTGGAGAGCCCCCCACACATATACTCATAGGCCAAAAAGGTCCATTGCAACATCTATATAGGGGAAAAACTGGAAGGAGCCTGAATGTTTACCAATAAGACAATGAAGAAATTGGGCTATAGTCACACAACGAAAAATACTATGAATAATACTACGAATATTACTATGAATTGGCTACAGAAACCTGAATCTGCAGAGATAAATCTTAAAGATATTGAGTCAAAAAATCAAGTTGTAGCAGGATGCACAAAATATACCATTTATAAAATGACACAAACATGTAAAAACAATGTTATATATTGTTTATGGATACAAACAATGAACTAAAAGTATAAAGCATGCATAGGAATAATAAGCACCAAATTCAGGATAGAAGTCACCTGGTGAGGGGAGCAAGGGGAATAGTATGACAGTTGAGCTTCAACTCTTATCTGTAATTTTTTTTTTTTTTTTTGTGGTAAAAAAACATATAGCAAACTTTTCCACAGTGGCTATACCATTTTACAATCCTACCAGCAGTGGATGAGCGTCCCAATTTCTCCACATCCTCACCAACAATTGTTTTTTCCCAATTTCTAATCATGCTGTTGTTGTTGTTAGGTGCTGTTGAGTCGATTTCAACTCATAGCAACCCCATGTGACAGAACAGAATTGCCCCATAGGGTTTTCTAGGCTGTAGTCTTTACAGGAACAGATTACCAGGTCTTTCTCCCTCGGAGCCACTGGGTGGGTTCAAACCGCAAACCTTTAGGTTTGTAGCCCATCACAAACCACTTGTGCCACCCAAGGACCTATAGCCATCCTAGCAGGGGTGAAATGGTATCTTACTGTGGTTTTGATTTGCATGTAATTTTTTTTTAAGTTTTATTTAGGTATACATTTTGATGTACATATACACTCATGAAATATCACCACAATCAAGATAACATATCCACCCAACATATCCATCACCCCCAAGTTTCCTCCTGTTTCTCTAATCTTTCCCTATGGCACTAATCCACCTCTGGTAACCATTGATTTGTTCTCTCTCACTATAGTTAGTAGTTTTTAGAATTTTATATAAATGGAATCATACGGTATGTATTCTTTTGGAGTTGACTTCTTTCACTCAGCGTAATTATTTTGAGATTTATCCATGTTGTTATATCTATCATTCATTGCTTTTTATTGTCGAGAAATATTCTATTTGGGTATACCACATCGCTCCCCCTGGTCTTTTGAATTCACACACCAGTCAGGTTTTTGTCCAAAAGGTCAGCAGTTCAAATCCTCCAGCTGCTCCTGGGAAACCCTGTGGGGCAGTTCTACTCTGTCCTATAGGGTCACTATGAGTCGGAATCGATTTGATAGCAACAGGTTTGGTTTAGTTTTGGTTACTGCACTGAAACTGCTCTGGGCAAAACAATACAAAATGCCAGGTGCTGTGGAGTCCATTCTGACTCATGGTGACCCCATGTATGTCAGAGTAGAACTGCTCCATAAGGTTCTCAACGGCTGCTTTTTCTGAAGTAGATAGCAGGCCTTTCTCCTGAGGCACCTCTGGGTGAACTAGAACCTTCAACCTTTCAGTTAGCAACCCAGTGCTGTTAGCCTTTTGCTCAATCCAGGGACTCTGCTCCTGCCACGGCCACCAATAATTTTCACTCCTCATCCTCCTTGATACAACAGCAACATTTTTTTCCCCATACAAAAATTTATAGACATTGTTATGTGACTCTAATTGCTCTCCCCACACTGTGACAGCACATTCCTCCTTTCCACCCCTGATTCCGCATGTCCATTCAACCAGCTCCTAACCCTCTCTGCCTTCCTGTCTCACCTACGGACAGAAGCTCCCCGTTTAGTCTCTTGCATCTACTTGAGCTAAGAGGCACACATCTCACGTGTATCACTTTACGTCCCACAGTCCAGTCCAATCCCTGCCTGAAGAGTTGGCCTCCGAAGTTGTTTTAGTTCTGGGCTGATAGAGACTCCAGAGGCTATGCTTTCCAGGGTTCCTCCAGTCTGTCAGACCATTAAGTATGGTCTTCTTATAGAATTTGAGTTCTGCACCCCACCTTTCTCCTGCTCCTTCTGGGACTCTTTGTTGTGTTCTCTGTCAGGGAGGTCATTGGTGGTAGCCGGGCACCATCTAGTTCTTCTGGTCTCAGGCTGATGAAGTCTCTGGCTTATGTGGCCCTTTCTGTCTCTTGGGCTACTACTTTCCTTGTGTCTTTGGTGTTCTTCATTCTCCTTTACTCCAGGTGGTTGGGACAAATTGATACATCTTAGATGGCCGCTTACAAGCTGATATTTTTTTTAAAAAAATAATATTTTGCTGTGTTTTTGGTGAAGGTTTATACAGAGTTTAGGTTCTCATAATTTCTACACAAATGTTCAGTGACATTGGTGACATTCTTCACAATTTGTGAACATTCTCAATACTTCTGTTCTGTTTCCATTAATCTAGTTTCCCTGCCCCTTTACATTCTTATCTTTGTTTTAGGTAATTGTTGACCATTTGGTCTCATATAGGTGACCTCAGGGGTGAGTTTCGGTTCAAGGTTTAAAGACTATCTCAGGGAATAGTCTTAGGGAGTTCTATAGTCTCAACTGGTCCAGTAAGTTTTTTTTTTTAGGAATTTGATGTTCTGTTTTACATTTTTCTCCCATTCCATCAGGGTCCATCTATCGTAGCCCTGATCAGAATGGTTGGTAGTGGTAGCCGGACACCATCTATTTCTTCTGGTCTCAGGGTAGATGAGGCCGGGGTTCATGTAGACTATTAGTCCTGTTGACTAGTTTCTTCTTTGAGTCTTTGGTTTCCTTCTTTCTCTTTTGCTCTGGATGAATAGAAAACAAATAGTTGTATCTTAGATGGCCACTTGCAAGCTTTTAAGATCCCAGACACTACTCACCAAGCTAGAACGTAAAATATAAACTTTATGAACTTTATTATGCCAATTGACAGAGATGTCCGAGGAGACTATGGTCCTAATCCTTCAAACCCAGGAAACCAATCCCAAGAGGTATTTGGTTACGTCTAAGAAGTATATCCAACTGTGCCCCCTATGTGCTTTATTATATATATGAATATATATGCATAGTCACATACATGCATATATACATATTCATATACTTATATATACACACATATATACTCACATATACATACCTATACACGTATCTATCTACATACATACATATATACCCGCACATATATTTTTTGGTTGTTGTTGCTGTTGTTTCAAAATTACATATGCCATAGCAATTACCAAAAGTTCCTTTTTTTCTTTTGTACCTTTTAGTGACATCATTTACCTTTGTCAAGCTGTGCACACTTTACTCTCATTAGGTGTTACCTTTCCCATCACCAAAAATAGCAAGTGTCTACTATTGAGAGAGTGAATCCTCCTTCCCCCTCATCTCTCATAACCACGATTGAACATTAATTTCTGTATATATTTGCCTGTCATTTCATAAAACTGAGAGCATATAATATTTGTCTTTTGTGATTGACTTATTTTGCTCAATATAATGTCCTCAAGGGTCATCCACGTTCCATAATGTTTTGGGAACTCATTTTTCTTTATTGCTGAGTAGTATTCCATTGTATGTACGCACCACATTTACTTATCCATTCGTTGATGGACACTTAGGTTGTTTCCATCTTTTTGCTATTGTAAATAGTGCTGCACATCAGCAACATTTGACACAGCTGATCTCCCCTTCCTCTTCGAAGCACATTCCAGGTGGCTTCTAGAGCACCGTACTCTCCTGCTGTCCCTCCAGGTCCCGGGCTACCTCTTTTGCTGCTTTTTCCTCATCATCAAGCCTCTAAAAGTCTCAGTGTCCTAGGGCTCAATCAAACTCTTTTCCATCTATATTCACTCCATTGGTGACCTCATCCTGTCTTATAGCTCTAAAAGCCATCTGTAACTAGTAGAGGCAGAAAGTTAAACAGACCTTTCCCACCCTGGTCCTGGCCCGCTTCCCCACCCTTGCCCTCAGGCTGTCCCAGCACCGGGCAGGCCAGGAACCTCAGACCATTTCTTGCCTCTTTCCCCTCCGGAGCCCTGATGGTGCAGTAAATAGGAGCTTGGCTGTTAACCAAAAGCTTGACAGTTCAAATCCACCAGCGGCTCCTTGGAAATCCTATGGGGCGGTTCTACTCTGTCCTATAGGGTCACTATGAGTCTGAATAGTCTGAATCATTCCACGGCAACTTCTTCTTTTCTCTCCACTCCAGACCTCCCACGTCCTGTCTCTCTACGACCGCAGCGCCTCTAGCCCCGCTGTTTCCCCTGCCCTACTTAGAGCACCTGGGGCCCAGCCATGCCCTAGCTTCTGGTCCCCTGGCCCACCTCACGGACTGTTCTCACAGGCTGCAGGCCGCCATACCCGGGGTTCAGGTCCCCACGTCCCGCTACCCTCCACCTCATTCTCTGCACTCAGTGGGGTGGGAGTGAGGTGATGTGTGAGAGAGTCCGTGCTGGTGAAGGAGTGCCAGGTGGGCTATGGGTGAGCAGCGGTGTGTGGGGGTGTGAGGATATGTATTGTGGGTGCACGTGGGCTAGGCGTGCCGTATGGCGATTTGTGACACCGGACAGACCCCAGCCGAGGCCTAGTAACGTGGTAGCTAAAACCGTTATGACCGTTAAAACCGTTAGCCGCGCGCGGCGATAAGGGCGTGGCCCTAGGGGCGGGGTGGAGTCCCTATTGGTTAGAGTGGGCCCTGGGGGCGGGGCTGCGCATGCCTCAACTGGCTCGGTGGGACCAGTCTGCCCGGAGGTTAGGGTAGGACAGGTTCAGCTCGTGCCGGCCGGCCGCTGGAGGTGGGGACAAGAGGGGCTTAGGGAGGGCGAGAGAGGTGGGGGTTGGGGAACTGAGCAGGGCCGTTGGTGGGGGGTTGGGAGCGGTATAGGCTCAGGATTTCTGGAAGCCTCGCGGGGTTTCTCAGGTCACTGGTTTCTAGACTTTTAGTAAGCCCTGGAGTCCCTCACCGCCCTTTCTTTCCCTGTGGACCGAGACCTTTCTGGCTCTTGAAGGAGACTTGACTTCTGCTCTTATCGTTGGAGGGCTGTTTCTTTCTTGAGATTCCCTGGAGGCTGCAAACTCCCATCCCGGATCCTCTCCTGGGAGATGGGAGGAAGCGAGTCGACCCAGGAGGTCAGGGCTTACGGGATCCTGAGAAGCCCACTGGAATTTGCCTTTGATTATTATTATGGGAAATCCTTTGAAGGCCTTTGGAAAGGACATCAAAATGATTTAGTTTAGGAGGCTAGACCGCGTCTCCAGGTTGACAAGAAGAGACTGAAGATGACAGAGGCCAGCTGTTGTGGTTGGGGCGGGCCCGGAGGGAGAGGCGACACTTGTTTCCTCAGCGACCAAATGGAGGGACTGGAGGGGCACTTGGCAGACCTTATACGGCGGCTTCTGAATTCTCAGAGTTAAAGACGGGGGTCAGATGCGGGGCGGGGGGTGGGGCACGTCTATGCCCCTCAGGCACTTTCTCCCGCTTGCATGTTCCTCCCCTGCCTTCAAACCCTACCAGGGCCCTTCCTACCGTAATGGTCGTGTTCTTTGCTTGCAATCATACTCAATCTTTCCTCCTTTTTTTTTTTTTCTTCCTTTAATAGGGGCGACGGATGAGAGACCAGGAAGGGAACACTGCCCTTGAAAGTTTTTAATGTGTGCATTTAAATTTTAATTTACCATAGTTTTTATTAACAGTGTTTTACTAACATCTGCAAGGATAGCATTAGGCAGATGGGATTTCTGACCTCTGGAAGCTTAAAAGCCTGTACAGATAGCATGGAGACCGAGTAAATACACAGAGGACGGATAAACCTGAGGCTGAGGACACTGAGCCCCCAAGTGGTTCTTAGACCTAGTCAAGAATAAGGGTGTAACCATGGAATTCTTTCAACCATATTAAAAAACCTTTTAAGAATATCTGTTAGGTTCTAGAACCTGGTGTCATAATTATAGATTCCAAGCTACAGGCTATATAGATTGCTCCCTCTGTCAGCATAAACAGAGGTGGAAGATGATAGAGGATTTAAAATAATAATGGCCTTAAGTAATGGTTTTGATCTAGTGATGTGTGTAGAATTGTCTAGATTCTAAATCCAGATTCTAGAAAGAGGAATTTCTGTTAGTGTGGAAGAGAAGAAAGAAACTTGGACTATCAGACATGAAAATAAGGAATCCTATATTTACATAAATATACCTTTATTAAAATATGTGATAAGTCTGTGCTGATCTATGGACTTGAAATGTAATAATTGAAAACACACACACACACACACACACACACACACACACACACACACACACACGTAAAAAGGACCTGAGATTGGGGTGTGCCCAGCAAGGGAGAGCAACTGCAAGGAGCCAATAAGAGGTATGGAAGTGGGTATAGACAGGAGAGGAGCAGGATTGAGAAGAGATGGCAGAGGACCCCGTAGATAATCAAAACTCTGGCTTTAATTTTGAGTAGGCTTGTGAGTAGGGTAGGAACCACTGGAGGGTTTCAGCGAAGGGGTGATACGATCTGACTTAGGTTTAGAGTCACTCTGGCTGCTTCGTAGTGAAGAGACTGAAGTGGGACAAAAGTAGAAGCAGGGAGGATGTTGTAGTGATACAGGCTGGTGGTAGTGGAGTAGGGTTGCCAGATTTAGCAAATAAAAATATAGGATGCCCAGTTAAATTTGAATTTTAGGTAGACAATATTTTTTAGTACATCCCATGAAGTAGTTGGGAAATTGAAATTTAACTGAGAAGTCCTATATTTTATCTGACAGCTCTACAGTAGAGAGAGAAATGGTCAGATTCTGGATATGTTTTTAAGGAATTACTGCAGTATTTGCTGACAGACTGGATGTGAGAGTATGAAAAAAAGGAATCAAGGAAGACTCTTAGGTTTTTGTCCTGAGCAACTGGAAGGATGGAGTTGCCATTTCCTGAAATGGGAAGACTGTAGGTGGAAAATGTTTAGGGAGAAAGATGAGGATCTGGATTAGGGACATGTTAAGTCTGAGGTGCATATGAGTCATTTAGGAAGAGATGTCAGGTCAGCAGTTTAATTTAGTAGTCTGGAGTACAGGGGAGGGGTATGGTATGGACTAGAGGTAATAAATTTTGGAGTTGTCAGGTAACAAGGTATTTTATCTATTTGTTTATTAACTTTTGTGGAAAATTTCAAACATATTAAAGTATAGAAAATGGGTCAATTCCAGTGTACCTGTCACCTAACTTCAAAAATTATCAACCTAGAATCAGTCTGTACCTCTTCCCTACTCCTCCAGCCCAACTCCATTGTTTTAAAGCAAATCACAAACATTAGATTATTTCATCCATTTAAAACAAATATGTATGTATAAAAGATAAGGACTGTTTTTAATGTAACCATAATATCATTTTTCTTAATATCGTTAAATATCCAGTCAATGTTTAAATTTCCTTGGTTGTTTTCTTACAACTCAAGATCCATACACATTGTATTTGGTTGATATGCCTTATAAGTCTCTGTTTAAAAAAATTATTTTATGGTGGTAAACTACATATAAAACTTGCCATTTTAACCATTTTAAGTATATAATTCAGTGCCATTAATTTACAGTGTTACGTGAACTTCCCCACTGTCTACTTTCAAATCATAAATCTCTTAATCCAGTCTCCTACCCCTCTTTTTTCTTGTCTTTTATATTTTGAAAGAGTAAAGTCATTTAAACTGTAGAATTTGTCACTCTCTGGATTTTGCTGATTGCATTCCTGAGTAGCCCTTAAACCACTATGTTTCCTATAAACTGGTGGTTAGGTCTAGAGGCTTTATTAGATTAAGTTTCAGTACTTTTGGCAAGAATACTTACTTCACTGAGGCTGCTAGGTGCCTCCTATTGCATCACATCAGGAGGTACATACTAAGTCTGGTGTGTCTCCTCTTGTGATGTAAAAGTTGATCAGGAGGTTTAAGTGTTTACTGCTTGATCCATCCATTACAAAGTTTCCTATCAGCCTTTTACCTCATGGTTTTAGCAGCCATTGAGATTGTTGCCTAGATCCATTATATAACCATTGCAAAATGGTGATATTCTAATTCTGTCATTCCTTCTGTGTTTATTAGCTGGAATACTTCTATAAAGAAGAACTTCGTCACATCTATTTGTTGGTTTCCCTGAGGTACAGTTTTTATTCTAAAAAAGGTAAGATAAATAGTTGATTCTTTCCCTTTATTTACCAGTTTTCAAAATAATGAGTTGGTTTCCTATCTTCCAAAGTGGCTAATGAGGTTTTTTAAGTAAATTATTAATTCAAAAGAGGGAGCCCCTTTAAGAAGCATATTGTTCTTTGGTACAGTATGTCCCAGGCTCATCTTGAACATTTCCTGCCCCAGACCTGGAATTGGCCATTTCTTCAAGTAACCCTGGTTCCTTTTAGTGGGGAATGGTATTTCAAGACCGTAGTAAACTGGGTATTAGGAGGGTTCATTGTTACCTGGTTGGTCATTTTTTCTAGGCATTTTCAATGGACAGAGCTATGAAATACATTTTTTTAAAAGAGAAAAATACATCCAGAGTGCATAATGATATTCAATTCGTTTCAAACCTAGGATTACAGGGGTTTTGCTTAACTTCTTGGATTTTATATTTGTATCTTTTTTCTCATATGCTGAGAATTTTGGTTCCCAATAACATTAATATAATTACTTATTTGCTTTATTATTATATATATATTTTATATATAATATAAATTATGATGTATCTATATACAGATATTACATATATATTTTTTAACTAACAATATGATAACAGATAAACAGATTCCTTTGCTGTTCATTTTGTCCTTAGGATATACTACACTAGGGATATGGAGTCAAATCATTGTAGTTAGAGGCACAGGAAATAATTCCTCTCTGTGAGGCTCAATCCCCAACTGCTTTGTTTCATTTTGCTTCTTCATAGGGTTTGCTTTGGTTTTCCCATTTTGATTTAGTTTTGTTTTGTAATTATGTGTAAACAACATTCATATGATTCTAAAATTAAAACTATAAAAACTACATTTAGAGAAATCTATCTTCCATCCCTAGCCTCTCTACCCTATTCC
The DNA here is from genome assembly GCA_030035585.1 of Dugong dugon. Lineage (NCBI taxonomy): Eukaryota > Metazoa > Chordata > Mammalia > Sirenia > Dugongidae > Dugong > Dugong dugon. Next base: position 18,080,066 of record CM057481.1, on the reverse strand, counting down.
TACCCTTCCCCTAAAGGTAACCATTTTTATTGGTTTTCAGTCTTTTTCTCTCTCTCTTTAATATAAACACATTTGTATATGTGTGTATTTATTTATATTGTTATTCATTCCCCTGCCCTTCCTTGGATGAAATATTATATGCTACACACACTGTTCTTCACTTTGCTTTTTTTTTTTAACTTAGCAATATATCCTGGAAGCCACTCTTAGAGTATATAGTGATTTTCTTCATTCATTTTAACAGCTTCATAGAACTCTATTGTGTGGATATAACATAGTTTATTCAACTAGTTTCTAGCTGATGGATATTTGGATTGTTCCCGGTCTTGCTATTACAGATGGTGCTACTTTTGAGGAACCATATGTATATATGTCATTTTATATTTTTGCCAATGTATTTTTGGGATAGATTCCTAGAAGTAGTTTTGCTGAATTAAAGGGTAAATATATATGTAAATTTGCTAGATACTGCCAAATTCTCCTCCATAGAGGTAATACTGTTTGGCTCTCCCACCCGCAGTGTATGAGAGTGCGTCTTTTCTTGTACAGACTCAGCAGCAGTTTTTCTTTTATGATGCTCTGGAACATCAGATAAGATTGGGATTATCTTTTTCTATTTCTTCTAAAGAAATTATTTTATTTAACTTTCTGCCTCTACTAGTTATAGATGGCTTTTAAATCCACGAGATGGATGAGCTCACCAGTGGAGCAAGTATAGACAGTGTTATTGTTTGAATCGTGTCTGGACAAAACATGTGTTGTAAATCCTACCCCTATTCCTCTGGATATAATCCCATTTGGGAATGAGTTTTCTTTGTTATGCTAATGAGACAGTATTAGTATAGGATGTGTCTTGCATCAGTCTCTTTGGAGATACAAAAAGAACAGATTATGAAACAGAAAAAAAAGCACAGTTGGGGAAAGATAGATGCCATGCCACAGCAGATCACCAGGGAGCCAACCTGAAGAGACAAGGACCTTCCCCTAGAGCCAACAGAGAGAGAAAGTCTTCCTCTGCAATTGGCACGCTGATTTTGGACTCCTCCAAAACTGTGAGAAAATAAATTTCTGTTGGTTAAAGCCACCCACTTGTGGTATTTCTGTTATAGCAGCACTAGATAATTAAAGACAGATGGAAAAGAGATTGATTGAACCCCAGGACACACAAACATTTAGAGGCCTGGAGATGAGGAAGAAGCAGGAAAGAAGCCAGAACAGGTGTGCCAGGGATGGGGGAGGGACAGCAAGATAGTGCAGTGCTCTGGAAGCCACCTGGAATGTGTTTCAAAGAGGAAGTAGGGTGGGGATCAGCTGTGTCAAATGTTGCTGATGGGTCAAGGAAGATGGGGGGTGGGAATTATTGGTGACCTTGGCAAGAGCAGTTTCAATGGAGTCCCAAACAAAAAAAAACTCATTGCCATCTAGTTGATTCCAACTCATAGTGACCAAAACGTTGCCAGGTGGAAACCCCAGGTTTTACTCAGCACGACTCATCTCAGCCAATGAACGAGATACTGAGGTGGGAGGTCAGAAAGGCACTTTTATTTCATTGTGCAAGGAAAGGAACAGTTGGGGCTGCTGCCACCAAGACTGCTCGGTGATGGTGAAGGGGAAGGTTACTTTTATGGGGTTTACAAGCTGGAAGTTCATACAAGTTACATCAGCAACATTCTTAACCATACTATGCAGGTGCAATGGGGTTTACATATAACTTCATGCATCACAGGTTCAGCAAATGGCGGTTAAACTCCACCCAGAAGTGGAGAAGTTACTGTGTATGAGGTACTTAATGAACTAAAAGGTTATCCAGAATGTCAGCATAGTGCCTAAACTGGTTTCCTCTAGTTCTGGGCAGCAGTTAAGGAAAGGGGAACCAGGATGTTAATGTAAAGCTACAGGGCAAGTCAAGCAAGGGAACCAGGATGTTAATGTAAAGTTGTGGGGCATGCCAAGCAAGCTGCTTGAGGCAGTGGAATTTTCTACAGCCTGGGGACCTCTGTCTTACTATACACAGAGCAGAACTGCCCCATAGGGTTTCCAAGGCTATAATCTTTACAGAAGAAGACTGCCACATCTTTCTCCTGTGGAGTGGCTGGTGGGTTCAAACCACTGGGATTTTGGTTAACAACTGAGCACTTAATCATGGCACTACCAGGGCTCCTTTCAGTGGAATCAAAATATTAAAAAAAATCCATTGCCATTAAACCTGATTGGTGTGTGGATTCAAAAGAAATGGGAGACAACAAGTGTAGACCACCCTTTCCAGGAGTTATACTATAAAGGAAGGAGAGAAAGGGAGCAATAGCTGGACAGAAAGGAGTTAAAAGAGGGCCAAGTTTATATAGACATCTAGTCATAAAAGTTCATTAATCTCCACTGAGAGACTGTATGTAAAATACTAGCAACAATAGTTTCCTCAACTCAAGTTAATGATTACAAGTAATGTGAAAGGACCCCAGGAAAAGTTTACAGTTTTCTTCTGAAAGAATTTATATTTTTTCTTTATGGCAATGAAAAGCTGTACTCTGAGAGGGGCTTTGCCTGAGAGCTTATGAAGGAAAAGGCAGATGAGGTGATCATATGTCCATGAAAAATGTGTGGAATTGAGACCCACAGATGAAAGAGGGTGGGAAAAGACAAGCTCATTTGCTTTAGTCCTTTGTTTGATGACTGTTTGTGCTATTGCCTTGTTTAATTTTGCATCTGGAGTATGCATTAGCCCTGTTTTCCTCAGGGCATTTTTTCAGGCAAGTTGTAGTCCTTATAACTCAGGCTACACATTATAGATGCTGCTGATTTAATACTGGAGTATTAACGGTGTATGCTGGAATATGGTTTATAGCGTAGCTTAGTCTGCCACCGGTTAAAATAGTGATGTTTCTAAAGAAATGTCTATTTTTCGATCAAGTAATTTGCCAGCACCAGCTATTCTAACTTAAATTTTCTGGCCTCTTTCCTTAAACGTAAATGATTTTCACGATTCTTTTTTATTTTTTAATACACACGTATAATATTTCTAAATCAGTTTGGGTTCAGCAATAATTTGTATCAGTCAAGGAAAGCCTGCCTTTCTATGTGTTCTCACCTTGGCATGCAATCATTTGCCTTTATGTACCTATGGAGTAAGCAGACTTCTAATACCAAAGAACTTAGTTCCCTAGGACTCAAAGTCAGAGACCCACTGTCTGAGAGGAGATAAGAGTTTGTTCTCCATCCTGTGAAACTACTACTGAGCCATGTTCTGCCTGTTTGACCCATAACCACCTTCATATGCTTTTGTGTCTTTTGTCCAAGTAACAAAGAACTCCCTTACATTGCAGCCGTCCTTCCCCCACCCCCATTTCTACTGCTGCCCAAAGTTGCAGCCTCTCTCAGTGCAGACATCATCATCTCAACTCCATCTCCAGCAGAGAAGGCAGTATGGGGGATTGACTCACTCAGCTAGGAGCAAGAGGTAGTAGCCTTTTTCTAGGAACCACTGGAAATCCAAAGACCTCTGTGGAGTTATCTAATTGAGGGGTGGGGTGGGGAACAGTCTTATTATTGAATAAAACTGATAGTCAAGTTCTCATGGGACACTCTTCCTCTGCCTGCATCCTGGTGAGATGGACACGCTTGGGCTTGGGTAAACCATATGACAAACTCAGAGAAGTGGTGCCCAAGCAAGGGCAAGACAACTGACCAAAAAGAAGAAATGTCATTTTAACTTCTCACCACGCATATCTTGGAAAAAACAGAGCCAGAATCCTCCTTAGAAGTGAGGATAGCAAGACTTCGTCTCACGTACTTTGGACATGTTATCAGGAGGGACCGGTCCCTGGAGAAGGACATCATGCTTGGTAAAGTAGTTGTTGTTATTAGGTGCCATCAAGTTGGTTCCAACTCATAGTGACCCTACGTACAACAGAACGGAACACTGCCCGGTCCTGCACCATACTCACAATTGTTGTCATGCTCGAGCCCATTGTTGTAGCCACTGTATCAATCCATCTCATTGAGAGTCTTCCTCTTTTTTGCTGACTCTCTACCAAACATGATGTCCTTCTCCAGGGACTGGCCCCTCCTGATGACATGTTCAAAGTATGTGAGATGAGGTCTCATCATCCTCGCTTCTAATGAGCATTCTGGCTGTACTTCTTCCAAGACAGATTTGCCCATTCTTCTGGCAGTCCGTGGTACATTCAATATTCTTCACCAACACCATAATTCAAAGGATCAATTCTTCTTTGGTCTTCCTTATTCATTGTCCAGCTTTCACATACATATGAGACAATTGAAAACACCATGGCTTGGGTCAGGTGCACCTTACTCCTCAAAATGACATCTTTGCTTTGTAAAACTTTAAAGAGATCTTTTGCAGCAGATTTGCCCAGTGCAATGTGTCGTTTTATTTCTTGACTGCTGCTTCCTTGGGCATTGACTGTGGATCCAAGTAAAATGAAATCCTTGACTATGTCAATATTTTCTCTGTTTATCGTGATGTTGCTTATTGGTCCAGTTGTGAGGATTTTTGTGTTCTTTCTGTTGAGGTATAATCCATACTGAAGGCTGTGGTCTTTGATCTTCATCAGTAAGTACTTTGAGTCCTCTTCACTTTCAGCAAGCAAGCTTGTGTTGTCTGCATATCACAGGTTGTTAATGAGTCTTCCTCCAATCCTGATGCCATATTCTTCATATAGTGCAGTGTCTTAGGCTGGGTTCTCCAGAGAAGCAAAACCAGTAAAGTGTATAAATATATATATATAGACAGAGATTATATCAAGGAAACAGCTCACGCAATTGTATAGGCTAGAATGTCCCAATTCCGTGGATTGGGGTAGAGGCCTCCCCCAAGTCACACAGCTGCAGAAGCCGGCAAGCCCAAGATTGGTAGGTCAGAGGGCAGGGCTCCCGCTCACAGGCTGTGGAGATCAACGAATCCCAGGTTCGGCAGATAGGCTGACAGCTCAAGTCCCAAGAATGAGAGATGAGATGACAGGAAGCAGCTGCAGGATCCAGAGAGAGCAAAAAGCCAGAACGTCTGCTTATATACAGATGCAGGCCACACCCCCAAGGAGAATCCCTTTCATCTGATGGGCTACTCACAGTGTATTCAATCATGGGAGTGATTACATTAAAATGCTGAGAATCATGGCCCAGCCAAGTTGACACACAATCTTAACCATCACAGTCCACCCCTTGTCAACTTGGCACATGTACACATCTCCTTAAACCATACATAATCTCTGAATAAAGACAATTAGAAAGTCATACTTGCACCTAACATGATACAACTAACATGCGTACAATTGAAAATGCATCAGCCCCATTTACAGCTTATATTTTATAAGTGAAGGAAACAAAAATATCTGATGCACACATACAAAGTAGAAATACTCAAAGCAATTACAGTCCCCGTTTCTGCAACTGGTCACATGGCTGTAACTGGTATTTAGAACTACCTTCTTCCACCACCCATTCTGTATTCCCTTTGCCCTCAGCAAGCACCTCAGCTGGTCGTGGTTCTTTGCCTGGTGGGGTGACCCAAACCTTCGTTCCTAAAGGGTCTGTGTCATTAGTAGTCATGTCAGAATTAGGTTGCTGTAGTTTTCCATTGACTTTAATCACAGGGCATGGTCGTACTAAGAGACGCCCCAAGGAATCTCCTGCATTCCAGATATTCTCTTCTTTACCTCCATTATGTGATATCAGTCTGATTTCCTCTTGGTAATCAGGATCAATCACACAAGCCAGTATGGTAACTCCCTTATTTGCCTGTTGATCCAGAGGCATAAGGAGCCCACAGTGGCCAGGTGACATTCTTAACTTCCAGTTCAATGGAATCAGTGAGGTGTGTCCAGGTGGGAGCATTCCTCCCTTTGGAACTAAGAGCTCTAGGCCTGCAGAGCATAAGGTTGAGGGTACAGGAAGCAAAAATCTTGCAGGTGGGTCACTATGGGTAATAGTGAGTGGTGCCACTCCTGTTTCCACACCTTGATTCCTGGACCTGTGAATCCTGGCTCTGGGAGAAACAGCACCATACATTGGACGCTGGTTTAAAGCATATACGGCCTCCTGGAGAACATTCCCCCAACCCTGCAAGGTATTGCCACCCAGCTGGCACTGTAATTATGTCTTTAGAAGGCCGTTCCATTGTTCTATCAAGTCAGCTGCTTCAGGATGATGGGGAACATGGTAAGACCAGTGAATTCCCTGAGCATGGGCCACTGCCGCACTTCATTTGCTGTGAAGTGAGTCCCTTGATCTGAGGCAATGCTGTGTGGGATACCATGATGGTGGATAAGGCATTCTGTGAGTCCACGGATGGTAGTTTTGGCAGAAGCATTGAGTGCAGGGAAAGCAAATCCATATCCAGAGTGAGTGTCTATTCCAGTAAGGACAAAATGCTGCCCTTTCCATGATGGAAGTCGTCCAGTGTAATCAACTTGCCACCAGGTTGCTGGCTGATCACCTCGAGGGATGGTGCCATACCGGGGACTCAGTGTTGGTCTTTGCTGCTGGCAGATTAGGCACTCAGCAGAGGCTGTGGCCATGTCAGCCTTGGTGAGTGGAAGTCCATGCTGCTGGGCCCATGCATAACCTCCATCCCTGCCACCATGGTCACTTTGTTCATGAGCCCATTGAGCAATGACGGGAGTAGCTGGGGAAAGAGGATGACTGGTTTCCACAGAACGCATCATCCTATCCACTTGATTATTAAAATCATCCTCTACTGAGGTCACCCTTCGGTGAACATTCACATGAGACGCAAATATCTTCACTTCTTTAGCCCATGCAGAGAGGTCTGTCCGCATACCTCTTCCCCATAAATCTTGGTCTCCAATTTTCCAATCATGTTCTTTCCAAGTACCTGACCATCCAGCCAAACCATTGGCCACAGCCCATGAATCAGTATATAATCGCACATCTGGTCATTTCTCCTTCCAAGCAAAGTGAACAGCCAGGTGCACTGCTCGAAGTTCTGCCCATTGAGAGGATTTCCCTTCACCACTGTCCTTCAGGGAGGTCCCAGAAAGGGGCTGTAGTGCTGCCGCAGTCCACTTTCGTGTGGCACCTGCATATCACGCAGAACCATCTGTAAACCAGGCACGAGTTTTCTCTTCCTCAGTCAACTGATCCTAAGGAACTCCCCATGAGGCCATAGGTGCAGACCTTGAGATGGAAGGTAATATGACAGAAGTGGAGACCATGGGCATTTGGGCCACTTCCTCATGCAACTTACTTGTGCCTTCGGGTCCTGCTCAGGCCCGATCTTGAATATACCACTTCCATTTAATGATGGAGTGCTGCTGTGCACGTCCAACTTTATGGTTCTGTGGGTCAGACAACACCCAGTTCATGATGGGAAGCTCAGGCCTCATGGTGACTTTGTGTCCCATGGTTAAGCGTTCAGTCTCTACTAAGGCCCAGTAACAAGCCAAAAGTTGTTTCTCAAAAGGAGAGTAGTTATCTGCAGAGGATGGCAGAGCTTTGCTCCAAAAGCCTAAGGGTCTGTGCTGTGGTTCATCAATAGGGGCCTGCCAAAGATTGCAAACAGCATCTCTATCTGCCACTGACACTTCGAGCACCATTGGATCAGCTGGATCATATGGTCCAAGTGGAAGAGTGGCTTGCACAGCAGCCTGAACCTATTGCAGAGCCTTCTCTTGTTCTGGTCCCCACTCGAAACTAGTAGCTTTTTGAGTCACTTGATAAATAGGCTGGAGTAGCACGCCCAAATGAGGATTATGTTGCCTCCAAAATCGAAAGAGGCCCACTAGGCGTGCCTCCTTTTTAGTTGTGGGAGCAGCAAGATGCAATAACTTATCCTTCACTTTAGAAGGAATGTCTCGACATGCCCCACACCACTGGACCCCTAGAAATTTCACTGAAGTGGAAGGTGCTTGAATTTTTGTGGGATTAATCTCCCACCCTCTAGCACACAAATGTTTTACCAATAAGTCCAGAGTCATTGACATTTCTTCCTTACTAGGTCCAATCAGCATAATGCCATCAATGTAATGACCAGTGTGATGTCCTGTGGAAGGGAAAGGTGATCAAGTTCCCTGCGGACTAAATTATGACATAGGGCTAGAGAGTTAATGTAGCCCTGAGGTAGGCAAGTGAAGGTGTATTGTTGGGCTTGGCAGCTGAAGGCAAACTGCTTCTGGTGGTCCTTTGAAACAGGTATGGAGAAAAAGGCATTAGCCAGATCAATAGCTGCATACCAGGTATCAGGAGATGTATTAATTTGCTCAAGCAGTGAAATTACATCTGGAACAGCAGCTGCAATTGGAGTCATCACCTGGTTAAGTTTTCGATAATCTACTGTCATTATCCAAGATCCATCTGTTTTTTGCACAGGCCAAATAGGCGAGTTGAATGCGGATGTGATGGGAATCACCACCCCTGCATCATTCGAGTCCTTGATGGTGGCAGTAATCTCTGCAATCCCTCCAGGAACGTGGTTTTGCTTTTGGTTTACTATTTTCCCAGGTAGGGGCAGTTCTAATGGCTTCCACTTGGCTTTTCCTATCATAATAGCCCTTACTCTATTTGTCAGGGATCCAATGTGAGGGTTCTGCCAGTTGCTGAGTATATCTATTCCAATAATGCATTCTGGAACTGGGGAAATCACTATAGGATGGGTTTGGGGACCCACTGGACCTACTGTGAGGTGGACATGAGCCAAGACTCTATTAATAACCTGACCTCCATATGCCCCCACTCTGACTGGTGGGCCACAGTGACATTTTGGGTCTCCTGGAATTAGTGTCAGCTCAGAGCCAGTAGCCAGTAATCCTCAAAAAGTCTGATTATTTCCTTTTCCCCAATGAATAGTCACTCTCGTAAAAGGCCGTAGATCCCTTTGGGGAAGGCTGGGAGAAAGATGAGCAGTAAAAATTTTTGGCAGTGCATTGGAGTCCTTCCTCAAGGGGACCCAGCCTCCCCTTCATTCAAGGGGTTGTGGGTCTTTAAATTCGCTCAAATCTGGGAATTGACTGAGGGACTGTGACTCTCTGTTCTGGCGATTCGAGTTAGGCTGCTGTTCACCTGACCTAGAATTCATCCGTATGTATAGATCAAGGAAATATTTAGTAGATTTCCTATCTATTTCACTCCTAGGGAACACCATGACTAAGTAGCCAATGCCATAAGTCCATACAAGTCAGACTATTCTGATTACTGCTCTGACTCCTCTGTCCATTACGGTAACCACACCTACCTTGTCTATCGATTGAGTGCAGCCACTTGGCCCCTACTACCAAGGAGTCCAATCAGCCCCATTGTAGTTAGCTGTCTTAATTCAGTTAGGGCAGTTCCCACTGTCAAATCTGACTTATATAAAATAGCAATCACAACAGTCTTCAAGGATACTGGAGCTCCCTTCACAAATTTGTTCCTCACAGTTGTGGTATAAGGTGTGTCCTCTGGACACTCCATGTGTGGATCTGTGGGTCTAACTTGATAAATCCACTCTAGCATGCCAATTTCCCTAAGCCTTTGGATACCTTCTTCTACAGTATACCAAGGCAGGTCTGGTACAACTTGATTTAGTGTTGGCCACCTCATAATCCATGCTTCAGCAATCCAACCAAATAAACTATTAGATCCTTTCCTAACTTCTCTAGCTGAAACATTGAATGAACAGTCTGTGCTCAGTGGACCCATATCAGTAAACTCAGACTGATCCATCTTTATGTTCCTTGTGCCATTATCCCACACCCTTAATAGTCATTCCCACACATATTCCCCAGGTTTCTGTTTGTACATATTAGAAAATTCAAGTAGTTCTTTTGGAGTGTAGCGTACCTCCTCCTGGGTCACACTTTGTACTTCACCTTTTGGGGCTCGCTGGGACTTAAGCATAGTTATAGGTCTAGAAGCCAGAATTGGTAGTGTGGAATTGTTTTGAGAACATTCAGCATTATCCTGTAAAGCATCTGCCTCAGGTGATGCTCCAGGCAATGACTCAGGCAAGTGCTCTTTAGAGGCAGCTGGGCTAAGGCTAATCTCCTCAGATGGGAGTGGAGGGGCTAATGGTTTTTCTGGGCAGGGTGGTTTAGCAGACAAACATGAAGTAATCTCTTCAGATGGGACTGGTTCTGCTGGCAGGAGTGATTCAATGGAATTTACAGGCTCAGTGTCCCCAGCTTCCTGATTATCTGCCCATATGTCCCCATCCCAAGTCTCAGGATCCCATCTCTTCCCAATCGATGCCCTTACTTTAACTTTAGACACCTCTCGAGATTTGCAGTTGAGCTGGTGTTGTAATTCAGCCACTCTTACAATAAGACTCTGGGTTTGGTTTTCAGCAATTTCGGCTCTGTTACTACAAGAGATAAGGCTTTCTTTCAAAGCACAAGTAGAAGCCTTGAGGTCATTTACGCGGCACTTGAGCCTTGACTCTGAAGCCCTGAGCGCATCTCTTTCCTTCATCAGTTTGTCTAGCAAAAGTAGGACAAACCGACCGGCTTCCTTATACTTCTCATTCTGACAAAGCTGTAGAAAGATATCACACGTGTTCACCCTGAGCCTCACCTTTCACCAATACCTGATCTACCGGTGGTGATATTTTGTGTATTTGTATCGCCACCTCGCTCCATGGACTAGCAATGACCTCTTTACTGCTGGAAGCAGAGTCATCAACGTCTTTATGACTAACCAGACTTGAGAACCAATTTAGAAAACTCATCCTTACAATTTTGTTTCTCTAGAACCACTCCTGGTACCGAATGTCTTAGGCTGGGTTCTCTAGAGAAGCAAAACCAGTAAAGTGTGCAAATATAGAGAGAGAGTTTACATCAAGGAAACAGATTGTAGAGGCTAGAATGTCCCAAGTCTGTGGATCAGGGTAGAGGCCTCTCCCAAGTCACACAGCTGCAGAAGCTGGGAAGCCCAAGATCGGCAGGTCAGAAAGCAGGGCTCCTGCTCACAGGCTGTGCAGATCAAAGAATCCCAGGTTTGGCAGATAAGCTGACAGCTTAAGTCCCAAGAATGGGAGATGAGATGACAGGAAGAAGCTGCAGGATCCAGAGAGAGCAAAAAGCCAGAACATCTGCTTATATACAGATGTGGGCCACGCCCCCAAGGAGACTCCCTTTCATCTGATTGGCTACTCACAGTATATTCAATCATGGGAGTGATTATGTTAAAACACTGAGAATCATGGCCCAGCCAAGTTGACACACAATCTTAGCCATCACATCCAGCTTCTCAAATTATTTGCTTAGCATACAGATTGAATAAGTATGGTGAAAGGATACAACCCTGATGCAAAAAATTGACCAGTGAAAACCTTATGGTAAAGTAGAGGGTCAGCATAAAAGGGGAAAACCCTCAAACAGATGGATTGACACAGTGGCTGCAACAATAGGCTCAAACATAGCAAGGATTGTGAGGGTTGGGCAGGACTGGGCAGTGTATCATTCTGTTGTAGATAGTGTCACTATGAATTGGAACCGACATAACAGCGCCTAACAACAACAATGCATATCATATTGAATCTCTTCTGTTTGATCCAGTTAACTGGTTTCTTAGTTATCTAGTGCTGCTGTAACAGAAATACTGAAAGTGGATGGCTTTAACAAACAGAAGTTTATTCTCTCACAGTTTAGGAAGCTAGAAGTCTGAATTCGGGGGACCAATTCTGGGAGAAGACTTTCTGTCTCTGTCAGTTCTGGGGAAAGGTCCTTGTCATCAATCTTCCCCTGGCCTAGGAGCTTCTCAGTGCAGGAACCCTGAGTCCAAAGGACACACTCCACTCCTGGTGCTGCTGTCTTGGTGGCATGAGGTTCCCCTGTCTCTCGGCTTGCTTCTCTCTTTCATATCTCAAAAGAGATTGACTCAAAATACAATCTAACCTTGTAGATTGAGTCCTGCCTCATTAACATAACTGCCTCTAATCCTACCTCATTAACATCCTAGAGGTAGGATTTACAACACATGGGAAAATCACATTAGATCACAAAATGTTGGACAATCATACAATACTGGGAATCATGGCCTAGCCAAGTTGACATACATTTTGAGGGAACACGATTCAGTCCATAACAACTGGGGTTACTGTTTTTAGTTTCAATAGCCAAGGGGGAGTTTGATCATCCAGTTTGAAAGGAAAGACCACCTTGCCACCTTCCATTCATCTAGGACTTCCTCAGCCCCATTCCTCTGATGCCAGTATACTGGCACATATCTGGAACTGTAAGAGGCTTCTAAATGCTTATATTACTAATTCCACAAATACAAGGTATTTGGGTTTTATAGATAATTTCCAAAAGCAATTTACACACCTGTCTGGGAGAGTCTGAGCATCTCTAAGATTTAGATAATAATAATAGCTAGTAGCCAGTTCTATTGGAATCTCTTCTTGTTTTTACTTTTTGGGGGTAAATTTTATTGTGGTAAAATAATTTAATAATAGTATTATTAACCACTGTGCCACCAGGGCTCCAATATTATTATTAATTATTATTAATAAATATTTATTAGTAATTTATTAATTTGTATCAATAATTGATATTTAGTATTTTCTTCATTAATATTTTATTATCATTTAATTTTATTTCCTAATAATTTAATTTTAACCATTTTAGGTATACAATCAGTGACATTAATTACATTCCAATGTTGTGCAACCATCACAACTTCCTATTTCCAAAACTTTTATCTTTGTACTATTTTTTTCCATTGTGGTAAATATGTATGTAACAAAACACTTGCCATTTCAAGATACTTTACGTGTACGTTCATCTTGTTGTCTAACCATCACCACTGTTTCCAAATTTTTCCATTGTACTTGACAGAAGCTCAGTATCCTCTAAGCAATGAATCTCTTTTTCCTCCTTCCTCCCACCCAACTCTGGTTACCGTTAACTTTGGTCTCTATACGCTTGCCTATTCTAAGAAAAAAAACAAACTCGTTGCCATCAAGTCGATTCCGACACATAGCAGCCCTACAGGACAGAGTAGAACTGTCCCATAGTGTTTCCAAGGAGTGGCTGGTCCATTTGAACTGCCAACCTTTGGGTTAGTAGTCCGATGCTTAACCACTGCACCACCAGGGCTCCTGCCTATTCTAGATATTTCATATAAGTGGGATCATACGTATTTGTCCTTTTGTGACTGACTTATTTCACTCAGCATAATGTTTTCAAGGTTCATCCATGTTGTAGCATATCAGAGTTTCATTTCTCTTCATGGCTGACTAATATTCCATTGTATATATTACCACATTTTGTTTATCCATGCATCTGCTTATGGACATTTAGGCTGTTACTACCTTTTGGCTCTTGTGTATAGTGTTGCAATGAACAAGGATCTGTCTGAGTCCCTGTTTTCAATTCTTGTGAGTATATACCTAGGAGTGGAATTGCTGAGTCATATGGTAATTCTCTGACTTTTTGAGAAAGTGCCAAAATATTTTCCACAGTGGCTGTACCATCTTGCATTCCCACCAGCAGTGGATGAGTGTTCTTTCTCCACATCCTCTCCAACACCTGTTGTTCATTGTTTTTTTTTAATTATAGCCATCTTAGTGGGTGTGAAGTGATATCTCATTGTGGTTTTGATTTGAATTTCCCAAATGATTAATTACATTGAGCATTTTTTCATGTGTTTGTTGGCCATTTGTATTTCTTTTTTGGTGAAATGTCTATTTAAGTCCCTTCTCCATTGTTTTGATTGGATTGTTTGTCTTCTCATTGTTGAGTTATAGGATTTTTTAAAAATATATATATTCTGGATATTAAACCTGTAAAAAACGGCATTGTGGTGGAGTCTGACCTCTTCTAACTTCATAAGGGAGAAGGAGAATCAAGATCAACAGCGCAAAGCTGATTCCTATGAGATGGAGGTCAGATGTGCCTCCTCTCTCCACCATCTTTACCAATTCTGACACCAACTGTCCCTCCCACAGCACTCTCTATTTCTGTGCTGGGTTCGATAATTTATTGCAATGACCACACAGAACTCACAGACCATACTCAGTTATGGAGTTTGTTAGGAAAGTAACAGGTTACAGTTCAGGAATGCTCAGGATACAGTTCTTCCATCAGGACAACCTCTTTTCAGCTGTGCCCACAGGCATGCCTTTCTCTGGCCCCTTGGCCTCTGCCCTGCTCAGCAAGTATTACAAAGCTATTTTAACTCTGTCGATAAGTGCCCAAATGCACCCCACTCCTCCAGTAAGCCTCTGCCGGAAGACACTCAGCTCTAGCTCCATGGGTCAGCACACCAACTCCACCAAGTACCTGGAGGCACCCTACTCCTCCAGCAAGCCTCCTGCCCAAAGGCACTCAGCTTTCTTGCTCCATGGGCTGGGAAGCCCACTGCCTTGTCTCCTGCTGATCTCTCCTGCACTGCCTCTCCCTGTCTTCAGTGTTGCAGCTCTCTCTCTCCCTTCTGGTTCCAGGAGCTTCTCAGCGCAGGGTTCCCAGGTCCAAAGGATACGCTGTGCTCATGGCTGTCCTTCTTAGTGGTGGTGGAATCCTCTCCTTCTCACCTCTGGGATGGCTCACTTCAAGCCCAGCGGGATGGCAAAACTGACCAATCCCCTTAGTGGGCCACAATTATTCTATCTTCACAGTCCCATCCAGTCACTTGCGTGGGAGTTACAAGACCATGGTGAGAAAGGTCACACAAAAGTGATCCATTGCACTGCAAAACCCTTAAAAGATATATGGTTCCTCCAAAATTTCTCCCAGTTTGTAGGTTATCTCTTCACTTTCTTGATAAAGTTCTTTGATGAACAAAAGTTTTTAATTTTGATGAAGTCTAGTTTATCTATTTTGTCTTTTTTACTTGTGCTTTTGGTGTCATATCTGAGCACCCATTGTTAAGAACTAGATCTCAAAGCACTACCTCTGCGTTTTCTCTTCTAAAAGTATTATGGTTTTAGTTCTTAAATTTAGGTCCTCAGTCTATTTTGAGTTAATTTTCGTATATCGTATGAGGTATGGGTCCAGTTTCATTCTTTTGATTGTGGAAATCTAGTTGTGCCACCACCATTTATTAAAGAGACTGTTCTTTCCTCTTTGAATGGACTTAGCACTCTTGTCAAAAATCAACTGACCATAGGTGTGTGGGTTTATTTCTGGACCCTCAATTCTATTCCATTGGTCTATATGTCTGTATTATACCAGTACCAGACTGTTTTGATTACTGTAGCTTTATATTCTGAGATCAGGAAATGTGTGTCCTACTTTGTTCTTCTTTTTCAAGGTTACTTTGGCTATTTGGGGCCTCTTGTGGTTCCATATAAATTTAAGGATTGGCTTTTCCATTTCTGCAAAGAAGGCTGTTGAAATTTTGTTGGAGATTGCATTGAAGCTATAGATTGCTTTAAGTAGTATTGACATCTTAACAATATTAAGTCTTCTGCTCCAGGAGTATGGAATGCCCTTCCATTTATTTAGATCTTCTCTAATTTCTTTATTAATGTTTTATAGATTTAGAGTACAAGTCTTTCACTTCCTTCGTTAAAATTATTCCTAGGTATTTTATCCTTTTGGATACTATTGTAAATTGAACTGTTTCCTTAATTTCTAAACAAATAATTTCTTTTATAGGGATCAGCACAAAGCTGGTTCCTATGAGGTGGAGGTTAAAGATGTCCCAAATGTCCAGCTTTTCCAAGCTGCTATACCACTCCATCATCTCTAACATCAACTACTCCCTCTCCCCTCAGTACTCTCCCTCCCATCTTTGGGTTCCCTAATTTGCTGCAACACCTCACAGAACTCACAAAGAACTGTATAAAGGAAATGGCTCAGGAGGTTGTGGAGGCTGGCAAGTTCCAAATTCATGGGTCAGGCGTAGGCTTCTCCTGACCTACGTGGCTGCAGGGGCTGATGAACCCAAACTAGCAGTTCAGACCACAGGCTGCTGGTTCACAAGGCTGCAGAAGCTGGCAAATCAGGTCACATGATAGGCCACAAGCCCAAGAGGCTGTGGAGGCCAGTGAATCCCAGAATCAGCAGGTCAGACAGCAAACCTCTGGCTCAAGTCCCAAGAACCAGAGGCCAATTGATCACGAACAGGATGTGGGATCCAGACGCAGAGACAGAGAGCCCTGTCAGGACACACACATGTATCTTAGATGCAGGCCACACCCTAGGGAAGGGCATAACTTGAGTAAGGGTAGGACTTGAGCCACACCCTCCTGCAAGGCTTCAACCCAAAACATACCCCATACCAATCCTGCCTCATCAACATGTAGAGATCAGGATCCACAACACATAAAATGGAGAACCACCATACAATATTGGGAATCATGGCCTAGCCAAGCTGACACATAACTTCAAACATCACAGGTTCCATATACCTTATTTGCATAGTCCCACTCATTGTATGTGAGTCACAAAGACTATGGCTAGAAGGGCTATATTAAGTAATGTATTACACTGCAATTTCCTTTTCAGATTGCTCATCACTGATGTATAGAAACCCAGTTGATTTTGTGTTGATCTTGTATCCTGTTACTATACTAAATTAGCTCTAGTAGCCTTCTTGCGGATTCTTTGGGGTCTTCTGTGTATAGAATCATGTTATTTGCCTAAAAGGTATAGTTTTACTTCTTCCTTCTCAATTTGCGTACATTTTATTTATTTTTCTTGCTAAATTGCTCCAGCTAGAACTTCCAGTACAATATTGAATAGCAGTGGTGAGAGTGAGCATCTTTGTCTTGTTACTGATTTTAAGGGGAAGGCTCTCAGTCTTTCTCTACGGAGTATGGTGTTAGCAGTGGGTTTTTCATAAATGTTCTTTATTATCAGATTGAAGAATTTCCCTTCTATTCCTAGCTTGTTGATTTTTTTTTTTTTAAATCATGAAAGGGCATTGGATTTTGTCAAATGCCTTCTCTGTGTTGATTGAGATGATTATGTGGTTCTTTTTCTTTATTCTGTTAATGTGGTGTATTCCTATCCCTTCTTAGTGTTTAGTACTGCACTGTTCCCCTGACTGTGGCTCACTTTAAAGAATGAATGTTGCCAGTTTTTAAAATAAAATTGTTTCAGTTTTCATCTCAAAGAGGTGCTTTATTAATTTATTTGCTTTGTGGGAATGTAATATTGCACTAAACTTCTCTGAAGGTAGTCTACAAAGAAGAAATTATCTATTCTCTGTTCAATAGGGTTGAGACCAAATAATTGACTGTGGTATTCAGTCCCAACCCTGTAGCATCTTCATTCTCAGCTGGAGTGACTGTGAGAATCTGTGGTCTGTTATGAATGAGAATTCTTTGAATTGAAAGCAGCTGACTGTGGAAGGCCCCAGGAGACCATAGATTTGTTTGGGAATGGTAAAACCACAGTCTGAGAAAATAATTAGGGAGCACCTAGTAAGTTAGTGGAGCCCTGGTGGTGCGGTAGTTAAGAATTTGGCTGTTAGCAAAAAGGTCAGCACTTCGAATCCACCAGCCACTCCTTGGAAACCCTAAGGGGCAGTTCTCCTCTGTCCTATAGGGTTGCTGTGAGTTAGAATCGACTTGACAGCAACGGGTGGGTTAGTAAGTAAGTGCCAGTGTCTATGCCAGGCATGGAATATTCATGATCTTGAATCCCTACTTCCATCCTTTAAGGTAAGTGTTATCCTCATTTACTGAGATTCAGAGAAGTTAACTGATTTGTCCAACCTCACACAGCTTATAAGTAAAACAAAACAACAACAACAAAAAACCAAGCCCACTGCCATCAAGTTGATTCTGACTCCTAATGACCCTATAACAACCCTATAGGACAGAGTAGAACTGCCTCATAGGGTTTCCAAGGCTATAATCTTTATGGAAGCAGACTGCCACATCTTTTTCCTTCAGAGCAGCTGGTGGGTTTGAACCACTGACCTTTCGGTTAGCAGCCGAGCACTTTAAACGTTGTATTACCAGGGCTCCCTCAGCTTATAAGTACCAGAATCAAAATCTGAACCTTGGTTTGGTTGCCACTAAAGCCATACTCTTTCAATTCACTACCTCGCAGCTCATAAAGGGAGAAATTTAGAGCTGCTTGATTCTAGGAGATACACAGAACAGAGCCAATGTTGAGAAACAAGAGCATGGTATGTTCAAAGCAACATGGACTTTGGCACTAGGCTTACCTTGCTTAGAACCTGTTTATACCTAATAATTGGAGATGACTTGAGCCTAGTTATTTAACTTATCTGAGCCTTGCTTCACAAAACTTATAAAAAGGGATAACAAGCAACACCTGCCTCACAAAACAAGTATGTATATAAAGTCTAGCACTGGCACATAGTAGAAGCTGGATAAATAGTAGTGCCTTAGCCCCTGATCCTGTGGTCTACCCTTAAGTTCTTGCAAAACAAGTGGTTATATATAAACACCAAATGCATCTATTTTCTAGAAAATTAGAAAACTTAAATGTAACAAATTTTTCTAAATAAGGTTAAATTATAAAACAGAAGTGTATCAAAACATCTGTATCTGTTCACTGCTTCTGTTTCACTTTACGTAGGTCTGTGTTGGGACAGTATTTGTTGTTTGATGGTCCACTATATGTGTGGGAATCCTACTTTCTGATGCCCACAATGGTAATGTATAACCTGATGAATGTTACTGTGAGATCTACGAGACAAAATTTTGAAATTGAGCTTGTTCCATAAAATCCAGGCTATTTGATCATTGTAATGAACTGTAGCATGTAGTGTTACTTTAGCAGTAAGCATAGTAGGCAACTCTTTTTAAGAGGTTTGGGAAAGCATTTTTGCCCAAAGCACTCCCCTCCTTACCTAGCTTCTGTACTGCCAAATTCCACAACTCTTGACATTCCAGTATCCAGTGGTCTTGGAGGAACTGCACTTCTTGAAACAGGTAATAGATTAAGTCATTCATCATACCAGGTAATGAAATACAGGGTTTATTGGTCCCTTCCTAAAAGCAGATTATTGATAGAGTGGCAAGAGAAAAGGGCAAGAGAGCCAGAGAATGGAAGACAAATTTACTGTTTTATGGGTGTTTTTGAGCTCTCCCTGGTGTTGAGAAGGATGAGAATTTGTATGCAATTTAACAGCAGAATATTTCTGTGTCTGGTATATTGGTAATGGAGAATTTCACCAATTGAACAGGAATATAACTGCTTAAGTGTCCTCATCTATATATAATAGTCATCAGTAATCTTTGGGAAAAATTATACTATGTTAATCTCCTTAATCAATGTTCCTCCCTTCTTTCTAATAGAGATAATCATAAGAAATGAATTTTAATGTCTGGAATATCAAAGACATGCTCAGTATGCCTTCAGGCTCAGGGTAAGTTTTCTGATTATATTTTCTGAGGTTTAAAAGGGTTTTATGGTTGCACTGATTTCATAGAAAGAGCATTTTCTTCCTATTAGGTTACAGTAATACAGTATCAGTTTACTGTATAGCCGCTTCCCCTTCTTTTTCCCTCTCCTGTTGCCATCGCACCCTCTCATGCTTGTCTTTTTCCTTTTGGCAGTTTTCTGATTATAAAAGCAAGGTCAGCGTAGCCATGTATGTTCATTGAGCAATGACTCTGGGCCCCACACTAGGCCTAAGGACTATGAGGCCTGTGAGAACTAGACTTGGTCTAACATCTGGAAACTGTCACCTCAGCTGAGGTGACTTCTATTGAAACAGCAGGGAGCAAAATCAAGACAATGTTCAGATACATGTTCAACTGTGTACTACAGTTTGTAGTCACTGTGGATTTCAGAGCCACTCCAGCTGCTTACAAGACTCATTGGGATATTGCCGCCTCCACTACTCCACCCCTGTGCTTACCTTGTGTCCACCAGCCATACAATAGGCCTGCCATTGCTGCCTTGGAGTTTATATGAGTGTGCCTGATAAGTACTGTACACTTAAGGGATTTCTAATTGCTTTTGGTGTGCTTGTATCATTAATTGGTTTCTTTCCACCCTAACACCTTCCTGAAGACAGTTATTAATTCATCAAAAACCTAGAACACTATTCTCTTTATTCCTTAAGAAAGAAAAAAAAGTGCTTACAGTTGATACAGAGTAGGGAAAATTTGTCTTTCTTAATTCCAGATCATAGCTTTAAGATGTAAATCCTACATGATTCCAGTAGGCTCACAGAAGCTGCTTTTTTCCCAGCCCAGCTAATTATTCTCTTTGGCCCAAGACAGGAGTCACAGAGAGCTACTTTGAGCAATGATTATGCAACCCATATTACAATATATGTGTGCAGCTCATTACCTTAGCTAATCTCAGGCAATGGTTCTATGAGCCAAATAATTGCCCTTCCCTGTGCTGAATGATTAGGGTTTCTTTTTGTTTTGTATTAATAGTATGAAGGTTCCTTGGGTTTAGAATATGTACTTGTGTATGTGTGTATTTTAATGAATAGCATGTTTTATCAGGTTTCTCAGCATTATGTAACACAAATTGTTGAGATGTCTTTGAAATAAAAACTTGGAGACTCTGTGTTTTACTTGTCTGCTACTTAGGTGTTGTCTCTGTAGTAGGCTCTGTGCACTGTTTACAAGTGTGATTGTATCATTATAAATGTCACTAATTCCTTTATATGTGAAGTTTGAGGACTGGCATAGATACGCAGAAGTCTGCAGCTGGAAATATTTAAAATAAGCAAGGACAAGACACTGAAAGGTGAAAGGGAATAATATCTTGCTTCAAAAACAGTTTTTAGTGGATCTTCCTGTGCACCGACCTGAGTTGATCATATTCTTCAGTCTGGGCAAGGCCTAGCTTGTGTTCATTTTATTATGGCTCCTTCTCTCCTTCTAGTCCTGCTTCCTTCCTTCCTTATGGTATACACTCTAGGAGAATTCGTGTGTGTCCTTCCAACTCACCTTCTAGACACTCAGTTATGTACTTGTTTGGTGTATATGAGTAGGTTTAAAAATTTACATAAATAATATATGGTAGAACCCATTCTATTTTTACTTTTTTTGCATTCAGAATTATGTTTTTGAGATTCATCCATGTGGTTATATCTAAGTATAGCCTATTTCTTCTGACTCCTTCATCAGTTATATGCATATACCATATTTTATTTATCTGTGCCCTTAATGATGAACAGATTCAACTTTTAAAAAGATAATGTTCTCTTAATCCCTAAAAATTTTTATTAACTTTGTTCTCCAAATGCTGTTATAGCCCAGAGTGCTGGTCTTCAGGAATAATGATGTTACAGTTCTTTCTGTTTGAATTTCCATCTGATTATTCCCAGGTTATTGTAATAGAAATGTCTGACGTTCAAAATTTCCTTGCATTTCTTTATAGGTAGTGCTGGTAGTGTGCACGTGACTAGGAGGTCATAACAAGCTAGCACTCTTCCCAGAATATTCTGAAATGAATAGTTGTGAATTAAGATTTCATTTGTTCAGGATGTTTGTCCACTTGATATGCCTTTCTTTTCTTTTCTTGCTTAATTTCAGGGCTATTAAGTCATCTAACTGGAATAATAATCAGACTGATTACTCTAGTCTCAGTGATTCCCAGTTCCTCTTTGGATCTCAGTTTTGTCCAGAAAATTCAGAGACCCTGTCAGCACCCTTGGACATTGGTAACCACTTAAGACATCCAAAACAGTCACAACAGAATTCTCTGGATGTGAGTCTTATTTCCAGAATTTCTCTGCTCACATTTCATAGTTGTTTTGGAGATAAGCCATAAAGAAGACATTCTGCTGGAATATATTTTAAAATCATTTATCTTTAAGTATTACTTTTTCAAATGGGTTTGTGTTTGATTGGTGACTCATTTGACTTGGTAGTCTGAAATGGAGAAACAATATTTGCAATTTCTTCTATTACCAAAGCAGCATAGAATAGTGCCAGTCCTTTCACCACTCATGGGGAGAGCCAAATATTTTAGGACATTTTCTAAGACTAGTTATGGTATTGTTTGTGAAAATTTCATGAGAAAAAAGAACTGTCATAAAATAGGGATAAAGTAACATAAATTTTATTTTAGATGGAAATTGTTTTCTAAGAAATTTCAGGTGCTCTGTGGATTTTAGTCAACTGTATCACATTATCTCCTTATAAAAGGAGATTCCGAGGCCCGATGGATAAGGGCCAGAATGAGTAACAGAGTCTCTGGTATACTTGATTTTTTTTAGACTAACTGTCTTCTCTTCCTGTGAATCAGAATTGTTTTGATTTTTTTTTTTTTTTGGTCTAGAACTAGATTTAATTTTATGTACAGATTTACCTGCATCAATCAGGGACTTAATGAATAAGATTAGGTCAATGCTTTAAATTAGTTAGGATATATTCTGAGATAAGTATTCCAGTACAAAAATTGGTACCCAGTGATTTAAAGAAATAAATATACTCCCTACAACTTTTAGAGTAAGTTTTGCCTAAGAATGCCACTGTCCGGTCCATGTCAAACTAATCCACAAGTCTTTAGTTCATCAGCAGCTGTTCTTGTTAGGTGTTGTTGAGTTGGTTCCGACTCATAGCGACCCTATGCACAACAGAACGAAGCAGCACCTGGTCCTGTGCCATCCTCACAATCGTTGTTATGCTTGAGCCCATTGTTGCAGCCACAGTGTCTTTTGAGTGCCTTCCAAACTGAAAGGCTCATCTTCCAGCACTATATCAGAAAATGTTCCACTGCTATTCATAAGGTTTTCACTGGCTAATTCTTTGCAGAAGTAGACCACCAGCTCCTTCTTCCTAGTCCGTCTTAGTCTGGAAGCTAGCTGAAACCTGTCCACCATAGGTGACCCTGCTGATATTTGAACACCAGTGGCATAACTTCCAGCATCACAGCAACACACAAGCCCCCCCCCCAGTATGACAAACTGACAGATGCATGGGCAGCAGCTGAGCAAAAGCAATTTGAGTTAAACTTATTAATATGAAAACTTTAATATATCACCTCAGATACGGCATAGGTAATTCTCTTTTGTTCCCTTTAAATTTGTACTATTGGTTTTAAGACATTTTAGTTGACATTTTAAATATCTTTGGGCTGATAAGGCAGAAACTATGTTAATAAAAATAGATGATTTATTTTAAATGTAATTTTTTGGTGTATATAAAAATAAAATATAAATACCACATGCTTTGTTTTTTAGCAGTATGTTTTACATTTAAATATGACTCTGCATCCTATAGAAGATAGTGAATGCTATAAATATTTTTATGTGTTAAATACTATAATGATTTTTTTTTTTCATTTAACAGAGTGAACCTAGTATTTTCACAAAGTACCAGACAAAACCCCAGCTGTTTGGAGGAGATACAAAGGATGGAGGCTTATTTCCTCTTCCTTTGTCAGTTGGAAAATCAAAAGGCCTCTTGGAACAGTTTGAGGAGAAAAAGAAAAGTGCAAAAGACAAATATGACAGGTATGCAAACCTTCCAGCTCATCTTTCTGAGGGAAACAGAAAACAGAGTGCCAATATATCATATAATTCAGTTTCAGTGTGATAGCACTCTTGCTCATTTAGTAATTACCCTTTATTTGCTTTCTTGTGACTGTAACTTGTAGTAGATTTGAGTATGTCTGCCACAGTTCTGGCCCCTCTGAAAAGTAAAAGGACTTCTTAGAGAAATGCAGTATTCAGGTAATGTCATATCTATTCTGCCTAAAATTTTGCCCTTTAATTTGTTTTCTCTTCAGATCATCAGGATTAGGAAATTAGATATCATTGTTTTAGGGTGAAGAGTATAGTGCATGAATTCTCAAGTCATAGTTCAAGCTGATTTTCCCACTTTGAAATATTTGTATTTTTTAGACATATGCCAAATTTTATAAATATTCTTGTTTGTTAAATGTTTTATATATATGAAATAAATTAGGACTATTATATTAATTTGTACATAAGGAAGTGGAAGTCACAGAGAAATTAACTTGTTCATTACTTGGTAGTAAGTTATTACAGAGGCTACATCTTTGGGTATCACAGAAATCATAACAACCAAGCAGAAATATTTCATTTGTTATTTCTGTGACAGTGAAGATCTATCACTTAGCATCACTAGTAGTACTTTTTTTTTAACTCCTTTTTAAAAATTACTGTAAGTATTGTTGTTGTTGTTAGGTGTCGTTGAGTCAGTTCTGACTCATAGTGACCCTGTGTACAACAGAACAAAACACCACCCAGTCCTGTGCCATCTTTACGGTCATTGCTATACTTGAACCCATTGCTGCAGCCACTGTGTCAATCCATCTCATTGAAGGTCTTCCTCTTTTTCAGTGACCCTCTACTTTACCAAGCATGATGTCCTTCTCCAGGGACTGGTCCCCTCTGATAACATGTCCAAAGTATGTGAGATAAAGTCTCACCATTCTTGCTTCCAAAGAGCATTCTGGCAGTACTTTCTCCAAGACAAATCTGTTCATTCTTCTAGCAGTCCATGGTACATTCAGTATTCTTTGCCAACACCGTAATTCAAATGCATCAATTCTTTGGTCTTCCTTATTCATTTTCCAGCTTTCGTGTGCACATGAGGAGATTGAAAATACCATGGCTTGGGTCAGACACACCTTAGTCCTCAAAATGACATCTTTGCTTTTTAACACTTTAAAAAGGTCTTTTGTAGCAGATTCGCCCAATGCAATACGTCATTTGATTTCTTGACTGTTGCTTCCATGGGCATTGATCATGAATCCAAGTAAAATGAAATCCTTGACAGCACTGTAAATATATATGTAACAAAACATTTGACATTTCAAGGATCTTCACATGTACAGTTCAGTGACATTAATTATGTTCATCATGTTGTTCAATCATCACCCTTACCCATTCCCAAATTAAACTATCACCCTTAACAGATCAAGTTGCTTTCGAGATTTGAACATGTGCTTGACACTAAAGATGCTATAGGCATGCTACAGGGGGCTAAAGACTGAGCTGGGCTACGATCCAGTTGGGAAATTAAAAAAAAAAAGTACTTTTAAATAAACTATCAGAGGCATAAATTAATGGTTAAATTGTGTAGAGACTAAAGTACACTAGGAATCTAAGAAGAGTAGGGTCAGGTGGGCAGAAGTCGAGAAGTCTTCCTGGAGGAGTGAGGGCTTGAGCTGGCCTCAAAGGATGGGCAGGGTTAGCCTGGAGAGAGGAGAGATGGGAGTCATGCCAGCAAAACTGAGCCCAGCAAGTTTCTGAAGTGGAGAAAAGCAGACTCGGCTGTGTGCTGGAGAGGAGTAGGAAATTAGCCAGCTGACAAGTGGAAGATCCCCACCACCACCACCAGTTGCCATCAAGTCAATTCTGACTCATGGTGACCCCATGTGTGTAGAGTAGAACTGTGCTTCAGACGGTTTTCAATGGCTGTGACCTTTCAGAAGCAGATTGCCAGGCCTTTCTTCTTAGGAACCACTAGTTGGGTTCAATCTGCCAACCTTTCATTTAGTAGCTGAGTACTTAACTGTTTGCACCACTCAGGGACTCACGAACATGATGGTGGAGGCCCCTAAGTGCCCAGCAAAGAGCTTAGATTAGATGGTAACAGCAAAAAGGGGCATCGTATGTTCCTGAGCACAGGAATAGCATGAAAGTAATGGTTTAAGAAGATTTACTTCACACTGATGTGTTAGACTCTGGTTGGAAATACTGGGCCACAGAGAAAGTGTCTGCAGCTGTACAAGCCCCTGGCCCCTGCTGAGGAGATCTCCAGGTGGCCTGGTATAGTTGGGCAGAACCCAGGTGGCTGCCTCAGTTACAAGCCCAAACTTCAGGGCAGGGGGCCAAGACCACTAATACTTTTATGTTCAGAGAGACAAACAAAATTTCTTTAAGAACTTCTAAATTAGTTATGCTTTCTATTGTCTATCTCCCTGTAGTTAAAAAATAAAAATGCTCTATTTAAAGTTTATGATTTTGTTGATTAATAAACATTTCCCAGATGTTGATAGACTTCTTTCTCCTAGAAATCCAGGCTCTAGAATCTTAGTGTTTTCTCAGAGACCCCTTCAGGGCTATGGCAGGGGACCATGAAAATGAGCAGGTTGTTCCCACCCCCTTTCTCCTTCAGACAGAACAGCCTTAATTTTTTTCTTTTTTTTTTTTTTGTTCTCTGGGCTTTTGGGTTATATTTTATTTGAACAATGATTCTGCAGCTAAGAATTAAAAAAAAATTTTACACATTGCTTTAGGTAAGTCCATTCTCTTTTTTCCTTTCCTTACTTCTTTCTCTCTCTCTCTCTCTCTCTCTTTTTTTTTTTGTAGTTAAATGCTTTTCTATTAACAATTATTTACAAAATAATAAAAAACTAGTATTTATATAGAGAGAACAATTGATAAAGACTCTGAAGAATCTCTCTCCATTAAAGAAAAAAATCTGCGTTAAAAAATATTGACTTATAGGAAAGTGAAAAAAAGTAAAGACTAAGGGAGCAATTAGTCCAAAGGACTAATGGACCACACGAACCACAACCTGCATAACCCCGAGACAAGAAGAACTATATGGTGCCTGGCTACCACTGTCGACCACTCTGACTGGAATTACAAAAGAGGGTCCTGACAGAGCAGGAGAAAAATGTAGAACAAAGATCAGATCACAAAAAAGACCAGACTTAACTGGTCTAACAGAGACTGGAGGAACCCCCAGGACTGTGGCCCATGGACACCCTTCTAACTCAGAACTGAAGCCACTCCTGAGGTTCACCTTTCAGCCAAAGATTAAAACCAAACCAAACCCGTTGCTGTCGAGTAGATTCTGACTCATAGCGACCCTATAGGACAGAGTAGAACCACCCCATGGGGTTTCCAAGGAGTAGCTAGTGGATTCGAACTGCTGATCTTTTGGTTAGCAGCTGTAGCTCACCATAGCTCTTAATTACTGCGCCACCAGGGCTCCAGCCGAAGATTAGGCCGGACTGTAAAATAAACGAGAGCCCTAGTGGTGCAGTGGTTAAGAGATCTACTGCTAACCAAGAGGTCAGCAGTTTGAATCCACCAGCTGCTCCTTGGAAACTCTATGGGGCATTTCTACTTGGTCTTATAGGGTCACTATGAGTCGGAATCGACAGCAATGGGCTTATAAAACAAACAATAACACACGTGAGGAACGTGCTTCTTAGATCAGTCAAGTATACCAGACCAAATGGGCAACACCTGCCCAAAAACAAAGATGAGAAGGTGAGAAGGGACAGGAAAACTGGATGAATGGAACTGGGGAACCCAGGGAGGAAAGGGAAACGGGGAAAGTACTGACACAATGTGGGGATTGCAACCAATGTCATGAAACAATTTGTGTATAAATTTTTGAATGAGGAACTAATTTGCTCTGTGAACTTTCACCTAAAGCACAATAAAAAACAAAATTGACTTACATGATAAGCAGAAAAGCATAATTTTAATAAATTCTGGTGAATAGTAAACCTAAGATTTTATATTCCTTGTTTTCTTTCAATATATGCAGGTCAGAAATGTGGTGAGAAGAAGTGAGAAATTTAAAAATTAGAGAAATCACAGCACTACAAATTTGGAAGTAGAAAAATGATGAGGCCTGATATGGGGTTCAAACATAAGAGATGAAAACAATAAAACATCAATTTGCATGTTGTGTTTTGAAAGTACGTATTTTTCTAAACTTATAGAAAGAACATATGAAGTTAAGAAATCTCAAAAGAAGCCTTAGTCGTTCAGATTGTATACGTTAGGGCTCTTTCAGTAGCAAATAGAAACTCACCTCAAACTAGCTTTGGCAAAAAGGAGACTCTATTAGCTCTCCTAACCAAATCGTGGGAAGGACAGGCAATGAAATGCAACCAGAATTTACACTCTCTTATCTGTGCTTCTCTCTCTATCTCTACTTCATACTCTTCTACTAGAGACCAGCTTCTTACCAACACAGAGGAAAGGACTGTCTTCCTTTAGTTCCAGTTTAAAAATTCCCAAGGAAGGCTTCTGATAGGTCTGATTTGCTTAGGTCACAGGGGGTGGTATGGAGGGGGCTGTGACTGGAAGCCCTCACGGGAACTACTTTTAGATGCAGGAGAAAGCAGTTCCCCATGGGAGAGGAGTGCTGGACACACCAAACAAGGATGGCCATTACCTAGATTATTTTATTTATCATATTTGAGAAAACAGATTAGCCTCATTCACAATTAATAACCACAAATAGATCACAAAAATAACTGTTCTGTCAATAATTCTTGATCATTGTAGTGAAGTTTGTTATTCATGCATTCACTCACTCAACAGGGAGAATAATGGTATCTTTCTTTGAAGTGCTCAGTCCTGTTAGGGAAACAGACATGTAATGGATAAATTATACAGCTGGGCTGGAAACAAGTTGTAAGCAACAGAAATAAATTTTGACTCTTTTAAATAGAAAAGGGATTTATTAAAAAGAGAGTAGAATAAGTTCTGGCTCCGGGTAAGAGGGAGTAAGCACACTCCATCCTATCTTTTCCACTGAATGCAACTAAAAGCCCTACACAGAATGCGTGGAGCAGCTATCTGAGGACCAAGAAAAGTAAATGGCAGCGGGTGGATTGGAGAAGGAAACCAGAATTGGAAGTATGAACTATCTGGCTGTGAGTTTCTTTCTTTCTTCATCTTTTATTTTAATCAAAATTGAAAACTTTTGCTCTGAAAAAGACCCTGTTAAGAAAATGAAAAGATATGCTACAGACTAGGAGAAAATATGTGTAAATCACATTTCCAACAAAGGACTTGTATCCAGAATATATAAAGGACTCTTAAAACTCAACGATAAGAAAATAAGCAACTCAATTAAAAAAAGGAAAAAGATTTGAACCAGACACTTCACTAAAGAAGATATACGGATAGCAAATAAGTACACGAAAAGATAGTAAACATCATTAGCCATGATAGAAATGCAAATTAAAATCACAATGAACTACTGCTGCATATCTGTTAGAATGGCTAAAATGAAAAAAAACAAACCAAAAAAAAAACCCACAAAACAAAAACGGACAATGCCAAGTGCTGGACAAGGATATAGAGTAACTGGAACTCTTGCTGGTGGGTATGAAAAATCATACCGCCACTCTGGAAAAGTTTTGACAGTTTCTTATAAAGTTACACATAATTTACTATATGTCTCAGCAAATTATATTCCTAGGTATTTACCCTAGATAAATGAAAATTTATGTTCACACAAAAATCTGTACACAGATGTTTTTAGTAGCTTTGTACATAATTACCAAAAACTGGACACTATCCAAATTTCCTTCAATATGTGAATGGATAAACAAACTATGGTATGTCCATACAATAGAAAACTACTCAGCAATAAAAAGGAATGAACTACTGATACACACAACAACATGGATGTATGAATCTCAAAGACACTGTGCTGAGTGAAAGAAATCAGTCTCAAAAGGTTACATACTGTGTGATTCAATTTAAGAGAAATTCTGAGAAAGGCAAAGCTATAGGGATGGAGAATAGATCAGTGGTTACCAGGGCCTGGGGTTGTGGACTAGGTTTGACTACAAAGAGACAGCATGAGGGATTTTTTTGGGGTGATAGAACTGTTCTATATTCTGATTGTGGTGGTGGTTAGTAAATCTAAATATGTACAGGTAGTCCCTTACAACGTATTTGAGTTATGACGAACTGCACTTATGATCATCCATTTTTTTGTACGTCTTATCGTTAGTAATATGTACTACATACAATATTGCAGCGTGTAATTCATTGATGTTATCCTTCTCAGATGTAATGTTTCCAACCCCCAAAGACAAAGATGGGAGTTATAAAGATGCTGATAATAAAAGGCAATAATAATGAAAACTAAAAAAAAAAAAAAAATGAGGTGTGTGACTTAAGTCAGAACTGACTTAACAACGGGGTAGTCGTCGGAATGGAACCCTGTCATAAGCCGGGAACTACCTTTATTAACACTCAGAATTGTATGCCAAAAATAAAAAAGTTAATTTCATGATATTTTAATTTAAAAATGTAAAAATAATTTTTAAAAGGATATTTGATGGCTCATTCTCTTAGTCAGGATTATGTTCAACTGCATATATTATGCATATAATATATTACACTCATACTCATAATAGCAGAAGCTTAAAAAAGATGTTTATTTCTCTTTAATATAAAAAATCATCCTGTGGTGTGTGACCCAAGGATAGGATGATACTTTCATGA
Organism: Dugong dugon; assembly: GCA_030035585.1. Lineage (NCBI taxonomy): Eukaryota > Metazoa > Chordata > Mammalia > Sirenia > Dugongidae > Dugong > Dugong dugon. The sequence continues at coordinate 18,050,033 of CM057481.1, read as the reverse complement.
TTCTCAAGGACTTGGTTTCTTCCAGCACTCTGATCTACCATCCTTAAAGTGTGGCCTCTGTCTTCACTGTGCTTTATGGCTTCTGGAGCTCCAGCTGTTGCCTTAGAATTTCAGACAGCAAATGGATGAAGAGAGAAAGAAGGATATCTTCCCTTCCCTTAAGGACACTTTTTGGAAGTTGCATGCAACACTTCTGCTTATATCTAACACTGGCTAGAATTTACTCACATGGGCACACCTAGCTGCAAGGGAATCTGGGAATGTCATCTAGCTGGGTGGCAAGGAAAAACGTAAGGATTCTGATATAGAAGAAAGAAAATTAGAGCACTGGTAGTTTCTGTCACACTCATAGAATTGCCAACAGCTACCCTACCATGTATAACTCCCCAAATCAAGTCTCAGAATTAGTCCAGTGGAAATTCTGCTGCCTGCCTATCAGGGTACATTAAACTCTCCCTTGCACGGTTGCCAGTGTAGCTTTGGACCCTGCTACTGGCCCCGTGGAGCTCCACTTTTCTGCTACTGTAGCCATAGCTACCAGAGAGTGTCCATAGTGTCTTCCCCCTGATTGCAGGTCTGGGCAAGGCATGTATGAGGTGAGAGCCCAGGGTGCAGGAGAGGCTGAAAGAACAAGCCCATGGTATTCTCAGTCTCTAAAGGAAGAAATAGACTGTTTTTCCCCCACACCTGGGAAATTCCCCAAATGGGAAGGAGGGTCAGATGCAGAACAGCCTAAAATAAAAACTCTAGACTTTACATTGTCAGTACAAAGTTGTTAACGCTGAAGTAGAGGTTGCAACCAAGTGCTTTGGGACTCCTGAGGGCAGGCCTGTAACTCTGATGGTTGGTGCAGGATAGGCTCCATCCAAAGGAGCACATGTAAACTGCGTGGGTGTTCTGAGCATAGACCTTGGGCCTATCAGATTCTCAAGTTCACCTCTGAATCAGCTTATTCTGTGAGCCACCATTCACACTGGTTTATATAACTCTAGTCTGCTTTCTGTACATTTTTTAAAGTAAAAATGGGATCGTTTTCTATGGACTATTTTGCTATCTGCTTTTTAAATTTAATAAGATTTAATGATTATTTTTCTATGTAATCTACAAAATCATTTCTAATAGCTGCATTGTACTCTATCATATGGATGTACCAGGGGTGATATTTTAATAGTTAATACAGCATGAATACTAAATACTCAGAACAGATGCTGACTGCACACAAATGGCAGAGCTGCGTCCTGGTGTAATATTGCTGTGAGCCCTGCATGTACTGGTCAGATGCAGAGAAATCCCTATTTCTAAGCATTTATTGATATGTAGGGTGTGTGTTTGGTAAGGAAGAATAAAAGTGGCTTCCAAATGAATGTAGCTTTTTGTGAAAGGTTCAATTATCAAGCTTTTAAGGTTTTTACTTTCTATCTTAAGCACCTTTTAAGGCTTTTGCGTAAATCAGAATTTGACATTTCAATCCAGATAAAGTGGAATCAAGGATTAATAAACAGTTATGAAACAACGGATCTGTAATTTATATAGAAAACATTTAAATTTAAAATTATATTCAGAAGGTATTTAATTTGTGTGGTATAATTTAATGTTGGGTATATAGGTTCCCAAATGCCAATGAGGTCATGAGAATCAAGAATCGCTCCCAACCCAGTAATATAGGCTTTCCTAAGCAGTGCTTCAGTAGCATTGTTAGACTTTAAAAATGTTTTTTGTTGTTGTTTTGTTTTATGTATTTTTTTCCAATCAAGTTAATAGATGTACATAGTTTTTAAAAGAATACAATTAGGCTTAAGCGTTAGGCTGCTAACCGAAAGGTCAGTAGTCAGAATCCACCAGCAACTCCTTGGAAACCCTATAGGGCAGTTCTACTCTGTCCTATAGGGTTGCTATAAGTCAGAATCGACTCGACGGCAGTGAGTATCTTTCCCTACTCCTGATTCTCTTTTCCTTTTTGCAACTGAATTGCAATTCTTTTAAACTATCCTAGAATTTACTTCCATATATCTTATGGCATATGTTAGATGACTTATGCTGTCATTTCTTGATTTTTTTCAGCTTTAGATAATGAGAATTTACTTCTCTTTACGACTTTGCCTCCTCCCTACCACAAACGCTATAAACTTACCATCATCATCCCAATATAGTTATACGAACATTTTTAGTTAAATCAGTATTCAGTGTTTCTATCCTTATCATTTGTGACTGTTAGAGATAGCCTAGAAAAACTATACATACTATGATTACATTTTCCTAATGTTAAAAATTGCCTTATTTTCTTTTTTGCTTAGTTTTCTATGTAGGAATCACAGTTCATTCCCAAATTCTGCAGCAGAACTGGAAAGTTCCTCGTTATATGTTCAAACACATCAGAAATTCTTTCAGTGTCATTTTCTTCTTGGAGGCATTCGCCTAACTCCAGTCTAAACTTGGTGCTCTCTGATCGCCCCAGGACCAGGTACCCAACAACTAGGGCCCCCTGAGCCTGAAGAATTATTCAAAATGCCCAATTCCCAGGAAGCCTGAGAAACCTAGCTAACCCCACCCTGCTTGCCATACATAAGCTCTCTTCTAAAATTCCAGCTTGTTGTTACCCTGTCTCCAGGTGCAGCCCCCTGTTTGGCTCTGCATCATGGCATGCTGTACCTCCATATCTCTGGGAACTGTGAGTATAATAAACCTAGTTACTTTTCATGGCCTCCCTGACAACTCTTTCCTGTGTCACACCTGACTTACCATCCCACAGATCTGTTAGAGCACTCTCTCCTGTGTTGGATCCTCTGCTTCTTGGACCCTGTGTCCTCTTCTTTCTTGGTTTTACTCCTTGGATTTGGTGGAGAACATACTCCAGAAACTACCTGAGGATAAGTGCACGGCACCTAAACAATTTTTTGAGATCTTCTATACCTGAGGGAGTCCCTAGGTGGTGCAAATGGTTAAGTACGCAGCTACTAACCAAAAGATTGGCAGTCCAAACCCACCCAGAGGCACCTCAGAAGAAAGGTCTGGAGATCTGCTTTGGAAAGGTCACAGCTTTGAAAACCCTACGCAGCATAGTTCTACTCTGACACACATGATTTCTCCATGAGTCAAAATCAGTTCAACAGTAACTGGTGGTGGTGGTATATTTTATTTTCCCCTCACATTTGTTGCAAATTAGGCTGGAAATAGAATTTTACATTGTAAATTATTTTTCCTCAAAATCTCTAAGGCATTGCTCTATTGTCTTACTGCTTTTTATGTTGCTTTTAAGAGGTCTAATGCCGTTCTAATTTCTGATTCTTTGTATCATTTGCTTTTTTCTGTCTGGAAGTTTTTAGGATTTTTTTATTAGAGTTCTGACATTTCACAGTGACTTGCTTTGACGTGGCATGCCATAGTGCCTGGACATTGGGTAGTTCTTTTCAGTCTATAAACTTGTGTCCTCTGCTCTTGGAATTTTTTTGTATTTTATTTTTGAGAATATTCTTTCTATTTTCACTCTTTTCTCTTTTTTGGGGTATCCTCTCTTGAGGATGTGTTGGATCTCCTGAACTGATCCTCTAATTTTTTTTTCTTACCTTTCATCTATTTTCCACATCTTTGTGTTCTACTTTCTATCAATCTCCTTAACTGCATCTTCTACTGATTTTTTTAATTTCTGCTATTTTTAGTTTCTAGGTACTCCTTATTTTCTGTTTTTATCAGTGAATACCGTTCTGTTCTTAACATCCTTAACTCATTAACTTTTCTCATTTTTAATCTTTTTATTGTTTTCAAATAATGTTCTAGTTTCTTCCATATCAAGCATATGGTTTATAGATTCTTGAACAGTAATGATGAATTCTCTTTTTAAAGTTTATCTGGTGGGCCATCAAAAAGATGTGGTATGAGGAGTGAAGGAGCTTGGGTGATGCAAGCAGTTTGGGTCAGCTGCTAACCTAAAGGTTGTCAGTTTGAACCTACCTGTGGCTCCACAGGAGAAAGACCTTGCTGTCTGCTCCTGTAAATATTACAGCCAAGAAAACCCTATGGGATGCACACCTATGTTCACTGCAGCATTCTTCACAATAGCAAAAAAAAAAAAAAAAGGAAACAACTTAAGTGTCCATCAACAGTCAAATAGATAAGCAAAATGTGGTACATATATACAATGGAATACTATGCAACCATGAAGAACAATGATCAATCTGTGGTAGATATTATAACATGGATGGACCTGGAGGACATGATGCTAAGTGAAATAAGTCAGTCACATAAGGGCAAATATTGTATGATCCCACTTTTATAAGAAGACAAGAATAGATTTATACAAAGAGACCAATGTTCATTGGTGGTTACAGGGGGGAGGGGGAGATATGCTCTAAATCATAGATATTTGTTATTTTTGGTGATGGGAAAAGTGGCACTGAATTTGGGTGTACTGAGCACAGCTTGACCAAAGTAAATGATGTCACTGAGAAACACTCAAGAGAAAAAGATGCTTTTACTAAAGAATTTGACATGTAATTTGGCAACAACACCAACAATGACAAAAAACGAGTATATGATCACATATATATGTATACAGGCAGATAGTTATATGAGTAGGTACATGTGTATACATATGTGAGCACAGATAGAAATATCTATATGTATGTGTAAGTACAGATATGTGTGTGCAGGCACATACACTTATAGAAGACAATTACAGATTTTCCTCAGACATAACCAAACACCTTGTGAGATTGGTTTTCTAAGTTTGGAGGCTTAAGACTTCAGTTGTATGGGGCAGCTTAGTCAATTAGCATAATATAGTTCACGAAGTTCATGTTCTGCGTCCTAGAGAAGTGAGTAAAGTCTGGAGTCTTAAAAGCTTGTGAGTGGCAGTCTAAGATACAACTATTGGTTTCTACTTGTCAGGAGCAAAAGAATAAGAAGGAAACCAAAGTCACAGAGAAGAAGGAAATCTTCAGGGCTAGTAGCCTACACGAGCCGTGGCCTCATTCACCATGAGACCAGAAGAACTAGATGGTGCCCAGCTACCACTACTGACCATTCTGACCAGAGTCACAAAAGATGGTTCCAGATAGAATGGGAGGAAAATGTAGAACAAAACTCACATTCTTAAAAAAGGCCAGACTTACTGGACCAATTGAGATAAGAGGATCCCCTAAGACTATCACCCTGAGATACTCTGTAAGCCTTAAACCGAAACTATCCCCTGAGATCACCTTTTAGTGAAATAACAGAGTGGCACACAAGGGCTATTACCCATAAGTACAGTGCTCTACTAAAAAACCATCTATATGAGACCAAAAGGTCAACATTCACTCTAAAGCAAAGATGAAAAGATAAGGGGGCAGGGATTCTAGAGTACTGGAAAAGAACAACCAAAACAATTAAAAGGGAATATTGACACATTGTGAAAAATATAACTAATGTCACTGAACAATTTGTATAGAAGTTGTAAATGGAGACCTAATTTAATGCATAAACTTTCACCAAAAACACAATAAAATATTATTTAAAAAAAAAAACAAAAATCCTGCCAGGCAGTTCTACTCTGTCACTTGGGGTCGCTATGGATTGAAATAGACTCGACAGCACCCAACAACGAGAACTAGGTTCATAAAGAGTGGATTTAAAAAGGAAAAGAGTGGTTTGCCTTGGAAATGCTTGTGAAAAGTCTATGCTCTTTTTTTCCAGATGAGCACTGAAGTTTCTTAAAGTCTCTCCAACTCGGATCAAGCACTATTTTGATGCCACATTCATGGAATTAGTTCTGTTACATACTGTTTCAATATTTCACAGATTTACTTTCTTTATTCTCTCCTATCCTAGTGAGACTCTATGCAGCTTTATTTCCCATGTCAGAGAAACTATTCACAGGGTAAGTCCATCTTCATTTTTAGGAGTTAGAGCATCGTACATTTTAGAAAGTTTAATAATTATATTGTATTTCCTTTAGTTCATGTAGAATAGCAAAATTAACTACTCTTTTAAAAATCATTAAATGAGAATTCTCTAAGTTAATAAAATATGGTAACAGTCTATGAATTCTTAATTTTTTGTTTTTTAGTTGCAGACATCTGTGGAAAAGTCTGAGGAACATCTCAGTTCAAGAAGTCAATCTATTTTGGATTCTTTAGAGACTGTGGCAAAGACATGTGAGTGCCTCATGCTTGAGGATATCAGCAGAGGGCACTGGCGAGCAGTGAACATGAACTTTTTGTCCCTAGTCAGGTTTCTGCCAGTGATGAGGTTCCATACAGCGTTTCAAATGAAAGGGTGGGTACGTAAGGTTAGCCCTGAAGAAAGGAGAACGCGTTAAGTTGGGTAGTGGGACCCACCTCTGCGTGGGAACGCCATGGTCCCATGATGCCTTCTGTGAAGCACTCATTCTCAACCCAGTAACCTTGTAACCTCCTGGCCAAGTTTCTCATCTCACTGCCTGAGGTGAATCAGCACCATCCCTGAGTCCCAAATCAATTGCTAGCTGTGCTGTCTATGGAGACACTGCCCCTTAGGAGTTAGAAATACTCTAGTTGTCTACTGTTCTTCTTGCTAGTTTGGTTTCAGAGAGAGCTGTTTTATAGTGAATCGCAGATCTTTCTCAATTTTAGCTACAGTTTGTGGTTTGTAGAACCCTTTGCCCTGCCAATTAGTGATTTACATTTAGATGAAACTGTGTTCCTGGCCCTTGCTGAACAGAAGAGAGCCATTACACAGCTTTCCTTAGGTGGACACTTCTCTAGAACTGACAGCTTTGTTAAACAGCAAGCTGACAACTGCATCTGCACTTGTTTGAATTTGTCTCTGTATTTATTTTTTATTTTAAGCAAATTGAAATCAACTTTTTCAAATTCCATGGGATAGATTGCTCATTATTTACAAAAGTCAATGCCTTTGTGTGGCTTAGAAATTAATCTCCATCTGTCTGCAAAGAAGCACTGCACTGTCTGCTGGCTTCCAACCTGGGTATATTCTACCCAGAGTAACTGTGCATCTGTTTGGAAACCAGTTCTGGAAGCCTAAGACTGTTACCCCACAAAAGGTAGCAAAGTAAAGAGCAGAGGCAAATCAGGGATGCTTCCATTGCATAAAATGGTAGAATAGCTCACTTGTAAGTGCCCAAGGAAAGCACTCTTCTGTTGTTTTGTTTTTTGCTTTCTACGTGTAAAACTAGTTGAAGCACAAAACAGAAGATTGCAGCAAAGGTGTGGCATTTAAGGCCCCTTGACCAACACAAAGTCATGGCAGAGAGATAGGATTAGAACTGAGCCTGGCTCATAGTAGGCCTAGGGATCCTGATCCTTTGCCTTCAATGGTTCCTGAATTTTCAGAGGCTAAGACACTGCTACAAAAGACCTCTTTAAAGTGTTAAAAAGCAAAGATGTCACTTTAAGGACTAAGGTGTGCCTGACCCAAGCCATGATGTTTTCAATCACCTCATATGCGTGCGAAAGCTGGACAATAAATAAGGAAGCCTGAAGAAGAATTGATGCCTTTGAACTATGGTGTTGGCGAAGAATATTGAATATACCATGGACTGGCAAAAGAACGAACAAATCTGTCTTGGAAGAAGTACAGCCAGAATGCTACTTAGAAGCAAGGACGGTGAGACTTTGTCTCACATACTTTGGGCATGTTATCAGGAGGGATCAGTCCCTGGAGAAGGACATCATGCTTGGTAAAGTAGAGAGTCAGCAAAAAAATAAGGAAGACCCTCAACGAGATGGATTGCCACAGTGGCTGCAACAACAGGCTCAGGCATAACGATCATGAGGATGACACAGGACCAGGCGATGTTTCAGTTCTGTTGCACATAGGGTCACTATGAGCCGGAACTGGCTCAACGACACCTAACAACAATAACAAGACTCAGGAGAGGGAGCCGCACCAAGAGGCCAAACAGTGACAGACAGAGTGACATCATATTAATTAGAAGACCAAGTCATTCTTGAAAATGGGCACAATTAGCTTGTTCAGAATCATTCCCTTTCTTGATAAGTAATGACCAGGAATAGAAAGTTAGTCCATTGAGAGAGGAACCAGACAAATTCTCTATCATCTGGCCAGGCCCAGTCCAGCTAGCCCACAGCACTAAACTCCACTCAGTGCATTCTGCAGGCTTGCACTCTGTGCTCACTGTGCTCATGGAGGTAAAGATGCTGTGTGGAAGTGCCGTCTTATATTATAACATAATTGGAGCTGTCAGAGAGTAAGGTCATGAAATCTTCCCCCAGTCACACTCTGCCTGCACAATCAGGAAGGTCACCATAGTGATCTAATTTAACTCCTTCTGTTCTTCAGCTCAGGATACCAGTGACCAGAGTAATAAAATGAATTGCCAAGGCTACCCACATTCTACTTCACAATGAGTTTAGGTGGGCTAATTAAGTGGAGAGCAGTACTTTCATGTGATAGACATCAGTTCCATTGAAAAATATGATCGTTAAGAAAATAAAATGGAAGAGTCACTGTCAAATTAAAAAAATGTCTCTTTTGGAAAATAGGTGACTCTTTACATTAAAATAAATTCCATATGAATCAATATATTAGGTGTGTTGATTAAATCATAAAAGAACTAGAAGAAAACCTGGGAAACATTTTTGTAATTTTGAAGTAGGGAAAGCCTTTCTCAGCAAGACACATATAATTGTTAAGAATGAGAACCATGTTGGAATGGAAGGACCTGTTCACTGTTAAATGAAGACAGTGAGGAACCGTTCACATGTACACATAGTTTGCTTCAGGACACATCCTTGTGAGGGAGTGTGACTGGCCAGCAGAAACTGGAAGGGTGTTCCCCAAAAAAAGGGGTGCTGAGGGTCCTCCCCTTACACACAGAGGCTCCCAGACCTTTCCTTAGGCTTATTCATCAGCACAGCAGGGAGGCAAAACTACAGGGTAAAACGAAAATCACTGGCCGTGGGTGGAAAAGCGTTCATTTCTAAGTTGCATCAGAATCTGATCTTGTCTCAGTAAGCTCTTATCAAATTGCTAAAATAGAAACAAACAAAAAAAGTTCTTCATAGGAAAAGAGAGATATTCTCCAGAATATGGAAATGGATTTTAAATGGAATTTTTACACAAAAGCTAAAAATACTGACTGTTAATAGCTAAAGCAGAAATTAAATGAGTACCTTTCTAAGAAACATACATACACAGTCAATCTATACAAGGATATGCATATGCACTATATTAATGCAAAATTCCAGAAACTACTGATAATGTTAAATCCAGGAAGTGAGACCATGGTCTGCATGGGAGAGATTTAATAGTTGTTCACTGCAGCCCATTTATATTGTTAATGGTTTTGAGTTATTTTCATAAATAAAATTTTTAAAAAGAAAAAGAATAGATTGACTTTGGAAGTAATGGACTCAGAATAAAAGCTCCTGTAAAGGAGAGGCACCAAGCATATGTCTCCCTGATGTTTTCTAAGTGCTGAATCCAGACTTGAACACTTTGCTTGCCTTCCTCATCTTCTACTTTCAGGGAGTGGGGAGAGGTCAGTAATGTCCACTGTTGCTAAGAAACACTACTGTTTTGGAACTCTTCTAAGGAAAGATGGTTACATTTGCTTTCTACTACAAATATCTCCATAATGTCTTGAAAAGTATGTGACCAACAAACATCCCTTTTGAGTTTAGGTACAGGAATCCAGTACTTGAAACATAAACAGCCTCTTTCTAATTGATTGATACATGGAATTTAACTTGTACTGGGGTTAAGAAGTAGGAGAAAGTTTGCTTTCTAAAAAGTTCTAATTTTATTTTTTTCAGTTTCGTTTTTTAATTGTGGTAAAATGTACATGAAATTTACCATTTAATCATTTTTGAGTGTATAATTCAGTGGTATTAAGTATATTCACAGTGCTGTGTAACCATCACTACTATCTATTTCCAAATCTTTTTTATCATCCCAAACAGAAACTCTATAGCCAGCTATGAGTAACCTCTATTCTACTTTCGTTTCTATGAATTTGCCTATTCTAGATAATTCATATAAAGGAAGTCCTATAATATTTCTCCTTTTGTGTCTAGATTATTTCACTTAGGGTAATGTCTTCAAGATTCATCCTTGTTGTAGCATATATTAGAACTTCATTCCTGGGGTTGATTAACCACAGCAACAATAAAAAACAAAGAATTTTGTTCCTTTCTATGGCTATATAATATTCCATTGTATAACTATATCATATTTTGTTTAATGTTGATGGACTTAGGTTGTTTCTACCTTTTGGTTGTTGTAAATAATGCTGCAGGGAACATTGGTGTACAAGTGTCTGTTTTGTCCCTGCTTTCAATTCTTTTGGGTATATACCTAAGAGTAGAATTATTAGGTCATAAGGTAATTCTATTTTTAACTTTTTAAGGAACTGCCAAGCTGTTTTCCACAGTGACTGCACCATTTTGCATTCTCACCAGCAATGCATGAGGGTTTTAATTTCTCCACATTCTCACCAACACTTGTTATTTTCTGTTTTTGTTTTTTTGATGATAGCCATCCACCCTTGTAGGTGTGAAGTGGTGTCTCATTGTGATTTTGACTTGCATTTTCCTGATGAAGTTGAGCATCTTTTTAAGTACTTATTGGCCATTTGTGTATCTTCTTTGGAGAGGTACCTTTTCCATTCCTTCGCCCGTATTTTAATTGGTTTTTTGTTTGTTTGTTTTGTTTTAGTTGTAGGAGTTCTTTGAATATCTGGAATATTAAACCCTTATCAGATATATGGTTACCCAATGTTTTCTCTCATTGTCTAGATTGTTTCTTCACTTTCTTGGTAAAGTCCTTTGATGCATAAAAGTTCTGAATTTTGATGAGGTCCATTTTATCTATTTTGTCTTTTGTTATTCATGCTTTTGGTTTCATATTTAAGAATCCATTGTCAAAAACTAGGTCCCAAATATTGTATAAGACCACTGTTACAAGAACTAAAGAAAAGGTTTAAACACAGAAGAAAACATTCTTTGATAGTTACAAGGGTGCGGAGGGAGGGAGAGGGTTATTCACTCACTAACTAGAAAGTAGACAAGAATTATTTTAGGTGAAGGGAAGGATAGCACACACTACAGGGGAAGTCAGCTCAACTGGACTAAACCAAAGCTGAGAAGTTTCCTGAACACAACCAAACACTTCGAGGGACAGAGTAGCAGGGGCAGAGGTCTGGGGACCATGCTTTCAGGGGACATCTCAGTCAACTGGCATAACAAAGTTTATTAAGAAAATGTTCTGCATTCCACTTTGGTGAGTGACATCTGGGCTCTTAAAAGCTTGCGAGCGGCCATCTGTGATGCATCAATTGGTCCCAACCCTCCTGGAGTAAAGGAGAATGAAGAACACCAAAGACACAAGGAAAGTATTAGCCCAAGAGACAGAAAGGGCCACATAAACCAGAGACTACATCAGCCTGAGACCAGAAGAACTAGATGGTGCCCGGCTACCACAATGACTGCCCTGGCAGGGAATACAACAGAGAGTCCCTGAAGGAACAGAAGAAAAGTGGGGTGCAGAACTCAAATTCTAGTAAAAAGACCAGACTTAATGGTTTGATTGAGACTGGAGGGACCCTGGAAGACATGGCCTCCGGACTCTCTGTTAGCCCAAAACTAAAACCATTCCTGAGGCCTACTCTTCAGACAAAGATTAGACTGGACTATGGGACATAAAGTGATACTCGTGAAGAGTCTGCTTCTTAGTTCAAGTAGATACATGAGACTAAATGGGCAGCTCCTGTCTAGAGGTGAGATGAGAAGGCAGAGAGTGTCAGGAGCTGGTTGAATGGACAAAGGAAATCCGAGGTGGAAAGGAGGAGTGTGCTGTCACAGTATAGGGGACGCAACTAAGGTCACATAACAATGTGTGTATAAATTTTTGTATGAGAGACTAACTTGAATTGTAAACTTTCACTTAAAGCACAATTTAAAAAAAAAAAAAACACTAAGTCCCTAAGCATTATCCCTATGTTTTATTCCAAGAGTTTTATGGTTTTAATTCTTATGTTTAGGTCACTGATCCATTTTGAGTTAATTTTTGTATATGGTGTAAGTATGGGTCCAACTTAATTCTTTTGCATGTCGAGATCTAGTTGTCCCAGCACCATTTTTCTTTCTTTCTTTTTTTTTTTCTTTTTTTAACTGTGACTTAGGTGAAAGTTTATGGAGCAAATTCATTCCTCATTAAACAGTTAATACACAAGTTGTTTTGTGACACTGGTTGCCAACGCTGTGATATGTCAACACTTTCCCCTTCTCCACCCCAGGTTCCCTGTTTCCATTTGTCCAGATTCCTGTCCCTTCCTACCTTCTCATCTTTGCTTTTGGGCTGGTGTGCCCATTAGTCTCGTATACATGATTGAACTATGAAGCATGACCTTCACATGTGTTATTGTTGGCCCTATAGACCGGTATAATGTTTGGCTGAAGGGTGAACCTCAGGAGTGACTTTAGTACTCAGTTAAAAGGGTTTCTGGGGGCCATACTCTTGGGGTTTCTCCAGTCTCTGTCAAACCAGCAAGCCTAGTCTTTTTGTGTGTATGTGTGAATTTGAATTTTGTTCTACATTTTTTTCCCCCGCTCTGTCCAAGACCCTCTATTGTGATGCCTGCCAGAGCAGTCAGTGGTGGTAACCAGGCACCATCTAGTTGTTCTGGGCTCAGTTTGGTGGAGGTTGTGGTGGTCGTGGTCCATTAATCCTTTATACTAATCTTTCCCTTGTGTCTTTGATCTTCTTCATTCCCCTTTGCTCCAGCCGGGCCAGCACCATTTATTGAAGAGACTCTTCTCTCCCCATTGAATGGACTAGATACTCTTGTTGAAAATCAATTTATGATAGAAAGATGGGTTTATTTCAAGATTTTGATTCTATTCCATTGGTTTATATGTCTATTCTTACACCAGTAACACAATATTTTGATTACTATAGCTTTATAGTACGTTTTTAAATCAGGAAGTGTGAGTCCTTCTTTGCTCTTCTTTTTCAAAATTGTTTTGGCTATTGAGGGCCCCTTGCAATTTCACCCCTATGAAGCAATTCTGCTCTGTAACACATGGGTTCACCATGAATCGGAATCGACTCAACCGCAACAAGTTTTGTTTTTTCCAGTTCCATATGAATTTGAAGATTGGCTTTTCCATTTCTACAAAGAAAGTTGTTTAATTTTGTAGGGATTACACTGAGTCTATAGATCGCTGTGGGTAGTATTGACATCTTAAGTCTTCCAATCCATGAACACTAGATGTGTTTCTGTTTTTTTAGGTCTTCTTTAATTTCTTTTAGCCATATTACATAGTTTTCAGTGTATAAGTCTTTTACCTCCTTGGTTAAATTTATTCCTAGATACTTTATTCTTTTTGATGTTATTGTAACTGTAATTGTTTTCTCAATTTCCTTTTTGGTTTGCTCATTACTAGTGTATAGAAATACAACTGATTTTTGTGTGTTGACTTTGTATCCTCCAACTTCTCTGAATTTGTTTATTGGCTCTAACAATTTTTTTCTGGGTTCTTTAGGGTCTTTTATGCATAAGATCATGTCATTTGTGAACAGAGATAGTTTTACCTCTTCCTTTTAAATTTGAATGCCTTTTATTTCTTTTTTCTTGTCTAAGTACTCTGGCTAGAACTTAGTGCAGTGTTGAATAGCTGTCATGAAAGTAGGCATCCTTGTATTGTTTCTGATCTTGGAGGGAAAGCTCTCAGTCTTTCACCATTAAGTATGATGTTAACTATGGGTTTTTCATAAATACCTTTTATCATATTGAGAAATGTTCCTTCTATTCCTAGTTTGCTGAGTGTTTTTATCTGTTGGATTTGGCAAATGCCTTTTCTGCATCAACTGATATAATCATGTGGGGTTTTTTTCCTTCACTCTATTAATATGGCATATTACATTGATTGATTTCTTAAGTTGAACCACCCTTGCATTCCTTGGATAAATCCTACCTGATTATGGTGTATAATCCTTTTAATAGGGCGTTGGATTTGGTTTGCTACTATTTTGTTGAGGATTTTTGCACCTATATTCACCTATAGTCCTTAATTTTCTTTTCTTGTAGTGTCACGATTCTGCTTCCTAGTCTTTATATGTTATCTTTTTTTTCCCCCTCTGTGTGGACATTTTTTTGAGTCTTTTCTTTTTCCTTAGTATTCTGAGAATCAACTAAAAATGTGCTACAAATGATTAGATAATTCAATAAGGTAGCAGAAATTAGTAAAAAATATAATGGAAGGAAATACTCCATTTATAAAACCAACACAGAAGATACATTACTCAGGAATAAACTTAACAAGGGCATAAAAACTCATCCATCTTTATGGTTTCTAGGTTTATGTCTTGCTTAGAAAGGCCTTCCCCACTACAAGGTTACAGTTTCACCCATGTTTCCTTCTGGTTCTTTGTGTGTGTGTGTGTGTGTGTGTGTGTGTGTTTAGTAAAAGTATGCATAACAAAACATTTGCCAATTCAACAATTTTTATAATTCAGTAACATTGACTACAGTTTTCATATTGTGTAAACATTGTCACTATCCTTTTCCAACTTATCCTTTTCCAGTAACATAAACTCAGTGCCCTCTAAACAATAACTTCCCCTTCCCCCTCCCTTCCATCCCTGGTAACCACTAATAAGCTTTGGTTTCTATATATTTGCCTATTTCATATAAGTGAGATCATACAGTATTTGTCCTTTTGTGACTGACTTATGGCACTCAGCATAATGTTGTCAAGGTTTATCCATGTGGTAGCATGTATCAGGACTTCATTTCTCTATATGGCTGGGTAAGATTCCACTGTGTGTATATATACCACATTTTGTTTATCCATTCATCTGTTGATGGACATTAAGGTGGTTTCTACCTTTTGACCATTGTGTATAGTGCTTCAGTGAACATTGGTGTACAGGTTTCTATTGCGTTCCTGCTTTCAAATATTTTGGGTATACTTAGGATTGAGATTGCTGGGACATATGATAGTTCTGTGTTCAACTTTTTGAGGAACTGCCAAACTGTTTTCCACAGTGGCTGTGCCATTTTACCTACCCACTAGCAGTGGATGAAGGTCCCAATTTCTCCATATACTTGCCAACACCTATTGTTTTCCATTTTTTTAATCAAAGTCATTCTAGTGGGGGTAAGGTGGTATCTCCTTGTGATTTTGATTTGCATTTTCCTAGTGCTTGTTGGCCATTTGTTTATCCTCTTAGGTGAAATTTCTGTTCAAGTCCTTTGCCCATTTTCTGATTCGGTTGTTTGTCTTTTTGTTGTTAAGTTGTGGAAGTTTTTTTTTTTTTTTAATATATATATTTATCTTAGTCATC
Organism: Dugong dugon; assembly: GCA_030035585.1. Lineage (NCBI taxonomy): Eukaryota > Metazoa > Chordata > Mammalia > Sirenia > Dugongidae > Dugong > Dugong dugon. The sequence continues at coordinate 18,034,748 of CM057481.1, read as the reverse complement.
TAGTGCTGCTATAACAGAAATACCACAATTGGATGGCTTTAACAAAGAGAAATTTATTCTCTCACAGTCCAGGAGGCTAGAAGTCCAAATTCAGTGTGCCAGCTCCAGGGAAGGCTTTTTCTCTCTGTCAGCTCTGGGGAAGGTCCTCATCCCCAATCGAGGAGCTTCTCAGCACAGGGATCCTGGGTCCAAAGGACACGCTTTTCTCCTGGATCTTGTTTCTTGTTGCTATGAGGTCCCCGTGTCTCTCTGCTCGCTTCTCTCTTTTATATCTCAAAAGAGACTGACTAAAGACACAACCTAATCTTGTCAATTGGGTCTTGCCTCATTAATGTAACCGCCTCTAATCCTGCCTCATTAACATCATACCCATAAAACGTTGCCATTGAGTCAATTCCAACTCATAGCGACCCTATAGGAGAGTAGAACTGCCCCACAGGGTTTCCAGGGAGTGGCTGGTGGATTCAAACTGTGACCTTTTGGTTAGCATCCAAGCTTTTAACCACTGGGCCTCCAAGGCCCCCATTAACATAATTGAGGTAGGATTTACAACACACAGGAAAATCACATCAGATGACAAAATAGTGGACAATCACACAATACTGGGAATCATGGCCTAACCAAGTTGAGAGATACTTTTGGGGACATAATTCAATCCATAACAATATTTTTTTTCATACTAGATCCTTATCAGATATATGAGTCCCAAAAGGTTTCTCCCAATCTGTTCCTTCTGGTATTTTATGATTTATTTAATTATACTAAAATTGTTAATCTATCTAAAATTTATATTAGTATAAGAAATCTGAAATGTGAGCTTCCTTTTAGGAAGGATATTTTTTTTCCCTTTTTTATAGATAAACTCTGAAGTAATCTGTTGGACTTAAAAAGAATCTTTGTTTATTTAAGTAAACAACAACAACGACCAAAAAAACACTGACTAGTTGCTGTCAAGTCGATTCCAACTCATGACAAAGCCATGCGTGTCAGAGTAGAACTGTGCTCTAGAGGGTTTCCAATGGCTAATTTTTTGGAAGTAGATTGCCAGGCTTTTCTTCCAAGGTGCCTCTGGGTGGACTTGAACCTCCAGCCTTTCATGTTAACATGAAAGCAGCCAAGCATGTTAACCATTTCAGCTGCCCAGGATCTCTGTTTATTTAGGTTCCCTGTGGTAAATCCCTGCTCTTTGTTGATGAGAAGACAAAAAAGATAGACTAGAACCCAGGGAACTAAGTTACCTATGGCTGAACAAATTTAGGCAAGTTTTCAGGTAAGACTAAATTTGAATTTGTTATCTTGTCCTTCATGAGCACCAGAAGGCCTCTGGTTTTCCTTCCATTTATTGTGAAAAGTTAAGCAGTCTCTTATAGCCAAATTGATTTTTACCCATATAAAATGAAAAACTTAATTTGTCAAGAATCTTAAAACATGTTTAGTTAGTTATGAGAAGACAAAAAGATTATCTGGTGTGTTATTCACGATTACTTGCAAATTGTACTTGTTATTCACTTAAGATGTGTCTGAACTTAACAGTAGTTTCTCTGTGCTTTTCCCTCTTAAAGGTCAGGCTTTATTCTCCAAAGTAGATCAAACCGGAAAAGGGATTTTGAGATGGCAATTTTAACTCTTAGTGCTCTTCTGCAGGACTCTGAAATAAGCCTGAATAAGGAGGAAAAGAACTTCTGATTGTTTCTAAACTAAACCATACTGGAGCACTTTGATATTTTTTAACAGGATTGTGGTAGAGATTCAGGTTAATTATTTTGTCCCAATGCCATAATTGAATAATCCATCTTTTTCCCACTGATTTTAGATCCCCATTTTTATTTTAGTCATTTCTGGTTTCTGTTCTGGTCTTCCATCCAGTTTTTTCTCCTCCAGTTTATCATCCACATTGCAGGAAGAAGGCTTCTTTTAAACAGGACATGTAATCCTGTTAACCCCCTGTTTAGCTGTGCCAGTGAATAAAGTCTTAGAATCAAGTCCACAAATCTTAACATGGCTCACATACCCCTCCATCCAGCTGTGGCCTCCACTCAGACCATCCTGCCCCTCCCTCACCATGCTTCAGTCACACTGACCTCGTAGCTCCTTTTTGGGGAGTATGCTCTTTCTTCTGTGGGTAACATTCTTTCCTCCATGGGTTAACACTGATATAGCTAAATACCAATCTGTTCCATAGGGAAGTCTTACCTCACTTACCCCACCCCTAACATGCTAGGTTCACCTGTTACATGGTCTAAAGGCTCTCTGTACTTTTCCTTCAGAGCACTTATTTACATATCTATAAGTAGTTATTTGTGTTATTACTTATTAACTACCTGTTTTTCCTGAGACTATAATTTCAAGAGGGCTTCATCTGTCTTTGTCACTATTATATCTATAGCACGTGGCCCAGTGCCTGACACATAGTAGATGCTCATTAAGTATTTGTTGAATAAATGTAAGAATGTCATTAGGTATTTGTTGAGTAAATGTAAGAGTGTCTTCACGTAACTCATAGTCTAGCAAGAGGACCACAACAATTAATTGCAACACAAAGTGTTATTAAATAAATGTGTGTGTGTATGAAGTCTTGCTATGGAAAAGAGGGAAATTAGTATCAGTCCTGACGTGGTTGGCACCCAGCTCACAGAGCCCATTATGACCCAAGTATAAACAGGGGATAGATAAGTGACCTGGCACTTACTCAGAAGGTGATAAGGAATGGTAGAACACACATGGTGCCACCAGAAGAGAGAAGGAGCACCCAGGCCTCAAGGGGAATGATATTTTCTGATGAAGTGACTGCTAAGCTGAGATCAGAAGGAGGCATAGGAATTAGCTGGACTAAGGTGGTGGTTGGGGAAAAGGGTATGGTGATAGGAACAGAAGCAGGAGTACTCCAGGCCAAGGGAAGAGCATGTGCAAAGGCCATAGGTGAGAGAGACTGCTCAGGGAATAGTCTGGTCGGAGCCCAGAGATGAGGAGAACGAGGGGGTAGAGAAGGTGAAGTAAGCCTCGAGAAGTAGGAGGAGGCCAGCCATCCTGGGTCTTATCAGCCAACTTAAGAGATTTGGACTGCATCCTTTGGCCATTGGGGTGCCATGAAGGTTTCAGTAAAGGTTTCAGAGTGGGTATGATCATATCCACATATCAGAAAGATCACTCCAATGACAGGGCCCAGGAGGAAGGCTAAGGAGAAGATCAGTGTGGTCATCTGGGCAGAACATTTGTAAAAATGGCCTGGTGGGCCAAAAAGGGCATCTGACCACCTCTAACTTCACAAGGTGGTAGGAGAATCAAGATCAACAACCCAAGGCTGATTCCTATAAGGCAGAGGTCAGACATGCCTCCGCCCTCCAACCTTTTTACCAATTCTTACACCAACCATCCCTCCCATGGCACTCTCTACTTCTCTGCTGGGTTCAATAATTCGTTGCAATGGCCACTCAGAACTCACAGACAATACTCAAGATTATGGAGTCTATTAGAAAAGTAACAGGTTACAATTCGGGTTCAGGAACACTCAGGCTACAGTTCTTCGATCAGGATAACCTCTTCTCAGCTGTGTCCACAGGCGTGCCTCTCTCTGGCCCCTCAGCCTCCGCCCTGCTTGGGCAAGTGTTACAAAGCTCTTTTAGCTCTGCCAGTAAGTGCCCAGAGGCACCCTACTCTGCCAGTAAGCCTCAGCCTGAAGGCTGTCAGCTCTCTTGCTCCGTGGGTCAGCAAGTCTAGCTTTGACAAGTGCCCGGAGGCACTTGCAAGCCTCCTGCTGGTCTCCTGGTTCTGCTGCCTCTGCTGCCTCTGCTGCTGCCATTTCTCTGTTGCTGTTCCTCGCTGTCTTGCTATCTTCAGTGTTACAGCTCTCTCTCTGTCTCCTGGGCCTAGGAGAGTCTCCACACAGAGATCCTAGATCCAAAGGACGCGCTCTGCTCCCATCTCCCTCTTCTTTCTTGATGGTAGTCAGGTCCCCTCTCTGCTCTGGAATTGGCTCTCTTTTAAGCCTAAGGGGATGGCAAAACTGACCAGTCCCCTCATTAGGGTTCCATACACCTTATTTGCATGGTTCCAGCCCCACAAATATGCCATGCACCTTATTTACATTATTAGTGAGCTATCTGATCCCTTTGATGGGCCACGAGCACCTCATTTGCATAGTCCCATCCAGTCTTTTGGTGAGAGTTACAAGACCATGATGAGAAAGGCCATATAAAAGTGATCCATCACACCACAAGATTCTCACAGTTCCCAGCAGGTGCTGAGGTTGGGTCTGCTGTGGCCAGGATCTTCTCAGGGAGGAAAGGAAGAAGGGAGTGTGGAAGAACCACCCTGTCTGGCTTCCACTCTCCACCAAGTCTGGTCGGGGAGGACAGAGTCTTGGATACTAGCAGGGCAAGTTAAGGTTGTGAGACCCGGGGCTCAGCTCTTTCCACTCCACTGCTGTGGCTTGGGCAGGTGGGGCATCACATAGTTTTCATGAGGTGAATTGTCATTGTTCTGTATTTAGTGCAAGAGACTGTGAGGGCCCAGAGTGACCTGGTGCTTGAGGCAGTGCAGGACAAAGGCAGCACGGAGCAGACCATCCTCGAGATGCAGAAGAGACTTGAAGCTGTAAGTGTACACCCCAGGCCCTTTCCTCAAGTTTGTTTTTTGTCACTAAGACCCTGAGAGACACCATTAAAATTGCAAATTCTCAGCCGAGACCAGAAGCCAGCACAGGCCCCTTGGTAACTGACCCAGGTAGAGGCCAGCCTCCTCCCCAAGGTTCTGGTACGATGTGGGCCGCCATGCTTCCCTGTGGGCTACCCAGCAGGGGCGAACCTCGGTTTTGTTGGCACATCCTTTGGTTTGTTCTCATGTTTTATTGTGCATTCTGAGTTGTTGCACTGTATGTCACTCCTCTTTCCCACTGCCTCTCCCCAGAGACAAGCAGAGTTTGTAGAAATGAAGTCTAACCTGAAGCACCTTGAAGTCTTAGTTGCCCAGCAGAGCAAGGACTTCCAGCAGCTGTATGAGCAGCTAGGCCAGCTGAACGTACCCAGTGTCCTAGCAGACCTGAAGAAATTTATCTCGGTGCCTCGAGTACAAGAGCATGTGAAAGACAGCACTTCCCAGACCTCACCAGCTCCAGCCCAGAGCTTCAGTTTCACCAGGCGGGAAAAACTGGCCTCTGAGGAACCAGTTATATGGCAGGCCCAGCCCCTCACAGCTGCATGGAATCCCAGTGTGGGCTCTCTGTGGCCTAGAGAGTTTGGCGTCTGGGGTGAAGGAGCAAAGAGCGATATTCACCATATTCACCGAGAAGAGGCCACACTGCCAGCAGCTGGGCTCAGTAAAGGAAACAAACATGTACAGGACAAGGAGGTGCAGACTAACTGTGAGCAGTGTGCCCTTATTAAAATAGAACCCGAGAACCATGACCCTGGCATCCTGGGCCACAAGGTTCCTGGTGACAGGGACTTGGTCTCTCAGGGAGACTCACAGCTCATATCCTTAGATTTAAACAACTTTGCAGCTAGCATTAAGAACTCCTGCAGAGAATGTCAGGCCAAAGGTATGTTTTCATGTGATCCCTGTGGACAAAGTTTGGTAACCGAACCGAAAGGCAGGACTGTAGAAAGAGGGAAGAAAGGCAAGAAGCAGCAGCCTAAGAAAGCCCACAGAGGCAGGCTCCTAGCCAGGAAGCAAAAACAAACCCCAAGCAAGACCAGTGCTGTCAAATCTAAAAATCAGGGCCCTGAGCCTCCAGTTTCGGATCCACAAAGGCCCTCCCCGGGGCAGCAGGAACCCCTTCAGCAGCCTCTGCGTCTCCGGCATTCCAGGAGCCCCACAAAGCCCGACGGCCCTGCTATGGGAGGGGCAATCACGCCCAGTAAGACGGCAGCGAGGGCAGTGCAGGGAAGACTCCTGCGGCTTGGTAGACTTCCTTCCCAACACAACAGCCTGCTTTCCAGCAGCCCGCAGGCGGACCACCAGATGAGCTGGTTCAGCGACCTCAGCCTCAGAAGTTCAGAGCCTCCTTTGTGCAAGGAGCCAAGGAAGAATCTGTTCTATGACCTGGCTTTTGATAGCAGTGATGATGGCTTCTGACCAGCCGACAGTGACTTCAACGGATGGTGTACTGGTCTCAGTTGGAGGGAGACACTGCAGAACAGTTGGTCTAGCCAACAGCAGAAAGCCCCTGCAGCTTGCTTGGGACCCTCAGGGGCAGAAGCCCTGCTGGGTGAGGTCACTGGGGAGGGAGGCAGACCTGGTGTTCTGGGTACCAGGTACTGCCCCTGACAATAGCCCTGTGGGATAAGTGCACCCTTATTTATTGGAAGGAAGCATGCGAAGACAAAGGTGATGTAAGCTGGGGCAGTGCCTGGTTGTGAGACACTGGAAAGAGGGCAGCTGTGCTTAGTGAAAAGGAGGAATATCTTGTACAGAAGGGTCCTCACAAAGCCGCTGCTGTGGCAGCACAGCTCCCCAAACATGACATTTGGCCTTCAGAATGTCCGTCCCCCTCTTCATGACCGGTACATCTCTGGGCCTCTGGTGGTTGTTTTTTTTTTTTTTTTTTTTTCTTGCTTTTATCGAGTTATGCTGTCAGTGTTTGCATTTTCTGGTCAGTGAACACATTGGAGAGCATATAAAGACAGTCTTTTTGTGAACAGAGAAACGGAGAGTATTAGAGCTGCCAACAAAAGAGAAGTGACAGGTACCAAACAAACACCCAGAGCACTGCTGCTCACAAGCCACAGGACACCATTCTTCTCCCTGGATGTTTTTTCCAATCTTATTTTTCAGCCACTTTGATGCTGTGTGTACCTTATATTATTTCTGGGAGCAGTGAACTACTTATAGGAGACTTTGTCTTTCCATTTGTCTTGCTGAAGTTTTTGAATTTTTGCAACTTTTATGTGTTTTGTAATGAAAAATAAAGATACGTTCATTTTAAAGCATGTATGTTTTCTTTCATTAAGTTTATTGATCTAATTTCCCATCAGTTCACTTCAAGAAATTAAATAAGATGTATGTACCATCTTTTTTATTCCCTAGACTTCTCACAGGGTTAATTTGAACAAACAACATCCCGCTCGAACTGTTTTTTCTTTTTCTTTTTCTTTATTACATGAAAGTGAAAATCTTCATGGGATGGAAGGCTTCCAGAATTTTCTCATTTCCAAACCAGTATAGTAAATGACATTGGTGCCTCTGAGTGGACCATTATAGAAAGTGGTGGCTCTTGATTTCTTCTTATTTTTACATTTCTTATTCTCGGGGGGTATGTATCCCACAAAAGTCTGTAGAGGTTGAATTTGCCTGTGACACCAACAAAAATACCTTTGGTTGGCAAGGGTGCCAGGCACCAGCCTAAGCTGCTCTCAGCCTCATTTCCAGAGCAAGGGCCTCCTGAGGCCTTCAGCCAGGAACCATCTGCAATCTCAGGGGTCCTCTCGCAGGCCAAGGAAGTTCAGACTTGGGCTCTACCTCAGGCTACCCTCACCGCTCCTCTCCCTACTGGGCCTCACTGCATGTCTGCTCTTCCTGCCCTCTGCCAGCCTCCCCTGGCTCCTGTACTGGTTTTCATGGTTTGTGAGAGGAAGGCATGGGAGGAAGGACCCCAGCCACACAAAGAGTTCCTCCAAGCCCTTTCCAGCCTGCCAGAAGGGCTGACCACACACAGGTGGCTGTTGAGCTGTTAGCATGAGGCATGTGGGCCAAAGGGGTCTAGATCTGGATATTTTTTATTACTCTAAGTTAAAAAGTTAAGTATTTAGTCATATTTAATTCAAAGTCAAGACCCTGCTGAGAGAACTCCATCAGCATTTATGACTGTGGCCTCCTCACTGAAGGGTCCTCCAGCTTTGAAATGCTAGAGCAGGACCCTTTGTTCTTTCATTCGACTGTGAGTTATGAAATCCTGTATTTCTTCAGAAGTATTTCATTTTGTGTAATGAAGTCAAAGGTCAGAATAACTCAGCGTTCCATGAGCTGGGCCTTTTTGTAGAATGAGCAGTAAACTTATGTCCTAATAAAGCTAGGTTAATTAAAACTATAGTGCCTGTGTCTGGTGATCATCAAGGAAGGATATTGTGTTTCTTATTTTATTCCTAAGGTTTTTTTTTTTTTTTTTTTTTATTAGCTACTGTGTTCCTGCCAGATTTGGTGAGCGTGACACAGCCCAGGCATGTCCCTGGAGCATGCAATGTTTTTGGCTCTTCTAATGCTGCTGGAGCTGTATGTGGCTGCACAGGGGTGGATGTGGTGGGACGTCTGTGGGCCTGGGCCCAGAGAGCACCCAGGGGCTCCTCCCTCTGATCCAACTCCAGCTATATTCTGAGGAGGGAAATGAAGCTGACTGTAGCACCTAATTGTCTTAACATTCGAGTATCGCATGTCATCTTCACAGAGAGGCCTTTCCTGACATCCCCCTTTCTGAAGAAGCTCATCCTACTTACTGCTCATCCTCTTTCCTTGTTTTAATTTTCTCATAACTGCATCTGAAATCATGTATTGATTTGTATACTTGTGTTTCATCTGCCTTGCCCAGTGGAATATAAATGCCAGAAGCAGGAGCGGCATCCGCCCTGTCCCTGCTGTGTCCCCTGCACCAAGGGCGGTGTCTGACACTAGCAGACACTTGATGAATACTTGTTGAGGGCAGGGATTGCTTTCTTCTTATTCAAACAGCTCCTTGCAGCCCTGTTCTGAAAGTGGGGGCTTTCTAGTATCCCTTTGCAACTTCCTTTTTTTGTGTTTTGCCTCAGAAGCTCCAAAGGGCTCCCAGTGAGGGGTCTCCAGCAGGATGTCCACTTCTCTCTCCCAGGCCAGCTCCAGAATACTCCTCTCCCCGCAAAGGTCACAGAGACCAACAACTTCTCTATCCTCAAAAAAGATAGGTGCTTTCTATAAGGGTTTGCAGTCTTGAAAAATATTTTTATGCCAGGCCGTAGGCCAAAACTCTTCATCAAATCAAGTATTTTCCAGCTGGCCTAGGACAGGAAGTCCTTCCCTACTAGGGCTGAGATCCATTGTCCATTAGATTTCCGGAGTAAGACTTCGTTCCCTCTGTAAATATTTAGCTGGAACTTAAAATATTAATGCTGTCCCACACATTCCAGGGAGAAAGCAAATTGCCAGAGCCTTAGAATGTCTCCGAATGAGAGAGCCTTTTCAACAGGGATGTGAGGAACAGCCCAACCTGGATGGGACTGAGGGCAGGGTCACTGTTTCCACCCTCAGCTATCACTCCTGAATCATCCTTCTGAAAGAAGTGTGGCTTTCCTTCCAGGCCTAAGCTGTGGCTCTCTGCTGCTTGTTGGTCTTCATTCTGCCATTCATTCATCCCTCTCTTCCTTGTTCCTGTCACTTCCTCTTCAGCCTTCCCTTCCAGCCCCTGACTCTCCTTCTTCAGCCTCTCCTAGAAGCTCCTACTGGCCAGCTCCTGCCCTAAGTATTGTTCCAAAGTCTACCACATACAGAACTGATTTCTAGTGACTTTGGCATCAACATTGGTGGCATGTGGCCATGGGCCCTTTTAGGGCTGGATAGGCTCACTTCTCCCACGCCCTGTGCTGTGGCTTGAATTCGCAGTTTGCAACCAGCAGGTTCCAAAGCGTCTATTTATTCTTGAAGCTGCCTTGTTTCTATTTTGATTCTGCTAACCCAAATTGCAGTTTAGGGTTTCCACGGAAACAATTCAGTGATTGTTTGGCTTGCCAAGATGAACTGTGGGGGACAGACCCAAATGACGTAAAACATTAAGTTTCTCAGGCATAACCAAGGTCAACTATCGTCTTCCTGAGGAGGATTTGGTCCCAGCTCCCTGCAAACCTGGGGATATTTTATTAAATATATGTTCCAGGCTCCTGTTCCCCCTCCAGCTCAATCCCACTCCCTAAACCCCCATCCAGCCTATGAGTACACACATCTGCCCACTGTACTGACACAGATGACAAAGGCAGAAAGGCCTCCCTGGGGCACCACAGGGAGCCAGGGATGCAAAGACAGGAGTAGATGTCACCAGGGAAATGAGGAGGCCCCCTCCTAATCTCAGCCTGGTATACCAGAGGCTCAAGCCTGACCTGCTTTACAGAACAGCTGTGTTTTTACAGGGAGGAAAAACTCCTCATTTAAAGATTCTAGGATAAATTACTTGTTTGGTAAACCTCAATTTTCACAAAAGGGTTTTGCTAAACAGAGGCACACCTGTCTGTATGGCCAGGGAGAGCCTGAACCCTCTCCCTCCAGCCCCCACCCCTGTGCTGAGCCCTCATTCCCAAGGGCCACAGTCTCCACCCCTAGCAGATGATATGCTCTCATTTCAAAGTCTTTCTTGGAGGCTTGGGGCTGCATGCCAAATCATAGCTATTCCCTCTGCACAGACCCTTCTGGAGAGGGACCAGCCTCTGACCAGCGACTGAGTTCCTGAGAAACAGCTCTGGGAGGCCTAAAGCATCCGGTCCCTGAGAACCCACCACGCTCAGGGAAGCACTGCCCACGTGGGGTCCTGCCAAGCACTCCCCTTGTGGCCCCTGGGCTGTACCCAACTTCCCCAAAGCTGCTAAAATTCAGGTCTGGGCAGGTGCCTGGTCTCAGGCTCTGCCCTCAGAGATTCCCATGGCTGATGGGTGAAAATGAGGGTTAAAAAAAAAACCCAGCAACTTTAAGTTCTTTTTACAGAAGTGATCCATGTCCACTGCAGATGAATTAGAAAATATGAGACAAAAATGACTATAACCCCCACCCTGCTATAACTAGTTTTCTGTGCTTGTGTTCATACATGCAAATTTTCACAAATAGAATCAATTACACTTTTTTTTCCTTTTTATTAAATACATTTTTAATTTTGGAATAATTTTAGATTTACAGAAAAGTTGTAAATACAGTAAGAGGGTTTTTATGTATCCTTCACTCAGCTTCTCCTGATGTTAACATCTTACATCGCTGTGGTACGTAATAGTAATTGGTACACTACTATTAACTAAACTTCAGATGTTATTTGGATTTCACCAGTTTTTCCATTAATGTCCTCTTTCTGTTCCAGGAGCCAATCGAGGACAACATAATGCATTTAGTCATTGTGTCTTCTTAGTCTCCTCTAGCCTGACAGTTTTTGTTATTATCTTTCCTTGTTTTTCATGACCTTGACAATCTTGAGTACTGGCCAGGTAGCCTGTAGAATGTCCCCCAATCTGGGTTTGTCTGATGTTTGTCTCATGATTAGAGTGGGGTTGTGGGTTTTGGGTAAGACTAGCACAGAAGTGAAGTGCCATTCTCATCACATCCTATCAGCAGGGGTAGGTGATAGCCACATGCTATCACTGGTGATATGAACCTTCATCACTTGGTTAAGGGAGTGTTCGCCAGGCTTCCCTGCCATAAATGTATTGTTTTTCCCTTTCCCTAGTCTAGTCTTTGGAAGCAAGTCATTATGCCGAGTTCACCCTAAAGTGGTAGGGATGGGGAGATGTGTGTGGGAGGAATGGGTGTTAAGCTTCACCTCCTGTAAGAGAGAATCTACACATATTTAGAATGTTTAAGCCCTGGTGGCACAGTGGTTAAGAACTTGGTTGCTAACCAAATGTTGGTAGTTTGAATCCTCCAGCTGTTCCTTGGAAACCCCATGGGGCAGCCTACTCTGTCCTATAGAATCACTACGAGTTGGAATCCACTCAACAGCAATGGGTTTTGGTTTGGTTTAAGACTTGTTTTTGTTTGTTTTTAATATCAAGTAGCCTGACATCCGTCCATCCAGACAGCCCATTCTCCACCTGAGTGCGGACAGCGGTGGTAGAGTACTGCAAGCATTTCTTCTCATTTGTTCCCTTTTTTCCCTCTCAGGGAAAAAGAAGTTTGGCCTCCAACTCTGACAGATGTGGGCGCTTATGGAGGGTGCCACCTCCCACAAGGACTGAGTGGTGGATGGTCCCAGGGGAGCCTCAGCCTCCTTCACCTCCTCCAGGCAGGGCAGTGGCAGTGCCACACCCAGGTGGGAGCCAGTGCATGGGCTGGGGAGAATCATGATGGCCTGGCCCTGCCATCATTCTCAGGGGCCCAGGCAGTCCTGAGCTGGACCTAGCTCCGACAAGGACAGGATGCGCAGCCTAGAGGAATCATGAGACCCATAGTGAAGGGGTGCTGCTGGCCCTGCAGCCTTGCCAGGCAGTGCCCTATGCCAGGGTCACCAGCCTAGCAGATGGCCCTGGGTGGGGGTGGGAGGGTCCCTTGGCCACTGGGCCCTGGGGACAGGAACTATCTTCCCCAGCTGTTTGGTTTGCTCTGGCTTTGGTTCTTGCAAACAGTCCCTATGTGAGCCTCCTCACTTTTACCCTGCCGTCTGAGCCCAGGAGGCGGGCACTTCCCTGTGATTTGGTTTCTGGAAGGCATGGAACCTTACCCAACAGCTTATTAGGTTTCTGGAAAGAACATCATGGTTTGAGAGATTTATCCAAATAATTTTTGGAGATGGCCTTTCTTTCCAGAGGTGGGCTGGAGCCAGCTCTGCTAAGCCTTTGCTGATATGCTTGATCCCATGAGGGCAGTGGCCTCGCCCTTTCTTCACTCCCTGTCTTGCCCCAGCAGGGTCATTGCAATGGGAGCCCCCTGTAGTCTCCCAAAGTCTCCAAGCCTGGAGTGGGATGGGTGGGACCTGGTCTTATTTTGCCCTCCCTATCCCCTCAACTGAGGAACCAGGTGTCTGGTGTGGCAACGTGTGGAGGTGTGTGGCAGAGAGGCCTCATGGGACTGTCCTCTCAGGAGGGGACCAAGGATGCTGCCAGCCTTCTGATTCAACCAAGAGACCTCTGCAGAGGGCTATAGGCTGGGCAGGGGGCAGGGATAGGGGCGTTGAGGGGAGGTAGATCTGGGCATGAGGGGGGCATGGGGCCTGTTGTGAATTGAATTGTGTCCCCCCAAAAATATGTGTTGTAAATCCTAACCTCTATGCTTGTGGTTATAATCCCATTTGAGAATGGGCTGTCTTTGTTATGTTAATGAGGCAGGATTAGTGTATGATGTGTCTTAAGTCAGTCTCTTTTGAGATACAAAAGATTAAACAAGCAAGCAAGAGCAGCAGAGATGGGGGAAGACAGACGCAAGACACCTAGGAGATTGTCCAGGAGCAGAAGCTCAAAGCAGGGCTTCACGCTGGTTCAAACCCCTGCTGAGAATTTGTATTTCTAATAAGTTCCCTGCTGAGAATTTGCTTTTTTAACAAGTTCTCAGGAAAGTGTACCTAAGAATCACCTGGGGATCTTGTTAAAATACATATTCTGATTCAGTATATCTGGGGTTCAAACCTGTTTGTTCTCAGCTCAAAGAGACAAGGACCTTCTTCCAGAGCCAACAGAGAGACAAGCCTTCCCCTAGAGCTGGCACCTTGAATTCGGACTTCTAGCCTCCTAAACTGTGAGAAAATAAACTTTTCTTTGTTAAAGCCACCCACTTGTGGTATTTCTGTTACAGCAGCACTAGATAACTAAGACAGGGCCCATGGAGACAGGGGTCCCAGGAGAGCCAGTATGCAAGGGTGGCATAGGGCCTGGAGCCAAGGTCCAGCCTGATCTCAGTTTCTCTGTGCAGGATGAGCTGGTCCAGGATGGATGAGTCCAGGGGGTGCATGAGGCCCACTCTGGCTGTGGCCCGTGCACCTTTATCAGGGGCCCATGGAAAAGAACACCAAGAGACACAGCAGAAGCCCATCACCCACACTTGCCTCAGGTGCTGGATATATTGAACATCCATTAAAAAAAACACATTCGAGATGTCAAGAAACGCTAAAAAAAAAAAAAAAATTAACAGTAAGAAACATTCCCAAGCAAAAGAATACAAAAACTGGGCTCGCAGCCAAAAAGGACACAACCAGAGGTTAAAAATGATGTGGTAATTCAGATTCTGCCAATCCTTTGAAAAATGTGGCCCCCGATGACCACCGTGGCTGCTGCTTCGCAGGCTCCTTAACATCAGCCTCGCAGTCAAAGCTAAAATCAACTGTCCTATTCAATTTGGTATTTAAAAGAGGTCATCAAATTGTAGTCCTCTTCCAAGTCCAGCACAGTCTCAACGATATTGTGATCATCAAAAGCCTGCTCGAGACCGCCAGGGTCAGCATCCGAGGCCTTCTGAGGGCTCTCGTCCACGAGCAGGGCCCAGGCTTCCGCCTTGAGGGGTGAGTTGTCGCGACGAACACACACGCGGTTTAACTCATTCTCAAATTCTAGTTTTCCAGCCAATTCTTCAATAGTTCGGATGCTTGTATGGTCTTAAAAATAAGAACATTCAGCTTTATATTAATAATTCCAGTGAGAGGTTTTAGAAAACATTTCAGACACAAGTTAAAAACCACATATGGGTGGGTGGTCACTCTTTAGGGACTGTACAAAGAAAAGCATTCCTGCTCAGGGCTCAGGCCCACAGAGAGAAGCCAAATAAAGGTGGGCGTGGTACCCTCCTTTCAGGCCCAGCATTTATCAAACCCCAACTATCTACCAGTCCCCACGGATGTTAGAAGGAGGGCACAGAGCTGCACATGCTTGTCCTGGCTCTCGGGGAACTCCCTGACCTACAGCGATGACAAGACATGGTGTGATGGTTACATGGTTACCGAAGTGCTACCTGGCATGGGCAGGGGCCGTGAAGGGGGTGAGCAGAGGCATAATGACTTCAGTTCATCTCTAGGGGAATGGAGGACTACTGGAGTGGTGGGCTGGCAGGGATCTTGCTTTGTGGTCTAGGGTGAGTACCTCCCCCAACCAGGCCTCCTTTTCATCCCCCATAACTGGGAGGCCCTTCAAAGCCAAGTTTCAGGCAGCGCCCAAGGCTATTCATCCCTTAACTAGGAGCTGTTTGTCCACTGTGCAGTGTGAGCCGTTTAAAAACAGTTCGCACGTAGAATATAGATATGTGCATAAAAAAAAGTCTGATGGGATGTACACTGCTATGTTAACAGTGGCTATCTCAGAGTGGTGGAATTACAGGGGAGCTTTTGGCTTCTAATTTTTTTTTTCTGATTTTGTATTACCCACCCCAGCTGGATTGCCCTCCCCTCCTCTTTGCCTATCTCTTATTTCCTTCAGCTCTAAGCTCAATCACCATGTCCCCAGGGCCACTGTCCCTTTCCTGAGGGCTTCACTGTAACTAGATGTTTATGAATGACCTTATTGCTGTGTCCCCGCCCACCCCCCACCCCCACCCCCAACCCCGGCCCAGCCTGTCAGCTCTGTGAGGGCAAGGACAGGGCTGGTTCTGCTCACCGCTGTATGCACTGAGCCTGTTGTGAGCAAAACAAATCTGGTGAATAAATGGATGATAGATAAGATGGCTTCTTATCTAAGACATTTGCTGACTCTGGGAGGCTGTGTGAGGGGTCTACCCTCCCAAGGAGAGGATGGCCCAGCACTCTGTACTCACCAATCATGTCAAGCAGATCCTTTGTGACTTCTTGGCTAGAATTGTTGAGTGGCATGTTTGAGTCAACCTTCAAATCTCTCTCCATATCTTTCCTGCAGCCCCAGGATGGGTCGAGGGGGAATTTGGGGAATTAGCTCTTTCAAGAAACTACTGGAGGGGGAACTCAGTGTTTGTTAGATAAATCTTAAGGACAAAAACTTACTTGTCATTTACTCTGTAATTAGAAGACAATCAGAAACTGTTAAATCAGTGAAGAAATTGAAAGCATCATCGTAATGGCTCATGAGCATCACCAACTGTGCACTGTTTATGATAACCATAATAAATATCTGTGGAGTTGAGTGGGTAAAACGGCCTCTTCATTTGCTGCCTATACGGGAGCCAAGATGGTAGGACCAAACTTTCATTCCCAAGGTAGTCCTTGCTCCAAATCAAGGCGTCTGGCACTGGGCAGACTGAAGCTACCTGGAGAAGAAAAGGTCTAGAGGAGACCTTAACCTGGGGACAGTGAACAGCTGGGGGGCAGGCAGGGACTGAGGCAAGAATGCAGCCAGGGAAGGAGGGTGCAGCCTCTCCCCAGTGTGGGTGGGCAAAGCCTCCAGTGTTAGACTCAGACACTGAAATTTAGGTGGAATTAAGACTTTTGTTTCTGCAGCATAAAAAAAATCAGATTGATAAAAAAATCAGGTTACTTTAACAGTTTACTGCCCCCTTGAGTACTGCAAAGTGTTTTCCATGACTCGCTTGACATCCAGAATTGACAACACCCCACCCCTCGAACCGAAACACATACACAAAATATTAACTACTTCTGGGCCAGATACTGAAGAATGTCAGCTTAGTGTTCCCCAGGGGAGGAAAGGGCAGCGTCATAGACGCAATCTAGACTCTTCAAGAATGTTTTCAGAAACAAGAACTCCCTTATTGTAAACTATCAGATTAGAATCACCTTAAACTTTCTTTTCTCCAGTTTTCCCCATCTCCTGCAGCTCTCCAAAACTGTCTTTCTGGTGCCAAAATGGAGGAATGCATCAATACATTTTCCTTGCTGGTCAAAGGTTTTCTTTGGGGGCAGAAAGCATGTGGTTTTGCATTTACTGTGGTATGGTTTGATGCAGAGGCAGGGCTGTCGTTCTCAGCAGCACACGGGACCGGGACAAAAGGTGCAGCAGCGCAGACAGCGAGCGTGGGTCTCCTGCAGAGGAGCTGGTGCACGGGGAGGGGGAAGGAGTGCTGCGGGGCATCCAGCTCCGGCCTCTGCAGGCCCGAGCACTCCTGGGAATGACTGACTCCTTCAAAGGCCCGGTCAATAGCAGCAGTCAGCTCCTTTCTGCATCTTCTTAGTTTTTCAGACATTTCCCCTAAAAGGGACCATGTCTTTATTATGGAATGCATTGGAAACGCACAGACAACAGGAGAATGACCTTACAGATTAGTTGGCAAACTACTCCCCAAAGGGACCTGCCACGATTTCCTTGAGCCTGAGCCCGCGCTACAGGCCCGAGGGCAGGGGAACCCACACCCTGGGGCTGTCCTACCCTCGGTTCTCGGGGAGGAGCCCGCGATCTGGCTGGAGGAGTACCGGGACGCCCGTCTGCCCTACCGCTTCCCGCCCCGCCCAACCCCCTGCGCCACTCTCGGGCCGGAGCCCCGCAGCAGCCACGTCCTCACCGAGCAGCGTGGCGACGCTGCCTGCCCCAACGGTCGCCACGCGTGCCCTGCCGGGCTGCCCCCACCCACGCGGCTCGGGTTAAAGGTCAGACAAAGCCCGCACCGGGTTCCGTAAACCCGCGCGGCAGGGAGGGGGCGCCACCGCCGTGTGAGGGAGTACGGGCGCGGGGACGGGACTGCTGCTCTCACTTCAGGACACTGACAAGACCGGGAGCCCTTTTCCAGGGCTGACACACTCCAACGCAGGGTCTCGTCCTCGGGCCAACACGGGGAGAGTGACTGGGTGGGAGCACAGCGCCCAGCAGTTTTCTGTGTTCAGGCTTCTTCTAAGTGATACCACAGGGTACCTCCCTGTCAGTTTACAAAGGCTGGTGAGGTAAGTAAGGGAACTGCCGGATTCCACAAGAGGTGCGAGGGCAGGAGACCCCAACACTACACATCTCCACTCATTAGGGGAGAGAAAACTGCAAATTCCAAGATGACTCAGGAGAAAGAGGAATGGGCTTCAGCGCTAACGCTTGGGAGTTACAAGCCCATCTCAGTGCACAGCAAAGGAGAAGGGGGATGCCAAGTTTGAGGGTTCGGTTTACTGTGAGCAGACTACTGAGGTGACCAGTGAACGGCACAGAACCACAAATCCAGGCACTCAGGGCAGCCCTGCAGCAGATCTTCACGGCCAGCCACACCATGCTCCATGACAGTGTGTTCCTCTCCATTCTTTGGAATCCATCAGACATACTCCACTGGGCCCCCCATCCCTTGCCCCCGCCCACACTAGAGCACCACAGGTCTTACAGAAATCTCTCACCACCTGTTTAAAAAGAAAAATAATTCAGTCTCTTGACATAACCCTTCTGAGCAAACAAGGTCTTTTTTTTTTTTTCTTCTCCTCATTAAAGAAGGGAACTTCGTCATCTGGTTTTTAGACTGAACACCAGCAGTCTTCAGAGCATCAAAGATGTTCTCCCGGGGGATTACACTGCTGCGGGTGGCAGGGTTGCCAAGGCAGCATCAGTTGGTGTCCATGCTGCAAGCCTCGTCATCCCCCAATCCCTGCTGGGAGCCGCTTGGTCTCATCCCTCCATCAGAGGAACCAGGAAGAGTGATGGGTGACAGTGTCTTAGAAAACTCGTCATCCCGACGCTGGTAAAATAGCACATAAGCTGCTTTTGTCTAAAACACAAAAATCACTGTTAGGTCTGGAGCACCCACTCTCCCTGGCTTCCTTCTCACTGTTCAAATCACACACTGCATAGGGATCTGCTATCTTGCCCTGTGCGTCCACACAGAGGTGACCGTGAAAGCCTTTCCACCTGATGCTGACTCTGCCAGGGGAGTAGGGAAAAGCAGGTGCCTTGTAACACAGAACCCCAAGGAGAGTTGGCTACACCTTTAGAAAGGGTCCAGAAGGAAAGGCAGCCAGCACTCTCTCTACCACTCCTAGTTCCCATTGCTACACCAGGATGACTAAATACTACACTAGCCCCAAACCCTTCCCAGCTTTAATACATAAAGGTAAGAGGAGAAGCCAGCATACTCACCACTATCTGATCCTCAGAGGCCAGGGACACGTTGCTATCATCAAAGTAATACCATTTCCCGTTCAATTTGTTCTTTGCATATGCAGTATCTGCCAAAGTCAACAAAGAAAATACTACAGCAATCACCAAAGAATTAATCTGGCTAGTTCACATAGGCTCACACTACTTACGTCTACACTTCTTAATAACAACTCAAAAACAAAACAAAACAAAAGACCCTGAAATTAAAAGTAATTCATGGTTTGTGTCTTAACAACCAAAGGATAACTCACCTTTTTGTTTCTAATTTGTTTCCTCTCAAAAAGGCTCCAAAAAGGTTAAGAATGGAGCTGTCATGGACCAAGGCTTTAAACTGTAATTTTGGGAAACTAACCCAAAATATAGAGAAATCCAATGTCAGTCTTCAGGCTGGCTGTGAATAACAATCCTGAGCCTGTGGCCCCGTAACAGGAACTGACACTTCCGAGATTTAAGCAAAATAATAGCTCTCAAAGAAGGTGCCAAGTCAAACTCCCCACCGCATCCAGGCAGATGGCAACTGTGCTCAGCACAAGGCTCTTGGCGCCTCTGGAGCCTGCGGAGTAATCCTGGTTAGGGACGTGTTCAGTGTTTGGGTTTGCACAGCTAGGATGTGGATAAGAAGTCTTAAATGTATCTTTCTCTAAAACTGAGTCAAGAGTTTGTGACTGGATAACAATTCCTCACAATGGTCCAAGCATTTCCTCTCAGCCCACACTTCCAGTTTTGATTTTACACTACTTGCAAGCAGACTGTGTTTATAACAGCAACGCCAGGAGTAATCTCTAATTCTTATTCCACTCAGACTCTAAGAAGCTGCAGGATCCAATGGAGATCTGGTTTCTAGTCTCTCAACTTGCTATTCAGCCTGCTTCCTCACTAACGTGGCTACTGCACAAGGTGGTGGTGGTGAGGAACATGGAAAAGGTGCTCAGGGCCTTGTCCACACTGTCTGTGCATGGTGTAACAGCAGCAATGGTGGCTTTCAATCTCGAGTCCTGACTGTGGGCCCACCGTAGGGCTGGACACCAGACCCTCAACCCAACCAGCATACTCTCACAGATGAGAAAACTGAGACACACAGAAGCTAAGAAACTTGCCCAAATAGTATGTTTATATACTAAAAGAGCAGTTAAAAATCAAAAGGGGGAAAATGTAGACCAGAATTTCAAATTCTCATGGACTTCACAGACTTTCTGGAGCCACGGAGGCCAATAAACCCCTGAAACTATTGCCCTGAGATAATATTTAAACCTCAAACCAAAAATATCCCAAGACCTTCTTAAAACCAAACAATAGTTTAGCTTAATAGTAAAGAATGTCCACCTGGAGCATCGTGCTCTTTCAAGATCGATCTATATGGGAATTGGACCAAACTGACCTCAGCAACCCAAAAGATTAGATAGGAACCTTAGGGGGCAGTGAGTTTATGTTAATGGGGGAGGAACAACTCAGAAAAGGAAGGTGAGAATGGCTGCACAACTCAAAGAATGTAATCAGTGTCAGTGAATTGTACATGTAGAAACTGTTGAAGTGGTGTATGTTTTGCTGTGTATATTCTCAACAACAAAAACCAAACTGGAAAAAAAAAAAAAAAACATACTTGACTAGTATGCATGAACACAGACATATATAAAAATTAATCTGGTGAGAGAAAAACAAATTGAAGTACAGTGAGTACTGTAGGGTATAACACAATCAAAGATTACTGACTGCCACACCAGCAGAACCCCAATTTTCAAACAGGCACAATTTCCATTTCCCAGCCTCTCCTGCAATTACATATAGCCATGTGACCAAGTTATAGTGAATGAAATCTATCAGACTAATGAGGGGGACTTCTGGGAGATCTACTTAAAAGAGAAGGTTGTGCCCCCGTTTTCCCTTCTTCTGATGGCACAGAATGTAGATATGAGAGCTGATGACTGAGCAGCCATCCTGAGCCAGGAAGTCATACAGTAAGAACGATAGGGCAGCAGTTCTGAAGCAGCCTGGTGCCTGAGGCCTGTGGAATTGGACAAGTAAAGGTGCTTACGACAGTGCCTGGCACACAGATACGATGACAGCTGACTGGACAAGGATCTTTCAACATCTCAGAAGGAAGCAGATGCTAGTACTTACAGTGGCCAACCCCCATGGCTCCATAATGATTGGACACGGCAATGAGGTCGTACACATAGGGCCTTGCTGACAGGTCACAGACAAACTCGGACATGTTCAGAGCTCTGAGCACAAAACACAAAAACGGCTCTTAAATGCGTTAAAGAAGTCAGAGCAACCCAGCAACACCTTTTATACAACTGGCTATAGCAGAGAGAGGCATTCCAAAACTAGCTGCAGAAGGAACGATGGACAGACCATGACAGAAGGGGCCTTGGGGGTCTGTGTCCCAACCACTGGCATGTTCAGAGCAGCAAGTGGGAGAACCTCCTGTAAAACTCCAACACCAGACTAAATGGCGAGGAAGCGGTCTGGGGACAAAGAGCTTCAGCAACCATGTATAAATGACTGTTACAACAGAAGCACAACTGGTGCCATTATTTAAGCTACACACCAAAACAGGCTGCAGAAAGCTTTCCCCCTACACTTTATTTTGAAAATTTCCAACATGCAGAAAAATTAAAAAGAATTTTACAACAAATATCTAAAATATCTATATATTCAACCACCTAGATTCTCCCGTTGACGTGTCCTATACTTCACGTATCTATCCAACCCCCAAGAAATCATTTTAAAATCTGCATTTTAGGGGGAAACGTCTATCTTGTTGATTCAATTTCCTGTGTCAATTACATTCTTTGCCCTGGGGCCTGAGAGGATACACGCAGACAGCCAGTCCTGGTCCCTACCCCAGGTCAGGACTGCGGCAGGCTTGCACTCCCACCTGTGGCCCCCAGGAATAATCTAATCCTCCCTGGCAGGCTCTTGGGCTGCCTTGACCCATCCACTAATGAGGAACAGCACTGACCCTGTGCTGCCCCTGCGAAGCCCAGGCTCCCTGGGATCAGGGATAGATGGGAAAAACAGGTCAGTTAGGGGGCAGGAGGGGCTCACAAGGTAATCAGCAGCAGGGAGATGACCAGTATCCTCTCGAGCCTGGGAAGTGCTTCCAGTGGAGAGGCTCTCCCCAGAGGTGGGGGCATGGGGAGTAAGGGTAACTACAGTCAAAATCTAACCTCCCACAGCCCAGCAACACACACCCTAACGCAGAAAAAGTCTTTGACAACAAAAGCAGCAGCCAATCAGCACCCAGAATCACTGTCTGCTTTTTAATTTTCCTAACTCCATGGTCAAAAGAACCCACCTAACCGGGAATTCCACAACCGTGTCAAGCTTATCCCTCCAGTATCTGTTGTAGGAGAAACGCTTCAGGTGGACCACCAGGATCTTGGGCAAGGACCACAGGTCAAACTTCTTTGTAGCCTGTTGATGCTTCTTACAGTTGGGACAGTACCTGAAGAGAGAAGAGCAACCTCTGCTTAGAGGGAAGGGGGGGCCAGAGCCATCATGGCATTCGTGCATGGAGTACAGTCGCAACCCACAACATCCTTTCACGCAGTGCTCAGCACGACTTCTTCATGGCAGGGAGGTCTCTAAGCCGCCTTTCAAAACGGAGTGATGGCTTAGTCTGGAAAATAGAACTCACACAGGAGGACCTATGTGATGCAGTAGAGACCACGTAAGAAAGTGACACCTCCAGATACAAAGGTTCTTGTGTGCATAGATGACCCAGAAGATCACAGAGTCCCAGGACACAGGGTACCCCTGCCTGGACAGTGGGGAGCTGCATACCAGGGGTCGTGTTCCCCAAGGGTCTCCATGGTGGTGAAGAGCTCGATGCAGTCTCTCAGGGCCACTGAGGTTTTCTTCTTCTTCTGTGGCTGCAACATGCTCACGTGCTTCTCACAGGTCTGTAAGAAACATAGGGCTGAGTTCTGTTTGGGAAACAAGATCTTACTGGGTCAAGATGCAACAGGCCTACAGAGAAATCTTACACCTGGAATATAGTGTACTTTCTGGAGCCTCTGAACACAAATGACAAAATTTTTAAGTACTTTCCACTCCCACTTTGAATTATAACTTGCTAAAACTGCTGTCAGACTGGTGAGAGTGATCCTGATGTAAGTCCACGGCAGAAATCAGCTCACACCAGTGACTAAGAATCCCAAGTGACCTACTTCAGATTCCTGCTCATCATAGTAAAGGTTCCGAGTTTCACTGTCCCAGTCGATGGCCAGTGTGGATCGAGCTGTGGAGGAAGACCAAAGTGTCACTCATTACTGGAGAGGCATTTCACTCTAGGAGAGACTCTTGAACCAACAGGAGTGAGAAGAATCACACTCTGGCCGTGTCATCGACCCCTGCTTACTTATCACCTGTCACTGCTGAAAGCAATGCCCTGTCTCGGGCCAGCCCCTTTGTACCCCCAGCTCCCCCAAATCCACTGGCAAGGATTTCCTCAATGATATGGATAGCTATAAAGGTGCTAACTATATCAAATTCTGAAAGGGTACAGGTCAAGGTGGAGTAACAGGGACCTCCCACCTAAAACCATGAGAAAACCTGACAAGACAGACACAACTTTTCAGACACTGGATAACAGGCTGAGCAGGAGTGTGATCCCTGAGAGAAGAAAGACAAACAAGGTGACCTCAATAATTGCCCCAGTTTACTGCCTGGATGTCGTTTTCAGGCCACAGTATGGAGAAAGGAGAAACTGAGTCTGGAGTCAAATATTAGCGTCTGAGGAAGTGACTAGAATTTGTAAGGCACTATACTAGAGAGGAGGAAGTTGTACAGAGAGGACAGAGCTGGAGAGAGACAGAGAGAGAGAATAAATGAATATGAGAACAGAAATCTGCAGAGAGGTCCCCTCAGGTATTTTGCTGAGTACTTCCACATGAGAGGAAACTACCCAAGGCTAAGGAAAGAACGACGGGAAATGAGTATGTGGAATAATTCCCAGGACTCACACAGTGCTGGGAATAGTTCGTGTTGCTGCCAGCAAGAGTGGAAGTTCTTGTAATCTGAGGGACATCAGGTAGAAGCCTCAGAAGGCTACTGCCTTAGTAGTGGAACTAAATTAGTCCTAGACCAGAGGTCCACAAACTTTTTCTATAAGTGGCCAGGTAATATTTTTTTAAGTTTTGTGGGCCATATAGTCTGTCACACTACTCAACTCTGCAGCTGTCATGAGAAAGCAGTCACAGGCAATCTGTAAATGAATGACTGTGTTCCCTCCAAAATTATACTTCTAGACATTAAAATCTGAATTTCATGAAGTTCTCACTGTCACAAAATATTGTTCTTTTGATTTTCTTTTTAACCACATAACAATATAAAAACCATTCTTGGCTCACAAGCCACAGGAAAAAAAGGCAGTGGGCTAGATTTGGCCCACAGGCCATAGTTTAGTGACTCCTGCCCCAGACTAAAGGCTATCTTGTGACCCATCCTGACGAGGCTTAAAAGCAAGCCTCAAAAGGATCTAGCTGATATCAAGTAACTGATCTGCATGCCAGAACAAAATCCAATACTGTTAAAAGGAATATATCAAAATCCAGCAACTATCAATGTAAAATTCACAACATCAAACATCCAATAAATAATTACTAGGCATGCAAAGCAGCAGGAAAACATGACCCGTAACCATGAGAAAAAGTCAACCAACAGGAACAGACCCAGAAATGACAGAGATGAGGGGACCAGCAGATAATACATTAAAACAGCATTAGAAATATGCTCCATATGTGCACGAAAGATAGATGAAAATACGACCATAATGAAAAGAGAAATATAAGATATAAATAAGTCCCAAATGGAACTTCTAGAGATGAAAAATATACTAGATAAGATTTAACAACAGATGGTACTACAGAAGATGAGTGAACCTGAAAAACAGAAAACAGAACAATGGAAACTATCGAAAACAAAGCACAGTGAGAAAAAAAAAAAAAAAACACAAATAAATCATCACTGACCTATGGGACAACGTCAAGTGGTCAAATATATATGTCTAATTGGAGTCCCAGAAAGAAAGAAAGGACACATAGGGTAGGATATAAAAAACATGTGAAGAAACAATGGCCAAACTTACAAATGTAACGAAAACTATAAATTCAGTTCCAAAAAGCTCAATGAACCCCAAACAAAATAAACATAAATAACACCATACCAAGGGACTTATCATCAAACCAATGAAAACCAGTGATAAAGAGAAAACGTTAAAAGCAGCCAGAGAAAGAAAGACAAGTATAAAGGAACAAAGACAAGAATGACAGCAGACTTCTCATCAGAAAATACATAAGCCAGATACTGGAGACATCTTTAAAATAAGCAAGCAATAAACAACAAAAACCTGTCAACCTAGAATTATCATTCAAAAATGAAGGCAAAACAAAGATTTTTTCCCATATTAACAAAAGCCAGCATATCTGTAATACAAGAAATGTTAAATAAATTTTTTAGATAGAAGAAAAATTATGAGAAGGAAATATGAGTGCTGCGAATAATAAATATGTGGGTAAATACAAAAGACATTTTTTCTCGCTTTTTAGTATTTTTAAAGAACAATTAAAAAATAGATAATTGAATGTTTAAAGCAAAAATATAACAAATTGTGGTGTTTATATCATGTAGAAGTAAAATGTAAGACAACAACAGCACAAAGGACTAGGGGGGAAATGGATGTTTACTATTGTAATGTTCTTACATTATTTCAAAATAGTATGGTATTATCTGGGTGCAGTGTGGCAAGTTAAAAATCCAGGAGAACTTCTTATGTTGGTGTGTATATTTTCACAATTAAAAAAAAAAAAAAAAAAAATCCAAGGCAACCACTAAAAACAAAACAAGGTGCAGCCACTTTGGAAAACAGTGTGGCAGTTCTTCCGAAAGTTAAACATAGAGGTTACCATATGATCCAGCATGCCACACCTAGTTACATAACCAAGAGAAATAAAAACACATGTTCACACAAAAATTTGTACTTCAATGTTCACAGCAACATTATTCTTAAATAGCCAAAAGTGGAAACAATCCAAATATCCATGATGGCTAAACAAAAATGTGGTTTATCCATACAATAGAGTATTACTTGGTCCAAAAAGGAACGAAGTACTAATACATGCCACAACATGGATGTATGATGGATAACATGGGTAATGAAAACGCGCTAAGTGAAAGAAGCCAGCCATAAAAGACCACATATTGTATGATTCCATTTACACGAAACGTCCACAAAGGCAAATCCACAGAGACAGAGAACAGATTACAGAGGCTGGGTGAAGAGGGAAGGGGAGTGACTGCTAATGGGTAAGGGGGTTCTTTTCAGGATAATGATAATGTTCTAACATTAGACAGTGGTGATGTTTACACAACTCTGTGAATATACTAAAAACCACAAAACTGTACATTTTAAAAAGATGAATTTTATGGAATGTCATATACCTCAACAAAACTGTCACTGAAAAAAATTTTTTTAAATAAGTATAACAAAAACAAGGAAGCTAACTGACAGCTAGTCAATTTCTTCTACGATGAACAAAGCTAAAAACACAAGAGCCCGCTCTGCAGCTCCCCTCCCAACCCTGCCCAGCTGTCCTCACTGGCCATTCATACCTCCCATACAAAATGCAAGTCCTCTGTGGATGCCTTTTCCCGTCTGTAGAGCAGTCCCCACAACAGGCACCACGTTAATGGAGAGCCTACGAAATCCATGGCCATCATGGATGCGGGGCTGCATTTCATGAGTATTCTTTTTGTTTGTTTGTTGTTGTAGTTTAAGTGAAAGTTTACATTTCAAGTTAAGTCTCTTATACAAAAATTTATACACACATTGTTATGTGACTCTTAATTGCTCTCCCTGTACTGTCACAGCACACTCCTCCTTTCCACCCTGGATTTCTCATGTCCATTCTAACCCTCACTGCCTTCTCATCTCACTTCCGGACAGAAGCTGCCCGTTTAGTCTCATGTATCTACTTGAGCTAAGATCATGAGTATTCTTAGGGAGCAAAAGAAATATATATTCTCATAAATTAAATGCTGCCACGCAGGAGGGCTGTAAGAAGTGTTATCAACCCACAGCAAATGTCCTGAAGAGTGGTGGAAACTGAGAAATAATTTACTTCACTCTGAGGCCGTAAGGGACCAAGGAGAGACACCTGACAACAGCAGAAGGTGTCTGAAACAGTCCATGGGGCCTTCAAGCCAAGGATCACACAAGTGTCTGTTCCCGGAGCCACAGACATTATGAAAGCCCAGTGTAGTGAGTATTGAGTGTTAAGTATTTTCAGATAGAATTGACTGAACAGCAAGAGTTTGGTCTGGTATTTTCAGAGAAAGCCTAAGTCCCAAAAGAGCCTCGTTTGAAAGGTCAGAGAAAGTGCTTACAGTTGAGTTTTAGCAGTTTTCCATCGGTTGCAAGTGAATTTATGTCAGCTGTTCCATAGGAGTTCACAACGCTGAAGGTGAAAAGCCTTTTTGGGCAGGGCTGGCCTTTGACCTTCTTTTGGATGGTCTCACTGGGGTCACTGCCCAGCTCCTCCTCCCCACTGCCTTCTGTTTCCGAAAGTTGCTCTTTGCCTTCTTCCTGATGTTCCATTTCTTCTTCTCCTGACACACAAATGAAAAACAATGTGTATATAATTTGCCACCATTCCAATGTTAAAAATTAACACGTAATTGTGGTGTCTCCTATATTCTGTTTTGTGTATGTGAAACTATACATAGCCCTTTGCATTTACAAGGCGCTCATACTCACATGTGACTCACCACAACCCTGCAAGACAGGCAGAGCGAACACTTCTACTCCACGTGAGGAAGGGAGGCTCAGAGATTAAATGAGTCATCCAAAGGCACACAGGGAGTCGGCAACCCTGCCAGACCCAATACGGGCCTCCTCACCACTTACTACTCTACTGGACTTCACACCACATGGTCTCACTCTTTCAGCTTCATCACTGGGCCCACACAGAGGAAAGGACTAAAATTAAACATACGCTCAATACTCAAGACGACTGCTGATAAGAAATGCAATTAAAAAGTCAATTTTAAGATATTATAATGAACACAAATACTACGTAAAAGTAATCGGTTCCTCCAGAAGAAGTATGTGCTGCATGTTCTTTCAACAAGTATTTACTGAATGCCTCCTAGGGGCAGGTGCCGTGCTTGGTCCCAAAAATACAGCAGAGTCCTCCCCCATCAGGCCTACATCCTAAGGGGAAAGTTAAGGTATCAGGTAAGTAATTTCAACGATAGATGGGGACAGCTTCAAAAAGTGATGTAAAAATAACGGGAAGAGATTTAAAATGTAGAGCTTGTGCACTCAGAGAAATATCAGAACAAACCAGGCCCAGGACAATGCAGTCTGCTTTTAGGCCACAGGAGCAGCAGTCATGGATGAAGGTGGGACGTGGCTCCCCATCAGCATTACTCCCAGCCAGCATACAGGAGCCCACAAGAGCCACCTGGCCCCAGCTCTCACAGAGGCTCCTTTCCTAATTCAGCTCATCTGACTCCTAAGGCAGAGCAGCCCTGCCCCTTACACACAGGTAAGCCTGCCCCACTCTTAGACTAGAAAAGGAAACCCCTGCCCTGCCTGCTGCCTCTCAGAGGGAGAGAACCAGAACTTGCCTACACCCCACCCAATGAGCGAGCAGTACCCTGACTCTGTAAGAACTCTGTCCGTGGCCGTGCCACTGGCTGCCAGTTACCAGGTCAATCTCAGGAACCTTCTGCCAATGCAGCCAGAATTAAATGCCATGAAGTGTATATGACAGGTTGAGAAAGGAAAAGGAAAGCAGGGTCCACTGAAACTTGCTACACAAGGTCACCCACAGAATTGGCAGGAAACCTAAAGGTCAGCTGCCACAGGCCAAAGAAGGAGCCACGGCAATGAAGAGGCTAAAAGTACTTCAACGTTAAACAGGGTCTGAAGTCTACGCACCAAGACTCATTTGCAGGATTCAAAAGAAGGCAGTAATTCTTCCTGAGCAGGTAACTGAGTGTCTAAGAAGCAGGGCTAGTTATAACATCAGCAAATACTTACAAGGTGTTGTTATTAATTGAGCATCTATTATGTACCAGGTATTTTAAATACATTATCTCATTAAACTGTAACCTCAACCCTGTGAAGCAGGTGTCATTGTCCTAATCTGCAGATGAGTAAACCAAGGCTCAAGGGGATGAGCTGACTTGTCCCAGGATGTGGGAATCACAGAGCCTTGACTGCCGGAGCATTGAGAATCCACAGGTCACCCAGGGTCTGCTCAGACACCTCCAGGACCACTCCCGACACTTCTGCCTGTGGAACCTGGACACCAGATACATTCCTGTTCCCCCTAGTCAGAGGAGGACATGGCATTGTGGAAAAGAATAAGAATCAGACAATAATAGAACCTACTCAACTCTAAAATACCAAACCAATTTGGAACATCTGATGATGACAGAGCCTGGAGGCCATTATTTTGAACACTGATTCTCACTGTCCAGGACTGTGCATGTCCTGGAGAAATCTAGGCATTTGGATTTGCAGTTAAGGAGAATTTATGCCACGAACTTGGGGGACATTTACAGTTGTAGAGGAATAAAGCCACTGAATCGCCTATGCCCAAAAGAGTGACAGCCACAGTGCGGGTCAGAAACTGTTCCTCAGTTAGGGACCAACTTGTCAGCACCCAGCCACAGGAAGATGGTGTGGGCTCTGGTTTTCCTGCACCAAGACTATCCCACTGCTTTTCAGACCGTGACTGCCTTCCCTCCCACAGCAGGAGCTGTCTAGAGTTGGCTGCCACCTATGGCTTCCTGGGTAGAGAGAAGGAAACACAAAGAAAGCCTATTTCTGCCTTCTGATTGGCCAACCGAGACACCAGTCCTCCCCAGGGACAAAGGCTTGCCAGCCAGGCTGGGCAAACGGGCAATGGTTGGGTGATTCCACACCACAGTGATGTGCAACAGCCAAGATAAGAACTCTGCCAACAGAGATCCGGTCATGGGAGCAGTCACGTGCTGGATAAGCACCCACTTTGTAATCCCAACAGATCAGAATTCAAATCCTGACTGCCTAATGATCTTGGGCAAGTCACTAAATCCCTCTAGGCTCAGTCGGCCTGAGGTGAAACTTGGCCTACATCCCTAGATCTCAAAGACAGTTCCAAAAGGGACTGAAGGTGGACAAGTACTGGGAATTGGCAAGGTGTTGCAGATGTGTGTCCCAGGACTGCTGCCCTAGGCAGAGCTCCCAACCCAGCCTCAGCGCCTCCCTCTCCCACGTGTACAACACCTTTGGAAGAAGAGGGAGGTCAGGAGGGATGTGGTCTGTCACAGCCCACAGCATGGCGAGCGCTCACCTTCACAGCTGCCCCTGGAGCCATTGCAGGCCCCCAACTCCAAGGGCGAGCTGCCAAACTCATCAGGCAAAGGCTGTTTTATATAGCGGCTTAAAAAAAAGAAAGAAAGAAAGCTGGTTAATTTTAACATTTACCTGTTTTTCTCCACTACTCAGCTAAGAAATAATCAACAATTTATATATTCACAGCTGAACTCAAAGCAATTTAAATAAGTAAAAGTGTTTTAAAATCACATAAAATGGCTCAACACTTTCAGAAATCGAGAGAAACACAAGAGATCAGGCTAACTGAACTACTTACTAAGTCACTTAAGAACCCACGAAAGCCTGTTTCAAGTCTATGAATGTCATATGGCACCATGATTTTTTTAAGTATTTCCCTCAGTAATGTTAATTTCCACCTTCACAATGACAGTGAAGCACTTCAGAAACAGTATTCGAATACAAAATGCTATCAAAGCACTAGACTCCCTAAACCAGATGACTGACAGGTGTGACAGACAGGAAAGATTCTGTGGACCAAAAGGCTTGGGCACCCAGTGTCCTGGTGCCTGGAGTGAGCCAGACACTCCACCCACCAGCATCTGCCCTGGCCCTCCCAGGGGCTAACACTACTGCATTCACTACAGACATGAGCCCCCAGGACCCACACAGGCACTCTTCAGGGGTCGTCACTACTATTATCGGGCCTAAATCTCAGACAACAAGCAAATCACGGGCGTGCCACCAACCTGATACGCTCACAAACAGCCTGATACAAGAACTCGAGGGTCAGCTTGTGCTTGGGGACAGAAACCAGCAGTGGCTGCCCATACAGCACTGCCCCAGGGGACGTGCTCGATAGCCTGGACTTCCTCTCCCTGAAGTAGACTGGCAGCGTGACACACTCTGAGCCATCCGCGGAGGTGCTGCAGACTTCGTACCTGTGTCAATCACACAAGGGGGCACCTTCAGAAGCAGGTCCCTGTGAGCGACAGAGATCTGAGCTGCAGCTATGTGGTGGTTACTGGAACAGGGCATACCTTAGCAGAAAAGGTGGAGAAACCATTTCCAAGATGATTCCAGAAGGTGGGTAAGGGAGCCCAAGGAGAATCATGGTCTGTACAATGTGAACCTATACAACCCAAGACGCAGAGCAACTGTGATCCTTGTTCCCCCAACCATGGCCTCAAACTCTGCGGTCCTTCAACTGGAACTTGGCACACAGATGACAGCCGTCATCCGGACCATCACTCTGGACACAAAGGCACACAAGCACCACCAAGGTCATCTCTTGTCACTGAGGAGCTCAACTATTAAACATGCATGCTCAGTGCTCTGCCCGCTAAAAGAACTAAATATTATACAAGAACGTACACTCAAAATATTAGTTAAAGATTCTTTTTTTTAAACAAGGAAGCAAATTCATAAAACTAATTGGTTGCCCTCTTTGTTCAAAAACATCGATATAAAAGAATTGTAAACATTCTTTTTAAAAATCAGAGATAATCAAAGAAATCACTAACTAAAAACCAATGGTTTTGAAAAAATGTTTCTTAGTGAATACATGGGATTGAGGAGATTTACAGATGTTTTATCCTGGAACAGATGTTACCATACAGATGTTTTATCCTGTCAACCGAATGTAGTTCTCCCCTCTTCCTATAGGGTGAGACACAAACTTTTACACACACACACACACACACACACACACACACACACACACACACACACACACACACACACACACACACACACACACACACACACACACACACACACACACACACACACACACACACACACACACACACACACACACACACACACACACTTCCTTAGGTGCCTGGCAAACGGTCCTGACAGCAGTTTACACAGAAGAGCTTCTAAAGATAACTCACAAAAATGTCCATTGTTCAGAATGGACAGGACCCTGTGGGGGTAAACAGTAAAGAACTGACTGGGCCACAGAGGTCCATCTGTCTGGCTGTTGTGACACAGGACAAGTATCCTAACTTCTGGGTCCATCTACTCATTGGACAATGGGATTAGCCATCCCAATGGTTTGGTGAGAATTAAATAACTTAGTGCACAGTGTACAACATGCTCAAAAAATATCAGATGCTATTATTATTTTCATAAGGCAATTATCAATTCCTCTTGAGAGGACATTTGCCCCTTGGTTGGCCCTCAAGCCCTCTGAGAATTCCTTTGTTGGTGGTGGTCTACCAAGCTCCCCACAGGGCGATGCTCTAGTTCCTCTCAGCTCAGGTATGTGCAAACACTAATTTCCAGAAACGAGGGGTGGCTGTGTTGAGGGCTTAGGGTCAGAAACGGACATGAAAGCTGACCTTGCCATACCCTAGTCCTGCAGCCCGGCATGAGCCCTGGTGCCCTCCACCATGAGGGAAGTGAGGAAAGATGGCGTGAGTGGGGTGGCACACCCAAGGGCTACCAGGAGGAGGATCTGTGCATGGGCAAGAGCTACTCCTTTCAGTGATCTAGAAGTCACAGGCCCAAAAACGTAAAGGGAAGGAGATGTCTCCTTTGTGCATTGTATTCCTCAGCCAAAACCAGAACAAAATCCTATAAACCTTTCTTAGCAAAGGAAAATCTGAGTGAGAGTTGATGAGGGAGGGACAGCATGGGTGTGGCCCACATTCAAGGCTGCGTGAGCAAGTGGCTGGCTGGGCACAGCAAACAAGCTCCCACCCAACCCAACACAGTAGACATGAAATAACAGCACTTGGGAGGGGCTGAAGAGACCAGCTGGATTTGAAGTGTACTGTCCCCACAGGAGGAAACCCTGGTGGCATAGTGGCTAAGAACTACAGCTGCTAATCAAAAGGTCCACAGTTCAATCCACCAGGCGCTCCTTGGAAACTCTACGGGGCAGTTCTGCTCTGCTCTATAGGGTCGCCATGAGTCAGAATCGACTCGACGGCAACAGGTTTAGTTTTCGTTTTGGTCCCCACAAGAAGGAGCCCTGGTTGCACAGTGGTTACATCTCTCAGCTGCTAACCGAAAAGTCAGCAGTTCAAACCCACCAGCCACTCCATGGGAGAAAGGTGTGGCAGTCTGCTTCTGTGAAGATTTGCAGCCTTGGAAATCCTACGGGGGCAGTTCTACTCTGTCCTATAGGGTTGCTATGAGTCAGAATCGACTTGACAGCAATGGGTTTGGGCCCCACAGGGATGAGAAAATGGAGTCTCAGAGCTCTCTGGATATGAGAGCTGGAAAAGGCTATTTAAATCAGCCCTCCTTATCTTTTTGAGCCGGAGATCTGTGGTATCATGGCACCTGCCTGAGGAGCCAAAGCCTGTGGAGGATGAGATCCTCCCTGGACCCTACCCCTTCTGTCTTCCCATGGCCTCTCACATAGCTGTGACCCTTCTAGAGAAAGGCATTTCTGACAGCAGGATCATCAGTAGGACCACCTAATAGCCCTTCTTAACAGGCAGCAAGTGCTGACAAAAGGCTGTGTCCATGCCAAGAAGAGTTACCTGAATGGCTGGCTCTGAAACGCTGTAGGTACTCTGGATTAATGGCTGCCCACAATTCCCTGAACACCTTGCACTCAGGGGTTGGGGAAAATACACAGGAGCACTGACAGACAGAACTTTCACTCTGGAGACACAAGGCAAAGCCTCTAGAATGTTTCCGCCCAACCCTTGGCAGAACTGCTGAGTACTTACACGAAAATGTCATCCCGAGGCATGATATGGTTTAAACCTTCATCCATTTGGAAAATTTTGTGGAATCGGTGATTATACACATCTGTGACCACCATCTAAGAGTCAACAGTAACAGAAAGAGTGTAAGATGGACAAGCGCACCCACACTAATAAACTGCTTAAAACCCAGGAACAAATGGAAAAAACGCCCTGCTGGAACATTGCCTCCAGTGAGGCCACCATGTGACCAGCCCCAGAGCCCAGGGGCTGCAGCCTGTGGGGGAACAGTATGGTTGCCACCAGCTGTGAACACACTGGTAACATCTGTCTTGAGGCCTACGAGGGGACCTGCCCTTGGGTGGCAGGATTGGTGGGAGTCTGGTGTGGCACTGAGTGCTGACCAGAGACTGGAAGTCGTCCAGAGGCTGGTCTCCACACCACCCTCAGCACGCACTGGAATGGGCCAAACCCCAAACACCTGAAACCAGCAGGGGTACGAGGGGGTGAGGGAGAAGCAGGGCACTGACCAAGGCTGGGACGAGGGAGGGGCTGGGGCTGGGGCTCTCAGCATTTCACAGGCTTCACAGGCTACCTATCCGCCAGAGCTGGGAGCATCCAGGTGGATGGTCCTCGGCACAAGGGGAAGGCTTCACTTCCCCTGCCTCTCCACAGTGCCAGGCTTAGCAGAAAGCCCAGCGTGGGAAGCTGTTTTTAAATGAAGATTTTTAATCAAGAACATCACAATGTCACTCTACAAACTTAAGGAGTTTGGGGCAGGAAGGAACTTCTGGGCCCTCATTTTACAGAAGTCACGTAGGAAGGGGCAGCAGAGCTGAGAGCAGAGCCCTACTCCTGCCCTCTGATCACGTCTAGTGTGATCGCAGTGGAGGAAAAACGGTGTCCCGGGGCGAGAAGAGACCATCCCAGCCACAGTGAGTAAGTGCCAGGAGGGCTGAGGCATCCAGACAGAATCGTATTTGTGCTGACCAATAACAACTAGCCCCAAAAAGTGGCTGTAAGGTTGAAAATAAACTTCAAAGGACTACGAAGCACCCCCAATGAGCTGAATGCCACTAACCAGCCTGCCTTACATTTTCCGCAGCGATGCCAGACAGCCTGGAGAGAGCCTCGCACAGGTCCAACACAGCCCCCATCAGTGGCACAGTCACGCGGTACTGCAGCGGAGAGACGATCAGGATGATGGGGGGTGGGGAGTACCCCCTTAACGGGTAGGAGATGAGGTGGGAGAAGCTAGCTTTGCTGGGGGTAGAGGTGCTCTTCCAGAAACTGTATATGATGAGGTCAAGGCCCAAATGAGTTCCCAGCAGAGCAAACAGGCAAGTCTGCATCACTACCCATTTCTCTATTCAGGCAGCAGCACGGGAGCCTGGACGTCTCTTTCCTTTCCCAAATGTTTTATTTTATTCTTAACTTTCCAGAGAAGTTCACTACTTTCTTTATAGAATTATTCAAATTATACAAACTGCCATCCAGTCCTACATATCACCTTTCTTTTGAGACAAAGAAACTAAAGCCGGAAGACTAAGCACACAGTTATACAGTGAGCCATCAGCAGGCTAGACACTAAGACCTGCTGGTCACACCTCTCTATCCGGCCTCTTGATCTGGCCAGACTCTCCTAGCTGACTGAGGGGTGAACCTCACCAAGAAAAGTACCCTGATTCTGGTTCCCCAACACTCAGATCCAAGGCCCATGCAGCAGATGAAGTTACTTTAGTCACACGAATAGAACACGGGGAAGAGAGTGACAGAGAAGCCCAGAGGACCTTTGCAACAGGCCTGGAATGTACGGGGTTGCACAGAGGCCAAGGGTGCACAATACTCAGGCAAGCACCCAGGGGACTCAGAGGCAGCTAACGGACCTTCTGACGCAGCAGACGGAAGCAGCTGCACCCCAGGTCTGAAGACCACTCAGAGGTACATGAGGGTGCTGATTCTGTTACCTGGGTAGGTCTGCAGCAAGGGTCAGCAGGAACCAAGAAGACTTCCATAATTCGATCTTTCTTCAAGGGTAGTGGGAGAGTTAAATAGCAAAATGGGTCAAAGGTCACAGAAACTTTAGCACATTCTGGACAAACCAAAGTGGATTTAAAAAGGCCATGGAAAGTGTCCACAATCACAGAGTCATTCCTCAACCTGTGATTCTCCCAGGCTTCCTTTGCTACCACCTGGAAGAGAGGAGAAGGGGTAAATAGGACATTCTCCACATACCTCAGTCCTATATCCCTGCATCCCGAATGACTCACAGCCCAAACCACAGACGGACTGGGAGGCAGTCTGTGCAGCCAACAATCCAGTGTAGGCCAGGTAGGGCTGGGACAACTTTTAGTAGACCATATTCATGCCATATGCCGACCCTCTGCCCCATTCCAAAATTTAAAAAGGTGTCGACACTGGATCCGTGGGAAGTAAGAGGTCTGTGTGTCCTCTGATGGGAGACGTACCTGAGAGCACCATGGACACATGCTCTTGACGAGGGCAAGGACGGCCCCCTATGGAGTTTCTGATGATTTAAAGTTCTTTCAGTGAGGTTTTAGTCTATACTACTATGTTGTGTGTGTTGTCCAGTCTATTCCGAATCATGGCGACTCTACAGGATGGAGTAGAACTGCCCCATAGGGTTTCCTAGGCTGTGATCTTTACTTGAGCATATCACCAGGTCTTTTCTCCCACAGAGCAGCTGGTGGGTTTGAACCGCTGACCTTTAGGTTAGGAGTTGAGTACTTAACCACTGCGCCACCAAGGCTCCTTAATCTATACTACAGGTTCAGCATTTCATAGTTGTGTAACTCGTGGTTTTTCCTTTAAGATCTAAATGCTATTTTAAAGCATCCATGCTGATCACCCCTATATAATAAAACCAAAAAAACCAAACCCACTGCCTTAAAGTCAATTCCAACTCATAGCAACCCTATAGGACAGAGGAGAACTGCCTCATAGGGTTTCCAAGGCTATAATCTTCACGGAAGTAGACTGCCGCACTTTTCTCCCACAGAGCAGCTGGTGGGTTTGAATCGCTGACCTTTCAGTTAGCAGCTGAGCACATAACCACTGCACCACCAGGGCTCCTTCTCTATGTGACAGGGTAGCTGAAATACTAAATCCCCTTTTCATAGATCAGAAAATCAAGAGAAAGGGTATAAATGCCTTACTAATATTAATAAAAGTGATTTTAATAATCATGCATAGATTTTAAGGAGAGCAATAACAATCTGAAAGTCCCCCACTATAAGCACTTTATAGATTTCAGAGTGCCCTAGTCTCTGGTTCACCAATGAGGTCATACTAAACAAGCTGACTAATTTAATTCAAAGAAGCCCAAGTGGGAACAGGAGTAGCTCGAGTTAACCCCTTTTGGACCTGGAATGCCTTTCTCTGAGTCCACATCCCAGGCACAAACACTCAAAGACCAGAAGAACATCCCCTCATTTTCAACAGGAGGTAGCTTCTTTGGAATATCATTGTTCAGGAATTTTCAATATCGTACCGCATCTGGCCGCCCATTGGCATCCTTCAGCTCCAAGTAGGGCTTCTTCTTCACTCGGTTCAGATCTTCATGCAATCCGTCTAGAAGAAAGGCTAATAGCTCCTGAGAGTCTTGTTGCTGGTAGCCAGAGAACTGAGGGGCAAAACGACCTACCTGGGTCTACGACAAAAGCAACCACATTAGAAGGCATAACATAAAAAGAAGCAGTGAAGTCATATGGAAATTATCAAAAACAGCTTTGCAGAGTCA
Organism: Dugong dugon; assembly: GCA_030035585.1. Lineage (NCBI taxonomy): Eukaryota > Metazoa > Chordata > Mammalia > Sirenia > Dugongidae > Dugong > Dugong dugon. The sequence goes on along the minus strand of CM057481.1, from coordinate 17,997,377 downwards.
GCTGAGATGGTGAGGAGAGCAGGACCTGGTTGAGTAGCCCGATTAACTCTGGAGGTGCCTAAAGGATGCTAGTGGTTCCCACTAGAGAGAGGGCTCAGATCAGAAAGCCAGAACAACGATGGATCTGGAACCTGGGCCAGCCTACCCCAAGAGAAAGAGGGAAAGTGGCACCCCAAGGAGCCATACCTAAGTACTGACATGAATCCCTCTCCAACTTCCTTCTTTGGTTCAGTCTTCACAAGAACTTTAGAAATGATACCTGCATCAGCCAGAGGAATCCTCAGACACATAACATCCTTTAGATCCCTAAACAACTGTCTGCCTTATATTATTCTACACCAATGGTCCTCAGAGTGTGGCCTCTAGACCAGCAACATCAGCACCACTTGGGAACTTGTTGGAAATGCACATTCTCAGGCCACAGCCCAGACCTACTCAATCAGAAATTCTGGAGATGGGACCAGCAGTCTGTGTTTTAACAAGCCCTCCAAGAGATTCTGATGCATCCTAAAATTTGATAACCACTACTCTGCACCTGTGTTGTCCACTACCCACATGTGGCTATTTAAATTTAAATTAATTAAAATGAAATACAATGAAAAACTCAGTTCCTTGGTCACACTAACCACATTTCAAGTGCTCAGTAGTCACATGTGGCTAGTGGCCACCGTACTGGACAGTATAGATGCAGAACATGTCCGTCATTGGGAAAGCTCTACACTACCCTTAACATCCTTAAAGAATCAAACCAAACCCACTGCCATGGAGTCAATGCTGACTCATAGCAACCCTGTGGGTCAGGGTAGAACTGCCCCATAGGGTTTCCAAGGCTGTAATCCTTGCAGAAGCAGGCTGCCACATCTCTCTCCTGCGGAGTGGCTGGTGGGTCCAAAACGCCAACCTTTCAATTAACAGCAGAGCGCTTTCCACTGTACCACCAGGGCTCCTTAACACCCTTAAATACTATCCGCCAATCGCTTATACTAGTTTGAGCTAGTCCCTTCACGACTTAGTATGTAAATAATTACATATATTTCCTCAGATTAATGTGACTAAGGAGATGAAAAGAATTAGTTTTCAATTTTAATAAACTACCTGAGATTTTAATTTTCTCATTGAGCTATTTTATTTTTCCTGTTTGAATCAGAAACATGCACACCTTTTCTAGCATGTGCTTCATGGAGGCCCCTTGAACCCCAGTGGTGAAGGCTAAAAGAGAGGATCTCTCAGATTTAAGCATATGGGGACCAAGGCACTTTTCCCTCACCAGGAAAAAACATTTAGGGCAATGTAAAGCCTGAGCTGCAGTCTGCCCATCTGTTCCCCAGATCTTCTTGGCTGAGGGACCCAAGTGAGAACCGCCCTCGATCACCTTCCAAGAATATCAACCCAATTCCTGACTTACGGGGGCCCAACTCAAATGACAGGCTAGGTTTAGGGCCCAGTCTCAGAGAACCTAGGAGAACCCTTCAGAAGTTCACCTGAATTTTTATGGTCTGGCTTAAGAAAATGACTATTTAAAGATTGTCATTACAGATTACGGTATTCTGAGCAACCAATTTACAAATGACTTGGGGAGCACCCCCAACTCAGAGGTGGGAGTGAAGAACATTTAAGAAAAGTGTGCACTGAATAAAGGGGCTGAATGACTGAATGACAAAAGAGTCTGACTGTGTGGTGTGGTGCTTTTCTTCTCAGATCACATCTTAATCCCAAGCTGCACGTAAAGAAATGCCTCATTACAACATTAAACCACTCCCCACAAAGCAGGACAAAGGAAGCATATACGCAAACCTACTTTGAACATGCGAGGCGCCACATGAGTATCTCTTCCAGACCACATCTGCTTAATGAGTTCTGCATAGGCTTCTGCAATCTCCCCTTTCATCCCCAGAGGGTTATCTCTGTTGATTTCCACCTCATACTCATCTTTGAGAAAGTAGTCAGTCAGTGGTGCAGTATTGCTCAGGCACTGAAACAGAACATGACCAGAGCTCACAACCCTTCCAGACAGCACACAGAGATACAATATAAACCAAGTTCTCAACCCCAACAAAATGAAGCACTCAGAAAATTCTTTAAAAGGCTCACAAGGGTAAGGCACAGCTTCCCTGGAGCCTGAGCTGGTGGACCACCTCGTAGCTAACGTCCCAGGGACATGGTCTTGGTGGAACTGAAGTTCACTGCCTAAGTCTCTGTCTCTGAAACACGAAGCTACCAAGGGCAAAAGCTGTGTACCTCAACTACCTGGCACAGAGGAGATAATAAATAATTTTTGTTTTCAGTGGAAGTGACTTGGACGTCCCAGTGTTTCATGAGAACACAAAATATTAATAAGCTGAAGGCAAGATATTTTACTAAAGTCAAAACATTAAGGGGGGAAAAATCAGGATAATCAAGACAGTATAGGCAATCCCCGGGTTAGGAATGAGCTCCATTCCTAAGTCTGTCTTCAAGTCGAATTTGTACGTAAGTTGGAACAGTTAGGTACAGTTCTTATCTAACGTCAGTCAGTAAAATGTTTGTCTTATTAAATAGCATATAGTGTACATTTCTATGCATAAAAAACATTAAATACTTTCAGATACACTAAAACATCTTCAACATAATATAGTAATAACGTTTTGACGTGCATCACAAAGTAGCCCTCATTTTTTAATCACAAACCATTGTATGTACCTTCTCTACAGTTGAAGAGATACCTACAGGGCAAACATTACCCAAAATACTCTGAAGATTTCTGTTCTGTAAAATGTTTCAAACCAGTCAGATACTTTATTGTAGACTCTGAACTAAAAAGTCTACATTGTACCACTGGCCACATTTCTGCTGGGTTTTAAACCATCCTCAGCAGAGGCAGGGAGGGTCGGGGGCGTGGGTAGGATTGTGCTGGGGCCAGATGGATCATTCCATCCCCTCCTCACCAGACCTGTCAACCCCACACACCAACTATGAGGCCCCTGCCTCAGAATGCAAGGGAGAAAGTGCCACTCAGGATGTGCTAAGAGTGAGCCCTGGGCCAAAGGGTTGGGAAGAGGACACCTATGGAAACCCAAGTCCAAAGTTCTCTGAGGACTCCCGGAAACCACATGGACAGACAGAAGTCAGGAATCTATGACTGTCCCACCCTCTTCTAGCCACCAAAAGGCCAAGAACTGCTGCAACAGTGAAATCCTACACGTGTAAGGTAGGGGAAACAGAAGCCCAGAGAGGTGCTGCAAAGGCCCTGGGCTGCACAGCATGGAGGGCCCAGAGGGAAAGGGTTGAGCAGAGCTGGGTAAGGGGATGTCAAGGAGGCCTGGCGGTGTGCCGTGTGGTGAGTGACCAGTTGTACTCAAAGAACACTTAGAGCACGGTGCCCACATCCCTGCCAGCTGCCACCACCTGTGGCAGCTATGTGGAGCTGAGCTGTGGCACTCAGTCAGTGGGGTTGGCCCTTTCCAAGCTCCAAAGGGAGGCAGATACATGTGGGCTCTCTGCTCACTGCCAGCCATGTGACAGGGGCCCACTCACCACCTGCAGCTGCCCAAGGACCTGCAGTGGCAACTGCGCACGCAGGAAATGTGCAGCCCATTGTGGGAGCCTAGGGGCCCAAACACCAAGTCATCTGTCTCCTGACAGGCTTTACAGGGGTTGGTTCCTAACTACGGGTTGTAAGTAAGTCAGATGTTCATAACCCGGTGACTGCCTGTACAGAATCCAATAAATCATTGTACATGTATGTACTGATTTTAACTCTTCAAATTTCAAAATGAAGATGGGTACTGAATTGTATCAATGGCTTTTTCTGTATCTTTTGAGATAATCATATGGTCTTCTCCTTTACTCTGTTACTATGTTAAATGACACACCGATTTTCAAGTGTTAAACCAACCTACCTTTCCTGGCACAAACCTCACTTGGTCACGAGTTATCATTTTTAGATACCACTGAATTTGATTTGCTAAAATTTTACTTCACTTATGTCTATAATCATGAGATTTTCCTTTAACTTGTCAGATTTAGGAATCAGGGTATGCTGCCTTGTAAAATGACTTGTAGAGTTATCCTTCTTTTTCTGCTCCCTGGACAATTTATACGTGATTGGTATAATTTTTTTCCTTAAATCTTTAAATACAATAACCAGTAAAGCCATCCAGAACAAAATTTTCTTTGTTGTGAGACTTTTAATTACCAAATCAACTTCTTTAACGTATAAGGACTACTCAGATTTTCTATTTCTTCTTGTGTCAGTTTGATAAGTTGTGCGTTTCTAGGCACTTTGTCTATCTCATTTAAATCATCCAATTTAATGTCATAAAGTTATTCTACTATCTTCTAATAATCTTTTTAATGTCTAAAGGTTCTACAGTGATGCCCCTTCTTTCATTTTTGCTATTGGTCATTTGTGTTTTCTCTTTTCTTCCTGATCAGTCTTCCTAGGGATTTATCAATTTTATTAGTTTTTTCTCAAAGAACCAATTTGGCTGTACTATAAATCTGCTTTGTATTTCACTAATCTTTGTTCTTATCTCTATCATTTCCTTCTTTTGGGTTTCATTTGTTCTTTTTCTAGCATTGTGAGATGGAAACTTAAATCATGGAATTTTAACCTTTCGTTTTTAACCGTTCATTTTCTGGGCACCGAAGACTGGGTGAGCTTCCAGGCTGCCAGTACTCAGCGTATACCATCATACATTAATTCCAGGAGAGTGGCACCCCCGGACTCCACAGGGACAGGACAGAAGAAGCTCCACATCTGGAATCCTTCTGGACTCTGCCCTATGCACCTCCTCCCTTGGCTGATTTTAATCGATATCCTTTCCTAGTAATAAACCGTAACCATGAACATAATAGCTTCCAGTGAGTTTTTGAGTCCTTCTAGCGAATTACTGAACCTAAGGCAGGGACAGATGGGGACCTCTGGGAAAGGATCTACCCAGAACCTTAGCAGGCCACTCCTGCTCAGGCCTCAAAGTGCTATGAGAAACATGATGTTGTTCAGATGGCAGCTCTCCCCTCTACCTGCAAAGCGGAGTTCATGAAGCAGGTGTTTCCTAGGTTTCCAAGTCCGCAGAGCCCAGGCTGTATGTGAGACGACGGGGACTCCTGACAATTATATGAAGCAGAGAAGCCAGATCCACTGGAAAACACAATCCATATCAGCGATAAAAGTGAATGTAGTACACATACCCTAAGGATGCCTTCTGGGGCTCCTCCAGACCCTTTAGAATTCTTGTCTGGTAGTAATCCCACGACACAAGCTCCCTCTACTCCCCTCCTCAGTCCTTTACTCTCACCCCACACCGCAGGTGATAAGCACACCTTTAAGGGCAAAAGTATTCTTTGAATCTTTCTCTCTCAGGCTTTAGCAAATGCTAATTTTTATATCCCTCCAGAACACTGCCTGCCTGGTGACTTCAGGGAAGAACATCTTGGTTACAAGCCAAGAGTTTGCCCCTGTCACCATCTACCAGCCCACATCCAGCCTCACCTAGGCCTGAGTGTTCACGCACATTCTCTCATCTCACCTGCCTCTTCCACCCTGTCTATGCCACATGGTAGGTGCTCCTGTAATGCTTGAGAAAGGGTCATGGCAATCCAGAAGGGAAACAGGCAGGGCTCCCCTACAGCTGAGAACCATCCTCTCACAGCTACTCTGCCATATGGCCAGCCTGTCCTTTTACAAACAAATGCAGCCACCCTCTAAAACCACAGGGGACTAGGGCCATAGGGAAAAACCAGCTCCCAGCAAAGCAAGCAACGTAAGCAAGAGGCACCCTTTACTGTGGGTATGAAATGGAGGGAGAAACCACATGCAGCACATTCCCACAGGGAACTCTCATCCCATTAGGCTCAGTGTAGCAGCAGAGGAGCTATCGAGGCACAACTCACTAAAGACTCAGAGAAAAGGGAAGCAAAGTGAAAGGGCCTGCTCTTACCCCCTGCTGACACCGGAACAGTGCATCCCAGAGGTGATAGTGCTATCACCATTGGCAATGGGAGAGGCAGACACTGAGGAATAAGGACTTGCTGATGATTTTGGAGAGGTAGTAAAATTTCTGCTAGGCGCAATGCTTGATCTGGGAGAGAGAAGCAGAAACAAGGCTACTGACTTTTTGCAAAGAACAAGCCCTATTTAATGCCTTAGGTCTCTTCTTAAAAACTAAACATTCTCCGTATTGAGTCATTTAAGATAAATTGCAAAAAGCATGTTTTCACGCTACTTCAAGATAAATTTCATTTAAGTGAGAGTCAACAAATTAATTAGTCTTCCTGTCTCATCTGTCCACATGCTCATATACTGAACCTTTTAGTACGATAAACTATCAAGTGCTTCAGGGCATGCTGATCTGATTTCTAAATGATAAGCTTCCCTGAATTTTAACAGGTACCAGTGAAAGACACAGAAAAATGGCAGTAAGGAATGAATTTCCTCAAAAATACTTGACTCAAATTAAACAGCTGCTATAAGGACATTAGAACAGGAAAATGGCAGTTTGGTTTTACTATGCCATTTAATGGGAATTATTTTGTTCCCTTAAAATTTACCAAAAGTGAATAAAGAGGAATTAAATAAACCTCTCTATTTCAAACTCATCTTTCAATATTTTTCACCAAATCTTATTGTAGATTTATGCCTTTCAGATTAATTCAAGGACTAACTACCCCAAATCTTAAACTGCTATCAATTTTATCAATCTTCTACTAAAATATGTTTAAGAACATATAGAAGAAAATGGATCTTTCTACACCATTTCAAATATGTGCAACTGTGATTTTCCTTCTAGAATACTGGGTTATTTTTAGAATAGAGAAAGTGATTAAGAAGGTGTGCTGTCCTGGCACAGTGCCCAACGTCATGGGATCTGATCTCATGCCGGACGCCCTGTGAGAAGAAAGTGAGATGCAGCAGCAGAAATGAGGAGTGATTTTGCCCACACCAGCAGTGGGCAAACGTCAGGAAACTATCCAGGGGCGTATGTGGACACCAGGAATCAAGCTCTGTCCCACCCTCTGAGGTCACACAGAGAGGGAGAGGGAGGGAGGACTCCTCCAGCCTTTCACATTCCCATAGGGAAAGGCATCTTCTCTGACCCTCAAGAGGATTTGCTTCACACAGCCTCATCCTCATGCTGCAAAGGAGTCCAAGAACTCATTAAGTCAGCTGCATTAAGTGAGACTTGTTATAGCCAAGGCATGCTCTTCCACCTTACAGGTGACTGAGGTACACATTTCAGACCTGTCCAACGAGACGCAGACATTCCCCAGCCTATGTAGGCAGAAAAGTCCGCCACCCATGGTCTGCTTGTCTGAGATGCAGTGGTGGACTCAGTCATCTCAGAATTAGAGACAGGTGCTACAGGAATATGAAATTCAAACTCTGATGTACAGAACCCTCAGGCATATGGTCCCCCCAGATCCTTTTCAGTAACTGTTCTGTACACTGGTAACTTACTCCCTTGAGCTTAAATGGAAAAAAAAAAAAAAATTCCATAAAAGCCATTACATATATCAAGACCTGTCAATTCTATAAAAAGGAGAGAGAACATTTCTGGCTGGAAGAAAACAAAAAAATATTTTATTTAACATTTGTTTACAATATTCTAGAAAATTGCTGCTAGCAGTTTTCATAGTAAATTTGGTAAAAAGGAAATCTAATGAGGGTACATATGCTTGAAAATTTACATGATACTAAGTTTTTAAAAAACTCAACCTTGACAGACAAGACAAATCAAAGCAAGAACTCTATGCAGAGAAGTGACTCGTATCGGGGGAATGCTTGGGCACTGGGTCCAGGGGCATCCTGGAGTACTGTAGGCTGGGAAACCAGCATCATGGGAAACGCCTGAATTTCAGGCGTACACATTAGGTGAGGCAAGATCTCATTCTGAATTGTGACTAGGTCTCATGCAGCAAACACTCTGAAAGCAGAGGCCACACCTTTAAATAAGGATCTCTCTGCTCCCAAAAGATACTCTGGTCAAGCCTCTGGACTCCCAACACCTTTCTACTGTGGTATTTCCTGTTCCCCAAGTATGACAACTCAAACATGCCCGTGAACCCACGACTGAGGCCTGTGACACATCCATGTCCACGCCCAAAATGGGGCCCCAGCAAACCAGACATAGCATACGTCTACCCTTCTTGCTCCAAGATTCCTGTGAGTGGAGAGTGGCAGGTCTGGTGAGAGATGTGCACTCTGCTTGTCTCAAGGTTCAGTGCTGCTCTAAGGAGGAATCTACCTTTTAAGCCTGACCTCAAGTATCCAGAGTCCTGCATCTGGCATTATTGTTAAGATAGCAATGAACTCTAACACAGACAGAACTGTCTTCACAACACCCTAAGCTGCAACCTCTCCGCACCAATAGTTAATCCTCATCAGCATGTGGAGGAGGCCCTCTTCACTGCAAGGAACACTGTCCCCAGCCTTGGAAGAGGAACATGGTATAGGGCTCAGGTGAGTGAAGTGAAAGAGAGAAGATGAGGCCAGGTCTACAGAAACGCTTGTGAAACACTAACACAAAGGCTGGAGTAATCCACAAGGAAAAGACAACTATCTGAAAACGCTCAGAATTTACAAAGTGGTCCTCACAGTGGCCAACCAAGGAATCCATCCACAAAAACACTTTTACTATGCTGTCCTCCCACCAGGAAATATGTAAAATTACTATGCTGGTGGGTTTTTTTTAAAAAAAAAGGCACTAAGCCAATCGGTGACTATCCCCAGATGACCAACTGGAGCTGATGTATTTTTCATTCTGTCCATTGCAACCTGTCTTCAATAGTCATTATTACTGAACACGTTTGGTTTTTTAAATATCTTATCTAAAAGTTTGTATTTTTTGATCAGTGAGTTTAAACCCTCTATAGTTACTCTGATTACAGTTACGCTGTTGCTGTTGTTAGGTGCCATAGAGTTGATTTTGACTCACAGCAACTACATGTGACAGACTAGAATTGCCCCATAGGGTTTTCTATGTAATCTTTACCAGGTCTTTCTCCAGCAATTGTTGTTGAAAAACAAAACCTGCTGCCTTCAAGTCGATTCCGACTCATAGCGGCCCTATAGGCAGAGTAGAACTGCCTCTTAGGGTTTCCAAAGAGCGGCTGGTGGATTCGAACTGCTGACCTTTTCATTAGTAGCCGAGCTCTTAATCACTGCACCACCAGGGCCCGAATTATTGTTATAGCTGGGCTTAATTCAGCCTCTGTACTTCATGCTTTTTAATTACCACAATTTTTTTCTTCCTCCTGTCTTCCATTTTATTTCCTTTTGCAGGTATGGCAGTTTGCTGGTTAGCTCCCAATAGTTATTCTCTCATTCTTCCGTAGTTTAAAGCCCAATTTTTAGTAGGGGAGTTTGCAACCCTGCTAAAAGGCATTTCCTAGCCTCCCTTAAAGCCAGATGTGGTCATATAACTGGGAAAAAAAATGTAAAGGTAGGTTTTATGTGCGATTTCTGGGACATTTTAAAAAGATACACACATCTATCTTGCTTAACACACTTTCAGGTTTTACTTGACACCAAACCATTTCTAATTGATACTGCATGTTTCAAAGTTATAACTTATATTTTTATTTTTCTGATGTCATCCCGCTATCCATTTCCTCCTCTGGTTTGTGGTGCTGTGTCCCGTTTAAGAAATCTTTGCCTACTTGAAAGCCCCGAGGTCCCTGCTTTTCTGGGCAACAGAGCACTTCACTAGTTGTGTGTGTTCTCCTTCACACCCCACGGATCTTACTGCATCCCTGAATTCCAACAGCATTTCCTCCAAAGGGTTTTCAAAGAGGAGCACTATGTGGACAACTTTCTAAGGTCATATATCCTAAGAAAAATGTTTCACCTTAACATTTTAATAATAGCTTAGCAAGATATGAAATTCTACGTTTAAAGTTCTTTTCCTTTGACACTGAAAAAAGTATCTTAGATCCACTGCTACTGTTAAGAGGAGCTGGAATTTTCTACTTTGTTGTTAAGCTTCACCCTGTCTAGGTGTGGGCTTTCCTCTATCTATCCTGTTTGGTATTCCTTAAATTTAAGATCTTTTATCTTTTTTTAAAAGAAACTCTTGGTCATTATTTCTCCTAATGTTTTCTTCCCTTCGTCCCCATCTTCTTCTGTTTCTGAGATTCCTATTATGTGGATATTGGCATTTCTACTTCCTCTTACCATACCACAACTTTTCTTCTATTATTTTCCACCTCTTTATCTCTTCATAATGACTTCTAAAATTCTTCAAGCTGACCATCCAACTTGTTCATTCAGTCTTCAGCTACATCTATTCTACTACTCAACCATCCCCTGAACTCTTTCTTTCCTAGTATGTCTACTTGTTCCTGATTCATGTACCCATTTCCTCCTTTTCCTAAGGATATTTCTTATTCTTACTTCATCCTCTTGTGCTGCCTGGAACATGAATTCTGCTCCAACTAGCACAGGCTGCCCACTTGTCATTTTCCTTTTATAGCAACTATACTCATCAGCTTTGTCTAATGGTTCCCTGTAAACTATTCACCAAGTGAGATCACACCACTTCTCCATTCACACACACCCCCACAGCCCTGCCCCGCCCAATGGGCTCCCCAGCTTACCTAGAGGCAAAGCCAGAGTCCAGAGTCTCAAAAGGATCATACGGTCCACCACCCCTTCACCTCTCAGGCCTCATCCTTCCGCCATCCTCCCCTCATCACTCCTAGCTCCAGCCACCAAAGACCCCTGCTGGTCTTCAACCAGGCTTGCTTCTGCCTCAGGACTTCCATAACTGCTCTCACTTTTACCTTACAATGTTATTCTCCCAATTAAGCACCATACTCACTGCTGACTCCCTCACCTCCTTCATGACCACGTTCAGGGGACACCTCAGTGGGGCTTTCCCCACCATCCTGTTTCAATCTGTCCCTCCCTGTCATGGATTGAATTGTGTCCCCAAAAAATACCTGTCAACTTGGCTAGGTCATGATTCCCAATACTGTATGATTGTAATCTGAGGTGATTTCCCTATGTATTGTAAAGCCTATCACCATGATGTAATAAGATGGATTAGCAGCAGTTATACTGACGAAATCGACAAGATCAGATAGTGTCTTAAGCCAATCTCTTTGAGATATAGAAGAGACGGGCAAGCAGAGAGACGTGGGGACCTCATACCACCAAGGAAGCAGCATCAGGAACAAAGCACATCCTTCAGACTGGAGGTTCCTGAGCTGAAATTCTCCCAGACCACGGGAAGACTGATGATAAGGACCTTCCTCCAGAGCCAACAGAGAAGAGAAAGCCTTCCCCTGGAGCTGACATCCTGAATTTGGACTTGTAGTCTACTGGACTGTGAGAGAATAAATTTCTCTTTGTTAAAGCCATCCATTTGTGGTATTTCTGTTATAGCAGCACTAGATGACTAAGACACTCCCCAAAGCCCAGCACTTGCTAATTCTCTTCCCTGACTTTTCTCCACAACGCTTATAAACCATTGAAAATGTGCATTTTTCTTATTTATCTGTTTATTTTCTGCTCCTTGAGGACAGAGACTTTGTTTTGTTTACTGCTGTATCCCCAGCATCTAGGCAGTGCCTGCCACTATGTGGGGAATGGGGAAGGGGATGTGCCTTGGGAATTCCACTCAGCTCACTCCCCACTGGCCACATGTCACCAGAAGACTACCCTTCAGGGAATCTCAGTGAGGCGCTGCTCTTTTCCAAATACCGTCTCCCTTCATTGGAATCTCTTTGGCCTTAGGGTGTGGAAGGGGTGGGGAGAAACAACACTGATAAGAGAAAAGGGAACTCACCCTTGGCCAGAACACACAGTCCTCTTTTACTGAGCTGCCAACTCCACCTCACAGTCTGGAATCCAACCACCTTCTTTCACCTCAAGGGGTTCTCACAGTTTTCACATTGTTTTCTCTCAGTTCTGTGGCATCTCCAGTTCCAAAAATGGAGTTAGCAGCCTGGGCTAATAGTTTCCTGTTGTTGCTATAAAAAAATTACCACAAACCTAGTGGCTTAAAACACCACAAATTTATTATCTTAGAGTTCTAGAGATCAGAAGTTTGCAATGGTTCTCAGTGAGCTAAAATCAAGGTGTTAGCAGAGCTGCATTCCTTCGTGGAGGCCTTAAGGGGTTCTAGAGGCTGCCCACATTCCCCGGTTTATGGCCAGTCCAGTCTTTCACACACTGCATCATTCTGACTCTGCATCCATCCTCACACATCTCCTTCTCTGACTCTCCTGCCTCCCTCTTTCACTTATAAAGACCCTTGTCATTACCCTGGCTCACCTAGTTAATCCAAGATAATTTCCCTACCTCAAGATCCTTAGCCTAATGACATCCACGAAACCCCTTTTGCCATGTAAGCTAACATCCCATGTAAGGTTCTGTGGATTAGCGTATGGACATCTTTGGAGGCCATTATTCTACCTACCACAGCTATGTTATCTTGTTAGGAACTGGCAAGCAGGACTCAGCCTGGAGGCCACAGTGGGGCTTGAAATTCTTCGCAAAATGTTTTGTCTTCGTGCATGTTTCTCAAGAGAGGGCTCATAGCTTTCACAGTTCTCAAAGGAGCTGTGAGCCCATCGTTATATAATGGTCACCGTCCAAGGCCCAATTGAAGGAGAGCAGACACATTGTCCCAACAACTAATGGAACACAGATACAACTTCTCCATCTTATACCAGAAGAAAAATTCATTGTTTCTTTCTCTCCTCTCCTAAGGACATGCATAATTCCACATACCACATAAACCTCTCCTGAAATAGATGTGCCTAGAGTCCAAGTTTAGAAGCAGAGTAATTCCCCCCAGCAAGCTCTAAGGGCAACAATGAAGTAACACGCCACTGAGTAAAGAGTGTGGTAGGATCAAACTATTCTCTTTAAGTCATATGAGACCGTCTTCCTTCCCATCCAAGCCTCTTACTGTAAGTGGAGAAAATGAAAGAGCATGACAAAAACAAAGCCACAGCTTGGCAGAGCAGCATTCGCAGATCCCAGCCCCTTCTCTTTCTTTGACACTCATTCTCATCTCTTGCTGAGTCACCCTGACAGATTTCCTCTAGGTGGCTGCCTGGTACACTGCTTACCAAAGGCCAGGACCTTCATCCAAGATCCTGGATTCTGGATGCAGGACTGAATGTTTTTTTCATGATTCAGAACAATTTTTCTTAGCACAAACAACTGCCTTAGGAAAGGGTGTCTCTCTCATACCCGTGAGCCCAGTCATGAGGGAGAAAAAGTTCACTTACTTTGACTGCAGGGTCTGCCTGGGCCATGTCCCATCTTCATTTTGGGGCTCAATTACTAGCACCTGAGTGAAAGGGAAAAGCAAATGAGGAAAGTGTAAGCCACCCTACTCCCAACATGCTTAGAACCAGAAGGTACCTGGTCACACATTCTGGGCGGAACTGCCTGCTGGGGTATGACCTGGGCCCTCCTACCTGACCCTGGTATAGCCCAGCATCCTGGACAGTGTTGTCCAACTTGCTCAACTGCTCGTAGGTGTTACTCATGTATTTGTTCCAGAGCCGCGTCTCACGCTCCGCAGGGATGTTGAACAGCTTCCGCATCTCCTTCTCGATGGTTGCTGGGGACAGGCAGAAACAATACTCAGGGCTTTCTCTAGACACAACACTAATGACAGCCATGGCTAGCTAACACTTATCCTTCCTTTTCCGATATTCACAGGGTGTTCTGGATCAAAAGTTCTGACTAACCTCAACCCCTTGGTGACTTCTAAGGGCCAATATCATCTATGGGTGTCCTTTTGTGCTCACATGCCTGGAAATATTCCCTATCTTTATCCTTCTCTGATGTGTGGGTCCCATTTACAGCATAGAAGCAACACAGGCAAGTGAGAAAACTTGTCTTTAGAGTTAAAACAGATCTAGTTTCAAATGCCAGCTCCGCCATGTTCTAAGATTCTGAATAAGTTTAGCCTCTCTGAATCTGCGTTTCCTCATCTTTTATTATCATATGTCAAATGGGCAAAGAATATTCCCAATGTTGTATAGAACATGATTCCCATGCCTGGCTTCCCACAAGAATCCCCTGGGGAGCAGGCTCCCAGGGCAGCAGTGGGAACCACAGCCCGATATTATCTGGCTGACGATCTGAAGATCTCAGCTTCCCTCCCGCTGTACTCTCTCGCCAGACACCTGGGACCCCAGCCCAGCTGCTCACCGATGGTGTCTGCCTTGCTGAAATGGCAACTCAGCACATTGGTGGGGTCACTGTTCTCACAGAGCTTCAGTTCCAGCAAATATACCTCTACTTTGCAGTGCTTGACAAACAGGCCATGCTCCACGACCTGCGGGCAATAGTCACGGGTGAAGGAGCAGTGGTTCCACACCTGGGCAATCTTGGAAGCAACAAGTCTCATCAGTGGCAAAGGCAGAAACCACCAGATAATCGGCCTCCTTGAGTGATCAGAGGATCAGAAGTACAGATTTAAAAAGCCACTAGCGCCTGTCCCAAGAGTTTAAAAATCTTTTCCACTCACTAGGACCAAACAAGAGCACCCTGACCTCGTGATGGAACCAGAGAGAAGCCCATTCCCCACTGGTTTTAATGCAGGGCAACCACATCAGAGCCTCCAGGAAGGTTCCAGGAGGTCATCTTTGAACAGGAAGATCTTGTCTCAGACTCAGCAAAAATAAACTGTTATCAACTGTTCTTTCTCCTTAAAATACATGCCTGACTATAAAGAATTACTTTCATATCTATAACATACCACTGGACAACCACCAGATGGTCAATACCCAAAGTTCAAAAGCTAACTGACTCAGTAATTGAGAAATAATCACCAGAAAAGAGGAGCTACACTTGCCCATAAGCCAGAGTTAATATCAGACACTATACAACAGGGACGTCGTTGTTCATCTCAGGGATCAGGGGGATCACGATGCCTCGCAGGGCTCGCTGAGTTAGAGGACTAGAACGTACAGGTAAAGCCCTGGGCAGAGTACTTCCCACATGACAGCACTGTGGGCACTAAGGGGATGTCTGCAGGAGACTGGCATGCCCCTAATCTTGTGAACCCTAAACCTTCTCAGAGTCTCAGGTTTCAAGCTGGAGAAAAAGGTAGCTCTGACCCTGAACAGCAACCCTTGGGAGCGTGGTATCAGGACTGCAGCTCTGCCCTACTATGTAAGAAGGAGAACCCCATGCACGGCAGAGCAAGAAATTTACCCAATGTCTAAATATCAGCAGGTGTGTGGATTCCTATGATTTCCCCTCTGGTGGAATAAGCAAATTAACTGTGGGAGCCAGGGCGATGGTCTCCTTAGAAGTCCTGTCTACCAGAGGGGGTTTATAATCTGGGTTTCTGTCCCAGAGCCAGGTTTCCTTCAAGAGGCTCATCTTCTCTGAATGCCTTTTGAGTTACTCAACAGTGTGGCCAAAGACTCTTTAAGCATAGGAGGAAAGCAGTATCAAAAAGGTTTTAAGATAAACAAGAAGCAATACATTACTCTATGTCCATACACCTCAAGTGAACTTTCTCCTAGAGTCTTCCAGAAAGTGCTCTCACGGCAGTGCTGGGCATACCC
Organism: Dugong dugon; assembly: GCA_030035585.1. Taxonomy (NCBI): domain Eukaryota; kingdom Metazoa; phylum Chordata; class Mammalia; order Sirenia; family Dugongidae; genus Dugong; species Dugong dugon. The sequence continues at coordinate 17,981,855 of CM057481.1, read as the reverse complement.
CATGCTATTAAGCAGCACTGATGTTTGGAGGTCACTCACTGTAACATGCTGGGTGAGCAGTCTCTCTCACCATCACTCACAACCATAACTCCCTAAGAGAACCAGAAACAAGGCCTGAACACCTCCATTCAACCCCTTAGGTCTGTTCTGTTACCCAGGAAATGAACACCAGTCAGTGTCCCCTGGGGAGGACCCACAGCAAGGGTGACAATTCATATACTCACTTTTCTGACAATGGGCTGCTGGCCTTCAACACAGCCGTACCAGTTTAGTAACTTATTCCAGGCCTCAGCTGGAACCAATACATAGTCCAGTTCATCAATTAAGTGTTCTTTTAAGGTCTGACTCTCAGGATCTGAAAAAGGAAAAGAACCCATAACTTGCTCCTCTTCTCCTCAGAAATGTTTGTGTTACCGGTTCTTATGTATTTTTCAGAAACAATAAAAGTATTTACAGGAACAGGGACAAAACTCCAAAATTCTGTCTCTGGCCATAGTAAAGAACAGATCTGACTGCTCCTTGCCTATAGCCATGTCTTCTGAACATTTTATGAGGAACTTGTATTTCTTCTACAATGAGGAAGGAGAATATAAAAGAGAAAAACTCCAATTTACATTTGCAAAGAACTTTCAGATCCCACAATTAAAACAGCTAGTTATGAATATGTACCACAATATAAGTGATAACTGCATTAAAGTCACCGCAGTCTTCCCTTGAAAGATTTATTTTACCAAGAATCATTTAGCATTCTTAGTTTTAAATACTCCAAGTCAAAGCCCAACTGGACAATTCCCTGTCGCGGCAGAACATATTGAACGTGCTAATCATTCATCTTACGCCCACTAGAGAGAGGCAACATGCGCTGGGGGTCAGAACCGGACATCCATGGCCTGAAACACACTTCCTCCAGGGAGGAAAAAGGGACTGATCAAGGGAACACTGATCACCTCTTACCAACGGAGCCTCCCTGACAAGCCTGTGGCAATCAACACACACTTCTGGAGCAGTGGAAGCCACTTCTATCCCTCACACCAGTGAAGCCAAAAAATTAGGAAAGCAAAAAACACTCACAGTGATGCAACTCATCTGGATCTCAAGGCAGACAAGGGTTAAAAGATAAAATAAATACGTATATATGTGTTTGTGTGTACGTACATACATACACATCATTCACAAGGTAGCCAGGGCTTCCCACCTCTCCTCCCACCAGTTTCCATCCCATAAGGTCTCCTGGTTTCTGACCTAGCCCACCTCTCATTTCAAAAGAAAAAGGAAAGGAACTCAACAGCTTTGAGAACAAGAGCGCCAAGGTGTAAATAAAATGCAGTATACCCACACAATGGAATATTACTCAGCCATAAAGGAAAACGAAGTTCCGATACGTGTCACGTCATGCATGAACCTTGAAAACATTATGCTGAGTGAAATCAGTCAGTCACAAAAGGACAAATATTATTGGATCCCACTTATATGAAATATCCAGAACAGGCAAACGCACAGAGACCAAAGTTTATGAGTGGTTACCAGGGTGGGAGGGAGGGGGAACTGGGGAGGTATTGCATTTCTGTTTGGAGTGATGAAAAAATTTGGAAACAGAGAGTTGTGGTGGTTATACAACATAGTGAATGTAATTAATGTCACTGAATTATACATGTAAAAATGGTTAAAACGGCTAATGATTTATTATATATTATTTTACTACAGTTTAAAAAAAAAAAAAAGCACCACATGGTAATTAGCGTTAAAGAGAGGCAAATACAGAGTGAGTCAGAATGGCCTCGATGGCAATGAATTTGGTTTTTTGGGGATTTATGGTAGCTTACGGAGCTGGAGGGTTTTCACAGAAACTATTCCAGGGTACATGACACCAAACTGAGGACAAACAGAGGTGTGTGCATGTGTGTGTTTAAAAAAGAATGCCAAGTTGAATCCTCCTCATTAATGAGCCAACTACTTACAACAGCAACTACAGCATGATTGTTAACAATGAAAGACCAGGCCTTTTCTGTTCAGGAACGGAAGGCTAGCCCGGATAGTACTTATCAGTTGGCTTTAGACAAGACCTTCAAAAAAAAAAAAAAAAACTGACACCTAAACTCAAAATTTTCTCTGATTTACAAATTAAAACTTTCCATAAAAGTCATTTGCTTACTGCCTTACTTGTGGGGACATACCTTACTCATTTCTAATACTAAGCACCACACAGATGTAGCCATCCATACTATGTCAAACATCAACCAGAAACCTTTGAATGTGGGAAAGAAACCAACAGCCTTCAGCTTTATCAACCCCAAGTACATCAGTTCTGCAAGGCTCTTTTCCCTCTGTGGCTCAGTTACAATTTTCCCAAACAAGTCATTCCTATGACACTACAGAGCAAGGACAGGAAACGTAACTGGAATTTTCAATGCAGTTCCCTATTTTCACTCAAAACTGAATCAGTCCAAGAGTACCTTGCCAAAAATCACACAGGGGTTTTAAAATGAGAATTTACCCTATATAAATTTCTTTAACGGAGAAGTGAATGAAGGGGGAAAATGAGAGTAAAGCCTTGGTCCTGGCACAGGGATTTCATCTGACACACAGCAGAAGTACAGGCAGAAATGAGAAAAGGGGTGCTTTTCAGACAACATCAGCAAGGATACACTCTTCCTCCTCCTTCGTACTCTTCTAAGAATCTCTTCCGGACCACTCCCATGACCCTGGGCAGAAGGCAGCTGGACTGAGACTGGCAGGAACCAAGAGTCTGGGAACTAAGGGGTGAACCTCATTTGCCAGCGATAGGTCATTCCTACACTGCTCATGTTCCAGGGTCTGAATGGAATGTGCTTCTCACCTCTCAAGCACACAGCAGACGTTTTGAGCCAAAGTCAGGTGACATCTAATTGGGGGACCACAAAAGGAATGATCTCCCTTAGCGGAAGGCCACGCAAAATGCCCTGAGGGTCCCTTCAGCTCTAGGATTCTCATCATTAATACTAAAACCTTAAAATTTCTCCTTTTCAAGAAAACAAGGCGAAGGGCAAAATGCAAACATAATGCAATGCTTCCTAACTGTTGGGGCAACTTCATGGTATACTGCCACCCTCTGTCCTCCATCAGGAAACAAAGCAAATGACATTGGTTTACTGTGTCATTTAGACCACCCCTAAGACAAGGTCTGAGCTGAAGTGTTGCTCATTTTTAAAAATATCCAGGTTAGCATTAGGTATTTAGATCAAGCCTTATGCATGATCTGCCTTCCTGCTGCCCTGATTCTGGGTACAGGCAACAGATCACCTCTGCCCTGCCTGCGAGTAAGTCTAAAGTCAGGCAGAGCAAGGCCTGGGAAGGCTGACTCTCGTCTTCCTGCATCTACGGATGCAAGCCAAGCTCAGGTGTGTCATGCATCATTTTTTCCACAGTCCCCACTGGGAACTGACTGTGGCTGCAACTCTGTCTACCAACCTTCCACCTCTCTTCACTCTACTTCTGTGACAAACACAGTCATCACAGGAATGCCCAACCAACACTGACAGTCTACAATTTGTTCTACTGCAAAGCTGTCACAGAAAACTCTGGTTTCCAAGTTTCAGATTCCAGATGCGATTTCAAAACAATATCCTATTTCTTTCCATTCTATATACCAATCTAAAACCTAAAATCTCTAGCAGAGATAATCTGTCAAATAAAGAGAGAGAAAAATTTAAAATGCTAGAAGCATGCTCTTGTTAGAAGCAGTTAATTTAGGGGAAAAAAAAGCAGTTCAACTTCTCCCTGAGGGTCTGCAGACTTCTGCTATATACAAAAATTGAAGATACTTATTTCTATTTCCTCATACTGGGAAAGCCCATGCTACAGATAAACACACCCTCAGACCACTGCCCAAGAAGACATTCTGGCTAAAAAAGCAATAGGATACTGCACCTGAAAAGAGTCCGGAGTTATCTATCGGGCCGGGAAACAGGTTGTGTTCACCCACATTGTACATGTCCCAGCTGTCAAAACCCACATACTTCTTCCACTGCTTGAACCACCGGCTGTCAATAAGATACCTAGAGACAGACAAAAATTTATTGTGGCAGAAAAGCTGAGGTTACAAGCTCCTGTGCCTACTCCCTTATCCTTCTTCTATGCTCTTTCCTTTTTGGTAACTTGCAATCCCCATTAAAAAACACACTCAAGAGCAGGAGCAGGGCCAGGCCCCCAATGGCAAAGAGGGCCCGGCCGAGGGCAGGCTGTCCATTAAGTGAAATGACTCTTGAAAAGAATGAATAAACGGACAGAAGAAAATAATTAGCTTCAAAACGTTTATTTAAATGAAGTCTTTCTATGGGTAGAATCCTGTTTGCGAATAACCAAGTCATTAATTTCATAATGATTTTTATAGAGGTCCTCATCCAGGTAGACAGTTTGTGGTTACATTGCTTTACTTGATGTGAACAGCACTAAATTGATTTTATTTCTGAAAATGGGCTAATAGCTACACCTAATTCAGATTTCCTCTGTGGACCAAACAAAATACCAAAAATGTGTGAAAGCACCTCCTTTTCTCCCTTCCTTGATGACATCTGACTAGAGTATAATAAATGATTTCCTTTAACACTCGTTAAAACAATATGTATATGTACACGTCCATATACATACGTACATATACCTGTATATGTAATTAGAACATACACACATAAACAAACATATATGTATGTATACATTTATATAAAATTAGTGTCTGAGTGTGTTCATCTTATCGAAAATCATTAAGATGTGTTTCATATTTACCTTATTGCTTTTTATACTTAAAAAAAGTAAACAAACCTGGTTATATTCTAAAAGTATCACTTTTATGATTAAGACAGAAGGAGGGAGAAACCTCTGTGGAGCAACAAAACACAAATATTCATAAGTCCTTCAAATTTTATAACCAAAAAACCTTAGAGATCAGGCAGCTTCCCAGAGACCACGGGATCTACAAATATACCCAAACTTCTAAATGCTCTTTTCTCTCCAAACTCCTTGAGCAATAGCGTCCACACACTTTTTGTGTGTGATTTCAGTCTATCTTAAACTCCCTCTGCTTCTACCAAGTATTCTTTTTCACATATCACCCCTACGCAGGATAACTTCCAAAACTACTTCTGCTTGCCTTGCCTTTCACTACTTGGCAAGCTCAAGATGAACACTGTGAAGTCGTATCTGAACTCCTCTCAACCCCAATGTTTCTCTTCCCAGCTCAATTCTTTTGTCAGTATAAATGACATTATCATCACCACCTTGCTTTCTTAAAGACAGAAGCTCAGTCTTACTCAATGCAAACCCTAACCCCAGTTTCCTACTCCCATACAATAATACCACCCAGTAATGTCTCCATTAGTAGAAGGTAATGCTCCTTCTACTAAACAATCTACTAAGAAACCTCATGTCTCAGCCCCGCTCTTCTAAATTCTGTACTTTTAATCTTCTACCTAGCTCTAAGCTCTCGGCTACCCTCCTCTCCCACTTCAATATGCTGCCGCCACAATTATTTTTGACATTTGTTACGAAAATAACCTGGAGCTCACAGACATTTGTTCAGCTTCTGACCTCGACATCTGTTCCGCAGTTCACAAGTTTCAGAGTATCTACTTCTGATCCTTGCCTCAACTCAGTGAGGGTGGTGGGCCAAGTATTGCTACCCGGGTTTTACTAGTAAGGAACCAGGGTCCATGAGGTGTGAACGTCTTCGCCCAAGGTCACGCGGCGAGTCCTCGATGGTACAGGGCTCTTCCCACCTTCATGATCCCTGTGAGCACTCCCCTTCCTCCCCATCAGGCAGCCCTTGCCCCTGGAGGGTCCTCCCCTTGGCACTCCGAAGGGGCCGGGATAAGCTCCAGTACCGCCGCGCTTTCCCAAAACTGACCTCAAGTTCCTCTCCCGAGGGGCGGGGGTCAGGCCACCCTCTCAGGGTCACCAGACACCGCCCCCGCCCGGCTCCTCCCCAAGCCGAGAGAGAGGGGCCGGGCCTGAAGGCCAGGGCTCCGGCGCCCACCTCTGCTCTGTAGAAGGGCGGGCCCAGAGCTCACCACTGCGCCCCCCGTTGGAGCGTGGTCCTCAACAAGGCCCCTAGCTCGGATTTCTGGGTCTCCGCATCCGGTCGCTCACGGCAGCCACCGCCTTCCGCCATCTCATCCGCGGCCCCGGCACAGCCGGCCCGGACATCCGCCTCACGCACGGCGTGCTGCGTGCCGCGCCCACACACGCACGCACGCACGTGCACGCGCCCAAGCCTCGCCTCGCGGCTCCGCCTCTCGCGCTTGCCCGCCTCTTCCTTTTCTCCGCAGCTCCGTGCGCCGCACGGTCCGGTCCCACAGACGCTGTGGAGGCGGGAGAAGACCGGAAAAAGGGGCGGGCGATGTTGAAGGAGCTGCCGCTTCCGCTTGCCTTACCGGTTCCTTTTTGCGCCCGCCCTGCTTTTTTTGAGTTTCAGTGCAGCCCATCAGGCGGGCCTGACGACCCCATGGGTTTCCCGTTCTGACCCGAGGGATTATCCTGGTCCTAAGTAAATGCACAGTTGGGTGTGAGAAGCCCTGAGAGTAGATTTTCTCGTTTTCCCTCCTGCTGTGACACAGGACCTGAAACATTTCTTTCTTTTATATCGAAGGGCAAACAAGGTTTGCAATGCCAAACATGGCCGCACTCATGCTTTCTGCTACTTCACTGCCGTTTGCTAAGTCATTCTTATGTAATTCTTGCTGAGGTGGCCTTATGTAAATCTAGAGGCATCCCTGGCATGTAGCCACTATTGTTCACCACCGCTAGAAAAGCTCTGTCTCCCAATGCGGGGAGAGGAGATCAGCTTGGTCTTGGTGCTGCCAGGACCTTCGTCGTATGTAAGTCTCCCTAATAAACTCTTTCTCTGCCACCCTGGAGTTGCTTGCCGCTTTCTTCGGTCTCTCGGCAGCCAAGTTTCACGTTGTCAGTCCCTGCCAGGATAGTTGGTGAGCCAGCTAACAGACTGAGGAAGTGGCGAGTGGGAGTGAGGCCTCTGCAGGGGAATTCCTGGGTTGGCCAACAACCTCCATGTGGGAAGGTTTGGCATGTATGGTTGATGTCTGTGGACTGCCCTGTGACTACAGGGGTGCCCTGAAAATGCCGAGCAGCGTAGCCTGGTTTCAGGAAGACATGTGCCTTCATAAGTGTGGAAAGGAAGCTAGGAAAGCAGTAGCGGCTGTAGGGTGGCCGCTGCTCTGGAGCATTCGGCTGGCCACCGATGCCCAGCTAGCTGCTGAAACATACATAAGAGCTTTGCAGGAAGAGTTACAGTTGGAAAGGGATGTGCGCCAGTCCTGTGAACATGACTGACATACTGAGCAGCAGCATCTGTGAACAGGATGAGCAACTAGAAATGCTTGCCTGCAGGTTTGTAAACATGAGGGTAAAGAAAGTGCCAAAGGTTAATGTCGTGGATTGAATTGTGTCCCCCAAAATTGTCAGCTTAGCTAGGTCATGATTGCCAATATTGTGTGATTGTCTACCATTTTGTCATCTGATGTGTTTTCCCTATGTGTTGGAAATGATATCACTATGATGTTAATGAGATGGATTAGTGGCAGTTATATTGATCAGATCTACAAGATTAAATAGTGTTTTAAGCCAATCTCTTTTGAGATATAAAAGGGAGAAGCAAGCAGAGAGACATGGGGAGCTCATACCACCAAGAAAGAAGCGCCAGGAGCAGAGCGCATCCTTTGGACCTGGGATTCCTGCGCAGAGAATGTACTAGTCCAGGGGAAGATAGACAAGAAGGACCTTCCTCCAGAGCCAACAGAGAGAGAAAGCCTTCTCCAGGAGCTGACACCCTGAATTTGGACTTGTAGCCTACTAGACTGTGAGAGAATAAATTTCTCTGTGTTAAAGCCATCCACCTGTGATACTTCTGTTATTGCAGCACTGGATAACTAAGACAGTGAAAATCAGGGCAGTATTGATGAAAGGTGACTGGGATGCGAAAACATGGAATGCTTGGGACAGCAAGCCTGATAGCAACTCAGGTGGAGGTGATAGTAGACGAGGAGCCTGGCTTTGCCGACCAGGCACGGCTGCTCATCACTCGTAAAATGAAAGCTACTTGAGAGCCCGATGACCCTGGACAAGAAATCTCACCCCCAATTCTATGATAATGCGGGAATACACCCCACACTGAGTTGATTAAATTGTGTGGGAAATTCCAGCAGAAAGGAAAGGAAACCATTGCAGCTTGGTCATTACATTTGTGGGATATCAGGGGAGATGGTGTCTCTTTAAATGGAGCTGAAGTGGTCTTCTGTAGAGGAGTTACAGCAACTAATACAGGAGCTACGTATGTGCCACGCCATCTATGCCAAGCACTTCTGGGGACCAGACAGTGAACTCTTTTTTTTAATTGGTGTGCTTTAAGTGAAACTTTACAATTCAAGTTAGTCTCTCATACAAAAATTATGTGACGCTGTTTGCTCTCCCTATGCTGTAACAGCACACCTTCCTTTCCGCCTCGGATTTCCCTTTTTGCCTTATCTCGCCTCCAGACAGGAGCTGCCCATTTAGTCTCATGTATCTACTTGAGCTGAGAAGCACGCTCTACTAGTATCATTTTATGTCCCATAATCCAGTCTAATCTTTGTCTGAAGAGTTGGCCTCAGGAATAGTTTTAGTTTTTGGCTAACAGAGTCCAGAGGCCATGTCTTCCAGACTCCCTTCAGTCTCAATCAAACCATTAAGTCTGGTCTTCTTACTGGAATATGAGTTCTGCACCCCCCTTTTCTCCTTCTCCATCAGGGATTCTCTGTTGTGTTCCCTGTCAGGGCGGTTGCTGGTGGTAGCTGGGCATCATCTAGTTCTTCTGGTCTCAGGTTGATGAAGTCTCTGGTTTATGTTGCCCTTTCTCAGACAATGAACTCTTTACTGCCAGAATGAAAGCAAAGATCTTACAGGCAGCCCCAACCTCCTGATACAGCACACTGGTGGCTATAGTTAGTCCCTTCGTGGGCCAGACAGTCTACTAAGTGGGACAAGCCATAGCTGACTTGGGTGAAACTGAGAGGGCTGGAGAGAAGGGGGTGTGAGCCGTGGGAAGAGAGAAAAGAAAGGCTGAAAACTCTGTAAGATGGCTATCCAAGGGTGCCTTAAGAGTAACCCAGCAGCAGATGTGGGTGGATTTAGTGGCTGCCAGCACTGCAATAGAAAAGATAAATAAACAACCAAACGCAGTTTTGGTCAGCCTTTGAAAGAATCTGAAGCCAAAGCAACAATATTGCCCTCTGGGTCCCACTTCCCCCTGTGAGGAAGTGCCCCTTGCCACCAGGTGGACCCCACCCCACCAATCCCTAGGGACTATGAGTGGGGCTGAGGTAACCTACACATCAGAGCCCTGCAGCAGGACGGGAGACCTCATGTAGAGGTCACAATACATAGATCAAGAACAAACAAGCAAACAGAATATGAACCATAAGTAACAATGCACAAACACCAGAAGAAAAACTAACTGGTAGCTCCTAAAAATCAAACACTTATGCTCATCGAAAGACTTCACCTGAAGAGTCAAAAGACAACCTACAGACTGGGAAAAAATTTTTGACTATGACAAATCTGATCAGCATCTAATCTCTAAAATCTACAAGATACTGCAAAACCTCAACAACAAAAAGACAATACAATTAAAAAATGGGCAAAGGATATGAACAGGCACTTCACCAAGGAAGACATTCAGGTGGCTAACAGATACATGAAGAAATGCTCATGATCATTAGCTGTTAGAGAAATGCAAATCAAAACTACAATGAGATACCATATCACCCCAACAAGGCTAACATTAATCCAAAAAACACAAAATAATAAATGTCAGAGAGGATGTGGAGAGACTGGAATGCTCTCACACTGTTGGTGGGAATGTAAAAAATGGTACAACCATTTTGGAAATCAATTTGGTGCTTCCTTAAAAAGCTAGAAGTAGAAGTACCATATGATCCCACTATCCCGCTCCTTGGAATATATCCTAGAGAGATAAGAGCTGTCACACTAATAGATCTATGCACACCCTTGTTCACTGCAGCACTGTTCACCATAGCAAAAAAATGGAAACAACCTAGGTGCCCATCAATGGACAAATGGATAAAAAAATTATGGTATATTGACACAATGGAATACTACGCAACGATAAAGAACAAGGATGAATCCGTGAAATATAACATGGAGGAATCTGGAAGGCATTATGCTGAGTGAATTTAATCAGTCACAAAAAGGACAAATACTGTATAAGACCACTATTATAAGAACTCAAGAAAAGACTCAAACACAGAAGAAAACATTTTTGATGGTTACGAGGGTGGGGAGGGAGGGAAAGGGTTATTCACTAACTAGATAGTAGACAAGAATTATCTTAGGTGAAGGGAAGGACAGCACACACTACAGAGGAAGTCAGCACAACTGGACTAAGCCAACACTCAGAAGTTTCCTGAATACAACAAACACTTCGAGGGGCAGAACAGCAGGGACGGAGGTCTGGGGACCATGCTTTCAGAGGACATCTAGGTCAATTGGCATAACAAAGTTTATTAAGAAAATGCTCTGCATGCCACTTTGGTGAGTGGTGTCTGGAGTCTTAAAAGCTAGTGAGTGGCCATCTAAGATGCATCAATTGGTCCCAACCGACCTGGAGTAAAGAAGAATGAAGAACACCAAAGTCACAAGGAAAGTATTAGCCCAAGTGATAGAAAGGGCCACATAAACTGGAGACTGCATCAGCTTGAGACCAGAAGAACTAGATGATGCCCAGCTACCACCAGTAACCTCCCTGACAGGGAACACAACAGAGAATCCCTGACGGAGAAAGAGAAAAGGGGGGTGCAGAACTCATATTCTAGTAAGAAGACCAGACTTAATGGTTTGATTGAGACTGAAGGGAGCCTGGAAGACATGGCCTCTGGACTCTGTTAGCCAAAAACTAAAACCATTCCTGAGGCCAACACTTCAGACAAAGATTAGACTGGACTATGGGACATAAAAGGATACTCGTGAAGAGTGTGCTTCTTAGCTCAAGTAGATACATGAAACTAAATGGGCAACTCCTGTCTGGAGGCAAGATGAGAAGGCAGAGAGGGTCAGGAGCTGGTTGAATGGACACAGGAAATCAGGGGTGGAAAGGAGGAATGTGCTGTCACAGTATTGGGAGAGCAAACAGCGTGACATAACAATGTATGTATAAATTTTTGTATGAGAGATTAATTGTAAACTTTCACTTAAACTACAACAATAAAATAAAAGTTAAAAACAATAAAATAATAATAATAAAAAAGAACAAACAAGCAGCAGGGTGCTAGCTCTGTTAATACAGGGACACAATGCACCCTTATCTTTGGAAACCCTGAAGGGTTTCAAGGATCCCCTGTGGAAATTGATGGGTATGGCAGAAAGTCTGTCCCCATACATCAGGTACTCTTGACCCTATAAATAGGATGTACTCCCCCTAAACCATATCAAGTTTTTATTTCCCCAATACCAGTGTCTTAGTCATCTAGTGCTGTGCTAACAGAAATACGACAAGTGGATGGTTTTAATAAGGAGAAATTTATTCTCTCACAGTCCAGTAGGCTACAAGTCCAAATTCAGGGTGTCAGCTCCAGGGGAAGGCTTTCTCTCTCTGTCAGCCTTCTTCTCACCAGTGTTCTCCCAGACTTGGAGCTTCTCCATGCAGGGACCCCAGGTCCAAAGGAAGCACTCTGCTCCTGGCACTGCTTTCTTGGTGGTATGAGGTCCCCAATTCTCTGCTTGCTTCCTTTTCCGTTTATCTCTTATAAGGTAAAAGGTGGTGCAGGCCACACCCTAGGGAACCTCCCTTTACATTGGATCAGGGATGTGACCTGGGTAAGGGTGGTGTCACAGTCCCACCCTAATCCTCTTCAACATAAAATTACAATCACAAAATTGAGGCCAACCACACAATTCTGGGAATCATGGCCCAGCCAAATTGATAACACACATTTTTGAGGGGACATAATTAAAACCACGACAACCAGAATGCATTCTAGGGGTGAATGTCCTCATGGGACTAACTTTGATCACATCTGTGGGAGAATTCTGACTGTAGGTGAGGGTGGTAAAAGCAGTCTTGAGGAGGAATACAGCATGGGAACAAGTAACCCTGTCCCCACCACAAAAAGTGGTAGACATCAGGCAATATAAGGTGCCCAGAGGAATAAGGAAATCAGTGAAATCATTTGGAATTGAAAGGTATCCTCTGGGAATCCCACAGTGCTTTTAACAGCCCTGCGTGGTCTGTGAAGAAATCAGATGGGTCCTGGAATATGACCATGGACAATAGAGAACAAGGTGATCCCTCCTACACATGCTGCAGTCCCAGATGTAACTTACTAGTTGGAAACCCTTAGTAGAGACCTGGCCAATGCATTCTTTAGCATCCCTCTGACCCCATCTGCTCAGGAGCCATTTGCTCGGGACTAGTTTGCCTTCACCTGGGAGGGGCAGCAATGGATGGTCCAGATGCTACCCCAAGGCTATCTACAGAAGCCTGCCATTTCCCATGGTATGGTTGCTAGGAATCTGGCCCTTTTCCCCTTCCCTGCTACTGTTCATTGATTTCATTACATTGGTGATATCATGTTAACTGCTGAAGATGTTTCTCTGTTACAGGAATGTCAGGACATCTTAATCACTTTCCTACAGGGGAAAGGATGGGCTGTGAATCCCCAGAAGGTACAGGGGCCAGGAACATGGGTAAAATTCCTAGAGGTCATCTGGTCAGGTAAGACCTATGTGTTGCATGAAGGCATAGACGATAAGATACAAGCTTACCCCACCCCAGGACGCCAAAGGAAGTGCAGGCTTTTGTGGGTCTTTTGGGGTATTGGAGAGTATTTAGTACTCACTTGACCCAGTGCTTGAGACCAGTCTATCAACTGGTAAAAAAGAGTGCTTCTTGGTATTAGGGTAATGAACAGCAGCAAGCTTTCAAGAAGGTAAATGTGTTGGTTGCACAAGTGAAAGCACTAGGTACAATACGTGAAGGATTATCCTTTCGGTTGGACGTAAGCAGCACCTAGGACAGCTCTGGCTGGGCCTTATGGCAAGATCAGGATGGAACTAACGTCCTCCTAGGTTTTTGGTCCCAACTATGGAGGGGGGCAGAAAATGGATACAGTCCCAGGGAGAAACAATTGCTGGTGGCCTATAATTCTCTCCACCAGGTAGAGCTGTTAACAGGGGTGGGAGCTGTAACCCTTCACACAGCTTTGCCGTTAAACGTGTGGGTCAACAGGCTGTTTTCCAAGCTGTCATCAGCTATCCCCCTGACAGCTACACTGACCAAATGGCATGCACACCTGTAACAGCACAGTGCACCTTCCGCCAGTCCATTGTCCCAAGATACGTCCCAGTGATGTATCAAGATGACCCCCCAGCACAGGCTAGCATGCCACTGGAGCTGCCTCATCTCTCGTCTGAGAGAGGAAGACCCATTGCCAGCAGATGCCTGGTAAACAGATAGCTCTAGCCAAGGTGTCTTAGTCGTCTAGTGCTGCTATAACAGAAATACCACAAGAGAATGGCTTTAACAAAGAGAAGTTTATTTCCTCACAGTAAAGTAGACTAAAAGTCCAAATTCAGGGCATCAGCTCCAGGGGAAGTCTTTCTCGCTCTGTCAGCCTTCTCATCAATCTTCCCCCAGACTAGGAGCTTCTCCACGCAGGGACCCCAGGTCCAAAGGGCGTGCTCTGCTCCTGGCACTGCTTTCTTGGTGGTATGAGGTGTCCTCCCCTCACCCCACCGCTGACTTCTCTCTTTTATGTCTCAAGAGGTTGCCTCAGGACACAATCCAATCTTGTAGACTGAGTCCTGCCTTACTCATCAACATCATAGAGGCAGGATTTACAACATACAGGAAAATCACACAATACCAGGAATCGTGGCCCAGCCAAATTGATACACACATTGTTGGGGGTCATAATTCAATCCATGACACAAGGTATGCCACCACTACGGACAGTGGTGGTTGTGCAAGACTCCACTGATAAAATTTAGCTTAAAACTGGCTCAGGGCAAAACATTTAATGGGCTGAATTAAGAGTTTTGTGGATGGTCATCACCCACAAACCTTGGCCCTTAACCCTGTATATGGACAGTTGGGCAGTAGCCTTTGGGTTAACTATGTGGATAGGCCGATGACATTAGGAACAGTGGACAATAATGGATAAAGTCCTGTGGGGGAAAGCCTTGTGGCAGGACATCTGGGATCACCTCCAAACTTTGGACGCTAACCTGTCTTTCATGTAGCAGCGCATTCACCTCTTTCCCCACTGGGAAACCAAGAAGCAGACGCTATAGCACAAATTAAAATGGTACATCCCAAAGGGGAAGCTGCCCACTGGATTCACCAGAAAAACGAACACTGTAATGCCCATATTAGTTGGAAAATAGCTAAAGAGGCAGGCATAGCAGTGAACTATAGTACTTTGGTGATTGCTGTACAGAATTGCTCCATGTACTCACACCAGTGCCCAAGACATCTGTCCCACGATCCTGGGAAGATACATAAGGAAACATAACCAGTATTTTGTGAAGGAGCAATATACGCTCTCATTTGCGTGGACACTGTTACCAACTTGACACAGGCGTTCCCATGTAAACGAGCAAACCAGGCTGCTACAATAAAAGGATTACAAAAATCAAGCGTTATGTACATGATACCCCAAAGAATTGATAGTGACCAGAGTACACACTTTACAAATCACAGTGTGCCCAAATGGGCAGCCGAGAACAAGGTACGGTGGCATTAGCACCTGCCCTGCAACCCCCAGGCCATGGGCCTGGTGGAAAGGAAGAACGGTGTCCTAAAACAACAAATATGAACCCTTACGGGCAAGTCTTTCCTGGCAGGGTGGACCAAGGTGCTGGCTGAGGCTTTAAGGTTGATGAATTCGGCTCCCACTGGGGCTTTAACACCATATGCCGGACTAGGAGCCCTGAGTGACATCACAAACTCCTCAAGTGTCTCCACCAAGATTTTTACTGGAACAAAACAGCATGGTCCTCTGACACCTCAGGCCCTGGCACTGGGAAGTAGAACCATCTATTGGCACTTGTCATGGGTTACCCCACCAGGGTGAATTGCTTACTTTGTCCCTTTGGAGGCAGAGGAACTGATCAGCCTAACGTGGGAGCCCACCATCCTACTGCACAGAGGGCCTTGACGGTCAACTTTATGTGAAAAGGAACGATGGTTATATCAAGAGGGATGGAAGTGGGTCTTCTTTTCTGGCATACAGCAAAACAAGTGACTTTACTCACAACCCCTCAAGTGACCTCCCCAGTGCAGCACGTATGGTAAACTCAGCCAAGAAAAATGCCTAAAGCAGCCACTGCTCTCACCACCCGAGGGAGCCATTAGTGTTATCCTAATTGAAGGGGAAGATTTAGCCCTGCTGGTATCTACCAGATACCATAGGTATGGCCTACTCTGCTTTCTTCCCTTCAGGGCTGCCAACGTTTTCCTAGCAACTGCTGGGTCTGTGGACAACTCCCCTTCTCAAGAGCCAAACGCATGCCTTGGAGTGTGGAGCTCCTGCCTGGAACCAATTGGGCAGCTATGGGAGACATGAGAAGGGGGTATTAAAGCCTCTCTAACTAATTGGGTATAACAGGAGCGGGGGCACAACATCACCTTTTCCTGCGCTCAGACTGTTGCGGACACCCGCATCTTGGTAAGAGATTGCAATGCTTCTCAGTTGTGGCCACGAGAGGGTATTTACAACCTCTGGAATGGTTTAGGTTGGTTGGTACCTGTCTTGGTTATCTAGTGCTGCTATAACAGAAATACCACAAGTGGATGACTTTAACAAAGAGAAGTTTATTCTCTCACAGTCCAGTAGGCTACAAGTCTGAATTCAGGGCACTGGCTCCAGGGGAAGGCTTTCTCTGTGGGCTCTGGAGGAAGGTCCTTGTGATGCATCAGTCTTCCCTTGGTCTGGGAGCATCTCAGCGCAGGAACCTCAGGTCCAAAGGACACCCTCTTCTCCTGGTGCTGCTTTCTTGGTGGTATGAGGTCCCCATGTCTCTCTGCTAGCTTCTCTCCTTTCTGTCTCAAAAGAGATTGGCTTAAGACACTATCTAATCTTGTAGATCTCATCAATGTAACTGCCACTAATCCGTCTTACTACATCATAGTGATAGAATTTACAACACATAGGGAAATCACATCAGATGATAAAATGGTAGACAATCATACAATACTGGGAATCATGACCTAGCCAAGTTGACAGATATCTTGGGGGGACACAATTCAATCCATGACAGTACCTGAACAGAGTGTGTTAGGGAAACCCACTTCTGTCTGTTTGGAACCAAGTAAAACCCCATGGGTTCCCCTGGCTCCCTCCAATTCCTCCTCCCACACAGTGGGCTGGATGCCTGTGTCCCACTGCCAATGGGTGATAATGCCTAATATCACTGATGGTTACACTATAAAAACCCCAACGGGACTGCAAGAGCATACTTCGCTCCTAACGGCACTCAATGGCTGTGTGGCCACTACTTGTGGCCCTGGTTATCGTATGATTGGATAGGGTGCTGCACTTTGGGGTTACCCGATGCTGCAGGAACCATTAGAAAAAATTATACCAAAACCTCTGAACTACCCCGTGGTAAAAGCCAGGTGGACCAAACATAGTCTTTTCCACTGGTATGATTTCTGTTTATCTTTTTGTTCCTCCGTTGGCTCCTTAAAAGTAATGGGACAAATTGAAGCTCTAATTTTACTAAACAAGGCCTGAACAATAGCAGAGAAAGCGTGAGGCTATTAATTGCTGAAACCACTCAAATGAGAAAGGTAATCCTTCAGAACCGAATGACTCTAGGCATTCTAACAGCCACTCAAAGCAGGACAAGTGCCATAGTAAAAACTGAATGTTGTACCTATATACCAGACTACCACCTGAACATAACTGATTTGTTAGGTGATATGCAGAAGCAGATAGAAGCCTTGGACACACCTGATGTTTGGTCTCCTGTGGCCACCTGGTTTTCCTCTTTCCCTTCTGGCTGGTGAAGTTTGTTGTTGGGTCTTGGTCTTTTCCTGGTGTGATCATTAAGGTTGTGTGTCAACTTAGCTGGGCCATGTTTCTCAGTGGTTTGGTGGTTATGATGTATTTTGGCAGTCATATAATAATGTGATCACCTCCATGATGAGATTTGATATAATGCAGTCACTTCCATGATGTGATCTGCTGTGAGTAGCCAATCAGTTGAAAGGAAGTTTCCTTCAGAGTGTGGCCTGCGTCCAGTATAGGTGGACTTTCTGGCAAGGTTCGCTGGCTTTTGCTCTCTCTGGATCCTGCAGCTGGCTCCTGTTTGTCTGACCTCCAGTTCTTGGGACTTGAGCTAGCAGCTCACCTGCTGTCTTGCCTGCCAATCTCAGGATTCGCTGGTCTCTGCAGCCTGTGAGTCAGAGCCCTACTGTCTGACCTGCTGATCTTGGGTCAGCCCCTGCAGCTATGTGAGTTGGAAGAAGTCTCTGATCTGACCCAGGGACTTGGGACTTTCCAGCCTCTACAACCAGTGAGCAATTTCCTTGATATAAATCTCTCTCTATATATACCTATACACTTCACTGGTTGTACTTCTCTAGAGAACTCAGCCTAAGACACCCGGATATAGGGTTTTTCTGCTGCGTTTGTCTATGTTGCTGTTGTGGTCTGTGCCTCCCAGCGACAGCAACATTGTCCCTATCTGCAAAGGTGTAATACCTCCTCTTGGGGCCCTCGGGGACCTTGCAAAAGAGGGGAAATGTGCCAGATTGTAAGAGCTGACCTTGAGGGGTGGCCTGAAGGGAAAGCAGGCTTTGCAAGGCTGAACATGTCCACCCTTATTCTTTCCACTAGTTCACTGCCGTTTGCTAAGTCATTCTTATGTAATTCTTGCTGAGACGGCCTTATGTAAGTCTAGAGGCATCGCTGGCATGTAGCCACTAATGTTCACTGCCATTATAAAACCCCTGTCTCCCACCGCGGGGTGAAGAGATCTGCTTGATCCTGCTGCTGCCCAGGACCTTCTTCGTATGTAAGTCTCCCTAATAAACTCCTTTGCTACCACCCTGGAGTTGCCGTCCTCTTTCTTCGATCTCTCAACGCACCTCCATTTTTAGAGGCAAGTTTCACGTCACCATGAGTCGGAGCCTATTCCATGGCAACTAACAAAAACTACTGTATTTTGTCTTCAGCCAGAGACCTTAGGCGAGTCATAGCTGCCCAAACGTGGGACTGGTGGGATTGGGGTTCCAGCCTTGCTGCCCTTACAGGGGTTTCAGGGAGTGCCAGGTGTGATCTAGTCATTAACAATCATCTCCAAATAGTCTGGATGCCAGAATCATCTGGCCCAAGGCCAAATTCTGCAAAAACAACATGTTCGACATAGAACTACTTGCCTTGTCAGGGAGACAAGCAGCCACAGAGGAGTGATAGCAACAAGAGAAGAAGGAGGAGATCCAGGTGTGTTCTCCACATTAGGTGCCCAGGCATCTTCTTAATTTGTTCTGAGAACAGGACACAATGTCCAGGACACTGTATGCTTTCTACCCGACCCTGCACACCTAAACACAACCCTCCTCCTGGAAGGGAAAGTAAACCCAGAGCAAAGAGGGGCACATCAGCTGGCCTTGTCCAGCAGTTCCTACCTTCAGAGAAAAATAAGATCCAGTTCCTGCTCTCAAAGAACATACAATCTAATAGAATACAAGAGGCTTCCACAAATAACCACAATGCCAAGGAGTATGTGTTAAGTGCCACAAAAAGGTGTGAACCAAGCTTTGTAGGAGTGCCAGGCATAACCCCCAGCTGTAAAAAGGGTCCTTTGACCTGAATAGCATTTGAGTGTGGTCTTGAAGAAAGTGTGGGAAGCACAGAGATGGGAGTGCATGTTACAGGAGGGGAGGTTACAAGGATCAGAAGAGAATTTCTGGAACTGGCCAGGCAGGATCAGAGTGGGGATTAGGACAATTGAGCT
Source organism: Dugong dugon (assembly GCA_030035585.1). Taxonomy (NCBI): domain Eukaryota; kingdom Metazoa; phylum Chordata; class Mammalia; order Sirenia; family Dugongidae; genus Dugong; species Dugong dugon. Next base: position 17,962,856 of record CM057481.1, on the reverse strand, counting down.
GGGGCAAACAACTAAAAGAGCCTAAGGGGATCAAAGACTAGAAAGGAGGTTGGAGAGGTCTCATGTCCTGCCTTAAATGGCAGGCAGATATTGTAGGAGGTTTTAAACCAGAGAGGACATGGCTGTGGGTACTTCACACCCAGGGTACAGTGGTGCAGCCCAGAGACTCATTAGAAAACTCTTACCGGGGAAGTGATTTCGAGGGAGGAGAGGAGATCAACAAATGAGCCATGCTCAGTGTTGGGGGTGGAGGAAGCGGGTGGGAGGCTGGCTCAGAGAAGGTGTGGTAGGTTATTTGAACAGATTGCTATTTTTTTATGTTGAGTTTTGGCTAATTGAAATTAGTTTGCACTCCCTGGGATATTATGCACCATCTGGAAACAGAAGCCTCTTGGCAGTTGGATAGGTAGTAGGGGAAAGTAAACTTGAAGTTAAAACTGCCTTGAATAACTGCAGGAGGTTCCTGGGTGGTGAACATGGTTGGCCCTCTGCTGCTAATCTAAAGGTTGGTGGTTCAAATTAACCCAGCTGTGCTGTGGAAGAAAGGCCTGGCAGTTTGCTTCTGTAAAGGTTACAGGCAAGAAAATCCTACAGAGAAGTTCTACTCTGTAACACATGGAGTCGCTGAGAGTCGGAAACGACTTGATGGCAAGGTTTTTTTTTTTTTTTAAAAAAAAACAAAACACTGCATAGCAGTCAGTTCCCTGCAGATCAGAGTTACCACAATGTGGTGATTCCACATCTGGGGAACCAACACTGATTACTCTCACCCCTCCTGTGAAAGTTCTTTGAAACTGTTAAAAATGTTACCAAACAAGAGATACTACTTGTATTACTGTTATTTACAGGAAAGAAAGTTGGGTTACTGTCATTAGTTCCGAACGTATATTGGAGGGTGTTTGCTTCCTTCTTCTTTTTATAGCTGTTTCTCCTTTTACCATTTATGGCATGGGTCGGAGTCTTAAGGAAGTAGGACAAATCCTTGGCACCAGCACTGTCTCTAGAAAGGAGAACGAAACCTAATTATAAAAATGAAAATTTTGGAAAATCTTTTTAAACCAGGAACTTTTCTATGTTATAAAACGACTGTAAAAATAGTGCACTAGTTATGGGTGGAGCCCTAGTGTCACAGTGGTTAAGAGCTACGGCCGCTAACCAAAAGGTCAGCAGTTTGAATCCACCACCGGCTCCTCGGAAACCCTATGGGGCAGGTCTGTTCTGTCCTTCAGGATCGCTGTGAGTCAGAATCAGGTTTGGTTTTTGGAGTTCTAGCTAGTTCCTAAAAAATGAATATGAAGATTACAACGTGCCAATAGTTAAATGGCAAAGAATAAAGTGAAACTTCATGGTTGGAAGATCATCATTATTTCCAGTATTTAAAATTTGTTAATAAGTTTGTTTGGTTAAAATGCTTTTTTTTTTTTTTTTAAATTGGGAACTAGAAACAGTGAACATCTGTCTGTGTGTTCCTGCTGTTGTGGGAGTGACCTACAACCTGGGAGGAAATGACAAGAGTGATTCAGCCTGGGTAACACCCAAGCCCCAGCACTGTGTTCTGTGGGGCCTTACCCTAGGAAGAAGTGTAGGCCACATAGGGATCCCAGGCCTTATAGTTAAACCCCAGGGCTGGAAAACCCACCCACTGCAGGGGACCTTGGGCCACAAGTTGTTGTTTTTGTCGTTGAGTGCCGTCAAGTCAATTCTAACTCATAGCGATGCTATAGAACAGAGTAGAACAACCCCATAGAGTTTCCTAGGTTGTAATCTTTATGGGAGCAGATTGCCAGGTCTTTTCTCCTGTGGAGCAACTAGTGGGTTCGAACCATCAACCTTTTGGTTAGCAGCCAAGCGCTAAACCACAAGAGCAGGAGAGAAAGCAGGAAGGGAGCTAGAGGGAACAGGCCTGGCTGATTGGTCACTTGCTGCTGGATCTTGGGCTACGACAGTCCAACTGCAACTGTGGATTTGTAACGTCTGGGTGTGGGAAATTTTTAAGCTTTATTTGGTTCCAAATCGTAAAGTTCTTGCCTTGGTGGTGCTGCAGCTTGCCCTACACTAACGACTTGGCCCTCCCAAGTCATCCTCGGTCTGAACTTGGCCAGCAATCGCAGAGCACACACAGCAGTCTTGTTCCTTCAGTATTCACAAATACTGGGCACCTTTTAATCTGAGGTGACTGTGGGTGAGAAATACTTTTGGTCCCTTCTTGCCTGTGCTTCCTTAACTTGCCTAAGGAGATTATGAAAAAGTAAAAGGCTCTAGAAATATACTTTAGAAGAACAAAATGTTTTATCAGAGAGGTCCCTGGGTGGCACAAATGGTTTGCATTCAACTACTAACCTAAAGGTTGATGGTTCGAACCCACGCAGCAGTGCCACGAAGAAAAGGACTGACAATCTTCTTCCTTAAAGATTATAGCCAAGAAAACCCTATGGAACAATTCTGCTCTGTAACATATGGGGTTGCCATGAGTCACTTTCTAACCTGCTATGTAAGGATTAGGTTTCTGGGGATGTGACAGAGGCAAAAAACAAAAAACTGAGTGAGTCTCACAGAAAGTGGGATTGAGGTAGTTCTAGAAAGGTGTAGACACCTTTCCTGCACTGGAAACTCTGCTGTTGCCTGTTCGACAGATTCCATTTTGGTTGTGCCACTGTTGGTGGCCAGCTGAGTTTGGGTAGGGAAGATGTGGCACCCTCCTGGGTTCAAGTGTAGCCAGTGTCTTCTCTTCCCTCCTCTAATCCCATTACCATGGATGTCTTAATCATGAACAAGTATTTACATGTTACTTTGTGTGTGTTGTTTGTCCCTTGCATAGAGTAAATTCTCAGTAGGCATTTCTTGGATGAATGAATTAAAGAAGTATCTAGATACTAGTTATTCTTTCATTTGACTAATAGGAATTGAGTGTCTATTATATGCTCACAGTCCTTCCCTTCCAGGGGTTCACAGCCAGTGTGGTTGGGGAAGATGGTTACACATGTAATTACAGTGTTGTGTGATAAAAGTGCTACAAGAACACAGAGGGTCCAGAGGATCCTGCTACAGACACTGCACTGGGAAGGAAACTTAAGCAACTAGAGTAGGGAGCAAAAGCATATTTAACATTTCCTTTGCCCGTTGGGGATGCGTGATGAGGTCTGCAAGTTATGCTTGGGGCCAGGCCTTTAGATTCACACACAGGCACACACAGGCACATACCAGGGACTGTGGAGACTGGGATAACAGATGCTTCCTCTGCAGGGAGACTCAGATCCCTTTACCTGCCTCCCTGTGGAGCCAGGTGACCTGCAGGACATAGAACACTCCCCAGGTGAGCTTCACGAAGCCTTTGAAAGCCGCTCAGGGCTCTAGGCTTCTAAGTCAAATAGGCCTGCTCTGTAGGCTCCTATCCCTGGGTGGCGCAAATGGTTAAGCATTCGACTACTAGCCAAAATGTTGGCAGTTTGAACCCATCCAGAGGCACCTCAGAAGACAGGCCTGGTGATCTGCTTCCAAAGGGTCACAGCCTCGAAAACCAAATGGAGTAGTTCTACCTGACCGCCCCCCCCGCACACACACACACACACACTGGGTTGTCATGAATCAGAACCGTCTTGACGGCAACTAACAACTATAACCCTGGCCTTTCAGATCACAACTACATTGGATCTGGGAGGGGTACTGGGGGCAGGGTCTCTGTCTGCAGAACGAATGATGGAAAGACTGCCGGGTCCCTCCCCAGTACACGACTGTCATGTCATGTCAGTCTCGATGCTTCTGGATGCAAGTAACAGAATACCCAGAGGCAACTGGCCTATCCAGTTTGTGGTTTTTGTTTTCTCACATGACAAGTCTGGAGTTGAGGTCCTAAAGAAGTCAAAGCTGAAGGATGTCAAGGCTCCAGGAGCACAGAGGGTCATGCTTCTCTGTGGCCCTCTTGGCCAGCCTTCTTTTCAAGGTCCTAAGGTGGTTGCCTTGATCCCAGCATTCTAGGTACCCTCAACAATACCCACCACCAAGAAGGGAGGGAGGAACCTTCCCTTCTCCCACCTCATAGGATCATGGGAGCTTTCCCAGAAACCCCTGCACTTTTCTGCAGCAAAGATCTGATCACCTGCCCCTAACTTTGCGGCAGGTGATGCTGACTAGGAAAGCAGATTCTGCCAGGAATTTGGCTAGGAAGCCTGGCCAGGAGAAGGGCTTGGGAATGGCTGCTGGGTGGAGACCAGCAGTGTCTCTGACTTGCGCACAACCTCTCTGGGAAGCAGTGAGGATTATGCTAACCCACGGCCAGGGCCTGTAAGGTCTCACTCCTTGTCTCATTTGTGTCGCTGTAGTGAATTCGAGGGAATTTGGGGCTGATTAAGGAAAAAGATATGACCATGAGATAAGAGCATTGCACAACAAGCTATTCACTGGGGGCCTATGTCCTGGTGGAAACCCTGGTGGCATAGTTGTTAAGTGCTATGGCTGCCAACCAAAGAGTTGGCAGTTCAAATCCACCAGGTGCTCCTTGGAAACTCTATGGGGCAGTTCTACTCTGTCCTATAGGGTCGCTTTGAGTCAGAATCGACTCGACAGCAATGGGTTTGGTTTTTTTTTTTTATGCTCTGGTGGCACAGTGGTTAAGCGCTCAGCTGCTATTGGCTGCTAACCCAAAGATCGGCGGTTTAAGCCCACCAGCTGCTCCACAAGAGAAAAGACCTGGTGATCTGCCCCTGTAAAGATGATAGCATAGGAAACCCTATGGGGCAGTTCTACTGTCATATAAGGTCCTTATGGGTTGGAATCGACTCAGTAGCACACAACAACATGCATTGATAAGGTCCCTTAGAGGCGCAAATGGTTTGTGCTTGTCTACTAACCTAGAGGTTGGCAGTTCAAACCCACCCAGTGACACTGTGGAAGAAAGGCCTGGCAATCTGCTTCCAAGAAAAGCCCGTGGAGCAGTTCTAGTCTGTAACACATGGAGTCACCATGAGTCAGAACTGACTGGACAGTAACAGATTTGGTTTACAAACTGACAGCCACAGGTAGGAGGGCTGGAGGCCTTCCAAAGGCCAGTGGCACAGGGAGCCATTGGTAGGGGAAGAGGCATGAAAAGCCCCAGGAAGAGGAACCTGTAGAAAGGTGAGGAGTCTCTGGGTCAGCACTCCGAAGGGCTGATGCAGCTGGAGGTCTTTATAACTACAGAGTTTTAGCTCATCTAAGGCTAACAGATGTCGGGTGCAGTTTCATGGGCTATGTAAACAGGCAGGCTCTAAGTGGTTAAAAATCTGCTTACTTGGGCTATTTTAATACAATTGGATATGTACAAATTTGAGGTTGGCACAGGCAGGCTTTTTTGGGTTAACAAGCTTCAACTTGCTATGAGGAAGTAAATGTGCAGCCGATACACAGTGGCCATTTTTGGCTCATTTATAGAACAGCCCCCAGCTCCCAATCTGGCAGTGCCTGAAATAAAACAGGTGTTGGGTGACTTGTGTGACCACCTAGAGCTGAACTTTATTTTAGTGGCCGGCCCAGGTATGTCACACCGAGTATGAAAGCATGTTCTTTAAGTGCATTTGGTGAGTGTATAATAACCTGCCAGATCCAGAGTAATCCGACAGGGATCATGGCCTATTCTTTATAAATCTATGCTGTGTTCTCTTGGGGAAATTTTTTTTTTTTAGTTGTGCTTTAAGTTCTAGTTTCTCATACAAAAATTTATACACACATTGTTATGTGACCCTAGTTGCTCTCCCTCTACTGTGACAGCACACTCCTCCTTTCCACCCCGGATTTCCCGTGTCCATTCAGCCAGCTCCTGACCCTCTCTGCCTTCTCGTCTCACCTCCAGACAGGAGCTGCCCATTTAGTCTCATGTGTCTACTTGAGCTAAGAAGCACACTCCTCACGAATATCATTTTCTGTCTTATAGTCCAGTCTAATCTATGTCTGAAGAGTTGGCCTCGGGAATTGTTTTAGTTCTGGGGTGACGGAGAGTTCAGGGGCCGTGTCTTCCGGGGCTTCTCCGGTCTCGGTCAGACCATTAAGTCTGGTCTTTTTACTAGAATTTGAGTTCTGCACCCCACTTTTCTCCTCCTCCATCAGTGATTCTGTTGTATTCCTCTTGGGGAAATTTTTAGGCAATATTTTTTACTTAGTATTGCCCAAAAGTTAAAACTTAAGAGATTTATTAAGCTTATCAGGCTAGGAATGCTTCTCTGAAAATAAGCTTCCTTTTTGGTTCTTTGGGGAACTACATTGAGACAGTTAGGATAAGGAAGTTATCTGATCAAGGGCTAATTGTGCAAGAAGTGCCTGTCCTAATTTTATCATAATTAACATTAAAAACAAAGAAAGACAGGCCCATCTCCTTCTCAGAAGGTCTGTGGCCTAAATGCTACTGTCTGCTCCCACTGCAAGCAACGTCCTGTAGCCAAAGGCCAGGACCTCCTTCAGGCTCACTGTGATTCCTCCTCTTTTACTTATTAATTTGAGCTGCTGATTCACAATGGGGCGGGGTGAGTGCACGTCAGGGCCAGTAGCAGTTACACGGTTGAATGATAAAGAATGCGTGTGTTGGAGCACGTGATCTAGAGTGCTAACGTTGTTGGGGAAAAATGTCCAGTTTCTTGTACAGGAAGCTGTTGAAGTTTTAACTGGTTTTATCCTGAGTCTTCCTGAAGACGAGACGGTTGGAAAGGACTTTCAGCTAAGGGAAACAGGCAGCCTGGAGACTGAGGAGGGATGTTCCCCAGCCAGGGTCAGCCACATTGGAAGCTCGGCAGTTCCCTTCCTTAGCAGTCCAAGGCATAACTGAGAGGAAAAAGAAGTGGGCGAGGAGGGGTGAGTCACCAGGAAGCCTCAGGGGACAAGCCTGGAGTCAGCTGGAAAGTCCTGGGTTCCCATCCTGGACATAACCAGAGATTGTGGCCTGGGCCACAATGACCCAAGGGAGAAAGGAATGAGTTGGAGTGTGATCTCTCTCCTCATAGGTCCAGCTGGTATGTTAATTAGCAAGACCTTAGGTCCCCAGACTTTCCAAATTGGCATCTCTGAAGGTGGGCTGTGGAAGGTTTTAACAAGAACAGAGCCTTGGCTATTTGGCGTCAGCTCCAGCTTCCCCACCTCCCCTAAAACTACACTTGCTGAGAGACACTCCATCCAGTGACACTTGTCCCAGCTGACCATTCTCCTTCATGAAATGTCCCTTCCCTCAGCTCGACTCTGTCCTTGTTCCTCTGCAGCTGTCTCTTCATCACCTGACCTGAAAAGAGTGTGAACATATAGGCCTCAGGCCCAGGCCCCCTGACGGTCTTCGTGCCACTGTCTCCAGGTAATCTTATCCTCTTCAGTGACTTCTGTACCCTCGGCCAGACCTTTGCCTCCAACTCATAGTCCGCCTGCCCCAGCTATCTCCATCTGGAGGTCTTATGCAACACATCCAAACCTGAACACATCCCCTCCCCCAAAACTTGCTCCTCCCTGTGTTGCTAGGCTCAGTCAACGATGCCAACTTCCCACCTCAGGCTCTCACTTACTGTTCTCGCTGCCTGGACAGCTCTCCTTCAGTTCGTTTCTCAGCTGCTTCTTGACCTCAATTCATCTTCACTGTCACTTCCTCCAGAAGGCAAGCATGATCCTCCCAGTTGGGCCAGGACCTTTTATTTATTTATTTATGTTCTCAAAGCATCCTGCACTACCTTGTAGAACTAAATGCGCTTTTAGTAATTATCTTCCTCTGCCTTCCTGAGGACTCTATTGCTTGCATCCAGCAGAGGACCTGGCACAGAAGGACTGAATGAATGTTGTAGTAAGGGAGTAAAGGGCTTTTGAGGAAGAGAAGGATATGGAGCTAACGGGGAAGTCACAGATGACCTGGGTGTAACCCGGATATACCCAGGTGTACAAGTTACTCTTCATTCCAGGAGTCAGATCTGGAATCTTAAAAAAAAAAAAAAAAAAATACAGCATGATCCTCAAAAATCCCCATCCCCCAGTTTGAGTGGACAGTTTTCCTGCTATAGATTGACAAAATGTTTGCTGATGCATATATGCTGAGCCCTGTGGGCCCTGAGATGGCCAGCCCCAGTCCATCTCCTAGGCTTTCACCCTTTGGAGAGGCAGACCCGTTACTCACAAATGCAATCAAGACTTCTGGGAGTTCTGAGGAGCACAGGGGAAGCAGACAGTTCTGCCTGGGTCACCTCAGGGGGTACTCAAAGGCAGAGAAGGTGGAGAGGCCTTGTGGCCAGGTGGGCCTATGCAGGTGCTCTGCTGAGGTAGGAGGGAGATGAACCAGAGCAGGTGCAGAGGGCTCTTCATCTCCCAGTGACCTGAGGGCAGACTGCAAGGGCAAAAAGATCCCTGCTTAGGGCCCAGCAGGCCATTCTTGAGCAAGCTGGGTCAGACATAGGAAGGGACTTGAACCACAATTTAAGCACCAACCCAGGGACTCCAGAACTTCTGGCCCATATTGGGACTTGCTGAGTGACCCTGCCAACATCCTTCTGGGTCTGTCTGCCCAAGCAGAAGCTGCACCCAGGCCATGCAGGGTACCCTGCACAATGATAGCCAAGTGACTCCAGGTCTGTCTTAAAAGATTATTGGCAGCAGGGCCAACAGATGGGGAGCTTAGACTAAAGCTGTGCTTGAGAAGCAGCAGCTGGTTTCCAAGATGTGCCCCTATCTTGGGCCTGACTGTGCAATCATACCTGCCAAGTGCTGGGCAGGGTGTAATCAGAAGGGCCAGTTAAACTGTACACTCTTCTTGCTCTGAATACATGAGAGGCAGCAACCGGTAGGAATAGTGCATAGCAACATGGAAAGATCTAGCAAAGTAATAGGAAAAGAACTTGTAACATTGCAGAAGGCTTCCAGCTGTGTTAAATGGGCTTGTGTAGTCCCAACACTTGGGAGAGGTCACAGACTGAATGCGTCTGGGGGCCCGTCGTGTTATTTTTGTGAAGGTCATTTTGGTATCCAACAAATAGTCAGAAAAAGAGAAGCCTACTACTGGTAGAGTCAGTCACTGGCTTGTCTCTTTTTTTCAGAATAAGGACTTTCTGTTACACTAGTGCCTTGGGATAGCCCTACTGCATCCCCTGGCAGAAGGAGAAATGCAGAGATAGGAGTCTGGCTTCCCACAAAAAAAAGTGGATGCCATACACTGCAGATAAAAGGGCATTCAGCACAAGAGAGTCCCGGATGGAGCAGGAGAAAGGTGGGGTGCAGAACTCAAATCCTAGTAAGAAGACCAGACTTAATGGTCTGACTGAGACTGGAGGTATCCTGGAAAGCATGGCCCCTGGCTTCTCTATCAACCCAGAACTAAAACAATTTCCGAGGGCAACTCTTCAGACAGGGATTGGACTGGACTGTGGGACATAAAGTGATACTCGTGAGGAGTGTGCCTCTTGGCTCAAGTAGATACAAGAGACTAAACGGGCAGCTTCTGTCCAGAGGTGAGATGGGAAGGCAGAGAGGGTTAGGAGCTGGCTGAATGGACACGGGGAATCAGGAGTGGAAAGAAGGAATGTGCTGTCACAGTATGGGGAAAGCAATTAGAGTCACATAACAATGTACTTATAAATTTTTGTATGGGGAAAAAAAAATTTAAAAAAAAAAAAAAAAGGACGTTCAGGCTTGGCCAGGACACTGGCCATGGGGGAGGGGAGAGGGCTTAAGATTAGCGGGAAAGGTGTTCCAGGCCCACGCTGAAAGAAACACACACACAGTTCTCCTTACCCCTGGCACTTTATTAGTGGAGAGATTTGTCTTGGTCTGGGAGGGGAGGCTGGGATGGACAGGACCAGCGCCCATGTGGGGGGTCTTTCCCGGACATCAGGCGTTCCTCCATTCAGGTTTAGAGAAAACACCCTCACTGATGAAACCCCCACGGAAAGCAGCATAGTGACTGCCAAGCAGCCTGGGAAAGCGGGGAGGGGCGCCCTAGGCACTGCTGGGCCCCTTAGACAGCAGGGCTTCGATATCGGCCTCGATGTCGATAGTTGGGAAGCGGCGGCTGTACCTGCGCACAGGCACACCGTCGGGACCCACTAGGAACTTCTCGAAGTTCCAGGAGATGTCGTTGCGGCACACCGGAGACCAGATGATGAACTTGGGATCGGTCATGAGTGCAGTGGCATCGTCGCTGGGCGCCGGCAGGACCTCCCGCAGAAAGGCGAAGAGCGGGTGTGCCTGTGCACCGTTCACCTCGCACTTCTCGAAAAGCGTGAAGTTGGGCTCGAACCCGCCGCCTGGTCGGACGTACTTGAGGCAATTCAGGATCTCTTCATTTTTGGCGTTCTCCTGCAAGAGAGAAGGGCGGCTGGGACCTGGGGCCGCGAGGGGCGGGGAAAGTCTTCCGACCGCAACAAGGAGTTCCTCGATGAGCCGAGCTGTTACTCTCTTTGCACAACTCCAGGGCAGGCCTGAATTCCAGCTGACTAGAGCGCCCAGAGGGAAGCGAGCCGTTGACCCGCCTCTCCGCGCTCAGTGCCTGAGGCTGCCGGGCCCAGTGGCCGCCCGGCCGGCGCCCCCAACCCCAGTTGCACACCCACCTCCGCCCCGCCCCTCCCGGAGCACCTGATGACCAAACTGGTTGCACGGGAAGCCGAGCACGACCAGGCCCCGGGGGCCGAGGCGCCGCTGCAGATCATTCATCTGTGTGTAGTCCCGGACCGTGGTGCCTCAGAGCGACGCCACGTTCTCGATGAGCAGCACCTTGCCCCGCAGCGAGCCCAGGCTCACTGGCTCCCCGCCGGCCAGAGGGCGAGCAGAGAAGGCGTGCACCGAGCGCGGGACTGCCGCCGCGAGGGCGGCTACGTCTGCGCTTGGAGCTGCACACATGGCGCGGGTACAGCTCCGGAACCAGAGCGTCGGGACTGCCGGGGGTGCACCTCCGTTTAACTAGCAGAGAGCATGGTCACGTGGCGCAGGCACTTTTCCGGCCACTCCGCCCCCTCCGGGCCCCAGGGTCCCGCCCTCCCTGGCAGGGTACCCGGAAGGCGGGCCGGCGCTGGCGCGGCCGGGCCGGACGCGGGCACCACCCAGGCCAGGCGGAGCAACAGACACGTCTGGTTCACAGCAGGGTAGAGCTGGCCCCCTCGCCTAGGGGCGCTCTCGGCACCTTTTTCCTGGGCCCTCTAGGACTACAGATCCTTTCTCAAAGGTTCCTGAGGGCATAGAGCCGGCCTGTGGAGACTGACCGACTGTGGTAGCGGCGGCGGCAGCAGCAGCGGGCGCCGCTTGTGTCTACCCGGCCCACCCTGTGCCATGTTACACTCTTAGCATGTGCTCTATTGTCGCCAGATGCATGGAGGGAGCCGTGACTTGTGATGGTGTGGTTGCCAGCGGCCGCCCAGGCAGGTTCTTTCCCTACCAAGGCTCTGCTGTTGTAGGAAAGGCAAGATGGGGGAAGCACGGGCAATTCCGGGGGCAGCCAGGGCTCCAGGCTTCCGGTGATCCCAGCCTCAATACAAGCGCCCCTTTTAACTCATGTCCCCGCGCTCTGGGCCTGACAGGAGGGCCTTCACCTCCGGTCTCTTCTCCCTTGCTGCCCCCAGTGCAGCACCCTTAGAATAGATTTGTGTTCAGGAGAGCCCTAAGGCTACAGCCAGTGGAAAAGGGAAATGGGCCTATCAGCACCCAGGGCTGAGGGAACCCAACCAATCTCAGGCCATCTTCATCCCTAGTCTACTTTATCTGGAGCTCAGGCCTGGAAATGAAAGACATTGAAAAAGGATAGGGAGTACAGGAAGAGGTTATACTCCCTGAGATTCTTCCAGAAGAATGACTGCCTGAAGTGTCCCCCTTGTCTCAGTAAACTGCATTCCCACCCACACTCTAAACTTGAATGTGACACAGCATTAAGTGTTTCCACATTCTTGGGAGAAGCTAGGTTAGTAATGGGTGGGAAAACAGAGGCAGGTGGCACTTTGCTGTCTTTAGGGAACCTCTCCAGGGTGAGCTAGGCCAGGTGGCTGAGTCCTTCCATTCTCCTGCTCCCAACCCTGGAGAGAGCAACACAAACACCAGGATACAGGAAGTTTAGAAAACTGCCTTTATTCTATTAGTAGTTGGAAAAATTAACTGGTACAGAAAAAAAAGTTGAGTCAGCTGGAGAGAAGAGAGAAACCGAGTGCCACCCAAGAGGACTGGTGGCTCCTCTAGGAGGGAACCTGGACATAGTGGAGAAAGCACTGTGAACTAGAGCCAGACCCTGCAGTCCAGGTTAGACAGGTTACACCACCTTCCAAAGTGTCTAATTGCCTCAGGTGTGAAACCAAATTCCTATATACTTAGCCCAGCTCTGGGGAGGGGGCACTGGGATAAGTGGGGCTGAAAAGGGGTCATATGGCCATCTTTTATCAGAGAAACTGACAAAACGGGAATTTTTAAAAGGAATTTTCCATCTGACTTTATTTTCAAATACACTTTCTTTTTTAAAAAACCAATACACTTTCTGTGGAGATGACAAATATCAGTATTAGGAAATCCAATTATACAAAAAATACTACATCTAGTCTCGGGTAGATATATTTATTTTTGGTAACATACATTAAGTGGCACTAATTACACAGTAACTATAAGGTAACTAACATGAAACCACAGAACTGTAACTATGCCACAGCTGCATGGACTTGGGCCTTTCTGGCTGAGCACATTTTCAAAAAACTGCATGCCCACTTCAGAGCTATGCCAATGAAACCCGTTTAGGAGGAATGTTCTGAAGTGGTGACTCACTGGAGTATCTTGCAGCTGACAGAAAACAGGCAGGACATGTTAGTTATAAAGTAGTTACAGCCTAATTCACAAAAGTTACCAACTTTTTCTCTTTCTAGAAAGAAGCAAGAAGAAATTCCTTGAATTAGCGCCTGGTGTGTCAGGTGGGAGTGCAGAGGGCTGTTAGAGCAAGTGTCAGAGGGACCCTGGTGGGCCAGAGGGGCTGGACATCATTAATAATCATGGTTGGCTTCTAAATACTGGTAGCAAGATGACTTCTGATTTGTAATCTTAGGTAAATTATAGATAAATGAAAAAGGCCAGTAATCATACACTAAGATTAATAAACAGCACTTCAAAATTAACCGCATGAGGGCTGTGCTTGCAGCGAGGTTTCACAAAACAAGGCACCCAGATTTTTTCTTCCCACGTCTGGCTTGCAGAGCCGCTCTCGTGGCCATTTCAAAAACCTCCCTCACTCCATCTTTGGTCTTTGCTGAACACTCCATGTACCCAAAAGCACCAATCCTGTTTGCCATGTCTCTGCCTTCTTCGGGTTTTACGGGCTCCTGGCAAAGAGAAAAGAGTGCTTTCAGTTAACAGTGTCACATACGTATAGTAAGTAGGCACACAGTATTCAAATTCAGCTAGAAGGCTTCTTTTCAAAGCCGCCAAACTCCCAGATTTGAGCTCTGTCTTATGGAATTCTGAAACTGATATGCAGTGACTGCCCCCCAAAATATAAAATCCCCATCAAATGATCTCCTCTCTGGGAAGTAGAGACAAAGAAGGGAGAGATCAGAGGAGCCCTGGGAGATTAATGAAGGAATCAAGGACAAAACTCAAGCTGCCCATCCAGGGTGTTGTGGATTGAACTGCATTCCCTAAAAATACGTGTTGTAAATCCTAACCACTATGCCTGTGGTTATAATCCCATTTGGGAATGGATTGTCTTTGTTATGTTAATGAGACAGGATTAGTGTAGGGTGTATCTTGAGTCCATCTCTTCCCTGAGATATAAAAGAAATTGACCACAAGTTAGCAAGCCGATATGGGGGCAGTGAGATGCCAAGCCACATGAAGACTGCCCAGGAGCAGAAGCTCAAAGAGTCAAGGACGTTCCTCCAGAGCTAAAAGAGAAAGACAGCTGTCCCCTAGAGCTGGCACCCTGAATTCGGACTTCTTGCCTCCTAAACTGTAAGAAAATAAATTTGTTAAAACCACCCATTTGTGGTATTTCTGTTACAGCAGCACTAAACTATGGCACAGGGTCAGCCCTCAGATCTTCCTGTAGTTAGCTTCACAGAGGACTGACTGCTCATGAAAAGTAATAGATCCCAATCTTGACATTCAGACAGAAATCTCAGTAGAAGAAACTACGCTACCACTCAGGTGAAGATCTCGGCACACTCCTGCAGGGAGGAAGCCCTGCCACTAGGCCACCGGCCTGTAGAGAGGACAAGGTGTCACTTCCATCATCCTTTTTATAAAGGCATTAGGGATCTCTGCCAGTGGCTGTACTCCCTGCCCTCAAGATTTCCTGATCCTTCTGTTGCCAATAACGTTATCTTTGGCCTCACATCTACCAAGGTTATAACTGAAGAGGACAAAAAACGTGATGTTCCTGCCTCTGGGACACTGACTATTGCTGTGATGGCTCCTTCTGAGGCTGGCAGTCTTTGAGGACACAGCACTACCCCACAGGAGGCACCACATCTCACAAGAGTGAGGGGCTTTAAGGACACTCTGTGCAGGCCCCAGTCGATGAGGGATGAAGAAAAGAGGGACGTCTGAGCCTCCCTCTGAAACAGCCTGGCCTGTCAGGGTTTCTGATGGGTCCCCTGAACCTCTACTCTTGGGGCCCAGGGTTTAAGAATGCTAGAGGAAGACAGAGCCCTGCCCCAGACCATGCCTGCTTCATCTTGGCTAGCTCCCGCCTTGTGTGCTCATCATTCCGAAGATCCTTCTTGTTTCCAACCAGGATGATGGGCACATTGGGACAGAAATGCTTGACTTCCGGGGTCCATTTTTCTGGGATGTTTTCTGAAAGAAGCAAAATGCAGAGAATTTGGGGATACATACAATTCAATTTTGAAGAATCTCTAAGCGCTCTGGTTAAATTGTAAAACTTTCTGTGCTGCTTTAGAAGTTTGCTGGACATTTAATGGAATCTTGTTAGTTTCAAAACCACAGAAAAAGCCAGAACTGAACCCCCTCCCTTGAGTACAGAACCAACTTTTCTCAGTCCCATCAAAGAAGTCTAGAGTTGTTGAGTTCCTCTAGAGGTAGAGCTCAAGCGAGGCTCTGGAGGAGCAAAGGATCCAGAGCACAGGGTGGCTTCACAATGGCACTGCCTGCCCCAGAGAAGGAATGTCCCCACAGGCCATCCCTGTCACTGCTGCCATATGATTCTGACCTTCACTTACAGAAGGGGACCCATTCCAGGGCCACAGTGTGGCTCGAGGGCTGCACGCTCTCTATCCACCTTGCTCAAAGGCCATCAGCATGAACCCCTACCCTGTGGATTACTGACCTTTCAAATGGCTCCACAATGACTTTTGAAAATGAAGTGATAATCAGCTGTGTCTTCTTGGCAACACTGTATTAACTTGGAAAGGTTGTACTGCACATCACAGTGGACAAGGGGCCCAGGTTCAACTCCCTACACCACCTTCGACATCTCAGCCTCAAGGACGATTTTATAAAATGGGGCTAACAGTATCCACCTTACACAGGGTTAGTTTGAGGATTCAATGAGTTAACGCCTACCAAGTGCTTAGTATGACGATCATTCAAATGGTGCTGCTATTCAAAACTCTGCTTTAGAAATAAACTGTTTACTTTCTGATTTTAAGACAAATTACCAAAATGGCAGGGGTTACTCAGGATATGGAAAGATGTTCTATCTTCTCGCTGAAAGACCACATCAGGTAGAGAAGCTACAAAAGTGAGGTCAGGAATATCTCTTATAATTCAGTGAGACTCCACTCTTCAGCACAAGACTGACACTCGACCACTTCCTTTGCTATCGCAGCTACAGGGTTGACTGTATCACTAATGTGACAACTCAAAAGTCTCCTTCTGGAACAAAGGGGTTTCCGAAGAAGTGTAGTGTTCCTGTCCTCAGAGCAATAAAAAGAAAAGGGCAGCACACATAATGGTAAAGCCAAATAGCCTCAGTGCTGAAACTTGCTCTCATCCCTGAACCTTGTGGTCAGTTTTCACTTCAGCTGCCACAGTGATTGATCCCTTTGAAAGGTAAGTGAGATCACATCGCTCCCCTGTTCGAATCTCCAAGAGCTGGACTCTTTCTTTCCTGTTTCTGCTCAGGGACTTTGTACCCGCTGCTCCCCCTGCTCCAAAAACTACCGCCACAAGATTGGCCAGAAGGAGGCCTGAAACCTACACACAGAGATTCTGATTCTCGGTCCAGTTTGTTGTACTACACCCAGATTCAGGGCCAGGCTCATTCAGCTCAGCAAAGGGCCCTCACCTACCTATCCCATGCTCCTGCAGTAACCTCTAGTAAGGCCCAGGCATGCTTGTCCCTCAGACAAGGAGCTTAAGCTCTCTTTTCCCCTTTCCGTCCTACCTCTCCACTCCTCCCTAAGGCCTACTCCCTGGAGGAGGAGCCAGCAAGAAACAAATCATGGCTAAAACAGAGGTCAAAAGCCAAAGACCTTTGAAACCAGGAGACGTGTTCTTAAAAGAAAAAGAGCAAGTCTGAGGAGGAAGAACTTCTTGCTCTGAGGTTACTTTTATCCCTACAGTATTATATCCTGGATGATGAAGTTCAGGGCACACAGCCTCCTCATTCCCAGAGGATTCAGGTGACGTCCTCGATGTGTGGGTCTGAGGGGAGAGTGTCGCAAGACTATTTTCTCTGTGGCCTAAAGCACAAGGGCCTCAGCCTCCAGGCCCTTCCAACAGCCCCCTACAGGAAGCCAGACTAGTTTGAAAAGCAAAAATAATCACAACTGCTGAAAAAACCCGAAGTGAACAAATGGCAGGGAGTGCCTGCTGTTTCAGTCCTGGCCACAGCACAGGGGGCTCAATCTCAGCTTGGCTCCTTGGGCCACATGGACCTTGAGCAAGTGGCTCAATGTCTCGAAGCACCCCTAGTATCATCAGTAAGGTGGGGAAAACCATGACAGAAACACAGTCACTCTAACCCTTATTGCCTAGCACAGGCCGGGGCTACCAGCAGGCCCCCGAAGGTTGTTCATGCTAATGATGACAGAGTCCTTGATCCCCTGCTGCGCTGTGATGACAGAGAACTGCAGCACCAAGCAAGATATCTCATCATCACCACAGCACAAACTGAAATCTCTGCTTTGAACCTTGGCGCGTCGTTTCACGGAGTATGAGGTCAGCATTATTCAGTCATTTTCTGAAGTGACAGTGGCTTCTGAAGCATACGGCCACCTTGGCCAAGGGAATGGCCAGGTGCAGAGCTCCCTTTATCAGCTAAAACACTTTAGAAAACGGCTAAAATAGGGCTTTAAAAACACTACCATGAAACAGCAAATCACCAGTCTAGATGCTGGGAAACAGCAGGCTAAATATGAAGTCCTGAAAAAAAGGCATGGGCACCCAAAAGAGCCTCCCCTAAATCTTAGTCAAAGAAGATGCTTTGTATTTGGATCGACTTGCTTTGCAATTTTAAACACGGCAGCCACGGGAGACCTAGTGAAAAGGGACCCAGGGACCATGCTGTACAGTCTCAAGGCTCCAGGACTCTGGCCCCTGATGACTTTTTCTGAAGCTCACTCTGCTGTGCAGCCACTTGGTGCCCAGAAAGGACCCAAAAAAACAGGTGTCAGCCACGCACACAGGTGACAGTCAACATAAGGCTTCAGGGCCACTCACCTAAACTATCAGGGCTGTCAATGGAGAAACACATCAGTATAACATCCGTGTCTGGGTAGGAGAGGGGCCTCAGACGATCATAATCTTCCTGCCCAGCTGTGTCCCACAAAGCCAACTCTACCTGTGATGGAAAAAAGAGACAACCCCAAGAGTGCAAGGTTAATCCCATTTTCATAAGTGATGCTTACAACAGAACACTCAAGCGGCAGACTGTCCCAAACAGCAAAACAGAGGAGGGTTCACTTTTATTAGAATTAAGCCCAAAGGTGGGTGATGTGTTTAAATTTTTCAGGATGGAATTTCTCAAAATTGCAAATTGCATAAACGGATACTAGAACGAAATAAAGTGGCACAATTCAAAATATAAAAATAACTTTGTAGCTTGCAAGAAGTGCTTAGTCATAAATAACGTTCTACTTAGGAAAGAAAATGGATAGACAAGAGGAGAAATCAAATGTATCATTCTACCAGGTGGGTGTGTAAAAGGCAAAACAGACTAACTTTCTCTGACATATTTTCATTCAAATGTTTCCTTATTTTGTCTCATTGTTTTGCTCTAATGTGGAAACATGGAGACAAGCCTGTATTAGGAAAAGACACCTTTGCCTGGGTGTTAGGCAAGGTTTGCACTGACAGGAAAAGCCTCTGGCTCTGCCTTCACTGATCAAAAAATGTCTAAAAGGCAGAATGGGGCATCACCCAGCTGTGGTAGGAGGGTAAACTGATGCCTGCTATCTGGACACAGATTCCCTTCCATGCTGTCCAGCACTGCAACCAGCCCTGTCACTTCTTCTTACAACCAAATGGGATGTTTAATGATGTCCTCTGCTCAAAGGCCCTTTGGAGCCCAAGAGGCTCTCCCTCCAATGCCTGTACCACCCTTCTGCTAGTACCATCACAACCCATCGGTTTCTAAATACAATTTCTTCCTTAAAGTTGATAGCTAATTATCTCTTCTATCCTCAACCTCTGTCCCAGGATGCATCAGTCACAAATTCCACAAGTGCCACTGGCCTTCTGTCATGTACACCATCAGCTTGGTATATGTATCTATGATATACTGATACCCAATGCTCATAAATGGTCTGATCTCAGCACGTAAAGCTCATTCACTCCCTATCAAACCCCCTCCTCCATGGGTCCATGGGTACTTGAGTGTTCACTCCAGACACACCCAACTCTGACTGGCTCCTGATAAATGTTTCTAGGGTATTGGGCCTATCTCATGTCAGAATGGGCATTTCTATCTTTGGCAGGCCTAGTCCTGGGATCATGATCACTTAAAATCTTGCATGGCTCCTTAGGGCTCTGTTAGTGCATACTGCTACATCAACATTCCCAGGCAACACTCTCTACCACCCTGGGGGCTCCCAAGTTGCCCTGAAACAGGCAGCCAGCCTGCGACACCTCTTCCAGATCAAGCACCTTTATTTCAGGGGTTTGCTCTCTGGGTAGAGGCTCCCTTATCTTGCCAGTGTCAAGCATGTTCAAGGATGGCAGTGCAAGGCTTTAAGTCAAGATCCCTAAATTTATTACAGGCAAGATCCTGGTCAGTTCCAAGACCTCCAGGCAGAGATGAGGTTTCAGAGATGACAGAAGAGTTATTGCTCTACTGCCTCCAACACATCCATACTGTCAGTTGGGAAACCACCTTCCTAGTCAATGGTCACAGACTCTCTCTCTCTGAAGAGACTGGCAGGATTAAGAGCAGCAATATATATATTCACCAGACTCGGAGAAAGGTGCCATGAAATACCAACCCATCTATGCCTCCCTCAAGCCACTAAAATTTTTTGTGCATGGTGTGGCAATCAAACTTAGGTAACATGGCAGTTATGTCACAGCAGTTCCAAAGATCTCAGTACATATCTACCCATTTTGTCACAACTAGGCCCTGTCTCCACACAAAAT
Source organism: Dugong dugon (assembly GCA_030035585.1). Classification (NCBI taxonomy): domain Eukaryota; kingdom Metazoa; phylum Chordata; class Mammalia; order Sirenia; family Dugongidae; genus Dugong; species Dugong dugon. The sequence continues at coordinate 17,943,380 of CM057481.1, read as the reverse complement.
CAATCTTCCTATCAGGCCCACAGAAACACACGTATCCAAATATTCATGAAAAGAACTGACTGAAGCTGGGTTGGCAATACTCTGCACTGCTGGACGAAATGCAGGTTGGAACCCATACAAAGTTCTGTTAGGCTGGAATTTACTGTTTTTTTTTTTCATCCACATTTGGTCTAGAAATGTTCCTCGGGGTTTCTAATGGCATGAGAACAATCATGGTGGCCCACTTTGAATCTGGGTAAGATAGTCTTACCCAGTCTTGCCAAAGGGCTTTACGGATGGACACAGGGAACACTATTCTCATTGTCAATGACAGTAAATTGAAGCAACTATGACAGTCTATTTTATGTTTAAAAAAAAAAAAAAAAAAAACTTGTTAAAAAATTAATGTGAGTGAGGACGTTGTTTAAATGGTCTTACTGATGGTGGTGTTAGATCAGTACAACCCTTCGAGAAACATTTTCAGTAAGAACCTCAGACCTAGTCATCTCATACTTGAGCATTTGAGAAAATACTCTGATAGAATTAACAAAAAAAAAAAAAAAAAAAAAAAAGGTGCATCAATACAACGGGGTTCATTTTAGCATTCTCCATTTGGGGTAACTAAATTTCAAATACAAATAAAGCTGAAAAGAGCACTTATAGTAAGGCTGCCCCATGTGAAATACATATGAATGTGGACAAAGTCTCGATTATAATAAAGTTGGGCTAAGATATCACGGTGAGAATGGATTTCTCGCTTACCAACAATTTTGTTACTGTTATATTGCGTACTGAAGAGGCAAAAGGGTCTACTTCTTTACAGACACTGAAAAACCTAACATGCAAAATGGTACCAGTTGTTACGGAAGGTGTACTCACCTGCTTTCCGTCCACTTCAATATCTGCCACGTAGTTCTCAAACACTGTGGGCACATACACCTCGGGGAACTGATCCTTGCTGAAGACTATGAGCAAGCAGGTCTTGCCACAAGCTCCATCACCCACAATCACCAATTTCTTCCTGATGGCAGCCATCACTGAAATAGAAGACATCGGTGTTATTTGGGAAGCACAAAAGTCACCATGCTATGATACACATTTTCCTGACCTTGGGGCACAAGCCTCCATTAGCCCACCCAGATACAAAATTCTAGTACACCTTTCCAGGTGGAACCAAAAAGCCCAGTATCTGGTGCTCCTTTACTTCTAGAAATAAAGATGAATCTTCCTTTCAATCACTGGATCTGGCAACTCATAAAGTAATTTATTTAACAGATGGCAGCAAAAGCCAATGCTACCAGGAAAACAGAGAGGTCAGAATTATCTAAAACAGGTAGAAAACTAACATTTTCAACAAAAATTTAAAACATTATTAACTGAGGGTAACAGTGGATACATCTGGTCAGAAGATACAAAGAGTACTGAATTTTATGCCCTCCTTAAGTTCCTTTTAGAAGCCCTGGTGGCACAGTGGTTAAGACCTTGGCTGTTAACCAAAAAGTCTGCAGTTCGAATCCACCAGCCATTTGTGGAAACCCTATGGGCCAATTCTATGCTGTTCCATAGGGTTGCTATGAGTTGAAATGGACTCAATGGCAATCGGTTTAGGTTTTTTTTTTTTTTCTTTTTTGGTGGTACAAATGGTTGAGTACTCGGCTACTAACTGAAAGGCTGGTGGTTCGAATCCACCCAAAGGTGCCTCAGAAGAAAAGCCTAGTGCTCTACTTCTGAAAGGTCACACTCATTTAAAATCATATGCGCAGTTCTACTTTGAAACCCATGGGGTTTCTACGAGTCAGAATCAACTTGACGGTAACTGGTTTTCAAATTTCTTTCACAAAGCAGGTCTTAGAAAACAAATCTAGTAACTGCCTCATTTATTTTTTTAATTTGAAAATAAAAGGAGATAGGAGAACATTAAACATCCCAGGATACTTTTCTCTCCCCTCTCAATTTTCCCTTTAAATTACTGTTCCAACATATGAAACTGTCCAGTTCACAAAAACCAAGGTCAAATATTATGACACTTTAAAAAAACAGGTGTAAGTCCAGAGGTTACTTACATCTGCAGCCTTACTTCTCTAAAGCAGGTCAGACAAGATGGTGCCCCTCTCCCAGATACTTCACAGAGAAGTCTGAGGAAACTAGCAGGTGGTGGTGTTAGGTGCCATCAAGTTGGTTCCGACTCATAGCAACCCTATGTACAACAGAACGATGGTCCTGCGCCATCCCCACAATCATTGTTATGCTTGGACAGTAGAAATTCTGGGGTCAAGCCATCACCTTTTAAAAAAACCACATTCTTGAAAAGAATGAAGTAGTAAGCCCAAGGGTTCTGCACAAGGTTACTTATACTAAAATACAATACGAGTATAAACTAGAAGTAAAATACTATCCAAGTTAAAAAACAATATCACTGGCAAAAACAAGAGAACTGTTTCCTAGAGCTTTATCGTTGTTAGGTGCTGTCGAGTTCGTTCCGACTCATAGTGACCCTACGTACAATAGAACGAAACACTGCCCGATCCTGCGCCATCCTCATAATCATTGCTATGATGGAGCTCACTGTTGCAGCCACTGTGTCAATCCATCTTGTTGAGAGTCTTCCTCTTTTTTGCTGACCCTCTACTTTACCAAGCATGATGTCTTTCTCCAGGGACTCGTTCCTCCTGATAACACGTCCAAAGCACGTGACATGAATTCTCGCCATCCTTGCTTCTAAGGAGCATTCTGGCTATACTTCTCCCAAGACAGATTTGTTTGTTCTTCTGGCGGTCCATGGTATATTCCGTATTCTCTGCCGACACCATAACTCAAAGGCATCAGTTCTTCACTGTCCAGCTTCCACTGCTACTGAGTCGATTTTGACTCACAGCGACCCTACAGGACAGAGTATAACTGTCCCACAGGGTTTCCAAGGAGTGGCTGGTGGATTTGAACTGCCGACCTTTTGGTTAGCAGCCAAGCTCTTAACCACTGCGTCACCAGGGCTCCAGCTTTCGTATGTACATGAGGTAACTGAAAATACCATGGATTGGATCAGGCACACCTTAGTCTTCAAGACGACGTCTTTGCTCCTTTTAACACTTTAAACAGGTCTTTTGCAGCAGATTTACTCAATGCAATATGTCGTTTGATTTCCTGACTGCTGCTTCCACAGGCGTTGGCTGTGGATCCAAATAAAATGAAATCCTTGACAACTTCAATCTTTTCTCCATTTATCATCATGTTGCTTATTGGTCCAGTTGTGAGGATTTTTGTTCTCTTTATGTTGAGGTGTAATCCATACTGAAGGTGTAGTCTTTGATCTTTATCAGTAAGTACTTCAAGTCGTCTTCACTTTCAGCAAGCAAGGTTGTGTCATCTGCATAACGCAAGTTGTTAATTAGTCTTTTTCCAATCCTGATGCCATGCTCTTCTTCAGAATAGTCCAGTTTCTCGGATTATTTGCTCAGCATACAGATTGAATAAGTATGGTGAAAGGCTACAACCCTGACCACATCTTTTCTGATTTCAAACCATGTAGTATCTTCTATACAGGTAATGACAAAAATGTAGATTTTCCCCAAGAGGCATAAGGTATATCCTGTCTCAAAAACATGGGGACTAAAACATTAGGGGGGGGGGGGGGAAATCAATGAAACCAAACGTTGGTTCTTTAGGGGGGAAAAAATAAATCAACAAACTGACAAACCTTTAGCTAGAATGACCAAGGAAAAAAAGGAGAAAACGCAAATGAATACTAGGATATGCCAATAAATTAGACAACTTAGATGGAATGAACAAATTCCTAGAAAAACACAAACTACTGAAAATGACTCAAGAAGAACAAGAAAATATGAATAGACCTATAACAAGAGACTGAAACAGTAACAAAAAAAAAAAAACTACCCATAAAGAAAAGCCCAGACAGATGACTTCACTGATGAATTATACCAAACACTTAAAGAATACCAACTCTTCATAAACTCTTCAAAAAGAAAAGAAGAGAAGGGAACACTTTTAAACTCAATTCTTTCCCGAAGCCAGTATTACCCCAATACCAAGACCAGGCACACATCATAAGAAAACTACAGGCTAATACTGCTTATGAATATAGATGCAAATATCCTCAAAAAATACTGACAAACTGGATCCAGTAATATGTAAGAGGATTACACATCATGACCACGTGAGACTTATCCAGTAATGCAAGGTTGGTTTAAATCAAAAAATCAACTAATGAAATACATCCTAGCAACAGAATAAAGGACACATGATCATCTCACATGACACAACTGAAAACTCTTTTTTGATTACATTTAGCAAACTAAGAATAGAACTTTTTCAACCTGATAAAGGGCATCTACAAAAAACCCACATGCTAACATCATACTTAATGATGAAAAGACTGAAAATGTTCCCCGCAAAGTCCAAGAACAAGACAAGGAGGTCTGCTCTCATAGTGGCAATCGAATAGAAGTCCTATTCAACATCGTACCGGAGGTTCTAACTAGGGCAATTAGGCAAGAAAATGAAATAAAACGCTTCTAGATTGGAAAGGAAGGAATAAAACTATCTCTATTTGCAGATGGCATGATCTTATATATGGAAAATTCTAAGGAATCTATTAAAAAATTATCAGAATAAACAAGTTAAACAAGGTTATATAACAAAAGATCAATATAGAAAAATCAACTGTACTTCTATAGCCTAGCAATGAACAATCTGATTATGAAATTAATCGATGTTTCTCCAAAGGAAATAACAGAAATGGCCAATGAGCACATGAAGAGGCTCAACATCATTAGCCATAAAGGAAATGTAAATGAAAACCACCTCACACCCACCAGAATGGCTATAATAAAAAAGAGAACTAGTGTTGGTGAGAATGTGGAAAAATTGGAACCCTTATACATTGCTGATGGGAATGTAAAACGGTATAGCCACTTCCAATCTGGCAGTTCTTCATATGGTTAAACACAGAGTTACCATATGACCCAGCAATTCCACTCCTAGGTATACACCAAAGAGAAATGAAAACATATGTCTACACAAAAGCATGTACACAAGTGTTCACAGCAGCATTATTCATAATGGCTGAAAAGTGAAAACAATCCAAATGTCCATCAACAATAGAACACTATTTGACAATAAAATGGAATAAGTACTGATACATGTGACAATATGGATGAACCTTGAAATCACTATGCAAGTGAAAAAAGCCAGTCACAAACAACCATACATTGTATGATTTCATGTATATGAGTATCTAAAATAGGCAAATCCTGAAAGAAAGCAAAGAGGAGAATATGGGGGAAACGGGGAGTGACTGCTAACAGAGCGACAAGCTTTCTTTCTGGGGTGACAAAAAAAAATGTTCTAAAATGATTGTGATAATGGTTGCCTAACTGTGAATATTCTAAAAAGCCATCAAACTGTACACTTTATTTTTTTTTGCATACTTTTAAAATTTATCTTTATAGCATAAACATTTTCTTTTTACTTTTTTAGAAAGTTTACAGAGCAAATCAGTTTCTCATTAAATAATTAATGCACATATTGTCTTGTAACATTGGTTGCCAACCCCACAATGTGTCAACACTCTCCCCTTCTCGATTTCAAGTTCCCCATTTCCATCGTCCAGCTTTCTTGTCCCTTCCTGCCTTCTCATCTTTGCTTTTGGGCTGGTGTGCCCATTTAGTCTCATACACATGGTTGAACTACGTGTGTTATTGTTTGTTTTATAGGTCTGTCTAATCTTTGGCTGAAGGGTGAACCTCAGGAGTGATGTCAGTACTGAGTTAAAAGGGTGTCCGGGGGCCATACTCTTGGGGTTTCTCCAGTCTCTGTCAGATCAGTAAGTCTGGTCTTTTTTTGTGAGTCTGAATTTTGTTCTACGTTTTTCTCCCACTCTGTCCAGGACCCTCTATTGTGATCTCTGTCAGAGCAGTCAGTGGTGGTAGCTGGGCACCATCTAGTTGTGCTGGACAAAACTGTACACTTTGAATGAATAGTAAGAGAATTATATTTCAATCAAGCTGTTACCAAAACAAAAACCAAAAATATATGCATACTCCCTCCATCAGGCAGACTGCTAGTCACCCATCCCAATTCCTATCCTTCCCCATTAAAACAGTTCTTCAATTTTTAGCTGTGCACTTTGTTGCTCAGCTAAAAGACTGTATTTCCTGGCTTCCGTTAGAGCTAGGTGTGGAATTCAACTAAAGTTCTAGCCCATGAGATGTAATCAGCAGTATATAATGGGACTTCCAAGAAGTGTTCCTTAAAGGGAAGTCACATGCCCTTCTTCATCCCCTTCCTCCTTTCTGCTGTTTGAACTGGCAGTTAGGGCTGGTTTCCAAGCAGCTATCCTGTAATGTGAGAATGAGTTCACACCCTGTGTATGGAGGAACAAAAAGCTAGAAGGAGCCTGGGTTTCAGATGACCATGGCAGCCACCATCTCAGCCCTAGACTGTATATTTCCACACTTACTTTATGTAAGAAATAAATATCTGACTTGTTTAAGATGGTATTTTCAGGTTAAAACCAATTCTAAACAATACACACTCTACATACCTACTTACGAAACCATACTGTCTAAAGGCAGTGTTCCCCAACTGGAGTGGGTGAGAAAATCATTGGGGTACATGAAGGAAACATCAGAAACTCATTTTTATTTTTTAGATCTAAAAATGTAAGAATTTTAGTTTTCAAATTTAATATATGTAGACTTATAAGCAGAAGGTTCCATAATGGGAAGGGCTGACAGTGCCACCATCATGAATTCACATGTTCTCAGCATAATGTAAGATACTTCAGTGAATATGTACCTGTGTAAAGTGTATACACAGATATTATAAAGTTTCAACCAAACCCACAAAATGATCTAGTGATTTTAAAAGTTTTTTTTTTTTTTTTGCGAAAAAGCAGTAGATTGGAGCTAATACTCATAATGCAAGCACAATAAACATACACACAAAGAGGAAATGAGTGTAACATAAATTTCTAAACAATAAATCAAAAAAGCCAAACCCACTGCCGCTGAGTTGGTTCCAACTCATAGCGACAAATGGGACAGAGGAGAACTGCCCCAGAGGGTTCCCACAGCTGTAATCTTCACAGAAGCAGACTGCCACATCTTTCTCCTGCGGAGCAGCTGGTGGGATTGAACTGCTGACCTTTCAGTTAGCAGCTGAACACTTAACTACTGTGTCACTTATTGACAGGATTCATAATTATCAGTTATTTCTGCTTTTTTATGCTCCAAATTCATGTCAAGATTTTATACATTTTATACTTCTCGAGCCTAACTAACTTTTACCGGTTTGTGCCCAAAGTCAAAACAACCAGGACATTCAGGATGCAAACAAAACTCATCAGGAACTTCCTGGCTTAAGAAAAGGTTTCTATCCTTTGAACAGAATCCTTTCTAGAAGGCACTGACTCTCAAGAAATAATCTATCTAACATGGTTAAAGGCACACAAAGTGAAAATACCGGGGGGGGCACCCAAGAAAATTCTAGAAAAATACTCCCTGGAGAACATTTGGCCCAGGAAAAGTATAAAATCATTCAGCCACTATTGGCGACAGAAATTCCGAGTGACTACAAGACAAAAAGAAAGCCTACAATTACAAAGTCACTTCTGGGATACTGGGGGTCCGGCAATACAACCAGAGTTTTTGGTAAGAAGTGAAAATTACAGGCATTAGAAAATAAAACTTGCTGGGTTTTTTTACTGAAATAATCCAGGAAAAAATTTTACTGAAATTAGCCTTCCTTTCCATTTCACTGTAATTCAGTATCTTTTCAAGTACATGGCTTACTAAGCTTAAGAAACGAAGTTACACTGAGCCTTCCACAGTCTCTCTCCAGACGTGTTATATTCTAGGCTCAGTTCAGCCTCAGAAACAATTCTTAACAGCTTTGAAAAGAGGTTTATTTCTCCAGCAAATCAGTTTTAACAAATCAACTTAAGTCGCCTGTAACAGTATGCAAATGACTATATATTTCTTTTAAAAAGTTCTTAATTATTTTCTAAAGTTCAAAACCTTTAAGTTTACTGCGCCACCCTCACTCAGTCAAAAGGAGTTCTCTCACCGTGCTAAGGGCACAGACAGTCCTAACTCTGAGTTATGTTCTCTGTCATCACAAGGCCTGTTTTTCCCAAATCTCAAAACAGTATGTTCTGATTGTGGACCAGACTTCAGCAAATTACATTAACTGGTTACTGTTAACAAAGAAAACAAGGATAGTCAATATGGAAATATATTTCCCACTCATATGCAAATAGAAATGGGTGCCTGCGGTGCAGTGAATTGCATTTATATGGTCCTTCTAGCTGTGGTCTTGTAATTCTTACAAAATTATTGGGTAGGATATGCAAACAAGGTGTGCAAAACTCTTGCCAGGACTGGCTGGGATATACAAATAAGGTGCCTGTGGCCCACTAAGGGTATAGATTAGTTATGCCATCCTGTTAGGCTTAAAAAGAGTCAATCCCAGAGGTTGAGGGGGACTTCTCTACCATCAAGAAGAAGAGCTAGAAGCAAAGCACATCCTCTGGACCCAGTGTCCCTGTACTGAGAACTTCCTGGACCCATGCGAGAAGAGAAAGAAAGAGAGAGTGCTGTAACACTGGAGACAGTGCAAGATGGCAGCGGCAGAACCAGGAGACCAGTGCAAGATGGCGGGTTGGACTTCCCAGGCCACGGAGCAAGGTGGCTATAGCAGGCCTGCCAACTTACACCGCAAGAGAGCTGAGCGCTTTTGCAGTAGGAGGCTAACTGGCGGAGTAGGGTGTGTCTGGGCACTAACCGGGAGCTAAAAAGCCATAACTTGACCAAGTAGGGCAGAGGCCAGGCCTGAGCAGGGCCCAGCGTCTACAGGCACAGCCAAAAAGCAGCACCCTGATTAAAGAACTGTATCCTGGGTTGTTCCTGTTACTTCCAAGTTGATCCTAATTCTGAATTGTAACCTGTTACTTCCCCAATAAACCCTATAATCGTGAGTATGTTTTGTTTGAGTTCTGTGTGGCCACTGCAACAAATTATCCAACCCAGCAGAGAAACAGAAAGTGCCATGGGAGGGATGGCTGGTGTTAGAATTGGTTTTAAAAAAAAAAAAAAAAAAAAAAAAGTTGGAGAGTGTCAGTATGTCTGACCTCCACTTCATAGGAATCAGTTTTGGACTGATGCTGGTGGTAATTCTGTTCTGCCCCTAAGTTAGACAAGGTCTGATACCACCATTTTACAGTGTCCAAGTGAAACAACTGAGGCATTACATGCAGTCGCCCTCGTAATCCCACACTTCCTATCAACAGACATCTTGGACTCTCAGGAGCACACATCCTAGCACAGCATCTCTACAGAAGCGCGGGGACCTGAGCAAGCATCTCCTGGCATCACAAGAAGCACTGAATAAGTGGCAGCTACTACGACTGCTAGGAGCTCTCCTTCCTGTCCAGGCCTAACTTCAGGTCCTCCAGCACTTCTCCTTATTCCCACTGGTGGTACCATACCCCCAGCCACAAATCTCGCATTTCTCCCTCTCTACAGGTTCCCTCCTTTCAATCTATTATAACGTGCAGGGCACCCCTATTTTAAAACAATAAATTTTCTCACACCCATCCTTTTTTCTAATTACCTTCCTCTTTCTAGTCTATTTCAAAGAAAAGCTATACATTTCTGCTGCTTCATACCTACTCACTTCCTTAAATTCTTCCAATCTGCTTTTGACACAAACTTCTACCTAAATCTTCTCAAAGATCACTAGTGACCAACCTTGACAAAATCCAGTCCTCATGCTCAATTTTTTGTTGCAACTTATCTCCCTATCCCTACACCTCCCTGACAACGTACGCTGATGTGCTGATCTGTCTCCACAGCTACAGCCTCCACACCTAATCATTCCCCCCAATTGTTTTCCTCACTCTTCTAATGCTCTACCTATCTCTGAGGATCTTGGTTCTTAAATGTCACTTCTATGACCCCCAGACGTCTATCTCTGGCCCAGTCCCTGTTCCCAAACGCCTGTCACACCTCAACTCTGTGGTCTACTTGCATCTCAAATTCAACATGTCCAAGACACCAGCCCAACCCCTGTCAAATCTGCTTCTCTTTCCAATTCACCCAATCTTGGTGGTGACAACAAAATTACACTCCTACACACTCAACTCACTTACTGTTGAAATCCTGGAGTTTAGTGACTGTCTTGTGTCCTCTGTTCTCTAGATCATGACTACTGCCAAGTTCTGAGGATTCTCTCTCTTCACGGGTCTCAATTCCACTACTACCCTTTTTTCATCCCCACAATCATTGCTCCAGTTCAAGTCCTCAGCACTGCCTACCAGGACAAAGGCAAAAATCCAACTGGTCTCCCCACTTCTCCTCCATCCCTGCCTCCTGCAGCCAAATTCCCCATTTCCAGTGCTGGCTTCCAGCACATTACATCTTTGCCCAGAGAACTTCAGAAGCTCCTTACTGAATCAGGTCCAAACCAACAGCCTAGCCTTCAAGGTCCTTTAAAATTCTAACATTCTATTTTCTCTTCCCAACTTCTCTCCACTCCTCATCACACACACACTGGTTCTGCTAACTGGCGTCATAAAACTCCTCTACCTTAGCTCAAGGCGATACATCTTCTCAAAATTTCTTCCCCGGAGATCCTACCTATCCATCTCTACTATTACCTTCTTTTCCAAAGTCTATTTCTGGTCCGATATCAATCAGGTGTTACCTACAAGTGGAGCCTCAGCCTCTCTTGGTCCTGGTAACACCTTTTTTAACCAGGCATCCTACTTTAAGTGGCAGTTATATTTCTATGTTTGACTCATACCCATTCCTACAGTGTTCAAGTTTCTTAAGGACAGGGACCACTTCTGGCTTAACTTATCCCACCTGGAGCTGTATTCCAGGCTGCATTTCATGTGGCAAGAACGTGCTAAATGGGAACCATGCACAGAGGAACAGAGGGGCATGTTTCCCAAGGACACTGATAAAAACCTAACTCCTTGGTACTCTCCAATCAAACTTTTCTTGAAGCAATGACTGTGTTGCACAGGGCTTAGGAAATTTGTGCATGTGCACACACTCACACACCCATATATACAAAGTGAGAGAGCTCCTTGCACACATGAGCATGTGTGAATGTGCAATGAAGTTATCAGATAACTGAAATTCCAATAAAACCACCACAGGTCAAGTACTGAAATACTAAAAAAGGCTTCAGTGTGGAATACTACTTGGACTTGGATATCTGCTATACTCAGTGGAGAGTTTTAATGATGTTCCTTTAAAAAACTACCGAAGTATGTCAACCAGAAGCTGCTTCTGCCTGACTTACTGGGGATGTTTTTGGAGTTTTGACATCCCAGATTCATCTCTTTAGATATGAAATACTATACATAATACAGTATAAAGGGGGCAGACATAGTATTGGTGGCTGCCTCAACCTCTCAAAGCCAAACACAACAAACCTACCCACCAGTGATAAAAAACGAGGGAGGAGACCCTGATTGATTGCCTTGCTCTGACAACAGACAAAACTATAAAAACACACATTTAGATTTTATAGTCTTACTCACAAACTGATAACCACCCCTCCCCATGACATAAAAGCAGTAAGAGCTTGTAACTGTGTCCAAAACGCTGGATGCTTTAAGCTACGGCAATAGGGTGATCCCAACACCACCACAAAGGTGGCTGTCCATGGTTGGCAACAGCACTTCTGACATTCAGTGAACTGATGAAGCAAAAAATAGGACACTGTTCATGTGATCAAAGCATTTAAGGGTTTCTATTAAAAAAGCAGGAGTCTTTGTTTGTCCAAAGACTCAAACCTTACTGCAGATTGACTCTGTAAGATGGTACTCTCAGGTGGAAATACTTCAGGAGACAGTAATGATCCTGCTACTGAGGAACACAGTACTAGGAGTGAATGGCAAGAAGTCACCCTTCTGGAAGCCATCACCAGAGTCCACAAGAGGAAGTGAGGGCTCTCTGAACCTAACATCCTCCCCTGAGCTGAAGTGAGGATGAAGGTTAATTGTGATGTGCAAATCCTAGGGGATATGGTCACCGGTACTTGGATCAGTGCCCCCTTTCGGGGTGACTTCTCTGCTGGCATCAATGAAGCAGCACATTTCAAGGGACGTGCCTCACTGGCCCCATGAGAGGTCTGGGTTTTTGGAAGGAACCACAGCAACGACACTATACACTTCACTGCCAATATCTGACAGTGAAGCCTACTGCTAATCACTGGCTGATAGTGGGTCTCGACTCCACTTACGCTTCACCCTATTACCCAACATATAACTCCTTCAGAAAACACCCTGTGCTGACCATTCTTCCAGTCCCTCTTTAATGACACAAATGGTTAGCCCAAAGACTCCACTGCCCCTGTTTTATGTTCTGACACAGACAGTGTCAGAAGTTTTGAAGTTGACTATACTACAACAGACCCTACACACTGTCTGTGTGGACATTCATGAGCCACCATGATACCTCACACTGGTATATCATAATATATTTTTTATACATACTGATTTGATCCTCAATTTCTTGAGGCACTATCATTCACATTTTATGGCTGGAGAAAGAAACTTAAAGTTACTAGATTTTACTGGGTGTTAAGGGATTCTATTATTAATGTGCGATAATTTTCAAATTGGAAACCCGTTTTGGCAGAAGGGACACAGTTCCCAGTTTGTTTTTAGACTGGCTGCTGAAATGTAACTTGTGAAATTGGAATCGGCAACAAAGGATTTACTCGTTGACAAAGAGGCCTATAAATCAATCATATTCAAATTCCATTAGCCTAAATTTCTGCTAGGAAATAGATAAACTAGGCCAACTCAGAAAATATGTTATGGAAACCCTGAGCCCACTGACACCCAATGAAAGGCATATAGGACATCTGACTAACTGGTCACATTTGGGGGGAGGGGGGTATCAAATGTGGAAATTAAGATGAAAGTACATATAAGCTTTTATAAAGCAATAAGCTTACAGCTCTGTGGATCTTAAATGACAGATTCACAAATTTAGAAGAAGTTGACTTGATTTGGATATAAAACCTGAAGTTTTAGTTGAGTCAAAGCTCTGCTTGCTTTGACAATTAAGCCAAATTTCTCTCAAATTAAATTATTCACCTGACAAAATTCTATTATATCATCAACCTCAAACCATTAGGACATTCAGTTTAACTAATCACCTTCACCTCCAAGTGTCTCATGGAATTAATTTAACAGAATTCCAAGCAGAGCCATAAGAATAATGACCTCTGTCTGGCCCAGGTTTAGGTCTCTGGAAGAATCCACTCGTGAAGAGAAATATCAACTTAACCACTTTCATCTACATAGGCCACCAGCTATCAATGAGTGCCAAGAAACTAATCTGGTAACTGGTCAATATTGTTAGTAGCCTTTGGGCAGCAAAGGATTTCCTAAAAGCCCAATAAAGAAGAAATTCACTTTCAAAAAAAAGTATTCATTTTTCCCCTCAGTATGGTATGTGCTGAATATATTTAAAAGAAAAGGAATTTGGAATACTACTTTATTTTGGCCAAGCATTTCAGAACACAATCTACGAGCTGTCACAAAATAAAGTAGCTTAAAGTCTTACTGTAAGGAAATCTAACCCAGAAACCAGGATTCAAACTTTTTTCCTAGAAAACTCTATAGGCAGTTGTCAAAGTACTAGCAAAATAGTAAGTTACTGAAGCCACAAGCTAGGGTTTTTCCAGCTACCAGTGAGAGCCCAGATATGGTGGCAGATACATGAAGGAGATGCCTGGTACTGTCTCAGGCAAATGCATTCTGCTCAAGCCCTAGCACTAAGCCAAAGAACTCTCATCTCAACACAGACAAAGCAGTTCTTTTCTTTTTTAAATACCATTCTTTATTTCATCTTTTCACCCTTTTAAATTTCTATTTTGCGTATGTTTCTTTTTCTTTTTTCTTCATTTTGCTAACAGTCATTTTAAAATTATTTTGTTGTTGCAAAACATATACTGGTACAACAGTTTCTGTGTGTACAATTCCGTGACACTGATTATATTCTTCGAGCTGTGCAACCATTCTCACTCCCTTTTCTGAGTTGTTCTTCCCCCATTAATATAAACTCACTGCCCCCTAAGGTTCCTATCTAATCTTTTCAAGTTGCTGTTGTCAACTGATCCCCTATAGGCAGTTCTTAAAAGAGCATAATGCTCAAGGGAGACTTTTTTTTTCACTAGTTAAGCTAAACTATGGTTTAATTTTAAGAAGACTTTAGGGGATATTTTTGGTTAAAGGCTTAAATATTATCTAAGGACAATAGTTTTGGAGGTTCATCCAGCTTCCATGGCTCCAGAAAGTCTGGAGTCCATGAAAATTTGAAATTCTGTTCTGCATTTTCTCCCTGTTGGTCAGTATTCTTCTATAGACTCTTTGATCAAAATGTTTAGTAATGGAAGCCAGGCACCATCCAGTTCTTCTGGTCCCATGGCAAAGGGGGCAGTTGTTCATGGAAGTAACAGACCAAGCAGTTCTGAGATACGGAGCTTCAGCTCATGGCTCAGGTTCTGTTACTAGCCTCAAAGTTATGGCCTCTCAGCCCTGTCTATCCTGGTAATATACATGGTATGGTAGAGGCCTTGGCCCCAAAATAATTGCTTCCAGCCATTTACAGGCCTGTCTGTAAGCTTTTGAGAGCTGTCCCCAAGTCTAAACCAGGGCTTCGAACCAGTTTGAACCTGTTCAGTCATGGCCAATGAAGTGAAACCGGAAGAGACACGAATTTTTAAAATTTGGGTGATCAGGTATGGTAACCAGAACAGGAAAAATTACAGGCCAAAATCCTGGAATGGGAGACTCAGAAGAGTGTAACGAGCCCTTTCAGGAGTGTGATGTATGAGACTGGATTATTGTCAGGACTGTGGAGACACAACCAAAGTTTGAGCACATATGGAGGGGTATAGTCATACTGGTATATGGGCAGGTACGGGTGTGTACACAGGCGAGAAAAGAAGTATCTATAGGTACGTGTAAATACAAATATGTGTGTGCAGGCACATATATTCATTGAAGACACAAATATGAATATCCCGCAGATATAACTAAACATCTTCCAAGATTGCTTTTCTGGGTTTGAAAGCTTAGAACCACAGTCTCATGGGACAACTCAGTCAACTGGCCTAACACAGTTCACAAAAATCACAATCTGCATCCTAGTAGAGTGAGTAGCACCTGGGGTCTAAAAGCTTGTGAGTAGCCATCTAATAAGACATAACTACGGGTCTCTACTCACCAGGAGCAAAACAGTAAGAAGGTAACTGGGGTCACAATAGATGGTCCCAGACAGAATGGGAGAAAAATGTGGAGAACTCAGATTCTTGTTTAAAAAGGCCAGACAAACTGGAACAGTAAAGAACAGAGGACTCCCTGAGACCATCACCCTGAGACACTCTTCATACCTAGAACCGAGACTATCCCCTTAGATCACCTTTTAGCAAGATAGCAAAGTGGCACACAAAATAATGGATATTACCAATAAGATCCAAAAACTCAAACCCTTTGCCATCGAGTTGCTTCTGACTCAGGGACCCTATAGGACAGGGTAGAACTTCCCCATAGGGTTTCCAAGGTTGAAATCTTTACAGAAGCAGACTGTCACATCTTTCTCCTGTGGAGCAGCTGGTCGATTTGAACTGCCAACCAGCAGCCAAGTGCTTAACTACCGTGCCACTAGGGCTCCTTACCCATAAAAACCATCAGTATGAGATCAAAGGTGAACAATTACTCAAAAGCAAAGATGATAAGATAAGGGGGCAGGGAAACTAGAGTACTGGAAATGGAACAAACAACACAAAGAGAATGCTGACTCACTGTGATAAATGTAACAATGTCATTGAACAATCTGTGTGGAAACTGTCAAACAGGAATCTAACTTACTGTGTAAACTTTCACCAAAAACTCAATAAAATATTGAAGAAAAAAAAATGACTGCAGAGAGCAACACACATTCACAGTTGTGTGGTCAGCCACCCATCTTTGAGCAGGGCAGCACTGTTTCTGTCTCGGCACAAAATACGACGGGCAAGAGATCTGGTTACTATGCAATGCATATGCTGCCCTTGTTTTCTGATTCTTTTTTTTTTTTTTATTGTTGTGCTTTAAGCGAAAGTTTACAATTCAAGTTAGTCTCTCATACAAAAATTTATACACATATTGTTATGTGACTCTAGTTGCTCTCCCTATACTGTGACAGCACACTCCTCCTTTCTACCCAGATTTCCCATGTCCATTCAACCAGCTTCTGACCCTCTCTGCCTTCTCATGTCACCTCCGGACAGGAGCTGCCCATTTAGTCTTATGTATCTACTTGAGCTAAGAAGCACACTCTTCATGAGTATCATTTTAGGTCTCATGGTCCAGTCTAATCTTTGTCTGAAGAGCTGGCCTCGGGAATGGTTTTACTTTTGGGCTAACAAAGAGTCCGGGGGCCATGTCTTCCAGGATCCCTCCAGTCTCAATCAAACCATTAAGTCTGGTCTTTTAACTAGAATCTGAGTTCTGCACCCCACTCTTCTCCGGCTCCATCAGGGACTGTCTGTTGTGTTCCCTGTCAGGGCAGTCACTGGTGGTAGCCAGGCACCATCTAGTTCTTCTGGTCTCAGACTGAGGAAGTCTCTGGTTTATGTGGCCCTTTCTGTCTCTTGGGCTAATACTTTCCTTGTGTCTTTGGTGTTATTCATTATGCTTTGCTCCGGGTGGGTTGGGATGCCCTTGTTTTCTACAAGGGAGATTAAATTTCTAGCAAGGCTTCCACCTGTAGTATTTCCTGTTCCGGTTCACCGAAATTTAGAAAATTCAGGTCTGTTCCAGTGTTGCTTCCTTGGCCATGACTGAACCGGGCATAACTGGTTTGAAGCGATGCTCTAAACTTTGTTTAACCTAGGTCCATCCAAACAATTTAGGTTGTTCCAGAGATCTTTTGCTTTACCCAATCATCCATGTGAGGACATTTCCTTAGGATGATTCAAATAGGGTAATGCTGAAGCCTGAATATAAACTGCTGCCTTATTCCTAATCCTGAAAACTTTTATAACAACAAAATGAAAACTCACATGTAGAAGAAAAAAGTTGCTTTCCTAAATGTAATAAATGCAAACAACCAGCCAGCAGCCAATTTCTGGTCTTTCTAAAAGTGCCTCCTCCTCCCCAAATCAATCTTTATCACAGTACAAATTCCAGTTCCTTGAGAGACCCTCTCAGTTAGGTGTAAAAAAACCAAGAGATTGTAATAATAATATATAAAGTGTAAATGATAGGCTCAACTCTCTCAGCTGCATTTGCATTTCATAACAGCCTATAAAACCTAAATACACACCCAGCAGATGATTCCTGCATGAGAAATGAACCTACGAATCCTCTTTGACTACTGAGTCATTCCCCAACAACTTAAATAGGCTGTGCAACGGAAAAAAAGAAAAATATATATAAATAAAATAAATTAAGGGATGCACACACACACAAAGAGAACAAAGACTGAACTCTCAGAAGATCTTAAAATTTCACGGGAACACAAAATAAACAAAGCCATGACAGAAAGCACAAGGTAAAAAGTGCTAAGTTAAAAGAACTAATCCTCCAGGAATTAATTTTTTGGGTAATCTTTTTATTGAAGTGAAACATACACACATAAGGGACACAGCTGAATGAATTTTCACAAACTGAGACATCCATGGATCCACCACCAAGATCAAGAAATCGAACACAACCAGCATGCCAAAAACTTCCCTTGTGCCTCCTTCCTAAATTGCTCCTCCCTGCAAGATGACCACTATTCTGATTTCTTTCACTATGGATTAGTTACACCTGGGCTTAAATTTTGAACTTTGTTTGGGCTTATTAGCTTATTTTACTTAACAATATTTCAGAGATTCATCCAGGTTGCCTCATGTAGCAATTGGGTTATTTTCACTGCTGTATAGTATTCTGTCTGCTATTTGTATACAACACAATGTATGTATCTACTCTACTATCAACTGACATTTGAGTATTTTTGTCTATTAGGAAAACTGCTATGACAAACCTTGCACTGTATCTTTTGGTACACTTACATACACATTTCTGTGGGCTATATATACCTAAGGAGCCCTGGTTGCACAATGGTTAAGCGCTCAACTGCTAACCAAAAGGTCTGCAGTTTGAACCACCAGTGGTTCCACAGGAGAAAAGACCTGGTGATCTGTCCCTCGCTCCCCCCGCAAAGATTACAGCCTAGGAAACCCTATGAGGCAGTTCTACTCTGCACTATAGGGTCGTTAATAGCCAGAATCAACTCAACAGCGAACAACATACGTACCTAAGAGAAGATTCGACTTTAGTGGATACTACTAAATGATTTTTGCGAAGTAGTTATACATTCTCATCAGCTGTGTATGCTAGTTCCAATTGCTTTCCATCAGACAATGCTTTTTAGTCAAGCTGGTGGGCGTGTAGTGGTATCTCATTGTTTTTTCAATTTGAATAACTCTGATGACTAATGATTTTGAACCTTTTCATGTCTTTATTGGCCATTCCAGAAAGCCTGTTTTGTAAGAAAGAATTACTTTGGATTGAGTAGTTCAGTCCTACTAGGGAAATAAAATACATATAAAAATGTAGATTGAGATTTTATAATAGAAGCCAAGAGATTATCAGAGAAGGTCAGGTTATCACCGGGAAGCAGATAAAAACGATTTCAGGAAAATGTTAAGATTCACTAAAAAACTGCCTCATTTTATGCCTATAATAAAGCCACACATACACTAAACTGGAGGTTCTCACACTTTAGCACACATCAGAATCACCTGGAGAGCTTGTTTAAACCCAGATTAATGGGCTGCACCCCCAGAAGTTCTGATTCTGTACGCCTGGGGACCACGTTTAAGGAAACAGCAGCAAGTTGGAAGGGTGTGACTAGATATTTGGATTAAATAGCATTACAATATTTTGTTAATTGAGAACTAATGATTAAAGGATTAAAACTGTTGTTGTTCGTTGCCCTTGAATCTATTCCAACTCATGGCGCCCTCATGTGTGCAGAGTAGAGGTGCACTCCATAGGGTTTTCAAGGCTGTCACCTCTTGGAAGCAGATTGTCAGGCCTATCCTCTGAGGCACCTCTGGGTGAGTTTGAACCGCCAACCTTTTGGTTAGCAGTCCAGACCTTAACCATCTGTGCCACCCAGGAACTCTGGATTAAAACTACCGGGTGCTAAATTAATCATCAGTGCCTTACAATATTTGCTTCTGGTCAAGAGAGCAGTTATTTTTAATTTCCAACCCAATTTAATCTAGGAGGATTCTAGAATGTTGTATACTAAACTCTAGGCTAAATGAACAGCTCCAGAAGCCTTTAGGAGGCTGTCCAGACAAACAGGAGTCAACATCACGGTCACACAAACATGAGGAAATCACCAAAGACTGCTACATGACATGCAGAGAACTGCACATTAATGCATAGTTGTGGTTTACCTACAAAGACAAGGTACAGCGACCAGCACCACTCTTAACAGCTGAGAAATGCGTGATGGACAGACCACTCTTCATACTGTGCAAACAGGTAAGCAAAGCAGGCAGGAGTGTAAATAGGTTGTAGTCACCACAGGGAATCAATCGGACACATAAAAAGTGTGAAAAGGGCAGGCCACCACTTATCAGTCTCTCTGTAGCATCCCTTCGTGAAGCTCAGAAAGCCACAGCCTTTGCTTAACATTATCTGTCCCCAGTAAAAGCAAACAGACTTAAGATACACTAAGAATTCATCAAGAGCTGATGAATTCATAGTCACTCCAAAATCCCTGACATTTGGCACTCTCGCTTCCTGTGCTATGTAAATAGCATTCTAAAAAGAATGCGTGCAAAACATCATAAAAGGGTAGAAAATAAACTGGTATATAAATACAACATATGGTTTTTAAAAACCCATTAGTCACACTAAATATAGACACAAATGAGATTAAAAGTGTCTTAACATTAAGACTTTGATCAAATACATCAAAAATTCAATTAGTGAAGTTAAACGGAAATTTTCAGACTAATCAATAACCCTAAGTTATATATTAATTAACAGAATCTTTCACAATGTCACCGAAGTTTGCCTGGTGGGCAAAGGAGAAAGGGAGACTGAAAGCTGAAGTGTCACTTTTCTTCATATTTGAGGGAAGAGGAAGGGGACAAGACAGTGAAGTGCTTAGGAATGTGAATTCTGGAACAGTCTGCTTAGTTCAATTTCCAGTTTTCCTCTTACAGGCTATTGTGTGACCTTGGACAACTTAGAGTCTCTCTGTGCTTCAGTTGCCTCATCTGTAAAAGGAGAATATCAGGACCTATCTCATAGGACTATCATGAGGATTCAACACGTTAATATAAAGTAAAAAGTGTTTAACAGCATTATTTAAGTCTTTACTATTCCTGGCCTTTTCCCTGCTATCTTCTGCAAAGTGGTGGGACACAAGCTTCCTCACCTTTAATTAAATGATTATGGCTCTAGGTACAAGTAAGAAGAAAGAGTGGAAGGGGAAAAGTCACACATACACACAAATGAAAAGACCTAGCTAAGCAGACAGACATCCTATGTTCATGGTTTGGAAGACTTAATACTGTAGAGATGGCAATAAAAACCCAAAAAAACCCATTGCTGTGGATTCTGACTTGTACTGACCCTATAGGACAGAGTAGAATTGTGCCCCATAGGGTTTCCAAGGCTGTAATCTTTATGGAAGCAGAATGCCACATCTTTCTCCTGTGGAGCAGCTGATGGGTTCGAACTGCCGATGTTTCGGCTAGCAGCCAAGCGCTTAACCACTGCGCCACCAGAGCTCCTTAAAAGATGGCAAACCCCCCCCCCCCCAAACTGATCTACAGATTTATCACAATCTCTATCAAAATCCTAGCTGGCTTCTTTGCAGAAATTAAGTTGATCCAAAATTCATGTGGAAATTCAAGAGATCCAGAATGGCTAAAACAATCTTGAAAAAGAACAAAGTTGCAGGACTTACACTTTCTCATTTCCAAACTTACTACAAAGCTACAGTAACCAAGACAGTGTGGTAATGGCATAAGGACAGACATATAGATCAATGGAATAGAACTGAGAATCTAGAAACAAGCCCTCACATTTACGGTCAACTGATTTTCAGCAAGTATGCCAAAACAATTCAATGAAGGAAAAAATAGTCTTTTCAACAAATGGTGTGGGGACAACTGGATATCCACATGCAAAAGAACGAAGCTGAACTTCTACTTCCATACTATGTACAAAAAAATCAATCAATGATCTAAATGTTAAGAGTTAAAAGTATAAAACTCTTTAGAAAAAAAACGGGCATAAATCTTCATAACCATGAACTCAGCAATGGTTTCTTAGATGAGACACCAGAATTACCAGCAATCAAAGAAAAAATACTGGACTTCATCAAAATTAAAAAACTTTTCGGCTTTAAAGGATACCATCAAGAAAGTGAAAAGACTTATCTACAGAATGGAAGAAAATTTCTGCAAATCATATTATCTGACAAGGGACTTGTATCTAGAATACAAAATGAACTCTTGCGACTCAATAGTAAAAAAACAAGCAATCCAATTAAAAAATGAGCAAGGGACCCAAATCAACATTCCTCCAAAGAAGATAATAATAATGGTCAATGAGCACATGAAAAGATGCTCAATCAACATCATTAGCCATCAGAGAAATGCAAATCAAAACAACTTTGCACCCTCTAGGATGGCTATAATAAAAAAAGACAGATAATAACTAGTATTGGTGAGGATGTAGAGAAACTGGAACCCTCACACACTGCTGGTGGGAATGTAAAATGGTACAGCCACATTGGAAATGCATGGCAGTTCCTCGCGTGGTTAAACACAGAGTTACCCTATGACCCAGTAATTCCACTTCTAGGCATACACCCAAACCAAACCAAACCTGTTGCCATCCAGTTGATTCCAACCCATAGCAACCCTATAGGAGAGACGAGAACTGCCCCATAGGGTTTCCAAGGAGTGGCTGTTGGGTTCGAACTCTCAATCTTTTGGTTAGCAGCCAAGCTCTTCACCACCATGCCACCAGGGCTCCAGGTATACCCCCAACAGAAATGAAAACATACGTCCACACAAAGACACGTATGTGAATGTACACAGCAGCATTATTCATAATAGCCATAAAAGTGGAAACAACCCAAATATCCATCAACAATGGAATTATTTTTGACAATAAAATGGAATAAAATACTGATACATGCGACAAAATGGATGAACCCTGAAACCATTATGTAAGTGAAAGAAACCACTCACAAAGAACCACACATTGTATGATTTCATTTACATGAAACATCTAGAATAGGCAAAACCAGAGAGACAGAAAGTAGACTGGTGGTTGCCTAAAGAGGAGAGCATGGAGAAATGGGGGGTGACTGCTTGACTGCTAATGGGTTTCTTTCTGGGTGAGGTAAAAGTTCGAAAATGATTGTGGTGATGGATGCGCCCTCTGTGAATATGAAAGTCATTGCACTGTACTCTTTAAATGGGTGATTTGTATGGTATATGAATTACAGTTCCAAAAAAAAAACCTGTTAAAAAAAGATGAATGAAAATATTAATAAGACTGTGTCTGTTTAAAGTTTTGACCCTGAGGTCCTTTCCCCTGTTACTATGAAATCCTGCTCCACAGAAAAGCTAAATGGAGTAAGAGAAGTCACTATCAGCCATTTCCTCCAGATGAACTGATAAAGATTCTGCGGCCTCAATTAGGGGTCCAGTACCCACTTGTTGGGATGAGTTTGCTAGTTGTACTCTGCCTGGCTCCTCAGCTACCCTACACCCATTCTGGAATGATAAACTTACACCAGAGGAGGTTTTGAGTGGCAGGTTCCATTTCTAGCTACATGTCCTTGATAGAGTTCTTCCTTTCCTAAAAACGGTCATGACACTTCTTAGTGCTGCTAAGTCTTCTTGGAAATTCAGTCAAGGATGCAACTCTTCTGTCTCAGAACTCCAACAGTTAACACTTCAAAATGAGTAAAGTTACATAAAAAGCAGTAAGACCAGAAACTACTAAAATCGATCAGTAGGCCCAAGTTTGTACACTGATTTATAAGACAACGCTAACCCCAGTACCTGCAAACATGACCTTGTTTGGAAACAGGTCCGAAGATGTTATCTGTTAACATGAGGTGGGTCCTAATCCAATCATAGTGTGTTTTTATAAAACAGAAGAGATACAGCCAGAAGAGGGAAAACTGCCATGCGACTTGCTGTAGCTGCAAACCAAGGAATGCTTGAGGTTACCAGAAGCCAGGAGAGAAAAGAAAAGCTCTTCCCTTAGAGCATTCAGAGAACGTTGCCCTGCCAACACCCTGAATTTGGACTACTAGCCTCTAGAACTGTAAGACAAAAAATTTCTGATCTTATAAGCCATCCAGTTTGCAGTATTTTTTTACGGCAGCCCAAGGAAACTAACGCATTATCTTTCAAGATAAGGAAAGCCACACCTTCTGCAAAATCTTTCCTGATCTCCTTTCCTCTTCTACTTCCTCATCCTACCCATACAACCTTTGTGAATAGCCTCAGACCTATAATACTTTATTATACTTAAACAGGACTCCTACTCAACTGAAAGCTAATTTAGGGTAGGGACAGTCTTACTCATTTTTGTATCACCAATGCCAAGCAGGTAGTGCTGGACATCAGCAGACTCTCCACATTTGCCAAATAAATGAACAAAAGCCGTTGTGTAATTTACCAGTGGCTGCTGCAGAGAGAAATAAAATTTCAACTTCAAATCCTTTCAAAGGAAGCACTGGTGAATGTCTCAACACCCTTAAATAAGACTTCCCTCATTCCTAAATTATTCACAAGCAGGACCAAGGGTCTTCTATTAGACATTCCCTGCTCCAGGTGCTAGAGATGCAGCCTCCTCTGGAAGATGCTCTCTGGAAAAACAACATAAGGTAATAAGTGCTCTAACAGAAGCTTATCCTCTGTGGTATGAATAGAGAGAAGAACAAGTAATTCTGCCCAAGGGCTTCAGAGAAGTGACGTCTGACCTGGACCTTGAAGAATGAGGACAAGTCCCCTGGAAAGAGTTGGGAAGTGGTGGTGGCTCAGATAGGTTGGGAGAATAGCCTCAGCAAATGACCACAATGACATGAGATACAAGAATTTGGAGAGGAAACTGTTAGAAAATGAGGCTGGAAAGATGGGTGATGGTTAGACTGGAGGATCTGGAATGTCAAGCTAAGCAGCCTGTATTCTATTCTATAAGGGAAAGTCACTGGAATGACATGATCAGATTTGTGATTTACAAAGACAGCCTTGGTAGCAGCACAGGAGATGACTGGAAGGAAAATTGGACAGGGATGAGAAAATCATGGTGGGGCACGAGAGCACCCAGGAGGCGGCACAGGACTAACAGAGGGGAGGTAGCGTGGGCATAATCTAAACAGACTTTTCCAAACTGCATATACGTTCTCCCCAAACAGGTGGAAAAAATTAGTGCTCAGGTAAGTTGTAATTACAGGTAAAAACAGCATAGCTTTCAAGTGTGTGGAATGGAGAGAGGCAGTGATCTCCACAAAGACTGTTAGCAACATGAAAGAGGTGGGCACAGAGCAGCCAGAGATACCTGAAGAGAATAGTATGATGAGAACCCATGCCAAGAGAAATAAAGAATGAATTTTAAGGAAAGGGTCCATACCATACGCAAAAAAAAGGACAAAGGTATAGCAATCAGAAGGCCTCCAGCAATGCAGGAGAAAACGCTTTCAGTTGGCCATGGGGAAATAAGTCTACAGTGGATTGAAGAGATCAGGGCATAGAGGCACGAAGTGTAAGATATTCTTTCAAAAAGTCAGGAGTACATGCTACAACATGGATGAACCCTGAAAACATTATTCTAAGTAAAAGAAGCTAGTCACAAAGACCACATATTATATAATTCCATTAAATGAAATATCTAGAATAGGCAAATCTATAGAGACAGAAAATAGATGAATGGTCCCTTAGGGTTAGAGGTGTTGGTAAGGAAACCGGGGGATGATAACTGCAGGGTACAGGGTTTCTTTTTGAACTGATGAAAATGTTTAAAATTCAAGACAGTGATAAATACTAAAATCCACTAAACTGTACACTTTAAACGGGTGAATTGTATGGTATGTGAATCTGCTTGCTATCTGCCTCAACATCTATCTTTTCCCTTCCTGGTTACTTAGCTGCCAGTAATAAAGACTACATTTCCCAGCCTCCACTGCAGCTAGGTAGGGTCATAAAGGTTTAGCCAATGGGCTGAATGCAAAACTTAATGCAGAAGAGAGAAGAACTACCAGTGCAATGTTTTGAGGAATTTTATGGACTCTCAAGAGACCACTCTATAGTAACAGGAGAGGAGGCAGACCATAAAAGCCAAGTGTAGGTGAGTGAATAGAGGTAGTGGTAGACTCTTCTAATTGCTTCTTTCCATGTTCTCAGTGAAGAAGCAAAATCATCAGCTGACAGTGAGGCTAGAGTAGGGGAACAGGAGATTTGAGACTTAAGGAGGTAGTGCTGTATTGCCCTAAGAACAGAATAAATGAACTAGGGAATCTTAATGGGACGGCTGGGCAGTGCTAACGGCCACCTTTGAGGTTAGGAGTCATGCGTTCAAAGTGAGACCAAGTGGCATAGTCTTTCCCTTCTCCAGCTACATTCAGTTACAGGTGCAGAACAGGTGAAGAGTTGGATTTAACCAGGACTGAGGTTGTGCCAAATAAATCAGATGAAATGAGAAAGGGGCAAGGGAGTTGAGAATATAGACAAAGGGGACGATCATGGTGACGAACTATGAAAATTATAAGTTGGGAAAGGGGGAACTGAAGGAGGTGAGGGGCAATGAAAAGGTAGTATTAATGGACAGTAAGCTCCAGTCGGGCTGGAATATTTTAGTGTCTGCGTACTAGAGGGATTAAGCAAGAAGATGAACACACTCTTATTACCTTAGGGAGCAATGTCTCTTTAGGGCAATAGGCAACGTCTCTCAGAATGAAAACTGCATATACCATTTGAACCAATAATTCCACTCACGAGAATTTATCTGACAGATACATTCCCACATGAATGCAAGTATTCATACACAAGAATGCTCACTGCAGCAATATGTATAACAGCAAAAGACTTGGAACAACCTTGTCATTCCTTTATGGGGACTGGTTAAGTATCTTATGACATTCCATAAAATGGAATATTATGCAATTATTTTAAAAAAGTATTTGTTATGAACTGTCTCCAAGATGGATTATTAAATAAGCTTATTTCCCACTGCCCAGTAGTAAATGCTGAGAATGTACACTATCATACCCCTGTGTAATAGTGAGATAGACAGATATACAGAACAATGCTTGGCAGAGGCACACAACAAATATCCACCGAAGAATGATGAACATGTGTACATGCACAAACTGTCTCTGGAAGAACACAAATGAAACTTAACAGTGGCTGCCTCTAGGAACCATATATTCTTTTCTTCTGTCTGAATTTACCAAACATACATATTATGGCTCCAAAAAAGATGAATAAAACTTTAAATGTATTAACTTAAAAAGAACTACGGTATAACAGATGAAAAAAGAGAAGATACAAAGTAGTACATATGTAAAAGTCCATTCTGGGGTCTGACCTCCTGGAGGCTACAGAAGCATATTGCCCTCTCCTTCATACAACTTCCCTAGGCTAACCAAGACTGGCCATCCTCTCTTCCTTGCAAGAAGATAAAACAAGATTATCTGTGTTCACAATAGAATCCCTGATGGAACAGGAGAAAGGTAGGGTGCAGAACTCAAATTCTAGTAAAAAGACCAGACTTAATGGTCTGAGACTAGAAGAAACCCGGAAAGCATGGCCCCTGGATTCTCTATCAGCCCAGAACTAAAACAATTTCCGAGGCCAACTCCTCAGACAAAGATTGGACTAGACTGTGGGACATAAAATGATACTCGTGAAGAGTGTGCTTCTTAGCTCAAGTAGATACATGGACTAAATGGGCAGCTTCTGTCCAGAGGTGAGATAAGAAGGCAGAGAGGGTCAGGAGCTGGTTGAATGGACACGGGAAATCCGGATGGAAAGGAGGAGTGTGCTGTCACATTATAGGGAGAGCAATTAGAGTCACATAACAATATATATAAATTTTTATTAAGAGTAATTTAAAATGTAAACTACAATTAAAAAAAAAGATTATCTGTGTTCAAGCCCCACTGAACACTGCTGTATTAGTCTCTTAGTGCTGCTGTAACAAAACATCACAAAATTAAGTTGCTTAAAATAACAGAAATTTATTCTCTCATAGTTCTGGTGGCTAGAAGTCTGAAATCAAGGTGTCGGCAGAGCTATACTGTCTCTGAAGAATCTAGAGGAGGAATCCTTCCTTGATTCTTCTAGCTTCTGGTGGTCCCATGTGTTCCTTGGCTTACGGCTGCATAACTCCAATTCTCTGCCTCCATAACCTCCTCACAGCCATTGTAAGATGTTTAGCAGCCATCCTAGGGCCTCTACAAGTAGCAATCCCCTGGTTCTGACAACCAAAAATATCTCCACACATTGTCACCTGTCCCCTAGGGGGCAACACTGGCCCTAGTTGAGAACTACCAGTCAGATGGAAGTAGGACCCACTCTCCTCCAGTATGACCTCATGTTAAGTAATTACATTTGCAAAGATTCTATTTCTAAATAAGGTCACAGTCACAGGTACCAGGGGTTAGGATTTAACGTATCTCTTTGGGGGACATAATTCAAGACGTTCAAGAAAACTCAATATACCATGGACTACCAGAGGAACAAACAATTCTTTGTGTCTGACCACCGGAAATCCAGAGGTAATATGTTGGTTCATGGCCCAGCAATGCCAGGCTGTCTTCTCTGTTAATTCTCTTGTGTTTCCACCATGCTTCTGGCCTCATGGTCTCAGTATGGCCGCTGTGCCTTCAGCCAAAATGTGTGCTCCAGAAAGAGAAAGAATCACTGCAGTATTGGCCATGTCAGTCCCCTCTCATCAGGAAAGTCAAAGCTTCCTCAGAAGCTTCCAGCAGGGTCCAGTTACATCTTATGAGCCAGGACTGTGTCACAGGGCCACCTCCGGCTGCAAGGCAGGCTGGGAAAGCAAGTATTAAGTGGACACATTGCCACCCTGATCAAACAGGAGCTCTATTAGCAAGGAAGAATCGGGATGAATATCAAGGGGAGGAGCAACTAATAATGTGGACCCACATCTTAACTGCCAGGTACAAGTATATGAAATCACTTATTAAAATGTATGTTAAAAGTCATGATTCTAAAGCAGCAACATCACTGAGACCTTGTTAAAAATTCAAATTCTCAGGTCCCACTCTAGACATACTGTCAGAAACTGCGCGGGTGAGGTTGGGGGGGCGGGATCCAGCCACCTATAACCAGCCCACCAGGTGATTCTGATGCTTAATAAAATTTTGAGAAACTAATACTGCAGCAGCCAAGAACCTGGTGTAAAATGGGATAATAGGAGTCCCTACCTCTCAGGGTTTTTGTGAGGACTGACAGGGGCAATGAATGGAAAGCACTCAGCACAGGGCCTGGCATGTACAAGTGTCCAGTTCCTGCCTCTTGCAGCTTCTGGGTCTTGCCAGCAATCTTTGGTATTCCCAGGCTCACAGCTGCCGAACTCCAATCTCTGCCTCCATCTTCACACGGCTGTCTTTGCTCTGTGACTCTTCTCTTCTTATAAGGACACCAATCAGATCAGATTAAGGCCCACCCTCCTCCAGTATGACCTCACGTTAACTAATTACATCTGCAAAGACCCTATTTCTAAATAAGGTCACACTCACAGGTACCAGAGGTTAGGACTTAACATTTCTTTTGGGGGGACATAATTCAAGCCATAACAATTGCCACGACTCATAACCCTTCCTTCTACCTCCTTTAAGGCCAAGAGTATACCGTCCCCCCCAGAGGCCTCCCTGTCTACCCCAATACAAATTCTTCTTCACCCCAGAACTCCTACAGCACTCAGGTTACTCCATGCTGTTTCCCAAATGACTATGTAAGCTTCCATCACTTGATATTGTGTTTGTACTGGTAGAATACTCTGGAGCCAAGTGCTTGGGTTCAAAGCAGCTATGACACTTTGGTCAACTTACTTAACCCTTCTGTGCCTCCACTTCTTCATCTGTAGTAATAGGGAAAATAATGGTACCTACCCTCACACATTAGTTGTAATTGTTAAATGAGTTAATATAGGAAAGTACTTAGAATAAATGCCTAGCACATAACAACTAACGCTTAGCTGTTGGATACTATTATCTGTAAGCTCCAATACAAAGAACTATAACTTCATTTCTATAGTCTCTACAATGCCTAACAGAGTCAAAAACAGCAATGAACAGAAGCGTGTGCTCATTGATTAAGGATTAAAAAAAAAAAAACCCTAGCCTACTTCAGTTAATGGGATAAAAATGTGTTAGCATATAAAAGAGTTAATTTTCTAACTTTTTGAAAGGAAACTTTCAAAAGCCCAAGTTACTAAAATTAGTCATTAGCCTTCAATTTTACTTCCTCTAAGTTACTTCCCTTCTTTTCTGAACTGGCCTTAAATCTCATTCTTCAAATAGGAAGTCACTTCTTTCCAAATAAGACTTAAACAAGTAACAACCCATTGTATATAAAACTCCCTAGTCCCTACATTCATATATGAAACAAAGACATAGAGAAGAAAAAAGATGGACATCTATCTTAGCATCTTAGATATAGCAAAGAACCTTGACAAAAAGGACAATACCTTTGGAATATTCTAGACAGCAGCAGTTTTCAATCTCAATCCATTTTTTATCCACTTGGGGGATTAAAAATAATTAACAGCTGAAGTACTGAAGACTGCAAATAATATTTTTCCATAAATTAGAGCAGATTCAAGGTTATCTTAGAATAGAGGTTTTTCCTAAAATGAAACTTTTACTGGTCAGCACACAATTATTTTTTCCTGTAGCAGTCCTTTCTTGCATTCTATTAAGTGTCCCTAAGCAAAAGAGAAACCAAACCAAACAAGTTGCCGTCAAGTCGATTCCAACTCACATCCACCCTATACGACAGGACAGAACTGCCCCATAGGGTTTCCAAGGAGCACCTGGTGGATTCGAACTGCCAACCTTTTGGTTAGCAGCCAAACTCTTAACCACTATGCCACCAGGGTTTCCAGCAGAAGAGAAAAGGCCCAGAAATTGTGCATCACTCATACTGTATCTTTTACCTTATGACAAATGATGATGAAGGACTGCAGCTGGAGGAAGGTATAATCACAATGCACTCCAACTCCTACACCACCTGCAGAGTCTGGACGGGGGGTCAACTAACGCGCGTTCTCAAAGAGCTCCGGGTAATTCTGATCCACCTCCCCTCCCCACCCAAAACAATACTACCAATAATCTTATTTAACCAAACACTATACTTGGGTTTCCTCAAAACCTTGGTTCCATGCTGGGTGTATGTCTCATGGGCATAAAGAATCTACCATATAACTTACTTAATAAAATTAGGAATATTCATTACAGAGACAGATCCTACACAGACCAGCCAAAGTAAAACGTTCCACCAGAAATTTTTAGTTATAGGTGGCAACAAAGAAGGTAGTTTACAGTAGTGGTTAAAGGCACAGACTCTGGAGCCAGACCGCCTGGGAGGTACTCCTAGCTCTATCACTTACTGGAGCCCTCTATCACTCATTAGCTTTTTACTCTTTGATTACCAGTCAGTTTCCTTACCTGTCAAGTGGTGATAACAGAATCTTCTCAATAAGGTAAGTATGAAGGTTAAATAAGACATTACACAAGAGCTTATAGTAAGCATTCAGTGTATGTCTGTCATTACTATTTAAGTCTTATTTTGAACAAACAGCAACTCCTTCTTTCAAATTCTACTATCCAGAACTTTAAGATTACAGGTAGTCCTGACTTAAAACCTGTTCCGTTCTGACAATTTCGTCATAGTGACAATCCCGTCGTAAGTCGGTTCTGATTTAAGTAGAATAGAATACCTCATTTTTTAAAATTTCCATTATTACTGCTTTTTATTATCAGTATCTTTATAAATCATTAACATTGAACATCTGCAAGCAAACAACTGAGAATGATAACATCAGCAAATCACGGGCTGCAACACTGTATGTAAGTATATATTACTAATAAGACGCACACACAAAAAAGAAATGTCATAGTGTGGTTCCTCATAACTTACTTACTATGTGGAAGTCATGGCCTGACCTGAATAATGATGTTTTTTCCTGAAATGAAACTTTCACCAGTCTAGCAAAAAATTATTTCTCTCCAGAGTGCATATACCACATCCCATTCTCTTCTTGCTTATTAGAAACACTTGGATTATCCCCCGCAATTTTCCATCCTAAAACCTTGGGGTCAGATGTTTCTAAACTCAGATTTTAGAAAGGTAATAATGGTGCAAATGCCATATACTACATAATACACCCAGCAGTTTAATAGTTCTTCAGTAAAATAAATGAATATTAACATAAGTAGAATAAAGACTAAACAACCTCTTATCAGTTCAGGTCAGGTTTTGCCCTCGAACGACTGTAGTTTTCAGAACTTCCTGAATTGCAGTTATAAAAGTCCTTATCCCAAGGCTTACTTGCTTTACACGCAAACACAAACACACTTCTCAACACGTTTAAAACACCTTTTCCAGTGTCTTCAGTCTGATTTTTCCATGAATGGTAACCTGGCTATTATGTCACAGAAATGTACTGAGCCCCTCCTGGTATTTCTCAGGGGAAATCAAAACAAAACAGCCTTTAAGTTATAGAGGTGTGCTAGAGGTTGGCTGTGATGTATATGTATGTAAGCTAAACCACATGGCTGACAGTAACCTCAATGCTACCATCTTAAATTAGCTGATTTATTTCGATAACCTGTTTAAGGATTACACATTTTGCAATACCTATATCAGGGTTCCGTTCCAGTTCTAATGTAAGTTGAGTACATTTTTTTTTAAAGTTTTCATTATTTTGCTTTTTATTATCAGTATCTTTAAAAATCCAATACTTTGTCCTTGCAGGTTAGAAACATTACATATAAACTTACAGGTATATCTTAATACGTTAAAAAAAGAAAAAAAATCCACTGCCGTCGAGTCAATTCCGACTCACAGCGACCCTACAGGACAGAGTAAAAACTGCCCCACAGAATTTCCAAGGAGCAGCTAGTGGATTTGAACTGCTGACCTTTTAGTCAGTAGCCGTAGCTCTTAACCACAGCACCACCAGGGCCTGTCTTAATACATACGTACGTACATAAAAAATACACAAATCACAAAAACTTACTCCAACCATGAAGAGTTGGACAACACTGGCCATTTTATCAGTTGCAGTAAGAACTCCACTTGTGGAAGGTTCTGATCATCTGGATTATCCCTGGGAATGGTGATGGCATTCCTAGTCAGAAAATTAGTGAGAATTGTCTGCATGGTACCTTTTTTTCTTGATGTTTCGCAGTAACATCTCACTGCTTCCCAAATGTGCCTACTGACTTTAGCAAAGTGATCAATGTTTAGGTTCATGTTTTCAAGCAACCAAAGCCCAATTTAGTCCAGAAAAAACTTCAGCTAATGCTTTCACTGTAAAAATTTTTGACAACTTCTCCTTCCTCTTCTTATTTCTTTCTTCTTCAGCACTTCTTTCCTCTTCAAAATCCATTAAGTCCTGATCTGTCAATCCCCCTTCTCTGTGATCTATGAGCTGTTCCACATCAGCGGTATCAAGTTCTAAATTCAGCGTTCTTGCCATATGGATGATTTTTCCACCGATCTCTTCCATCATATTATCCTGATCAAATGCTTGGAGCATGTTCACATAATTCAGCAATTTTTTCCATATTCCCTGATGCATTTTCCTGTAACTTCCTCCCAGGAAGATGCAACGTTCCAGATACACTGAAGAACATTATAATTCTTCCAGAAATCGTGTAATGTTACCATACCTACGTCTGTTGCAGCTACTGCCTGAGCAAACAGAGGTCGTAGGTAGTATGCCTTGAAGGTGGCATTGCACCTTGACACATAGGCTGAATCACAGCTGTCGTACTGGAGGCAGACACATCATAAATGCAGTTCATCATAACCCAAACACGTCCTAAGTCGAGAACTACCTGTACTTAGTTTCTTATTTTCCTAGACTCTTGGTAAATCTGCCTCTGGGGACAATTTTTAGCTATTTTTGGAGATTAGGAGCCACCGAAGATATATGAGGTGGTAAGACATAGCTACACTACTTCCTAACACCCTCACTACCAGGTTATAGTGAAGACATTATACAGACATTTATTATCCAAACATTCATTATAAACAGGCACAAAACAGTTCTCCAGCCAAGAAATAAAAGTCAAAATAATTCAACTAAATAACTATGCTTCTTCTGCCGAATCAGGATCTTTATAGTTTTTGGAAAGATAATGAATAAGTATCTATGCAGATAAAATAATCACAGTTTTAAAAACGGCTAATTCAGCATGCTGGAGATAATTATAATTTTACCTCATAATTCTTCAAAGGGTCTAATTATGCAAAAGAAACAGTGATGATTACAGGAAGCATTCTACCATTTCTCAACCACCCAAGAAATAAAAACATTTAATATAGCATAGCTTTGAACGTGATTTAACTTTCACTTTTTTTTTTTTTTTAATTGTACTTCAGGTGAAGGCTTACAGAACAAATAGTTTCTCATGAAACAGAAGTACACATGTTGTTTTATGACACTGGTTAACAACCCCACAATATATCAACCCTCTAACTTCTCAACATCTTTTTTTTTTTTGGTGAAAATACACATAGCCAAAGATATACCATTTCAAAAATTTCTACATGCACAGTGCAGTGACATTGACTACGCTCTTCAAATTGTCCTGTTATTCTCACTTAAGATGAAGGCTTTACAGAACAAAATAGTTTCTCATTCAACAGTTACTACAAATGTTGCCCTATGACAATGGTTAACAATCTCACAACACATCAACAATATCCTTACTCAACCTTGGGTTCCCTACCACCAGCTTCCTTGTCTCCTTCTGCCTTCTGGCCCTTGTCACTGGACTCCTGTACCTCGTTAGTCTCATTTGGTTTTATGGGGCTGTCCACTCCCAGGCTGAACAGTGAACCTCGGAGGTAACTTCACCACTGAGCTGAAAAGGTGTCTGGGGGCCTAACATTCACTTTTTTTTTTTTTTTTTTACTGCATTCATTACACCATTGGACACTGAACAGAAAATGCAAAAGGCAAGTCACTCCTGAGGGGCTCAGTAACAAACCAGAATGACAAAACAACAGAAATTTTTAAAAGGAAAAAAAAAAAACGCAAATAAAGTAGACACAACAGATTAGAAGTCATCTTGTTGCTGTCCATATGCCTCAATTAAATAAACAATCAAGTTGAAAATGTTTTTTTATTTCTTTCTCCAAATAAGTTGTTATAAATCAGTACTGTAAAGATGACAACTACAAAAGCAAAAATTGTCCCATCTTTTGGAAACTAAGCTTGAAAAATTGAAAGGAAATTTTTAAAACACTTAAAAAATCCTGTGGATTCCATTAAAAGCAATAACAATCCTTGTGTACATAAAAACTTCCTCCCAATCCTGGATTTTGCTGACATTTGTTTTTGTGGGAGAGAGGAGCGTCAATATAAGCAGTGCAAAAAAATATTTTAGGTGAAACCTGAGTATGAAATGTCATACTGCACTGCAGGTAAGGGAAAAACTAAATCCTAAACCACAAACTTATGAAATCATAAAACCCACTGCCAAAACAACAAAACATCTTAAAACTCTATTAAGCCACGATTTCTGCCTTTTTTCCTCTGCCCTAAATGCACCCATGCCCTGGTGATGCAGTGGTTAAGCACTCGGCTGCTAACAGAAAGGTCAGCGGTTCGAACCCACCAGCAGCTCCGCAGAAGAAAGATGTGGCAGTCAGCTTCCATAAAGATTACGGCCTTGGAAACACTATGGGGCAGTTCTACTCTGTCCTATAGGGTCGCTATGAGTCAGAATCAACTCGACAGCAGTGGCTTTGTATTTTCTGAAATGCACCCCACTCGGATAACTTCCTAATTAAGGCTAAGTCACTTCAAGGCCTCCTGAAGGCCTTCCCTGAGCTCCCAACTTACATAAGGCCCCTTAGGGGCTCCCTCAGCACCACACATTTCTCTTTGCCTCACTCATCACACCCACCCAAACTGTCTTCCTGCCAAACTCCATTAGTACAGGAATCATACACGTCTTACTTACCACTGTCATATAAGCACAGGCACAGCAAATAATAGTTAAAAGTTCAAATAACAAATTATAGAAAAAACAAATTTCCAAGAACGAGGAAACTTTATATAACCAATTTTCTGCACACAGATTTTAAAAAGAAAATGGTTGCTCCTGAGGTTCACCTTTCAGACAAAGATTAGACAGGCCCATAAAACAAAACAAGACTAAATAGGCTCACCAGCCCAGGGGCAAGGATAAGAAGGCAGGAGGGGGCAGGAAAGCCGATAACGGGAAACCTAACGTCGAGAATGGGAGTGTTGACATGTCGTGGGGTTGGCAACCAATGTCACAAAACAATATATGTATTAATTGTTTAACGAGAAACTAATTTGCTCTGTAAACCTTCATCTAAGTATAAAAAAAAGGAAAAAAAGAAAATGGTCGCAACAAGATTAGCTGTGTATAACAGTGCTAAGGCTACCGCTAGGACACTTTAATAGCTCAAAAATTCACCCTCATAAAATCATAGCCAGTTGCCATCAAGTCAGCTCTGACTCACAGCCATCCCATGTGTGTCAGAGCAGAACTGTGCACCACAGTTTTCAATGGCTGATTTTTCAGAAGGAGAGTGCCAGGCCTTCCGAGGCACCTCTGGGTAGATTCGACTAGAAACTTTCAGTTAGCAGCTGAGGGTGTCAACTGTTTGCACCACTCAGGGACTTCCATATAATTATAGAAACCCTCAAATAACCAGAAACTTCAATTATCTGTAACACAGTGTTAAAACTCAGGTCCGCCTTCTGAACTTATTTGCTTTATTTTAGATAACTCTAAGTCTAATCAGCCAGTAGCTCAGTTCACAGCAATTTAGAAAAATACATGCTTGGGTGAGAAAGAAAGGGGCAGCCTGTGGCAAGGCAAGGACAAGAAAATCCTGTGAAAAGCAGGCTTAGAAATGTAAAATTGGAGGGGAGTGCCATTCAGGCCAGGACAAAGAGCAGGGCAACAGACCCCAAAGGCAGAACTCAAAAACCCTTTAGGAGGAAAGCCCTCAATTGTTACAGAGGGTAGTTCAGGGCCCAGACGCCATATTAAAACCAAATCAGTTGCCAGAGTCAATCCCAACTCATGGCGACCCCATGTGTTGCAGAGTAGAACTGTGTCCATGAAGTTTTCAAGGCTGTGACCTTTCAGAAGCAGATTGTCAGGCCTTTCTTCTGAGATGCCTCTGGGGGGTTCAAACGCCAACCTTTCGATTGTTAGCGGCGTGCTTAACCATTTGCACCACCCAGGGACTCCCCAGACATGGTAAGACAGAGAAAAAGAACACATCCATTACAGAAATAAAACAAGGTTCAAAGTTTTAAAAAGCAAGCTTCAGTTATCTAGAACACAGTGATAGTATTTCAGTGGTTTAAGGTCGCAATTTTCTATACAAGTCATGCATCCCCTACCTAAACACACCCAAATCCGATGAAAACTCAAAGGATATCCTATAACGCATCCTCTTTACACAGGTTTCAGGAGGACTATAAAATTGAGAATAAAGGTCAAAATACAGGCTTTTCTCCAGACAGTCCTAAAAAGAACAACTAAGCTAGTCATAGAATTGAATTCTTGTTCAAATAAGCCTGGTTGAAAGGAAGCATAAACTTCTCATAAGCACCTCCCTTCTCCAATACCCTACATACTATGGCTCTCCTCCTTTGTTAAATGAGTACACATCTAAAATGAAAAGAACACTTAACTGCTTCATTATGTCAGAGGAAGAAAATACCTATCAGTGCAGTGGGCAGAAAGCTGTCCTATGAACTCCAGGTTCACCCACCTAGGACGGTGCCTGTCACACAGGAAACACCATTAAACATTTGGAAAATTAAACTGAAAACACAAAATCGTTTGTTTTGTTTACACACTGCACAGGAAACTCCTGGCAAAAGGGCCCAAATTCACATCTGTCCGTTTGTTCATAAGGAGCTTAAACCTGGTACTGTCATTATTTGGCCAAGCAGCTGCCAAGTCAATTGTCAGTTCAAAGGCTCTCTTTTCTGCAGCAGTAAGGACTCTCAGACATCAAGAGGAGCAGGCCTAAGGCATATGAAGGCAAGCAGAGAATGAAGGCAGCCTCTAATTTACTGCCAAGTAAAAATCGCCCCAAATCTCAGTTCTTTAGGGAAGAAGGAAACACTCCTGAGTGCACGTAGCTTCTGGCTTCCAAAATAAGAGCGCCCACCTCAAAATATAAATATGCCAGGGTTAACCTTAAATGGATGTAAGAGCATCAGGATTTGACTGTGTGCAGTCCAATTCCCAGTTACACTGCCCCCAAGGTAATGCTTGTTAAGGGGAAAGATCAAGATGCAGAAATAGTGTGTGTGATACGTTACAGTCTACATATACAAAAGGGGAGGGGGACCCATAACATATGCAATATAGACACAGCATCTCTAGAAAGATACACAGGCAACAATGACAGTGGTTTCCTTTGAAGCAAGGACCTGGGTAGTTGGGAGACCAAGAAGGGAAAAAGGCTTGCTTTTCACACTCCACCCCTTTAACGTTGTACTATATATACACTCTTTACCTACCCTGCTCCCCTCCCCAAGTAAAATATTTTTTAAGCCCCAAAGGTAACATTAATTTGACAGACGAAGGACTGCAGCTCTTAGGATAGGGAAGAACATACTTTTTTTTATTGTAAACCTTACTGTACAATTTTATTTTTGTCACATGCATATTGGTTTACAAATTTTTTAATATATGTTTATGTTAAAAAAAAAAACAAAAACCTAATTAAAGAGAGACAATTTTAAAGCCTCCCAAGGAAATGTTTGCTATCTTGACTGGCTGGTGATCACATGAGTGTAATCAAAACTTACCAAACTGACACTTAAAATGGGGGCATTTTATTATATGTAAATTATACCTTAATACAGGTGATTTCTTAAAAACCTCCCAAGGTGATTCCAAAGTGCAGTTAAGTTTGGGAACCACCGTTATAAAGCACCCAGGACCTAGTCATAAGCTTTATTCTAGCCCCCAAGAATTAGTTCTTAGGGCACTACCAAAAACAAACAAAAAACTCTTCCAAATTAAATGAAAGATGCGTGATTATTGTTGTTGTTAGGTGCCGTAGAGTTGGTTCCAACTCACAGCGACTCTACAGGACAGAGTACAACTGCCCCACAGAGTTTCCAAGGAGTGGCTGGTGGATTTGAACTGCTGACCTTTTGGTTAGCAGCCAAGCTCTTAAGCCACTATGCCACCAGGGCTCTGTGATTATTAGGTACTATAAACTGTAACCTGAATGGTACAAACTGAAGGCTACATGTCTGGCACTGGGGCTAAGGACTTCACTCTGAGTGAACTCTCATAGCACGCTGTTACCATCCCCCTTCTACAGAAGGGGAAACTGAGTTACAAAGGGGTCCCATTACTGACCAGGGTCACAAGCCATGAAGTGTCAGAGATAGTACTTAAGTATTTATCAGCCTCTCTCCAGAGCCCATGCACTTACTAGACGCTGTACTGCCTTCCTTTTCTGAACTTTGGACCTTAGGACCTTCAAAAGACAAACAGATTCTCAATTAAAAAAAAAAAAAAAAAAAAAGCAGAGCTTCCTGTTGAATAACTGTAAAAGTTAGAGATTTCAGCCAGGAAAGAACTTCTCCACTAAACCTATGAACACAGTATTTCCAACAAAGCTGCCAAATCGTGTAATAAAATTTATCTCCTGACAAAAGAAACTATATAATAACCATGTGTTATGATGTTAAATATCCATTTTAACTCAAATTTACTTCCTTAGGCTGTCAAAGCCTAAACTGCAAACAAGAGGGTTTGGTAAAGCGTATCCCCGAAAAGGGGCAGAGCATTTGCTCTATGGGTCCACAAGAGAGGCAACAGAGAACCACAACTCACTGGCACCATACAGACTTGTACACAAACAACTGCCAGGACAATACAATAAAAATAACAATGTACACACAGTGAAAGTAGAACTTTCAACCATATACTTAAAGACAAAACATAAAAAAAAAGTTCTTTTAAATATTGGAATTGGATTCCTGTGTTTTGGAGCAGCCAGGAGCTTTAGAAATTAACGTGTATATTCTTTTGTTCTCTCTTGCAAAAAACACACCAGTTTTTGTGTGGGGACAGCTTTTAGGGGCACACTATTAAATTGACGAATTGGCTCAAAACATTTTCCTTCAAGTTTAGGAAACTATGGTCAGGATACAGAGTTAGTAACGCTGGAAAGCTTAATTAATGAAAAATATAATTTCTAAAGAATAACTAGCCTGAAGAGAGAATGAAGTATGCACAGCTGGTACATGATGGAAATAAATGTTTCTGACTTCATGAATAAAGACTCTTCAGCCACAGTCCTGCCACACATACGCACAGCAGGGCTGCCATGGATGACAAGTTGTTCAAGAACCTTTTTGTTATAAAAGGTGGTGGTAGCAGGTAACAGTGGGGAATAAATATCCACCCCAGTACATCTGCCTTTCGCGTCCACTTGTTGCAGACTCCCATCTCTGCTATTTACTGGCATACTAACCTCCTACAAACAGAAAAAAGACAAGAACATGAAAACAAACATCGTTCTTCTCCTGTTTAGTCAGGCAGCAGTAAAGAAATTTATACTAACTTTAAGCTTGCTACCAATGAAATCCTTGTCACTCTTAAGGCAAGCAGCCATTATATAAATACAATGCACTGATATCTTAAAGGAAAAATATCCTTGAAAAATTTCTCCTGTATCAAGAGTCAGAACATGTGCTTCTACCAAGAGAGAAAACGAATGTACACTGAACATTTTATACATTATTTCACCTAAAACCGCTATGCAATGGGTGTTATCTCCATTTTACAGATGTAGGTCCTGAGGTTCAGAGAAATAAAATAACCTGCTTAACATGATCCCATTTTTATGGCAAAACTGCCTTTGTAGTTATATGGCCATCAGCATTTCTGGTAATCTGGCTTAAACAAACCTAGAGAGCAAAAGCGTAACCTAACTTTTTAAAAAATCAATAATGTAGAAATAATTGAGGAAACAGCTTTGTAACACAGTCTGC
Source organism: Dugong dugon (assembly GCA_030035585.1). Taxonomy (NCBI): domain Eukaryota; kingdom Metazoa; phylum Chordata; class Mammalia; order Sirenia; family Dugongidae; genus Dugong; species Dugong dugon. The sequence goes on along the minus strand of CM057481.1, from coordinate 17,903,050 downwards.
CCTCTTATACGCGAGGCCATCGATCAAACACCCAATGCATATACTCAGAGCTACTTGGAGGAGCCATTTCAAGCCTCATGGAATAGCAACACAGTATTATGCCCAGTGGTGCTGGGGTTCCACTGGACTGGCTCAGCTGTCCCCTATGCCCAGCAGCTGCATGGCTCTGATCTCTGGTCACAGATCAGAACTTTAAGAAGCTGCATCTCCAATTTATCAGTAAAGCCTATCAGCACCCATTTACAATACATACTGAATCCCACCACTTTTCACCACCTCCATTGTTACTTCTCCTGTCCAGGCCAATATCATCTGTCACTGGACTTAAAAAGCCTCAAATAGATCTCCTCTCTTCCATTTTTGCCTCCCTATAGTCTAATCTCCATACAGTAATCAAAAATATAAATCAGATCACATTACTCCCACTATAAAAACTCTTCAACGGCTTCCAATGCACTCTGAATAAACTAACTCCCAGTGCCTACATGATCTGGCCCCTGCCTACTGCTACAATTTATTTCTTCTACTCTTTCCTCTTACTCTCTGGGCTCTAGCCATTGAGCCTTTTTGCTGTTACCTAAAAATGGCAAGCTCATTCCCATCTCAGGTCCTTGCACTTGTTAATCACTATGCCTGGAAAACTCGATCCCATCCTTTGTTTGGCTTACTTCTCTTGCTTTTATCCAGGTCTCTGACCATATATATGTCACCTTCTAAAAGGTGGCAAAGGAACAGCTATCTGCCTAAAATAGCTAGATTTCCCCACCCCGCCCCTTTCCAGATGTTGTTGCTCTTAATAGCAGTTATCTGATAAATTATACTGCATGAGCAATCCGTTTACTAGTCTATGATCAGTCTCCCACACTAGGATGAAAACTCCATGAAGGCAGGGACTGCCTTTGTTTTCTTCAGATGTGGCCCAGAGAAGTGCCTGGTATATAATACCTAATCAGCAACCATGTGTTGAATAAATGAATCAATGATGACAAAACCACAAGCTGTCTTGGGCATTCTTCTTAACATGTCAAGGAGGAGGTCAAAGCCAACCAAAGCCAAGATGCCTCACTGCCCAGCAGTCCATCTCACCAAATAAGAACATATATTCCCTTATTAGCTTGGATTTCCATTTACAGAGTTCCCTCAGATCCAAGGAGAACAAGAAATAGTAGCCAAAATGAGATCACACTAGGATGTTTATTATGGTTATCAACTAAGAAACCTCTAATCATTCCCCTTGTTTGTAACCAGTTTAAAACATCTGAACAGCCCCTGGATGGGCTGTTATGCATGCTGTTAACAATGCTCCCTCCCAAGCCAGTGCCACTGCTGACCACTCTGGTTAAGAGGGAGCACCCCACTCTGATCTTCATTCTCTAGTTGGCTCATCTGCTACTGATAATTATATATGTCTGCAGGACAGAGTCCCTGGGTGGTGCAAATGGCTAAACACTCAGCTACTAACCAAAAGGTTGACAGTTCAAACATAGCCAGAGGCACCTCAGATGAAAAGCTAGTGATCTGCTTCTGAAGGGCCACAGCCCTGAAAACCCTACAGAACACAGTTCTACTCTGCAACACATGGGATCACCATGAGTCAGAATCCACTCGACTGCAACTTTTTTTCCTCCAATCCACAATATAGGCAGTTATTGTATGATGATCAAACTACTTGCTCTAAAAAATGAAAACTTAAAGATGATAAACACAAGGGATAGATAGTTTTCTAAGGACAAGTACCTGTGTAATATGGAGAGTCTACCTCCTTAAAGACTAAGTAAGAGAGAAGTTAAAAAATATATCTTCATCGAAAAATGGGAATATTGTTTGGAATAGAAAACAGAAAAGAAGTTACAGGAGTATCTTAGGGAGCTGTAGGAAAATAAAACTATAGTGAAAAATTCTGGAGTAAGATAAAGATCTTACGATTGGCAGACAAAAGAATCATTAACAGTGATGCACCCCTCCCCCAGGTCACCTTTTAGCAGAAAAGTAGACTGACACACAAAATAAAGGATATTACCTGCCAGATCAGCGCTCTACTAAAAAACCATTTGTATGAGTCCAAAAGGGCAACACTTAATCTAAAGCAAAGATAAGAAGACAAGGGGGCAGGGAAACTAGAGTACTAGAAATGGAACAACCAGAACACAAAGAGAATGTTGACACACTGAGAAAAATACAACTAATGTCACTGATCGATGCGTGCGGAAATTGTCAAATGGGAACCTAACTTGCTGCGTAAACTTTCACCAAAAACACAGTATTATTTTCAAAAAAGGTGACGCACCTACATTTCCAGAAAATGTACATTAATAAGAATCTTTCTTTCATGGGGAAAGGGAAATGGAAAGAGGCTTCTAATTACATACCTTACAAATGTGCTGCGAGATGCACGGCCTGTGTGGCAGAAGTTCTACAAAGTACCTTGAACTTCTCAGATGAAAGGCACTTAAAAAAAAAAAAAAAATCATGAATTATGTCTATTCGTTTTACATGGAAAAAACAAAGCACAGATGTAAATGGACTTGCCCACAGTTCCATTAAGTAATTTAGAGTCCAGGAGAAGAAAAAAGTGCAGAATTTCTAACTGATATACCATAAAGTTTATCCTATTTATACAATTCTTGGCCTCCATTCACTTAACACAAAATGTACACAATCAACCTTATTTTCTGAATATTATAAATTAGGGTTGCCCTTTTTAAAAGCAAAAATCAAAGACTGATAAATTCTATGTAAATTAATTTCCCCCAACATTTTATCGTGAAAACTTCCAAACACACAGCAAAGTAGAAAGAATTTTATAAGGAACACCTGTACCCCATCACCTAAACTCTACCATGGACATTACTTTCAATTGTGGTGAAAATATATATACATAACAAAACATTCATCAATTCAACGATTTCTACATGTACGCTTCAGCGACAGATTATCTTCATGTTGTACAACCATTACCACTACCCTTTTCCAAATTATTCTATCATACCATGAACATTTTAATGACTTGTTTTATCAAGTTACATTTCCTTTCTAATGTAATCATTACAGAGAAATTACAGGTTGAAAGGTAACTATCAGAAAACCAATTACTTAATAAAAACAGGCTGAAGTCACTAGATCAAGGAATTCAGAATATTAGGAAATCCTAATATTTTTGTCAGATTTGATCAATATTAGAGTACTGGTTAAAGTCAGAACGGACACGTATCTATTCCTATTCACAATAAGTGATACCAGTTTTGTTTGTTTAGTATCAGATCATGTCATTCTCTGCTAAAAAACATTCAACGACTTCCCACATCAGAACTAACCCAAAGAACTTCCATGTCCCAAAGGCTCTATATGATCTGGTCCGCTGCTCACCTTTGCAATCTCATCCTTCCTTCCCACTTTTCCCTTCACTCACTCCACTCCAAACTTAATTCATTGTCTGCTTATGTTCTCGTATTTCCCTTTACTTGAATATTAAGATACCATGATAAATATGCTTAAACATATTTATTTTACCCACCCACTCGAAAAAAGAAAAAAAAATCAAGTTCAATTTGGTACAAACTACAAACTCAGCTCTCATATTTTGGTGATTATTAGCTATAAACATGTATTCAGAATCATCTGGAGGAAGCAAGAATAAACTAAGACCAACACCCAGAATGAGCAGCTTCAGTGCCTAGCTGATTTTCAGTCACATGACTACTATAATTACCAATATAGAGGTCATCACTTAATTGCTATAGCACCCGAGATTAACAGAGTCCCTTGAAATAGAAACACTTGAAATAGGGATTTTACAATAATTACTAACTTTAAACTGTCTTTGAAATTTTAATTTATCAATTTCACAAATACTGAACAGTGGGCATGTCCCCAAAGAGCAGAGTATGGTAAGATACATAAATTTAACACTAACATGCTTAAAATTTAGTTACATTAGCGGAAGGTGCAGACAAACTGAGTTCCACTAACCAAAGCATAAGGGATAAACAGTAAAGGAAGATACAATATTTAGGAATCTTTTAAAACTACAAATAGAGGGCCATTTTAAAATTCACTGATTACGTATCACTTATCATTATCATTAGTAGCCATAACGCTTAAACTCACGGTGCTATCTAAAGAAGCTCATCAAACCCAAGTTAGGTCTCTTAGAACTTGAAATATCAGCCTATCGTCTGACAGAGTTAACATAAATCTCTCAGCTCTGGGACAATTAAGGCCCAAAGTAGCACCCCAGCTCCTCTCCCATCACTGCTTGGACAGACTCCACCCCACAGACAGGAAACACCTGAAGAGCCACCTGTTTTCACTCTCCTAATAACTTACACTCCCACATGACCTGGGTAAACTTTTAAGAGTTAACTGACAAAAAAGGAATCAGGACTGTGAAAATACCCCAATAACAAAACCAGTATCATACATGCACATGGGGGACTGTTCACTTGACATAAGCAGTTTTTCCACAACCCACCCCAAATCAATACTCAAAAAGGCCCACAGTGACCTGATAACATTTTAGCTGGAACTATGATGGATTTGAAGCTAGCAGGTCTCAGCCTCCCTGTGGAAGAAGACGGTCCATCAAGAAGACCCAAATACCTAAAGCCAGGACTAGGCCAGCCACTCACCCTAAAAATTCATTTATCTGCTTCATTCTATTGCTGCAGGGCCACCCAGATACATAGAAGAGTGCTGTGAAAGCCAAAGGACTATAATTTGTTTGGCAAATGGATTTTTTCAGATTCTCCTAAACTATGGGCAATCAGCAAGGTATAAAAGGGGAAAACACTGGACTAAGTTGGAAGTCCTGAATTTTAGCTGACTCTCTAGGCCTGATGCTCGGGAATACATGGAGAATACCTTACAGAGAAAACAGTTCTGGTCTGCCCCTCTAACTAGATACAAGGGCTTGGTAAATTTAGTTAAGTCTCTGGAACTCAGTTTCCTTATCTGCAAAAGGGAGGAGAAAAAGGTTGGACTACAAGTCCTGAAGATTCCTTCCAGGTCTAAAATTCTGGTTCTATGAAATCAGTTGATGGCTATATTCCTACTCTCTTCTCCCTCCACTACAAATGTTTTATGAGAACATAGGCTATACGTCTAGGACTAAAATTTGACTCAAAACAAGTTCCATATCATATTTTTTGTTACATCCCTAAGAGCCACCAGTAATCTACCAAAGTAGATGGAACTACCCTTAAGACAAATTTATCAGAAGATATCCTCAATAACTCATTCTTTTCGATTAAGAACAAGTCTTGTATTTTCAATCCAAACAATATCACTTGTGCCAAACACTCAAAACAATATGCCCACCAATTCAGTCATGTCTAAGGTGACAATCACGTACACATGTACAGATTACACATTTGGGTGTGTAACACTAAGTAGTTCAAGAATTCTCACCACATACAATATTTTAAAAAACGGTTTTTAAAACAGAAGTATTTTTTCCTTCATTTTTGGCAAAGAAGCATAAAATTGATTATATACCTGCAAAGAAAAAAAAAACCTGTTTATTTCAAAAGGGTGTCTTAAAAAAAGAACCAAATAAGTCACAAACAGGTAAAATTCTTAAATCAGAACTATTAAAAAACACAAGTGTAATTTTTTACCTTCCTCCCCAACTCTGAGGCAAAAAATGTCATTTTTCCACCATAAACTACTACACATGGTTTTTGACCAAATCGATTTGAGTGCAGATAGTGCTATTTAATAAAGACTACCTGTAACTGTGGATCCCATCAGTAACTAGGGACAGATGTTTAGGTGCTTCTCTAATCAAGATAGTGATTTGGACTAAGCAAAATTGCAAATTAATACTCTATTTTGATGGACCATAACTTAGATCATGAAAAATGCTCTTTTCAACTAAAAAATATCCTTACTTTTCTTTTTCTACAATACAGATAGTCCTGATCCCTAAGATTAAAATTACAACACAATCGTTTACTTACACAATCTCCAAGAACACTGCATTAAAAAAGGAAATGTACCCCAAACATAACTGAATTCAAACAGAATAAAACATTCATGTTTTACATTAAAATGTTAAAGGCAAAATGGAATTGTAAAGAGTTAACTTTCCCATTTCAACTCCAACAGCCACGCGCGCTTCGCAGCAGCCGGCAGTACAGCGCGGTCGCGGGGCCGGACCCGGAGCCCCCGCCCTGCTCCGCGCGGCCGCCGCCGCCGACTCCTGGGCGGGGAACCGGCGCAGCGGTGAGAGAGGAAGCGCCGGGGAGGGGCGGCGGACGAGCAGGCGGCGTAGGCTCTATCTACCAGGCCCGGCCGGGCGGGGGAAGGGGCGCGGGCGGCGGCGGGGCGCGCTTCCGGGGCCTGCGCGGGCGGGGCCGTCGCCTCGGGGCGCGGGGCCGGGACCGAGAGCCGGAAGCCAGGGACCAGGGACCGGACACCGGGGGCAACCGGCTGGGAGCAGCAGGTGGGGCGCGGCCGCGGAGGGATGGCAGGCGGCCGGCCGGAAGGGTGCCGAGCGGGCGGACGCAGGGCTCCGCAGCGCTGGGAGTGAATCCTCCCGCTCACCTTTGGCGGCGACTCTGAGTCCGGCCTCTTCGCGCCGAGAACGCCGCTCCACGAGTCGCGAGCTCGGAGGCGCTGGCGGGTCGCTAAGGAGGCGGCGGCGGCAGACTAACGAGAGAACCGAGGGACGACGGCGGGCTGCGAGCGTCGGGCGGGGAGCTCGAGCGAGCGAAGGCGGGCGGCGGCAGGAGGGCGGGGAACGACGTGCGCGCCCCCGAGTGCCCAGCGGGCTCGAGCCGGCCACTGTCTCGGCCTCGCGCACGCGCGCGCACTCACAACTCAGACATGATTGCTCAGTAACGTGTCCACGCCCCCAGAGCGAGGCTCTTAACCAATCATTGAAGCCTCGCAGGGCATCACGGGAACTCTGGGGCTATAAAAGACCTGGTTGCTATTTTATACCCTTCGAGTCACTCATGCTTTAAGTAAGCGGGTGGGTCTAGGTGCGCGTGCGCGGTGTAAATACTCCTCCCCAAACTGCCAACTCTTCGCCCAAGCGAGATAGTCCTTCCCTGCTTGGGTTTGCGCGTGCGCACTAACTGGCCTGGCCCCGGAAGACCAGACGCCTGAGCGGTAGGGACTACAGTGACAATTCCTGGGGTGGGGCGCAAGCCAGTCATGGCGGAGCCTTGGTCTGGGCAGTCCTTGCAGGCTCTGCCGGCCACGGTGCTGGGCGCACTGGGCGCCCTAGGCAGCGAGTTCCTGCGGGAGTGGGAGGCGCAGGACATGCGCGTGACTCTCTTCAAGCTGCTGCTGCTGTGGTTGGTGTTAAGTCTCCTGGGCATCCAGCTGGCGTGGGGGTTCTACGGGAGCACGGTGACCGGGCTATATCACCGCCCAGGTGAGGTTCCCCACTAACCTCCGCGGGCCGCCTGCCCCCACCGGACTGTACCATTTGGCCCCCAGGACCTCCCTAGACTACCACTGGTCCCCCCAAGAGTCTCATCAGAATTTAATGCTTAACCCATACCGTTTAATGCCACCATACCGTTTCACGCCAGAATCCCCACGAGTCCACCCTTCACATTGTAAGGTTCCCAGAATCCCCACCAGACAATACCACTAATCCCTTAGGACCCCCCCACCCCCGACTCTTCACCAAACAGTATCACTGGCCCATAACCTAACCTGGGCTGATGCCTGCTCAGATCCCCAGCCCCTAGTCTGCTGCAGCTCTGGCTATGTTCCTGCCCCCAGGTCTGGGCGGTCAGAACGGATCCACACCTGATGGCTCCACGCATTTCCCTTCCTGGTGAGTATATCTGTCCCCACCCCAGCTCCATGCTTGGCAGGCAGAGGACACTCCTGTGCTGGGGGTGGGGGAAGGGGGTTCTTGGGGTGGGAGTCCACCAGCTTAGTGGCCTTTGCAGCAAACTCCAAGGTCTACAGCCAGAGCTCAGGCTTCAAGTTGGGGTGACATTGACACCTGGACAGCTTCTCTCAGCATGCTGTCCAGCAACCTGTGAGGTGGGTGGTAGGGACACTATTACCATTTTACAGATGAGGGAACAATTTCAGAGAGATGAAGTGGCAGGTCTGTTGGATTCCTCTCCAACGTAAGCCCCTCATTTGGGAAGGCAGGAGTCTCTGTCCTTAGAGCACTGACTCGCCTTATCAGGGTCAGCCTCCTGATGTGCGAATGACAGGCAGTCATTCAGCTAATCTCTAAGCTGAGACCAAATTCTGTCTTAGTTTCCTAGGGCTGCCGTAAAGAACAGTAATTTCTCACAGTTCTGGAGGCTAAAAATCCAAATCAGCCCAATTGTGGTCACTTCCTTCTGTAGGCCTCTGTCCTGGTTTCTGGTGGCTGCCAGCAATCTTTGGCTTTTCTTTGCTGCTTACTGATGCATCCGCCTCCATTGTCACATGGCGTTTATATTTCCACTGTGTGTCACTCCCTTTTTATAGGACACCACTAAGAAGGAATTAGGACTAGGATCCACCCTACTCTGGTATAATCTCATTTGACCCAATTGATAACAAAAGAGAATCTCTTATTTCCCCAAACAAGGTCATATTCACAGATACAAGGATTCAGGACTTCAACATATCTTTTTGGAGGAAACATTTAAATGTATAATACTCTACCCTTTGGCCCCCCAAAATCCATTTCCTTCCCATGTGCAAAATACATTCACCCCATCACAAAAGTCTTAACCCATTCCAGCGTCCACTCTTAAGTCCAAGATCTCATCTTTTGAATCGTCTAAATCAGGTATGGGTGAGACTCTGAGTATTTTCCATCCTGGGTTAAAACTCCTCTCCATCTATGGACCTGTGAAACCTAGAATACAGGTTATTGGCTTCCAAAATACAATGGTGGTTCCTACCACGTGGTAGGAGCTTAGAAATTAGCTGAATGAATGAGGACATGGAGGGGGACCTGCAGGGCCCTTACTCTAAGATCCAGGGAACTATTGAAGGAATCTGGGAGGTGGGGGCCTGATCTAATTTGCCTTTATAAGTGCCTGTGTCATGGCAAGATGAAGGGGTCCAAGAGTGAAGGCAAGAAGCTAGTTATGAAACCTGCCACTGCCTAGGTTTCTGTCTTGGGCAACCGGGGAAGGATGGTGGCACCATAAGGTGGGGACCCAGAAGGAAGAATAGGTCTGCATGGGGAAGGTGGTGAGCCCAGTTTAGGCTGTAGGGCCTGTGAGGCACCAAAGATCTGAAGCTCAGCAGAGAGATCTGGATTGTAGTACGGCCTTACTGAATCCAGTTCAGCTCTCAAGAAGGGCCTGGGATGAGCCAATCCGAGAGACTGTTCTGCTGCCCATGGAATAACAAATAACCCATCTCTTCTCTCTCTCCATCACTTTCAGGGAAACTGCAGCAAATGAACCTCTCAAAACCCACAGAGAATAAGAGAAGGCAGTAGGGAGTCGCCTGGCTCCCACTCTGGGTTCTCCTGCTGCCCAGGTCCCATGGATGACTACAGGGGGCTTGGAGTTGGGGACAGGAGTACCTCAGTGCTTGCAGGGCTGGGCTTTGCAGGCCCAGTGAACTTTGCCTCTACCCTGATCTGAGTGCCTTAAGGGGGGAAAGTGTGTTCTTCCTTTCTCAGGGGCTGGAGCTCAGGAGTAGCCTCTAGACTGGGGAGGCCAACAATCCGTTATCTGTCCTGGCTTTCTCCTGCCCCTCTTCCCATTCCCCTGTGGTGTGACCCCATAGAGATTTGTCTCCCTGAGAGGATGCCTGAGGTTGAGGTTGACCAACCATGGGATTTGTAAGGGAAGTCTGTTCTACCCTAAGACCTGGGTTCCCTGAATTCCTTTGGTTTGGTTTTGTTGGCAGGGAGCCAGGGAATCTTGGCCTGAGCCAGACCTTATACTCTGGGGTGGCCTCCCACCCCCACTGCTGAAGTGCCCATGGGGTCTCGGGTCTGTACCCTGCCCCTACACTGGGAAGTACTGCAAAGTTACTTAGCTAGCTATTAAGGTATAAGACCCTATGGCACGGGGTAGCTGGCACCATCCAATCATGGAGGCACTGATCACACCTAGAGCTCTTTAGGTATGACCCAGGCAAAGGAAATTGTCATTTCCCGAGTGTTCTACTTATATTCCTCAGTCTTTCTTGGGGGGGAAACTGGGTGCCTGAAAGGGGCAGAGTCTACCAGCTGGGCTCCTGGGGTGGCCTCCCATCCCCACCACTGAAGTGCCCGTGGAGTCTCGAGTATGTACCCCGCCCCTTTGCTGAGGTACTGAGCAGTTAGTACAGAGCTGCCCCATCATGTCCTGCAGCCTCATCACTTCCCACCTTGACCTGGAACAACAGGAGCCTCATCCTAAGATGAGCCCGAAGGTTCAGCTCCTCCTCACCAGCACCATCTCAGTGCAGAAGAGCCACAGGCTAGGGAGGCCTGCCATCTCCCCAGTGGGCCAGGGGAGCTTCCAAAAGTGTGTGTTGCAGAACATCCCCAAAGAAACACTGGTTCCTGAAAGCAGTGTGGCCCTGTAGCTGCCTCACTCTCTGATAGCAATGCCTCTGCCTGCCTCTGCTGGACCACTAGCTACCTCAGTGTCCTGCTGCCTACTTCCTCTCTGTTAGAGGTCACATTTCTGTGTGGCAGCCTTTCCCTATGCCATCCTTATGGCAGAGGGGCACTGCAAGTGGGTGCTGTAATCAGCACACATATACACTCCAGAGATGTCTTCTGGCTGGCAGATTGATGGTCTTCCCAGGCCTACCCACCACCACCACCACACACAGAAATAGGGCCTAATATCTTACTCTAGGCTCAACTGAGTCTGGCTTATTAAAAATGGAAGCGGATCAGTTGTGTGGTTATTCAGACAGGACGAGGCCATGTACGCTCACGGGTAACTGGAGAGGGAACACCCGGGGGGCGGGGGGGGGTTGGGGTTGTTGCTCCTCAGGACCCTGAATGCAATGGCTTGCAGAGGTGGAGAGATGATGCCAGCTCCCTAGAAGTGATATGGGGTGCCCAACAGGAACAACATCCCCGTCAGTCCTTATAGGCCTGGCCTCTCTCAAGGAGAACCCATTCCAAGCCTGTCCTGGCCTCCATGATGGCGGGCATTGGGCTGGCACCCCGGAACCTTATGGATAAAGCACAGTGAAGCTAACAACTGTAGCAAGCAAGGAGGAAGGAAGCTCATTTAATTTTTTCAGGAGTCAGTATAGTCCAGTAATGGGCCCCAGGGGCAAAGGTCAGCCCAGGGTAAGGCAGGTCCAGGAGGAGACCCAGACCGGCCCTACAGCAGCCCTGGAGCTCAGAATAGGTGGTGAGCTTGGCAAGGTTAGTTTGCTACTGGGTGGCAGGCTGGGCCAAAGCTGGGATAAGGAAGAGTGAGTCCGTGCCCTCCCAGCGATCCCCGAGTTTACACAGAGGCACAGCAGAGCTGCTGGGCCAACCCTCAGTGAATCGAGAATCACTCCTGCCCAGGGAAAGGCAACAGTTTGCGTTCGTGAAAAGCAAATTGGAGGAGGTGGTCTGACCTGGCCCTGCCCAAGGTAATAGGCCTTTGTAGTGTGAGAAACAGCTTTGAGAGGTAGGCTGGGCAGGCTTTTGCCTTCCTACAAAGGTGAGCCTTTGCTCCACAGCCAGGACCTGGCAGAGTGGAAGGGAGAGATGCCAGAACTGGTTTTTCTCACAGCATTCCAGCAGGTGAGAGATGGGTCAGTGGGAGCGTGGGCTGAAACACAACATTGGGAAAGCTGGTCTGCTGCTCAGAAACGGGGTTCTAAAGTTGGAGTGGCATGGGAGAGTTGGGGGGTAGGCAGGAGAGAATAGGTGGTATGGACTTCCTCAACCAGATAACTAGAGCCAGCCTCCACCCTTATACCCCCCACCCCCACCCTTCATATTCTGTCTCAGATTCCTAACTAACCGCTTATAGAATGCTCTCCATGGCAAGGCTCTTGAAGGGGAGGGCCTTTCCCCGTCTACCCTCACTTGAGGGTATAGTAGCTTGTAGGCACGAAAGGCATCTTGCTGACCACAGCTGCCTGCTGCTTCCGCCGCACTTCTACTAGCACCAAGGTCCCTGGCCGACTGTACTGGCTAGGCACATAACCCATTGCCACATTCTTCTTCAGGCTGGGCGAGGGGCAGCCACTGGTCACAGTACCTATCCAGGCATAGGCCATGCATCAGCACCACCCTCCCAGCCCAGCACTCCAACACCTCTGGGGATGTTCTGAAACAAGGGCTCCCCAGCCTCCCTGGTTCACCTACCAATCATGGTACCCTCTGTGCTCAGGATGGGGCTGTGTGCCCGCATTGGGGGCCCCTCACACATCAACCCCACACGCCTCCGCTGCACCTTGCCGTTAAGCTGGGGAACAATGACCTCGGCTCCAGGGAAGTCCATGGCAGCTCGGCGGCGCTTCCCTAGAATGTGACACACCAGATCTAAGTCATAGCCCACAGGAGCCCTGGCCACAGGAGGTCCTAAGTACAAGGATCCCAAGTGACATCCATCCAACATCAAGGCCCCTTTGCTCAGGCTTCCCCAGGACCCATACCTCCCCTGCACTGCAGTCAACGAGCCACCCACTTCCTGTTCCCTGGTCCAGAAGTCCATGCTGCCCACCTTAGCCTGTCAAGGGTCCTCAGCTTCTAATGAGCAAGGTCACAGGGACACCTCCAAGGAATGGAGGCTCAGGGAGGCGAAGTCACTTGCTCCAGACTACACAATCTTGGGATTTGTCAAGGACTGGCTAGTCTCATTAAGGGCCATTCCAACCTTCAAGACCCCATCCTTGAGTGCCAGCCTAGCTCACCCAAAGTCCAGCTGAGGCTGCCCTCCACAGGTGTGGTGTGCTCATCAATGTCGTTCCCGTACAGGCAGAGGCCTGCCTCCAGGCGCAGGCTGTCCCGTGTTGCCAGCCCTGCCAGCTTTACCTCCGGGTTTTCCAGGAGAGCCATTGCCAGGTGGACTGCCTCTGCTGCCGGCACTGAGATCTGCATGGGATACCACAGGGCAGGTGGGCAGCTGCCCCAGAGTCCTGTGCCTGCAAATGCCTGTGCCCACTGCTTGACAAACCTCCACACCATCTTCGCCTGTGTAGCCACAGCGGGTCACACGGCAGCCGGACACGCCAAACACCTCCATCATAGCACTGGTCATGAAGGGCAGCTTCCTGAGGTCATCTGTCACACCATCCTGTAGCACCTGGGCTGCAGTGGGGCCTGGGCCCAGAGAACCAGTAACCAAGCGTCTAAGTCCCAGAGCCCCTCAAAGCCAGGCCATAGCCCTCAGGGACCAGAATAAGCCCTGAGATGTTTGTCCCTTCTCTGCGGGTGGAAGAAGACACTCTTGCCCACAACCCACGGAGCCGTGTGTGTGTGTGTTGGTGGGGGGGGGGGGGGGAGGCGGGAAGGGCAAGATACAAAATTAGAATTATGGCTCACAAATACCACACAATCCACACCTCCCTGGCCCAGCCTCTATGCTGAGCAGTCGATGAAGCCAGGAAGGCAGAGGTCAGTTGCAACCCCAGGCCGGCCCTCTCACCTTGCAGGGCCAGTAGGGCATTATCCACCACCTCCAAGCCCACATCACTGCCCGTGTTCTGAAGCTCCTTGACCTTGTCCTGAAAGAAGAAACCAATACTAGTCACTGTGCACCTACCATGAACCAGGCACTGCAGAGCTGGACAACAAGACAATGGGTTGCTTCTCATCAGATGAGGAGGCTGAGCCTCAGAGATGATGGGTGATTTTCCCAAGGTCACATAGCTACTAAGTGGTGGGGATGACTCAGGCCCAGGTCTGCCAGCTCTCGCACCAGGTTCCAGACTTCCACCCTCCCCAGAGGATGCTCACTCAGGGCCAGGGTCAGCTTCACCTGCCCCTCTCCACACCACCAAATCCTGGCTTATTCCAGGGAGGCCTACTCTGAGTCTCCCAACTGCTTATTTATTCAAAGAGCCATTTTCTGAGCCCGTTGTCCACGCTAGGCCTGTCCTGGGCACCAAGGCTGCCACCGTGTGAACAAGGAAGACAGCGTGCCTAGGGCATGGAGGGGCTGTACCTGCATGAGGGCCAAGTCCTTGTCCCAGCAGCCAGCATTGGACACCACATACAGGTGCTCCTCAGAGGTGTTGATCACAATCAAGTCATCTATGATGCCTCCAGCCTCGTTGGTAAACAGTGACAGTGTCCCCTGGCACCAAAGTGGAGTGTCTTTACCTCCAGGTCCAGGAGACTGAGGCCAAGGGTGAGCCAAACACACCTCTAGGCCAACACAGCCACCACAAACTCACCAAACCTCATGCACAGGACTAGGGGTGCACAAAGTATAAGTCTGGGTCAGCCTGGGCCCCTGCCCAAGGGGTCTGTCATCTTAATGCACTGAGAAAGTATTCACTCCCTCCCCACCTTAGAGGACTTCCTTAATCTGGTAGGGCCTCTGCACCCCTCCCTACTCAGTACTGAAAGCCCCATCTCCAATTTAACGCAGTACTCCTAGGACCAGCTGCTTCATCCCACTCAGACTTGGGACAGCTCAGCCCATGACCCAATCCTCAGGACAGAAGCTTCAAAGCTTCTTGACAATCCCACACACTCCTAGAGCACTCTATAGCAATGCCCACTAGGATACTATGAGGCTGGCCTTGGCCTCCCACTGGATGAAGAGCCTGAAGTTCAGAGGTCACGTGAATCTCCTGGGGAGCTTGTTAAAGTGCAGGTTCTGATTCTGCAGGTCTTGGGCAGGGCCAGAGACTATATCCTTAACAAGCTCCTATGCGAAGATGAGGCTGCTGGTTTAGGGACCACATTTTGAGTAGGGAGGAGTCAGGTGGCATGGAAGGTCACAGAACAGTACCTGAACTCGAGTTTCTGGCCTCCTAGCCTGATGGGGCAAGGCTGGGACAGGCCCCTCCCTGCAGATGGCTGGGTGTCTGGACATGACTCAGGGACTCCACCTGCCCAAGACTGGAGTCCTGAGAAGCTATGTTGATACATCTCTGTGCCCCTAAGCCCACAGTAGGGGCTCAGCCCATGTTTGCTGCTCATGGCTGAGAACACCCATTGAGCAGAAAGAAGAGGAGCCCACCTGGTTTGGCCTTAGCTCCGCAATGTCTCCAACCACTAGACTCTCCATCAGCTTCACCCGGTCACAACCAAATATCTTGGTCTGAGGAAGAGATCAAAAGCCTCAGGCCACTGCAACAGCTGCAGTCAGAGAAGGCGGCAATGGGCATCCACAGCACAGTCTAGCCCGGCAGAAGTGCCTGACCCATCTTTTGGTTCTGCAGGTGGCAGAGGCCCCGCCTTGATTCCCCTACATCCTCCACCACAGAGCGGGGCTCACTGGGGGAGATGAATGGAAGTCAGGGAACTGGAGGAACCAAGCACCTTCCTGAAATACCCCTTTTCCAAACCAATACCCAGGACTGTTGATGAGGGTGGGTGCCAGTCCCGGAAATCCCAGGACGTTAAGGCACGCCACTAAGTGGAAGTACGCTGGATAGATTAGAAGGCGACGATCAGGAGATCCTGAGTGAATTTCCCAGGGCCACAGTCAGTCTCACGACACTCCTGAGACACCCAGCTCTTCTGGGAGGTCAGCCCTCAGGATCCTGCTCCCAGGAAAAAGGCCGAGGACCACACCACTGTAAACCAGAGTAACACTGGTTTGGCAGCCAGTACTCTCCCCAGCTCACCTGCAGCATGTGGGATACATCAAAGAGTGAGCAGTGCTGGCGTGTGTGCAGGTGCGAGTCAATGTGGCTGTCCCGGTACTGCACAGGCAGGCTCCAGCCCGCGAATGCCACCATCTTCCCGCCATAAGCCAGGTGCAAGTCATATAGTGGCGTCCTGCGGAGCACATCCTGCGGGCGGCCAGACTTAGTGCTGCCAGGACCCCAGACCCCCGGCCGCCTCCCTCCCCCGCCCTCCAAAGTCGACACCCCGCCCCAGCACCCTCTATCCCACCTGTGCACAAATGAGTGATCGGCTCAGGGTTGAGGGGGGCGCCTGCAGGCACGAGCCCACCCAGGCCACCATGCTCCCTGCCCGCCACATTGTCGCCCGAAACCAGTGCAGCCGGCGCACAGAGGCCACCACTCTGCTGGGCACGCCGGGAGATGTAGTCCGGCCCCTGCCCGGACAGGTCTTTATCCCCTGCGGGAGCCCAGATGAGAAAACAAGCAGCCCCCACGGCAGGCCAGGCTTTCAAGCTGGTAAACAGCCCCAGGCTCTTCCAGCTGGCTAATCAGGGCAGTTTGAGCTGCTCAAAGACACAGCTAGGGGCTAGACCTCCCCCTGCTGATTGTCCTGCCTCCAAAGGGTCAAAGTTCTGCAAAGGGCTGAAAGGCCTGAATCACAGTCTGGACCCTAGGAGAGTAAGGTCAAATGGTGGGGGAGGGGTGAGAAGGCCACAGGATGGTGGAGCCAGCCTGACAGAGCACCATGGTAACCTGGCTTCGTGTGAGGGTCCCCAGCTCTCCCACTGGGCAGACACGGGCAGCCAGCAGAGTCATGCATTCTACAAGTATTTATTGATCTTGCTGCACACCAGGCCCTGTGCTGATGGCTGGAGACACTGCCATGAATGAAGCACAGTCCTTGCTACCCCAGGGTCCTCCCCCTTCAAACACACACATACTGAGGGTCACCGCTCCCTGAGCACAGGACTTTGGTCATCACCCTGTCAGTAAAATCAAAGTTGGGGCTAAGTTAATGACTCTGCAGGCAAAGACACCACCTGCAGGAACTCTGATGGATGAGCAGAGGGCGCCATCAAAAAGTGGCTAAACTTCCCCCAGAAAGTTGTTGAGCCTCACATGCATCCAATTTTCCAGGTCCAACACACCGGCAGTACTGCTGCATAGTAGCCCCCGGGGGCAAAGCCAGGAAGAACCAGAGGGAGGCAGGATTTCTGCACAAGCTGATGATGAAGGATGAGCACACTGCCTTATTCAACAATCAGCCTGGGGGAGGACTTTAGCCTCTTAAGAAGGACAGGGATGTGTTTTGGATTATGTCAAATGGCTGGCAGGTCCTGGTCTTATTCTCAGGCTCCAGCCTTGCCAGAAGCACCTGTTCAGGCCCGACGGGCAGATCCATGTGGACACACATCCAGGTGCCAGCCAAGGAACTGAAGGACTCAGACTGCCCAAATCCCCAGCTTTGCTTCCCAGGCAGGCAGCAAAAGCGTATAGACAGGAACATTTGTGTCTGGGGGGTGGGGGGGTGTAACACAAAGGGAAAGAAGGCCACTAGGTGGCCCAGAAGGAAGAAAAGGAGGTCCTGTTTCTCCCTCAAGCTTCCGATCAGCAAGAGTGCCATGGCAGCAGCAGCCTTCCTGGACTAGATTGGGTAGCTCATCCCAGCCCACTGCACTCAGGGTGAGGGAGCAGGCAGGAGACAAGCATGTACACATTGGTGGGAGGCGTGGAGGACATGTGGGGATTCTTACTAAGTAGAACCGGAATGTTTTTAGGGTAGAAGAAGGAAGAGTTGGGCCGCATCCAGGTGAGGACAGAGCGCACCCCCGTCTAGAGCTTATACTGAAGCAACACAGTGAGGCCCCGAGAATCTGGAATCCGTGAAGGTGGCCCAGACAGGACAGGCATGCAGGTGGCACTTGGAATGCACAGAGACGGCACTTCGGCCTCTGGTGGCTCAAACCAGGTCTGAGTGAGCACGGAAAGTCCAAGGTCTTGGGTGAGAGCCATGGGTCAGGTGTAGGAGAGCAAGTTCAAGTCATAACAGCCATCCACCTGTAACACAAAAAGCCATCAGGTCTGACCTGCTCAGGGCCACGTGAGCCAAGCAGAGGGAAACGATCACTCACGTCAAAGCGGCCGATCCGCGTAGAGGTTTGACTGGCCCGGATCATCTCTGTCAGCGCCCACATCCGCTGCACCTCGGAGGATACCCTGCCGGGGTCTGGGAGACCCTGCTCCAGAAGGAGGGGTCAGTGGCTATGTGTCTTTCCCCAGCAGTGTCCTCAGGGCCCCAGAGAGGCCAAGCTGGGCTATGGGGCCCCCCAGCTCAGACCAGTAACATTCCCAGATGACTCGTGAGACATGAGTTTGGGGCCTGGTGTGCAGTAGGCAGCCCAACTCCATGCCAGCAATGCTTCAGATCCCATGATCTAAGAGCAAGTATCCAGCAGGAAGATGGCAGAGACTGAGCAGAGGGCCCTGGGTCCAGCCCCAGATTCTTGCAGAAAGGGGCCCACCAGGGCCTGTGCTGGACACTAGAGCCATTCGCAAATGGTTCTTACCCAGGGTGGGACTTACCTCATGGAGAGGCATGGGCTGCTCACAGGGCACTGGGTGGGAAAGCCACTTGGGAAAGGCCACGGAGGGGCTCTGCAAAGCAAAGGTATACAGCACTGAGGGAGGCAGAGTGAGACAGTCCTGGGACCAGATTCCAAGCTCCTGGGAGCAGGCTGGGAGCCCCTGAGCCTCAGACACTGGGAAAATCCTATTCAGGGGGCCCACAGAAGCTCAAGGGGGCAGTAAGGCCACAGAAGCTCTCCTACTGTGCAGGAGGAGGCCCCAGGAACACTGTGTCCAACCACAAGCAGCAGAAGGTTCTCTCAGCAACTGAAGGCTCCTGGCTCTGGGAGTGGCAGGTCCCCCCAAAGGTCAGGGGATATGGCGACATGGCCGCATCATGAGCTTCTGGCATTTCTACCCAGTGAAATTCCATGAAAGCCTCCTTCTGAGTTTCACTATCCTCACCCATCCCCCATTCCTAGTTCTCCCAGCCATAGCTGGGGGCCTCCTGGGGAAAGGGCCAGCCAACAGCTCTAAGCCAGTCACCTACCTTTGGTCTCTGCTGGTAGATCTGCAGCTCCTCCACTGTGAAAGACAGCCACACTGGTGACGGCTGCCGCAGAATCAGGCGCAGTTCCAGTACTCTGGCCATGTCACACAGCATCTGATACACACACACAAGGACCCAGCAAGGACCCAGCTCACTGCCCGAGAGCCTCCCAATCAGCAGTGAGCCAAGATGCTGCCTCCCCAGGCCTTTGGGAAGGAAGAACAGTAGTCCCTCCAAGGTGCTCATATAGCCACAGCCCAGACCAGCCTTGCCCTTCCTCTTCCCTCCTGGTATACTGGCCCAAGCCCCAGGCCCCCTGTAAGCCCTCATCTGGGCTTCCCTGGCCATGCTGAGGCCCAGCTGACCTGGTGCTTGAACAGCGATACATACTCCTGGGCCCCCTCCTCACTGTGTGGGTCGGGCATCAGGCAGTAGTTCCGTAGGCAGGTCACCCACTTGGCTGGTGTGTGTATCGAGGTGTGCTGGCGCACACGGATGCTCAGAAAAGCTGTGTAGTAATTCTTAAACATGATCTCCTGCAACTAGAGCACATGTAACCCACCGTAACAAATCAGACTGAGGCCCAGGGCCTAAAAGGCTCAAAAAATGCCATCTCCCCCTCCCATTAGTAATGTACTCCTACTAAACTAACAATTTCAGCAAGCATCTGCTAGGACCCAAAGATAATTTTGCTTTCCTAGAAGAGCTCACAGTTGAATGAGCAGGTCATGCAAACAAACCACAACTACAGATCTTGCCAGATGTCCAAGATGCTGCCAGAGCTCAGAGCCCTAACTCTGGAGGAGGCAGAAAATTACAGATGAGGCCTGAAGGAGGAAGAGCTCACCAAGTAGACCAGAAGAGATAAGGAACAGAAAAGTAGTATATATAAAGGAACACAAGAGGGTGAGAGACCCTGGAGCACTCCTGGAAGAGTGAGTGATTCAGCCTGGCTATAGCAGTGGTCCCATCACTGCACACTCATCAATCACCCAAAGAAAAAAAAATTTTTTAAATACACATGTCAAGGCTTCACCCCAGATCTAATGAATCAGGATCTCCAGGGCTGGGTCCTTTAATGAAGCTTTCCAGCTGAGAATAAGGAATAGCTAGAGGAGAACCACAAACTTCAGCACAAAGTGCACGAGGCAGAAGGCTGAGAGGCAGGCAGGGCGCAGATGCAGACTGGCCCTGAATGCTAGGCCGTTAGAAAGTAGACTTTATCCTCTATGTTGAGGTCATGCAACGCCCAGTCCCTCTGCCAGGTGATACAGAAGTGCAACTGGGCATTGGAAACTGGAGTCACTGGGAGGATCATGATGAAGGATGAGTTGAACCTGACTTCCTGCCAGGACAGTAGGAATGGGCAAGAAGCTGGTTTAGAGACAACTCATTGTCTAATGATCCTGAGCAGAGACCAGGGACAAAATGATCCCTCACCTCTATCTGGTTCACACCTGTATTTCCAGCACCTAGCCTACCATCTGGCACCTCCATGCCAGCGCCGCTCTGGACATAGAGGACAGACATTGAAGAGCACAGGACAGGAGGCTGCATTCTAGTAAACGTGTTAACTGAAAGAATAAATAAAGGTTAACTGAATTATAGAGGCAAGGGACACTGCAGAGGCTTTTTGTAAAACATTAAGGCTCCAGGATGCGCCTGAGTTCCCAGGTCGGCCCCGCCCCGGAGGCCCGGTGGCGCCCACCCCACGGGGCTTGCTCACCTCGAAGGGCGCAGCGCTGGGGAAGGTGACATCGATGACCAGCACGCCGGGCCGACCTTGGGAGGTACGCACGTCGCCAACTTGCAGAGCCACGGTGCCTTTCACATGGCAGGGTACTGACACGCGGGACATGGCGCCTGCGGCCGCGACACAGTACAACAGCCGCTCCCAGCCTCTGACCACGGGTACTCCCCTGCGATCCTAGCCAAGCCCCAAGAACTACAACTCCCAGGAGGCCTCGCGCTCCGGCGAGCTCAGCCAATCAGCGATACCCAGGGCAGACACCGAGCCGGAAGTACCTGAGGAAATTCTCCTTCAGCCAATCACTGCGCGAGCCTTAGGGAGCCGAGCGCGGGCGGATCCCAGCAACTGCCGAGCCTCCGAACCGCACCCTTCTGCATAGCGAGCAACCGTCGTGAGCCAGCCGCGCACCTCCAGTCTCGCTGTGTTTCTGTCTCTGCGCAGAAGTGATAAGCACGGGTGAGCACAGTGCCTGGCGGATAGTAATTGCAAAAATAAATATTAACTATTTTTTGAAAAGGGCAAAAGATTTGAACAGATACTTCACAAAAGAAGATAAACAAATGGCCAATAAACACATGAAAAATTGCCTAATATTATTCATCAGGGAAATACAAATTAGAGCCCCTACAAATTAGAAACCCCTACACATCCGCTGAAGGTCTCTAGGTGGCGCAAACGGTTTACACTCGACTACTACCCAAAGTGCTTTTAATTCTTGGCAGCTACAGCCAAGAAAATCCTACGGAGCAGTTCTACTCTTTAACACACAAGGTCACCACGAAGTGGAGTGGATTCCATGGCAACCACTACCACCACCAACACATCCACTAAACTAGCTAAAATTAAAAGCTAATGAGGATGTGAAGTCCCTGGAACCATTATCCACTGATGATCTTCAAACACTTTGAAGAACAGTTTGGCCATTTCATAAAAAGCTAAATGTATACCTGTGATATGATCCAGTCATTGCCCTCCTAAGTATTTACCCAAGAGAAATGAAAGCATGTGTCCACCCAAAGGTTTTATTCATAATAGTCAAAAACTGGAAACAACCTAAATGTCCAACTTATGAAAATACTGTGGTATATCCATACACTGGAATACTACTTGGCAATGAAAAAGAATGAACAACTGGTACACACAACAACAGGGATGGATCTCAAAAGCATTATGTTAAGCAAAAGAAGCCAGACCCAAAAGAATATGTACTGTATGAGTCCAAAACCCAAACCCATTGCTGTCGAGTCAATTCTGACTCATAGGGACCCTATAGGACAATAAAACTGCCCCATAGGATTTCCAAGGAGCAGCTAGCTTGGTGGATTCAAACTGCTGACCTTTTGGTTAGCAGCCAGGCTCTTAACCACTGTGCCACCAAGGCTCCTGTATGAGTCCACTTACATGAAATTCTAGAAAAGGCAAAACTAATCTATAGTAATAGAAATTAGAACAGTGTTGCCTGGGACCAGGGTGAGTAGAGGGGATAAAGAGGGAGGTATAATGGAACATTTGGGGATGATGGAAATGTTATATAATTTGATTGCGATAGTGGTTGTATTTGTCTAGACATTTGTCAAAACTTATTAAACTGAATATTTAAGATGTATGCTTTTTAGTGTATCTAAATTATACCACAACAAACATGATTTTTAAAAAAGCAGAAGATAAATATTAACCATCATGTTTATCATCATCCTTTGAGATATTTGTGGAAACAATGCCTCAGAGATTATTAGTTAAACCCATTTTACAGATGACAAAGCTGAAGCCAGAAATAGTTCAGTGATTCCTCAAACCAATAAAGCAATGTGAAGTAGAGCTGGAACCAGGGTCTCTCTTGAGCTCCCACCTCACAGGCAAGAACTCTCCAGGCAGTGGTCAGCTTCTGGTGGCCTGTGCCTTCTCTATGTGGAGGGGCCCAGAGACACAGGCCTAGAGCAACCTGTGGCGCTTTCAGGGTAGGGGAGGTCAAACAGGCCGAAACTCCAGGCCAGCCCAAAGAACAGCTGGGAGAGGTCATGTTCCATCTAGGCAGCTTTTACAGCCCAGGCCTAAAAACTATCAGTGACGACAAGCCATGGTTTATACCTCCTTATTGGCTGTTGACAGCAGAAAATCCTTTGTAAATTCAGGTCTCTTGGACTGGACATTGCCATTTCCATTTGGACTCAGGCTAATGTCTCACTGCCTGGATCCTTCCAAGTTTCTGGGAGTTTCCCCTTCAGGTAGTCCACAGCTTGCTGGATCACCAAAAAAAAAAAACCGCTGCCGTTGAGTCAATTCCAACTCATAGCAACCCTACAGGACAGAGTAGAACTGTCCCATAGGGTTTCCAAGGCTATATAAATCTTTACAGAAGCAGACTGCCACATCTTTCTCCCGCGGAAGAGCTGGTGGGTTCAAATCACCAGCCTTTCGGTTAGTATTCGAGTGCTTTAACTACTGCACTGCCAGGGCTCAGGCCTCCCCAAATCCCAGACAACTGTAGGCCCCATGAAAACCAGGAGGATGCACATAGGCTCTGGTCTTTGGCCCCAGCTCTGAGAGCACAGCCACCAACAGATGCAGAACTCTGTGGCCCTTCATTGCAAATGAGTCTCACCTTGTTATCTTGCTCTTTAGATACCTCCATTTCTCTCAAGTGGTGGACAGCAACCTCCAGCCCAGGCCCTCCAATCCATTGCCTACACTGTGCCAAGGCGACTTTTTCAATGTGAAATTCTCATGAAGTCCCTCTGTCTCAGGGTCAAGTCCAAAAACAATTGATAAGTTCAAGGAGCTGGGAAGCGAGTAGCCCCTGCATCTTTACTCTAGTTTCTTCTATATGCTGCCTTCTCACTCCCTCTAGGCCTGCTCACGTCTGCATTATACCTAGGATGCTCTATACCTCATTCCTCCTCTTGACTCTTCAGTTCTTGGTTTAAATTTTGATTTTGCAGGCAGTCCTTTCTTTTTTTTTATTTTATTGTTGTACTTTAAGTGAAAGTTTACAATTCAAGTCAGTCTCCATATAAAAATTTATACATACATTGTTATGTGACCCGAATTACTCTCCCTATACTATAACAGCACCTGATTTCCCATGTCCATTCGGCCAGCTCCTGACCCTCTTCAGGCAGTCCTTTCTTAATCCCCCTAGACTAAGTCAGATCACTGTACTTGATCAGAGTGTTCTGTGCATTTTGTGGTAATTGTTACGTAAAACCTGTCTCCCACACTGGTCAATGCAGAGCAGGGGGACAGAAATTAAGTCAGCCTGCTTAACAGCTGTGTCCCACATCTTCTAGCATGGTGCTGGGCATAGTAGGTGCCCAATAAATACATTGAAAATGAATACATAATTGTTTGATTTGAGGAACTTCTACTTGCAGCCAAGTGGAGTAACTGGGACAGGATTTATCCTCCCACCTGACTCAACTGAGAAAAAAAACAAACAAACAGACAAAATATGTGAAACAATGGTTTTCAGACATTGTACATGAGATAGTACAGGACAGTGGTCCCTGAGGTAAGAGAAACAAACAAAATGAGTTCAATGATTGCCTCAGCTGACTGGAGAGAGTTTCCAAGTGTAGTGAGGGGGGACTCAGGTGTAGTATGGCGACTCCATGAGTTGAAGAGGCAAAATTAAGACTTCAGAGAGGCAAAGGCATCTAGAGGATAGGGAGAATAGAGCTACACAGAGAGATGACTCTGGAAATCTCCAGGGGATTCCCCTTGAATCTTCAGCTGCATACTAACAAGCATATTCATGTAAAGAAACTACCCAAGTCTTAATCCAAAAGGATTAAGAGGGAACAATCACCACATCTTACTCAGAGCCAGAAATAGTTTTGTTCCCATCAGCCGGAGTAGAAAATCTCCTAATCCATGGGGGCATTGGGTAGACTACTTAGAAGAGTATTGCCTCAGTAATAGATGAAAATTTACCCTAGACTAAAGTCTGCTCTGATCCACCTAACAAAGCTTAAAATCAAGCCTCAAACAGACAAAAATGTTTAAATGCATCCCAGAACAAAGCTCAAGAATACTTATAGGAATACAATAATATCCAGCATCCACCGAGGTAAAATTTACAATATCTGGTAATCAATCCAAAATTACAGTCATACAAAGAAGCAGAAAAATATGACCTGTAATGAGATAGTGAGCAGAAAAATCAAATGATAGAAATGGATGAAGAAATAAGAGAGATGATAGAATTAGTAGACAAGGACATTAAAATGTGAACATAATATGTTCAAGAAATTGGAGGAAATATCGAGCATGTTAGACACGTGGAGGATATATTTTTTAAAAAGACACAAACTCCTATAGATAAAAACATAAAATAAAATAAATACAATGTCTAAGATTAAAAGAAAAAGACACTAAATGGGATTAACAACAGATCAGACGCAGCAGAAGAAAAAATTAGTAAACTTGAAGATATCCAAAATGAAACACAGAAAAAAGACTAAAAAAAAAATGAACAGAGCATCAGCGAGCTGTGAGGCAACTTCAGGTGGCCTAATGTATAGGTCATTGGAGTTCCTGAAGAGGAGGGAACAGAAAAAAATAACATTTGAAGAAAAATATAAACCCACACATCCAAAAAGCTCAACAAATCCCAGCACAAGAGATACCACAAATCAGAGAAATGTCATCACTGCAGACTCTACAGATGTTGTTAATTTGAAAGATCATGCAACCAGGGTGGCTGTAGACGGTTTGCCTTGAACTACTTTTGCATAGCAAGCTCCCAGTTTACATTCAGATTATGTATGTATTTGGATTCTTTCCACTCAGGTGCTTAATAAACACCTCAACCATAGGGTGTCCAAAACAGACCTTTTTTTTTTTTTAATTGTTGTGCTTTAAGTGAAAGTTTACAATTCAAGTTAGTCTCTCATACAAAAATTTATACATACATTGTTTTGCGACCCTAGTTGCTCTCCCTATACTGTGACAGCACATTCTTCCTTTCCACCCAGGTTTCCCGTGTCCATTCAACCAGCTCCTGACCCTTTCTGCCTTCTCATCTCACCTCCGGACAGGAGCTGCCCATTTCTTCTCATGTATCTGCTTGAGCTAAGAAGCACACTCTTCACAAGTATCATTTTATGTCCCATAGTCCAGCCTAATCTTTGTCTGAAGAGTTGGCCTCGGGAGTGGTTTTAGTTTTGGGCTAACAGAGAGTCCAGGGGCCATGTCTTCCAGGGTCCCTCCAGTCTCAATCAAACCATTAAGTCTGGTCTTTTTACTAGAATTTGAGTTATGCACCCCACTTTTCTCCTGCTCCATCAGGGACTCTCTGTTGCGCTCCCTGTCAGGGCAGTCATTGGTGGTAGCCGGGCTCCATCTAGTTCTTCCAAAACAGGCCTTTTAATATCCATCCCCAAAACCACTCCTCTCCCAGTTCCCTCATCTCAATAAATGGTGTTAGGGTGTTAGGTGAAAATCCTGTCAGGTCCCCAGATACCTCTCGTTCTATCAACACCCACATGAATCCATCCATCAGCAAGTTCTGTTGGGTCTGCTGTCAACGTATGTCATGAATCAACTTCTCACCACCATCTTGCTACAGAATGCTATCATCTCTTGCCTGGACAACTGCAGAGCCTCCCCATGGTTTTCCTGTTTATGCCGTCCTTTCTCCACATTACATCCAGAGAGGTTTCCTTCTCTATTTTTAAAAACATGTTTATTTATAATATAACATATATGAAGAACAGTGGCTAAAATATAAATGTACAGTTTAAAAATTAATTATGAAGTAAATACCCATGCAATTACCACCCAGATAAAAAATAGAACAATCTAGTGCCCCAGAAGCCAGCTTGCTTGTCCCTTCCCAGTTACAACTCTGTTCTCCTGTCAGGGGTGACTATCATTCAGACCTCTGTGATAAACATGCTTTTGCATTTTAAAAAAAAATAGCTTTATCACCTGCATGTGCATTCCTAATGTAGTGGGAATCATTCTTTATGCCTTATTTTATGTCTTGCTTTTTTAACCCAACATTACGTCTGTAAGAGTCATCCATGAGATTGTGTTCTTCTGTGGTTTGCTCATTTTCATTGCAGTGTGGTGTTCCAAAAAATGGATATACTACGATTTGTTTATCCATTCTACTATTGATGGCCACTTGAATTATTTCCAGTTTGGGACTGTTGTGAATAACTCTGTGATGAATGTTTTTGTGTCTTCTGACACATGTCAGCATGAATTTCTCTGATGGTGTTCTCAAAGTGTGTCTGTGGACCCCTAAGAGTTCCTTAGACTTTTCCTGGGGGACTGCAAAGCCAAAACCATTTTCACAACCATGTTGTCATTGTTGTTAGTTGCCATCAAGTCAGCTCCAACTCATGGAGACCCCATCTACAACAGAACAAAATGTTGCCCAGTCCTGCAACCATCTTCAAAATCATTGCTATGCTTGAGTCCATTGTTACAGCCACTGTGTATTTTGAGGGCCTTCCAACCTAGGAGGCTCATCTTCCAGCACTATCATATCATAATATGCATCAGTATTCTAACACTGCTAAGATGTTATGTGCCTTTTTCACTGTATTGACGTTTTTCTGATGGTGCAGTATCATTGCTAGGTGTCATGGATTGAATTGTGTCCCCCAAAAATATGTGTCCACTTGGCTAGGCCATGATTTCTCGTATTGTGTGGTTGTCCTCCATTTTGTGATCTGATCATCCTCTATTTTATGATGTGTTGTAAATCCTAGCCTCTATGCCTGTGGTTATGGTCCCATTTGAGAGTGAACTGTCCATTATGTTAATAAGGCAGGACTAGGTCATGTTAATGAAGATTAGGTTATGCCTGTTATGTTAATGAGGTAGGATTTTATGTATCTTGAGTCACCACCCTTCACCACCCTACAAGAGATAAAAGAAGAGAGAAGCAAGCAGAGAGAGCGGGACCTCCTACCACCAAGAAAGAAGAGCCAGGAGCAGAGCGCTTCCTTTTGACCCAGGCTCCTTGCGAGGAGAAACTGCTAGACCCAGGGGAAAATTGATGACAAGGACCTTCCCCAGAGCCCACAGAGAGAGAGAGCCTTCCCCTTGAGCTGGTGCCCTGAATTCAGATTTGTAGCCTCCTAAACTGTGAGAGAATAAATTTCTATTATTTAAGCCACCCACTTGTGGTGTTTCTGTTATAGCAGCACTAGATAACTAAGACAGTGGGTAAAACTGCTGGCATATTAGCATGAACCAAGGCAGTGGAACCAAAAAGTACTAAGAGTCATTGGATTCTGTATTCTTCACTGCCGTACACTCACAGTAAAAAAAAAAAAGCCAATTTCACTCAAGAAAGTCCTTGATGAAACAGTAAAAATTAAGTTTACTCATTTTCCCCTTTGAGTATATGTCTTTTAAATATTCTGTGTGAAGAAACGGGAAGTAGGCATAAAGCATTTCTGCTGCCTGCTGAAGTAGGGTGGTTGTCTTGATAAAAAGCACGTGTGTGATTGTGAACTGAACTAGCTTTTTTTTTTCATGAAATATCATTTTTATTTGAACAAACGACTGACAATCTATGGTTACTCAGACTTTGGCACTTGGCAGATATTTTCTCAAAAATGAACAAAGTGAGCCTGCCACTTCAAGAAAAACAACCAACAATATTTTTGTCAATGGTAAAATTTGGAATTTTAAGTGAGAATTAGAATTTTGAAAATTTTGTGTTCATTATCATGAGCTTGATAGTTCCCAAAGCTTTAAGACTTTTTGAACATGGTAAGTATGTATAGATATGTCCCACTTAAACAAAATCTCTCTTGAGTCCTCAGTAATTTGAAGAGTGTAACGGGGTTCTGAGACAGAAACTTGGAGATCCACTGCTATAGGGTTTTACTTCTGGGAGTAAATTGCTGGGTCATGGCTGTCGGGGAATGCATCTCCTTACCTTTAATCAATGATGGCAAATTATTTCTGAAAGTGGTCATACCCCGATGATCTTCTTGCTTCTAACTCCTGTCTTCCACTCTGCTCACCCCTCTGCCCTGGCCACACTGGCCTCCACCCTGCCCCAGGCTCATAGCTTCTTCCCACCTGTTGGTTTGCTTTGTCACTTTACTTTTGTCACCTCTCAACCCAAATGTCTCCTCACCTGATATCATATTGCATATTTATTTGTTTATATGTTGATTTTCTGACTTACCCTCTAGAACAGCACTGTTCAATAGAAATATAATGTAAGCCATGAATGTGAGCCCCATACATAATTTTTCAGCTTCTAGTTGTTGTTGGGTGCCATCAAGTCAATTCTGACTAATAGTGACCCCATGTGACAGAGTAGAACTGCCTCATGGGGTTTTCTTGGCTGTAATCTTTACAGAAACAGATTCTCAGGTCTTTCTCCTGCATAGCCACTGGGTGGTTCGAACCCTCAACCTTTCAGTTAGCAGCCAAGCACTTAACTGTTGGGCCACCAAGTCTCCTTAGGGTTCTTATTGAAATGTTAAAAAAACAAAAGAAACAGGTTCAATTAATTTTAATAATTCATTTTATTTAATGCAATACATACATAACATGATTATTTCAACATAAAATCAACATAAAAATAATTAATTTATATTTTTTCCATACAAAATCTTTAACATCCAATGTGCATTTTACACTTACAGCACATCTCAATTCGGACTCACTGCAGTTCAAGCGCTCAATAGTATCACGTGGCTCATAGCTATCATATTTGGTCTGTCTTGATCCTGGCCAAATCCCCAGTACTTAGAAGAGCATCTGGCATTTAGCAGGTTTTTGTTGAAGTAATGCATGAATAGAATGGCTTTGCACCCCTTGGGCTCACCATTGCCCAGGGCTGAGGTCCAGCTCCAGAGCCACCAGGGTCTCCCGGCTGGCAATCCTCAGGCAAAGGCAGGATAACAGCGCCACCTGCTGGAGAAAGGAAAGTCTCCCGCCCATGAGAACCAGGCTCCTCATTCCACCTTTCTCTTCCCAAGGCTCATGGGGCTGGCACCTGGATGAGGTGGATTCTTGATGCCTAGAATGACGTTTCTTACTTAAACTTTGGACCCCCAACTTCCTAAAGGTCTTTTCTAGCCTTTATCTCCTGGTATTACCAAGGCAACTATCATAGCAAGAATCTCATCAAATATCAAAAACAATGAGTCTGTGCCAGGATTCCTTCCACACGGTCCACACTCAAACTCAGGAAATGGCTGCCTGAAAGTCTTCTGCAAGCCTGCTGTCTGCCCAGTCATTCTTAGCATCTGTTGGGTCTGGGCCTTTTGAGAATTTGATGAAAACCAACTTTGTCCAAGGAGTTGATCATAGTATCTGTTGTTGTTAAGTTGTCAGGTGCCGTAGAGTCAGTTCTGGCTCATAGCAACCCTGTGTACAACAGAATGAAGCATTGTCTGGTCTTGCGCAATCCTCATAATCGTTGTTATGCTTGAGCCCATTGTTGCAGCACTGTGTCAATCCATCTCGCTGAGGGTCTTCCTTTGTTTTGCTGACCCACATAATGTTCTTCTACAGGGACTGGTCCCTCCTAATAACGTGTCCAAAGTATGTGAGGAGAAGTCTTGCCATCCTTGCCTCTGAGGAGATTCTGGCTGTACTTCTTCCAAGACAGATTTGTTCATTCTTCTGGCAGTCCATGGTATATTCAATATTCTTCGCCAACACCATAATTCAAACATATCAATTCTGATAGGGAACCCAAAGTTGAGTAAGGATACTGTTGATGTGTTGTGAGATTGTTAACCATTGCCATAGAGCAACATTTGTAGTAACTGTTAAATGAGAAACTATTTTGTTCTGTAAGCCTTCATCTTAAGTGAGAATAACAGCACAACTGAAAGAGCGTAGTCAATGTCACTGAGCTGTGCAGGTAGAAATTTTTGAAATGGTGTATCTTTGGCTATGTGTATTTTCACCAAAAAAAAAAAGGTTGAGAATTTAGAGGGTTGATATGTTGTGGGGTTGTTAACCAATGTCATAAAAAAAATGTGTGCTACTGTTTCACAAGAAACTATTTGTTCTGTAAGCCTTCACCTGAAGTACAATTAAAAATAAATTAATTAATTAAATTAAATTTTAAAAAAATCAATTCTTCATCACTCTTCCTGATTCATCGTGCAGTTTTCTCATGCATGTGAGGTGATTGAAAACACATGGCTTGGGTCAGGCACACCTTAGTTCTTAAAGTGTCATCTTTGCTTTTTTATACTTTAAAGAGGTCTTTTGCAGCAGATTTGCCCAATGTAATAATTAGTTTGATTTCTTGACTGCTGCTTCCATGGGCATTGATTGTGGATCCAAGTAAAACGAAATCCTTGACGACTTCTATCTTTTCTCCATTTGTCATAATGTCTCTTATTGGCCCAGTTGTGAGGATTTTTGTTTTCATTATGTTGAGGTGTAATCCATACTGAAGGCTGTAGTCTTTGATCTTCATCAGTAAGTGCTTCAAGTCCTCCCCACTTTCAGTAAGAAAGGTTGTGTCATCTGCATAACACAGGTTGTTAATGAGTCTTCCTCCAATCCTGATGCCACTTTCTTCTTCATATAGTCCGGCTTCTTGGATTATTTGCTCAGTTTACAGATTGAATAAGTATGGTGAGAGAATACAACCCTGACGCACAGCCTTCCTGACTTTAAACCATGCAATATCCCCTTGTTCTGTTTGAACGACTGCCTCTTGATCTGTGTATAGGTCCTGCATAAGCACAGTTAAGTGTTCTGGAATTCCCATTCTTCGCAATGTTATCCATAATTTGTTATGATGCATAGTCGATGAAACACAGGTAAACATCTTTCTGGTATTCTCTGCTTTCAGGCAGGATCCATCTGACACCCACAGTGGTATCCCTGGTTCCGTGTCCTCTTCTGAATCCGGCTTGAATTTCTGGCAGTTACCTGTTGATATACTGCTGCAGCTGCTTTTGAATGATCTTCAGCAAAATTTTACTTGCATGTGATGCTAATGAGTAACCTCTAGGGATCCGGAAACTCCTGAAGGCTGCCCACTGTCATCCCAGTAAGAACTCCTGCCTTCAGAATAAACACGCTATAAATTTGTGCTGAATAAGTGGCACCATGGTCTGACAGCATGTTGCGCCTCCAGTAACAATCAGGTTTCTGAAAGAATTGTATTGAGGTTGGGAAAGTTCCTAGCAATGTTAAATTAACAAAGCAGGATAATAGTAACACCAATAATAACTGCTAGCATGTACTCAGCATTTACTATGTGCCAGGTGCTGCTCTGAGCTCTTCGCCTGTGTTCTTTGTTTAATCCTCATAATCCACACCCTTCAAGGTAGAAATCACAATCGTCCCATTAAAAAAAAAAAAAAAGACAGTTGCCATCAAATTGATTCTTACTCATGGCGACCCCATCCATGTTTGTCAGAGTAGAACTGTACTCCAAAGGGTTTTCAATGACTGATTATTCAGAAGTAGATAGCCAGGCCTTTCTTCTGAGGTGCCTCTGGGTAGACTTGAACTTCCAACCTTTAGATTAACAGACAAAAGTGTTAACAGTTAACTGGCCAGGGACTCCATTCCCACATTACAGATAAGAAAACTGAGTGGAAAAGCTGAATAACTTGCTCAAAACCACACAGCTGATGAATGGCCAAGCTGGAGCTCAACTCCGGCAGGAGGATACCATGTTGTATAGAGAATCTGGTCTCAATTTTATGAGTTTATTTATTTCACAAATATTTATTGAGCACTTTTCTCACACAGGCATACAGCAGTGAACAGTCTCTACCCTCATAGAGTTTTCATTCTAGTGGGGGAGACATGACAGATAAATCAGTGTTATGGATTGAATTGTGTCCCCCAAAAGCATGTGCTGTAAATCCTAACCCCTGTACCTATAGGGTTGCTCTGAGTCGGAATCAACATGACAGCAGTGGTTTATACCTATGAATCAGAATCAACTCAAGGGCAATGGGTTATACCTGTGGTTATAATCCCATTTGGGAATGGATTTTCTTTGTTATGTTAATGAGGCAGGGTTAGTGTAGGATGTGTCTTGAATGGAGCCCTGGTGGCACAGTGATTAAGAGCTTGGCTGCTAACCATAAATTGGCAGTATGAATGCACCAGCCACTCTTTGGAAACCCTATGGGCCAGTTCTAGTCTGCCCTATAGGGTCACTATGAATTGGAACCTACTACACAGCAATGGGTTGGGTTGGGTTGGGTTGAGTGTTTTGAATTAATCTCTTTTGAAATACAAAAGAGCAGATTAAGCAAGCAAGCAGAGATGGGGGAAGATAAATGCCAAGACACAGTGAAGATCGCTGAGGAACAGAAGTTGAAAAGGGACAAAGACCTTCCTCCAGAGCCAACAGAGAGAGAAACCGTTCCCCTAGAGCCGGAACCCTAAATTCGGATCTCTAGCTTCCTAACCTGTGAGAAAATAAATTTGTTTAAGCCACCTGCTTGTGGTATTTCTGTTATAGCAGCACTAGATAACTGAGACAGTTTCTAAGTAAAGCCTAGTAGTGATAAGCACTCTGAACAAACAGGCGGGAAACACATCCAACAAATCTTGTGAGGATTCAGCCAGGCCACTTTGTTAAAGTCCTCCTGAATCCTAGGGCAAAGAGCAGTTTTTTTCTTCATCTTCTGCAGTTCGTTCAAAGTTGGTGTCTGAAGGCAAGAAGTGACTACCAAGTCTTGCCTGCAGGTGGCCACACTGAGCAGTTTAACAAAAGCCAGAAATGAGCAGAGGAGGGACTCATTTCCAAGCTGAACTAACTAGAAGGGTCAGCTGGGTGGGTAGTTCAGGCTGGGGAGGACACGGGACTCAGGCACAACCCAGAAGTACAGGCATGATTTAGACCAGTGCTATGTCCAGCCCAAGGCCTGGTACATTGTTGTTACTGTTATGTGCCGTCGAGTCGGTTCCGACTCATAGCGACCCTATAAGACAGAGTAGAACTTCCCCATGTGGTTTCCAAAGAGTGGCTGGTGGATTCAAACTGCTTACCTTTTGGTTAGCAACCAAGCTCTTAACCACTGTGCCACCAGGGCTCCTGGTACATAGTAGGTGCTCAATAAATGTGGTGAATGACTGATAGAGCCAAAGAATGAAAACAAAAGCAGGAGGTTTGGTGATGAGGCAGAGTATGAATGAAAGCCTAGATCCCCATAAGCTTTCAAGGGCCCACAAGTTGGCTGGTAGGTGCATCTGGATGAACAGAAGGTGGTGGAGCAGCAGATGCTGTTGGGAGTCTGGAGAGGCCTCATGTGGATGGGATAGCCCTGCACTGGTGAGTGCAGGCCTAATTTCTCAGCTGGGTTTGAAGCTGCCCTTTCTTTCAGATTATCTCCAATAGGATGATTTGCAGTAGCTCCAAGGAGGTGGTGGATAGGGTGGGTGGGCCCCGTGAGGCTCCCCTAGCCCAACCCCTCTAAAGGACAGTACAAGCCGAGATGGCCAGGAGCTGGCGCAAGGCTCACAGCCAGCAGGGACAGAACCAGCCTGGAATTTTTCTGACCTTAAGCACATTGCAAGCACTCCATGTCTTTCAGGGATCCTTTGAAATTATAAGGAGATCCCTAGGTGGCTCGAACGATTAAGTTCTAAACTATTAGCTGAAAAGTTGGCAGTTCGAACCTACCCAGAGGCTCCTCGAAAGAAAGGCCTGGTGATCTACTTCTGAAAGATTACAGCCTTGAAAACCCTATGGAGTAGTTCTTCTCTGCTCACATGGGGTCACCATGAGTCAGAATCGACTCAACGGCAACTAACAACAACAACATTAACCTAAAGGTTGGCAGTTTGAAAAGATGGAAACAACCTAAGTGCCCATCAACAGATGAATGGATAAACAAGCTATGGTACATACACACAATGGAATACTACATAATGATAAAGAGTAATGATGAATCTGTGAAAGATCTCACAACATGGATGAATATGGAGTGAAATAAGTCAATCACAAAAGGACAAATACTATATATAAATACTGTATATAAATAAATACTAAATATAAAAACTATATATAAATACTATATATAAAAACACTTGAAAAGGTTTACGCACAGGAAGAAACAATCTTTGATGGTTGAGGGAAGGGAAGGGTGGGGAGGGAAAAATATTAACTAGACAATACAAAAAAAAAAGAAAAGATCCATTGCCTTCGAGTCTATTCTGACTCACAGCGACCCTATAGGGCTGCCCCCATAGGGTTTCCAAGGAGCAGCTGGTGGATTTGAACTGCCGACCTTTTGGTTAACAGCTGAGCTCTCAACCACTGAGCCACCAGGGCTCCAACTAGGCAATAGATAAGTGGTAACTTTGTTGAAGGGTAAGACAGTACATAATACCGGGGAAGCCAGAACGACTTGACCAAGGCAAAGTCACAGAAGCTTTCTAGATACATCCAAACTCCCAGAGTGATCCAGTTACTGGGCTGAGGGCTGACCATGATCTCGGGAAACATCTAGCCCAATTGGCATGACATAGTTTATAAGGAAAATGTTCTACATTATCCTTCAGTGAGTAGCGTCTGGGGTCTTAAAGCCTCGTGAGTGGCCATTTAAGATATGTCTACTGGCCCCACCGGGTCTGGAACAAGGGAGAATGAAGACAACCATAGACACAAGGGAAAGATTAGTCCAAAAGACTGATGGACCACATGAACCACAGCCTCCACCTAACTGAGTCCAGCACAACGAGATGGTGCCCGGCTACCACCACCAACTGCTCTGACAGGGATCACAACAGAGGGTCTCAGATAGAGCTGGAGAAAAACGTAGAACAAAATTCAAACTCACAAAAAAAGGACCAGATTTACTGGTCTGACAGAGACTGGAGAAACCCCGAGAGTATGGCCCCCAGACACCCTTTTATACTGAAGTCACTCCTGAGGTTCACCCTTCAGTCAAAGATTAGACAGGCCTGGTGGCGTAGTGGTTAAGAGCTCAGCTGCTAACCTAAAGGCTGGCAGTTCAAATCCACCAGCCACTCCTTGGAAACTCTATACGGCAGTTCTACTCTGTCGGATTGGGTCTCTATGAGTCGGAAACAACTCGACGGCGCCTAACAACAACAACATAAAACAAACAATAATAACACATGTGGTTCAACTACGTATGCAAGACTAAATGGGCACACCAGCCCAGAGGCAAGGATGAAAAGGCAGGAGAGGACAGAAAAGCTGGACAAATGGAAATGGGGAACCCCAGGGTCAAGAAGGGGAGAGTGTTGACATGTCAAGGGGTTGGCAACCAACGTCACAAGACAGTGTGTATATTAATTGTTTAATGAGAAACTGATTTGCTCTGTAAACTTTCACTTAAAGCACAATTTAAAAAATCAATAAATAAAATAAAGGTTGGCAGTTTGAACTCACCCAGCAGCACCACTGAAGAAAGGCCTGAAGATCTGCTTCTGTAAAGATTATAGCCAAGAAAACCCTATGGAGAAGTTCTGCTTTGTAACACATGGGATTGCCATGAGTTGGAATTGACACTGATGGTAATGGGTTGCAGGTTTAAATTATAGGCAAGGTTGTGGGGGGTGGGAGGTTGCTCTTTTAGCTTATAGAGGTGGAGAAGGCTGGGGGCCCAGCTATATGACACAGAATCCGTGGTACCCTCTTTCCAGGATTGGTTTCTAGACAGGCCCCATCGGCTGCCTTCCCAAGTATTGGCTGGCAGCCCACACCATCTGCCTTGAGGCTTGACATGGAGTACCCAGCTGCCTCCATCCAGGACTCTGTGTATGTCCATTCTAGGGGATGGCCGGAAACAAAACTCCCCAGTCCTTGGGGGCTGCTGGGCCCATCTGAGGCTTGGAGCAGCTTCCTGCAGCTGCTGGGAACTGGGAGCCAAGGAATGCTTGTGCTTCCCCAGCTTTCCTGGGAGCCTCTGTCCTGCCACTGAAGTGACTGGGCTCCACCAGGCCCCACTGTGGGCCCCACTGCCAGCACATTTTATCCCAATATGAAAGGAATCCAGAAAGAGATGACTCCAGGGTTGAGCAATGTAAGACCTAGCCGGAGGCTGCCCAGCCAACCGTCTTGTCAACTCCCCTACCCCCTTCCCTGAGCTCCCCTTGCCTGGCCCCTATCTCCAGGCCATTCTGCTCAGAGTCAGGCAAGTTCTAGCAAAGCCCAGGATGCCTGGATGCTGGATACCTGGTTGGGGCCTGTTTGGGGAGTTACCTCTACCCCATTCTTGCCAGTCTGGCCAGGCCCAGACAGGCCCTGCTGTTGCTAAACCTCTTCTGGAAATTCACCAAGCCATCAGGGGACTCCCTTTCCCAAAGATACAGCAGCAGTGACACCTCCTTCAGGTGACCTCCAGGCCAGGCTGCCTGACTCCTCTCCTCACACTGCCTTGTTTCCTGTGTACAGGAGTTGGAACACATGCCTCTTGGCTGCCCAGGCTGTGACTTCTGTTTTTCTGCCTTTGGCATCTTCCATGTGGGAACAGAGTAGGTGCTCAGTAAAGAGCTTTGTCATTGAATTTGTCTACCTTCCTGCCCTCCCTCTCCCAGTTCCTTATACTGTTTACTAATCAGGACTGAGCTGGGCTTAGTTAAACCCCAGAATTGCAAAAGGCCCTATAATTAGACAACCTTCTTGCTGTTCTTTGAAGGAGGGGGTTGCTTTTTTTGGAAGGGATTGGTCAACCTGGAGACCTCTGCCTTTTCTTCTTCATTGAGGTTGCCTTGTACCCTCTTCCTTGTCTCCCTGATCTCTAACTGCTCCCACAACTCAGCAGTCCAGACTCACCAGGGTGAGGCCAGCATGGTCATAGGTCATATGCCCAAGGTGGGGGAGGGGTGAGTAGCGACTTGGACCTGTTTCTCCCAAGTCAGCCTAGGTTGGCTTGGAGGCCCCTTCCATGACTCCAAGGCCTAGGTATCCTAGGCCCCACGGGTGGGTGGATCCTGGAGGTTGTTTTTTTTTTTTTTAAATTGTGCTTTAGGTAAAAGTTTACCGTGCAAATTAGTTTCTCATTCAAAAATGTATACACAAATTGCTTTGTGACAATGTGTCGGCACTCTTCTCCTTTGCTTTTACACTCCAAGTTCCCCACGTCCATTTGTCTAGGTTTCTTGTCCCTTCCTGCCTTTTCTTCGCTTTTGGGCCGGTATTGCCCATTTGGCCTTGTATCCTTGATTGAACTAAGAAACACGTTCCTCGTGTGTTATTGTTTGTTTATAGGCCTGTCTAATCTTCGCTTGAAAGGCGGACGTAAGGAGTAGCTTCAATTCTGAGTTAGCAGAGTGTCCAGGGGCCATAGTCTTGGGGGTTCCTCCAGTCTCTGTCAGACAGTAAGTCTGATCTTTTTATTATGGATTTGAATGCTTTTCTATATTTTTCTCCCTCTGTGTCCGGGACTCTCTATTGTGATGCCTGTCAGAGTGATTGGAGGTGGTAGCCGGGCACCATCTAGTTCTTCTGGGCTCAGGCTGGTGGAGGCTGTGGTTCATGTGGTCCATTAGTCCTCTGGACTAATATTTTCCTGGTGTCTTTGGTTTTCTTCATTCTCCTTTGCTCCAAATGGGATGGAACCAATAGACGTATCTTAGATGGCTGTTCAAAAGCTTTTAAGACCCCAGCCACTACTCAATCAAGTAGGATGTAGAGCAATGTCATTATGAACTATGTTATGCCAGTTGACCTAGAGGTCCCCCAAGACGGTGGTCCCCAGCCCTCAGCCGCAGTAACTCAGTCCCTTGAGGTGTTTGGATGTGTCTAGGAAGCTTCTGTAACTTTGCCTTGGTCAAGTTGTGCTGACTTCCCCTATATTGTGTCTTGCCTTTCCCTTCACCAAAATTAACACTTGTCTACTATCTAGTTAGTGATTTCCCCTCCTCACTCCTCCCCTCCCTCATAACCATCAAAGATTGTTTCTTTATGGGTGTAAACCTTTTCTTGAGTTTTTATAACAACGGTCTCATACAATATTTGTCCTTTTGTGACTGACTTATTTCACTCAGCATTAGAAGCTGATGTTTTAATGCAAGTGTCTACATTCTTCACCCATAGAACAAGCATCAGTGGAATTCCTGCTGTGGACCAGGCACATATACATAGCTACACAGCTCAGTCACTTCCTGGCCATACGACCTCAAGTAAATGACTTAACCTCTGGGCCTCAGTTTACTTATCTGTATCATGGGGCAATAATAACAACTGCTACAGAGGGTCGTTGATAGGCATAATGAGTTTTTCTGTATCAAGGGCACAGGACAGAGCTTAAGGATAGTAGGTGTTCTTACTAAGGGCAATCTTTGCCTTCCTTGAGATCTCCTAGAGAAAATGGAGAGTCAGATGCCAGGAAGGCCTGGGAGTGCCGTTCTTGAGTTGGATGGGCAGGACTTGGGTAGATGGAGGGAAAGGGGCCCTCAGAGATGGACCTCTACAGTGGACTAAGGAGAGGGGAGGATACTGAGAAGGGGGCCTTGACCTGTCAAAGGCAGGTCCCTAGTGTCCTGGGTTGGGTGGGGCCTAAGTTTATCCTGCAGGTGACTGGAAGTCCCTGTAGGTGTGCTATCTTGCAGGGATTAGGCTCCAAAATGCCAAATGGACTCCCTGGGAAGTCTCTCTAGAAAGCCACAGGTCCCCAGCACAGAAAACGAGGCTCCAGGAGTCCTCATTTTCAATCAAATGTTCACTCACTCATTCCAATTTTATTGGGCACCTTGTAGGTGCCAGGCCCTGTCTCAGGATGGGGAGGGGGAATAAATAGACTGACACAGACTCTCCAGTCAGTCCCAGGGATAAACTTTATATAAGACATAATAATATGGTGGGCTAAGTGGAGGGAGTAGGGAAGCTGAGACCAAGGTGTGAGCAGGAGTGAGGTAGGCCTAGTGGGAAAAAAACGCTGTGAGCAGAAAGCTTAACTCATGGGAAGTCTTAAGGGGAGCTGGCAGGCATCTGGCATGTCTGAGGGAAGTTAAAGAGGCTCCATCTGGCTAGGGTCATGTGCAAAGAAAAACTGAGTAAAGAAGTGGGGGAGAAGTTGGGGGAGAAGCAGGGGCAGGGTGGAGAGGAGTAAAGAGGTGGGGTAAGGGGGAGGGGAGGGGCCCTTGTCTTCTGTCAGTGGAAGCCAGGGAAGAACGCTGAGCAAGGCAGGGTCACAGGTAGATTTGGGTTTGGCAGGAGCTCAGGTTGCTGCTTGAGAACTGGATCAGGGATGGCGCTGACGGCCACGGTTTCCAGGACAGGACTGGGACTTCACAGCCCCTCTGTGCTGCATACCCGTTGTTCTTTGGGAGAAAGTGCTCAGAAGACCAAGGCCCAAGAAAACAAGGCAGGCAAGGCTGGCTCCTCACCTTAGGGCTGACAGGAGGCTGGGAGACCTTGGTTCTGGAGGAGCCTGTGAACAGTAGCAGCTGTTGCTCCTAGGGAGGGTGCAGGCAGCCCACAGATGTGGTGACCAGGGGGTGCCAGGATCGCCAAGATTTGAGGTCAAGGACATTTGAATGGTGGGGCTGTGGGTGGGCCAGTAAGGGCAGGGAAGGAGGAGTCCTGGCAGTTCAGCCCCTCCAATCCAGCTGTCTGAGAACAGCTGCTCGGAAGAGGGCGGGAGGCAGGACAGCAGCAGGTGAGGAAGCACCCTGGCTGCTGAGCCGTGGGAATGAATGTTGAGAGCCAGCGGGGGTGGAGGGCATTGGGGGAGGGGACCAGGAGAGACCTTAGGAAAACAGTGATGGAAGCAATTACATGCCAACCACCTGCCTAGCTCCCTCAAATTCAGATGCAACTGGAATTCCTGGGGGAAGGAAGGTGAGGGGCCAGGGAGGGAGCCAAGTGCTCTCTTTCAGCTTTCTGTGGTTTCCCCAAGACCATTCTCCTAGGCTGCATTACCTCCCTCAGGATACCTCTGGAACCCTCCCCTACCTCCCCCTCTTGGTTGATTTTTTCCCCCTCTCCCCACCTGCTCCTGCATTCAGCCCTTCTCTTAGGAAGGAAAGCAAACAGAACTCTAGATTCCTAAGGACCCTTCTAGTGAGGTAATGGGGTTTGCCCAAGGTCCCCTGTGAATCAGAGGCAGACACCAGGGCACCGCCTGTGCAAACCCAAGCCTCAGGGCCCCAACCCTGGGCTGTCTACCAGACCCCACCAGAGACAAGAGCTAGTGGGCCTGGAGCACTCCAGGCTCTGCTCATGTAAGCTGAGAAAGTGAGGCTGTCCTGGCAGTTGTGGGTGTGGTGAGGCGGCCTATGGGCTACCACTTCTCTGCCTACCTCAATACCAGGGCCTCAGCATGGCTGACCTTAGACCAAATGCCAAGGCTCAGGCAGGAGCATGGGTACAGGGAGGTTTCAGGCCTTCCTCCCTGAGACATCCCCATGTGGGAGGAGAAGCTATGGGGCCATGGCTCGAACCCCCTCCCTCGTGTGCCCCCCATCATATTGTACCAGCTGTCACATTTCCTATTGGCACAGGGGTGTGGAGATGGGATGGGGGAGGAGGAGATGAAATGTTTCCTTTCACCTTTTCTGGAAAAGTCCTTCACTTGAACCATGAATAGGTCTTATGTGGCCCTGGGGACACATCAGGGCCTCTACAGAGGCTGCCACCATGCTTAAGTCTAGTTATGCTCACACCCAGAGGCCCAGAATCCTGGTCTCAAGCCGGGGTGTCTATCTCTCACCTTGAGGACCTGTTCTGAGCTCAACCCCTAGTCCTTCCCTTTCTGGGTCTTCCTGGTCCCTGGGATACCTTGCTGGGTTCAGCCCAGTGAACCCCTCTAATGGACAGAGACCGTCTGAACAGACAGCTGCTGGTTTGCAGTGACCCCAGCCAGAACCTCGGTCCAGCTTGTGCGAGTGGCAGCTGCAGGGAGGAAACTTGGAAGGTCACCGGCCCAGAGCAGCAGGGAGGTGCAGGGAGATGCATACCTCCCTTTCCCCAGGAGGCTGGTGCTGGGCCTTCTTGGACTGTTCTTTGGGTGGGCCATGCAGGGTCTTCCCAGAAGCTCCTACCTGCATCTCACACCAGGAGCTGCTCAAACCCAGAAGAGCCCTTTCCCCTACCATAGGGGCAACCCCTCCCACCGTAGATCTTCCTCTCCTGAGCCTGGAAGGAGGGGAGCAGCCTTTCAGCATTCCAGGGAAGGTGGAGGCAGGGAAAGCAAGACATTTTCTCTCTAAATGCTTGTTCTGACTTGACTTCCTTGATGCCTGGCGTTCCTTGCCCTTATGACCCCCACTGCCACCCCCCACCCCACCCTTGCCTGCTCTCCCCTCTCTCACCCCTCCTCTGCTTTCCCACCTCTCTTTCCCTACCAACCAAGAGAAGGAGGGCCCGTAGGGCAAGACAGAGCTGTGGCTGAGACCGGAGACTTTCAGCTGCCCCCTCACCCTATTGCATTCCTTCCAGGAGGCCTGGGGGCACCATTCCAACTCCCCTCCTCCTCCCTCTCACCCTTCACCTCACAAGTCCCTCGCTCCTGAAATTCCACAAGTCTGGCAACCCCTAGCCTGGTAAATCCTCCTCTGGCGCCTGCCCTCCCAGGTGCCCACACTTCAGGCCCCACCATTCTGTCTCTCTCCCTTGTTCACTGTTCCGTTCATTGCTCTGGCCACAGTGATCTCCTTCAATCTGCTTTCAACCTTCCTGGCACACTCCCTCCTGGCCTTCATCACAGCCATTCCCTAGGCCTTTTCCAGAAAACCTAGAAAACCCCAGGGCTTCCTCCCTTACCTCCTAGAGGTTCTGCCTTCAAAGGGAGGTCTTTCCAGATGACCTGTACCGCACAGTACCCCCTCACCACTCTTTTATTTACTGTCTATCTTGCTACATTACAATATGAGCTCTACAAGGGCAGGGCTTGTGTCTGATTCCTTGCCGTGTTCTCAGCATACAATAGGCTGTTACAACGACCCATGGGTGGATGTTTCACCCTGACCCTGACTCAATCATGTAATGTGGTCTTCTGTCACATTCAGTGAGCAGGCAGGGCTACTGCCCACACAAGTGGTCACTTGATGATGAGGGTGACCAAGAGGCTCAGGGAGGGCAAGGAGCTTACATGCAAGGTCACAGAGTGAACTCTGCTCTGCGTCTCTCCAAAAAACAAAAACCAGTTGCCGTTGGGTTGATTCTCTATGATAGAACTATGCTCCATTGGGTTTTCAATGGCTGATTTTTTTTGGATGTAGATCCGCAGGCCTTTCCTCCAAGGCTCTGGGCCCCAGCAGGCATTTATTTCTCACACGGACACACGGGGAGGTTTGGCTGATGAACTAATGTTCACCCTTTATTGGATTGGCTCACCTCAAGATGGCTGCAGGGAACCCCCTCTTATCCCTCCCAGAAATGCTAGGTATTCCCCAGACCAGAGGTGCGCCTCCCAGAGGCCCTGCCTATCTCTGTCAGCACTCAGCTTGGAGCAAAGGTCATCTGTCCACTTGGGTCCAACACTTTCCAGAGCTCCAAGGGCATATTTGTTAGCTATGATAGCTGAGTCAGACCCAATGATTGATGGGTGATCAATGTCTCTGACTGAAGGGCCACTGATGATCTCAGGTCAGGTCTGAGAGGAAGAGGTGTTTCTGCTCTGAAGGAACCCCTGGTGGAATCCTGAGCCAGACATAGACATGTGTCTAAGAGCAGAAAAGGAGCTCTCCATCTGGCTGAAAGGGCTTCCACCAAGACTCTGGGTTTAGGGGCTTGTTGGTCATTGACTGCAGAGAACTAACAAATAGGCCCCTCAGCTTTGCTTGGCTTTCCCTGGCTGCCTGAGCTGACCAGACCTAATGTGGTGTTTAGTCCATTGCTCAAGGGCA
This sequence comes from Dugong dugon, assembly GCA_030035585.1. Lineage (NCBI taxonomy): Eukaryota > Metazoa > Chordata > Mammalia > Sirenia > Dugongidae > Dugong > Dugong dugon. The sequence goes on along the minus strand of CM057481.1, from coordinate 17,859,767 downwards.
CAGGCCCAGTGTTTTGGGAGCAGCCACCCAAGTTGTCCTTGGGGGACTGTCTTATTCCAAAGCCAGCAAGGAATTGAATGTGGCTGAGGGAGGGGGCAGTGGATGTGTGTGTCCACCCCTGGGGAAAGGTATCTTTTATTTATTCAACCAGAACTCATCCTTGCTGAGTGGTTCTTGTTCTCACAGGACTGTATGTTCCTAGAAGGTCAGGTGTGGAAGCTGCTGCCCAGCTGACTGGAGGAAGGCCCTATCCCAGCCCACAGCATGCAAGAGGTGGTCTGTTGGAGGTGCTGGAGTGGAGGGCCCTACAAGGGAAGGAACTGGCTTCTGGGAAGGCTAGTGGTAACCAACAAATATGCCTATGGCACTTTCTCCCGGATGAACTTATCAGCCCTTTACTTCTGCCACAGCTGCCAAACAATCTGCCTTCTGTGAAATCCAGACAAAAGGGACCTCTCCTTCACTCTGCCTTGGCTGGCCCTGCTTGCTGGCCCACTGCCTCAGGCAGGCCTGGAAGCCTGGCATTTAGGTCAGGATCCTCCACCTTTGGCCAGCACTAGTCCCTGACCCTCTCCAGCAGGCCTGGGGAAAGAATCAGCAGTAGGAGGCTCCCTCCTTCTGAAAGAGTCTGGGACTGGGTACTGGCTATTGGTTCTTGGTTCTTCAGGGACATGCCAGAGGAAGAAGCCCTGGAATCCTAGGACCAGAGGAAAGTTTGGCCCATGTAAGCATCCACTAGATTTGATATGAGCTGGAACCAAGGCCTCAGATTAAATTATCTCAGCCCTAAGGAAACAATGGGCCATTTGCCTTGGGCCTTGCACAGGACTCAAACCCTTGGAGGTGACTGCAACTGGGAGGTGAGGCAGACATATAGCTTCCTTCCCAAATAGAAACTGAGCATCTACTGTATGCAGGCTCTTAGGTGCCAATGTGGGGCCAAACAGATTGGTCTCTGGCCTCATATGCTCACGCTCTGGTCAGGGAAGGAAATCTTAATTGGTTAGTCTCCCTTGAATCTCAGGCTGGGGGGCTAAGCAAGAGAAGCACTGGAGTGGAAGGGCCAGGAAAGCTGATGGCTGACTGTCAGGGCTAAAGAGCCCCATTCTCAGCCTCTTGAACAGTCCTCCCTAGGCCTGTATCATGTGGACCCTTTCAGCAGCTGTTCCTGGGCATGCTCTGGGCCTCACTCTTGGCCTTGCTCTCCGACCGGCTGTGAGCACCAAGTCTGCCTGGGATGGCCTAGGCCCTGCTGGGCTTCCAGAAAGGCCCCCAAAGATGAGTCACTGGAGACCTTATGCTGAGCCCCAGTGTGGACTGTGCAAGTCTCTAGGAGGGGAAAGGCTTTGACTCTCAGCCTCACTCAACCTAAGGACCCATGAAGACAGCTTCCTACCCTCCCTCCTCCTTTGGTATGGGCTCTGACTGAGCTCTAGGAGGTTGGTCCATCTCTGGCCTTTTAGGCCTCCTGCCTTCAAGGGCCTGAAGGAACAGGAGGATGAGGGAATCCCAACTCCAGACAAAAATGAAGAAAGCCAGGAATGAGGCCCAGAGCTGAGGGCTCTTCTGGCCAGAGGGGAGGAACACAGGGAGGATCCAGTAACAGAGCCAACAGGGCTGCAGCTCCTCCAACTGAGGCCCCAACCTGGGGAGGAAGGAACTGGAAAGGATTTAGTCTTAAGGGTTTCAGGTACACTCTGGTTCCTGTTCTTTGCTCCTAGGACTAGGAAGGGACTGTCCTACCGCTGGGCACCAGTGAGTTGAGATTGAGCCCCTCCTTCAACCAAAGCTCTAGGGGGACTTGGACATGGGGTGCTGGGAGCCTGGAGGCCAGAATGAGGATTCGCACCTCATCCAGCAAGACTAATGCTAAAAGAAAGAAGGGGAGAGTGGGTCTCCGGGCAGCTACTCAGGCGTCCATGGATGGTTAGTGAGGTCTGAAGAGTGGTCAGCAGTTTCTGTGCAGATGGTAGAGGCCTTGTGAGGCCTGTATCCATACAGGGAGACACTTTCAATACCCAGCAGAACCTAGCATCACAAAGCAGTGCCTGGTATGTGTTGTGGGTGGGGGGCAACTCAGTACACTGAAAGAGTGAATAAGTTAATGACAGAATATATTTTTGTTCAAAAACCCAAATAACTTCCTGCATTCTTAGCCTTTTCAAAGCAGCAACATTTTAGAGTTGACTTTGAGGGGTTATTCTTTTTCTTTAATGATTTATTATTCTATGTGTCATATGCTCTATCATTTACGAGGAGGCAAGCCCAGTTTCTGCATTTGTACCAGCTAAAACTTAATCAGAGCAATTTAGACCCAGAACTGCAGCCTCAACAACACAGAGCAGGAAAGGTAGGAGAGGGGCTGCTGTCTCAACCCACAAGATAGTGATTTCTGGAAGTCTATATGGCCCAGAAAGTAATTCCAGGAGTTTTGGCCTATGGCTGAGTTCTGTAAGTCTAATGGCAGGAAGTAAAACCCATGGTCTGAGCTGAAGAGAAAGTCTCTGTGTGAAAATACCAGGCTATATGCTTTAAGACTGAGAGGTCATTCATTTTTTTAGTTTTAACATCTAAGGGATGATTTGGGTTCTTTTCCTGGTTTTCAGTTCCTTTCTTTTCCGGTCTCTGTGAAGGAGGGTTGGAAATTATGCACTTAAGTATAAGAAGTTACAAACAGGTATGTGTTTGGTAGGCAGGGCATTCCTTTCTACTCTTGCTGAAATTTCCTTCTCCTACACCCTCCTGAGGAGGGGGAGAAAGAAGGGGAGATCCAGAGCTGTCTGGGATTCAGGGCCGAACTCTGGCAGACACTGGACAGTTCTATGTTCACAGCGTGCTGCTGGACAAGAGACCCGGCTGGAATTCAGCCAGGCCACAGGCTCAGGAGGGAATGGACCCATCCAGCGTGAGATCTGTGGACCAGAAGGTGCAGGCCCACCACGGGTCTCAGCCCCGCTCAGTAACTGGTAGGTTTGGGTCCCCTGGGGAAGGCTACAGCGCTTTCATGACCCTCCCTTTGAGGGAGAAAGGACCCCAGCAGTAACCCCTGCCCCTTACTACCCAACGCGCTCGAAAGAATGCGGGCCACAGGGAGTGAGTGACCGGCGCCAGCGGGTCAGAGCTATTTCGGGCGCCCGAGAAGGCATCGGATTCCAGGCGTTCCGGGCAGGGGGAAGGGACGGGGTCAGGCCCAAGGCGCCTTTTGCACGCCCTCGCTGCTATGGGCGAAGCCGTTGGAGAGAAGCCAGCTTCCCCCGCTCCCGGCCCTAGACTCAGTTTCCCCACAGTGTGAGGATTGGACAGTGAGGTTGTCATCCTTCCCAATTCAGAGGACGCTTCCTGATTGTTTTCATGGCTTAGAAATGAACGTCTCTAGATTTGAATTCGGGGAAACTAGGAGGGCCCAACGCAGCCGAGGGCAGTCGTGGCCAGGCCGGTTCCTTGGCCTAATCGCCCTGTGGCCCTCGGTAGTGGACACGTTTCAGAGGTCCAAAGGCCTAAGGTTCGGCGGAGCGCCCCTCTCCGACCCCGGTACAGAATGCTCCCGGCGACCAGGATCGACTGGGGCGTGTCCCGGGGACCGACCTGGCACGGCTCGGGGGCGGAGCTTCCAGGAGGGGCGTGGCTCTTCGGGCAGGGGCGGGGCTATCCAATGAGCAGCGCAAGGAGGTCAGGGGCGGGGCCTGTGCGGGGCGCGGCGCGCTGCGGGGCGGCCGACGCAGGCAAAAGCGGGCGGTGCGCGGAGGGCCGGTCGGCGCCGCGCGGAGCTGGCAGCAGGATTGGTTGAGGCACTCGCGTGTCAGGCGGTTGCTAGGCTCCGGCCGCGCGCCCCGCCCTCGCGCTCAGCGCCCTCTCACCGCCCGGTACGTGCTCGCGCTGAGGCTGCGGCGCGGCACTCGCGCTTCTCAGGCTCGGCGGCAGCGGCGGAGGCGGCGGTATAGCGCCGAGTCCCCGGGGAGCAGTGGCGGCGTCTTGCAGGCACTCGGTGAGTGCGCCGCCCGTTCCCTGCCGCCGTGCGTGGCTGCCTGGGCCCCCACCCCCGCCGCCGGCCGGGCCTTCCGCGGAACACCTGCTGCTGCTCGCTGGTCGGCCCAGGGCGGGGACACGGCCGCGGACGTCCTTGTGGGTGAGGCGGCGGCGCGGTTCGGGGGAAGCAGCCGCTTTGCTTTCTGCCTCGCAGGCGACGGCTCGGGACGCTGGTCAACCAGGCCTGGGCTGCGCGCCGCGGCGATGGTCCAGGCCTAAGCCCGGGCCGCGCTCCCGGGAACGCGGGGCCTGCTTATCGGCTGCGGGCGTGTGCGGCCTGTGGGCGGCCTCTTGGGCTTCCAGCCGAGGTCGCCGCCCAGTTCGGCCGGAGCCCGAGGATGGGGTTTTCAGTCCCCGCCAGAGGCGAGGAGGGGCGCCACCGTCGCTTGGTTCTGCACACACCCTTGGGTCCCCCGCACCTCCCGCCCACTTGAGCTTCTTTGGAATCCCACTGTCTTTTCACCTTTTCAGTTGGTATTGTAGGACCAGGCTTCACCCACGTATATTTTTGGAGGCTGTCCCCAGAGAGAACGCATTTTGGGCTCAGAATCCTTTTATTACAATTCCAAGTTAATTTCTTACAAAGTCAAGTGGTGATTTAAAATGCATCTTTTGCTTTCCATAACTTGAGAGGCAGGAGCTCTTAGATTTGTGAATTGTTACTTCAGAATTAGTTTTAATAGTGATTTTGAAGTTTGCCTTGGTCAGAGGTAGAGCCTGGGTCAGCCCGTTGATAGCCTAGAGTTCTAACTTAAGAGCCCGGCCTGCTGTTTCCCTAAATAAGCAAGTAGAGGTGATTCCTGGCATGGAACTCAGACTCCGTGCAGGGGGGGTGATGTTTATAGGACAGAAGTCCAGATAAAGAGCTGGATGTCCTTCCAGGTGTTCTGGAATTTCTAGTGTAGATTGGGTATTGTAATTTTATCAAGTTGTTCTATGCTTAGAGTTTAGAGAGACATTGTGATAATTTTGGAATGTCTGTTTTAAAAAAACAGTTTACCCTTAATATATTTTGGAGGTGTAAAAATCCACAGTTTGAGTCTAGATAAGTTAAATTGAACTTTGTTTGCCTTGGAGCCGGGAAAGAACTCATGTCCTGCATGCTTAAAGGAGGCTGAGGAGTGGTTTCATGGAGAAATCAGATTTAAGGAGAGAGTTGGATGTGTAGTGGAAGCCTGTACCAGGCCTGTGGGATACTGTATAAAGGTAGGAGTAAGCAGTACTATGTAGGCAACAAACATCTAGTTGGAACATGAAAGCTTGTGTTGATATGTACCTCTGTTGAAAGGCAGAGGGCAAGCCCTCACTGTTCTGAAAAATTGATTTGGCAAAATGCATTCATTCATTCACCAACTATGTGGCTTTACTACGTGCCAAATTCTGTGGTAGGTCCTGGGGACGCATGTAAAAGAGACTGGTTCTGCCCTTAAGGAACTCAGTTTGGGGGCAGCAGATGTGAGGGATCCTATGATTAACAGTGTCTGCCCACTGAGTGTGTGCACACGGGGCTCTGGGAGCCTGAGTAGAGGGTATTCCTGAGTCGCGGCTTGCAGGGCCAGCAGGAATTAGCTGGGGGACGGCGAGGTCTGGACATAGGGAACAACATTTACACCAGTGCCTAAAATAGCACCAGTGAGTCCTTCAGCTTGGCAGGTGGGAGTCTGGGGTTTTCTGGTTGTGGTCAGGAGTTTTAGCTTTATACTCAAGGTGTGGAAGCCAGGGAAGACTTAATCAGTGGAGTAGCATGATCCAGACTTGTGTTTAGAAAGGTCTCGTTGGTGGTCACAGAGAGAATGGCGGGAAGGGGAGTGCATCAGGACCTCTAGCAGGGAGATCAGCCAACAGAGGAGAGATGGGAGGGAGGAGGAACCATCTAAGAAGAGAGGCAGAAAAGGTAGAGCAGAGGGGATGCCAAGCCAGGACAGGGGAGGAGGCTGCATTCAGGAATGTGTTTGGGTTAGACAGAGTATGACCAAAGATTTGAACTACCTTTTCTGATGGAGCCAACATGTGGTCGCCACACAAGTTTGCTAGTGTATCTTAAACGTTGAGAATGTTAGGACTTGGGGAGACATTGGGGCCATTTCGTCAAATAGACTGGAATAGTTGCTTGAGGAAGGAGAGGCCTGGCACTTGATTGTTTAAAACCTTATCTTTCACCTGAACCTGGAGCATTGCATTTCCTCTTGGGCAGAGCAGGTGTCTTAACCTCTGAGAGTAAATGTGTATTCATTTTTGCTGAGTCAGACAAGGGCATGTTTATTGCTTTACCTCACAGTCATTCTAGCTTCTGCTGCTCCCTAGGTGAGTGATTTGATGGACCAAGGCAGCTGCATTTGAGGCCCTTCTGTGTGCCTGTTCTGTGTGCACTATCATTAATGCTTATGAAGACCCTTTATACAGGCTAAGGAAACTGAGTTACAGAGAAGACTGATTGTGCTTAAGGTCACGCAGCTGTCATCATGTGTTCGAGTCAGGATTTGAACCCAGATTGAACATCTGGTTATACCCATCTGCATTTGTGTTGCATCTAACTGATAGTGATGGCCTCAGCTGGGTGCTTCTCTGGCTGAAGATCAAGCCTAGGTGTCTGGTGGTGGGCACAGAGACAGGACAATAAGAACCCCCACGTGGAACTCTGAACACACTGTAAAGGACTGTTCCCAGGAACCGGGATTCATCAGAGCCTTCTTGGGGCCTGTGCTGGATTCTGTGGGGACCATGCTGAATAAAGCCAGAGAAGGCAGACTTCAGGGGAGGAGCTTGCATTTGAGATCGACCTTCAAGCAGGGTTAACGGTTTGACTGGTAAAGGAGTATCAACAGGAAAGTCACACCTTGGGAAGAAAAGAGGTACAGAGGTTAGGGGTAGGAGGGAGAAGAATGGTCACCTTTTCTGTGTGTTCTGGAAAATTGGGTTAGGGCCAGAATGTCACATGGAGAAGTTTGGAGTTGTATAGGAACAGGAAACTTTGAAGGTCTTAGAGCACAGCTGTGGTGGGATCAGCTCTCGGTTTTAAGATGTGAGCCCCCAGTGTTAGTGTGGAGGCTGGACTGGACTGGAGGACAGTTGGTTGCTGTTGTGGTCCAGCGGGGAGATAGTGGACCTGAATGAGGATAGTGGTCAGCAGTGGGGTTAAGGGAGAAAGAAGGTTCAAGATGAGTCAGTTCAGTAGATATTGGGCCTGAATAGTGCTAGTATCAACAGGGGCCTACTGTTGAGTGGAAGGGGCAGGAGATGATATGATATAAGATGACAGCATCAGCCAAGTCCTGGTAAGGACTTGAGAGACTTGGAATAAAGAAGATCCCCTGGGCTGCAAAACCCTGGTGGCGTAGTGGTTAAGGGTTCGGCTGCTAACCAAAAGGTGAGCAGTTCAAATCCAGCAGGCACTCCTTGTAAACCCCATGGGGCTGTTCTGCTCTGTCCTATAGGGTTGCTATGAGTCAGAATCAACTTACCAGCAACAGTTTTTTCTAGGCTGCAAAAGAGGAAGAAGATTAGAGCCAGCCTTTGTGGCAGGCAGGTGAGACTAGTAGAAAAGGGTGAGCAGAAAAGAGTGGAGAAGGGAAAGACCATAACATGTCTGAGGACCAAGGGGTGGACAGGCTGGAGCCAGAGGAGTTGTCCCCTGGGGAAGAGTAGGACAAAAGATTGGCCTGAAGGCTAAGCTGGGTCAGTGGGTAGCCCCTGGAAGTTCTGAGTAGGGTAGGATGGTGCCTGTGCCCCTGGCGGGAAGACAGGAGACCAGTTTTGAGTCTTTCGTAGGGGTGCAGGTGAAGGAGGCAGACGAGGGTCCAGAGGGTAATGGTAGGAAGAGGGGTACTTATGATAGAGATAGGATTTGGTGACCTGCTTGGTGGGGCAGGGAACTAGTGTGTTTAAAAATGGCTCCAGCTTGGGAAACTCAGAGAATCATGGTAGGGCTGATGTGGCTTTAGGTTATACCCTTTGAAAGAATTGCCATTGGCTTGCAGATTTGACCTGTGTAGGGCAAACTGAGGGTGGCCCATGGTGATGCAAAGTCAGAGTCCCCTTGTTGTGTTTGACTTTGAGTGGGGTTTATTTTGGTCGTGTCCTTGATAAGAGGCATACAACTAGCCTTCCTGAATGGCAAGTGATGATAGAACCATTTTATGGATGGTCAAAAATAAGAGTGAGGTTTGTGTATTGTTTCTAGCCTGCATAGGAAGTCAGCAATGAGAAATTTGATTCAATAGTCAGGTTCCCTTGTGTGCTGTATAGGCTTGAGCCAGTGCAGAGCATGACTGGGGCCTGGAGATACTTCCCGTGGAATAAGGTTATGGCGGTTTTAGATATACTGGTTATTAATTTGATCATTTCACAGTAAGTCTTTGTATGTTCGACTCTTTGGGTATTAAAGCTGTCTTCCTAGGAGTCACAAAGAGCTCTGGTGGCACAGTAGTTGAAGTACTCAACTGCTAACTGAGCGGTCAGTGGTTTGAACCCACCAGCTGCTCTGCAGGAGAAAGATGTGGTTGTCTGCTTCCGTCAAGATTTACAGCCTTGGAAACTATGGGGCCGTTCTACTCTATCTTATAGGGTTACTATGAGTTGGAATCGACTCAACAGCAATGGGTTTGGTTTGGCTCCTAGGAGTCACATAACCTGCTTTGCCTTTTGACAGTCTCAATTCTGATTATTAATAAGAATGCTCAGATAGCAACTTCTATAAATAAGATTTTAGATTAGTTTACAAAATTACACCAGCCAGAGGGCTTAATTTAGCCTTAATGAATAGGATTTCCTATTTTCCTGTTTTTTAGGTTTGATAGCTAAACATTTTCTTAGCCTTATTTTGAGTCCAGGGTGGAGAGATAGATGGGATGCAGTGGTACAAGATCATAGACTGAGGGTGTCTATGAGTTGGTGAAGCTGGGCTGTGTTGGAGTGATGTCTGCACGAAACTCTAGCAGTGTGTTTACTTAATTTATATTTATGTTATAAAAGGAAGATCCTAATGAGAACAATCATTTGAATAAAAAAAAAAATCACTTTTTTGACTGAATGTCTTTCTCTTGCACATCATGGGGTATATGTAATAGTGTTGAGATTCTGTTTCTCAGTTACACCATTTTAAAAAAAGCTGTTTTTTGTTGTTGAGAATATACATGGCAGAACATACACCAGTTCAGCAATTTCTACATGTACAATTCAGTGACATTGATTGCATTCTTCAAGTTGTATAACCATCCTTATCCCTCCTGTCCAGATTGTTCCTCCTCCAATAATATAAACTCACTGTCCCCTGAGTTTCTTATCTAATCTTTTGAGTTGCTGTTGTCAGTTTGATCCCATATAGTCCTTAGAGAGCACAATGGTCATGGCAGACATTTTTTACTAATTAAGCTGAATTATTGTTTGGTCTAAAGAAGATTTGAGGGGATATTTCTGGTTTAAGATTTAAAGATTATCTCAGGGAAATAGTTTTGGGGTTCATCCAGCCCCAGTGGATCCAGAAAGTCTGGAGTCCATGAGAATTTCAAACTCTGTTCTGTGTTTTCCCCCTTTTGATCCGGATTCTTCTATGGAATCTTTGATGAAAATGTTCAGTAATGGTAACCAGGCACCATCCAGTTCTTCTGGTCTCGTGGCAAAGGAGGCAGTTATTTATGGAGGCAGTTAGCCACAGATTCCATATCCTCCTCCTATTCCTGACTCATCTTCTTTCTCTGTTGCTCCAGGCAAATAGAGACCAATTCTGTGCCTTGCCACATGCAAGCTTTTAAGACCCCAGGCACTACATAAGGAACTAGGAGGTAGAACAGAATCAGTTACACTTTCTTGATCTAAGTGTTTTAAAAACACTGTTGTGTAAAATATGGCCATTGGAATTAATTTTATATCTTTGAAACTTTATTGTTTTTGGTCTTGGATTGACTGTCGGGTCTTCTGTACAGAAAACAGTTCATTTTCGTAGTAGTGACCTTTGGCAAAGAAGAGTGGCTAATTAGTGGTGTGGGCAGGAGACTGAGTGGTATTGCCCACTTCCTTTTGGGTTGGTCATTGTGGCATAATTATACTTCATTTGTGGACATTCACCAATTTCGGTTCCTTCTTTTCCTGTAGGGTCTCTGCTCTTCAGGAAGATAAAGCTTTTAAAGCAGCCTTGCACTAGAAAGTGAGGTAAGGTAACTGCAAAGAGAGATGTCTGCAAAAGAAAGATGGGGGTAATCATGTACTTGGCAAAATGTTTAATCACAGAATTTTAAGATGCTTATAATGGGAAAAAGCTTTATCAAATAACAGATGTATTTAAAATAAGAAATGTGGTAGATACACATAGAAAGGAAAGGAAAAATCCCTTGTTGCCTAGTTTTATTCTTTCTTTGAATAGGAAATACCAACACTTGGTACAAATTCAGAAAGTTCAAAAGGATTATATAGGGCAAAGGGATATACCTTCTACCCTGTCCCCTTAGCCCATGGTGCCCTTCCCTAGAGGCAGCCATTATTTCCTGATTCCTGGGTGTCCTCCAGAGATAGCCCTTGGGCAGCGTTTTTACTGAGTTTAGGTCAGAGTAGAGATAATTTTCACCCTGCTTTTTCCCTCCTAGCATTATATCATGAGGTATGTTCTGTAAATAAAACTTTTCCAATAGTTAACCTGCCCCTGGTTCTTAGATGTTTGTTTCTTGCTTTGGTTGTAATAGATAATGTTGCAATTAACATCTTTGTGCGTAAAGTTTTTTTTAGAATCTTTTTATCTATCATTATTATATTAAGTATAAAGCTTTTGACAAACTAAAAAATGAGATGTGAATTACAGTTTTGCAGGAGTATATCTAGAATGTCAAGTAAGGCAGGTTTGTATTTGCATTTTTAAGCACTGTATACGTTATGCCCAGTCCCTTTTCTGTGGCTTGCATTGATTTGCAATTTTTCTAGCCACTTAGAGACCTGGTCTCAGTGTTCTGTGTCCTGTGGGTTGCATGTACAATCACAGATTCATTCTTCCTGAGGCAGTCACAGCCCTTGGATACCCTAAATATAGGGGAGTGTGCCAGATGGGGGGAGCTCAAGGACTAGGAACATTTGGAAGGATGCAGGGAAGCAGTGGCCAGTGCCCAGCATGGTTCTCTATATAGTAGTCTGCTCTTCATTTCTGTGGGTGTTAACTTTTTATATATGGAGTGTGGAAATCTAAGAACAAGAGGTAACTCCCACAGAGTTCTTTCTAATAATCGATATATACTGTATATGCATTGAAACAGAATAGTGCAGTTGAAAGGTGTTTCTCTAGTTTGATTTTTGCGAGTGTTCTGGTCATCTCTGTTTTCCCTCTTCATTGTGCTGGGAGCATTTCCCAGCAGGCACCCCCTGGGTTGACAGGGGATTGCTTAAGAAGATTCCCCAGGGTGTCTGTGGAAGAAGTGAGCCAATTCAGCCTTGGTTGTCATAAACTCCTCTCTTAATTAGCTCAGTTGTTCTCCAGATCTGGAGATACCCTAGCCAGTTTTTGCCTAGAAAAATGATACAATCAATAATGGAATTCCAAATACCATTTCCTTTTTATTTGGCTATTAGTCAGAACCTGGGACGCTATCTGTTTTCTGGGCCCTTATTTCACTATGGAATACTTCCATAAAAACATACGTCTCTTATTTCTCTGTCTTGTGTACACTCCTACTTGGTCCGGTAGGTTATCTTTGCATCGGAACTGTCCTGACCTCAGCGAGCCTTGTTTACTGATTTTTTTAAATGATGGAGCCCTGCCTGGTGAGTAGCCCTTGAGCAGGGGTGGATTCTGGGTCTTGGGGGAAGATAAGGAAGTGTAGAGAACTCTACTCTACCCCTTCTGTGAGTTTTGACTGAAGAAGCGTCTTTTGTATTTTTAGATTTTTGAGCAGTGTTTGGAAGGTTGAATTGCCTGTATGGAGAAATTTGGTAGGAGGAGACTAGAAGAGATGCTCTTTATTAAAGATCTAAAAATAGACTTCATTAAAGTCACAAGTAGGTAACAGTAGGATTTCTGTCGCACTGTCTCCTACTCTGGGTTTGTGCTACTGGCTGTTGCTTCTGCTTACCTGGAAGGATCACAATATTTTGTCACAAGGGTCAGCAGTAGAGACTTAACGCACGTGCTTGTCAATCTGAACATGTGCTTTTTCCTGTTTTAAAAGTAGTTTGAAGAGTGACTGGATTCCTTGGTGCAGGGGAGAAATTCTTAGCAGAAAAAATTGGTTCTTCTGTTTGCTGTACCAATCCCAAGTTGGCGGGGCCTGTGGGGCCCCCGGTCTCCTCGAAGCCCTGAGCATCTTTCCTTCTTGTTGGACATTATTGACCAGATAGGGAATTCCTTGGCAGGCTGGCCAGCCCACTTGGTTTAGTCACATGGTACCTCAGGTCTCTCCTGACTTTTTCAGGGTTCCCTTTTGATTCTGTCAGCTGGAGAGGAAAATGGTTGCTTAAACTTTTTTCCTATGCAGGCCTCTGGTGCCCCGGGCTGCCTGTGCCCTTTCCCTCAGTGTGAGGGGGTGGAGGAATGTCCTGGCTTTCCTTCTCGCCTCCCTCCACCGTGCTTCCTGGGAGAATGGGGCCCATTGTGGGCTGTGGCCTTGGGAGGGTCCTCTGCTTCAGTGTCAGGCCTGCTGTGGCCGCTGTGTCCGGTCTGCTGTGGTCCTTGGGCCTGGAGGGACTGGCAGCCCAGCATGCCCTTGTTTTCTTCCAGGCTTCCTTCACTGCTACCCGGGAGTATTCTGAGGGACAGTGCTCATGTTGTGTTTGCCCTAGGTCTGGCCTCTGATTTTATCGTCTTTTGATAAGCATTTTTGTGGATCCCTTCGCAAGTCTGAGATTTATTTGCAGCATATCCAAGGCCATATTTGGAGAGCCAGGCCGGCTGCTCCCAAGGACGACTGAGTGCCGAGTCGCAGGAAGCTGAGTGCTCCCTTGGGGCCTTTCCTGTGTTCTGAATCCACTGAAAAGTGTAGGGTTAATATGTTCGTGAGTGAAATTGGACTTTAAGTTCTTGGTTTTTTTGTTTGTTTATTTTGGCCTCAATCAACTTTTGAATTGGTTGAAGATATGAAATTCCAGGTAGGGGAAGCCACAGGGACTCAGCTTTTTTAAAAACAAATTTGTTCTGGATATGGGTGCTCTCCCCTGAGATCAAGCTGCCTTGCCCTTGCCTTTCCTTGGGGCAATTCTCCTGATCCCAGACCAGTTGTGTTCCTGGAAAGAATGTGTGAGATACTTATGGTTTCTGTGAGTGGACAGATAGAGATCATCGGCCACTGCTTTTTCAGGGAGACAGATGTGTGACCAGATATTGTGCTTCTGTGAAGGGTAGATGAGTGAGCTGGTGGTGGTGGGGCGGGGTGTGAAGGAGTCCTGGTGAGGCCTCCCTGAAGTTGGCAAGGGGCTTTTCTATGCAAGATCCATATGATGGCTTGGACGGCTGCTGGGGAATTTGCTCCCCTAAAGTCCAGATAGAATGATCCTGGAGCTTTTTCTTGATCTTCTGAGTAAAAAATTCCATTTTTTTGATGATGCTTCAATACGTACAATTTCTCTGCCTTCTGTGGAAGTGTCTTGTGAAAGGAGCAGCTGGCACCAGCACTTCCCCCAACCTTTTTTTTGTTTCATTTATCACAGGAAAAAAACCAAAACCATTCTGTTTTATTCTTCTGCCTGAGCAGAGTGATATGTTTCTTTCTGTGTTTTAGGGCTGGGATTGGTGTTTTGTTTTTGTGAAATAAAGTATAAAACGTACTTGCCATGATGAGATCACGCTGCAAATGGCCAGCACTTGTTGTAAGATGGTATTGAATTTTCTAAAGAAAAGACTCTTCTGTCAGATAAAGCCTGGTCATACTGTGGTATATTAGGTCATAACTTCCCAAGAGGTGACGTCTGCCCTTGTTTTTTGGCAAGCTGGGCAAGATTTTTGGCATAAGCCAGATGGGGCTGGGCAATGAAAACACTGAGTGCCGTCAAAGGTAGAAACCTGGGCCTGAGGAAGGAATCTACCAGGGGTACTGAGTCTCCTCTGACCCTCTGTCCAGTGTGACCTTCAGTAAGGCACTTGACCTCTCAGCCTCAGTAAAATGGGGACATAGTATGCTGCCCATAGGCTGCTGAGAATGAAATGATGGCTCACTAGTAAGGCACCTGCAGAGCACTTGGCAGCCCTCCATAATTGCTACTGGTTATTATTAAATCCGTCCTTTTTTTTTCTCTCTGGTATAAATTAAGAGTTTGCTATTTAATGAAAGCTGGACATACTTCTTAGGTTGAGTGATAGGTTCATGGGTTTTTTAAAAATTCTGGCTTGTAATAATGTATACAATAGGTTATTTTGTATGTTTTAAATATCTTTATAAAAAATAAACTTAACATGAGCCATTGGTACCTCCTGGAAAGCTTCTCTGGCTTGACTACTCAGGGGCTTTTGAGTGATGCCGTGTCTTGGCACAGTGGCCCTTGGAAGCACTGGCATGCCCCCCCCCCCCCCCCATCCCACCATGACTCAAGAACTATAGTAGTTTGAGGATCAAGGTTGCTGTTAACTAGACAACATTGTTTAGATTTTAAAGGAGTTTCTTTGGAGATTCTTTGACGTGCCCAGGTCTGTCAAAGGTCTACGTTCAAACCTTACCTGTGAAGTAGAGCATAGACCAGCAAGGTTGCTGAGTGAGTTCAGAATTACTAGAAAGTGCTTATTTTCTTTCTTTTTTTTTTTTTTTTGGTATAACATTTATTTCTGTCTGGGTTAGCAACAGCAATGCATGCATATTTGGCTAGTTTTCAGAGGGCTATACATACTTATTTTTTCCCACACATGACTTCCTGACTGGGTAACTTATAATTTAAAACTTTGACTTTTCGGCCAACAGATGCCTTTTGAGAGACCTGGAACACATGAGTGTGTTCCCAGTTGAATGTTTGGCAGCTGCAGATTCTGTACCTGGCATATGTAATTCATTTTTACTACTGAGCTATAGTTGGAACTCTATTTAGAGTTGTAACTTCTTAAAACAGGAATTTTAAGTGTCTTTTTGTTTATTTGCATTTTTTAATTGGATGAACTTAGTATGGAATGTTTGAACCTTACGCTGTAAAGTCAACATCTTCCCTTGAAACCTGGACTGTTCTGGGCTTCCTGACTCCTTGAGCAAACCAAGCACGGAACGTGTTGGTGAGCTCTGGGATGTGAAGAAGACAAGGGTACAGACACTGGCCCTCAACTTCTGAGCAGAAAATGGTTGTCCTGAGCACAGAAATTGGGTTTCAATCTCCCAGGTGATGAAGGCCCCATATTTTATGATTCCGTGCTGGTGGGGAGCTGGGCTCTGGGTTTCCGGTGGAGAAGCCTCCAGGGGATTTTCAGATAGTGAGAGCACTTATTCTCTGACCTTTGTGGAGAGCACTGGCTGTTGTCAGATAAGAAAATGACCATGATACCACCAGAGGGGAGCTGAAAATAAAGCTCTAAATGCTCATTCTAAGTCCTCTGACAGGCTGGAGGGAAAGCAGAGCTCACAGGGCTGCTCCTAGCCTGAGTTGGGGGCAGGGCAGTGCTGCACAGGCAGGAGGCTGATTACGATCTCAGGAGAAACACAAGAAACCCCTGTGTGGAAGCAAGTCCCATTTCTACTGCAGGTGCTGAAACCTAGAGTCATAGTTATTGTGGGGATTATTGACCTTGACAGTTGTATTTTAGATTTGGATCTGGGGTGGGGAAAGCAGGACACCCAGCAGTGTACACAGTGGATGTCTGTGTTTTTTAGCTAATGTGTTCCTATATATGTAAGCAGGATATATTACACCCACAAGTGATTATGGGTGGCTGGTTTAAGATTATTTGCGTTCTGTAGGTACTTTTATAGTTTTTAGAGTGTTTATTCTATGCCAGATTCTCTTCTAAGTGTTAGCTTACTTAATGAATCTATGTTATAACTAGAAAAAAATTTAAAAAGTGTAATTTGATCTAGAAAGTGTTTAAATGTAATGACTCTTAAGCAGAGTCTCTGGGTGGTGCTGTTAACATGGTCACCTGCTAACTGAAAGGTTGGAGGTTGGAGCCCATCCAGGATCACCTTTGAAGAAAGGCCTGGTGATTTGATTCTGAACACTCACCATTGAAAACTGTGTGGAGCACAGATTAACTCTGACACACGTGGGGGTTGCCATGAGTCAGAATCAACTCAACTGCAGCTGGTGCTGGTAAGCAGCCTTATAAGACAGACTTGCCAGTGGACTATGGAGGGGGACTGGCTGTTGGTACCCAGATAGTGCTGGGTTTATTTGTTCGTTCATTCAGCAAGTGGTTTTTGAGTCACTGCTATGTCCTGGGCACTGTGCTAGGCTCTGTGGGTAGATCTGGCGATGGAGGAGATATGCATGGACTCTGCCCCGCCCTGCAGAAGAGGGAAGAGGAGGAGTGAAGGTTGTTTTCCCTCCAAGTTTTTCAGAAGCCAATGTGGTTTGGAGAGGCCAAAGTCCCACCCTGGCAGATGTTCTCCAGCAGTCAGTGTGCCTCTGAGTCCCAAATGTAGGGGGTACTTAGGCCCGTTTCAGAGGGTGATGTGAGGAATCAGGAAGGGGACCTTGGCGAGACGGCAGGCAGTTGTTTTAGATTATTTTCAAAGCCAAGCTGACATTTGGGCATACACAGATGCATCTGTGACCTGTTGGGCCATTTTCTGTCCTTAATGCAGAACTTGAGTGTTCTTGGTGGGGATGTGAGATGGGGTTTCAGGGACTGGTTGAGGATCCTCTTGGTTTGGTGATGATTTGGATAAGGATTGGGTAGGGCTTTGAGGGGTAATTAGGTGAGCGACAGGGAGAGATGGGAAGGGGATTAGGGAAGGTGAGCCTTGGAAAGGAAAAGGGAAGGAAAAGATAACAGTGAGTGGAGGTGCTTTGCTGAGCTTGCTCTATTAATCCCCAAATCACCTGGAGGAGGCAGGAGATGGGGGATTACTGTCTGGGAAACATTGAAGGGTGGGGGCTAGAGAGCACCGTGGGGCCAGGTCTAGGGATGGGAGATGGGTCTAGTGACTTTGGCCAGCCTTGAGATGATGGAATTGTGGTGGTATAGAGCCAGCTTCTGAATGGAAAGTGAGGCAGTGAGGCTGGCCCAGAGCCTCGAAGGCAATGTTGGTGTGTTTTACCCTTCAGTCTGAGGAAGTCAGGAAAATCTGCATTAGAGGGAGTTATGACTGGATGGGACACGTTGCAATTGTGGAGCATCCAATTAAAAAAAAAAAACAAATTAAAAAAACTCAGCCTTTACTCCATCCCTGGGAACCAGATGGACAAAGGAGCCAAGCAGGTGGTAGTCACAATATCAACTTGATAACTGACAGAGCTGTTGGAGAATGAGACCTGGATGAGTGGCCCCTAGGGGCTTCCTAATGCTGAACCCTAGAATTTTATTTTTTTCATTTTTTAAATTTTGTTGTTGAGAATATACATAGAAAAATACCAATTCAACTGTTTCTACACGTACAGTTCAGTGGCAGTGATTACATTCTTCGAGTTGTGCACCCATTCTCAGTGTCATGGATTGAATTGTGTCCCCCAGAAATGTGTGTCGGCTTGACTGGGTCATGATTCCCAGTACTGTATGATTGTGTAATCTGATGTGATTTCCTTATGTGTTGTAAATTCTATCACTATGATGAGGTTATACTGATGAGGTCTACAAGATTGGATAGTGTATTAATCCAGTCTCTTCTGAGATATAAAAGAGAAGCGAGCAGAGACACATGGGAACCTCATACCACCAAGAATGCAGTGCTGGGAGCAGAGCATGTCCTTTGGACCTGGGGTTCCTGCACAGAGAAGCTCCCAGACCAAGGGAAGACTGATGACATGGACCTTCCTCCAGAGCCAACAGAGAAAGCGTATCCCTGGAGCCACAGCCCTGAATTTGGATGTGTAGCCTACTGGACTGTGAGAGAATAAACTTCTCTTTCTTAAAGCCATCCACTTGTGGTATTTGTCTTGGAGCAGCACTGGGTGCTGAGACACTCACCCTCCTTTTCTGAGTTGTTCCTCCCCCATTAACACAAACTCACTGCCCCCTAACGTTCTTATCTAAACTTTCGAGTTGCTGTTGTCACTCGGATCCTGTATAGATAGTTCTTAAAGAAGCAAAATGCTCAAAACCAAACCCATTGCTGTCCGGTTGATTCTGACTCATAGTGATCCTATAGGACAGGGTAGAACTGCCCTGTACGCTTTCCAGGGAGCACCTGGTGGATTCAGACTGCCAGCCTTTTGATTAGCAGCTGAACTCTTAACCACTACGCCACTAGAGTTTCCATAATGCTCAAGGCAGACATTTTTTTTTACTAGTTAAGCTAGATTTTTGTTTGGTTTTAAGAAGACTTCAGGGGATATTTTTGGTTTAAGGTTTAAAGATTACCTCAGGGCAGTAGTTTCAGGGGTTCATCCGGCGTCCCTTGCTCCAGAAAGGCTGGAGTTGATGAGAATTTGAATTTCTGTTCTGTGTTTTCCCCCTTTTGATCAGAATTCTTCTGTGGAATTTTTGATCAAAATTGAACCCCAGAATTTGAGAGAAGTCCCACCCAGTCACCTGTGGGGCCACCCTCTGTTCACCCTTCCTGGCTGGACTCCCAGGCCCCATCCCCCTATACCCCCAAGGCATTCTCTCTCCTCCCTACATATGCTGCTTTGCAGAGTCTCCAAGCTCCTCCAGGGCTACTTTTATATTTATTGTTTAAAAAAAAAAAAAAATATATATATATATATATATATATATATATTAAACTTTTTTTACTTTATTAGTATAAAATAAAACAATACAAAAAAATAGCTTAGTGAATTATAAGGCCAAGAAATAGAGCTTTGCCTCCACCAGCAGCTCCTCCATGCCCCATTCTCATCACAGCCCCCCATCCTCATCACAGCCCACCCCTTTTCCAAAGGTAACCCTTACATCTTGACTTTTTGTATTCGTTGCCTTATGTTTCACTATCGTTTTATCTTCCGGGTGTGCATCCTTAGGCAGTGTAATTTAATTTTGTCCATTTTAAAAACTTGATGTCTTTTAAGTCTCTTTACATTTCTCCACTCTATCCGTTTTCCTTGCACTTACCTGTTGAAGTCTGGGCCTTGGACCTGTGGAGTTTCCCACAGTCAGGATTTAGCAAGTTGTCTTTCCTCAGGGATGCTTCCCTCAGAAGTGCTGCCGCCTTCTTGTTATTCCACACTTTGCTCAGAGCAGATACCAGAGCACCATTTCTGTGGGAGGATGGTGGGGCAAGGAGAGGTCAGGCCCAGCACTGCCTCTTCGGGACTCTGCAGTCCTTGTCAAACCAGTCTCCCCAGTGGGTGTGACAGGTGTTGTAAGAAGAGAAGCCCATATGCCTCCTCTAGACTGATTGACTGGGATGGGTTCACAACATTGTCCTGGTGTTACACTGTCCTTCTCCCCTCTCAGCTCCCCTGCCTTTTATTATCTGCCCACCAACTTGTCTCCACTCTTCCGGTTTTCCTCCCTTTTCCTCTTTGTTTATAGGGTGTTCTGACTGGAAGAAGTTTTTTTTTGAGGATTAGGAAAGAGGTTCTTATCTGCTTGATCGCTCACCATCTGAGGGACTGTGGAAGCGTATTTTCCATCTGTAAAACGAGGGGGTCTTATGGTTTAAATCAAACTTTGTTGTTGTTGTTAGGTGCTGTTGAGTCGGTTCCAACTCCTAGTGACCCTATAGGACAGAGTAGAACTGCCCCATAGAGTTTCCAAGGAGCAGCTGGTGGATTTGTACGGTTAGCAGCTGAGCTCTTAACTACTACGCCATTCTGTTTGACAGATTTCCTTTGTGTTTGAAAGCTCTTTGGAGAGTTTTCCTGCTTTTCCATATAGGGCACAGCCCCAGCTGTGAGGAAATGAGGAAATGGGTGGGGCTTAGGGAGCAGCCAGAATCTAGTCTTTCTCCACCCATATCTGTGCCATTAGGCCAGGTGGGCTGGGTGAGTAGTGAAGTGCTCTGTGGGCTGTGGTCATGGCCTCACCTGCTGGTCTCAAGCTCTGAGTACAGACTTGCCTCCTCTACAGAATAGGGAGGCGTCTCGGCTGCCTTGCTGTGGCCACGCTAGCAGGTTGCTGACCATGTGGGAAAGTGGAGGGGTAGACAGTGTTGCTTCATTGTGAGGCCGGCTCAGGCTCCAGGCGCAGGAACTCGTCAGCTCATCCTGGCTGTTCTCATGTCATGTGCAGGCCCCACCGCAGCTGCTGCTGGAATTTGTCAGGGAGCCCAAGCCTGTGTCTGGTGTGAGGGATACTTCAGAGAAGGTGTGAAGGAAGAGCCTTCAGGGAAGGAGCCAGTGCCCACCTGATTGGCTGTTGCTGTGAGGATCCAGTGATAAAAGCTATGCCCCTGGTCTGCCCTGTATCTTTGTTGTAAGGACTCTGGAACTCTGGTCATCTGAGCACAGGCGGAAGTTATCCCTGAGTAGGTGTCATGTGATGCACTAGGATTGATTAGGCCATTCCTAGTGCCAGGACACCTAACAGGTACCTGTGGTGTTTTTGTTTGTTGTGCCATTATTGCACACATTTAAAATTTTTATTGATTTTACACTTACATAATTTTGAAGCCAAGTAAGTTCTGATTTTTGCATTTGTATGTCTGCCAAAGTTTCTTAGGCCTAAGGAGGTAGGCCAGGTTTTGTTTTCTTGTTTTGAACGCAATTTTGCTGAGGCCTGTCCTCTAGTGAGAAGAATATAAGGAATTCTAGAGTCAGCGAGGCGTGGGCTGTGTGGTGGAAGGGCTGGAGGGGCTGCTGGACACTGCTTAGGAGCCACCTGTAGGAGTGAGTGTGGGGCTGCCAGTGGCCAGATCTGGGCGGTAAGGGCAGGGCTGAACCTCCTACAAGAGGCACTACTACATACATTTAAAAATTGAATTACTTAGAATTTGATGAGTTCGAGATCATAACCATGGTTAGCTGCTGAGATTGTGAAGCAGGAGTTAAAGGCCATGTTTTCTAGTATGGGCTGCTCTGGTTTTTTTCCCCCCTAAATTTTATTTATTTTGCTGTTGTTGTTAAGAATATTCACAGCAATTCAACAGTTTCTACATGTACAACTTAGTCCCATTTATCACATTCTTTGAGTTGGGCAACCATTCTTACTCTCCTTTTCTGAGTTGTTCTTCCCCCATTAATATAAACTCACTGCCCCCTAAGATTCCTGTCTAATCTTTTGAGTTGCTGTTGTCAGTTTGATCCTATATAGATAGTTCTTAAAAGAGCATAAAGCTCAAGGCAGAGATTTTTTATTAGTTAAGCTAAATTATTGTTTGGTTTTAAGATGGCTTCAGGGGTTATTTTTGGTTTAAGATTTAAAGTTTATCTCAGGGCAGTAGTTTTAGGGGTTCATCCACCCTCCATGGCTCCAGAAGGTCTAGAGTCCATGAGAATTTGAAATTCAGTTCTGTATTTTCCCCCTTTTGATCATGATTCTTTTGTGGAATCTTTAATCAAAATGTTCAGTAATGGTTGCCAGGCACCATTCAGTTCTGGTTTCATAGCAAAGGAGGCACTTGTTCATGGAGACAATTAGCCACACAGTCCATATCCTCTTCCTGTTTCTGACTCTCCTTCTTCATCTGTTGCTCCAGGTGAATAGAGACCAGTTACTCTGCCTTGGATGGCCACTTGCAAGCTTTTAAAACCCCAGGCACTACTCAGCGAACTAGGAGGCAGAACAGAAGCACTATACACATTATTAGGCCAGTTAACTGGGATGTTCCATGAAACCATGACCCTAAACTTCTAAACCAAGGAACCAAATACCATGAGGTGTTTGGTTGTACATAAGCAGCCTCAGCAACTACTCTTTTGTGTGTGTGTGTGTGTGTGTGTGATGTAAATGTGGAGCCCTGATGGTGCAGTGGTTAAGAGCTTGGCTGCTAACTAAAAGGTTGGCAGTTCAAATCCACCAGCTGCTTCTTGGAAACCCTGTGGGGCAGTTCTACTCTGTCCTGTAGGGTCAGTCTGAGTTGGAATTGACTCGACAGCAATGGGTTGTAAATGTATCTATCACACAACTTCTGCCAATTCAGCTTTTTACAGGTGTACAACTTACTGATGGCAGTTCTAGTAATCAGCTGTGCAACCTTATTCTTAAATCAATGCGATTTTTCCATCACTGTTAACCCCCCTTCTCCCCTTCCCTCCCACTCTTGGTAACCACTAATAAACTTTAGTCTGTATACATTTGTCTTTTGTTGTCTTTTTATATAAGTGAGGTCATACAATAATTGTCCTTTTATGATTGGCTTATTTCACTCAGCATGTCTTCAAGCTCCATCCATACTGTAGCATGTATCAAGACTTCATTTCTTCTATTGGTTAAGTAGTATTCCATTGTATGTATGTACCACATTTTGTTTATCCGTTCATCTGTGGATAGGCATTTAGGTTGTTTCCACCGTTTGGCTGTTGCTGCAATGAACATTGGTGTACAAGTCTCTCTTTGAGTCTCTGCTTTCTAGTCTTTTGGGTATGTACCTAGGAGTGGAATTGCTGGGTCATATAGTAGTTCTATTTTTAGTTTTTTGAGGAACTGCCACACTTTTCCGCAATGGCTGTGCCATTTTGCATTCCTACCAGCAATGGATAAGGGTTCCAATTTCTCCACATCCTCACCAACATTTGTTATTTTCTGTTGTTGTTGTTTTTCTTTTAAATCTTAGCCATCCTAGTAGGAGTGAAATGGTATCTCCTTGCGGTTTTGATTTGTATCTCTCTGATGGCTAATGACCCTGAGCATCTTTTCATGTGTTTGGTGGCCATTGAATGTCCGTTTTGGTGAAATGTCTATTCAAGTCCTTTGCCCATTTTATGATTGGATTATTTGTCTTTTTGTTGTTAAGCTGTTGAGGTTTTATATATATTTTGGTTATTAGATTCTTGTCGGTTATATGGTTTCCAAAGGTACTTTCCCAGTCACTAGCTTGCCTTTTCACTTTTTTGGCAGTCTTTTTTTTTTTTTAATCTTTATTTTTTATTGTACTTCAGGTGAAGGCTTACAGAACAAATAGTTTCTCATGAAACAGTAGTACACATGTTGTTTTATGACATTGGTTAACAACCCCACAACATGTCAACCCTCTAACTTCTCAACCTTTTTTTTTGGTGGAAATACACATAGCCAAAGATACACTATTTCAAAAATTTCTACATGCACAGTTCAGTGACATTAACTACACTCTTCGAATTGTGCTGTTATTCTCACTTAAGATGAAGGCTTACAGAACAAAATAGTTTCTCATTTAACAGTTACTACAAATGTTGCCCTATAACAATGGTTAACAATCTCACAACACATCAATAATATCCTTACCCAACCTTGGGTTCCGTATCACCAGCTTCCTTGTCCCCTTCTGTCTTCTGGCCCTTGTCACTGGACTACTGTACCTCATTAGTTCTCATTTGGTTTTACAGGGCTGTCCACTCCCAGGCTGAATGGTGAACCTCAGACATAACTTTACCACTGAGCTTAAAAGCGTGTCTGGGGGCCATATTCTCGGGGTTTCTCCAGTCTTCTTTAGGCCAGTAAATCTGGTCTTTTTTGTGTGAGTTAGAATTATGTTCTACATCCTTCTCCAGCTCTGTCCAGAACCCTCTGTTGTGATCCTGGTCAGAGCAGTCAGTGGTGGTAGCTGGGCACCATCTAGCTGTACGGACTCAGTCGGGTGGAAGCCTTGGTAGCTGTGGACAATTAGTGCTTCGGACTAATCTTTTCCTTGTATCCTGTTCTCTTCATTCTCCCTTGCTCCCAAAAGGATGAGACCAGTGGAGTATCTTAGATGGCTGCTCACAGACTTTTAAGACCCCAGACACTACTGACCAGGGTAGAATGTAGAGCATTGTCTTTATAAGCTGTGTTATGCCAGTTGAGCTAGATGTTCCCCGAGACTTGGCAGTCTTTTTTTTTTTTTTTTTATATTTTATTGTACTTCAGGTGAAGGCTTACAGAACAAATAGTTTCTCATGAACCAGTAGTACACGTTGTTTTATGACATTGGTTAACAACCCCACAACATATTAACCCTTTGAATTCTCGATCTTTTTTTTTTTTTGGTGAAAATACACATAGCCAAAGATACACCGTTTTAAAAATTTCTACATACACAGTTCAGTGACATTGACTACGCTCTTCAAATTGTGCTGTTATTCTCACTTAAGATGAAGGCTTACAGAACAAAATAGTTTCTCATTTAACAGTTACTACAAATGTTGTCCTATGACAATGGTTAACAATCTCACAACACATCAACAATATCCTTACTCAACCTTGTGTTCCCTATCACCAGCTTCCTTGTCCCCTGCCTTCTGGCCCTTGTCACTGGACTCCTGTACCTTCTTAGTCTCATTTGGTTTTACAGGGCTGTCCACTCCCAGGCTGAACAGTGAACCTCGGAGGTAACTTCACCACTGAGCTAAAAGGGTGTCTGGGGGCCATACTCTCGAGGTTTCTCCAGTCTCCTGTAGGCCAGTAAATCTGGTCTTTTTTTTTTTTTTTGTGAGTTAGAATTACGCTGTACATCCTTCTCCAGCTCTGTCCAGAACCCTCTGTTGTGATCCTGGTCAGAGCAGTCAGTGGTGGTAGCAGGGCACCATCTAGTTGTACTGGACTCAGTTTGGTGGAGGCCTTGGTAGCTGTGGAAAATTAGTCCTTTAGACTAATCTTTTCCTTGTATCGTGTTCTCTTCATTCTCCCTTGCTCCCAAAGGGATGAGACCAGTGGAGTATCTTAGATGGCCGCTCACAGGCGTTTAAGACCCCAGACACTACTCACCAAGGTAGAATGTAGAGCATTGTCTTTATAAGATGTGTCATGCCAATTGAGCTAGATGTTCCCTGACACTTGGCAGTCTTTTGATGAACAAAAGTTTTTAATTTTTATGAGTTGCCATTTATTTTGTCTTTTGCTTTTGTTATTACATTAGATAATCCATTGTTGAAAGCTAGGCCTGACCGCGTTGCCCCTGCTTGTTCTTCTAATAATTTTATGGTTTTAGTTTGCACATTTAGGTCCTTAATCCATTTTGAATTTGCTTTTGTGAGGCATGGATCCTGTTTCATTTTTCTGCATGTGGAACTCGTTTTCCCAGCACCATTTTTTGAAGAGACTCTTCTTTTCCTGTCAAATGGACTTAGCCCCCTTGTCATAAATCAGTTGACCATAGATGTATAGGTTTATTTCTGGACTCTGAATTCTATTCCATTGCTCTTTGTGTCTACTATTATATCATACCAGGCTGTTTCAATTACTGTAGCTATATAGTATGCTTTAAAATCACAAAGTGTGAATCCTCCTACTTTGGTCTTCTCTTTCAACATTGTTTTAGTTATTTGGAAGCCCTTGCCATTCCATATAAAGTTGAGGATTGGTTTTTCTGTTTTGTAAAGAAGACTGTTGGAATTTTTATCAGGATTGCATCGAATCTGTAGATTGCTTTGTGTAGTATTGACAGCTTAACAGTATTAAGTCTTCTGATCCATGAACATGGAACATCTTTCCATTCATTTACATCTCCTTTAATTCTCTTTAGAGAAGTGTTTTACAGTTTTCATTGTATAAGTCCTTCATACCTCTGGTTAGATTTATTCCTAGGTATTTTATTCTCTTAGATGCTATTGCATTTGGAATTATTTCCCTAATTTTCCTTTCAGATTTCTCATTACTGGTGTATAGAAACTCAACTGATTTTTGTTTGTTGAACTTGCACCCTGTAACTTTGCTAAATTCCTCTATTAGCTTTAGAAATTTTCTTCTGGACTCTTTGGGATTTTCTATATATAGGATCATATCATCTGTGATTAGAGATAATTTTACTTCTTCTTTTCCAACCTGGATACCTTTTATTTTTTTTTCTTATTGCTCTGGCTAGGACTTCTAATATGATATTGATAGAAGTGAGAATGGGCACCCTTGTCTTGTTCCTGATTTCAAAGGGAAAGCACTTCGTCTTTCTTCATAAAGTGTAAGGTGACTTTTCATATATGTCCTGAATCATATTGAGCGATTTCCCTTCTATTCCAATCTTCTTTAGGGTTTTCATCAAGAAAGGGTATTGGATTTATCAAATGCTTTTTCTTTATCAATAGCGATGATCATGTGGTTCTTTTCCTTGGTTCAAGTGATATGATGTGTTATGTTGACTGATTTTCCAATGTTGAACCATCTCTGCATTTCTGGAATAAGTACCACTTGGTCATGGTGTATGACTCTTAATATGCTGTTGAATTCTTTTTGCTAATATTTTATTGAGGTTTTACGTATGTATATTCATAAGTAAAAGTAGTTTTCTGGTGGTGTCTTTGTCTGGTTTGAGTATCAGGGTTATGTTTGCTTCATAGAATGAACTAGGGAGTATGTCTTCCTTCTCTGTCTTTTGAAAGTGTTTTAATAGTATTGGTGTCATTTCTTCTCTAAATGTTTGGTAGAATTCCCCAGTGAAGCCGTCTAGTCCAGGACTTTTTTTTTGGGAGGTTTATGGTTACTGATTTGGGTAGGTTGTATGCTTCTAAGAATTTGTCCCTTTCATCTAGGTTATCCAGTTTGTTGCCATATGGTAGTTCATAATATTCTGTCATAATTTATTTCTATTGGGTCAGTTGTAATGTCCTCTCTTTCATTTTTTATTTTGGTTATTTGCATCTTTTCTCTTCTTTGTCAGTCTAGCTAAAGTGCTCTGGTGTTTGTGGTTGGTTAGCAGTGAAGGACCTCAGAGGGAGTCCCTGCCTCCACCCTGGGTGTCGGTGGGTGGCAGGCAGGTAGCAGGCCCTGATCAGAATCATCCCAGACCAGATACTTGAGTTTTCTCATTTTCAGGCTTTGAAAATCAACTCTTGTATAGATAAAGATGTTTCACCAAATCTCCTGTAACAAAGTAGTGTTTGATTTTTTTTGTTAGTCTTTTAAAAAACTGAAGCATAATCTGCATGTAGTAAAATGCATACATCATAAATGTACAGCTTGGTATATTTTTACCTATGTATATACCACTCAGATCAAGATACAGAACATATTCAGAAGCTTCCATTGTGCCTTTTTCCAGTTAGGTAACCACTCTTCTGACTTGTCCCCATAGCTTAGTTTTGCTGCTCTTGACCTTCGTATAAGTGGAATCATAGAGTATGCATGTGTTTCCATGTGTCATGTCTTCTCTTGCTGAACATTGTATCAATGAAATTCATCTGCATGGTTCTGTACAGCAGTTTTTTTTTTTAATTGCTATATAGTATTCACATATGAAAATACCACAATTTATTGCTTTTCCTGTTGGTGGACATTTGGGTTGTTTGCAGTTTTTGTCCATCATGAATAATACTGCTATGAACGTTCTTCTCCATGTCTTCTAGGTATCACCTTAGAGTGAATTGCTGGTGTGTTTGATATTTTAATTACTGGGAATTTTGTTTATATTCCTGTTGTATTTTATTTTGGAACTTTTTATCATGGGGAATTTTAAATACACTCAGACAGAATATGTACAATGAACCCCCATGTAGCTATCACCAGCGCCAGCAACCGTCAACCAGTGGTCAATCCTGCCCTATTCGCACCCCCAAATATTTCCCTCTTCCACATTATTTTGAAGCAAATCTCAGACATCCTGTCATTTCATCCATCCATATTTTCGTGTGTATCTCTACATAACCACAACACCTACTGAAGAACTTCATGTTCCTTCTCTCTGGTACTGGTGTTCTTCCCTGGGGGTTCATATTGTGGTCCCAGTTGTGGAGTGTGGCTCCCAGCTTCCATCATTCCTTATCTTGGTGGAGCTGCCTAGGTCACCTGGTTTTTCCAGGCAGCCTTTGGACCAGGAACCGACACTGTGTAGAGTTGGGGAAGTCATCTTGGAACGTGGGAATGTCAGTTGCTGTGTGGGCACCAGTTTGTGTTGGGCTGATCTGAGAGAAGGATGAGAAGTGGGTACTTCCTCTGTGCTTAAGCACACGACTGCCTGTCCCAGATGGTTGCGCTCGCCTGGAGCAGACAGTTCTTTCCCCAGTGCACCAAGAACATGGAGGGTGCGACCCCTGGGACAGCTGGGCTCCAGTGTTCTTCCCAGACCTTGCCCCTCAATTGGAGGACA
This sequence comes from Dugong dugon, assembly GCA_030035585.1. NCBI lineage: Eukaryota > Metazoa > Chordata > Mammalia > Sirenia > Dugongidae > Dugong > Dugong dugon. The sequence goes on along the minus strand of CM057481.1, from coordinate 17,831,628 downwards.
ACAGGTAACAAACTTAGATTTGGAAATGGGTATATAAGATTTAGAAAAGGTTAATGTTTTTTAGAATAATGAACCCAAGGTATGAAGATTAGATTTAAAAAAACCAAAACCAAACCCATTGCCGTCGAGTCGATTCCGACTCATAGTGACCCTGCAGAACAGAGTAGAACTGCCCCATAGAGTTTCCAAGGAGCACCTGGTGGATTCAAGCTGCCAATCTTTTGGTTAGCACCCTTAGCACTTAACCACTACACCACCAAGGCTTCCGAAGAAGATTAGACTTGGGAGCCCAAAAATACTCTCTAGTCTCCCTCTCCTGTCCTACTGTGCTCAGCACTTGTATCTATGTTCCCATTGCCTTGGGCCCAGAGGTCCTCTGGGGTTGGCCCAGGAGTTGCCTTGGTTAGAGGCCTGGGTCAGAGGAGACCACACAATGAAGTGACAATAGGAGTGAAGAGTACCACAGATACCTTATTACTTGGAATAATTAGCTTGTAAATTCTCAATAGCAAGTTTTTTTTCTCAGTTAGTCAAGTTTGACTAGAAAAACATAGCACCATGTTTTGATTCATTAGTCCTCTAGATGCTCACCCTCCTGTACTCTTACACTGGCTGGCTATTAAGCACCATTACTCCCAGGTTGAATTTTTGACACTTGCTGCCCATCGTGCCCATTAATCAAGCCATCCGAGAGGGGCAAATTGTTATTTCCTGCTCTTTCACCTTAACCCACATTTCCTTCCTTATCTATCTCATGTTATTAGCAAGAGAGTTTGATAATAACAATACTGGTGAAAGTAAGGGAAAAGTTGCTCACATACTTATGTAAGAATGTACATTGAAGGACGGTTTGCTAATATCTATCCAATCCATTGTACATAGACTTTGACCCAGCATTCCACATCTAGGATTTTTATCCTCACATTTCCTCCCGGAAGAATGTAAGGTTGAGCATGTGAGAACAAAACACACGGGACTCTTCGACACTTCAGTGTCCCCCACACAACGCGGGCCTGGGTGGGTGAGTGAGGAGGTCGCTCTGCACTGGGGCTGAGGTCTCCCAGTTCTAGTAAGTTAAGAAAAAGGTAACAATTATGAAGTATGTGATTCCATTTGAATTTTAAAAATTAAATAAAAAGGGATGTACTTGTTTACGTGTTTAGAGATTTAATGTGCCATTTGTGGAGAACTAATGAAGAAACCGAGCCTGCTGACCTGTGGGCCTGGGAAGGAGACCTCTGCTTTTCACTGGTGTCCTAGTGTCTTGTTTGAATTTGTTTTACTTCTGTGTGAATTACTTTTATTGCATTAAGTCAAAAGCGGAAGACCAGGCAGCTGGCGGCATCATTATAAGGCTGACTCTGCATCTTCTGAGTCCTGAGAGGGGGGAATCTGATACTGGGAAGTGCTGGATGCAGCCTGTTCAGGTCATGCGTTTAGCTCTGGGACTTCTGAACTCGGTGATAGTTTGCTCTTGCGTTTTTTTCCCTCCAGGAGGGAAGGCTTCTGAGAAGGGAAGATGAAACTATTTTTAATCTTAAGCAAACATAGTCCAATGTAGTAATTTCAGGCCCCAGTGTGACATTTTCTTCCATTATAACCCAAGTCATTTTTAAAACAAACTCCATTTTTATGCATTTTGTGTTTGTAGTGTTTCTGAAGGAAAATGCTTTTAAAGTGCCCTTATTTCCCCTCGCAAACTTACAGAGCTTGGGGGCCTGGTGTGTGTGTTTTGGATCATGCAGTCAGGGGGTTTGTGTCTAGAGCCTGGAGTCCTAGCGGACAGAGTGCTGGGATGTGAGGTAAATGGTGGGATTTGGGTTACAGAGGCTGTCACAGTTTACAGAACTCGTCTCCTGACTTTGCTTCATACCTTTTGATAAATATCTCTGAGGTCCTGAGATAGGAGGTGGACCATGCCCCACGTTCCTTCCTTTTAACACTTTTTTTCATTTCACGTGGCATATATTTTTGCATATAGAAAAGGTCATCATGTCTGGTAAAGTATAGGATCAGCAAAAATGAGGGAAACCCTCAGTAAGATGGATTGGCACAATAGCCACAACAAGGGACTCGGACATACCAATGGTAATGAAGATGACACAGGACTGGGCAATGTTTCATTTTGTTACACGTAAGGTTGCCGTGATTCAGAGCCAAGCTGACAGCAGCTAGCACCAACATATTTTTGTAGCTTTTTATTTTGATATAATCTTATATTTATTAGAAAAATGCAAGAATAGTACAAGGAACTCCAAAATACTTGTTACCTAGATTCACCATTTGTTTACATTTTGCCATATTTGCTTTGTCATTATCTCTTCTCTATATATACATTTTTTCTTGAACCATCTGTGAGTAATTGGCAGATATTATGCCCCTTTAAGGAGCCCTGCTGGCACAGTGGTTAAGAGATTGGTTGCTAACCAAAAGGTCAGCAGTTCAAATCCACCAGCTGCTCTTTGGAAACTTTGTGGGGCAGTTCTGCTCTCTCATGTAGGGTCGTTATGAGTTGGAATCAACTCGATGGCAGTGGGTTTGGTTTTTTTGGTTTACTCCTAAATCTTAATTTTGCATTTCCTAAGAAGAAGGACATTCTCTTACATAATCACAGTAAACCAGTTGTTGTTGAGTCAGTTCTGACTCATAGCGACCCCATGTGTGTCAGAGTACTAGAATTGTACTCCATACGTGTTTTTTTTTTAAATTGGATGAAAACGTACACAACAGAACATTTTCCAATTCAACGATTTCTACATGTATAATTCAGTGACCTTGATTACATTGTTTATGTTGTGCAACCATTATCAGTCTCCTTTTCCAAATTATTCCACCACCATTAACACAAACTCAATGCTCCCTAAGCAAAAACTGCCCCCTCTCTCAGCTCTGGTAACCACTAATAATGTTTGGTTTCTATATATTTATTTTGCATAAGTGATCATATAGTATTTGTCCTTTTGTGATTGATTTACTTCACTCAGCATAATGTTTTCAAGCTTCATCCGTGTTGTAGTCTGTACGAGGACTTCATTTCTCTTTCTCGCTGAGTGAGATTCCATTTTATGTATATGCCACATTTTGTTTATCCATTCATCTGTTGAGGACTTCATTTCTCTTTCTCGCTGAATGAGATTCCATTTTATGTATATGCCACATTTTGTTTATCCATTCATCTGTTGATGGACATTATGTTGTCCCCAGCTTTTGACTACTGCGAAAAGTGCTTCAGTGAACATTGGTGTACGGGTTTATGTTTGCATTCCGTGGGGTCTTCAGTGGCTGAATTTTTGGAAGTGGCTTGCCAGGCCTTTCTTCTGAGGTGCCTCTGCATGGTCTCGAACCACCAGCCTTTTGATTAGCAGCAGAGTGTGTTAACCGTTTGCACCACCCAGGGACTCCATAACCACAGTACAGTTATCAAAATTAGAAATTTTAACATTGGTATAATACTGTTATCTAATCCACAGTCCATATTCAAGCTTCCTCATTTGTTCCAGTGGTATCCTTGATAGTCCCATATGAGGAGGTACAAAATGCTGGTTTGTTCCAGTGATCCACTCTGTTTGAGGAGGAGCCTGGCAGTTTTCTCCACTGTAAAGTTGCTGGTTTTCCCATTGTAATTAATAAGTGATATATGGAATGACACTTTGAGACTATGTAAATATTCTGTTCTTCATCAGACTTCCACCGTCTGGTTTCAGCATGCAGTGATGCTTTCCTGAGTCCATCATTCCTTCTTTGTTAGTTATCTTACTGTAAGGAAGAGCTTTTATTTATATTAGCTCATAGTGATAATTCAGTGTGGTATAGTCCATTACTGTTGTTACTCATTTTCATCCCAGATTGTCCCAGGTTTGGCCAGTGGGAGCCACTTCAGGCTGGCTCCTGTGTGCTTTTGCTATGTCTGCATTGTTCTTTGAGTGCTTCTTGACTTCCTGGTACAACAGACATATTCCAGGCTCCTTGCCCCCACCTGGCATCAGCCCTTTCCACAAGGAACCCTGGTCCCTTTTAGTTGGAGTAGTATTTTGAGACCAAGTGGGTGCATGGTACATATTTCTATTTAGTGAAAATCTTTTGAAATAAATCTAATTTTATATTTGATTACTTAATTTTGTTGCAGTTGAATAAAAGACTTTTGTGGGTGTCCGGTTCTTGATTTTTCTGTTAAGTGGGGCAAGTTAACACATGATATGAGCAGAATAAGATAGACTTTAGGAACAAAATAAAAGCAGGCACTGCCTGCCTCGGAAGGAATCTGTTTCTGCTTAATCAGTAGGGAAGTTATCAGAACCACTGGGCTGATTTCCGTAGAGGAAGGATATGCTTAGCGTTGATGTCAGGGACCCCTGCTCTGGGCTGTAGGGTGCCTGGAGCCCAGCTCCGTAAGGTAAGGCCCATGGTGCTGTTGTCAGGGCTTTGAGGTAATGGTGCAGTGTTCTTCAGGGCTGTGGAGTGGGTGTGCCCTGCTGTTACAAGTGGTCCTTGACACGGTTGGTGCCAGTGTCACAGAAGATACATCTGACTTGTGTCAACCTGTGCCATCATTAGACCATATGAGCAAACCAGACCTGGCCCCTGCACTTACTATTCCAAGAATTCAGTGAAGAAGGAAAAGTGTCAGATAATGGGGGCCCTAGCTGGGCAACAAGTTCCCGAGGAAGCAGCGTTTAAGGGGCTGAGAGGGAGTTAAGAGAAAAAAGCCACACTTAACAAATGTTTATGAGTACTTTTTGGTGTCAGGCTGTGAGAGTGGTACAAAGAAGAGGAAGCCTCCGCACATTGAATGTGCAGGGAGCAGTGTGATGGTGCTGTCTGAGCTGGGGGAGGGATGTGCCAGAGGAATGATGAGTAGGGGCTTCAGGGTCGAGGTGGCTTCAGGCTTTAGAGCAGAGGAAGGCTTAGAAGGCAGTATGAAGAGGAGAGCCAGTGTGTGCAGGTGTTGGTGGGAAGCCTGGGGTTGCCTTGGGAGACCTAGGTGCACAGGGAGTTTAAACAGGTGACCAAGTGGTCTGCCTGTGTCCAGTCTCATAGGGTCTTAAGCCTGGCGAGTGGTTGGACCTAATTAACGGGCAGTTGTCATGAGCTGCTTGGAGTGCAAGAGCTGCTTGATGGCAGATGTGGCTTGGGCAAGTTAACCTGGCAAACTGGGCTCTACCCCTTATTTGGTGTGGATCTGTTTCTTCAGGTCATGAAGGATATATTAACTGTTCAGCAGGGTCATTGTGAGGAACTGGGGTCACATGCCAGCCTTATGTGTTGTGACATTCAGAGCATGATACTCCCTGTTAATGGCTGTTGAGTACAGGGTAGAACATAGTATTGAAAGAGGCAGTCTTTGTGGATTGCTAGTCTGTGCAGGTGCTGGGCTGAGTAGATTGATATGTCATTTCAGTTCATCCTGACAGTGGTCCTATTAGGTGGGTGACAGCATGGTCCCATCTCACTGATAAGGAAACAGGGTTAGGTAGTCCTAGTGGCAGTACCTGAAGAGTGGGACCCTGCAGCTCAACTTCAGGTGCCTGAGCTCATGCTGTAGGATCAGGGTTGAGCCAGGGACAGCTGTAGCCACTGCGAACCTGAGGAGGACTGGAGGCAGGAGGGAGAACAGGCCCAGTATCACTCTTGGGTGCTGCACAGGGCACTAGTGCTGCCTCCAAGCAGCACTTGGCTCCAGCCTTTGCTGGGAGATGTGATATTTTGGGAGGAGGCTAGGACATCAGGGAGAAACTCAGAAGATGATTTGGACTTTTGGATCAGAGGCTCAGGTGTGGGTCTCAGTGTAGGAGACCTTGCCCTGGTGAAGATTTGTCAAGTGTGTTGGACCATGAGTGAGTCCCTACATTTCTGAGCACCTCTCCTCGACTGTGAACTGGTTCTCAATTCCTTGAGTACCTGCCAGACCTGTGGTCTGGCCCTAGAAGCATACTGCCTGCCTTCAAATCTGTTTCAGAGCCACTGTCTTTCTAGAGCAGGGTTTGCAGCTGGTTGGAATCCGTGCCCCCAGTCAATGACATCAGAATCTTTGGGGCTGGAACCCAGGCGTGAGCTCTTCTAATCCCCTGCCGAGGTGATTGTGATGTGCAGCCAGGGTTGAGAGCCACTGCTCCAGTGCTTAGCAGAGCTTGTGCTTTCAGCTGAGTTAAAGTAATAAACAGCCTGTTTCATAGAGGCAGAACTGGGCATTCAGAAGCTGCCGGTGAACTTGCCTGTTGGATGGTCCAAATCTCACCTGAGAAAGATGGTCACTGAGGAGGCGAGCTTAGATGGCCTTGGGTGGCCAGTGCATCAGAAAAGGGTGCCTTTTGCTTCCCTCTTTCTGGGAATTTGCATACTTGAAGTAAGTGACCTGACATTGGAAATGTCTAAAAACTTTTTTTGAAGTGATGAAGAGAAGGAATAGACTGGTCTAGAGGTACATTGGAGGAATATAGTGGTTTGCATTAACTCACCAACCAAATATTTATTGAGCATCTGTTCCATTGAAGGGTTGGGCTTGGTGTTGGGAAGTAAGTACCCAAAGTACTGGAGTTAGGTGGATCATAATTTTGCTGGTGGATCATAATTTTGCTGTAGGAGCTCCTGCGGTTCTGTGTCTAGGATAAAGTGTTGTGGAGCTCATACTAATTGTTAAATGAGTGCCAAGGACTGGGCATGCTTGGATAGGAGAAGGAGAGGTGAGAGAAGAGTGGTCTTTCAGGAGAGGGGGACTTGGAGCCCAGTCCTGGAGATGACTACAGGATCTGAGCTAGGCAGTGGTGCAGTGTCCCCCTGGAAGTTTGTGGGGGACTGGAGTCTGGAACCCAGAGCAGAGTGACCAGAGGTCAGATGTGAGCCAGTGACCTTGGATGAGGTATTGACTGAGGCCAGTGATACTGGGAGTGGAGAAATGATAGATGAGATAGGAGGGACCCAGGAGGTAGGGAGGTGGGAAGGGAACAATATTCCCTCGTGTCTTTGACCTGTTGAACTTGACTGGAAGACTGAGTCTTGACCTACGTCATTGGGTGGTGATGGTGTGCCTACCTTCCAGGGAAGGCTGTGGGAAACCAAGTGTCTACCCTGGACCCTTCCTATCTTTCACTTCTCAGCCCTCCTGGGTGGACGGACTGGTGCAGGAAGTGGAGGCCATATTCTGAGCCTTGGCTTTCTCTTATTGGTGCTGATCCATGCTCTTTTCCACTCTGGCCAGGCCCTGCTATCCCAACTCCCGTTAAGCCAGGTCCTGATCCCAGGACCCAGGTGAATTAGACTCTGTTCTAGCCCTCAGGGAACACCAAGTCTAGTGGAGAACATTTTTATTGAGAAATCAGAGAATCTTATATAAGTTTCCTTGAGACTTTAATCCTCTGAATAAGAGCAGACATTTTCATTTTATAGTGTTCTTCATTTGTGAAGAGGCTGAAACAATGACGGAATGGAGTTGGAATTAAAGAGCAGATGGAAGGAGGATAGAACTGACAGTGTCTGATACTGAGTAGGTGGTCAAAACTGGTTGAATAAAAATAGTCAGGGAAATATTTTATTTGAATTCCTGTTGTGTGTTTCTTTGTTAGAGTAAAGCACTGCAGAGAAAGAAGAAAGGTGATATTGTAGAAGCAAACAGTAGGTGTTTCTGTGATATTTATCTAGTCAGTGCCTTTCATCCAAAGAGGAATGCAAACACCAAGAATCATTATTTAATTTACCATTTGCCCAAGTTATCTCTGTTTATGCTGTTGATTATTATTTTAGCTGGTTTTATTTCATTCTGTATTTGCCTAGAAAACAAGATTTCTGAGACAGACTTAGCTTTATAAAATAATGAAAACAAAATCCTGTCGGCCAGAAAAATTGCTGTTGCTGCATTGTACTCACTGTTGCTCTGCTCTGGGCACTGGGACTTGGGATGGTCACTGACTTCTTGCCTGCCCTACACCCAGAGGATGATCACACCTGGGGCTCTCTTGGACAGGGACCACTGCTTTCAAACATATTCCCTCTTCTTCAGAATGTTTTGGAAATGAATTCTTTGAAGGTGACTCTGTCCAGGCCCATAATGAGTGCAGGCCTTGGTGCCCACGTGCTGGGCTTGGTGCTGTGGAGCCACTCAGCAGGACATGAGCCACAGTACCAGACAGGTGCATGTGGGTCCTGTGCAAGGTACTCGCTGGCTCTTATATGCCTATGGAGATTGAGGCCTCATCACTTCCTTCAGCCCCATGGTCAGTGTCACATTCAATATTAGTAGTCAGTGTCTAAAATCAGCAAAAGAGACCTGAGATACCTGGATGTGTTGCAGGTAATCTGAAGAGATTTGCAAACTTCATGAGTAGTCTTCTTTGAATTAGCTGCGGTTGTTTCCAGGGCAGACCCTCCCGGAAGCTGCTGCTTGAGGTTGCAGCTACGCTAATCCTGGGGTGTGAGGGGTGGAAACAGTTATTTTTTATTCACTCTGGTGTTGGTACTTCCTGCTTCTTAGTCTTTTTGCATGTAGAGAGCTTGAGTGACTTTTTGGGGTGTTTTTGTAGATTATGAGTTTATAAAGAGAGCTTGATGGCTCATAACTCGCTAGTCAGATGCTACTGGTAACTGGTGAATATGCTGTATTTTTAGTTCCTTGTTCCAAAGAAGTCTTAAGTTTTCCTTTAAGATTTGCTAAGTATAGTGGGTAATGGTCTAGGGAGGCTGACAGAGGACTGGGGGCTGCCCCCCTCCTTGGGATGAGAAGCATCTTTGAGGGGCATGTAGCCTCCCGGTTTGCTTCCCCTTCAGTTCTGAGGCTGGTTGGTAGGAGGCACAGCTACTTGAGTTGTAAGAGTTAGCAAGATCCTGATCCTACAGAAGCCAAGGAGGACTACTGTTTTTGCCACTTTCTCTGCCAGGTAAGAAATGTCTCAGACCCAGCATGTCTTCATGCCTTAGGATGAGCAACTTGGCAGGGTGTGAAGGGCACTCTCCTCAGTGCTTTGGTCACTGCCCTGACCGTCTTATCTCTCTATCTCCCACTCCTCCGTACTCCTCCGTACGGAATTGTTATCAAGAGATAACTAGGTAGGAGTGGGAGTAGTCCTCAAGTATATATAGAGAGGCCAAATCCTGTTTTATTAGTCAAGCTCTACAGGGCAGCTTAGTCTGAGAAGAGAAAATCACAGCTCCATCTAGTTGCCTCATGCCCTTTCTTTTGCTGACAGCCTCTCTCAGTTGCCTTCCTGTCCTTTTTCTCTTGACTGGCCAAGGAAGTTCCGAGCAGGGTAGGTAGTGGCTGTCCCCATGGCTCTGTGACAGGCAAGCCTATTAGGAGGACTGTGTTGCCATGCAAACCCTCAGAGTCATCTTTATCCCCTGTGTGAGATAAATGTAAAGAGGAAGTCCCTGGCTGGAAGAATTAGGTCTATTCTTTTTTTTTTAATTTTATGGTGTTTTGGGTGAAAGTTTACAGTGCAGATTAATTTCTCATTCAGAAATTTATACACACATAGTTTTGTGACATTGGTTGCAATCCTCGCAATGTGTCAGCACTCTCCCCCTTTCCCTTTCCATCCTTGGTTCTCCGTTTCCGTTTGTCCAATTTTCTTGTTCCTTCCTGCCTTCTCGTTGCTTTTGGGCAGGTGTTGCCCATTTGGTCTCGTATACTTGATTGAACCAAGAAGCATATTTCTCACATGTGGTGGTGTTTGTTTTATAGGCCTGTCTAAACTTGGCTGAAAGAGGGCCTTTGGGAGTGGCTTCAGTTCTGAGTTAGCAGGGTAGGTCTATTAAGACCACAGAACTTCTGATTTAAGATTCATTGGACAGGTGCACAATGAGAAGGTATAAAATTTTGATTTACATAAGAGCTCTTTTAAGTAGTTAGCTCCCAGGTACAACTAACAATTTACAAAGAGACTGGGAAGGGTGGGTGTCATGGATTGAATTATGTCCCCCAAAAAATGTGTGTATCAGTTTGGCTGGGCCATGATTCCCAGAATTGTGTGGGTGGCCTCCATTTTGTGATTGTAATTTTATGTTGAACAGGATTAGGGTGGGATTGTAACACCACCTTTACCCAGGTCACATCCAATGTTAAGGGAGTTTCCCTGGCATGTGGCCTGCACCACCTTTTATCTCTCAAGAGATAAAAGGAAAGGGAAGCGAGCGGAGAGTGGGGGACCTCATACCATCAAGAAAGCAGTGCCAGGAGCACAGCGAGTCATTTGGACCGGGGTCCCTGCGCCGAGAAGCTCCTAGTCTGGGAAAACACTGATGAGAAGGCCAAGAGAGAGAGAGAGAGAAAGCTTTCCCCTGGAGCTGACACCCTGAATTTGGACTTTTAGCCTACTTTACTGTAAGGAAATAAATTTCTCTTTGTTAAAGGCATCCATTTGTGGTATTTCTGTTGTAGCAGCACTAGATGACTTAAGACAGTGGGGCATCTGTCTACTCAGGTTAGAAGCCGGTTGAAGATTCATGAGAAATGAAGATACAGCATCTGAAGAATTTAGCTGTGGGCTGATGGGATCCCTGCCCACTTGGGCTGTGGGGATGGAGGCCTGTGCCTGACAATGGCCCAGTTTGGAAATTCAGGAGAGCTGGGACTGTTAGGAAGAAAACCACTCTTCATGTGTAAGGAGATTGGGCCACCACTGAAGAGTGCTTTGTAGTGCCACCAGCCTCACAGTACTTGGGAAGATATGAGTTATAGCTGCACCCTTTTGATAAGACAGAAGATCTCTTGCATTTGTCCTTCAATAACCCCCTTTTGCTTTTAATTTTTAATCCTTGGGTTGTAAAATGCAGAATTAATTTCCAAATAATTACCACACTGTGGAAACCCACGTTTTCCTTCGTGCTAAGGGAATGATCAAAGACTCTGCCGAAAGAGGAGGTGGAGAACAGCAGGAGGTGACGTTAAGGGCATCTTCAAGGATTTCTTAAGTTGTGTTGACCTGGGAGTGGCTTGGGATCTCCTGGGGCTTTGAGGAGGAGAGCACTTGGAAATGGGTTTTCTTGGTCTCATGTGATGTGGAGGTGGTTGAACTGGACACACTTCCCTAGATCTGTGCTGTGGTCCTTGATGACCAGTCCAGCATCCGGTGCCAGGGAAGGCCGGGAATGTGGGAGTCTGTGGGGCATGGCCCAGGAGCCTTGCCTTTACCAGTTCACCAGGATCTGGTGCTCAGCGCCTTTCTTGGTAATCCTGATTCTGAGATCAAGAATGGTGGGTATCTCTGCATTGGCCTTGCCCAGTGTTTCGCTGCTTGGTTGTAGAGTGGCCGTGGCTTTGCAGAGCAGGGGTTCTGAAAGTCTGCAAGGCCATCTTTTGGCTGTTTGCTCCAGCCTGTGGAAGCACACCCCTAAAGTCTGCCAGAGAAGTTTGTGGTTATTCAGATTTTGCATCTGTGGCAAGGCTGAGGCCGGCAGAGGAGCCAATTAGAGCCACATGTGGGAGGGAAGGAATTCTGCTAGCGAGAAAGCCTGCGCAAAGGGAGTGGGTGCTAGTTGTGCCTTGTCCTTTTATAAACAAGGTGTGTTGATCTGGCAATTTCTGGCATGGTTGAAATGCTCTTGATGGTTGAGCCTTAATATCACAAGAATGTGGCCAAGAGCAGATCACAACTGTAAACACTGAATTTGCCCAGGTAAACATTTGGTACCATGGCATCTCACAGCGAAGGGCCAGAACCTCCAGTCACCAGGGGCCAGGGTATCCCCTAGTTTGGCTCCTGAGGCAATGGGCGCTGAGTCCCAGGCCCATGTTGCTGGCCCTGTAGTAAGGGGGGCCCCAGCAGGGCCCCCTCTGTTTTGGATTCTGATTAACCATTTAGGTCAGGAAGGCCAGCCAGCAGTCAGTACACCTTTTCCAAACTTAATTCACTGAAGCTGGACTAGTATATTAGTCTTGAGCTATGGGCCAGATTATTTATCTTTTTCAAGGTAAGCAAGAACTTTAATATTTTCTTTTTGACCAGACTTAATGGTTTGACTGAGACTGAAGGGACCTTGGAAGCCATGGCCCCCGGACTCTGTTAGCCCAAAAATAAAACCATTCCTGAGGCCAACTTTTTAGACAAAGATTAGACTGAACTACGGGACATAAAATGATACTAGTAAAGAGTGTGCTTCTTAGCTCAAGTAGATACATGAGACTAAATGGGCAGCTCCTGTCCAGAGGCAAGATGAGAAGGCAGAGAGGGTCAGGAGCTGGTTGAATGGACACAGAAAATCCGGGGTAGAAAGGAGGAGTGTGCTGTCACAGTATAGGGAGAGCAACTAGGATCACATAACAGTGTGTATAAATTTTTGTATGAGAAACTACTTTGAACTGTGAACTTTCACTTAAAGCACAATAAAAATAAAAAAAGGTAAAATTTTCTTTTTAAGTTCCAAAAAGCTTGGCTTGTCAGAAAAAGAATGTGATAGTTATAGGCAAAAACATATTTCAAACGTATATCATGATGAGAGAAATAGCACCATGGTGAATGTTTTATTTGGGTGACGGATGACTAGATTTTGCTAGTTTTAGTAACAACACTTTCTCAACTCACTGCTTACCCTTTGTAAGTTAAATAGTAAGAACACTATAGCTTTAGGTTCAGAGTAAGTATTTGGAATGAAAGCTACAGTTTAGGTCAGTTTATTTTTCATCTTTTTTAGTACAATGGAAAAAATATCAGAGCACGCAGCTTTTGCTTCAGAGTGTGAAATCAGGTGATGAGTGCCTTTGTGCTTGGTGAGTCATTTCTGGGATATAGTGGGAATCCTTTCCCTCTACTTGGCGGATTCTGTCCAGTGCCTGCTTGGAGCCAGGCATGTACTGGGGGAGAGAGCAACAGTGTGCATGCTGCCAAGACGCCAGCAGTGGACTTCTCCCACCTTTGCTTTCCTGGCATCCCTCTGTGTCCAGCCTTGACCCTGAAAGGCATTGGGCATCCTACGTCACTCTCTACCTTTGAACTCTGATGTGGGCAGTGAGGGGTGAGGGGGTGTTGGATTTTCAGAGAGAGTTTAAGGAGTCAGAAAGCAGCTTTTAGTTTTCAGTAAGCATCTAGTTGGAAACATCTGTTTATATTAGTAGAACTACTTAGTTTATTACTTCTTGTGTTTTGTGATTTAGTAATGTATGTAGATCTTGCTTGAATTTTTTTGTACGAGATTTGGAAAGACCGCACACGTAACAAATGATGAAGCTTACACCTAGCACAGGGTAGGTAGTTGGTAAGTATGTGCTGAAGTGTTAATTATTGTTGGGCTGTCTTGAGATAATTGTAGTTTACTTTAATTGGGTTGTTGGATGCCACATGGGTGCTCAGATGTGGTAATTCATTCCCACTTGGATTCTGCTGAGGCTGGCCTCCCACCTCTCACACTTACTCCCTCACCTCCCACTCCAGCTGCTGTAGACAAATGGATAATTAGGCCTGACCCTTGTCTGCGGGCTGAGTTTACCCTTTTCTGTCCTCAGTGACCTGCCTAGGAATCAGTAATGAAAACCTGGACCATGTCATCACTGGGGATTTGCTCCTAAAGCGTCACAATTTTTTTTTTTTCCCCTGAAGTTTAGCTGGTGTGACTCTGAGTAATGTTTAACGGTAATGTTTAATGTTGAGCATATGGAGTTCAGTGGAGTGTAGAAGGAGCTGTTCTTCAGTGAGCTCGTTCACTTAAGATGTTAAAAATCCACCCAGATTAAAAACCATGGTCCAGTGAAGAATGGACATTCTGCCCTGTGTTTTGAACCTTGTCTTTGTTCCCTCCCTCTCGGATGTCTTTGCACCTGGGTGAGTTTCTGCCCAGGTACTAAACTTTTGCTTCCTTCCCCGCCTCTGTGGAAAAAACCCATCATCAGCAGAACCTCTGCCCTTTCTGAACCTCTGCTTTTGGTACCTGTGATAAGTGAGAGTTGCAAATATGTTCCAAATGAATAGTGTTCTTAGTAGCTTTTCTGTCTGATAGACTTGTGTCATGCTTGTTTCTCAGAGTTGGTGATTTTTTTCTCTCATATAATTCTACTTTTTTAAAAAAAAATTATTTTTGGTGGCAATGTACACAACCAAACATACATTCATTCACATTTTCTACATGTACAGTTCAGTGACGTGCAGTTCAGTGACATGGTTGCATACTTTTCACACTGTGTCACTGTTCTCACTGTCTCTACCCGTGTTGTTACATCTCTGTTGATTTATACTCTCTGCCCCTTAAAGTTCTCATGTGTGCTTTAGATTAACTGTTGTCAGATAATTCTTTATAGGAGCGTAGTGCTCAAGGCAAACAATAATTGAGCTAAACTGTTGTTTAAATTAACAGTGGCTTCATGGAATAGTTTTGGTCCAAGGTTTAAAGATTATTTCTGGGCAATAGGTTTGAGGGTTCCCCCAGTCTCACTGGATCCAGTAAATCTGATTTCCATATGAATTTGAAGTTCTGTTCTCTGATTTTCCTTTTTTAAAAATTTAACAATTGGCTTTCACCAGTCCAGGCAAGCCAGTTCCAGCATACCCTTGGGCCTAAGAGTGATAAAAGCTTGGCTGCTACCAAGCTGCAGGTTATCACACTATACTTTCGTGTGTGTGTGTGTGTGTGTGTGTGTGTGTGTGTGTGTGTGAAAATATACACAGCAGAACGTACACCCATTCAATAATTTCTACATGTACATCTCATTGACATTGGTTACATTCTTCGCTTTGTGTAACGATTCTCACTAGCTGTACCCATATTGTTTTACCACTGTTGACTTAGATTCACTACCGGAATCGACTCGACGGCAGCGGGTTTGTGGTGTTTTTTTTTTTGGTTAAACTTCTTGTGAAAGGAGCCCTGGTGGCACAGTGGTTAAAATACTCGGCTGCTAACCACAGGTTGGCGGTTAGAACCCACCAGCTGCTCCGTGCGAGAAAGATATGGCAGTCTGCTTCCGTAAAGATTACAGTCACAGAAACCCTATGGGGCAGTTATGTCCTGTCCTGTAGGGTCGCTATGAGTCAGAATCAACTTGACTGCAACGGGTTTAGTTTTTTGGAAACTTCTCATATATGCTTTAGAGTTACTATTGTCAGTTTGATCTCATATAAATAATTCTTTAAAGGAAGGGAATGCTCAAAGGTGAACTTTTTTTCTTTCACTAATTTAGTTAAGTCATTGTTTAGTTTAAAGATGACTTCAGGAGATAGCTTTCAGTTCAAGGTTTAAAGATTTTCTCAGGGCAGTTACTTTTACTTTTAAAATCTATTGCTGTGTATGTGGTCCCGGCCCCCATTGGTTTGTTCCCCAGCTCCCTGATGGCGCCTTCGTGGGCCATCCTCATGCCTCCGGTGGTATCCCCATGGAGCGGAGTCCTGCAGGCCCAGAAGGAACTTACCCCACATCAGGGAAACCTCATCTGCCTCCTGAGCTGTAAATAATTTTAGGGTGACACCTTGAATCTTTACCAGGAACTTGGCTCAAGACCTTCCTCACCTGATGCCAAAGAGTGAAAAAAGGCCTGTTTTTAACGTGAAGCAGAGAAGCTGCCTGACTTTTTGGCATTTGGAGCCCAAATAAACAATGACGTCACACCATTCTTTTCCACTGTGTTGAGTATGTCCTGCTGCCCATCACACTGAGCAGTTTTACACTGGTTAACTCTCCAGATTTTTTATATTAGCTAGACATTTAAAATTTAATTTACACTTCTGAGTTCTGGGCAAAAGCCTTTTTGCTAGATGGAACCTAAAGTGGTTGCTTTAATTAAAATTTGTGCTTTTGACTTTTCCAAAACCATTTAAAACAAGGATGTGGAACTTTATTATTTTAGTTTGGTTTTAAAAAGAAAACACCGTTTTTCTTAAATGTTTTAATTATCATGGTGAGTGGTAGCAGTTTGACAGTTTAAGTACTCTTTTTAGCTGTTGGAGAGTGGGGGTTCTTCCGAGTGGTGGGTCAGGCTGCCTCTGCCTCATTTTGTATGGTTAATAATGGGTTGAGTTCGGCAACTTTTCGTTCATTATTAGAGAGCACAAAATTAGTAGGGAGCCATTCTTTCAGAGTTTCTAGGTAAGATGTCTTAAAGTTTCATTCTCTGGGTTTTTCTGCATACGAGGAAACATTACTGTGAATTGAGTTGAAGCCATGTATGCATCTGCTCCTCACATTTATTGAATGGACAGTGTTTATTGACTGAGCCTCCTGTGTGCTGGAGCACTCATTAGCTCTGGGGAGGCAGCCTGAGCCGAACAGAGCTGCTGCTCTCCTGGGGCTGAGATTCCGGGGGAAACTCTTTTCAAGTCCCAGGGCACAGGCTGTCAGGACAGAGTGGGGTCGTTAGACTTTGTGCCTCGTAGGCACCCTCTGCCCCCTCTCCTGCAGGCATGGCACGTACTCAGGTCTCATCTAGGTAGGAGATTGGTATTGGTGACAGGTAGGACCAGAGGAACTATAAAAATGGCATGGTGGAGGCGTCTGACCTCCTCTTAACTTCGTAAAGGGGAAGGAGAATCAAGATCAACAGCCTAAGTCTGATTCCTGTGTGGTGGATTCCTCCTCTCTCCACCATCTTTACCAATTCTGACACCGACCATCCCTCCCACAGTTATGAGGTTTATTAGGAAAGTAACAGGTTATAATTCAGGTTCAGGAATATTCAGGATACAGCTCTTCCACCAGGACAGCTTCTCCTTAGCTGTGCCTGCAGGCAGGCCTCTTTTTGGCCCCTCAACTTTTGCCCTACTCAGGCAAGTGTTATAAAGGTCTTTTAGCTCTCCCAGATAAGTACTCAGAGGCAGTCCATTCCACCAGCAAGCCTCCTGCCCAAAGGCACTCAGCTTTCTGGCTCCATGGGCTGGGAAGCCCGCCACGCTGTCTCTTACCGGTCTCCTGCCATTCTCCTGGTTCTGCTGCCTCTGCTGCTGCCGTTTCTCTGCCGCTGCTTCTCGCTATATTGCCATCTTCTGTGTTACGGCTCTCTCTGTCTCCTGGGTCTGGTAGAGTCTCAGTGCAGAGATCGCAGGTCCAAAGGATGCCCTTCACTCCTAGCTCTTCTTCCTTGGTGGTGGTGAGATCTTCTCCTCCCACCTCTGGGATGGCTCGTTTTAAGCCTAACAGGATGGTAAAACTGACCCATCCCCTTGGTGGGCCACAATTATCTTATTTGTATAGTCCCACCCCATCACTTGGGTGGGAGTTAACAAGACCATGTCGAGAAAGGCCATATAAAAGTAATCCATCACACCGCAGGGACCATTTCTTACTGAGCCTTTCCTCAAATGCTCGGGATCCTTGCCAGTCTCCAGTCACTGTATAATGTCTTTGGGTCTCTAGTTGTGTCCCTGCTGACTGATCTGGTAAGCTTGAACTGTACTTGCCTTTAGGACAACTTTTATGTGTTTTGGTTTACATAGGGCACCACCTTTTAGCCACCTCTGAAAACTTGACTTTTTACATCCACCCATCACTGGAGAATTCTCCTAGTCACAGCTGGGAAAGAGAGCATTGGAGTGGCCATTGGCAGACATGGGGGACCTGCTGACTCTGGTTCCTCAGAGTGTACCTCCTTGCAGTTGAGTCATAGGGGCTGGGGCTCCTTGAGCTTCTCACCCCAGACTGTCCTTTCGTCATTGGCAACTCATTTCCCAGTAGCCTGGTGGAGGTCCACTGCACAGATATCCTTCCTCCTGTTAGCTAGCTTTCTGTAGAAGAGCTTCCTCAGTGCTGAATGTGCACCTGGCCCAGGGAGGGGTGGGATGTGTATCTAGGGGGCTCTGGAGCTCTCTTCCTTGGTGTTGGTGCTCTTGGGGCAGGAGCACAGGCTTTTACTGAGAGAAGAGGGAGTAGAACAGCAGTGATTGAGGGGGCTGTGCTGTGTCCAGCCTTCGCAGGCTCTAGCACTTTCAAGGTTTCTCTGTCCCCTGGGGTGAAACATTCTGGATTGAGAGATGGAACTGCTCCCTGGCAGCTGTCCCCATCTATCACCCTGTATGTCATGGCTGGTGGGTATGTGTTCAGGGGCTTCACCAGTGCTCTGGGAAGGTCTCTCTTCGCAGAGTTAGATTTTAGTGGGGGCTAGGACAATGGTGAGCTTGGACTTCATGGCTAGCACCACTCTGGGTGCTGGCACAGAGGGATGCGTGCCCCATTCCAGTACCTCTTTCTCAGTACGAGAGTTTTGGCAGCTCCTGTCAGCCAGGCAGTGGTGATTTCAGCTATGTTCTTGGGCTGCTCTGAGCACCGCCTGGTGTTCAGAGGGTGTAGTGTGTGTGTGTGCGCGTGTGCATGTGCATGTGGAGTGTCACATTGGGTGGCTGTGTTAGGGAGACCAGGTAACTCTTATCTATATTCTTTCTGTGGTTCCTGAGTGCTTTTTCCTCCCACCGTGTTCTGGCCACAAACACTTTGCCTGTGGTGGGCCTTGGCCTCTAAAAAACGAGAAGGAAAGTCTCTGCAATGCCTCCATCTCCAAATGACTGAGTGTGTGAATATGAGACTACATTTAAAAACCTACCAGAGGGACCCCTGGAAGGGTGGGGTTGCTCCTAAACAAGTCCTAATATGGGTGTGGAGATACAGCCTGCCAGATTCCTAGCATGGGCAGACGTGACTTTTGCTTATAGAAAGCAAGAAAGATACAAGGCTACTTTTTGCCAAGTTGCAAAAGGATCTCTTCTCCCCAGAGCATGGAAAACCAACACAGAGGAGTTAGAGTTGTGCCCCAGACGTCGCCTGCCTGCTAAATGCAGAGCACTTAGTCATGCCCATGAAACAGACACCCCCTGTCGTCATGTAGCCGCAGATAGCCAGCTGAGCTTATGCTCCCGGTAGGGCAGGGTGTGTCTCATAACTGATGCTGTTTTCAAATAAACTGAGACTTTTAAATGGAAAACCAGATTAGAAAAGTAAAAGATCAATTGCCTTTAATAGAGAAGTAAGTAAACAAAGGAGTAAGGACATAGGAAGGAACTAAAACAAAGTCCTCTGTGTTCTGCATTCGTTCATTAGGTGTGTATCGGGCACTGTGCGAGTGCAGGGCACACATCAGTGATCAGAACAGACATGTCCTTGCCCTCTCACAACTTACAGTCTTGTAGGGTATTGGTTGAGCTGAGCCATTGATTGAATAAGAGTTAAAATGTATAGAAAAGAATAAGGTTATTGATTTCTGTTCTTTATTATTTTCTTTCTTCTGCTTGCTTTGGGTTTATTTTGATTTTGTTTTTCTAGATTCTTGAGGTGGGATCACAGACTACTGGTTTGAGACTTTTCCTCTTTTCTAGTACATTAAGTGCTATAAATTTCCCTCTAAGTGCTGCTTTAGCTGTGTTCCACAAATTTTGATATTTTGTATTTTCATTTTCATTCGGTTCAATATAATTTTTTATTTCCCTTGAGACTCGTCTTTGACCCAGGGATTATTTAGATGTTGTTTTGTTTCCAAGTGTCTGGAGATTTTCTTGTTATCTTTCTGTTATTGATTTCTAGTTTGATTCCATGGTGATCAGAGAACACATTCTGTATGATTTCAGTTCTTTTAAATTTGTTGAGCTTTGTTTTATGGTACTAAATATGGTTTATTTGGTATGTGTTCCATGGACACTTGAAAAGAAATGTGTGTTCTGCTTTTGTTGGGTAGAGTGTTCTATAAATGTCAGTTAGAGCCTGTTGGCTGATGGTATGTTTGAGTTCTGATGTATCCTTGCTGATTTTCTTTGTAGTTGTTCTGTCAGTTGTTGAGAGAGTGGTGTTGGTTCCAACTATAATTGTGTATTTGTTTATTTCTCCTTTCAGTTCTATCAATTTTTTAAAAATTTTTTTATTGTGGTGAAATACTTGTAACAAAACATTCCAACTATTTTTATGTGTATAATTGAATGACATTAATTACATTCGCTGTGTTGTGCAACAGTCACCACTATCCATTTCCACATGTTTTCATTATTCTTAACAAAAACTCTGTACCCTGAAGCAGTACCCCGCCACGCACCCACCCACTACCGCTTCTTACCAGCCTCCGGTAACCACTAATGACTGGTCTGTATGCATTTTCCTGTTCTTCTAAGTGGGATCATACAATATTTGTTCTTTTGTATCTGACTTACTTCACTCAGCCTAATCAGTTCTGTCTGTGTTCTGTCAGTTTTTGCTTCACATACTTTGCAGCTCTATTGTTTGGTGTATACACATTTAAGATTGCTATGTCTTCTTAGTGGATTGACCCTTTTATCATTATATAATGTTCCTTTCTGTCTCTAATAATTTTCTTTGTCTTTTGTCTAGAGAGAGCAGGCTTGTGTTGGGGCTTTTTTTTTTTTGGTTGAGCTTTTGGCATTTCTTGAGTTGCGAGCTTCTTCAACTCTAATCCTGGGATATATGAAACATAAAGAAAACCCAGATGACTCACCGCTGTGTCGTTCCTAAGTCCTGATGTCCCTCGCCAGTCTGCGTTTTTCTCTCTACCTTTTAGAGTCATATATATATACAATGTCCAGGATTTTTAGATGTACTTAGTGGAAAGAATAGGGAAAAATATATCTATTTCCCCAGAAGTGGAAGTTTGGTTGTTTTTTTAAATGCTTCCTTATCCTGACATTTTACCATATTTTCTTCTAAAAATTTTAGAGTTCTGCTTTTCACATTTGGATACCTAATCTACTTGGGTTTTCTTTTATTTGTGATAGAGAAGTGAGAGAGGAACCTAATTGCATTTTTTGCCCCATAGATGGCTACTTGTCTGGAGCCTTTGATTGTTGATTTTGTTATTGCTGATTTGTGACTTAGGAGAACCCATGTGTTATAGAGTAGAATTGCTCCATAGGGTTTCCTTGGCTGTAATCTTTATGGAAACAGATCACCAGGCCAGTTTCTTCTGTGGTGCCACTGGGTGGGTTCAAACCGCCATCCTTTTGGTTTGCAGCCGAGTGCAGACTGTTTGCGCCAGCAAGGTACCTTAAGCCTTTGATTGAATAATTCCTTTGCAAGTTGGTTTTGGGCTCTCTCTCTGGTTCCATAGTCCACTTGTCCACCTGCCTCATGTTACACTGCCTTAATACAGTAGCTTTATGGTAAATCTTGATGTTTGGTAAGGCAAGACTACCACCTTCTTAATTGTTTACTTTCTTGGTCTTTGGCTGTTTCTTGAATTGTAGGTTGACTTTGTTAAGTTCAGGAATCCCCGGGTGGTGCAAATAGTTAACAATCTCAACTGCTAACTAAAAGATTGGAGGTTTGAATCTACCCTAAGGCTTCTCAGAAGAAAGGCCTGGTGATCTCCTTCTGAAAAATTAGCTATTGAAAACCTTATTGAGCACAGTTCTCCTCTGACACACATGGGTCACTATGAGTCAGAATCAACTCTGTGGCAGTGTTTTTGTTTGTTTTGTTATGTTCAAACACAAAAGAAACAGGAACAGCAAAATCAACAACAAAAAAAACTATTAGAATTTGCACCATAGAATATGCTGTTCATTTCAGTGGCCTTGTTTTCCTTAACAGTTTCAAGTTTATTTACTTTGCATTCCCCAGGTCGAAAGATGGTACATGGACTCTCGGCATTCGGGGTTTAATCCTTTTCCAGAGTGGGAAATTGCTCATGATGGCTGTGGTCACCTGTGGGCGCCCTTGAGCCAGCAAGGCCCACACAGCGTCTGGGTGTCTGCTGACCTAAAGCAGGTGTCATGAGCTGTAAATCCAGGATCCAGTCAAGATGCAGACGCTGCATCTGGGTGCTGTCTCTAAATCTGGAATAGTCCCCTTGCTTTTAGTGGTGTTGACATTTGAAATGACCAGTCCATTCGTTTTATAGAAGGTCCCACATTCTGGATTTGCCTGATAGTCTTTCGTGGCTCCTGTATTTCCTGTAAACTGGAAGTTAGGTCTGGAGCAGCCCTGCCTAACAGATATATAATGTGAGCCTCATATGTCATTTTAAATTTCCTGGTAGCCACATGAAAAAAATAAAATAAAAATAAGCAAGTGAAATTAATTTTGATGATATATCTTATTTAACTCAGTGTATCTAGAATGTTATTTCAATGTATAATCAATATTTAAAAAGTATTAATGAGCTATTTTACGTTCTCCTTTTGTACTAAGTCTTCAAAATCTAGCGTGTATTTTACACTTAAAGCATTTCTCAGTTTGGACCAGCCACTTTTCTAGTTCAGCAGCTACGTGTTGCTGGTGACTTCTGTGCTGGATATTGCAGGGTAAGAGGCTTGATTTGACTCAGAATAGACGTTTTTGGCAGGAACACTTGAGGGATAGTAACTGCCTTTATATGAGTTTGAAACAACAGAAGTTACTGAAGTCTGAGTCTGTTCTTCTTCTTTTTCAGGCTCTGGGTGCTCTGGGATGGAGCAGGCGTGCAGAGGGTGAGGACCCAGCTCTGGGACCACGTCGCTCTCTTCCTTCCTTAGAGAGATCACTGGCTTGAGCATACTTGGGCCCAGGATGAGGATGTCTGGGAGCCTCTTGCTGCTGCCCCCACTCTGGGGGAGGACCTTTCTCCTTCTGCTCTTGGTGGCCTTGGCTCAGTCCCGCTGGCCCAGTGAACCCTCGGAGACCGTCAGGGATTGGGAGAACCAGCTCGAGGCGTCCATGCACTCGGTGCTCTCAGACCTCCGTGAGGCTGTTCCCACAGTGGTTGGCATTCCTGATGGCACGGCTGTTGTTGGACGCTCATTTCGAGTGACCATTCCAACAGATTTAATTGCCTCCAATGGAGAAGTTATCAAGGTGAGACTGGTATAAAGCATAAATGAGAAAGAGTTCTCATCTTCCATTTTAGTTCTGATGCCTTTTCCTTCTCAATTCTAAACTTCAGCAATTCTGAACTCAGTTCTTCTAGGGCCTGCTAAGTGCCCCTTAGGAGGGGAGCAGTTACTTATGCTTATAAGAGAATCCTCATATATCTCAGAATAGCATCCTAAACCTTCCTGCTCCCATTTTGAGGATGTCATCATTAAAAAGCCTTTACATCTGTACTCTGGAAGTTTCTCGTGGTCACTGAGTTAAAGATTTGGTGGAAGGGCCTGTTGTATATATAGGAAAAGGTCGCCTTTCATAAACCATGGGGCTAAACTCATAAAATACAGAACTCTTAAATGCTTTGAACTTTTTTTTTTTAAATAAGGTATAAGTAAATATAGGGGTTTTGCTCTAAATTGGTGATTATGTTTACTAATGTATTTTTTTTTTAAATAATATCTTATTGTGTTTTAGGTGAAAATTTACAGAGCAAATTAGGTTCCCATTTAACAATTTTTATACAAATTGTTCCGTGCCGTTGGTTACAGTTTTCACAACGTGTCAGCATTCTCAGTATTTCCATTCTGTTTGTTCTCTTTCCATTGATCCAGCTTCCCTTCCCCTCCTTACCTTCTCATCTTTGCTTTTGGGTAAATGTTGTCTGTTTGGTCTCACATAGTTGATTGT
Source organism: Dugong dugon (assembly GCA_030035585.1). Taxonomy (NCBI): domain Eukaryota; kingdom Metazoa; phylum Chordata; class Mammalia; order Sirenia; family Dugongidae; genus Dugong; species Dugong dugon. Next base: position 17,808,264 of record CM057481.1, on the reverse strand, counting down.
TTAAGGGAGCACATTACTCTCGGGTGATACTGTTTATTTTATAAGCCAATCTGTTATTTGGCTGAAAGATGACCTCCAGAAATAACTTCAGTTCCATGTTCAAAGGGTATCATAGAGCAATAGTCTCGAGGGTTCTCTAGTCCCTACCAGTCTAGTAGGTCTGGCGTTTTTTTAGGAATTTGAGTTTTGTTCAACATTTTTCTCCCATTCTATCCAGGACCTTCTATTGTGTCCCTGGTCAAAACAGTCAGTAGTGGTAGCTGGGCACCGTCTAGTTCTGGTCTCAGGATAGAAGAGGCTTTGGTTCATGTCACGGATTGAATTGTGTCCCCCAAAAAATGTGTGTAGCAACTTGGCTAGGTCATGATTCCCAGTATTGTATGATTGTGTTATCTGATGTGATTTCCTTATGTGTTGTAAACTCTACCACTACGATGAGATTATATGGGATCTTCTCATGTGTTGTAAATTCTATCACTGTGATGAGGTTATACTGATGAGGTTGACAAGATTAGTGTCTTAGTGCAATCTCTTCTGAGATATAAAAGAGAGAAGCGAGCGGAGATACATGGGAACCTCATACCACCAAGAAAGCAGTGCTGGGAGCAGAGGTTCCTGCACAGAGAAGCTCCCAGACCAAAGGAAGGCTGATGACACGGACTTTCCTCCAGAGCCGACAGAGAGAGAAAGCGTTCCCCTGGAGCTGATGCCCTGAATTTGGACTTGTAGCCTACTGGACTGTAAGAGAATAAATTTCTCTTTGTAAAGCCATCCACTTGTGGTATTTCTGTTGGAGCAGCACTAGATGACTAAGACAGTTCGTGTAGGGTATTAGTCCTGTAAACTAGTTTCTTCTTTGAGCCTTGGATTTCCTTCATTCCCTTTTGCTCCATATGAGTAGAGACCAATAGTTGTATCTTAGATGGCTGCTTGCAAGCTTTTAATACCCCAGATATTACTCACCGAACTAGGATGTGGAACGTTATCCTTATGAACTATGTTATGCCAGTTGACTAAGTTGTCCCGGAGACTGTAATCCCAAGCTTTTTAACCCAGTCAACCAATCCTGTGAATTGTTAGGATACGTCTGGGAACCCTCCGTAACTGTGCCCTCTATGTGCTTTGTTAGGCATATGAATATATGCAGCACACACAAACATGTACAAATATCACCTGCTTTTCTTTTTTTTTTTTTAATCACCTGCTTTTCAAAAGTTCACTTTACACTACTTCGCTCTTAAAAAAGACCTACATTAGTACCTGTTTTTGCTAATCAAAAGAAACCCAAAGAGGATTTTTGCTTTTATGAAAAAAAGCGAAAATAGCATTCAGCATTTGTTTTGAAGCAAGCCAGTAAAGAGCGCACACCCCGAGCAGCCAAAGTGGCGTCACCAAGCTCCTTCCCCAGCAACTACACTCAGCATCAAGCCACCATAGCTTTGAACTGTGTCTGTGAGCATCTGTGCTTTATCTCAATTTATTTTGTGCATCCTTAGCAAGATGTGTCCTTAGGTATCAGAAAACCCTAAGAGAGCTCATAAGGGTTTTATGCATTATTTGGTAGGGTTTTTTTTGGGTCTAGGAATGCTCAAAAACTACCCCCATATAAATTAATAGTAATTGCTTCTTTATACCGTTTCGGCTTACCAAACGTTTCATAGGGACGCTTTACTTTCAGATAACAGGGGAAACCTGTATGTACATATGCCTGCAGATACCTGCCCTTGCATTTACTTGCATATACCTTCCTATACACATATTTGCATACGTATCTTCCTAAGTAACCATACACGTTTCTTGGTTGTCATTACTGTTGTTACAAAATTGTGTGTTACAGCATTTACTGAAATTGTTGCTTTATCTTAGGTATTTCTTAGAGTCATTATTTACCTTTGTCAGGTTATGCTGATTTCACCCATATTTGGTATTACCTTTCCCATCACCAAAAATAGCAAATGTCTACTATCTAGAAAGTGATTCCCCCTTCTTCTCCCCTCCCATATCTAGTAACCATCAAAGAACATTGCTTTCTGTGTGTATATCTATTCTTGACTTTATATAATAGTGGGACCATACAATGTTTGTCCTTATTTCACTCAGCATAATGTCCTCCAGATTCATCCATGTTATAAGGTGTTTCACGGACTCCTCATTTTGCTAATGTATTTGATTACCTGAGAACCAAAGTTAGAACTCTGCTGTATCTCCTTTTGGGGAACAACCCAGAGAATAAGGGCATCTTGGCTGACCCAGGATGGGAATCAGGTGAAACAGGAAGCTTTTCTGTGAAGAAGGACTCTTCTGCTATCTATGGCTGTGGGGCCTTGGAAATTTCCCTTAGATCCTAAGTTGGTCTGCGTTGGGGGTGTGTACACCCCTCAGGGTATGAGCAGTTTCTCAAACAGGCACACATTTTCTCAAAGGGCCAGATAGTAAATATTTTAGAGTTGGTAGGCCATACTGTTTATGTTGCAGCTCCTCAGCCCTGCTGGTGTAGTGTGGAAGTAACTATAGACAGTATGTAAATGAATGGTCTTTCCATGGACACTGTTCCAATAAAACTTTACTTGTGGACACTGAGCCTGAAATTTGAATTTCATGTAATTTTTACATGTTACAAAAACTTATTCTTGTTTTGATTTGTTGTCAGTCATTTAAAAATGCCAACATCATTTTTAGCTCACGAACCATACAAAAACAGGTGGCAGGTCAGATTTGGTCTATGGCTATTGTTGCTGACCTCTGCCCTAGAGTATTCCTTCCCTAGAGGTGTGGCTTGAAAATGAACTAAAAATATTTCGAGGTCTATACCTTGTCATGGTAACACACGCGCACACACGCACACACAGAGTGTTCTGGCTTCTATTGGTACAATAAACTACCTCAAAACTTGGTGGTTTAAAACAACCAACTTTTGTCACATTTTGTGGGCCAGGAATTCAGGGCTCATCTGGAAGACTCATCTCTGCTTCACAAGACATTAGCTGGAACAGCTTAAATGGGGATGGAGGATCCACTCTGACATTACCCACTCACGGCTGGCAAGTTGCAGCTGCCTGCTGACTGGGCGCTTAGTTAGGGCTGTTGGTCAGAGTCCTTGGTTCCTCTCCATCGGCTATTTGGGTTTTTTCACAGCCTAACAGCTGGTTTCCAAGATTGGATATTCCAAAAGCCAGGAAGTGAAACTGCCGGCTTAAGGCCTGGACATTTAAACTGGCACAACAACACTTCTGTTGTACTCCATTTGTCAAAGCAGCCACTGACCTGCCCAGACTCAGGGGGAAGGGACATAGACACCTCTCAGTGGAAAGAGGGGCATAGTATTTGTAGCCATTTTTAATGTAGATGCCTAAGGCCTGCAGGTCAGAGAGGGGCACGTTGGCAGGAACCCACAGTGGAGCCTGTGTGTGCCTATACCTGGCTCTGGCTCAGAGAGGACCCAGAACGAGGAACCAGGACCAGGAACCACTCTTCTGGTCCTGACAGCTGGAGGTGACCACAGCAGAGCCCTTTGGAGATACTTCTGAGGTAGAAAAACAAAATTTGATTATCTGTGAGTGAAGAGGTACGGGAAAGGAGATTGAGAGCATCATAATAAAATACAGGATCTCAGCTGCAGGCAGATAGACCTCAAGGCTTTCCCTGATTGCCAAACCTCTCAAAACTTTGTAGAAACACATTCACTTCAACTGTTGATTAAAAGCATTGTCTTGAGGGATTTTTTGTTTTAAGCTGGTGACAGTGCTACTTAAGGCTTGGGCCTGAGGAACAATTGCTCCATGTCCACAATTAAACCTGTCTGAGTGAGGAGGCGAGCTGTGGGTGGGGCTGGGAATGAGGTGGGCATGTAATCGGCCTTGTTTGTTATTGTGTTTTTGGCTGATGAAAGGAGAAGTTGGAGTGGGACAGGCAGATGCCAAGAGCACCCAGGCTCAAGATAACCACTGATGGGCCAGGTGTGAGGTTGGGCGAAGTAGCTCGGCCTCCTAGTGGCCCCCCTCATTGCCTGTGTCCTTGTACTTCCTTCTGCTTCCCTGCTGGCCCCCTTTTCTTAAGTCACGACTTATTCTTAGGGTGGCCTTGTGATCTCAGGGGCAGCCATACTTCTGAAGATCCTGATCCATGCAGCAGCTTACTTTCACAGAGGTCTTTCTGGTTTGCAGAGCATTTGCCCAAGGTTTCCATATGACCTTCATAGTACCCCAGTGGTTTGGACCATTAGATGAAGAGCAACAGTTTTGGAGGTTACTTTTTTTTTCCAACTTTAAATTTGATTCTCTGAATGCCCAAACCCTGCAGTGGCTGCCCCTATCCCAGTGGCCACTGGAACGTTTTATTGGGTTGGTCCTGATCAGAGGCATTTTGAACTGATACATTGAGCCAGGTATTTGCCATGTTAGATGGAGAGACTTAATTAACAGGCTTATTCCCCAAGGGAGTAAAGAGATTTTCCTGGGAAAACATGTTTTATTTGAGCGTATTTATCTGCATATGGAAAACAGACCAGTTAGTATTTGATCAGCCTGTAGTAAAATGAGGGTGTGACTCTTCACCCCAAACAGTCTTGCCATCAGGGCTGTGCGGGCCAGGGAGTCAGAAGGTTTCGAAGGCCTGACCTCAATAATTCCAGGAGCTTTGGTTTCCCTGTCTGTAAACGATAGTTGAAAAGATCTGTATTAAAGGAGTTTTTTCTCTCATTATAGTTATGATGCATAAATGTACACTATAGAAAATAAAGAAAAGGGAAAAATGAAATCTCTTATGGTTCCTACCACACAGGGTGAACTCCTCCATTGTTTTCTGTGCCCACACGCAGACTGGACTTTTTTTTTTTTGCTGACTGCTAGTTGCCATTGAGTTGATTCTGACTCATAGCGACCCTGTAGGGCCGAGTAGAACTGCCCCATAGTGTTACCAAGGAGCAGTTGGTGGATTTGAACTGCCGACCTTTTGGTTAGCAGCCGTAGCTCTTAACCATTGTGCCACCAGGGCTCCTGGATTAATCTTGTTTCATTCACTGTAGCTTGAATCTTTTCCCCATGGTCATTATGTATGCTTTGGGAATGTAATTTTTAATGGCTCCCCAGTATTCTTTCTTATGTGAGCAAGATTTCAGCCCTTGGTCCCAAAAGAGCCTTGTGGCTCCCAAATCATATCCAGGGTTCATCATTGCCGCCCCTCATCTAAGCTGCCACTGTTGCTCACCTCTTCCCAGGCCCCCTGCCTGCATTCTTGAGCTCTCAATCTGTTCTCCACACGGAGGTGAGGGACATCTTTCTTTTTAAAGCTTAAATCTACTCAAAATCCCCCATTACTGAGCCTCACTTAGGATCAAATCCCATGTGATCCAGCCTCTGGTCTTCTCTCCCTTCCCCTGGCATACTGTGCTTTGGCCACACCAACCCCTTTCTGCCCCTGGAACACACCAAGCTCAGGCCCGCCCCCGACCTCTGGCTGTTTGTTCTGTCTCCATGGGCACTGTGCCTCTTTCAGGCTCACCTTGAACATCATCTGGGGCATAGGAGCCTTTTCCCTCCACCCTGGCAAAAGCAGCTTTCCTGTAAAACCCTATGTTATCTTCTTAGCAAATTTCTGTACTTGAATTTCTTGTTTTTTGTTAGTCTGCATGTTTGCCTCTCATGACACAGTAGGCTTTCAAATATTTGTGGACTGGCAGAGGGAGTGAGGGCCCCTTCAGTGCCCATGAAGCTGCTCTGGACTGTCAAAGCCCAGTCAATGCCCAGCCTGTGTCAGGGGCAGCAAGAGACTTAAGGCCCTGTGGTGTCCCATGGCCTTGTACCACCCTGGGCCCTATTACACGCATACACACACACTTGCAGACTTGGCTACTTGCTATTTGGCCTTTTGCTGTATTTTCTGCACTGAGAAGTGGCCCCCAGCCTGCCCCTCTGACTCTTAGCCATATGTTTATCCATTATTAGATCAGACACACTGTTTCCTAGTTTTTAATGGATTATAACTTACTGTTGTCCTTAATTATTGTGGTGTTCAAATTGTCCCAGATTTGGCCATTAGGGGTTCCTTTTAGCTAACTCCTTTGTTCTTGTGATGTGTCCCTGTCGATTTTTTAAGCACTTCCTTATTTTCTGGCATAACAAGATGCTCCAGACTCATACTCAGTCTCCCTCAGTCATTTCTCCGAGGAGTCTGGTTTCTTTTAGTGGGGAATGATATTAGGGGCCAAGATCTGAGTGCTAGGTAAGCTCATTGCTACTGGGATTTCTTTGCTTTTGGGCCCTTCAACAGTGTGGCTCCATTTTTAGATGACAAAGTGGTGGCTAAGTGACTTATCCCAGACCACAAAGCTTTTCTGTAGGAACAGAGTTAGCTTGGAAGGAGCCCTGTGGAGCTTCCAAGGAGCCCTTGGAAGGAGTTTCCTGATGAGCCCTCTGGTTTTATAAGGTGTTATCTCCAGGTGACTGATCTATTTATTTTGTATATCAACATGCTTTGGATTGTAATTTAATGCTTTGTGTTAGTTGGTTTTAGATGACTACCCCCCTAGTTGTCTGTTGTCTCTTACCCCCGGCACTGCAGGGCTGAGGAAAGGAGAGACTCTGGGCCTGCCCTTGGCATAGATGGTGTTGTATGTGATGGGACAAGTCTGTGGCACAGGCTGCTTGCACAAGGGCATCTTTGAACCAGAGCAGAAGCTAACCCACCATGCGGGCCCAGAAATGGTCATAAAGTAAATGGCTGGTTTATGCTTCTGGCATTTGGGAGGGAGCCTGTGAAGGTTGCAGGGCCAGGGGTTTGGGAGAACAGGGACGACCCTGGCAATGTAGTGAAAGGCAATACCTGGCTGGTAGGATATCCAGTGTTCCCAGTGCAGTGTTCTGGCTACTTGGCACAGGGCTGGTTCAAAGTAGGTGCCTAATTAAAATCTTCTTGTGAGTTGTAGCATTATCAGAAATGGGACAGTGAGAGGAGGAGTTGTGTGGTGGTTGTGGGGAGCAGAGCTGCATGTGGGAAATTTGGGAAGGAGCTGCCAGGAGGATGTTGAGGCAGGCTCTTGGGCAGACAGAGGCCGATGCCTCCTCAGAGGGGGTTGTTGATTTGGGTGACAGATGAATGGAGAGAGAGAAGCAAGTCTGTAGGGGAGTCTGCAGGGGTTTTTCCCAAATGCCAAAGGAGGAAAGAGTTGGTGAGGAATTGAAGTGAGAGGGCTGGTCCTGGCCTGGAATCCCCCTGAGCCTTATGTGGGCTTCCCAGGTGAGGGTTGGTCTTTTAGCCTACTTGGACATGGCTGAGTTGCCTAATGAGGATGCACAGATGGAGTGGTCTATCCTGAGATCTGGTGAGATTGTGGGACCTGGTTGTCATACTTGCTGATTGGTCAGGGGATGTGCATAGATGCAGATTGGTGGTAGATTAATGTTTGCAAAATAGCTGTGAATAACAGGCTGTTAAAGGGGCAGAAAATTAAAATGTCATTGTAAGCGAGTTGTCCCAGTTGCCTGCAAAGCCTTGTTTGACTTGTGTGGACTGTTAGTTATGCTGATGATTTCAGGAGGTTGTGGCACGGCAGCTCTGGGGGTCCCAGTGGGTGTGGGGTCAGCCAGATATGCCCATTGGTTGTGCCCATCGGGTAACATCAGCTCCTAAAGCAAAGGCTTCTGTGCACTTTGTACATCAGCTTGCAGGAGAAAGAAGAGGTATGTACCTGCCTGGAGAGTGTGGCCCTGAGAGCCTGGATCTCTCCTTCTGCCTCATGCCTGAGACGCTTTCGTGTCCTGCCAACCCTTGTCCAGTCTCAGCCTAGCTGACACTTGCTGCTTCCCCTGTCATTTTCCGGCTCTGCCTGGAGAATCAGCTGATTTGCTGTTATTGAGCCCAGTGAACTCGCAGGTGGGCTCTGTTGACCTAACTTCGTAAGAAGGGGCTGTGGGCTGCTTCTGGGCCCTCATCCAGCATGGCCTTCTAGGGAGACGGGCGGCGAGGCTCCTGTCACCTCTCCTGTGGCCTCAGGTGTCCCTGAAGCAGATGGTCTTGGCATGTGCTCCCTTGGACCTGACTGGATTCCTGTCTGCAAAGCTCATCCCAGCTCCTCACTATCCTTCGCTCTCATAGCTGTTTATGGATCTGAGAGCATCCTCCCTCCCCCACAGAAGCCAGCATTGCCTTCCCTCTGCTGTCCCAGGCTGGCCACATTGTAAGTCACACATCCTGACTCTTCTCTTCCTTGGGATTTGCACTGGCTCCCTGCAGGCCCCTCTCCTCTGACTTGAGGAAGTGTGGAACTGACCGAAGAAGGGTCGTGTTTGCATCTCATAAAATGACTGGTGGGCTGCCTCTCTAGAGTCTCCTTGGATGTGTTATTTTCGTAGGGCCTGCGATGATGGCTTTTTATGCCTGCTTCCCCCTCAGCCTCTTTGCCCAGAGACAATGTGGACTTTCCCTCGGCCCAAGATGTCGGCAGGCTGGGAGCAACCCTTCCTGGGACTGTGCTCTCGGCTGCTGGCGTGGGCCCTGATTGTTCCCCCAAGAACAATGGACACTCTTTTTGGCCAGGAAGGGGAGCTTATGAAAGGAGCATTTCTGTGAATGCTTGAGAGCTTTGTGGCGACCTCGCCTGCGTGAGATGAACTGCAGTTTCTTCCTGCCTTGAGTGGGTGTTCCCCGGCTCTGAATGGACCCCTTGTGAACACAGTACACCGGGAAATGCCGGTTGGCAGTGGAAGGCATCATTGGGGGTGGGTTGTCAGAATGGCATTTGCCCAAACTCATCAACCCAAATACTTATGGAAAATATAGGCTTCTGTTTAAAAAAAATTATTGATGAGAACTGAAAGAGAATGTGGCAAAGTGAAAATAGATGATGTCACGGCTCAGGGTCAAGGGACTGACTGAGAATTTTAGTGGCTGTTTGTGTTAAGCTGTTCCTTACTTTGGGGAGAGAAAGATTGTTTTGTTTTTAGATGAGAACAGTTAACATCAGATAAAATGGTTCATAGCCCAGACCAGAGGAGTATGGCCTGGGCTGGACAGGTTGTGTTCAGAACATCATCCTGTGGCTTTGGCCTTGTGGTGGCAACTGTGTGCTGGTTTCAGGTTTGCAAACCCTCGTGGGCATGGTTCTGCCTTACTCTGCAAAGTAAAGGTCCCCACACCTACTTCCACCATAGTTCCTCACCTCATATGGGACAAGGGCCTGGCCCACATGTGGTCAGAGGCTTTCTTGCTCACTGGTGCTGTCTTCCTGCATCCTGGCCATGTGATTGCCCGTGGGCGTCATTCACAGAAGCTGAGCTTGGCCACAGAGCAGCTTTGTCTCTTTGACATGGTTCATAGCACAGACACAGGATCACCCTGAGTGTGAATCAGCACCAACGGGGCTGTGATAAAGCCCATCCATGTTCTCTGGGTTTCAGAAGGCAATGGTCATATAATTAAATAATTTGGCCCTAATGAGACTCGAAGGAGTCCTGGTGTGACGGTGGTTAAGCACTTGGCTGCTAACCGAAAGATTGGTGGTTTGACCACGAGCTGCTCCATGGGAGAAAGATGTGGCAGTCTGCTTCTGTAAAGATTTACAGCCTTGGAAACCCTACGGGGCAGTTCTTTTCTGTCCTACAGGGTCACTGTGAGTTAGAATCGACTGGATGGCAGTGGTTTGGTTTTTGGTAGTGAGAGTCCAATTCTTCAGTTTTGTCTTTCAGCCGTGTCTGACTGGCTGGCTCAGACAGTGGGTGGAAACCTGCTTTTTGATGAAGGACTAAGTAATGGAAGCTTCTCTGCTCATTTGCTGTCTCCAGGTGTGGAATGGTACTGGTTTGGGGTTAGAGACTTTGCTTGTGTTTCATGGCGTTTAGTGCCTATAGGTGCTGTATCTGTCCAACCAGGTGTTTGATGGTCTACTGTGTGGGAGAGGGCACCAGCAGAGCAGCTGGAGGGAGTGTCCCCCAGCTGAAGGGGGGGGGGCAGTTACTAGTCATCTGCTAGTACAGACTGAGGAGTGACCAGAATCTTCAGATTTGGCCGTCCCGTGGCCGTTGGTCATGGTGATTCCTTGTGGGCATCACTGATCTTTAGAATTCCTTATGGGACTACCCAGGTTTTGTGTTTTTGATTCTTAATGTTTTGGGGTACACTTCAGGGGTCAGGATTTCTAAAGCTAGGTGTGCGGCTATGTGAGATCTTGTTTTCCTCAGCACTGGGCTCGTCTTCCATCTCAGAAGCATGTCCTCTCTGAGGGTTACTAAAACTGGAAAGGTTTCTCGACCTTTCTGGATGGCCTCTGAGCTAGACTTTGTGATCCTGTTAAACCAGACTTCATCCTGCAGTGTCTGCATCCTGCAGATGTACCCACTAAGTGGCTGAAGGCTCCTCTCCAAGATGGCAGCTTTATAAGGTCAGTAGGCCTTGACTTCCACAGCTCCAAGGCATGTTGGTGTTCGGTAATAGATGGTCAAGTGACCTGAAACCCTGCAGGAGTTCTGTGGGTGGGACCAGTCTGTCACTCTACATGCACATGCTGGTGATGATGAGAACCTCACACAGAGCCCTGATTCCTGCCTCTTGCCTGCCTTTCCTGGTCTGGTGGCCCTTAGGGAGTTAATTGTGGGTGATTATGGTAAAGCCAGGGCAGAAATTTTTATATTGAGTATATTGAGACTCTAAGGGTAGTCAAAATCCCATGTGCAAATATGCCAGGATTGAGGACACCTGTCTTAGACCAAAGAGGTGGATGCTGGTCTTCGGGCTATCGCTTGCCATAAGTCCTCCCCTCCCCAGTGCTCCCCAGATTTTCATCCACTCCTGGCAGATAGGTTTTGACAGTCAAGCAAGTTCCTGAAGGGTCCCCAGCCTTGGCCTGGGTCTAGCCTCAGTGGCATCGATCTTGTTAGGATCCTGGCCTCCCTTGCTTTGGCCTCCCCACTTCTTTTGATGGTTTGAGCTTCTGCTTTGGGTTATGAACAGGGAGACAAGCGCTCACTGTGTGCTGGGTCCAGAGCCAGTTGGGAAGGAGGACAGGGAGTGGAGGCTGGACGTGCCCTGGGCCTGTTTGTGCTACAGCCTCACGTTGTGCACTGGGTCCTCTCACAGCCCACAGGGAGCAGGCAGGAACCAGCACTGATGGAGAGTCCACTGTGTGCCTGACGCTAGAATCACAAGGATGGGATTTTCCCCCTGGTATTACAGATGAGAACACTGGGGCAGAGGTTGGGTCAAACCTCAGCCTGCGTAGAGCTGGAATTTCAGCCAAGCGCACCTGGAGATGGGGGCTTCCCATCAGGTGGGCTGTCATTAGAAGGATGAGTTCTGGCTCATCCTGGGGGCATGTCTCTCGGAAGGAGTTTTCGTATCCCACTTCACCCTTAGGCCTGAAAGGAAGAGAAGTAAGTGGTCCAGAACCTGTAAGTTTTGGAAGCTGGGGAGGGTGTCCGGGGTCCTCATGGCTGAGGGGACTACATGCTTTGTTAGGGTGGAGCAGGGGTTGCGCCCCCCCCCCCCCCCCCCCCCCGCGCCCAGCACCTCCATGGTGAGCTGGGCCCTGATCTGGGTGCCCTTGGGAGGGAGGGGCCATTTGGCATCTAGTGGAATCTGGGGGGGAATTTAGACACTGCCAGCCCTTCAGGCATGTTCATACTTCTAGGTCAGGGGTTTTCCCCAAGTAGCCTTGAAAATGCAGAAGTGCCAGATTGCCTGTGACTTGCCAAGTTCCTTGTGGAAATCGGGTTTGTTTTGCTTCCTGTGGCCTTTCTGTTAAAATGAATCATTGGCCCTCAGTGTGCTTTCTGAGCCTGACGTTCCCAGTACCAGGATGCCCAGAGGTGCTGGGATTTTAGAACTTTTCTGACTAGTACCTGTCTTTCCTGTCTGAGGATCTGAGGAGTACCCAGGACCCTAGGGGCTACCTGTTGCTGGGCTATAGATCCAAGCTGGACACCTTCCCTGTGGCCAGAGTATGACTGGGGCTCGGAGCCCCTGAGGAGCAAGAATCTGCAGAGGAGAAGGAGATGTGTAGGTTGGGGAAGCTTGGCTCTGTTTTTCTGGCATGGCCTGCCCCAGAAGTCTATAAAGCTGTGGGTAGACGATAGTTAAAGAATTTATTTTCAGTAATCAAAATAAAGCTACTAATTCTTTTCTCCTGTCTCCCAGTTTGAAATTGAGCATTATAACTGCTTTGGTGAAATCTGGGATTTTCTTTAATGTTTGTTACTTGGCATACCTTTAAACAAGTGTGTCTTCCAAGTGTGGCTGTGTGGGAGACTTGGCCAAAGAGTGGCCTGTGTTTGTTCCATAGGAGATGTCTGACAACAGAACTTTGGCTGTTGAGGTCAGCAGAATAGGAAGTGAGCCGGGTTGGGAAGCTTCGAGGAGGTGGAGTCCTTCTCTGTTTGCTGCGTTGTCAGGAGCCCACATGTAGCTGGAGATAGATATGCAGGAGCACCAGAGCTGCCCTCTCATCTATGCTGATGGACACAGGGCTGGTTAACCACTCAGGAGTGTCCCATGGGCCTAGCTAGCCAGTCAGCACCCACTTCTGGAGCCTCTCCTCTCTCTTGATCCTCTCACGGCCTGTCCAGTCCCCTCTGCAGGTGGCTTCTCCTTGGCTGGCTTCACCCAAAGCTCCATTCCAGGCCCTCCCTCTGCCAGGTGAGCTCTCCTTCCATGTGGTTAGGAAACTCTGTGAGTGTCTATGCCCTGGCTCACCACCTCCTCACCTATCAGGACCTCCACCCCTATGCCATCCGTGTAAAACATCTCATGGTTCCCAGAACACTCCATTTGGGCCTTAAACCTTTGCTTCCTGTTTTTGCAAAACAAGAGCATTCAGCATTTGTTTTATGTATTCACATGCAGTTGTGACAGTTTTCATATTTAACATAAATTAACTGAAACAAACTGAAAGCAGAAGTCTTTCAGCCCAACAGTTGAAATTAGTGTTACTTTTATAGTTAAAGATTTCTTAAAAGAGAACTATATTTACTGTTTTTCATGGATTTGAAGACATCCATTTTTACATATGTTTAACATTTCTGACGTTAACTGTGTTTGCAGTGGATGGTGAGTGACAGGGTAGGAGTGATTCTTAGTGGTACATTAGATGATGATGCACCTTAGATGATAGAATGTGACGTCATAAAGAATGTTCATCACTCACTCAGTGAGTGGCTCAGAAGACAATCAGGAAAGGACGATCTCATTAATAGTAAGTCCTAATAGTATCAGTCGTCTTCACATGGGTTTTTGCTGGAGGTAGGAAACCTGTTAAAAGGCGGAAGGTCTCTGGTCTACGATAGGGTTTGTGGGATTGCATGTTCCTTGGACATCTGGGTCCTGGCTGGAAAGAGTAGGTATGACCCCGGGTCTTCTCAGTCACCCAGACTGCTGGCTCTTAGAAGGAAGAAGCCTGGGGAGCTGGAGTTGCTGGGGAGCTCAGCAGGCATAGCTCTGGCCTTGTTGCCACAAGGAAGAAAGTATGTCATTGTCCCTGTAATGGCAAGCACTGGCCATGAAGGGGGTGATTCCTGGGCTGCAGCTGGCAGTGAGATGTGCTGTCTGTTGGCCAACTTGTCTCTGGACTTGGTGGGTCAAGGCAAAGGAGCTGAGAGTGTCTTTGGGCAGACCAGAGAACAGGCACCACCTTTTTTGCACTGGGGGCAGGAGTAGGTATACACCAAAGATAAGAGGAGCCGAAGACGGGGCCTGAGCAAAAGGCGAGTCTTATTTCCCTCTTGTCGGCTGATGGTGGAAGTTTCTGTGGTGACATTCCTTTTGGTGCCTTCAGTATTACCAGTTATGTTCCCATGGAAAAAGACTTCTACACTGAAATAAGTCTGGGAGGTGCTGTTGGGTAGAACAAGAGGATAGGCTCCTTAGAGCCTGTGGCCTGCTTCTGTGCCTGGTCTCTCCAAGGGCAGTGGTGGACCCTGTCCATTTCCCAGCTTGGCTGACTACAGAACCTCTCTTTTACAGGGACCAGAGCTCCTTGGGATGCATCTGATAAACACTATTCTAGAATCATCATTTCCAGTCCCCTCACCCTGAGCACTACAGTTTTTCTTGAGGCTTGAGAAGCAGGGTTAATTATCATTCACAACTAACTTTGCTTTGCTACACAAATGTGCCCTGCTACACTTGAATGTAACGTGATGGTCATAAAATGAGTCAGTGGGGGCTTTGGGCCTTCCCATGTACCCAGGTCTGTGTGCCCAGCCCTGGCTTTCACTTTTGATGAGGCTGGAAAGGAGTGCCGAGGGCTGGGATGAGACACTCAGATTTGATTCTGCCGGCAGAGTGGGTGAGTAAGTAGCAGGGTGTGTCACTGGAATAAAAATCTTCAGCATCCAGTGAGCTCTGTGTCATTATTCCTTTGGGCTGAGATGTATGTTTGAGTGCCAGTGCAGCTGTCCCCCTGCTGTGTGGCCTTGGGTGAATCGTTCGCCTTCCAAGCTAGCCCACCTGGCAGCCCCAGTCTTTTCATGACAAGTAAAAGGATTGGTTATGCCTCTCTGGGGATGGGGAGTTGGTTCTCCCAGTAGGAGTTCTGAGTTATACCTTAGGCCTATCACACACTTCAGGCTAGGCCACTGATGAGCTATAGTGATCATTTTCAGGTTGTGCAGACAGTAGCACTTGTAACTTATGTCTATGTCTCTTCTAGGTATCGGCAGCAGGGAAGGAGACCTTGCCATCCTGGCTGCACTGGGACCCGAAGAGCCATGCCCTGGAGGGCCTTCCCCTGGACACTGACAAGGGTGTGCACTACATCTCGGTGAGTGCTGCACGGCTAGGGGCCAACGGGAGCCACATCCCCCAGAGCTCCAGCGTGTTCTCCATTGAGGTCTACCCTGAAGACCACAGCGAGCCACAGTCTGTGCGGGCGGCATCACCAGAACTTGGCGAGGTGGTGTCATCTACCTGTGCTGCCGATGAGCCTCTGACTGTCCTGACAGTGATTCTGGATGCCGACCTCACCAAGATGACCCCAAAGCAAAGGATTGACCTCCTGCACAGCATGCAGAGCTTCTCAGGAGTGGAGCTTCACAACATGAAGTTGGTGCCAGTGGTGAATAACAGACTGTTTGACATGTCAGCCTTCATGGCTGGCCCAGGAAATGCAAAAAAGGTGGTGGAGAATGGGGCCCTGCTCTCCTGGAGGCTGGGCTGTTCTCTGAACCAGAACAGTGTGCCTGACATCCGTGGGGTGGAGGCCCCTGCCAGGGAGGGTACCATGTCTGCCCAGCTTGGCTATCCTGTGGTGGGTTGGCACATTGCCAACAAGAAGCCTTCTCTCCCCAAACGCCTCCGGAGGCAGATCCATGCCACACCCACCCCTGTGACTGCCATTGGTCCCCCAACCACAGCCATCCAGGAGCCACCTTCCAGGATCGTGCCTACACCCACATCTCCAGCTATAGCTCCACCAACAGACACCATGGCTCCTCCAGTCAGGGATCCTGTTCCTGGGAAGCCCACAGTCACCATTAGGACTCGAGGTGCCATCGTTCAGACCCCAACCCTAGGCCCTATCCAGCCCACTCGAGTGTCAGAAGCCAGCACCACGGTTTCTGGCCAGATCCGCCCGACAATGACCATTCCTGGCTATGTGGAGCCCACAGCAGTTGCTACCCCGCCCACAACCACCACTAAAAAGCCACGAGTATCCACCCCAAAACCAGCCATGCCTTCAACTGACTCCTCAACCACCACAACTCGCAGGCCGACCAAGAAGCCACGGACGTCCCGACCAGTGTCCCGGGTCACCACCAAAGCTTCCATCACCAGATTGGAAACAGCCTCCCCACCTACTCGCATCCGTACCACTACCAGTGGGGTGCCCCGGGGAGGAGAGCCCAACCAGGCGCCAGAGCTCAAGAACCATATCGACAGGGTAGATGCCTGGGTTGGTACCTACTTTGAGGTGAAAATCCCGCCAGACACATTCTACGACAAGGAGGACACCACCACTGACAAGCTGAAGCTGACCCTGAAGCTGCGGGAGCAGCAGCTGGTGGGTGAGAGGTCCTGGGTACAGTTCAACAGCAACAGCCAGCTCATGTACGGCCTGCCTGACAGCAGCCACGTGGGCAAGCATGAGTATTTCATGCACGCCACAGACAAGGGGGGCCTCTCGGCTGTGGATGCCTTCGAGATCCATGTCCACAAACGCCCTCAAGGGGACAGGGCTCCTGCGCGGTTCAGTGCCAAATTTGTGGGCGACCCAGCACCAGTGGTGAATGACATCCACAAGAAGATTGCCCTGGTGAAGAAGCTGGCTTTTGCTTTTGGGGACCGCAACTGCAGCACCATCACCCTGCAGAATATCACCCGGGGCTCCATTGTGGTGGAATGGACCAACAACACACTGCCCCTAGAGCCCTGCCCCAAGGAGCAGATCACAGGGCTGAGCCGCAGGATCGCCGAGGATGACGGGAAACCGCGGCTAGCCTTCTCCAATGCCCTGGAACCCGACTACAAGGCCTTGAGTGTTGCTGTGATGGGCTCAGGCAGCTGCCGGCACCTGCAGTTTATCCCTGTGGCATCACCCAGGAAGGTGCCTTCAGAGGCACCGCCCACAGAGGTGCCGGACAGGGACCCTGAGAAGAGCAGTGAGGATGACGTCTACCTGCACACGGTCATTCCAGCTGTGGTGGTTGCAGCCATCCTGCTCATCGCCGGCATCATTGCAATGATCTGCTACCGCAAGAAGCGGAAGGGCAAGCTCACACTGGAGGACCAGGCCACCTTCATCAAGAAGGGGGTGCCCATCATCTTTGCGGATGAGCTGGATGACTCCAAGCCCCCACCCTCCTCCAGCATGCCACTCATCCTGCAGGAGGAGAAAGCCCCCCTGCCCCCTCCTGAGTACCCCAACCAGAGCGTGCCCGAGACCACTCCTCTGAATCAGGACACTGTGGGAGAGTACACACCCCTGCGAGATGAGGATCCCAACGCGCCTCCCTACCAGCCCCCTCCGCCCTTCACAGCCCCCATGGAGGGCAAGGGCTCCCGTCCCAAGAACATGACCCCATACCGGTCACCCCCTCCCTATGTCCCGCCTTAACCCACAAGCGCCTGGGTGGAGGCAGGGGTAGGGCAAGGGCCTGGAGACAACATGCTGTTGTCTGTGGAAACCGGTGGCCTGCAGACCATCGCCCACCGGAAGCCAACACCCGACCTAGCACACACTGACACACGTGGGGCCTGGACAAGCCCGCCCTCTCTGGTCCTCCTGAACCCCAAAGCAGCTGGAGAGACTTTGGGGACTTTTTTATTTTTATTTTTTGCCTAACAGCTTTTCGTTTGTTCATAGAAAATTCTTCGCTGCGTTTTTGATGGCTGGCTCTGAAAGCACTGTTTGGAGTAGAGGTAGATGGAGGGAGCGAGGAACCGTGAATGAACTCGCAGGCAGTGCTGGGTGGCCTCCCGGCTCTCTGCGTTTTGCCTTTAACACTAACTGTACTGTTTTTTCTATTCACGTGTGTCTAGCTGCAGGATGTAACATGGAAAACAGTAGCTAAAGATTAAATTCAAAGGACTTTCAGAAGTTAAGGTTAAGTTTTTACATTTAATCTGCTGTTTACCTAAACTTGTATGTATAATTTTTGGGTGGGTATAGGGAGTTGCTTTGCTAAAAATAAGCTCCCAGGGTGTTTCAAACTTAGAGAAGACCAAGGGACAGTATTTTTTATCAAAGGAATCCTATTTTTTCACACTATGTAAACTTGGTTGCTCTGATACCCCAGAGCCTGATTGGGGGCCTCCTGGCCCTGGCTAAGGGGCCAGGGCCCTGGTGCTGTGCTTGCTCTCCTGCTGTTGCCAGGGGCCAGAAGCTGGGGGGGGGGGGCCTCTTGGGCCAAGGACACCCCCACCCCATGCATGCTGTCGGCCCACCACCAAGGGGTCTTCATTTCCAGGGAAAAAGAACTCCAAGAGGCAGCAGTGGCCATGGCCCCAAACCTAGGTGCTCCAGGGTGGGCCAGCTGCTCGTGGGGGTTCCTGGGGAGGTCGAGGGACTCGACCACATCAACCTGTTTCTTTTTTTCCTTCTTTTGTGGTTTTTTTCCCCCTCCTAAAAGGTATATCATGGTTTTTGAAACACTCATTGGGGGACATTTTGGTGAAGATGCAATATTTTTATGTCATGTGATGCTCTTTCCTCACTTGACCTTGGCCGCTTTGTCCCAACAGTCCACAGCCCCACCCCACCCCTTTTCTCTGGCGCTCCAGTCCCAGGCCTCTTGGGCCTGAATGGCTGGAAAAGGTCTGGTGGTTGGGGAGGAGTGCCAGCAATAGTTCATAGTAAAAATCTGTGGGCTCTCAAAGCTAATTTTTTACTAAAGTTTTTATACAGTCTCAAATTGTTTATTAAAAAAAGATTAAAAATGGTGATGCTTACAGCAGTTTGTACAAGCTCTTAGTGTTGATTCCGTGGAACTGACGGCTTTGCTCATTTTGATTCCCCCCCCCCCCTTTTCATAACGGTTTAAATTCTGTGATTACACTGGGACTTCTTTTGCCTTTTTTAGCAGAACGTCCGTCCATCCATCTGCATCTCTGTCCCATGACTCAGGGGGCACCCACTCTGCTTCGATTCTCCTCCTTTGGAAGAAACCATTTTGAACCTGATTTTTCTTGACCATCTGAGAGTCATTTTGGGTACCTTTTAGGGAGGAATGCCTTTTGCAATAATGTTTCCCATCCCTGATCCGGGGCGGGTGGGTGGACCCAGGCTCCCTTTGCACACCAAGCAGCCACTTCTAAGCCATATTGACAGTTTTGCAGAGGGTTTGTGTGTGCTGCTTCAGGAGGGGAGGGCCGGCAGTAGGGTCGGGGGGCCTGCACCCACCGCTCACTGAAGGGTGTTGCCCATTACACCTTCTCCCACAAGCCTGGCCCCGCTGCCCTGCCCTGGTGCAGGAGGGTACTTTAGAGTGAGCACTACCCTTTTCAGGGGAGCCTGTAGATGAGGGCTCAGTGGACCACTGTGACTGGGCCTGTGCCTCCAGGCCTTGGTCCAAGCCAGGGTTTCTCTGATGCCCTAGAGTCAGGAGCACAAGTGAGATCTGACCTGGTGAGATTATTTCTGATGACCTCATCAAAAAATAATTCCCAATGTTCAGGTGAGGGCCTTTGAAAGGCCTTCCAAACAGCTCCGTTGCCCCTAGCAACCCCACCAACGGGCACTGCCACGCAGAGACATGGCTGGCCTAGAATGGCCTGTTGCCATAGCAACTGGAGGCAAAGGGGCAGTGAACAGAATAACAACAGCAACAATGCCCTTGCAGGCAGCCCCCTCCCCTGAGAGCCAGGCTGGTGATGGCCGCTGGACTCTGTGAGACAGAGCCAATCTCACTTTAAAGTGTTCACCAATTACTGACGTGTTTTTATTTCCTTCTGTATGATTTTAAGGTGTTTTCTGCATTCTGTATAGAAACATATCAAACTAAATAAAAGCAGTTTCTTTATTACAATGCTGCTGCCTCTGAGTGTGTGTTTCCTTGCCCCCTACATGAGTTTTGGGACATGACTTGTGAGGGCTGGAGTCCCTGTGACAGAAGAATGAAGGGTTCTGGCCAAGCCCACTTTGAGGTGGCTTTTGAGTAGCTGGCCTGATGGCCTCCACACAACTTTACCATTTCTGTGCCCCTGGGAGGGTTGGGGTGTGCCCAGAAGCTCTGCCGAAACGCAAGCCCCCCATGTTGCCACTTCTGCCTATGAAACATGTCTCCTTGAGCCTCAGCTTCCTCATCTGTGAGGCGAGATGGCAGAGAAACCTGCCTGTCCTGGGCAGGAAGGATGATGGGAAAGGTCCTATCAAAAGCTCCCCCAGAGTGGGTAAGCCCCTTCAGCTCCTGGGCAGGGTCCCTTAGTCTGGGCATCTATGAAGATGGGGACCTGGGGATGTGTCTATGGGTGGTGCTCCACTGCCTGTGGGCTTGAGGCTGGCCAGTCTCCCAAGCAGTCTAAAGGCAGGTTTGGTCTTGAGGCCAGGAGAAGGGGAGAATGGCTGCTTGTGCTGCCCTGGGTGGGCCTATGGATCCCGGGAGGCTGCCTTGCCTGGGATGGACAGGCCAGCTGGGTAGGCTGAGCATGACTCTGCCCAGGAAGGGGCTGGTGGGTTATCCTGGGACACTGCCCTGGAGTGGGAAGCAAGGGAAGCAGCAGCTGTGCCTTCAGAGGCAGGATGGTCACAGAACAACTAGTGCCTCTACTGGGCTCACCCCTGCCCCCACTGGGTCCTCGCCATCTCCCCCTGCAACCCTCAGGCTGTCCCTTCTGCTCAATCTGCAAGACCTTGAGCAGAGGCTGGTCCCATATTGCAGACAGCCTCGTCCAAGCATGTGGAGTGGTTGAAAGTCAACTACTTGTGAAGCTAGGACTTGAGTGCACCCCATGTTGTTAGTGCCAGGAAAGGCTGTCCCTCTAGGCCTAGTGGCAGGGGCCCAGGAAATGACTTATCTTTCAGCCACCCTTTGTTCTCCTGGCCTCAGGAAGTTGTGTTTAACTTCTAACGAGAAGCCACTGGGTCATGAGTGAACTACTATCCTGAACTAGATTGAGGGGATCTCTGGTCTCAGCAGACAACAGTAAGGTCAGCAGGGCAGGAAGAAAAGCCACAGACCTCTTCCCTGCCCTGCTTTCCTTTGAGGAGAGTTGTTTGGCCTGGCAAACCCTTGCCCCCCAGCCCTCCTGCCAAATCCCTGTGACCTATTGGTGGGAGGGTTGAGACTGGGGGGTGTGCACTACTTTTGAACTGGAGGGAAAGAGTAGGAAGGGAAGAAATGGTGGGTAGGGGACTGTTAGGCCCACAGGAATCTGTCTGCCCACCTGCCTCTGACCCAGAGCAAATTCCCAGGATCCCTGGCTTTCTCATCTGTGAGATGGGGACAGTGCTGACCTCCAAGGGATTCTGGGACACTCTGGGGACTGGGGGATAGAGTTAGGATAATGGATCTCTCTCAGTAGGTCTGCTTGCTTGCAAAAGGGGCAGAGAATCTGAGCAGATCTAGAGGGATCTGCACTCTCCCCTGGTAAAAAAGGTGCTGCCTTGGGCCAAGATGCTTAGGCCCAGGCTTGAGGCAGGGCTGCTGGCTGGGGAATCTTGGGGTGCCCAGGAGCTCCTGATAGCCTGGCTCTCTAGAATACCACCAGGCTGTTGGGGATTGGAGGTACCACACAGCCTGCCTCATGCAGCCCCTGGCCTTGCCTTCCCTTGGGTCCAACAAACTGAACAAGCTCCTGGCAGAGGCCCCTCCAAAGCACGGAAGGTCCCACTCAAGCTTCAGTCTGTCTAGGGTGAGCTTTGCTGCTCTTTGTATTACTCTATCAAAAATCCAAATCGGCTGGTGATTTACTCTTTCCCTCCTTTGTTTCAGCTTACCTTCTCAACCACCATCTTGAGGCAAGGTGACTGAAATCCAGAGAGGGTAGGGCATTGGCCCAGATTGTTCAGCCAGCACAAGGCAGGTTCAGATCTGTGACCCAAATGATTCAGGGGGTTTTATAACATGTTGTTCATAATGTAGAGCATCAAAGAATTATTTGAAGCCCCCACTGGAGGATGCTGGGTACCATTTTCCTGACAGGGAACTTAGAGGCCCAGAAGGGAAGACAAGAGATTCACAGTAGGGGTGCCCATCCTTGGAAGTGGGGTGCTCCTGTAGGAAGGCAGGAAAATTGGTCCCACTGCCCATAGCTTTGGTGGAGGAGACCATAGCGTCTCAGCTGGGGGTGGTGGGGAGCGAAGTTGGTCTGGCCGTTTCTCTGTGGAAAGCTCTGTGTGGTCAGGAGGGTGCTCCTGAGTAGGTTCCAGGGCGGTGGGTGGGGGCGGCTCTCAACTTTATTGGTGGCTTTACGTGCCCCCTAGAGGAGCCCAGAGTGCCAGCAGTTCTGGGCCGAGTAGAGGGATAGGGGACAGTACCCGCGGGTTCCCAGGAGGTGGCACCAGAGACCTGTTAAGACAGCCAGCGATGGCCTGGGCTGTGGGAGGAGTTAAGTGACGCAGCTGGCGTGGGGAAAGACTGAGTTTGGAGAGGCCGGCTGTGGGCGGGGCTGAGGCTTCTGCGGGAGGTCACGGCCGACCTAGGAGAAAAGTGGAGCTGAGTGGGGCGGACACGCGACAAAGGCCTAAGGGACTGGCGTGACGAGCGAGGCTGTGGGCAGGGATAAGGCCGTAGGGCAGGCCGACCCCGGCCGCGGACTGGTGGTAGAACTGGGCCGGTCTCCGCTTGCTCGACACAAGGTGGAGTCCTCGAAGAATCCCTAAAGAGTCTGAGAGCATCAGGACGAGTATAGCGGGGGCTCAGAGCCTGTTTTTCTTCAGGGCCCTTCTCCCACGGAAAGGAAAGTCCACAGAGAATAACCAAAAAGCCAAACCTGTTGCTGTCGAGTCGATTCTGACTCATAGTGACCCTAGAGGACGGAGTAGAACTGCCCCATAGAGTTTTCAAGGAGCGCCTGGTGGATTCTAACTGCCGACTTTTTGGTTAGACCCGTAGCTCTTAACCACACTGTACCACCAGGGTTTCCCTACAGGGAATAGGAGGGGCGAATCTGGGGCCCAGGCTTCTGGATGGTTTCTACTCCTGAGGCCCGCCAGCAAACCTCGAATTCAGATGTATGTGGGCAGGAACCAAAAAGGAGTGGGGGCACCTGAAGCCCCAGAGAACACCTTTCCCAAAGCTGTCTCCACAGCCCTGGAATTGCACTGGGACAGTGAGGAATGTCCAGTGGGCAGCTGGCTGGACAGTGCTCCCAGGACTGAGCATGCTGTTGCCTTCTATCTTGATAGTGTCGGTCTCAGGCTGTAGAGGACAAAGCCTAAGTTTTGTGCCAAAATGGCTCTGAACTCAGGCCAGGCCAGCTCCCTCTCCAGGGAGTAGAAACCAGTAGTCCAGGATCACTCCCCACTTCCCTCAGAACCTTCATTGCAAAGGGTCTTGGGAGAGGGAGGTGCACAAAGGGACTGGCTGTAACCCGTGACAGCCAGAGGTTGGGGGGGCTTCTACAGGGGATTGGCAGCAATTTAACTGTGGATGTGCTTCGGGGAGGAGACTGCGTTTGTTCTGGCTGAACTCACCCTCAGGGAAAATGTGCCTGGTTGGGCTAGACAAGGAGCTGGGACTGGGGAATGCTGAAGGGGATACACATACTCCTGTGCATATTTGAGGAGTACATGGGGTGTGTGTGTGGCCAGGGAGAGCAGCTCTGCTTTCCTGTATCCAGTGTAATGGTTAGAGGCTGAGGAGACATAAACTATGACCCCAATAGCTCTGACCTAGCAACCACTGTGCCTCCAAGCCCTGTCCTGGACCCCAGGCAGCATATCTGCTTAGTCCCGACCTCCTCAGAGAGGCCTGGGGCCAGGCAGGGCCAGAAGAGGGAGTACTCACTTTGTGAGCCCCAAGAGGATTGCTGGAACAGAACTAGGAGTGAGGATGGGTTTGGTCTGAATCAGCAAAGATGGGGGGCGAGGGCAGGCTCAGATGACCATGTGGCCTTTCTGCTCTCTCAGTGGCAGATGGAGGATGTCCTTTGCCCAGCCTTGCTAGGAATTCTTTGGTCTGCACTGTCAGCTCATTGTCAGAAAGACTGCCTTCCCAGAAAGCTGATGCCCATGCCAGGCCTACCAGCTGGAGGGGTTATTAATACATAAATAGCAGTGGTAACCCAGATGTTGCTGCTCAACTGATACCTACTGCCACCCACCCCAGAACCTGGGGGAACCAGGGAGGGTTCTCGTTAGCCCTCCTCAGACTACCTGAAGTATGACTTCAGTCCTCACAGCCTGGCCTGGTGATGCTACAGCCAGACCGCTGCTGCAGGGCAGGACTGTGGTCCTGTACTGAGGGCCAGAGGTCAAGCCCTCCAGATTCGGCGAATAGCAGCCAGGCAAAGGTCAGTCTTGGAGATGCCATGTTCAGTGAGGGCAGAGTAGACTTGGCATTTAGTTTCTGTTGCATCCTTGGGGCCTAGCACGGCGCTGTCCTCTTCCTAGGGCTTAAAAAGTACCAGTCACCCCAGACACCCTTTTAGCTCAGTGGTGAAGTTATCTCCGAGGTTCACCGTTCAGCCTGGGAGTGGACAGCACCGTAAAACCAAATGAGACTAACAAGGTACAGTAGTCCAGTGACAAGGGCCAGAAGACAGGGGACAAGGAAGCTGGTGATAGGGAACCCAAGGTTGGGTAAGGATATTGTTGATGTGTTGTGAGATTGTTAACCATTGTCATATGGCAACATTTGTAGTAACTGTTAAATGAGAAACTATTTTATTCCGTAAGCCTTCATCTTAAATGAGAATAACAGCACAATTCGAAGAGCGTAGTCAACGTCACTGAACTGTGCATGTAGACATTTGTGAAATGCTGTACCTTTGGCTATGTGTATTTTCACCAAAAAAAAAAAAAAAAGGTTGAGAAGTTAGAGGGTTGACATGTTGTGGGGTTGTTAACCAATGTCATAAAACAATATGTGTACTACTGTTTCATGAGAAACTATTTGTTCTGTAAGCCTTCACCTGAAGTACAATTAAAAAATATATGAAAAATAAAAAAGAAATAAAAAAGATAGAAAAAGTACCAGTCAATTAACTGAATTGAAACCATCCATCCTGACAGAGGTCCAGGGAACTATGGACCTTCCTATTTGCTCCAGGATTTTGTTTCACCATCAGAGACACCCCACCCCCAACTTCTATTTATCTTTCCTGGGAGGCAGGGGATCTTCCAGCAGTTCCTGGGAGTTGCCTGGGCACTCAGTAGAGATGAATTATTCTCCTATCACAGTCTACACCGACCAGACAAAGATAGAGCTCAGTGTTGCTCAGTAGAGAGAGTGGCTATGTCCCGTGGCCTGAGATTCCTGGTGGGGAAGGATGGTTCTCAGTAAGGTCCTTGGGTTTGCAGTAGTAGAGCCATACAGGGGTCAGGAGGCAGGGCCCCTCTAAGATGCTCCTCTGCAGACATGAGGAACTGAGCCTGATGGAGGGGCTGCGCGAGCTGCCCCTTCGCCTGGACTGTCTGAGTTATGTCTGAACTTCTGTTGCCTGGAGGAGGACATGTGGCTGGTCAGAAGGCATAAGGGCATGACCTTCCACCTAGACCTGTTCTCCCTCTGTCCATGGAACAGAGGTGGTTGGGAGACGTCATGGGAAGTGAGATACTAGTGGGAAGGATCGAAACAAGGATTGAGGTGGCATTTTCTAGTTTATTTTCTCTCTCTCCTCCTGCAAACTGAGCTCCTGGAGGGCAGGCCCCACCGTCTTCTCTGAGCCTTGCACTGATAGGAGCTGGGTACATACTGGCTGAAGCAGAGGATGAGCGCCTGCATGCTTGAGCAAGACAGGCAAACCCAGCGCGAAGGCCCGTCTGTGGGAGTGCAGAGGGGCAAGGAAAGCGGCATGTTTTGACTTGGATGCTTACAACTTAGAGAAACCGTGGCTTCATTATTTTTTCTTGTCATAACAAGCCTTCAGAAGCATGTAACTCTAATAGCAACGGGGCTTAATTAGCCTTCTTGGGAGCAACGCATGGGCGGTAGGGTTAGGCTGGTGGTAAACATTTCTGACAATTTTTTACTGGCTTTTTTCCCATAATACAAGTAAGATAGTAAGATTTGCACATTGCAACAGGAAAAGAATTATGCATACAAAGCATCCAGCAATTTCTACCCAGGGCCATGGGCCAGCTGAGGGCCTAGTACATAGGCAAGGTTGTCCAGGCCAGCCCAGGTAAGCTGCTCCAGGATAAAGACTGGGTCTTTTGTTTGTAGCCTCATGCCAGCCTGAGGCTTACTTGGGGAGCAGCCTTATCCCCCATGCTAGTGGGTGGTGCCGACAAACCTCAGCCAGGAAGGAAAACCTCTGCTTCTTCAGGCTTCCTTCCTTCCTCTTCAGTTGTTTTTCCTTCCCAGAGGAAGAGTGGGGCAGGGAGCCAACTTCACGAGTTGCTTCTCATTGGGAGGTGTGACAGGCCTCAGCAGCACTACGGCAGAAAGGATGCAGAGCTTAGGCAGCACCACAGATAGGAGCTGGTTCTCCCAGCTTCTCTGGTACAGTCCAGAACTGTCCTCATTCTTCTCTTCCTCTCCTGTCCTGTTCTCTTCCACCTCCACTCACTCTACCTCTTTTCTTGCCTGCAAGGTTTGCCATTCTTCTTCCCCCCATTGGCATCTTCATCTTTGAATCCTGAGCTTCCCTGTGGAGGCTGCCATACTGAAAGCATGAGCCCAGAGTGAACTCGACTATGTGGAGAAGCAGTACAAACCCAGTTTGCACTCTGTCTCTCATGGCTGATTTGGATGTTTCCTTGCCCATTGCCCAGGTAGCCTCTGGGTGCAGCTCATGGGTGTCTGCCATCTCTTCATTCTCCTAAGATTTGCCTTCCAAATCACTGATCATTTCCACCAATCCCAGCTGCAAGCTGGCTCTGGCTGGGCCTTTTCCTACCTGGATGGATTTTTTTATTCCACCTCTCTGATCCTCTAACGTATCTGAGAGCACAGGCTGAAGAAGCACAGTGGACACGTCCATCCATCAGTTCTGTTTCGGCGTGTAGACTGATTCTCCTCCCTTCCGGCTTTTCTTCAAAATGCTACCACATAAAGACCTTTAGCAAGGGAAGGTTTACAGGACTGGGAAACTCCTGCAGGATGTTCATGTCCATCCTTTTCCTGGTGGGACAGCAGCTAGACCCAAGAGGGAATGCTACCAGGCACACTACACAGCTGGTTTGCACAAAGGAAGAACTATTTGTTCTCTTGTTACAAAAAACAGTCCAGCCTAGTGAATTCTCCTAGGTAAGTGCAGACATCTCATCGACAACCTTGCATGAGGAAGAACTCTAGACGCACCCGCTGTAACCTCCCCATTACTTATTAGGTAAGTAGCCTAAATGCAGTGATGCAAAAGCTGCAACCAAAAGTCCATCTGGGGTGCTTTTAAACTCAGTGGTTGGTGGAACTCTTTGGAAGTGCAGGTGAAGGAAACACTCAGAATACTGTGAAGAACCTATGCTGTGGCCTGAGGGCCTGCTGAGGGCCCGTCAAGTGGATACAAGTTAGACAAGGCCCTGCTGTTGAGGAGCCCCCAGTCTAAGTCAACAGAAGAAAATGCCCCTAGACTGAGTAAGAATGGGAGACTGAATAAGAGCCCCAGACAACCAGAGGCTGGCACCATCCCATGGCACATACAGCAGCTGGGCGGGAGCCCCTGGGAGAAGCAGGGGTGGATATAGACTGACAGGCATGTTCCCTTAGGGATGCTCCTCAGAGGAAGTGGAACTGGGAGAATTTGAGAGGAGGGGAGGGGCACCATTAACCCACATTTCCTCCGGGGTCCACTGTGCTATGCCCTTTGTCACCATGGCAGCAGAGACCATGGACGTCTGCTAACAGCTGGGAATCTACTCTGAGAAGGGCAACTCGCCAGGCCTGCTGGCTGGGTAGGGCTAATTACCCCCACAGGAACCAGGGGCATGCTGATTTATATCTGTGGAAAACCACAGCTCTTGTGCCTTTTGCAAAAACAAAAACAAAAATCCTTCTCTTTCTCCTTCCAAGTAGCCCAACTCACACTGACCAGTGTCTGTGAAGCCAGAAGGGCCTGGTTTGGGCCTAGGTCAGGCCATTGGCCTGCAGGTAGTACCTGTGCGCATATTATTCCCCAGGAGTATAAAGGCATGACTCAAATCCCAGACCACTCTACTCTCACAACCTCCCATGTTAGAGGGACTACTATTATTCTACTTTGTTGCTGTTGTGTGCTGTTGAGTCAATTCTGATTCACAGCAACCCTATAGGACAGAGTAGAACTGCCCCATAGGCTGGTGGGTTCGAACTGCTGACCTTCTGGTTAGCAGCTGAGCACTTAACCATTGCATCACTAGGACTCCTTATCCTAACTTTACAGGTTAGGAAATGGAGGCTTGGATAGCCTAAGTCAACTGCCAGGGTCCCAGCCAGGAAGTGGTGGGGCAGGAATGTGGATCCATGTAAAGCCTACACTAGACATGCACAGTAGTCACCAGACACTCCTGAAACTGACACACCCTGTTGCACAGGAGGAAACACAGCAAGGACCATCATAATGCAGACAGAGGGGCCCTCCTTGTCGCAGGCAGTCCAGCAAATCCAGGCAGCTTAGCTCAAAGGGCAGCAGATGTAAAGTCAGGAGAAAACACCAGGATGTGGGGTTCCTTTATTTCCTCTCTCTCTTACCCATTCCATCCCAGAGTTTGGGAGGATCAGCCCAAAGCGTATATGGGAAGGCCTAGCCAGAGTTCTGAGCCCTCCTTCCCAGAGTGATGGACACAGCTCTGGTCTGTCTATCAGGCTGGCTATCAGAGGTCACTGGGATCCCTGGATTATTTCAGGTCAGGTTAGAACTGCTGACATGTCATCTGATATATTATCATTATTAGGAAAATTAAATGGGTTTGTAAAATGGGTCCAAGTTTACTCAAGCTGACTTTTACACAGCCATGATTTATGAAGCCACAGATAGTTTGGAATATAGTCTGGGTCTTCTAGGAAATTATTCTCCCTCACCAAAGCACAGGCTCGTGTGAGGAGCTATCTGGAAGAGCATCCTAGCAGTGTGCAAGGAGTAGTATTTGTAAACGTGAGGGAATGGAAAATAATCTGGTAAACTCTCAGATGAACGCAGAGACAGCCTGCAGCCCCTCATCTAGACAGTCCCTGGGAGGCACAGCTAAAGGCCTCCCAGAAACGTCAACTCTTCTCCATCCTCAAAGTCACTGTCCCGCACCTGCTGAGGCGGCCTCCCAGAGGGCTGCACAACAGCCTGGACATGCCCTCACCTCTCCTGGTCCACCCTGGTCCTGTGCTGTGGGACCAGGCCTCAGTCTCAATCCCCAGCGGTTCACACCGCCATCTGGGTAAGTCCTCACTTCCCAGCTGGCCTTTGGGATCCTCACAATCCCTCCCTACCACCTATCGCCCGCAAACTCTTCGTCCTTTCACCACCTTGCGCCTCTGAATACCCTTGTTCCTTTGCCTTTCCAGCTCCTGCGCATCCTCTGAGGCCACAATACTTGGACGGCCCCGTTCTGAGGCCTGCCCCCACGACGCCCGCCGCTGCGGCACTGAGTTTACCCGGGGAGAGCCCCTACTCTCGAGCTCCCCAGGGCAGAGTACGCCACGGATTCCAAGGCACTGCAGCGCAACGCCCCCGCGGTCTCTTCTCGGGGCCTGAGCCCCGCTATCCCCACACAGTGGAACGCTCCCACCGCTGAGCCTCGCCGGGAGCTACCACAGCATACGTCGACCCCGGAAGGCGCATGCGCGGGGGCCAACGGCCATTTCCCGGTGACCTCGCGGCTAGCGCGTGGACACGCATCCTCGCGAGCTGGCGGGAGCGCGCGGGGTGGGGAGGGGCGGGGCGGGCGTGTGGGGGGGCGCGCGCGCGCGTGCCGCGCATGCGCAGCAGCGGGCGGCGGAACGAGCCGAGCTGGGAGATGGCGGCGGCGGCGGCGAGCGTGTGAGCAGCCGCCCGGGAGCCGCCGGCCCGGGCCCAGCGCGACCCGGACCCCGCCTGCCCGCCCACCCACCATGGGCAACGAGGCCAGCCTGGAGGGCGGCGTTGGCGACGGGCCGCTGCCGCCGGGAGGCGCCGGCCCGGGCTCAGGGAAGCCGCCTTCAGCACCGGCCGGCGGCGGACAGCTCCCCGCAGCGGGCGCGGCGCGGGCCATGGCCGGACCCCCGGGTCCCGGCCCCAGCCCTGGCCCGGGCAGGTAAGCGCGCATCCTGACGCCTTGGGGGCGGAGAGCTGCAGCCTGAGTCTGGGGCCCGCAACTCCCCACCATCTAGTGTGGACACCGAGGTCGAACGTCCGGCCGCACTTTGAACCCTGCCTGTTTCCCGTG
The DNA here is from genome assembly GCA_030035585.1 of Dugong dugon. Classification (NCBI taxonomy): domain Eukaryota; kingdom Metazoa; phylum Chordata; class Mammalia; order Sirenia; family Dugongidae; genus Dugong; species Dugong dugon. Next base: position 17,778,407 of record CM057481.1, on the reverse strand, counting down.
TCGCGGGAGGCGGCTGTCCCTTTCCAGCCGCCCCGCCTTGGCGAGGCAGGATGGCAAGCACAGGGTCAGTCGGGGCCTGCAGACTCCGTCACGAACCCCAAATTCACGTCCCCCCAACGCCAGGGCAACACCGCTCAGGAGGGGCTTATGTAACCTCAGCCTGGTCTCTCAGCACTGAGTAGCAGTGGAATGAAAAACGTCCCCCCCCCCCCCCCCCCCCGGTCTGCTGGTGTTTGCATGTGTCCATTGTGTTGGGCCAAAGAAAGAGCACAATGGGAGTGGCTGTCAGGGAAGATAAGTGTCACTGCTAGGAATGAGAGATATGGAAATAGTTGAACCGTGAACTTGGTCATGCGCTTTCCCTGGGCGTTTAGTGGCTATAATCATCTTTGCAGGAAGGAAAAATGAGCACTGGACACCGAAAGGTACTTGTTTAGAACCAGCAATACTGATAGGGTCACATGCTTTCACCAAGGCTTAGTGAAATGCTTTGGGGTGAAGTAAAAATGCTACTGAATAATCTAGCACCAAATAAGTTCAGGCTGCCTTAAGATTTAGATTATCACCTCAAACCAGTGAAAAAGCTGAAACCCACTTGGAATGCCTTAAACAGAACATATCTGATCAAATATTGTGAAACCGCTTGTTTAAAAGGTATGCCAACGGAGGTTCTGCAAAACAATCAAATGGCAATGAATGCAGTGGAGGGAAATGCCAATATATTGTAAATCAGTAGACCGAAAACTCAGGAAAGCTACCAAAAGACGACAAGATAAAATGGAAGGCATCATCTTTACACCAGATAAGCCTGGGGAGTAGCAAAACTAGGGGAAGGGGGAGTGGGGCTGCTTCTGGGTCCATGTGAATTTTTTGGTATATGCTGCTGTGGTTTTTCTGTGTGGGACCACATAACCTGTGAGAGAAGATAATTTGTATTCTTCAGCTGCCCGACTGTGTCTCTTATGTGTTTATTTCTTCAGGAGTCATTTCTTAGACAACTAACAGTAATGAAGAGCTCTTAGTAGCAAAAAACCTGCCACAGACAGGCTGGCCTCTGAGCATCCCTTCTAGAAATGGAATCTGTCCATTTTACATTAGCTATTACAGTAATGCAGTTGGTAGCACACAGCTCTTAGTACTGCAAACACTGTCCGTTTTGCTGCGTGTTGAGCTGCTGTTTGGGTTTTAGCTTGAGGGAGACTCACCCAGGCTTTAGTGCTCTTCCTCCAAAGGAAAGCTTCTACAGCTGAATGGGAAAACACTTTGTTCTTGGGAGTTCTCTATATGGGGAATTTGGCGTTTCTCTTCTCATAATCAAACAGGCTGCTTTGCTGGTGGTTTATCTGATGTTGCAGAGTCAAGCATATGAAATTTTGGAAAGATTCGGGTAGCTCAGAGGGACAGAAAGGAGGCTGGCGTCTACTGCTCATATTCCCTTCTAGTGTTTAGTTCCTACCTTATCTATGATTGCCATAGGGCAGAATCACAAACTGCTGTGAGTGGGGGGAACTGTGCCATCCCGCTGGGCTTAGTAGTCACAGAATCTCTCGCCTGGCTGTGAGAAAGGCTGGCGGGTGGGCCTGTGGTGCTGAGGTCCTGCGGCTGTCTGGCTCGGAGGGATGGACTGGCTGTTTATCACCAAAGTTCAGAACTGGAAACCCTTAGGAGGTGGGATTTACTCTTCTAGTTGCTGTTTGGCTTGTTACAGCACCTCAGCTGAGTAACACCTCCACGGTCTGTCTCTCCTTCAGCATCAGAACAGCTTCTACTTCCTCCTACCAGAGCACCTCAGGTACCTGATGCCAAATTTAGCATGTTCCGTTCTGAGATGCTGCTGAACAGATTGGCCCATTGATGGAGAAAAAGCCCTGTGGCATGTGCTTCTGGGCATTCGGGAAAGATCATTGGCAAAGGGTCATGTTTGTTTCAAACAGGGTTGTGAATTCTGGGGCAGTCAGAAACCTTTTAGAGGTGGGTGAGGGCCAGTTAAGGGGGAGATCATTTTATTAAACCCAGAAGGGGAACAGAACTGATGTTCGGGGGGTGTTGAATCCTGGCTCATTCCTGTTGCCATAATACTCCTTGTCACCCCAGGCTGTTAGTCTTTTCATCCTCAATCTGAGATGACTTGGACTCTCTGAGGGGGCCACTCCAGCATTTGCAGCTAAAGAGCCTGACTCAAATCCCGTCAGTAGCAGCCCTACCACACCCATATTGCTGCCTCTTAGATCATTTGGATGGGATGGAGCTTTGGTCATCAGAGAGTCCCTCAAAGCAGGGCTCTCTGCTTCTGGTCTCAGTGTCCCCGTGTACCGTTAGGTACGATGTGCCTTTCCCAAGGAGTGTCAAACTGGGGGAAGGCTGAACTCTATCTCAAGCTCTGCTCTACAAGCTGCATGCCGTAATGTGGGTTGCATCCTCCTAGAGGAAGGGATGGCTTTCATTTGTTTATTCATTCATTCACCTGTTTTTAGGGAGGTATGCCTAATGTACAGTCAGGTACCAAGGTTGATGGAGTTTTACCTATGCATACATCCATGATACACTACCAAGTCAAGACAGAATTTATGAGTACCCCAGAAAGCACCTTTAAAAATATTGCACAAAGGAGCCATGTGGCTCAGTGGCAGTCTGTGTAGTTTGCACCAGTCCAGTGGACCCACACATGTTCCCCTCTCCCTTCCCCCCCGACATCTTGTCGTTGGCAAATTGATCTTAAGTCAATCAGCCGAAGTGTGCTTACCAGCTGTCAAGAGCAAGCACTGTGCTGGGCTTTGTGGAGGGTACGGAAGAGTATACCATGCTTCCCTGTCTTCCAGCACCTCTCAATCTGATTGGTCAGACCATTCTTTTTTTGGGGGGGTGGGGTTAAAACTCTATTGAAGAACTTAGATTTTTTTTTTTATTGTTGTAGTTTAAATGAAGTTTACATTTCAACTTAGTCTCCCATACAAAAATTTATACATACGTTGTTATGTGACCCCTAATTGTTCTCCCCATACTGTGACAGCACACTCCTCCTTTCCACCCCTGATTCCCATGTCCATTCAACTAGCTCCTAACCCTCTCTGCCTTCCCATCTTACCTCCGGACAGAAGCTGCTAAGAGGCACACTCCTCATGAGTATCACTTTATGTCCTACAGTCCAGTCCATTCCCTGTCTGGAGTTGGCCTTGGAAGTTGTTTAGTTCTGGGCCGATAGAGAATCTGGGGGCCATGCTTTCCGGGGTTCCTCCAGTCTCAGTCAGACCATTAAGTCTGGTCTTCTTACTAGAATTTGAGTTCTGTACCCCGCCTTTCTCCTGCTCCATCAGGGACTCTCTGTTGTGTCCCCTGTAAGGGCAGTCATTGGTGGTACTGGGCACCATCTAGTTCTTCTGGTCTCAGGCTGTTGAAGTCTCTGGTTTATGTGGCCCTTTCTGTCTCTTGGGCTACTACTTTCCTTGTGTCTTTGGTGTTCTTCATTCTCCTTTACTCCAGGTGGTTGGGACCAGTTAATGCATCTTAGATGGCCGCTTGCAAGCTTTTAAGACCCCAAACGCCACTCACCAAAGTAGTATGCAGAACATTTTCTTAATAAGCTTTGTTATGCCAGTTGACCTAGATGTCCCCTGAAAGCATAGTCCCCAGACCCCTACCCCTGCTACTCTGTCCCACAAAGTATTTGATTGTATTCAGGGAACTTCTTAGCTTTGGTTTAGTCCATTTGTGCTGACTTCCCCTGTAGTGTGTGCTGTCCTTGCCTTCACCTAAGATAATTCTTATCTTCTATCTGGTTAGTGAATAACCCTCACCCTCCCTCCCTACCCTCGTAACCATCAAAGAATGTTTTCTTCTGTGTTTAAACCTTTTCTTGAGTTCTTATAATAGTGGTCTTATACAGTATTTGTTCTGTGACTGACTAAATTCACTCAGCATAATGAGTTCCAGCTTCTTCCACGTTATAAGATGTTTCACGGCTTCATTGTTGTTTTTTATCATTGTATAGAATTCCGTTGTTTGGATATAGCATAATTTGTTTATCCATTCATCCGTTGATGGGCATCTAGGTTGTTTCCGTCTTTTTGCTATTGTGAACAGTGCTGCAATGAACGTGGGTATGCGTATATCTATTCGTGTGACGGCTCTTATTTCTCTAGGATATATTCCAAGGAGCTGGATAGCTGGATCGTATGGTACTTGTATTTCTAGCTTTTTTAAGGAAGCGCCAAATGGACTTCCAAAGTGGTTGTACCATTTTACATTCCCACCAACAGTGTATAAGTGTTCCAGTCTCTCCACAACCTCTCCAGCATTTATTATTTTGTGTTTTTTGGATTAGTGCTAGCCTTGTTGGGGTGAGATGATATCTCATTGTAGTTTTGATCTGCATTTCTCTAATGGCTAATGATCGTGAGCATTTCTTCATGTGTCTGTTAGCTGCCTGAATGTCTTCTTTGGCTTAAGTGCCTGTTCATATCCTTTGCCCATTTTTTAATTGGGTTATTTATCTTTTTGTTGTTGAGGTTTTGCAGTATCTTGTAGATTTTAGAGGTTAGACGCTGATCGGATTTGTCGTAGCCAAAATTTTTTTCCCGGTCTTTAGGTTGTCTTTTGACTCTTTTGGTGAAGTCTTTTGATAAACATAAGTGTTTGGTTTTTAGGAGCTCCCATTTATCTAGTCTCTCTTCTGGTGCTTGTGCATTGTTATTTATGGTTTGTATTGTGTTTATGCCATGTATTAGGGCTTCTAGCATTGTCCCTATTTTTTCTTCCATGATCTTTATCATTTTTGATTGTATATTTAAGTCTTTGATCAGTTTTGAGTTAATTTTTGTGCATGGCGTGAGGTATGGGTCTTGTTTCAGTTTTTTGCAGATGGATATCCAGTTATGCCAGCACCATTTGTTAAAGAGACTGTCTTTTCCCCAATTAATGGACTTTGGGCCTTTGTCAAATATCAGCTGCTCATAGGTGGATGAATTTATGTCTGGATTCTCAACTCTGTTCCACTTGTCTATGTATCTGTTGTTGTACCAATACCAGGCTGTTTTGACTATTGTGGCGGTATAATAGGTTCTAAAATCAGGTAGTGTGAGGCCTCCCACTTTGTTCTTCTTCTTGAGTGATGCTTTATTTATTTGGGGCCTCTTCCCTTTTCATATGAAGTTGGTGACTTGTTTCTCCATCTCATTGAAAAATGCTGGTGGAATTTGGATTGGAATTGCATTGTATCTGTAGATTGCTTTGGGTAGAATTGACATTTTCACGATGTTAAGTCTACCTATCCATGAGCAAGATATGTTTTTCCACTTATGCCGGTCTCTTTTAGTTTCTTGCAGTAGTGTCTTGTAGTTTTCCTTGTATAGACCTTTTATGTCTCTGGTTAGATTTATTCCTAAGTATTTTATCTTCTTGGGGGTATCGTGAATGGTATTGATTTGATAATTTCTCTTGGAGGTTCTCTTTGTTGGTGTAAAGGAATCCAACTGATTTTTGTATGTTTATCTTGTACCCTGAAACTTTGCTGAAATCTTCTATTAGTTCCAGTAGTTTTCTTGTGGATTCTTTGGTGTTTTGTGTGTATAAGATCATATCATCTGCAAATAGAGATACTTTGACTTCTTCCCTACCTATTTCTTTTTCTAGCCTAATTGCTCTGGCTAGGACCTCCAGCACAATGTTGAATAAGAGTGGTGATAAAGGGCATCCTTGTCTGGTTCAAGTTCTCAAGGGGAAGGCTTTCAAAGTCACTCCATTTAGGATGATGTTGGCTGTTGGCTTTGTATAAATGCCCTTAATTATATTGAGGAATTTCCCTTCTATTCCTGTTTTGTTGAGAGTTTTTATCATGAACGGGTGTTGGACTTGGTTGAATGCCTTTTCTGCATTGATTGGTAAGATCATGTGGTTCTCGTCTTTTGTTTTATTTATGTGATGGATTACATTGATTGTTTTTCTAATGTTGAAACATCCATGCATACCTGGTATAAATCCCACTTGATCATGGTGAATTTTTTTTTTTTTTTAATATGTTGCTGAATTCTATTGGCTAGAATTTTGTTGAGGATTTTTGCGTCAATGTTCATGAGGGATATTGGTCTGTAATTTTCTTTTTTTGTGGTGTCTTTACCTGGGTTTGGTATCAGGGTTATGCTGGCTTCATAGAATGAGTTTGGGAGTATTCCATCCTTTTCTATGCTCTGAAATACCTTTAGTTGAAGTGTTAACTCTTCTTTGAAAGTTTGATTATCAGATTTGAGCTCTTAACCACTGTGCCACCAGGGCTCCTTTCTTCTCTGAAAGTTTAGTAGAATTCTCCAGTGAAGCCATCTGGGCCAGGGCTTTTTTTTTTTGTTGGGAGTTTTTAAATAACCTTTTCAATCTTTTCTTTTGTTATGAGTTTATTTAGTTGTTCTACCTCTGTTTGTGTTAGTTTAGGTAGGTAGTAAGTTTCTAGAAATTTGTCCATTTCCTTTAGGTTTTCAAATTTCTTAGAGTACAATTTTTCATAGTATTCTGTTATGATTCTGTTAATTTCAGTTGGGTCTGTTGTGATATCACCCATCTCATTTCTTATACAGGTTATTTACTTCCTCTCCTGTTTTTCTTTTGTCAGTTTGGCCAGTGGTTTATCAATTTTGTTGATCTTTTCAAAGAACCAGCTTTTGGTCTTGTTAACACTTTCAATTGTTTTTCTAGTCTCTGTTTCATTTAATTCTGCTCTAATTCTTACAATTTTCCTTTCTTCTGGAGCCTGAGGGCTTCTTTTGCTGCTCCCTTTCTACTTGTTTGAGTTGTAGGTTTAATGTTTTGATATGGCCCTTTGTTCTTATTGGATGTGTGCATTTCTTTCTATAAGCTGATCTCTGAGCACTGCTTTTACTGTGTCCCGAAGGTTCTGATAGGATGTGTTTTCATTCATTCTCGTTTGATTCTATGAATTTCTTTATTCCATCCTTAATTTCTTCTGTAACCCACTAGTTTTTGAGCAAGGTGTTGTTCAGTTTCCATGTGTTTGATTTTTTTTCCCCTTGCTTTTTGTGTTGTTGATTTCTACTTTTATGGCTTTATGGTCAGAAAAGATGCTTTGTAATATTTCGATGTTTTGGATGTTGTTAAGGCTTGCTTTATGACCTAATATGTGGTCTGTTCTTGAGAATGTTGCATGTGCGCTGGAAAAGAAACTATACTTGGCTGCTGTTGGGTGGAGTGTTTGGTATATGTCTGTGAGATCAAGTTGGTTGATTGTAGCGTTTAGCTCTTCTGTGTCTTTGTTGAGCTTCTTTCTGGATGTTCTGTCCTTCACCGAAAGTAGCGTGTTGAAGTCTCCTAGTACTATTGTGGAGCTGTCTATCTCTCTTTTCAGTGGTGTTAGAGTTTGTTTTATGTATTTTGGAGCCCTGTCATTGGGTGCATGAATATTTACTATAGTTATGTCCTCCTGATGTCTTGTCCCTTTAATCATTATATAGTGTCCTTTCTTATCCTTTGTGATGGGTTTTACTTTAAAGTGTATTTTGTCACAGATTAACATTGCTACTTCTGCTTTTTTTTTTGAGTGTTGTTTGCTTGATGTATTTTTTTTCCATCCTTTGAGTTTTAGCTTGTTTGTGTCTTTAAGTCTAAGGTGTGTCTCTTGTAGGCAGCATATAGACTGATCGTACTTTTTTATCCAATTTGCCACTCTCTGTCTCTTTATTGGTACATTTAGTCCATTTACATTCAGTGTAATTATTGATAGGTATGAGTTTAGTGCTGTCATTTTGATGTCTTTTTTTGTGTGTTCACAGTTTTTTTTGTTCCCTTTAATTTTCTGTGCTGAGTCGTTTTTATTTATGTATTTTCTTTTCATGGTTGTTGGTTTTGTGTTTGCTGAGTCTTTATATTTTTCTAGTTTTTTATTTTGATTTGTAGGATTTTTAGTTTCATTTGTGGTTACCTTAATATTTACCCCTATTTTTCTAAGTTTATACCAATCTTTTATTTCTTTATATCACCTTGACTTCCCCTCCATATGAAAAATCTATGTCTACATTTTTCAAGTCCCTCTTTTTTGTTTTAATGTTGTCTTTTTTTACATATTGAGATCTCTGTTTCCCTATTTTGAGTGTTTTAGCTTTGATGTATTTTTGTGGCTTCCCTATCTGAGTTGATATCTGGTTGCTCTGTCCTGTGTTCTAGTCTTGCATTGTTGTCTGATGTTATTGCTTTTCTAACCAGAGGACTCCCTTTAGTATTTCTTGTAATTTTGGTTTGGTTTTTGAAAATTCCCTAAACTTCTGTTTATCTGGAAATGCCCTAATTTTGCCATCATATTTGAGGGACAGTTTTGCTGGATATACAATTCTTGGCTGGCAGTTTTTTTTCCTTCAAGGCTTTATATGTGTCATCCCATTGCCTTCTTGCCTGTATGGTTTCTGCTGAGTAGTCTGAGCTTATTCCAATTGACTCTCCTTTGTATATGACTTTTCTTTTATCCCTAGCCACATTAAAATTCTCTCTTTATCTTTGGTTTTGGCAAGTTTGATTCTAATCTGTCTTGATGACTTTCTTTTGGGATCTACCTGATGTGGGATTCGATGAGCATCTTGGATAGATATCTTCTCATCTTTCATGATATCAGGGAAGTTTTCTGTCAACAAATCTTAAACAATTCTCTCTGTATTTTCTGTTATACCCCCTATTCTGATACTCCAATCACTCGTAGGTTATTTCTCTTGATAGAGTCCCACATAACTCTTAGAGTTTCTTCATTCTTTTTAATTATTTTATCTGATTTTTCCTCAAATAAGTTGATGTCAAGTGCTTTATCTTCAGTGTCACTAATTCTGACTTCTGCTGCCTCAATTCTGCTCCTTTGACTTTCTGTTGATTTATCGAATTCTGAAATTTTATTGTTAATCTTCTGGATTTCTGATTTCTGTCTCTCTATAGATTCTTGTAGCCTATTAAATTTGTCATTATGCTTTTGAATAACTTTTTTAAGTTCTGCTACTACTTTGTCTGTGTGTTCTTTGGCTGTCCCTGCATTTTGATGAACTTCCTTTCTAATTTCTTGAAGAGTTCTGTATATTAATCTTTTGTATTCTGCCTCTGGTAATTCCAAGAATTCTCTTCCTCCAGATAATTTATTGATTCTTTATTTTGGGAGCTTGCTGAAACCATCGTGGACTGCCTTTTTACGTGATCTGATATTAACTGTTGTCTCTGAGCCATCAATAAGTTATTATAATTTTATTTTATATTTGTTTAGTGTGTCCTAGCTTCTTGTTTTGTTTTGTTTTGATATGCCCAAATAGGCTGCTCGTGTGCGCTAGTTTGATTATTGGTGTCTTTGAAGCTCTAACGTCCTGTCACTAGGTAGGTAGTTCTGTAACCAAGTATGTGCACCCAGGAGTCCGTTAAATTTTCCTGTATGGATTCAGCTCAGGTGTTCAGGCAGTTGGTCACCAAGTGTGTCGTGCAGGCGCTCACCTACAATCTTAGAGGCATGGATGATTGGTGTAGGAACAGGTATCTGGCTGCAGAAGGGGGTCACACACTATGCAAGGCAGAGGGCTGATGGCTGCCCGGGTGTCTGAAAGGAAAGTGTGTCCCTGTTCCCTAGAATGAGTAGGTAGGTGAGTTTTGCAGCCAGACTATGAGCTCCCTACTCTGATGGCTGTAAAGACTCGGGGGCACCACTTATTCTTGGACCCCTGTAGCAGGTGTCTAGGTGTTGTGGGTGGAGCCACCAGTCCTCAAGCCCCTGATGCAGACCAGTAAGGCACCTGCTTAAAGGGCAGAGCAGTGTCAAGCATCACAAGCCTACCACTTCACAGCTGAAACAGTTGAAGTTAGACTTCAGGTATTTACCCTGTTGTACTGTGGTAGTGAGGGCTTATGCTGTTGAGATGGGTTCCACACAAGTCTATTTAGGGGTGGAGGGTGCTCAGAGTCTGCAGACCCCTTATGCCTGTGCCTAGGCAAAGGAGCTGTGCCAACCCTGAGTTCCTGGCTTAGGGGAGCTAGTAGCTTATTTTCTCCCTGTTTGTTAATTTGTTCCCTCTCCAAGGCCAGGAGAATGGATCAGGGTGCCTTATGGGATCTACTTCTGGCCCAGGGGACTTAGAGATATAGGAAGCCGGCTGGACGGGTCTAGAACAAGGAGGAAGGAGGTAAATGGGAGAGAGGTTTTTCCCCAACAGGTTTTTTTTTTTTTTTTTTTTTTTTTTTTAAAAATCCCCACTAAAGGGCACACACATGTGCTTATCATTAGCCACTTAGGTGCTGCTTTTCACTGGTTCGGAGTGTCCAAGCAGAATCTCTGCTTCTGGATCTCTCTTGATGTGCACAGAGCTGTATGCCTGCCTCACTGCGCACACTGCCGTCTGACTACTCCGCCATCTTGGCCCTGCCTCTCCTGGGACTGATTTTTAAAGAAAAAAATGAAAGGACACAATTGCCAAGTTTGGAAATAATGGTCTTTTACCATTTAGAAATCTTGGTTGGCCCCAGTGGCTGGATTCTTATGGAGGGTATGCCATAGTGTTCACACTAAAGTGACCTGACATCTAAATGGTGATGATGTCAAAATTTCACCCAAAGTGGGCATCCAAGTTTTCATTTCTTGCCAGGGAGAGAGGAGCAGCTTTGATGACCTAGCCATTTCTGGCATTAGTAAGACTGATAAGATGCTGTTGATTTAAAAAAAAAAAAAGTTATAATGGGTTATCCTAAGAAGTGGCTAGGGGGAGAAAAGCTAGCTATTTAAAATTTTTTTTTATTATGTAATATTTCAAACATACATAAAAGTAGAGAGAATAGGCTAATGAACTACCATATTCCCGGTGCCCAGCCACAGCCACCATCAACTCATAGCCACTGAAGTTTCATCTGTCTCTCCCATCCCCAACCTCCACAGAAACAAATGCCAGGCATCCCAACATTTTATCATCAATATTTCAGTGTTTATTTATAAAAAATAAAGACTTTGTATAAACATAACCACAGCACCATGATCACATCTAAACAGGTTAACAATCTCTTCTTAATCTCAGGAAATATCTAGTTAGGGTTCCATATTTCTGATTGTGTTATAAATTTATTTTTACAGTTGGTTTGTTTGAATGACATTTGTCTGATATATCGCTCCATCTTTTTCAAATCTATAGATTCCCTCTCCTTTTTTTCCCTTTGCCATTTATGTCTGACTATGTCATTTGTTCTGTGGTTTCTTATATTCTGGATTATGCTGATTGCATCCCTGTGGTGTCATTTCACATGTTCTTCTATTCCATATTTTTTCCTGTAAGATAAGGATTGTATATAGAGGCTATTCTGATTCAAATTACATTCTTTTGGCAAAGAAATTCTGGCTTTTTAAAAAAGGGTTTGTTGAGGGGTTCAGTCATGGGGAGGCTGGGAGTTCACTGACCATAGAGCCAGGCTTTGGACTAGTTTGGGAACCAAAGAAAAATGCAGTGGATCACTTTTCTGTTCTTTTTCTAAATTCTCCTTCCTCTGAATAGGGTTGTTCTGAGGTTAGGAAGGGAAGTTTCAGAGGGCCCTGTGTCATGCCTTTTCCTCCCAGTTTGGAGCCTTCTCTGTATGTGAGTAAGACACAGCTAGGAGATAGGATTTGGGGGCTTCAGTGAGTCCTCTTCCTTTTCCTAGGTCCTGCATGTCTGATTAGGGCCTTTTCCCCTTGTTAGTAATGGCTGTAGGGAGGAGCAGGCCCTGCTATGTGTGGGCAACTTGAAGGGAGTCTGTTCCTGGAGCCCATGAGCCGTGTGCGGTAATTGGGGGCTGACTATGTAGGTAGATCGGCAAAACTGTCATAGCAGCCACAACTACTGTTACTAGGCACCTGCTTTTATCAGAGGCGCTCTGCTCGATGTTTTACACACAGTAGGTGTTATTCCTCACTCTGCCTGCCTGGTCATGCAGCTCCTATAGGCCCTGTCTGTCTTTACTCATCCTTCCTGCTTGGGGACTTACTTTTTTAAATGATAAAATGGCAGCTGAGACCTGACTCCCAGCAGCAAGGGCTGAGTGTCACTTTAGGATGTGAGACCCTCTGGTAAACTGGGACTTGGTGGACAATTTAGCTGTGAGGGATTCTGCCCCAGGCTTCTCATTTCGGACATGTCACGCTGGTGTTGATACTGCATTCTCAGGACTTGCTCAGGCTCCTTTCCTGCAGGGCACTCTGCCATCTCCATTCATCACCACAGTGGTGGAAGTTATAGCTGGGGAATGAATTGGGACCCTGCCCCTAGGACCTTGCCTATGGTAGGGGAGGTGGAATTCTGGTGCTCTAACCCTTGTAGCTTCATTCTTGACTCATCTGGGCTATGCCTTGGGCCCTCAGGCTGTTCACAGGGCTGCTCTGATCTCTCCCTCCTGTTCTTTGCTCTTGTGGGTATCTGGGGTCCTGCAGGGAACCTTGCTGTGGCAGAGGCCCCTTACCTGGTATCTCTAATTTTTTCTAACAAGAAGGTCATGTGGAGACACATTGGGAGCTTCCAGGGAATTCAGGGCCACCCCTGGGATCAAATTCAGAACTGCTTGAAAAGGCTTGACTGTCTCTTCATCAGGGACAGATGAAGAAGAGATTTTCCTTTTTTTTTTCAGTTGCTGTAGTTTAAGTGAAAGTTTACATTTCAAGTTAGTTTCTCATACAAAAATTTATACATACATTGTTATATGACCCTAATTGCTCTCCCTGTACTGTGACAGCACACTCCTTCTTTCCACCCCGGATTTCCCATGTCCACTCAACCAGCTCCCAACTCTCTCTGCCTTCTCATCTCACCTCCGGACAGAAGCCACCCATTTAGTCTCATGTATCAACTTGAGCTAAGAAGCATACTCTTCATGAGTATCATTTTATGCTCCACAGTCCAGTCCAATCTTTGTCTGAAGAGTTGGCCTCGAGAATTATTTTAGTTCTGGGTTGACAGAGAGTCCGGGGGCCATGCTTTCCGGGGTTCCTCCAGTCTCAGTTAGACCATTAAGTCTGGTCTTTTTACTAGAATTTGAGTTCTGCACCCCACTTTTCTCCTGCTCCATCAGGGACTCTCTGTTGTGTCCCCTGTAAGGGCAGTCATTGGTGTTAGCCAGGCACCATCTAATTCTTCTGGTCTCAAGATGATGCAGTCTCTGGTTTATGTGGCCCTTTCTGTCTCTTGGGCTAATACTTTCCTTGTGTCTTTGGAGTAAGACATGTTCTTGAGGGGAAGTAGAAGGGTTGGCTTCTGGGGCTTGATCCCAAATGTTAAGGAGATCAAAGAGCTTCAGCGGCTTGTCCAGGAGCTCCTGTCTGGGACTGCCACCCGTACCCAGAGAAGCCCAAGCTCTCCAATGCCACTGGTTCAAGGAGAAGGCTGTCCATCCCAGCAATGCTGGAAAAACCATTAAGGCATCTGAGTGCTTTGGAAGAAAGAGGAGCAAGGAAATTTCCTGATAGTCACACTGATATGTTCGTGCTTATGGTAGATAATGAGGGCCATTGCACTTTTTTTAAATGAGAGCAGTTGTAAGAGATTTCTGCAGTTAAGTTATACTTAGAAGTAGAAAGATTATTAAGTGACATTTTATCCATGCATTCAGGAAACCTTTTCCTGACAACCTACTGGATGCTTATCCCTGGGCGAAATGTGGTGAGGAACAAAGGAAGGAGCAGAAAATAGGGTCTGCCCTGGAGGGGCTCACGGGCTAGTGGAAGAGAAAGAGACACTTGTCCAGTCTTTATCTTCAGCTTCCTCTTCCTTACATTAGAGTTAGTTCTGGCTTTCTCTTTGTCTCACATAAGTAGGATAAATGACAGAGTGATTAAAAGATGTTGTATTATTTCATATTCTAAAATAGTGGAGTATATGACTTGTATGGTGTTTTACAGCTTACAAAACACATTCACAACATTAACTTATTCTATTGGGAGCGCCAAAGGCCTAAGATGAGAGATTTGGAAGAACAGCCAACTAGCTGACTTTAGCAAACTGAAATACTGTACACTGAGCATAGCTGGAGAACCGTATCACCTCCCTGCCTCCTGCTCTGAGAAGATGGAAAATTTAGCAAAAGGTTGGTTAGGGCTTTGAGGAGGGAAAGGGATCAGGAAGTAGGACATTTGAGGAAAGGGCAGGATAGGGTGGGTTGGGGGATGATGAATAGTGGAAGTGTCCTGGGTAAGGTCAGAAACCCAGGGTTTAATCAATCTTAACATTGCCCAAAATTGGCTGTGTATGTTGGCCAAGTCCTCATTTTTTCCACCTGTAAAATGAAAGATTTAACTAAATGATCTGCAAAGTTCCCTCCACCTCTGACAGATTATTTCTGTAAGACAAGTAAAAAGGAAAGGTGATGCTTCCCATTGTTCTTCAGCTGGATTGAGAATAGAAAACAAGGTCACAAGTCAAAAGTACAACATGAAGCCTTTAGATTAGTTAGAAGCAGCTTTGAATGAAGAGGATTGCTCTTCCATAGTGCCCTGGATTTTTCAGAGTGGACAAGATGACCACGCAATCAAGCCAGGAGCCGGGAGAGGGGCCGGCTGGCACCCTGCCTCTGGACTGCTCCTTCTAGACAGCGGCTCTCGTAAGGCTGCTGACCTCCTTGTGCTGGCCTGACTGGCCAGCTGGTAACCCTCTCACCTGGGCAGAGCCTGCTGCAGGCTCCCTCTTCTCAGCCGTGTTCAGTCGCTTCTCCTGCAATCTCCCTGCTCTCAGCCATGCTCAGCTGCTTCTCTTCCGAGAGTTGTTCCACCTGCATCCCGCAGGTGTTCTGGCAGCAGCCAGTGTGCCCATGATTTCCAGGGAAACTGGGGCTGGCAAATGCTTCATGATGGGGGAGCATGGGGTATGGAAAAGGCTGGCCTGAAAGAGACTTTAGTTCTGGCCCTTCTACTTGTTTGTCCTGTAACGTTGGACAGACTCCTTCACTTGTAGAGTGAGGGGCTGGATGTGGTGCTCTCTGCAGCTTTTTCCACAGCTACATGGGTTCTGCAGGCTCAGAGCAGGTCTTCCCTAACATCAGGGTCTGGTATGTGAGGCTGCTTCTTCAGGAGCGTGGTTAGGCTCTGGCAGGTGGTATGCTTGCTCCCTTCCCCTTTATTTTGAGCATCTCATAGGGTTGCTGTGAGTTGGAATGGAGTCGAGGGCAACCAGTTTGGTTTTTTTTTTTTTTGAATCTGACCCCTAATGGGAGTGCCAGAATGTCTGCTCTCACATTGCCTGCAGGCAGGAGATTTGCCTTGGTGTGAACACCTTGCTGGTTGGTGACCTTCAGTCCCTCCCAGACAGGTGACTCCACTGTTGGAAAGTTCTTTCTGTTTGTCTAAAATAGGTTTCCTTATACTTCTATCTGCTGGTCCTTACTCCGCCCCCTGGTACTGCCTACTTATCTGCTCACAGGTTTAGCAGGTGCTCACTGTGCCTGCCATGTGCCTGGGCTAAGGTTGCCTGTGCCCTCACCTCCTCAACTTCGATCTTCTCTGGACCTGAAATCTCTAGTTCCTATGGCTGTGATGTGACTCTGGGACCCTTGCAGACCTGGGCTGCCCCGCCCAAGGCTATCAGTGTCCTAAGGACAGAGGCTCAGAGAACAGAGCCTAGGGCTCAGCATGTCACTTAGGCTATGAGTGAGTCTGAAGGATGAAAGGCCTTCACTCCTGTAGCCTGAGAACACCTTCCTACACCTTTCTGAGAGCTCTCACACTTGTCTCACCTCATGCTGGTGAGAAGGACTGGGTCCTTTCCATCTTGGGCTTGTGTACCCTGAGTATGAATCCATGGGGACGGCATACGTCTCTGCTGGTTGTATTTGGAGATCCTTTCCAACCTGCTAAGACCTTTTTGGATGCTGACTCTGTCTCCTGATGTCCTGACTTCCTTCCAAGAAATTTGGGAGTCAGAAATGAGAAACATAGTCACCCCAAATTGGGACTGAGATTCGTGGAAAGAGGGCAGAGAGCAAACGTGCAGTAATTTATTCATTTATTCAGTATTTGACCACCTACTATGTGCTAGACACTGTGCTGGGAGCTGGGGATGCAGCACTGAATAAAACAAGCAAAGACGCTTGCCTTCATGGTGCTCACATTCTACTGAGGGGAGACAGACAATAAAAAAACAAGTGAAACACATAGGCTGTTAGATGAGAATAAGTACGAGAGAGGAACATAAAGCAGAGATGGCCTCTAAGGAATGCTGGGCGAGGGGAGTACCTATTCTAAATAGAGTGGTCAGGCAAGTCTTCACTAATACCTGACATTTGAGCAGGGACCTGAAGAGGTGAGGGAGGGGCCCTGTGGATATCTTGAAGAAGAACATTCCAGACACAGGGAACAGCTAGTGCAGATGTTGGAGTGGGGAGGGGCCAGACAGGGAGTAGGCTAGCATGGCTGGAGCAGCATGAGTGAGGTGAAAAGGTAGGAGATGAGGTCAGAAAACAAGTGGAGAGCTCTCATAAAGGGCTCTGTTGGCCATGGTAATAACTTTGGCTTTTACTCTAAGTGAGATGGAAGTTGGGCAGTTTTGAGCAGAGGAGTGACATAGTCTGAAGCAGGGAGACTAGTTAGGAGGTGAAGGTGGCTTTGTCTAGGGCAATAGTGGAGTGGTGGGAAGTGGTTAAGTTCTGGATTTGTTCTGAAGGTAGCTCCTACAAGATTTGCTGGTGTGTTGGATGTGGAGTGTGAGAATGAGGGTCATTAAGGATGACTTCAGGGAAGTAGCTTGTCTTCCTACAAAAGGTGACAGTGTGGAGGGTGATGCTGATCTACATGTCTGTGGAAGACAGACTGGAAGAAGATTTTAAATTTCATCTGGAAGAAGGCGTACCTCTAGGGTGGTGGTTCTCAATTATTAGGGACACTGGAATCCCCAGGAGGGCTTGTGAAAGTGGGTGCTAGAGGCTTTTTTCCAGCTCTGCTGGGTCTACACAAAGAACTTCTGACTCAGTAGATCTGGGGTGGGGCCCAAGAGAATTTGCATTTCTTTCAAGTTCCCAGGTGAGGCCACTGATGGTTGGTCCAGGGACCCCTTGGAGAACCAGGGCTCTAGGAGTTGCTGAACCTGTCACACCTGCTAGGCTCGATGGATGATTCCCCACTGACTGGTAGCAGCATCCTTTTGTAGAGCTGTTAGTCTGTTGATTTTCTCATTATTGAGGCATGGAGCTGAGACAATTAATTCCCCTTTACAGAGCCTTGCTTGGAAGAGCAGTGAGACTGTGGCTTCTCTTGGGAACTCTCCCTTCCCTTAGGGATCAAAAAATTTTCTTCCATAGTACTGGCATGGTACAGGGACTAAGTCCTTGAGAAGAAAAGCAGCAGCTTAGAGTAGTACAGAAGACTCAGCCCAGCCCTGGGAAAAGATGAGGAACCTCAGTGATATTCCAGTATTATGTTCTTTGAGGCCTGTCTGGGTGGAGAGGCATTTCAACAGCATTTTCTTGGTAGCCTCCATCTCTTTTCAGAATTGAGGGAACGGATGACTCACCTTGTGTTTGTTGTGCTGGTGCTTCACTCCAGTCAGGAGACATTGGGAGGTCTTCCGAAACGTGGATGATGAAATTTCCAGGAGAGGAGGCTTGGATTTCACATGCCCACATGCCCTTGAATTCAGTGGCTCGGTCATTCCCAGAACTGTTGAACTAGGGATAATAACTAAGACAGTGTGCTTGTTTCGGGAATCATGCTATGAGTCCTTCTTCCCCTCCTATGGCCGGGTAAGCCTGCTTTCCAAACCTGTGTATCTGATCTTGAGAGTCCAGTGTTGGGCTCTCAAGGCCAAGGCCTTGCCAGCTCAAGTTTGGGGTGGTGCTAGCTGAGATCAGTGGGAGAGGTGGGGCTGGATTGGAGAGGCAGCCACCCCTTGCTTCCCAGCCATGGCAACCCCTGTGCACTGCAGAAGAAACCCCTGTGCAGGCCTGTCTTTTTCTCATGGGCCATATCGTGCAGGCCTCTTCTGGGGGCACCATTGGCCTTTAGCTCTATAGGGCAGATGTTCCCAGGAGAACACCAAGAACTCTGCAGATGAAAAAATCAAACGTGCATAAAAGAAGAAAGGATAGTATAATGAACTCCCTCTTGTGAGCCCATCACTCAGCTTCAACAATGATCATCATTTTGCCAACTTGTTTCATCTATAATCTTCAAAAAACTTTTTTTTTTGCCCGAGTATTTTCAGTACAATCCAAACATTATTTTACTCATAAATACTTTAGGATGTACCTCTAATAGCTAAAATGGATTGAATTGTGTCCCCCCAAAAATGTGTGTATCAATTTGGCTAGGCCATGATTCCCAGTGTTGTGTGGTTGTCCTCTATTTTGTGATTGTAATTTTACGTTAAAGAGGATTAGGGTGGGATTGTAATACCACCCTTACCCAGGTCACATCCCTGATCCAATGTTAAGGGAGTTTCCCTGGCGTGTGGCCTGCACCACCTTTTATCTCTCAAGAGGTAAAAGGAAAGGGAAGCAAGCAGAGAGTGGGGGACCTCATACCACCAAGAAAGCAGCACTGGGAGCAGAGCGTGTCCTTTGGATCTGAGGTTCCTGCTCTGAGAGGCTCCGAGACCAAGGGAAGATTGATGACACAGACCTTCCTCCAGAGCCGAAAAAGAAAGCCTTCTCCTGGAGCTGATGCCCTGAATTTGGACCTGTAGCCCGCTGGACTGTGAGACAAAAAACTTCTTTGTTAAAGCCATCCACTTACGGTATTTCTGTTAGAGCCGCACTAGATGACTAAAACAAAGAGGTTTTTCTTTTTAATTGAATCCAGTGACATTGTTACAGCCAGCAAAGTTAACTCTAATTTCTTAATATAACCTAATAACCAGTCAACATTCAGTTTTCCTTGATTGTCTCAAAAATGACTTTTTAGAGTTGGCTTTTTTTCAAATCAGGAATCAAATAAGGTCTGCACATTTTATTTGGTTGATATATTCTCTAAGTCTTTGACTCTAATGGTGCCCTTCTTGCTTTTTTTCCCATGCCATTTATTTGATGAAGAAGTCAGGACATTTGTCCTGAGACTATCTCAGGTTTTATCTGAATTCTTCCTCATAGGGTTGTTTTACTTGTTCCATAGTCCCTCTTCATATTTCTTGAAAACTGTTGGTTAGATCTAAATCAGAATAGATTTGAGTTCAATCTTTTTGGCAGGAATACTTCATAGGTGGTGTTGTGTACTTCCTATTTCATCCCATAAGGAGGCACTTGTCCCACTTCAGTCATGAAAAAATTGATCAGGGGACTCAGGTATTGTCAGTCTGATTTATCCAGTATAAAATAATCATCAAAAAAACTCTTTTTGCCTGATGGTGTTAGTATTCACTGATGATCCTTGCCTAGATGCATTGTTTCATTAGGGATTGCAAAATTAGCTGAAATTCTTCTATAAAGAAAATTTGTTCATCATTTAATTAACTTGAAATTGTTTGTATAAAAAAGTGGGATAAATTCTTTTCCTCCCTGTATTTGTCAATTTTTAGAATAATGAGTTGAGCACCCTTGCTTTGTTTTCATACCATTATGAATGCATAGATTTAAACATATTTGATATATTTTAATCCACTGCAATTATTCTTCTTTTTGTTGCTCAAATTGTTCTATTTTTGGCTAGTGGTAGCCCCTTTAGAAGGAGTCCCTATGTGGCCCAATGGTTAAGCACTAGAGTACTAACCAAACAGTTGGTGGTTCAAACCCACTCAAAGATGCCTTGGAAATAAGGCATCTGCTTCCGGAAGGTCACAGCCTTGAAAACCCTATAGAACAATTCTACTCTGAAACACATAGAGTTGCTGTGAGTCAGAATTGACACAGCAGCAACTAACAACAACAGCCCTTCAAGTTAGTTCCTGCATCCTTTTGACATGATTCTAGTAGTTCTTAAAATAACTTTCTGCTTTTTGGCAGAGCAGATATCCCAGCCTCATCTTGTACATTTCCTGCCATGGACCTGAAATCAGCCATTTCTTCGTGGAGCCCTGCTTCTTTTTAGTAGGAAATGTGTTTGGAGACCACAGTCTGGGCATGAGAGGTGCTCATTGCTGCTGGGATGTCAGTTGTTTCTGGGTCTTTTATTGTATAGATGTGTGAAATATATGTATTTTTTTAAAGATAAAAATAGATCATAAGTTCATACTGATCTTTCCAAGTAGATTTATAGGAATTATCCCATAGATGGGTTTTTACTTGATTTCCTTGGTTTCAGTTCTCTGTCTCTCACATGGAGTCGCCATGAGTCAGAATCGACTCAATGGCAACTAACAACAACATCTCTTAAACTAAAAAATGTCAGCTCTTAAAACATTGCCATTATTACTTATTTGCTTTATTCTAGAGTGTGTGTATATATACTTATGAGGGTATGTGTATATACCTATGTGTGTATGTACAGGAGTCCTGGTGGTACAGTGGTTAAGCACTCGGCTGTTAACCAGAAGGTCAATGGTTTGAACCCACCAGCTGCTCCACAGGAGAAAGATGTGGCAGTCTGCTTCTGTAAAGATTTCCAGGCTGGAAACCCTATGGGGCAGTTCTGCTCTGTCCTATAGAGTCACTATGAGTCGGAATTGACTGACAGCAATAGGTTTGGTTTTGGTTTCAGGGGTGTGTATATGTAAATGTAGATATATGTGTCTATTTTTGTTTCAAAGTAACAAGTAGATATTTTTACAACAATAATACTTCTAAATGTAGTTTAAGGTTTCCTTGTGATTCCTTTTGTCCTTAGGTTATATCTTTCTAGGAATGTATAGTCAAAGTTCTGTGTGTTTCTGAGTTATTAGAGATGATTCTTCTCTGTGTTATGCCATTAAGAGGATATAAAATTAGGCTCTTTTTTTTTCCAGTTTGTGTTCAAATTGTAAGGATTGCTTTTTAATCAGTTATCTGTTGCCACCATCACACTGCACAGTAAATCAGCCAAAACTCAGTTGCTCCAAACAGCATTTTTTTATTCTCATTCACACATCTGCACTCTGCCTGGAATTCACTGATCTAGGCAGGGCTCAGCTAGGTTGGACTCAAGGCTGTTGTTGGGTCCCGGTCTGCCCCGCAGGTCTCTCATCCTTAGACCAGCAGGCTAGCCGGGGCATGTTCTTCTGCCATCTACCTACATGTGAAGATTGTTGAAATGGCAAATGTTTTGTTACGTATCTATTTACCACAGTTAAAAAAAAAAATGCTATCTACCATACTTTCTTATTTAAATTTTTAAGTATGTAAAACTTGCAGATGATTCCAAAGAGAAAACAGTAAAACAAGTTATATTGAGAGAAGTCTAGTTCTCTCTTGTTCCCTCCACCTTATTCTCTCATAAAAACATTTTTTAATCAAATTTTTCCATTTTTTTGGGAAACTATTTATTTGTTTACTTGTCTTTCTAATACAAAGGTAGCAGACTCTAAACACTGTTTTGTACTTTGTTTTTTTACCATGTGAGAGGACGTGGTTGGATGGGGGTGGGAAAATTGGGAGAAGGAGGGAAAGGAGATGAGAGTGGTGAGGAGTGTTCACCTTCTGAATCTATTCTGGAAGTGGAGCCCGCAGGATTGCTGAGGGGTCGGCTGTAGAGAGTGAGAGAAAGAGAGGAGTCATGGATGGATGGAGTGAGTGTAAGATCAGGAGTTTGTTTTCGGACAAGTTGCATTTCAGAGGCATCCAAGTGAGATGTTAGGTATTCAGATCAGGGCTGGAAAAATAAAGTAGCACTTCACCTGCAAGTACGTTAATATTAATGCCACCTGGTTCCAACAAGTACTTTGAGAAAGAGATAAGGAAGAGGAGAAAATTGAGGGAATACTGGGGTTACAAGAGTGGAAGTCAAGTACATGCAATTCAGTAAACATTTATCTTATCAAATGAAATGCTAGAAATGAAAGCAGTCAACATGAGACCTGGCATTAAATGCCTGTTAGTTTGTACCAGTTTCTGTGCCCAGGGCTGAGGCTATAAAGGCAAACAAAGTAGATTAGCATTCCTAGTGCCTACCATAGAGCAGGCAGGTTTGAATGAAACTTGGTTAAAGGTGTAGTTCCTGCCCTCTGGGAGCTCTGACTCTCTGTGTTCCAGCCTCCTTATCTTCACACACAGATTCTAAAATGGATACCTGACTTGGCGTTCAGACTGGAAAGTTCACTTGAAAGGCCTGGCCCACCCCATGGGATTTCAGAGTCCACAGCTAGTCAGGGCTGAAGCCCAGGCCACCAGAGGCCTCTAGAAACCACAGAGTGCACCCCCTCACTGTGGTAAGTGTCATCACTTTGCCTCTTTAGCCCTCTGCTCCTATTCATGAAACTCCAGGAAACCTTGCCAGGAATGTTAGCTGGAATGAGAATGGGGTGGGACAGGGTCCTCTTGGCAGATTTTAGGGGTTCAGAAGGGGGCAGGAGGAAGAAGCTCCAGGTGGGGGGTTGCTGCTCTGGAGTTGTACTCTCGTAAGGGGGAACTGGGGTAGAGATGCCATAATTTGACTCTGGGAGGTATACTTCTCTGGGCCCAGGGCTCAGGATACAGGCTATGGCACATGCTCCTGAGCCAGCAGATGAGAGTTTTCCAATGGCCAAGCATTTGTCCAATTTCCCTCCTGTGCTAAGAGCACTTTTGCAAATGACAGTGCTTAGTGTTGATTGCCTGGCAGTCTGAGATATACCACCCAGCGAGCAGGGTCAAAGGGGCTGTCCTGCCAGGGTGCTTTTGGAGAGCCGTGATACAGTCCAAGCCTCTGGTAGAAAGGGAGGAAGGGAGCAACAGAACAGGGCAGCTTGCTGTGGATGCTCCCAACAGACCACATCTGCCACAGCACCTCCCCCCTGTCCCCAGCCCCTACTCCCCAGCTTTATCAGGGTACATGGTAGAGCCCAGGGTTCCCTGTTCTTATGGGTACTTTGCACACCTCTGGCCATCCTGGTGTCCAGCTTGAGCTGTGTAAACAGAGACTGAAGAGCAGCAGGCACATAGCCCCTGTGCTGCCCCTACGCAGGTACCCAGCCAGGTGTGAGGAGTCCTGGGGAGCATGGCCAGGGCTCCAGGGACAGGCACCAGAGCCACACAACCTTTTCTAGAATGGTAAAAAATAAACAAAAACATCTACACCCCTGAGTGTGCAGTAAGGAGGAAAGCAAAAATGTCCTCCCTGTCATCAACTCAGAGAGCCAGAAGGCCTGGTGGGGACCCTTGGGGGTGGCACTGCCCCTTTCAATTGCCAAGACCCTAGCTCACTGCTCTGGGCCCACCTGTTGGTGCCAAGAACCTTATTTCAGAGACACGAAAGAAGAGAAGTCTAGGATTGCCTTTTTTAAAAGCATCCTACCCTTTTCTGCACTCCCATGTAAGCATCCGTCACCCTGCAGAGGGGACTCTCAGGCCTGTGAAATGGAGGGGCAGTGACCCCAGGAGTGACAAAGGCTGAACCTCCAGGCAAGATGTGGCAGGGAATGCAGGCCTCAGTTAAGGCTCCCTCAGCTTCCTTTTCATCAGTCTCTACTGGTGGCTCAGGAGAAAACAAGAACCTTAGATAAAGATGAGCATTGCTTTTGAAAAAATAGTAACAATGCTTAGTAGTAATTGAGGGGTTTTGCTTATACGCTATGTAACTCTGGCCAGTAGGGGGTCAGATAGGAAGACTTGAGGCCACAGAGGTAATGGGTGTTTCTAAGAGCCCACAACAAGCCAGGAGCAAGACCAGGAGGAGGAGACTGGGCTTCCCAGTTCCATCCTCTGCTCTTTGTATCTCCCTGACTACTTGGGGCTGAGATAACTTTCATGTGTCCAGTGAAGGGATCGGGCATCCAGTATGCAGGACTGTTCTGCTTGGTACCCTTCCTGCCCCTGCTATAGGGAACCCAGACCCCTGGATAGAGTGAACTGGGTGGTGGGGGCTAGGGGACAGCCTCAGGGGGGCCTTGGGGAATAAGGCTCTAGGGCCAGCAGAAGAGAAGAGCCAGGCCACACTAGATGGAGTTTGAGAATAAGGCCTCTGACCCAGTGAGACTACTCAGAACAGTTGACTTGTAGTGCCTCACTCCGTGCCAGGCCCCAGAAGCCTCAGAGTGCAGTTGGGAGTGAGGGCAAGGATTGTTCAGCCCTTCCTTCCACACACTGCCAAAGACACAGGGGGTACTGCGGTGACAAGCCAACACATACTAGGCCCTCATGGAGTGCACAGCCTCCAGGAATAAGACAACCATATAGGTGATTTTGGTCGTGTGTTGATAATTCGATAACATGCTGTGGGGGTGGGTTAGGCACGCCAGAATACAGGTAGCACCATTCCCCCTTCCCCCCAGCAGTTAATCAGCTTCTCCAGAGACCCTGTTTTATCCTCAGGCAAGGCTTTGCTCTCCAGAAGATGCAGCCTCATTTTGAGAATATTCTTCCTTTGTCCATTCATTCAACAAACATTTATTAGTCCCTATTGTGTACCAGGATCTGTGCAGCTCTGAGTTCACAGAGGAAACACAACAGTTGGCCTATTTGGATCCCATAGTCTGGGTGAGCCTGAAAGGCTCAGCCAGAGCCACACAGTTAAGAGAAAGGAGCAGCAAGACTTTTCTGGAGCCTTCACTGTGGGTCTGAGAATGCCGGTGTCTTGCCAGCCCTGGGCAAGGTTTCTTTTGTAGCTGGGCAGGGCTGAGCCTCAGGTAATGACTGCTCCTCCTAAAATGTGCACAGAAGCACATGTACACCCCGACCCTTTTCCTCTTGGGGTTCTAGGACAACCTGATGGCCAGGTTCAGTGGATGCTTTCCTGTCCTTAGCTTCCTAGACTTTCCTGTGGGATCAGGCCTTTCTGACCACACTCTCCTTCTGGAGACTCCGTTCTAAGTCTTTGTAGCACCTCCCTGTCCTTGTTCCCCTCTTGCCCTCCGTTTACTTCTCAATTTCCTTTGTTGCAATGCTTACCCTGCCTATCCTTTAAGCATTGCCGTGTCACAGGAGTCAGCCCTTAGCCGTGTCACTTTTGCCTCTCAACAGTCCCCACCCAGGGCTTCTGCTTGAAAGGTATCACATGCTGACACCTCCCAAAACTCTCTCCACCTCAGATCCTCCAAAGCCCAATGGGCATCTCCATATGGGCACCCCAGGCACCTCCCACGCTGAGTGGTATCGCTTACCCCCATATCTGCTCTTCACTTTGCCTGAAATAGTACTGGCTGTTGAGTCTGTAGGACCCATTTTCTTGGGAATACTTGAGCCTATACCATGATGGAATTAAGCTGATAAGAATGACTTTTTCAGGACAGGAATGTCAGTGATTTTGCTCAGTGTCCGTAAGAGATCTTAAAAAGTCTTGTTTGGGAATGGAGCCCCTCCCCAGATCTAGGCTTGAGCTCTTCAGGGCCTCAAGGTCAGTAGGAGCAGCTGCGTAGGGAGTGGATGGTTGATGGGTCAAAGAGCACTTTTGGTGGAAAATATCATAATACAATTTGGACAGCCTTAGGCCAAAAAGGGGCCATGTTGTAAGTTCAAAGTTGTGTCTCTCAGAACCCAAGGGTAGTTTGCAGCCAGGCTTCAGGCAGGGACAAGGAACCTGGGATACCTTCCTCCTCTGCCACCATCTGCCTCTCTTCTTTTTTAAAAAAAACTTTTTTATTGTAGTGAGTATATCTATAACAAAACATTTGCCATTTCAACATTTTTTACATGTACACTTTAATGACATTAATTACTTCCATCACCATCACATTACATTTCATTTAATCACGTTACAACCATCACCACTATCCATTTCCAAATTTTTCCATCACCCTTAACAGAAACTTAGTGCCCCCCAAGAAATTACTCCATCATTTCCCTTGCCTCCCACCCCTGGTAATCACCAATAAACTTTGATCTCAGTACATTTTTCTTGTCTAGATATTTCATGTAAGTGGGATATATGATATTTGTCCTTTTGTGGCTGACTTATTTCACTCAGTATAAAGTTTTCAAGGTTCTGACTTCACTCAGTATAAAGTTTTCAAGGTTCATCTATGTTGTAGCATTATCAAAACTTCATTATTCTTCATGTATATATATACACACACACACACACACACGCACGCACACACACACGCACACAACATTTTGTTTCTCCATCTGTTGATGGACATTTAGGTTATTTCTACCTTTTGACTATTGTGAAATGAACATTGGTGCACGTGTATCTGTTTGTGTTTCTGTTTTTAGTTTTAGGTATATGCCTAGAAGTGGAATTGCTGGATCATACGGTAATTTTATGTTTAACTTTTTGAGGAACCTCCAAACTGTTTTCCACAGAGGCTGTATCATTTAACAGGCCCACCAGCATAGAGGCATAGTGGGGAGTGGGGGACAGAGGAGGGTAGTTGTCTCTGGGGCCAAGTCCAAGGGGATGCCTAATGAGGCATGGAATGACATCCCTAGGGAGGTGCTACAAATATGAAAGGCTCCTGACTGAGGCAGCCAGACAAGAGGGGGAGGAGGAGGCATTTCTGCTGATGTGTCTCCGCTATCAACATCTATCCATCTTGAAATTGGAGGGGTGGTGCACAACTTAGAGATTGCCTCTGGGTGCTCCTTACCCTTCCTGTGCCCCTGCACCAGCAATGAATGAGGGTTCCACTTTCTCCACATCCTCACCAACACTTGTTGTTTTTTGTTTTTTCTTATAGTAGCCATCTTAGTAAGGTGAGGTGATATCTCATTATGGTTTTGATTTGCATTTCCCTAATGGGAGCCCTGGTGGCACAGTGGTTAAGAGCTCGGCTCCTAACCAAAAGGGTGGCAGTTCGAATCCACCAGCCATTCCTTGGAAACTCTATGGAGGAGTCCTACTTTGTCCTATAGGGTCGCTATGAGTCAGAATCAACTCGATGGCATTGAGTTAATGGCTAATGACATTAAGCATTTTTCATGTGCTTGTTGCCCATTTGTATTTCTTCTTTGGTGAATGTCTGTTCAAGTCCTTTGCCCATTTTTTATTTTTATTTATTTATTTTTATTGTAGTTTAAATGAAGTTTACATTTCAAGTTAGTCTCCCATAGAAAAATTTATACATACATTGTTATGTGACCCTAATTGCTCTCCCCATACTGAGACAGCACACTCCTCCTTTCCACCCTTGATTCCCCATGTCCATTCAACCAGCTCCTAACCCCCTCTGCCTTCCCATCTCACCTCCGAATAGAAGCTGCCCATTTAGTCTCTCGTATCTACTTGAGCTAAGAGGCACATTCCTCACGAGTATCACTTATGTCCCACAGTCTAGTCCAATCCCTGTCTGAAGAGTTGGCCTCGGAAATTGTTTTAGTTCTGGCCTTTGCCCGTTTTAATTGGGTTGTTGATCATTTTGTTGTTAAGTTATAGGAGTTCTTTATATAATCTAAATGTTAAACCCTTATCAGATATATGCTTCCCTCAAATTTTTTCCCAATCTGTAGGTTGTCTCTTCACTTTATTGATAAAATCCTTTGATGAACAAAAATTTTTAATTTTGATGAAGTTCCCATTTATCTTTCTCATCTTTTGATGCTTGTGCTTTTGATGTCATATCTAAGAATCCACTGTAAGTCCTGAAGCAACACCCCTATGTTTTCCTCTAAGCATTTTATGGTTTTAGTTCTTACATTTAGGTCCTTGATCCGTTTTAAGTTGATTTTTGTATGTGGTGTGATGCCTCTCTTCTTGACCTCTCTGCTTTCTCTTTCTTTTTCTGCAGCCTGGTGATTACAGCTTCTCCAGGCTGCCTGGTAGGACTCTTTCTCCACTCACAGCTCACATGTCCCAGCCCCTACTTTCCTTTTTCTCCCCATTGCTGATTTCCAGGGGGAGAGACTCTAAGAGACTCAACGTGGGCCAGAGGCCAGCACCAGCTCTGATCCACTGTGCAGGTGGGGCTGCATCATACACCATCTCCACAAGGCCCTTCTGCAGAACTGGGAGTGGTCTGTACATTCTCTAGGCAGATGCCCCAAAAGGCAGCCTCTAAAGTTGGCCATTTTATTCTACTTGGATCCACAATTTATGCCCATGGAAGCAGCAGTCAAGAAATCAAACAACGTATTGCATTGGGCAAATCTGCTGCAAAAGACCTCTTTAAAGTTTTAAAAACCAAAGATGTCATTTTGATGACTAACATGCGCCTAACTCAAGCCATGGTTTTTCTAGTCACCTTATATGCATGAAAAACTGGACAACAAAAAAGGAAGACAGAAGAAGAATCGATGCATTCAATTTGTGGTGTTGGTGAATAGTACTGAATGTACCGTGGACTGCCAAAAGAATGAACAAATTAGTATTAGAAGAAATATAACCGGAATGCTTCTTAGATGCAAGGATGGCAAAACTTTGTCTTGCTTATTTTGGATGCATCATCAGGAAAGACTGATAGCTAGAAAAAGACATCACGTTTGGTAAAGTAGAGGGTCAGAAAAAATGAGGGAAACCCTTGATGAGATGGATTGATACCATAGCCACAACAATAGACTCAAACATACCAACGATCATGAAGATGGTACAGGACTGGGCAATGTTTTGTTCTGTTATACGTAAGGTCACCATGAGCTGGAGCTGACTCTCTTGCAACTAACAACAAAGTTTTGTGGAAAGACTAAGATGGGAGGATAGTAGCTTGGGGAAAATTCTGAAAGGTGAATTCATCTTCCCTACTTCTTTTTGTTTCGCCTTCCCTCTTTCCTTCTCCTCTCTCAAGGCAGGACTGACCCCAGAGTCACCTTCCCAGCTCTTCATTTTGGCAGTGGCCTGTTCATTCTTTTCTAGTCTGACCTCCAAGGGTCTCAACTGTTTCAGTTCCTGTTTGTTTTCTGAGCTCAGCTGCCCTGCTTTGGAGTTGAACCTGCAGGGCTCATCTTGGTCTCTCCTGTCGTAGACAGTGGGATTGTAGTACTTTTGCCAGTCCCTTTTAATTATTGGGGTCAGCTTTCATTTTCATGACCTCCTCTCATTCCTCCGAGGCAGGTGTGGAAGAGAGGGGGAAGGCCAGTGGACATGTGGCCTCTGCCAGGTACCTCTCTTGGGGAAAGCTCTCAGGGATGCTCAGGGAGGCCACCTTGAGAGACCAGGCTCATGAAAACTTGTTCATTCTTTCCTTTCTGGGCCCTGTGTCAAGCTGTGGGATACAGTGGTGAGCAAAGCAGGCACAGCCCTGTTCTTGAGGAGC
The DNA here is from genome assembly GCA_030035585.1 of Dugong dugon. Lineage (NCBI taxonomy): Eukaryota > Metazoa > Chordata > Mammalia > Sirenia > Dugongidae > Dugong > Dugong dugon. The sequence continues at coordinate 17,749,293 of CM057481.1, read as the reverse complement.
TAAGGGCCTAGTGGAGGAGACTACAATCATACACGAATTGAAATGCTGTTGAAGGACTCAGACTAGAAGCCATGAAGTAGGTGAGTGGAGAGGCAAGGGGTCCGAGCCTTCTAGGCAGGAGGAGCCATGCATGCAAAGACCCTGAAGCTCATGTTCAAAGAAGCAGATGGTTCCTTTTCAGTGGAAGAAGGATCAGAAGCATGGATGGGAGGAAAGGAGTGTGTTCTGGTGGTGGTACATATGGCCTGTTTCTAGCCAGGATATCTTCCTGCTGTGATCACTGGGATTGGTTGTCAGATAGAGTCTACTTCCTGCATCTCTCTGGCCACTCCTGGCTCTTTCCTCTGGTCTCTAATAGGAGCTCACTGCATCTCCCCAGTTCTGGGTTGTTTGTCCAGCTAGCTACCCCTGCCATCATGGGGGGACACCAGAATGCTGCCTGCCCCCTGAGGAGAGCTAGACAGGTGGTAGCATTGGTCTTTTTTAATTTTTTTAAAATTTTTATTGCAGTGAAATGTATGTAACAAAACATTTCAGACATTTTTGCATGTACAATTCAGTGACAGTTATATTCACCATGTTGTGCAACAATCATCAGTACCTATATTTCCTAATTTTTTCATCGCCCTTAACAAAAACTCTGTACCCCTTAAGCAACAGCCTCCTGCATTAGCATCACTTCTTAAGACACATTTTCAGATGCACAGTCAAGTTCCGGTCTCTTTCCCAGGATTGGAGGCACTGTCAGGTTGACTATTGGCCGGTGATTACTGTAAAAGTGGAAAGCTCGCTGTCCACCCTCAGAGGTCATCTGCAGGATCCCTGCTGCCGGCCAGTGTGTGAAAATGCCCCTTTAAACCTCTCCATGTTCAGCCTTTGTGGCTCTGTCTTATACCCTGGAAACCTGGTATACCGGTGAGACAGAGAAGGCCAGGTGAGCTAGGGTTAATGCCAGGGTGTGTGCCCCAAAGAGTGGACGTCTTGCCTTAGTTCAAAAGCTCGGTGCTGGAGTGGGAGCAGGGAGAGATTTGTTTCCTCCTTTTCTCATGGCAGAGCAGTCTGAGCAGCTACCAATGGCTACTGGAGCTCACCCACCATAAGGTCTCGCTTCCTTATGAGCTGAGGTTTATTTAGGCTTCTCAAGGGCAGGAGTTCTGCCTCACCTTTCAAGGAACACGGGGAAGGAGTGAGGCTCAGGATCGGCCACAGTGAATTGTGGTCTCCCTGTGAAGAAGCCTTGGCAGGGGGTGGGACCCAGGTGTTTCTCCTGGAGCTGGGGACTTGGTCTGGTCTGTCCCGCTGGAGACTCTGCTAAGAATGTTGCCAGCTCCCCATTCCTGGGTAGAATGTGCAGTAAGGGGCACCCTGGAATGAATCCAGTGGTCCTCATTGATCACATCAACCTGGGCCAGGGCTGGTAGACTTCCATTGCCAGTTTGGCTGCAGAAGGAGCCTCCTGAAACCCCAACAGCACATTCTACACCCTTGGGAAACCAAGAATTCTTTTTCTCCAGACAAACGCAGCAGAGACCCACAGACTGACCCCACTGATCTGGCTGAGCTCACAGAGGGAGGAGAGTCGTGGAGGGGAGAGAATGGAGGTGAATTGGAGGGTGGGAGCAGGGAAACCTGCAAGTAGTGGTTTCCCTCAGGTGACTGTGACACCACTGACCACAGTGTTAACTATGTGGTTGCTTAGCATGACTGGGGCATGGGAAGCAAGTTTATTACATTCTCATCCCAGACCAGAGGGCAGATTACAGGGGAGCCCTGGGCTCCTGAGTGTCCAGTGGGGAAGGGCATGTTGGGGGCAATGGTAATGGACACTCAGTAGTGACTTTGGGAAGGAAACTTGCCTGGGTGAGACTCTTGCCCCTCCTTTGATTCTGTGCCCCACTTTTCAGTGATCTTGCCTGAGCAGGAGCCTCACTACCAGTGCAGTCTGTCCTTTGTCTTTGTTTCATCTCTCTTTTTTTTCTTTTCTTTCTTTCTTTCTTTCTTTATTGGACTTCAGGTGAAGGCTTACAGAACAAATAGTTTCTCATGAAACAGAAGTACACATGTTGTTTTATGACATTGGTTAACAACCCCAGAACATATCAACCCTCTAACTTCTCAACCTTTTTTTTTTTTTTTTTGGTGAAAATACACATAGCCAAAGATACACCATTTCAAAAATGTCTACATGCACAGTTCAGTGACATTGACTACACTCTTCGAATTGTGCTGTTATTCTCACTTAAGATGAAGGCCTACAGAACAAAATAGTTTCTCATTGAACAGTTACTACAAATGTTGCCCTATGACAATGGTTAACAATCTCACAACACATCAACAATATCCTTACTCAACCTTGGCTTCCCTATCACCAGCTTCCTTGTCCCCTTCTGCCTTCTGGCCCTTGTCACTGGACTCCTGTACCTCGTTAGTCTCATTTGGTTTTATGGGGCTGTCCACTCCCAGGCTGAACAGTGAACCTCGGAGGTAACTTCACCACTGAGCTGAAAGGGTGTCTGGGGGCCACACTCTCGGGGCTTCTCCAGTCTCCTTTAGGCCAGTAAATCTGGTCTTTTTTTGTGTCCGTCTCTTTTTTATGTCACTCTCCTGAATTCTAAAAACTACTTTTGAGTTTTTACTATGTTGGTGAGATTCTTCTGGAATCTTTTTGTTGTTGTTAGAAAATTTTAAAAAAGTATAAATGGAAGACACGAACACATTCTTAATATAAATATTCAAATAATTTAGTGATAAACTGAATAAAACTGCTTTGCCTTCCTTTGCCAGCGTTGTGACTTTTATGTGCGTCCTTCTAAGATTTTTCTCCATGCATTAACACCTGTGCAACTACTGTACATGTACACACACACACTTTTTTAAAGAAATGGGATCATACTGAATATACTGCTTTGCAGCCTACTTTGTTTTACCCTTCCACTTCTTAGAGATTCAGCAGTTCTGGCCTCAGATAACTTATTGTTACCTTCTACCTCCCTGAATTGGTGCCGTCTGTGGTGGCTTTAGGGCCTGTTGGCTACTCCTGTGTCCCAGGCATGTCTCCAGGCAAGCCTCTAGACCTTCTGTCCTAGCTAGGTACCTACTTGTTCAACCTTTGAGGATAACACGGGCTACAACAGCATCCTGAGGGGTAGGACAGCGACCTTGCCCTTGAGGCTTTATCTCTAGACTTCAGAGAGCTGTCAGGCCCTTGTCCCTCTTTCTGGCCAGGGCCATCTCCTGAATGCAGAGGTCTCTGGGAAATTCCAGTTTTTTCCCTGGGGTGTGGTGTGAATTCGTTTTGCTTTATTCAGACCTTCTGCAGGCTCTTTACTCAGATTCACAATCATCTGAGCAGAAGACTGCTTGCAGAGGTTCCCTGGGAGCAGGGCCACTTGCAGTGTGAGAAATCACCTGCAACTAGCATCTTGCCTTTCCTCTTGGTACCCATGGCACCCTGCATTAGGACACTCTGCTTATGCCCCCTCAAAGACTCAGCCCCAAATCTGAAAGAGGGCAGTCCCCATCTCCCTGGGTCTCTTCCCCTTTAAGAGCTTTTGGTATTTGGAATTTGAAATTTTTTTCCAGTGTGTTCAAGCTCCACCTTGGATCAGACTTCGTCTCCAGGGTATGATAGTGCTTGGGGTTATTCATTCATTAAACAAATATTTAAGCACCTATTACATGCCGAGCACCGTTCTAGGCAGTCCATACTGTTGGCTACTGATTGTATCCTGCTCTCAGATTTCTTCTCTGTCTTGCTGGTTTCCCCACTGCTCGTGGGAGGCTTCTGCCTCTAGGTTTGCCCCAGGAACATGAATTTTGAATTTCCAACCAATCAAATCTCAGAAAATTGTCCCTGCCTTTTAACTCAAATTCTATCCTACTGGGAACATTTTCATCTTCTATGAAGTGCCAAATAGCCAGGAGGTATGTTTCCTAGGAACTAGCCCTCTTGGTGTGCTCTGAGGAGGCACTTAGTTTTCTAGGATTAATAGTGTGAGAACAAGGAGCCCTGGTGGTGCAATGGTTAAGCACTTGGTTGCTAACCGCAAGGTTGGTTGTTCAAACCTCCCCAGCAGCTCTGCAGGAAAAAGACCTGGTGATCTGCTACCATAAGAATTTAAAAACTCCATTACCATTGAGTTGATTCTGACTCACAGTGACCCTATAGGACAGAGTAGAACCTCCCCATAGGATTTCCAAGGCTGTAAATCTTTTTGGAAGCAGACTGCTTTGTCTTTCTCCCGTGGAGTGACTGGTGGGTTCGAACTACCAACCTTTTGGTTAGCAGCCGAGCGCTTAACCACTGTGCCACCAGGATTCTTCCCGTAAAGATTACGGCCTAGAAAACCCTATGGGGAAGTCTTACTCTGTTACACGGAGTTGCTATGAATCGGAATCAACTCAACGGCACCTAACAACAACAGCGTGAGAGCAGGGCTTGAGTGTCGTTAGTTCCAAGGCCAGGTCCTAGGCTTGCTGCTTCCTGTCCTGATGACCTTAAACTGCTTTGTTTCCTTAATCTTCAGTTTTCTATAGGAAAAAATGGAAATGATAATAGTACTTGGCCTGCATAGTTGTTAGATTGGATTATGTAAAGGGAGAGCCTGGCAGGTAGAGTGAGCTGAGAACATAGTAGCTGCTGGGGCTGGGGTGGTACTGTTTGGACTCCCAGGAACATAAGGGATGGAAATCATTACCTGTTTCAATGGCCAAAATTTTATTTTCATTTTATAATTACTTTTTAGCTTCTAATATTGTGAATGCTTAATATAATAGTAAAATGGTACATGCTTACAAATGAGAAATGAATACTGTGTATTTGAAAGGTGCAGGCTCATATTCCTTTTTTTTTTAACATCTTTTTGAGATATAATTCACATCATACAATTCACCCATTTAATTATTCAGTGATTTTTAGTATATTCAGAATTGTACAACCAAAACTACAGTCTAAGTTTAGAACCTTTCATCACCCAAAAGAAACCCTGTATCCATAAGTAGTCACTTCTCATTCTTCCCCAGGCCCCAGGCCTAGGCAACCATTTATCTGTCTCTATAGATTTGCCTATTCTGGACATTTCTTATAAATGGAATCATACAATATGTGGTCTTTCATGACTGGCTTCTTTCACTTAGCATGTTTTCAAGGTTAGTCCATGATCTAGCATGTAACAGTACTTCATTCCTTTTTGTGGTTGAGTCATAATCCATTGTATGGATAGATACCGCATTTTATTTATCCATTCATCGGTTGATAGACATTTGGGTTGTTTCCACTTTTTGGCTGTGCCTATTATGGATAATGCTACTATTAACATTTGAGTACAAATTTTTTATTATGGTAAAAATATATATAACAAAATGTTTTCCATTTCAACATTTTTTACATGTACAATTCAGCGACATTAATTATGTTCATCATGTTGTTGAGTACATATGTCGGACGTATGTTTTCATTTCTCTTGTATATATACTGTAAAAATGGTGTGGTGGGGCATGAGAGATTCTCCTTTAACTTCATGAGGGAGAAAGAGAATCACCATCAACATCAGCCCACGGCTGATCCCTATGAGGTGTAGGTCAAACATACCTCCACTCTCCAATCTTTTTACCAATTCTGATACCAGCCATCCTTCCCATGGCACTCTCTACTTCTCTGCTGGGTTCAGTAATTTGTTGCAGTGGCCACACAGAACTCACAGACAATACTCATGATTATGGGATTTATTAGGGAAGCAACAGGTTAATTCAGGATCAGGAAGGACTCAGGATACAGTTCTTTGGTCAGGACAGCTACTCGGTCATGCTCGCAGGCAGGCCTGTCCCTTGGCCCCTGGGCCCCTCGGGTTGGCCTCTGCCCTGCTTGGGCAAGTGTTACAAAGCTGTTTAGCTGCCTGATAACAGCCCAGAGGCACCCCACTTCACTAGGAAGCCTCCTGCCCAAAGGCACTCAGCTCTCTTTCTCTGTGGGTTGGCAAGCCTACTGTAACCACCTTGCCGCATTGGCCAGGAAGCCCACTGTGCCATCTCATGCTGGTCTCCTAGTTCTTTTGCTGCCATTTCTCTGCCACTGCTTCTTGCCATCTTGTGCTATCTCTGGTGTTACAGCTGTCTCTGTCTCCTGGGTCTAGGAGATTCTCAGTGCAGGGACCATGAGTCCAAAGGACATGCTCCACTCCTGGCTCTTCTTCTTGGTCATAGTGAGGTCCCCCCTTTCTGCCTCTGAGATGGCTCATTTTAAGCCAAGCAGAATGGCAAAACACCTTATTTACATAGTCCCACCACCACAAGGGTTCCATGTACCTTATTTGCTTTATTAACAATCTGTCCAATCCCCTGGGTGGGCCACAAGCACCTTACTTGCATAGTCCCACCTGATCATTTGGTGGGAGTTACAAGACCATGGCAAGAAAGGCCATATAAAAGTAATCCATCGCACCACATATGCCTAGGAGTAGAATTGTTGGTTCATATGATAACTTTATGTTTAACGTTTTGAAGAACTGCCAGCCTGTCTTCCAAAGTTATTGCACTATTTTACATTCCCACCAGCAGTGAATTCCAGTTTTTGCACATTCCTTGCCAACACTTGTCATTGTCTTTCTTTTTTATTGTAGCCATCCTAGTGAATATAAGTGGTATTTCATTGTGGTTTTGATTTGCATTTCCCTAATGACTAATGGGAAACCCTGGTGGCATAGTGGTTAAGAGCTACAACTGCTAACCAAAAAGTCGGCAGTTTGAATCCACCAGGCGCTCCTTGGAAACCCTATGGGGCAGTTCTGCCCTGCCCTGTAGGGTTGCTATGAGTCAGAATCAATTCGACGGCAACAGGTTTGGTTTTGTTTTCTTCTATGCCTTTTCATATAAATTTTAGAGTAAGCCTGTCTATGTTTGTAAAAAACTTTGCTGGAATTTTGATAGGAATTGCATTAAACCTATGTCTTAGTTATCTAATGCTGCTATAACAGAAATACCACAAGTGGATGGCTTTAACAAAGGGAAATTTATTCTCTCACACTCTAGAAGGCTAAAATTTAGGGTGTCAGCTCCAGGGGAAGCCTTTCTCACTCTTTTGGCTCTAGGGGAAGGTCCTTGCCATCAGTCTTCCCCTGGTCTAGGAACTTCTCAGCGCAGGGACCCCGGATCCAAAGGACATGCTCTTCTCCTAGTTCTTCATTCTTGGTGGCATGAAGTCCCTCTCCTCTCTGCTTGATTCTCTCTTTTATATCTCAAAATAGATTGACTCAACATACAAACTAATCCTGTAGATTGAGTCCTGCCTCATTAACATAATTGCCTCTAATCCTGCCTAATCAACATCATAAAGGTAGGATTTACGACACAGGAAAATCACATCAGATCACAAAATAGTGGACAGTCACACAATACTGGGAATCATGGCCTAGCCAAGTTGATTTACATTTTGAGGGGACACAATTCAGTCCATAACAACCTGTAAAACAGTAATTGACATATTTTCTATGTGAAGTTTTCCAGTCTGTGAAAATAGTATGCTTTTCCATTTATTTACGTAGATCTTTGATTTCCATCTGCTCTTTAAAATTTTCAGCATACAGATCCTATAAATGTTTTTTCACTTGTATACCTAAGTATTTCATTTTCTTTGGAGTGATCGTAAGTGGTACTGTGTTTTTCATTTTGATTTCTGCATGTTCCATGTTACTATATAGAAATGTGATTGATTTTTTATATGTTAATTTTGTATTCTGCAACCTTGCTGAACTCACTTAAAAGTTCTAGGAATTTTTTTCGTAGATTCATTAGGATTTTCGTCATAGATATTCATGTCATCTGAAAATATGTACAGCTTTATTTCTTCTTTTCTAATTTCTATGTCTTTTATTTCTTTTACTTGCCTTATTGCAGTGGCTAGAGCTTCCAGCACTATGTTGAATAAGAGTGGTGAGAAAGGACATGTTTGCCTTTTTCCCAGTCTTAGAGGGGAAGCATTCAGTATTTTCCCATTAAATGTTCCTATCTACTTAGAGGTCTATCCTTCAGGAGCAGAAATGCACTTGGAGTGGCATTTCTGTAGACAATGCTGTGAGTGGAGAAGAGGGAGCAAGCTGTGGTTCAGACACCACAGACTCTCTGTTCTTAACGAGATTTAGTAGAATTTCTTGAATGAATGTTTCTCCGTTTGCTATATAACCTTAGGTCAATTTTCAGAGACTTTAAATGATCTTTATAATTTTTCCAATTAAGGAAGTCCTGACCCCATTTGTTTTTAAATATACTACAACTAATTAGTATAAAGCCAGGTATTGTTCTTCCTCATCAGTTCATATTTACTACGTGCATGACCTTCTCCTAAGAATTTTCTGGGGTGGGTAGCATTGACTGTGCTATCAAGGATTTTCCCAGTGAAGTAAAGAGGAGCAAGACACCTTGAATTTGCTTCCCCAGATAAGCAGCAAAGTAGGCCTGCTTTATGCTTAGGCCCTGGCCTGCTGCAGGGAGGGGCTGCACAGTGGTAGGCCCTTTGTACTCCAAGAGTCAGAAGAAACCTCAGTGGGAAGCAAGGAGCTCAGAATAAAGTAACTTGGGGTGTAATGTATGAATTACAGGTTAAAGGTGGGTAGATGGTGCTGACAATGACAGCTGTGCCAGTTCAGGAGAAGGAGAGAGAGAACAGTTTGGGAGAAGCATCCTGAATTGGGGGCCCAGAGCTTGGGCCTTGAAGAACTGGCCTGGGATGGTGGCGGGGGCATGGGGGAGTGGTTAGGGAATGGCACTGTAGGAAAGGAAGACAAGGAAAGCATGAGAGTTTGTGGAGCGTGCAGGAGCTCTGAGGAGGCCATCCTAGATGAAGAGAGGGTTGAACCAAGGGCTCTCCGGACCTGAGGTTGAGTGGGGTGGTTGGATCAGATGGTAGAGAGCCTAGAATGGCAAGCTAAAGGCTTTGAACTTGAGTCTAAAAGCAGCAGAGGAGCTGTTGAAGATTGCTGAGGCTTGTTAGGAAAATTCTTCTGGCACAGACCCATAACATGCATGAAGGAGGGGAGCAGGAACCCTGGGAATGAGTAGCGGCTGTGTTCATAGCCTGGAACCCCATCGTGGAGCCAGTGACAGAGATTGTTGGTCATGAGTCTGAGACAGAAAAGAATGGCCTGCAGGGAATGAGGAAGGAGTGGTCGAGGAGCCATCTTCAAGACTGGGTCAAGGCAGGGCAATAAGCCTTAGTTCTCTTTCCTCAGCTTCTGTGATAAAGTCAGTGACCAGTGGCAGATACCAACTCTCTATCAGAGAAACCCTACTGGGAGATCAGACAGGAGAGCTGGTTCTCCAAGAGGAAGGGAAGTAGGCAGAGCCCTGGGCTCCAAAGAAGGGCTATCCAGGGAGAGGGTGGCCTGGAAATATGGCCAGGAAAATTGGAGGGACAGAGCAGACAGTCTGCAGTGCAGGTAGCAATCATAACAACTACCTGAACATCACACATGAGATTTTCTCCCCAAGGGTTCCACAGAAATTAAGGAGACTCTTAGTTTTGCTCACGGGCATGGCAGCGTCCACTGGGCTCTTCTTTCCTTTCCATGGCTTCATGGAGATGGTGTGAGTGATGGGCGGGCTAAAGACATCTTGATAAGAGAGTGGTTTCTTTGCAGTTGGTTTCTGAGTATAGCACCTCCTTCAGTGCCACCTTGTGGTTCCATGTCTTAGCAAAAAATGTGGAGGGTAAAGCCAAGGCTAGAGCTAGCAAACAGAGCTGAGGGCCCTGGTAGTAGTGCCAGGTGTAGGTTTCCCTCAAGGCCATTTTCGTCACTGAGTTTGCTCCATAGTGTTCCTTTCAGAGTGAAGGCTGATTCTTTTTCTTTATTTTTTTTTTTGTTGTAGTTTAGATGAAGTTTACATTTCAAGTTAGTCTCCCATACAAAAATTTATACATACGTTGTTATGTGACCCTAATTGCTCTCCCCATACCGTGACAGCACACTCCTCCTTTCCACCCCTGATTCCCCATGTCCATTCAACCAGCTCCTAACCCTCTCTGCCTTCCCATCTCACCTCCGGACAGAAGCTGCCCGTTTAGTCTCTTGTATCTACTTGAGCTAAGAGGCACACTCCTCAGGAGTACCCCTTTATGTCCTACAGTCCAGTCCAATCCCTGTCTGAAGAGTTGGCCTCGGAAATTATTTTAGTTCTGGGCTGATAGAGAATCTGGAGGCTGTACTTTCCGGGGTTCCTCCAGTCTCAGTCAGACCATTAAGTCTAGTATTCTTACTAGAATTTGAGTTCTGCACCCCACCTTTCTCCTGCTCCATCTGGGACTCTCTGTTGTGTTCCCTGTTACGGTGGTCAATGATGGTAGCCAGGCACCATCTAGTTCTTCTGGTCTCAGGCTGATGAAGTCTCTGGTTTATGTGGCCCTTTCTGTCTCTTGGGCTACTACTTTCCTTGTGTCTTTGGTGTTCTTCATTCTCCTTTACTCCAGGTGGTTGGGACCAATTGGTGCATCTTAGATGGCTGCTTGCAAGCTTTTAAGACCCTAGATGCCACTCACCGAAGTAGGATGCAGAACATTTTCTTAATAAGCTTTGTTATGCCAACTGACCTATATGTTCCCTGAAAGCATGGTCCCCAGATCCCTACCCCTGCTACTCTGTACCTCAAAGTATTTGACTGTATTCGCGAAACTTCTTAGCTTTGGTTTAGTCCAGTTATGCTGACTTCCCCTGTAGTGTGTGCTGTCCTTCCCTTCACCTAAGATAAAACTTGTCTACTATCTAGTTAGTGAATAACCCTCATCCTCCCTCCCCACCCTTGTAACCATCAAAGAATGTTGTCTTCTGTGTTTAAACCTCTCCTTGAGTTCTTATAATAGTGGTCTTGTACAATATTTGTCCTTCTGTGGCTGACTAAATTCACTCAGCATAAGGAGTTCCAGCTTCCTCCATGTTTTGTTTCGTGGCTTCATTGTTGTTCTTTATCGTTGCGTAGTATTCTATTGTGTGGATATACCATAATTAGTTTATCCATTCATCTGTTGTTAGGCACTTAGATTGTTTCCATCTTTTTGGTATTGTGAACAGTGCTGCAGTGAACATGGGTGTGCATATATCTATTCCTGTGATGGCTCTTATTTCTCTAGGATATATTCCAAGGAGCGGGATAGCTGGGTCATATGGTATTTCTATTTCTAGCTTTTTTTTTTTTATTATTTTTATTTTTTATTGTACTTCAGGTGAAGGCTTACAGAACAAATAGTTTCTCATGAAACAGAAGTACACATGTTGTTTTATGACATTGGTTAACAACCCCACAGCATATCAACCCTCTAACTTCTCAACCTTTTTTTTTCTTGGTGAAAATACACATAGCCAAAGATACACCATTTCAAAAATGTCTACATGCACAGTTCAGTGACATTGACTACGCTCTTCAAATTGTGCTGTTATTCTCACTTAAGATGAAGGCTCACAGAACAAAATAGTTTCTCATTGAACAGTTACTACAAATGTTGCCCTGTGACAATGGTTAACAATCTCACAACACATCAACAATATCCTTACTCAACCTTGGGTTCCCTACCACCAGCTTCCTTGTCCCCTTTTGCTTTCTGGCGCTTGTCACTGGACTCCTGTACCTCGTTAGTCTCATTTGGTTTTACGGGGCTGTCCACTCCCAGGCTGAACAGTGAACCTCGGAGGTAACTTCACTACTGAGCTAAAAGGGTGTCTGGGGGCCATACTCTCGGGGTCTATTTCTAGCTTTTTAAGGAAGCTCCAAATGGATTTCCAAAGTGTTTGTACCATTTTACATTCCCAGCAACAGTGTGTAAGTGTTCCAGTCTCTCCACAACCTCTCCAGCATTTATTATTTTGTGTTTTTTGGATTAATGCTCGCCTTGTTGGGATGAGATGATATCTCATTGTAGTTTTGATCTGCATTTCTCTAATGGCTAATGATTGTGAACATTTCTTCATGTGTCTGTTAGTCACCTGAATATCTTCTTTGGTGAAGTGTGAAGGCTCATTCTGAGTCTAGCCTGGTTTATGTCCAGTCTCAGAACAAAACCAGAAGTTTTCCAGTATCACTAGCATGGTTTACTTCTGAAGAATTTGTTTTATTTTTCAGTAGCATGTAGTTATTAGATTTCTGAAGACCACAGGATTTGTTTTAATGAGTCACTTAGCATTTAACTGAAATAGAGAGGACTCCATCTGTTGCCTTTGCGTGGTCCCCAGTTCTGTTCTCTGTTCCTTGAGCTCACTATGATTGGCCCTGCCTGTCAAGCACAAACCTAGCCTGAATAAAAATACGGGGAAGTTGACCCTGCAATCAATCAGCCAACCCACCGTATTTGGGTGGGTGGGGGTAGGGAGCAGGAGCCAAGTATTTCTTGTCCAGTGATTTCTGCCACTTCTTTCTTTGGAGCACCCTTTACATCCATCATTTCAGCTACACCTCTTGGGTGTCAGAAAGAGGCACGTGTACTGCAGGGTTGGTTTCCTTGGGTCCTCTTGGCTTGCTGTGCCTTGAATCTCTCCTCTATGACCCTGGGGCAGCCAGACAACTCATTCTGACTGCATTGGCTCTCTGAGAGTAGGTGGCAACACCTCAGGTCAGAAGGGGTCATGGGAGCATGAAGGGCACAGGCTTGGGAGAAGAAAGACCTGGTTACCAATCCTGGCTTTGTCTTATGCACATCACTTCCTCTCTTTAAGTCCTGGTTTCCTCATCTGGATGTATACTGCAGAGCCATTGTGAGGAGTAACTGAAATGATAGATGTAAAGGGACTGGCACATGCTAAAATGTTACCAGTTTCCTTACCCTCTTCCATGTCTAGCTAGTCTTTTCTGTGCACTCTCCTCTTTTATAAGCAACAGATCGGTTTCACGTACAGAGTGAAAAGAGAGATGTGGGATTCTGCGAGTCAGGGACATCCTACACAGTGCCCCATGGTGGGGCAGCAGCTTTGTGGGTGTGGGGAGGACAGGAGCCAGTTGCTCCTGGAGCTTTATGCTCTGTTGCCCAGACTGAGGCCCTGGGTATCAGCAGACTGGCCAAACCCACTTGGCCATTTGTATATCTGCCTCTCTCTGGGAAGCTGAGGCCTGGCCTTCCACACCCATGGTAGGGGCTGGGCCCAACAAGTCATGTCCCTCCACTGCTGGCTCCTTTAGAACAACCAGCCTGGGAACAGGCCACAGGCCCTACTCTTGTGCTTTCCTATTCTGCTCTAGTCCTGGAGACATCATTCTCTGAGCTGTCACAGGAAGTAACCTTGCCTCCATGACTAGCTCTCATCTCTGCCTGTTGGTGATGTGCTGCCTAGCCATTGTAGGACCTAGGTTGACTTTTCCTCCTGTGGGGCCTGTTAAAGTGGCTACTTGACCACTATCCAACTAGCTTTGCCCGACTCCTTTTTCAGTTTCCCAGCTATATGGGGCATTTCGCAGGGGAGCCACCCTAGACAGCACAGGCCTGTTGGATTACATCATGATTACTGAATTAGCAGATGACTGGAGACTTGTCCAAGAGGACCCCCATGTGTGAGGAGTTCTGAGTGGACTCTGCTCCAGCACTAGGAACAGCCCAGAGGTTGTTCCCTGACTTGATGCCAGTAGCCCTGAAAGCCAGAGAGATGGATTTCCTATTGGCCACTCTTTAGCAGGTCCTTGGTGAGCCATGGCCACTGTCACTCTGCACTGAAGCTGTAGTTCTGACTCAGCCCAAAGAAGTGACCTGCTGACCTTGCAAGCTCCCAGCTACTCCAGAGCCCCCACACCCAGATAACCCCTGTGTTTTGGGTTGGGTGCCCTGCTTTCTAGGTGAGTGCACAAAGTGACTTCTCCTTCCCAGAAACCAGCATCAGTTCACTTTGACCTTGTGAACTGGAGCTCAGACCAACAGCCTCTGACCAGGCCTACACCAGCCTCCCCAGTCTCCTTTAGCTTCCTAAATTTTAGTAAAATAAGATAACATAGGCTCGACTAAAGATCACACTCTGGACACCAGAGAGGCTCATTGCTCCTAAGTTGGTCATTGCTTCCAGTAGACAGAATTAGGAAGTATGCATTTTAAAGAAAGATAACAATAAGTCATGAGTTTATACTGTTACTGCCAATTCCAATTCAAGAGTATGGGAGTTTTACTTTTATATTTGTCTCTTTTCTCTTAGCAAGAGTGTGGGAGTTTTACTTTTATATTTGTCTCTTTTATACTAAAAGTCTTGGTTCTTAACAGTAACATAATTACTTATTTGATTTTTCCTACTTTCTGTCTTTCTCTCTATATTTTTATAATGGTTTCAAATTAATATCAATATTGCAACTAACAGTAAGACTACTGAATGCAGTTTATGATTTATGGGCGTATCCTTAAAGTATATCTCAATAGAGATGTTCAGTCAAAATATCATATTTTAGAGTCACTGGAAATAGTTCATTTTTTGTGCAGTTATATCACTTAACTTCATAGACTTAGGTGTGTTTGTTTCTATTTTTTGTGGGGGTGTTGTTTTTGGTGGGAAGACTGCTTTTTTTAACTTATGTTTCTTGGTTAATTTACATAATTCTAACACAAAAACTGAAATTATACAGTAACCACAACTCTGCCCCCGTCCTTGTGTCCCTGACAGTGTATCCTGGAGATCATCCACTGGCAGTCCAGGGAGACCTTCCTCATTCTTTTCACAGCTGTGTAGAATTCCATGATGTGACTGGACCACAGTTTATTCAACCAACCTCTACTGAGGACATTGGGGTTATTTCCTGAGTTTTACTGTTAAAAATAGTTCTGCAGCAAAATGCCAAGTACATGTGTCTTTTATATTTTTGTTTCTGGATCTTTATAAGCTCTGGGTCCGTGTCTAGTTTCAGCTACAACTTACAGAGAGGAAGCATGATGTTTTGGGGGCATTTAAGGTTAGTACTGTAGATATAGACTGTGCTACAGATGTTTAAAAGATTGATAAATGAAGTTCATTTAAAAGGGAAACTTATATTACAATGATTTTACTTGAAGAAAAAGGGCTAAATAAATACTTACTGGTTGAAGTGGAAAAGTCTAAGGGTAACTGGAGGAACAGATAGAAGGCTGCAGGAGGACTGAACTGTGAAGACAGAACACACTCCCTGGTGTTGGGTCAGGGAGAGAATGAACATCTGCAGGTTTGTCGGTGAAGGTGGAGGCTGCCTCATGGCCGTGACGACACAAATAGAGGAGGACCTCTGCAGCCCGGTAGAGGCGTTCTTTGGTTTTACGCAGGGGTTCTTGGAGATACTCAAGTGTTACAGCAGCCTGGTGGACAGTTAGAGCAGAAGGGAGGCCCTGATACTGAGGCGAGATACCAACGGCCAGGAAGGGGTCCAGAAGCAGGGTCTGCTGCCATGACCCAGGCCTCCTGGACTTCCTCTCCACATTCCCCCTGCCCATGCCCCTCCAGCCATACTAGCCTGCTTGCTGCTCCCCACCTGCCATGCTCACTCCCACCTCAAAGCCTAAGCCCCTGCTCTCTTTTTTTCCTGGGATACACTTCTGCTGGGCCTTGGCACAGCCCCGCCTAGGATGCTTGCCTGGCTCTGCTCAGGCGTCCCCTCTTCAGAGGTGCCCCCTGACCCACCAGCATAGTCTCCCTCCCTCCTTCCTCATCCATATCATTCTTCAAAGCACCTATCATAGCCTGAATGAATCAGGTTCATCTATTTGTCTTCTTGGTTTTTGCCTGTCTCCTGTATCCTAAGGTGAGTTCCATGCGATGAGTGGCTTTGTCTGCCTTGCTCACTGCTAGATAACCAGAGTCTGCAGTGCAGCCCAGTGCCAGGCAACCTATAGCTCCTGATAAGCATCTGTGTTCAGTGCAGTCTGCCCTGACTGTCACTGGAGCCCGTGCCCTTCCGTCTCCTCTTATATTCGTACCTGCAGTCAACACACCTGCCATCCCAGGCATCCCCACCCTGTTCTGGATGGCTTTCTCTGGAACCCCAAAATACCCTGAGTCCCCAGCGTCTTCTCCAGATGTCTCCTCCATCTTCTTCCAGGTGAGAGCCTGGCCATGCCTGAGCACACAGCATCCCCCTTAGTGCACTCAGCAGGACTGTCCAGACCCCATGCACTTGCTTGGTTCCATCTGGCCAGAGGGCATTTGAGTCTGCTGTGTGAGCCCAGCCCCTCAATTCCTGTTCCCTCCTCTCATATGATTCTACCACTTTCTCTCCCTCAGCACTGCCTGCTGGACTTCTCACTACTTCTCTTTTCACTGAAAACTTTGGCATGAGAATCCCAGGCTTCCTTCCCAGTCTACTTGCTGCCAAGCCAGGGAAGGAAGGAAGGATGTAATGTTTTTCTCAGTGCCTACTGTGCACCTGGCACTGCCCTTCCTCTGGCTGGAGGTGGCCCTGCCCCCCTGTTGGGTCAGTATGGCCTGGCACTCTATGTAAGGTGTTTCAGGGCTTGGCTAGTCCCTCAGGTGTTTGCTTTTCCCCTTAGGAGCAGACCTCTTTAGCAATGTCTTACTCATTACTCAGTGACTAGCCATGTGCCATGGGGGGATGTGATCACACACATGCACACATGCTGACACACTCAGGTACACCACGCATATGTGTACCCAATATCTCATAACACTTTTATCTCAGCACATAAGAAGGTGTTGAACACCACTCTCAGACCCACAGGCAGATATTTTCATTATGAGAACATCTGTCTTGATAGAATTTGAACCCAAGTAGCTGAGCATAATGTTGTCAACATGAGAAGATGTGTCAGATAGGAAAATGGCATGTCCCTGCTCCTCCTCTCCCCAGATCCCCAGACACTGAGCTCTAGGAAGAGGAGGGGAGCCAGAGAAGGAGCTCTCGAAGATCAGCTGGGGGAGGGCATCTCCTGACCAGGTGTAAGTCCAGCCACCTGAAAGGGATTGATGGCTCCTTGGATGGGAGTTTTTGGAGTTAAGAGTTATACCACATCTAGCTGAGCAGTATGGGCAACTTAGGATGAACCCCTGAGGCAGAGGGATGAATAGGAAGGTGGTATGAGGAGGACCTGGGGAGGGAGAGGGTAGCACCTCCTACAGGAAGCCTCCCTGCTCCCTCACCCCATTGGGCAGTCTCTGCCAGTGGAAGGCAAGCATCCTGAGGGGCTAAGTGGGTGACTTACCCACAGGAGGGATCTGAGAATGAATCCCCAGTTCTGCCCCAGCCCCTAAAGTCTGAGGGAGAGGCAGGGGTGGGCACTTCACAGGTGGAAATTAGGTTTCTCCTTTTGACTTAGACCCCTCAGAAGTGAAAAGTGAGAAGACCACAGAGTTGGTAAAAAAAAAAAAGGAAAACAAGTCACTGTCCATGTACATTTTTATGCATTTAGCTAGGCTGACAGGGCATGTGAAACAATGGACATGATGAAGATGAAGGCTGGAAACGTGGTGGACAGCTTTCCTTTTTAGATGTCCTTTAATGTTGCAGTGGGTGTGATTTAGAAGAGGGGATGTCTTTCCTGCTGGAAGCTTGAGTCTCATGTACCATCTTAAGGTGACATTTTGTCATTCTAATTTCCACAAGCCCTGTAAAGAATTGCATTCAGTCAGTCAACATTTCCTGAGCCTCAGCCCTGTCTGGCATTGGCCTCATGCTGCATGCTGGTGGGGCTAGAAAGGGTGCCCTGAGCACCATGAGGAGCTCTCCCTGCATGAACCCATGAGAAGTCTGCAGGAAGGCATGATGGATTTCTGGGAGAGTCTGGGAAGGCCCCATAGAGGGCAGAGCACTGGAGCCAGGTTTTGAAGGGTGAATTGGGTTTTAAGGAAAGGGCCTTCCAGAAAGAGAGTAGAGCATAAGCTGGTGAGAGTGGGAGTCAGTGAGGAGCCTTAGGAATCCCTGCCTGAAGGCAGTGCAGGAAGAGCAGTAGGAAGGCCGCATTGTAAAGCACTTTGAAGGCAAAGGGAGAGTGGGTCCAGGGTGGGGTGGTAACACTGGTTGTGAAGCTATGCAGTGTCACCACCTGTATAGGATGAGACTGGTGGCATTGTCCTCACATCTCACTGGGCAGGAAGAGCGAGCGCATAGCACAGTGTGGTCTGCAAGAGGCTCTGCAGGTGTAGCTGTGATCACAGCAGCTGTCACTGGAAAGCCAAGCCTGTTTCAGATGGGCTTCCCAAGGGAGACTTCTGATCAGGACCTGCCCTGTGTCTCTGTCCAGGACTTCGGAGTCCTTTCTCTCCCTAGACCTGTTGATCATCTGCCTGAGAAGTCTTGTAGGTCCCAGGACTGTTCTAATGGCTCACCTCTCTTCCATGTCCAGTGTGTCGGCCACCACTATCACAGAGAGCCTCTGACTTCCTAATCAGTCACCTCAGTCCATCAGTCATTCAGTCTCCAAACATTTACTGAGCCCTGCTCTGTGCCAGGCCCTGTGCCAGGCCCTATGCTGGGCTTTGAGGACCCAGTGGTGACCATGTGTGGAGGAAAGCCAGATAACCCACTTCTCTCTGGAACTACTCCACTTCCCACGCATCCTCCTCCAGGGCTTTCTCTGACTGCCAGCCCACGTTTATTTCTCTTTCTCTAGCCCCCACCCCCAGTTCCCCACCACACATACACACACACTTACATAAGTATACATACATGCACATTCAAATTCTAATTATTTTGTGTGTGATAGAACTTTATGTGTGAGAACACTTGTTTTAAATTCTTTTGATTGGAATAAATTTGAAATCACAAGGCAGAGGCAGAGGTTCATAGGGTTTTGTTCTTATTTTATTACTTATATCCAGTGCCAAACACTGCCTGGCTCCACACTAGTGCCAGAGATGGGTGGGGGTGGGAATGTTCTGACCCTTTCTATTTTTTTACTCAGAGCTGAAACAAAGAGCCATAGGTGATCCCCAGTCACAATTTTCTTTTACTATTTTTGGGTCATAGATAAGTTTCTCATTATTCTTGTATAAAAAACCCCATTGCCGTCAAGTCAATGCGACTCATACTGAACCTATAGGACAGAGTAACACTGCCCCATAGGGTTTCTAAAGCTGAAATCTTTACGGAAGCAGACTGCCCCATCTTTCTCCCTTCGAGCGGCTGGTGGTTTCGAACCACTGACCTTTTGGTTAGCAGCCGGACGCTTAACCACTGTATCACCAGGGCTCCTTGTATAGAAACATAAAAAGCGAGAAGGCCCAATTTATGGTTTTTAACATGGGTGAGCAGATGTTACTTTGGTGTTTCTTTCTTCTCCAAAATGGACAATAGACATAATCTGAATTCCATTCACTTCCCATTAGAAAGGAGTCTCAAGGGGTCTCAGGTCAGGAGTCTCACAGACCAGGCTTCAAAAGCCTCATACACTGGAGTGTTTCTGGGTTCAGCTAAGTACCCTGTGCACAGCAGGGGTTCAGTCAGTCCATGCATTAATGATGCAGACACTGGGTTATCTCAGTAGCTGCATTATTGGCCCCTGTCTCCGTCCCCGTGCCTGGAGCAGGGCTTGGTGTGAGGTAGGCCCTTAGCCATCCTTGTGGGCTGAGGATGGGTCCTGGCAGCCTGCAAGGCCAGGCTCAGTGCCGAGTCTTACGTCAGCACTAGGCGTAAAGACTGGGCAGGAGGTTGCCAATGTTTCTGGGCCAGAGCCCTAGCTTCTGCCTGTTGGGGCCTGGGGTGGAAGGAGTGAGGGATGCTGCTTCCATGGTCAGAAAAGCTTTCAGTTTTCACTTAACTTATCTTGGCTTTCTGGTTGCAGAAGAATTTTGAAGAGAGCTGTCAAGCACAGCGCTGTCCCGTTGATAAAAGGCTGTTGTAGTGGAATTTGCAGTAGCTGGCACCTGGGAAAAGCTGGCTCAGCTTTATGTAATGACTTCCAACTCCTGATAGAGCTTCCTAGCTTCAGGAGCTTCCCTCTGAGTCAGAAAACTAGGTCGCTGCACAGCTCAAAGCTGGCCCCACATGGGGTCCCAATGCAGCTGTCCGGAAGCCTGGAGCTGGGTGGGGAGCAGGAGCCTCAGTGGCTTCGGCTGAATCAGAACTACTAGGCCACACTCGGGAGCCGTGGTGCCACCTGTCTGCCTCCTCTTTCCTTCTCTGGCTCTCTCGGACCCCCACCTCTCCTGGCTCCCCTAGGAGTCTCCTGCTGATGAGAAGTTACCCAAGTCTGATGTATAAGTGGGAAAAAAGACATTACAGCACTAATAGCAAAGCAACATTTCCCCCTTCTGCTAAGTTCTAGCTAAAAGAAGCCAGCTCCTTTACTACATTATAGTAAAACTCAATCTTTGGATCCCTTCCCCTTGGAATTTGTGATAATTTGGCTGAATCAGATCTTTGTAAAAGATGAATGGTAGAAGTTTGACTGTTTTACTCACCTAGGGGAAGAAATTGCTTTCAAGTTTTAGCAGGGTCATTTCCTACAACCTTTGCCTAATTACGAATTATTTTTCATCAGTTAATTAAAACAGCCTGTGGAACTTCTGCTTCCTTCAACTGGCAAACAGGGATTGCATCCACATTAGGTTCTGGGAGCCCCTGCCCTCATGGGGTACTCAGTCTGATCTGAGAGACAGTAAACAGATAGTGTCCTGCAGTGGGGCAGCACTGAGACCAGGCTGGTGGGGGACCCATAGGGAAGGAGACCAGGGAGGCTCCACACCTGAAGTCAGGTTTGAATGGTTCTGTGGAGGTATCTGGCTAGCCCTCTGGAAGACCTAAGGAGCACTGGTTGTGCAGTGGTAAAGCACTTGGCTATTAACTCAAAGGTCAGCACTTCAAACCCACCAGCTGCTCTTCAGGAGAAAGATGTGGTAGTCTGCTTCCGTAAAGATTACAGCCTTGGAAACCCTATGGGGCAGTTCTACTCTGTCCTGTAGGGTCGCTGTGAGTTGGAAATGACTTGATGGCATTTTTTTTTTTTTTTTTTTTTTTGGTGATAGAGAATCTATGGGCATGGATCAGGAAAGGAATTGGCTTGTTGGTGAGCTCTTAGGCCTCAGGTAGGACCTGCACACAGGGTGCATGTGCGTGACAAGAGACAAGACAAGGGTGATAGGCAGGGGCCCACTGGTTGAAGACCAAATTAGCCATTGAGGAGTGTGACCTGTATGAGTTTCAGGGGGTCTGGCTACCTCCTGAAATCAAACAAAAAGTTTATGACTATGTGCGTTTTTTCCTAGGGATGGGATCTTAGATTTTCAATCAGATTTACAAAGGGATCCATGCTTTAGAAAACTCAGAACTTGCATGATTGGAAGGTCAGAGAAAGAAAGCATTTATTTTGGGTTGTAAAATGTCTTCTGGTTAAATATGATGAATTAAAAACATCTCTCTGCTCAGTCTTCTCACTGAACTAACTGAAAACTGCAAGAAAAACAAGAAACAGAAAATTCTACCTTCAGCAAAACTAAGAAACACCCATAAACCAAAACATGATAAATGAAGAATGGTTTCCAAGTATAGGGAAAATTATTCCAGGGTAAGGGAGAATCCTAGAAGGGGAAACTTGCCTCTGTGGAACTAGGACAAAGAGGTTAGAGTCTAGAGGGTCCAAACAAGTAATTTGCTTCTTGGACTGGCTAGGAAAGCCAACATATGTGGGGAAGCTTAGGAAATATTCCTGAACTCTGTATGATGCCAGGGAATTGCTAGGGAGATGGGGTTACCCAAGCAATTGAACAGAGTGTGGCAGTTGGAGGGTGGGGGAAAAGGAGAACCATGGATTACCAGCCACTCTGCAGACAAAAGAAATCAAAATAGGTATAACTGGTATCCCTGGAGAAGTAAACGGAATAAATGAAACACAAAAAAATATTCAAAGACATAATACAAGAAAACATTTTTTTTCCCCTGAAATAAAGAAACATATAAATCTGTAGTTTGAAAGTGCACACAGAGTTTCAGGAAAAATAGATAAGGAATATGTTTTTTATTGTTGTATGTGTATATTACATATATATATAAACACACATTTGCCAATTCAACATTTTACGTTTTTCAGATGTACAATTTAGTGATATCGATTACATTAATCATATTGTGCAACAACCACCCATAATTGTTGCCAGATTTTCTATCACCATAAACATACACTCACTGCTTCCTAAACAATGGCTGCCCCCTTGCCCCCATTAACCAGTAATAAACTTTGATCTCTATATATTTGCCTATTTTTGTTATTTTGTATAAATGAGATCATACAATATTTGTCCTTTTGTGATTGACTTATTTCACTGAGCATAAGGTTTTAGAGGTTCATCCATGTTGTAGCATGGACCAAGATTTCATTTCTCTTTATGGGTCAGTACTTTTCCATTGTATTTGTGTATAACATTTTGTTTACTCATTCGTCCATTGATGGACAAGTAGGTTGTTTCCACCTTTTGGCCATTGTGAATAGTGCTGCAATGAACACTGGTGTACATGTGTCTGTTTGTGTTGCAGGTTTCAGGTCTCTTGAGTATATACTTAGGAGTGGAATTGCGGGATCATATGGTAGTTCTAGTGGCGCAGAGGTTAAGAGCGTGACTGCTACCAAAAACGTCGCAGTTCGAATCCACCAGTCACTACTTGGAAACCCTATGGGGCAGTTCTGTTCTGTCCTATAGGGTCACTATTAGTTGGAATTGACTCGGTGGCAACGGGTTTGGTTTGGTTGTTTTTTACGGTAGTTCAGTGTTTAACTTTTTGAAGAACTGCCCAACTGTTTTCCATAGTGGCTGTACCATTTTGCATTCCTACCCTCAGTGGATAAGGGTTCTAACTTCTCTACATCCTTGCCAACATTTGTCGTCATCCTTTTTTTTTTTCTTTTCTTTTTGATGTTAGCCATCCTAGTGGGAGTGAAGTGGTATCTCATTGTAGTTTTGATTTGCACCTTTTAAATAGCCAATGGGAGCCCTGGTGGCGCAATGGTTAAGAGCTTGGCTGCTAACCAGAAGGTTGGCAGTTCAAATCTACCAGCTACTCCTTGGAAACCCTATGGGGCAGTTCTACTGTGTCCTATTGGTCGCTATGAGTCGAAATCAACTCGATGGAGTTTGGGGTTTTTTTTTTTTTTTTTTTTTGGTTAATAGCTAATGACACTGAGCATTTTTAATATGCTTGTTGGCCATTTGAATATACCCTTTGGTGAAATATCTGTTCAATTCCTTTGCCTATTTTTTTTATTGGGTTTTCTTTTTGTTGTTAAGTTGTAGAAGTTTTATATCTTTTGGATATTAGATCTTTGTCGGATATATGGTTCCCAAAGATTTTCTCCCAAGCTGTAGGTTCTCTTCACTTTTTTGATAAAGTTCTTTGATGAACAAAAGTATTTGATTTTTATGAGGTCCCATATCTATTTTGTCTTTTGCTGCTCATGTTTTTTTATAAATAATGTCTTATAATCCATGGTTAAAAACTAGGCCCCACAGCTACATCCCTATGTTTTCTTTTAAGAATTTTATGGTTTAGTTTTCACATTTAGGTCCTAGATAAGTAATATTTAGCCTTATATATTGGTGAAATTACTGGCTTCAAAGAGAAAAAAAATAGAGTTCTGTTGCATCCAGAGGAAAAAAATTAATATAACAATAAAGGGATATAATTAGGCTGACCCAGAGCTTTCCAAAGCTATAGTCAATGCTAGAAAACAGAGGGGCTTTATCTGCAGAGTCTTCAGGAAAAGAAAGTGTGAACCTAGAGTTTTATATCCAGCCAAGCCTTCGTTTCAAGTTTAATAACCACAAAAATATTTCCTGACTTCAAGAACTCAGGGAACATAGCTCCTATGAGCCTTTTTAAGTGAGCAAATGAGTGAAACTAGTAAAGGTAAGCTCCATAAGATATAAATTTGAAGTTATGATTAAAGGACCAGTAACCCCTCAACAGAGTCCCTGGACTGAGGAGATTGCATCCATGCTTACTTGCCCTCAGGTGAGCCACCATTCACACACTGTCTGTTGCAAGCACCGTGGTACAAGAAACATTTAGTCTTCGGGAGGCCTTTCCTGATGACTTCCAAAGTTACATTGAGCTCGTGGCATTCAATGCTTCAGCTGACTGATGCCCATGTACCCAGGATAAGCCCCAACTTGACAGCTCTTGTAGCTCTGGGAAAGCCATGGGATGGAGGTAAAAGTGGAACTGAGGAGAAGGGTCAAAGGTAAACACTACATGCATCCACTGGTCTCTCTGGTGACTATATACCTTCACTGCTGTCTTTCTGGTGAGGGATGAATTTGGCCTGAGGTGGAGCTGGTCCAGTTCCTGTACTTTTAGGAAGCTGCGTATTACTTGAAGTAGGTCTAAGAGTTTGGTTTTGTTCTGTGTCATAAGTGACAAGTCCATGGCTTTTGTGCTTATGTGTCCTACTCCTGGATTCATGGTAGCCATCACTGATTGATGACATCAGTCTCTCCCACTAATCCTTCCCAAACTCAGCCCTCCAGTCTATACTACCAATTAATTACAGTTAGAGGAAAGTTACTCCCATTTCTCATCCTTGTTCTGGACTCTGGAGACTGGCTGAACCTGAATGGAACCAAGACCAAATCAGATTGTCCTGAAAGATGCTCTCAACTTAGTGGACCTGCTTGGGCCTCAGGGCTGGGGAGTGAGGTCCCCAGGGCTTGCTCTCATTGCAGTTGTGGCCTGGCTCCCACCTCACTCCCAGCCTCCTGGCAGTTTCTCCTCTTCTGGCAGCTTCCTCTGAGCTGTGTTTGATGGCAGCAACTCTTGCTCCTACCACATTCTTCCCTCTTCCCTCTTGCCACATTCTCCTCCTTTTTGATCCATGTGCAGTCTCATCCCAAACTCTTTCCTCAGCAACAGCAAAGTAGCCAGAGCTCATTGCTTTAAACATGTTCTATGCTGGGCCAAATAGGCCTGCATGGACCAATTGAGGCTTGTTGTCTGGCCACAGGAGGAGCCCCATGTGTCAGAGGTTCCTGTATGGATGGCATAAGTGGAGGTGGTGGGCAACCAGGTAACACTAATGGCTTCTTCATGTGGGTTTGCCTGCTCAGGGATGTGAGTGCCTGATACCCAAGTGCATCAGTACATGCATGCTGTAGAAACTGTCATCAGGCTGGCATGGTGCCTTGTCCACCTGTACTTCTGGAGTCTTTGATCTTGAAACCTCAACCTCACAGCTTCAAGGGACTGGGAAGTTAGGAAGGAAATATGCCAGCCTCTTGGAGAGCTCTGCTTATATAATGTTGCCCTACTTCCCAGGAACCTTGGGTGTGGCACCTTCCCTCCCCAGCCAGCAGGTCATCCCTTGGCTCCAAGACAGCATCTCAGAGACTCATGGTCTGGCTTCCTGTCCAGTTATAGGCTCCTTCTGAGTGCTGTGGCTGAGCATTTTGGAGAGCCTCACCTCTGCTGTTGCAGTCAGGAAACCAGATGAGATGATGCCAGCCTTCCATGACCTGGGGCCTCCTTGTCGCCTCTCTAAGTACACCTTCCACAGGGCAGTGCTGGTGGCGGTAGAGAATCTGGTCTGGGCAATCAACTATATTGAGGTTTAAGAATTCCCTCAGCAGTGGCCTCCAAACTGGAGCACTCTGCAGGGGGTGGCACCAGGCAGTCAACTGAGGCATGGGGAGAAAATATGAAAACTGCTATTTACATTTATTTTTTTATCTCATCCTTTAAAACTTTTCCACTTGGGAGGGTGTGTTTTATCAAATATATGTGCATGCAGTTTATGGATAAATATTCATATGCTGGGGATGCACAAACAGATTTTATTGTTGGAGGTATGTGATCAAAAAGACAGGAGGCCACTGGCCTAAAGGCTGGGATGGTCAAGAAATGTTTTCTTTTGTGAAAATTGGAATTTTTTTTCTAAGCCCCAACTTTCCGAATTCTCTCATCCATTCCTGAGAGTGGAACTCTGGGACCCAGGACCAGGACCCTGGCATCACTCTTCTACAGCCGCTGCTTCTCTGCCTCAGTGCACAGGGACCATTGGGGTGACATGATGGTTCTTCCTGGCATGAGCCTCAAAGGAGAGGGACCACCCACAGCATTTGCCCATCTGTAATTGCCTATTACAGAAAGGTCAACTATGAATTTCTCAAAACCTTGTTTGAAGCTGTGGGGCTCTTCCGCTCTGACTTAGAGAAACAGTTTCCTTAAGGTCACTCCCCTCTCAGTGAACAAATATAGCCATTTAATGGTGTAAAACTTCTCTTTCAGATGGTCTATTGGAGGTGGTGGGGGGCATGCTCTAGAATGCTGCCACATGGAGCCCAGCTTGGTTTCCCACTGGAGCCTGCACTATCTCCATCCTCCTGCCTTTTCCTTCCAGTCTGCTTCAGCCTGAGCAGACCCACCCTGAGTAAAGCAACCAGAGCAGTGCCAGGCTTCTTCCCACCATGGACCAGGGCAGGGCAGCCTCGTCTCTAGTGGCCCTGCTCCTTGTGGATGTGCTTGGTGTCTGGAGCACCTTTTGCTCTCTGGAACATGTTGGCCTCATGCCTTTCCTGAGGGCTCCTGACAATAGGGAGCCTAGCATCCGACCAGTGCAGTCTGGATTACCTCCCCCAGTCATGGTCATGGTGTGGGACAGGAGGCCACAGAGATACTGAGGGTTGCTGAGAGGGAGGCTGACTGAGCTGGCTCTGTGCCCCCTCCCCAGCAGTCTTCCTGTGGCCAGCGGCTTCTTCCTGTGGTAGCACACAGCTTTAAGTTAAGACTCCTTTCTGATCAGCTAAAGGCCCTGAATGCTGAAAGGGAGAATGGCTGGTAGACATCTGGCTATTTCTAGGTCTTCTACCATTTTTGGCCATCTTTGAAAAATTATTTATCCCTACATAAGGCATTTTTAGTCTTCCCCTGCTCAGCTGCCAGGCATTTTGGAGACTATGTCAGCCACTTCTTCACATCTCTGTCCTTCCCTTCCTTCTCCATCAACTCGTGCTCCTGTGTCTTTTCTGCTCTATGGCAGCATCCCTCTCCCCTCAAGAGTCCTTACCCTCCCCCCCACAAAAAACAAACCCATTGCCATCCTCGAGTCAATTCTGACTCATAGATGAGTCCTTACCCCAACCCTCTCCAAGTAATAGAGCTCCCTGAGGCTGCTGGGAGGGACATTGTCCTTATGGGGCCTTACTGCTGCTGACCCATGTGCATGAGACCAGGTTTTCCCTGGGGTTGGGCTGGGTCCTGCCTGTCGGCACCTCCTCCCTGTTTCCTTGCTCTCCCGCCTCTTCTGCCCAGCAGTCACGTTTTGGTGGAGACCTTTATTTGTACTCCTTACGGAGAGCCTCCTGGAGGGCTTGCCTCATCCCTTCTGAGGAGGCCCTGGGCTATTCCAGCCATCCTGGCTCCCTTGGGATCTGTGTCTAGGGATGTGGCACTGACAGTCATGACCCCTGGATCTTCTAGCATGGACCAGCCCTTGTGTTCAGCAGGACAGGGATCTGGCCCCTACCGAGCTGGGCTTGGGCATTCATGGTGTGTGGCCTTAGACTCATCACAGCACATGGCATTGTTGAATGTCCCTCCTCATGGGAGCTCCTCCAACCCTGTGTGGTCATTCTTTCGTTCACCTTTCAATAACTGCTCTCTTTCTGGGATCTCCTTTGCTTCCATAAATGTTGGTGCTCCCCACAGATCTTTCCTGGACCACTGCTGTCCGTGTGATCTCACCTTTCTCTAAGACTCGCCTGTGAAATGAACCCTCAACTCTACCAGATAAAAATATCTAGACTTACCCCAAATTAAACCCAAGTTCTGACCCGTATTTCCTGAGTCCCCCAACTCAACAAAACCAAACACAAACTTGTGGTTTACTATTTAACTCCCCAACCCCCCCCCACCCCCATTAGCTTCTCTCTCTGGCTCCCCCATCTCAATTAATAGCACTATTCCTCCTTGGACCTCAGAACACCCCTACTGGACCTTCCCTCCTTCTCACCCCATGGACTATCTTCTTATTCTCACTGGATTCCCTGCCTCCAGTCTTTCTTTCTTCTCCTTGACACAGAACTAGCACACTCCCCTGTTTGAAAACCTTAGAGGCCCTGCTGTCCTGGCTCTTCCCATTTTAGCTCTGAGCTTCCCAACTTACTTCTTGCAGTTAAGCCCACAGTTGCCAGGAACTGTTCTAGGTGCTGGGAATGGCAATGACTTACAGCTTCAGTGTCTGTCCTGCACAGCCACCCAGACGGAGCATGCCCTGGCATTCCTCGGAGCCTTTGCGTATGCTCTTCCCCTGCCTGGCTTTTACTAGGGGAGAACAGCCCAGTTTAGATGGCTCCTCATCCACCAGCCTTCTCAGACCCACCTGTAGGAGTCATCTGCCCTTCCCCTGGACCATGTGGCAGTTTGTCTTGCAGTGATTTGTTTGCACATCTGTCTCCTTTCTAGACTGGGGACTCCTAGAGGACTGAATCCCTGTCTGATTCACTTTTTAAACAATTTATTTTAATGAAATATTAAATAGGTACTTATAAAGGGTATTATAATACTTATAAAATATGTATAAGATGTAAATGAACACCTGTGGACTCCTCTCTCATTATAAGAGAGATAATTCCTTTATGCCATCAATACCTATCACAGGGCCTGGAATTAGTCCAAGGGTCAGTAAATGTTTGTGAATGACTGAATGTCTGAATACTCGAATCAGTGAATGAATGTGTTGGAATCATTTTCTCTGTGAACCTCTCAGTGTTGCTGGCAAGCTCCAGGTTAAGTGGTAATACCTAAATGATGTCCCTGCTCTAATTCAGCCTCACTTTGGGAGCTCACTGTACTATTCATGCATCCTTCTGTTCACTCCACTCATATATGCTTATTGAGTGTCCACTCAATGCCATGGATGGTGCTGGTTCCTGGGGATATAGTGAAAAGCAAAATAGTCAGAAACTTCTTTCCTAGGGTGCTTCCACTTAAACAGCTCTTCCAAAAAAAAGAGTCCAAGGAACCCAAATCACAGTGCCTCTCACCCCTCTACAGCTACACTGTGCTCACCCAGGGAGGCAGTGAGGGACGGTGGTTAGGGCATGGTCGGTGGCCTGGATGTTGGAATCCCAGCTCCACCGATTTAAGACATGACACCCTTGTAAATTACTTAACATCTACGGACAGCTGTCTCTGTAAAATGGGCAAAATGGTTCTTACCACATGGATTCGCTATAAGGCCTAAAGGAGTTAATATGTTACAGGTACTTGGCACGTGATTGGGCTCATGGTGAGGGCCCAGTTGATGTTACCAGTGCTGTTCTTAGCAGAGTGTTCTGTGTGGTGGGGCTGGGGTGGGGCTAGTGGCCAGGGAGGACCCCACGTATCATCCTCTGCAGTCCTCTCCTGTATAAGATCAGATCTGGGGAAGGGCTGAGGGCCTTGTCAGACACATGTCATGTTTCTTCAATTCTAAAACACCTTTGGGCTACATCTTACTGTTTCTAAGTCATGATGTGTCTGCAGTCCATCTATTCAGGAAACACATAATGAGCATCTAGTGGGTACCAGGCACTGCGCTAGGCACTAGGACACAGTTGTGAACAAAGCACACAGAGGCTGTGCCCTCAGAAAGCTGGCAATCTAATGCAGGGATCATAGTACACAAAAGCAATAAATACATTATACAATGAGCCAGAAGATGCTCAGTGCCATGGAGAACAAAGGCAGAAGGACAGAAGCTGCAATTTTAAATAGGATGGTCAGGGAAGGCATCCCTGAAAGGATGCCACAAGGGAGTGAGGGAGCACGTGCCAGCAGAAGGAACAGCAAATGCAAATGCCCAGAGGCACAAGTGGGCCTGGCATAAGGAAAGTGGAGTGAGCGAGGGAGAGAGTAGTGGGAGATGAAGCCAGAGGGAAAGGAGCCAAATCTCATGGAATTTTGTGGGCTGTTGTAAGGCCTTTAGCTTTTCCTTGGGGAGAAGAAGAGGCTGTTGGAAAGTTTAAGCAGAGGATTGATGTGTTCTGACTTACATATTTAAAAGATTATCCTCGCTGTTGTGTGGAAAGAAAACCATAGAGAGGCAAGGGTGGAAGCAGAAATAACAGTAGCTTGGACCAGGTGGGGTGAGGAGGCAGTGAGAGTGGTCAGACTCTGAAGCCTGATGGATTGACATGGGATAAGAGAGGAAGAGAGGAGTCAGGGATGACTCTAAGGGAAGACTGTGGGAGGAGCATGTTTGGAGGAAGATTAGGGGCTCACCTTGGACGTCTCAAGTTTGAGATGCCGACAAGACATATCAGTGAAGATATGGAGTTGGCAGTTAGATTAAGTCAGGAGTTCAGGGGAGGGGTCTGGGCCAGAGATACACATTTGGTAGTTTTCAGTGGGAGATGGGATTTAAAGCCTTGAGACTGGGTAAGCCTTGAGACTCAGGGATTGAGTACACTCAGAGAAGCTAATCGGTGCAGAGGCTGAGCCCTGGGTCCTCCAGTGTAAGAGGTGGGGCCCTGGGGCTGGGAGATGAGCAATAACCTGTAAATGAGATTAGAAAGGTGTGACTATGTGGGAGAAGGAACTTGGCTTTCAGTGGAGGACTTGTTTCAGGAAAGAGAGTACTCAGTGGTCTTGAGTGCTACTGATGGTCAAGTGAAATGAAGAACTGAGAAGTGACTGTTGGATTTGACAGTGGGGAGACAGTTGGTGACCGTGACCTGAGCAGTTTCTGTGGAATGATGGGTGAAAGCCTGGCATCTCCTCCAGCCTGTTTGAGTGGATTGAGAAAGAGGGAGACGAGGAACAGGAGGCCGTGAGCGGAGATAACCTTTTCAAGGAATCTTGCTATAAAGAACAGCAGAGAAATGAGGCAGTAGCTGAAGAGAGTCAAACTTCTTTCTTTTTTTTTTTTAGGATGGGGAAAGCATGTTGGTATGGTAATTGAAATGATCCAATAGAGAAGGAAGTGGATTCTCAAGGAGAGGGGAGAATCTGTGAAGGTGAGAAGTGGGCCTTGGGAGCAGGAAGCAGGCAAAAGTCAGGAGACAGAAGCCGAGAGGCTGTGGACACGCCCGTTCCCCTCTGTTGGCTCTGCCTTATCAGTGAGAGGGCAAGCCGGTTATTAGTGACAGTGAGGAGACGGGAGGCTGGAAGATGTTAGAGGCTTGATATGTTTCCTAAGGCTGCCATAACAACGTACCACAAACTGGTGGCTTAAAACAATAAACATTTATTCTCTCACAGTTCTGGAAGCTACAAGTCTGAAATCAGGGTGTTAGCAGAGCCATACTCTCTCTGAAGCTATAGGGGAGGAATCCTTCCTTGCCTCTTCTAGCTTCTGGTGGTCTCAAGAGTTCCTTGGCTTGTAGATGCACCACTCCAATCTCTGCCTCCATCTTCAGATGGCCATCTTCCCTTTTTGTCTGTGTCTTTTCTTTTTATAAGGACACCAGTTCATATTGGATTAGGGTCTACCCTACTCCAGTGTGACCTCATGTTAACTAATTACATCTGCAAAAACTCTGTTTCCAAATAAGGTTCACATTCACAGGTACCAGGGGTTGAGACTTGAACATATCTTTTTGGGGGACACAAATCAACCCCATAACATGTGAGGATCAAGAAGGTGTGAGGAACCATCCAGGAGAATGGGAGAATGAGGGCCCATGGTCAGGTAGTGGGATCTTCCAGGTGTCACAGTGGCCACTGTGTGGTACGTAGACACATTGGCCACATCAGGCCTGCACGCAGGGAGCATTGCCCTCGCAGTGCAGACTCTGCCAGGTGCAGAAGGCTTTGTTTGTTCACTCTCTGTCCCCACAGCTGAGTTGAAAATTAACTTAAATTTGGATCCCTAATTGTCACATAAAATGTTTCCCAAAAAACTATGTTGTGATGCAACATTGAATTAAAAAGTCACTGTGTCCACAGAAGATTGCTTGTCACGTACCAGGCAACACAAATACGGTGAAAATTGCTGAATTTCTTTGAAGAAACCATGGACCTTCACCACCTGGGGAGGGTGCTACAGTCATGTTATAAAGGTTGGAGATGCTGTGGTCACCACCATTCTGGGTCTCATGGCTCGTGGCAAAGATGGCCCAGAGGGGCTAGTCACAGACTCTGGTTGTTTTACTGAAGAAGAAAGTGGCTGGTCTGTGACTGGATAGATAGGTATATATTGTTAGTTGATGAAGCAAAGAAATGTTCGATGGAGATTTAATACAGTTTTTCTTTTTTCCAGAAGAGTTGTTATTAGATCAAGGGTGTGTCTCTCCACCAGCAGTTCCTCAGAAATGAGGAAGGACTGCACTGAGCTTCTTGGAGTGGGGGTTCCCTCCAGCCTCTCCTGTCATGGGTCTGACACACCCTCCAGAACAGGCTAGGCCTCCCTAGATGGGCTTCTGATCTCCCTTCTGAAATGGCTTGTTCTAAGACATCTTACCAGTTGGCTCCTGAATCTTTCTGGCAAGCAGGTGGCCTTCATCTGAGAGCACCAAACTTAGAATCCCCTCCTGTCAGACTCTGCAAGACTGGGGGCACTGGGACAGAAGAGGCCAGGGTAGGCCCTGCCCCAGGCAGGTGCGCTGGGCCTCTTCAGTGACTTGTAGCCAGGCTGCCCTGTCTCCTGGGTGCCAGCATGCACCCAAATGAATACAGACTGGAGCAAGGACAGCAAATACAGACTCAGGGAAACAATATAAAGCAGTGCCTCTGGCATTTTGTACTCAGCCTCTTTCAAGTTGAAAAAGAGGAAAATGGGCAGAAGTGAACTAATCTGGGTCAAAGGAGAAGGGATATAAGGGAATTGAATTTCAGCCTGTCAATTTGCCTTCTGCTTCATCAGACTGCCCAACTCTGCTGGCTCCCGTGCAGTCTGGCCAGGTCAGGATGGAGGTAGAGGGAGGCATAGTGAACCTCCCTTAGTGATTTCTCAAAGGCTGGATCCCAGGACTCTGACTACAGTCTTGCACTAGCAGAAAACTAACACTTCATCATATCTTGATGGACTTTGCCTGGCATCAAGCCTGCTGGAGGGATGCCAGAGGAAAGTTCCTTTGTGCCCTGGTACATCCCTGCTGGGGACAGCATTAGCTAGGCATTGAGATGTGTCCCATCCACAGCTCTTTGGGGTCAACCTATGAAGGGAACAAACCAGGATATAACAGACCTGCCTGGTCAGTGGTTCTGAACTTGGGCTGCATGTTGGACTTGCCTGGTGAGGAAAAAATTCTAATGCCAAGGTCCCACCCTCGCAGATTCTGATGTAATTTGTCTGGGGTATGATCTGGGCATCAGAATTTTTTTTAAAAAATCATCCTAGGTGTTTTAATGTGTAGGTTTAAAGCCTTGGCACTCAAAGTATGCTTCATGGACCACAGTAGAGTCATCGCCTGGAAGCTTCTTAAAAATGCAGAATCTTGGAACCCATTCCAGATCTACTAAATCAGAACCTGCATTTTATCAGGATATAAGAGAGGGCACTCATGATCCTGCCATGTGCCCTGGTGCTGAGGGTTCAAGTAGGAGACATTTGTCAGGGCTTAGCATGGGGTATAGTCAGCGCACAGCAAATGGTGGCTGTGGTGATGCCACTGGGCAGGAGGAGGGTGGTGATGGGACTTGGCAGGCTCACCCAACTTAGTAGAGGTCTTTGCACGCTGCTCCTCTAAGATGTTCTTCTAACGCACAGCCGTTTTCAATGTCATTTCAGCATTTCCAGGAGACTGGACCCCAAGGAGCCCCTGGGTAGCCAGAGAGCAGCTTCCCCAACCCTGAAACAGGCTTCTGCTGCTGCTCCCAGCCATGAGAGCCCCCCGGAGACGAGGGCACAGGGCCCAGCAGGCCAGGAGGCTGATGGCCCCCGCAGAACGCTGCAGGTAGACAGCAGGATGCAGAGATCAGGGCGTTCCCCTTCGGTGTCACCGGACAGAGGCAGCACCCCCACATCACCCTACTCCGTCCCCCAGATCGCCCCCCTTCCCAGCAGCACCCTGTGTCCCATATGCAAGACCTCGGACCTCACGTCGACCCCCAGCCAGCCAAACTTCAACACCTGCACCCAGTGTCACAACAAGGTCTGCAACCAGTGTGGGTTCAACCCCAATCCTCACCTCACCCAGGTAACCACCCTCTGTGCTGCCTCCCCACCTCCCCACCACCCCATCACCATGTCTTTCCTGGTTCCCTTCACCTTTTTCATGAACTCGCCTTTCCTCTTCGTTTCCCTTGGCCACCAGCTCCTGTGCCTTCCTGGGGATGTGTCCTGGCTCCAAGATGTGGGCAGAAGAGAATGAGGCCTGGCCTCAGATATCCTGGGGGATTCCTACATCCCTGAAAGCTTGGGCAAAGCCCCAGGTAGCGAATGAAAGATGCTTTTTGATTTGGTCTAAGTTCAGCCTGGAAAAATGGACTTGGATAGGGTCAAAGACAGTCTTATGGACAACTTTTCCCCATGGACGGTCATGTGGAGAGAGCCACGAGCAGCTGGCGGACCCAAATGGGGCAAATTTTCTTGGCCCTAGGCCTGCCTGTCCCTGACTATGGGCCCTGGAGGGGGATGCTGGTGAGAGGAGCAAGGTTTTAGGGGTGGCAGGAAACTTCCTTCCATCTGGGCTCTAGGAAGCTCCTACTCTCGCCTTCACTTCCAGTTTGCTAAGGGCCTAAGGTAGCAGAGCAGCCACCCATCCCCAGAGAGATGACCTTGGGGTAAAGTAGGGGTCTAGGCCAGGGTCATTCAGCCAGGGTGGCAGTGCTCTGCACTCACCAAGAGACCACTGCAGGGCTGTCTCCATAAGATTGGCCCCTTGCCTGCCCCAGAGGAACCTGGGTCCACAGCCTCATCCTGGCTTTGTTCAGGATACTTTGAGTTACTGTGGGATGCTTAGCCAAGCCCATGGAGGCTCTGTTTGGTGACCTGGAGGCTGGGTTCTCCAAGTCTGAATGCATCAGCTGCCTTTGAAATGAACTGATCAGGTTTGCTGGATTCCTCTCTCCCCTCAGGGGTGACCCATGGAAGTCACTGGATCTCCCCCTGGGACTCTGCCCTCGGACAGGATGAAGAGGGGCTTACTATAGATGTCGGCATAGCCACCTCTGGGATCATCAGCTGCAGGAGTCGTTCGGACCACGGGGGTGGGGGTGTGGTGAGTGAGAATAATTATTCACAGGTCAGGGTCTATTTGTGACATGAGGTGTGCTGTTGGTGTGGGATGTGTGATTCACAAGAGGTAACTGAGATTCTGAGGAAGGAGCTGCTGGTGTGTGGAGATGACTCAGTGCATTTGGAGTTGCTCCTGGAGTGTGGGGGCTTCCTGAGTAGGCGTGCAGGCTCGTGATTATTGCATCTGTGATTAGAAACAGGCCTGTCCCTACACTGATCAGTTAGGTAAGTGTTTGTTGTTCAGTATTTAGAAAAAAAGTGTGATTAAGGCCAGGGACGCTCACCTGTGTGTTTCTACCCATAAGAAGCCAGAAGCACTGGGCCTCACTGGAGCAGGAAGAGTTGGCAGGCAGCCCATCCTGCTGTGGGGTGATCCTGCCTTGTGCTGGTCTCACCTATCCGGGTCCCAGCTTCTCTGAGATGCTCCCTCAAGCTGCAGGACCTGGACAGCTCTGGGTGGGGTGGGCATGGGTCAAAGTAGAGCCACACACGGTGGCATCAGTCTCCTGGTGGGCATTCCAGCCCTTGCCACACCACAGGCTCCGCCTCCAGGCTCGCTCAAGCCTAAGCCCTTCAGTAAGGTGGGAAGGGAGCCAGTTTGGCTGTGCCTGGAAAAACAGCAGAGTGAGAGGACTGTGGAGACACTCGGTCCATCTGCGTTATTGTGCTGGTAGGAAGCTGAGGCTCCGGGCCAGGAGGAAAGTGGGGCCTCAAACTTACTGCAGATTCACAGTGTTTGGTGAAGAGCAGGGCTCTCAGCCAAGTACTTTAGGAAAATGCTGGGCCGGACAAATGAGATGATTCTTTGCTTTGAAACTTCTCGAGGCCATATAGAGAGGAGGATGTCCTCCCATGTACTTTGCTGGGTTCCTGATAAACTGGAGCACAGAGACTGTGTGGAGGTTGGGGAAGGAACACCTCCTGTTTGCAGATGAGAAGAGAGAGTAGAATGAGTTTTGGAAAGTCTTGGCTTTATTCTGGGTCATTCTGAGGCAACAAACCCAAAACCAGCAGCTAGGTCTCCAGTTTTCCCACCAGGAACTCCCAGCCTCACCTTCCCATCCATAGCCCCTTTTCACTCAGGCTGAGGATGGCTCTGAACAAACAGGGCTGTTGCAGCCACTCTTCTTGGTAGAGGCTGTTTCTTCTTAGGGTTGCCCATTCCTGGTAGCTCAAGACATGTGAATAATTTAACCTGTTTGAAACCGCAGTAAAGACTGTGGGTTTCCTCTTGAGGTCCAAACATTTCCCACCACCCAAAAGAGACCTTCCCTGTGAGGATGCACTGACAGTAGGAGGCCAGAGGTGTGGTGGTTCTGGGCTGTTGGCATTGAAGCCTATTTAGTGCCCAGTGATGGGATAAAGGCAGGAAGATGGTTCTCCTCTTCTCTCCCTGGTTATGGCTTCTTGGACAAATATCTTAAACTTCCTGAATGCCGAATTTCTCTGAAGGAGAAGCAGGACTGCAGAGATTGGCCCCAGTGGCTTTACTGATGCCCCATGCCTGCTCAGGCCTGTTAACCCCCATCTCCAGTCCTCAGTGACTTACATTTGCGCCTGCCACCACTTTCACCACTGGGAGGGAGGCCCTTGTTGCACTTGTCAGGCTTCTATTCTGCTAGCTGAGGGTAGGAGACAAGGCGTGGCCATAAGCCAGCTAGGTGGAGGGTGGGAAGGCCAAGGTTAGGGTGGACATTGGGAGTAGGAGTGAGCTGCTAGAGAGTATGAACATTGGCCTGGGGCAGGCACAGCCAGTGTCTGCCCACTCAAAGCAGCTCCAGCAGCACATACTGACCTGGAGCTCCTCCAGATTGAATCTGCCCTTACCCTGGGAACGGCATCACAGGAGTGAGTGCTGTGCAGAGGGAGGGCTGGCTACATGCCTGTGCTCCCAAGTCAGATCCCAGAGGCCTCCCAGAGCACCACCTGAAGTAAGGCTACAGCCTGTAGCTGGAAGGCCCACCCTCTACCCAGGTGGGGAATGGCAGTGGCTGCCACCCCTAGCCTGCTAGGTCCAGGCAGCTCATCTGCCTCCACCTCCCTTGCTCTAGTCAGAATCACTTACAAACCCCTTTAAGAAGACTGCAAAGAATGAGCATCATCTTCCCTCACCTATTCTATTCCAAGGTCTGGCCTTTGCTAAGACCAAACTAAGTTCCTTAACCAACTGTGCCCCGCCCCTTGTCCCCCAGTGGCAAGCCTTGAGCCTAGGCAGTTACCCAGGGTAGGTGGCATGGAGAAGACAGGGAGACGACACAGTGGCTCTGAGCCTTTCCTCTACTGCCTGCATCCCACTCCTTTCCTGCAAGGGCAGGGGTGCCAGATGGCCCGGGGATGGTGCTGCGAGTGCAGCGTGGATTCCTCCGCAGTTGCAGCCAGCCTCGCCCCCACCATCTGCTCCCTCCTGGCCACACTGCTGCCTGGGCCAGAGAGGAGTGAGGAGTAGGTGTTAGAAGGACATGGGACCATTGGTGGGCCGAGGAGAGACAAAGGTGTCCTCCCTGCTGGGCCCAGAAGGAGGTGTCTGCACATGTGCCCAGCCTCCCTTCCCCACCCCCAAACAAAATGGAAGTGGATCTCCAGGCAGCAGGCCCTTTGGGAAGCCTCTGTTCCTCCCACCATATGTCTAGTCCTTGGGCAGTTTGCCTTCCAGTAGCCGCCTTGACCCAAGCAATCCCCAAGTCAATAGGAAAATGTCCTTCAAGCTTCAGTTAGTCCTGGGGCAGCCAGCCCTGCTACCAGTCCATACTTCTTGATGACAGGATCTTTGGCCTTCTTGCTGGGACCACAGTAGGGTGGAGGCTGGAGCCACTGGGGCCACATGCAGAAGAAGCAGCCTTGTTGGAGTGGGGGCTGCTTCACAGCAGCAGCCATCAGTCATGAAACTCTAACTTTTAGCTATGAAAGAAGGCTGTAGTTATCTAAGAATGAATGTAAAATTAGTTCAGAACAGAAAATATGAAATTTGAGTCCTAAAACACTTGCTTCTATAGGTGAGGGCAAAGGAAAAAGAATGAAAAGAGAATAGAGTAAAAATTGAAGATAGAGAAAAAGAGAAATAAATAAAGTAGGGGTAGGGAGAAGGGGAAGAAGGCATGAGAGGAGAGAAGGCAGGAGAGGGAGGTGATGGAGAAAGCCAGAGGGAGAAGGAGGCAGAGAAAAAGGAAAACTCGTTAAAGTAACCGGTTGCTTTTTGCTATTTCTACCATTCATTTATGGAGCCTTTGTGGTGCAATGGTTAGGCACTTAGCTGCTAACTGAAAGGTTGGTGGTTTGAACCCACCCAGCGGCTCTGTGGGAGAAAGACCTGGTGATCTGCTTCCATAAAGATTACAGCTTAAGAAACCCTGTGGGGCAGTTCTACTCTGTCACATGGGGTCACTATGAGTTAAAAATCGACCCGACGGCACCTAACAACAGCAACTATTCATTTAGTCCTCCTTTGGTCTGGGCAGGCTTACTCATATCCGCTTAGGCAGAGGGTGGCCCCTCTCCCTCCTTCCCATCCTTCCCTCCCTATACAAATGCTTTTGAATCCTTATTATAGCCAGGAATTGCCCTAGACCCTGGAGAACCTGGTAGAACTGAAGCAGTCATGGCACTCAGCCCCTGTGGAGCCTCCGGGTCAGTGCGGGAGGCAGCCCTCTGACTAATGACCATACAAACAAATGCACAGCCACACCTGGGGCCAGGGCTAAGGAGGAAGACTGGGGGCTTGGTGTGATTCTGTGATAGGACTCTCAGGAGCTTCTCTGAGGAGG
The DNA here is from genome assembly GCA_030035585.1 of Dugong dugon. Classification (NCBI taxonomy): domain Eukaryota; kingdom Metazoa; phylum Chordata; class Mammalia; order Sirenia; family Dugongidae; genus Dugong; species Dugong dugon. Next base: position 17,710,530 of record CM057481.1, on the reverse strand, counting down.
GGATATTAGGCAGCAGGATGTTAGACAGGAGCTGGTCAGGAGACAGGTGGAGGCAAGGTGGACCTGAGGAACATGCTTGGTTCATGTGAGGGCCAGGGAACAAGCCAGGGCCAGGGCTACTGGGGTGCCATAAATCAGGACTAGAGGCATGGATATCTGGCTGGGCTGGCTGGGGTATCTAGATGTAGTCTCAAGGAAGGAATACAGAGTCACTGTACCAAAAAGATTGGTCAATGTTCAGCCATTTCAGGAGGTAGCATATGACCAAGAACCAATAGTATTGAAAGTGAGGTCAGATGTGCATTTAAAAACACCCTTCTGGATCATTGCACAACATGGTGAACATAATTAATGTCACTGAATTGTACACAAAAATGGTTGAAATGGACAACCCCAATTTTTTTTTATTTATTTTTTATTATACTTCAGGTGAAGGCTTACAGAACAAATAGTTTCTCATGAAACAGAAGTACACATGTTGTTTTATGACATTGGTTAAAAACCCCACAACATATCAACCCTCTAACTTCTCAACCTTTTTTTTTTTTTTTTTGGTGAAAATACACATAGCCAAAGATACACCATTTCAAAAATGTCTACATGCACAGTTCAGTGACATTGACTACGCTCTTCGAATTGTGCTGTTATTCTCACTTAAGATGAAGGCTCACAGAACAAAATAGTTTCTCATTGAACAGTTACTACAAATGCTGCCCTGTGACAATGGTTAACAATCTCACAACACATCAGCAATATCCTTACTCAACCTTGGGTTCCCTACCACCAGCTTCCTTGTCCCCTTTTGCTTTCTGGCGCTTGTCACTGGACTCCTGTACCTCGTTAGTCTCATTTGGTTTTACGGGGCTGTCCGCTCCCAGGCTGAACAGTGAACCTCGGAGGTAACTTTACACTGAGCTAAAAGGGTGTCTGGGGGCCATACTCTCGGGGTTTCTCCAGTCACCTTTAGGCCAGTAAATCTGGTATTTTTTTTCTGAGTTAGAATTATGCTGTACATCCTTCTCCAGCTCTGTCCAGAACCCTCTGTTGTGATCCTGGTCAGAGCAGTCAGTGGTGGTAGCAGGGCACCATCTAGTTGTACTGGACTCAGTCCGGTGGAGGCCTTGGTAGTTGTGGACAATTAATCCTTCGGACTAATCTTTTCCTTGTATCCTGTTCTCTTCATTCTCCCTTGCTCCCGAAGGGATGAGACCAGTGGAGTATCTTAGATGGCCGCTCACAGGCTTTTAAGACCCCAGACACTACTCACCAAGGTAGAATGTAGAGCATTGTCTTTATAAGCTGTGTCATGCCAATTGAGCTAAATGTTCCCTGAGACCATGGTCCCCAGAGCCCTCCTCCCAGCATTTCAGTCCCTCAGGGAGTTCCAGTTTTTTTTTTTTTTTTAAAGTACAAAACAAAATATCTTTCTGGCTGCTGTGTGGAAAATAGTGCATAGTGGGCTGGGGTGAGAGCCAGGAGCCCAAGGTGCTAGGGCTGGGATAGCAAGGAAGGCAATGGAGAGCTGAAATACATTCCTGGTGTATTTTGGAGGCTAAACATACAGGTTATGGAAAAGGTTTGGACATGGGGGTAAGGGATAGAGATGGAGAATCTTTTTGTTTGAGCCACGTCAAATTGAAAGTTCCTGTGAGACATCCAAGTGGTGGAGTCCAATAGCTGACGAATCTAAGACCCTGGCACACAGCAGACAGGTCGGGACTGGAGACCAGCATTAGGGATTCACAAGCATATACTGACATTTAAGGGGCCTGTCTTCCACCACTTATCTGTTAGTTTGTCATACTGTGGTGGCTTGTGTGTTGCTGTGATGCTGGAAGCTATGCCACCAGTATTTCAACTACCAGCAGGGTCACCCATGATGGACAGGTTTCAGCAGAGCCTCCAGACTAAGATAGACTAGGAAGAAGGACCTGGCGATCCACTTCTGAAAAAGTTGGCCAGTGAAAACCTTGTGAATAGCCGCAGAACATTGTCTGATATAATGCCAGAAGATGAGCCACTCAGGTGGAAAGCACTCAAAATATGACTGTGTAAGAGCTGCCTCCTCAAAGTAGAGTTGATGTTAATGATATGGATGGAGTAAAGCTTTTGGAACCTTCATTTGCTGATGTGGCACCACTCCAAATGAGAAGAAGTAGCTGTAAACATCCGTTAATAATCGGAATGTGGAATGTACGAAGTATGAGTCTAGGAAAATTGGAAGTTGTCAAAAATGAAATGGAATGCATAAAGATCAATATCCCGGCATTAGTAAGCTGAAATGGGCTAGTTTTGGCCATTTTGAATTGGGCAATCTACTATGGTCTACTATGCTGGGAATGACAGATTGAGGAGGAATGGCATTGCCTTCATCGTCAAAAAGAACATTTCAAGATCTATCCTGAAGTACAGTGCTGTCAGTAATAGGATAATATCCATATGCATACAAGGAAGACCAGTTAATACGGCTATTATTCAAATTTATCCACCAAGCACTAATACCAACGATGAAAAAATTGAAGATTTTTACCTATTTCTGCAGTCTGAAATTGATCAAACATGCAATCAAGATGCATTAGTAATTACTGGTGATTGGAATGCAAAAGTTGGAAACAGAAAAAGTATCGGTGGTTGGAAATTATGGCCTTGGTGATAGAAATGACGCCAGAGATCACATGATAGAATTTTGTAAGACCAACGACTTATTCATTACAAATACCTTTTTCAACAACGTAAACAGTGACTATGCACGTGGACCTCACCAGATGGAATACACAGGAATCAAATAGACTACATCTGTGGAAAGAGATGATGGAGAAGTTCAATGTCATCAGTCGGAACAAGACTAGGGGCCGACTGTGGAACAGACCGTCAATTGCTCGTATGTGAGTTCAAGTTGAAGCTGAAGAAAATTAAAACAAGTCCACAAGAGCCAAAGTACTACCTTGAGTATATGCTACCTGAATTTAAAGAGCATCTCAAGAACAGATTTCATGCATCGAACACTAATGACTGAAGACCAGATGAGTTGTGTGAGATATCAAGGACATCATACATGAAGAAAGCAAACCCCAAACCCAAACCCACAGCCATTCAATCGATTCCAACTCATAGCGACTCCATAGGGTTGCCAAGGCTGTAAATCTCTACGGAAGCAGACTGCTATCTTTCTCCTGCAGAGCCGCTGGTGGTTTCAAACTGCCAACCTTTTGGTTTGAAGACAGCAAAAGGTCATTAAAAAGACAGGAAAGAAAGAAAAGACCAAAATGAATGTCAGAAGAGACTCTGAAACTTGCTCTTGAACATCGAGTAGCTAAAGTGAATGGAAGAAATAATGATGTAAAAGAGCTGAACAGAAGATTTCAAAGGGCAGCTCAAGAAGACAAAGTAAAGTATTACAATAAAATGTGCAAAGACCTGGAGTTAGGAAACCAAAAGTGAAGAAGAGGCTCAGCATTTCTCAAGCTGAAAGAACTGGAGAAAAGATTCAAGCCTCGAGTTGCAATATTGCAGGATTCTATAGGGAAAATACTAAACGGTGCAGGAAGCATCAAAAGAAGATGGAAGGAATACAGAGTCACTGTACCAAAAAGATTGGTCAATGTTCAACCATTTCAGGAGGTAGCATATGACCAAGAACCAATAATATTGAAAGAAGAACTCCAAGCTGCACTGAAGGCATTGATGATAAACAAGGCTCCAGGAATTGACAGAATACCAACTAAGATGTTTCAACAAACGGATGCAACACTAGAAGCGCTCACTCACCTATGCCAAGAAATTTAGAAAACAGCTACCTGGAAAACTGACTGGAAGAGATCCATGTTTGTGCCCATTCCAAAGAAAGGTGATCCAGCAGAATGCAGAAATTATTGAACAATATCATTACTATCACACACAAGTAAAATTTTGCTGAAGGTAATTCAAAAACAGTTGCAGGAGTACATCAACAGGGAACTGCCAGAAATTCAAGCTGGATTCAGAAGAGGATGTGGAATGAGGGATATCATTGCTGATGTCAGATGGATCTTAGCTGAAAGTAGAGAATACAAGAAAGATGTTTACCTGTGTTTTATTGACGGTGCAAAGGCATTCAACTGTATGAATCATAACAAATTATGGATAACATTGCAAAGAATGAGAATTTCAGAACACTTAATTGTGCTCATGCAGAACCTTTACGTAGACCAAGAGGCAGTTGTTCAAACAGAACAACGGGATACTGCATGGTTTAAAATCAGGAAAGGTGTGCGTCAGGGCTGTATCTTTTCACCATACTTATTCAGTCCGTATGCTGAGCAAATAATCTGAGAACCTGGACTATATGGAGAAGAACACAGCATCACAATTGGAGGAAGACTTATTAACCTGCGATATGCAGATGACACAACCTTGCTTACTGAAAGCAAAGAGGACTCAAAGCACTTACTGATGAAGATCAAAGACTGCAGTCTTCATTATGGATTACACCTCAACATAAAGAAAACAAAAATCCTACAACTGAACCAATAAGCAGCATCAAAATAAATGGAGAAAATCAATTTGAAGTTGCCAAGTATTTTATTTTACTTGGATGCACAGTCAGTGCCCATGGAAGCAGCAGTCAAAAAATCAAACAACGTATTGTATTGGGCAATCTGCTGCAAAAGACCTCTTTAAAGTGTTGAAAAGCAAAGATGTCACTTTGAGGACTAAGGTGCACCTGACCCAAGCCATGGTCTTTTCAGTCACCTCATATGCATGCAAAAGCTGGGCAATGAATAAGGAAGACAGAAGAATTGATGCCTTTGAATTATGGTGTTGGCGAAGAATATTAAATATACCATGGACCGCCAGAAGAACAAACAAGTCTGTCCTGGAAGAAGTACAGCCAGATTGCTCATTAGAACAAGGATAGTGAGACTTTGTCTCATGTACTTTGGACATGTCGTCACGAGGGACCAGTCCCTGGGGAAGGACATCATGCTTGGTAAAGTAGAGGGTTAGTGAAAAATAGGAAGGCCCTCAACAAGGTGGATCGACACAGTGGCTGCAACAATGGGCTCAAACATAGCAATGATTGTGAGGATGACACAGGACCGGGCAGTGTTTTGTTCTGCTGTATGTGGGATCGTTATCAGTTGGAACCAACTGGACGGCACCTAACAACAAGGAGCCTGTCTTAGCTTCTTAGTACTACTGTAACACAGATACCACAAATGGATGGCTTTAAAAAAAAAAAGAAAGAAATTTAATTTCTCACAGTTTAGGAGGCTAACAGTCCAAATTACACACGTGACTTAACCGGACATCCTACCTTATTTATTTCTGCCTCTAGTAGCCGATAATCCTTAGAGTTCCTGGGCTTCTAGATTCATCTGCTTCTGTCATCCTCAGCTAGTGTTTGTGCTTGCATGTCTGTTTGTCTATGCCACTCTTTATATCACTCAAAAGTGATTAGGTTTAGGACATACCCTACACTAGTATGGCCTCATTAACATAATAAAGAAAACCCTTTTCCCAAATGGGATAACATCCACAGGTATAACCAAAAACCAAACCCATTGTCTTCAAGTTGATTCTGACTCATGGTGACTCAATAGGACAGAGTAGAACTGTGCCGCATAGGGTTTCTAAGGTTGTAAATTTTTTTTTTCTTTTTTTTGTTTTTAATTGTACTTCAGGTAAAGGTTTACAGAACAAATAGTTTCTCATGAAACAGTAGTACACATATTGTTTTATGACATTGTTTAACAATCCCATGACATGTCAACCCTCTCCCTTCTCGACCTTTTTTTTTTTTTTTGGTGAAAATATACACAAAAGGCTGTAAATTTTTATGGAAGCAGACTACCACATCTTTCTCCCAAGGAGCAGCTGGTGGGTTTGAACTGCCAGCCTTGCAGTTAGCAGCTGATCACTTTAACCACTGAGCAACCAGGGCTCCTTATTTCACAGGTTTAGGGGTTAGGATTCCAACACATATTTTGGGGGGACACAATTCAATCCATAAATGTGCCCTAGGAAGAGATATGAACAGAGAGGAGACGGAGCTGGTATCTGGGCTTCCCAGCACTGAGAAGAAGAACCCAGAAAAGCTGGGAAGGGCAAGCCAAGAAGAGGAGAAAGGCCAGGAGGTGGAGGGCCACCAAGTCCAGGAGAGCAGAGTATTCTGGGGTGGTGGTGGGGGTCAGCTACCAAGAGCCCATCAGAGGACCTCGCGATGCTTCTCTGGGGTGGAGCAACAGTACAACCAGGTGGGTGGACAATGTTTTTCCCAGCATTTTATTATGAAAAATTTTAAACCTACAGAAAAATTGAAAGATTTGTACAGGAAACACCGACAAATCTACCACCTAAATTCACGATTAACACACAACTTTCCTGGCTTTACTATATATCCATCCTTCCCTCTGTTCATCCATCCCTCTGTCCATCTACCCATCCAGCTTATCGTTCTGTTGAAATTCAAAGTATGTTGAAGACATTAGTATACTTCCCACTAAACACTTAAACAAGTATATCATTAACTAAAAACCAAAAAACCAAACCCATTGCCATTGAGTCAATTCTGACTCATGGCGATCCTATAGGACAGAGTAGAACTGTCCCATAGGGTTTCCAAGGAGTGGCCGGTGAATTCGAACTGCCAAACTTTTGGTTAGCAGCTGAGCTCTTAACCACTGTGCCACCAGGGTCCGTGTAATTAACTAGAGTTCAGTAAGTTTTTTTTTTTAAAGGCAAAATTTACATATAATGAAATGTACAGAACTTAAGTGAACCATTCCGTGAGCTTTGACAAAAGCATGGACCTGTGTCACACAAACCCCTCTATCAAGATAGAGCACATCCTCATCACCTCGGAAAGTCCCGAGGCCCTCTCCCTGTCCATCCCTGCCCCTGCACCGGAGACAACCACTGCCCTGACTTTTATCATCATAGATGAAGTTTGCCTGTTCTAGAACTTCATATAAATGGGGTCATGTAGAACGCACTCTTGTATAAGGCTTCTTTTACTCAGCATAGTGTTTTTGAGGTTCACCCATGTGAACAACTCTTTTGAGAAGCTTGGCTGAGAAGGGAAGGAGAGCGCACAGACTGTAGCTGGGGAGGTGTGTGGACAGGAGAGGGAGACAACAGCACCTGTCTGAGTTCTGAGAGGAAGGGGACACCCACATCCCAGGGATATGGGAAATGGAGTGTGATTGAAGGAGCGAGGCCCCAAAGAGGCAGGGTCCAGATCCTCAGTTTGGAGGAGTCATCCTATTATGTGGTTCCTCTTTAACAAATAGAAAGCAGGGCCATCAGCCAAGCCAGAGGCAGGGAAGTGGAGGAGGACAGGAGAAAGTGGACCAGCCATTGTGGAGAGGAGCTCCCTGGAGAGATGGAGTGAGTTAACCAGGTAGCTGTGGGGGCCCAGAAGAGGTTGGCAAGCATAAGTTAATATATAGTGGAGCCCACATTCCTGGTGCCTGTTCAGCTGTTTGAGTGTAGGTATGCAGTTGGGTCCACGGATGAAACAGACACAGGTCAAGGGAGACCAGGCATTTAGCAGAGTGGGACTGGAGTGACGGACCATAGACTAAGCTGGGTAGGAAAGGTTGTGAAGGCAGAGGGGCTCATGGATGACCCAAAAGCAGAGGCTCAGCTACTCCACAAGGCCCAAGGGCTGCTACAGTTGGGAGGCCTGAGGAATGACCTGATAGGCTGGAGGAGGATGGGTACAGGAGCAATTTTAGAGAAGGTGCAGTTTGGCTTGGCGTGAGGTTGAGGGTAAGGCTGAGGGATGGAGGTGTTGGGTGGGTCAGCCCCGCAGAGGTTGCAGGTCACCTGCAGTGATGGTGAGAGTCAGTTCAGTGGAAGCCTGGGAGGCAAGAACCAATGACTTTTGAGGACAAGAGGCCAGGGCGAAGGAGTCTGGGAGACAACAGCAGCCAAGATAGGGTGTAAGGGGATGGAGAAGTGGTGGGAGGAACGATGGGGAAGGGAAGGGCTGTGCTCCAAGGGTTCCAGGGATTTTAAAGACGGGGTGGGGCACTGCCACATCATGAGGTTCAGAGAGTGCAGCTTCTCCTGGAGAGGACAGCTGGGGACCAAGAGGAGTGTGTGGAAAATAGTGTGTAGAGGAGTTGACTGGTCACGAACGGGGGTTTCACAGGTCACAGAGGACAGGCCTGGGAGGAAGGGGAGGCTGTCCAGGGTAGTGTAGGCAGAGTTGAGGGACACTGGGAAGTGGAGAGGCAGATATGCCTAAGGATCAGCAGGAGGATGGATACTCTCCCTCTGTTGGAGCCAGGCCAGTGAGGCCTTCCTGAACAAGGAGTGAGTAGGTTCAGCCTCCCCTTTATAAGTCCTGGCCTCAGATGCTGGGCTGGTCCCCGGATTTCCCTCAGGGTCCTGGCCTGGTGAGATTCACACAGGTGTCTTTTGTGGGCCACACCTGGCTGGTCTAGCTCTGGGTCAAGGTGTCCTTGCCCCCATGGAACCCTGTGGTATATGCTCCCTAAGCCTGAGGTTAGCCAGCTGAGAGTCAGTGGAGCCAGAGGAGCCAGGTGCTAGATGGGGCAGGTGATGTGTCCAGTGCTGTGAGGAGTGTGAGGGCCCAGGCCAGCCCTGCCTCCCTCCAGCCCACCTGCCCTTGTGGTCCAGGGTCTATACTGGGGTATGTGCCTCCTGGGGTGACCTGGCCAGTGACTCATAGCCTGGAAAGACTTAGAGTCAGGGTGGCCAGTGGGGCCCTCTGAGGAACCTCTGGATTTTGCAGAAGCAGGTAGGATGGCTTTATGAGCTCTTCCTATGATGTTTCCACTTGTACCAAAATGGAAAGATGAATGTGCCATCAGGCATGATGTCAGTGCAGAGTGATCTGACACACTGAATGCCTGTACTCTGGAGGAGAGCTGGGACTCAGAGGCAAGCCGCTGCTGCTTTCCACAGGAAGGAAGGCTAAGTGATGTCTGCACCCCTCCGTCTTCCTGGTGGGGAGATGGGGTGGGGGAGTAGGAAGAGGACCTGTTACTGTTAGGGGCCCTCAGAGCTGCCCAGCAGCCATGAGGTGATGATGAGTCAGGCTCCGCCCTGAGAGCAGGAGGGCTCCCTGGGCAGCATCCTTTGAGACCAGGTATGGCAAGCAAGGCTGGGTCGCACCCTCTGAGACTGAGATGGAGTGGCAAATCTCAGTGCTGTCAGTGACCCTGCAGAGAAAATGTAGAAGCCCCTCTCAGAACTTTCCCCACTCCCCTTCCTGCCCCCAGGCCCCGTGAAGGGAGCATCAGGGAGTGGCCACTGTAGATGGGCCACAGCTGCTCATTCAAGTTCTGGTTCACAGAGCCCCTAGACTGGTTCCCAGACCTCTGGATCCTAGGTAGGTAGTGCTGCCTTAGCTGCCGTTCTGTACGTTGAACAGTTCGTGTAAGGAACAGCTGGGAAAGGCTCTTCTTGGGGGGAAGTTCCCTTCAGAGCCATAGAGCCCACAAGGCCCTGCCTTTCTGCATCCCCTGCAGTCTCCTGGCAGAGTGAGCAGTGACTCCCTACAGGAAGCTTCTGCTGCCCCCACGCCCAAGCTACCTCTTGGCCCTGTACACCACACTGAGCCTTCCCATCTTTATTGCTGCCCAGCCCCAACCGGGCTGGGGTGCATGGGCATCCCTGGAGGCCCCACTAGCCCTCTGAAATGGCAGGACGGGTTTCCTTGCTGGCAAGAAGGGTCAGCTTGACAAAAGCTAGTGTCTTGCAGAGCTGTCTACCTGGGGGAGCCCACCTATGGCTCCTGGGGACATAAGATCTGTGGCTGGTGGCCTGCACATCTCTTGGCCAAATGCCAGGTCAGACTTATGAAGGTATTTGTCAGGAGGACTCTAATAGAGGTTTTCTGTCACATTGGTAGAAGGCTGTTCCCCCTGACTCTGGTGGGCAGCTAGCTGGGAGGGTGCCCAGGAGCCACAGAGAGCCTCCTGAGCTCAGTCCCCTGACAAACAGGCATCACTGTGTGTGGCTGAGAAAAGCTCTAGCTACTGCTGGTCCCAGGGCCAGGGGAGTCTGCCATAGGCCTGGCATGGATACCTAGCCTAGGTGGGCAGGTAGGCCAGGGGTGCACAGCCTTTTCTCTCCCTGCCTAGTGGGCAGCCCTCATCCCTCAGCACAGGTGGGAAACCTTGGGTAGGGAGGAAGAGGAGAGGATGGGCCTCTCTCAGCAAGCTCCTGGGAATCTAGAGAGGGAAGGCTTGCAGAGGCCAGGGAGCTCCTCAGCCAGTGTCCTTCTTAGGAGGCCTTGCATGCTGGGCCCATCTGCCTGGACCTGTGAGGGGGGTGGGGGGTAGAGGGGTGTGGTCAAGGCTCCTCATCATCGTCTGGAAGAGGCTGGATAGAAATAGCTATACCCATCTGGGCGATGAGTCACTGAGGGGTGTTTCAGCATTTCTTGGAGAGGTTCTATTTTAGGTGAGTCGCCTGTGACACAGCCTGTGATGTGGAAGGGCTGGGGAAGGAAGGTTCTGGTGGTGAGTGCAGGAGTTTTAGCACATGCCTTTGTTTGGTCTTGTATAGAACCCAAGGGAGGGTCACCCTGAAGTCCCTGGATAAGAAGTATTACCATCAGATACCTCTTCTCAGTAAGTCCCACCTCAGGACATGCTTGGGTGTGGGTCTGGCACCTACTGCAAGAATTGAGTCTGTAGCTTACCCCCAACCAGAGGCTGGACCTCCCTTTTAGGGAGGCAGTCCCTTCACAGGGTCCCTCTCAGGCTGAGCAGAAATGACCTGCCGTTGAAAACTTCAACTTTGATGGGAGTGTGCTCCCCTTCCCCAAGAATGACCTATCTAAAAGGGTCTTTTGGCTGGGTGTCAGGGACAGAAATTGTTTGCTTCTGTGGCTCTCTCTGCCCAAATGTAGCACAAAACAGCCTTGGGTCTGAAAAAGCATCAGGGTGAGTTAAAAGTTCCCAGCTGGGGGGATGGCTTCACACCTCAGTACTTTAGCACCACTGTCCTTAGGGCTTCTAGAGGTGGCCTTGGTCTTTGGGGGGGTTCTTTTAGTGTTTTGCAGGGGTGACTGCTAGACTTATGACTTGGACTACATGAGGCTGGGTGGCCTTTAAAACGTACAAGAATGTCGGGACCCCAAGCCCTAGATCTCAGCAGACGGCACTAGGTTTCAGGTTGCCTAGGCTGTGGATCAGGGGCTGGGCAGGGTTGTCAGGACTGGTCCTGCTGGCAGCACCACTTCCTAGTCAAGTAACCCCAAGAGCATGTCACGAAACCATCACAGACCTTAATTTTCTCTACTGTTAGGAAAAAACGAGAGAACACCTGTGAGCGTGCCCTCTGTGGTGCTTGACACAAGGGGTGCTCACCAAGGGCAGTAGCCCTCCTTCTCCAAGGATGCTACTCTTGGGCTGCTGGGGCAAGACAGCCAAGTCCAAGCTTCCCAGTTGACAAGTCACCCATAGCAGCTCCATGGCCTAAGGCAGAGAGCAGGGCTAGCGGTACCCCTGAGGGTAGACAGAAGGGGCCTCCTGCTCTAGGGACAGAGATTAGACCTTTTTCTGGTGACTGGGCCATCATGGTGCGTTCAGAGCCTCTGGCCGCAACCATAGGTAGCAGAACAGCCTTGGCCTCCAGCCTCAGTTGTGGCCATGCAGGAGGACCCCTCTTCATTCCAGGCACACTCCTGTGGCTTCAGCCTCATGGAAGCTGTGCCCCGTATTTATAATTGTCTGAACTAATTCCACAAGCAGAGCTCCCTGGGATGAGCCCTGCTCCATACCACTGTGCTGAACAACCTGTCAACATGAGCTCACAGGCCAGCTGGGGAGACAGGAGACACCCAGGAAAACAAATTAATAGACAGGTTGGGATAGAATAAGCACTGTGAGGAAAATAAGCTGGGTGATTTTATACAGAGTACCTGGAGGGGAAAGGGGGTGTGTTTTAGATTGTGCCAGGGAGGTCATGCTAGGGAAGTGTTACCTGAGCTAAAACCTACACAACAAGCTGCACCGGGAGTGTTTGGGGCAGAGGGAATAGTGAGTACAAAGGTTCTGGTGCAGAAGTAAGCTCAGAGGACCACTTGGCCAAACAGGAGGCCCAGCGTATCTGGGGCAGGAGGCTGAGGAGAAGTGGCAGGGAAGGAGGCCAGAGAGAGGAAGGCTGGGGTAGCTCATAGGACCTCGTGGGCCATGGTAAAGAGCTCCCATGGTAAGTGTGATTGGAAGCCACTAGAGGGGTTTGAGCCTATAAGTGATACGCTCTGATTTACATGTGGATGTTTTTGGAGAAAAAAAAATATTGGCTTATGTAACTGAAGTCCAAGAGTAGACTCAAGTCATGGCTGAATGCAGAGAATTAAATGAAGTCATCAGATCTCCTCTTTTTTCCCTTTATTGGCTTCACTTCCAGCTATCTGTGGACTTCATTCTTAGCAGCTCTCTGCATGTTGGGAAAGATGGGTACTGACCACTCCAAGGCTACCTCCTTCTAACTGGCAGTCCAAAAGGAGAAAAGACCCTCCCTCTTCTATTGTTCATTTACCAAATCACATGGAAAGGCTTCAGTTGGCCTTGTTTGCAAGGTCACATGCCCGTCCCTGAACCACTAGTTACAATCAGTGAGTGGCCTGGCTTGAGTTGTGTGCCCACTTTATCCACGGAGGGGTCAATGACAGAGAAAAGTGACATGTCTGTCACACTAATATAATAGCAACATATGTCTTGTTTGTTCTGAGGCACATATTATCCCACTTTCTTTAAAAATCTGTCTTCCTTAAGGAAAAAAAAAAGCTTTATTCTGCTTACATCAGTCACTGACCTTACGTTACTTTGCTCTCAAGTTTTTTTCATATATATCTTGTCTCCATAGCTAGACTGTAAGCTCTTCCAGGAATCATGGTTTCTTTTTATTCTCTATGCCTTCTTCTCCCACCTATTACTCTTCATTTATTTATTCTTTCTGCAAAAATTTTATTGAATACCTATTGCATGTTGTGCTAGGGCCATGTTTGGGGCCCTCGATTACATGAAGTTCTCATTCAGGTCCTTGCAAAACCCAGCTGTGTTTTGCCTCCTGTCTTATGCTTGAAAAGATTACTCTGGCTGCTGTTTGGAAATGGCCTGAAGGGAGCAGGAGGGCAAAGGAGAGTGACCAGTTGGAGGCTATTGGGGTCATCCAAGCAGGAGGATGAGAGTGTGGATTGGTGAAGCAGGACATGGAGATGGAATGACATACACAGATCTGGGGTGTGCTGAGGTCCACCAGTGGGCTGTGAGAACGCTGGAGCGGAGCAGGAGGGCCTGGGCAGGTGGTGGGTTGGTGGTTGGGAGGGAGGCCAAGTGTGTGGCTGCCTCCACTCTACCCCACACACCTGGCAACTCCTAGAGAGCAGGGCAGTGCCATCTGCCCTTTCCAGCCCCTTTTACTCCTTTCTCCCTGACAGCCCAGAAACACCTGAGCAGAGTTTGGTGCTCCTGCCTGTGCTAGGAGCCGGCCCTGGCTGCCATGGTCCTCCGCTGACCTGGGCCATGGGCACAGCCAGTCCTGGCCACCCTGCTGACCATGGTGCTTCTCTCCTCAGGTGAAGGAGTGGCTCTGTCTGAATTGCCAGATGCAGAGGGCTCTGGGGATGGACATGACCACTGCGCCTCGCTCCAAGAGCCAGCAACAGCTGCATTCCCCAGCTCTGTCTCCTGCCCACTCCCCAGCCAAGCAGCCCCTGGGGAAGGGGGAGCCAGAGCCATGGGGCCAAGGAGGACCACAGCCCAGCCCCCACCAGGCTGAGCCGGCCCGGGGGACCTCAGTGCTGGGGTCTGCCCAAGCAGCTGCCCCTCTAGAGATGGGGAGGGTGTCTCCTCAGCCCTCTCTCCCCACTAAGCCTTCCACAGCTGAGCCCCAGCCACCTGCAGGAGAGACCCTGGCCAAAAGTACCACTGCAGTGCCCTCTGGGTCTGGTGCTGCTGAGCAGACACAGGAGGGTCTCACCGGGAAACTCTTTGGCCTCGGTGCATCGCTGCTGACCCAGGCGAGCACTCTCATGTCTGTGCAGCCTGAGGCTGACTCCCAGGGCCAGCCTACCCCCAGCAAGGGGCAATCCAAGATCATCTTCAGTGATGCCAGCAAGGAGGCTGGTTCAAGACCTCCAGGCTCAGGGCCCGGGCCTGGGCCAGCAGCTGGGGCCAAAACTGAGCCTGGGGCTAGAACAGGTCCTAGATCGGGGCCTGGAGCCCTGGCGAGAACTGGGGGAACAACCAGTCCAAAGCATGGCAAAGCAGAACACCAGGCAGTGCCCAAGGCTGCTGCCAAGCCAAAGACCATGCCGAAGGAAAGGGCTACCTGCCCACTGTGCCAAGCTGAGCTCAATGTGGGCAGCAAGGGCCCAGCCAACTATAACACCTGCACCACCTGCAGGCTCCAGGTGTGCAACCTATGTGGCTTCAACCCAACACCCCACCTGGTGGAGGTAAGAAAGCTGGACCAAGCATGTTCCCTTGGGCCTTGGTGAGAGGCCAGGGCCTGGGGTAATTGGGGGCATGGGAGCCAGGAAACGTTGTGGAGATCTGGGTCTGTAGTAGGTGCAGGGCTGCCCAGATGGTTAACACTGCAGAGGGAATGCTCTCCCTTTTCTGTCCCTGCTCCAGAGCCAAGTATTGCCAGGACGTAGGTGGGCGCAGTCCCAGTCCTTCCACTTGGAGAACTAACCGGCACAGTGAGGGGTGGAGTTATGGTGCCCACTGCCTCTGTCTGGCTGACCAGTGCCCTGAGGCTGGTCCCAGAGGCAACCAGGCTCAGGAGGCCCTGAGCTAGCCTCCCTGTTTTTAGCTACCATGGGTATGGCCCCAGTGAAGGATACCAACCTCCCTTGCTCAGGTAGGAAGAACCTGAGGCACCACCCTGCCCTCACTGTATGACACTTGGGGTAGGGATGGATACTGGGGAGGGGAGGTGAAGGGCCATGGGGCAGAAGGCTGTGCTGCCCAGTGTGCCCCATGCCCAGGGCTGGGTGGGAAGCTTTCTCACAGTCCTCACAGTGGGACAGGCCATGTCCCACTGCCTAGGCTCTGGCCCAGCCAGGTGATATTCACCCTCAGTCCTCTCTTCCAAGGTCATGGGTGTTGAAATCTACTTGTCAAAGCCACAGCCTCTGGTCTACATATTTTCCCCTGGCTGGTCTGGGCTCCCCTCGGGGCTGCTTGTGGAGATCCTTAGAGGTACTCATCTTACCCATGGGAAAGTCTGAGGGAGAGCTGAGGTTGGGGCCAGTCTCTGCAGTCCTGGTTCCAGGGAAGGGCACTGGACACTGTGCAGAGCTGGCTGGAAGGGAGCAGGAGGCCCAGTACTGTCTGGAAGCTTGGAGCTCAACCTGGAGGCTAAGAGGGTGTGGAGCTACCCTGGCAGAGCTTGGCCAGCCTGGGCATGGAGGTTGCTCTGACCCTCACCCCCACCCCCCTTTACTCCCTGTCCCCTGCCCAGGGCTACCCATATGAATCCCACTGTTGCTGCTTTGGGCATCACCAGGTGTATTCCCTTCCCCAGAGTGCCCTTGAGGTTTGTGTTTGGGTCATCTTGGCAGGTGGATGTGTTTCCCAGATTTATCATGTCAGGAGATGGTTGAGCCAAGACTCCTGCCTCCTGTACACAGGCAGCCACATGAGCCCTTTGGACTCCCAGGCTGAGCCATGCATGGGCAACAGTGGAGCAGGGGGTGTAGAGTGCAGACCACCACTGGCCCAGGATGGGAAAAGAAAGGCAAGCATGTGGCACCTTGTCCTGATCTGTCTTGGCCAGGCCCCCATGGGAGCCACCATGGAAACCACCTAGTACAGCAAGGACTGTTTTGACCACCACAGGCCATACTTTCCAATATGCCTTAGGGAAGGGCAGCCCTAAGCAAGACAGATGACCTCCTCATGTGATGCCCATATGGGTCTCCAGCCCCACACTGCCACTTCCCCAAGCCCTAGGTCCAGAGGCTCACTGGAGGGAAGCTGGCCTGACTGGTTGTATGGGGGGCACCAAGGGATCACCAGAGTCACTGGTACCCCAGCTAGCTGCTCTGCTGAGAGACTACCAGGCACAAACTCACTGCTGGTTGGGTGGGGTGCCTGATGCTGAGGGACTATGAGCCTTGTTGTACTGCTGAGTTGGCCAGCCTGGAGGAACCTTGTCCCCAAGAGACCTCACAGCCTGCTGTACCTCATTAAGGAGGACGTGCACGGAAGAGAGGGGAAAACTGTCCCTGTCCAGGAGTGTAAACATTCCTGACAGCTCCTTTTGGCGGCCCCTGGGCCAGGCCACAGGAAATGCTGATTTGGCCCACATGGAAGCATTTCAGTCATGTGCAGACTCTGGATGAGGTATCTGAATTCTGACCTAAACCTCTCATTAGCTACTTGGTTCTGGCCTTCCTGAACCTTGGTGCTTCTACCACTTGATGATCAACGTTGTCTCCTACCCTACCCCTTAATGTGTCCCACTGTCTCCATGTCCTTCCCCACTGCCATCTCCTTGGCCAGGACAGCCTTGCCTCCTCAGGGTCTGATGCACTCCATGGGCCTGTCCAGCCCTGAAAGCACAGCTGATGGCTGTCGCAGCTCCTCCCCACCTCAGGCCCTCTGCTTCCCCACTTGCTTGCCGTAACAGCAGTCAGAGAATGGTCCAGCTTCTCTGACCTCATTCTCCTCATGGCTTTGTCTGTCAATGCTGCTGTACCCAGAGGGCCTATGGCTTCTCCTGGGGAAGATGTGGGTGGGCAGCCACCATGCACCCCCATGGTTCCCACCACGGAGACTGTACCACCATCTACCATTCAGAGACTCAAGCCAGTGGCCTAGGTCATCCTCCTTTCTCACTTCAGCACCCGTCCCATAGACCAAGCCCTGCTGCTTCTGCCTCCCCACTGTCGCATGAATCTGGCCTCTCCTCTCCATCCTTGTGGGCACAGTCCTAGTCCAAGCCCTTGTCCTCCCTCACCTAGACAGTGACCAAAGCCTTCTCTTGGCTCTTCCTGGGTCTTTCAAGGGGCTGGTGGGAAGGGACTGGTGCTTGATGTTACTTTTCTTCACTAAGACCCTTAACCAGGCTAGAGGCCTTCTGTGATATCAACTCAGCAAGTGGCCACTTGGTATTCTGAGGAATTTTTGCTTCCCTGTGACCTGCTTTGTGTGTTCTTGGTTAGAGGCTCCTGATTTCTCAGCAGGTGCTGCAGACACTCATCCTGCCTTGGGAGCAACGCGGCAGGGCCAGCAGGCCCTTCTCTAGGTTCTAGAGGTCAGTTCTGCCCTGGTTGCCCCTCGGCATACTTACTTGGGATGACCATGCTGTGTCTCTGTGTATGGTGTGAGGCAGTATCTGCATTCAAGCTGGAGTACTGAGCTGGGGACAGACTAGGGGAACCCCACTCACATCTCCCCATAGGCTGATTAGACCTACTGTGGTTCTCCCTTTGGCCAACTGTCTGAGCCGATAGGTTTAGAATTTTTCTCAACATCCCTGAGTGGACAAAGCCCTTTTACCCTCTTTCTAGAACATAACAATAGAGGAGGCAGCAAAACTAGATCCCTTTTCCCTTTGAAACTTCCTCCGAAAAAAATAACCATAGTGTTATTTAGTGAGTCATTTCATAATTAAGAGTTGTTGATTCCAAATTTTTTACCTATTTATCTTTTTGAAGGATAATAGTACCCTTTGGCTTAATTTTTAATTGGCTTTCAGTTCAAAATAGAGTTCATGAAAAAATTAGTAGAATTGGAATTGTTACGATAACATTGCCAGTTTCTTATGTTATTATAATTGCCAAACTTCCCAGTTGTGCCCTTGCGAAGTCAGGCCTCCCTGGGCAAAGGGCCTGGCACAAGTGATCTCTGGGGCTGGGCTGGGCTTATGCTGTGCAGGGTGAGAACATCTGGGCGAAAGGCCAGAAGCTGCCTGTGCTTCAGACCTGCCTCTGGGCTGCCTCTGGGGGTAGTGATCTCAGGAAGCCCTGCCTCCTCCCCTGTGCAATGGGGGCAATAATACCCCTTCTAAAGCTTCTGTGAGAGCCAGGTAAGGTGATGTACCTCAGATATTAACACAAGGTCCAACACACAGTGAGCCCTTGAGCCAGGAAATCGGAACCAGAGTGTCCTAAAAGAGAATCTCTGTGGGAAAGGAAAAGTCCCCACCAGCCCCTGTCTGGGTGTGCATCGACCCTGTAGTGAGTGCGAGGTCACGGCCTTACAAGGGACCCCACAAGGAATGAACACGTTTGGTGCTGGGGCATGAGGGGAGCACAGCCCACCCACAGGGATGCACATTGGGGGCACCAGAAGGATTCCTTCTATGAGAGGCAGAGACCCAGAAAGGAGGAGCTTAGGCATGTTTCGGGGACAGGGAGGGGCAGTCACAGAGTCTAGAGGGGAACAGCAGCACCATGATGGCCATGCCCATGGTCCAGGGTCTAAGTCTTAGGCCCTTTACCTTGGGCATCCTCTTCTCTGGAGTTCTCATCCACTGCTTCCTAGTCAGACAGTGGGGCTGGGGGTATGTAGGGTCAGGCAGCTGGCCGTAGGGTGTTGGTCAGGATGGTGTCACCATAACCAGACCGACATACAGGCCAGCTCCACAAATAAAGAGCTTGTGTGGGATGTAGGTTCATTCAGATGATGGCTGACAGTGCAGGAAAGATGCCCAGCATCTAGTACAGCTGTGCTGGCTCCCCTACCCCGTGGGGCACGTTGGTGAAGGCAAAAGGTCCCATCTGCCTAGGGGATGCCCCATCAACACTCTCAATCAACTCACTCCTCTTCCTCATTGTAAATAGTAACACACTGAACCCACCTGGCCCCATTTGAGGACATGCACACCTACATCTCTCACTTACCTTTAGGCAGTTATTGCCTTTGGAGAATTTATACCTTCCTGCCCTCAGAATGGAACTGGACAGAGGGAGGTGAGGCATAAGTGGTCATCAGGGCCTCCCCATTGTCCATTCCCAAGTCCTGTATCATCCTCTGCCCATAGCTGAAGTGGGCAAGCAAAGGGGCAAGCAGGCAGCAGCTCACCCAGGTCTGGGGCTGGCTTGGGCTGAGTGAGCAAGAGTATGAGAGAGAATGTGCAAGTGAATGAATAAATGAGGGAGTAAACACTAAAGTGAGAAAATGAATGAATGAATGAACAAATGAGTGGAAGACCAAGAGAATGAATGGGCAGGGCCTTCGTTCCAGCCCCTTGAATATTATTCAACCATAAAAAGGAATGAACTGCTGATACATGCTACAGCATGGATGAACCTTGAAACATTATGCTAAATTATTCCACTTATATGAAATGTCCAAATGAAACAAATCCATGGAGACAGAAAGTAGATTACTGATTGCCCGGGGCTGTGGTTGGGAATGGGGAGTGCCTACTAACAGGTATGGAGTTTCTCTTTGTGGTGATAAAAGTGTTCTCGAACTGGATCATGGTGATGCTTGCACAACCTTGTAAATATACTACTAAAAACCACTGAATTGTGCATTTTAAAAGGGTGAATTTTTTGGTATGTAAATTATATCTCAATTTTTTAAAAAGTGGAGATTAAATATATTTCACCACTAGAATGGAGACCCGCAGCAGAGGGGCAGCTGGCAAGGCTGGCAAGCGAAGAGACCCTGGTGGGAAGAGGAGACTGCCGGGGCCCATTTTACAGGGTGGGCCACGGCTTCCTGCAGGACGGGTGGGCATGCCCAGGACATGGTGTAAGGAGAGGAGAGGTGGGGGCTGCCAGCAACTGTATCAAACCGCACACACCAGAGCAGGCAAGGCTGTAACCATACCCCCAGCCGGCCAAAGAGGGTTGAGGAAGGGCCTCTAGCAGCCAGGTCAGGTGTTTATTTTTAGCTCCTACCTCACATGCCTCCTCCTGCCTGCCCTCTCTTCCTGGCTATCTACTAGAGCTGAGCCAGGAGCAAGAGGGCCAACCAGCAGCTCCTTTGGCAGGCTGGCTGCCTCTGTGAGCAAACTGTGTGAAGGAGTGCAGCCCTCGGGAGCTTGTGATCACAGGTGACATACTCTGCTGAGGGCTGGGCCTCTGGGCTCAGGTAAGCAGCCTGATGCAGAGGCTGGCTCTGAGCATTTGGCATTAGGTCATCCTCCTCTATCCAGACCTCCTTCAACTCTAACCCCTTCCAAGGTCCCTTGCCTCATTTGGACTCTAGCTTCTGAGGTGGCATCTGCAGGCCAGAGCTGGGGATCAAGGGTTTGCCAAGTCACCAAGGTAGGCCAGGCAGATGACCAGCCCCCTCAAGAGGCCTAACCTGGAGTGGCAGTATGAAGTGCCCAAGGTTGAATCAGGGCAGTGTTCCTTGAGCCAGCCCTTTGCCTGGGCCCAGATCCTAACCCCAACCTGCTGTTCCTGGGGCCAGGGAAGGAACTGTTTGCTTACTTTCAGAACTCTTTCTTGGCTTCTGATTATACAGACAGAAACCAGCACCCATTGGTTCATTGGGGTTTGTGTGGGGCAGACATAGAGCATCAGATAAGCTCCAAGGCAGTCAGCAGTGGTACTAGGGCTGGGCCCTGTAGGGAACAGGGTGAGTACATGCAGGGCCTCTGAAGGACCCCCCACCCACACAGACACAGCTGGGGCCCACTATCCCATCCCTCTGCCCTGGCCCTGGGCATGGGCTGGGGCTTGGGGTAGAGCAGGAGCTCCAGGGTCAGGGATGCAGTCTCAAGGCCCTGAGTAACAAGCCCATGGAGCAGGCCTATCCCCCAGCACACGCCAAGGCCCTACCACCGGCCTAATCTGACTTCTGCTAGGGCCTAGGGCGGAGAGGTGGCATGTATATCTTTGGGCAGGAAACCAGGGCAGAGTCATTGAGTTGGCACTTGCCGTGGTGGCCTCAGGATGCCAGGCTGGGGGCAGTCCACTTTAGGGGTACCAGGCTTCCATGGCCCTGCCAGGTGGGCTATGATCTGGCTCGGGCCCTAGGGCAGTGTGTGAGGTAAGGGTGCTGAGTGCTGGCTGACCTGGGACTAGCAAGGGCCAAGAGCTATTTCCTTTCCTTGTTCCCTGGCTCTGTGACCCACTCTGTGGTTCCTGTAATGGCCCATCCTAGTGGCAGAGCTACTGCTGGGAGCCTGAGTGTCTAGGTACCCAGGAAGAGCAGCAGCAGAAAGGTGCCAGGGGATCTGCATCCACAGAGTGAAAGCAGGCACAGGTGTCAGTGAGGCTAGACCCCTGCTCTGGGCTGCACTGTAACCCTCTCCCTACCACACTCTGTGGGCCAGGATAGGGCTCAGATCCTGTCAAGGGGGAGCCCCAACCCTGGAGGAGGCTCCTGCTAGACATGCCCCTGCCAGCCTCAGACCTGCTGCAGGCATCACTCAGGACCCTGGGATTCCTGGACCTCTACTCCTGCACAGACAGCTGGGGATGGGCAACTTAGACTTGGTTCCTGGTGTTCTGGGAACCTCACCATTGATACCCATGTCACACTTGTAATGACCTGTTTGGGGCTGTAGGCTCCAGGATGCATGCTGGCTCCTACCTGTCTGTCTTAGTCATGCCTTTGTCCAGCCCCAGTACTGGGCCTGACACAGAGTGGGTGACCTTGAGAGTGGAGGACTGACTGACAAGCACTTGATCCCAGCCTGGCTCTGGAGGGAGCAGGGCCTGAGGCCCAAGGGCCAGCACATACAGTCCCCATCAGAGGAACAGCCCAGAACCCCGTATGGGACTGGGAGGAGGCTTCCGCTTCACAGTCTTTGCTGGCCTTAGACTAGGTGACTTGGCTGAGGGTTGTGAGGAGGAAGGCTGCTCAGGTCCCCTCCTCCAGGCAAGGCTTTTTCCAGACAGCCTCCCCTAGTCTCAGGAGTCTGCACCCTGCCCAGCACAGTCCTTACTTTGGGAAGGGTGTAGAGAAGTCAGGTGTCTGTCACCTGAGAGCTAGGAGGCAGGGGCAGGGCAGTGTATCCAGGAAGCTCTTCACATCTGGACCCCGTTCCTGGTCTGCAGGACTCCAGACCGGCCCTCGAGGGACTGTTTGCTTTCTGGGTGTTATGGATTGAATTATATCCCCAAAAATATCTGTTGAAAATCCTAACCCCCTATACCTGTGGTTATAATCCCATTTGGGAATGTTTTTTGTTATGGTAATGAGGCAGTATTAGTATAGGCTGTGTCTTAAATCAATCTCTTTTGACGTATAAAAAGAACAGATTTAGCAAGCAAGCAAGCAGAGATGGGCAAAGATAGATGCCATACCACATGAAGATCACCAAAGAACTGAGAAACAGAAGCTGAGAAGAGACAAGGACCTTCTCCCAGAGCCGTCAGAGAAGGAAAGCCACCCATTTGTGGTATTTCTGTTATAGCAGCATTAGATAATTAAGACACTGGGGGTGGGCTCCCAGCTCCCCATCTTCTCCAGACCCTGTACTGCTTGTGGATCCCCCTCACACACACACACACACACACACACACATACACACATACACACATACACACACACACACACAATTCCCTTTTTTTTCTGGCAGGGGTTAAGGAAGGGACCCTTGTTTTTAGTTTGTCATTTGCATTTTAATTTTGTATGTGGTGCACCTGAGCTGTGGAGGTATTTATCATTTGGGGGCAGTAAATCAGTCTTTTTCTCCTCGTGCCTTTGGTGTCATGCTTTGAAAGGCTTTCTCCTCCCCAAGTTTACAGAAATAGTCATTGCCTTAGTTTCTTAGTGCTGCTGTAACAGAAATACCACAAGTAGGTGGCTTTAACAAACAGAAATTTATTTCCTCACAGTTTAAGAAGCTAGAAGTCCGAATTCCGGGCGCTGGCTCTAGGAGAAGGCTTTCTATCGGCTCTGGAAGAAGGTCCTTGTCTCTTTTCAGTATCTGTTCCTCAGTCCCTTGGCGATCTTCAAGTGGGTGTATCTTCCCCTCCATTTGTGCTTGCTTTCCTCTGTGTCTGATCTCCGTTTTCATTCAGTAAAACCTG
The DNA here is from genome assembly GCA_030035585.1 of Dugong dugon. Classification (NCBI taxonomy): domain Eukaryota; kingdom Metazoa; phylum Chordata; class Mammalia; order Sirenia; family Dugongidae; genus Dugong; species Dugong dugon. The sequence goes on along the minus strand of CM057481.1, from coordinate 17,687,606 downwards.
GGAAAGCTTTGTAGTGTGGAAACCTGTCAGAGAAGGAAAACTAAAATATTTTCCACTAAAAGAGAGCAATAGAAAAGTGGTAAGACTGCACCCTGTCCAAGGTGGAAACCTTGCGAGACCCAGAAAAACAAGGTGGTCCCGTGGAGTTCCAGCTCGCACAGGTTTCACTGTATCTCAAAACGTGATTGGTTTAAGACACACCCTACACTGATACGGCTTCATTAACATTACAAAGAAAACTCGGTTTCCAGAAGGGTTACATCCACAGGTATTGGGGGCGGGGATTTATAATGCATAATTTTGGGAACACAGTTCAATTCATCACAGCCGTGTAAATATTCTTAAGTACTTTGTGATTTTCATCAACCTTCTTTCGTTTCCTTGCAGAAAACCGAGTGGCTCTGTCTGAACTGCCAAACTAAGCGGTTGCTGGAGGGCAGTCTGGGAGAGCCGACCCCGCCGCAGGTGCCCACCTCGCAGCAGCCCCCTGTAGGGGCCCCTCAACGTGCAGCTGGAACAGCCCCTCTGAAGCAGAAAGGGCTACCAGGGCTGGGCCAGCCATCAGGCCCCCTGCCCACTAAGGCCAGCCCCCTGCCTGCCAAGGCCAGCCCCCTGCCTGCCAAGGCCAGCCCCCAGGCCAAGCCCCCCAGGGTTTCTGAGCCCAGCAGGACCCCAAGCAGTGCCCAGGAGAAGAAGGCAGGAGTCTCAACTAAAGCTGAGCCTGTGCTGAAGCCACCTCCAGAGACTGCCCCACCCCCTGGGACTCCTAAAGCAAAGAGTGGGGCACGGAGGACTGAACCTGCCACCCCTGTCAGCACGGCTGTCCCGGAAGTCCCCAAGGGCGGGGAGGCGGAGGTCAGTCCCATTCACATCCCAGGGACCCTAGCTCTCAGGAAGGGCTTGCCTCCCCTGGGGGCTGAGGATGAAGGCCTAGGGCCACAGGGGAGGGCAGGGACACCCCAGCAGAAAGCCTGGATGAGGCTCTGGTGGGTCTGGGGCTTGTGAGTTCCAGCCTGGCTCTGAGTCTAGTATCTTGTTGGATGCTTTGCTAGGTCTTGCTACCATTAGATCTAGTAGAAGTTTCTCTTAGAGATCCTAGGGTTGCTGGGGTTTGCCAAGGAACCTGTAAGTTATTCAAGGCCAGAAAGATGGGGTGAGTGGTGGGCCCTGAACCCTTGGGAGGTAGAAGGACCCCTCCCCAGGTCCCTGGGATTGATGGGGAAGGTTGGGTTTCCTGATGAGCTGCCTGCCATAGGGAATCAGTGACTGCTTCTCTCCCTACTGCAGGAGCTGGTAGGCAAGCCTTACTCCCAGGACCTGTCGCGGAGTCCACAGAGCCTCAGCGACACAGGCTATTCCTCTGACGGCATCTCTAGCTCCCAGAGTGAGATCACAGGTGTTGTACAGCAGGAGGTGGAGCAGCTAGACAGTGCAGGGGTGACAGGGCCACGCCCACCCAGCTCCTCAGAGCTCCACAAGGTGGGGAGCAGCATGCGGCCCTTGCTGGAGGCCCAGGGCCTGGCTCCCAGTGGCAAGCAGAGCAAGCCACTCGGCAGCAGCAGTAGTGAGAAACGGAAGCCGCGGCCACACTCCTTGTCCATCGTGCCTGAGGCTTTTGACTCTGATGAGGAGCTTGAGGATATCCTGGAGGAAGAAGAGGACTCTCTTGAGTGGGGGCGCCAGAGGGAACAGAGGGACACAGCTGAGTCCTCAGACGACTTTGGCAGCCAGCTGCGGCATGACTATGTGGAGGACAGCAGTGAGGGTGGCCTGTCTCCGCTGCCACCCCAGGCCCCATCCCGGGCAGCAGAGCTGACTGATGAAGAGTTCATGAGACGGCAGATCTTGGAGATGAGCGCCGAGGAAGACAACCTGGAGGAGGAGGATGCTGTCACCTCTGGGCATGGCCTCGCCAAACATAGCACCCAGAAGGGTGGCAGGCCCAAAGCTGAGCCCAGCCAAGAGCCAGTAGCATTGCCCAAGAGGCGCCTGCCCCACAATGCCACTACGGGCTATGAGGAGCTACTCTCTGAGGGAGGCTCAGCTGAGGCCACTGATGGCAGTGGGGCCCTGCAGGGAGGGCTCCGCCGCTTTAAGACCATTGAGCTCAACAGCACAGGCAGCTATGGCCATGAGCTGGACCTGGGCCAAGGTCCTGACCCGGGACTAGACCGGGAGCCTGAGCTGGAGATGGAAAGCCTGACAGGTTCACCTGAGGACCGGTCCCGTGGGGAGCACTCCTCGACACTGCCTGCCTCCACGCCCAGCTACACGTCAGGCACCTCTCCCACCTCCCTGTCCTCACTAGAGGAGGACAGTGACAGCAGCCCCAGCCGCCGGCAGCGGCTGGAAGAAGCGAAGCAACAGCGCAAAGCCCGGCACCGTTCCCACGGGCCCCTGCTGCCCACCATCGAGGACTCCTCTGAGGAGGAAGAGCTGCGTGAGGAAGAGGAGCTGCTGCGCGAGCAGGAGAAGATGCGGGAGGTGGAGCAACAGCGCATCCGAAGTACGGCCCGGAAGACCCGGCGGGACAAGGAAGAACTGCGGGCCCAGCGGCGACGTGAACGGTCCAAGACGCCACCAAGCAACCTGTCGCCCATCGAGGATGCCTCCCCCACAGAGGAGCTGAGGCAGGCAGCAGAGATGGAGGAGCTGCACCGCTCCTCCTGCTCCGAGTACTCGCCTTCACCCTCCCTCGACTCAGAGGCCGAGGCCCTGGATGGTGGCCCCTCCCGGCTCTACAAGTCGGGCAGTGAGTACAACCTGCCCACCTTCATGTCCCTCTATTCACCAACTGAGATGCCCTCTGGTGGCTCCACCACTCCTAGTTCGGGCCGGCCCCTCAAGAGCGCTGAGGAGGCCTATGAAGAGATGATGCGAAAGGCAGAGCTGCTCCAGTGGCAGCAGGGCCAGGCAGCAGGGGGCCGGGGGCCCCCTGGCGGCCCCTCTCAGCCCACGGGCCCTCGGAGCCAGGGTCCCTTTGAATACCAGGACACCCCGGACCATGACTATGGCAGGGCTGCTCAGCCTGCCTCAGAGAGCACGTCAGCCAGCCTGGGGGCAGCCGTGTATGAGGAGATCCTGCAGACATCACAGAGCATTGCCCGAATGCGGCAGACCTCCTCACGCGACCTAACCTTTGCTGAGGACAAGAAGGAAAAACAGTTTCTGAATGCTGAGAGTGCATACATGGACCCCATGAAGCAAAATGGTGGCCCTCTTACCCCCGGGACCAGTCCCACCCAGCTTGCTGCCCCTGTGTCCTTCTCCACCTCTACCTCCTCGGACAGCAGTGGGGGCCGAGTCATTCCTGATGTCCGTGTCACTCAGCATTTTGCAAAGGAGCCTCAAGACCCCCTCAAACTACACAGTTCTCCTGCATCCCCCAGTTCTGCTTCCAAGGAGGTGGGAATGCCCTTCTTCCAGGGCCCTGGGGCCCCAACAACCACAGCTCTTGCTCCCTGTCCCTCTAGCCTGACACGTGGGTATATGACTCCAAAGTCCCCAGCAGGCTCTGAGCGCAGCCCTTCACCATCTTCCACAGGCCACAGCTATGGACAGAGCCCAACCACTGCAAACTGTGGGTCCCAAACTGAGGAGCTGCCCCAAACCCCCAGTGGCCCTGCTGCTGGTGGCCGGGCTGCCAGAGAGAAGCCCCTTGTAAGTGATGGCCAGAGCAGCATTTCCCAGACCTCACGGGGATATTCCTACTTTGTGGGCTCCAGCCCACCCCTGTCCCCATCTTCCCCCTCAGAGAGTCCCACTTTCTCCCCTGGCAAGCTGGGCCCAAGGGTCACAGCAGAGTTCTCTACACAGACGCCAAGCCCAGTCCCTGCCACAGATGTGCCGCGGACCCCTAGTGCCTCCACCCCAACACCCATGGTGGCCCAGGGCACACAAACACCGCATCGACCCAGTACACCTCACCAGGCATGGCAGCAGTCCCCTCAGGAGGCTCCCTTTATGGTCATCACACTGGCATCAGATGCCTCCAGCCAGACTAGGATGGTCCACGCCAGCGCCTCCACCTCCCCAGTGTGCTCACCTACTGGCTCCCAACCCACTGCCCACAGCTACAGTCAGACAACGCCTCCAAGTGTAGCTCAACTGCCCCCAGAACCACCTGGGCCACCCGGCCTCCCACGGGCACCCAGTGCTGGTGTGGATGGGCCCCTGGCACTGTATGGCTGGGGTGCTCTGCCTGCTGAGAACATCTCCCTGTGCCGGATCTCCTCCGTCCCCGGGACGTCTAGGGTTGAGCCAGGCCCCAGACCCCCTGGAAGTGCTGTGGTAGACCTTCGCACAGCTGTTAAACCCACACCCGTCATCCTGACTGACCAGGGCATGGACCTGACCTCTCTTGCTGTGGAAGCAAGAAAGTACGGCCTTGCCCTGGATCCAATCCCAGGACGACAGTCGACCGCTGTGCAGCCTTTGGTTATCAATCTCAATGCCCAGGAGCAGACCCATGCCTTCCTTGGCACTGCCACCACCATGAGCATTACCATGGCCTCATCTGTGCTCGTGGCTCAGCCAAAGCAGCCTGTGGTCTATGGGGACCCTTTCCAGAGCCGACTTGACTTTGGCCAGGGTGCAGGTAGCCCCGTGTGCCTGGCCCAGGTCAAGCAGGTAGAGCAGGCTGTTCAGACTGCCCCATATCGAGGTGGGCCCCGGGGAAGACCCAGGGAGGCCAAGTTTGCCAGGTATAACCTGCCCAACCAGGTAGCTTCTCTGGCCCGAAGGGACGTTTTGATCACCCAGATGGGCACTGCCCAGAGTGTGGGCCCCAAGCCAGGCCTCATGCCAGAGCCTAGTGCCGAGCCCCACCGGGCCAGCCCTGCTGAGCTTCGACCACATGCTCTGCCGGGTGCCAGGAAACCACACACAGTGGTGGTGCAGATGGGAGAAGGCACAGCAGGCACCGTGACCACACTGCTCCCAGAGGAGCCAGCGGGTGCCCTGGACCTCACAGGGGTGAGGCCCGAGAGCCGACTGGCTTGTTGTGACATGGTCTACAGGTTTCCCTTTGGCAGTAGCTGCACTGGCACCTTCCATCCTGCCCCCAGTGGGCCTGAGAAGAGTACAGCAGATACTGCCCCACCTGGCCAAAGCAGTGGCCCCTTCTATCGTCCTCGGGACCCTGAGCCTCCAGAGCCCCCTAGCTACCGGGCACAGGGGGTGGTTGGGCCTAGACCCCACGAGGAGCAGAGGCCCTACCCACAGGCCCTCCCTGGCAGGCTGTATTCCTCCATGTCTGACACCAATCTGGCTGAGGCTGGCCTCAACTACCACGCCCACCAGCTTGGGCAACTTTTCCAGGGTCCCGGTCGAGACGCGGCTGTGGACCTCAGCTCCCTGAAGCACTCCTACAGCCTGGGCTTCACAGGTGGACGCTACCTAGGGCAGGGCTTGCAGTATGGCTCGTTTACAGACTTGCGTCACCCCACAGACCTTTTGACTCAACCACTTCCCATGCGGCGCTACAGCTCAGTGTCAAACATCTACTCAGACCACAGGTATGGTCCACGGGGAGATGCAGCTGGCTTCCAGGAGGCCAGCCTAGCCCAGTATAGTGCTACCACGGCCCGTGAGATCAGCCGCATGTGTGCTGCCCTCAACTCCATGGACCAGTATGGCGGGCGGCATGGCAGCAGTGGTGGTGGCCCTGACCTCATGCAATACCATCCCCAACCTGGGCCTGGGCTCAGTGCCCCGCAGGGTCTGGCTCCTCTTGTACCTGACCTCCTAGGGAACCCCACTTTTCCAGAGGGCCACCCGAGTCCTGGGAACCTGGCTCAGTATGGGCCTGCAGCTGCCCAGGGTACAGCAGTCAGACAGTTGCTGCCATCCACAGCCACTGTGCGTGCAGCTGATGGCATGATCTACTCAACTATCAACACCCCAATTGCTGCAACACTGCCCATCACCACCCAGCCTGCGTCAGTGCTGCGACCCATGGTGCGCAGCGGCATGTACAGGCCTTATGCATCTGGTGGAGTAACAGCTGTGCCGCTCACCAGCCTGGCACGCATGCCCATGATTGCCCCCCGGATACCTCTTGGGCCCACAGGGCTGTACCGGTATCCTGCACCGAGCAGATTTCCCATGGCTTCCAGCATCCAACCTACTGAGGGCCCTGTCTATCTAGGGAAACCTGCTGCTGCCAAGGCCCCAAGGGCTGGGGGCCCATCAAGGCCAGAGCTGCCATCAGGGGCTGCACGGGAAGAACCGCTTTCCACAGCCACTCCAGCTGCCATCAAGGAGGCTGCAGCAGCCCCAGCCCCACTTACTGCCCAAAAGCTGCCAGGAGATGCTGCTCCTGGGCCTGGCAGTGGGGCCCTGAGCCGTTCAGGGCACGAGAAGGAGGAAGCCTCACAGGAGGAAAGGCAGCGGAAGCAGCAGGAGCAGCTGCTGCAATTGGAGCGGGAACGGGTAGAGTTGGAGAAGTTGCGGCAGCTGCGGCTGCAGGAGGAGCTAGAGCGGGAGCGTGTGGAACTGCAGAGGCACCGTGAGGAAGAGCAGCTGCTGGTGCAGCGGGAGCTGCAGGAGCTGCAGACCATCAAGCACCATGTGCTGCAGCAGCAGCAGGAGGAACGGCAGGCTCAGTTTGCACTGCAGCGGGAGCAACTAGCACAGCAGCGCTTGCAGCTGGAGCAGATCCAGCAGTTGCAGCAGCAGCTGCAGCAGCAGCTAGAGGAGCAGAAGCAGCGGCAGAAGGCCCCCTTCCCTGCGGTCTGCGAGGCACCTGGTCGAGGGCCTCCCCCAGCTGCCACTGAGCTGGCCCAGAATGGCCAGTACTGGCCACCCTTGACTCACACAGCTTTCATTGCTGTGGCAGGACCTGAGGGGCCTGGGCAACCTCGTGAACCTGCACTGCACCGAGGTCTCCCCAGCTCTGCCTCAGACATGTCGCTGCAGACTGAGGACCAGTGGGAGGCAAGCCGCAGCAGCATCAAGAAGCGGCATTCCATGCCACGCCTGCGGGATGCTTGTGAGCCCGAGTCGGGGCCTGAGCCTTGTGTGGTCAAGAGGATTGCAGACAGCAGTGTGCAGACAGACGATGAGGATGGGGAGAGCCGCTACCTCCTGACCCGGCGGCGCAGGACACGGCGGAGTGCTGACTGCAGCGTGCAGACAGATGACGAGGACAATGCTGAATGGGAGCAGCCAGTGCGCCGCCGCCGGTCCCGTCTTTCCCGCCACTCAGACTCAGGCTCTGACAGCAAGCACGACGCCATTGCCACTTCGTCCACCACCGCTGCTGCTTTGAGGGCCACGAGCAGTGTGGGCGTCCAGACCATCAGTGACTGCTCTGTGCAGACGGAGCCTGACCAGCTGCCCAGGGTCTCTCCGGCCATCCACATCACAGCTGCCACTGACCCCAAGGTGGAGATCATCAGGTACATATCGGCACCAGAGAAGACTGGCCACGGGGAGAGCCTGGCCTGCCAGACGGAGCCGGATGCACAGGCTCAGGGTGTGGCTGGACCACAGCTTGTAGGGCCAACTGCCATTAGCCCTTACCTGCCCGGCATCCAGATCGTCACCCCAGGGCCCCTGGGCAGATTTGAGAAAAAGAAGCCGGACCCCCTGGAGATTGGGTACCAGGCTCACCTGCCCCCTGAATCCCTCTCGCAGCTTGTGAGCTGCCAGCCTCCTAAGTCCCCCCAGGTTCTCTACTCGCCAGTCTCGCCCCTGTCCCCGCATCGGCTCATGGACACCTCCTTTGCCTCCAGTGAGAGGTTGAACAAGGCTCACGTGAGTCCCCAGAAGCACTTCACGGCTGACAGTGCTCTCCACCAGCAGACGCTGCCTCGCCCCATGAAGACTCTGCAGCGGTCCTTGTCTGACCCTAAGCCCCTCAGCCCCACCGCCGAAGAGTCTGCCAAAGAGAGGTTCTCCCTCTACCAGCACCAGGGGGGACTGGGTAGCCAGGTATGGGCACAGGGGCTGGTCCAGGGTGGGACAGGGGTCAACGCCTAGCCTGGGAGGCCCCTCAGGGAGGGCCTTCTCTGGGGGGTGGGGGTGGAGTCACCTCAGCTCCAGAGGCCCAGAAGAGGGAGGCAAGGAATGGACCCTTTCCCATGCACATCTGGTAGAGCTCACAGCCCAGCAAGGACAGCCTGTGCATACACAGGTACACCCACAGGCCCCATTCAGACACCCTGCTGGAAACTTCCCACTCTCCCTAGCACTGCCCCTTCAGCTAGCACAGAGGTCCCATGGGCTGGCCATGCTGGCCACCTCCCACTTCAGGCTTCCTCAGCTCTCACCTCCAGGCTGTGCCCCTCCCACTCCATAACTCATCTGTGGATGTCCCCTGGGAAAATCAGTAACAGACCTGGCTGCAGTGCTCCCTACTTCCCAGCCCTGGCCTGGCTTCCATTGCCCCACAAGGAAGCCCAAACCCTTTGGCCTAATACACTGCAGCCTAGCTGGCTGCAGCCTGTTCTCTGCCCCATCTTGTTCCCTGCCCCTACCTGGCCCTCTGTTTACACACCTGTCTGCTCCCACAGACAGGGACTCCTGGAGCATAAACTTGTCTGTGTCTGTGGCCTTAGTTGCCAGTGATATCCTGGGACTTGATGAGGTGGCCTGGCTGGGGCTGTAGTGGAGGTGAGGGTAGAGGGTTGCAAGGGCCTGACACCAAGGACTTTTGGAGTGTCAGGCTGAGGAGGGTGGGCTTTTCCTGAAGGGTCTGGGAGCTTCTGGAGGTTTTAGGCAGATGAGACAGGACAAGGTGGATATTTTAAAAAGCCTCCTAGGCAGGGTATGGACTGGCAGACTGAAGGAAGCCATCACAGCAGTGGCCCTGGGGAGAAGAGGTAGGAACCACAGGCGTTCTGAGGTATATTTGCCCATTTTCTAGGTGTGATGCAGAGAGGAGAGAGATGGGGCTTTGGGGTGAGGTTGCAAAGGTGATGAACCGGGGTGGGGTGGGGGGTGGGGGAGGATGTGAAGGGCCCCTGGTGTATGTAGGCCGGATGGGGCTGGGGATGGAGCAGGAGTCTGGACTGGCAGGGAGGGACAGGTCAGAGAGGCAGGATGGTCTTTGTTCCAGACTGGGGTAGGACATAGGTCCTGTGGGCTGTCCATGCTGTGGCCAGGCCATGATGGATATTCGTGGGTATGTGGCCTAAGTAAGACAAACAACAGAGTGAGAAGTTCAAGCTAAATTTATTCCATTAAAGGCCCACCTTTCATTCTGAGATTGGGGCCACACTATCTTTTTTCTTTTATGACATAGGGTAATAGTAGGTGGGAGGTTCTTATGGCAAGGTAGAAAGTTAGAAGCCCGATGTCAGTCCCCAGTGTAATTTTGGCATGTGGGTGGTCCATAAAACCCAAAAGCCTGGGGCATTTTGGGAAAGCTAGGAGCAAGAGGCAAAGGGAGGACCCAGGGAGTACCTTCAGGTAATGTGGAGCATCTGGGGAAGGTGAGGAGGGTCCCACAGAGCGCAGTGTTAGAGAGCCTTGAGCAGGAAGACATGCAGATGGAACTAGGGCTGGAGAGGACCTAGAGGTCTGCTGGTGACCTCAGGGAGCAGTATCAGGGTGACAGAGGGATGTGGAGAGAGCTGCAGGCTAGGTCAAGAGCATAGACCAGAGGGTTTGGCAGAGGGTGGTGCTGGATAAGGAGGGTAGTTGGCAGGCAGGAGAGCAGTATGTCACTTTAGGGAGGAGTACAGGGGGCAGAAGAAGACTGCTTGTGGCAACTGACATGCAGTCAGCATGTGACCCTTCTCATGATCCTCTAGAGAGCCTGGTAGGCCCAGGACCCACTCCACTCCTCTTGTCCATGGCCTTCCTTCACCCTTGGTCCCTACTAGCTGCCAGGACCCAAACCCAGAGCTAGACCTGTATTCTCCTATATACTCTCCTCACCTCAGTGGAAGGTGGAGGGTGGCAGGCCACTGGAGATACTCAGGGCTTCTCAGAGCCACATGTGGAACCTTACTATGTGCCAGGCCAGTATTGGTCCAGCACAGAGGGGAATCTGCCCCATTCCTATCCTCCCGCTGCCCAGAGTGCTGGAAAGAGAAGGCCTGTCAAATGATCACAGACCTTCCCCTCCACGGCAAAGAAACCAAGACCAGTGGGTAGGCAGGGCAGGCCTGCAGGCTGCCTGGCAAATCAGGGCACCAATACTATGGGGCCTAGCCCCTGCCCCAGTGCAGGCCTGGGCTCTTCCTCCCCGCAGCCCACCAAGCCGCCCACACCTTGGGTCTCAGTGCTGCCCGCCCTTCCCTCTGTCTCAGGTGTCGGCGCTGCCACCCAACGGCCTGGTCCGCAAGGTGAAGCGGACACTGCCCAGTCCCCCTCCAGAGGAGGCTCACCTGCCCCTGGCCAGCCAGCCCCCCCCACAGCCGTATGCGGCCAGCCTGTTGCAGCGTGGGCTGGCAGGACCCACCGCCGTCCCCGCCACTAAGGCTAGCCTGCTCCGGGAGCTGGACCGGGACCTGCGGCTGGTGGAGCATGAGTCCACTAAGCTGCGCAAGAAGCAGGCAGAGCTGGACGAGGAAGAGAAGGAGATCGACGCCAAGCTCAAGTACCTGGAGCTGGGCATCACACAGCGCAAAGAGTCTCTGGCCAAGGACCGGGGTGGCCGTGACTACCCACCCTTACGTGGTCTCGGAGAGCATCGTGACTACCTGTCGGACAGTGAGCTTAACCAGCTACGGCTCCAGGGCTGCGCCACTCCCACTGGCCAGTATGCGGACTTCCCTGCTGCTCCTGTTCCCACCACCCCCTCCGACCCCACTGCCTTACAACAGCCCCGTTTCCCACCTTCAGCCCCACAGTACTCTGCAGGCACCAGTGGGCCAACTCAAAATGGATTCCCAGCTCACCAGGCACCCACCTACCCTGGCCCCAGCACATACCAAGCACCTGCCTATCCTCCTGGCACCAGTTACCCAGCCGAGCCTGGGCTGCCGAGCCAGCAGGCTTTCCAACCCACAGGCCACTATGTAGCCCAAACGCCTATGCCAACCACACAGACTACCCATTTTCCGGTCCCAGCTGACAGCCGTACCCCCCACCAGAAGCCACGCCAGACATCGCTAGCTGACTTGGAGCAAAAGGTGCCCACCAACTATGAGGTGATTCCCAGCCCTGTTGTGGGCATGTCGTCAGCCCCCTCTGACACCAGCTACAGTGGCCCAGCAGTGAGCAGCAGCTACGAACAGGGCAAGGCCCCTGAGCTGACCCGGGCCAGTGAGCGTAGCAGTGTGAGCCAGAACACGGCCCCAGCCTACCCCTCTGACTCACACTACACCAGCCTGGAGCAGAACGTCCCTCGGAACTATGTGATGATCGAAGACATCAGTGAGCTGACCAAGGACAGCACCTCCACCGCCCCTGATAACCAGCGCCTGGAGCCCCTGGGGCCGGGTGGTAGTGGACGTCCAGGGAAGGAGCCCGGAGAACCAAGTGTCCCCGAGGGCCCTGCACTGCCCTGCTGCTATGCCAGGGGGGAGGATGAATCCGAGGAGGAAGCATATGACCCCCGTGGGAAGGGTAGCCATCACCGCAGTATGGAGAGCAACGGCCGACCAGCCAGTGCCCACTACTACAGTGACAGTGACTACAGACATGGAGCTCGAGCAGAGAAATACGGGCCCAGCCCCATGGGGCCCAAGCATCCCTCCAAGAGCCTGGCCCCGGCTGCCACCTCTTCCAAGCGCAGCAAGCACCGGAAGCAAGGCATGGAGCAAAAGATCTCCAAGTTCTCACCTATTGAAGAGGCCAAGGACGTGGAGTCAGACCTGGCCTCTTACCCTCCACCTGCAGTCAGCAGCAGCCTGGGCTCTCGGGTCAGGAAGTTCCAGGACGACATCACCTATGGGCTCAAGAAGAATGTGTATGAGCAGCAAAGGTACTATGGGGTATCCAGCCGGGACTCTGCAGAGGATGATGACCGCATGTATGGCGGGGGCAGCCGGTCCCGGGCAGCGTCTGCGTACAGTGGGGAGAAGCTGTCCAGCCACGACTTCAGTGGACGGGGCAAGGGGTATGAACGGGAACGGGAGGCTGTGGAGCGGCTTCAAAAAGCAGGCCCCAAGCCCTCCTCCCTGAGCATGGCCCATGGCAGGGCACGGCCCCCAGTGCGGAGCCAAGCCTCCGAGGAGGAGAGCCCCGTCAGCCCCTTAGGGCGGCCCCACCCCGCCGGGGCAACCCTCCCTCCTGGGGACACCTGCCCACAATTCTGCTCCAGCCACTCCATGCCCGATGTCCAGGAGCATGTCAAGGATGGACTGCAGGCCCACACATACAAGCGTGAGGAGGGCTACATCCTGGATGACTCCCACTGCGTGGTTTCCGACAGCGAAGGTAATGGCAGCCTGGGGTGACTTCTGCGGACGCTCAGCACCTGGGGACCTTCCTGCCTGTGGGACCCTGGGCCTTGAGATGTCCCAGCAGGGCTTGGCCTGGCGCCTCACCCGGTGGGCCCTGCTGCAGGCTGCCCTCTTTGCCTGACTCACCCACATCCCGGCCCTTGGTTGTGGGAGGGTGGGCTTGGGGCCCCAGTGCTCTGCGTGTGGCTGTGGTGCCCACTCTCTGGTTTCCCTGCATGGCTTCAGCTGGGCCTCCCACTGTGGCTAGCCCCAGGGGTTGATGGTGTTCTGTTTTTGGTCTCTGAAGCATATCACCTGGGCCAGGAGGAGACAGACTGGTTTGATAAACCCCGGGATGCCCGCTCCGACCGGTTCAGGCACCACGGGGGCCACGCAGTCTCCTCTTCCTCCTCCCAGAAGCGAGGCCCTGCCAGGCACAGCTACCACGACTATGACGAGCCCCCTGAGGAGGGCCTGTGGCCACATGATGAGGGTGGCCTGGGCCGCCACATCTCCACCAAGGAACACCGGCACCACAGTGACCACGGACGGCACTCAGCCCGCCAGACTGGCGAAGAGCCGGGCCGGCGTGCTGCGAAACCGCATGTTCGGGACCCAGGTCGCCATGAGATCCGGCCCCACCCTCAGCCTGGCCCTGCCCCAGCCATGCAGAAGAAGGGTCAACCTGGGTACCCTAGCTCTGCTGAATACTTACAGCCATCTCGCACTACATCAGCGTACCATCATGCCTCTGACAGCAAGAAGGGCTCCCGGCAGGCCCACCCTGGGCCCCCGGCACTGCAGCCAAAGCCAGAACCCCAGTCGCAGCCGCAAGGTCGGCAGGCACTTCCGGGGTCACAGCAGTCACAGCCGCCACCATCCAGGCAGGGGCCTTCAGCGGCAGCCTCACGCCAGCCACAGACGCAGCAACAGCAGCAGCAGCCCTCCCAGCAGGCCCCTTCGCAGGCTCGGCTGCCGCAGCAGGGCCAGCCAGCTGCCCGGGGCCCGACCCCTGCTGCCAGCCAGCCAGCAGGGAAACCTCAGCCAGGGCCCACAACAGCCACAGGTCCCCAGCCAGCAGGACCAGTAAGTAGGGCCCTGGTGCGTGGGATGGGGAAGGGGCCTGGACCATGGGTCCTACCCTGGGCAAGTGCTGCACCTGCAGTGTAGACGTCCCCTCAGCTTCAGGCTGGGCACGGACAGGGTGGGCAGGTGGCATCTCAGCTGTGAATTGTGTGTTGCAGCCCCGGGCAGAACAGGCAAATGGCTCTAAAGGGACAGCCAAAGCACCCCAGCAGGGGAAGCCTCCTCAGGCCCAGCTGCCTCCAGGACCTGGACCAGCAGGTGAGCCCACCCCGTGACACCCTTGGCTGTGGCCCAGGGTACCTGAGCTGACCTCCCAACCCCCTTGCTCCCAGAGCTCCCCCAACTCCGTGCCTCCATTGTTCCTTGAGAAGGTGCCCAGTGGGCTGCAGACCTCCTCAGCAGAAAATGAGCCTGGGGTTAGAATTCTAGAGCCGTGGTCATCAGCTCTGGGCCTTAGAGCCCAGGCTGCTCTGGGCAGAGACCTGGAAGGTAGTGGTGAGCCCAGCGCCAGGACCATGGCTTCTCTCTTCGCTCTCCTCCCCACCTCTCCTCTGCCTTTTGGTCCTCTCTGCCTTTTCCTTCCTTCCTCTTTCGTTTTTCTGCTTCTTCTTTTTCTGCTTCCTCCCACCACTTCTCTTCCTATTCTTATCAACGTCTCTTTATTTCTCCATCTTCCTCCTCACTCTCCCACCTCACAGGGACCTGGATTCAGATTCCATTATGGCTGCTTTCCCACTCAGACCCTGCATGGCTCCTGATGGTGGTTTCTTTTCCTCTAGGTGTGAAGGCTGGAGCTAGGTCTGGTGGGACCCCGGGGGCCCCTGCTGGCCAGCCAGGTGCCGAAGGGGAGAGCGTGTTCTCTAAGATCCTCCCTGGTGGGGCAGCAGAGCAAGCCGGCAAGCTGACGGAAGGTATGAACTGCCTGAGGCCAGGTCCATGTGGGCGGCTGCTCTGGGGCCCTCCTCTGGTGGAAGTTTGGTCTGGGGGATGATTCCAGGCACAGGCCCAGCCACAGGCCAGTCTGAGGGCCTACCTGCTGCTGTGCACGGGCCTCAAGCAGCCCCTGTCCCTCAGCTGAGCTTGGCTTCTCTATACTCAGACGGCCCTGACCTGGGGAGGGATCTGGCCCAATTCCTCATGCGTCTCTTCTCTTTCTATGTCACAGCCGTCTCTGCTTTTGGCAAAAAATTTTCCTCATTCTGGTGACCGTGCCCAGCATGGTAAGTGTGAGCTACCTGTCCTGGCCTCCCCTGGGAATAGGCCTGAGGTGCTGGTGTGGGGGCTGTAAGTCCCAAGGGGTCCTCTGGGTAGAGTCTGGTCCTCAGCCAGTGGTCCCCTCCTACAAGTATGAGAGGAGGATGAAGGGGAGGAAGGACACTACGCACAGAACCCCCAGTGTGAGGCCAACTCAGTAGAGGTCCCCAGCAAAGAGTTAGTCAGAGCCAACATCCCCTTGTCCTTCTCCACCACTTCCTTAACCCCCATCCCCCACAGGGCTCTCACAGCCCCAGGCTAGCATGAGGTTGTCATAGGGCCCTCTGGGATGGAGTTCCTCCCCAACCCTCCTCTGTTAATACTCCACAGGCTCTTGAAGAGATGAAGGGATATAATATCATTGCTGTGGAAAAATCTCTGGAGTCCAAGGCCTGGGCACAGCTCTGGACTCTGCGTATAACAGTGAGTATCAGGACCAGGGTGTTGTGGAGCAGGGAAGGGTGGGACGAGGCAGTGGAGGGGGGGTAGTAAAGGGCCCAGGCCAGGCTGACCAGACCCACCCACTTCCTTCAAGTGTGAACTGGGAGGGGCCTGGTGGGTTCTTTCAGCTGTGACAAGCCAGCTGAGCAGCATCCTGGGAGGCAGGGCCCACTGAGCTGGCTGAGATGGTGGCAGATAACTCAGGCTGTACTTCTTGGGGGAGGACACAGCGAGTGAGTGTGCCCCACAACTCAAGGTCTGTGTACAGGGTCCTAAGTCCAAAGCTGTCCTGGAGTAGAGGGTGGCGTATGGCTCCTGGGGAGCATGCCCCTTCCCTAATGCTTTTCCTCCAGCCAGTCTGGAGAAGCTAGAGTCCCAAAACCCTGCAGAACTAGCAGCCCTGGGCGTGAAGTCAAGACACTGTTAGCCTCACCGGCTGAGCTCATGGCCCACAAGACGGAAGGATAGAATGAGTGGAAAGGCAGACAGGAAAGGGACAGAGAAGAAAGGGAGGTCACTTGAACAGGCAGCCTTGGCCTCAGACTAGGTCAGCCCAGGGAGAGAGTAGAAGGGCCTTGGGATGGGAGCCCTGGATCTGTCTGGGCTGCAGTGGCCAAGCAAGGTGGGAAGCCACCTCTTGGAGCCTTCCCTGGCCCAGCCCTGCCCTTGTGGGTAGAAGGGACAGCGTCCAGGATGGCAGGGAGGGAGGCCTGGCTCTCAGTGCCCTGTGCACAGCCAGGGACCACCTCCCACCATTCCATAGCCCTAGGGCCCTCCGCCTTTACCTCCTTGGCCATTTCTAGGGCACTTCTTATAGTGGGCAGGTGTGTGTATGTGGCATCTGTGGCCAGGGCCAGGCAGTCAGCGGGTCACTATGAGGGAGCCTTGGGGCCGGCAGGTGTCCTTGCCTAGACCAAGCTTGCTTGTGGTAGAGACAGAGTTGGGTGTGGTGCCTCAAGGACAGCCTGTCTCTGGAGGAGCAGTGCTGGAACCAGAAGGCTGTCTTCCCTCCGTCCACTCATTTATTCAACAAATGTTTGTCAAGTCCCAGGTATGTGCTGGCTCCTATCCCAGCTGCTGGGAGTGCAGCAGGGAACAAAACCAAGTCCCTGCCCTCCAAAGCTGACAGTCCATTAAGGAAGACAGAGAATAAATAAATTAAAAAATAAAAATTAAATAAAAGTAATTTCTGAAGGTGAGAAGTTGTATGAAGCCAGTGAAGCAGGGTCATGGGGCAGCAGGGTCTGCTCTAGAGAAGGTCATCAGAACTAAAGGGCTGAAAGTGTGTGAGGTAAGGCCTGACGGAGTAGAGGTTGCTGTGGGACGTGCCCAGGGGAGGGAACAGCGGCCACAGAGGTTCTGAGGCCAGGATGAGACTGGTGGCCTGCAGGGACAGGCAAGAGGCCAACACAGCTAGAGCCATAGGGGAGGGCGGTCAGGAGTGAAGTCAGGGCAGGAACCAGCTGGGGTGGACATTGCAGGCAAAAGTAAAGAGCCCAGAATTATCCTAATTACAGTAGCCACAGTGCAGCACCTGCAGTGTTCTTCCTGCCTTCGCCCACGACATCGGGCTCCCCGCCGTTTTCCCACTCAGCCAGTTATTTCCTTGGAGTTGCCCTGGAACAGATGTGAAATCAGAAGCGGTGCTGAGGGAAGGGGAAGGAGGGGCTGCTGTGCCCTGGTTCACAGAAGTACTGACCTTGGGTTTGGGCCCAGGGCACTGTCACTGAGGAGGCAAAGGAACCACAAGAGTGGTTTTGTTCTGGGTCCTGCCGCATGGCACATGTGGGCCACTGAGACCACTGACTTTGTAGTTAAAGGAATCCCCCTCAAGTTTTGGTATTTGGCTAATGATTAGGCCGAGTGGACAGTGCTACTGTGAGTGTCGTCTCCTGGTGTCTTTTGTGGCTCTTCCAGAGGTGGGCTGGGAGCGGCTTGAGCAGGGAGAGTCTTGCCATTTAAGCAAAATCCCACACTCCCTCATTCTTAAGCAAAACAAAAGGCAGCTTTTGTTACATTAAAAGAAATGCCTCTTCCTGACCAACCTGACTCTTCGTTCTTAACTTCTCTTTATGACCTCAAGCTGCCCAAGCACCCACCTCCCCAGCCTCAGTGGTTTGGGAGCTGCTGGAGAGGAGTTAGGCGGCCAGGATGGTACTTGGCAGACTCAGCTGAGAGGAATGCGAGGGTGGAAAGCAGCTGTCCACAGTTCTTGACAAAATCCTTTTCTTTCCTTCCTTCCTTCCTCCCTCCCTCTCTCTTCTCTTCCAAGCATCTACAATCTGGCAAACCCTGGTCCCAAGACTCACACCGGGTCGGATATGGCAGGCAGGCCCTTGGTCGAGGACAGGATGGTTTCTAACAGCAGCTGCCTGCAGGAAGCATCTGCCGGACAAGTGAGACCACTGGCCCAGGGGGCTTTGATTTTCTTTCTGAAGACCCTGCTCTCCTCAGGGCCCTCTCTGGAAACCTTGCTGCCACCTGGTTGTCTTGCCACTCTTCTTACAGCCGCCCTTCTGCGGCCTGGCCGGCCAGGCTTCCCATGCGTTATACACAGAGTTTGGGCGCACACTGCCTGTTTTTGACGGACACTGCCCCACCCCCCGCCCCGTGATGCCAGAAGTTTTTCCACAGCCTTGGAGAGGGGCTTTGACTGAGGGCTGGGGGCCCTGGGCTCTGTTTCCTTCACATTCCAGCTGGCCCAGATCCCTCTGTGACCACAGGGCCCTGTCCCCCTCACCCTGCCCTCTGGGTGACCGTGGGGCAGACGTCCATGTGGCCAGTGTGGGGTTGGGAGAACTTTACAAACATTAGGACCTAACACTGTCTCACCACTGAAATAAGAGGCCATAGCACCGAAAAGCAGTGTGGGCGCCGGCTGAGGCTTCTCCCAGCCCCTGGGTGGCAGCGTGCCAGCATGCCCACCACCATCTCAAAGCCATCCCCTCCACCCCCAGCCATCGTGAGCATCCCAGCGGCACCGCCATTGTCTTGACCAGCCGGCTCCTCGTCCGTACACCTGGGGATTTCTTTTGATTTCAAGAACAGCCTTAATCATTCCAGTTTGATTTACACGTATACCTCATAAACATTTTTTCTTTTGTTTCTCTTTCTCCCTTTACCTCTTTGCTCATCCTCTTGCCTCTCCCCTCCACCTCCACCTTGTGACTGATGGTTTGGTTTCCTCTCTGCTCTGCCCCTGCTAAGCACAGGGAGACATTGACTTAGAAGCAATAGTGGGCAGCAGGCCACCAAGAGCACAACCCCAGGGCGAGGCCTGGGGAGGCCCCTTAGCCCGCCTCTGTTTACTGTGCAATTCCAGTCCTTCTTAAGCCATCACCAGTGGGCGTGCTCAGAGCAGAGGGGCCAGGGCTTCTGCCAACCAAGGAAAGGGCCTGGAGCCCTGTGTGGGGAAGCGTGGTGCCGTCCATCCGCTTGGTGGGCTGGGGGCATTCCTCCCCAGCGCCCTTCCCTCGGGGGCCTTCCTTCATCTTGGGCACAGCCACAAGTCTCATCTCTAATGTTCTATGCAATGAAATATAAACCCTCAAAGATACCTGTTAATATTTAATAAATTCCATGTTATGTATAAGGATTTAATTGCAAACGTACAATTGAGAAACTGGATAGATACGCCCATATCACCCCCCAACCCCCACCCTGACTCCCACTGTGTGTGTGAAGTTCTCAGTCTGTGGCATGTTTGACCTGTGGCAGGACTCACTGCTGCCAGGTGAGTCACCACCGCCTGTCCCACAGCAGAGCATGCACAGCTTGCAGCCTCTTTGCACGATTTCATCCATTTTAAATGCTTGACCCTCTTGCCTGGAGTTGTTTTTGCCTCAGAACCTCTCCTTCAGGAGTCTTCTAGCTGACTTCTGCACGAGCTAGTGAGGAACTGCTAGAATTGCCGCCTGACCGTGCCAAGCTGTGGAGCGGGCAGTTCAAGGCCTCACACACCCCTGCAGGTCTCTGTGTCCAAGAAGGGCAGGTGAGAAGAAGTCCCTGGAGTAGACACGCCAGTGGAAGCCCGCACAGGATGCATGTGTGTGAATGTTCTGAGAGTGTACTATAGGATTTCCATGTGTATCTTGTTGCTTCTCCTGCCCCAGCCCTGAGCCAGGGGCATCTGAATGTACCTTCACAGTGGGGCAGAGCTGGGCTGCATCTCTGGACAGAGGGGTGGCAGCCATGGGCAGGGCCTGGCTGTGTCCTGGGGACCCAGTTCCTGATTGCACCTGCTCCGTGCTTCTCTCCTGTGGTTGGGAATCTCAAAGGTCTTTGAGCCAGGAGATCTAAGCAAGGGCCAAGAGGCCAAAGGGTGTTCCAGAAAAGCTGGGCCTTTGGCGATCTTGTCAAGGACAGCTGACAGTGTCATCTGGGACCAAAGCAGATGAACTGTTCACGTACACAGTGGCTTCAAGCTGAGTTTCCTGGGAAGCATCTCAATGACAAAGTTACAGAAGGTCCTGTGTGGCACTCTCTGCATCTGTCCCCAGGACCTATCATCCCTGTCCACCCCATCTCTGAAGCTCTAGTATTCCACTGCTTGTTAGCTTCTCCGTCACCGAGCCAGGAGGGCAGCAGGCAGTAGCCGCCTGGCCCCTCGCAGCCTGGCTTTCCTCCAGAGTGCAGGTTTGCACCATGCATTTCTCAGGGGTCCACATTTCTCATGCTTTCCTATAAGGTCTACATGCCCCTTCAGAAAGGGATCCTGGCCCACCTCTGTCAGCTGTGGATGGGTCTGTAGGCTGCCAGCCTTGGTGTTGGACTGAGACCCTGGCCCTCCTGGGATTGGGACTCACTCAACCATGAGACATCAGGCCTGGGCCATCTGAGGCCATCTGAGCAAGGGCTGAGGAAGGCCACTGTCCAGCACCTCTGAACACCCAGGGTCATGTCTTTGTGGGGACATGCTTAGTGGGCTGGATACTTGGGGGACCAGGGTAGTAACCCTTTACTAAAGGCCAGGGGATAGGACCAGAAGCAGGGACCAGGAGGGGAGATGGCAGCAGGGTAGCCTCCAGCATGCCAGGTCTCAGGCTCTAAAGTGTTGAGTTCTCAGCAAATTTCTTCTCTGGCCGAGTTCTCAGCAAATTTCCCTTCTGGCCAAACTCTCTGAGTTTGAGATGTCTGACATCTGCCACACTCCCACTCTCACCCTCTGCTCTACTCACAGGACACATTATTGCCCCTCTGTGAAGGTGGCTAGAGCAGGCCTCTGGGCCACGGGTATCCTGGCCCTTGTGTGGGTGCAGCTGTGGCTCTGGGGCCACCACAGCCAGAGGCTGAGGGACCAGCATTTGGTGCCTTGGGCAGTGGGGAGCAGTAGGCACATCTCCTAATGGGCAAGGGGTCTCTGGGATGTGGGCCAGGCTTTCTCCATATTCTCCCCAGCATCACAAGCAAGGGTATTTTCTCTCCTGTCCACTTCCAGGCCCAAGTACTCACTTTACAGCCAGTCCCCACCCCCAGCCCTTGGGCAGAGTGTGCAGTCTTGGGGCCTCTGTGAGAGGGCAGCAGTGGCAGCAACTATGGCCTGTCTTCTGAAGCCTATGGGGAGTTTCCCAGGAGGGTCTTTGCCATGGCAATACAGTCCTGCCCTGCTGGCCCCTCCCCTGCTCCCTTACCCACTGCCCCCTCCTGCTGTAAATACTCATCAGCATGGACTCTGACAGGGTCGGGGAGAGGCCTAATCCACTGAAACTCCCCGGAGATGCCATCTCTGTCTCCCTGGGTATCAGCAGTGCACTGGGGTGGCACTGGAGAGCCATGGAAGTCAGGAGACATTGTGTGTGCAGGTGAACGTGCGCGTGAGTGTGTATGTGCGCGTGTCTGCCTCATTTAGCCTCTGGGATCAAACCAGCTCCTTCTCTCCAAGTGCAGTGCCCTGGAGAGTAGTGGCAGCCCAATGCCTTTCCCCTGCTAGCTTCCATGTCTTGTTTTTGCTTCCCCCTCCTTCCTCCCTGCCTCCCTTTCTTTCCTTCTTTATCTGAGGGGGGAAGAGTGCTGTACAAAGTCAAACAAACAAGTTTACAGTTGTAAGTGCAATGACCCGAGTCCTCCACATGACCTTGTGAATTGTGTGCCGTCTCCTGTGCTCTGTGAGAACTCGTGGTACTTCAGTGTCCCTCCCCCTGTATTGTGACAAGATAATTCTGTGGTATCAGAATAAAAGGACTTGGTATAAACAACCTGCAGGCTGTCTCTCTGGTGGTTTCTGAAATGGAAAAGCATATTCCTCAGTGAGGGGGCTTTGAGACCGAGGAGCTAATCCCCAGATTTGTGATAGTCCTGGCTGTTCAAGGCAAAAAGGAAAAGAGTGAAAGGGCAAAGTTGCAGAAGTGCTGGCTATATCCATACCAAACTGTCCAAACAGGTTGCCCTCCATGAGGGCGCCTGAGGAAGGTCCCAAGCTTGGACCTGGAGGAAGCAGCTCACTGCGTGAGGGAGCCATTGCGGTTGCGGAATGGTGCCTCCGTTGCCTGTAGATAACCAGGCTACGCACACAGCTTCGTGGGGCCTGGACTTAGAGAGGCAGGTGAGTAGGTGCTGCCCCCTGGTGCTGCCAACAAGCTCTACACCTGTCTTCCCTCCAGATCTGGCTCTGCCCACTCCAACCCTCAAACTCTAAATCCAAACCTAAGTCCATCCCTAGATGGACTGGCGTACCTCCTTACCAGAGTTGCTAAAGAAAAATTTTTTTTAATGCACACAAGCAAAAAGAATATCAGCCTCACCTCAGGCCCTCCCCCCTGAGTTCATATCTTGATACACGTCCTTCCTTTCCTGTTTGTATTTCCTGTTTCATTTTAAACAGAAGCAGGAAGCTGCAGCACCTCTTGTTTTCTTGCCTCAATTTGTTTCTAGATGCTTATTCCAGGTACTTACATGTTCATCCTCCAATGCCCAGACTCCGGAGAGATGCACCATGAGTTTATAGGCAGTCTACTGCACACACTGTGAGGGACAGGCACCATGTTCCCAGTTTTCCTATTCTAAACACAACTGTGATGAACATCCTAGTCTCCAACCTTTCCACCCAGGCTGGTGGCCCAGGCCACTCTTTCTGCTCTTGGGTCTGATCTTGTGGGGACACGGTCCTGCACACATCAGGTGCTTATAAATGCAAGTGGCCTCAGAAAGCGGGGACTATTTTTACTTAACCAATCCAATGTGGTTGGCGAGGAAGGGGGAACTGTAGGCCAGGCAAGTGAGAGCTCGGTCAATGGCAAGGCGTGGCGCAGGTAGTGCGGAGGTGTGGAAGGCCAGCCAGGCTCAGAGGAGATGGAGGGTACATCCCTGCTAGCCTGACTGCTGCCTGCCCTCTCCTGGGGCTTTGCCCAGACCTCCACTGCCCCAGTAGCCCACCCAGCCCTGCACTGTGTTCAGGACTTCTTGGCCTGCCCAGGTTCTTCTTTGCACAGTAAGCTCTCTGGTTCTTGATGGAGTTTGTCCCTACGAGGTTCTAAGCACCCAAGAGCCTGGACTGAGGCCTGGGGAGGCAGGCAAAGCTCCGCCCGCTCACCATCCCAGCAAGGCACCTCTGAGAGGGGCAGGTGAGGGCTGCAGGAACAGATAGCTCTCGGGGCAGGCCTGGTGGCCGATAAACCCAGGCGACACCGGGAAAGCTCAGCACCCGCCCCTTTGCCCTGCACCCAGGGCTCTGCTTTGCGCGTCCCGCCCAGAGCTGACGAGCGCCCATCTCTCCCCGTCTGCCTGGGATCCCCGCCCAGAGAATATTTGCCCAACGCCTGGTAGTGGAAAGGGTGGGGCCCTGCAAGCCTCCCCAGAGCCACGGGAGACCACGCTGGGGCCCCGCCCCCAGGCCCCGCCCCTGAAGCGCCTGGTTTCACGGATGGCAGACCTCACAGACCTCAGCTCCCGCCCATCATCCTCAAAGATTCATTGGTTCGCATTCCTTTGCACCCCGCCTTTTGGATGCTCAGGGTCCACTCTGGTCCGACCTCCCGCTTCTTTCGCCTCACAGCTTCGTCCTAAGGGCTCACGCCCTTCTCGCGTAGACCTTCTCACGTAGGCCCTTTCACTCTTCACAGATCTGGTCCTTCCTGGCCCGCCTCCATGTTCCCCTTTCACAGGGCCGCCCGCTCTCCTCGGAAGCCCCATTCCCTCCTCTCCCACAAATCTCGCCTCTCACCAGCCTAGTCCGCCCCTAAAAGGGCCCACGTGTTTCCTCGCTGTCCCAGTCCCCTCCTCTCCAGGTCTCCTGAGTCAAAAGCTCTGACATCTCCCTCACACGCCTTGCTTTCTTAGCATAAAAGCCTCGTCCCTCTGTCAACAGTCCACGCCCATTCGTCAAAGGCCCCGCCCCTCCCAGGTCGCCGCCGCGGGCGGGTCTGTGGCGGAAACTGACTGATCGTCCCAGGCTCCTCCCCCCTATGTTGCACTTCCGGGCGCCTGCGCTCTCGGCCTAGCCCCGGCGACCAAGCGGTGACCATGGACCGGCAGGTGAGGGCTCGGCCTGCGGTTCCCGTGGTCCCCGCAGCTCGGTCCGGGCCTGACCCTGGTGTGTCCCCTGCGCAGGTGCTGCTGAACGAGCCCGAAGAGGCGGCGGCGCTGTACCGGGGCCTTAGCCGCCAGCCCGCTCTGAGCGCCGCCTGCCTGGGCCCGGAGGTCACCACGCAGTACGGGGGCCTCTACCGGACGGTACACACAGGTGTGTGTGTGGAGGGGAATCGGGGTGGCGGGCCCACTCCAGCACCGTGCACTGGGTTGGAGAGGGCGGGATTGTGGAGGGCTCGCTACCTGACGGTGTACACGGGTGTTGGAGGAAGATGGGGTTTGAGGGGTGTGGGGATGGAGGGTTGTGGAGATAAGAAGGTGTTACTGGTTCGTGTACACAGCTGTATGGGGAGTCAATGCTGAGCCATTGTTAGATGGAGTCCATGAGTGCATGAGGTGGGGCCACTAGAGTGTGCACAAGGGTTGTGGGAGTAGAACTCTGACCTGGGTGTAGGGTGTGGGCCTTGTAGGGCCCTCCACCCTCTCATACACATGGGGCATGGGTGTGCCTGGGGCCTCCCCTTGGGGCAGCCAGGCTATCCCCAGGATCCAGGGTGGGGGGCTTGGGGCAGTAGAGGGTTCTCTTCAATAGGCTGTCACCTCAGGCCCTGGAGGCCTGGACTTGGACTGTGGCAAGGGCCATCTGGCCTGCACCCAGGGTGTCTGGAGACGATGGGGGGAGGTGGAGCTGTGCCTTCCTGGGTAGGGGGCTGTGGAGCCAAGTTGAGCAGCGTCAGGCCTCCCCTTGCAGAGTGGACCCAGAGGGACCTTGAACGCATGGAAAACATCCGATTCTGCCGTCAGTATCTGGTGTTCCACGACGGGGACTCAGTGGTGTTTGCAGGGCCTGCAGGCAGCAGCGTGGAGACCCGGGGGGAGTAAGTGCAAGGGAGGAAGCTTGTGGACAAGGCCACAGCCATCTGCAAGCCTTTTATGAATGCCCTCCATGTGCCCAGTTCAGGCAAAGTGCTAAAAAGAGGCCAGGAGCCGGGTTCTTGCCCCCAGGGAGTTCATGTGGCCTCTGGTGACATGGCCTGATAAGCACTGGAGGCTTGCTCCAAACCAAGAGCTAGTCTAGAGCCCATGGGGGTGGGGGAGGCTGGGGAGGGTAGAGCCCCTGCCCCAAGGAGGAGAGGCAAGGCCAGCTGCCATGGTGGGGCTGCACGGGGGGGCGCAGGGGCTAGTATGAGGCCAAAGCTTCAGGAATCTTGTCTAAGAGGTTGTGGCCAGTGAGGGGCCTGGGTGAGGCTGTTGGTGGGCGGGAGGCAATCCCAACCTGATGCGCCATGTTCTCAGGCTGCTGAGCAGAGAATCTCCATCAGGCTCCATGAAAGCTGTGCTGCGCAAGGCTGGAGGCACAGGCCCCGGAGAAGAGAAGCAGTTCCTGGAAGTAAGTCTGCAGAATGCCAGGGGGCGGGCAGCTGGGGGCTTGGCCCTACAGATAAGGCTCTGTTGAGGGTGAGGCAGCCTGACACCCAAATATTCTCAGGTCTGGGAGAAGAACCGGAAGCTTAAGAGCTTCAACTTATCAGCGCTGGAGAAACATGGGCCCGTGTACGAGGACGGTGAGGCAGCTGGCTGGTGAGCAGGCTGGGTGGGCAGGAGGGGCAGCCAGAGCCCTGGGCACCCCCTGATCAGCCTTTCCTGCACCCAGACTGCTTTGGCTGCCTGTCCTGGTCGCATTCAGAGACCCACTTGTTGTATGTGGCAGAGAAGAAGCGCCCCAAGACTGAGTCCTTCTTTCAGACCAAAGCCTTGGACGTCAGTGCCAGTGAGGATGAAATGGCCAGGTTGAAGAAGCCAGACCAGGCCATCAAGGTGCTCATGGCCGTGGCCAGTCTGTGTAGGCCCTGCAAGGCAGCCCTGGGGCTCAGTGTGCTCCCTGCCGAAACCACCTGTCACAGCGGGATGCACTGGCTTCTGCAGGCAGGGCAGGGCCTTGCAAACAGGCCTGGGCATTGACTATCTCATATTCTCAGGGGGACCAGTTTGTGTTTTATGAAGACTGGGGAGAAAACATGGTTTCCAAAAGCACCCCTGTGCTCTGTGTGCTGGATGTTGAGAGCGGCAACATCTCTGTGCTCGAGGGGGTCCCTGAGAATGTGTCCCCTGGACAGGTCAGTGCCGACTTGGCCCATGCCACTCCTGGAGCCTGGGGGTCCTGCCTGAGCTACTACCCCTTGCTCACACCTGTCCCGTGGTCTTGTTTACAGGCATTCTGGGCCCCTGGAGACATGGGTGTAGTGTTCGTGGGATGGTGGCATGAGCCCTTCCGACTGGGCATCCGCTTCTGTACCAACCGCAGGTGAGGAAGTAGGGCAGGGCAGGGGCCCTGCAGCCCAAGCTGGTCTTGAAGCTGAGTGTCTCTCTGGCGGTTCCAGGTCAGCCTTATACTATGTGGACCTCATCGAGGGGAAGTGTGGTAAGTGAATGGCGTCCACATGTGCTTTGCTGACACACTCTGGCCTTGCCAGCCTTTTTTTTTTTTTTTTTTTTTTTTTTAAATTAATTAATTAATTAATAATTTAATGTACTTCAGGTGAAGCTTACAGAACAAATAGCTTCTCATGAAACAGAAGTACACATGTTGTTTTATGGCAGTGGTTTACAACCCCACAACATATCAACCCTCTAACTTCTCAGCTTTTTTTTTTGTCGTGAAAATACACATAGCCAAAGATACACTATTTCAGAAATTTCTACATGCACAGTTCAGTGACATTGACTACGCTCTTCGAATTGTGCTGTTATTCTCACTTAAGATGAAGGCTTACAGAACAAAATAGTTTCTCATTTAACAGTTACTACAAATGTTGCTCTGTGACAATGGTTAACAATCTCACAACACATCAACGATATCCTTTACTCAACCTTGGGTTCCCTATCACCAGCTTCCTTGTCCCCTTCTGCTTTCTGGCCCTTGTCACTAGACTCCTGTACCTCGTTAGTCTCATTTGGTTTTACGGGGCTGTCTTGCCAGCCTTTTGATGCTCATGTTTCCTTCTGGCCCAGAACTCCTCTCGGATGACACCTTGGCTGTCTCTTCTCCCCGGCTGAGCCCAGACCAGTGTCGCATTGTCTACCTTAAGTACCCATCTCTGGTCCCCCATCATCAGTGTAGCCAACTGTGCATGGTAAGCTGGAGGTTGGGGCAGGGCATTGGACAGCGAGAGGAGGGGATGGAGGATGAGAGCTGAAGGGCCAGCATCATTTCCACATGGGCCCCAGTGGATGCCCTCCTGTCCTGGGTGTGTGGACGGTGTGAGTTCTGCCTGTCCTCTCTAGGCAGGGCCTGAGGGCTGAGCATTGACATGGGGGATTTGCATCATCAGGGCTTACTGCCTTGAGAGCATCCTCTGTCTGTAGAAATGCCCCTCCCATTGATTTCTCATCTGCACATGACCAGGCTGTGTGCAAGGGGCTAGGATATAGCAGGGAGTTACTGACATGCATGAGTTGGAATCGACTCAATGGCAATGGCTGGTATAGAATCCCAGTCCCTGCCCAAGAAAAGCTCAGGTCCCTGGTAAAAGTCAGAGGAATCTGCCTTGCTGAGCCCCTCTGAGCATCTGGTCCAGGTCACCACCATCAGGTTCGGTTCTCTCAAGTCTCAGATCCTCCCCTCCTTCCCCTGAGACTATCAGAGATGGGGACAGATGCAGAGCGCTGTGCCCTGAGGGCACTGCCTATCCTCTGGTGTCCCTGACCATCATACTCTCTCGCAGTATGACTGGTACACCAAGGTCACCTCGGTGGTGGTGGACATCGTGCCTCGGCAGCTGGGAGGTAAGGGGTGCATAGCCAGATGAGTGCAGTGGAGCCTGCCGCTCTGTATTTCCCAGTCATCGGTTACTTCCCTGCCTGGGGCCAGCGTCCCAGCTGTTCCTTCTGGGGATCCTTCTGAGGTCCCTCCCTTCCTGCTGGGCCAACCCCATGTCCAACCTGCACAGGGAGTGGGCCATCACCATAGGGAACAGTTCCTATAAAAGGGAGTTGGCTGGACCAAAGCTGAGATCAGAGGGGTCCAGGCTGACGAGATTTGGACGATTTCATTCCTGTGCTGGAGCTCGTGTTAGATTTTTCTTGTTTTTCCAGTGGTTGGTTAAAGCCACGGTTCCTTTAGTGGATCTCAGAAGGCCACTAGGTTGGAATGTCCCACTTGACAAGCTCTGGGCCCAAGGGCACTGCATTACCTTTCCTACCCCAGCAGCCTTTGTTCAGGCCAAGCCCTTGGTCACCAGGGTCTCTGGGAGGGTGGCTCTTGGCCAACAGGCTTCAGCTGCAGTCTTAGATGCTCACAGCTCTGTTTGGGACCCTGGACCATCCCAAGGATGAGGGTCTCTTGTTTTCTCAGGCCATCTGTCTTCTGAGTCCTCAGAGGCCTCTGCCCCTCAGCCCCCTCTTTGGGAAGCTCCTTATCACCAAGGATATCCTTATGTGGGGGACTGCCTTTCCACCACAAGTTGCAGGGCCCTGTTTGGTGCCTGAGCAGGGGCCCTGGGTGAATTCCCCAACAGCCCCACCTGCCTCAGAGGCTTGAGGAACCCTCAAGCCTCCACTCTTGGATGTGGCCCCCAGCCCTCCCATCTTTGCAGAAGACTTCTCTGGGATCTACTGCAGCCTGCTGCCTCTGGGGTGCTGGTCGGCTGACAGCCAGAGAGTGATCTTTGACTCTGCTCACCGTAGCCGGCAGGTAAGGGGCCCTGTCTGTTCAAGAGGCAGCCCCCACGACACCCGCTAGGAGCCCCAGGCCCCTGGGGCATAGCACACACACCCCTGGGTGGATGTACAGCCACAAGGTCCCACTGGCCCCTTAAGAACCTGCCTGCACCTATCCTGGACTCCCTTCTCCTTCGGGGGGCTGGCTGCCCTGGTGCCCCCCGACAGAACTTTTGGCCTTTTCTTCTGAGGCAGAAGTGTGACCCCTCCCAGGCATTTCCAGCTGAGGGAGAAGGGGACTGTCACCAGGGCAAGCCGCTGTAAGGGCAGCTGATGGAGATGGGACCAGGGATGGGGTGGGTGCACCCACAGTGTGCTAAGATCCTTTTGGGTATGGTATCACTTGGTCGTCATGCCAGCTCAAAAAGACGTTCCATACCTTGTCTGGGGCCACACAGCAGGTTGTGATGGGGCTGAGATTTGAATCCGGGACCTTGGGCCACTCCCTACTGCACTGAGTAGCCATCGCTATAGCTGCCCACAGCTCCAACCTGGGCCCAGGGGTCCCTAAGAGGGCAGAGAGGAGGTGCGGGGGACTCAACAAAGCTCAGAGTTCCTTGGATGTGGTACCACACATGGCCTCCTCTGCTGCAGGACCTGTTCGCTGTGGACACCCAGACAGGCAGCGTGACCTCCCTGACCTCTGGTGAGCAGGGCTGCAGGGGTGGGGGTAGGCGTACGAACACGCAGGGCAGTAGTGACACTCCTGGCCACTCTGCACTACTGACCGTCCCGCAGCCTTTACTGACCATCTCCTGAGAGCCCTGCCCTGGCGGGACCCTCACCCAGCCACCAAATGACTTCTCCTGCTCCACTGCCCTTCAGCACTCAACTCTGCCCAGACTCAGCATGGCCCCCACCCCAGCTCCTAAAACCATTCCTACAAAACCCTCTGGCCAAGATTTGCCAGAGTTGTCCCTCTCTCTTCCCAAACTTTAGGGCACTCTACTTCAAGCAGAGATAGTTCTGCTTCCTCAGGGCTCAGGAGAAGCCCTATGTTGGCTCCCCTGTCTTCCTCATACCAGACCTTGTGATTCTGCCCCGGAAATGCCTTTTGAGTTTTTCACCTGCCCTGATTGTACCTGTCCCTCCACGAGGTTGCCAAAGTGTAGTTCTAAACCTGCAGCTCGTTGCAGTTCACGGTCCTTGCTTGACTCTCCATGGACCCCACTGCCCAGAAGCAGCAACACTCCCCACCCCCCGCCCTGTGGGCCCAGCTGCCACCCCTGCAGACTGATTCTTGAGGGGCAGATGTGCTTTGGAGGTCTGGTGTGTCCCCTGACCCAGCTGGTGGGACACAGCCAGTGTCTGCCAGATGGAGGAACTGAGCAGGAGGTTCATGTGCAGTTGGTGTTTGTGAGAACTGTCCCTTTGCCCCTCAGGGGAGAAGGGGTAACTCGCCATAGATTCTCCAGCCTAGGACTCAGACTCTGCAGGTAGGAGATTGGAAAGGTAGTGACCCCTACTAAGTGCTTAGTGGCATCTGCCCTTTCCAGGGGAGCCAGCTGGAAGCTGGAAACTTCTCACAATTGACCTGGACCTCATGGTGGCACAGTTCTCCACGCCCAGCCAACCCCCAAGCCTGGTGAGCATTGGTGAGCCCAGGGCCAGGAGGCAGTTTTTCCATGCGGGCAGAGCCCCTGAGCCAGTGAGCTGGCCCCCAGTCTGACCATGTCTGGTTAGCATGTAGAGAGGCCAAGACAAGGGCCCAGCCTAGCCTGGTCCACAAGGGTCTGGCACCCATGGGGAGGAAATCCGGGGCTAGGGTCTGCTGTATACAGAACAGGGTTGCCCCGGGAAGTGCCCAGTCCTTTGGCACTGCAGGGCACAGGAAGATAGCAGAGCCTAGGTGCTGAGAAACAAGGTCTGTGCTTGTGTGTGTGAGTACCTTTGTATACACCAGCTCACAAGAGGAGGCCATGCTCTGCTCTCCGGAGGCAGAGAAAGAAGGGCAGGGAAGCAGCCAGGCCATGTGTGACACACTCCTTCCCCTTGACAGAAAGTTGGGTTCCTGCCTTCTGCGGGGAAGGAGAAGTCGGTGTTTTGGGTGCCCCTGGAGGAGGCCGATCCCATACCTGACATCCAGTGGGACATCCGGGTGCTGCAGCCACCCCCGGAGCAAGAGAATGTGCAGTATGGTGAGCTGGGCCAGGGGCATAGTGATGCGCACTCCAGGCTCGCCAGCACACAGCATCTGCCGTGACTTTTCCTGCCTTGCGTCTCACATTGTGAGCTTTCCTGGGATCACCTCTAAGAGGTTTTCTGTCCCTCTTGTGAACGATCATGTCTAGGCATCTGAGCAAGTGCTCTAGGTATGAGAGCTGGGCACCACCAGGCCAGTTCATCTGTGGTGGAAAAACCAAGGCCCAAAGAAGACAGGCCTTACGTGGGCCTCTGTGACAACACCTCATCCAGAAGGCTGTCCCTGCAGAGACTGAGCTCCCTGACTGGGGCAGGAGTATGAATCTCCCAGGGTCTATATGTCATAGTATGGGCCACCTTGGCCAGGTCTCTGCCTCAGAGGTTAGCCCCAGACCTGCAGCTAGAGCTGAGGCCTTCGCTGAGGAAGCCCCTGGGTGGTAGCACTGACCTTGCTGACCACTGTACTCTCCTTGCAGCTGGCCTTGACTTTGAAGCAATCCTTCTACAACCTAGCAACCCTCCAGATAAGACCCAGGTCCCCATGGTGGTCATGCCCCATGGTAAGCATCAGCCTAAGAGCCGCTGCCCTCCTACTGCCCCTCCTAGCTGGCCCTTTCACCCTCTGCTCCTTGTCTGCAGGGGGGCCCCATACATCCTTTGTCACTGCCTGGATGCTGTTCCCAGCCCTGCTCTGCAAGATGGGCTTTGCAGTGCTGCTAGGTGAGTGAGCAGGATAGGGCTGTGGTGGGGTGATGAGTGGGCCTGGTTTGCCATCTGCTTTGTACAGGCACCACGGGTGCCACCCTAGTCTCTAGGCCTCTCTGTAGCTTGGACCTGGTAACCACTACCAGGAACTGCCCTGGCCCAGCCTCTGGCACCACAGTGTGGCCATAACGTGGACCAACTCAGGACTTCATGAAAAAGGTGCTGCGGTCACTGGGCGGCAGCCTCAAATCTCTTGACCACTTTCCCTTGACAGTCTATGGTGTAGCTGGTCCCGGGGTCCACTTTACAGATAACGTGGGTGTCCAGGGGGCTGGAAATGGCATCTGACTGTCCTGTGTGGTCCCTCCTCGGCCTCCAGTGAACTATCGCGGCTCCACGGGCTTTGGCCAGGACAGTATTCTCTCCCTCCCAGGCAATGTGGGCCAGCAGGATGTGAAGGACGTCCAGGTAGCTGGGGGCTGGGGGGTGGGGGAGACGGGCTGGCAGGTGGGCTGTCAGTGTAGCTCCATCCAGCTGGGCAGGCAGCTCGCTGCAGTGTGCTCTGCCCCACCCTGCAGTTTGCCGTGGAGCAGGTGCTCCAGGAGGAGCACTTCAGCGCGAGCCGTGTGGCCCTTATGGGTGGTTCCCACGGTGGCTTCCTCTCCTGCCACCTGATTGGTCAGTACCCAGAGACCTACAGTGCCTGTGTGGCCCGGAACCCTGTGATAAACATTGCCACTATGATAGGCTCCACTGACATCCCTGACTGGTGAGTGTGCCCACAGGCCCCTGCTCTCCTCCTCTCCACCCGATACCCTGCAGAGCCCCTGCAGGCCCCAGAGCCCTGGATGCCCACCCTGGTGCTGCATCCGCTCCATCTCTTCCAGGTGTGTGGTAGAGGCTGGTTTCCCCTACAGCAGCGACCTCCTGCCAGACCTCAGTGTGTGGGCTGAGATGCTAGACAAGTCACCCATCAAGTATGTCCCTCAGGTGTGTGAACCTCTTCCCTGTCCTGTCTGCCACCTGTCCACCCAAAGCCCAGGGCCCTGCTCACCACTCCTCCCCACACACCCAGGTGAAGACTCCACTGCTTCTGATGCTGGGCCAGGAAGACCGGCGTGTGCCCTTCAAGCAGGGCATGGAGTATTACCGTGCCCTCAAGGCCCAGAAAGTGCCTGTTCGGTGAGTCCAGCAAGGTAGGCCCTGGCAGCTGGTGGGCAGGTGAACAGGGGAGGA
Source organism: Dugong dugon (assembly GCA_030035585.1). Taxonomy (NCBI): domain Eukaryota; kingdom Metazoa; phylum Chordata; class Mammalia; order Sirenia; family Dugongidae; genus Dugong; species Dugong dugon. Next base: position 17,655,162 of record CM057481.1, on the reverse strand, counting down.
TCCCCCAACCTCAAGCATTGCTGCCCCACCCCTACAGGCTCCTGCTCTATCCCAAGAGCAGCCATGCACTATCAGAGGTGGAGGTGGAGTCAGACAGCTTCATGAACGCAGTGCTCTGGCTGCACATACACTTGGGCAGCTGAAGCTCTGCCCCCCACGTGAGCTGCTTGGCCTGTGCCACACTTCACTCTCGGGGAGCCCCAGGGCCTGGCAGAGTGGTGAGAGACTTCCTCTGCTCTGGACTCCGTGGGGAGGTGGACAGAGGAGCGTGGGCTATGTCATCATAATAAATGAGGACACGGAGCCTGGTTCTTGTTGGTATTTTGTACCAAGTGATCCCCAACCCCAGCCCTCACCCTGGGGTTCAAAGACTCGAGGCTGTGGGCACAGTAGCCACGAGGCCACATATACCTCCAGTGTGAGAGGGAGGGGACAGTGAAGCTTACCCCCTGCCTGTCCTGACTGACTGGGACTCTGTAGCAGGATAGCTCCCTCTGCTGCAGCCCCTACCGACAGAAACTGCCCTACAGCACCCTTCTCCCAACAGTGTGTCTGAGGGACTTGTGAGACCCTTTTCTTCCACAGCATCCATATGCTAAGGTAGTCCCAGGATCAGACTGCACCCAGGCCCTAGCAAGGAGTTGGCCAACTTGTTCCCTAGAAGCAGAGGCTAAGAAGCACCCTGCACAGGCGTAAAGAGGAAAGGTACTTTTATGTCTGACAGGAAGCATCATCCTCCCCCAAGGCGCATGGGGCCAAAGCCAGGCCTAGCCCAGCCGCGTGACCTTGTGAATCCAGTCCACAAACATGGAGACACGCATGAAGATGGCTGGCCAGCGAGGCCGTGCACACACTCGGTTGGGGATTATAATTCCCTCCAGGACCCAGCAGTCATGAGTAAGGCAGGCAAGTGGGCCCCCGTAGTCACCCTGGCAGACAGGAGAACTGGTGAGGAGACCTGGACCACGGCAGAGACTAGGCCCCTTGGAGATGACGTGGTACATTTCCAGCTCCCCGCACCCTCCTTGGGCCAGCCCAGGGGCCCTGCCACTGACCTCACAGGCCCCCACGGGGACCAGTGGGCCTGAAGTACACATCTCACTTTCCCTTACGTGCCCTCGGTGCTTGACATTACACTCCTGGTTGGAGATGACTCTCAGCGAGGCCACGTTCAGGACCATGTCATCACCTGTGCCTACGGCGTATGTGTGTGTGTGGAGGGGGTGGTACGGGGACAAGAGGAGGGCTCTTGTGCAGGATCCAGAGCTAGGCCTTCTGGCCCAGACCACCCCTGCCCTTACACTGTGTTCCTACCTTTTGTATCACCCCAGCCTGCGATCTCACACTTGGTCCCTGGAGGCACCACATACCGCTCAGGGGGCAAGCAGATTAGGGCCACACGCTGGTTCAGGGGCACAGGTCTGTAGCAGGAATGGGGCATTCAAGGACTGAGGCCATATGTCCAGCACCACTTCACACCCTCCTAACCTCTCCACACACCTCTCCAGCTTGAGCAGGACAAGCTGGGAGTCTGAAGGTCCGCACACCATCTTGGCCACCGGGACCCGCTGCAGGTCTGGCTCCCCAGGCTGTGGGTTCTGGAACATCATGCCCAACCACACCTCATAGCCCAGGAGAGGCACATGGCTGGGAGAGAAACCCTGATAGGTCAGTCTTGTCTCCCAGTCTGCTGTCTCAGGGAGCACCTGATGGCTTGTCTGGGTAAAGTGGCTGGGGGAGGACAAAGGCAGGTGGTAGAACCATGTCCCAAAACCCAAGGGAAGCTCACCAGGAGGAGAAGCACTGCCGGGCAGTGAGCACCCACTGCTCCTTCACCAGTGATCCTCCACAGAAATGGTGGCCCTGCCTGGGGAAGGGGAGGATAGGAGACACATGCTGGGCCTAGGATGCCTGAAGCAAGGGGCAGGTTTCAAGCATCCATTAGCATAACCCCGGAGGACACAGCCTCGGCTCCCTCCTGGGGAGACAGGCAATTGTGCCTCACCGGTTGCGCAGGCTGACTGTCCAGGGTGAATTTCCAGGCTGGCCCCCTATCACACGCAGCTTGGAGTGCCAGTGGTTCGGCCTATCCACCCTCAGGCCACACTCCTCAAACAGCACCTGGTCTGGAGGATGGGGTCGGTGGGGTGAGATCCCACTGGGATAAGCAAAAGAACCCAGCCTGCTCCTGGCCCACCTGCGCACCTGGGGGCTCCAAGATGGATGGCGGCTGGTCGTTGTCTGAAACACCAAGTTCACCCAGGTTAAGGGAACTAGCCTCTGTGCTAGAGACTGGGGGCAGGACCGCAGGGCATGTAGCAGTGCTCACCACAGCGCCGCACTGCACAGTAGTCGAATGGGGTCCCTGGGTCTGTAGTGTAGCACCAGGGCCCGTGGCGATCCCTGTCTGGGTTCCGGCAGTAGTTCTCCTCCAATTTCGCGTGTGGGGCCGAGGTGGGTGTGAACCTAGACGAGAGGCGGCATAACATTACAGCAGGGTCTCCCGAAACCCCCACCGGGCTCTGGTCGGGAAGCCTGCTGCACGCGGCCCAAGGATGGGCCTCAGACCCGGCATGGCCCCTGAACCCCACCTTATGGAGGGTGTGGGCAGAGGGGGGCATTTGTCTCAGGGCACAAGTCCAAGGAGGTGCCAGTGGCGTCACTAGGGGGGTGCTACATCCAAGACCAAACTATGCAGGGCTTGAGTTGCGCGAGAAAGCTCGTGCCTGCCTCAGTCAAGTTTCGGCGCTGCTCTCTGCGGCCGAGGCTCTCAGAGTCTGCCTGGATGATTCACCCGCCCGGAAGCCTGGCCGCCCCAGGATCCCGCCTGTCAGCCCGCCCGCTGCCCAGGACGCCAGCGCCAGCCAGCGCGATTGGCTTCTCCTTGTCGTCTCTGCTATCAACGTCTATTCGTCTTGAAATTTGGGGCCAGAGGCGACAACTTAAAGATTGCCTCAGGGCGCTCGAATTCCTCCCCCACGCCCCACCCCAACACACAAGCACACACAATTTAGAGATTGTCCCTGGGTGTTCCTTAACCTCGCTACGTCCCTGCTCCCACCCCGGCCCGGACCGACTCACTGCGGCTTATGCGGCGTCTCCGCAGACCAGCGCTGGCACGGGATGCCGTTGCGGGTCTTGTTGACTGAGCCGCGGTACTGCTCCCCGGCGCCGTAGTAGCATTCTGCGGCAGGCGGGCGGCGCCCGTTAGCGCCGGTCCCCGCCCGGCCCTCCGGCTGGCTCCACGCCTCTAGCCCAGTCTCGGTTCCCTCCGCCCGGGCCTCACCCTCGGGCCGCACGTCCTCGGCGCAGCGCCGGATCTGGTAGCAGAAGGCCACGCGCATGCCGGGCCGCGACGTGAAGCACCAGGGCGCCTCCGAGCCGTCGGGGTTCCGGCAGAAATTCTCCCGAAGATCCCTGCACAGGTGCGCCCCTCAGCCCTGGCGGGGTCCCAGGCCATCTGCCTGCAGCCTTGGGCTGGGGCCCCGCCTCCGGCTCCGCCTCAAGGCCCCGCCTCGGGACCGCCCACCTCCGGGCCCACCCGCAGGAGTACGCCCCCAGCGCTCTCCCACGGCCTCACTTGCACGCGTATTTCTCGGGCGCAAAACGGTGCTGATGCGGGCTCTGTGTATCCCAACGCTGGCAGGGCACGCCTGCGGCTGTGGTATTGGCCACGCCCCGGTAGCCTTCGCCCTTCCCGCGGAAGCAGTTAAGCGTCGTGGCCTGGCGCGGCTGTGCCTTGGACCCTTGGATAGACCGAGGCAGCTCGGACCCCAAGCGGGAACTGGGACCCGGGGTGGGTCCCGGCCGGTCCCTCACGGGTCCCTGGTTCTCCTGGAATTTGCTCTCTTCCCACCTCCCGGTCACGCCCCGCCCCCGCCAGGACACGCCCCCACACTCCCCAAGTGCCCTCCCAGGCCGGGCCTCGCGCCCTACTGCAGCTGGGGAGGCGGCAGAACTCTCGCTCGACCAGTGGGTCGGTAGTGTAGCACCAGGGTCTCTCGGAACCGTCCGGATTCCGGCAATAGTTGTCGTCCAGATTTTTGTCGAGGAATCTGGGGGTGGCAGCCGGGCATGAACTAGACCCTGGGCCTCAGACTCCGCCCGCCCCCGCCCCTGGAGTGCTCGACCCTTCCCTAACCCGGCCCCCAAGGGCGTCGATCCTGCCCACGCATACTTGCTCGGCTCGAAGGGGTGCGGGTGCGGGTGCTGCAGGTCCCAGCGCTGACATTCGCGTCCCGACTCAGTGCGGTCCACCGCGCCGCGGTAATCCTCGCCATTGCACCAAACGCAAGTGGCTGGAGGTACGGGATCCGTGCGTTTGTGGATGGGCGTGGGCCTGCCCCTCCCGCCCCCGGCTCGACTCCGCGCCACTTACCCTCCCGGCAGGACTTGATGCCACAGCTCTGGAAGCGCACGGCAGGGTCTGTCGTGTAGCACCAAGGACCTCCGGCGTCCCCTTCAGGGTTGCGGCAGAAGTTTTCCTCCAGGCCGTTCCGGAGTGTGGGGACGTATCTGAGAGAGTTGTATGGCATTACAGTATGTGCTAGGGAAGGGGCCGGGCAGGGACTGAGGGGAGATGTCTGTCTCACTTGTGGTCAACCGGGAACTTGTGGCTCCAGCGCTGGCAGGGCAGGCCGCCCACGGTGGTGGCCACAGTGCCCCTATACCCGGACCCATTGCCCATGATGCAGGTCCGCACATAGTCTAGGAGCAAGAGATGGATGGTCAAGGCGGCCTGAGGCCCGGGCGCCCCTACCCCCGGCCCCGCCCCTCTCCGCAGTCACTCGCCTTTCTTCTGGAAGAGATCACAGCGCTGCGAACGCTGCAGTCTTGTGTGGGGCGAGTACTGGGTCCATGGCAGCAGCTGGCAACCATGACTGCTCACATTATAGTGGAAGGCCCTGGGGGAAGGGGCACAGGGTCAGCCAGCAGCCCAGACTCCCCTGCCCCAGACTTATCTAGGTCCTATGGTTACTCACCGGCAGTCCAGAAGAGGCCCGCAGCGCCCTGCACACTCCTCAGCATCTACCACATCCTCCTGCCAAGCCCCAGGCTCCACTGCATGTAGCAAGTGCTGCAGTTCTGTACCCCGGAGCACCTGGAAGTCATTCAATAGCGAGCGCTGCCCTGTGGGATGGGCATATGGTGGGCATAAGGCAGGTGGGCATGCACGTATATCCACATACAAGTATATCCACATGTCCACACTATATTCATGCAGTGGACCAAAGCTCCAAGGCCTCTGGAATAGACCCTGTGGGTGCATTCAAAGGCTGGCCCCTTGCACAGGGTAGGGGAAGCAAGCCCAGACGTGATAATTATCACCAGTGCCCCCACTTAGTGGACCAGGCAAAGGGTTCAGGTCGGACACATGCACTCCATGAGAGCAATGGGTGATGGACCTTGCCTCATCTCATCTCTCATATGAGAATGCCAAAGCTGAGAGCCATCACATTGCCCAGCCCAGGCTTTCTGACTTGACTCATTCAGTCTGGGCTCTCACCAGCATGAGGAGATATGCTCGATTAGAGGGGTAGATCAAATTCAGGAGGTGTGACTGCCTGCATGTGTGCCTGCATCTGTGTGGTCCCATCACTGCCTCAGTGCTACAGCAGATGTGTTAATAGAGACCTGGGTGGGTAGTTTGTATGTGTATTCCCAGGGCTGCCCAACTCTACACAAACGGCCAAGGTCACTTCTCCATGCCCAGTAGGAAAGTGAGCTTCTGGCTCAAAATAGCAGGATGGGCCTGGGGCCAACTCCCTCCAGAAGGAAGGTTCAGATCAGGGTGGGAAGCACTCACCAGGGGCACCTGAGCACTGTGTCAGAAGCAGAAGGAATGGGAGCCACTCCATCCTCCTGGCTGGAAGCTGCACTGTGACCCACTGCAGCCGCATCAGGGAAGTTGTGAAACTTGTCTCTACAGGATTGGGTGGCTCTGGCTCCACACCCCCACTCTGGGCCTCCTGGGACCTAACCAGAGACCTTGTGGCAGGAGGGGGTGGGGCCACCCTCAGCCCTCCTGAGTCAGGTGCAAGGGACCTACACTAGACCCTGGGAGGCCTCCCTATGTAGTGGTCCTACAGGGCAGGTGTTGGGAAAGTTCAGTGGAGGGGCTTGAGGTACCCTGGGGTGGGGTGGAGCCCCCCTGCAGCCCCCAGGGGCAATGTGGACATGGGAGCTGCCAGACGCCTGGGTTCCAGGCCCTGGGCAGTGACATTAAACTTTCCCCGAGCCTCAGTTTTCACCCTGGAGAGAACGTTCCCTTCCCCCAGCCCAGCCCCGCCTGCCCCCTTTGCTGCCTTATCGGGCCCCAGCTGTGGCAGGTCAGGCCCACGCCCCTGACAGCAGAGCCCAGGAAGACTCCCCTCAGAGGTGGCATCCCAGGGAGGGTGAGTGAGGCCTCCCATTGGGCCTGAATGGGAACAGGGTTGAGGGTGAGGGGTTGTGGTGACCCTGGCAAGCGCAGCCTTGCAGCCATCCTGAGGAACATCTGAGCCGGGCTTCCAAGTACGAGTAGGTGCTGAGGCAGGCGGCCTGGGGCTTCCCGTTAGGACGTTGCGCTCCGCCGCGGCTGGGCTACGGGCGCCCACCGGCGCAGGCGGGGATGGGAGGCGGTTGGTCGGTCGGGCGGTCGGGTAAGGCAAAGGCCAGAACATCCCGGCGGGAGACCGTGGAGAGGTCCCTCTGGTGGAGGCTCTGAGCGAGTTGGTGCGCTTGCGCGTCGAGCTGCGAGGCGCGCGGGAGTCCGCGCGATTTGGTCCTGGACGGGCGCCGTAGCCGAGAGGCTGGGCGGATGTTGTGAGCCGGGACGGGGCCGCCGGGGCTGAGGGTGAGTGAGGGGCGGCCGGGCTCCGAGTGGGGCGAGACCCAGCGGCTCCTGTCGCGGCCTCTGTCCGCCCAGTGCGAAGGCGCCCGTCGCACGAGGATCGCGGCCTATGGTGCGGTGTCTCGGGTCGGAGCTGACCTGGAGGGTCCTCCAGAGCTTGGGGTCGGGCGGGGGCGACTTGGGGGTGTCAGGCGCTGCCCTCAGCGTCCTTGGGCCCCGGGACGGGGTTGGTTCGGTTCTGAGCCCGGATCCCTTAGCGAGGCTGGACGAGGTCGCCCTGGCAAGGAGCCCCCAGGCAGCGTTAGGGTCCGCCTCACACCTGGCGCCTCAGCACCTGACACCCAGAGTGGGTGTCTGGAAGGTTTGCTGATCAAGTGAGTGACCTCGTTTAATCAGCCCTGCACCTACTCTGGTCTGAGGGGGGCCCCGGTCCTGGACGCGCGCTGAGGGCCTGCGGTGGGCGGCGGCTGGGCGAGGGAGTCACCTTCCTGAGGAGCAGGCGTGGTGCGAACTGTGGATGACACGAGTGTGTGGTGGGAACAGAGAGCCTGTGTGGGGTGAGATAATAGACTGAACTGCAGATAAAGGGGTGCTGGCTAAGGCAGTGCTGGAGGGCCAGGCTCTAGACCAGCACTATCTAATAGAATTCTTGTGATGATGGAAATGTCCTGTATGTGCACTGTCCTGCCTGGTAGCCACATGTGGCCATTGAACCCTTGCAGTGTGGCTAATACAATTGAGGAATTGAATTTTTAATTTTTTAAAGCTTTAATTAATTCAGATTTATTGCCACATGTGGCTAGTGTCTACTGTTTTGGACAGCACAGCTCTAGATCGTGAGGCCAGCACCAGGGAATTAGTACAGGTTCTGGAGCAGCTGCAGCGTCACCGTGGATGGACAGCAGTAGGAGGTCCAGTAGGGTCTGCAATGAGGACTGGGCAAGGGTGGTGTTGGGATGGGGTGGGAGGCGGTGTGTTTGTGAGTGGGAACAAGAAAACAGCAGGCCTGTGGACCAGGGAAAGGAGGATCCTGGGGCTGAGGATGGAGGCTCTGGCCTTAGGGGTGTTAGAGGGACTTGTGGCGGGAGATGGTATCAAGCCCCCAAAAGTGGAATGCTCTTGGGAGAATATGGTGTAGGGTTCTTTGGATATGAGTTGGACCCCGTGTGGCTTACTGCTGAGATGGATACAGGGCCACCTCACTTCGGACACTTGGGTCTGACTTCGCCAGGGTTGAGGCATTTAGTTGTGGTTCAGCAAACATATATCTGGCACCTGTTCTTTGTCGAGCCTTGTCTGGGCAGTGGGACACAGAGGAGAACAAGCCATAGTCCCTGTCACATGGTCTTAGGCCTAGTGTCCAGGAATACTACCCATCCTCCCTGTATAGTAAGCTGGGAGCCCCTGCTTTCCCCTGCCCTGGGTTGGTATGTGAGTGTGTGTGCACCTGTCCTCACCTGCCCCCAAGCCTTCCTGCTGTCCCAGGATTGGGGTCAGGTGTGGCAGCCCTTGGCTGGCCTCATGCAGATGGGCTCTGCCTCTGGCTCAGCCCCCAGGACCACTGAGAGATGAAGGATGGCATCCAAGGGAGCTGGCATGTCTTTCTCCCACAAAAGCTATAGGCTGACCTCAGACGCCGAGAAAGCCAAGGTCACAGGTGAGGCCTGGGAGGGGGCTCCCTATGTTGGGGGAAGGAGAAGGAAGGGGCAGAGGCAGCAAAATCCCAGTTCTGATGAGCCTCAGGCCTTGCTGTGCTCATTTGTTTGTACCTGTGAGCCAGCTTGTCTTTACTGGTTACTATGGAGCAGTGCACCCAGTGTGGGTACTCTTCTGACCCCTGTGACTGGCTGCGGACCTCTGGGGCAGGCAGAGGCTTATGAGCTGTACTGACAATGTGACCCTCCTCTCCTTTCTGACCTGTGGCCCAGGTATCGTGGATGAGAAGCTGCTGAATGACTATCTGCACCGCATCTTTTCCTCTCCTGATCACACATCTCCTGCAGCCACCAGCAGGTACGGTGGTTGAGTAACCCATCCTCACTCCACCAGACAGACCAGAGGCTGGAGGCCGCAGGGGTTCTGGGGAAGGAAAGCCTCAGCTTTGGGCGGGCTGGCTTGAGTTGCATTCTCATTTTGCTACTCTGGCCAGAGACCTTCATCCAGAGAGTCTGCTTCTGGGCTCTGCTTCTTCACCTCTCCAGATAGTGCCAGTCCCTTCTTCCTGAGGGTGTTATGGAGGTCAGGGAGGTGGTGCACATTCAGCACCCAGCATAGCACCTGGTACCTACTTCACACTCAGCATCTGGTCCTGCGCCCACCGGCCCACACCCCTCTCTCACCCTGGCCCTTTGTAGCCTCTGCCTGAACCTGTAAGTACAGGCCCTGCCAGGCCCTTTTCTTTGCAAGTGTAATGCACTTAAGTTTAGTCTATATAAAAGTTACAAGCATACTTTAGCAGAAACTTAGAAGCAGATAAAAGAAGAAAAACTGCCTGTCATCTCATGACTATTTGAATGTGACTTCTTTCTGTCTTCTTTACGTCACAATATATGTAGTTTAGATAGTGACATATAGAAAATTTTTTTTTAAGTTTCTCTCCGTCACTTTCATTTCTTTCTTTTTTGTTTAAACAACTGTGTTGAGGTATAATTGTCATGCAATAAATAGCACATATTTGAAGTGTACAATTTGATGTTTTGAAATATGTATATTGCATGAAACCATCAAGGTGATGAACATCTCCCTCACCTCCAAAAGTATATAGAATTTTGAATCCTATTTTTGTCACCCAATGTCACGTAAGTGTTTTTTCCAGGGCTTTGAACTGGTTAGAATTTGCATTTCTAACAAGTTCCTTGCTGAGGTTTTTGTTTTTTTTTTTAATTTTGTTGTGCTTTAGGTGACAGTTTACAGTGCAAATTAGTTTCTTATTCAAAAATTTATACACAGATTGTTTTGTGACATTGGTTGCAATCCCTTGCAATGTATCAGCACTCTCCTGCTTTTCCTTTACACTCCAAGTTCCCCGTGTCCATTTGTCCAGGTTTCTTGTCCCTTCTGCCTTCTCGTCTTTGCTTTTGGGCAGGTGTTGCCCGTTTGGTCTCTTATACTTGATCGAACTACGAAGCATGTTCCTCACATGTGTTACTGTTTGTTTTATAGGCCTGTCTAATCTTTGGCTGAAAGGCAGACTTCGGGAGTGGCTTCAGTTCTGAGTTAGCAGGGTGTCCTGGGGCCATAGTCTTGGGGATTCCTCCAGTCTCTGTCAGACCAGTAAGTCTGGTCTATTTTTGTGAATTTGAATGTTGTTCTACATTTTTCTCCCACTCTGTCTGGGACCCTTTATTGTGATCTCTGTCAGAGCAGTCGGTGGTGGTTGCTGGGCACCATCTAGTTCTTCTGGGCTCAGGCTGGTGGAGGCTGTGGTTCATGTGGTCCATTAGGCCTTTGGGCTAATATTTTCCTTGTGTCTTTGGTTTCCTTCATTCTCCTTTGCTCTGGATAGGGTGGGACCAATAGATGTATCTCAGATGGCTGCTTGCCAGCTTTTAAGACCCCAGACGCTTCTCACCAAAGTAGGATGTGGAACATTGTCTTTATGAACTATGTTATGCCAATTGATCTACATGTCCCTTGAGGCCATGGTCCGCAGCCCTCAGCCCCAGTAACTTAGTCCTTCAGGGTGTTTGGATGTGTCTAGGAAGCTTCTGTAACTTTGCCTTGGTGAAGTTGTGTTGACTTCCCCTATATTGCGTATTGTCTTTCCCTTCCCCAAAGTTAACACTTGTCTATTACCTAGTTAATGATTTCCCCTCCCTGTCCTTCCCCTCCCTCATAATCATCAAAGATTGTTTTTTCTGTGTGTAAACCTTTTCTTGGGTTTTTATGATAATGGTGTTGTACAGTCTTTGTCCTTGTGTGATTGACTAATTTCACTCAGCATAATGTCTTCCAGATTCATCCATGTTTTGAGATGTTTCTCAGATTCATCATTGTTCTTTATTGCTGGGTAGTATTACATTGTGTGTATGTACCATAGTTTCTTTACCCATTCATCTGTCGATGGGCACTTAATTGTTTCCATCTTTTTGCTATTGTGGATAATGCTGTAATGAATATGAGTGTGCATGTCTGTTTATGAGAGGGCTCTTATTTCTCTAGGATATACTCCTAGGAGTGGGATTGCTGGGTCATATGGTATTTCTATTTCTGGCTTTTTAAGGAAGCGCCATATTGTTTTCCTCAGTGGTTGTACCATTTTACATTCCCACGAGCAACGTATAAGAGTTCCAGTTCCCTGCAACCTCACCAACATTTGTTATTTTCTGGTTTTTTTTTTTTTTTTTTTTTTTTAATTTGTGCCAGTAATGTCAGGGTGAGATGGTATCTCATTGTAGTTTTGATTTGCATTTCTCTGATGGCTAATGATCGTGAGCATTTTCTCATTTGTATGTTAGCTGCCTGAATGTCTTCTTTGGTGAAATGTCTCTTCATATCCTTTGCCCATTTTTTAATTGTATTATTTGTCTTTTTGTTGTTGAAGTGTTTTTTTCCAGGGCTTTGAATGCTGAGAATTTGCATTTCTAACAAGTTCCCTGCAGAGAATTTGTATTTCCACTCCCAGATACACTGAATCAGAATCCGCATTTTAACAAGATCCCCAGGTGATTCTTATGTATAACTTACTGGGAACTTGTTACAAATGCAAATTCTCAGCAAGGGTTCTGTTCAAAGCCCTGGTTTTTTCACATTACAAATTGGTGTTGGTGGGCTTCCTTCAGGCCAGGGGTCTGCTGTGGCCCTCAGCACTGCCCTGGTTTGGAGGTTTTTTTCCTTTTGTTAACAGTGCTTTGAAGATGCCCAGGGTTGGAACCATGTGGTGAGAGCATTTGACCTGCAATCACTTTTAAGACTGTTGCCAAGTTACTTCTTCAAAGGGTCATGTAGGTCCTCACTCCTTGCAGTGAGGCATGGGTGTCCCATCTCTCTGCCCCTCACCAGCCTAAGCTATTCTGACTTTCCCAGTCTTTGCTCACTGAGCAGGTACAAAGGGCAGCATCATTGCCTGTTGCATTTAAGTGGCTGTGGTAGAGCATTCCTACTTGTGGAGGGCTGCTGTCCACCCCCACCTCCACCCCAGTCCTGGCCTGTTCCCAGGGCCATCTGATCCCTGCCTCATGTGATACTGGAGATGATCCTGCTGCCACTAGTGCTGTGGCCGCCAGGAGAGGGAGAGCAGGTGGCAGGGTCATCAGTCAGTGGTTGTGGGGATGCAAGGCCCTGGGCTGGGGCCTGGGAAATCCAGAAAGGGTAGACGAGTGCTAGCGTTGACCAGATAGGGGGCTGTGGGCGCTCAGTGGAGGATACGGCTCAGGCCAGCTGCCCACAGCTGTGGGCAGTCTGCTGCCAGGGGCAGGAACAAGACTAGAGCAGCCCTGTCAAGCATGGGCCTGTAAGAACTACTATTGAAGAAGCCTCTGTTATTCCTGGGTCCATTGGGGTATTCAGAGACAGGGTAGGGTGCAGCCTTCCATAGTGCTGGCTGGGGATCCCACTCTGGGGCCACTACCTGGCCTTGGCCTGGGGCTCAGCAGGGGTGGGGAGGGGGCTTTGTACATCTCCATCACCTGCAGCTCAGTAATGGCTCATAGCAGGGGAGCACGTGGTCCCTGAGGTTGGGCAAAGCTACCTTGTCAGAGAGTTGGTGCTTTGGCCCATCTACATCCTTTCCTGGAGCCTCCCTCTGGTCAACAAGTGGGGTGAGGAAAAAAAAAGAAAAAACTTGTTGCTGTCAAGTCAATTCCGACTCATAGCGACCCTGTAGGACAGAGTAGGGCTGCCCCATAGAGTTTCCAAGGAGTGCCTAGTGGATTTGAACTGCCAGTGTTTTGGTTAGCAGAAGTAGCTCTTAACCACTACGCCACTGTGGTTTCCACAAGTGGGATAGGAGTGAGAATTAGAGGTGGAAGAGCAGGTGCTGGCAGGCCTGAGGGCTGGGCCCAGATGAGGCATCCGGTTTCTGCTCTGCCCAAGCCCTGCTGGTTCCACCACCTCACTCCTTGCTATTCTTAGTAGCTGAGCTCAGGACAGAGCTGGCCAGCATTATATGGAGTCCTTTCTCCTTTGGGCATGTGTGTTGGGGGATGGGGCCACCTGGAGAGATTTTCCCAGCCCCTTTGGTGGGGGCAGATGGCAGGCGGCCCGGTGCTCCATTGGCCATCCATGGGCAAATGGGTGCAGGACAGAGCCAACCAGCAGCTCTGAGGGCAGAGAGCTGAGGCCTTTGTACCACCAGCATGTGCCTGATTCAACACGAGGACTGCCTTGGCTGGGCGGTGGGGTAGGACGGAAGTATGCCCCCAAAGGAACCACAGGTCTAGGGCTAAGGACTGGATTAGCTAGTTGGCCTTGGTACTGACCACCTTGGAGACTGGCATTTCCCCCAGCCTTCCTCTCCCAGACAGAATCAAAGCAACCATCTTCGAGAGTAACCATGTTGTGATCTATGCAGAGAACACGCCGTTAGTCCTTATTATCCACAGCAGCTGTTCCCATTTGCCAGGCAAGGGAATTAAGGCTTAGAGAGGTCTCTTACTTTGTAACAGTCCTGAGGTACACCAAATCAGACTAGTCAGATTTTTGGTTTTCTGACCCCGAGCATGACAGTCTAGGACTGGGCATTGTCCTTTTTCTGGAGTCTGGGCAGTCACCTTCTGAAGCTCAGGGGAAAAGGGATGGGAGAGGCGGTTAATGTCATCTGGCTGGTTTCAAGGACTTGTGGACCCCTCACAGCCTCTTGCTGTCCTCAGGAAACCCCTGAACTTCCAGAACCTGCCAGAGCATTTGGACCAGCTGCTACAGGTGGACAGTGAGGAAGAGGAAAGCCCGGGTACATGGCAGCCTCTGGGGTGGGTGGGGACAAAGGCTGGGACCTGGGGGTTCCTTGGGGCTGCCCTGGTGAGCTCAGTGCACCCTATGCATTCTGCCACACCCTCTACCCTGCCCAACCCCACACTTTTCCCCTTTTCAGGACAAGATGAAGGCCGGCTTGGCCCGTCCACTGTGGTCCTGGACCACACAGGTGGCTTTGAGGGGCTTCTCCTGGTTGATGATGACCTTCTGGGGGTGAGTGAGGACAAGTTGTGAGGCCCCAGGTCCAAGTCCTTCTTAACACAGCCCCAAGTTCCTCCTGATGTGGTACTTGTCTCTGCACTTACCCTTACGGGGCTCAGCCCCAAGTCCCTCCCATCATGGCCCTGGCCCAGAATCCCCCCGACATAGACCTCACCCCTCCCATCCTGTTGGGGCACAGTGCAGTGTTGGCCATGACCAGCAAACACCACCAGAGCTGGCTCAGGTGGGGTTGGGGCCCTTCTCCTGTAGGGAAGTACTCTGTGTGCCTGGGAGGAGGCCCACACCTCCCCTGCTTTTCATCCAGGTGATTGGACACAGCAACTTTGGAACTATCCGTTCCACTACATGCGTTTACAAAGGTGAGACCGTGCTCCACTGTGGCCTGGGGAGCTGGGAAGAAGTTTGAGAACCCAGGCTTGAGGCAGGAGGCAGTCTTTGTCTACCTGTGAGCTCCTAGTCCCTGACTCAGCTCTTTCCAGGAAAATGGGTCTACGAGGTGCTCATCTCGTCCCAGGGGCTCATGCAGATCGGCTGGTGCACCATCAACTGCCGCTTCAATCAGGAGGTACACACCAGGTGGGGGGCTCCTCTCAGGACAACCTTCTGCCGCACGTGTCACCAGGGCTCAGGCAGCCCCTCAGACTATACAGGGCCAGGGTCTTCTCAGGTGTCTAACTCAGCACTGCCTTCTGGAGGAGGAATGTGCCCTGTCACTCCCAGGGCACCCCACCTCTCCTCAGAGCATCAGCCCCCTTTTCTAAAAGCATGTAGGTCCAAGGTTGGCAGCTGGTCGGCTCTGGCCCTGCCACTACCCCCGGGACCTCACAGGCAGCTCCTCTCTAGGAGGGGGTTGGAGATACGCACAACTCCTACGCCTACGATGGCAACCGGGTGCGCAAGTGGAATGTGACCACGACGAATTATGGCAAGGTGAGGGCCCAGATCCTGTGGACCGCCTCCCTATGTCCATCCCCACAGTGTGGCTGGAGCCACTGGGCAGCTGTGAGGGATCGTAGGGCACTGGGGTGGAGATGGGAACTCAGGTATTCTGTACTTGTGGCCAGTCTCCCCCGGGTGGCAGTGGAGACACAGTGGAAGGGGCAGAGTGGACAGGCTGCTGGGCTTCTGCACATCTGTAAGACTTCCTCTCCTGGGCAGGCATGGGCGGCGGGGGACATTGTGAGTTGCCTGATTGACCTGGACGATGGTACTCTATCCTTCTGCTTGTGAGTCTCCCACCTCTGTCCACGGGCCTGGCCTCCTGGTCCCTATAAGGGGGCCCAGCTGAGTGTGGTAGCCTGAGGGTGGGCAGTCCCAAACAAACTGGCTCATCTTGGCAACATCCTTCTTAGTACTGATTTACAGTCCTACCTTTCTGCTCCAGGAACGGCGTGTCACTGGGCACCGCCTTTGAGAACCTATCCAGGGGCCTGGGCATGGCCTACTTCCCAGCCATCAGCCTCTCCTTCAAGGAGTCCGTGGCCTTCAACTTCGGCAGCCGCCCCCTGCGATATCCTTTTGGGAAGATGGCTATGGGCTGCTTGGGAGCTCTTGGGAAAGCTGAGGTGAGGGGCTCCCTGCCCCAGGACTTCTGTGGGCGGTGGCAGGCCCTGGCTGCCACGAGGAATGAGTAGGGTGCACCTCAGGGTGGGGTGCTGAAGACAGAAGTCCTCACAACAACCTTGTTAGGCAGGTACCATTATTATCTCTGTCTCACAGATGAAGAACCTGAAGCAGCAAGAGAAATTACACTCCACGGAGAATAAGTGGGAGGACTGTGGTGCAAACTAGGCCATCTGACTCCACAACCTTACCCTAGAGCCCCAGGTCCCTCAGGGCTTCCACTGGGGAGGGGGTGGGTATGTCTACGTCATAGAACAGGCGTTGCTGGCTTAACTCTGTGGCACCTACCCAGTGGCGGGCTACCGGCCCCTGCAGGACCCACCGCGGGCCGACCTGGTGCGGGCACAGAGGTTGCTTGGCTATTTCCAGGCAGTGCTCAGCGTGGAGCTGGACCCTGTGGTGAGCCATGGTCTGGGTAGGCGAACTGGGGGCCTTGCACAGCCCTCTGCCCCTCACAGCCTCCTCTCCTCCCCCGCACACAGGAAGGACGGCTGGTGGAGAAGAAGAACTCTGAGCGGCAGTTGCAGGGCCAACCTACCGTGCTCCTGACACTGGCCCACATCTTCCACCACTTCGCACCCCTTCTGGTGAGGGGACACTCAGGAGGGGAAGAGGCAGGTTGTGGTAGACATATCCGTGCTAGGGCCTGGGATGCTGAGGTGTGTGAGGCCCAGGACCATCACCTGGCCGGGGCCTATATGACCAGACCCCTCAGACCCCAAGGACAGCACCCAGGGGAGGAGGAGACGCTTCCAGCTGAGGGTATCAGAGGATGTCCTAGAAAGAAAATCGACGGGAGATTGGTGCCACAGGCCAAGAGAACTGCATGTGCAAAGCCCCTGAGGGGTGTGGGCAGTGGCCCCTCTTATCCTTCAGTCAGAAGCTGGAGAAGGGCTTATCTATGCGCTGGGGTTGCTTGAGGGGTCCCAAGAGTCTGTCTGTGCCTGTGGTCTGAGTCCTCAAGCATGGCTTTGGCTTCGTGCCAGGCCATGGTGGCCTGAGCAGAGCAGAAGGCCACCGCCTCATCAGCGCCCACCCTTGGTGCAGCGCATGGTGTACCTGGTGGAGGCTGTGCTCATGAACTTCCTGCTGGGCATCGTGGAGGCAGGCGCATCTGCAAAGGCAGCATTGGTAGTGCACCAGGTCCTAGACCTCTTGTGGCTCTTCATGGAGGTGAGGCCCTCAATCCTGGCTCCCTGGGGCTCAGGCTAGGATGTCAGGCCCTGCTGGCGTGGGGGATACAGGGAGGGGCTTGGAGAAGTCCTCAAGAATGGCAGCCCTGGAGCCTACCCCCCGCAGTAGGTGTGCACCCTGGTGTCTCTCCCCTAGGACTACGAGGTACATGATTGCCTCAAGCAGTTGATGATGTCCCTGCTACGGCTGTACCGGTTCTCACCCATTGTTCCAGACCTGGGCCTGCAGGTAGGAGCCCCTGCCCTGCCCCTGTCCCGAGTGTCCCTTGCCTTGCCTACCCACTCTGAGCATCCCCTCCCCACAGATCCACTACCTGCGGCTTGCTATCGCCATCCTGAGGCATCAGAAGTCCCGCAAGTTTCTGCTTAGCAACGTCCTGTATCCTCCCCTTGCTGTCAGGCAGGCTAGCATGTGGTGCCCCCTGATCAGCAGAGACCAGGGAAGGCAGTGGCCATCTGGCCAGGGGTCCCTAAGGAAGCTCAAGAAGACCTGAGGCCCCCAGTATGTGAGTCCTTGTCCCCTGGCTCAGCCCTCCCAGCACATTCTCTACAGAGCAGGGAAAGTAGAGCAAAGGACGGAGGCCGACTGGCCAGCCTGGCGGGGTTTCCGGATGGCTGCAGACACTTCGGCTGCATGGAGGTGTAGGGGTCACTGGGGACTGCCCTCTTACGCCAAAGCACTGCATTCTCATCCACAGTCCATGGCGAGGGTTCCTACAAGACCTATAGGGAGGCAGCTCTCCCTGCTTCCCAAAAAGCTGAAACCTGTACAAGCAGGAGGGGGAGCCTAGCTTTGGGCCATTGGCTGGGAAGCCTGTGCTCTCGGCGATTTTCTGAGTCTGGGGTCTTCCATCCTCCAGGACGGAGAAACAAAGCTGGGAGGCCCAGAGGCCCAGAGTTGGGGCTGGGGAGAGGCCACCAGGCCCTCTCGCCAGGCTGTCCCACAGTCATCTGTTCTCATGCTAGGCCTTTCTCGTCCACCTGGTGTGTATCGGGCTTGGTGGGCTTGGCAGCCACAGTCCTCAGGACTCACAGTCTGGCACCCTTGGGGGTGGAGAGCTGTGGTGGGCACACCTGGGGTGGGTTGTTCAGGAGGGCTGTTGAGAGAGGACCGATGAAGGTGCGCAGGGCACCCTTTGGTGACGAGAGCTCTGCCTTAACGACCACCAGCTTTGACGTGCTCCGGTCTGTTGTCTTCTTTTACATCAAGAGCCCCCTGCGCGTGGAGGAGGCCGGCCTACAGGAACTCATTCCCACCACCTGGTGGCCACACCGCTCCGGCAGGGAGGTGGGCGACCCCAAGTGGGTGGGCAGCAGGCGTAGTGAGAGCTGGTCCAGGGTGTCTCAGCTAGCTGGTGCTTAGCATGTGAGACCCCTGCCCCAGCTCTGGTCTCTGGAGTCATGGGGGTGAGGGTGGCCTGGGTGAGCCCTGCTGTCTCCTGCCTCAACCCCTGCCCAGGGCAAAGAGAGCAAGGAGGCGGGGGAGGAGACCGCGGAGGAGCGGCTGCGGCGGCGCGCCTATGAACGGGGCTGTCAGAGGCTCAAGAAACGCATTGAAGGTCGGCCCCTGACTCAGGCACTGGGCGGGGTGGGGACATGTGCACGTATGTACCTGGGGGGACTAGGTTGGGCTCAGGAAACCCTGATGGTGGAGCCCCAACCCAAACCTGCTACCCCCTCCCCAATCCCTGAGGGCAAGGCACAACCTGAGGAGGGCTCAGCGCCATATCACCTCCTACCCTCCATCCCCCAGTGGTGGAAGAGCTACAGGTCCAGATCCTGAAGCTGCTGTTGAACAATAAAGACGACAATGGGGTGAGTGATCCCCCAGACCCCTGGATGGGTCCCTGGTGGGGAGGGATGCTGTGTTGGACCCCAAGGCTCAGAGGACAGGCTGGCTCAGGTTTCCATGGCAGGGCGTAGGGTCAGATAACAGCATTGAGCTAGTCATCTGGGGCCTTCTTCTCAGCTCATCACAGCCTTGTTTTTCCCTCCCTGGAAGGGTGAAGCTTCTAGGTACATCTTCCTGACCAAGTTCCGAAAGTTTCTGCAGGAGAACGCTAACGGCCGGGGGGTAGGTGCCCACCTGGCCAGACTGACTGTGTTGCAGGGTCCAGGCCCCTGGCTTCTGGCCCCTCTCAGCCTGCCTCATTCCTGCCCAGCCTTGCAGCCCTTCCCTTCCCCCTCAGCCCAGGACCCTGGGGCAGGGCCTTGGGTAAAGAGGGGGCTGGGCTCTGGGCTGGCACAAATGCATGTCTTACACCCTGTGCCCACAGAACATGCCTGTGCTCTGCCCCCCTGAGTACATGGTCTGCTTCTTGCATCGGCTGATCTCCGCCCTGCGCTACTACTGGGACGAATACAAGGCTTCGAACCCCCGCGCCTCCTTCAGTGAGGGTGAGTGGGGCCAGGGCCTTAGGTCAGCAAGGCTGGGCAGAGCCAGGCCTAGGGCAGCCCCTAGTATTGGTGTGGAGTGGGGGGAACTGTCCAAGCTCCTGCCCAGCTGAGCCCCACTCCACCGACAGGCGGCCTCCCCACTGGGCCAGCAGGAGCCCACCTTCACGCTGACTGTCCTCACAGGCTCCTGCCCACTCTGGGCTCCCTTCCTCAGTCCTGGCAGCATTTGTAGGGGCTGCCTTGGGTGGGCTTTAGGGTGTTGGGGAACCCTGTTTTTGTGTTAAGATGAAGTCCCCAAGGGTCAGCAGGAGCCTTGCATGCCCTGGATTGGGGGATATCCCTATCCCACAGGGCTGGCTCAGGACCTTCTCCTCCAGAGTCACCGGCAGCCAAGAATGCTCCCTTAGTGTCAAGCTGTGCAGCTGTGGGCACTGACCTGAAAATGGTGGGGGAGGCGAGGGTGGGCTCCGACCATGCTGTCTGAACGGGTGGGTGGCCAAGGCCAGGGGGCCATGGCTGTGCTAGGCCAGAGTGGAGGGGAGGTGTCTGGGAGGGTCCTCATGCTGGGCCTGGATTGCTGACCTGGCCTTCTCAACTCCTCGAAGAGGCCTACATCCCACCTCAGGTCTTCTACAATGGCAAGGTGGACTACTTTGACCTGCAGCGCCTGGGGGGCCTCCTCTCGCACCTTCGGAAAACCCTCAAAGGTAGGCGCAGGCCAGTGAGCAGTGAGCAGGTCTGGGGTGAGTGTGGGTGCTGAGCTATCCTGTGCCCACCAGAGGGCGCCCAAGGCTCTCGAGCTGCTAGAGCAGGGAGCTGCTAATGAGCAAGCTGCCTTGGGTCTTGGGTCCGCCATCGCCTTCCTGGGGCAGCCACCACAACAGAAGGCAGGGAGCCCTGTAATGAAATAAGGGGGCAGCTGTGCTGCAGAGGAGGAGACTCTAGGATCTTGGTGGGGTACAGGTGCTGCCTTCAAGGGTGAGCACAGTCGCCCAGTGAAAAGGGCACGTGGCACTGCGTGAGCAAGGTCAGGGATGCAGGCACAGCCCCATGTAGCCTGGAGACAGAAAGCAGTTGGTGTGCTGGTGTAGAAGGCGAGACGGGGTAGTGGGGGGCTAAGGGGTCTCTGGGCGGAGTCTCAGGGCCTTGCAGGCCACACAGCGGGTATGGACTCACCCCAGGGGCAGGGGCCACAGTAGAGGAGCCTGCATTTTGTTTTCTCAAATAATATTTTATTTTATTATGTTTTTGGTGAAAGTTTATACGGCAGGTTAGGTTCTCTTGTAATAATTTCTGCACAGTTTGTTCAGTGTCACAGGTTACATTCTTCACAGTGTGTCAGCTTTCTCATTATTTCTGTTCTGGTTGTTCCATTTCCAGTAATCTGGTTTCCCTGCTCCCTTGCCTTCTCATCTTTGCTTTAGAGTAAATGTTGACCGTTTGGTCCCATATAGATAGTGTTTTAAAGGAGTATAGTACTCATGGGTGATATTGTTTATTTTGTGAGGGAGTCTGCATTTTAAGAAGCTCCATCTGGCTGCTGTGGTGTGGAGAGTGGGCACCAGCAGGGAGAGGGGCTGCAGGAGGAGGCTGAGGTGACAAGTTCAGTGTTGGATTCGGTGTGATTGAGGTGCCCAGGGACATAGCTGGGAGGAAGGCCTGGGCTGTAAGCAGAGGTGGTTTGGTCAGCTGTCAGCGTAGAGGTAGGGATGGGCCTGGGTGAGGCCCAGCTCCCTGGGGATTGTGCAGAGTGAGGCGAGCACCCTGGGATCTCGTTTTGTGTTTGGGACCAGACAAAGGAGGGAGATGAGGGAGTAGTCAGAGACTCAAGGCAGGCCTTGGAGAATGGGAGGTCACGGGCACCAGAGACAGGCCGACAGGAGGCAACGATTGGGAATGTCTCCTGCCGAGGAGGCACTGTGAGACTAGGGGCCCTTGAGCTGCAGAGTTTAGGCTGGACTGAGGGGTGCCTCCTGCCAACCAGCTGGTACTTCCCTGCTGTCCTGGGAAGTTCCATCTGGTGGCCCTCGCCCCTCCCCTGGTCTGAGAACCCCCTTGCCTTTCCTCCTAGATGAACTTGCGTCCAAGGCCAACATCCTGATCGACCCACTGGAGCTCCAGGCAGCCACCATGGATGACCTCGATGAGGATGAGGAGCCAGCCCCGGCTGCGGCCCAGGTGCCGCGGTAGGGGCAGGTGGGGGGCTTCATGTTGGGCTTCCCCTCTGTCATATGGGCGGGGTATCACACAAGGCCATCTCCCCCTCCATGCAGGCAAGGGACGTCTCTCCAGGCAGATTCCCTTGGCTGTGGGTGGAAACAAGAATCCCCTTCCCACTCCCCAGCCCCACGGATCAGGGGAGGCCTGAGTGGGCCCTGGTCCTGGGGAGCTGAGTGGCCTCTGGCCTCCTCTCTCCACCGCAGCGCCCCATGCAGGCCCTAGCCATGGGGGGGACACTGCCCCTGCCCCGGCCTGGCTGGCTCAGTTCCCCAACCCTGGGCCGAGCCAGCCGCTTCCTCAGCACAGCCGCTGTGAGCCTCATGACGCCACGGCGGCCTCTGAGCACCTTGGAGAAAGTGAAGGTCCGCACACTGAGCGCGGAGCAGAGGACCCGCGAGGACAGTAGGTGCCAGGCGGGGCCAGGCAGGGCACTGAAGGACCCTTGTACCAAGTTCAACTCCCAACCCTAGGCAAAGCCGAGATGCATCCCATGCCTTTCCAGCCCTGTGGCCTGGCAGCATCTCAAGGGCATGGGAAGCACACTGTGAGGGCAGGAAATCGATGTTACAAAAATAGGTCCTGGAGTTACAGGGCCTTGCCCCGCCCCCATGCTCTCCCTTCAGGTCTCTCTTGGGGCACAGGAAGGGGGAGAGTGGATCCCCCTCTGCTGTGAGGCTCATCCTGGTCCTGCAGGCTTAGGAGAGGGCCGAGATAGCCCCGACCCTGAGCCTGCCCTTCCCCCACCCCCCAGTCGAGGGTGGCCCCTGGAACGAAGGCCTGCTGTTGGGGCGGCCGCCCGAGGAGCCAGAGCAGCCCCTCACTGAGAACTCGCTGCTGGAAGTCCTCGATGGTGCCGTCATGATGTATAATCTCAGCGTCCACCAGCAGCTGGGCAAGGTCTTGCACCGTAGTCAGCCACACACTTGTGTGGGGGTTCTGCTTGTGTGTGGGTGTGTGTGGTATACCTATACGTGCACATGTGTCTGCAGGGGTGCTTGTGAATGCATGTGCCTCACTAAGAATGGTTTTTGCTGATGCTCTTCAGGCCTGACCTGGCTAACTTGTGGGAGGGGAGGTGTCCCGGGCCTGAGGTTGGGTGCTTGGCAGGACTGGGGTCCAGACTGGCTCTGGAGAAGCATGAGTGAGGTACCCAAGGGTCACCCTGGATGTATGGTGCCCGATGCTCTAGATGGTGGGCGTGTCTGATGATGTTAACGAGTATGCAATGGCTCTGAGGGACACGGAAGACAAACTCCGCCGGTGCCCCAAAGGAGTAAGTCCTGAACGTGCAGGTGGGCCTTTAGGGGTGGGGGGAGAGGCAGCTTGCCCACTCAGGGTCCCCAGGGTAGCCCACAAAGGAAATCTGGGCTGCCTTGGCCCTGCCTCTGGGGACTACCCCAGCATTCTTTGTCCCCACCCCCACCCTGACCACACCGTAAGAGTCAGTGCAGGGCTGGCAGTAGGGCCTGGCACGGCCTGAGCCCCATCAGCCAGCTGCAGCCTGTGCCCAGGGCCACCCAGCCCGCTAAGTGCTGACGCACACCCACGCTCCTCATCCATTATGGACTCGACCCTGAGTGCTGCCTAGGCTGCCACTTGCAGATTCAGCAGGAAGCAAGGCCTGGCTCCTTGCACATGCTGTAACCCCTCTGCTGTGGTTGTCCTGGCCTGGGGAGTAGGGCCAGGCATGGCCAGGCTGGCCCCACCTGCCTCCACCTGTCGGCAGAGCCCTGGGCCTGGCCCAGGCAAGGACAGCTGCTGGAGCTGCAGTTCTGGCATTGAGTCCCAGTGGTGTCCCGGCTAGGGCCTTACAGACCCCCAGCTGGGTCTCACTTCCATGCCCTGCTCTAAGGCTTGCCCAGGCTCACTGGCGGGTCATGGCAAAACAGGGTTTGGAAGGGTGGAGCTCCGGTCTCCCAAGCCCTTGCCTGCCTCAGGCACCAGCAGAGCCCCGCCCCCAAGACTGGCAGTGTGACAACAGACCTCAGGCCTCGGGGAGGCATGCTGTTGCATGGGGCCATGTCCTGATTGTCTTCCTTTCCCCTGGTGTGGCAGAGGAAGGACATCCTTGCAGAGTTGACCAAGAGCCAGAAGGTTTTCTCGGAAAAGCTGGACCACCTGAGCCGCCGTCTTGCCTGGGTCCATGCCACTCTCTACTCCCAGGTGTGTAGGTGTGGCTTTGGCCCACGGCTACTCACCTTTCCAACCCTTCTTTCTGGACCGCAGGCTGTCTGGCCCCTGGGGTTGGGCAGGGCCCCTAGCTGCTCCCTGCCCTGGCTCACACGTGCCCCTCCCCCACCCCTAGCACCCTCTGTCCCAGCCCCATATCCCTTCCTCTGTACCTGTCATGCCCCATGGACTTGAGGTGGTGCCATTTTTAGACCCCTGGTTCCTCTCCAGCTCATAAATCCTTCCTTTGAGGAACAAGGTCTCTCTCTCTACGGTTCCTCCCAGTTCCTCGGCGTCTCTGCCCCTCCCTGGGCCTCACCCTCACTGAGTCTGCTTATGTCTGATACACCTCCCACTCTCAAGGCCACTGTCTTATTTCTCTTCTCACTCACTCCTTCATTCAACAACATGTGCCTAAAGCCTAGTGTATGGCAGGTGCCATCCTGGGCACTGAGACAGTTGTGAACCAGAAAAGGTGAGTCTCTGCCCTCCCAGGGCCATTGGCCTTCTGGGATAGGCGGATGGCCAGACAGTGCATTCCCTCTGTGGCCGTGCTTTGCCCCCAGGCTCTGGACTCCCCAGTCCTTGTTGCCCCTCCCACCCCACCTGGGGCCTCTCCCAACCAGTGATGTCTGTGGCTCTTCTGGCTGCTCTGTGTCAGCACATCTGCCCACCTATTGGCCCTGCCCCTCCCCCAGAGCCGGGTGACCAAGGCCCAGGGGATCCCCATCTCCAGCCTGCCGTGTTCTCTTTGGGGTTTCTCCTGGTGCCTCCTCTCTGACCCAGGCCACCCCACCCCTCACCCCTCCTTTCTCTCTTGCTGCCGCAGACCACCTTGCCTCCAGCCTTAGGCTCACTGTCAGGGAGGCCCTCTCTTCCCTGCACTAGGGCCAGCACCTACCCTCTTCCCGAGGTGACCTTGCTGTCCCTCAGGCAGCATCCTCTAAGGAACCGAGCCCTCCGTCTCAGCCTTTTTTCTTCTGTGTCTTCAGGGCCCGCTCTTCTGCCTTCTCATCCGGTTTCTCCCATGAAACAAAAAAGCCCTTGAGGCCTCTCCTTGACTCTGTCTGCCTACAGCTATCCCTCTCTCCTCTCTTCTCTGTTACACAGCTGGAAGGAGCTGTGTCTCAGCTGCCCCGTCCCCTCACTCCTGGCCCGGCACAGGCTTCTTGCTCTTCTGAAATAGTCTCACCAGGGTCTCTGTCGACCTTTTCGTCTCCTCCTGTGAGCACATCCCCATGCTCATCGCGTTGGCACCTTAGCGGCATCAGTGCGCTTCCTCAGACTCGGCCTTCTGTGGCAGCAGGCTCCCTCTGGGCCCTCTTGGCCCCCCTGCCAGGTGTGCTCCCTGGCCCAGGCCCCCCTCTGACCTCTCGCTCACACCTTCTCCTTGGGCCCTTGGGTCTTAGGGCACATAGGAGACTTGGTGCGAAGTCAGACGCTCTGGCTCCACGTCAAGAGATGCAGGTGCCATGGGTCTGGGTGAGGGCCCGGGGCCTTACGCTGGTTGGCGACCCCTCCTGTGCCCCCTTGGTGTCATCCTGACACAGACTGTCTGAGAACATGAGAACCACACCGTGGGGAAGAGTTTGTGTGTTCTTCACGGCCTCCATGCCACCAGCAGTCACTCCCCCATTCACCTTCTCTCTCGAGCTCCAGACCCAAATTTCTATCTGCCTTTTCAACACTACCTTTTTGGGAGCATCTCCAGGTACCTCATGCTCCACGTGTCCTGAGTTGCACTCCCCGTTTGCTCTGCACCAGGCCTGTTTCTCCAGCACTTCTGACTTCCATGGAAGCTCCACTGCCCCTAAAAACGTGGGCACCATTCTTGGCCTTCCCATCAGTGCAGCCTGGAGGGGCCGTGGCTTCTCCCTGTCCTATCCCACGTGCCCCTGCAGCCCCTCTGCACTTAGCAGTGTTTACGCTCTTCTGGGCACATCACCCTTTGCTTAGAAACTTATGTACCCTTACAAAACTCAAACCTGGGTTCAGTGGGTCACAGGGCTGCCTCTCCAGGCCAGGCGCGCCTGCCTCCCCGCCTACAGGCCTCCCCAGACCCTAGCCACATGGGCCTTCGTGCCCACCAAGTGTTCCTTGCCCCTGCCTGAGCTGTTGCTTCCACTTCCTGGAATCCAGGTCTCAGCTCTGATGTCATATTCATGGGGAGGCCTTTCCTGACCTCCAGAACAGGTCATGCCCCCTGTGACCCTCCACACGTGCCCCCGCAGGAGAAGATGCTAGACATCTACTGGCTGCTACGTGTCTGCTTGCGGACCATCGAGCATGGCGACCGCATAGGCCCTCTCTTTGCCTTCATGCCTGAGTTCTACCTAAGTGTGGCCATCAACAGCTACAGCGCCCTCAAGAATTACTTTGGCCCTGTGCACAGCATGGAGGAACTTCCAGGTGATGGGGCCACTTGGGCTGGGAGGGAACAGAAAAGGTGGCCTTTGGCATGAGCCCTTGGATCCCTGGTCTGAGCCATCCATGGCCCAGCAGCACACGTCCACATGGGGAGGAGGGGGCAGCTCCTACTCCTCCTGGCCTGCATTGAACAAACATTTGCAAAAGCCCCACATGGCGAGCCCTGCCCTGGGGCCAGCAGCCACAGAACCAGCAGTCCCTCATGGTGCTGAGGGGGAAGCAGACAATATGGACCGCGGGGTAGGGGCCCTCTGGTTTTACTCCCTTCCTGGGGCTCCAGGAACCAGCTGGCCCCTGACACTGCTGCCCCGGCACTGGCCACCATCTGTGGCTGCTTTTGTGGGGTGGAGTGGTTGATCTTTGTAAATCACAGCAGGTTTCTTGAGGACCACTGGTTCCAGGCTGGGCTTGGCGGTTTATGTCTGGATCTGGGTACAAGCTCAGGCCCCAGGCCTGACCCCCGCCCCACCCCAGGCCTAGATGCGGGCTTTGTCCTCAGAGGTGCAGCCGTGGGGGACCGAGGGGCTTTGCTGGGCCTTCAAGTGTGTGTGCTGAGCTGGGTTTGAGCCAAGTTCAGGACTCTGGCCAGGACCTGCCCTCCCCCTACAGCGAGTCTGTGCTGTAGTCCCTCATCAGCTGCCAGTGAATGTCATGCCCAGTGTCCCTAGACACCGGCCCAGGCCCAGACTGGCCCTCGGAGCCTGCTGCCCAAGTCCGCCCCCCATGCCAAGCGACAGGCCTGCCTCTGGAGCCCCACCTCCAGCCAACAGCTCCCACTACCCCACCCTGCAGGCTATGAAGAGACCCTGACCCACCTGGCCGCCACCCTTGCCAAACATTTTGCTGACACGCGTATCATAGGCACTGGTGAGGCACGCTACAGTGGCTGGGGGGGATTGGGTGGGATGGCACCTCTGGCTGGCTGTTTTCAGTGCAGAGTGCTGGCCAGGTGGGCATGAGGCATGGGGGCTGGGGCCCATGCCAGGCACCTGCTGAGGCATGACTTCTCCCAGCAGACATCCGGGACTCGCTGATGCAGGCCCTGGCCAGCTACGTGTGCTACCCACACTCCCTGCGGGCTGTGGAGCGGATCCCTGAGGAGCAGTGAGCGGAGATGGGGTGGGGGGGCCACACACCTGCCCTGCACAACACCACAACTAGCCTCACCCCGTGCCCACCACCCTTTGCCCCCACAGGCGCATCGCCATGGTGAGGAATCTCCTGGCGCCCTATGAGCAGCGGCCCTGGGCCCAGACCAACTGGATCCTGGTGCGGCTCTGGAGGGTAAGCTTGACTGGAGAAGTGGTGGCTACAGCTGGCTGGAGGGAGGGGTTGCCCTGCCCCACTGACCCCCCACTGGCCCCACCCCCAGGGCTGTGGGTTCGGGTACCGCTATACAAGGCTGCCACACCTGCTGAAAACCAAACCCGAGGACGCCAGTCTGCCGAGCCTCCAGAGTGAGTACCCGGTCCAGCAGCTCCTCACCCGCCACACTAGGGTTCTCTCAGACTCACCCACTTCTTCCAGCTGGGCCCCAAACACCCTGACACTCTTGAGACTTCACTGCCTTGTGGGCCAGGGTGGTATGGGGGACAAAGCACCATCCTGTGTGTGCCTTTGGGCCCAAGTGCCCTGAGTGGGTCACAGCGGCAAGGGGCGGCATCTTCCCAGGCTCATGCAGGGTGAGGATCCTGTCCCTTGCCCACTGAGCCACCTCCCCAACCTCCAGCCTTATCCCAGCACCATGTCCAGACCTGAGTCGAGGGAGTGGGGTGGGGCAGACTGGGGGTCGGTCAGGGCCCCAGGTGGTATCCATGGGGCTTCCTGGAAGAAGGGCCATTTGGTTGGGAGCAGAGACTATGCTCTGTCTCCTGGGGCCATGGTCCAGCAAAGCTTTGGGAGCCTGAGAACCTTCACCTAGGCTTGGCCAGGGGTCTCAGACTGTCCAGTTTACAAGATCTGCCTGCCACACACTGTACTCACGCCACATAGTGGCTGTCCTTGGCTAGTGTGGTATATTTCTGCCTTGGTGGGGCAGTGTTTTGTTTTGAGGGGCGTCCCCAGAGCAGCCGGGTGCCCCTCGGGCAAAGTCGCACAGCAGGTCCTTGCCAGTTGCCTCGATCCTGCCCTGGGCAGAACTGAGCTGCAAGTGGAGAGGCAGCGGTGGGGCCAGGTCTGCGTCGTGCTGCTGCAGGGACTATTGATTTGCATCGGGAGGGGTGGGGAAGGCATGCTGGTCCCAGCCTTGGCTGAGGGCTCTGGTTACTGCTGCCTGCCAGCCCCAGACTTGGTGCCCACCCCCTCTCGCATCTGCCAAGGCCAGGCCAAAGGCAACAGAGGACAGGGAGGGCTTACAGCAGGGTTCTGGCTGAGAACAGACCCTCGGGGAAGCTGGCCTTGATAGAAGTGGGGAAGGGTCTAGGCCCTGTCTAGGTCTAACCCCATTCGAAGGGTCAGGCTGGGGTTGCGTGGCTGCTCCAGGCTGAGGGGCTTGCAGGGTTAGGGGAGCAGTCAGATGCAGCCCTGACCCCCAGGTAGTGCAGCACCCTGTCTCCCTGCCCCCGTGACCTGTGTGGTTCCCAGGGAGCTGTCTTTCTGTCCTCACACTAATGGCCCAGTGGTGAGGACAGAGGCAGATAGGCAGGGGCCACCGCACTGGCCTCCCCGATGACACCACCTCCCCATGCTCCTGCAGAGCCCTGCCCCTCCACCCTGCTGCAGCAGCACATGGCAGACCTGCTGCGACAGGGTCCTGATGTGGCGCCCAGCTTCCTCAACAGCGTCCTCAACCAGCTCAACTGGGCCTTCTCGGAGTTCATCGGCATGATCCAGGAGGTAAACTGTGGTGGGGCCTTGTGGGCCAGGGTGGTGTGGGAACAAGGCATGGTCTCGGGGTGTGGCCAGGCCACTGATAGCTGTCTGCCCACCTGTTGGTGGCTCAGATCCAACAGGCGGCCGAACGTCTGGAGCGGAACTTTGTGGACAGCCGGCAGCTCAAGGTATGTGCCACCTGCTTTGACCTCTCAGTCAGCCTCCTGCGTGTCTTGGAGATGACCATCACACTGGTGCCCGAGATATTCCTCGACTGGGCCCGGCCTACCTCTGAGATGCTGCTGCGGCGTCTTGCGCAAGTATGTCCGTCTGGGCAAGCAGGGTGGGACCCTGGGGTTTGCTCCAGTGGCAAGCCTACTCATCCACCGACGGGCTCCTGCACTCACAGCTGCTGAACCAGGTGCTGAACCGGGTGACAGCTGAGAGGAACCTGTTTGACCGTGTGGTCACCCTACGGCTGCCTGGTGAGGACTCAGACACCCCGCACCGCAGTACCCCATGGGCCTGGGTTCCTCTCTCAGGAACAGTGATGCCCGATTCTCCAGGCTGTGTTAGGACAGCCAGGCCTACGGCCTAGCCTCAGCTTGCCCTTCTGTGGGAGGACAGTCAGGAGGTGGATGGCATCAGCTGGGCCTGGAGGCCCTGCAGCGGGCGTGCATGCGCAGCTTACCCCCTCCTTCCCTTCCCTTTAGGCCTGGAGAGTGTGGACCACTACCCCATCCTGGTGGCAGTGACAGGCATCCTGGTGCAGCTCCTGGTGCACGGGCCAGCTTCAGGGTGAGTGCTGGGGACGGTGGGCCCCATGAGAGCCAGGTGTGTCTGATGGCAAGGGGGCTGGGCAGGGCCTCCCTGCACCTCAGTTTCCTTGTCTGTAAAATGGACCTCAGTACCAGGTTTTTGAAGGCAGAGGGGAGGTGGTGAGGTGTGAATTGCCTAAAGAGGTGGCTGCAGCTCTGGGTAAGAGAATCAGGGACCCCAGCAGGACAAGGTGTCCTGGTCTGTGGCCTGAGCCACTGGCTGTGGCCTTGCCTCAGGCAGAGGCAGGGGAACCAGGACTCCCTTAGGGTCACCATGCGATGGCTGGGTAGGGCCTGGGGGCACTGCGGGAGTCGAAAGCCGAACACACACACACACACACACACACTGGTATCTGCGAAGGCTCCAGCCATGGGCACCTCCTGCCTTTATTAAGAAACTCCATGACAGCTGGGCCCAGGACACCCTGAGGGGCCTAGCTCAGCCCCCACGCATGAGGGGTTCCCAGACCTCCTCCCTGCCTCCCTGCAGCAGGGGTGGTGAGATGCATGAAGGCAGGGCACCGCCTCAGTCATTAGGCTGAGACCAGTGCCAGCCCTTAAGAGGCTCCTGCCCTCGAGGGACAGCAAATTCCAGCTCAGCGAGCTCCCCTCCCAGCTTGGCCATGCCCGGCAGGCTTTCTGCTGCTGAAAAGCTGGGAGCACTGCCCGTGATGCCCTTCAGAGCTGCCTCGTGAGTTGCAGCTGTGGGGTGGGCTCTGCCGTCAATGGCCTCTAGATGCCCCTGGCCAGCGAGCAGGGCCAGTCTTTCTGGGACTCAGGCCAGGAGCCATGCCTGCCTAATGCCTGCCCACCAGATCCTGCGTTGAGTTGTGAAGCTTTAAGTAGGTTGGATGTTGGTGGACAGGAAGTCCTGTTTCCCAGGATGTCTTCCTTCTGAGCTGCCTCCTACTTCCCTGTGGCCCATTCTCTCCTAGACCCTTGGGAAGGGGAAGTTGGTTATGCCTCAGCTCTTCAGTGCCACGCCTTGACGGCCACTGGGGCTCCCATGCAAACATTCTTCTAGATGAGCCTCTGCCCCCAATCTTCATGGGGCAGTGGGCACAAACAGGCCCGGCTAGGGCCTGGGGCCTTTAAGACCTTTGCTGAGGCAGAGCAGGAGAAGGCTGGGGACCCCACTCCTCCACCAGTGAGCAGGGCCTTGTGGTTCAGGCCAAGGCCCACCCAGTAGGTTGTGAGACCAGGCCAGGGCTTCCCATCAGCACCTGGCAGTTACCTGGAGTGCAGCAGGGAGCAGGGCAAGCAGCAGGCAGGGTGGTGGCCTGGGTAGAGGGGAGTCTGGGCAGCCTAGGTCATCACAGGACCCTCAGAGCCTGTAGAGCTAGCAGATTCTGAGCTGACCTTGAGCTGCAGGCCCCCAGGGTTGCAGAGGTCAAAGTCCTCAGCTATGGCCAGCTGCACATGGCCATTGAGGCCTCTCCTGCCTGGCTCCAGAAAGACCACGTGCTTGTGGGTGCTGGCCTTGCGACTGGGCTCATCTGGTGGTGTGGTGCTGAGCACTGAGGACTGTGCGCTCAGCTCCTGGAGAGGGCTGGGTGCTTGTGACCAGCGGCGGCAGTGGCAGGCTCGGAGACAGCAGCGGCAGCAGCCACGGCAAGGTGGCATAAACAGATAGAGCAGCACCAGCACCAGGCCCACGGCACAGCCCAGCAGCGTGGTGTAGCTTGTGCTGAAGACTTCGGGCTCAGGGCGAGGATGGTGCACGCTCACATTGTACTCATGTGTCTGGTTGTGCAGGCGCGGCCCGGTGGCCAGGCACACGAAGATGCCCTGGTGCTGCGGCTGCACGTTGCTGATGGCCAAGCTGCCGTCAGCCAGCAGCTTGATGCTACCATCTCGGGATCCCGGGGCCAGGAGCAGCTCGTGCTGCGGGGAGACCCAGGCAGTGCGTATGGCCAGGGCACTGGTGTTGCAGTGCAGCCGCAGGGACTGGCCCATCCACACGTGCAACTGCTCTTCCGGCCGCTCTAAGCCCTGACCAGTGGCAGCTGAGCAGTTCTCGAAGATGCGGTTGTGCTCAAAGAAGCGCACGCGGGATGCCGGTACCTTGAAAGCCAGGCACATGTACTCCTGCGCGAAGTCCCGCACGGCGCTCAGGCCCCGCTGGTGCCAGCGCCGCAGCAGGTGGTAGAGGCGGCAGTCGCAGGGCAAGGGATTATTGTGCAAGTAAAGGCCATTCTTGAGAAAGGCCGGCAGCGCGGCCAGCTCGGGTACTGGGATGTGGCCCAGCTGGTTGGAAGAGAGGTCCAGAGTGTGCAGGTGGGCAGCGCCCAAACCGTGCAGGTGGTTGAAAGAGAAGGACACGAGTTCGTTGCAGCCCAGGTAGAGCCGGCTAAGCGCGTTCAGGCCCTGAAAGGCATGTTCATCCAAGAGGGCCAGGCGGTTATTGAACAGCAGCAGCATCTCGAGCGCCCCCAGCCCGTCGAGGTCGTGGCGGCCAAGCGCCCGCAGAGCGTTAGATGATAGGTCGAGCAGCCGCAGGCAGCTGGCGTTGGTGAAGACGCCGCGACCCAGCGCACGCAGCTCGTTGTGGCCTAGGCGCAGCGCGCGCAGTCGGGAGAGGGGCGCCAACCAGCCCGGGTGCAGGCGCTGGAGTGCGTTGTGGCTCAGGTCGAGGTCCGCAGCAGCGACGGGTAACGCGGCCGGCACGTCCTGCAGCCCAAGGCCCGCACAGCTCAGCAGGTCGGCAGCGCAGACGCATTTGTCGGGGCAGTTGTGGGACGGAGGGGGCGGAAGGGCCTCAGGGTAGTCCCGGGTGCCTAATCCGACGCGCAGCATGCACAGCAGTGTGCCCGGCAGCACCAGCCAGGCCATGGCGGTGGCCACCAGGGATGGAGCAGGACAGCTCCGGTGCAGGGCGCAGTTCCGGGACTCACCCACTTCTGCTCTGGCTCGACGTGCGTGGTGCCGGATGGGTCATGGCCCGGGAGCTAGGACGCGGACTCTGCCCCGCACAGCCGGCTGCTCCTGCTCTCCAGCTCCCAGGCGGCGAGGTGGGGCCGCACTCCGCTCGGCACTCCCTTCCCGGGTTCCCCTGGCTCTTCCGGCTCTCCCGGTGCTTTCCTAGTCACTCGGCTAAATAGTCGCCGGGAGGCTGTGGTTCAGGGGGGCGGAACCTCGAGCCTCCATTGGTTCCTGTCGGAGGGGGCGGGGCAGCTGTGGCCAAGGATGCCGCACGGCTGCCAGTGGGGGGCGGGCGCGAGCCCGACCCCAACAGACGTTTGGCCGGCGGCTTTCTTCAGCGCTCATTTCCCCCAAGTGGTTGCCCATCCAGGCACAGGCTGGTGGAAGGAGGCTGGGAAGCATCTTTTACGCGCTACGAATATTCGTGTTTATTTGGAGTAATTTTGAAGGGTTAATGTGTGTCACAAGGCTGGTGGACATTCACTGTCTTCTGGTAGCTCCCAAGTCCCCTAAACTGGCACCTGGACTGTATGGGTCCTTACTGGGATCCAGGACTAACTGGGCTGGTAAGAGGCACGGAGATGGAGTGGGATGAAGCTGGTCTAGGTCTATCCCCTGTTCAGTAGAGTGCTTTCCTACAGTCCCTGAGCCCCGACACGACCCTTGCATCCTCCCCCAGGATAGAGCGAGCCACTTCTGTGCTCCTGGCTGATCCCTGCTTCCAGCTCCGCTCCATATGTTATCTCCTGGGGCAGTCGGAGCCCCCAGCACCTGGCACCGCCCTGCCTGTCCCTGACCGGAAGCGCTTCTCCCTGCAGAGCTGTGAGTGGAGGGAAGCACCTCTCCCTGCAGAAGTGGGGGGTGGAGGCAGAGGCGTGGGGGCAGGGAAGAGGTATTTGGAGCTGGGCTAAGCCAAGGGTCTCAAGAACAGCAAATTCCTAGGCTAGCGATACCCAAGAGGCACAAAGTTCTAAGGGCACGTTTGGCCTGACATCCCCTCCCATCCTCCAGACACAGATTACATCAGTGCTGAAGAGCTGGCCCAGGTGGACCGGATGCTGGCACACCTGACCTCTGCATCTGCTCAGGCAGCGGCTGCCTCTCTGGTGAGTGTGACCACAGCACATAGGTCCGTGCTACCTGAATGTGTGTCGGTGAAACGTACATCCACACATCTGTCCAGGGATCCAAACCCAGCCCACCTTGCACTCTTCCCTGCAGCCCACCAGCGAGGAAGACCTCTGCCCCATCTGCTACGCCCACCCCATCTCTGCTGTGTTCCAGCCCTGTGGCCACAAGTCCTGCAAGTAAGGGGGTCCTGGGCATTGGAAGGGGGGTGGAGGGCAGGGAACAGCAGACTACAGGGCAGCCCTCAGCCCCTCTCCTGTGGTAGAGCCTGCATTGACCAGCACCTGATGAACAACAAGGACTGCTTCTTCTGCAAAGCCACCATTGTGTCTGTGGAGGACTGCGAAAAATCAACCAGTGCCACCTCCTCGGCCGCCTAGACCTGCCTGGCCCACACGGCCTGTGCCATTCTGGACCCTGCACCCTCAAACCCAGCCCAGGCTGGGCCCTATTTATGAGCACCTCTTGCCCTGTTCCCCAGGGTCCCTACCGTGTCCAGCCCCCATCTTGCCTGCGTGTAGCCTCATTGGTGGGAGCCCAGCCACGGCCCTAATTGTGCCTGAGCTTGACTTTCAGTCAGGGCCACAGTGAGCATTAAATTATTATTCCATACAGCCCTGGCCCTGGGCTTCTTGAGGAGTGGGGTTTGTGGGGTTTGCCCAGCAGGGATCCTGCCAGATATGCCCACACGAGAAGGCAGATGTCCAACAACGTCAGCCTCATCCAATCCCCCAGACAACAGCAATGAGTCCAGGGCCCTCTAATGTGTGAAGGCAATGTTCCCCTTGCTGATGGGGAAAGTGGGGGACTCCATCAGCCCCAAAGCACACCCTCACATGATGATGCGAGGCTCTGGCACCGACTCGCCAATAGACTTGTGGGGCAGCACACTGGCCCCGTTGAGGTAGAGCTCGTCGTTAACAATGACGTCCTCGCCCAGCACTGTCACATTTTCCATGCGCACCTGAGTGAGGGAGAGCAGACTATCAGTGAGGCAGGTGCATGCCCTGCCAGCCCCCCGCCCCGGCCTACAGGCTTACCCACTGGCCCACACGGCAGCGCCAGCCCACAATGCAGGACTCAAGCCAGGAGTGGGAGCGGATGTGGGCGTCCCGAAGCACTGTGCACCGCCGGATACACACACCATCCTCCACCACCACACCAGGGCCCAGGCTCACGTTGGGACCAATGCTGCAATTCTGGCCAATGCGGGCACTTGGGTCCTGAGGGCAGTGAGGAAAGATACAAGGAGGCCACTTATCCTGCAACTGAGGATATTAATGAATGATAACACTGAGCTGAGCAAGGGCCTCACCACGAGCACGTTGCCCACAATGCCTGGGCCTGAACAGAGTCGCTCAGGCTGCTTCTGTCGCAGCGACTGAAGGAAGAGGCACATGCCAGTGAGGAAATCCTTGGGCTGTCCAATGTCCATCCAAAAGCCTGCAGAAAAGGATGCATCAGGGGGCTCAGCCCAGCCACAGACCACCCCCGCCCTACGGCCTCCCTGCCTCACCCTGCAGTTCCATGGCATATAGCTGCCCCTCTTTGGCCATGATAGGGAAGACCTCCTTCTCAATGGACGTGGGCTGCAGCTGTAGGAGTGGGCACTTGTGAGCAGGGTCATGGCAGTGGTGGCCTGCCCCACCCCAGGCCACCCAGCACCTGGCTCCCACACACCTGAATGCGCTGCAGCACCGCAGGGCTCAAAATGTACATGCCTGCGTTGATCTTGTTGGACACAAACACCTGCGGCTTCTCCACGAACCGGTGAATGCGGCCTGTGTCAGCCTCACATACCACCACACCGTACTTGGAGGGTTCCTCCACTTTGGTCACCTGAGCACAGGGGGACCTCAGACCTAGTCCAGTGCTCCTGGGCCTTGACACTCATCCTGTCCCAAATCTCAGGGGGTGCCTCAAAATGCTTAAAGACACATGCTGCACAGCTCTACTCCCACCACATGAGGTGACAATTCATGGCTAGGGTGGGAAGAGGCTGGGCACTGGGGTGGGAGTATCAGAGGAGGAGAAGAACTTACCACGATGGAGCCCTCCTGGCCGTGGTGCCGGTGGAACTGCACCATGGCTTGGAAGGGGAAATCGCAGATCACGTCGCTGTTGAGGACGAAGAAGGGATCTTCAGTCTCAGACAGCAGATCACAGGCCAGGGCCAGGGGACCAGCTGGGGGAGGGGGACAGGTTACCACTTTGCTGGGGGATCTGAGTCCCTGGATCCACGCTCAGCAGGCCCCACCAAGGCTGGGTCTTCTTGCCTTCCTGACCCTACACCCTCCCCAAGGGACCCTTCTGTCTCTACTGACCTGTCCCCAAAGGCTCCTCTTCATGGGACATGGAGATGCGAATTCCTAGCTGGAAGAGAGAAGCCACACTGTCAGGTTCCTCCCACCCAGGCGTGGGAGGTTGACCCAGGCGTGGGAGGTTGAGCGGGGAGCAAGGGAAAAGACAGGCCGCGCCTCACCTTCTGCTCCTGCGCCTTCATTTCCTTCTCCAGCAACTCAGACATGTAGCTCACGGCCAGGATCACGTGGTCCACACCTGCCTGCCGGACAGAATAGTGCGGACCAACAGGCGGGCTCAACGGAAAGGCGCGGGTACACCTGCCCTCCGCTCACTAGCCGTCCCTCCCCCCGCCAAGTCCGACCGACTCCGAGCCTTACCGCGGCCAGCGCCTCCACCTGGTGCAGCAAGATGGGCTTGTTGCAGAAGTCCACCAGTGGTTTCGGGATGCTCAGCGTCAGCGGCCGCAGCCGAGTCCCATAGCCGCCCACCAAGATCAGTGCCTTCATCGCGCCTGCGGGCGGCCACACAGTGAGTCCTGGGCTCCGACGTGCCCGGTCCCCCCGGGCCGACCCTCGCCGCGCGCTCCCGTTGCTGTGCCCAGCCCCGTGCCCTTCACTTGCCAAACTGATCGACTCGGGCTCCGCCTCGTCTGCCCGGTCTGCCCTAACGCGGGAGCTCAGGACCCTACAAACCAGGACGCGACGTGGGACAAAGCGCTGCTGGCCCGGAACTCAGGCCCGACCCGGCGCGGGCAGTGACGTAAACCGGGTGGACCAATCGGCTTCCGTGTACGTGGCGCGGCCGCCGGCGGCGTAACGCAGGAGAGCGGCTCTTCGGCACACGTAGCCAATGAAGTCCCGAGCGCGCTGGGCTGCCATGGGGACCGGGGACCCGGACGTGCGGGTCAGCTGTCCATTGGCGGAACTGGCGCCAAGGGAGAGGCTTCATTTCCTGCCAGCCGGACTTCGCAGCGGGTACAGTCGCTGCCGGCCCCGCCCTTCCCGAGCCTTGCCTCCTCCACTCGGGTCCCGGGGTAGGAGGACGAGGCAGGGTCTTCGAGACGCAGAGGGCGTGGGGGTAGGGAGGCTGGTGGCTGGGCTACCCGGAAACCGTGATGTTTACACAAAGACGGCAGACTCGCCTCCGTTTCTAGCGGCTTTATTTTGACATACACGACCTCAGACACAAGCGGGGCGGGCAGCGCCAGGTGAACAGAAAGAGGCGGGCTCGACTGGAGCCTCCCCCTCTCCGCACGCAAGGTCCCGAGAAAACGCAATTGGCGCGGAGTCGCGGCCGGAGACACGTGTAGCACTGGGGCGCAGGTCTGGGTGGAGTGGGCGGGCTTGGTTAGCTTCCAGGAAAAAGCCGACGACAGCGAGTCCCAGAAAGCGAGGCCTTACTGTTCCCGGAAAAGCAAAACACCAAGCAGATCCTTTCCAGGGTTCTCCTTTTTTTTTTTTTCCTTTCATTAAAACATTTTTTAAATCGTCACAAAACCAAATTAACATTAGTTCAAAGCAGTCTGCTTCTAGGAAACATGCACGTGACCAGGCGTGAGCGAGTGAGCAACGGCTAAGGATC
The DNA here is from genome assembly GCA_030035585.1 of Dugong dugon. Classification (NCBI taxonomy): domain Eukaryota; kingdom Metazoa; phylum Chordata; class Mammalia; order Sirenia; family Dugongidae; genus Dugong; species Dugong dugon. The sequence goes on along the minus strand of CM057481.1, from coordinate 17,617,603 downwards.
TAGCCCAGACCCCCAGCCCCTTGGGGGAAATCCCCACGCCCATTGCACAAGCCCTGAGAGGGAGGGGTGGGGTCACTGGCCGCCTTCCTCTTTTAAGTACCTCCCCTGCCCGTCCCACCCACACCCCAGGGGCTGTTGTCAGCTTGCCCGGGGAAGCACTGTAGAGAGGGGTCACCTGAGCACCCCAACCCGTGATCCCGCGTTGCAGTTTGGTCCCAAGTTGGGGCTGGGAAGGCGGACCCTGGCAGGAACAGGGGTCTCTGGCCTGGAGCACGGGGAGAAAGAGCAGTGGCAGAGCGCGTGCGCACACACAGGCCCACCACACCCACCCCACCCTAGACAACAGAGCTGTCTCTCCAGGTGTGGTAAGTACTGCAAAAAGGAGCCCTGCCTTGCGGGAACATCAGCAAATCCCAGGCCCTTTTGCTTTTTTTAGTGCCAGGAAAAAACTGAATGTAAGTGGGTGCAGCCTCTCTCACTAATAAGGAACAGAAGAGGGCAGCATCCGCTCCCAGAATCTCCCAAACTCGGGAGGTCCCCGCACATGGCCACGGGGGACAGGTTCAATCAAGGGACCCCAGGGTGACCACAGACCCTGTCTTGCCCTTCGTCCTGACAGGAAATGACTGTCTACACTAGCCAACAGCTACTGCCTCCATGACCGAATCTACAGAATGGTACAAGAGAAGACAGTCATAACTGACCAGAAACAGGCAAGCTGCTCCTCCCAGCCCCAAGGAATGGGAACCTGCCCACTACTGGCACAGGGTCAGAGGGCCGAGCGATGCAGGGATCTATCAAGGAGCCCATTTAAAAAGTGAGGCTCCATCTCTAAGGACCGGGAAAAGACTAGCCCATTGTTAGTTATCAAGGCCTCTCAACAGACACAGGCTGGCAGGCTAACCATTAATGCCGAAACAGGAACACGCCCTAAGTGACACTGACAGTGGCCCTAGGCTCAGAGGTTAGAGTGCTCTGGATGGGTTGGTAATGGCTAGGTGGATGCAGCATCACCTCCTGGCCATGTGCTTTACAGCCAGCAGGTGTCTGCCAATAAGGGCTGGCAGCAAAAAATGACTAAAATCCTGGAAGGGGCTGCCCCTTGGGCCTTCATTGCACCACTGCCAGTGTTGAGGGGGCCACATACCAGGCCCACAAAGAGGGTGCTGAGCCAGCAGGGAAACACCTCTTATAATTCTGCTACCAGTTCTTTATAAAAAGGTAAGCACCTGCTGAGGAAGGGCACAGGGGCAAAAGCTCACCTCAGAAAGGAGAAAGGGAGTTTTGGTAAGGTAAGCAGTATCTACTAATGCGCTAGGCTACACCCCAGGGGAGGGACCCCCAGAGACACAGGCTGGCAGATGGACAAATGGACAGACTGACCGACCCCAGGTCTGATCAAAGCTTTCATTAGCAGAAACTGGGCACCTACGTCCAGGGCCCAGACAGTGTCCCTGTGAGCAGACAAGATTCTCCCTCTGGGTCCAGGGCCTGAACCTCCTCACATGGGCTGTGGCCTTGAGCTCGCCCTGGGGAAATGTGAGACCCTGAGCGGACTGCAGCCCTTGAGCCCCAGGAGCAGCAGCCTATCCAGAGGCAGCACAGCTGCCCAAGTTAGAGGAAGACTCCCACCCACAGCACAAGAGCTGGAAACACTGTCTGGGCCAGAGCCAACAGAGGCCCTGAGGCCTGCTGGGACACTGCCTTTCCTCAGCAAATAGAGCTAAGCCCCCTTCAGGGGGCAGGAGGGGGTGGCCCCCAAGGGCAGGATCTTAGTGAGAGAGGCTGGCTGGGGCGTGACGGCAGGAGGAGGAACAAGTTCAAGTGCCAAGGGGTGCCTAGGGAATCCAGGGGCCTGTCCTCTGCATGAGTGGCCTCAGCCCAGCTTCATAAATCTGGCCCCGACGCCAAGGTCAGAACTGAGCAGCAGGGTCCAGCTGTGTGTAGTCAGGCCTGTGGCACCCTGGGGACATCTGTTAAAGAGCTGGCAGCCAGAGCACAAAACTGGAAAGCCCTCAAGAGACAGGCACCCAATCCCCTCTACTTTTGGGGAACAAGAGACAAGTGGGTATGGAGGGGCCCTGCGCCAGCCCAGGGCTTCACCCCACAATCCCCAAGGCCCTGCAGTCACAGACCCAAGAGACCTAGGCAAGAGAAACCCGTGTCCAAGGGCACCCTGTCCCTGCTGCCAAGCCCACCAGGGGCACCTCTTCCTTCCTACATTAGCCTGGACACAGCAGTCAGAGCTGTAGAGCTAACAAGCCTGGCTGAGAGGGTATGTGTTCTCCCTCCTCACTTTATATATATGGATTCCAGGCTACAGCTAAAAACATTTCTTTTAGTTTACACCAGAGAGAAATATAACCCTTTAAAAGCAAAGTCTGTGTGTCCTCACAGCGAGTTCGGAGCGATGGTCCCTGCCTGTGGGTGAAGAGGAAGGGGTTCTGGGGACCCAGAGTTGGGCCTACTGGTTCTCGTCCCGCATCTGTTCCATGATGCTGATGAGGTTCTCCAGGCCAAACACGTAACCTCGGTCTGGCCCGTCATGCACAGTGGGGTCATCCCGGAAACCCTTGAACGTGCTATGTGCAAAGTCGATCATGCGGACATCCACCTTGGGCGGAGAGGAGGGGCCTGCCTCGGGGCTGGTGCTGGAACCACAGGGTGATGCCACCTCTGGGAGCCCCGTGTCCAGGTGCTTATGACGCATCTCAGACCAGCGGTCCAGGTAGGGCTCAGCCCGGCACTCCTTGCCGTCATAGATGACCAGCAGGGAGCTGGAGTAGAATCGGTAGGAAGCCTGCCGCTCCAGCACAGCTTTCAGGCCCCGCAGTTTACTCAAGATGGGCTCAAAGAGGTCACGCCGCAGGTCCAGTCCGTTGTGCAGGTACTGGTAGAGGGCATTGCGGAAGCCTTCAATGGAGAGCCCACGGCCGTAGTATTTGTTCCTGCAGAGGTAATGCCCTGTGTCCAGCTGGTACACCTGAAACCCCAGGAAACAGGGTGAGTGCTGGGAGGTCTAATGACCACGTGGTGCCCTGGGTGAGCACTGTTTGGAAAGCACTTCTGACCAACCTAAGCTTTTCTACTCCTCCCTGGAGCAGGGCAGGCCACATTCACCCTGAGTTTTCCCATGCTAACACCAAGAGAGAGCCAAGACCAGCATTACAGGTTCCCTGCTATCACCTGTGGAACTCTCCTCAAAGCTGCCCTGGGACCCGACTGGACTCTAACTGGGAGCATCTTGCTGACAGATAGGGGTCCCAGATGCCCCGATGTCAAGGCAGCAGGCTTGACAGATCAAGGTCCACAGGTAAGGACAAGAGGGCTCAGGGAGTGCACCTGTAAGGACACACTCAGCATCCTGTGGGGGCCTCACCCTTCCAGAGGGGGCTCTGGACCAGTGTGGGAAGAAGACACTCAGCATGGGTGGCAGGCAAGTACAAGCACCTAGGCTCTCACCAGGGGCAACTCACCTGCATGCCACAAACCCTGACACCCAGCGTAGCGGACGTGCTCTGCTCGCACTTCCTCATCTGCCGGGCCGCCTTCTCAGCAGATGCGTCATCGCCATGCTGCCGGGTGCCCATCTTCAGGTCCAGCACACAAGGGTACTTGAAGTGGTGCACCACATTCTCAAGCAAGAGGAACTCTGGGCCACAGTCAAGGAGAATGACAACCACACTCACCATTAGCCCAGCCAGGAAAGCAAAACCAAGATTTTCTATAAAAAGGGGCATTCTCAGCTAATGTAATCTGTATTCACCTCCACAAACTCTCAAATAATGGTTTCACACTACTGACTGACTACTTTTATGTCATTCTTCAGAATTCTCTTGCAGGCAATACACAAACTAAAGACTTGGCAGACTCAGACACATCCTTGTTACCACTGATAAACCCAGGACCTACTCAGGCCAGCATCTCACCCAGGCCTAAGAAACAAGGAAGATGTCTTTGCAGCACTACTACAAAATATGGGGAAATCAGATTCTAACGTTCCCAAATAAGAATCTTTAGAAAAACCTGGATTTGAATTTCTTCCTTGCCATTCTTCTCACTAAATTTCAAACCAGTGGACTAAAAATTTAAACTTATCCCTTAATACTTACAGGACCTCCTGCTCAAAACAGCTCTATGGTCCCAACCTCCTGGCGTCTATATCTGTGTCTTCATCTAAATCTACTCTGTCTACAACAATCTAACGTTTACTTGCACTTTTGGTTAAAGGTATAGGCTTGTCACATGTCTGCCAAATGTCACTGGTACTGGGCAATTCCATATTTGGGTGCTGTGAAGCAATCACGGAGCTTGAAGGACAGACATACAGCATCACTCCGACAATGAACATTTTTACATTTCCTAATTCCTCTTAGAGTAAATTATAAAAAACCGGAGACCAGAAGAACTATATGGTGCCCAGCTACCACTACTGACCGCTCTGACTCAGACCACAATAGAAGGTCATGGACAGACTGGTAGATGTAGAACAAAATTCAAACTCATAAATAAGACCAGACTTACTGGTCTGATAGAGACTGGTAGAACCCCCAAGACTTTGGCCCTTCAAACTTGGAACTGAAATCACTCCCAGAGATCACATTATAGCCATACAATCGACAGGCCTATAAAATGACCACCACCACTGAGCAATGTACACCTCAGAACAACCAACTGTATGAAACCTAAAGGGAACATCTGCAGAAAAGCAAAGTTTAGAAGGATGGCAGGGGTAGAAAGCAGGGTGAATGGACATGGGGAACCCAGGGAGGAAGAGGGGAGAACGTGTTGACACACTGACGGGTTTGCAACCCATGTCATGAATCAAGCTGTGTATAAATTGTAGAATGGGAAACTAATTTGCTCTGTAAACTTCACCTTAACAAAAATAAAATGTTAAAAAAAAAAATTCTATCGGGCCTTTAATAAACCTCTTAGCATGCTGTAACCTATAAACAAGTGATGATAAAACCTAAAGGCGGCTGCAGAAATATCTCCCAGTGTTCCCAGCACAGGCTCTTGAATCCTGCCCTCAGCCACTCAATGGCTCTGGACAAACACTTAACCTCTCTGTGCTTCCATTTCCTCACCTATAAAATGGGAATAATCATCATTCCTCCCTCATAAGATTATTGTAAAAATTAACTGAGTAAATGCATACGAAAAGCTCAGCACACTTCCTGTCATTTGCTCAGTATTATTTGTCTACTGCTTCAAAACACTAAATGATGTAAAAATTCCTATTCCATAAAACTTTTTACCTTAATATCTTAAAACTATTTTTATGTTATACATGTATAGCATTTATCTTTAGACCAAAAAACCCCCACCAAAATCAAACATACTATGTTTTAATTACTGATTATCTTTCGGGAGGGGAGAAATACACACGCACCCACAGATCCTTTATTCTAATCACAATCAATATGGCAGCCACTAGCCACATGCTGCTATTTAAATTTAATTTTTAATTAAAATTAAAAATTCAGTTCCTCAGTCACAGGTGTCATATTTCAGCTGCTTGATGTGGCTGGTGGCTACCATATTGAACAGCACAGATATAGAATAGCTCCATCATCACAGAAAGTTCTACTGGACAGCATGGTCTAGACCGCCAAGTTTTAAGCTTCAGTTTTACCAGCCCCCAAAACCAGAAAAGACAAATCCATGTGGATGAAAGTAAAAAGAAAGGTCATACCCAGAGGAAGAGGAGCTATGAGGAAAGAAGAAGAAAATAAAAGAGGGGTCCCTGGACAGCGGGGGCCCCAACACGGGACTCGTGGTGCCAGCAGGCAATGCTGCGGGAGAACAACAAGGATACTGTAGAGCTTTCGGTCCTTGGACTCGGAGCGCATGCGGCTCAGCTGCTGCTTGTGGCAGCGCAGGCTCCAGGGATTGTGACTGATCTTCTCAGAACTAAGACCACTGTTGCCATCCAGCATCTGGAAAGGGACATCCGAGTGGCTGTGTAGCTCCATCTTTGGACTCTTTGCCTCCTGGGAGCTGAAAAGAAAGGGAGAGAACATACGCATCACTACAGGGCTCAGACAAGTCACCCCTACTCTGCGGTCTTACTGCACAGGACAGGGAAAGTGAACAAATGGTATGAGTAGTGTTCCTCCTGTATCTCTGAAGACTGTCTTTGAAAAATAATTCTTTTGTCAGATTATGTGATGAAGATGCAGTTTCACACCAAACAAGCATAGGGTGGTGCATGCAGTACAACTGTCAGGATATAAGTGTCCCATCTTTGTCCACAATGTCTAGAATCACTTCCTTTAATAAGGCTTAAAGAAAGCATATGCTGACATTATGCTTATGTGTATCTTTGCCTCCAGGCTTGGAAAAGTTGGAAAACATCAAAGAAAAATAGCAGGACAGAGTCCGCCCCGAGCAGGCCCCAGAGGTTCTGTGTTTCTCAGTGGACAAGGTTCCCGTCTGTGGAAAGCATGAAGCCATTTGAGTGAGGGAATTTTACTTATAAAACCACAAACGGTTTTGGTGAGAAGGTGATTCATATAGAAAATACTAGAATTTTACCACAACTTCATTTTGTTTGAAGTAACCTGCAATGCTACTTATCATACTGCCAAGCAAAGAAGAAAAAAAAAAACACATAGCAGTGGTGAAGCCATGCGCCTTGGAAATGATAGAGCAAGTCTGTGGCTCCAAGCAAAGGTGGAACATGGCAGCAATGTCAATGCCATCCTCATCTCCAGAACTGCTGGCTTTTCCTCTATCTGTAGAATGAGTCGTATAGAGTGAACCTAGCTACTAGGGCTAGTGTGTGCTGAAAGTGCTGCCTCTCCCCTGCAGGGTGGCTGGATGACCTGGCTCATTTCCCTTTAATAGGAAGTAGAGGAGCCCACCGACAACTCTCACCATGTCAAAGCCTGCATTTTCTTCTGGCAAAGGCACTGCCTAGACCATTCACGGACACCTATTTTATGATTCCTTTAGGAAACAACAAAATTTTTTTACTTATTTGCCAAGTAAACTGAAACAAGTTCTCTGTATCTGGATAAGCCTCCTGTGGCACTTGGCACCACCACTGGTGTTGCAGCCCTTGTAAAGAAACAACTGCCACCCCCTGGGATGACTTAAGAGGCACCGCTAACCTGCCAAACAGAAGTTTGGTCACTGCAGGTAGAGCCTTGAGCCTGGGACACAGGCAGACCTTGATGTTATTCTGTGTTCACTGGCTTTTCACTAGATGACTCATGAAGCACCTCTGGTACCTCTGGAGGGCAAAAGAAAGCCCACTCAGAAGAGCCACTGCGAGAGAGCCATCAATTGCCAGCCACGGCTTGCTGGATTTGGGGAACATTTTATGTGAATGACCAAGTTGTGGCCACAGTCATCGATCAAGAAGATGCCCCTTAGGGAGCACAGGAGGGCACTAGTAAAGTGTATTTGCAGGCTGGAGTCCATTTGTCCACAAGAACGTTCAACAATGGAGACCCTGCTCACTAAGTAGTGGTGTGAAGCCCTCTCCTTATATCAGTGAGGCAGACCTGGCCAGAGAGGACCTCTGACTGAAGACAAGGAAATGACCCATCACACACTCACCAGAGTGAGTTCTGAAGAAAGCTAGAACATGCTGGGCCCTTAGAAAGCTTCAGGACTCAGGGTGTAAAGCACGTGTTGCTGAAGTGATCTGACATCAGAAATAAATTATGTGCTGCCACATCAAAGAAAATTCCTGATTTCAACCTCTCAGTCAAGCCACAGAGTATCCTACTCACTGAAATTTATTTTTTTAATATAACTATTTATTTTGTTGTTGTTGGGAAAATACACAGCAAAATATACACCAATTCAACACTTTCCGCGTGTACCATTTAGTGACAATTGATTGCATTCTTCCAGCTGTGTCATCGTGCTCACCCTCCTTTTCTGAGTTGTTCCTCCCACATTAACAAAAACTCACTGCCCCCTAAGGTTCCTATCAAATCTTTCAAGTTGCTGTTGACAATTTGATCCCGTATAAATAGTTCTTAAAAGAGCACTGAAATTTATTTTTGATGAAATTACTCATGATTATAATTTAATCACACAATTTTGATTTCAATTTGTTTAAAGAAGTTCATGCTGTTTTTAGGTTTTTTTTTTTCCTTTTAAAAAAAAAAAGTCAGTGGTTTTCAGTATATTCACACGGTTGTGAAACATCACCACTACCTAATTTCAGAACATTTTCATCACCCCAAAAAGAAATCTCATACCATTCCCTCCTCCCCTCTGCCTCTGGCAACCACTAATCTACTTTGTGTCTCTATGGATTTGCCTCCTCTGGACATTTCGTATAAAATGGAATCATACAATATGTGGTCTTTTGTGACTGGATTCTTTCACTGAACGTAAAATTTTCAAGGTTATCCATGTTGTAGCATGTATCAGTACGTCATTCCTTTTTATGGCTGAGTAATATTCCATTGTGTGGATACACCACATATATTTATCCATTCATCATTTGTTTCTACTTTCTGGCTATTGTGAATAATGCTGTGAACATTCATGTATAAGTTTTTGTGTGAACATATGTTTTCAATTCTTTTGGATATATACCTAGGAGTGGAACTGCTGGGTTTAACTTTATGAAGAACTGCCAAAGTGCTCTCCAAAGTGGCTGTACCATTTTACATTCCCACCAGCAAGGTAGGAGGGTTCCAATTTCTCCACATCCTTGTCAACACTTGTTATTGTTCATCCTTTAGATTACAGCCATCCTAGTGAAAGTTCACATTTTTTTGCATGAAATATCAAGAAACATGATTCCTTGTAAAGACTATTTTTCTAATCTATATTTAAAAAATACCAATTTCCAATGCAATCAAGTAAATTTTATGTGCAGGGAAAAGAGTTCATGGCAGATAGCAGATTCTCAGAGAGGTCTAATATGCAAAATGGTTAAGGACACCTGTCTGGATGGCCTCTCACAGCCCTCTGGCTCTCTCCTGCGGTCAGCAAGGAGCTGGAGCGGCACCGTGGACTGATGCACGTCGACCTTATGCCAGAGATCCTGCTGTCACCAGCACAGGGCATACCTGTTTACAAAGGGCTGAGAGGGCTTTGTTCTTTCTTGACCAGCTACAGCTCATGCCCAAAATGAGGCATCACTGGGTCAATGTGGCACTCGGGGCTGGCCACACCTGTAGGGATGGCCCAAGAATGACAGCCATTTTCTCTCGACCTTGAGCTGTGCTTCCCAAGATGTGTCAGGACTCCAGAGATGTCTTGCTTGTGCCAACAAGATCAGACACACATATGCAGCCCTGCTCACCATCCCCTTACCTCTCAGAGGTCTCGAGGGGCAGGCTGGCTTTCTCCTCCTTGTGGTCACTGCCACTGCCCGACCGGTGCAGGCTCCGGCGAGAGTGTTTGCGCCGAGGCTGCTCCCGCTCTGGTGTGTCATCCTGCTCCACAGTCTCACTTTCCACGTAAGGATAGGCCACCAGGTTGATGTAACCATCACTGTCCCCCTCAAAACAGACAGACACCACACCTGTTGACAAAAAGGCAGCAAGTCAATGTTGGCACAGGCTGGGTCCATGCAGCACAGACTGCCACACTTGCTCTCCCATAGCAGATGAACATCACCTGCCCTGAACCAGCTGGAGATCAATGTGGAACAATGACCAGTGGCCATCACCTCCCAGAAGAGAGTTAACCACTGACTTCTCTACATCTGCTCCTTACTTTTGATCTTGGATAAACAAATATTTATTTCCCACTTTCTCATCTAACCATCTCACTTTCAAATACTGATTTCTGTACTATTTGGAAAGAACTGTGTTCTCTAAGTGACACCCACATGTGACATTATTTAACACTCTACTTATTTAAACTGTCTTATGATGCCAATTCCTGTCTGTGTCCTCCTCTAGATATGGTTTCCACCTAGAGAGACATCAACACTTCTCCCTCCAAGACAGCCCCAAAATTACATGTTCTGTCCACAATGAGCATCAGCCCACCCTAGCCTCACCACACAGAACTTCCACCTGACCAAACCACTGGTATCTTTAAGCTGAAACGTCTTTGTTTTCCATGCTGTGCTTGTGGAAAACAGTTTATTGTGTCCATTTTTAACAAACAGGCTGGTCATAATTTTTTCTGGATCATTATCAAAGAAGTTAAAAAACAAACAATACCTAGAAACTTAGTTCAAAGAAGAGATTAAAAGAGAAAAAAAAAAAAAAGGTCCAGACTGCCCTTTGCCTAACTTCTACACCCCGCCTTCTGTCTGTCAGCTACATTTCTAACTTTTACACTCTCAGTATCTATATTCTGAAAACAGGTGAGAAGTGTTTATGAATACATCAATATGCCAGGCCAAGAGTATCCTTCTCTTTGATCCACTTCCTTCTTTGGGTCAGCACTGCCCCAACCCCTGTGCCCATTTTGAAGAAAAAGCCCTCTAACATCAAGGTAAAACGAACTGTTTTTTTCTTACACTCCTATCACACTGCTTAAACTAATGGCTCACTTTAGTTGGCTTCATATACGTGCCAGGCTTTATTAAACAGATGGCTACCTCTTCTGCAGGTTACTGCCTTTTTATCTTCCTCTCTTTGTCTTTACCAGAGCGGCAATTTTGTTTAAGCTTGATGCCCTCTGGTGTACATTCCCCTTTGTCACCTGGGCTCCCACCCATACTCTGATCTAGAGTGTCCTCCAGGCCTGGTGTATAGCTCCCACCTGCTGCAGCTGACCCGAGGTGAGAGCCATTCCTTCTAGAATCCTCTAGTTTTCCCTTTTCTTGGTTTATCCCTTGTTTTGCTAGAATATATTTCCAAGTAAATTTTTAAGAAAGAGTGTTCAGAAGGTCATTTTTCTGAGTCTTTTGCATGACTTTATTCTGCTCCAACACTTGATTGACAGTTTGGCTGAAAACAGAATTCTATGTTGTCTGCAAATAAAGACAGTTTTATTTCTAGCTTTCCAATCCGGATGACTTCATTTCTTGCCTAATTGCATTGGCCAGAACCTCCAGTAGAATGCTGACTAGAAGTGGTAAGCACAGACATCCTTGTCTTGGTCCTCCTCTTAGAGGGAAAGCAATCATTTCAACATTAAGTATGATGCTAGCTACAGGCTGCCCTTTATCAGGCTGAGGAAATTTCCTTCTATTCCTTGTTTGTTGAGAGTTTTTTTTTTTAAATCAAGAATGGATGTTAGATTTTGTCAAATACTTTTTCTGCATCTATTGAGATGATCAGATGGTTTTTCTTTTTTTAGCTTGTTAATATGGTGAACTACATTGATTGACTTTTGACTATTAAACCAACCCTGCATTCCTCAGATAAACCCTACTTCGTCACTTAGTTAAAAGGATGTATTATCCTTTTAACATATTGCTAGGTTCTATTTGCTAAAATTTTGTTCAAATTTTTTACACCTAGGCTCATGGGTTTTTTTCTTTCTTTTCTTGTAATGACTTCATAGAAGGAGGTGGAAATTACACCCTCTTCAATTTTCTTGGAAGAGTTTGTGTAGAACTGGTAGTATTTCTTCCTTAAATATTTGGTAGACTTCACTAGTAATGCCATCTGGGACTAGACTTTTCTCTGTGGAAATGTTTTAAATCCCAGTTTCAATCTGTTTGGTAGACAGATCTATTCAGGTTATCTATTTCTTTTTTTTTTAAAGAGAGTGACATTTATTTGAAGGACATTAGAAACTCACAAAACTGACTGAAATGCAGGAAAATCAGGTTTGGAAAAAAGGCAAAAACTTAGCTGGCCAGGATCAGAGCCAAGGTCAAGACACAGGAATAGCATGGTTGGGTACCTCTCCCACCAGATACTGTTCATCCCCACAGGCACCACTGCTGTGCATAGACACCACCCCGTGAATCACTCGATGTCTTAGTCTCCTAGTGTTGCTGCAATGCAAATAACACAAGAGGGTGACTCTAAAGAACTGTTTCACAGTTCCCGAGGCTAGAAGTCCAAATCGAGGTCTCCACTGTGTTGATTCCTTCCTTGTAGGTAGTTCCGGGCATTCCTTGGTTCCTTGGCTTGTAGACAATGCTCACATGACAGCTCTCTCTCCCATGTGTGTTCTAATCTGGTCTAATCCACTCTTTTTATAACTCAGAAGTGATGTATCCATTTCTTCTTGAGTGAGTTTTGGTAGCTGTGTCTTTCAAGGAGTTCATCCATTTTATCTAAGTTGTAGAACTTATTGGTATAAAATTCATAATATTATCTTGCTATCTTTTTAATATCAACAGAATCTGTAGTAATGACACCTCTGCCATTCCTGATACTGGTAATTTCTATCTTCTCTTTTTTTTTCCCCCTGATCGGTCTGGCTAGAGGTTTACCAATTTTATTGATCTTTTCAAAGAACTACCTTTTGGTTTCATTGATTTCATTTTTGCCCATTTTTCTATTGCATTATTTGTCTTTTTCTTATTGACTGATAGGAGCTTTTGTTGTTGTTTTTCAAAATATATATTCTGTAAACTAATCCTTTGTCAGTTATAAGTATTTTTCTCTCTCCATTTCTTTAAAGGTGTATTTTGATTATCGTAAGTTTTTAATTTTATAAGTCAAGTGTATCATTCTCTCCTTTTACAATTAGCTCTGTCTTGCAGGGCCATCTAAAGCTACTCTGGAAACCTTTCATTCTCTGCAGGAACATGCCCTTGAGCACCCCAACGTACTGCAGGTAGCACCTGATCAGGGAAGAAATGGCTATGGGTAAAGGCAGGAAGATGCTCCCTTCAAGAGCAAGTGGGATTTGGTAACTGAGCCACGCAATTACATTTAGTTTTTTAAAAAATTGTTTTTTCAATACTTTTTGGTACTTTTTTTTTTTTTTTTTAACCTCTTCACTCATACATATCTAGGGTAGAATATAGGTAGGAAAACAAAAACCAATATTCTTTTAATTCATCGACATGAGCCCTAAATTTCTTGACTTTTGTACGATTAGACTTCAATAGACACAGGTTACATTTGAGTGGAGATTTTGCTATTATTTTAAAAACAGAATCGAAGAATACCAACTTTGGAGGAATAAATAAATATTCTAAGGCTGCAAAATGAGAGAGAAGCCAGAGTGCCTTTTCTTGGTGTCTAAGAAACAACAGTTGCCAATGCTTACAGATGCAGCTTCAGCCAACTACCCCTCCACACCAACATATCCATGGCCAAACCTTCTGCTATAAATATGCCAAAACCAGAAAGAGAACTACAAGCCCTGTTAGCTCATGGAGTCCTTCTGATGCTAAGGAAAGACTTAAAAGGAGTCCAGCCCAGCTCCAGAATAACGTTATCTAAATCACAACTACCGGAATTGGGACAAGACACGTTAGAAACTCATGGTGCCTCCCAGGGAAGGATTCTCAGTCACTGGTGCTGGTTTCATTTTCCCCCACCTTCTCTTAGATTAGGGGAACAGATGTCTCTGAAGGCCATAACAAATCCTGCTTTTTCTTCCTCAGGCTGCATTTTCACTAGGAAAGAATAAGATATACTTTCTCAAAAGTATGAGTCAACAAAATTACAATTAATCCCTCATTTCTAAGTCAAATGAGGCCCAATTTATTCAAGAAAATGAAAGAAACGTAAAAGATATTATTGGTCAAATGAATATATTTCAGAGACGTACAGCACAGGGTTTTGCTTTACTTTTTATTTTGAAATATATTTAAAATTACAGAAAAGCTGCAAAAATAATAGAGTTCCCATATACCCTTCCCCTAGCTTGCTCTAATGCTAACATCTCAGACACAATCATAGTGCAATTTACAATTATGGAAACCAAGAAATTAGCATTGATACAATACTAACTAATCCATACACCTTATTCAAATTTCAGTGTTTCAGTGTTTTCTGGTCCAGAATCTCACATTACATTTAGTTCTCATGTCTCCTTAGTCTCCTCCAATATGGGACAGTTTCTCAATCTTTCTTTGTCTTTCATGACTTTGACATTTTTGAAAAGCACTAGCCAGTTACTTTGTAGAATGTCCCTTAATTTGAGTTCATCTGATGTTTCCTCATGATTTGATTTACGTTATGTATTTTGGGCAACAGAAGTGATCCTGTATTTCCTGTATTGTCCTCAGTTCATGCTAGGAGGTACATGTCTTATTACTGGTGATGGTAACTTTAATCACTTTGTTATGCTGGTGTTTGCCAGGTCTCGCCACTGCAAAGCTATTATTTTTCTTTTTAAAATTAATAAGCATCTTATGGGGAGATACTTGGAGATTCTCTAACTATACTGCTTCTTATCATACTTTAGCCCACTAATTTTAGAATCTATTGATGGTTCTTGCCTGTAACAATTACTATTGTGTTGTTTGCCTAATGGTGATTTCTGTTTCCATCATTCCTGTATTTATTAACCAGAATTTTACTATAAGGAAGACGTGGAGCTAACATGGCACTACAGACAGAAGCACCATGCAGTCCCTGTGCAGCAAAGACCTGAAAAACTGAGTAAAACAGATACAAATGTCAAACCTGGAACCCTAAGCACCAAAAGAAAGAATAAAGAACTCAATCAAGCACTAAACGGAGTATGAACCTAACAGAGAACAGAGAAAGATGAGAGCTATGGAGTGGAGGTCCCCTACCAGCTAACTTGGCACGGATTTGCCACCTTTGACTACAGCTACCAAGGAATGCAGACAGGGAGTATGGCAAGGCAACTTCACGGAGCTCCCAACAGGAGACAGAGCACCCAGTAACCAGGGATACATGCTTTCCCACCCCCTGTATGAGGCCTCTGCTGCTCTCCCAACGGGCCACGGTTGCTCGACCAGAGAGACACCAACACCAGCTCACTACCGCCTGGATTCTTCATCTGGGATCTCAGCCACCAAGGACTGTGGACAGGGAGTAGAGAAAGACAACTTCACAGAGGTCCCAACAGAAGACAGAGTACCAGGTAACCAGGGATACACGCTTTCCCAACCCCCATCCTTCCTCCCTGTAAGTGGCGTCTACCACTTTCCTACCGGCCGTGGTCGCTTGGCCAGAGAGACACCAGCTCACTGCCGTCAGTCTGCCTCGCCCCCGCCGGCCAGCTCCTTTAGCACCATTTTTTTTGTTTGGTTGGTTTCTTTATTATTTTTTTGCTTTTTTTATTGCTTCTCTCTCTCCCTTCCTTCCCTTCCTCTCTCCCGCCCAGACAGCCCTGTGTGCCATCCCCTCCTCTTCTTGATGGGCTGTGATTTTTTGGTTTGTTTGCTTTGTTCTTTTTTTCTTTCTTTTTTTCTGTTTCTTCTCTCTCTCTCCTTTCCTTTCT
The DNA here is from genome assembly GCA_030035585.1 of Dugong dugon. Taxonomy (NCBI): domain Eukaryota; kingdom Metazoa; phylum Chordata; class Mammalia; order Sirenia; family Dugongidae; genus Dugong; species Dugong dugon. The sequence goes on along the minus strand of CM057481.1, from coordinate 17,602,336 downwards.
CCCACTCACCTAGCCCTGTGCACTGCCACCACCCCTTCTTGAGGGGCTGTGCTGCACTACTCAGCTGGAGAGTTACTGCACACAGCCTCCCCGGATCTGCGCCACCATCACCAACCAGCTCCCTCAGTGCCATTATTTTTGTTTTTTGTTGTTGCCTTTTCTGTCTGTCTCCCTTCCTTCCTTTCCTTTCTCCCACCCATCTAGCCCCGTGTACCACCATCCCCCTTCTTGGTGGGCCATGTTGTACCACTCAGCTGGACAGGCTCTGGCACATGGCCTCCCCAGGTCTGCACCGCCCCCACAGGCCAGCTCCCTCAGCGCCATGCTTTTAATTCTTCTTTATCTTTCCCCTTTCTTCCTTTTCCTTCTCCTTCCCACCTAGGCCCTGCACTTCCTACGTCCCTTCCTGAAGGGCTGTGCCATGCCACCTAGTGAGAGAGACATCAGCTCACCACCACCCCAATTCCACCCATCCCCAAGGGCCGGCTCCCCCACCACATTTTTTTTTTTCCTGTTGTTGTTATTCTTTTTTAATTAATTAATTTTGTTGGTTGGTTGGTTTCTTCTCTTTCTTTTCCTTTCTCCTGCCCACCTAGCCTCGTGCGCTGCCCATGCCCCTTCCTGATAGGCCAAGCCACACCGCTCAGCTAGAGAGGCACCAGCACTCTGCCTCCCTGGGTCTGCCCCACCCCCACCTGCTGAATCCTACCACACTGCCATTTTATTCACTTTTTTCCTCTTTTTTTGTTTTTGTTTCTCCCTCTTCTTTCTCCTTTTTCACCCACCCACTTAGTTCATCACATCACATCCTCTCCTTACCCTCTTGCCTATCTGAACTGTGAACCGAGCACTGCACCTCTGAGTGGCACTGACGTGGTCCCTCAGATCCTGCCCTGCAATGCCCCAAGGCCCCACCCCCTCAGCCCCATTTCCTACTGCAAACTACCCATCCCCACCTTTCTATCCCCATTGGGCCTGCCCTGCTGCACCATAGCTGAGTGACCGGCTCTGCCCTCTCAACAAGGTGGTGAGAAGTATCGTGCCCACAGGCAAGCAAGCAAAAAAAAAACGCGCCCCACCCACCTGCCCAACTTAACCAAATAAAACAAAAAAGGAGGATGAAACAACTCTACAATCAATAAATAAAGAAAATAAATCCTGAATGTCCCAAAAACAACAGACAATATCAAAACATAAAAAAACAGGAGACGATGGCTCCAGAAAGTGACCAAAATAAAACACTAGATGACCTTCTGATAGAATAAAAAGCACTGGAATTACCTGATAGAGAATTCAGAACTCTAATATTCAGGGCTCTCCAACAGATGCAGGAAAAATGCAGACAAAAATAAGGAAAAAATAGGCAAAATCAGAGAAAACACAGACAAAGCAATGGAAGAATTCAGGAAGATAATACAGGAACAAAATGTCAAAATAAACAACTAGAAATCATAAAAAAAACAGCAATTAAAAGTGCAAAAGATAAACAAGACTTTATAAACAGTGCAATAGATGATTTTAGAAGCAAATTTGAAACAATGGAAGACAGGATCAGCAAAATTGAAAATAAATCCTTGGATATCAGTGTGTTTGAGGAAAAATCAGAGAAAAGACTGAAAAAAAAACAAACAAACCCTGAGAATGATGTGAAAGATAATCAAAAGCAAAAATCTGCGTGCGATAGGAGTTTCAGAACAGGGGGAGAAAATGGAAAACACAGAAAGGATCACTGAAGATTTGCTAACAGAAAACTTCCCTAATATCTTGAAAGATGAAAGAAAAGCCAACCATCCAAGAAGTTGAACAAATCCCATATAGGAGAGACCTCAAAAGAAAAACACCAAGATACATCATAATCACACTCACTAAAACCAAAGACAAAGACTCTTGAGAGCAGCTCGAGAAAAACAAAAAAACACATACAAAGGGGAAACAGTAAGACTAAGCTCTGATTACTCGCAGAAACCATGTAGGCAAGAAAGCAATGGAATGACACATATAAAATTCTGAAAGAAAAAATCTGCCAACCAAGAATAATATATCCTGCAAAACTCTTGCTCGAATATGATGGCGAAATTAGGACATTTCCGGATAAACAGAAAATTAAGGGAATACGTAAAAACCAAATGAAACTTAAAAGAATTATTAAAGGGAGTCCTTTGGATAGAGAACCAACAACATCAGACAACAACCTGAATCTAGGACATACGACAGTATCAGCCAGATATCAATGATCTCTCAAGAATAAAACAAAACCAAAAAATTTACAACATGGAACCAACATCAGAACAATAAAAGAGGCAATAAACAGTGTAGGTATACAACTTTCAAATGGAGAGGAAGTCAAGGCATTACCAAGTAATAAAAGACTGGATTAAACTTAGGAAGATGAGGTAAATTTCAAGGTAATCACAAAGAAAGTTAACAAATCTACTTATCAAAATAAAGAAAACCAAGTGTCAGTAAACACAAAATCTATAAAAAATGAAAAAAAACAAAAAAAAAATCCACAAACAAAAGGAATTCAGCACAAAAGAGTTAGAGGAACAAAGAAAATATCAGCATCACAAAAAAAAGCACTACAAAATGACAAATAATAAACTCATACCTATCAATAATCCCACTGAACGTAAATGACTTATACGCACCCATAAAGAGACAGAGGGTGACAGAATGGGTTAAAAAAAAAACACAGGATCCATCAGTATGCTGTCTACAAGAGACACATCTTAGAAACAAAGACATAAATATATTAAAAATCAAAGAATGGAAAAAAATATATCAAACAAACAGCTACCAAAAAGAGCAGGAATGGCAGTACTAATCTCAGATAAAATAGACTTTAAAAAAAAATACACCATAAAAGACAAGGAAGGACATTATATAATGATTAAAGGGATAATCAACCATGAGGACACAACTGTAATAAATATTTACACACCCAATGACAGGGCTACAAAATACATTAAACTCTTAACAGCACTGAAAAGAGAAATTGACAGTTCCACAATAATAGCAGGAGATTTTAATGTACCATTCTCGGTAAAAGACAGAGAACATCTAGAAAGGAACTCAAAAATACAGAAGATCTAAAGTCCACAATCAACCAACTTGACCCCAAAGATATATATAGAACACTCCACCCAAAAGCAGCAAAGTACACATTCTTTTCCAATGCACATGGAATGTTCTCCAGAATAAACTACATCTTAGGCCACAAAGCAATCCTCAACAAAATCCAAAACACTGAGATACTACAAAGCATCTTCTCTAATCACAAAACCATAAAAGTAGAAATTAATAGCATCAAGAGCAAGGAAAAAAAAATTAAACACATGGAAACTGAATTAACACTTTGTTTAAAAACTACTGGGTAACAGAAGAAATCAAAGATGGAATAAAAAAAATTCCTAGAACTCAAACAAGAATGAAACACATTATACTAAAACCTCTGGGACACAGCAAAGGCAGTGCTCAGAGGTCAATTTATAGCAATAGATGCACACATCAAAAAGGAAGAAAGGGACAAAATCAAAACACTAGCTATACAACTCGAACAAATAGAGAAAGAAACCCACAGCCACCAGAAGAAGGGAAATAATAAAGATCAGAGCAGAAATAAATATAAAGAGAATAGAAAAACAATAGCAAAAATCAACAAAACCAAAAACTGGTTCTTTGAAAGGATCAACAAAATCAACAAACCACTGGCCTAAAACGACGGAAGAAAAACAAGAGAGGACACAAATAACCCAAATAAGAAATGAAATGGGGGGCATTATGACAGATTCACCTGAAAGAAAAAGGATCATGACAGAGTACTATGAAAACTATACTATGACAAATTTGAAAACCTAAAGAAAAATGAACAAATTTCTAGAAACACACTACCTACCTAAACTAACACAAACTGAGGTGGAAAATCTGAACTGACCCATAACAAGAGATTGAAAAGGTAATAACAAAATTCTCAACAACAAAAAAAACCCTGGCCCAGATGGCTTCCTTGGAGAATTCTACCAAACATTCAGAGAAGAGCTTGCACCAGTACTACTCAAACTATTTTGGAACACAGAAAAGGAAGGGATACTTCCAAATTCATTCTATTAAGCCAGCATAACGCTGATACCAAAACCAGGCAAAGAAAGAAAATTACAGACCAATATCTCTTATGAATATAGATGCCAAAATTCTGAACAAAATTCTAGCCAACAGAATTTAGCATCATATTAAAAAAATAATATACCATGACCAAGTGGGATTCACACCAGGTATGCAAGGAGGTTCAACATTAGAAAATCAATCAACGTAATCCAGCACATAAATAAAACAAAAGAAAAGAATCACATGATCATCTCAATTGATGCAGAAAAGGCATTCGATAAAAGTCCAATACCATTCCTGACAAAAACTCTCGATACAAGGTATAGAAGGGAAATTCCTCAACATAATAAAAGGTATGTATCTATGCAAAACCAACAGCCAACATCATTCTTAAGAGAGAGAGGCTGAAAACATTCCCTCTGACTACAGAAACAAGAAAAGGATACCCTTTATCACCACTCTTATTTAACACTGTGCTGGAAATCCTAGCTAGAGCAATAAAGCAAGGAAAAGAAATAAAGGGCATCCTAATTGGTGAGGAAGAAGTAAAACTATCCCTATTTGTAGATGATATGATACTAAACATAGAGAACCCAAAGGACTCCACAAGAAAACTACTGGGACTAATAGATTCATTAGAGTAACAGGATACAAGATAAAGATGCAAAAATTAGTTGGATTTCTATACACCAATAAAGAGAACTAATAAAAGGAAATCAGGAAAGCAATACCATTTATAATAGCCCCTAAAAAACTGCTGCTGAGTCAATTCCAACTCATAGTGACCGTATAGGACAGAGCAGAACTGCCCCATAGGGTTTCTAAGGAGCAGCTAGTGGATTCAAACTGCTGATCCTTTTGGTTAGCAGCCAAATGTTTAACCACTGCGCCACCAGGGGCCCCCCAAAAATAAATTACTTAAGAATAAATCTAAACAGAGACATAAAACACCTATACAAACAAAACTACAAAATGCTACTGCAAGAAACCAAATAAGACCTACATAAATGGGAAAACATACCATGCCCATGGACAGGTAGACTCAACATCATAAAAATGACAATTCTACCCAAAGCAATTTACAAACACAATGCAATCCCGATCCAAATACCAACAACATCCTTTAAAGACATGGAAAAACTAATCATTAACTTCATATGGAAAGGGAAGAAGCCCCGAATAAGTAAAGCACTACTGAAGAAGAAGAAGAAAGTAGGAGGACTCACACTACCTGACCTCAGAACCTACTATACAGCTACAGTAGTCAGAACAGCCTGGAACTGGTACAATGACAGATACATTGACCAATGGGACAGAATTGAGAACCCAGATGTAAATCCATCCACCTACGGTCACCTGATCTTCGACAAGGGCCCAAAGTCAACCAAATGGGGAACACATAGTGTTTTTAACAAATGGTGCTGGCAAAACTGGATGTCTATCTGCAAAAAAAGGGAACAGGACCCATACCTCACACCATATAAAAAACTAATTCAAAATGGATCAAAGACCTAAATATAAAGCCAAAAACTATAAAGTTCATAGAAGAAAAAATAGGATCAACGCTAGAGGCCCTAATACACGGCATTAACGGGATACAAACCATAACCTACAATACACAAACTCCAGAAGATAAGCTAGATAAGTAAGATCTTCTAAAAATTAAACACTTATGCTCATGAAATGACTTCACCAAGAGTAAAAAGAGAACCTACAGACTGGGAAAAAAATTCTGGACATTACAAGTCAGACAAAGGTCTAATCTCTAAAATCTACAAGAAAATCCAACACCTCTACAACAAAAGGACAAATAATCCTATCAAAAAATGGGCAAAGGGAATGAACAGACACTTCACCAAAGATGACATTCAAGCAGCCACAGAAACATGAGGAAATGCTCGTGATCACTAGCCATTAGAGAAATGCAAATCAAAACCACAATGAGATACCATCTCACCCCAGCCTTACTGGCACGAATCAAAAAAACTGGAAATAACAAATGTTGGAGAGGCTGCGGGGAGATCCGAACTCTTATGCACTGCTGGTGGGAATGCAAAATGATACAACCATTTTGGAAAATGATATGGTGCTTCCTTAGAAAGCTAGAAATAGAAATACCATGCAATCCAGCAATCCCACTCCTAGGAATATATCCTACAGAAATAAGAGCCATCACACGAACAGACATATGCACACCCATGTTCACTGCAGCACTGCTCACAATAGCAAAAAGATAGAAACAACCTAGATGCCCATCAACAGATAAACTACGGTACATACACACAACGAAGTATTATGCAACAATAAAGAACAACAATGAATCTGCAAAGCATCTCATAACATGGATGAATCTGAAGGGCATTATGCTGAGTGAAATAAGTCAATCACAAAAGGACAAATATTGTATGAGACCACTGCTGTAAAAACTCATGAAAAAGTTTACATACAAAAAGAAACAATCTTTGATGGTTACGGGGTTAGGGGGGACACTCTAAATAGACAATACGTAAATGGTAACTTCGGTGAAGGATAAGACAGTACACAATACTGGGGAAGCCAGAACAATTTGTACAAGGAAAGGTCATGGAAGCACCACAGACACATCCAAACCTCCTGAGAGACCAAACGGCTGGGCTGAGAGCTGTGGGGACTATGGTTTCGGGGAACATCTAGCTCAACTGGCATAACACAGTTTATAAAGAAAATGTTCTACATTCTACCTTGGTGAGTAGTCTCTGGGGTCTTAAAAGCCTATGAGCAGCCATCTAAGATACTCCACTAGTCTCACCCCTTCAGGAACAAAGGAGAATGAAAACAAGATACAAGGGAAAGATTAGTCCAAAGGACTAAGGGACCACAACTACCACGGCCTCCACCAGACTGAGTCTAGCACAACTAGATGCTGCCTGGCTACCACCACTGACTGCTCTGACAGGGATCACAGTAGAGGGTCCCCGAAAGAGTTAGAGAAAAATGTAGAAAAAAATTCTAACTCACAAAAAAAGACCAGACTTACTGGCCTGACAGAGACTGGAGAAACCCCAAGAGTAACACCCTGGGACACCCTTTTAGCTCAGTAATGCAGTCACTCTCAAGGTTCACCCTTTAGCCAAAGACGAGACAGCCCCATAAAACAAAATGAGATTAACGGGGCACAAAAGCCCAGGACAAGTACTAGAAGGCAGGAGGGGACAGGAATGCTGGTAAAAGGTAACCCAAGGTTGAGAAGGAAGAGTGTTGACATGTCATGGGGTTGTTAACCAATATCATAAAACAGTATGTGTACAAAGTGTTTAATAAGAAACTATTCTGTAAACCTTCATCTAAAGAACAATAAAAAAAAATTTTTTTTTAAACTGGGCAAAGGATATGAACAGGCACTTCACCAAAGAAGACATTCAGGCTGCCAACAGACAGATGAAGAAATGCTCACGATCATTAGCCACTAGAGAAATGCAAATCAAAACTAAAAGGAGATACCATCTCACTCCAACAAAGCTAGCATTGATCCAAAACACACAAAATAATAAATGTTGGAGGGGTTGTGGAGACACTGGAACACTTATACACTGTTAGTGGGAATGTAAAATGGTACAACCACTTCGGAAATCGATTTGGCACTTCCTTAAAAAGCTAGAAAAGAAATACCATACGATCCAGCAAGCCCACTCCTTGAAATATATCCTAGAGAAATAAGAGCTGTCACACAAAAAAAATACATGCACACCCATGTTCACTGCAGCACTGTTCACGACAGCAAAAAGATAGAAACAACTTAGGTGCCCAGCAACGGACAAATGGATAAAACAAATTATGGTATATTCACACAATGGAATACTACACAACAATAAAGAACAACGATGAATCTGTGAAACATAACATGGAGGAATTTGGAAGGTATTATGCTGAGTGAACTTAGTCGCAAAAGGACAAATATTATATAAGATCACTATTGTAAGAACTCAAGAAATGGTTTAAACACAGAAGAAAACATTCTTTGATGGTTACAAGGTGGCGGAGGGAAGAACAGGGGTATTCACTAACTAGATAGTAGACAAGAATTATCTTAGGTGAAGGGAAGGCCAATACACACTACAGAGGAAGTCAGCACAACCAAACTAAACCAAAAGCTAAGAAGTTTCCTGAATACAACCAAACACTTCAGGGATAGGGTAGCAGCGGCAGGGGTCTAGGGACCATGGTTTCAGAGGACAGCTAGGTCAACTGGCATAACAAAGCTTATTAAGAAAATGTTCTGTATCTCACTTTGGTGAGTGGCATCTGGGGTCTTAAAAGCTAGCAAGCGGCCATCTAAGATGCATCACTTGGTCCCAACCCACCTGGAGCAAAGGAGAATGAAGAACACCAAAGACACACGGAAACTATTAGCCCAAGAGACAGAAAGGGCCACATAAACCAGAGACTCCATCAGCCTGAGACCAGAAGAATTAAATGGTACCCAGCTATCACCAATGACCACCCTGACAGGGAACGTAACAGACAGTCCCTGATGGAACAGGAGAAAGGCAGGGTGCAGCACTCAAATTCTAGTAAAAAGACCAGACTTAATGGTCTGAGACTGGAGGGACCCCGGAAGACATGGCTCCCAGACTCTATTATTAGCCGCAAACTAAAGCCATTCCTGAAGCCAAGTCTTCAGACAAAGATTAGACTGGACTGTGGGACATAAAATGATACTCGTGAAGAGTGTGCTTCTTAGCTCAAGTAGATACATTGAGACTAAATGGACAGCTCCTGTCCAGAGGTGAGATGAGAAGGCAGAGAGGGTCAGGAGCTGGTTGAATGGACACAGGAAATCGAGGTAGAAAGGAGAAGTGCGCCGTCACAGTATAGGGACAGCAACTAGGGTCACGTAACTATGGGTGTACAAATTTTTGTATGAAGAACTAACTTGAATTGTAAACTTTCACTTAAAGCACAATTAAAAAAAAAAAAAAGAAATCAAATGCATAAACATTGATATCCTAGGCATTAGTGAGCTGAAATGGACTGGTATTGGCCATTTTGAATCAGACAATCATATGGTCTACTATGCCTGCAACGACAACTTGAATAGGAATGGCATCGCATTCATTGTCAAAAAGAACATTTCACCAAAGACGTACACTGAAGTACACTGCTGTCAGTGATAGGATGATATCCGTAGCCTACAAGGAAGACCACTTAATATGACCATTATTCAATTTTCCACACCAACCACTAAGGCCAAAAATTAAGAAACTGAAGATTTTTATCAACTTCTGCAGTCTGAAATTGATCAAACATGCAATCAGGATGCACTGATAATTACTGGAGATTGGAATGCGAAAGCTGGAAACAAAGAGCGGTTGGCAGTTGCAAAATATGGTCTTGGTGATAGAAACGATGTTGGAGATCGCATGACAGAATTCTGCAAGACCAATGACTTCTTCACTGCAAATACCTTTTTTCACCAACATAAACGGCGACTATATACGTGGACCTTGCCAGATGGGACACACAGGAATCAAATCAACTACATCTGTGGGAAGAGATGATGGAAAAGCTCGGTATCAACAGTCAGAACATGGCCAGGGGCCGAATGCGGAACCATCAATTGCTCATACGCAAGTTCAAGTTGAAACTGAAGAAAATTAGAACAAGTCCACGAGAGCCAAAGTACGTCCTTGAGTATATACCACCTGAATGTAGAGACCATCTCAAGAATAGATTTGACTCATTTAACACCAATGACTGAAGACCAGACCAGTTGTGGAATGATGTCAAGGACATCATACGTGAAGAAAGCAAGAGGTCATTAAAAAGACAGGAAAGAAAGAAAAAACCAAAATGGATGTCAGAAGAGACTCAGAAACTTGAAAGGTCATCCCAGCGAATGCAGAAATTATCGAACAATATCATTAATATCACACCCAAGTAAAATTTTGCTGAAGATCATTCAAAAGCAGCTGCAGCAGTATATCGACAGGAAGCTGCCAGAAATTCAAGCCGGATTCAGAAGAGGACACGGAGCCAGGGATACCACTGCTGATGTCAGATTGATCTTGGCTGAAAGCAGAGAATACCAGAAAGGTGTTTACTTGTGTTTTATTGACTATGCATTATGGATAATATTGCAAAGAATGAGAATTCCACAACACTTAATTGTGCTCATGAGGAACCTGTACATAGATCAAGAGGCAGTTGTTCGAACAGAACAAGGGGATACTGCATGGTTTAAAGTCAGGAAAGGTATGCATCAGGGTTGTATCCTTTCACCATACCTATTCAATCTGTATGCTAAGCAAATAATCGGAGAAGCTGGACTATATGAAGAACAGGGCATCAGGACTGGAGGAAGATTCATTAACAACCTGCGTTATACAGATGACACAACCCTGCTTGCTGTAAGTGAAGAGGACTTGAAGCACTTACTGATGAAGATCAAAGACCACAGCCTTCAGTATGGATTACACTTCAACATAAAGAAAACAAAAATCCTCACAACTAGACCAATAAGCAACATCAAGATAAAGGGGGAAATGACTGAAGTTGTCAAGGATTTCATTTTACTTGGATCCACAATCAACATCCATGGAAGCAGCAGTCAAGAAATCAATAGACGTATTACATTGGACAAATCTGCTGCAAAAGACCTCTTTAAAGTGTTGAAAAGCAAAGATGTCACCTTGAAGACTAACGTGAGCCTGACCCAAGCCATGGTGTTTTCAATCGCCTCCTATGCATGTGAAAGCTGGACAATGAATAAAGAAGACCAAGGAAGAATCGATGCTTTTGAATTGTGGTGCTGGAGAAGAATACTGAATATACCATGGACTGCCAAAAGAATGAACAAATCTAAATCTGTCTTGGAAGAAGTACAACCAGAATGCTCCTTAGAAGCAAAGATGGTGAGATTACATCTCACATCCTTTGGGCATGTTGTCAGGAGGGATCAGTCCCTGGAGAAGGACATCACGCTTGGTAAAGCAGAGGGTCAGTGAAGAAGAGGGAGACCCTCAATGAGATGGATTGACACAGGGTCTGCAACAATGGGCTTAAACCTAACAATGACTGTGAGGGTGGCGGAGGACTGCGCAGTGTTTCGTTCTGTTGCACATGGGGTCACTATGAGTCAGAACCGACTCAATGGCACCTTACAACAACAACATACAAAACCAACAGCCAACATTATTCTCAACGGAGAAAAACCGAAAGCATTCCCCATGAGGACGGGAACCAGACAAAGGTGCCCTTTATCACCTCTCTTATTCAATGCTGTACTGGAAGTCCTACCCAGAGCAATAAAGCAAGAAAGGGAAATAAAAGGCATCCAAATTGGTAAGGAAGAAGTAAAATTATCCCTATTTGCAGATGATACCATCCTATACACAGAAAATCCCAGAGATTCTGCAAGAAAGATACTAGAACTAATAGAGGAATTCAGCAAAGTGTCAGGGTACAAGATCAACATGCAAATATCAGTTTGATTCCTCTACACTAACAAAGAGAACTCTGAAAAGGAAGTCAGGAAAACAATACCATTTACAAAAGCCCCCCAAAAGATAAAATACTTTGGAATAAACCTAACCAGGGATATAAAAGACTTACACGAAGAGAACTACAAAACACTACTGCAAGAAACCAAAAGAGACCTACATAAATGGAAGAACTTACCATGCTCATGGATAGGAAGACTTAACAATGAGAAAATGTCAATACTATTCAAAGCGATCTATAGATACAACGCAATCCCGATCCAGATTCCATCAAGATTCTTTAAATAGATGGAAAAACTGATCACCAGCTTTATATGGAAAGGAAAGAGTCCCCAGAAAAGCAAAGCACTACTGAAGAACAATGAAGTAGGAGGCCTCACACGTGCCAATCTCAGAATCTACTATACAGCCATGGTAGTCCAAACAGCCTGGTACTGGTACAATGACAGACAGCCTAGTACTGGTACAATGGAACAGAACTGAGAAACCAGAAGTAAATTCACCCACCTATGGACAGGTGATCTTCGACAAAGGACCGGAATCCTTTAAATGGAGAAGAGAGAGTCTCTTTAACAAATGATGCTGGCAAGACTGGATATCCATTTGCAGAAAAATGAAACAGGATCCACAGCTCACACCATATACAAAAACTAACACAAGATGGAGCAAAGACCTAAATGTAAAACCTAAAACTATAAAGATCATGGAAGAAAAAATAGGGGCAAACTTAGGGGCCCTAATTTATGGCATAAATGGACTATCAAACATAACTAAAAATGCACAAACAGCAGAAGATAAACTAGATGACTTGGACCTGTAAAAATGAAACTCTTATGTGCATCAAAAGACTTCTCCAAAAGAGTAAAAACAGTAACTACAGACTGGGAAAAAAAATTTGGCAACAAAACATACCTGTCAAGGGACGAATCTCTAAAATTTGTAGGAAACTTCAACCCCTCAACAACAAAGAGACAATCTAATTTAAAAACGGGCAAAGAACATGAACAGACACTTCACCAAAGACATTCAGGCGGCCAACAAATACACAAAAAGATGCTCCAGATCATTAGCCATTGTTGTTGTTAGGTGCTGTCGAGTTGGTTCCAACTCATAGCAACCCTATGCACAACAGAACAAAACACTGCTTGGTTCTGTGCCATCTTTACAAGCGCTGTTATGCTTGAGCCCATTGTTGCAGCCACTGTGTCAGTCTGTCTCATGGAGGGTCTTCCTCTCTTTCATTGACCCTCTACCTTACCAAGCATGATGTTCCTCTCCAAGGAATGGTCACTCCTGATAACATGTCCAAAGTATATAAAACAAAGTCTTGCCATCCTTGCTTCTAAAGAGCATTCTGGTTGTACTTCTTCCAAGACAGATTTGTTCATTCTTTTGGCAGTCCATGGTATATTCAACAGTCTTCGCCAACGCCGTAATTAAAGGCATCAATTCTTCTTCAGTCTTCCTTATTTATTGTCCAGCTTTCACATGCATACGAGGTGACTGAAAACACACCACGGCTTGTGTCAGGCACACCTTAGTTCTCAAAGTGACACCTTTGTTTTGTAACTCTTTAAAAGAGATTTTTTGCAGCAGATTTTCCCAGTGTAATATATAGTTTGACTTCCTGACTGCTGCATTCATGGGCACTGATCACGGATCCAAGGAAAATGAAATTCTTGACAACTTCAATCTTTTCTCCATTTATCATGACTTTGCTTATTGGTCCACTTGTGAGGATCTTTGTTTTCTTTATGTTGAGGTGTAATAGGGGAAGTCAGCACAACTTGACCAAAGCAAAGTTATAAAAGCTTCCTAGACACATCCAAACACCCTGAGGGACTAAAGTGCTGAGGCTGAGGGCTGGGGACCATGGTCTTGGGGGACATCTAGGTCAACTGGCATAACACAGTTCATAAAGAAAATGTTTTACATCCTACCTGGGTGAGTAGCATCTGGGGTCTTAAAAGCTTGTAAGCAGCCATCTAAGATACATCTACTGATTCCATCCCATCCAGAGCAAACGAGAATGAAGAAAACCAAAGACACAAGGAAAATATTAGTCCAGAGGACTAATGGACCACATGAACCACAGCCTCCACCAGCCTGAGCCCAGAAGAACTAAATGGTGCCCGGCTACCATCACCGACTGTTCTGACACGGATCACAACTGAGTGTCCCAGAAGAGCAAGAGAAAATTGTAAAACAAAATTCAAGTCCACAAAAAAGACCACACTTACTGGTCTGACAGAGACTGGAGGAACCCTTGAGACTATGACCCCCGGACCCTCTGTTAACTCAGAACTGAAGCCACTCCTGAAGTCCACCTTTCAGCCAAAGAGTAAACAGGCCTACAAAACAATAACACATGTGTGGAATGTGCTTCTTAGCTCAATCAAGTACACAAGACTAAATGGGCAACACCTGCCCAAAAGCAAAGACGAGAAGGCAGGAACGGACAGGAAAACTGGACGAATGGACATGGAGAACCAGGGTAGGAAAGCAAAGGGGGAGAGTGCTGACACATCGTGGGGACTGAAATAGTGTCACAAAACAATTTGTGTGTAAATTTTTGAGTGAGAAACTAATTTGCACTATAAACTTTCACCTAAAACACAATAAATTTTTTTTAAATTATAATTTGGATTTTCAAAACAAAAGAAGCACAGAAGTTGGAAACAGTGCTATAAATACAGACTAAAGCCCAGAATTAAATAATGAAAAAATAAAATGACTTAATTCTGGTATATATCCATGAAGAATTGATGCCTTTGAATAATGGTGTTGGTGAAGAATATTGAATATACCATGGACTGCCAAAAGAATGAACAAATCTATCCCGGAAGAAGTACAGCCAGAATGCTCCTCAGAAGTGAGGATGGCGAGACTTCATCTTATATACTTTGCACATGTTACCAGAAGGGACAAGTCCCTGAAGAAGGAAATCACGCTTGGTAAAGTAGAGGATCAGTGAAAAAGACAGACCCTCAATGAGATGGACTGACACAGTGGCTACAAGAATGGGCTCAAACATAACGATTGTAAAGGATGGCACAGAAACAGACAGTGTTTTGTTCTGTTGTACACAGGGTCGCTATGAGTTGGAACCGGTTCAACGGCACCGAACAACAATAATTTATACTTTAAAACAAATTATTTTCTCTTCTAAACTTAGGACCTTGAGGTCCTCGTCTTCTCTAAATTTCTTACCATCAATTCATTCCCTCAGCACACACAGACACAGGCTCACAGAGCCTCCTTGTTCACCATCTCACAGTCATAACCTGGAAAGCACGCAATTCTCTTCCTCCTCTGAGGCCAGAGAAGTGCCACTCCCTTCTCTTCTAGATTGTAACAGCAAACAGGGGAAACATCCTTGACTACAGCATGTTCTTCTCCACCAATGAGACTTAATTCTGTGGATTCTTCTCAGTTTACCTACCAATGAATTCAATTTTCAAAACATAAAGACCCTGCTGATGCTCTCAGCCTTGCTGATGCTTTTGTTTAACAAAATAACTCAGCTTCTTTGAGACAAAGGAGGCCTACAATCACATCACATGGCTAACGAAACAAGGAAAACTGAGCCAAGGGCCGGCAGGCTCGAGTGTACTGCTCTCACCAAACTGGCCAGCAACTGACCTTTGTACTCAGGGGTGAACTCCTTCATTTCAGGAGGAAGGGACTCGTAGAAGCGCTGCTCCCGGGAGATGAGGGGCTTGCACACAGTGTGGTCGTCATAGCGCATCATGCTGCTGTGTCCGCCCACCTGGTGGATGAAGGGCTCCAGGAGGACTCCCCGGTCTCCAGCCCGACTTGCGCTCTTGCCATACTGCCCCACTTCCATGGTTTGACAAACACACATTGCGTTGGGGGCTGGTTGCACACTGAGGGCAGAGGAAGCAGCACATGGGCCACAAAAGGAGAACTGTGTAGAAAGTCCTGGTGAGCTGAAAGCCAGTGGTCAGAGTCTGTTCAGCTTATTCTTTCTTCTGTCCTATGGAAAGGAAGAGGAAAAGAAGGAATCAAAACATCTGGCAAGACACAATCTCCCTGAAGTTCACAGAATATCCACTCCGTGAGTAAGAACAAAGACTTCTGTTTTGTTCCCTGCTATGTGTATCCCCAGCACATACATGGAAGGCTTGGTGCATGAGAAGCAGTCAGTAAATTTTTGTTGAATGCTGCAGCTCTGGTCCCCATCATCATTTTGTGCACAGAAACCAATAATCTCTTCCTTTTCTAGTTGTCAGATTTCTTCTTCTAAGTTGTCTAAAGGATTTTATTTTAGAGCTACAATGTGTTACAGACATCAGGAAGGCAACTAATTCACTGTTTATCTCACAAAGATGAAGAGTTCAGAAAAAAAACGGAGCAACATGAATTCATTCTGTTCAGATTTCTCAAGCCATCCAATACCTGGTAAGGATCTCTCCCTGACTCGAAGGAAGGGCTTTTTTCCTGAAAAATCAAGTAACACTAGATTCCCAACTTTTCTGCTGAAGGTGCCAAGGACCAGGCAGGGAGTCATAGCATTAAAAAAGCTTTTGCTTTTCTCAAAGAAATTCCACTTTCATATTTCTTCCAGTTTAAATCTATAGCTGTCCAAGTTATGACCATGTCTAGTACAACAGAACTTCCCTTTCTGCCCGAGTCTGTACCCACCAGTGGGAAGGGAAAAGTTTTATACTCAATCACCCTCCTTGTAATGCCAACTTTCTCTCAAGAAAGTTAAAGTAGTTAGCAACTTCCTTAATACAAGTATATTTTTTTCAACTAGGAATGTAGTAGGCAAGATTACATACATCTGACTGAACAAGATGAAAAAAGAAAAATAAAAAATTTGCAGCATAGGAATATGGTTCTACTTGCAAGGGATAAACAACCTAAATGTCCATCAACAGATGACTAGATAAAATGTGGTACACACATACAACTGAATACTACTCGGCCATAAAGAGAAATGAAATCCTGACACATGCTACAACATGGATGAACCCTGAGAACATTATGCTGAATAAAATAAGTCAACCACAAAAGGACAAATATTGTACAATCCCATTTATATGAAATATCCAGAATAGGTAAGTGTATAGAAACCAAAGTTTACTAGCGGTTACCAGAGGCAGGAGGAAGGGAGAAAGAAGTCACTGCTTAGGGGGGCACTGAGTTTCTGTTAATGTGATGGAAAAATCTGGAAAGAGTAGAAATAGTTATACAACATAATGAACATAACCACTGTCACTGTAAAAAATGCTGAGTTGGCAAACGTTTTGCTATATTTTTACCATAATTAAAAAAAAAAAAAAAAGGCTTTCCTTCCACTAAGTTCCTAACAACTTTCCTGAGGGGTCAGGGATTTACTGAGAGGGTCTGCGGTTGCAACCAGCCTTCAAGCTGTAGGCAGATCATAGGGGTGTGTGTGTGTGTTGTACATGTACATGCCTTAAAGACCAAGCTCCTGGCTAGGGCAGATAAAGAGAGGGGGGCTTCCTTGGCAGACCTTTCTCTGACTGCTGAGAAAGACATGGCCTTCTCCCCAGACAGACCAAGTCAGAGCCAGGATGCAGCAGAATTATGAAGCCAGCCCTGTCTCTTTTGCCACTGCCCACACAAGAACTTGTCCACCTTTTGGGCTCATGTTACAGAACAGAGTAGTAAAAAAGGCACCAGGCTCTTTAATCATGGTGCAACTTCAATCAAATGGTCTCATCTATGTGTTAGAAGCCAGGATGATGCTCACCTGTGGGGAGGACATGGCCTTTCCAAGGAGAGTGGGGGCACTGCCTAGGAGGGGCACAAGGCGGTATTTCTGGAGCACTGGTGATGTTCTATTTCTTGTTCTGGGTAGTGGTCAGCAGATGTGTATACTTCTCTATATGTATGTTATACTTCAGTGAAAAGTTTATTCTAAAAAATTCTTAAGAAAAGAAGAAAACACACAGGGAAAGGCCATGAGAAGATGTAGGCAATGACTGGAGTTATAAAGCCCCAACCCCAAGGAACACCAAGGGTTGCTGGCAGTCACCAGAAGCTAGGAGAGAGGCATGGAACAGATTTCCCTCAGAGCCTCCAGAAGGAACCAACCCTGCCAACACCTTGATTTCAGACTTCTGTGAAAACTATGAGAGAATAAATGCCACCAAGTTTGTGGTAATTTGTTACGGTAGCCCTAGGAAACAAATACATTGTCCCTTTCCTCCATCCAAGGTCCATCCAGGATCATGTATTGTATTTAGTTCTCATGTCTCTTTAGTTTGGAACATCTGCTTGGCCTTTCTCCTTCTTTTTTTTTTTCCTGTAAAAATCACTTTGCTTTGTAATTAATACAGCTCAGATAAAGAAATTCTCTCTTGCTCTCAAAAATGTTCCTTGATCCCTTAAATGCAGTGGAAGACTTGTCCACTCCTCTCACCAGGCAGTCACATAGGTTTCAGACAAGAGTTAGGGGAGCAGACAGAATCCTCCCTTCCTGTGGAACGTGTAAGGCATGTAAATACTACAAGGACAATGGGAACAGAAAGGAATCTAACGGTCTAAAATCATACCAAGAGGCCAGGAAAAAAGGAAGAGGGGCAGGAGTCACTTCTTGGAGTCATTGCTAAGCTGGACAAGAATAAACAGCAAAAGGTCAATCAACAGCCAAGTTGTTCTACTAATGTCTCTGAACAATTTGCATAGAAATTGTCAAATGGGAACATAATTTGCTGTCTGAACTTTCACTGAAAATACAATAAAGTATTATTTTTTTTAAAAAGCCAAGTTGTTCTAATTTCCCCAAGTTTCTGTGGGAGAGGTGCTTTACAAAGGCAATATTTTCAAGCCCAAACAGGCCTACCTCTCTGAGATGGCTTATACCTGTACAGCGGTCCATTCACCAGTAGTTCCGGCTGAGCACTAACAATGCATCCGACACTCCACTCACAGACTAGAGAACCTCTTCTCATCTAAGCAATGCATTAGTCACCTGGAAGCAGCTGAAGGAAAGCAACGCCCAGGTTTATCCCCCTACTCTGTAATTAACTGCCAGTTAGAAAGCTTCTGCTGTAGAAGATCCAACTACAACGGTGATCTCTCTGTAAGCCATGACTTGACTGTATCTCCAGTGACTCTGGACACTTCTGCTCCTGGCTATCACTGTAACTTTGTCCAGAACACCATCAGCTTCAACATCTTCAACCTCATCAGCCCTCTGAGCTATTCAGTTGCCAATGCCACCAAGAGGATCATGGTCACCACAGTGTCCCTGTCACTAGCACTATCAGTCTAGGCATAACAACAGCCATCCTGAGGATCTTCCAGCAAAAAAATCCAAGTAACCAAGTACAATGCAAACCAGCAAGGTAGAAAACACCTTCTCCCTGTCACAACTAAGGACCTGAGCAATAAAAATCATTGTCAGAACATACTGGAGAAATCCCAGAAGAGCATCATTGCCCCCAGCACAGAGACTATCCATCTGGCCGAACCAAAAGCTTTAACAGATCCCTTTCAGTACATCCAGCAGAGTTACCCAAACTTGTAGTGTAAACCGCTATGATGTGTAGAGTCTAGAGGACAGAAGAGGCATGTTCTGCAATTCCCTCCCCTGTTCCCCAGCAGGGTCAGAAAAGTGTGACATACCAGCTGAAGGGCAGGAGCATAATCAAGTGTCTCCCTGAGTTTCCACATCTCAGAGTGCTTCCTTGTGCAGGGAATTGTAACTGTCCAGAAGCAGGAGGACATGCCTGCAGTGAAGAGGGCTGTAAGCTCTGAGCAGCAGGAAATCTAAATGGAGACCTGTGTTTTATAGTGTTTCTTCCTGGAGTCTGTTATCTGAGGGCTCTATCACTACAGAAATCATGGCCAAGTTTTGCCTTTCTATGTAGAATTAGTCCCAAGTAATGTGTTCCCAAGTCACCTGTCTTGTTCTGCTTTCCAAATAATATTCATTAAGATTCTCTCTGGAAAGGTGGAATCCCTATGGATACAGACCTCTGAGCTGCCAAGAGGTGGTTTCCTGGGTGTCAAGGAAACAAGAATGTTACAAAATAGCTACTTTAACTCCACTGTTCAGATGTGTCTAGACCCAACCAC
Organism: Dugong dugon; assembly: GCA_030035585.1. Classification (NCBI taxonomy): domain Eukaryota; kingdom Metazoa; phylum Chordata; class Mammalia; order Sirenia; family Dugongidae; genus Dugong; species Dugong dugon. The sequence goes on along the minus strand of CM057481.1, from coordinate 17,582,678 downwards.
TACAGATGTGGAGGAACTCGTGACCTACTACCACAGTTTTTTAAGACTGGTAGAAAGCTGACATTTATTAAGAAGAATCTCTAGGAACAAAGAGGCAACTAGTTTCCCCAGTCATCCTGATAAGCCTTTTTTCACAAAAGTGAAAAGCAACTGCAATATGTACTTATTCCTATAGCCTATTTCTCTGACATGCAAGTTTGAGGTGGCATTTGCCCAGATTCAGAGGTGAACGGAAATTTGTAATTCTTTCTCCTCCCTGCTCCTTTCATATTCGAGGCATTAAGGAGTTAACTGCAGCAGGGAGCATCCCTAGGGTATTGAGAAGGATCCTTAGGAAATCATGATGAGTATTTCAAGCTCTGCTTCCAGAGCACTTTTTCTCTCTTTTTCTGATGAGTCTTCACCATTTCTGTAACGACTTGGTGGAGAGGATATCTTGTTTTTATGAGAATTTTGTACTTTTCTATGGAACAGTTTGTAGCTGTGTGTGTCCTGGATTGAAAATTCTTTTAAACGTTTAAAAATAAGGAAGTTCGTACAGGTGAGGCCTGTCTGACACACATTAGTATTCAACAGTAAAGCTCCTCTCTAATTAACACAATCCTGAAAAACAGAAATGAATCAAGAATATTATCTAATATTTGTGCATTAGATTGTTTTGACTACTGTGTCTGATTTTATTAGGCTGTTTGCATTTGGGTCTGAATCAGGTCTTAGGGAAGGGAGAAAAGGATAGCACCAAAATAGGCTTTGCTTTCCCAAAACAGATACTTTGTCCAAGAGGAAGTTCTGGGTTTGGGCAAAATCATATTGTGATTAAAACTATAATCCCTAGTAGATAACTCTTATGCCCTAAATACAAGACAAGGTTCCAGTTCTTTTTTGTTTTATTGTGAAAGGACTGTGGCCTAACTGGGGGAACACCGACTTGGCTTACAGGGTCTTCAAATGATGACTGCATTCTTTCTTCAACACTGTCACCAGCCTTGTGAGCATTATACTTGGTGAGAGGGAGCAGCAGATGTTCTTCACAAATCTGGATGCTGGATTAAGAGGGACTAAAGTGACAGCCTACCACTCATCTGTTAATTTGTCATACTGTGGTGGCTTACATGTTGCTGTGATGGTGGAAGCTATGTCACTGGTATTTCAAATACCAGCAGGGTTACCCATGGTGGACAGGTTTTAGCAGAGCTTCCAGACCAAGACTGACTATGAAGAAGGACCTGGCGATCTACTTCTGAAGAAGTTGGCCAGTGAAAACCTAATGAACAGCAGCAGAACACTGTCTGATATAGTGCTGGAAGATGAGCCACTCAGGTTGGAAGGCAATCAAAATATGACTGGGGAAGAGCTGCCTCCCCAAAGTAGAGCTGACCTTAATGATGTGGATGGAGTAAAGCTTTTGGGACCTTCATTTGCTGATGTGGCATGACTCAAAATGAGAAGAAAGAGCTGCAAACATTAATTAATCATTGGAATGTGGAATGTATGAAGTATGACTCTAGGAAAATTGGAAGTTGTCAAAAATGAAATGGTATGCATAAAGATTGATATCCTAGGCATTAGTTAGCTGAAATGGACTAGTATTGGCCATTTTGAATCAGACAGTCTACTATGGTCTACTATGCTGGGAATGACAAATTGAGGAGAAACGACATTGCATTTATCATCAGAAGAACATTTCAAGATCTATCCTGAAGTACAACACTGTCAGTGACAGAATAATATCCACACACCTACAAGGAAGACCAGTTAATACGACTATTATTCAAATTTACTCAACAACCACTAATGCCAAAGATGAAGAAATTGAAGATTTTTACCAACTTCCGCAGTCTGAAATTGATCAAACATGCAATCAAGATGAATTGATAATTACTGGTGTTTGGAATGTGGAAGTTGGAAACAAAGAAGAAGGACTGGTAGTTGCAAAATATGACCTTGGTGATAGAAATGACACTGGAGATCAAATGATGGAATTTTGCAAGACCAATGACTTATTCGTTGCAAATATTTTTTTCAACAACATAAACAGTGACTACACATGTGAACTTCTCTGGATAGAATACACAGGAATCAAATCAACTACATCTGTGGAAAGAAATGATGGAGAAGCTCAATATCATCAGTCAGAACAAGGCCAAGAGTCGACTGTGGAACAGACCATCAATCACTAATACGCAAGTTCAAGTTGAAGAAAATTAAAACAAGTCCACGGGAGTCAAAATACAACCTTGAGTATACCCGACTTGAATTTGGAGACCACCTCAAGAACAAATTTGACATACTGAACATTAATGACCAAAGATCAGACGAGTTGTGGGATGACAAGAAGGACATCACACGTGAAGAAAGCAAAAGGTCATTAAAAAGACAGGAAAAAAAAGACCAAAATGGATTGTCAGAAGAGACTCTAAAACTTGCTCTTGAACATACAGCAGCTAAAGCAAATGGAAAAAATGATGAGGTAAAAGAGCTGAACAGAAGATTTCAAAGGGCGGCTCAAGAAGACAAAGTAAAATATTATAATGAAATGTACAAAGACCTGGAGTTAGAAAAAGAGAAGAACACGCTCTGCATTTCTCAAGCTGAAAGAATTGAGGAAAAATATCAAGCCTCGAGTTGCAGTATTGAAGGATTCTATGGGCAAAATATTGGACAACGTAGGAAGCATCAAAAGACGATGGAAGAAATACAGAGTCACTGTACCAAAAAGAACTGTCGACTTTCAACCATTTCAGGAGGCAACATATGATCAAGAACCAATGCTACTGATGGAAGAAGCCCAAGCTGCACTGAAGGCACTGGCGAGAAACAAGACTCCAGGAATTGACAGAATACCAACTGAGATGTTTCAAAAAACGACAAAGCACTGGAGGTGCTCACTCATCTATGCCAAGAAATTCAGAAGACTGCTACGTGGCCAAATGACTAGAAGAGATCCATATTTGTGCCCATTCCAAAGAAAGATGATCCAAAAGAATGTGGAAATTATTGAACAATATCATTAACATCACATGCCAAGTAAAATTTTGCTGATGATCATTCAAAAAAGGTTGCAGAACTCACTAAAGGGGAAGTCAGCACAACTGGACTAAACCAAAGCTAAGAAGTTTCCTGAACACAATCAAACGCTTTGAGGGACAGAGTAGCGGGGGGAGGGATCCAGGGACCATGCTTTCAGGGAACATCTAGGTCAACTGGCATAACAAAGCTTACTAAGAAAATGTTCTGCATCCTACTTTGGTGAGTGGTGTCTGGGGTCTTAAAAGCTTGCAAGCGGCCATCTAAGATGCATCAATTGATCACAACCACCTGGAGTAAAGGAGAACAAAGAACACCAAAGACACAAGGCAAGTAGTAGCCCAAGGGACAGAAAGGGCCACATAAACCAGAGACTTCATCAGCCTGAGACCAGAAGAACTAGACGGTGCCCGGCTACCATCAGTAACAGCCCTGACAGGAAACACAACAGAGAGTCCTGGACGGAGCAGGAGAAAGGTGGGGTGCAGAACTCAAATTCTAGTAAGAAGACCAGACCTAATGGTCTAAGACTGGAGGTACCCCAGAAAGCATGGCCCCTAGATTCTCTATCACCCCAGAACTGAAACAATTTCTGAGGCCAACTCTTCACACAGGGATCGGACTGGACTGTGGGACATAAAGCGATACTCGTTGAGGAGTGTGCCTCTTAAGTAGATACAAGAGACTAAACAGGCAGCTTCTGTCTGGAGGTGAGATGGGAAGCAGAGAGGGTTAAGAGCTGATTGAATGGACACGGGAAATCAGGGGTGGAAAAGAGGAGTGTGTTGTCACAGTATGGGGAGAGTAATTACACTGCTGTCACAGCATGGGTAGAGCAATTAGAGTAACATAACAGTATATGTATAAATTTTTGTATGGGAAAAAATTTAAAAAAAAAAAAGAAAGTTGCAGAGTACATCAACAGGGAACTGCCAGAAATTCAAGCCAGGTTCAGAAGAGGACATGGAACTAGGGGTACCACTGCTGATGTCAGATGGGCCTTGGCTGAAAGCAGAGAATACCAGAAAGATGTTTACCTGTGTTTTACTGACTATGCAAAGGCATTTGACTGTGTGGATCATAACAAATTATGGATTTAACAGTGGGAAGAATGGGAATTCCAGGCCACTTAATTGTGCTCATGCAGAACCTGTATGTAGACCAAGAGGCAATGGTTCGAACAGAACAAAGGGATACTGCATGGTTTAAAATCAGGAAAGGTGTGCATCAAGCTTGTATCCTTTCACCATACTTATTCAACCTGTATGCGGAGCAAATAATCTGAGAAACTCGACTATATGAAGAATGCAGCATGAGGATTGGAGGAAGACTCTTTAACAACCTGCAATATGCAGATGACACAACCTTGCTTGCTGAAAGCAAAGAGGACTTGAAGTACTTACAGATGAAATCAAAGACTATAGCCTTCAGTATGGATTATACCTCAACATAAAGAAAACAAAAACCCTCACAACTGGACCAATAAGCAACATTCCTCCATTTATCAATAAGCAACATCATGATAAACGCAGGATAAGACTGAAGCTGTCAAGGATTTCACTTTACGTGGATCCACAATCAACACCCATGTAAGCAGCAGTCAAGAAATCAAACGACGATTTGCACTGGACAAATCTGTTGCAAAAGACCTCTTTAAAGTGTTAAAAAGCAAAGATGTCACTTTGAGGATTAAGGTGCGCCTGACCCAAGCCATGGTATCTTCAATCACCTCATATGCATGAGAAAGCTGGACAATGAATAAGAAAGACCAAAGAAGAATGGATGCCTTTGAATTATGGTGTTGGTGAAGAATATTGAATACACCATGGACTGCCAAAAGAACAAATAAATCTGTCATGGAAGAAGTACAGCCAGAGTGTTCCTTAGAAGAGAGGATGGCAAGACTTCATCTCACATCCTTTGGATATGTTATCAGGAGGGACCAGTCCCTGGAGAAGGACATCATGCTTGGTAAAGTGAGGGTCAGCGAAAAAGAGGAAGACCCTCGATAAGATGGACTGACACAGTGGCTGTAATGATGGGCTCAAGTATATAAACAACTGTGAGGATGGCGCAGAACCCGGCAGTGTTCTATTCTGCTGTACATCGCATCTCTATGAGCTGGAACCGACTCGGCAGCACCTAACAACAGCAACAAACTGACAGCGATTCTTTCCTTATATCCTGGTGACTGATGGTCCTCCGTTCAGAGAGGAAATAATGTAGTTTGTCTGAAACAGTTATTGATCATTAGAAGTTTATATTAAAGTGGTTAAAAGACTGTCAGAGTATGAACAGACTGCTCCCCAGAGGTCAGGGGTTCCACTGCTCTGTCTGTGAGTTTATGCACCATCATCTTCAAGAGAGTCTCTGTATTTGTTTGTCTCTCCTTTGTTTGCTTTAAAACGCTTTGGTTCCGCACACCTATGTTCATGGCAGCATTGTTCACAATAGCAAAACGATGGAAACAACCTAGATGCCCATCAACAGATGAATGGATAAACAAACTATGGTACATACACACAATGGAGTACTATGCAACCAGAAAGAACAATGATGAATCTGTGAAGCATCTCATAACATGGATGAAACTGGAGGACTTTATGCTGAGTGAAATAAGTCAATCACAAAAGGACAAATATTGTATGAGATCTCTATTGTAAAAACCTGTGAAAAAGTTCACACACAAAATGTAACAAGCTTTGTTGGTTACCAGGAATGGAAGGGGTGGGGGGGAAATGCTAAATAGGAAATAGATAAGAGGTATCTTGGATGAAGGGTGAGACAGTACACAATACAGGGGAAACCAGCACAACTTCTACAAGGAAAGGTCATGGAAGCTCCACAGACATATCCAAAGTCCCTGAGGGACTGAATTGCTGGGTGGAAGGCTGTGGGGACCATGATCTCAGGGAACATCTAGCTCAATTGGCATAACACAATTTATAAAGACAATGTTCTACATTCTACCTTGGCGAGTAGCGTGTGGGGTCTTAAAAGCCTGTGAGCGGCCATCTAACATGCTCCACTGGTTTCATCCCTTCGGGAGCAAGGGAGAATGAAGAGAACAGGATACAAGGAAAAGATTAGTCTGAGGACTAATGGACCACAGTTACCAAGGCCTCCACCAGACTGAGTCCAGTACAGCTAGATGGTGCCCGGCTACCACCACTGACTGCTCTGACCAGGATCACAACAGAGGGTTCTGGACTGAGCTGGAGAAGGATGTAGAACAAAATTCTAACTCACAAAAAAAAAAAAAAAGACCAGATTTACTGGCCTAAAGGAGACTGGGGTAACCCTGAGAGTATGGCCCCCAGACACCGTTTTAGCTCAGTGGTGAAGTCATTTCCGAGGTTCACCATTCAGCCGGGGAGTGGACAGCCCCATAAAACCAAATGCGACTAATAAGGCACAGCAGTCCAGGGACAAGGGCCAGAAGGCAGAAGCGGACAGTAAAGCTGGTGATAGGGAACCCAAGGTTGAGTAAGGATAGTGCTGATGTGTTGTGAGGTTGTTAACCATTCTCATAGGGCAACATGTAACTGTTAAATGAGAAACTATTTTGTTCTGTAAGCCTTCATCTAAAGTGACAATAGCAGCACAACTGGAACAGTGCAGTCGATGTCACTGAACTGTGCGTGTAGAAATTTTTCGAAATGGTGTATCTTTGGATATGTATAGTTTCACCAAAAAAAAAAAAAAAAAGGTCGAGAAGGGAGAGAGTTGACATGGTGTGGGGTTGTTAACCAATGTCATAAAACAATATGTGTACTACTGTTTCATGAGAAACTATTTGTTCTGTAAGCCTTCACCTGAAGTACAATTATAAAAATAATAATTAAAAAAAAAAAACCTTTGGTTCCAAATTTTAAGATAATTACTGTGTAAAATGGGAGGGGGCAATCCTAGAGGAGGCTATTTATGAAAAAAACTTGCTGAGATTCTAAAGTTGAATTTCATCACTGGTGAATACCAAAAAATAGAGATAAATTTGCACTGCAAAGATACTAGTTACAATAGGCTGACTTTCTGATTATAGTAACTAGCTCCCTGAATATATAATTGAACTTCAGAATGAATTATACCTTATGCCTCCACTCAAGTAAAATGAAGTTTCAGATGTTGTTGGAATCGGTATATCAATTCCTTTTCAAAGCAAGAGTTACTGATGAAGTAAAATGAATATCAAGTTTTATTATGGTTTTTAAATTAATAAACCTACCAGTTGCCATCTAGTCAATCCCGACTCATCGCAACCCTACAGGACAGAGGAGAACTACCCCAGAGTTTCCAAGGAGCGCCTGGTGGATGCAAACTGCCGACCTTTTCGTTAGTAGCTGTAGCACTTAACCACTATGCCACCAGGGTTTCCTTAAAATTAATAAAAGGAATATTTAATTCTATATACCAAAAAATGAATGAACTGTGATATATTCATATAGCAGAATACTACACAGATGTGAAAAAGAATCAATTATTATCACACACGACAGAGATGAATCTCACAGGCATGATGTAGCAAGAAAGAATCCAGACACCAAAGATTTCATGTGGTATGGTTCTGTTTACAAAAAATTCAAAACGATGATGATGATGGAGACCACAACAGTGGTTACTCTGGGAAAATACTGAGAAGGGGCACAAGGGTGGAGGTGACGTGAGTGAATACTGTAAATATCCATTAAGCTGTGCACTCAGATTTGTGCACCTTACAAAGAGCTTAATTAGATAGCTTAATTAGAGATAACAACAACAAAAAAATCCAGTGTTCCTTTGCACCAGCAAAAACAATTAGAAACTGAAAAATGTTTAAAATATCCCATTCACAATAGCATCCAAAACTATAAAGTACCTATAAATCTTTAAAAATTATGCCAAACCAGGGACATTCTTCACAGAGTTGACAAGGTCTCCTGCTTCAACAATGTTTGAATGGAACCCTACGCTCGCCAAACTCCCCCTAACCCGCCACTCCCGGCCAGCCCTCCACCACCTCCTCACAGCAGCGCCCTCTGACGCCCCAAGGTCCCCACCCACTCAGCCTCCACCACCTCTTCTCAACTGCCGCCATGAGGACCATATCTCCCTTGCAGGTGTGCCAGAACCACAACCAGGATTTGAAGGCCACCATCGACCACCAGATCAACCTGGAGCTCTATACCTCCTATGCCTAACTGTCCATGTCTTACACTTCAACTGTGATGATGTGGCTTTGAAGAATTCTGTCAAATATTTTCTTCACCAATCTAACGAGAAGAAGGAAGAGGCTGTGAAACTGATGAAGCTGCAGAACAAACAACGTGGCCGAATCTTCCTTCAGGGTATCAAGACACCAGACCATGACGAGTGCGAGAGTGGGCTGAATGCAATGAAGTGTGTGTTATACTTGGAAAAAAGCGTGACTCTGTCACTACCGGAACTGCACAAACTGGCCACTGACAACAATGGCCCCCTTTTGTGTAACTCCTTGAGACCCATTACCTAAATGAGCAGGTGAAATCCATCAAAGAATTGGGTGACTACCAACTTGCATAAAATGGGGGGCTGTGAATCTAGCCTGGCAGAGTATCTCTTTGACAAGCACACCCTGGGAGACAGTGATGGAGACAGTCAAGCTTTAGCCTGGCTTCCCCATAGCCAAAGGGGTGACTTCTGTGGTCACCAAGACAGCGCATGCATGTTGGGTTTACCTTTACTTTTTCTATAAATTGTACTAAAACATTCACTTAAGTTCTTTCATTTGTACCATTCCTTCAAATTAAGTAATTTGGTACCCCGCCCAAAAAGAAGAAAAAAAAATTATGCCAGACCAATAATAAAACTTTACTGAAGGACTTAAAAGAAGATATAAATACACCATTTTCATTTGTGGGCAGGCTCAATATTGAAATGCAACGCAATTTCAATCAAAATCCCAATGTCATATATGGCACTATAATAACTGATATATAGATACGAATAAAATTACATCACCACCTCTGACAACACCCCCAAAAAAATCCCAATGAATTAAGAACTTAAACGTGCAAAATAAAACTTTAAGATAATTAGAAAGAAATGTGAATACCTTTTGACAATGTTGTTGTTAGCTGCCACTGAGTTGGCCCCGACTCATGGCGACCTCATGCACAATGGAATAAAATGCTGCCCGGTCCTGCGCCATCCCCATGATCAGTTGCGGATCAGTACGTTGTGACCCACAGGGTTTTCTTTGGCTGATTTTCAGAAGTAGATTCCCAGGCCTTTCTTCCTAGTCCATCTTAGTCTGGAAGCCTCACTGAAACATGTTCAACATCATAGCAATATGCAAGTCTCCACTGACAGACAGATGGTAGCTGTGCATGAGGTGCATCGGCTGGAATCAAACCAAAGTCTTCCACATGGAAGGCAAAAATTCTACCATCGAGCCACCAATTAAATAAGACATGAAAATAACAAACCGCAACTGAAAGCACTGATGCATCAGAATTTTTTAACAGTTTTAATTGAGGCATAATTTGTTGTTATTGTTAGCTGCCACTGAGTTAGCTCCAACTCATGGTGACCTCACGTACAGCAGAACAAAATGCTGCCTGGTCCTGTGTCATATACATGAGGGTGGGTATGTTCAAGTCCTCTGCTGAGACCACTAGGTATTTTGAGTGCCTTCCAACCTAGGGGGCTTATCTTACAGCACTATATCAGACAATATTCTATTGTAATCCATAGGGTTTTCATTGGCTAATTTTCAGAAGTAGAAGGCCAGGCCTTTCTGCCTAATCTTAGTCTGGAAGCACCACTGGAATCTGTCACTATGGGTGACCCTACTGGGAATTGAAATACCAGTGGCATAGCTTCCAGCATCATAACAACATGCAAGCCATTACAGTACAACAAAACTGACAGACAGGTGGTGGGAGACATAATTTACATACCATAAAATTTACTCATTTTAAGTGCACGATGCAAAGATTTTTAGCAAATTTGAAGAGCTGTACAACCATCTCCACAATCCAATTTTAGAACATTTCTATCATTCCCAAAAGATCCATTGTGGACACCTATAATCTACCCATTCCAACCCCCAGTCACATTAAAATTCATTTTTTGTATAAGAGAACAAAAAATGAAGATAAAGTCAAGCAGACTAGGAGATGATGTTTTTATCAGCCAAAAAAAAAAAAATTAGTCAGCAGAATATATGAAGAATGCCCATAAATTGAAGTAGGAAAAAAAAGGACAAAGACAATTCACAAAAGAGGAGACTTAGATGCCCAATAAACAAGTAAAAATATGCCCCACTTCACAAGTAATCAGGGAAATGCAAATTAAAATAAGAAACCATTTCATTCCTATATCACTGGCAAAAAAATAAAAAGTCTGGACATACCAGGCAATGGCAGCGCAGGAAGAAATGGCTCCACCTATTCTACTGACGGAGCCCTGGTGGCGTAGTGGTTAAGAGCTCAGCTGCTAACCAAAAGGCTGGCAGTTCAAATCCATCAGCCACTCCTTGGAAACCCTATGGGGCAATTTTACTCTGTCCTACAGAGTCACTATGAGTGAGAATCAACTCAACAGCAACAAGGTTTGCTTTTTTTTTCCCCCCATCATTCTGCTGACAGCAACCCAAAACCAGTGATGCATACCCTGCACAATCCAGCACATGCTCAAGATGGCAGGTTCAAGAATGTTCACTGCAGCACTATTGTAACAAAAAAATCGGAAATCACCTAAATGTCCATCAAGGGGAAATGGATAAAGTAGTATATTCATAAAATGTACAGTACCGAACTGAACAACTACATATATCAACATGAGTAACTTACAAAAACGAATTGGAAAAAGCAATCTTAGGAAGGATATTTCTGTAAATTTTAAATACATAATACTATATAGTGTATATGAATTTATGAACACATATATGTATTAACAAGAACAACAATATGGAATAGAAGAATATGTACCAACTTTCGAGGAGGAGAGAAAAGGTGGGGGGGATTGGTATCTAGGAGGAGAAGGGGACTTCAGCTCTGTTAATTTTTATTTCTTTTTTAAAAGTTTGAGGCAAACATAGTAAAATGTTAATATTTTTAAATCTAGGTATCAAGTACGTGTTATTCCCTGAACTTTCATTTCATAAAAGAACAAAACAAAACCTCTATATTGCTAAAAGTCTGATATCACTAAACAGCAAATAATAGGAGAAAAGAATGTACTAGCAATAGTTCCAATGTGGGATATGAATACCACTGTAGTACCCCGAAAGCTGGGAAGAAAATATTAGAATTCCTTGATCTGTTTTCTTCACCTGACCTCCAAGCACCAGACTCTCCTAGTCTTCCTGTTACTCTATCTATTTTGCTAGTTTTTCCTCTTCTTCTCAACCTCTTAATGTTGGAGGCCTCAGAGCTCAGTCGGTGGTCTTCTCCTGCCTAGCTACCTTCAGTTTAATCCTCTGTCTTGAATACCAGATTCATATATCCAACTGCCTACTTGGTCTAGGATGTCTAAATTTAATATAGCTCAAATAGACTCATCTTCCGCCCCCAAAAACCCTCTCCACTCCATCCTCAACTCCATTTTAACATCTGCTCTCAGCCAAATAGTGGCAGTCATTCTAGATGCTTCTCTTTCTCTCATATCCCATATCAGTACAGCTTCTACCTTCAGAACATATCCAGAATCCAACTACTTCTCACTACCTCCACTGCCACCATCCTGATGATCCCCAACACCTCTTACCTCCTAACTGGCCCCCCTGTTTCTATCATGGCCCTTCTGCAGTCCGTTCTCAACACAGCAGCCACAGTGACTGTTAAGCTGAGAGTCAGAGCATGTGACTCTGTTCAAAATTCTGCAATGGCTCCCATCTCAGAGTAAAAGCCCAGCTCCTTACCATAGTCTATAAGGCCCCACAAGATCTGCATCCTCCCTACCCCTCATCACCCCATTTTCTCTCTGACCTCATCTCCTTTACTCTAGCCACACTAGTGTCCATGCTGTTCCTTGAAGACACCAAGCATATTTCCACTTTAGAATCTTTACACCAGTCATTCCCTCTGCCTGGAACATTCTTCCCCCAGATATCCATATGGCGAACTTCCTCACCTCCTTCAAGTCTCTTTCTCAGTGAGTCCTATCCTAACATTATTTTAAACTGCAACCCCACCTGCACTCTCCATCACCTTAATCTGCTCTTTTTCCCATGGAATTTATCCCCTTCTGACATACTGTATACTTTACTTATTTAGAACGTCTATTGTTTATTATTATTATGATGTCAGCTCCATGAAAGTAGGGCTCTTTGTCTGTTTTGTTCACTGATATATTATCCTAAATGCCCAGAATAGAGCTTAGCAAATGGTAGCCACATAATTTAAATAATTAAATGAATGAATGTATGTTTATGATGTACATACATAACAGATATATATAACAGACATATATAGTAGATGTATATACGTATATAGTTGTATAGTATATAAGTTACAGAAAAAGTATTTATGGAAGGATAAGTTTTTTGTTTTTTACTAGTAGGGGTTGTAAATCAAAAAAAGTCTAGAGCTACCAAAAACAGTACCAAGAGGAAATGTGGCTTTACAGAAAAACAAAGTACGCTGGCTGCTTGACAGAATTCCAAATCAACAAACAAAGGGAATGCAAAATTCTGTATTTTAACTCTAAAAAGATGTGATATATCATATCAAAGAAAAAAGGAGCCCTGGTGGAGCAGTGGTTAAGTGCTTGGCTGCTAACGGAAAGGTCGGCAGCTCAAACCCACCAACTGCTCTGCAGGAGAAAGAAAGTCTGCTTCCGTAAAGATTACAGCCTTGGAAACCCTATGGGGCAGTTCCACTCTGTCCTATAGGGTCGCTATGAGGTGGAATTGACTTGATGGCACACAACAACACAACAATCAAAGAAAAACAGGTATAAATAGCCAAAAAAAAACTTAACAGTATGGAAGGAAAAAGAAAAGAATACAGTTTATGAGGAGGAGGAGGATTAGACTGTTTTTATTAATGATACAAAAGAGAAACAAAGGGGAGGGGGTTAGGCAAAGACACATTCGCAATTATAAAGGATGAACCAGATCAAAGAACTTGCTGATCCAAATTTAGAAGATACAATGTAAGTAGTTTTTCTTTTTTTTAACAAATTCAACAATGCAAAAACCCTAAAAAGTGGCAACAGATAAAAAACCTTGGGACAGAAAGAGAAAAAAATTGCAATCAGATATGGTGACAAACGAGGCCAGACTATTTTAAGAACTAGAAAGGCACTGTCTCCACAGCAAGAGCAAGACAATACCTGGTCACCAGGTTCTTTAATCAGGCGGGCACACACACTCAAAATGTATATCGACAGGCATACTCTCTAAGAAGCTCGGTTAGAATTTCAAATTCTGTAGCCAATGTATTTTTATAACGTCGGATTAACCACTCAGGTTTGATGTGTAATCATTTTATAGACTGAATATAAGCATCCTTGATACTTTCACATTCCACAGGTATATCTGCAGATTTCCTCAGATTTTCATAAAAATTGGTTTATACATTAAATATTTCTATTACTGCTTCTAAAATTAAACATATTCACCTTAAGCACTAAAGAATCATGACAGAGGATCATGCCCCCATAAAAAGTCATATGAAGTATATTTTGCTTTGTTTTGTACTTTTTATTTTTGTTCTTTCTTTTTTTTAATTAAATTGGTAAGTCAGAAATGTAAAGAAAAATTTTGGCAATAATATTACTTGTTTTTGGCTTGTTTTTTACTGTCTGATACAATCCAAAGGGAAAACAGCAAAAATCACTAACTGAGAAGAACACAATGAACTGATAAGCCACTCTAACAGAAAAGAACAACACACAAAGCTTGGGCTGCACAGCTCTGGACTGTGAAAATTAATTTCTAACTAATTTCAGAAATAAACAAGCTGATACCGAACACCTCAAATTCAAAGACAAAAAAATACAGAAGAAAACTAACATGAAGGCGTGTTTGTTCTCTAAAACATATAACCAAGGAAACCTAAAGCTTTCGTCAAGTTAAGTCCATTCTTGCCTTTAGATATGAGACCACAGGCATTGATACAAACACTGATATAGATTAGGTGTACTTATGAGGGTGGGTGAGAGAGAACAATTTTCCTTCCCCCAACTCCATGGATTATTTCAAGTGATGCTCACAAAACTCTCTTTTGAGGAGGGAAATATAGGGAATGTTCTTGAGGTAAGTAAAGCTGCCAACCTAAGCAGGCCCTTCCAACCTGCCTGGGTGGGTGGGCATATCCCTTACCTAGAAACCAGGTATGTGCGAAGAGGCCTGGAGCAATCTGGGAGATTTGAAACAAGGGAAGGTTTAACAAGCTCTATTTTGTCATTTGTTCTCAGAGATGAGATGATGGATTGTTTAGACTCCTGGGTCCCCCTTCCTAAGAGTTAGGGACACAAAGGCATCCTAAGGCCACCTGGCTGAGAGCAAATAGGAAGCAAGGAAAAGAAACTCAGCAGGCAGCCTGAGATATGTCAGCCCATTAACATTCAGAATGGAATTAACTTAGTACAAGGAGAGGGTCTAGAGTCCAGCGAACTTCATGGTTTTTATGGGATTTCTAAAAATTAGAAACCTGTGCTTCCCAACATAATTTTAGTAAAGATCCTTTTGAAAATGTCTCAACCGTACTAAGAGTGAAAAGTGAAAAAAGTGGATTTAAGGATAATTTTAAAGAACATAGGCCCAAAATGATACAGAGGAAATAAAAATGAGAAAACCCCAAAAGAAAGGAGAAACAAAAGTGCCTCATCCCTTTTCACGTGAAACCTATCCTTCAGAAACATTGTCTACTTGCGATTTGTACCAGATTGTACTCTAACAAGTGGCCACAGGAATATTTGTGCTATGACTAAATATTCAGTATAGGTGAGCTATACTTGAATCAGGTAAATCTTCCACCTAGCACACTTACAACGGAATACAAACATGGCCACACCCAAAAAGCACATCCTTTTAAGGATGGGAGAACTGTTGTAAAAGAAAACACAAAACTACAGAACACTTAAAATGTGAACGTCTAGGAAAATAGCCTGGCAGTTCCTCAAAAAGTTAAACACAGAGCCACCATATGACCCAGCAATCCCAATCCTATATAAATACCCAAAAGAAGCGAAAGCAGGAACGCAAACAGAAACTTGTATACTAATGTTCACTGCAGCATCATTCACAATAGCCAGAAGCGGGTATTAACCTAATTGTCTATGAACAGAGGAATGGATAAACATAATGTGGCATATACATACAATGGAATATTAATCAGCCATGAAAAGAAATGAAGTCCTGATATATGCTACAACATGGATGGATCTAGAAAACATTATGCTGAGTGAAATAAGTCAGTCACAAAACGACAAATACTGTGTGATCCAACTTATATGAAACAGGCAAATATATAGAGACCAAAGTTTGTTAGTGGTTACCAGGGGTAGGAGAGAGGGGAAAACGGGAGTTTCTACTTAGTTTCTGAGTTTCTATTAGTGGTGGTAGAATAATCTAGAAATGGATAGTGGTGATGGTTGCATAACATTATGAATGTAACCACTATCACTGAATTGTACATGCAAAAAATGTTGAATTGGCAAAAGTTTTATTATTTAAACCACAGCAAAACAATTTTAAATATGTTAATGCCTAAAATGCTAGAATATTGAATGGGGAGCTTCTTGGACTTCTTATCTTCTACCACCGATCCCACTGAGGACCCAAAGCTGAAGAGAGAAGCTTCTACACAACCAAAAAAAAGCTGCAAAGGCACAGTACTGGGCCTGTTCTCACAGTCTAGGTTTCTGGTACAGCTGGTAAACCCTGGTTCATTTTCTTCTCTTCCATCCCACTGTAGCTCAACTAAAAAAGAAGCTGAGCACAGTGGGGGCAAGTTGACAGGATTGAGGCAAGGTGAACACACCCTAAAACAACTCGGAAGCCAGAGTGGACACATCCCTACTAGAGATTTTCATCATAACATCTTTTGGATAGAATCTGCTCTCTCTACTTCAGAATAGAAACAAAAGAATAATTCTGTTAATCATACTAATTTCAATTAGTTGCAACACTGGGATTACAACCAGGGGTCATTGCAGGCACAAATCTGCTAACTTGTACAATGACAGTCCTACTATTAAAGAGGTAAAACCTGGAAATAAAACCTCCCACACCTAGAAGAGGATAAGCCAAAGATCTGGCCACAGCAGTAACCTTTTTAGGTTATCTGAGGACCTCATTTAGAACTTCTCATCAAAGATGATTACTAGTTTAAAGCAAGAAAAATCTCCAGAGTAAGAACTTATGCAACTATGAAAAAGCTTCGGTATTTCCTGTGGTGTCTCAACGACACCACAAAAGTGTTAGAATTCCAAAGGTATTTTAAATCACTGAATACTGTACATTTTAAAAGAGGCAACATACATCTAAAAATCAGACATGGCTACAATCCAAAGGACTCTTCCTTCAGGGGTAAAATCACACACTTCAATGTCTTGATGCTATGCTACTCTGCAGATTATCTAAAAATATAATCTCAGATTAAATTCCTCAGACATGAGAAAATCAAAGACACAAGGGAAAGATTAGTCAAAGGACTAATGGGGCACAACTACCACAGCCTCTGCCAGACTGAGTCCAGCACAACTAGATGGTGTCCGGCTGCCACTCTGACTGCTCTGACAGGGATTACAATAAAGGATCCCAGACAGAGTGGGAGGAACCCTATTGGCACAGCAGTTAAGAGCTACAGCTGCTAATCAAAAGGTCAGCAGTTTTGAATTTCACCAGCCACTCCCTGGAAACTCTATGGGGCAGTTTTACTCTGTCCTATAGGGTCGCTATGAGTCAGAATCAACTCAATGGCAACGGGTTTGGTTTTTTTTTTTTTTTTGGACAAAGCAGGAGAAAAATATAGAACAAAATTCAAACTCACAAAAAAAGATAAGACTTACTGGTCTGACAGAGACTGGAGAAACCTCTAGAGTATGGCCCCTGGACATAACTTTTAACTCAGTACTAAAGTCACTCCTGAAGTTCACCCTGCAGCCAAAGATTAGACAGGCCTATAAAACAAGCAATAACATACACAGTTCACCCATGTATATGAGACTAAATGCGCACACTCATCCAAAAACAAAGACGAGAAGGCAGGAAGGGACAGGAAAGCTAGACTAATGGAAATGGGGAACCTGAGGTCAAGAAGGGGAGAGTGCTGACACATCGCGGGGTTGGCAACCAATGTCTCAAAACAATATCTGTATTAATTGTTTAATGAAAAACTAATTAGTGCTGTAAATTTTCACCTAAAGCGTAATAAAAAAGAAAAATTCCTCAGACACTGACATTGAACGGTATTCAGCTGCAGCTGGCGGGTATGGGCAAGTGCCCATCACAAAATACAGCTCCAGTGAATTTTGATCTTTTGGGATAACCTGCTGCTACTCCTACATAGGGGCTGGGGCCAGCTCAGGTTCTCTCCTCCAAGGACCATGCTCCTGGCATCCTATGTTCCTGTCCTCCTGTGGGGCCTCTCCCCTTCAAGGCCCATACAACATAATTCCTTAGACATTCAGAAGGTCATGCAAGGAAACCTCAAGGCACAAACTAGAGAAATTCCCTCCTTTTAGACACCACACACTTCTGGAAGCCACACAATGACCATCTATCTGAACATCCATCACATGGATAAAGATTTTATTAGAGGGTACCCAGAAGCAGATTAGCAACATGCAAAGTGATGGAAAGCATACGCAAAATCTGTAAACAGAAGAGGTGAATAAGTGGTTTATGCCTCACGAAATATGAAAGCATTAGACTGCTTCAAGCAGATCAGATTCCACCTGGCTTCTACCCTACAGTAAAACACCAGAATTATTATTTTTAAACACTTTTAAACATTAGAAAAGCACTTTTATCTATCTCACAGCCATCCCTTAGTTCCAGATAGACAGGGACTGTCTTTCACCTACACAAACCCATCAACAACTTCCCAACTTAGAAAAGCGAAGAGGCAGCTCCACAGATACAATATTCCTTAAGAGCAGGTTCCAAAGCTCTCTGCTCTCTCAGCTTCTGTTCCTGATCCTTGTGTGACATCAGGAACTGAAGAGCCTAAACATGTAAAGCAAGCTCTCAGAACCCTGGGAGTCATGAACTATGTGAAAAAAATTAAAGAGTAGACCTCACCCTGGAAGCAAGCATCAATGCCACAATTAACAAGTTAGGTATCCTTCAATATAAAATTCACCTATTTTCCCATCAATAAGTTAGATTTGAGACTACTTGTCCTACTACTTCTCAAAGAGAGGTAATGTATGCAAAAACACTTTTAAAGTAACTGCTACACTGATGTAGCTAAAAAACAACGAGAAGTAATATAATAGCTTTAAAAGTATTAGGGAAAAAAAGCACAAAATGCATGACCTAAGGCTCTCCTTAAGAAGCTAGAAAAAGACAAAAGTAAACCCAAAGTAGAAGGAAGGAAATAATGAAGATACGAGCAGAACTCAATAAAATAGAAAAAGAAAAGAAAATTAACAATGCCAAAAGTTGGTCTTTTGAAAAGGTTAGTAAAATTGGTAAAGCCCTAGAGAAACTGATAATAAAAAGAGAAAACACAAGTTGCCGATATCGGGAATAAATGCACATCACACAGATCCTACAGGCATTAAAAGAATAATAAGGGAATATTACATACAATTTTATGCCAATAAATTTAACTACTAAAAGAAAATGGACAAATTTCTCAAAAAATGCAACTTAACAAAACTGACACAAGATTAAATATAAAATCTGAATAGCCCTATATCTATTAAGAAAATTGAATTTTGTTATAAAAAATCTTTTCACAAGGAAAACTCCAGGCTCAGATGCTTTTACTAGTGAATTCGAACATCTACTAAATTCAAATACTTAAGGAAGAAATAACACCAATCTTACACAAACTCTTTCAGAAAACTAAGAATACTTTCCAACGTGTTCTATGAGTCAGTCAATAATACCTTAAAAAAAAAAAAAACCTTAAAAAATGGGGGGGGGGCCCTCAGAAAATAAAGAATATCAACCGAGAGTAATGAGCTCCTTTAAAAAATCATCTATATAAGACCAAATGGTCAAAAATTATTCTAAAGCAAAGATGAGAACGTCAGGGGGTAGGGAAACTAGAGTCCTGGATATGGTACAACCAGAACTGAATGAATAAGAATAACGACACACTGTGAAAAATGTAACCAATATAACTGAATAATCTGCGTAGAAATTGTTAAATGGGATCCTAATTTGCTGTGTAAACTTTCACCTTAAACACAATAAAATACTACTTAAAAAAAAATTTATAGACAAATATCCTTCATGAACATGGACAAAAAAACTCTTAACAAAATTTTAGCCGATCAAATCCAATGATATGTAAAAATAATACATCGTGGCAAAGCTTGGTTTATCCCAGGAATGCAAGACTGATTAAACATCTAAAAAATCAATTAATGTAATTCATCAGATTAACAGAATAAAGAAGAAAAACCATATGATCATCTCAATACAAAAAGAAAAAGCCTGGCAAAACTCAACATCCATTCATGATTAAAAATTCTCAACGAACTAGAAATAGAAGGAAGTTTCCTCATCTGATAAACAGCATTTATGAAAAACCTATAGCTAACATTGTGCTCAATGTGAAAATTCGAACATTTCCCCCATATAATCAGAAATGACCAAAGATGTCCATTCAAACTATTTCTATTAAACATTGTGTACTAGCTAGTGCAGTAGGCAAGAAAAAGAAATAAAAGTCATAAAAAGGAAAGGAAGAAATAAACCTTTCTCTATTCACAAGTGAGACGATTGTTTACATAGAAAATTCTTTTAGGAAACCATAAAACAACTTCTAGAACTAATAAGTAAATTCAGCAAAGTCACAGGATACACGGTCAATATATAAAAATCAATTATATTTTTATACACTAGCAGCAAAAACAACTGGAAAACAAAACTTAAAAAACAATTCCACTTAGCATAACATCAAATATCTTGGAATACATTTAACAAAATATGTGAAAGACCTCTACACTGAAAACAACAAAACAATGCAGACAGAAACTAAGACCTAAATAGAGAGATATACATGTATGTGGATTAGAAGACTCATATTGTTAAGATGTCAATTCTCCCCAAATGAATCTACAGTCAATGGAATCCCAATCACGATGCCAGCAGACTTTTTTTTTAGCAGACTTTTTTGTAGAAATTGACAAACTGATTCTAAAATTTACATAGAAATATAGAGCCTAGAATATCCAAATCCATCCTGATAAAGAAGAATAAATTTGGACAACTTACATTACCTGACTTCAACACTTACTATAAAGCTACAGCAGTGTGGTACTGTTATAATGATAGACAAACAGACCAATGAAACAGAAAAGAGATGCCAGAAATAGGCCCATATTTATAGTTAATTGTGTTTTTTTTTTTACAAAAGTGCCAAAGCAAACGCATGAGGAGGAAAAGTGGTGGTGGTTTTAAAATATGTCAAATATCTCAATATTCCTCCCTCCAAAGGCAGAGCCCTTCCCTCTCCTTGAGAATGGGCTGGACTTAGTGACTCAATTCTAATGAATGGAATGTGGCAGAAGTGACAACATGTGACTAGATCATAACAGGCATCGTGACTTCTTCCTTGCTTTATTTTGGATCATTTGTTCTGGGGGAGATAGCTGCATGCCATCGGGTACTCAGAGAGCACTGTGTAAAAGCCCAAACGTTGAGGAACTGAGGCCTCCTGCCATGAAATGAAATATTAATACTACGCAGCAATAAAAAAGGAATGAACTACTGATACCGGCAATAGCACGGATAAATCCCCAAGACATCATACTGTGTGAAGGAAACCTTACACAGCAGTACATATTGTACAATTCCATGTATATGAAGTTTTAGAATAGACCAAACTAATCTATAATGAAAAAAATCAGAGCAGTGGTTTTCTCTGGCTAAAACAGAACAGCAGTTTAAATTAATTCCTTTATCAAAGAAAAATTTAAAACATAAAGTGGTGGTAACCAAAAGTATCCTGTTGAGAAAAAAATACGTATTAGGTTATTAATAAAAAAAATTGAGTTTTTCATATAACTCTGAATAACAGCAGTTGTGCCAGTTATCAACGTACTGCCTCTCCGTGCAAATCCATCCTTCATTGTCTGCTCTGTAAAAATGGAGACAGGCCCATTAAAAATTTTTCTTTTGCCAACTGGCTTGATATTAAGCTAGTCAGTAGAAAGCACTGGAGAGACATTACAAAAGGAAGGGGCTTCTTCTCCTGATTCCAGTATGCTCCTCTCACACTCCCCTCCCCTCCCCACCACCCACAAAGTCAGCTCCCTCAAGTGCCGAGCCCCTGCTGGGTGTCTGACTCCCCGAGTGCATAGTCATCAGTAGCACCCAGCAGCCAACAGCTTCCTCTGATAGCCACCCTCAAGCGGTTTCATGGCAAAGTGCTTGAGGTAAGACACCTCCCTACAAATGAATTTCTCTAACATCCTAAAACCTGTTGCCGACTAGTTGATTCCAACTCATAGCGACCCTACAGGACAGAGTGGAACTGCCCCATAGGGTTTCCAAGGCTGCAATCTTTACGGAAGCAGACTGCCACATCCTTCTCCCGTTGAGCGGCTGGTGAGTTCAAACCACTGACCTTTTGGTTAGCAGCCAACCACTGCACCACGAGGGCTCCTTCTCTAACATCCTAGATGGTAGATTTCCAGCATGTTGTGCCAACATGGCATCACAGTGAACTTCTCTGTCATCCAGTTAGGCATGGCCATGCCCTCCAACAGGTGGGGCTCTCAGCCCTGGGAGGGTGACTTCCTTGAACACTCTATCTCAGACCTAGGAGTATTGGCTACTCCCACATTTTGCTATTCCTATATTCTTTAGCATGCTCTCTACTTCCTAGCCAATCCCTCATTACTCCAATGCCGTTAGTTAATAATTCTTTATATCAAACTTTACCTGTTCAAATTTACTGTGCAGTTTGTCTCCTGAATTGACCCTGACAGTTGTTTCAGTAAGTTGAAAATCCAAAGTAGCATAAACCAAAACTGAGAAACTTCATTAACTACATAAAATCCACATACTCTGCTTTATTCACAATTCTTATCAATGGAAGGTAACACAACGCTGCAACAGCCAAGCTAATACGCTTAAGAGTTCAAGCAGCCCTACCTGTTAAAACTCTGCATCATAAACTTACTCGAGATTAAATATTCGGCTCACTGAGGCCAAGGTCAGTACTTTCGTCCGAGACACATCGAACACAAGCACAGATTTTATTATACAGCGTCCCAAACAGGGATGAAACCTCCTAGCGTTCATTATAACATTTCCGATGCTAATGAAATCACTTTTTTTTTTTTTGGCACAGCAATTTTTTTTTTTTTTTTTGTATTTTAGGTGAAGGTTTACAGAACAAATAGTTTCGCATTAAACAGTCAGTACACATGTTGTTTTATGACATTGACTAACAATCCCACAACATGTTAGTCAACCCTCTCCCTTCTCAGCCTTTTTTTTTGGTGAAAACATACATAGCCAAAGATAGTCTGTTTCAAAAATTTCTATATGCACAGTTCAGTGACATTGATTACGTTCTTCCAGTTGCGCTGCTATTCTCACTTTAGATGAAGGTTTACAGAACAAAATAGTTTCTCATTAAACAGTATACATGTTGCCCTATGACAATGGTTAACAACCCCACTACATGTCAACGCTGTCCTTACTCAACCTTGGGTTCCCTATCACCAGCTTTCCTGTCCCCTTCTGCCTTCTAGTCCTTGTCCCTGGACTGCTGTGCCTCATTAGTCCCATTTTGTTTTATGGGGCTGTCCAAATCCCCAGCTGAACAGTGAACCTTGGAAATGACTTCACCACTGAGCTAAAAGGGTGTCTGGGGGCCATACTCTCGGGGTTTCTCCAGACTCTTTCAGGCCAGTGGTCTTTTTTTTTGGAAATCATTTTAACTTTTGCTGTGTTGTTTCCAAACAGGATATCAAAAACAGCCTATGCATGTCCTGTGTTTGAAATATCTAGTGTGCTGCTGCTTGGCCCTGACCCATACAACATCCTGCATTTGAGCTGATGTCTTTATAAGTAAGTTTCAAAATACTCTCCACCAAATCAATTCTGTATCCGAATAGCAACTATAAACTCTCCAAATTAATCAGGGACCATTAAAATAAAATCTACAAAAAACTTTATTTATATAATTGACTATATACTGAGTCAGTGACCATTGAAATAAAATCTGCAAAAAACTTTACGTATTTATGTAATTGACTATATACCGAATATCTGTGATGAATCAGACACTACAGAAACAAATACTGTACTAACAAGACAAACACAGTTTCTGCCCTTAGAGAACTGAAAGTGAGGATAGAGGGCAGGCAGAGATGAGAGGCGAATAAGCAATTTTAATAGAGTATGATAAATGTTACAATGAGGAAGTTACTGTGTGAACACTGGGAATGGTCATTAACCAAGACAGAAGGCAGGGGTCAGGGAAGGCTTCTTGGTATGGCATCTAAACTGAGATCTGAAAGACAGCTAGAGTTAGGAAGAAAAGAGAAAAGGGAGAGTGAAAAGAAGAGCATGGGCAAAGGCCCAGAGGCGGGAGAGAGAGATCACCTGAAACATCTGATGCTGGAGGGTCAAAAAATGCAGTCAGAGAGACTGATAACAGCCAGATGATGAAGCACCTCATCTGCCAGACTTAGGAGTTTGGATCTGACCCTGAGAGCGCTGTAAAGTCACTAAAGAGCTTTAAGCAAGAGGTGAAGGGCTCAGATTTGCATTGGCTACAGCGTGGAGTCAACTGAAGCCGGTAAGACTGCTAACAGCCAAACCAAACTATTCCCAAATAGTTTTGAAAAACTGTTTCAAAATGGATAAAGGAAAAAAATATTAAAAGCACTTTCTGGATGTTTTCAAACCTAAAACAAGCCAAAGTTACCACTTGACAAGCTTCCCCTTTAACTCATCAGAACCAGACTTGCATTTAACCCATAGTGCACCCTTAAGAAAATACCCATAGTGCACCCTTAAGAAAGTACTTACCCTCTCTGTAACTTTAGTCATCACCTAGAACTGAATACAATGAATTCCAAGGTCCCTACACTCTAAAAAATCTCTAAGATACTGGAATTATCTCACTGGAAGAAAGCATGGTACACTGAAAACTTTCATATTACAGCTCCAATGTTTTCAAGGGTAGTAATATAATCTAAGAGTTTTCAAATTCCACAGGAAACACACAGAGTGCCAACAGCCAGCACCAAGGTCCACCGTCAGAAGAAAAACTGGATTCATGCAGTTGAAAATGTTTCCTTAGACAAAAAATAACAAGAGAAAGCCACAACATCTAAATCCAATAGTTTACAATTCAATTTTTATTAACACTGCAAAACTAATTTATAAGCCAACTCCCAAGAGATGGTCTCCTATCCTCCACCCTAGCAGGGAAACAAACCTGCTGGCATCACTTCAACTATCAAGACAATGTTACAGTTAAGATGCAAGGTTTCTGTGGGGCTCCACTGACAATCACATTTTTTAAGACAAAATTCTAATTTTTTAAAGGAAAAGCTGAAGTAATAATAAATAAAAACAAAATTATTAACATGGGAAGGAAGTTCAGCAAAGCAAAGCTGTCAGCATACCAGGGCCACTCACACAGTTTTGAGTGAACACAGCAATCAGGACTGGCTGGAGGGACCCAGGGGTGCTGCCAAAGGGCTCAAAATGAGCAGACAAGAGAAACAAAATCCCCTTCCTGACTTTCACGGTTTATTAGTCAAATGAAGACTTACAGAACAAATAAATTATCCAAACTTTTTTCTAAAAAAGAATTTTATCAATCTCAGGTTGTATGAGGACCAGGAAAAAAACCTGCTCTATTCAATGGGTCTGACTCTAACTATACCATCACCATCTGTCAGTCTGTTGTACTGTGGTGGCTTGCATGTTGCTGTGATGCTGGAAGCTATGCCACCAGTATTTCAAATACCAGTAGGGTCACCCATAGTCGACAGGTTTCAGCAGAGCTTCCAGACTAAGACAGACTAGAAAGAAAAGCGTGGTGATCTACTTCTAAAAATTAACCCATGAAAAATCTTATGGATCACAACAGAACATTGTCTGACTCGCCTGCTTTGCATACATCATCATGAGGGATCATGCTTGCTGAAACAAAGGGCCAGCAAGGGGGAGTAAGACCCTCAATGAGACGGATTGGCACAACAGCCGCAATGATGGACTCAAACATGCTGGTGATCCTGAGGATGACACGGGACTGGGCAATGTTTCATTCTATTGTACTAAGGTTACCATGAGTTGGAGTCAACTCAACAGCAGCTCTCTATCTATATAGTCTTATATTTGAGAAGATAAAATTCTTAAACCAGAGTTGGTTTTGATTTGTTTTTACCACCTCTAAGTGCTTTTTACCTAAACCTCAGATTCTTGATTCTTGATAAACATTTTACCATGCAGAAGTTTTACAAACAGCTCCAAGATGTAGGCCCTCATAGCGCACATAGGCCAGTATTTCAATAAGGGCCAAAGAAAGGCAATAAGACACTCAACAGCACAGAGTACATTTTTCCAGGTAAAATGATTACCTACTCACAAAAAAAAAAAAAAAAACACCAAACCCGTGGTCATCTAGTCGATTCCAACTCATTGCAATCCTATTGGACAGAGTAGTACTGCCCCAGAGGGTTTTCCAAGGAGCAGCTGGTGGATTAGAGCAGCCAATCTTTTTGGTTAGCAGCTGAGCTCCTAACCATTGCGCCACCAGGGCTCCACAGACAGCCCTATTTCCCAGGTATCACTCCAGACTGTAAAGCTGTTTAAGAGAAAAAGAGAAGAGAAGTTGCCTACAGTTAATAGATGTGGAAACTAAAGTACAGAGAAAATAAGTAGATGAAAGCTAAAGTGAAAAAAAGGAGAAAGCTATATTTGGACCATCATGTAATAGCTTCTGAATCTAAATGTCCATCTCAATTCATGACAGATAGGAAATGCCATGTAACTCTTTCTTAAAGAGAACTTTTCATCCTAAGGAAAACGCAAGTAACAAAGTCTTTCTGTATATAAAACGAATTATTTAAAAGTTCTGATTTTTTTACCTAGGTAGTAAAAACCCTATGGAGTGCAATTCTACCCTGAAACGTGTGGGTTGCCATGAATTAGAATCAACTCAGTGGCAAGGAGATTTTTTAAAAAAAAAAAAAAAGAAAAATGTATACATGCATAAAAATCATCACATTTTACTCATTTTAAACATGTATTTTATGTATTTATATATGTATTTTATACCCCAATAAAAGTTACTAAAAAACTAAAATTTAACAGGGCAAACTAACCACTGGAAGGGGAAAAAATATCTGTTCTTAAATTAACACTGGAAGGCAGAGCCTCTCTATCATAAGGCACAGGCTTTGTCTGAGCACTGATACTCGCTGGCTGTGTGTCATGAACAACTTATTATTTTCCTCAAATGTAAAATAGGTGTACTGTATTTGTCTCATGACACTAAAAAACCAGCTGCTGTCAAGTCATCTCCAACTCATGGCAACCCCATGTGTGTCAAGAGTAGAACTGTGCTCCATAGGGTTTTCAGTGGTTGATTTTTCAGAAGTAAATCTCCAGGCCTGTCTTCCAAGGCACCACTGGGTGGACTCAAACTTCAACCTTTCAGTGAGCAGCAGAACACATTAACCATTTATACCACCCAAGGGCTCCACTTGTCTCACAGGGCTGCTAAAAAAGAAATTATAGTAAAACTATCTCTATTTGTGGAAACCCTGGTGGCATAGTGGTTAAGTGTTACGGCTACTAACCAAAAGGTCAGCAGTTCAAACCCACCAGGTGCTCCTTGGAAACTCTATGGGGCAGTTCTACTCAGTCCTATACAGTCGCTATGAGTCAGAATCGACTGGACAGCAACGGGTTTTATCTCTATTTGCAGATGAATCTATTAAAAAATACTGTTAAGAGCTAATAAACAAATTCAGCAAAGTAAAAGGATACAAAATTAACACACAAAAATCAATCGTATGGGAGGTGGGGCCAAGATGGCAGAATAGTCAAGTCGCTTCCAGTGGAGCCTCTTAAAACAAAGACCAGAAAAAACAAGTGATTCGATTATATATGGCAATCTGGGAGCCCTGAACATCAAAGGCAGAGTTGAGGAAACGGACTGAGTAGCAGGGGGAGGAAGAGACGGTTCAGAAGCAGTGAGGAGTTGCCAGACCTGACCTGGCAAGAGCCTGGGCCGTTCAGGCCTGAGCAGCTCAGGGGTGAGCGATGAGGCAGGCAAGCAGTGTGCTCGGGAGGTGCATTTTCCGCACCAGGAGAGACCCAGCCACTGAGAGTCTACACGGCCACCCAGAACCAGTGAGAAGTAGCCCTCATCAGCAAAAGAAAAGTACTTGCGTATGGCTTACCACGTGGATCAAAAACACCCCACTTAGGGAAAAACCTCTCTTCCATTTACCTCCCTGCTCTGTACAGGGTCCCGGACCAGCTTCAGCAATTGCCAAGTCCCCTGGGCTGGAAGTAGGATCCGTTACACACCCTGAGCCATTCTCTCTGCCTTGGAGGGTAAACAAATTAACAAACAGGGAAAAAAAAATGCCAGCTCCCCAAGCCAGGAACCCAGGCTAGGCACAGCTCCTTTGCCTAGGCACAGGCATAAGGGATCCATGGACTTTGAGTGCCTTTCCCCCTGCATAAACTTGTGTGGGCCCATCTCAACAGCGTAGGCCCTCATTATCGCAATACACCAGGATATAGAACACAACTCTAACTTCAACTGTTTCAGCTGTAAAGTGGCAAGTTTTTGACATTTGATACTGCTCTGCCCATTAAGCAGGGTCTTCCCCTACCTACATCAGAGGCCTGAGGACTGATAGCTCCACCCATGCCACCTAGCCACCTGCAATAGGGGCCCACGAATAAGAAGTGCTCCCCGGTCCTTACAACTAACAGCATTAGGTGCTCATAGTCTGGCTGCAAAACCCACCCACATACATGCTCCAGGGAACAGGGACAGATCTTCCTCCTGGACACTCGGAGGCGGCTGTCAGCCCCCTGCCTTGCTCAGAGTGTGTCCCCCTGCTGCAGCCAGATGCCTGTACCTACATTAATCACCCATGCCTCTTTAGGACTGTAAGTGAGATCCTACACCACACACTTGGTAGCTATCTACCTGGGCACCTGAGCTGACTCCATAAAGGAGGAGCGGGCAGACTCCTGAGCTCACACACCTAGTAAAAGATCTAACCACCTGGTGACAGGACATTAGAGCTTCAAAGGTGCCAATAATCAAACCAGCTCATACAAGCGACCTATTTGGGCATATCAAAACAAAACAAGAAGCTAGGACACAGTAAGCAAACATAAAATAAATAAATATAATAACTTACTGATGGCTCGGAGACAACAGTCAATATCAAATCACAGAAAGAGGCAATCCATGATGGCTTCAGCAAGCTCCCAAAATAAAAAATCTAAAAATTTTCCAGAGGAGGAAAATTTCTTGAAATTACCAGAGTCAGAATACAAGAGTAATATAGGGAACTCTTCAGGAAATTAAGCAAAATGCAGAACACACAATAGAGGAAATTAAAAAGATTAGAGATGAGCATAATGACAAATTTAACAGGCTGCAAGAATCCATAGAGAGACAACAATCAGAAATCCAGAAGATTAACAATAAAATTTCAGAATTAGACAATGCAATAGAAAGTCATAGGAGCAGAATTGAGGTAATGAAAGTCAGAATTAGTGAGACTGAAGATAAAGCACTTGATGCCAACTTACTTGAGGAAAAATCAGGTAAAAGGATTAAAAATAAAATGAAGAAACCCTAAGAATTAGGTGGGACTCTAACAAGAGGAATAACCTATGAGTGACTGGAATACCAGAAAGGAGGGGATAACAGAAAATACAGACAGAATTGTTGAAGATCTGCTGGCAGAAAACTTGCCTGATATCGGTCGGGCAAGATGACAAGATATCTATTCAAGATGCTCATTGAACTCCACATCACGTAGATCCCGAAAGAAAGCCACCAAGACATACTATAATCAAACTTGCCAAAACCAAAGATAAAGAGACAATTTTAACAGCAGCTAGCAATAAACAAAAAGTCATCTACAAAGGAGGGTCAATAAGAATAAGCTCGGACTACTCAGCAGAAACCACACAGGCAAGAAGGCAATGGGATGACATATATAAGGCCTTTTAAACTGCCAGCCAAAAATTAGAACAGAAAAAGTATCTCTCAAATATGATGGCGAAATTAGGGCATTTCCAGATAAAAAGAAGTTTAGGGAATTTGCAAAAACTAAACCAAAATTACAAGAAATACTAAAGCGAATCCTCTGGTTAGAAAATCAGTAACATCAGATAACAACCCAAGACTAGAACACAGGCCAGAGCAACCAGTTATCAGCCCAGATAGGGAAGTCACAAAAGTAAATCAAAGCTAAAACACTGAAAATAGGGAAACGGATGTCAATACGTAAAAGATGACAACATTAAAACAAAAAAGAGGGACTTAAAAAATGTAGACATAGATTTTTCATATGGAGAGGAAGTCAAGACGATATAAAGAAATAAAAGACTGGTATAAACTTAGGAAAACAGGGGTAAATATTAAGGTAACCACAAAGGAAACTAACAATCCTACAATTCAGAATAAAAAAACTGGGAAAATATAAAGACTCAGCAAACACAAAATCAACAACAATGTAAAAGAGGAAAAGAAAATACATAAAGAAAAATGACTCAGCATAGAAAATTCAGTGGAACAAAGAAACTGTGAACAACGCACAAAAAAAGACATCAAAATGACAGCACTAAACTCATATCTATCAATAATTATGCTGAATGTAAATGGACCAAATGCACCAATAAAGAGACAGAGAGTGGCAGACTGGATTAAAAAAACACGATCTGTCTATATGCTGCCTACAAGAGACACACCTTAGACTTAAAGACACAAACTAAAACTCAAAGGGTGGAAAAAAATATATTAAGCAAACAACACTCAAAAAAGAGCAGGAGTGGCAATATTAATCTCTGACAAAATAGACTTTAAAGTAAAATCCACCACAAAGGATAAAGAAGGACACGATATAATGATTACAGGGTCAATACACCAGGAGGACATAACCATAATAAATATTTACATACCCAATGACAGGGCTCCAAAATACATAAAACAAACTTTAACAGTACTGAAAAGAGAGACAGACAGTTCCACAACAGTACCAGGAGACCTCAGCACACCACTTTCACTTGATCTCATAGACATATACCGAACACTCCACCCAACAGCAGCCAAGTATACTTTCTTTTCCAACGCACATGGAACATCTTCCACAACAGACCACATATTAGGCCATAAAGCAAGCCTTAACAAAATCTAAAGCATCGAAATATTACAAAGCATCCTTTCTGACCATAAAGCCATAAAAGTAGAAATCAACAACAAAAAAAGCGGGGGGAAAAAATCAAACACATGGAAACTGAATGACACCTTGCTCAAAAGCTATTGGGTTATAGAAGAAATTAAGGATGGAATAAAGAAATTCATAGAATCAAACAAGAATGAAAACACATCCTACCAGAATCTTTGGGACAGAGCAAAAGCAGCGCTCTGAGGTCAGTTCACAGCAATAAATGCACACATACAAAAATAAGAAAGTCCCATAATCAAAACATTAACTCTACAAGTGGAACAAGTAAAGAGCAGTAAAAGAAGCCCTCAGGCGCCAGAAGAAAGGAAATAATAAGAATTAGAGTGGAATTAAATGAAATAGAGAATAGAAAAACAATTGAAAGAGTTAACAAGACCAAAAGCTGGTTCTCTGAAAAGATCAACAAAATTGATAAACCACTGGCCAAACTGACAAAAGAAAAACATGAAAGGAAGCAGATAACCCATATAAGAAATGAGATGGGTGATATCACAACCGACCCAACTGAAATTAAAGGAATCATAACAGAATACTATGAAAAATTGTACTCTAACAAATTTGAAGACATAGAAGATATGGACAAATTTCTGGAAACTCACTACCTACCTAAAATAGCACAAACAGAGGTACAACTAAATAAACCTATAACAAAAGAAGAGATCGAAAAGGTAATTTAAAAACTCCCAGCCAAAAAAAACCCTTTTCCAGAAGGCTTCACTGGAGAATTCTACCAAACTTTCAGAGAAGAGTTAACACCACTACTACTAACAGTATTTCAGAGCATAGAAAAGGACGGAATACTCCCCAACTCATTCTATGAAGCCAGCATAACCTTGATACCAAAACCAGGTAAAGACACCACAAAAAAAGAAAATTACAGACCAATATCCCTCATGAACATTGACGCAAAAATCCTCAACAAAATTCTCGCCAATAGAATTCAGCAACGTATCAAAAAAAATAATTCACCATGATCAAGTGGGATTTATACCAGGTATGCAAGGACGGTTCAACATTAGAAAAACAATTAATGTGATCCATCACATAAATAAAAGACAAGAACCACATGATCTTATCAATCAATGCAGAGAAGACATCTGACAAAGTCCAACACCCATTCATGATAAAAACTCTCAACAAAATAGGAATAGAAGGGAAATTCCTCAATATAATTAAGGGCATTTACACAAAGCCAACAGCCAACATCATCCTAAATAGAGAGACATTGAAAGCATTCCCCTTGAGAACGGGAACCAGACAAGAATGCCCTTTATCACCACTTTTATTCAACACTGAGCTGGAAGTCCTAGCCAGAGCAATTAGGCTAGAAAAAGAAATAAAGGGCATCCAAGTTGGCAGGGAAGAAGTCAAAGTATCTCCGTTTGCAGATGATATGATCTTATACACAGAAAACCCCCAAGAATCCACAAGAAAACTATTGGAACTAATAGAAGATTTCAGCAAAGTATCAGGATACAAGACAAACATATAAAAATCAGTTGGATTCCTCTACACCAAAAAAGAGAACTTCCAAGAGGAAATTACCGAATCAGTATCATTTACAATAGCCCCCAAGAAGATAAAATACTTAGGAATAAATCTAACCACAGATGTAAAAGACCTGCACAATGAAAACTACAAGACACTACTGCAAGAAACCAAAATAGACCTGGATAAGTGGCTAAACATACCTTGCTTATGGATAGGAAGACTCAACACTGTGAAAATGTCAATTCTACCCAAAGGGATCTACAGATACAGTGCAATCCCAATCCACATTCCAGTGGCATTTTTTAATGAGATGGAGAAAAAAATCACCAACTTCATAGGGAAAGGGAAGAGGCCCTGGGTAAGTAAAGCATTACTGAGGAAGAACAAAGTGGGAGGCCTCATACTACCTGATTTTAAAACCTATTATACCGCCACGATAGTCAAAACAGCCTGGTACTGGTACAACAACAGATACATAGACCATGGAACAGAATTGAGAATCCAGATGTAAATTCATCCACCTATGAGCAGCTGACATTTGACAAGGACCCAAAGTCCGTTAATTGGGGAAAAGACAGTCTCTTTAACAAATGGTGCTTGCATAACTGGATATCCATCTGCAAAAAAATGAAACAAGATGCATACCTCACATCATGCACAAAAACTAACTCAAAATGGATCAAAGACCTACATATAAAATCTAAAATGATAAAGATCATGGAGGAAAAAATAGGGACAATGCTAGGAGCCCTAACACATGGCATAAACACAATACGAACCATAAGTAACAATGCACAAGTGCCAGAAGAGAGACTAGATAAATTAGAGCTTCTAAAAATCAAACACTTATGCTCATCAAAAAATTTCACCAAAAGAGTCAAAAGACAACCTGCAGACTTGGAAAAAATTTTTGCCTACGACAAATCCAATCAGCGTCTAATCTCTAAAGTCTACAAGATACTGCAAAACCTCAACAACAAAAAGACAAATAACCCAATTAAAAAACGGGCAAAGGATATGAACAAGCACTTCACCAAAGAAGATATTCAGGCGGCTAACAGACACATGAAGAAATGCTCACAATCATTAGCCATTAGAGAAATGCAGATCAAAACTACAATGAGGTATCATCTCACCCCAAGGAGGCTAGCATTAATCAAAAAAAACACAAAATAATAAATGCTGGGGAGGCTGTGGAGAGACTGGAACACTTACACATGGTTGGTGGGAATGTAAAATGGTACAACCACTTTGGAAATCCATTTGGCGCTTCCTTAAAAAGCTAGAAATAGAAGTACCCTACGATCCAGCTATCCCGCTCCTTGGAATATATCCTAGAGAAACAAGGGTCGTCACACGAATAGATGTATGCACACCCATGTTCACTGCAGCAAAAAGATGGAAACAACCTACGTGCGCATCAGCGGACGAATGGATAAACAAATTATGGTATATCCATACAATGGAATACTAAGCAACAATAAAGAACAACGATGAAGCCGTGAAACAGCTTATAACATGGAGGAAGCTGGAGGTCATTATGCTGAGTGAAATTTAGTCAGTCACAGAAGGACAAATATTGTATAAGATTACTATCATAAGAAGTCAAGAAAAGGTTTAAAAATAGAAGAAAACATTCTTTGATGGTTACGAGAGTGGGGAGGGAGGGTGAAGGTTATTTACTAACTCGATAGTCGATAAGAATTATCTTAGGTGAAGGGAAGGCCAATACACACTACAGGGGAAGTCAGCACAACTGGACTCAACCAAAGCTAAGTAGTTTCCTGAATGCAATCAAATACTTTGAGGGACAGAGTAGCAGGGGCATGGGTCTGGGGAACATGCTTTCAGGGGATATCTAGGTCAACTGGCATAACAAAGCTTATTAAGAAAATGTTCTGCAACCTACTTTGGTGAGTGGTGTCTGGGATCTTAAAAGCTTGCAAGCAGCCATCTAAGATGCATCAATTGATCCCAACCACCTGGAGTAAAGGAGAATGAAGAACACCAAAGACACAAGGAAAGTAGCAGCCCAAGAGAAAGAAAGGGCCACATAAACCAGAGACTCCATCAGCCTGAGACCAGAAGAACTAGATGGTGCCCGGCTACCACCAATGACCTGACAGGGAATACAACAGAGTCCCGGATAGAGCAGGAGAAAGTTGGGGTGCAGAACTTAAATTCTAGGAAGAAGACCAGACTTAATGGTCTGATTGAGACTCAAGGAACCCCAGAAAGCATGGCTCCTGGATTCTCTACCAGCCCAGAACTAAAACAATTTCCGAGGCCAACTCTTCAGACAGGGATTGGACTGTAGGACATAAAGGGGTACTCCTGAGGAGTGTGCCTCTTAGCTCAAGTAGATACAAGAGACTAAATGGGCAGCTTCTGTCCAGAGGTGAGATGGGAAGCAGAGAAGGTTAGGAGCTGGTTGAATGGACATGGGGAATCAGGGGTAGAAAGGAGGAGTGTGCTGTACAGTATGGGGAGAGCAATTAGAGTCACATAATAATGTATGTATAAACTTTTGCATGGAAAATAATTTAAAAAATCAATTGTATTTTTCCACACTAGCAACAAGAAATCTGAAAAGGAAATTAAGAAAACAATTCCATTTAAAATAGCATCCTAAAGAATAAAATAGAAATAAATTTAACTGAGGAGCAAGACTTGCACATTAGAAACTGCAAAACAATGCTGAAAATTTTAAAGAAGACTTAAATAAATGGAAAGACATGCCATGTTCATAAATTAGAAGACTTAATGTTGTTAAGATGAATTACTACCCAAAGCGATATACAGATTCAACGCAATACCTATCAAAATCTCAACAGTGCTTTTGGCAGAAATGGAAAAACCCATCTTAAAATTCATATGAATTTCAAGCGACCCCGAAGAGCCAAAGGAATCTTATAAAAGAATAAAGCTGAAAGACTCATACTTCCCGATTTCAAAACTTACTACAAAGCTACAGTATTCAAAACACTGTAATACTGACGTATGGATAGACACATAGACCAATGGCATAGAAGAGATAACCCAGAAATAAACCTATGCGTATACGGTCAATTGATTTTTGACAAGGGTGCCAAGATCATTCAGTGAGAAAAGAACAGTCCTTTCAACAAACAGTGCTGGGAACTGGATATCCACATGCAAAAGGAATGAAGTTGGATCCTTATCTTAGACCATATACAAAAATTAATTCAAAACAGATCAAAGACCTAAATTTAAGAGCTAGAACTATAAAACTTTTCATAGAAAACACAAGGACAAAAATTCATGACCCTGGATTTGCAAATGGTTTCTAAAACATGACACAAAACGTACAGGCAACAACAACAATAAAAATAATAGATAAGATGGACTTCATCAAAATTAAAAACTTGCATGCATCAAAGGATACTATCAAGAGTGAAAAGACAACCCACAGAATGGGAGGAAATATTTGCAAATTATACATCTGACAAGGGTCTAAATATCCGGACTATAAAGAACACCAACAACTCTACAGCAAAAAGAAAGACAACCCAATTAAAAAATGGGCTGAAAAAGGAAAAAAAAAAAAAAGGGCAAAGGACTTGAATAGACTGTCTCCAAAGAAGATATACAAATGGCCAATGAGAACATGAAAGGATACTACTTCACATCACTAGGATGGCTATAATAAAAAAAAAAAATGGAAAAAAAAAAAAAAAAAAAAACCAGAAAATAACAAGTGTTGGCCAGGATGCAGAGACACTGGAATCCCCATACATTGCTAGTAGGAACGTAAAATTGTGCAGCCACTGCGGAACACACTTTGGTGGTTCTCAAAATGTTAAACACAGAACTACCACATGACCTAGCAATCCCAATCCTAGGTATATATCCAAAAGTATTGAAAGCAGGAACGCAAACAGAAACTTGTACACCAATGTTCACTGCAGCACTGTTCACAATAGCCAAAAGATGGAAACAACGCAAGCGTCCATCAACAGATGAATGGAGAAACATAACGTAGTATACATATAAAATAGAATACTACTCAGCCATAAAGAGAAATGAGGTCCTGACACACGCTACAACAGGGATGAACCCTGAAAACATTATGCTAAGTGAAACAAGTCAGTCGCAAAAGGACAAACAGTATATAATCCTAGTCATATGAAATATCTAGAACACGCAAATGTATAGAGACCAAATTTTATTAGTGGTTACCAGTGGGAGTCTTGCTTAGAGGGCACTGAGTTTCTGTTAATGTTGTTAGAATAATTTAGAAACAGATAGCGGTAATGGTTCCACAACAGGATGAACATAATCAAGATCACTGAATTGTACATGTAAAAAAATGGTGAACTGGCAAATGTTCTGCTATATATATTTTTACCAAAGTACAATGATTTTAAAAATTGTTAAAATGGCGAATTTTATATTATAAAAAATACAGTAAACTATAAACAAAATATGGACATTTTTTATTCATCTTAACTCTTCACCCAAGGAGACACAAGCTTACAGATACAAAAGGCTATATACCATGCAGTTAACAAAACAAATCATCTTGCCAGGTCCATAAAATTTAATTTAATCCCATAAGAGATTTGGGAAGCTTTAAAAAAGAATTCTGATAACCAAGTCTTGGCTACAAAGAAACTAGTCACTGAACACTGGCCCAAGAAGTCAGTGGTGAAATAGAATACACTATTCCAAACTGAGATATGCATAACAGGTAACATGTGGAAATGACCTTTGATGAGGGAGATTTAAGGGATGAATACTCATCACCAAAAGCACAGCCAGCTACTCCCAGAGGTTAAAATCTAGACCACTTAGCTAGAAACCTCTGGTTGATATCAGTTCTTAAATCCCACACATGGACAGATATCAGACAAGGATACCTCAAGTTCCAAAAATTAAAATTAATTCACATGTAATTCTTTAAAATAGTTAGCAAAATATGTGCTAGATGACCAACAGTCTAAAGAAGCAGTACCCACTGTGGCAACTGGACCAGGACCTTACAAAGACACAAATCGCCAGGGCCAGACTCCATGGAGAGATGAAGGATGAATTTTGTGATCCCTGTGGATGACCAAGAAGCCACCTGGCCTATATCAACTAACAGAAATCTATAAACATGACAAGTAGTGAAGGAAGTTCTGAAGCAACTGTTGTTGTGTGGTTAGGTGCTGTCGAGTTGGCTCCAACTCATACTGACCTTACGTATGACAGAACAAAATGCTGCCCAGTCCTGCACCATCCTTGCAATCGTTAGTATGTTTGGGCCCATTGTTGCAGCCACTGTGTCAATCCATCTTGAGAATCATCTTCTTTTTCGCTGACCTTCTACTTTACCAAGCATGATGTCCTTCTCCAAGGATCGGTCTCTCCTGATAACATGTCCAAAGCATGCGAGAGGAAGTCTCAACGTTCTCGCTTCTAAGGAGCATTCTGGCTGTATTTCTTCCACGACAGATTTGTTCGCTCTTTTGGCAGTATGTGGTATATTCAATATTCTTCTCCAACACCATAATTCAAAAGCATCAATTCTTCTTCGGTCTTCCTTATTCACTGTCCAGCTTTCACACGCATATGAGGCACCTGAAAATACCATGGCGTAGGTCAAGTGCACCTTAGTCCTTTACATCTTCGCTTTGTAACACCTTAAAGAGATCTTTTGCAGCAGATCTGCCCAATGTAATATGTCGTTTGAATTCCTGACTGCTGTTTCCATGGGCATTGATCCCAGAAAATGAAATCCCTGACAACTTCAATATTTTCTGTTTATCATGATGTTGCTTACTGGTCCAGCTGTGAGGATTTTTGTTTTCTTTATGTTGACGTGTAATCCATACTGAAGGCTGCAGTCTTTGCTCTTCATCAGTAAGTGCTTCAAGTCCTCTTCACTTTGAGCAAGCAAAGTTGTGTCACCTGCTTATCACAGGTTGTTAATGAGTCTTCCTCCAATCCTAATGCCATGTTCTTCTTCATATAGTTCAGTTTCTCAGATTATTTGCTTAGCACATAGATTGAATAAGTATGGTGAGGTGAAAGGATACAACCCTGATGCATACACCTCTTCCGATTTTAAACCACACCCATAACACCAAACCCACTGCAGTAGAGTCGATTCCGACTCACAGTGACCCTATAAGACAGAACTGCTCCACAGGGTTTCCAAGGAGCAGCTGGTGGATTTGAACTGCCAGCCTTTTGGTTAGCAGTCACAGCTCTTAACCACTGCACCACCAGGGCCCCTTAAACCACACACACTCTTATTCTGTTAGAACAAATGCCTCCTGGTCTATCTATGTACACGTTCTGCATGAGCACAGTTAAGTGTTCTGGAAGCTTGTGTCTTATTACAACAGTTCCTGGTTACTCAACCTCCCATCTCAATAGAATATCCATTAGCTTTTGACTCAATATGGGTAGATCTGGGAGTCTGACAAAAATGGAAAATGAAGTTTGGAGCTGAGGACTGTGAAAAAGGCATAACAACATTATTGGGCCCAAAGCCCATTAAGATTGCTTTTCACTTTTCCTGGGGCAGGGTCCCTTTGATGTAGTCCAGGGGTTAGAGCAATTTTACTCTTAGATTTTTATCCAAGAGAAATGAACACAAATGTACACACACAGACTTTTTACAAACACTTATTACATCTTTATCCACAACTGCCAAAACACTAAAAACAACGCAAATGCCTATCAGTAAATGAATGGATAAACAACTCGCCGTATAGCTATACAACAGAAATCTACTCAGCAATAAAAGGAATGCAACAAAATGGATGAACCTCAAAAACATCATGCAGATACAAAAGTCTACATAATTCCACTTACATAAAACTCTAAAAAATGCAAATTTAATCTACAGTGACAGATCAGTAGTGGTTATCTGTGCCAAGGGGAGCAAGCTGGGATTGACTGGAATGGGGAAAAGAAGCTTCTGTGACTGATGAAAATGTTTTCACTGAGGTATTTACATGACTATATGTATTTGTCAAAACTCATTGAACGGAAAAAACCCTCATTTAACTGGATGTACACTTGAAGTGGCTACATTGTACCATATGGAAATTATACCTCAATAAAGTTGGAAAATCATTAAAAACAATGATGTAACGTAAAGATCAGAGTAAAGATCTGCAGGCCATTTCTGGTCTGCAGAGAGTGTTCTCTGACCAGTGACGTGGCTTAAATTTTTTTTAATTTGTCGCCAAATTTGAAAGTCAGAAAACTTCCCATAAAAATCCAGAATAATCCAGATTTCTGGTTCTCCTAAAAAAAAAAAAAAAAAAAAAAAAAATCACAAGATCTGCTAACACAACAACTGGCTAGCACCCTTTAGATAAGGCCTGCTTTTGTTTGTTCACCCAGGTCCCCACCACTCCCCACTACCCTTTACCCTGCTTCCCTCATTCATTGCCAGCTGGCCCCTGAGGTGAGTGCTAATGAATACATAATATTAATATAACAGTAAGTTTTTTTAATAACAGCTTTATTGACATATAATTCACATACTATACAATTTACCCATTTAAAGAGTACAATTCAATGGTTTTTAGTATAGTTGTAGATACGTAAAACCATCACCACAGTCAATTTTAGAACATTTTCATCACCTCAAAAAGGAATCCTGAATGTACTCTTTAGCTATCATCCCCATTCCTCAACCTACCCCTAAGCCCTAAGCAACCACTAATCACTTTCTGTCTGCACAGAATTACCTATTCCGGACGTTTCATAAAAATAGAATCATGTAACGTGGTCTTTTGTGACTGGCTTCTTTCACTCAGTATGTTTTCATGATTCAGCCATGCTATGTCTTACATTAGTACTTCATTCCTGTTTATGGCCACATAATACTCCACTGTATTTAAATAGCATATTTTATTTATCCATTCAGCCATTGATAGACATTTGGGTTGTCTTCCCCTTTGGTTATTATGAATAATACTGCTATGAATATTCACCTACAAATTTTTGTGTAGAAGTATGTTTTCATTTCTCTTGGGCAGATACCCAGGAATGGAATTGCTGGGTCATATGGTACCTACAAAGTGGCTTCACCATTTTATATTTCTACCAGCTGTGTATGAGGGTTTCGATTTCTCCACATCCTCGCCAACACTTGTTATTTTTTGACTTTTTGGCTGTAGAGTAAGTTGTTTGTAAGTGTTCAATCGTAATACGCTCAGATTTTTAAGGACTTCAAGATGCTCTTATACACTGACATCAAATTTTAGACTTGAAAGAGTCCAGTTCCAGAACTTTTCCCCTATTCTGCTCATCTTTCATGTAATGAGGGGATAAGAATAAATGAGCTAAACCTCCACCCACAATAACATTTTACAGAAGTTTGCTCAAAAAGATCAGAAGTAGATTTTCCAAGCACTCAAAAAAAACAAAGTCCCTAACGGGGATCCAGCACTGAAGTGAACATGTATTCCCATCAAAATTCATTTGTAATGCCTCCTCCACAAACGTTAACTTCAAACCATAACAGCAGACATGAGAGTTCTTCATGTCTCATTTTTTATAAAAGAACCAAGATGTCTGAGGTTTTCCCACTCAGAATCTACTGCTCTAATTCTGCTACGGTAGAAGAGAAATGGAAATCTGTATTTCAAATCAAGTGCAAGAGCACAGATCTACTGCCACAAACATACATAATGCCAGACTGGTCCCTCGTCCCAAGCCAGAAGCAGAATGCACTGTGCAGCCTTTACCCACTCTGCCCACCCACTCTGCCCATCACTGCTGTTTATATTCTCAGGACAGCACTGACAGAAGGTCAAGCAGTAAATACTACTAACGTGTTTACAGCATTCCAAGACCCAACCAAGATGAGGGTCTAAAAATCTCAGCACCCAGTGCCAAGGCCACCCAGCACATATTTTCCAAGAGTTAAAAATGGCATCTTAGCCAGGAAGGAGGGTGGGCCATACAGCACCTTCTGAGATGGAGAATTACCTTCTGTTTTTAGGCCTTAGTTCTTATTGAGTTCTGCAGCACCGAGGTCGGGCCTGCCTCCCTAAGGCACTAGAGTGAATGTGTTCAAGGACTTTCAGACAGAGTTGTGTTGTTGTCAAGTGCCGTCAAGTCAATTTTTGACTCATAGCAACCCAATGTGACAGAGTAGAACTACTCCATAGGGTTTCCTAGGCTATAATCTTAACAGGAGCAGATCAACACCATCTTTTCTCCCTCGGAGTCACAGGGTGGGTTCTAACCGCCAAGCTTTCAGTTAGCAGCCCAGTGCTTAACCATTGTGCCACCAGGGCTCCTTCAGACAGAATAAACCAAAAACCAAACCCACTGCTGTCAAGTCAATTCCAACTCACAGCAACCCTACAGGACAGAGTAGAACTGCCCCATAGGGTTTTCAGGGAATGGCTGGTGGATTTGAACTGCCGACCTTTTAGTTAGCAGCTGAGCTCTTAACTACTGTGCCACCAGGGCTCCACCATAGGGTAGGAGGTTGAAATCCAAGGCCACTGAATCCCTGCCCACACCCTCCATTTCCCTGTTTAATTACAGGGGGTGTTTCCAATTCAATTTAGCACATCTTTGTAAACATTTAGTCCTCATCTACTATGTGCAGGTGCAAGAAAGCACACACACATACAAAAAAAAACCCGTTGTCATTAAGTCAATTTTGGCTCATGGTGACCCCATGTGTTACAGAGTAAAACTGAGCTCCATAAGGTTTTCTTGGCTGTAATCTTTACGGAAGTAAATGGCCAGGTCTTTCTTCATGGCGTCACTTGGGTAGAAAACACAAAAAAGTGTAAAATACATTCCCTGTAGTAGTGGGTTTAGGTCCTACCAGAGAAAATAAAAAAAAATATTTAAGAGCAATTACTACCTTGTGCTTTTTGTCTGTTTGTTCGTTTAAGAGCCAAAAGGGCAACAATGCTACTTCAGTTCTGAGAGAGCATCCCCAGGGGCTAGAATGTTTTGGTAGGTAGGACTTCAGCTGAACCCTTGAGGAAAAAGAAGTGGAGCTGAAGGGAAAGGGCATCCCAAACAGGGGCAAAGGCTCTAGGATTCAGCTGGTGAGAGGATGGGAAAAAATGTGTACAGAATGTTTAGCAAACTACTTGGTTAGTGGAGATTAGGATAAACCCTGGGGAGGTGGACTGGGGCCAGCTGGGCAGTAGCACCTTGAATGCAACATTAGGCCATCAGATCTCAATTCCTTAAGCCTGCAGCAGTTCCTGACTTCAGTGTAGGATCTCCATAGTCTGTGAAGCTGTCTGTTACCCATAACAGTTATAAAGTGATGGAAGTTTACAGGTGAATTAGATAAAGACAAAGAAGTTAAAGTGTTACAATAGTCTCACTTAACTGCACTTAAAAACATCAGGGGCAGAAGTACTGCTATTAGCTACAGCCATATACTATTATGCTAAATCAATACCAAATAGTCATGTGGTAGCAAGAGCGTTAAGTAAAGACAATGAAAGTTTTCGGATATTCCGTATTTCCTTAGGGCAACAGATCTAACACAAGTTTAGGCTATGGACTGACTTAATGGGGCCTTGAGCCCCTTATAACAGTACACAAAAGTCAGTGAACTTTCCTAAGGAAAGAGCCATCTCTTTCTACATCTGCCAAAAAAAAACCAAACCCACTGCCGAGGAGTCAATTCAGACTCATAGTGACCGTACAGGACAGAGTAGGACTGCCCCATAGTGTTTTCAAGTAACGTCTGGTGGATACGAACTGCCAACCTCTTGGTCAGCAGCCGAACTCTTAACCACTACACCACCAGGGTTTTCTCTACATCTCTAGGAAGTGTGATATCCTAGATGCCTAACTTACAGTGATTTTATTAAAAGCCAGCAAGAATTTTACCCTGGGGCTGCCTTACTTTCAAAAGGAAGTGTTAATCAAAGTGGGGGAAGTTAGCTTGGGACAATTTTGAGAAGCCCCTAATATTTTAGTATTTCCCTACTTTCTTCTCAAGAACTGCCCAAGGAACTGGTCAAAACTC
Organism: Dugong dugon; assembly: GCA_030035585.1. Classification (NCBI taxonomy): domain Eukaryota; kingdom Metazoa; phylum Chordata; class Mammalia; order Sirenia; family Dugongidae; genus Dugong; species Dugong dugon. The sequence continues at coordinate 17,539,603 of CM057481.1, read as the reverse complement.
ATTAAAGATTCAAAAATGGTCACAAGAAGGGCAACGAGATGAACAACTAAAGAATATTCAGCTTCTCCTCTCATAACTATAACCTCAGGTGAAAAGCAACAGGCCACCAGCCTCCTCTGGTTTCAGTATCTGCTCTCCAAAAGGACCTCCTGAGAAGGGAGCTGGTTTCTTTCAAAATTAAACATTCTGGGGTGACAAGATCCTGTCCTAAGCACAAAGTACTGCTGCTTGCCTTCCTAGTTGCCTCATGCAGGCTTTTTGGATGATCACATACAAGAAGCCTGTGTGGAGAGGCTAAGGGATCATAGGAAAAGATAAATGTGTTTTGGACCTGTCAGAACTGTGGTAGTACCGTACACCTTTCCCTCCTCCCACCCTCGCAGAGACAAAGTAAACTTGGCAATCTGTTTTCACTGGGCAAGATAAATTTAGTACTGTTAAATCAGCAGTTCAATACCATCCACAATAACAAAAACAAGTTTCAATTGTTAACACACTCCCTGTATTTCCTGTATCTCCTGATGAAACTGGTGGAAAATCTCTTTAGGCAATAAAAATCAACCAAGTCATTATCATAATATTTGCTTTCTCCTAGATCAAAATGAGGAAGACCTTATCACACTCCAAATAGTGGTGATCGAGAACCAAAAAAATTAAGTTTCAAAGTAAAATTCAGACATCATGGACATTTAACCAGGCCGTTCAAGAAGAAACAAACGGCACTCAGCTCCAAGGAGCACAGGTGGCTCCGACTGGGTCTCGAAAGGAAGGCGCCGGGCAGCCACGCAGAGGCCCTTCACCTTGCCAGAATCACAGCGCCGGACACCCGCCTGCCTGGCTTTCTCCTACTTCAAGTCTTAGTCTCAAATGGTCTGAAAATCACTCGCAGGAGTGACGTCTAGGAAAGAGGTAGGTGTATTCCCACGCAGAGCAACACAACGCCCAGATTCAGGCTGGCGCTGGACACGCTTCAGCGTTCTGGGTCAGCAGAGCCCCGGGCTCTGTTTCCCGCTACGCCGCCGGCCGGCACTTAGCGCAAGGCTCTCCGACCTCAACTCCGACCGTCCCTTCGGACTGGGCGCCAGCATCTGGGAAGCCCCGCGGACAGCCTCTCAGGACTCTCAAGCGATGTCTGAGTGATGCTTGGCCGATGCTCGGGCCCCGCGCCCGCCCGCTCCGACCCTGCGCCCGCCGCCGCCCGCCCCGCGTCGGTAAGACCGGCCTTTCAGCCCGGATCCTGTCACTCACCGGCCCGGCCTGGACAGCGAGCGCCCACTGCTCCCCACGGGAGCTGGGCCCCCCGGGCCTCTTGGTTTCGGCCCGCCCCCTAGCAGGCAGTGCAGGTGACTGAGCCCCGCAGCAGCGGCCCCTCACCGGCCGCTCCGTCCAGCTCACGGCGCTGCCCGCTGGGTACGGATCAACAACAAGATGGCGGCCAGCCGAGGGGGCGGGGGCCGGGCGTCATAGCAACCAGGACGGCAAAGAACCCGCCCCTAACTCAGGTTGTTCCCAATCAATGGCCTCTGCGCCCGCCGCTCTGAAGAGTGCTTCCCGTTGACATGCCGACCGGCCTGTCAGTCAGAGCCTGCCCCTCTCGGCCCTTGCCAATCGCCTGGGACACGTGACTGTGACGGCACGAGTTGGCGCGTGCGCGCGGTCCTCCGAGTAGCTACCTGAGCCGTTGTCGGCGACTCCGAGGCCCTAGCGCCCTTGTTCTTTCTGGGTGCGCGGTCCACCTTCGGGGCCGGAGCGTGTTTTCACACACGCGCACATACCCAGTAAATGCCCTCTGTGTGCCATTTGCCTTTTTTTGTTGTTGTTGTTAAATCCCCTCCCATAGGAGGCGGGGAATTGTCCCCGGTTTTTTGGTGAGGAAACTGAGGCGCAGAGAGGGGAGGCTGGGCCAAGGTCACACTACCCCTGTTAGTAAAGGCATTGAGTCTCGCACCTCCTCCTTCTGGCTCAAGACTATAAGCCTTCATCCCAGCGGCTTCCCCAACTTTGCCTCTGACCAATCCTGAGGCGCAGGCTTCTGTGCTGTCCACGACAGCCCTTGGCTCCTTACCCACGCTGTTCCTTCTGCCTGGAGTTCTGTTCCCGGAGCAAGCCCTGGCGCACAGCAGGCACTTCCTCCTCTCTGCCCTAAAGCATCTTGTGTTCCTATGGCAGCATATTATGCCCTCGACTGTCACGACCTGCCTCCCAGGCAGCCTGCCCAGGACTATGAGTCCTCGGAGTCCAGTTATCCCTGGTCCCCCACACAGAGCACCTGGCTTGCCTCCAGGATTAGGAGCCCGGATATAGTCACACTGCCAGGTCCACATCCAAGCACCGGAACTAGCTAGCTCTGTGTGTGACTTTTGAGTCTTATCCTCTCTGAGCCTTGGTTGATGTATTTGTAAAATGAGGGTAACAGTCAAGCTCCTCAGAGATGACTGTAAAGATTTAATGAGCCCTTAGAGCAGGGTAAGTGCTCAGGAAAAGTCTGTCTGCACCCACTTCCTGTAACGGCATGCTCCCAGGTTGCTGTCCCTGAGGCCTGCTCTGATGCTCTCACTTTAGTGAAAGCCTGTGAAGCATGTTTTTCCCTCACAGAAGGCACTCAGTTTCTATCCTTCGGCCTGTTACTCCACAGTCTGGAATACCATAATCGGCTCAGGAAGTGAGGTATTCCAGTGCCCTGAGAGGGTTCAGGCCCATAGACTCAGCAGAAGATTGATACATTGAAAGAACCTAGGGATGCCACGTAGCCCTGCTTGGCGCAGTGGTTAAGTGTTTCAGAAAGACCCTCTGGGCCCCAGCCTGCGTTTAAAGGTAGCCTCACTCAGAAAGTAGGTCCTCTTGGAGAGCTGGCAGTAGTCCAAGACCTGATGGCAGGCTAGGTATGGAGCTCAGTGGGACTTGCCCTCCTGCAGATTACTGTAGGCCACCTGGCTACGTGCAACAGCTCAGCTCAATGCCAGAAGCATCAAGGCCTGAGTAACAAGAACAGATAAGGAAGAAATGGGGACTCCGTCTCAGAAGGGACTGCCATCAACCGCTCCACGGCTTGCCGTGCCACAGGGTTTTCAAGTCTGCACCACCCCTCACTCCAGTGCAAAAGTTCCAAATCCTTCCCAAGAAAATCCACAAAGTCAGCAAACTTCCCTGGAGGTTGCTCAAACAGCAAGAATGTCTTCCTCTCTGTGGGAAAAAGAAACTCCTGGGCCCTCCCCACCTGCCACTGCAGGTGGCCTCTGAGGGAACAGGCAGCTGGAGGCCCCCTCAGTCACTGACAAGGATAACAGCCTCTTACCTCAGTGGAACATCCATCACAGCACCATACAATGCCTTCTGCAAAGAAAAATAGCCCTACTACTCCCCAGAGTGTGCCCACAAGGTAGGGAATTCTCCAAGTGAGAACAAGGAATCTCAGATCTCAGCGCTTCTCCCACATGTACATTATAAGGCTAGGCCTTTTCTGTTTGTAATTTTGTTTATTATTGAATCAACTGGAAAACCCAGCCCATGAGCATGTGAAGAAGAAATTCCACTGGTAGTGAGGCAACTCCTTGGCCTCAGAGCCAGCGCCGGGCTCCCGTGCAGGAGTTGAACAGGGAATCTCTGCCTGTACCTGAGCCCAGATGGTGATGAGAAAAAGAGAGACATACTGGCTCAGCAGAACTGGCCCCCTCCGCTGAAAGCAGGGGAAGGCATTTCAGGACCCTTGATGTGCCCCTCCCCCTTCTGTTGGTGTCCAGCTTGTCCTCTTCTTCCCTCCTCATCTCAGCAAGTCCTCTGAGGCCTGGCTCAAATGCACAGCAAAGTTCCTTGATTCTCCAAGAATGGACCCAAAAAATAGATACCAGCTCTCCTAAGTATCAGATCATTACGCCATAATTCACTAATGACACTGGAGTAATCTGGGGGTCTCTCCCTTTATCCTCCCCTCCCCGTGGGCAGGGACCAGACCATGTCTGGGTCATCTCCTGGTACCAAAGGCGTTTAATCAACATTGGCTGAGGGCTGAGTCGGGGGGAACGTTGGCTAAAGAATGAGAGGGGAGAGCAGACCTTATTCAGGGAAAGAGTATAAATAGCAGACACCTAGAGTTAGAAGGAGATATGGAGATGGGATGAGGAGAGAAGGTGGGCCCAGGTAGAGAATGGTTTGGAAACAGAATGACTTACAGGGGTCTTGTGCGCTGCCATCAAAAGGCTGCTGTGGGGAAGAAAGAGAGTGCAATGACTTGGACCTTGACGAGCCCCCAAAGGAACTAGGGGTCCACCTGCCTCCTCCATCTTGATGGTGCTAGTGTGGGTGCTCGCACAGGAGCAGCCACCCACCAGGATGGGGGCACCCTTGGCAAGGGTGAGGAGTACTGTGGAGTAGCCTGAGTGCCCACTACTCGAAATGTGGGTTGCCATACCAGGCTCATGATGTGGCTGGGTGCCTGGGGTGTCTCCATCCTTGGTGCCTCCATGAACCCCTCAATGGACCCCTCAGCTCCCTGGATGCTGTGACAAAGTAGGAGCAGAAGTACAGGATAAGGCTCCGGGCCCCAGCCTGACTTTAAGAGGTGGGCTCCCAGGGGCTGAGGTGAATAAAGGCAGCTGACCTGTTCAGCAGTAGATCCTGGGCTAGTTTGTTTGGTGTGTGCAACGGCTGGGCCACCCTAAAATGCCAGAAGGAGGGACCAAACAGTGAGGGCAACAGGCCTGCTGGCTCCAAGAACTGGCATCATTTATCTGCCCCTTTATACTGGGGATAGTCAATGTGATGCCCACATTTTACCCCACCTTCCCCTGTGCTCAGCCCTGTGACCATAAGGAACTCAGAGTCTACAGGAGCAGGGCAGGTTTAAAGTGGGGATCAGAGGCCAGGAATAGGGGTTAATGCTCAATGGATGACCGAATCAGAATCTCTAGCCCTGGCCCCCATCCACACCTCTACTAAGGAGACCAATGGAGACAGCTTCCTCCCAGTGTCTCTTTGACTCTAATCTGAAGACCTCTGGAGGGAAGGGAGCCCTCTTCAATATTATCAGTTTGTCTGCCCGAACAACTTGGGCATTGTCATCAGATCTTAGGTGAAAGCACCTATCCACTGCCAGGGTCCATAGGCAGACAGAGAGAAGGCAGGAAGTGCAGGGATAAGAACCCATGAGGAGCCAGCCCAGAGCAAAGAGGAGAAGGGCACCAGTCACTGTCAGCACCACCACAAACCAGGGCTCTGGCTGCCAGAAAGCCTCTGTGTCTGTCACAAGCAGGGGTGTCATCGGTGAGGGCATCTGAAATGGAGGTCACAGCCTCAACACTGTCCTGCCAAACACCTTGACTATCCAGCCTTCAAACCCCTTCATGGGTTGGGCCACCCCACACCTCATATTCACTTTTCTGTATTCCCAGGCTGTTTGCACTTACAGTTCCCTCTCGAAAGCCTTCCCCCATTGCTCCACCTGGAAAACTGGGTCTCATCGTCCAAGGTCCTCTCTCCCCACACCAACCCCCAAGGGCCTGGAGGACCCTTCTCACTGTGGTTCTGTGGCTGCTGGTCGCCACTGTGCTGGCCCTCCAGGGAATTAGATGCACAATGATGGTGGCTGTGGTGCTGAGGTGGGGGATGGAGGGCCCTGCATCAGCCACGTGGATCAAAAGCTCGTAGGTGTGGGGCTGTTGTGACCAGGGGGGCCCCGGAACAGGGTCATTATGCACCAGGACGGCGCCTTGCAGGCTGAACCGGCTCTGGGTATTCCCTGTAAGCAGAGTGACAGGAGGGGCCTTGTCCTGGCCTTGGTCTGCCCCTTCCTCATATCCTGGTGGTCTCCCATGGCCCTTACCTCCCACAATGCTATAGGAGGTGAGGCGCTGTGGCTCCTGGGGGATCCGGCATGACACCTTGGTCACCTCCACACTACGGCCCGGGGGTGTGTGGATGGTGAGTTCCTGGAATGGGGGCTCACACTCAGGTACATGGTCGTTCACATCCTGCAAAAACGCAGCCAGATTAGGGGTGGGGGCAACCCACTCTCCAAATCACCAGGCCAGCCCCTCAACCTCCTCCCACCACAGCCAGAGTCCAAGTATCAGGCATCAGGCTCCAAAACTTTCCATGATGAGGCCCCACCCCTCTCTAGCCAGCCAATCAAGAAAACTGCAGCACAAAGTGGAAAAGCAGAGTGCCAGAAGGAGATCTGAACCCTTGTCATTCTGATGCTTTCCAAGGGCTTGGGGCTGAATTACCTCAACCTCGATCGTAATGGTGCAGGAGCCTGAGCGGTGGCAGGTGGGGTCCTGGTCCTGGCCACGGTCAATAAGCTGACAGTGAACCTGTATATCCTCTGCTGCTCATAGTCCAAAGGCCCCAGGAGGCGAACCTCCCCTAGATGGGGTAGCCATGGCTTCAGCCTTCAGAGTCAACTCTGGCCCCACCCCTCCATCCCAGCCCTGGGATGGGAGTACCACTGAGACGGTCCACAGTAAAGGTGGCAGGCCCACCGGAGGCATAGTACTCAATGCTGTCATGTGGGTAATCCATGTCCTTGCCCACCACAGAGCCCAGCAGTGTGTGGGGCCATGCATCCTCACGAACCCGGAACGTGCGTGGGGCACAGGTTGGAGAGAACTCATTGATGGGTGTCACCGTCACCAGTACTGGCACCTCAGCTGTGAGCCATGTGGCAGTCAAAGAGCTGGCCTGCAGTGCCCAGCCCTGCCCTAGGGGTCTAAGGTGGGGGGAGGGGTGGTGCACTCTTCCCTGCTAGGGGTCCAAGAGAGGAGCTATGCCCCACCCTAAGGGTCTGAAGTGCAGACAACTCTGTTTTACTGCTTTCTGCAGAGAGAGGAACCTGCCCTGGTGATCTACAAGGGGTGCGGGGGTGGGGACAGGGAAACACAGCCCGGTCCTGAATGTCCAGGCAGGGGGCTTTGTCTGAGGTGACACGGGCCAGCCTAGTATGGTCACTTACTGGTCATCAGGGGCTGACCATCATCAAACACCAGAATGGAGACTGTATGCTGGAAACAGGCCCCTGGAGTGTCACAGTCCAGTGTGGTGTTCACCTGGCCAGAGGGGCCAGAGAGTGAGGCCCAGACATGGCCTGGGAGAGCTCTGAACCACTTTTAGCTGCCTGAGGCCAGGGCATCTGCAGATCAGTCTACTCTGATCCTCTTTTTGGCCCTTCCACCACCACCACCACCACAACCCCTCCCCCAACTAGGCTTCCACAAGCCCTTGGCCCACCGGCCCCTTCCTGCATCAAGCACCCTGCATGTGGGTCTGGGTGCAAGGGCTCCTCACCTCCAGGACCCTGTCGCGAAGGCAGAGGCTAGCAGGGCCGGGAGGGCTGTGGAACCACAACTGATAGTCGAGGGTGGCGCCGGCTGAGTCAGGGTCTGTGCAAGTGAGCGTGTTCAGCACAGTGCCCACGGGTGCGGTCTCAGGGATTTGAGTCCTAGGAGTGGAGGGCGGAAGGCAGGGCGGGAGACGGGCCAGGCAGTGAGCCGTGGTTCTTTCCCCAGCAGCCCAGGTAAGGCTCCGGGTACTCACACGAGCAGCGCCGGGAGGCAACGCGGGGGCCAGCGGTTAGCCGACCGCACGTTGACGGTGAGATCGAGCTCGGCGCTGGCCCACGGCCGGAGTCGCTCAAAGGCCTTCACCTGCAGCCTGGTGACCTTCGCATTTGGGACCCGCGCTAACTCCAGCGGCGCGGTGAGGCGGACCACGCCGTCGGCTGGGCGCGGTGAGGGGTGGGGGACTCGGAGTTCGGCCCCATCCCCCAGCTCGGCCTCACCCCCGGCCCCCCGCCGGTCAGCGCTGAGCGTGGCTACTCCTGCAGCCTACTCCGAAATCCGCCTCTAACTCTGGCCAGACCCGCAAACCAGAGGCGTAACGAGGTGGGTGGGGTTAGAAGGGGGCATTTGCCCCCGGTCGCAAGTCCAAGGGGGCGTCAGACAAGGCTGCGGATCATCCCCCGCCCCCATCGATGAGGCCGGCGGGGGCGGGGGCGGGGGGGAGGTGGGGTTGTGCAAATTTAGAGATTGCTTCCTCAGCGCTCGAGGAAACCGAACCTGGCCCTGGCAAACCGAACCTAAAAGCAATCCCCGACCTGGCCCCAGCCCCGCCCCGGTTTCTGACGACGGCAAGGAGGTAATGCTGCAGAGGCAGAAGCAACTCTGTTTCACCCTCCCCTCGCCAAGCCCCTCACCATGTCCAATGGAGTAAAACGGGCAGGGCACCGGAGAGACGATTTCCTAGCGCACATGGAAGCCCCAGGCCCGTACCTGAACCACTTTTTTTCCGGGGACTAGGTTCTCCAGGATGGTGATGTTCTGGGCCGGCTCTCTGGGCCAAAAGGATGGCACTGACTCCCACCCACTCCTGTCCACTTCTGGCCCAATCCACAGGCCTGTCCCTTCCCTAGGCTGCTGGAGCAAGTTAAGGCCGCTCCAGCAGCCCATACCCTTTCCCATACCCAACCCCTGCCACTGATATCCTGGGGCCAGGTCCTGCCTCCCCCACTGTTCCCAAGGTTGGGGAGCCTTACTGGAAGGAGACTTGACTGGAGGGACTAGGTAGAACCTTCACTGTCAGCATCCCCTGACAGTTTTGGCCCTGTCCAAAGGTCACTGAGATCTGCAACTGGAAGACCTGCGGTGCACACAGAACAGGAAGGGAACCATGGTATGTGTCCTTCTGTATGTCTGTGTTCACTCTCCCACTCAAGGAGCCCCAACACTAACCCTCCCCATGACCAGTCTCTCTGCTGACAGGTATACCTTTGAGCCCCATTCCTTTGGACCATAAATTGTGTTAGGATACAAATAGCCCAAGAGTGATATGTGAGTCATTCACAATATGAATTATCATCTCAGAGTTGCTAAGAGCTAGTCACCAAGAAGTGGAAGTTTTAAGGAAGGAATTTCTCTAACCTCCTCCAGACTGGACTGGCCACTTTACCCAGAACTTTCTCTTTCTGTGATTGCCCTAAATGCTTTCCTTTCTATTAGAGCAACTATGAGCTTCAAGAGAACCTTCTTTCTAGATTCCAGATACCAGCACAGAACCAGGCCAAGGTAGGGACAGCCAGCATGGGGCAGCAGGTTCAGGGTATGGGCTTGGTCTGGAAGAAGCAGCATAATCGAGAATAACAAGAACAGACAAATCTCCAGGAGGTAGAGTCTCTCTCCATTGCATGCCCAATCCATGGATACCCCCCAGAACCCAGGTCATGCTCACCTTTTGAGCCTGGCCTTTGAGGCCCTGGGCTGGCGCCTGGAGCCAGCCCTGCTGATTGACGGAGAAAGATCCAGGGAAGTGTGAAGGGTCCTGGGCACTGGTGATGCTCATCTGACAGGACAGAGATGCTGGAGGCCCCATCTGCCTCCTAGTGCTCCAAGCACCCCTGTCAACATCCTCCAACAACCTGACAGCTACCTGCCCCACCCAACTCTCCTATTCTCCAGCCACTGGCCCTCACACCAGCCTGGGCTCCCCTCCCTCCATCTGACCCTAGGCCCTTATCCACGATCCTCTCTGCTTTTAAATTAATTATTTTGTTTTTAAACTACATTTCTTTTTCGGATCATAAGTGATACAGAATTGTCATGGAGAACTCAGAACACACAGGGGAACTTGAAAGAACTCAACTCCTGAGATGACCCTGTGGGAACAGCCAGGGTCACTGGAGGGTGGGCACCATCATGCAGAGGTTCAGCTGTGCACTGCAGAGTGCTTAGGCAGGCAGGGGCTGCAGTTGGTCTCCCCATCTCCCTGCAACTCTCCTCTGCCCCGTGTGCTGGGCTCACCTGAGCTCCCTGGAGTTCCAGGCCCGGGAGCAGCAGAGTGTACAGCCGGGCCCCCGGTGTGACTGTCTCTGGCACCTCAATGATTTCCCCAGCTGACCAGAGGAGAGGTTAGGGAGGCTTCGTTCAGCTCATGCCTGCCCACCCCCTGCCTGCTGCCCCCAGCCTCACCTGGGCTGGCAAATCGGCCAGCGCACTGGACATGGCTGGGGTCCCGCTGCACGTCCAAAAAGAGCGGCCCCTCAATCACTCGGATGCCACACTGGAATCGCAGCTGCAGTTTGTAGTGGTTTACTGCTAGAGCATCAAGCCGAACTGAGCTGCTGAGGGTTACCTATGGCAGGTGGGCAGGCCATGTGGGGCCTAGGCTCTCTGTTCCCCTATACCACCTTCTACTGGGAATTTCAGGTCCTCCCTGTGCCCTCACGGTCCCCAGCTGGGCCCAAGGCCATACCTTGCCCACATAGGAGGAGCCTTGCTTTCTGAGGCTGGGTGGGTTGAAGAAGGTGGTGGGTGGCTGCACATAGAGCAGCTCCAGGGTGGGTGTGGAGGAGGAGCAGTTGAAGGAGAAAGACTCAAGGACAGTGCCAGGGCCCAGGCTCTCAGAGATATTCATGAACCAGGGCAGGCTGTGGAGGTCTGAGGGGCAGGTGATTCAGGCTAGAGGTCCCCCCATGCTCACAGAACCACACACATGAGCATAGTCCTGCCCCTCTACTGCAGAGCCGGGTTACATCGTGGGGCCAAGTAGCCAAGGCCCTTCTCTGTCCCCCATATCTAAATGTGGGTGGGCTTATTTCACAGACTTGGTCGAGGAAGCAACCAAGATGAGAAATGAGGGTCAGAGGTTCATACCCTTGCCCTTTCCTGGCTCTCCCCCAGTCCCTGTCCTCCACAGTAGATCATCTAAGAAGGGCCAGAACTCCACTGTGGAGTTGCAGGTGAGAACTGGGGCTCCCCTACCCACCAGCTCCTCACCAGAGACACCCAGAGCGAGAAGGAGCATCAGGGGCCTGAATAGCTCCATGGTGGCCAGAAGATATGGACAGCACTCCAGAAGGTTAGATGTGTTTGTCAGGCCCACCTGGTTGCCAGGTCAGTTGCTCAGACAAAGCTGGGCAGGCGGGACTCCTGGGCCAACCAGATTCTAGCCCCTCCCATCCCTGGTGACTGAGTTCTAGATCCCAGGCAGGGTCTGAGAGGCCCAGACAATCCCATTTCCCACTGTCCCCAACTCATTCATTACCACAACACAAGGGGACATGAAAGGAGGAGGATAAAGCTTCAGATGGGGAAACTGAGGCTTGGGGAAATCCTGATCACTTAGTCCTTGGAGACAGAGCAAGCACAGTTCCCAGGAAAATTGGGCCCAAAATCTGTTACCCCACACACAGAGCCTGAACTCTAGCTGTCTCCTCTCTACCCTCATTAGAACATGATCTGCCTGTGAAATCCGAGGCCAACCATCAGCAAAATCTCTCAAAAGTTATCTACATTCAACACGTAAAAGGAATCCTTGGGATAGAATAGAAATCAAAATAGTAGTTACCTCTGAGATTATCAACTAGAGGGGGTACAAGGTGACCTTTTAGAAGTCTGGAGATGTTCTGTATCTTGATCTGGGAGGCCAATGCACAAATTTCAACATTTATTGAGCTATACCTTTGAAAACCAAAAAACCAAACCCACTGCCATCTAGTCAATCCCAATTCCCAGTGACCCTATAAGACAGAGTAGAACTGCCCCATAGGATTTCCAAGACCATACTGCCACATCTTTCTCCTGTTGAGTGGCTGCTGGGTTTGAACCACCAACCTTTTGTTTAGCAGCCAAGCGCTTAACCACTGTGTCACCAGGGCTCCTTGTACCGTTGAGATTTGTCCATTTGTTGTATTTATGTTACATGCCAACTTTTTTAGAAGTGGCTACACTTGTACTCCAGTTCCTCACCTCTCACTCTCTCCTCTGCTCAGTCTAGTCAGATTTTCTCTCCGTCCACAGAATTTCCCTGGTCAGGTCCTCAGTGACCAGCACACTGCTGAATCCAGTGCAGTGGATTGTTCTCACCTCCTTGGGATTGATGATTCCTTAGGATTGTTTGACGTTTGCTCCTGTTGGCTTCCAAATCCCACTCTCTCTCTGGTTTCCTCCCACCTCCCTGGCCACTCCTGCCCAGCTCCTTTGCTGGTTCTGCTTCATCTTCGCAACCTCCTAACAGTGGAATGTTCCAGAACTCAGTCCTTCCTGCTGCCCTCCTCTGTCTACACGTATATCTTCCCATCTCATATAGGCCCATGGCCTTATCCAAGGGTCCAGTGCTGGCCCCTCTCCCAAACTCCAGAATCACACACTCTGAGGCCAACCCTGCACTCCCTCTTGGATGTCTAACAGGCATCTCAAATCCACAAATGATCATTTAATTTTTCTCTCCAGACTCACTCTTCCTCGGTCTTTCCCAGATCAGGTCATGGCAGCTCCATCCAACCAGTCGTTCAGGACAGAAATCTAGGAGTCATGCTTGATGCCTTTCTTTTCCTATCCACGTCCATGCATCAGCAAGGTTTGGTTTTAGGTCTAAAACATACCCCAAACTGACCCCTTCTGTGTACCTGCTCCTCTCAGATCCAGGCCAATCCCCTCCCTTGCCTGCATGAGGGCAGGAGCTTCCACTCTGACTACACAGTTGGTTCTACTACAGCGGCCAGCAATTCTTTAAAAAGGAGCCAGCCCAGGTCATTCCCTGCTCAGAGTACCCCAGTGCTCCCCATCACACCTAGATCAAAACCCGCAGTCCTCTCTACAGTTGCAGTGAGCCTGGTTTTGTTAACCTCTTCACTCTCCCCACCACACCACCACCAGTCACAGAGACCTGTTCTGTCCTGTCCACCTCCATTCCTGCCTCAGGCTCTTTACACTGGCTGGTCCCTCCACCTAGAATGCCCCTCTTCAGGTTTGCCCCATGATGGCTCACCCAGATCCCATCCTGAGTACCAACGCCTCAGAGAGCCCCCTCCCCAAGCTAGCCCATGGCCCTCATTCCCCCGTCTGCTGATGTCTATTCTGTCTCCAGTTAAGACTGTACCCTTGAGCCTAGCCTCTCATCACAGAGCGGCCTGAAGGGGACCGACCTTGGCCATCCTGTCAGCTAAGTGGCACCCTTTCCCCCCGCTCCTCCCCCCACCCGGGGAATGACCCTCAGTCTCCATGTGGTGCCTCGCAGAGGGGCTGGTGCACCGGGGATGCAGTGGACCGGAATAGCGGCTGGACTCGCGGCCAGCCGCGTGCTCCCCACCAGGGGGCGACCCCGCCTAACTCGGCGCAGCCGGGGAGGACTGGGCTTGTCCCTGGCTGAGGACCTTCCCCTGCGCTGACGCAAGGTTCCGCGTCCCCACCCCCCCGCCCGAATCCCCAAGGGGCCAGGTCGCCTTCCCATCACTTCCACCGATTGTCGAGGTCCAGCGAAGCGGGTCCAGAGGGTCGTCTGGACCGACGACCCGGGATGCTCACTGCCCCACCAGGCGGGCACGTGGACGCCGCCGAGGAACTCGCACTCACGGGGCCTCCGTTGGAGGGACTGCTATTCTACCCAGGGACAGACGAAGAAGCTGAGGCCGCCGGTGGCGTTGTGGGGGGAGCGACTTGCCCTGGGTCCCGCAGCGAACCCTGGGTTCGTTCCACCAATCAGGGCGTCGGGGATGGGATCCCGGCTCGGATCCCACCCAGCTTCCAACCACAGCCCCGCCTAACCCCCCACCCCCCCACCTCCATCCCCACCCCCCCACCTCCATCCCCACCCCCCCACCTCCATCCCCACCCCCCACCCCGACACACATAAGACCAGGGCGGAGGAGGGAGAGGAGGTGCCGGGGTCACCGCCCCAGCCGGCCCGAGGGGCGGGGTCGTTTCAGTCCCGCCCCGCCCCTATTGGCGAAGGCGCCGGGGGCGGGGCGCTCCTGCCAGATGTTGGGGCGGTGGCGGCTGGAGCTACGGAGCGCGAGGAGCTGAGGCTAAAGGCGGAGGGCAAGGGCCCCGCTGGCCCGCCCGCTGGGCCCTCTCTGCGCCGCTCCTGCAGCGGTTCGAGGAGGAACGGGCAGGCCTGGCGGAGACTCCGGCACGGGTATGCACAGCGCTCGACTTGACAGCTTCTTGGGCCAGCTCCGCTGGGAACTGGTGAGGCTTGAGCGCGGGTGTGGTTCGTGGGGACGGGTGGGGGCTGCTCCGCTGCCGCCTGTCCCGAACGTGGACGGGTAGGGGTTTTCCCGAGTGCCCACCCGAGGAGGGATGGGGGCGGGGCGGCGCAGATGGCCCAGATGGCCCGCGTCGCGTTTCGGACGGTTGGGAGCTGCGCTGGGCATCAGGTAACAGCCACCCAGCTGGCCGTGCTGCCAGGGCGGCAGGGGGTAGTGATGGTAGGGGACAAACCTCTTTGGGGGCTGGGCAGGAGGCACCAAGGGACTCAAGAGGCGCTAGCGCTGTTGTGGACTCCCCCTACCCCAGGCTGGCCTGTTCCTCCTTCCTCCACTCCTCACCTGGCAAACACTGTATCCTTCTCTGAAAGAAGCTGTGGTCTTGGGAGAGTTGAGTCCCCCAAGAGCTATGGGATGTCCCCTAGCCCTGGGCAGGCACTACTTCCCTGTGCAGGCCTACACACCTGCCCGCCTGCCTTAGTGGCGGGTGCTGACTTGCCTGGCCCTGCGTGCTGCAGCCTGCCGGACCGCCACCAGGTGGGCAGATAGGAGCCACACGGGCTTCATGTGCCAGCACCCCAACACTGGCCCTGTGCCCCACAGCAGCCTTGCCACCCAGGCCAGCAGACCTCTCCAACTCTCCTTGGCCCTCTGTTCTCAGGGCTGGCTGGGCCAGGCAGTAGGCAGGGCTAGTAAGTGCTGCCGCTCCGACTTGTGCCCTCTCTTCCTCTGCAGCTGTGTGGCCGGGACACAGGCTCACCCCAGATGCCTGGCTCCCTGCGGCCATCCCCCAAGCCTGGCCGAGGTGTGCGGCCCAGCCACCAGCTCAGGGCCTCAGATGCCTCAGAAGAGGATTCGGCCTGCTGTGTGGAAGAGGAGGATGAGGAAGAAGTCGTGATGACAGGGGACAGGGCTGCAGCCTTGAGGGGCCCCAGGGAGCACACCCTGGACTGGGACTCTGGCTTCTCGGAGGTGTCAGGGAGCACATGGCGAGAGGAAGAGCTGCCTGTACTCCAGCGCCCAGCACCCCCATCACGGCCCCCCCAGAGCCAGCGCCTCTCAGCCAGTGGCCTCCCCCTGCCTAGCAGGGCCTCTTTGGGCAGTGCACCACCTGCCCACCGACCGCGGCCCAAGTCCACCCCAGATGCCTGCCTGGAGCACTGGCGGGGACTGGACTCAGAGGACTGGACAGCAGCCCTGCTGAGCAGGGGTCGCAGTCGCCAGCCACTGGTGCTGGGGGACAACTGCTTTGCCGACCTGGTGCACAACTGGATGGAGCTGCCTGAGGCAGCAAGTGAGGGGGGTGGTGGGGGTGGGAGTGGGCCCCGTGCCCGCCCTCGGCCCCCGCAGTTCCTGCTTGGCCTCTCTGAGCAGCTGCGGCGCCGGCTGGCTGGGGCACGGCGGGCTGCCATGGTGGGAAAGCGGCTGTCATGCCCACCTCGCCCCGAACCTGAGCTGCCTGCAGACGTCTCACGCTTTGCCGCCCTCATGAGCTGCCGCAGCCGCCAGCCCATCATCTGCAATGATGTCATCAGCTACCTCTGACCCTGCTCCCCAGCCTGGGGACAATAAAGGCCTTTCTCTGGACTGTCCTGGCTCCATACCCCTGAGGCTCCGGGAAGCAGCCTTAGCGGCATGAGGCGCAGCCCAGTGGAGAGAATCTAAAGAACTTTTCCCCTCCTGGTGGGGGTCCCTGTCATGCCCATGTCATGCTCCATGTGTTCCATCATCCAGCCTCTCCACTTATGTCTTCAATAAGCATTTATTGAAAGCCTGCTATGGGCTCAGGATGCAGGTGTGGGTTCGGTAGAGCCAGCTGTTGGGGCTGCTGCCTTGTCACAGCTCATAGTGCAGGGGCGGGAAAGCAGTGTCCTCCTCCTCACCCTCACAGCTCAGCTCCAGTACCAGCACCTGCTGCCCAGGCTCAGGCACCTGCCCTGTCACCTGCTGCACCAGCTCTGTCACCCTGGTGGAGGAGGCAGGGGTTGAGGGAAGTAGGTAAGTGAACAATGACAGGCAGAGAGCAAGTGACCTGGCATGGACTAGAGGGTGCTGGTGGGCCATCAGGGGCCCAAGCCAGAAGCAGAAGCAGCTCAAGACAGGAAACATCTGAAACTATTTTAGGAGTGGCTGGTGGGGCGGGCAGGAGGCAGGAAGCCCCAGGTCCCTTGGGAGTGGGCTGTGAAAGGAGGTTGTGCAGGGTGTGGGGGAGCTAGTGGAGCTGGCCAAGCAGGCGGCTCCTTGCCCTGCCCCCAGCCCATTTGCTGGCTCCATTTGGCAAAAGACAAATTTCAGGAAGGTGTGAGGGGCCCAGGGTGGGAGGAGGAGAGGCCCTGTGTCCCCCCACCCCCACCTCAGGGATGGTGCGGGATCTGGCTGAGCACAGGCGTGGACTCACTTGAGGGGCAGGTGCTGGGCCTGCTTGTCAGGGGGCCATCTCGTTGAGTAGAGCACAGCTGGGCCATACAGTAGCATCCTTACCTGCAGCCCATGTTGCTCCTGGAGGAGAGAGAAGTCAAGTGCTAGCTGGGCCAGGCCATGTCTGGCTGGGCCTGAGGGCAGGCAGGGACAAGGCACACCTGGAGATGGGCCAGCAGTGACTCCAGAGTCCTCTCAGGCTTCCCAGCAGGCACCTTCAGGCGGTCCCAGCAAGTCCACGTCAAGTGACGGAACTGGGAGGGGTGGAAAGGAGTGAGAGACCTCTTACATACCCCCTCACCCCCTACCCCAGTTACTAGCAACCAATGGCCCCTTTCCTAGAGGAGGAGCTGGTCTTGTTGGGAGGCAGGAAGCAGGGTGGGGGGTAGAAGGTGGGCTCTGAGCCCAGAGTCTCAGCCCCCTCCCCGCCTGTGCTGGGGCCAGCACAGGAAACGGGGCTCTGGGGCCCACAAAGGGAAACAAGCGATCCATCACACAGGCCAGTCTTGTGTGTGTGTGTGTGTGTGTGTGTGTGTGTGTGTGTGTGTATGTGTGAGTATGTGTACGTGAGTGTGTTGGGGGGGGGATGCTTCCTGAGGAAGTGGGGGCAGGGCCACTGTAGTTTCTGATAAGGCTGCTTGTAGCTGGGGAACACATCCTGTCCCCCCAAGCCTGCCCCTTCAGGGCCTTGGACTACTCATGGGCACATTGGCAAGGAGCACAATGACCACTGGGGCTCTCCTGGCTCAGAGACCCCAGCAGGGACACGGTCCACAGGGGCCTTCTCTTTCTGTCCCCTCTTTCCTTCCTATTCCAAGGATCTTGGGGTTCTAGTGCCTAGGGCTAAGGGTAGAAGGGTGGTGGGTAGCCAGGCACCAGAATAGGAGGGCCCTGCCATCCCCCCAGAAACCATACTGGGGTTAAGCTGAGAGACCAGAGGCAAGATAGGGGGGATCCTCCCCTCCCCCTCCACCAAGGACAAAGGCAGCCTGTGTGGTGGCTAGAGGCCGGCCTTTCACAAAAAGTCTCGGTGCACTGTGCCTGGAGGGACCCCAGGACTGCCTAGCAAAAGCCCAGTGCCCCTTCATGACCTCTGTCCTCTCCCCTAGTGACGGAATTCCCTCCACTCCCACCCCTGTGCCCCAAGGAAATGCCAACTACTGCAGAGCCTGGACACACGGTCCGGCATCGCATCCACCGCCCTGCACTTGAAGAAATATTCATGCACGTAAGGAACATCCACGTGTATACCCACATGCGCATCCATGCACACCCACACCGAGGAAGAGCCCTGCACTCTCATCTGGCACACAGATGTGCAAGCCTTTTCCCTCCATGCCCACATATCCAGGCAGAGCCAGGGATGCCCAGACCCCCCCTGCCCCTCTCCCCTCCCCGTGCACTCATATCTGTGACATGAACATGCACATCCCCACAGGGATGCAGCCCCCACCCACAAGGCTCGGAGAGGCAGCCAGGGCCCCCACACCATGCAAGGAGAAGGTAGGCTCTTGTCTGGGGCTGGGGCCTTAGTCCCCCCTCCCACCACTTTCCCCTCAGGGGCACTCCTGAGAAGGAGGCGGGTATAGGGGGATGTCTGGCTCCACTAATGAGTTAAAGCTGCAGCTCCCCCAGACCCTAGGCTGCAGGAGATGGGGGGTGGGGGGTAGGGGGAGGCTGACGGCTGCTTCCTGTGTCTGACAGGTCCCAGCCTGGATACTCAGCAGGAAAGGGGTTGGAGGGAGTCTTAAGGACTCCCCCACAGTCTGGGCCCAGATGAGGGCCGGCAGCCAGGGCAGGGCTTGTTTGGGTAGGTTCAGGGAAAACCCAGGCCTGGAGGGGTGGGGGAAACAAGGGCTCAGGGCTCACCGTCTGGATGGCTGGGGCACAAGGCACCCAGCGGCTGAAGTGGTTTTCAGCCAGGTGCAGATAGCTGTGGCGGAAAGCACGAAGGGGTGTTGACCTGCCTACCACCTTATACAGCTCTAGGCCCATCAGGCCTGCCACAGCTGCTGTTGTGGTGGCAATGGCTGGGATAATCTGTCCCACAATGCGCTTGCTCTGCCAGGGACAGGAGATTCTGTTCAGGTTCAACGTGTGGAGCTAGAGTTTGACCCTCATTCTCCAGGCTTGAGCCTCAAGTGGCAGGGTTACCTGGGCACGGCTGGCTGGTGGGATCCCATAGGTCTGAGCTCGTAGGCTAGCCGCTGCCGCCACAAAATCCACATGGAAGTTGTTGTCATTGTCCTGTGGGGCCCAAGTCACAAGTAGTATTCATACTGCAACAGCTGCCCCTCACCAGGGCCGACCATGTGTCACTGCACAGGTCTTCATACAGTTCTACGGTGTAAGTGCTCCCCATCTCCCCATTTATCAGATAAGGAGGCTCCTCGGGGGTGAGGCTCTTCCAGGGGCCCTGCTGGGAGAAGAACTCAAGCCGAAGGGCTCCAAAACCACCCTCTTAGCTCCTGACTTCCCACTGCAACCTCCGCTGTCCACAGCTTCTCCCCCTCACTTGGGCTCTCACCTTCTCAAACAACAGAGGCCGCAGGGGAGGGCCCTTGTTCCAGTCTTCCAGGGCTTTGTGCAGTTCTTTCAACTGCTCAGGGCCTACCAGGGGAGGGAGGTATTGGGGCAAGTCCTTAGCCTCTCTCTCCAGCACTCGTCCCTGTCCCTGTCCCTGCAGCCTGGCACCTATTCTTGGTCTCTGCCAAGCCTATCACGCACTACTTCCGTGGAGCCCCCTTGATTGATGCTACAAACTCCTCTCCAGCAGCCTCGGCCCTCACCCGTGCACGCGCCTTGTGACTCTGTCCTACCTGGGGGGCCATAGCCAGGGGATCCCCAGGGGCCAATGGGTTGTTATTTATTTGCTGAAAATCTGCCAAGAGAGCTGAGGATGCTGCGGGTCGAAGGGAAAGGACCTGCAGAGGGGCCAGAGGATGGGCCCCAGACTAGAGAGAAGCAGGGTCACACGGCCTGAGAGGCAGTGAGTTGATTGCAGGGCCCCCAGGCACCATCTTCCTCTTCAGCACAGGCTGAGGGTAGCGTCAGACCTGTGCGTGGCAGCATAAGGGGCAGGGCCAGGGGCCTCACCAAACTTGGTAGAAGCCCGAGCTAGCTCCAGATCACTGGCGAAGATGGGAGCCAGGTGCTGGGAACTGGGCAGTGGCAGCAACTTCAGCAGCCCCCTAAGTGCAGTCTGATCCTTCGAGCCAGGTAGCCCGTGCATCTGGCCGTACAGGTTGGCAGCTGCCAGCACGTACAAGAGGTGCATGTCCTGCAGCGAGACCCAGAGTAGAGGCAGATGCGTGGGCTCGAGTGAGCATGTATGGGAACATGGAGGAGGGGAGCACCACCCATTTGTGGATCTGTTCGAGTGCCTGCCTCTGCTTCCCATGTGGACACCACACGTGCACAAACATTCTCTCTTGGCACACGTGCATCTCTGCAGAATGTGGAGGTGCCCACCTCTCTTCTGAGGAGCTACATCCCCATCTCAGGCTCCCCAGGGGACCCCACTCACTTGGTTGGCATCAAACTCCAGGGGCTGGGGACACTGTTTGCGGCCCGACCAGAAGGGCGTTCCGTCCTCAAGCACCTAGGGAAATAGAGGCTGTTGGCCTCAGGCTGGCCCCTTCCTGGTTCCCCTGGGCCTGCAGCCCCTGCAACCACCAGCTACCCACCTTCTCGGGTGGGAAGCACCTCAAGAGCTGTATGATGCTGTCATGGAAGCAGAGCTGCCAGTGCCCACGTGCCCATGCCACGCAGTCTTGCCAGGTCTGTGGACGCACCCTCAGGATACCCAGGACTGGCTGCAGCAGAGTCAGCACCTGTGGCCCATCCACGTCTGCCAGGGAAGTGGGCGCCCTGTGGAGAGAGGGAAAGTTCGAGGCTGAATCCTGCAGACTCTGGTCCTAGGGGCCTTGGACTCCCATCCACTTCGGCTGGTGGCCTTACTGTTGATGGCGATTGATGGTCTCGGCAGACAGTCGGAAGAGCCCCTCAAACTCATTCTTGGCCCACTGTGGGGGAAAGGGAGCAATGAGGTGTCAGGTGAGAAAGATGTTTATAGCAGAGGGCTAGGCCGTGTGGAGTGAGGGTCTCTGGGCTGCTTCCCACCTCCAGAGTGTGCTCAACAGTGCTGGGAAAGAACCGCACGGTACAGACAGGGTTGGGGGCATCCTCAGAAGTTGCAGCCGAGGCGGGGGCTCTGTAGGGCTCAGTCACGTGTGGCATGAACACTGCAGCACTTCCCCGGGTGCCCTGGGTGCCTGCCTCCAGCAGTGGCTTCAGATAGTGGGTGCAGCGAGCAGCCACATAGCGTCCTGACAAGGGGGGCAGAGGGTCAGAGGTGGGATTGGCATAGCCTTGGGCAAGGGGCTGAGTTCCAAGGCTGAGCACTCACTGGCCTGGAAACTGTCTAGGGCGGCAGCCACGCCATCCACACGGGAGAAGAAGCTATCTCCATAGATGTGCTCCGTGGTGTGGTCCAGTGGGTGGGTGAGCGGGGTCACCCGCAAGCCTTGGTTCAGGCGACTGGCAGCCTCTGCAGCCACCTTTGCCTTGGGACTCTGGGAAGAAGGCAGGAGGGCATTTGTGGGGGGCGTTGTGGGGCAGTCAGGACATGGGTGTGGGAAGGGGCTGGCACTCACACCAATGTCCCCGGGCCTGAAGAGGAACTGACGGCTGAGGTTGGAGCGTTCTATGTGGTCCATGTCAGCAACAGTGATGCTCCCACTGTCACTGGCCCCCAGGCCCATTAGGGCAAAGCCTTTGAGCAGCTCACAGCCAATTGCACCTGCGCCCACCTGCCGGAGGGAGAGGACTTAGCCCTGAGGGCCTAGACAAGCCCTCCCACAGACACTCCCAAACTCACCCCGCAGCTCACCAGGAAATAGTGCTGGCAGCTCAGCTTCTTCTGAAAACCAGCCCCAAATACTGCAATTTGCCCATCGTAGCGGCAGCCTCTCTGGAGGGCACAGATAGGGGTCGGTGATGGCCACTGACCTGTGCTGTGTCTCCCTCTTACGCTGAGCTTTCTGGGCCAGGGCCTCAGGCCTGTTCCTCCTATCTCTGCCCCAGTCCTGGCCTTGGACAGGGCTTGTACCTCTACCCACGGTTCTTACTGGAGCACAATCCTCGGGGCTGGGAAGGGGCTCCCCATCTTCTGGAAGGCATTCGAGGGCATCAAAATACAGCCACTGGTCCAGGGGCATGAACTTCCTGGAGATTGCCTGGGGGGTGACACTTCAGCTGAGGGAAAACTACTACCTCATCACCCTGTCAGACCCCTGCTGGAGACTGCACTGTTAGTGGAGCCTCCAGGGCCGCTTTCTGGTGCTTGGTGCCCTCTGGTGGTGCTGTGCAGTCTGGCACCCACACTGACCTTTGTACCCTTCCCAGCTCCACTCAGCCCATGCCCAAGCTCACCTTCAGCACCTCCTGGGCAGCTACTGCACCCAGCATGGACGCCATGGGGCTCAGGTCACCAGTGCTACACAGGGCAACTGCCCGCACCAGGGCCTCATCCAGTGGCTCTTCCTGTATCCTCTGCAATGGTCCCAGGGCCTGGGCCAGGCGCACCACAGTCTCTGCATCACCCTGCAGGGTGGGACATCGTGGGCACAGCAGCCCTAGCCTGAGCTCTACCCCCTCTCACATCCTTTAGGCAGTCATCCACCCTGTCTCACAAGAGGAAGCAGAAGCCTGAGCGGGAGGGCCTGGCCCCGTTGCTTCACACACACTGAGTGTCTGCTGTGCCGTGTGCCTGGTGCTGTCATGGACCAGGCCCTGGCCTCAAGACAGTCTTTGTCATCTCCTTTTTACAAGTGGTAAAACTTCCTCTGAGATTCCAACTTGGATCTGTGATATGGTCATTGTCATCTCTTGGCGGGTGAGACCCCAATAAGACAGAGGCAGGGGTGATAGAAGTGGGGATGACAGGGCCACTCACAGTATGCCAGGGCTTTGGTAGGTGGCCAGTGCAGGCCTGGAACTCGTGCAGTGCACGGAAGGCCTGATGCAGGCAGTGGGCACGGTGGACTTCCTTGGGACTCCGGGCAACCACACGGGGCTGGAGCAAGGCTGTAGCCAGGGATTCCTGCAGAAGGCACTCAGCTCAGAGTCAGACTCAGAACGCTGTGGGCCCCACAAGGCATCCAAGTTCCCCCGTCTCAGATGCACCTGCACTCACATGGCTCACAGTCTTGGGTTTCTTGACTTCAGTGACAGCTCCACCACGAAGGTAATGGGAAAAGGTTGTCGTGTCGCCAATCTCCAAGGTTCCGTCTTCTGGAGTACATCCAGCCTAGTCAGTGTGACCCCTGACCCTGGGTAATTCCCCATGCCTTGTCCTGTCTTGCATCTGTGTCCTTGACCTTGCTCCACCGAGGAAGGTAGAGGGGGAAGTTTTCCCCAAGGACCAGGTTATGTCCACCCTCAGTGGAGGCCTAGGCACTGAGACTGGGGCTAGAGTGGGGCTGGCTTACCCTGTACACGGATGGGCTGAGTACAGCCATTGAGCTCAACCATGCCCTCAATGCCTGAGAAAGTCACCAAGTCCCCATCTTGGAAGTAGTGGACATCAGCCTCTCTTAGGGTGACAACACCAGGAGAGCCCTGAGTAGGGGATGGCTTGTCTCAGGGGCGCCTATACCTACCTTTCCCGGCCCCGGCAGCCCCTCCCTGGGCAGCAGGTCGTGCCGACACCCCAGTACCCACCTGGGAGATGTGCTGGATGGCGGCCATCAGGGGTTCCACCTCTGTGGGGTCCTGTACGGTAAAGTCCTCACCAAAGTCACAGAACAACTGCCTGGGGTGGGGTGGGAGGGGGCCCTGAGGTGGCTCAACTACTGTGTTAAGGGTGGGGGACACTAGGGCAGGCTCAGAGGGCCAGAATTAGGAAGGCAATGCTGGAAGAGGCTTGGAAGCTGGAGTTGGAGGGGGTTACTGGAGCGGGTCTGGAGGCTGGGATGGAGGAAGCAGAGGAGTGAGCCTGGAGACCAGAATCGGGAGGGGCTGGGGAGGGGGCACTGGAGCAAGCCTGGAGCTGGGGCCAGCTCTGGGACCGGTTGCTGACTTTGACGTGACAAGCTGGGCAGGCAGTCTCACTCACCCCACAAGGCCTCGGGTGTCAGCCATCACAAAGCAGACCCCATGCTGGTGGCAGAAATTGCCCACCCTCAACTGCTCCTCCAGCTCTGAGGCAGTCAGCACCACCACCTGGGTGGAACCCTATGATCAGCAGGGCCAGAACCACTGCCCAGCCCTTTCTGGGATGGGCTCTTGAGGGCAGGATTAGGTGGAGGCTGGAGAAGGGGACTGGGCCAGCCTGGGAAGTAGGGATGGGGGAGCACCTGGAAGTCCAGCAGCAGACCCTCCGTGATAGCACCTGTGTGGACACGGACCTGCACGGCTCCATTGAGCTGAGACACGGGCTCTTGAGAGGCCTCAGCCCTGCTCTTCCCCAAGTCCTGCTCTGAAAGGAAGAACTAGGGAGAGGCCCCGTCCGGCCTGAGCAGGGAGACCCCTCTTGGGCCCTGCTCCTACTCCGCAGGCTGGGAGCCCACAGCCCCCAAGAATCCTCACCTGGGCAGTCAGGTCCGACCAGCAGGTAGGGTGGGGATCATGCAGAGTGAGGCTGCCCACACCCATCAGCACCAGGTTCTTGGCCACCTCAGCCCCCAGGCCCCGCAGGCCTGACAGCAGGACCTTGGCTCCCTGAATTCTCTGCATGGCCACTGAGTCCAGTACATACCTGTGGTTGGGGAGTGGGAGGGCAGGTTGGAAATCAGAGGTCAGAAAGCCACCCCACTCCCCACCCCACCTCTAGACTTACAGCTGCCGCGAGTACAGTTCCTCATCCAGTAACTTGGAAGTCTCCACGACGTCCATCCTGAGGTCTGGGTTAGACAGTGGGCTGCAGTGCTCCCAGGCAGGGTCTCTGTCTGGGTGGCGGTGCCAGCACCCAGCTGTGGCTAGTGCAAGGAAGCACAAAGACCAAGGGAGTGAAGGACACTGCTAGTCACAGCTCGCTTTCTGGCTCCTCTGTCATTTCAGGGAAAACAAAAGTGAAACTAGACTTAAGTCGGCTCCTGGCCCTGCTCCAGATCTTGGACAACCCACTCTGACTTCGTTGAAGTCTTTGCAGCCCTAGGGCCTCACAGGCAAGGTGGGACAGAGTTTCTAGGTCCCTTTGGCTTGGGAGAAGAGGTGCCTCTCTCGGGGAGTAGGCAGAGCTGTGGGAGGGGCCTATGTGGGCCAGACCCAGTAGTTTCCTGTGGCTCTGCAGGTGTTCCAAACCTCAGGCTCCTATCCTCCTCAGCTGTCTCTGTCTGAATGGAATTCCTGCGCACAGAGCCCTGTAGGAACTCCCTCATCCTAGGGACTCGATGACCGCTGCCCACCACACAGAGACAAAGAGGCAGAGCCAGCCCCATCCCAGGGGTAGTGGGAGCTTCTGGGGTTATATTCTCTCACCCTCAGCCCCCAAACCACAGACCCATGGTGTAGCCTGACATCTTTGGGAGTGTCTGCCTAGCCCTCAGCCATCTCCTCAGGGAATCAGATTACCCCCTGCCCACAGCTGCCAGACCAGGGCAGATGCCAGCCCTTGGTGGGCCAGTCAGGGTGTCCTGCTTGGGATAAGCCCCAGGCCTCCAAGGTGATGGTGGGAGGTATGTGGTAGCTGCATTAACATGTGTCCTTATTTTTCTTTAAACTTTTTATTTTGAAATAATTATAGACTCACGGGAAGTTGCAAAAATAGTGCAGAGAGGTCCTGTGTATTCCCACCCATACGTTATGTCCTTTTACCTGGGGCCAGTTTTCTGGAATGTGGGCCATAGCTTCCCAAACGCTCCCCATTAGCTAACCCCTACTAAGCCATGATCAGATGCCAGATGCTGTCATAAGTTCTTTTGTGTGTAAATAACATTTTTTAAAAATTTAGGTAAAATTTACATAACAAAAGTCGCCATTTCAAAGTGTGCAATTCAGTGGTTTTTAAACATTCACAACTTTGTGCAACCATCACCACTATCTAATTCCAGAACATTTTCATCATCCTAAAAAGAAAACCCCATACCCATTAAGCAATCACTCCCAGTTCTACCCTCCGTCTAACCCTTGGCAACCACTATCTGTCTTTATGGATTTGCCTATCCTAGATATTACATATAAATGAAATAGGTGGGCTTTTTTGTCTGGCTTCTTTCATTTAGCGTAATGTTTTCCAGTTTCATCCACATCCTAGTATGTATTTCATTCCTTTTTTTTTAATAACAGTTTTATTGAAATATAATTCACATACTATACAATCCGCCCATTTAAAGTGTGCAGTTCAATGTTTGTTAGTATAGTCACAGATATGTAAAACCATCACCACAGTTCATTTTAGAACATTTTCAACACCTCAAAAAGAAACGCCTTACCCTTTAGCCATCATTCCTCTATTCCACTCCAGCCCCAGCTTTAAGCAACAACTAATCTACTCTCCGTCTCTATAGATTTGCCTATTTTGAACAGCTCATAAAAACGGAATCATGTAATATGTGGTCTTTTTTAACTGGCTTCTTTCAGTCAGGATAACATTTTCAAGGTTCATCCATGTTGTAACGTGTATCAGTACTTCTTTTTTTTTATGGCCAAATAATATTCCATTGTGTGAATGTAACATATTTTGTTTACTGTTCATCAGTTGATGGACGTTTGAGTTGTTTCTACCTTTTGGCTATTTTGCATAATGCTGCTATGGACATTTGTGTACAACTTTTTGTGTGGACATATGTTTTCTTTTCCCTTGGGCAGATATCTAGGAGTGGAATTGCTGGGTTGTATGAACTCTAATTGCTTGTGGAACTGCCAGACTGATTCCCAAGGTGGCTGCACCATTTTATATTCCCACCAGCTGTATATGAGGATTCCAATTTCTCCACATCTTCGACAGCGTTTACCTCTTTTTGATTGTAGTCACCCTAGTGGGTGTGAAGTAGTAGCTCATGTGGTTTTCATTTGCAATTCTCTGATGACTAATGATGTTGAACATCTTTTCATGTGCTATTGACCATTTGTATATCTTCTCTGAAGAAATGTCTATTTAGATCCTTACCCATTAAAAAAAAATATTGTGGTAAAAATATATGTATAAAAGTTATGTCCATTTGGTCATATGGTAATTCTGGAGCCCTGTTGGCGCAGTGGTTAAGAGCTATGGCGAGCTACGGCTGCTAACCCAAATGTTGGCAGTTCGAATCCACCAGCTGCTCCTTGGAAACCCTATAGGACAGTTCTACACTGTCCTATAGGGTCGCTAGGAGTCAGAATCGACTCAACGGCAGTGGGTAAGGTAAGGTATGGTAATTCTCTGTTTAAATTTTTGAGGAAACAACAAACTTTTCCAAAGCAGCTGTATCATTTTACATTTCCACCAGCAATGCATGAGGGTTTCAATTTCTTCACTTCCTCACCAACTCTTGCTATTTTTCATTTTGTTGTTGTTGTTTTAAATAAAAGTCATCCTAGTATATCTCATTGCAGTTTTGATTTGCATTTCTCTAATGACTGATGATGTTGAGATGTTGAACATCTTTTCATGTGCTTATTGGTGATTTGTATATCTTCTTTGGAGAAATATCTACTTAAGTCCTTTGCACATTTTTAAATTGGGTTGCTTTTTTATTGTTGAATTATAGGAGTTCTTTATATAGTATGGATATTAAGCCCTTATCAGATACATGATTTGCAAATATTTTCCCCCATTCTGTAAGTTGTCTTTTCACTTTACGATATTGTCCTTTGATGCAAAAGATTTTTAATTTTAAGGATGTCTAATTTATCTATTTTTTATTTTGTTGCCTGTGCTTTTCGTGTCATATTTAAGAAACCATTTCCAAATCCAAGGTCATGTGTTTTCCTCAAAGAATTTTATGGTTCTAGCTCTTAAATTTAGGTCTTAGATCCATTTTGAGTTAATTTTTGTCTATGGTCTGAGGTAAGGGTCCAACTTCATTCTTTTACGTCATATATCCAGTTGTCCCCGCACCATTTGTTAAAGAGACAATTGTTTCCCCAATGAATTGTCTTGACACTTGGTCAAAAATCAATTGACCAGGTCAACAATTACTCTAAAGCAAAGATTAAGGGGTAATGGGACAGGAAAACCAGATTACTGGAAGCAAAACATCTAGAAGGGAATTAATGAGAATGTTAACACATTGTGAAAAAGGTAACCAATGTCTGACAAATTGTGTAGTAATTGTTAAATGGGAATCTAATTTGCTGTGTAAACTTTCACCATAAACACAATAAAATATTTAAAAAAAAATCAATCACCGCGATGGTTGATTTCTGGGCTATTTTATTCCATTGGTCTATATGTCTATCCTTATGCTAGTACTACATTGTTTTGATTACTGTAACTTTGCAGTAAGTTTTGAAATCAGGAAGTCTGAGTCTTCCAACTTTGTTCTTCTTTTACAAGATTCTTTTGGCTGTTCAGGGTCGCTTAAAATTCCATATGAATTTTAGGATGGGTTTTTCCATTCCTGAAAAAAAAAAAATTGAGGTTTTGATAGGGATTACATTGAATCTTTGTATTGCTCTGGGTAGTATTGTCATCTTGATAGTAAGTCTTCCAATCCATGAACATGGGATGTCTTTCATTTATTTAGGTCTTCTTTAATTTCTTTCAGCAATTAAAAAAAAACCAAACAAACTTTATTTGATAACCAGCTGTTCATTTTCATCCACATTGACTACAGGTTTTTGAAGGTGGTGACAGGTACACAGGTAACGAATGTACAGAACTTGCTTGGTGAATCTTCATCCTCATTACATTTTCTAGGTAATCATACACAGATATGGTATAGGACATTTCTTATTTCTTTTGCCTAGACTGCTTTGTTGAGCCTAGTGTCAATGTGCACATCTGGTGTTCCCATCTCCTTCATGGCAAATTTCTTGATATACTTGAGTACTGGATAAGCACACTTCTTGAAGCCTACACAGTGGATGTGCTTGTGAATGTTGATGGTGTATTCTCTGGTCAACACCTCGATAGCAGAATGCCCCTGCTTCTCGCCCCCTTCTTTGCAGGAGTCACTGTGCTGGGACCAGGTTGGAAAACTCAGCAATGTTTTGTAGTTTTCAGTGTACAAGTCTTGTGCCTTCTTGGTTAAATTTATTCGTTTAAGTATTTTATTTTTGATGCTGTTGTAAATAGAGTCGTTTTCCTAATTTCCTTTTCAGATTGTTCATTGCTAGTGCAGAAAAATACACCTGATTTTTCTGTTTATTTTGTATCCTGCAACTTTGATTGAACTCATTTATTAGTTCTAACAGGTTTTGTGTGTAAGTGTGTGTGTTCTTTAGGATTTTCTATATATAGATCATGCCATCTGGGAATAGAGATTTTACTTCTTTTCCAATTTGGATGTCTTTTGTTTCTTTTTCTTGCCTAACTGCCTTGGCTAGAACTTCCATTACTATGTTGGTTTGCTAGTATTTTGTTGGGGATTTTTGTATGTATATTCATAAGGGATATTGGTCTTTTTTGTAGTGTCTTTGTCTGGCTTTGGTATCAGGGTAATGTTAGCCTCATAAAGTGACTTAGGAAGTATTCTCTCCTCTTCAGTTTTTTGGAAGAGTTTGAGAAGGATTGGTATTAATTCTTCTTTAAATGTTTGGTAGAATTCACCAGTGAAGCCATCTGGTCCTGGACTTTTCTTTGTTGGGAGGTTTTTTAGTACTGATTCAATCTCCTTATTTGTTAAAGGTCTATTCAGATTTTCTATTTCTTCTTGAGTCAGTTTTGGTCATTTGTGTGTTTCTAGGAATTTGTCAATTTCATCTAGTTAGTATTCTCTTATAATCCTTTTTATTTCTGTAAAATCAGTAGCAATGTCACAACTTTCTTTTTTTTAATGTAGAGAAAAATTTATTAGTTATGATGAACTTTATGTCATACACTTTAACATTTACATAAAAGGGATAAATTCCTTGAAAATGCAACTTATCAAAATTGATACAGAAGAAAAAAAATCAAAACAAATACTATTAAAGCACCAGGCCTAGGTGGTTTCACAGCTGAATTCTGCTAAACATTTGAGGAAAAAAAAAACTCCAATTTCTTACAGAGACTAGAAATAGATGGGATATTCCCAAGCTCATTTTAAGAGGCTCCTATGTCCTTGGAGGATCCCTGGGTGGTATAAAATATTAATGTTCTTAGCTGCTAATTGAAAGGTTAGCAGTTCAAGTCTACCCAGAAGTGTCTTGGAAGAAAGGTCTGGTGATCTACTTTTTAAAAATCAGTCACTGAAAACTTCATGGGACACAATTTTACTCTGACACATGTGGGGTTGCCATGGGTTGGAGTTTACTCAACAGCAAATAGTTTCTTATAACCTTGGTACCAACACTCGATGACAGTTTCAGAAAAGCAAATGACAGAACAATCTCATTCATGAACACCGATGCAAAAATTCCTAAACCAAATTTTAGCAAGTCAAGTCTAGCAATACATGCAAAGGATCACATATCCTAAATCAGTTAGGTTTATCCTCAGGAATGAAAGGGTTTTTTGCTTTCTTTCTTTTTTTAATTTATTTACAAATTTTTTATTGTAGTAAAATACAGAAAACATTTGCTATTTCAACCATTTTTACACAAACAATTCAATAATATTAATTTTAATTATATTCACCATTGTGCAACCATCACCACTATTCATATGCAAATTTTTCTTTATAAGCTTTAACAGAAACTCAGTACCCTTTAAGCAGTAACTCCCCATTCCTCTCCTTCCTTAGTCCCCGATAACCTAATCTGGTCTCTAGGCATTTGCCTATTCTAGATATTTCATGTAAGTGAGATCATATAATATTTGTCCTTTTATGTCTGACTTACTTCACTTAGTATACTGTTTTCAAGGTTCTGTTCCTTAAATCTTGTTCTTTTAAGTCTTTCAATAGATTGAGCAAAATAAGTCAATCACAAAAAAACCCCAAATATTATATGTTCTCACTTTTATGAAATGACATGAACAGGTAAATATACAGAAATTAATGTTCATTAGTGCTTGTCAGGGGTAGGGGGATAGGGGGAATTTATTCTGTAGATAGCAGACACTTGTAATTTTTTGTGATGGGAAAGATAACACTGAATGAGGGCGAAGTGTACACAGCTTAACAAAGGTAAACAATGTCACTAAAATGTAAACAAGAAAAAAACACCTGTTGGTAATTGCTATAATTTTTAAAAATTCACTAAAATGTAAACAAGAAAAAAACACCTGTTGGTAATTGCTATAATTTTTAAAACAACAGCAAAAACAACCAAAATATATGTATGGGTATATATGTATGTAAGGAGCCCTCATGGCCCAGTTGTTAAGTTCTAAGCTGCTAACCGAAAAGTCAGCAGTTCGAACCCACCACACACTTTGCAGGAGGAAGATGAGGCAGTCCGTTGCCCCTATAAAGATTACAGCCTTGGAAACCCTATGGGGCAGTTCTACTCTGTCCTATAGGGTTGCTATGAGTCAGAATCAACTCGACGGCAATGGGTATATATGTATGTATGTAGGCATATATGTGTATAGGTATGCATACGTGTGTATATAGGTATATGCATATGTATATGTGTATGCATCTATGTGACTGTATGCACATATATTCATATATATAATAAAGCACATAGGGAGCACAATTACATATACTGCTTAGACATAACCAAACACCTCAAGGGACTGGATTTCTGGGTTTGACGGATTAGGACCATATTCTCATGGAATATCTTGGTCAATTGGCATAATGCAGTTCATAAAGTTATGTTCTACATCCTAGTTTGGTGAGTAGTATCTGGGGTCTTAAGACTTGTGAGCGGCCATCTAAGATACAACTATTGGTGTCTACTTGTCCGGAGCAAGAGAAAGAAAGAAAACAAAGACTGAAAGAAAAAACTAGTCTACAAAACAAATAGTCTACACGAATTATGGTCTCATCTACCCTGAGACCAGAACTAGATGGTGCCCAGCTACTACTACTGACTGTTCTATTCAGGGCCATAACAGATGGACCCTTATAGAATGGGAGGAAAATGTGGAACAGAATCTCAGAGTCTGGAAAAATAAAATAATAAACAAACCAGACTTACTGGACTGGTTGAGACTAGAGGACTCCCCAAGACTATTCCCTGAGATACTCTTCAAACCTTGAACTAAACTAACCTGAGGTCACCTTGTACCTAATAAAAGATTGGCTCACAAAATAGTGAATATCAACTGTAAGTACTGTGCACCTTCAAAAAAATCACCTATACGAGACCAAATGGTCAACAATTACTTTCAAACAAAGATGAGAATGTAAGGGGGCAAGGAAATGAGATTAATGGAAATAAAAAACCAGAAAAAAAATAATGAAAATGTTCACACACTTTGAAGAATGTAACCAATGAAACTAAACAATTTGTGTAGAAATTGTTGAATGAGAACGTAAACTGCTGTGGAAACCTTCACCAAAAACACAATAATCATTAAAAAAAAAAAAAAAAATCTTTCAATCGATGCTGCTGTGGGAAGCTGCTGCAGCCTGAGAGGGCCAAAATCAAAGAAACCTCCAGACTGATCAAAATGTACAGCCCCAAACTTTTGGAGAACAAGGCTCTTATTGCTTGCCCTGGCAACAGCCAGCTGCTCCAGGAACACAGGCCACTATCCCTAGTCCCAGCAGGGCTGAGGAATGGGGAATGGCAGCTGGTTCGTGCCCTCTGCTCTCTTATCTAAGATCAACAGCCTCTCCCTTCATCAAGCATTCCCTGGGTTTTTACATCCCATCAGGTTTCAGAGTTCTGAAGTTAATTCCAATTGTTTTTTTCCCAGTTAATAGCTGTTTCAGTAGAGGGACTGACCCTAGAGCTTCTTGCTCCACAATTTTGCGTGACATTACTCTCTCATAAAATTTTTTTTTTTTTTAAATTGTGGTGAAAATAGAGGAGGCGGGGCCAAGATGGCACAGTAGACAGATGCTTCCTGTGGTCCCTCTTAACAACAAAGGCCCAAAAAAACACGTGAATCGATTATATATGATAATTTAAGAGACCTGAAAATGAAAGGTAAAGTTGGGGAATTGGATTGAGCGGCAGGGGGAGGGAGAGACAGTTCAGAAGCAGCGAGGACTTGCCAGATCCGACCCATTGGGAAACAGCACCCTGCAGGCTGGATGGCTGGCATGCACAATGAGGCTAACGGTGGCACGCGGGACGTGTTTTCCATATCGCAAGAGACCAACCGGCGGAGAGTCTGCTTAACCCACCAGAACCAGTGAGAAGCAGTGCTCAGTCAGCAAAATATAAGTACATGCATCTAACCTACTGTGTGGATCAAAAAACACTCCCTTTGGGAAGAACCTCTTTCCCATTTACCTGTCCCTACCCTGCTCTGCACTGGGTCCAGGCCAGCTTCAGACATTGCTGCATCCTCTGGGTCAGAAGTAGGACCTATTGCACGCCCTGAGCCAGTTTCCCAGCTTTGGAGAGGGAAAAAATAAACAGGAAAAAATAATCTGCCAGCTCCCCTAAGCCAGGAACTCAGGGCAGGCACAGCTCCTTTGCCTAGGCACAGGCATAAGGGGGTCCATGGACTTTGAATGCCTTTCACCCCTGCATAGACCTGTGTGGGCCCATTTCAAAAGTGTAGGCCCTCATTAGCACAGCACAACAGGGCATATACCTGAAGCCTAATTTCAACTATATCAGCTATATAGTGGAATGGTAAGTTCATGACATTTGACACTGCTCTGCCCATTAAGCAGGGTCCTCACCTACCCACATCAGGGGCCTGAGGACAAGTGGCTCCACCCATGCCAACTAGTCACCTGCTACAAGGATTCAAGAATAAGTAGTGCCTCCCAGTCCTTACAGCCAACAGAATTAGGTGCCCATAGTCTGGCTGCGAAACCCACCCACCTATGCTCTCTAGGGAACAGGGACACGCTTCC
This sequence comes from Dugong dugon, assembly GCA_030035585.1. Classification (NCBI taxonomy): domain Eukaryota; kingdom Metazoa; phylum Chordata; class Mammalia; order Sirenia; family Dugongidae; genus Dugong; species Dugong dugon. Next base: position 17,506,219 of record CM057481.1, on the reverse strand, counting down.
CTCCCAGACACTCAGTGGCAGCCATCAGCCCCCTGCCTTGCTCAGCGCATGACCCCCTACTGCAGCCAGATACCTGTGCCTACTCCAATCACCCCTGGTCATCTAGGATTGTAGGTGAGTGCCTGCACCACATACTTGGTGACCGACTACCTGGACACCTAAGCTGAATCCATACAAGAAAAGTAAACGGTCTCCTGGGCTCACATACCTTGTAACAGATCTAACTACCTGGTGACAGGACGTGAGAGCTTCAAAGGCGCCAATAATCAAACTAGATTACACGACCAGCCTATCTGGGCATATCAAAACAAAACAAGAAGCTAGGACAGGAAGCAAATAAAATAAATACATATAGTAACTTATTGATGGCTCGGAGACAACTGTCAATATCATATCACATAAAAAGGCAGACCATGATGGCTTCAGCAAGCTCCCAAAACAAAGAATCAAGAAATTTTCTGGAGGAAGAGAATGTCTTGGAATTACCAGAGGTAGAACTCAAAAGATTAATATACAGAGCTCTTCAAAAGATCAGGCAAAATGCAGAACAAGCCAAGGAACACACAGCAAAGCAATAGAGGAACTCAAGAAGATTAGAGAAGAGCATAACGACCAACTCAACAGGCTGCAAAAATCCATAAAGAGAGAGCAATCAGAAATCCACAAGATTAAAGATAAAATTTCAGAATTAGACAACTCAATAGAAAGTCATAGGAGCAGAATCGAGGCAACGGAAGTCAGAATTAGTGAGACTGAAGATAAAGCACTTGACACTAACTTATTTCAGGAAAAATCAGACAAAAGAATTTAAAAAAATGAAGATACCCTAAGAATTATGTGGGACTCTATCAAGAGGAATAACCTACAAGTGATTGGAGTACCAGAATGGGGGGTGGGGGGTGGGGGCGGATAACAGAAAATACAGAGAGACTTGTTGAAGATTTGTTGGCAGAAAACTTCCCTGATATCACGAAAGATGAGAAGATATCTATCCAAGAAGCTCATCAAATCCCACACAAGGTGGATCCCAAAAGAAAGTCATCAAGACATATTAGAATCAGGACTTCTGGGCAACATGGTGCTCTAGGCAGAAGAACCATGCCATTCATCCACAGCAAAGACCTGAAAAACTAAGCCAAACAGAGAAAACGGCAATCCCGAAACCCTCAGCATCAAATGAAGAGATAAAGAGCCAAGCACCACATGGAATAAGAAACTGACAGAGAACAGAGAGCAAGGAGAGATACATGCAGAGGTCCCCCATCAGCTAACAGCACGGATCTGCCATCTTGGACTCCTACCAGAGACCAGCGAACAGGGGGTACGAGAAAGCAGCTTCACAGAGCTTCCAGTAGGAGATAGAACTGGTAACCAGCGATACACACTTTCCCACCCCCCACCCTTCTTCACCCCCATTCGGCCTCCTCTGCTTCCTGCAGCGACAGTCTCTTGGCTGGGAAGCACTGGCTGCTTGGATTCCACTGGCCTGCACTGGCCAACTCCCTGAGTGCCATTTGTTGGCTGCTGGTGTTGCTTTTTTCCACTTCTTTTGATTTCTTCCTTACCTCTCACGATCTCCCCCTCCTTTCTGTCAAATACCTGGCTCCGTGAACCATCTTTGCTTCTTCCTGAAAGGCTGTGAAACTCTGCTCAAATGTGAAACTGCTTCCCAGTCCGTGCTGCCATGCTGGTGGGATCCCAGGGCTTTTTTTTTTTTTTTCAATTGTTTGTTTTCTTTTTCTTTTCTTGAATTGGGAGCCCGTTCTAGCCGGGCAGTACTGCACAGCTCGGGACCTACCGCTTCAGTTTGCGCAGACGCGCAGAGGGATCCCTGAGCACATTTCTTTTTTCTTGGAGGGGTGGGTTTCTGTTTTTGGGGTGGTTTTCTTGTTCTTTTGTTTGTTTGTTTTCTTTTCTTTTCCCTCTTTTTCCCTTTTTATCTTTCTCATGTTCCTTATCTCTCTATACCTTCCTTCTCTTCCTGTCCCCTGAATACCTGGCACTGAGTGACACCTCTAAGCCTTCTAGCCAGGCTGTACTTCATGGCCTGGGAGCAACTTCCCCAGACCTCATAGCTGTACCAGTGGGATCCCTCGGAGCTTTTCTTTTTTCTTTCTGATTTTTATTTACTCATTTTTTTCCCCTCCTTTTTGTTTTTCTCCATTTCATAGTCTCTCATCTCTCCACTCCAACAGCAAGCTCCCCTAGCACTCTTTTTTGTTTGTTTGTATGTTTTTGGCTCCTGTTCTTCTCTCCCCTCTCCCATACCCATCTTAGCTCCACACATCACAATCTCCCCCCTCCATCCTGCCTACCTGCACCATGCACTGAACATCACACCACCAAGCAACCCAGGCATGGCCTACTGGAACTTGCCCTGCACTGATTACCGGCCCACCCTGGTGGCCATAGTAAGTGAAACAAACAACCCATCCCAGCAACTCCTCTTCAGCTAGACCTGCCCTGCTGTACCATACCTGAGCAACTGAAACCCTGCTTACAAACCACTGGGTAACAGAAGAAGTCAGAGATGGAATCAAAAAATTCCTAGAATGAAAACACATCATACCAAAACCTTTTGGACACAGCAAAGGCAGTCCTCAGAGGACAATTTATAGCCATAAATGCACACATTAAAAAAGAAGGGACAAAATCAAAACATTAACTACACAACTCAAACAAACAGAAAGAGAATAGCAAAAAAAAAAAAAAAAAAAAAAGCCCACTGCCCCAGAAGAAAGGAAATAATAAAGATCAGAGCAGAAATAAATGAAATAGAGAATAGAAACACAACAGAAAGAATCAACAAAACCAAAAGTTGGTTCTTTGAAAGAGTCAACAAAATCAACAAACCACTGGCCAGACTGACAAAAGGAAAAACAGGAGAGGATGCAAATAACCCAAATAAGAAATGAAATGGGGGACATTACAACAGACCCAACTGAAATAAAAAGGATCATAACAGAGTATTATGAAAAACTATACTCCAACAAATTTGAAAACCTAGAGGAAATGGATAAATTTCTAGAAACACACTACCTACCCAAACTTCCACAAAGTCATGTTGAAAATCTGAACAGACCCATAACAAGAGAAGAGTTGAAAAGGTAATAAAAAAACTCCCAACAAAAAATATCCCTGGCCCACATGGCTTCACTGGAGAATTCAACCGAACATTCAGAGAAGAGCTTGAACCAGTACTAAACTATTTGAGAACATATAAAAGGAGGGACACTTCTGAATTCATTCTATGAATTCAGCATAACCCTGATACCAAAACCAGGCAAAGGACACCACAAAAAAAGAAAATTACAGACCACTATCTCCCATGAATATAGATGCAAACATTCTCAACAAAATTCTAGCCAATAGAATTCAGCATTATATCAAAAAAATAATACACCACGACGCAGTAGGATTCATACCAGGTTTGCAAGGGTGGTCCAACATTAGAAAATCAATCAACGTAATCCACCACATAAATAAAAGGAAAGAAAAGAATCACATGATCATCTCAATCGACACAGAAAAGGCATTCGACAAAGCCCAACACCCATTCCTGATAAAAAAAAAAAAAAACTCTCAATAAAATAGGTATAGAAGGGAAAGTTCTCAACATAGTAAAGGGCATCTATGCAAAACCAACAGCCAACATCATTCTTAATGGAGAGAGGCTGAAAACATTCCCCTTGAGAACAGGAACAAGACAAGGATGCCCTTTAACACCACTCCTATTTAACATTGTGCTGGAAGTTCTAGCTAGAGCAATAAGGCAAGAAAAAGAAATAAAGGGCATCCAAACTGGTAGTGAAGACTTTAAACTGTCCCTGTTTGTGGATGATATGATACTATACATAGAAAACTCTAAAGACTCCACGAGAAAACTAATTGAACTAATAGAAAGATTCAGCAGAGTAGCAGGATACAAGATAAACATACAAAAATCAGTTGGATTCCTATACACCAATAAAGAGAATGATGAAAAGGAAATTAGGAAAACAATCTATTTATAATAGCCCCTAAGAAAATAAAATACTTAGGAATAAATCTAACCAGGAATGTAAAAGACCTACACAAAGAAAACTACAAAACACTACTGCAAGAAACCCAAAGGGATCTACATAAATGGAAAAACATACCATGCTCACGGATAGGTAGACTCAACTTTGTGAAAATGACAATTCTACTCAAAGCAATTTACAAATACAATGCAATCTCGATCCAAATACCAACAACATTCTTCAAAGAGATGGAAAAACTAATCATTAATTTTATATGGAAAGGGGATAAGCCCCGAATAAGTAAAGCTCTAATGAAGAAGAATAAAGTAGGAGGACTCACACTACCTGACCACAGAACCTACTATACAGCTACGGTAGTCAAAACAGCCTGGTACTGGTACAACGACAGACACATTGACCAGTGGAACAGAATTGAGAACCCAGATGTAAATCCATTCACCTACGGTCACCTGATCTTCGACAAGGGCCCAAATTCCATCAAATGGGGAAAAGACAGTCTCTGTAACAAATAGTGCCGGCAAAACTGGATATCCATCTGCAAAAAAATGAAACAGGACCCATACCTCACAGCATATAAAAAACTCATTCAAAATGGATCAAAGACCTAAATATAAAGCCAAAAACTATAAAGTTCATAGAAGAAAAAATAGGATCAACACTAGAGGCCCTAATACACAGCATTAACAGGATACAAAACATAACCATCAACACACAAACCCCAGAAGATAAGCTAGATAACTGGGATCTTCTAAAAATCAAACACCTATGCTCTTCAAAAGATTTAACCAAAAGAGTAAAAAGAGAACCTACAGACAGGGAAAAAATTTTGGGGCATTACAAGTAAGACAAAAGTCTAATCTCTATAATCTATAAGAAAATCCAATACTTCTACAACAAAAAGACAAATAATCCAATCAAAAAATGGGCAAAGGAAATGAACAGACACTTCACCAAAGAAGACATTCAAGCGGCCAACCGACACATGAGGAAATGCTTGCGATCACTAGTCATTACAGAAATGCAAATTAAAACCACAAAGAGATACCATCTCACCCTGGCATTACTGGCACGAATCAAAAACACTGGAAATAACAAATGTTGGAGAGGCTGTGGGGAGATCCGAACTCTTATGCACTGCTGGTGGGAATGCATAATGATACAACCATTTTGGAAAATGATATGGTGCTTCCTTAGAAAGCTGGAAATAGAAATACCATATGATCCAGCAATCGCACTCCTAGAAATATATCCTAGAGAAATAACAGCCGTCACACAAATAGACATGCATACCCATGTTCATGGCAGCATTGTTCACAACAGCAAAAAAGATGGGAACAACCTAGATGCCCATCAACAGATGAATGGATAAACGAACTATGGTACATACACACAGTGGAGTACTATGCATCGAGAAAGAACAATGATGAATCTGTGAAGCATCTCATAACATGGATGAAACTGGAGAACAGTATGCTGAGTGAAATAAGGCAAACACAAAAGGACAAATATTGTATGAAACCTCTATTGTAAAAACTCATGAAAAAGTTTACACACAAAAAGTAACCATCTTTGTTGGTTATGAGGGATGGGAGGGGTGGGGGGGAATACTAAACTGACAATAGATAAGTGGTGGCTTTGGTGAAGGGTAGGGCAGTGCACAACACTGGGGAAGCCAGCACAACTTGTACATGGAAAGGTCATGGAAGCTCCATAGACACATCCAAACTCCTTGAGGGACTGAATTGCTGGGCGGAGGACTGTGGGGACCATGATCTCGGGGAACATCCAGCTCATCTGGCATAACATGGTTTATGAAGACATTGTTCTACATTCGACCTTGGTGAGTAGCATCTGGGGTCTTAAAAGCCTGTGAGCAGCCATCTAAGATACTTCATTGGTCTCACCCCTTCGGGAGCAAGGGAGAATGAAGAGAACAGGATACAAGGAAAAGATTAGTCCAGAGGACTAATGGACCACAGCTGCCAAGGCCCCCACCAGACTGAGTCCAGTACAGCTAGATGGTGCCCGGCTATCACTACTGACTGCTCTGACTGGGATCACAACAGAGTTCTGAACAGAGCTGGAGAAGGATGTAGAACAAAATTCTAACATACAAAAAAAGACCAGATTTACTGGCCTGACAGAGACTGGAGAAACACCAAGAGTATGGTCCCTGGACACTCTTTTAGCTCAGTGGTGAAGTTACTCCTGAGGTTCACCGTTCAGCCGGGGATTGGACAGTTCCATAAAACAAAACAGGACTAATGAGGCACAGCAGTCCAGGGACAAGGACTAGAAGGTAGAAGGGGACAGGAAAGCTGGTGATAGGGAACCCAAGGTTGAGTAAGGACAGTGTTTACATGTAGTGGGGTTCTTAACCATTGTCATAGGGCAATATGTGTACTGTTTAATGAGAAACTATTTTGTTCTGTAAACCTTCATTTAAAGTGAGAATAGCAACAGAACTGAAAGAACGTAATTGACATAACTGAATTGTACATGTAGAAATTTTTGAAATGGTGTCTCTTTGGCTATGTATATTTTCACCAAAAAAAAAAAAGGGTCCTCCAAGGCCAAGAAGGGAGAGTGTTGACATGTTGTGGGGTTGTTAACCAATGTCATAAAACAATATGTGTACTGACTGTTTAATGAGAAACTATTTGTTCTATAAACCTTCACCTAAAGTACAATTAAAAAAAAAAAAAAGACATATTAGAATCAAACTTGCCAAAACCAAAGATAAAGAGAGAATTTTAAGGGGGCTAGGGATAAACGAAAAGTCATCTACAAAGGAGAGTCAATAAGACTAAGCTCGGACTACTCAGCAGAAACCATGCAGGCAAGAAGGTAATGGGATGACATATATTAATCCTTGACGGAAAAAAATTGCCAGCCAAGAATTATATATCCAGCAAAACTGTCTCTCAAATATGATGGCGAAAAATTTCCAGATGAACAGAAATTTAGGGAATTTGTAAAAACCAAACCAAAATTACAAGAAATACTAAAGGGAGTCTTCTGGTTAGAAAATCAATAACATCAGATAACAACCCAAGACTAGAACACAGGAGAGAACAACCAGATACCAACTCAGATCGGGAAGTCACAAACAAGTCAAAGCCAAAACACTAAAAATAGGGAAACAGAGACATCAATACATAAAAGACGACAACCTTAAAAAAAAAAGAGGGACTAAATAATGTAGTTATAGATCTTTCACATGGAGGGGAAGTGAAGGTGATATAAAGAAATGGATGATTGGTTTAAACTTAGAAAAACAGGGATAAATTTTAAGACAACCACAAAGGAAACTAACAATCCTACACATCAAAATAAAAAACATAAAGACTCAGCAAATACAAAATCAACAGCAATGAAAATACATAAAGAATAACGACTCAGCACCGAAAATTAAGTGGAACAAAGAGTCAACAACACAAAAAAATAAATTGTGAAAATATACATAACAAAACATATACCATCTTAACAATTTCTACATGTACAGTTCAATAGCATTGATTACATTCAAGTTGTGCAACCATTCTCGCTATCCTTTTTCAAATCATTAAACCACCATTAACATAAATTCAATGCCCCCTAAGCAAAGATCCCCTTCCTCCTCCTCACCCCTGTTAACCACTAATAATCTTCGGTTTCTATGTATTTGTTTACTTCACATAAGTGAGATCATAGGGTATTTGTCTTTTTGCAACTGACTTATTTCGCTCAGCATGATGTTTTCAAGGTCCACCCATGTTGTGGCATACATCAGGACTTCATTTCTCTTTATGGCTGAGTAATATTCCATTGTATACATACGTGTACATATATATATATATATATACACACATTTTGTTTATCCATTCATCTGTTGATTGACATTTGTTTTCCATCTTTTGGCTATTGTGAAAAGTGTCTATCATAAGCTCTTAACCATATACTGACTCACTAGATTCTCACCATCAGGAGGTTGGTACTAGCCCTTACTTTACGAGTGAGGAAGCTGAGGTACAGAGAAGCTAGGTAATTTGCCTAAGATCACTTAGCTGGTAAGGAGGGTGCTAGCAGCCAGCCCTTGTACACTTAACCTATTGCTGCACTGCTCCTAACTAAACTTTCTCCTTGGCTCAAGCCAGCCCCAAAAGGGTCCAGCACCCATAACCTCCTCCCGTAAAGCCCAGTGCTACTCCAGAGCTGTGAAAAGTAGCTGGTTTCCACAGCCTAAAGCATTCATTCATCCTCTCACTACCTGAAGGTGCCTGGGTGGTGCAAATGGTTAAGCACTCTACTACTAGCCAAAAGGTTGGCAGTTCGAACCCACCCAGAGGCGCCTCGGAAGACAGTCCTGGTGGTCTACTTCCAAAATGTCACAGCCTTGAAAACTCTGTGGAGCAGAGTTCTACTCTTACACACATGGGGTCGCCATGAATCAGAATCGACTCAATGGCAACTAACAGCAACAACTCACTACCTGTGCCAGGGCCATACTGGGCCCTGGGGAAACAGGTGAACTCTCCACCCAGTAGTGGGAGAAGGGAAGTTTAGGGGGCCTCACCCAGGCTAGGGGTCAGGGAGGGAAGTCCTCTGTGAGAAAGTACCCTTGAAGTCAAGACCCAAAGGCTAGAAATTTGGCTGGTAGTCAAGAGGTAGGGGTGTGGGGAGCGTCACTGATTATTTGTTGTACCTACTGTGTAAGTTGTCTGTGTGGAAAGACCTCAGTTTACCCACTCACTCTGCTGCTGACAGCCTTTGGGCTATGTTCAGTTTAGAGGCTGTAGACGAAGCTAGAGATCTCATCCTTGCTACAGCTTCTCTTTGCCCTGAGAGAGGGCACACTCCTAGGGGTTGAACTGCTAGGATGAGTCTAGATGATGGTCTCTTTAGAAAGTCACGGCAAGCAGTTTTCCAGTGTTGGTACAAATTTACACTCCAGAGCCAGGAGGAAAAGGTTCTATCTTTTTATTTTACACACATTTACATCCCCTCCCTACCACCATCCCAGCTCCCCACTATGTCTGGCCCAGTCCATGCCCAGCAAAAAGTTGGAGACAGGCAGGGGCTCCAGCCTGATGCTGTCTGAGAAACCTCAAGCACTTTGGTCCATACAAGCAACAAGAGACCCTGGTCTCAAGGACCAGAAGCAGCCCTGTTGCATCTGATCATAGTTGTGAGCAGAAGCCTAGAACCAGGAGTGGACTCTACTAGTAAGAACAATGAGCTGGTCACCTGAGATCCAGTATGGCGAGGCTGAGACAGGGTGAGTGCAGGAAAAATGCAGCCTCTGGCCTCACTTTCTTCCCTACCTGCCAGTCTGTTCCTGCCATCAGGGCTGGTCCTGGAATAGGGGCTGTCCCTCAATAGTCCCCTGCCTGTAGCCAGTCACTAATCAGATTGACTGTTCTTGCCCTAACCCCAGGAGGCCAAGGTCAGGGCCCCTGAGCTACCTCAGAAAGTTGTCCAGCTTGGCCTGGGAGGGAGGGGGCACTGTTTTCATGCCCATTCTTTGCTTGGCCTTGGTTTTGGGCTTAACAGGCAGTGGGCGGATTACAGCCGAATCAGTCTGGAGCAGATGTCAAGGAAGAGGCCTGGAGAGGTGACTGGAACAGAGTAGGAAAGGCTCAGACCTGGAGGTGGGCAGCACTGCTTTACAGAGCAAGGCCCAGCTCTGCACACCTGAGGCTGCAGGCACTGGCAGGCTGGGGCCTGGGGTACCAGTGAGGGATGGTGTGAGCTCTACAACTCACTTCAGCCCAGCCCAGCACCACAGAACAAGGATACAGGTTGGATGAACTTCGTCCGGCCTCCGAGTCCATCGAAACCTGTCCTTACCTAGGGCAGAAGGAGAGGTGAATGGGCCCAGGTCAATGGGCTAGGGGACTGGCTGCCCAGCCTTACCCAAGGGCTGGCCCCTGTCACTTGTGGGAAGCCACACTCACCGTATTTGTGCTCCGATAGGATTCTACCCTGGTCTTCTTGGGCTGTTTGTGACCCAGGATGGCATTCCGGATGAAGACAGGGAAGGCACCAGCTAGTTCCTCATCTGGCTCTCCCACACAGCGCTGGCCGCCCAGTGAGAGCTGGCAATCCTGCAGAGGAGACGCCAGGGCCAGACTTGATGAGCCTGATAGCAGCAAAGGAGAATGGGGGCTGTTGATTAGGGGAGAGAGTGGAGGAACAGGATCAGGATCTCTGATGCCTTGCCAGAAGGCAGAAAGGATAACAAGGAGGGTCCCAAGGGTGGCTCTGAAGTGCTTCAGTCCTGGGTCAGGAGTGAGAAGGCTCTGGCAAGAGTCTGACTTCCTAGGAGTCTAGCTTCATGCCCAGTCCTGGTAAGGACTTGATGGTGACTGCCTGAGCTTCTGGGAAGCTCTTACCTGCTTAGGGCCTTTAGACATCTTCTTGAGGACGTCCTGAATAGGAGAGCTGCAAGAGGGAGATGTGAAGGCAAGGGGCAGGTGAGCTGGGCTCAGCTCACGCCCCCTGGGGAGCCACTGTGTGACATGGCTGCTGTCATGGCTGTGTGCTGAGCAAGACACCTCAGCAACCCCCACCTGAAACGCAGTCTGTGGACAGCCACAATCGGCTCTATGGTTTGAGATGGCCCCACCTCAAGCCTAAGCCTCAGAGGCATACAAAGAAAGAGGAAATTCAGAGAATTCCTGGCTCAGTATTCTGATGGACAGGCATTCAAGGTGCCAAGAGCATTTTCCCAACCCAGCCAACCCAGACCCACCCCCAGTGGGACCTTGTGTTCCCTCCACTGTCAGCTCAGCATCCCAGCACCTTTGATGGTATGGATTAATAAGATAAGCAAGAGAAGGGCTTGTGCAGAATGAGAGTTCAGGAGAGGAAAGAAGAAGTGGCTGGGAATCAAAGCCATAGCCAAGTCCAGGTGGCCTTCACTGCCGCACCATCAGCCACTCAAGCTCTCAGGGCAGGGCCTGCAGAGATGATGTAGCCATCCCTCCTTCAGGCCATGAACAGGGCCAGGGATTGCCACTCACTGTGCCTTCTCCAGGCAGAGCTTCTTGATAAGGCCAGGCTGGGAGTTGGAGGGCTGGGTCGAGGGGGTGTCCACATCGAAGGTGGCATTGAGGTCAATGTCATCACTGAAGGCTGGCCGGCGGAGCTTTAGGTTTAGCATCTCCACAGGAGCTGGGCTGAGGGCAGAGATGGCCTTGTCACTCAATACCACAAAGGCAGCCCAGAAGGACAGGAGCCCCTTAAGTGTCAAAAATGGCTCAGCTCCAGGGGCCTGGAGCACACTTCTGGCACAGGGCCACCCCCAAAGGAAACCCTAATTTCTATAGAATAAACCACTTAGCTCAGCCCTTTGCTCAGTCATGTGATGAGTGAAAGTCTGGAAGACACCGGAGGAATCAAGCAAAAAGCCACACAAAACCCAAATGTACAAACAAAAGAACTGCCCATTGAACGAGTAGCCTCATTTCTCAGAACATGGCCCAAGGAGCCAGTCAGAGATGTGGCAACAGACTGATGCAGAGGGTTGTTCCTTCACCAGTATTAATTATCATGGCAAATGGCACAATATTAGAAACAGCTGAAGTGACTCCCCTGGTTGTTGTTTTTGTTAGGTGCCATCAAGTCAGTTCTGATTCAGTGACCCCACGTACAACAGAACGGAACACTGCCCAGTCCTGCGCCATCCTCACAATCATTCCTATGTTTGAGCCGATTGTTGCAGCCACTATGTCAATCCATTTCATTGAGGGTCTTCCTCTTTTTCACTGACCCTCTATTTTACCAAGCATGATGGCCTTCTCTAGGGCTTGGCCCCTCCTGATAACATGTCCAAAGTACATGAGACGAAGTCTCACCACCCTCACTTCTAAGGAGCATTCTGGTTGTATTTCTTCCAAGACAGATTTGTTCTTCTGGCAGTCCATGGTATATTCAATATTCTTCACCAACACCATAATTCAAAGGAAATGCCTGGAGGACAGGCATTTCCATAAATGAATATGATACAGGCATTAAAGTGGCATTTATGGACAACAAATTTAACAATAAGAAAAAGCTTATATGTTAATTTAAAAAGTAACACAAGACCCTATGTATGGTACGATCACATGATTTGGTACAAATACACCCTCATACGGAAAAAGGACTGGAAGGAAATATATCATATGCCAAAAGTGACTATCTCTGCGATAACTCCATATTTTCCACATTCTCAACAATGAGCATGCTTTAAACGTTATAACTGGGGGGTGGGGAGAGTTTTATTCTATTAGAAAACTGCAGCCAACTGGATTTTTCTAGCCCATCCAGGCCTGGCAGGAACCCACCGTTCTGTGGTCTGGAGAGAATGCTGGGGAGTGGCAGGGGCAGCCTCAAGGACACACTCTCCCCTTCCTTCCCTCAGGATCCCTTCAGGGCTATGCCACAGCCCCACTCCCACTGGTCAGGGCAGAGGATGAGCTGTGGGGATGTCAGTCTCCAGGGTGAGCCACTCAGAGGGGCTGTTACGGGCCCACTGTGGTTTGCAAATCAGGGGAAAGGGAGCTACTTGCATTGATTTGGACAGGTAAGCCATTTGGGAAGCTTGAACTATCTCTTTCTCTCCCCGGCCAGGCCCCTGGAAGCTCTGCCCTCCTCCCTGCCCTCAAGTAGAAATGAAGGCTGCAGAAATCCACCTCAATTCCACATTATGTGCCAGATGCTTTCCTTCTCCCTCTGGGAGCCACCGCAAAAAGCAACAGCCAAGACCACTTACGCCAATTTTTCACAGTATCTGCCATTCTGCCACCACTGACCAACCCCAGCAAGTCCAGGCCCAGTAAGGAGAAGTACACTCAAGAGATAGGCAGGGTCTTGGACCTATCTGGTCTGGCTGGGTGCAGCCATTAGGCCTTCCAGGTAGCTCTCAGCAGGGCTTCCTGCTGGCATCTCTTTGGGCCTTGCCCAAGGCATATGCTCAGCCGTGGGCCAAGCCAAGCTTCTTCACTTGTACCTCCTGGCCATCCACAACAATAAACTCAAGACTCAGGAAGTTCTCACAGTGGCTCCCTCACCTCTCACACCCACATCTGGCTCATATGGACACATTTCTTGTTCCCCTAGAAAGCTCAGATCATCCCTTATATACCCTTCTTCCTTTATGAGCTTGAGCCCTGTTCGCCTTCCTGCCAGGGGTCCACTTTCTTTTCTTCCCACCTCTGTCTGTCCTATGGGGAGAAATAGTCTGGGACCCAATTAGCCCCTCCCTCACTAGTTAAGGGCCTGGCTTGAGGCCTTCCTGGATGACACCATCACCCCTGGGACATTCACACCCATGGCCAACTCAGAGGGCTTATACCAGAGGCCTCAGGAGGCATGGCAAGGTACTCAGGCCCCCCTTTCCAAAGCAGAGGCAGAGCCCTGGGCAGACCCATCACCTATGTGGCACGGGGCCAGTCAACATCTTCTTCATGAACTCACAGCTCCTTCTGGCAGACCTATCGTAAACAAAGGCCTCCTCAACTCCCTCCAGTCTGGAGGTCAGGGATCCTTGAGGCCCACAAGAGAGGTTGTCCTATCCCTTCCACAGTGGGGCAGTGGCTACCCCTACCTCCTGAGGCCTCCCTAAAATGACAGGGGTGAAGGATAATCGTACTGCAACAAACAAAACAGGCAACCATCATCAGCACCCAGAAATTTCCACAAAATTCTGGGAGGGAGAGCGTGGCCAGGGAACCGGGGACTGACACAGCAGCCAGGAATCTCAAGGAGAGAGCTGCAAATTGAAGGGAGGACAAGAGGAGCTCTGGCCTCACAGAAGGAGTATTAAGTGGGCCTGAAAACTGGAGGACTGATGGAAGATGTGAGTTCAGCTCCACTCCCCTCGTACATCTGCACTGGCAGAACACCAGGCAGCCAGCCTACTATCCTGGGCCAAGAAATGGAGGGGCCTTTCCCAAAGACACAAAGAAAACCGTCTACAGTGACCTAGGGCAGCCAGTATTGGACTCAATGGCAAAGCCCTCTGCATTCTGGTAAAACCCAGCATGATGCCAGCTTGCTGCACACTCCCCTCAAACCCTGCCCACAAAGGTCAGGCTCTAGGCAGCCTTCCTGTTACCTCCTCCTTAGAGGGTCATAGGCAGTCAAGAACCCCCAGGCGTGGGAGGGAAGTCCAAGCAAAAGGCCATGATGCACAACACTGACCCTGGGAGAAACAGAAACGTGAGACCACAGAACAGGAACAGGACGTTTAGCAAAGGATGCACTCAGAAAGCAAGAAAAAGCTCTTAGAATTAATAACGTGATTGCTGAAATAAGAATTATAAAACTTAAGAAACTCTAAGCAGAAATTAAGAAATGCTCCCAGAATGTAGAGTACGAAGACAAAATCACAAAGGGCCAAACCAGGAGGTCACACATGAGACCTGCAGGAGTTCCAGGGAGAGAGGACAGAGAAATTGGAGTGCAGTAGATTCTCAAAGGAATAAGACAAGAAAGTACCCAGAGGTGAAGGGAGACTTGAGTGTTCACATTGAAAGGACCCGCCAAGGGCTGAGCAGGATGAATAGAAAAAAACCATCCAGACACATCACGGTGAAATCACAGAAGCCAAGGATAAAGGAAGGATCCTACACTGTCCAGAGACTGAAAACAGGTTCACTTAAAAAAGGATCAAGAATCAGACGATACACCAATGTTCCCTGCAGCACTATTCACAATAGTCAAAAGGTAGAAACAACCTAAATGTCCATCAGCTGATGAATGGATAAACAAAATATGGTACATACATACAATGGAATATTACTCAACCAGAAAGAGAAATGAAGTCCTGATACAGGCTATAACATGCTTAACACTGAAAACACTATGCTGAGTGTTTTCACAAAAGGATAAGTAGTATGATCTCAACTTAAATATCTAGAATAGGCAAACCTATAGAGACCGAAGTTATTAGTGGTTTCTAGGGGCAGGAGGAAGAGGGAAAAGGAGGGTCACCATTCAGGAAGCATAGAATTTCTGCTTATGGTGATGGGAAAACTGGCAACGGATATTGATGATGGTTGCACAACATGATTAATGTAATTGGTGTCACTAAATTGTACACGTGAAAAATGTTGAATTGGCAAGTGTTGTGTTATATATATTTTCACCACAAAAAAAAGTCAGATAGGCATCAATTTCTCAGAGGCAATACTGCATGCTAGACGCTGGAAAGCAAGGCCTTCAAGGTTCTGAGGGAGACTAACTGTAATCCCAGAATTCAATCTGGCAATCTAGGCTAAAAGCAGCAAAGGTATTTTGACATGCGGCCAAGCTCCCTTCCTTAGGAATTATTTCAAGATGAACTTCAACAAAGCAACGAAGTAAGTCAAAAAAAAGTAAGACACGAGATATAGGAAATAGTGGCTCCAACCCAGGAGAGAACTGGGGAAGACCCAGGGTGACTGCCTTACCAGACCGCCTCTCCCTTGCACCCTTGGGTGCTTCCTACGGTGCTTTCTGTCAGCCCGAAAACTGGAACCACTCTGAATGTCAGGGAATGTCTGAGTAGACATGGTTTGTCGCTTCATAGACACTGGGTGACAGGAGAAATGGATCTCTGTGCACTAACCTGGATATATCTCCAAGGCCTTCCAGGGAGTCATATTTTCAAAAGTTATAGAATGACATCAAAGTGTCAAGAAACACCTAAAATCAAACCACAAAATCACACCACACCGCAGTGTAAATCTCATGGAGGTCTTCATCTGTAGTAAAGCAGAGGTCTAGGACAACGCCATCAAGCTGGTGACATGCCATCCCCCCAACATCTCTCAGGCCCCTTGGCACTGTGCCCAAGGCACTCATGGAACGAGCCTTGTGGGCTGCAGTTTGTCTTTAGGCTTCGGCCAAACCACACCATCAAACACAGCAGGGACACTCCTTGCCTTCCCGCCTCTGTGCCTTTGGTTTGACTCCTCCCCACACAGAAGGGTCAGCTGCTCTGCAAAGCCAAGGGGTTTAGGAGGTGTTTGGGGGGTGGCACGATGCCCAGAGCCACGTTTCAGGGAAGTCTCTCTGGGGCTGGTGCGCTGGGCAGCCAGGAGGAGCAGGGGCATGGGTCACAGCCACTGTGTGGAGGTGGTGTCAGGGAAAGTGTTGGGAAGCACCAGGAGGTTAGATGGGCAGGCTCTAGCAACTGATTGGATGTGGGAAGGAAGGAGCATATTGATTATCTAAAAAACATTGAAAAGTGACTCTAACAAAAGACTGGGTCACTGAGGGGAATTGTGTGCTTTCCGTCTGGGTCATCAGCTGGGGTTGTCTTGCAGGCAGGAGACAGCTCCAGAGCTCTCAGCCAGGCGGCTTCTGTGAAACATTCTGGAAGAGGAATGGGTGCCCACCCAAGAAGGGCCACCAGTTCCTCTGCCTTTTAGCTCCCTCTGCTGGTAGCTTTAAAGCACACGTTCCTGGGACCCAAGGGAAATGGTTTCAGAGTGGTTTCTTTCATGTTTGTCTCAGAATTTGGGGCAAGTGACAATGATGCATTTGGCCAGCCATTCCACACACAGGATGCCCCAAGACAGCCAGCGCCCCTGCCCACTCCCAGACCACCTCCGGCCCCTCTCCGGCCTACCCTGGCCTGTCCTCGGTAGACAGCACTTGCACTTGCAGCTGTTTTCCAGCTAAACCCCAGGGCCGGCTCCCAGGGCAGGTCCGCAGCCTTCAGGGTCACATGTGCCACCCACCCCACCAAAGTCAGCAGGAGTGAAGACTCTTACCAAGGAGTGCTTCTGGCCTCCGACCCCCTCCACCCTACACACACCCCAGAGGCCCAACAAACCTTTCTAAGACCAGGCGGTTGACGCTCTCACTTGCCACTGCCGGCAGGTTCAAGGTTTCCTGCAGCATCGTTAGCTTCTTTTTCAGGCTCTCGGGGAAGGAAAGAGAAGGGTGTGAGAGAAGGGTGCCTGCTGAGGCAGCAAGTCCAGAAAGAGTGCCGAGGTCATGAGCAGCCTGCTGGAGGGGCAGGCACACAAGGAACAGAGCAAGGCCTGAAACCCCAGCACCAGACTCAGAAGGCCAGGACCACAGGGCTCCAGAACCCCTCCCCTGGTGGAGCCCTTCCTCTGGTGAGTAAGGACCCCAGCGGTATAGGACTGACTGTGAGGGAAGACCTAGGTTGCTGTCTGTCTTCTGCCAAGCAGGCTCCAGCTCAGGACCAAGGTGCACACCCTGATCCACTCTGCCCCCAGAGGATAGAGAAAGCCCAGAACCTCCACCACTAACTGGTGCCCAGGGCCCTGGGCAGAGATAGCCCAGCCCTGCTCTTGGAGGGCACACAAACCGCCTCTCATTCCTATCAGGCCAAGAATGTCCCTCACTGTGATCTCCTTGTCGGCATTCTGTAGGTCCTTCTGGGACGACTTCAGCTCCAACTTGGCCTGGTCCAGTTCAGAGTAGACTGTCTGCAGCTACAAGAAAGTGCAGCGGGTAAAGGATGAACCGTGGGGTGGCCATGTGCCCTGCCCGACCTGTTGCTACCCAGTGCATGGTGAGGGTAGTCCAGGGTACAGAAGAGACTGGGGTGAGGGGAGACCCCAGCTCTTTGGAGCCAGGCCTCAGTCTGGCAAAGTACCTCTGGAGCTACCTTAGGAGCAGGGGTTATTTCCTACACCCTGCAATCCACGGATGCACCATGCCCAGTTGCAAGGCCAGCTGTGCTGAGTGAATCTGGTCCCAGGAGCCCTCCTACTCCAGGTCTGGTACAAAAACAAGCCTTTGAAGCTGTCCCATTTGGGGCCTGTGCTGCAGCTAGCTAAGCAATGCCCAGGAGCCAGGAAGAGCAGAATGGAGAATGAGTGTGCATGGGTTGGGGGGATACCTCCATGATCTGCCACCCCAAGTGGACAAGCCACAGTGCCCAGTAAGGACCAGTTCCTGCAAGACCTCCAACAGCCTCATGGAGGCTGTGCCATTATGCCCATGGCCTCACTCAGAAGACCCAAGTGAGAATGAGAAAAGGAGAGCCGCCTTCGAGGAACGGGCCTCTCCCATCACCCTCTGCTCCCCACTAAGTTACCTTGCTTCTGGAAGAAAACAAGTCCTTCCTCAGCTTCTCAGCCAGCTCTCCCGAGGCCTTCCGTGCCTCTTTCAGGTTCTCATACTCTCTGCAAAGTAGCCATGGAAAGAGATCAAGATGCCAGACCTCTGCACTCTGCTATCCTGCCAGTCAGTCAGAGCCACAGCAGCAACATAACACAGAGTGCAGCCTCACCCCTCAGATCACTCTTACCTCTACTCTGACACCTGGGCCTAGCAGAGGCTAGGTGGCACTATGGAGGGTCCTGTACCGAACGCAAGAGCTGGAGACTCTATTCCCTGTCTGCCCCGCAGGCACTGGTAATTTGGGAGGGCGTGCAGGGAGCCCCGGCCTTACTAAGGGGGCCCCCATACCACCCAGCCCCTGTGCCTCTCAGCTAAGTGGCCACCTCCTCACCAACTTAAACCCACCACAGTCCTACTGTGGGACATAAAGTGATACTCGTGAGGAGTGTGCCTCTTAGCTCAAGCAGATACATGAGACTAAACGGGCAGCTTCTGTCCGGAGATGAGATGAGAAGGCAGAGAGGGTCAGGAGCTGGTTGAATGGACACAGGAAGTCAGGGGTGGAAAGGAGGAGTGTGCTGTCACAGTACAGGGACAGCAGTTAGGGTCACATAACAATGTACGTATAAATTTTTGTATAAGAGACTAACTTGAAATGTAAACTTTCACTTAAACTACAACAATAAACAAACAAACAAAAAAATGTAATTAAAAAAAAAACCACCACAGTCCTAGCAGAGATCCTATTGCTACTGAAGTATGGGGTGAGGACTGGAGAATCTGAACCAAGTTTCTGATCCAAGCCAGGCAGAGTCTGTAACAGTGGGGATGGGAAACAAGCTCCAGATATAGAGATGGGGCTTATAGCTCAGAGAGCTGTGACAGTCCCTTTAGAAATAACACACACAATACCCACTCAACTCTCTCAACAGCCCTGTGAAGCATGTCTATTTCTATCTCCATTTAGGAAGCTGAGGGTCAGAGAGGATAAGAAGGTGGCCCCAGGCCACACAGCCAGTGTAAGGTGGAGTCAGCGTTCAAACTGAGGTAGTGTAGCTCCAGAGCTTGCCCCTTAACTCCACCTGCTCTGCCTTACAAGAGACGGGCAACAGATGGAGAGGCATGGGTGGGGCCACATGGCCTGGCTCCTGGACTTGGAGAAAGTGGCCAGAGAACGTACTTCTTGAGGGACACGCAATACACAGCCAACTGTTCCACCGCTGACTGTCCCACACCCATGTCTCGGATCATCTCCTCCACCTCAGGCCTCTGGCTCTGGAGTAGGAGCTCAACCCTGAAAAACACCCGGCCCACGGCATTTGAAATCTGGAGGCTGATGGGTAGATACCCAGTGCAGCCCTGCCTCCCTTTGCTGCCGTTGCTATAGCGACAGCCTCTGCTGCTAGGATGCTTCAGCAGGCAGGTCTGCCCAAGGACAGGCCCCACAGCAGAGATGAGCACAGCTCCAGGGATGCTGCTCGAGAAAGACGGGTGCTGGCAGAAGGACCTCAAGGACAGGAATCCCCAGAGAAGTTTCTGGAGGGAAAGGCCTGCCAGGTTATCCGGCCACAAGTAGCAGGGACCAGAAGGAGTGTGGCAAGGGCCTCTACGGAAAGTAGAGGTGCCCACAGAAGCTGAGCAAGGAGACCTGTGCCCATACCCAGCTGGCTGGAGCCCTCCATGGCCTATGGAGATCTGAGCCACAGAGGTAGCCCAACCCTACCACCTGCCGCAGTCCTCAGAGCTGTGCCACCTGGGGGTCCTGGGTGCAAAGGCACGGGGCATGCCCTAGCTTAAAGCTTACCGCTCCATGGTCTTCATCTTGCTCCTGAGTCGGCGGGCCTCCTCCCTTGCTTGTTTGGTCTCATCCTGCTGCTGTTCCAAGTACTTCATCTGCTTCTGAAGAGCAAGCAGGCCCATACCTGTTACTTGGAGGCTCCCAGGGGGTCATGGCTAAGGTTACTGGGAGAACTCCGCCCTAGAGCTGTCTGCCCTACATCTTGTGAAAATGCTGATACCCATGTGTTCCCAGCCCCCAGGAGGCAAAGCTCCTGGGCTCTACTCTAGCTTGTGCTTACTCTGCCAAGAACTCCTAGCCAGCTGCTTCCTCATCTCCCTGTCCGCTTCCTCCTGAGTTATCTCCCACCACAGCACAGCCCACTGCCAGCATCTACAGGCCCACAGTGGGCTGCTGAGGTCTATGGCCCAGCCTCATGGTACATGTTGTGTAGGTAGCTGGAGAAATCTGGAGCACAACCCAGGCTTCACCATCCACTATCTAGACCCATGGACAGTTGGCAGGAGAAGAGAGCTGAGCCAGAGGCAGCTGGCCAGGCCGCCCTCAGCACAAATCCACTCTACTTCTGACCTGGGAATGCCTTCAGAGACTCACGCTCTGCAGCACGTGCTGGTTTGCTCCCTCCCTCCCACCAGCCAGACCACATGATCCAGCCCAGCCTCTGAGCAGGAGCAGAGACAACGAACATCCTGCAGCCTTGTCTGTTCACAAAGACAGCTCCCTTTCTCTTTCAAATGGCATCCAGCAAGGGCCGCTCCTGCCTGCGAGGTCAGAATATCAATCATAGGTTCAGATCAATCGCCTCGTGCCCCTTGGAGAGCAAGAGGCTCACCAACCCAGGTTGATACAAAACTCATCTGGGTCTGGAGCCACTTGCTCTGCAGGCTTTGATCTGCCCAGTCAGCTCGGCACAGCGGACTTCAAAGGCTCCTGTTTCTCCCTGGGATGCTGTTTGATCTGGCTCCAGAGAGCAGCCCAGCCAAGGCCTGGAGTGCTAATGGAAGGCTCTTCAGGCTGGCCTCATCAGTGGAGAATGAACCACTTTTGGCAATGTGGCCCAGCCTCACCAAGGTCTTGGCTGAGGAGCCCCTCAGTGAAGCACTGGGAAGGCCTCACCTCTCCAAACTACCTGGTACAAAATTCAGCACGGCCCTTTTCTTATGGGCTGGATGGGTACAGTAAGGGAGGGCCTGGGAGAAAAGGGATTTGCTTCCATTTTACAACTTCACAAACCAAGGTATTCACCAAGGCATAATCAACAGCTAAATCCAGAGTGATGAGCCCAGGACTGGGGCTACCTCCCTGCCAACTCTGCCCATAGGACCAGGGGACCCACCTTGAGGGTGGAGCACAGCATCTCAGCTTTGTCTAAGGCCTGCTGCAGAGATTCCACGGTGGCGTTGCGCTCTTCCAGCACGTCCCGCAGACTGTCAATGATGGCCTGGCTATCTCGCTTCTCCTTCTCTGGAGAGGGGATCAGAGGGGAAGGCCTGTCCGTCCATCTGCATGAGAACCTGGGCTCCAGCACCCCACTCATGAGCCAGGTGATTTCTCAGGGCTCAGGCCAGAAAGCTGGGCTGCCCACTCCTCTCTCTGGCATGCACCAAATCAGGGAAGCCGAGCCAGAGTCTCTTCAGTCAGGGGATAAGACCCTCTTTCTGCTGCTTGGAACTACTTGGGAAAACATTTCACTGTTCCCTCTTCCCATGGACTTAGTTACTTTATCATCTGCAGACTTAAGCAGGTTCCTGCCAAACTCAGTAGCTAAGCCCTCTCCTGCAGATAGTTCTATCCCATCACGTCCCCCATGTCCCCCAGCCTGGCTCTTGGGCAAGAAGCTCACCTGGTCTAGGTGGCCAGTTTTAGTCACCTCCCTTTTCTGCCAGTCACAGGAGTGAGCAAGACTCAGGGACAAAGCAGGGAGAGTTCCCAGCTCTGCCAGAAAACTGGAGGCCTTCCTCCCAGGACCCCTCCCTCTGACACCAAATCAGGGGTTTCCCAGGGCCCCTTGTCTCTTGCTAACGCACCTTTCCGGGAAAGCTGGGCTCTGGCATTGTCCAGTTCATTCTGCAAGGTAATATCCACAATAAGCAACAGGAAAGCATCACAGCCAGCCTCCACGTGGCCTCCTATAAGGCTAAGGGGAGCCCCAAAAGGGGATAATGAGGCCTGTAGGTCCACGGAGGCATGGACCTTGCTATACCTTAAAGCCAAGCTAAGTCACCAAGCACCGCTTATCTTCATGTGCCTTTAAAAAAAGTAGGTAAGGTAGGGAAACACAATCTCAGGGGCGAGAAGCTGGGACGGGAGAGTGGTAGAAGATGGGGACAAGTGAAGGTGGACTTGTGCGATCACTCTCAACAGCAGAGGCATCCATTACTTCCTTGGCCCTGTGCTGTCCCTCGCTCTCTTTGAGCATCAGCTGCACTCACCAGGGACACAGAATAGGAAAGGCCAAGGACCTTGGGCCACCACCTCTCCTCCTCACCCAGTGTCTTGCCTGCTTCACAGCCTACCTCTCTCCAGGCTCCAGGCTGGCTCTGTGTACTATAAGCCTTCCAGCCCTAGAATCCAATAGGACGTAGCAGCTGGGGTAGGTGAACCAGGACAACTGTGAGCCCCTGGATGAAACCCCACATATGCCAGGCTCTAACCAGGCTGTCATGAGGGTCAAGTGAGCCTCTTAAAATCCATGCACACATTCTAGAGCCACCGCCTGCATAACCAACAAGAGGCTGGGGCGGAACTGAGTCCTTCTCTCATTCAGGAGTCCAGAGCAATCAATAGTCCTGTGGGCGAGAAAGGTGCCTACTTCACAAGCAGAAAAACCAAGCTCTGCAGATCTGAAAGGCTTGGCCAAGTGCCATGGCGGTAGCGGTACAGAACCAGGCAAACCCTCTACCAGATCACCCTTCCCAGATCAACACACAACTCAGAATCTCAAATGTGACCCATACTAAGGCCCAGTACCAAGGGGTGGACATGCCCCCTGCTGTCAAATGCTCTACCCAGGACTCTGGGTGCAGGAACTTCTGGTGGCCAGGCTGGTCAGTGTGGGCTGAACAGCTGAGGGTCAAGCTGGGGGGTAGGGCAGGAGCTGCCTGAGAACAGATACCAACCCAAGGTGGCTGCACCACTCTACCCACAGTCCTCCAGCTCCTTCCACACCCAGCAGGGTGCCTTCCAAACCCTAGCTCCAAGCTACTCGCGATACTTTCTCCCTGTCTCCCCAGCCTGGCTTTGAAAGCCAGATAGAAATGAAATTGCCTTTGTAGCCTTCATCACAGGGAGGACACCACTTAAAACTGGAAGCAGTTACCATGACGATAAACATGCTGGCTCTAAGCACGAAAGCCCCACGTGCTTGAAGCAATGGGCTCCAAGGACATCATTCCAGGCCGGGCTGAACAAACCCCGATCTGACAGATACAAATTAATCTTCAGAGTCCTGGAATCACTTGTGAACCCCAAGCCCAGGCCAACATCTCTGAGAGGTTTCTGCCAGCCATTCATGAACAAAAAAAGCTAAATTTTAGACTCAAAAGAGAAGCAGTAGAAGCATAGGAGGGAACACACCTATCCCTGCAGTGTGGGTTTCCACCCTGGCTACACATCTTGATTCCAGGGTTCTGCCTTCTATCTCTGATATGGGGAAGGCTCAGGCATCTGGATTTATACCAAGCTCCCCAGGCAGTTTTAAGGCACAGCCAGTTTTGGGAACAGTGGGTCCACACATCTTCCCTGGCTGAGTGGGAGAGTTTTCTAATCTGTCTATAACTGTCCTAGCAGCAAAGAGGGTTGGGCAAGATAGCTGCAGTCCTCTGCAAAGTGAGGTGGCCTTGGGAGAAGCACTCTGCCTTTTGGTCAGAACTGCCCTGAAATCCCAAGGGGAAGGCTCATAGTGGAGCAGCCCTCTTCTTCCCTAACAGTGTACATCTCTCGTGACTATGTCTCACCCTGACCCTCACCATCATTTGTCCTCTGCTCTCCTCACTCTCGCCCTGAAATCTTCACCAAATCTCCCAGTAATAACCCCATCTCCATGCTCTAGACATCCTTCCTGGGTGGGAGTGGGGAGTGAGCTCCCAGAAAGCCTGAGCTTCAGTGGGATGAGACAGGTTCTGGGTACCTTTAAGAATTCTGCATCCAAGGTACTCTCCTCCTCCTGGGCAAGGTCAAAGAAGAGCTTATTGATAATGGTTCTTTTGCCAACCTGGATGGGAGAACAAGAGAGTAGGACTGCGTGGCTGGGTCATGGACAAGCAGGGTGTGCACAGGTCCAACTGCCCACCTAATATGCATGCCAAGCCTGTGCCCAGGTCTCACTTTTCACAGTACATCCCTTGGAGACAGAAGACTTCTTCAACCTTGCAGGCAACCCAAGCCAGGACTGCTAGTTTAGTAGTTACTGAAGTCATATCACTGTAGAACCAGGTGGTGACTGCTCCCAAGACACCCTGACTCTAGGTGCTGGGGAGGTGGGGAAATGGGGAAAGGTAGGGAAGGTGGCTAAATCTAGCCAGGTGAACATTGGCCCAGGCAACAAGTCCATCTGCTGGCTACCCTCGGATTGTAAGCAAGCCTCCTGAGCCACTCAAGGGCATGGCAAGTGAGGCTCAACTGGCCTCAAATCATAAGCGTCCAAAAAGGATGGAAACACTGCTCATTTTCAGAGATCTTTCCTCGTTCCTGCTTCCTGGCAAGGAGAAGATATCTTCAGCTGAGGTGGTCCCACGCCAACACCCTCACCTGGATTCGGCATTGTGGGCAGGTCCGACTTGGTGCTGTCTCAAACCACTGAATCAGGCTGGAATGAGAAGCAAAAAAACAGACTGGTGATCCTTGGCTTGGCTGGGGACAGACCTCAGACAGCTGCTCTGCTAACAATGGGGTCTGTCCAGCTCCTCTTCAACCCAACGACTGCCTACACAGGAGAGCAGCACCGCAGGCAGTGAGCGATAGCACATCAGACAAGGCCTAACCAGTTCTCAGCACTCAAACCAACTGGCCTCTTTTTTGGCCCTGCTGGTTTGGCCCTGACTGGGTGGCGCAAATGGTTAAGCACTCAACTACTAGCCAAAAGGTTGGTGGTTTTAACTCACTCAGAGGCACCTCGGGAGACAGGCCTAGCGATCTACTTCTGAAAGGTCACAGCCTTGAAAACCCTGTGGAGCAGTTCTACTCTGCACACATGGGGTCGCCATGAGTCAGAATCAATTTGATGGTAACTAACAATAACAACAACCCCTGAGCTACTCTTTTGGCAACCTTCTGGGCTTTGACTGGGGGACAAAAGTCAAAGTCCAGGGTCCCTCCGAGACCACTTTCAACTGGGACCCCAAAGGGCTATACTTCCAAGATAAGAGTAAACTAGAAATAAAATAAATAGCAGTAAAAGCAAAACACAGCCCAGCTTTGCATCATCTATCCAGGTGTCCAGAAACCTCAAGCCTTAAACATGAATTAAGGTAGTCTCCTACCAGTAGACTGAGACCAGGGAGAAAAAAAATCCCCTCTGGAAGATACTATCATACCAGGCCTCAAATTTTTCCTATAAATTATTTTTCAAATACCCTGTACAACATATAATTGAAGGAAACCAAACACCATGCAATACTCCACAACGATGAGAATGAATGAGTCTACCACTAAGAACAATACTATGAATGAATCACATAAGCATTGAGAAAAACAAATCAGACACAAAAAAGTACATTCTGCATGACGCCATTTACATAAAGTAAAAAAATAGGCAAAACTCCTCTCTGCCGCTGGAAGTAGGGGCAGTGGTTATCCTTACATGTGTGTGTGGGGTGGTGGGTAACGGAAGACAGCATGAGGAGGCTCCTGGGGTGCTGATAACGTCCTGCTGCTTGATGTGAATTCTGGTTGCACAGGTGTGCTGTTTGTGAAAATTTTGCAAGCCATACACTCATTATGTGTACTTTTCTGTAACTATAGTATACTGTGATAAAATGTTTTCTTTTGTTTTTTAAGTAAACAGGCATACAAAGAAAAAAACACTGCGAGAGAGAACCAGAAGAGCATACCCACAAAGACTTCATATATTGGAATTGTCAAACACAGACCATAACACAGTTATGCTAGAAATACAAATTAAGCTTAAACGTATGAGTACAGAATTAGAAACTAAAAAGTAACCACATAGCAGATTTGAAAAAGAACCAAACAGGAATTCTAAAACTGAAAAATGGCCAAAATTAAGAATTCAATAGATAAGTTTAACAGCAGTTTTGACATAGGTGAAGAATTACTAAAGTGAAAGCTAGGTTAGAGGAAATACTAAGAATTAAAAAGATGGAAAATATAGATGAGATGATAAGAAACACAGAAGATACTGTGAGAAGGTCTATCTAATGTACATATAATTGGGAGTTTCAGAAAAAAGTGTAGTAGGCAGAATAATGCTCCCCCCAACCTGAAAGATGCCTGGAAGAATGAAAAAGGTATTAATGTTTGAATCTGATAGGTTAAGGACACATACTTTAGCAACAGAGAAACAAGAAGAGTCAGGAATAGGAGGAGGAAATGGAATGTGTGGCTAGTTGCCTCCATAAATAATTGCCTCCTTTGCCATGAGACCAGGACTGGATGGTGCCCAGCTACCATTACTGAACATTTTGAGCAAAGATTCTATAGGAGAATCCTGATCAAAAAGGGGAAAACACAGAACAGAATTTCAAATCCTCATGGTCTCCAGACTTCTGGAGCTACAGAGGCTGAATGAATTCCTGAAACTATTGCCCTGAGATAATTTTTAAACCTGAAACAAAAAATATCCCATGAAGTCTTCCTAAAAACCAAACAATAGTTTAGCTTAACTAGTAAAGAATGTCTGCCTTTAGCGTTGTACTCTTTTACAATCTATCTATACGGGATCAAACTGACAATATCAACTCAAAAAATTAGATAGGAAACTTAGGGGCAGTGAATTTATGTTAATGGGGGAGGAACAACTCAAAAGCAGAACGAGAAGAGTTGAACAACTCGAAGAATGCAATCAATGTCACTGAATTGTCACGCAGAAACTGTTGAATTGGTGTATGTTCTGCTATGCATATTCTCAACAACAGAAAAAAAATTAAATAAATTATAAGAAAAAAGGACACATTTTAATTTCTAGGATAACCACTAAAAGAATGAAAATAGAATACGTAACTTCCAAATCAATCAAGGGGGAAAATGGAGAGATACAGAATATTCAACCAATCCTAACCAAGGCAAGGAAGAAGAGAATAAGAAATAATACGGAGGAAAAAAAGTAAGCAGATCACAATAGAAAATACTAGATAAGACGACAGATTTAAGCCCCAATACACCAGTAATTGCAATAATTTTAAGTAGACAAAACGGTCCAGTTAAATACAAAGATTGTCAGACTAGATTAAAAAAAAAAAACAACTAAATGTTGTTTTCAAGAGATACATGTAAAACTTAAGTACACAGGAAAACTAAAAATCAAAGGATGGAAGAAGAGCACCCAGAGAGTAAATACAGAATAGCTCTTAGAGGCTTGATTTCCAGCCTGACAGCACAGCAGTAGCTCCTCAGCATGGTGCTCAGGCTGTCAGCAACAGGGCTCTGAACACAGTCTAATCAGTAAGGGGCCCTCTGAGGGAAAAGTGCCCTTTGAGATCTGCCAGCAGCCTGGCTCCCTGCTTCCTGGGGCCTTCTCCTCCAAAAGCACCCAGGGATCACTCTGCCTAACTCCTTTGCTGGTGGATCCAAACCAGCCTGTCTACAGCTTCCAGGGTAACCTTTTCACACCAGCTGTACACTCAGCAGAATGGTCCCACAGGGTCAGCAAGACCCCTTTATGAGGAGCACCTCCTTGCCCTTTGATGTTAATATGGGTTTGCTGGCAGCACTGAATACACTGGGATGTCTGACCAATGAGATGACTCTGGATGGAATCATTCCAAACCATCAAGTAAACCACAACAAATTATCTCACGAAGGCAGGGGCCTACCCGGTTTCTACTAAGAAGAAATAAAAAGAGCTCGTTAGTGTGGTGAAAGCTCATGTCTGCCCAGGCTAATAGTCTTGAAGACAGACTTCTTTATTTTTTAAATTTTTTTGAGGTTTTTTTTTTTTTTTTTTTAATTGTGCTTTAAGTGAAAGTTTACAGTTCAAGTCAGTTTCTCATACAAAAATTTATACACTTTGCTTTGTGACCCTAGCTGCTCTCCCTATGACAGCACACTCCTCCTTTCCACCCTGGATTTCCCGTGTCCATTCAACCAGCTCCTGTCTCTTTTTGCCTTTCTCATCTCACCTCCAGACAGGATCTGCCCATTTAGTCTCATGTAACTACTTGAGCTAAGGAGCACTTTCTTCACGAGTATCATTTTATGTCTTATAGTCCTGTCTAATCTATGTCTGAAGAGTTGGCTTCGGGAATGGTTTCAGTTCTGGGCTAACAGAGTCCGGGGGCCATGAAGACAGACTTTTTGCACAGATGATCAAGGAAGTCACTTCCCCAGACTCGGGTCAACTGTCACCTTCTCCCAGAAGCCTGCCCTAATCCCTCTGTCCAGGTCGGGAACGTTCTGTGGGGCTCCGTCTAGTGCCGTCCTCATCACCCGTCTGGACTCCAGGCACGGGTCGCTGGGAGGCCTGAGGCCCCACAACCCGGCGGTCGCACCCGGGTGAGCGCCGGGCCCGGATCCCCGCAGTCACTCACCACTGCAGATGGAAGGTGTGGCCACAGTGAATGGCGGCCACGTCGCGAGAGTGGTCGAAAAAGTCGGAGCAGATGGTGCACAGCGCACGGATAGGCATGGCGACAGGACTCAAGTGGCCGGGGTAGCCAAGGAAACCGCAGCAGGTCGAGCTTCACCGCTGCGCCCCCAAACCCCGGCTCGTTTCAAACTTGGCTCCACTTTGCGGCTTCCGGGAGCGAACCGGAAGTGACGACACCAAACCCGGAGGCGGAGTCAGAAGATTAGGCCTGGATTGGGCGAGTCATCAGGGGCGGGGCTTGGCTGCTCTCTCACCATAGAGAATACTACTGCTGCGCGCGGGCGCGGTGCGGCCCCAGGGTTCCAGGGCTTCCGGCCGCCCTCCGGCGACTCCCAGGACTCAGCCGACATCCTCAGAGCATCAGGACGGGGAGCAGCCGCGCCACCAGCCGGGCCCTTTTCCAGGCAGGGCGTTCTGATCCCAAGCCAGACTTGATATGAGGTGGGCCAGGCACGGGCCCTTCAGCCCTGTTCTACCTGGACAGCCTTCTCTACCATTCGCGAGGGTCAGGAAGATGGGACGATAGTCCCAATGGGGAGCGAGCTCCCTGGGTTCTGGGCAGTATTGGACCATCCGCTGGCAGTCTATGGTTTCTACAGACCAAAAGAATGTTCCACACTCTCAGCCCTCAGGTTCTGGGTGGTCCTGGAAAGATGACACATAAGCCCTAATCCCTCAGGACACCCCAGCTTTATCCAAGCAAGGCATGACATCCCTGAGTTTGGAGATGTAGGGCTTAGGGCCAGTACCCTGACTTTAGCTCTTAGCTCGCAGGAGCTAAGAAAGATCATTTATGCCTCTGGGACTGCAGAAGATTGGAATTTTTGAGGTCCTGATGTTCATGGACAAGTGACTAACACCAGGGACTAACAAACCCCTTTTTCTCATTCCCACACCTGAGAAGTTATCTTTGAGGTCCTCCCTGAGAGAGAGTACCATCCCTGATAAGTTCACCTGGGCCAAGTCTTGATGTGGCCCAGGGATCTTCACACTATCTTTAGCAGTGTTAACTTTGCCCTTCCCCAGGAGAAACCTCATACAGAGTCTCATAATTTAAAGCTGATCCACTCCAGCTGAAGTAGCCCCAGATGAAAGTCTTTTGGGCCCATGTGAAAAGCACAGGTGTTGTTCACAGAAAGGAGGAATCAACACACAGGGCAACAGAGAACCTTTGTGTGATGCCCGCCTGTGCCCTCTCCCCAGCCCAGGGAAGCCCACGTTGGCCATGGGCAAGGTCTCTCCCTGTTGGCTGGCCCTAGGTGAGTTCCAGCTCTATGCTCAAATCAAGGCAAGTTAACGGGAATCATCAGAACAGTAGCCCTGACTCAAGCTCTCAGCCCAGGGTATTCCTTGGCCCAAGCCCAGTCCAGGACCAGCCACCCACATGGATCTCTAGAGTCCAGAGGACACTTCCACCCTCTACACACACACCAAGGGGCTGGAGAGAAACATGCTGTAGGGGGATGATATTCATTTTCAGCCCAGGCAGTTCACATGGCACTGAGCACAGGCCACTACTGAACCTGTTCCCAGATGCCCCCTCTCCACTACTTTCCAAGGGCCCCTCCCCAGTAGGACAGAGGAAGCAAAGGCAAGAGGGTGGCCAGAGGCTTTGGCAGGGTAACGTTTATTTGCCAGGTTCAGCAGGCACTCAGCCCACCAACCTTCACACACACACCAGAGCAGACCCACAGGCATGCAGGGAGAAGGGCAGGACCACCACAGAGAGCTGAGTGGGGTCCGGGATTGGTATGGCTGCCTGCCCAGACTGTAGTGGGGTCTGACAAGGGTACCTGCCAGGAGTATCCATCAGGGAACTGGGGGGCCTTGTTCCACTTCCTCATCCCAGCAAAAGCAACTCAGCATGGCTCAGAAGGGGAAGTGGGCTGTAGAAAGAAGGGGTTCCACTCCATTTTGAATTGGGAGGGCAGATAATATGCCCGTGTAAAGGGCAAACCCCCAAATCATAGACTATGGGGCACTGCCATGAGGCAGGCATGCTGGGATAGAGAGGACTTAAGGGCTGAGCCTGAGAAGGAAGGCATTTAGGAAAAGCAAGGGCATATCAGCCCTCCATTTGGCCCAGGGTATGGACCCAGCTGGGCTGGGCAGTGGGTGCTGGGCCTGCACTCTGCCCTCCCTGACTGTCTCATTACCACATCCTTACTGCTCCTTCCCCTTATAGGCTTATTAGGCTTGGGGTCCAGGGAAACCCACTGCAGGACCCAGGAGACAGGAAATGACACAGGGATCTTGGGATGGACTTTCAAGGGCCAAAGATGGAAGCTTCTACCCTCCTACCCACTCTCTTCCACTTCTGAGGGCCCTTCCACTTCTCTGTGGGCCCTTGCAACCAGTCTTGTCCCAAAGCACCCAGCCCTACATTTCCACATTCTCTGTCTCAGCTTGTGTCCTTTCTTGGAGCAGCCCACACACCATGGGCACACAGCTTCACGTGCAGGAGCCTAAGACTGCTGACTCTCTGGGCAAGGCCACCTGAGTTTGGCACCTAGGAGAGGAGGGGACCTGCAGGGCCTGACTGGGGGAATCATGAGGCAAGAAGGGATGGGGAAATGGAGCAGGAAGCCCCTGAGTATCCCTAGAGCAGCATCCCACAAGGAACAGAAACTGGTGAAGCTAGCAAAAGACTGAAAAGCCACAAGGAATCCATGCAGGGGCTGGGCCGGCCCTGCTTCTGGCCTGCCCACCACTCACACACATATGGGAAGACAAGACTGCTTTCCCGTGACCACCAGATATGCCCCATGCTGGGGGGCAGAGGGGCAGGGCAGGGAAGGAGGGCATCATGCTGTGACTATGTACAGTGAGAAGCCCCCATCCACTCTCCCACCCTCCTGCCATTCCCCACCCCTCCAACCACCAGCCTGCCCACTCAGCTGGTCTCCACCCTTTGAGACTCCTGGGCACAGCCAGCAGCCTCTTCCCCTTTACTAGAGGGTAGAGCCTGGCCTGTTGCGCCCTCTGGGGCTGTGCTGTCCGGCTGGGCCAGAGCCGGCTCAGGGGTGGCAGCTGATTTGGGGGCCAGTATGGCGCTGCTTTGGGTGGTAGGCATGGAGCCCTCTTCCATGGCTGGTGTGGCTCTGCCATCAGTGGCTGGAGTGGCACTCCTGTCGGTGGCTGGGGTGACACTCCCATCAGTGGCTGGGGTGATGCTCCCATCTGTGGCTGGGGTAACACTCCCATCAGTGGCTGGGGTAGCACTGCCATCCGTGGCTGGGGTGGCACTACGGTCTGCGGAGGCCACATTCTCACTCTTTGTAGCAAGAGCAGCCTCGCTCTCTGCTGTGGGGGCCGGGGCAGCCCCACTTGCAGCTGCACCTGCCATCCCGCCTGCAGCCCCAGGGGTGGCAGTATCTGTGGCTGAGGCAGACTGGGCTGCAGTGCTGGACTGCTCGGGCGCCCGGAGCCGTTTCATGAGGGTGGTCACTCGGACAGCCTTCTGAAGGAGGACAGTGAAGAGAGGCTCACGGTGAGGCTTTCAGAAGCTGGACTCATTCCCTGGCGGTAGCCAAACCCAGCCCCTTCTGTGGTGTGCCCAGCTGCCTCCAACTGCCCTTGGGCCAGGGACCCAGCTGCTTAGCATGCCTGCTTTAAGGCAGTGACTGGCTATAGCCACTCCTGATGGCTGAAGAAAAGTTTGTGTGGTGCAGGCAAGAAACAATGGGTGCTCAGAGGAGCACTTGGGGTCAGACCAGGAAAGAAAGCCATCCAAGCCTTACCTTCCACTTGGCCCTGGCAAAATTCTTTTCGATCTGGGCACAGACACCATCTTTAATGTTCTTATCAGAAGCAGCATTGCCAGAAATCCTAGAAAAGACTTGAGTGCATCTGGTTCTGAGGGAGTATGGGCCTCCATGGAGCCTGTCCAACACTTCCCTGTGGGATCCAGGGACTACCAGACAGAGCCTTCGGGCTAAACTGAGCTCTGAGTGCCCCCCACCCACTCAAGGCCTCATGGATGGAGGCTGCTAGGCGTGAGGAGGCCAGAGGCTGAGGGAACCCTGGTGTTAATCATCTCCCTCCTCTCGCCCACCTCTGGGCCCTGCTCACCATTCATGTGAGATGGCCTCCTCCGCAGTAATCCGCTGGTCTTGCTCCACCTCCATCAGCCGGGTGACCAGGTCTTTGGCTGGGGACAAAGCCAGGGAGGGGCTATGCATGGGCACCTGCATCTAGCTGTCTAGAATTGGATGAATGGGCTGCGAGGCAGGAGTGGAGTCCAGCAGAGGAGGCTGTGAGCAGCCCCCGCCACACACACTGCATTCTACCTGCGTGCCAGGCACCTCCTTACCCGCCTGCGAAATGTCATCCCAGTACGGAGAGTCGAACTCATAGTCACCGGCCAGGATCTTGCGGAAGAGATTCTTATCATGGTTCTCATAGTCATCTTCCTCCACCTCCTCATAGAAGGGCGGGTTCCCTGAAAGCCTGCGTGGAGATCAAAGGGCAGGGTCACCCAGGAAGGCCACAGACACAGGCTCCCATCCTGTGAGCCTACTCGCCTGCCCGTCCACTCACAGGATGTACATGATGACTCCGATGGCCCAGCAGTCCACAGGCCGTCCATACCGCTGCCGGCCTACCACCTCAGGGGCTGGAAACAATTTCCATCTGCTGGTCAGTATTGCACCTGGCTGGGCCAATACCTGCCTGGTACCATACACACCCACTTCCTGCAATGGGGACTTCATTCTACCTTACCCAGAGCAGCTGCTTGAAGGCTACCCCCAACCCTGCCCTGTCCCCGTTCCCCCTCTGCTTGCCCAGGTACTCAGGGGTCCCACAGGGGTCCTTGATGAGGCCATTCTCCAGCTTGGCCAGATGGAAGTCACTGATGACAATCTTCGAGTTCTTCAGCCGGTTATAGTAAACCAGGTTCTCCAGCTACTCCAGCCGGGGATGGTATGAGGTTGGGCAAAGGAAGACACCGTGAGGGCCTCAGAGGCCAGATCAAGGCCCCAAGGTATTGCCCAGCCCCCAGCCCGGCAGTCCATTGACCCTAGACCATGACCTCACCTTGAGGTTCCTGTGTACAATCTTGAGTGAGTGCAGGTAGGCCACGGCCTCCAGGACCTGCCGCACCACGTTGCTTGTGTCTCGCTCCGAGTAGTAGCCCTGGTCCAGGATCCAGTCAAACACCTCCCTCCCCGTGGCCCTGAGGGACACCAGCCCTTGAGCCCGGAGTGGGCAGGATGGGGGTTGGGGAGAATGCTTGGGAGGGCTGCCTGCGCCAGGCAGCTGGCTGGGCAAGGCACAGGGATCTGGGACCCCAGGGGTCCAGAAAGAGGGCTTTCCCTGGGTACAGAGGGTGGGGCAGGTGAAGGCCCTGGGGAATCCGGGGACCCCAGACCCGCACTCACAGCTCCAAGAAAATGAAATACTCCTTGCGGGTCACAAACACATCCACCAGTTGCAGGATGTTGGGATGCTTCACCCTGGCAGCGAGTCAGTAGTTAGGGCTGGGTGAACCCCTGGGAGAGGCTCTGGTTGCCACTATGGGCCATAGCAGATTAACTGACCAGAAGCTGATACTGCCTGAGGCCACCTGCCCTCCAAGCCCTTCCCTGCTGCCTGTTATCCCACTGTCCCCAAGCTTCACACTCACATCTTGAGGATGCCTATCTCGTTCTTGGCCGCCTTCCGCACCTTACGGCCATCCCGCTTCTGGAACTTCTTGCAGGTGTGCAGTTTGCCTGTCGTCTTGTCCTTGGCCCGGAAGATCTCACAAAACTCTTCACTGCAGCCAGAAGGCATCCTACTCAGCCTGGGCCTGATTGTCGGCTGCAATCCACTCCCCTTCCCCCAGCCCTAGCCTGCCCACCCTTGCCCACCAGGCCCAGCACTCACGTCTTGATGACCTGTCCCAAATCATATCTGTCAGTCACCTCCGACGGCTGGTTATAGTTCTTCTTGTCGCCCAGAGTCACACACCCAAACGGCATTGCCAGGCCCTGAGCTGCAGACAGAATAGGTCTAGCTCAGCTATACCATTCCACTTCTCACAACATAGTGGCTGCCTCTGGGAGACCCTAGGCTGGCTCAGGCCAAGCCAAGGGCAGAGACCTCACCAGGAGGAGCTAAAGGTTAAGCAGGCTGAGATTCTACCCCTGCTTTTCTAGCCACACCCCTGGCCCCTCAGCTGGGATGCCTGGACTACAATAGCTTCCACTTATGAAAAATATAAGGGTAGTGGTGGTTCAATGGTAGAATTCTCACCTTCTGTGCGGGAGACCTATGATGCTGAATAGGTTTCACTAGAGCTTCCACACTAAGACAGACTAGGAAGAAAGGCCTGGAGATCTACTTCTAAAAATCAGCCAATGAAAACCCCTATGGACCACAATGGTCCCATCTGCAACTGATCGTGGGGCTAGTTCAGGAGCGGGTAGCATTTCGTTGCGTTGTGCATGGGGTCTCCATTTGTCAGGGCTGGCTCAATGGCAGCTAACACCACCACCAATGAAAAATGTATAAAACGGATATATCAGAGCATAGTTTTGCATTATATACGTTCAAAAAGGATTTATCAAAAGATCTCTTTAAAACTTTAAATTGCAGCTATTTCACAGGTGAAGGGGACTGTAACCACCACCCACCAGATTGCCAGAGATAAAATTCTAAGGATATCAAGTGTGGGTGAAGATGTAGAGAACATAACACTGCTGGTAGAAGGCAGCTCTCTCCTTTGGAACAGTTTGGTAAAACTACTGAAGTCAAACATACTCTACGAACCAGCAACTGTACTTCTAAACATACACTCTACAGAAACGTGTATACTCGTGCATCAGGACACTCATACAAGAACGTTCATAGTGGCAATATTAATAATTGCCCCAAACTGTGAACAGCCCAAATATCCAAGAACTGAAGAATGTATTGTGGTATTAAAAAAACCCAAAAAACCCAAACCCCTTGCCAACAAGTCAATCCCAACTCATAGCGACCTTACAAGACAGAGTAGAACTGCTCCGTAGGGTTTCCAAGGAACGGCTGGTGGATTCGAACTCCTCACCTTTTGGTTAGCAGCCGCGTTCTTAACCATTGTGCCACCAGGGCTCCATTGTGGTATAGTCACACAATAAAATATTATACAGCAATGGAAATGAAGGAGCTATAGCCATATCTGAAATGGTTAAGTGACTCCTGCACCCAAAGGAAAAGGCACTCAGAGCCCTTGCTCTGAGGTAAGCTTTGTGGGGTGGGGGGAAAGGGGGTGTGGCTTGGTGATAGTCTCTAGACCTTTGCAGACTTGACCTCAGAGCCTGCCTCCTCAGTGCCTGGTCAGTGTGACACTGTGGCCACAGCAAGATCTGCACTGAGGCTGCACTGAAATTGCTCTGCCTCTGCTGACCGGGCATGTTCTCCCTCCACACTGATTAGCACTTGCTGTGCACCAGGCCTCGGCTGGGGCCTTGGCTAACTAGATGCCCCCCTACCTGGAGGCAGCCTCAGAGTAGTCGAGAATGGAGGACACCATCCCTTCTCTTCCCAGAGGGGACAACTTGGGCCAGAGGGACTCTGCCAGCTGGGACGAATGGCCAGGGCCAGATAAGCCCCCCAGCCAGCCCTGGCTGCTGCTCACTTCCTCCCCAGCAGAGGCCAGTCACGCACTTCCCAGGGCTCACAGTCCTGGGAAGTTCTCCCTCAAATCTGCCTGCAGCATTAGGAAATAAATTCCATCATTCCCTCATCTGGGTTGCTTGGGCTCACGAAACACAAACACATTTCATCAGTGTCATTCAAGTCAGGGCTTAAGCCATCTTGTGAGACATCAAAGAGGCAAACAAGAGAAGCTTTGAAAATCATCCCCAACTGAGTGTCTTTGCCACCACAGCCACAGTGCTGCTCCTATGTCTTCAGGGAGGAGAGTGTGGCTGGAATCCTGCTCTCGCAGCTAAGAGTAGTGGCACGGCATTCCACCACTGCCAGCCACCTTTCTCTGTGCCATAATAGTCTGGGGATGAGGAAAGCATCAGTCCTCCCAGTGGCTCTGGTGGGCAGCAATTCCCTTCCCAGGCTGGGTTCTGAGGGCCATGCGCTGGACAGGAGGGTGGTACCTCAGCCTGCAGGTACCCCACAAGGAGTTGGGAGGGTCTCCTGTCCCAGATTTATTGCTTTGCTTATATGATTCCCTCTGGCAGGAATGCCCTTCCCCCAAAGCCCCCCATCAGAATCCTATGATATGTCACAGCAGAGTTATTTATAACATAAAAAAATCAACTACCTAAACGTCCAACAACAGGTGATTTGCCAGTTTGACTATGTCCACTCAATGGCAGGAAGTGTGGGCTGCCCACCTCAGCTTCCCTTTGGCGAAGCCTCTGCATGAGTGAGGTGCTGAGACCAGGGCTAAATCTCTTCCTCCATTGTGATTTCTGACATTGTAAGGTTGTTTGTGCAATACAGTGTCTAAAACAGTCCTGATGCTCCAAGGCCAGACTCAAAATGTTATTCCTCCCAGACACCTTCCTCAACCTCCACCCCAACCCCAACACCAACAGCTCCCTGCCCTGCAGGGAAGGCGTGGGAGGTTTTGTATATGCTGTCCGCAATCCTAGCCCCAGCTTTTTGCGACCATGCGTATGTACTGGTACCCAGGAGAGCCCAGCATGGATCCAGTGGTCTGTCTTCACCATTGAAAGCTCACAGTTGCGTAGGCCTGGAGCCACGTCCTACAGGCCTCATGGCTGGGGCAGGGGCAGAGCAGGGGCAAGGACAGATCTGTCCCCTCCCACTATGGCTACCTTGATCTCAGTCATTGCTCCTTCTCACCAATGCAACTGCACTTGGCTTGGGCACACCCAGAACTGGCCATAGGAAAGAGAGAGGAGAAGGGGGGGGATTCTACTTCCAATTAGCGCCTTGGTCCCCTCTACCCCCACCCACTACACCATCTGCTCCCCACTGCTGCTGCCTGGTAGGCTTCGGATGTATGCACCAAGACTTCGCTGCTCGCTTGTATTGAGAGGGGCTGCCAGGCAGAATGGCGTTTGCATTTCTCACTCCCTGTGGCCCAGACAGCCCAGACGCAACCCCTGAGAAGAGAAAGTTCTCCTCAAGGTGACACAAGACCTAGGCTCTGCCTCAGGTCCACATCGGGACATGGGAGGGCACAGGAGCCCCATAGCAGCCATTTCCCTGGGGATGTGACATCCTCCACTGGCTGCAGAAGAACTGAACAGCATGCAAAGGCAGCTTCGGGGGACTGCAGAGCCTGGCCCCACCACTGCCCTCTGGTTGCCTCTTAGAAAGCCTCAGGGCCGGCCACTCCTCAGTTACTGCCTGCCCCTTGGGCCTGACCGCTGGGCTCAGGGAACTGGGCCTCAGGCAACTCTAAGGGAGCCTCTGCCTACTGTGCCCTGGTAGTAAACGGTCCCTTTGGGGCCCTACTGCAGCCTTAGGTGAGTCTGGCCCAGGGGAAGCCCAAGTGGGACAGAAGCCAGCTCAAGAGGATCAGATACCCCACATCAGGGTCCTGCCCCTTCCTCCACTGGGGTCAGCCTAGTTCAGGCCCCCACCTTTCCTAGTCATCAACAGGAGCTTCCCATTGCCCTGGTCCCCTGCCCCATGTGGGGCTCCAGAGCTTGCAGTAAATCTAGGGAGTCAAAGAGGCACCCAGGAGGCCTCCAGCTGCCTCCCAACGACTGTGGGCAGCACCTCCCGATTTAGTGGCAGCTGTGAACACCAGCCTGCGGGCACCCCTTCCCCTCCCCCATTTTCTGTCTCTGTCTGGGGCTGGGGCTAGTTTCCTGCTGCAATGGACATGCCCAGGCCCAAGCCCTGCCTGGCCCACAGCTGAGCCTTCACCTGCAGGGCCAGGGGAGGTGGAGGCCTTACCTGAAGAGTCTGTGTCACAAGGTAAAGCCAAGCTTCTAGCCCACCATCCAGCAGCTTCAGGGGATTGGGCAGGGAGGTACCCTGGGGCCTGAGACTCCAGCTAAACCACGGATGACGACAGCTCCTGAGGCTTACTCTCCCCCATCTAAGTAGGGGGTATGGAGGGGGGTCTCTTTAGTCTTGAGGGTAGGCATTCAGTCCAGTGTTGCCTCTAGAAAGTTCAGCCCTCAACCTGCTGACCTGGGAGGGATCAAGAGCCAACTGGTCCCTCTCAGGTACCAGGGGTCCCACCCTTTGAACCCATGCTTCCCTGTGGACGGAAGAGGGGAAATGCAGGGAAGGCACTGGAGTAAAGGATTGCTATGGTGATGGAAGTTTTAAAACTCGGGGACCGGGAGGAGTGAGGTGTTGGTCAGAACCCCTCTCCAATAACTCCCTGAGACTTTGGCCTGGTTCCTTCCCCACTGGGGAGGTTCTGTGACCGGGGTCCCCATCAAGGAAGGGGATGTGGGAGTACTGAGAGACTTTAGAAAAGAGAGAGAGGCAGAGACACAATTGAGACAAAAGCAAAACCTGTGATGGAGGGAGAGCAAGGAGGTAACAGAGGAAAAGGAGCACAGGCAGAGGGGAGAGGGAGGTGAGGAGTGGCTTCTGAAGGAGCCTGTGAGTACCCAGCAGAGCCCTAAGGCTTCCACGGTCGTGTGCTCTGAACACCTGTGCCAGAAGCTGTCCCTGGTGCCTGGATCTTTAGCACCAAACCCTCCTATATCCCGAGATCGGTATGCGACACATGGCCCTGGGGAAGAAGTCAACTGTTGCAGCCCCTCAGCCAGGGCAGTCCTCAGTTCCTTTCCCTGTCATCAAAGGTGAGGCGGGTCCAACACGTTGAAGGCACAAGGGTCAGGGGATGGAAATAAGGCTCGGAGACCTGGCTGCCTCCTTTTACGGCCTCTCCTCAGCTGATCCAGCTCTGCCCGGTATCCAGCGCCCCCCACCCCCACCCCGGCCAATCCTCTCCTCTCCAGGCTTTGGGTCCCTAGGGCCTCTCCTGCAACTCAGCCTAATCCCCCAGTAGTGGATCCTGAGAGAGGGCCAGAAGTGGCACCCCAAGCAACCCAACTGGGTAACCACTGTACAACCTTCCCGCTATGCCTCAGCTTCCCTGGACAGAGATCAAGGAGTCGGTGGCTTCCTCCCAGAATGGAGGACTACCTGCCTGCCTGTGAATGGTGGCCAGGACATGGGGTTGAGAGGAGGGACAGTGGCAGACATGTGAACAGCCAGCCTAGGGCACCTGGAGGCCCATCCCAAACGCTGTAAAAGAAAAGGAGAAAGACCCTTGCCCCACCCCCACACCCATCAGCCTGGCACTGAGGGAGGAGGAGACACCAATTTCCTAATTGAGGAAACAATGGTGCAGCAGGCAGATGGAGCTGGCAGGAATAAGTGGGGGTGGGGGGAGGGTTAGTTCTCTGCAGGTGGGCCTGGGGGGCTCAAAGCCTAGGACTGGGAGAGAGGAGTCAGGACAGGGGCTGGAATGCTATGGGCTCTGAGCTTTTGATGAGGGACAGAGGGCCCTGCTGCCTAGAAGGGAACCTAGTTGAGCAGGCTCTGTCCCGTGGGGGGGGGGGGGGGGTGCGGACAAAGGCAGTTTGGCAGAGCTGTGGGGGGCTGGGACGTAAGAGCCCAGGGTCTCTGCGAGACACTACAGGCTCAGCTCACACTGTCTCACCACCCCCCGCCCCCGCGGCAGGGGGCCTGCCTCTCTCCGTGGTGCCACCTTGACCCCCTTCCCCAGTGCTGCTCGCCTCCGCGGGCACAGCACACACATGCGGGAGGCACACGTGTGAGCACCAAGCCCCGCACCCCAGCGGGAACATGTGCCACCCCCACCCCCACCGCGCACGTGGGTCTGTGCCCCAGACCCCCGGCTGGCTTCCACTTCAAGCCTTGGCAGCTGGAACTAGGCTGGGGGGCCGCCGTCCCCAGGGACTTGGAGCCTCCTTCCCCACCCCGCGGCAGCCCCGCCCTGCCCCCTTCGGGTTGTCGCCAACAGAGAACTCTCCGTTGTCATGGAAATTAGTGACTGCTTAGCAGGAGGGAGGGGGCCGGGGGCAGTTGGGAGGGGCTGGAGGCAGCTCTGAGAGCGGGGAGGGACGGCTCTGCCCTCGGCCCCCACCCCCAAGAGGCACCACGCATCTTCGAAGGTTAATGTTTTGTTTGACAATTTGGAGCCTAGCGAGACAGACTGGGGGGCGCGGGGTATTTGCCTGGACTTAAGTCGCACGGGCCCCACTTCCCCCGGGACCCCCGAACGGTCCGAGGCGACAGCGAACTTGAGATCGACCCTGCACGCCGCCCCCGGATCTGCAGAGCCCGCGCGTTCTGCCCCCGCCGGGACCCCGAGTCCTCGCGGCGCCCCCGCGCACTCTGCGCCTCGAACCTCGAGCCGGCGGGACTCAGCCCCCCAGAGCCCCCCAACGTGCGTTCTGGAGGCCACCCCCGGCCCGGCCCGCCCCGCACCTGCAGCGCCGGTCCGTCACGGGGAGGAAGCGACCGCGGGCTCAGCGGGGCGCCAGGCGCTCCGGGGGCGGCGGGCAGAATCCGCTCCGGGCACGCGGGGCAGACGCGGCGCCAGCAGCAGCCGCTTCGGCTCGCAAACCTCTAGCATCGCCCGCCGCTCGCCGGCATCGGATTCGCACCCCGGGCCGGGGGCGGGCTGGGGGCGGGGCCTCCTTCAGCCGGCCCCGCCCCGGGCCCAGGAGGAGCCTGAGGCCGAGATCTCATGCGCTGGCCGGCAGACGCGGGATGGCAGCGAACCCGGTGCCCACTGGCCTTTCTAGCCCTAGCCAGGCTGTCAAAAGCTCCCTTAGGCCCCCTTACCGGGACTGCCCATTGTAGGAGGCAGGAGTTGGATTTGGGAGGTAGCCTGAGGACTGAAGCTGCACAGAAGTCCCTTGGCAGGCAGTAGTCCCCAGGGAATGGGCGCTGCTCAGCTCCCAAACCTGACAAAGGGCAAAACCACGTGGACAGTCGCTAGGGCAGGCTGCTCCACAGACTGGCGTTGCCTGACTAGGAACACATGGAGGTGTGTGAGTGGGTTTTCAGTGTGCAGCACAGTCAGGACCCCAACCCTGGTGGCAGAGCCTCCTATCCCATCCTGCTTCCCAATCCTGCAAGGCCGAAGTCTTTTCCGTTCCCAAGTCCCAGCCAGGGTGGCTGGTCCAATCTGCCCCCTCCTGTGTGGCACAGAACTTCCCAACCTATAAAAGTCACCTACAATATGGTATGGATTCTGCTTTCTTTCAAGTCTAATCAACCTCAAACATGTCATGAGCAACATCACCATAAGAGATCTGCGCTGGAACACACAGACGCAGGAGAACACTGGCAATGAGGTGCCCTGCCAGTCTTGGTCCCTGACTGGAGGAAGCTCAGAACTGCCAGCAAGAAACTTTCAAGGAAGTCTTTGGCCGTTTCTCTGTCCCTTGTAGGAAGGCAGATAGACCCAGTGCCTGAACCGCCACTCTCACAAGCCTTTAGGATCATCCTGAAGGCTAGACTTAGGCCTCACAGTGCCTGGAGCTAGACTCAACCCCACCCCACCTCATACACCCCGCGCCCCCCAGCCCCAGTGAATTTTCTGACCTGGCCCTGGGGGGACAGTTATCCCCAAACCCTTGGCCGTGTTGAGTAGTTTTCCTAGCTTCCCAAGAGAGACTTGATTCCCCTGCACGGTTGGTTCCCCATGGCTGATGGCAGGAGGGACTGCCCAGGTGCAGAAGCCAGGGCTGGCTCTGGGGTTGGGGCTGGAAGGCTAGCCTGAGGAATAACTGCCTCAAACAAGGCCCCTCAATATCTTCCTCCAGAAGAGGTGTCAAAGGATCCTTCAAATCTTTCTCTGGCTTTGGGTTACCACCTTCAGGCCTCTGGGCTCTTTGGGTCTCAGTCACAGCACCAACTCCACCACTGGGTCAGAATCTCCTGCTATGCTGGGCATCTGCAGGGGAAAGCTGGCTTCTCATCACAATTTGCTTAGTTAATGTCTGCAGAATGAATGAATGGCCTGGCACTCAGTCCTTCCTGTCATCTGCCCACTGTCCTTGAAACAATAGGTCTCTGAGTTGTGTGGTGTAACTGAAGCATGTCACACATGTTTTCTGTCTTTGCCAAGGTCATGGCTATCCAGGCAGTCATCAGTGGGAAGCCTAGGGGCCAAGGAGAAGCTGGAATGGGGGATTTAGATGCAGGGAAAAAGGTGACTCCCTGGAGCCCCACTACTGCTGCCAGTACTCCACCTCTTCTTAGTCCTGTGCACACTCCGTGTGCGTGTGGGTGAGAGCACGTGGCAGGGTGTATGAGCACACGTGTGTGTGAGTGTGTGTGCGTGCTCTTGTGCTGAGGGAGATGGCAACAGCACAGTGTATGCAGTGGTGCTCAGGGGCACGTGTGTCTGCATTCTGTGTGCACCCAGGCATGCTTGCTCGCACGTGTGTGCGGACGCTGTAACTGGTCCCTGGAGCCACTGGTCCTCCCCACCTCCCTTCTTGCCTGACAGGATTGTGGAGGCTGAATCTGGGGGAGCACCATTAGGGTGTGAGAGCAGGCCATGGAAGGGGCTGGACTATGCTCAGGGGCAGGCAGGGCCTGTGATGACCCTACATGGTTGGTTGCTCCCAGTACCCCACCCAGGGCACAAGTATGTAGGGGTAACCAGCTCTTTGCCCTCTGAGAGGGCAACCTGAAGATGAGAACCTAGGGTTGTGGCTGGGCATGGCTTGTCGCATCAGCCCCCAGGCAGAGAGGCACGTGAAGGGAAGGACCAACTCCAGTGTTTTGGCTTCAACCTCAACCTGGCCTCCTGGC
Organism: Dugong dugon; assembly: GCA_030035585.1. Lineage (NCBI taxonomy): Eukaryota > Metazoa > Chordata > Mammalia > Sirenia > Dugongidae > Dugong > Dugong dugon. The sequence goes on along the minus strand of CM057481.1, from coordinate 17,462,859 downwards.
AGGGGGCAGTGGGTAGCAGCAACAGCTGAATGGTATCCTCTAAGCTCTTCCAGGCCATGGACTGGGCCAGTGCAGAGCTTCATTCCTACAGAGCCAGATGGGGCCAGGGGCCATGGCTTCTAGCCACCCGACTGGCCAGAGGGGTGGAGGGAGGCCCCTCAGCCCCAGATAGAATTTGGGAGAAGAGCAGGGGCAGTTGGCATTGGCATTCCCTGGTAGCCTCTCTGAGGACCCTCCTGAGGAGGCCTCTGCCTGGTCACCCTACAGACAGAGGCTGCCCTGGTTAGGGGACTGAGAAGGGGGCCCAATGTTTACATGTCTGGTTCTGACCAGAGCAAGACAGTCAGGAGGCCAGGACAGGGTGTGAGCCTCTGTATTCACTCTGGGCAGAGCAGAGCCTCATCCCTCAGCTCAGGTTGTACCTCCCACCCATGATCCAGGACTTATCTGCCCCCCTCCCGCCCTGGGAAACCAAAGGCCAGCACTCTCATACCCTCACCCTCTGGCTGGCCAACGGGAGCCCATGCCAACCCAACATGGAACTCCAGCCAAGATTCAGATGCCAGGAGGCACCTGCATCACCAGGCCAGCTCCCTAAGAAGCCCAGACTCTGACAGGGTCTTTTCCTGGGGTCAATACTCTAGGCCCCTCGTCATCTTTCGAACTGCTTGGTTGTTTATGTCGCTGGCCTCAACCCCCAGGAGAGGGCCCAAGATAGGGGAGAACAAGCATCTTTTCCTCTAGAGCTTGGGGAGTGGGGTCCCCACCTTCATCCCCCTCCCCCCACCCCACCCCCATTGTGACTCACTCTAGGCTGTGTGGGTTATTACATTATGTTTGAAATTGCCATGGCAACCAGCTGGCAATCAAGAGTAATTGCACTTGTCACCAGGGCAACAGGGCAAAACCCACACCAGCCACTCTCTGTGGTTGCCCTTGGGGTGCAGTAAAGGCAGGGCCAGACCAGAGCCAGTGCTAGCCAAGGGGCTTGGGGGCCCTCCGAAAAGGGTAGGATTGTCAGGGCCCATGGAGTTTGTGTACAGAGGCAGGATATGCCTTGGGAGTGCGAGGGCCCCCACCTCCAACCCCACACCCAGACCCCTATTCCTCCCTGTACCACCCTGTGCCCGAAACATGCTGCAATGTTCAAAGTAAGCAGAACCATAACTTTTACATGCTCACAGATGGTACTTATAGATGGCCCACGGGCCCTCTTCCTCATACTCATGACGGCTGAGCCACAGGCTCTGGAAGGAGTCCCGGGATGCCATGATAGAGCCCCCAAGCCAGGCAGCGATAGCACGGTGGGGAGAGCCTAGTACAGTGGCACGGGGGCCCAGCTCCTGTCTCAGGCGCTCAGGAAAACCATTCAACATAGTGCTGCCACCATCCAGCACCACGTTGGCCAGCAGCTGCTCTTGTTGCTTGGCCTCCAGCCGGCTGATGCTTAGGAGAGCCAGCTGTGGGAGGCCCGGCTGGTTGAGGCCTAGCAGGCTGGGCTGGAAAAGGGCCTCAGGGCAACGAAAGCGCTCAGAGCCCAGGGTGATGACCTGCTTGTCTGGGAGAACAAAGTCCACCGGGGCCTGGGCCTGGGTGCAGGCCATCTCAGCTGCCATATCCATGGTCACATAGCAGCTGGCCTCCTTAATCTGGTTGACCAGTCCTGCCTTGGGTGGTGAGTGGCCACCTGCCAGCAGCAGCTGAGCCAAGTATTCAGTAAGGTCATAACCAGCAACATCCAGCCGGTAGGTGTCAGGTGGGGCCAGGTCCCCAGTGAGGATGGGTGCCACATAGGAGGTGCCATAGCCACTGCCCAGTACTAGCCCAGTGGTGCGCCCATAAGCATAGAGTGCCAAGAGGGCCTGATGTACTGTCTGCATGGCAGGCACATGGAAACGCTCAAAGAGTATCTCAGCTACCTTTTCTCGGTTGGTGCGCGGCGAGATAGGTGAGTCTGCCACAAGCACAGCCAGCTCCTCAGGCTGCACGCCCAGCCTGCAGTAGAACAGGTGTTGCCACAACACTTCCAGTGCATCCCAGTCAGAGATCACACCTCGGTTCAGCACTGGGTAGGAGCCCTCTTGGTTCTCAGGTACCACGTACCGGGGCTGGCCCTGGGCTGAGTGCTGCAGCAGTTGGACACGTGAGGGCACCACACTGAGGACATGGTTCTCCCCAGCCAGTCCACATTTGGTGAAGCCTGTGCCTGTGTCTATCACTATGGCTGCCATGTCCTGGTAGGTGCCCAGGGAGTGGCGGCAGATCACTGGGGACTGCACTGGCAGAGCATCCATGGTGGACACCAGCTCATCGCGTGTCTCATGGAGCAGACCAAGGCGTGCAACCACTGAGGACTGTGTGATGTCTTCAGCTGTCATCTTGAGCTGGGTACCTTGGGGCTCAGTGCCCACCATGGTCATGGGCAAGACCTTGCAGCCAGTGCCAGGCGTGGTGAATGTGATCAGGGAAAGCTGTTCCTCCTGGGCCCTGGGGGGGCTACCAGAATGCCATGCAAGCTGATGCATGCTGGAACTTTGAGTGGCCCCGATGCTGACCTTCTCTCGGCTCACATAGATACAGGTCTCCTCAGGGGCCAGGGGCACCTGAAGTACCCTCACATGAGTAGGCAGGCCTAGGGACTCACCTTCCTGGCACAGGGTGGAGGCCTGTCCAGGCTCCCTAGTGATACGGGACGCTTTTGAGGGAGGGGGGTCTTTGGTGGAGAGGGGTTCTCTGGAAAAGGGGGGCTGCCCAGTGAGAGTTACCTGCCTAGTGAGAAGAGGCTGCACAGTGAGGGGGAGCTGACTAGGAAGGGGAGGCTCCTTGGTGGAGGGGGACTGTGTCAACCCAGTGTGGAGGGCCTGACCAGTGATAGAGGGCTGCTCAGTGCTGGGGGGCTGGTCAGCTAGAAGAGGCTGGCCAGCAGGGGGAATCTTCCTGGCAAGGCAGGGCTGCTGAGCTAGGGGGTACTGACCAGTGAGAGGGGACTTCCCAGCACCTTCAGCTAGAGGATTGTTGAGGTGCACAGTAGTGACCTCTTTCCGGTTATGACTGGTCATGTCCTCCTGAAACTGGGTTCTGGGTACTTCCTGTGGATTGGCTGGTGGAGAAGGCTCTGGGATCTGCTCTGAGTTTATCCACTGCAGTTTCTTGGTCTGGACCATGGAGGCATCTGGCATCCTGGAGGTGTCCAGCACCCAGATGGTATGACTGGGTTCATTTTTTTCTGCATCGGGTTTAGACCAGCCAGGATTGGGGACATGAGTCAGTATCCTCTCACCAAACTGGAGTGGTATCGCCAGTGGAATGGGCCCAGTAAGCATTCCGACCCTGATGGGAGTCTCAGTACCAGGAGAGTTCTGTGACTCCAGGTGGATCCTAGCCTCCTTGGGAAGTAGGGCTACCTCTCGGTAGCTGCCAGATGAGAGACTAGAAGGCACGGGGCTGGACAGCATGGGTGTGGTGGACCAGAAGCTGGCGCGATTGTTATCAGGGGAGTGGATGGGCATGGCCAATGATTGTGTATTCTCAGGGATGTAGACGGATGGGCAGTTGGGCATGACGCCCACCAGCACTGCCTGTGAGCCCATGGGGTCATGGCACAGCAGCCCCATCCTTGTGTTGCCCGTGGCCATATCAAACACCAGCACACGGTCTTCCATGGCTTCCCGGAGCTGGCAGGTGGGCGCACTGGAAGGGGGGATCTGCACGGCTTCCCTGGGAGACTCAACTGGAGGCTGCCTGTGGCAGGTTCCTTGGTAGGTAGGCAGTGGCACATTGGCGTAGGTGTTGCAGATGTTTAGGGGCTGCTGGTCTGGCTGAGAGTTGCAGCCCTCTTGGCCAATCCTCTGGGGCTTGGGGGTGCCTGGGAGCTCTGGGCCTGGTGTTGGGTTGCATGGTCCAACCAGGAGCTTCACCACCAGTTTCTCAGGTTGCTTGGGTAACATTTGTCTTCTAGTAACCTTGTGCTCCTGGACATGGTCTGGGGCCCCCACTGGAGTGGATGGTGGGGTGAGAGACTCCTTCTGAGGCTGGAAACTCACTTTGTCCTGGCAGGATGTGCCCATTTTGGAATACTCCAAGGGGACTGACCATTGGTTGCCACACTTCCTGAGTGGGAGATCTTGGGACAGATTCTTGGTGATGGCAATGGTGTCAGTCAGGTTGCCAAGGGTACAGGTATAAGGTTCAATCACAACGGGCATTGGGGCCACATCCAGAGCTGGAGTAGTAGCTCGAGCTGGAGTTGAAGGTGGCAGCGACGTAGAAGAAGCTGTAGCTTGAGCTGGGCATGGGCACTTGCCTTGGCCCTGACCTGGGGCTGGAACCTGGGCAGGAACCTGAGCTGGAGCTGGAGGAGGACCCTGGGCTATAGCTGCCCTATCCTCCCCTGAGGGAAAGTAGGGTAGCCACCGGCTCTTTCTAGTGCCCAAGGGAGCCATCTGGTCAGCGATGCTGGAGCCTTTGCCCCAGCCCACCAGGACTTTGGATGGGGCCTTGCCCTCACCCACAACCTGCACCTGAAGCCGGGGATGGCAGGGTCCATGCTGGGTTACGTCACTGATGGTGCTGCTGTCACTGTGCGTCTGCACAGGTAGAGCCAGGGTCCCGTCCTCCATGATGAGATGTGGCTGGGCTCCGGCAATGGGGCTCTGAAGAGGGCCATTGGGGGAGAGTCTTGGGGCATCCTGGGAGGCCTGCTCACAGCCCCATTGGGAGCTAACCCGGGGAGGGTCCTGGAGTAACTGGTGAATGGGTTCAGGGGTGTGAGCCTGGGAGGCTGTGCCACAAGCCCCTTCAATAATGGGCTCCGTGGACAATGACGACCCCTGCCTGAAGTATAGGGATCCTGAGCTTATCCATGGTCCCTGAGACCCTCTGAGGTCACCCCCTAGCTGCTGGCTTCCAGCTGAGGGGAGGCCTTGGGGGCCTGATGGATCAGGGCCCCCCACCTTCTTGGTGGCTTCCATAGTCCTGCTCCATGCTCTAGGTGCCCTGCCCCCACTTCATTGCCATGGCAACCCCACACATCACAGCTCCCAGTGACCTGGGGGATAGCAGAGTGTGGGAAACCAAGGGGCCCCACCCCCTGAGGAATGGGGGCCTACCCAGCGAGCCTTGGGAGGCAGAAAGACCCAGGGACCCTAGTGAGGTCTGCCAGCTCCAGGTCAGGCCCTTCTCTTACTAGCCAGGCAATCCCTCTGCCCAGGCCAACCCGAGTGAGGCCAGTGCCCCCAGGGGGAGGGGTGGTCCAGTGTAAGGCTAGAGGAGAAAGGTAGGCAGGGGGACTGTAAGGAAGCCTCTGGGCTCCCAGCCCGTACAAGATACAGGGCCTGAGTCTTTCTCCTCATTTCCCATGTGGCAACCTGAGACCCAAGCCTTGACCCAGGAAATGCAGTTCTATACATGTGGACGAGAGGCCTTCTAGGAGGCCCAAGCCCCTTTACCATTTATTCCTGGGAGGCAGAAGGCGGTGAGGGGCCCAGGCTCAGGCCCAAGTTCCCCTCCCCCGCATTCCCTGGCTTCCGCTCCAGGGACAGCAGCTCCTTGGCAGTCTCTGCTGCTCCAGATGGTTCTGTTCTGCCTGTGCCTCATAGAGCCCCCTCCCCAGAGCCACAAGTCCCTGAAGCCGAGGGCCAGTATCCTGCAGAGGTGGGGATGGGGGTGGCAAGGGCAGGAGTGTGGCCTCTGCTCAGAATCCTCAAGTTCGAATGTTTTCGCTCTTGTCACCTTGTGTCAGATTCACCTTGGTCAGATGCAGGGGCAGAACAAGGGCACTGGGCATAGGGCTAGGCTCCAGTGGCCACAGAGCCAGGTAAGTGGCAATTACAGGATGGGGCACACAGTAGGGACACAGTGAGCACAGGGCTAGCCACATAGTAGGGATGTGGCTGGCACAGGACTGGGAAAATGGTAGGGATGTTGTGGGTAACAGGGCTGTCCATACAGGGGAGACAGGTTGGGCACAGGACAGGGTACATAGTGGAGATCTGGCAAGCACAGGGCTGGGCACAGGGCTAGCTAAGCAGTGGGGATATGGTGGGGACACAGTAGGGATGTGGCAGGTACAAGATTGGCTACACAGCGGACACAGTGCTGGCCACATAATGGAGACATGGATATGGAGGGTGGATATGGAGGGCACAGGGCTAGGTATATGATGGGGACACGGCAGGCACAGGATGGGTCATATAGTGACCAACTGGCTGTTCACACAGTAGGCACAGAGCTATGTATACAGTCAGGACAAGTTCAACACAGGACTGGACACAGAGCACACACATAAGAAATGTAAGCTATCAGACTAGGTGGCCAGTTCTATTCTCCATTTCTCAGGTAGCAAAATGGGTGGGAGGTGGGGGCAGGACCTGCCTAAACCACCAGCCCAGGTTCAGAGGTGTCCTGCAGCCACAGAGAACAGGCCTAGGCAGCAGTTTGGGGAACCGCTCATTGCCACAGACCTGTGTCTAGAGGTTCTGACCTGGGGTGGGGTCAGGCCATCCTCTGTCCCCCCAGCTTTGATCTCTGGGCCGCCTCCCTCTGTCCTCCAACTCTGTGTCCTTTCAGGCCTCAGTCTTTCCACCTAGGAAATAGGTTTGTGAAGAGTGCAGCTGCAGGCTTGTTCTCCAAAGCAGTGTGCTTTCAGAGGCTAAAAATTGTGCCTCCATTTGGCCGTGGGGTGCAAGGCTATGTCACCGGGGACCAAAGCTAGCACTGTGTTGCAGCCTAACCTTCCTGACTTGACACTGGGCAAAGCCTGACTTAGTCATCTCTCAGGCCCCCTGGGTCCCCTCTGCCTTCCCTGGACGCCACCTTTGGTTAAGAATGGGGACAGATGGCTCTGGACACTGAGGAGGAGCTGCTCACCCTCATGATGTGGCCCAGGAAGGTGACAGAGCCCAAGGGTTTGTGGCCTGCATGCGTGCACATGTGCCCACATGCTCACCCTGCTCTCTAGTCCATTGCTGAACTGAACACTATTAACTTCATCCATCTCTGGCCCTAGACCAGCTGTTTTCTCCACAGCAGAGATGCCAGTAGCAGCCTCTGGTGCCTGTGCAACACTTGGGCTAGGCTGCACCTGGGAGGGCTGGGGAGGCATAGAAGGAGGCCCTGAGAGACCCCGGCCTGTTCAACCACTGAACCATCCCTCACTGACTACAGAAGTGAGGTATAACACTCCTTCCCAGGGATAGGGAGCCTTTGTGAACAACTGGCCTCAGGGCTCCTAAGTGAAGGGAGTAGAGGGGCTGAAGGGTCTGGCCCATGAAGGGAGGCCCAAAGGAGGCAGCCAGGAGAAAGGAGATGGCCCTTCCCGCCAGGGAAGCAAATGCCCCTTATAGTAATAATAACAGTGACTGGTATTGATCGTGCCATTCTTCTGGGCCAGGGCAGTGCTGAGCACATGTAACTCAGGCTCACAGCAATTCAATAAGCTGGGCACTTTCCTCATTTTACAGATGAGGAAACTGAGGGAGAGAACTGGCAAAGATCTCAGCTAGTGAGTAGTAGAGCCAGAATCTGAAGCCAGACCACCAGGCTCTAGACCTACACTTTAAAATCTGTAGTACCACCACTGGGTGCCATGGGTGGGCTTTTGCCCTGTCAGAGAGGAGCCAGCATGCCTCCCTTCCAGTACTCAGGCCCCTAGTCCCACACCCAAGCTTGTGTCCTGCATAGACCTACCTCTCCTCCCAATAGCTTAGCAGGTGGCTCAGGCCCAGGAGGGAGCATTTTCTCTCTTGGCATCTCTAAGCCAGTGCCCTCTTAGTAACCTGGCAGTGTTGAGTATAGGTCAGCTACACACCCTATGGATCTAGGGTGAGTCTCTTTTACTCAAAATTCTCAGCTGGCCAAGAGCCCATTCCGACTCCATCTAGTTGCGGGGGAGGGGCAGCAGGCTAGGTAGAAGGGCTCCCAAGCTGGGCCCCTTCTCTCAGCTCCTAGAGATTGGGCAGGGATAGCATCTCTGTGCCTCCCTCCCCCCACATATTTTTAAATAGTCTCTCACCAGGAAGAAGGGCATCCAATTCTATTTTCGATTCTGGGAAGTGAGGAGGGCCAATATGTTTCCATGGCAACCTGGAGAGCCCCTCCCCCAGGCTGAGCCCATTCCCCAGTCTGAGTGCTGTCAGTGGTGGAGGGAACAAGGAGGAACTAAGAAGAGCTCAGTCTGAGGATGATACCCGGCTTCTCTGTGAAGGCAGGTCCTAGCGTTGCCTTCCCTCTCGCTCCTCCAGGTAGGCTTGGGGAGAAGGCCAGGACAAACCCCTTGTAGAGAGGGTGGACCTTTAGGAGGTCAGAAGATTTGGGTTGTCCTGAGAAACCCTTCTCCCCCATGGGTCAGGCTGGAACCCTCCCACCCAGGAAGCCTTGGGGATGGAGGGGAGCGGCAGGACGGGCATGGAGGGGAGAGTACAGAAGTCTTCACTCTACCAGGAGCTCATGGCCAGCCAAGTCCCCCGGGCCTGCTTCTCCAACACAGGCATATTTTCAACTCCACTGCACTCTCAGGAGACAGCTCTATTGAGTTCCTGGCCTTATACCCTTCCAGTCTGGCTGCCCTCCCCTCCCTGTGCCCTGGGAAGGCTCTGGACATCTAGGATCAGCCAGAGCTTAAAGGGCTCCCAGCGCAGCCATTCACTTGATAATGGAGCAAAAAGTGAAGTCTGTCTCCCTAGAGGTGTATCCCTGCCCTGTTACTGTCCAGGGGCTCATACTCCAGTCCTTCTGCTCCAGAGGCTGCAGACAGGGAGCATTTAGATCTGTGGAGGGAGGGCATTCCAGGTAGGAGCAAGCCCAGGCAAGGTTAGGCTTCTGAAAACCCTCTCTCAGTGCTGATGGGATAACTGAGGCCCCCAAGTAGGAAGGCATGCATTCTCAGTCTCTGAGCTCCACGTCCAGTGCTCTGTCCTGTCATCCTCTCCAGGCCTTCTTCCTGAAGCTATCCAAGTGACCTATGAACCCTAGACATCCTGCTTCCCTGGAGCTTCTCCTGGCAAGGGTGCACCTATTCCACGGAGGCATCACCATGCTTTGAAAGATTTGGCACCTTCAGCTCCCTGGCCTTCCTACTTGCCCCCAGAGGAAGACAATCAGGGTGCGGGGAACCCCAGCCGTAGGGGAACCTATAGAGGAAGTGGGGGGAGATAAGCTAGTCTGGACAGGAAAGGCAGGATCCACCCCTGCGGGGAGGACGAGAGGACATGGCTTCCAATCTCTAAAGCGCAGGGAAATTTAAATAACAGATGTTTAAACAACCTTCCCTGCAAGCCGGTAGTGCAGTGACCCCTCTGCTGTGATGTGTTACAGCTTAAAAATAGCCCACAAAGAACTGCTGTGAGCCCCAGTTGACTCAAGCTTACGTAACCCTGCGTGAAAGATGGCCAGCCGCGCACCAGCATGGAGGGAGGGCAACAGCACAGCCGCCCTGACTGCTCCACAGCTGGCTTAGGGGCTGGGCGTGCTCCTCACCCTCCCTGGGAGCAGGCCCTCCGGAAGCCAGCATCGGTGGGGGCAAAGGAAGTGCTGCCGGAAGCACACGTGACCTCCTGACTGCCAAGCAGAGATCTCCAACCATGCCTACAGAGGGGATGTGAAGAGGGCTGCCCTCCTTCAAGGGTCCCTGTAGGATCCAGACCCAGTTGGTGGGGGGCTGACTTAAGCCCATGCCGGCAGGGTGACTGGAGCTGCCCAAAGGACTCCTTTCCCCCTTGAAGAGGGGACTCCCCACATGTTAGCAGGACTGATGCCTGGCCGAAGCTGTCACTGCCATGGAGTTCAGGTGTGGAGCCCTCTCCTTTGGGGCCTCCAAATCCCCACAGTCCAGGTCAAAACACCCCAGGAAGGACTTGCAGCATGAGGGAGGAGTACTGGCTTAGAAGCTGAGTTCTGTGATCTTGGCCAGCAGCTGCTCTGAGCCACTGCCTTCCCTGATGCTTCCCCTAGATCCCAAGTACCCAGTCCAAGAGGCCACAAGTGTGCAGGTGGCTGAACCAACCTGACAGAGGAGGTGAGGATGCCCCTGGCATTGGGAGCCTCTGGTGTGCACCAGCCCCTCTGCCACTACACATGCTGAGCCCACCAAGGGTTCAGCACTGTCCCTCAGCTTCCACCACCTGAACTCAAAGCAGCAACTGCCATGAGCCTGGCCTCTGAGCTCTCATGGAGCAACAGTGATACTGGTAAGGGCCAAATACCAGGGCCCCCCTGCCACCAGCCCAGCGAAGGGCAGGTCATCAGGGCCATTAGAACTTCTATTTCCCTTCCAGAGCCAGGGCTGCCAGATGAGTGGAGCAGAGGTCGTAGGGGGACAGGCGATTGTGGTGGGGGAGAAATCCTGTGCTAGGGTCCTCTTCGCCAAGAGGAGAGTGGGGAGGGATGCAGCTGCCACTCTGGCATGGTCACACTCTGCTCTCCCTCTGCCCAAGCTTTTCTGAATGTTCTTGTTGCTTCTCTCCCCAGGGCCACTCTACAGTCCCTGGTGATAGGTCTGGCATGAACATCCTGGCACCAGGGGCAGAGGATGCCCAGGTCACTGAAAGAACAGAGCAAGATGAAGAGCTCTTGGTGAGGCTCAAAGCAGAGCCACTCCTCCCTATAGAGAGGCAAGGAATTTGAGTTCCTGTCTGGGATGGACTAACGGGAATAGGCATTCAGGGGAAACTGTTGATTCTGATGTTGCCCAAGGGTGGTGATGTGAGGTGGCTGGGATCAAGGTGCCACACCTATAAACTGAGCTGGGTCAGGCAGACTCTGCCACCCACTGGGCAACTGCTGCCTATCTTTGGGCCAGGGACTCCTACCAGGGGAGTACCAAGCGTTAAGGCTGGGTTCCAGATCATCATCGTTAGACGAGAACCCAGCCCACTCGGGGCCACTGCAGCCAGAAGTGAATGTGGCCACTGCCCAGGCTCTCCTGGCACCTGTGCTCACTGGGTTAAAAACCTTGACAGCTGGGAACAAACCCCAAAAGAGAGTGCAGGGAGAGACTGAGGTTCAGCTGGCCCCACTGTAGCATATCGGGGGTGCTTCATGGAGTCATCCCCACTCCCCCAGGCCAATGAGCCACACCTCTGGGATGGTTGGACTCCCACATGGGCAGAGCAGGGGTTCTGGGTGAAGAGATCTCAGCTCCTGGGTTCTTTATGGAGGGGAGTTCTCCAGCCTAGTGTTGATAAAAGGTGTTTTTCATGTGTCACAGACCGGCCGATGGAGGCTTAATGCTCAGCTGCTGACTCCTGGAGCTGCTTCTCCCCAGGCAGAGGTGGTTAAGTGCAAGAGATGCAGCCCAGGCCTCTCTGAGCCTCAGATATTTCCAGCAGCACCCTCTCCCTCCTCTACCCAGCGGGCGCCGGGTCCTGCTGTCTCCTGCAGGTGAAGGGAGTTAGGTCATGAAATGGGCTATACTGAAGGAGTGGCTGGTGAGGCCCCTGTCCCATGAAGGAGCCAGGGTTTGGAATGGGCTATACCTGGAGCACTCAGGTGTGCCTTCCTACCCAGAAAGCCTTTGGCTCCCTGGGAAAATTGCCCCAAAGGCTGGGGCTGAGGTGTAAGAGGAATCTCAGGCCAGACTCGTGGTCCCTCACCAAACCAAGTTAGTCTGCCCCATGCATGCCCTCCAGGTGCTAGACAACAGTGATACCAAAGGGCAGTCAGGAGGGTATGAGTCATTTGGTACCTCCTAGGCCCCAGTTGGTAGCCTGGCCTCCACCTCAGCCTTTACTGGCACCTGCTTGTCTCTGGGCTATGATGGAGGAGACAAGGCAGAGGTGCTGGCACCTGCTCCCCACAGCTCATGGTGGTAAGGCCAGACTCCCAAACCCCTGGAAGAAATCTCTGCTTGCTCCATCCCCACCCTGATGGCAGGCCCAGATCTACCAGGGCCACCAGCAAACTTCCTCTTGCACTAGCTGCCCACCATGCCTGAGGGACTACCCAGGCCTCCCTCTGGAAGGGGTGGCCCAGCCTTGACCAGCCCTGGAAGCCACCCAGGAATCCTTTGGCCCCCTCAGACACACCCCTCAGGGGCCTGAAACTACCTCTCCCTTCCTGTCCTCCCTAGCAGTCCAGTCAAGAATTTGAAACTCTGAGGTAGTTCCAGCTCCTGACATTCCAGGTAGGCTTAGGATCGTCAGGTGGCTCTGAGGCTGGAGCTCAGACTTTGGGGGCCACAGCAGTCAGTGCGGGGTAGGGCAGCTGTACCACAATCCAGGAGCCCAGGAGCCTGCTTAACTGGGACCTCTCCCTGGAGAGTCCTGGCCCTGGAGGCCCTCGACCCAGAAACAGGTGCAAAGCCCCACATTCTGGCTGCACAGGACAACCAACACCCTGCTGAGCTCTTTCCCTCTGAGCTCTTCTCCCCTCTCTGGGGCCCCTCTCTAAGCTCCCTTCCCATCCAGAGATCCCTTCCTCTCTGGGCCCCTTTCTTGTGAACAGATGAGCTAGTGGTCCGTGAGCCACAGAGCTTTGGTGGGGAGAGCCATAGTCCAATTTCAGAGAAGCCCCTGGGTGCCCCCCCCACCTCCTCTCTCCAAGCCTGGAGCTCTGACTGACCCTTAGATTCCTAAGATGGGGTTAAGGGGTGTGAACTGTAAGTTGAAGGAGATAGATGCAGTCCTTTTCAAGTGGTATGGGGGCCACAGCTGGGGGTGGTGGTGGTACGGAGAACGTGTTTCAGGACTCTCCACTCATCTCTTTCCCAGCCTCAGTCAGGGATGACACAACTGTTCCCCCCACCCCACACAGGGACAAGGGGGCAATGGCCGAGCCTGCAGTGGGCATGAGGGGTACAGTGGTGACCAGGTGGACAGACTGTCTCTGCCCCCCTCCAGCTTAGAGGCTCCTGATCTTTGGACCCCTGCCCTTAAGCAGAGAAGTCCTCTTTTAAGCCTCACCCACCTGTCCCCCAGGGTTCTTAAGGTCCCCAGGGTTGGCCCTCTCTCCAGCCTGAGATGACAAAGTGGGCAGCCAGTATGGATGAAGGCAGCTCTGGTCCCAAGGAGACCTCCACTCAGCTTGCCAGAGAACTCTTGCCCCAACCCCACGGGTCCATGTGTGAGAGTGGCACACAGCTGAGGGAAAGACCCTTCCCCCCTCAGGTAAGCTGGGTCTCCCAGCTGGTGGGATGGGGGCCATAGGGCTCCTGAGCAAGGAGAGGAACCACCATGATCCACGCCCTGGGCCCAGGCACCCTGGCACCTTGGCACCCCAGGCATCTGCACCAGCAGAGCTCAGCTGCCCCCTCCCAGAAATGAGGGTGGCAGGGGGTCAGTGGGAAGGGGAAGCTGCTCTTCTCTTCCAGTGGAGCCTGCCCCCTCACCCTCCTGCAGCTACTGTGCGGTGGCCTTGGCGGGTATAAATAGCCTGGGCAGTCGGCACCTTGCAGTTGGCGCCTTGAAAGTGTGGAGCTGAGGGCTTACTGATGGCTTGTCTTTCTCAAGGCTGCAGGGGCAATGCTGGCAGAGTTGGGAGGTGGAGGGGCAGGTCTCCATGCCCTGACAATCAGTGTGTGTGTGTGTATGAGGGGTGCGGCAGGTAGAGCAGGGAGCCTTGCAGAGGGACTAGGGGAACAGGAGGGTCATGCTGCAGCATGCTGGAGTACCACCCACTTTGGTCCCATCCAAAATCTCCTGGGACCCTGTATGCTGGATTCTGGGCCTTGCCCCCCTTTCTGCTCTCTGGAGCCTTCTTGCTCACCCAACCTCTTTTCAGCCTTAGGGTCTTTACATGAGCTGCTCACTCTGCCCCCAAACTCTCCCCCCCCAACTCTGCCCTGGTGGTTTTTCCCACCCTTCAGGCCTCAGCACAAATGTCAGCCCCTGGGGAGGCTTCTCTCACCTCGCTATCTAATATCTAAGGCAGTCTTCCATTCCCTCAAAGCAGCCTCCTGTCTTTTTCTTTTATACCATTTACTACAATTTGTACTTAAATATTCATTTGTTCATTTACTGGTTCAAAAGCCAGTGTCTGTACGGTCACTGCTGAGTTGGTTGAGTCCCCTGCATCCAGAGGGCCAGGTACACAGCAAGCGCTTCATAAATACTTACTGCACGAAGGCTCACCCTCACTTGCTTCCTCTATGAGGTGAGGGGCCGAATGTGCCCTGCTCAGGCCCCATCGCTCCTAGAGGCTAAGGGGCAGGGATGCAGCGAGGCCAGCTGGGGCCTCCCTCTGGCTTGACAGGACCAGGAGCAGCTTGGGGTTAGGTCAAAGCCACTGGGCAGGTCTGTCCCCCAGGGGCCTGGAGCTGCTGTGGTCATGTGGATCATAGCGGCTCCGAGAGGGGGCGGGGCCGCCCCCTGCTCCTATGCACTGGAGGCGCTGGAGGGGCCAGTGGCTGTTCCACGGACGTGTTTGCCCAGTCCAAGGCAGTGGGACCCACGTTCACATAGGCTGCAGACAACTGCACGTAGTGGTTCCCACGCAGCGTGGACGCCACACGTTCCACTTCCCGCACCAGCACCCCGAAGGTAGGTCGGGCCCCTGGATCCATAGCCCAGCAGCGCTGCATCACTGCATACCTGCAGGGGGGCAGGGGGCATCAGGGACAGGGGAATTCCTTACTTAAGGCTTCCTCCTGGCTGTCTACCCACTGTTAAACCTGTGGCTCAAAAAATGGCATTGAGGACAGGTGACAGGGCCTGGTGCCCAGCATCACCCCATCAGCGAGCTGTGCTCATCACTGTGATTGCTGTTCTAGTCTTGCCTTTCAACCCTGGTGGAGGTCGAATTGCCTGGGGTGGGGGGATGTGTAGGGGGTTAAGAGCTTGGGCTCCTGAGTCCTGTGGCCTGGGCTGTGTGATCTTGAGCAAGTTCCTTAACCTCTCTGTGCCTCCTGGTCTTCCTCTGATCACAGAGCTATTGGGGCATAAGGTGAGAGGATGACTGCGAAATGCTTAGCACAGGGCCCAGCTCACAAGCTATCATGTTTATCATTACACATCTTCCACCAAGGAAGCCTGGATCTGGTGGCAGTTCTCTGGGGCAGCACCAGTGGTGCCCTGGTTTCCAAGCAGAGGCTTTCTGGGTTTGTGCAGTGGGTCCTAATGCATACCCCATTATCCTGAGGATGTCATCCCTGCCTTAAATGACGTTCGAAGAGCCCTATACATATTGTCTCATGTAATTCTCAGACTTTCTGAGGGTGGTACTGTTACTCTACGCACTTTGCAGATGAAGAAACAGACCCAGAGAGGGGAAGGGACTTGCCCTGGTGAAATGGATGTTGTGCTATGCCACCCAGATTTCCCTTTTTCTTCTCCCAGTCAGTGGGAGTGTTGCCTTCTGACAGCTTTTGGCTGAGGCCCTCTCTGGGAACTGCCCTAGGTAGAAGAGAACTGCCTCCCGAAGCTCACACCTCCTCCCTGGAGGCAGCCGTGGTCAGTGGTTGATGCTTGATATAAGGACCTGCCCCGGGGTCTGGGGACCATGGTTTCAGGGGACATCTAGGTCAAGTGGCATAACAAAGTTTATTCAGAAAACGTTCTGCATCCCACTTTGCTGAGTGGTGTCTGGGGTCTTAAAAGCTAGCAAGTAGCCATCTAAGATGCATGAATTGGTCCCAACCCACCTGGAGTAAAGGAGAATGAAGAACACCACAGACACAAGGAAAATATTAGCCCAAGAGACAGAAAGGGCCACATAAACCAGAGACTTCATCAGTGTGAGACCAGAAGAACTAGAAGATACCCAGCTACCACCAACGACCATCCTGACAGGGAACACAACATAGAGTCTCTGACGGAGCAGGAGAAAAGTGGGGTGCAGAACTCAAATTCTAGTAAAAAGACCAGACTTAATGGTTTGATTGGCACCCGGGAAGACATGGCCCCCAGACTCTCCGTTAGCCCAAAACTAAAACCATTCTCAAGGCCAACTCTTCAGACAAAGATTAGACTGGACTATGGGACATAAAATAATACTCTTGAAGAGTGTGCTTCTTAGCTCAAGTAGATACATGAGACTAAATGGGCAGCTCCTGTCCGGAGGCAAGAGGAGAAGGCAGAGAGGGTCAGGAGCCGGTCGAATGGGCATGGGAAACCCAAGGGAGAAAGGAGGAGTGTGCTGTCACAGTATAGGGAGAGCAACTAGCATCACATAACATTGTATGTATAAATTTTTGTATGACAGACTAACTTGAATTGTAAACTTTCACTTAAAGCACAACAATTAAAAAAAAAAAAAAAAGACTTGCCCAGTGGCCTTAATTTTGGAACACTCTGAAGGGCCATTCCAGCTCAAGAAATCCCAGTGGGATGGGTTGCAGCTTCTGTTGCATCTGCATGGCATCCCAACTTCTCCCTCTGCTCAGTCCTACTTCCTTTGCCCCTGTTGTTGTTAGCTGCCATTGAGTTGGCCCTGGCTATGGTGACCCCATGTGTTACAGAACAGAACTGCCCCATAGGGTTTTCTTGGCTGTAATCTTTATGGAAGCAGATTGCAAGGTCTTTTCTTCTGTGGAGCCGCTGAGTGGGTTCGAACCACTAACCTTTCAGTTAGCAGCCGATTGCGAACCACTTGCACCACCCATAACTTTTCAATAAACTCCCAGCACACAAATCTCTGTCTCAGAGTCTGTTTCAGGGAGCCTGAGCTGGACACAGGTACATGGTGAAGTTAATGTCTCTTACTTCAAACCAGATGCATTAATGAAGTGAATGGCAGAGATCAAACCCAAGGCAGGCAGGGCTGTGAGGAAGGGGTACTCACCCTTTCTAGAGCCCAGCCCAAGACAGGAGTCATCAACTACTTTTATCTGTGACCTGGTTCTCCCTGTTCTAACAGTACAGACCTGGGCACAGCTGAGGCTGGCATGCTGCTTATGAAGCTGAACCTCAGCATCAAACCCACCCCTTGGGAACCAGTAACAACATAGCAGCAGCCGTCCCTCCAGGAATAGGGACTCTGAAACTACATCCAGTGAAAAACACTTGATCTGGAGACACCGTAGGGGCTGGTGTGGGAGCTGATGGAAACTTACCTTGAAGCTGGGTAGAAAACATAGGAAACAGCCCTCCCTGGTGGGGGTGAGGGTAGGAGTGCTGGGAAATCAAATCACTGGCTTCAACCCAGACTCTGAGTTGGGAATGCTGTTGCCATGGCAACCATAACAGCCTCCCAGCACCCTGCCTTGCATGGAGATGGGAACCAACAGTCCTCAGATGAGGAACCTGAGGCCCAGAGAGTGTCCCTGCTTGGGTCAAAGAGAGGGTTGGGCAAAGGGCCTGATTGGGAACTCTGTCTCCTGGCCAGCTCCTCCCTCCTCATACTCACAGGGAATCAGGGCAATACTCGGGCTGGGGCAGGCGCCGGCCCTGGGCCAGGAAGTTGGTAAGGTCAAACGGGTCGATGTGAGGGTATGGTGGGGCACCCCGTGTCAGCAACTCCCACAGAAGCACACCAAACGACCACTGCAGGGAAAGGGGAGACAGGGGACTCAGTTCCTATCCCAAATTTTGGGGCAGGTGGGTCCCTATGTCCTCTACCTCCCAGAGGTAGGTATGGGGGACCCCACCCCCCATTCAGAACCCATCTGTCAATTCCTTACAAGTGTTTTCCCTCTGTCTCCTCCCACCACCTTGCCTCAAACTATTTTTCAGGGGAAAAAATTGAGCTGGGACTGGGCAGGGGCTAGATAATCTGCGAGAAGCCAATGAGTTCCGAGCCTTCTCTTGCCCTTGCGGGAATCAGATTCCATTTTATGCCTGCCCAAGAAGAGGCAAATGCGCTGTGGGGGTCGCCTGGCCCCCTGAGCTCAGATCATCATGGGGAGCTCAATGAACGGGCAAGGCGAGTGGTCTTCCAGGGCACTGAGGCCATGTGAACTCTGGGGCAGGAGGGGCCTCACCACGTCCGACTTGGTGGTGAACCTGTAGGTCTGTAGGCTCTCCAGTGCCATCCATTTGACAGGTAGGTGAGCGTGGCGGTACTGTTGAACACTGTAGTACTCCTTGTCCAGGATGCCACGGGTCAGACCAAAGTCAGCCACCTTGACTGTGAATGACTCGTCCAGCCTTGGAGCGGGGATCATATTCAGGACTCGCCCACATCAGGCCCTGAACCCACCTGGTCCAGGCCCTCATGGGTTTCGGAGCCAGAGTGCCCAATCCAAGACTGCACTGGGCAGACAGGAAAACTAAGACCCAGAGATGGAGGGAGAGGGCATGCCCAGGGCTGCACAGCAAGGGCTGGAGTTTGGGCTCTTCCCTAAGACGCCCGTGGGTGGATGCATACCCTGGTGCCCTGTCCCCTCGCTTCACCCCAGGTGCTCCAGCCCCTCACATGCAATTCCGAGCAGCCAGGTCCCTGTGCACAAATTTCTGCTCTGCCAGATACTCCATGCCACGGGCTACCTGCAGGCCGAAGCTGATGAGGTCCTTCACCGTGGGGTTCTGGGGACACAGGTGGGTTTGTGGGCAAGGGCAGAGCAGCTCCATCCCCAGCTGTTGCCTGAGACCCCCAACCCAGGCCCCCAGCACTGACCCGCTGGGGTGAACGGATGAACTGGCGCAGGTCTCCATGGTGCATATAGGGCAGCAGCACACGGGGCAGTCCGTTAGGTGGCAGTGTGATGCCGATGAGAGCCAGCACGTTCGGATGGTGCAGGCCACTCATGAGCAGCCCCTCGCGCAGGAAGTCCTCCACCTCCTGCACCTCTGTGATGCCTGCAGAACAGCTGGAGTCAGGCCCAGGGCAGGGAGGCCCCTTACAAGGGTCAGATGGGGCAGTGGAGAAGAAAGATCTCTTGCTCAGGGTCAGTCAGCAAGGTGGTGGCACAGCACCGATGAGGGCCCTCCCAGCCTGGCACTTCTCCCCCTAGCCTCCCAGCCCCTGGCCCACTTACGACTCAGCGACTTGATGGCACAGTGGATTCGATTCTGGGCCTGGTCTGTGTATTCCCCATGGTAGACAACTCCGAAGTGGCCTGGTGAGGGGGAGGTGGTGAGAAGGCCCCCAGCTCCCAGGACATGCACCATACCCTTTCACTGGCAACCAGACCTCTTGCCAATCCAACATTAAAAACAAGAAGCAGCCGTATGATGGCAGAGCCTGCAGCCCTCCCATGCCTGTTTAATCCATACGAGAACCCAATGAAGACGGAACAGTTCTAATCCCTATTTCAAAGCTGAGCAAATGAAGACTCAGAGAGGTTAAGCATTATGCCCAGGATCACACAGGTTGGTGGGAAGACCAGAGCAGAGGCCAGCCCAACTGTCCCTTGAGCCCATATCATCTTAGGACCTCATCTCTGCCCCAGTCCAGCTCAGCCTGACCCCCACACCTTTGCCAATGACTTGGTCACTGTGTGTGATCACTCGCTCATGGGGAATCAGCACATCCTTGACTTCAGCCAGGAGC
This sequence comes from Dugong dugon, assembly GCA_030035585.1. Classification (NCBI taxonomy): domain Eukaryota; kingdom Metazoa; phylum Chordata; class Mammalia; order Sirenia; family Dugongidae; genus Dugong; species Dugong dugon. The sequence goes on along the minus strand of CM057481.1, from coordinate 17,443,500 downwards.
TTGGGATCTAGGTCCTGGAGTTGGATGGACTCTGTCTGGAGCAGTGGAACACAGGACTCATCCATGTCATCTAAGGAGAGTCCATGGGTCTGGGTGGTGGGGCCCAGACCCTCAGTGGCCGGGGATGCTGTGGGAGAGATGGAGTGAGGGGCTTGGAGGGCAGAGGGGATAGCCACAGCTTTCACAACCTCCACAGCCTCACCTAGGCTATTTCTGTAGTCAGAGCCTGAGCGGAGCAAAGGCAGGGGGATGTTTCCAGAGGTCTGATCCAGGGATGCCAGGTTAGCCAGGTTGGAAGAAAGGCCTGTGGAAGGATGGCTCCTGGTGGTCAGCCTGTTGAAGCTTCTTGGAGCCTACTCCAACCTATGAGGTATGGGCAGACTCCCAAAGCCCAGGCAGAGTGAGGGCGTAGGGACTCGAAGATGCCATTGTTTGGTTGTAGGGGCTGAGTCAGGGTGGGGGTGGGAGGCTCACCTAGCTGCTTCCTCCGCCGCCACCAGGAGTTGAAGGCCAGAGCGATGACCAGTATAGCCACAAGCAGGAGCAGGACCAGTAGGACACTAAGGAGCATGCCCTGTGGGATCCTCTTTGGGCCCAGCCGCATCACCTTGCCCAGGATGTGACACACACTATCCACGCAGACCTGGGGGCAGGTGGCAGCTCAGGCCCAGCCTCCAGGCTCTTGATTGACCCAAGTCTCCTGTGGAAGGCCAGCTGGGCTGCCTACCTGCAGCCGGACGTCATTCTTGCCAAGTTCCAGGGAGGGAGGCAGGGAGCAGATGACCATGTCCCCCCGGAACTTGTGCTGGCAGCTCTCACCACCCACAGTCACGTTCACACTCACGCAGTCAGCCACAGCGGCCAGACCAATATACTGCAGAGATGATCATGAGCACTGGCCAGTGGCCCCTGCCTCCTTTGGGGAGGCTTTCAGCCCTAACCCCCCCAATGCCTACCCCAACCATCTCTCACAGCTACCTGGAACTTAATGGCATGTTCCTCAGGCTTCAGTGGGGCCAGGTCAGCATTGGGCAGATGGGGAGGGGGCAGGAAGCGAAAGCCAGGCAGTGTGAAGCCAGCAGCTCCATCCCCCCGGACACTCAGGTTCCCTGTTACCCACTCCTGGGGGCCTCGGACCACGTATTCAGGGAGGTAGCACTTCTGCTGCTCCGGAAGCTGCCTCTCACACTGCTGGGGGCCACAGGATGGTGGTTAGCCAGGCATCCCACGTATGACCACCCCAGTCTCCTCAGCCCAGCATGGGGAGGAGCTGGACCTCAGGGGACTGGTCCAGCCTTCCTCCCTCCTGGTCAGTGCCTACTCACCCTGTTCTCCACTGCCCCAAGCCCATCGTGGAATGATAGCACTAGGCGCCATGCTGAAGTCAGGTGCTGGCCTCGGATGGTGACATGGGAGCCACTGTGGGGGAAGGAAGGGTATTGGGCTCAGCGAGCTCTCAGAGGTTGGCTCCCTAACCCCTCAGAAGCCAGGTGGGCAGAGAGGTGGCCCTTACGTGTAGCCACAGTTGGGGCTGATGCCCAGCACAATGGGGTTTTCTTGGTAGCTGAAGGTCCAGGAGTCAGGCACCTCAGCACCCCCTACCTGCAGGCGAAGGGGAACTCTGGCCGTGGCAACCCCAGGGGGTGTGGCACATAGAAGCTGCCCCTCGCTGACCCTGCAGAATGGGGATTGGGCTCAGGGGCACCACTGTGTGGTGGCCAGGCCCATTTCCTATAGTGGCTTGCCCTTCCCTCCCAGTTCCTCTGTTGGTCGTTTCCCCCACCTGCTCATACCCCACTGGTTTGTCTGAAGACACTGAGAACCCCAAGAGGGCAGAGAGGGAACCGGTTCCCCACAACCTTGGCTGGAACACATGGACTCTGCAATGGGCTGTCTTGCCAACCCATGCCAGCACATGAGCAAGCTGCCTCTAGGATGGAGGGGGCAACCCTTCTTCATGGACCCACTCCCCACATTGACAGTGTCTGAGCCCTCTTCCCCTTGCTTTGATAGGGATCCATGTTCCCACTGGTGAGGAATCCCCTGGGCAGGGTCCCATAGCCTCCCATCTCCTTGCATGCTAGCACTTACTGTTCTAGCAGGCACTCGGTCCCATTGACTAGCACAGCTAGGCTGGTACCTACGCACAGATCTTGACCTTTAAGGGTGAGGAGGGTGCCCCCTGCCCGCGGGCCAAACAGGGGCTGCACAGCTGTCAGCATTGGCTCCTAAGGGGACATAGAGGTGACTTAGCTGGAACAGGCCCTCTTCTCCATGCCATTCCCTGCCTGTACTGCCCAGTCAGCCAAGGGCACAGAAGGGGCAAGGTGGTCTCACCAAGAAAGAGAAGCCTTGCAACACAGAGGTGCCGTCTACCCGGAAGTGCTTGCTTGTCGTCGTGTTGGTCACAGTGAGGCTGACGTTGGCAGGCCCAGCTGCCTGCATACCCAAGGGCTCCAGCTCACACTCAAGCTCCTCTACAAAGTCCTTCCGGGGCACTGGTCTGGGGCATGGGGGAACCCTTGAGGTCAGCTGGGGGTCACACAGGCCTGGCTACATACTCGCTGCAAGTCACAGGCCTTCTCTGAGCCTGAGGATGACATCTCACAAGCCCTCTTCCAGGGTAGGCAGGATTTAACGGGGCAGGGAACAACCTTGCCCGGTTCATGACTCAACAGAAGGGTAGGGAACATGCAGGCTCAGAAAGGAACAGAGATGTCTCCCCAGACACAGCAGCCACAGCCACTACCAGCCTGCAGCTTGCACCATACCCCCTTACCCCAAGAAAGCACAGGACAGAGTCTCATAGGGAAGGAGCTGCTAGGTGCCCTGGCAGGGGTAGAAGCACAGGAACCAGGTTGTACCTGAGGTTTGAGGTGTCCTTGGGCAGCAGCTGGCAGGGACTTTGGCCCACAGTGACCTGATGGGTGCCTGTAGGCACCAGGCCAGCAGGGTTCCGGTAGAAATTGGAGCCACACAGGGTCAGCCTCGTGCTGCCACTTAGGGGCCCACTGTGAGGATGAAACTGAGGGGAGGGACAGATAGCCTGAGTCCCTGTGTGGACCTGGGCTCTCTCAGCCCTGCCTGCTTCCCCTAAAATCTCCTGCCAAACCCCTTGCCCATCCGACACTCCAGCCACTCTGGGTCACGTGTTACTCCTCACTCAAGCACTTTCCTGCCTCCAAGTATTTGCATGTGCCATCCCCTCTGCCAAGAATGCCCTCCTTATAGATACTGAAGAAACCCTAGGCCTGAGGAAGATCATGGTCTAGGCCTGAGGAAGATCATGGTCAAGACCTGCTAACTGATCCTAAGTTCAGCTTGTTCCATCCTTACCTGTGCCAGGGAAGCCATACCTCAGTGAGCTCAGGTGGGCAGTGATCCTGTTGCCAGGAGCCGGGACATTCCTTCTGTTGTCCGCACATGGTCCCACACCAGCCACAGCCCATGAAGCGCTGAGTCCGTAGGCAACGCCAACAGGTGAGGAAGTGGCGGCAGCCAGGGCCCTGGATGGGTACCTGGAAGACCTTGGGTGTAGATGGGTGGCTCAGAAGTGGCGGGACTGGGCCTCATAGACTCCCTGGTTCCATTCCAAGTGAGGGTGGTAGAACCTGGGTATGTCAATGCTTACCTGGTTTGGATGGGGAGGCTATATTCCCACAGCCCTGACCTCAGCCCCTGACCCTGGTCCACCTTACCTGGTCTCCAGAGGCAAAGAGCAGGTGATCCCCAAGGCGACTGACATCTCGCTGCACAGGCTGCCCATTGCTGTCCAGTGAGAAGTTGGACACATACAGCAAGTAGCTGAGAGATCTGGCCAACTCCACCTAGGACAGTTCAGCTGTGAACAAAATGGGGACGGGAATGGGGATGGGCACCTGGACCCAGGGACCTGTTGGTATGAGAAGCTCACCTGCAGGATGCGTCCATCAGCCGTGCCCATGTGGGCCACTGTGACATTCTCCATGCGCGTCACATGTAGCGCAGTGATCTGCACCTTTCCCAGCAGCCCGTTGAATAGGTCCACACGCAAGAAGCTGCTGCTAACCAGCAGAGGGAAATGGCGGCAGCTGATGTTGGAACTGGGGACCACCAGGCCAGGCTTGGAGAGGGGGAGGGGCAGGAATGAGGTCAAGGCTCAGCCCCACACATTGACCCCTTGGGGTCTCTGTCAGTGACCATAGCAGCCCAAGACTCTCACCCCTCACTCAGCCTGACTGGAGAGGGTCCCAACTCTGCCACCCACCTCCCCATACTCATGGTTCTCAGAGGTAGCAGGGGTAGGGAAGGAGGTCTGGGCTGGAAAGTTGGTTTCCTCTATTCCTTACCCTATCCTGCCATGTCCAATCTGACAATGTTACTGAGTCTTACAGACCCAACCCCATTCTGTCCTCACAACTACCCTGTACAGTGGGTGCTCTCACCACTCCCACTTTACAGATGAGGAAACAGGCTCAGAGAGGTCTGGTCATTTGTCCAAGGCCGCAGAGCCCTTCAGGAGAGGAGCCAGGTTCGAAGTCTGAGCTCTTAAGCAGAGTCCTCTCATGCTGTCTGCTGGCTCTGCCCTGCCTCTCTGTGTGCACTTCAGCAAACCTGTCCCTTTGTCAGGCCTCGATTTCCCCATCTGCACAAGGGGCTGGACTCTGAGCTAATTGGCCAGCACCAGCTGGTAACAGCGTTCCTCTCCCTGAGACTCCAAGGTCATCCTGAACCTCGGGCCACTTCCTGTACCTTCTTCAGGGCACGAAAGAGACGAACGGAGGCTCAAGGGCCTAGATACGAGGAGACACTAAATCCCTCCCTGATCTTAGCAGGGAGATAGTTGGAGGCTGCACCCAGTGCCCTAACGCAGGACTGTGGAAGCTTCCGGGAAACCAGGAAGTCAGAGTGTGAGTGCCAGCTATTAGAGCCGGTTAGAGGTACAAACAGTCCCTGGGTGGCACAAATGGTTAAGCACACTAGCCGAAAGGTTGGTGGTTCGAATCTACCCAGAGATGCCTTGGAAGAGAAGCCTGGTGATCTGAATCTGAAAGGTCACAGCCTTGAAAACCCAATGAAGCAGTTCTACTCTGCACACACAGGGTCACCATGAGTTAGAATCGACTCAACGGCAACTAACAACAACAAAGAGGTGCAGTCAGGGCTCAGCAGCCTCAGGTGCTTGGACCCTCCCTCACCAACCTCAAGGACACTCCTCAAAGCTGGAGCCTCTGAAGCCTCCATAAGACCAAGTAGGCTTAACCCAATCCTGAGGCCTCAGTGCTGATCAGAAACCCTGGGGGAGAGGGCAGGTACAGAGCTAGGCCCAGCGACCCCACACACACTGGGCCTGTCACCTGGGTGGGTGGGCGGGGACTAGGATTCTGTTCTCACCTGATGTAGGTGAGGGGCCTGGCCCTAGCCGGAAACCAGCTAGGTGTTTTCAGCATGACTCAGGGACAGGTGGGGCAGAAAAGAGGCCATACCCTTGTCTGCTTGCTCCCAGGCCCCGGTTCCCAGGTTTGTCTGAGGGCCCCTAGTTCCTGCTGCCCTGGTGGCTGTATGCCCCGAGTCACCGGACAAAGACCATACAGGGTGGAGTCACAGACCTCCCAGGGGACTGGCCAGCCTATTGGGCAGGGCCCAAGATTAGTTCTTGTGGAGCCTGGCACTACCTTGTTGTGTGGGTGTCTACTGACCCACTGACAACTAGCCAAGTCAGGGAAAGGTTCTGACTTCCCAGTGGGAAGAAGTACAGGGCAGGCAGGAGGCCCAGACAGGGGTTCCCCAACACCAGGGTCTCCTCGACCCAGACGGACTCAGCTGAGGGAGGGAGGGAGGCTGAAGAACCCCCACCCCCCCCACCCCGCAACCGGTGTAAGTTCTCCGTCCACCTATGGGGCATCAGTAGGAGCTGGAGTCGATTGAGAATGTCACAGCGTGGCCAAAGTCATGGGATAGACAAAAAACCCTGAGAGCAGTGGCTGTGGTTCAGCTCACTGAAAGGCTACTTGTCCAATACTCCATTCACCCCATTTCCTTGGTTTAATCTCTTATAATCTTGAGTGGAACTGTTCCAATGGCTTCAAGGGATTGGTTTTGACTTTGTCCTCAGGGTAGTACTTTAAGTTTGTTTCTGTTTCAACTACCTGACACCAAAGCTGGAAAGAACCTAGGTACAGTCTGCTGGAAGGAGCTGCAACCTGAGGCCTCCTCAACTTGGAGCCTCCTGCTTGTGACAGGGCCTCAATTACAGTAGAAGAACATCTAGGGACTCCTGCCTGGTGGACCAGTTCTAATCAGCCCCTGCCCACCTTTGCTCATCCCCTGCACAAGCCTGGAGTGAGCCTTCTGGAACCTTCTAAAGCCAAATTGCATTCTGGTATCCAGGCCTTCTCCCAATCACCCCAAGGAGAACAATCAGGGGTGGGTGGTCCTGTGAAGCTCAGGTCATGCGGATTCCCCTACAAGACCCCAGCTTTCCAAGGCCGAAGAGACTTCCTGGAACCTGGTGGGGGCCCTGGTGGGGGGCAGTGTGAGGGGAGGGTGTGCATTCTCTTGACAACTCTTGCCCTACTCCCTTTGGAGAGTGGAGCAAAACAAGCGCTGTCATAGGGAAAGCTAAACTTCGAGCAGCTGTGAGTCTGTGTGCGGTTTTTGAGCATCTGCCTGTGCGTTATTGGTGCATGTGTAGGGGGCTGTTTTCCTGTGGGTATGTGTGTCCCTGATGGTGTGTGTAGTGTGTAAGGGGCTGCTTTTCTGGGTGTGTATATCCCTGAAGGTGTGTGTGCTAGGTATGGAAGCAGGGGAGTAGGAGGGGATGCCCACTATTTTACCCAGAGTTTTCTGTGCCTGACAGAGAAACCGTTATGATGCAATCCAATCCTCACATAACAAGGGAAACCACCTAACCAAATCAGAGGCCACGATGGGTGGGAGGGTGAAAGAGCAAGATGGGGCAAAGAGAGGGGCCAGCCTGGCTGGAACAAGTGCCTGGGTGTGGCCTTTGGCTGATCCTACAACACCACCCCCAGCACTGACGAACTGAATGGAAGAGAAGGCTTCTCCTTGCCTGCCCTCCCCCTCCCAGACTCTCTCAGTGGTGGAAGGGAAGCAGCCTGGGTTCAGCCATGTACCCACTGCTCAGAGAGAGGATCCCATTGTTCTTTCTGCTCACCGGGTTGGGGCACAAGCTCGGCAGCTGGAAGAAGTCGAGGCCTCTCCGGAGGCCCGGGTGGACAGGGGGCTGGCAGCAGCGTTCCACGCCCTCCTCGATGAGGGTATCCAGCAGGTCAATGGGGAAGGCACAGACGACAGAATTGGGGCCTTCGCTGGGACCATGGTCCCTGCTCGCTGCAAAGACCCCGAATAGCACGACCTGGCCCTCAGTGATGCTCAGCTCTGTGGCCAGTTGGGCGCCCACGGGAGCTGCGTGGGCTGCGCGCAGCACCGGGTAGGGTTGCCTGCCCTCGGGGGCCCCGCGGCGACGGCGTTTAGGCTCAAAACGGCAGTCGAGAACCAGCTCGCGGTAGTCACCCAGCTCTACTTCAGTGGCGCTAAGTCTAGCCAGGCGCGTGTGCAGGGCGCCCGGCCCAGCCTCCACGCTGGCCGGCTGCACAGTCATAAAATACACAAATGCTCCCGAGCGGAAGCTGTGCACGTATTCTATATGGTAGGAGGCGAGGTGAGTGGGTAGTACTGACAGCGCCTCAAAGCCTGGTTCAAATCCCGAGGCGTCCGCCTTAAGGCGCCGGATGGACACTGAGCTTGGGCTGAAGCTGGCGGCCACCGCTGCGTCCAGAGACGATGCCACGTAGAAGTAGGAAGCCTGGCCCAGCTCGACCACGGTCACCCGGGTGCCCAGCGGGCTGGCCACACAGTCAGGGCAGTTCTCCGGCAGGTTACGGTGGGCCGAGAAGAGACAGGCTGGCGGCGCCAGGTGCACGGTCTCCTCAGCGAGCTCCAACTCATGCAGGAAGCACCGGCCCTGTAGGCTTGAACCGCAGCTGACCAGCGCCGGAAGCGCCGGCTCCAGCACCAGCACCTGCGTATCTGTGTCGCCCGGTGGGCCATGGGGACCCAGGCCACAGGCTGAGCACGTCTGGCAGCCAGGATCTCCGACGGGGCCCGTCGCCAGGCTCTGGACTGGCTGCAGGCCCGGCCCCAGCACGTGCAGGCGGTTGCGCGTGGCCACGAAAATGGCACTCCCGTCCTGGTCCTCGTAGGTCGCCACGGCCTGTACCCGGCCACCAGCAGAGAAGCTGGGAAGAGAGTACTCCACGTCAAAGTCGCGGGAGGCAGCGTATGGGATTCGCGAGCACTGCTGGGTGCCCTGGCACTGCTCCGCTGCGGGTATCGTCGTCGCTGGCAGCAGCAGCAGCAGCAGCAACCGGGAGAGCTGTGGCGACGGCTGCAGGAGGAGCGCCATCAGGCCTGGGCTGCGGCCCCACAAGGATCCTTGTAGGCGCGGGCCGGGCTGGGAGCAGACTGGAGACTTGGGCTGGGGCCAGCGTCCAGTCTCCAGGGCCTGTGCTTACAGCCTCGGGCAGCCGCTCCCTGCCCGGGGCTCCTATGAAGCCCAACCCCTGCTCCTCCTCTCGGATCTGAGCACCTTGGTTGGACAGGAGGACAGAAAGAAGTGAATGGATAGTGGCTGCGCGAACCCGGCGCTCAGAGCAAAGTCTACTAGAGGGCGTGGGGCTGGGCGGGCCTTTCCAGATTGTGGGGCGGGGTTGGGGGCGGGCGGTGTTGAAGGTCTGGCCTAGCCCAGCTCCTCCGCCCAGTCGACTCTCCCCGCCCTCGGAAGCCTGGGTCTTGCACCTTCTCTTGGGCCCCTTTTTCTCAGTGGCCTGTGGGTGTGTGTGCTTTGGGTGGCCTGGAGAGAGATGAGCAGGCTGAGCCGTACCATACCTCGCCCCACTGACTGACTAGGCTGAGGTGGGAGGGGGCGGCTGGGCTGGCCCCAGCGCCAGTAACAGGTGGGCGACAATCTCCCTCCTTTCTTCCGCTGGAGCCAGTTTATAGCAACACTCTCAAATTCACACAGACGCTGGTGACCACGGGGCCTGAGAAGCCCACCCACGTGGGAAGCAGAGACCAGCGCGGAGTCAGAGGAGAGGGGAGAAGTGGGAACACCCGAAGGTGTTGGGCCTGCCATGGGCTGTGGGCGCCAGGTTGGTGTCAGAGGGTGGTGCGTTGTTGCTCCCCGCCCGCCGTGAGCGGTAGAACGGTATAGAATGGGGCACCGACTGCTGGCTGGATATTGGAGTTGGGGGAAAGGCCGCCTATGTGGAGGCCCAACACTGGCTCTGGTCCCTGGGCTCCAGCCTCAGTGTGTGGAAGCTGCAGGACAGGTGATAACAAAACTCACCATGCCAGCTTCCGAGAGGGCCCCCCTCCTTCCCAGCCCTGCTCCAGCACCCTCCAATATGGGGGAAGCACGGGCATTGGGTCTCAGGGCACCTCTAACCTGCTCTGTAAGCCTTGCTGAGCCTCAGTCTCTGAGTTTGTGAAATGAGGGTGTAGTTCTGGCTAGGTGGCTGCCCAGAGCTCTCCCTCGTGTGTGTGTGTGTGTGTGTGTGTGTGTGTGTGTGTGTGCGTGCGTGTATTGGAGTAGGTCTCTTCTCTTACCGTTTCCCTCACCTGGACCTTAGCAGCTACCTCGTGGTAACTGGTCCCCCAACACTGGAGGGGGACTCTGGGAGACATCCTCAACCTGACAGCCCCTCAGCCACCCCAGCACAGACCCTAGAGGGAAAGGAAGCTTCACAGGGTAGCCCTGGGTTGAGGTCTAAGGACCTGTGAACATGGGGCCCAGGGGTGGGGTGGGGTCAGATACGGGGAAGAGAAGAGCCCTTTGTCCCACATGATTCAGTCTGGCTTAGGGAGCTGTATCTTCTCCACTCCCCTACCCAGCACCTGTTCATCTCCAGGTACCTGCATCCTTGGTGTAACACAACCTGTTGTGTTGGTGTTAGGTTCCATCGAGTCAGTTTCAACTCATAGTGACCCCATGTGACAAAGCAGAACTGTCCTGTAGGGTTTTCTAGGCTGTAATGTTTACAGGAGCCAATCACTAGGTGGAGCAGCTGCATGGGTTCGATTTGAACCGCCAACTTTTCCGTCAGTGGTGAAGAGCTTAACCATTGTGCCACTAGGGCTCCTTTAGACTTTGTCCCTTCTTCCAGGAGCACCTTTTCCCTTCCTCCTGTTGCAGCTTGGATGGCATCTCCTGTGCGAAGCCTTTCTGATCCAGGGTGCACCAGGCCCCTCTCCTGGGTCCCACAGTCCCCATGCTGTACCCACTCAACATAGTTCACTCTGGATACTTGACTTTGCCCTCCCTTCTCCTCCCACCCACCAGGCTGGAGCTCAGTGAGCACCTGGTGATAGAGAAAGAAAAGAGTACAAGGTGGCCACACCCAGTGCAGGGAGGATACCGCCCTGAAGCAACATAAAAGGCACTCCCTTCCTGAACCAGAATTGGCCCAGAAATGAATAAACATCCAGTGAAAACCAGGGCGTGGCTTCTGCGTCCCACAGTCAACATGTCTAAAGATAGTCAAGCTGGGCAAAACTGAAACATTCTCTGGCTGGCTCTGGGACCTGGGTTCCCCATGATCTACCCGACCTGGGGTGTGTTCGGAGAAACATCTGGGGGTTGGGACAAAGCTTCCCCAGCCCTCCTAGATCGCCCATCCCACCCCATTTATGGGGTAGGGGTGCAGCAGCCATCAGTTGGTCCTCGACTGCCCCCGTGTGGCCATGCTGATGGCTGACCTCAGACAGCCACCCCCTTGGCAGCAGCGGCTCTCTTCCACCACAGCAGAGGCCCACAGGAGCACCCATTCCCACCTCCTCATCTGACTGCTCCGCAGGAGGGAGGCAGGCAAGCTGTGTGCTGAAGGGCAGCTAATGTGGCCCTGCAGGGCTGAGGACAGACGCTCCCCCAAGGGAAACTCAACAGGCCTGGCCTATAGACAGCCAGCTCAGCACCCACCCTACTGCCACCTTGAGGGAAGGCTAGCCGCTCTACCCTCCTTAGGTTCTCACTCCCCTCTGGACACTATTCCTGAGGACTAGGTCCAGCTTCTTTCTCCAACCCAAAGAGTGGCAGTCCAGGGGGAATCTCTCTAGCCACAATATAACCACATCACTCCACAGCTCTGAAACCTTCAGTGGTTCCCCACTGCCAGACTAAACTGGAATCCCAGAACCCCAGGCCTTGCAGATTCTTCTAGCTTCATTGTAAAGCAGTCATACTAGGTTCTTTACCAAGTTCCTACACCGGGAGCAGCTTTCCTGTTTGTCCGTCATCCCTCCCCTGACCCCTAAACAGGTAACCCCACACTCCTAAGTGCCCTGTTGTCCTCATCTAACTGTGAGCACCCCTGCTGCCCCCACTCAAAATAGGCACTGAACTACAGAGAAACTGAGGATCCAACAGGGGTCAGCCAACAGGGGCACTTGGTGGCTGACTACTCACCAGAACACCAGTAGCTGTCAGGGACAGCCAACCTGGCATCATCCTGGCCCCAAAGGCAGTGGTTTGGTGCCCTGGCCAGGAGCAAGGGGAGGAACAGAAGCAAGAAAAGGGACCCAGGGCAAGTGAGCAGGGCAAGCAGCACCCACCAAGCCTGCAGCTACTCCCCAGGGACCACGGGGTCTGCGTGAGTGGTCTGGTGCCAGGCCTATTCCTATGTAATTCAGGGCAGGGCCAAGAGCAGGGGCTATGCTGCCATTTCCTAGGGTAGTAAGTATAACCATTCCAGTGCACTCTTAGCCCATGCCACCCATACAGGCACATTCTCCAACCTGGGTTGGTTTCAGTGGCAGAACACCTTGACTCGGCTCTCAGAGACTGCATGAGGGTGATTCCTTCTGACACTATGAAGACCACATTCAGTGGACAGTTTTCGCTCATAAACACATCCTAGGCCTTTCACTCCCCTTGGCCAACAAGATGGTTAAGTTGTAGCAGAGCTGGGAGAGCTCTCCAGCTGCAAGGTGCAGGTTTTCTACACTGTGCCCTGGACTCTACCCAAAAAGAGGCTCATGGTAGAGTGAACAGGGCCAGGCCTTCACTGCTGAGTCTCCTGGGATGGCCATGGTGCCCCATACAGACCTGACCACGCCAGGGAACAGAGTGCCTGAGGAAGGCACTTAGGTGTACCTAGGGGACTTGGCCCTTCTTAGGGCAGGGTCCACTCCTGCCCTGAGGTTGGCTGCGACTTCTTTTAGGCCTCTAGCTTACTCTTGGCGCCATTTCAAGGAATGTGCTGGGTGACGGTAGGGGAGCTGTGGAGGACAGCCCTTCATGGGAAGGCCTAAGCAAGACAGTTTCCCCAGAGGCCTGTGGGCTACAGGGAGGCTGGACTCTGGATTTATCTGCTGAGCACTGGGCTGCCTCACCAAGGGCTCCCACCCATGCTGGGGCTTAGATTCTCCCCACCCTGACTGTCCCTGTCTCACTAAGCTCAGCTCCTGCTGACCTACAGCAGCCCACCAAATAGCTATATACCTAGGACTCCCAGAGTGGTTGGGTCCTTTGGAGTATGAAGCTGGGAGCCGACCCAGGAGTGACAGAAGAGGCACTGGAGGATCACACTGACTATGGGGACAGGGCTATGGGGGCAAGGTCAGTGGGGCATCCGAGAACCCTTTATATATGGCAGGACTTCAGTGGAACCAAAACAGTCCCTGCCCAAGGCCTGATTCTGAGCATGTGTGGCCTGACACCAGTGCAGGGGAGGGAGGAGTAGGGGCCAAGTGTACATGGGTCCCCATGCATGGGGAAGATGTGCAGAGGCTAGGGAGGAGAATCCAGTGTCTATGTGTGTGAGCGAGAGTGGCTGGATGAAGTACACAGCGACAGGGCCTGACAAATGTCTTCCCCAAAGCATTTTAATGCACTCACCAACCCACAGTCCCTGCCTGCTGGCTGGGTAAGAAAAGGCTAGCCCCACCTGGAGGCTCCCATAGCTTCCCATGCCCCAATGGGCCCAGGAAGGCTGAGCCTGCACACATTCCCATCAGTAGGTAAGGGGTGTGAGAATGAAGAGGCGGTCTTCCTCTTTGCGGATCCAGCGCATCAGCTTATGAATGGCACTGACAGCCGATGCCTTGGTCCCCAGAGGGCTGTAGCACATGTAGAGCTCAAAGGCGCCTGTCACCTGGGGGAGGGGGCACAGGGTGGTCATCCAGGCTGGTGGTCCCTCACGGCCCCTCCCCAGAGCCCCAGTGAAGCCCAGCCTAGCCCAGGGCTGCCTTACCCAGGCCAGGAGGTTCTCGTTGGGGCCTGTGTAGTAGATGGTCTTGAGTGGACGGGAGGCATTGTGGGCACGGCTGTGCAGGTACTGGTAGAGGCCCAGCAGCCGCTCCTGCTCTTCTTCACTTGTGTACGGGGCCTCCATCTCAGGGCTGTGGATGGGGTGCGATTTGCAAAAGGATGACTTCTATTGCCTTCTCTGGAGATCTGGAAATAGCTATTTCCAGCCAGGAAATGTGTCCTACTCTCCAGATGCCCACACCCTCCAAGGTCATGGTGTCCTTGCTGACCCTCCCTTGGAGAAGGCAATCTGAGTTAGGTGTCAAAGACTGAGACTGACAGGTCTGGAATGGGAAAGGAGATCTGGGACACCTCTGGGCCAAAAGTGGGGAAAAGGGAAGAGAAACTGCCACACCTGACCCCAGCCCCTCTGTCAAGGGAGTGGGTAGGGGAGAGGCTCTGCATCCTGGGCTGGACCAAAATGAGGAGGAAGGCAGAGTTGCTCCAGGGCAAGGGACCCAGGAGACCTCTGTTCTAGCTTCCTTCCTGGGTATATCGAGCATTTTCAGGCCTTCTAGGTAATGAAGTAGAGAGGTGTATGCCCGTGGGGAGAGCAGTGACAGGGAGTCTGGGTCCCTGTGGCCAGAGCAAAATAGATCCAGCCTGCGGGTCTATTTCCAGAGGAGCTGACAGTTTCAAGGATGCCTCCTGGGGTTCAGGCCCAACCAGTTCTTCCCTCTCCCATACCCCTGCCTCAACCAGTGCCCCCCAAGGCCCTCCCTCACCTGGTGAACAGTCCTGAGCTCTTTGACTTATAGAGGAAGTGGCGCAGGTCCGGGATGCCCACTTGGGCCACGCTGTAGTAAGGCGTGCGCAGTGCCTCGCGCAGGGCCAGATGGGCTCCTCGCTTGCGCAGGCGCTCCTGAAAGCGGCGACGGCAGTCGGAGACAGCAAAGAAGTCCTCACGGTCGGTGGAGACCAACAGCAGACAGAGGTCGGTATCAGGCTCCAGGTAAGAGATGTGTACGTGGAAGAAGCCTGCTGCGTTGAATTTGGGCAGGCACACGGGCGTCCAGGCCTCGCCCTCACGGAAGGACGAAGAGGAACTGATGAGGTTGAAGAGCAAGTGCAGATCGATGGGGTGCAGGAATTGGTCCTTGCGGCGCACAAGAGCCACAAGCTGGTTTCGCGCCAGTAGAATGGAGAAGACGAGGCTGCGCGCCCGCGCCTGCTGCAGGCTGGCGCTCACGACGTCGCGCACGGCTGCAGCCAGGGGCAGACAGCGCGCCGCCCCCATCAGGAAGCTGGGGTCGCGTGCCATGAGCTGTAGCAAGTTGTCGGTGATACGCTCGGAGCCCGAGAGCAGGCGTCGCAGGTCGTAGTTCTGCTTCTGCTGGAAGATGTGGCTCAGCTGCGTGCCCGTAAGAAGGCTCAGGATCTGGTAGTAGATGTAGAGCAGCTCCTGAGCCAGCTCCTGCGCTGACTGCCGGGTGCGTGCCACTGCCACCAGCACCAGTGGGGTCCGGCGCACGAATACCACCTTGTAGCCATCTGAGGGGGCAGGGGGATGGGTGTCAGCCTTAGACCCTCTCCAGAAAAGCCCTCTCCGATCGGCCCTGCTGGGAGCACAATGCCTCCTATATCCTCTCCACCCTGGCTCAGAGCTCTGCACACAGAAGGGGCTTAAGGATGATTAGGATGAAAACAGTAGCCCATTTCCCCATTTCCCTGAGGGCTTCAGGCCTGTTCCTGCCATTTGCTTCACAGACTGGCTCCTGCTGAAACATGGAGGCACTTCTGAAAAACCTACATTCTTGGATCTCTACTTCCCCCTCCCAAGTGCTAAGTCAACAGGCAAGGGGTGGGTGGGGCTCAGGGCCTGGATTTTTTTGTCACCTCCCCAGGTGATTCTCACCCTCTCCAAGGGCAAAGCCCATGTCAGAGCCACCTTTGGCCCTCACAACAGCTCCATGAGGCAGGCAGTGATATTATCTCATGTACAGATGAGGACCTGGAGGCTCAGAAAGGTGGAGGGACTTGCCCTTGGTCACACAGCACATCCCAGTCCTCTAGCCCATGGGTTTCCAAAGTCTGTTAACCCTGGCCAGGGGAGCCCTCACTGGTCTCCTCCCCAGGTGGCTCACCTGCGTGGATGGAGCGTATAGCATTCTTGTCTGCTTCCAGAAAGGATACCAGGGCCACCATGACACCCATGGTGCTGGATAGTGCCTCCTCTGACCCATATCGGGAGTACACAGGCTTCCCCGCCTCGCTCAGCACAAAGACGTGCTTCTGATGTAGGCGCCATGCCTCGGTAGCATCCTCCTCATCCCCCTCAGCTGCGCCCTCCCTGGGGGGCTCTGTCGCTGGTCGCCCTGTTGCCCCTGGGGGCTCTGGCCAGTCCTCAGAGCTTCCAGGCAGCATCTCTTCCTGCAGGTCACGGGCCACACCCGTTAGCTGGGTGCTCAGCTCGCTGAAGTCCTGGCTAATCTGGCGCATGTCTGCAGGCAGTCGTGGGGGACCTCTGGCACCTTCCTTGGGGCTCTCCCTAGATGCCTCCCCATCCTCAGACTCAGTCAGGTCCTCATAAGAACGGGCGTGGACAAACATGGCACCCTTCTGCCCAGCACCTGCAGGCAAAAGCACTGGTGCTTAGAGGGGAAGCCTCTGGCAGACCCCCTCACCAGCAAGGTGCCTGACATGGCCACTCTAGGTTAACTGTCCTGCTGAGGCCAGGCTACTGTGTCCTCCTGCCACTGTCTGCCATGGGTCATGCAACTTATGGCCCACCAGTCTTCTCTCATCACACTGGGAATAAGACCCACCACTCACGGCAGTGGTGGCAGCTGGTATCTGCCTTCCTCTCCCACTCCTATCTCATGGCCCACCAAGGCTCATCCCAGTTACACTGGCCTTCATCTGTCTGCTCTTTGAACACCCTCAACATGTCCCCACCTCAGGGCCTCTGTACCTGCTGTTCCCTCTGCTTGGAAGGCACTCTCACCTGCTAGCATGGCTGGTTCCTTGTTGCACTTCTGCTCTCAGCTCATATGTTACCTCCTCATCTGACTTCCAACCGCAGGCACTCTATCATATTTCCTTCTTTGATTTCTCTTGTGGTACTTATCAGCTATTCTCCCCAACTACATTGGGATCCCCCAAGGGCAGGAACCTGGTTGCTCACTGCTGTATGCCCAGCACTATGCTCAGTGAATCACTCTCTCTGGGGTAAGGCTCCCCTACCCCAACTCAGGCCATAGCTCCTAAGCAGTTCCACTGTAATAGCTCCCCCAGGGCAGGGACTATGTCAGTTGTCCTTCACTGATTTTTTTTTTTTGACAGAATAGTTCAAGAGATATATTTTGAGCCTCTATGATAAACCTGGAGCCCTGGTGGCACAGTGGTTAAGAGCTTGACTGCTAACCAAAAGGTCAGCAGTTCAAATCCACTGGCCACTCCTTGGAAACCCTACAGGGCAGTTCTACTCTGTCCTATAGGGTCGCTATGAGTCAGAATCAACTTGACAACAATAGGTTTGGTTTGGGTTTTTGGTATTACAAACGTGGCAATGTGCCAGGCATTGGGGTACAGCTGCCCTGTGCTCAAAGAGCTCACAAGCTCGTGGAAGAGAGAGATGGGCAATACATACACCAACAGATAAAATACAGAATAACTCCAGTGTCCTGTAGAGAGGGTGGTAGAGCAAGGCCTAACTTATGAGGAGGTGACATTTAAGATGAGAGCCAAGGGGGTGCACTGTACATACAGGGAACAGAAGGCGGAGAGCCCACACAGGCAGCCAGACAGCACAGGGCACAACATGAGGTGCAAAGCAAGTCAGGGCACAGACTGAGCTCCGCTCCCTGCGGTATCCCCAGCACCTGGCAAATATCCAATGAGTGAGTGAACAAATGCATGAATGAGTGGGAGGGAAAAAGTGACCAGGAATCCTGATTCCCCTGCGGCTACTCCAGCTGTCAGCTGGCTGTGGCTGCACACCCTTCCATACCTGGCTCCATTCCCTGGGCCATTCCTGGTGTGGGGCTCTCAGCTCTCTCCACACTCTGCCCATCAGAAGGAGCCAACATGCCATCAGAGCATTCGCTGCTTCTCTTCCTCTGCATGTCAGCAGCCATCCCTCGGGCTCTCCTGTGGGGCAAACAAAGGAGTCATGGGGGTGGAGGGGAAGGGTGTGTTATTGCCAGGGTCACTGGCATAATTAACAGTGGTAAATACAGGAAAGCGGACCTCTTTCCTCAGCTTCCGCTAAGGTGCTTGGTTCTTCCGAGGAAGCTAAGGCCAAGCTGGGGCGAGGCCCTCACTTTAGCCAGCAACTAGCACCGCACCTGGCAGCCGCCAGCCCAGCACTTACCTGCACCACGACGTCCTGCTCCAAGCTCACCTGCATCTACTTGCCCCTCATCTTGCACAATGATGAGGTGACCATCGTAAGATCAATGTCCTCACTAAAGCAGCCGCTGTAAATGTTGAACCTTTCTGTCCTGGCTTGTTTGCAAAGACCCTGGCTAACGTCAACAAGGGGAGCCTCATCTGCAATGTTGGCGCTGGTGGACCTGCACCAGCAGCCGGTGCTGCACCAGCGGGAGGACCTGCCCTGGCCACTGCTGCCTCAGCTGAGGAGAAGAAAGTGGAAGCAAAGAAAGAAGAATGTGAGCAATGCAATAATGCTGCCATGGGCTTTGGTCTTTTTGACTAACCCCCTTTTGTAACATGTTCAGTAAAAAAGCTGAACTCTTATTTTACTGTTGTACTTTAAATGAAAGTTTACAATTCAAGTCAGTCTGTCATACAAAAATTTGTACATACCTTGTTATGTGACCCTCCCTATACTGCGACAGCACACTCTTCCCTTCCACCCGATTTCCCGTGTCCACTCAACCAGCTCCTGACCCTCTCCGCCTTCTTATCTCACCTCCGGACAGGAGCTGCCCATTTAGTCTCATGTATCTACTTGAAAAAAGCTGAACTCTTAAAAAATACATATATACGTATATATATGAAAGTGCCCCTCACCAGGAACCAGCTAACTCAAACCTCTAGGGAATGGATTCTGAGTATTTCCTTCTGAAAAACTAAGTATGTTGTTCTTTTTCTGATTATAAAAGCGAGACAAATTCACTGTAGAAAGTATAAAGGAATAAGTCACCATATTCCCACTCACAGTCACTCACTGTTTTTTAGTGTATTTCCTTCTCCTCTTTTTTCAAATGTACATAAAATGTAACTTTTTTTTTTTTTTTTAGCAGCTAACACTAATTGAGTACCAAGGCAGCATGCTGTGAAGTTCATGAGGATTAAGTTGTCAAGTCCTGATCACTCCTCTCTGAGGCAGGTGCTCCTATCAGCCTAGCTTTATAGATGAAGGAACTTAGGTTAAGAGAGTATAGGTAACTTGTCCAGTGTCACTACAGGAAGCATTGAAGCTGAGAGCTGAAACAATTCTGTATCCTGATATATTTCACTCTACATTATACCAGGAACATTTCCCCATTCAAGACTGAGTTAATCAATAGTTCTTTTTGGATATTTACGCACTTGCAGCAAAAGAAATGGGTCACAGCAAACAGGCTTGTCTTCAGGCTGGAGCCTTGCTTTTCTCTGAATACCCTTTTGTACCTTTTGAATTTGGCACCAGGACTTGCCTTTCCAATGAAAAACAACTACAGACACAACAGCTCTCAGTACCCATTCGATGGCCAGGACAGACTCAGCCTGGTCTCTCAGTACTTCCTCAGCTTCAGGGCCAGGTGGGGGTGGCCACACTGGACATTAGGGGTAATCAAGCTGGATATTCCACTTGGGGTCAGCCTCTACCAGGGCCCCTGAGTGGCAGGCTGAGGGGTCTTGGGGAAGGGGTTCCATCCAAGGCACCAGCACTTTAGGGAAGAGAGATCTGGCTGGATGGGTCAGAAGGGCAGTGCAGGCCAGCCACTTGGAGTCTCCTGAGAAGGAACCTGCAGGCAGGCCAGGTGCCTGGGAGGGACTGGTGTTAGTGTGAGTAAAGCAGAACCCACCTCTGCCCTCCCAGAGCACAGGGTCCAGTGGGAATAACTGAGGCCTTGTCCTTTACTAGCTCTGTGACCTTGGACAAATGACTGCACCTTGAGCCTACTCAAAAAATGTTCATGAAAAGAGTGATCACAAACAGAGCCCCCTCATGATTGAAGCATGAGGCTGTCTGGCCCCTAGGCACCATCAGTGCCGTTTGTGTGGCCCCAGCTTGTCTGTGTCCAAGAACACACTCTCTGGACCTCCCATAGCTCCTGTCAGGCAGCTCATGTGTATGTGCCCAAAGAACTGAGTTTCAAGCTCTTCTTTTCTGTCATCTTTGTTTTAAGCCATGGAATCTTTTCTTCAGATAAATCTTATGTAGCAGCTCAATGTGCAAAACAGACAGAACAAAGAGGCTGGGCTGGAGAGTGGCCTGTTGGCCACTCCTGTACTGAGCCCTGGCATGCCACAGGAGTTGGAGGAACTGGCCAACAGTATCCTCCCATGCAGAGCAAGACCAAAGGAAGATTATTTGGGAGACTGTAAACCTTTCGGAATTTTCTAGACCACCAGTCCTGTCCATCAAAACAATCAAGAGTTATGGTTCCCAGCAAGGGTCAGAGGCAAGAAGACCAAGGCATAAGCCACCTTGTCTGACAATGGGCCAGAGGAGATGAGAGGCTACTTGTCCTCAACAGGAACCTGGGGAGGTCCCCCTGACTGAGACCAAGAGAAGCAATCCAAAACAGGCCAGAGCAGCCACTTCCACACCACAGAGCCCAGGGTGGTAGGTATTAAGGAAATTAGGGCATGTCTAGGTCTTGAGCAAGAAGACGCAGGCCAGAGGTGGGGCCAAGATAGCGGAGCAGTCAGATGCTTCTTATGGTCCCTCTTACAACAAAGACCCGAAAAAACAAGTGAATTGATTATATATGACAGTCTAGGAGCCCTGAACATCAAAGGCAAAGTTGAGGAATTGGACTGAGTGGCAGAGGGAGGGAAAGATGGTTCAGAAGCAGCGAGGGGTTGCCAGATCTGACCCGGTGGAAGCAGGCACCCTTCAGGCCAGATGGGCTGGCATGCACGGTGAGGCAAGCAGTGGCACTCAGGAGGTGTTTTCCACAGTGGGAGAGACCGAGTGGCAGAGAGTCTACTTAAGCCTCCAGAACCAGTGAAAAGCAGTGCTCAATCAGCAAAAGCTAAGTATATACATGTCACCTACTGCATGGATCAGAAAACACCTCCTTTGAGAAAAACCTCTCTCCCAACCAACTGCCCCTTCCCCACTCTGCACCGTGCCACTGGGCTACCTTCAGTGATTGCTAAGTCCCCTGGGCTGGAAGTAGGACCCGTCATGCGCCCTAAGCCATTCTCCCAGCCTTGGAGAGGGAACAAATTAACAAATAGGAAAAAATAATCTGCCAGCTTCCTTAAGCTGGGAACTCAGGGCAGGCACAGCTCCTTTGCCTAGGCACAGGCATAAGGGGTCCACAAACTTTGAATGCCTTTCACCCCTACATAGACCTGTGTGGGCCCATTACAACAGTGTAGGCCCTCATTACCACAGTATAACAGGGTATATACCTTAAGCTTAACTTCAACTGTATCAGAAATATGTGAAGTCACAGGTTCGTGACATTTGATGCTGCTCTGCCCGTTAAGCAGGGTCCTCACCTACCCACATCACGGGCTTGAGGAATGGTGGCTCCACTCATACCACCTAGCCACCTGTGACAGGGGTCCAAGAATAAGTGGTGCCTCCCAGTCCTTACAGCCAACAGCATTGGCTGCTCATAGTCCAGCTGCAAAACCCACCCACCTGTGCACACTAGGGAACCGGGACACACTTTCCTCCCAGACACTCAGGGGCAGCCGTCAGCTCCCTGCCTTGCTCAGCATGTGACCCCCTACTGCAGCCAGATACCTGTGCCTATGCCAATCACCCCTGCCTGTCTAGACTACAGGTGAGAGCCTGCACCACACACTTGGTGATCAACTACCTGGACACCTGAGCTGAATCCATACAAGAAAAGTAAATGGTCTCCTGGGCTCACATACCTAGTAACAGATCTAATCACCTGGTGACAGGACATGAGAGCTTCAAAGGCGCCAATAATCAAACTAGCTCACACAACCAGCTTATTTGGGCATATCAAAACAAAACAAAACAAAACAAGAAGCTAAGGCACAGTCAGCAAACATAAAATAAATAAATATAATAACTTATTGATGACTCGGAGACAACAGTCAACATCAAATCAATCATATAAAGAGGCAGACCATGATGGCTTCAGCAAGTGCCCAAAACAAAGAATCAAGCAATTTTCTGGAGGAAGAGAACTTCTTGGAATTACCAAAGGTAGAATACAAAAGATTAATATACAGAACTCTTCAATAGATCAGGAAGGAGATCATTCAAAATGCAGAACAAGCTAAGGAACACACAGACAAAGGAATAAAGGAACTTAAGACGATTAGAGAAGAGCATAATGACAAATTTAACAGGCTGCAAGAATCCATAAAAACACAGCAATTAGAAATCCAGAGGATTAACAGAATTAGACAACTCAATAGAAAGTCACAGGAGCAAAATTGAGGCAATGGAAGTCAGAATTAGTGACACTGAAGATAAAGCAGTTGACACCAATTTATTTGAGGAAAAATCAGATAAAAGAATTTTAAAAAATGAAGAAACTCTAAGAATTATGTGGGACTCGATCAAGACGAATAACCTACGAGTGATTGGAGTACCAGAAAGCGGGGGGATAACAGAAAATACAGAGAGAATTGTTGAAGATTTGTTGGCAGAAAACTTGCCTGATATCATGAAAGATGAGAAGATATCTATCCAAGAAGCTCATCAAATCCCACATCAGGTAGATCCCAAAAGAAAGTCTCCAAGACATATTAGAATCAAACTTGCCAAAACCAAAGATAAAGAGAGAATTTTAAGAGTGGTTAGGGATAAATGAAAAGTCACCTACAAAGGAGAGTCAATAAGACTAAGGTCCGGACTACTCAGCAGAAACCATGCAGGCAATAAGGCAATGGGATGACATATATAAAGCCTTGAAGGAAAAAACTGCCAGCCAAGAATTATATATCCAGTAAAACCATCTCTCAAATATGATGGTGAAATTAGGGCATTTCCACATAAACAGAAGTTTAGGGAATTTGCAAAAACCAAACCAATGGGGTCTTAAAAGCCTGTGAGCGGCCATCTAAGATACTCCACTGGTCTCATCCCTTCGGGAGCAAGGGAGAATGAAGAGAACAGGATACAAGGAAAACATTAGTCCAAAGGACTAATCGTCCACAGCTACCAAGGCCTCCACCGGACTGAGCCCAGTACAGCTAGATGGTGCCCGGCTACCACCACTGACTGCTCTGACCAGGATCACAACAGAGGGTTCTGGACAGAGCTGGAGAAGGATGTAGAGCATAATTCTAACTCACAAAAAAAAAAGACCAGATTTACTGGCCTAAAGGAGACTGGAGAAACCCCGAGAGTATGGCCCCCAGACACCCTTTTAGCTCAGTGGTGAAGTTATCTCCGAGATTCACCGTTCAGCCTGGGAGTGGACAGCCCCATGAAACCAAATGGGACTAATGAGGTACAGCAGTCCAGTGACAAGGGCCAGAAGGCAGAAGGGGTCAAGGAACCTGGTGATAGGGAATCCAAGGTTGAGTAAGGATATTGTTGATGTGTTGTAAGACTGTTAACCATTGTCATAGGGCAACATGTGTAGTAACTGTTAAATCAGAAACTAGTTTGTTCTGTAAACCTTCATCTTAAGTGGGAATAGCAGCACAATTGGAAGAGCATAGTCAATGTCACTGAACTGTGCATGTAGAAATTTTTGAAATAGTATATCTTTGGCTATGTGTATTTTCACCAAAAAAAAAAAGTTGAGAAGTTAGAGGGTTGACATGTTGTGGGGTTGTTAACCAATGTCATAAAACAATATGTGTACTACTGTTTCATGAGAAACTATTTGTTCTGTAAGCCTTCACCTGAAGTACAATAAAACAAAAAACAAAACTAAAGCAAAGTAAATAAAAAATTAAAACTATATTAAAAAAAAAAAACCAAACCAAAATTACAAGAAATACTAAAGGGAGTCCTCTGATTACAAAATCAATAACATCAGATAACAAACCAAGACTAGAACACAGGACAGAACAACCAGGTATCAACCCAGATAGGGAAGTTGCAAAAATAAATCAAAGCTAAAACACTGAAAATAGGGAAATGAATGTCAATATGTAAATGATGACAACATTAAAACAAAAAAGAGGGACTAAAAATGCAATCATAAATCTTTCATATGGAGAGGAGCTCAAGGTGATATAAAGACGTAAAAGAGTGGTTTAAACTTAGAAAAACAGGGGTAAATATTAAGGTAACCACAAAGGAAACTAACAATCCTATGCATCAAAATAAAAACAAGAAAAACATGAAGACTCACAAATACAAAATCAACAACAATGAAAAAGATGAAAAGAAAATACATAAAGAAAAACAAACCAGCACAGAAAATTAAATGGAACAAAGAAACTGTCAACAACACACAAAAAAAGACATCAAAGTGACAGCACTAAACTCATACTTATCAATATGCTGAATGTAAATGGACTAAATACACCAATAAAGAGACAGAGAGTGGCAGAATGGGTTAAAAAAACACAATCCATCTATATGCTGCCTACAAGAGACACACCTTAGACTTAAAGACACAACCAAACTAAAACTCGAAGGATGGAAAAAATATATCAAGCAAACAACAATCAAAAAGAGCAGGAGTGGCAATATTAATCTCTGACAAAATAGACTTTAAAGTAAAATCCACCACAAAAGTAAAAAAGGACACTATATAATGATTAAAGGGTCAATATGCCAGGAGGAAATAACCATAATAAATATTTACGCACCCAATGACAGGGCTCCACAATACATAAAACAAACTCTAACAGCATTGAAAATAGAGATAAGATAGCTCCATAATAATAGTAGGAGACTTCAACACACCACTTACGGTGAAGAACAGAACATCCAGAAAGAAGCTCAATAAAGACACGGAAGATCTAAATGCCACAATCGACTAACTTGATCTCATAGATATATACCGAACACTCCACCCAACGGCAGCCAAGTATACTTTCTTTTCCAACACATGTGGAACATTCTCCAGAGTAGAGCATATATTAGGCCACAAAGTAAGCCTTAACAGAATCCAAAGCATCAAAATATTACAAAGCATCTTTTCTGACCACAAAGCCATAAAAGTAGAAATCAATAACAGAAAAGGCAAGGAAAAAAAAAAATCAAACACATGGAAACTGAACAACACCTAGCTCAAAAACTACTGGGTTATAGAGGAAATTAAGGATGGAATAAAGAAATTCACAGAATCAAATGAAAATGAAAATGAAAACACATCTTACCAGAACATTTGTGATACAGCAAAAGCAGTGCTCAGAGGTCAGTTTATAGCAATAAACGCACGCATCCAAAAAGAAGAAAGGGCCATAATCAAAACATTAAACCTACATCTTGAACAAGTAGAAAGAGAGCAACAAAAGAAGCTCTCAAGCGCCAGAAGAAAGTAAATAATTAGTGCAGAATTAAATGAAATAGAGAATAGAAAAACAACTGAAAAGAGTCAACAAAATCGGCAAAAGTGACTAAAGAAAAACATGAGAGGAAGCAAATAACCCAAATAAGAAATGAGATGGGCGATATCAACAGACCCAACTGAAATTACAAGAATCATCACAGAATACTATGAAAAACTGTATAACAAATTTGAAAACCTAGAGGAAATGGACAAATTTCAAGAAACTGACTACCTACCTAATTAGACTAATACAAACAGAGGTAGAACAACTAAATAAACCTATAACAAAAGAAGAGCTTGAAAAGGTAATTAAAAAACTCCCAACAAAAAAAAGCCCTGGCCCTGATGGTTTCACTGGAGAATTCTACCAAACTTTCAGAGAAGCATTAACACCACTACTACTAAACTTATTTCAGAGCATAGAAAAGGATGGAATACTCCTAAACTCATTCTATGAAGCCAGCATAACGCTGATACCAAAACCAGGCAAAGACATCACAAGAAAAGAAAATTACAGACCAATATCCCTGACGAACATAGGTGCAAAAATCCTCAACAAAATTCTAGCCCATAGAATTCAACAACATATCAAAAAAATAATTCACCATGATCAAGTGGGATTTATACCAGGTATGAAGGGATCGTTCAACATCAGAAAAACAATCAAAGTAATCCATCACATAAATAAAAGACAAGAACCCATGATCTTATCAATTGATGCAGAAAAGGCATTTGACAAAGTCCAACACCCATTCCTGAGAAAAAGTCTCAGCAAAATAAGAATAGAAGGGAAATTCCTTAACATAATTCATGGTATTTATACAAAGCCAACAGCCAACACCATTCTAAATGGAGAAAGCATTCCTTGAGAATCGGAACCAGACAAGGATGCCTTTTATCACCGCTCTTATTCAACATTGTGCTGGAAGTCCTAGCCAGAGCAATTAGGCTAGAAAAGGAAATAAAGGGCATCCAAATTGGTAAGGAAGGAGTACAAGTATCTCTATTTGCAGATAATATGATCTTATACACAGAAAACCCCAAAGTATCCACAAGAAAACTACTGGAACTAACAGAAGATTCCAGCAAAGTATCAGGATACAAGATAAACATACAAAAATCAGTTGGATTCCTCTAAACCAACAAAGAGAACTTCCAAGAGGAAACCACCAAATTAATATCATTTACAATAGCCCCCAAGAAGATAAAATACTTAGGAATTAATCTAACCAGAGATGTAAAAGACCTATACAATGAAAACTACAAGACACTACTGCAAGAAACCAAAAGAGATCTGTATAAGTGGCTAAACATACCTTGCTCATGGATAGGAAGACTCAACATTGTGAAAACGTCAGTTCTACCCAAAGCGATCTACAGATACAATGTAATCCTGATCCAAATTCCAACAGCATTTTTTAATGAGATGGAGAAAAAAATCACCAACTTCATAGGGAAAGGGAAGAGGCCCCGGATAAGTAAAGCATTACTGAAGAAGAAGAACAAAGTGGGAGGCCTCATACTATCTGATTTTAAAACCTATTATACCGCCACGATAGTCAAAACAGCCTGGTACTGGTACAACAACAGATACATAGACCAATGGAACAGAATTGAGAATCCAGATGTAAATTCATCCACCTATGAGCAGCTGATATTTGACAAAGGCCCAAAGTCCATTAATTGGGGAAAAGACAGTCTCTTTAACCAACGGTGCTGGTATAACTGGATATCCATCAGCAAAAAAATGAAACAAGATGCATACCTCACATCATGCACAAAAACTAACTCAAAACGGATCAAAGATCTAAATATAAAATCTAAAATGATAAAGATCATGGAAGAAAAAATAAGGGCAATGCTAGGAGCCTGTCATGGATTGAATTATGTCCCCCCAAAAATGTATGTGTCAATTTGGCTGGGCCATGATTCCTGGTACTGTGTGATTTTCCTATATGTTGTAAATCCTGCTCTATGATGTTAATGAGGGAGGATGGGTGGCAGTTGTGTTAGTAAGGCAGGACTCAATTTACAAGACTGGATTGTGTCTTGAGGCAATCTCTTGAGATATAAAAGACAGAAGTGAGCAGTGAGACAAGGGGACCTCATACCATCAAGAAAGCAGTGCTGGGAGAAGAGCGCGTCCTTTGGACCGGGATCCCTGGGCAGAGACGCTCCTAGTCCGGGGGGACACCGAAGAGAAAAAAGCCAACAGAGAGAAAAAGCCTTCCCCTGGAGATGATGCCTTGAATTTGGACTTTTAGCCTACTTTGACTGTGAGGAAATAAATTTCTCTTTGTTAAAACCATCCACTTGTGGTATTTCTGTTATGGCAGCACTAGATGACTAAGACAGAATTTGGTACCAGGAGTGGGGTGCTGCTCTAACAGATACCTAAAACGTGGAAGTGGTTTTGAAACTATGAATGGACAGAGCAGTGGCAGCAGCAAAGGACCAGCAACAGCAGAGAACCTGAAGCAGCAGAGAAGCAGCAGCAGCAAAGAACCAACAGTAGCAGAACCAGGAGACCAGTGTGAGACGGTGCTGGAGCCAACCCACGGAGCGAGAGAGCTGAGTGCCTGTGAGCAGGAGGCTTCCAGGAGGAGTGGGGTGCCTCCGGGTACTTATTGGTGGAGCTAGGCTTGCGGACCCACGGAGTGAGAGAGCTGAGTGCCAGTGTGCAGGAGGCTTCTGGTGGAGTGGGGTGCCTCTGGGCACTTATTGGTGGGGCTACCGAGCTTTGGAACACTTGCCCCAGCAGGGCAGATGCCGGTGTGAGGCCCAAGGGCCAAGAGGCCACAGGAAACAGAAGCAGAAGCTGAAGAGACAAGGGACACAAGAAGCTGAGCTGCCTCAGTCTCAAAAGGTATGGCCATGACCTCAGGGGTTTCAAAGGGTGGAGCCATAGCCTCTAGTGTTTCTAAGGGTGGAGTTGTCACTCCAATGGACTAGCAGAATGGTGTGCCTAAAGCCAAGGGAGCAGAGTTGCCATCCCAGTGGGCCTGGAAGGCGGAGCTGAAGCCCAGGGCCGGGGGGCCTCCACTCAAAATCCAGAGACTGTGGCCAATACCTAGAGTCTGGAGGGCAGGGCTATTGTGTAAATTGTCTCAGAGAACACAGGATTATTTTCAAAGCCTTGAGGGCTAATGTAATGTGTTCTGCTACTTGTTTGGTGCCTGTTATCACTTCTTTTCCTCTAGTTTCTCCCATTCCTAATAAAAATACTAGCTTGTGCCTGTTCTGCCATTGTACCTTTGGAAGCAAATAACTTGTATTCTAGATTTCACAGAGGAAGAGGAATTTTTGGATTTTGGACTTGGAGTTAAGACTTTTGCTATGATATAATGGGGTGAATATGTTTTCCATGTTGCAAGGATGTGATTTTTTGGGAGCCAAAGGGTGGAATGTCATGGTTTGAATTATGTCCCCCCCAAAATGTGTGTATCAATTTGGCTGGGCCATGATTCCCAGAATTGTGTGGTTGACCTCCATTTGGTGATTGTAATTTTATGTTAAAGAGGATTAGGGTGGGATTGTGACACCACCTTTACCCAGGTCACATCCAATGTAAAGGGAGTTTCCTTGGGGTGTGGCCTGCACCACCTTTTATCTCTCAAGAGATAAAAGGAAAGGGAAGCAGGCAGAGAGTGGGGGACCTCATACCATCAAGAAAGCAGCGCCAGGAGCAGAGTGCATCCTTTGGACCGGGGTCCCTGCACCAACAAGCTTGCATAAACAGAATACACAGCATAAGTAACAATGCACAAATACCAGAAGAGAAACTAGGTAACTGGGAGCTCCTAAAAATCAAATGCTTATGCTCATCAGAAGACTTTACCAAAAGAGTGAAAAGACAACCTACAGACTGGGAAAAAATTTTTGGCTACCACAAATCTGATCAGTGTCTAATCTCTAAAATCCATGAGATACTGTAAAACCTCAACAATGAAAAGACAAAACAACCCAATTAAAAAATGGGCAAAGGATATGAACAGGTACTTCACCAAAGAAGACATTCAGGTGACTAACAGACACATGAGGAAATGCACACGATCATTAGCCATTAGAGACATGCAAATCAAAACTACAATGAGATACCATCTCACCCCAACAAGGCTAGCATTAATCCAAAAGACACAAAATAATAAACGTTGAAGAGGTTGTGGAGAGACTGGAACACTTATACACTGTTTGTGGGAATGTAAAATGTTACAACCACTTTGGAAATTGACTTGGTACTTCCTTAAAAAGCTAGAAATAGAAGTACCATACGATCCAGCAATCCTGCTCCTTGGAATATATCCTAGAGAAATGAAGAGCCGTCACATGAAAAAATATATGCACACCCAGGTTCATTGCAGCACTGTTCATGATAGCAAAAAGACGGAAACAACCTAGGTGCCCATCAACGGACAAATGGATAAACAAATTATGGTATATTCACACCATGGAATACTACACAACGATAAAGAACAATGATGAAGCCGTGAAACATAACATGGAGGAATCTGGAAGGCATTATGCTGAGGGTTGCAAAAGGACAAATATTGTATAAGACCACTATTATAAGAACACAAGAAAAGGTTTAAACACAGAAGAAAACATTCTTTGATGGTTATGAGGGTAGGGGAGGGAGGGAGAGGGGTATTCACTAATTAGATAGTAGACAAGAACTATCTTAGGTTGAAGGGAAGGACAGCACACAGTACAGAGGAAGTCAGCACAACTGTACTAAACCAAAAGCTAAGAAGTTTCCTGAATACAACCAAACACTTTGTGGGACAGAGTAGCAGGGGTCTGGGAACCATGGTTTCAGGGGACATCTAGGTCCATTGGTATAACAAAGTTCATTAAGAAAATGTTCTGCATCCCACTTTGGGGAGTGGCGTCTGGGGTCTTAAAAGCTAGCAAGTGGCCATCTAAGATGCATCAATTGGTCCCAACTCACCTAGAGCAAAGGAGAATGAAGAATACCAAAGACACAAGGAAAATATTAGCCCATGAGACAGAAAGGGCCACATAAACCAGAGACTCCATCAGCCTGAGACCAGAAGAACTAGATGGTGCCCAGCTACCACCAATGACCACCCTGACAGGGAACATAACATAGAGTCCCTGACGGAACAGGAGAACAGTGGGGTACAAAACTCAAATTCTAGTAAAAATACCAGACTTAATGGTTTGACTGGGACTGGAGGCACCCTGGAAGACATGGCCCCAGGACTCTCTGTTAGCCCAAAACTAAAACCATTCCCAAGGCCAACTCTTCAGACAAAGATTAGACTGGACTATAGGACATAAAATGATACTCGTGAAGAGTGTGCTTCTTAGCTCAAGTAGATACATGAGACTAAATGGGCAGTTCCTGTATGGTGGCCAGATAAGAAGGCAGAGAGGGTGAGGAGCTGGTTGAACGGATACAGGAAATCCGGGGTGGAAAAGAGGAGTGTACTGTCACAGTATAGGGAGAGCAACTAGGGTCACATAACAATATGTGTATAAATTTTTGTATGAGAAACTAACTTGAATTGTAAACTTTCACTTAAAGCACAATTAAAAAAGAAAAGAAAACGACCTAGGCCACATGAGAATCTCACAGACCAGTATTTCACACTGCCAACCTAGAAGCCAGGGTAGGGTCTGGACTTCTGTGTAAAGAGAGAGTGACCTCAGAGAAATGAGTCTGCCATCTCCAGGTAGAGGGTAAGCTGCTACTGACAGTTCCAGGGTTGTGGCCAGGGCTTTTAGACCTGGCTTCCTGGTTGCAGACATGGATTAGTATGTGCCTTTTTTCTGGGGAAAGGGTCCAGAACCACTGCTTTAAATGGAAACGCTCTACATTTCTATGTGTACTCACTTTCCCACTCCTTTAGTCAACAACTTCACACCTCTCTCCTAAATTTCTATCATACCCTTCCCCTATGCTCACTCTCAGCTGATGACCTTGCCTTTCATTTCACTGAGAAAACAGAAGCCATCAGAAGAGAACTTCCACAGACTCTCACCACCACCTCATCCCACCTGCCAAACTCTGCCTTCCCCCTTCTTATTAAAGATAAGCTGTCCATGCTCCACTACAGGCTGACTCTTCCAGGTGTGCACAAGATCCTAGCCCCTCTCAGCTACTCAAGCACATGGCTTCAGCAGCTGTCCTTCTCTCTGCTGGACCATCAGTTTCCCCTTCTCTCCCATCCATCACCAATATGTTGACATTTCTTCCATCTTCAAAACACCCTCCCCTGGGTGTGTTCACTTTGTGATAATTCAATGAGTCACACTTAGAATTCATGGACTTTTCTGTTATGTATTTATTACTTCACTCAAAAAGCTAAAACAAAACAAACCTCCCCTTAATTCTACATTACCCTCCAGCTACCACACCATTTTTCAGTTGCCCTTTATTTAAAAAAAAAAAAAAAAAACCTCAAGAGTAAATAATACTTAGAGGTTGTATTAGTCAGGTTAGGCTAGGCTGTGCTGTGTAACAA
Organism: Dugong dugon; assembly: GCA_030035585.1. NCBI lineage: Eukaryota > Metazoa > Chordata > Mammalia > Sirenia > Dugongidae > Dugong > Dugong dugon. Next base: position 17,412,136 of record CM057481.1, on the reverse strand, counting down.
ATGAATGCCAAAATGGTAGAAGCTTCACACATCAAGACTTATTTTTTGTTCATGCAAAATCTGACATGGATCTGGCAGCAATCTCGATCAGCTCCCTTCCAAGAAGTGATTCTGGAATCCAGGCTACTAGCATCTTATAGCTCTGCCATTTGGAACATGAATGTGCCTTTCACATCACCTGGCAAGGGACAACAGAGCTGGAGGGTGATGTACCAGCTTTTTTTTTTAAATTGTATTTATTTTGTTGTTAGGATTATTTATACAGAGCAAAGTATACACCAATGCAACAGTTTCTACATGTACAATTCAGTGACATTGATTACATTCTTCGAGTTGTGCAACACCATTCTCACCTTCCTTCTCTGAGTTATTCCTTCCCCATTGACAAACTCACTGCCCTCTAAGGTTCCTATGTAATCTTTCGAGTTGCTCTTGTCACTTTGATCCCATATAGTTCTTAAATGAACATGATGTTCAAGGCAGATGTTTTTTACTAGTTAAGCAAAACTATTGTTTAGTTTCAAGAAGACTTCAGGGGATATTTTTTGTTTAAGGTTTAAAGATTATCTCAGGGCAATAGTTTTTGGGGATTCATTCAGCCTCCATGCCTCCAGAAAGTCTGGAGTCCATGAGAATTTGAAATTCTGTTCTGCATTCCTCCTCCACGTTTTCAAATTTTATTGTGCTTTAGGAGATAAGTCTCATGGGAGACCCTCAACATAAACCATCCAGCTAAGCTGCTCCCAAATTCCTGACCCACAGGAACCATATGAATTAATAAACGTTTATTGTTGTTTTCAGCTGCTAAGTTTTGGAATAATTTGTTACACACCAACAGATAACTAGTACACCAAACTTGTATTCAATAGATTCAGCTTATGCTTACATAGAAAAAAATGTCTATTTACATTATCAAAACTTCATCTACATTTTTAACAAAATAATGTGTGTTCAAGCCTCAAATTACATTACAAAGACAACTGATAGAAGATCATCGAGTGTCAACATAAGGGACTTACTTGCATCATGGCTGTTGCATGCACTGAAAAAAGGCCGTGATACTGCATCAAAACAACAAACACGGTTGGTGATGAGAGGGAATGTTTTAAGCATTTTGTACCTGGAAATTACACACACACACAATGTATGTATTGTGCCATGGCACATCACAATTATTCTTACTTAGCATTCAGACGAGGTATGACTGCTCTTACACACTGATTTGGTGGTCTCTGCCATGTAAATCGGCCCTTTGAGGGTTTGCTCAGCCTGAGCCAGGTCCTGGATGAACTGGCAAAGGCAAACATGCTTCTGATCTCATGAAGCCAGGTAGGGTGTGGTGTAAAGTGATCTACCAGTGATGGGATGCTGAAGAGTTATCTGTAGCCCTAGTGCTGGGAGTTCCTCCAGGCTACCTGGCTACTCACCTTCCCTGGAGTTGCAGGGACAAACCATTGGCTCTCCACTGCTCCTGGAAATCTCTCCTAAGTTGAACTCCTTGGTCTGTCACAAACCCCTGACCTATGCCTTTGTACCTTTGACTCAAAGATCCAAGCAAAGATCTACAGTAGTTTACCCCTATCCTGAGGGTCTACCACCAACAGACCCCTGTGGGCCTCAGCTGAGCCCATCATGGCTAGGCTACCTACTTCTGGGGTGCAGGAACAGCTGGCTGGGGGCTAGCGAATATTTCCTTAACGACAGTCCCCCTGTCATCTGAGATCATTTAGCATCTCCACGGCTAGGCGGTCCAGCCCCAAGCTCTGATGAAGCAAAAAGCTCTCTGGGCAGTTACACTGGAAACTCAGGTAGGGAAGGCAAATGACTCACAGCAAAACCACCCCAACCCCCATTTATGCCATAACCTGTGCAGCTGAAGTTTCTAGGAGGCTGGGCCTGAAGCAGCTAGACAAGGCAGGTCTGCTGGAAACAGCCCAGGTTCCCCTGTGAGCCATGCTTCTCAGGCAACCTCTCTTGAAGCCCTCAGGGCTTGCTACTTTCCCTAGAAGTGCCACTCCATGGCTGCAAGCAATGTCACCAAACAGGTTGGCTCAGTCAGCCCGTCTAGTGTGCCTCCCTCCCTTAGGCAGCACTAGAAGGGGAGGGCAGTGCACGAGCCCCTCCCTAGGGCCCTACCACCCTTACTCCCTCTTCCAGCTTAGATGGTTACTGCCTTGATCCTTCAGGGAGTGGTCTACCAGGAGAGTGGTGCCAGGGGGCATGGCAAGTGTGGTGGACCTGTGGCAGACAAGGCCCAGGAGAGGCTGTGCTGTGGTTGCTTCAGCAGAATGACTACTCCCTCAGGCTGAGAACATGGCCTGGTCCTTGTCACTGCTGGCAGCCACTCCCCTCTCTGACAAAGGCTGCTCACCCTCCCCCAGCAAACTTGAGCCCAGAAAGGATGGTTCAGCTGGTACAAGGGTCAGTTTGGTTATCTGAGCCAGGGCATCCTTGAGAGCAAAGTCCTCAGCCCCGGGACTCTTCAGGGGCTGCTTGGCTCATCCAACAGTCACCTCTGCAGCTCTCTGAGAGGATTCTGTGTGTGCGCTGGGGGCGGGTCGCACCTGGCCACTGCCCTGGACCGGACTTCGCGCTCCCAGCCAAAGGATGGGTTCCAGGCCTCGCGTTTTGTACTTCCCAGCTGGAGGGCTAGCCGGCTGAGGGACTCTAGGGAGACCCGGTCCTCATACTGTAGACTGCAGGGGCACCCAGTCTTGAAGCCCTCTGTTTCCAAGGATGACAACACTCAGGCCTCTCAGCACCCCCAGGCCACGTGGGTTGGCAATCGGACTCACCTGTTTCTCCGGAGGGGCCCTGGACGCACAGAGGGTGTTGGTCACTGCCCTCTGCCGGGCTCCCGGGGGGGCGCGTGGGTCCGACCCGGTCCGGCTTGAGGGCGCAGATTCGCAGGGTCACGGCTTCCTGCGGACGCAGACATAGCCACAGCGCGGGGACTGCGTCCTCCCACCACCCTCACCCGGCCCCCGGCCCAGGAAGGCAACTCTCTCCGGTCTCCTGCGACCGAGGCCCGGCTCTAGCCTCTCAGCCCGGTCCGCCCCCAGGGTGCATTGTGGGAAATGTAGTCAGTCGCGCGGGGCCGCCTGCGGCGCCGCCGGGACGGGTCAGGTCGCCGAGTCCCTGCAGAGCAGGGGGCGGGACCTGACTCGGTCTGGCGTTGCCTCACCAGCAGCCGCCTTGGGAGTTCAAAGCCCCGCACCGACTGCAAATCCGGAGCCCGCGGCCTTTCCGCGCGAGCCAACTCGATACTTATTTCAAGGGAGAAAAAGGGACGTTGTCGTTTCCTCCAGTGACCGTGGAAAGACTAAGTTTCAGTGGATGGATAAATGTCATTAGTGGGCCTGGCCACACGGGCTGTAAGGGATGTGGGCATGCGCAAAAACCTCTCGAATCGTAGCCAAAAAAACATCGGTTTAGCCACGTTTAAACCTATCAATGTAAGGCTCTAGAGCAATAGTTTTAACTCTGACGGCACGTAGAATGGCTTGAGGAGCTTTTAGAAAACACTAGTGCCTGGACACGACCCCTAGACATTTTGATGTAACTGGACTAGGTTGGAACCCAGGCATCAGTATTTTTTTTAAAGCTCCCCAGGTAATTCTCATACGCAGCCAGCGCAAAAAACCACTGCTACAGACGTTTATAATTTCCTAGCCACAAAGCAATAAAAATAACAGGAAAACACAAGGCTTTCCCAAACGGTCCTTATTTTTGAAGAAGCCAAAATACGGATTGAGGACAATACTGTTCATGTTTTCTCTGAAGCAATTAAATCACTTTACAGCCCCATGGTTAACTCGCCCAACAATTCTGGGATGTAGAGAAAGTCTAAAATCACCTTTGACTCTCCCTCTGCTCTAACAAACACTCCAGTGTGGTGTCCTGTCCCCTTTTCAGCCCTACACTGCACTTAGGGGAGAACTTCGCTTCTGGGCCTTTCCAAATGGTCTCAGATGGCTGTCGCTTGTAGCCTACTGCTGCAGGCCTGTGACTGACGTGACAAAGCTGCTGTCTTCTACTGGAAATGACTTTGCCCTAGGCTATTAAGTCCTTGGAGCCCTGGTGGCACAATGGTTAAGAGCTTGACTGCTAACCAAAAGGTTGGCAATTCAACCCTCCAGCTGCTCCAGGGAAAAGACCTGGCAATCTGCTCTCATCGATAGAGATTTCAGCCTAGGAAACCCTATGGGGCTTTCTGTGAGTCGGAATTGACTCAACGCACACATTAGGCCCTTGCCTGTAGTTAAGGGAAGATTTCTTCTTTATGGTGAGAACATTGGAAGAAGTGTTCAATTCCTTAACAGAATGGTGTCTCTCCTTGTCCCCTCGGTGTACTGTTTTCTCACCTTACTAGCTCAGGAGTCCAGGCTCCCTCCTTTAGGGCAAATATCATTTACATGGTTTTGCTCTCATTAATCTTGCCATATTACATTGTAAGTATAAACCAAGAAGATTGCATATTCTCTGGTTGGTACAGAAATCTCTGGTCTATATTTCAGAGAATTGATCCCCACAGACGACAGATTCAAAGTTCACTAACATACCTAACCAGTCTTCTTGATAGTCTCCATGTTGACCTCAGAGTTTCTTTCAGTCTAACTCTTGCTTTTAAGCACGTTGGCTTCACCAGATAGTATCATTGTCATCCAGAAGTATTGCATCTACTTAGCTAAGCCGGTGGCTGTATACCCCATGTACTTCTGGCTAAGACCTGTGGCTAAGTGTGGTGCAAAGGATCACTTTTGTGTGGCCTTTCTCACCATGGTCTTGTAACTGACACCAAATGATTGGGTGGGACCATGCTAACAAGGTAAATGGAACCTTAATGAAGGGATTGGTCAGTTTTGCCACCCTGCTAGGCTTAAAACGAGCCAGAAGAGAATCCCACCACCACCAAGGAAGAAGGGCCAAGAGCAGAGCATGTCTTTGGATCCAGGATCCCTGCACTGAGAAGCTCCTGGAACCGGAGACCAAGAGAAAGAGAGAGAGAGAGAGCTGTAACACTAAAGATGGCAAGAAATCATAGCAGAGAAACGGCAGCAAGAGAGATTGGCAGGAAGCGGTGTGGTGGGCTTCCTGGCCCAAGGACTGAGAAAGCCTTTGGGCAGGAGGCTTGTTGGTGGAGTAGGGTGCCTCTGGGTACTTGGTGGAGCTAGGTTTGCCAACTCATGGAGCTAGATCTGAGCGCCTTTGGGCCGAGGCTTACTGGTGGAGTGGGGTGCCTTGGGGTACTTATCTGCAGAGATAAAAGAGCACTGTAACACTTGCAGGAGCAGGGCAGAGGCCACGGGGCCAGAGAGAGATGTGCCTGTGGGCACAGCTGAAAAGAGCCTGTCCTGATGAAAGAACTATATCCTGAGTGTTCCTGAACCTGAATCATAACCTGTTATTTCCCTAATAGGATCCCTAGTGGCACAGTGGTTAACAGCTTGGCTGCTAAGCAAAAGGTCAGCAGTTCAAATCCACCAGCTGCTCCTTGGAAACCCTATGGGGCAGTTCTACTTTGTCCTATAGGGTTGCTATGAGTTGGAATCGACTTGATGGCACTTAACAACAATAACATTTCCCTAATAAACCCCATAATCGTGAGTATTATCTGCGAGTTCTGTGTGGCCATTGCAATGAATTATCGAACCTAGCAGAGAAGTAGAGAGTGCCGTGGGAGGGACGGTTGGTGTCAGAATTGGTAAAGATGGCAGAGAGAGGAGGCATGTCTAACCTCCACCTCATAGGAATTAGCCTTGGGCCGTTGATCTTGATTCTACTTTCTCCTTGTGAAGTTAGAGGAGGTCAGATGCCATCCCCATGCCATTTTGACACTAATACACTCTCACAGAAAAAACCATTGAGGCTACTTACTAAAACATTTTAAGGTTGTTAATTAAAACTCCACTTTAATCTACCTATTATATTTTCATACTGGTACAATGTTTCTTATAGGTAACTTTTTGCTGGTGGAATTACCAAGAAATAAATCTTGGTCTTTTGGAATAATAATAAATGAAGTCACAGTACTTGCTTATAAAAAGTAGCAGTCACGATCCCATTGTCTTAGGCTGGGTTCTCTAGAGAAGCAAAACCTGTGAAGCATATATACATATATATTGAGAGAGAGAAAGAGAAAAAGAGAGAGATTTATAGCAAGGAAATGAGTCACGTGGTTGTAGATACTGGAAAGTCCCAAGTCCATGGGTAGGTCATGCTGGAGGATTCTCCTGACTTGCACAGCTACAGGAGCTGGCAAACCCCAGATCAGCAGGTCAGACGTTAGGTTGCTGGCTCACAGGCTGTGGAAGCTGATGATCCTAAGATCAGCAGGTAAGCTGCTAGCTCACGTCCCAAGAACCAGAGGTCAGATGAATATAAGTCAGCTGTAGGATCTAGAGTGAGCAAAAGGCAGCGAACGTTTCCAGAAAGTCCACATGTATTGGATGCCGGCCACACTCCCAAGGAAACTCCCTTTCAACTGAGTGGCTTCTCATAGCAGATCTCACCATGGAAGTGATTGCATTGTATCAGATCTCATTATGGAGATGATTATGTCATTACATAGCTGTCAAACTATATCATAACTGCGAAAGCACTGAGAATCATGGCCCAGACACATTGACACACGACTTTAACCATACATCTGGGATGACTCTGTTGCCCTCAATGATGCTTCTTAGAACCTGAGCTTTGCCACAAACAACAGGCTGTCCTGCATCTCCTGTTGTCCTCCAGGTCAGGGGCTCCTCAAAGCCTCAGCTTTCTGTTTTGTGTGGGCTCATGATTTTTATGGACCCATCATATAATCTCAACAGCAGTAGTGAGGACTAGCTGGGACTGGGGCAAATGCAACAATAAGACCTCCTGTTCTTCCCTAGATTTTTTTTCTTCCATTTAGTGGAGATTTCAGAACCTGAGGCACTGAGAGGAGGTTGTGGTTAAAGTGAGTAAGACCCAGATCTGTTCCTAGCATTGTGGCTATCTTGCTTGTGTGAGTTGGGGCAAATCCTTTAATGACATAGGTTTTAGCATCTTCAACTGTTTTCGCTTCCTACAAATACAATAATATACCTAATGTGAAGTACTCTGAGCCAATGAGAATGAGAATAGTCAGTCCTTCCCTAGAAATTTTTTTTTTTACTTTTAAAGATATATTTATAGTATAATGTCTTGTCAATACTCATTTTGTTTCAGATTTTCAAAATTGTCTCGTAAATGTTTTTTTATGCGTGGTTTGTTCAAATTGTGATCCAAAGTCCACATGCTGTATTTGGTTTAGATGTTTATTATCAAACAAAGTCTCTTTTAATCTTTGTTCCCCTTTTCTCTCTTTTTCTTCTCCTTGCTGTGTATTTGTTGAAAAAATCAGTTAATTAATCTTCTCCCTCTTTTTTGTAGCTTACAGGAACAATTAATTGTGCTAATCAAATAAAACAATGCACAACCTGATTTACATTTATTAAAATGAATATTCATTTCTGTGCTGTGGATTAATTAGACAAAAAAAGTAGACTGCCTACATAAATGACTGTATTAATTAAGGCTGTTTTAGTAATAGAAACCAATTTTGAACTAGCTTTAGCAGAAAGGGGTTAGTGAAGGTCACTAGGCTAGCATCAAGGGATGCACTGCAGTTACCACCAGCTCCAAGCATCTTCCAGGCTGATATTAGGTTTCAGCTCTCTCTCTCTGCTTCTCTCAGGCATTTCCATGTAGCAGGGGCTGTGGTCAGTGGTAGTTCTGGGGTTATCCTTTCTTTTCTAACTTGTCACTTATTTGTTGAAGCAATCAGGCATTAGTCTGGATGATGCTGGTTGCATCCAAGGGGTGTTGTTTAATATGTTTTCCTATCCCCTTTATTTCTTGTGAACTGGTAGTTTACACCATTACTTTTTAAAAAGTGTTTTTGTTTATTGTTGTAGTTTAAATGAAAGTTTACATTTCAAGTTAGTTTTTCATATAAAAATTTCTGCGTACATTGTTATGTGACCCTAATTGCTCTCCCTGTACTGTGACAGCACACTCCTCCTTCCCACCCCTGATTTCCCGCGTTCATTCAACCAGCTCCTAACCCTCTCTGCCTTCTCATCTCACCTCTGGACAGAAGCTACCCATTTAGTCTCATGTATATACTTGAGCTAAGATGCACACTCTTCAGGAGTATCATTTTATGTTCCACAGTCCAGTCCAATCTTTGTCTGAAGAGTTGGCCTTAAGAATTGTTTTAGTTTGGGGTTGACAGAGAGTCCAAGGGCCATGCTTTCCAGGGTTCCTCCAGTCTCAGACCATTAAGTTTTTTTACTAGAATCTGAGTCTGCACCCCACCTTTCCCCTGCTCCATCAGGGACTTTCTGTTGTGTTCCCTGTCACCTTCCCTAGAAATTTTGAAGAGGTTTTCCTTTCTGTCTTTATCACTTTACAGTACCTGGTAAGGCAGCTGGTGTTCCTGCTGTGCTGCGAAATTTCACCTATGGTCTTTCTTGTATCATCTGAATGTCTCCTGGTCCTTGTCTTTCCATTTTATATTTGATCAGGACTGTAATGGTTAATTTTATTTGTCAATTTGGCTAGGCTATGGTGGCCAGTAGTTTGGGTAAACACTAATCTAGATGTTGCTATGAAAGTATTCACATGTGATTAAAATTTAAGGCAGTTGACCTTAAGTAAAGCAGATTACTCTCCATAATATGGGTAAGTCTCATCCAATTAGTTGAAGGCCTTAAGTTTTGCTAAAACTGACGTTTCCCAAGGAAGAAAGATTCTGCCAAGGCTGTTAGACATCCTGCTGGGATTTCCAGCCAGCTGCTTGGTCTACCGATTTCAGACACAAGACTGTCAGAATTTCCAGCCTGTTGTCTTGCCAGCACAGACTGTGTGTGCCAATTTCTTAAAATAAATCTCTCTCTCTCTCTCTGCTGTGTTAGTTGCCATCAAGTTGGCCGCCAACTCATGGAGAGCCCATGCAAAATGGGATTGGACCATTGTGATCCACAGGGTTTTCAATAGCTGATTTTTCAGAAGTAGATCTCCAGGCCTTTCTTCCTAGTCTATCTTAGCCTGGAAGCTCTGCTGAAACCTGTTCAGCATCATAGCAACACACAATCCACCACTGACGGATGGTTGCTGCACATGAGATGCATTGGCCAGGTATGGAACCTGGGTCTCCTGCAGGAATTCTACCACTGAACCACCAATGCCTCACTCCTTAACTATAAAAGGGAGTTATCCCATGGTCATTGTGAGGATTAAATGAGATAACAAATGAAGTACTAACACAATTCCAGGCACATAGTGTGATGTTATGTGCTGTTGAGTAGATTTCAATTCACAGTGACTCTATGAGTAGAACTGCCTCATAGGGTATTCTAGACTGTAATCTTTATGGGAGCAGATCACCAGGTCTTTTCTCTTGCAAAGCAGCTGGTGGGTTCGAACCACCAACCTCTGTGTTAGCAGCTCTGAGCACTTAACCATTGTGCCACCAGGGCTCCTTTATGCAAAAAAAAAAAAAAAAGCTGCCATCAAGTCTGACTCATAGCAACCCTACAGGACAGAGTAGAGGATCCTTCAGAGTGGGTAGCAATTACTGTTATCCAAGGAGACTGGGCATACGGTTGACCTCTTTAGAGAATAAAGTACTGTCTGATAAGAAGAGACCCACCAATAATGGCCCAGTTTGAGACACATAGTCAAATTATCCATAGTTCAGAGTAGCTGCTCCTTTTTAGCCTCCTTTGATCCTTCCTCCTCTTCCCTGGAACCTTTTAGTAGTGGTGTGCCCCAGGACTCAGGACTCAAACTCTGCTTTCCTGTCTATACTCACTCCCTCATTCCCTTGTCATCTCATCCAGGCCCATGACTTTAGGTGCCTCTCTAGTTCTGAACAGAGCCTGGTGGCATAGTGGTTAAGAGCTCAGCTACTAACCAAAAGGTCTGCAATTTGAATTCACGAGCCGCTCCTTGGAAACCCTATGGGATAGTTCTGCTCTGTCCTACAGGGTCCCTATGAGTCAAAATGGACCTGATAGCAATGGGTTTGGTTTTTTGTTTTTGCTTCTGGTTCTGAACAGAGGAATGTCATAACCTGACTTCCATGTTAACAGAATCCCTCTGCCTATTGTGTGGAGAATAAACTACTAAAGATGGGGAAGGGCAGAAGCAGGGCAGCTGGTTAGGAGGTCGTTGCAGTAATGCAGCCATAGGAGGATGGTGGTTGGACCAGCACGGCCACAGTGAAAACAAGAAACATGTTGGGACTGGGATGAGAGAAGAGAGGGAAAAATGCAGGAGGAGCAGTTTTGATGGGAAGAGCAGGAGCTCAAGTTTTTTGATGCCTAGTAGACAAGTGAGATGTGGAGTTGGCAGCTGGATGCATCAGTCTGGAGTTCAGGGGAAAGGCTGTAATCTTTATGGAAGCCAATTGCCACATCTTTCTCCCGTGGAGGGACTGGTGGGTTCGAACTGCAGATCTTTTGGTTAGCAGCCAAGTGCTTAACCACTGCACCACCAGGCCTCCTTTTTTTCCTCCCTCCTTAGAGAAATCAGAGGAACCCTTGTGGCACAGTGGTTAAGAATTCGCTTGCTAACCAAAAGGTCGGCAGTTTGAACCTACCAGCTGCTTCACAGGAGAATTATGTGGCAGTCTGCTTCTGTAAATAAAGATTTACAGCCTTGGAAACTCTATGGGGCGGTTCTACTCTGTCCTATAGGGTCACTATGAGTCAGAATCGACTGGACGGCAGCGGGTTTTTGGTTTGGTACAGAAATCAAACTCATCTCAGCAGCTTACAAGGCGCTCTTTGACGTCATCTCCTCCCACTCTTCCCCTGAAACAACTCTGTTTTAGACCCTCAACACTGTTTCAGACTCTTCATTGTTCCTGGAAAATTCCAGACACGTTCACAATGCCTTTTGCCATTGCTATTCTTCTTTCTCCAGATATTCCAATAGCATGGTCCCTCATCATCTTCAGGTCTTTAAGATCTCCTCTTTAAAGCCTTCACTGACCACTCAAAGTTACAACTTTCTCCAGAGCTCTTCACTCCCCTAGCTTGCCTGATTTTTCTCTGTAGTACTTACCACCACCAGATAGGCTGTACATCTTGATTAGTTTATTTACTGTCTCACTAACCACTCCCACCTCCATCTCTACTACGACAGCAAAGTTTATTACATGATGCCTGAAAAGTGAGAAGGTAACTAAAGACTACTCAATCCAGCAACCTCCTTTCTCTACAGATAAAGTCTGCTTTACGGGCTGGAATGTTTTATGGGCTTCTCTTGCAGTATACTTCTTTGAACTCATGATGTTGAATTTAGACCACAAAATCAGTTTACCTTCCCTGAGGGCCTACTGATAGGTACACCAGGTGGCCAGCACCAGCAAGCCTTTCCACAGTGTAGAAAATCCAGCAGGGAGCTTGAAGCTGGCCGTTTGAGCAACATTAGCTGAAAGGAGATGCTGAAAGTGAGCTACAAACTGAAAACTATGGCTGTCCCATTTTCCTCGAGATTGATGATTTGCAGTTTTCTTCCTGCTCCTCTGTGCCCTTTAACGCAGATGCTGTTCGCCTGGTATTCTTGAACTGGGGATACCTAACTTAGAAACTTGTCAGAGAAAAAGGGGACAGGTCTCCCATACTTTTTTTAGTTCAGGTTCTTCTCTCGCATTTCTCCGAGGGTTTCACTGGAGAGTTCAGCTCCTTGGGATTGGGGGGCCGGAAGCCATGCCCTCCTGGGGCGCACAGCTAGTAGCCCCGCCCACTGACGGCTTTGGCATGAGGCGGCTCCCTTCCGTTACCCTCACACTAACGGACAATAAGGAGGCTTCAAGCTAGGCAGGCCAGTGTTGTACCCGCACACTTATCGGGGGCCGAACCTCTAGGAGGCTAACCCACCAAAAGACTCCACGCCTTGCTCAACACTGATGAGCGCTATGGAAGATGAGCGGCTGCAGGGTAGAGGCCAACCACAACCCCCAGCAAGCTCCGCGAACCGGGGCGGGGCGCCCTCCTATTGGACAGTGGCGAGCAACGGGCCCTCAATGCCCCACCCTTAAAGCCAAGCCCGCCCCCTGAGCGCGGGGCACGGCGGGATTGGAGTCGATCTGACGGACGGCTGGACTCCATCTCCCAGCGGGCTGAGCGCGAAAGGCGGCGGCGCAGCGCCTTTGTGGCGGTAGCGGCCCGGCGCGGAGGAAGTTCCGGTCTCCGCGGCGCTGGATCGGTGGCGGTGGCTGAAGAGAGGGAGGAGTGGGCCCGGGGGCTGCTCTTCCTCGGTAAGGGCCCGGGACAGGGGAGAGGGCGTGTCAGGATCTACGGGGGAAGAGCCTGCTGGCCGGGTCGCTGTTAACATCGAAGGCCTGCGCGGCCTGGAAGCTGCGGCGCGACGGAGGAGGCGCGGCTTCGCCGTCGCGGGGTGGCCGCGGCCTCGCTCGGGAAGAAGAGAGCCAAGCGCCGGTGTGATGTGGGAGGTGCGGCTCGCAGGAGGAACGCCCCGGAACGGTCACGGGCCCTGGGCGGGGCTCGGCGGGGCGGTAGAATTACCCGCCTGGCCGCGGGGCGTGTAGCCGCGGGGTTGGGGGCGGCGCGTGGTTGTGGCTCGGTGCTCCCGTCTTCCTCTTTTTTTCTCCGGAGACTCCTGGGGAAACGACAGGCTTTGTATCCCACACTTGGTGCTTTTGCAGGAATCTGATCCAGTTCTGAGGCGTAGCTCGAGAGGAAGCCCTTTTTGGATTTAGCACATAGCCTCAACCTCAGGGCCGGACATACACGAGTAGACTTGGCCAGACCGGAGGGCGCGAGAGCTCAGAGTCGGATCCACCGAACGATAGAACCTGGAGGTGGAGGAGCGGTCTGGTGCGTTCTGCGCCGTTGGGCAAATGTAGGCGGAGAGGGGTGTTGCTTTGTATTCACGCTTTAAATTCCTTTTGGCTTTGCCAATCTGTTTTTTTTTTTTTTTTTTTTAAACTTGAGCATTGATGTGCAGTTGAATTCAGCTCTGGGAAAACATCGTTTAAAGAAAGGGTACTGTATTGTAGGGCATATAAACTTTAAGGGTAACTGTATTTTTCGCATATTGCAGGTTTGCTTTTGAGGGTCAGAGTTGCTGGATCTAAGTGAAGGAGTTCAGTAGACTCCGAGGCACCTGGTCAGTTGGTTCACTTTTCTGAACTCTGGATTGTGTCCTAGGTTTGTTAGTTTCCAGCTTCCTGTTGAGTAATGCCACGTGTGAATGATTTCATTATGTCACTCTTAGCAAACTTTGAGGACTGTAGAGAAAGGTATCAACAAGTGGTGAATGGTAGGGTTGACAATGTCAGAACTTACTAATGATATACTACTGTTTTGAAATACAGAAGTTGGACCTGAATGTTGTCTTCATATCTATTACCTAAGTACCTAACCTGAAGAATAGGTACCAGATGTCTCTTACCGGACAGCTGTAGCACTCTTCCTTGTAGAATTCTGTTCCCAGCCTTGGGTTTTTGTTGTCTTTAGGATCTTAGGTTCTTGTAGCCTTTCAGAGAAAGGATAATTGTCAAGGGGGAGGTTATTAAACATTCCCATCTTGCGGCAGACACTTGGGCTAGTTATATTCTTCTGCTACCATATTTAAGGAGCCATGGTGGTGCAGTGGTTAAGCGCTCAGTTGCTAACTGAAAGCTTGGAACCCACCAGCTGCTGCACAGTAAAGATGTGGCAGTCTGCTTCCATAAAGATTACAGCGTTGGAAACCCTGTGAGGCAGTTCTACTCTGTCCTAGAGGATTGGCTATGAGTTGGAATGGACTTGACCGTGGTGGGGGCCACCATGTTTAAATATATGAACTGATGTTGTTAATCTGATTCAGAGTTGTATTAAGATTTAAACTATGGAAAAGTTGTGAAATTGTAAAGGTCATACATACATTGATCTTTGATGGAATATTCAAGCTATATACCAAGCGCTTAGAATTATTTTTTTCTGTTAGGCTCCCACAACACATTGTTCTTATCGTTCACTTAGTTAACAAGTATCCTTTGAGTGCCTTTTATAACTGTCCTATCACACTGTGAAATTCTGTATAGCAGAGTGGATAACTGTAGGGGCTCTGGAATCTGTTAAAGAGTTTGAATCCTTGTCTTCTCCACTCAATGACGTTGTACAAATTACAGGTAGTTCTTGACTTACTACGGTGTTCTATTCTTACACCTCTTCCGTCATAAGTCGGTTCTGATGTAAGTTGAATAACCGCTTTTTTTTTTTTTTTTTGGATTTTCATTATCATTGCCTTTTATTACCAGTATTTGCAGTGTGACAGATCACTTTTATATGGTCTTTCTCAACATGATCTGGTAACTCCCACCAAATAATAATGTGGGACAATGCAAATAAGGTGCTTATGGCCTACCAAGGGGATTGGACAGTTTGCTAATAATGCAAATAAGGTGCATGGCACCTTTGTGGGGTTGGGATCATGCAAATAAGGTGTATGGAACCCTACTGAGGGGATTGGTCAGTTTTGTCATCCTCCTAGACTTAAAATAAGCTATCCTTGAGGCAGAAAAGGGGGACCTCACTATCACCAAGAAGATGCAGGAGTGGAGTACATCCTTTGGACCCAGGATCCCAGCACTGAGAATCTCCTAGACCCAGGAGACAGAGCTGTAACACCAGAGACAGTGAGAAGTGGTGGCAGAGAAACAACAGCAGCAGAACCAGGAGACCAGTGCGGGATGGTATGGTGGGCTTCCTGGCCCATGTGGCAAGGCAGCTACAGTGGGTGTGTCAACCCACTGAGCAAGGTAGCTGGGCGCTTTGGGACTGAGGCTTACTGGTGGAGTCAGGTGCATCAAGGCACTTACTGGCAGAGCTAAAGAGCTTTGTAACACTTGCTGGAGCAGGGCAGAGGCCAGGCTGAGGGGCTGAAGGCCACAGAGAGGACTGCATACGGGCACGGTCAAGAAGGTGTCCTGATTGGAAAACTGTATCCTGAGTCGTTCCTAATCCTGGAATTGTAACTGTTACTTCCGTAATAAACCCCATAATATTAAGTGTTGTTTGTGAGTTCTGTGTGGTCATTGCCATGAATTATCAAACCCAGCAGAGGAGTAGAGAGTGCCATGGTAGGGATGGCTGGTGTTAGAATTGGTGAAAAGATTGGAGAGAGGAGTTATGTCTGACCTCTGCCTCATAGCAGTCAGTCTTGTGCTGTTCATGCTGATGGTGATTTTCCCTCTTGGTGAAGTTAGAGGAGGTCAGATGCCTCTGTGCCATTTTTGCAGTGTCTTTATAAATCCAATCTTTGTCTTTGGTGGTTGGAAACATTACATCTGAGAATGATAATATCAGCAAGTTATTCACTGCAACATTGTATGTAGTACATATTACTAACAATAAGATGTACCAAAAAAACCCAAAAACTGGCAGTTGTAAGTGCGGGTTCATTGTAATTCGAATATGTCATAACTCGAATGTGTTGTAAGTGGGGGACTACCTGTACCGTATCTCTCTGAGACTCAATTTCTTTATCTGTGAAATGAGGTTAGAAATGCAGCAACCTCATAGGTTGGTGAAGCATACGTAATAAAAGTAATACCCTTAGAACAGTGCCTAGTGTGCAGAAGATGTTTGTTAAAGGTTGTTTTTGTTAGTTGCCATTGAATTGGCTCCGATTCATGGTGACCTTATGTATAATAAAAGTCACCTAAACGTTGCCATTACTATTAATTTTATTACTTTTTATGTCCACAACCTCTCTCATTAATAATTAACTCACCGAGGTCAGGGACTGTTGCTTATTCATCTTTGTTTTACCACCAGCAAGGTCTATACCTGGCGTATGTGTGGGCATTGAATATAGTTTGAATTCGGCACAGGAGATTTTTCACCTCTGTTGTAAATACTGCATTGTAAAACAGTGAAGTTGTATAGTAGTGCATTATACTCTTGTTTTCACTGCTCGCTGTTAGATAAGTGGGGACAATTTATTCCTCCTTAATCAAGGCCTGTCTCACAAACTCCACCCTCCAGGCTTTTCTGACTCCTTTCTCTGACACTCCAAACTGGACACTCCCAGTTCCTCAACTCCATTGTCTTTTTTTTTTTTCCCCTCCTCTTGTAGCACTCAAGTAAGTTGAATACTTCTTTCCCTTACTCTGGGGTCGCTATGAGCCTTAATCTACTCGACAGCAATGGATTTGGTTTTTGGTTTTACTAGATAATAAGCCCCTCAAGGGCAGGGTCTGATTTCTTTTCTTACCATCTAGTGCTTTACTCATGAGATCCTCCGTGTGATTTAATTGCCTCACAAGCTGGGGTCTGTGCTCCTGGCATGAGCTAGTGCTGAAATCACAGGTTCAGCAAAGAAGGGCATTACTTCTGCAGCATCCTGAATAATAATTTTTTTTTTTTTGTACTTTATATGTAGGTTTACAGAGCAGACTTGTTTCTCAGTAAACAGTACATGTATTGTTTTGTAACATTGGTTGCCAATCCCACGACATGTCAGTACTCTCCCCTTTTCGACCTTGGGTTCCCCATTACCAGCTTTCCTGTCCCATTCTGCCTTCTTGTTCTTGCCCCTGGGCTGGTGTGCCCATTTAGTCTTGTTTTGTTTTATGGGCCTGTCTAATCTTTGGCTGAAGAGTGAACCTCAGGAGTGACTTTGTTACTGAGCTGTAAGAGTGTCCGGGGGTAATACTCTTTCTTCAGTCTCTGTCAGACCCGTAAGTCTGGTCTTTTTGTTTCTGAGTTAGAATTTTGTTCTGTATTTTTCTCCAGGTCTGTCCAGGACCCTGTGAGAACAGTCGGTGGTGGTAGCCAGGCACCATGTAGTTGTGCTGGACTCAGTCTGGTGGAGACTGTGGTTCTTGTGGTCCATTAGTCCTTTGGACTAATATTTCCCTTGTGTCTTTGATTTTCTTCATTCTCTCTTGCTCCAGATGGGGTGAGACCTGAATAATCTTTAACATGAACAGATTATTCCTTTGCTATTGTTTATTCATTTGTGAATTATTTCTTGTGATAACTGCAGAATATAGACTTTTAGAGAATTGGTGCCAGTGGATAGAAAATATATTTTCTTACCTATAAACATGTTTTCTGTTGCTAAAATAATTAATTTGGAGCGTTGATTCCCCTCCCCACCCCCCCGAATTAAAAGATCAATTCTGAGATTACTATTTAAAATAAGTCAAGGGTATTCAGCAGAGTAAATAAGGGCTCCTGCAGTTTAATATTGTTGAAATAGAAGAAAAATGTGTTAAGTGGTTTGATCAAGTTCTGGCCCCATCAGAGATATTTAAGCAAGAGAAGAGACTTTATGTGTTTATTTAAGAGCATTAGCTTTTAAATCAGATGGTCTTGAGTTTACATCATATTAGTTATATTGTATTGAGGCAAGTTTCTCAACCTATCTGAGGCTGGTTTCATATCAGTAAAATGGAGATAGTAACAGAATTTACTCCCTGGAGTACTTGTGATAATTGAGAGAACCCATGTGAAATGCGTAACTGTGGCACAGAGTAAGCACTCAGCTATGCTGGACTTTATTACTGTTGTCTAGGAAGAGACATAACTAGGCAGGTTCTTTCCAGCTTAATGCTGTGATATAAACGCCTGGGCATAGTAGTAGCAATAATAATGTATAACACATTGTTGTTTAAAAATTTTTAAGTTGTTTTGAGGCATAATTTACATACCATAAAATTCCCATTGTAAGTGTACAGTTTGATGCAGTCATCACCACTGTTTTAGAATATTTCCAACACCTCAAAAAGTTCCCTAGTTCCTCTTTGAAGTCAATTCCTGGTCCAATGGTAAGAGCCAGCACCCATGCTTCTTATGCATGATCTCATTTACTCCTTAGAGTAATCCTATCAGATAAGTACCATCCATTATCCCCATTTTATAAGAGGAAAGCTAGGAGGCATATAAAAGTTAAATAGCTTACCCAGTTGAACACAGAGAAAACTGGAGTTTCACTTCAACCCAGGCAGTCTGACTCAAACACATGCACTAGGCCAGTGGTCTTGAAATCCTTTTACTCTTGGACCTCCTAAAAGAATTTTTAGAAGTTTTTGTTTTTTTAAAAGAGTTTTGGAAAACTTGTTTATTGCCTTGCAAATTTTAATTGACATCTTCATCTTAACGTTTCTATCATAAATGGCTGCAAAGGATGCATTTTCTGGCATATTACATATTGTACATGTGCCTTAAATATATGTTTGTAAAAACTTTGGAGCTGCAAATTTAACTTAATCACTTCTTGGAAAACGTCTGCCATGTAATTTAATTGGCAAATGAGACTCCATTGTCAACCAGTTAGCCAAACTAGACTGCATCAACAGAAATGCATGCCAGATCCCAGTGATTTTTGAAATAAAAATTTAAAATAGTAATAACTAAAATTTTCTGAGCATTTTATGTATTAGGCACTGTTTTAAAGATTTATCATTTTATCCTGATAACTCTATGACGTAGAGATCTTTATTTTGATTTTACGGATAAGTTAATTGAGGATTTTACAGATTTAAGTAAACTGAGGTATAAAGTTAAAGAACTTAAGTTCCCACAGCTGGTTAGTGGCAAAGCCAAGACTTGTCTCTGAGCAGTCTGGCTCTGAATCCAAGCAGGGTATGTCCAGAGGCTGCACCCTTAGCCCTCCACCACCACACTGTACTGCCTTACCAAGCCCACTCCTAAACTGGGGACCTGCTTGTAATTCATGGGTGTAAGGAACCATGAAGGCATCCTGGTGGTGCAGTGGTTATAATTCTCGGCTGTTAACTGAAAGGTTGGCGATTCGAACCCACCAGCAGCTCTGTAGGGGAAAAGACCTGGTGATCTGCTCCCATAAAGATTCCTAAAGTCTAGGAAACCCTATGGGGCAGTTCTGTTCTGTCATTTGGGGTCGCTATGAGTCGGAATCGACTTGATGGCACACAACAACCACAAGGGACCAGGATATAAGAATATTTAAAATCAGGGCAATTTTCTACTCATAAGAAAAAGCAGCTCTCATGATGTATTTAAATGTTTCCCTACAGTAATAAATTCTAATTTGTACATAAGTTTGAGATTCCTATGGGATAGCCAAGTGGAGATATCTGGCAGGCATTTGAACTTAACAGGGGAAATCTAAGGAGTAGTCTAGGGAAGTCTAGGCAGATCATCCGCATAGAGTTGGTAGTTATGGTGATAAATTCCAAATGGATTGGATTGCCCAGGGATGGCATGAGAATCAAGAATGGTGCTGGGGAATAGTATAGAGCCCTGAGGGATTAGCTGTATTTAATGGACATTCATTTATTTATTCAGCAAATATTTAAGGGGAGGTGGTGTGTATGTTTGGATGAGAGAGATTGGAATTTGTTTATAAACAAAAAGGAAGCAATCAGCAGAGTGGAAATATATGCAAAAAGAAGTTAAGTGTTAAAGCAAGGTCTTCCAGGTGTTTAGGACTACACAAAAACTTTGCAGGGAGGATGTGAGCACGGATGTTTCTAAAGGAATCAGTATGCAAATCCTCAACTTCCATACTCTTCTTAAGAATGAGTCTTGTTAATTCTCCTTTTCCACTCACCCTTCTCTCATTTTTACCAAAGAAACACACCTTTCCACGAGACTTCTCAGGTACTCTGCCCCAGGGAGGGAAACTCTTCAGGACATAGACATGTTAACAATGTTTATCTCATTTCCTATTGAAGGATATTTGGGCCATTTCTGTTTTTTTTGGGTTTTTTTGGCTATGATGAATAAAGCTGTTGTAAACATTTTGTACAAGTCTTTTGTTTTCATTTATCTTGGGTGAATACCTAGAAATGAATTGCCGGGTCATAGTGTAGTATTAGGTCCCTAGGAGGTGCAAACCGTTTGCTTTAGACTGTTAACGTAAAGTTGACAGTTTGAACCGACCCAGTGGGAGGACAGAAGGAAAGGCCTGGTGATCTATTTCCATTCAGATTGTTGTAGTTAGTTGCAGTCAAATGTATTCTGACTCATAGTGACCCCATATGTGCAGAGTAGACCTACTCCATAGGGTTTTCAAGGCTGTGACCTTTTGGAAACATTGCCAGGCCTGTCTTCTGAGATGTCTCTGGGTGGGTTTGAACCACCAACCTGTTGGCTAGTAATCTGTTAAAATTATAGCCAAGAATACCCTATAGAGCAGTTCTACTCTGTAACACATGGGGTTGGCCATGAGTTGGAATAGACTCGATGGCAGCTAACAACAACAAGGGTAGTGTTTGTCAGACTGATTTCCAAAGTGGTTGTACTATTTTGTGTTCTATACAGCAGTGTCTGAGAGTTCTAATTGCTGGAAATCCTCGTGCATTTGTTTTGGTGAGTCTTCAGTTTTAGCCATTCTAGTGAGTATGTACGGGTATCATTGTGGTTTTAATTTGTGTTTTCCTTATGACTAATCACAGTGAGCATTTGGCGAATATGCCATGTGAATATGTACTCCAGTCTGTAGTTTGCCTGTTCATTTTTTTGTTTTTTTAAACGGTATCTTTTGAAGAGCAGAAGTTTTTAATCTGGATAATTTTCTTTTATGGTTAGTGCTTTCTGGATCCTATCTGAGAAATCATTGCCTACACCAAGCTCACAAAGATTTCCTTTCTTTCTTTTTTTTTTTTAATAATCTTGATGGTTTCAGCCTTTACATTTATGTTGGTGATCCATTTTTAATTAACTTTTGAGTGTGGTATTACGGTAGGCAAGGCAAGTACCATCAATAGGGAATCAGGATTGAATTCTGGAGATGAAACCTAAGAAACCCTACCACATCCAAGGAAAGCAGTAGGCACACAAATTACCCATTCCAGACCTGGGAAAGCACCATAAACGGGATGAATACACTTTAAATCCTTTAACGAGGATCTTTTGGCATGCAAGGGTGTTGCCAGCAGCCACCAATTCCAGCCCTAATAGCATATATTAAAATTGCTACAGTTAAAAGGCTCGTAGTTGCATCTTGGAAGTGGGTATGTGGTCATATTGAGCTACCCCCGTCTATGCCCCTTGCCTGTTTCTCAGTGCCCCTTTGATGTGCCTTAACTGAGTGTCTGATGGGGCCGAAAGTGTTTACTTTGAAAACAAATTAGAATGTTTAAAGCATGCTCAAACTACTGGATACTACAGCTAAAACTATTAGAATAGGATCCTTTGGCTCTGTTTTGTTGGTTTTTGGAACCGAAGCCATGATTGAGAGGTATGACCTGGGGTGTTAGTATTGTGCTGCTGGAGTTGAAATTCTTGAAACCATACAAGGTGGACCACAGCAAGAGCATTTGCAAAGAATGTTCTCATTAATCAAGAATGAAAGGCAGAGGAGGTTCGAAAACAATCAACTACCATCATAATTTCAACCATAAAGGGTGGTGGCCTGTGATGGGGAGACTTTATTCCCATAACATGCTGGTTAGCTTTCAGGAAACCAGTCTTTGGGTTCTGGGGGAGTGTGATTGTAAAGCTGAAATTTCAGGGATTGATGGAAGGGCATTACCAGGAGTGGAGCCCACGGCTTAATGTGACACGTGACACTTGCCATCTCTTAGGCTCAGCTGACCCATGTTCAACAGCTGTTCACATGGAATCATTTTCCATTTCAACCTTCAAAGCTTTTATTTGAATATTTGTTACCACTCCCAAGATCTTCATCTGTAGTAGCTCCATCTGGGCCTAGGTCCTAGGCTTCAAAGGTCACCACAGCAGCCCTTCTACTCATTGCTGTGTAGCATTTGTGGGGCTGGGGTTGGGAGGCGGGACCTGGGCAGTCAGGCAGCAGGCCCTTCTCACTCCCTCTTGAGTGTTAACTGCCAGCCATGGCTGTATATGGGATTAATGTTTTAGTACCATTCATTTTCAGAGCTAGTTAATTTGGTAGGTAAGTTATTAGGTATTCTGTATAGATTCTGATTTTTATGGCTCCTGTCCTACCCTACTATGTGTATCAGCCAACACCTTTCCTGGGGTCTGATGAGCGTCAGCATTGAATGCCTTAACTTGGCATTTGGTTCATCCTGCAGTGCCAGTGTTGCTGACCAAAAGTGGCCCTGGCTCCATCCAGCAACTCAGGGTTTGTACTCATTTAAATTTTAAGAATAGTTTGACATCATTTCATTTTCAAGACCTTTAATCATTGCATTGCCAGATTGAACTGCATGTCTGTGAATGCTCCAGCTATTCTGAGGAAAACTTTAAGGGAGCCATCTACTAGATGGTTTGATATGTCTTGGCCAGATGACAGATTTTCATGTGCTATAGACTTCCAACAGAGTTTCCTCTTGCTTTCCCCTTCTCAGGCATAGTGCAACATCTTTTGGGTCTTAATATGCACTCAGGCTACACCTCCCTGCCACCACAGGTGAGAGTGGTGGTGTGAACTTGCAAGGACTGGAGAGGTCTGAGGATTTATACCCTGGCCTTTACCGTCCTTGTGCCATGGGGGTTTTCTTGTGAGCGCTTGACTCACACACTTGTTAGAATGCTTGGGTTCTTGTTTCAAGAGGGGTGTGATGGGTGGCTGCCAGCACCCCCACAAGCCTATGTGTTTGCTTTGCTTCATGGAAATGTGGAGGTATGACACCCCTTGGGGCTCACTTGAGTCTGACCTCACTTTGGAAGTAGTCCTGCAGTGGGAGTGGTCTGGTTCTTCCTCCCCTCATGCACCTCTAGATCCCTTGTGAGCCTGAGGGGATAGGGAGGAGAGAATACTGTAACTTTTATCTCCCTCAGCCCCTGGATTCAGAGATTGCTGCTATGGGAGTTGGAGGGGATAAAACACATTCAATGAAAGTGAACTCTGGTAGGAACTGGGATAGCCAGTCCTCAGCACACCCTCTCACAGGCAGTGTTCTTTTCCCCATGTGCTACCCTCATCCTCACATTCCCCCTCCAGTACTGTTTGGGGAGAAAGCACAAGGTAGGTGAAGGTCAGAGGCCAAATGACATGATGGAGATTCTGGAATCTCTACCTAGGAAGACATGGACCCCCTGGTGGGGAAGTGGGAGTGAGAGAGGGCATGTGGCTAGGTGTAGGATGGGGTGGGACAGGCCCTGCTCAGGAACTCCCAGCCACATGCCCCAGGAGATGGGAGTGGGGTGGGGATTGTCTGTCAGATGATGCTCTGGTAGGTGTAGACCCCGGAAGAACCTGGGGCTGCAAGTGCATTCAAGTGCTAATAATGTTCAGTGTTTCTAGAGGTAAGTTTGGGGAGAATTGATAATGTCTAGTCTTTTAAATCAATGAACATGGTATATCTCTGTTTATACCTAGGATTGGGATTGCTGTGTTATGTGGTAGTTCTATGCTCAACTTTTTGAGGAACTGCCAACCCGTTTTCCACAGCAGCTGTACCATTTTATATTCCCACCAGCAGTGAATGAGGATTCCAGTTTCTCCACAACCTTGCCAACACCTGCTGTTTTCTTTTTTTTTTTTGATTGTTGTTCTAATGAGGGTGAGGTGGTATCTCATTGTAGTGTTGGTTTTCATCTCCCTAATGGCTAATAATGTTGAGCATCTTTTCATATACTTGTTGGGCATTTGAATATCTCTAGTGAAATGTCTGTTCAAGTTCTTTGCCCTTTTTTTTATTGTGTTGTCTTTTTGTTGTTAAATGGTAGAAGCATTTTATATATTTTGGATATTAGACATTTATTGGATAGATGGTTCCCCAAAATTTTCTCCCAGTTTGTAGGTTGTTTTTTCACTTTTTTGATGAAGTTCTTTGATGAACAAAAAGATTTAATTTTTATGAGATTCCAGTTAATTTTTATGAGATCCTATTTTATCTATTTTCTCTTTTGCTGTTCATGCTTTTATTGTCATATCTGATAATCCATTGTTAAAAACTGGGTCCCGAAACCATGTCCCTGTATCTTCTTTAAGATATATTTTGATATATGGTAGGATTAACCTCTTCCTCTGACCAGTGAGGGCTCCTCAGATCATTATTTTTCAAATACTTTCTAGCTATTCTTCCTTATTTTTTTTTGTAGGCTTGTCTAATGCAGGAAAAACTTTAACCCTGTTTTTAGATATCATGTTAATTTGTAGATTGACTTAGATAGAATCCAGTCTTTAAAATGTCTTCTTGTCTAAGAACATGATACATTTCTCCATTAACTTATGCCTTCTGTATCCCTCAGGAAGTTTTTTAAGTTTTCTTCACTTAGATTTTTTTTTTTTTAATTGAGGTAAAATATATGTGACAAAATTTGTCGTTTTAACCATTTTTGACTATACAATTCAATAGAATTAATTGTATTCACAGTGTTGTGAAACCATCACTGCTGTTGACTTGCAAAAATTTTCATCACCACAAACAAAAACTCTGTACCTATTAAGCAACAACTCCCCATTCATCCCCTTAGCCTCCCATCCCTGCCCCCTAGTCCCTGGTAACCTCTAATCTACTTTCTGTCTCTATGAATTTGCCTGTTCTAGATATTTCATATAAGTGGAATCATACAATATTTGTCCTTTTGTGTCTGGCGTATTTCACTTCGCAGGGCGTTTTCAAAGTTCATCCATGTCCTAGCATGTATCACAGCTTCATTCCTTTTTATGGCTGAATAATATTCCCTTGTATGTATATATCACACTTGGTTTATCCACTCATCTGTTGATGGACACTTGAATTGTTTCCGCCTCTTTTTTTGACTATTGTGACTAATGCTGTTATGAACATTCTTGGACAGTGTGCATTTTCGGTTCTTTTGGGTAAATACCCAGGAATGGAATTGCTGTGTCGTGTGATAATTCTGTGTTTAACTTTTTGAGGTGCTTCATTTAGATTTAAGTTTATCTTTTGGTTGGTTGTTGCTTGAGATCGGATCTTCCAATGCCTTTTTACTGGTCATTGTTTGTATATATGAAGGCTATTGATTATTAAATATTTTGTTTATAGACGTTTTAAATTGGTTTTATTGGAGTTTCCTGGTAAATAATCATTATATGTAAATAATAATGGTTTCCCCTCTTCCTTTCTGGTTTTTAATACTTTGTTTCTTTTGTCTCTTTATATTGAGTGGCACTGTAACACATTGCTGTTGAGTGAACTCCAATTCATGGTGACCCCATGTGTTAGAGAGTAGAACTGCTCCATAGGTTTTTCTTGGCTGTAATCTTTATGGAAGATGTTTGCCAGGCCTTTTTTCTGCCTCAATGCTGAGTGGGTTTGAACTGCTAACCTTTAGGTTGGCAGCTGATTGCAAACCGCTTGCACTACTCAGGGACTACTATAGTGGTTTGTTTTACAAATATGACCCTTTCTTGTGCTGCCTCAGTTTGTTTATGCCCAAGTGTTTTTCTGGACCATTATGGTTTCATAAGCAATAATGACACTTCCTCTCCTAATTAGAGATTCCTAGCATGTCTCCTCTAGCCTTATATGTCTGTTTACCTCCATTTGGTTGTAAGTATGATTGTTTTAGAAGCCAAAATAGTAGAAGTGATACAGACAAAATTCCGGCTGGTTCAGTGGGCATGTTAATGGAAGAAATGAGTTACTGCTTTATTCTACTAATTTTTCCTGCTTCGGCCTCAGGTCAGTTGTAAAATAAGAAGACGACTCTTTTCATTTTGGAGACATTTTTTACAGAGTACTAAATATTTAGGACTCTTGAAGGGAATTGTTGGCTCATGTAACTGAAAAGTCCAGGGTCGGGGGTGGGGGGCAGGCGGGGGTTGGTTAAAGCTGGCTTCATGCATGGCTAAATTCAAGGGCGCAAACAATCTCATTAATCCCTGGCTCCCTGTTTTTACAGCTCTCAGTTTTGCTTGCTTGTGTATTGGCTTCATTCTCAGGAAAAGTCTTTTTGCAGGTGACACATACGGTGTCCTGGGCAACTGCAAGTTCCCTGGGTCCCTAGTATTTGTGATCTCAGGGAAGTGGCCCCTTTTTCAGTAGCGACAACAAAGGTCCTGGGGGTGACTTCTTAGCTTGGCTTAGGTCACATACCCCATCTTCAGAGCAATCACTGTAGTGAGAGTAATAGACTGTTCTGATTGCCCAGGCTGGATGATATGGGATCAGCCATGTTGACTAAGGATGGGGTTAACGCTAAGATGCTGTTTTCAAAAAGGAAGGAAGAGTAGGTGCCGGAAAATTTAGTAAATACTACTTAGTAAATGTGAAGCATTCATAGTACATTTGAAAAGTTTATGGTGCCTCAGAGCACACATTTTTAATTAAGTTTATTTTTCATGTTACACTTTAATTCGTAAATGTTTAAAAGGGTCTCCAAAAATATCCTTGCTGATTTGGTCCCAGATAAGCCAAGCAGAAGAAAATTAGGTTAGCCACTAGTTCATATTCTAGTGTACTAGTTTTTTTCCCAAAATTTTATTAATTTTGTTGTTGAAACTATACACAGCAAAACATACACCAATTCAACAGTTTCTACTTATACAATTTAGTAATACTGATCACATTCTTTGAGTTGTGCAACCATTCTCACCCTATTTTTCTGAGTTGTTCCTCCCTCATTAACATAAACTCACTGCCTTCTAAGGTTCCTATTTAATCTTTTGAGTTGCTGTTGTCAATTTGATCCCATACAGATAGTTCTTAAAAGAGCATAATGCTCAAGGCAGTCCTTTTTTACTAGTT
This sequence comes from Dugong dugon, assembly GCA_030035585.1. NCBI lineage: Eukaryota > Metazoa > Chordata > Mammalia > Sirenia > Dugongidae > Dugong > Dugong dugon. The sequence continues at coordinate 17,385,525 of CM057481.1, read as the reverse complement.
AAGCTAAACTACTGTTTGATTTTAAGATGACTTCAGCTGATGTTTTTTGTTTAAGGTTTAAAGGTTATCTTAGGTCAGTAGTTTCAGGGGTTCAGCTACCCTCCACAGCTCCAGAAAGTCTAGACCCCATGTGAATTTGAAATTCTGTTCTGTGTTTTTTCTCTTTTCGTCAGAATCCTTCTATGAAATCTTCGATCAAAACGTTTAGTGATGGTAGCCGGGCACCATCCAGTTCTTCTGGTCTCATGGCAAAGGAGGCAGTTGGTTGTTCATGGAGGCAGTTAGCCACACATTCCATATCCTCCTCCTGTTCCTTACTCTCCTTCCTCCGTTGCTCCAGGTGAATAGGCCAATTCTTGTGCCTTGGATGGCAGCTTGTAAGCTTTTAAGACCTCAGGCACTACGCAGTGAACTAGGAGGTAGAACAGAAGCACTAAACATTTTATTAGGCCAATATACTGGGACGTCCCATGAAACCATGACCCTAAACCTCCAAACAAGGAACCAAATCCTGTAAGGTGTTTGGTTGTACATAAGCAGCCTCAGTAGCTACTTTTTTTTTTTTTTTTGTCATCGTAAATATATCTCTCACACAACCTTTGCCAATTCAACTTTTTACAGGTGTACAACTTACTGATAGCAGTTACAGTAATCAACTGTGCAGTCCTGCCCTTAATCAATGTGATTTTTTCATTCTAATGTACTAATTTTTGTCTTTTGTTTTTATACAGGTGCTGCTATAACCAGAGTTTGGTAGAACAAGGATCTGCTTATTGGAGCCTTCTTGACATAGAAAGAGATGTGGGGGGATTCTCGATCTGCTAATAGAACAGGACCTTTTCGGTAAGTCCTGAAATTTGAATATTTAAATTGTCAATATTTTAATGATAGAGACAGTATAAAATTTTTGGGCTACCATAAAGGGAGATATTTTCTGTGTGGAGAAATAGCTCTGATTTTTTAAAAATAGAAAGTATAAAAAAAGTTTCTAAATCATTTCCAAAGTGATTATGAAACTGAATACCCAGCATGCCAGGTATTTTATGTTGTAATGTCTTTTTAAACATTTAAAAAAAAAAAAAAAATCACTAAATATTTTATTTTTTATATCTTAGCAAAGTAACACATGCTTAGTGAAGAAAGCTAGCAAAAATGTACATACGCATTTATAGAAGTTCCATTAAGTTCACTAATTTATATCTGGAATTTAGAGCTGTGTTTTGCCCATGGCAGGTTGTTAAACCGTAACTACCACAAATAGTTCTGAGAAGGAAAAATGACTTGATGCAATTTTTTAAGCTACATTTCAGTTTTAGGGTTCCTGGATACAAAGATGAGTGGAGAAGGTGGTAGCATTCAGTTGTAAATGGATTGTTTTTTAGATTTGTAGGATGTTAATTTTTTAAATAGCTAATATAATATACACTGATAGTATTTTTAAAGCTTTTATGTTGTGTTTACATTTAATAAAATGCTGTTAGGACTGATTTTTCCAGTTTTACTTGGTATAAATAAATCTGACCTCTAAAGTTATTTAGAAGTATTGCTGCAATTGAAACTTCTGTTACTAGTGCATTTTCATTTGGATCGACATTCTGCAAGATTTTATTGTGTGAATTCAACAGATGTTCTCATTCAGTATTCTTAGCTTGGTGTTCTAATATGAAATTTTAGGTTGAGAACTGAGTTTAAAAAATCCATATTATGTTTAGTAAAGCTAATGTTTTATAAATGCTAAATGATAGGGGTCTTTACTTTCTGCTCAACGATCTTTAAATTAAAGCTATGGCAGTGATGCTGGATATGTTTTTCCTTTCAAAATACTAAGGTCTGGATCAGTGGTCAGTAAACTATGGCCCACAGCCTGGTTTTGTAAGTAAAGTTTTATTGGAACACAACCACACTCGTTCTTCTTTTACGAATTGTCTGTGGTTGCTTTTGTGCTATAATGGTAGAGTTGAATAGTTGTTACAGGGACTGTATAACTTGGAAAGCCTAATATATTTACTCTTGGCTGTTTACAGAAAATATTTGCCAAGCCCTGGTGTAGATCGGTGGACTTTAACATTTTTTAAACATTTAGATTGTAAACTGTCCTCTTATTGCTTATATTATGGACAATTATTTTGAAAGTGAGGCTTTCTTACAGAATTAACTTAAGATGGTTTATATAAGCATTCCGAAATTAGGTAAATTTAGCTGTATTGCATGATATACTTTGATCCCATTTTATTATTTAAAAGTGTATATCCCCAACTTTAGTTTAAGTATAAGTCATTACATGCTATATTTTGTAAGACCCTTGAGCAGAAGGGAGACATAGTTTATACAGCGTTCCTTTCTTTTAGACTAATTTGGCCAAAATATATCTTGCAGGAAAATGATTTTGTATTTCATTTGAATGACTTTCCATCTTAAATTTGTTTTTGTTTAATTGAAAATGACTTTTTATAGCCACTGCTGTTTTATAGTAATAGAATTTTTTTTTGTGTAGTCTGTATAAAGTATAGTTCCAAGAACCCTAGTACAGTATGTTACTCTAGATCTATTTGATCTCAATTTAAAAGGGTAAGATAATCCTTGGGGTGGTATTCAAAGGCAGTGTTGGTTGTGTTCTGGTCAGAAGACATGTAGATTTAGATTTAGGTACCTCAGTACTCATCCCACAAGTGTCTGATGAGGCATAATTCTTCCTGCAAGTTAACTAGGATTTGAATGATTTAATTGTATTACTTACGTAGAACATTTAAGCTGACTCCTGTTATGATGAAGCACATAGACATAACTAATGTTAATGGGAGCCTGTGGAAGTCATCGTGTTCTGAAAATTTATTAAATGCACACCATTCTAGTGTTTACATTAATATTGTTAAATTCCCACCTGTAACTGTTGCTCTTGAGTTGAGTGACCCAGAATCCTTTGATTCTTTCTTTAGTGAGCTCAGAAGGGTCGTGTAATAGAACTGGTATGTTCTGGAAGGAGAGAACTGAGTTAGTTGGACTTGATCTCTTACTTTTTGTTTTACTGCTAAGTAGCAGATAGCCCATCAAAACTCCTCATATTTTCCTTATTCTCTGCCCCAAATCAGGATCCCGTGTACCTAAATACCTAAATTCCCTCATTTCTTACCAAAACCAAAACATATAAAATGGTCTTGAGGTTAGGTGAAGGGAAGACGTGGGGTAGTATGAAAGATTGGGCCAGCTCTTATTTGTCTCGTGAGTCCTCCAAACTGGTAATGTGAATTTAATACTAAGCTTATTTTAGATAAATTTTATTACCATAAAAATTAGCATGTGGCATTGGAATCTGGAATGTCAGCTGCTTCATTTGGGACAGGGGAATAATGCTTGAAGGCCTAATGCTCTCTCTAGGTCCCTTTCACCATTAAGTTCCTAGATGCTGTTGCTTGGCTTAGATGGCTTATGCATGGCTTTGTGGCATAATTCATGCTGTCTTCTATGACACCCTTTGGGTAGTTATAATAAGAGAATATAATAATAGGACCCAGGTGAGAGTGGTTTAGGTAGAGCCACTGTAGAACTGGGATTTAGATGCAGCCAGGGCTGATGCTCAGCTGGTAAATACTGGTGTGCTCCTACTGCTGATATACAGCCAGTGTTTCTTTGTTTTGGGCCTGCATCCATCCTGGTTGGGTGATGTCTGTGCTGTAGCTGTAATCAAATATTTTTTAATGTCACCCTTGGATGCAGCAATGAGAACGACACCTCCTGAAACTTCCGGTAACAAATTTATAGTGCATTGATTTTTCTGATGTATAGGAATCATCATGTTGACCTTGGAATTCCAAGTTCCCTGACTGTAGGAAATGAAAATTTTTGTAGCGTGTCACCATTGCTAGCTTATCTGGTGTTGCGGATTTTCCCTGTTGCAGGACTGGGTGAAAGCTTTTTCTGCAGCAGTCATGTTGAAAACCTTGTGTTGACTTTCCTCGTGTTCTGAAATGGGAGCATAAACGTTTACTCCGCCACTTCGTCTTAAAATAGCAAAACATTGCTGTTTTCTGCAGATCTAGGACCTTGTTACAGAACTCTGCCAAAAAAAAAAAAAAAAAAAATGTTTACAGAAGAATGTGCTGTGATTAGAGAAGAATATGCTGGTGTGTAGATTTCAAACTCTCTGGACAATATGAGTAACACTGTCTTTGTTTCTACAGTGGGAGCCAAGAAGAAAGGTTTGCTCCCGGGTGGAACAGGGATTATCCTCCTCCTCCCCTTAAGAGTCATGCTCAAGAGAGACACTCTGGCAACTTTCCTGGCAGAGATTCACTTCCCTTTGATTTCCAGGGGCATTCAGGAACTCCCTTTGCAAATGTAGAGGAACATTCTTTCAGCTATGGAGCTAGAGACGGACCGCATGGTGACTATCGAGGAGGGGAGGGACCTGGACATGATTTTAGGGGGGGAGATTTTTCATCTTCTGATTTCCAGAGCAGGGATTCATCACAGTTGGACTTCAGGGGTAGGGACATACATGCTGGGGATTTTCGGGATAGAGAAGGACCACCTATGGACTATAGGGGTGGGGATGGTACTTCTATGGATTATAGAGGTAGGGAGATATCTCACATGAACTACAGAGACAGGGATGCTCACACTGTTGATTTCAGAGGTAGGGATGCTCCTTCTGACTTCAGGGGTCGGGGTGCTTATGATTTAGATTTTAGAGGCCGGGATGGATCCCATGCAGATTTTAGGGGAAGGGATTTATCAGATTTGGATTTCAGGGCCAGAGATCAGTCCCGTTCGGATTTTAGGAATAGAGATGTATCTGATTTGGACTTCAGGGACAAAGAAGGAACACAGGTGGACTTTAGAGGCCGAGGTTCAGGTCCTACTGATCTAGACTTTAGGGACAGGGATACCCCACGTTCAGATTTCAGAGGTAGGCATCGGTCCAGGACTGATCAAGATTTTAGGGGCAGAGAGGTGGGATCTTGTATGGAATTTAAAGATAGGGAGATGCCCCCTGTGGATCCAGATATTTTGGATTACATTCAGCCCTCTACACAAGATAGAGAACATTCTGGTATGAATGTGAACAAGAGAGAAGAATCCACACATGACCATACAACAGAAAGGCCTACTTTTGGCATTCAGAAGGGAGAATTTGAGCATTCAGAAACAAGAGAAGGAGAAACACAAGGTGCAGCCTTTGAACATGAGTCGCCATCAGACTTTCAGAACAGCGAAAGTCCACTTCAAGACCAAGACATGTCACAGCTTTCTGGAGGTGAACAACAGAGTTCAGATGCTGGTCTGTTTAAAGAAGAAAGTGGTCTGGACTTTCTTGGCCGGCAAGACACTGATTACAGAAGCATGGAGTACCGTGATGTGGATCACAGGCTGCCAGGAAACCAGATATACGGCTATGGCCAGAACAAGACTTTTCCTGAGGGCAAAACTGCCCGAGATGCCCAATGGGACCTCCAGGTATGTTTATGGGATGGATTTCTTTTTCCTTTTTCATAAGGCTTTTCTGAAGAGTAAAGTGTAGAACTCGTGACCTTTAGTCCTGGATCTTCTTGCACAACCATTAAGAAGCAAAATTTGTGTTCAGGAGTGGAATGTAAATCTCTAGAGAAAGGGCCTTCAGCTCAGATCATATTTCTGATTTGTGTCTCTCCACTATTTTTCTTTTATAATATTTTATTGTGGTTTCGGTGAAGGTTTACATAGCAGTTTAGGTTTCCATTCAATTTCTGGACAAGTTGTTCAGTGCCGTTGGTTACATTCTTAACAGTGTGTGGACATTTCTCATTATTTCTGTACTGGTTGTTCCGTTTCCATTACTCTGGTTTCCCTGCCCCATTACATTCTCATCTTTGTTTTAAAGTAATTGTTGACCATTTGGTCTTATATAGGTGATTTTTTTATAAAGAAGCACAGTACTTACATGTGATAGTCATTATTATTTTTTCAATTGTACTTTAAGTGAAAGCTTACAGTTCAAGTTAGTTTCTCATACAAAAATTTGTATACAAATTATTGTGTGACCCTAGTTGCTATCCCTGTTATGTGACAGCACACTCCTGCCTTCCACCCTGGATTTCCTGTGTCCATTCAGCCAGCTCCTATTCCTTTTTGCCTTCTCATCTTGCCTCTGGACAGGAGTTGCCCATTTAGTCTCATGTATCTACTTGAGCTAACAAGCACTCTCTTCACGAGTATCATTTTATGTCTTATAGTCTAGTCTAGTCTAGTCTAGTCTATGTCTGAAGAGTTGCCTTCAAGAATGGTTTCAGTTCTGGGCTAACAGAGTCTGGGGCCATGTCTTCCAGGGTCCTTCCAGTCTCAGTCAGACCACTAAGTCTGGTCTTTTTACTAGAATTTGAGTTCTGTACCCTGCTTTCTCCTGCTCTGTCAGGGACTCTATGTTGTATTCCCTGTCAGCGTGGTCATTGGTGGTAGCTGGGCACCATCTAGTTCTTCTGGTCTCAGGCTGATGGAGTCTCTGGTTTATGTGGCCCTTTCTGTCTCTTGGGCTAATATTTTCCTTGTGTCTTTGGTGTTGTTCTTCATTCTCCTTTGCTCCAGGTGGATTGGGACCAATTGATGCATCTTAGATGGCCGCTCACTAGCTTTTAAGATCCCAGATGCCCCTCACCAAAGTGAGATGCAGAACATTTTCTTAATAAACTTTGTTAAGTCAGTTTTGATAATCATTATTTTTTGAGCCAATCTTTTATTTACCTACAAGGTGACCTCGGGTTAGTTTCAGTTTAAGGTTTGAACAGTATCTCAGGGCAAGAGTCTCGGGAAGTCCTCCAATCTCAACCAGTCTAGTAGGTCATTTTTCTTTCTTTTTTTTAGGAATTTGAGGCTCTGTTCCACATTTTTCTCCCATTCTGCCAGAATCCATCTGTTGTGGCCCTGATCAGAACGGCTGGTGGTAGTAGCTGGGCATCATCTAGTTATTCCGGTCTCAGGGTAGATAAGGCTGTGTGTCATTGTCGTATAGGCTAGTTTTTTCTTTGAATCTTTGGTTTCCTTCTTTTTTTCTGCTCTGGATGAGTAGAGACCAATAGTTGTATCTTAGATGGCTGCTTGTCTTAGTCATCTAGTGCTACTGTAACACAAATACCACAAGCTGATGGCTTTAACAAAGAGAAATTTATTTCTTCACAGTAAAGTAGGCTAAAAGCCCAAATTCAGGGCGTCAGCTCCAGGGGAAGTTTTTCTCTCTCTCTGTCGGCCTTCTCATCAATCTTCCCCCGGACTAGGAGCTTCTTCGCACAGGGACCCCAGGTGCAAAGGACGCGCTCTGCTCCTGGCACTGCTTTCTTGGTGGTATGAGGTCCCCACTCTCTGCTCGCTTCTCTTTCCTTTAATCTCTTATAAGATAAAAGGTGATGCAGGCCACACCTCAGGGAAACTCCCTTTACATTGGATCAGGGACGTGACCTTAGTAAGGGTGTTCAATCCCACCCTTATCCTCTTTAACAGAATCTAATTTTACCTCATTAACCACAGGCAGAGTTTAGGATTTACAACATATAGGAAAATCACAAATTAGAGGACAACCATGCAACACTGGGAATCATGACCCAGCCAAAATTGATGCACATATTTTTTGGGAACACAATTCAATCCATGATCCCGCTTGCAAGCTTTTAAGACCCCAGACGCTACTTACTAAACAAGGATGTAGAACATAACTTTATGAGCTATATTATGTGAATTGTCCAAGATGTCTCACAAGACTATGGTCCTAATCCTTCAAACCCAGAAATCCAGTCCTGTGAGGTATTTGGTTATGTCTAAGCAGTATCCATAACTGTGTCCCTTATGTGCTTTATTATACATGTGAGTATTTGTGCATAGTCACATAGATACATATACATATGCATACACCTATATATACACGCATATATACATACCTACCTATATACTGTATTTTTACACGAGCAATGCACGCCTTCTGTGTTTGTTTGCTGGCTATGCCCTCCCTTGCGAGATATTTTCATAAGTGTACTATGCTCATTTTTTTTTTACAGCAACATGTGATAGAGAACTGGCATGACAGCACTTGTGATGGTGTCTCATGGGGGGAAAGCACAGCTGGCAAACAAATGCAAAAGGTGTGCGTTATTTGCATAAAAATACGAGTTGTGTGTGTGGATGTATATACATATATATAGTGTGTGTATATATATATATGTACATATATACCCACACACACAAATATATCTCTGTGCTTATTTTTTGGTTCCACTATTTTTCTTTATGGTGCTGATTTAAATGAGCTGGTATAAGTTAGTTTACCAGTCTTTGGGAGTTGGTTCTCGCAACTCATACATAGTCAAGTCTCGTGGTTGTTGAGGGTTCATTTTCTTATTTAAATTTATTTACTTTTGTAAATGTGGAAAATGCACATTTTTCTGAAGGTTATGTTCTGCCTTTCTTATATTCTTGTATACTTGGGAATTTTTGAATGATTACATTATACTCATTCAACGTTTTTGAATACCTGTAAACCTAGAAGCCTTTCCTTAGGCATGAGGAGATGATGTTAATGTCACAGGTGTCCTTTTGCAGCTAATTTAATTGACTTAAATGTTAAATTTCTTATATATGTAATCTAAGCAAGGAGGGTTACGCTTAAAAATTGGACAATGAAAATATTATCTTTTAAAATTGATTTTACCCATCTCTACTCAGGTTTCTGTTATTTTGGATACTGTTACTAAGACAGTTTAACCAAATAATGGGTTTTGAGTGTGTTAAAGTTGAGTGACATATGATTTATTGCCTATATCATAACTCTTTCAAGAGTACAAGAGGACAGTGTTAGTAATTATGCCAGCATAGTGGGCATAACTGGGAGGTTATAGGAGACTTTTTTCTCATAAGTTAAAGTCTTTTTGATAACTTGAAATGGAGGGGAATCAGTTGGAGCAGAGACTTTAGTAAATATGGAAAATGCAGATTTTTCTGAATTATACCGTTGTATGGTTTAGACTGAGATGACATCTTTTGATTTTGTTCTTAAATTTGTTTATAGATGGCATGTTTGATAAATGACATCTGGCTTAAATTTCTTTGTTTGCTATTTGTTCATTCAGAAAGGGAAAATTACAGTTTCAGAAAAATGTTTTCCCTTTCATTTTAAGTATGATTTGGAGAATATGTTAGTGTTTTTCCTCTTGATTATAAAGTACTATTCAGTGCTGTTTCTCTTAATGTTCTGCTTTACTATTTCAAGAGCCTTGGTCTTAGCACACTTGCATTCTAAGGATTTGAAATAAAATTTTAGGACTCAGAACAAAGTTTGTTATTTTTCTTTTCTTATATGCTGCAAGTCATTTTCATTTCTGATCTTGAGTATCTATATTGCATAGTAGTTTCATTTTGTACGCTAAATAAATATTTATTTGTGAAATAATTTTATTCTGAATTCAAGGATCAAGATTACAGGACTGGCCCAAGTGAGGAGAAACCAAGCAGGCTTATTCGATTAAGTGGGGTGTCTGAAAACACCACAAAGGAAGAGGTGAGATACTTCTTTTTTAATGAATTAATTTTTTTTTAGTTTTATATTGAAAAATTCTATAATTCACAGGATGATACAGAGAAATGTACGGGGAGAACTTGTGCATTCTTCACCCAGCGTCCTCCAGTGTTAACATCTTGCCTAACAATAGTACAATATCTAAACCAGGAAACTGACATTGGTACAATCCTTAGAGCTTCTTCAGTTTCCACCAGTTATATAGTCATTGAGGTGAGGTTTATTTAAAGAAAAAAAATACGACAAATGATTGCTATCCTTAGACCTGGTAATCATCCTTTAGGGCATAATCCAAGCAGGGAAGGTTGAAATCATACATGAATATGCAGCTTATTTACATTAGTAAAAACTGGGAGCTGCCTAACTGCCCAGTGTTCAAGAAATGGCTGACTAAATTATGGCTGAACTTAAAGAAGAATTGGTTAGAATATTATAACAATAACAGCTAACAGATTTTGTGTGCTTACTCTGTGCCAGCATTGTGTGATACTTATGATTATTAGTTCATTTAATTATTACAGTATCCTTCCTATGAGTAAGTATTCTTCATTCATTCACTCAAAATACTAACACTGTTGTGTGCCAAGCACTGCTCAAGGCACCGAGTGATATAAAAGTCAGCATAATAAATTTGCTACTTCCATGGATAATAAAAAAGTAAGCAAGTAAATAAATAATGTAATTTCAGGCAGTGATGAATGCTTCCAAACTAAAGTAAGAATTTAGAGCAGCACTGGTACAGGGGCTGTTTTAGATTGGGTGGTTAGGAAAGCCATTGTTGAGGAAGTGAAATGTGAACCCAAGCCTGAATGCTGTGAGAGAACATTTGAAGATGAGGAAAAGAACTGACCAGGCCAAGGGAGTTCAAGTGCCACGGCTCTGAACTAGAATAAACTGAAACCAGGCACTGAAAGGTTAAGTAACCTGCCTAAGGTTACACAGCAAGTGAGCAGGAGAGCTTGGGTTTGGAATGCAGGCAGTTTGATTTCATAACCTCTTGAAGGTTATGCTATTCAGCCTTTTTCATATACATGAGAAATTTTGAGTAATCACTCATTCAACATTTTTGAATGCCTGTAGTGTGCTTGGCTTGATTTTTGCCTTTATGAAGTAATGGCTTTAAATTGTGTAGAATGAAAACCAGTAGGGAAAATATAATATTCAGGGTTTGACTCCAATTTATATCATTAGTATAAACACTTTATTCTTGCAGATTCTTAACGCCTTTCGGACTCCCGATGGCATTCCTATAAAGGACTTGCAGTTGAAGGAGTATACCACAGGTGAGGTTCTTTATATGCATGTGGCCTTGGGGTTAGGAAGGGTCTTTGTCAGATCTCTATAGCATGCGCTACTCAAAATTTTAAGAAACCACAATTAAGATTTCCAGAAGCCTCCAGATGCCTTCAAGTAACAGCCAGCTTTAGTCTTAGCTGTGGTTCTTTGTGGATGTTTATCCACACATGCGCGATGTGGATGCATGTTCCAGTTCTCAATGCCTAATAGATACAAAGTGAGTGTTGCAGCATTTGTCCCTGAGTATATTTTATGTAATTAAATCATTAAATTTACTCTTTATATTCTTCATCATGGTGGAATATTTAACTCTGAGCACAATAGGATTTAATAAACTTGCTATGTATTTTACATTTCATTGTTTTAGAGGGAGGTTGACACCTTCCCAAAGAAAATGTACAAATTAGTGGTTTCTTGAATTTTCAGTCTTGTTCTGAGAATGGAGTCCTGCTATGGCTATTTTGTTGAAATCCATGAACAAATCCAGAAGAGCTTTCTCTTTGACCTCTATTCTGTGGTCTGAAATCACAGATCACACTTTTCAGAGTATTCTTCTAGTATTTCAGGGTACCAGGTTTAGTTAGCTCCTTCAAATCTTATTATAGAAAAGGTAGTGAAAAGTGAAATGCCAAGCATTCAAGGTTTTGGCTGGGTCCTTTAGGGCTCCATAATATGAAATAGTTTAAAAATAAATACATTCTTTAGGTGATCTATTTTGTAGAATTTTAAGTTGAAGAAAGAACATTAATTTTTTTCATAGAACTTGAAATTTTAGTAACTCAGTTAAAGAAGTCTTCAGCTAAGAGCGTGTCAGTATATGCTTTTAAACAGTTTGCCATGGAATAACATTTTTGCTTTACCAATATAGCTTCTCCTTCAGATTGGTTCTGCAGAGGGAAATTATCTGCAAAAATAAGTTTTTATGCTTGAAAGAATCTGGTCTTCATGTTAAGCACAGACTTCTTTTTATTTGCAATTTGAGAAGAAACTCAAAAGCAGTATTTCTCAGACAGCTAATTATTTCTATGTTTTAAAAGCATCAACCCTGAATTTATGGAAACATGACTAAGAGTAGTTATATTGTTCTTGTATACCTCACTTCTGTGGGTTACTTTCATGCTGGTGGTGCTCCCCCACCCCACTGGAAGTTAGAAGTACAGTAATGTACTTTTTTTTTTTGCATGTGTCTCATATACACTTTCTTGATTTACTTTGGAAACTGAAAGTACAATTTACAGGCAGGAGTTTCATTTTAACTCACGGGGTAATAGCCTCATCTTTGAGCTTGTTTCATGAACTGTACTTTCATTGAGTATTGGTGTATTTCGAAAAGAAGAGAAGTCTTGATGTTTAAATAGCAGCAGTCTAAACTCTTTGGCTTTTTAGTATTCATTGGATTGACTTTCAGTTTGTATTGTCAGATTTGTTAACAGTGTAAAAAATGTATTAATGTGTAAGGTACAGATGGAAACCCTGGTGGCGTAGTGGTTAAGAGCTACGGCTGCTAACCAGACGGTCAGCAGTTCGAATCCACCAGGCGCTCCTTGGAAACTATGGGGCAGTTCTATTCTGTCCTATAGGGTCACTATGAGTCGGAATTGACTTGATGGCAACAGGCTTTTTTAGGGTCCAAAGAAGAAGTTCTTAAATTTGCAGCTGTGGTGGCTATTTGAATGATAATTGGCAGACCAAAGATGAAATCTTCAGGACAGTGGTAAAAGAAAAATACACCTTTCAAGACATGCAATCTTGGCATTTTATTATATGAAATAAAGGGTATTTTAGGTATTTAAATATCTATATGGTTATTCTTTTTTTTAACGAAAGAATTGAATTACCAGCCCCATGTTACCTATATTACATCTCTATGTGGCAAGTAGAATGAACTTATGAAAATATCAGTTAGATCATGTTATTCCCATGCCTAAAATACTCTTAACAGCCATTGCTCTCACTTAGAAGAAATTCCAAATTCCTCGTTCTGACTTACAAAGCCCTGCATGATCTGGCCCTTGCCTGTTTGAGCTCATCCCCTACCGCTCTCCACCTTACCTATTATGTTCTTGCCACACTGAGCCTGTCTCTAGTCCTTGACCAAGACAAACATCTTTCTGTCTCAGGACCTTTGCGCTGGCTCTTCCCTCTGATCTTTACTTGTCTTATGAGGTTTTGTTCTTGGTTTCATTTTCACCTCTAGAGGCCTTGCCTCACCATCCAGTCTAAAATCACCTCTCACTTTCCATCTTATCCTATTTTCCATTGTAGGATTTATCACTCTGATATTTTTCTCAGTGGTTTTGTATGCCTTATTCCTCCCATTAGAGAGTTAGTACCATGATAGCAGGAAACTTGTCTATCTTGTTCCCTGCTGTTTCCCAATGCTTGACACTCTGCCTGGCACTTGGGTGCTTCCCAGTATGCATGGAATGAATAAATGAGTATATGTCTGTGTTGTATGTGGAGAGCAGCTGTGATCTCTTCACAGGTGAGAAGCATTAAATGGTATTTTAGGTTTTACAGCAGTGTAGTTTTTAAATATCTACTGAAGAATATGCCTTGTAACAACCAGGTGTACTGAGAACTTTAGCATTTAATTTTTAAAGGATTGTGTGTGAATTTCAGTGGAAGAGGTGAAACTATTATAAATGAAAAGTGCCAGTTATTTTTTTAGGCTGGATGATAACCTGCAGAGACCGTGCAGGGTGGGCATTGCCTGTGAGACTGGGGATGTTGGGGCAGAGTTCATGCTTTCAGTTGATGTAATGGGGAGCTGATCTATAACAGAGAAAAGATTAATGCGTGTTTACTAACTCTAATAATGTACTAATTTAACTTTTGTCCCCACAACTTTGGTCTAAAACCTGTGGGTCAGATGATTTTATGAAATTGTCTGATTTAGAAAATTAATACACATTTAGAAAGATACATCATACATAATTTAATTCCCCCAATGGGAATGTATACTCAGACAGAGTAATACTTCTGCAGCAAAATGTATGAACAGTCTTACTGAGAGGACTAAATAAAGACTATAAAGTGACTCTGTGTAGTGTAGGTCAGAATTTCCTTCCAAATGACTTCACTGCAAATTTACCAAAAAACCCTAGATATTTAAGGGCTTTTGGATTTTGAAATTGCAGATAAGGGATTGTGAACCTGCGTATGATCTGTGTATTTGAGTTTTTCATTTTCCATTTGGAAATATTTTAGAACACCATTAGTTGTAAATTACCTTGAATTATATGATTATATTCCTGGAAAAAGGAGTAAAACGTCTTTGGTGAATGGACAAACTCTGGTATATCCATACAATGGAAAACTACTCAAAAATAAAAACGAAGAAGCTACTCATGCACATAACAGCATGGATGAATCTCAAAGGCATTGTGCTGAATGAAAAAAAACAGACTCAAAAGGCTGTATACTGCCATAAAAAGGAATAAAGTACTGGTGTATGCTACAATATAGGTGAACCTTGCAAACATTATGCTGGGTGAAAGATGTCAGACACAAAAGGCCACATATTGTGTGATTCCATTTATATGAAATATCCACAATAGGCATATCCATAGAGACAGAAAGCAGATTACTGGTTGCCAGGGCCTAGGTGAAGGGGGGAATAGGGAGTAACTGCTTAACTGGTACAGGGTTTCCTTTTAGGGTGATGAAATGTTCTGGAACTAGATAGTGGTGATGGTTGCACAACATTGTAAACATGCTAAATGTCACAAATTGTACACTTTAAAGTGGTGAATTTTATGTTCTGTGTGTTTTACCACAATTAGAAAAAAAAAGGCTACATACTATATGACTCCATTTATATGACATTCTAGAAAACGCAAAATTATAGAGATAGAAAACAGTGGCTGCCAGGGTGTTGAGGGAGGCACTGGGCTATAAAGTGGAAGCATGAGGGAATTTTGGGGGGTTATGGAACTGTTCTATATCTTGATTGTGGTGGTGGTATATCCGTGTTAAATTCACTGAAGTTGTTAACTACTGTTTGTATAAGAGAACATCCTTATTCTTAGGAAGTACACACTGAGGTTTTTAGGAGTAAAGGACCATGAAATATGCTGCTTTCTCTCATATGACTTAGAAAAATAGATTTGATAGATAAAAGGGAGTAAGAGAGTAATGATAAAGCAAATGGGGCAAAATGTTATTAATATATTAATAGGTGAATCTGGGTAAAGGGTATGTGACTGTGTTCCTTGTACTATTGTTCTTCTGACTTTTTTGTAATTTTGAAATTATTTCCAATAAAAAGTTGAACAGCTGACATAAAGCTGAGGTATTTTGTTTTCTTAAACAATCAGGCAGAAAGCTTGCAAGTTGAAGACCACAGTGAACAGCTTCTGTGATCAAGTGCCCTGTTCTAGAGCAGTGGTGCTCAAAGTGGTCCTGGACCAGCAGCATCTGCACCACCTGGGAATTTGTTAGAAATACAAACTCCCCTGCCCCCCACCCCCTAATCAAAAACTCTGGGGGTGGGTTCCAGCAGTCTGTGCTTTAACAAGTCCTCCAGGTGATTCTGATGTGCCCTGAAATGAGAGGAACACTGCAGTAGATTGTTCGGATTCTTTAGTCTTTAACTTTTTCGCACAGCTTGAAAGTGACTTAATAAGCAAGTAGTCCCTCTGTAAGTAGAAAAGGCTAATGCTTGTGTGCCTTGGGAGCCCGTGCCAAGCACATGCCTTGCCTGTCTGATATGTCATTTCCCCTGCTGTACATGGCTGCGGCAGGAGCTGGAATGGTGTTATTTCATGTTCTTAGTTGTTCTTTCTGCTTGTATAGCATACTTCCTCCAGAGAGCTTGGAATCGTTATGTATCTTCTCATTCTCACAGTGTTTCTGTGAGATGTGAATGCAGACAGAATTGCTCTTGGTTTTTAGGTAGACTTGCAGAATATGGAGTACATAAGCTTGCTGTGATTCTCCCCCCCCCCCCAAAAGGGATTTATACCATTTAGGCAATTTAAATAAAAATGATACTTTCAGCTTCTGGATTATGTTTCCTAATAAGTCTCAAACATGGAAAGTTATTCTGTAGTAACTGAAGTACTACAGAATTATTTTAGTACTGTTTCATTAACTGGTATCACAAAGAGGATTACTAAGATGGTGTTAGTAGGCAGAAGCAATATTTTGCTTCGATTATCAGGGTTCACATGGTGAATGGGCACTATGCAGTTTCTGTGGCACTGGGAAGGAAATTTCTTTGGAAGTGAGCATTTGCAGTGGCCAGGTTCCTTGATCTCTTACTCTAGCAGTTTGGATATACTGAAAGTGACATTGTATCAGAGGCCCCCTGTACTCTGCATTTCTTAAGAGTAACAGGCTCCTATCCTTTCATTGTTCACAATTGAAATGGTTTGAGTTTTTTACCTCCGTACTGGTTAAACAAAAGTGCCTTGAGAAGAAAAACTTAGAATTGTTTAATTTAGGGGCAAAAATGCATTGTGTAATTGGAGAATTGGCATTAATAACACAAAAATAGGTCTAGTTTATGGTATCCCAAGTGGAGTAGCTAAAAATACAATAATTGAACACCATTTGGAAAAAATAAAGTATAATTGGAAAATGTAAATACACCTCTTTGCAGTGTTTTTGGCATTTACAGAACAGATGTGTAAACATTTTTAGTTTCCCGGCAAAAACTGGCCATAGGCTGATTGGAAAATAACACATTACTTGTCACCTCTTCTAAAACTGCAGAAGGTGCTGTTTTCAAGCAAGAGTCTTATCAGGTTTGGTACCACAATTGGGGAAGATATTTACAGATAAGCCTTAAGGAAAGGTGGCTGAGCTTAAAAAATAAGAATGTCTGGGAAGCCAAGAGGCATTTTTTAGGGCTGGGCGATTCTCATGGAGGCAGTGGATGGACCCGGTGGCGGAATGGAGACCAACACGCCCAGTGAAGAATCCCATGATGCGGTGCTGAAGGGATCAGGTGAGACTGGGGAGAGGTACTGGAATTAGGATTAATTTTGATCATCTTTGGAATTACCTGTGATTTGGCTTATTTACTTCCTTTTTAAAGTTTCCAACCCCAAAGATTTTGAGTAGAGGGTTAGAGAATATGGGTATTTTGTGACTACCGTGCTAATTTTAAGGAATTACCTCTCATATTAGAGTGCCTTGGTGTAGATGCTGGGAATGAAAAACTTGGCTAAGTACCTTGAGCAGAGACGTGATTGAGTTGTCTCTGGTCATGATATATTTGAACCTCGTTAGGTGGTGTGCCACTTGCTGCAGAATAGGGGCTCACTGGACTCTTGGGTCCCTGTAGACCCTGTGAGAGCAATAAGGCACTAAGGTTTAGTGTCCAAGGGGAGTTTGAGGTTCAGTTCTGCCAGCTAGTGAGGGGAGGGATGGCCTAAGAGAGAACAAGTATCTTTCCAGGGCTTGCTGCTGACTTTAAAGGAGAATGCCAGTACTGTCTTGAAAAGCAAGGCTTTAGGATTACTGGTTTAACTTAACTCAAATAGCTCCCACCCCCACCCCCACCCCCCCTTTTTGAGTAGTTAGCCTTCTTGGTGCTTGAGATGAAACTCACTTTTTGTTCTGGGAGTTTGACTTCTTGGCCAGTTAGATACTTTTTGTTGAAACCCCTTAAGTTAGCAAGGATGGCTAGTCGTAGTTTGCAGTGAACAGCTTCTGTCAGCAAGTATAGTAGATAGCAGTGGTTCTCACTGGTAGGGAACTTTTAATACCATCATTGACTTTTATTGGACTGCCTGCATGCTACCTTTCCACGGGGATTTTGGATATAGAGTCCCATTCTGGATCTGAGAATGGGACATCTTCATAACCCAGGGCATCACTCTATTCAGAAATGAGGACCACCAGTTCTGTAGATTTTAGTTAGTACACTATGTAGCCTTGGGGGTCTCTACCTAAACCACACATAAGACTTGGAGGTAGGACAGATAGCTGTTTTGAGAATATAGCATGACAATGATGCATAAATGCCTTAATAAGTTTTTCTACTAGAATTCTTAAATTATAGACTGTTTTGGAGGATGGGATGTTTTTCTGAGTAGGAGTTGAGATGTCGCATGCATTCGATTTGAGTGTGAGTAGTGGGTTTTAGAAAAGGGACTGTCTTGTACCTTGGTGTCTCCCCACCCCCCATTCTTCCTTTTTCCTGTAACTCGTTGCCGTCAAGTCAGTTCTGACTCATAGCGATGCTATAGGACAGCGTAGAACTTCCCCATAGGGTTTCCAAGGAGTGGCTAGTGGATTCGAACTGCCGACCTTTACCCACAAGAGTATCCCCAAAGTTAGGGAATAATTTATGTTTTATTATACAGCCTTAGATGGAGTATCTTAAGATACTGCTCTATTTCTGATTGCTTTGCTTGCCTTTTAGAGGCCCAGAGAGGAAATAAAATCATGAAGTCTTCTGGCCTCCAGTGGAGGACACGTCTCGCCCAAGGCCTTTCTAACGTTTTTGTGCTATATGATGATAATCTAGGTTCTCAGAGTAGGTGGTGGGAGTGATGATAGGAAGCAGGAGCATACTAAATTTGGGTGGGTTTTTTTTTCCCCCAGATGAAATTCAATACCATGGGCTAACCTCCTTGAAGTCTGGATTTGGGGATACACTACAGTCTCACCTGACCAGGGAATGTGAATGTGTCACCTGACCCTAAGAAACATGGTTGGAGATAGGCTTCGGTAGGGCTCAGGCAATGGCTAGGCATAACGGAGATGTTTTAGGATGAGATTTTGCCCCTTGTCTAGGCAGAAATGCAGCAGGGAATCTCATTAAGTATAATAGTGTTTTCTGGGAGAAAAGGACTAAGTTCAGCCAACTGCCAAGGGTGCATGGTCATGATAAAAGATGATCTGACGACATTATTTAAAGCAAATTCTAAGGGAAAAATTGTACGATCAGCCTTACGATTGAGGAAAACATGGCCTGGAGCATGAAAACTGTAGCAGCTGATAAAGCCGGAAAAGCACTGATTAAAGAAGTTTCCCAATTTTGTATCTTCTGGAATATGAATTTTGAGACATACGCAGGTTATATCCTCTTCTCCAGAACGATTTAACAGAAATGGGTGTTGGAGTTTATCAAATGCCATTTTAGTGTCAATTGAAATGATCATGTGATTCTTTTATTTATGCCCTGGATTGCCCCAGAATGATTTATTTTAGATGGGGTTTGCCTCTCTGAGATTGGGGAAGATGGTTGCACTCTTGTTGACAGCCTTCTGTCAGTTCCACTGCCTTGTTGAGTTCCTTGCCCTTCTCCTGGCTTCTGTAGTTCTCACTTGTCTCTTTTGTCAGATACTCAAGTGACTTTGGTTGAGCCTTTCAGGTTTTATAAGGCTTCATGGAGCTTTCTGTGCCTTTTGGTGGTTAGAAGAATTCACTGAAGAGTTTCCTCTGCTGGAGTAGCAAGAAGAAAAGAAAAGGGTCATTAATCAGCCTGTATAGTGCAGGGACCTGATTGACTCCCATCTTCAGTTCAGGGAGATGAAGTCTTTTGTGCATTTATCTTAAATGGACAACAAAGAGGCTGTCCATTAAAAACTATTTGCAGGATTTAAAAATTAATTGGCTTTTCTTTGCCTTTCCGCTTGCACTAGAACGTCTGATTTGTGCTCATCCTTTCTAGCTTACATTCCCTTCCCCAGAATGTCAACTAAAACAATTTTTACCTGCTTCCATGTTTCTTGCTTAGGTTATCACTTAAGTCTTCTACCTGATGTAAATATAAGCCTTCTTGGAATTAGCTAGTGGTGATGATTGCAGTAGTTTGTGGACATACTAAAAAACCCACTGAATTATATATTTTAAAAGGGTGAGTTTTATGGTATTTGAACTCTATCTTAATTTTTAAAAAAGCCTTCTTGAAAATTGGTTGATATGTCATATAAAGATTGAATATAGAGGATGTTCACAGAGATTTAGCACAGATGTTAATGGCCTACTGATTTGTACTTACACCTTCCTGGTAGAGCTCATAATTGATTGTCCCTAGTCTCAGTTTAGTGCATTACACTATGCGCAGGAACTGTTGTTATATTTTTATGTTTTTTAATAAAACAGCAATCTATAACTTTGAAAAACTTAAATGGTGATTCATCCTTTGGTGTTACCTGCCAAATATGTGCCATTCTGGTTAGCGTATGGTTCTATCATTAAAACTACTGGCCAGTGTTACTGTTTATTGATTCATTTATTCAGTCAATATCTATGTAGTGTTGAGATGCTAGAGATATGCAGGTGAATATGAACGATGTAACCTTTGCCCTTCCTAGGGGTTCAGTTTTGGTGGAAAATGGGTATCCGGGATGAGTATTCTGTATTCCTCTTCTGAACATGCAGCAATGTCTTGTAATTTCATTTTTTTTAAGGGACCTGGGAGTTCTTACACCTCATGGGTACTGTTTGGCTAAAAGTTTGAAGAATTTGACTACTCTGGATAACTTTTGATGTAGTATTTGGTCATTTCTGATCCTAAAGTCACTAGAGAATGACAAATAATAGGACTTTCAGAGGCAACCAAATTAAAAGAAAATAACACATAAATGAATGCTTGGAGGTAATCGTTGGCCAGAGATCAGCAAATAATTGTTTCTCATGTTCCCTGAGTTTCAGAGGTGTAAAATAAAAAAAGCTGTGCTTTTCAGGGGTGTTAATAGGAAAAAATAGGGAAGAAAAAATGAAAAATGTGTGCAGATGGGTCTGACTTTTTTTGTGTGTGCTTTGGAAGAAGGCTCATTGTGCTGCTGTTCCAATGCATACTTCAAAAAAGAATAATTTCAACCTCTAAAATGCAGTTGGGTTGCAAGAATTTGTAAATTTCCAGAGAGGTGCTGTTTCATTCAATCTTGTTGGAGTATGTGGTAGACCTTGGAAAATCTTGAAAGATCTTGGTTGTTTCGGTGTTGGAGAAGGTTTCCTATCATTTCTTCTTTCTCAAAGAGGGCTCCTTTCCCTTTAGAGGAATTTTTACGTAACTGAGAATACTTTGAGGTGTTTAGAGCAATCTGAAACCTGATTTCCAAACCACCTCAAAATGTACCTAAGTAATAACCAGGATAAGGAGGAATAACGGTGATACTTCATTTGTAGAACTTAGTCCTGACCCTGTTCAAAGAATGTTAGTTTTTGTTGTAGGATTTCCTGTTCTCTTGACTGTGTTGGGCCTACTGCTTTTTTTTTTTTTTTTTTTTAAAAAAAAAAACATTAGTTTTTTACACTACATTGGGCATGGAAAGAGAAAAAAAGATTAATTGGCTTGATCTATATCTTGGGTGGTTCATTAAGTTGCTTAAGGAGGGAGGCGAGGAGCAAGGAAACCAAAGAAAATAAAACAAAATATTCCTTTTGTCCTGTGTTTAATTTGAATGCCCGCAAGTGCTTTTGCATTTATCAAAAGTGAACGTTGATTGTCATAGTTGTCAAGTGCATGTTAGGAAATCTTCAGGTATAGGAGCTGGGGAAGGAGCAATGGAGTAGCACATCATAGCTATGATGAGAGAAGGTGACTAGATAATGTCATTTTAAAAAGTGAATCAGGCGTCCCTGAATGATGGTGGCAGAGTAGGAAAATCATAGCATATGTTTTGTTAGTTTTTTCCTGGTAAGCTATCAGCTAGATTTGTGCTGCAGTCTTTAAACCATTCCCTGCCTTTGTTTGTCTCCAAACCAAAGAAGAAAATATTAGCCAGTTTATCTTACGTCACCCTCCAGGCTACAGAAATTTCTGGCAGTGATGTAGGTATTTTGTGAATCTGTGGTCAAATCATATTTGTGTAAGTATAGGGATATGCTTCTTCAGCCCCAAAGTATTAGTTAACATGTATGTGCAAACTCTGTAAATAAAACATTGGATGAGTAGAACCTTCCAAGAAATTTTCCCCAAAAAGGTACCAACAGACTAGATTTTAATTTGTAAAACCATGTAATGGTGTTATGTTGAAGGAGTAGAGTTTTTGATTCAGTTGTTTGTATTGTTATAACTTATTAAAAATTTATATTAGAAATTTAAAAAAATTTCTTTTTAGCCTCTGGATTAACATGGAACCTTAGAAAGTGCTCACCTTGTTTATCAGACAATGAGTATGTTTGACAAATGTACAAGTGTATTTGATGAAATGGATTGTTTTGGAGGGAAACCTTAATGAAGAATTGGCCTATATTTTAAAATGACTACCTAGAGAACACTGTTGAGTAGCCCCCCCACCCTTTTTTTTTTTTTTTTTTTGACCCTTTTTTGCACAAGGGCCAAGGCAGTGGGAAAAAAATGTTTATGGGCCATATTTTTCTTTCCAGTCAAAATAAAAATAGTTCTGTGACCTATAGGGGAAGTGTTCTTAGTATACACTAGAAGTCACTGAAGAAATTCATATTGCCTTTCAGTGGCTAAAATGTTAATACTGGGGTATATAAGCACAGAGAGGCTCTGCTTATCTCATTGTACCCCTGAACCATCCTAGAAAAGATTTGCCATCATTGCTAATTTGCATACAGGATAACCCAGGCCCAGAAAGAAGTGGCTTGCCTCACCTGGTGAGGTAGGTGAGCTAGCTATAGCTTCTGCATATATACAGAACTACAGAAGTTACAGATCCCTGGTGGCACTGTGGTTAAGAGCTTGACTGCTAACCAAAAAGTTGGCAGTTCAAATTCACCAGCTGCTCATTGGAAAACCTATGGGGGCAGTGCTGTTGTGTTCTCTAGGGTCGCTGTGAATCAGAATCAACTCGATGGCAACGGATTTGGGTTTTTTTCATACAGAAGTTACTGGTCTTGTGTGCTGCAGGAGTGAAGATACTCATTTTGTTTGATGTGACACTGAGCACCATCATGGCTAGATATAATGCTAGGGTTGGGGATACAGAAATGGAAAAAAAAAGGCCCCTCTTTCCATACACACCCCTAATCTGGGGCTCCTGTTTTAGGATCACCTCTGTGCATGGGCAGCTTGCTGGAGCTTTGGCACTGCTCGTCTCCTGGGTGATCCCTTCCGTCACTCCTGTGCCTCCTTTCCTGCCAGGCTGGAGTGTTCTTGCCCGGGCAAAGCAGTTCTGCAAAGGCCCTTTTCTTACTCCTGATAGTTGCTCTGTACAGCTGGTTGGTTTGTTTTGTTTTGAACCTAATCCTTTTGTATTATTCGAACAAAAATTGAATTAAATTGCTGCCTCTGTAAAGAGTAACTACCCCCTTTTGCAACTTACATAGCATCTTGCTGTGGTCAGTGTCTGTCTGAACTTGTCATAATTCTTCCTTAGACTAAATTCCGAGGGCAAGGACAGTGCCCTCCACTGTGATCAGATAGCACTGCTAATGCTGCAGGAATTGAAATGAATTGAATAAGGATGAGAGTTACCTAACAAATACTATCCTGGGTCTAGAAAACCATCATAGAATGAAGTGACCCTGGGATAGAGTGTGCACTTTCAAAACTACTTGAAAATGCAACCCCGCTTCAAAAAAAAATTTATTATTATTTTTTAAAGTAACTGGTTGGCGCAGATAGAGAACCAAATAAAATAGAAAAACATGCAATTTCCAAGTGATTGTCATGCATCTTCCTCATTTCATCTGTTTTATCATAAGCTGTTTTTGTTGTTGGCTGCTGTTGAGTTGACCCTGGATTCACGGCAACTCCTTGCATAGTGGAACCGAACACTGCCCAGTCCTTCACCATCCCCATGATTGGTTGTGGATCAGACCATTGTGATCTATAGGGTTTTCATTGGCTGATTTTCAGAAGTAGATCACTAGTCCTTTCTTCCTAGTCTGTCTTAGTTCGCAGACTCTGCTAAAAGCTTTACAACATCATAGCAACAGGCAAGCCTCCACTGATAGACTGGTAGTGGCTGTGCATGAGGTGCATTGACTGGGAATTGAACTCATGTCTCCCACATGAAAGGCAAGAATTCTACTAGTAAACCACTGAAACTAGCAGACCTTATATGCTTAGTAGAGGGGGAGAGAATTGAAAGTGCTTATAAAGATGTCAAAGTGATACTTTTCATGTGGCCCAATTCATCCTTCCCAGACAGTTGTTTGGTGTATAAATCAGATATTTTCCTAATTTTCATAATGAAAGCTGCAAATATGTATTTGAGGTTTTAACAGGGCAAAGTACCTATTGGAAATCTTGCACACAGACCTCCTTTGTTCTGTTATTTCCATGGATGGAAATTGAGATGCCTGCATCAGTTAGTTTTGGTTTTTGCTAAAATCTCTAATTTGATGATAATATTTTACTTTTTTAAAAACCTTTATCTCCACTGAGATGAAATTAGGAAAACAGGACCTATAGAATGAAGCCCTCTTGAATCTTTAAGATTTTTCATGGTGCTTTTTATATCCATAATGCTTTGTTCCCACAGAAATAGTACGCTTGTTTACAGGAAAAAGGGCTGTGTTTTCTTTTCCTTCAAAGATACCCAAATAAAGAACCCCCCACCCCCATCCCTTGTCCTTTAAAATCTTTATCCCCTTTTACATTTCGTAGCGTGTATGTTCTAGGCTTTTTCAAAGTCAGCCGATACCTAGTAGGTTGAATTTTTCTTGATTAGTTTGAAGGTAGGGCTACTTATCTCGTTTGCCTAAATATTGCTGTGTAGTTGCTCTGAAAGCTGGGTCTGATATGGACTAACAATTGACTTGAACAATCTGGGGCCATGTTTGTCTGCTTGTCAGCTTGTCATCACTGTCAGCTTGTTTAGGGGGAAAGGCTGAAGAGTTAGTTCTAGGATTGGGTATTATTCATCAAGGCTTCCTTTTCTATGCCTTATTCCCCCTTAAGCACCTGGTTAGCTTTCATCACAGATGCCTTTTAGGGGAAAGGGCAACCACATCGTCAGTGAAGATGGAGAAGAAGTAACATTTTAATGTTACCTTTATAGATTTTCCTTCCCTTGCTCTGTTCTCATCCTTCTCAGCTGCCTAAAAAAGTTTAAGGAGCACTCACATTTCTATGAGAGATCTGTACGTTTCAGTTGGAAAATGGAATTAGGTATACTTTTTAATAGTCATATAAATAGTACAAAGACCTATCAGCCCACCAGACTTCTTCCCAGCAACTGTACAGGACAGGAAATGATATTAAATAGACTTTTTTGTTACTTTGTTTGGGTAAGGATCTGCTAAATCCTTACCTAAGGTTCCTAGCAATTCTGAATGCAAGGTTGGTTGTCCATTTTCAGAATGTTTAGGTCCGGTGGAGTGTCTTCTGTGCCTCCTAGCATTTTTTCTGTGAATTATAAAATTACATTTGGGAAATAAAGAAAACATCCTTGTTTGTCCCATTATAGTAATACAACCACTGTAATCATTTTTGCATATAGTTGTGTTGCATTGCATGCATTGCAGACTTCTGAACACTCACTTGTACTGCTTTACCCTCCCCCATCCCACATCCTGTTTTCCCTCTCATGGAGTGAGCTTGAGAGATGGGGATGTGGTTGCTTCAGCTTTATTTGGTCTGTTTCTTAGCTTCTCTGAGGGTGAGCATCCAGTGTGCTGGCTGTGATCCTAGTGTTTACAGTGATGTATTTTTCATACATTGTGGCCCTTAAATGCAAGCCATCCTCTTTATCTGGTGTCAGCTGAAGGAAAAGTGATCTGTTGCAATGCTAGAGGAAAAATTGGCTATGTTGGACTTAACCTGTGTTGAGAGATGGTATGTTGTTCTTCACCTTGGGGTCTTCAGGTATGATTTTGACAATGCATGGTTTTCATCTCACATGCTGACTTTTGTCTCTAACCTCTAAGTTAGATGTGACATCAATGAATTTAATTCCAGTCCTTTTCCCTATCTACATTTTACATAATTGTCTTCAAGGGTGTGTTTATTTTTAAAGCTTATACTGTAAGTATCTTTCCATATTGCTCCATAATTTTGTATAACTATCATTTAAAAAAGACTTTAGTTTTTGTCTTTTCAGAAGAATTTTTTTAGCCAGTATAGTCAGCCCAAAGAGTAAATGCTTTCTAACTTGCCTACTTGGACCTACTTGCAATGGTTTTGCCATAAATATTTTCGAATAGGAACTATTTAGAACTGTTTCACTACTGGAAATCCTGCTGGCATAGTGGTTAAGTTCTACGGCTGCTAACCAAAAGATCGGTAGTTTGAATCCACCCGGTCGGTGCTCCTTGGAAACTTTATGGGGTGGTTCTACTCTGTTCTGTAGGGTCGCTATGAGTTGGAATTGACTTGATGGCAATGGGTTTTCTTTTGGTTGTACTACTAATTTCAGTATTTCTTAACTATAGACATGTTCTCAGCTGTGCTCAGGCTTGTGAGATCCAATTGCGTAGTAATTGGGCTCTGTAGAGTTTGGAATTCAGACTACTTAAATGAGTCCAGGATCTTGGTAAAGGGTAAGAGGCTGTAGGGTGTAGTTGTTAGTAGCATTAATTTGGATCTGGACTACCTTGGTTTGAAGTCTAGTTTTGCTTCTTACCGTTGAGGTGACCTTGAACAAATTACTTATTCTTTCTTGTCCCTGCTTCACTGTGGCTAATAAGGGGTTAATAGTATTTAACTTATATGGTGGTTTTGAAGATTAAGTTAGTATATGTAAAGTATTTAGAATAAAGCCTTATACTAGCAACTGCTATATAAATGTTACTTAGCAGCAGCATCATTAATAATTATATGTTGGCCAGTCCTGAAAATCCTTATAGTAAACCATGAGTCTTGAACACACAAAATGCCTGGGATCAACATTGGGTCAATTTTTTTTTTCTTTTTTTTTTTAAATACGTTTTGGGCATTAGAAGTTAACCTTAAATTTCTGTTCTTGTTTGATAACTAAGTTCCAGGTAGAAGAAATTGAGTATTGGGCTTGTGAGTTTCATATTAAATCGGAAGTGCGTTGTTAACATGTAGTACTACAGAGTTTTGATGTACAGAGATGCTATCAAATTCTCTTAATGTTTTCTACAGACTGTTTCTTTTCCCTTCTAGTGCGCTTAGTATCAAAGTCTGTCCTTGAGCAAGTATGAATGTTATCGTGAATCTTCTCCACCTCTGTCCATATATTCCGTGGGTTCCTCTGAGCAGCTGTAGGTACTTCTTTAAGCACAGAAAGGAAATTCAGGGCTTTGCCACCTTGGTGTTAGTTCCCTGTGTTTTTCATTTGGCAGCTATGGAGAGGGTTTCTTTCCACACACCTGGACACTCCTTTGAGATGTTCTGTGGAACTAATCAACACACTTGAGAGTTCGCCCATTATTCTGGGCTAGCCCTTTGTGACTGTGGACATGTATTTGAGTATTTGCAGTAGATATTTGGTGATAAAAGGCATCTTAGTTGCTTCTGCTGTTCTACAGTGTTTTCCCAAGAATGTTCTGAGCCATTTATAAAATTTATGTATCAGGTGTTCAGAGCTGATACAAGAAAATTCACTTGAAAGCAGTTAGTGACAAAACCATTTCCATTGTTAATAGGGTATATACAAATGCATACGCTGTTTCTCTAAAGTAGATTTAATTTTTCAAATAGATTGATTTTGTGATAAATTTAAACAGAAGTTGGAGGGATTAGTTTTAATCCATGCTGATCAGAGCTGTGAAACTAGGATAGCGAATTGGTCAGCCTAAGGTGGTGCTGAGATTTCTAGTAGCCTTCATTTCTTTTTCCTGATCAGTTCCTAAAACTCAAAGCAAGGATCAACCTATATCATTACAACATTTCATAATGAACTTAAGAGTATTTGACAAATCTACAATCAAAGCTTTATTACTATGTAATAAGACATTTCAGGCCATTCATTCCATGTGACAAAGAATCCAACCTATCACCAACTTTAATCTTTTTTTCCTTAGGTTATGCTTTTTTATTGCCCTGGTTTTTTTGTTTTGTTTTGGTTTTTTGTGTGGGGGCTTTGATGCCTTGAAGGAGCCCTGGTACCACAGTGGTAAAGCACTCGGCTGCTAACCAGAAGGTTGGCAGTTCAGACCCACGAACCACTCTATGGGAGAAAGATGTGGCAGTGTGCTTCCTTAAAGATTTATAGCCTTGGTAATCCTATGGGGCAGTTCTACTCTGCTCTGTAGGGTTGCTGTGAGTCAGAATCGACTCAACAGCAGTGGGTTTGGTGTTCGTTTGATTGTTTGATTGTTCGATGCCTTATTTCCGTGATAACAGTTTCCTATTTTACATACTTTGTGCTCTTAATTGTCATAGGTTTTGTGTTGTTTCTCTTTCCCTAAGTTTTGAACAAATCACACTTTTTTTCTTGGTTTTTCACTTGCACAGCATTACTCTTAGAGATAAGGTTCTTTATCCTATGAGGCAGTGGAGAAAGAATGGAAGCCATTTGTGCAGCATTGCATCAACAAGTCTGTTTTTGTAGTCGTGTAGTGGCGGTACCAGGGAAATTATAGGATGGGTTAGTATTAGGGTTCAGCAGCCTGTAAATCCTTTGACTTCCTATTCTCGTGGGTCATGAGAGCCACAGCCTTTGCTGCAAATGACATTTGCTCAGGAGAGAGGTGAAGGGTATTTGATAACTCTAATGGTATATACAGTTTTTGAACATGGGTTGATTGCTAACAACTGCTGTATCCCATTTTACCCCACCACCAGTCTTTGTGCATAAGCACAGTTTTGGACCCAACTATTTGTACTTAATTATGCTTTTACACCTTCTTCCTTTCATAAAGATTTTAGCTGGCTTATGACTTGAGTTGAAACGAGGAAAAAAAGAGGAGACCTGAAATGGTCTGTCCCCTGCCAACCAGAAGCCTCCTGTGGTATCCAAACAGAATAGTTGCCTCAGTGTATCAGCACTTCTGTCTTTGAAGGTGGTTTCTGCTTAAAAAGTGGTGACTCTGTTAGCATAGCTTTGGGATAAATTGCTTCTCCCTCTTCTCTCAGGATATGCTTTTTTTCAGATATTTTCCTGCTCTTACTGACTCTGTTTTTCCAGAAGATTCAGCCTATGATTAAAATGTTTCGGGTCCCCACTTGAACTTTCTGTGGGATTACCCAATTCTGGGGCACCCTTGCCGGATCATCAGTGCTAAAGAGGGCAAAGGATCTTCTTGGTTTATAGAAAAAGTCATTTTGGAATAAATCTCAAAGTCCAGAAATATCCAGTCTTTCTTCATTGTTTTTTCTATTTGGAGTAGCAGCTTTGCCTAGTGTAGGGGAGGGAGGGGCTAGTTGGGAGGGTTTGCATTTAAGGGGTTCAGAAGCAGGGGGTTTAAGTGTGTCTTTTGTGTTTGCAAGGCACTAACACCACTCCCGTCTGTATTTAAATGCTGTCCCCAGGTTACGACTATGGCTATGTCTGCGTGGAGTTTTCACTCTTGGAAGATGCCATCGGATGCATGGAGGCCAACCAGGTTGCTTTATACTTCGGTCAAATGATGCTGGAAGGATATATTTTTTATGTCTGGGGAGGGGGGGTTTCAAATGATTTCACTTTGGAAAGATAGGAGAAATCCATCTTTGGAGCATACCACATTCCAACCAAAAAGCAGTTGTGAGGAGAAACTTAAAATTTGAGTCTGGGAAGGTTTCTCTAGAAGAGTTAATGGGTACAGAGTGTATTTTTAAAACTAGAGCCCAATTGCAATTGGACTAGATTCCAAAGACAGTAGATGGGAGAAAATGACAGATCTGGAGTGCTTCCCTTGGAATGTGACTGAGATGGAGATCCTGATGGATCCTGATGGAGATCCTGTGACCCAAGGAGCTGCCTGGCACAGGGATTCTAGCTCAGTACTTACACCCGGACCTAGTGTGAAGTCCACTGATGGCAACTCCCATGGCACTCAGGTCCTGCCTGCATGTGCCACTTTCGCAAGAGGGCCATCAGGGAGGAGAGAGGTGCAGATTGCTCGTGTCTATTGCATTTATCATTGTTCTTTGCCAGTTGGAGTTGTGTACTCAAGTCCTTGGCTGCATATAGTCAGAGCTGGTGAATCTGAATCTGTTCTTACATTTGAACCATCTAGAGGTATTCAGCCTGCCACTAGTCCTGTCATTTGGGTCTTTAATTGAACCCTGTCTGGTAGTTTTGGGGAAGGATTACTAATGGATAGAATCCTTCTTGTCATGGTGTTCCCATTGAAAAATTAGTTTTCTCTCTGGTGCTTCCATTTCTCTGTCTGTAAGGTAGGAAAAGGAAGCTTAGTGATGTAGTTGGATTTTTATGTAGCCACTGCCTGTACTTAACAGTGCAAATGCAGTGAGCCAGAATCTTAAAAGAAGGCTCTGCCAGAGAAGAGTACTATTACATGAAAACTCTTCTTCTTTTGTAGCCTAATGCCCTTTCATCAGCTTTGGTTCGCTCAGCATGGCTCATTACACTTACCCTTTTCTGTCCTTTGGCCGTGTTCTCCCTTCGTGGGTATGGAGATGACTTGCTGTCAGTGTTGGAAGCAAGCACTAATTAGAGGAAACTCATGAATCCATAGCTGTTAGTATTATAAACACCGCCAGGGCCTCAGAGGGTGATTGGGTTAGGACCGTATCCCTTTAATTTGGCAGGCTTCTCGTAGACTGATTTGCCCAGTGTATGTCATTGAGTTGGTCATTTAACAAACACGAATTATGTGCCAGAAACTGTGCTACCTGCCAACTTTGGGAAGGAAAAATGAAGGTCCCAATCTGTATGCGTATAATCGATTCCATTCTGACAATCTGTCCTAATTTGAGAATGCTCATTTAATTCATAAGTGTCTTGTTCTTTTCAGTTAATAGTCATTAAGGCCTGGGTCACTTTACTAAAAACAGTGAGTGCTGGAAACATAAGTGGAAGAGCCAAACACCAGTACTATCTCTTAACTGCCCTTTCCTTCCACCCCAGCAAAAAATCCTGCCTAAAGTATCCCTACCCCTAGAGAGTGGTCTTAAATAGAACTTGGACAGCCTTCTTTAAAAGCAAGGCTATTTTGTAGACAGGTCTTCTATTGGAGCCACATCTGGGGAAATGCTCATTTTCTCAAGCAGTGTGATGAGGAGTGACTTACAGATATCCCTGATGCTTGATCCTTGCCCAGTGAATGGGACACCAGAACAAAGCAGGAGCAAGGCCAGAATTCTTCCAAGTGTTAGATAGTTTTTGACAGGTAGCCATCCTCATGCATAGGGTACCATGTGGCACTCTGTGCAAGAGTACAAGTAAGAGACAGCCCCTACCTTCTAGAACTTTATAATCTCAGACGAAGAAAGATGACAGCTTATATGGTATTCATGGATCACATAAGGAGTTCTCTCATACAACCTTCAAATTTTTGTCTGATCTCATTTTCGATATCCACTGGAGTTATTCCTTAATAAAATATCGTACACATCCTTATTCTTATTGTGTCAATCCCATTTTCTAGATTTTTATTCTCCCTTTGGCCATGGGACAGAGGGCATACTGCTAGCATTGCCACACAACAGAATCTACTCTTGCTGAACTGCACAGACTTCACGATCCATTGAGTATTCTCTTAATAATCTTTAACACAACTCAGGGTGTGTGCAAGTCTTTTTGATGGAAAAAATTTTTGAGAATGGAATCTCCAGGGAAATTGTTTTCTATTGTGGTAAAATATGCACAAAATAATACTTAAAACTATTTTATCCAGTTTTAAGCATACAGTTGAGTGGCATTAAGTACATTCACAGTGTTGTGTATCTATCACCAATCACCACCATTTCTAGAACATTTTCATCATCTTAATCTGGGAAAAGTTTTGTACTTTGATAGTATAGCGTAGAAAAGAAGAGTACAGATTCTGGAGTCAGATGTTACTTCCTACCTAGATTACCTCAGGCAAGTTTTTTAACTTCCCTCAGCCTCAATTGCCTCTGTAGGAGGGATGATGCCAGTACCTACTGCACGGGGTCCTGATGTGAATTAAATGTACCTGCTATGTGCCAGGTATCTTTCTGGATGCTGGGGATATAAGAGTGAACAAAACAGACTGTAACTTCTGTTTTAATGGAAAAAGAAGATCAGAAGCAAGTAGACAGAAGTAATACAATATATGATAGTGCTAAATACTATAAAGAAAATGAAGCAGAGTATTGAGAGAATGTGGGATGGGGGCAGTTTTAGACAGCGTAGTTGGCAAAGCTTCTTGAGGAATGACATTACTTTTGAGCAGTGACTTTTGGTGAATAATATATGTAGAATACCTGAAATTAGATGATTATCTCCTCCTGCTCCACCATGTGACAAGTAATTTCCGGTCCGAATTCTAGGAAGATAATTTATTTTTATATCTGGAGTTTATGAAAACTATTTATTTAAGGAAATGGTTGTGGATCAAACTCTGTATGACACAGTAGTTCAGAATCTTACGAGAGACATAAGAATGTGAGAAGAGAAGTCTTGACTCCTCAGAGTGAATAAAGCAAGTTTTTGTGGAAGATGAAATGTCAGTCTAGTCACTCATTTTCCTTCTCCTCCAAGTTTTACTTGCAGGCCAGATTGGTACAGATTCCCAGTCACCAGGATCTGCTGGGCACCTTGGAGTCGAGTCCACATGAGTGTGTGTATACTTAGGAGGAGGTTTCTGTTGAATCCTTTTGAGTTTATTTTTTCATAACCTTTGTTATTGTGACTCTTAATGTGAATATATCTTTATTTTATCATTGACTATACTTGGAGGTCTAGTGGGAAGGAAATCAAAGAGCCTTCTGCTGGCTTGCTTCATTAAATATTGTGGGTTATGTGTGCTTTCGTGAGGTTATGCGGGACAATAACCGAGGCCACTCCAGCCCTTTCCCAGCACCTGTATGGAGGCATCAGTACTGAGCATTGTGGCAGAAACACCCATCAGGGCATCACTTAGCCAGCAGCTGTCTGTTTGGGAAAGTATTTCCAACAGAGGTCTATCAGATCATACCTTCTCCATCTCTGACTAGGAGAAGGGGACAGCCAGTGGACACTGAGGCAGAGCCTTTCATTCTACCCGTAAAGTATTTCTAGCAGTATTGTATGCCCTTGGCATTCTTCTTTTTTGTCCAAGTCCCTGGGGATTGAAGATGAATATCATCTCCTTTTTTCTGTGTGTGCCATTGCACTGGGATGGTTAGGGAAATAGAAGTATTGTATTAGACTGTTAGACTACCAGTTCCTTTCAGTGGTTGTCCAGTTATGAGTACTAGACTAGCTCTGTCAAGCTGTTGCCATTTGGTCTGCAGGTATGAGGCATTTTATTTTCTCCTACTTCATTCTTAAATTTGCAGGTTTAATGTTTGTTGCCTGCTCCTCTTTGGCTAAGTATTCACTAAAATGCCCTCCTAAAAGATAGCTCTAGAAGAATTCATTTGTCTGGAATTTTCACTCAACTTTCTTGGCATCATTGGTCTTCTTTAGCTAAGGATGAGTTGATTATATGACAAAATCAGACTGATAATTGCAAAGGATACTGTTAACACTTAACATGAAAACTCCTTCAGACACTGGCTTTTATCTGATATGGGGGATGAATGCTGTGGAATACATGAAGTTTTATGAAATGGTGTTTTTTGTGTTAACAAAGTTAAGAGAGGTTGGATTACTGAAGATACCAGAATGGCCAGGATGTTTGTGAAGTTGTGTAAAGGAAGCCAGATCTTAAAAGTGGTTTCTCCTCGTGATTATAATTGGAGCAATAGGGAAAACTTGTGTTCTTGGGGATGGGAAGACTATTTGTGAGGCCATAGTGGAAAAACTGGCTGAAGACCCAGTTTGTTGGGAAACTTACTCAAGTTGAAAGTAATGACATAAGACTGTATGAAATACTTCAGTACTTAAGATGTGTGCATTTCAAGTAACAAAAACCTGGTAATCTTTATAAATACCTACAAGGTTATGTTGTTGCCTAAACAACCCTTACTCCAAAATTGCATCACTGAAGAGAAGTGGCATCTTGGCCAGAGCTCACTTGTATAACTTGTGGTTGACTTATGCCATTCTTCCTGGAAACTTCCATTTCAGTACCGCCTCCTGATTGCCCTCCGTAGAGACATTGGTGGGAAACAGGAAAATGCATTAAAAAATGAGCATAAACCAAGGGTTACTGAAGATACTCACAGGAGAGTTGGGATATTCAGGAGGATTAAAGATGATTTGAAGGATTGATGATTTGATTGTGCAGTTTGGTTATCCATCCAGCGAATGACTCTTGACTGGGCATGAGGCAGTATAACATAGTAGTTAAACTCAGGGCTCTGGAGGCAGTCCTCCTGGGGTTGCATACCTGCTCTGTCACCACCTACTGTGTAACTTGGGCAAATGGCTTAACCTCTCAGTGTCTGTGTCTTCACGTACCTCTAGGGATTAAATGTAAAGTGATTAGAACTGAGTCTGGCACACAATGAATGTTGAATATATGCTTGTTATCATCATAACTTCTCACCTAACTGGAACAGAGTTTCAAGTTACCCCAACTCCAATCTTGGCTTCACAAAGCATGCAGCTAAAAGAGGACTTGGTGGCAGTGCCTGGGAGGATTTTTTTTTTTCTTTTTTTTTTTTGCATCAGCAGTACTTCTCATTTAAACTATTGACATGTACTGTCAGGGGACTGCTTCCAGGCCACTTCAGGGATTTCTGTTGCCTTGGTCTTCAAATCTTAAGACTAAGAGAATCTCTTAAGAGAAAGGAGACAGACAGCACCACATGCGGGGCATGGAGTACGATTGGACCACACTGGAAATCTAGCCTGTGACTTTAAAACTCTAAGCTCTGATACCCAGCCTCTGGCAAAGCCTCTCTCTCCGGTAACTATAAGAGGTGCTCTAAACTGGATTCAAATAAACATTTATCATTTCACAGAGTTAAGGGGAACTTCCAGTGTGTCTCCTGCGATGACGTTTATAATTATTTTTACCATACATAAACCATGGTACATTTCTGTTGGTTGGGTAATTTAGTTCTTAATTTGTGCTGAATTGGAAATGTGCCTGTATATTTTAACCTTGGGCTTTGATGATGTCACGTCCCTCTTGAAGCTTGTATTTTTAGTTAATGTTTGACTTTGTATAAAAATAGGTTGTGTGTAGTGCTAATTTTCATAGTCTTGTGGCCTTTTGGAACTTTTGGAACTTACAGATGGTTATTAAAAAAGGATGCAGAATAGGTGTAATTCTAATTAACTAGCTCAGGAGTTACGCAAAAGCATGGTTCAGTTTGTATAACTTTGGTTTATGACCTATATACCTTAAGACAGTATAGTGTTGGGAGCACAAAAAGGTTTAGTAATCCAGGCTTCATCACTTCCTAGCTTTTTTGTAACTTCCAAGTCGCAGTTTCCTTGTCCATAAAATGGGGATAATCATAGTATCTACCTCAGAGCAGTTATGAGGTTAGAGTACATAATGTAAGTGAAAAGCTTGGCATGGGCTAGCACGTATTAAAATGTGACTTGGTAACACTGGTCTCTGCTTAGTTGTACCAAGTCCTCCTTTTCCTGGGCTTAAGATTCAGAGATGCCTGACAAGTGGCAGCTCTGCTTCGGGTAACTCCCTCATGCCTGATCAGGGGTTCATTTATTTATTTAAATTTTTTTTGCAGTGATTTTAGACAATGGTAGTAGTTCTTATTGGGAGGGGGATCCTGACATCTTCTTCCCCTTCTGCTCAACCGTCAGACATTTGACAGTGTCTGGAGGCATTTTTGGTTTTTATACCTGGGAAGTGGGTAGAGGCAGGGAGGCTGCTAAACATCCTACAGTGCACAGAACAGCTCCCACAACAAAGAATTATCACACTCAAAGTGTCAGTAGTGCCAAGGTTGAGAAATCATGGTGTAAAGGGACAAGAGTTGTGGTTAGACAGAGAGGAGGACCCATTTACCATGAATTATTTTGTAATAAATCATCTTTCTCCCTACCTTCCTCTTGGTCCCAACAGAGGGGGAAGTGGTGGTGGGGTTGGGAGTGTAGTGAGAGTGGAGAACACAGCTCCTGCCCACCCTTCAGACTACCAGAGTCACAGCCTATCCTTTGCCCTTGGGGTAGAAGGTTTAAAGTGAGATCAATTTGATGTATGAACCAAAATAAGATTGTTTAAATAAGCAAAGGCGTCAAATTGCAATCAGTCTGAGATATCATTAAGATAGTCTACTACCCAGCAGATGAGGATGGGGGCCAGTAGATCCCACACATTTGGTAGCAGTTACTGGAAAAACCAAACAAGTTCGATTTCTCAAAACAGATGGTACTTTACATGTCAGATACTTTTCTAGGGAAACCTTTAAATGTGGGTGCTGGTTTTCACAGCCCTGGTTATAGTATTAAACATTTGAAGTCTCTACTGGAACATCTTTTCATGGGTTTTATTTTAGAGGAAGGTTTTACAGAGCCATATGATTGGGACTAGTAAAAGAAACATACATTTTATCTTAATATAGTAGTGTTTTGCTGTAAATGAAACCTACGCTATAATGGAATGTTGTGTAATACTGATTGGTCTGTCTGGAATCACATGGAAGTATCAAAAGCAACTCATTTTTTTGTAACACAGTGAATCCTAAGCACCTCCTCTGTGCGAGGCCCTGGGCTACGTGATATACAGTTGTTAATGAATAAAATGAACATGTTTCCTTACATTCTAGTGGGATGAGACTATTTAAAAGTTTTCAATTTTTTAAAAACTTTTTATTTTGAAATAATTTCACTTTAAAAAAGGTACAAAAATAGTAGAAAGAATCCCATATCTTCTTCATTATTACCCTTCATAGTACAGTTATCAAAATGAGGAAATTATCATTGATCTGTTATTATCTAATCAACATAACTTTTCCAGATTTTTCCTGTTGCCCCAGTAATGTTCTTTTTCTGATCTAGAATCCAGTCTGGAATCACATGTTGCATTTAGTTGTCATGTTTCTTTTTTCTATGACAGCTCCTCAGTCTGCTTTCATGACCTGGGTACTTCTGAACAGTTCTGGCCAGTTATTTTGTAGGATGTCTCTCAGTTTGGGTTTGTCTGATGTTTCCTTGTAATTAAATTCAGGTTATGTGTTTTTGGCAAGAATATCACAGGAGTGATGTTATGTCTTTCCCAATACATCATCAGGTGGCACATGGTTCTGTTCATATTATAGTGATGTTAACTTTGGTCACTCTGTTAAGGTGGTGTCTCCCAGGTTTCTCCACTGTAAAGTTATTATTTTCTTCTTTGTCATTAATAAATATCTTCTGGGCCGGCTTTGAGATTATGAAAATATCCTGTTTCTCAGCATGCCTTTTTTACTTACTAATTTTAGCATCCATTGATGATTCTTGCCTGTAACAGGTATTACTGTGGGATTTGTCTAATGGTAACTTTCTATTTCTATTTCCATCATTTTCCTTCTACATTTTTTGGAATTCTACTGTGAGCAAGAGCTGTCCCTTCTCCCTTGTTTATTTATTTATTTAGTTAGTTATTTTTACCAGTGTAGATTAATGGATTTTTACTCTATGGTTTGTAATCCATTACTATCGTTATTTGTTTTGTTATTAAAATTGTCCTAGGTTTGGCCATTGGGAGTCTTTAAATTAGCTGAGTCCTGTTAGCATACCTCCATCTTTCTTCCCTTTTTTAAACCATTTCCATACTTTCTGGCATCACAAGTTGTTTCAGACTTGTTCTGTACTTTCCCTGCTCCAGTCCTTGAGTCAGCCATTTTCCCATAGAGCCTAGGTTCTTTTTGTTGGAGAATGGTATTTAGAAACCAAGATCTGACACTAGGTATACTGATTGCTACAGGGGTGCCATTGTTTCTAGGCTCTCTCAGTGGACAGAACAAGAAATATATGTATATACATATTTATGTCTGTTTCTATATCTGTAGATGTGTGTATATACAGGTAGTCCCCAACTTAACGATGTATTTTTAGTTATGGTGAACCGTACTTATGACTGTTTTTTTTCTTTTGTAACATCTTTTCATCAGTAGTATGTACTACATACAATGTTAGCAGTGTATAATTTGCTAATGTTATCATTCTCATGCCAGCCTCTCCCCAAAAATAAAGATCTGATTTGTAAAGATATTGATAATAAAAGGCAATAATAATGACAACAAGACAAAGAGGTATTTGACTTACGTCAGAACCGACTTACGACAGAGTCATTGGAACGGAACCCTGTCGTAAGTTGAGGACAACCCGTATATACTAAAAACCATAATTTCATGCTGGTATCTCCAATTCCAGTCGGACACCTCTAAGTTCATTCTGGCTTTCCCTCTTTCCTTATTTAATTCCTTTTTCCAACAGTGAGAAACCAAGCCCTCACCTACAGTACATATACTTATATTTGCTCAATCTTAGAGTATACATAAAGTAGTTTCAGAATTGTTAATTCATACCCCTGTGAAAAGCTAGAGTACAGTGTTTAGATATAGTTCTTTTTGTCTGAAGGTCCCTTGGTAGCGCAAATGGTTTGCCTCTCGGCGACTAACTAAAAGGTTGGTTCAAACCCACCCAGCAGAACCACAGAAGAAAGGCCTGGCAGTCTCCTTCCATAAAGATTACAGTCAAGAAAACCCTATGGAGCCCAGTTTTACTCTGTAACACATGGGGTCACCATGAGTCAAATTCAACTGGACAACAATAGATCTTTTGTTTCTTTGTTTTTCTTTTTGTCTTTAGCCTTAGAATAAAAAACCAAACCCACTGCTGTTGAGTTGATTCTGTCTCATAGGGACCCTATAGGACAGAATAGAACTGCCCCATCGGGTTTCCCAGGAGCGGCTGGTAGATTCGAATTGCAGCCTTTTGGTTAGCAGCCGTAGCTCTTAAGCCTTAGAATATGTAGTCAAAATATCAGTTTCCAAAGTTATTTAGGTTACTTCTTTACCACCCCACCCATTCTTCAGTGTGGTTATGTTATTCATTCTACTGTAGACAAAGGGGGAAATACAGGTTTAAAAAAAAAAACTCTGTACTGCTGTTATCACTTTGTTGTATAGCCTTCCTGATTTTTCTATGCATATATCATCTGTATATATTTACAAAATAAGATGATCTTATACAAATGATTTATAACCTTTTCACTTCAAATATTGTAGAAGTTTTTCCTTCTCATTAAATACATTTTATCATATCACTTTTAATGTCTCTATAATGCTCCATAGTATCGATTACCATGCTTTAACTAGTTTTTCATTTGACATTTTGAGGTTATTTCTTTACTGTTTTAAACAATACTGTGATGAATATCCTTGTAGCTAAATAGTCACACATCCTTAATTACTTTGGAATTAATTCCTCAAAGTAGACTTGCAAGATTGAGAGTTAGCATATTTTTATGACTTCGTAAATGTAGTCAAATTGTCATCGAGAAATTCCCTGATTTACTCGTTCATCAGCATTGTTTGAGAGTACCTGTCTTCTCTGCATCCCAACCAGTGCCAGGTGTTATTTGACAAAATACTTGTACTGGATAGTTTTGCATGATATTTGTTGCTGTATTCTCTACTTTTCTATCTGTTTGAAATTTTTCATTATATTTTTTCAAGTATTGCCAGTCTGGTGAAAAAGGGAATGTTTTAATTTGCCTGTTTGTCTTATTAGTGAGGTAGAATATTTTTACATTTGCTTACTAGCTATTTGTATTTCTTAATATATATTCAGCTTGCTAGTCCTTAATATGTATTCAACCAAAAGTGAAGAAACCATGACATCTTAGCCTGTTAGTCTTAAGGTAGATAGGTACATTTCAAAGATACAACTCTTTGAAATGTTGAAAATAAATACATTACCTGAATATGAGATGAACTTTACAAAAATTTATCCATCAAAGAGAGAATCTTTTTTTTTCAAGTTCTTATATAAAGTCTTCACTGTTCTAGAGTGTTTTCTCAGTTACTTATTTTGAACCACAAACTATTAATTTGAGGAAGATACGTTAGTCAGTTACCTCAATCCACACTAGTTTTGAATGGTTATAGAAGTCAACTTTATAGAATCTGTTTAAAAAAAAAAAGAGGCAAAGAAATTTAACACAAGTTCAATAATTATTCTAGGGTTATAATCTCATAAATAAAATGTTGGATGGCATTTTAATAAAACAAGTATTCAAATTTGCTTAAAGGACCAATGAAAGAGTTGGCTATTATAATACTACGTTTAAGAGTACTTACGACTTAGGGTAAACTTCTCCACAATGGCATTACTCACATATTCAAAACATGCTCCACTGTAAGCAACTTAGGTGGCTATTAAAGTGCTGTAGAAAACTGCTAGAAAACCTGAAATGGCTCTACAGATGATAGTCCTGATGGCAAAGCAGCATGTGAAGAGCGTGAATACAACAGACTCATGGAGTATACCAATGGAAAAGAGCAATATTTCTAAATCATTATTTTTCTTTTGAAGTGTTGCATACATACTGAAAAGAGCACAAGATCATAAACATACTGCTCATGGAATTATCACAAAGTGAGCGTACTGTGTCAAGAAACAGAACATTGCCAGTTCTCCAGAAGCTGTTCCTGCCCTCCTAGTCGTTATCCTTTCTACCCTTCCCAGGCGTGCTACCGTCCAT
Source organism: Dugong dugon (assembly GCA_030035585.1). Lineage (NCBI taxonomy): Eukaryota > Metazoa > Chordata > Mammalia > Sirenia > Dugongidae > Dugong > Dugong dugon. The sequence continues at coordinate 17,345,240 of CM057481.1, read as the reverse complement.
AGAGTACTTTGACTTGCTTTTGAGCCTTATATAAGTGGAATCACACTTTTTATACAACTTATATAAATAGAATCACATTTTTATATGACATTTGTACTTAGTATTGTTTTTGAGATTCATCTTGGTGTAACTGCAGTATGCTCATTTTCTTTGCTGAACAGTTTTCCAGGTTAGGAATATACCACGATTGATTGGTTCTAATGTTTGACCGTGATAGACGTGTGTTATTTTCCATTTGGGACTTTTTCAGCTGATGCTACTATCAAAATTGTTCTTTTTCTTGGTGACTAGGTGTACTCATTTCTGTTAATATACACCTATGAGTGGACTTGTTAGATTTGGTATGTATCTTTAACCTGTCGTCTAGTAGTTCAAGCTTTTATTGATTGCTGCCTAAATACAGTCATTCAGTAGCTATTATCTCTTACTATGTTTATGTGCCTGCCAATGTGTAGGCATTTGGAATACAGCAGTAATTAAGACCAGTTACTTTATTTTGTAATTTAAATGTATAAGACCAATTAAATTAATAAATGTAAGTAGACATTAAACTACTTTATTCATATCCCTAAAAGTTTATTCATTCTGGGTGGTCAGGTGGGGCCACCTTCTTGTTGGGAAAATGGATGTCCCCTTCTGTTCAGAGTCCTCTTATTTTTTGGTGTATATGGTAATTGAGAACCAGAGCTTTGAGCAGAATTGAGGAGTGATAGGGAACATGAGTGTGGTGGTGGTGTGTACAGTTAGAGAAAAGGCTCACTAAGTGGCCTTCAGGGGGGCGGGTTAAATGAGGCTTATCTGGGCCAAGTGTGGCAGAGAGGGAGGAATGAAATAACTGAATGTCTGCTTTGGCAGTGGTCTTGTAGACCTGAAAGCTTTCTGTTTGTTTGTTTTAATTAAGGCATAACTCACATACCATAAAATTCACGCTTTTAAAGTACACAATTTAGTGGTTTTCAGTTTATTCACAAAGCTGTGCAACTATCAACACTTTCTTAATTCCAGAACATTTTGATCACCCTCAGAAGAAACCTGGAACCCATTAGCAGTTACTTCACATTTCCCTCCACCCTCCACTCCCAGCCCTTTGTTGTTGTTAGCTATGGTAGAGTCAGCCTCTGACTCAGGTCAGGGTGACTCCATGTACAACAGGAAGACTAGGCAACCACTGATCTACTTTCTATCTCTATAGATTTGCCTGTTTTGGATATTTCATATACATGGAATCATGCAGTATGTGTTAGTGTGTGTGTGGTACGGGCCCCTTCACTTAGCATAGTGTTTTCAAAGTTCATCCACGTTGTAATATGAATCACTATTTCATTCCTTTTTATAGTTGCATAATTTGATTGTAAGGATATACCACATTTTTGTTTATCCATTCTTCAGCCAAGAGACATTTGGGTTGCTTCTACTTTTGGCTATTTTGAAAAGTACTGCTTAGGAACATTCATGTACGAGTTTTTGTGTATACATATATTTCAGTTCCCTTGGGTATATACCTAGGAGTGGAAATGCTATAGTTTTCTCTTTTTGACCAGGAACTTACCTCAAATGGGAGTGGTATATAGTGTTGAAAACATGGAGTACTCAGAGTCAGAATTCCCATGTTTCAGTTCTGATATAGAAATTCATATTGCCATTTTGAATTCTCCCTTGGGCTATGGGTGGTTTTTTTTTTACTTTTTAATTTTTTTTTTCTTTTTTTTTTTTTATTGTACTTCAGGTGAAGAGTTACAGAACAAATAGTTTCTCATGAAACAGTAGTATACATATTGTTTTATGATATTGGTTAACAACCCCATAACATGTCAGCCCTCTCCTTTCTTGACCTTTTTTTTTTTTTTTGGTGAAAACATACATAGCCAAAGATACACCATTTCAAAAATGTCTACATGCACAGTTCAGTGACATCGACCACGCTCTTCCAGTTGTGCTGCTATTCTCACTTTAGATGCAGGCTTACAGAACAAAATAGTTTCTCATTTAAGAGTACACATGTTGACCTATGACAGTGGTTAACAACCTCACAACACATCAACACTATCCTTACTCAACCTTGGGTTCCCTATCACCAGCTTGCTTGTCCCCTTCTGCCTTCTGGCCCTTGTCCCTGGACTGCTGTACCTCATTAGTCCCATTTGGTTTTATGGGGCTGTCCACTTCCTGGCTGAACAGTGAACCTCGGAAATGACTTCACCACTGAGCTAAAAGGGTGTCTGGGGGCCATACTCTCGGGGTTTCCCCAGTCTCCTTTAAGCCAGTAAATCTGGTCTTTTTTTTTTTTTTTTTGGTGAGTTAAAATTTTGTTCTACATCCTTCTCCAGCTCAGTCCAGAACCCTCTGTTGTGATCCTGGTCAGAGCAGTCAGTGGTGGTAGCTGGGCACCATCTAGCTGTACTGGACTCCGTCTGGTGGAGGCCTTGGCAGCTGTGCTCCATTAGTCCTTCAGACTAATCTTTTCCTTGTATCCTGTTCTCTTCATTCTCCCTTGCTCCCAAAGAGATGAGACCAGTGGAGTATGTTAGATGGCCGCTCACAGGCTTTTAAGACCCCAGACGCTACTCACCAAGGTAGAATGTAGAACATTGTCTTTATAAACTGTGTTATGCCAGTTGAGCTAGATGTTCCCCGAGACCATGGTCCCCACAGCCCTCCACCCAAGCAATTCAGTCCCTCAGGGACTTTGGATGTGTCTATGGAGCTTCCATGACCTTTCCTTGTACAAGTTGTGCTGGTTTCGCCTCTATTGTGTACTGTCTCACCCTTCACCCAAGATACCTCTTATCTATTGCCTATTTAGTATTTCCCTCCCACCCCTCCCATTTCTGGTAACCAACAAAGCTTGTTAAATTTTGTGTGTGAACTTTTTCATGGGTTTTCACAATACAGGTGTCATACAATATTTGTCCTGTCGTGATTGGCTTATTTCACTCAGCATAATGTCTTCAAGCTCCATCCATACTGTGGCATGTAGCAAGACTTCATTTCTCGTACTGGCTGACTAGTAGTCCATTGTATGTAGTATGTACCACATTTTATTTATCCATTCATCTGTTGATGAGCATTTAGGTTGTTTCCACCTTTTGACTATTGTGAATAGTGCTGCAGTGAACATTGGTGTACAAGTCTCTTTTTAAGTCTCAGCTTTCAACTCTTTTGGGTATATACCTAGGAGTAGAATTGCTGGGTCATATGGTAGTTCTATATTTAGTTTTTTGAGGAACTGCCACACTGTTTTCCACAATGACTGTACCTTTTTTGTTTGTACTTTAGATGAAGGTTTACAGAGCGAATTAGTTTCTCATTAAACAATTAATACACATTGTTTTGTGGCATTGGTTGCCCACCCCACAGCATGTCAGCACTCTTCCCTTCTCGACCTTGGGCTCCCCATTACCAGCTTTCTTGTCCCCTCCTGCCTTCTCATCGTTGCCCTTGGGCTGGTTTGCCCATTTAGTCTCGTTTTGTTTTGTGTGCCTGCCTTCTCTTTGGCTGAAGGGTGAACCTCAGGAGTGACTTCAGTACTGAGTTAAAAGGTTGTCGGGGGCCTTATTTTTGGGGTTTCTTCATCTCTGTCAGACCAGTAAGTCTGGTCTTTTTTTGGGACTTAGAATTTTGTTCTGCATTTTTCTCAAGCTCTGTCCAGGACCCTCTATTGTGAGCTCTGTCAGAGCAGTAGGTGGTGGTAGCCAGGCACTGTCTAGCTGTGTTGGACTCAGTCTGGTAGAGGCTGTGGTAGTTGTGGTCCCTTAGTCCAACTGTACCATTTTGCATTCCCACCAGTAATGGATAAAGGTTCCAATTTCCCCACGTCCTCACCAACATTTGTAATTTTCTGGGGTTTTTTTTTGTTTTTGTTTTTAAATCTTAGCCATCCTGTGGAGGCTTGGTGGCGTTGTGGTTAAGTGCTTGGCTACTAACCAAAAGGTCAGCAGTTTGAATCCACCAGCTGTTCCTTGGAAACCCTATTGGGGCAGTTCCACTCTGTCCTGTAGGGTCCCCATGAGTCGGAATTGAGAAGATGGCAACCGGTTTTTGTTTTTGTTTAGCCATCCTAATGGGGGTGAAATGATACCTCCTTGTAGTTTAGATGAGCATCTTTCTGATGGCTGATGATGCTGTGCATCTTTTCATGTGTTTGGTGGTCATTTTAATGTCCTCTTTGATGAAATGTTTATTCAATTCCTTTGCTCATTTTATGCTTGGGTTATTTGTCTTCTTGTTGTTAAGTTGTCAAAGTTTTATATATATTTTGTTTATTAGATTCTTGTCGGATATATGATTTCCGAAGATATTCTCCCAGTCAATAGCTTGTCTTTTCACTTTTTGGTAGTCTTTTGATGAACAAAAGTTTTTAATTTTTATGAGGTCCCATTTATTTATTTTGTCTTTCACTGTTTGTGCTTTTGTTATTATATTAGATAATCCATTGTTGAAATGTAGTCCTACAGCATTGCCCCCTGCTTGTTCTTCTAAGAAAATTTGTGGTTTTAGTTTGCATATTTAGGTCCTTAAATCCATTTTGAATTTGTTTTTGTGTGTGATGTGAGGCATGGATCCTTTTTAATTTTTCTGCATGTGGAAATTCAATTTTCTTAGCACCATTTATTGAAGACTCTAGTTTCTCCATCGGATGGACTTAGCAGCCTTGTCAAAAATCAATTGACCAAAGGGCCCAAAGTCCATCAAATGAGGAAAAGACAGTCTTTTTAACAAATGATGCTGGCAAAACTGGATATCCATCTGCATAAAAATGAAACAGGACCCATACCTCACGCCGTATACAAAAACTACTTCAAAATGGATCAAAGACCTGAATATAAAGCCTAAAACTGTAAATAAAGTTCATAGAAGAAGAAATAGGACCAACACTACAGGCCTTAATACACGGCATTAACAGGATACAAACCATAAGCATCAATGCACAAACCCCAAAAGCTAAGCTAGATAACTGGGATCGTCTAAAAATCAAACGCCCGCACTCTTCAAAAGACTTCACCAAAAGAGTAGAAAGAGAACCTACAGACAGGGAAAAAATTTTTGGACAGTACAAGTCAGACAAAGGTCTAATCTCCATAATCTACAAGAAAATCCAACACCTCAACAAGAAAAAAACAAATAATCCTATTAAAAAATGGGCAAAGGAAATGAACAGACACTTCACCAAAGAAGACATTCAAATGGCCAACAGACACATGAGGAAATGCTCGCGATCACTAGCCATTAGAGAAATGCAAATTAAAACCACAATGAGATACCATCTCACCCCTGCATTACTGGCACGAATCAAAAATACTGGAAATAACAAATGTTGGAGGGGCTGCGGGGAGATCGGAACTCTTATGCACTGCTGGTGGGAATGCAAAATGATACAACCATTCTGGAAGATAATATGGTGCTTCCTCAGAAAGCTGGATATAGACATACCATTTGATTCAGCAATCCCACTCCTAGGAATATATCCTAGAGAAGTAAGAGTCGTCACTCGAATAGACATATGCACACCTATGTTCATGGCAGCGTTGTTCACCATAGCAAAACGATGGAAACAACCTAGATGCCCATCAACAGATGAATGGATAAACAAACTATGGTACATACACACGATGGAGTACTATGCGACAAGAAAGAACAACGATGAATCTGTGAAGCATCTCATAACATGGATGAAACTGGAGGACATTATGCTGAGTGAAATAAGTCAATCACAAAAGGACAAATATTTTATGAGACCTGTATTGTAAGAACCCATGAAAAAGTTCACACACAAAATGTAACAGTCTTTGTTGGTTACCAGGGATGGGAGGGGTGGGGGGGAATATTAAATAGGCAATAGATAAAGTGGTCTCTTGGGTGAAGGGTGAGACAGTACACAATAGAGGGGAAACCAGCACAACTTGTACAAGGAAAGGTCATGGAAGCTTCATAGACACATCTATGGGCTATGGAGTTTTTTGGTTATTGTTTTTGTTTTGTTTATTTTGACAAGATGCGTTGGATTTTCTAGACCTGGATCAGTTTTTGATATTTGTGTTTTGAGCATATCTGGGGCTAGGTTTGCAGTTGACAGTTGATTGGCTACTTCTTGTTCTTCCATTCTTTTGCTCAGAGTCAGCCATTAAATGGCACATTTATTGTTTCTGTCTGTGTTTGTATTATTGCTCATGCTCCTGAGATATTTTATAGTTTAAAGCAATGGGGAAAAGGTCATTTTTTTTCTTCGACCTATTTCCTGTATACTGTGAATCCAAACAGTGCAAGATAAATTGTTGAGTTTCCTAGAAACTGGAGGAGTGTCAGCTCAGAGACAAGTTTGCATCTGCTCCTGTCAAGTTTCCAGGCTCAGCTGGAGCTCTTTAAGGCAGAGAGCATAAGTTTGGGTGCCTTGCCTAGGAAAATGTTCCTTGTAGCCCTTCCTTGTTGAAACAACAATGGACTCAAACATACCAACAATCATCAGTATGGAACAGGACCGGGAAGTGGTTCATTCTGTTATATATATATAAAGTCACCATTAGTCCTAGTCAGTTCAACAGCAACTAACAACAAAAACAAGCCCTTCTTCCCTGGTGCTTGGGATGAAGGGAGCATTCCATTATAAGGCATGGAGAGGTAATTTCAAGGTAGTGTTTGAACTCTGAGAAATATGAAATAAAGGAATAAATAGCTAAACCTGACAAAGTGACTAGGTAATGACTAGCAAAGGTACAATAAAACAAATGTGGTCACCAGATGTCATTAAATGTCATTAGACTGAAAGATTCATGAAAGCAGGTACTCTTTCTCTCCCCCCTCCGAATTTTTTGTTTCTATTTTCACTTTTTGTTTTTTTTCTCCATTATTTCTTTACTGCTTACAAGGTTTGGAATTGTACGTGGCAACATATGACACACTAAATAAATATTTCACTGGAATAATAAATGTTGAATAAAGTGGCGTCTGACTCCATTTCTTCTGCATAATCTCTTAACGATCTTTTTAGTCTCCTGCCAATGTAGAAGGCTCTTATCCTCCCAACCTGGGCAACCTTCTCACTTACCAGATTCTGGTGTTTCTATTAGATCTTTAGCCTATAATCTTTGATAGCAAATTACTATTTCTGCTTTGATAGAGCTGGCCACATATTCTTGTTTTTCATTTTAGCTTCCAAATTACTGTCTGATTCTTGTCCTTTTACTGTGGGAAGTGGTGATTGGAATGACTTGGAAAGTACTAGGTAGGCCAGGCTAGGTTGTCAAGGGCGTTGCATTTAGTTTTTAATTTGAAGGCGTGGGTGAGCCACACAAAAATGAAGATGATGCTATAGGGAGACTCTTGCGAACTTGTGGACTTGACTAGAGAGGAAAAACTGCAGAGGAAAAGATCCCTTAGGATCTAGGTCAGCAGTTGAAATGTGAGGAGAGGATGGCTTGCACCAGGGGGTAGGAGTAGATGTGGAAGGGAAAGGTAAGGTATGAAAGAGAGCTTGAACAAAGAATCTCTAGGATTTGGAAACCTTGGATTTGGAGGGAGGAACAAAGGAGGAGGCATATTCAAGGCCATTCAGAGTTCTTTAATTAGGAGAATAATAGTACCTTCAACAGAAATAAAGCATGGGGAAAGGGAAGCCATTTGGAAGGGAGAGGGTGAGATAGAGAACTGGAGGTTGGCAGAAAGAACATGAGTTTTTTTCATTATCATTTCTTATACCTTTTGTTCCACTACTGAGTTAGTTTATTCTGTAGCTTTCTGTTTATTTCATAGTCTGTCTTTTTGTTATTGTTGTTTTTGGTGGTAAAATATTTACAGCAAAAAAATTGCCATTTCAACCATTCTTATATGTACAATTCGGTGACATTATTTACATTCATCATGTTGTGTAATCATCACTATTCATTTCCAGCAGTTTTTCATCACCCCAAACAGAAACTCAATATCCCTTAAAACAAGCACTCTGCATTCTTCCCTCCCAGCCCCTGTAACCACTCATAAACTTTTGTCTCTATTCATGGCCTATTCTAGATATTTCATGTAAGTGATAGCATATAGTATTTGTCCTTTTGTATCTGACTTATTTCACTCCACATAATGTTTTCAAGGTTCATCCATGTTGTAGCATGTATTAGAATTATTGCTGAATGATATTCCATTGTATGTATATATCACACTTTGTTTATCCATTCATCTGTTGATGGACACTTGAGTTGTTTCTACCTTTTAGCCATTGTGAATAGAGCTGCTGTGAACATTCATGCACAGGGTTTTATTTGAAACCCAGCTTTCAGTTCTTTTGGGTATATACCTAGGAGTGGAATTGCTGGGTCATATGGTAATTTTATGTTCATCCTTTCAAGGAACCACCACCTTTTTACATTCTCACCAGCAATGCAAAAAAAAAAAAAAAAACAAACCCATTGCCGTTGAGTGAATTCTGACCATAGTGGCCCTATAAGACAGTAGAACTGCCCCATAGGGTTTCCAAGGAGCCACTGGTGGATTTTTTAAACTGCCGACCTTCTAACCAGCAGTGCAGGAGGCTTGCACAACTTGAAGACTGTAATCAGTATCACTAAATTGTACATGTAGAAACTGTTGAATTGATGTATATTTTGCTGTGTATATTCTCAACAACAATAAACTAAATAAAATATATATACATGAAAAGAGCTGTTAAGCCATGAAAAGACATAGAGGAATCTTAAATATATATTGCTATGTGAAAGAAGCCAGTCTGAAAAGGCTGCGTACTGCATGGTTCCATTTACTGTATGACATTCCGGAAAAGACAGAACTGTGGAGATAAAAAGGAATCCCTGGGAGGGACAAATGGTTAAGTGCTCAACTACTAGCCAAAAGGTTGGCAGTTCAAACCCACCCAGAGGTGCTTCGGAAGACAGACCTGGAGATCTGCTTCCGAAAGTTCACAGCCTTGAAAACCCTATGGAGCAATTCTCTGCACACACGGGGTCACCACGACTCAAAATCGACTGGATAGCAACTAACAAAAAACAACACAGAGACAGTAAAACGAACAGTGGATGCCAGGGATTGGGAGGTGGGGAGCGGGGATGAATAAGTGAAGCATAAAGAATTGTTAGGACAGTGAAACTACCCTGTGTAATACTGTGATAGTGGATACATGGCATGATACATTTGTCAAAACCCATTGAACTGTAGAACACACAGAGTGAACCCTAATTGTAACAAATGTACCACACCAATGAAAGACATTAATAATAGAGGAAAAAGTGGGCAAGGGGAGAGGGAGTATATGGGAACTTTTGGTGCTTTCTGCCTAATTTTTCTGTAGACCTAAAACTGCTCTAAAAAATAGTCTATTCATTTATTTTTTAAAGCCTTTATCCTTTATATACCACCTCGCCATACCCTAAAATCACACTAGATGTAGCAGGATATATATTCTTCATTTAAAAACAAATATTTTCTAAGCAGTTGACCAGCCATGGGGGTTTCAGCAGTGAACAAAACCCAGTCCTGCACTCATGAGATTACATTTTAAAGTGGGAGGACAATAAGTAAATAAGATGCACATGTTTTTATCTGAAATACTTATCAGTAAAAGTACAGAACGGATGAGTTCTTCAACATTGCTGAAAGCTAAGAAAGACAAAAGGAGAATGAAAAGCTTTATGCCGAGAGGTAAGCAGTGTTGACAGTTCACCAGATATAAAGTGTAAGTGTACTGTGAACTGTATGTACAGTGAACCAAGTTAGTATCAAAATAGTCGTCGTTAGCTGCCATTGAGTCAGCTGCCAACTCAAGGCGACCCCATGCACAGTGTAATGAAATGCTGCAGTCCTGTGTCATCACCATCATCAGTTGCAGACTGGATGGTTGTGATCTATGGGGTTTTCGTTGGCTGATTTTTGGAAATAGATTGGCAGGCCTTTCTTCCTAGTCCATCTTAGTCTGGAAGCTCCGCTGAAACCTGTTCAATTATCATAGCAGCATAGAAGCCTTCACTGACAGATGGGTAGTAGCTGTGCATGAAGTGCATTGGCTGGGAATCAAACTCAGGTTTCTTGCATGGAAGGCAAGAGTTCTACCATTGAACCATCAAAATAGTAGCACTACATAAGTCATTACAGAGGGCAGGCAGTTCTCCAAGTAGAACTTGTAGGTCCCCGGCGATCTAATTCCATCTCTCTGATAAACCAAAGGTTTAACTGGATGTGACCCAGATGGGGAAAATCATAAACCATGCTGAAGAAAAATGAGAAAACTTAGATGTAAATAAGATTAAGATATATTCTTATTCTTGCTAAGATAGGCCTGGCAGAAATGCTGGTGCTTTCAGACAGGAGGCATTCCACCTCTGTCCTTTACAAGTCTTTATGTTTACAGATCTCCCCCACTATCCAAAAGTAGCACATTCCTATGAAACCTTTTGTAAACTGAAATGGTGTAAAGAAGCAATTACCATTAGTTCATATGGGAAAAATTTTTGAACGTTCCCAGACCCAAAAAATAACCTACCAAATAGCATGTAAAATGCTTATGAGCTCTCTTAAGCTTTTCTGTTACCTTAGGACACATCTTGCTAATGGATGCACAGAATAAATCAAGACAAAGCACAGATGCTCACAGAGACAGTTTAAAGCTGTGGCGGCTTGATGCTGAGATGCTGAGTGTAGTTCCCTGGGAAGGAGCTTGGCGACGCCACTGTCGCTGCTCGGGGTGTGCGCTGCCTCTTTAATGGCTTGCTGCAAAACAAACGCTAAAGGCTATTTCTGCTTTTTGCCTTTTTTCGTAAAAAGCAAAAGTAGTCTTTGGATTTCTTTCAGTTAGTGAAAACAGGTAATAACGTAGGCCTTTTGTAAAAGGGAAGTGGCATAAAGTGAACTTTCAAAAAGTGGGTAATACTTGTATATGTAGTAAGATTTAGAACAACTCTTGCAGAAAAACTACATCCAGAACTGCCCAGGAAAAACATGGACTTTATTATACTGTAAATTCCCTGGCTTTTGAATCATTCACCTTTCTACTGACCTTGTGTTCAAACTTTAGACATTGACACTATTGCTGGTCTGTTCCATAGTGTGTTAGTCATCTGGTGCTGCTATAACAGAAATGCCACAAGTGGATGGCTTTAACAAAGAGAAATTTCTTTTCTCACAGTCTAGTAGGCTAGAAGTCCAAATTCAGGGCGTCTCCAGGGGAAGTCTTTTCTCTCTCTGTCAGCTCTGGAGGAAGGTCCTTCTCATCAGTCTTCCCTGGACTAGGAGCTTCTCCTCGCAGGAACCCCATGTGCAAAGAATGCGCTCTGCTCTTGGCACTGCTTTGATGGTATGAGGTCCCCCACTCCCTGCTCCTTTCCCTTTATCTTTTGAGAGATAAATGGTGGTGCAGGCCACACCCAAGGGAAATTCCCTTTACCTTGGATCAGGGATGTGACTTGGGTAATGGTGTTACATCTCACCCGGATCCTCTTTAACATAATCTAATCTTACCTCATTAATTTATAATTTCTAAATTAATTTATAGTTAATTTATAACACATAGGGAAATTATATCAATCACAGATTGGAGGACAACCACACAATACTGGGAATCATGACCTAACCAAGTTGGCACGTATTTTGTGGGGACACACTTCAATCCCTGATGCATAGCATATGCTTTAGCTACTAGTCATCAGTCTTTTCCTATATGGGTCATTTTAAAGGATGGACACAAGTACAAAAGCATAAATTTTTAGTTATATTTTATTTACATATACATATATGTTTTTTCATTATATATTTAGTATATTTTTTATTATAAGAATAAGGTTTAGAGAAACAAATTCTGTAACCTGAAGGAATTTGGAATGTGGTTCTTAAACTGGAAAGTTAAGAGACTCTTAATAGTCTTCTAATACCTCTTTGCCTTGTTTTCCTTGGAAGCAAATCCCTGATTTTTAGCTGAGAACATGGCTGCCTTGAATAGAGAAGTTTCCCAGCCCTCCTTGCAGCTGAGAGTGGCTTTGACTAAGTTCTGACCAACTGGACATAAGCAGTCATGCTTGTAAAGTCCAGGAAGTGTCCTTAAAGGGAGGGCCATTCCTATTTCCATCTTGTCCTCCTTCCTATTGTTGTTCCCCCATCTCACTCCCTCTCCTCTGGCCTCCCTATTCCCTGAGACACAACAGGATTGAAATTAGGCCAGTTAATAACCCTGTAATGGCCTCGAAGTGTTCAAGTGAAAGGAAGAGTCACATGTCTCCAACTTTAAATCAAAAGCTAGAAATAATTAAGCTTAGTGAGGAAGGCATGTCGAAAGCTGAGATAGGCTGAAATTAGACTTCTTGCACCAAACAGTTAGCCAAGTTGTAAGTGCAAAGGAAAAGTTCTTGAAGGAAATTAAAAGTGCTACTCCAGTGAACAAACAAATGAAAAGAAAGCGAAACAGCCTTATTGCAGATGTGGAGAAAGTTTTAGTGGTCTGGATAGAAGATCACACCAGCCGCAAAATTCCCTTCAGCCAAAGCCTAATCCAGATCAAGGCCCTAACTTTCTTCAATTCTGTGAAGGCTGAGAGAGGTGAGGAAGCTGCAGAAGAAAAGCTTGGTTCATGAGGTTTAAGGAAAGAAGCCATTTCCATAACGTAAAAGTGAAAGGTGAAGCAGCAAGTGTTGATGTAGAAGCTGCAGCAAGTTTTCCAGAAGATCTAGCTAAGATAATTGATAAAGGTGGCAACATTGAACAACAGGTTTTCAGTGTAAATGAAATAGCCTTATACTGGAAGAAGATGCCATCTAGGGCTTTCATAGCTAGAGAGGAGAAGTCAATGCTTGGCTTCAAAGGACAGGCTGACTTTGTTGTTAGAGGCTAATGCAGCTGGTGAAGCCAGTGCTCATTTACCATTCTGAAAATCCCAGGGCCTTTAAGAATTATGCTGTGTCTACTCTGCTGGTGCTCTGTAAATGGAGCAACAAAGCTTGGATGACAGCACATCTGTTTATAACATGGTTCACTGAGTATTTTAAGCCCACTGTTGAGACCTACTACTCGGAAAAAAAGATTCCTTTCAAAATATTACCACTCATTCACAGTGCACCTGGTCACCCAAGAGCTCTGATGGGGATATACAAGGAGATTAATGTTGTTTTCATGCCTGCTAAGACAACATCCATTCTGCAACCCATGGATCAAGGAATAATTTTGACTTTCAAGTCTTATTATTTAAGAAATACGTCTCTTAAGGCTATGGCTGCCATAGATAGTGATTTCTCTGATGGATCTGGGCAAAGTAAATTGAAAACCTTCAAGAAAGGATCCACCATTCTAGATGCCATTAAAAACATTCATGATTCATGGGAGGAGGTCAAAATAACATTAACAGGAATTTGGAATAAGTTGATTCCAACCTTGTAGATGACTTTGAGGGGTTCAAGACTTCAGTGGACGAAGCAACTGCAGCTGTAGTGGAAATAGCAAGAGAAATAGAATTTCATATCTGAAGATATGACTGAATTGCTCCAAAGAAAATGGTTTCTTGAGATGGAATCTACCCCTGGAGAAAATGCTGTGAACGTTGTTGAAAAGACAGCAAAGGGTTTAGAATATTATATAAAATTAGTTGTTAAAGCAGCGGCAGGGTTTGCGAGGATTAACTCCAGTTTTGAAAGAAGTTCTGTTGTGCCATGAAATGCTATAAAACCAGCATTGCATGATGCTACGGAGAAATTTTTTGGGAAAGGAGGAGTCAACCAGTATGGCAAACTTCATCATTGTCTTATTTTAAGACATTTCCACAGCCAGCCACCCTGATCAGTCAGCAGTCATCAACATCGAGGCAAGACCCTCCACCAGCAAAAAGATCATGACTCACTGAAGGCTCAGATGATGGTTAGCATTTTTTAAGAATAAAGTATTTTTTAATTAAGCTATGTACATTTTTTTTTAGATATAATGCTGTTGCACACTTAATAGACTACAGTATAGTGTAAACATAACTTTTTTTTTAATGCACTGGGAAACTAAAAAATTCATGTGACTCACTTTATTGCAATACTTGCTTTATTGCAGCCGTCTACAACCAAACCCATAATATCTCTGAGGTATGCCTGTATTCAGTTTTAAGATGACTTTAGGGGATATTTTTGGTTTAAGGCATAAAGATTATCTCAGACAATAGTTTCAGGGGTTCATGTACCCTCTGCAGCTTCAGAAAGTGCAGAGTCCATGAGAATTTGAAGTTCTGTTCTGCATTTTCCCCCTTTTGACCAGGATTCGTCTATGGAATCTTTGATCAAAATGTTCAGTAATAGTAGCTGGGCACCATCCAGTTCTTCTGGTTTCATGGCAAAGGAGACAGTTGTTAATGGAGGCAGTTAGCCACACATTCCATATCCTCCCCCATTCCTGACTCTCCTTCTTCCTCTGTTGCTCCAGGTGAATAGAGACCAATAGTTGAGCCATGGATGGCTTCTTGTAAGCTTTTAAAACCCCAGGCACTACTCAACGAACTAGGAGGTAAAGCAGAAGCACTAAACACGTTATTAGGCCAATTAACTTGGATGTCCCATGAAACCATGACCCGAACCTTGCAAACCAAGGAACCAAATCCCATGAGGTGTTTGGTTATACATAAAAGCAGCCTCAGCAGCTACTTTTTTTTTTTTTTGTCATTGTTGTAAATATATCTATCACACAGCTTTACCAGTTAAACTTTTTGCAGGTGTACAACTTATTGACAACAATTAACAATAATTGGCTGTGCAACCCTACCCTTAATTAATACTATTTTTCCATCACGATTCACCCCTCCTTTCCCTCTCCCTTCTGCCCCTCCTAACCACTAATAAACTTTCTTCTCTATACATTTCCCTTTTTTTGTCTTTTTATATAAGTGAAGTCATACAATATTTGTCCTGTCGTGATTGGCTTATTTCACTCAGCATAATGTCTTCAAGCTCCATCCATACTGTGGCATGTAGCAAGACTTCATTTCTCGTACTGGCTGACTAGTAGTCCATTGTATGTAGTATGTACCACATTTTATTTATCCATTCATCTGTTGATGAGCATTTAGGTTGTTTCCACCTTTTGACTATTGTGAATAGTGCTGCAGTGAACATTGGTGTACAAGTCTCTTTTTAAGTCTCAGCTTTCAACTCTTTTGGGTATATACCTAGGAGTAGAATTGCTGGGTCATATGGTAGTTCTATATTTAGTTTTTTGAGGAACTGCCACACTTTTCCACAATGACTGTACCTTTTTTGTTTGTACTTTAGATGAAGGTTTACAGAGCGAATTAGTTTCTCATTAAACAATTAATACACATTGTTTTGTGGCATTGGTTGCCCACCCCACAGCATGTCAGCACTCTTCCCTTCTCGACCTTGGGCTCCCCATTACCAGCTTTCTTGTCCCCTCCTGCCTTCTCATCGTTGCCCTTGGGCTGGTTTGCCCATTTAGTCTCGTTTTGTTTTGTGTGCCTGCCTTCTCTTTGGCTGAAGGGTGAACCTCAGGAGTGACTTCAGTACTGAGTTAAAAGGTTGTCGGGGGCCTTATTTTTGGGGTTTCTTCATCTCTGTCAGACCAGTAAGTCTGGTCTTTTTTTGGGACTTAGAATTTTGTTCTGCATTTTTCTCAAGCTCTGTCCAGGACCCTCTATTGTGAGCTCTGTCAGAGCAGTAGGTGGTGGTAGCCAGGCACTGTCTAGCTGTGTTGGACTCAGTCTGGTAGAGGCTGTGGTAGTTGTGGTCCCTTAGTCCGACTGTACCATTTTGCATTCCCACCAGTAATGGATAAAGGTTCCAATTTCCCCACGTCCTCGTCAACACTTGTAATTTTCTGGGTTTTTTTTTTTGTTTTTGTTTTTAAATCTTAGCCATCCTTTACCAAAAGTTCAGCAGTCTGAATCCACCAGTTGTTCCTTGGAAACCCTGTTGGGGCAGTTCCACTCTGTCCTGTAGGGTCCCCATGAGTCGGAATTGAGAAGATGGCAACCGGTTTTTGTTTTTGTTTAGCCGTCCTAATGGGGGTGAAATGATACCTCCTTGTAGTTTAGATGAGCATCTTTCTGATGGCTGATGATGCTGAGCATCTTTTCATGTGTTTGGTGGTCATTTTAATGTCCTCTTTGATGAAATGTTTATTCAATTCCTTTGCTCATTTTATGCTTGGGTTATTTGTCTTCTTGTTGTTAAGTTGTCAAAGTTTTATATATATTTTGTTTATTAGATTCTTGTCGGATATATGATTTCCGAAGATATTCTCCCAGTCAATAGCTTGTCTTTTCACTTTTTGGTAGTCTTTTGATGAACAAAAGTTTTTAATTTTTATGAGGTCCCATTTATTTATTTTGTCTTTCACTGTTTGTGCTTTTGTTATTATATTAGATAATCCATTGTTGAAATGTAGTCCTACAGCATTGCCCCCTGCTTGTTCTTCTAAGAAAATTTGTGGTTTTAGTTTGCATATTTAGGTCCTTAAATCCATTTTGAATTTGTTTTTGTGTGTGATGTGAGGCATGGATCCTTTTTAATTTTTCTGCATGTGGAAATTCAATTTTCTTAGCACCATTTATTGAAGACTCTAGTTTCTCCATCGGATGGACTTAGCAGCCTTGTCAAAAATCAATTGACCAAAGGGCCCAAAGTCCATCAAATGAGGAAAAGACAGTCTTTTTAACAAATGATGCTGGCAAAACTGGATATCCATCTGCATAAAAATGAAACAGGACCCATACCTCACGCCGTATACAAAAACTACTTCAAAATGGATCAAAGACCTGAATATAAAGCCTAAAACTGTAAATAAAGTTCATAGAAGAAGAAATAGGACCAACACTACAGGCCTTAATACACGGCATTAACAGGATACAAACCATAAGCATCAATGCACAAACCCCAAAAGCTAAGCTAGATAACTGGGATCGTCTAAAAATCAAACGCCCGCACTCTTCAAAAGACTTCACCAAAAGAGTAGAAAGAGAACCTACAGACAGGGAAAAAATTTTTGGACAGTACAAGTCAGACAAAGGTCTAATCTCCATAATCTACAAGAAAATCCAACACCTCAACAAGAAAAAAACAAATAATCCTATTAAAAAATGGGCAAAGGAAATGAACAGACACTTCACCAAAGAAGACATTCAAATGGCCAACAGACACATGAGGAAATGCTCGCGATCACTAGCCATTAGAGAAATGCAAATTAAAACCACAATGAGATACCATCTCACCCCTGCATTACTGGCACGAATCAAAAATACTGGAAATAACAAATGTTGGAGGGGCTGCGGGGAGATCGGAACTCTTATGCACTGCTGGTGGGAATGCAAAATGATACAACCATTCTGGAAGATAATATGGTGCTTCCTCAGAAAGCTGGATATAGACATACCATTTGATTCAGCAATCCCACTCCTAGGAATATATCCTAGAGAAGTAAGAGTCGTCACTCGAATAGACATATGCACACCTATGTTCATGGCAGCGTTGTTCACCATAGCAAAACGATGGAAACAACCTAGATGCCCATCAACAGATGAATGGATAAACAAACTATGGTACATACACACGATGGAGTACTATGCGACAAGAAAGAACAACGATGAATCTGTGAAGCATCTCATAACATGGATGAAACTGGAGGACATTATGCTGAGTGAAATAAGTCAATCACAAAAGGACAAATATTTTATGAGACCTGTATTGTAAGAACCCATGAAAAAGTTCACACACAAAATGTAACAGTCTTTGTTGGTTACCAGGGATGGGAGGGGTGGGGGGGAATATTAAATAGGCAATAGATAAAGTGGTCTCTTGGGTGAAGGGTGAGACAGTACACAATAGAGGGGAAACCAGCACAACTTGTACAAGAAAAGGCCATGGAAGCTCCATAGACACATCCAAACTCCCTGAGGGACTGAAGTGCTGGGTGGAGGGCTGTGGGGACCATGATCTCAGGGAACATCTAGCTGAATTGGCATAACACAGTTTATAAAGACAATGTTCTACATTCTACCTTGGTGAGTAGCGTCTGGGGTCTTAAAAGCCTGTGAGCGGCCATCTAACATACTCCACTGGTCTCATCCCTTTGGGAGCAAGGGAGAATGAAGAGAACAGGATACAAGGAAAAGATTAGTCTGAAGGACTAATGGAGCACAGCTGCCAAGGCCTCCACCAGACGGAGTCCAGTACAGCTAGATGGTCCCCAGCTGCCACCACTGACTGCTCTGACCAGGATCACAACAGAGGGTTCTGGACAGAGCTGGAGAAGGATGTAGAACAAAATTCTAACTCAGAAAAAAAAGACCAGATTTACTGGCCTAAAGGAGACTGGAGAAACCCCGAGAGTATGGCCCCCAGACACCCTTTTAGCTCAGTGGTGAAGTCATTTCCGAGGTTCACCGTTTAGTCGGGGAGTGGACAGCCCCATTAACCAAATGGGACTAATGAGGTATAGCAGTCCAGGGACAAGGGCCAGAAGGCAGAAGGGAACAGGAAAGCTGGTGATAGGGAACTCAAGGTTGAGTAAGGATAGTGTTGATGTGTTGTGAGGTTGTTAACCATTGTCATATGGCAACGTGTACTAACTGTTAAATGAAAAACTATTTTGTTCTGTAAGCCTTTATCTAAATTGAGAATAGCAGCACAATTGGAAGAGTATAGTCGATGTCACTGAACTGTGCATGTAGAAATTTTTGAAATGGTGTATCTTTGGCTGTGTATATTTTCACCAGAAAAAAAAAAGGTCGAGAAGGGAGAGGGTTGACATCTTGTGGGGTTGTTAACCAATGTCATGAAACAATATGTGTACTAGTGTTTCATGAGAAACTGTTTGTTCTGTAAGCCTTCACCTGAAGTACAATTTAAAAAAAAAAAAAATGAGTTGACCATAGATGTATGGGTAGCTCATTTCTTTTTGATGCTGAATAATATTCCATTGTATGGATATACCACCATTTGTTTATCCATTCACCTATTGAAAGATTTGTGTCAACTATGAGTAAAGTTGTATGAAAATATATAGGCAGTTTTTATTTTATTTTTATTATTGTTGTGCTTTAAGTGAAAGTTTGCAATTCGAGTTAGTGTCTCATATGAAAATTTATATATGCGTTGTTATGTGACCGTAGTTGCTCTCCCTATACTGTGACAGCATACTCCTCCTCCCAATCCTGAATTTCCCATGTCCATGCACCCAGCTCGTGACCCCCTCTGCCTTCTCATCTCACTTCTGGACAGGAGCTTCCCATATAGTCTTATGTATCTGCTTGAGCTAAGTAGCACACTCTTCACAAGTTATCATTTTATAATGTCCCATAGTCCAGTCTAATCTTTGTCTGAAGAGTTGGCCTCAGGAATGGTTTTAGTTTTGGGTAACTGAGAGTCTGGGGGCCATGTCTTCTGGGGTCCCTCCAGTCTCCATGAAACCATTAAGTCTGGTCTTTTTACCAGAATTTGAGTTCTGCACCGCTCTTTTCTCCTGCCGAGTCAGGGGCTCTGTGTTGTGTTCCCTGTCAGGGAGGTCATTGGTGGTAGCCGGCACCATCTAGTTCTTCTGGTCTCAGGCTGATGAAGTCTCTGGTTTATGTGGCCCTTTCTGTTTCTTGGGCTAATACTTTCCTTGTGTCTTTGGTGTTTTTCATCCTCCTTTGCTCCAGGTGAGTTGGGACCAATTGATGCATCTTAGATGGCCGCTCACTAGGTTTTAAGACCCCAGACACCACTCACCAAAGTAGGATGCAGAACATTTTCTTAATAAACTTTGTTATGCCAGTTGGCCTAGATATCCCCTGAAAGCATGGTCCCTAGACTCCCGTCCCTGCTACTCTGTCCCTTGAAGTGTTTGGTTGTATTCAGGAAACTTCTTAGCTTTGGTTTAATCCAGTTGTGCTGACTTCCCCTATAGTATGTGTTGTCCTTCCCTTCACCTAAGATAATTCTTGTCTACTATCTAGCTAATGAATACTCCCTCCCTCCCTCTGCAGCCTGATAACCATCAGAGAATGTTTTCTTCTCTGTTTAAACGTTTTCTTGAGTTCTTACAATAGTGATCTTATACAATATTTGTCCTTTTGCGAGTGACTAAATTCCCTCAGCGTAATGCCTTCCAGATTCCTCCACGTTATAAGATGTTTCATGGATTCATCATTATTATTTATTGTTGCATAGTATTCCATTGTGTGAAAATACCACGATTTGTTTATCCATTTGTCTGTTGATGGGTACCTAGGTTGTTTTCCATCTTTTTGTTGTCGTGAACAATGCTACAGTGAACATGAGTGTGCATATATCTATTCGTGTGATGTCTCTTATTTCTCTAGGATGTATTCCAAGGAGTGGGATGGCTGGACTGTATGGTACTTCTATTTCTAGCTTTTTAAGGAAGTTGCAAATTGATTTCCAAAGTGGTTATACCGTTTTACATTCCTACCAACATGTACGCAGGTTTTTGTGTAATGTAAGTGTCTTAGTCATCTAGTGCTGCCATAACAGAAATACCACAAGTGGATGGTTTTAACGAAGAGAAGTTTATTTCCTCACAGTCAAAGTAGGCTAAAAGTCCAAATTCAGGGCGTAGCTCCAGGGGAAGTCTTTCTCTCTCTGTCGACCTTCTCATCAGTGTTCCCCTGGACTAGGAGTGTCTCCACGCAGGGACCCCGGTCCAAAGGACACGCTCTGCTCCTGGCACTGCTTTCTTGATGGTATGAGGTCCCCCTGTCTCACTGCTCACTTCTGTCTCTTATATCTCAAGAGATTGCCTCAGGACACAATCCAGTCTTTTAGATCAGGTCCTGCCTTACTAACACAACTGCCACCCATCTGCCCTCATTAACATCATAGAGGCAGGTTTACAGCATACAGGAAAATCGCACAGTACCAGGAATCATGGCCTAGCCAAATTGATACACACATTTTTGGGGGGACATAATTCAATCCATGACAGTAAGTTTTCAACTCATTTGGGTAAATACCAAGGAGCGTGAATGCTAGATCATATAATAACACTGTTCAGCTTTGTAAGCAACTGCTAAACTGTCTTCCAAAGTGGCTGTACCATTTTACATTCCCACCAGCAATGAATGAGAGTCACTGTTGCTGCACATCCTTACCCAGCATTTGGTATTGTCAGTGTTTTGCATTTTTACCATTCTGATAGGTGTGTTAAGAGCTCAGCTGCTAGCCAGAGGGTCAGCAATTCGAATCCACCAGCTATTCCTTGGAAACCCTATGGGCAGTTCTACTCTGTCCTGTAGGGTCACTGTGAGTCTGAATTGACTCAGTAACAAAGGGTTTGGTTTTTGGTTTTGGTTAATTGATGTGTAGTGGTATCTTGTTTGTTTTAATTTACAATTTCCTAATGACATCAGATATTGAGCTCTTTTCACATACTTATTTGCCATTTGTATATCATCTTTGGAGCCCTGGTGGTGCAGCGTAAGAGCTCATCTGCTAACCAAGAGGTCAGCAATTCAAATCCACCAGCTGCTGCTTGGAAACTCTATGGGGCTGTTCTGCTCTGTCCTATAGGGTTGCTATGAGTCGGAAACAACTTGATGACAAAAGGGTTGTTGTTTCTTTTGGGGGGGGCATATATCTTCTTTGGTGAGTTGTCTGTTCACATTTTCTGCTCACTTTTTAATTAGGTTGTTTTAGGTTGACTTTTAAGAGTTCTTTGTCTATTTTGAATACAAGTCCTTTATCAGTTATTTGTTTTGGAAATGTTTTTACCCAGTCTGTGGCTCTTCTTTTCATTCTCCTAAGGTAAAAACATTTTCTATCTATAAAGTCAAGAAGTCTTCCTGCAAGAAGAAATAAATCTCAGTACATTGAATTGAAATGTTTTGGAGGGGAGCTAGCTGTGAGTTATTATGTAAATATACATTTTGACTGACTTCCCCAAACCTCAGATTCATTCACACTGCCCTGCCTGACACATAGCCTTTCAACAGGACAGAAAGTACGTTGGAGCTGTTCTGGAAAATCCAGATATGCAGGCTATTCTTAACATGCTTGAGAAACCTCAACATGCTTCCTAATACCATTGAAGGCTCTCCCTTTTTATTTTTTTTATTATACTTCAGGTGAAGGCTTATAGAACAAATAGTTTCTTGTGAAACAGAAGTACACATGTTGTTTTATGACATTGGTTAACAGCCCCACAACATATCAACCCTCTAACTTCTCAACCTTTTTTTTTTTTTTTTTTTTTTTGTGAAAATACACATAGCCAAAGATACACCATTTCAAAAATATCTGCATGCACAGTTCAGTGACATTGACTACGCTTCTCGAATTGTGCTGTTATTCTCACTTAAGATGAAGGCTTACAGAGCAAAATAGTTTCTCATTTAACAGTTACTACAAATGTTGCCATATGACAATGGTTAACAATCTCACAACACATCAACAACACCCTTACTCAACCTTGGGTTCCCTATCACCAGCTTCCTTCTCCCCTTCTGCTTTCTGGCCCTTGTCACTAGACTCCTGTACCTTGTTGGTCTCATTTGGTTTTACGGGGCTGTCCACTCCCAGGCTGAGCAGTGAACCTCGGAGGTAACTTCACCACTGAGCTAAAAGGGTGTCTGGGGACCATACTCTCAGGGTTTCTCCTGTCTCCTTTAGGCCAGTAAATCTGATCTTTTTTTTGTGGGTTAGAATTACGCTCTACATCCTTCTCCAGCTCTGTCCAGAACCCTCTGTTGTGATCCTGGTCAGAGCAGTCAGTGGTGGTAACCGGGCACCATCTAGCTGTACTGGACTCAGTCCGGTGGAGGTGAAGGCTCTCCCTTTTTAAACTGTATTTTTTTCCCCAGTTTTTCTTATAAAGGGAAGAAATTTTCAATTATATGATCACTTTCATCTCAGTAATTTTAGTAGCTTCAAACTAAAAGGGTTGTCAGTATTCCTTTTAATACACTGAATGGTATGTCTTAGGTCAGAGGATGTCTAACCACATCCAAGGGTTATTTCTGTGATAGATTGCCAGAGCAGAGAGCAAATTGTGCCAGATCTGATTAGGAGGGTTTCTTAATGGTTGTGGGCTGTGCCTTTGTACTACTTTGGAATACTTGGCAGAAAATCTAGTTGGGGCACTGTTAGTGATTTCTTGGCCTTGTCTTTTTTGAAACTCCCAGATTAGCACAGATTTCTGCCATATGCAGGGATCGTTCCCTTACTCTCTATACATATCTGCTGCGATGGCATCCGTGATATTATAGCTCAGCAAATGTTTCCTTCTAAGTATGACTGACTTAATTTGAACATGTCTTAAGTGTGAAAAGCCAC
This sequence comes from Dugong dugon, assembly GCA_030035585.1. Lineage (NCBI taxonomy): Eukaryota > Metazoa > Chordata > Mammalia > Sirenia > Dugongidae > Dugong > Dugong dugon. Next base: position 17,322,006 of record CM057481.1, on the reverse strand, counting down.
CTCTTTTTTTTTTTTATCAGGGGCTGGAGTTGGATAATTCCATGTTATTTGCGTATGAGAATGGGTAGACCTAAAATGATTAGAGACATAGCCTCCTATCTCAGTGGACATTTTCTGACTCGGAGCCTCAATTCCTCAGTCTTGTAGCTTCTGTCAGAGTGGCATTGGGTCTATAGCTTTTTGTCTAAGGAAAAAAGAACGGCAGGTGGTATCTTCCTAAAATGATGGCTGAACAGTATGTGTTCAGAAATCTGGCGGCTCAGTATTTTATTCATGTTTTTCAGGGTACTGTTTCTGCAGAAAGTAAGTCAGCAGGGCTCTCTGAAATGTCTCAGTAAGCGTATTGAAGCCAGAGGGGCTAAATAGAGACAGCCTTTAAGAGAACTAAGATTCTTGGGTGAGAGGTTGTAGATAAAGAGCCAGTAGAAATAATACCTGTTTTCAATGGGGAAGAATAGTTGCTAGTTCCTGTGCAGCCTTTGTAGTGGGCTCAGCACTGCATGCTGTGCAGCATCAGTGGACTGATGGGCCTCTTGGCTGTTCCCCACCACCTCCCGCCATTAGCTCTATAAGAAAAAGAAATGAGAGAGAAATGGTTAGATTATGTTATTCAATAAACAAAGCAAAGTAAGAAGCGCTTCATTTTCCAGTTGATTTTAGAAACTCTCCCTTTTTCTTTCCCCACAGCGATTCCATTTAGAGACCTAGATAATGAAGTATGCATTGATATTGAATTTAGGGTCCACCTTTACAGAAGAAAAAGGGCCAGGGATGCTAGAACAGCAGTCATCTCAGAACATGAACGGGTGTCATAAGGATGACACAAATCCACTGCCATTCAGATACGGGGGGAAGTGGTCCTGATTGCAACAGGAGAGAAAATCTATTTTATCTGGCACTAACAACCCCTGCCCTGCATACCTCACAGTTATTTTAGGGTCATCTTAGGAAAGAACAAGCTGTATTGGTTTGTATATCTATATCTATTCTACTTCATGAGTACTTTGATTTAAAGAAGTAAAAAATAGGATGTAGGTTACAGAAGCCTAAGTTCCGAGGGGAATTCTGAGAATGTATCAGTAAGATATTTTCAAAAGTAACCTTCTACTTCTGTTTAGAATTAGGTCACATCTTTGTTTGGAGATAAATTGATTAACCAGGATATCTTAATGAGGCTGAGGTTCTTATAAATGTAGGGTGAAACAACACTCTAAAAGATAGAAGATTTTGACAAGCTGAAATACTTGTATTTTAGTGGGTCACAGGTGGGTCAGTTATTGTAAAGTGCTAATAGCTGTTGTTGTTAAGTGCTGTCAGGTCGGTTCCAACTCATAGTGACCCCATGTACAACAGAACAAAACACTGCCTGGTCCCGTGCCATCCCCACAATCATTATGCTTGAGCCCATTGTTGCAGTCACTATGTCAACACAACTCGTGTGGGTCTTCCTCTTTTTTGCTGACCCTCTACTTTATCAAGCATGATATCCTTCTCCAGGGACTGATCCCTCCTGATAACATGTCCAAAGTATGTGAGATGTAGTTTCTTCATCCTTGCTTCTAAGGAGCATTCTGGCTGTACTTCTTCCAAAACAGATTGGTTCGTTCTTTTGGCATTCCATGGTATATATATTCAGTATTCTTTGTCAACACCGCAATTCACAGGTGTCAATTCTTCTTCAGTCTTCCTTATTCATTGTCCAGCTTTTGCATCCATATGAGGCAATTGAAAACACCATGGCTTGAGTCAGGCTAACCTTAGTCTTCAAGGTGACGTGTTTGCTTTTTAACACTTTGAAGAGGTCTTTTGCAGCAGATTTGCCCAGGGCAATGCGTCGTTTGATTTCTTGACTGCTGCTTCCATGGGTGTTGATTGTGGATCTAGCTAATAGCTAGAGCTTGTAAATTGCTTCTTTATGTCATTGGTGAAGGAATTTACTGAATGCTCTGTCTGCCTGGCAGTCAGTCTCATTCTCTGTGATACAGCCTTAGCTTCTCACATGGAGAGAAAGGACCCTTTGGCTGTTTTGATTATTTACTGACTTGCTTACCCATTTATTTAGTTTTGCCTTTTTGTTCTTGCCACAATATGCAGATTTATTGGATCTTTAGAATGGGAGAGTCTTGTGGATCCCCTGGTTGTTGTTGATGTTAGTTGCCTGCTCATGGAGCCCCATGTGTGCAGAGTAGAATTCCTGGATAGGACTTTCAAGGCTGTGACCTTTCGGAAGTAGATCACCAGGCTTGTGTCCTCAGGTGCCTCTGGGTTGGTTTCAAGCACCAATCTCTCAGCTAGTAGTTGAGCAAGTAGTTAACCGTTTGCACTACCCAAGGACTCCCGGATCCCCTGGTAGGCAAATCTATTCTTCCTCAGTCTCACCAGGGCTGAGTTAATGGAATTGTTTCCAAGATTGCAGATCACTGGAGGCATTTTCTGGAGGAACTGGGATCTTACTTTACACTTAAGACAGGCAGGGAGTGGTGGTGGAATATGTTCTCAGTACCAGATACCTTTCAGATAATCAAGTTGCTCAAGCACCCATCTAAGATGCATCAGTTGGTCCCAACCACCTGGAGTAAAGGAGAATGAAGAACACCAAAGACACAAGGAAAGTATTAGCCCAAGAGACAGAAAGGGCCACATAAACCAGAGACTTCATCAGCCTGAGACCAGAAGAACCAGATGGTGCCCGGCTACAACCAGTGATGGCCCTGAGGGAACACAGCAGAGAGTCCCTGATGGAGCAGCAGAAAGATGGGGTGCAGAACTCAAATTCTAGTAAGAAGACCAGACTTAATGGTCTGACTAAGACTGGAGGTACCCCGGAAAGCATGGCCCCTGGATTCTCCATCAGCCCAGAACTAAAACAGTTTCCGAGGCCAGTTCTTCAGACAGGGATTGGACTAGACTGTGGGACATAAAGTGATCCTCGTGAGGAGTGTGTCTCTTAGCTCAAGTAGATACAAGAGACCAAATGGGCAGCTTCTGTCCGGAGGTGAGATGAGAAGGCAGAGAGGGTTAGTTGCTGGTTGAATGGACATGGGGAATCAGGGACAGAAAGGAGGAGTATGCTGTTGCAGAATGGGGTGAGCAATTAGGGTCACATAACAATGTATGTATAAAATTTTGTATGGGAGACTAACTTGAAATGTAAACTTCATTTAAACTTCAACAATAAAAAAAAAAGACACACAAACAAATGAATAGCCAGATTAATATTGCATATAGTAATTATGCACCAGCTATTAATATGGTGAGTTGATGTTTTCTACCCCTAGGGAAGTGCATTTAAAATTGAGATAGCAGTTTTGATGAGAAGGGAATCAGAACTCAGGCAACCTGAACTAAGAATTTTAAATAGCCCTAGAGACTGGATCATCACAATGAAGAATTACAAACCAAAAATAAATAAGTAAATAAACATCAAAAAATAAAATAAAATAATCAAGTTGCCATATGCCAGGGCTCAGTCTGGAGTGTGTATTGTGTTTGCTGAGCTTGAGACTCTGGCTTTGAGCAGCTCTGACTCTGGTGGGTGAGGTTCAGTGAAATACAGGCTGTCCATCTTTCTTCAAAGAGCACAAGTGGGGTTTTAGCAAGATGCTGGTTGTAGAAAGTACCAGATAAACTGGTCAGGTAGTTATAAATGTTATTAAAGAGCATTCTAGAAAAAGTTTTTGTTGTGCTTTCATCTGGGCAAGAAAAGTAGTCTCAAGATAAGAAAAGCGTTTTAGAGGACTTTTGTCTCCTTGCCCTTCAACCTTAAATTGGACCCTGAATGAGATTCTTTTTTCGATGGAGATCCCATAGGGTTCTCATCTTGTGAATGCTCAGAGGGCAGCTCAGATCCTTCTGAAAGGCCAGTCTAAGCATTGGGCATGGAGAAGGTCAACAAGCCAAGCTACAGAGCTGCCAGAGATCTGTGTGCTTCTGGCTTCTACTTCCCTCCTTCCTCTTCCTTCTCCTTCCCTCTTTCTGCCTCATTTTGGTTTTGATCTTTGGGAATAGGGAATTTTACAGAATTTTGAACTGTAACATAATCCTTGTACCATAAAGAGTGGGCCTGACTGCTTTGTAAAAGATTTCTATAAGAACTACCCTTTCGTACTAAGGAGAACGACATCTGTTTTAAACCTGTTTCTTCTTGCTTCACTCTTTCTGCACGTGCATTTGATTTGTGGTTATTGAAACTCCTGGTAGCAGCCATTTACTAGCAGTCAGTCCTCTTTGTCTTGGGCGCAGTGCCTGGATTAATTGGAGGTGCTTTAATAAGCCCACCTCAATGCGGCCAGTTCGGGGTATTGACAATACTGGTAAGAAACAGTGCCTTGATGGCAGTCTCTCTAAAAACTCACCGTGAGTCTGGTACCTGTGTGTTGCTTTAGTCTTTACCTTGTACAGCTTTTCATCAGAAGCCATTTCTTTGGTGTTTCAAGTGTTAAATGAGTTGGCTGACTCCCTGGAAGTTTAAATTAAAAAAAAAAAAAAAAAAGCCGACATGGTAAAAGGAAAACCTGGCTTTTAGTGTCATATGTGTTGCTAATATGTGGGCTGTTCTGGGTATCCCAGCCATACTTTCCCATGTAAATAGGTCTTATACATGCCCCGCTTGTGAGGATCAAGTAAGATGACATTTGTGAAGAATGCCTTTGTAAACTGTAAATTGCTTTGTGAATAAAGATTACTGTCTCCTATAAACAGTACCAGTTCACAGCCACTAGTAACCGGATTCTCTCATCCTGTGTTTGGAAGAAGTACGAACCTATGAAAAGGGACTGCTGATTTTTCCCTTTGCCTTGTATTCACAAGGCTCACGTACCTTTTCCCTGCCTTTTGATCCTGCCCTCTCTCTTTCTCCCCCTCTTCCTGTCTCCCTCTCTTCCCTTCCTCTCTCCCTCCTTCCACCCTATTTTAATGGGAAGATCTGTTATGTCATATTCTTAATAGAAAGTGTAACTGACTGTGCTTGTGTTAGAGATCATTGACAGATGTTGCAAAGCTGCTGGCCAGAAGTGTTCTTTCCACTTCCTCTTGTACCTCTCCAATACTTTAAGAATCCTTGAGGCTTGGCTATGAGTCAGCTGGAGCATATGGTAGATTCTAAATTCTCTGACCCAAGTCCTTCTCACAGGCTGGCAGTCACAAAATGGAATCGTGCTGTCTCCCAGGATAGTAGCTGAAAAGGGAAATGGAAATGTGGATGTTGAGTTCAGCAGTCCTCAAGCCCAGAGTTTGCACCTCTGTAGTATCCCTGCGGTGGAGAGTAAGAACTTCTTGCAGCTTCACATTAAGACCCCTTGACATGTACTTAGGAACACCTATGTGTGACTTTGCCAAGTGAGGACTTTGGGCACAGGAGAATTTTATTTAGCAGATTTTAATATAATTTAAGTCTAATCTAACCCTGCTGAGAAAGGAAGTGTCTTTGATTTTACTTTCAAATACATGGTGCCTCATTAGGAGCCAGACTTATGATCTTCATGGTACCTTTGCTTTTTTTAGTAGCTTAATAAATAATCCAATAATCCAAATGATGAATAAAAATCCAAATGTATGAAGTTGGTAAATAGCAGACAGCCACTAAAAGTGATCAAATCGTCCTACCCATTTATTAATCCAACTCTCCACAGGTCACTTCACTAGTAGCCACTGACAGATCTCTACTCCAGAAAATCTGGAGAAAGGGCATAGGGGGAACAGTGTATGTCTCGCCGGTGCTTGGTATATCTGGGCTGCCTGTATATGATAGCTGCTGGAGAATCAAATCATAGATAAACCTGATTATTTTCATTAAGACTTTTTTCTGTGATTATTATTATTAAAAATTGGCTGTTCTTTAACAGTGGTGTTAAAACCATTTCATATTCTTTAGCGATGGTCGCCGACAATCTTATGTTTAGCCATGTGCAGGTTGAAAAGGAAGGGCCATTTGAGTTGTAGGGGACTCTGAAAAATAAGAAATAATTAACTTTGTAACATATTCGGTGAAGGTCATCTTCTCAAAATTGATATGCTAATTGGGACTACAAGCAGGGAGAATTCCCTACCCTAGTGCAGCCCCTGGAACAACGTATTTGTTGTCTGAGAAGTCTAAAGTGCTCCTTGCCTTAGAAATTCCAGAATCTACTGATGCCTCCGTGTGGTGAAATCAGAATTTACAGTTTTCTACAATTCACAGTAGTGCCTTGTTCTGGTAACACTGTTCAAATGGCTGCCCACATGTTTTATGGATTGGGTACATAGAGGTACAGTATAACAGCAATACCTCCTTCCAGTGTCACTGTGCTCTAGGCACTCTGGTCCTCCAGGGATAGTTGGATCCATTTAGTCTCTCGTTCATCCAACAAGTGCTTATTAGGCTTCTTCTCTATACCAGGTAAACTGCACTTGGTGCTGGTAATTTAGCAAGATTTAGCCTGGATACTAAGATCTGGCCCAACAATTTGGCAATTTACACTAAGTGCTATCGTAAAGATACAAGTTCTGACTCGCAGTGACCATTCTCTGTGAAAGGTTAGTCTTTTAGTAGATTGAAATGGGTTATGAAACTACTACATGTCAAGCAAGCAAGGTGAAATGAGTGGGAATTTGATCCTGTCTAGTCTCAGCTGCTGATACTAGTCCTTTTCTAGCACTTATGGCTCAAAATAATCATTTATTGAACCCTCACCATATTCCATGCTAAACTCTTTACATCTGTTAATTTAATGAATCTTCACAACTACCCTATGAGTTACAACTACCCTGTGAATTAGGCACTGTTATCCCTACTTTGGAGCCCTGGTGGCGTAATGTTTAAGAGCTTGACTGCTAACCAAAAGGTCAGCAGTTCGAGCCTACTAGCAACTCCTTGGAAACCCTGTGAGGCAGTTCTGCTCTGTCCTATAGGGTCACTATGAGTCAGAATTGACTTGCCAGCTGTGGGGTTTTTTTTTGGTTTGTTTGTTTGTTTGTTTGTTTATTCATACTTTACAGATGAGGAAACTAAAGCACAGAGAAATTACAGACCTTGTTGAAGGTCATGGAGTAGAGGCAGGATTCAGATTCAGGGAATCTGGCCCAGAGTCCATGCTCTTAAATAATGTACTGTCTCCAGGTGGTATGGGAGCATCTTGACCAACTTCCTGCATGGGTCACTTCTCTGGCCCACCCTGTGTGCAGAGCTTTTCTTTTTCCTGGATTGGCTGCCTATCTCTGACACTGAGCAGGAGTTAGTCACTGTGGCAGGAGGTCCCATCGCTACAGCTCCAAATGTGAATCCAGCCTGCTCTTCACCAGCTGAGTGACCTTGCCTCTCTGAGCTTGTTTCCTCACATGTAAAATGGAGATAATGTTCCTTCATAGGATTATTTAGGGGGTTAGATAAGATAATGTACTTAGCAGTTTCTGGCTCTGAGTAAGCGCTTAATAAATATTAGCAATTTTTTATTACCATTTCCCTCTGGCCTCAAAAACAAGCCAGGAAACAGGTTCTGAGAGTCCAGATTCTAGGACCCAAGTAGGCGGGCAGTTTTCCTTCAGTGATGACAAGACAATAATTTTATTCTATGTATTTCTCTTGACTCTTTTGGTATGAAAAGCAGAGAGGTAAAGCATTATTTGACAGATGTATGGATTCAAGCAAGAAACTGAGGTCCAATTGCAAAGAAATGCCTTGTATAACTCAGAGCCCTGTCTGAGGAGACACAGAGGACCCTAGAGGGCGGAGAATGAACACAGCACAGGGGCTAGTTCCAGAGTCGCATCCTCGGTTAGTTCACTTACAAGTGTGGGTGAGGGTCCCTTGTTTAGCAGGCAGAGATTTTTCTCCTCTGCTCCAACAGGTATCTGCTGGCTAGTGTTTATTAAACAAAACTTATTTTCTTGGTGTGAAATAGAATTTATAACTTGTCCAAAGTGAAGAGGCAAGGGAGCTCTGTAACTATAGGTATATTGAGCCCCTTCCCCCCACCAGTTCTGTGCCATACTTTCCCTAAGGATTTATTTGCCACTGGTTGCTTCTCAGGTCTCAGGGCCAGCTCGCTTTGCAGGCTCCAAGCCAGAGTGATGCTGCTGCCACCGCTGCTGCCACCACCACCGCTACTTCCACCAACCATTTACAATTCCTGCTATAAGGACGTGACCTGCTGCGAAGCTTTCACCTTTCTCCTCTCTAACTGTCTTCAGTATTGTACCTCTTTTTCTTCTCGTGCTTTTGCCATACAGTCAGTGTTTCAAAGAAAATTTTCAGGCCACCAAAGTTATAGCCCTTACTACCTCTCCAAGGAGATGTGAGTTAGCTATGGAAAAGAAGGTAATTGAGAGGGCTTCTGTCCCTCTCTGCTGCAGACGGAAGAATTTGCTTCTTGGTAGTGTGCTAGCACCCAAGCCAGATGGGGGACTTTTGGGACTCATGAGAATGCACTACAGAAGTAGATTGGACCTAGCCTGCCCAAGGACAGCGCCCCACCCCACAGGAGCCAAGGCTGAAGACCAGTTCCTCCTTCTCCCACTGTCCTTCCCTAAGCTTAAGCTTGCTGTGCCACACTGCCCCAAGTCTGTGGCTTTAAACAGTCATTTCCTTTTGTCAGTGAAAAAGCTCCCTCTTCTTTATAAAACATTTCAGCTTGGGGACTGGAAAGGCCCTCTGTGCTTTCCTGTCTCTCTCCGTCTCTCAAGGGTTGATGTTGATGGTTTCTGTCTTTGTCTTCACAGGGAACTCTAATGATCCATGACAGAGAGGTCACCCTCGAGTATGTACCAAGTCCAGATTTTTGGTACTGCAAACGGGTAAGTGCTAAGAATTCCTTTCCTTAGAAGTAAGTAAGGATCTAACATTATAGCCTCTCCACATCTCCAGGAATGCCGTTTGGTAGTGTATATTGTCAAGGGCAAAACTCTGCTTCCTAAGTTCACTTCACATGAACTGGAGGTCAAGGCAAGATTATAACTCCTTTCCAGCTGCTGCCTTTGGCCATAGAGGATTCAGACCTACTGGAGATGTTTTACAGAGGCATGTGCTTTCTGTTGATTATGAACTGAAAGAATACTAGTCCTTTGACTTATACCCTCTTCCTGGCTACCCTTCCTAGGAGTGGTCACAGGGGAAAGGTGGATTTGAGGAGGCTGATTCTGTGGGAGGTGTACACTCTGGATATTCGGGAATCCCCAAGGGTGTAGGACTTTAGGCACCATGGCATTGTACTTCTGAAGACTCCATATTCTTTTAAAGATTTTAGCTCTTATTGGAGGTCCAATTTAATTGCAATGAACATGAAAATTACATGTTCATTGCTACTGCTTAGCTTTAAAAATAATTATGAAAAAATTATAAAATTTCTAAACCATGAATCATTAAAAATGTCATAGCACTTGACAAAATTCAGTTAAAAATTTAGCTTGATATTTTTATTAGTCTTAGTGAAATACAATTTGGATAGCTGTGGTTGTCATTTAGCCAGAGCACTCACGTTTCGTGGGTATACTGCTTTACAAGGAGTCCCTGGGTGGCACAAATGGTTAAGCACTCAACTACTAACTGAAAGGTTGGAGGTTCAAATCCACCCAGAGGTGCCTTGGAAGGAAGGCCTGGTGATCTACCTAAAAAGATTACAGCCACTGAAAACTGTATGGAGCACAGTTCTGCTCTAAAACATGGGGTCACCATGAGTCGGAATTGACCCACTTCAGCTAGTTTTATACTACTTTAACGTGTTAATTTAAGAAAACATTTAACTTTTTAAAAATTATTTATGGTAAAATATACATAACAAAGTTTACCATTTTTGAGTGTGTAATTCAGTGGCTTTTAGTACCTTTACAGTGTTGTGTGATTATCACTACTATTTTCATTCAGTTTTTTTTTATCATCACAGACAGAAACTCTGTACCTATTAAACATAGCTTGCCATTGTCACCTTTCTTCCCCCCGCCCTTAGTAACCTCTCTTCTACCTCTGTCTCTCTGAATTTGCCTCAATATAAGTGAAATCATACATTATGTGGCCTTTTATGTCTGGCTTCTTTCACTTAACATCATGTTTTCAAGTTTCATCCATGTAATAGCATGTATCAGTACTTCATTCCTTTAAAGGCTGACTAATAGTCCATTGTGCGGCTATACACATTTTGTTCATCTGTTTATCAGTTGATGGACATTTGTGTTGTTTCCACCTTTTGGCTATTATGAATAATGTTGCTGTGGACTTTTGTGTATAAATTTTTGCTTCAGCACCTGCTTTGAATTTGTTTGGGTATATACCCAGGAGTAGAATTGCTGGGTCATATGGTAATTCTGTGTTTAACTTTTTGAGAAACCACCAAACTTTTCCAAAGACAGCAGCTGTACCATTTTACATTCCCACCAGCAATATATGAGGGTTCCAATTTTTCTGTATTCCCACCAACACTTGTTATTTTCTGGGGTTTTTTATTTTTTATTTTTTTTTGAATAGCCATCCTAGTGGGTGTGAAGTGGTATTTCATTGTGGTTTCGATTTACATTTCCCTAATGATGTTGACTTGGTGCCACAGTGGTTAAGTACTTGGTTGCTAACCAAAAAGTCAGTGGTTCAAACCCACCAGCCACTCTGTGGGAGAAAGATGTGGCAGTCTACTTCCATAAAGATTATAGTCTTAGACCACCAATGACTACCCTGACAGGGAGCACAACAGAGAGTCCCTGATGGAGCAGCAGAAAAGTGGGGTGCAGAACTCAAATTCGAGTAAAAAGACGAGACTTAATGGTCTGAGACTGGAGGAACCCCAGAAAGCATGGCCCTCGGACTCTCTGTCAGCCTAGCACTAAAACCATTCCCAAGGCCAACTCTTCAGACAAAGATTAGACTGGACTATGGGACAGAAAATGATACTCGTGAAGAATGTGCTTCTTAGCTCAAGTAGATACATGAGACTACATGGGCAGCTCCTGGCCAGAGGTGAGATGAGAACGCATAGAGGGTCAGGAGCTTGTTGAATGAACACGGGAAATCGGATTAGAAAGGAGTAGTGTGCGGTCACAGTATAGGGAGAGCAATTAGGGTCACATAACAATGTATGTCTAAATTTTTGTATGAGAGACTAACTTGAATTGTAAACTTTCACTTAAAGTACAATAATAAAATAAAAATAAATAAAAACATCACAGCCTTGGAAACCCTACAGGGCAGTTCTGCTGTCCTATAGGGTCACTATGAGTCAGAATCAACTCGATGGCAATGAGTTTTAATGATGTTGAGCATCTTTTCATGTGCTGGTTGGCCATTGGTATATCTTTGCAGAAATGTCTATTCAAGTCCTTTGCCCATTTTTAATTGGGTTGTTTATCTTTTGGTTGTTGAGTTGTGAGAGTGTTTTTTTTTTTTTTTAATGTGTTCTGAGTATTAGACACTAATCAGGTGTATGATTTGCAAAAATTTTCTCTTGTGAATTGTCTTTACACTTTCTTGATAGTGTCCTTTGATGCACAAAAGTTTTTTTAATTTTGATGAAATCTATTTTATCTATTTTTTCTTTTGTTGCTTCTGCTTTCAGTGTCATATCTAAGAATTCATTGCCAAATCCAAGGTCATAAAGATTTACCCTTATGTTTTCTTCTAAGAGTTGTATAGTTTTAGCCCTTACCTTTATGTCCTTGAGCCATCTTGAGTTAATTTTTGTATGTGGTATGGGGTAAGAGTCCAACTTCGTTCTTCTGCATATCCAGTTGTCCCAACACCATTTGTTGAAGAGACTGTTCTTTCTCTATTGAATGGTCTTTGCGCTCTTTTGAAAATCAATTGACAATAGATGTGAAGATTTATTTCCAGACTTTCATTCATCTATATTTCTATCCTTATGCCAGTACTACTCTGTTTTGATTTTTGTAGCTCTGTAGTAAGTTTTGAAATTGGAAAGTAAGAGTCCTCCAACTTTGTTTTTCTTTTTCAGGATTGTTTGCTCTTCAGGGTTCTTTGCAATTCTGTATGAATTTTAGGATCAGCTTTCCCTTTTCTGCAAAAAAGGCCGTTGGGATTTTGATAACATTTAACATTTTAGTAGTAATTACATCAATATCATGGGATCATGAGTAATGTCCCCACCCCCACTCCCCATTATACTTACCATATTAGCTATACCGTTCAAGTATTGTTTCTTTTATAATCGAAGGTTGAGGGAGTTAGTGTTAAAGGAAAAAATTTTGAACTTTCTTTTCCATTAATGGGCAGAAGGCAGAAGTTGACATTTGATATCAGAGTTACACAGCTATAGCTAAGGCTGTTGCTTTGTACTTTCTGAGCTTGTTGGAAAATAGAGGTGCCATCCTGCATATGCAGCCTCAAGTGCACTATGATATGGAATGCACTTGACTTTTTGTTCACGGAGTTAAGCAAAAGGAACTATGTTGACACTACAAGTGTCTCTTCCCTTGTTCTGGACTAATTAATGCTCCTTCCCGTTTAGCATCGTCAGAATAGCTGCCAGAAGCACTGGTGACGTATATTTTTCTCCTCCTTCCTTGCCCCTTGTTATCAGTGTTTGAGAAAGGAGTTAAAAAATAGAATTCTCATCATTTCCAGCCAACCCTGAATGGCGCTCTCATAACCAGTTCTGGACTGAGTTTTGGGTGCAGAATGATAAAGGTTTTGGGGCAATAGTATTCTGTAAACCATTCAACAGTCCAGTTTTTTAGTTAAGTATATTTCCTATAAAAATTCTTGTACAGGGCAAAGGAATTTTTGACTGCCCTGAAGTCCAGACATCCTGTTAGAGGGCTGCTGTGAGCAGCTCATTAGATCCTGTCTGCCAGCTCTGGTTAATGAGAGGGATTTCAGACCCTTCAGGCTTTGAGGTGTTCTGGGGTATGACTTGTTTCTCATTTTCGGCAGATGTTACTGTGTTGGATATGCATAAAGTTTTTTAAATGTTTTGGTCAAATTGAATTCTTTCCCACTTTCCCTTGCAGTGTAAGGCCAACACTGGTGGACTCCAATCTTCATGTTTGTTCTGCAAGGGTCCAAGGGAAGGTGAGTGGTAGTGGTTTTTGTTTTTGCACTGGATAAAACAAATTTTGTGCCTTCCTTGTCTTTAAAAAGTTGTCATCCCTAAATACGAAGTCTGTCTGAAAGCTTTTAAAAATGTGATGTCCAACTTCATGTAATCTGTTAGTGAACAATTTTGGGTCTCACGAGTCCCAGCAGGGGAAAGAGATGGGGTTGCAGGTTCCTTAGGTTGGGATGGCTGAGCAGGCAGCTGACCAGAAGTCTTTAGAGTTGATATTTGGAATACATTTAAGGATGTTAGGCTGGGCTAGAGTCTACATGGCATCAGCCTGTGTAACGCCACCCCTCCCCCCAACACACACACACACATACACACACACACTTCTTTCAAGTTATTGGGAATCATTTGCTATCAATATTGTTGCTCATGTATACTCCACCAGTATTTCAGAAGGCTTCAACAGGAAAACATTTGTTAAAATAACAGTAAAAATATAAACAAGAGAAAATAATTAGGATTAGGGGAATGTATTATAATTATAGAGGAATGAACCTACATACTTTATTCTTCCATAATAATATTATTAACTTAATAATAATATTATTAATTTCTCAAGTACTTAATTTTAAAGTAAATTTCTCCCAAGAGCCTTTAGGTAGACAACTTTGAAGAGTCTACCAAAGGCATCCCTAATAGCATCTTGTAGCAATGGCTATTGTATCTCTGTTTCTGATATTATCCCTTCAGGAAAGCTCAGGGCATGACTGAAAAATACACAGTTGAGCACGGGGATCCAGGTAGCCTTCTGAATGATCTGTTTGATCTGAGGTTAGAAATTAGTATGCCTACAAAGAGTTTCTTAGCTGGGCTTTTAGCCTGCGCTGGAGAGTCTACTCTAGTGACAACTGTGAGGCAGGTGTTCTGAAAATCTTTGAAGGAAGGATAAAGACCAAACCAATATGTGGGATGAGTGTAAATGAGCTATATGCAGATAGGTCTATTCCCATCTCCCAGCCAGAAAACAGGGGGCCTGAGGTCTTACACAGGAGTCCTGGTGGTGCAGTGGTTAAGCGCTCAGCTGCTAACCGATAAGTTGGTGGTTCAAACCCACCAGCCATTCTGTGGGAGAAAGATGTGACAGTCTGCTTCCGTAAAGATTCACAGCCTTGGAAACCCTAAGGAGCATTCTGCTTTGTCCTGTAGGGTCACTATGAGTTGGAATTAACTGGATGGCAGTGGGTTTCGTGCAGGTGATCTTACAAAATGGGAGACAGTTGTCTTAGTACCGTAACACTGGAAGAAGCAAGACTTCAGGATATATGTTTCTACCAAACCTCTAGCCAGGGCCATACCTTTGGTAATTGTGTTCACAGATCTGTTCTTATCATTGTTTATAATAGGGTCTCTTGAAGGAGTTGTTATATTTAAACATTTGGGAAGTGATAGCTCATAAGATTAAACTTTTCAAATGGTTAGTTTCTTCTGTGAACTCTTTCATGTGCTACCTCAACAGCCTTGCTTGAAGCCTTCTGCCAGAAATTGGCAGGGGACTTTTTTGTGCCTGTATTCCTGATACAATATCAAAAGCATTTTAGTGTAGGTATATGGTGGCAGCTAAGGAGAAATCTCAGCAGTAGTGGTTTTTTTTGTGTCTGTGTGTGTAAAGCCTGTTGGGTCTCTTTCTGTTTCTGTTTCCCTGGTTACAGAGGTAAAGCAGGAATTAATATCATACCCTCAGCCTCAGAAAACCTCTGTACCAGTACTGTCAGAAAAACAGCCCAACCAGCCCCCACGGTCAGCTGATAAGGAACCTGAATCCAAGAAGTGGGAAGAAGGACAAGAACCACGCTTGGGGCACCAAAAGAGAGAAGCAGAAAGGTATCTGCCTCCTTCTCGAAGGGAAGGGCTTGCCTTCCGAAGAGACCGAGAGAAGGAGCCATGGTCTGGGGAAACACGCCAAGATGGAGAGAGCAAAAGTAAGTGGTTTGTTAAGGCATGTACCAGTTGGAGCATAGATAGCCTCTGTTGTGGCCAGAGGCCAGCCACTTGCCCGCTGTAGTAGAACTATGTTCAGCCTTACAATACAGGCTGTTGCTTTCTGTTGGTAATCTATGTCCTCTAAATAGAAAATGCCTGTACAATGCAGCAAGTCATAGTTTTACATTTCTAAGTTTTGATTGATGAAAAGGAAACTATGCAATATTTGACTAGCATTTTATAGAACCAGCCTTGCTAGCACAGAGTGCATCTACAGTCATCTGTAGTAGAAAATGACAGGGTCTTGGAACTTCAAAAATTCACCTCTCTCTCTCTTTCCTTGCTTCTCTCCCATTTATGCATGGTTTGTCAGCAATCATGCTGAAACGCATCTATCGTTCCACTCCACCTGAGGTGATAGTGGAAGTGCTGGAGCCCTACGTCCACCTTACTACTGCCAATGTCCGCATTATCAAGAACAGAACCGGCCCCATGGGCCACACGTATGGCTTTATTGACCTCGACTCCCATGCGGTGAGTTTCCTTCACCTTGAAATGATCCAGCAACGACTGGCTATAGAACTCTCAAGAAAGCTTGAGGGACTTCTTTATCACTTGAATTCTCATGTGTTACCTGGTAACATAACCCCTCTTGTTCTCTATATTGGGTTTAACGTTCACTCAGGTGAGGTAACTACCCTATAAGTTAGAGCTCTGAGTGGTTTTCCAGTACCATTATTGTCTTGTGTCATTTACAATTTCCAGTTAAAATAAAAACTAAAACTTAGTTACTTGTAAAGAATTTTAGTGCTGAACCCCTTAATATATCAGTGAGTTTTCTAATTTCTTAGGTGTGTTTTTCCTGCTCACTGACAGTTTTATATTTGATAATAACAGAACATTTCCTCTTTTTCCTCAAAGTATTGCTTTAATAGAGTCTCATGGCTTGAATTTTTAGCTGTTGGACCCTTTTCTATGAAAATGAAGTGAAGATAGTAATGAAAATCATTGGTGTTTCTTAGATTTCTTGCTCAAAAATCACAAGGGATTTTGTAAACCTGATCTCATATGATGACAATTGCAGCCGAAGAGAAGAGGATTTGAATTTCTCAAATTTGTACCAGAAACTGAGCTTCTGTCTACTCTCTCGTCAGCCCTTTGTTAAGAGTTATCAGTTTTTGCTAGTGTGCTCTTACTGCTAAGCAACCAGAACATAACATTTAATGAATTTCTCTCTCTAAAGAAAAACCAATGCTCAGTTCTTTTTCAAAGGACGTAGTCTTTTCTCTCTTTGAGTTCAAGTGTGTTTTTGATTCCCCAGGAAGCTCTTCGTGTAGTGAAGATTTTGCAGAACCTTGATCCACCATTTAGCATTGATGGGAAGATGGTAGCTGTAAACTTGGCCACCGGAAAACGAAGGTAAGGCAGAGGGCCGAGGCTCCATTATGCTGCCCCTACTTGAGTTTTTGGAAGAAAACTCGCATTTCAACTGGAGAGACAGAGATAGTAAGACATGACGCGTTCCCGGTGTGAGGCTCTTCAGATATGTAATTATCCATTTTCTTGGTCTGAAGGTTGCCTTGGTCTGACTCTAGATTTGTTTTGCTTCTTAAATAATGGTAGTAGATACTTTAGTCCTTTTCTTCTTGACTGCCTGGTATCATTGGACCCCAAATGATGGTACAGTCTTGGATGTACCATTCTCGATATGGAATCCTAAGAAAATGCTGACCTGAACTCCCCCACTTCCTGACCTTGTTCATACCCCATAGCACTGGGAAATTCAGTCTTCTTTACTCCTTCACTCATCGTCCTGGGAGTGGCAACTGGGAAGCAGTCGCATCAGAGAAGCTAGCTAGCTTACAGAGAAATGGGCAGATCTTGCTCTATCACCCGCCACTTGGTCACTTATGGCTCTGGCCAGTGGCTTTGTAGGAGTCCCACTGCTTCTCCCCTCATATGTCTCTGGGCCACCAGACTTGTTTGATATCTGGGTTTGTTCCTTTCCCTGCAAAATGGATAAAAGAGTTTCTCAGTCAGTCTGTAGAGTTAAGGTAATTTTATTCACTCCTTAAGTGCCTTTTGGCAGCAAGCTCATGACGTATTGTGGTGTTGTTACAGAAATGATTCTGGGGACCATTCTGACCACATGCACTACTATCAGGTAAGCTTTAACAGCTGGGGCATGTGCTGTTGAAATCTCAAGTGACTGAAGGAGTGATCTTGAATCCTCTCTAAAAATTGACAGCAATCACCAGTGGGTGATTGATAAGGTAAATGGCTGTTGGATAGTTGCCTCTTTTTTTCTGATAGTTGACTTTTGAATTCCATAATTTTCACTTGCCTTTCTGTGATAGGGTAAGAAGTATTTCCGAGATAGGAGGGGAAATGGCAGAAATTCAGACTGGTCTTCAGATTCAAATCGACAAGGACAGCAGTGTAAGTAAACTTTGTTTTATTTCTGTTGTTCTTTTTGGACTTGCTACTCGTTACTTGAAATCTGTGTGGTCACAGAGTTGGCAAGAGATGCTGTTGACTGGGGATGCACATCCAGCGAGTGCACTGTCTGTGGGTTCTTTGGCTATTTTGTTGGCCAGCCTTGTTCTTGGGCTATTCCTGGTGAGCCCCCAGTAAGGACTTCATTGGATGGGGACTAACATTGCCTCTGATCTCATTCCCTCTAGCATCATCTGACTGCTACATATATGATTCTGCCACTGGCTACTATTATGACCCCTTGGCAGGAACTTATTATGACCCTAATACCCAGGTGAGTTTTGGCCTTTGTTTACTTTGTCAGTGTTTCTTTTGAGAAAAGCATCTGTAATTTGTTACTTCAAGGATTTTTTTCCCCCTGGATTCTCTGGATGCTCATTGCATCAAAAGTGGAAGAGTTTAATTCTATGGAAAGTTAATATTTCTCCGTTCCAGGTAGCTGTTCTCTTGCACTATCCATACCTCTTATCTAGCCTGGTGTTTTTATAAGGCTAGCTCTTGTATTGAGTTTTATTTATTCAGGTGGATTTTAAAGATGATGGCCTTTTGTTAACTGTAGCCTATATGGAAAATCGATGCCTTGTGGCATTACAGGTAAGAATGGTGCTGCTCTTGGAAAAGTGAACATTGGGTGGTCTGAATGTGTCCTGGGCTCCTGGAGTGGGTTTTTAGATTCTCTGACATAGACTCTTCTTAGGCTTGTCAGTCAGATAGCTATTCTTTTCCTCAGAAGGGAACTGTCTTCCTTAGACCTGAAATTGCTGGAAAACTGAAACATCCTGTAGACTTACCTGTTTCCACCTGTATCACAGCAAGAAGTCTATGTGCCCCAGGACCCTGGGTCACCTGAGGAAGAAGAGATCAAGGAAAAGAAACCTACCAGCCAAGGAAAGTCAAGTGGGAAGAAGGAAACATCTAAAAGAGATGGCAAGGAGAAGAAAGACAGAGGTGTAACAAAGGTAAGAGGACCTGTGAGTCTGCTGTCTTTTTACCAGATAATCACAGGTTAAAACGAAAGAGTCATGGACAGAGGAGATCCAGGTTTAAGGCATAAGGTTACTCAAAAAGTACTGTAATTACCTGGTGCAGGCAGTCGCCGGTCCCTTACAGACCCATGCTTACTCTCTGCCTTTTACAGATGTGAAAACTATGGACCGTAGAACAAAGTGACTGAGCTCAAACCCCACCACCTCAGCACCACATGTTTTCATTTTCCACATCCCTTTTTAGTGCTTGACTTAGTATACACATTTCCATAGGTGTGGTTTCTTTATTCAGTTGTATTTTATTGTAAGTATTTTTCCGTATTTCTGTAATTCTCTTTATAAGTATTATTTTTAATGCTTGACCACAATAAACCTGTGCCCTTATTTTCTTTATTATTCCTGTGTTGACTGTCTCCTGTTTCTACTCTTATACTGTCATAATGCAGCACTTAGCATTTTATTTGTTTTTCCTTTTAAATTACTTCCCTATATTAAGGATCAGAGATGATGAACATTTTTACATCTCCTGATATAAAATCAAATTATTTTCCAAAGGATTATATTTATTTACCCTGACACCAGTTATACATTAGTAAAAATGGATAAGTTTGTGGTTTAGTTTATAACTTACCTTTCTTTACCTTCTAATATTGCTATTTGTTTACATATATATGTAGAGAGAGGGGGAGAGAATGTGTGTATATAAAAATATAGAGTCTATATATATGTGTGTGTGTTTATGTCTCTCAACTTAGACTTTAGAGTCATACTGGCATAATATGTGGATTCTGGTTCTCCCACTTAATCTTTCTAATCACGTTTCTAATCATTTGTAAAATGAAGATATTAATGCCTATCTGGAAAGATTTTAGTAAAGGCTGAAGAAGGTAATGCATATAAATGCCTCATCTGGTGAATAATAGTAATCACTCAATATATACTAAATGTTAATTTTTTCAAGGTTCTTTATTTCAAAATCACGATAGCAACATTACAGATATTTTACAAACTGTGAAGTTTGGAAAATCAGCCTCATTTCAAAATAATTAACTCTTACCCAGTTTTTATGAGTGAGTATCATATAAGAATTACCTCTGGCTTTGATCAGTTTCAGGAAAATGCCAGTGAGGGGAAAGCTCCCCCAGAAGATGTCTTTAAGAAGCCCCTGCCTCCCACTGTGAAGAAGGAAGAGAGCCCCCCCCCAGTAAGGCTCGCCTGGTGGCCTGGGCTAGGGCTGGTTCCGGGTGGGAAAGGAAGCTCAAAGGCTCATGGTAGCATCTATCATAACCATGCCTTTGATTGTACCTTACTTAGGAGCTGGGTCTGTCTGCCTGAGTGCTTATCCTTCAGTTGCTTTTAGTCCCCGTCCTAAATCCCCTTTGCTACAGGGGTTACAAGGGCCTTGATGAAATCCAGTATAATTTCAAATCATCAGTAGCAGTATTATCATGATAGCTATCTTTCCTTTCCTACATGGATCATAGTGACTTGGAGGTGTTTATTACGTCTTCCTCTGTGTAACTTGTAACCTTTTAGCTCTTTTCCTATTTTCTGTGCCAGTTCCCTCTCTCTTCCTTCTCACCATTCTGTTGCTAGAATAACTTCTAAGAAAACCTCTTTGGCCTGTCTCTGTGAGCAGGGAGCAAGGTAAACTCAAGCCATGTTGCTTCCACCTGGGAAATGAGCAGTGTGGTCATGGGGCCCATTTTGAACCCAGTTCTCATTATTCCAATCAAAAGAGCAGAAAGAAGTGAGATATCCAATATCAGAATATCCAGAAAACTGGCCCCAAAGTACAGGTTGAGTTTGGTATTAATCCCTGGCCGCCTCCTTCCAGCCTAAAGTGGTAAACCCACTAATTGGTCTCCTGGGTGAATATGGAGGAGACAGTGACTATGAGGAGGAAGAGGAGGAGGAGCAGACCCCTCCCCCGCAGCCTCGCACAGCACAGCCCCAGCAGAGAGAGGAGCTGACCAAAAAGGAGAATGAAGAAGACAAACTCACTGACTGGAATAAACTGGCTTGTCTGCTGTGCAGAAGGCAGTTTCCCAATAAGGAAGTTCTCATCAAACACCAGCAGCTTTCAGACCTGCACAAGGTATTAAGGGGAAGGGGCCTTGGCCTTTCAAACTTTTGAAACTTATCTTTGATGGGAATAAAGAAATCTTCCACTGCATTTCCTCAGCCTACATCATCCCCCATGCCTATAATTAAATAACTCCAATTCAGGAATGAATTGCTCCTCCACTTTTTGTTCATGAGTTGCTCTACATTCAGAGCTGTGCCCAATTTTGGAGAGCTTCAGTGTGTAACCCAAGGCAGGCAGCGCAGCTGTGGCTGGAACACTGAACACAGAGGGGTGTGCTGAAGGCGAGGAGAAGGAGTAATGGAGTAGGAAGCTCATGTGTTTGTTGTCTTAGCTCTGCCATTAGCCTAACAATTTAGTGTCAGATAAACCCCTTCTCTTTGGTACTTGGTGCCTCCCATGGATTCATCCGTCTCTTGACAGTGTGCAAAACCCCAAAAACCCATTGCCGTCTAGTTGATTCTGACTCATAGCGACCCTATAGAACAAAGTAGAACTGCCCCATAAGGTTTCCAAGGAGCAGCTGGTGGATTCGATCTGCCAACCGTTTGGTTAGCAGCGGAACACTTAACCACTGCACCACCAGGGCTCCTAACAGTGTGCAGTTTTTCCCAAAGGTAGATCAAATTCTGCCATCTCTTCATTTAGTGAGTTATTGGTGTAAGCCATGGCACAACAGCTATTCTTGGGGTGTCAAATTGATATACACTGGCTCTCCCCTGCAGGCTGCTAACCAAATAGTTGAATCCACCAGTTGCTCCATGGGAGAAAGATGTGGCAGTTTGCTTCTGGAAAGAGTTGCAGGCTAGGAAACCCTATGGGGCAGTTCTTCCCTGTCCCATAGGGTTTCAGTGAGTCGGAATCAACTCGACAGCAGTGGGTTTGGTTTTTTGGTTTAACCAAGGAGCCAAATTATGGATAGATAAAGCCCCTCGATGAACCCATGTTCTCAGTATAATTTGTTTCATGCTCATTCTTTAGCAGATGTTGCAAGAACAGGTGAGGGGATTGGATTTCGACTTTCAATACAGAACCGAGTCTTAAGGAGCTAAGACTTTGGGTTCTGTGTTTGGGTTAGGCACGCCTCTTCTCCCAGCTGCCTCTGAGGAAGCTCTGCAAAGCCTCTAAGACTCTGAGAAGGTCCTTCTGACAGTCTCTGGAACAGACTAGCTCCCAAATCCCTTTGACCTTCTGTTATTCTGAGTCATCAGACTGACACATTTGAATTTCAGCTCTCTGGTGAAAACGCTAATAACTGAAGAAATAAAACACAGTTGTCAGGAAGAAGGAGCCAGAGATCTGGTGAATCCACAAACTGAATTGGCCCTAGGACAGTGGGAAGTGGACTGTAGCTCCTTTCCTTTCCTTGGAGTGATCCAGTGCAGAGAATCACCTCTCCGTACAATAGCTGCTCTGGGCTCTAATCTGTGTGACAAGCCAGTATTAGAACCTGAGCTTCCATTGGTGAGCCTAAAGCAAGACCAGTTGGGGATTGTTGCTTGCAGGGTGCAGGGATTATTTAGGAGGGTTGGTCAGTGAAAAAGAGCTAAGTACCTAAAGCAGCCATCAGGAAAAGTCTAGAGGCATTTCTAGGATCCATGTTTTCTAGATCTGTACTCATAGAACCCCTTTCTTCTCAGCAAAACCTGGAAATCCACCGGAAAATTAAACAGTCTGAACAGGAGCTAGCCTATCTGGAGAGAAGAGAACGGGAGGTAAACTTCGGTAACTTGTTACTCCCTTGGCCCCAACTCCTTTTGCTTTCTGGTGTAGAGTTTGTAGGCTATGCTAACCCTTCCTTACAGGAGGACAGAAAACAAAGCCCCAAAGGTGGTGTATACATTTCTCAAAACTCATCAAACGCTACATTAAAATGGGTGCATTTTATTATTTGTAAATTATACCTCAATGAAGTTGATGTTAAAAAACATGGCATTGGGTTCTCCAGGTGGGCCCAATAAAATAGCAGTCCTTTTTCTCAGCTTTTGAATCAGTTTGAGAAAATCAAGGAGTGGCATGGAGTGTCATGAGGAGGGTATTGGATAGGGCTGCTGAAATAGCATCTTTTACTGTTAAAGACTAAGTTGGAGGAAGTAGTTTAATTGAGAGCCAAATGAACTTACTGCCTAGACCACACAATTAGGTAGACACACCTGCCTGATCACAGCTTGGGGCCAGTCTTCTGTGGTGGTGAAGGATCTGCCTGTGGAGACCTGTTGGAGAGCCTGCCTTTCAGTGGAGGAAAAGAACAGCTGAGCCACACATGCCAGCTTATTCCTCCCAGTTTATTAAAGGAGTCACTATTTTCTCAAGAACAGTACATGAAGGGGCAAAAGATTTGAGGAGTTACACCAGTTGAGCTCCCTTCACATTCAAAGAAATATCAAGAATGGGATAAAGCCTCCACATACCTACCCCTTGCCAAAGGGAAGCTCAGGTCTGCTCTTCTGCTTACCAACAGGGCAGGTTTAAAGAAAGAGGAAATGATCGCAGGGAAAAGCTCCAATCTTTTGATTCTCCAGAACGGAAACGGATTAAATACACCAGGGAAACTGACAGGTAAGCCTGGAACTCTTCACTTAGCCTAGGCCTCAAGGCCTAATGGTGAAATCATCTCCTTCTGCAGCTGTGCTACCGCTTTCTCCCCTGGGGAGGTAAGATTAGCAGAAGCAGGTTCTGTCTGAACTCCTTGAGCATAAGGCCCACCCCAGCCTTTTTAACTACCTGTTTTTACACAGGGAATGTGTGTGTTTGCATAGAAGATTGGCTGGCTGGTTCAGCTGCTTTGTTCAAAGTCAGGGCTGGAACGGCCATAGTCAGGAACCCTTTCTTTCCTCTTCAGTATGGTGTAACCTCCTGTGGGGCTGAAGAGAATGTAACATTCTTGGGATTTTTCTCTAGTGAACCTCCATTCTCACACATGAGTGCTGAATTGGTGGTTGGTGCTGATACAGGTGTGTGATCTCAAGCCTCCTGTACCTATTTCCAGCCAGATAGTTCCCAAGTGGTGAGCCCAGAGTTAGGCAGAATCTGTTGATAACGACTGTATGCAGGCACTGCACTAAGTGCAAGGAGTATTCAGGTGAACAAGATCTAGATCATCTTTGACTGAGCACAGAATAGGGAAGGCTTAGGTGATGATGAGTCTCATAGGACAGACACAGAAATCCAGTGCGGGGGAAGGGGAGAACATTTCAATTACCAGAAACTGCATACACCATGGATGAAGGAGAGAGCGCTCATGACACATTTGAGGAGTTGCAAGTAGCTTGATTGGGCTAATGGTTCTGGGTATGTTGTTGAGTTACAGGAGATGAGGCTGGCCCAGCAGGCGGGGCCAGTTTGGGAAGTTCATATACCTTAAACGACATGCTGTCACCTTGAATGCCATGCTGAGACTATTTTAAAGGCAGTGGTGGGTCATGGAATGATTTTAAGCAGGGTAGTGATCATAGCTTTGCATTTTGGGGAGACTGGTAACCGTGGGGAGGACATATTTGTAGAGAAACTAATAAGGCAATTTCATTGTGATTTATTCAAAGGAGAGATCATTGATTGTCTGAGAGAAGACTGAGTATGGGAAGCAGAGTGGTTTAGAGAAAGGTATCAAATTCACCAGTCTTGGTGATCAGTCTAGGGAGAGGGAAAAGTCACTGATGATGCCCAGGTTTCTACTGGGTGACCAGGAGGATGATAACAGGCAGTGAAGACCTTGAGAGGAAAGGAAGAAACAGGTGACGAGAGGGTACATGAATGGTAGGAGGAGGAGGCGTGGTAGTTTACAATGAGAGGACTTGAGTAGGTTTATGAGTAGGACCCCAGAGTAGGTTGATGAGCAAAAGAACCAGTAACCAGAAGAGTTTGTACCTGTGGGGAAGGGGGAATGATTGAGGGAGCAAGGTCCCCGAGGAGACTGGACAGGGTCTAGAGCCCTGGCATTCCAACTTACTTGACCACAGCCCACAATAAGATATATTTTTGTTTCATGGCTCAGTAATCAAATGTGTGTGTGTTTGTGTGTGTGTGTATAAAAGTCTTCATGAAATAATACTTTCTTACTATGTGAAATGATCTCTGTTATTTCTATTCTAATCTAGTCTGTTTTCATTTTTAAGAAGTGTTAGGGTGGGACTACCGTATTGCTAGAACATCCCATTGGGGCTTTCTCTGTAATTTGACAGACACTGGACTAGGACAAAGGTGAAGGAGTAAACTCTAGACAGGAGGAAGAAGGCTACTTTAGCCCTGAGTCAGTGGGAGGAGGCTTAGGCTGGGTGCGGAAAGAGACTCTTCTCCATTCTCAGCATCCTTCACAAGCACTTCTCCTGGCTCTCTTCCTTCTTGGTTTTCTTTCCTGCTCCTCTTCCTTTTCTGGATATGTCCAAGTGTTCTCCAAGACTCTTCCCTCGGTACTCCTTTATTCTTGCTGCTGTAACCTCTGACTTCGGCTGTCTAAGACCTATCACTAACAAGCTAACAAATCCTGTAGTTCCATCCCCATCCCAAACCAGGTGTATGTTTTCTGAGCTTTTAATCCGTTTTTCCATTTGCCTTCTGGGAATCTCCTCTTGGAGTCCAGACCTGCTAAACCTCCTATGTTTTATTTCAGATTAGTAGCATCATAGCATCACTCTGTACCTGGTCTGACCCAATCCTTGTCCTTTCTCTCCTGTATCCACTAAGTGGTAAATCCCTAATTCGTCTCCTTGCCTCCCATTCTAGCTCACTTCCAAACTGGACTTTTTACTCCCAATCTTTGCTTCCTCTATTTTTTAGTTCATTCTCTACCCTGCCACCAAAAACCTTTGTAAGCAGAAATCTGCTCTTCTCACTCACCTCTCGTAAACATATACTTTGCCTGGAGGGAAGCCTGAAAGATGAAGTCCAGAAGCATGATTTGCCTTGGTGTTCAAGGCTTTTCACAGTCTGGCCCCAAGCATCCTTAACCTTTGTCAGTTCCTTCCACTCCTTTCCTGGACAGATTGTGTTCTTCCATTCTTCCTTGTCCCTGTCCCCCTTTCCTCCTACTCTTTTTCCTGCTCACAAACTCCTCATTTGTCAAGACCCAATTCAGATGTACCCTCCTGTTAAATTCCTTCATCTTTGGTAATGCCCTTGAGAGTTTGTGTTCCCATAGCAGATATCCACTGTTCCCACACCTGTGGCTGAGCTCTTCGATGTGCTGTAAGCATCTACTGACATAGCCTTCTCACATCCTTCCCCACTAACAGGACCAAGTCTTGGTCATCTCTGTATTCCCAGGACAAAGCTTCGTGCATAGTTAGCAAGCGCTCAGAGTTGTCATTTAATATACCTTGTAGGAGGCAAATCTGAACCAAGAGAAGAGAGGTTTTTATTAGGCTCACAAGCAGGTCATTTTGAAAGTGATGGTATCTAAGTATGTCTGCTTCTTTTGCAGTGATCGTAAACCTGTGGGTAAAGAAGGTATCGACAATAGCAGCAAAGGAGGTTGTGTCCAGCAGGCCACTGGCTGGAGGAAGGGTACGGGCTTGGGATATGGCCAGCCTGGCTTGGCTTCAGCAGAGGAGGTGAAATGGTTTCCATCTTGTTGGGGGTGGCATGAACCTTGAATATACTTCTAACTTCTCTCATTCTGTGGCCTAGAGCAGTGTAGCTGGGCTTTTTCCACTGCTGGTATAGGATATGAGAGCTCAGGAGTCTGTTGTCTGTCTTCATTACTGGGTCATAGCTAAGCATGCCGGGCCCTGTGCTATTTGGTTGGCGGTGGTGAGGGGGAGGAAGAAGCTGGAAAGGGGTTTACCTTACTTACAGAGTAAGCAGTGGGCAGTATGGGTTTGAGGCAGATTGAGATTGAAGAATTGTTTGGTAGAAAGGACCAGGGAACCAGCAACAAAGGGTACAAAGGCATCTCTGAGAGTGTGTCAGCAGAGGTCTTTGATGGCTAAAATTTGAGGACCATGAAGTTAGTCTGGGTTACCGGGAAAGACTTTGCCCCTCATATTTCAAGACGAACCTTTACAGAAGATGATAAGGGGGAGATTGGTTTCTCTCTTTCTTACAGACTTTCTCATATCTCTGATACTGCAGTCTATATATCCCGTAATCATAGTGTCGCCATTCCCCTTACTCATCTTGGGTATTTGTTTAGTAATTAAACATTTCAAAAAGT
This sequence comes from Dugong dugon, assembly GCA_030035585.1. Taxonomy (NCBI): domain Eukaryota; kingdom Metazoa; phylum Chordata; class Mammalia; order Sirenia; family Dugongidae; genus Dugong; species Dugong dugon. The sequence continues at coordinate 17,295,351 of CM057481.1, read as the reverse complement.
TCTCCTCTATCCTAGTCCTTATTGGTTCAGAAATGATTGTGGCCAAAGACCAGCCCTGAGGCTAGTTAATACATAGGGCCCACTTCACTGTTTGTCTTTTTTCCAGACTGAAGGCCGGGTGAGGGGACCCAGTGTGGGGACCCCAGGAAGAACTAGCAAGAGACAGTCCAATGAGACGTACCGAGATGCTGTGCGGAGAGTGATGTTTGCTCGGTATAAAGAACTCGATTAAAAAACGGAGACAAGTCCCACAGGACACATCCTCCTTCTTGTTTTGTTTGTCCGTCTCCTTTTGTTTTGTTACTGTTCTTGCTGCTAGAACTTTTTTAAATAAACTTTTTTTCAATGTGATTATTTTTTGTTAAATGTTTCTCCCAAAGATGGGTGGGAGGTGGAGCTGATGGTGGGAGAGAGGGAGTACCTTGATGTGGGCTCATTTGCGATAATGCTGAAATGGCAGCAAATAGTATGGTGAGCCCTGCTGTCGATGTGAGTGGCTGGGTTGCAGTGACCTTTGAACCCTAGCTTTTGTGAGTGCTGTCAGATTTTTTTAAATTATTTTTCTAATCTTGTCAGTGAAAATTAGCATCTCTTTATTGTTTGTTTTTGATAACTACTGGGGTTGAACATGTTTCCATGTTTGGTTTACTACTCATTAGAACTTTGAAAGTCCTCTTCTGATATCCCCATTGTTATGGGGACAGTGGACAACTTTTCCTGAGTGCCTGCTGAGTGCTCAGTGCTTTTACACATTCTGATCACCCAGACAAGTTGGCATAATAGGCTTTACTATTCCCTTCCAGCCACTGCCCCAGCTCCTCCTCCCTGCATAGCTAAAACTCTCTAAAGAGGTATTTGTATCCTCTTTCTCAGTTTCCCCACAGTCATCACTCATACCATTTCACAGAATTTTGCTTCAAAAGTGAGGTGGTTTGTTTGGTCCCCCCCCCCCCCAATTAAAAGGACTGTATTCTATGAACCCATTATATATATTTTTCCCAAATAATTCCTCAAGGTAACATGTTACAGTTGTAAGAACTGTAGTTTGCAGTTGTCTCAGGAAAAATGCTTCTTAAGAAGAGAACTGAGTGTTTAGAAGAGCATCTTGATGATGTAAACTTTTCTGTAAAGGGCCAAAAAGTCAATATTTTAGGCTCTGTGGGCTAGATGTTCTCTGTCACAACTACTTAGCTCTGCTGTTGTAGTACAAAAGCAGCAACAGGCAATACATAAACAAATGGTTGTGGTTGTGTTCCAGTAAAACTTGACTTACAAAAAGAGGCAGCAGCCTGGATTCAGTTGTAGTTTGCCAACCCCTGATCTAAGGGCATGATCTGGATGCATAACGCAGGACCAAGGAGGATTGAATTGTACTCTTTTTTTTTTTTTTTTTTTTTTTTTTTTTAAAAAAAAAAAGGAATCTTTGGCCTACCTGTTTGGAGGGAGATGGGCGGTGAGGGGTGGAAATATGCCAAGGGGAAAACTGGCCAGTGAGATACTTGCAGTGACAGGAATGACAAATATGAATTAAATTTTGTACCATGCTGTGCCCAGATATAATCCCTTTCTCTTAAACTTTAATGAATCTGTGCACCCCTCAAAAAGGAAAAGAAAACAAAGTGAGAGCACATTGGATTGGAATTGAAAACCTTAGGTTCTGGGCTTGCTACAACTAGTGCAGCATTACAGAAGATGGGCCACTTGAGCCGTTCAGCCCCAGACAGGTACACTCCAGGAGTCCTTCTGGCTCCAGCTGATAGTCTGCAGGTGTGTCTGTGGTGGTCTTCTGTCTCATTACTTTTTGTCTGCTTTTCACTGTGTAGGTCAAAACTCTTTGGAATATGGTCCAGTTTTGTCCTGAACCCACCAGACTAGGTTTTCCTTCTAACCTTGTGTCACCCTGCTGGGCCTAGAGTGAGGTCTGGGACACATTCTTGAAGACTGCTGTAGAGGGTACTTAGTTGGCCCAGGTTATTGGCTGCCCAGCAGAGGCACCATCAAGTTATTAAGTGGTCATTCTATAAATGTTGTGAGAGCCTACTCTGCTTCTCACTGGGGCTTATAGTCAGGCTGGTGTTGGTCTCTGTGCCCATAAGACTCTATCCACTGGGGAAGATGGATTTTAAACAATTATTGATGTGATGGGAGCCTTGAGGAAGAAATGCAGCAGGCTGTTAAGATGGCGTGTTATGGGCTTGACCTTGTTTGACGGCGGCAGCAGCTTTCCTGAAGGATGTGTTTAAGCTCAGACCTCAGAGACTGGTTTGGCCCATTGACTAGTTTTTTTTTTCCTACTTTGATTTTATAATTTTAATAGAGATTCTGCTGTTGCAAATAAGGTCTAAAGTAGGGGTGGGTATGAAAAGCGTATCACCCTTTGATGTCCCTGGTAGTTCCTTGAGGACTTTGATCAGAAGGCCAGCTGCATGAGGGCAGAGATCTTGGGTTATTTTCTTCACTACTGTATCCCTAGGGCCTGGCGCAGGGTCTAACACAGTAGCTGCTTAATAAACGAATGAATAATGCTGAGCTCATAAGCCTGTGGGAAATACTTGTTGAATTAAATTTTGATTGTATATTTATCTTAGTTCATCAAAGCCCATCTGTGAGAAAATATAGTTTCTTGGTACAGGTAAGAGTTCTTCCATCAATCTTTTTTCTTTATCTTCTGTAGCAGTGGTTCCCAGCCTGGTACCAAAACATGTGAACCAGTTTTTTTATTTTGCCAAGTGGTGGGAGATTTTCTTTTAAAACCTATAATCATCATTTTATTAAAGAAACAACTTTTTTACATCAAAAAAGTAGGAAAGGCAATCTTAAAGCACTTTGCTTTATTCTATATTGAACATACATGGCTTCATTAAAACATAAACCAAAAAAAAAACCCTCGCATTGTCTGTTTTTCTTACTTAGCTAAGGGACTTGTTAAGCTTTTCCAGACCCATATCAGCTCCCAGACAGATGTTTGGAAGCACAACAGCTTTTCCTCGGGGTGCTTGAGCACCAGAGCCATGTCCACACAGAGAATTAACAGCCAGAGGCAGTTTGGAGGTTGGTACTTCCCTCTGGATGGAGTCCGTCCTTTTTTCTAGGGGCCTCCTTCAAGTTTAAGAATGATTTTATGCCATTTATGAACAGCCATATACCTTTTATGGCTGATGATGAGCCCAACCCAGCAAGCACTGAAGGGCTGCTCAGAAGTGCCTGTTAAGCTGCTTTGCAGTTGACTGCTTTTGGCTGTTCAGTCCAGTGGGTTCTGGTTTCTTGACATCTGCATCATGCACTGTTTAACTTTTTTCGTTAAATATTTGATTTCTGTGGTCAGATACGTGAACTTTTTTCTGATTGTAAAAGGTTTACATATATCTACTTTAAAGTTGTACACTGTATAGATAGACAAGTGATACAGATGAAAAGGTAGAAGTTTGTATAGATGGAAGAGTAGGAGAAAATGCATATATGTACATACTAAACCAAACCCACTGCTGTCGAGTCAGTTCCAACTCAGCAACCCTATAGGACAGAGTAAAACTGCCCCATAGGATTTCCAAGACTGCCACACCTTTCTCCCATGGAGCCACTGGTGGGTTCAAGTCACCAGTCTTTGGGTTAGCAGCTGAGCTCTTTAACCACTATACCACCAGGGCTGCTTGTATGTACATACAGATAGAGAAAATAAATCACCTATCATTTCAGAATGCAAAGAGATTTCTACTTTTCTGTCTAGTGTCATGTTTTAGTTACTGTAAAAATGGCGTGGAGGAGGCGTCTGACCTCTTAACTTCACGAGGGGGAGAGGATTAGCATCAGCAGCCCAAGACATTCCTGTGAAGGGGAGATCAGACATAACTCCTGGCTCCAACTTTTTTACCAATTCCAACACCAGCTGTCCCTCCCATGTGCTCTCTACTTCTCTGCTGGGTTCAGTAGTTCGTTGGAATGTCCACACAGAACTCAGAAACAATACGATATGGAGCTTACGAGGGAAATAATGGTATAGCTCAGGATCAGAAACGACTCAGGATACAGTTCTTCCATCAGCACAACTTCCTCTCAGTCATACCTGCAAGCAGGCCTCTCTGGCCCTTGGCCTCTTGGCCTCGCCTCTGCCCTGCTTGGGCAAGTTTTAGAAAGGTCCTAGCTGCATGGGTCGGCAAGCCCCACTGCAGCTGTCTCCCACCAGTCTCCTGGTTCCTGCCATTTTGCGCCGCTATTGCTACCTCTGTGCCACCTTCTCCCGCTATCTTTAGTGTTACAGCTCTCTGTCTCCTGGGTCTAGGAAATTCTCAGTGCAGGGACCCTGAGTCCAAAGGATGCGCTCTGCTCCTGTCTCGGTGATAGTGTGGTCTCCTCTTCCACCTCTGGAGTGGCTCATTTTAAGCCTGGTGGGGTAGCTAAACAGACCAATCCCCTTGTTAAGGTTCCAAACACCTTATTTGCATGGTCCCACACCCACAAGGGTGCCATGCAACATATTTGTATAATTAGCAAGCTATCCAATCCCCCTTGGTAGGCCACAAGCACCTTATTTGCATAGTCCCACAAAGTTACAAGACCATGGTGAGAAAGGCCATGTAAAAGTGATCCATCACACCGCAGTTACCCGGAGTTTCCAGTGTCAATCACTTGATATGGAAGGATAACCCATAGTTAGAAACATGTTTAAAGATGCTTTTCCAAGAAGATTCTCTGGAATGGTTAAAACCCCTGGTTTGGAATTTCTTCATTGATTTCCTTTCACTTGTTGAGAGCTTTATTCTTATCCAGAAAGAAAGGGAAGAGAGCAGTATAGGTGTGGTTTTCCGTGACATCTCTCTCTCTGCCTTGTCATGGTCTAATTTTTCAATCTGTGTGACCTGAAAAATCATTTATTAAAATAATTTAAATAATTATTAAATTATGTATAAAACACTTGTAAAATCTTAAATGTATATGTATATATCATGTACACAATGTCAGAGGGCAAATTATGCTAGCTGGATGCATAAGAAAACCACCAGCTCACTGACCAGTTGGTGCAAAATATCCCTCTTTGTTCAAGGGTCCTTGCCTGTTTACACCACAAATGTTACACTTTTAGCTTTGATAGTAGATTCACTTGCTCATCACATATTTATTGAGTGTCTACTATGTGCTAGGTACCAGTAGAGGCACTAGCAATATAGTAGTGAACTAAATTGCAGTGCAATGGATTGCTTTCGTGTGGCCTTTCTCTAACAATGGTCTTGTAACTCCCATCCAAGTGATTGTGTGGGACTGTGCAAATAAGATACTGTGACCCACCAAGGGGATTGGTCAGTTTTGCCATCCCACTGGGCTTGAAATTTCCCAGAGGTAGGAAAGAGAGGACCCCACCACCACCAAGGAAAAACAGCCAGGAGCCAGCACGTCCTTTGGACCTGGGATCCCTCTGCTGAGAAGCTTCTGGAACCAGGAGACCGGGAGAGAGAGCGCTGTAGCACTGGAGGCAATGAGAAGCAGTGCCAGAGACCCGGCAGCAGGAGGTGGAGTGGTGGGTTTCCCAGCCCATGGAGAGAGAAAGCTGGGTGCCTTCGGGCAGAGGCAAAGGGCCAGGGAGAGGACTGCCTGCAAGCATAGCTGGGAAGAGGCTGTCTTGATGGAAGAACTGTATCCTGGGTGTTCCTGAGCCTGAATTATAACTGTTACTTCCCTAATAAACCCCGTAATTGTATTGTCTGTGAATTCTGTGTGGCCATTGCAATGAATTATCGAACCCAGCAGAGAAGTAGAGAGTGCCATGGCAGGGATGGTTGATGTCAGAATTGGTAAAGATGGCAGAGAGAGGAGGCATGCCTGACCTCCGCCTAATAGAAATCAGCCTTGGGCTCTGAATCTTGATTCTTCTTCACCCTTGTGAAGTTAGAGGAGGTCAGATGTCGCCCCACACCATTTTTGCATAAATAAACAGACAAAAGTCCTGCCCTCCCAGAATTTACATTCTGGTGGCTGAGGGCATAGACTCTGAAACCAAATTTACTACAGTCATGTGCCGCATAACGTCTGTTTGGGCAGCATCCAACTGCGTATACAATCGTGGTCCCGTAAGGGTTGTAATACCCAAAAAAAAAAACAAACCAAATCTGATGTCGAGTCGATTCCAACTCATAGTGACCCTATAGGACAGAGTAGAACTGCTCCATAGAGTTTCCAAGGAGTGGCTTGGTGGATATGAACTGCCAACCTTTTGGTAAACAGCCCTAGCTCTTAACCACTGTGCCACCAGGGTTCCAAGGTTATAACAGAGTTCAGAAATCTCGATCAGAGAATGGCACGATGGGATGTAGCTAATGTAACCAGACGTAGTGAATGCAACAGCTTTCTGCATGCAACGTGTATCTCATGTCTCTTGTAACAAAGCAGTTGTGTTGCCAGGTGTATAATAGTTGTGGTATAGTGAATTACTTTATGTGGCCCTTCTAGCCATAGTCTTTGTAACTCCTACCAAATGATTGGGTGGGACTATGCAAATGAGGTGCTTATGACCCACCCAGGGAATTGGATAGCTTGCTATTAATGTAAAGAAAGTGCATGGCACCCTTGTGGAGGTGGGACCGTGCAAATAAGGTGTATAGAACCCTAACGGGATTGGTCAGTTTTGCCATCCCACTAGGCTTAAAAAAGACCCAATCCCAGAGCAGAGGAGGACCTAACTACCACCAAGAAGAGGAGATGAGCGGAGCACGTCCTTTGAACCCAGGATCTGTGCACTGAGACCCTACTAGACCCAGGAGACAGAGCTGTAACAGCGGAGACATTAAGACGGCGAGAAGCAGTGACAGAGAAACAGCGGCAGCAGAGGCAGGAGACCAGCAGGAGATGGTGTGGTGAGCGTCCCAGCCCACAGAGCAAGAAAGCTGAGTGCCTTTGAGCAGGAGGCTTGCTGGCAGAGTGGGATGCCTCCAGGCACGTGCCGGAGCTAGGCTTACCGACCTACAGAGTGAGAAAGCTGAGCACCTTTGGGCCGAGGCTTATTGGCAGAGCTAAAGAGCTTTGTAACACTTGCCCAAGTAGGGCAGAGGCCAGGCCAAGGGGCTGAGGGCCAGAGAGAAGCCTGCCTTCGGGTTTGGCTGAAAGAACTGTATCCTGAATTGTAACCTATTATTTCCCTAATAAACCTCATAACTGTGAGTATGATCTGTGAGTTCTGTGTGGGCATTGCAACAAATTATCGAACCCAGCAGAGAAGTATAGAGTGCCATGGGTGGGACGGTTGGCGTTAGAATTGGTAAAAAAGTTGGAGAGGAGGAATGTCTTAGCTCTGCTTCATAGCAGTCAGCCTTGGACTGTTGATCTTGACTCTCCTTCCCCCTTGTGAAGTCAGAGGAGGTCAGACATCTCTGCCACACCATTTTTACGATGGTGCAGTACATATATAACCTGTCATATGTATGTCTTGATAGTCATAATAAACGCCTATGTTACTAGCTTATGTATGTACTATACTTTCTATTGGTATTTTAATGTGAACTTCCCTACTTATAAATAAAAATGCTTACCGTATAGCAGCATATGCTTTGACTCTTAGACAGCAGCATCCAATCTTGTGTATTGTGCATCTCTTGAATATTATAGTGTCATCTATTTAATTTTCTTTCAAAAATATTACTGTGAAGTGCATCATGGCTCCCAAACACAGCGAAACCAATCCTAGTGATAGTAGCAGCAAGAGACAAAGGAGAAGTATCGAGTGAAACAAAAAGTTATTAAGTAACATTAAGTGGAAAATCAGTGAATGCTATTGCTTGCGATTTAGGTAGGTTCACACAAAATTCAAATGACATCACATGCTATTTCATAGACTGTATCGTGGACAGTAAGCAATGCTTGACTGTAGTTCATATTCCAGCTCCACCACTACTAGCTATGTGACCTGTTTTGGTAAAACAAGTATGGTAATGGTGGCTTTAACTAGGGTTGACAGCACCACAGGCAGCTAGAAGTGACTGAATTCTGGGTATCTTTTGGAGGTAGAGTCAACAGGTTTTCTGGCAAATTAAGTTCGAGAAAAAAGGAGACATAGGTGACTCTTAACATTTTTTTCCTCAGTTACTGGAAGCAGGGAGTTGCCGTTTTTTACTGAGCTGGGGAAGTCTCTGGAGGAGACAGATTGGGTTTGGCTGTGTTAACTTTGAGATGCCAATTCAACTTCCAAGTAGTAACTGTTAAATTGTTGTTGTTGTGTGCCATCGTGTCAATTCTGAGTCATAGTGACCCTATGTGACAGAGTAATACTGCTGCATAGGGTCTTCTAGGCTCTAATCTTTATGGGAGCAGATCAGCAGGGTCGCTGGTGGGTTAGAACCTTCGACCTTTGGGTTAGCAGCCCAGACCTTAACCATTGTGCAGTCAGGGTTTCTTAACTGTTAAATTAACGCTGGAAAAATACTTTCCTGAGTCCTTTCCTTAGAGATGGAGCCCTGGTGCTGCAGTGGTTGAGAGCTCGGCTGCTAACCAGAAGGTCTGCAATTCGAACAACAGAGATCCCCTGATGGAGCAGGGGAAAAGTGGGGTGCAGAACTCAAATTCTAGTAAAAAGAGCAGACTTAATGGTTTGACTGAGACTGGAGGGACCCTGGAAGACGTGGCCTAGGACTCTGTTAGCCCCAAACTAAAACCATTCCGAGGCCAACTCTTCAGGCAAAGATTAGACTGGACTATGGGACATAAAATGATACTCCTGAAGTGTGCTTCTTAGCTCAAGTAGATCTAAATGGGCGGCTCCTGTCCGGAGGCATATGAGAGGGCAGAGAAAGTCAGGAGCTGGTTGAATGGACATGGGAAACCCGAGGTGGAAAGGGGGAGTGTGCTGTTACAGTGTGGGGAGAACAACAAGGGTCACATAACTGTGTATAGATTTTTGTGTGGGAAACTAACTTGAATTGTAAACTTTCACTTAAAGCACAAGAAAAAGAAAAGGTCTGCAGTTAAATCCACCAGCCGGTCTTTGAAAACCCTATGAGGCAGTTCTTCTCTGTCCTATAAGGTCGCTATGAGTCGGAATCTACCCGACGGCAACAAGTTTGATTTTTTCCTTAGAGATTATCAATAGAAAGGCCCCAGACACTCTGAAAATCTGCCTTCAAGAATTCTTAATTTTCATACATCTCGATTTTCTTGTCTGCAAAATGGGTTTAATATCCATCTTATAAATTATGAAGATAAACAAATATTGTTTGTAAAGCATCTAGTACAGTAATCTAGTGTGCAGTAACGCAATAGGAAATAAACGTTCCTTCTCTTGAAGCCGGATTAAATGTGTTCAACATTGTGTCAGTGAAAGTAAAATGTGCTCTCTAAAGTCGTTATAACAAAGGCAAAGAATTACTATGCCTAATAAAGAGAAGCTCTCATCAGGGTCTGCAACGGGCAAATCGCCAACTCTGTCCTGGTTTAGAAGAAAGGGAACGGAAATATGCAAGAAACAAACAAGGGGCGTAGTGACAGGCTGCCTTGACGACCACGCTTCCCGGCAGCTCTCGCGCAGCCAGACAACTGCGCTGATTGGATGCCTTCGACAGGAGGTGAGTGGCGAGGGGTGTGGGAGAGGAGGGAGGTGCGAGGTACTGTGGGTAGGAGACGGCCGTCGGAGGCGGCGCCATTTTGTTGAGCGGCTGAAACCTGCTGGAGATTCTGGGGCGCAGAACCGCTATTACTGCTCCTTCGGTCCGTCTTAGGGGTAAGTGCGTCGGCTGCCCATAACAACCAGCGGATCTTGCCATTGAGGCAGGCCTTTGGGTTGCCCTGTCAGCCGCGGACGGTGGCCGACCAGATCCAGCCTAGTCTCGAGGGGCAAAGCGACCTAAGGCGTTGGAAGGCTGTGCCCCTTCTATCCGCCAGCGCTGTCAGTTTCCGGAGAGCGCCCCGAGCCCGCTTTTCGGTCTCTGAGACTGTCTCTGCTGGGACACGTCCCTGAAGGCCCAGCCCATCTGAACAGTGGAGCCGTTGCCTGTCCCTCGGGCACGCCTCGGGGGTGTCGCGGGAGTCTCAAGCCGCCATCGCCCTTTAGCTGTGGCTGAATCCGCTTTCTCCGGAAGGCTGCTCGGTCAAAGCGGATCTGCGGGCTGCGAACCTCTGGGAGGGGTGCGGTCGTGTGCAGGAAGAGGGCAGGCCGGACGCCTGGGTTGGGCGCGCAGGCCGTAGTGCCGCCATCTCGGCCGCGACACCCCACGGAGGTGGGTCCGCCTCTTCCCCCGACTCGGGGAGACGGGGAGGTACCAGCGATTCTGTCCAGGGACTTGTTTCTCCCAGATAGTTCTCTTCCATTTTTCAGTTCAAACGGTCGTTCAACGCCTACGCTAGACCAGGCGCCGGGGACGGCTGTATCTGGTTACTCCGTCCTCGCGCGCATCAAACGCGGTCGAACTGAGTGAGGTTTTATCACCACCAGGAAGCGGCGGGGCTCAGGCTGGCCACCATTTGAGGCCTCGCTCAAAACACGGTGGTTATCGTTACCGAGGAATTAAAGTCCTGTTTGGTTGAAATAGCTTTGGATCAGCTGTTGAGTTTTAAATGGAGAAGATTTCGATTAGCTCAGTATCCCAGTTTCTAAGAGTCTAAATTTTTCATCGGAAATTTTTGGATTTCGTATTTGCTACTTGTGTTATCAAAGACACTTTGATTAATGTTTTAACTGTCAACTACCACAGCGGAGTTGCTTTGATTTAAAACGCAGAGAACTGATTGCAGCTCTTCCCTTTTTAGCTTTGTAATCTTAAAGAGCAAGGAAGGAGTCTTCTGCCTGCACTCTTTTATGAGTTTGTTACTGAATATAAACCAAAAACCAAACCAAACCCGTTGCCGTCGAGTTGATTCCGACTTATAGTGACCCTATAGAACGGAGTAGAACTGCTCCATGGAATTTCCAAGGAGCACCTGGTGGATTCAAACTGCCGACCTTTTTGTTAGCAGATGTAGCTCTTACCCACTGTGCCACCAGGGTTTCCGTTATTGAATATAGTATCTAATATTTTAAAGTTTATTTCATCTTCCTGCTGTGCTCTTTGTTTTTAAAACGTTAACATGGTTTTAATATGTATTGACAGTCCCCACCTCCCCCTCCCCCACCTTCATCACCATTTGATGAAATTCCACAATGGAACGATTGACTTAAGTGATTTCTCAAATTTGCAGCAACCAGTCTTGTCTCCTAGAAAAAAAAATTTGAACCTTTTGGAGCAGTGTGCTAGATCTTCAGCAGGACAATGGGTTCAGACAAACGGTAAGTAACTACTACAGTACATGCCTTTAATGTCAACATTTCAGTGAGAACTGAACTATTTGTTAAAAAATTGTTTATCAAAGAAATATTTGAGTGTATTTTGTGCCAGGCATTGCTAGATGCTAAGAATACGATAGTGAGCACCTTGATGATCCTGCTCTCACAAGCTTGCTGTCTAGTGAGAGAATTAAAATATTATGTGACCTGTGCTGTGATAAAAGAAGTTTAAGGTGCTCTTAGAATATATAGGAAGCATTTGTTTCCCTGGAAATAGTCAGGAAAGCTTCCTGGATAAAGTATTCTCTGAGGTGAAGCCTGAAGAATAAGTTAGAATTAGGCAGGTGAGTGGGATGGAGTGGGTTACTGAGGGTTCCTGGTGTGAACAGCAGCCTATGCAGAAGCCGGGAGATCATTCCGTCTAGCACTTAAGCACAGTGCCTCACTATAGTAAGCACTCATGAATGCCAGTTCTTGTTATTGTCCCCTAAATAGCAAGACAATTCAGACTTATAGATCTGAGAAGCATAAGACTATGAGTTACCTGGGAGGGAAAAAAAAACAACAACAAAAAAGTGCTGAAGAGTTAGTGGGGAATCGAGATGAGAGCATTTGGCTACCATGTCGCCTGTGGATACTCCCTCTCAGACCATTTGATTTAAACACACAATCTTTACTTATCTATCCACCTGCCAGTTTCAGTGATGGATCAAGTTGATAGCCCAGACTTGGGAAGTATTAGCAGTCTTTGGTTCCAAATTACTTATTAAATTGGCATTTACCCTTTTAGGATCTCTCAGCCACATACTTCATGTCATCAGGTAGTCCCTAAACTACTTGTTTCCTGGTTTGTTTGTTTGTTTTTTTTTAAATACCTAATCATTTTTGTGCTCTAAATAAGGCTGTTATAAGCCTTTTCTTTTGTTTTGTCCTTGCCCAGTAGTTTTACGAACCTGGTAAACAATTTATAAAGGAAACTATTTGTATCTGTGGTCAAATGGGTTTAAGCCTCTTGTCATTAGATTTTGGGTGACCATCAAGTTATTTTTAACAAGTGAAAAAAAAAATTAGTTCATACAGGTTGTTAGTCCATTTCCCAGTAGATGTACCCTTGAGAGTGGATGACCCAGGATGCTCTATCTTGTGAAATCCAGCTAATTACTTTCTTCCTGTCTTTGATCACTAAGAGCTGAATCGGGAATAAAGGGGTGATGTGTAGACTACCACCTTGGGGAAACACAGGAATAAACTTGGGCAGCCTGCCCCTTTCTCAAAACTGTTTGATAGCTGTATTTTCAGATTTAGCATAAATTCCTGAGAATTATCTTTGCATTTAGGGATGTAGGTGTTTTCCCAGTGATTGTCTTTGTAAACTGGGTTTTGCTAATAAATTGTAAGAAATACATTAAACTATTTGGATATATCTTATAAAGTGAGGAGTGGGTTCTCTGTGTTTGCAGCTATGTTTTGTAAAGGTACAAAATGTAGTTTACTTTAGATTAAATGAAAATTATTTTCCTTGGCAGAGTGAGTAGAACAGAGCGTAGTGGAAGGTACGGTTCCATCATAGACCGAGATGACCGTGATGAGCGTGAATCCAGAAGCAGGCGGAGGGACTCGGATTACAAAAGATCTAGTGATGATCGGAGAGGTGATAGATACGACGACTATCGAGACTATGACAGTCCAGAGGTGAGTGAGCAGCATCTGTTTATGCGTTGTTAGAGTTATGAATATCATGCTCAGAACCTGTCAACGTTCTTGAAATAAGTACACCAAGTATGGAAGTCTTTTGCAGGTATGCAGAGATTTTTGTCTCATACAGCTGTTAAGATTTAGTTGACTTGAATAAGTGACCCCTGTTGAATATTATGTTCAAACCCTCTATTATTTTGAAATATATTTCAATTCACTAATAACTCCCAAGGACAAACTGAGCCTTATAATAATAGAAATAACAGCCAGTGTTTACATAGAGCTGACCAGGCACTGTGCTGAGCACTTGATTTACATGAACTCGTTTGGGTCTCACTGTAACCCTACAAAGGAGCCCTGCTGGTACAGTGGTTAAGTGCTCAGCTGCTAGTCAAAAGGTCAATGGTACAAACCCACCAGCCGCTCCATGGAAGAAAAGCTATGGCCGTCTGGTTCTGTAAAGATTACAGGCTTGGAAGCCCTATGAGGCAGTTCTACTCTGTCCTGCAGGATCAGTATGAGTCAGAGTCAACTTGGCTGCAACAGGTTTGATTTGGTTTGGTAACCCTACAAGGTAGGTGTTATTTCTGTTTTAAAGATGAGATAGTGGAGTCATGATAATGTAAATATAGGATGTAGTTTCAGTCACACATAAAACACACATAGTTTTGTTTAGAATTGTGCTGCCCATATAACTTTGCACTGCTTTTTTTTTTTTTTTTCCTTTTTCCACTTAAACAATGCATTTTTTCTGTGCATATAGTCTTCATAGTGCAACAGGTAATGATACTTCATTGTGTTTTGGCGTACTGTGCAGTGACTTATTAAACCATTCTGAACTAAATGTTACCTTTATTTTTTTTTTAAAGCACTGCAAACATTGCTGTAAACATCATCAAAGGATAAATTTCTAGGAGTGGAGGGCCTGGATCAAAGGGTGTAAACTTAGTGTGATTTTAATTGCAGTGTTTTTTTTTTTTTGTAAATCAGAGGGAGCGCGAAAGAAGAAATAGCGACCGATCAGAAGATGGCTACCATTCAGATGGCGACTATGGTGAGCACGACTACAGGCACGACATCAGTGACGAGAGGGAAAGCAAGACCATCATGCTGCGCGGCCTTCCTATCACCATTACAGAGAGCGATGTAAGGGGAAGCAAAAGTGTTAATGAGCAGTCAAGTATGGACAACAAACTTCGAGCTGCTACCATTATTTTCTGATGTTACTGTTTTACTTCATGCTCATATCTCAGCCAGTATGATATATTTCTGTCTTTAGGATAGAGTTCTCTCAACTTGGTTCAGAGTAAATTCCTGTTTATATAAGCCTTGAGGGTCATGTAGAGTTTGCAGAAGTTCCTTGAATATAGGGAGCAGGTTTTGTTCTTTCACCAGCCTATAGAAGGAAGTCAGTATATTTTTATTGAGTTGGTTACTTATTAGGTGAGAATGTATTGATTAAAATATAGCATTATCTGTAGCCTGGCCACACTTTGATTTGATGAAAATTATACCATCCATTTGAAACCTCTGAGAAATCTGTTGAAAAGGAAGGCTCGTTCCCTAGCTCTCCTCTCCTCAGTCTATCCAATGAGGTCCTTGGTTTGCTGGGCCCTGCCTGATCCAGCAGCATCTCTGGCCCTCACCCTTTGCTTCTAGCCACATCCATTGCCTGCTTCCCCTTTGGGCCACTTAGAATATGTCCATCATTATTCTTCCAGCATGCCTTTTTCTACTTGGAGGCTCCTTTTATGTGAGGCCCTTCTTGATCTACCAGGCAGAATTTCCTCTTCCTTATTCTCTTTCCAAAGCACTATATTCATGATGTTCATTGTATTCATAACAACTACACCATAGCTGTGAACATGTCTTATTTTCCCCGCCTGTCATCTCTGTGTCCCCTAAGCCTTGAACACAGTAGGCTGCTCAGCCAGTGTTACTGATGAATGTGAAACGGTTTAGAAAGATGTTTTTAAAAGAAGTAAGTGCACAATGTTGCCCCAGTATCTATTGTGCTGGAGTATTCAAAGTAATACTTTGACTAATATTCAGTTGAATTTTAGACAGAGCTGAAGATTGAGTTTGCACAGCATTGGGCTTCTAAGCTCTGGAAGTAACTAATGTGACTGTGAATGAGATGTGGTGTTGGAGTTAATAGTGGGTAATCATTCCATTATTTGTGATCCATTGCACGCCTGCTACTCTGTGTGTACTGTTAGGTGCTACAGTGATACAGAGCCATGGATCCTGCTTTGAAAAAACTTAGACTGAATAGCCAGGGCTGGCAGATGATGATAGTGCAGAGTAGAAAGGAGTAGATGTTGGAAGAGGTGTTGCTGAAGGGCTCTAGAAGCTTATTTGAGGGAGGTTATTAGCTTGGAGAGGTAAGGAAAGGCTCCGTGGAGATACTAGTTGATTCTTGGGGGATAGAAATGTTTTGATCTGGTGGAGTTTTGGGGAAGGGTGTGGTAAAAGGGCCCTCCAGGCAGAGGAATCACATGAGCAGACCTGCCAATGGAAAGGAACTTCAGTATAGTCAGCCCTCCATATCCACAGGTTCCACATCTGCAGATTCATCCAACTGCAGATGGAAAGAATCTGGACAAGGCCTAACAACAAGCTTGATTCAGCTGGAGTCAAGGGTTTTTTAGGGGGGAGAAAAGGGTGGAAAGGTCCTGTTGGGACTAGTGCCAGAGTCTTTGACAGCATAAAAAGAAGTTAATGAAGGTTTTGCCTGATAGCAGAGATTCTGCAGGTTTGAATTAATGGAGGGAAAGAATGATAGTGGGTAGATGGGGAGGCCAGAGCTAATGAGAGCTGAGCTTGGGTAGTGGCAGCAGTGAGCATGTGGAGTGGAGGAGGTAAGGAATCCTGCAGGTGTAGATTCAGGGGGACTTTCTGCCTGATTAATTGTCCCCTCAAAGAAGAGTCTATTAAGACATTTGGCCCTGGGAACCCGCAGAGGGAGTGGGTGGCATGATAAGAGCAGTACCCCAGCTGACTTTTGGGGGCCACCCTGCTGGTAATGAAGCATGATGTAATGCTTGTGTATTTTAGGCTTTCTTTAGGGAGACAGAAGTGCCTACTCCAATAGAATTTCTTGTCAGGATCTTAATATTAAAACATTTTAAAATTATAGTATTTAATCTGAACTTCAGTATAGTCAGCCCTCCATATCCACAGGTTCCACATCTGCAGATTCATCCAACTGCAGATGGAAAATATTCGGGGGGAAAAAAAAAGTTCCAAAAAGCAAAACTTGAACTTGCCATGGGCCAAGTGCTGCACAGAATCCACTCGAGTGAAATGTGTAGGCATACTCTGCTGTAGTCTCCTGCCATTTCACAGATCCTCAGTGTCTCTCCAGCACTTATAGTTAGGCCTGCGATGGTTGCGTCTGTACTATGTTCAGACTTGTTTTTTTCCCCTAAGCAATATAGTATTATTTAGAGAGGATTTATATTGTATTAGTATTACAGGTAATCTAGAGATGATTTAAAGTATACAGGAGGACATGCATAGGTTATATGCAAGTATTATGCCATTTTATATAAGGGAATTGAACATCCTCGGAATTTGGTATCCATGGGGTCCTGGAACCAGTCCCTCGTGGGTACCAGGGGACAACTGTATATCACCTTTATTATTGTTTCTTTCAGTTTAGTCTTCTCCTGACATGTAAACTCTTAAGAGTAGCAACCTTTAGTTACTTTATTACATATGTGTATGTATTTATAGGTATGTGTTTATATATATGTGCAAGTACTTAATATATGTTACTGTATCACTACTCTTAAAACAGTAACTATCTTTAGTTACTCTGGTAATCTTATGTTACCAAGCATGAACCATCATTTTATGGTGGGGTTTGGCTCAGTGTAGCATTTATGTGAGAGGAAATAGGTACATAATCCTGCATCCTTTGCATCTGACTGTGGAAATAGGGTGCTATTAAGAATCTCTATTTCACAAATTTGGCCCTCTTTTTCCTGGGTGTGTTGGTGCCTGCTGTATGATTGGTGAAGAGACAATTTGGGCTTATTCTGACATCCACAACAAACCTACCAACCAGAATACTTTCTTCTAGGCCCAATTAATGTTTATTTTTATTATTAGGAGCCTAAGAATGTTAATGCAGTTTGTTAATTTCACCATTATTGTAAATTTAAGAAAATTGTCTTAAGATGTGCAGGAAATGTGTATCTTCAGGGGATTCCTTATTGGCTTTTGATTTTTGATCAGATGTACTTCAGAGGTCAGTGACATAACCTCCGCCTTTTTAAAATTTCATTTTCTGGCTGAGTCCTTTAGAACAAAAGGACCGTGAGATCAACTAAACAAAGGAGGCTTGAGGAACTTCATACCATGAGCAAGGCCGTATATTACAACATAACAGACACTTGATCTGAGGGAAATTCCCTGGTGGCATATAATGAACATCTTCAAGACTGCTATACATTAATTTCTGTGAGAAAAGTTTCCCCTTTTTTTCCATTTCATAGGATAATTATATTAGCTGATAGAAGTTAAAAACTTGAAACTTGAATAAGCAGTTGGTATAATCCCCAGTCCTTGAACTTTCTTTGGTGTGGAATAGCATGTGGCTGAAACTTTAACTATAAATGTGTAAAATCCCGTGTAGATTCGAGAAATGATGGAGTCCTTTGAAGGCCCTCAGCCTGCGGATGTGAGGCTAATGAAGAGGAAAACAGGTGAGAACTTGATTGGTTCCTGCTGTTCTGGTTCTCTTCCCCATTCCCACCTCAGTCCCTAAAGAACATCCTGATCCCCCCAGTCTTCAAGCACATGAATTCAGAATGAAAGGTTTGCCATGGCTAAGGAATGTGACTCTTTGAAAACGATGTTAGAGAGCATCTGAGGAACTTTTAAAAAACTTTGTTTTTAGGGGCTTTTTTTTTTTTTCCCCCCTTCGGTAAGTAGTGATGTTGTAAACTACTTGTTTGACTGTAGTCGGTTGCATGGTTACTTTTTAAGCGTGGAATCAAAAGGAGTGGCATTTAGTTCAGGCGGCTTGGTTCCTTGCCATGGCAAAGTATCAAGAAGATCCCCAAGTCAAGTCACATTTGTAAAGCTGCTTCCCAATTGGCTTTGTCACGCAGTGTTGAAGCAGTGGGAGAGAGATTCACCTGTTGTAAAGGAACTGACTAACACGAGTATCCCGTCTATATCTGAATGCTGTCTCTAGGTGTAAGCCGTGGTTTCGCCTTCGTGGAGTTTTATCACTTGCAAGATGCTACCAGCTGGATGGAAGCCAATCAGGTTGCTTCACTCACCAAGTCTAGATATTGATGAAAATGGAACAAGTCTGTACAATTAAAAAAACAAAAAGAAAAGGTTGAAGGAGTGGTTTGTTCCAAAGGAGTGACTTAAAAAAAAAGCTTTGTATATATTAAAATTGACATTACTAGACAGTACCAGCGACTACATTGCAGAATTTACTCTGCCTTTAAACATGGCTACCTGGCAGGGCTTTGTTAACCACTGAATACCTGTCTGGTAATTAACAAAACATCTTGATGTTCCCCTTTTCCCTACCTGGTTATATTCTATTCATTATGTCTGTTGAGAGTAAGCTTGGAATACCAAACTCTCTGTTTGATAGTGAAGAGAACATAATGTAAATTTGTGGCAGACTTTTTTTTAAGTAATTCCTTATTTCTGCCTGGAGACCACAAGCCTCCTGGAGGCACAGCTGCTTAGATGGGTTTTAGGGACTTTGTAAGGAACTAGTGGAATTTATGAACAATAATTCTGATGAGCTTAGCCTGGGAGCCCATCCGCTTCTGTCTCTAACCTAGTTAGCGTGGCATTAACATTCTAATCTCCCTAAGAATGCCTCCTAAAGTCTGTTCAAAGCAAATCATTGATGGTTCTTTGATGTAGCATTAACTGAAGTGCTCTTCAGTTTGCCAAGATAATGTTCAGTGCTTGGCAATTAAATAACATTTTCTGCAAGAACTCTAACTCACAGTATCGAATGCCCTAAACCAAGTGCATTCTGGAAAGTTTACATAACTCATTATGTTGCTTTTCTGCAGCATTTTATGATGTGAGTAACCCAGAAATAAAAGTTATATTTGATTTGTAACAAACTGCCATTTATAACAACTCACTAATGAGGGTGTCATTTTGATTGACCTATCAGACTTTTAGGCCTCATTTTCTTAATCCACAACCTGATCTTACTACAGTAGAGCTTCATTCATTTCATACCATGGACACCATCTTATTAAATACACAAGCTTCATGTTAGTTAAGTTCATATGCAAGCATGAGTTAAATTCATGCTTGCTTAGCATGACAGCATCATTAGAAGCAGTGGGGTGTGTCAGAATGTCTTGCTTGGGAGTTTAAAAACTCCTAAGAATTTAAAATTTACGAAACATTTAAAGATCTCCACAATTTTAATGTATACAAAGCTATATTAATGTGTAATACTTCATTACAATTCAAATTCACTCCAGAAATAAAAGGCCAGTAGGATTAGGGACTCAGTGGTAGTTTGGTGTCTCCCCCAGCACACATCCCTCCTGGTGGGATGATCTGTTGACATATCTCCCAGCTACTTTATTTTTGCTTCTGCACATCGCAGTGAGTGAATGGCCCTCAACTTTTTCCCTCTTGGCCAGACAAGTAGTCTTGCCTTTAGATACTACAGAGACAAAATTCAGAACACAAATCTAGGATTTGCAAGAACCAAATGCTCAACAGTATGTATGTGTAAAGGGGTTAGGCTCCTTTTAAAAATCTGGGTGCCTTACCTCCTATTTAAATCTGTTCTGATAGTGTCAGACTACCCTACACCTCTCCCTCCCCCCACCCCCCCAAAAAAATGCTCCTGTTGAAGGCTTTTGGGGGCAGGTGCTAAGTATACTCTTGGCTAGATTCATCTTGGAGTCTTGACCATTTAAAGTTGAGTCCCTTTTAGTCACATGGTTGACTTGAAAGGATGAGGTGGTGTATGCATTTGTGAACTTTTCCTACCCCCTTGAAGAAACTTCATTGGCCTCCTGGTTACTCATCTTCAGAGTACCATCCATTTCAGTGAAAAACACATCTGTCACCTATGACATTACATGGTTGCAGTAGGCAGGAAGAAGTCTCATTTAGCTGTGTTGATGGCATTCAGAATAGTCCCTACTGAGAAAGACTTGTAACCAGGTTCCCCTTAAAAATGAGCTCCCCTCTCATTGTCCCCCAAAAGACACATCCTGAAGCAGGAGTTCGGGGAAGGGGAAATGTAAAGTCTTTCACTTTGCATAAGGATGGGTACTGGGGGAAAAGTGAAGCAAAGCCCAAGGACACCATGCTAAGGGCTAAAGTAGGAGACAATCAGAACTGGGAGAACTGTGTCTTCTGTTTTTTGAAATAGACTGTCACTCTCAGGTAGCCTGTTAATGCTGAATGTTAGGACTTCTGTCTCTGCTGGAGACACGGCCTGGTGCATGTCAGTGTTTGGCAGCTTTCTCAGCACTCCCTGACTCCGTTTACCTTTACTCCGCATCCCATTCTCTTACTGCCTATCTGAAGGATTGGATGGGCAGAGTATAGGTGGCGGTGGTTGGTCCTCCCCGTATGTTGTCCATTTAATTCCAGAGCACTGATTTTTCCGAAGTGTGCTCTGCCCTGGGAAAATGGACACACATTCTTCACAATGGGAATAACTAATTGCTGCTTTTTTTTTTTTTACAGAAAAAGCTGGTGATTCAAGGAAAGCACATTGCAATGCATTACAGCAATCCCAGACCTAAGTTTGAAGATTGGCTTTGTAACAAGGTAAGCATATTTTCTTTCTCAAATAGACAAAACTTTAGAATTCTGTTTTTCTATTTGTTTGACTATGGAAACGAGAACTAGTAAGTGCACAATCACCAGATTTTATCATAAGATGATTTTTGTGTTTTGTGACTTTCCTTGGTCATTCTCAGCTGGTATTGGAGGACAGAATCCCTAGAACACTATAGAGTTTGTTTTATTAAGGTCTAATTCTTAGCCCAGTGTTTCATAAGATTTTAGGTTCATTTCACTTTGCTATGAGCTGACAACTTTTGAGAGTCTTTTACTGCATTAACAAAAATCCTTGTGATCCTGCTCAAGTTATGTATGGTCTGTGATGGTCCTGTCACCAACATACATACGGTTTTGAGCTTGGGTGTTGACACTGACATTTCAACAGCGCTCCAACTCTTTGTTCTCCGTGTGTCCTGTGTCTGATGGGGGACTGGACCACGTTTTGTTCATGTTGTGTTTGTATACATGGTCCATAAAGTACTCTTCTGGTTTAAGGGAAAACTTTGCCAGTGGCTTACTGTAGGATTTTTGAGTGAACTAAAACTTTTCCCAACTTAATAAAAATGGAATTCTACTTCAAAACACCTCAAGATTTTTTTTTCTTGGAGGAATTCACATAGTGTATGTAACATTCTGAATTTTTAGGTTATGCTGCTTTATCTTGGATACATGGTGTCACTTTTTGCCTTTTTGATGTTGGTTACTGAGATGTATCTGTAGCCCTGTTGCTCAAACCTATGTTATTATTAGAAAGCATGACTTTATATGAGAAATAATTACAGGTGAAACTTTCTTTTTCAGTGCTGCCTTAACAATTTCAGGAAAAGACTAAAATGCTTCCGATGTGGAGCCGACAAGTTTGGTAAGCCTGGGTTTGGCTGTTTGGAATATGCGTTAAAACCTGACAAACTGGGCTGTTGTCTGTGAACTTGAGGAATAGTATAGTTGGTAGGACATTTAAACAAGTAACATGGATATTTAAGTCTGCACTTGTTTGCATTCTCTGTTTTTCTTTAGTGCAGGGATGATGTCATTCCTGTGCTGGCCTAATTTTTGCATTCCGTATTAATTATATCAGAATTAATGAAGTTTTCGCTGTAGCCACAGATGGTTAAGAAAGAAAAAGCAGTACTAGATGTGCTTAAAAACTTTGGGAGTTTTAATGTTTTGTTTTGTTTTCACTAAAAATACATTTTTTCTTTGCCTTCAATTGGACTTCCCCTTCTCCTTTTTTTATAGACTCTGAACAGGAAGTGCCCCCTGGAACCACAGAGTCAGTTCAGTCTGTGGATTACTACTGCGATAGTAAGTTCAAGTGTAATAATCTTTCATCGTTTGTGTTAGAAGGCGACCTCAGTTATCAGTGTTGTTCTCTTAACCCATTTTTAATGAGCAGCAGCAGCTTTAAGTTGTCCCATAGAAGTTTAGTGTTTAGAATCTTCTCGATGTCAGGGTGAAAGTGATGCTAGGAACCTACCATTTTGTTTGTACTTGAAAACCTGCCTTGAAAAGCATTGGCAATGGGAACACATAGATGTCATTTGTGTCGTTCACCCCCAGCGATCATTCTTCGGAACATAGCTCCGCACACTGTGGTGGATTCTATCATGACGGCGCTGTCTCCCTACGCTTCCTTGGCTGTCAATAACATTCGCCTCATAAAAGACAAACAGACCCAGCAGAACAGGGGCTTTGCATTTGTGCAGTTGTCTTCTGCAATGGTGAGACGTTGTTTGAATCTTTTCCTTTAAAAGAAACATAGCTTTAAGAGGTGAATGTGGTTGGTGGTTAGTCCAGTTGTGATACTAAGTGAGGAGGCTCCTGGACTCCCCACGGCCCTAGGTCCGAGACTAGGTAATAACAGTTATTGCAGCGCTAAATTACGGGACCAATTACTTCAATAAGCAGTAAAAGTAATGAGTATACCTGTAGAGAACTGGCAGAACTGATGTTTAAGCCACAGGTTTTTTTTTTTTTGTTTGTTTTTTTTTTTTGTTCTTTATTTTAAATTTAGTCCTTTAGTAACACTGGAGACCTTCATGTCCTGGAGGAAAGAGAGAGATTTTTTTTCTCAAGGTTTCATATCCGCAGACACAATAATTAATCACTGCTCTTTTTTTCCCCCCATTTAATAGAAAGCTCTGTTTCTTTCAGTGGGGTAGGTGATAGGGAGTGATTTTAATTATACAACAAACTTGGCTTTTCTTCACATTCTTCTTCAGGATGCTTCTCAGCTGCTTCAGATATTACAGAGTCTCCATCCTCCTTTGAAAATTGATGGCAAAACTATCGGGGTTGATTTTGCTAAAAGTGCCAGAAAGTGAGTGCCTTATTATACTTATTTCAAACTCCTGCATCTGCACGCTTGTCCAGAGATGCTTTGCTGACTACCCCGAGCCTGTGCTCCCTACCCTGAGACACTGTCCTCTTTTGTTGCCAAGGCGGGGAGGGAGATGTTTGTCTTCTCTTAGAGCTTATTCTCTGCTGTCTTCTATAACCAGCTGATAGTGGTTACCAGAAAACACTAGAGCAGGACAAAAGGAAGCTTGGCAGATGGATTGAGAATATCTGTTATGCAAGCTGCTGCAGTATAGTGCAAACCCATCTGGAAATAATTCTTTCCTTCCAGAATGGCATGCGGATAGTTTCTTGTATGTAGTGCTTCAGTCTAGTACTGTAAATTTCCCTTTTCTAGTATCATTGCTCATCTAACTTACACCCTACTAGATAGCAGGATATGAAGTAGGACAGTGATGCTACCAGGACACTTAACTTGCCCACTGAGGTATTTGTCCATGGAGACCCCTTCTCCCTCTGAAAAGTGGCCTTGCCGGCATTTGAGACTTGTCAGTAGGCTGGAGTGAATTGCTTCTTCTTAGCAGTGTTGGAGCACTGATCAGGGGTACACTGAGGTAGAATCAGATGATTGGATCTTTGTTGTTTCAGAGACTTAGTCCTCCCAGATGGTAACCGGGTCAGTGCCTTCTCTGTGGCTAGTACAGCCATCGCTGCTGCTCAGTGGTCGTCCACCCAGGTAAGATGGAGGATGTTTTTGCTCAAGGTAGTGTGGTAGTGTTGGCCCAAATTCCCAGACAGTGAACTCTCCCATCATGCTTATGTCTTAGAAGCTGTCTTAGGATGTTTTTAAGAAATGCTTCCTTTTTCCTTGATGTTGACTAGAGTTTGTTGTTTCCTTCTCTGTTGGCATTTTGCAGTCTCAGAGTGGTGAAGGAGGCAGTGTTGATTATGGTTACCTGCAGCCAGGCCAAGATGGCTATGCCCAGTATGCTCAGGTAGGTAGACTTGACCAGCATTCAACTTTTCATCTGAAGAGTATGGAGACTAGCAGCTTTAATGGTGGCCTTTTCTTCAGTACTCACAGGACTACCAGCAGTTTTATCAACAACAAGCTGGAGGATTGGAATCTGATGCATCATCTGCATCAGGTAGAAAACTTTATCTCCCTTTTACCTTTTGTTTAGGCACTTACAGTTGGGGAGATATGGCCAGATGTTTTAAGTGGACCCAAAGCTATGAGTCCATTTCTTTGCAAGAATGTGAGCGGGCCTATTCAGGGCTGTCACCATGTATCTAAGGTTTTGGGGGAAGAATATGATTGTTCACGTACACCTAGAGCTGATACGAATCTCTTAGAGAACATGTTGCATTCAGTTTTCATCTTTGGAATTCAACTCTGTGTTTCCCCTCTCTGTAGTATTAAAAATCATAGGTGCCCACAGGTGCAGGTGAGCAGAGAGGGTGTGGCCCTGGAGTCTGGTACCCAGACATCAGTCAGACGGGTGACTGTAAGAAGCTTTACTTCCAAATTTTTGTCCCAAAATGATAAAGCCTTGTAGTTAAATCTTTTCTCAACCTCAGAGCAAGTACAGATTCTTTCCTCTTCCTTCTTTCTATCCATAATGCAGAATCCTTAACTTTGAATGTCAAATTCTAATAGGATTTTAAGAAAATGAAAATGTTGTAGGTTCAAGGGACTTAGTGGAGATAAGGTTATTAAGAACTGACATATACAAAGACAGATAAAGGTGTTTGACTTGGAGGTCAGTGCCCTGGCTCTCCCTAATCCCTGTGTTTCTCATCAGGCACAGCAGTGACGACCACCTCAGCAGCTGTTGTGTCCCAGAGTCCCCAGCTGTATAATCAAACCTCCAATCCACCTGGCTCTCCGGTAATCCTGTCGTCCTAAGTACAGAACTGGTGACTGTTGGAGAAACTTTGTTTTGCTGTACAAGTATTATTCTTTCCTGCCCTATAAGCCAGGATTGAATAATACACACATTCCAACCTTCTTTCTCTATGTGTCTGGTAGTATCAAATAGATAATAGAGTAGTTTTATCCATATGTACATATTTTAAATAAAAAAAGATTCCAAATATTTATATACATTTAGACTTCCTGCATGGTTTGACTTGACCTTCAGGGAGAAAGTTGTCAGCATGTGTTTTGCTCAAGGATTGCTTTAGATTGTGGCTGCAGTGTGTATGTCAAGGGAGTCCTTCCTCCTGGATGATTGCAGTGATTTAGTTCTCTTAAGAGGCGTTACAGTTGAAATTATATTGAAGCTGCTGTTCTTTCCAGACTGAGGAAGCACAGCCTAGCACTAGCACAAGTACACAGGCCCCAGCCGCTTCCCCCACTGGTGTAGTTCCTGGTACCAAATATGGTAAGCCAAACCTCATGGGGCTGTTGACACTTGGAAGGTCCTAGTTGTTGTTTTTGTTTCATATGAGTTCCTCTCCCTTTGTGGGTGCCAGAGGGACACTTGGGGATGCAAGAGAAAGAAGAGCATTGAGGCCTACTGCATCTCAGTCGCTTAGAATTGAAACTAAAGCCAGTTTCTTACCTGGAATGACTGTATGCGGAATTATTTTTGCAGCAGTGCCTGACACATCCACTTACCAATATGATGAATCTTCAGGATATTACTATGATCCAACAACAGGACTCTACTATGACCCGAACTCACAGGTAAATGCACTGTTTTCCTCTTTGGTTTTGCTAGAACTATCTTAATTTTACTTAGTCCATTTATGAGTCATAAAATTAAATATTCCCCACAAAGGAGCAAGTGATGCTGAGTGCTTTCCATTTGATTTTGCTTTCTTATGTGATGCAAGTTAGTTTTAACTTTTTTAAAACCACCAAGATACAATTTTTTGTTCTAGGATTTAAAATTCAGTTTTAGAGTTTTTTAAAAAAAAAAAATGTTTTGAAGTATAACATTCATACAGAAAATGCACAAAAGTGAAGTGTGCATTTCTTTGAATGTTTACATGTATACATACTCATGTAACCACCACTCAGATAGAAAGAGAACATTTCCAGCATGCTTAAAAATTTCCTCCTGCCAGACGAGATGAAAAGGCAAAAAGGGACAGGAGCTGGTTGAATGGACACAGGAAATCCGGGGTGGAAAGGAAGAGTGTGCTGTCACATTATAGGGAGAGCCACTAGGGTCACATAACTGTGTGTATAAATTTTTGTGTGAGAAACTAATTTGAACTGTTAAAGCACAATTAAAAAAAAAAAAATTCGCTCCTGCCCCTTGCCAATCAGTATCCCCCTTCAGTAACTACTATTCTGACTTCTATTACCATAGATAATTTTATCCAGTTAAAATTTGTAGGTGGCTGCCAACCTATATGAACCTAGATAAAAGTTTAAGTTTGTGATTTTTCTCCTTACGTATTTTTTTTAATTGAGATAAGAGTCATATAATATAAAATCATTATTTTTAGAGTATACAATTCAGTAGTTTTTAGTATATTCACAGTGTTGTACCACCATCACCACTATCGTATTCCGGAACATTTTTGTCACCTGAAGAGAAATCCTGTACTCATTAAGTAGTCACTCCTCATTCCACCCCCTCCCCCAGCCCCTGGCAACCACTAATCTACTTCCTATCTTTATGGATTTGCCTATTCTGGACATTTCCTATATAGAAGATCGAACAATATGTAGCCTTTTGTGTCTGGATTTTACTTGGTGCATTCATATGTATTCTGAGGGTAGAATTTAGCAGATCTGTGGAGTGCTGTTTTATTTTTCGGGGAGGAAAAATAACTCTAACGCTCCATAAATAAATAACTGTTTATGACCAGAAGCTATATATATAGAATAGTAAAATAAACACTTTTAACAGGAACTTGGAATTTATAGCTGCCAGGTCTCTGCTATCAGCCTGTGGTTTCTGAGAGAATGAAGTGTTAAGCTCTGTGCGACCTGTGCAAGCAGGCCGAGCCTCTGCATGGTTCTTCCACTTCTCTTGTTTGTGAAGTTGGGTCATTTCCCAGGCAGTTCTTCTTGGCAGCCATAAAAGTTGTGACTCCTTTGTCACCCTGCACCACCTTCTCTGGAAGGAACATAACAGACCCTTTCTTCTGGGTTCCTGTTAAGCAGGTAGAATGAGTGACTGGGGGATGAAGAAGAAGAGAGAATAGGTGCTGTCTGTTCTCTGTTGCAGTTCTTCCCACACGCTGCAAATTGTGTTCCTTCACCATCATCTCTTTCCGGGCTCCCAAGCTAGTGTTGATAACCCTAAGTTTGGTTGCCTGGATGTTCCACCCAAACCCACTTGGCATCAAGTCAATTCTGACTCATAGCGACTGTACAGGACAGAGTATAACTGCCCTATAGGGTTTCCAAGGCTGTAAATCTTCACAGAAGCAGACCGCTGCTACATTTTTCTCCCACAGAACAGCTGGTGGGTTTCAGCTGCCAACCTTTTGGTTAGCAGCTGAGCACTTTAACCATTGTGCCACCAGGCTCCTCCCCTGCGTGTCCAGAGGGTTCTATATGGATGAGCCTGATGATAAGCCATTAACTGGTTGTCATGGAGGATATGTGATTAAAAGCTCCTCTTTAACTGCCTGTTCTGGCTACCTGGTTTGTATCAATGGTTGGTCAATGGAAAGGAGTGAGATGCATTGCTTTTGGGGTGCCTCTAGGCCCAGGGACTAAATTCATGGGAACTAGACTCTTGAGAAGAAACTATATTCTGCTTTTCCTGGGGAAGTTTCAAGGTGTCCAGGGGTTCTTTCTGGCCAGAAGTAAACTAATTGGTCTACAGCATGTTGTGTATTTGTATGTTAAACCACATACTTTTTTGACAGAATATTTCTTTTAATTTAATGGTTTAATATAGCAGAAAGTTCTCATTAATTGTGTTTTTTTCTAGTACTACTACAATTCATTAACCCAACAGTACCTTTACTGGGATGGGGAGAAGGAGACCTATGTGCCGGCTGCAGAGTCTAGCTCCCACCAGCAGACAGGCCTGCCTCCTGCAAAAGAAGGGAAGGAGAAGAAGGAGAAACCCAAAAGTAAAACAGCCCAACAGGTGAGAATGTGGTCTGCCGGGGGACCTGTGGTTCTCTCCCTGGAGTATTGGACCTAAGTTCTAGTTTTTGGGTTCTGACACTTATAGTCAGCCTTATTTGGGCTCTTAAAAACTGAGCCACACATTTATGTACATTAAGTTCTTAGAGCATTTTGCGGTTTTTTAGTGTTATACATGGTCTGTCAGTTTGCTTATAAACTTAAAAAAAAAAAAATCCTGGCAGTCTCTGGCTTTCGAGCAGTGTTCCTAATGTCTTATGTGATACCATCTCATGGAAATATTTGTAGGTAGAAGGAAGAGTCTAAAGGGTTTTGTTACAGGGCATGTGGTTGAGTTAAGATACTTAATGGCTCATTGTCGTGGCACAGGGGATTGTTTTCTAAATTCCTCTACCTAAATGTTTTTTGGTCTTGGTCCTTGTTGTTTGACATTAGATCGCCAAAGACATGGAACGCTGGGCTAAGAGTTTAAACAAGCAGAAGGAAAATTTTAAAAATAGCTTTCAACCTGTCAATTCCTTGAGGGAAGAAGAAAGGAGAGAATCTGCTGCAGCAGATGCTGGCTTTGCTCTCTTTGAGAAGAAGGTAACACTAGCAGGAATGGCTGTATTTCACAGTGGGAGCTTAAGTAAAACTTGAGGTTTATGGCTTGTTCTCTGTTTCCCAGGGAGCCTTAGCTGAAAGGCAACAGCTTATCCCAGAACTGGTGCGAAATGGAGATGAGGAGAATCCCCTCAAAGTAAGGAAGTACCACCAGTGTTTTAAAGACCGTATCTGTGGTTTTTTTCTTACTTTGAATCTGAACCGTGTGTTGGCTAATATGATCCGTATTCAAAACTGGGTGCAGTCACTGTCGGTGGGTATTTGGAGTATCTTCTGCACGTAGAATCCACGCTCAGGGCTTTGTTTTCCACGCATGAGAGCAGGTGAGATGGAGCACTGAATGTGGCCTGAATTCCTAAGCTCAGTTAATTGAATTTCATTGCATCTGTAAATAGAGAGTTTAATGAGCTGGATAGAGAGAATTAAGATAAGAAAAACCTTATTTTACTTGTTAGACACTGGTCTGGGTGGGCCATTATTCTGATCTGCTGTATTGGGTTTTCATTTGTGGTCAGTGGTTTGAAAACAGTCATCCAGGAACCTATTTCTTGTCTCCAAGAGGCTGTGAGCCCAATCCTGACTTCTCTGTACAGTCAGATGAAATGTGATTCACTACTAAAGTATGAGAGTTATGGGATTCTCACACTTCGGATAAGGCATTACTTTATCCAGGTACATAGCCATTGCTATCATCCTGTTGTCCATTTCCAACGACCCACCCTTCTTTTGTCTCCAGAGGGGTCTGGTTGCTGCTTACAGTGGCGACAGCGACAATGAGGAGGAGCTGGTGGAGAGACTTGAGAGTGAGGAAGAGAAGCTGGCTGACTGGAAGAAGATGGCCTGCCTGCTCTGTCGGCGCCAGTTCCCAAACAGAGATGCCCTGGTCAGGCATCAACAGCTCTCAGATCTGCACAAGGTGGCCATGCTTCTCTAAGCTGATGTGAAGTGGGGAGGGGAGGCAGCAAGGTGATGGGAGCACTGTGTCTGTGGGCAGTGTTCAGTAAATACTTGCTGTTGAATGATTGCCTTTTAGAGTGGAGAGAAGCATGGCAGATCCACACACACCAGGCTCTGGTTTTCATTCCATAGTGTATGGGATTGGACTTTGGCTCTTAGAATACATTAGATATTGCTAATGTTGTGACATTTCAAATTCGGATGACATGAATTCTTACTGTGTCTATAAAATCTTTTGCATAGCAAAACATGGACATCTACCGACGATCCAGGCTGAGTGAGCAGGAGCTGGAAGCCTTGGAACTGAGGGAGAGAGAGGTGAATCGGGGACAGTGTGCCACTAGGAAGAGCATCTTGGGATATCTGCCTTTTAGCTTTTAATTGCAGTGTTTAGTTCTCGGTCCCAAGGGCAGGGTGAAAGGATTTGTTACATCTTTGTCTCCCAGTCACTGTGGGTCATTGTAGACTGGACCCCAGCCTATATGTGCTTTGTGAGCCCCACACTGTCCTTTCATGAGGGTGTACAAGACAGAAGCACACTCTAAAGACTGCTCACAGATCCTGAATGCCAAACTCTCACTGGATTTCAGAGCAAGAACTCCTGGTCAGGAAAGCCTTCACAGGTGATGGGGGAGGCTTCAGATTAGGCCCAGGGACCAACAGGGCATGAGGTGATCACAGGTGATGTGGGAGGAAGGGCTGGGCAGGGCCTGCGGGCAAAGGCAGGAGAAGCCTGTGAGGCCAGTAATGAGCTGGCAGTTGGTGCTAGTGGCTGATAAGGCAGGTTGAGGAGCAGGTGAAATGAAAATACAAACCTACCTGTGGATTAAAAATTGCCTTTAGTGGGTCCTGGCTTACAGTGTACCGTGGACAGGTTATTTGAAATTTCCCATCCAGAAATAATTCTGAGGGATTTGTAGTTAGGGCTTTTGGTGCCCTGTTTTTTTCCACTGTTTATGGTGCTGTCTACCCAGGGACTGTTGAACAGGTCTCTGGATGCTTCCTTGGCACTGTCTGTCCCTGGAGGTGGGCCTGTCCAAATGCTGAGAGAAATGGGCAACTCTGCCTTCCTCTTCCTTTAGAATCTTGGCAGGCTGTACCTATGGCCCAGCGGGCTAGGTGAAGAGCTTGACAAGTGGTGGCTAATTAAATAAAAACAGTTTGTTAGAGACATAGTTCTGGCCAAGGTTCATGCACGGTGCACCTCTACAAAACCTGACATTTTAGATAAGTACAGTGAGGGATGCAAAGATATTTGGTATTTCAGACCAGTCTAAAAAGCCAAACTCCAGATTAAAAAAATACTTGAGGCCTTAGTCTTGAAGTGTGGGTGCATTGGACCGTTAAAAGATTGAAGTCTGAGTATTTCTAGCAGTGTTTGTTCTCTTTCGTAGATGAAATACCGAGATCGAGCTGCAGAAAGACGGGAGAAGTACGGCATTCCAGAACCTCCAGAGCCCAAGCGCAAGAAGCAGTTTGATGCTGGCGCTGTGTATGTGTTGTGCACATTTTCCAGTTTGTTAACCGGAGCTCTGGCTATTTAAGTAACTGTGTGTTTGCCACTGGCAGGAATTATGAACAGCCCACCAAAGATGGCATTGACCACAGTAACATTGGCAACAAGATGCTACAGGCCATGGGCTGGCGGGAAGGCTCAGGTCTGGGAAGGAAGTGTCAAGGTATCACAGCCCCCATTGAGGTAAGTGGCAGGGTTGGCCTTTAGTGGGAGCTGGGCTTACAGGCTTGTTCTGGAGGTTAGAAGAGATGAGAATGCCCAGAGGACCTAGGGGCAGCTTCGCCTGACCACCAGGAGGCGGCCTCCTCAGCCGGATCGTCTCGTCACCACCAAGTGGGACTTTTGTTCCCTGCACCCCTCCCTCATTCCCCTTTAATATGTCAGTTGGGAGGAGTGGGTGTGGTACCCCTAACTGATTTTTCTGGTTATATTTTTTATATTTTTGGGTAAAACCTGCTTTCTCCTAAGGACTGTGTATTTCTGTTTCCTTTGTTATAGACAAACCTTGTCACTGAGAATACTTATTTTCCTTAACAACAACTCGGACCTATGTAGCTTAGATTGGGTTTAATAAAAAGTACTGTTATTTGGGCTTCTTTTGAAGTGACTTTGGTTATGTACAGAACAAACTAAAATTTAGTAGGAGTTTCTTCCGTAATAAGAATCCCTTAATTGGTCAAAGCTCAGATTGAGACATAATCCGAGGATCAGACACTACCACCACCCACCCCCCTGACAGGTCTTCTAGCAAGAACCCCACTTGTAATGGCTCCCATTGTGCCCCGGCAACGCAGCTTAGGTCAGACTTTCACAGGTCGTGTTCATGGTGTGCAGGCTTCGCTGACATGAGGCTGACCTGGCAAATGCAGTGATCTGTGCCTGCGGTTAGCAGACCTTCCTCAGCTTCGGTGGGGTACTTTGGGGGTCCTTGCCAGGCATGGATGCTTGCTGACCAGACATTTAAGGGGGAAGCATTGGTGGCTCCATCTTCCTGTCTCCCTTCGCCGTTTTGTTCCTTCAGTCCTTAAACTGGCTTCAGGTCTTCCGGTGTAGAAACCCTTGTTTTCATATAAAATGCCTTTCTCCTGGTGGGTGGTTGTCCTCCATAAGGAGGGGGCCTGATGAGAGGGAGGGAGAGCAGTCCGCACCCTAACTGCCAACCACTGACAATGTTTTTGTCCCCTCAGGCTCAAGTTCGGCTAAAAGGAGCTGGTCTAGGGGCCAAAGGCAGTGCGTATGGGTTGTCAGGTGCTGATTCCTACAAGGATGCAGTCCGGAAAGCCATGTTTGCCCGGTTCACTGAGATGGAGTGAGACTGAGGGAGCGAGCAAGCTGACAGGGAGCTCCAAGAAGTACAAGAAGCGGTCCATCTCCTGGATTCACTCTTAGCCGCCTATCTCTTTCAGGGCACACCTGTGCTATTAATAGTTTTTAGGGTGAACTACTTCATTCCCTGGGGTCTCCCTCCCACCTTAAAGGAGCCCCCTAATAGGGGCTGTCTGTCCAGTGAATGGCTTCCTTCCTGCCAGAGGGCTTGTGGTAGGCCCGAGGGGTCAGTGGATCTTTTGTACTTCAGTGTACATAGTGTAATGTAGTGTGTTTTACATGTGTAGCCTCTGTTGTGTTCCATCAGCCCTCGCATTCCTGGGGGGTGTTGAGATGCCCTAGGTGGTATGTGACACCAAAGCCGCCTCTGTCATTTTTGTTGTGCTGTCTTGGCAAAAGCCTTGTATATTTGTATATTACACATTTGTACAGAATTTTGGAAGATTTTCAGTCTAGTTGCCAAATCTGGCTCCTTTACAGAAGAAATGCCTTGAAAAATGATACTGTGTCTCTTTATTCTTGGGTGAGGGGGTGGGCAAAGCACTGAGTCAGTCAAGCTTGGAGATGAAATCAGTTTGTTAAATTTACAAGTAGTATTTTATGCTATTTTCCTTGCCACCGTCATCTGTATTCAGATTTTTATTTGTTTATTTTTAAGCCAGTAGGACCCAGTATTCCCAGGCAGTCTTCCTGTCCAAGTACTAACCAGGCCTTACCCTGCTTAGCTTCCGAGATAGACAAGATCGGGCACGTTCAGGGTGGCATGGCTGAGGAGCGTGTTCAGATTTTGTTAAGTTCCAAGAATTTGTTAAAATATTTTAAAACTTTAGGGAAACTCACAACCATAACTGAGTCAGCTTTTCCCTCTAGTTTCAGGGGACCAAAATGAGTGAGCAGTTTGTCGAGTTTTCATGGACTATATTCCGGGCATGCAGGGGATGGGGTATTACTGCTGTGCGGGGCAGAACCTCCCTGCTTTTGGCCACAGTACCGACGACACCTGGTCCACCCTCTGCTGGGGTGGAGGAACTGAGAAGGCCATCTGTCTCCCTCTGCATTACCTCTATCTTAGACCTGCTGAGGAGGTGCTCAGGGACATTGCAGGGTTTTCTGTTGTAAATAGGGTCATCCTGTCCTTGTCTCTGGCACTGGAGAGAACATTTTTGACCATCGATAGCGTTCTTGACAAGGGCAGGAGGGGGTGTTCCTGGGACCAGGTGAGGTGGTGATGGGTGCCCACACTGTCAATCCAGGGCTCCCGGGGTTTGGTGTGCAATCAGGGAGGGCGGCATTGTTCTCTGGGACTTGTTATTAAAGCTAGAACTTCACAACTTAAGTGGATGGTCTCATTTACCTGTTTTTTGGCAGGCCTGCCCTGGCCCCTGTAAAATTTTGGTGGGCAGTGCCCTCAGGAGGGGCTTTCAAGGCAGTGCTTAATTGCAGAGCTTTGCTAGGTAGAGGAGGAGGCAAATACAGAGGCCCCAAGCTTGGGTTGAGGCTTGAGAACCTTGGAAATTACAGCCCCAAAAAAATTCTGTATAGGAGACTAACTTGAAATGTAAACTTCATTTAATTACATCCAGAAAAAAAAAAATTACAGCCCAAGTTCCTGAAGCTGGGGTGGGGAATGTGTCTCCCTGACAGACTTGGCTCTTGCAGCGTTGGTAGCCCTGGGGAGAGGAGCAGCCCCTCCTCCAGGCACTCACAGCATCAGGGAGATGCTGGGGCTCCTCCACTGAGCAGTCACAAGTGGCCTAATTAGACTCATCTGACAGCCAGCCCGGACGGCACGTCCAGGTGAGGGCACACTTAATGGGATCTAGGAAGCTCTTAATTACATGCACCCAGCTCATCAAAAGCTGGGTGGGAACTTCTTCCCTGGGGAAGCCACAGTCGAGTACTGATAGGGGAGCCCTCCATCAGCCATCTTGAGCCTTGAATTCACTGTTCCACAGACTTAAGAAGGGCACTTGAATTGACCAGCCCTGTTTGGTGCTGACTGCGGGCCTTCTCTTCAGTTGCTCAGGGGTCCCTCAAACTGCTGCTCTAGACCATACGGTCAGCTGTTGGTGCTGGCATGGGCTTTCCTGTGTCTGCTCCTGGTGGTTTGAGTCAGCCCCTCAGAGAAGCTGGAGGCCCCGTTTCCTGTTCCCAGTCTGCTTCTCCACAGCCACATCTATCACAGTGTATGTAGATAGCTGGGTGACCAGTTCTCACCCCATATCTGGACCAGTGGCCCCATTTCTTAAGGTTTGACAGACTGTGGGTTGGATCCCTCCTGCAAGACCATATCTGGGGGAATCCTGTCAGTGCCAAGTGGCTCTCACCCTCTGTAGACCTGATTCTGAAGCCTACAGGGCCTAGGCATCCCCCTGCTATCCTGTCGGAGAGCTTCACCCCCATCTCTAGGGCTAAGGGTGCCCCCTACCCACAGGGCTGCCACTCCTGGCCGTGCCTAATGAGGTGCTGCAAGAGCAATACGAACTTCCCCATCAAAGAAATAGAATTTGGAGGGAGCTCTTGCTGAACTAGAGGGAGCCTCCAGTCCCCTGGATCCCAAGTCCAGACTGCCCTTGGCTGGGACAGCTGCTGCAATGGGCAGAGCTTTGAAGGCTGCCTGGGAGCAGCTGTCATGGCTGTGCATCAAACAAGTTTCAAAGCCCGGATGAGTGGCCAGGCCTGAGCTAAGCTCCCCAGGCATGGATAGTCCGGCCAGGGGTCTCAAGGGCGCCCAGAGCCCGGCCACCGTGATCCTGGAGGGACAAATGCCCTCAGGAACAGGTGGGGTGTGGTGGGGGGGTGCACCCTGGAGGAGGGAGGGTGATGTGTTGCTGGTGGCCACCAGGTGGCAGCACTCCATCATCTATCCAGGCTGGCCAGGGTGCCAAGTCTGCCGGCCCTGCAGGCAGGTTGCTGATAGTCCCCTACCCCAAGAAACAAGCCCCTGCCTTCACTGGCTATAAGGAGGAGTTGTCCGCATAACACCCAGCCATGGGGCAAGGGCCAGGCTGGCCCTGTGCACAAAAAGTGCTTCAGTCCCTTAGCATTTCTTTCCAAGCCTGGTAAATAATTTCTGCCTCACTCATTTGCGTGATTGTTGACTCTCACAGAAATACTCTCTTGGCAGAGCCCACATCAGGCCTCTGTCTCTGTGGCCCAGGGGGAGTTGGGGCTGAGCTTGCCGGGGCTCCCAGATGGAGAAAAGGGATGCCCACAGGCTCTAACCCCAGCCACCAGAGGGGTGAGTGGAGGGGGAGGGGACCTATGGACTTAGGTTTAGTTCAGAACCCTGTTGGAGGAGGGCCACACCTAGCCAAAAGGAGTGTTCCTGGCAGGAGGCGTGCCCCCATCCTGCTTAGTTCCCAGCAACGCCTGCATCCCAGCTTTAAGAGAAACTAAGGCTCAAAGAGAGCAGTTGCCAGCAGTTCCCGGGCTGCTGAGTGAGGGCTGAGCTGGTTCCGACATGGGCGCTGTCATCCAGCTGGCCCCTGGAGATGGACCCCTCGCTGTAGGCACAGGGTCAGGCTAGGGCACTGGCAGGACATGCTCCTGACGAAGTGACGGGTGGGGGTGAGCTGGCCATGGGATATCCACGAAGTGCGGGGCTGTGGGCAGCCTTCAACACCCTCAGGAGAGAGAGAAGACAGACAGGGAGACAGGGAAAGAGCAAGGCCAAGAGCATGCTGGGAAGAGAAGTGAGAGAGGTCTGTTGTGGCCGAAAGGGGTGGGAGGAGGCTGTGGGGACAAGATAACATGGAAGGGGATGGCGGGGTCTTGGGGAGTCAGTTCCATTCTGCCAGCGGCTGCTGAGAGAAAACAGCCGAGCATCCGGTGAATCCCAAGTGCTGATGGGGGAGGCCACAACAGCGAGTGAGAAAGGAGGGCTTGGAGACCCCAGGAGTCAGGCAAACCAAGGCCCGGGATCCCAGCTCCAGACAGGACCACTACCTTCCCCGCCCCCCACCCCACTGGACAGGAGCTGTTTCAGAATGATTCATGGATGCAGTTAAGCCTCCCCCCACCATCCATCGGCTCGGGCCCACGGGGGCTGCAGGTGTGGGAGCCAGAGGTTGGATTCCACCCAGGACCCCAGGCCCAGTGCAGCCAAGCATCCAAGGATGCCCAGGGCAGGGCTGGACCCAGATCCTGGAGGGCACCAAGGCTGGGGCTTCCTCTACTTCTTCTCCCGCCCCTTGGCTGGGCGGAGGGGCAGCCCTCTGCGCTCACAAATATGCAGTGTGTGCACATGCACGCACAGGCCCACATAGTTATCCAGCCTTAGGCAGCCCGCATGTTTCCGTGTTTCCCCAGCCCCCTCAGCATATGCTGGAGTGCAACACGTGGACACCTAAAGACCCCAATCTCTAGGTGCATGCAGCATGCAGGCACATGCATACCTATCTGTGGGCCACCAACACACAGGCAGGCACGGGGTGGGGGGGCACAGGCGTGCAAGCTCACCCCTGCACACTGCCAAGGGGGCAATAATCAGAAGTTCTTGCTACCCCTGAAGGAAAGAAGCAGAATCTGGCAGCCAGCTGGGAGCTGGGCAAGGGGAGGGAGCCCCCAGAGGTGCTGCGTGGCCGGGCCCAGGCCTGCCAAAGCACAGGCACACACTCATGCACGCAGTCAGTTCAAGGCTCCCCGCTTCCCGGGTAGGTGGATCTTAGAGGTCTCACCCAAGATTCCTAGTCTGAGCCTGAGTTCAGGTGTGGAATAGAGTCCAAAAGGGCTGAAAGCCAGAGGTGGAGGGGTTAGGGAGGCTGAGGAATGGGCATGATAGTCCTAAAATGGATTGGCTGGAGGCTCAGCCCCTTCCCTTCTAATACCTACAGCCACACCTGGTAGGGAGGAGCGATAGCAGCCTTCTCAACCAGAAGCTGAGACTCAGAGGTAGGCAGCAGCCAACCCTGCCTAATAGAGCTCAGTAGCTTGCTACCATCCAGGTGTTGGTGTCCTATTCCACCCAAGAAATGGGTTCTGCCATCCTCTTGGACTAGAGCTCCTAGAACTAGCTTGGCTATGTCATCACCCCCAACCCCACCCCAAGGCTAGGAGTCTCCTTGACCAGCTGGGCTCTGCCTCCCTTGTCAGACAGGGATGTCCCAGGACTGGATGTGCTCTACCTCCCTTCTCAGACTAGGAACCCAGCACTGGCTCCTCTAAGACCAGGGGCCCCAGCTTGAACCTCTCAGCCTCCACCAGACTCAGATGCAAAAAACGTGAGCAGAAGCCACGCCCCCCCTGCCCCAGCAGATTTTTCTGGTTCTTATTAATGTAAATGAAATCCACGCTCTAAGAGAGCTGTCCTTAATGGAAAGCGTTCCTGGAATTTGCCTGCACACACGTGGGTGGGTGGGGGGGAGCACCCTAAGATTAACCCTTGTGCAGACAGACAAGATTCAGCAGCCTCCAGGGATCCTTGGGATCCCTGGACTGAGGCTGGGCTTGGCAGGGACCAGGACAGTTGCTCAGCTCCTCCCAAAACTATATCCCAACAGCGTCGAGTTGAGGGCGACACAGTAGCGTCCATATTCTACCCCTTGCCCTTGGACCAGCCAGG
This sequence comes from Dugong dugon, assembly GCA_030035585.1. Classification (NCBI taxonomy): domain Eukaryota; kingdom Metazoa; phylum Chordata; class Mammalia; order Sirenia; family Dugongidae; genus Dugong; species Dugong dugon. The sequence goes on along the minus strand of CM057481.1, from coordinate 17,257,280 downwards.
CAGGACCACATATTTCTGAAGAGGGCCATCTCCAATCCAGAGCCTGAGGACGGTGGCTTCGACAGGAAAGGGGGCACCTAGAAGGTTGTTTAAGGAGCCCTGGGGGAGCGGTGGTTAAGCAATCGACTGCTAACAGAAAGATTGGTGGTTCGAACCCACCAGCTGTTCTGCAGGAGAAAAATGTGGCAGTCTGCTTCCGTCAAGATTGCAGCCTTGGAAACCCTATGGGGCAGTTCTACTCTGTCCTATAGGGTCGTTATGAGTCGGGTATTTTTTAGAAGGTCATTAATCAGGGAGAGGCCAGGCCAAAGACTGAAGGGTTGAGGGGGCAGGGGCAGCTGGCAGGCTGCTGGTTGGTTAAGTCCTCATTAGTTGGGAGGGGGGACCCAGGCAGCGCCTGTCTCTCTGAAGCTCCCCACCCTGCATGGAGAATACCCCGCCTCTGAGACGCCCTTCTCCCCATCCCTGAGAGAGATCTGCCAGGATCAACGGCATGGCTATGAGGGCAAGGAGGGGGAGCTTGAGCCCTCCCTGCCTGGACCCCCGAGTGGATGCCCAGGGCCAGGTGGCTGCAGGGGGCGGGAAGCAGAAAAGCGCCGGCCTGGAGCCCACAACACACCCTACCCGATTCTCTCCCCCAAACCTGGATGCTTGTTCTGGCGCAGCCCTTGGCCGGCCCCAGTGGAGCCGTGTTTTACTGCCTTTCGTGGCCAGGACAGGGATGTCGGCTTCATTGGCGGGGGTGGGGGATGAGTCTAAGATTTCAGTTTCTCCCAGGTGTGGCTCAATCTGGAGGATGCCTTGGGGAGGCTGGTGGAGGGGCCAGCACCTGGGGGGCCTACGCAGAGAGAGGGAGGGGCTCAGGAGCAGGGACTCAGGGAGGGGAAGAGGCTGCTGGGGGGCGGGGGGAGAGTGGGCAGGCCTGAAAGGCGGTAGGGGGTCCGTGATGGGCAGGGGGTTCAACAAGGGGGGTTGGAGGGAGAGGGAACTCAGGGTGGGACCACCTTCAATGGGGGACAACAGGCTGACAATCCTTCTCCCATCCGCACCTGTCAGGCAGGCTGGGAAAGGGAGACTGACCCACTTAGCTGCCTTTCCCCGCCAAGGCTTCCACTAATGAAAGCCCTGGGCTCCGGAAGGCAGCCATCCCCCCAGGCTGTGCCTGAGGCTGTCCCTTATTCCGAGGCCCCTCATTATCCACTGGGGGTGTTCACTGGCTCAGGCTGCCCCCTTCATCTCCAGCTATGCCTGCCTGTGGCAGTTAGGAGGAGGCTCTAGGCCCCAAAATAGGCCCTCTCTGCCCTTATCTCCCCTACTTCCCCAGGGCCAGGGAGACAAAGGCTCCCAGCTCCCCGCTGCTGCACAGCTCTGCTCTGTGCAAAGGGCTTTGATTCCACCTGTGGGTCCCACCAGCATGTCAATGAGGGAGGTTGGGGGGCGGGGACATGGCACACATGAGGACACAGGGAGAGCTGGAACTAAGATGCTGGAAGTACCCCCCCATGGGACATCTCCTCTGCTCACAGGAGGGGCTCCAGTACCTGTGGTCAAAGTCCCGCCTGACAAGGAGAAGGGGTTCATGGTGGGTGAAGGGGGCTCTGGAATGTGTTGGGAGCACAGCTCTGGGGAGGATGGAGAATGGGGAATAACATTTTGTGGGGGCACAATTCTGGGAAAATGGGAGTATGGCCCAAGGGGAATGGGAGGTATAGAGCACGGTAGTAGGAGGAAGGTGTGGTGGTTAGGAGAGATGGGGGAACGGGGAGAGGAGGCTTGTGAACAGTGTATGGGGGAGCACAGCTCTGTGGGGACAGTGTATCTGTAGGATCACAGCTCTGGGAGGTGGGAGGTGGCAGCAGGATGTAGGGTAGATAGGGTGTGAGAAGCACAGTGCAGATCCATCCTGGAGGATTGCGTGGGTAGCACTATCAAGGTAAGAGCACAGCCTGGGGGGACGAGGAGTGAGGGGAGGCCACTCTGGGAGGGTGTGTGTAGAGACCACAGCTCTCAAAGACACTGTGTAGGGACCACAGCCCAGGGAGAAGGCTGACATGCCTCCTGTAGCCTTGGCCTCTTCTGGTTCCTCCTCCTCCACATTCCTGGGGTGCACAGGGAGCCTGATCATGCCCAAGTCCCTCAGGCTTCCCTGACTGTCCCGCTGTCCATCTGTCTTCCCCCCTCCCCAAAGCTCCCAAGGCCCAGGTGGCACTCTCCCCTCACAGCACTCTCATTAGGGGAGGGCTTTTCGATAGATCCTTCCGATCCTCCCGTGGCATCTGCCCCCACCCATCACTCCCTCAGCCAGCTGCAGGCACAGACCCCTCAAGCCTGATAAATATTTATGAGGAGATAAGCAGGCTCTGTCAGGGCCCAGCCCAAACCTTTGTCCTGAGAGTAGAAGAGAGAGGCAACCTCAAAACAGGACTTTAGTTTCTGGGAGCAGAGCTGGGGTGGGGTGAGTTCTGAGTAGGGGCAGGCCTGACATGGTAGGCCTCCTGGTCCCCATGCTGGGGAGGGTGCTGGGAAGGTTCAGGAAAAAGGGGGCTGGGATGGGAGGGGGCTCAGGAGTAGGGGGTGAGGGAGGGAGGCATACTCCCTCTGATGTGCCACATTGCCAAACGCTGCTCCCCCTCGGCCCTCACTGCGTCCGTAGTCACACTGGCTGTCCCACTGCAGGGCTGGATCTTCTGGGACTAGCACTGTACTGGAGCTCCACCACCCATAGGCCCATGCTGCTGCCCAGGCTTCTGGCTTTCTCCACGTCTTGATGACTTCCGCCACCCCCCCCCCCCACCGCCCCCGCAGCCAAGACTGCACTGGCCAGCGGGACAACAAGGAGCCTGGCAGGAGGGCCAACTCCATACCTCTCTGAGGTGCCATTGTCAGGGAAGAAACTCCAGCCTTGTCGTCAACTCCCAGGGTTCTCCTGCCCCCAACGCAGGGCAATGCTCTTCTGGGCTGACCAGCCATCCTTTCCCTTTCTCTCTCATCCAAAGTCTTTCTATCTGGGTGCCAGGAGCAAAAGCAGAAGGATCTGAAAGCTCCAGGGGCAGCGGGGCAAAACACTGTTGCTGGTAGGGGAAGAGTATTATACTCAGTATACCTAAGTGCAGGCAAATGCCACTCCTGAGTGAACACTGAACTGGAGTGTGGGGTAAGTACTGAACCAGCGTGTGAGTAAATATGGTATCAGGGTATAGGTAAATACTGTACCCAAGTGGGGCAAATACTGTACTCAGTGTACCTGAGTGTAGGTGAATACCATCCCTGCCACGTGGCCAAACAGTACTCTCTGGGGTGGCTAAGAACTGCTCCCAGAGTATGGATGAATATTATACCTAAGATGTGAGGAAATAAAGCAACCAGTGTGTGGGTAAAGACTGTCCCAAGTTCAAGAGTGCATACTGTACCCACAGAGGAGAGAAGCATGCCTCTCCCAGGCAGTAGGTAAGTATAGCACCTGGATTGTGGGTAAATACTGATGTTCTAGAGACATAAATATCGTCCTGAGTCCTATGACACCTAGAACCTTATGAAATACTATCCCCAGGATGTGAGTAAATATTGTATTGGGTTGTAACAACCCAGGCTGGAGATAAATCTTGTACTGGGGACATGGCTATATACTTGGGACACCCTCAAATCCTGCTCCAGTGGGGACAACTGCTGTACTCAGGGTGGGCTTGAAGCCACGTTTAGGGGCAGTCCTTAGCTTGGGCACTAAAAGCAGCCTTGACACAGAAAGGGGACCATCATTAGTGATGAACTCAGTGAGACTCCCGGCTTTCCTGGCCCAGGGGGTGGGGTCCAGGGTGACCCGTGGGGTCTGGAGCTGCCCCGGGGATTCCAAACCCCTCAAGACATGGGTCCCAGCTCTGCCAAACTGGCTCAGGGTTGGCAGTGGAGGGGTGGGGGGCAGCTGAGGGAGGCCTGGGGAGGAGTCCCCACCTCCCTGGCTGCTCTCTGGCTCCTGCCTCCTGCGCCCCCCATTCTGTCCTTCCTGCTCACTGGCATAGGCCCCTGGGAGCCCGCTGATGGGGCCTTGAAGAGAGTCGCCGGGCTCCTTTTGGTACAGAGTGGGGTTGTCTCTTGCATCAGACACCGGGCCCCCGGGGCGCAGCTGGGCGCGACTTGTAGACTCTAGGGCTGCAGCCGGCGGCGGCGCAGCCCAGGGAAAGCGGTTGGGGATGCAGGATCGGGGCTGTCCCGGCCTGGGAGCAGCCAGAGGACGCCTTCTCTGAAGAGGGGTCTGTAATCCCTGCGTGTGCGCCCATGAGTGAGGGAGAGGTGTGGTCCGGGTGCACTGTGCCCCTACCCCAGTCAATGGACAGTTTGGCACCCCATCCCAGGCAGCATAATCCTGGTCGCAGAGATTCCGAGCCACCTTCCTGGGGCGGTGGAGCTGCCCAGGGCCCGGGTGATTAACCTCCCATCTGACCCCAATCGGGTGCCTGCTCCCTGAGGCCCGGCCACCCCAGGGCAGATGTGAACAGCAGAGGGTGGGAAGAGGTGGGGCTGACGCCCAGGTGGTGTTTGTGTTTAGCAGAGGCCCTGTGGCCACAGGCGCAGGCAGGCTGTGGAGACCTCCAGGATTCCTTAACCTGGGGTGACCTGGGTTAGTGGGAAGGCGGGATCCTGAAGGGGCAGCCCTGAGCCCCATCCATCTCTTTCTCCATCTTCATCTCCCAGGGCTGGGCCAGAGGAGCTTGGGCAGGTGTTGGTCCTCTCTGGTCTCAGTCTTCCTACCTGAGAGAGGGGCTGGTTGGGAGAGGCAGTGGGAGGTGGCAGTTGGGAGGGGCTCCATCTGAGAGGGAGGCCCATCTGAGGCATGGATTTGTCCTTGAACTTGAGTAGCCCTTCCAAAGAGTGCTCTGCCTCCCTTTCACCCGTTATCACACAGCCTCTTGGAAGAATAGGCCCAGGCAACATCTTAAGGGAGGGTCTTCCGGCCTGAGAGCTGCTTTTCCCCTTGACTCGGACCTGCTCCCTCCCCCAGGGTAGCCCCAGGGGTTGTGCAGCCTGCCTAGGAGCCCAAGAGGCCCCAGCCTGTCTGCTGCTCTAGTGTCTCCTCAAAATCCCGGTGCCCAGGCCAAGTCCTCTACTGAATGGTAGTCTGGGGATGGGTCTGGGAATCTACATTTTAACAAGCCTGCTGCGGCTCCTGAGGCTGGCAGCCTGGGAGGATAGACACCCCCACCTCCTTTGTTGACTGTCCTCCCATGCATGCGTGTGGCGCACACACGTACACACACAACACCAGACCACCACCACCACCACCAAGGCCACAGGCAGTCTATCTACTCTCTGAACCTGAGCTACACTAATGCATTAATGGAAAAGTCTGAGACTCCGGGAGCGACGATGCTCCCAGGTGTGTCTGACAAGTGTCTTATGGCGTCACCGGGTAACCCAAGAGGCTGACTCTGACTGTAGACTGTCAGGCCATGGGGCCAGTAAGCCTACATGTCCAGCCCCCAGCATGGAGCCTGTGGGTGTGAGAGGGTCATTTGCGACTGCATGGCCGCCCAGGTCAGTTCTGAGCCTGCACCAGGGCCTGTTGAATGTGATCCGTGGCTCTGGTTGCCATAGTGTCCTGGGCTTCCTTCAAGTGCCTCTGTGGTGACAGAGCTGGAGCCTTCCTGCCCCTCCCTGGACTCTCACATTAAATCAGGGTCCTGGTGATCAGTCTCCTCCTGTGTGGAGGAGATGACCAGCACCTCCAGGTGTCTGTGGCCATCCTCCAGGAATGTCTAGCAACCCTCCAGGTGTTGTACAGCCCTCCTCCGGATGCTGTGTAGCTGTCCTTGGTAGGTATTACAGAGTTGCCCTCCAGGCATCATGGAGCTGTTTCCTAGGCACACACTCCTTTCCCAGGACCAGTGATGGGTGTTAGTGACTTCCAGACTGGGACTCCCTGAGGTCAGGAGCTGGGTTGGATTGTCTCCAAGCTCCCAGGCTCTGCCGGGCTAGAAGCCAAGTTAAGCAGGCTCAAGGTCCTGCCCTTGACCCTCAGATTCGGTGTGAGATAGGAGTAGGGAGTGGGAGGGTTACTCCTGACAATCCTTTCTCCTCTGACCCCACTGCCAGGAAAGAAGAACTTATCCTGACCTCCTGGCCCCCTTGGAAAGGTGAGGATGGGGCCTCCCAGGTTGAGTAGCCCCACCCACCTCCATTGCTGTAGCTCAGGCCCAACCTCCTCCCCCCACCCCCTCCGGCCACATCCCAAATCCCCAATCCCAGCAGCAGACCTCGGGTGTTTGCCTGTTGCCATGGCGATGGGATGCACCTTTCTGTTACCATGGCAACCAGCCAGGGGTTTTTAAAATTCAGTTGAGGTAATTTCCACCCCTCGATCTTCATCCTCAGACACCTCTTTCTTCTCTTTTCTTCTCTGAATCTTAGAAGGTTGCGGGGGCGGGGATGCCACAGCCACCGGCCAGAGGTGGAGGGTCAGGGGGCTGGTGGGAAAACTCGGCCCCCATTCCTCCCTGACCGCTTCACCCAGACCAGACTAGAATGGCCTCCCCCTAGCCTGCTCCCATTTCCTCCCCAGTCCGGAGACCCAAGGTGAGACGGTGAGGGCTTCCACGGCTAGGCGGGCATGGGCCAGGACTCCCGGGAGGCCTGACTGAGGGTACAGGCTGAGTGGTCTATGCAGGGGCAGGAGAGTCAGCAGGGGACCTCCCAAGCCTCCCTCCTTGTGTCCCCAGGGCTCATCTCAAGATGCTGACATCCAGACCCCAGGACAATAGGGGACAGATGTTGTTTATGCTGTGTCCTGGTGCTAAGGAGCTTACTGGAACACTGCGCTGGCCAGATTTGGGTGGAGGGTGTCTGAGGGGAAAGATGGAGGGAAGGGGGATGCAGACCCTGTCCAGCCCCTGCGCCTCCCCCTCCCCACTAGAGTCCTCTCTCCCTGGGCACCTGCTTCATTAAGTCTGGTCATTGTAAATTCATGAGGACCAGCATCGCCCCCCTGCCTCCTGGCTGGGAGAAGAGGAGCTGACAGCCAGGGACAGACAGGTGGATGCCCCCTGAACGGAATGGATGGGTCTGGGGGATGATGACGGGGCTCTCTCCTGGCCCCAAGCACCATCACTGTCTGGCCCCGCATTATCCGCCTTGTCCCTGTTGCTGGCTGGAGCTCTCACAGGTGGGGCCTCTCACAGAGTAGAGGCTTTGAGGAGAGAGAAGTTGGGGAGGGTCCTGCAGCAGGGGCACCTCTGCCTCCCCCATCAGCTGTGACCTATGCCTCTTCTCCCATCCCATCAGTCAGCTGGGTGTGGGCATCACTATAGCTCCAGCAGCCCAGGCCTGGTTCCCCAAAACCCGAAACTGCAGAGCCATCAGGAAGGTGCCAAGGCCAAAGGGAAGTGGCTACCAGCCTCCCTGTCCCTTGGGCTCAAGCCAAGATCCTACAGAAACAACCCTTCGAGGGGCACAGGTGGACCGGCTGAGCTTGGGGGGCTACAGAGAAGCCGCAGCTTGAGGCCCAGGCTGCCTGAGGCCCTGCCCACTGTTACTCCTTTCTCACATAAGATAGGGAAGTCCCAGATTCCAGCTTAAGGTAAGCACTGCCCTCCCCCCAGTCTCCTTTATTAGAAAGTAGCCCTAGCCCAGAGTCCACCCCACCTGGAGGAGGGGCTCCCTGCTGCCCTGCCTACCACGACCCCCACCCCCACCCCCAAGGCCCTTAGAGTGCCTGAACACCTGGGTCCGCGGCCCCCCACGTGCAGGATAATAAAGTCTGTGTTTGACACTTTTTGTAAGTTATTATTCCCACCAGCCCTGTAGGCTCCACTGGCCCAGACAAAGCCACATGCTTCTCAATGACAGACAACGTTAACTCTTTCCTGTCCTCCTGCCAGCTGGTGGGAGGGGTAGTGTAGGGGAGGAGAGGTTAAGCCAGAGACCTCTAGTGAGAAGGTGGTGGTAGGGGAGCAGGGATGGAGGAGTGTCAGGACCCACCCGCTTCCCATCTGCCCACTTTTCTTTCCTCCTCCTGCTCCTCCCAGGCTTCCAGACCCAAGAAGCACCCGGCCAGGTGGGGCATGAGGGAGCCCAAACCCAGCCCTAGGTGAGAGTGGGATCTCCTTGGTGGGGACAATCTGGTCCCTGAGCTTTTCCTCTACGGTCGGCTCAGTCAGCTGGAAGGCACCTGAGGGTCTCCAGCAGCAGGCAGAGGGAGATGCTTATCTTCCACGTACCTGTTCTCTGCAGCCCACCACCTCCACCCAGGGTTATCAAACCCAGGAGGGCCGGACACCCTCTCTCCCTCAGCACGCTGTGGCTCCTGGGCTCCCTCAGAGAGGCCCTCAATGTCAGGGAACTGGTTCTGAACCATTCAACAGCTCCACCAGGGCCTCCACACTTGAGACTATGCCTGACGTCCTAGGGGACAGGGCTGAGGGAGGCTACTCATGTGGGCAGTAGGCTTCTGGCAAGACCTACTTAATGTGACCTGCTTATGAGGGCTTGGTATCAGCTAGAGCAAAGTCTGGCTGGACAGACCCTCCAAGAAGGCCTGCTGGTCCTGGCAGGCTTATTCAGCTGCAAAGCCCCACCTGGAGTCAACTGAGGGGCACAGGGCAGGGCTGATTCAAGGGCTGATGCTGTTGGGCAGAAGAGGGATGGAAAGGGAGACAGCTCAACGCGGGACACCTGAGGGCCTAGGCTCTGGGCACTGCCTAGATTCCTAGTGCCTTCTCTCCTCCAGGGTCAGAGCCAGCACCCTACCCCATACACCCTGTGCACACATATCTCACAGGGAGCGGGCCTCTAAATCCACCAGGGGTATCCCTTGACTAGCATGACCACTGAGGGTCAAAAAACCCCAAATTTCTCTGCCTCAGTGGAGAACAGTCCCTGGAACTGAGGGACCAGGAATCAGGGCTGAGGCCTGTCTCCCCAGGGGGCATTTGAAAGAGAAGCTGAGGAAATGCCAGCAACTATTTACAGCTGTGGGATGAGCCAGCCCAAACCCAGGACATGTGTCTTTGTTTTAGCGGTCACCTGCCCCGAGGGGTAAGCATCCTTGCTCTAGAGCTGGGAAACCTTAAAGGTTCAGACAGGGCAAGAGACTTGTCGGCAATCCCACAGCTCATGATCAGGACAGCCTAGGAAGCTGGACCCTGGGTGTAGGGAGGGGCACTGGCACGAGGGCATTGACCCAGATTGCTAAGGCAGGGCTCTCAGCCCCAGGGCAGGATCAGCGGGCCCGGTCAACAGGGAAGGGTGGTTGAATGGGCCTCCTGGTATTGGAGTGAAGGGCCCAGTCCCCCCACATGACACTGAGCCATGTGGGACCATCTGTGTGTGGGGGGGGGGGGGGTGATTACGGAGGAGTGGAGAGTGTAAATTGTCCTGTCAGCTGCTCAGGCAGCCCAGTCACAGGGGCAGGGAGAAGAGCAGACCTGGGGGAGGAGCACTGGGTGGTCCCTGAGGCCGATCCCCTGCTGACCGACCAGGCCAGAGCCTAAGAGGAGGCTTGAGAAGCCCTTCTCACCCACCTGATGACGGTGCTCTTTCTGGACCCCCTGCAGGAAGCACCCCAGACCTCAACAGCCTACCCAGTCTCCTGATGTCTGCCAGACTGGTCCTCCCAGGCCTCTTCTGGGGTCCAAGAGGATGGCACCCTTTTCCTCAGTCCCAGTCCTGTCCTCCAGGAAGATTCTGAGCTCTCTGAAGACAGAAACCACATCTCCCCACCCTATGTCCGTTCCAGGAATGAGAGAGACGCCCGAAAAAGACACACAGGCTGGTCCGTGTTTGAGGCAGTGAATAAATTTGCCTTAAAGCCTTGGAAATGCACTTGTACTTTGTGGTCAGTGACTCAGCCAACAAATGTCGACTGAGGCATTACCCTGTGCTGCCGGGACCTAGGGACCAGAAGAGACTGGGACAGATGCAGCCTCCACCCTCCCAGAACACACAGACCCGTGGGAAAGGCAGGCAAAGGAAATACAGAGTAGTCTGAGCTGTGATGGGGGCCACAAAAGCCAGGGGACACCGAGGAGGAACCTGTCCCAGGCTGCCACCAGGGAGGGCTTCCTGGAGGAGAGGCCCCTGAGCCGAGCTGCAGCCTAGAGGGGGAGGTTGTGTCAGGACCTGGGCAGAGCTCCTCATGGCTGGAGCTGTCTTGGCAGGCTTTCTCGGAGAGCAGGTCTCAGGGAAGGGCAGTGGGACGGGAGGTGCTGCGGGAACCTTTTGTCCACGTTGGATAGACTGGCGGCATGAAACCAGGACAGGGTGGTGGCAGGACCTCTGGTCACTGCTTGACAGTGACTTAAAGGAGAGGTCTGCTCAGATCTCACCAGCAGCTGATTCCGCTGATCCCACTGAAGACCGAGAATATAACCAGGAAGCGATCAGGAAGTACTCAGGCCCAGGGGTTGGGTGGGGCAGATTGTGGGGTACTTACTATCCCAGCCTTATCATTTGTATTCTGCTATGTCCCTTCCCAGCAGATGGAGCACATCTGCTGCTTCAGCAGTCACTCCCTTCTCAGAGACTGATCTGTCTTTTTCTGGGGCCTTCCAGGGTGACCCCCGCTGCCCTAACCAGACGTACACTTGCCCCAAAGTTTGTCCACTCTCCCAGGGGCCCAAGGATTAGTTCCCCCACATCTGAACAGGTGAAGACCATTTTTCACCAACCACCAGACAGAGCCAGCCTCCTTCCTGGGAAACTGTTTGCCCAGCTCAGGTTGCATGAAACGGGCACCAGCATCTGAACAAACAGAGCTCTGGAGTCTGGTGGGGCTGGGACTCCGCTGAGGCAGGGCAAGGGTGTCAAGGGGAGGCAGTCTCCAAACCCCACCCCGGAGCGCACACAAATTCCCACAGCTCCATTGCCCCAATCTTGCTTTATGACTACACGGACTCCCAACCCTCAGCCTCATGGCTGACCACTCCCTGCCCACACTCAGACAGACTGACATGCTCTGAGTGCCCCATGGCCAGGCCCTCTGCAGACAACCTGGTACACGAATGGCCTCTGCTTCTCTCCAGAAGACTCCTCCCATGCCCTCCATTCCCTGCCGCCTTACTGATTGTGCTGGGCTGTCCTCCTCAGTGTCCCAGAGCCCACCACTGGCCCCAGTGCATGGATGTTCAGAAAGTGTTGGTGGGTGAACTGAGGGCCAGGGCAGTCACCCCTGGTGGTGACTTTCCAGGGTGGGTGCTCCAGGGACGAGGCTCCACCAATTTGGACCAGCTGTGCTCCTTCCTGCTCCTCCAACCCTGGCTCCACGTGGCTTTAGGAGGCCCTGAAGGCCTGACTCAGAGCTGGCCTGGTGCTCTAGGAGGGAGTTGCCATTACCCCCTCCTCACTCCCCTGGCATCTGGAACTGGCCTGGAGGGAAGCCTTGTGACCTGGGGTGGGGCAGCCTCTCTGGGCCTCAGGGTTCTTATCTGCAAAGTGGGGATGATAGCTCTTCAGGCCCTCCTTGCCCTGCTGCCCCTCAGAACAGACTGTCAGCCCTCCACATTGCCTGCTTCGGGGCAGCCCCTCAGCGCTCTTCTCCCTAGATGATGAGATCTCTCCCCAGATGAGTCAGTGCTCCCCATCTCCTGATGGGGGACTTTCAGACTGTGCAGGGTGGGGAATGTGGGGCCGTGGATGCCTATAGGACTGGATAGGACCCCCCCAAGGACCTAAGGGCACACAGCGATCCCTAACTGGCCTGGCTGTGTCTTGGCTATGAGACCTTGGGACGGGGGTAGTGAGAGGTGTCCCAGCCCCTCTCTGCTCCAAAAAGCAGTGAGTCACCTCCTCCTCTACCTTGCACCCCCAAGGTTCATTTCCAGTCGGTTGGGTCTCAACCTGACAGGCATCCCCTCTCACCTCCCAATCACCATTTCCTCCCGCCCCTCTCCCCCCAACACTCCCCCTTCACTCTTGAAGAGTAATCAGAACCTGGCCCCCACCCCCACGGAGTGGCTTCCTCTCAAGCTTCTCATTCCCACAGCGAAAAGGGGGTTCGGAGAGGCCTTCACCACCAGCCCCACGCTCCCTGCAGGCCCTGTCCTCTCCCCTCTGCCCTTCAGAAAGCCCCCACCCGGTCCTGAAATACCCCACCGTTCTGGGTTCCAGCCCTCCCCAACCCAGGGTTCAGTGTCCCGGGGCCCCTACTCCCAGCAAACTTGGCTCCTTTCAGCTCCCCTCCCTTGCGGGCAGAGGCAGGGCGTTCAAGTCCATTTAATCTTGGCAGAATGCAATTTCCTGCTTCAGGGAGCTGGCGGGTTTGGTAGGCTTAATGAGGGGGGAGGGGGACGAGGAAGAAGAGAGACTGAGACCGGGCTGGGAGATGGAGAAGGGGGAGAGTCCCTGACAGGGGTGGTCTGAGAAGCCTCAGGGATATTTGCATCTGAGGGTTGCCTGAGAGGTTTTGGGGCTCAGGCAGGGGCCAGCTCTTCAACCTCAGCTCTTACTGGTAGGTCAGAGCCATCTGCAAACCTCCCAACCCCCAGATATGTGGGGTGGAAATGGAGGAACAGGGAGGGGCCTCAAAGTGTCCCACTGTCAGCAAAATGGGGGAGATGGGGAAGGTTGAGGGTAATGAGAACTTCTGTGTGTGTGTGTGTGTGTGTGTGCATGTGTGTGCGTGTGTGCGTGTGTGCGCGCGTGTGCGTGCGTGCGTGTGCGCGCGCGTGTGCGTGTGTGCGTGTGTGCGTGCGTGTGTGCGTGTGTGCTGGCATGTGCACATGCCCAGGGGGTTGGGGGTGTAGGTCCAAGTGTGCAGATGGGGGGGGTCCCACGTAAAATGTGTGCGGCGGGAGGGATGGGGGATTCTGGGTAGATCTCTAGGCAGGTACTGGGGAGAATATGCAGCTGAGGGAGGGCGTCCGGGGAGAGTGTGCAGTTGATGGGGTCCCAGACTTCCGGGTGGGGGACTGGGCAGCTGGGCTAGAATTTCAGCCCCAGATAGGATGCTTATCTGGATGCTGCCACCAAGGAAGCGGAGAAGATAAGGGACAAAGGGGCCTCTGAGCTGCCGGAAGCCCCACACCTGGTGGGGGTGGGGCAACCCGGAGCCCCACCTGACCCCCAGAGCACAGACAACCCCCGGAGGAGACAGGCTGGGCTGTGTCCTCCTGCGGGCCTCCCCACTGCAACCCCACTTGGCCACCTCCCGCCCCCAGCTGTCTCTCCCCAGACCCAGCTCAGCAGGTCCACTTCCCTGAGAAGCCCTTAGAGGAGCCAGAGCCATGGAGCAGGGAGTCCCTAGGCAGGGCTGGCAGAGAGAGATGGTCAGGGACTGGCCCAGGACCCCTCCCAGCCCACAGGAGACAGAGTGGAGGGTCCTCCAGCAGCAGGACCTTGGATGGAGAAGCTCTGCTGAGACTGGGGCCCCCAGGAGGGGATAGAGCAAGGAGGGTGGAGCAGCATTTGAGTGCTCTGGAAGGCAGGGTCGAGGCTTCCAGGGACGCCTCAAATCCAGCTTGCAGCCTGAGCCTACTCTTCCTCATTTATGGGAGCCCGGGAGAAGGGGCTGATGGAGACCATGGAGTGCTGTAGCGCTCAGGCCCTTGGCACTTTGGGCAAGTCCCTCACTCTCTGGGCCTAAGTTTCACCATTTGTGAAACAAGGGTGCTGGGGCAGGGTCTCTGAGGAGTAACCCATACCTCCAGGGTATGCTTTTGAATGGCAGCCACGTGCATAGAGGAGGATACCAGGAAGCCTGGGCAGGTGGCCGTTGTGAGTAGGACACCACCTATGTCAAGGCTTCCCAACTCCCCACTCCTCGTGAAAGCGGCGTGTCCTGCAGAGGGGGGCTTCATATCCCTCAGTTGACCAGAGCCCCCGACCCTAGCCTCATGTGCACCACTGCTTCCCCTTCTGACCAGTCCCCCCAGCTTTCCTGGTCCATCTGGTGCCTCCTTACCTGGCCTCAGCCTCTTGCCAGGGCCTCCCCAAGGGCCATTCCAAGGCCCACAGCTACCTTCACTCTGCCTGTTTGCTGAGCTCAGCCCTGGCTCCTCCTGGCCACTGCCCCCCTCCTCCCATGCCCAACACTAGCGGAGCCTGCCTGCACTGTCTGAGTACTGCTCAAGGCAGCACCTGCACCCTGGCCTCCGGGACACACCATGCCAGGTCACGCCTCCAGCCCTTGACCAAGCTGTTCCTTCATCCTTCAAGATGGGAGATTTCTGATTGGTCTTTTAGAACCTAGCAGCAATGTCACCTCCTCTAGGCAGTCCTCCCTGACTGAGTCAGCCACCCTCCCACCCCCATCCCTCTCTCCTCTGGCCACACACCTCCCAGGACACCTCCTTCCTGACCTAGGAACCCTTCATAGGTGCGGCCTCATTACCTTGCCAACTCCCACAGCTCCAGGTTTGTAAATGTTTGGAGAACTTGTGGGCTGGATGTTGGGGTCAGGACCAGACTGGGGCTGGCCTGTTTAAGAAGAGAGTCAGTCATGGGGCCCAGGAGTCCCAGGCAGCCTACTTTGCTGGCACCAAGTTCCCATGGCAACCTGAATGCAGGCCCTCTCTCTCAGGGAGGGAGAGGATGGTGAGGATGCCTTTGCCTGTGAGGCATGGAGCCACCATGCTGTGTGTGAACTTGTGAGCTGCTGTGCGGGGCCTGCACATGACAAGCAGAGGCGGCAGGAGATGGAATCAAGGCTGTGTGGTTGTGGGCTGCCGCCGCCTGAGTGGACCCTTCTGTTGGATGAGAGGACAAACTCCCACCCATTCTCCTGGGGCCCCAGCCTGTGGCAGAGCAATTCCTGGCAGGCCCTTGTGCTCCCGGCTATGGGTCTGGGTCTCCCTGCCATACACTAGGGAGGGACGGTGAGTCACAAAAAGGTGACAGGTAGAATGCGTCCTACGTGCCAGGTGCTGCTCTCAACAAACTGTTCTTGGTGGCTTGTTCAATCCTGCCAACACCCTGTGAGGGAGGGGCTTGTTCTTCTCATTTTACAGATGGGCAATGGGCCCAGAGAAGGTACATGGGGGGTCTGTTGATGGCAGAAAAGCCTCCCCAACATATACATCTACAGCACAGCTTTGTTGGCCCTGACGTTTGGGTAGGTAGAGTGAGGCAAAATGATATCAAGGAGCTTGGGGGTCCCCTGGCCAGCTCAGTGGCCTTGCCTGTATCTGCCCGTGTTCCCACTTCCATGGAAGCTACAGTGGCTCTGTGGACATGGAGACTAGAGCTGCAGGGCTTCCACCTCTGCCCAGGCCGCACACTGGTCTCCACACTTCTCTAGATTCCAGGCCCTTTCCTGCCCGGTGTCCTTCTTCCAGCCCTCAAGGGCAGGAACTTGCATATCACCAACCCTATACCATCAAGGCCTCCCCTTCCTGAGACGGCCTCCACACTCCAGCTCCAGGCCTGTAAACCTAGACTGCCACTCCTCAGAGCCAATTTTTTTGAAATTCAAGCCAAACTCAGGTGGAGATTCAGCAGTTGATGGAGTGGTGTGGGGAATGTGTACCCACTGAGAACTGGGCAAGAAGTTGGCGGTTCTTTGCCCACTGCCCAAAGGAGCTCAGGGACAGTCTGGCACATTCTGCCCATCCTCCCAGAGCCAGCTCTGCACCTGTAGTTGGTAGAGAAACTGGACCAGACCCCCTGGGGATCATGGCTCAGGCATAGGGCAGACACGATGTCTGCGAAACGAATGAATGAATGACATTTCACCAAGACGCAAGGCGGAGTGAGTGATCTCCCCCCACCAGAAGCACAGAAGACAGAGACCTCTGCACCACCTGGGCAATCAGGGGAGGATTTTTAGGGGAAGCAGCATTTGAGTCAGGCCAGAAGGGCCAGGAGAACCTCTCTAGGGAGTCAGGGAAAGGCATTCCTGGTGGCAGAATAGCCGAGGCAAAGACCTGGGAGCAGCAGGGTGCTAGATGTGATGAGGCTGGGGCCCTCTAGGAACCCTGGAGTGACTTGAGGCCGTGTCCAGCCAGGCGATGGCGACCTGGCCTCCAGGCACTGAGTTTGCCAGGAGGCCCTACGGAGACATACCCAGCTGATTGCCGGGGCCACATAGCAGGCAGATGGCTTTGCTCATTTTGACTGACTTTCCGTGGGGCTCATTTAGGACCCTGGTTTCCCCACTTGCCAAGTAGCACCTTAGTCTGAGGTCTGTCAGGGTAGAGAGTGACGGTTGCCAGGTAGTAGGCAGATGAGACCCTGCGGGCCCCTGGTATGCGAAGGTGCAGAGAACCCAGCCTGGGGTCCTGTGGGGAGAGCAGAGGGATTGGGATGGTTTTTCTGGAGCCTGGGACCTACAGGCCATGAAGTCCCCTCTGCCCTGGGGGGACTGCCCTTAATCAACAGATAACAGAGGGTTCAGGAGCTGGCACCTGCCTAGGCAGCTGGGAGCCCCGAGGTATCTACCCAACAAGCTCCATCATGAGCAAACACCAGGGCCAGGAGAGCAGCTTGGGGGAGGTGTGGGGGCTCAGAGGAATTCAATATTGCCAGAATTTCTCCCAAATCCTTGCCAGTGTGAGGGCTCTCCTGCCTTGTGTCCCACCCTCAGCCCAGACCCTACCTCTCCTTCTGGGACCCCTTCTCCAACTGAAGGCCCTGGGATGATGGGGTCCAGCCTGGACTACCTTGTGTCCCCAAGGCCACAGGGCCTGAGACCTGGGCAAGCTGATGGTCCAGGACTGGGCCCCCTCACTGGATGACTATGCCCCAGCAAGAAACACTAGTGCTACTCAGAGAAGGAGCCCCTCCCTGGAGAGCGGGGCCCCCATGGCCCAGCCTGGACCCAGACTCAGACCCCTGACTGGGAAATGTGAGCTCCCTGAGGCTCTGTTCAACTCAGGACTTCGGGTCCCCGCCAAAGATGCCATTTTTGGGCCACACCACGGGGCTCAGACCCCTCTCAGGCTGGGGTGTAGATGTCCTTGACTGGGAGGTGCTAATTGTCAGGGGTCTTCAGCTGGTGGGACAGCCACAGTGGGGCAGGGAGATGTTTGAGACAGTCCATTTCTCAGGGAGGAAAGCTGAGGCTGAGAGGGTTGGCCGAGGGGATGTGTCCCTCAGGTGACTCGGACACAGGCTAGGTTGGGGATCAACAGACCAGTCGCCCCATACCTGGCTCCATCCCAGCATGGGTTCACTGAGGTGAGGGGGAGCTAACAGAGAGGAGTTTCGTTCAGGTTCTGGCCACCCAGCTCTCTAGGACACAGGATGTGGACACACTGTAGGCCTGTTTCCCCCCAGAGATTATGAGGAGCCCCACAGTCGGCGTGGGAGTCAGCTGCCTGCTTTTGGGTAAACAGTGCCCCCCATGCCCCTCTGTCAATGTCCTGGGGAATCAGGGCCTGTCCGGGGATGGGCGGGTTGTGGGGGTGCTCCAGCCACCTCAGGGTGCTGCTTGAGTCCCAGAGGCCCTCTTCCCTGTGGCTGCATGACCTTAACTGAAGCAGAGGTAGTACACAGTAGGTGCTCAGGCAGGCTGTGGACACATGAACAGATTCCTCCGGGTGCCAGGACAAGCCCCCGCCCCAAGTTTGTCTGGGGGTGCTGAGGCCAGCAGGGCAAGGGGTGGAGTCTGGATTTCTCCCCAGGCAAGCCCTGCCCCCCTCCCGTGGCTCTGATCCCTCCATCTAGGCTGCTCCCTGCTCCTTCCGGCAGGGCAGTGAACACAAGCTCTGCAGAAACACACGTCCTGGGATTAAAACTTAAAGCGCTGTCCCAGGAGAGGGAGGGCACACAGGCTGGCCAGGGGTGGGGTGCACACACGGAGGAGGCCTCTCTCCCTGCCCCAAAGTTCCAGGTTGGGCCTGCTGGATGAGCTCTGGGGGAAGGAGGAGGGGACCCTGACCTAGTGCCAGGGTGCCTAGTGGTGCCCCCAGTGATTCAGCCAGGCCCCTGTCCCCTCTCTCCTGGATGCCCACAGCTTCCCCTCTGGCCCCCCAGCAGCCAGTGGGATCCTTTAAAATCTTAAATCAGACTATGCCATGCCCTGCCACCCTCAGACCAGCCCTTGTCCTTTATCCCTCAGAGGCTGCACGCCATCATTTGGGAGGTTCCTAGTTCAGAATCCCCAGAGGGGACTGCCCAGATCCCTGCTCTTCAAGGTCTCAGTATTCCCTTCTATTAAATGGGTACACAGTGACATTCTGGCCAAGGTGAGCCAGAGGCCTGCTCGTTCCTAGGACTCAACAATACAGATGGGCGCAGGGTCAGAGGCCAGGTATGGCTAAGGCCCCTGCTTTGCCCAGTTGTGTTTGAAAATCAAACCCTAACAGGACAGAAGGCACCCAAACCCAGGGTGGAGAGCACGGGTGTGGTCTTGCTGCCCTGCCAGCCACAGCACAGGGAGCAAAGAGGGTCATCATGCTGGGAAAAGTGCTCAGCAGGCACCACAGCGGGCCCAGCTCCCCATCCACCTGGCAGAAACCCTGCTACCCCACCCTCGCTCCAAAGCACCAGAGCCCTGGCTGTAAAGGGAAGATTCTCTGGAAAGAGCATCTCTCATTCGCCAGTCCCAACACTCCTATACCACAGAGGCACCAGTGCTATCTGGGATCTTGTTTCCTGGCTCAGGGGGGCTGGATACATAGACGGGGTGCCCAAGCCTCAGATCTCTAGTCTGAAGGCAGGGATGGTGGCCTCATATTGCATCGCCTCCTCAGGGGGTGACCTGGAGCCGGGCCTGGGGAAAGCAGAGGCCAGGCCTGAGTGGCGAGAATGCCCGGGCTGGCAGGGTACCCAGTGTCTGCCCACCAGCCCTTCCCCCCTTCCAAGGGGACTGCCTTCATCTGGACCCCACTCCCCTGCTGGGAGTCAGGGACCAGAGGAGGCCATAATCTGTCACAGAAGGGACATTCCCCAGTCATTTGGAACTAAGTAAGTCCAGATCCCAGTTTGCAGGCCTGGTGCAGGGCACTCCTTGCCCTTCCCCCTGACAACCATGGCCGCACAGACACAGGGAGGGGGTGTGTGCAGCAGATGTGGGCCTGGGAGGCAGCCAGGAACCCCACAGGATCAGAGCCTGTCCCAGTCAGTTTGGGATGTGTGTGTGTGGGGGCGGGGGTGTGTGCCCAGGTCTCCCCTGGCCTTGATGTAGCCTCCGCCTAAGGGAGGATGCTTGGTCCCGGGGGAGCTTACAGCTGGAGCCTCACTGCCTTCTGAGTTAAGGCAGAGTCTACCCTGAGTCCCTGCTGCTGCAGCTTGAGACACTCTCATCAGCCCAGCTCTAAGTAGAGGCAAAATTGAACAAAAGAGCATTCCTCCCTACCCCAGCCTCAGCTCCACGTGAGAGTGAGCAGAGGCCCCCAGATGAGGGTGGAAAGCAGCTCAAGGCCTCTGCTCAAAGTAGAGAGGGGCCCTGGGCTTCGCTCTCCCCCCATCGGTCCCATTGAGTTATTCATTCAGCACCTACTGTGTGCCAGTCTCTATCCTGAGTAAAAAACGAGGAGGACAGCAATAGACCAAACAGACAAAACCCCTGCCCTCTTGGAGCAGACAGTTTCGCAGGAACGGCGAGATGGACGATCAACAACAAACAAACACAAAATTAGTCAATGATACAGTATGTTGGGAGGGGAAAAACAGAGGAAGGAAATACGAGATCAAGAATGCTGGGGTGTCTTATGATGCTTACAATAACCAATCTTATAGAATATCTGTGCTGTATTATCTCTGCTTGCATCTGTGGATTACAAATCCATGAACGTATGCTTGACCTTTTTATCCTGGTCTTTGGTTTATAAACATGTACTCAGTATAGGTTTGATTTTTATTGATGTTTCTATTCATCTCTGTTCCTGAAAACCTCTGCAGTTTAGAGATATAGCCACAGAATTTGATAAATTTGAACTATAAAATATTTATTTATTTAAAAAAAAAATGCTGGGGTGGTGGTCAGGTAGTATCTGAGCAAAGACCTGAAGGAGGGGAGAGAGCGATGTAGGTGTTTGCGGGAAGGGCATCCAGGCAAAGGGAACAGTCAGTGCAGGGGCCCTGAGGCTGGAGTGTACCTGGTGTGGTGGCTGCGGAGTGAGAAGGCTGTTGCCAGGAGCCGGAGGAGATGAGTCAGAGAGGTAACGGGATGGGGGAGTAACGGACAGGGCCTTGACGGCCACTGTAAGGACTTGGCTTTGACTCTCAGGCAAGTAGGAGCCATGGAGAGCATTGGGCAGGGGAGAGACATGGCCTGACTTCCATTCAAACAGGGGCCTTCTGGATCCTGGTTGACTGGATTGTAGGAGGCAAGGGCAGAAGTTGAGCCCAGTGAGGAGGCCCCTGTACTCATCAGGCAAGAGACGAGGGTGGCTGAGAAAGTGACGGCCACATAGGCAGTGGCTGCAGAGCTGGTGGCCTAGGAGAAGGTGAAAAGTAGTCACCTCATATTTTGCATATTTTGAAGGTGAAATTGAAAGAATTTGCCGATGGATTGGATGTAGATGTGAGAGAAAGAGCAGATTTGGGCTGACTCCAAGGCTTTCTGGCCTGAGCAGCTAGAAAGGATGGAGCTGCCCCAGCTGATCTAAGGAAGGCAGAGGCGGAGCTCGTGGCGGGGGCTCCCAGGTTGGGCTCCAGATCCAAGCTCTCTTCCACATAGGCTTGGCCTCCTCAGCTTCCTCCACCCCCACTGTGGCCAGGGCTGCCCAATCATTACTGACTCAGAGCCCTACTCACCCAGAGACAAGGCCTTTGCTATGGGGGCAGAGAAACCCCAGAATTCTCACCCCTAACTGTTCATCAGGAGGCCTCTCACAAAGCCAGATAAGGATTGAGCTCCAGGCCCAGGACCTGGGCTCGCCGGCAGGGGCTGGGCAGGCCCGAGAGGGTGAGGGATGGCTATGTCTGGCTTCTGTCTAAACAGGATGTGCTTGGGCTGGCCGACGGTCATGGGTCACTGCAAAGCCAGCCGTGCTTGGGCCCACCCGACTCCCACCTCCCTCGCCGCCCACACACACACACACATACACACACACACACACACACACACACACACACACACACACACACGCTCATGGGATGAGAGGGTGCGGGGTCACACATGAGAGTATTGGAGCCTTGTATCCCCCTCTCTATTATTCACTTTGAACTCACTCACGTGAGAAAGAGTTGCTGACAGGTCCATATGGGCCTGGGGCCTGGCTAGGATCTCTTAGTGTCTGGCTGGTGGTGCAGGACCTGCAGGGGCCCAAGGAAGCCCCAGACCCAGCTCTTAGGATTTGCTTCCTGGGAGGTATGATGCCTGCTCAGAGGCTTGAAGGATCTAAAAGGAAACAGGATAGGTTTTCTGGGCACAGGGGAACAGCATGTGCAAAGGGCCAGAGATGAAAGAGCACAGAGCCCCCTGAAGAGGCTTGGGATGCTTGAGAGTCTCCCGTTGGGTAGGGGAGGATGAGGCAGCCTCAGGAAAGAAGGCTGGGCCCCTCATGCAAATAGGGGCATCGTTTGTGGGTAAAAGAGGAGACCAAGGGCTCAGACCTAGAGGAAAGACAGGGTTTACACACTGGTGGTCTGTAATCTGGAAAGAGCATTCCTGATCGAGGGGACTATAGCAGAAAAGACCTGGAGGCAGCTTTTGGGAGCAGCCAGGGAAGTGGGTCATTCCAGCATTTGGTGGGCTCAGAGCCAGCCCCAGGGGCAGGCTGGGCAGGAAAAGGCTGAGCTGAAACCCATCCTGGGTTTAGGCCACACCGCCTGCCCCCTCCCAGTGCCGCTGAACCAGCAGCCCCACACCCCCTCCCTGGCCCCTTCCTAACACTCCCCCTCTCTGGGATCCAGTTCCAGGCGGGTGGGGGCAGGGCAGAGAGCCAGTGGCGCCTGGGGCAGGGGAGATGAGAAAACCAGAAAGTGGGGAAACCTGAGCCAGCAACGCTGGGGCTGGGCGGGCCAGGGCCTGCTCAGCCTGCTAAGCCGGGGAAACAGGTCCCCACCCCCCCACCCCAGAGACTAGGCCAGGGGAGGGAGTGCCCATGTAGCTAGCTGCCACTTCCATCCAGGGGCATGGGGGCGGGGGTGGCCTCTGGGGCCAAGGCCTTGAGTTGCGTACAGCCCTCCATGTGCAGAGGCCACACGGGCAGGGTCTCCCTCCAGGTCACCCAGTGCATCAGGCTTTCCTCTCTCCACCGGGACAGGCCAGGGATGACAGATAGAGGATGGGCAGGCAGCATGAGGCCCCGAGGCTGTGGTTCAGTCCTCCACAACACAGCCAGGAAGAGCCAGGAGGAAGAGAAACAGGCAGGAGCTCTGCCGGAAACAAAAACTGGGCCAGGTCCGAAGGGCTGAGGGGTTTGCGGAGGGAACCTTCAAGTTCTTCTGCCTGATGCCAGCACCATCACAGAGTGGGGGCTAGACTGAAGGGAGCTAATTCCTTCCCCATTGCAACCCTCACTGCTGGGCTCTGTGGCACCTCAGAAGGTCCGAGAGGCTGTGCTATGAGCCCACGGCCACACAGCCAGAATGCCACCCCAAGGGCCAATCTCATAGGCAGTCAGAGCCCCTCTGGGAAGAGGGAGGGGGCTGCCCCAGGAATGGACCCCAGAGACTGGGTCATTGGGAAAACCAGACCTGGTCTAACCATCTCTTGCCTGCCCCTCACCCTGTGCATCTAGACTGGTAACAGGGTGGGCCATGGAGGAGGCAGAGAAGCATGCTAGGGAGACGGCTGGGAGCTGAGTATTCTACACAGCAACGAGAGGAGCCTGACCAGTGGGAAGTCAGCCTGGCTGTCTCCCCTCACACCATTCCACAGAGAATTCCGGGTGGCTCTCAGGTGGAGCTAGAGCAGCTGAATGGCTTTTGGATGGGAGGACAGACTGTGGGTGGCAGAGGAACTGGGTAGCAGGGAAGGGAGTTGGCTCTTTGGTCTCCTGACCTCTTGGCTCATTCAGTAAAGATTTATTGAACTCTGTAAGTGCAGCATGGGCTCTAGTGCTCATCTCCAGCCCCTCCTACTGCCTGTCTGGCTTGTAGGCCCTGGCCCCATGAGGGTCACATGGTCCTTCCCTTCCCTCCTAGAGTCTTCCCACCACTCTTGAAAATGCCTCCTCCAGGCACTACTGCCTGGTGGTTGCAGGCCTCACCCCACTTCCCCCAGTCTCCACTTCTTCGTCTGTACAATGAGGACAATAGGTCTTACTTCTTCCCTGATTGAGCCTGAGGGAGAATAAACCCTGCTGAAAGGCCTCCCAACCTGGTGCCCAGGTCTGGTTTCAAGGGCTCTTTGGGCCCTGTGAAACAGAAGGCAAAATGGCACAATCGTGGGAGGCTGTACAATATTCTTCCTAATAATATATACCATATATAGAATAATATTATATATATATATATATATAAATATAAATGCCCAACCCAGCAGTGACCCAGAGCAAGGGTGCAGTGCAGGCTCACTGTTTGTATTTATATTGATTATTCCACCTTCTCAAATTGTTTAGGAGAGAACTGGCAACCCACTGTATGTAGCCACGGCTCAGCTCTAGCTCTCTTCCCTCTCCCTGCTGGTCCCCCAAGGTCTCTGTGTCCCAGGCCTAGTCTGTGTGTCTGAGTGGAGCTCCATGGACAGGTCAGTTGTGTCTCTTTTGTTCCCAACCCAGCATCCTGGAGTCTTTGGTGAGTACTGAGTTCTCCTTTAGTGATGGTGATGATGATGGTACTAGAGGTGGTGACAGAGGTGGCTGGGCTATGGTGAGACCAGAATGGAAGGGATGGTGTTGGAAACCATGGTGATGGTGGTGCAGTGGTGGTGACTTCAAGGGTGACCCTGGTGCAAGGGAGTGAGCGGGGTGTTTTCACAGTGTTTTACTTAAGGCTTTACAGAGAGGAAAGGTGCAGTCACTGTCACTGCAGCCACTATAACTCCAGGCTGGTGTTTCCTCACCTCAAATGCACCGCCTCTGCTTGGAGCATGTGGGCAAGCACTCCTCTGGGTCAGGAGACCTTCAGCGGGATCCCTAACCCCCACCCCCACCCTACACTTGCAGTCAACCAGTCAAAGGGTCAGAGGAGAGATGTCTCCTGGGGGTCTTGTTAGTCAGGAAGAGAAGAGGGAGGAGAGGAGAAGTGAGGAAAAAAAGGGAGGGAGGCGAAGGGAGGAGAAGGGAGGAAAAAAAGGGAGGGAGGCGAAGGGAGGAGAAGGGGAGAGGAGAAGAGAAAGAGGGAAGAGAGGGAGGAAGAGGGAGAGGAGGGGAAAGGAGGAGGGAGAGAAGGGACATTTCAGGGGAGAAGGAGGGGGAAGATGTGGAGAAGGGAGAGAAGAATAAGGAGGACAGGGGAGATGGCGGAGGGAGGAGGAGGAAGAGGAGGAAACAGGAGAGGCTAAAGAAGGCCAAAGTCCCTGGGGACTTCAGGAGTGTGCATGGGGCAGGGTTGAGACTATGGTCCTGGCTGGTGACGCCATGGCCTTGGGAGTGGGGATGGGGGGAAGGTCCCTTCCTGGGGCAAAGGTAGACCCACCCTCAGTTGCTGGGCCCTGGGGCTGTCACCAGGCCATTTGATAGCAAGTGACTTTTAGGAGAGGCACTCAGCCCATCCGGCTTCTCTGGGATTTGGAACTAAAGGTGAGTACTTGCTGGGGTCTGTGGAGGCTGCTGGCCTCCAATAGTGCTGGCTGTTGGGGGCGTCTCAGGAAACTGCTGGGTGGTTGGACAGAACCCCGTAGTGAAGCTGCCAGGGCCTGGTCTGGGCTGGGGGCTGGGGGCTGGAGACAGAGGCCGCAGCCGGGTCCAGCGGTGCCAGCCGTCGCAGGGACTGCACTGCCACCTGCTGAGCGTCCTGGGCAGTTCCGGGGCTCGCGCGCGGGGGCCAGGGGCGCGGCCAGCCGTGAGAGGGAGGAGGGACACGGCAGGGGGTGCGCAGGTGAGCGCAGGCTTGTTGTTCCCCGGGGCGCTAGTCCTTCCCGCTAGGGAGTTGAGTGCCCGGGTAAACACCAGGCGCAGTGTATCCACGGAGAGACAAAGCCGGAGCGGGGCGTGGGCACCACCTGCGAGGTGGGGGCCGGGGCGCGGCCGCGGGTCGCGAACCAGCCTCTCCCGGCGAGTGCCGCCCCAGCGCGTGGAAGCCCCGAGCCCAGCCCGCGGACAGGTGGAGCGGGGGCGGGGCGGGGGCCCGGCAGGTCCCGCCCAGGGGGTGGGGCCGGGCGGGCCGGGCGGGGCGGGGCCGTGCTATGCAAATGTTGCCCACGGGCGGCCAATTGCCAGCGCTCCCCGCGCGGCTCCGAGCTCCCTGTCCCGCCAGCGGCCGCGAGACGAGAAAGAGCCAAGGAGCGAGCGGCCGCGTTCCGGCGAGCCCACAGAGCAGCGCGACACAGGGCCACGGCGCGCCGCGAGTAGCGGCGCAGCCCAGCGCGGCCGCCCGGCCCGGGTCCAGCAGCCAAGGGAGCGCAGCGCCACTGGGCTGAGCCGAGCGCAGCGCCCCAAAGCCAAAAGCGCGCCGCCGCCCGCGCCCCGCGCCGGGGAATGCGCCCTCCGCGCGCCGGCCAGGGGGCGCCCGCAGCCCACCCCGGGGGAGGCGGCCCCGAGCGCCCCTGAGTCCTCCCATGGCCCGGGCCGGGACCCGGGGCCTCGGCTGCTGACGCGTCCGGAGCCTGTGCAACCCACCTAGCAGCGGCCGCGGCGCCGACCCCGGCTCAGGCGCAGCGGCAAGAGGGCGCGGGCAGAGCCATGGCCCCGGGAGGCCGCTAGCGCAGACTGGCGAGCTAGGAGCCGCTCCGCTACCGCTGCCGCCGCCGCCTCCCGGGCGCCCAGGCCTCGCCGCCACGGGAGAGGTAAGTGCCCCGGGAACGGGGAGGGAGCGAGCAGGCGACCAGGCCACCCCACCCCTACCCCCCCCGACCCCTCTGGGACCTGCGGAGCTGCAACTCTGCAGAAGTGTCCGGGGCGCGGAGCTCCGCGGGCCGGGTGACCGCTCTCAGACGCAGAGGCAACAGGACTGGGATGGGCGTCATACCTGTTCTCGTGGCCCAGACCCCTTATGTCTGGGATTTGAGTGGAGATGTGTGGGTGATATGGCCTGCGGGGTCACCCGTGTGCGAAGCAACTTTTTCCGCAAGGCCCTGGGTGGGTGGGCGTTCCTACACCCCACCCCCACGCTCCTGGAGCGGGAGTCCCAAACTCCCTTCTCCTTGCTCAGCGTTCTCTCCTACCAGCGCCTCAGGTAGCCCTCCTCCACTGCCCTGCCTCACTGCCCCCATTTGAGGACCAGCTCAATCGGAAGAGAAGCCCTATACTGGTACCTCCCACTTGTGCTGGGCAGGAGAAACGCCAACCCCTAGGCACTTCCCCTGTGTTGTGTCGGCCTCCTGACCCCCAGTTGCGAGCTTGGGTTTGCTTTTCCAGTTCTGCCTGGATTAGGGGCCGGCTGTCTGTGGGGTGTAGGTGAGCTGGGAGAGCCTGTGGGTCTTCAAACTCCAGTCAGGGCAGGCTGAGGACCCTGCGGTGAAGTGGGCAGGTGACACCAGGGGCTTGTTGGGCTGGCTCCCAGCAGGTGGAATCAGCAGGTGTTGAAGTGGCCCAGGAATCAGGCAGGGCTGGCCGGAGAGGTTGGTTGGAGCCAGGGCTGTGAGCCTGGCTGAGTAAATAACTCCTAATTCTTGAGATAGCTTTGTTGCTGCCACCAGCCCATTAATGTCTGGGGTGGCCGGGCAGAACTGAAGGCACCCGTGTATCCATCCTAGAACTGGGACAGATTGAGGGCTCCTGTCCTCCCGAATTCACCCAGATTATCTCCCAGTAGCCGCTACCCTAGATGCAGAGATGGGGAAACTGAAACTGTACCCAGGGCTTGGCCCCAGTTCAGGAGGTTGGATGGATCTAGGGCCTCTTCCCAAGCCGCCCAGGGGGTGTGTCTGGACCCCATGGGGGTACAGGGTCTAGGGCAAGGCAAGGGCACGCGCTAGCATGCCTACCCCTGCTGCTGCCCCTCAGCTCTGAGGGAGCCAGGCCCGGAAGTGAGGAGGGGAGATAGGGAAGGCCGGCAACCCAGACGCTGCCCCCGTCCCACTCTGCATACCTTAGTGGGGGAGGATGGAGCGGGTGACCTTGACTGGAAAACCCTGGCCACGTAAGGGGGTAAGGGGGTTCCAGTCCTAGCCATGCTGGGGTGGCTCTGCTTCCTGATCCATGGGGTGTTGGGGGAGGGGCTAGCCAAGGAGCCAGGAAAGAGCTCTGAACTAAGGGGGTTATCTAAGGGACTGGAGAGAGGGTGAGGGGCTGTTAATAATTCCCTCCCCACATTCCCCCACAGCGCCTGCTTCTGCCTGACTCCCCCACCATCCAGGCAGTTCTTAGCTCCTTGGATCCAACCTCCCTTCCTTGAGGCGGGCTGTTCCCCATCCCCCTTCCAAGGCTGGGAGGTCTGGATTGGGCTGGACAGTTCGACCAGCTGGCCCTCTGCCCTGCCCCCAGGTGCCTCCAGACCCCCGCCTCTGGCCGCCCCTTTCCTGCACCCCTTGTCAGCCCCAGCTCCTCGTTTCTTTGTTTGAGCGTCTCTCCTCGTCCCTCCCTCTCTCCTCCCTCACTCCTCCTCCCTCCCTCCTGCCTGCCTCCCTCCCTCGCTCCCTCCCGTCAGCCTTCCTTTCCTCCTTCCAGACTCTCCTCCTGGTGGGCTCCCAGGTGGCGGTGGCTGTTCCTCCTCTGTCCACCCACCTGGGCTTGGCCAGACTTGGGGGCACCTCTGGGGCTAGGGCTGAGTGGAAGGCATCTAGGGGCTGACAGATCTGAGTGACTGTAGACAATGCCCTCCCCTCCCCCTCTCCTTCCTTCTCCTCCTCTTCCTCCTTCCTTCTCCTCTCCACCACCTCCCAGGCTGTCAAGGAGGGAGCCTGAGGACCCAGCAGACTTGAGTGTCCTCTATTCACTCCTTTAAAGGGCCAGAGCACTGTGGGAGGTCCCAGTGGGGCAAATCCCCTCACCTTCCTGGATACCTTAGAAGACTCCAACCATGTCCTTGGTGACCCTGACCCTGTCATCATGAGAGAGGATGCAGGAGAAATGAGGACATGGGGTGGGGTGGTTGACCTGAACCCCCTAATAGATAGGACCAAAGCTCTCCAAGGGGCTCAGGCTGCATTGCACCCTCTCCAGCCAGAACAGTGTCTCCCAGCTCCTCTGAACCCCACCCCACTAGCAGGTCAAGTTCTTGAGCAAATGCATGCTTGTGAGGATGTGTATGGGCATGCAAGTGTGGACGTGAGTATATCCACATCTGTTAGTGGGGGCCTCCCAGGTTTACCTTGAGGGTGATGGTATCTGTGCAGCCCCTTCTCCCACCTAGCCCCTCATCAGAGTCTACCATGCAGTCTGCACAAGCTTTGTGCCCCACCAGACTAGGGGAGGGGCTAGTTCTGATTCTCCCCTCTGTCAGCCAGCCTCCCCAGGAGAGAGTATCTGTGATGGGAGATCTTGAAGGAACACGAGGGGTGTGCCAGGCACTCAAGACAGGGTGTTCCCAGCAGAGGGCATCACATGGGGAAGAGGCCAGGAAGCCTGAAGCTGCACTTCTTGTCTGAGGAACCATGAGTGGTTTGCCTTGGCAGGAGAGGTGAGGGCCTGGGGGAGGTGAGTCTGGGGAGGGCATCAGAGACCGACGAGTGGGACCTGAGAGTCAGGTGTGGAGTCTGGGCCTGGCCTCAGCACTGAGCAGGGCTCTGAGCAGGGGAGTGACAAGCCATAAAAACCCCCACCCCCACCCCTGGGCCCTAGGGATGGGCCTGGGGTCCTGCCTCCCATGGGAGAAGACTAAACAGGGCCTATCTGGGGGATGGGGCTCTCATTGTCATACTTGGTGGTGCCCCTACCCCCAGCACATCCGGGTTTATTGGGGGGGGGGGATGGGAGTTGGCGCTGATTTGTGCCGGGAGGGAGCAATATGTTCCAACAACTGGTGCTGGGCTGTGTTTATCCAACAGCTCGCCTGCCTGGGGAGACAATATTGAAAAACATAGAAGCAAAACTTGGACCTGCTGAGGGTTGGGGGCTCTGCAGGGGTGACTGAGGCTGGCTCAGACACTGCCCCAGGCTAGCTTTCCTTCTTCACCCCTCTAAGAAGGGCTGAAACTTTTCCCTGGCAGGAAGTCCTCCTGCCTATCTAACCTGGATCCCTCTTGCTGTGATTTCGGTAGAGTAGACCCTGTTCTTCTGCCTCTCCGCCTCTGCCCAGGGCTGTCTCTCTTTCACTTTGGGCTGTCTGTGTGTGTCTTGCTCACCCCCCTCTCTTACCCATGCCCCCCACCCCCCACCCCCCACCCCCCATCCTAATAATCAGGTCCAGATTTCTCTGCACTGGGAGGAGAGGTTTGGCTGGAGCAGGCAGGGACAGACCCCATTCCTCAAGGTAGGGGAGAGAAGGAGCAGTCCCGTTTGTGGGAATGGGTGCAGGGAAGAGATCCTGTTGGGGCCTAGGGGAGGGCTCCAAGATCACCTGCTGGGGCTGGGCCCCATGAATGGAATTCAGGCTGCTAGGGAGGGTTTGGTTCTCCAGTGTCCCTCATCAGCTCTGGTCACCCCAGGCTGCCTACCCTTATCTGGTCTTGAGGGCCATTGTTGATACCTCCTCAGACAAATGAAGGCACAAGAATGTCTATGAAGTTTGCACACTGTAGAGCACTCATGGCTCCAGGCTGGGGGTGTGGACAAGGAGGCACCTATCATCCTTTTTGTTCAGGTGGGGAAACTGAGGTACCTTGGGCATAGGAAGATGTTGGTAGGCTGGGACTCCCTCATCTGCCTCTTATATTCCACTTTTGGTTCCCCCAACCAGGTGTCTGGAGAGAGAGCGGAGCCTGCTTCCTGGGCCCTAGGCCCCTCCCACAATGCCTGTCGCTGGTCTCCTCCTCTGGGCTTCCCTACTGACTGGGGCCTGGCCAGCTGCCCCCATCCAGGACCTCCTCCAGGCCACACCCCGGGTCCGGCTC
This sequence comes from Dugong dugon, assembly GCA_030035585.1. NCBI lineage: Eukaryota > Metazoa > Chordata > Mammalia > Sirenia > Dugongidae > Dugong > Dugong dugon. The sequence goes on along the minus strand of CM057481.1, from coordinate 17,227,432 downwards.
TCATTCAAAGGTAAGAGGCTGTCTTGGTCTTCCCCAGGCACCATACTCTGCTCAGAGCACTTGGCCCCATTGCCCAGGAGAGAGGAGAGATCAAGGCAAAAAAGGACAAATTGTTATTTCTTAAGCTAGTTGATATCCACGATGTTGCTCTACATCTTTTTTCATACATGAAATATTTCATAATAGTCATTCAACTAAAAATAAAGGAAGATAAATTGTGCAGCTACGTGGGTGGGTTGCCCTGGGTATGTGTATGTGCAGGGAGGGAGGAATGGAAAGCCTGGAGTCTGGACCACTTAAAAGTTTTGGGGAAGGGTCTTGAGTCTGGGTGCCTTCCAGGGTCAGATTGCGGGGTCCTGGGCTGCGTTGCCTAGGGTCTGCCTGTCGTCCCTCTCTGTGCAGTGATTCTGAACCTGTGTTTGCTAAGGCCCTTCTTTCCCACTGCAATACACCTGATCCTGCCCTGGGCAGCTCAGGCCGGAGGGACAGACAATGAGGCAGACCGTGGTACCTCCTGAAGTCTGAGGACCAGAGACCTGCTCTGATGGGGTGTGAGTGCTTGAGGAACCTTCCTTATGGGTCTCCAGGTAGAGATCCAGGAATCAGGGAGGACGTTATTGGCTGAATGGCTGGTGGGTGGGCCACCTGGTGGGTTCAGGGACAGCCCAGCTTCCTGAGATTCCCAGTGAGCACTCTGCCTGGGAAGTCACTGTAAGGTTTTAACGATGGGGTGGGGTCTGCAGAGTGAGGGGCTGGTCCCTCAGCCATCACTTCTGCACTTCCCCCACTGGGCAGGTGAACACGGGTGGTACACTGCACATTCCCAGGTGTACAGGTGGCTCACTCACCAGCCACTTCCTCGAGAGTGTTGTCAGAAGAATCTGCTCTCGGTGCTGGGGCCCAGGGCACCTAGGATCGCTGCTGAGTCCTCAGCCTTGGCCCCTCTCTGGCCTGAGGTCACTTTGTCCAGCCGCCTGCCCAGGGTGGGGCTGACTCAGTCCTGGCTGGCCAGGTTTCCGGGCAGCCGTATTGGGGTGAAAGGCTGGGCTGAACTTTCCTTCCACAGGCTCAGCTGAGGCCCAGCCCCCACCTCACCAAGTCCCCCGGCAGGGCCCCTCCCCTGGCCTTATCCCACCCCTGCAACTTAGTGGGAGGAGAGGGAATGAGCTGCCTATTATATACTCTTCCCATTGACCAACTTCTGGGGATTTCTGAGGATGTGCTCAGAAGGGGTCCTGTGGGGGACATGAGAAATATGCAGAAAAGAGCTAATTGGTTTGGGATGTTAAAGCACCCCCAGCCCCGATATATCCCCCAGACCTGGGGAGGTAAGATATTTATTCTGCTGATACCTCCACCTCCCTTGATGGAATTCCGTAGAGCAGATTAATAAATCTTGAAGGAGCCAACCCCCAAACCCGGATGCCCAGCCCCCTTCCCAGCCCAGGGTGAGTGGAGTGCCCCCTCCCCCCGCAGTGGAAGTCTCCACACCCCTGGGACCCCTGGGGCCCAGACTTCCACTCAAGGTGTTATTTTTGTCATCATCCCTGAGACCTGTGAGAGGCAGCAGGAGGGATAAGACATAGGGAAGGTCTCTGTGTGCTCCTTTTAAACCTTCTCGGACCTCCAGGGGCAAAGACTTTTGTTCCTGTCTTCCAGAGAGAGAAACCAAGGCTCGGGCAAGGGCAAGGCCAAGGTCAGGCAGAAGGCAGAGACGAGGCCAGAAATAGAACCCTGGCGTCCTGGCCTTGCTGGCGCCCACAGTGCATCAGGTCGATTCCCTCTCAATTAGCTCTGAAGCCGACACCCGCAGTGACTAAAAACCCAACTTACCTCACAGGCTGGCGGCCAGCCTGTGGTGCTGACACAGCCCGGGGTGGGGTTGTAGGATGCCTGGGGCCACCCCCTGCCAGGGGCCAGCTGCACAGCACAGGTTCCTTTGCCCAGAGTGACCCTCCCTGCTCCCTGCTTGACTTTGTGTCCTAGTTTTATCTTTAGATGTCACTTCAGTTCAGCAGGTACTTGAGCACCTACTATGCACCAGGCCCTGTGCTGGGTACCAGGGAGTCCACAGTGAAAAAGATGGGGAGCTCACAGTCAAACTGGCTGAAAGGACAATGGGCACTCAGCTGGTCAGTGTCACCTGGGAGCCCAGCACCTACTGTGTGCCAGGCCCTGTGCATCACCCCCATGCTAGATGGTCTTAGCTGGGTCATGTGCACAAAGTGGCCCTTAGTAAGCAGTAAGCTCTCACCAAGTGTTCGTGGAGTAAGAACAGAGACTAACACCTAGAGAAATGGGGATCCCACAGCCAGGCCAGATGCTGGGAAGGGAAGCCTCTTCCTCCAGGGTGACCACAAGGAGCACAGAGAGGGCTGCTTGCAGAAGTACTGATGTTCACTCTGGCTCTGCCACAGTTTCTCCATCTGTACTTCAGATGGATATAGTAGCTGGCACACCAGGCCTCAGGGGCTCATGCTAGGCATCTCTTCCCCCTGCCCTGGGTCCTGCTATAGCTGGGAGGTGCCAGTTCCGGCCTGGGTTGGGCCAGACCCTCTAAGCCGGAGGTGTTGGCATGAGGGGCCATACTGACCGGGCAGATAAAGGAACAAAGGCAGGAACTGGGCCGAGCTTGGGCTTGCTGCCCACTCATCCGCCTGGGCACCCTGGCCGGGTCTAGAGCTGGGAGGGCCTGAGGGAGGTGGGGCCCAGGGTTCAGTTAGATTTGCGGGGGCTCCCATGGCCCATCTCCTAAGCTTCCATCAGCAGCACAGCCAAGGTCAGGCAGAAGTGAGGGGTCAAGTGAGGAAGACTTCCAGGAACAAGCGAGGTCCTCTTGGATTCCTGGCTCCCGAGAGCTTGTGGATGCTTGAGGCTGAAGAGCCTGGTCAGTGGCACCTTCTTTCCTCCACACATCCATGCCTGGGCCTGGAGTCCCCTCCACCCAGAGTCGCAATCCAAGGTAGGAGAAGCTCTCCTTCGCCTCCACCTTGTGACCCCAGGCAGCATGGCCTTGCCCCTGGGAGGAGGGCCCCAGACTCTGGCACTACCTCCTGGCAGCAGCAGGGAGGTTTGGGGGCCCTACTAGGCCCTTTGTTCAGCTTGGAGAGTGCTTACTTTTTCCCAGGAAGCCTTCCCCCAACACACACCTGTGTTGGCCTGGACTGGCTTTGGCCAGGACTTGAGGCCAAGAGGTGATTGGTGCGGGGAGGGGTCTTGTGATGACATGAGTGGGGCTGGACTACTGGGGAAACTGAGGCATGAGTAGGCAGAGGGAGTAGACTTTGCCAGAGGAGGTCAGGAAAAATGAAGATAACAGAAATAATAACAGATGTCTGTGTGGATAACCAAGCGGTGGTCTCCCCAACGCTTGAGGGCTTTCCCTGGGTTTCTGGTGAAGAATGAGGCTCAGAGGGGTTTAGTGGCTTCCCAAATCACTGAGAAGCAGAATGAGACTGAGCCTGGCTCTGCCGGTGTTTGTGGGGTCCTGTCCCAGGACTGAGAGCATGGAGAATGAGTTAAAGGTCCAGGGCTTCCAGATCCTGTGAGGCCAGCTTCAGTTCTCCAGCCTCATTTCCCAAGGAAAGAGCAGGGGTACACTGAGCAGGCTCCCCGCGTCATATCTGCGGAAGCAGAAGCACTTGGGTTTGCTTATTTCCAGGCTGTAAATCCAGCCCTTGAACACTCCAGCCCCTATCACCTAAGAAGCCCCTTTACTTCAGAGATGGGAAAAGCAGGACCCAAGAGAGAAAAGGGCTCTTATGTTCGGGGCAGCCCTGCCGTAACTAGCTTCCTCGGTGGGGAAGGATGTCTGCAGGTGGGGGTGAATGGGTGAGCACCCATCACTGCCTTCCCACTACCTCAGCCTGGCCTTTGGGGCTAATAGCTCAGAACAGTACCATCACTCACATCATTTTCATGTGGCAGCAAAGGACCGAAGTCATCAGATCTCCTTGTTTGGAAATGAGATGAGAGGTTGGGAGGGGTCATAGCCTGTTTACTTTGCTCGTAAAGGGGGTGAGTATGGGTGGAGGCGGGAGTGCCTTTAGCAAGCCTTGATGGACTGTTGGCCCCAGCCTAGCTCCCTAGCTCGGGCGCCTGGGGGGTGGGGTTGTAGAACTAGAGGGCTGACCCTGGCCCCCAGGGACTCTTGAATCAGCCAAACCAAGACATTGAGCCCTAGGTTGCAGGGGGCAGGGGAGGAGGCCCAGGAACTTGGAGACCAGGGAGCTGGGCAGGGGTCAGGTGAGTCTGACAGCCACAATAGGGTTTAGAACTGGCCAGCCTGGTAGGAGCGGGTGTTCCCGGATGAGCCATGATGAGGGAGGAAGGAAGACCCAAAGCATGAACTTCAGTCCAAATCTCTGCATCTGGGATCTTGGTTTTCCAGGAAATGGGAGCCACCTTACTCCTGAAACGGGACTTCAGAAGTGGCCGCTTCGGGAGTTGGGAGGCCCTGGGGACTGCCCTCCCCCGGCTGGCCAGGAATTGACCCTTGGGGAAAGTAGAGACAAGACCTTGTGCTTGCCGGAGAACCTGCCTGAGGTCCAGCCTGAGTCAGCCAGGCCAGGGGCTGGGGCCTTTAGCTGTGGCCCTTCCAGGTCCAGCCAAGCTTCTGATGGGACCACCATCAGTGGGACCTCAGCAGCACAGGCCTTGTCTCTGGTTCCCTGGCATGCTGCCCATCCCTCCCTCCCTGGCTCCAGCTTCCCTTGGCACCGAGCAAGGAGCTGGTGCATGCTCAAGGAGTAAATCATGTTCCTTGGCAGCCCCCGCTGCTTCGTAATCATAAAGAATTTAAAGAGAAACCACTAAGATAAAAATCTCATCCCGCCCATAAAGGCATCTTTCACCCTGTGGCTTGGAGGCAGCGTGCCTCTGAGTGGGCTCTTGACTGTCTGCACCTGTGTATGTGTACCCTCTGACCCTGTGGCCCCTCCTGAGGTGGTGATGGCCCAGAGGGCATCTGCATGGCTGTGGGGACCTGGCCCCTGACTGCCAAGAGATCTCTAGCCTCTCACGGGGGCAGAGAGTGGGGCACTTACATTTGGTACGCCGTGGAGGTGGAGGTGGAGGTGGAGGTGAGTGCACTGGCCCCAAAGGCAGACAAAGCCCGATTCTACCCTTGTCAGCTCTGTGACCTCTGATGACTGGCTTTGCCTCTTCTAGCCCTGGTTCCCTCTGTGTAAGGTGGGGGTGCCAGTGGCCCTGTGGAAGCAGCACCCTGAGAACTGGCTGCCTTGCTTGCGTTCTGACTGTAGTTTTTTACTGTTTTTTCCATCAAGTCAATTCCAACTCGTGGCGAGAATAGAACTGTGCTCCACAGGGTTTTCAGTGGCTGATTTTTCAGAAGTCAGGCCTTTCTTCTGAGGAGCCTCTGGGTGGTTTTGATCCTCTAACCTCTTGGGTAGCAGCCGAGCATGTTAACCATTTGCTCCTCCCAGGGACTCTTTAGCTGCGAGTGGAACTTGGATAATTAACTTCTCTCTATGTCCCCACTGCCTCGTCTGTAAAATGGAAATAATAACAGTACTGACCTCATGGGTTTGTCAGGAAGATTGAGTGCATGAATATGGTTACCGCTCTGGTGAAGGGAGTCACAGTAACCAGGAGCTACGCTGATGGTTGCTGACCCGTGAGCACTGTCCTGAGAGGGTACCCCAAGGAGTCCCACACCCCTCCAGAATTCTAACATTTGATAAGAAAGACATTTGGAAAGAGCTGCAGTAGAGACCTGAGCCCTGTGGAGTGGGGTCAGGAGGTGAATTCCTCCCCAGGGCATCCAGGCAGGCTTCCTGGAGGCAGCTGCATCCAGCAGGGAAAGGAGATTGTGGGAGGAGAAAAGCAAGAGCTGAGGCAAGGGCAGCGGTGTGGGTGGTGCAGCACCTGTGGAGAAAGAAGAGAGGATGGATCTTGCTTTTGGCTCTAGGATGTAGAGTTTGGACTTTGTCTTTGTGGTTTTTAAGCTCTTTTCTCACAGCAGAGGTACTGAATATGTATTGGGAAAAAATCCAACGATGGAGATGCATTGGTAGGGTGTGGAAGCCTCTCGGGGTAGCTTCTCCGAGATAAGCCTCCAGCTTGATTGGTGCACATGGTCCTCTGCAATGGCCCTCTCCTAGAATACTGTCCTGGCACTTGTCCAGTGGTGGCAGGATCTGGGCTGCTTGCTTGCGCACCTACATGGCTGGGCCGAGAGCATGTTCTCCTGACCAGGCCTGCTGTTGTCACGGGAATCTGAGCCCCGCCTCCAGGGAGTCTCTGGAGCCTTGGAGAAGCAGAGGATTCCTGCTGCATTTTTGTTAGAAATAGCAAGAGGGCCTTTGCCAGAGGCCTGGACTCCAGAAGGCTGTGGTCTGAATCCAGAGCCCTGCTCACATGGGTGCCTGAGCTTGGCAGGCCTGCAGCCCCTCCACCCCCATGCTGTTGATCAGGGAGAGGGTGGGGGCCGCTGGAGTCGCTAAGGGCCTCCTGGGCTCTGGACCCTGATCACTGGGCCCATCGCAGCAAGGGATAGGGCCTGGGCTGGGGCTGCTGGCCTAGGATCCATGCCCCCCTCCCCCATTCTTTTCCCTTCCTTCCTTTCCCTACCCCACCTCTCTCCTCTAGTCCCCCGCCCCCCCACCTCCCCACACCACCACTACCCTGTCCCCTCTTTGGCTTCCTACTCGGACATGCTCTTTCCTCTCAGGTTCCCAGCCAAGGGCCTTGTTCCTTCCTACTTGGAGCTCAATGCGATGCCCTTGTCTACCTCTGTGGGCCGAGTTAACTGACTCTATCTGCTGGTCAGCTAGCATGGCTGGCTCCTGGTGACTTCTGTGGGTCACACTCTACAACTGACAGAGCAGGGGCTAGAACTTGGTGGCCTCACGAGCTCTCTGCAGCACCCAAAGTTGAGTGGGTGGTGCTTCAGGGGGCCTCTGCCCACGGCTGGCTGAGCCTGTCGCTCTGATCAGTGCCTTCCTCTCCCAGCAGCAGGCCTGTGTGGTGCTCTCATTGCCTTCCCTTAACCACTGAGTCCTGGGCTCCTGACCCAACTGCACTGCATCTTGTGAGGCTGACTCTGAGCACACAGCTTTCTGCTCTATGCCTGTTTCCCCATCAGAATGTTGGGGAGGGGGCTAAACCTGTCTGGGACATCCTGAGAATCTCCACGTGGGCTGTGTGCAGGATGCAGGGACCCCAGGAATCCAAGGAGGGCAGCAGAGGTGGGGGCTGAGCCCAGAGGCAGGGGGAGGATCAACACCCACTGGCCTGCTGGTCCCATCCTGGCCCGTCCGTCCGTCTGGGTGATTTATGAGCCATGGAGAGTTTGTTGTCTTTTGCAGTCACAGGGAGGAGGAGGAGGTGGTGGTGGAGGAAGGAGTGAGGGGTTTCCGGGCCAGGTCTGGAATGTGGGAGGAGGGGTGGTTCCCCGGGGGGCCGCCAAAGCTGGAGGCTCCCTCTGGCCATTTCCCCCTCCCCACCTGAGAAATGCATCTTTGCAATCCTCCCCATCGGGACCAACCCCACATCCCACCCCTCCAAGCTTCCTTGGGGCACATGCCTGTGTGAGCTGCTTGCCTGACCAGCATACCCCTCCCATGGCACTGGGCCATCCTACCACCCCACTGCAGGTCCCATAGTCACACTGTAGCCTTCTAAGCTGGCTGGAGCCCCGACCTCTGCCCTGCCCGTGAATGCTCAAAGGTATTCTCTCAGCCAACCATGAGTGCCATTGAGGGTCATGTAGAACCTCCCGGGCCCCTGAGCCACCAGCCCTGACCCAGAACGATCAGCCACCATGGGAGAATGGGGGGGCAGGGGGCAGTGGCAGCCCTGAGGTGGGAGTGGCCCCCACCTGCTGGGGCAGAAAGGCCCAAATCCATGGACATCCTTGGGGGAGGTATGGAACCTCTGGTTCCAGGCTGGCTGTGTGCCGCGAGTGACCTGCTGCCCCTTCCCTCTGGCTTTTTCTGTATGAGGAGCGTGCCCCCCGTCTGTCCTCTCCTGGGCGGAGCAGGTGGCCACTGGGGCGGAACGGGCGTGGGAACAGCATGCCTGGGCCTGCCAGCCCCAAGCCCCCAGTCTCTAGCCCCCAACCCCCAAAGTGGGAGGGGAGCGTCCCAGTCCATGGAGCTAAGCTCAGTGGGCTGCCCCGGCTTGCTCAGCTCCGGCTTGGTGTTTACTGAACGGCTGGAATGTTTACAGTAGTCCTTAAGAAGGGGCCCCTTGTACCAGAGGACTTCCCATCTCAAGAGTCCCGTGGGGGGTTCTTCCGACCTCGTTACCTCCCCACACTTCTGGGATAGGCATGTCAGGGATGCGGGGACTGCAGCCATCCCTACCCTGCTCAGCACTGTTCGGGACACCTAGGCTGGGTTGACGCCTGCTCCTCCACCCTAAGGGGCCAGGTCAGGGTCTCTTTGCTGCTTTCCCCCCATCTGCATGGATGTCCCTTGACTCTGGCCTTGGCTCCCTCTCCTCTGGAGGGGCAGACATGTCCCAGGAAGTGGCAGCTCTAGATGGTGAAATACGGTAACTGGGTCCCCAGTTCAGACATTTAAATTAAATTCAATCAGAGCGGTTATTGAATATAAACACGCAGAGTCATTTACATGTTAATTATGTTGAATGGGCTACGAGGCCATAATTAGTTGCTAATTGGGTGAGAGCGGCTGTAATTGGTTTTGTTGGCACCGACCTGGCTCACCTGCCATGGGGAAGGGGGCAGGGCTTGGATGGCTCCTGGAGAGGCCTCTGGGTCTCCAATCTGGAGAGCCAGGGCACAGAGGTGGTGATGGTGGGGGGCAGATATTGAGGGACTCGGGGTCAGAGGAACTCAGAGCCTACCCCCCACGAAGGGGCAGCTTAAGCCCACCACAAAACCCTGGGTCTGGTTTCCAGGGGGGTCTCATCCAGAACATCCATTTGGGAAAAGAGACTAGGGGAGCACTGGTCAGCAGTGACAGCCTCTCCTGCCCCAGTGGGACCTGGGCGTGACTAGATGGTAAATGTCCAGGAAGAGGGTCCATGGAGGTACAAGGCAGGTATCACCCTGGTATATCTTCCTGTGGGTGCCAGGGGCCTTGAGTTGGCCTGGCCAGTGGCTGGGGGTCTTGGGCATGGAGGCATGAATGGGACTGATATGCTGAACAGGGGAAAGGTGCATGCAAAGACTTTGGGCTGCCCTGCCCCCAGCTCAGCCTGGCTGGGGCTCCCAGGGTTGCAGGGCTGTGTGGCCAGGGGCTGAGGCCTTCCGGCTGGCCGCTCATTAAAAGAGGATTAGGCCAGGAGCCAGGGGGGCAGCCCAATCCCCAGGCCTTCTTCTGAGGCCCCTCACAGCTTTGAGGAAGTAATAAAGGGGCTGGGTGGCCACCACTTCCCAGAACCTGCAAGGGTATCTAGGAGGGACTGCTTGGGCCCTACCACTGCTGCCACTGTCACCATTTCCTTGTCCACCTCAGCTTCCCTCCTCAGAAGGACAGCAGGTCTGTCTTTCCAGCACTGACAAAGACCCTGGCCAGGCACCCCCCACCCATGCATTTCTCTTCAGCTCAGGGATTAGGGCTGCACCAGCCCACACAGGTCAGAGGTCAGGGCTCAGCTGCAGGAGCCTGTCCATCACCCTCACCCCCAGTACCCAGCACAGCCTGGGGAGGTGATGCTGTCAGTCAGGGCCTGCTGCTTTGTGGGGTTGTAACCAAGGGGGCGGGACACCCACCTCTGCTCCAAGACCCCCTTTTTTCAGCAGCCTCTGCCTCACTGACAGCTGACCTGGTGTCCTGGAGACGGGCAGCAGGGGGTTGGGGGCTGCCCCCTCGGGGGTCTGGAGGTGAGGGCTATGGACCCGCCTCCTCAGTGCCTGTGTCTGCCCACCACCTCCTTCAGACTAAGGCATAGTCTACTGCTTCCCAAAGATGAAAAACCGGAGACCCCCAGGACTAAGCCCCTATGCACTGAGAATGTTCCTGCCCCTGGACCTTTGCCAGGCCATTCTGGGCCAGAACCCTGAGAGTCTAAGGGCCACGGGGGAGTGCTGGAGGCTGGGAACGGCTACGGAAATGAGGTGTCTGATACCGGCAAAGGCTCTTCCTTCCTGCTGACGGGAAAGGCCTTCCCGGATGTTGCCCCACCCAGCTTGTGCCCAGTTTGGGTGAGGATATGGGGCCCTTCCCAGAAGGTATCACCCAGGCACGCGCTCCCACCCAAGGGCCTGGAGGTCAAAGTTTACCCAGGCCCAAGTCCTGGAAGCCCAGAGCCTTCACTTGTGCCCAGCCCCCTTCTCCAATATTGCCATGGGGATGGGGGAGGGGTGATACTCCTTCCACCACAGCCATGCCTGGGACAAGTAGGGCAGAGATGGGGACAGGCCTGAGGACACGATCAGACTGGGTTCACAGCAGCCCCAACCTCCTGTCACTGATACCTCTTTGGGCCCCTGGGTCCTCTTGGCCCAATTCCCTGCCCCTTAGGGGAGCTGGGGACCAGTGGGATATGGCCCCTGCTTACACTGAAGGTGTCAGAGCCAGGTACCCAGGGCTAGCCAGAGCTCCAGCCCAGTCATCCACCCCCTGCCCTGAGTCAGACGTCTGGAGGAATGAAGATCCCCAGTTCCTTTGCCTTGGGTGGGGGCAGGGCAGGAGACCAGTTGCAGCCCTCACCCTGTGACCTGGGGTGACCTCTACTCTCCTCTGGGCCTCAGTCTTCCTACCTGGAGCTGGGGGTACAGCACTGTCATGTTTCAGTTCTTCCATACGATCTGGCGTGGGTGAGGTTAACATTCCTGGAGTGAGTGAGGTTAATATTCTGGCCATGAGTTGGCAAGGCCAGAGCAAGTTCACTCTGTGACCCTGGAAAACACCCACCTCTCTGCCTCAGTTTCCCTTTCTGTAGGATGAGTTAAGGTGGATGATTTGGGATTTGGCTCTGCTTCTGTAGGTTGGGGGGTGGTGCAGATAGGTTGGAGTTGAGGGGTGGTTGGGATGAGTCAGCAGGAAGCTCCTTCATGCTCCATTGTTCTCTCTGCTCCCCTCTCCAGCACTGGGAAATGGGATAGCAGGGATGAAAATGGGGGAGCATTCTCCAAGAGATGGTGACAGCTGGGAGTTGCTTCCTTGGAGAAAGAATTTGGAACCCCATCCCTCTCCCTCCCCCGCCAAGGCAGAGACCACCCATGAAGTATGGGTGGGAGGAGGGCCCAAGGAATGCCTGGCTGTAAGCATCTTCCTAAGATCAGAGCAGGACTCCCACCCCAGGATCACTCTGAATGTTGGTACTAGAAAGAGATGGTCTAGACTGGAAACTGAGGCTCAGAGAGCCAGAGTGCCCCGAATGGGGTCACGAAACCCAGGCCAGAGCCTGAGCCATCACGGGGGTTTCCTGACCCTTGGTCCCACCCCTTCCCCACCCTCACACCTCATGAGAGCCCCACCACCACCACAGTTTCCACAGTCACCCAAGCATCACGTCCTGTGACAAGAGTCATTGATGCTACATCCTGTGGCCACTTGGAGGGGACCCGAGGGTCCTGAGTCATGCAAGTCACTTTCCGCCGTGGCCCTCCTGGAGAGGCTATCTCCAGCAGAATTGGCTTCCCCTTGGTCTCCCCTCCTTCAGCTCAAAAGGCCAGTGACCTTGGTGGGAGTCCCACGCACATCCTTGCACCTTGACATGTCACTTCCCTTCTCTGTGCCTTGCTGTTCTCATCTATAAATTAGATATTGCGAACACAGGGCTTCCCACAGAGTAGGTACTTGATAACTGAATAGAGGCTGCCCCCACCCCCACCTCTGTCCAGGGACAGACTGGCAGGGGGGTGGGGTAGGGCAGAAGGTTGAGAGGCAGGATGTTGCTCAAAGCTAGTCTCCTGCCCCCCATCTAGGTCTCAGTTTCCTCATCTGTTGAATGATCCCTGCCCTTCCTTGCTCACAGAAGGATCTGCGGCTGGGGAGTGCTGGGGCTTTGGGCTCAGGTTGGGGCTTGGATGTGGGGCTTGGGCCCTGGGAGTCACGGCACAGCAGAGGGGAAGGGTCCAGATTATGGGGCCCAAGGCTGGGAAGGAGTACAGGGTAGGGGTTATGACTGGTTGGGCCCCCGGGGACTAGATATCTGGAGCTTTCCCCCACCCCAAGTGCCTGTGTCTGAAGGTGGCCACAAGAGCCTCTGCCCCCCCATTGCCCCCAAAGTGTTCCTTAGCCCAGCTGGATGGGTAAGGGCACCATCAAAGCCATGCCCCCAGCCAGGGTATAAATAACCTCTGACGGGTCATCCCAGCCTTGGGGAGCTCCACTGGCAGCCCTACTTCCTCTCTGGCCACTTCCCGGCTCTGGGGGTGGGGGACTGTTTACTTTCCTGTTGTCACTATGGCTGGGTGGCCAGGCAGGGGACTCCGAGTGGCCTAACAACAGGTGCAGGACAGGTGCCTGGGCTGCCCTGCCCAGGACTTCAGAGGCACCGCCAGACAGGCGGGTGAGGCCAAAGCCAAGCAGGGATAGGCCCTTTGATCCCTCGGCGTCCCTGCGTCCCAGCGGTTCGCCAAGGTCATCACCTGTATTCCCTTGTTGCCACGGGTCAGGAGTGGGCAGGGCAAGGCCTTTTCCTGCCCCCCAGCCCTTTGACTGAGGTTCTGGTACCAGATGTGGGCTCTGGGGCTGCTGTGGGAGCCCCCAGGCCCCAGCTTACCTCAACTACCCCACGCCCATATTGGAGTTCCTGTCTGAAGCTGCTTTCAAGGGAAAGCCTCTCTACTCCTTCCTCAGAGTCCCCAGCACACAGCAGGGGTCAGGGTCAGCCAGGCCAGTCAGGGACAGCTGCCCTGAGTGGAGGGTGACCTCGATGGATGGGGTTGGGCCACCTGCTGGTCCCACCTTCAGGCTGTTCAGGGCCTCAGACCCCAGCTGTGCTCCCCTTCCAGGTGCCTTGGGGCCTGGCCCAGGCCTTTCTCTTGATTGCCCCACCTGTGAAATGGGTTACCAGCTGTGGGGAGGGGAGATGGCATATGTGTGACCTCCTTGGTGGGCACCTCCTCTGATGCAGGACACGCATGTGGACATGTGCATGTCTGGGGCACGTGTATACCTACATGTGCTCTTCCGTGCGCTGCCGTCCTGAGCCTCCTGTGCTTGTGAATATTCATCCCCTTATTACAATCCTCCCTCTCCTGCTGAGCCAAAAATAGCTGGGGGTGGAGGAGGGGCTTGCCAAGGGGACCCTCTGCACCTCGCCACCGCTATCCCGCCCCACCAGAAACAGCTTCCCAAGCTCCCTGGAGTCCTCTGTCTGCCATTGGCCAAGCTCCCTGCTGCCCTTCACCCTAGGAAGGAGGGCTTTTCCCCAGCAACCTGGGGGTGGGAGGGCCAAGGCTGCTGGGAGGTGCAGGCTACAAAAGAGAAAAGAGAGGACCCGACTGGACACTGCCCCCAGCTGTGGGGACTCTGGCTCTTTCCCTGGGAATGACTGCTTCTGGCTGGCTCCAAGTGGCCTGAGAACTCCACCATTAGCAGCCTGATGAGCTCAGCACTGCCCTGCCAGGCTCTGGAGCCAGCCTGGGCTGTCTAGGTGGAGCCGCTATGGGCCTGTGAGTCGTGGGGCAGCATGGCTACAGCAAGGGCTTCCAGCACCCTGTGGTGGGGACCCTGCTGTGTGCCAGCTTTGCTCTCAGCCAGGAGGGGGCAACTGGGGTGAGAACAGGCCAGCAGGGCCCCATGCCAGTGTCTACTGGCTGTCCTGGCTGCACCTGCCCCCCACCCACACCTGCTCATTCACCCTTTTAAGCCCCTGTGGGAAGCTCACCCCACCCTGAGCGTGGAGCATTAACCCACCCCTGAGCCTAAAGAGTCTTTGATGCCATCACGCGCCCTCACCTGCACCCACTGCCTTGTCATTGAGGCCCAGAGACTGGCTGGGCTGCTGATGAATCAGGGGTTTAGCTTTGGGTGTGGCCCTTTCCCTGGCCTACCCACCTGTCCCACTTTCTCCTCCCTAGTCGGGGCAGGGACTGGAGAGGGGCCACAGTGGGCCCTGGGAGGGGTCCTGGGGGCTTAGGCTGAGGGTGGAGTGGGAGCCCTGAGGAAAGCCTCAGGCCTCTGTTCCCCCTCTGTCAAAGGGTGGTCTCTGAGGGTCCTAACTGCTGCTCTGCTTCCCACACCACAGAACTTAAGGCCACAGGTACCGCCCACTTCTTCAACTTCCTGCTCAACACGACTGATTACCGAATCCTGCTCAAGGACGAGGACCATGACCGCATGTACGTGGGCAGCAAGGACTATATGCTGTCCCTGGACCTGCATGACATCAACCGTGAGCCCCTCATTGTAAGGGCGGGCACAGGTGCAGGGCGTGGGGGATGAGGGTCCTGGGCCTCCGGGCTGGGGGCCCTGTCCAGCAGGTGCACCCTCTGACCCGCCATCTCTGGCAGATCCACTGGGCGGCCTCACCACAGCGCATTGAGGAGTGTGTGCTCTCAGGCAAGGATGGCAATGTAAGTGCCATGGGGCCTGCAGGTGGGATGGGGACCCAGGTGACCCCAGAAAGGGTGTGGGGCTGGGCAGGCACTGGGCCCCTCCACGGCGTTCTCCCTCTGGCCCCAGGGCGAGTGCGGGAACTTCGTCAGGCTCATCCAGCCCTGGAACCGAACACACCTGTACGTGTGTGGGACGGGCGCCTACAACCCCATGTGCACCTATGTGAACCGAGGCCGCCGTGCCCAGGTAAGCCGCATCTACTCTGGCCCTGTGCTGCTCCCACTGATGGCTGTGTTCCAGGGTCCTGAGGGGAAGATGGACTTGAACCCCAGCCCTGTGACCTTGGGCAAGTGACTTTACTCCCCTGTCTGAGCCTCAGATTCTCACCTGAAAATGGGGCTGACAGCTGCCTTTCTCACAGGTTGGTGTGAGGAAGAGGCAGTGAGCTAATCCTCCCAAAGCTCTTAGCACTGCGCCTGCATGTAGTGAGCGCTTGCCGCATACGTGGCAACAGTTCTTGAGGCTGTGCCTGGGGACTGTGCCCTGCGGCCAGGCCAGAGGGTCTGGCGGGGCCTCAGCGTCAAGAGGCTGGATGCCTGGGTCAGCTTCCACTGCGTGGCCTGGGGACAGCTGCCTTCCTCCCCCAGGTCCAGGAGGTTGTGGGAGCTACCCCTGCCCAGCTGTGCCCTACCCTGCCCGCTTCTGCCCTTTTCCATTTCCACATGGGCGTGGTGTGAGCCAGTGTGACCTCGTGGGGCACGTGTGAGAGTGACTGGACCTAAGCGGCACGTGTGTGTGCAGGCGTACACTAAGCCTATGTGTGTATGCACGCACATGTGCATAGGTGTACTCTGGGACCCATGTGCTCATGTGTGTGCCTGGCATGTGTGGTGTGAGTGGCTGGCAGCCCGAGCCCGCTCCCCCAGCCCCTGCCCCCCCTGCAGCTCTAACCCCTGTTCCTCATCTCCTCAGGCCACGCCATGGACCCAGATGCAGGTGGTGAGAGGCCGCGGCAGCAGAGCCACCGATGGTGCCCGACACCCAACGCCCAAAGCCCCACGCCAGGTGGGCCTCATCCCTCCAGGCCCTCACCAGGCAGCACTGCTCTGAGCTGAACTCATGCTGGGCCTTTGGCCAGGGACGTACACCCCAGGCCAGCCTTCCCAGGGTCTTTCCGGGACCTCAGTGCCCCTCCCCTTCCCCTGAAGTGACCCCAGGCTCGGAAGGCATTCCCTGATGGACTCATATCAGCCTCAGTGTGACCCCTGCAGGCAAGAAGTCATGGAGCCCCCAGGTGGGGAGGATAGGAGCCCTGGGGACAGCTGAGCCTCCACCACTCAGAACACGTGTGTAGACACACATGAGTACACAACACGATACACTTGGGCACACACATGTGCAGTTTAAACCCTCACCTGACTGAGTGCCCAGAGTGAGCCCATGGCCCGTGCATGCAGTCGGACACATTGCTCTCAGGTGTCCACAGCCACGCCTCTCCCGACCACCCAGTGGACACAGGCTCTCTTCCCCTGGGGTAGGAGGGGCAGAGCTGTCTGTTCACTAGCTGTGCCCTGCGACTGGGCTGGGGGAGCTGGGGCTGGGCAGGGGCGGGCAGGGGGCAGGGGCTGCCGTGAATGATGAGCAGGTAGCGGCTGGAGCGTGTGTTCATGTGGGGTGTGCTGCGGAGTGGGCTGGGCGCAGACTCAGCATGTGTGTCTAGGGTGTGAGCAGTGGTTCTGAGTGCTGGCCATGACGTGTGCTGAGCTGTGCGTGCAGCCCCTATGTGTGCGGAGTGGAACCGGAAGCAGGCCTGTGTGCACCTTCCCATCACCATCCCCACCGCCTGCTGCCTCCTCCTTCCTGTCTCTGTGCCTCTCTCCTTGCCCCTTTCCCTCCCGTCTCCTCCTCTTTCCCTCATGGCCCATGAGCTCATGCTGGTCCTACTGCCTTCACCACCCTCCCTCCTAGCATCTTCAGGGCTGGGCTGGGAGGCACAGGGGACTTGGGGAATTCTGTGTGGTCCAGGGTAGACCCCTCAACTCCGACTCGCTGGGGAGACCTGTGGAGCTGGGGGCTCTGCCAAGGGGCAGGGGAAAAGGTCATGGCCTTCTGGCCCTTTCTGGGGATGACAGGTAGGGCACAAAGCCTGGGGACACAGTGATTTCAAAGCCCCCTGGCCTGGTAGGACCTGGTGAGATAGGACAGAACCCGAGGCTCTTGGTCAGGTCTGAAGTCCTCCTTGGCCCAAAGAGTTGTACCTCTGTGGCCTGAGAGGGCCCTGGGCAGAGTCCTCCTAAGCCAGTTGGCGTGGAGGGGCTTCAGTCTCAGCAAGCCTACCTCATGCCCTTCTCGTGGGCCCTGAGGCAGAGCCCTTCCAGACCTGATCCCCAGGTCTTCCCTGAGACCTGGGACCAGGAAGAACCTCCCTTGGAACTCACAGCATGGCCCTGCCCCAGGAGACCTGGCTGGATGGAGGTCAAGCCCAAGGAGATCTGGGGGCTGCAGACGGGACTTTCAGGATGTCCCCACGGGCTCAGTCTTGCCCTGGGCGCCTGGCGACCCTTGCCCTTCCTGGCTGTGGGAGCAGCTTGGACGGTGCTGAGCCCCTCTCTGTCCTGCAGGATTACATCTTCTACCTGGAGCCTGAGAGACTCGAGTCAGGGAAGGGCAAGTGTCCTTATGACCCCAAGCTGGACACGACCTCAGCCCTCATCAGTGAGTGTCCACACCCAACACTAGTTCTACAAGATGAACGTGTGGCCTCTGCCTCTGGAGTTGGGGGAGGGTGCCAACGCTTACTCCAGGGCAGAGAACGTGAGCCAGACCCCCCATGGGGTCCCCGTCTGTGGTGGCAGGGAGGGGAACAGGCCAGACCCCAGGTGTTGAAATGAGAGGCAGAGACTCGGTGGTGTGACCGTCTGTCCAGCCCCTCCAGGTAGGGAAGCAGAGGGGCCAGGCCCTGCCCTGGATACGTGTTGTGGCCCAGAGCACCGCCCCCGGCCACACGCTTCCTAGAGAAGAGAAGCTGAGTCTAGACTGGGGGTGGTGTGAGGGGGTGTCCCAAAGCATATTCTCAGTGTGTCTGGGTGACCGGAGAGGCCCACGAGGAGGCACCAGTGGGGATTTCTGGCCCTGTGACCCGCTCGGGAGAACATGTTTCTGGTCTGGGCAAGTGTCTGGGAGAGTTGGGGGCTCTTCTCCGAGGAGAAGTCCTGCCCCTATCCCCAGGTCAGGCAAGCCCCCACTGACCCTGGCCCCTGCACTCTGCCTATTTTCTGCGTGTTCAACCCCATCTGCCTTTCAAAGCAGCTGCCAGGCACTGTGCCACCTCTGAGCCTGGGAAAGGCCCCTGGGTGGGGGTGGCCATTATCCTCCACCTCTTGGCTAGTGAGGCGGCCCCAGCTTGATGGCAGAGCCTAGGACCAGGCACAGCTCAGGGAGCCTGAGAGCAGAGACAGGGCCTGTCCTGGGTGAAAGACAAGGAGTGTTGTGCTGCAGCCAGCTCAATGGTTAAATTTTCAGGAATTTTGTGAGCCAATTGTTAAACACAGATATTATTAAAAATTAAATTATATAACTTTACAACTAAATAAATTATATTAAAAAAAAAAGGTAACAAATACTCAAAACTCATTACTTCCTAATTATTTTTAGTACACTTTACTATTTATGCTCTTGAGATTATTTATATCTATTGTATCTGTGAGGTAGAGATAACTATACAATGGCCATAGCAGCTCTGTGCAGCTTTCAGTGAGCTCAGATTAGTAGCTTGAAATGGGCCATGATGGGAGTATTTACACCACAGGAATTGGCCGTTGTTACTAATCAGGGCTTCCCTTGCCCAGCCCCAACTTTCAAGGGATCTTGTCTTGGGGAGTATGAGGGGGAAAACACAGCCCTGCCCTGGGGTCATTCAGGCTGTGCCTCAGCAAAGGCAAACCCCCTGACTGGCCCACCGACCCACTCACAGACGAGGAACTCTATGCTGGTGTGTACATTGATTTCATGGGCACTGATGCAGCCATCTTCCGCACGCTCGGAAAGCAGACGGCCATGCGCACAGACCAGTACAACTCCCGGTGGCTCAATGGTGAGCGCATCCTGCAAGACCTTAGGTGGGCGGTGTGTTTGGGAGATCATAAAGAAGACTAATGGGGACATCTTCAGCCCTGCAACTAGCTGGGGAGCAGGGAGTTTCTTGTCTGGGGAAGAGCTGAGGGTGTTCCTGTGCCTGGGGATTCCGTTGGTAAGGGAGCACTGTAGGAGGAGGGGTTTGCCCAGCTGATGCCCTGCCTGCCCTCAGACCCTTCGTTCATCCATGCTGAGCTCATCCCTGACAGTGCAGAGCGCAATGACGACAAGCTCTACTTCTTCTTCCGTGAGCGGTCGGCAGAGGCCCCTCAGAGCCCAGCTGTGTACGCCCGCATCGGGCGCATCTGCCTGGTACGCATGAGTGGAGCCCCACACCGGCCCTCACTAGGCCCAGCCCTGGCTCCCGTCAGGCTTGCCCAGCAGGGTTTAGGGGTGAGTGAGCTGACCTGACCCCTGCTCCCTCCTAGAATGATGATGGTGGTCACTGCTGCCTGGTCAACAAGTGGAGCACATTCCTAAAGGCACGGCTGGTCTGCTCGGTGCCAGGCGAGGATGGCATTGAAACCCACTTTGACGAGCTCCGTGAGTCCCTGGCAGGCAGGCAGGGGCCTGTGGCCACTGCAGGAGGGATGGAGGCCAGATGGGTGGGGTGCCTTCAGTAGGCCCCCTGGGCAGGAGTTGGCAGGCCCTTGGGGCTCCTGGCTAAGGGCGCCCTCCCAGCTCCTTCTCTCTCTGCCCCCAGAGGACGTGTTTGTCCAGCAGACCCAGGATGTGAGGAACCCGGTCATTTATGCTGTCTTTATCTCCTCTGGGTGAGGCCAGGGCCCAGGCCAGCAGGGGAAGGTGTGGCCGAACTGGGGGGCTGTGACTTGTGGAGGACCCCAACCTGGTGGTGTGGTGAGCTGTGGGGCAAGAGCAGGCTGGGTAGGGGCCCTGGGTCGAGGGTTTGCCCTGCCCACAGCAGCGGCCTGCCCCACCCACAGCTCCGTGTTCCGAGGCTCTGCCGTGTGCGTCTACTCCATGGCCGACATTCGCATGGTCTTCAATGGGCCGTTTGCCCACAAGGAGGGCCCCAACTACCAGTGGATGCCCTTCTCAGGGAAGATGCCCTACCCTCGGCCTGGCACGGTGAGGACCCATCTTACCCCCACCTCTCCCCTTTTCGTCTGAGAGTCCAGACCAGGCTCTGTGGACATAGTCCCTACCATCTTGGAGCTCACAGACAGGTGGGGGAGGTGGAGAAAAACACACAAGTATGCGTCAGCTGTGAGGGAACCCACAGGTTCCCAAGGCAAAGATGGTGGGCTGGGTTGGGCGGGCTACTCTGAGGGCCCTCATAGGTGGTGTTTCTGAGCTGAAGGTCAGAGGGATGAGCTGGGAGGCAGGCTGGAGCTTGGTAGGCAAGGAAGCGGGCAGGGGTCAGGCTGGCAGGGCCTCTGCGGCCAAATGAGGAGCTTCACTTTGTCTCGGGGTCATGGGGGCTGCTGCAGGGACCTAAGCAGGGGAGCAACATGATCTGATCAGAGGCAGCAGGCAGGCACAGTTCTGCATGGTCAGCACTGGGGAGCTGGTCTCAGCAAGCTTCCGCCCAGAGGCCAGAAGGATGGGCCAGAGCTAGGCTGGCAGGGGTGGGGAGCAGGCTGAGGCCCAGGCAGAGGGAACAGCGTCAGGGAAAGGGGAGAGTGCCTGGTGTGTTAAGGGAACCTCAGGACCTGCTGTTCAGCTGAGCAGGAAGGAGAGGGGTGAGACTGGGAGGAGCAGCCAGAGAGGAAGGAGACAGCAGGGTGGGGTGTGAAGACGTGGAAAGGGAGTGGTCAGCTCTGCTGAATGCCACAACAAGGTCGTGGCACTTGAGGCTGAGGCGTGGTCATGGGATTTGGCCACCATGGGACCTTGAAACCTTGGCTGGAGTGGGCTCTGCAGAGAGGTTGGAGTGTGGGGATGGAAGCCTGGATGGGGGTGGTTTCGGGAGAGCGGCACGTGGAGGTGGTGGGGGCAGAGAGTGCAGAGGCCTCTCCTGAAGCTGATGAGTTCAGTGCACCCCATGGGGTGGGCTGGCACTGACACGGCCATCTGCCCACAGTGCCCTGGCGGAACTTTCACGCCATCCATGAAGTCCACCAAGGACTATCCTGACGAAGTGATCAACTTCATGCGCGGCCACCCGCTCATGTACCAGGCCGTGTACCCACTGCAGCGGCGGCCCCTGGTGGTCCGCACAGGCGTTCCCTACCGGCTCACCACTGTCGCTGTGGACCAGGTGGATGCAGCCGACGGGCGCTATGAGGTGCTTTTCCTGGGCACAGGTACCCGCTGCTGCTCCCAGCTCCTCCCACATTGGGCCCACTGGGTTGGGGGCGATGCTCCCCGGAGGCTGGGATCTGCCCTGCTAGGGGGTGCTGCGGGCTCATCCAGGTCAGCTCTGCCACCTTCGTCCTTCGGAGCCTTCTCTCTATTGCCAGAGTAGCTAAGGCCAGGGTAGGGAGACCCCATTCTCATCCCCAGGCAGTCAGGAGAGCGGGGGCACTGCTGGGGTACCTGAGGATCCATTTGTAGACAGGAAAGCGGAGGAGACACCTGTAGGATACACAGGCCCGCATACGGACGTGTGTGTAGAAGCACACCCACCACTGCTCCAGCAGCCCCAGCACAGGGGAATACCTCTCGGGTCCTATATACATCGGGGCCCAGAATAAGGACCTGGGGTGGGGGAGCAGACCCTGACCATGACTCTTGCCCTGGGCCAGTCCCTGCCGACCACTGTCTGGGCCCCTCATCCTGGGGAGACCCTTCAACCTTGGCACTGAACCCCTGCTCTGCTACCCTCTGGGTTTGGGCCCTGGCAGGGGAAGGGGCTGAGGCTAGTGCCCCTCCCCCAGCCCACCCAGCCCCACTGAGGCCCTGCCTGGCCCGTTCCAGACCGTGGGACTGTACAGAAGGTCGTTGTTCTGCCCAAGGACGACCAGGAGATGGAGGAGCTCATGCTGGAGGAGGTGGAGGTCTTCAAGGTAGGTGCGACACCACCCAGCCCTGCCCTCCCAGTCCAAGCCCCTGACTTCAGACCTCGAGGGCAGGGCAGGGAGGGATTCCAAGGGTGCCAAGCTGATCCCTACCTTCTTCCAGGACCCAGCACCCATTAAGACCATGACCATCTCTTCCAAGCGGGTAAGTCTTTGTCGACGTGGGCTGCGGGTAGGGATGGAATCTACATCCTTTGGGGGTCATGTCCTCGGCACAGGGGTGGGGAAACCAAGGCATAGAATGGGGAAGGGAAGGAGCCTGGGCCCTGCTGGCTGCTGATGGGGGCTGGCTGTTGGGAGGGAACTGACACGTCCCTGCCCTCACTCTCAGCAACAGCTGTATGTGGCCTCAGCTGTGGGTGTCACACACCTGAGCCTGCACCGCTGCCAGGCGTATGGGGCCGCCTGTGCCGACTGCTGCCTTGCCCGGGACCCCTACTGTGCCTGGGATGGCCAGTCCTGCTCCCGCTACACAGCATCTTCCAAAAGGTGTGGACCCTCAGATTTTGGCCACCAGACCCCGGGCCCTGTTCTGGGGTCCGGATGTGGATGTGATATTACCTTGGGGAAGTCTATGGGCAAGACGTCATTCTGCCCTGGGGAAATAGGGTCCTGCCCTGGGGTCCCTCCCAGAGACCAGGGAGAGGGCAAGCTCCCCGTGGGGCACTCTTTCAAGAGCTGTCCTCATCCAGGCGGAGCAGGCGGCAGGACGTCAGGCACGGGAACCCCATCAGGCAGTGCCGTGGGTTCAACTCCAACGGTAAGTATGTGGTACCTCGCCACTGGGCATGCCTCATAACCATGGGGCCCGTGCAGCCCATGTCGCTGCTCCCTGGGCCCCACACTGTAAGGATTCTTGGATGCTCAGTGGGTCAGAAGGGGGCTTGGAGTTTTGGAGTGGGATGTCCCCAGCCACCCCCTCAAGGAATGATGCCCAATAGCCTAGCCTTTATGGGTGGGCTCCTCGGGGCCTGCCCTTTGCTGGCCTGCAGTCTGCCCAGAGGCAATGCTACATTCACTCAGCGCCTTCTTGATTCGCAGCCAACAAGAATGCGGTGGAGTCTGTGCAGTATGGCGTGGCAGGCAGCGCAGCCTTCCTAGAGTGCCAGCCCCGGTCGCCCCAGGCTACCGTGAAGTGGCTGTTCCAGCGAGATCCCGGAGACCGGCGCCGAGAGGTGAGTTCCCATGCCCACGGTCCTGCACCCTGGGTGCGGATGCTGGAGTCCCTTGTGCGGTGGAAGCTCCAAGTGGTAGAAATGTGGTAAAGAGCCAATCTGGGCAGCCCTCATTCTGTGAAACCCCTTCCAGACTCCCTCCCTGATGGAGGGAGTCTTTCGTTATATGGAAACTCCTTGGGGTGGCCTCATTATACAGAAACCATTTATAGGCATGCCTCTTTGCGTGAAAATTCCACAGGTTACCCCACTGCTGTATACCTTGTTGTATGGAAATGTCATATGCGTAAGCTCCAATAGATGGAAAGTCTGTAGGGTAACTCTCATTTTATGGAAATGTCTTATAGGCATCCCTCCTTGTATGGAAATTCTGTGGGTGCCCCATTTGGGTATTCTTATTAAATAGAAGTTCCACACCTGTGCACTCTGTTATATGGAAATTCTCGTGTTGTACGAAACTCCCTTATGGTTATCCCTCCTGACATGGAAATGTCGAAGGATGCCTTATTCAGATGCCTCTCATTCTGTGGAAACGTCATGTGGGTTTCTCATGGGATATAGGAACTCCACATGGGTGCCCTTAGATGAAATGGCCACAAAGGTGGTCTGATCTGGGAGCTAGCTGGAGGGACTGCAAGTGGTCACACGGCCCCTGACCCCCTCCTCCCTGCCCCTGCAGATTCGTGCAGAGGACCGCCTCCTACGCACGGAGCAGGGCTTGCTGCTTCGTGCCCTGCAGCTTGGTGATCGGGGCCTCTACTCCTGCACAGCCACGGAGAACAACTTCAAGCACGTTGTCACACGGGTGCGGCTGCACGTGCTGGGCCAGGATGCCATCCATGCTGCTCTCTTCCCACCGCCAGCCGCGAGCGCCCCACCGCCCCCGGGTGCAGGCCTCCCTACACCTCCCTACCAAGAGCTGGCCCAACTGTTGGCCCAGCCAGAAGTGGGCCTCATCCACCAGTACTGCCAGGGTTACTGGCGCCATGTGCCCCCCAGCCCCAGGGAGGCCCCAGGGGCACCCAGGCCTCCTGAGCTCCAGGACCAGAAAAAGCCCCGGAACCGCCGCCACCACCCACCGGACACATGAGGCCAGCCACCCGAGCCCTGCAATGGGCCAGCCTAGTCCTCATCCCTCTTAATATAAAAGATATATATATATATATATATATATATAAAAATCTATATTCTATACACACCCTACCCCGCAAAGACAGTATTTATTGGTGGGTTGTATATAGCTTGCCTCAGTGGCAGCATTGTGCAGAACCTGGACCTGTGCTGATCAGAGACAGCAGAACACAGAGCCCACCTCACCAGGCCCAGCCAGTGGAGAGGACTGGGCCAGGACCATGACGTCCTCAGACTCAGGTGGAAGTCTACCTGCTCGACAGCCACCACCAGGATCTGCAGGAAACGGGAGGGAAGAAGCCAGGCCTGGACGGGGCACGGACTGCACGCCTGTGCTTATGTGTGCGGCCAAGCCCTGCTGTGGCACAGACATGGATTCGAGGACTGCTTCGGAGACCAGGGGTGGGAGGGGTGGGCTCAGGTGCACTCAGAGGAGGGAACAAGGGGCCATCACAGGATGCCGGCCCCTGCCTGGGAGGAGGGCACTCAGCCCCAGGGCAGCCTCTTCCTGGGTATTTATTCTCTATTTATTGGGGACAGGAGGAGAGAAGTCCCGCCTGGGTGGGGCAGCACCTCCAGCCCCTTGTCCCTTCCCTGCCTGGTCAGGACAGGGCTGCCCCATCTCCTGTTTTCCTGTGCCACCCTGATTTGGGGCTGGGGGAATAGCAGAGGGGCCAGGCACAGGCAGGGCTGAGGGGAGCACCCCAGCTCTGATGGCAGGGGTGTCGTGGTGGCCTGGGGCCTGCAAGGGCCTCTCCAGGGCTCTCCCTCTGCCTACCACTCCAGGCGATGGGTGTAAATAGCTCTGGGGGGTGGTTGGGTAGGTGGGTGGGGGCTCCTGGAGCCCTCTGCTGACTGGGCAGTGGCGCCCTGGGGTTCCATCTTGCTAATAAACACTGGCTCTGGGACTGGACTCCGGCTTCTCTCCTTGGGGGATAGAGAGGTGATGGCTCAGCCTATGTCTCAGATTCTGCCCCTCCAGTGCCTGCCACCCCCCAACATGGCCCCACCACCAGCTCGCAGACTTTTTTTGCCTCAGTGTCTGTTTGTTCATTCAGTAGTTCAGTCATTTGTTCTACCACTGCTTTCTCATGCAGCTTTGTGCCCAGCCTTGTGCAGGGCACTAAGAACTCAGAATTGGCAAGACAAAGCAGAAGTCCTCCTAGTCCTCCAATTGCCCCAGCCAAAGACTGATTAAATCCCCTCCCTGTCCTTCCAGCCCCCTCCCGCAAGGACCCAGCATGAGCAAATACCCAGAGGTGGGAGTTGCTGGAGAGGGGGAGGTGGGGCTGGGAAGGCCCACGGACCAGCAGAGTTTAGGGCCACACCTGGCACACAAGAGGAGCCAGGTTGTCCCGCCAGCCCTGGCCACCAGCAGAAGACAGTGGGTTGGCCCCCACTTTAAGCAAACCCAATATGCAGAAACCAGGTTTTGGTTGGCTGCCTAAGCCCTGTCCCCTGGGCAGTGTCAGGGACTGGGAGACCCCCCCCACCCCCACCCCCACCCCCGCGCGCCCACTCGCAGTGTAGGAGTGGGGAGGGTGAACGGCAATCGATCGAAGGCTGGAAGTGACACAAACGATAGACTCTCTCTCCCCACAGGTCCCCCATCACTGAACAAGCTGGTGCCGGCTAGCCCGTGTTGGGAGCCGGTATCCGCTGCTCACATGATCCCCTATGGCCAGCCAGCCTTCAGTGCTCCATGTCTGGGGCCCTGGCACCCCCTCGTGGTCTCTCAGGTCTGCTGCAGAGTTGAGTGATAAAAAGCAGCCAGGTTTCTGGGGAGGGAGTCCAGCCAGAAGTCCCAAGGGCCCCTGGAGAGGGCCTTAAGAGCCCAGAACTTGGGTCTTACGTTGGGGGGCGGGGGGGCGGTGGCCTCCAGAGCCTAGGAGCTCAACTTTGCATGCTCAACCCAAATCACTCCTGCACAGCGGTGCGCCCTGTCCCACCTGAATACACACCTGGACGCCAGACTCCTTGGGTGAGTTACCCCCAGGCAGGTTCCAGAGGACACATGGGACGGAGCAGGGCGGGCAAACCCCATTCCTCCATGCCCCTAAGAATGCCTGATCTGCTCTAGGACTCAGTTTCCCCGTCTGACAACAGGCCTGCAAAATATTCTCTGGAAGAGCCCAGCCACCTCTGCAGGTCAGAGATTTTGTTGCACCCTAGTACATGTGCACACATAGGCACAGGCATGTGTAAGTATGCAGGCACACACACACACATGCACAAATGTCCATGCTTGCACAGGCACACACAGGCATATGTGCATGCACAAACATTCGCACACGCATCTGTAAGTGTACACTCATGCACACACATATTGCCCAAACGTGCTTATGCACACACATGAACCTATACCAGCCTGTGCAAAGTATGCAAACAAGCGTATATGCCTACGAAGAGAAATGCACTGAAGCATATGCCCACACATACATTCACACACACACACACATATGCACACGTTACATAAGCACACATCCACAGGCACATGCACACACCCAAACGTACAGGATAGGCACATGTGTACACAACAGGCATACACCCACAAACATGTCAAATCGTTGCCTTGTTTGATGCCAGTGAAGAACAGACACACAGGAGACGTGCATGTCCACCATCCTTCCACCAGGAAGCATTAGAGTCCCTGCCCGGGTCAGACCTAGCCCTCAGCATTGGGCAGATGCAGTGCCCGTATTTTTCCTCTTGAACTCCTGCAGAATATGGAACCCTGGCCCAGAGTCACCCAGCCCAGCTCAACCACCTCCTGCTCTGTGACACTCTGCATCTCCACTTCCTCATCAAGAAAATGGGGCTTATGGTATGGGCATCTGTTCCCCCAGGGTTGGTGTGAACTTACAGTGAGACAAAAAGCAGGCTGAGCCCTATGCTGCGCAGGCCACAGGTGCTCCATGCTTCTCCCTCTTCACCGTTGTGATGGTTAATGTTATGTGTCAACTTGGCTAGGTCAGTATTACGTAATTATCCTCCATTTTGTGATCTGATGTAATTATTCTCTATTTCGTGATCTGATGTAAGTATCCTCTGTTTCGCGATCTCCCATAAGTAATATAATATAATCGCTTTCATGATGTGATTTGATGTGATCAGCCAATCAGCTGTAAGGAAGTTTCCTTGGGGATGTGGCCTGCACCCTATATATATACATATATGTATATGGACGTTCTGCCAAAGCTTGTTTTCCTTGCTCTGGATCCTGCATCCTGCTCATCATCATCTGACCTTCAGTTCTTGGAACCTGAGCCAGCGGCCTGCCATATTGCCTGTCAATCTTGGGATTGGTCAGCCTCCACAGCCTGTGAGCCTGCAGCCTGCCATCTTACCTGTTGATCTTGGATTTGTCAGCCTCTGTGGCCTGTGAGTCAGTGGCCTGCCATCTGACCTATTGACCTTGGGTCTGTCAGCTCCTGCAGCTACATGAGTCACGAGAAGCCTCCAGCTTGACTCCTGACCCACGGACTTAGGACTTGCCAGCCTCTACAACTGCATGAGCCATTTCCTTAAGATAACTCTCTCTCTCTCTCTCTCTCTATATATATATATATATATGTATATATGTATACATGTATATACATGTATACACATGTATACATGTATTTATACTCACTTTACTGGTTTTGCTTCTCTAGAAAACCCTCCTACTGCTAGCTCCCACTCCTAGGCTCAAGGGCCTCTCCTCCCCTTTCTCAGGCCTACATATGTCTCCCAACTCTGGGGTGGGGGCAGAACTCTCTCCAGGGCCTCTCCTGGAGGGTTGAGGTGGGGCACAGAGGGTGCAGAGTCAGCAGTTAAGGGATTGGGGCCACGCCAGCCCGATTAGAAGGGTTGGGGGGCTGAGCTGGATTCACCTGTCCTTGTCTCTCATTGGCTCTTGGGCACCCCAGCCCCCAAATCCCACTAAGCAGCCCTCACCAGGGCCTGCACAGGTCTGTGGAGAGCCAGCTGGTTGCCAGCCCTGGGCCAGAAGGGCATCTGGGGAGGCCAGAGGCTGGCCAGAGCCTAGCTCTGGGGATCCCCTCCATACAGAAGAGTCACCTGCCATCCTGACCCTTCACCTGCTTCTGGGACCATGGGGGCTGGAGCCAGTGCTGAAGAGAAACACTCGAGGGAGCTGGAAAAGAAGCTAAAAGAGGATGCTGAGAAGGATGCTCGAACCGTGAAGCTGCTGCTTCTGGGTAGGGGCGTGGGCCCAGATAGGGTCATGGCCACCAGGTCAGTGGCCTGAGGGAGGGCAGCTGGCCCTTCTCTGAAGCTGGGATTCCTTGGGAAGCAGAATGAACCGGTGACAGGGCAGGGCACAGGGTGGGAGTCCTGGCCGGACAAGGCCAGACCTGACCCGCCATGCCTCTCTACAGAGTGCTCAGCCTCAGGCAACCTCCCCAATGCAGAAGTGTGTATATTTGTACAAGGCTAACTTTTGCCCTGCCTGGGCTCCCTCAGGCTCCAGCCTTTGGCTTGATGGGCCTGCTAGGCAGGGACTCAGAAATTGGTGACCCCATAGGAGCCCCACAACATGGCTGCTCCCTTAGGAAGGAGAAAGTGTCACAGTCCTCCTGGGAGTGAGGGGTCTCTAGGACCACCCAGACCCACAGACAATGGCCCTCAGGTGCCACTGCTTTATTGGTGGCTGACCTTCAAAGCAGCTAAAGGAGGGGAGGGGCACTGAGGCCCAGTGGAGAATAGCTAAGCCATTCCCATGGTCCCGTGGGTAGTGAGAGAAGGTGATGCTCATCCAGGCCTGCCTCCTGGCCACTGTCTGACCCCCTAAGGGAAATAAGAAGCTGTTTTAAGAGGGCCAGGCAGGCTCTACCCAAGCTCTCCAGGGTCTATTTGGCCAGGTGGCCATGGGCAGAGGGAAGGCAGGTCACCCCAGGGAAGCCAGAGAGCTAAGCTGGGAATCCCATTAATTGTGCCCAGTGCTCACAGGGGAAAGGGGTTCAGTCAACTCTATCCTCCTCCTCACCCAAAGGCGCTAATTCCTTCTGAGCCTTTTGGATATGTCCCAGCCCCCCTCCAGATGAAAACCAAGGGTTGATCCAGCACAAATAATCTCTAGCTGCAATACCAGAGTGTTCCACATGGTGGCGCTCCATGATTTATTTTGGCCTCACAAAGGCTGCGGAGCCCTGGGTAGCGCAAACCGTTAAGCGCTTGGCTGCCAACCCACCCAGTGGCTTCGCGGTGGAAAGACCTGGCTCCTGTAAAGATTAAAACCAAACCAAACCCGTTGCTGTCAAGTTAGTTCAGACTCATAGCAGCCCTATAGGACAGAGGAGAACTGCCCCATAGGGTTTCCAAGGCTGTAAATCTTTATGGAAGCTGACTGCCACATCTTTCCCCCTCAGAGCAGCTGGTGGGTTCTAACCATCACCTTTCAGTTAGCAACTGAGAGCTTAACCAGTGCACCACCAGGGCTCCGCCTGTAAAGATATACAGCCTAGAAAACTCTATGGGGACATTCTACTCTGTCACATGGGGTCGCTATGAGTCAAA
The DNA here is from genome assembly GCA_030035585.1 of Dugong dugon. Classification (NCBI taxonomy): domain Eukaryota; kingdom Metazoa; phylum Chordata; class Mammalia; order Sirenia; family Dugongidae; genus Dugong; species Dugong dugon. The sequence continues at coordinate 17,198,050 of CM057481.1, read as the reverse complement.
ATTGACCCAATGGCACCTAACAATAATACCAGGAGTCTCTGGGTGGTGCATATGGGTAACGTGCTTGGCTGCTAACTGAAAGGTTTGAGATACACATCCACCCAGAGGCATCTGGAAAAAAGACCTGGCGATGTGCTTCCACATATTCAGCCATTGAAAACCCAGGGGAGCACACTTCTACCCTGACATACATGGGGTCGCCTTGTCGGCAACTGGTACTGGTATTCCAGGGTCTTAGGGTGGGGGTGGGGCTCAGAGACACAGTTGAGGTTGCCAATTCCCCTTGTTAGTCCCCTTCTGTCACTTTTCTGACATTTACAAATGCTTTCCTCCACAGCTGTCAGACCTTACTTTGGATGGGGTTGGGGCAGGTGTGACTGGGGGTAGGACTGGCATCTGGGCCTCTTCTGCTAAAGGTCTGCCCACCAGTCTACCCACCAGACCCGGGCTTGTTGCATTTCCCAGGCCTTATTGCTGGGGTGAGAAGGGAGGAGGGGTGATCAGGGTGACTTTGAGGCCCCGCTTCCCTTCCAGGTGCTGGTGAGTCCGGGAAGAGTACCATTGTCAAGCAAATGAAGTGAGTGCCCCTGCTCATCCCAAAGCCCCTGGGGGTTGACATGCAAACTGGGCCTGTCCCTCCCCCACCACCCCACGAGGAGGCATTGACCCTGCTCTCCCCTTCTGCAGGATTATTCACCAGGACGGGTACTCGTTGGAAGAGTGCCTAGAGTTCATTGCCATCATCTACGGCAACACGCTGCAGTCCATCCTGGCCATCGTGCGTGCCATGACCACACTCAACATCCAGTATGGAGACTCTGCGCGCCAGGTGCGCAGGGAGGAGGGCTGGGTGTGGCTTCCGGGGACCCATGGCGCAAGTCAGGGCCCTATGCCTCGGTGGTCATCACCCTTATCCCCACCTCCAGGACGACGCTCGGAAGCTGATGCACATGGCCGACACCATCGAGGAGGGCACGATGCCCAAGGAGATGTCGGACATCATCCAGCGGCTGTGGAAGGACTCGGGTATCCAGGCCTGCTTCGAGCGGGCCTCGGAGTACCAGCTCAACGACTCGGCTGGCTAGTGAGCGCGCAGGCGGGGCGTGGGGGCGCAGGCGGGGCCCTGTCACGCCGGCACCACCCTACTCACACCCTCGGTCTTACGCAGCTACCTCTCCGACCTGGAGCGCCTGGTAACCCCGGGCTACGTTCCCACTGAGCAAGACGTGCTGCGCTCACGAGTCAAGACCACCGGTATCATAGAGACGCAGTTCTCCTTCAAGGATCTCAACTTCCGGTACGACCCCGCGCCCTTGCTCCCGCGGCCTGCCCTGGGATCACTGCCCCGAGGCCCCGCTGCGTCCCAGAGGCCCCATCCCTACGAGAGGCCCTGCCCCTTCTCGGCCACCCTGCCGCAGAAAGGCCCTGCCCCTCCAGATGTCCGTCCCATCTACACCTGACCAAGGGGAGGCAAGGGCGTGCCCATGGGCGCGTGCAGGGGGCTCCATGCGCGGGTTCAGGCCGTCACGGCCCCCGCAGGATGTTCGATGTGGGCGGGCAACGCTCGGAGCGCAAGAAGTGGATCCACTGCTTCGAGGGCGTGACCTGCATTATCTTCATAGCGGCGCTAAGCGCCTATGACATGGTGCTGGTGGAGGACGACGAAGTGGTGAGTGCCAAGCGGGACCTGAGTGTTCGAGGGGGTAGGCAAAGCTACTGCCCGCTTTCAGGGAGAGAAAGTGCTGCGAGAGGAGCGTCTGAGAGGGGAGGTTCATCCCAGCGCCGAAGGAAAAGAGGCAGCCAGCAGCCCCACCTGACAGGGGGGGGGGGGGGGGAGGGCAGACTCACGCTGGAAGCGTCCGGTTGGGGCGGTGCTCTTGGAGCTGTCTGAGTGAGGAGGCCCCGCGTGCCAGGAGCCTGGGCAGGAGAGCTTGGCCTGTGGGATGGGGCCCGCGTGGGGGCGGCTGCCGTGTCCCCGGGTGCCCAACAGTCCCTGCCCCCCCAGAACCGCATGCACGAGAGCCTGCACCTGTTCAACAGCATCTGCAACCACCGCTACTTCGCCACCACGTCCATCGTGCTCTTCCTCAACAAGAAGGACGTATTCTCCGAGAAGATCAAAAAGGCTCACCTTAGTATCTGCTTCCCGGACTACGACGGTGAGACTCGCGCCCCAGCCACGGTTGCTGCCCGCGCCCCTCAAGCCGGGGGAAGGGTTTGAGGCAGGGAGTGAGAAACCCCTCTTCCCTGCCAGGGCCCAACACGTATGAGGACGCGGGCAACTACATCAAGGTGCAGTTCCTCGAGCTCAACATGCGGCGAGACGTGAAGGAGATCTACTCCCACATGACATGCGCCACCGACACGCAGAACGTCAAGTTCGTCTTCGACGCTGTCACCGACATCATCATCAAAGAGAACCTCAAAGACTGCGGGCTCTTCTGAGGTAGGGTTTTCTTCTTGACCAGGGGCGCTCCCCTGTTCAGCCCCTTCTACTCAATACCCCAAGCCTCACCCCCAGTCCTCCCCTCACCCCACTACTGCAAACTCCTTCCCAGATCACCAGGCCCTGCTCAGGGCTACAAGCCCCACCCTACCTGATGCTCCACCGTTAACTTCCAGACCCCACCCCAGCTCTTCAGGTTCTACCCCAATGCCACGTTCCCTCCCCTGGCTCACAAGTTCTGCCTATTTCATTTATTTTGACCCAACTCCCCCTCCCTCCAGGTATCACAACTTCCAGCCTACCACCACAATGCCCCTCAGCATAAACCCAATTATCTTGGGGCTCAGGGATACTGACTCTGTTCCCTTTTCTTTTCCCAGGTGCCTGAACTCATGTGCTTTCCTGGCCCTGAGTCCCTATAGCCCTAGCTGCCTTGTAGCCCCAGCCCCCATGACCCCACCACCCAGCCAGGACTCCTGGACCTCAGCCTGTGCCCCCACCAACCACAGACCCAGAGCCCTGATTCCTACCAACCTTGAGGCCCATACCCTTCCCTGTAGCCCCCAGGTCCCCCAGAGCCCAGTCCCCCCAACCCCAGCCCTGCCCTTCATGGCCTGGCTGCGCTGGCCTTCAGATCCCACAGCAACCAGCCCCAGCTAGGAGCAGGCAGGACTTGGGGCAGCTGTAGCTCACAGTGACTCAGCAGGGCCCAACTGACCAATCTCTTGCAGCTTTCCCCACCCAGGGGCCCCATGATTCACCCAGAGGGTGTCTGGGCTCAGCAAACAGCCCTCCCTCCCAGAGTTTCATGAAGGGCAGGAGGCAGGCAGGGATCTCTCCTCCAGGCAGACCCACTGCTTTCCATCAGCCCACTCCAGCCCTGCCACCTCCATGTGACAAGTCTAACACCTGTACCCAGCAGCCAGTGGCTGTCCCTCCCAGCAGCTTCAGGGGCCCAAAGTCCAAGCCAGCTCTGGCATGTGCAGCCCCCATGTAGATGAAGTAGTGAGTAGGGGGCAGGCCTGGGAGCCCCTGGCGCTGAGGAGAAACTCAAACTGGACCCCTACCCACATGCCAGGCTCATAGTAACCTCCAGCCCCTTCCCCCACAAGCTCTGCCCCCTCTGTCCTTGGACACCAGATCCATGCCCACATCACCCACCCACACCGGCCAAAGGGAAGGTCTGTTGGGGAGGGTACTGTTGACACCAACTGTGGCCAATGGTTAAGCAGTCCTGAGGGGTGGCTGGGGCAGAGTCCAACTCTCATCGATCAGACCCAGGCTGAGGATTCATGACAGTATAGAGGCCTAGGCTGTGCCCAGAAGGCCTACCTCAGGTGGGGTCACAGGCAAACCCAGGTAACCTTCTTGTCCTTGCCAGTGGCTTCTTCCACCCTCTCCATTCAGGGCCCATTCCCCGGCACGGAAAACTGAGGGCCATGCCTGAACCATCAGAGACTGAAGGCCCATGTCTCCCACTTCCCTGCTCCCTCCTCCTTTATCAAGCACCAAGTCCTTGCTGGTGCCCTTGGACTGGAGCCTGTGCTGCAACGGGGACAAGGAGTTTCTATCTGGCAAGGCCAGGGCATGATTTGCACTCCCTTCAGCTAGATGCACAGATTCAGCAATAAAGCTTTGCATCAGGCCCAGCTGTCCTTTCTGGGACCAGTGGGGAGGGCAGTTAACAATCACGAGTCATGGGCATTTGTTAAGTGCCCAGTGCTGGGCTGGACATGAAGTGGGAAGATGGTACCTTCCAGGAAAGAAGCAGCTGGCCTGACTTGTTGGGGGCCACCCTAGGGGGCGTGGGACCAACTTGTGCTTCTTGAGAGTGGTTCATGGAGGGAGAGGAGCACAGGGAAATGTTCACAGGGACAGTCTTGGATCAAGGAGGAGTTTTGAGGCAGAGGCTCATTCAGACAAACAGTGGGTGTACAAATAAGGCTCGGGAGCATGGGGTTGTGGGCCACAGGAGTTTAGTGGAGCAGGAACAGGGACTAGACAGGACAGATGGACAGGTGCCAAATGCCAGGCTGAAGGCCTAGGCCTTCTCCAGAAGATGATGGAGCCCATAATGGAGACCTTTGAAGCTGGGACGTAATTGCAGGATTGAGATTAGGGTGTGGCACCCACATATTCCTGTGGGCTGATGTGGGCATGGGGGAGAAGAGGAGTGAGGCTAGGTCCATGAGACAGAGGCTCATGTCCTCATCACCCCCATGGCAGCCAAGGTCTGCAAGCCATGAGGCTCAGTGCAAGGGTCTTGGTCTGTGCAGTTGACCAAGTGCATGGGACACCCCACCAAGCCAGAACTGTAGAGGAGGAATCCACTTGGAGGGGAAGATTCTCAAGTGTTGGACAAGCTGAGTTTGTGGGACCTGTAGGCAACGGGGGGAGATGTCCAAGAGGCAGACGGATACTTGAGACTGGACAGAAGACAGAGCATAGATGGCATCCTCAACATCCAAGTGGAAGGTGGAGCTGGGAGCCTGGGCAAGAGGAGCGTGAGGGAGCCCAGAGCTTAGCACAGGAGGAACACAGAATGGGTGAGAGAGTGTCAGGGAGCCCAGGACGGGTCTGGGCAGCCCAATTGGTGCTGCTCAGAAGGATGGGGCTTGGACCTGTGGTACTGGGTATTCTAGGCCTGTCTGAACTGGGGTTGTTTGTCTCTATGGACCCTCTGCCTGAGCAGTTTACTAGAGTAGGTGGGGCAGGGGAATGAGAACAGGATTCAGTGGCGAGAGACAAAGCAGAGGGCAGGAGGCCTTGAGAAGCTGGAGGTGGCGGGCTAGAGAGGGAGGAAGCTGTCAGGAGAGGTGGGGCACCAGGGTCTTGGAAGAAAGGTAATGACTTCCCCAGCCTTTCTGGGCAAGGGGCAGAGAGGAGTCTGAATACCACGTAGTGGGTAGACCCTACCTTTTAGGAATCCTCTCCCACATATGTTTCTGACCCCAGGATCTGGGATTCAGGACCAGGCTAGGGGTGCTGCCTGACCTCGAGCTGCCCCGTCCATAGCCAGCAAGTCGGGGGGAAGCGCTGAGTCCCCACCAGTCTGAAGCGTCCTTGGCCCCACCCACTACACCAGTGTAATTATACCCTAAGGAGCAGGATCAATGAGTGCTCAATGCCTGATTCACAGCCCAGAGCAGAGGATCAGAGAGGCTGGCCCACAAGTGGCACAGCAGCCACACCCCAGGCTCATAGGTGGGGTCATTTATTGTGGGCACCTCCAGCCATCACCACCCCTGCCTAATCTGTAACCTCAAGGTGTCCCAGAGGGCCCCCACAGCCTGCAGCTCTGGCTCTGGCAGGACTAACCTGGCCCAGCCACCAACCAAAGATTAGACAACCCTGGCGGACAGTTAATGTCGCTGACATCAGGGCCTGGTCTGGTGGCCACTGGGGGCTTGGGCCCTCCCCACAGGCAATGGCACAGCCCACGTGACCTGAGTTCCTTAAGCTGCTTCAGTGGCCAAAGGAGCTGGGGGCCAGATCTCACAGGAGAGCAAGCAGGCGGGCCAGGGCTGTGAGACAGGCGTCGGCCAAGAGATCACAAGCTCTGGGAAGGGCTAGACAGGAAGGTTGCCTGTGGGTCCCCTCCACACGTCTACAATCCTGTTGTGCCACTTAACCCACGCTCATGCTGAAGTGGAGCCTCCAGGCACCAGACCCGAGTGGAATATAGTCAGGAGCTGCGGGCGTGGGTTCTCATACCCTGCGGGCTGGTGTAAAAACCACCCTCTCCTGGAAGGCCTTCAAGCACACCCCCACCCGCCCCAACCTGACTCTGACCAAGTGTCCCTCCCTCCCCTGGCCCTCCATCTGTCAGTGCTAATCCCACACTCAAGTTGCCCACCTCCAGTCCTTTGGGCAAGCTGTTTCCTTCATCCAAAGTGCCCTTTCTCTTCCCACCCTGTCAAGTGCCTTCTTTCCCCTTAGCAGAGCCAAGCCTACAGCTGCTTCTCCGTCCATTTTTCTCTGATTCATGCCCCTCCAACCTGGCAGGAGCTTTCCCATCTAGACCATCTAATGATAGCACTTGGAGACACTGAGGCTGGGACCATGTGGGTGGGATGGTAATAGGAATATCTGGGTAGAGTTCTCAGAGGTGGTCCTCCATTTGTGTGTTGAAGGACAGTTAGGAGTTTGCCAGGGAAGTGGGATGAGGTGGAGAACCTTGGGCCCTGGGAACCTCGAGAGCAGAAGCACAGGGGTGTAAAGGTCATTATGTTCTGGGAACAGAAGAAACATGCATGTGGCCAGTTGGGCAGTGGAGGAGGTGGAGAGGGGACATCATGGCCAGCTGAGTGTGAGGCAGGGGTCTGCAGGGTGTCAGAGAGGCAGTGGATACAAACGCTGGGCTCAGGGAGAATGGAGCTGGAGGTGAAGATGGGGCATGGCAGTGAGCGAGGGTCTTGGAGCACTGTGTGAACAGTGGGCCTGCAGAGGTGGAGGCATGGTAAGAGGTGCTGCCTAACTAGAGACTGAGCAGGTGCGAGCCAAGAGGACTATGGAGGGAGGGCCTGAGGGATGCTGGGACCCTAAGTTCTGCCTCACTGTATCTGGCATTCTCTTGGGCCTGTGTCTCAGTTTCTGGAAGACCAGGTAGTGGAGGCAGAGGCTGGGATGAAGGACCTGAGATAAAGCTCCCCACCCTCCATCCCAGGTGGCTTCCCTCAATGCTGTGGTTTCACGGATGGACATTCCCCCCAGTCTCTGAGACAAGGAGCCCAGCAGCTCTCAGAGCCCCATCCTGACTGCCCAGCTGTCCGGCCACCGCAGGCTGGGCTGGGAGATGCGGCAGGTGGCGGGAAAGGCCTCGGAGCCCTGTTTGCCCTGGCCTAGCAACAACAAACAGCCCCTCCCCCAGCCTGGCCACAACTAGCCTGGCCTGGGTACCCCAGAGCACACCCGCCTCTGGGCCTGCCAGAGCAGCCCAGCCCAGCCAGACCCTCCTTCCCCCGGTCTGGTGTGAGGACCCCAATACCCACATGTTGGGTGACCTTGAAAGCAGGCCTGGCCCCTCAGGCCTGGAGTTTCCACTGGGGACATCCCAGTCTTCGCATATGGTTTCTGTGAGCATCCAGGGTATCTGCCAGTGGGAGGTGGGGACAGGCCTGAGAGACCCTGAACAGCACCGCTCCTGTCTGACAACCCATGGAGAGCCCTCAAGCCCCTTGGGAGAGTGGAAATCTGGGGGCCTCCATGACCAAGGTGAGCGCTGATCTGGAGAGGTGGGAAAGCCAGTCCCTCCCTATTTCCCAATACCTGGCAGCAGCTTGCATGGTCTGAGGTTTTCGGGGGGTGCCACTGTCCCAGTGCCTTTTTCTTTAGCCCTCCCACCCCCTGGTACTCCCAGCCAGAGCTGAGCCCCCTGCCCTTTGCTCACAGCTTCCTCTTCACTCACTGTCCCCAGGTCAGGGAAAAGACAGAGCCATTTCCTTGTGACACAAAGGGAAAGTGAGGCACACTGATGCTTGGCTGTGGTGGTACTGTGCGTCAGCGGGAAGAGAATACAGGAGTCCTGACTCCCAGCTCAGGGCAGAGGAGGGGTTGGGCCTGTCCTCTGAAGGCAAAACCCCAGCACCAGGAAGAGGGACAGAGAAGTTCAGCTTGGCTAGGAGCAGCAGAGGCCATGAGATTAATCGGATCAGAGCTAGTGGCTAAGAAGCAAGGGAGACAGATGTCCTGGAAGCCCCCCCCCCCCAGCTCACCCTAAAGATCGACACCTCCCCCAGCTCTCTGTTGCCTTAGCCTGGGGCCTTGACACCCACCACACACCTCAAGCACCAAGGCCCTGGGTGGGAAGCAGGGAGGATTGGGATAAGAGCCTCCAGCCAGAAACCAGGCCACTCAAAATCCCCTCCTTCCAGGGCACCAAATCCCATCGCCTATTTCCCATGGACAGGTTGACAGCGTCTCCTACACTTTAGAAGTAAAGAAATGGGGGGCATGTTCAGGGAGGTCCCAGGCAATGCTGAGCACAAGCCAGTCTTTGCTTCCCCCTGTCCTCACTGCCCTTGCCCCCGCCTGTTTCGGTCTCAGTGTCTTCTGGGTATGTGAGGTGAAGACAGACGAATTGCTGAAGCCCCCACCCACACCATGCCTCTGGTTGGGAAGGGTGAGGCAGGCAGAAAGAGTATTTTTTTGTCTTGAGTGATGCCTGCAAGTCCGCTACTCAGAACACTCCACCTACGTTAAGCATTGCCCTGGTCCCACTCCTCTTGGTTGAAAATCCCCCTCAGGCTGCAGGAAGGTGAGGGCAGAGGATTTCAGGGGTTAAGGGGGCACCCAGAAACCTCGGAGAGAATCTGTTTGGGACTGAAGCCTCTCCCGCAGCAAAACCTAGCTGAGCCCCTCCCGGAGCAGGTGTTCTCCTGCCTAGGGGCTCCTTAGCGCTCGGGCTGCCCTTTTGCTCCAGGCCTGCCCCGACTCGGGCCCCTGCCTCTCCCCGGACCAGCCCCTCCTCCCTCGGGCAGCCTGGGATTGGAGGGCCGGGGGCGGGCCGAGGGCGGGGCCGGGCGCCCTTCATCCCCCGCCGCGGCTCTCGCCGCAGCAGCCCTGCGCTCAAGCCGGAGCAGAGCGGACCGCACGGGCCTGAGCAGAGCACTGTAAGTCCCCACCCGCGAGCCCAGGTACTACTGGAGGCGTCGACCCGCCGTCCCAGAGCCAGCGGGAGGGCCAAGCCCTGCTGTCCACCCTCGGGTCCGTGGCCGGGCTCTGGACAGCTCCTTTCGTCCGCCTCCACCCGGGTAGGCGCTCCCGCCTCCCGCGAGCCGGAGCTCAGCGCGCTCCGGGTACAAACCTGGAAACCCACTAGCTGGGACGCAGCTCCAGGCCTGAGCCAGGGTCCCGGGAGGAGCACCTCGTCGTCTCAGGGGCTCTCGGCCGGGCTGGGCGGGACACCAGAAGGTTGGCAGCACCCGGAGCTGGACCCACAACTTGTGGCCCACAAGAACGCCTTGTTGGAGGCGCGGGGCACCCGACAGGCTTCCCGGGGTAGGGCCCGTGGAGGTGGACTGCAGAGGGGCCTGGAGGGGGGGTCAAGAGGGGCCCAGGACAGCCCTGGAGCGTTGCCCCCATGGGCGCCTGACAGAGCAGCCCGGCTGGCACTCCGGGAATCTGAGTATATTTATACCGGCTGCGGTGGGCAGGGGCTTGAGGGCAGATCGGGCCGAGCCGCCTGAGGGGCCGCGGGGTACATGCTGGCCCCAGAGCCCGTACCATTTGCAGTGGGGCCAGCGGGCACCGTAGGCGCTAGGCGCGTGTGGCTCGCCAGCCTGCGTCCAGGGTGCAGCTGTGCGCCCCTCCCTGCCCAGTGCCCAGGCAGGGTGTAGGAGCCTGCACTGCGTGGGCCTGGAAGGGACCCGGACTTCGTTTGCATGAGCCCACCCCCACCAGATTGGCCCCTTCGATTGGCTACAGAGAATGCGTGCGTTTGTTTACACGCGGGTGGGGGGAATCGGGGCGGAGTCTGCCCTCTCCCGCCGCACCAGCCCCCCCCAACCCGCCGTGGTAACTTGAGCCCTGAGCCCAGGTACAGGCTCCCTGACTGGACTGAGGAAGGCCAAGTCAAAGGCCCCGGCACCCTAGGGACCATCTTGGAGGACCCTGTCCTCCATCTATGGCCATCCTTCCTTCAGCCTGCCAGATCTGTCCTTCCTTCCACTACTGCCTCCAACCACTGTGTTGCCCTGGAAGGGGCCCTTCCTCTTTCTACCCCTTCTTCTTCAACACGTACCGGTCGGGGCTCCGTGTCTTCTAAGGAAGCAAATCTCTTGAGGACTCACTCTGGAGCACAGAAAGCTAGAGGGATCAGAGCTGTTCCATATTTTTAAAATAATATTTTATTGTTTTAAGTGAAAGTTTACACATCAAATTAGGTTCCCCTTTAACAATTTTTATACAGATTGTTCCAGGCCGTTGGTTGCAGTTTTTACAGTGTGTCAGCATTCTCAGTATTTCCATTCTGTTTGTTCTGTTTCCATTGATCCAGCTTCCCTTCCCCTCCTTGCCTTCTCATCTTTGATTTTGGGTAAATGTTGACTGTTTGGTCTCTTATAGTTGTTTAAGGGAGCACATTACTCAAAGTTGATACTGTTTAGTTAGTAAGCCATTCTGTTATTTGGCTGAAAGGGGACCTGCAGAAATAGCTTCAATTCCAAGTTCAAAGATTATCTTAGGGCAATAGCCTCGGGGGTTCGTCTGGCCTCTATTGGTCCAGTAGGTCTGGCCTTTTTTAGGAATTTGATTTTGTTCTACATTTTTCTCCCATTCTGTCCTGGACTTCTATTGTGTCCCTGGTCAGAATGGTCGGTAGTGGCAGCAGGGCACCATCTAGTTCTGGTCTCTGGTTAGAAGAAGCTGTGGTTCGTGTGGGCTGTTAGTCCCATGGATTAGCTTCTCTGAGCCTTGGATTTCCTTCACTCTCTTTTTCTCTATACAAGTAGAGACCAATCGTTGTATCTTAGATGGTCACTTGCAAGCTTCTAAGACCCCAGATGCTACTCACCAAACTAGGATGTAGAACAGCATCTTTGTGAACTATGTTATGTCAGATGACTAAGTTGTTCCCTGAGACTATGGTCCCAAGCCTTTTAAGCCAGGACTAATCCCACGAGTTGTTTGGATACGTCTAAGAAGCCTCCGTCACGGTGCCCCCTACGTGCTTTGTTAGATATGTGGGTGTATATGCAGCACATGACAAACGAGAACTGTCCCATCTTTGAGGGGAGGGGTTGCAGCATAGCCACCGAGAGTTTCCTGCAAGAAGCACCGCTGGTGGCGGGATCAGGGATGGATGAAGCCAGGCCTGGCACATCTTCAAGAGGGCTAGATTGACTGCAATCAGGAATGGGAGTCTCTGACTCTTTGGGGCTGGAGGCAGGGGCTGTGTCTCTGGGGAGGGTGTGGGGTTGTGTGCCTCAGAACTGACTTCTGCCTGGGCTGGTGGAGCCAAGGCCCTCACTGACCTCTCAAGCCACCCTTTATTGAATTCTTGTTCTTTTGGCCCTCATCAGAGAAGCCCCCCAGTCCAGGGCTCCAGGTGGTGGGACCATGATAGTTGGATGCTTCTGTCCTGTGCCTGCTGTCCTAGCTTTAGAGCCCTGGGCAGATGGAGAAACTGAGGCACAACAGGACAGGCTGGGTGGTTCATGGTCTCTGGGCTGGGTCATGGAAGGATATGGAGCTGAACGGAGCCGGCCCAGGGAGTTTGGGCTGGGTGTTGGGACAGGCACTCAGTTTGAGGGGGAAACATCTCTGAGGGGGGATGACTGGCCACAGAGGAAGCGCAATGCTGGCATCTGCGTGCATGGAAAGCTGGAGTGCGGTCTAGTCCGTGGCAGGATGGGGACCCTGGGGCAGGATGTTCCAGTGCAGACACTTGGAGCAACTGAGATGGGCTAGGGGGTTGCCAGAGCCTGGAACCCATTCCATGCATTTAACAACATTTACTGAACACCTACTATGTGCCCTGTGCATATTCGGTCCAGTGGGCGGAGGGTGGGCCTTTGATTCTGGATGGGAGGACAGATGCGGGGGGGCAGGTACTCTAAAGGACCAGGAGGCACTTCTGGAACCAAAGGGAAGGACCAGCTGCTGGGGCAGGAGGGGCTTTCCGGCCAGCCGCCTGGGGTGGCTTGGTTTCGAATTTCCGCTCTGCAGGCCATGTCCTGTACCCAGCCCTTCAGCCGGCACGTCTGCACACATGCATAGCTGCTGAGGATAACGGTCACCACAACTGACCGTCACCTCCACAGGTCTTCCCCATCATGTAGTAGACAAGCCAGGAGCTCTCAGCTTTCCAGCTGGACCTGACCATGTGGCCCTGGTGGGCTCAGTCCCACTTTCTGGATGTTCCTACACCTGGCCAGTAGGGGAATAGCTTACCTTTGTGGGGATCTGGGGGTATGGTGGCAACCTTCTTGTGGAATCTTGCCTGGCCATCCCCCCAATGCCACTGGGCCTGCTGCCCCCTTGCCTGGGCCTTCTGACTCCCTCTCCCCTTCTTGTTCCTTCTGAGTCTCTCTCTGCTTTTCATTGGCCATTGCTCTCCGGCTGACTTGCTGTCTCTCAGTCTCTTTCTCCGGCTGGCTATCTGACTGGTTGGCCATCTCTTGATGTCTATCTTTTACCCTCTCTGGTTGTCTCTGTCTCTCGCTGTCTCCTCGTCTGAATTTCTAGGCACCTATCTACATGAAATTTCTGTCTCTCTGTGTGTGTTTTTCTCTGACTGTGTCCTACTCTATCTGTGTTTCTGTCTGTCTGTCTCTCTGGATCAATATGCATGGATGCATATATCTAATGTGTGTGTATGTATTCTCTCCCTTCTCTCTCTATCTCTCTGCCTCTCTCTGCTCCTCCCTGACGTTGGGTGGTGCCCCTCCTTCAGGCTGACCTTGTCTTTAGCCCCCTATAGGGGTCTCTAACTAGTCCTGAGCTGCCCCAGGCCCCTGCTCCAGTTTTCTTTGGGGCCAGGAATCCGGCTGTCCAAATATTTGGCTGCCTCCAGGGGATTCCGGGTCGGCAGGAAAGAGGATGGGCTGCCTGGCTCAGGGTCTCCCCTGCCCCTGGGGGTCACAGGCACGTGATGTCCTGTCCCTTGCCTCCGCTGGGCCTTGGGCTGCACGTCCCTCTCAGCAGGCTGGCAGTTGGGGGAAGGGGGCTGCTCCTGGCTCTGGTTCAGTCTCGAGTCAAGAGTTTCTGGCTGCAGCCCTTACTGGGGGTAACCTGAGCCAGGAGGGTCCAGAGCTGGTCCAGAGGGTAGGCGTAGACAGCTGGGGCTAGGCCCAAGTCTGAGCACCTCTTGGATGTCTAGAAAATGTTCCCTGCCACAGGAAAGTCCACCTTCCGGCCCCGGCTGTGGGCCTCTCAGATCCTCCCAGATAGCTCCGGATGCCCGGAACACAGAGACACAGACCCCAGATCACAAGGCCGGGGAGCTGCAGGACAGGGATGGCTAGTACACCAAGCTCCGGGCCAGCTGCCTTTCCCTAGGCTGTGCTTCCTCCTGCATGCCAGCCCCTCAGTACGAGCTTGGTATTGGCCACACACTGGCCCTTCAGTGTTGTGGACGATAAGGGAGTAGTGAATGGGGGACTGGCATCTACTGGAGTCAGAATCTGGAGTTGTGGATCTGGGGAGAGGTGAGGGGTGACTTTTGGTACCTTCCCCTGTTCTACACCACCCCCCACAAGCCTCAGACCTCTGACCTGCAATCAGCTCCCCACCAAACCCGTGGCTGTAGCTTGAGTACAGACAATTCAAACGTGGCAATTGAATCTGGTTCTCCATTGACTGATTTGTCCTAGGAGTGGGGGCCTTCCCTTTAGGACCTGGGGAATCATGTGAGTGAGCAGAGGAGCAGCTAGATGGGTGCCGGGCTGGGAGGGAACCCTGTCTTAGCCAAGGAGGGGAGTGGTGAAGATGGGCTGAGCTAGAACTAGGGTTGTCACTGAGCCCCCAGAGATAACTGCAGTAGACCCACAAGCCAGACCAGCTGCCCCTTCCCTGAGATCTGGGCTGAGGTCACGACTGCCCAGGTTCAGGGTGTCTGGGGCCATGGCAGCAAGCTCTGCTGGATCTGTGCCCCTACCTGTGCATGTGGCCCCAGGACCGAGGCAGGGACAGTGTGGGTGCCTTCCTGTGGCCAGCCCTCTCTTGCAGACCCACTCATGTCCCTGAGCATCGGGAAGGAAGCCACGGCTCAGAGCCCTGGGGGTTCCAAGGACCTCAATCCCAGGACAGAGAGCTGTGCTTCCGCCAGCGGCTGACACATGCAGCCATCCCATGGTGGCCTGGATTCCTGGGCCTCAGAATCTTTAATTAGCCCAACCCAACACCTGCCGAGGTGTGCCTGACGAATTCTCACCCTGTGACGCCTGCGTGGGCAGATGTCACCTGCTGCACCATCCTTGTGGCTCCTGGCTCCCTCCTGGTCCTTATCTCTCAGCAAAGCAAACAGGCCCAAGGGGCAGTGGCCTGGACCATCGATTTGCTGCCCTGGCCCACGCTGCACCCATGAGAGATGCTGTTCTGATGACCCACCCAAGGTCACAGTGATCTCTCTGCCCTGGTGCCTGACTGCTCTCTGGGCACTTGTGGCCCGCTCTAGAGGTGAAGGCCTTGGAGAGGTGCCTCGCTCGACCCCCGGCTCCAGCCAAATCTCAAAGGGGATGGGAGGACACTGAGGTCCAGAGCAGGGAGCACTCTGCCACAGTCACACAGCAGGGTAGGGCTGGGCAGGGCCTCAGACTCAGGGTGTTCCCTCTGGGCTTTCCCCACAGTGGGTTAGGACCTGCTGGCAGCTTTCCTTATACAGGTGTCCTCTCCCAAGTCTACCTTGAGTCCCTGGTACAAAGGAGTCTGGGAGGCAACAGGCTTGAGGGGCTGGAGTGGTTGAAAATGGGCTGGCAGTCCCAGGGAATGGCTGGGCCTACATGCCAGGCTAGAGCTAACCCCCAACATGGCCCCCCAGCCCTCAGCCCTGGCCTACACTGAAGTCAGACTCCTTGACCTGACCTTCAAGGACCTGTCAGGCTTGTCTGTGGCGTAGAACACTCAGTGGAACTCATTTCACCCACACAGCCTGCCATCTACATTCACACCATGCCACAGGGCCTTTGCCCATGCTGTGTCCTCTGGCTGCAGCACTCTTTCCCCATTTCCACATGTTGGGGCTCCCACTGGAATTTCAGGAGTGGTTCCATCACCACTCCTCCTCCAGGAAGCCCCCCTTGACTCCTTCCTCTCCCTTATACCGAGTCCCTGCACTATGCGACCCACACTCAGTTGCAGCAGGAGCTATAGGGTAGGGGATGTGTTTAGGAGTCTTGCCCCTTCCAGACTGGAGGCCACTGGAGGAGGGGTATGCCATGTCCTCTGTGGGAGCTCAGGCCAGCCTGAGACCCAGCAGTGACTGGTTGTGAGTAACAGCCACCAGGCCCTGCTAGGGGCATGGGGAACCTGGAGCCAAGACCTCAGGCACCTCCCAACAGCCCATCCTGTGGGCTGTGGGCTGTGGTCTCCCTGGAGGCAGTGCCTGGCTGCTAGGGAAGGATATTAAGGCAGAGAAGGGTGCTTTGTCCAGGCTGCTGCCTCAGCACACTCCGAGGGCCTGTCGCAGCCTGTCCAGGGCAGGGGGCCGGGCAAGGACAACTCCAGCTGAGTGCCAGCCTGACTCTGGAAACCACGCACCGGCACCTCCACACCCAGGTGGGATCCTTGGAGGGGTGCTGATGGCGAGGCTTATGACAGGGGCATCAGGAGAGACTGACCTCTGGAGCCCTGGTCTAGAGGATGAGGACTCAAGAAGAGATGCTAACATTGTCACAGTCCTGACTGGGGAGGGGGTGGTGCTGGTAGGAGAAGAGGGATCAGACACAGGCATCAGAGGAGGCAGAGCAAGTTGAAGGGATCCAGTGGTCCCAGTGTGGGGTCCCCAGGCCAAGATGCCTGGGTTCTGAAGTCTGGCCTGGGGCTACTTGGGACAGTGGGGGACTATCTCTGGTTGGTGATGCGTGTGGCTCTGGTCAGTTTTGTGTGGCCTCCCCTACCCACTCCTACTCCCGAGTGCTAAGTTTGAGTGCTAAGTCCAGGTTCAAGAGTAGACCTAAGACCACCAGAGTCTGGAGTGAGCATGGGGGATTCAGAGCAGGATTCGGGGTTTTCAGAGGGGGTGCCATGGCCTCAGGACCAGTCTCTGGCTGACCCGCCTGGCAGTGCTACCCCCTCACTGGTCTCTCCTCTGGCCTCGGTGCTCCTGCTGGAAGGTCTGGCCCCCGGGATGTCCTCACAGAGCCTGGGGCACTATGCCCAGGCACCTTCTGGGCATGAGGTAGGTGGCACCAGGCCCCAGTGATGGGAGAGGGGCCAGTGAGTAGTCTGGGCAGTGGGGGTGGGAAGGGCAGCTAGTTCCTTCAAGGCGGAGCAGAGCCAAGCTCTGAGAGCAGGGCAAGGGGGCCTGATCCACTGATCCAGTCCCCTCTCCAGCTGGCCGAGGCCCTGAGCTCCTGGCCAAGCTCTGGAAAATGGGGGGTTTGCTCACAGGGTCTGCTCCTGGAGAGTGGAACCTGGGGGTGGGGGTCCCCTGGCGGGGGAGGAGAACCTGATAGGATAACATGACCCTGAGGCTATGTGAAGGGTAAAGCCTTTGTGGTCCAGGGAACTGGGCCCTGGAGCACTCATTTCCTGGAAGGCTCACCAAGGGCCCTTCACAGCCAGGCAGGAAGGGCCCAGGTGTCCAGCCACCCAGCACCGCCTCAGGCCTCCTGGCTCCGGGGGGTTAGCCTCTGCGCCTGCCGTTCCCAGCGCCAGCTCTCAGCCCACAGAGGGCCCTTTGTTCTGGCTGCCAACAGTGCCCGCCGGGCGGCTGGGAACAGGGCCCACAGCCCTCACCCTGTCCCGAGGCCTCCAGCCATCAGGCAGTGCCATTCTAGGTTGGCCAGGAGGCCCCTGGCATGCGAGACCAGTACAGGAAACCATCTCCCAGTATTAACGTCAGGGAGGGGGAGTCAACCCGGGGCCTACCTCCAGAGTGGGGCCTGGGGGGCCTAGGAGCTCAGTATCTGGGGGTCCTGGTGCCACTGAGCTCTGAATTCAGGTCATCCAGTTGATACTCACTTCACAGACAGGGAAACTGAGGCCCCAAGGGCTTGTCTGGGCTGGTGCGTGTTTGGGGAGGGAGTCACATACTGGCTGAGGTGTCCTGCGAGGATGGCCTGGGACACCCAGGTGTCGCAGCTTTACCCTCCTGAAGGCAGGTCCCAGGAAGGCAGCAGAAGGAGCAACATATATGAACAGACATTGTGAGTGACCCCCTGGGAGGTGTGCTATGGCTGCAGGCTCTGTGTGAGAGGCTAGGCAGTGGGCCCAAGGGGGGGATGACCAGACGAACCGTCTGCTCTCCAGACTCTTGACCTGCAGGTGTGAGAGCTAGTGCTCCTGGAGGTGGTGCCTGAGCCATGGAGACACCGCTGCAGATGGAGATGGTAGAGCTGGTGCCCAATGGCAAACACTCGGAGGGGCTGCTCCCAACCACCACCCCTACGGCGGACAACCAGAGGTGAGCAGAGGAGGGACCCAGCCATGGCTCAGGACAGACAGAGCAGGGGAGGGGTACACAGCAAGGGGCTAGAGCTGAGCCCCCTGCCCTGCCTGTGCCTGCAGAGTCGAGGGCCCCAGACGGAGCTATGTTGAGGGCGAGGGCTTCCTGCAGAATAGCCCAAGCAAGGAGCCACAATTCACTGACGTGAGCTGGGGGGCAGCATTGGGGGCTTGGGGCACTGTTGGGAGCATGGGTGATGGGAGGCCAGGGGCAGTGAGGGAGCGCCACGGTGCCCCACACCGTGCTCACTCTCTCCACCCCTCCCCGTTCCACTCTGGTGCCTATAGTTCGAGGGGAAGACATCGTTCGGGATGTCAGTGTTCAACCTCAGCAATGCCATCATGGGCAGTGGCATCCTGGGGCTCGCCTATGCCATGGCCAATACAGGCATCATCCTTTTCCTGTGAGTACTCTCAGCGAAACTTCTGGAAGACAAACTCAGGGGCTGGGAGCCCAGCAAGCTGCCAACCATGACCTCCCAGGACCAGCCAACTCCCCATACCTGGGCCCAGGCTGCAGTGGGTGGGCACGTCTTACGTTCAATCCAAACCACAGCTAAAAATCAGCCAAGGCCAGACAAATATACCTCATTGCCGAACACACCCTCTGAGGTCATGACATGGGGCCAGCCTTACAGGCCTGAGTCTGTCCTTCCACTGCGTCCACATGTGATGACCAAATCCCCATGGCTGGGCCTCGTGTGGGTACACGTGTCCTTCACCTGGGAGCTCTGCCCTGCAGCCTGAACAGAAGATGTGTTTATCCCAAGGCCTCAGGGGAAGGAGGTGCTCAGAGGGCCCACTTCTGGGTCGTGTCCCACCCCTGGGTCATACAGGGGCTGTTCACCACCTCTGGGGCCTGCTGAGCTTGCACCGCACCTGTTGGGGTTCCAGACACTCAGGGGCTGCACACCCAGCTTTCCTGGAGCCCACTATCCCTTGCCAACCAGGAGAGCCGTGGTCTCTTGTCACCCATCTTCCCAGGTTCCTGTTGACAGCCGTTGCCCTGCTCTCCAGCTACTCAATCCATCTGCTGCTCAAGTCCTCAGGGATCGTGGGTGAGCCTCAAACCAGGCCTTCAGCAGGGGGCGTGGTATTGGAGAATGCCCCTGACTATCCTGACCCCTGTACCCACAGGCATCCGTGCCTATGAGCAGCTGGGCTACCGTGCCTTTGGGACCCCAGGGAAGTTGGCTGCGGCCCTGGCCATCACACTGCAGAACATTGGCGGTGAGGCCAGAGGGCAGCAGTGGGTGGGTGGACAGGTCTGAAGGCTGCTGGTTCACCTAACTCCAGGGCCTGCTTGCCCCTCTCCCCCTAGCCATGTCCAGCTACCTGTACATCATCAAGTCTGAGCTGCCCCTTGTCATACAGACCTTCATGAACCTGGAGGACAAAACCTTGTGAGCCCCAGGGTGGAGAGGGACTGGGTGAGGGCGGGAGGCCCTAGTCCACCCCTCCATGTCCACCCACTGGCCCTCGGGGCTCACACTGAGCTGGTGGGAGGGATGAGACAGAGCCGGTAAATGACTGGTGGAAGGGAAGGAGGTTCTGCCAGCGGAGCCAACATTCAGCCCACACTTGTCATGAAACACCTAGGGGAACTGCCGGGAGGGGATGTATGGGGGTTGGGGTAGGGGTAGTGAGGCTAAGGAAGCTGGCCCGCTTGGCCCTGGCCCAACCTGTGAGCATGAGTCGGGGTGAGAGCCTCCAGGCTTAGCTCTAAGTACCTGCTATTCCTGACCGTGGCTTGGGGGTTAGCCCCACCCCACGAGAGCTTAAGCCCAGAATGTCCCTGTTGCCCATCACTTTAGCCAGCCCTGCCTGGGCACCAACCACATTTCGTGGGTGGGGAGCAGACAGAGATGGCCAGCTCTGCCCTCAGCAGCCCAGCCTGAGCAAGCAGAGGGGTTGAGAGGCTAAGGACAGCTCCAGGAGGAGAGAAATGAGCCAGATGCCTTTCCCAAAGAGTTGGCCTTTGGGCTTACCCTTGAAGGATAGTCTTGTCCCTTATCTCTCTGTGCCCCATGCCCATTCCAGGTGGGACAGGGAGATGCAAGATGCAGAGTCCAAGAGGGACCACAAGGTTGGCAAGTCCCTGAGACCCCCTTGAAAAATGTCCCCCTCCAGAGCCAGGTCCCTTCATCCCACCCATCTCTCTCAGCCCCTTGGGTCCTCTCCCTGGGCAGGCTGAGCCCAGATCTGTGTGTCCTGAGCAGTGATATAATCACAACAGTTACCAGGCCAGTGTCTCAGTCCACTTCACCATGAGGAGGATGCTGGGATGGTACCCATTTTGCAGATGGGAAAAAGGGCACTCAGAGCTGAGGACAGGTATCACTGGTGACCCTGATTAGGGGAGGCAGGTAGCCCTGCCCTGGGCAGAAAGGGCTCCGACTCTGGCTCTTACTCCTGGCCCCACAGGAACTGGTATGTGAACGGGAACTACCTCGTGATCCTAGTCTCTGTCACCATCATTCTGCCCCTAGCACTGATGCGGCAGCTCGGTGAGTGGTGTGTCGGGGTCAGGGACCCCCAAGGGGGATGTTAGAGGGAGTATGGGAGGGGCTCCCCACTCCCCAGTCTTACAGCCTTCCTCCACTTTGTAGGCTACCTGGGCTACTCGAGCGGCCTCTCTCTCAGCTGCATGGTGTTCTTCCTAATTGCAGTGAGTCACCCTCCACGCCAGTTGAGGAAGAGGGCAGGTCTCCCAGGGGAGTCCTCTGTCAGAGGGATGGGCAGATCGCCCAGGGGAGCCTGGATCAGAGGACAGCGCCTCCATTTCTGATCTAGGTGTGGCCCTACGGTGACTTCCCAGGTAGCCTAGCCCAGCCCTGATACCCTCATCCCCACCTAGGTCATCTACAAAAAGTTCCATGTGCCCTGCCCACTGGCCCTCAACTTCACCAACATCACAGGCAACTTCAGCCATGTGGAGGTCTTTGAAGAGGAGACACAGGTGCAGGTCGAGACTGAGGCTGCAGCCTTCTGCACCCCAAGCTACTTCACACTCAACACGCAGGTACGGACAGGCCAGGGTAGGGGCCAGGGACCCAGCAATGGTGGGGGAGGCCACCCTAACACAGCCCCCATGTTTCCCCAGACGGCATACACCGTCCCTATCATGGCCTTCGCCTTCGTCTGCCACCCTGAGGTGCTGCCCATCTTTATGGAGCTCAAGGAGTAGGTGTCCATGACTGGGAGACAGGGCGGGGCAGCCTTGAGCCGTCTTGGAGAGAATGGATGTGGTCCCAAGGGTGGGGGATAGTGACAGGAGCCAAGTCATTTTATCAAAGATCTCGCTGGTTCCCATGAGACAGGGTTGGGAGCAAGAAGGAGGCTCCCACGGGTGTGGGATGGTGACAGTGTGGTGCCAGAAAGACCCCAAGAGCACGTGGGGCTCTCCCAATGTGGTCCAGCTGGCACCAGCTCTCTCCCCCACCCCCACTGCCCCATAGCCCCACCAAGAGGAAGATGCAACACGTCTCCAACCTGTCCATCGCCGTCATGTACGTCATGTACTTCCTGGCTGCCCTCTTCGGCTACCTCACCTTCTACGGTATGGCTGGACCGGTGGGGGCAGAGGCCAGGCTGGGGGCAGGGGGCTGGCCAGTGGCCGTGGCACGCCGCATACTATAGGCACTCATTAGGTGTGTGATGCCTGACTGTGCTCTGCAGCTGTGGAGGTGAGTCTGAGTGCCACTCCCCACAGTGTCAGGATTGGCCCAGGAGCACAGAGCCCAACCCCCTCCCTGGGCCACCTAATGACCACCCTCCCTGCCTGCCACAGATGGGGTGGAGTCAGAGCTGCTGCACACCTACAAAAAAGTGGACCAGTTTGATGTGCTGATTCTGTGTGTGCGTGTGGCCGTGCTGACGGCAGTCACGCTCACAGTGCCAATCGTTCTGTTCCCGGTGAGCCAATGGGCAGGGGGCCAGTCCAATGGGAGGGTAGGGCTAATGGGACTGACGGGCTGATGTCTTCCCACCCCATGCCCCCCAGGTGCGCCAGGCCATCCAGCAGATGCTGTTTCAGAACCAGGAATTTAGCTGGCTGCGGCATGTGCTCATAGCCACCAGCCTGCTCACTTGTATCAACCTGCTGGTCATTTTTGCCCCCAGCATCCTTGGCATCTTTGGGATCATTGGTGAGGTTTTGGCTCTGCTGTGTGTGAGGGAGGGCATTTTCCCAGAGAATTTGCCTTCTGCAAACCCGGGCAGATTCCTGAGCTCGCACCCTATATTTAAGTGATTGCTGTTGGCCGTGTGCACCACTTGACCTCCCCTCTGACCTTTTGTCCTTAGGGCTATTTTAATCCCTTAAAGGTTCACAACCACCAAGTCAAGGCCTTGATCAGCCACCTCTCGGGGGTGGAGAGGGGAGCCCAAGGGTCAGAGGCCTCCACACAGGATCTTATTGGGTCTTATTTCCATTTCACATATGGGGAAACTGAATCTCGGGGTTATTAAGGGAGCAGCATGGCCAGACAGCT
Source organism: Dugong dugon (assembly GCA_030035585.1). Taxonomy (NCBI): domain Eukaryota; kingdom Metazoa; phylum Chordata; class Mammalia; order Sirenia; family Dugongidae; genus Dugong; species Dugong dugon. The sequence continues at coordinate 17,176,006 of CM057481.1, read as the reverse complement.
GGTGAGTGGGAGAGCCTTGATTCCCCGGACCGCTGGACTCCATGTTTGGTGCTCTGTCCACTGCCCTGTCTCAACTGGGACTCTGAGCTGAAAGGTCGGAAATTTCTGAGGAGTCTTTAGGGTGACCCGACTCAGGAAACTGACACCCCAACACAACTCTCCAGGGACTGATGCACAGACCTGGGGGCTAAGTATCATGGAGATCATGGCCAGGACTCTTACTTAGTTTTATGGGTCCAAAATCCAACTCAAAATGAATTAAGCGGAGAAGAATCTATTGGTTCAAACAATGAAAAAGCCTTCAGGAATAACTGTATCCAGGAGCCCAAACAATATCCTCAAATCTCTGCCTCTCTGCATCTCTTGGCTTGGCTTTCCTCTTTGCTAGTTTCAGTCACGACAGGCCCTCCTGACACCAACAGCACCAGCCTTCCATCCTGGTGGACAGAGAACAAGGAGAGAGGGGATGATGGGTTCCTCAGAATCAAGTAAAGCTCGGTATAAATGCCCCATGCTCTGGGACCTTGATGAGACTCCCCCAATAAGAGATGTTTGATCTCATTGAAGGGTTCACGCCTAAGCCTTTCGCCGATTGGTGGACATTAGCCAGCAGTGGCCATGCCTTGTTCTTTGCAGGTGCCACATCAGCCCCATGCCTCATATTCATCTTCCCCGCCATCTTCTACTTCCGCATCGTGCCCACTGAGAAGGAGCCTGCGAGGTCCACCCCTAAAATCCTGGTGCGAGGGACCCAGATGTTGGTGGGCTGTGGGGTTGAGGGAGTTGCCCTGACCTCAGATCTGACACTAACCTCTGATCCCTCAGGCTCTTTGCTTCGCCATGCTTGGTCTCTTGCTGATGACCATGAGCTTGAGCTTCATCATCATTGACTGGCTGTCGGGAGCCGGCTGGCATGGAGGAAGCCACTAGAGTGTCCCTGTCCTGCCTACTCATCTTGGCACCCCTGCCCAGACTGTCCAGCCCCTGGTCCCATCCAGTGGCCAGTCGCAAAGCAGGAGAAAGACAAAGTTAACACGATGACATTTGGCCCTGCCCCACATCCTCTCTGTAGAAGTTCTTGTGTTAAAGAGCCAGGACCAAGGCCTTCGGGCCACCACCATGCTGCAAGGGCTTCCTTTGCTGGAGGTTGGGGTGGGGATGCACCCCTTTCCCCCTTTTGTCACCTCAGATGCTGCCAAGCCCTTCATCTTCCCTTGCACAGATGCACACACTAAGGGCCAGCAGCAGCCTCTGAGCTCACACAGCCTGTAGGGGCACACAGGCTGGAACCCAGGCCTGCTGCCGTCCCCTACCCTGCCACTGGGGCCAGGGTCTGCACCCTGAGGCCTCATTTCCCCCCAGCCCCCTTGCCTTCCCTCCTTCTGGTCCCCAGGACCCTTTCAGGCCCTTGGGCTCAGGCCCTTGAACACCTCTATCCCTTTCTCACCTCCCCCACAGCTGGAGCCAGCAGGTTCTGCTGAGAGTGGAGCTACCCTGCCCCTTCACCAGTCCCAAGGAGGCTGAGACTTCCCAGCCTGGGCCCTGGGCCACAGCTCACATTCCACTGCTGGGAGAAAGGAGAGGCTGGGCCCAGAGTATCCCTATACCTGGGAGGCCAAAGATCCCAGAGGCCAGCCTGGGGCTGGGGTGTAGAGGCTGGCAGCCCCCTTTTATAAATATTATACATAAGACCAGCTGTGTTTTATATTCTTAGGCTGTATACTTCTGGGTTCCTGGAAGGTAGAGTGGAGGCCAGGTCATGATGGAGGCCCTCCTGCCCCCTTCCCTGGGATAGGGGTGGGGACAGACCACCCCACCCCACCCCCTGCCTCCCAAACCAACCATCAGTGCTCAGACCTGGCTCTGGGCCCGGGCCAGGCTCAGCACAGACCTGCTTTCTCACGGGGTGAGGTGGGGAGGAATTAATGAGGCCCTAGGAAGTGGGACAGAGAGAGGCCTCCGGAAGGAGGCAACGTGAGGTGCATCCCCAGTAGCTTCAGGGAGGGTCTGAGGTGGGGGCAGCTGAGCTGCAGAAGCCCCAGGAAGGGCCCCCTATCCTACCCTCCCCTGGCTCCCAAGCTGCCTTGTCAACCTTCTGTCAAATCCCCAACTCTGGGGACAAAAATCCAGGGATCCTGTGCCCTGTTGGGCTGATTTTTTTATAAATAGTAAAATCCACTGTGAATAAAGGTGGGTAAGTGAGTCCCCTGCGTGTGAGCAGGGTTGGAAGGGGGAGGGCCCAAGCTAGGCTGGGGGCTGCAGGGAGGTGGGGCAGCCCCAGGTGCCCGGGCCTGGGGTGACTGGGAAGCTGCCCACTGCCTCCGGCAGGCCTGAACCAGCTGGGGCCCAGTGGGATGGAGCTGCCTGGGCCCTGGCACCAAACTCTCATTAGGAGAGACCCTGCACCCGGCTAGGCCGCCAGCGAAAGGACAGCAGGAAAAATCTAGTTTGAGCTTACCAGGCAGCTGCCAGCTCTGGAAACCCCTGAAAAAAGAACTTCCTCAAGCCAGTGGTTGTTAGAACCACGGCGGTGCCAGCTGGGCAGAGGGGGGGCTTCCTGAGTCCTGCTCTCCTCAGCCCCAGGAGCCTGACTCCAGCCTGGGGACTGACTCACAGAGGAGCCCTGCGGCCCCAGGAAAGAGCCTGGACATTGGCCTACAGGTGACTGTGGCCCAGGGCGCCCTGGCATGAGGGGTTGCCCTCTGGAGTTCTCTGGCTCTTCCCCCATAAAATGGGGCCATAGCCCTTTCTAGGCCCCTTGGTGCCTGGGAGCAGGGGAGGGGGGCAGTAAAGGGCAGGGTCCATCCCACAAGCAGACCTTAGGGGTCTTCCTTAGCACTCCCTCTGTCTTAGTCATCTAGTGCTACCATAACAGAAATACCACAAGTGGATGGTTTTAAGAAAGAGAAATTTATTTCCTCACAGTCAAAGTAGGCTAAAAGTCCAAATTCAGGGCGTCAGCTCCAGGGGAAGGCTTTTTCTCTCTGTTGGCCTTCTTCTCTTCGGTGTTCCCCCACCCCGGACTAGGAGCTTCTCTGCTCAGGGACCCCGGTCCAAAGGACGCGCTCTGCTCCTGCACCGCTTTCTTGATGGTATGAGGTCCCCCTGTCTCACTGCTCACTTCTTTTATTATCTCAAGAAATTGCCTCAGGACACAATCCAGTCTTGTAGATCAGGTCCTGCCTTACCAACACAACTGCCACCCATCCTCCCTCATTAACATCATAGAGGCAGGTTTACAACATACAGGAAAATCACACAGTACCAGGAATCATGGCCTAGCCAAACTGATACACACATTTTTTGGGGGGGACATAATTCAAACCATGACACCCTCCATCTAAAGAAGGCTGCAGGTCAGAGCAGCAGCAGGACCGGCTGAACCCTGCTAAGATGTCAGGACTGCTCCAGGCCTCTTGGACCAGAGGATATGCTGACAGTGCCCATCCACCCACCCCCACCAACACCCACAGTGCAGAGAAGTCCTCTGGCCCTGAGAGGCTACCCCGGCCTGCCCAGCCAGGCCTCCTCCAGTTGGACTGGTGGGCGGCAGGCTCCAGGGCTGGGATGTGGGGGCAGGGGGCAGGCAAAGTAGCTGATACACTCAGTCCAAAAGCCAAGTGCCCACATGACTGTTTGATTGAAAATTAGTGTCCTTCATCCCTCGCTGTCAAGCTCCAGCCACTCAGCCTCCATGAGGACGGGTCTGCAGGCCCTTGGGCATCATTAAGCATTTTTTTAAAAACTGTTATGTATTCATTTTGTTGTTGTTGAGAAGATACACAGCAAAGCACACACCAATGCAACCGTTTCTACACGTACAATTCAGTGACACTGATTACATTCTTCGAGTTGTACAACCGTTCTCACCCTCCTTTTCGGAGTTGTTCCTACCTCATTAACATAAACTCACTACCCCTAAGGTTCCTATCTAATCTTTCAAGTGGCTGTTGTCAATTTCATCCCATGTAGATAGAGCTTAAAAGAGCATAATGCCCAAGGCAGACCTTTTTTACTGGTTAAGTTAAACTATTGTTTGGTGTTAAGAAGACTTCATGGGATAGTTTTGGTTTAAAGTCATTAAGCATTTTTGTATGCTTTGAAGGATTTCCCAGGTTTTGTTTTTGTTTTTGTTTTCTTTTCCTTCTTCTTTTTGCCCTTTAAAATGTGCTCTGTTTAAAATATAGACGAGTTAGAGCAGCTGGGAAGTCCACCACCAAGGGGTCTTCTATATTTCCGTTCACTGTTTTTCTTATGGCTGCCTGTTACAGGAAAATGGACATATGGACCAGGACAAGAGGCAAAAGCATGGGCTTTGGCCTTCCTGCGCAGCAGCCTGCACCCTCCTCACCCTGTGCACAAGTATACATTCCCTGTCAACTAAAAAGGGATTCACTCATTCATTCAACAAGTGCTTACTGAGATTTCCTATGCACTAGGCAGTCTTCCAGCAGCTGAAAATAGAGTAGTGAGCAAAGCAAAGACACCCGCCTTGCTTGAATTTGCATTCTAGGTGGGTGATTCAGACCAGAAACATGAAACCTAATTACTAAGTTACATCATTTGTTACAAGATGCTCAGTGCTATGAGGAGTAAGAAGGGTAGGTAGGGTAAGGAGATAGGGAACACGAAGGTCAGGGGAGGGGAGAGGTCAGGGTGAGCCTGGCCACTGAAAAAGGACTGTCTGATCAGAGATTTGGAAAGGGAGGCAGCGGCAACCATATGGATGCTTGCAGGGGAGCTTCTAGCCAGAGGGATCTGCCAGAGCAAAGCCCTGAGGCAGGATGCCCCTGGCACGTGAGGGAGCAGCGAGGGAGGCAGGAGAAGGCAGAAGTGGCAGGTGGGGGCTAATAGGCCGCAGATGTTGTGGGGCCGTGTCAGCTACTGCGAGGACTTTGGATTTTTCTCTTTGCGAGATGAGAGCCAATGCCAAGTCCTGAACAGAGGAGGGGGCTGGATCTGATCTGACAATGACTCCAAGTTTTAAATGGATTATTCTGGCTGCTGCACTGAGACTAGACTCGGGTGAGGAACATGGGGGACCAAGGGGGACACAAGAGGCTGCTGCAGTCATTCAGGAAAGACATTATTGGGTGGCTCAGCCCAGGTGGTGGGATGAGTTGGGATGAGACGCTGGGCTTGTCCAAAAGGTGAGGCGGCAGGGTTTCCTGATGGTTTGGGCATGCGCGGAGGGGCAGAGAGGAGTCAGAGGTGGTTCCAAGGCTGTATAGCCTGACAGGGACGGAGCTGTCATTGCATCCACTGAGGGAGGTTGGGGGAGGAGCATGCTTGTATCAGTTATGCCCGTGAAGAGTTTGAGACGCCGACTGGGTATCCAGTGGAAATGCCAATTTGGCCACTGACTGTATGACTCTGGAGTTTAGTAGAGAGGCCAGCACTGCAGCCTTGGATGAGGAGGCAAAGTGAGCGGATGCTATTTAAAGCCATGGGCCTGGGGAGCTGAGTTCAGTCAGAGGAGAGCAGTGGTCAGAACAGTCCACTGTCAGGAGATGGGAGAGATGAGACAGAACTAGCAAAGGCGCTGAGCAGGAGAGGTGAGGAGGTGAGAGGAAACCAGGAGAGTGTGAGCACCTGGGAGCCAAGCGAGCACCAAACACTGCCGAGGACGTGAGGGTGGGGAACAGACTACTGGATTTGGCAACATGTTGGTCGCTGCGGACCCTGACCACAGCAGTTTCATAGAGGGAGGGTGTCTCAGTGACCTAGTGCTGGCGTAACGGTATCACAAGTGGGTGGCTTTAAAAACAGGAATTTATCGTCTCACAGTTTTGGAGGCTAGGAGTCTGAATGCAGGGCATCAGCAGGGCTATGCTCTGTCCACTCTAGGAGAAGATCATTCCTTGTCTTTTTGAACTTCTGACAGCCCTGGGTACTTCGGCATTCCTCGGCTTGTAGACGGATCCCCACTTGTTCTCTTCCTTGTGTGTGTGACTCTTTATGTCTATTTTCCCTTTTTATAACACACCACTCAGAAAGGATTAGGTTTAGGACCCACCCTGCTCCAATATGACCTCATTAACATAAGAAAAGAAAACCCTATTAGCAAACTGGGTCACATTCACAGGCACAGGAGTTAAGACTTCAACATATCTTTTTGAGGGACACAACTCAATCTGCAACAGAGGAACAAGCCTGACCGGGAGTGCATAGAGGAGCTAGTGGTAGGCTGGAGCTGGAAAGAGCAAGTGTAGACAACTTGTGTGAAGTGAGAGGGGAAGGGGAGTGACAATGCTTAACACAGACTCTTAAGGTGGACTGGGGAGACTTGGTGGTGCATTGGTTAAAGCGCTTGGCTGCTAACCAAAAGGTCGGTGGTTCTAGCTCACCAGCTGCTCCATGGGAGAAAGATGTGGCTGTCTGCTTCTGTAAGGATTTACAGCCTCGGAAATGCTATGGGGCAGTTCCACCCTGCCCTATAGGGTAGCTATGAGTTGGAATTGACCCAGCTTGATGGCAGTGGGTTTGGTTTGGTTTAGTTTGGGGAGAAGAGAGGGAGAGAGATTGGAAGACCCTGGTAAAATGGTGGATTGGAGGTAGATGAACTTCTGGGATCAGGATCCTGAGGAACTGGGCCAGAAGACAGTTAGGTGGACATTGGACAGTGCAGCCTGCACATTAGGGAGGTGTGTGGGATGGCCACTGACTAGCCTGGCCAAGTGATAGTGGCTAAGGACATTGTCTGTCCAGGATCCAGCCAGCGGCAGTTAGGAGCACGTCGGGGGACCCAGGGGACTCATCCAGGCTTCTGTCCTGACTCGGGTTTAAAATCACCCAACAACTGACTTTCTTTCATATAACCTGGAGCAGTAATAATTGGCTGAAAGTTGCTTAGAAAGAAAAAGTAGCAAAAGGGTCCTGGAAAAAATCTGAACGAACAAAACCTCTTTCAAAACCACACAAGGCTGCAAACCCGCGGGGCCACGCACAGCGGGACTTGGACGGGATTAGCCGGCGACCTACTCCCCGGAGAGCTACAGGAGGTGGCCTCTGCTGCCTCCTGGCGGTCAACGGCTGAGTCTGGTTTACTCGGAAACCCACCGGCACCTTGCTGGGCGGGTGGCTGGGACGGTCAGCGATGGCCAGACAGCTGGGCCCTGAAGCTCCAAGGCAGTCTAGGAAGCTTCCTGGTTGGCACGTGGGAGCAAAGCAGGCAGGAAGGCAGCGGGGAAAGGACCGAGACTTCATACTGTGTACAGCGGCAGGTGAATGCTGCAGTGCAAGTCTGTCCCTCACAGGGTCGTGTCCTCAGCGAGTCCAGCCCGAGCCCCCCACCGGCTGCCTCACCTTGGAAGGGTCCCAGAGCGGAGGAAGGGGTCTGGCTCAGCCTTCTGAGAGTCCCTCCAAGTATTTCCCAGCCCCTCTCCCTATCTTGCTGGTATCTTAAGGTCAAATCCAGCCAGGCACCCGGACTCCCCAGGGCACACCCGGCCCTCGGGCTGGGTACAGACAATGTGAACGGAAGCCGCCTGGCCTTCAGGAGGCAGGCGAGGTGATCATGAGAAGAATCACCCAAATCACAGTCTAATCTCCCTGTGAAGAGGGAGGCCAGGGAGCATCCTGGAATGGACCGTCCAGCAGAGGGAACGGAGGGAGTGAAGACCCCACAGCGCCAGGAAGCAGAAAGGCGGGTATGATCGGCACGTGCCGAGACTGGACTGAGGGCGGTCAAGGCCTGGAGAAGGCCTGGCGGTCTGGGGTCAGGCTCCAAGTGAGGGCAATAGGGGGGTCACGGAGGGTTCCGAGCTGGAGAGGACGCAAAACGGCTGCTGCACGTGGGGGGGTGGGCCTCGGTAGCCCAGGAGGGGCAAGCCTGCGGAGGCGGGGGTCACGGCCAGAGGCAGGACGGGGTGGGAAGGCAGAAATGCCTAGGGTAGCGGCGAGAGGAAGCTACGAGGAGAGGAGGTGGCTGCGGGGAGGTGGGGGGCTGGGCTGGCCTCGACTCCCGCGTTGCGCCTATTGCCCGCTAGGAGGCGCCACTGCCTTGCTAAGCCGCGTCCCCGCCTCCCGCGGCCATCGAGATCCAGTGCTCCGGCCTAGAAAAGCCCCGGAAGAGGCGGGGGAGCGCTCCCCGAGGCTGCTTCCGGCTTGAGCTGGGCTGAGGTGGCCTGAGAGGGTGGAGGCTGCCGTGGGCGGGGCGAGGGTGCAAGCTGCCGGGGGGCAGGGGAATGCGAGGACTTGGGGGGAACGAGGGGGCTGCCAGGGACAGGAGTCGAAGACAGGCGGGGTTGCGAGGGGCCGAGGGCAGGGACGGATGACAGAGGAGGTACGGGTCCCCCTTTCTAAGAGGCTGCACCCTGCGAAGCTCTCAGCCCCACGCCTGAGCCTCTCCCGCCTATTCCCTTGTGTAATACAGTTCTGAGTCCCTGGGGACCTCAGTGTAGGCCTCAACCGGGGGCAGCGTAGGAAGGGTTTCCTAGAGAAGGCGAAGTGGGAAGGACACTCTAGGAGAGGTGTACAAAGGTGAGGAGGCAGGGATGGGGGCATCAGGAGCCTCCTTTTAGATGGAATTTCTGTAAACTTTGAAGAAGCTAAGCCTTCTGGGGAGGCTGAAGAGAAGAGGGTCAGCCCAAACCCTGTTCAAGGAAGCAAAAGCTTGGCCCAGTTAGATGTAGCCTCCCTGTCCTCTGCACTCTTCTCTCCCAGGGGAGGTAGGACACGCTTGTCCTTACAGGCCTTCACTCCATCACCCCCAGCTCTTACACCACATAGTGGCCACACCCTGCATCCCTGCCTTCTCTCTTGTACTCAGGGGCCATTCTCCATATAGCAGCCAGAAGGAACTTTAAAATATCAGATCCTGTCTCTTTACCTTAAGACGCTCCTATTGTTTCCATCACACTTGGAGTAACATTTAAACTCCTGGCCCCGTGGCCCTGATGATCTGTCTCCTACTGACTTCTACCCGCCAATAGCCTACAGCCTGGTCTGTTACTTCAGCCCACCACGCTGGTCCTCACCTCAGGGCCTTTGTACTGGCTGATAGCTTCTCAGAAGCTTTTTCTCCACCAGCCTGAAGCAGCCCCCAACCATACTGGTCCCTTCAGTTGCAGCATTTACTCCCCGCAGTCCTGCAGAGCAATGCCCTGTGCTCCCAGGGTTCAGTGACCGGCTTCCCTCCCAAGACAGAGGACCTCTAACCCTCACCCCCTACTCACTATCTGCAGGAAGCTCCTGAGCTCAGGTGGCTGGGTTTTGCAGACCTTGCTGTGCACCTCGCCGGGCTGCTTGCTGTTGCATCACCTTCCTTAGGCCTGTTTTTGCTCCTTCATTAAATGAAATTCCAGGAAGCAGGGCAAATGAAGGCCATAACGAGCCGCAGGAGAGGCTACCAACCCCAGCTGTTGGACAGCATGGCAGGGAGGGCTTGGCAACAAAGTGAGCAAAGCAATGGCTCCTGGGAATGGGGTTGATTATCGATTCCCGGGCCCTCGAAAGACCCTGGGGCTCCCAGGGGCAGTGGCCTTTAGAGGTTTTGTATGCAGTGGGCACAGTGGCAGGTTGGACCATGAGCTCTTAGAGGACAGGGAGGGATGCTTCACTCAGACCTTGCCCCTAAAGTTCTGAGGGCTCCCTGGGTTCCCTTCCAGCACCCTGGGCAGTGCGCCCCACCCCACCCCACCCCCCGCCCCAACACACACATACCAGGAACAGAGACAGGACCGGTTGGATTTGCAGGGCCAGACATGCTACACGCTTAAACACCCAAACCCTACCTCAGCACCTCCTGTGGACTTGAGAACCTCCTGCCTGCCCTACTCCCCCATGGTGCCTCATCGGGCTCCAGGATGAAGCCCAGAGTCCTCACTGCAGTCCACAAGGCCCTGCATGATCATCCTGCCGACTGCCCTGGTCTCCTCTCACAGCACTGTCTCTTGCTCTCATTCTTCTGGCCAGGCTGGGCTCCTTTCTGTTCTAGGAACATCCAACTCCTTCCTGCCCCAGAGGGCCTTTGCACTTGTTCTCTCTTCCTGTCACTCAATTCTGGCTTGCCACACCACTGGTTCCTTCTCATGATTTAAAGGACCCCCTCCTCACACTGTTCCCCCTGGCGCACATGCCCCAGTAGCTCTCAAGTCACCCTCATTTCCCTGTTTACTAGCTTGGTGTACTCCACTTCTTATTCCTGAAGGGCAGGCCCCCCAGCCCCCCCACCCCCTCGCCCCCCTACCCCCATCAGCCTCACTCACCACAGGGATCTCAGCACATTAGCACACAATAGGTTCACAGTAAACAGTGGTTGAACAGACAAACCCTCCCTGCAGGTCATCCTGCTGATCCCATCTCCTGTAGGGCCCCCTAGCCCATCCAGAAACGTCTGGGTGAGGAGTTCTGAGGCCTAATTCCCCAGGCTAAAGCCAACTATCTGAAGGGGCTGGGTGGCTAGGAAGGGGGCCCTGGACCCTGAGAGTCCCCAGGCCTGGGACTATTCTTCGGGGAAGAGAGGCCTGGCAGGGAGGGGGAAGGGAGGACAGGATCTCTGACTTCAATCTCAGAACTGCTACTGGGCCAAAAAGCAGGAAGCTGGAGCCTGGCACAGGGCTGTAGGGAGCAAGTGAGCTCCCCGTCACTGAGGTCTGCAAACAGAAGCTGCCAGGAGATGCCCTGCCAGCAAGGCTGTGATATGGTGGTTACAGGGCCTCAGCGAGGGACCCCCTGCCACCTGGGAGCCACGGAGGTGAAGTGATCAGAATCCCAGGCTCTGGGCATCCCAGTGAGATCCTGCCTGTTTCTGGACTCTGGGCAGTGGGGGTGAGGCAGACACACCCACTCGAAACTGCCTTTGGGGAAGTGCTGGCCTGGCCGCTTCCTCTTCCTGGAGCCTGTGGGTTGGGGGGGTCAGCCAACTGAAGGGGTCTTCATTCCTCACCCTGCTCAGGGATATGCACTATAGGAACTCAGGACAAGCTGGACCTGCTCTGTGGCCTGTGGCGAGCCCCGTGGCTGTCCCAGCTGTCCCTGGTAGCTAGCAACTGCCACTTCTCCATTCCAGCTGGGTGGCCGCCCACAGCTCTGCTGGATGTCCTATCACTGTCCTTTATGGTCTAGTTTAGGTGGTGCTGGACCGGTGAGAACAGGGAGAAGTCATACCTCTTCTGGTGACCATGAGACCCTAGCCAGGTAGCAAAATCCCCTGCCCCCAAAACGGCCTCTCCTGAAAGGATCCCTGGGTTCTAAGGTGTGAAGGAACCAGCATGCTGGCAGTATCCCTCACTGGTGATCGTGGGTAGGTCCTGGCCCCCTCTGGGCCTCACCTGACTCAGCTGCAAAGCAAGGGGTTTCTCCTGCTCTGACCCTTGATTTTCTTTCTTTTTTTTTTTTTTTTTTTAATATATATTTTATTGTACTTCAGGTGAAAGCTTACAGAGCAAATAGTTTCTCATGAAATAGTAGTACACATGTTGTTTTTTGACATTGGTTAACAACCCCACAACGTATTAAGCCTCTAAATTCTCAACCTTTTTTTTTTTGATGAAAATTACAGATGGCCAAAGATACACCGTTTCAAAAATTTCTACATTCACAGTTCAGTGACAGTGACTACGCTCTTCCAACTGTGCTGTTATTCTCACTTAAGATGAAGGCTTACAGAACAAAATAGTTTTTCATTTAACAGTTACTACACATGTTGCCCTATGACCATGGTTAACAATCTCACAGCACATCAAGAATATCCTTACTCCACCTTGTGTTCCCTATCACCAGGGGGCTTCCTTGTCCCCTTCTGTCTTCTGGACCTTGTCAGTGGACTATTGTACCTCTTTACTCTCATTTGTTTATTTATTTATTTATTTATTTTTATTTTATTTAAACACCATTTCAAAACTTTTTACTTACACATTTAAGTGATATTGACCATGCTCTTCCAATTGTGCTGCCATTCTCGCCCAAGATGAAGGCTTACAGGACAAAACAGCCTCCCATTTAATAGTTACTACAAATGCTGCCCTATAGCAGTGCTGACCCTTGATTTTCTTGCTGACTCTTCCCCAAAACCCACCCTCTCTGTTCCACCTCCTTACCTTTGCATGTGCTGTTCCTTCTCCCTGGAATGTCCTTCCTCGTTGCTCTTCTCCCTCTGTGCTTGTTGTGTGCCATTGAGTCTATTCCAACTCATAATGACCCTATAGGAGAGTAGAACTTCCCCATAGGGTTTCCCTGGCTGAAATATTTACGGGAACAGAACACCAGTTCTTTCTCCGGCTCATCCCTCTAGCACTCCCCATATCACATCCACCAAGAAGGCTCCCTGAATCTAGACTTTTCGGAGCCATTGCGGCCGGATGAACCCCCGAAACTATTGCCCTGAGATAATCTTTAAACTTTAAACCAAAAATATCCTCTGAAGTCGTCTTTAAACCAAATTATCCGTAGTTTAGCTTAATTAGTAAAGAAAGTCTGCCTTGAGCATTGTGCTCTTTTAAAGAACTATATGGGATCAAAGTGACAACAGAAACTCAAAGGTTAGATGGGACGCTCAGGGGACAGTGAGTTTATGTTAATGGGGAAGAAATAATTTGGAAAAGGAAGGTCAGAACAGTTGCACAACTTGAAGAATGTAATCAATGTCACTGAATCGTACATGTAGAAACTTTGAACTGGTGTGTTTTGCTGTGTATATTTTCAACAATAAAAATAAAATAAATTATTTTTTAGAAAAAAGGCTCCCTGACCTTCCTAGGACAGTTAGTTTCCCCTTTCTTTGCAGACACAACTATAGCAAATATTTTCATAGGGGCAGCAGAACTAGAGTTTACACCTCTCCCAGCTCCAGGACAGGGGACCCCTGGAAGGTGAGGTAGAGTTTGTATAATCATTCAATTTGACAAATATTTACCTGCCATACTCAAGGAGCAGTGCTATGCAGCAAAGGGCCTGGAGTCAGGGACCTGGAGGGGGAAGACTCACCACCTGGCTGATGGGATCAGACTGGGGAGGCAGAAGCCCCAGGACAATGGGAGTCACAACCAGGAAATAAAAGATGGGGAGGAGGGATGAATGAGGGGAAGGGGTGGGTGGGGGAGAGAATAAGAGGATGGGAAGAGCAACATCCCTGGTGTAGACGGCTGGAGTACTAGTGTGTTCTAAACAGAGGGAGAAGACGTAGACTGATGGGCAGGGACAGCTCCTACAGGGCCTTACAGAAACCACTATAACAACTCACCCCTACTGAGGGCTTTCCATGTGCCAGGCATGTTCTGAGCGTTTTACCCTTATTTTCTCCCTTAGTCCTAACCTCAGCCATGGGGTGGGTTAGGCCCATTTTACTAGTGAGAAAACTGAGACACAGGAAGTTTCTGATACTTATCCAAAGTCACACATCTGGCAAGTTTGCAGACTGGTCCCTAGAGTTCTTGCTGCCAACTGCCACTCTACCACCTCTTGTGTAGTCCAGAGCAGTGTGTATGGGCTTTATCCTCAGGGCACTGGGGAGCCATGGAAGGTTCGTGAGCAAAGGAGTGATGTAATTTGTTTCAGCAGGATCCCCTTTGCTGCCATGTGGAGGATAGACTGTAGGGGAAAGAGAAGAGCCAGGGAGGAGGCTGGAGGCCTACAATGGGGGACAGTGGGGACAGAGAACGGGGACAAATTTGAGGGTGAATTGAGGAGGGGAAGAGGCTGACAGGATGTAGAGGTGGGGAGAGGGGTTCACGACTCTGGATGGTGGGAGGGGTGATGAAGGGGTATAGGGCCCAGGAGCAGGGCCTAGTGGGGGGTGGGGTGTACAAGTTCTGGACAACGTGGGTTTGAGGTGTCTAAGGTGTCTGGGAGAGGCTTCTGAACAATGCTGCACCGGGACTGGCAGTCATGTGAGAGGTCAGTTTAGAGAAGTCTAGATGGGGTTCTGAGTCCCTGGAGTGAGAGGTGTGTAACTGGAGTGCTACGGAGATGTGGCCAGAGCCCTGGGGACCCCACGGAGGTGGAAACGGTGCAGCCACCGCGGTAAAGAGGGGGTTGCTGGACTCCCTAGGAGGAGCACGTGGCTGGAAGGGGGCGGCCACCCAGTAGGAAGGTGCTGGGAGATCCAGGGGACCAGCACGGCCACAGGACCTGGCCATCCCTCCCAGTGGCCCCACCCTGCCCGCTTCCATTGATTGGGGTCTGTGTCTCACCCACCTCCCGAGAGCTGGGCCTCCAAGGGGCTGACAGTTTCTCCCTGTTGCCCGGCAACTGTGAGAGCTGTTGGCTGTTGCTAGGAGTAGGCTAGGGAGGCCTAGGGAGAGAGGATCGGCTCTCAGGCACGGGGTGGGGCTAGCAGGGAAAAGGCTCGCCTCGGAGCTGGGTTTGTAGTCTGTGCGTAGACAGAATGTGTTCTTGGCTGTCTGCACCCATTTTTAGTGCATTCTGTGGACTGGAGGCATGTTGGAGGCTGGGCCTATGTTGAATGTACAGAGCATATCTCTGGCTGGGTCTGTGTCCAAGTTTATATTAGAACATGTCCCTGGGTGGGCCATGTTTGTTGCTTGCCTGTGGCATGGCCTGCCTGAGCTTTGACTCCTGGCAAGAGGGAGTTGCTGGGGAACCACTGGAAGGCCTACAGTCCAATGTCTCCTAAAACAAGGGAGCCATTCAAATAGTGATGCACAGGCACTCAGGGAGAGGGGACAGCCTGAGGACTGGGAGCTGGAACAAGGTATATGCTAGGGTGGGGAAGAGGGGGTTGGTGATGAATAGGGTGTTTTGGGTGGCCAAGCATTTGGGTGGCCAACTCCTCCACTTGATTTCATGGACTTTCCTTGTCTCTGAACCCAGGCATCCCAGGCTCATGGCACTGGGGCCACACAGGACACCTTCCTGGGTAACCCTGGCAGACCCTTCAAATGACCAATCCAGGTCAGGGCTGTGGGCTCCTCCTGAAGAGCAGAATCAGAAAGAATGAAATGTTCAGCTAGAAACATTGTTTCCACCCCACTTTTGCCCAGAGTGGATGGGGACAGGCCATAGGGTTGCTGCCACCACCCACTGGGGACAGGCCATGGGAGGATAGGCCTTGGGGTTGTGGCCATGGTCAGAGGGGGACAGACCATGGAAAGAATAGGCCATAAGATCGTGGCTACTTCAGTATCCAGAAGTACCGTGGCAGCTGTTTCTCTCCCTTGAGCCCTGGTTGCCACGTCCAAGGCTGGCATCCTGGATGCCTGCAGGACGCCTCCCAGCAGATCAGAGACAGATGGACAAGCCCTGTGTGAATGGAGGAAGGCACCCAAGCTGACGGAGACAACCTGGACAAAGGTGTACAGGCAATCGACTTTATTTTCTTTTCGTTGCTGCAACTCAAAGAAGAAGGAGTCAAACTTGCCTTAAGATTGAGAAAGTCACAGTTCAGGGAGGCTCCAGGGTTCTTTAGATCCCTATGCAAGTTTATTGGGCTCATTAACTTCAGCAAGTGACGAAGTCACGCCTCCTCCACTCCACTCACCCAACTCGCAAAAGCTCGGAGGGCAGGTTCCTGCCTGGCCCGCGAGGTGCACCGGATCCCCATCCTCGGCCTACTAGATCCGCCCGCCCCCGCCCTCGCCCTCGGGCCGCAAAGCTCCGGGCGCTCTGTTCGGAACCCATTCGGGGCCCCGCCCAGCCTGCGGCCCGCGGGGAGCCCAATCGTGCGCTGGGCTCTACCTTTAGCGCTGTTCCTCAGCGTGGCTCCACCTCCAGCCCAGGCCCGAGCCTGGGCGGTGCCTAGCTTCGCCCTTCCCTCCACCCTCGAGCCAATCACCGGCCCCAAGCCTCCTCTGGCCCCTCCTCCGGACCCGCCCCGGCCCAGTCCCGGGCCCGTCTCGCCCCGACCCCACCCCCGGCCCGCCCCGCCGTCGGTGCGCCGCGGCCGGGAAGGCGTCGCCTGCAGACGTTCGGGACTGCGGACCCGAGAGCTTCCCGCGGAGGGCCCGCGGCGGGAGCGGAGTGGGTCGGGCGGCGCCGAGCCGGGCCGGGGGCCGTGTGGGGGCCGGACGGCGGCCAGGCCGGGCAGACGGCGGGATGGGCTGCACCGTGAGCGCCGAGGACAAGGCTGCGGCCGAGCGCTCCAAGATGATCGACAAGAACCTGCGGGAAGACGGCGAAAAGGCGGCGCGGGAGGTGAAATTGCTGCTGCTGGGTAAGGCCGCGCCGCACGCTGAGACCCCCGATTCCCGCCCGGTTCCTCAGACAAGGACTTCGAACCTCTAGGCCTGGTCTGAAACCCTAGCCCGGACCCCCAACTAAGGGTCTGAAACTCTGGGTCTGCCTGGATGTCTGAGGCGTAGCCCAGACTCCACATCAGACCCCTCAACTTATCCCAGACCCCCAAATCCCAAACCCAGCCACTACTTCCTCAACATCAGCTGCCCAGAACCCTGCTTGACCATCCACTCTTGCTGACCAACCTCTCATACCCCCCAGAGCCTCGGCCTTGTCCTTCCATCCTTCGCAGAACCCCATCCCGCCCTACCCTCAGGCTCTACCTGTTCTCCCCACCTGCACCCCCATATTTCTATTAAGCGTGAGCATCCCCAGACCTTCCCAGGTGCCCGCCTACTCCCTCCTTTCCTTTCTGTGTCCCATTTCTACTTAGAGGGTGTATATCCACCACCTGTGCTTTCCAACCCCGAGGGACCTCTCAAGTGAGAACCCCTAACTGCTCATGGGCCCTCTCTCCAGCCAGAACCCCGAAACGTGCAGAGGCTCCTGATCTCTGACCCTCAAGTCCCCTTCTGCAGGCATCACTCCTGCAGTGCTCTGCTTCCCGTCCCCTAAATCCCCTCCCACTCAGTGACCCTCCCCAGATTCCCCCACCCCTCCTGCACTGGGTGGGCTGGTCTGGGAGGAGGGAGCCCAGGGGCTGGGGCCGACCCAGGCTCAGTTAGGCAGACCCCCAAGGGACTGGAGCGAGGCCCCATGGGCCAGGCTCAGGGAAGGAGCCAGTCCTTAAGCCTCCCCGGAGGTTCCACTTTGCTGTATGTATGTTTTCAAGTTTCTAAGCCCCATCCAGGCTGCCAAGCGGGGAGGCCTCGGTGTCTGGGAAATAAGAGAGAGTCAGGGGTGGGGAGTGAGGATTGCGACCGCCTCCAAGGCCAGGGAAGATGGTGGCTGCTCGAGGGGTGGGGGGAAGTGGAAGTGGTGAGACAGCCGACATATTGCTGCCCCTGCGGGCGGGCCAAGGAAATCTGCTGATGGGTGATGGGCTTCCCAAAGCCTCACTTCAGGGCCGCAGGACTGGGACTTGGCCTCTGGGAGAGAGTAGCCCTGTCAGATCTTGGGGCCCTGTGAGGGGAGAGTGGTGGACCAGCTGAATGAGGAGCTGGGGGCCAGCTGTGGGTAGGCCAGGTTGTCTCCGATCATCTGAACCAGACTTTTGCAGAGACGTGGGCCCAGCGCGCATCCCTGTCCAGCCTCCCAAGGGGAGCAGGCGTGGGGCCCAGTGGTTTCGTGCTTTCAGGGTAGGGGGTTAAGGAGGCCCCTGCAGTGGCGTTCGAGGCTGGACGGTGTGTGTGTGGGGGGGGGTGTGGCCCTTCGGCCCCAGAGCCACCTTAGGGCCCCCAGGCTATAAAAACCTGGGATTTTCAGGCAGTGCTTGTGGCCGAGAGACAGTGTGTCTGTCCATCACAGGCCCATCTGTGGACTGTCCCTGAGGGCCCGGCCTCAGGGGCACGGCCCCGGAGGTTTCAAAATGGCATCCGCTCCGTTGCCGCCGCGGGGAGGAAGAGAAGGGGCGGGAAGGGGCGGCGGCCGAGCCTCCTGGGCTGCTTTGCGTTGGGCGCTTGCCTCTTCCTGTCTCTGCTGCTGCGAGTGCGGCCGCAGTGAGTGGGTGTCGACGCGGCGAAATGCCTGGTCGCTGCTACCTGCCGGGCCTGGGGAGGATGCTTCTGGCACTTCTGCCTCCTGGTGCCCAGCCCAGGACCTCTAGCCGGCTTCTTCCCCAGTTGACTGTGGTCATTATGGTGGCTGAAGAGATTGTCGGGCTGGGTCATGGGGAGGTGGTGGGGGAGGGAGCAGAGGTAGACACAGGGCTCCTTGCCTGTTCTGTGTCCTGACCCTAGAAGGGCCCCCATCCTGCCAACCTTGTTCTTTGAAGCCTAGCTCTGCTTTTGGGGCCCGGCCAGGTGGGGTTGGCAACTTCCCACACTGAGATGGCAGCAGTCAGGGTTACAGGGGCCAGCTTAGCACTTTCTAGCCTTGGGAGCCCCTCCCAGCATCCTGCCCCTCTGGCCTTGCTTCCTCTGTGAAATGGGCTTCCTGGGTTTGAGCCAGAGGAGTGCCATGGGAGTGCCTGGGCCCAGGTCAGGGAGAATAGGGCCTCACGAAGGTTCTTGTTGAGGGTGTGAGCTGGGGACTAGGAGGACACTGCAGAGGGTGCGCTGCAAGGGTCTGGGAGAGGAAGCTTTACCTGAGTGCCTGGGGTGGAGTCACCACTGAGCCTTCTCCATCCAGGTACAAGATGATAATGGATGCCCAGCTGTGGCAAGTTCAGACTGCTGGGCACCTGTCCCACATAGCGGAAGAGACTGTCCAGGCAACGGGACTCAGGCTGGGCACTTGCCAGCTTTCCCTCCCAGCCAGAGCCACGCCTGCTGCCCCACCCACATACTGGCTCTCTCCTGTCCTGGGTAGCCCTGCCAGCAGGCGTATGCAGTCACTGTCACTGGGGCAGAGGCAGATGTGGTATACAATGGCAAGAAGCTTTTCTCTGACAGTTTGGTCGGAGGAACAGAGGAGCTGATACCAGCCCTATTCCACCCACCCCCACCCAGTTCAGCTTGCCTAACCAGCAAGACCCAGATGGAATTTGGGGTCTTGGACTGGATACTTAGGGAAAAAAACAAGCTAGAGCAAGGGTGGGGTGTCTCAGATTTGGGGATGGGCTGTGTGGGCAGCCTCTCTGATCTCAGAGAAAGAAGAGACAATGCCCACCATGAAGGTTTCAGGGTATAAACACAAAAGTTGTCTCTTGCCCCTGGGCCTTTGCACCTGCTCTTCCCTTCACTTGGCATGCTTTCCTCCTTTCCTTTTCATTCATGACCACTTGGTTGTTCTTTATGACTTGGCTCAGGGATCATGTCCCAGGAAGCCTTCCTTGATCACCCTCCTCCACCAAGGCTGGGTACAGCACCTCCTCTGGCACCCAGCTCTACTGCTTCCCCCATCAGAGCTTGGTATCTGCCTGGGTCACAGCTACCCCTTCTTTGAGATGGCAAGAGCAGGGCTGAGTCCTGTTCATTTCTGTGCCCAGCATGGAACCTGGCACCTATTGGGTGCTTCTCGTCTGTTTATTGGATGAAGGAAGTATCCTCTGAACTTGGTTTCCGGGATGGAAAGATAGAAGAGTAAGATGGCGGGTGCTGAGCCACAGTCTGGTATACATGGGCCCATGGCAGGGGCTCAGTGTAGGGCTAATGATCAGGATTGGGAGGGAGACTGAGAGGAAAAGTTCTTCACACTGTATTCTCTTGGCCCCACCACAGGCTATACCTGCACCTCAGGGGCAGCTGTTACCACCCTGTGTGGAACTCTTGCTGACCAGTCTGCAGACTGTCACTAGGCACAGTGCACACTAGGGGTTCTGCCTGTTCATATGGGAGACTGGCTTTGCATTCTTCCTTCCAGCTCAGGCTTTTGGGGGACTGCTGCAGGGCTGCTATTTTCTGCCACTACATGGAGGCTGAGCTGGCTGGTCTAGCCATCCTGTGTATGCCTGTTAAGAGCCTGGTGTCTCCCAATCTTCCTAGGCCCTCTGCAAGGCTGCCTACTGCCCGCCCAGCCCAGGCCATGCTCCCAGGGGATTGTGAGGGTTGGCTCCCCCACAGGAAGGCCTCCAACAGGCTGGGATTCATTGGTTGTCTTGGTTCTTGTTTGGCGCTAGGGCTAGCAGATAGCCCATGTACGGGACTAGGGCTGTCCCACAGCCATGGAGCCCAGGCCACTGCGCTGCTGCAGGCTGTCACTGCTAAGTGTGTATGGTAAGAATAAAGTTATTAAACACATCCACGAACAGGGCTTAGCTTGCAGCGGGAGGGTTAATTAATAACTCTGGGGCTACTGCTTGGGGCCTGGTCTAACTGGAGATAGATGGGAAGGGCTAGCCTAAGATCCTGGCTGGCTCCCTAGCCAGCCAGTCATAGGCCCCTGCTGCGTGCAGACCCTTAGCCCAGCCCTACTGGGCACACAGTAGATGCCCAAAGGGAGGGGACATTGTGTGCTGCTATCTGGCTGTCTCAGGAGGCTAGTGGTGCTTGTGAAGGGTGGGCTCCCTGGAGAAGGGGTCCTCTGGGTGCCAGGGTCAGGAACTGGGGGCAGAAGGACTGTCTTAGCAAAGGTGATGAGGCTGGACTGCCTGGCCTAGGTTCCCAAGCATTGGGTGGTTGTTTCCTGGCCTCAGGAAAGAGGACTCACCTTTGGACCAGGCCTTGGTCGCACAGAACTGCATTTGAATCCCACCTCCACCTAGTGCGCTGGTTGAGAGAACCAGCGTCAGGTGAACCCCTGGCAAGAGTCCTGCTCTCCATCCATAACCTAGGGACAGAGGTGCCTGCCCACAGCCACGGGTGTTGTGTGGGCTGTGCACTTGGAGAGCCTTCCCCGATGACTAAAGCCTGGAGGTGTGAAACGGGTGAGGGGCCCTGTACTGACACCTGCACAGCTGAGTTTGTCTTCCCGACCTAGAGGTGGCCTGGCCCCAGTATGGGTGCCATGGGGGCCCTGGGAAACCTCTTCTCCAGCCCTCAAGAAGCTGCTCACAGCCGGTGGGGAGACTGAGGCCAGTTGGGGCCAGCTGGATCGACAGACTGTCATGGGACTCTTAGGCCTAATTTCTGGGGACTGAGCTGCCTTCATGGCGACCTGGGGTTAGGAGTGTGGTGGGGCCTTGGGCGCCAGGTGGGCTGGTACCCAGGCAGCCCCCAGGCTTAGTATTCTCCCTCTCTGGTTTCACATCGTGGGCTGGAGCTCATTAGCACTTGAATGGGGGGTGGGGTGGCTTGGGCCTCTTGAGTCTTGAGTCTCTTCTTCCCACCCCTCCCGCAGGCTGGGCAAAGCTTTGTCTTCTAGAGATGGCGGGGCGGGCTCCCACGATAGGGGGTGAATGATGGTGGGAGGGGTCCACGCCATTTCTGACTACCTCTGCCTGAGTCCTCCCCAGTCCCTCTGGACTCAGTGTCCCCGCAACTACCCCAGTGTTGGCTGAGCAGCTTGAGAAGTCCTATCTCTAGGGTAGGAGTGAGAGTTGGGTTCTGCAGGAGGTACGCCAGAGCAGGGAAACCTGGTGAATCAGGCAGCTTTGCAGAGGAAGTGACAGTGGAGCTCAGCTGAGGGCATCCCGGGGGTGGGGACCCTCCAGACAGGGCAGAGCAGGTGGTGAGGCCTCATGAGGGAATGAGTGGCCACCCTGGCTGGAGGGTACCTGGGGGCACAGGGTCTCCATGCCAGGTCCTGAGGCAGCATTGAGCCACCTACTGTGTTTGAGCTGAGTCTAGGCATAGTCAGGGACCCCCTCGGGCAGCCTGTCAGGGTGATGGCCCTGGGCTGGCCTGAGCCACAGGGTCACTGGGTGGCATCACTGGTATCCCAGACCTTTGAATGTTTGACCAACAAGCAGCAGCAGGCAGTGCTGGGGTCAGGCCTGATCAGATCCCAGTGAGGTCCCTAGGCCTCCCCCACTGTGGGGCTTGGCACTTGGGGCTGCTTGGGCCACAAGCAGGCATACTTGTCCTGCATACCCTGTCTTTGGCCCTACCCTGGGTGTGCCTCTGTCTTGTCTCTGTCTCTAAAAGCTACCCATTCTCTTGACAGGAACAAGGATGGAGGAGGCTGGGTCTGCCTGAGCTCTTTGGGCCTCCCCCCACTGCACCCCCAGCAGAGGACAAAACAATATGACCCAGAACCACAGTGCTGCCTCCCTGACCCCTGTGTATTGTGAGGGAGGCAGGGCTGGCAGATGGGGGCAGGGCATAGGCCAGGCATCTGCCTCATCTTCCCAGCACCTCGGGGCAGGAATGCCAGGCTAGGAGATTCAAGTCAACAGGTTTTGGCCAGGTCTTTCCTAAGAATGTCCTGCATGGTGCCTGGGGGAGGGCCTTTTGGTGGTTGCCCTGGTCCCTGATGCTCTCAGGCAGCCCCTCCCTCAGCCACAGGTGCAGGGTGGAGCTCCATCACCCCACCCCGCCCCGCCCAGCCCCTCAAGCCTGGAACTATTGTTCTTACTAAACTCCAATCCCACCATCACCCCGCTGTTGCTGCTGCTGCTGCTGCTGCTTGGGGCTGTGGCCACTCTTGGTTTGGGAGAAACAGTCTCCCTGTAATAAAATCAAACATTTGCTGCCCCTGGCCTTCAGAGTTGGTCTTCTGGGTGTACTCAAAAGAAGTTGACTTGGAAGGGAGTGCCAGTTGATCTGAGCAAAGGCCTGAAGGTGAGATTATTACTAGGCTTGCTGGGAGAAGGTGTCCTCGTGGCTTGGAGCATTCTGAGGTCACCAAGGCTGCTGCAGCCCCAAGATAGGCAGAGGGGTTTCGATGACAGCACCTACTGTGTGCTGGGCAGGGAGGGTGCAGAGAGTTCTGCACGGCAGGACTGGGCCTGGGCCTCTTGGGGAAGTGGTGTCCACACCAGAGGAAAAGGAGGAAGCAGCTGGGAGAGGAGGAGCCCAAAAGAGGAAGAAGCCAGAGGGCTGCACAGTGTTAGGAGGATGAGCCCAAGGCCCCCATCTCAGGCTTCTGTCAGCTGGAGGGTCTAGAAGCTGAACCTCACCTGCTCAGGCTCACCTGCCTACCCCTGTGGGCTGCCCTACTGGGTTAAGGTCAGTCCAGGCAGCTCTGTTCCTTGTCCTGCCCCAGCAGCCACTGGGCACAGGATCCCAGAAAAGGTGGCGCCTCCGAAAAGGATTCCAGGCTCCTCCTTTGGCCACAGGAAGTGGTGGCTGGGAGACGGACGTCAGTGGGAGGGTGAGCAGGAAAGCAGAGGACTGCTCTTAGATTCCTGAGCAGCCATTGCCCTCCCAGGCCGGAAGGCCGGCCACAGGCTGAGATGAATGCCCGGAAATGGAGCAGCAGCCTTGGCATTAGCTCACTCTGGGTTTCCCCTGCCTGCGGGTGGACAGAGGGGCCTTTGGCTCAGCCCAAGGATTCCCCCTGCCAGTACCCACTGGGCCTCGGTTTCCCCTCTGGTGGTAATGGCCACTGCCTCTGATCGAATCTTGACTGTTGTGCAGGACTGGTCTAGGGCTGGTGTGGTCTTGTCTTATTGAACCCTGTGAGGCTGGGACTGCATTACTTCGCTTTCACTGATGGAGAAACTGAGGCTTGAGGACATTACTTGACTTAATAAGTAGAGACACCAGGATATGACCCAGGTAGTGACCCCAGGCGCCTGCCCCCTGATTACCGTGGCCCTTTGGAAGTTTGTGCCTCACTGACAGGAATTGATCAGTCAGGATTGCAGGCAGATGCTGGGACAGATACTATCGGTATGCCTAGGGGCCCTGCCTCTGGGGGCTCCAACTCCTCTTTAGGAACTTGAAGGGGACTGTCTGCCGTGGAGGGTGGAATCCAAGAGTCTGCACACGAATCTTTCTTCTGAAAGCCAGAAATCTGCTGTGCAGCCGTGGGGTGACCTCACCTTACATGTAGCCTCTCCCTTTTTACTTCCCACTCCCCCTCCCAGCCCGTGTCCCCTCACAGTAAAGCTCATGTCATAGGTAAGGTAGCACTTTGCTTTCTCCCTAACATTATGCTTGTTCCTCCCCAAACCCCCAGCTGGCCCTGGTACCAGCATTGGGGGTACTTAGGCCAGGTCTGAGGAATGCCCAGAGATCATCAGAGTCCAGGGTGGGGCCCCATGAGCCAGATCCTGAGTCTGGGAGTTGTCCTGATGAGTGGAAGGGAAGAGTGTTCCTGCAGAGGGCTCACTGTGGGCAAGGCTGTGGTTGGAGCATGCATGGTGCTATATGGAGGCTGAGCATGGCCACTGTGTGGGCTGGTGGTCGCACGGTAGGTGGTGAGGCTAGTTCCTCATGCTCCATGACTTCAAAATCTGAGTTTTGTGGCCTAGTGGGGCTTTGCCCTCTCCCACAGAGGCTCCCAGGGGTCCTGTTCTATCTTGTCAGGCAGAGTCCTAGAAGGCTGAGGGGACAGAGAGAGACTTAGAAGAGCCAGAGCAACCTTGGGGAAGCATCCAGGCCTCTCTGGGCCATGAAGTCATGCACAAAGCGGACACCATGCAACCCCATGGCCACCTAAGACTTCAAGTCCCAGAGGGCCCAATCGCCCACCTCCCTTACTGTGTGACCTCAGGCTGCCCACTTCCCTCTGTGTGCCCAGTGCTGGAACCTGTGGTGCCATGATTCTCAGCATGGTCCTGCGGCCTGTAGGCACACGGACACCTCTTGGCTTGGGCTGGGCCCTGGAACAGTTTAGGGTGAGGGTGAGGTCCCAGGTGAGGGCTGCTCAGGGCACGCCTTGGTGTTGGTAGACTCCCTTGAGGGCTACATTTCACAAATGGGAATACTGAGACTGAATCACTGGGCACTTCACCCAGGGTCCACCACAATGATTCGGAAGACAGGTGGGGGGCTATTCAAGGCCCTTGAGAACAGCAAAGGGATTCCTCAAATGAAGAAGTTTCCAGAAAGAGAGGTGTGCCAAATGGCCAGGATCCCCTGACCTGGGGCCCAGCTCTAGCACCTCCTGGTTACTGCAGTGTGTGAGACCTGCAGCCTGAGGTTTTCTTCCCCAGCCCAGGCTTCATCATCCAGGGCCTCGGTTTCCTTCTACAGTGGGTGGAGCCCCACTAAGGGAGTCACAGCCCTGCCCAGGAAAGCCCCCTCTGTGTCTGGGCAAGGACCACAGGCCTCAGTTTCCCTTGCACGGAGGGCTCTAACTCCCCAATAGCAGACTAGGCCCTGGTTGCTAATGCTTCCCTGACAGGTGGGGCAGCCCTGAGGCCAAGGCCATCGGGACCCCCCGGAAGTCACTGGAGGCAGCCCAAGTGGTGGCAACCGGAGAGAAGGAGGTACAGGGTTTGTTGGGGCACCTGGTGCTACACACGTGGGTAGGGGTGTCGCAGGGGCTGTCTCCCTGCCCCCTACAGTGGCTGCCTCCTGGGAGAAGGGAGCCTGGCTGCCAAAGAGCAGCACCTGCAGGAAGGAAGAGACGCCAGGGGCGGGTCTTGGAGGGCCTTTGTTTGGCGGAGCACTCCCCTCCTTTTCCATTGTTCTCATTTGTTTGGGGTCTGGGAGGCCCCGAGGCTTCCCAGGCTTCCCAGGCTCCGGAGGGGTCGGTGGATGAGGGTACCGCCACCTTCTCCAGCTGCCCCTGGCTGAAGCTGCCCAGCCCCCACCTCCTTCTGTGTCTCTGGCAGCCGGGCTCCCCCTGGTGGTGATGGGGCCTGGGACGTTGTGGCTTCAGGGGGGGTGGGTAACAGCCGGGAACGGCAGGCCGGAGACGTGGCATCTTCTTGGGATGGGAGTGGAAAGTGGTATCCGGGCTGCCTTTGGGGTGGGCTTCCCAGGGCTCCCCCCATGCCCCACTAGGGTGGACCCCGGGTTTGTGGCAGTATGGGCGGGCCTGGTGCTGTGGGTTTAAGCTGGGCTGCTGCCCAAGTCTCATGAACAACAGTGGGTGGCCCCCACTGGTTCCAGCAACTCTGCTTATGAGAATCTGTGCCCTCAGGCCTGCCACGTCAGCTGGCTGCTCTCCCAGCCCATGTGTTCCAGGGGAGCCCACCGGCATGGGGGCTCTCGGCAGGGAGGGCTTTTATCCAGCTTGCCCAGCCTCTGAGTGTGTGGAGTCAGTGAGCAGTGTCTGTGGTGAGGGTCCTGGGTAGGAAGGAGACCCCAGCTATCTGCAGTTGTGTGGAAGGGAAGTGATGAACTCAGGGCAAAAAGTCAGCAGAGCACTAAGTGGCTGACTCCTGACCCAAGGCCCAGCAGGGAACTACCATTGCTCTGAGTCAGCCTGTTAGCCACCGTCAATCGTTCTTCATCTGCTCTTTGTCTGAAAGCCTTCAGAAGCTCTGCTTTAAATGAGACGACCGCAGCAGGTCCCTCTGCAGGTTGTGGTGGCAGTGACCAGCACAGCATTACTCTGTGGGCTGCAGGAAGTGATAGGTTTGGAAAAGTCGCTATTTAAAAGTGTAGAAAAACAGTGATAATAACTTTTATCTGAATACCATGTGCCTGGGGCTGTGAGAAGAGCCTCTGTTTATTCCTCACCCCTCGGAGTGGGTACTGGAAGGTGGCTGAAGCTCTTGGAGATCTCAGGAAGGATCAGGGTGGTCACCAGGACTGTGGCAGTCTGGATCTCCCTGGGGAGGAGGATCTGAAAGTGAGAGATGGGCTGGCTGACCTCTCAGGGCTTGGCCGAGCCTCCAGCCCGGGTGCCTCTGCAGAGAGGGGAGTGACACCAGAGAGGACAGCAGCATGTCAGGGTCTCACACCAAGACAAAGCCTAATCAGGGGTGGGGGGAGGCCTGAGACAGATGAACAACAGTGACTTGAATGCTGCGGCCTGGAATAAGCGTCAAGCTACAGAAGCTGTGGCCCCGTCTCCTCGTGCAGAGTCCCTGCTAGCCTTGTTTGGATGGCAGGCAGTACTGTCTCCCTTCTCCCCATCTGTTTCCTCCAGCACTGGGGCTCAGTGCTTCTGGCGTAGAAGCAGATGTAACGCAGAGCAGCAACTGCCGCCCAGCAGATCACAGCAATTACTGCCCGGCCGGCTGTGGGCCCAGCAGCTGCGCCGCAGGGCAGGAGCTGCAGAGGTTTCTTCCTTGATGGGGAGAGGTGTGGCTCTGGTAATGCCAGGAGCTTCCGTGGGCTTCTCTGCTCTCACCTAGCTGGGGATGGAGCGCCTGGTGAGACCCTCTGTAGGCAGGGGGATTGACTCCTGCTGCCTTCTGTTTACCGAGCACCTCTACTCAGTGCCTTTGTGACAGTCTGCAACCAGCTGGCAGAGCTGGGTGGGGGAGCTGGGTGTCCAGGACCAGCAGGGTGTGAGCAAACTCTGAGCCATTGCCAGCTGATCTGGTAGGGACCCCAATGGAAGAGGGGCCCAGCTGGAGGAGTGAATAGTTAGTTGCTGCCCCACAGCTCCAGGGGCACCCAGCCCCACCCATCTTACCTGGGCAGGATGCTGAGGCCCTGCCCAACTCTGCCCCCAATCTCCTGCTCTGACATAGCTGCCCCTGGGCCATGCCCCTGACTCTGTCCTGGTGTTCCACGCTAGGCTAGGCCTGCTTCCTGCCTGGCCGCCAGCACCACACCCTTGTCCTGCCACTCACTTCTTCCTGCCTGAGTCATGGCTGCTGGAAGCACAAAGGGACCGCCCTAAGTCCAGGGATGGAGACTCCATGGCCTTGGTTGGCCCACCTGTCAAATGGGACTCTTTCTGCTGTGACCCCTGCTGAGAGAATGCCCTCTTAGCTGTTAGAATTTGAGAGGCCTTAAAAGGAGAGACCAAGGCTTGGAGGAAACAGACCCACAGTTACAGGGGAGCACATGTCTTGGCCCCTAGCCTGGCTTGCCCAGGTGCTGCCTGCCCTGGTGTCTGCCTGGCCTGCTACTGCTAGAAAAATCACATGCAAAGCAAGTGTGCACTATTATCCCCATCGCTGGGCAGGGGCGCTGGGTGACCAATACCACCTACCAAGAGAGTGGTGGTCAAAGTGCCAGATACCCTGTCTACCTCCAGTGGCCAGACAGGGAAACTGATGTCTCAGGTGAGCAGAGGTCCCAAAGTCACACAAGAGGGGGCGACCCCACCCTAGACTTCAGGTCCACTGTGCCCTGAGCAGCTGCGCTCTCTGAGTCTGGCTGGAGATGGCATGATCTGACCCAACACTTCAAGTCCTTGGCCTCCGCTCCCCTACCTGGGCCCCCAACCCTGCCTGAGACTCTTGCTCCTGGTTTTTCCTCTGCTCCTGGATGCACCGCCTTCCTCCTTCTCTGTGGGAGAAAGAGGTGGGAAAGCCAGAGGCCCGTGTCACACAGCCCTAGGGCTCAGCCAGGCCACTGCTGCCCTCCTCCTGCACTCCCTGCCCTACCCCGTGGATATTCCCATGGATATTTTGGGCCCAGTTGATGGGCCCCAGTGACTTGGCATCACTACCAGGCTTTCCTAGGCCATTTGCCTGTCCCCACTTGGCAGGTAGGGGAGTTAGTATGAGAGGTTCTGGCTGCTTCTTTGCCGTGTCCGGCCCACTGGGGAGGGAGGGATTGCTGCCATCTGACCACAACACATGCCCAGGGGAACACATTGGGCCTGGTGCCCCAAGTGCCACAGGGGATAGACCAACAAAGGAGATCACTGCCCCACCGCAGATCCCCCTGCCCAGAGCCTGCACATTTATGCCATGCTATCCCTGGCCCCCACCAATTATCCTGGAAAGCAGGCCCCAGGCACCCAGAAGCCCAGTGATTCCAGCCACCTGATGGTGATCATGAGGAGGGCTCAGTCCCTGCTCCTCGGGCAGGCTGCGTGTGTGAGAACAGCTGAGTGGCATCTGTGGGGCTGGCCTCAAGTCTCCGGCCAAGGCTCCTGAACTCAACCAGGGCAGTGGGGGCCATAATGGGTGATGGAGTTTGTGGGGGCCACAGCTGTGCCTCAGTTTCTACTGGTAAAAGGTAGGTCTCTCAGGGTTTGGTAAAGGCAGGCGGGGGCCTTGGTGAGATCTGCCACCCCATTCTGCTCAATCTCTCCATGCCGCAGTTTCCTCACTTGTTAGGTGGGGGTGAGAATAGAACCACCCTCTCGTGATGGCTTTGGGATTAAATGATTTAGTGGATGTGATAGGTGTAGAACAGCTTCTGGCCCATAGTGGGCACCATTCACAGCTTTGCTGTTATTAGTTTTCCTGATGTTACTGTTGCTGCTCATGTTAGTTAGCCGCTTTTTCCTCTGAGGTTGTCTACACTAGCTCTGAGGGGTACTGAGGTGGGGCCAGTGTCCCTAAGTGTGACCTCCCTACAGGCCCTGCCACCCACCCTGCTGAGCTGCTCAGAGGGATTACATGTGAATGGGGCAGGCATGCCCAGCAAAGGGAACAGCATGGGCAAGGCCTGGAGGTGGCAAGAGGCAGTACCTAGCAGGTGTAGGTGTGACTGGCAGTGCTGGGGCAGGAGCAGGGGAAGCAGCCAGGGCACAGGCTGGGAGGGAGAGCGAGCCCCAGCTGAGGTCCTTTCTACCTGGAGCTCAGGACAGGAAGGAAGCAGCCAGCAAGAAAGCTGAGGCCCTGCCCCCACCCCCGGCACTTCCCAGGCCAGGGAGATGGGGTGGCTCTCTTGATCTTCACACTTCCCTGCTCAGGCTCCCGGGGGAATGCAGTTCCTGGGCTGCACTCCTTAAGATGTGTCTGGGGTGGGACCTGGGAATCTGCTTTTTAAAACCCAGGGCATTGTCCTGTAGTGTCTGAGCCACATTTTGAGAAGGGCTGGGCAGCCCAGGCATTGTGACCCCACATGTCCCCTTGCTCTTCTGAATCCTAGTTGGATGATCTTGGGCGAAGACTTTACTTTTGTGAGCTTCAGTGTCCTCATCTGTAAAATGGGACCAAAAACAGTATCTGCCTGTGGGGCTACTTTGACAATTACAGGAAGGAATGCCAGCACGGGACAAGGAGAAATATGGGGTGGGGACTGCCACGCCAGGATGAGGGGTATGAGAGCAAGGCCTGAAGTGGCTTGAGTCAGTGCAGGGGTGTGTGTGTGTGTGCTGTGTGTGTGTGTGTGACACTGTGCGTCTCCCAGGTCCTGGTCTCCGTCTGCTCTGGGCAGACCTGGGCCCAGCCCTGGCTGCCAGGATCATCCATGAGCACTGTGCCTTGGGCCATGTTCTCCTGGAGGCAAGAGTGTGATGCTGTGCCTCAGCCTAGAATGCAGGGAGGAGAGGGGCTGTTGCCCTGCGGGGGTATGCAGGGTTCCTTCCCACTGCTTCTGTGCCCAGGGCGCCATGTTGGCAAGCACCAGCTGCCCAGTGTGGCGAGCCTTGCATGTAAGGACAGCAAGGTGGCTCCTGTGGGCCTAGCCTCAAGTCTCCAGCCAAGGCTCCTGAACTTACCAGGGCAGTAGGGAGCCACGGTGGGTGGTGGAGCTTGTGGGAGGCAAAGACCTGGGAAGAGTTCGTCACAGGGTGCAGGTGGTCCAGGTTGTGTTGAGCACAATACCTTGCTAGCCACACCCCGGGTAGCACCACTGCCCGCCAGGCCGGCTACCTCCATCTCACTGTGCAGTTGATGGGGAGGGTGAGTTCTGCTTCCATTGCCATAGAGGTGGACCGCTGGTTACACACTTGGGTAGCCCTGGCTAGACCTACTCCCTGATGACCTATGCCTTCTGTTCCAGGTGCTGGGGAGTCAGGGAAGAGCACCATTGTCAAGCAGATGAAGTAAGTGCTGTGTATGGGCGTGATCCCCTAGACCTTGATTTCCCCAGTTCTCCTTTCCTCCAGCAGGCAGTTTTGGCTGCCTCCAGTATAGGCCCAGCCAGTTTTGGCCTGGTCCAGGACCTTCTCAGAGGTGGTCATCCACGCTCAGATCCCAGTGGGTCAGAGACAGTTTCCCCCGTCTATGAATCAGGTCTGCAGCCTCAGGTGGCCGTGCAGGGTCCTTGTACCCTGTGAACCCTAACCCATAACCCTTGCCTGCCAGGATCATTCATGAGGATGGCTACTCAGAGGAGGAATGCCGGCAGTACCGGGCAGTTGTCTATAGCAACACCATCCAGTCTATCATGGCCATTGTGAAGGCCATGAACAACCTGCAGATTAAATTTTCGGACTCCTCCCGAGAGGTATGTGGGCTCCTTCCATCCCCTCCCACTTTGTGAAAGGCTTCATGGAAAGTCTTATCTTGAAGGACCTGGGGATACCCCAGCCTGGGCCCCATTCTGGAGGTTTCCCTGTCTCTGACAGGTGGGGTAGGGGTGTGCTTCTATGGCTCACTGATGACCCACCTGCTGTGCCCAGGATGACGCCAGGCAGCTGTTTGCGCTGTCTTGCACGGCCGAGGAGCAGGGCGTGCTCCCGGAGGACCTGTCCGGCGTCATCCGGAGGCTCTGGGCTGACCACGGTGTACAGGCCTGCTTTAGCCGCTCGAGGGAGTACCAGCTCAACGACTCGGCTGCCTAGTGAGTGTTCAGGGGGCTGGGCAGGGTGGGGGTGAGGAGAGGCTGGACCAGAGGGCCCGAGCACCCCAAGAAAGATCCTGGTGGTTTATGAAGTCGATGACTGCCACAGCCCTGGTATTTTTGGTTGGAGGGGGCATGGTATTGAAAGGCCAGGAGTGACACACAGGCAGGATGGCTTATACTACACATTTCCTTCAGGCCAACTAGGTCTTATTTGTCCCTAGAGATAGTCATTTTGAAGGACATTTGTTGCCACCGCTGTGTGCCAGTCCCTGTGCAAGGCTCCAAGGACACAGGAATAAGTGGAGCAGACAAGTCCCCAAACAGTGACTCCTAGCTTGTCCGTGTCACGGTGGGGCTAGGGGAGGTGCAGAGAGGGGACTGCCTCAGCTGACCTCTGAATGGGAGTTAGCCAGGGGAGAAACGGGAAAGAGGAGGCTTCCAGGCAGGGGCCCTGAAAATGCAGGATCCTGGGGAAAGGGTTGGAGAGGAGGACACAGGCAGGGAGAGGTTGTCCGGGAGGGGACAGGTACGCATGCAGGTCAGAGCCCTGGATCTCAGCAGCCCCAGGTCGAGCTCAGGACTCAGCTGGGGAATCGTGCGAAGTCCTGGGAGTCCCAGAGGCATGACAGGTCTGGATCCTTTGGGCTGAGCTCACAGAGTTACGCTCTGAACTCCTTCCCTGCAGCACCTGCCATGGACCAGGCCTGGTGCAGGCTGCTGAGGACCCCATGGGAACAGGACAGGCAGGCTGGTGGCCAGGTCAATGTCTGCCACCAGTCGGGGGCGTCCATGGGCTTTGGATGCTGCCACCCAGATAGGCTGCGGTCCTGGTTCTCTATCCTCTCTCTCCTACCTCTTCTTAAGTCACTCTGTCTGTCTGTCTGGAACGCCCTTCTTACTCCTACTGCCCATCCAAGCCTGAGCCCACCCAGAGAGGGGCTGGACCTTGGCAAGGTGTGTGGGAGGCAGGTCTTGCTGATTTCTGAGTCCTGCCCAGGCACGTGGACACGTACCTCACAGAGGTTGAGTCGAGCCTCACCCACCCTCCCTGTGTGGCCTGAGTGCCCTTGTGAGAGTGTCCACCTTAAAGGAGCTGCAGAGTCATA
The DNA here is from genome assembly GCA_030035585.1 of Dugong dugon. Classification (NCBI taxonomy): domain Eukaryota; kingdom Metazoa; phylum Chordata; class Mammalia; order Sirenia; family Dugongidae; genus Dugong; species Dugong dugon. The sequence continues at coordinate 17,143,800 of CM057481.1, read as the reverse complement.
GTCACGTGGTGGGGCCTCCAGGTCTCGGTGCTGTCCCTTCCCTGAGATCAGAGGCTCAGCTGCTGGGGTCTGGCGGCCCAGAGGGCTGGGTCCCGTCAACCATCACCACCTCAGGGCCCAGGATACTCTGTCCCCCAAAAGGGTGGGGACAGAGCCACCCCCAGGCCACTTCCCACTCCTCTGCCATCCTGTTTGTTCATTCTTCATTTATTAAGTACCTGGTATGTGCCCAGCACTGTTCAGGGCTTGGGGATTTGGCAGTGAACATGGCCCTGCTCTTCCAGGCAGGTTTATGCTTTGACAAGATCACCCAGGGGTGGGGAGCAGATTGGAACCCTACAGGGAGCAGGGATACTCCAGTCCCTCTTCACAGCAATTTTCCAAGGCTGCAGTGGGTGGGGTGGGGGAGGCTGCGGGGAGCCTAGGAGGCGTGGTGCAGTATGCAGATCACAGCACATGCGTCATCATTCCCCATGGCCCTTCCTGTTTTTCTGTTCTGTGCCAGACTCTCTGAAGTCATTTCCCTCTTGCCTGGCTCTGCTCCGCTGCTGGTGGGAGCCAAGGGCTGGCCTTAGCAGTCCTGTCCCAGGATCGAGACCTCAGCACAGAACAACACTGGAGACCTTGACCCAGTACCCAGGGCACAAGCCAGGGTCTCCAGGGAGGCAGCAGAGCTGGTCCCGGTCCCAGTAGGGGCAACAGTGATACTGATTAAGGGAGCTGGTAATGAAGAGCCCCAGGGACCCCCCCAGGCAGGTGTTGATGCCCTCCCTAAGGAGACCGAATTTCATTAGGTACCGGGCAGGGAGCCCACTGGGGCTGGCAGGCCCCAGCTTGTCCATCGCTGCGTCAAGGGACTTCACCAGGCTGGTCTGCAGCAGGTGCTGTAATTCTGCCGGTTAGCATCCCAGATCCCTTACTGAAGGACTGATTTGTATCCCCGCTCGCTCCCCTTGCCTGCAGCTCTGCCACCCTGGATTCTGTCCAAGGCCAGCCTGGCTCAGTCCCTGGGTGCTGGGGCTGGCCGTCTGGTCACAAAGCCGCACCTTCTCCCAGGCCCATTCCACAGGCAGGAGGCAAGCCGAGTCAAGGTTTCCTCATCTGAGCAATGAACGTAGTGGAGGCAAGGGTTAAAGAAGCAAGGGTCTTGCCTGGGAAATAGAAGGGTAGGAGGAAAGGGGCCTTATCCAGCTCACCTGGGTCCCGGTAAGGAGGCCCCACTGACCTGCCTACCCTCCGCCTCCACCCCAGTTACCTGAACGATCTGGAGCGCATCGCACAGAGTGACTACATCCCCACACAGCAGGACGTGCTGCGGACCCGTGTGAAGACCACGGGCATTGTGGAGACGCACTTCACCTTCAAGGACCTACACTTCAAGTGAGTGGGCTTGTGGGCAGGGTCCCGAGAGTAGGTAAAGGGGCAGGGCCTGCCAGCCTTTGGGTTGACGGAGGGACCCTCATTCTAGGGCCCGCTGGTGGCTATGTTGGGAGGAAGGGGGTCATCTAGGATCCCCCAGCCCTAGTAGGGTTTCTCACGGCTGTGTGGTTGCCAGTGGGTGATCCCGGGAAAGCGTGCCCTCACCACCCAGTAAACCAACGGCCAGAATCTGTGCCCCCTCCTGCCAGTGGCTGATGGGCCTCTGTGACCCAGCCCCATAAGGCTGCAGCCTGCCCTGCTGACCAGGCCCCAGACCCTGCATACCCAGAAATGCCTTGGCCAGAACCAGGGGTGAGGTGGGCAAGTGTGGGCGATTCCATGAAGGCAGCTGCCCCATTCTGAGCAGGCCTCTGTCCTCAGTCTGCGAGCCTGTGAAATGGGTCAGGGATTCTCCCCAAGGGCTGCCTTCCCTGGAGCTAAGGCAACCCCACGTCCACAGGATGTTTGATGTGGGTGGTCAGCGGTCTGAGAGGAAAAAGTGGATCCACTGCTTTGAGGGCGTCACAGCCATCATCTTCTGCGTAGCCTTGAGCGCCTACGACCTGGTGCTGGCCGAGGACGAGGAGATGGTGAGAGGCCTCTGGGCTCAGGGAGCGAGACGTGGCGGGGGCATGGTGGGCTGGTGGCTGGCACTCACCACCCTCCCTGCCCCCCAGAACCGCATGCATGAAAGCATGAAGCTGTTTGACAGCATCTGCAACAACAAGTGGTTCACGGACACATCCATCATCCTCTTCCTCAACAAGAAGGACCTGTTTGAGGAGAAGATCACACACAGCCCCCTGACCATCTGCTTCCCTGAGTACACAGGTGTGGGGGCGGGACCTCTGGGAAGGGGTGGTGCCTGTCCCAAGTGAGGCAGAGGTGACTAGGTGGCTCGTGGGTGCCCCCCGCTGGACGGAAGGGTAACAACGAGATGCTTTTGCAGAGGCTGATGCTTCTCCGGGTGGGCGCCCCCGTTCACTTAGGGCTTATTACTTGTGCTTATGGGGGCCCTTCTTGACACCCTCAGGCATGTACCCCTGTACATATGCACACAGGCATTCTCCTTCACACACCTGGGCCTGTGTGCGCAGTCATTGTCATCCTGTGCCCGTGCACGCACACATCATATGCTTGTCCGTTCACATGCATAGAACCTTACTGTACATGCGGGACGGGGGCTTGCCTGCTGTACATGTGGCACAAGCCCCTGCCATTTTGTGTCCCACAGGGGCCAACAAGTACGATGAGGCGGCCAGCTATATCCAGAGCAAGTTTGAGGACCTGAACAAGCGCAAGGACACCAAGGAGATCTACACACACTTCACGTGTGCCACTGACACCAAGAACGTGCAGTTTGTGTTTGATGCCGTCACCGACGTCATCATCAAGAACAACCTGAAGGACTGCGGCCTCTTCTGAGGGGCAGTGGGGCCTGGCAGGATGGTGAGCCAGAGGGGCACCAGGCTGGGGAAGGACCAAGTGGGGCCAGTGAGCCCAGAGGGGACGGGGTGGGAGACAGGAGAGGGCCCAGGTAGGGGTGGTGAACCTGGAGAGGGGACATAGACAGTAGGATATCAAGGAAGGGAGCCCAGGGCAGTGAATCAGGAGGGCCCCCAGAGGAGGTGTACAGGTAGGGCCTGGGCTGGGGTCTACCCTGTGATCCAGACACGGGCCTGGCTGTGCCCTGGGACAGGACTAGAGGGCTGACCCAGCCTTCCTTAGAGAAACCCCATTGCATACCCGCTAGCCTGAAAGAGGCTGCATGCCAGGGGCCCAGCCACCTGCCCATCAGTACAATCTGCTCTGTGCTTATCCTGAATTGTCTTTCCCTCAGACCTATCCGAGGGTCCCGGGTTGAGGCTGGCCCCACTGGCCCTGGTGGAGATGGGAGTGATTCTGCCAGTGCTTGACTCCCCTCCCCCATGTAACCCAGCAACAGAAACTGGCTCCTGGGCTGTGACTGTGTCCCTGGTAACAGGTGGGTGGGGAAAAGGAGAGGGTCATTGTCTAGGCAAGCTAGCGAGGTGAGAGGAGAGGCCCACCACACTGGCTATCTCCCACCCGTGCCCTGACTGTCCCTCCCACCTCCAGGGCCACCGCCGACTCTGCTCCCCCTAACCCCCTGAGGAAGATGGGGCCAAGAGGACCACGCTCCCCACCTGTGCCCCCTGGCCGCTTCTCCCTTCTTTTCTCTCTCTGTTCTTGGCTCTCCCTGCCATCCCCCCTCAGCTCCAAAGACTTGGGGGAGGGGTTGCCACAGGCCTCTCTAATAGAAGCCCGCCCTTGTCTGAGGTGCCGGGAATGGCCACGGTACCCCCTTCCTGGGCATTTGTTCTGGTTTTTAACCGTTGTCTTATTCTGTGATGGGGGGCGGTGGGAGCACGTGCTTGAGTCTCCCAAGGCCTGTGGCTGGAGGGGCACCCACTTCTCCAGCCTGGGACCCCTGGCTTCATCCAACACCAGCCCCTAACCCAGCCCAAGTCCAGATGTTTACAGGGAGCCTCCTGCCCTCCCCCCCTCCCCCAACTGCTTGGAGGCCCCAAAGGAAAAAGCACAAGAATCGTGAGATGCCGCCATTCCTGGAGACCACAGTCCACCTGCTCATTCTCGTAGCTTTTTAAAAAAATGAAAGTAAAGGAAAAAAAAAAACCTGGAAAAATTTTTAGAGAGAAACTATTTAAAACTGTCAGGTCCTGACCAGCGCCTGCCCACTCCCCCGTCCTCCAGTGATTCCGTGCCTTGATTGTGTCTGCGTGTTTACACCCATCCCTGTACTGGCTGTCCGCCTGTGGGCAGCAGCCCTGCCTTGCCCTCCACAGAATTGGGTTCCAAGGGCTGTTCCAGATAACTGCCAACATCACTGAGGGCCCCGCCCAGTGGCCCTGGGCCCTGGCTCCATTAACCTAAATGTAGCTCCTTAGCGCTAACCTAGGAACCGCCGCTGCCTGCTGAGGGGCCAGGCCCCTCTTGCCCTCACCCTAGGCCCGGATCCTTCAGCGTTGAACACTTCCTTGCTTTTTTCACATGTTTTATGGAATTGTTCACCTGGTTTGAAATAATAAAATGTAGAAAGAAAAAAAAAATACCAAGAACTGATGGGTGTTCTTCTCTCCCAGTGGCAGAGACTGGGCTAAGATGTGCCAAGGTGATGTGGACCTGAATCCTCAGCTGTGGCAGGGCCCGGGGTGCTCTGCTCTCCAGGTTGTACTTGGGCCCACGGCTCTGAGCTTCTGTTTTCCCACTTGGACTAGGCAGCTTAAGTGCTGAGACCTGTGTCTCCCCCCTCTTCCTGGTGCCTCTGCAGCCCTGGGTCTGGGACAGTCTTCAGGCCTGACTAGGGCAGCTGGGCACATTTCTTAAGAGGCTGTTCTCCTGCGGGGCTTTTCTTCACTGGGAGCAGGAGGGTTGTCCAGTGTACAAGGAACACATGACCAAAGACCCAGAGACAGTGCGAGTTGTTTGAGCTGTAGCTCCTGGCACACCCTCCCTTTGCCCAATCTGAGATGTTGCCCAGAACTGAAGCCCCTTGGGCTTGACTAAACAGAAGGTGGGAGACAGGAGGAGCCTTGAGGCATGTTTGGTCTCTGCCAGAGTGCCACTCTCCAAACGGGGACGGGGTGGGGTAAGGAGGTGGGAAGTGGGTGAGGGGCGTTTTCAGACAGCCACACTTAGCCTGAGGGAAGCCCTAGTCTTGGAGGGCTAGGGGTCTAAGAATTCGATGAGGCTATGGGGAGTGTTGTGGGAGAAGGGAATGGCAGGTGGCAGGGCCCGAGGTGCCTGTGGGGTGGACTCTTGAGTGCCAGGCGAGTGCCCTGGACTTCCCCCCACGGGCATCTGGGACAGTGGCGATTTGCAGGGGGGCTCGGTGAAACGCCAGCCCCTACTAGAGGGGGCTCCGAGGTCAGCGCCTCCGCCTCCGGCCGCCAGGGGGCGCAGCGGCCCGCGCTTGGCCCCGCCGGGCCAGTCATGGAAGCTGACGTCACCGGGTCCCTTGGAGGCCGCGGGGCACAAAGGCAGCTTTGTGGGGCGGCAGCGGCTCCGCGCCCTCGGAGGGACAAAGCGGCCTGGGCTGAGGGCGGCCGGGGTCGGCGCCGCGGAGGCGAGGAGGGCGGGGTGAGGGAGGGGTGGGGCCAGGACCTGGGACCTCGCCCCCGCACACCTGGCGGCCCACTGTGGCCTACGGCCGGAGTGTTGGCAGGAGATGAGAGACTGCGCCCGCCGCACAGTCGGAAGGGGATCAAAGCCCCCAGACCCTGTCCCCGCCCCAGTTCCTCGGGCCCTTCCTCCTACCCGAGCCTCCGAGGGCCGACTGGCATGAGAATAGGATCCCCGCCTTCCTTCAGCGGCTCTGTCCCGGACTCCGCTGAGCCCCAGAGGTGCTGGAGGGAGCTCCAGTGCCTTGATGCCCTCCCAGCAGGAAGCGAGAGCCGGAGATGGTCCCTTCCTTCCCTCCTGGGAGGGATCTGTGCACAGAGGGACCATTGAGGGCTTGGCATTGTCCGCCTGGCACACCCAGTGCCTTCCTCCATGGGTGGGCCGTGTAAGGCTCTGGCCGGAATCCCCCTTGTACCAGGCTGGGCAGTGGGTCTGGGTGGGGTCCTGGCAAACAGGGCTTCCCTGGGTGCAGATTCGGATGACTAGGCCACCACCTGCCCTTAGCCCTCCTACCCCCATGCTCAGATTTTAAGGGCATAAGGCCCCGTTGTCCCAGTACTGGCGGGGGTGGCCTCTCAATTCAGCCTTGTCGTTGGTGGTTGGGAAATTCCCAGCCACGGGGGTTGGCAGGCAGGGAAGGGCCGCCCAGGTGTCCTGCACCCCAACTGGAGGGACTCCATGAGGTCGGCTCCTGGGGATCCCCTGCTGCCTGGAGATGTCCTGGGTTGGACTTTAGCCATCTCTCATCCCTGAGAACAGCTGAGTGAAGGGAGCCAGGGATTCAAGGCTCCCTGGCCCTGTGTCCCCCAGAGCTCTCTCAGCCTGAGAAGTTTCCACACATAGGCAGCTGCAGCTATGAGGTCTGGAACCCTTAGCAGGACAGGCAGAGACTGGCAGGGACCCATGCTCCTGCTCCCAGAACAAGCCTAAAGGGCCCAGTGTCGGGTGGGCTCTCTCCAGCCTGTGGGAACCGCCATGAGGTTGATCTGCCTCTCAGAAGGCCCATCCCACTCAAAATAGTTGCTCAGGCTACTGATGTGGTGGCGGCCTTGGTATTTTTAACCCATTTGTGGGGTGCAGGAACAGCTAGGGAGACAGAAAGAGACAAGCTCTGAGAGTCAGAGAGGCCTAAAGAGGGGAGAGTGTAGGGAGATCCTCCGGGGAGGAGCCAGGCAGGCAGCCGCGCCCTCATCTCCACAGGCCCAGATCCCCCTTTAGCAGGTGGGTGGTGGCCCAGATGCCAGGTGCAGAATGAGGAGGGGACCCTCCCCAGGGTTAGAGCTAGGGCCTCTGAAGCTGCAGGGGCTGCAGGGAGCTACTCCATGGCTACTCCTAATGTCAGGAAAACCTCCCACTCCCCATGGGGGCCCCCGGAGTCATTCCCCCTCCCCCAGACCCAAAGGGTCAAGTCCACCACCAAGGCTGGAGAACACAGGCTCTGACTCCAACCACCTAGCCACGGCATGGCCAGCCAGGTCCCGACAGCCCTGGGAGTCAGGGAGAGGGCCAGGACAGGAGTGTGGTTTCTCCCTACTGAAGTCTGAGTCCAGGCCCACTCCCAAACAGTCCCTGAGTCTACTGCCCTAAAAGAGATCCTAGGGGCCCTCATCCCTGCCCTGAGGATCTGCATTCCCAAACACGCCTCAGGCCCCCAGAAAGGAGGGCAGCCCTCATCATCCACCCAGAGAGGGCCTTCAGCTAGCTGGGGTATGTGTGCAACAGTATGACAACAAGCGGGTCCATGCCTGCTGACCATTCAGCTCCTCAGTCACATGATGGTGGACACCAGCATCCGAGGGTCAAGGCCATGGATCCCTGTCTCTGGGTCCAGAGCAACTGCTTCTCTCTGCCTTGGTTTCTCCTCTTGCAGGAGACGCAGTTGCAGGTGATCTTGGTGGGGAGAAAAATCATAGTTTGACATCCCCTTCCATCACCTCTGCTCTCTGACCTCATTGGGGGTGGAAGGAGTCGAGGCCTGGGGGACTGCGGCAGGGTCAAGGAGGGGCCTGAGGTAACCCTTCCCCATCAGTCCCAACCCAGGCTCAGGAGGCCCAGGAAAGTGGAAGGCCTTCCTGCAGGCATAGCTTCTCCTGCCTCCCTGTGCCTGACCTCTGCTGGGTCTTGGGGACCCCCAGGTGATGATAGTCCCTGCTGCCCTCCCCCAACACACAGAAGAGAATCCAGAGCCCTACAGAGGGGCTTGAACCTGGTACTACAGAGCTCTGGGGCTTCAGAGGAAGTGTGATGCCCAAGATGGATAGTGAATGGTGAGGAGGAGTCCAGCAGGTGGCAGAGGGAAGGACCTTCCAGGTGGAGAGCACAGCCCAAGCAAAGTCCTGGTGAAGACAGAGCCGATGCATCCCAGAAATGGGATTGGGGGTGGGGGGTGGCCCAGCTGAGCTGGGGAGGGGTGGTGTGAATGCTGGGCTTCAGTGCCCTCTGTGAGTCTGGGGTAGAGGTATGGGGACTGCAGAGGGGAGGCATGGGGAAGAGGAGTGGCTGGATGGCCACAGGAACACGGCCAGGGGGCTGGGATGGAAGAGGCCACAGTGAAGGATCTCCTACGAGGCTGTCGTAGTTCTGGATGCCCCAGCCAGGCTGCCCAGAGCTGAGGAGGCAACAAGAGTGCCCACCAGAGGTGCCCGCACCCCATGCCAGACCTGCCCACTGAAACGGCTGCAGGGAAAGTGAAGAGGGTCTGAGAGGGTCAGTCTCCCCCTACGGACTGCTGGGGAGCAGCAGTGTCAGGATTCAGCCCTGTCCCTCCCCGAGCTACAAAGAGGGTGATCCCTGGGGCAGGCTCCAGGCACCTCCACCAACACCAAAGCCATTCAGAGCCCCCCAGCCAGCACTCTCGGAGGCTTTTCCCCAGCAGATGAAGGGAATGCAGCCTTTATGTTAATGTATGTTAATGACTGTGGAAGGCTGTCCCTGAGGCCCCTTTTGCAACGTTCCTGGCACCCCACTCTCCCAGGCAGGCTCTGGAAAGGGAGGCCCCGCCCCCGGCCCCCCTCCTCCTGCCCCACTCGGCTGGGCAATGAAGAAAACAGAAGTGAGTGAAGAGCTGTGATGTGGCTGGGGGGGTGGGGGTGGGGGCTCCCCCCTCCCAGAGGGGCTGACCTCAGCCTGGGAGGAATGTGCAGGAGGCGGAGGGCAGGGGTAGAGTGGGGTGGGGGGAGGGCTGCAACCAGAGGTGGGTTCCTGGTGGCCCCTCCCTCAGCCCCTCCACCTCACCTCAGACCGGGCTTTCAGAAGGGAAGGGGAGCAGGCAAGAAGAGGGGCTGATCTTTCCAAAAAGGTCAGCTAGGGGTCCTCTGGGGATATGGAAACCAGGCTGGGGGTGGGTGGGGGAAGTGCCCTGACAGATCCCTCCCCAGGAGACCCCCCTATCTCCAGAGTGGATAATAGAGAGTTTGGGAAGTTAGCTCTCAGGTGATGCCTGGGGGTGACTGGGAACTCTCCAGGGCCTGCTCCCCACCCCTTCACCAACCTAAGTCCTCAGGGTAGCATGTCCTGGTGCCCACGTGGCCAGAACAGGGAAATGTGACGTGATGTTGGAGCCAGCAGCCTTAATGGTTAAAGCAGGTATGGGTGGGAAGCCAAAGGCCCCATCCAGCATAGGCTGGGAACAGAGAGGGCTGGCACAGCCTTCCTCAGAAGAGTGTTCTGCCCCAGCTGCACCGCCCAGAATCCAGGCAGGGTACAGGGAGGCAGACTAGCTGGTGATGAGGGGTGGGGAGGCAGATGCTGGGGCTTGGCACAGCAATTCAGTTATTTCCAAAAGGAGAAACCAAGGTCTTGGCAGGCTGTGCCACTGACCGGCAGCCCTAGGGCAAGAATCCAGTATGACTTCTGCCCACGGATGCCCCGGCAAAAGGTAGTGTGGCCCAGGAGCTTAGGGTGGCCCTAGGGGAGGGTGCAGGCAGGCGTAGGGACCCCAGCTGTCTCCTCCCGGTTTGTCCCATTCTGTTGAGACTCAGGCCCAGGCTGCCTAATCCAGAATCCTCAGGGACTTCCAGAGCCCCAGTGTGACCCACAGCCAATGACCCTGTCTCCGGAGCACTGTCTCTACGAAGGCCCGCACCCATAGCGTGGCACAGAATTGCGTGTCAGGGCCTGGACCTGTGGCTGGGGAGCAGAAAGGAGACCCTGTGGAGACAGGGACAACTTGAGCTCCCACCTCTGGGGACCTCCCTTCTTGCTCAGGAGAAGGGACACATCTAGAGGAGGGAGGGCAGTGTGCAGGGCCTCAGGCTGGCCAGGGAAGACTCAGTCCATCTGGCTGGGGGTTGAGTCCCAGGGTGTTGAAAAGATGGTAGGGGACCCTGGTCCCATTTCTCAGTATGGACTCGGGGCTGGGGCAGTGGTGGTGATGAAACAGAGGCTGGGACCCTGGGCCTGCAGAATTGAAGGCAGTGGGGGCGAGCAGTGGGCACACTGGGGCGGGTGGAAGTCTCAGAAGGCACTTGCTGATCTTGGCTGCTTGGGTGGAAAATTGTAAACAGCTGAAGAATTTTGTTTGCTTGCACGGGGCCAGGCAAGGCTGCCCAGGTCCAAGAGACAGCTAGCCCTGAAGTAAGGAGAGGCCGCATCCCCCGGAAGGAAGACCGGGGCTCAGGCAGGGTGTTTCCCTCTGCTCCCCCTCCTAAAGGCCCCTAGTCCTCCTGCTGGCCCTTTGCCTGCTCCCCAGAGCCAGGCAGCCAGGCCATCCCAGGAACGTCCCAGGTCCAGAAGGAGGGGTGGTCGGGCATGACACTGCCCTGGCTGGGTGCAGGCTCTTCTCCAGGGGGCTTGGAGTTGCGTCTTCCGTCTGCCCTGTCCCTGCCTGGCTGGATGGTGCCCAGATGGACAACATAACTTTGCTCTCCTACACAGCCTCACTGACCCCTGAGGAGCTGTCGATTGGCCTTGGGGAGGTGGCCAGGGATGCCTTTTGGGGAGATTGAGGGGTTGAAGCCCTTGCATGTTCACCTAGGTGGACCTGAGGGCCCACTCTGCCATCGTCAACATCAGCCTCTCAAAAGTACCCCTCATAGTCCAAACAGGGAATGTCCTCCAGAGCCAATTTCAGGACAAGACTCCAGTCCCTTCCCAACTGAGACACCAGAGTCCTGTCTGTAAAGCCCCCTCTCTCTTGACTCTGTGCTTGGTGGGGGCAATTTCTCCCACCTTCAACCTAGGATGGGGGTCTCTGCGTGGGCCCACACCCTGCAGCGCAAAGTGAGCGTTGCCAGGCCTCTTGAGCCTGCTCCTCTTTGGCCCTTCCTTCTCCCATCCCCACCCCCCGCCTCCCCTCAGCTCCCTGTGGCTGTCACAGCTTCCACTGCTGGCTGGGCTGCAGAAGCTCTGAGAAGGGGTCTCAGTGGTGAGGAAGGACTGGAGCTGGGGGCCTGGGGGCCAGCAGCCCTCCAGTTGAGAACCACCCCCACCAGCTCTCCAGCCCTCCCGTCCCATCTCAGCCAGCTCCTAGGAGCTGAGGTGGCAGCTGCACCCCGTTACCCCCTGCCCCCAGCTCCCCAGCTTCAGAAGGACAGGTGAGGAACTGGAGTCCCTGGAGCCCCCCCAGACCGGGCCGCACTCTCTGCCTGCTATGCGGAGCCACCTGGGGCTGGGGGATCTCTGTTGCTTCTTCCTCCTTTGCCTTGACTGGCCACCCCTCTTCCGGGACTGCCGCCTGGGCACCCTTCCGCCTTGAAGCCTGGGAGGGGAGGGGCATCTCTACCTGACCCTCCCTGTGTGCCCACTCGCTTTGCTCTGCCGTCTCTAGCTGGTCCCGGCCGCCTGCCCGGTCACCCGATCAGCCCGATCAGCCCAATCAGCCCGCCCCCTGTAAACTTTATGGCCTGTGGAGGGATGGCAGCTGGGCTGGTGTGGGCGGGGGCTATGCCTTAAAGGAGCCGTTGGAGGGTGCCCTGCGGCCCCTAGGCTTCTCCCCTTCCCCAGGGCAGGAAGGGGCTGGGGTGGGCAGACGCTGCTGCCGGAGTTCTTGGTGGAGTGTGGGAAGGAGGTTGAGTGTTTCTCTCAGCGTTGCAGACCTCACGGGGGGCCGGGAAGAGGCAGCGGCAAGTGTCAGCGGAGGGAAGGAGGGAGGTGGGGGTCTCTGCATGCGAGGGACCCCAGAGCTGGGTAGGGATGTGGGTAGAGGGATCTGGGATCTGTCCCAGCAGCTGCACCCCTTGCTTGATCCTACCCTGGGACCTTGCCCTACCCCAGGGCTCCTTTGCCTGGCACCTGCCCTGTCAGCTCTTAGGAAGGAGGGTGGGCATTGAAGCCCTCTGAGGGGTCCAGGGAAGAGCTCAGACTCAGAGAGGTGGAGGGCTCAGAGATGGTGAAACCTTAGGAGAGGCTAAGGAGGTAGAGGGGCAGGGGGGTGGGGGGAGCAGGGAGAGGTTTGGGGATACTGGAGGCTCTGAGAGGGAAGGGAGGGGCAGCTTAACGAAGACCAGAGATGAGAGGCCAGCTTGGGCCCTTGGCTGTCCCCACTGGGTTCCTCTTGGGTCTGAGGCCTGACCTCACAGAATCTCTACCACGCGATCAACCCCTTCCACTCCCTCTGGGGTACAGAGAGGGAGAGGTCAAGTGCTGGCCTAGGGGCTGAGTCAGGTTATGGCAGCAGCCCCAAGTCACAGGCTGAGGCTTCTGCCCAGTCCCGGGGACCCAGGCTCTTTGTCTCCTGGGCATCAGGTCTCCCTCTGAGACAAGGGTTTTACCAGTGTCTCAGAGTTGAAGGGAGTGGTTGATGCTGCTGTGGTTGTACTTGCTCATCTGCATGCTACAGACTTGCATGCACATCTGCATGGCACATGCATATGCATACACATGTCACACAACATACACGTACCACACAGTGCACACAGACTGTACACACTGCCTAGACATGCATGTGCCACATGTGTGAGCATACATGCATATCTGCACACCTGTGTACATACCACATATACCTACCACACAGTATGCATATGACATGCATGCACGTATGCACATACATACACACTACACACGCACACATGTGCACAGATACACAAAGGGACACACAGAAACAAATTCACATTCACAGGCACCCACATGCTGGCCCCAGACCCAAATGTGCCTCTGGGTTATTCTGTGGACCTGTGGGTGCACAGCTACCTCCCGGGGGCCTGACCCCCTCCCGTCACTGTTTTGCTCATTGCATTGGGTGCCTCTGCGATGACCTCACCAATCTGAGTCCTTGTTGGCACTCTGCCCCCTCCCTCACGGGGTCCTTGTCTGTGTCCCCCAGTGTCCCCAACCTTAGTCCCAGGCTGGCATGAAGTGGGCGCGCAGTGTTTGTGAACTGATGTTTGTGCACGTGTATACGGGAGGGGGTGGCTGAGGAGGGTGACGTGGTGGGGCGGGTGTCTGTGTGGGGGTGACCTCGAGGGTGTGCCTAGTGTGGGTGTGTCTGTGACTGTGGCCAGGCAGTGCACCCTCCTAGGGGAGGGCTCCGAAGTGGAATGCGACCCCCCAGCCGCGTGCCCCTAGGGGCTGTAATCTGATCCCTGGGGACTCCCCCCTTGCCTCCCGCCCTCGCTGTGCTGCCGACTCCTTCTCTTCCAGATCCCGGGGCAGAGTCCAGGGCAGCTCAAGGCTCCTCCACACACTCCCGCTGAACCCTGAGCGCCTTCAGCCACCACCGGAATGGGGCTGGCCGCGGCCGCCGCCATGATCCCAGGCTTGGCCCTGCTCTGGGCCACGGCACTGGGGGGTGCTGCCCCCAGCCCCCCGCGCCTGAGGCTCTCCTTCCAAGGTGGGTGCACCTGGCAGGCGGGAGGGCTGGGCTCAGGTGGGGTAGGAAAGGGACCCAGTTGGAGCATGGGGTGAGCGGTGCTGTGCTGCTTTTGCCTCCTTTGTGTGCCTGTCACCAGACCCGGGTTCCAGGCTGGTGTGGGGGGACTCAGGTCATCTCCAGTTAACCCTGTCCTGGTCTCTGCCCTGACCTCTGGGCCCACATTCTCCTCGTGCTTTCCTAGAAAGACCCCTTCTGTCCCCATTGGCAACAGACTGTGTCTCTGATCCATCTCCCACCCCCAACCAGACCATGCCCCTGCCACAGAAGCCACAAGTCAAGGTGTGGGGGTCACCAGAGCCCCTTCTCACTCCCCACTGCACAGGAGGGTGGGTCCAAGGCGGCGGCATCCAGCAGGCAGTTCTGCTGACCTCAGGCTGCTGGTGGGGTGGCAGGGAGGGAACCCTCAGTTTGACTTTGGGGTTGGGGTTCTGGCGGTCCCTACATGCCCGGCCTCCCCCAGAACCCTGGCATCCACAAACCTGGCCTCCCAGTTCGCCCACCCTGAGACACCACTTGTCCATGCACGCCCAAGCTCAACTTGCTTCCCCTTCCCGCCCACCCCAGCCCACCCCAGGAGCTACACACGTGCACTTGGGTGGGCCTGTCGTTGCGTATGTAAACTCACAAATGTGTAAACTCACATGTGTGTGAGCCAGGTCACATGTACAACCCTGGCCTGTGAGAGAGAAACCCAGGCAGGGCCCGGGGGAGGCTTCCAGCAGGGCTGCAGAGTCCTCAGTGATGCCTCACCCTGCAGAGCTCCAGGCCCAGCATGGTCTCCGGACCTTCCGGCTGGGGCGGACCTGCTGCTATGAAGCCCTGCTGGTGGATGAGGAGCGCGGACGCCTGTTTGTGGGTGCTGAGAACCACGTGGCCTCCCTCAGCCTGGACAACATCAGCAAGCGGGCCAAGAAGGTGCCAGGGCACCCCAGCCTCAGTGCTGTCCAGGGAAAGAGCCCAGGCATCTCACTCTAGACCGCCTGGAGAGACCCAGGGGGGTGGGACCCAAGTGGAGAGACCCTGACTTGGCTCCCCCCCACCCCCATAGCTGGCCTGGCCGGCCCCCGTGGAACGGCGAGAGGAATGCAACTGGGCCGGGAAGGACATTGGTGTGAGTGCTGGCTGCCTGCGGGGGGCGAGTGGGGAGGGTCAGCCCCTCACGCCATGGACGGGCAGTGCTAAGACAGAGGCCTGTCTGTTCTGACTGGGGTGAGGGCGGGGGGTTGAGGTGGCTGAGGTCTTGAGGTGGTGAGTCAGGGTGGGGGCCCATGTGATTCTTCTTGGAGGCCTCTGAGTCATTGCGGTGGGGGGGGGGGCGCTGTGCAGGCCTATGATTCCCCATGTACCACCCTGGTGAGGGGTAGGCTGGACTGGTCACCAAGGGCACCTGGGTCCCTGTGGCCAATGCTCATCCTTGCATGGGCTGATGCAGAAGAGAGGAAGGGGCAGGGGTGCCACTGGTGAGCTGGGACCCCTTCAGGGAGGGAGGAGGCCTCACTGCCCTTTCCTGCCCACTAGACTGAGTGCATGAACTTCGTGAAGTTGCTGCATGTCTACAACCACACCCACTTGCTGGCCTGTGGCACGGGAGCCTTCCACCCAACCTGTGCATTTGTGGAGGTGGGCCACCGGCTGGAGGTAAGGCCAGACCTAGGCGGGGGGTGGGGCAGCAGGTAAGGAAAGGCCTGGCAGTAGCAACACTCCCCCTGCCTTCCAGGAGCCTGTGCTTCTGCTGGACCTTCGAAGCCTAGAGGACGGCAAGGGGAAGAGTCCTTACGACCCCAGGCATCGGGCTGCCTCCGTGCTGGTGGGTGAGTCCAAAGGCTGGGACCCCAACAGAGCTCCTGGAACCCTCAGAGACTCTAGAATGTCATAAAGTCCCAGGACCCCCCTAAAGCCCTGGATATCCCCCATAGCCTCATGACCCCCCTAGAGCCCCAGGAGCTGCCCAGCCCCTCCCACTCCAAGTGCCCTCAGCCTGGCTGAGCAGCCCTTGCCCTGTCCACAGGGGAGGAGCTGTATTCAGGGGTGGCCGCAGACCTCATGGGCCGGGACTTTACCATCTTCCGCAGCCTGGGCCGGCGGCCGAGTCTCCGCACAGAGCCACACGACTCTCGATGGCTCAACGGTGAGAGGCTGGTGGGCAAGGAAGGAAGGGGTCCTCATCCCCCTCCACAAGGTGGAATTCTGAGCAAGGCCCATGAAGTGAGTGAGCAGTGGGCGGAGCCAGGTCTCACTGAGCACCTACTGTGTGCCGGGACCAGTGCCAGGTGCTCGGGGCACAGTGGCAAACAAGACAGGTATGGCCTGTGCCCTCTTTGAGTTCACAGACTGAAAAACAAATACGTGATAAGATTCCAATGGCCATGAGACCAAGGAGAGAATAGAGAGGAAGGGAAAAGAGACCCGGTGGAGGGGGAAGGAGGCCAGTCTGTTGAAGGGAGATATGAACTAATTCCCAAAGCAAAAGAGAGCCAGCCAGCAGGACTGAGGGAAGAGCATTCCAGGCAGAGGGAACAGCTAGTGCAAATGCCCTGAGGCAGGAACATGCCAAGGAAGAGGCTCATGGAGGGAACAGAGGTAAGCGGCTGGCTAGGACTATCAGGGGAAAGGGTAGCTTATCCTAAGAGCAATGGGACCCACGGGTCCGGTTTGAAGCAGGGATGGAGCATCTGCTTCCTGGTAGGGAGGAGGATTCACAAGTGAAGGAGAAACTGGATCCCCCATTTCCCTCCTTCCGGATCCACTGGCCTGTGTAACAGTGACGGGGAGGTCAAAGGCCTCCCAACCTTCCTTTCCTGGAGCTCAGCTAGCCACGGTCTCTGCTGCCCTCTTGTGGCCGCTCCTTGCCTCGCAAGCCCTACCCCTTTGGATTTGGTCCGCGCGGAGCGAGCCGCAACTGAACTCAGTCCTTGAGGCTGGGTTGTCTGTCCGACGCTATTCCCGGGGCTCCAGCCGACGCTGAGGGAGGGGAGGAAGCGCGCGAGTCCCGCAGCAGGGGTGTGGGGCGGGTGGTTGACCATACCTGGACCCCACTGATTCAGCGCCTCCTGTTTTTGCGGCCAGAGCCCAAGTTCGTTGAAGTCTTTTGGATCCCGGAGAGTGAGAATCCAGACGACGACAAGATCTACTTCTTCTTCCGTGAGTTGGCGGTGGAGGCGGCTCCGGCACTGGGACGCCTGTCGGTATCCCGCGTCGGCCAGATCTGCCGGGTAAGGAGTCCCTGGTCCGTC
The DNA here is from genome assembly GCA_030035585.1 of Dugong dugon. Lineage (NCBI taxonomy): Eukaryota > Metazoa > Chordata > Mammalia > Sirenia > Dugongidae > Dugong > Dugong dugon. Next base: position 17,127,177 of record CM057481.1, on the reverse strand, counting down.
CCGCCCTTTTGCCCTCCCGGGCCCCGCCCTCACCGCCTTTCTTCGCTGTCGCAGAACGACGTGGGCGGCCAGCGCAGCCTGGTCAACAAGTGGACGACCTTCCTGAAGGCACGGCTGGTGTGCTCAGTGCCCGGCGTTGAGGGCGACACCCACTTCGACCAGCTCCGTGAGAGCCGGGATGGGGGATGAGGCGGGGAGGGGGGCTGCGGCTCACCCCAGGGGCTCCTCCCTCAGCCACGCTCCTTCCCCCGCAGAGGACGTGTTCCTGCTGCCGTCGCGGGACCGCTGGAGCCCGCTGCTTTACACTGTTTTCTCCACGTCCAGGTCAAGGTCTAGAGGGGAGGGGACACCCCTGGAGGGGCCGGCTGGGCTCCCAAGGCACTCCTTCACTCCTCCCTTGTCTTCATCCGCAGCGGGGTCTTCCAGGGCTCCGCAGTGTGCGTGTATAGCATGAACGACGTGCGCCGGGCTTTCCTGGGACCCTTCGCACACAAGGAGGGGCCCATGCACCAGTGGATGTCTTACCAGGGCCGTGTCCCCTACCCGCGGCCGGGCATGGTGCGTGGCCTGGGGACTCCCTCCACAACCCACGTCAAAACCTCAGGGCTGGAGAATTCGGCCTGGGGTCTTCTTGGTGAATGTAGTTTATTTATTTTTTGTTTTGGGTGGGAAGATGTCACTGTCATCAGATAGAGCTCCTCAAGGGAAGCCATATTTCCCCCTCAGACTCTCCAGGGCAAGACTGGGTCTCCCCTCTCAGATCCCCAGGGCAGGGCTCTGTCTCCTGCCCCCCAGGTTCCCAGAGGCCTCCAGTGGAGGGCTGCCTACCAGGCTCCCACACCCACACCTCTGCTGTGCCCCCTCACCAGTGCCCCAGCAAGACCTTTGGCACCTTCAGTTCCACCAAGGACTTCCCTGACGACGTCATCCAGTTTGCCCGGAACCATCCCCTCATGTACAATTCGGTTCTGCCCATCGGGGGTCGCCCCCTTTTCCTGCAAGTTGGCGCAGGGTACACTTTCACGCAGATCGTTGCGGACCGAGTAGCAGCTGCTGACGGACACTGGGATGTCCTCTTCATTGGCACAGGTGAGTCCCTCCATGACCACTGATAGGGCCTCATGCAGGCTGCTTGGCCTGGTAGTAGAAGCTCCCTGTTCAGTCCCACCTTCACATCTTTGGGCTGTGCTCCCACCACCTCCTTCTGGATGGTGCCCTGATCATTCCAATCCACGCCCTCAATGGACCCAACCGTGGTAAGGGTGGAGGCCTCAAAGTCAGGAAGAATCCACCCCCCAGTGGTTGTCAGGGAACACCCGGGGGGCACTCACCCCTTCTTATCCCTGTAGACATAGGCACAGTGCTGAAGGTAATCTCCGTTCCCAAGGGCAGCAGTCCTAGCTCTGAGGCGCTGCTCCTGGAGGAGCTGCACGCGTTTGAGGTGAGGCCCAGTCTCCGGTTGCCGGGGTTCCCCCCACCCTACTGAACCCTGACGCCCCCCCCCCCCCGCCCATTCCTCCCTCTCAGGACTCAGCCGCTGTCATCAGCATGCAGATCTCCTCCAAAAGGGTGAGTGACCAGACCATTGATGGACCGGGTGCCCCACCCCCATGTTCCCCTTGGTAGTTGGCAGCCTCGGGTTCCAGTATAGGTTCTGCCTTGGCTAGACCTTGTGACCTGAATGAGATCTCAGTGTTCCCATCTGACCAGTGGGAGAAGGGATCCCTGACAGGTGGGAGGTGGGCACGAGGCCGCCCTCAGTCACCCTGGAGTCCCTTATGCCTCCCAGCACCAGCTGTACGTAGCTTCGCGGAGCGCGGTGACCCAGATCCCGCTGCACCGCTGCGCTGCCCATGGCCACGCCTGCGCCGAATGCTGCCTGGCACGTGACCCCTACTGCGCCTGGGACGGGGCCACATGCACGCGCTTCCAGCCCAGTGCCAAGAGGTAGGCCGGGCTGGGGGGCCGGCCGCTGGGAGGGAGCCCTAGGGTCTTTCATTACCAGGGTGGAAGGGTTCACTGAGGCTCCAATGTTCTCAGGCGGTTCCGGCGGCAAGACGTAAGGAATGGCGACCCCAGTACGCTTTGCTCCGGAGGTGAGTGCCCCAGTAGCCTTCACCCATCAGCCGCAGAAGGCACCCTGCCCCATCCTGCCTGAATCTGACATCCCCCTCGCCCCCAGACTCCTCGCGCCCCACGCTACTGGAGCGGAAGGTGTTTGGCGTGGAGGGCGACAGCGTCTTCCTGGAATGTGAGCCCCGCTCTCTGCAGGCGCACGTGAACTGGACCTTCCAGCGCGCAGGCGAGCAGTCCCGAACCCAGGTGAGCCTCGCTCCGCCCCTCCCAACCAGGCCTCTGTCCAACCCTGGCTAAGGAGGCCCTTGGCCTACCCCTCACACCTAGGTAAGGCCCCCATCTCACCAGGCTCCTTGCTCACCCCTTCTAGTTTCGTCCCTTACCTGCACCCCGCGTCCAAGGGAGGTACCATCCCACCCATTTTAGGCTCCGGACTTCTCCCACACCAGGGAGAAGCCCCGCCCCGGCCATTGAGGTCTCTGGCCTGCCCCCCACATTCAGGTGAACCCTGCACCGTTCGGGTCTCCACTTGCAGACCGCTGGCCCGGATGCATCCAACCTTCAAGTGTGTACCCCAGAGCGCTCCCTTTCCCACTTAGCCCCCGACGCCTCTTCGCCTCTCCGTCCCTTGCTGGGGCCGGAGAGCCCTCTTCTAGGCCCCGACGACCCTCCTCACGCCGGCCCCGCCTGCAGGTGCCAGCGGACGGACGCGCCCAGCACACCCCGCAGGGGCTGCTGCTACGCGGGCTGCAGCGCGGGGACTCAGGCGTGTACTTGTGTACCGCGGTCGAGCAAGGCTTTTCGCAGCCGCTGCGCCGCCTGGCGCTGCACGTGCTGAACGCTGTGCAGGCCGAGAGGCTGGCGCGGGTTGAGGAGGCTGCGCCAGCCGCGCCGCCAAGCCCCAAGCTCTGGTACCGGGACTTCCTGCAGCTGGTGGAGCCAGGCGGCGGCGGTGCGAGCTCCCTGCGCATGTGTCGCCCACCTCCAGCGCCGCGCCCGCTGCCCAACGAGCCGCGGAGGAAGGGCCGCAACCGGCGGACGCATACCTCGGAGCCGCGTGCTGAGCGGGGCCCGCGCAGTGCCGTGCACTGGTGACCAGGCCGTCCCCATGCCGGGAACCAGACGGGAGATAACGGGCGAGAGAGGGGAAGACAGCCTCTGGGACTAGGAGATGGAGGAGTGGGGGCCGGGCACACTGCTGACCCTGGCCGATGGAGACACCAGCTGACAGGCCCCAGCCGAGGGGCAGCCGCGCCGGCTTATTTATTAACAGATAAACCTTGAATGTAGCCCCGGGAGGGGTGGCCCAGGCTGCCACAGAGGTCCGCTGGTCAGGAGGGGCCAGAGAAGCAGGACTCTAGAGCAACCACCGGGGCCAGGGAGGTGCCCGGAGTGCCCACCCTGGGGGAGAGACCCCTTCTTGGGCAGCGAGTAGGAAGCTGTGAACAGGCCAGACTGCTGGGGGCAGGGGTGGGGGCAGGCCGACTGTACTAAAGTAACACAATAAACACATTATCAGCCGAAGCTGGAGCAGCCGCAGTGGGCAGCCGCTAGTCCTAGGACTTGCTGTGTGGCCTTGGGCACCTTCCCAGCAGTTTCAGGGCCTCAGTGTGTCCTATCCAAGGACACATGGTGAGGATTAAAGGTGGTTCCCCTGTGACCAAGCCGGGTTTGTAGGGCCTTTGAGGATACCAACATGCACGGTACATTCTGGATAATTTCAGGGGCTAAGTGCTACGAAAAAAATAAAACTAGGTGATGTGGAAGAGTATGAGCAGAAGGCCCCACTAAGGGGGTGACATTTGAGCTGAATGACCAGGAGTCAGCAACGGGAATATCGGGGGCAGAACATTTCACAGCCAGTGCAAAGGCCCTGAAGAGGGAACAAGCTTGCCATTTTCGAGGCACATCAAGGCAGTCACTATGACATAATGGAGTGACAGATTATGGATATTTTAGGAGATAGAGCCCATGGCCTATGCTTTGCCCCAGTTGGGAAGGAGGGACACAGGGTCCAATTACAGAGGGTGGGAAGATAATGGGGACCACAGTTGGATCACTTCCTCAGGCTCCAAGGCTAAGTAGGTACCTGCATCCTCACATAACCTCATGTGACCTGTGTGTGTTTGTGGGGAGGCTAGGAGGATATGAACTGCACTGTGCTTCAGGCATATGGTTCCATCTCTGTTCTCCTGTGGATCCTGCCAGGGAAGAACCAGTTATTCCTGTTTTACAGATGACGACTGAGGCCAGAAGGGGGCAATCCTTTATCCAAGTTTATAAGCTTAGTAATAACTTTTATCAGTTGGGCCAGCATATTGGGAGAGGTTGTGTATGTGTCTCTGCTCCCTTGTGGCACGCTGAGCCCTGAGTCCTCATGGCACTGAGCTCTGGCTGCCCACTGCCCCCACGTTTGCTGGGAGGAGAGGCCAGCGGGGCTGTGGAAGGGGTTTGCTGAGGTGGAGATGCACAGGGTATCCTTGCATGTCTTGGCTGCCACATGGGGCATTGTTGGAGGCTGAGCCCTAGGTGGCTGGTGTGGAGACACAGAGTCCCACGCATGTACAGGGTGGGATGGTTCCCGAGTAGCACCCTGAGCACATGCACTAGTGGAGGCATGCACTTGGGTAGATAGTTCCGGCTGGCCCATGTGGGTCACTGCCTCTTCCTAGGGCTGAGCTACCCCTCTAAATATAGCACAGCGGGCTGAGCTCAGACCTATTTTAGGCCCAGAATGGGAGGTGGCCAGGCCTTCTCCTGGCCCTCACAGGAGCCACTGTTGCCTCTGTCCAGTTCTGCTACTGGGCGTCGTCACTGGTCCCGACTGCCCACTACCCACTATGCCCGAGGAGGTCCAAGAAGGTAGGAGAGGGTGACCACAAGGGGAGGGCATGATCCCAGACGAGTGATCCCATGGACCATACAGACCCACCCTGATCTCATTTCTTTGGCTGGTCATCGGTGACCTGTCCCATCTCCAGAGAAAACGGACCTGTCCCTATGCATGGAGACGTCTGCTATGCCTGGAACCCCCCCTCACCTCAGGCTCTCCCTGCCTTACTTTCCTTTGCCAGGGACAGCACAGGAGGTGGACGGGAGCTGCCACAGTTGGCTGTGGTTCAGCTATAGGTTGTGCCCAAGTGGGTGTGTGGGCAACCAGGCAGTTGCCTGGCCAGTTCAGCTCTTCCTTCAGGGAGGAAGCTGGAACTGGAGGCAGGTAACTGGACAGGGGACTGGGAGTAGACAGGCCTCTGGCCTCCCCCACCTTGGGCCTCAGTGTCCCCAACAGCTGATGGTCAGGGTCCCTTGGCCTGGCCAGACTGCCTCAGGTAGTCAAGACCTTGGAGGCCATTCACCTAACCGCTCTCAGAGGAGCCTCAGCAGCAGGGAACCAGGTGCGCAGCTAGCTTCAGGTACAGTACAGGATGCGGGGCCCACTGCCAGGGCTTCAGCTATGGTCCACAGCCCAGCTCGGCCAACTCCCCTTGATGCATCTGCATACATTTTCAGCATTTTACACTGGATGGGAAGAGCCTGGCCCCTGTTGGGGGGGAATGTTTGCCTCCTTCTGGGGTCTTAACAACAGCATTTATTGTCTTTTTTTCCTGGTAACAAACAGAATCCATGTTCAATTTAGAAAGTGAGAAAAGCACAGCAAAGTGCAAACAGGGGATTTAATATGACCTCCAACCCACCTACCCGCACATGACCAACAGCGTGTATTACTGTTGTACTTGCTCAAGGGGACATTTCCAAGCAAATCACAAAGGTCAAGTTACTGTCCTACGAGTGACAGGTCTAGAGTTCCCTCTGCCACCCTTGCCCCCATCAGGAGGTGTGCCCCCCACAAACATACTTTGTTATCTAGCTACTAGCTGCGCATCTGGAGGTCTTAAGAGCCCAAGATAATAAAAGTAACCAGGTCAAAGAATAGCCAGAAAAAAACAGAATCAAATATTTAGAAATCACAACGTAAACACACCTATAGGGGGCAGGGTGGGGTTCAAATCACCAGAAAAGTACAGAGACCTCAGAGATGAAATGGGCAGCGGCAGTGAATGAATCCTGAGCAGGAAGTCACACATTTAATGGCCAAGCTCCCCAGGCAAAGAAAGCCAAATCAAATCAGTCAAGAAAGGCGTTTTCTCCTCTCTCAAATTAGCAAAGATTATCCATGTACACATGTGTGTATGTACGTATTTTATTTCAGTGGGGATGCCTCGTGTTGGTGATGCTGGACAGCCATTCTGGAAGACAATTTGATAAGAGCTTTAAGAAGATCCCTGCTCTTTGATCTAGTAATTCCACTTCTGGGAATCTGTCTTTAATAACTATCAGGAAATAACTAAGGGAAAACCTTCATACTCAACGATGGATGTCCTTCTGGGGTTATTTCCGAAAGGAACTGGAAACCACCTAAATGTCCAGGCGGCCTCACAGGGACACCCACAGGGACAGATGCAGCAGTATGTGAAGCGGTCTGATAACAGAGATGGTCTCCTGCCATGCCGTTGAGTGAAAACAGCAGGGTTCACAAGAGCACAGGAGCAGCATACAGAGAATGCTAAAGAACGAAGAACCAAGGCCAGGGGGGAAAGACACAGCAAAGGGTAGAGAGGGGTTGCTTCTGTGCCGAACGGAGGAGGGGGCACCAGGCCTGATGGCTGCCTCACAGGGTTTGCAGGGAAAACTGACAGCAGAAGAGGCAGGACTGAATTCCATGCACTGTGGGTGAACTCCTGCAAGGCTGAAAAACTATTCACTAGAGACGAGCAGGCAGAAGCAGCCTGAAAGTCCTTGAGCTGAGAAGGAAGCAAACACAAGCAAGTCTAGCCCACTTTGCCACCGCGCATACAAACAGGCCTAAGGGGGTCTGAGGTCACCCCAATTCCAAACCAAGGATTATCCCTGAGTCAGTTTTGGGTGATCTGGAGCCAAATGGCCCACTGTCCCCATCCTCCAAGAGTCCCTGCTTCCTGAGGCCGCCTGGGGAGGAGGGAGGGAGTGACCAGCTGCTGAGCCTGCTCCACACTGCCCCTGCAGATACCGTGGTGCCCACACTGAGCCTGAGCAGCAGGGCGTCACTGGCCCCCAACCACGTGCAGGAGGTGTGCCTGCACCAGGTGGAGTCCATCAGCGACCTACACAGCGGAGGTGAGAGGACAGGGGTACCGGGAGGGAGGAGAGCAGGTGCACCCACTGCCCTCCTGATACCCCACCTGCCCCACAGGCTCACTGCGCCCCTACCTGGCTGAGGAGGCACGGCCATGGGAAGAACTGCTGGGGGTCTTGCCACCGTCACTGTGCGCCCAGGCTGGTTGTGGCCCTGTGCATGGCCGTGGGGGCTTTCTGCTGCTGCTCACACTGCTGGTGCTCACCTGTCTGGCCCTTGCCGTCCTGGCCGTCTACCTGAGTGGTATGGATGGTGTTCATATTGGTGGGAACCAAGGGCAAGGCAGTGGGAGCGGGAGGCCCTTCCATGTGGTTGGACGGCACAGCCAGAGACAGCAGCAGGTGGTTGGGGGGGATGGGACATAGGACGGTGTCCATGGGCACCCCTGGTGCTGGGGCTGAGGGGTTGGGGGTGGTACCTGGCTGACAACCCACCCACCTCCCCACCTCCCTTGCCTGCCTGCTGTAGTGCTGCAGAGTGAATCCCTGCGTGTCCTGGCGCACACATTGCAGACACAAGAGGAGACGCTACTCAAACTCCGGCTTGCCAGCCTCAGCCAGCTTCGGAGGCTCAACTTGAGTGAGGCCCGAGCACCCAGCTGAGGCGCTGCCTGGACCTGGGGCCTGGGGGTGTGTAGAGGGGGAAATAAAGTGGCCATCAGTAGGGCTCTCCTCTCCTACCGCTGGCCACATCTACACTACTTCCTTGGTAAGGCTTTTACACAAGAGCAGGACCTGAGCCCACAGCTGCCAGACTCTCCTGACCACTGCAGGCCAGGTCTAGGCAAGGCTTCTGGTGCCAAGGCCCTGCCTGGGTGGCCCAAGGTCAGAGGAGGGGGCACCAGCCTCCTGGCAACTCCTGTAGCCTGTCAGCACCCTCTGGCCACCCCCAGATAGTAGGTTTAAGTCCAGAAATAGCTGCCTACCACCTCCACTCCTGTCATCCAGCCTCTGCCAGGCCTCCCAGTGGGGGTCCGGCTGCAGTTTCCAAGACAGCCTGAGCTCTGAGGAAGTGGAGGGGGCCACTTGGGGAGAGGCTGCCTTGGAGGGCAAAGGTGACATAGGGAGAACCAGCTGGGCCCAAGCATGGAATGGTGGAGGGGAAGGGACAGGCAGAAAACACCCAGAGGCCAGGACCACAGAAGACTGAGCATTCTGTTTAATTGTCTCTAATAATCTTAAAAAATCAGCACAGAAATCCATTCCAGGTAGCCTCACCTGCCCATTTGCTGTGGTGGCTGTCCAGATGCCCTACTGTTCCCCCCCACCCCCCAACAGGTGGATTAAGGCCTGAGAAGAAAGAGGAAGGAACAGTCCCCCAGCACCTCAACGCCTACCCTACAGCCTGGGACGGGCACATGTCTGGCCAGGCCTGAGACAGGGCAGGAAGAGGCGACAGGGCTGAGTACAGGGGCAAAGGGCCAGGGTCCCAAGCAGCGTGGCTGCCAGCTCCCCCGCCCTCATGTCTGTTTTTGGTCTTGTCATTAAAAAAAATAAAGCGACAATTACTGGCGGGAACCAGTCGTTGCACTGTCTTCTGTTAAAAAACACGGGCAAGGGTGTGGACAGTCTCCTCTCCAGCTGGTCCTGCTTCACAGAATGTCTGCCCGCTTGTCCCGCACGCGGCTGCGTGCCTTGGTCCGGGCTTTGAAGGCGGCAGCGTTGTACAGGTGCTGGAGGGGCAGCGGGTGATGACCTGGTGAGCTGGCAAGAGGGAAGCCCAGGGCTCCAGGGCTCCTCCTCAAGCCCCTGCAGAGCCCCAGTCTCCCAGGAAACATGGGAGTGGAGGAAAGATAAAGGTGGCGAGAGTGCAAACCTTCTCAAAGCGTGGAATCTTGCAGGCTTTTAGAGCAGCAGCATCCAGCACCAGTACAGGGCCCAGACCAAAGATGTCACGGAGTAGCTCGTTGTTCTGGGGATAAAGACGGCAGTGAGATCAAGCCAGGTGGAAGCAGCCCTTCCTGCCCCCACCTTGTCTGCCCCTCACCTGGAGGTGGTGGTGCATGCCAGAACCCAGCACATCCTTGAAGGCGGTGTAGACCCGGCGCCGGGCCCAGCTGTCCACATAGAGCACCTCGAGCCCGAAGCGAACTGTCTCTTCCTCACACTCGCCGCCCTGCAGGGTAGATAGGGCTTGGCTACTATGCCTAGGGGCGTATTCCCACTGGGACACACGCCTTCTCACACACCTCGACAAAGTGCAGCACAGCGCGGAAAGTTGAGCGCTGGCGCCGGCGGTCAGCCTTGGCCCGGTACTTGTTGCTGTCAGTGGCCAGAGTGCGCAGGGCACTACAGAGGGCCTCCATCTCCTCATAAATAAAGTCTTCCTGCAGGGGAGCGACAGAGCACGCGGGCAGGACCTGAGCGCCGCTGGCTCTCAACATGGGCCACCCAAGCCCTTCCTTCATTGACAAAGCCCTTCTCTTCCTCTCCCGCCTGGCCCCGAGTCCCTCCTTGGCCCCTGCCTAGGCTGGACACCCCTGCTCAATGCCCCCATCACAGGACCTCCCCTCCACACTGGGCTAAGGTTGCCCTGTTCTCTGTGGCATCCCCTGCATCCAGCCTTGGGTGGGAGGGGCAGGTGGCATCAGCAGGCACCATTCCCCACCCGTCTCCTGCACCTCAAGGTCCCGGGCGAGCTCAAAGAGCAACGCGATGGTCTCGCCAGCAGCGATCCGCAGGTTCACACTCTCGCTGGTCAAGAGCTGGGGAAGCCGGTGCAGCTGCCTGCGAAAAGGGCACGCTGAGCTTCATGGGTAGGTGGGGGGCCTCCTCTCCTTTCCTTTTCCCTCCCAGAGCCCCTACCTGTCAAGGATGTGGCTGATGTGGGTGCTGGGGCAGATGGTGAGCAGCAATGCCCAGGCCTGCAGGGCAGCACACAGCAGGCCGTGAAGGCTGGCAGGGGCCACAGGGGCTGTGGAGCCACCCACACTGCAAGCCCGGCTAAAAACACCTTCCAAGCAAGTAAGGCAAGAGACCAGGTCCTAGGGACACAGGGAGGTGGGGGACGGCTCAGGGGCAGAGCGAGGGCATAGGTGCTCTACCATCTGCCCCCAAAGGCCACTCACCTGGACGTCGGCAGCAGCCACATAACAGCCCAAGCTGAGAGCAGAAGCACACTGTTGGGAGGAGGGCAAAGTTGGGTCACAGTCAGGAGTGTGAGCCTGGGTTCCCAGTCATGAGCTTCACAGCCCCTCAGAGTAGGGGAGCCTGGAGTTAAGTGGAACATACCACTCTGCTTAGGGATGGCGGTGGGAGGGTGGTGTCATCAAGCATGGGAACACTCACGTGCAGCCGCGCAGCAGGGCTAGCTGTGCCGTCGTTGAGCACGGAGACCAGCAGGGGCTGCAGGCTGTGGAACAGCTCCTCACCCTTGGGCCCAGGGCCCAGCTGCACGCAAAAGAGACCCAGCACAGCAGCAGCCAGGGCCTGCTCCTCACCTTTCCCTAGGGGATGCTTTCCATCAGCCTGTGCAGCAAGGGTCAGCACCCTTCCAGTTCAGGTTCCCCACACACTCCCGCTCCCAACCTTTCCTGAGGCACTTTTCCAGGGCATCAGCCAGTGTGAGGCGGCGCTCCAGCAAAAAGTCAGGAAGAAGGTGGGATGCCAGGGCCAGGCGCAGGTTCTCCAGGGCACCTTGCCGGGTCTTGGCACTGGTGGGGGCAGAGAAGGAGGGTCATGTGGATCTGCCCGCCCTTGGTCGCAACTGGCATGGGCTGAGCAGGGATATGGATGTAGGAGTTGGATGGCGGCTGGGGGTCACCTCTTGTCTGTAAGGCAGTCCACATAGTCCTTCAGCTTATCCTCGAGATCTTCCTGCTGAGCCTGCTCATCCACAGCATCGCCCCCTGCAAAGCCAGCTGGTCAGTCCCGCTTCCTGCCCTTGTCTACGGAGCCCCCACTGAGCCCTTGCCTGCTCCCACCAGCTCTCACCAAGACAGTCCTCTGCTGTGACACTGAGAAGGCTGGGGCATTCACTGGTGGTGCTGCGGGCCTCGCTGGCTGCCTCATCCTCACTGGAACCTGAGTCAGCTTGGGCACTGCTCCGGGCACCTGGGGAAGGCAGAATGGGGTGCTTGGCCTGCCTCCATTGGTGAGGGATGGCTGGAGGTACCTCACCCCAGCCCCATGACCCAGCAAGACAGAATGTAGCCCCCTCTCAGAGATAAGAAAACAGAGGCTGAGGTGGTCAGCACAGGAGCTGATGCAGGAGGCACTGGGCCAGGAAGCAGAAGAAAGGGAAGGACTATCTACTGGATGGCATTAGGTATCAGGCCCAGCCTAGGGACACCCTGTCAGGCTTGGTGGGCAGTGTCCTCCTGAGGCCAGAGCCCTCTTTAAGGACTAGGAGGCACGAAGAGGCAGAAGGAGCTGCACAGTCCTCATCTAGGCCTGTGGCCCAGCCTGGGTGGGGCCACGTACAGGCAGATCCTGGGTGAGATCAGCTACCAGCCCGGATTATGACCACAAAGTAGGCAGGATGAGGGTCAAGGGCTTAGATTCTAGAATCAGACAGACCCAGGTTTCATATCGTGGCTCCACATCTTTACAGGTATATAACCAGGTCAGGTAACCAAACTCAGTTTTTCCATCTGCAAGACAGAGATGCAAAAGCATCTCTTTTGGGATGGATGGGTAGAGACAATAACTAAACAAGTTACTTGTTATGGTTCTTCCGTGGGCCAACAATCTTACCAGGCTGTCTATCGGACCTGGGGGCAACAGCCCAGCTCCTAGGAGGTGGGTAGCTACCCTAGGCTTCAAGCATACTGTCCTCTAAGCCTCCCTGGGTCCATCCTGGGCCTTCAGCCCTGAGTGATAAGACACACAAGCTCCTCCCAACACTAAAAGTAGCAGCAGAAAGTGAAGTGACCCTCGACTGTGTGAGTCCCTGAAGATGGGTGAACACAAGGGGTGTCCAGGTCAGCAGGGCTGGAGCACTCTAGTGCAGGGATTCTACCCAAGGTGAGGCTGACAGCTGGGCAGGTTCTGGTCATCTGACTGGCTGCATTTCTCATGAAATACTCTCCTTGTCTGACGGACAAAGTCCAGCTCATTGGTCTCGGCTCACCTTCTCTTTCACCACTGCCTGCCAAAGCAGCCCAGCCTTTGCATAACTTGTTCCCTTGGCCTGCTGCTGTCTTTCCTACCTTCTCAGGACTCACAGAAGCTCCACCCCTGGGAAGTCTCTCCAGTTCCTAAGTCTGGGGCTGACACCACTTGGTGGTCCCAGCACTGGTCCTTTGGGTTTGTCACTACCCACTTAAGATGTCCCTCGACCCAAGTCCCATTAGGGCACTGGCCAGGTAAGGGCTGTGCCCCACGGATGTCCCATTCCTGCACAGTCAACATGTATGTTTACTACACCAAGTCACACTCCTGGTCGACGCTGATAAGTGAGTCCAGGACTTCCCGGGGTTCCAGGACGTGGGCTCCCTACATCCCCTCGTGGGCTAGGCCCGCCGAGGCCAGACTTCTACCGCTTCCGGCTGGCCCTCCCTCTCCCTCAGTTCTCCCGGGCAGGCCGGGCTTCCCGCCAACTTCCTCGTCCAGTCCGGGAAAATATTAGGCTTGGCGAGGGGGCAGGCTACCCTCCCTTTCTGGCGAGTCTGTCCAACCCAGCAGGCAGCTGCGGTGGGGTTGGAGAGGCAATGGAAAAACTGAGGGAAGTACCTGCGGGACTATGGCCGGGAGCGCGGGCTCCAGACAGACCGCAGCACGCCTAAGTTGGGCGCACACGTGGCCGATGCTTCCCGGGGCACGTGACGGCCGCAGGGGAGTTCCGGAAGGCGGCACCAGGCTGGTTGAGGCGGAGATCCCCACCGCAGGACCCTCGGAGTCACCGACAGGGACACATGCAGAGTCCCCGCTCTCCGCCCATCAACTACCCCGTGCCCCCTACTCACCCCCTCCGCGGCGCTGGCTGCCCTTGCGAGGTGCGTTCCCCTTGCGGGCGCGGGGCATGCCGAAAACCGAACACAGGGGGCGCGGGGTCAGGGACCTGGCGGGCGGGGACTCCGGACCAGCGAGACACCGGCCGGTGCGCGGAAATGAGACTTGGGCAAGCTACTGGAGCCACACGCCGCGCGCTCCACCATCTTCGCCAGGCGCCCCGCCCTGCCAAACGGGCCGCCGGGAAGGCGAGTGCCTGGTCATCCGGCTCAGACCTTCATACACGCGGCCAAAACTACTGTTCCCAAGAGGCTGCGCGCGCGGATTACCGCCGGCCGACTGGGCACAGAGCACCTTGGGAATTGTAGTCTACTCCTGGGACTGGTAAGCTGACAACGCTCTAGCTGAACTATGCACCCACAATGCCCTGTATCCCCGCCACCGTACACGTGCATGGTCGTTAACTCTGAAGCTGCCGCCTCGGAGCAGTCCCCCACGGCAGGACCGGCCTCTCAAGGCACTCGCAACGGGGTCTACAGGGCTGCCTCTATCAGGTGACCATGGGAGGAGCGTGGGGCTAGGTAGAAAAGTGAGGACAGCTAAACCTTAGACAGTGAAAGAAGTGAGTTTATGATGAAAGCAGAGGATAGACAACAGCTTAGCACGCCCAGAGCTTAGCTAAAATTTTCTCGGGGTACACCTGCCCCTGGATGGGTTTCCCGTGACCTCCCCATGGACCCAGTCAGGTGCGGGAACAGAGCTGTGGACCGGCAGCCCTAACCAGCTGGAACCCTGGCTGATGCTGCGGCTGCTTATCTTCAGGAGGAGTCAGATTTTTTAAATCGCAGAAGCGTTTTTTCTGGCCCTTTCCACCCCCTAGGGATAGGGAGGGGAGTGAGGTGCGCGCTGGAAGGGTTGACTGTGAGCTGAATAGAGCAGGGGTGAGCCATAGCTTTCCATCATGGGCTGGGCAGGTGGCAGCAGGGACAAGAGGAGTGGTTGGTCAGAAGCAGATGACTCCTGGCTTTATGCTGCCTCCTTAGGGCCAGGCCTAGGCTTCTGGCAGGTAGGCCCAGCCCAGCCCCTGTAACAGTGGCAGCTGAAGGGCTCCCAATCTCCAGGGATACCATCTGGCCGCAGGTGCAGAAAGGCTTCCAGCTGTCCTGGGTCTCGCCGGGCACAGCGCCCATGGCCATGGCACCGCTGGTGACTGCAGGCCATGGCCGCCCTGGTCACATTGATCACGTAGGGGCCCAAAGTGCCCACCAGGTAGTTGTGAAGACGCCAGCATTCCTCCTGAGGGGAGGGGAAGGGATGTGCCAATGCTCCTGCTCCGTGGCACTGACACCGGCCTCTCCCCGACCCTGGGACCCCAGCATGGGCCGTGTGGCAGGCTGGAGGAGGCAGTACTCACCTCAGAGCTGGAGAAACTCAGGTCCCCCCAGAGTACCACGCCAGCTGCCCCCAGTGCCACGCTCACGCCCATGGTCTGCACTAGGTCATCCTGGAGGCAGAGAACTGCTCAGCCAGAGCTGGGCTGGCCAGATCCATTTAGGCTCACCTCCACTTTCAAGAAGTCGTCCTCGTTCACTACCATGATCTATCTGATTCCACCTCTAGGGTAGGGCACCTTGGCACTGAACCTCTAAATGGCCTCTCAGGCTCTCCACTCAGAGAATGTTTCCCTGTAGACCAGTGCTCCAAAGGCTAGGCCTTGCCTTCCCCACAAGAACCACCAAGACAGAGCCATGCTTCCCTCATCAGATGCCCCAGGGAAGGGCCTCCCCTTCAGATAATCTGGGCAAGGTCTCCTCAGCCCTTCCTAGGACAGGGCCCATTCAGACCCCTAGGCCTCAGTTTCCACTCACCTGGGACAGGAACCTCCCAGACCTCCGGTGTGTGAGGCGGGCATAGGCCAGGACAGGCAGGGGATGCAGATGCCCGGCATGGGCCACACGGAAGGCCTCTTCCAGGCGGTGTCGGACAAAGGCTTGGTGGTGAGCAGGTGGCAGCCTGGGTGGTAGGTAGATGCTGGGGAACAGGGCACTGGAGGCTGCCCAGAGCCAATGCAGCTGGGTGTTGCGGGCAAGGGTGGCTGCATGGCAGCGGCCTGTGTAGTTGGAGGCCACGCGGTGCCAGCCATTGCCGCAGGCTGGGTAGCGATAGAAGCCCCATAGCCCATGGGGCTGCAGCGCCTGGCCCAGCTGCAGTGTGTCCTCCATCAGTGTACGGGCAGCCTGCTCAAAGCCAACACGGGCCTCTTGGAGCTGCTCCCAGTGGTCCAGATGGGGGAACACCTGCTGTGCCCAAGCCCTTGATGCTGCCTGATAGACCCGTCGGCGGCCCCAGTTCCCAGCCCAGAGTGGAGACCACTCCTCCCAGTCCAGCACTGCCAGGCCAGCAAAGCCGGGTCCCAGACTGTGGCGGATCTGAAAGGCAGCCTGTGCCAGGTGACGGCCAAGGGGCACAAGCTGGGGGATGCCCCCATGGTGACCTGTGCCCCTGGGCCCAAAGTAGGGATAGAGGCCAAGCCGGTTCTTGTAGAAGATGGTGATGTTCTGGCCTTGGAAGCGCTGACCACGGTTGGCTGTGATGCCCAGGGCCTTGAGTGGCAGGCGCACGCCGAAGCGGTCCTCACAGTGTGCTGAGGGCACGTTCCACAGTACCAAGAAGGGGCGTTCAGGGGCCCACAGAGAGGACTGGCCACACCCCAGGCACAGGGCCACCCCCAGCACCAGGGCCAGGCCTAGCTGCATGATCATGTCCCAAGGATGGAAACCTGCAGGAGAGAGGGGGTGTGAGCTTAGAGACCACAGCCGTAGCCACACCTTCCATACAGCCGGGGCAGCTCCCCAGCCCCTTTCCAAAAGGATTTGGGGGCTGGGGAAAGCACGGTCCCCAAGAAATCCCACAGGCCTCTCAGAGCAACCACACCCCAAGCTGGCCTAGGCAGCTCCCTTCCTGTGTTCTCCATCTCTGCCGTGGTACCACTGTGCCCTCGGACACCCCTCCACCCCAGCATTCTCACAAGTCTCCTTGTCTCCTCTGCCCATCTTCTTCCCTGCCCCAAGAACACTCAGTCCTCACCTCCTTGCCTGGCTAATTCCTGCTCAGCACTCAGATCTCTGCTGTGACAGCACTTCCCCTGGGAGGTCTCCTGGATCCACAGGTGGAGTGAGGGCATCTGGGCTCCCACAACCTCTGTACCTTCCCCCATCTCAGCATAGATCCTGCCTCTGTATGCCTGTCTCCCTGTCTGTCCTTTTGGGTCAAGACCCTATCTGTCTTGTCCCTGTAGCCTGTGCCTAGCCCAGGGCCTGACAAGCAGTAGGTACTCAGTGAGTGGTGATAAGTGAATGGGGAAGGGAATAGCCACCCTGGTTCTTGTCTCCTGGGCCAGGTAGGGTGGGAGGGGCAAAGGGCAGGTGTCCCCCCAACCAGGGCCCCAGGGCCAAGGAGGATCTGGTGGCTCATGCAGGGACAGGGGTCCTGAGGCAGGCTGGGAGGCGAGGGTAGGGATCAACAAATGAACAGTCACATCCGCACCCAGCAGAAACCTTTATTCAGCCACACTGACGGCCCTAAGCCAGAGCCTGGAAGGCACCTCCTGGCCCCACTGGCACTCAGGAAACGTGCAGTCTAATGCTGCCTCCAGGGGCTAGGGGCTGGTACTGTTCTAGGCAATCCATTGACCCAGAAAGATGGTGCCTTGCCCTGGGTGACCCTCAGATGTCCTTTTCCATCCAGAAGATGGGACGGCCCCTCAGGTCTCGGTATCGTGTCTCCAGCAGGCTTTGTGGAGAGCAGCCTGCTTTGGGTGGGGGTGGGGTGGTTAGGGGAGGCAGGGGAGGGGGTGGGAGCAATGGGGGCCCTTTGGGGGCTCTTGGGGCAGCTTGGGCAGTCAGGTTGGGGGCCTTGCAGGGTGGCTGGGGGTAGGAGGCCCTGGGGAAGGCACTAAGCAGGGTAGTGGGCAGCCCTTGGCTGGTGAAGACCAGGCCCTGCACAGGCTCACTGAGCTGGTAGCCCAGGTGGGCGTAAAAGTGTAGCTGATCGTGGGTAGTGAGGTGCAGCCGGCAGAAGCCGCGGGCCTTGGCAAAGACCTCCAGGCCCTCCATGAGGCGGCGGCCAAAGCCACGTCCCCTTAGGGCCCGGGCCACCACCACTGTCTCCACCAGGAGGCTCTGGGGCCGGTCTAGCACCCGTGACAGGCGGGCATGGCCCACCACAATGGGAGCTGCCTCTGGCATGGGGGGAGGGCTCAGCAACATCAGGCAGAGAGGGAAGGCGTCTGAGGACTGGCCCAGAGAGTGAAGGCGGGAGGTGTGGCTGCGGGGCCACTGCTCATTGATGAGGTCAGCACAGGCATCCAGGAGCTCAGGCCTGCAGTGCACAGGCTCCAGGGTCAGCTTGGCCAGGTTGGGGACTGGGGTCTCCTCTGGCTGGTATGCAGGATCTGGAATCATCTCAGCTGCACCAGGACTGAGGGTCATCGCTGGATGGCATGCAAGACTTGGGGTCAGCTCAGCTAGCCGGGGGCTCAGAGTTAGCTCTGGTTGGTGTGAGGGTCAACTCTGGCTAGCATACAGGATCCAGAGTCAGCTTGGCTGGGCTGGGACTCAGGATCAGCTCCATCCGGTATGCAGGGTCTTCAGCTAGGGTCAGCTTGGAGAGGCTGGGATTCAGTCAGCTCTTGCCTGAATGTAGGATCCAGGCTTTGCTGAGCCAGGCTGCAGGCAGCTCAGCACCAGGCTGGGAGTTAAGGCCATGGTCTCCAGGCAGTGGCGTCTCTTCAGACCACAAAGGGTCTCCTGTGGACAACAGCCCATGCTGGGCTGGGCCAGGAAGGCAGGCAGGGGTTGGGATAGGGAGGAGTTAAGAGTGCAAGGGGGGTCATGCATCCTGGAACTGGGGAGAGGTGGGTTGTACCTTGTCCTCACACTCACCTGATGGCAAGGATGACCTAGAGGAAACCCATTCCCTATACCTAAGGGGGCTGACTCACATGAAGAGCAAGGAGGATGGATTCAGGGTATCTTGCCCAACACTGGACAGAGGCTGAGGGCAATGGTGAGCTGCTGAAGGCCAGGGCAGAACCTGGGAATCCTGGTCCCAGCCTACTCTGGCTACAACTTTGTCCTCCCCAGGACTTCACTGTGCTAGGACAGAAAACCCAGCCTCCTTGCTGGTCATCCTGCCTTCGGCAGTCCACCACCAAAGCTGGCTGACTATCGGATAGAACATGCAAACTCGATCCTGTGACCTCCATGTTTAACCCCACCAAGGCTCCCTTCAAGGGGGAACAGTGCTGCCTCCAGCTGCTCCCCTCTCTTCCTTCTCCTTACATTCCAGCTCTCCTCCGGCTCCCAGTCTTTTCAACCACGTTGGGGCTATGCCCACTGCCTAGCCAATCCTGGGGCCCCACTCACCCATCCAAAAGCTCAGCTTTCCCCTCTTTTAGGACTGCCTTCCCTGCCTGGGGCACAGAGTCCATGGCCCCTTTGCCAACTCTGCCCAGTCCATGACATTTTCACTGAGCATGGACCCAACTGTCCCCCCAGACGGTGCCCTGGCCCCAGAACTAGCACAGGGCCTGACCCACAGTCACCCGGCAATGAGGCCTCTGCAGGCTTGGTTCCCCACTGGCCTGAGTTTCGTAGTCACCCTAGATAAGGGCCACAGCTTCCTTCCCATACCCACAGGGGTGTCCAACGGCCGCTGAGGTGGAAGTCCAGACCTCCTGTGCCCAGATCCCACTGCTTTTCCACTCTGCCCCAGGCCCTGCTGGCAGGAGTCTCTACTGTGGGACTTCTGAGAGTAGGGGACAACTGGGCCCCACCCCAGTACTTACCTGCTTCAGAAAAGGTGCCTTGGCTCCCCTCCCCCACCTCCCCAGGAGAGGCCCCTGAAGTTGAGGTGAATTCAGTGCTGGTCAGTAACAGGCAGCCCCCTCTCCTCACACCACATCCCATTCAGGACTGTAGGCCCCTCACCTGCACCAGCCTCCTCGGCAGCAGCGTCGCACCCCTTGGTCGAGAGAGAGGAAGCCCCCAGGATCCGCCTCTAGGCGGGAGCCCCAGACTTCCCCGTGGGTTTAACCCCTTTAATGCAGACTCCTCCTCTTGTGGGCTGGGCGGGGCTCGGCTCCTGGGTCCCTCAGAGGGGAACTGCACCGTCTCTCCAGTGCCTCGGTTTCCCTCTCCCTCCCAATAGGTCACGGAACGTGGAGGGGGTGGGGGCTTCGGGAGTTTGACTCTGTGGGTGGGTGTGACCCTGCATACTCTGGGAGGTATCAGCCGACTCAGGGAGGGCGTGCGGGACAGCATGGCCACTTGGGGGCCGCACACACGGCTCGGACGGGAAGCGCGGCGGACCGCGAGGACAGGTACGCCGCGCGTGGGGAGGGAGCAGTACTGACATGTTGACGCCGGGCTCTGGGATGCTCCGCGTCTTCGCTCTGCACGGCTCGGAATCTCGCTCTGGCTCGGACTCCTCTGTCCGCTCTGGTCTCCAGGGGTCCGGCGGACACACCGCAGCCGTCGCGGCCCGCAGTTCCCGACCAGGTCCTCAGGGTCTCCCCCGGCGTCCAGGTCCTGCTCCCCGCCTCGCGTGACACCGCTTAGGCCCCGCCCCCGGTTCAACGCGTCATAACTCTGACCCGGCGCAGACTTAGCCTATGCCCTGGCTCCGCCTTTGCCCCGCCCCGCCCTCCTCCCGCTACAGGTCCGCTGGATAGTTCCGTGAGCAGCAGTTTAGGTCCCGCCTCTCTTCAGCTCCGCCGAGGCCCTGTCCCAGCCCAGCGCGTCACATCCGCTGCCGGGCGCAGGCTCCTCCCCCAGCTGGCTCTGTCTGCGCCTCGCCCCGCTCCCGGCTCAGACAGGTCCCGCCCCCGTGGCGCTTTGTCTGGGCTCTTCCCCCTTTCTCCTCCACTCCCCACCGTCTATCCCACCCTAGCCCATTCCCAGCGTGAAAACGGTCTGGTGAAGTTTCCTCCTGAAGTTTGGGCCCCGCCCTGGGAAGCAGCCGCCCTCGTACTGACTTCTGACCGAGTCAGACTATAGTCTTTTCCTGTGCCCTGTAGATCCCGGGGCCGGCACGTTTTAGGCGCTCAATAAAAAGCTCTCAAAGTAAGATTCCTGCCTGCTTTATTTGCGGGACTGTGCGGGGCTCGTGCCTCTGAAAGGGTTCAGGACTTGTGCAGGGCTGGTCAACATCAACACACAGTAGGAGCTCAAGGGCTCCACCTCTAGCTAGACAGCCTGAGTTCGAATTTCTGCTTCTCCTTCTGACTGTTAGACTTTGGGCAAAGTGCTTACCCTCCCCACGTGTACCTCAGTTTCTTAATAGTGTTGTGAGGATTAAATGAGCTCATCCACTTTAAATGCTCAGCACAGGGCTTGATGTGGAGAAGGTGCTCAGTGAATGTTAGCTTTTATGATGGCTGCAGTTTAAAGACTGGCTCAGTGTCTCTGGAGGAGTTGGCTATTACCATGCTGGGTGGGTGCCTGTGGACATGAGTGGATGGTGTCTGCCTGTGGTTCGAACTCCTTATGTGACTATCCTGGGCCGACAAGCGTGCATGTGCTGGGCAGGTGCCCATGGTGATGACTGAGTGCACTCCTGACTATGACCATGACTTGTGTGACTGTGCCTGTACTTGGAAAGCCGTACCAGGCCCAGACTGCATTATTAGAGGCTCAATGTGTGTGTTCTCATAGGTGACCAGTCACCACATGCCCTGCTGCTCACACCGCATTCCCTGCCAGCCACGGTAACAGCGACATTTGAACTCCACAGCCATCTGAGCCCTATCTTCAAGCGACAGGGCACCTTGCAGGGTCAGGGACTTGCCACTGGGCATGACCCTGATGGAGAAACTGGCAGGGTTGAGGATGAGGAGGGCTTCAGGGTGGCTGGGGCGGCGGACACAGCGGCCATGGCCCGAGCACAGGGCATGACTGCAAAGGAGAGCCCCGCTGGTTATGTTCAGGATGAAGGGCCCCAGTGTGGTATCCACATACTCCTTGATGGCCTGGCATGATTCCTGGGAGAGAAGAGGGACTGTCACGGACATCGCAGTCATGCACATGCCTACCCAGGGCACTGAGTCACTTACTTGCTGGCCCATCAGGACTGCAGAGATGGAAAAGGTGGGCCAGGGTCTCCCCAGCCAGCCTGGAGGCCCCACCCCACCTCTTACCCCCCTGCCCCATCCTGAGCTCACCTTGGTTCGCGTGTTCTCCCAGCTCACCCACAACACCACTCCTGCTGCTCCCTGGGCTGCAGTCTCTCCCAGGCTGTGCTCCAGCTCATCCTGGGAAAGAGGACAGCACAGCTCTGTGGGGCCTCCTGCCTTCCCTCCCCACAGCACACTGATTTAACACCATTGGATGTAACCCTCTATCTGGGGCTGCTCTGGTGGCCGGAGGCAAGCCTGCCCCCCTCTAGTCTGGCAGGGACGACAGCTTTCTAATGCATGCAGAATCACTAGTGCCTAGCACAGAGATGGTACAAAGCAGGGGCTCAAGGAATGTGTGAAGGAATGGATAAAATGCCCCAAGGCTGTGTGGCCTGGGTCGCTGGGCTCAATGCCTGACAGGGCAAGCTCACAAGGTGGGCAAGGTCACAGAAAGTGACTTACCAGGGGCAGGAAGTGGTTTGTCATGTCGTAGACGATCTGAGCATAGGGCAGCACCGGCAGGTCAGCATCTCTAGCACCCATGGCCACACGGAAAGCCTCACCCACGCGATGCTGCACATACATCCGTGACTTCCCTGTGCCCTCCAGTGCTGCGGGCAGGTAGATGCTGGGGTAGAGAGCCTGGCTCTGGCCCCACAGCCACTGCAGCTGGTCATTCTGGGCACAGATGTCCAGTGGACACTGGCCTGTGTAGTTGGGGCTTAGAAAGTCATAGTTGTAGCAGTCAGGGAAGCCATAGAAGGCCCAAAGACCATGAGGCCGCAGTGCCTGCCCCAGCTGGAGGGTGCCCACCATCCAGGCCTGTGCAGCCTTCTGGAACTGGCCCTGGGCTGTTGCCTCCACCTGAGGAAATGGCCAGTTGGGGTGCTGCTCCTGTACCAGCGCCCGTGAGCGCTTCCGGTAAATGTCTTTGGCATCCCAGTTGAAGGCCCAGCGCGGGCGCCATGCCTCCCAGTCAATAACTGCCAGCCCTGAAAAGTCAGGTGCAGGTATGGCGGCCAAGATATCCTGGTATGTCTGGGCTAGGTGGGCATCTAGGCTGGCATTCTGGGGCAGGCCACCAAACACGGGTTCCCCGGTGGGTGTGTAGTAGGGGTATGTGCCCAGCTGGGAGCTGTAGAAAATGGTCATGTCAGGGCCGCGGAAAGTCTGCTCTGAGTTGACCACCACATCGAAGATGCTGACATCCACGTCCACGCCATGTCTCTCCAGACACCACTGAGTGTTTGCATACCAGACGGTGGTGAAGGGCTTGTTGGGTACCACAGGGACGCTGGAGCCTTGGGCCATGCCCAGCAAGGTCAGAAAGAGAGCACAGAAGGGCAGCAGGTGGGCTGCCTTGGCACGGGGTGGGTCTTTTGGAACCTGGTCAAAGGAGGCAGAGCTGAGAGCAGGCCTCAAACTCTCTGACCCCTACGTAGGGCAGGCAGACCAAGCCCCTTGTTCATTAACCCACCCCTGCTCTGGTTTCGGGCAAACATTAACCTGCAGGGCCTATTCAGGTCAGAAGGCAGAGGAGAGGCATGGAGGGTAGCCCTGCTATTGGAGGCCACAGCTGAGTTGCCTCACAGGCCTTACCCTGGCCTCAAACTGCCCACTCTCCCCCTCTTTCCCCAAGGGCTACAAAGGCTGTGATTTCTGTTCTGGGAAAAGCAACCAAGAGCCAGGCCCTCGGCTCCTAGGCTGACCTGCTGATGGGGGCCTTTCCTGTCCCTTCCCCCAGGAATCCTGCCCATCTATAGGAGGAGGGGATGCTTACTGACCCAGGACAGGTCAGCCCAGCCCTCCTATATACCTGCCCATTTCCCCATTTGTCCCTGCTGACCTCAGGGCTGAAGGGCCTCATCTCCAAACTTCCTGACCCCAGGGTGGGGGTGTAGGCAGGGCCCAGCCAGACTCCGTTACTCCTCAACTCTGGCCGCAGCTGCACCAGAAATTCTCAGAGGAAGCTGCTGCTGGAAACGCTGAGCTTTTGTAGAGGGTCACCCCACCCAGTCTGGGGGCGGTCCAAGGGGTGGGCCCTGGGTTGGTAGGCCATGCCAGGCCAACTTCTGCACCATTAGCAAACTGCCTTGTGAGGGGTGGGGTGGGGGTGGGAAGTAGCCCCTCCCATGTTGTCAACACTAGGGCAGGGCTTTGTGGCTTTACTGGGAGGGCAGGGGGCAGGTAAGGGGTGGGGGTGGCAGCCTGGGCAGCTGACCCAGCTGGACATGCCTCTTTGGGTACTTGAGCCTGGGTGCCTAGGGCCTGTGTACTTTCAGGCACTGCCACATTACAACATTCATGGGCCCTGGGCACTTTTGCCTTCATGGGCCCCTTCCTCCTTAAAAATACATTTAAGAATATATTTTACAACCATGTTGGTATAAAGCGATACAGTCCAGGCTGGGTTCATTATTATAACGTTTTTCTTCAGATTAAAAAAAAAATTAAGACATTTTCACAGGCCCCTAAAAAAATTGTAGGCCTCAGGCTCTGTGCCTGCTGCCTAGTGGGTCGGTCCTGCTCTTGACACCTGTTTCTGAAAGACTGTTTGTGAAGTCAGGGCTCTGTCATCACTTGTTGCATACGTGTCGGGTCCGTGTTACAGTCTTCGTGAAGCCCTAGTTAGTAACCATCCGGGCCTCTGCACAAACTCCAGTGGTGCGTGTATGTGAGTGTGGGACCCAGTGCCTGGGACTGGGTGTGCGTGAGGCCCTGCTGCCTGTGACCCTGAGACCCCGTGTTTGAGTGACCATGAGTGTGACTATGGGTTTATCAGTGACCATGCGCTTGTTCGTTCATTTGTGGTTTCACTTGTTTAGATTCAGAAGCTGATTATTGAGACTTGCCAGATGCCCAGGCCCAGGCTCGCCTGCCAGGGTGTAGAGAAGAAAAAAACCATGTCCCCACCCAGCATGAAAGTGCTGCCTGGGTCTGCAGCAGAGTCACTGAGCTCCCTGGCCTGGTGCAGAAACGATACTCACAGTTGTCTACTATCTGGGCTTGGTCCACCAGGGACAGGCTAGCTGTGATGGAGAAGCTGGAAGGGCTGAGGGAGAGGAGGGCCCAGGGTACTGGGGGTTATGGGCACAGTGGCCTGAACAATGGCTGCTGAGCCTGTTCAGGAAGCAGGGTCCTGGATTAATGACCATTTAGGCCCAGAGAACCTGGCACAACTCCTGAGGGCTGAGGGGACAGGAGAACATCAAGGCAACTCCTAACCCCCATCCCCAAGGTATGGTGCTACCTCTTGGTGTTCCCAGAAACGTAGTGCTGCAGTTGGCACAACCCAGGCAACCAGCAGGCCAGTATCTCCAGATGGCCTCAGTCCAAGGGAGGAGCTGTAATGGTGGGCAGCAGGAAGAGGCTGGGGATGCCCTGCCAAAGCCCTCCCTCATTCCAGGGCTCTGCCCAGCGGTCTGCTGTTGCAGGCTTGGTCTGGTCGGACTGCTCAAGTGGTGTGTCCGAGGTCAGTCCTGCTTGAGGGTCCAGCACTGCCCCCCGCCCCCTCACCCACAGGACAGCTCTGCCTGTCTCTGAGTTGTACTCTTTCCCAAGGCTGTCTTCCAGATCCTCCCGGGGAAGTGATGTGCCCACCACAGCTGGGTAGGTGCAGGTCACAGCTGTGTAGGAGAGGTCACAGATGTTTGGAAAAGGTAACAGTAGTTGTATGGGTGAGATCACAGCTGTGGAGAGTCACACCTGTGTATGTAAGAAATCACAGGTGTGTTGGGAAGTCACAGGTGTGTCTGGATCACTCGCGTGTGTGGAATTATTGGTGTGTGTGGGGTAGGTGACAGGTGTGGTGGGTAGGGGTAGGGGAAGTCACAGGTGTGGGGGAGATAGGTGATAGCTCCTCTTTTCTTGCCCTCCCTCTGCTGGGCTCCACCAACTCATGACCTTATCTTCTCTCTCCAGCCCAGCATCTCCCCGCCATGGCCATGAGCACCTAAGCACCCCTCTGTGAATTTACCTCACTGCCCTCCCAGTCCTATCACCCAGTCCCCTTCTCTCCATTCTCTGCCTATCAATAGCTTTACCACCTGACTGACCTCCATGTGGCCTGGCTGCTCCCCCAGGGCTCTGCCTCCAGACCACACCATCCCTTGCCCGCGTGTTTCTCATGAACACCCTCTACTGTCTGGCACCTGACTCAGTCTCCGCATCTAGCGCGCCTCTCCCTTTCACCTTCCAAAACAAGACGCAGGAAGCACCTCCTCGAGATGCGTCCACTGAGCCTCATGGGGCTGGGCTAGCCAGTGCCTACTCAGGGCTGCCCTGACCACTCAGTTGTTTCTTGAGTCTATCTCCCAGTGAGTTTCCTGGGCAGGCAGAATAACTCCTGTCAGAGGTGGGGTGGTAACACAGGTCAGAGCTGGTCTGACTGCTCCTTGTCACCCGTGGGACAACCTAGCATTAGCCATGCCCTCCCATTGCCAGGATGGAGCTGACCTTTGAGGATGCCTCTGCTCCCAGGCTTGGGATGGCCCCCAGCCCCAGAATATATCTCTGAAGTGGGATGGGAAGTGAATTTCAGGATTCAGATCCCAAGGCCCTGCCTGCTCCCCTCCCCTGACCTAGGGGAGGGCTGTGGCCCAGGCAGGAAGAGGTATGGCATGTGTGGCTGAAGTCTACCGCCCTGGGGAGAGGGGAGTGGAGGAGAGGCTCTTGCCTGTGGGAAGAGCAGGGAGGGGTGGTATGGCTACCTGCCCAGCCAGGGAAGATCAAACCTCCACTTCCCCCTTCTCCCTGGGTGGGCGAGGCAAGGTAAGGCAGCTGGCACCAGCCCAGCTGAGGGTGCAGGAACCAGTGACGGAAGCACGTCTCTCACACAAGGTTTGGCCCAGCCGCCTGCCAGTTAACATAGAGAAAGCAAGGCCCTTGGCCCTGGGGTAGAATGGGGGTCCCTCCACCCCCAGTGGCCCCTGCCCCAGCAGGACAGCCACAGAGTAGGCAGCTGTGGGTCCACAGACTCAGGTCCCAG
Organism: Dugong dugon; assembly: GCA_030035585.1. Taxonomy (NCBI): domain Eukaryota; kingdom Metazoa; phylum Chordata; class Mammalia; order Sirenia; family Dugongidae; genus Dugong; species Dugong dugon. Next base: position 17,100,874 of record CM057481.1, on the reverse strand, counting down.
CAAATGCATTTTATAGACGAGAAGTCCCCAGAACAGGATGTCGCAGGCAGACACAAAGCTGTGCTCAAACCTCTCGGGAGACCTTGGAATCTCCCTCCATACCCTGGCCCAGGTGCAGAAAGTCCAAGCACAAAAGCATTTGTTTTATATTTAATTTACAAAAGAGACCCCGAAATAATAACAATAAACTATTCAAGGGCAGGGGAGTAGGGTCAGGCCCTCCCCTATCCGGCTATGCCCCCCTTTCCCCCGGCAGGGAGAGACGGGGCCTCCCAGGAGACTGCCCCTCCCCCTTAGAACAGGGGGGGTGGTGAGAGCTGGTATGGATGCCTTACTGCATCCCGGGGGCTCTGCCCCCCACCCGGATTCATCTGTCCATCCCTACAGGCTCCTACATGCCTGGCAGAGCCCTCATGGCAGAGGCCAGCTTGCCTGGCAGCCGGGTGGGAGACCCCTATGAGCTCCAGGTGATGGCCAGGGCTGTCAGAGCCAGCAGGCTGGGGAGGTGGGGCCCAGCCCAGGCCTGGCTGGCACCCCTAGCTGCCTTCCCATGGTCCCGCTGGCATTGCTCGCCACCCCAACCCAAGTAGCACTGGCAGCGAAAGTGTGTCTGCAAGTGGTCACGGTCGGCCCTGCTGAGCTCCCCCTCGGGTCGTAGCTGGGGCTCACCAGGTTCATGGCCAGGCACTAGGCGGAAGCTGCTGGTGCTGAGGTGCAGGAAGGCACTGGCACTGGGGTCACGGCGCACACAACGTCCATGGCCATGACACTGGGCCCAGCTGCAATACTGGGCAGCCCAGGACACGTTGACCACGTAGGGGACCAGCAGCTGCTTCAGGTAATTCTTGAGGTATCGGCAGGTATTCTGGGGGCAGAGGCCACGAATCAAGGGTCAGGGTCAGCTGCCCCAGCCCATAGGAAACTGTGTCCACACTGCAGTGACTGTACCTTTTCTTATCAACACACATGTATATGCACACGTGTACATGCACGTGTATGCCTGAACCCTCAGTTCCTGCCCTTGTTGGGAGGGGGTGGGGGCAGAGACTGAAGTCCAGCTGGGCAGGCAGGGAAGGGTGGAACTCAACAGCTGTTCAGAACGGAGTTTCCCCTTTCCTGGGAGCAGGGTGGAAACTAGCTATAGCTGCTAACCAAAAAGTCAGCAGTTCAAATCCACCAGGCGCTCCTTGGAAACCCTATGGGGCAGTTCTACTCTGTCCTGTAGGGTCACTATGAATCAGAGTCGACTCGACGGCAACGGGTTTTTAATGGGGAGCAGGGTGGGAGTACCTTCCTTCTCTGCTGGGATCAGGGATGCCTCAGGTGGGAAACAGACAAGGGGGCCAGACTAGGTTTGGCCACCCTGAGGCTAGGAGCCAAAGGTCCAAACTCTGCCTGTTCCTGTAGACTCAGCTCTTACCGTGCTCGTGGTATATCCTGCGTCACCCCAGAGGATGACCCCGGCTGCACCCAGGGCTGCACTTTCGCCAATGGTGGAGATGAGGTCCATCTGTGTGGGAAGGGGATAGTCATTGAGGGAGACTGAGACCCAAGGTGATAAGAACAGAGAGGGTGGGCAGGCCCCAGTCTATTCTAACCTGCTGATCCTCCAGCCCAGCCCTCTCTTTGCTGGAGGTCAGCATTTCTCATCCTCTCGGCAGGGGCTGATCTGCTCCACTTTCTCAAGTGTTTAAGCCTGTTTCCATCCCCATTTTGGCCTCAGTTTCCCAAGCCTAGGGCACATTTGAGCCTAGGGTATCCATCCGATGGACTCCAAAGTCAGAATGCCTGGGCCCAAGTCCCCTGTTTTGCTCTGGATTTGCTGGGAAGCTTTGGGCAAATATCTCATCTGCAAAATGGTGATAATGATGCTATCCTTTCACGAGGCTGCAGAGAGGATAAGTCAAGGGGATATGAAGTAGCCGCTAAACTACAGGCCTCATAGCACAAACCTGCTAGCAGATCCTCAGGGGAGAAGGAAAAGGGCAGAAGGCAGGGTGCTTCGAGGCACATACCTCACTAAGCCCTGTGAGCCCACGGCTATAGGTGGGCCGCGTGAAGACATAGACAGGGAGTGCGTGGTTGATGTGGTGGGTGTGAGCCACGCGAAGAGCCTCTTGTACACGGAAGCTGACAAACTTGCGGCCATGGGCAGAGGAGGCAAGTATTTCATCCAGGTAGACAGAGGGAAAGAGGGCCGTGCTCTCAGCCCACAGCCAGGCCAGCTGGTCGTTGCGGGCAACCTCAACATCAGGACAGCGACCCGTGTAGCTGGCCCAGTTCTGCACATAATCATGGTTGTAGCAGTCAGGGAAGAGGTAGAAGCCCCAGAGGTGCCGCGGACGCACTGCCTTGACCCACCGAAGAGTCTCCAGCATGAACTGCCGTGCAGCATACTCAAACTCATATTGTGCCTGCTTGCCCACACAGTCCTGTGGCCAGTCGGGGTGGCGGCTGGCCACCACCTGGCGTGACAGCTGGCGGTACACGTCCTTGTCCTGCCAGTTGCGCACCCACACAGGCCGCCAGTCCTCCCAGTCAATAATTGCCAGCCCCGCAGGTTCCTGTGTGCGAATGTAATGCCCCACATGTGTCTTCAGTATCTTCAGGTGTGCCGGAAGGCTGCCGTTTTGCGGCAGACCACCATGCACAGACCGTCCTGCTGAGTCAAAGCGTGGATATAGGCCCAGCCGATCATGGTAGAAGATGGTAATGTTCTGGTTCACCCAACCCTCATTAGGTGAGGCCTGCACGTCGAAGGCCTTCAGGTCCAGTGGCACCTTGTGGCGTGGGCCGCAGTCCTGTGTGGGCACATCCCACACTACCACAAAGGGCCGGCCTGTGAAGATGGGAGGTGCTGTGGGCTTGAGATCTGTGGCCCATGCCACCGCCAGCATCAGAGCCAGTGTGACGGCGGGGCTCGGGCCTGCACGCATGCTGGAGGTTGCAGGAAGATGGTGTCACCTGTCTGGCACCAGTTCAGGAACTGGGGAAAGGTTAGGGGAGAACAAAGAACAAATCAGACTAAAGAATCCTGGAGGTACCCACCACAAGCCTATCCGCACTCCCAAAGCCCACTCTGCATGGGCACCATGCCAGTGGCTATTCAGACCATACATGGCTATAACCAAAACATCCCGGAAACTCTGCTAGGAGCATCCAGCTCCTTCCTGGAGCAGGTGGCCTATGGCTGGGTAGGGACCTCTCAGATCTGTGACCCTTCAGAGAATGGACGAATCCGGCTATAGGCCCACTGCTCAGATACACACATACACCCAGTACATGGTTCTGTGGGCCCTGAACCCCTGAGGCCCATCCTGCACCCCGTGAAGAACCCTTGATCTGGAGAAAAGATAACATTCAGGTAAGGCAAGGCACAGCTCATGCAAGGGCTCGGAAGCTGGAAGGCACACGCCGCGGGGCTGTTATGTGTGTAGGACCCGCCAGGCAGAAGAGTGAAGCTGTCAAGACTTTGTCTAGTTCGCAGACTCTCTCCCGGGATTGGTGGAGGCCCCGCGGGGACAAAGGGGCGGCGAACCTCCTACGGTGGCTCCGGCCGACCTGCTCTTCCCACTGCCGCCGCCGGGAGTGCGCGCGTCCGCCCGCCATGGTAGTCCGGGGCAGAGCTCACTCGGCCGGGCCTTTGTGCGGGACCCCGCCCCCGCCCCCGCCCCGCACGTGGGGCCTGAGCCCAGCCTGGTGGGGGTGGGGTCCCTGGGTCATTCCTCTGGGCGCACCCCCGGGGAGGGATTCAGAGCCCAGTCCGCAGGGACAAAGACCCCTAATCCTGCACTACTCCCCCTCACCTCGCGCGGCGCGTCGCCGGGACCCATTCCATGGCCATCGCCGCCATTGCCGCCCCAGTCCAGCCCGGCAAACTCCGACCACTCTCCTAGGAACAGCCCCGGCTCCAAGCCTCTGCTAGCTCGGTCCCCTGGCCGCTGGCTCCTTTAAGAATCCAGCGAGGAGGCGGGCCCCGGGCAAGACTCGTAACCCAGGAGGGAGGGTACATCGGCCTCCCGAACTCCCAGTTCCGGGTTTCGGCCTCCAGGGCCCCCAGACCCTCTGCCTCGAAGCGTGGCTGCCCATAAGGGACCATGAGGCCCCTCTCGACGAGGATTCCTGCAGAAATCGCAGCTGCGAGGGCACATCAGGCTGAGATTTTTCCCCTGCAGTCTGCGGCCTGTGGTACAGTCCGCCCCACTCTGCGGCGTCGCCAGCCCCTTAAAGGGACAGGCATAAGGGACAGTGGGAGGAAGAGGGGATAAAAGAGGTTGCTTTCCCCCTCTCAGCCATAAGGAGGTGCTGTGGGACCCCCGAGTCCTTGGCTGGGGGTTACCAGCGGATCCCCTCTGCACCTCCGATTGTAGCTCCCAGCCCTGGGGCCCCTTTGAGTGGAAAGAGGGACCCTGACCAGAGCCTATCTTCAGCCTTCGGGTACAGTTATGTCCCGCCCCCTCTGGACCAGGCCCCCTCCCCCTCCCCTGATCTGAGGGAAGCCTAGCCCTCTGCCAGGCTGGGGGAGGGGGCCAAACACCCGCCTCAGCCTTGTGGGGTATGGGCCGACCGGCAGTGGTTGTCCTGGCAACCCGGTCTGCGGGTCGCAGCGTGACCCGCATGACTGGGAACATGGAGGCCCATTGGGGACTAGGAAGGAGGGCACCCCGCTGCCTTCTACCTGCATCGGGGCGGGCCAATCCCTGGGTTCCCTTTCCCTCCTGCCCAATCTCTGGGGCGGGGTGGGGAGCCTATGGGAGCCTCCCAGGGCTCCCTCTCAACTCCGAGGAGGCTGCCACACGGGCCGCTGAGAAAACCGGCCAAAGGAACTCCTCAGGAGCCTCTGTCCGGTATCCTGGGCCCACAAGCCCCACACGCCCCTCCCGGTGAGGAGCAGACATGGAGCTGGGCAGGGGCAAGTCCTGTGCGAGCCCTTCTCGCCTCTTTCTAGATCCGCTTCCCCGTATGGGGCTCAGCTCTTCGAAGGGCCGGGGAGGAGAGGAAGGGGGCGCTGCTCGGGGCGCATCTACCGGGGTACAGACCATCGGCCTGCGCCAGGCTCACCTGTGTGGGGAGCCCGTCGGCCCAGCAGGTCGGTGGCCTTCCTCCTTCCCCGGTGAGCCTCTGCCGCCGGGCCACTCGCACCAGCTGCTGCCCTGTGGGGCAGCCCGCCGACTTGATAAACTCCATCCCCTCCCACCCGTTCCCGCCTCCTACCCCAGCCCTTTCTCCTCACTTCCTGCTGCCCCTCCGAGAAGAAAACGCCGGAACAGGCGTGGGGGAGGTGGCCGCCTAGCCCCTGTTTCCTTCTAGCATCTGGGGCTGGCTGGCTGCCCTCCCCACCTTCCCCTGACTGGGCACTGACCCCACCAACTTCACCAGGTGAGAGGAAAGGGGGGTGGAGGGGGCAGGCTTAGATGGCAGCCTCCCGGCACACCAACACTGGGGACGCCTCTTCTCTCCAGCCTTCCCTTGGGTTTGGCCCATGCTCAAATCTAAGAGAGTGTGATGGGAGGGAACCCAGTGATAAGGTACTTTTGGGAATCATTGGGGGGTGCTCAGCTGATGGTCCCCCAGAACTGGTGCCAGAGAATAAGAGAACCACCTCTCGGAAGGGGTCTGGGGAAGGGGACTTCCAGAAGCTGAGTCCATTTTTTTTCCCCCCACCGAGAGCAGAGGCATCCCAAGTGTGCCAGAGTGGACAGTTGTGTTGATGTGTGTGCCTGGGAGGAGGGGGTGGAAGAATTCTGCAGAGGACTTTACTGAAGAACATTCCTGGGAGGTTTTCACTGAGCCTGCAGGAGGTTCCTTATCAGATGGGTGAGGAAAGAAAGGGGATGCGTTCCTGCAGAAATAGGGGCCCATAATGCTGCTGGTCCCAGGGAGGGCTGCAGGATCTCAGCAGACCCCTCCAGAGGTGCAGACATAGCAGCACACCCTCAAATCACCCTGAGATCCCTCTTACCTCCAGTACATCACTGGCCCACCTCAGATGCCCAGGGCCTCTCTCCTAACAGGCTGTGTGAGATGGGGGGAGGGGGACTGGGGGAGTTGGGCACCTAGCTTTGTATCTTACCCTGGGCATGGGAGGCTGGAGTGTTCCTACACCCCTGTATGGAGGCCTTGGAAGCTCCAGGGGTGGGGCCCCTGGAGAGATGAAGGCCAGGCCAGACTGTCCCAGGGCAGGGACACTTCCTCACGCAGCCAGCAGGAAGGAAGTGAGCACAGCCCTTGGGAGGGAGTGGGGAAGCACTGCCCCGACCCCCCATTGTTTTCCAGCTTCAGGGTCAACTGGGGCAGGCACAGCACAGAGAGTTCCCCAGTACCAGGACAGTGATAGTGGGAGATGAATACCATCTGAAATGGGAGAGCCATGGCCATACAGTGGCCAGTTTTTTTGGGGCAGGGGGGTAAGTGGAGGATAATGGAGCCTTATACCTGGCATCTTGTGAAGGGAATGGGAAGGTGCCCTGTAGGACTGAAAGTCCAGGCTGCACAGGGTGACCCTGCCCCAGACTTGGAGACAGGCCAACTCCCCTCACCCAGCAACCTATGTCCCCTAACTCTCCCCTCCCTGACTGGGAGTTGGGCTGTTGGCCAAGAGATAGGCCATGCAGAGAACGTGCCTCAGAGCAGGCCCTGAGAAGTGTAGGCAGAATGTACATAGGGGATGGGTGCAGGTGAGCAGACTAGGCAGTAGGGAACAGAGGCAGTATTGGATACTGGGGGGCTTAGCCTTGCTTGCTAAACAGGAATCCTGAGCCCACTTTCCTTGGTTGATATCCACAGGTAGGCCTGGAAGGAGGCAGATGGGTTTGGGCTGCACAGCCTGGAAATAGGCTGAGGGCATGGTGGCACCCATCAGACTACTGTCTACCTAAGGCTGAGCCTTGGGAGTCCATGGGGCTCAGGCAATGACCTAACTCAGGGTCACTGGCACTGCTGGGTGCAAGGCAGCTGTTCCACACACACTTGGGGTCACACCTTTACCCCAGGTCAGGCAGGTGGGGCCAGTCCCTAGAGACATCCCAAGGCCTCCCAATTCCAAAGATCCCCACCACACTGAACACAATCAGCCTCCATCCTGAGTCCCACCTCTATCCACCCCAACCCTGCAGCAAGGTCCATGTGCACACTGCCACCTGCTGGCTGCAGGCTGGGCTCAGCCCCATAGGATGTCACTCTTGTGTGCAGGATCTACAAATATTTTTATTGAAATTTAACAAATAACACAGCAGCCTTCCTAGGCTGGGGACCACCCTCCCCTAGCCATTTTCCCACACTCTAGAAGCACACAGCTTGCACAGTAAAGGAATTAAAAAAAAAAAAAAAAAAGGCCATCTCTACATAGAAATCAGAGTCTGCCCCAACAACATCATGGACTAGACTATTTACAAACCTTCACATTTTAAGTCTTCCTTTTATTATTATTCCCTCTTTTCTGTCCCTACTTAGGGCACAAAAGGCAAGGGTTCCAGTACTTTCCCTTGACTGATCCTGAAGGGGTGAGGATACTATAGGATGAGGGTTGCTGGGCACCTCAGAGCACTGGGACCAGCCCTGGGGTGCTGTCCATTATCACAGGGTGGTGGATGGTCCCCTGGGGGGGGGGGCAAAGGCAAGGGGGGTTAGACAGAGTAGGTGGGTTGGGGCAACTCCCTGTAGGCACAGACATCCACACCTCTTCCTGACCTGGTCTGTATCCTCTTAACTGGGGAACCAATGCAACAACCAGTTGCAGTGGGAAGAGGTCAGCCCAGCCCTGGGTGGAAGGAGAAGCCTCCCACACCAGTCCCCTCTACTATCAACTGCCAGCGAAGTGTTCATCCATCTGGGAGTAGGAACAGATGCGTAGGCATCAGGCTGGCATTGCCCCCAGCCTCTGTCCAACACAGGAGGAATCGAGGTAGCAAATGGCTGAAATCCTCCAACAAGGGGACAAGGAAAGTGAAGGAAAGGAAGTTCCCACTTGTGTATAGCCCCCACAGCCCAGGGGCTGGAAGAAGGCAGACCTTACTTGTAAAGTGCTATAGCCTCAACCAGGGCTGGGCCCCAGGCAAGCTTGGAAGAAAGCAGGCCAGGCAAGGGCACAAGAATCAGGCATTCCTGACCAGGGTAGTTCCGTCCTGCTTCTTGTCCGTACACAAACCAACACTGAAGGACTGCCCTGCTCACAGCTGAAGGTTCCAGGCCAACGGAGTTTATTCAGGGTTGTGACCCCAGCCTGAGTTCCTCAAGGGAAGCCACACCTTGAGCCTGGGAATTTCTTGCTGTGGCAGGAGGCGCTTGTGCCTGACTCCCCCCAGGCTCACACTTCATAGAGGATCACAGGGAAATCCACATGGATGCGGGGCGTATCCAGCTTCACGATGCCCTGCCACGGAAACAGGCTAGTGAGGGCCAGCTCAGGGCCTCTACCCCAGGAAGTCTTCCTGTTCCTCCCAGCTCCTCCCACAAAGGTCCCCACCATGTGAGCAGACCCTGTCTGGGCCCACCTCCACACACTCGGTGTAGGCTTTGTCAGCAATGCCCAGCCCCTCACCTGAGGAATAAGGTTCTTATGTACCCGCCTCAGCTTGGCCCGCTTCTGCCCATTCTTGGTGACGATTGTCTCTTCGTAGAACTCGTGAGCCAGATCCCCATCTTCGTCATAGAACATGGAGCTGTGTAGAGGGAGAGGTGAACAGACTGGGCTGGAGCCCCACACTTGGTCATGGCAAATGCCACAGACCACAGGGAAGTGTGCCCACACCCAAGTGGATAGGAACAACCTTGGTGTGAGGAAGAGAGGCTAATATGCCTGGAGAATCCGTTCCTGGGACTGGGACCAACTAGAAGGCAGCAGGGAGTGGAGTGGTGGGCAGTGCTACTCCATCAGACCCCAAAAGAGAGGCCACACCAGAGCACTGTCCAGGCAGTCAAGGCCAACTCTCACCCTTGGTTTGTTCAGCAAGGGCGGTCCACTTGAACCTGCCTTCACTCAGTATGGCAAAGGACGTCTGCACTGAGCAGGGTGATGGCCTGGGCATGTGAATCTCACTGCCTGGTGCACTGCTGGTCCAGTGCCAAGGCCTGAGACAGCAGATGCCCAAGCTCGGAGGGAGCCTAAAGGCAGGAGGTGGCTGGCGTAGCCAAACTGCCACTGTTGGATCTCCCTGATATCCATCTACTCAAATCGCCAGCATCACCTGAGTGTCCGCCCTCAGAGGCCCACCAGGGCCAGGTCAATCTGGTGCTCCTGTCTGGGCCTCTGGTTGGGGAGGTCAGCACTCCAAATCTGGAGAACATACTCGGGTAAGGGTCTTTCTTCCCCAGCCCCACACCTAACTTCCCGGACACTACCCTCCAAAGGTTTAGCTCTATCACTGTGGGGAAAGGGAGCAGCCAGAACAGAGGGTCATTCTCTAAGAATGGGGGTGAAGGGGTGAAGCTAGGAACTTTGGGACTGCAAACTGGGGTGGATGGGATGAAAGAAAAGATGCCCCGAAGTCTCATGAAAGCCTTATTTTGGCTTTACTGAGTGGAGAAAGGCCTGCGTGCCTCAAGCCCAGGAACAAGCCTAGGCCCACTCTTCCCCTAGGAAGACCTTCTGAACAGCCAGGCCGCCAGGAGCCGAAAGCCCAGCTTTCCGCATCTCTTGCTCCAATAAGGCCTTAAAATACGGACTCATCCTGACCCGGGTGTGTGGGGTAACGCGGCAGGAGTTTCCAAGGGTGTAGGCGTCCTCCTGTCCACCCCGGGCGGGGCCCGTGCACTTACCCGCGGCGCGTGAAGACGAAGGGGGGCACCGCTCGGCCTCGCGACCGCATCAAAGCTTGGTCAGCACCCGCCGCGCCAGGTGCCTCTGAGCCACTGGCCCCTGCCGCTGAGGCGAAGGGCCACAGGCCCCGAGCTTTGGAGCCGCTGGCGCCCATGTCAGGGCCGCCGGCGCATGGCGGGCCCCGCGGCCGCTCTGCCCTCACAGAGCCGACGGCGCCGCCATGCCCTGTCTCGGCCTCCGCTCGCAGGTGCCGCCGCCGCCTTCCGCAGGCTCAGCCGTCTCCACGGAAACCTCACTTCCGCTTCCGCACATCCCCTGCGGTGCTCCCTCTGATTAGCTGTCGCTCTCGTCGGTCCGCGAGGCGAGACCAATGGCGGCCCTCAAACGCTGCGCATCCCAGCATGCGCTGCGAGACGCCGGGTCCCGACAGGCCACGGTCATCCCAGCGTCGGCAGCTTCCACCCTGGAAAGTGGAGGCTCCGTGTCTGGTGCACTTCAACGTGGGTTGTGCGGTGGCCCGTATACTCCAGCTCCCAGAATTCAGGCCCAGTGGACCTGCCCAACCACCAGGTCCCCCAAACGCAAGCCTGGTGTACCAAGGAACGGTTTTGCCAGGCTACAGGGTGTCCACCTGGCCTTATTCTATTTCCACAACCGTGTCTTATTCGATAGCCACTGTAGCATGTGAAGAAACTGAGTCCAAATAAAATTAAGGAACGGGTCAAATGTCGCGTAGACTCATCTGAAGTTGTCTTTTAAATTTACTGTTCTTTCAAAACACCAGAATGCAAGCTCCATGAAAGTGAGAATTGTTGATAGCTGTACCTTCAGTGCCACTAGCAGGGTCTGGTCCACAGCTCAGTATTTGGTGAAGGGGTTATCCCACAGTACCTTCCCAGAGCTTGGTGTGTGCACGTGTTTCCCTAAGCTGGCTGCAACTGATCCTCAGCCCTCGCCACAACCTGAACCCCTGGGTGCTGAGTAGTTACTGAGTATACTCTTGACTAAGCACCCCATATCCGTTATAAATCAGTCCCATGGTGAACTGGCAAAGGAGGTGCCCTGTGAGTCTGTCCATCTCCCTTGGCAGTCACTGGCATGAGGGGCAACTGTGGCTGTGGGCCCATGATAAAGAGTCCAAAAGCAGCAGTATTCTCAAATCTTTATTCACTCAATTCTTTCAGGCCCCAGGCCGTGATGACTGACACCCCCACCCCTTTCCCTACAGGAGGCATTCAGTTAAGGCCACGAAACTATATACACATTCACACACATCATCAAAAATACCGGAGAGACCCTGACTTTAGTTGGCAAACAAGGCACAGACCTGGGCAGTGCCCACACTTGCATGGACCCTGGCCCGGGGACACCCTCCTCAGAGGAGGCACTGAGGCACTGTTGCTGCACTGTGAGCTAGTGTTCACTGACCCCAGGGTATATGAGGGGTCAGAGGGCACTCTAGAGGGAATCTATTCTCCTCGATGCCTGCCTTATCCTAAGCACCCACCCTTGGCTCTATAGGATGTCCTAAGAACCCATCTGAGCCCAAAATGTACAACCTTTCCCCACAGATGAGGGCTCTCACCCCTACAAACATGCCCTTGTTCAGCTTGTAGGGTTTCCACGATTCTCACATCAGAGCCATGAATTAGGGAGACTTCTGTCTACTCCACTCCTGCTGCAAGCCTGAAGCAGCTTTCAAGGGAAGCCCTGGCCCACCATGACCCAGTACATGAAGGACAAAGGGGTGCAGAGCCATGCTCTGCTGCACCCACTGGTGGACACAGAGGGTCAGTTCCTTAGCTGTTCTCGGCTCATACCCCCAACAGGGAAGAACCGCCATGCACACTCACTCCTCAGGCCCCACAGGCCATGTCACATTCACACGGCATGCCCTTAGTGCTGCCTACTCTCCTCCTTCCACTCTTTGGGGTTGACAAGGTCACCCCAGGGGACAGGCATGCAGAGCCTCCTGGATCTTCTGGCGGCAACAGGAATACTTCTGCAGGATCTGGCGAAGGTGCTCCTCCTCCTCTCGCTGCAGGATGCGCAGGAAGTTGTGCAGTTCAGGCATGCTGAAGGCATCCCACTACAAGAGGAAGGGGAACACAGGCTTAGCAGGTGCAGGCCAAGCCAGCAGGCCCTCCCCAGAGGAGACCAGCATCTTCTGGTCACAAAAGTTAGGCTGGGGTTTTCTGATGTCAAGCTCTTGCCTTAGTCGCCTATACCGGGCTTTCTGATGGCAGTCAATACAGAAGATGGATGCCCCACAAAGTAGGGCAGTAACCTCACTGAGGAGCCCTGGTGGCACAGTGGTTAAGCACTCAGCTGCTAATCAAGAGGTTGGCAGTTCAAACCCACCAACCGCTCCATGGGAGCAAGATGTGGCAGTCTGCTTCTGCAAAGATTTACAGCCTTGGAAACCCTATGGAGCAGTTCTACTCTATCCTACAGGGTCACTGTGAGTCGGAATTGACTTGATGGTAATGGGTTAACCTCACTGACAGGCAACCAAACCAGATGTTCTCCAGTCACCCATGAGGCAGGTCAGGCCCAGACTCTCAGGTGAATCCCATTCCACAGGTGCAATGCCTTGGGACTGGAAAGCTTCCAGGTTTTGCAGTGCTTGTCTTCCAGCTCTGTTCCTCCTCCAAGCCTTACTGTAGCTGCAACCCACCAGCCCTCCCTAGTGACAACCAAGAAATGAAGGAGAGTTATGTACTCACATTCACCTCCCCAGAGTCGTTCTCCTTTAGGACAAAGCTCAGGGCCTTCTCACTGGGCCCTGCGAGGAGCCGCAGTCGCAGGGGCTGCTCATCATCTGACAGCTTCCGCAGGTACACTGAGGGCCAGGTGAGAAGGGAGGGGAGTGAGTCAAGAGTCAGGCCCAGCCCCTGTAGCCCCCTGCACGAACAGTTGCATGCACACACACACACACACACACACACACACACAGGGAGGGGCGGGGTGGGAAACCCACCTTGGCCGTGGCGCTCAGCCCGCTCAAAGAGTGCAAACTTGCGGGGGTCGTCCACCACCAAGAACTTGCGCAGCAGGGCCTCAATGACCTCACGTGCTTGTGTGCGTGACAGCACGTGCAGGTGCTTGACAGCATCCTTAGGCAGGTAGAAGGAGGTGCGGCGCCTCACAGCAGTGCCCCGCACTGGGCTCCGCCGGGCATCCTGCAGGGAGGGTGGCTTCTTGCTGGAGGGCACTGAGACAGGGCGCACCAGCTTCAGCTGAACCTTGATGAAGCCTGTGTAGGAGCCGTCCTTGTTCTGAAGACAGGGAGAGACCAAGACCATGACAGCAGAACCCAGGTGAGATGGAACAGACTCAGGCACTGTTAGTCTACTTGGGGCTAGGCTGGATGTCAATAAATCACTCCGTGGGCTCACCCAAGAATACCTCAGCTGTGACCCTTTGGGCATCAAAAGCACCTAGCTAGGTTCCTGTCCCCCTTTTCCAGCCCTAGACCCTCAACTCACCAAGCTCATAAAGAGGTTGCTATTGATCTGGCTGTTGTACTCCTTGATCTTCTGCTCAACCTCAGCCTGAGAAAGGTCCGGTGTCTCCCACTCCACGGGCTCATCCTGAAAGAGGGAAGAGACCAGCACAGACATAGGCCCTTGAGGAATACATTCTGCTGCAATGCATGACACAGGCAGAGAGGATTCTTGGGGGACTGTCATCACCCCTCACTTCCAGGGAGGCAGGCTGGGATGCCCGCTTGCTTTGGCCCACCCAGGGCCTCCCTGAGGCCTCTGTGGCAGCCCTTGGAAACTGACAACAGAGCTCAAGGCCTCATAAGAAGAATCCCTGGCACTCTGGGCCTGCTCCCAGAGCTGCCTTTGACCTCCTGTTGCTGATGTACGGAGCTACCCAGCAGCAGCCCACACAGAGCCCTTCACTGCTCCTGGTTCTGCCTCTGTGGGTGGAGACAGCAAAGGCAGAATCATTTGACTCTTCTCTGCTGCCCGCCTGGGGCCTCCTCAGCATTGGGTGTGTCCCTGAGAGGTAACGCCTGCAGGGCCTGGCCAAAGACTCTACCCAGAACTAGGAGCAACCAAAGGTATGAGGCCAGGGGCCAAGAAAAGATGAGGGACTGAGGACGAATCTTTGTTTTAAAGTAAGACCTAACTGGGTGAGGTAAGGGTGTGTCCTGGAGAAGGCAGCCTACTGTCTCTGCCCATACACAGAGCTATGACCCACTGTAGGGTGGGAGGTGTGGGCACTAGTGTATACTAGGTGCCCAGCCACCAGTGGGCAAGAGAGGAAGGGAACCTCCACAACATAAACATCCCTGGGGAACCTGGGCTCGACCTTGTGTGTGTCTCAAACATAGTGAGGAAACCACCGTGATGTGCTGTTTAATCGGCACAAAAGGCAGCTTCAGGTCATGCTCCAATCTGCTTAGAACAAGCTCAGCCTTTTTCCTCCATCAGCTGATCATGAGGGACCCACCTCCCTTCCTGCTGCAATAGTTGAGAGAGAGAGGCACTGGTACAATGGTAGAGGGCTTGTGCCCACCGATCATATCACACTGTGCCAAGGATTTATCACTTCTTCTTACAGTGGGTTGTTCTTGGGCCCACCAGACCTTATGACTCAGTGAGTTCTGCCAGAACCCAGACCATTTCATGTGTCATGGTCATTTAATTTGCCATGATTAGACGTTCCATCTCTGTTCGTAGGAACTGTTGAGTTGGTTCCAACTCATAGAGACACTATGTATGACAGAAGGAAACACTGCCCAGTCCTGTGCCATCCTCACAATTGTTGCTATGTTTGAGCCCAATGTTGCAGCCAGTGTCAATCCATCCTGTTGAGGGTCTTCCTCTTTTTCACTGACCCTCTTCTTTAACAAGCATGATGTCGTTCTCCAGGGACTGGCCCCTCCGATAACATATCCAAAGTACACGAGACAAAATCTCGCCATCTTTGCTTCCAAAGAGCATTCTGGCTGTACTTCTTCCAAGACAGTTTTGTTGAGTCTTCTGGCAGTACACGGTATATTCAATACTCTTTGTTAACACCATAATTCAAATGTATCTTTACTAGTTAAGCTAAACTATTGTTTGGATTTAAGGAGACTTCAGAGGATATTTGTGGTTTAAGGTTTAAAAAAGGACTGGATTCTTGCCAGAAGGGTGGAGTGTGGTTCAGGGCCTGGGTTCTGAATTAACTGTCTTCTACCAAATTCCCTTGGCCCCACTGCATCACTCTTACTTCCTGTTGACGTCAGCTGGAATGGAGCTGTCACAGACACAGCTGAGATCACTGCCGATTGATGCCTTGTTTCAAGGGACTTCCTATCAGAGGGTCTCCTGGAGAATGACCCGTGTCTAGCTCTGAGTCCAGGACAGCTAGGTTTCTCCCTGACTGATGCCCTGAAGCCCCCTAAGCTGATTAAACCATTAATGGAGATGAGTAGGGACAGACGGAGGACAGGTGGAGTCCATGGCCTTTTAGCACTATGCTAGTCACCAAGAACCTGCTACTGTTTTGCTTAGCAGCAAGTTCATCGGGCTGAGGAATGAGGCTGGGGCCTCACAGAGAAAAAAAGGTATTGGGGGAAAGGTAGGAGTGGAGGGCCCTTTACTTCCCAAAGTTTCCAAAGCTCTCCTGGATGGAGAACAGCACCCAGGATTGAAAAATCCAGCAGAAACTTAGTTGGGCACAGTGAGCAACCCTGTTAGGCTAATCAGAACAAATGGTGGGAGCCCTGGAAAATGGAGCCTGGGGAATAAAATGAGGACTGGATGATGGGCATAAAGGGTAGAAGTGTTTGTTCAGGCCCAGGGAGAAGGCTTGGGGCAGGAAGGAGTACCCTGACGGGAAGAAGAGCCCGGATGGGAGGAATACTAGGGCCACGAGTAGGAAGAACACTGAGAAGACTCTAGTGCTGGGGGAAAAAAGCAACAGCATTCTGTTTATAGAACAGAAAGGGCTGAGAAATAGTGCCAACTTACTCCCCTTCCCCGAGGCAGCTCTGAGTACCAGCCTGGCAATGAGAAACCTTGCTCCTTCTTCCTCCCTTTCCAGGTCAAGACAGTGACCTCAGTTCCAGCCTTTTCCCTTCTCCAGGTGGACTTCCCTCATTATCTTCACTTGTAAAATAAGGGCCTTGGACTGGAGGCACAGCACTGTCCTGCCAGAATTCTAGAGGAAGAGTTTCTTTTTCCTTTTCCAAAGCTGCTCAGTGGAGGAGGATTCCAAGAGCTGTCCTAGAGGGATGCACAGCAGGAAGGAGCTTTCCTTTCCTTGCACCACAGCAACCCACCCTCTCCTCCGCCACCCTCCATAGTGACATCTGGTTGTATCACTTTGGGACTCCCTGACCTTCTTTTCAATTAGTTAGTGCATTGTGGTTTGCCTGCTTTTTCACAACGGAGGATGACTCAGGCCTGAGTGACATAGCGACAGTCCCTAAGGTCCACACTCAAGCCTTGTAAAAAACTCTGGGCTGAGCTTTCAGACTGCTGAGTATCACTCCTTTTGTAAAATTTTACCAAAAACATCATCCACCACACTCTTTTCCTGGCTCAGATAAGGGATTCTGCCCCAGCTCTGCCAGGTACAATGAGTCTCATGGTCCCCATCTCTCTTTCCTAATGCCCTGGTCTGGATGCTCCCCTGACAGGTCCCAGCTCCAGGGCAGTTATCTGAGCCTGATAGTTAACACCCTGGCACACCACACAGAGGCCTCTGATAATGGGGACACCTTGGAGACTTGAAGGAGCCCTGGTGGCACAACGGTTAAGTGCTCAGCTGCTAACCAAACGGTTGGCAGTTCAAACCCACCCAGCGGCTCTGTGGAAGAAAGACCTGGTGAACTGCTTCTGTAAACATTACAGCCAAAAAAACTCTATTGGGCAGTTCTACTCTGTCACTGGGGGTCACTATGAGTCAGAATTGACTTGCCAGCACCCAATAACAACAAGGAGACTTTGAGAGGCTCAGCTGCCCTGCCACCAACTTCAACAACCCAGGGGAGCTTCACATTTTACAGTCGTGGATTAGTAATCCTGACCTCTCTCATGGCATTTTACAATGCTGCCTCACCTGCCTCTTGTGAGTAACCAGGGTAAAGTACTTTTTGATGTTTTTCGTCCAAAACAAGGCTTCCTTCTATCTATTCCCAAATCCCTTCTTCCCAGAGGGGATTTAGAATCCTCCACATTCCAGCAGCTAGTGAAGGGCCAGGACCAGCAGGAGTGGGGACTCAGATGGTTCCATCCAGGGGTGCTAACGAAGGAACCGGATCTTCCTTGCCCCTCCCTTTTCCTCAACACACTTCTCGATTCCTGGCGAGGACCACTTCCTCCGCCTGGTCCCCCAGGGAGGCGGTGGGAGCGCCCAAAGGGGAATATCGAGGTGCTAGTCCAGAATGTAAAGTCGGCCTTAGTCATGGGTGAATAATGAATGCCCATTCCTCGTCTACCCCGAGCCACGTAGCTGCTTCCCCCGGTTCAACCGGACTTGTGACCGAAACAGAAAGGAGGCCCTGGTGCCCGATACCGAGGCGCTGGAATTGAGGTTTCACCGTGAGCTGCGAGCTGGACACACGGTTGAGCGGGTCGTCTCCCGGCCGAGACGGGAGGGGATTCTAACTGATGAGAGGCGGAGATGCCTACCAACTTTCGACAAGGTAACTTACCGGGGAGGGGCGGAGTCCCAACGGCTGCCCCCCGCCCGCAGCGCCCGGCCCCCACCTGATCTCGTCGCGGCCTGCGCGCCAGCGAGGTGCGCGCCGTGAAGTACTGCTCGAGCTCCGAGTCGGAGTCCTCCTGGCTGCAGTAGCCGCTGCTTGTCGTGCTGCTCCAAGTCATCTCGAAAGAAGGCGTCCCAGCGTCCGCCTCGCCCATCGCCGCGCCCGCCCGCCCTGTCCCCTGGTCGCGTGCGCCCGCAGTCGCCAACCGCCACCCTGGGCGCGTGTGCGCGTGCGCCAAGGCCACCAGCGTCCGCGCCGCAACCGTTATGACTGATACGAAGACAGCCGAGATCCAGCTCTTGTCTCATTGGGGGAGGAACATCGAGGGGCGGGGCCACACACGCCTCACTTCCAGGAATGACCTCATCGCCCAGGCAGCTCAGCTCAGCTCCTCTCCGTATGGTAGGCCGACTTCCCATAGGGGACGTGACGGGGAGTGTGCGCATGTGCAACCGCGTGGCCGCTGGACCGGATGCGAGTGAGGAACGTTGCGGACCATGCGGGTGCGCAGAGCCTGGGCGGTGCTGAGCCCGCTGCGTTCGGCTTCCGGCCCGTGAGGTCCGAGCCGAGCCCGCACACAGAATTAACCACTCTCTGCCGAGGCGAAATATGCTATTAGGGCGCTCAGAGCGCGCAGCGCCAGGGCAACAGTTGGGGACAGCTGCGTTGTGGCCCGTCCATCCGTCTCTGTCCCGCCCGTACGCCCCCGGCCCCGCGCCGCGCTCACCACGTTCGTGTCCCGCTCCAGCGCCGGCTCCCAGCCCAGGTCTCGGGGTCCGCAGCAGTCCAGACTGACGAGTGCGCGGCAGCGGTAGTGGCAAGTGAACTTGCAGTCTGCGGAAAGGCCGGGCCGTGAGGCGGAGGATCCCCTGCTGCAGCTCGCGGAAGCGTCCCAGGGAACGGAAAGGAAGGCGTGGTCTGGGGGCGTGTGCCCTCCGGGCCCTGCATAACCTGTGTTCTTTCAGGCCCCTTTATTCGCCCAGTTACACAGACTGCTGTCGATCCCTGGTTGTCTGAAAACTGGTTGGAAAGCCTCAGGCGGTTAGGAACCCAGGCCTGCTCAACAGTCGGATCTGCAAAGCCTAGCGCAAAGTCCCCCCCGCCCCTTTCCGGAATGTCAGTTTCCCACCCTCTGATTTACTTAAAGGTAAAACAAAAACCTTTAACCCACATGTCCCTCTGGTTGTCATCTGTCTTTTATCCCCTCACACCAAAACTTAACAACAATTGCATATACTTTTAATTCCTTGCCTTCACTCTCTCCAGTCAGGCTTGTCCCTCCCTCCACGCAACAAACTGCCGTGGTCAGGGTCGTCAGCAACCTACGGGCTGCCAAATCCAGCGGTTCATTCTCCACCCTCACCTGAGCATCATTTGATGCTTGTTCATCTTGGTTCCCAGGTGCCTACATTCTTGGCGGTTTTCCTCCCACCTTCCTGCAGCTCCTGCTCAGCTCCTTTGCTGGTTTCACCTTAACCACCATCTATTAATGGCAGAGTGTCTGGGCCTCAGTCTTGATCGCTGTTCTGTGTCTACACTCACCACCTCCTATCTCATCCACTTGCTTTGCCTCTCAGATCCAAAGCTCCAGCGCTGACCTCTACCCTCAGACCAAATCCTGTGTGTCAGTATCTTTGCTTGAATGTCTAATAGACATTTCAAACTAAAAACGCCAAAATTTAACTTATTTTTTCTCCACTTCACCCCTATCCTACCAGGGTTCCTTGTCGCATCAAAA
Source organism: Dugong dugon (assembly GCA_030035585.1). Taxonomy (NCBI): domain Eukaryota; kingdom Metazoa; phylum Chordata; class Mammalia; order Sirenia; family Dugongidae; genus Dugong; species Dugong dugon. Next base: position 17,081,665 of record CM057481.1, on the reverse strand, counting down.
ATAGCCACCATTCCCCCAGTTGTTTGAGGCAAAATCCCAACTCATTCTTGATTCCTCCCTTATCTCTGTCCCCTGAAACATACCCAAATTGTCCCATTTCTCATCTCCATGGCCACTTTATTTCTCACTGGGAATACTGCAGTATCTCCAGCATTAGTTCATGCTGTGTATTCAATCACAACTCTGTGCTTCTCCCAGTTGAATATGGGACAGACTTCAGAACTGGATGAGAGGGTCTCCAGGCACACATGACTAAGACACCATCCCTAAGTTTCTAAATGGGCCATCACTGATTCTCAACGCAGGCTGCACATTAGAATGATCTGGAGAATTTTAAAAAATTACTGATGCTTAGCCCCGCCACCCCCCAGCAATTGATTCAATGGCTCTGAGATGGGGTCCAGGCATAGGGGGTGGGAGGGCCGTAAAATCGCCCCAGGTGATTACAGCAGCATTGCAGCCAATGGGGGAGCAACCTCTGCAGGCCAGTGATTCCCAGGAGGGCAGAGGCAGCGCTGGAATGTGGCTGGCTTCCATTTTTCAGTACCTGGCTCAGTGGGTCCCGAAGTATATGTTTGCTGAATAGACTCAGCAAAATCTTTGCTGCAGGGGGCTCACCCAATGTCCTAAACTTTTTCCAGGCCCCCTCCTATCTATAGGTCTGTGAATTCCCTTCACCTCAGGAATTCTGGAGGGGGACACGGTGAGTGAGTCTTTGGGAAGGGACAGGCCTGTGGACTCAGAAACTGGTGGGCTCACAGCGTTTTTCAAGAAGGACCAAGGCACTTTAAAGAGAAGATTTTAAAAAACTTGAAATCAGCACCTTGTTATTCACAGGCAACTGCCCCTGCCCAACTGTGCCCCAGACTCAGGGGGTGCACCGCAAGGAGATAAACTATCATCTGCCGTACTCATTTCTGCGATGGGCCAAAGGTAACGGATCTGGTCCGCGGGAGCCATCCCCACTGCCTCCCTCCACTGCGACTTGGCCCGCCTCGATGGCGCTGCCTCTCGGCCGCGCGTTATGCTCTTGCCCGCGCGCGGGGCAGCTACTCACGCGCGCACTGCAGGCCCTTGCGCACGACGCCCCAGATGAAGTCGCCGCAGAGGTCGCACCACGTGTGCGTGGTGGGCCCGGCGGGCTGGAAGCGGTGGCCGCGGCCGGGGGCCAGCTGCCTTGCGGGGTTGCGCGTGGTGCCTGGCGCGATGCGCAGCGCGTTGGCGCGCTCTAGGCGGGCGCGGCCCGGGCCGGCGCCCTGTGCGGGTGCCAGCTCCCGCAGCTCGATAAGCTCAGGCTCCGCTGACATGGCCCCGCTCGGCCGAGACTTTGGCCGGCTCTGGGCGGCTGGCGGGCTGCGCTGGGCGCGAGCGCAGGGCGGGCGGGGCCGCGGGGCGGGACCCGACTGCGGCACCGCCTCTAGGGTCCAAGCTGGGCGGTGGGAGAGAGCTGAGGGGAGCGGCGCAATGGAAACTTGGGCGCGGGGGCTGTGTCAGCCTGCAGGCGGAGCCGGTGATGACCGGGGCGGGGGAGCTCTCACAGAATCCCCGCCTTGCCTTCCCTCCCTACATCCCCTCGGGCACTATCCCCCTCCGCCCACGACGAGGACAGCGGCTGTGATGGGGCACACGGAGGCAGGCGTGTTTCTGGAGGCCAGCTTTACTGTGCTAGAGGAAGAGGGTCCCCACATCCGGCCCTCGCCCTCGCACCCGGCCCAGGTCTCAGCCCCAGCTTGCCGAGGCAGCGCTGTCGGCCTGCCCTCCAGGGTGGGGCAGGAAGCGGGGAGCGCTTTGCTGGTGAGGGATGGGTCAGCAGCTCTACTCTGCCCCGCGGCTTTCCCCATCCTCAGGCCAGGGCTGGGCAGAGGTCTCAAGGTTCAGGGGCGCACTCCGGGTAGGATTCCTTGAGGTTCAGGGGCGCACTCCCGGTGGGATTCCTTGGCGAGAGTAGTCAGCCCTCAGCAGCTGTAGCCCTCACTTGGCTCTGTCACCTTGGGCTGCCAGGACACAGGCCTTTCCGTGTTTCTCCCAGTGTTTGACTTGGCACTCCCTGTGGGCAGGTGGGCCAGTGAGGACGGCAGTGCTTGTGCGGGGTGGGGCTCAGGGTCCAGGATCTTAGGGTACCCTCACCTGCAGCAATACCACTCATTCTGGCATCGGGAACAGCGCTTGGAGGCCTCTGCACTGCAGTAGGCACAGCGGGGCCGCTCTGGATCCATGGCCTCCAGCACATCCAGCCTATAGGTCTCAGCCCACCTGGGGAAGAGATTAGGAGGGCCTGGCTGAGCCTGGCAGGTGGGGGCTAGGGAGCTTCCTGCCCTCCTCCATACCTCCCGCATCCCTTCTATCCCTTCTGCCAGCTCAGCAGACTTCACCTCCGTGCCTGCAGCCGCAGGTCCTGCTCCGAGGGGCTGAACACATGCCGAAGCTGATGCTTGGCAATGGCCTGCCACTTGCCTCTGTTCTCTCGCTCCAGCCGCTCCCAGATTTCTGGGATCTGGGGGGTGGGGGTGGGGGTGGGGTTAGGGAGAGAGAAGTTGAGAGGGACAGGGAGGAACGGGCAGTGGGCAGTGGTCCTAAGTAACTAACTTCTCAGTGCCTACCTGTTCCAACACCAGGTCCTTCTTGGGGGTTTGAGTTTCGGCCAAAGCCAGGTGGGCCAGGAAATTCTGCAGGTCTGCCAGGTTGGGCAACTGATCGAGCAATGTGTCTGTGAGGAAGGCCCGAAGCTGCAAGGGTGTCCAGGGGAAACCAGTGTGAGGTAGGTGCTGTCTATAGGGCTGGGCTGGGCTCAGGGTGTCTGTGGGTGCCTGTGGGACCCAGTGCTGGGCTGTGGGCACTGGTGTAGGGGAGCCTGGGGCCACTCCTTACCTTGAGTAGTTGACCCTTGGCAAAGCTTGTGAGGCAGTAGCGGGCCCGGGCTTCGGGGCTTAGCAACAGGTTGTACAGGGCGATCCACACCTGCCCATCCAGCTTACTTAGCTTTTGCTGCTCTGAGGGGGCCACAGTCTGCCAACGGCCACTCTCAAATCTCTGCAGCTTGCCTGAAGGGAGAAACCAGCACACTGGGTGCATGTGTAGCATGCTCTTTGAGTGAGCCAGATACGTGGCCTGGGTGACCACTGCCCGGGCATGGTAGGGAGAGCCTTGGACATAGGACTTGCCCACGCTGGGTGCTGCTGGCCTCAGAGCAGGCTGAAGTCTCAGTAGTAAACACATAGGTCTTGCTTATTGCAGAGCCCAGGTCCAGGGCCACCCTGGGTGAGGCAACCTGGTATTTATCCTCTGTGGGCTGGGGAGCAGGGTTTGTCTGCCTGTGTGCAAGCTACTAACTACCACCAGTCCTGGAGAATGTCCTAGAAGCAGTGGGCTGGGGTTTAGGCAGGCCCTTACCTCCTTCCCACCGGCTCCAGGGACTGTGCTCCAGCAGTTCCACCAGGAGGCAGGGCAGGTTGTGGGTGCTGAGCATGCGACTCAAAGTGCTCAGGGAAAGGCTAGAGGCAGAGGGTGGAGGGAGGTGAGCAGAGGCTACAGGCTCAGCCTCCCAGCTCTCCACTGCAGGTGCCAGCCCAGCAGGGCTGCCTACCTGTCCACACAGTCTGTGATGTAGCGCAGCACTGAGAGGGCCTTCAGTGCAATTTCAAATTCCATCAGCTCTGCCTGATTTTGCAGCTCCTGGGTGGGGGGGGGGGGGGGGGGATGGGCCACATGGTGCTCAGGATGGGCCACTCTCTGCTGCCCAGACTTCATGGAGCTCAGGTCCAGCCCTTGCTAGCCCCAAGGAACTCAGCCCACCTGCATGGGGGTGCTGTCCTGGGACACCTCCTCCTCTGGGGGGCCACCACGGCCACTCCGGGCCACCAGCAGAGTTAGTTTGCGGTGACAGTAGTCCACCAGGTCCAAGATGGTGGCCTCTGCTGACTCACACACCTCCTGGGGGGCAGGGCAAGGGGAAGCCTTCAGCTTTCGACACCCTCCCCACTGAGACAATCTCTTCCTGCCACACCCTGGCTTGGGGCACTGGACCCACTTCCACTTGCCTCACCTTGTGGAAGAACACCGTCTCTAGGAGGTTGATGATGGAGGCCTCATGGTGCACCTGCCATCCAAAGACAAGGACAAGGCTAGGGCTGCTGAGTGAGGGTTAGGGACCACCAGCTGTCCTCCCCAGTCCAGGGCCTTTTGAAGGGGTGGGTGGGGGTGCAAACCAGGGGCCCAGCTCACCACCATATATATGGGGAAGGTGTTCTGGGGCTTGAAGTCGTCCAGCCTGCACAGCACGGGAAACACCTTCTGCTTCCACAGCTCCACTGCGATCAGCTCCTCCACCAGCGTTGGGATCTTTGAGGGGTTGTGAGGGAGGACAGGGATGAAGTGGGTCTGCCTTGGCCTGGCAACCTCCCCATCCCTGGCTTGGCCCAGCCCAGCTCCTCTCAAATAACCCTGGGCCCCCAGACTCTCCCAGGCCCCATGTATACCTTTTCTGACTTCTTACTTGAGCCTTCGACCTGCATCTCCCCCTGCTCCTCATATCTATGGACATCTACTGTGCCGCCTGTGACTGACTCCTGCCCTGCCTGCTGGGAGTCACCTTGCTACCCCTTCCCCTGTGCTCTTGTTCCCCCATCCAGGCCTCCCTCTGGTTCCTGTCCTCTGGCCCTTGGAGTCTATTGAGTGCCTTGGCTTCACCCTTAGGGCTTTTCACAGTGCCCTTTCCCTTTCCCCCCAAAGTGAGTTTCAACTTTTCCTTGCAGGGAACCTGTTTTTAAGTGATATCTCAGGTCATTTACTAGGGCCACTCCCTGGCCAATGGTCCAGCCACGTTGATCCCTGGTGTCTAACTCCCGAATTCCCCTTTTGGGAAGGCAGCCTTCCTCCATGCCAAAGTCCCACCTCTACTTTGGTAGGGACCCCTTCCAGCCTAACAGTCTACTCAGGGATACCCATAGCACTCAGCCCTCCCCCTGCATCCTAGGCTGTTCTAGAATCCACGATTATCCACCTCATCAGACGCCTGTCTAATAAATAGCAGTGCAGAATGAATGTGTAACACACTCCTCCTTCCCCTTTGGGGAAGACAAGTGTACCAGAGGGGAGAGCAGGCACCCAGCATGCTCCTGAGGGGTAGAGAGGAGAGATGGCAGGGAGAAGGCAGGAACACTACCTGTGACCTTGGCATACCTTCCCATGGGTGACCAGCAGCTCCTGGATAGGCTCGCCCTGGCTGGCTGTGGCATCCAGGATGGCCTGCATGTTCAGTTTCTCCAGGTTCTCATGTTGCTGGTTCCACCTGCCCCAGAGGGGGTGTGTGCATTTGGATGCACTTGTGTGCAGTCAGAGTAAGGGTGGTGTCTGGGTCCTACTGAACCCTAACCTGATCCCCAGAGGCCAGAGGAGGGTCAGGAGCTATATATCCCTATCTCAGAGAGCTTTCTTTCCTCACCTGGGAGCCCCCTCCACCTTGGGCAAATCCTCCCCAGTGTCAGGCCCAAAGCTTCCCCACAAGGGACCCTGACCCCATGACTCCGCCTGACCCTTGACCTGGCTGCCTTACCCTCCAGAGCCCATCTCGCGCAGCGGGAAGCTGCGCAGACCCCGCACCAGCACATCAGCCTGCCCCGGCAGCAGCAGCTCCAGGTCGCCCATGCCGGGGCTGGGGACAGGAAACGGGAAGGTGTGGGGGTCTGGCTGACTTGGGGCCGCAGCTGGCACCGGGGAGATCTGACACAGGGCTACGCTTGGAAAGGAAAGGCTGCAGTAGGGCCGAAGTCCGGGACAGGACAGTTGTGGAGCGGTTGCAGTCGCGTGGGTCCTCGTTGCCACGGAGATGGGTTAGCTCGGCGCCTGCGCAGTATGGCCTGAGTCCCGCCCCTTGCCGGTGACTTGAGCAGGGTCCAGATCCACCAGCCCCGCCTGCTGGGCTGCTTGCCGGTAGCTACCGGATTCGGACTTCTGGAGCTTTCTCCCCCACAACCTGCTGCCGCCCGCAGGCCTCTTCTGAGCTCCAGACTCCTGTGGCCGCTGCTTCCTAGACCTTCCGTCTCTCTTCGGACTTCCAGTCAGCCCGCACAGGGTTGGGGTCAATTCTGGCCCCCATCTGCCCCTCCTATTTCATCCCCGTCTCGGTCACCCCCACCTCTTGGCTCTATCTCCAAAATACTGCCCAGGGCCTGCAACCTCTCATCATAAATCTAGGCTGCCATCACTTCTCATGGGGTAATTGCAGAGGCCTTTTCACTGGACCCACTTCCACTCTTGACCCTCATGAACAGCCAGGGGTCTTTTAAAGTTGTACATCAGACAGTACTCCCTTGCATGAAACCTCTCTGTGGTTGCCTCTGGCCCTCAGAATACTCAGTCTAAAGTGGTTTACCAGCAGCTCTGCAGGATCTGGCTTTTTCCTCCTCTTCTGCTTTGGGACTTTGCCTTTTTCATCCTTGCCTCCTATGTTCCAGTCCCATGGGCCTCCCTTGGCTTCCTCAACATCCCAAAGTGCTTTCTGCTTTCTGCAGCAGGGCTTTTGCACTTGTTACTTCTGCCTGGAACTCTGCCTCCTTCAAGGTTCAGCTTAAGTCACCTCCTCAGTGAGGCCTTCCTTGTCCATCTAAGTCAGAACAGCCCCTCCTCCTGTCCCAACTCACTCTCCATCACACCTGATTGTTTCTTTCTTTTTATCTCGGTTTATAATTAGAGGGAAGGGGCCCTGGTGGTGCAGTGGCCAAGCATTCAGCTGCTAACCAAAAGGTCAGCAGTTCAAACCCACCTATGGCTCCATGGGAGAAAGAAGTGGGAGTCTGCTTCTGTAAAGATTTACAGCCTTGGAAACCGTATGGGACAGTTCTACTCTGTCCTATAGGGTCGCTATGAGTCGGAATTCCACTCTATGGCAATGGGTTTGGGTGGTTTTTTTTTTTTTTGGGTTTTACTTGTCCGTTGTTGGCCCTGCCCACCAGGAGGTGCTCTGGAGGAGGGGGCCCGGGACTGTGGTTGTCTCATTCACTGCTGGGCCTCTGGTGGATGGCACAGAAGTGGTACTCAGTAGAGGTAGGTTGAAATGAATTAATTTATTTACAGAACTGAGAGTTAACCTCAAGCCAGTCTGGATGTGGCACCAGGCAGGGCTTAGCAGGAGGGAGTGCCCAGAGCACTATGCCCTGTCCACCCCGCACAGGCCTCACTTCCAGCAGATGATAATGTTGGGATCGTTTTCTAGCCGCTCATCCAGCTCATGGTAGCTCATGCCTGGGTGGGGTGGTGGAGGTGAGGTTAGAGACCCAGGCCCAGCCACCCTCCCCTGCCCCTACCCCGGCTGCCTGCCTGCCTCCACCTGTCTTGCAGCAGATCTCATCATAGCTGTGACAACCCGTGTAAAGCCGGGCAGGGTGGCTCCGCTCCTCCCGAGATACCCGCACAGGGTACTTCTGCAGCCGCCGGATGAGGTTCTTCATAAGCCCAAACTGGATCAGCTTCCTGGGGTGGGGTTTGGGGAGAGAGGCGTAATGTCCTGCCTAGGCCTCTATCCAGCCAGACAAATCCTTTCTGGCCACCTCCCTTCCAGTTTTGTCTCAGTGGCCAGAATGGCCTCCAAGCCCATCACCTCCAGGAAGCCTTGCCTGGACTGGCAGTGCCACATGATTTTGCTCACTGGGAATCCCGCCTCCCCTAGAACCAGGGCTCCTGAGAGATGTAGAGGGTCTTTCTGCCCTCAGGCAACCCCCTCATGCTCCAGGGATCCCTCTCTGACCGCTCATCAACGTGCTGCAGCTGCTGGGGGTGGCGGCCAATGAGGTCTCGCACCGTAGTGCCAGGGCTCAGGCTGCAGTACAGCTGGAACACATCCCGGAGACTGGCCCTCTTGTGCCCTGTGGGTGTCAGGGTTCAGTTCACCCACTGGCCCTGCCCACCCCAAGATAGCCTCCCCCAGAGCTCACCATCTTCTGGCCACTACCTTGCTTGGTCACGTAGGACAGACACGCCTCCTGCAGGGACTTGTCATCTACCAGGTCCTGGACCTTGGGTGTCGGGCAGTACACATTGGAATACTGGAGGGTAGCAGGAGGCACAGGGGCCTGAGTGAGGGGCTTGGGGATCTGACACAGCCCCAGCCTAGCCCAGCCACACTCCACCTAACCAGACCCATCTACCTGGAGGATGGACACCAGTGTCACAACGCCGTAGTACCTGGGGGAGACAGCTGTGCTCAGCTTCTGAGAGTCATACTTTCCTAGCCCCCACATCCAAGGCCCCTGGGCTCTGCCCTGGCTGGCAACCCAGACTTAGGCATGACCGTAGCCCTACTCACAGTAAGTTCTGGATGGCAATGCGCACCAGGTTGAGCTCCACATCTGCCTCGGCAGAGATCTTCTGGACGTGGCGGAAACCATCAATGTAGGGCAGGATCTGGGCAGGACAGGGCAGGGTCAGTGTGGGTGGGATGAGGCCAGGGCTGTGGCCAGCCCCAGGTGATGGTACCCAGGGAGGGCTGGCACACCTGTTGCGTGGTGAGGTCCCACTGTGAATTGAAGAAATCCTCCTTGTCCTTGGTAAAGACAGGAACATCATACTCCTGAGCCACAGGAGGATCTGGTCGCTGCTCAATCACCTTCAAGTGGATGGTGTTGGACTCATCTGCAAGGGGCCCCACCCACATTCTCAGTCTCATTTCTTCCAAGAGGCCCTCCATAACCATTCAGGCCTCCCAGCATCCTTTGAGGCAGGCAGATGGCCCTAGGTAGGGCCAGTCTTCCCTTTTACAGAGTGAGAGATTGAGGTCCAGAGAGAAGAAGGGATATGCCCAGGGGGCAGAGCTGGAGGGTTCTGCTGGCCCCCAACCCCCACTCCATTACACATTAGATCCGGGACATCATCATCCTCGCCCATAGCTATTTCTTAGCCACCAATCTGTTCCCCAGTCTTATCCTTCTTCCCCATGGCTGGGCTTACCTACCTTCCCCTGTCACTTTGCTATCCTTCCTCTACCCCTAACCATGCTCTCCTTGCAGAGGCTGGGACATACCGATGGGCAGAGTGCACCGGCCCGAGGCATTTAGCTCCTCCAGCAAGATGGTCATGATGGGCACCAACTTCTGCTTGCTTTCCTCTGTGGACACGAAGCTGCTCTCTAGCTGGATGGAGCATGGACAGCATGGTGGGCACACCCCAGGACCCCTGGCTGGCTGCCTGCCCTGTCTAGGTCCAGAGCTGGCTGGCAGTTCCAGGAGACATGGGAGCACCTGCCCTAGCTCTGCCTGCCCATTTGCCCAAGCAGACCTCCAGTGTGGTCAGGTAGCCGGCCAGTTTTTTGACGATGGGCTCGAGGGCACAGGTCTTGGCCTGGGCATCACACACGAAGCCCAGGTTGAAGAGCAGGGCATTGCGGCTGTACTTCTTATGCTCGATGCAAACGGGGCAGCCAATCAGCTTCTTCTCCATGGCTGTGCTAGATAGGGGAACAGGTGGGAACAGAGTTAGGCTCCCCCCAACCCCATTCCCTCTTCCTGGGCATCCCCCAGCTGGGGCCTCACACAGTGATGAGCTTGTTCTGCAGCTCTGGCTTGGTGATGATGTACACCTGCACTGTGTCAAACAGCTCCCGGGAGATGAAGTCCTCAGGGACCTGGGGAGGGGAACGGCAAGAGGCTCTTCATTGGACCTTATGAGTGGGTAGATGCATAGGGTGACCCTCGAGGCCCCGCCCTCTTCCTAGCTTTTGTATGTGCTGTTCCTCCTATCTGAAACACTCTTCCCTTCCTTACCTAACTTCCTATGCATCATTTAGGTCTCAACTCAGTAACCCAGTTATACTCACGGACTACCCCCCTCGCCTTGGAAATCGAGCCCCCACAGCCCGATTTCCGACAATCACTGCCTGTGTAATGTATGTCTCCTCTGGCACACGGGAGCCAGGACCCTGTGTCTGAGAATCCTCTCGGTTCACAGTTCTTCGCGAATGAAGGAGTGGCCTGCCCGCATGCATCTCGGGTATCCGCCGCCTCCAGGCAGTCGGCCGAGTTCCCGAGAGCGTCCCTCTCCTGGCCTAGCCCCGTGAGCCCGAGTGGCACCTGATAGGTGATCTTGGGTCCCAGCGTGGGGTGGAACTCGCTGAAGAATATGCACTCGATGCGACAGCTGCTGCCCATTGCGCCCGCAGGACCCAGGTCCGTAGCTTCTAGCCCCTCGCGCGCGAAGACGCCCCCACCCTTGGGAACACCTGTTAGAGGCAGCTCGGAGGCCTGGGCTGCCGGGGCACGAACGTCTGCAAACTCAACAACAGCGAAGCCGTCAGTTCAACGGCGCCTGCGCAGCGCGACTCAGAGGCGTGGCTGGGGGGGGCGCTCATCCTCGGGTGGACGTCGCACCCGGAAGTGGAGCGGCTCCGCGACGGAGCTGTGGCGATCGCGGCAGAACCCCGAGGATTCCGCTTTCTCGGGAGGAAACCACCGCGTCGGATCGGCGCTGCGGGTGAGGCAGGCGAATTCCTAGACTGGAGGGGCAGCATGCCGGCCGCACGTGGGGAGACTGTTCGCGAAGGGATTCACGCTGGAACCGTGGGTCGCCGCTGGGAACTACAATTCCCGTAGTGCTCCCCGCCCCCCACCTGGCGCGCCTAGCCTGGGAATGGCGTGATGCACGCTGGGATTTGTAGTGTTACACGGCTTTGTGCGCCCTACTTCGAAGGCGGGCTAGCGATCAGTACCAGCTCAGATGTGGGTACAGGCCTTAACTGGCATATTGTGACTATTCCTGGCGCTTTAACTGGCATATTGTGGCACTGTCCCTTCCTACCTTACCTTCCTGGGAGAGGGTGGCATTCCTTCCCTGCTAACCTTGCCCCAGTGAGGAGTGGACAGTGGGCACCTGAGACCCTTGCCCACTCTATGTTTTCAGGCTACAGCCACAGGCCTGCTTGGCCATGGCCTTGACTGTGGAGACCGAGTCGCACATCTATCAAGCTTTGCGCACTGCCTCTGGTGCTGCTGCCCACCTTGTGGCCCTGGGCTTCACCATCTTTGTGGCTGTGCTTGCCAGGCCTGGCTCCAGTAAGTAGGATTCAGAGTCGACTTCTGGGAAGGAAAGGGCCACTTTTCCTGGGAACAGGGGCGGTAGGCCACCTTGGCCCTGACTCCTTAGAATAGGCCTGGCTGGCTGAGGGTCGGCTGAAGGGACCTTCTGTGGCAGGGGGATGACTGGGGTGGAGCAGATGGGGGGGGGGGCGCTCTCTCAGCTTGGCCAAGCCCAACAGGGTATCTCTTTCCTTGTCTTGGTATTCCACTTGACTGCCTCCTGGGAGATGCTGGGAGGACTGCCAGAGAAGTAGGGTGACAAAAGCCTGGTCTCTGATCCAGGGAGGGGCCAGGAAGAGAGAATAGGTATGGGGTCAGTTTGTTGCAGTGAAGAGGGGCTCACATTTTGCCAGCACCTCCTTGGGTGATGGGCTGCCCATATTTGTCTGTATGGATTGGCATGGCTGGGTTCTTGTCTCAGCCTCACAAGGCCTCTTCTTCTCTTTCCAGGCCTGTTCTCCTGGCACCCTGTGCTTATGTCTCTTGCTGTAAGTAGTGGGTTTGGGTAGCTCTGGGGGAAAGGAGGGAGCTTGGGTATGGGCGATGGCCTTTGTGGCCTCTGAAACCTTGTGAAATTTAATGTCTTTTTTTCTGCACACTCCAACTCCTGCCCATGTTCTATATTCCAGACTTGAACCAGGGTACTCAAGACCTAGAGCAAATGTGTACAGTTTGTCTAAGCACAACATGAGGCTTAACCTATCTCTAGGCAGGAAGCTTAGAAAATGGGTTTGGATATACCTGTGTCCTTTTTTTTACCTATTTGGATGTATCTTTGTCCTTTCAACTGTAACTTATGATTATGTTATCTAATTTTCTCTGAAACAGTGTACCCATGTGGCCAGCTCTTGCCAAGAAATTGTATCCAGCCCCATGTCAGGGAAACAAAGCTCTTGAATCATTTATAACTGCCACATCTCAAACCTTGTATTTGCTGGGTAACATAGCAGAGATGACATTTCAGAATGGCACCTAGGGTGGAGAGGCACCTCTTGCTGATTATTTAGGATGGATGTTCTGTCCCAGATGGGCTTCTCCACTCCTTCCCCATCACATGGATACTAAATGGGGAAGACAGTGAAGGAGAATAGGCCCAGCTTGGCTGACAGCTTAGAGGGTTATCTAAAGCTCTTTTCCTCTCTGCTGAGGCTGCACCCTCACTTGAGTTTCTCATCCTTATCTCCCCAGTTCTCCTTCCTGATGACCGAGGCACTGCTGGTGTTCTCTCCTGAAAGTTCGCTGCTGCGCTCCATCTCGAGGAAGGGTCGAGCACGTTGCCACTGGGTGCTGCAGCTGCTGGCCCTGCTGTGTGCGCTGCTGGGCCTGAGCCTTGTCATCCTCCACAAGGAGCAGCAGAGCAAAGCCCACCTGGCCACATGGCATGGACGGGCAGGGCTGCTGGCTGTGCTGTGGGCGGGGCTGCAGTGCTCAGGTGGGGTGGGGCTGCTGTACCCCAAGCTGCTGCCCCGATGGCCCCTGGCCAAGCTCAAGCTGTACCATGCCACTTCAGGGCTGGTGGGCTACCTTTTGGGTAGTGCCAGCCTCTTGCTGGGCATGTACTCACTGTGGTTTACTGCCACAGTTACCGGTGGGGCCTGGTACCTGGCTGTGTTATGTCCTGTCCTCACCAGCCTTGTCATCATGAACCAGGTGAGCAACGCCTATCTGTATCGCAAGAGGATCCAGCCATGAACCCCTCCTAGCCTAGTGGAAGTCTGGACTTGTCCCTCAGTGTATAAGCTGGGGCTAGGACCTCCTGGGCTCTCTCAGCTGATTGTGTCAAGGGTACACCTCAGGTACTGGGGCAGTCAGGGTTGGGAGGAGACCTGTGTGTGACATCTTTGCTCTTCATGCTGGAGTGCCTCCTCTTCTCTCTCCACTGTCCCAGAGAAGCATATGGATCATGTGTCTGATGAAGTTGGGGTTGCAAGACTGCCTCCCCAGCAAATCAGCACTGGCATTTCCAGAAATTAAAAGGGGAAAAAAAAAAACGTAAAATAAAAATGACTGAAAAGACTGGATGGGAGGAGCAGCACAGAGTTGGGGATGGTTCTCGCTACTGCCGTCAGCACGAGAGACAAGAAGCTGGGGAAGTTAGGGATCCCTGTCCCTGGCCGTGCACTGAGTGAGGGGAGACTTCCTGGCAAACAGGAGGGCTAGGGCTGCAGCTGTGAATGTGCGTCCTGTCAGTCTCGCAGCTGCCCACTGTGCTAGAGTCTCCACACTGTGGTGGCTAGATACGGATGACAGGACAGGGGCTGTGGATGGTTTCTGTACCCGTAGGGGTCAGCCAGCACTGGGGACTCTGTCATGGAAGTGAGCCAGGGGTAGGAACAACTCCTTATGATAGAGGTCCTCAATCTTCAAATCCCCCAGGTAGGGGTATAGGGCCTCCCTGACTGGGGATGGGAGATCACTGAAACAGAAAAGGGTTACAGGTCTGAGGTGACAGCTCAGAGAAGGCTGCTCAGCAGTGGCATGTGGTTGGGGAGTGAGGCCCCTTATCTAGCTGGACTCGCTGTAGGGGTTGAGCCCTTGAACTCAGAGTAAAATCTCTGTCTACCTTTGCAGCTGGGCATGATGAGGGAGCTGCCCAAGGTGGTCTGACAGCCCAGGAACCACGTCTCCAAGAACTGCTTTATTGATACTGCGAGGCTGGGCTTGGCTGCCCGCTCAAGTGGTCCTGTAGAAAATAATCTGGGAGCTGTGGCTGTCCTGGCCCAGAAGCAGCCACGGCCACAGCAGAGGGAAACAGAAATCTTGACCTGAACACAGTCTTTCTGGGGGTACGCGGGGATGTGCAACTCTGCACTGGCTGGGCCCCCAGAACATTTTTGGCAAATCCTTGCCTTGGCTCAGGGCTCTCAGCAACCAGTTTCAGGCATGAGGGCCAGCTCACGAGCTGTGGCACCAGTGTCCTTGCAGCCACTTCCCTGGGGCTGTCTGCTGAAGCACAGTCTTACCTCAGATGGGGCCTGGGCTGCCTGATGCCTCAGAGGCCCCATGCCTGGCATAGTGGTTGTCTGGAGTTGAAACCAGGTAGCAAGAGGCCTGGGTAGTGTTGGCGAGAAACAGCAGGAAGGCTGCAAAAACTTCCAGCAGGCATTCTTCCCTCCCCTCAGAGCAGCTGGTGCCCTGGAGTAGCTGACGGGGTGGTGAGGGGGGCTTAGGAGAGGAGGTGCTGCCCTCGGGGTAGTTTGGAGTTACAGATTCGGGGTCGCTGCCTCGAAGGTGATTAGGCTGGATTCTGGTGCAGCCCCCTTCCCTGGGGATGTGGGGGCCTTGTCTGATGGCAGGGGGCTGTCCACCTTGGCTGTGGCCTCCTCTTCATCATCATCCATACTGGGCCAGACAGACTGGTCCTCCACTCTCTTCAGCCGCTCATTGAGGGCCTTCAGGGCTAGTTGCCTGGGGCCAGAAGAGAGAAGACAGGTCACTCTTAGTTTGGGCTTGGCTCATACCCTGCACCCTTCTCCCAGGAGATGGACTCCACCCAGGCTTCTCCCCCAGAATCCCAGTTGTTACCCTTCCCCATGCAGGGCCCAGGGCTCCCTAGAGGTTGGATTAGAGCCCACTGTGCCATCAGAATTAGGACCCATTGGCTTTCGAGCCTTCCCTCCATAGATCGGGAATCCAGCTTCAGGCAGAGGCCAGCGGGCTGTCTGCCAGGTGGCCAGGAGGCTGTCTGCCAGACTCCCAGCCTGGCCAGCCAACAGGCGGGTTCGGAACACTGTACCTAAGGGTGGGCGGAGCTGGTGCCTCAGGGCGGATGGGTGGAAGGGTAAGTCCCTGGAGATGTGAGCTTCTGTTTGGCTAGTATCATCACACCCAAGGAGAGGGTTATTACTTCTCTCCACGTCACGGGTGTCCTGAGCCTCCCGGCAATCATCTGTGAGGAAGGCTGGAACTGAGGCCTCTGCCTTGGCTCTCAGCCAACCTGCGCGAGCCCACCCCTCCTAACTGACTCTAATATCCTCCTTCCCAGAATGGCCAAAGCCACCAGGGCCTGTGTTAGAGCGTTAAGCCCTTGCAGGAAAACAAGCAGGAGAAACAGCTCAGATGGGTAGGGCACAAGCCAGAGCCTACTCATTCCATAGGCAGACCCTTGCAGGCCCCACTTTGGGGAGAGGTGGGAAAATTCACCAGAAGAAAATACACACGTGAGCTCAGGACCACCACAAGGTGGAGAGCCAATGTTGCCAGGCAGTACTTCCACCAGTGGCCACTGTGGACCCCTGGTGCCCCAAACTCTCTTTACCACCAGTGTGGGGGATGGCCTGGATAGCCTCCCAGGCTGTAGCAGAGAAGGAAATCTTCACCATGCCAGGAACACGACAGGAGAGGCGAATGGGCATGGGCACAGACGGCCCTGCACACTTCCACTCTGTCCTCTAACCTGGCACAAAGCAAGCTGGCACAGACAGGACAGTCCTTTCCTGCTGCTACCCAGGCCTCCATCCCAGAGAAGCCCTTGCTAGCAGTCTAAAGCCCACCAAGGCAGCGAGGTAGTGGCACGCCAGTCACTTCCTCACAAAGGTCAAAGAGACAGGAAACCTTGCCTCCCTCTGCTAGTAGCCCTTTGCAGTCAGATGTCAGGCTGGTTTGAGGAGCTAACAACCTCAAGGCTATGCCAAGAACTTGCCTCCTGCACCCTGTCCCCTCCTTGCAACCTGCCTCCCCCTGTCCATTTTCCTGGGCCTGGGCAGAGGTTTTTGGAATGTCTAACCAACTCTCTCACTGGAGAAGGGGCGCCCACTGAGGTCTAGCCCCATCCGAATAGCTCTGAGGGCAGCTTGGTTCTTACCAGCCCCATTTCGTCCATGTGACAAGGTTAAAACAGTCTGTGTCTTTAGGACTCATCAGCTGTAGAAACACCAGCTATAGGGCCCAGAATTATGTCCTGCAGCATGCTGTGTGTACTTTTTGACACCCACCATCTTGGACCACAGCCATCATCTGTGGCCTTATGTCACTCCTTCACCAGCCTGGTAACTCCAAGAAGGGGATGTCTCCCACACACAACTCCATAGCCCCAGTGGACAGTAAGCACAGGAGTACCTATTCAGCTGAACTCATGAAGTTTCCTGCCAAAAACCCATTTTACAGGGGAGCAAAAGCAGAAGGCTTGGACAAATGCTGAAAGTAGGTACAGAGCCTACCTTAGATTTTACTACCTGAATAATTGCCTCAAAAAACTCAAGAATGATGATGGAAATGGAGCTGTGGGCCTGGTGGAAGCTGTGACTGCTCTGGTGAGTCCCCACAGCTGGGGGAGAGAGTCAGAGCGATGTTAGAAAAGACTTCTCCTGCCCTGGCCAAGATGCACCCAGTGAATAATTCACCTGGGATTCCTGATGGTGACGGTTTACAGATAACAAAAGGGTCATTCTCCACTCCCTGGTGTGTCATATGGCCTATCCCTTGGGTTTGGTGACACATGCCTGCTGGAGAAGGAGGGGAATCTGACTGTACCACAAGCTCCCCTCTCAATAAATAAGGGACAGAGAAGCACAGGATCTGAATTAAGGCCCAGGAAGGGGAAGTTCGACATTTGGAAATCGGGGTGGCCCAGACTGCCTCTTATGGTCCCCAAGGCTCCTTCCCTGTCCCTCCCTCACAGGGGAGATGGGACCAACAGGTTGTCTCTGGCTCCTGTAAGACCCAGGTCCAGGATTCCAAGACAGGGTTATGTTTACGTGGTTCTCCACTAGCCCCTCACACACCACCAAAGGAAACAGCATTTCTGGAGGCTTATTAAGTGGCCTAAGCGGTGAAAAGCTACTTTCACTCTCTAATGTTAGAAAGCACCTATTGGAACCCAGACACCTAAATGCTGGGTTCCTTAAGGCCGAAGATTGGATTTTATCTCTTTCTGAATCTGCCCCAGGGCCAGCAGCCTACACACAGCCAGCACCTCTACAGATGGACCAATAAATAGTCTGCTAGCTTGAAAAAGTTTGGGAAGATTCCACAGTACCTTCTCCGCTCGGCGTCCTGAGGGTCTGTGCCTGGGAGGCTGATGGTGATGGAGGATGGGGCACCCACATCATAGCGTTTCACTGTCTTCTGACATATCTTTACCTTCACCAGGAGGCCGTGCACCAAGTTTGCCAACAGTCCGACCACAGGTTGCAGGATCTCAGGGAAGAAGGTGGCAAAAGCAAAGTGGTCAGCCATGTCCCCTCGGCCCCGGCTGTGGCGCTGGTAGAAGCGAAGATAGACCCAACTGGAGAGCAGCCCAAAGCCGTAGGAGGCCAGTGCTGGGCTCTGGAGCAGTGTGGCCAGCCGCAGTAGCAGCAGCAGCGCCAGCAGCAGCATGGGCACCACGCTGACGCGCACCTGGGGCACTCGAAGCACCACGCAGTCTCCCATGGTTTGCTTGAGTGCCACCAGGACACCACCTAGGAAGCCCAGGGCGCCATGGATGCGGACAGTGAACAGGTAGACCAAGTTGAAGGAAGCCATGTAGGTGAGGAGGTAGGCGAAGGCCCCCAGCAGCCCCACAGACACGTTCACCACTGAGAAGAAGATAAGCAGCTCCAAGGCCCCCCAGAGGGGCTCTAGCAAACGCCCAGCCACCACCACTGTAGCCAGGCTGATGGCCACATCCCACATGTGCTGCTCCATCAGCCCATGAGTGGCCAAGGTCCAGATCCAGAAGTTGGGGGGAAAGAGGTAGCCTGGGGTGACCGCCAGGCAGCCCGTGTCCACGGCGAAAGACAGCAGGTAGAGAAATAGCACAGCCGCGCATAGGGCCTTCACCACCACGCTGGCGCTGGCCAGGATGGCCCCCAAGTGCTGGCGGGCGCCTGGTAGGGCGCGCTGCATCCTCGCGGCAGGCAACGGCCTTGGGGGTAGGTCTGGTGGCCTAGGGGCCTCCCCGGGGCCTCGTCCCAGTCCGACCCCGACAGGAGGCCCAGGCCCGGCCTAGTCACTGGACTATGGCCCCGGTGAAGGCCCCACTTCCGGTTGGGTCGGACACGGATTCTGAGGGGCCCAGCCGGGCCTGGTTGCGGGGCCGGGGCCTAGGCCCCTTGCCCAGGACCTGAGGAAAGGCCCTGGGCGGCTTAGGCAAACTTGCCTGCCCCCACTGTGGGCCCCGCGCCAGGCCAGCCGGGCCGTTGTTGATCTCAGGGCTTGGCTTCCTCCATCCAACAGGGTCCCATCGGTCCGCGCGCGGGACTGACGCCTTGTTCTGGGACTGATTTAACTCCCGTCAGCTTCGGCTCGGCCACAGTCTAGATTTCGACACCGCCTCCGTTTTCAGGGGCCGACAAACAGGGGTACTACGCTTGCGCGCCCGAGCGAAGGCGGGGTGCCCTCTGAGCGCTGGTCTTCCGACTCCGCGGCATGCTGGGACATGGAGTCCCTCGGAGTTCCCTGACGAGCAGAACTGGCGTTCTGAATAGAACTACAAGTCCCAGGAGGCCATGCGCCCGGAAGCTCTCGTTAGTGATGAGGGGAGGGTATGCTGGAAGTTGTAGTTCTCAGGGCCATTTTATCCGGTTCTCGGGAGATGAGGGAGGGTGAACGAGCATCGCTGATCTCAGGAAAGCGGAGGGTACTGGCAGCAACACAACCCCACGCTGCACACTTGCTAATTCCTAGGGAAGAGCCACAGTGGCTCTGTTTGTGTATGAACATCTGAATGGGTGTGTCCCTGTGGGAGGTGTATGGGTGAGAATTCTGTATGGTCCTGCCGTGTGTAAGGGTGTGCACGAATTCCCAGAACTTCGGCCGTCTGTTGTATGGTGCCCGACCTAGGCTGGAATCGTTGCTTTGCCACTTGGCAGCTCTGTGACCTTGGCTAAGTTCCTGAAGCTTTTTGAAACTGGGTTTCACGGTCTGTAAAATGGAGATAATAGCAGGACCTTCCTACCTTGAGGGGACAGGCGTATAAAATGCCAGCAGAGTGTAATTGCTCAGGCTCCACTTGAGGTAGAGCTGGGGCAGGAACCCAGGTCTCCAGTCTCCTCAGTCTTTGACGGGCTGTCCTCAGTCCTTTCCCACCAGAGACTTCCGATGGCTGATGAGAGGAAGAGAGGTCTCCCCACAAGCCTGGGCCAGGCATGCCCAGTGGCTTCTAGCAGGCTGTGCCATGTGCAAACTAATTTTTTGTATACTGAGTTACTTTTCAAAATGTGCATATAATTAACATAATTATATGACAAAATGTTTATATAAAGCTCAGAATTTCTTCTCAGCCACTGTTGAAAGTACAGCTGCTGATGTGTGCAGAGCCTTCCAGGTTATAAAGGGAGAATGGGTTCCCACTGGATGCCACCCCAGGGTAGGGTTGCCAGATTTAGTAAATCAAAATACAGGCTGCCAAGTTAAATTCGAATTTCAGATGAACAATAATTTTTTAGTATATGCATGTCCCAAAATTTTTAGTATAAGTATGGCCCATGCAGTATTTGAAACATGTTGTTGGGTGCAGCAAGCCAATTTTCGACTCATAGCAACCCCATGTGACAGAGCAGAACTGCCCTATAGGGTTTTCTAGGCTGTAATCTTTACTGAAGCAGATCACCAGGTCTTCCTCCTTAGAGCCACTGGGGTGGGTTTGAACTGCCAACCTTTCTGTTAGCAGCTGAGCACTTAACCATTGCACTACCAGGGTTCCCTATTTGAAATATACTTATTGTGGTGCAATAAATCACTTTTATATGGCCTTTCTAGCTGTGGTTTTTTAACTCCCATTAAATGACTGGCTGGGACTATGCAAATAAGGTGCTTGTGGCCCACCAAGGGGATTGGTCAGTTTTGTCACCCTGCTAGGCTTAAAAAGAGCGAATCCCCGAGGTTGAGGGGGGCTCTCAATACCATCAAGAAGAATGGCTGGGAGCAAAGTGTGATCTTTGGACTCAGGGCCCCTGTACTGAGAACCTCCTAGACCCAGGAGACAGAGCTGTAACACTGGAGGTGGCAACAGCAGCATGGGACAGCAGCACAGGACCAGCAGATAGCTGCAATGGGTTCGCCAACCAATGGAGTGAGACAGCTGAGTGCCCTCAGGCAGGAGGCTTCCTGGTGGAGTGGGCAGTTATTGGAGAGCTAAAGAAGTGTAACACTTGCCTAAGCAGGGCAGAGGCCAGGCTGGAGCAGGGCCCCTCTTTGGGTATGCATGGCCAAGAAGCTGTCCTCATCAAAGAACCGTATCCTGAGTTGTTCCTGTTACTTCCAAGTTGATCCTGATCCTGAATTGTAACCTGTTACTTCCCTAATAAACCACATAATCATGAGTGTGGTCTGTGAGTTCTGTGTGGCCATTGCAATGAATTATCAAGCCCAGCAGAGAAGTAGAGAGTGCTATGGGAGGACAGGTGGTGTTAGAATTGGTAAAAAGTTGGAGGGTGGAGGTATGTCTGACCTCCACCTCATAGGGATCAGCTTTGGGCTGATGCTGATGTTGATTATCCTCTTCCCTCACGAATTTAGGTGAGGACCTTTACTCCTACCATATTACACTGATACTAAAAAATTATCTGAAAATCAAATTTGACCGGATGTTCTGTATTTATCTGGCAATCCTACTCCAGGACTGCTGTTAGGGGTCATGGAAGCTGTCTTGGGGGGTGCCTGCAGAGGTGTGAGTAAAGCCCCATGCCTTTGCAGAAGCCTGAAAATGCCTTCCATCTATTTAGCATCCAAGGCCCTTCTCCCACTGGCCACCTCCTCTCTGAAACATTTGTTGATTTCTTACTTTTCCCACCTGGGGAGAAAGGCTTTCTCCTCTTTAAGTCTCAGTTCTCTTATCTGCAGAATGGGGATATACTATTACCCACTCCTAAGGCTGTGGTTCAGAAGAAAGGCCTAGTGATCTGCTTTCAAAAAAATCAGCCACTGGAAACTCTATATGTATAGAGCACAGTTCTACTCTGACACACATGGGATCAACGTGAGTCGGGGCTGACTCAACATGCAGCTAACAACAAGGTTGTGGTGGGGACTCAGCTGGAAGACCAAAGACCTCAGGGTAACTGAGGCGTGAGCGGAGTCCCCCCTCCCACCTCAACCAAGTGCATTTTAGGAGGGGAATGGGGGTTGAGGGTCAGAGGGAAACCTCAGCCCCGGTGGTTATAATTCTCTCCCCTTGAAAAGAATGTGAAGGCCACACCGACTAGGGCTGGCTATTAAGAGGGTTAAGTTTAAAGTAAACAAGGGCGTAGCAGCATTTCATCCTGGTTAGTGAAACTCGAAAGAGGATTCTGCAAATACTGACCCGGAGTTGGGCTCCAGCATTAGCAACAGTGGCCATGAAAGAGGAGAAGGCCTTGGCCTCCTCTGGGCCAGAGGGGCCTACAGCTGTGCTTGTGGGCGGGCTAGACCCAAGCCTCCTCCAACCCTCCCCCTCCAAACCCACAATTTCATCTCTGTCTTCCTCCTTCCAGGGTCCCAGCCTTGAGCCTCCAGGGGGCTTTTTTTTTTTTTTTTTTTGCCAAAAGCATTATGCCCTACGCCCATCCAGGGCCTGGATTACAGTGGCAGTCATGCCCAGCTGAGCAGCAGGTGGGATTCTGAGGTCAAGGCCACCTGGCATCATTGCTACCCAATCCCTACCATTGGGCAGACACAGTGGATGGGAACTGTTTGAAATGAAAATATGAACATTATTTAATAACTGAGCTTCTGTAATAAACCATTTGAAAATATTTTACAAGGACTCACACACGCGCTGTTTTACAAAGTTTCTTGCCTTTTTTGTCACTGTTGTTTTTCTGACTTGTCTGTACAAAATAGAACAAAAAAAGGGCAGAAAAAAGAAATGGTCCCCCCATCCCCCACAGGTCCCCTGAGCCCGAGGTGAAGGGGCAGCCAGGTTGGGTGGGCTATGAGAAGGATCAGACCTAGCTGGGGGCTGGACAGCTAGCTGATAAGGATTGTTTTGTCTGTTTTTCTGTTTTTTAAACTTAAAATATATATTTTTCTGTAAATGTTTGTTTCTTTTTTATTTTATATTCTCCATTGAGCACCTGACTACACTACAGTTACACACACGCCCACGCAGGACACGGCTGGCAACCAGGCTGGGCACCAGCAGCGGGCATGGACCGTACACACACACTGAGAAAGCGACAAGCAACACGACATTAATTAATGGAGCCATTAATTAATGCATCACCCTCCCCCCTCCTCCCAGTCCATCTGAGCCCCCTGGCCACATCCCCCAGCCCCCAGTCCCCCACTGACCCCCAAGCTGGGATGCCTTCAGGGGAAATGACCAAAATGAAGTGTGAAGAGATGTGCCCCGGGCCCAGCCTCTGTGTGTGCAGTGTGTGTGTGTGCAAGTGTGTTCAGTAGGGGAGGGGCAGTTCAGCCTCCTGGGGGCAGGGAGTGTGTGTATGTGAGTGGAAATGGGACAGGGAGTGGGTGCAGGCCTGAGTGTGTAAGGGCCGGATTGAGGGTGGGATGGCCCAGCCAGGAGAGACCAAGTCACCCCCTGCTAAGGCAAAGGGTGATGTCTGGTGGGGGTTCCTCTGCCGAGGAGTGCAGGCAGTGGCATATGGACTCGGTGGGGGCCTGACACTAGTCAGAAATGGTTACAATGAGCACCTGGCAGGGTCAGGGGCACTTGGGGGACACTGGCAGCCAGAGGTAAGACAGAGGGGTCTCTGTCCTCACCCTGGCATTTGGCACTGTGACATTCAGCTTTATAGATGGGAGAATCAGCTGGGCTGCAGCTCAGATTAGAGGCAGGTGGTGAGCAGGAGATGGAGTGTAAGGTGCCAACTCTACCATCAACCCCTCGCCCTGTGTAAGGCTTTGTGAGCCCCACCCCACCCCATCGTGTGTGTGTGTGTGTGTGTGTGTGTGTGTGTGTGTGTGTGTGTGTGTGCACACGCACTCTGGGGTATGTCTAGTGTGACTCCAGTTTCTGCCCTCAAGGCACCGGGTATGCATGGGGTTGTGTCTGGAACCACGTCACTGTGTCTATCCTGACACCTGAAGGGCTTGAGGGAAGGGAGGTGGTTGTAGGCTTGAGAAGGGCAGGAGCCCTTGAGGGTGCTTCCCCAGGACCTCTCTCCTGCTAAGACTTAATGAGGGCCTCTCCCTTGCACACCCTCCTCAGGGAGCTGGGATGCACAGGCCTCAAAGTGCCTATCTCACCTTTCTCCATTATTCCCAGGGAAACCAGGCCTGGGCTGGGCTGGGCTGGGGCAGTAGAGCCAGGTTAGAGGAGCCCAGCTGGGGCAGGGGTTAGGTCCCCCAAACAGAGGGAGACCTGGGGCCTGGTGGGCAGTGGAGCCCTGGTTTGCACCAGTGAGTGTGACTTCCCTGTCCCAGTCCTCGGGGGTGGGTGAGTCCAGCGGAAATGAAGGGTCTGGGGTCACTGTGACAGTTCAGCGGTGAGACGTGGCTTGGGGACCAAAGACCTGCAGCATCCTCCTTTGGGACCCCACCCCAAGGCGCAGACTCTCAGGGCCTGGCGCGCTCAGGTCCTTCAGTGAGGGGAGGTGTCGAGGCTCTAAGACCGGAGCATGGAGCTGGAGGGCGAGGGTAGAGGCTGGGAGGCCCGAGGGTGGGGGCGCTCAGAGGCGACGTGAGGCATGGGCGTGAACTTGGGGCTGCGGCCGGGGTGGCAGGCCCAGGAGGAGCAGCAGCTGCAGGGAGACCAGGACGCTCAGCGACGGCGGGAAGGAGGCTCCGCGGCCACAGTCTGAGGTATCTTCCTGTGGGGAGAAACAGGCAACTGATCAGCCGGGTCAGGAGAGGACGCGGGGCTGCACCAGCCCTGAGGGAGGGAAGCGGGGTGTCTAGCCTGCCGCCCTCCCTCCTCACCGTCGCGTTGTAGTCGAAGCAGATGTGCGGGCCTCTCCGGTATCGCGGTCTCTGCACCAGCTCACACTGCTCCGGGCCGTCCGCTGGTCGTGCGTGGGTAGTCAAGGAGGCCGCGGTGGCACGTAGGGGGCACGCGGGGTGGGAGGGACGCGGGCGGCGCGGGAGGGGCGGGGGCAGGATACAGTGTGTCTCCTTCTGCAGCAGCCGGCCAGCTTCACACTGGCTGCACAGGGGCTTCTCGGCCACCACGAAGAGAAGGTTGGTGTTGGTCAGCCTCTGCGCGTGGAACAGCCTGTGAGGCAGCACAGGGAGACTAGGCGGTGAGACTCGCTCCGCCCCTCTGTTTGCGCCTCGGCCCCGCCCCCGGCCGGGTACACCTGCAGGTCCCGCCTCCTCCTGTCCTCCCGGCGCGTCTAGCACCACCCACTCCCCAGTGTACCTGGAGCAGTTTCCGCAGTCGATGATGGCGTTGTAGGAGGCGTTCACCGAGCCGAAGTAGTACTGGGTCTGTTTCATGACGCAGCTGCTCTCACGCGCCTCCGGGCTCCCCTCGGCCTCCGCCGGGTCTGCGATGACCCAGAGCGCCTCAGCCCCGCCCACAGACGCTGGCACCGTCTTGGACCTCAGCCTCTCTCAGCCGTTAGCCCCGCCCTCCCTTTGGGGGGGTCGTTCTTAGAATGCAGGAGGGGGTGAGGGAGGGGCCTCCAAAATCCTACCTACCTGCCTGGAACCAGCTATGGTAGATGAGGCCACAGAGAAGCTGCTGGAACAAGGACCTGCAGAGCACGGAGCGCCCAGTGGGGGCTGTCAGCAGAAGCCAGTATCCCCACTTCTCCTGAGCCCTCCTGGCCAGGGATCACCCTCTCCACCGTCCCCAGGACTCACCAGGCCGCAGCCGAGGTCCACCAGGCCAGGTTAAGGAAGTCTGCAATGGTGGGCTGCAGTGGAGACAGGGTTGTGGGCTGCCACTGCTGCCCCTCGTCCCAGGTCACCCCCCAGCCCTCTCAGATGAGTCACAGGTGGGGGTCATCTGTGGGCAGGTCTCCCAGACCCCCATCTCCAGGCCACGCATTGCTGGGGGCTCACCACAAAGACTCCCCGTGGTGCAGCACCCAGGTTCCCTGGGGGCTGGGGTGCACAGTCTGCCTGATAGTCGAAGGACTCCTTGCGGGTGTAGAAGGAGTTATTGTAGAGTGCCAGCATCAGGTTGGCATCCACCTCACTGAAGAACCTGCCCACCTGGGGATGCCGGAAGGGGGTTGTGGGCACGGGGTGGTAGTGACACAGCCCCAGAAGGTTTGAACTCTGCCCCTCTCCTTCCACCCTTTTCCTGACTTTTACCTGGTCCCACTGATGGTTCTGGTTCGACAGCACCAGGAATCCCCCATCATCAATGAGAACGCAGAGCAGGTCCTGAGAGGTGAGGAAGCGGGAGGACGATGGAGAGGGGTTGGGTCCCAGGCCCTCCTCCCCAGGCCCTGGCAGTCCAGTGATTCAGAGTGGGGGTGCCACCACTTCCCTCAACCCTGGTAAGGCTGTGAAGTCAGGGTGGGGATGTTGAAACCCACAGGCCAAGGAATGGGCCAGCAGTCAGGGTTGGGACTAAGAAGTCTGAGACTGGGTAAGCTTAGATCCAGGGCAGGTTCAGGGTACACGCACCTCATTGTTAACTTCACAATCCATCTCACAGTGGCTGCTGGGGCCGCACTGCTGGGCAGAGAGTGAGGACTGTAAGGCGACCACCAGTTCTCCCTCTTTCTCATCCCATCACCCCTCATACATCTGGTTCCCCAGGCCACCTGCAGCAGCCCCTGCCTCTCCTTAGGTGGTAGTGCAACTCTGGGTGGGAGGCTTGTAGGGGTTCCTGGGGATTCAGGAAGGGCACTGTTGGGCCTACTGCCTCCTGCCCAGGTACCTTCTGAGGTTGGTCCTGGTGGGTGCGATTGCTGGCTAGCACCTTGAACTTCTCAGCCCAGGCCTCCAGGTCCAGCTTGACGCCAACCACTGCAGAGAGTGAAGGGCCATCAATGCCTGCTTGCCTGGGCAGCACCCTGCCCATTGCCCCTTTCCCTGTCTCCACCCTGGGCATTCACCTGCTGGCCTCAGTGTGCGCCCTCCCAGGCTGAGCTCCACAGCCGTGCTGACCAGGACACCAACAGTGTCGTTCTCCAGCTCCAGTGGCCTTAACAGGGCTGGGGGTGGGATGGGGTGGGGCTGTCAGGAGCAGGGGTTGGCGGCCACTGACCACTCCACTCTGGCCTCATGGGCCCAGGAGCTCAACCCAGGTCTGGCGCCAGCCTAAGCACCCAGCACAGCATTTGGCACAGCTAGTGCTCAACGAAGGCAGGAGCAGCTCAGCCCTCTCTCCATGTCTGCTCCAGTCTTGGCCAGCCTCATGCCCGAGAGGGGCCTCAGGCAGCACAACCCAGCCCTGGCTGAGCAAACAAGGAAGGCAAGGCTTCCCACCTGCTGCTGGGCACTCTGAGTGGATACTTACTGTCCTGGTGTGGGGGCTTGAAGACGTAGCCGTGGTTATCCAGGCTGCGGCGGTAGAAGCTGGCATTGAAGGGCTCAGGGTTCTCTGTCCAGTCCTCAGCTGCCCTGGAGCATCCAGAAAGGCAGAGGTTGGTGGGCAAGGGGTGGTTTGAGCCTAGCCCAGTGGGGAGCCTAGCCCAGTGGTCTCATTAGGGGCAGGGAGGCCTCTGGGCAGCAGGACCAGGGCAGGGAGTCGGGCAGATCACTTACTTGTTGGGGAAGACGCGGGTGATACCACCATCAGTGGCAGCGAACACGGCCAGCAGGCTGTACCTGGGGGCAGCAGGGAGGTAGGGTCACAGACCTGTCTTCCCCCAAGCAGGGCCAGGGCCTCCAGGCCCACCCCAGACTCCTGCCCCCACAGGCTGGGTGGTGCTTACGTGTTGAGGTCCTGGTCCCGCCATACGCGCTCCACCAGCTGCTGCGTGATGCCCGTGTCCAAGATCAGGTTGTGCAGAAGGAAGTTGTTGCCTGGAATTTGAGGGCAGGGGTAGAGGAGCATCTTCTTTTGGTCCCTGCCCACAGTCCCCAACCTCCATTTGCCCACCCTCAGCCCAGGCTCCACTAAGAGTCTTCCCCATGACCTGGCCCAGGCCCTGCCCTTGGCTTGGGTCTGCGTATTTCCACGCCTGCCAGGTCCCTGGCTTCCTCTGAGCTGCCGGATCACTGCCCAGACCCAGCTGTCCTGCCGGGCACTCACACTGCTTGGAGTCTGGAGTCACCTTCTCCATGAGCTCAATGAAGTTTTTCAGGAACTCGGTGTTGTTGTCAGAGGCGTTCAGGTCCTTGCAATATTCTCTGAGGGTGAGGAGGGGCAAGAAGAGTGGGTTTGGTGGGCTGGACAGAGCAGTGGGGCTGGGGCTTCTCAACAGGCCCACCTGGCCATTCACTGAGAAATCCCAGCCTCAGGGAGGGGCACGTGTGTTCTCATGGGCTGTAGCCGCCATGTGCCTGGCAGGCTTCCCAGGTCCAAGTTGGGACAGAACTGACAGGAGAATGAGCGTCAGCTTCCTCTGCCCTGGCCAGTTCTCCCTCCTGGGCATAGACTGGCAGAGCCTTCCATCTCTCCAGGACAGTGTGCCTGCAGGCCCCAGGAAATGCCTCATGACTGGCTCATCCATGTGCGCACAGGTGAGGCCACAGTACCAGCATAGGCTTTGTCAGCCTGTATTTAAGATCTTGTTCTGCTTCCTGGCTGTGCACCTTTGAGCAACTCACTCAAGCTCCCTGAGCCTCAGGATTTTCATTTAGAAAAACAGGAAATCACTGCCCCTTCCACAGAGGGGCACAGTAGTTAAGTGCTTGGCTGCCAACCAAAAGGTTGGCAGTTTGAACCTACCAGTGGCTCTGCGGGAGAAAGATGTGGCTGTCTGCTTGTGTAAAGATTTGCAGCTTTGGAAACCCTACGGGACAGTTCTACCCTGTCCTACAGGATCGCATGAGTTGGAACTGACTCGACAGAACAGGTTTTTTTTTTTTTACCATAGAGGGTGTTGGGAAGTCAGTGGGAGCATGTGGGTCCTTGGACTGGGTGTTCTCTTTGCCTGGAATGTTCTTCCCCCAGAGGTAGGAATGCCAACTCCCTCACCTCCCCAAGGCCCTCACTGGGCTCAACATTGGCTCTGGGTCCAGAGAATGTGGGGGCTGTGGGAAGTGGAGGGGCCTTCTTGGGGCTCTGTTCCTTCAGGAAGTCTTGGCAGGTAGTCCTTTTGCCTTGATGGATAGAGCCATTCCCCCCTTCCCAATTCCTCATCAACAGAGACTTTCTTCCAGCAACTTTGTGGGAATTTGGGACTGGGTCTTAGCCCCTACTCGTTCCCTGGCCCCAAGGGCCCTTGTGCAGTGCACAGCCTTCACCTCTGTGCATGGAGGCCACACCTTACACACCCAGAATGACGCCCACACAGCTGTGCTCGACACCAAGCCACTTGCAGTCCCTCCCCCCAACACAATACACACATTGTGGTTACTTCAGTCACTCACCCAAGAGATAGTGAGCTCTCCTGAGCCAAAGATACAGAGGTGACAAACACAAACACAGTTCCCAACCTCAGAGAGCTTCCTTAGTGTCACATGGGCCACACAGGCCTTTTCACACATTCCCACAGTCACTGATGCACAAAGCCCGCCCCACATTTACACCCGGACTCTTAGATACATACACAATGATTCACAAATACAAACTCACATCGACAGAAAGAGTCACAGAGAAATTTGTGGGTACATGCACGCATGTGCACACACACGGAGATGAGGAGTGCCCAGAGCCCCCGTGTGGTGCCATAGGTCTCTGCCAACTGCACCCACCTGCCCTCATCCAAAACCCAGGTCACAGGGCAGGGCTTCACCACTGAGGGCCACCAGCCTCCTCAGTTCTGGGCCAACAGGCAGCGTGTGTGCACGAGGATGTGCGTGTGCATACTGAGTATGTGCTCCAGGAAGGTCCCAGGCCCAGCCTGCTCTGGGCCACACCCCTCACTTTCCAGAGCAAACTCTTCAAAGCCCCACCCCCACCCCTTCCCTGTCTTCAGTGAGCCACCACGCCTAGACTTGGCACTGCTGACAGGGGCTCCGGCTGGCTCGGCCCCCAGACCCACACAAACACTGACTGACACAGGACAACGACAAGGTGCGGGGTGGAGGACGGGGAGGGCACCACAAACCAGAGCAGCGAGGGGCGTGCTTCAGACAGCCAGCCCAGGGCAAGAAGGGCTCCCTCCTGGTTGCCTGGGAGGCCATGGAAGGTCAGCAGAGGGTCCAGAGCTCTCCCAGCCCAGGCTGGCGGGAGCCGAAGCTGTGGAGCTGCTGGCCACTGGTGCCTGGTGTGGCTACATGGCCCAGGTACGCACACGGCTGCACATACGGGACAATGTATGGGAGGGGGCGACACTGCACAGGACACAGACACACAGAGCTCCAGGCAGTGGTGCAGGAGGTGGGGCCAGGGCGGGTGGGGTAGGGGAGGACACCTCAGCAAGGCCACACACAAGCTACCTGGGAGCAATGAAAACATGTCCTTCAGACTCAAAGCTGCTGGGGAGCAGGAATTCAAAATCTGCAACAGAAACGGGGGGTTATCTGGTGGGGGCTGGGGAGGTGGGAGGCCAGGGGGCTCAGAGCTGATGGGCTGGAGAGGTGGGGGAGAGGGTGGCTTGAGGGAGGGGGAGACACCAGCGAAGAGGGAACCCGCCACTTCCACGTTCAGTTTCGAGCCAGAGAGAAGGGGTGGGCGGGGAGGGGTGGAGGGCCTGTGGAGACTACAGCATCGCAGGAGGAGGGCAGTTATAGCCAATATGTTGCCCGGGCCTGGTCCTCTGTCGGCAGTGAGTCCCTTGGCGTGGCTGTATATGCTTCCATACGGCTGTATAGCACATATACACGTACACACACACACACATATATATACACACACTGCTATATATATGCATGGTCTGGGGGAGGCGCCAGTCTCGCTCTTTTCACATCCATAATGGAAAAAACCGCATGCTGAGCTTCCTTTGCCTCCAAAGAGACTTTGAGGAAGGGAATCGGCTTTTGGCTGCGGATTTTTATTTCTCTTTCTTTGCCGCAGCTGTTTACGTTTTGGTCTCGCTTTTGTTCTGTGTCAGGCATCAACATGGCCAAACCGAGGGTGGTTCTCATGGGCACAGACAGTCCAACCAGAGACGGGTGTGGGCAGCTGGTGGTGGGCTGCAGTGCATTGTGGGGGCCTGGCAGTCTTCCCTGGGGCAAAGAACTGGGTGAGGGGAGACCCTTAAGGTGCCCAGGCCTGTCCCCACACTGTGGGAGGAGAGGTTGGGAGGTGGGAGGGGACGGGGTGCTGCTTGGACCTGCACACCTGCCCTCCTAGGCTGGGGGCATGAGGGGTGGGTGAGGAAGGAGTAGGGGGGGTGTCTCCTCCCTTCTTCGGGACCTGTCTGGAGTCAGAGCAGCCACGGAGGAATGCTTGGGACTCTAGGGAGGGCATGGGGGTGCTGTTGAAGGATGCACCAACTGGGCTTGTGCCCTGGGCTTATGATCTGTACATAAGTGTGTCAGTGTATGTATGTGTGTGAGCATGAATGTCCATGTGTGAGTTTGTGAGTAAACCTGGGGATGTGGCCACTGGGCCCCTTCTGTGACCTCTCCCTGCCCAGTTGGACTGGCCACTTTGGTGGTCTGCATCTGGGAGAGGCCCTTCTGCTCTTGGCTGTCCCCACTCAGGACAGCCTACCTTCCCAACCTGTCTTCACCTAGATCCTGACTTTGCTCACCCCCAGGGCTTCATTTTTGCAGAAGAGGGGTCTTCCTTGTTCCCAAATACTCCCACAATGCACTGCAAGATTCTGGGGAGAAGGGCTTGGGGGTGCCTGGAGGGGCTGGGCAGTCACTGGTTGGACTGTTGCTTTCTGATAGGACTGTGAGGCAGGGTTTGGACACAAGCCAACCGGGCGGGGTGGGGGTGGGGGCGGAGGAAGAGGAGGAGAAGGAGAAAGAAAAAAGAGGGAGGAGGAGCAAGGAGACTATTCTGTGGTTGTCATTGTTACTAGGGTCCTGCATTTCTGGGTTCACTTCGTGGGATGGGGAGAGAAAAAGACAACTCAAGCCGGTGGGAATAGGACATGTCTCCCACCCCCACCCAGGCTAGTGGGGGTCACTGTATCCCCTTTTTTGGGCTAGGCTGGACAGAGCCCCTGGACTTCTTGGGGAGCCCCTGCTGCCAGGCACAGGGAATGGGGCATCCCCTTGTAACTCCACTCCCCATCTGCCCAGTTGTTCTCTGGGAGGGTGGCTCTCTGTGGGACAGTGGCAGCAACCCTTGTGTGCTGTCCTCTCTGACTCCCCAGTACCCTCCAATGACAAGCCTCCCCTTGTTCTCTGGCAAGAACTGGGAGCTCACTTCCCACCTCTCCCAGAAGCCTCTTTAGCTTGGGCGTTTCTGAGTGCCAGAATCCTTTTCCTCACACCCAGCCTGATTCTCTTCTAGTTCCTTTGCTGGTCCTTGGGGTCCAGACAGATCCCATTCCTCCCCTGGCCAGGCCCACTATCCCTGAGTCTGCCTTTATTTACCCAGGGGAACACCATTTCCATGCCTGCTGCTCCCACTGACCCTCTGGCTTGCCCAGGAGCAGTGAGCCCCACAGGGCAGAGCTGGACCACTGGGCTTTAGCAAAGCCTCTGGGAATTGCAGGAGAGCAGCAGGGCTCAGCCATGGTCTCTCGGTGACCTGGGTGTGTGCCCTATCCTGCTCAGGGTCAGGGTGTGAGGCTTCCAAGCCTTCTGTCTCCTCTTGTGGAGGGCTGTCAGCTCCTGGAGCCACTGTCAGAGGTCAGAAGAGGGAGAGCCACCCCAGAGGAAGCTCGTGGGGCTGGCCCCTTTCTAACCCTGACATAAGCCCCTCTGAGGGCTGACCTACCCTGCACCTCAGACCCCCTGCCCTGCTGGGTGGGGGGCGGTAGGGTGACATTTAGCCCTGTCTCCACTGTTGAGTTGTCTTGGAGGGACAGAGAAGGTGTGGGGAGGCAGGGGCCTGCCCAGTGGGAGTGCGGAAGACGAGGAGAGGCCTGAGCTCTCGGACCACACCAGAGAACACACCCTGCAGGCAGGGCCAGGGGAGTGGGCCACAGGCTCTAATAGTGGTTTAGGGATTAGAGGAAAGGCAAGAACTAGAGGATCCTAGGGGATGCCGGGGAAGGGAGCCCTGGAGAGCAGGGGTTTGGATGGTCCTGGGCAGGGAGGGGGGCAAGCAGGGGCATAAGGGCGGGTGGGGTGGGGTGGGGAGAGGAGAGTGCACTGGTTCTGAATATACTTGCCCTTCAGTTTGCTGATTGGCACTGGGACAGTCCACCAAGAGAGAAAGCGAGGAGAACAGAAACAACACAAACACAAAAACAAACGAAAAAGGGGCAGGGGAAGGGGAGGGGCACAAACAATATTTTATTCAATGGCTGTTTGAATGAAAATATTGTGTCTCATCATCATACCGAAAGGAAACGTCTTGCAAAAAAACGACATGAGAGAGAAAGAGAGAGCAAGAAAACTCAAAGGAGATGAGCCCCCGTCGGCCAGGCAGGTGGGGGGCGCCCGGTGGGGCCGGAGCCCCAGCCTCCCTCCCAGTGACCTCGGGCAGTGGGCAGCGGGGCCTTCCAGGGGAGGCCCAGGGTGAGCAGGGCACGCAGGGGAGAGCCACAGGCAGAGGGGTGGGAGAAGGAGGGAAAGAGGGAGGGAGAGACAGGGATGAAGGAGAGAGGGAAGGAGGGGGAAGGAAAGGAGGGGAGGGAGAGGAGATGAGAGGGAGTAAGAAAAGGAGAGAGAACAGGTGGGAGAGAGGAGGGAAGGAGACTGGAACGAGGCACGGCACGGAAGGAGAGTGGGGTTGGGGGGGGGACAAAGGGAGGGGGGAAAGTGGGAGAGAAAAGGAGGGAGTGAGCAGAAGGGAGGGGGAAGAGAGGGAGGAAGGAGGAAGAGAGAGAAGGAAGGGGGAAGAGACAGTAAGGGAGGGAGTCAGGGTGACAGGGAGATGGGAGAGGCGGAAGTTAAAGGAGGTGAGAAGAAAACGAGGCAGAGTGTGAACTGAGCGTGGATGAGGAGGAAACAGGAGGGGCCAGAGGGACCCTGGGGGCACCACAGGGTGAGAGAGCGGGAGCAGGGAAGAGGGGAGGGAGAGGTGAGGGAAGGGGGCGTCTTCAAGAATGCAGCCCCCAGGGGTGTGCGGGAAGGCAGGCTAAGGAGGGAAGACACGGAGTAGGAGAAACCAAAAACAGAAACCTCAACAGAAACCATGAGAGAATGGTCTGGAACCAAATCTAAGAAAAGGCGAGCATGCAGATTTCCACAGACTTTCCGACAGCAGGTGCCCCCCCAGCCTGCGGGTGCCTGGGGGTGGGCACACGGGGTGGGAGGGGCCGCCTTGCCACCCTTGCCTCTGGCAAGCAGCAGCTGGCTATGCTGCCTGGGGCCGGCCAGGGTGTGGGGCAGAGGCAGGGGTGCAGGGCGCAGGCAGGGGCCGGGCCACTTACACTTGACCTGCAGGATCTGGTCACTGAGGTTGGCTTGGAGGTAGAAGGTGCTGTAGGGTGGGAGCACCAGCCCTAGGCTGGGGAGGAGGGAGGAGCACAGGTCACTGCTGGGGACAGGTGGACCACACTGGCACACTCTCCCCTCGGCCTTGGAGCTGTGCAGAGAGGCCCAGGCTGTGGTATCCTCTCCCCCAACCACCAGGGACACCTCTCCCTGGTCAGCTGAAGATTCATGGCGTAGGCGCCATGGAGACACCCAGGGGCAGGGACCTCCTGGAGACCAAAAACTCCCAGCCCCAATCAAATCCCACCCCCAACAGCCTCCCACAGCACACCACCTGCCCAGTCAGCCTCCCCGATCCTGGCCAGCAGCAAACTTACAAGGGGTAGAACAAACATTGTCAGTGAGCTAGGCTAGAGGGCAGGCGCTGCCTTAGGAGTGAGGTCTAGCCTGGACACTCAGGCCATGTGAGAGCCTGCGAGAAGCAGGCAAGGGGCAGTCACAGGCTGATAGTGGGTGCGTGGGTGCCCCTGACATTTCAGGACGGCAGCTTCAGGCTGTGCAGAGGACAGCTGCCCTGACTGGCCTGGCCCATAACGGGACCAGCTCTGAGGATGTGATGCTGGTTGAGAGCAGCCTGTGAATGTATTGAGGACGATATCCTGGTTGCAGATACTGCGGGTACAATCCAGGTGAGAGTAACCAGAAATGGTGCTGGGTGTGCGGAGACATCAGATGCACTGTCCTGTATCTGTCCTGAGTTCCACAGGGCTGACATTTGTCCCTGAAGGCCCAGGCGGAAGCCCTTGGGGGACCGAGCACCCCGGGGTGTGCTGTGAGAAGCCCCGGCTGCTGGTGCCCTCCTGGGACAGTGGTCACAGCCGGCCAAGACCCTTGTTCTCCTAGCAGACTGGAGTGGGAGAGGGAGGGGGCAGCCGGGCTCAGACTCTGGGCTCTGGGGCCCCCTCCCCTCCCTGCCAGCCTATCCCTGGCCCCACTAACCTGTAGTTGGTGCTCCTTATGGGCACCCAGGTGTAGTTCCGCATCACCTCGTCTATGTACCTCTGGGAGAAGAGGCTGGGTCAGGTGCTCAGGCTAGCAGGCAGACGTAGGGGTGGAGTAGGGGGCTGGAGGATGCCCAGCCTGACTCCCAGCCCCCCTCCCTGCCTTCTCACCTCATCCAGGGACTTGACCAGTGTCCTGATCTGCCTGTGGCCTTTGTTGCCATCAATCATGCTTCTGCGGATCTGGGGGGGCAGAGACATGAGGGGCAGGGTCCCTAGCCTCCTCTGCTCCCTGCCCCCCACGCCTGCTCCCCCTTTCTCCTTACTTCCTCCTTGTTCTCATCCTCCAGCTCTGCATCCAGGAAGTCCAGGGTCACAGGCTCCTGGAAGTTAGTGGTCTGCGAGAGGCCGGGTGGGAAGTCAGGAGTCCCCATTTCTAAGGGTTCACCCACCTCCAGACCGCCCACCTGGCTCACCTGGGGCTTGAGGTTAGGGTGCAGCAACACGTAGCCATTCAGGTCAATGGCAAACACGTAGCCGTTGGCTCCAAGCTGGGGGCACAGATTGGGGGCTCAGGATTTAGAGGGCTGGGCAGGGATTCCCTATGTTCTAGAGCTCTTCCACTGCTTGCTTTCTGCCCCCCTGAGGGGTGCTGTTTGCCTGCAGGGGCCAAGGGTCCCCACATGCCATGCAGCCCAAGCCTGCCCCTCAAGCCAGGCCCAGCAGGTTGGGTGCCCCTCATGCACTGACCCTTGCCGAAGCTCTGTGGGGGCCCCATTCAATTTGGTATTCTGTGATTCTTGCCCCTATCCCTGGTTCTCATGGAGCTGTCAGTCAGCCCAACCTCTCTGCCTCCACAGCCCCACAAGACTGCTGCTCCTGTCCCACCGCTGCCCTCCCCCACCTGCCCCACTGGCTACTGTGCCCATGGGCCATCCTGTCTCTAGCCCTGCACCCTCCAAGAGCTGCAGGCCAGGTGCTCCCTCCTGCCTCAGATCTGGGCCTTCCCTGGCCTCATCTCAGTAAGTGTGGGGGAGGAGGAGTGTAGGCTTTGAAATCCCAAAGGCCTGGGCCTTCCCTTCCAGGCAGAAAGGATTAGTAGGAGTAGGTGGGACCCCAGCTCGCCCCTTACCTCACTGAGGCACAGTTTTCTCCTTGCACATGGAGGCCAGGGACATGGCCCCTGCCTGTTCATGTAGCTATAAGCTAAGAATTGTGTTTGCATTTTTAAATGGTTGAGAAACCAAAAATAGAATTATGTTTTCTGACACGTGAAAATTATATGGAATTAAAAATTCAGAATCCACAAGTAAAACTGTGTTGGAACACAGCCACACAATACAACAGCAGAGTTGTGTAGACCGTATGGCCTATAAAACCTAAAACACGGTCTGGCCCTTTATAGGCCCATGGTCACCTCGCCTGGAAGCGTTCCCTGATTCCCCGAACTTAGAGGTCTCTGCGGAGGCGTTGTAACTCCCTTGTCTCTTCTACAGGAGACTGGCTTGTGTCCATGTAGGAGGCAGAGCAAGGCAGAAGGGCAGGCAGGCACTCACTGTGTAGTTGGGGGTCAGCCTCTTGATATCACTTAGAGCTACATCGATGCCCATCACGCCCAGGATCAGCTGGTTCTGGGAGCACAGGCATTGGGGGTCTGTGACGGGCTCACTTCCTTGGGGACCCTCTCTGCCCAGCCCCCACACCCACAGCCTCACCCTACTCTCACAAGCCACTGCCCGTACTGAGATTGCAGTCCCATCCCATTCCCCCTCCAGCCCCATACCTGCTGTGGGCATGCCCAAGCCTCCCCCAGTGCGGGAACTCACCTTCTTTTCTCCAGGGCCATCCTGAGTCAGGTTGAAAACAGGGAGGGTCCCTGTCAACACCAATCCCAGCCCCTGAGAGGAGAAGAGGATGATGGGTCTCCTTCCTGTGGCCAGCCCTGCTTCTACCCTGAGTATTCACAGCAGGGGCTCAGGCACAGGCACCTCTCCCTCCCCTTTTCCTTATCTGTACCCATAAGGGGCCCTTGAGCGTCTTGACCCTGTGGGCACATCCTTGGGGAAAGGTAGTCAGCCCCACTCCTACCTTGCCCAGAGGCCTTACCAGCGCATCCTCGTACACATTGGTCCATTGCACCTGCTTGGCCTCTTTGCCCGCCAGCACCATGGGCCTGCCCAACACGTCCAAATATTCCTGGAGAGGGGGTGCAGACAGGTCACAGTGCTGCCCCTCCCACCACACCCTCCCCATTCTGTCGCCCTGTGGGTTGGGATTGTACCCTCAAACGCCACCAGGGAGCACTCTTGCCCCACACTAGCCCGAGGAATGCTGTATCCCAGCAGGGGCAGCAGGAGCTGGGGGTGGGGGCCCCCTCCACAGTCTCACCTGCGTGTTGATGCGGATGGCACCGATGGAAGGGATCTCAAAATAGTAACCTGTGAGTGAAGGGGAGGCAGAGGCAGACCTGGGTGGCTCTGTGGGAGCTACAGAGCAGGGGTCCTGCACTCTGGGGTGTGTCTGCAGCCCTGACCTGTCCTTCAGGCTCCTTCTCTCTTTGGTGTCACTCCCCCTAAACTCATGTCCCTTTGGTGCTGCTCCCTGTCCTTGCCCTGTCTTTGGGACTACTGCTATGAAAGGCGGAGTGAGTATAAAGGTATAGAAGCAGAGCTGGGGCAGACATAGGGTGAAGGGAGGAGGCCGAGGCCGGAAGTCCCCCATGCTATGATGGCAGTGACATTCAGAGTCCACCCAGTGGCAGGCCCAAGTGCATGGAGAGATGATCTGACCAGCAAACAGAGATACAGGAGCAGACAAGCTGGGAGACGGATGGACAGCGGACAGTCAGGCAGATGGGCAGAAAGATGCTCAGTCAGATGGACAAGTTAGACAGCCCACCAGACAGGCTGAGAGATGGACAGCCACATGTATGGCAAGATGGATAGATGGAGGATGAGCAAACAGTAGAACAACTGGACAGACAGACATATGGATGGGCAGGTGGACAACAAACCCGATGGACAGCAGGAATGGCAGGCAGGCCCTGTGGCAGTGGCGCCTGGGCAAGGTACCTTTGTTGGCACAGGCCATCCACTGTAGGGGCGTGACATCGTAGTTGTGCTGCCCCACGGAGAAAGTGAACACGCGTACCTGCAGGGGGCGTGAGGTCACTGCTGAGGCTGCCAGCAGACAGCCCTCTCCTGAACCCGGCCCAGGCCAGGGAAGCCCCGCCTGGGCTGAGCCTCACCGTCCGGTTGGGCCAGTTGTACTTTTCAAACACGTCCTGCACTCGGTCCTCACCACCGTCCGTGAACATCATGATCATCTTGTTGCAGTTGGCGCGAGTAATGTTGGACTAGGCAGGAGCGGGCATGGGGTCAGGCGGCTCTTGACGTGTCCCCGGTCCAGGGGCACGGCCTCCCTCCCCTGGCAGGCCTGGCTCTCTGGCCCTCCTTCCCCACAGCACACGGTGCTGCCTGCCCGAGCTGCCTGCCTGCTCGGCACTAACAAGGCCATCTGTCTTGATTTCCCTGGTGTTTCTGTGCCCAGGCCCTCGCCCGGCCCCTCTCGCCCACTCGCCCACCCATGGGGCTTACATTCTGCAGCTGGTCGAAAGCATACTCAAAGCCGGCCTTGTAGCCCGTAGTGCCCTTGGCCACCATGCCCTGCACAGCTTCCTTGAACACCTTCTTGTTATGCACATTGGCCTGCACCAGGTGCGTGAAGCATGACACAGGCTGTGCCTTCTCGTTGAACTGCGGGGACAGTGGGGGTGATGAGTGGCTTCAGGCTGCCAGGCCAGGCAGCTGTTGGCATGGATGGGGCTGGTGCAAGTGGTGGTAGCCTGCCCACCTGCTGCCTGGGCACTCACCGAGGCCACGTTCACATAGTCGTCATCAGACAGTGTGTCCAGCATCTCACAGACAGATGTCTTCATCAGTTTCAGGGTCAGGCCGCTCACGCTGCCACTCCTGCAGAGGTCAGGCAGGGGCCATGGAGGTGCCAGATAGGCCTCAGCTGTCCTCCTGCCATCTCCCCATGACGTTCCTGGGGAAGCAGAGTCCACCCCCGGCCCCGCCCCAGCCTGGCCTCCAGGCACGCTCACTCACACATCCACGATGATGACCATGTCCTTGGGCGATGAGGCCCCCTGGATGTACCTGCCCAGAGAAGCCTCAGTTAGGGTCAGGCCCACTGGGGCCTTGTGGATCCTTCCTTCCTTCACCCACATATTGATTCAACACGTTTCTATTGAGAATCCACTGCAAGGGCCAGGCACTGTCCTAGGCACTGAGGATGCCACGTTTAATAAAACAGTCCCCGCCCATGACATGAGTGACCTGATTTCCCAGCATGTGAACAACCCCAAGGAAGGGTGAGTAGGTGATCCAGAGAGGGGGCAGGTTTGTTCCCTGGCCTCAGTGGCTTCTTGTGTCCCCCGTCCCGGGTTGGGGCCCCAAAGGGCAGAGCCTTAGCTGTGTATAGGCTGGAGCAGGTGGCAGGCAGGGAGGAGGTTGTGGATACTGAAGGAGAAGTGAGCAGGACCAGGGCCAAAAGCCTTCTAGCCCCAGCCCTGTAGTGGAGCTGTTGGAAGGGTGTCTAGGGCTCAGACGGGTGGGGCAGGGGCTGGCCAACCCTGCAGAAGGTACATCTACCCTTGGGAACCCCCACTGTCCCAGTTCCTCAGTCCTAAGGGGGTGGGGGTGCCGGGTAGTGGATGGGGGCAGAGGCAGCTGGGAGGCCTGCCTGGGTGATGGGATCCATTTTCCAGTGGCAACGATGTGTGAAATGAAAATTGGATAGAGCTGGCTGCACCCTGCTCCAAGGCCTGGATAGTGGGAGGGAGGGAGGGGAGCAAGCAGGGGAGGTGGGGAGCTGCACAGGGGTGTCTCTGTCCAGCCCCTCCCTGCTTGCTCACCAGGGTCTCCTTCGGACGTCGTACAGGTCAATCTTCTTGGGGGCTCGCCATGGGGTGGCTGTGGGAGGAGACAGGGTGAGGTGGGACTGGCAGGGAAGGGCCCAGCCCTGAGGGCAGACCTTGAAGGAGTGGCTGGGCCCTTCCACAGCCTGCAGGATGACCATCCTACCCTGTGCACCCCAGGACAGGTGGGCTGAGAGATGGAGGAGGACGGGTGCTGGGTGGATAGGGAGATAAGGAGACACTGACACCCACCCGGATAGTAGCGAGTGACTCCCGTGGCACTGCCGAAGACCTGCCACAGCAGTGTGGGGTCCTGCCTGCGGTTCTCGATGAAGACGTTCTCCAGGGCCTCCGTCCAGTTAAGCTCGTTGAGGATGACGGTGGCTGCGGCAGAAGCAGGGGGCTGGGGTGGCAAGTGCCAGGGCTGTCTCCCACTGAACCCCACTTTTCTTGCCACAATGATATCCCTGAATGTGCCCCCTATCTAGGAAGCCTCACCTGCTCTCTGCCTGTCCTGAGTCTCCCTCACTCCCCAGGGCCTCCTCCAGAAAGAGTTCCTGGTCCTCACTCCTCCCAAGTCCTTGAAGGTTTGGCTCAGCCTATCCCTCAGCTAGGCCCTACGTGATCCGGCTGGGGGGCTGTGGCCTGTGGCCCCAGGAGAGGGGCCACCTGAGTGGCAGGAGCTGTGGGCTGGGACCCAGCCCAGCGTCCTGCCTGGAGCCTACGCTGCTCCTCCGGGAGCTCACCCACTCAGCATGCACTCCGGGCTGTAACCACAAGAAAGCAATTAAGGGCCCGGTGATGGGGCTGGAATTATTCAGCTATTAAGGTACCAGATAAGCTGGAAGCCACTCAGCTCCATGATTAATCAACTGGGGCCAGGAGCAGGCAGGGGCGAGGGCAGAGGCTTTCAGAGGGGCAGGGGTGGTACCGTGATCCTGCTCCAACACAGGCACCAGCCCACGCACGCATGTGTGTGCATGCATACACACTCACACAGCCTGCATTCCCCTACAGGTATACCTACAGCCAACCTCTGTGTTTCTAGTCAGGTGTGTGACCCCCACCCTCTCCCCACCCCCTCCCCACCTCCAAACTCACTGCTCAGAAGCCCTGAATTTTGCCATGGCTCAGGGGCACATATGCTCATGCTTACATACCACCCTGCACCTCAGTGGGTCCTGCACCAGTGGGTCCTGCTCTCACGATCTCCCAGCCGGTAACCCCCCTTGCCTCTGCCCTCCCGTGGCTGCACATGTGCAACCCCCTGGCCAGACCCGCCCCTGTACACACACTCACAGAGTAAGGCTCCTCTCAGACAGACGAACATCTGTTCTGGGGATCCTTTAACACAGGCAGAGACCCAGGATGACTTGAGCAGTGTCCCCCTCCCCAACTCAGGGCAACCCTAAATCTGCCCGATGGCTCCACAGATGTGTGATACATGCTCTCACGTGTGCATTGTACCTGTGGGCATGTGTGTGTCATGTGTGTGCTCAGAAAAAGCAGTAGCAGTGGGAGACCTGCTTCTCCCAGGCCTCTGTGCCTCATCCCCTTGCCTGAGTGGCTCTTAATTTCTTCCTCCTGCTGCCTCCACCCCCTTTCTTCCCAGGTGGAACGCTGCCACCATCACCACCCCATCCTGACCCTTGTCAAGCACCTACCCTGAGTGAGAACCAGACAATACCTTCCAAAGTTTTGCTCTTCTACTCAGAGCAGAGCCTCTGAGCACTGAAACTTTCAGAGCAGATGAAGAGCTGTGATGTACAGATACAAATGCTTGAGCCTGCTCACAGCCCAGGGGGTACCAACACATTCCTGGGCACTCTCCCCTCTGTTCTCTTGCTCCAGAGTGTGGGGGCCTCTGCTGTGCCCTCTCTGTTGCCTAGTCCCTCCCCCTCTGCTCTTGTTCCTTTTCTCAGTCCCTGCCGCTGCCCTTAACTGGCCATAATAAGAAAACAAAACACATTCCTAGCATTGGCTGTGCCTAGTGAACAGTGTGTTAGGGTCTCATTCCTAATTTAGAAACTTAGTGAGTTGAACCATTTCTATTTTTCATTTTAAGGAACAAATAAAGCCAGGTTCTCAAACATTCCACATGGTACTGTCTGGAGGCAGGGGCCTGTCTTTGCTTGGCAAGTCTCACTCCTCACTGGGCCTCAGTTTCTCCGTCTGCACAGGGAGAGGCTGCTGGCAGAGGCATGTCCCTGGCTCAGGTCAAGAGCCAAAAGAAGACCCTCGC
Organism: Dugong dugon; assembly: GCA_030035585.1. Lineage (NCBI taxonomy): Eukaryota > Metazoa > Chordata > Mammalia > Sirenia > Dugongidae > Dugong > Dugong dugon. The sequence continues at coordinate 17,040,121 of CM057481.1, read as the reverse complement.
CCCTGCTGGGCTGTCCCTGTAGGTACATGTGCACCAACCTTCATTGGCAAGCTGCACTTGTGCAAACACCCTGCCCTCGCCTGGAAAGGGGCTGCTACTTGGCCCTGTGTGCACACACCCGTACCCATGTGCACACACACTCAGATCGTGCTGAGTTGGGAAACGGGGACCATGCCCCCTCAGGCAGGCGATTACAGATTTAATTAAAAGTGACACAGTAAATAAAAAACATATAAAATGTAATTTGTGTGGGTAGCGAGGGGTGACTGGGGAGGGCGGTGTGGCTCCTGTTTTAATTAGTGTGCCTGCCGGTGATAGAGCCCCTCGACTGGCTCGGGCAGGTGGCCTGCGGGTGGCCTGTGTGGGAGGAGTGGGGGGGGGGGTGTCCTCCCCCACCCACACCTAAAGCTGCCAAGAAGGCCTGGCTGACCCTAAGGGTGGAGGGGGCCTCTCTGAGGACCCTGGGGGATTCCCTGCATTCTGGAGCCCACACATTGGTCTGGGGTCTTTGCCCCAGGACCCCCAGGCCAGTGGGCACCTTGGATTCTAAAGCTACTCTGAAAGTGCTTAAGAAGTCACCTGAATCCTGCCGATGGAGCTCCTACCCACTGTTTGATTCCTTGCCTCCTCTGCCTACACCTCCCAGGATCATCAGGAAGTTCCTCCTTATATCCACCTTAAATCCTTCCAGCTGTAGTAACCTGATTTCCCATTGTGCAAAGCTGCTCTGTCCCTGGTACTTGGAATCTCAACCTGCTCATCCCAATCTCCTTCCCCATCTCCTCAGTCCCTGGCTACCTGGGCTGGAAACTCTCTCTACACCCCCTTGGCTCTGTGCTCAGCTAAGAAGAAGGCGGAGGTGTTACAGGGCTGGTGTCTGTAAGTGAGGTGTGGCTCCATGTCCCCCACCTGGCCCTGGATCCATCTGATGGGTTAGCTCCTTAAGCTCTTTCACACGGGGCAGGGAGTGGGGAGAGCTGGGGAGAAGCTGCTGCAGGGGCTGGGTAGGACTCAACTCAGTGTGTGGGGCAACAGCGTATGTGTGCATGCATTCCTGTGTGCACATGTGTATCCCTGTTCAGGAGACCATGCTTGCACAGGTATAAGAAGCTCGGTACTTTGTAGCTTGCTGGGGGTTAGTGTGAGGCTGTGCCTGTGTGTGGCTTGATGCCTGCCTGTGGGTGCCTCAGATGAGCATTTGCGACCTTGGGGGAAGGGGGCTGGGGGTGGATGGCATGGGCCTTCCATCCCCAGGACCCTGGGAGTGCCGAGGCAGGGGCCTTGCCCCCGTGGTGGGTGGGGAGCCCCATCGCTCCGTACACTCACAGCCTTTGTAGATGTCCGTGGGGATCTGCACAGCCGTGTACGAATAGTTGACTTTGTTCTTGAAGTTTGGATCCTCCAAAAAGTCCAGCCTCAGGGTGCTGGCCTTTGACCCCCTCTCCATATCCTCACTCTCAGGGTCATCCTGCAAAAAGCCCCCCACCCCAGCAGTGTCAGGGCTGGAAAATGGTGGGGGTAGGGTCAGGCAGACATGTGGGCGGAGGCAGGAAGGGCCAGCATCTCAGGGAGAGGGGCATCTGGGAGAAAGATTATTGTAGTCTCTTTCTGCAGTACAAACACAGAGACAGATGGAGAGGCACAGGGACAGACGGACAGGGGGTATGGACCTCACCCAGGTGGCCTGCGACTCCCACCTGCCCCAGCCCACCATCTCCACATTGGCTAAACCCAAATCTTAAAACCAAGACCAAACCCGACCCTTTCCCCAAATCGCTGAAAACCAACAATCAGCGAAGGGGGCAAAGCCAGTTAGAAGGAGCGGGCTGCAGACCTCAGCTCACAAGGTTGTGCAGCCAGTGAGGCCTTGGCAGCCCCTCGCAGGAGCTCTCTCCTCAACCCTGGGCCCCACCCATCCCCTGCCCGGGGATGCAGGCAGGGGTGCCACCCATGCAGGGGGATGGGTTCAGGGCTGAGCTGGAGTGGTGGCAGTCCTCGGGGAGACCTGGGCTGGGTGGGGGCCAGCATTTAGACTCGGTGGCCTCTAGAGGGAGGGTCTGTGGCGCCTGCTAGCAGCAGGACCATAGGGCCCCCACTGACTTTCTAAAATGAGCCGCAGCTGTCTGACAGGTGCCAATTATGGCATCTCTCGGCCAGGCAGGCTGGGCATGCGCCATGCACCCCCGCCCACCACCACAGGCTAGTAGGAGTGGGTCTACAACTGCAGCGTGGATGCCGCAGCCGAGGGCGGGGGCAGGCACGGGTGCAGGTGTGCAGGGGAGAGGAAAGATGGTGGCAGAGAGAGAAAGGGAAGGTGGGAAAAGCCAGACTGAGGAGGCACAGGGAAAGACAGAGGCTGAGGCAGGACAGGGAGCAGAGCGGGGGGCTTCGTGTCCTTGTAGGAAGGGGTCTAAGCAGTTATACCACCCTGTGCTCCCTCAGAGCCCCTCTAGACCTCTGACCACCCCCAGCACCAGGCTCGCCTTGTTTCCTCTCCCCTGAGGATCCCACGTTGCAGGTGACACTAGTCCGTGTCCCGTGCATGCCCCTCATGTTCCCACCCCTAGGTGTTTGCCCGGGCTGTGCCTTGTCTGCGGAAAAGATGACATGCCCACAGGGCTGCCTTCCTCCCCAGCCAGTCAGAGGTGCTCTGCACACTGCAGGGGTGCTTGGCCTCCACCCTGGAGTGCCTGCCTGGGCGGGGCAGCGGCCTGGACTGGTGTGGGTTTGGCCAGTCTCTGAGAGACCTGTAGACAATACCCTTTTCACCTCTTCAAGGGTGGGCTTTGTGCAGCAAACCCAAACCGTTTGCTGCTCTCCCGTTGCCCCTCACCCAGTGTGCCACCCCTCCACCCACCCCGGCACAGCCTTGAGGACACATGGACGCCCCTGGATGCCAGGTAAAGCCAGGGCAGGCGGCCGCTAAGCAGGGAGGCCGGAGCAGGGAGCCGGCTGCCTCCGAGGCGTGCGCCACTCACGTTCCGCTTGGAGGAGGGGGAGGCACGGGAGAAGAAAGCCCCTGAAATGTCAGCGGCAGATGAAGGGCGCTGGAAAATTTAATCTCCCAACTTTTCCAACTAATGTGACATTTGGATTCCGTTCTGATAAGCTATCAGCTGGTGAACTTTTTCCTTCCTTTCTCTTTCCCCTACCCCCACCTTCTGGCTGGTAATTTAAAAGTAAATGGTCTAGAAAGATCTCTAACTGTACCTCTGGCGAAGATTAAAAAAACAAAACAACACAGAAAGCAGGGGAGCCGGCCATTGTGTGCGTGCCATTGTTCATAGCAAGTCTGGCCAAGCCAGGCTGGGCTCTTAGTTTACTGACCTCAGCCCCGCCCCACCCTGGGGTGAGGCTCTCCCTTCGGGCAGTCTCTAGGTCTCCAGCAGATGTCCAAGGGGCCGGGGGCAGGCAGCCAGCAATTTGGAGGCAGGGATTGAGGACCTGGATACAGCTGGGGGCCATTGGGAGTTCAGAGTGTCTTGGTAGGGGGCTGGACACTAGGGCGGGGCCAGGCTGGCCAACCAGCCCCTCAGTGCCACCCGAAAGCCCAGGAGCCTTGTAGGGTGGGCGACTGCAGTCTCCTGGTTTATATTTCATGAGCTGATTGCTAAAATTACAGCGCGCTGCCAAGGGGGGCAAGGAATTAGATTCGGGGTCTAATTAAAGGTTCGCTCTTCATTTGAATTTCAGATTCCTGCTTTAATTTTAGCAACTTCTCCAGGAGCCACAGAGGCTCAGCTAAGGGGAAGCACACCTGCTTGAGCCCGCCCACCCCTCCTTCTCAGGCCCCCTGCCCATCTGCCGTCCCGAAGGCTCACCCCCAGCCTGGCTCATGGACCCTGCAAGAGCTCTTTCAGTGTGGGCCCCTCCTGTGTCATTGGATACCTCCTGCTCGCCCCAGGAAACACCCCCCGGCCAATAAGCCTGGGAGAGGAAGACAGGATTCAGGGTCTCCTGCACCAGCCAGCACAGAGTGGGGGCACCCCAGAGACTGTGATGCTGTGATGCCTCTATTAACATAAGGGGCAGCTGGGTTCAATTACTTCGCCTTTAAGGCAGGGAGAGGCGCTCACGCCTTAACAGGATCACCAGACACTGCCTGTACCTGTACCTTTGACAATCCCGTCCCCTCCACAGACTCCCGTAAATGGTCATACATCTTCTGCATGAGTCCTCTGGTGACAAGGGTCCTGAGCCACCACTTCTGAAGAGGTGACTGCAGCTGAGCCAGAGCACTCTCCTCCATCTGAAGAACGGGCACACGAACTGGCCTGTCTCTGCAGCTGGCATGGTATTGGCTAAGCTTGCACCAAGCCAGGTGTGGCAGGGTGTTCTTCCCCTTGGTACAGGGAAGGGGACCTGCACTGGCCCGGCAGTGCACCTGGATGTCACTATGTCCTGCAGCATGGCCCTGCCTGCCCACCTACAGGGAGCCCTTCCCAAATGCTCCTCTCTCCTCAACTCTCATTGCACTCAGGGAGCCCTTCTTGATGCTGGAACTCTCAACTGCCCTGTGTGGGGGGTCCAAGAGCCTCACCACCCAGCCCAGGGAGGAGCCAGGTCTGCCCCCAACCATGCAGTGAGGCCTCGCCCATTAGAGGCCACTGAAACACAGCCCTAGAGGGGTTAGGGAAGTTGTGGGAGGTGAGTGAGGGTTCGGTGTCACCACAACTCTGCAGGGTCAAGCTCAGGATGCCAAGTAATGAGTCCTAACACCCGTTTTACAGCTGAAGCCTCCTAGACCCAGAGAGGGGGCGTGGAGCTCACGTTGCCCCCACCCTGACCTGGCAGAAGTGCAGCAGGTACAGGGGAGGTGGGGCACTCACCAGCTCAGCGTCAGCCTTGGCGTCATAGTACATGATGTCTTCCTCCTGGTGGGGGAGAGAAGCCTTAGCACTCAGAGGCCAAGGCTCCCTGAGATACAGCCAGGACCCCAGCCCCAAGGCCTGGATGGCCCTCTCAGATTCCTCCAGGAGCTCCTGAGGGTTTGGAGGCAGAGACTGCCCCCTCTGCCCCTCCAGAGCCAACATCCTGAGGGGGCTGGGTGAGTCAGTGCTGGGGATGCCTTGCCCCCACCCCACCAGGCCCCTCACGGGCTCCTGGAGGTTGAGGTTTCTGGTCCAGATCCCCAGGGCTCCTGGTCCCAGCACGGCAGCCCTGTCAGGAGGTAGGGTCAGAGTAGGCCTACTGGTGGAGACTCTGGCTGAAGCAGCACTGGAGGGGGGGTTGGGGGGAAGGGGTGAGAAAGATGGAAAAATAGAGCCGAGTCTGGGCCTGAGTGAAATAATGACTTGATGCTGCATTTTCCAATTTCTTCTATTAAAAAGCCCGCTCATTACGGGCATGTACTTATTAATTATCTGCGATTTGTTGTGAAATGCAAGAGGGTTTACACAACAGGAGCGAGAAGAAACAAAGCCTGGCCTGCGCGCCTGCTTCCCGGCCCCCGCCCACCGTGCCACCCCGCCCGTCCTGGCCCAGGCCCGCATGCCTGCCGCCTGGGTTCTTGGCCATCTGCGCGTCGTAATCGCCGGCCACCCCAGGGACCCGTAACACAAATGGGCTAATTTCATGTTTAATAATCTTTAATCAGAACCAAGCACAGCTGACAGAGGCCGCCAGAAGGTGAGTCTGGTGCCAACGAGTGCCACCCGCCCAGGAGGGGCCGCCTCCCTACCCCCTAGGGCCAGGACCTCCAACAGGGCCACTGTCCAGGCCACCCTCCCCAGGTGCTCCTCAGCCCTGTTTTGTGCAGCAAAGCCCTGCAGCGTGGCCCAAGAAGTCCCTCACTCATCTGGAGCCTGTTTCATTGTGCTCTGCAAACCATGTCTGCTCCTGAGGACCTGGCTTTAAAGCATTGAGCACCAACACAGTACTTGCTCTGCAGCGGGTGAAAGTCACCTTGGCCACCCCGGAAACTTGCGGGACCCTGCTTGCTCTGTGTGACCGTTCCCTCTGTCTCAGGCTCCTCATCTCTCAGGGAGGGGCTCGGCTTTCGGTACTGCTGGGTCTGAGGGTGTGGCCTGAGGCGGTCGGCGCTGGGGCTCATTGCTGGGAGCAGTCTCCCACCAGGGGCCTGGGGGATGCTGGCCACTGGCTGGACATGCAGGCACAGTTCAAGCATTCCGGAACACTGACTGCATGCCTGGCACTGTGCTTCGGGAAGACCACAACCTCCTGATGCACATCAGACCAAAGGTGACGCGACAATCGCTTTCATACATATTGAGTTACTGGGTCCTCACAACAGCCCTGTGACCCCCATTATACAGATGAGGAAACTGAGGCAGGGATAAGAAAGGCTCCCAGCTGCCTTTCCAACTCATCTCCAACCTCTCCCGCACTCACCCACCCACCCACCAGTCCAGGAAGACTGGAGCCCAACTGGGCATGTGGTGAGGGCTGGGGCAAGGGCCCAAGCTCCAGGGTGCGCGGCCTTTCCCTGCGCTCAGCTCCGACCTCAGCGCATAATGAAAGCTGACATTACATCAAACACAATAAGGAGTTTCAGCTGATGAAGATCATTCCTGAACACACAAACCCATTAAACTGAGGGGAAAAAATATCAATTCAACACACTCGCTGGCGAAAAGAAAATGTGATTTGTTATCTAAAAGGGGGTTATAAACACGGCTCTGATGCTCTCCCTCAGTGATGAAAACAGGCGGGCGCAGTGGGAGGACTGTAGATTAGAACACGGGGCTTCACTCACCAACTTTTTAGGTGAACCTTCCACAAGGACAAGAAAGGGCACGGGATGGGGGCCAGTCACTCTCAGGCTCCAGGAGCCCTGGGCTCTCCTCGCAGGTTGCAGCTGGCACCTGCCTGCACCTGGGCTGTCCCTGGGATGCCCTGGCATTCACTTGGGTCACCCTTCCAGTGGCTCCAATGGCTACATTTCTCTGTCCTGCTGTTTCACGGTCTTAGCAGAGGAGCAGATATTGGTGGCACCAGAGATATGGTGGGAGGCGTGCATGCCAATTTGGAGGATTCCCGGCCCCCTGCAGACTGTGGGTGAGGCTCAGGAATCTGCATACCTTTCCTGTCCCTGGGTGAGGCCTCAGATGCATGCAGGCAGGACTCCCTCCCCCACCCTACCACCTTCAGGAGGACCAGGTCATGCCGCTTTCCTGGAGAGAGTAGCGTAGGACAGTGTCCGGCCAAGGCTACACGTCTGAAAATACATTGTGAGCACAGTAAGCTTGGCGTGACTTGGAGCAGGGGATGTGGCAGGATGGAGCCAGCAGGATTGAGGTGGGAGGGTCCCTGAGAAAGCCTCTGGGTCTGCTCTGGCCTGCACAATGCCCGAGTGTCTACCATTAGTGCCCCGCCTCCTGGGTTAAACAACGAGGAGGCAGTATTACTACCTAATGATTGAGCGTGGGGGCCTTGGCAAAGGGGCCTGGATTCAAGCCTTGACCTGGACATGTCTGAGCTCCTGAGCAGTGAGTGATGACTAAGGCTGAAGCCTCAAACGCTCCAACTTACAGGCTGTTCCAGTGGCCCCACAAGGACTCCTAGGGTCACCTCCATCTTACCAGCAAGGCAGGAGTGCCTGCTAGGTCATGCAGCCTCAGTGAGGCTTGATCTTCCGGTCCTGATATCCCCACCTGTAAAATCAGGATGACACCTGGCCCCGAGGGTGTTAAAAGAGGGAACTGGGCCTCCCCAGGGGTGGGGGCCAACTCCACCCGGGGGTGGGCCCCCCTGATGTTTGCACCTCTGCAGCCCCACAGGAGGGGCAGAGTGTAGAAGGGACTCCCTGGGTGGGGCAAAATGAAGTGTCCTCAATATCTGCAGTCCATACCCTTGACACTCCCCTCCGTCACTTGGTATTTTAGGGGCCATTTTGCTCAAATTGGGCAGAGGGTGGAGGCAATCACCCTTTCTGAACTCAAATACATGTCCCCCTAAGCATAAGCATGCATGCATAGATGGCACGTGAGGGGTGGGGCTGGGGGCCCTTGGAGCACATGGGGGCCTGCATGGCGTGTGCAGATGACACATAGTTGCTCTTTGGCTGGAGCTGAGCCCAAGAGAGGGCATGAGGGCTGTGGGCAGGTGGGGCGCAGGGTGAAGGAGTGAGCATGGGGTGAGCACATGGAACAGCAGTTTTTGTCCATGTCTGATGCACTGGAAGGTGGCTGCCACCACCTGGCCAGACAGGACTACTGCCTGCCCACCAGCCCTCTGTGCAGGGTGCAGGCCAGCCCCTGCCACACCAATGAGGATGCTTGGCCTTCCTGCCCTGGCCCACCGCCAGCTTAGCTCAGCCAAGAGGACTGTTTTCTGAGACAGCCGTCTGTCGCCGGCCTGGCAGAGAAGCAGGCAGCAAGCCCAATGGCTGGGGCAGGCCTTCAGGCTGGGGCAGCCACCTGTCCTGTCCAGCCAGCTCCTCCAATCTGGCCCAGGCTTTGCAGCCCTCTCTTTAGATTCCCCAGAGTGGCCTCTCCCATCAGACTTCCAGGACAAGACTGCCTCCCTCATCAGACTCCCCAGGGTATAAAGCTGCCTCTCCCATTAGACTCCACAGGACAGGACTGCCTTTCCCATCAGCCTCCCCAGGGTAAAGCTGCCTCCCCCATTAGACTCCCCAGGGCAGGACTGCCTCCTCCATTAGACTCCTAGGGCAGGGCTTTTCTCCACCATTAGACTGCCGAGGGTAAAGCTGCCTCCTCCACCAGACTCCCAAGGGCAGGGCTTTGTCTCCTCCATCAGACTCCCAGCGCGGGGTTCTGACTCCCACATCAGACTCCCCAGTGTAAAGCTGCCTCCTCCATCAGACTCCCCAGGGCAGGGCTGCTTCCCCCTTTAGATTCTCCGGGCAGGGCTTTGTCTCCCGAAGATCCTGGTACTGGCATCAAGGCTCTGGGGACAACAGCCTCTCCTCCCTCCCTGACCCATGCCCTGGTGCAGCTTCTCCCTGGCGGTGGGTTAGGTGGCAGACAATGCTGGCACAGTGTGCTGCTGGTGCCAGGCATGGTGTCCAGCAGGCCAGCTGTCTTCATCTGCCCTAAGTGTCACGGGCACTGCAGCGCCGGCTGCCTGTCTGCCGGGCCATGGGAGGGGCTGTCTGCTAACGGGGGCCATGGTTTCCCTGCAATTCCATGGTCTGGGTTTGCCAGGGCGGTGACTACTGGAGTCAAGTGTGCAGGGTCATGGCCTGAGACTGGGGAGGAGGACAGGGGGGTTTCCCTATCAGACATCACCCCCTGTTCTCCTGTCCCAGCTCTGACCCTGCAGACTCCAGGGTTTCTCAAGTCCCTGGTTGGTGTTGGGGGAGGTTTGATGGGTTTGGGTTCACCATTGTCTGTTCCTCAGTGGTCTCCATGCAGACCTACTGTGTGCTGTTGACACAGGGAGGACCACACCCTACTGAGGAAGAAGTGGACTCTAGTCTGGCCCCACATGCCAAGTGCCTCCTCTGTGCCCAGCTCTGTTGGGTACCATCCTTCCCGTCTCATGGGTAAGAAGACTGAGGCCTCGTTGCTCCTGGTCACTCTGTTCGCAGGGCACTTGGCTGGGTACATGGATATGCTGATTCAGGCCTGGTGGCTTCTGGCCTGGAGGAGCTGGGAGTGGGGCAGACAGGTGAGCCCTAGGACATGGGCCTGAGGCAGCCTGAACTGGGAACTTCCTGCGATGGTGGCACCAAAGGTGGGTGCTGTGGGCAGTGGGGGTCAATCCTAGGATTGGGGCCAGAAAGAGGAGCCTTAGGCTGATATTGGGAGAGAGAGGCTTTACCCATTTGAAGGAGGTGGCAAGGGCATTCCTGGGAGAAGGCCTGGCTTGGATAAAGGCCCTGAGTTTGAGGCTGGGGTTGTGGTATAGGCCAGGTGCCTCTCCTGCAGGCTGTGGAGGAACACGGCTCCTTATCTGTCACCTCCTGAAGGTCGTTGGGAAGGAGGTGGGTGATGTGCCTGCAAGGGACAAAACATCATCCTTTCCCCAGCCTCAAGCCCCCGCATCCCCGTAGCATGGGCAACCCCCACCTCCCCACCCCCAGCAGCCGCTCCAGCTCTCCCTGGCAGCCCAGGCAAAGCTGGCCAGTGTGCCGGCTAATGGGCCCACCATTAGTGCTAATGCCTTTCAGCCTGGCAGCCTGGCAGCTGTAGTGCTTCCTGGGAAGAGCAGTGACCCTGCAGCCGGGGGAGGAGTGGGTGACTACACCTGTTGGAAACATCAGTGGGACAGACAGACAGGCAGGTAGACAGACTGGATGGATTGTGGAGGTACGGCAGTGAGCATCAAGCGAGTAAGGCTGGGCCCAGCTGGCCCTTTAGGAGGGAAGCAGATACGTAGTACCTGTGGTCATGCCCAGGGCTGGCCAGTAGCCCACCCCCATGCATCTCAGGACAGGTGCACTCAGGGTCCAAGGGCTGGTACAGCCAGACACGCACCTGCGCCATCACCAACACAGCACCCGTATGGCTGATATGTGACTGACCCTCTCACGCACCACGTCAGAACTGACAGGCAGCACCAACAGTGGCCAGTTCTTTTCCAGATGGGTGACTGAGCCCAGAGAAGGGCTGTGACCCAGTTCCCAGGGAGCAAATCTTCAAGCAGAATCTGTCTTAGCATTGCCCCAGTGTCCCTGAGACCTGGGCCCTCCTCCCTGGCAGGCCCCCTGGGTGCCTACCCTGGTCTGGGATAAGCTGCCCCTGCCTCAGGAGTGGCTGAAAATCAGGGGTCAGGGGTATGGCAGGAGACCCTGAAATCTTGGGTCGTCTGCAGTCAGGATATAAAAACAGGTTTGGGGCCTAGGCGACCTCTTTGTCTCCATTTGGGGCCTGGACTGGGAGGCCCTGATTCCTTCACTTGCCCTTCTTGTGCCTGCGCTGTACACCTGTCCTAGGAGGTGTGTGTGAGGGATGAAGCAGAGATGTCAGGGTTGAATGCAGGGACACAGCACGTGTTGAGGGTCCTGGATGCCCAGAGGGTAGAGGGGCTGATGTGCTGGGCAGCACCTCCCAGGGAAGGGACACATTAGCTGGGCTCCAGGAGGAACTGAGGGTGTTCCGGGTGGAGGGATTAGCATGAGCAAAGGCAGGAGGCAGGAAAAGGCCTGGAGAGAGGTGTTCAGTGTGGAGTGGAGTGAGAAGTGAGGTCAGCAAGGGAGGAACAGCGGCTGGATCCAGGCTCAGGACTGGGCCTTACAGGTGGGGGTGCCAGGGCAGGGGTTATTTGGAGGTGAGGGGCATGGTCCCGGTGGCGGGTGAGAGAGATACCCTGGCTGCTGTCTCCCATACTTGGGATCAAGGGGCTAGGGAGGCACAGGGGCTCAGTGAAGGGCGGTGGTGCTGGAATGGGGAGAGGGAGAAGGGTCAGTCTGAGGTCCCTGGGGAGTGGGGATCAGCTCCAGGAGCCACTAGCTCATTTATCCACTTTGAAAAATCATCTGCCTCCAAGCCCCATGTGAGCTTATTGAGGGGGGCACCCAGAGGCCACCAGGCAGTGAAGAAGAATGCCATGGTGTGGGCCAGGCAGCTCAGGGTGGCTCAGGGGATGGGTACCTGGGAGAAGAGCAGGACTGGGGGGCCTGGATCATAGCCACGAACCCCCTGGCACCTGACAGCCTGGCTGTGCATCTCTGCCACCAACAGGAAACTCAGGTAGGTCTAACTACTTTGTGCCTCGGTTTTCTCATCAATAAAACAGGGATATTAATCGGACCTGTTTCTCCCGTGGGAAGTCCCTGGCTTGAGGAGTTGGAGGTTCACCCCACCATGCCCCTGACCTGCTGTGAGACCTTGGGGAGCCCAACTCTCTTTAGCCTCAGCTTCCTTGTCTGTAACATGGGTCTGATCATCCCTGCCCTCCCATCTTGGACCCAGGGAAACCACAGAAGAGGATGGTCCAAATCCATCCCCTCTTGAGGATGGCCTGGTACCCTGATCCCAGCCCAAGGGCCTCCTGGGAAGACAGGCTGTCGCTCATAGAAGATGCGAAGGGATACAACCCTCCTCTTTCAGAGTCTCTCCTAGTCCGTGTATTAAAGGCTCTGAAAAGTCCTGCAGTCAAGAAGAGGCCTCTTTGGTCCATGGGCTTTCCAAGGAATTTGGTCACCACATTAACAACCAAGGCAACACCAACTTTGGGAACACGACTTTAGAGCAGTCTGTCCACTCATGAGTGACTCCATGCTCCTCTCGGGGAACAGGAGCTTGGGTCCGCACCCCATGCCTCAGTGCTGAGGGGGAGCCTCGAATGTTTACTGCAAAGGTTTCTGGCTCTATAGACACCCCAGTGCCCCTCCAGATTGCCTGGGCATCTACCCTCATTCACATCCACCCTTTACCTAGGGGCTGGTAAAGGTGCCTTGGTTCTTACCTTGATGTTGTCCTGCCAGCGGTGGGCTTTCTGGAAGTTCTCTGCAGCATCAGCCAGTCTCTGAGGGACAGAGCACAGGGAGGTCAGAGACTAAGGGAAGGCAGCCTGCTTCTTGGCCATCCCATAGCGTTCTTCTCCCCCGCCTCCCCAGCACACCCTGGGCCAGGCCAGCTCAGGGACCCCTCCATCCTACCAGAGACTCCTTGGCCCCAGACATACCCACCCACAACTGGGCTCACACAGGAAAGGTGAAGCCTGCACAAAGTGGCATCTCTGTGGGACTCCCTGCATTTCAGCCCTGCAGGTCTCCCACCCAGACAATGGCAGAGAGACCCTCAGGGGAGGGCTGGGGGCCCCAAACCCCATTGCTACTCTCCACCCCCCACAAACCAGTGTCACCCTAGTGCCAAGAGGAAAATCCTCCCCTGCCAAGGAGTGATCCACCACAAGTTAGAGAGTGCTTCATCGATGCTCCTTTGCCCCCAGTTGGCTCAGGGCCCACCATCCCTCGCCCAGGCTTTCTGAGCTTCTTCCTGGCAGGGCCCCCCAAGCCCTCTGTGCACACAAGAGTTGTCCATCCTTCGGGGTTCATTCCGGCAGCCTCCTCTAGCACGGCTCTGTGCCTGTGAGCAGACCGCTTTGCCTTTAGAGCACTGCCGTGTGTCTGTTCATTCCTGACGTTGTCACTGGGTGTATCCAGTTCACAGGCCAGAGGGGGTAACAGACACATAACCAGGCAGAACAGCACAGGGTAGGGGTAGCTGAGTTGCAGGAAGCTCAGGGCTGAGAGAACTCGGGACATCAGGAAAGGCTTCCTGGAGGAGGTACTGGGACCTGGCCACACTCTGTACCTGAACCTGGGCCACCTACGAGTTCTTGTTTGGCCCATCCCATGGATCTCGTCCCTCCAGAAAGTCCCAGGACTCCTGAGGCTTGGGCTGAGCCTGGCCCTCCTAGGCCTCCAGCAAAGCTGAGTGCAGTGAAGTTGTTAATCATGATGACTGTGACCATGAACTTGCAGCTCTGACCCTACTGCGCATCAAGTGCTCCCCCAGGCCAGTGACACACGTGTACCTGCTACCTTCACATGTCTGACATGAGCCTGTCAAGGCCCCTTGACAGACAAGCATACCCAGGTGCACAGATGGTAAGCAGTCTGCCCAGGGTCACAGAGTCTGGGTTGGGCTGGGGCCCTGAGCCTGGCCCTCATCACCGAATTCTTCTTGCCCAGTTTATGACTGAGGCCCCTGGGCCACCCTCGGTGGGGTCCACCATGCCCGGTGAGGGGTACAGCAGCTCACGGCGGGGCAGCTTTGGTCCCCCATCCCCTCCCCAAGATGCCTTCTTGGTCCTGGGAGCCCGGTCCTGTGGGTATAACAGCTAGGGTTTTGCCTCTAGGCCTCCAGTCCCTACTCAGGATCCCTCGGCACCTTGGTATTCAGGACACCATGCCCCTATCCACCAGCCCAGACCCGACATGGCACCCAGAAGGGAGGTTCCAATAAAGCCTGGGAGCTGTCCAGTAAGGGGAAATAGGAGTTGGGATGCAGGAGACCAGCTCTTCCTCCTCCCCAGATGGGGCAGTGGGGTGGGGGGAGCATGGTGGTACCCCATGCGGAGCTTCGGCCTCCACTCTCCTGGGGCAGTACACCACCCCTGGCAGCTAGAAGGGCTGTTCTGAGCCTTCCCTACTTCCCTTGGGCCTGGCTTCCCCCACCCCCACGTAGGCCAAGAGGACTGGATAGAGGAAAGGGCCCTGGGGGCAGGGAAGGGCAGAAAGTCCCTCCTAGAGTCAAACCACCTCACCTCACAATGCTGAACCCTTTCTGGCCTCCATCTCCCTCTCTAGCTGCCCCACCATCTCCTTTGTAGGCTCTGTCCTTTGCCCACCCTTGAATGCAGGACGGGACTCATACCCTCCTCTGCCCCCTACTGGTCCTCACACTCCTGGGGCCTCAGGGACCATAGGCCTCTCTACTCCCACATGCCTCCCATGTGCTTCCTCCGATTTCGGCCCCTCCTGACCCTCTGGAGGCCTTCCTGGCACAATCCTCAGGCCCACCTGAGCTCACACCACCTCCGCTTGTTTGTTATAAGCCCATCCACCTCAGAATCCATCACCCCACCTACTGCACAGATCACCTTCTGTTCACCCCTGACCCCCATCCAGGCTGCCACTCTCCCAGCATTGTCCTCCCGGAGGCCCCTGTGCTCTCTCTTGTGCTTCTTCATCTGTTCTCCTCATAGCTGCTGGAGCCTCATCTCAAAGTGTGGATCTGATCACGTTGCAGCCCCTCTAAACCCTTCAGAAGCTCCCTATTGCTCTGGATATAAAAGGAAAGACCTATTGAGGCCCCATGGGGCTCGCTCATGCCCAACACCTGCCCCTCTGTGCCCACCCTGGGGTTTCCTCTTGGCTAAACCACCATACCCTCACCCTGACCCCCAGGGTGGGTGAGACCCCTGATTCACAAGCCCACAGCACCCTTCCTTGGAGGACATTACGTACATGGTTAGCACTTGTCACTAACATTAACGGAGCAAAGCAGGCCCTGAGCTCGGTGCTTGGCCTGGAGGATCTGTGAAGCCCAGAGACTCAGCCTGAGGGGCAGCTCTTCCAGAAGGGAGGGACACCTGGGGACAGGGCCCAGCTCAGCAATTCAGCTCTTACAGCCTTGGGCCTTAGGCAGTCATCACTGCACTGCCCCCCATCCCCCTTTCCTCACTCAGTGCCCATCTCCTTCCCTGGGACCCAGACCTTCCTCAGAGCAGGCCCTGAACCCACATGGTCTCTGCCAGGTCCACTGTCCTTCATGGGGCTGAGGTTGGGGCAGGGTGTGGGAACAACCAGATGGGGTCCCTTCTCACAGAAAAGCCAAGGGGCTGATGGGGGTGCAGGCACCAAACCAATACTAGTGAAGGTTTCCAAACTGGGCCGTGTTCTGAGGAGCTGTCCCCTTCTGCTCCCACTTCCACCCCAGGGGTGCCAGCTCCTCCATCCTCTCAGGGCTCAGCTCTGACCCTGGGAACCACAGCCTCCAAGAACATGGAGGTTACAGGGTCCTCTAACTCCCTGGCTATGCAGCCAAGCTGAGGGACACTGGTCGGGGGGAGGGCGTAGCTGCCTTGAGCTCATGGAGTCCCGTGGGCTCGAAGGCCTGGGTCAGCCTGCTGACTTGTGAATAACGGAGCTGCAATAGCCACAGCGAAAGGATTACTTTTAATCCTCAGTAACGATCAAGCCATTATTATTTTTTTCGGTGTTACAGATCAATCAGTCCATTCCCAGGCGCTGGACGTGTGGAAACTGCAAACACGCGGGCCTGGTGGTGTGGGAGGAAGGGCCAAGGAGGCTGCATGTGGGTGCAGTGGGCAGGCAGGGCCACACTCGGTCCCATCAGGCCCAACTGTGGGAGAGGTGAAAGGACCAGGAGCACCCGCTGGCGTGGTCCACTAGGGGCTCCAAGTGGGGACCAGAGCCTGACCTGGCTCAAATCCCAGGCAAGTGGCTTCACCCCTCTGGCCCTCAATTTCCTGTCTGTACATTGGAGATAGAAACTATCCCCAGCGGGCGGTTAGGATCTTGGCAGCCGCTCACTTTCAACCCCCAGCGGCTGCCCATAGCGGGGTGAGTCCTCTGGAGTTTCTCTTGCTGGCTCCCAGCATGCTGGCTCTTGCCCACTTCTGGGCCTTCCTCTGTTATTCTGATCTTTCTGCCTGGGACGCCTTCCCCATCACCTCGCTCAGCCCTATCAGCCTGTGTCACCTCCTCTGGAAGCCCCCTTCTGCCCTTGCTCAGCTCGTGGACTTCCCTTTCCCCCTGCCACGCAGGACACGTCCTGAGGGAAGGGCTCTCCAAGCTTAGCCCTACCTGCCTGGCCCAGGCTGGGCATTCAGAGCCTCAGACTCCTGTCCCCACAGTGCCCACAACAGTCAGGCCTGCTCAGGGGTGGCCCGGAGACCACGCTCACAGCCCTGCCCCCACCCCCCCCAAGGTTCATTCTTCTAGTGATCTACCCAATCCCCCAGGACCTTCCTGATGGCCTGGGGCAGGCAGGAAAGGGAAGAAAACCAAGGAAATAGGTCTGGAGGTGAGGCAAGAACCTACCTAGGATTCCCAGCAGGGCAGGGGCAGGGCTGGGGCCCTGGCTCAGTCCTGTTTCCAGCCCATCAAGGGATCGGCTCCCTGTTCATCCCTGCTCGGGCTCTGTGCTCTGCTTGTGTCTCCAGTTCTCCTCATCCCCAGGCCCCTGCACACTGCTCCCTCCCCAGTGACTCTCTCTCTCTCGACTCCACTCTTCCTCGGGCTTGGTTCACTCCTTCATCCTTGAGCTGTCAGCTTAAACCTCATATTCTCTTCCTGACCACTCCTTGATCCCTGACAAACTCCCTTTGCCAAGCTCCACCTGTCCCCCCCCACTGTGGCACTTGATGAGTCCTCTGTGTGGTCTGTGTCCTCCCCCTCCAAGCCCTCAGCTCAGTGGTGGCACTGTCTGGCACCTGCACACAGTAGGTGCATAATGGATGCCTGCTAAATCAAGGCCAGGGCAGCTCTGGGCCTAGGTTGGGGCCTGAGTTGGAGTCTGGCTCTGCCAGAGCAGCTGTGTGACCCCAGGCGTGTGGTTAAACCTCTCTAATCCTCACTTCTGGGGGATGAGGGTTGCCCAGGAGGATGCTGCTGCTGTGAAGCCACTGATGGTTCTTTGCCTGGCCTGCGCTGTCCCTGTCCCGACCATGGCCTTATAGGGATCTGTAGTGGGACTGCGGAGAGGAGCTGCTCATGCCAAGTCCATCGCGATAACACAGTGGCATCACTAGGGCTGGTGTCACCCAGTGTGGTAACTCATGCTGTCACCCCTCCCCATGGACCTCCTCCCATATCAGAAGGTACAGAATCCTTAGTAATGTTTTTTGTACTAGTATTACTCGTAAGTCGCAATTCCTGTATATCATTCCTTCTTTTCCTTTAATTACTACTTCATTCTCAAAAAAGTTATTGATATAGGTTCACCAATACTGATCACCACACTACTGTAGCTAAAACACCAGAAATTTCGACAAAATCAGCGACTATAAAAACACCAGCGGCAACGAAAATAGCGCGTGCTCGTAGTGTGTGCAGAAGAAAACTACGTGATTTGAAGAGTCATTGTAATTGGGTAATAATGACAGCTCTGGCCAGTGGGCATTAGAAGGTACCGAAAGTAAATTAGCATAGAGTTTTAGCCTTGTAGGTATAGTGACACATGTAAGCTGGGCTTACAAAAGATGTTTTTGTTGTTATAACTAACTATAGGGATTTTTTATAAAAAATAATACACTTCCGCAGAAACGCTGCACAAAAATTTTATAGACAGTCTTTTTGGTGTTACCCCCTCTGACAGTGTCACCCAGGGCCGTCCACACCGCCCGCACCCCCCAGTGACGCCACCGTGGTAACAGTGGGCATTTCAGACGCAATTATCGGAGAGTTTCACTTAACAATCAATTTTCCTCAGTTCCAGGAACCATTCTTACAGGAACAGGCAAGAAAGGACAGGTGGTGCTGGGCTGGGGACAAAGCTCCCATGGTGAGCAGCCCTCTCTCCACAGATACCTTCAAATTTCACTAAGTTAAATGTTTTTCAATTGCTACGTAACTGAGACAGATGGTGACTCCGGATAAAAGACTCAGGTCTGGGGGGCCATGGTGGGTACCCCCAGAGGCCAGCGTGTGGTGTCCCACTGCATGCTGGGAGGGACTTGGGTGCTGAGGGGCTGGAGCCCTCACGCTTCCCTATCCGCTTCCCTATCCTCTTCGCTATCTGCTCCTCCCCCCGGGCTGGGTTTTCCCACTCTCCTTTTCCCCTCAGCTAGGAGCGCCCCCTAAGTGTTAGCCTAGCCTGAAGGGGCCTCAGGGAGCAACTGTCCATCAAACAGGACTTGTTCTGCACTGCCCAGAGGGAAAGATTTTAAAGGTTTTTGGGTCTTAGTTACAGCTACTCCCACTTCCAAGAGGAAGTGAGAGGTTTAGGATAAAAAGCCCTGAATCTGTGGGGCAGGATGTCAGGATCTGGACCACTGGGGGCTGAGCTGTGCAGAAGCTGTGATGGGGGACCCTGAGGCGGAGGCTGGAGGCAGCCAAGCTCAGAGCAAAGTCACAGCACCAAGCAAACGGCCTAACGCTGCTGGTGGGTTGCAAGGAAGGTAACAATGACAAGATGACACCAGACACCGCCCCAGCCCTACCCTGGGCCAGGATGTCACCGACTGGTGCAGTTAATCCCACATCGGGTGAGGGACTATGCCCCCACCTTGACCAAGCCAGATGCCTGAGAGGTGGGTTCTTTTGCACCCCTCCTTCTACAGGAGAGGGAACTGAGATGGAGCATTTGTGCCACTGTCCCAGGCCCCCGGTGAGGAGGTGGTGGAGGGGACATCGAACCCAGGTATACCTGATGCCAAAGCACAGTGACGTTGGACAGTGAACGTCCCAGGGAAGGAGCCCGGTCTGGCCAGGTGGGGCCTGGCGAGTGGGGCTCAGGGCCCTCAGATACACACCTGCCCCCCAGATGCTGCTATGGGCCCAGCCTCCAACCTTGGTGCCACTGGGCCCCAGAGCGGGTGAGTGGCAGGGTGTCTAGCAGCTCCCGCCCAGGGCAGTGCTGCCACCGCTATCACCTTCCTTCCCTCCCCACCTGTGGGCCCTGTATCAGCTCTGTATTGTGCACTGATAGATACTAAATACAGATTTCCAATTTCCAGAGCTGTTATGGTCTAATGAGTAAATAATATACATATTTAAAACTGTCTAAAAACATATCTGCATAATTAAAATATCTGCATAATAATGAAGCAAGATGCAGCTCAGAAGGAGGGAGCTGGAGCCCTGGGGCTGACAATAGGGGCAGAAGTACAGGCAGGGTGCGGGGTCCTCCTGGCCCTGTTTTTCTCTCCTTCCTGTGGCCTCTGCTTGAGTGGGCCTTTGTTTGTCCACCGCCTGCCCCAAGCAGGTACATCCACAGTCAGGGACAAGGACAATCTCAACTTGGCCCCTGTCCTTGCACAACTCATGGTCTAGCGGGAGGCATACACGTGGACAGACAGTTCCTGCTACCCGAGCAATGGTTGCCTCGACAACCCATTTCACTGCCGCCATCTGGGGCACATGGTGTGCTCAGAGTTTTATGGGCACAACCTCACTCACCACGACCTCCTGAAGGCAGGTCCTGTCCTGGTCCCTCATTTTGCTGGGCTCTGAGGGATGAAAAGAAGGGCACCAGGATGGGCGGAGCGGTGCTGGACCAGGATCCATAACCTTATGCATTGCAGGTGATGGACAGCCACCAGTGGCTTTGCTTTCCTCTACCAGCCGCACTGCTGACACCCCCATCTCCTGGCGCCAGGATGGGCCCTCAGCCTTGCCCTCCCACTCCCCCACCCCTTCTTTCTGAGGTCCCTTCCCTCCTCCTTGCACCATCCACACTGGATACATTTGGCTGCTCCCCAACGACATATCCGACCCTCCCTTTCTGTATTAACCGTTCTTCCAGCATCAAGATAAAACCACCACCAGAACAATGGGGGGAACCAAGACCCTGACTAAAATTCCAGCAACCAAAAACTGCAGGGAAAATAACAAACGCTGTAGCCACGGAGGGCGCTGCAGGGGAAAGCTGTCACGTGAGGCTCACCCTGTCCTTGGCAGCGACAGGCTGCCTGACCTTTTCCCTTCTGACTGCGTGCGTCTTCCATAAGTTGATAAAAAAAATAAGTAAAATGGATTTTTTTCTTCAAAAAAAAAAAGGTCAGAATACGTGTAACAGGGGAAAACTCATTTGAGTTGTGGCTTCCCTGTGGAGGGGGCTCCCACCTCTCCACCCTGGGCCTGGGCTTCCTGGCTCCCTGTAGGCATTCTGGGCTTGGTTGTCGATTCCGGTGCCCCCTCGGCCCCACCTGGAAGGGATAACCTGTGTTTTAACTTCCCAGAAAATATGAAGAAGGGGTGTTCTGTGACGGAAATGAGGGGGGCAAGGCCTTGAGAAACTGGGGTTGAAGACGTGGTGTCCCAGAGGCTGGAATTTCAGACCAGACAGGAATTCCCAGAACATCCTGGGGACTCAGGGACGGCTGCCAATGTTGTACTTGCAAGGGAAGACACTTAAGAAACCTCATTCTTCCCTATTACTAGTATTTTACCAAAAGATGGACACTTTAACCTCAGTACTAGAAAGGACATGAACTCTGAAAGACACTCCTTCCCAGGAAACGAAAGGAGGTTATGTGACACCCACAAGTGATAACATATTCCACGGGTCACCACTCTATCTTTAAACTGGAACCAGGCTTACTACAGGAAGACCGGGTTGAGTGTGCTGTGGGACATGAGCCAAATGTGTCTAGTGTGGATGGGACAAGCAAAGGGGCCTCTGGCAAGATAGACCATCTGCAAGGGACCAGCCTAAATTTATAGATCAGCTTTTGGGACTCACAGGTCAAGCCCACTTCCCAGGCTTGGGGTGCTACCTAAACCCCAGGCACAGCTGTCTTGCCTCCAAAGAAGGCCCATCGCCCGGAGATTTCAACTCTGGCCTCTGGCTGCTTCAGGAGGGGTGAGCGCCCCATCACTGGAGGGTAGCCTGCAGAATTACAGGGTGGAGGACAGGCCTGACTCTTGGGGCCACAGGTCTCTGCCCTGCTGGGTTACTGCTACTGCTCCTGGGTCCCTCAGATGCTGAGCACTTGTGAGAGGTGTCCCAACAAGAAACAAATCAATAAATCAGACAAACAGCTTGGCCTGCGTGTTTGCGCTGGGGCTCCGGAGCCCAGCCCTCTGGAGGTAGGCTCGCCCTGCAGAACCCCACAGCTGTGCCCACTCCCAGGCTGCCAGGGCTGGTTCTAAGGCGCTTCCCTACCCAGACCCATCCCTTGGGGACACAAGTGGGTGAGAACTCTCCAATGCAGCCAGAACTCTCTCCAGCACAAAGCCCACGCATTTCAGCGGAAATCAGTTCCTAGTGAGCCAGGTGGAATTTCTCATAATTTTGTCAGTTTTTCCCCCACTGAATTATGACCCCGTGTAATTCATCAGTTTCTTTCATCCTTTTAAAAAACACGCAGACAGCACGCAGTGAAGGTATCAGGCGGAGGGCTGTCAGCCACTCTCTGACTAGGGGAGCAGGATGACACAATATTGATTTGAGTGGAACGTGGAACGCGGCACTGCCTTTTTCCCCTCATCAGGCCATGTTCAGGAGACAGCTGGTGTGTGGGTGTGGGTGTGGGTGTGGATGTGACTGTGTGTGACAACTACCCACTCCCTCCAGGGGCTGAGAGGCCTGAGTTTCTGAGGCTCAGCAACTGACCCAGCACATAATTTGGGGACCATCACCCTCACCTCTCTAGACCTCGGTTTCTCACCTGTGAGACCAGAAACCTGCTTGACCCCCTCCCAGGACTGTGGGGACATGGACAGACAGCAGGACATGGATATGGACTAGCTTTGGATATTGGAGTCACAGTCCCAGGCCCTGGGTTGCCCCCTCCCTTGACCTCACCTGAGGAGTCTCCTGACTGCTTTTCCCTTCAGCTTCTTTCTGGGGCCTGCTGACCTTGGCTTAACCTCACCCTGTAGGGCACCGGTCTTTCCTGAAGCTCATGCCAATGGGCTGTCCCTTTCTGCAGCCCTGCCTTTGCTGGGAACTGTCGTCCGCTGTTCCCTAGTGCCCTGACCTGGCCTCCAGCTCAGCCATGCCCCAGGCAAGGATCCAGGACCCACTGGGGTGTCCTACTCATTCAGTCCCACCCAAGATGAGCCATCATTTCCCCAGGGTCATCTCCTGGAAGCTGCTCCCCTCCAAAGCTCCCCACTTCTATGACCCCCTTCCCAACCAGGCCTCTCCAGCACACCCCCAACCCAAAGCAGTCAGGCTTCAGCTCCCTGCCCAGAGCTGCTTGGCTCATTTGCCCAGGCCCCTGCACCTTCAGGTCTTGCCTCAGGCCCTTGCACCCCTGCCTTGGCTTATGTGGCCTCTAACCAGTGCTTCCTGGGTGCCCCGACCACTCCTCCCTTACCTGCCACCATCCTTTATGTCATGGATTGAATTGTGTCCTCTAAAACTATCCGTCAACTTGGCTAGGTCATGATTCCCAATATAGTATGATTGTCTACCATTTTGTCATTTGATGTGATTTCCCTGTGTGTTGTAAATTCTATCACCATGATGTCATAAGATGGATCAGCGGCAGTTATATTGATGAGGTCTATAAGATTAGGTAGTGTCTTAAGCCAACCTCTTTTGAGATATAAAAGAGAGAAGCAAGCAGAGAGACATGGGAACCTCATACCACCAAGTGCCAGGAGCAGCGCGTCCTTCAGACCTTGAGGTGCCTGTGCTGAGATGCTCCCAAACCAAGGGAAGACTGATGACAGGGAGCTTCCTCCAGAGCTGACAGAGAAAAGAAAGCCTTCCCCTGGAGCTGACACCCTGAATTTGGACTTGTAGCTTACAGGACTGTGAGATAATACATTTCCCTTTGTTAAAGCCATCCACTTGTGGTATTTCTGTTATAGCAGCACTAGATGACTAAGACACTTTACAAGGCCCTGTGTGGCCTGGCCCTGCCAACCTCATCACTCTCCCACCATGCTCACCTTGAATGTTGCCTTCCTGCCATGCTTGGGCTCCCCCACCCTTGTGAATGCTGTGCCTACGCCTGGCCTGCCCTTCCTATGCCCCTCACCTGACCTGCTCCTCCTCAGCTGTTAGGAGTCAGGCTGATCCACTTCCTCCAGGAAGCCTGGCGTCCCTGCCAGGCTGGGCTCCCAGACTCTCCTGTGGCGTCTCTATCATGCTTGTGTGTCTGACTCCCTCCGAGATGTGGTCCCTGGAGGGCAGGGTCTGGGCTCATGGATCCATGTGGCTCAGGGATGGGCATAGTTCAGCTCAGCCCAGAGGTGCTAAGTGGCCTCAGGCTTCTCTCATGGTCAAGAGGGGAAGGAGGAGTGGGGGTGGTGGTGGATCAGAGGTGCCCTCAGGGACCTGCCAGCTCAGAGGCTTTGGGTTTCCCTGGGACAGGGACAGCAGAGACGAGGCTAGGACTGAGCTGATAACAGAAAACAGCGATCTGAGACAGTGCAGGGGTGAAGATGTGGGTAGGGTGAGCTAAGTCTAAACACCAGCCTCACTGGACACCCCTGGCAGAGGGGCCAAGGGCTGCGTCAGGCATCTGAATTCCTGACATCTGCTCTCCAGGACCTCAACCTCACTCTGGGCCTCGTGAAAATGTCACCCACAGCCCCATCCAGCTGCTGCAAAACAAAAGCTGCTGGGGCCCTGGCTGGAGTGAAAAGCTGGGGTGGGGGAGCATGGGGCCCTTATCTGGCCAGGTCAGCCAGGAGTTGGGTCCCTGGGGAGTTCAGCACCCCCTGCCCTGGCCCCGGACCACTGCATCTTCTGATGTGCTCCAACATCCCCCTCCACAGGGGTTTCTTAGATGCCTCTACCCTCTGTGCCCTCATCATGGCTCAGGGATAGGGCACAGCAGGGTGGGGAGCCACTGGGAAGGGGTTGATGTGACCCTCCCTCCTTCTTGTGAACAAACGTTTATTAAGCACCTACTGTGTGCCTGGCCTGTGCTAGGCATGAGGAGGTCAACCATCAGTAGAGACATGGCCCAGCATACTATCAGCAAGTTCTTTATATCCCACCTAACTTCTTCCCACTGCAATTCAGTCCTGATCACAGCACTTGCTACAGGCCTCTAGAGTAAGAGCTGCCTCGGGTGGCAACCTCACTGGCAGAATGTAGGGGTGCCAGGAGGCCCCTCTGCTTCAAAATGTATCCCCATCTCTGAGCCTTCAGCTCAGGCAGGGTGTCCTGAGTCTGAGCCTCCGCCCTTGAGGAAAGCGGAGCTTGAACCCCCCACCTCACCCTCCACTAGAATGGCTTCGCCCCATCCCCCACCTGTGAGGGCAGCTTCGCCCCAGCCCCCACCCAGCCACCACGCTCCCTTCCCACGATGTTATTTTTACACTTTTTCCTAAAACACAGCCCGAGCGGGCCCTTCTCGACTCTATTAACATTAGAAATCTAATCAGTAATCAGGCAGCTCATAATTTTCTGATTAGCTCTGATTAGGCCCAACCTCGGGAGAGGGAGTGGAACTGTGAGGAGGGAGGTGGGGCCAGAGGGGCACTGGGATGTGCCTGAGGGGCGCTGGCTTGGATGGGGTTGGAGGGCAGAGAGGAAGAGTTCTGGGCCCCACTATCGCCTGCCCTGGGGGAGGGGATGGAGCCTTGAGTTGCAGTGTGTCAGGCCAGGGGTCAGAGAGCAAAGGCAGCAGGGGAAGGGTCCCTGGTCCACTTCAGCATCACGGACCCTACGGTAGGTTGGGCGATGACTTTCAGCACCATGAACAGAGGCGAGAGAATGGGCAGGGAGCCTGCATAGCCAGGTTTGGACAATGACCTGGGTCCCATCCTTCCTAAGCCCCCCACTTAGGGGAAAAGGAATGATCCCTAGGTAGCTTGACGGGTAGTGACAGGGACAGAAGGGTAGACCATCACAGAGGGCTGTGATGAGTGACCTTGGACATGGAAAAATTGACCCCAGCCACTCTTTTTGAGCAACCACAGTCAGGGCCTGGCTTGATGACAACTGCCTTCACTGTAGACACCATGAGGTCAGGGGCCCGCTGGCCCCACTGCACAGTGAGGAAGCTGGGGCCCAGAGATTGGAGGGACTGCCCAGGCCACAGTCCTAGTTAGGGGCAGAGCCTGGACCTGCAATGAGACATCCCAGGCCAGGACCAGGCCTCCCTCCTGCCTGAGGATTGTTTGTCACCTCTGTAACACATGCTCAGATGGAGCCACAGTGCTGGCCAAACCGGACCTCCTAGGCCTGCCACGTGTGGATCCTGACTCCTGGCCTGGCCCTAGCTGACCACAAAGCCCTCTATCGACCGCCCACCCTCATAGACCCAGACTCCTTGAAGCCACAACCTGGAGCCCTGGTCAGGTCAGGGTCAATGTGGCTCTGCCCCTGTCCCTGGCCTGGGATCACAGGCCACTCCCCCTTGTCGGGTGCACGCATGGTAACCATCCGAGTGACCTCTGATGAAATGCGTAAGCCCGTTGGAGGAGACATGCATGGCTAATGCCATGCAAATTGGCACAGAGGTAATCAGCCTGACTCTAAAATCTGCCCCACCGACCACAGGCTGGCTCATTGTCTTTTCTGTCAATTTGCATCTCATTACCCAGAAGGCTGTGCTCACTGGAGGTTAAAAGAAACAGAACCAAGCAAGACCCACTGATTCCTGCTTCCAGCTAGGGTTCAGCCTATGAGTGGGATAGGGCTGCCTGGTGGACTGCCCTGATTAAGTATGGTACACAGGGAGCCCTTCCAATACTATCACCCCCATTGCCGCCACCACTGTTAACACTGACAATACCCCTTTCACCACCGCCAATGTTACCCTCATCATCACCATTGTTACCTCATCACCACCACCAATGTTCCCATGATCACTGCCAGTGTTACCACACGGCCAACATTACTCCATCCAATCAATGTTACCCCTAGTACTACTGTCACAGTTACCCCCATCACCACCACCATTACCCCTGTCATGGATTGAACTGTGTCCCCCAAAAATATCTGTCAACTTGGCTAGGTCATGATTCTCAGTATTGTATGATTGTCTACCATTTTGTCATCTGATGTGATTTCCCTATGTGTTGTAAATCCTATCGCTATGATGTAATGAGATAGATTAGTGGCAGTTATATTGACGAGATCTACAAGATTAGATAGTGTCTTAAGCCAATCTCTTTTGAGATATAAAAGAGAGAGGCGAGCAGAGAGACATGGGGACCTCATACCACCAAGAAAGCAGTGCCAGAAGCAGAGCAGATTGTTTGGACCTGAGGTTCCTGTGCTAAGATTCTCCTAGAGGAAGGGAAGACTGATGCATCACAAGGACCTTCCTCCAGAGCCGACGAAGAGCGAAGAGAGAAAGCCTTCCCCTGGAGCTGCTGCCCTGACTTTGGAGTTCTAACCTATTGGACTGTGAGAGAATAAACTTCTTTTTGTGAAAGCCAACCACTTGCAGTATTTCTGTTATAGCAGCACTAGATAACCAAGACAACCCCCGTCATTAGCACAATGTTATTCACATCACTACTGCTCTCCCCGGTAACTCACTACTGATCCCCATCACCAACCATCAAGGTTATTTCAATCACCTTTTACCACCATCGCCATCAACCCCATTGTTTATTACGATCACCAACACCATTACCACCACCTCCCTCATCACCACCACCATTATTACCAACTCTGTCACCATTGCCACACTCACCGCTACCATCATCGACGTAAACACCATCACCTATGTCACCACTTTCATCACCTCCACCATCACACTGATCACCACGGCCATCATAGGCATCACCACCCCCTTATGCCCTCCTCTGCTAGCACCACCATTGTTGCCTCATGGTCACTGCCGTCACTGCCCTACCTGCACCATCACCTGTGCACACCAGAGAACAGTCTGGTGACCCACTCCAGCTTTCCCTGCTCATCCCTCTCTAGCATCACCAGAGCATTAGGGAACCTGTAAACAAATGATTCAGTGCCCAGAGACCTCATATGTCAACCACCCAAATCCAGCCTGGACACTGGTACTTGTATCTGGGGGCCTCAGGAAGGAAGCCCTTAAGCTAGGGGGTGGGGTGGTGGGCACTCACCCTTTCTGTCAGAGGCCCTAGAGGAAGTGGGATTAGTTTACTCCTGATTCTAGCAGGGACCTGGGCTGAGCAGAGAGAGATCAGTGGCCACAGTGCCCCATGGGGCAGAATCAAGATCAGCCCATAAGGAACCCACTCACAGGAAGACCCCCCCGCCCCATGCTGAGAATACCAAGCACTGTCCACTGGGAGGACCCCTTCCCTCTGATCAGTGAGAAAATGCTGACTAGGGTGGCAGCATAGTCTATTTACACTGCCCTCCAGCGGTGCCAGCTGTCTGTCCATCCCTGACCCGTCTGGGACTACAACTTCCTGTCCTCCATGTCTGCTGATGACAGAAGTCCCTCTTGTCCCTTGAAGGCCACCTGGCCTCAGCCCATCTGTTCATCTGTTCCTGTCTCCAACCTGGTCGTGCGACTGGGTCTCCCACTCTTGGTGTGAGCCTGTGTGAGGGCGGCTCCTACCTAAGGCCCTTGAACCCCTCTCCTACTTTCAGAGTGCAGGTGTCTGTCCTCGGCAAGCAGAGACCGAGCCTCTGAGTAGGGATGGGGGAATCTGCTCCCTGATCTTAGGGCTGCCCAGTTGGAACTGAGGAGGCCGTGCCAGCCTGGGATGGGCAGGGTGTGGTCAGAGCCAGCCTGGGGCACTCATACCCCAAGCCAGGGTCTCGATCCTCACTCTGCCAGCCAGGAGCTGTGTGTGTAACACAGGCAACTGATGCCCCTCTCTGAACCTGGATGACCTCACCTCTAAAATGGAGCTTCTAATAGTCCCTACCTCACAAGACTGTGTGAAGACGAAGGTAGAAGACGAGAGAACATTGCACATTCAGGGCCTAGCTCAAAGGTCACATGAACCCTGTGCGAGAGGAGTGTGGTTAGACCAAGATGGGAGGGCTTCCTGGAAGAGGGAGCAGCAGACAAAACTTGAAGGAGGAGGGCTGATGGAGGGGAGATGAGAGGTGAGTCCAAGTGGGAGCCTCAGCAGGGGCAAAGGTGTGGAGGTGGGAATGAGTGGGCTTTTCTGTGGGGGAGAGGAGGGCAGTCGAGGCCAGGGCACCTCTCTTGGTCCAAGGGTTTATGCCCCGGTGTTGTGCTCATCAGTGTGGCCAGTGTGGACATTATTATTCACACCTTGATTCACACACACATTCCCTCTAAGCCCCACGAAGCCCAATCATTATTCCCATTCCACCGATGAGGCCATCAAGGCTCAGAGAGGGTGAGTCATTTGTCCAAGACCACACAGCGAGAGAACGGCAGAGCTCAAGTTGGAACCCAGCTTTGTCCACAACAGGCCTGAGCTCTGACCACTCCCTGCCTCCCTAGTCAGCACGGCTGAGAGATGAAGCTGCCCAAGATGAGGTAGGGGTTCCCCGCAGAGTTCACCCAAGAGTGGGAATCAGAGCCAGGTCTTCCCACCAGGCTGTCACTCTGCTGGGCGTGGGTACCTGAGGCCCCACCAGTAACTGCCCACCCCCTCTGGTAGTGGCTGCGTGGGCACCACCCAGGATACAAAGCCGAGCACTGGCTGGCCTGGGGGTGATGCTGGGGGTGTGGGCAGAGGTGGCAAGCAGACAAAGGCCTGGAGGAGGAGGGCGGGGTGGGCATGGAGGCTGCCAGGTGGAAACGCCCGGGTTAAAAGCTGCTCTGAATACTGGCTGCATCCCGCTGCTGCAATCAGCCTCGACACTTGGTTATTACGAGAAGTAAAGGCGGCCGGCGGGACAGCTGGAGCCGTGGCGACAACATTTGAGGCGTTTGTCAGAGCCGTGGGACACGGGCTGCCAGGCGCTAATGGCTTCTGCTCGCTGTTGCCAAGTGAGAGGAGGGCGGGCAGGCGGAAGAGGGCTTGCTCCTGCCTGGACCCGTGCCCACCCCACGCTGCGCGGCTGCTCCACGACAGGTGGGGCCCACCTGGGCCTTACAGATGCCTGGCAACGGCCACAGCGCCATGTGCCAGCTGGGGAGGGTGGGAATGCAGCCCTGCAGCATGTGCCTACCTATCTGGGACACCGTTGCCACCTCTGCCTCCATTCAGACTGCAGCCCCTCTTCCTTGGGTCGAGGGTCTGGGAGTCTCATCTCCACTATGCCATCCCCCAGGCAAAAGCCCCCTGAATTCCAGCTGGCCAAGGTCACCTCAACCCCGCTCTCTTCAGCCCTTGGGCTGGGCTTTGTGTAGGAGAGACCGTCTAGCGGTGAACCCACACTGGACTCAGATCCACCCTGGCGTGATGACTTCACCTCTCTTGGCCTCTGTTTTCTTCCCTGTAAAACAGGAAAATGGCACCATCCACCCAGGGAGCCTGAACGCATGGGTGCAAAAGCATGGGAACACTGATGTTGCAGTGGCCTTCGGGCTTATTAGGAAGGGCAGGGAGTAGAGTCAGACCGGAGGCGTGGGTGGAAGAGGAAGTGTGGACCCCAGGGCTGCCTGAAGAAGGGGGAGGCCCCTGAAGGAGGAGCCAGAGCAAGCTGCAGGGAAGGGCCAGAGGTTTGCTGGAGAGGGCAGACCCACAGCTGGGTGACCGGCTGGGGCTTTGAATAAAAAGTGCTCCTGAAATATACAGGGTCGACAAGGAACTCCTACTCCTGTCAGAGCGCCCACAAGGACTTGGCGCCAGCACTGTCCTGGAGCTCAAAGACTGTTGTCAGGGGTGATGCCACTGAGCCCTTACTGGGCCCAGAACCGTTCATTACTCCTTACAGCAGCCCCTACAAAGCAGGCCCCATTTCTACCCATTTTGCAGATGAGAAAACTGAGGCACAGAGGGCTGGAGTACTTTGTCAAGAATGTGAGTAAGGGACAGACCTGGTGCTTGAGCCCAGCACCCAAGCTGAGGCTCAGAGGTGGTCACTCAGTTTGCCTGTGATCACAGTTCTTTGAGGGCAGGGTGAGATTGTCCCTGCGGCTGTGTAACTGAAGGCCCCTCCCTCACCTGCTGATTTGCCCACCAGACACCCTGTGCCCACTCTGAGGAGGAAGTGGGCTCTTCAGCTCGCTGTGGATCAGAGGGCATGGGATGGGTGGACAGCATGATGGGCGGGGGAGGAATCCAGGGGGCAGGAGGAGACCTGGGCAGGCCTGTGCTTGGCCTCAAATTTGCTACATCACCTCAGGCCACTTGTCTTCTGGCATGGTCTCAGAGTTCTTGCCCTTTTCCCAGGGCACAGGCTTAGGTCGGAGGCTGCAGAGGGGTCTCCAAAGAAGGTGGGGAGCACAAGAGGGCCCCTGAAGCCCTCTTCTACATGTGATCAGTGTCTGGCACTGCTGCTAGGCTCGGGCTGGGACCCTCATGGCATCAGTGCTGGGGCTGGGAGCTGCTGCTGTGGGTTTGTGTTTATCAGTGTTGAGTCCAGTGACCCTTTGGGGGCAGCTGCACTTGGTTCTGCCTAGATCAGAGATGTGCCTGAAAGAGGGGCCTGGAGAGGCTAAGGGCAGAAGAAGGTCAGGACCAGGCCCACCCCCTAGAGAAGCAGACCCAGAGTCTTGAGCTGACTGGGCAGGTCCCAGAGCTGCCCTTCCACGCCCATCAAGAGCTTACTGAAGGTCTGCCACAAGCCGTACTTACCCGGTTTCACAGATGAAACCACAGGGGCTCAGCAAGAGGTGGGACTTCTCTAGAGTGAGGGTGAGTAGTGAGCCTAAGCACAGAACTGCACCCCCCTGGCCCAGGGGCCCCATACATCAGTATGTTCATTACCCTTGCGTCTGCTTCCCTTCCCTGAACCCACAGAGCCAGTGCTCTCTGGGGCAGGGAGGGTCCTTGTACCCCTAGCGCCAGCCCAGCCTCAGCCCACACAAGGCCTCTGGACCACCTGATTCCCAGGCCACTGCTCCACCCAGCTCAGGCCTGCTGACCCATCTCCATGACTGGACCCTGGCCGTGGGGGGCCTCTCCTTCCCAGTGTTCCTGCCCCAAGGGACTCCTTGCAGGACACCCCCAGGGAGAAGGGGGATAAGCAGGACCCCTGTGGCAGGGGCCACTTGGGCCTCCACTGAGGGAGTCTGCCAAGCAGGAGGATGGCAGGGGTCTGTGGCTTTAGTGGTGGAGCCTCCTCCATCTGACTCTGTGGTCGACAGTTTGCAATCCTGGGAGGTGGGGGCTTAAGGCGAGAGGAGGAGGATGTATGCATGTATGTGTGCATCTGAGTATTTGCACCCGTGTGCGCATGCACATCTGTCAGTATATGTATACATGGTAGGTGCAGCCCACCTACTCCTTCATGTCCTGCACTCGCCTCATAAGGAACCACCCACCTGCTCAAGCCTGGTGAAATGGACTTTCCTGACTGCAAGCTGCTGGCTCACGCCCAGCTGTCTTGCTCCTCAAATGTGCCCTCAGTTTGTCCACTGCTTTACCTTCCTCCAGCCCCCACCCCTGCATGCAGTCATTTTGTTTTGTGTTATGTTCCCCCCACTTACCCCACAGTGTGGAGTCAATGAAAAGGTGACCCTAGTGCCCCTCTTCTTTCTTCTTTCAACAAACGTTTATCCAGCACCTTCTGGGTTCATGGCCCATGCCGGGTGCCAGACACACAGGATGAGTCAGACTCATCCCCACCTTCAGAGTCCACAGCAGAGGGGAGGGAGCTCCGCTCATCTCCATGCCCCTCCCCCCCAGGCATGGTACAGCTAACATCAGGCTAGACACATCGCTGAACCAAGGAAACCTCGTGCATCAGTCCCAACCAACTGCCCAGCAGGTGCCCGCATGACCACAGCTATCACTCATGGGTGCTGACTGGGTGCTGTGCCTGGGATCCTGTCCCCACCTGACTGTCACAATCATGAGGTGGTAGTGGTGGTGGGGTGATGCTAGTGCCACTGGCCCATTTTTCAGAAGAAGCAGGCTCAGAACAATGCAGTGACTGCTCCAAGGCCATTAAGCTGGCAGATTTAGGAACCTGAACTTAAGTATGTTCAGCTGCCCAGCCCATGCCCGCAGCATGCAGCCACATCAACCGCACCTGTCTGACCAGCAACTGCAGCTCCGCTGGCGGGCCCTGCATGTAGTGCCTGGCACAGAACAGATGGGGCTCTGAGGCCCAGGGAGAGACCTGTCCAAGGTCACATTGAGTCTCATGGAGGTAGATTCAGGACTAGAGCCTAGTAGAGGCAGGTAGGGCTGAGGGGCACCATTGTGAAAGTCCCCCAAGCACCACCTAGTGGGAGCTGGGCTCGGCTTCAATGGGGAGTTGATCTCTATGTCTTGTCTCCTCTGGGTAGAGCACAAAGCACTGGGGCTTCCTTTTTCCTTTGGATGCCAGGAGGCTCAGGGTCAACCTGAAAGCTCAGATAGCCTGGTCCTGATGCTGCTTACTTTGACCCCATTGTCCCATCCTGATTACTCGTATTCTGTATTTTACTGCGTGTGCTTGTGTGAAGAGCTGCTCAATACTCTGCCAATATGAATTGGGGACTAAGGCAAATTAAACTGTGCCCCCTCTTTCAGGAGGCAGCTAGCCCCATGTGAAGGAACGCTGGACAGGAGTCAGGAGGCCCGGCACTCCGTGGGGTGTTCACCCAGCCTCAGTTTCCCCCCCGTCCTGTGGGGACCCCACACAGCCGGGCAGGGTGAGCTGCTCTGTGAGGTTAGACTGACGTGGGGCTCTGCTCCGAGCCACCACACGCCAGTGGGCAGGCTAGCATCTGGCAGGCACAGTCTCTCCCTGGAAAACGAGAAGCTTCTTATTGAGATAACGAATCGCTCCATTTAGATCCAAGTTAACCTCTCCCAATTACCCCATTTTCTACCACATTTCACCAGATCAAAGCCCGTCTGCACCACCATCTTGCTCCCCCCACCCCACCCCCCGACTCATGTGCCCTTCCTTGAGGCCACGGTTTCCCTTCTCTCTTTATTTGGTGGTGGTGGGGGGGGGGGTGTGTGTGTGGAGCGAGTGGGAAGCTTGATGCAGCTGCCGCTCTGAGGAGTGGGAATTTTTATTATTATTATTTTTTAGCTCATTCTTTGAAATAAGGATGCAATATGGGATCAATTTTTGATGGCAGTGAAGTAAAAGGGGAAAATAGTAGCAATTTTCTCTTCTGAACATGCCCTACTTAATGGAAGAATGTCACGGTGGAGTTTTATCCAGACCAGAGAGAAGGCCCGGTTCCCAGGGACATACGGTCAATCAGAGGCACCTGGCACGCTCTCAGCCTGGGGGCGGCTGGGTACCCCTCCCCTGCTCCCCAGTGTCCCCGTTAAGGCAGTTGCTAGGGTCCAGGACTTGGGCAGGGAGAGAACAAGGCTGCGGGGCTCCATGTCACCATTGTAGGTCCAGCTGCTGTGGACCAAGCATCCATCTGCCCCCACAGGCACCAGGGTGGACTCTCCCCACCTGAAGCTCTGCTGGTCTCAGCCGCCATCAGGATTCCAGAGCCAGGCCCCCAGGGAACCTGGTGTTAATCAGGGTTATAAAATCCTGCCCAGCTGCTGTGGCTGCCTTTGTGTTAAACCCAGGAAGCTTCACTTTGGAGGCCCGGAGTTGGTGCGGGTGCGGTGGGGATGGCGGAAGGTGAAGAAGGAGGGGGTGGAAACGGGGAGGGGACAGGACATCAAAGCATGGGGGAAGAGTGAAGTGCTGAAGCCTGGGGGCGATCATGGCATCCAGCCCCTTCCCTGCCTCAGGGCTCAGGAAGGAGAGGTGGAGGTAAGGAACGGGACAGAGGTGGGGGGAGGCTCTCAGGGGGGCTGGTTCTCGGGCTGCAGCAGAAGGAACTGTCCTCTCAGGGGGGTCAGAGATAATTAACACAGCTCTGGAGTCAGATCTGGGGCCGTATGGAGTTAGCGGCCTCTGGAACCCAACCCTGGAGGAAGCCTGGGGGACGTTGGCCCTGCTGCCCTGCTCCCCTGCTCTAATCTGCCCCATGTGAGGTTAAAGTCCCAGGGCTGGATGGACCCAGAGGCCAGGAGTCTGGGTGCCAGGGTCACATCTCTACCACAAAACCCACTCTCGTAGTCCATCCAACAGGAGCCCCTTGAAACCTGGGGCACCTTCACAGTGGCTGAGTGACACCCTGGGCAACCTCAGCCCACCCTTCCAGGGATCCAGTTCCCTCTGACAACCTGTCTTCCAAGGCCTCCTTCACCTTGCAGTCTAGAACTGGAGACAGAAAGAACTGGACAGAGCCATACCTCGAAGCCCCTGCTGCAAAGTCACAGACATCTAATTCACAGAAACATGCAGGCACGAGAGGTGGCCTGTGACATGCAGACACAGTCATGCCGAACCCACACAGGCCTGCCGGAGCACCCCCCCCCCCTTACAGCCCCACCCCTGCATAAGCACAGCCTCTCCCTGCCCAGGCCCTTATAATCAGCGGTAGGTTTCCCACAGAGAGAAAAACACTGGCTTCTCTGCAGCCTTTTTCCTTCCTCCACTCCCTGAACCCATTAAACACACAAGCAATTCAAGACCCCATGAGTGACCTCCCAGAGTCCTTACCCCAAGGCCAAAGCAGCACTGACTAGAACAGGACACACTCTCCTCCAGGGTACTCCAAGCAGCAAAAATCAAGGAGGGGAGCCCCCACCCCTAAACGTCGGCAGATCATGGATGGGGAGGAAAGGGGTTGCAGGCTGGGCCTACAGTCCCAGCGCCTGCCTGTCAACAGATGCTGCCCAAAGCAGCACCCGCCACCTCCCTCCACTCTTCGGCTGTGGCCGGGCCTCTGAAATAATTAGCAATTCTGCTCGACAAAACGCCAGCCCGATGGGATAATAAACTCCAACATCTGTCAGAAGAGCGAGCTCCTATGGAATTGCCAAGAGAAACATTTTTCTCCTCATTCAATTCACATTTAAATCGAAAACAACCCCTCCAAGTCTGCATCAGGCTGGAGGCGTGGGGCTCCGGGAGCCCACAAGCTGTTCCCGGACCCACAAAAAGGCTCGGATGCCTGCGATCACTCACTCAAATTAACAAATCATTTTATTTAGAAATGAAGAGAATTTCTAAGTGACGGATGACTTGAGAGCCAGGGAGGAGGCGGGGAAGACAGCCATAGTTCCTGCTACTGCGGGTGAGCATCCCAACATCCCCCGAGCAGTACGGCCTTGGCCTCCTCGGAGAGTGCCATCATGGGAGCCAGCACTCCCCATTCTCAACCGCCCACTGGGGCAGGCAGGCCAGCCAGGAGTCACGTCTCCATTCTGTAGCGGCAAACTGAGGCCCAAAGGCATGTCCAATGTCCCCAGACACTACTGCTGGCCTGAGAAGGACATGTCCCACTCTGAGGGAGCCCAGACAGGGTTGGCTCCTGACGCTGCAATTCCACCTCTGTGTTGCAGGAGGTGCTGTGCAGAGGGACCAAGTCCCGTGTGAGTCCAGGGCTGGGTTTGGCTATGGACAAGCCGCCTTGCTTTACTCAGTACAACTACATTCCTGAAACAGGAGCCCTGGACACTTGGGTTCTGAGCTGAGTCTATGTAATAATAATATAATCTATGTAATAAAGTATGTAGACTTGGACCGCCAAGGGTCCTCCCAGCTTTGAAGGCTTCTGAAGACTGGGTACCAATCAAATATTGATAAACAACAACAATGAATCAACAAACGAGCCCCAGTCCTGGCTAGGCACAAGTACCCGTGTGCCCCTCATCAAGGACTCCACTGCCCTGTCCTATAATTTCCCAGCAGGTTGTGCACTCCCTGAGACAGGGACAGAGCTGTTTTTTTCCATCCCAGTAACCACAGCATCCAGCATTTGATAACTATTTGGTGAATGAATGAATGAATGGGTGTAAGGGCCTTGGCTGCACAGATGCTCAAATGCATGAGACAGGGACCCGATAAATGTCTCTGATTATTATGACACTCACATTTCTATACTTTTGCACATACCATTCCCTCTGCCTGGAATGCCATTCTCCTCCTTCCTTTGTTTGGGCAATTGTTTCCCGCCTCCTAATGCCCAGTTCAGTTGCCCCCTGCTCTGTGATGGGGCTGCCCACACAGGAGTGACAGGGGGTTTATAAGCAGGAATAAGTATATGCACATGTGGGCATGCATGGACCAAGATGCACTCATGGACATGTACTGCGTGTATCTATGCACTCACATGAGAGCACAGGTCCAGGTATGCTTGTGTGGTTGTAGAGAGGGAAGAGGGGACATATGCACATGGGTTTTGTACAAATACACGTTTGTGGGTGCCCAAAGCATGCCTACACGAATGTCTGTAAGGGAGATGGGCCATGTTGGCGTAGCAGGAGTTTTGAGGCGGGAGGCTCTTCCTTCCCCTCCCACTCCCAGCTCTTCAGACTCTTTCAGCCCACACCACACATCTCTCACACACATTCGTGAGTGCAGGCTCTGTCATGAAGACCCTGGCCTGCCCCTCAGCCATGCACCCGGGCATGCATATCCACCAGATCCATACCTAGCATGCATACGGGGCATGCCCCAGTCACACAGGCAACCCCCCATTAGCATGTGTGTGAGAGCGTGCGCGTGCACACATTCCATTTGTTCCTTGGCATACGCAGGCCCCACCGCCACTGCTGTAAACTCTAAGGGGCACTTGGGGTTCTCTTTTATGACATCAGCAGTGGCTCACGGTGGCCAGGGGCTGGGGAACCCAGGAAGATCTAGCACTGCCTGCTGTGCCCAGCCCCACCTGCCCAAAGGCACTGCTCAGCAGACCCTGCTGGGCATGGGGTATCTTTTCAGCTGGCACAGGTTTCTACAGCGCTGCACCCTGCCCCTTGGGGGAAACTTCTGCCTATTCAGGCTCCCAGTAGGGGCAGGGCTGGGAAGAAGGGAGGGGAGACCCCCAGAACCTTGGGAAGCTGTGGCCCAGGTTGGGAGATGGGGCTCAGACCCTGATCCAGGAGGAAAGCCCGTCTCCTCCTCCTCACTGCCTTCACCCCTGCTCAGGCTCCGAGTTTGCCCCTGCAGATATGGGGAAAGAGTGCCAAGATCTTCACCCGGACCCTCTCCTTGCCTCTCTGTGTGTTTGTCCTCTGACACCCCTGACATCCCACTACACATCCTCACATTACTTGACTACCCTCTGCCTCCCACCTGGACCCCAAGGACCCCAAGGAGGGCCTGGTTTGCCTCTGTCACTGCAGAATCCCCAGTGCCTAGCATAGGGTCTGGC
Organism: Dugong dugon; assembly: GCA_030035585.1. Lineage (NCBI taxonomy): Eukaryota > Metazoa > Chordata > Mammalia > Sirenia > Dugongidae > Dugong > Dugong dugon. The sequence continues at coordinate 17,002,936 of CM057481.1, read as the reverse complement.
ACATAGTCGACACTCTGTATGCTTGGGGAATCGACAGATGGGTAGAGCCTGGCATGATGGGGGCTGGGAGCACCAAGACATGCCGCTGCAGGAGGAAGAGCTCCCCACCCCCACCAGCGTGAGGTTTGAAAATTAATGGGCCCTAGGAGGTGCCGGCCAGGAGGAGAAGGCAGCGCTGAGAGGCAGGAAGAGCCAGAAGAGGCTGTGTCCACGACCCGTAGGGGATGCTCAGGCTCCTCCCCTATGATCACCCCAACTCCGTCACCCCCAGAGCCCCGGAGCATCTGCAGGGGAGGTGGGCACTGCCTGGGAGATAGTCAACATATATTTGTAAGATGAATGAATAATGCCACTGCCTTACCCAAGAGGCTGCTGGGGCTTCCGATGCCTGGAGTCTAAATCTCTGTATCTGGGGTTCAAGGCCTCCCACTTCCCTTTCAATCTGCTCAGCCTTGCACTGCCTCTACCCCCAACCAGTGCCCTGCCCAGAGCCTCTTCTGCCTTTGCTTACGCTGTGCCCCTGCCTGGCATGCCTGCCCCTCCTCAGCCAATTTCAATCTCACCCCCAGATCCTGCTACGGCACCACCCACCTCCATGGGGATGTCTCCCTGACAACTCCTAGGACCAAGTGGGGCTGCCTTGGGGTCTGAAAAGTAGGGTACATGCTGGGAGTATCAGGAGACGGGGGTATCAGGAGCCAGTGCCTCCATCGCTACCCCTTCTCTGGGGCATCCTGATGCTCTCCACGAGGGCCAGGCAGTTCTCTGGAAGTGGAGCCAAAGAAATGGGCTTAGACTTCAACAAGAGAGACTGTGGTCTGGTGCAAGGAAGAACTTCCAGTTAGTGGCTCCAGCCCTGAAATGGGGACCTGAGGATATGGTGGTATCTCCCTCTAGACTCAGGGACAGGCTAATGGGTAGTTATCTGGGGAAGGGGGATCTGGGCCAGCCCCCCTCCAGCCCCATGATTAGAGATGATGTTCTGGTTTTCTGTACATCAGGACCTGTGTCCTCAGCAACCCTGGGACCCTGACACCGTGAGCCAGGACCTAGCCTTGTGCCCTTAGCTCTGAGTTGGGAATTCTACATGCGAAGTATCGTGACCCAGAGGCCCTAAGCTGCATCTTGGCTGAAGAGTAACCCTGCAGGCAGCTTCCCCACCCTGTGACCCACAGGCTTAGGAGTGGGCCTGAGGCTGCTGGAGTTTACGGTGCCCTCAAGGAAAGCAGGAGGCTCCTTCTATGTGGTGAAATCCTGGCCTGTCTAACTTGCACTTGCCATGAAGTCCTGAGTGATAAGGTAGGGTGGGTCAGGGATCTGGCAGCGACATGCAGTGTTGGGGCCTTCAGAGATGTCTCCCCTGGCAGAGTCAGGAAGCCAGGGAGGGTGGCACAGGACAGGGGGTAGCCAGCAGCCTATCCTGGGCGGGGGTTGCTCATGAGGACCCAGGAAGGCTTCCCCCAGGTTGCCCATGAGGACCCAGGAAGACTTGTCCCCACTTCTTGCCTGCTACTCCCCCCACTTCTCCTTCTAAGAGGAAAATCACAGGGAAGCAAACCTTGGGGGAAGAAAGGAGAATGTTTTTAATTAAAAGTTTAAGAGAATTCAAGTCCCGAGGGAGTCGCAGCAAGAGAAGGTAGGGAAGTGGGGCAGGGGGCAGAGGGGCAGCAGGAAAGTAGGCCACGCCAGCTGAGGGCTCAGAGCCCAGCCCTTGCAGCAGGCTCTGGCCGGGGAGATGAGTATCACTGAGACTCTGTCGAGACGCGGTCTCAGCAACCTCTGGTTTTCCATCTGGGGAGTGGGTGGGGGGAGGTGGGGCTGTGGGGCTCAGCAGTGATGGCTGGGCCAGGGCAGCACCAAATTCTGAAGCTAGAACAACTTAAATATTTGGGCTGCTCCCTCTGCCTGGCCCCACCTCTGGGTGCAGGGAGGGCCAACGTGTCTGCTCCCAGGGAGGAGGACGAGGCCTGGGGTCTCCGGGCTGGGGTTGGGCTATGTGTGACTCATTAGGGGCTCCATGTGTGCCCTGTCCATGGTTCATTGCCCCAGCAGACCCCACCTCACAGCTGGGCTAGGCCCTGGCTTTTGTGGGTGGGTGGGTGGGAGGGACAATGCAGGAGTCTAGGCCAGTCCGCAGCTGTGGGAACTTGTCTGACAGGCAGGGGTGGGCAGACAGTTGACAGTGAGGATCATGGGGACTGCTAACCCCGTGTTTGCTGCACACCATCCATGCATGGCCAAGCAGAGGCGCCATCCCAGGGTGCTGCTCCCTTGTCCTTTACTCGCCCCAGTCAGCCTGCCACATACATGCCCACCACATGCTGGGCTGTGGGTGGGCAACGCCACTTAGTATCAAATTTGTCTGAGCCCAGCTGGGGCCTGAGCAGTTCCTGGGGGTGAGCAGGTGTGTGGGGGTACTCCTGGGGACAGGACTCAGCCAAGCCTGCACATTCCTTCCTCCTGGCACCAGTTAGGCTCTGGACACCCTCCGGCCCACCCACTTTTCTCCTGCTCACCAGGCTCTGGATTGGGGGTGTGTGTCAAGGGTGCTTGTGTCAGTGCATGTGGGGGCCCTGGGTGCAGGGGGTGGAGTCAGAGCTGACCTGTGAGGTGGTCCCACACCCAGGAATCTTCCTCTATCCCATCCCCTCCCACCCCTTGCTGGGAAAAGAAAAAACCAGAGGGGAAAATATGACAGATGCAATATTTTGCAAAATGAGCTAATTACCTGGCAGTCACATAGGGAGATGAGATTAGCAGAAGAATATTTGATAAAAAGGAGGCCCAGGTATGCACGTGGGTGGCTGTAAAAGATCAGTGTCATCATCGGGGGACAGTGGAACCCAGCGCTTCTGCCTGGGCCATGGGGTGTGGGGTGGTGACCCCTTCACTCAGGTCAGTCACACAGCTTGGTCCCAGCCCACATGGGAGTTGTAGCTTCAGGAAAGTGAGCAGGCGTGTGCACGCACACGCGAATCTACACGCTCACGTCCCCAGACATCCCCTCAACACACACACAGGGGAAGGAGATTCACAAGGGCCCCTCCCCTCCCCTCCTCCCACTGCAAGCTGGTATCTTAGGGCAGGGGCACATGCGCTCGCAGTGGGCCCACAGTACACATGTTCCAAGCCAGAGGACAGTGGAGCTGGCTCCATATCATTAACTGGGCTGTCACTGCTGTTCATCAGCTGAGCACAGATGGGTCCATTTTCTCTGTTCACATGCCCATTACTTCCTCCTGGGCCTGAGACAGGCTCCTCCTAACTCTCCTTGCTGACTGAGTGTGGCGGGGGGAACATCAGCTTCCCACCCCAGGGTGCTCTCCTCACCAGCTCTGCAGCCTCTGGGCACTACAGGTGCACAGGAAGACACTCCGGCCCCATCTCAGCTCAGGTGATCTTCTCGGCAACCCTGCCAGGTGACTCTTATTGTCCCATTTTACAGATGGGGAAACTGAGGCTCAGAGAAAGGAAAGCACCAGCAAAGGACATACAGCAGGGGTGTCAGTGCTACAGCTGTGACCTCAGCTGCCTTTCTGCTCTTGATCCAGCCACCTGGCCCATGCCTTTGAGGCCTGTCTCCTGAGGGGTTCACCCTGAAAGGCCCATTCATGGAAAACTCACTGATAAAGTGGGTGGGGTCCCATCCCGGGAGTCAACAGGATTCGGAGACCCTGCCCTGCCTTGTGGCCAACTGACCCAGCACCCAGGTGGTGGAATAGCCTTCACTGAATGAGGGGACCCAGGTTCTCGTCCAGGCCTAGGGCAAGCAGCTCCCCCTCTCTGGGCCTCTGTTCTCAGTGCCAGCCACCAGCCAGAAGCTGCCCATCTCTGCCCTCCCCGGGCTGTGGCTGCCGCACCCCTACTCACACATGGATGAGATGTATCAGTCTGCCCAGTTCATGATCCTTTCAGGTCCTCTCCTGGAGTTCTGGTCACTTGCCCTGACACTGTCTTGCTGTCTGTCTATTCATCTGTCTGACCACTGAGACCTCTTCTCCTCGGAAACTGCTGGGCCTGATGACTGGGAATGCAGGGGATGAGACGGCTGGGGCTCCGGGACATCAAAGCGACGCTGCATGAAGGGGTGGGGAAGCTCCATACTCAGTCTTCAAAGGCTTGAATGCCACCTCTGCGAGGAAGCCCCCCTGGGCTGCACTAACAGAAGACTGCTCCCCCTGCTGGCCCTTTCTAAGTCCTGCTCCCCACCTGGGACCACACTTGGTTTCAGACCTGGCCCATGTCCTGTGGTCCTGTGGTCCTGTGGGGTGAATGGGTGGGGCATGGGTAAGGGGTTGCCTACCCACGAACCAACCTGACTGCCTGCCCAGAGAAGAACTGAACCCTGGGCAGCTGGCAGACCGGGCCTCATGCCCTCGGCTCTCTTGATAACTGGGCTCCAGCTGGTGTTGACACAGCAAACATGCTTTGACTCCCATTCGCAGAGGCACAGAGTGGGCAAACACAGGGAGGCTGGCACAAAGGGCCGACAACCATGACCAGCCTCTCAAACGAGGGCCCCAAGGCCTGCACCAGGAGGCAGGAAGCACTGAACAGCCTAGAAAGCCTGGCCCATGGAGGTGGGAGATGGGGATGGGGACTTGATGAGGCCAGTCTTACCCCTCCTGCACCCAGGAGGGAGGCCTGGCATGAGGTCCTGCAGCTCACGGTCGGGCCACATGCTGGGCAGGGTCAAGGAGCACAGGCCAGTCCTGTCCATGGGGCCTGTCCTATATGATACCCCCATGAGCATCCCTCCTGAATCAATAGCACCAAAGCCCGGTGCAAACTCTGATGACGGACCTCTGGGGCTACACTTGTTCCTACTGTAAGGGTAGGGAAGCTGAGGCCCAGAGAGTGTGAGAGATTTGTCAAGTGCTCGGTGCTGCTCGAGTGCGGAGTGGGGACTGCAGCACAGCGGTGGGTGAGGCCCCTGACTTGGCCACCTTCAGTGCTCTGGACCCAGCCATGTGCACCATGTGCCACGTCACACCTGTCTGAGGGGGGCTTGTGGCCAGAAGTTTCATTTTGGGGTGCAAGGTCAGGACTGTGGGGGTTGCAGCCCCAAGGTGAGGTCTCTGCTGGATCCCAACAAGGGGTGTCTGCAATGGACACAGCCCACGCAGGCCTGTCTACCTTGAAACTTGTCTCCAGGTACCTCTGTGCACATGTTCTGCAGAGCCAGACCAGAGGGCAATAACCCCCCATCACTATGAAAGTACATACACACGAGCACGCAGACACCGTGCCCTCCCCTATACCTCTGGCCTTTGCATTTTGCTGTTTCCTCTGCCTTGAACCCTCTTCCTTCCTTACTCTCGTTCACCTGGCTAAAACCCTGGCAAAGGTCCCTTCTAGGCCTGGTCAAGCACCCCCATGGGCTCGCCACCCTGGCTATGCACTTTGCCACGTGGATCACATCACTGTGACCTTCAGCATCTGCACCCCTTGAGGGACGGGCCCTGCGAGTCTACTCCCACGGTTCCCTGCACCTGGTACGGTGCCTGCACACAGCAGGTGCTCAGTGCTCAGTAAACAGAGGCTGAAGGAAGCAAGCGCACCCGAGGCCCTAGTATCCCATGATGTGACGAACCAGGGTCATGTGGCCTCTTCCCGGAAACCCTGCCCAGGGTCACCATGGCAACTGGGCCTGGTCCAGCTTCCAGGTGTGGGCATGGAAAAGAGAGCTGAGGGTTCCCTGAGGGAACTCAGAGGGGCCTTCTCGCCACTCCAGTGCCCCTACCCTGGGGCTGGGCCTGTGGCACCGTGACCTCCCCACCAGCTCCCCTGTGAGCTGCGCTCGCTTCTCCTGCAGGTGCCCTCTGCCACAGTGGAGGCATCGTTTGCTACGTATTTTAAGCCACAGAAACTGGAGTGAGAAAGGTGACTGGCCACTCCAGGCTGCCTGCACCGGAAGGGGGTCCTGCTTGCGCATGTGCAGTACCACCCCAGAACTCAGGCGGTGAGTCCCGCGCCTCCCTGCCCTCATCACCTCCCCGCCCCCTCCCTGCTCCAGTGGAAACGCTGCTGCACAGGCTGCACCTCCAGGGCCCACAGTGCTCTCACCTCCGAAGACCCTGCTCTGCTCACTCACCGCTGGGCCAGTGCTCAGGCTGGGAGCTTTGCCCGAGTGCCTTCCTTTCCCCCTTTTTCCACCTTTGGGAATTCCACTCGATCTCCAAGACTCAGCTTATACACCACCTCCTCCAGGCTGTCTTCTTAGACTCGCCCCTCCCACGTGAGCTGCTCTGTACCTTGGGAGCACGAAGCCTGCTGTCTGGCTCCCTGCAATCAGAAGCCCCTACCTCCAGTGCACCCCCACCCTCCCAGCCCTCATACATGAGGATTTCAGAACAAAGGGCCAGATGTTATTAAAACTCAATTAAATTCCTCTCTTCTCTGATCCTAAATTAGACTGGCTTGTCCCTGTGGCACCTGCAGGCCTTTTCATTCTGCTTCCTAGCATCCACCCCCTTTCCTCACTGGGACCCCCAGGGAGGCGGGCAGAAGTTGAGGGGATCCTCCCTCAGTGCAGCCCTTCTTTGGGGAGTAGGGCCCACTGTGTCTTCGTTGGGCCCAGGGTTCATTTTTCTCCATTTTGCTGACACCCTCCCACTCCCAGCCCCATGTCCTAGATTCCCCTTCCTGTGGTGGGCAGGGTGCAGGGGTTTTAAAAAGGGAACTCAAATGTTGGCTCCTGGCCTGCATCTGGGGACCACCGCAACCCAGTTTGTCATCATTTCCAGATGCTCCCCAACATCTCCCAATTGAGTCCTGCCTCTAGGCCCTTGCTTGTGCTCTGCCCTCTGCCTGGTGTACCCTCACCTTCCCCCTCCCCCAGCCTGGGCTTCCCCTCTGTCCCAACCAGTGCCACTCTGCTTCCTTCCAACCTCTGGGGGCTCTGGGCAGGGGCAACAGTCTCAGGAGCCGGGGCAAGCAGGGGAATTGTGACTGTCTCAGTCAGGCACTGACTGGGGCTGCCATCCAGTTTCTGAGCCTCTGTTTCCTCATCTGTAAAATGGGAATTCTGCCCCACAGTGAGTGGGGACTGGTACCACGCCTGACCTCAGGCTGGGCCGGGCCAGGGGCAGTGGAGAAGGCCTGCTGAATGACTGAGTGAGCAAGGGAACAAACGGGAGACTGAACGGAGTGCACAGGACACATATCTGGCAGGGCCATTGGGCCGGAGTGGCTCAGACACCCCCTCTTGGGGTGACACCTGGGCTGGGGGCATTCCAGCCAAGGTGTCCCCATAGCAGGTGGGTGATGCTGGTCAGGGCAAGTGGGATACTGAGCCTCCTGACCTGACACATGGCTGTGTTCAGCCTTTCCTCTCTGACCTTCAGCTGCTCCAGAGAACTCAGGAGTGGGGTGGGGAGTGTGTAAGGCTGATTCACCAGGCTCTGTGGGCCTCAGTGACGTTGCACCCTAGCCCACCTAGACCCTTTCTTTGGCTAGGATGCTAGGAAATGATCACAGCTCTTCCGATCCCTCCTGAGGGCTCTGCGGCCACCTGCACCTTGGGAGAAGGACCCAGGAGAGAGGCCGTTCCATAGGGGGCATCCCAGCCCCAAATCCCTGACCTGGCCTTTCCTGAGGCCTGCTAGGCCTGACCAGGCCCTTGTCGGACCACCACTAGCTCGAGCAGGTGGGGGAAGGTGAGGGATGATATGTCTTCCTGGAGGACCCTTCTTTGGCCATACCCCAGCCACACCTCACCTGCACTGTCTCCTGTGACCTTCCCGAGGAGGCCAGCTCCCTGCCTTGCCAGCACAGCCTAAAGGTCTTTGACGGGTCCCTGGATTCTTGGCCATCTGGAGGGGAGGCAGGCGGGGAGGCTGTTCCCACCCTTACGCCCACTGGTTTCTGGGAGCAGCTTCTGTGTCTTTGCCCTAGGTGCACGCTGATCCCCAGGCCCCTCAGGTGTGTGGGGGAGTGAACGGCAGTTCCCCTTTCCTCCACACACATTCAGGCCACCTCCTCCGAGGAGCTCCCTCAGACCCCCATTCCTGAGTGGCACTCTCGACCACAGCATGCTGCCCCATCTCCCCTCAGCGCCTATCACCACCCAAGGCCCCTTTTTTATTTCCTTGCTGGCCGGATCTCTGTTCGTCTTTTCCCATAGGTGGAGGATCCCAAGGGTTCCCACATAATAGGTGCTCAACAAATTCCCATTCACTAATTCTCTGCTCACCCCATCCCCGGGGGCCCCAGCTGGCTCCTCTGGGTGGCAGTGGCATCTTGCCAGGAAGCGGCAGCGCTGTTTGGGTGAGGGGAGAATAATCAGCCGTGAATGCCGCAATCAGGGAGAAAAGGCTGCTTGGGCCCTTGGCGCCCACGCGTGCGCCTAATTGGCTCCACGTGGCTGCGGCTCCTTTCCAAAGAGGGAAAGTGGAGGGGTCAAGATCTCTTAATGTTTGTAATGGAGGGGAGGCAGAAGCCACTGCCAGCCCCACATAAACACCTTTTAATTGCTCAGAGAACGGTGGGTGGAGGCAGCCAACTCTACAGAATCCCCTGCCTGTCTGTCCACTGTTATCACACTTTCTAGAGCATCTCTGGTCTGAAGTCAGAAGCCGGAGGTTGAGTTCCGGCTAGAACCCAGAGCCACGGTCCTGTCATCTGCTTTGCAGACACTCATGAGGCTCCTACCCTGGGCCAGGCCTTGGCAGTAAGTGCCACCCGTGGCCTTGTCCTCCAGGGGCTGAAACTGTCTAACCCCCATCGATGAATGCATCAGTGGGCCCAGCTCTGAACTGGCCTCCAGCTGCCTCAACGCCAAACTTTCCCCCAATATCCTCGCTGCCTCCACCAGGCAGCCTTCCCTATTGCCCCTTTGGATTAAAGGGATCTTCCTCCTATTGGGACTGCCCCATTCCATCTGCATTTCTCACAGGTCCCCAAGTCCCCTTGCCTGTGGGGCTTCTATTTACCATGGCAGCATCTCCCTGTCCCATTAGGCCAGTGGGTCTCACCCAGGGGTGATTTTGCCCCCAGGGGGCATTTGGCCATATCTAGAGGCGCTTTTGGTGGTTGTAACCGGGGAAGTGGTGAGCACTGGCATCTAGTGGGTGGAGGACAAGGGTGCTGCTAAACACCCTACAATGCACAGGGCACGAAGCCCCCACGACAAGGAATTATCCAGCTTGAAGTGTCAGTAGTGCTGGGGTTGAGAAACCCTGCATTAGACAACGCCTAAGAGAGGAAGCAGTGAACAGGTGGGAGCGAGGCAGAATGTTCTCTCTCCTGAGACCGGTTGACAAAGTGGGGTGGTCTGCACCACAGCCCCTGCTCCCTGGCCCCCTCCCTAGTGCATACCTCCTGCTCCTCTGATCATCCAGCCCACAGCCCAGTTCCTGAACAGACCTGGCCACACTGCCAACAATGCGTCAGTTTAATTGGGTTACGTGGCCATTAGCGGCAAAAACGGGGCAGCTGCGTGTAGAAGGATTTTTAATTTTATTCTTTTAAATGATACTTGCTCCCCAGAGAGGCCGCTGATGGTGGGAACGCTGCCTGCTGCAGCCCCCAGAGCCATGGCCAAAGCTGTACTTCCCCCTGCCCGTCCATCTGAGCCTCACTGGGAGGAACAGGGTGCTCAGAGTCTCCAGGGTGCAAGGAAGAAACAGAGGGGGCAAAGACTTGCCCAAGGTCACTAGGTCATCACACAGCAAGTCCTTGTCAGAAGAGACCATTGCTCCATCTCCTCTCCCCTCAGCCCTGTCCCCCTGTGGGCAGCAAGTGCCATGTGGCCACTAATGGTAGCACAGGGGAGGGCAGTGTTGTGTGGTCTGCCTGGGTCCAAGCCTGGTTTTGCTGTAAGGCTTGGGGCAAGTGGCTTAACCTCTCTGAGGCTTGGCTTCCTCATGCAAAATAGGAATAAGAGGAGTAGCCCATGGGCTTGTGGCAAGGATGTGGAGAGATCCCGAGCATTCAGGCTCATCATAGGCCTGACACTAGGCAGTCACTCTGAAAGAGGCCAGTGATCATGGAAAGGAATTATTTCTGCCATTTTAGGGGAAAGGTCCTGAACGCTGAATCTACGCAGAATCATCTGGGAAGCATTGAAAAATGATGATGTCCAGCCCGCTCCTGGAGAACCTGATGTACTTGATGTGGGGTGGAGCCTGGGCATCATGATTCCAACCTGCATGGAGGCAAGGGGAACAGCAGGCACAAACGCAGAACAGCTGGAAGGCCTTGGCCCCTGGGACAGGGGGACGTACCTGAGGAGAAGCATGGGAAACATGGGCATGGTAGGAAGGACAGAGGCTAAGCCCAGGGCTGAGGGCTCCGGGTCCTGCATCCCAGCCAGGTTTTTCGACTGCTCTAGCTTGTTAGAGGTTGGAGGTAGTAGGGCCTCCCAAGAGAGAGCACATTTCTGGCCCACACTGAAGTCCTTCTAAGACCTGTTCTGGCCTGGCTGCCCTGGTCCTAGGCTTCCCATCCTCCCTACCCTACCCCAGCCACAAGGCCCTTGGCCTTGTCCCCTAGGCATCTCCTACCCCTCCTGGGACTCAAGACCCTGAGTATGGGCCGTGGCTTAGAGGCCCCATCTCCCTGGGTGGTTGCACTTCCAAGGCAGGTTCCTCTCCATGTTCTGGAAGCTGAGGTCCCAGCATATTTCCCAGACTTGGGGATGCTGGTTGCCTGTGTGCAAGGCCCCCCAACCTGGCTGCTCCTGCCTCACTCAGCCCCCTGAACTAGCCTATGAAGCTTGGAGAAACTCGTTACAAACATCTGATTGTCCCTGATTAGATGAGACGATGAACTTCCGTCCTGGTGAGCCTGTGCTGCTCAGCTCCCTCTTTGCAAGCCCCAAATTAAAATTCCAGACCAGAGCAAGGGGATTTAAATTGGATTACTGGATGGGGTCCAGGGAGAGAGGAACAATGGCGTGGCGGAGGGGGGATCCAGCCCCCCAACACCCCTCCCTCCATACACACTCAGGCTGCAAACAAATGTGGGAAAGGAGAAAAGGGCCAGAACTCGATTAAAAGCAAATTTAAAACGTAATTAAGACCAAAGCGCATCTTGGAACAATTAGGACCCAGGAGGGGGATGGTGGTTCTCCCCCACTACTAGGGATGTGGACAGGTGCGTCTAGAGGGCCTGCAGCCAGGGGGCGCTTGCAGCAGGAGCCGGCTGGGAGGGCTCTGTGCCCACCTCAGGAATAAAGTGGGGAATCGAGGGCTCAGCTTAGGGTCAGAGAGACCTGAGTGCAAATCCTGACTTAGCCACATCCTGACCTGATGTACCGCACCTCTGAATCTCAGTGTCCCCATCTGTGAAGTAGGGGTAGCAGGGTCTCCCTTGCGTGGCTGTTGTTAGATGACGTGCGATAGGCTCGGCACACAGTGAGTGCCCAGTCAGTGGGCACCTTCCCTCATTGTTTTTTCCATTGAAAATAATTTGGATTCAGTACCGACTGTGTATCAGGCCATGGGCTGGGCTGCAGAGCAGCATAAAGGAGACAGACAATTGTCCTGCCTTATGGGGCAGGGTCTGGCTTGTGGGGTCCAGGAAGAGAGGTGGGAGCAGGGCCCCAGGCCTTTGGCTGCCTCCCCCTACCCAGTGGTCAGGGTTGATCATTACCCCTGGAAGGGGAAAGGGGCCTGGGGAGGGACTCCAGCCCTGCGGCTCCTGAGGAACCACAGCCAGGGCTAGGCCCTGAGCTCCATGTGTGGAGGGTGGGCTGGGCGTCTATCACGGTCACCACTCAGTATTGTCCTCTGAGGTTACCAGGCCTGAAACCTGGGTGGGTAGCAGGCATGAAGGATGATCCTTCTCCAATTTATCAGACTGTCCCAACACAAGTTGGGGACTGGGTGGCTTGCACTTTGCAAACTGTGAAGGGGGGCAGCAAAGCAAGGAAGGAGCATGCAAGCAAGGGGTCTAGAAATGAGGGGGAGAGAGAGAAACAAAGAGACAGAGAAGGAGAGAAAGCCCAGTTCCAGCAGAGGCAAAGACGTGGGGTGTGATGTGCTGGCTGGGAGAGGTGATCAGAACGTTTCCCATGATCAGGGGAGACCCCAGCAGGGGTTGCTGTCCCCACTGAAGGCTTGGCTTTTGCCTCCTGCCCATGACAGTTCATTTCCTCAGTTGCCTCCCCACACCCTCCACCAAGAGGTCCTGCATGCTGGGCTGCGGCTGGACCCAGCTCTGGGTCTGCACTGGGTAGGAGGCCCTCAGGGTCCACCTCTTCTGCGCCCTTGGTCCCAGGATCTCAGTGTCTCTCTATTCCATGACCCTGGGTCCCAGGGGCAGGCAGAGGACTCCATGGAGGAAAGCAAGGCCCAGCTCCTGGGGAAGGGATTCTGGTTCTATCCTGATGCCTGGATGTGGTGGGGGTCTAGGTTAGGGTGGTTGCCTTGACTTGATGCTGCAGGACCCTGGCCTGAGCCTGGGCATGGCTAGTATGAACTCGCTCATCTTTTTTTTTTTTTTTAAAGAGCTGTATTGAGCTATAATTTACATATTATAAAATCCATCCATTTAAAGTATACAATTCAGTGGTTTTTAATATAATGAGAGTTGTGCAACTGTCATGGATTGAATTGTGTCCCCTAAAAATATGTGTCAACCTGGCTAGGCCATGATTCCCAGTATTGTGTGGTTGTCTTCCATTCTGTGATCTGATTATCCTCCATTTTGTGATGTGTCATAAATCCAAGCCTCTGTGTCTGTGGCTCCTCCATATGTCTGTCAGTTTGTCGTACTGTGGAGAGCCAAAGTATGACTTTGAGTATATCCCACTTGAATTTAGAGACCATCTCAAGAATAGATTTGACGCATTGAATACTAATGACCAAAGCCAGACGAGTTGTGGAATGACATCAAGGACACCATACATGAAGAAAGCAAGAGGTCATTCAACAGACAGGAAAGAAAGAAAAGACCAAAATGGATGTCAGAAGAGACTCTGAAACTTGGTCTTGAACGTCAAGTAGCTAAAGCAAAAGGAAGAAATGATGAAGTAAAAGAACTGAACAGAAAGATTTCAAAGGGCAGCTCGAGAAGGCAAAGTAAAGTATAATGACATGTGCAAAGACCTGGAGATAGAAAACCAAAAGAGAAGAACACGTTTGCTGTTTCTCAAGCTGAAAGAAATGAAGAAAAAATTCAAGTCTCGGGGTGCAATAGTGAAGGATTCTACAGGGAAAATATTAAACATCACAGGAAGCATCAAAAGAAGATGGAAGGAATACACAGAGTCACTGCACCAAAAAGAACTGGTCAACATTCAGCCGTTTCAAGAGGTAGCATATGATCAGGAACTGACGGCACTGAAGGAAGAAGTCCAAGCTGTACTGAAGGCATTGGCAAAAAACAAGGCTCCAGGAACTGAAAGAATATCAACTGAGATGTTCCAACAAATGGATGAAGAGCTGGAAGTGCTCATTCATCTATGCTAAGAAATCTGGAAGACAGCTGCCTGGCCAACTGACTGGAAGAGATCCATATTTATGCCTATTCCCAAGAAAGGTGATCCAAGTGAATGCGGAAATTATTGAACAATATCATTAATATCACATGCAAGTAAAATTTTGCTGAAGATCATTCAAAAGCAGCTGCAGCAGTATACCAACAGGGAACTGCCAGAAATTCAGGCTGGATTCAGAAGAGGACATGGAACCAGGGATATCATTGCTGATGTCAGAAGGATCCTGGCTGAAAGCAGAGAATACCAGAAAGATGTTTACCTGTGCTTTACTGACTATGCAAAGGCATTTGACGGTGTGGATCATAACAAATTATGGATAAGATAACATTGCGAAGAACGGGTATTCCAGAACACTTAACAGTGCTCATGAGGAACCTGTACATGGATCAAGGGGCAGTCGTTCGAACAGAACAAGGGGATACTACATGGTTTAAAGTTAGAAAAGGTGTGCGTCAGGGTTGTATCCTTTCACCATACCTACTCAAACTATGCTGAGCAAATAATCCGAGAAGCTGGACTATATGAAGAACAGGGCATCAGGATTGGAGGAAGACTCATTAACAACCTGCGTTATACAGACGACACAACCTTGCTTGCTGAAAGCGAAGAGGACTTGAAGCACTTACTAACGAAGATCAAAGGCCACAGCCTTCGGTATGGATTACACCTCAACATAAAGAAAAGAAAAATCCTTACAATGGGACCAGTAAGCAACATCATGATAAACAGAGAAAAGACTGAAGTTGTCAAGGATTTCATTTTACTTGGATCCACAACCAACACCCATGGACGCAGCAGTCAAGAAATCAAAAGATGCATTGCATTGGGCAAATCTACTGCAAAAGACCTCTTTAAAGTGTTGAAAAGCAAAGATGTCACCTTGAAGACTAAGGTGTCCCTGACAAAAGCCGTGGTATTTTCAACTGCATCATATGTATGTGAAAGCTGGACAATGAATAAAGAAGACCGAAGGAGAATTGACGCCTTTGAATTGTGGTGTTGGCAAAGAATAATGAATACGCCATGGACTGCCAAAAGAACGAACACATCTGTCTTGGAAAAAGTATAACCAGAATGCTCCTTAGAAGCCAGGATGGTGAGACTATATCTTGCATACTTTGGACATGTTGTCAGGAGGGATCAGTGCCTGGAGAAGGACATCATGCTTGGTAAAGAGCAGGATCAGCAAAAAAGAGGAAGACCCTCAGCGAGATGGATTGACGTAGTGGCTGCAACAATGGCTCAAGCATAACGATTGTGAGGATGGCGCAGGACTGGGCAGTGTTTCGTTCTGTAGTACACAGGGTCGCTATGAGTCGGAACAGACTCCATGGCACCTAACAACAACATGCCTGTGGGTGAGTTGGAATCGACTTGAAACCAACGGGTTTGGTTTTTGTTTTTTATGTCTGTGGTTATGGTCTCATTTGGGAGTGAGCTGTTCGTTATGTTAATGAGGCAGGATTAGGTCATGTTAATGAGGAGTAGAGTGGGATGCAACACCCTTACTCAGGTCACAGCCTTGATCCAATGTAAGGCGGGTTTCCCTGGTGTGTGGCCTGCATCACCTTTGATCGTACAAGACATAAAAGGAGAGAGAAGTAAGCACAGAGGAGGGACCTCCTACCACCAAGAAAGAGCCCGGAGAGGAGTGTGTCCTTTGACCCTGGGTCCCTTTGCTGAGAACCTCCTAGAACCAGAGGAAGACTGATGCCAAGATCCATGGAGATCTCTAGAAGGAACGCAGGGCCCATAGATGTTGAAAGGAGACAAGGACCTTCCCCTAGAGCTGACAGACAGAGAAAGCTTTCCCCTAGAGCTGGCACCCTGAATTCAGACTTCTACCTTCCTAAACTATGAAAGAATAAATTTCTGTTTGTCAAAGCTATCCACTTGTGATACTTCTGTTATAGCAGCACTAGATAATTAAGACAGCAACCATCACCACTATTTAATTTTAGAACATTTTCATCAATTCATAAAGAAACCATGTATCCATTAGCAGGCACTCTATTCTGCCACCACCCCCCAGCCTGCCCCCTCACTTTCCCAGCCCTAGGCAACCACTAATCTATTTTCTGTTTCAAGGGATTTGTATATTCTGGACATTTCATACAATAGTATCATACAATATGTGATCTTTTGTGACTGGTTTCTTTCACTGAGCATAATGTTTTCAAATTCATCCAAGCTGTAGCATGGGTTAGGACTCCATTTCTTTTTATTGTACTCACCTATCTTTGACGTAGGAAGGCAGTAGCTGCAGTTGGGCCTCTGATCTGATGGCACTTGGACCACCCCCCTCATTTACCTCATGACCTGCCCAGGACACTCTACAGCTCCAGATGCCCCTCCCCACCTGGTCTCCCTGGGTGGGCTGAGTACCAGGGGACTGCCAGTTTTGTAGATCTACTCACAGCAGCTCAGTGGGCCCTGTCACCCCACAGAACCACAGCACCTTGGAGCCAGGAGCACCTTGAAGCTGTCAGGTACAATTTCTCTGGGTATAGTTGTGGAGACTGAGGCCCAGAGGGGGTTAGAGAAATGTTTAAGGTCATGGGCAGAGCAGGGGCTACAGCCCCCCATCTCGCATGGCCACAGCTTTCTGTGGGGCATCCAGGGCCTCTCCACACTCCCTCTCCATCACAGCCTGAAGCTCAACCTCCTGGCTCCCTCAGGGGCAGACTCCACCATTAGCAGGCTGCTGTCCTGGTCAGGTGCTCACCTAGGGCATCACCCATAGACAGGTTAGGGGACCCAAAGGAATGGGAGGACGCCAGGTCCAACAGGGGGAAGGGAGGGGCCTGTGTGGACCCCACACTCATGCCTACACAAGGCCTCTAAGACCCCGGGTCACTCCTCCTGCAGCCCGCCTCTTACTCCAGACACAACCATCCCGCTCCTGCCACAGCTGCCCATAGTCCACATCAGCTGAGCCTGCCAATGACGGCTTAGCCTGAATTCAGAGGGCCCAGAGGGCTGTATGATCACAAAGGGTAGGGACATTGCCCTCACGGTGCATGGCCACCCCGCCTGGCCCTCATCAACCCCACACACACGCCTACCTTCAGGGCCTGCACCTTCCTGTCCAGCAGGCTCTCAATGTCTCCCGCCACCTTCTCTACCAACTTCTGAGGTTCATTCTCCTGCACCTCAAACAGGTTCCGGTTGTCCTTGTAGATCTGGAAGAAAGCAGAGACTGGTAGTGAGGCTGGCGTGGTCCCATGTTCCCACGCCATGGCCCCTGCATAGCCCCTATACACAGCTCACCTCAGCACAGCCTCCACCCCCACCCCACCCTAGCTTTGGCTACCTTGAGGGAGCATGGATGATGTCTAGGGGTTGGACCCAGTGTCCTCATGGGTGGGCTCCACAGCTAGCATCTGGGATAGGTTCCCAGTTTGGGCTGGTTGGGGGATGGTGGTTATGGGGTGAGGGTGTCACTGCCTTTTCTGGCCCTCAGTATCCTCCCTCTGAGGGCCTTAAGCCGCATCCCCATGACTAGTCCAGAGTAGCTATGAGCACCAGAGGGGGCAGGGCATGGTGCAGGGGGAGCTAGAACCAATAAGCACACATCACACACTCACATACCGACACGAAGATGCTTACACATGCATGCACACACAGATATACCCACACATGTATCACACAGACAGCTCCACACAGCTCAGGTAACCACATCCGTTTCTGCTGGCACTGCTCCAGGGCGTTTGCAGAAACTGTAGCAGGAGCTCTGGGCGCTGGGGGCTCCTCTGTCACTCAGGGCACAGAGTATGTGGAGGGGACCAAGGAAGAAGCGGCAGTTAGGGGAATGGAACTGCCCATCCCTCCTCCTCAGGGTGTAAACAGGACAGTCTGTATTTGTGTGTGCGCCTGCACACTATGGCTCAACACACACCCATGTGTGTGCAGGTGCCTGTGTGCTGGGTTGAGGTGGGGTTAGGGCCTCTAGACTCAGCCTGGGGCTTGTACGTGAATCTTAAGAGCAGATTTCTGTGGGCATCTTTGTTTGTGGCTGGGGTCTTGGGGTATGTGCACATACACGTGTGTGCACACATGTGAGAATATGCCTCGCACACCCCTGCATGCGGCTCTGTGCCTGGCTGGGTCCATGTGCCCATCCAGATACCCAGGAGTTTTGTGTCCTGAGCTGGCTCCTTCACCAGAGGTCACAGGCTCGGCCACCATGACTGAACTGCCACCACCAGGCTGTACAGAAGCAGAGGGATGCAGAGACAGAGAGAGGAGGCGTTGAGGGGGAGGTAAGGGGGAAGGGGCAGCTGATGAGAGACAAGACAGGTGGGGAGAGATAAGGTCGGAGACTGACAGCTTGATGGTGGGAGATAAGGCCTCCATCATCTGACAGAGGGATGCGGGGGTTGGGCGACACTAGAGCCTCTGCCCACTGCCCACCCAACATCCAGCAGTCCAAGGGTTAAAGCACTGACAGTCTGACTCCGGCAATTTTCTCCTCCTGCCCCTGCCCCCGCATCCCTCTCAGCTTCTCTTCTTTTTGTCCTGCTCTTAGAACAAAATAATTTGTGGCGAAGTCGCTCCATTCTGCAGAGCAGTGGCAATTAGGGGGTGAGTTGCAAGGTCTGGCCATGCGGCCAGGAGGATGGAGGCCCAAGTGGGCGCCAAGACAGGCTGTCCTCAGGCCCCCCGGGCCCTGTCTCAGGACAGACTCCAGATGGGAGGCAGGGATGGAGACAGGCAACATGGAGAGGTCAGAGCCTGCAGGTCGCTGGGGAAACACAAGGAGCCTGGGGCCCAGTGCTTTATTGTTGGGAAACTGGGGCTCAGAGACAGGAGAGGGCAGGTCAACGCCACACAGCTATGAGTGGTAAAGCCTGGTCCCCCACCCTCCCTGAACCGTCCTTCCCAGGTTTTGGGACATTAAAACTACACCCTTTCCCTGGCCCTGGACCACTGCCCCGTCCACAGTCACCGCCAGACTGGCTGAAGCCTCTGCAGAGCTCACCCCCGGCCCACTTGTGCCAGCAGGGGGCGCAGCTGCCTGGCTTCTCTGGGCTGGGGAGGAAGTTCCTAAACCTCAGCCTTCCCTATCAAGGTCATTCTCAGGTACTGCCACGGTCAGGGCTGTCTGGGCCGGCTGTAGCAGAGGCAGCCCCAGGATCTGAGGCTGGACACTGAGGCCTCCTGACAAGACTTCTAGGGGCACCCTGTGTGGCCAGGATGGGGTCCAGGATGCCCCTTGCAGTTTGGTACGGTGTCTGGGCCGGGGCTCAGAGGCTGCAGAGGGAGTGGGTTACCAGGTGGCAGGGCCATACCCCAGGGTCCCAACAAGTGACACAAGGGCGGGGAAGCAGCAACCCAGCCAAGAGTCACCCCATCTCTCAACTTCAGTCTCCAGATCCATTAAATGAGGGAACGGCAATTTCCATCTCACGGGCCCACCGAGGACCACCTGATTCATACGGCGAGGAGCCTGTATTATTGTTGCTACTGCTATTGTTAAGGATGGCCAGCATTCTGCAGAGGGAATCACAGTGTCCTGCCCCCACCCTCTCCCTGCTAGATCCCCACACTTAGGGCTGTCCAAAGCCGTCAGCCTCCATTTCCTGGGGTCTGTCCACTTCCAGCCCCCTACCCCCTCCTGCCAGGCCTGCCTGGGCAACCCATCCCCCCTCCCCCGTCACCTTGTCCTTGTCTCCGACACCTCAGCCTCTGCCCTGGAGGTGATAATGGGGGAGCACAGACATGGGGATGCTGCTGATAGGGCATAGTCACGGCCAGCTCCCTTCCATCTCTCCTCAAGCGCTGGGCCTGTGTGCAGTGGACCCTGGACAAATGCATCTGTCCAACTCTAAGTTCAAGAGTAGACTCGGGGCCATCTGGGCCTAGCCTGACTCTTCCACTTCGGCCTGGAGCTGTGTGACCCCTCCGATCCTGGGGCTGTACCTGCCATGCTTTCCTCCTAGACCACTTCTACCCAAGGACCTACCATGCCACCCTTCTACTGACCCTGTGTCCCCAGCCCCCTGTCCTGTCATGCACCTGTAGACCTCTGGGCCCCCAGCCCATGCTCATTCCCACTGCCACATCTTTGTTCATACTGTCTCTGCTCCCCCCTGCCCCTTCCCTGCCCATCTAAATCCTCCGTAGAGCAAGGGCAGAGAAGTGGGAGAAAGGAGTTTCTGGGGAGATGAGGGCAGAATCCCAGAATCAGAGGGGCTGGCCAAGCTGCCAGCCAGGCCTGTCCCCCAGTTCCAGATGAGGTACAACAGCCCTCGCTCCTTCTATGTCTCCTGGATGGCAGGCCCCAGCTGCCTCACCCCTCTCCTCATCATTCCCCTGGACCTGCTCTAGTTGCCCCTGTACCTGGGGTGGGCCCTGAGCTGAGCCCTGTATCCCAGGGAGATCTGAGTGACACAGTCCAGCAGATGGTCGCACTATGAGAGATAGGTCATCTCTCCATTGATGTGGTCTGGGGAGGTGCTTTCCATCTGCAGGAGCAGCAGGAAGCCCAGGAGAGCCCAGGGCAGCTCCAGAGCATGAAGCCTTCCCAGGGCTGGCTCCCCACGAGCCCCAGCCTCCAGTCCTGGCACCTGGGGCCAGCTCAGAAGCAGGAGAAAGGCCAGGGCACGCCGGGTGCAGAGCCTCAACAACCACAGCAGGATTCCACACTCACTAGTGTCCTTGGCCCAGAGAGTTAACTGGAAAAACCAACAGCTCCCAGAGCAGTGAAGATGCGTGGCCCCCACCTTTGCACAGGCAGTGGGATGAGGAGAGTGATGGGACCGGCAGGCCGACAGGTTGCTGCAGCTCCAAGCCATCCGGGATGGGGAAGAAAGAGGCAGGGCTCCATCTCACAGAGGGGTGGTAAGATGGTGGTGGGACAGGGCAGCAGACTAGAGGGACAGGCTGACTAGAGCCAGGTGGGCATGTAGGTAAGGGCAGGAGATGCAGTGGCAGAGGGGCTGAGGAACAAGAAGAGCAAGGGGGGCTGAGGCCTGAGAGACAATTTAGGAGGCAGTTCAGAACCCCAGGAGTCCTGGATCCCCTCATCCTGTGCCATGTACCTATGGCCATTATTCACCTGAGCATCCTCCTGATGGCCACCTCTCCCCAACCAGTACTGATACCTGTCCCTCCATTTCTACTTCCCTCTCACATTCTCTCCCCCAGTGCTGGCCCCAACTCCAACCCAGTTTGAATTCACCAGCTGCTCCTTGGAAACCCTATGGGGCATTCTACTCTGTCCTATAGGGTTGCTAGGAGTCGGAATCAACCCAATGGCAATGGGTTTGGTTTCTGTGTGTGTGTGTAGGGGCCGAGGCCTCATCAGGGGGCCCAGACTCTCTCCTCAGCCTCCTGTTTCCCTAGGTGGCTCCGTGTCAATGGGAGGTGGGCCTGGAGGATACATGGAGGAATGGCAACCTTGGAAGGAAGCGTGGATGCTTATAGGGGCAGACAGAGCTAGCCTCATCCCCACAGCCCCCAACAATCCTGACCGAGTCAGGGGGTCCAGCTACCATCCCCTATGCGCCTGTAACACAGGGGCAGCCACCACAGGAGATGAAAGGCCTCGGAACCAGTGACCTGGACAGGCCTCAATCAGCTGGAGAGGCATTGTACAGTCTCAGGAAGCCAGCACCCAACTTGCCCAGGGTGAGGAGGAAGGTGCAGAGGGGAGAGGAAATCGGGGGAAGGGGGGAAGGCAGAGGAGGAGCAATCACGAAGCCCCCGTTTACCTGAGTGTTGGCTCTGCCACTCTGGACAGGTGCTTTACATGCTTAACCTCGCTGATCTCTGACAACCTTTGAGGAGGGTCCATTCTGATCACCCCCACTTAGCAGATGGGGACACTGAGGACCAGAGGGGTTAAGTCTGAGCTGGGATTTGAACTGGGTCTGTCTGATGCAGAGCCCTTGTGCAGTTTTGTCCCTGCATTTATTACCAAAATTGAAGGTGAGAGAGACGTTCTGGAGCAGGATGATGGGGAGGATGGGTCCTCAGAACCAGACTGATGGACTAACCAACCTCCCAACCCTGGGAATAAAAACAGACATGCTGTGTGAGCCTCCTCTCCGCGGCGAAGGTGAACGGGCCCTAATCTCTGAAAAATTAAATCAGAAAGAAAATGGAACAAGAAAGATTTGACGCAGCCTTGGTCCTGCCGCTGGCTGTCTCCTCAAAGGCTCAGGCTTGGCTAGGGCCTCAGGCGGGTGCTTTGGGATCATGGTCCCACCCTCTGCCTAGAAGCGGGGAAGAGCACAGGTAGGGTGGGGGGAGCTGAGCCCTGAGATATGACCCCTGGGGATTTGCTGCTCTCCAAGCCCCCTTTCACTATGCCTCTCTGTCTATTCCCTAGTTTCATAAGGAGCAGTGGGGTGGGAGTCTTAACTGCCCAGGCCGTCATGCCCCCAGGCCCCTGAAGGGGGCAGCAGCGAGTGGGCTAGAGATGGCAGGCTGGGCCTCCCTAGGCCTGGCCCACATGGGTAAACACTGGGGAAGGGACAACCTGAAGAAGCCACAGGGTCTGGGGCTGGAAGTGTGTATCAGTTACCAGAATGCAGTACACTTACGTCAGGGATCAGGGGAGACCACGGGTGGGTGGAGAGGGGGCTTGCCTTGACTCAGGGACTCTGAGCTGGGCCAGAAAGGAGGTGGGGGTAGGCAACTGAGAGTGGCCAGCTAGTCAGGGCAGAGCCTCGATCCTGCCAGACTGTTGCCCCTGCCTCCCGCCTTCATAAGGAAAATCAAGGGTATAGACATAGTTGCTAATCACCCTTGAAGGTGGATTGATGGGAGGATGGGACCTCCAAAGGATGGGAGCTGGGGCTCCTGGGACCCTTTTTCATCAACAGTACCCAGGACAGATCCAGGGCAGGCCATATCACCAGGTTCTCCCCCAACTCAACCAGCTTTGAGCCCTGCAGGAACTGAGGGCCTACCCTACAGCGGGCACAGGAAGACCCTCACCTGGCTGCCCTGGACTGGACTGGGCGTGCGACTGAGAGCCCCCTGGGGCGGGGGCTGCAGTGCAAGGTGTACATAGGGGCAAAAGCAAGGGCCCCTGGAGCCCCCAGTACACAGTCGGTGCACAGGCAAGGGTGTCATGTGCCGCTCTGTTACATGCTTCATCAGCGACTGACATTTGCCAGCTGCCATGTTATATTCCCACGTGGCCATGCCACACTGCCACCATCCCATGCTTGGCTGGCCCCATGGTTTGGCAGCTGCATATTGTGTACTGTCACAATCAGGGTTTGTGCATTGTGATGCTGGTTGTCACACTGTTAGTAACCAGCCTCATACTGAGTAGGGTTGCCTGGAATGAACCCTCTGTCTAGAGGGTGTCACAGACACCTAAGCAGGCCATTACAGTCTAGCCCTGCATGGGCTATGATGGTGGACACATAGGCAGTGTCGGGGCAGGGAGGGTGGCACCTGGCTTGACTTCCCAGAGAAGATAAGGATGTGGCCCTCTTGGGTCGGTGGCCCATTAGGGGTACCATTCTCCCACCCTCAGCCCTGTGTCCTTACATCCCTATTGGGGGCACCTTCACATTCATCCCTAGGCTCTCCCTGGGGCTCTCTGGGCCTGGGGCTGTAGAGATGGACCAGACGGCATCCCTGCCCTCCTGGGCTCCCTATCTAGAGAGGACGGGGGGGTCCTCGTGGGGTGGGAAGGCGGGATCAAGGAAGATTGGGATGGTTTTACAGGGAAGAGGACATCCGAGTGGAGTCTGAAAGGCTGAGCAGAAGCTGGCCAGATCTGGGGGTGGGCAGGGGAGAAGCGACTCTAGGTAGGAGTAAGGTAGGCCTGAAGGCTGGCGGGAGGGACAGTTTATGGACTGTTCAGTGGCAGGAGCAGAGATGCTGGGGGATGGGGGGCAGAGGGAAGCTGGGGGACAGGTTCTACAGGGGTGGGGGAGGGAGATACCCAGGCAGGGGGCTCCCGGGGAGGAGGGGTGTGTGGTCTAGACCCCACAGTGGGGAAGCCCTGGTGCCTCCGTGGCCCCTTAGCCCCAAGGGGCAGCTTCGAGGGGCTCTTAACAACAGGTTTCCCTTCACAAAACTCATAGGGGCACGAAGCCCCCCCCCACCACCCCCAGCAACACCTCCCTGTTTTTAAAGTTAAAGTTTAGTTGACTGGCATCCATTAGCGCAATTAGTCCATTATGTCTAATTATGCAATTAGTGTAAAAAGCGCTCTTGCCGCTGAGAACGGGAAATGACGCTGCCTCGTGACGCTGTAAAATCCATGTCATAAAAAGGCTCCATCTCTTGTTTTTCAAAAAACACGAAACCCAACACAAAACAATAAACCACATCCTCCCAGCCGAGCTGGGGCCAGGCGGTGCCAACCCTCCTGCACTTCCCCAGTGCAGCCCCCGGGGCACGGCGTGACCTGCCACAGGGGAGCGGAAAGGGCATGGTCCTGCAGTGCTCCTCTTAAACAGATGTGGATTTCCAAACCAACCGACACCATGCCAATCCTGATGACCCATCCATTTCAGGGTTCCTGATGGTACCTGTGAGCAGAGGGGCATATTCCAGCTTAGGGGGAACTGGAAGAACTTTCTCACACTCAGGGCCCCCACATCCTGGAAGCATCTCCTGGAGAGATAGTGAGCTCCCTGTCACAGGAATTAGGCGAACCCAGCTATCAGGTATGCCGAGATTCACCTACATCACCCAGAACAGCGGCTGGACTCCAGGCTGCCATCATTAGATAACAGTGTTCCCATGACTGTGTACCTACATGAAGCTCACCACCTGTGATTCCATCTTTTCCCAAGTTCTGGCTCCCTTCGCAGTCAAGAGGATGCTTTGGGGACAGGTGAGGCTCCTTACCACAGAGGTGGCAACCCCAAATGGCCCAGTTTGTAGGGACCTAGGGGAGAAAGCCACTCCAGTGTCCCTGCCGACCTATGTTAGCACGGGAACACTCCTGTGTACCTCAAAAGCAAATGCTGGAGGGCCAGGTCTCCATTACCCGTGACCCATCTCCAAGGTCACAAGTTAAAGCTCCAGCGCAGGCCGCTAAGTGCCTGTCTAGGAAGCTCTCCTGGGTAGCTTCCCTGAGCCTCCTTTGAGCTCCCACTGCTCCCTGAATCTGAGATGTTCAGCCCAGGCCTGATGGCGGCTGTGTAGTGCCGTGGTGACACCTTCACAGCCAAGACTCTGCCCTGACCTCATGGGGATGATGTGTGTACTTCCTACAGCTGCCACTGCTGGGCTCAGACAGGTATCCACAGAGCAGAGAACCTGAGACAGGGCCCCCAGCATCCTGGAGCCCATGGGGTACCAGGGCCTTTGTAGCCTACCCACCTGCGATGCATGCCTGTCGGTTATGAGGGTACTGTGGCACCCAGCTGCTGACCACACCCAGGGAGAAGACTTACTGAGAGGGCATCTGGGGTTTGGGATGGGAGGGGGACCAAGACCCCGCTGGAGGGGCACCTGTTGCCTACACTCAGGACAACGGTCCCCTCCGGGCCTTTGTACACTCAGGTGGACTGGGCCTTGGGCTAGGGGTGGTCTTGGAGAACAGGGGAGCTGCAGAGCAGCCTGGCCACATGGACCCCAGCCATGGAGACTCTCGAGACCACCTGTCCTTTCAATCTGACCCAGGATAGCATCAGGGGTAAGGGATTCAAGCCCAAGCTGAACCGACCTGCAAGCAAGATCTGGGGGCCCCCACTTGCTCCCCCTGCCTGAGCTGGGAGCTGCCGGCTGTTGTGGCAGCTGGGAGAGAAGCTGTGCCCAGCACACCAGCTGGCACAGGGGAGTGTGAATAAACATACCCACACTTTCCCAACTTGCGAAGTTGCTGGGTGGCGGCCGGCTGGTGTGGGCGCCCATGTTTATAGGAAACAGATTGTGCTGGCATCTAGGCCCCCTTGCCACCCACCCTGGCTCTGCTTGCTCTCGCTGCCTCCCTGCCCAGTCGGCCCGCCACCTTCCATCCCCCAAGCCAAAAACCTGTTGGAGTCGAGTTGATTCCAACTCACAGCGACTCTATAAGGCCAGAGAACTGCTCCCATAGGGTTTCCAAGAAGCGGCTGGTGGATTCAAACTGCTGATCTTTTGGTTAGCAGCCAAGCTCTTAACCATCATGCCACCAGGGATCCTCCGTTCCCCCGGCACCCCTTTATCCGTAGATAATGATAGTGATGACAGGGTGATCCGTGGGCCTGGAAAACTCCACCAAGTCATCATAACAATCCTATAGGTGGTTACAGTTACAGTCCTGATTTACAGCTAAAGAAACCAAAGCTCTGGGAGGTGAGAAACCAGCCCGGGACTACAGGAATAAGTGGAGGAGCTCCTGGTACTGGGCTTCTCGAACCCTAGTCATCAGTTTCAGGCTCTGGGGACCGCTCAGCCCTTACCCCCCAGATAAGTCTGGTTTGCCCTTTACCCCAGAGCGTTGCCCAAGTGGCCCTGGCCCAGGGTGACCTTGGACATGGGCCCTTCCCTCAGAGCACGGCAAACAGCCCCCTCTCCCCCATACAACGGTCTGGGTAGAGAGATCCAGGGCCTGGCCACTGCCTTGTCACCTGGCCTCATCAATCCCTTCAGTCTCTGAGCCTTGATCTTCTAATCTGTAAAACGGGGTTATGGTAAGGCCCTCTCTACCCGCCTCCTGGGGCTGTGGGTGAAGAACGAAAACCTGCTGTGCTCCTCCAGAGGGCCTCTCAGGAGTGTGAGTGCTGGCAGGGACGGAGTGAAGGACCTCTGGGAGCAAGGGGGGGTGCCCAGGCTCCAGTGGACCCTCGGGGGGTCAGGGAGGACTCCTGATCATGTCACAGCTCCAATCAGTTATTGAGATTTCATCTAAGATGACTGTCCCTCGTGGTCCAGAGCTGGCAGAAATCCACCCCCATGATACCCTTGTGAGGTGGATCTGAGGCCTGGTCAGAGGCACAGTTCTGAAGGGTATGTTGTCTGGTACTTGGGAGCAAAGGACAAAATCTGCGTCCTCTGCCAGCATCACCTCCATTCTGCCCTCTCAGAGCCCATGGGTGGGCTACCCTCTTCAGTCACTGGGGGAAGGTCCTCGGGGACCTCAGAGTAGTCAGAAACAAGCCTTGTCCTGAGAGGCCCCAGTCCAGCTTCCTGGGGGTGGTGGTTCACCTGATTCTTCTTTATGCATCCTCCCTCCATGGCCTGTGACATGGGTACCCAGGAGGGGCTTAGCAGCTGGCTGGCTTCTCATCTCACACATGAGAAAACTGAGGCCAGGGAACGTTAGAGACTGTCCAACATGGAGACCTCAGAGTCGCCCTGTGCCTGCAAGCCACTCTGTCTGCCTGGGAGTGGCTAAAAGCCCAGATGGGAAGCAAGAAGCCTGGATTTGAACCCTAGCTCTGCTCTTTACCAGCCACGTGGCTTGACAGGAGCCTTCACCTCAGAGTCTGCACAACCGTGAGCGACCTCAGCTGGCCATTCGGGGCAATCCTCAAAGATGGATGGTCAAATGTGGGGTGACACCACTTCTTGTGGCCCCCTCTGCCAGGACTGCTCCTGGGGTCCCAAGCGTTTTCCCTTCCCCACGCTGCCCCGCAGGGAGGGCAGACCAATTTTCCAGGCTTCGCAGATCAGAAGTCTGCTATTTCTGCTGAGATACACTGCTGAAGATGGTACCAAATAATGACGCACCAATGACAGCCCCGATCACAGTGAGAGATGCTGCCGAGGCCCTCCAGATGGCTGCTCTTGTGAAAACATGAGATCTTCACATGACAGGTGTGGGGGACAAAAGGCAGAGATGGAGGTAAGCCTAGGTGGTGACTGCAGCTTCCTGTGGTGTCAAGGGTCCATGGCGGGGCAAGGACACCCCAGGGTCCTCCCCATACCCGTGCACACGTGCCTGATCTTGTACACTGGGTCACACACACACACTCACCACATTCACACCCAGTGCCCAGGAAGCTCCTTACAGATCCCGCTGACACCACTCACACCAGACTTGTAGGAAAAATGCCATAGCCTAGAGGGACCTGTCCACTCACTGGATGCCCAGCAGCCCCAGGCCTGGCTGAGGCTGTGAGTCTCCATCCACACCTCTAAAGGTGGTCTTCAGCCACCTGAAGTGTTTTAAGCACCGGAACTTCTTTGGCCCAGATGGTTGGGGCTACCTGAGGGTCATGGCTCTAGATCCTCCTGCTGGACACGGCACTGGGTAAGGCCTTGACAGCATGGACACTAGCCCTCGTGGGAGCAGGGCATGGCCTGACTGACAGTGGCCCCTGGACCTGGGTCCCCAGGAGGCCTGGCTATGCTCCCTCCTGAATTCTCAGTGCAGGCTGATCACAAGGCCAGAGTGAGTGTCGGGCACCGATGCAGCAGTGGCACCAGGGCCTGGCTGGAGGCCACACTGGTGAGTAAGCCAGTGATTGTACAAGGGAGCACGCCAGGCTTAGGCCATCCTGTTCACGTCCTCTGTCAGCACCTCCCAGCTCCATCTTAGTCCTTCCCCTGGTTTTTCTTTTTCCTTTTTCTCCTACTTCCAATTTATAGGCTCTTCTTGAATTTTATGTATCCTTGTCAGTGCCTTTAAATCTTCTATAGAACAAGTCAGAAGCATGAATAAATAAACAAACAGGACTGAGACACGGAGGTCTCACTTCTGTGTTGAGGATATGCTGAGGACAGGCATTCAGTGGGGACATGCGGACACCGAGGACACATGCACGCTGGAGACACGCTCATGGAGAGGACTGCTCCCTCCCGTTTTTCACCGGCTCTCCTGGGGCCTCACGGGAATGCTCCCCCATTTGAACCTGAGCAATGCAGGGTCATTACCACATGAGGTTTCCTAGAGCCCTGGACTGGAGGTCACTGATCTCTGTGTCCAGTCCCAGCTGGGTGTTCCTGGGCAGGCCTAGCTCCCTCTCTGTGCCTCAGTTTCCTCTCATTTCACTGTGAGGGGGAGGGACCATCCTTGGCCCCCCAGCTCCGAGTTCTCTCTCCATGAATGCAAGAACCCCAACGGCCATCGGGGCCAACGTTTACCTTTACCGTGTCCATCTGTGAGCAATGTTTGCCATGCAAACGAACTGTGCTAACAGGACTGAGTGCCTGCCGCACCGGCAAACATCGCAAAGGCCCGTGAATGAAAGGGCCGAACGCCATGAACTTCGGAGTCAGCATGCTGTGGTCAGGGGAGACAGACGCTGTGCCTGGGCCCCACCCCAGGCAGGCCACCCCCTCACTGGTCAGCTTTGGAGGCCACGAGCTGGGGTGATGATTACCATGGGAACAGCTGCCCACACTGGCAGGGCAGAGCATGTGCCATGCCCAAGTGAACCTCCATGCCAGCCATCACATCAAATTCTTACAAGCCCTCAGTCATTGTCCCCAGTTCACAGATGAGGCGACTGAGGCACAGAGAGAAATTAGCGGAGCTGGGGTTCAATGACTATACAGTTAGACTAACCACACGAATGAACACAGATCTCATCTCAGACCCTGCCCCCAGGCCCCCAGTAACTGGTCTCCATCCAGTGGGATCCTGTGACCCTCCCCAGTCCCAACCCCGCGCCAGGCCCCTTCCTTTGGGAAGCTACTCTGACTAACCCCCAGCCACGTTCATGGAGTCGCTCTCCACTGGGACTATGAAAGCCGGTGGGATCAGTTGAGTCAGGCTTTCGCACACCTCATCCTGTTTTGAATGTCCTTGGAGAGCTCCTATCTCAAAGGCACCTGGGCAAACCCTCCTAGGAAGTGTAGCCCCTTCAGTACGACAAGCTCTGAATTCCTCTGCTGTGGCCATTGATTCTTACACTCAGATCTACTCATGACACCAATCGATTTGCTCTGCTCAGCAGCTCCAACACCCATGGTGCCCACCAGGCTCGGAGGCTCATTTGCCCAACCTGGCTGCCGAGTGGGATTATGTTGAGGGGGAAGAGGACAGATCTGAGCTGGGTAGCAGGTGCTTCTACCTGCAGAAAACCGCACTGGTCTTGCAAGGCTGGAAGTCCAGGACCTCAGGATACAGATGGGTAAACAGGCCCAAAGAGGGGTGGGCAGCAGGGCAGGGCCAGGAAGACTCAGCTTCTGACTACTGGCCCCTCCTTGTGGACTAGGAAGGTCAGTGGAGACTTCTTGGGTGGGGAGGGTATGAGTGGATGGGCTGAGAGGGAAAGCCCATCTTGGAGAGGTCAGTAAGCAAAAGTGAGAGGTGACACTGAGCATCTGGGCACCAGGGCCTGTAAGGAAAGCTGTGAGGGGGCCCGATGACAGGGCAGAGGCGGTGTTGCCACTTCACTTGGTTCTTGGGGGCCTGTGCTTTTATGAACTCTCCAAGAACCTGTGGGGTCCTCCGGCAGGCTGGGGGCAGGAGGCCTGGGTCCCTGGATCATGGTGTGACCCTGCCCTTCTCTTTCTGAGGCCTAGATGCCCATCAAGTCTCAGCAGCAATGGTGCTCTGGGCTCCTGTGTCCTCTGCTCAGTGACCTCCAGCAGGAGGGAGGGAGGCCTGAGCTTTCAGCTCCATCAAGGGCTCCCTGAGCAAGGAGGCAGTGAGGGCAACGACGCCAGGAGGACAAGAGCGGAACAAATTGCCCTGATTATGTAAGGCAGTCCTACTTCCTCCTCCACAGGGACAGAAGAGCTAGAAAGCCATGTTCCCCCCCGCCGCCCCAGGCTGCTCCAAGGGAGCCCATTCAGAGGCTCCTGAACAGGGCCTGTGGGCCGGTGTTGGGGCAGGATCTCAGGGAGGGACCCCAGTTGGCCACTCTCCTTGCACCTGCAGAGCAGGGGTCAGTTCTGCTCAGCTGTTGCTCCTTGAGCGTCTTTGAGCACACCTTGGCCCTTCCAGTCTTCCTGGGGTGGGCAGCCTCCCTGTCTGCTTGCCCAGAACTCCATGCCCCAGACTCTCCCTGCCAGGGTCACAGTGGAGTCCTGGAGAACTGAGCCCCTCCAAAATCACTGTGTCCCTGCCATGCCATGGCCCCACTGGAATACAGCTCACGACCACTCTTCTTGGTGCCTCCCCCTCCATGCAGGAAGCCCCCTCCTTCAGGCCCAGACCCGGGCTAACATGCCAAACCAGGCACCCCCTCAGCACAGCCCCTGGGCTTCCCCCACCCCGATGTGCAAAACCTAGCCCCCTACCCCTCCCCTGCTCAGGGCCTAAGCCCCTCTGAGTTTCTGTCACCCTTCCCCCTGGGGAGCGCTGGGGATGCCCCAGGCTGAGATCCCAAGGTAGTGATTGTAGCCCTGCCTCTCAGCCCCTCCCGGACACAGGCTGGGAGTGCTGCATAGGCCCCTCTGCCAGCTGGGCCTGGAGAACACAATGCTCTGGAGGACCAGCCTGCAAGGCTGGCTGGGAAACCCCCTTCCATGCCGTACCATGCTTTGCGGGGCTGCCAACACGCGTGAGGCCCTGCCCGTCAGGCTCTTTGAGTTTACGTACTGCCAGGTTTAGCGGTGCTAAACTGCAAATTTATCTCCCTCCGTAAATCCAGCTGAGGTGGGAGCCAGTGTCTGTGCACGAGCATATGTGTGTACATGTATGTTGGAGGGCACACACATATGGGCATGGCAGTGTGTATGCACAGGAATGCTCACCTGTGTGCACGTGGGAAGGGTGGTGGTACCCCCAGAAGTGTGCAGTGCATGCCTGAGCACATATCCAGGTGAATGTGTGTCCTGGTGCATGTGCTCACACGTGCACCGTGAATGAGTTGGGGTACATCCTTCCCTGAGTGTGGCTCTGAGTTCCCTCTGGCTCTGTGTCCCTCTGCTCAGGAACAGCACACAGTACGTCTCAGGAAACATCTGTGTGCACGTGCACAGGCCGTGGGGACACTCAAGCAGACCACCCCCTGCCCCTCTGCCTCAGAGGGACTGCAGCCCAGCACTGGTCACACTTCCGGACCCAGTGCAACCACAAGGAGCTAGTGCCCACTTCTAGCGGCTGCCCCCACCCTGAGATATGCAGATCCCCCTCAATGATGCCAGGCTGCACCAGACAGAGAGCCCAGGGCATGAATTCCCTCCTGAGGGGGAGCGACATTCAAACCCTCAGACAAGGCGATCCCTCCTGCCTACTCCCATCCCGGCAGACTTGATCTAGAAACACCCTGATGATGTTAAGTGAGAAAAAGTATCTTTCTCTGAATACTAAAAATAGAGCCTCGTTTCCTAAAAGCAGGTTCCTCCTCAGCTCAGGGCGTAGACAGACTCCGTCACTAACTCCAAAGACTCATTGGAGAAACTGAGAGCATGATAATCCCTTGGCTGCTGCACTGAGGTGCTCAGGGCAAGATGGTGACCCCATGATCTAAGCCCAGGCCTCACCCCGCACTGAGAGTCTGGTCCCAGCTGATGCTATCCGACGAGGGCCGGGAAGAGGGCAGCAGGAATTGGGTCCATATGCTGCTCTGCCAGGCTAACGGGCTGACAAATTAGCAGGTCTCCCCTCTAAGAGGTGATGAATGAGCAGATGCCCAGAAGAGCCAAGCAGTGGAGGGGACTCCTCCCCCACTGTTCTCCTTAGGCCCAGCCCTGACTCTGCACCTATACGGCACAGGCCCTGCCTATGTCGGGGGGTGGGGGCGACTGGGGGCTATGGGAAGGGAAGGGCAGAGAGGGCATAAAAGGGTAGC
Organism: Dugong dugon; assembly: GCA_030035585.1. Classification (NCBI taxonomy): domain Eukaryota; kingdom Metazoa; phylum Chordata; class Mammalia; order Sirenia; family Dugongidae; genus Dugong; species Dugong dugon. The sequence goes on along the minus strand of CM057481.1, from coordinate 16,970,899 downwards.
CTCAGCCTTGGAGGACAACCAAAACAACTAGCCAGAGAGGCCCAAATGCCTTGGGCTGCTGTCATGCTGTCTGAAAAAGCATCCCTGAGGCAGGGGCTAAACACTGCCCTCCTCAGACTCCCCTTTAAGATCATCTCCACCACACATTAAACAAACAAAAACCAAACCCATTGCCGTTGAGTCGATTCCGACTCATAGCGACCCTACAGGACAGAGCAGAACTGCCTCATAGGGTTTCCAAAGCTGTAATCTTTATAGAAGCAGACTGTCACATCTTTCTCCCCTGGACTGGCTGGTGGGTTCAGATCACTGACCTTTTGGTTAGCAGCAGAGCGCTTAACCACTGGGCTACCAGGGCTCCTTCTGCCACACATAGAACAGCCTTAATCCGTGAAACAGAAAGGCAGCCAGGTGGTGGGGAGACCAGCAGCGAGGGAGCCTGTGCCCTGAGGACGACTGCCACACTCCTCACAGGAGACCCAGGGATGTCCAAGCTGGTCCTCAGGCACTGACTAGGATGGGGGCCTGAGGCCAGGTCCTGGGGGAGTGGAACTGCTTCTCCCACACAACGCCAGGATCAAGGCCTCCTCAGCTCAGAAGGACTGTCGGGAAGTGCAGATAGAGGTAGGGAACCACATTGGGCAGGGGTCCAGGGAGCCTGACTCTAAGCAAAGAGCAGCCTCCAGAGGCAGTGAGGCCCGGGTCACAGAAGGAGACCAAGCAGAGGTTGACCCCAGTTCTCAGACAGTCCTCTCTGGTAGGGAGGTGGGGCAAATGGTCACAAATGCCCTGTCAGCTCTGAGAGCCCCACATCCTCGGTTTGTGCCCCGAATCTTTAAACCATCCCCTCCTTCATGCACTCAGAACATCTAACATGGGGCACGATTTACACGTTCTTCTGCCTGGCTCTCTTTGAGAGCTCTCTGGCCAGGTGAGGCAGCCCCCTACTTAGGTTGTCTGTGGGTTCCCTGTCCAAAGAGCCCTCACGTCCCCTGCCTGCACCCCCACCCCACCCCGTGTAAACAGAACCCACCCGCTCTCTCCCAGGGGCTGCTAATTCCTCACCAGAACTGCTCGGACGTGAAATTGGAGTGAGACAATGTGTGTTTAAGGAAATGAATCTCGCATCTTAAGAGGCTCTGGGAGCCCGCCCTGCACCCCCATCACCCCGCCCGCCCACCCAGAGCCAGGAAAGGAGCGCCTGGCATCAGGGAAGAGAAAGGCGGAGGTGATATTCAGTGCCAAATTAGCAGCCGCCACAGCCAAATATTGTACTTGCCTCCAATCTTCTTTTATTTTTCAAAAGAAAAGGCTTTTACAAACTGAAAGAGGCTGTTGGAACACTAAGACTGATGAACGTTTTTAAAGGCACACCCGCACACGCATGCGCGGCTCAGAGCCTCCCTGCCAAGAGCGTGTCTCTCCTCCCTGCCCATAGCCACACTCACAAGGTGTCCCCAAGTTCGTTCCCCACTCCATCACCACGTGGCTGACATCACACATGTTCTTGGCCACTGTCATGGATTGAATTGCGTCCCCCAAAAATATCAGTCGACTTGGCTAGGTCATGATTCCCAGTATTGTATGACTGTCTACCATTTCATCATCGGATGTGATTTCCCTATGCGTTGTATATTCTATCACTATGATGTAGTAAAATGGATTAGCAGCAGTTATATTGATGAGGTCTACGAGATTAGATAGTATCTTAAACCAACCTCCTTTCTTTTTCTTTTTTATTGTACTTTAGATGAAGGTTTACCAAACAGTTTCTCATTAAACAGTTAGTACCAATATTGTTTTATGACAATCGTTAACAACCCCACGACTTGTCAACACTGTCCCTTCTCAACCTTGGGTTCCCTATTAGCAGCTTTCCTGTTCCCTCCTGCCTTCTAGTCCTTGTCCCTGGACTGTTGTGCTCCATTAGTCTCCCTTTGTTTTACGGGGCTGTGTAATCTTTGGCTGAAGGGTGAATCTTGGGAGTGACTTCATTACTGAGCTAAAAGGGTGTCCAGAGGCCATACTCTCGGAGTTTCTCCAGTCTCTGTGAGGCCAGTAATCTAGTCTTTTTTTGTGAGTTAGAATTTTGTTCTACATTTTTCTCCAGCTCTGTCTGGGACCCTCTGTTGTGATTCCTGTCAGAGCAGTCAGTGGTGGTAGCCGGGCACCATCTAGTTTACTGGACTCAGTCAGGTGGAGGCTGTGGTGGTTGTGGTCCATTAGTCCTTTGAACTAATCTTTCCCTTGCATCTTGTTTTCTTCATCCTCCCTTGCTCCCAAAGTGGTGAGACCAGTGGCGTATCTTAGATGGCTGCTCATAGGCTTTTAAGACCCCAGACGCTACTCACCAAGGTAGAATGTAGAACATTTTCTTTATAAACTGTGTTATGCCAGTTGAGCTAGATGTTCCCCGAGACCATGGTCCCCACAGCCCTCCACCCAGCAATTAGGTCCCTCAAGAAGTTTGGATGTGTCTGTGGAGCTTCCATGACCTTGCCTTGTACAAGTTGTGCTGGCTTCCCCAGTATTGTGTACTGTCTTACCCTTCACCAAAGTTACCACTTATCTATTATCTATTTAGTATTCCCCCCGAACCCCTCCCATCCCTCATAACCAACAAAGACTGCTTCTTTTTGTGTGTAAACCTTTTCATGAGTTTTCACAGTAGTGGTCTCATATAATATTTGTCCTTTAATAAGTCAATCTCTTGAGATATAAAAGAAAGAAGCCAGCAGAGAGACATGGGAACCTCATACTACCAAGAAAGCAGTCCCGGAAACAGAGCGCATCCTTTGGACCTGAGGTTCCCGTGCAGAAAAGCTTCCATTCCAGGGGAAGACTGACAACACGGACCTTCCTCCAGAGCCGACCGACAAAGCGTTCCCCTGGAGCCAGCACCCTGAATTTGGACTTGTAGCCTACTAGACTGTGAGAGAATAAATTTCTCTTTGTTAAAGCCATCCTCGTGTGGTATTTCTGTTATAGCAGCACTAGATGACCAAGACAGCCACCATGAGCCAAGTCCAGGGCATGGGACCTGACTCTGAGCCGCCTCCCTGCCGCATGGGGCCTTTGTACAGGGTGGGTCATTCCTGGCGTGCTCAGAACCACCTTGCCTCCAGAGGCCTCAACAAGAGTACCAGCCTGTGGCTTTTGCAAGGGCTCCTTGTCCACCGTTCGATGGCCCTCCGTGCCCCTGCCATGGACAGCCACACTGCCTGTGCTGACCCTTGTCACTGCTTTTATCCTCCTTCATGAGAGGTTGTTTCTACAGCCCCTCTCCTGGCTGCCTGGTGGCCCCTGACCCTCTGGTCCTTGTCTCCACCTGCCATTAAATAACTAATCCACTGAGTGGACACCCTCTGTTAAACCCTCCATTGGAAACACGGTTTTCACCCTGAACCTTCAACCAATCACTGGGTCATCTCGCTCATCATCGGGAACCAGGCAAGTTTTATGAGGCTTTATCAACACTACCCCCACCGATCTGGGACTTTACATCCCCAGGCTCTGCCCCCCACAACTAGCACCCCAAGCCCAGGAAGTGGTCATAGTCTCCATTTCTCTGTTTGGCACCCTCAAATCTGAAGCCTCCCCCAGCCTTGGTTTCCTTGTCCAGTGAAAGAATAAGGAGCCTGCTGGCTCTAAGGGTCAGAGGCTCCACACCCTGAGATCCCACCTAGATGGTGACTGGAACCTGGCCCTGTCCTGCATGTGTGCAGCACTGGCAGTTCACATGATGCCTCGGAGTCACCCTCAGGTCCCACCCCTCATAGTTCTGGGGAGTGGGAGTTTGGCAACACCCATTTTTGTGGATGGGGACACTGGGCTCAGAGACTTCTAGGGACTCACTCGAGGTCTCAGAGCAGGTGAGAGGTACAACCTGAACCCAGATCCTAGTTGTGGAGCATTAAATCCCGTTTCCCTACCACCACGCCCACTGCGCTCTCCCCGCAGGATGGGGGCTCCCTGAGGCAAGGCCATGTCTCCTCCACCGGGCTGAGGGTTCCTGAGATCCAGGACTGTCTTCCCCATCAGACTGGACACCCCTGGGCCTGAAAGCCACCACTCCTTCCACCACCCTCCTCTTCTTGCCCACTGGAGGTGTCTGTTGACAGGTGCTCCCTCTTACCAGCAAACAAGGGACCCTACCCTGCTGGTAATTATCTTAAGCTAAAGCCATGAGGAGCCCTAATATATGGCATAAATAGAATACCAGACATAACTAACAATGAACCCACAGCAGAAGATGAATTAGATGAATGGAATCTCTTAAAAATTAAACACTTATGCTCAGTAAAAGACTTCTCCAAAAGAGTAAAAAGAGAACCTATGGACTGGGAAAAATTTTTTGGCTATGACATATTTGAAAAAGGTCTAATGTCTAAAATTTATAGGAAACTTCAACACCTTACAAACAACAACAAAAGACAAAAATCCAGTTAAAAAATGGGCAAAGGATATGAACAGACACTTCACCAGAGACATTCAGGCTGCTAACACACATGAAGAAATGTTCACGGTCATTAGCAATTAGAGAGACACAAATCAAAACTACAGTTAGATACCATCTCACCTCAACACTACAGGCACTCGTCAAAAAAACAGAAAATAACAAATGCTGGTGAGGTTGTGGGGACAATGGAACTCTCATACACCGCTGGCGGAAATGTAAAATGGTACAACCGCTATGGAAAATGGTATGGTGCTTCCTCAAAAAGCTAGAAATAGAAATACCATACGATCCAGCAATCTCACTCCTAGGTATATACCCTAAAGAAATAAGAGCTGTGACATGAATAGACATATGCACATCCATGTTCTTTGCAGCATTATTCACCATAGCAAAAAGGTGGAAACAATCTAAGTGCCCATCCACAGGTGAATGGATTAACAAACTACGGTACATACACACAATGGAATAAAGAATAATGACAAAGCCGCAAAACATCTCACAACACGGATGAATCCGAACAGCCTTATGCTGAGTGAAATAAGCCAACCACAAAGGACAAATATTGTATGAGACCACTATTATAAAGTAACAACAAAAGGTTTACAGAAAAAAGAAGAAGAAGAAAAAAAAAAAAAAAAAAACTTTGATGGTTACCAGGGATGGGAGGGAGACGGAGAGGGAGAGGAAATTACCAAACAGATAGTAGACCATGTGCTAATATTGGTGAAGGGAAAGACAATACACAACATGGGAGAAGTCAGCCCAACATGACCAAGGCAAGAGACGACTGAGAAGAACGCAGGAACAAAGGGCAACTACGGTAACCGCTATAGCACAGGCAATCCTGCAATAACGGTATTAACAAACAGTAATTTACAAACGGATACATAGGTAGATAGGCCAAGAGGAGTGGAGGGGTGTAAGGGAGCACACCAACTGGCAGATACAGGTTTGGTGGTGGATATGTCTAAATACATGAGGTACTCTTTATATATTAATATGGACAATAGAGCACACAAGAGACACAGTCAGGGAAACCTCTTAGACATAACCAAACACCTCACAGGATGAAGTTCCTTGGCTGGAAGGCAAAGGATCATAGACTCAGGGGACTTCTATGTCAATTGGCACAACATAGTTCATAAAGACAATGTTCTACCTCCTAGTTTGGTGAGTAGCATCTGGGGTCTTGAAAGCTTGTGTGCGGCCAACGACTGGTCTCTTCCCATCCAGAGCAAAGAAGAGTGAAGAAAACCAAAGACTCAAGGGAGCAGTGAGTCCAAAGGACTAATGGACCACATGAACCACAGCCTATACAACCCTGAGACCAGAAGAACTAGACGGTGTCCAGCTACCACTACCGACAGCTCTGACTGGGATCACAGCATAGGGTCTCAGGTACAGCAGGAGAAAAACGTAGAACAAAAAATCAAATTCACCAAAAAGACTAGACTTACTGGTCTGACAGAGAACCCCCGAGACTATGGCCCTAAGATACCCTTCTGACCTGGAACTGAAGCCATTCCCAGAGACCACCTTCTAGCCAAACAATGGACAAGCCTATAAAACAAACAGTAATACCCGAGAGGAACGTGCTCCTTAAAACAACCAATTATACAAGATCAAAAGGGCAATATTTGCCTAAAAGCAAAGATGAGAAGGCAGGAAGGGGGAGAAAATCAGGACAAAAGGAAACGGGGAACCCAGGGCAGAAATAGGGAGAGTGCTGACACATTGTGGGGAATGAAACCAACGCCATGGAACACTTTATGTACAAACTATCGAATGGGAATCTAATTTGCTCTGTCAACTTTCACCAAATGCACAATAAAAATAAAATAAAGGTATAAAGCTATAGAAAGAAGGGGGTGAGGCAGTGGAGGGACGTGGTGAGTAGACAGGAGTGGTGGCTGGAAAGGTGAATTCTCCCAGGCCCCGGGCTGGGATTATAGGGTAGGGATACCCACCTTCGACACCTCACTGGTTGGGAGGCAGTAGGGGAAGGGAGCAGAGAATCCCTTCTGGGCTTGGGGTCTACCAAGGGGGTGTCAATCCATCCCAGAATTGCCGGGGGAAGCCTGGTGCAGACGATACTGGAGTGTGCTGGGGTGTCCCCTTCAAGATGGAGGTTCTCATTCCCCCAACTGCCAGGAGTGTTGCCTGCTGACTGCTCTCAGCTGTGTCCCTCCGGAGGACTTACCCTGGGAAGGGAAGAGCTGCCTCATCCATGGTCTGGTTGATACAAAAGTGGGCGTGGAAGAGTACGCAGGTCTGGCCCCTGGCCTCAGTTGGGGTCAACTTCAGAGCTGTCTGTGGAATTGTCTGCATTGCAGCCCAGCTTCTCCTGCTTTCCAGCCCTGCTTCCCTTTCCCCCTCACAGGTGTGGTCCCCAAGTGTACTCCCCAGTAAACATCTGCACACAAACCTCCACCTCAGAGTGATTCCAGGGAACCCACCTTACAACTGTTGGGGCCAGGCGTAGGCCCAGAAAGGTGACTCTAAAGAGGGCGCCATCCTGCTGGCAGTGAGGACCTCACTGTGGGTGGTAGGTGGTGAGCTGGCACTCCTGGCATACCGAAAAGGTACCATTAATCTAACATCCTCCCACCGTGAACTGGATAGGACACCTGCGGACAGGTGCATTATTTCAGGTATGAGAGTTTCAGGGAAGTGTAATGATAAGGACTATGAAATGGGATGGTTGTTGCTGGGGGTTACCAATGCTTTGGAGGAAGACAGTGAAAGGCTGAGTGTGATTAAACACGAATTTAAGGTAAAGTGTGAAAGTTAGAAGCCTCCTTGGAAGCATATAAAAAGACTCTCATCTCCTGCAGCCAGAGGCAGGCAAAGCTGAGGGTCAGGCTCAGGACTTAATCAGAAAAATGGCAGAGATCCAGAGGGGGTTGCAGTCTCAGTCACGACAGGCTGGCCACACCAAGGTCAGGGCCCTGATCGGAAGGGAGTGGGACCCCAAGTCTTGGGATGGGGACATCTGGGTTATTGCACTTGAGAATCTTAAAACTCCAGATACCCCTTAAACTCTCTGAGTCTGCAGAAGTGGCTGAGACCTCCCTGTTAAAGGCTAAGACTCCCCCTTGCTTGAAGACGATGCAGAGGCCCCCACCTTGCAAAACAACATGTGCCCCTCTCAGGATCTGCACCCCTTCTTTCCCAGCCACCAGGCCAAAAACTAGGGTCAAGTCACAACGTAACCAATCCCAGGAGATGCTGGGCCTGCTCAGGGAAAAACAAGGACTATACCGTGAAGGAGATGCAGGACCCAGCCAATAGTTGGGACAGTATCCCCAGGTGCTGAAATCAAAGACGGCAGGGCATAAGGTTGGATATGGGAGAGGTTATTGATATGGGAGGGGAGCACTCTCCCATGATACAGAATTTAACACCCCAGCAGGGACCCTAGGAGGTGTTGGAAGCCTTGAAATAGCAATGGCTCATGCTAAGAGAAGTAGAAATGCCAGAACTACTATTGCAAACAGTTGAGGAAGGGTTACAAGACTCAGAGAAGAAGACATACCAGAGTGGTTACGCCAGAAAATCCACCAGCTGACCATGCTCCACGGGAGGGCCCAGGGAACACTCTTTACCAAAGTGACAAGGAATGTGTTGGTGAGAGGAGCAAAAGCATCACTGAGAAACCCAGTGGGGCTGTCCTCTGTAGGTATCACAGAACTGGACCTTCTGGGAGCCATAGAGATGACTAGTTCCTGAAACAACAGAAGCCGGGGGGTGGCCCTTAACCATCAGAAGCAGGTGGGCACAACTATTATAACAAGTGGTCAGGTTGCAGGGCAGCGAGGGAATTCTGACTCCTAGAAAGCTATGGAGAAGGTTAATATTACAGAGCATCCCAAGGGGCAAGACAGATGGGCAGCCAACAGGGTACTGCTGAATCTGTACGATGAAAAGAAATCAAGGATAGACGATAAGGAGGCTAGGGGCAGCTACCCCAATAAAAAGTCATAATCTTTTGTTCAGATACCAGATCTGAGCCACTTCTCAGACCTGGAACCTACTGATAAAGGAGAGGCCAGGTCCCCGTGAGGAAGGACCCTACAATGCCACAGCAAGTGTATACAGTAGTGATTCCTCTAGTCTTTCCCAAAGGATCTATGACCATTCACTTGGGGGAAAGAAGAATACCCATGCATTTCAAGAACTGTTAGACACACAGTCCAAGTTAACATTGATGCTCCGGGATTTGAAGCATCGTTGTGCCCCTTTGTTAGCGTGGGGGCATATAGGTACCAGATCATGAATGGATTCCTAGCCTAGGTTCAGCTTCTAACAAGTCCATTGGGTCCATGGGCCCACATGGTGGTCATCTCTCTGGTCCCTGAATATAAACAATTGGAATGGACATACTTGGTAGCTGGCAAAGCATTGATTCCTTGGTATGTGGCGTAAGATCTACTGTAATAGAGAATGCCAAGTAGAAGCCTCTGAAACTGTCCCTTGCCCTGACCAAGATGGTAAAATAAAAAACAGTATCACATCCCGGGGGAATGGCAGAGACTGGTGCCATCCTTAAAGACCCAACGTTTGCAGGAATGACAGTCTCATCATATCCCCGTTTAATTCACCAGTATTGACCCCTACAAAAACCAGACAGATCCTGGAGGATAGCAGTGGACTATCACAAGCTCAACCACAAGCAGTAACTCCAATTGCAGCTATGATGCCAGATGTGGTATCTTTGCTAGTGCCATGGTATATGCCACGGATTTGGTGAATGCATTATTTTCCCCCAAGGCTTTGAACCGATTCATTCCAGTTCAAACTTCTGCTAAGAATTCGCATTTCCACCCCAGACATACTAAATCAGAATCTACACTTAAACAAGATCCCCAGGTGATTCTTATGTACCCCAAGTGATTTTTTTTATGTGTATACATAAAAATCATCTGGGGATCCTGTTAAAATGTAGATTCTGATTCAGTATACATGGGGTGGAAATGCAAATTCTCAGCAGGGGTTCAAACTGCCAATGAACCAGCTTGAAGCCCTGGTCTCCCCGCTCTATCAAATAATCTGAGAAGCTAAGAAGAACGTGGCATCAGGACTGGAGGAAGACTCATTAACAACCTGCGATATGCAGATGACACGACCTTGCTTGCTGAAAGCAAAGAGGACTTGAAGCACTTATTGATGAAGATGAAAGACTACAGCCTTCAGTACGGATTACACCTCAACAGAAAGAAAATAAAAATCCTCAAAACGGGACCAATAAGCAATATCATGATAAATGGAGAAAAGACTGACGTTTCAAGGATTTCATTTTACTTGGATCCACAATCAACACCCATGGAAGCAGCAGTCAAGAAATCAAATGATGTACTGCATTGGCAAATCTGCTGCAAAAGACCTCTTTAAAGTGTAAACAAGCAAAGATGTCACTTTGAGGACTAAGGTGCAAGCCATAGTATTTTCAATTGCCTCATATGCGTGCAAAAGCTGGACAATGAATCAGGAAGACAGAAGAAGAACTGATACCTTTGAATTACGGTGTTGGTGAAGAATATTGAATATACCATGGACTTCCAGAAGAACGAGCAAATCTGTCTTGGAAGAAGTACCGCCAGAATGATCCTTAGAAGCGAGGATGGTGAGACTTCATCTCACATACTCTGGACATGTTATCAGGAGGGACCCTCTGCTTGGTAAAGTAGAGGGTCAGTGAAAAAGAGGAAGACCCTCAATGAGATGGATTGGGACACAGTGGCTACAACAATGGGCTCAAACATATCAATGACTGTGAGCATGGCACAAGACTGGGCAGTGTTTCGTTTTGTTGTACATAGGATCACTATGAGTCGAAACTGATTTGACAGCACCTAACAACAAAAAACAGATGGAACATCCAATCGTGGCATATTAAATGACCATGATGCATGAAATGGTCTGGGTTCTGTCAGACTCACTAAGTCATAAGATCTGGTGGGCCCAAGAACAATCCACTGTAAGAAGAAGTGATACATCCTTGACCCAGTATGATATAATAAGAGGGCAGAAATAAGCCCTCTCCCTTTGCACCAGTGCCTCTCTCTCAACCACTGCTGCAGGAAGGGAGGGTGGTTCCCTCATGATCAGCTGATGGCGGAAGAAAAAGACTGAGCTTATTCTCAGAAAGGTCAGCTTGGTATGTTGATGTGAACTGAAAATACACAGCCCCACTCAGGGATGGTCCTGAATGATGGTGTTAAGGAGAAATTCTTCCAATAGGCAGAGCTTTGGGCAGTGCATCTGGTCATCCATCCATTTTGTACGGAAAGGGAACAGGCCTGAGGTAAGAATACATACAGATTCATGGGAAGTGACAAATGGCTTGGCTGGTTGTCGGGAAGAAGAAAGGCTGGAATATCAGGGACAAGGAAGTCTGGGAAAGGGATATGTGAATGGAGCTATGGGCAAAACCAAACCAAACCCATTGTCGCCAAGTTGATTCCAACTCATATGGGAGTGGGCACAAAATCTGAAAATCTATGTATCATATTAACCCCTACCAGAGGGCACTACTACGAAAGAGGCACCCAATAACCAAACAGATACAATGGCTCAGCCAGTTGCCATTAGTCAGCCTCAGTCATCAGCCACCCCAGGGCTGGTACAATGGGTACATGAACGGAGAAGCCATGGTGGCAGGGATGGAGACTATGCCTAAGACCAAGGTTGATCTAGCTACTGCTGCTGTTGAATGTCCAACCTGCCAGCAACAGAGATCAAGCCTGAGTCCCCAACAAAACACTATGTCTTAAGGAGACAAATCACCCCACTCGGTAGCAAGTTGACTACATTGGACCTCTCACATCCTGGAAGGGGCAGTATTCATCTCGACTGGGATTGGCATATATGCTGTTATAATAGGTCAGTTTTCCTTTCCTACATGCAGGGCATTGGCTATCCAAGAGCTTATCAAGTGCTTGATCCACTGATATGGGATCCTATGGCTTTCTTGGATTAAGGCATCCACTTTACAACATAAAGAGGTGCTGCCGTGGGCATATAAATGTAGAATCCATTGGCCCTATCACTTACCTAACCATCCTGAAGCTATTAGCCTGATAGAATGTTGGAGTGACCTTTTCAAAAAATAACAGCTTTATTGAGCTATCATTCAAATCCCATAAAATTCATTCTTTCAAAGTATACAACTCAGTGATTTTTAGAATATTCACAGTTATGCAACCATCCCCAGTATCTAATTTCAGAATATTTTCATCACCCCCAAAACAAACCCCATACCAATTAATAGTTACTCCCCGTTCCTCTCTCCTCTAAATCCCTAGTAACCACTAATCTACTTTCTGTCTCTATAGACTTGCCCATTATGGACTTTTCATATAAATAGAATCATACAACATCTGTCCTTTTGTGACTGGCTTCTTTTACTTAGCACGATAGTTTCATGGTTTGTTCATGCTGTAGCACGTATCAGTACTTTGTTCCTTTTTATGGCTGAATAATATTCCATTATATGTATATACCACATTTTGTTTCCATTAATCAGCTGAGGGACCTTTGGGTTGTTTCTTTTCTTTTATTACTATGAATATGCTGCTACAGACATTCATGTACAGGATATTATGTGAACATATGTGTTCGATTATCTTGGGTGGAAAGATCTTTTGAAGGCACAGCAAAGGTATTGGGCTAAAGATGGACCCTGTAAGAACAGGGCATCATCCTCTAGGATGCAGTATGCATCCTAAATCAACGACCATCACTAGGTGTTGAGTCCCTAATAGGCAGAATACCCAGGTCTGGGGACCAAGAAATAGAAATAGGAGTGGTCGTAGTCCCTATCACTCCCAGTCCCCTACTTAGGAAATATGGCTTCCTATCCCCTCAGCATTAGGCTCCGTGGGTCTACAGGTCCTGGTTTCCAGAGAAGGAATACTTTCACGAGAGACACGTTGAGAGTCCCATTGGACTTTAAGTTACAGCTATTGTCCAGACAGTTCAGGCTCCTCATGCCGAGAGTGCAGCAGTCAAGGAAAGGCACTGACTCTCATTATTAGGAGGAGTTGGGGCAGGAAAGAATTCGTTGGGTTCAGGTGACCCATTGGACATCTCTTGGTGCTCCCCTGCCTAGTTTTAATGAAGGATGAACAAGTGCATAAGCCACAGCCTGAGAAGGGCATGATGAGGAGGGACTCAGACTCCTCAGGAATGAGGGTCTGGGTCAAGGTGAGGGGTATCTAGAATGGGTGGTAGTGGAGGGAGAAGATGAGTATACCATTTGTGGCCTCAAGACTAGCCATGGTCTTGGGCACTGTAGCCCATCCCACTAACCTTCATCTTGCAAGTTTCTCAATCAAAAGGACTGTCATAGATTGAGCTATGTCCCGCCAAAATATGTGTCAACTTGGCTAGGCCATGATTCCCAGTATTGTGTGATTGTCCTCCATTTTGTGATTTGATGTAATTTTTCTGTGTGTTGTATATCCTAATCTCTGCCTATGGTTAATGCGGCAAGATTGGGGTATGTTAAACAGGATTAGGGTGGGATGCAACACCCTTACTCAGGTCACACCCTGATCCAATATAAAGGGAGTTTCCCTGGGGTGTGCCCTGCATCACCTTTTATCTTACAAGAGATAAAAGGACAGAGAAGCAAGCAGAGAGATGGGGACCTCATACTGCCAAGAAAGAAGTGCCAAGTGCAGTGTGCATCCTTTGGACCTGGGGTCCCTGCACTGAGAAGCTCCTAGACCAGGGGAAGACTGATGACAAAGACCTTCCCCAAGAACTGACAGAGAGAGAAAGGCTTCTCCTGGAGCTGGTGCCCTGAATTCAGACTTCTAGCCTAGACTGAGAGAATAAATTTCTGTTTGTTAAAGCCACCCACTTGTGGTATTTCTGTTAAAGCAACACTAGATAACCAAGACAGGGACCAATGAGAATTCTAGAGCAGCTGTTATCCCATGGGAAAAACTTACTATATGAAACAAGTGGGCCCAAGTGACATAAGACGTGTGCTGCCATGTATCCTGCTGAAGGTCCCCCCTTCAGGATCAAGGCACTCATTTCCCCAACTGCCAGATGCTGATGGCCCACAACTGAGTCTGTTTTTGGGAATCTCTCTCGACTGAAGGGAGCTGCCCCATCCATGGTCATGTCCCCTCCTCAGTTAACAGTTTGTATCCAGTGACCGGGCAGTACAGGGATACAAAGGCCAGAACTCCTGGCTTCAATTTGGGACATCTCTAAAGAGCCCCCCCCCCCCCCGTGGGCAGGCTGAGGCCTCTCTTCAGCTGCAGTGTGGGCCAGCTTCCCTCCCTGTCCTATCCTACCTTGCACACTCACTTATAAGTGTTCCTGAACACACCCCTCTCCCCAAGTAAGCCTTCTGTGTGCAACTCTTAGAGTCTCAGAGTCTGTTTTCCAGAAGGTTCAGGACCCTCCCTGGGACCAGAAGGATCCGTCTCTACCTCACTGAGTCCCCGATACCAGCCTCTCCCTCTCCTTCCCACTGTCAGGCCTTTGTCCACACTGGTCCCTTCACCAGTTCATCCCTCTGCTCTCATCTTCCCCATCCAGGATCCTGCCTCAACTCCTCCAGGAAGCATTTCCTACACTCCCTGGTGGGTCAACCTGTGCCACCTCCTGAGCCATCACAGCCTCTCCATCTGCAGCGTACACATCACACAGTCTACCGCACACCACTGCTTCATACCTGCTTTGGTCCCTGTGCACCCACATGTCCCCCAGATGGGGCACAGCCATGCTGAGCCACCCAGACCTGTCTGCTCCCACCAGTACCAAAGCCTGGGCCAGCCTACAGAGGCTCAAGAAAGCCCTGACATGGGGCTGCTGGGCCTGCAGTCCCCCAGGCCCGCCCTTCACATCCCCCACCTCCCCATTCAGGTCCACGCCCTTTGAGGAGGTACAATTGGTAGGCCAAAAGCTCCCGAGGGGAACTAGCCTGTCCAGGGTCTCAGAGCTGGAAAAGGGCTGATCAGGATTGGAACCCTAGTCTCTGAATCTCCTTAACTACCATCCCTATGGCATGTGTAATTCCTGGTGGAGCACGAGAAGGGGGCGCAGACAACAGGCTCTAGGAGCTTGGAGGAGAGAGTTCACCTTGGGCTGGAAAGATGGAAGTGGACTCCACAGAGGAGGTCCTGAGGGGTTCGGGCAGGTGGAGGTGCAAGGAAAGGAACTGCAGGCAGAGGACCAAGTGAGGGCAGTGGCAGGGCGGATGGTCTAATGAGGGCGGTGTGGAGCCCTGGCTTGGGGTGATGAGTAAGAGAAGGGAGCTGTGGGCTGTGTGAAGGTCATGGTGGACACAGGCTTCGATCTTGCATCCATTTCCCCCTGCCCCCACCTCACAGCACCCCATCTCCCTCCAGGTTCTGGTGCCTGCTCTGAATGGCCAATGAGGCCATCTGATTGGCTCATCAAGGGCAAATAATAGCTTTTGCTAAATTCAGCTGCAGCCAATCAGAGGCAATCAAGCACACAAGAGGCCTGATGGGCCACAGGAGCTCACCCAAGGCTCCAGAACTGGCCCCTCAGCCAGAATTGGGAAGCCTGCCTCCCTCCCTCTCTCCCTCCCCTCCTCCTTCTCCTCCTTCCTCCCTCCCTCTCCTCCACCCTCCCTCTCTTCCTGCTTCCCTCCCTCTCCGCTTCCCTCCTTCTCCTCCTCCCTCCCTCCCTCTCCTCCACCCACCCTCTCCTCCTGCTTCCCTCCCTCTCTTCCTTCCTCCCTCCCTCTGGTGGCAGAGCAGTGGTGGTGGTGAAGAGGCGCAAGTCCAGGAGGCCTCAGGAAGAGAAGGGGAAGGGACCCAGCTGAGCCCCACAAACATTTACCTGGCACCTGCTGTGTACCCAGAGCCCTGGAGAAGCTGCGAGCTGATGGAGAGGATACACTGCATCCCTGCCCCTCCCCAGCTCATGCCTGTGCAGAGAAGGCCCAGCTCACAGGCCCCAGAGGAGCCCCCTTAGGAGGAGCTTTTCTGAACCCCACAACACCCTCCCAGCACTCGGCCTTCCCTCTTCCCTCTGTGCTGAGTCCCTGCCTCTTCCCCGAGGAGAGCGCAGCCTCCAATCAGGCCCTGGGAAAGCAATTTTTCAATCTCCGACTGCAAACACTAATACCACCGAAGCTAATTTTACAGATTTCCACTTCGAGGTCTTGCCTTTGTCACAGAATCCCTCACAGCCTGGGAGATTAGCAGTTTAGAGACTGGAAAAAATAAGCTATTTTAAAATTCAGCATAAAACTCTCTCAGACTCAGTCAACTAAAAAAAAAAAAAATTTTTTTTTTTGATTGGAAAAGAGCTTCTTAGTGAGGGAGGAGCCAGGTTGGGTCCCTGCTCAGTCACTGGGCAGCGGGAAGAAGGGCGCTGTTCTGGCCCTCAGAGGCCTCTGGCCTCTTCCGGGAGGCTCAATCAAGCCCACAGTCTAGGAAGGGGCAGAGAAGGTGGAAAAATCAGGTTACGTGATGCGTGCTGGGAGCCCCAGTCTGCAGCGCCCATGGGCCCTCCACTGGAGGTTGTGGGGATGTGCCTCCCCCATGAAGCCACCCCAGATTCCCCTGACCCCTAGCTGTAGAGAAAAGCTTCAGCCCCAGAACAGGTCACCTGCCTGCTGCCCCCTCTGCCAGTGAGGCTGGGTCCACTCCAAACAGACCCTCTCTGGGCCTCCATTCCCCCATCAAACAGACATCCAAAGCCCCTGGGCACATGGCCCACCCGGCATACACACAGCCCAACGCTGCACACGCACCCGCTCAGAGCCTGCACCGGCTGTGTTTGGCGGCGCTCCTTCCGCGAGCACCTCTCTATTGCAATTCTCAGAGATGAACAGCATAATCACTCTGGCTCTCCGAGGGCCACAAGCTCAGAAACGTCCTAATGAAAAATAAATGTATTTACAGGGAGACATCAAAGCCGCCAGGACCAGTCAAAGTAATATGCTTGTGACCGGCACGCGGACTTTTATTTCTTCCCCCTCCACGCTCCAGAGCTGCTCTTGCAGCGTGGAGAGATAAATATTTTAAGTAGCGACACTTTAGCGATGCACGGTTATGCAAGACAAGGAATAATTAGAAAATAAATTACTTTTTTTAAACACAGCGTTACAAACATCGGGCGCATCAGATTACTGCTCCCCGCAGGCTAGGGCTGCGCGGCTCAGGGAGGCCAGCACGCATGGACCTTGGGGAGCAACCACATACCAGCCCGTCCCCACAGCCCCCAGATGCTGACGTCCCCTCCCGCCTGCTCTGGGAGGCTCCCAGAATCGAGTTGAAGACCACATTTGGCAGCTTCCAGAAAATCTCAGCGATGGAAAGGCTTCCTCCGGCGTCTCACCAGCAGCGGCGCAGACTAAAAATAGTTTAATCTCCTTGAAAGCGAAAGGAGCAATCAGCAAAACAGACACTCGCGCCCGCGTGCTCCCTCCGTTCCTCGCTATCCTCTGCCCTCACCCATCTGGGCCTGTCCCGGGTGCCAACCATTGCCATCTCTGACCGACCACTGGGCAGGTCCTGCAACCCCCCGAGGAGGGTGTCTCCCCCATCATCGTCCAGGGCTCGTGTCTGCAGCCCCTGCCGGAGTTTCACGCATGGTATGCGTCCTTTAAGCCTTGTGACGTTCCAGGAGGAGGGAGGCGGGGCAGGGAGTGTTAGCCCTGCTTTACAAATGAGGAAACCGAGGCACAGAAAGGTAGAGTATTTGCCTAAGACTAGAAATGTTGGAGAACTCAGACCCTGGTCTTGTCACTGTCCTGGCTGTGTGCTAATGAGGGCTCAGCCTCCGGAAAGAGGAGGCTGGTGGCTTCTAATCAGTCTGTGTGGTTGACACCCAAGAAACAAAAGTCACCTTGGCAAGAAGGGACATGGGCTGGTAGGGAAGGGGAGAAGCTCACACACTCAGGGGATGGGGCAGCTCCTGGCATGGCTGAGTGGGTCTGGCACACGCATGTGTCTTACCTGCTGCTGCTGAACGACACTGTGACATCACCATTTTCACCCACTGGCTGGGATGGGGTCTGGATACCTGTGTTCACCCCACTTCTGCCAGTCATGTGCTGTGTGGCTGAGGGCCTGTGCCTGCTTCCTCTAGGCCTCGGTTTCCCCAGAGATTCGCTAAGGTGATCTGAGGGACTGTTCCCCACTGACATTCCTGCTCAGGACCGCCAGGAAACCCCTGCCCTCCCCAGCCTGCCCCCCCCCCACATCTCTGCCCCTCCTCACTCAGTCCCACCTTATGGCATTTGTCCACTTGACCTTCCTCCACACCTACCTGCCCCCAAAGCAGAAGCATAGACAGTGTCCTGTCCCACCACCTTGTTTTACAGGAGAAAACACAGAACAGGGAGGGGGAGGTGCGCTCAAGGCCACCCTGCCAGAGGAGGCACAGAAAGACCAGGACATGGTCTCCGACCCCAGTCCCACGCCCATCATGATACCCCTTGTCGTCTCCCTGAGAACATCACTCTCTCCTCAGCGTTCAGAACTGCCTGCCATCCCCTATCCTTTGTAGAATGAAGCCAGTGCAGAAAATAGTAAATTGAGCTCTGGCAGGTGGTCCAGCTCACCAGTCCCCTGAAATGCCATTCAGAGAAATGGGAACTGAGACCTCCTTTCCTGATCAATATCTTCCTGTGTAACCAATAACTGCCTGCAAAAAAATAAAAATAAAAAAAATAAAAAATCACTCCATAACCTCAGGTCTGAACTTTCCAAAAATGGCCTGCAGGCCCCTTTCCACTTCTAGAAGGTGCCACACTGCCCAGTCCTACCCAGAGGACTATGGCTTAGTCTTCCCTGGACCCAGAGAGCCCTCTATTTTGGCTCTCAGTCCATCTCTTAGCCCCTGGCACTGTGGGCCAGCCTGTGTCCCAGGCCCAGTCCTTGCCTCCTGCTCCAGCCCCTTTGCCTCCCCTGTCCAGCCTTTGGCCTCTGGTCCAGCTCTTGCCTCGGATCCCCATATACTTCTGTTGCTGCCTCAACATCCACAGGCTCACCTCTATCACTTGCAACAACTTCATAGTCTTCATTGTCTCAATGTGACCCTGAGGAAGGACAACCTGACCCTTTTACAGATGAGGACACTGAGGCCTGGGTTACCTGGCTCTTGAGGAATTTTTGGACTTATTACCCTCCAGGCCTTGCTGGGGTCCCATCCTGCCAGCTTCAGAAGAAGGGGCTCGATTTAAATAGGTCAAGGTGGGGACTGAGGAAGGCACCCCAGGCAGAAGGAACAGCAAGAACACGGTGCTGAGGAAGCTCAGAGACTTGCGCTGCGTTGAAGAGAGGATGTGCCCTGACTCACCTGGACAAGGCTGAGTCCTTGGAAGCTGCCCCAAGGGGACTAGCTCTCAGCCACTTGCCAGGCTGAGGGTAATGTCCTGTCCTCAGCCATGGGAGCCCGGGGTAACCTCACCTGCTGGACTGTGGATACAAAGAGGGTGTTGGGCAGGAAGGCCACCCAGGGAATAGCTGGTGTGCTGTGAGCCAAGGCAGAACTCACTTGTTCAGCAAAGCTCGTCCCTACTCCTGGTTGCGTAAGCTGGGCCAGTTAGGGCTTCCCACTGTGCAGATGGGGGAACTGATGAGGGACACCTGATCACAGAGAGAGAACTAGGCCACTCAGGTGTCCCTGTGAGGCTGGCTGGGCCCCCTGCCTCTCTGCCCCCACCCCAAACTCCCACCTCTGTCCCCAGTGGCCCCCTGCTGCTACTCCCAAGACAAGCCCTGGGCGCAACAGTTCTCAAACTATGTTCCTTAGAGCCCTAGGCAGTCAGCAGGGAGCCCTGGCCTCATGTGGAGGATCAGGGGTGATGAGAGGGAGGTTAGGGCTCTCCATCCTCCTCAGCCAGAGACCCTCCTGTTCATCCATTCACTGGGTGGGCCACTGTTACAAGAGAAATGAAAGCAGTGGTGCCTGGTGGACTGAACTTTCACTCCTTCTTGAAACAACAGTAAAGGGCTACTCACAACATGAGGACAAGAAAAATGTGGGGGAGGCACCAGGAACGCTTTGAAAGCTGGAAGCAGATGGACAGTGGGTGACTGACTTAGCAGCCCCTAGAAGGCTCACCTCTTTTGGCAGTGGGTTTATGCTAGGGAACCCCAAAGGCTGAGCCCTGAACCCCCAAATGCAAGACTGGGAAAACCTTCTCTGGAGAACCTGCAGCCCAGAAAGGTGACTTGACCAGATCACCTGCAATGAACCCTACGGTCCATGAGCCCCCTCTGCCATGTTCTTTAGTGCCCCACTCTTCTGTGGTGTCAGACTAACACAGGTTAGTCTCATTCTTCAGCTAATATCACATCATCTTCTTTGCTTAAATATAAGCAGACCATAGAGAACCCCGAACACTGGGGAAGACAGGCACATAGGAATCAGAGATCAAAACAAACAAAAAACTTGTAGGGAACTGGAAGGAGATACAGGGAGAAAAAAACGTTAAAAATGCTATAAGCTGTATATTCTAGATAGAATGTGAAAGGAGCTCTGGTGATGCAGTGGTTAAGTGCTCGGCTGCTAACTGAAAGGTTGGCAGTTTGAACCTACCAGCTGCTCCGCGGGAGAAAGATGTGGCAGTCGGCTTCCGTAAAGATTACAGCCTTGGAAACTCTATTGGGCAGTGCTACCCTGTCCTATAAGATCACTATGAATCAGAATCAACTTGACGGCAATGAGTTTAGATAGAATGCTGGACTGGATTGCAGCTGGAAGGATCAGTATGGGCTCATGGTTTTGAATATATACACAGATGGATAGATACAGAAATAATTATAGATACATGTGTATGCATGGGTTAATATGCATATATATATTTCCTAGCTCTGACTGTGAGAGAGCCTAGAAGCATTGATACCCCTGTGGCAATGAGCACACCCAGCACCCAGACCTTGATTTCTAAATAGTATTCTCCAATAAATGGAATCATAAGTCCTTGGAGAAATGGCTGATTCCAGGGCTGGGACAGGAAAAATACAAGATGAGCTTGGAGCACCTTATGATAGCAGAAAGTGAGGAAGTGTTCAAAAAAGGGTGCGGGTATGTCAAAAGGGCACAGGAGCCAACCTGAAAGAGCTCCTAATGGCCAAAGGTGAGACAATTTGACCAACAAAATAAATAATGATAATATTGGATTATAACCCATAGAAGAAAACACATATCTATGAATCCACACTGATATAAATAATCAAATGAATGGGGGAGAAGGGACAGCTCTTCCTTACAGAAGGATTGCAACTAATAAATGTAGAAGGAATGAGAGAAATAGAAAAGCACCATTAAAACATCACAGTAATAACTGCTGCAGGCAAGATCCACTGATAGAAGCTATAATTAATGGGCAGAAGTTTGAGGAGAAACAGGATATTTGCAGAGCCTCAAAGTATCTCCTCCAAGAAATTTATTAATTACAAATAGAAAATGGTAACTTTACAGTGGAGGAACCCAGTAGACACCACCTTAACCAAGTGATCAAGGTTAACATCACCAATAATAACACATATTGCCATTATGTACCCCCTGATGTGATACATTAAGGACACATAACTTCTGTAGTGTTCTTCCTAAAAAAGCTATAACTTCAATCTAATCATAAGAAAACATCAGGTAAACCCAAATTAAGGAAAATTCAACAAAATAGCTGGCCAGTATTTTAAAAAAGTGTCAAGGTCATGAAAGACACGGAAAGACCTTGAAACTGTCAGATAGGAGGAGATGAAGGAGACATGACAAATAAATGTAATGTGGGATCCTGGATTGGATCCTGGAACAGAAAAAGGACATTAGAGCAAAAGCTGGTGAAATCCAAAAAAGGCCTTCAGTTTGGCTTATAGTATTGTACCAATGTAAACTTCTCAGTTTAGATATTTGTATTATGGTTATTCAAGATGCTAACATTAGAGGAAACTGGGTGAAAAGTTAGGGAATTTTCTGTGCCATTTTTTGCAACCTCTCTGTAAGTCTGAAGTTTTGTTTTGTTTTTTTTTTTTAACAAAAAGCACAATAATATCCTCAGAGAGCTAGAAGACAGCATAGCAACCATAACAAGATGTTATGCTTACAAATAACAATAACAAGATTTATATATACATAAAAAAGAACCAAAAGAGATCCTGGAAATTAAAAATATGGTAACAAAATGTAAAACTTAATAGAAATGTTGGAAGATAAAACTGAGAAATCTTCCAATGAAAAGACACAGAAAAGGAAAATTGGGGCGAAAAGAGAAAAAGAAAAAGGGTCTGAGTTAAGAGTTCCAGAAAGAGAGAGCAAGAGATAAGAGAAGGGAAGAAATAGTCAAAGAAATAATTCAAGAAAACTTCCCAGAACGGAAGGACATGAGTATGTAGTTTGAAAGCATCTACTGAGTAGTAAGCCTAAGGAATAAAAATAAGCCCCACTAAGGCATATCATTGTGGAATTTCTGAGCACTGGTTTTAGGAAAAAAATCGACAAGTTTCTGGAGATAATTAGGTCACGTACAATGAAGCAGGAATCTGAATGACTTTGGATTTCTCCATAGTAATTCTGGAAGCTGGAAGGAAATGGAGTGCTGCCTTAGAATTCTGAGGCAAATCGTTTCCAGTCTGGACTTCCAAGCCCATCTAAGCTCTCTGTCAAGTGTGTGGGAGAGGGAAGGCTTTCTGAGACATGAAAGTGTCAAAATTCTGGCTCCCATATATTTTTTTCTCATGAAGCCAGTTGAGAACACTCTCTACCAAAATGAGGGGGCAATCCAGAAACTGAGGAAGAGGACACTCTGGGATCCAGGAAAGAGGGGACTCCAACCCAGAAGGGAGGTGAAGAAAATCCCAGGGAAACATAGGGCAGCAGTCTAGGAGAGTGGCCTGTCTGTGCAGGGGCAAATTGGGCAAGACTCCCTTGAATAGTGAACTTGATAGATCCCCTGATGCATCTGAATATATGAGAGGAGGGCCAAACAAATGGTAGGGAATTTGGGGCAGAAGTAGTCAAAGCTCAGAGAAAACTAAGCAAATGAACTAACAAAAAACAAGACAGTTATTAACTACGTAAAACACACACACACTAAAAATTACGCCCAGAAGGAAGAGTAATTACTTATACTAAAGGAGACACTGTATCCTGACCTAACCATATCACAGTGTGGTGATACTGGGAGGACGAGGGATAGAATTGTGTGGGGTGGGGGGAAGGAGGTGAGAGAGCTAAATTCTCCTCTCCCACAGTGGGATGCCCATGGATAATGCCTAAAACTGAACAATCATGAAGAAGTGACATAAGTGTGTCATTTAGAGATATGGAGCTCAGAGATTAGAAAGTGACAGCCTCTGGGGAGCCAGAAACGGAGTGGAGGGGGCTGCTAAGCTCCTAACACAACACGCCTGGTAAAACTACGACTCTTAAACCACGTGCGTGTGTAACGTTCATTAGAAATTCTAAATTTAAAAATCCATCTAGAAATGTAAGAAGAAAAAAGAGAGGGAGGGAGGAGGAGAATCATGTAGACAGAGAATAACATAGACAGACAGACAGAGGAGTGAGGGACGGAGGACGGAACGCTTTGACTCCAGCCTCTGGCCTCGGGACAGGGACCACCAAAGGGCAGCAGCTGACATTACACTCTGTGGACATCACCACCACCTCTGTTTGCTCTTACTGCACAAGAAGACAGTTTGTGATTTCAGTTCCCTGATCAGCTGAGTACAGAGACCAGGCTTCTTAGACCAAAATGCTGAATTACTTGGTCTGAGTGACCCCTAGCCCCCACCTCAACATTTCCCAAGAGTTGGAAGTCAGCTGAAAGCAAGCTGAGGGACAACAGTCTACAGTGGCCTGAGAGATGACAAAGCCCTTCCTGGGTGCAGCAGGGAACAATTCCAGGTGGGGAGGAAGAAGCTCTAAGTTTTTCAGAATGTCTATGTGGGCTGTGGACACAGCCCTTGCACCAACCTGTGCCGGGGTCAGATGGCCCATTTCACTCGGACCCACAGGCGGCCATGTTCGGGTGGGGTGGGGGTGGGGTTGTCCCAGAAGTAGGGCCGGGTGAGTTACGAATGTCTTTGCCAATTTTCACACTCTCCTTGGAAACCAAAACTCCTGGTGTCACTTCTAGGAAACCCAATGGCACCTCTTTGCAGTGGACAGATATCCTGTTCCAGGGGCAGAACAGGGTGGGGTGTGGGGCATCTAGCTTCTCAGACCCAGGGAGGGAGGACATGTGTGTGTGTGTGGGGGGCACTGATGGGCCCCATGAAAAATACAAGCCCAGAAGGGAGAAGTCCATGGCAGTTTGGAAAAAGCCCAGAGCCCTCGGCTCCTCAGAGAGTGAGACATTGAACCCAGACCCCTGGGTGGGTTTGTTCCCCCGTCAGCTCATGTGACTTAAAAGAGCAGGCACCGAGCCAGGCGGGTACTCCAGGACAGCCCCCTCCATCACCCAGGCCTTGTCCAGGTCCAGAAAGCTTCATGCTCCCCAGTGCCAAATTGAGACCCAAGAACCTGTTGGGTTCAGCATGGCCCCAAGAAGCTGTTGGCACTCCAAGATGTGGGACTGCCCCAAAATTCACTCTTCCACGTCTTGAGCTCACTGAGTGTCCACTGGGGAGGGGGCCCAGGTTATTGGGGCTCTCCAGGGTCCATGGCTGAAGAGGACCTTTTCCAGCTCCTCCAAGGGTTCCTAAGGGGGCTCCTGGTGAGTGCCACATTCTTGGAGGGCCCAATTGCCCAGCTGCTGGTGAAACTCGTGCAGGGGTGAGAAGCAGGCCTCCTTGGGCAGCAGGGGGGCACGTGTACTACCCTGAGAGCCAGTATGAGGTGGGAGGCAAAGCCCCAATCTGACAGTCCCATCCAATAAGGGAGCCCACCTGGCCTCCTGGGTGCTCCTAGTCTGCTGCAGGGGTACAGCCACTGCCCTCACAAAGCTGTAGTCTGAGGGAGAGACAGTGTCCAAGCCCTCGGTGGCCCTAGTCTGAGGGGAGAGGCTGCCAGCTTTCTCCTTGATGTAGAGAGGTGGATTTTTTGGGCCCAGACTCCTGCCTTCCCTCAGAAGGCTCCACACCTCGCTCCCTCCATTCCCCGAGTGGCTCCTCCACCACTTGGCAATGGAGACAATTTACATAATGCATCTAGTGTGAGAGCAATAATGGCTAGGGAAGCAGGGTGCCCCTTAGTGGCTCCTTGGGAGGCAAAATACCTGCTCCCACACTACCACCTCCTCCCTCAACGAGCTGCGCCAGGATGCCGCCTGGAAGCAGGTGCCTTTAAGTGCTCGGCTGCTGCCAGGAGGGGCCCAGAAAGCCACACCAGCCTGGGAATGGAACAACCTCAGAACAGAGGCGCACGCGAAGGGAAATTTCCAAAGCATTTGAGTTTTGGACATAAATCCACTCAGCCGTGCTCCCCAAGCCCGCACCCCTGCTGGGCCCTGGACCTGCATCCGGATCCTTCTCGGAGGAGGCCTCTCAAGCAGGTGGGAGGCTATAGCTGCAAGGCCACAGAGCCAGTCTGCAGCTGCCCAGAGGCAGTCATGTTCGAACACAAAGGCAGCAATGGAAGGGGGTGGGGGTGAGAATACATAAAAATTATTGGCACTGTAATCGCTTTTTATATGAATGTTCTTTTTAAAAAGTTTTCCCCAGTGTGAAAGTCCCTCTTTAAAAAGAATAAATTCACTGCACACCAATTTATTCCGCGCCTGTAGACGGAGTATAACGAAGGCTCCTCTGTCAACACCTGATCAAGAGGCAAGTGGCTGCCACTTGACCCAGCTTCAGGGTCTCCCCGCACAACGACACAGTGCAGCAGCAGAGCCTGGGGGTCTCTGTGGGGCAGTGTTGAGGGGGCAGGCCTACATCGAGCCCGGACTCTGGGATTCAGGCATAAGCTCGACAGACCCCATGGATGCCCCAGGAGCTACGCGAAATGGAGGACACAGAACAGCTACAATTACAATAACAATGTGATTCCTGCTGATGGCGATGCCCGTGGGGCTGGGGGGCTGGGGGGCTGGGGGGCTGGGAGGCTGGGGTGTGTTGCGGGGGGGCCTCATTTTCTATGGACAGGAGAGACGAGGTGTCGAGCCGGCTTCTGAGGAGACAGAGCCTGCCTACAGGGCATGATGAGGAAACTGGCTTTTTCTGTCCTGGTGAGGAGGTACCTGGGGTTGTAAGTGGCGGTGGCCCTTCCTGTGCTGTAAAAAGCTCTGCTTTCACCCTGTGGGCACCCAGGCTGTTCCCCAAGCCCAGGGAGTCCTGACTGCCTGCAGACTCTGGAGGATGCCCCTCCTCACCAGGAGGCCCAAGACCTGAAAAGAGGTTCCAGCAAAGCATTCCCCCACAGGCCATAGCTCCCTGGTCTGTGAAATGGGGACAAGGTCCCGGGTGGCCTCCCACCAAGCCTCAGTGAGCACTGGGTTGGGGACTATGAGTACTGCCTGCCCAAGACAGATGTTCTCCATAGTGGAGTCACAGGTTCCCAGCCCCCATCCCAGGGCGTAGACACACAGGAGCGCGAAGACACAGATCCACAACTGACTGGCGGTCCACCCTATCCTCCCCACTGCAGGGCTGCTGAGCAGTGTCAGGCAGAGTGACTCGGAGGGATGCTCGTCATGCACGGGGACACGGGTGCGTGTGTGAACGTGCACTCCTCACCCACAATCAGGACTTCTCGGCTTCGCTAATTCATCAGTTCAGTAGTTCTCGCCTGCTCTGGGTGACAGAGCTCTCAGCACCTGCCTCCTCGCGGCCCCAGCCTGCCCCGTACACATGCCTGCTCATGCCTCCACACGCAGCACGCAGAGCCACACACTCTCATCCACATACACACGCATGCACACGCGCACCTGCTTATGTTCTCACAGGACGCACGCACGCAGGATTACGCTCTCATCCACATCCACATGCATGCGTGTGCCTGGTCACGTCCCCCAACACAGCATGCATGCAGGCGCCAATGCTCCCTTCCACAGACACGCGCACGCGCGCGCACACACACACACAGGCTCACACATTCTCTTCTACAAGCACATGCATGCATACTCATACTCCCACGGGCAGCATCACGCATCTCACACCCTCTCTTCCACATGCACACTATCATCAGCCCACATTCCACCTCACACAGGCCTCAGCAGGTCAGGGACTGTGTCTCCTAGTGAGCCAGGGGGAAGAGGAACAAGGATCACCAGGGGCCAGCTGCCTTCTAGGCCTGACTCCACGGTCAGCTGGTCTCTGGGAGACCCAGACATGGTCCTGCCTTTCTAGCCATGGTCTCCCCACCCCTTATGATGGGGAGACTGGACCAGCCCACCAGAGGTCCCCCAGACCCACCTTCTATGTGTACCCCAGGGATGCAGAGGCAGAAGGGAGTGGGGAATATCCCACTGACCTCAGTGTTGATCTGGAGGGCTTCCTGGAGGAGGGGAGCTGTGGGCTGGGTTTAAAGCTGGGGAAAGGCCTGGGGTAGGCAGCAAGGAGTTAGGGGAGAAGAGATGGTCTGGGGATGGGGGTAGGTGAGGAGAGAGGCAGGTGGACTATGGGACGCTCCCTGCTACCCCTGCCCAGAGCCACATACCTTGGCTAGCCCTTCAAGTCCCTCCAGGAAGAGTCCAGCCTTTCCAGGCTCCAGATGTGTCTGGGTAGCCAGCACACTCCATGCAGCCAGTTCTCCTCCAGGGCCCTCTACCCTCTCACAAAGAGCAACCAAAGGCCTATCTGCGTGGGGCTGAGAAAGCCCATCTCTCCCAGGCAGCTGGCATGAAGGCTCGGCCCTGAGGTACTCGGTCTCGGTTTCCCCGTGTGGGGGTGGATGGTTCCCAGGGATCTGTGGGATGGAGTCAGAGCCCTGATCTCTCCCTCCTCAGTTGCTAGGTGACTGTCCTTCCCTTATGCATCCATTGAACAGTTACTAGCTGAGCATCTGCTCCATGCCCACCTTGTGGGCACATACGTACATGTGTGTGCACTGCAGGCATGTGTGTACCTGTGGGTACTTGCCTGTGGGTGTACATGTGCACCTGCATGTGTGCTCACAGCCTGCTTCTCCACCCAGACTGTGCATCCTTTTGGGTGGGGGCCTAGTCGGTCCTCCTCACCACTCCTGGCAGGAGGCTGGCCATTCAAGCACTGAGGGTCGGCTACTTGGGATGGACAAAGAGGGGGCATGAGGGGTGTGCCCAGGATTCACCCCCTGCCTCAGTCTCCTGTATCTCTGTACCTCTCTCCCTGGGACCTGGTAGTTCTGAGGACTGGCCTGCTCTCCGCCTCAGTCTCCACCCTCTACAGGGAGCAGGCCAGCCCTCCTCAGAACTACCAGGTCCCCGGGAGAGAGGTACAGAAACACAGGAGGTTTGTGGCTCTGTAACTTTCTCTAAACGCTAAATCCTGCTCACAAGGAGCAGGAAGCCACACTCAGAGAGGGTAGAGGGAGGCCACGCCGAGCCTCTGTTTCCTGCGTGGTCATGGTAAATGTTGCTCAGGCTGCCCCTGGGCCGGCTGTGGTTTGTCAAAACCGATTACTTCTCTGCCTCCGCCAAGCGCTTGGGGCTCCATGAATCTCAGGCAAGTTCCCCGTGGCTGCCACCGATCCAGCCGTGGACAGAGGTGGGGGCTGGGGAGGCACTCAGCTCAGGTCAGCTGTCCCCGGCAGCCCAGCATGGAAACCCACACCACATTCATCCCCGTTCTCCTTCCCCCACCCTTGATCATCTGGACCAGTCCCCTGGACATGGCAGCCCCATCGCTCTCTGGAGATGGATGGGGGAGGGGAACAGAGTCTGGTCACTCCTCAACAAGCCACAAGAGCTGGGTCCCTGTTGGAGCGGACCCCCAGCTGTTCTGCTGCAAGGCCAGCCTGTCTGAGGACCCCAGAGGAGGGCCAGAATGTTCATCGGAACAATCTCCCCATGCGGGGGGTCCTGCTTTAGGAAAGCTTGACAGACAAACCTCCCGTATTCCCAAGGTGGGAGGATTGAGGGGCGTCCATTTCAGAAAATGTCTCTCATAACCTGAAGGACCCCCTGCCCCAGGCAGGGAACCTTCCAGCAGTTACTGGAGCTGCATCCCCAAGAACTCCTGATCCTCAGTCCTGGCCTCGGCCGCTCCATTTTCTGACCCACTAACCTGGTACCCGTTCCCAGCGCCAATATCAGGGGCGGGCCAGAACTTGATGGCTTCATACTGCCTCCTACCCCACTGCCACCCAAGACCCTGTCCTCTTCCATGTGTCCACAGGGCCTCGGAGACCAGCTTCTGATTCGTTGACTGGTTAGAGAAATGGGCTCTAGGGCCTCTTCTGGGGCATATGGGCCCTCCCTCTCACCTTCCCCCACCTCCCCCCAGGACTGCAGCTGGCTCCCTGGATTGCTGGCCCAAGAGGCCATGTGCCCTTCCCTGGCCCACAAAGCCCTGATTCTCCAACTCCTGCCCCAACCTGGTAGCCCTTGGTCATAGCCTGGTCAGATCCCCCCAAAAGATGTCATGGTCACAGGGAGGAGCCGAGTCCCAAGCTCCTGGACTGAGCTGGGTAAAGGGGATACTTTGGGCATCTGAACTCTCTAAAACTGTGGCCAGCACCTGGGAGGACAGGTAACTGGGGTGGGGAGCACAAGGGTACTCCCACATCTGTGGGGCTCTGTCTGCAGCCTTCCTCATCCCTGCTCCCTGGGATCCTCATGTCTCCCCGTGAAGACAAGACTGCTCAGGTCACATTTCACAAATGGGGGAACCAAGACTGAGAGAGGCAGGGCCCATCCTCCAGGTTCCACAGCGTACAAAAGCCCTGCCACTCCTGCCGCTCACCCTTTCACCACCAACCCGCATTCAGCTGCTGCCCGTAACACAGGATATGGGTTCAAATCCCAGCTCTGCCACTTACCAATTGTGGGACTTCAAGTAGGCTTGCCACCTACAGAAGATATAGTGTATGCCAAATGCTTCTTCTTTCCCCTCCGAGAAGTTTCCCACCCCCTGGGAACTGAGCTTGGACAAATGGAGGATGTAGTGACATGGCCCCACGGTCACCTGTTGGCCCAAGCTGGAAACCGACAACCCCTCTACCCACCATGCTTGCACCACCAGCCACTGGGTCCGCTGATCCCACCCAGAAATGCCTCTCCCCTCAATACCCAAGGTCTCCACGGGAAGTCAGGTGGCAACTCCCTGCTAGGACTATCTCAGAATCCCAGAAGTCTCCTAGCAGGACTCCCTGCCCCAGCTGTCCCCTGACAAGCCCCCAGGACCAGGGGGCTCTGAATTGCACATAGATGCAATCACCAGCTCATGCCAGGTCCCCTCCTCCCAGGGAGCAGGAATGGGGAGGCACGGGAAGGGGCAGGGGCCCCAGCCTCAGCAGCCCCCGAGGAGCTGTCGGGGTAGAGGCGCCTCAGGTGGTTGCTGCCCGTGGAAGGTGTGGTCAGCATGAGCCAGCATCCCTGGTGCAGGCATCCCAGGGCAACGTCCCCGGCCCCCTGGGCCCCCCTCTGATGGGCGGTGTGTGTGTGGAAACGGTGCGGAAGACCCAAGCCAGTCAGCTGGCCCTCAAGCGGGAGCTCCTGCCACAGGTGAAATGGCTTTTGAAAAGCTTCTCAAAATGGAATTTTCTCTTGCAGGCGACAGTGGGGTATGTGTGTGTGGGGAAACAGAAGGGCAATACCCACCCCCCTCCAACCCTGTGTCTCTCCATGCAGTGCTCAGAAAGAGGGTTCCTAGAACTCACAGTAGGGGGGATGTCAGAAGAAGCCACGCCCGTGGCAAGGCCTGGGAAGGCAAAAGGTGGGGAGCCAGCTGGGCTGGGGTGAAAGACGGGGCCCAGGCAGGCTTCGGCCAGGCTCCCGTGCATCCACCTCTGTGTACCCTATTATGCTCAAGCAGCGGCCTCACTGCGTTTCAGACACCCTCCCAGAAGTGCCCCCCCTCAGCCCCGCGCATCCCCGCTGGGTGCCAAGCAAGAGGACCATATGGAGGGAATAATAAGACAATTAACTTTCCATTAAAGAATAATATATGTGGGTTTTTAGGGAGGCAAGCAGCAGCAATCCCTACCCAGTGGCATATTTCATACCCACACCCCTTTCCACCCCCACCCTGACATGCCCCACATCCCGATCATTTATGCCAGGAGAGGGGAGGGCGCTGCTGGGTCTCATGGGAGGCGGATGGCTGGATGGTGGGGTAGGGGCTGCACAATAAGCACGATGAGGGGTGTGGGGGCTGCAGGAGCTGTGGGGAGGGGCTGTGATGGGATTGGGTGGGGCTCTGTCACCACCTCCCACCTGAGTCTGAGCGCTTCAGCTGGGACAGCCCATGTGTGAGGGGCGTCCACCTGGCCATGGAGCTGCAGGCCTGCCTCTTTGGGGTGGATGTAACTAACCACGTGCTCTGATGGAAGGACCAGCTATGGGGTCAGGGATCACAACAGCTTGCACCCACCTTGCCTGGCCCTCCCAGGGCTGCTCTGTCCCCGGCACCTCCCTTATCCCAGGTTCCTTCCTACCCTTCTGCTCCAGCCCCTCTAGGTCCCCTGTCACTCTTGGACACTGCTGACACCGCTTGGGATGCCCGGCTTCAGGGAGCCCTCTCCCCAAACAGGCGAAGACCACAGCTTCAGGCAGCACGCCCAGAGCCAGTGAGTGAGTATGTACGTGCAAGGAGGGGACGGGAGGGGCCTGTCTCAAAGGCACCTACAGAGGGGCCCTGTCCCCACCTTCCCGAGCCCCATGGGAAAGGGGCCCTAACGTGACCAGACTTTGGTCTAAGCCAGGAGCCAGCTCCAGATGTGGCACTCTGCAAATATTAATTACACATTCGCAGGGAGCAGTGAGCAGATGGGGTGCAGGGCGGATGAGACAAGATGGGACTGTGGCGCCACCACTGATTCAGAAATGCCATTCCCGTTGGCCTGAATCACCATGACTGTCCTGAAAAGCACAGCAGTGGGGAGGGAGATGGAGCCCTGGTGGCACAGTGGTTAAGAGCTCGGCCACTAACCAAAAGGTTGGTATTTAGAAGCCACCAGGTGCTCCTTGGAAACCCTGTGGAGCAGTCCTACTCTGTCCTACAGGGTCACTATGAGTCAGAATTGACTCAACAGCAACAGGCTTGGTTTGGTTTGGTTTTTGGGGAGGGAGATGGGAGATTTGGGGTCAGGGGATCTCTAAGTCCTGAGGTCCTGCCCCAGGCCTGCTTCTCTGCCTTGACACACCCTCCCCAACCCCACCTCTTAAAGATGCCTCCTCAGAAGGTGGCCTGGAGTCCCCAGATGCAGCCATCCTGGGTCTCTGCTCCCAGCCCAGCTCTGCCCTTACCCCCGACCTTCACCACAGGCAATGGATCTTCTCACTTCCTTCTGCAGAGATCCTCGAAGGATGGTGCTGGGAACCCATCCCAGGGCTGATGCAGCTAACGAGCCACTGGTTCTTCCTTATGTCTGATGAAAAATTCTTCTGCTTTGCTTTCCCACAAGGACCCCAGAGCTGTCTTCCTTCTATCTGGATCAACCAGTTGTCCCTGGCTGTACCCATCAAAGTGACCTGGGCTTCAGAGTAGGGAGACCTGCCGTCTCCACATCCTCCCCCAAGTACCCCCAGGCACCTTATGAATTATTCATCCTGATCAGTCTCATTATGTAAATGAGCTCAGAGCCCTAGCATATGCTCTCTGCTCTCCCCTGCCCCCACAGGGGGACAATATGGTGCTGATGGGGGACAGTGGAGAAGGGGTTCAGGAGACGTCACTCAGTGCGCCCAGGGGCTCCAGAGGGGGCAGGCTGTGTAGGGTCCACACCTTTCTGCCCTGTTTGAGGCAGGAGTGGGCTGGCTGGGGGAGGCTTGGGTACCTAGGAGGGCATGGCTTAGAAGGTGTCTGACTAAGGGTGGGGGGAGGGGATGACACACAAGCTCCTACTATGCGCTGACCCTGGGGATAGACGAGGAAATGTGATGGGGTCTTTGTAGACAGCCACCCCCCCCACCCCGCCCCGAGGAGTGTCACAGTTTCCAACCTGTAAAATGGACCACAGTCTGCACCCAGTCATGCCCCATGGGGTTGTGGTGAGGTCGGGAGGAGGAAAGTGCCAAGGCAGGGAAAATGCTCTCCAAAGCCACTGTCTGCAGTTTCTGCACTCTTGCAGCTGCCAACCCTCATGGCTCTGGGCTTCTGGGGGTGGGGTGGCCCCTAGGACAAGGGCAGGCAGAGAGGGCAGCCCTGGAGGGGAAGAAGGCCAATGGGGCCCAGAAGCCAGGACCATCTCAGATGCAGGTGTTTGGGGGACAGCTCCGAACCAGCTCAGGGAGGCCTGTGGAGCGGCAGCCCCGGTGGGGGCCGAGGCTATCACCTTTGCAGAGCTGGTGCCAGGGTCCACGGGAGCATCCACAGCTGGGTCAGGGCTCTGCTCCAAGCATCCTCCTGAGCCGTCGGAGCCAGGCATGGGCTGGGCGCATAGGCCCTCTCACATGCACTGGAAGGAGAGCAGTGGTGGCTCAGTCCAGGTCTGGGGAGGATTGTAGCGGGTGGGGAGATGACCGGTTGGCTCCTTCCTGCTCCCACGGGGTTACCCTCTTTCTCTAGAACCTCCCATCTGCCTTCCCCCCTGCCCACCTTGCCAGAGTGCCCTGTGCCAAGAAACAGCCCCAGAGCTGTCAGCGGACACTAAAAGGCTGAGAAAGCAGGTGAGAAAAAACTGGAGCAGAACACGGCCGCTGGAGAGCTGTGGCCGCCAGCAGGCAGAGGGGCTGCCGGGAGGAGCCAGGAATGCCAGGTCAGCGCTTCCCTTCTGCCGGCCATGCCGGCCACAGCCACATCAACCACGGCCGGGCTCCGGCCGGCTCCTCACTGCCTGGCTCATCCTGTCCACCCTTCTAAGAGGGAAGCACAGCCAGAGGAGGAGCAGCACCCTGGAATGGGAGTCAGACCCCAGGTCCAAGCCCCAGCTCTGCCACGAGCCAGCTGTGTGACCTTGGTTACTGCTGGGGGGGTGGTGGTGGTGGTAGGGGATGTGCTTATTGGTGGAAGCGTCTGGAATCACTCAAGTCCCATCAGGAAGGAAGGGAATACATTTGGGAATAAAAATGATCAACAAGGGAAATTCAAATTTGATTTCTAGAAGAGGCTGCATATCCACCTTGGCCTGAACCTGGCCTCTTTCCACGTGCTGCCATTCTTACCACCGCAACCTCCAGCCAAACTTCCCAGCAGGGCACCTAATCAGTGAGCCTAAGCCTAGACTCTGCTGAACCGCCATAAACCCATAAACTTGGTTTACTCTGTAGTTCCCAGGCCAGCCATCAGCAGGAGATCACCGTTAATCCCCTGCTCACTTCTGGCTAGTACCTCCTGGGCCACACCCCCAGCAACGAGATCCTCAAAGTCCCACAGGTACCCCAGAGTCCCACCCCCACCACTCCAAAGCTCAGCTTTCCTCAGCCATGTCAAGAACGACAGCTCAGGAGCCCGTGGCCTGACAGCAACACATTTTGCAGCCTTCTGGGGGTGACAGATGGCCTGCTCCTCACATCACTATTTCAAACATTAACATAATCTCCCAGGATGAATGTGGTCGCTTGCACCTAGTCAATCACCCCTCCCACCCCTTGATCCCTCATCCCTCCAAGCACGAGCTTCCAACCCATCTCCCGGCTAAGAGTGGGCAGCACTGCTATCTGGGGTTGTTCAGCCCAGCCGCCCGCTCATTCCATGGACAGTTCCTCCGGCTTTCATCCCCACATCTGCATCTGCTGAACCCTTGCGGGCTCCCACACTAGCCCAGGCACAAACCTCACCCACCTGAGGAACCCTAAAAGCCCCTATGACCACCTTACAGAGACAACAGACATCATCAGAGCCGACCCGTTACTGCTTAAACACAATGACCTCTGGAAGGACAGACCAAGACCCAAGGGATCCACTGCTTTCCTGGTGATCTCTCCCACCTGCCCCCACAGGTCCAGCAGTGTCCCCATAGCAGGACCTCTACAATGCCAAATCCTCTTTGCTCCTTATTTCTGAACTCCCCATCCCTATCAATTCCCACTTGGAAGAGGGTCCCTGAAGAGAATGCAAGTCGTGCCAAGTTTACCTCTCGGAGATGCTGAACGCCCCCAAAAATCCGCATTACACCATCGATCTCCTGCTCCAAGCGCCGGGCCCAGTGCTGCATCCTGCGTGCAGAGAGGAGAGAGGTGTCAGGAGAACCCACTAGGTGCGGGAAGAGCCCAGCCCCAGCCACCCAGGAGTGATCAGGGGCAGCTACCCCACCAGAGCCTAATTTTCACTAGGGAAGAAGCAGAGACAAGGCCCAGAGCTCGCCTGTGGTTTCCCTTTGAAGTCCAGACCCGGTGGCCCGGGCTCTCCTCATGCACCATTGGACTGCTAGGGAGCAGAGAGGATTGTATTTTAAATGCACTGAGGGAGTTCACCGGCTCGAAGATACCCGCAGGGAGACTATTTTTCACCATGAAGAGCCAGCCCTTGATGTCGAGGCTCTGAATATGGGAACTTCTGGACACTGGGAGGAGGGAGGGTATGAGTGGGCTGGGTGGGGTCTGGCTGGATCTTAGGGCCTCCTGTCCCCAAGGCCGGGTGGGGCCTGGAGAAGGGGAGGAAGCACCAGTCTCTGCTGCTACCACCAAGTCGCTGTGTCACCTGGGGTAGGTCCCTGCCCCTCTGGGCCTCATCCGAGAAACGGATGTGGGGATCTTCCAGCTCAGACAGCCCTCGCCTTTTGCACCCTGTAAACATGCTTACCTGAGGCTCATCACTAGATGCCCCGTAAGAACCACCCACCCGTAGGTTCAGTTCAGACCACCCTGTCCCTTTCTGGGGCTTGGCAAGCCCCACAAATCCTTCACCTGAGCCACCGTCCTGAGCAGGTCTCCCTTACACTGGTGCCACCTTGGGTTTGTTTTAACCCACCTGTGACTTGGCTTCCTCCTCCAGAATGTGGCAATAATTTGGGGCTACCTCTTAGGGTATCATGAGAACACGTGAGAATAGGCAAGTCAAGGATACTGCACGGGGGCCCTAAAGCTGTGAGTGACCAGGAGGGAGCGGTGGTCACATGGCCTTGTATTCTCAGCCCCACACCCATGAACAGAGACAGTATCTGAGGAAGAATCTGGACCCGTTCAAACCTCCTGTGGATCCCCCCACCCCTTCAGGCAGTACCAGATCAAGTGAGTAATATCCCACTGGTCCCTGCCTGGGGCCGGCCACAGAGACGCTCTCCGCATGGCCAAAGGCATTCTTTACTGTGACCATGCTCCCTGAGCCATGGGCTGCCCTAATGCAGCTGAAAACGTACTTCAACTTCTTCATCCCACCTGACATACTCCCATTTTGCAGAAGGATGTCCCCCTAGGGAGGGTCCATAGGAGAATTACCACGAAGATTTAGATAAGCTACAGGTCAAGCATGGCTCATAGGGCTCAGGAGAGGCCATCTGTGCTGGAGGGCACCCTAGGAGCCACAGGGTCAGGGAATTGTGTCTGGTCCCAACACACCCCTGGGCCTGCCACCTCTCCTAGTGCTGTTTGGGGCCTTGACTCCCTTCCGACTCACTGGGTCAGAAGAGCCCAAGTCTCTACCCTGGCCCACTGCCCCACATCCCTCCTCAGGCCTGTGACTGAGGGCTGGGCCTGTGCCATTGTGTGCCCGGGTCGGTTGGCATGGGAACTCAGAGCAGGAGGCGGGCAGATCACTAATTGCAATTTGCCAAGCTGAATGTCAGGACCGTGATGGGAAAAAAAATCAACATCAGAAGAAAGGTATTAGCTTCAGCTTGTTGCCGGCTGAGCCTGATTCCCACCTCCACTCCCAACCACAGGGGAAGAATCTAACCCTGAGCCAGGGCAGAGGCCCACCTGCCAGCTGGGCTAAGAAGGGCAATCAGGTCTCAGCCACCAGCCTGGGGAGGGCAAAGCACAGCAGAGAAGCGAGATCCTACTTGGCCCGGCCCCTGTCTCCCAGGCGCTGGTCACTTGGCCCTCGCTGTGAGTGGACAGTATGGCAGGTGGCTGTTTTGTGCTCATGAAATGGAGCGCTGAGGGCTAATGTTGGGATGGGCCAGTGCATAGTCTTATGTCCAGCCAGGCAGGAGGTGGACAAACAGCCCTGGGTCAAAGAGCTCATCTCCAAGGGAAGCCATTAGCTCTGCCTGGCCCTGACCCCAACCTCCACCACTCCCTGGTCCAGAGGACAAAACGGCAATCATAACCCTTTCTGAGGTTAATGTTTATTGGGCGCCCACTATGTAAAAAGTGTTGTGCCGGCTGATCACCTACTCTCTTTTGTTTCAATCCTCATAAAGAAGCAAACATTATCATCCCCAACTTGCAGGGGAAGAAAGTGAGGTACAGAGGGTTTAAGTGACCTGTGCAAGGTCACCTATCCAGGAAGTAGTGGACACAGGACTCGACCCAGGGGTGTGCTGGAGTCTTGCACCTCTTCCCGCCTCTGCGTTCAGTATAGTCATCTCGGGAGCTTGCGATCGGCCGCAGTGGAAGTATTTACACCACGTAAATTGGCAAGCGCTACAAATCAGGGCTTCTCCCCCCGGACGGTGAATTGTAATCATTTACCGGCACACCACTGATTCCACTCCAGGCTGTTGACTTTTTTCTAATGTATTCGTAGGTCTCAAGTTCTAGGATTTCACAAATAAGTTAAAAAAAAAAAAAATTAATTGGGAGAAGAGACATGGGTGCCAAGGTTTTATTTTGCTCAGACAGCACATTATTATTATAATCAACATCATTTCATCTAAAAAGGATATTTCAACACTTAAAAATTTTTTAGAAGAGCCAAATCTCAGGATAAGGTACAGTTTTCCCCAAGAAATTTTCTGTCTCTCTCTCTGACACACACACACACACACAGACACACACACACACACTGTCTCCCCAGCCCTACCCCAGACTGAGTAGCTCTAGATTCTGCTATGGGCTTCAGAGACTGGCCCACCCATGGCCCATCAGGACACACCACATCCACCCTCCCTCTAGGGACAGCTTCAGCCCTTAAACTGGCGCTCTGGGCCGGACGGGCACACCCTCGACTCCAGCTCCAGTGCCCGTCAGCAAAATGTCAGGGAAAACAAGTTACTCTGATTATTTACCTGAAACAAACCCAATTAGAAAGGCAATACAGCGTGCCCAAGAGTTAAAAACGAACATGATGGATAACTCATTTCACTATCAGAGATGGGACTTAGTGGGTTCCAAGGTTTGGGCTGTGTCCCAGTGTCGGATCTAAGGGGGTGACACACGGCACAGAGGAGGCCAGGAGTAGACTGTGTACCTGCAGCGATCCTGCCTCAAGGCTGGAGAAACCATCCACCAATCCAAGACCTACCCTGGCCAGGCAGAGTCCCACTCACTCCCGCAGAATGGCTTGGGGCTATGGACGGATGGGGGATGCACCAGAACCCACAGCCCTGCTGGGTCAAAGGCAAACTAGTCAAATCCTGCCAGGACTCCTATCAGCTTGGGCCCAAGTGCCCACCCAGCTCTGCAAATGTCTCCCTGGCTGAAGTGCTGCCCACTGGTCACTCTCCCAGGTCACACTCCCAACTCAGGAGACCCACCTGATGCCTACCTGCCCACTGACTTCCCTGTGATTTTCCATCTCTTCATGGAGATGACACAGCTTAGCTCCTAAGTGCTAAATTAGCAAGACAGTGAAGGGCAAGTGCCTGGGAGGAGGCAGGTGCAGCTCAGGCTGCAGCTGGCAGGAGCACTAGTGTGGGAGGGAGAGGCTGGTGACTGACACCATGTCCGCCAATGTGCCCAAGCCCAGGGAGGTGCAGGCACTGTGCACCCATTTTACAGACGAGAAAACTGAGGCCCCCAGCAAATTAAAGCGTGGGTACAGGGCCATACCATCAGCTCCATGACCCTACCGTTCATTCCAGGCTCAGCTGGAACAATGCGCCTCTGCAAAGCCTGAGGAAGAGGCTGCCCTGCCAGCTGTCAACCTCAGCTTTCCCATCTGTAAATGAGGGTGATAATGACCATTTGGATGAACAGTTTTAACAGACTTGAAGATTCTTTGAATGCAAATCACATCCTCGTGGAAATCTGGATGGCAGTATTATTATTGGGCAGCCCCCTGAGGGCTAGAAGCTCATCCAATAAAGGCCCCTTCCAGTTCTATGCAGATGTTTGACCAATGCCTGTGCTTGCGGGGAGGGGAGTGGAGGAAGAGTGCTTCAGAACAGGATTCCCCTAATGGAGAGCTACATCGGAAAAAAAAAAAAAAATCAGGCATTGAAAATCCTCTGCAGCACAGTTCTACCCGGACACACATGAGGTCGCCATGAGTCAGAATCATCAATGACAACTGGTGGTGGTTGGTGGTAGAACGGCTCCTTTTAACCCCCTGCTCCCCTGGTTACAGTCTTCCCGGCTGGGAGAGGCCAGGAGTGGGCACAGGGCAAAGATTCACGTGTCTAGGCCCAGCAGACTGAAGGCAGTCCGGCAGGGAAGAAGATGCGGGTCAAGACACCATGTGCTGTGGGACACCAGACCTTGGTCTCCAGGGCTTGGTTCAGAACCAAGAGGGGTGGGTGAGGAAAGAGGGGGTGTCACCATCAGACAAGGAAGCATGGGGTGAGGAGCTGGGCTGAGGATCCCCTTTAGCAGACAGCTGAGACCCAGCTAGAGGGCCCCAGGTCTAACTACAGAGCACTCAGGTGGGGCCTCCAGCTCTGAGACCTCGAAGAGTGAGCTGGGGGAGGAGTCAGAGGACCAGCTGCAAATACTCACTTGGTGGGGGGAGGAGGACAAGGGGGAGGAGAGGGAGTGAAAGACAGGGACCCATGGGAGAAGAGAAGGGTGAAACCCACGGGGGAGGACAGGATGGGTAGAAGGGAAAAAGCCAGAGTGCAGATGCAGCAGCATAGATTAAGCTGTTGCCAGTTGTTAATTTTATATGTGAAGTTGTTGATCAGAATGTGATTTAATTGTACAGTATAATCCAAGCTTTTGGAATAAATTATGCAGAAAACTCATCTATAATTAAACAAATCAAAAAACCAGAGACAGGTTCACCCTCAGAGGGCACGGGTGGGTGTGGGCAGCTGGACCTGGCAGAGGCGGCGAGAAGGCGAGGGGGAAGAGATTTGTTCAAGAGCAGACTGGGGCAGGCCAGGGAGAGGCAGGAGGTGGAGCCCTGCTGGGGGGTGAGGGCTGCTGATGGTGGAGGGGGCAGAGATGAAGGGGGGCTTTCCCATAAACCTCCAGGCAGATTTGGGCTCCCCATCTCCAGGGAAGCCAAACTGCTGGGATCCCCAGGCTCTGCCGCTCACACCACTCACACAGAGGCATCTGCTGCCATCAAAGCCCTGCTGCAGGCTGCCTCTACCAGGCAGCCTGCCTGGATAGCCTCACTCCACTGGAGGCCCAGACACAGTCTACAGCCCTCCCTACAGCTCAGCTGTGCTGAGGGTGGGACAGTAGGTGAGGTAGGAGGGGTGGATGCCAGGGCAGGAGTGGTGTGGGGGGGAGGTGAAAGTTGTGGGAGCAGGCACAGGGGAGGCCACTTATTGCCAAGGGCACTGTGAACCAAACTTGGCAATGGCAGGGGGAGGGGGCAGTGTATGGCTAGAACATTTTCGAGGCTGCGGCAGCTGAAAACCCACAAGTCTCTTGCTTCTCTCGTGACAAGCTGGCCAATTATTCTCCCAGCTCTGGGGGTGGCAACAATTTAAAATAAGGTGCTATTTAATTATTCTGATTACATTTCAGCCGACCTGCCACCTCCCACCTTGGTGCCTTTCCAAGTCTTTTAAAGGGGAAAGAAAGACAGGACAGGAGGGGGAGGTGGAAGTGACAGACAGAGAGACACAAAAAAGACAGACAGACATGAAGAGAGCCCAAAAGAGCTGGGAAGAGGGGGTAGCTGTGTTAGCTGACCTGGCCCCAGGGGCAGACAAGCTGGTCAGTGGGCAAAGGTGCCCCTCCATCCTCCCAGCCTGGAGAGGGCGTGCCTCCTACAACAGCCACTTAAAACTCACAGGGCACGGGGCCCCTCCCTTAGCCCTGCTGCAAATAGCGGGAAGCTTAGGGATGCACTCTAGATGGTGGCACCTCCAGGGCCACCTCCTCTGGGACGGTCCAACCTGACCACTTGGGCTGATGTCCCTCTGCACCTAGATTAAGCACCTAGATCCAGCTCCAGCTCTTCTGAAACGAGGTGTACCCTGTTAGACCTCAATTTTCCCACCTGGAAGAC
Source organism: Dugong dugon (assembly GCA_030035585.1). Taxonomy (NCBI): domain Eukaryota; kingdom Metazoa; phylum Chordata; class Mammalia; order Sirenia; family Dugongidae; genus Dugong; species Dugong dugon. Next base: position 16,930,240 of record CM057481.1, on the reverse strand, counting down.
GGACATAAAGTTCACCATCTTGCGACCTCCCAGGATTCAAAGAGACGACAGGTGGAAAACGCTGCCACATGGAAGGGATGCTAACAGGGGTGACTGCCCACACACTCACGCACACACAGACCCATCCGGATGGCACGGCTGCTCTCCCCACAGCCAAATCTCCCTCCTCCCACCTGCAGCTCACTAACTGTAGGGTGGCTGTGCCTCCCCCTAAGACTGGGGGATCCGGGTGGGCTGCAGCCCCTCCCTGTGCCACCTCAGAGACCCCCGACCTAGGGGAGACCTTACTGGAAGGGGCAGGGTCTCCTGTAATGAGTGTCCTTCTTGCTTGTCTGCTCAGGAGGGGAGACTCTTGGGGCTCAGTGTCTCGCAGGGCTCAAAGGCCCAGGGCAGCCCCCACCCTAATCCCACTTTGATCACAGCCTCCTGAAGTAAACAGGGTTGGCAGAGGGCAACAGTCCGGCTGTCTTGGTTATCTAGTGCTGCTATAACAGAAATATCACAAGTGGATGGCTTTAACAAACAGGAATTTATTTTTTCACAGCTTGGGAAGCTAGAAGCCTGAATTCAGAGCGCTGGCTCTAGAGGAAGTCTTTCTCTCTCTGTCGGCTCTGGAGGAAGGTCTGAGTCTCTTCAGCTTCCACTTCCTGGTTCCCCTGAGATCTCCATGTGTCCTGGCATCTATCTTACCCCATCTCCACTCTGCTCACTTGTTTAATTTCTTTCATATCTCAAAAGAGATTGACTCAAGACACACCTTATGCTAATCATGCCTCATTAACATAACAAAGACAACCCATTCCCAAATGGGATTATAACCACAGGCATACAGGTTAGGATTTACAACACATACTTTCGGGGGGACATAATTTAATCCATAACACTGGCCAAGTCACTAACTCCGAGGAAGACAGCTGGGCCAAGCCACTCTAGGCCGTTGGGCTCAGAGATGTGGAGACCAGTCAGCACCGGGCCTCACACTGCACAGATCAGGGAGGAGAAACTGAGGCCAGGATGAGAGAGGGGCATGCTTGCTCAGCTGATTCACACAGGAATAAGGCTCCCCAGCTAGCTTCCCACCATTGCACAAGCAGGTAAACTGAGGCATGAGACTCAAAGGGAACTGGCCCATCTTCCACCGGTTTGTGATTCAGCTGAAGGGACCCCTACTGTGAGCAACACAACCCCACAGGAGCACCATCCCCACCCACCCATCCTGTGCACACAGGTGTCAAGCCAGCCCATTTATCACAAGGGATTCTTAGAGACCCAGTGGAGCTGGGGGAGAGGGTTGGTGCCAGCGAAGCTCAAATTAGCTCAGACCCATCGGCCTCAACTACGTGTGTCTTGGGACCTTGCCCAAATACCACTCCTTAATGAGGTTATTAATTATGGGGCTGTCCCTTCCCTTCCTTTGCTTCCGAAGACTTTCCCTTCTAATTGGGGCTCGGACAGGAGGCAGCAAGCCTGTGTCTCCCCCTTAGACTCACTGTGAACAGTCATCCGGCTTTAATTAGGGTGCTGGGTCCAGGGCAATATTTACTCATAACAGCCTGAGGGGGCGGGGATGAGCCGAGGGAAGAAGCAAGGTCTGGAGCCAGGGAGCAGCGTCACTCTCAGGGCTGGAGAGCCCAGGCAAGCCCACTTGGCCCAGAGAGGAATGGAGAGTGTCCAGGGTCACGCAGCAAATAACCACCACAGTCTGCCAAATATCACCCCATCAGTGCAGACAAACAAGTATCAAGGGCCCGCTGGAGCACCGGCAATCAGGGAGGACTGCGTGGAGGGGACAAGGCCTCAGCCAGGGATGTACAGGCTGAGAAAGAGGAAAGCGGTTTCCCAGCATCGGTTAGGAAGATGAAGTTGAAGGCTGACCTGAGCCTGAATTCTGTTTTAGCTGTGTGACCTTGGGTATACCCTTTCCCCCTGGGCCTCAGTGAGCTTGTCTAGTAAGTGAACAGAATAAGGGGCAGCACAAGGTGGTCACACATCCTTACTGCCACACCCACAGCCACAGGGTTCCTGAGCAGCCCCGCCCCCAAGCCTGGTCTCAGGTGTTCCAGCAGCGGGGAGAGGGCCCTAAGGGGGACTGCTCCAGCTTCCAAGGGAGAAAATCCTGCCCCAGCAGCCCCTACAGTACCGGGTGGGGGAACCTGGAGAAGGCACCAAGGAGCAGGGGAGAAGAAATGGGCATGCAGCAAGAAAGAAAACACGGTTCTGCAGAAGAGGTGGGGGTCAGGTGGCACCAAGGCCCCAGAGCCAGAGTTGGTGGGCTTGGCCAGGGTGATGTCCTGGGCCTGGCCAGGGGCTGTCTTTCATCCAGCCCCTGCTGTGTGCCAGACCGCCTCGGTGGCTCATACCCAGCTCTGTGCCTTTGCCTCTCTAGGGGTCAGTTTCCCTCTCTGCCCAAGGAGAGGTGGCCTGAGGCTTCAACAGGCCCTTTGGGGATCTATGTCCCAAGGGGTCTGACTGGGGCTCTCCCTGCCTGGTGCCTGCACCTGTGTGCAGGGCAACACAGTGGGGACAGGCAGGGGCTCTCACTGCCATAATTCATCTTCACAGCAGCCGGATTATCATCGCCAGTCCTCAGAGGGGGAAAGGGAGGCAAAGAGCAATTGAGTGACGTACCCAAGGTTGCACCGCTAATGAACGCCAGTCAGTATCACACATCTCTCCTCAGGACAGCCAGCTGCCCATGGGTCACGGCCACAAGGATGTGGAACAGGCCTCTCAAACTGAATGTATCGATACCAAGATCCTGGCCTCCCTCTGGACCTACTCCCCACCCTCCACACAACACACACGTACACACCCGCCTCCCCTGGCTCAGCTGTTCAAGGCCCAAAGGCTCAGGGTAAGCCGGAACCCACTTTCTCTCACACCCACATCCAAACCATCAGCAAGTCCTGTTGGCTCCACCTTCCCAACAAGCCTGAATCCACCCTCGCCCACCACCTCCCTGGCCCCTGCCTGGCCTGGGCCACCATCATCTCCTGGAGCAGTTCAGCCACTAGTCCCCTGGTCTCCGGCTTCTGCCCTCAGGCCCAGCCCACACCTCCCCAGTCTGCCGGTCCCACACATAACCAGCGTCCTGTTAGATTCGTGTCCCTCCTCTGTCAACTCCCTGCTCCACGACACTAGAAGAAAAGCCAGTCTGCTCAGTGGCCGCACCCCCAATGGCCTCCCTGACCTTGGTGCTCTGGCCACAGTGGCCTCCTCACTGTGACTTGAACATACCTGCATGCTCCCTTTGCACACACTGTTCCTCTGCCTGGAACAGTCTTTCCTCAAATGTCCACGGGGCCCCTCCCTTGCCTTCTTCACCTGTTCAGTGAGGCCCACTTTGACACCCCACTTTAAATGCACTCCCCAACACAACCACTCTCCAGACGCCCTCCTCAGGTTATTGTTCTAGCTGGTATTTCACTAGACCGCCTCCTCTCTTACTTATGTCTGCCTCTGCCCAGGACTGGGAGAGCCCTGCGGGAGGCGCCTCCTGCTTCCCCACCTGGAAGAACTGACCCTTTGCTGAGCCCTCCCAGCCATCCAGCCCCAGTCTACATGTGGCTGCCCTAGGAGCAGGCAGGCAGGTGGGCAGTGGGACCTGTGGAGGGGCTGGAAGTGCAGCAGCTGCCCCAGGGCTGGCCCGGGAGGCCCTTCCTTTCCCCGGTTCCTCTCCATATGAATTATTAAGGCTCATTTATGATGGGCCTGCCCAGGCCTGTGGCTTCCGTGCATAATTCATGGTTCTTCCAGTGCCTTTTCTTGCACACTTAGATTCTAGTTCTTAGGGCTGGAGCCAGGGGCTTTGCGCAGGCTCATCCACTCCCCTCTCCGTGCCTCAGTTTCCCATCTGTGGACTGATGGTGTTGGGTCACATTGGTGGGTTTCAAATTGCTCTGGCAGTAGAATCACTTACCTTTAATTTTTTCAACAAAATCCTACCTGGAGCCCCACTATGCAACTAGTAAGGTTGTAACTCAGAAGCATAAATGTTTTGGAGGGCGTACTATAGAACACAACTCGGAGTAAGGTTAATGATCAGTACAAACGGTGAGGGCCTGGATTGGGGGTCCACAGGGCCTCTGCAGCTCCCATCAACCCCACACCCAGTTTATTGCTGTGTTTTGCTTTCACTGCGCTATCCTGAGAAACTCCTGGGGCCCACAGACAAACAGCCTCAAATGGTGACAGTGGTTTATAGCTCGATGCCCAGGAGTGGCGGGAGAATGCTTTCTGAGGTCCAAGATAAAATAGGCAACTCCCTTGGTGCCGAGGCTCATGGGTTTCCAGGGTGCCACCACCCAAGTGTCAATGTGAATTTCCCAAGTCTACAGCTGGGATTTAGCAATGAGCAAGAGGAGCTCCTAACTCAGCTGAGGCCTCCCTGGGGCACAGCAAAGGGCCCAGGGCAGGGACACTGGCCTAGGTATCTGCTGTCTACTCTGCCAGGATCTGCCGTCTGCTTCCCAGGCTCAGAGCCACCCGCCCCAGCTGCTGACACAAATCATGGTCATTTTTGGATCTTCTGCGCCTCCCCTTCTCCCCACCACATTCTCCAGGTAGCAGGCACAATGGGAATGGAACTGCTGCCAGGCCCATTTGGCAAATGAGGCTCAGCTGGGCTGGCTCTCGGAAGGTAGATGTATTGATGCAGCCCCGTGTCCAGCCTCACCAAGCACTCTGACTGGGGTGGGCTGAGGACTGGCACAGTAGTGTTGAGGTACCTGTGGAGGTCACCAAGTGAGCCAGGGAGGAACCAGGGGCTCTGGTCACCTGGTTCCTGCCCTGCAATCAGCAGTGGAAGGCTGACTGGAGGTGGTGGGGCACGCCCTGTCCACGTGTCACCAGCCCCTCTAGCAAGCTACTGTGATTCACACGTCCCTATTTCCCCTCCTGCACGTCTCCCCACCCCCCACTATGAGTCAAATCCTCACTGAGCCACAAATAGCCGTCCTCTATATGCATCCTTGACGTAGCCGCCCACCTTAAGAAAGACAGAGAACACATTTCTCCTCAGGGTAGAGACCCCCATGGAAGCTCACGGGCCCCCAAGGGCTACCAGGCACAGAGGACAGGCTGAGCTGAGACTTCAGAATTCAACCCATCAGGGCGAGCTTTCTTCTCTGGCCTTGTCCCTCCTCTACTTGGCCAAGTTACCCCCACCAGGAAGACTTCCTCCTCTCTTCACCCCAGTTTACTGAGCTTCACCTGAAATTGGGGATACAGCCTGGTCCCATTACCAAGGCCCCTGGCAGAGCTTTAAATTGAAGCCTGGCAAAGAAGAGCCTTCTGGAAACACTTGGAGGTAGATTTACCCAGACATCCTCTCCCACCTCACCCCCATACTGGTGTCTGCCCTGATCACCTCCCTCTGCAGTAGGAGACGGGCTGGAAGGCAGGACTAGGAGAGGTGCTCCAGCTTCAGCAGGTGGCAGAGCACCAAGGAAAGGAACCAACGACACGGAGCCCCTACTGTGTGCTGGGTGCTTTGTTTGCAATTCCCACTGAAGTCATACGGCACCCTTGGCTTGCAGACCGATTCATGCCCGCTTCACAGATGAGGATCCCAAGGTTTGAGGAGGTGGAGCAACTCGCCTAAGGCCGCACAGCCAGTCTGTGCTCAACCAGGATTCGAACCCAGTACAGTCTGGCTCTGGAGCCCAGGCCCTGACCCCTATACCACTAAAAAAACCTGTTGCCATCGAGTTGATTCTGACTTACAGTGACCCTAGAGGACAGAGTTGAACTGTCCCATAGGGTTTCCAAGGAGCAGCAGGTGGATTTAAACTGCCGACCTTTTGGTTAGCAGCCATAGCTCGCCGTAACTCTTAACCACTGCACCACCAGGGCTTCCCTATGCCACTAGGCCTCCCTAATCCCAAGGTAGACCACAGTCGAGGTTTAGGAAATAGGGTGTACATAAGGCCCACTCATTGTTTATGACCTCACCCTTGGGAAGGGGGCTTGCCCACCCCTACATCAGGGCCCTGACCGCCGTCCCCAGCAAGCCAAAGCCCGGTGCAGTCGGGAAGCCCTTTCTTACGCCCCACAGGAGTTATCCTTCTGTAGGAATGACTTCAAGGCAGCACCAAGCTCCAGCTCCCTCAAATCCCCCCACCAGGGAGCCTGGACCAGGTAGAGGAGAACGCCCACTTCCTCTGGGATTTGCTTCTCGCTCATGCCTGCTCCTCAGAGGGAACCAAGCTCCATGCAAATCGAATGTGCGCGGCCTCTGTGGGGAACCCTTTAGCAATGCAAATCCCCTCTGCACACCATGCAGCATCCACAGCTGTAGGGATCAGGGGGCTTCGGGTGCCACCCCAGCGGCCTCCTCTCCTCCTGAGGAGCCGCCCCAGGGTGGTGGCCACATCCAGAGGGGCCCCCCTGCCTGGGGAGCCTGTGTTGTTGTCCTCGAGGCTGGCTCGAGGAGAGACAAGTCTGTCAAACCCAGCAGGAGTCATCTCCGACTAAACTCTCCCAACTTGCTCATTCACTCCTCACTCACTCATTCATTCAAATGGTTACTGAGCACCTAGCTGTGCCAGGCTCCAGCCTGGACACTGCGGAGGGATACGGTGGTTAGCAGGACAGATTCAGGCCCTCCCTCTGGATCTTGGAATTCATGCCGGGCAGGCAGACATGGGATGTGGATTAGGACCTGACGGGTGTCAGGGAACAGAAGTCCAGTGAGCCCTGGGGAGGGGGAGAATGCATGGCCAGAATGCATGGGTCTGGCCAGGTGAAGATGGCACCGTGGAGCTGGAGGGCAGCCCAGACAAAGGGCACAGCATGTGCAAGGCCCAGCAGCAAGCTGTGCACACAGCAATGCCCCGTGAACACCCAGAGACCAACCATGGGCACGAAGGCAGGCTGCTCCCACAAGGAGGCCTGCAGAATTCCAGCCCTCAAGTACACAGTGAACACCACCACATGCTGGGTGGTGGAGGGTGGGGAGCTCCCAATGGTGGGGAGATGAGCAGAGTGGGTGCAGGCAGTGGGTAGTAAACAGAGGGCTGTCTGCTCGGTCCTTGGTGCCCAGCCTGGGCAGGCACAGCTCAGCCAGGACCTACACGTACCCAGCTCTGACACATCTCCACCTGGATGTCTTAAACTCAGCATGTCCAAAATCTCATCATCCCCCAGACTGGCTTCTCCCCAGCCTCCCCTAGCAAAAGCGGCATCCTTCCAGCTGCTCAGACCAAACATCCTGGGGTCACCCAGGACTCCTTTCTTTTTCTTATGCCCAAACCACTGGCATGTCTCACCACCCCCACAGCCACCACCCTGTCCGGCCCTTACCTCTTTCTTGCACTGGTCTCCCACTTGCATCCTTCCCTGGAGACCGGAGCCTGTTCATGAGGCAGAAGAGGGCCTTACTAGTTCAGGACCAGGTCATGGTCCTCCTCTGCTCACACCCTGCCCGTGGCTCTCATCTCATTCAGAGTAAACGGCCAAAGGCTTACACTAATTCAATAGCCCTGCCTGACCTGGTCCCTGTTGCCTTTGACCTCTTCTCCTCCCACCTGGCGAGGAGAGACAAGTCTGTCAAACCCAGCAGGAGTCATCTCTGACTAAACACTCCCAACTAGCTTCTTCTCCTCCCTCTACTCAAACCACATCCTACCTCAGGGACTTTGCACTGGCTGTTCTCTCTGCTTGGGACACTCTTCTCCCAGATACCCACATGGCTCTCACCCTCCCCTCCTTCCAGGCTTTGCTCAAATGTCTCCTTCTTAGGGAGGCCTGCTCTGACTCTGCCCCCTACCCCTCAGTTAAAACTGCAACGTCCCCCCAATTCATCCTGTCCCTTCTCCATGGCACTTATCACCTTCCAGCACAATGTGTCCTCTGTTTGCATCCCCTCCTTGGGGGCAGAGACTGTTGTCTGCTTGCTCCCTGCCAGCGCCTGGCACATGGCAGATGCTCATGAGTGTAGAGTGAATGAATGAACAGCAGGCTGTGGTAAGTGTCTATGGAAGGAATGAATGTGCCTACAGTTGGCAGAGGCACTGACTAAAAGTGGATGAGCTGGCTGAGTGCCTCAGGCTGTACCAGGACTTCTCTGGGCACAGTCGGTGTGCCCAAGCCCACAGCCCGCCCTGTAGCCCCTCCTGACACCCAAGGACTGCCCCACTCCAGGTCTCTGCATCCCTCAGGGGCTCTGCACTGACCTTCAGGCCACCCCTGCCATGGCATCTGACCTGTGTTTACCAGCCCAGCTCACCATCCCCAAGCCCAGTCTGCGAGGAAGGAACAGGGCAGGCTTCCCTCCCCATTTCTCAGATGAGAAAAGCAAGGCTTAGAGTGGCTGCCCACCAATTTTCTAAGCTTTACACATCACAAGGTTATCGACTGCTTGTCCTGCTGGGAGAGGTGCTACACACGTGGCCCTTCCCTCCAGGGGCTTACGAGCCGGGGAGAGGAGGCCGTGGGCTGCATGATCGTGGGGGCCTCCAGGGAAGGCAGCCCCTCTGAGCTGGGGGAAAGGGAAACAGAGACTGGCAGGGAGGTGCTCATGGTCTCTTGGGGACTGGTTCATTCATTCATTCATTCCACAGACATTAACCAGTGCCCATCACGAACCAGCCCCTGTGCAGAGCCTCTGGGTGTGGGCATGTCTACACTCCGCCCTCCGTAACGTGTGATCTTTGCCCCTGGGGTGGGGGCAGCCCACAATTCCAAGACACAGCTCCATAAATGTTAGAGGTTGGGCAGTTTACTACTATTTTCCCACCACCACCTCTTCCCCCAGCTAGACAGGGGCTTCAGGGGTAGGATCCTCCTACTTCTGCCCCTACCAGGGGCACCTACAGTGCAAAGCGCTCACCGTTTTCCTGGCATTTTTCAACAAGGACATTGTCACTAAAATGTCACCTCCTGAGAACAGGGCTGACACACAGCAGGTACTGAAGAAACGTTGGCTGAATAACTGGATGCTCCAGCCTCATAACGACAAAACAGAGGAAATATGATTCCATTTTACAGATGAGAAAACTGAGGCACAAAATGACTTGAACAAGGTCACAAATGGGGCTCTCGTTACCACCCCAGCTCCTCCCTGCAAAAGTGGCGCCCCCTGCCCACTCCCCAGTGCTCTCTAGCAGGCTACAGGCCCGCACTGCTTGGCAGACGAAGCCATGGCTCCGGGTCCTTCTAGACGGCTCCGTGAAGTCTCCACCCTTCTCCATTTTAGAGTAATGGCCTCCTCCATACACCACCAGTCTGGAAATCACCTGTGAAATATATTTCCCCTGGCACTGGCTCGGGAACCTTGTAAATCACCCAACTTAATGGCCTCTGGGATTATTCCTCACCACCCCCTCCCCTGTTGCTCCGTGCCAGGGAACGTGGAGCTATGGGGTGCCAGGCAGGCAGTGCCCCAGTTATGAGCTCTGGGCAGATCAAGGTATCCTGGGTATGAGGAAGCACTGCCCAGGGGTGCAGCGGCCTGAGGGAACAGCATCCGCAGGGGATGGATGGGGCCCACCAGGAGCCTGGAGACCTGGGGTGGATCAACATGCAAGGCAAGCCCTTCCCTCACCCCAGCCATGCCCCCTGCTCTTGTCTCATCGGCAGCTTATCCTCGGGGGAAGGTGGGCCCAGGGTCCTCTTCCTGCTCGGCACTTAGTGGGTGCAGGCTTGGAGCTCCAGCCAAGCTTACAGCTTTGGATGGGAGACAGCCCTGTGAAAAGCCGGGCAGCCAGGCTGGGGGCTTCAGGCAGCCTAGCAGGCCCCTGACCCACAGAGGGAGGTCAAGGGAGATTCCAGGGACAGTGACTCCAAGCCGAGGCTTGAGGGACAAGTAGAGGTTGACCAGACCACAGGCAGGTTCTGCTTGGGGCTGGCAGGACTCTCTGCAGCCCACCTGACCTCTCCCCAGCTTATTCCATGCTCGGGATATAAGAGGTGCTTGATAAGCCCCTATGGAAGGGGGTGGCTGCTGTCCCTGGGGGTACTCGGTCCTAAGGGGAAAGATGCCCTCCTGTGCCTGTCTCCCAGCCCACTCCCAGGTCCATTAGGTGCAGCCCCCTCAGCTGGGGTCTCCATATTGCAGGCTCACGGGGCAGGACGATGGCTACATGCAGGGGGAGCAGAGGGAGCATCACAGCTGCAGAAGGGTCAGAAATGACAAAGACACTGACGCCTGGAGGAGGAGGCAGGCGGCTCCCCAGTGAACTAGACAGGGGCTGAGGAAGGAGAGAGGAAGGAAGCAGGACAGGGGCCCACAGTCCCTGCTTCACAAGCCCCTGCGGTTTCTGGGGTCTGCTCTGGCCAAGGTGTGGCTTGAACTGAACTTGCTGCCTCCATCCCTCCCTCCAAGACTCCCAGCCTGGGTAACTCTAGGCATGGAGGCGGGGAGGGGTGATGGTAGGGTGGGAGCGATGGGAGAATGGGGGTAAAGGTGTGGGGATGAGGGAAGGAAGGTGAGGGAATGGGGAGGTGGGGGTGGGAAGTGAGTCTACTCCCCCCAGTCTGTGTGTGTTTTGAGAAGGCCTCGGAAGGTCTGTCCTAGTCTGGAGGCCTTCTGAAGGCTGTGCCCAGCAAAAGTCAGCTCCTTCTCTAGCCCTCGGTCAGCCCCAAAGAGCCCTTCCCCCTATGACAGGTGGGCAACTGAAGCCAGAGGGGACACCCCAACCTAGGAGCAGGACAGAGCCCACGGCTCCTCCTAAGTCTTACGCCCCGGCGCAGTCCAGGCCCAGGATTGGTGCAGGGAGGGGCCAGGCCATGAGGACTTAGCTGCGTGAGATTGTGATACTTGCCTTATGGGAAGCCATGCCCAATGATACCCCAGTGCTCTCCATAGTGAGTAGGCACAAGTACATGCCTATGTGTACAGGCCCCCCTACAAGCTGAGAATGAAGCCTCATAGGCAGTGCCCAGCCAAGGTCGGGACCCCCTCCAGCCATGTCTGTGGGGCAGTTCCTTGGCTGTGACCCATTCGGTCACAGCTGCCCTGCGGCAGCAGGACATGCCCCTCAGTCAGCAACCTCTCAGCCCGTCCATATCTGCCAGCGGCTCCGAGCTGCCTGAGTCAGTCTGCACTCAGCCCTGCCTGGATACCCTCAGCAGCCTCTTCGGGTCCCTGACAGACCAAATTCAAATGGCACAGCTCAAGAAGTCCAGGGTCAGTGGACTTCTGGGCCTCAGTTTCCCCATCTGTATCTCATGGGTTAAACAATCGCACAGTTTCCATTGACCCAGACCCATACCACAAGTGAGCATGGGACTGCTCTACTGGGAGGGGGGTTGGGGGCCAAGAACCTCCCACTTCTGGTCCCTGAGGTGCCTCCAAGGAACTCAGGGTGTTAAGGCCCAATGAGAAAGCCAGCAGCCCCTAGGATCCCACCGTCCGAGGACCTCAGTCTGATGGGAGAGGAGCCCCTGCACAGGTGATGCAACAGTGTGGGAGTCTGGGGGTACCCCCAGGGTCCTGTGGTCAGGGGGCTGCCTGGAGGAGGCAGGCTGCAGAGGAAAGGCCATGTGGGGCAGTGGCCGACTGCTCGGACCCAAGCACTGGAGAGTGAATCCTGCCTCCGCCATTTGCCATCTGTGTGATCTCCGCACCCCTTAGCCTTTCTGAGCCTCAATTTTTTTCCCGTGTAACGGGGATAAAAGCGGACTGACAGTATTGAATTTGTTGTTAGCTGTCTTTGAGTCTGCCCCTGACTCATGGCGACCCCATGCACAACAGGATTGGACTGTTGTGATCCAGAGGGTTTTCATGGGCTGATTTTTCGGAAGTAGATCGCCAGGCCTTTCTTTCTACTCTGTCTTAGTCCAGAAGGTCTGCCGAAACCTGTTCAGCATCACAGCAACACATGAGCCTCCACTGAGGGGTGGTGGCTGTGCATGTGGAGCATTGGCTGAGAATCAAACCCAGGTCTCCCACATGCAAACCACTGGGTAGCATATGTGAAATACATCACCCAGCTCTTGGTGACCAGTATTGTAGTTGAAACAACCATTGCTTTTATAAATGTTTTCCTGAGCATGGATACCCTCAACCTCCTCTACACCTTCTTCCTCACCCCTACCCCTACATTCAGTCCTCTTGTCTGGGTCTGTAACAAATACTGCCTCCCAGTCCTCCTTTACTCCTCTGCTTCTTGCTAACAAAACCCAAGTCTGCAGGAATCTCTCCTACCACCAGCCCCAAGGTGACCCTATCCTCAGCTCAAGGGTAAATCCTGATTAGCCTGAGCCAATCACAATGGACTTTTCCAATTGCTGTTGATTGGTTTAGAGGTAGACATGTGACCCAGTGCCGACCAATGATATGAAAGGAGAAGTTGTCTGGGGTCTCCTAGGCGAGGTTTCCCTGCCTCTTAAGAGAGATGGAAATATCTCTTCTATGGCTCAAGGCTGGGTCTGCACGTGATGCCTGGAGCTGTGGCAGCCATCTTATTGCCACGAGGAGAGTCGACCAAGGACAGCCACCACACTGAAAGCAAAGAGAGCTAGGCAGACCATAGGCAAGGACTCAATCCTTGCTGGCAGTTCACATTTACCCAACTCTGGGCTCTTTGTCAGGGGATAAAGGGCCAACCATGAGGAAAAATCAACAAGCTGGGACTGCCAAGGTATGCATGGAAGCAGCCTCTTTTCTTTGCAGCCAAATGCACTCCTCAGACTCAGCTTTTGAGGGGGTGGCAGTCAGCTCAGTGCCTACTCCTTGGGGCCTCTTCGACCTAGCAGAGAGCTGAGGAGGGAGGCACAGGGCTGTAGGAGAGGCCTACAAGGGGCAGGGTGCCAGAGAAGGGCATCTGGTTAGGAGGGGTCCTCACCCCAGCACTCAGGCTGAGCAGGCCAGCCTGGTAGAGAGACCCGGTAAGCAAAGGCCAGGTGGGGAGGCCAGGGTTCCTACTAGGATCTGCAAGTGACTTGTCCCATCTATAGCTGGAATATTTAGAACTAGTGGCTGGAGGACAGAGGCAACCCAGGCAGAGCCTTGAACACCAGGCCAAGAAGTGGGGCTCTGCCACAGTCAGTTTCTGGGGTCAGTGTCACAGCTAACCCTGCTAACCCCCAGCGAGGGATGCTGCAGCATGCCTGGGGTGTCCAGGGAGGGAAGGGAAGACTCCCAGGGTCCCAACATGCCTTCTCTGGCCTCAGCTCAAGTGGAAAAAAGAGAAACGTCCATCTGTGAGAGACCTCAGCACAAAGGCCTGTTCCACCAGCTAGTTCCCTTTTCTCATAAATGACGTTGGGGGTGAGGCCGGGGTGAACTGTTTTGCTGTTTGTTTGTTGGAACCCGTGGCAGCACCAGGCCTGACCTTTAAGGCTTCAAATGCAGTATTTCAGGCGGCACCAGTGGGAGGAGAACACAGGCTGCGGAGGGAAGTTATCAAGACGAAAATGCCACATCAGGCTGGAAACTCAGCAGCACAGCAGGGGCTTCTACTCATCTCAGGAACACGCCAGCCCACCTGTGCCCACCCTGCCTGGTGACAAAGCTGCCCTTCCTGAGGGGACCCAGAAAAGCCTCAGTGACTCCAAAATGACCCAGGGGTGTCGAGGTCTGCCCGAGAGAAATCCCAGGGACCGAGGCCTCATGCCACACAAGGAACCTAGCTCTGTAGGCCAGGGATACTTTTATTTAATAGAAACAGTTACATGTCACAGTGCAAGGAAGACCACATGGGGAGTGACCCTTCACACAGCAGGTATTGCGAACTGGGCGCAGACGGTGTGCAGCCAGCAGAAATATGGGGCTCCCTTCCTCCACCTTGAGCCTCAGTTTCTCCATCTGTACAATGGGGGCAAGGGGGCCTCCGGGGGTTTCTGTGGCTGCGATGTGTCCTTCCCAAGTCAGGGAAGCACAGAAAGCACATACTGCCCGAGGAGATGGCCCTGCCATCCACTGGCCCTATAGGCTCCCGAGCCCCTCAAAGCCATCTCTGCCCTTTGCACAAGCCCATTTCCGAAATGCCAAGAACCCCAAGCCATCCCAACACCTGACAACACACGGGCCCTAAGGATGCCAGGAAGGCAAAATGTACAGTTGTCGCGGACATCAGAAGCCATCAGATGAAGGACCCACAGAACCCCCAGGGCCACCAAGCACAGGGTGCCCAGACAGTGTCATTTAAGAACCCCTCGCAAAAAAAAAAAGAAAACTCAGTGGATAAAAATTCACCCTCAAAAGAAAAAGGCTTCACTGGAGATGCCCCAAAATAGAGGACCATGCAGGGATCATTCAATTCAAAGCTTCTACACTCCCAAATCATGCCCTGCAGCTGACTGACGGATGTCTTGTGGGTAAGGACCCCAAATCCACAGCAGATACTCCAAAGGCTGCCAGTCTCCAGCCCCTTCAGTGTGCAAACGAGAAGCACCGGCTCTGAGAGGGAAAGGTGCCAGCCCAAGGTCACACGGCAAGGGTTTCCCACCCCATCTGGGCCCTGACCTCCACGGCCCACCCTCTGCATTTTCCACACGTTTAGGGCTGTCTGCAAAGATGCTATGCTTCACAAAGGATTCAGCGAGCTACTCTAAGTCCCAAGCTCCTTCAGTGAATCTAAAATACCATTCAATTTGCAAAAATTTGAATTACAAGGACGCAGCCGCTGTGTGTTTCCTTCACAGACTGTCATCGAGCCAGTTGGTAGATGATCAAACTTTCCAGCTCAGCCTTAACTCAGGCTGTTCCTGACATAAAAGTTTGCAAAACGTTGGTCCAAACAACCAGGCAGCTTTATTTCCCACTGCCAGCGTTTACCCAGCTGAGCTCTGGCATTCACCTCAAAGGCGGGCGCAGAAGGTGGGCACTGGGAGCGCATCCTGGGTGCAGAGAGATAAACTGTGCATGCGTGCACACAGGCATATGCACACACACGCACACAACGCATTCATATGCACACATTCACACACCTATGCCTGTGCACACACACGAGAGCACACACATGTACACATACCTACACACACAAGCGTGCAAACACTACATGACAACATGGACACATATTTACACATGTACACACACAGCACATATGTTCTCACAGAATGGACACACGCAAACACACAAACACGTGAATATACCCAACACATGCATACAAACATGTGTGTACAAACATACACGTATACATTCCCACACACCAGCTCACACACACAGGTTGAGGCAGGAGCCAAGCACAGGAAGAAAGATCCAGAAACTATAATCGGGTCCCAGGTGCTGGTATGGCCTGGCTGAGTAAGGGGGCAGGTGCTTGGCACTCAGAGCGCAGGCCCAGCTGGACATGCCCTTATCATGCACTCCCTGGGACCAGACCTGGCCTCGTGACCTTTCACACCCCCACACTATGAGGGTGCAATCATGGGAACCCTGTTTTACAGATGAGGTCCTGAGACCCAGAGAGGCCGAGGAAGTTTCCAAGGTCACCCAGTTGGTGAGAGGCAGCACTGGAAGAAAGGCATCAAGGCAGAGGCAGAGCCTGAGCAAGGGGCCGGAGGGTCTAAGCGGGGTGAGGAACAGACCGGCAGAGGGAGTGGCTCCTCCTTCTTTGTTTAAGGAAAATCAATTTTGAGGTTGGGGCAGATAGTAAACAGTCAGCAGCAAAGACTTCCGTGCCCCTCCCTCTCTGCTAAACAATTAGGATGACCAGAGCTCAAAGTGGATCAGTCTGGGAATCAGCTGCGAGACACTCAGGATGTGGCCGGAGGCCAGTACAGGAGGTCTGGGCACCCCCACACTAGAGACGAGGCCCAGCTGAGCTGGAGTCAGGCCTGGCCCCACAGCCAGAGCAGAGTGTGGAGAGGAGCAGGAAGACCCCAGACCTGGCTTCTTAGGGCCCTGGAATGTCAGAGTTGGAAGAGTCCTAGAAGAGAGGAAACCGAGGCCCAGGGAGAGGAGGGGCCCCATCCAAGGTCACCAAGCAAGCTGCCCAGCTGAGAAGACTGGGCTGGGCTTGCCCTTGACAAAGGCTCCCCAGGACCAGGCTAACCCAAGGTGGACACCCTCAGGTCCCTCCAGCTGAAGATTCCCCACCTTGTTCCCACTAGGCAGGGTCTCCTAGTCTGGGAGGCTCCAGTTCCAGAAAGAGAAGTCCCATGGGGGCCCAAGTGAGGTGGGAGGTGGACTAGGTGGTCCTGGCTGAGCCCTGGTCCCTAGGTCCTGCCCACACAAGGCCAGGCTCAGACCATGTGGACCCGAATGTCAGGACCTTTGACTTCTTTAAGAGACCCTGAGAGAACTCTATGGGGACCTCACAACTCCCCAGAGGCATCTCAATCTGGGTGGTCACCTGCACCCCTCTGCCCTTAGCCACAGGCAGCTCAGGAGGCTCTTCAGGTTACACAGGACAAGAGAGGAAAGGAGAGAAAAAAAAGCAAAAACCACACATACACCCCCCTCTGGGAGTACGAACATTGATTCTGTAGCTTCTTGTTTAGACAGTAGGCACCAGGGGAAAAAAAGAAAAACCAACCCGCCATAAAGAGAATCTCCTCAGCTGGCTGGAGGGCTGTAGTCAGCAGGGGGAAAGACCCTACCCTGCCTTCAGAGTACCCCAGGTTCCAGTGCTCCCTCCCCAGGCCTGAGGCCCGGAGCCCAACAGCTTAAAGACACAGGTCATCAGGTCCCAAGGCAAAGCTGGAATCTGGAAGCCAGACTGGCCTTTGGAGGGGCATTGGCAGCAGTGGCAGCCCAGGGGAGGGGGTGTGTGTGTGGCAGCTGGGCGTGGGGAGGGGAAGAAAAGCGCCCCCCCCCCCGCCCAGCAGATGACAACAACCCGCCAGGCATGTCCCACCCCCACCTCCTTTGACTCCTAAATCTCCAGCTGCCCCTTGAAGAGTTCCCTAGCAACAAGCCCTTAAGAGCCTGGTTCTCCAGCACCCTAGACCCCACCTGTCCAGAAAGGCAGGAAACCCAAGCATCTGCAAGGTCGAGTCATCTGAAGTTCCCTTGCATCTGGCAAAGCTGCCTCAGAGCTGGAGGATCCAGCCTCGGGTTCCCATCAACGCGCTTCTCTCTGGAATCATACTGGAATCTGAAGACGGAGCCCCTCCTGCCCTCCTCACCCCTCCCGGCCAGGCAGGCGGGGCCACATTTCAGAGCCTCAGAGGAGGGAAAACCCTGGGCCTGGGCTCCATCACTGCCTGCGTGCCTATGAATGAGGGTGGAGGTGGGCACTGGGCTATGAGCACCAGGCTGGCAGGGCAGTCTTAGGCCAAGGAAGGCCCCAGGGTTGCCTGAGGCCCAGAAGAGGACTGAGGGAGGGACAGAGGGACAGAGTGTGAATGTCACAGCTGGGAGACCTAGGCGCACCTCCCACATCCTAGGACTCTTCCTTTCTTCCCAAAGACTCAGGTTTCCAGCCCCCACTTCCTTAGCCCACTGCCCAGATGTCCTCCGCTAAGTGTCTGACAGATGAGGGTCCTCTTCCAGCGCTGCCTCCAGTGACTGTGGGGCTCTGGGCAAGTCCTTTCATCTTTCTGAGTCTCAGTCGCCTCCTCTGTGGGATGGCACGGCCATTCCAACCTCACAGGGTTCTGAGGTCAAGGTGGTAACGTGGGTGAGGGGCCTGGGCTTAGTAGGGGGAGGCCACCATTAGCCTGAAAGTGTCCCCCACCGCAGCCAAGCCATGCTGTGGGGAGGAGGGAGTGAGGTGGCCCAGTGTCTGTTCTCAAGGAGCTGGTGTCCCATGTGGGTGGGCACAGCATGAGCAGATGGTACAGCCCAGAGTTGGGATGGGGGAGGCCTATGGAAGGTGTAGGTATGAGACTGTGAACCCCGAGGAAAGCATGCATAGTGAGAGGGCAGCATGAGCAAAGCAGAGAGACATGAAGGTGCTCGGGAGTGTTGAGACAGGAGCTCTGAGAGATGACTAGCCGCTGGGGGCCCATCAGGCTGCAGCATCAGGGCCTGATGCTAACTAACACCAGCCTCCACAGTGCCCAGTGACAGAGCCCTTTCCACCCACCAGAGACTACAACCTCTCCCATTAATTCTCACCACTATCCTCTTAAGTAGATCTATTATCTCACTTGGGGAAATTGAGGCAACGTCATCCCAGTGGAGTGGGCCAGCTCTGGAGGCCAAAGCTTGAGCCCACTGGGCCTACACCTGACATCTAGCATGACCCCCAAGCTGTGCCCCACTCCTGAACACAGGCAGAGCGGAGGAGGCAATGCTCATTCCACTCGTGGGGCCAAACGGAGTCAGTCTCTCCTTGGTGACACGGGTGTGACAAAGGATCTGGAGTGAAACTCACCTCGCAGACTGTGAAGGGACTTGTCTTCAAACAGACTCCCTCTCTACTTGGGGGTTAGCCTGACTCAGCAGGCCAGGAGGAATTAAACAATGAAGGTGGGGCCTAGGGGTGGGACAGGAGTCAGGACCCACCCCCCACCCCCCCTCCCCCACCCCCCAACCCCCCATCAGCACCAGGAGGGATTTGAGCACCTACAGCTTTGCATCCCAGAGCAGTGGTAGAAAGCCATAAAGCCTCACCCCCTCCCTCCTGCAAAAGCTGCGGCAAGTTGTTGGGGACGGGGAGTGGGGGGAACCCAGTTGTGTGATGTTACCTCCCCCCAGCAGGGAGAGCCACAGGGAAGTGGAGACAGGCTCAGAGGCCCAGACAGACACACGTCACCCACCATTAACCGTAGCCAGACTGTCGCATGCCCCGTCGCGGGCACAGCTCCCTGTGTGTCCGCTCAGGACAGGAGCATACCCTCCTGCTGTTATTAATATACTGTGGGTCCAGACCCCTTAGGCCCCTCACTGCTCCCCACGCACTCAACCCCAGAGGAAGGGAGGCGCTGGTCAGCATCATCACTGAGGCAGAGCTGGGCCAAAGGGTGTAGCCAGCTGGGCAGCTCAGAGCAGGGGCCAGAGGGACCCAGGGGTGCCAGAGCTCAGAGAGGCAGAGACCCAAAAGGGAGAACAAAAGAGGCTGGCAGGGCAGGGTGGGCACAGGGAGATGGATGTGGGAGAAGAAAAAATGAGAGACCCAGAGAAGGGGATAGGGGAGGGGGTAGTCCACTGCCAGACACGGGGAGGAAAAGACACAGGGGAGGCAAAGCAAGGAGGGCTGCCCCTCAGCCAGCAGCGCTTAGGGCTGAATGGGTGGCGGCGGCTGGCATTGGCATAACTGGAAACAAGAGGAAGCAGGTGAAAGGGAGTGTGTGTGCTCTGACTCCATCTCCCCTGCCCCCCGCAGACACATGTGCGCGCGCGCGCACGCACACACACACACACACACACACACACACACGCACACACACACACACACACACGCACGCATTTGAGTACATGTGGCCTCCTCCTTGTTTCCTACCCTGATCCAGGTCCAGGTAGGGCAAGAGATGCCCTTGCTCTAACACTGTCCCCACTCCAACGGAAACTCCTTTGCCTGCCTCCATCCAGCGGCGGCCTCGGTCCACTTTGCCTGGTGGGCAGAGCCACGCTGCCAGAGTGATTACAAATATAACCGGACCCTAAACCTGTATTTGCATAAAACCCAGCAACTTGCGAAGCTAAGCCCTGTCGCACTGCCAGACATCTCATGAGGAAACGACTTTCCCACCCAGGGCCCTCCCCGCTGAGAGCTCGTCCCCCCAGTGCCATGAGGCTGAGGGTCCCACTCTCCACTTCGGAAAGCCGCCTGTATTAAAGTCTCATCCAGCATGGCTTGGTTAGGGACTGGTCTGGCCACCATGACCCAGCAGAGGGTTCAGGGAGGCCACCTGCCCCTGAGCAGCCTCACGGAGCCCTCCGGTCCTCGTCGCAGCCTCAGCCTCTCACGTCAGTTTAACAAAAGCCCCAACTCCAACCAGTCGTGGGCATGAGGGGGTGCGGGTGCGCTTATTTGATTCCCTCCCCTTCCTCTCTCCCTGAATCAGTGGGCATCCACATCTGCCGGGACCAGGGCAACTGAAGGGCGCTGGCTGTCATGGCAAACCTGCTGCATCGTCACACCATTTGTCACCTCCCCCTAGACCCTCGGAGCTCCGAAGCCCCTGATCCCCAACTCTCGCTCCCTAATTATGGTTTGCAAGCCATGTCCCAATCCCCCAAATTAGCTCCAACTATATCGACAAGAGGAGAGCGTCCAGCTGGAAATGTGCCGCCACTGTCACACCCACCTCACCATCTTCTGGCTGGGGGCAGAAGGACAGATGTCCACTCTGGTCAGGGTCTCACACTGGCTTCTAGGGGGGACCCATGCAGACCCAGCAGCCACTGGGCCTACTGCAGGCTGCAGGGAGAGCGAGCGAGGTGGGGAGAGGTGGAAGGAGACATCCACTTAAACCTTCACTCAAGGAACTACAAAATGGTTGAGAAAAAAGAATTGTGGCTTGGCCTGTGCTTTGCTCTGAGGAAGAAAGAACAACAACCAAATAATGCTTTGCTTTTTTAAAACATTGTGGTTTCAGCCCATTTTTACCACAGCAAACAAAACACAATGCACCCACCAGCTCTGAACTTCCGTACGATTCTCTTCTCCCTGTGCACCCCACCACCCACACACACACACATACACACACGAAAAAATCCAGACCGTTGACAGAGGACATGTCCATGCAGCACCTGTAATTTGCCAACTGATCACTTGCCTGAGCACGGCCAGGCTTTGTGAGGAGAGAGAGACAAGAAGACAGAGAAAGAGACCCAGAGCAGTGCCCTTCCCGAGTTTGTGTTTCCCTGGAAGAACCTAAAAGCTGGAGTCGACCAGGTTTTGTGGCAGAACCAGGGGCTCCTACTCTTGGGCAGAACTGGTCTAATGACGCAGAGCCAGCCTCTCCCCTTTCCGGAGGCCAGACCCTTCCCCTTGGCCACCAGCAGCCTGGTTACTCATGCCCCAAACCTCAGGCTCAGCCACTGGCAATGGGATCCAGGGACAGGGGGCTCTTCAGACCCAGGACAGATAACAGACAGCAAGGTGGTCACTGTGCTCTATAGCCACTGGGACGAGGGGTGTCTGGGCACCACACAAGGCTGGGGCTGCTATTCTAAAGGCCACATGCACCAAATGCCCTCTCCAGCCCCAGACACATCTGGCCCAGCTTACCCAGAGGACATCTGAGTTTGCTGGCTCTTAAGGAGAGCGAGAAGGTTCAGAAGGACCATAAACCAGCACAAGCTGGCAGGGCTAGCAGATGCTATTTCCCCTTTGGTGGCAACAGCAGGGATAGGCAACGGTACGCCTGCCACTCACCTTCTGCTGTCCCCTTCCCAACTCCTTCACCTCCCAACTGAGCTTTCCAGGACACCCTTCCCCCAGGTGGAGGTGAGGGCCAAGAATATGGAACATCGACCCCCTCTATGGCCCGTGGCACATAAAGAAGGTGCTGGCAATCCTCTGCATCCAAGCATCCCTCAAAGGAAAAGGCCCATGAAGACAGGTGTAGAGGTGTCCCCACCTCAGGCCCTAAGCGCCAGGTTTTCACCAGGGTTTCCACGTGGGGCAGACTCGTAGGGCAGGGGTCGCCGGACACCCCCTCACCCAACGTCGGGTGCCCCTCCCACAAGGACAGCGTCAGGGGAATCAGCTGGCAAGCTCGGACCCCTCATCCCAGCCAGGGGCTTGGAGCTCATGTCGTGCCCCGTTGTGGGGCGAGGAGGAGAGGCAGGGGCACCGCGGGGAAGTTTCGCGACGCAGTCAGAAGCGCTGGGACCGCGGCTGCCCACCCTCCCGGACGGGGAACGCGGGGGGCAGGGAGAGGCGCGGGCCGGGGGCGAAGGGGATGCGCAGGGCTCGGCCGGGGTCCCACGGTCGGCTGGAGCCGCTTACGTGTGCTGCTGAGGGAAGCTGTAGGCAGAGGCGCCGGGGGCGGCGAGCAGCGATAGCAGCAGCAACGGCGGCAGCAGCAGCAGCAGCGGGCGTGGGGGCCGGGGCGCCGGGCGCTGAGCGCCGGGGCCGGGCCAGGGGCGCGGGGTCCGCGCCTCGCCGGGCCGGGAGGCGCCGCAAGTCCGAGCCGGCACCGCCATGTTTCCATTCAAGATGCCGCGCCGCGGGGAGGGGGGGCGGCGGCGGCGGCGGCTGGGGGTGGGGGCGCGGGCGGTGATCTGGCCTCTCCGCCGGGCCTCCGAGGCTGCACGGGCCGCGGCACCTCTGCGAGCTGCGCTCTGCGTTCTCCCCGCCGCGCTGGCTCGAAGCGCTCTGAGCGCCGGGCCCGGGACCGGCGCTCAAATAGCGGCCGCCGCCAAACTGCCGGCACCGCCCTCCCCCTTTCCTCCCTCCCAGGCCGGCCCGCCCCCGCGCGCCCCCGCCGCGGCCACGCGCCCGCCTGTGCTCGCGCGCCCCTCGGCCCCGCGCAGCCCGGAGCCTGCCCTGCTGGCCCGCGCGGACAAGCGGTGCCCGCGCGCGCGCGTCATGAGCCCCAGCCGCGGCCCGAGCAACCTGGGTGCGCCCCCGCACCCACGCCCCAAGCCCAAGCGTCCCTCTCCGCTCCGCGTACGGAAAGAGCGGCCTCAGGGCAGGCACGCATGTGACCCTTCTGGGGGTTCGACCTTCAACAGGCTTAAGGCCTTGGAGTCACAGCTTTGATGGAGGAATGGCAGACTTCAGCAGAGACGAGAGGGCAGTGCTGAACTCCCACTCCCAGTGGCTTCCGCTGCCTTCAAAGGTCCTGGCGGGAGGAGGGAGGGTGGAGATATGCCCCCAGTCCTTGGCGGACAGAAAGGGCCTGGCGCTCTTGGAGCCGTGAGCCGGAACCCTAGTCCAGTGCACACGGGTAGTGGTCTGAGGATGGCCGAGTGTAGCCCTCTGCAGCCGCTCACTTCGCCTCAAGCCCAGCCCCCAGGGCTTGCACAGACTCTATCCAGACCCTCCAGTGCCAGGGAGCGTACCCCTGCATGATCCAGTCGTTTCTGTCCTGGAGGCCCCTGGTTCTTCCCAGCTGCAGGGAGAAGGCTAGTGCTGGCGTCAATTCGGCTCTGGCATGCAAGACTCTCAGAGCCTGATTCCTCCCTTGTGAATACTACTATGGGTGCCTAGCCCGCCTCCCATTTCCGGGATGAAGTGAGAATGGGGTGCAGTCTTTGGCAAACAGAAACACTCACAGTTGGGGGACAGCATCCCTGGGATCCTGAAGTTGCCCCTAGGACTCTGCTGTATACCTGACGCAGATAGGATGGGCCCCGTAGCCTGGTGGGACCCCTGAGCGATAACTGCCCACAGACTCTGTGCCTAACATGAGGAGTGAGGGACAGTGAGTTCAGGGCACCCAGGAGCCTGTACCTCATGATATCTGGGTGGGTCTGCCACCACCCACTCACAAGTCAGCCTGAGGAGGGTTTACAGTTGAGGCGGGAAGAGCAGCGATCCCTGGACTGCAGGGTGAGGAGATGGAGGGCCGGGAACAGGGCTCAGGATACCTTCACTTGTTCTGCAGTTCTGCCTGGGCTGCCCCTGCCCCTGCCCCTGCCCCTGCCCCTGCCCCATTCCCATAAGCCAGGGCTCCACAGGGGTGCAGCTTCCTGTGTTTCTTGGAGTTTCCCCCCTCCCCCGAGCTGAGCAAGCCTTCAGGGACCACGCAGCAGGTAAAACTATGAGGCCCCGAAAATGTTATCAAAGGAAGGCAGTAGAAGGTCCGGGGACTTGGGCCTGTAAACATCTGATAGGCGTACTGGGACCTGGTGGACTCTGGGAGGCCAAGTCAGACCAGCTCCATGGAGGACCAGCAGGGTCCCCACTGAGCCAGGGACCTGATTGTGCCAGGTTCCACCCCACCCACCAGGCAGGACAGTTCTTCCAGGCTGGACCCCCACAGAATGAAGGGTCTGCACAGAAGAATCAACAAGCCTGGACTAAGTCCCCTCCCAGCCCCTCCTGCAGATAACTATCTCCAACTCCTTGGTCTCCCCCATGCCTATGACAGGGCGGGCCCATGGTGTCCTCCCCCACCTGTTTGCTGGACAAATGCCTGTGCTCACAGTCCCCAAGGACCAGCACACAAGGGCATTATCCCTCCTGAGTGCCCTGTGGGGCTGGATGGGCAGTCTCCCGGGGTAGAACCTGTGACAGCAGACTGGGAAATGGCAATGGCAGCCTCCCTCTCCTTCCACACCAGGATGGTAGCGCTGTCCCTGAGGACTGTTCAGGCCAGTAGGCACCTGGAGCCAGGCTGGGTGTGGCCGATGGTTGGTGGTTGGACATTTCAGCTCCAGCCTTCGCAGATGTGCACCTAATTGAGACCGCCAGCGCCAAGGGAAAGGCGGGAGATTTTGGCTGACAGGCTGTTAAAGGAAGACAAATAAGGAGGGGAGGTAACTAAGAGTAAACGGGTAGTAAGAGTTTACACATTCCAACTTCTGAGGCTCACAACATCCTTGGCCCTCCCAGCGAGCAGGCTCCAGCTGCAGGTTAAGATTTGGGGAGGAAGAAACTAAGCCTTCCACGGGACTTCTGTGGCAGGCACGTTGGTGGGTTCAGGAAGAAACGACTGGGGCTACCTGCCTACCTGTGCTTGAAGATGGGGCAGCAGGGGCCAGTATAGCTGCAGCCAGCCGAGAGGGCCCCAGGCCTGGCAGGTGCCAGCTCTGCACGTAGGCTCAGGGGAGATCAGCTCAGCTGGCCGGAAGCGACTCAGAGGACTTTATGGAGCACCTACTATGTGCCAAGCAGGCCCTGGTCTCAGCTATGCAGCATGAGGGAGGAGGAGGCGCATCGGGAACTTTCAGGACACCGGGGTGGCAAGATATTCACCCCAGCCTGCCTCCCACAAGCCAATGGGCTGGACAGCTCCCTACTCTGTGAAAAAAAATCTGTCTTGGGGTTTTACCCCAGCAGTTCCTCTTCTCTCGTCTCTACCACCTGAACCCAGGACTTTATGATCCTGTAAGTACTGTTTATGCCAGGAAGCCTCCCTGGGACTCCCCCACCCCCGCCCCCGCCCCTGCAATGAACCAGGCCTCCCCATCTCAATCCATTCTCCATCCCTTCCACCCCTGCCCTGCCACACGCAGATACAGCAGCCTCTGCCTTGGGCTTAGGAAGACACCTGCACCCTAGACTCTTATCAAGCTCGGACCCAAGTCTCCCTCATCTCTGTCACCCTCTTAGGGCCCTGCACAAGGCCTGGCCATCGGGAGGGCACAGAAAGTATGTGAGATAAGGGATCTTTGTGGCAGCATGTCCAGGAGGCTGTGGTGCACCCAGGAAAGGCATGAGGACTGTTGGCTTTGGCATCAAACATCACAGGTTTTGTAGCCTTAAGAAAGTCACTTTGCCTCTCTGAGCCTCTGTTTCTCCATCTGTATAGTGGGAGACATGGTACCCACCTGGGAGGGATGATCTGAAGACCCAAAGCAAGTAACACTCTGAGGGCGAGGTTTGGCTTTCAGCAAGGGCTTATGAATAGGGGTCACAGGGAGACTCAGGCGTCCCCGGGAAGGGAAGGCCCTCTATACCGGGAAGGCAGAGAAGGCTTCCTGGAGGAAGACGAGGGATTCTAGCTTGGCCTTGCAAGGTAGGAGGACGGATAGGTGTATCAGGGAGGGGAGGAAGGGAGACTCTTGGGGCATGACCTGAGCCTGGACCTGCCGTTCTGGGCCCCGTTGACCCAGCTCTGCCTCTACCTGGTCAGTTGAGCTGGCCCGAGCACTCTGTTGGGCCATTGTCTTCTTATCACAGGAGGCTCTCTCCACCTTATCCAGCCCCTCTGACGTGCCTATTTTTTGCCCCCTTTGGGTTGGACTTGATGGTCCCCAAGGGCTCCCAGCCAGGACGCACTCCGTGTATGGGCCAACTGCCAGCACACACACCTGCCAGTGGCTACTGTGGCTTGCTCGCCAGATCCTTGGGGACATCCATGGATGCAATGCCTCAAAAGTGCTCCTGCCTGAGCATGGCCCAGATGCAGCAAAGCCTCCAGGTACAATCAGATGGGGACCCCACCTCCAAATGCATTGAGGATCCTTCAAGGATCCTTCGTGCAGTAATCAACCCACGGTCAGTTTAGCCCCATTTTCTATAATACGTGGAGGGCACAGGGCTTTAATCCTTTCAGGAGGTGCAGGCTGTCATAGCCTGCATATCACATTTGGGATCAAGTCCCAGGCAACAGACTTTTGGAGTCTGTAGGACCCCCTTGTTTGGCAGAAGGGGAAACTGAAGCCCAGTGGGGAGGAGACTTTCCCAAGGCCATCCAGTCAATGCAGATCAGGGTGTGGAGCTTCAAGTCAGGATATCTGGGCTGTCATCCCAGATTTGTTTTTCTGTGACCCCGAGTAAGTTTCATCAGACCCCCAGGTCTTGGGCCTTGGTGTCTCCATCCTGGCATCGGCCAGCAGGGAAGCCAAGAAGCCAGCATGTGGCTTGTGGGGGAACCAGGCCTCTTTGTACTGCAATGGAGGCTCTCTGGTTAGACTTCCATCATCATGAGAGTCACTGAACTCAGACTGTTTAACTGAGAAAAGACAATGGTTAATCTGTAGGTTCTGCCTCCTGGGCCACCCAGGCAGGAGGCATGTATTAGAAGTTCCACCCCTAGCCTCTGGGAATTCCCCATTTCGTGGGAGAATATGACACATGGAAACAAAAAAATGGTATAGAACTCAAACCACACATAACTATGTCACATGGATGAAACAACATGTGGTCACTCAGTGCTGTGAGACCTGGCTGGACAGGGAAGGCTTCCTAGAGGAGGAGGCCTTAAAACTGGCACGGGAGGGCAGGGAGAGCTTGGGTGGATAAATCAATGGCTGGAGGTGGGAGAGAAGAGCGTCCTTGGCGGAGGGTCTGTACAAAAGCCTGAAGCAGGAATGGGCTGGATTTGTGCAGGGAACAGTGAGGAGACCGTCTGCCCAGGCCCCAGCATCCTCCTCCCTGGACCTCGTCACTAGGGAAACATAGTCTCCCTCATGGATGTGTGCTTGGGGAGCAAACGTGCTCCTTGCAGAGGCAGGGAGATGGCGGGCATGGCCTCACAGGCAGTGTGAGGGCAAGGCTGGGCTCAGAAGTGAAGATGAGCCAGGATGTCAAGACAGCTTGCTTGCCCCTGCACCCAGGACTCCAGGACCCCAGGTGGCCTGATCCTTAGAAAAGAAAAGCAAAAATAAGTTGATCAGCCACTGGTTGTGTGGGTACAAAGAAACACAGAATCACCTTCATCTTGGTCGCTTTCAGAAAACTTAGACCCTCCTGGCGCAGGTAGGATGGTGACAGGTATGACTGCCCGGCCAGAGAGCCTGCTCCCACCAGGAGTCTCTGTCCCAGTGGTCCTCACTGAGTAGGACTTCCTGGGTTCCTGGCCTTCTGCGGGCCCTGGGACTGGCTGGGCTTCAGGCCTGAGGAAACCAGGCATAGGCCTTTTTAGGGTTCCCTGGGGGTCCACATGATGGTCTCCATCTCCAGATGTAGCTGTTCTGAACATCTGGAGTTTTCCTCACAGAGGTCTGCTCCAACCTGCTCATTTACAGGTGAGCAGACTGAGGCCCAGGGAGGGGTAAGCCTTGTCTCAGGGTTACGGTGAGCAAAGAACCTGAGGCTCCAAGGTAAAGTCTGGGTTCTGTCCTGAAGGCCCTGCCCTGGGGCCTTCAGAGTCCTCAGAATCCCTCCTGAAAGGACGTTGACTGGAACATCTAACCGTGGGGGGAGCGGGAGGCCCCCTGGTGCCAATCTGAGGTCCGTGTGCTGTGGTGTATGTGGCACATGGGCTCAGACACTGGGTCCGGCCTCCTCCTCTGAGGCCTTCATCCCACTCTGGCGAGAAAAAATGAGGACAAATAAAAGAGAAATTCTCCTCTCAGAAGAGCATTAGGTGTTGGAAGGGCTTCCTAATAAACAAAAGTCTCCTCAGAGCTCCCCAGCCAGCACTGACAGAGGCTCTAACTATCACAAGAAGTGTTTTTCTGCCTTCAGGTGGAAGTGAAGAGTGTCAGCGGTGAGCTAAGTTAGGATCTGAAGGAGGCAGCCTTCCATCAGCGCCTAACACCCCATCAGCGCCTCGGCGGAATAGCCACGGCAAATTGCCTCCTCTGATAGCTGCCCCTCCAGGACAGCCAGAGAAGGATGAGGAGTGGGCTGGCCTCCTCACCTCCAAGACTGGGAATGAGTTTCCCAGGCAGTCCCCTCCCCTTCCAATTGCTGGCATCCAGTTGTTGTGGAAACGACCCAACATCCCTAACTTGCTCATTACTTCCCATGGAGCTTCTGCCCAGAGTGATTCTTCGGCAGTCCTGTGAAGCCCAAGTTATTGTTGGTCGCCCATTTTACAGATGAGGAGGCTGAGGCACAGAGGGTTTTCTCAACTTGGTGAATGAAACCCACATACCAGGGATGTGTCTCCTGAATGAGTCAGCTCTGCACAATGTGCCCGGAATGGGAGGTCTGTTTCCTGAGAGGGGGCTCTCTGAGAGTGAGGCCACACTTCACACCAGTCACCTTCCCCTCAGTCACAGAAGCAGGCACTGAAGTGATTGCTGTAAGTCACTGATGGACGTGGAATGGTAGGAGAGATCAAGGCTAGACCCAAGCAAGTACCTCCTCAAGCAATGGGCTAGGGAAACACACTGAGGCAAGTCCTTGGATCTTCTGCTATAAGCATTTCTTAGCTGTTGCCCATCGACCCTCTAATGGATTAACCTCTGCTGAGCGGTTGAAGAGAGGACTTCACCATTGCTTAATTTCACTGATGGCTGCTGTTCCTGTGAGGGGCAGTCAGCACTTCATTCGCTGAGCCTGGAAGACAGACGGGGCTAGTCGTCCTTGGATTGCTGAGAGGAGGCTGACACTGTGCAAGGTGGCAGCAAGGCCAGTAGGGGCATCATGTTGTCAGAGGCTGCAGGGCCCCACGGTGGCTGTCCTGCCGCATTCCATGAGGCCCCTGCTTCCTGGGGGTAGTGCTGGCACTTCGTACCCTCCCCTGGCTTCCTTTGGACACCAGGCAGTGACGCAAGCCCTGGGGAAAGGAGGGTGTTTTCCAGCCCAATCCTCCATGAAATCATTGAGATGGCACTGATCTGAGGAAGACGGGCGGGCCGGCAGGATCTGCCGAGGAAAGTTTTACTGGATTGGAGGCTACCCTGCTGCCTGGGGGGCTCAGTGGAGGATGTCGGCACCCAAGATGGATGGGGGTCTGGGCTTCTCAGGCCACATAAAGGGACAAAGCAGGCGGGGCTGCCCCTCTCCCTGGCCTGGGTGGAAACATGCTCCTGTCTTTCCTCTGCCAGCATAACGTAGTAGCCGGCTAGGCAATGAAGGGAGTATCAGCCTGGATGGAAGCACAGCCTGTGCAGTGTGGCAGGAGGCAGGTGCAGGGGTGGAGTTAGTGGGGGAAAGGCAAGGCAGGGGATGGTCTGGGACCATTGTCCCTGGGTGGGCTAGCTGAGGGAGGGGCATCACTGCCCAGAAGGGGTGGATGTGGGGAGAGGTTGTCAAGGGCACAAGTGCCGGGGCTGACCATGGCTTGTAGGGATTCTGGGTCCCTTCCCAACTGGGCTCAGGGTGTGACAACAGCCTGGCCAGTCTGGGGCCCCTATTATGATAATCGAGTCCCAGAATCCCTTTCAAAGGACAGCAGGACCTATGTGGACCCCTCACCCCATTCCTTAGATGGGCGAACTGAGCCTCAGAGGTGCTCAGAGCTGCTCCCAAAGTCACCCAGTGAGCAGTGGCACCTCTGAGACCAGAATCCAGGCCCCTGCGTCCTTGTTCTGGGCCATCCATGGCACTGTCCAGTGGGCAGAGCTGGCTCATGTCCCCATCTTGAGGGTCTGCCTTCCACTTGCTGATAAGGGGCTGGTACTATGATCGGCAGAGCAAGGCAAATGCTGGGGCAAATGCAGACAGCAGAAGTCCCCTCGATGGCCTGGAGAGACCCTGGAGGCCCGGGAGCCCTCAAAACAGAGCCAAGCCCTCTCCTTGCAGAGAAGGTTGTCAGAGAGCTTCATGGGCTCAGCAGACAGGTGCCTGGGCAGGCCGGTGAGCATGAGGAGGCTCCTGCCTGCTTAAGTTCCCACCAGCTGGAAGGTCTCCCCCACCCTACTCCACCCCCACCCCACGGCCTCCCTGAGCCCAGCCTGGCAGCTCCAAAGCACCAACTTGCTGAGGTCTTAATTTCTAAATGAGCAAGGAGGAGCTTTGGGGAGGCAGAGGCGGAGGAAGAGACAGAGAGAGACCTCCGGGATGATCAGGATGTAGACTCAGCAGTTTGCAACAAGCCACTCAGGTCTTGCCTGAAAATCCAAGCCAGCTGCTGTCAGGTGCTGGGAGCAGGCCATGGTCTTGAAAGACTGGCAGTGGGTCAGGCGAGGGGTGGGAGTAGGGGATGCTTGAGCCCTGGACAGTGAGTGTCCAGGCATGCTCAGGCCCCTGAGAGGGTAGGATGTTATCAAATGCTGCTGAGTGAATGTACGACTACGTAATAATACATCACCTCTGTTGTGCTGGGACCTGGGGTCAGGCTGTGGGTCTAGCCAAGCGACCCCTGCCCTGCAGGTGACATTCCTGGGAGTGAGGTAGACCCTGCCCTCCGGACCCCACATAACCGCCTCCCAGACTCCAGTGCTGTTCTTTGCCCGTCCATCTCTCTGACTGCACTCACGGTGCCCCATAAGCCCCAGCCACTCAGCCTCCTGCCCCGCATACCGCAGCTATTCTTCGGGACACTCCAGGGAAGCTGTACCTGTTCAGGCTGGCCTCAGAACCCTGGCTCTGATAGAAAGCTAGACAGGGCCTGGCAGGACCTGGGACCATCACCCCCACCCCCACCTCCACCCCTTGCTGGCTCTGTTGACCTTCCAGCCCTCCAGACCGGCATTTGGCACAGCCTAGGGACCGCACTTCAACCTTGCTAAGAGTCTTGTTGCTACTTCTCAGAAGGTACTGTGGGGGCTCACACCCCCACACACTAGAGTGCTCTCACTCTTGCCTTCCCTGGGGACTGAATCTTACGGTCACTGCACAAAGAAAAAGCACTTGACCTAGGTCACCATGGCTTGTGCTTTCCAAACAAGAATATCTGGCGTTTGCTTCTGAAAGTGAATGAGAATCGTAACCCCCATCACCATCCCCTCTCCCTCCATCTGCCCCTCCGCCCCTACTACATACCAGGCACTCCGCCAGAAGGATACCTAATTCTCACAGAAACCTTCCAAGTAGGTAGCATCAGCTTCATTGGACAGATGCAGAAACTGAGGCTCCAGGAGTTCCAAGTGATTGTTCCAGGCTGGCTGGGAAGCAAAAGAGATGGGATCTGACTCCCGATCCATCTCCTCCTGGGTTGAGGCAAGAGGAGCATATTGTAATCTTTTGTTTTTAATAAGCCCATCTTATCTTAATAGGCAAAACTCTGCACATGGCATGCAAATTAGCACATCCTGGCCCACTCCTCGGGTGCCAGTGCTTCCTTTGGGTTTTGCCAACAAGCCAACAATTGGGCCTCCTCTCACTTGCTTGGACTGAGCTTCTGTGCCCTGCCTGTCCCACCCTGGGTACTTTTGTGCAGGGGTTTAGACGAGGAAGTTGAGGATTTTTACCCTTACAGCCAACGAGCAGATCTCAGACCTCAGGGATGATGTGAGGGCCCTCTGTCTCCCTCCCCCGCCCTCCTTCCCTTGACTCCCCCCACCTAAAGCCCAAGAAAATTGAGCATCTGCGTTTGGGTTGCTGGAGGACAGGGATTGCTTTCTGCTGCAGGAATATGGGAGGCTTTCTGGAGGTGGAGGAGAGAAAGATATTCCAGGGAGGGGAACATCACCGAACTGGTAAAAGGCTTGAAAGGACCTGGCCAGGGAAAGCCAATGAAGCATTTAAGGTCTGCTCCAATGGCGAGGAGTGAGGACCACGTCTTCTCTGTGATGAAAGATCCCATTGCACTGAAGCAGGCAGGCTGGGAGTCTAAGAGGTGGGTGGTGGGGGCTGCATCCAAGCTGTGGCTGCAAATCATGGGAGAAATGTCCCATGAGCACAGGGTGGAAAGGACAGTCATTCCAGCGCCTTGGCCTGATTCATGGCTGGGGAGGCAGTGGACATCCACTGGGCCCAGGTGACCTTGGGCTTGTTACCTAATGTCACTATGCTTCAGCCTCAGTCTCCCTGGAGATAAAATAAGTTCAATAAGCCCTCTCTTCTTCCTCTCTGAGCTGCTGGGAGGCCACTGGGGGTTGACCCACTGCTGGTAAAGCATTCATGGAAGGCCTGCCCCATGTTACCCGCTAGGCGCCCCCTTGCAAACACTGCCCAGCTGAAGCAATGAGCCAGGATCGGTACACCTGAGACAGCCGGGAACTGAGCCCTGAGCCAGGGGCAGGACCGGGACTGGGGCATATTTCAGAGGGACGGTCAGTGAGGGTGGGGCACTCGTGGAGGCCTTCCTGCAGTCATTGAGGCACACAAAGGGAATGGGGTGACCTGGGGCAGGAGCAGTGGAGCAGAGCCTCAGAGGGGGGCTGTGGCAAGCAGACAGGGATGGGAGGTGGGGGGCTCAGGTCAGTCTGGAATCTTATCTGTTGCCAGAGAAGTTCCAGGGAGGGTCCCAGGGACAAAAGAGATTTGCCCGTTAAATTGGGGACAGCTCCCAAGCAGGGAGGGGATGCATAGAAGTCGAGAGGGGCTCTTCAGGCCCCTTGCACCTTCTGCCTCTTCCCAGACAGTGGGTTTCAAACTGTTTTTTAAACAATGGAGAATTCTTTTTAAACTGAATTCCATGTGGATCCCCAATATATGAAAGATTAAAGTGGGGCTCCTCAGGTGGAGGATGGCGAGGCGGCCCAAGGGCTCCCAGAACAGAGCCAGGGTGCACACCCTGTGCCAGAGGTCAGTGTGGGAAGGGAAGGGTGCTGGGCAGAAGTCCTCAGCTCATACTGGGCTCTGGACTGTCATTTCCACCCTCCTTGGGTGATCTTAGGAGCCCTGGTAGTGCAGTGGTTAAAGCACTTGGCAGCTAACCGAAAGGTTAGCAGTTTGAACCCACCAGCCTCTCAGGGAGAAAGATGTGGCAGTCTGCTTCTGTAAAGATTTACAGCCCTAGAAGCCCTATGAGATAGCTATGCTGGTCTATAGGGTCACTATAAGTTGGAACCGACTCAACAGAAACGGGTTTGGTTTTTTTGTTTGTTTTGGGCAACCTTGGGAAAGGCCTCTTGCTGCCGTGGGCTTCATGCTCCCATCTGCGAAATGGGGAGCTCTCAGCGCCCTGGCCCAGCTAGCCCCTTGGTTGCTGGAACAGGTGTGGGGCAGACTCTGCTCTCCTGAGCTGCCCATTGTGGAGTGGGGAGTGGGAGGCTGGGGAGTACTTATTCACCCTCCTGACTCCGAGATTTGGGCAAACTTATCTGCCTCCCGGCTCAGCTAATTGGAATTGCTTCCCCCTTCTCCTCTGCCTCTCAGTAAATTATGAGAATTCCCCCAGTCAGAGGCCTGGGTGATGGACAGCCCTGTCACAGCAGCCTAAGTGTTTAGAGAGTAATTGTTCTCGGGAAAGCTGCCATTCCTCAAGCCTGTGCTGTGCAAGGTGCCATGGGGAGAGCCAGCCCTGCCCTGCCCTGCCCCGCCCCGCCCTGGCCCCTGCCCTTGCCTTTCCTTTGCCCTTGCCCTGCCCTGCCCTGGCCTGCCCTGGCCTGCTCTGCCCCGCCCTGCCCCGCACCACCCCTGCCCTTGCCCTTGCCCTTGCCCTTGCCCTTGCCTTGCCCTTGCCTTGCCCTTGCCCTTGCCTTGCCCTTGCCCTTGCCCTTGCCCTGCCCTGCTCTGCCCTGCCCTGCCCCTCCCCAGCACCAGAGCCCGCTCCACCTAGCCCGCCCGCCAAGTGCGGGCTTCCGGTACGTTATCCTTGTCATAACAATCAGAGCAGCAGAGAGGTATTGCTTTTAAACCCTCAACACACATTTTTATAACCTTCCTGTTTAATAAGAAAGAGACAGCTCCAATTAGCTGGGAATATTCTGCAGAAATGGGATTATTTTAAAAGCTTCGGCAATATTATAAAATAGCTTCAGTAAGTGAACAGCTGTTGCTGGGCCCCGCCCGCCATGCTCACTGCGCGTCCCACACCCTCTCACCAGGGCTTAGGCCCCTCTCCCCTCCTCAGAGGTCCTGAAAACTGTGCTCCGGATGGCGGTCAGGGACTCCTCTTCAGGGAGCAGAATATAAGATGTGGGGAGGGGGTACTGAGCCCGCTTGTCCCAGGCTTGGGGGAGAGGAAGCTCAGACCATGCCCTGAGGGGATGTTAGAGTTTTGTCTTTCCCAGGAAAGCCCAAGTCGGAACTCTAATGTCATCTCTAAAGGGTCTCCAGCCTGCCCATTGCCCTCCTGACCTGGTTAGGTCCCTCGCTTTGACAGGACTCCCACCCAATGCCCAGGCCTTCCTAGCGTCTCTATTCAAGGGGCTGTATGTTACCCATAGCCCCAGCAACGATGGCCAACCCCATAGGGGCACTTCGGGCAACAGCTCAATGCCACCTCCTCCTTGGAGCCATCCCAGGCTCTGTGGGAAGGAGCTGTTGGCAGGGGCTTCAGGGACACTTGCACCCAAACATGTTCCTCTTTGGCCTGGCAGACACATGGCCCAAGGGCTCTGCCTTCCTGCACTTTCTCTCCCTTTGCCCCTTGGCCCACAGCAGTGCTGCCTCATGGTGCTGGGTCCCCATGTGACCCTAAAGGCTTGGGCTGAACAGCTGAAGACACTTGAGTAACCTTCAGGGAAGAGTAGAGCTGGAAGAGAGCTCAGAATCCAGCCCATGGAACCTGTCAGTGTACGGTTGGGGAAACTGAGTCCCAGTGAGAGGAAGCTCCAAGGCCATATTCTGAGACAGGACCGAGGCAAGACACAGTTTGTCTGCCTCAGCCCTGGCACTTGACCCCTGCGGGCCCTAGCACAGGTGATGAGGGATTTGAATTCTTGGTGCTGGGGTGGTGGGACTGAATGAGCATTGCCTTAGTTGCTTAGGTGACAAAGCAACTCCCTACCATCTCTGAGCATCAGAAGCCAGGTAAAAGCCCTGCCTCCGAGGGCATGATCCCTGGGACTGAAAAGGGTAGATGAGACTCAGGGGCAAGCTGAGTCTCCTGTGGGTACTCTGTGGCAGAGCCAGAATGGGCTGGTGAGGGCTCACCGGGGTCATCCTGCCAATTCCCCCGCAGGCCTGGCCAGAGAGTAAGGGGGCTCAAGTCCCAGAGGCTGCAGCCTCGTGGCCAATGGAACATCCACATGCCGTGCCCCTCCCCATGCTGTGGCCCCGGCCTCACCAGGCCCAGGTTCATTGGGGACCCTGTCTGGGGAAGGGGAACAATTTCCGGGCATCCTTGGGAGGAGGCCGCAGCCTGGGAACTGCAGCATGATGTAAACGCACCATGTGCTAAACGGGGAAAAATGAATTTTACACCCAGAGTGACTTTATCATGTTAACGACCATGGTTTGCTCATTGTGTCTGCCGCAGTGAAATGGGGCCTGTAGATGTTTTTCTTTTAGCTCTGCTTTTAAATGGAGGCATTTTCCCCCCTCAGAGCAGACAAGCCAAGCCCCTCAGATTGGGATGACAGAAGTGCCAACTCAGCAAAAACAAAATGGAGGCTTTTTTTTTTTTAATCTTCATCTGTGCCTTCCAGCAAAAATAGAGCTCAGAATAAGGAACTGGGATGCGGTGCAAGGAGCCCTGGTCTGCAGGCAGGAACATGGTTCCGGCCCAGCTCACCTCCTGAGTCCCTGTGTCACCTGGGAGTTGCCCCACCCATTCCTGACTTCAGTTTGCCCATCTGTACAGGAGGGAGTTGGATTTGGAGGCTGAGGGTCTTCCAATCAAAGGTGCTCTGCCCTGACCTTTGCCCAGATATCCATAAATTGTCACACTGGGTGTGTTTGGGTCCAGAATTGCCTCCTCTATCAGACTGGGATTCTTAGAGGACAAGCCTGGGCACAGCACCTCTCACTGAGCCCATGGTGCCCCCAGTGGCCAGTATAAGGCCCTGCATGGAGTGGGCAGGGACGTTTGCTGACTGAGCCAAGACCATTTCCTTGACACCCACAAAGAGTGTCCAAGAGTAGACTCCACTAGCCAAGTGTCTGGGAGCACCCCCCCACCCCCCGCCCCTAGCCCTGTACATCATGGATATCATTGGCACATGGCAGCTCCATATTGTGCTCATCGAGAGTCAGGAAAACACCATCTGATGCCTTGTACAGCTGCCCAGCCCAGCACTCACCAGGCACCCAGCTCCCCACATGGCTCCCTGGAGGCTCCTGGCCAGGAGGAGCCTGCGTTGCACCTGGTGGGGGAGGGCCCAGACAAGGTAAATGAAGAGGACTTTAGGGCTGGTATATCTGGAAAACCTCTGCCCTGACACCATGCAGTATGGCTCTGGAAGTCTCGCCTGGGTCAGGAGGCAGGGCACGCGCCCAGCAGAGATCAGCAGACAATTAGCCAGCCCCAGTGGAGGTAATTAATCAATATTCAAAGCCATCTGTCCAGGTCTACTGTAATCCCTGGTGAAAGTCAGGGCCTGGACTAGGCTGACAGGCATGGACATGATTGTTGTCAGCATCCCCAGCCACCCTAAATACTGCCACCAGAACTGCCTCCAGCAGCCCTGTGTTGCTGTCACCATGATGGTCACCATGACCATTGCTGTCAACCTCACAGACACCATGACTATCACCATTGCCATCACTGTGACCACTACTGTCACCCTTGCTGTCACCCTCACAGTCACCACCACTGTCACTGTGGCTGCCACCATCACTGTCACCACCACCATCACTGTCACCCTCACAGTATCATCAACACCCTCCCAGGGATTCACCATCCCCATCCACCTGTGTTGACTCTTCTTGACTCAAAACCCTTTCACACTGCCCCTCATTTGATTATCCCCATAGTCCTAAAAGACATACAGGTAGCTCACTGGTGGAGAGACTGAGGCCCAGGGAGGGGGAGAGCCACGGCCTTTTGGCATTTATCCTAACCATTGCTGCCATCCCTGCCCTCTACTGTCCCAATGCCACCTGCCCACAGTATATCCTATATTAGTTAGGATGGATTCAGTTAGGCTGTGATAATATCAACCCGAAAATCTTAGTGGCTTAAAATAACGAAGGCTTATTTCTTTTCCCTGCTACATGACCTTCCTGGGTCAGCTGAGGTGCTGCTCCATGTCATTCTCACACTGAGACCCAGGCTGACAGAACAGCCACAGTGAAAAACTGGCTGTCATCACAACAGAGGGACAGAGGGTCCTGAAAGGTCTTGAACCAGCAATTAGATGCCCCAGACTGCAAGTGACACATGTTGCTTCAGCTCCCCACTCATTGGCCAAAACCAGACATGCAGCCCCACTCAACCATGGGGGAGGCATGGGATGGGGGTGGGGGAGGTGCAATTCTCCCATTAACCTGGAAGCAGGGAGAACAGGGGAATTTGGCAACTGGCCACAGTAGCCACCAGATTCCCCATCCTTCTTTCCCTATGTGCTCTGCCTCACAGCCCCGCACACCCACGCTCTCCAGCTCCCTGGCCAGGCGGGATGGCAAGGGTTGAGATGAGGCTTCCTCAGTCATGCTGGGACCACAGGCTGGGTTTCCTGCTCCAGGCCCCTGATCCCAGATGCCAGAGAGTATTTCCTCAGGAAGACCAGAGAAGTGAGGGTCTGGGGGCTCCAGGAAAGGATGTCCCAGGCAATGAGGCTGGGTGAGCTGAAAGGACCTGGAGCCTCTCCTGTCCCAGGGCAGCCTTGTGGAAAGGGAGGGAGGGTCTAAGCTGGGCTTCAGGCTGTGGCTCTGGCCACAGGTGTGGTGAAAGTTGGAATGGGAAAGTCTCTTGAGGGTTTGGGAAGAGAAAGGCTGGGCCAGCTGAGGCCTCATTGGAGGAGGCTTGGTGGGGGGCCAGGACAGAGGAGGATGAGGAACCAGGTGGATACAGAGAGGTGCTCCGGTGACACTGGGGACCAGCTGGCTGGCTGGTTCTGGGCTGAGCCTCATAGTCTGTGCAGGCATTTATGAGGCTCCATCTGGGGCACCTCAGCACATACTCTCCTGATTCTATAAACCTCTAAACTAGATGAGGGTTCCCTGAGACCTGGCCTCCCAGGGGTTGGGTTGCAGGAAATCTGAGGCTGGAGATGAGAGAGAGAGAGTACTTGGGGGCTCTGGGTATCAGGTCTGGAATTCTGGGGCTCATCTCCGGGGCTCCAGATTCCCTGTTTAGGCTCATTTTTCTCTACTGCCATGGGCCAGGACTGGGACGGGGGGAGTCAGTGTCCAGGTAAGCTCATGTCTGGTTCTCCTGGAGCTGGAGTACCTGTGCCAGGGCAGTGGGACTCTCCCCACATTATCCATCACTGGGCCACAGAAGGCTGACCATGATCAATAAGACAAACAATTATCCTGTCATTATTGATCGTGGGGCCATGGCCGGGGGTGCGGCAGCCAGAGGGAAGCACTCACCGGGGAAGTTTCTGATGAGGACAGCCCGCACCGGGGACGGTGGCCCAGGTTTGGGGGGGGGGTATGAGGATTGTGGGGGCTACCAGGCAGGACTGCCCTGGAGTGGGGGTGGGACCCAGAATCGAGAAAGCAGAAAGACTGAGCCACTTCGAGCAGCCTGCGCTGAGGAAAGGGATACGTCAGGGAAGTTAGTGAGTGTGAGCAATCCCAAACAAATCAGTAACCCTCCTCTGCCTGCCCACTGTACCTTTCTCATCTCGGGATCCCTAAACACTCAGCCAAAATAATTATTTGTCACCACTGTCCCTCGAGGGCGTGTTATCTTGTCTGCCCAGGCAGAGGAGGTGTCGAGGGCAGTGGGTGTGGGTCTGGCTGTTGGGGGAGGTGGGAGCAGCCACCAGCCTGGAATCTGGGTCCTGGTTCCTGGGCGATGCTAGGTTCTGGCCTGGGACTGCAGGAACTGCACCCCAAGCCCCTTGGAAGGTGGGGCAGGCTCAAGGCCTACTGACTCAGCTGAGAGGAACCAGGTCTGCACAGCCGGGGCCACCTTGTTCCCCCAGCCCTGTTCCCTGTGCTATTCCCAGCCACGGAGGGGAAATCTCTCTCCATCAGAGGGAAAGAACGAAAGGAGAAGTGATTTATTATTCTATTCCGTTATGTCTGTTTCCAGAGAAACTAATTATGGTGCATTGTTGTATTAGATACTTTCAGAAAGATTACATTTTCTTACCTTGGCCGATAAAAAAATTAAATCCATCAGTTTTCCTAAACACATTACAGTAAAGACAGACTTGCTCCTTGTAATTATTAATCAGTCGGATTTGGGGATGCAAAGCGTTTGACTTAAGCTCAATACAGTCATGAACAATGTCCCAGGATCGCATTTGGTTTTGAAACCATTTTTCAATTTATTAAAAAGTCATTAAGGAGGTGGGGTGGGGGGAGCTGGGCTGTGCCGCTGAGTCAGGGTTGTGGATCTAGGAGAGGGGTAGGCAAGTTGGGGGCTACAAGCAAGAGACCCCAGATCTGTCTCATTCTTAAGTCCAGCTCTATCTGAAGGGCCTGTTGAATAGGACCTTGAGAAGTCAGCCCCAGCCTGTCAATCCCACCCTGTGCCTCTCCATAGGTTCAGGGTCTGCCCCTCAAGACCGTGAGCTCCGTGGGACAGAGAGGTGGCAGTAAAGGGTCTCTCCTAGGGGACAACTGGCCATGCTGGACCCAGTTTCTAGTGGTCCTGAGGTTCAGCCTGATTCCCACCCCTGGCAGGGAGATGGGTCCCTCCTGTCAGCTCAGGCACTTGGAGCCCCCAACTAGGAACATGTGGCTATTTGGAAGGACACCTGGTGTGACCAGGGGCCTTGTTCCAGTAGCTGGCCCTGCTCACTCAATCATTTAATTACTCTTCTGACACTTCCTACTCCCAGGAGGGATTTGCAGGGGCTTAGGAGGCCAGCAAGCTACAAGCCCAGCTTAGCCTGAGTCCTGGCTGGGGTGGGAGCTGCAGGGCAACAGCAGGACCTGGGCTCAAGGCACAGCTCGGCCGCTTGCAAAATGTTGACCTCACTGAGTCTCAGTTTCCACTCCCAGAGAAAGGGGGTTCTACTGCCTATCTCCTCACACAGCACAAAGGAGGTCACAAGACCTGTGCCTGTCTTTCTTGGTTTCAAACTCTGTCATGTCACTGCTCTGCCCCTCTGCCATCAGGGTTAAGTCCTTGCTCCTTTCGCAGGAGCTGCTTCATTCACGCTCTTCCCTGTGACTGGAATACCTACCCCCTTCCCCTGGTCCTCCTTCTAGAAATTTCACCCACCCTTCCTTCAGACCTCCACTTTGACATCCTTCCTCAAATGTGGGTGGAGCACTCTGGGCATTCCCACAGCCCCTGGGCTGCTCCTCCCATCACGGGGTACCTGACCAGGGCCTCATCTGCCCCCACTAAGCATGAGCTCCAGAAGGGCTAAGTCCTGTCCCTGACGCCAACCCCCCCAGCAGAGCTGAGGCCTGGTGCCTTCCCTCCATGTGAGATCCGATTTGACTCAGCCTCGGACCTTGCTGGGTCAGAAAGGTCATTCTCTTTGCAGGCTTGTTTGGAGAGTCCAGGACCCTGGAGCCAGGGAATCAGGCAGTACTTGGCCCTCACAAGTTCTTAGTCCAATGCCGAGAGATCCCATCCAGCAGCAAGGCCTCCCAGCTTTGCCCCCAAGACCCTGGGTGCCCTGCCCTGGACTAGTTGCCAGGAAGGGAGGCAGCTTCACTCTCAGGATGCCTCATACCCATCAAGAAATTCAGACAATAGGACCTCAAAGATGATAATGAGGCAGGGGCTAGGGACCAGCATCTATACTGCCATCCACTTCCGGGTGACTTTGGCCAGCTCTGCCTCTATGTGTCTCAGTTTCCCCATATGTACAATGTCCTTCCACCCCGTTAGCTGAACACAGATGAAGCTGGGAGATTCAAATACCTGAATGAAGTGGAAGACTCCGGAATAGGAAGGAGGAGCTGGGAGCAGGGTCTGAGCATCAGCATAATTGGGGTGACTGGTGAGGTTGGGGCTCTGCCCTGCTGCACAGGGCTGAGTTCCAGGCATGTTCTGCTCCCTGCTGTCAGACTGCAAAACCGCAGAGATGAACCGCTGGGTGCCGGACTCCCCGCCCCCTTCCTGTGCCTCTCACCTGAGGGCAGGTGGAATTGAGCTGTGTTGCAGACACTCCATTTCCCGAGAATTTATGGAGGGTTTTATCTTCCCTCCTTGATCACCGGTGAGGGGAAGGGGAGGGCACGCTTCGTTCTCCCTCCTCCAGAGGGGTAAGGAATAGTAGCCCGGCCACCCTGGAGCTTGGAAAATACTGTCTGAACCCCACCTCGGCAAGCCCCCCTTCACCCCTCATGGGGCCTCATCAGGGCCCTGCGGGTATGGGGAGGGGATGGCAGCCATTTAAACTGTCACCAGCTCCACCAGAGGATTTAAATCACTGACACAGAGTAACAGCGCCATAGATTACAGTGTGGGAGCCACGCAGGCACAGCACAGCCAAGGCAGAGGACGGGAGGGAGGGCAGCAAGGAGGTTCCCGCTGAGAGGCATTACCCTGGCAAGATGTTGCCCAATAGGGGGCTCTCTGCAGCTGAAGCTGGCCCAGCAGGGAGCCTCTGAGCCCCTACCTGCCCCTCTGCCCAGACCAGCCCTCCACAGAAGCCCCCACACCCCAAGGCTGCTCCAGGGCCCTCTCCAAGCTGGGACACATCCTTTGTGCCCTTCAGGTAGGGGCTGAGGTCATGGCTCACCTTTCCCCCACCCCCTGTGGACTTTGAACCCAGAGGCCTCATGGCCCTGGGCACCCCTGTGAGTGGGTAGGGGTGGGGGGGCTGGGGGCACTTGGCAGCGGCCTGCCTTCTCCTGCTCACAGGCACCCAGCCATTGTCTCTGATTGCATGGTATTAGCTGTAAATAACAGCCTTTGGGAGGCCACTTGTAAAAATAAAATAAAATAAGTGTCAAAAGACAGAGAAAATATTGATTCTTCAGGGAGAAGAAAGGATGGCTTGGTTAAATTAAAACTTTGAGAGAAAAGAGAGTGTGGGAAGATGGTGCCCAGGACCTGGGAGCAGTCTGGGGTGGTGTGGGGTAGCCTGGGAGACCAACTGGTCAACAAACTTGCTGGTTCCAAGATCCTGGCCTGTCCCCCAGCCGGAGTGAGGGAAACACAGAAAGACAGAACTCCACCCACTGGGAGGACGGCACACCCAGGAAACTCACCAGGAGGGACCTAGGCACTGATTCATAGGCAGAGTGGTCCTGCTGGCCCCAAGTCGGGGCTTGGTAGGGATGTGGGAGCTCTCCGTGGTGCTGAGGCGCATCTACCAGGTGACAGGGCAGCTGCCCATCCTGCCCTCCCCACCCAGGGAGAATCCTGGGCCCCTCTTTCTGTGCCTGGGTCTGGGGCCGGGAGGAGGGCCACGTTAGAGGCCAACCTGCCTCGCCCATCCAACCCCCTCTACACACACTCCTCTGCTGGGCCCTCCTCACCTCTTCCTCTTCTCTCAGAGGGGGAAATTATTCAAGTGAGGCTGGATCAGCCAGGGCAGACATGACAGAAAGACAGTCTGATGAACAGACAGAAGCCCTGACTGCTCAGCAGATGGCCCAAGTCCACGATGGCGTTTCCCTGACTGGTAGCATTTTCTATTGGGATTCGATACAGACCCCAGACCTGCGGCGCCTTAAGGCCAAGGCCAGATGTTTGGCATACTTGCACCCCTGGGCCTCTGGAGTTGAGCTGCAGAAGGTAGGGTGCTCAGAGAATGAGGGTCAGCCCCAAGGGGACAGATGGAAGCCCTGGGAAATGCCGGCTAATTAGAGCCTGTGTGGCAGAAAGTCCCCACCGCCACCATGGATAGCCTGAACTCCAAGTGGGGGTCCCCGGTGGAGAAGCCGGGGCAATTCCAAGACTGAAACTATTTTTATAGAGGCTCCTAGGCCGCAGGTTGGGGAACCATTTGTTTCTTCAATGAGCAAAATGCACTAAAAGGATATCCCACACCCAGTAACAACCCCAGGGTCCTTCACTCACCCACCATTAGCCATGCAGAGGAGTGAGGTTCTGGGCTAGCCCTGCCAGGCTCCCCTTACTGTTCTGAAGGAGGTCACAGCAGGGGCATTTGCAGGGTGTCTGCCACAAGGAACTGCGAAACTGGGCGCGGTAAGCGCAGCTGGGCAGGGCCTGAGTTGACTAATGCCAAACCCCTCCCCCCACTACCTGTAGTCCCCAGCCCCACGTATCAAGTTGCTCCCATCTTTTAAGCCTGCTTGACATCAGCAGGATGGGGCACTGGAGCAGGCTGGCTAGATGGGCCCTGGTTTGGCCTGCACTCTGACACCTGCTACCCCATCAGCAAGTGGGCTCACGTGTGCCATGGCCCAGGCTCCTGCCTGGGAACACCTCCTCTGGTGAAGGCTACTGCCTCCTTAGTGCCTACCTGGCAAGAGACCTCTGGGCTGAGAGATGCCTGCCTGCTTGACAGGAAGGAGGGGAGCAGCCCCTGCTGCTGGGAACCCCCTCCCTCCCTGCTCAGCCATGTTTGATTCTCCGCTGTCATTCTAGACCAAAGCCTGGCCCAGACCTCCTCTGCACAAGGACTCCCCGATGCTGCAGCCCATGTTCAGCTTCCCTGCTCAGCTGCCCTGGATGCCCACTCCAGGACTCAGGAGGTGCCTCGGGTAGGTGACTCCTCAAGGACCCCACAGGGACCAGGCCTGGAAATCCCCTCCCCAGTGCCTGCATCCTCCTTGAAGCATCCATCCCCCGCTGGTATCCTTGAGCCAGTACCAATACTCCCTGCCCTGCAGCTTGGCCCTGAGGGCAGCCACCCCCCACCTTTTCCTCAGATGCCTACCTCAGAGCGGCCCTGAGTTCCCTCCTTTCAACTCCCACCCCTTGGAGCCCCTCCTCTGCCCAGCCCAGGGGCTCTGCTGGCTGATCTCACCTTGAAGTTCTCTTATCAATATCTTCATCTCTGGCTCGCCTCAGCCAGAGCAAAATGGTTTTCTTTGTGCCTGCCCTGAGCAGAGGGGCCAGGGTGGGTGCAGGGCTGGGACTGGGCTATGGCGGGTGAAAATCCAAGTCCTGAGGTCCAGAGGCTGGGACCGCATCTCTGCCTCCCCACTCCTGGACCCCAGGCACAGGGCTGGCCCATCACAGTCTGCTGCTCATGCCCACACTCACTCACCCCTCTCACCCTGGGCCAGGCTGACCTAGCAGACCCTGGAACACCCTCCACAAGACAAGACCCACACAAAGACTTGCTCATGCCCCGTTGGATCCCCTCTGCACCTGTGCTCCCTTCTACACACGCACACACCGCAACAAACACGCATACTTACACACTTGTGCGTACACCTAACACAGAGCTCCAGGAGGTCAGATCCCAAGAAGCCCAGAAGTCCTCCACTCCTCTACTCCTGTCCAGAACCCCATTGTACAGACGGGAAGGCACAGCCCAGAGGGGTGGAGTGGAAGCAGATGGTACTGTGTGGAAGTGGGGCTGCAGAGTCCCAGAGAGGGGCTGGGGCTCTGGCTGGTTCCCCCC
Source organism: Dugong dugon (assembly GCA_030035585.1). NCBI lineage: Eukaryota > Metazoa > Chordata > Mammalia > Sirenia > Dugongidae > Dugong > Dugong dugon. Next base: position 16,885,827 of record CM057481.1, on the reverse strand, counting down.
ACTGCTTTGAAGACAGGCCTCTCTGCTGGGCCATTTGCCTGGGCACATCCTCTCACCAGCCTTTCTTCCTGCCCAGAGCAACCAAGATCTCAGCCCTCTGCCCTGGGGAGCCCCAGCCCACCACCTCCCCTGACCCCCGACCGCCCCCCTCTCCCCGCTGCCCCTCAGCTTTCTGTCAGGGTCACCTCCCCATCAGGAAAATCATCTCAGACTTCAGACATGCTCTGGAGTTCCAGGTCCAGGCTCCTGCTGTGTGACCTTGGGCAGGTCACCTCACCTCTCTGAGTCTCCATTTCCTCAGCAAATGGGGACAGTAACAGAGCTGACCTAACACTGCTGTGGTGAGGCAGAAAGCCTTACCTGGAAGAGACTTAGTGCAGGGAACAGTGTTCTCTACCAATACAATAGCAACAGCAATGAGAATGATAAATGTCTGCCCCTCCCTGCAGCCCCCACCTGGCTCACCACTCACGAGGCTCTTTTCTTCTCTATCAAACTTCTTTCGAGAGTTGTCTGCAGCCAAGTCACTGCTTCCTCTCCACTCACACACACCTACACACCCATGCCCATCCGTGGGAGCATGCCCCTCATGGGAATAACCCACAAACCCACACCTGGCACACGCACATGCTCACACATACGGACGCCCAAACGGTAAACACGATATAATTCATTTGTAAAGGAGACTGCAGCCGTGCCATCCATCTTAAGCTAAAATTCAATACTTCCCGGCACGGCCCGCCGGGGCCTTGATGAATGGAGAGGACAAAGGCTCCTTCCCACGCGCCTGCCGAGCCCGGCTCTCTGGAACAACGGAACGCCAACCTCGAGGACCCAGTGGGGATTGGGGGGGGCAGCGTCCCAGCCTCCCCCGCAAGAGGTGGGCTTCAACAGTCTAGCAGCGCAGGAGGGGCCAGAGCACGGACTAACTGGCTCTGGTCTCCCAGAGGATCAGGTGCTGTCTTTTTCTGGGCCGTTTGGGAATCAGTGCAATTGGCCAAGGGATGGACTGAGACCCCCTCCAACTACCTTAATTCCATCCCCTACCTTGACTTCACTCCTTCATCCCAGCTTCATCCCCTCCCTCAGCCACAGTAGCAGTTCCACCGCCCCCTCCCTAACAAAATCTCTGCCATCCCTGTCTTCACTCCACCCACTTAGGGCCTGTGGCCACTTCCCAAGTTATTCCTCAGCCTTTACACAGGCATTTCCTCCATCCTGGATCAGCATTCCTTCCCTTCTTAGCCTGGTGAACTCCTCCACATGCCTCAAGGCCCAGCTCAAAAAACCCCTTCCTCCAGGAAGACAGCCGTGACCCTCCTAGGAACAGCCAGGGAGGCTGGAGCCATGAACGGGAGCATGGTGAGGTAGGCCAGGGCAATTGTCCTGGCCCCACCACGCAGGCCCCTACATGCCACATGGGTGCTCAGACACCACTGAGGAGGTGGCGAACCATGGCAGGAATTAAGGGGGGGGGAGTGTGGTCACTGTGAGGGGGCCTAGGTGCGCCCTACCCCCAGATCCGAGGAGCCCCGGCCTCGTTGTCACGGCGTCCGCCTGGCGTTAGCGCTCACTGAGTGAACATTCCTCCGCTCAGAGGAGTTTTCTCGCCCGCGGTACTTCCTCCGCAATGGCCTGTGCTGTTTACGAACCCCTCTCCGGCTTGGAAACAGACTGTCTTTCCTGAACGATTTTCTCTTTTCCCATTTACTAAACATTGATTTCCCCACTCCTGCACCTCTAATAGAGCAGAAACTGATACATCTTTGTTTGCTTTGTTCACGTGTTTGGGGCGAGGGCAGCGGCAAGGGGTGCCGGCTGCTGAGGCAGGGCCCAGTGCCCGCAGCGTGCCAACACCTGGGACGCCGGGACTGGGCGGTGGGTGTGCACACTTCGAGTGACAGGGCCAGGCCAGGAGCCCCGCTTGCCTCTCAATTCTTCTCTGCCTGCGGTTGTACCATTAGTGATGCCTCACACCCCAGAGCCTGCTCTGAAGGCCGGGTGCTGCTGCAGGAGGGCCCGTTAGTACCTGGGGCTGTATTCAACAGAAGCCAGGTGGGGCCAGGGCATTCACTCCTTCATGCACCAAATGTGTCACCAAACATGTATGTCACCGAACGTGGCAGAGGACCCGCTTCCAGCCAGCTCCTGTGTCGGCTGCTTGGCATGGAGGAAGGTATGTGAGACAGGGGCTATCCCTCTCCAAGCTCTAACTGCAGGCTCCATGTCCCTTCTCCTGGGAAGGGGATGGAGTCTGGAGATCATTCTCAGACAGGGCAGCCCATCCTCACAGCCAGGAGGAGGAGTGCAGGGAGGGGTAGGAGCAGAAGCCAGTTTCCAGGAGTGGGGCTGTGGGCAGATCACTGCCCCTCTCTGAGCCTCAGGCTGCACATCTGCCAAATGGGGTTACAATAGCTCCTCCCAAACGGAGTAAGTGTAGCCCTGCCCAGCATCGTGCCTGTCACAGGATAGATGCTAATGAGTGTTTTTGTCCATCCTGGCCCTGCCATACCCCTCCACCCCCACTTGCTGAGGAAGCAAACAGACCAGGGTTTGTGGGGACAGGATAACTGAATGTGAGGAGGTCTCCGTCACCTGTGGTCACAGCCCAATTCACTTATTCCCCAGGCCAACCAACAGCCCAAGGAGCCTGTCTTCCTGACACCAGGGAGGCTGGAGAGGCCAGCAGACTGAGCCGCTGCTGAATCAGGATTCACATGGCACCCTGCAAGTCTCTTCCTCTCTGAGCCTCAGTCTCTACCCGGCTCATGGGTCCAGCACCCAGGTGAGCTGACACTGATGATCAAGGTTGATACTGTCCACCCCAGCCCTCCGGAGCACCCAGGCAGACCATCATCCACTGACCCACACTAAGACCAGCTGGCTACAACACTTGAGTTCAAATTCTGCCCTGTCCCTACTGGAAGGCACATCCTTTCCCTCTCTGGAGCTGCTAATTGTCCTGACTTCATAAGATTGTGCTGGTGATCAAAAGGTATGAGGGAGCTCAGCTTCTAAACCCAGTGAGGACTCCATTGGTGAACGGGTGGAGGGGCTCAGAGAAGAGATGAGTGGGCCTGGGTGAGCGGCTTCGAAGGCTGGGTAACAACTGTGCCCCTCATTACAGTTATACATCCATGTAGAGCCAGCCCGAGCCTCACCACAGTCCTGGGATGGGCCACACAGAAACTGTGGTTTGTTCCCATTTTACAGAGGAGAAAAGTGGAAGCTCAGAGATGGGAAGGGTCTTGCCCAAGTCATTCAGCAAGAGAGAGGCAGAACCTGCCCAGGCCTTCTGGCTTCAGGCCGGGGAGTCTGTGGTCATCAGATGGGTCAAGGGGAAAAGAGGCACATCCAGCAGGGATGCCTGCTAGGAGCAAAGGCCAGGAGGTAGGAATGTGTGTGGCACAGGCTGGGAACACGGGGGCGGGTTCAGTTGTGAAACTTCCCAGGAACTTGGCTCTGGTTTGTTGTTTGCGATCACGTGAAATGCAGGAGGGTCCTGCATGTAGCTGTGCCTGGGGAAGAAGGAAAACCCAGAGGCCCCGGGCAGACACTGAGGGATAGACAGAGGCTGGGACAGACCCAGAGAGGGACAGGAAATCAGACCAGGAGACCAACCAGCAGGCTATGAACAGACAGGCAGACGGATGGATGGACAGAGGGATAAATAGATGGGTGGTTGATGGACAGATGGAAAGAGCAACGGACGGTCAGAGAGCGCTAAACAGGATTCAGCAGAGCCAAAATGAGGAGGGGCATCCCAGGCAGGGGCACCTGTGTGAGCAAAGACTCAGAGGTCAGGCCAAGAGTGGGCTCTGAGCTGGGGGAGTGGGCGATGAGGCTAGGTCCTACTCTAGGAAGTCTCAGAGGCCCAGGGCCGCGAGGATTGCAGTGCCCGAGTGGCAGTGGATGGGCGGGGGGAGAGGAAGTGGTGCACCCCCCCACGTCTCTGCCCATCTCAGGCAGCCCTCCCATGATGACAAAGGTGGGTCAGGTCATTCACGTCCCCCCAAGGACCGCTGCACCCACAGCCTTATACTGTCAGTGACCAATACGTGTTTGGAGGACGAACCTAGATTGCAATGTCCCAGGCATGCAACCCCCCTCTGCAGCAAAGCCGTGACCACTGGGGCAGACTGGGGCTAGACTGGGGGCAAGCCTCGGCCATCCAGGCGGGAGCCAGCTGCAGCCACAGGCACGGGGAGCATCGGTAGGGGCCTGGACCAATTAGGAAGGAAGGGGAGGCAGCAATAATTAAAAATTAAAAGCCAATAAGACAGCAGTTTAAAAATGGAAGGAGTGAGTAAAAACAATTAGCAGAGAGGAGGCAACAGGGTGGGTGAGATACGAATGGAGCTGATCACAAAGACTAATGACATCGGGAAACCTGATTCTTACAGTGTCAGGACTGCGTGATGAAGCACTGGGCCCGCTCCCCTGAACCAGGCTGCGTGCTTGGCTGAGGGTGGTGGGACTTTATCTCCCTCTGTACACCTCAGAGGGGACTGAATGGGGGCCAGGAGGCAGAAGGGCACAGGCTAGTGGGAGAGGGGCAGAGGCAGGGGGCCAAGGACAGCACTGGAAGCAGAGCCAGGAAGGTGGGAAACCAAGGCAGGGGCTAGAGAGAGGAGGCGGATATTGCCCCCTCCAAGAGTCCCCACTGATGGCGGTGATGGCGGTGAAGTCACAAGTGTTGATGGCACCCGGTTGCCACGGAGACCAGGCGACCCTCCTGGCAGAGGAAGCTGAGTCAGTTTGAGTAATGGCGGAGAACGTTGCCGCTGATGGGGAAAAATACATCTTCATAACAGGGTGAACCTTTTGGAAAATGGAATAAGTAAAATAATTGAGAGAAAGAAAATTGAGTTTTTATTGCTTTTTAAGTGTTTAAGTGGAGGTTTCATTTAGGGAAATTATCGTTGCTTTTATTTTTAGCCACCCAGTAGGGTGGGGAGGGGCCGGCCTGAGCTTTGATTCAGGGCGGGGCCTGGGTCTCCTGCCTCTCCCCTTGGAGCTGCAGGGGCACCCCCATTTCACAGATGGCAGAAAAAGGCCACGGTCTCAGCCGGGTGTCCGAGACTGGCTACAGGGCCATTGCTAAGCAGCCTCTGGGCCGGATCCCACCTTGCCTCTTGGCGTCTCTAGGGTCCTGCCACCAGGATGACCACCTTGCGTCCTCCCTTGTCATTCCCCTGACTTCGTCATCCCACTCTGGCTCACCTCTGTGCCTTTTCCCCTGCTGTGACCTCAGCCTGGAATGCACCCCCCACCTTGCCAGCTCTTACATCAGAAAGACTTGCTGCACAGTCTAGGGCCGCACCCCCCACAGGCCTCCCCTGATTCCCACGCTTCCGGAGCCTTCGAGCTTCCCGATGCTCAGGTTGTGATTGCCTGGTGCCAGTCGCCTCCTCCTCCTGGCTGGTCTTGTGTCTCTGTCCTCAGGGTCTAAATGACACAGTAGGGGCAGGGGAGCTCAGTGGGCTCTTGTTGACTGCCTCACCTGTTCTGTTGCAGGAGCAGGGTTCCTCAGAGAGTTCGCGGACCTGATACCCAGAAAGTGCACCGAGCCTCTTGACTGCCGAGCCCTGGCGTCTACACTCTCATCCACACTTCTGACTCACCCCCCACCCCTGTTCTCTCCCTTGTCCCGGCTCTGACTTTGACCCTTCCACACCCTAGAAATGGCTCAGGCCAAGGTCACCAAAGACTCAATGGGCAGGTCCCACAGTGGACAAAGTGGCCACGCCTGCCTCTCCAGACCCCCCTGCCCACCCCCTGCCCTGTGTCTGGCTGCTACTTGGGCTCCGTCACGGGCCTACACTCATGTTCCCATTCCAGGCTCTGCAGTTGGCCCCTCCAAGCTCCAGTCTTCCTCCCAACTCCCAGACTCCCTATTTTTTTTGTTCACTGTTTTTCTTGTGGTGGTAATATACACAGGTAAGGAGCCCTGGTAGTATAACAAAGGTTGCTGTTTCAACCCATCCAGCAGCCATGGGGAAAAAGACCTAGCCTCTGCTCCTATAAAGATTACAGCCTAGGAAACCCTATGGGGCAGTTCCACGCTGTCACATGGAGGCGCTATGAGTCGGAATCAATTCCACGAGACAGCGCCCAACAATAACAACTTATAAATGTAACAAATCATTTACCATCTCAACATTCTTCATGTGTGCAATTCAGTGACATTAGTTATGTTTATCGTGTTGTTCAACCATTACCATTATCCAGTTCCACGTGTGCCCATCTCTAGTGTCCACTAAGCAGTGAGTCTCCCCTTTCCCCTCCTTCCCACCTGCCCCTGTTGTTGTCGTTGTGTGTCATCTAGTCGATTCCGACTCATAGCACCCCTGGGAACCACTAGGAAATTTTGGTGTCTATACACTTGCCTATTCTAGATATTTCATATAAGTGGAATCATGCAATATTTGTCCCTTTGTGACTTATTTCACTTGGCTTAATGGTTTTTGTTTTTTTTTCCAGCTTTTTAAAATGTATTTTGTTGTTGGTCTTCAGAATATACACAGCAAAACATACACCAATTCAACAGTTTCTACATGTACAGTTTAGTGACATGGATTACGTTCTTTGAGTTGTGCAAACATTCTCACCCTCCTTTCTGAGTGATTTCTCCCTCTTTAACATAAACTCACTGCCCCCTAAGGTTCCTATCTAATCTTTTGAGTTGCTGTTTTCAATTTGATCCCGTATAGATTGTTCTTAGAAGAGCGTAATGCTCAAGGCAGACATTTTTCAGTAGTTAAGCTAAACTATTGTTTGGTTTTAAGATGGCTTTGGGGGATATTTTTGGTTTAAGGTTTAAAGATTATCTCAGGGCAATAGTTTTAGGGGTTCATCCAGCCCCCATTGCTACAGTAAGTCTGGAGTCCATGAGAATTTGAAATTCTGTTCTGCATTTTCCCTCTATAGGATTCTTCTATAGAATCTTCAATCAAAATGTTTAGTAATGGTAGCCAGGCACCATCCATTTCTTCTGGTCTCATGGCAAAGGAGGCAGTTGTTCATGGAGGTAATTCGACACACATTCCATGTCTTCCTTCTATTCCTGACGCTCCTTCCTCCTCTGTTGCTCCAGGGAAATAGAGGCCAATTGTTATGCCTTGGGTGGCTGCTTGCAAGTTTTTAAGACCCCAGGCACTATGCAAGGAGCTAAGAGGTAGAACAGAAGCACTAAACATGTTATTAGGCCAGTTAACTGGGATGGCCCATGAAACCATGACCCTAAACCTCCAAACTGAGAAGTCAAATCCCGTGAGTTGTTTGGTTGTCCATAAGCAGCTTCAGCTGCTGCTCTCTCTCTTTTTTTTTTCTGTCCTTGTTGTAAATATATCTGTCTCAGTCATCTAGTGCTGCTCTAACAGAAATACCACAAGTGGATGGCTTTAACAAAGAGAAGTTTATTTCTTCACAGTCCAGTAGGCTACAAGTCCAAATTCAGGGTGTCAGCTCCAGGGGACCGCTTTCTCTGTTGGCTCTGGAGGAAGGTCCAAGTCATCAGCCTTCCTTTGGTCTGGGAGCTTCTCTGTGCAGGAACCTCAGGTCCAAAGGATGCGCTCTGCTCCCAGCACTGCTTTCTTGGTGGTGCGGGTTTCCCATGTGTCTCTGCTCACCTCTCTCTTTTATATCTCAAAAGAGACTGCACTAAGACACTAATCTTGTCAACCTCATCAGTATAACCTCATCACAGGGATAGAATTTATAACACATGAGGAGATCACATATAATCTTACCATAGTGGTAGAGTTTACAACACATAAGGAAATCACATCACATAACACAATCATACAGTACTGGGAATCATGACCTAGCCAAGGTGCTACACACATTTTTTGGGGGACACAATTCAATCCATGACAATATCTATCACACAACTTTTGCCAATTCAACTTTTTACAGGTGTACAACTAATTGACAACAATTGCAATAATCAGCTGTGCAACTCTACCCTTAATCAATGCAATATTTCCATCACCGCCCCTTTTCCCCCTCCCTCCCACCCAGAGGTGTAGTGAGGGTAAGGAGTACCCAGGGGCAACCTCTAAGTTTGGGAAGGCCCCCCAGCCGGCCTCTCCCAGGGGGGTTGATTCTCCAGCCGGCCTTCTCTGGTGCCCCCTTGGACTTGCGCCTGGGGGTAAATTGCTCACCTCTGCTCCCACCCCTGGTAACCACTAATAAACTTTGGTCTCTATACATTTGCCTTTTCTTGTCTTTTTATATAAGTGAGGTCGTATAATCATTTGTCCTTTTGTGATTGGTTTATTTCGCTCAGCATAATGTCTTCATCCATACAGCAGCATGTAGCAAGACTTCATTTCTCCTACTGGCTGAGTAGTATTCCATTGTATCTATATACCCCATTTTGTTTATCCATTCATCTGTTGATGAGCATTTAGATCGTTTCTGCCTTTTGGCTATTGTGACTAGTTCAGCATAATGTTTTTAGGGTCCATCCCTGTTGTAGCATATGTCAGGACTTCATTTCTCTTTCTGGCTGAGTAATATTCCATTGTACGTGTGTACCACATTTCGTTTATCCATTCATCTGTTGACGAACACTGAAGCTGTTTCCACCTTTTGGCTTTTGTGAACAGTGCTGCAATAAACATTGGTGTACAAGTATCTGTTTGCGTTCCTGCTTTCAGTTATTTTGGGTATATTCCTAGGAATGGAATTGCTGAATCATATGGTAATTCTATGTCTAACTTTCTGAGGAACCGCCAAGCTGTTTTTCACAGTGGTTGTACTGTTTTATAGTCCCACCAGCAATGGATGAGGGTTCCGGTTTCTCCATGTCTTCAGCAATACCTGTTGTTTCCAGACTCCCTCTAGAGCCCCATATGGAACCTCCTGCTGGCTGGTTCTCCTCACCCCCCTTGGCCCTGCCCACTCCCCTTTGCTCAGTTCAGCCCCTGGTCCGTTCACTCCTCAGGCCCTCTCGTCCCCTCATCTCTCAACAAGACAGCAGCTCCAGCTACTCCTTGGTCTCCTGGCTCCACTCTTATGCCCTTTGCCCTGGCAGTTTTTTTCAATTCCTCAGCAACATCAGGCTTTTCTCAGCCCCAGGGTCTTTGCCCTTGTTGTTGCCTCTGCTGGGAAAATTTTTCTCCCCACTTGGCCTCACCAACTCCTCTCACCTATTAGATCTACATGAACCAGGAGACAGAAACCATGATTCATGTTAGTTCAGCTACAAAATAGAATTTATTGATACAAATAACTGAAAAGTCCAGAGCTGTGAGCTTCAGGCATGGTTGGATCTAGGTGCTCATTCTTACCAGAACTGTCCATCTTGTTCTACTTCCCTGAGTGTGAACTTCATGTTCATCCAGGCCCTCTCATGTCTTGCTCCTCAGTGAACCTCGTTCACTGTCCTCCCAGCAGAAGCCCCAGAATTGAGCCTCATTGGATCTGGTCACATGCCTGTCCCTGACAATCACTGTGTCTGGGAGATAGAGGCACCTGATTGGCCAGGCCTGGGTCAAGGCAGGGAGATGGAGGAGAACAGGTGCATCTCCCCAAGCCATGGACAGAGAACGAGGCTCCCTAGGGGCAATTGGGGGTGAGAACCTGAGCACGGCCAGGCCTCTGCTAAGCCCCCACAGTGCCTGAACTCCTCCTTCCTTGAATAACTCCTCACAGGGTGATTCCCTTCCTGCCGGCCCCCCTCTAGGCGTGAGCCTAGTGGTGGGGGACCAGGCTGTCTTGTTCACCACAGGATCCCTAGTGCCCAAGCATGAAGGGGAATCCTTCACTGTACAGATGGGGAGACTAAGGCAGGACCTTGGCCAAGATTACACATCCATTTTCAGGATAAGGCACTTTATGCTTTGCCCTCCATGTGGTCTCCATGTCTCCCCACAACAGTCGCTCCTCACACCCTCCTTCCACAGTTCTCACATCATTCCCCGCTCCCAAGTACCCCCATCCCCTGCCGTGGCCTCCAGCTCTGCCTGTCTGTTCATCTCACATAAACTCCTCCTGTGGTGTCTCCACTCTGTTCTCCACTTCCTCCTAAAGCTGCCACATCCCTGTTATCCCAGCCCTCTCCAAGGCCCCGGCGGCCCCCACTGACTTGGGCCCACATGCAGTGGCCCATTACCAGCCGGTGAATTGTCAGTCACTGCTCTCCACACCACATACCTCTGACTCCCCTCGTGACCTGGCCACATCATCTCAGCCCTCCTCAGGAGTGTCTTCTTCCGGCTGCCTCTGGACCATGGCTATTCTGGGGCTCTATCCCCGCCACCAGTCTCATACCTCCTCTTCCAGCGGTCTGACCCTTGCCTGTGGCCTTACTCTCATCCTTCTTCTGGGCCTCTGATCTCTGGCTCCCCCACCCCATAGGACACCTCCTCTAGGTGTCCCCAGAGGCCTGGGACCCAGCAGGTTCAAGCTGAGCTTGGGGTCTGTCCCCAGACACACTGCCCTTACGCCTATCAGAAACTTCCCTCAGCCCGCATCCAACCCAGTCCCTCTTTCCTGGCCCTGTAGCCCCTAGCAAGACCAGGCTATAATACTCTAGCTTGGCAATCCAGCCTCCCCACCCCTCCCCTGCTCAAAACTATCCATGGCTCCTCATAGCCCTAAGTACCAAGTCCGAACTCCTCAGTGGGCACCCAATGCCCTCCTCACTCCTTCCCTGACCCCTGGCTTCTTGTGTTCCCACAGACAAGGTGCCATCTCCAGGGGGTGTTCTTGTTGGCCCCCTGCCCCTGCCGTCCCCCTGCCTGGAGTGTCCTCCATCCTTGTCCTCCCTTTACACCCACTCCCCTTTCCCTGGTGAACCTCTCTTCTTCTTTAAGCTTCAGTTCAAGGGTCACCAACTCTAGGAAGCCTTCTGTGACCCTCTCCCCTGGCCAGATGCTTTCTGTCACTGTCTCCTCCCCTGCTGTGGGATAGTTACATGTGTCTGTGCCCTCATGGGTAGACAGCCCACAAGTCCTCTTGGTGTTTGCCTGTGCCACACGCAGAGCTTGGTGCTTAGTGGGTGCTCAGTACACGCTGACGGAATGAATGAATGGCTTTACAGTGACAGGGGCCTTCGAACCTTGCACTAGTTTTCCTGGGGTATGGTCAGCCAAGAAGACCTCCCAAGGGACCCCTGGCAGAGTCAATATGTGCGGGTCCTGGCCACATGCTCAGGGCCAGCACAGCCAATGGAGCGGGTCAAGAAGTGTCCGGGCAGCTGTCGGTATGTCTTCAGCCTTTTCGCTGACCCCTGCCCCTCCAGGAAAGGACCCCTGGGAAGCCGAGAGGACACAAGCTTGTCCTCCCACCTGCCTAGTTTCTCCTTTCCATTTCCCCCACTCTGTCAGCCACCACCTAGCCCTGTCCTGGCCCCCATGACCAGTGACCTTGGTCACAGTTTCTTTCCCTTCTTTCTGCTCACCTCTCTCAGGGTGCATTGGCCTCCCCCACCTTTTCCTGCCGGTTCCCCACCCTCTTTCTGCCAGCCTTGTCAGCCTGCTGTCCCTGGGCCCCTGCACAGCTGCTTTCCTACATGAAGTTAAGTTGAATTGATCTGCTGTTTAATTACCTGATGTGTTCATTGCCCTTGTGGCCTGTTGGCAGAGGTGACTGAGATGGCGGGCAGGCAGGCAACTGGGATGTCTTGGTGCCTAGGTAGACGCCTACCTCCCCACCTTGGAGCAGAGACATGCAGGTGTGCTTCCCGGAGTGGCCAGGGCAGTAGGAGAGGTGCACTCATACCCACCCACTTGTGCATTCACACACTTGCACACACCATTGTCTCCTACACACACTCCACACCCACTTACCGAGCTTCCAGCTGCTGCCAACTGTTGTCACTACTTTCTTTCTCCTGGGCCTGGTGCTCAGGGTCTCCATGCTCAAGCCCTAACAGATTGCCCCAGCCGCACCTCCATGAGGTATTCCTGGACACACCTGTGGCTGAGGCGTTCTCAAGACAGGACCAGAGGGGCAGGGACTGGGAGGTTGCGGATGTCCAGAGGAAGGGAGGTGCTCCAACTGTCCATCCATCTGTGTGTCCGTGGGGGTATCAGACCTTCTGGGGGAGCCCCCGGGGCTGACCCTCTGAGCTCTCCTGTATAGGCACCTGCTCTCTGAGCCTGAGAGGGTGTGGGGACTCTCTCCCACCCCTGCACTGGGCAGCAGCTGGACTCCAACCTGCTCTGACCCAGGCACTGGGAAGAAGAGGCAAGAGGGCAGGGCAGGGACACCTCTTGGAGGAGGCAGACCTTCCAGGAAAATGAGCACTCACTGAGCACCTACTATGTGCTCGGCTGTCCACACCCCTTGTTGCATTTTGTCCTTATCGCAATCCTTCCCATCGTCCTTTCCAAGTGTCCTCTGTGTCCTACCCAGCCCACTGTCCCCTCTCCACTGTTCCTTGGCTGTTTAGCAAAGTCAAGGGTAAATATGAATTGAATCTCTTTGCTCTGGGCCTGCTGGGGGTCTCAGGTGGGGAGCATCATTGTCCTTTCTGCTCAAAGCCAAGCCTCCTCCATTGCGCAGCATTCGGCCAGGACGTTCTCGGGTCCTGCCTCCTGGGGCCATGTCCGTGTCCTGGTGCCAGGCTCCTGCTGAGGCCTTCACATGTCCTGTGGCAGAGGTGTGCCCCATGACCCCATCTGACAGATGGGGAAACAGACTTTGAGAGTTTAAGCAGCTTGCTGGGGAGTTTACAGGCAGGCAGTGGCAGAGGCAGGAGTTGACGCCATCACCAGCTAGGTCGGGCTAACACCCACCCTTTCTGTACTAATGAGAGGGGTGAAGCCCTGAGGCCAAAAGAGAAAGCTCCAGGAGGGCCCGAGTGCTGTGATGCCCCCCTCCTCCATAACATGGACTCCAGGGCACAGTGGGAGAGCGCTTTCCGGCTGTTGGGCTGAAACGGAAACCCCTTCCAAGCCCCAGCTCACATTTGCATCAGGAAATGTGCCCCATTACCAGGCCCTTGGAATTAAAGCAGTCCCTTTGTGGGATGTCATGAGCTGTTTCTCTCCCACGTGACTACTGTTAGATTACAGTTTGGAAGGAAGTGGTAAAGGGTCTTTGTTGAGCAGACCCTGGAAGGCTGACCTTGGATGAGTTAGTGCAGTGGTCTCTGTCCGCAGTGCCCCCAACTCTCAAGGGAGGGCCTGGGGGAGGAAGAGGAGGAGGGGAGAGAGGGAAGAGGAAGAGGGAGGGGGATGGTGGGGAGGAAGGAGGGAGGGGCAGAGGAGGAGGGGAAGAGGGGGAAGGAGGAGAAAGGTGAAGGGAGGAGAGGGAGAGGGAGGGGCGGGGAGGAGAGGAGGACACACCAACCTGACCTGCAGGGAGGCTGGAGGGAGGGGGAGCCGCAGCCACAGGGGAGCCTGCTGATGGCTGCAGGAGACAGATAAGGTTGGGGAGAAAAACGCAGCGGCTGATGGGAGCGCAGGGAATAGGGGCTCCAAGGGCCTGTCCTGAGCCTATGGGTGGAGACTCAGGAAGAAGGGAGGCTGCCTCAGTGAGAAGGGAGGAGAGAGAACCCCCTTCTGGAGACCCTGCCCTTGGAGGGCAATGAGCAAGGTCCCCCTTCCCCCTCCTCGACTGCCCAGCAGACTGTCTAAGCAGGCCCCGGCCTCTGGATTCGGACAGGGCCAGGAGGGACAGGGCAGCATGGAAGATCCCCTGCACTCAGGGTTCTCTCCCAAGTCCAAGTCATGGCTGTGGCCCATCCCAGGAGGGACATGCAGGCGCGTCAGCCCGTGGGGCAATGGGGAAAGTTCCTGTGCTGGTGGAGCTTGGCAGTCCTTATGCAGCCGTGTGCATACATGCTCGTGGCCAAACAAGGTCTCTCAGCCTCGATTGTCCAGACCCCTATACTCTGTTTGTTTGGTGCCTATGGCCTCTCAACTGGGGTTGGTGAAGATAGGTGCAGGCCAGCTGGGGTGGGGTCTGGTGCCAGATAAGGGGACAGCCCTGCATGGCACCCTGTCATCCCAGATTGGGAGAACACCTCCATCCTTTCCCCTTGAGGGGGGACAGTGGTCACTCATGAAGGTCCATGGCCCCCCAGAGCCAAGTCCCTCCCAGCCAGGGAGCACAGTTCTGTGTGGGTGTTGGGGGACCTGGCCTTGCTCCCCGTGACGTGCCCAGTGCCAACATACGGTGGGCAGTGGTAGGCACTCAGATGTCTGGGGTGGATGAATCCTGAGGTGTGAGAAGCTGGTCACCTGGGGGCTTGGTGGGAAGGGGCTCCTCCTCAGGGCCCCTGCAAAACCATGCAGGGCCCTGCCTGGCCGGGCCCCCTCCCTTGTGGGGAGACAAGCTGATGAAAGCAAAGTCCGGGAAGAGCTGCCCAGCATCTGCCCCGTGGGATGGAGGCAGACCCTGTTGACAGAGCCTGGTTGTTGGGAGCAGCTGATGGAGATAAATGATCCCTGTCCGGGGTGGGGGTCAGGGCTGGTAAGGCGGTCTTGGGCCTGATGGATGGTGTGGGCTGGGCCAGGAAGTCACTGGAGACTCCCACAGTGGCTCTGCCCGGGTAGCTTGTCCCCAGGGCCCGGCCCAGCCAGGGACTCAGCCGTCCACAGCCTGCTCAGGCCACCCTCCACAGAGGGTCAGGGTGTGGGGTAGGGAATAGGCTGGCCCCCACCCTAACCCAGCTGTTGTTAGGCCCCTCAAGTGCCCAGTGGGCAGATCCCTGGAGAACACCCCTGGAGTCGAAGGGTGTTTTCATGTGTATTTGTCAAGTGGACCAAGATCCTCCTCACAAAGACCTGTGGGGTGAGGGCTGGACAGCTGGAGAGGCTCGGTCCCAGACCTAATTCATTAATTCACTCATCCATTCATTCCCCTGCCTGTCCTTTCTTGCCTGCCACAAACCCCTCTCCACCCTGCCCACGAGACCTGGGCACCTCCTTGCCCTAGCCATCCCCTCCTGCCACATCAGCCTCTGGCCCTTTGCTGTTGCTGTTTTCTTCTGTCCCGGGTTCCATGCAGCTAGCAACTCTTGACGCTCAGGTTTCAGCCCTGAGCTGGAGGTGCCTCCCCCGCCCCCCCACCCCAAGCCCGGCTTTGGCTGCCAATCTGAAGCCACCCTTTGCATTCTTGTTTCCATACAGCCCAGGTTTGTATCCTTCAGAGCCTGTAAACAGTGTTTACTGGTCTACCTGATTCTCATCCGCCTCCCCCAGCAGGAATGAGAATCCCTCCAGGGTACCTAGTCAGCCTCGCCCCTCTCCCCAGTAGTATCCCCAGCTCTCTCTCTCCTCAGCCTGTCCTGAGCTGCCCCTGCCTCCTGAGGCACACCTCTGCCCTCATGCTAAGGTGGAGAGAAGTCCAGCAGTGCCCATGGGGTACCCACAGCAGACGGGTGCCAGCGTGGCCAGAGCTGCATCCACAGCACTGGGGAACCCAAAGGACCAGGCATTTCACCAGACCCAAGGCAAGGTCCCATGAGTGCTCTTGTCCCCAGAGCCACTCTCCTCAGCGTAAGGCAGGCCTTCCCAGGGGCCAGAAAGGGGAGGACTCTTGCCAGGGCTATGTGCTGCCCGTTTTTGAGGGACTCCAAGCAAAGGCTTACAGCTTTGGATTCAGGATGTCAGAGGGGTGTCCAAGTAGCCAGGACCCTAAGGACACCACATGCCCAGAAAGCAGGTTCCCTAAGCCCCACCTGGGTTGGGCGCTATGGCTGGAGTCCAGAGAGGGTATATCTGGAGGCTGGCACCAAGTCTGGGCACCTCTACCCCCAACGTGATGGAGATAAACGAGGTGTCTGGAGCTGCAGTAGATGACAAGGAGGCTGGCGCAGGCTGACTGATGCATGGCTGGGGAGGGGAACAAAGTCAGGGTGGGGGGATGGGATGTTGCGAGAATCTGTAAACCCTCCAGGTTTATGCAGGAAGGTGCTCCGTGTGGCGGGAGGCGCTCTGGGCACCAGCTCACCCTCAGCCCATGGAGGTGCAATGCCAGCCTTTAAAGCCAGCTGGTACTGAATCCTAGGTGGGGGCCAGGCAAGGGGCAGTGGGGAAGCCTCACCCACCAGTCCTGGCTCCTCTCCCCACCCGCCTTGCCTTCTTCTCTTTCCTCTACCCTCCCAGCCTCCTTGGGTTCCAGGTAGGGTCCTCTCTGGTTATTGTCTGGGAATCAGTGGGCCCAGCCAAGCTCCTGAGACCCACTCCAGTATCCTCTGTTCCACCTGCCCAGCTACTGCCCCAGCAGCCCCTGCAGGGGTGGTGCCAAAAAAAGGAGCCGCGGCCACAGGCCCCTCATTCCTCTGAGATGGAAGGGGGTCCTGTGCCTCAGAAGGGGTGGGGTCCCATCTTTCCTCAGCTCCTTACAGGTCCAGGGCCACCAGATTACTTCTAGGTCCTTTAGGAGGTCAAGGCCACTGCTCCAAAGGGAAAGGATGGAGTGAGACAACGCATAGCTGCCACTGCTGCCCCCTGGTGGCTAAAAGTGACCACACACTTGCTACTCCAATTCCCAGAAAGGTGGAGGCGGTGGTTGGGGGAGGACACACCTCAGGTTGGGGGCAGAGACACGGGGGCAGGAAATGCTCCCCAGGCCAGAATCCTGGCCCAGAACCTGGGCCTTCACTCAGAGCCACTTCCAGGTGCCATCAGACACGTGGCAGCCCCATCAGAGCCTTCCAGAATGCTGGCAAAAACAGATTCGGTGTTAGAAACGGAGAGTCTGGCTTCCACTGTATTGAAGGGACACCGAGGGACAGACTGACATCTGGGGCAGCATCCAAAGGGTCTTGGTGGCAGGGAAGAGGTAAGCAGAGAGGAGATGGAGCTGGGAGTAAGGGGAGCAGGGAGGTGGGTGCAGCCCAGCCGAGCCCTGCCTGTCCTGTCCTTGTCTTACGAATGCAGCTGCCCTCTCTTTGCGGGAAGTGGAGTGGGTCCCGCATGGCTCTGTTCAGCACCCTGAGGTCCGTCTTCTTGTGTCACAATGCCTCTCCCCTTCCAGTTCCAGAGTGGGGTTGGCGGGAGCGGGGCTGGCGAGGGGAGGCTTGCTCAGGACCCCGAGGCCTTGGCCATCTGGCCCCAGCAGAGAGACTTCAGGAAGAAGCACTTTCCCTTCCTGCCTCCTCCTCAATTTCCTTCCGCTGGCACCGAGGTTGTGTCAAGATCACAGAATCTACTGAAGGAATATGGTGTCCCAGGCAAGCTAAAACTGAATACCAAAAAGACTGCTCCGGGAATAAAAGTAAATGAAGCCCCTTACGTGGACTTTCTCTTATTTTTTCTCAATCTGAAGGAGGCATAGCCTACCCACCCCGTCCTGCTGGGACCAGGCTCCTGACAGGTTTGCCCTCTCCGTTCACCAGGACAGGATATTTCCCCAGTGCCACATTTCCCAAAGTCACAACAGCTCAGTCAAGAATAACCTGCAGGTCACTGGTGAGGAAGCAGTGAGGTACTGTTCACGTTGATGCGAGTCCTGCAGCAGTTATTGGTGAGGGCTGCACAGCATGATTCATGTAACTGACATCACTAAATCGTGCAAGGGAAAAAATGTTGAATTGGCAAATGTTGTGTTATATGTCAGTATTTACAACAATTTAAAAAAAACAAAGGATAATCTCCAGGAAAAGATGGCATTGAAATCATTGGATAATACTCTGGGGGAAAGAGATAAAACAAAATCCAATTCTAGTTGGACCCAAGCTAGAGGCACTAAAGAATGGGAAAAAAAAAAAAAAAAGAAATCTAAAAGAAAACAAAGGGATTTTCCTATTAGGTTTGATCGGATATGGCCTTTTCTAAGCATGACAACAGAAACAAACCATAAGAGAAAAAATGGATATATCTGACTCTATAAAAATCAAACATTTCTACAAGGAAAAAATCAAAGTTTAAAGACAAACAAGCTGAAGAAAATATTGCAAATTTCATAATATATAAAGGACTCCTCAAAACTGATAAGGAAAAGACCAACAATCTCATTGAAAACTGGGCAAAGGAGATGAACCCTCCATCCCCTTCTAGCTCAGAGAAAGGCGAATGAAATCGCCAGGCTGGGAAAGGCGGCTGCACCTTGCTGGTGAGCACGTGGGAAGGCAAAACTTACAGTTGCTGGCTGCAGTGTGAATTGTGCAATCTCCATGGAGGGCAATTTGCCAATATCTGTCAAAATTAAAAATGCACAGACCCTTTGACCTAGCACTGCCCACTTCTAGGAATTTATCCTAGAGATAAACTTGCACGCGTGTGAAATTGTGCCCAAGGGTGTTCACAGCATGATGGTCCTATCCCTAAGTGATTGGAAACAGACTACCCTGAGAAGCCTGGCTAAGTAAACAGGGAGTATCCTTGGCCTATAGGGTTGCTCTGAGTTGGAATTGACTCCACAGCAGTGGGTTTGTTTGTTTTTGTTGGCCTTGATACTCTGCAGCCATTAAAGTAGACGAGGGTGAGGCGGTGCCATGCACATCAACAGAAGAACATGGCGCAGTGTATGTATAGGATGTTATCGTTGTGTGCTGTCGCGTTAATTCCAACTCACAGCAACCCTACAGGACAGAATAGAATTGCCCCATACAGTTTCCTAGGCTGTAATCTTTACAGGAGCAGATCCACCAGGTCTTTTCTCCCAAGGAGTGGCTGGTGGGTTTGAACTGCCAACCTTTTGCTTAACCACTTCGCCACCAGAGCTCCTTGTATAGGACGTTAACCTTGTGTTTTTTAAAAAAGAAGACGTGTGCCTGAACACTGCTGGTGCCCTCCAGAACCCCTCCCCTGCCTCCCCTGCCCTGTCTCAGGAGGCTGAGCAGCATGGGTGGCATCCTCCCAGCTCCCCTGCCCTCTGGCATCCAGCTGGGTCTGGTCACTGGGAGTCTGTCAGGAGTTTGGCAGGCAAAAACAGGACTCTGGTGTTTATTCCCTCAGCCCCTCCTAGCCTACCTTCCACTCGGTTTTTCTAAAGCACATATCTGGTTACATCCCTTCCTGCTCAAAACACTTAGTGGCTCACCATCACCCTCAGGGTGGAGGGCAGGCCCCCACCATGGCCCATGGCTTCTTTTGGCCTCCCATCCTCCGCACTCCCTAACCTCCCAGGGCCCCTGGTCTCAGCACTGTCCCCTCTGCCTGCAGCCATCCTTCTGCCCGGCCCCATCTTAGATCTTGCCTTCCCCCTACCTCCTTGTCCTCCTCTGGCTACCGTGATCCTGCCTTCATAGCTTCAGTACCCCCTGCCCCTGTGCAGTGCCTGGACTCTGCCAGGGGCTAGAAGCACAGAGCAAGCCCCCTGCCGCCATGCTCCTGGAATGCCGAGTTTGGCTAAATGGACAGAGGTTCTGCAGGGCTCTTGGCATCTGAAACTTTCCAGGGTCTAAGGCTCTGGTCCTCCCAGACTTTGAGAGGAAGGTCATGCCCTGCTTGGCATGCCTCTGGGAGGCTGGACCAAGAGACTCAGGAGGATGCAAGGGACTGGCGCCTGGCCCACCCGAGGCCAAAGCTCAGGGGAGAGCCCTGGCAGGAGCTGTTGGTCGAGGCGGGTGGGACGGGGCCGTGTGCAATCAGTAAGAAACCACGTTTTTAAAAATAACTCTGCTGTCAACAGTGGTGAAACAATATAATAAATATGAGAAATAAATCTCGTTACCATGTAATGAGCTGCCTTATTAATGTGGTAAACTTGTAAGAAATGCTTAAGTGTTTAATTGGCACCTAACGAGGGTGCCAATTAGGGATCATTATACATTTCTTTTAAAATCCTAATTGGCAGGGGGGCTTTTCAATCAACGCTACAGGGCTGACTCCATGGGGACCCCGTCCTGATGGTACATCTGGTGGTTGTACCTGCAGGGGCCACACATCAGGTGGCCAGCCCCACGGGAGCCCACAGCAAAGTCAGGGCCCCCTGGATTGGATCTGGCCCCAAACCCCACTGGAGACCAGGACTCAGTTTCTCCTCTGTCATCAAATACTGCTGCTTATCAAAGCCCACGTGAAACGGTGCCTATCAGGAGGATGCCTTTTCCTCTAGCCAGAAGGGAGGACTTGGCCTGTCCCGTGGCCTTGGGAGGCTAGCAGACCGCTGAGGACCAGGACTGTGGCTCCCCTCTGCCCAGGGCACAGCATCCTTCCCTCAGCACCACAGGAGTCTGGAGGAGGAGTCACCATGAGGCTGGGTGAGGGCTAAGCTGAAGGAAGGGCTGTCTTGGGGTAGTGAGTTCCCCGTGGCTGGAGACAGTCAAGCTGAGAAGCAGCACTAAAGTGCCTCCCAAGGCCTCCTTGGGGCCTCCCCAGAGGCATGACCTGTGTCTATCACCAAATTCTGTCCTGCCTACCATTACAAGCCCACCATGCCCCTGTGTTGGGCATGGCCTGGGGCAGGGCGGGATACGGAAGTCAGAGTGGACTCAGTCACTGTGGCCTCCAGGGGCTCAGCCCTCTTCCCGGGACAAGCAAAGCCAAGCAGATCTATATTCCAGCCAGGCCTGCGGAAGAGGAGTGTCCTGAGCATGATTAATTACCAAATTAATCACTTGGGCAATGGTCGGAGAGCTGGGAAGAAGGCTGCAAGGGAGCCGGCTGTCCATCTGGCCAAGGCCCACCAGGGGCAGGGTGGGTTGCAGGCCTGGAATAAGCCTGGGGCAGGAGGCCAGAAGCAGGAGACGGGCTGCAGGCTGAGCAGGCGCTTGAACAGAAGGGAGGCAGCAGGCTGGGGTGTCCGGAGTTTGGTGGAGGCCTTGCAGGCCTGTGAGTAGAGGCTAGAGGGGCCACAGGTGCAGTGGGAAGTGAGGCGTGGCTGGAAGCCCAGTGGAGGCAGCACGGAGGCCCAGAAAAGATGATTAAGTGGTACCTGTGGGCATGGTTGTAAGACTTGGGGAAAGAGGGGTGACAGGACTGGGGGGCTGTGGGATCCGGGGAAGGTCTAGTTTCTGGCCTCGTGACTGGAAAGACAGTGGGCATCCCTGAACCTGACAGGGAATGAGTTGGGGACCAGCCCCTCTCTTGCAGCCTGTGGATGCCAGACCTCCTAGGCTCTGAGCCTACCTGTAGCTCTCGTGTTGACAGCGATAGTGGGTGGGGAGGTGGCCAAGTAGCCTCTCCATCAGCTGGTTTGCTTGAACTGTCAGGGAGCCTAAGGGCTCCCGTTCTTCCCAGTGTATTGAAAATATTCCGGATGGCCACCTGGGAACAGGTCAGAGAGCTCTCTGCTTCACGCCCCTGAGTCCAGGCCCCACTGCAGGCCCCACCCCCACCATTTTTGCCTGCTGCAACAGCCTCCACTCATCCTTCCCAGCCTAGATTCCAAGGCAGGCTGTGCCTGCAGGAGGCCCCAGGTCAGGCCAGGTGCAGAGCAGGTGACCCTCCCCCATGTTCCTGCCCATAAATGTCGGTTGGGGTTTAGTGGGGACACATGCACTGATGGCCAGAGGCAACTTTAGAATTCGGGCCAGGAGGTGTAACCTGGAACCAGGTGGGCCTGTAGACTTTGTGGACCCCACGGCCACTTGGGGTCAGTATGTGGCTCAGAGGCTCCTACCCCTGCAAAGGCCCTATACCTCCTGGACCACTCTGCAGGCCTTTAGTGGCTTATTCAGTAAATATTTACCCAGCATTTCCTACGTGTCAGTTACTGTTCTGGACCCTTTGCAAATATGAACTCTTTTCATCCTATCAAGTAGGGACGACTGCCCTACTTTACAGATGAGGAAACCAAGGCAAAAGGTTCAGGGACTTGCCTGGGTGGCATAGTGGCTGAGCTGGGGATTCAGACCAGCTCACTCAGGCAGTGAGGAGCATTATGGAGAGTGACTTTGCCCTGGGGTCTTGGGCAGTAGTCCCTAGGACACCTGGTACAGGCACCCACAGGGGAGGCAGAGCTGATTCACCATTAGTCATCGTTCCTCTTGACAGCTGAAAGGTGTTCTGGGGCGAAGCCTCTTCCTCCTCCCCTCCAAGTCGGGCCTCCTGATGCACTCAATCACCAGTAATCACTGTGCAGAGCACTTGTTTCCTGCTATCTGCCTTGTTGGAGATGATGTATGGGGGGCGGGGGCTGCTCCTGCCCTCCCCAGTCTCACAGCCTGGCCACTGGAGGCAGCAAGCACCCCCATCTCCTCATTCACTCAGGGGAATGCAGGAGCCAAGAGGAGGGGGTCCCTTGCTGACACACCCAGGAACCCACCTGGAGCCCAGGACCTGAGCGGGACCCACCTTGAGGGCTGCAGGGATGAACCAGGCCCACTCAGATCCTGGGCTGGGAGTCAGACAGAGTTGGATTGAAATTCCAGGTACCTGGAACAAGTCACACCATCCCTCTGAGACTCAGGTTCAGCCGGGACGCCTGGCTGATCTCATGGGAGCTCAGTGGCAAGAAGCTGGTTTCCATGGTGGAGTAAGGGAGAGAGCTAGACGTCAGAGGGACTTCTGCTGTCTTTCTGTGCAGCGCTCTGGGTGGGCACTGAAAGGAGCCAGGATTTGAGGTAAAGATGGGACAGGCATTCACAGCAGAGTCCCAGGGTAGGCCAAGTGTGCAGGGAGAAAGCCCTGGGAGGAAGTGATGGGCCCTGACCACGGAGGTGTGTGTTCCCCCTAGCCTCACCCCTTCCCACCCTTCTGTCAGCTGAACCTGCTAGCAGGCCAGTCCCGACAGGGACATCAGAAGGCTGGTGTCTCCTCTCCCTATGGAGGCTGCCTGGTGAGGCCAAGGGAGACCCCATCCTTGTGTCTAGATACCTTTGGCACTGGGCACAGGCCCTTGCTGTCCCCCAACTGCCCACAATGTCTGCTTCGTTGAGTGAGTGAAGCATTGGAGTTTGGTCTTTATTGTCTGCTGGGAGATGCTGTCTAGATATCTGGAAGGGGCCCACAGCTTGGACCTCCTGAGCCCAAGATGGGTGGGGGCCTCTGGGGCCCTGTCCACACTCTAGGTAGAACCGCCCTTCATAGTAACAGTACAGATAACAGCATACATTTATCGACGGCTCTCTCCATGTACTTTTTGTGTATTAACTCATTTATTTCTCATGAAGCAAGAACCAATGTTATCCAATCCTCCATACAATAAATCGCCCCAAGCACCTACTGCTCCATTCTGGGGACTCAGGCCACAGTGGTGACCTGGCTTGCCCTGCACGGGGAGGAAACAAACAGCTCCAAACAGGCTCCCAGACCCCAGGTTCCTGAAAAAGACGTGGAAGCCAAATTTGGCTCACCACGATGCCACTTTTACCAGTAATCTGGACCTGCACCTCCACCTGGTGGCTGTATTGGGAACTGCTCCAAAAGGTGCTTTTGCCTCGTTCCAGGAGGCAACTTGATTCCTCTCAAACCCAGTCAAGCTTTTGTGTGTGTGTGGTTGGGGGGGTATCATCGCATGCGGGTGGTGACAGGCCCCCTGGGCCCCTTGAGAGGAGGCAGATATGGGAGTGGTCTCTCTGGGGAAGTCATTCAGCAGCATCCTCTTATAGCGCTCTGGCCCTTGGTCCAGATTCTCCAAGAGCAGCGTCGGACAGGTCCACAGCATCTATAACACCGGTGCTCAGCAGATGAGGCAGTGCAGGCACTGCATGTAGGGCTGGCTGGGCACAATATAAGTGCTGCATGTTTACAGGGACCACCTGGTGGAACCTCTGCCATTAGTGTCCTGGCTGTGGGGAAAAGCCCATCACCTCCTTGACCTCGCCACCTGCCTGGCCTGAAATGCCCTCTGTGGCCTCATGTCCAAACCTGGCCTGTCTTTCAGGCAGAGCACAATGAAAGCCTCGCCTTACCTGTAGTCAGAGGTGATGATCCCTCCTCTGATCTCCTGTCACCTCACCTGTGTCTCTCATCACTTTCTGTGAAGGCTGTTGTTGTTGGGGTTGCTGTCCTGGCCTCATGCTGGGTGGGACTCCTCTAGGGAAAGTCCCATCTGGGTGCCCCTCAGCTCCAGAGCCCAGCAGAGGGCCTGGTGTAGAAGAGTCGGGACTTGAAGAGAATGAATGAGAGGAGGCGGCAGCTCTGCCTCTAGGGCGCATTCTTTCCTTTTTTGAGGAGTCTTGGGGTGTGAGCTCTGGGGTTAGCCACCTGGTTAACCTTGCCACATGCTAAGCAACCCTTCTGCTTCCTGTCTGTTTCCCCATCTGTGATATGGGGGCATTCAAGGTGCCTGTTCTCTGGGTTTGTTGGAGGATTAAATGGGCACATATTTGATTCCGTCTGCCAGCTCCCCAGGAGACTCACATGCATAGACTCTGGATCTGACCCATCCGTGGGGATTTGTGGCGGGAATCCTGCCTTCCTCCTTCACCCGGGGCTTCAGACTGTCACTTTGTTGACCCATTATCGAGCCACTGATAAATCCCTTAAAACGCTCATTATCTGGTCTGCTCAGCCTACTCCCAGTAAAGAGCCTCTTGGTGAGCTCCTGCCAGGGCAAAGTTTGGCCCCCACCCTCACTGCTTGGTTCTCTGGGGTCCCAGCCTACTGCCATGGAGGTGGAGGTGTAGTTTGCTGGGGTTCCATGTGGCCTGCTGGACCCCAACTGTGGAGGACATCCAGGGGGAGAAAAATTTAAGGAGGCACTCACTGTTAAGTTGGTGTAAATGTAGTGTCAGCACCTGAAAATGAGTGCTTCCTTAAATTTTGAACCCTAGGCCCTTCATTCATCTTACCATAGTGCTGGTCCTGCCAGGTGAGTCCCTACACCAGGGCCTGAAGTCTGGGGGCTGCTTTCCATGCCACACGGGGGAAGGGGCTGAGTGGAGGGGAAGAATCCAAAGACAGGGCCACAGAAGAATCCTGGGACCACTGGGCAGGTGTCCTGGCTGAGGGTGGCAGGCTAGAAGGCTGCCCGCAGTGCCGAGGCACCAGCAGATGGCAACACGGGCTCCTGGAAGGCAGATTGGGGATCCCGTGGGCCTGCTGGGTGCCCCACCATATCCCAGAGCACCCCCTGACTAGGGGGCTTGTCTGAGGCTCCTTTCTGGAATGGTGTAGAAGAGGGATGAGCCTGGTAACCCCAGTCTCTGGCTGCTGGGTCTCTCAGTGTAAGATGGGGTGACAGTACAGCCACGTGAGGGGCCGCTGGGAGTAAAGTGAGATGGTGCTGGGATGGCGCCAATCAAGGGTAACTGTTACTGGGGCCAAAGCCCGTTGTCAAGGCTCCTTCCAGCCACTTAGTAGAATGAGCAGGGACAGGCTGTTTTCACTCCCATTTTGGAGAGGAGGAAATTGAGGCTGAGGCGAGGCAGACCGCCAGGGGTGCTCAGCAGGGGCCTCCTCGGCTCTCAGCAGAGGGGAACCACCTGCCCCTTTCCCCACTGGTCCCTAGCACCACACGAGCGCCTCCCTGTACGGGCTGGTCCACTGTGCTGGAACACGACACGAGCTCAACAAACCACGCATGACGATGCCGACGATGATGATGTCATTGCTATTACCCAGGAAATGGGGCTAACTCCATCCACCGCTCCTAACTCAGGTCTCCAGGCCTCCAGCAGAGGTGCACTAGGGGCTGGGTGGATGCATGGAAATGGCTGGGGTGGACATTTCCCTCTTCTCCCAATCCCAATGGACAGAGGATAGAGGATCTGTCAGCCCCAAGGGCTGGGACATCTGCCATCCCTCTCCCCACATTCCCCCGGTCCGGACCACAGGGACAGCTGGGCACAGAGTCCCAGTGGCTGCTTCTGAGAAGTGGAGCAGCAGAGCTGGGCATAGGAAAAGCTGAGGGGACTGGGTGGGCCTCAGCCTGGTGTCATTGGAAGACTTTGGAGAAGGTGCATACATCCCTGTCCATGTCACCATCCCCAGAAAACCAGGAGCAGGACTTGTGGCGTGAGAGATGGGGAGACAGGGTGCTCCTCGACAGCGCTCTGCAGAGCCTTTGCTGGCCCAGGCAGGAATTGTCCGAGAGGCAGAGTCCAAGGGGCTGAGAAGTCAGTGCCTGGGGAGCAGGGCTAACAGAATGGCTGGCAGTGCCTGCAGCCTTGTCGCCCTCACCTCCAGAGAAGGCCCTCCACACTGAGGCCTGCTGAGGGGTGCGCCTGGGTGAGGTAGGGTAGGGGTATCGGTCCCCGCCTCTGAAACCCTCAGGCACATCCTGTCCCTGTCCCCGCCTTCTTTATCATATAGATGTAGATATGAAGATATAGGCATATAATGTGTGTGTGTGTGTGTGTGTAAACACACACACACACACACACACACGTATGTTGATGTCTGTCTCCTTCCATCTAGAATGGAAATGCCACAGGGCAGAGGCCAGGTTCGCTCACCGATGGGACTGTGGTGCCAAGCACACGGTAGGTGCTCAGTAATGTTTCTGGAAGAAATCCATAGCAAGGTCAGACTGCTCTGCTGGAGTTTCTGGGCTAACCCCCCACGAGAACTTTCCTTTACATTCTGAAGTCGTCCTCAGCATCTGCCAGCAGCCAGGCAACAGGATTATTTTATTCACTTTGGCTCGAAAGTGACACTTTACTTTATTAAACAAGAAGATGGCCTCCTTTGAAGGCAACCATCCATGTCCACCCTGATGCCACCCACCGCAAACTGCTGCAGCTTCTGACCTGAAGCCCTGGTTGCTATTCATGAGAAGGGGTTTCACTTACTGATGTGTGTGTGGTGGGGGAGTCCTTTCCCAGAGGGCCCTGTGTAACAGTCAATTTTAGGAGCAGTAATGGCAGGCAACTCCATCTCATTCTCTCTGATTGACTGAGGTGGTAAGGAGAGTACTGGGCAGCCCACCAGCCTCGAGACCACAAGGAGGACACGCCAACCAGAACCTTTCACCCTGGTATTTATTTATGCCACGCTTTGTGGAAGACCTGAGGACTTACAGGGAATTTGTTTTTACTCCAGGACTGGGAAAGAGAGCTAGAAAACAGAAGAAGGTGAGGTGGAAGGGAAGAGGAGGTGGCTGTGAGGGGACAAGAAATGAGGAAGCAAGCCCTTTGCCCACAGAGATAACTGCCCTGTGTCCATTGCCCTGCCCTGCCCAGCCACTGGGAGGCCAGGAAAGGGGCATGGGACAGGCAGCAGGAGAGAATGGGAATAGGGGTCCTCCTGGAGCCCCCATCCCTGGCCCTGGGTGTCAGTTTTACTCCACAGGCCCCCTTTCTTCAGGGTCTCCCAAACACTGGGTCTTCTACAACCCCCAAGTTCCTGGGCCAAGGGGCTACCCCATGGGATGGGAGTACACAGTTCACCCCCCCCTCAATTCACATCCCTCAGGAATTCTTCCACCAGTCTACTGAGGGAGAGACCCCTCCGCAACATCACAGCTGTCGCTGACAGGCCCAGCTCTCTGACCCCAGTGTGGGTGACCCGTGGAGCACTTGGCTTTCACCTTTACCCAAAGCCATGTCCCACTGCCCCACCTGCAACCTAGCCTTCCACATGGAACTGGGGGACTTACCCCTCTTTGTTTCCGTGACGCTAGCCTAAAGGCTCAGCTCTCTCGGGGAGAGTCTGGATGTCACTTAGAGTTCTGGTTTGTGGGACTTTCAGTGCTAAAACTGGGACGGTCCTGGGAAAACCTGGATGGTTGGTCACCCTAGTGCCATTTGCCCCCAAACCCTTCAGGACCCGAAGATGGGTTCCACACACATATCCCTAATGGTTTCTCATCTTCCCCATCCCCCACTTGGGGAAAGGCCACATAATTTTGCTCCCTTTTGTGTTTCAGACCCAGCTGCTGCAAGTCCTGGGGTGCCACACCTCTGCTGGCCCTTGGGGCTCAAGCCCCCTCCCTCCTGAAGTCCCACAAGGTCCTGTCCACTTGGCCTCTCCACCCAAAATTGAAACAATGAGGCCCCAGAGCAGCTTTGAACCCAGGGCCAGACGTACTTCCTCAGAGAGATGGAGGAAAACCAACTGGGCTGCCACCTCATAGCTGGCACCCAAGCGACTCTCCCTGGGCTCCCCACAACCCCTCACCCACCATCCCTTCCTGGGGTTTCGCACCCCAAGTGTCCAGGGTCACACTCTCTTTGTGTAAACATCTTAATTACATCTTTAATGCTCTCACATGGAGATGTGGTGAGTTAAATTACAGCTCTGTGCATCCTAAATTACCTGCAACCCTTCAGTCGCTCAAGTGCTAACGTATTTATAGAATCTTGAGGAGAGACTCACTCCAGAACTTTCCCTGTACAGGTCCTAGGCCCTTACCTCCTGATATATGATGTTTGCCCAATAGAAGATCTGCACACGCCACCCCACACCCCTCCAACGAGCAGAAGACAGCGATGGCAGCAAGGCCAGGCCCACCAACGTGCTCCTGCGTGCATGCCTGCCCAGTGTAGAGAAATGCTCCCGGGGTCTGCCCAGTGCCCTACCTGGATGGTCCTGGCATCAGCCCTGACCTGCCAAGGCTGAGGGGGTGGCCAAGTGAGAGACCCCTTCCTCACCCATAAACACTGAGAGGCCCCTTCCCGTAGATGGGCTGGAGGCAGGGGAATCCAAAACCAGGCTGTTTTTTGCGTGTTTCCCAAGGGGCTGTTTCCCATCCCCTCCCCTCTAGGCCGTCAGAACTTCCCCACCCAGCCTGTAGCCTATGACCTGCAGCCTCTCCGCAACCCCAGATCCCGGATCCAGCCCAAGACGGGGGCAATTTTCAAGGGCAGAAGAGGCCAGCTTTTAGGGCCTGTGAAGAGGCACGGTAGGCAGCGGATCCCTCGCCTTTGCCTCCCTCCTCCCTGTGGCCCCTGAACACTGAAGGCGTCAGGGAAGGTGGCCCACCCCGCTGCTCCTCTACACACCATGGGGTGAGGGTAGACTTGGAGGGTGGGGCCAATCAGAGGGTCCTCACCCTGCACCCTGTCCTGGAACGGCATGCATCTGCACATGGGCACGCTTACGCACACACGGGGTCTTTCAGCAGGTCTGGGTGCTGCATCCTTTTACACTTGTCCCTTCACTTCCTTTCCCCCCATCTCCTACCCTAGCTTGGGCCCAGCAAACAACTGGCTGCCAGGGAGGGGTGGCAGGGAGGCTTCCTAGACCTCCATAATATGGATGGACCCCTGGGTATGAGCAGCCCCCTCCTGGCATTTTTGCCCACTAGGCAACTTTAGTTCCATCCCTGGGGCTCTCAGTGCTGATAATAGGTGGCTGCCCACCCTGTACCTGTGACCTGAGTGGTTGCCTCTCCCCACTCCAGTGAAGGTTCCAGATTCCAAACACAGAATTCTCCCTGTCAGAACGGAAACACACCCCCACATTCTCTTTCCCTTCCCCCTCCCACTCTATATTTTCCCCCATTTCTTCCACATTCAGCGGAGCAGACCCTGACAGGAGGGACCTGGACAGGACACAAGGAAGCCAGTAGTGGCCTCGACCTTCCTGGCGCGAGAGCTGCCCTCCACGCAGGGCCCTCAGGCCAGGCGAGGTCAGTGATGAGATGCCCAGCCTGGCCAAGGGCCGCTCTCAGAGCCTGGAGAGTCAGCAGGTGGGCGTGCAGAACAGCTGGGGCCAGCCTGGCCCTTTCCTGCCTCAGCAGGGCAGGTCCTGAGTAGGTCTTGACAATCAGGGAGTGGGCAGCTGTGTGGGCACTGTGGCGCGCATCACCATCAGAACTCCAGGCCTGTCCCTGGGCCGCTCACGCATGGATGGCATTGGCTACGTCAGCGAACACCAGCCGACTGGGCCTCTGCAGGGGGCCCTGGGAGGGGAGAGTTGTCTGCAGGAAGATGGGCAGAGGCATCAGGGACATTGACCAAGGACATGCACCCTTTGGCCCAGTCACCTCCACCCTCATTTCCTGGTGCCTGCTGGGCTTGGCATGAGCTATGCCTTCTGCCTGGAATGCCCGCCTTGCAAACTCAGCCTTGAAATATGACCTGGCTTAGATGACTCCTCCCACCAGTCCCCACAGCCACCCCAGCTTGCCTTGCCAGCTTCCACGTGGGCTCAGGACTGAATTCACTATGCATGCACCACCCTCTCCCACAGAGGGTTTCACTTATGCACCCCCAGGCCCTTGTACAGGGGCTGGCACAAGCAAGGGGTGCAGGAAACAACTGTCAAATGGTCAGTTGCCCCATGGGCTGGGTGGACCAAGGTTCTCAGGCCAATTTCCTGAATATCTCAAGGGTGTCCTGACCTAAGTCACAGAGAACTGGTGGCAAAACCAGGGTGTCTCCAGACTCCCAGCCTGGACTTTTCCAGAGTCCAGCCCCCCAAATTTGCCTCTGGTGGGCCAGGCCCCTCTAGCAACCCGTGGGGTCAAGGCAAAGAGGGATATGAAGAAGCTGGGGACCTGGGGGAGGTCAGACCTTCTCATGAAGCTCTGGTCCTTGGGGATTTCAGGGGCTGGTGTCAAGTGGTCAGGCAAGCCAGTGGCCCCAGCAGGATGACCACGCAGGTGCCTGACCTTTCAGACATAGGAGGCAAGATCAGCTGGGGTCTCTATTTGCCTGGGGTCTGTCAAGAACTGGGAACCCACCAGCCTGCTCTGAGGTGCCACTGCCCAGGAGTCTCACCCCATCCATGACCCACTCTGTACAGGAATTCTCAGGGAGTGGTGGGACCCAGGGCCCCAGCCTCCAGTGACCTCTCCCACTGGTCACCCTGTATGTGGGGGTACCCGGGGTAAAAGTTAAGATTTTCATTTGCAGATGAGAAAACTGAGGCTCAAAGAGGCCAGCAGGGCTTCCAGAATCACCGGGCTGTCAGGGGCAGAGCCAGGCTGGATCCTAGGGCTGCTCCTGGCCTGGCCTGGTGAGGGGAGTCTGTGGGTCACCACGGAGCAATTCTACCAGTTCCTAAACAAACCTGTCAAAACACGTGTACCCAACAGCTGCCACCTGACCACATGGCAGGTGCCCGAAAGTTGGGTGAGGATGGATGCAGGTAGGGTGGAGGGGTGCACGAACGGGCTGCAGGCTGGGTAGGGGGTCTGGCCAGTGCCCACCTTGCCCTGCATGGCCTGCACAGAGGCGGTGGCCTGCAGGGAGGCAGCGTCCCGCCCGTGTTCCAGCAGTTCCTGCTCCAGCTCGTCCTGTTCTTCCGTGGGGTCGAAGTTGTACATGGGCATGAGCTGATGGCGCAGCTTCTCCAGCCTGGGGGAATGGGCGGGGGGGAGGCTGCTGGGGAGGGCAGGCCCTTCTCCTCCCACAAGCCCTCCAGGTCCTACCAGCCAACCAACTGAGTCACAGTGCACAACCACGTTTAGGGTCCTACCCGGGATTCAATGAAACACGTTTTTGCACCTATAGGACCAGCTCTAGCCCTCAGACAGGTGGCCTGGGAGGAAGAAGTTGCCCACTCCTGGGAGTGAGGCCAGGGAGCTGTCATCGGTGGGGTCCATGGCAACTGCCTAGGACAGGGCCTTGCTGGGATTCACAACCTTTGGGGGCTGGGGGTGGGGGCAGGTCAGGGGCAGACAGCTCAGGATGGCAGGGCAAGACTGCCTGGGCACCTGGGTGGGGGTAATCCCAAACTTCTCTCCCCTCCCTGCCCACCCTGTCCTAGGATCACCTGAGATCCCTTGAGGGAGGAACAGATATTCCTAAAAGAAAGTGGCCACCCCCAACCCTGCGGGGGCAGAAGAGGCCTTGACTCCCTGACCAGGGAGGGAGCCCTGGTGAGGGGGGACTCCTTCTCCTTTCCCACCTACACCCCCTGTAGTCTAGCCCAGCACTGTCTGTGGGCTGGGGTTTCAGGTGACAGCTGGGGAGTTACCTCTTCTTCTTCCTGATGTACAAAACCTGCAAGAGAAGAAGCGGTGTCAAACGGCCAGGAGAGGAGGCCCCGATGAGACCCAGCCGGCCTTCAGGATGGGAAACACGCTGAGGCCGATGAATGGGAGACCTGCGGGTCCCCACATCTCCAGGGCCCTCATTCCAGTGACCCTACGTCCTACATCTATAGCCTCCTTTGACGTTTATTAGGTGCTGACATTGCCCTGACCAGGGCTGAGGACTCAGAGGTGGGAACCAGGCCTGCCTTCGAGGAAGCCTGGTCTTGGAAGACCACACGGTCAGGCCAGTCCTGCGGGCTGCTGGGCCCTACCTCTGCCTGCGCTGATTGTGGCTCCAGCCACTCAGCACCTGCCTGTGACTCGCCAAAGCTGAAGGGGGAAGGGAAGACTTCAGCATCCCTCCCCAATGTTCCCCCAAATCACCCCAGCTCCCCAGGTCCAAAGCCACATATGGGCAAAAAGAACAGGGAACAGGTAGTGGCCAGACGTGGTAGGGCATGGCTCCAGGGTACATCCTTGGGTTCCTATGGGAGGCTGATGCCCTCAGTGGACGGGGTTGGTATTTGAGCCCCTGGACATCAGCCCAGGCTGACCTCTCAGAACCCTGACACTAGGAAGCCCCCGGGGTCTTGTCCCCTATTGTGCAGCTTGAAGATAAGGCCTAGGCAGCCTTAGAAAACAGCTAGGGCCTCCAGGCTGGAGCAGGAAATCCTGGTATGAAGCACTGAGGGAAGGGACGGAGGGGGCAACACTCAGGTAACTGCCTAGGGAGGGTACTCCAGGGACCTCTGTCACCATCTTGCTCCTCCCCACGCTGGCAGTTTCCAACCACCAGGAGCATACCTGCTTCTGCCTGGGGGAAAGCCACGCTCCCACACCCTTTGTGACCCACTCACAGCTTGACCTTGGCCTAGAGCTTCTCCTGCTGCCTGCTCCTGGGGGACCCCAAAGGGGTCCAGGAAACCAGGGTGCCCCTCATTCCCTCACCCCCTCCAGAAGGTCACATGGGAACCACCTTTCCTGCGGGTGGAATACAGCAGGAGCTCTGGGGTCTTCTGGCCTAGCCCCTACCCACCCTCGATGAGTGGCTCCAGCCCCAGCACTCTGTGCTCCCTGGCCTCTCAGTCCTTGCCCCAAAAGCCTCCCCATTACCCTGTCATATAGAGGGGTCTTCAAGAGAAGCCAGAACCTTTATGCAACCTCTGTGCCTTTGCCCCTGCTCTCTCTCTGCCCTAGCTGCGGACATCTCCTACACCTTCCTCTCCAAAGCTTCCTCAGCCCTCACTGCCCAGCTTCAGCCCACTTCCTCCAGGAAGCCCTCCCCCACTGTTCCTGCCACTGTTTCCTCCTGGGTGAGGCACACAGCCTGGCACTAACTTGCTCCTGTACCCAGCATGGTCCAGCTCAGGGCTGGTGTGAGGGGAGAAGAGGCAGCACTCAGGGGAGGCCTCTGGACCTGTCCCCCCGGGTGCAGGAGCTGTTTCCTGCCCTCCACTGCTTTACCCTTCAACCTCTCTACCTTTCTGCTTTTGGAAAGAGGGCCACCCACTCAGACCCTCCAAATGTTCTGCCAGAGAGAAAGAGGGAAGAAATCCTGCCGAGAGTTACAAGGACAGATTCTAGGCCCTGCTTGCCCCTGGTTAGGGTGCCTCAGTCAGCTTAACTGCAACATGGCATCCTACCCCCGCCACCCAACCCCTCCCGGCCCAGCAGACCTCTCAGGCCCTGGCCTCGCTGTCCGTATGCTGCATCCTGGCCCTGCTTGCCAGAAGGCAGTTATTCCCTGGCAGTGATCTGGAGCCTGCAGGGACCATATGGCAACCCTGTCTTAACAGCAGCTCCAGCCAGGCTGTGGCTGGTCCACCTACAGACCAATTTGTCAGAGCAACACGCTCTGAACCGAAGGCCAGTGAGCAGAGCGTGGGGGACAGTGAGCAGAGTGCTAGCATTGCATTCCTGCTGGGGGACCTCAAGGGCACTCCACCCTCCCTGGTTTCAGCCTGGACAATCTGCAGTGGTCCCCAGTGACATTCCAAGTGTCCCTGTGTCATCTCAGGGGGTTAGCCCACGTTCTCAGGGTGAACAGCAGATCTGGAGGCATCATACCCATAATCAGGGGACACCTGCAGCTCTCACCCCAGCTCACCTTGGTCCTGATGGCTATCCAACTTTGCCTCTTCCCACGACACTGAGGCCAGGCCTCCACCCTGAGGTCTCAGCTCTAATGTGGCCTCCTCAGCTGTCCCTGACCCCCTAGCATGGAACAGCCCTCCCTCGCCCCTATTTCTCAACCCAGTCTCTGTGGGCTTCCCTGAGAGTCCTTGGTTTTCAGGTCTCCCCTCCCTGTAAGATGCACAGGGCAAGACCTTGTCTCTCCAGCCCTTGTTGAATCCCAAAGACCTGGCCCAGGGCTGGTACCCAGTAAATAACTGTCAAGTGAGTGAACGAATGAACACTGCCAGCAGTTTGTCATGCCTGGAACATCCCACCCAGACTCCACAGCCCACAATCCATCCCAAGCTCCTGCCTCTATTCATATTGCACCCCCATGCCCCACTGTCCTCACTTGCCTCACTGCTTGCTGCTCTCAGAGCCTCCTGCCTGCCTCCAAACTGGCCCATCAGGACCCTTCACCTGAAATGCCCTCCACCCCAACTCCTACATGGCCTTCGTGTTCCAGCTCAAAACCCCACGTATTCCTCAGAATCTTCTCTGGTTCTTCCAACTGGAGGCAGCCTCTCTTGTTTCTGGACCTTAATGTACAAATCCCTGGGGGAGGGAGAAACTACACTATCATTAACAGACAACTGCCCTCTGAAACTGCCTTCTAATTAGGTTCTCTGTAACTCCAAATACTGACCACCCCTCCCCCCACCCAAGGAGCACCTGGGCCACCCAGCCTGCCCTAGCTCTTACCACAGCCACAGCCAGGCCAATCACTGTGATGATCCCAAAGGATAGAAGCATCGTGCCCACGCCAGCTGGGCCGCCAACCACGTCAGGCATTCTAGTGCCGTTAAAGCTGGTGGCTTCTGGGCTGAGGGTGGTGGTCTCAGAGGCTGGCCCATCTGTGGCAGGCTCCAGGTCAGGTTCAGAGGTAGGTGGGCGGCTGCTGAACCAGCCCCTAGTAGATGGGATCCTGGAGTTCATGCTGACGCTGAGAGGGCCCTGGTCGAGAGACTGCCCGCTGTCAGTCAGTCGGCCCACTCACTTCCTACATTAGAAGTGCTCCAGTCTGTGGCCCCGCCACCCCCTTGGATAAAGGGAGCCCCCTGCCTCCCTGGGTGCTGGAAAGAAAAGAATAAAAAACATTAGGGCTTAGGATGGTGGCTTGGTGATGAGATGAAGTCCCTCAAGTTTCTGAAGACACGGGAGAAATAAAAGCTTGAGGGCAAGGGCCAGTTCAGGGGACATCCGGACACATGCTTTACACAGCTAAGGTTCTTGTGGATTTGTTGTTGTTAGCTGTAGTGAGTCAGCCTCCGACTCACGGCCACCCCATTCACAGCACAATGAATGAATCACTGCCTGGTCCTGCACTATCCCCATGATGGGTTGCGGATTAGCCTGTTGTGATCCATGGGGTTTTTATTAGCTGGTTTTTCAGAAGCAGATCACCAGGCCTTTCTTCCTAATCCATTTTAGTCTGGAAGATCCACTGAAACCTGTTCAATACCATAGCAACACACAAGACTTCACTGACAGACAGGTGGTGACTGTGCATGTGGTGCATTGGCCAGGAGCTGAACCTGGGTGTCCCACATGGAAAGCAAGAACTCTTATCACTGAATCACCAGTGCTTCCTGCCTCATATGGACTCTGTCTGTGGGCACGGTGATCACAGAGATCATACCTGAAAGATGCAAAAGGCAGTGGAGATTTGCAAGAAAAAGTCCATCCCCTACGCCTGCTCCCAAGCTTGGAGAAAAAAATACTGCAGCTTTTTCCTTTCCTGGAGGAAAACCTTTGCCCCGGTCAGACAGACCTGGCTTTGAATCCCAGCTCAGCCACTCAGCTGGGTGATCCTAGGGAAGTCACTGCACCTCTCTGAGTCTCAGTTTTCCTGAGGCTGAAGTTGGGATATTAAGAACACTGCCTTCACAGTGCCATAACGTTACAGAAATGTCAAAATGAACCAGTCCCTAAAAAAGGCTTAGCTCAGCACAGCCCCTACCCTCTATACACAGTAAGTGCCCAATAACTGTTAAATATTCTCCCTCTGGCCAACACAGTCAGAGAAGGCAGTCACAGAGACCTCTGGATCCAACCTGATGCTAGCAGGAGGGTGGGGGCAGGTGTGGAGAGAGGGGTGTGGCTGCTTAGCCAGCATGTATACAGGAAAGAGAGGCGGAAAGTCGAGTTCTCTGGCAGACCTTCTCTGCAGGCTCTTCCGGTCAATGGAATACCCACGGGGGGGGGGGGGGGCTGGGTGCTACCAGGGACAGGGAGAAAGGTAAGGGCAACATTTCCACTTTGAGGTACCCCCTCCTCTCTTTCCCTTCTCCCCTGGGAGGAGAGGGTAGGAGATGTGCTCAGCCCAGGATGTGGCTTAGGCCTTCCCAGGCCAGAGGGCCCTGGGTAAGGTGGGGTGGAAAGGCGTCCCAGTCAAGCTGCAGACTGGCAGGGGTGGGGAAGGGAGAGAGAGGACCACAGCTCATGGCTGCACACATACCTCCCTGTGCTGGTGCATGGCTGCGGGGTGGGGTGGGGTTCCTCCCTGTGCAGGTGCATGGGTGTGTGAGGGGTGTGCACACACACGATGGCCCCCCTTAGAGAAAGGCAAGGCTGGCAGAGGGACCAGGGAGTGGGGGTCAAACTCATCCCTCTCTGCCCTCTTCCTCCAGCTAGGCTGAGCGAGTCCTGGGTTCTCGTTTTGGCTCCGCTACTGACCCCAGGCATGACCTTGGGCTGGACCGTTAACTCTTGCTCTGTGGCTCAGTTCACTCCTCCATCCAAAGGGGACAAGGGGCCCTGCTCACCACTTCCCAGGTCTGCTTTGGAGTCCAAAGGGTAGGAAGGGATACTGGGGTGAAAGGGTTGGCGCCGCGACCTCGGAGAACCCGCGTACCGTTCTCGGCCAGGTCCTCCAGTCTTCCTTGGCCAGGTCCTCCAGTCTTCCTTGCCCCGGTCCTCATCCCCGCCTCCGCCACTCTGATTCCTCCATCCTTGCACAGAAGCGGCGACCTCAGCACTTACTTAATCCGGGGCGCCGAGCTCAGTCGGGGAGGCTGGCGGTGGTGGAGGCGGGCGGGAGGCCGGGGCGGGGGGAACCCCGAGGTCTGGAGTTAGTGGGGCGATGGCAGGTCCTACCCGAGGTCCTCCCTTCCTGAACAGCCAGCCGGGTTCGTACGGCGCACTGCTCTCGCAGCTGCGAGCGCCGACTCTTGCCTGCTTGGGCCAGGCTGGACAGGGCCCGGACGGATGGTGGGGGTGGGGCCGGGCGAGCAGTCTCCTGGCGTCCCCGAAGCTCCAGCGACCCGCGCCGCCCCGCCTCCTCCCCGCCCCCCTCCCCGGATTGGCTGCCAGGCCTAGAGCCCACGTGCCATTGGTCCGCTCGTTTGTCACTGAGCCTGGGCTCAGTCCTCCGGGACCACCCCTAAACACCCCCGCCGGTGTCGAAGCCTGGCGAGGACCGTGGGTAGCTAGGCCCTTCTCGGGCCAGAACTCAGGCTCCTAGTCAGCCCGGGCTCCACTCCCATCGGGACAGACTCGCGCCCCCAAACGCAGGCCCACGAAGGAGGGTTGGGGAGAGCACTGGACCGAGAGTCCCTGAACCTGAGTTGAACTCTGGTTCGACCCTCTACTGACTCTGTGACCTTAGGCAAGCTGTTTCCTTTCCCTGGGCCTCGTCCTCCTGCTCAGATGGGGCTTGGTTGCGAGGGTTCTTGGTAAATGACCCTCACCCTAGGCTAGACATGGGGCGTCTTGAGTTTAGAGAAGAAGTTGGAGCAGGTGGTATTATGATTGGGCACCCCGACTCAGGCAAGCCTGCATATGCCCCTCACAGTGGCCTCCACGCACGGAGCGGCCATCTCAGGGGAAGGGCCCTGAGACACTCTAATCCTCAATTTTTCAAAGGGGCTTGTGGGAATCACCGGGGTAGCTTGTTACAAATGCAGATGCCCGCGACTCCCGATGTTTGGGACCGAGCCCGGTTATCCGCGTGTTTAATAAGAACTCCCTTTCTCAGTAGATTTTGGTGAGGGGGGTCGGCAGTCCACACTTTGCAGGGTACTCCCATGCCTTGAATGTTATAGAAGAAACAGGCCCAGAGAGAGCAGGGCACCTGGACAAAGCCGCAGGACGAGTTGGCAACAGTCAGAATTCGAACCGAGGTCTCCAGCGTCGGGGTTCTAACTCCCTGCTCCAAACCCTAAACGGTCTGACCCAAGGCCAATCTCAGCGCTCGGAGCGAGGGAACTAGAGTGGTCCTGGGATCCAGTCTCCACCGGTCCCTGTTGGGCTCGGGCCACTGCCTTCGGCCAGTTCTCGGACATTGGCTCCCTCCGCGAGCACTGGGCCCCGCCTAGACCAGCTCTACCTGACCCACCGGCTACGTTAGACCTCGCTCCTAGACATCGGGCCCCGCCCCGGGACCCAAGGCCTGCTCGTGACACGCCCCCGTTCGCCTTCACACGCCTCTCAGTCCCCGCCCCTAACGCCAGGTGCGAGCTGTCACCGTGGGCTGGAGCTGTATTCCCGCCGTGACCTTCTGAAAGATCTGCGAGTCCTGGCTCCAGGGAGCAACCACCTACACATCCACCCCCTTTCACACCCGTGAACTTGTGGACGTAGTGCGCATGGCGTTCACAGCCTCCCCTACTGTGGGATCTCCCGGGTGAAACCTGGCGGCACTAGGAACTCTGGATCCGTGGCGGTGGGGTCCGCCCGAGCCCTTTCTCAGCTGCGCCGATCCCGGAAGCTGGGCGTCCGAGGGAGCGCACGGTGGCACACGCACGTCCGAGGGCCAGACGCGGGACCGTTTCTCCACACCGGAGGGCGGGCGGGCGGTCAGAGGGCGAGTGGGGCAGCCCCTCGGGCAGGTACGGACTAGAGGCGGGGATCGGGGTGGGGGCGCCCGGACTGTAGTACCCTTGACTTCTGGCCGGCTCCATCTTCCATAGTACCGATGGAGAAAGAGGCCCAAGTAGAAAGCTACCTTTCCTGGGTCCCTAACGATGCCTTGCGAAGCTGAAAGGGAGGCCGCGCCCCTTGACTTCAAGCCTCGACTCCTTCCGGGGCAGCGCCCAGGTGAACAGAGCTGCTTCTCGAATCTCTCAGACGCGGGTTCGTGTCCTGCCTGGGACAATTCCTAGCTGGATGATCAGTTCCTAGCTGGCTTCCCCTCTCGGAACCTCTGTTCCCTCCTGTGAAATAGGAGTTGCTTGTCTCTGAAGTTCGGTCTGGCACTCAGCAGGCGCTCAATAAATGCTTGTTTAAATCTTCGTTTGTCTGAAAGGAAAGGGCACTACTGATTTAAACTAAATATTTAGTTAAGCTTGTTTATGATAATTTAAATATAAAATTAACAAAAATTGTAAAATTTTTTGGCTGGCAGTTTATGCCGACGCCTGGGATCGCGGGTTAAATTGGAGGAAAAGTTTCAGCGTACAATGACAGTACATACAAAATGTCAGAAGTAAAGCTCTGGAACAAAGGCACTCTCCTCCCCTTGGTAATATTAGTTAGGAACGTGTAACACTGAGGCCCTGCTACGTGACGAGCTGGCCTTGACGTTCACTGGCTAATACGCCGCTCACCGTGGCACTGGCGTCACTCTCACCATCTTACTGATGTGAAAACTGAAATTCAGTGACTTGCCCAAGGTCACACAAGCTGGGTCAAACACAGACCCACCCGACCCCAAACCCCTCGCCCTGCCCTACCGCCAGTCCCGTTTGTTAGCAGGGGCTGAGCTATGGGTTCATCCACTTTAACTCAAAACGTGAAGAAAACATAATTGGCCAAGAAAAGGAGAATCAAATAGGTGAAGGTCTAAAGTGGAGTCAGAGGTGATGGAGCAAGAGCATGCCCCCTCTCAGTCAGGGGGCGGAAAGCAAGTCCTGGTCCCACGGGGGTGGGGGTGGGAGTCACTTAAAGCTCAGCTACTCTCCTGCCCCCCCCCCCCCAGGGTAGCAGCCACATCTGAGGACCAGAGCCACTTTGGGAAGCTGGAACCTGTGATCTCCCTGTCTCCACCTGTCTGTGGCTGGTGATGACCTTCAGAGCCCACCTCAGTAAATGACATCACCGGAAAGACCTGGGGACTTGGGAGCACTCAGGAGAGCCTTTTCTCTGAGACATGAAGCTTTGGGGCCAAATGCTGTGGGCCCTCCTGTCTGGCCCAGGAAGGAGAGGAGGCACCCGGGGCTGGGCCTTCAGCTCATGTCCACCCCATTCACCTCTGGCTGGGTTGGTGAGTGCCACAGAGCTGGTCAGCCACTGGACAGCAGTCTTTGAAGAGAGAGGCATCCCTGAGGCCCGGGAATCCAGTGAGTACATCGTGGCTCATGTCCTTGGAGCCAAAACAGTTAAGTGCTGTGGTGCCGGGAGGGTGGGAAGGGTAGGGAAAGGGAGGACCCTGGGGAAGAGAAACATCCAGGCTTTTCTGCTCCAGTGAGAGATAGGCTCACCAGCTGCCACCACCTTCACACCCCTCAGCTGAGACCGGTGAGATTTTTCTGAAGAAACATCTTGTTAGGTGCCATCAAGTGGATTCTGACTCATAACAATTCTATGTACAACCGAAGGTCTTAGGCAGATATTTATTCATTCACCCAATGAACTGTTAGGGTACCTGAGCACTAGGGATTCAAGGATGACCAAAGTGGCCGGAACTGGGCCTCAGACATTGTCCACATAAGAACCCCAGTTGGGATCCCTGGGCTCATAGAACCAGCTACTCATCTCATCTGTGGGGTCAGTTTCAGAGTCTGAGGCCAGCACTTCGGACCCAGCCACTGACCTCTCAGCAGCTACAGTGCGTCCAGGAGCTGAGTAGCCGCAGACTGCAGAGGTGAGGACCCGTGGGCCAAGACTTGGGGCTCTGTCACAGGGGAGGAAAATGTCCAAAGACTGGGGAGGTGCAGGGTGAAGGAATGGCAAGAGGGGGGTCAGGGTAGTGAATGAGAATGGAGGGAGGGAGACAAGGCCTTGGATAGGAGACTGGGGCCCAGGAGACACGTCTGGCCAGTAGTGGTAACCCTTAACCCAGGCATGGTTGTGCCGGTCCTACCTCTGTCACTGACTACCACCCGGCTGCCCCCTCTGCAGGATGCCGGTGCAGTACATCCTCAGGGAGTGGGACTTCCAGGGACTCAATCTGAAGATGGCGCCCCCAGTGTTTATCCCTCGGCCAGAGACAGAGGTGAGAGCTGCCAGAGCAGGGCTGGATGAAGAGGACTGTGGGGTTCAGGGCACTTGTCTTTCCCTAGACTTCCTCCAGAGGGCGCTGTGGCTCCACAACTGCTGTGTTTAGGGGCCGTGTTAGTCCTGTGGTGTCTCCCACTGGCCTCCTGGACTGTCCCCTCGTCCTGAGCCTGCCCAAGGTGCTCACACTAGTGCTGCCCACGGAGTGTTCAGCCTGTTCCTGCCGTTTTCCTGGGAGCCGTCCTTTCACTGGGTCTGGGAGGGCCCCAAGACCCGCCTGACTTACGGGAAACCACCGCCCTCTGGCAGTTCTCAGGATGCGTGGGCGAAGTGGAGAGGGCTCAAGCTGGACACCTGGAGGTCCAGTCTCTGTTGTGTGACCTTGGGCAAGCCACTGCCCTCTTTGGGGCCAGACGATGAGAGGGTTGGACTTCTAGACCAGAGAAGCTGCGACTCAGTGGTCCTTATAGATTCATTCTCTGGTTAGGTAATCACCGTGTTTGTCTCCCAGATTATGAGGACTGGGGACGTGTGGCCTGGCATTCTATGCTTAAGTGAGGCCCCTGATCCTGGGAGGGACACTTTCTGTGGCTCTTCTAGCGCTCCCCCTGACCTGGTGACTGGCTCTCTGGGCTTGCCTGTGGTATCATCTGCAGCCCCAGGCCTTGGCAAGGCCCCTGCAGCTATACCTTGAGTGCAGAGGGCTGGCGGGCCGGGCGGTTTACCAGAGCCTTTGTTCTCAGATGGATTCTCCTGTACTGAGCTGTGGCTGCTGCCAGGGGCACCTGGGTCTCGCTTCTATTTCAGTCATATGTTTTTAATAGAAAGTGACTGGCTTTATGAAATTTATTCCATTGTTGTATTCCTGCCCCCTTACTGTTTGTTTTCAACCCTCTTCTTCCTTTTTAAAAAAATATTTTAAATTTTATTGTGGTAAAAAATATGCGTAATGGAGTGAGAGAGAGCAGACTAAGTCAGGGGTGGGGGGATGAGAGAGGCTGGGTGAGTTGTGAGAAGGGGTGTCTCTGGAAAGTGCCCAGGCACACAAACATTCCTAGGAAAGGTCAGGCCCCATCCACCTGCCCTAGCCAGGGACCCCGAGCCCCTCACTCTTCCAGCCTCTGCGCCCAGCCCCTGCCCACCCCCACCATGAGGTTGGAAGGCTAGGTCCTTGCCTCACTGCCCAGTGTCAGGGCTGAAGTCATAGGGCAGCCAGGTGGGGCACATGAGGGTAGCACCCAGGTTCCCAGGCCAAGCCTCACACCTCACATGGGGCTGCCCCATCTGGGATTGGCATGAGCTGGGTTAAGATCAAGAGCAGTATGTGACCTGCCACCTCCAGGCCTTTAATAGGCCACCGGTGGCTGCCCCTGAATGTGCAACCTGTGGCAGGAGGTCACTCACCACCCTTGAGGCAGCCAAGGGTCAGAGCATGGGAGGGTGGCCACCATGGTTACCTCCAAGTCCCTGCAGAGCTGACCTGGCACCAGCCATGTATCCTGGGGTTCTGAGTGTTCGGTGTGGACTTCTGGCTCCCACATGGCCTGCCCCTTTCCTGGGTGGGTCTGGGCCGGCAGAGTAGCCCCACAGCAAGGGAAAGGGCTGTGGTTGGGCGGCTGGGGCCTCGCTTCATTGTACAGACATTTCTGAGAACTTGCCCAGGTTTGCACCAATGTGAAGCCACATTGAGGGGTGCCTTACCGAGAACTCAAGAGGACGTGGCCTGTAGCAGGGAGTGGGGGAGAATGGGTGTAGGGGAGGGATCATGTTTCTGATGATGAATGCAGAAGTCTGAAGTGCAAAGTTGCAGGCAGCGAGGGGGCTGGGCAAGTTGGGTTTATCCTGGTGGTGGGAGGATGGCCCAGTCCCTGGCCTGGTACTTTGTGTAGAGGAAACCAAAGGCTGGGGGTGTGAGTCATTCTTGCCCAGCCTGGTGAGGTAAGGCTCCGTGGGTGTCTTGTCTGTGATTTGTAGGCAATGCCACCTTCCTGGGGCTGCCCCACCAGGGTCACCATCCTAATGGAGGGTGCTTGTGGCACTCAGGTCGTGCTGAGGCCTCAGGGCAAACTCTTGAGGGGTGCGGAGTCCATGTTAGTGCAGGGACTCCAAGCAGAGCCAACAGCTGCCTGCTTCCTGCCTCCTTTCCACATGCCCTTCTCCCCACCCTGATGTGTTCTTAGATTCTTCCCATGTTCATACGGACAAGGTGCCCTGGGCCCGTGACCGGCTCAGCTCTCAGCTTCCCCCAAAGAGCCACCAGCTTCAGGCCTGAAGGAGGCTCTTCAATGGGTAGGAAAAGAGTTTCTGGTCTTCTCGGGGATGATCACCACCCCCGCTCCCTGGGTGGACCCACAACCAACAAGCGCCTCCCCCATGGTCTGGCAAGTAAGGGAGAGGCAGGGGGCCATTGGCGGGGCTGGGGCGCTGTCTCTCCGCCTCATATCTGGCCTGAGCTGGCTGTC
The DNA here is from genome assembly GCA_030035585.1 of Dugong dugon. Lineage (NCBI taxonomy): Eukaryota > Metazoa > Chordata > Mammalia > Sirenia > Dugongidae > Dugong > Dugong dugon. The sequence goes on along the minus strand of CM057481.1, from coordinate 16,842,376 downwards.
CACATCTGTGGTTTTGTCTTCTGAGGTCAGGGGTGTCTCTGTGAGGTGGCTAGCCAATGTGGCTGGTGAGGGGTCTTCCTCCAGCCAGGGTAGGTCTGTCTGTGGCTGGGAAACCAAGAGACGCTCACACCCCTGACAAGTCCTGGCCACCCTGCTGGCCTCTCCGCATGTGGCCTCACCACTGAGACCACATGTTCTCGGCTGCAGCCCTGGACTGCTCATTTCTGCCAGTGTCAACCCTGCTCATCCTGCCTGTGGAGCACCCCAGTGGTCTCCAGCAGTGCCCAGCGTGGGGCTGGCGGGAGGGGGGCGACGGCCCTCCCCTGCTGGAGCCGGGCTCCCTCACCTGCAGGTAGTAGTTGATGTGGCGTGAAAGGGGCTCGGAACAGGGAGGGTCGGGCCTGCTGGCCAAGTTCTTCTGCCCTGGACTTGCTACGCTTGGGATGGGGAAGCTCTGCTCCTGGGGTTGGGAGACTCTAAAGGATGAGATGCTTTCTGGGACTCAGCACATTTGGAAAATGGGTCCGAGTGACCTGGGGACCTCTGCTTGGTTGGGGCCTGGCTGGTGCCGTTGGAGGTTTGAGGGGAGCTGGCGGTCTGAGGTTTAGAGGATGGCTTCCTGAGGCCACCAAGAACTTGCTCAGCACTTGTGAAGTAGCCCAGAGGCCGCTGTGGGCCGAACCCTGGCTGTGTGGAACACCCTGTGATGGGTCAGACCCCAGGCCTTCCCATCATGGAGTCTTTGGTTAGGTGTAAGAGGCGAACCCAGCCTAGACCTTAGACTCAGGGTGGGGAAAGCCGTGGTAGAGCCAGCCTGGTGGGAGGTTTGAGGAAGGCTTTCTGGAGGAGGTAGCCCTCTTTTCAGAGGATAAGCACCCACTTGCTGACCTCCCCCCAGGTCCCTAATCCATTCCTGCGTGGGAGCTGGGACCCCAGGAGCCTCTTGGGGGGCCCTCCTGCCACATCCATGGGGACCCCTTTGAGAAGGGGCTGAACTGCCCTTTCCCTGCCCCACACGTGGCCACTCAGGCCCCCCCACTCCACTGCTGGTTGGAAACATTTCTTCCGTGACAGCCACTGGGGAGCAGCAGCCCTCTCCCCCATGCCGCCCGTCCTATATCAGCTTCCATGCACAGTCCCTGCAGGCGGCAGATGGGCGGAGAGACTTGAAATCCTCTTGTTTCCGTAATGAAAACGTCTGAAAGTGTCCCCCCGCCACCTAAGCGGGTACAGTGTGGTCAGTCTCCTCCCACCATGCCCAGGCCCCTTACCGCTTGCTCTGTGTGCCCGCTGCCTACTTCGGCTATGGGGCTCAGGCCGGGCTATGTCCGCCCTCACCGTGGAAGGAATTCCCTGACCCTTTGGCCTAGGAGCCTCCTGGTCTCACTCTGGGGCCCTCCTTTCCTCCCAAGATTGATTCCTGGCCGCCATGAGCTGCTGCAGGCCAGGTTCCAGGCAGGGCCTTGGCCCCCGGGCCTCAGTTTCCTTATGGTTAATATAGGGAAAGCTCTGGAAGCAGGGTCTGACACAGAGGGAGTGTCCAGGACTTACCTGTTGTGGTCATTATCATTGCTGTGAGTTTGAAATGAAAGGATGGCTATAAAGGGCTTACCTGGGGTGTCTCAGGAGCCCTGGTGGCGCAGTGGTTAAGAGCTCAGCTGCTAACCAAAAGGTCGGCAGTTAGAATCCACCTGCTGCTCCTTGGAAACCCTGTGAGGCAGTTCTACTGTGTCCCATAGGGTTGCTATGAGTCGGAATCACCTTGATGGCAACGGGTTTGGTTTTTTTTGGTTTGAGGTTTATTGAGCACTTACTGTGTAGCAGGTGTGGGATCAGTACTTCATGAATGTGGTTCCATTTAGTCCCCACCACAGCCCTGTGAGGTGGGTTATTCTCAAGTGTGCTCAGTTTTACAGATGGGGAGACCGAGGCATGAAGAGACAGGGTGAACTGCCCATAGACCAGCTGACAGTGGAGTTCCATCTGGCTTTGGCCACTCCCTTTCCACACGCACACAGGGCTAACTGTGCTTGGGTCTCTGCCAAGACCTCCAGGGGCCAGGTTAGCACCAACTCTGACCTAGAGCACTCTGGCCTGCAGGAGCTGGTTGACTGGGTGCTGGAGGAGGAGGCCCAGAGGCCCTGTGCTGCAGGCACCCAAGGTGGTCCCCTTATCCTGGAGGTGGGCTGTGGATCAGGGGCCATCGCCCTCAGCCTGCTGAGCCAGCTCCCCCAGGTGAGCCCCACTGCATCCCTACACCCCACCCCAGGCAGACTGTGACTGCTGCTCACTGTCCCTCCCACCCCTCTGCCCGGAGCACCTGAGGGAAATGGGCCCGAGGAGGGCTGACAGGGCTGCCCCAGCTCACTATCGTCACAGCCTCCAGTTCCCAGCTCTATCTGTCTGCCAAACCCTGGCCGCAGAGTAGGAAGGCCTATTGGACATTTCCCTCCTCTCCTGGTAGGGGGTTGGAGGGGGTTCTCTGCTTCACAAGCCTGGCCTCCCCAGGCACCCTCTGGCCCATGTACCCCTCCTTGTTCTTGAAGCAGAGCCAAGTCATTGCTGTGGATAAGGAGGAGGCCGCCATCTGCCTAACCCATGAGAATGCTCAGAGGTAGGAGGGCTAGGGGCCATAGGGCCAGGGTGACAGGGTCGGACTTTGGGCCTGATCCTCTCCAGATACCAAACTCATGGATGTCGAATTCCACTCCTAAAAAAGGGTGGGGGGAGAGGGGGCAGGGAAGGTGGGCACTGGGTATCCTGCTAGCCCAAGAAGGGGTCATTGTCCCTCTGGGCTCTTGTAGCCAAGGGGAGGAGCCTGTCCCCCATGCTCATGCCACCCCCTCTCCCTATTTCTCCAGGCTTCAGTTGCAGGACAGGATTCGGATTGTCCCCCTTGATGTGACCCTAGGTACCCTCCCACGCATCTTCCTTGGGGGCGGGGTCTTGGATACAGGTACTGTTCCTTGCTAAGAATGGACGAGTCACTGTTGCCACACATGTCTCCTGGGCTAAGCTGACCTGTGAGGGGATCAACCACAGAGTCTTTCTTTACCTTCTGAATTTTCTATAACTAGTGAGTTTAACTAGGGTTTGCTTGTTGACAAGAGAGAAACAGGAGCTGAAGAGCAAGCCTTCAGGACCAAAATATTTGCTCTGCAGGTACTCTAGTCAATGTTGCCTATCAGGCCAGTGGGCCATGGAGGAGGATACAGGCAATCAGAGAGGGCTTCCTGGAGGTGGCACATGAGCCGAGTCTGGCTTATTGAGCAAGTTTTTAATAGGAAGAGGAGAGGGCAAGGATATTCCAGATGAAGGGCTGTCATGACAGATTATGGATGCTTCTGGCCAGGCTGCCATCTGGGGATCCTGGGTACTAATCTGCAAAACTAGCTTATCAGGTCCAGAGACAGAACCAAGGCACGGCTCCGGGGAGAGGCTACCCAAGGGGCATGGTGGCAGGTGGAGCAACCACCTCTTCTCTCCCAGTGAGCCAGTCCCTGATGTGTGTCTTCTTCTCTGACCACAGAGAGGTGGTGGACGCACCTTCTACCCTGGGGCCCCATGGACCTGGTGGTCAGCAACCCTCCCTACGTCTTCCACCAGGACATGGAGCAGCTGGCTCCTGAGATCTGCAGGTGCTGCATGGGGCAGGATGGGGAGGCCAGGCCTGAGAAGGCCTAGTGGGAAGGGCAGGAGGGTGGGGGCCAAAGCGGGCGGTGGTGTGGAAAGGGTGCTCTCTAAAGCCTGCAGACCTACCTGGGTTCAGCTTATGCCTTCCCACGTCAGACCACTGGATGACCAATGAGCCTCTCTGAGCCTTAGCTTCCCGCCTGTGCAAGGGGGGTTGCGGAGCTTTGCAAGGCTCAGTGATGACTGAAGCATGGGACGCAGTGCAGAGCCCATAGTAGGTGCTCGGGAGATGGGCGCTGTCACTGTCCCTCTCAGGGCGCCTCCACACACATGGCGAGCATCATTTTACAGAGGACTGAGGCCCAGAGAGGGAGGGCACCTTATCTAAGACCTCATGGGGGTTTAGTGAGAAAGCTGGGGCTAAAACCCTACTCCAGGCTTTGTACTGTGCCATCCTGCTCCCAAACAGGGACTGAGAACCAGGGGGACCCCAGGAGCACCTGGGTTGGGTAGGGGTAGTGACGGGGGCACTCCTGCTCCAGGGCTGTCAGTAGATGGGATTCACCAAGCATGCCAGGTGTCACCGGCAGGAGGTAGGGGGATAGGAACTGCCGTCCACTTGGGGCCACCTCTTCTGGGTCCTCAGATTTACCTCCCAGCCCAGAGTGTGTTCCAGGGGACCCCCTTCCTCCATACTTTTTAGATAACTCCCTCCCCCAGGCTCTCACCTACCACTGTCTTCACTTCAGCTATGAAGACCCAGCAGCCCTGGACGGCGGGAAGGAGGGCATGGACGTCATTATCCATATCCTGGCCTTGGTGCCCCAGCTCCTGAAGGGCTCTGGGTACGTGTGAAGTGGGTGTCCTGGGTCTGTCCCTAGCAGCCTCCTTCCCTCCCAGTGGGTGCTGGGTGTGTCCTGGCAGTCCTTCTGCCCCCAACCCCTTCCTGCCTGGGCAGCCCAGGAGTGCGGGTCCTGGCCCTGCCCGGTTGAGCCAGCTCAGCTTCTCTCTCCCACGTAGAAGTGTCTTCTTGGAAGTGGAGCCAAGGCACCCAGGGCTTGTCAGCAGCTGGCTCCGGAGCCAGCCTGACCTGCACCTCGATCTCGTGGCTGTGCGCAGGGACTTCTGTGGGAGGTGAGACTCTGCCCACTCCCCACAGCAGCCAGGCCGTCCACACCTGTGCTGCCCACAGTGGCTGTGCCCAGAATATGGCTGTGGCTGTGGGGACAGCGTGCTGTTCCCACTCCCCGTTCATTCCCAGGGCCCAGGCAGCAACGGGCCCTCATCTCTCTCTCTCGTCAGGCCTCGATTCCTGCATATCCGGAGGTCCGGACCCCAGTGTGGCTGCCCTGTGGGCACCTAACCAGGGCTCTAGCCTGCCTGGGTGCCTGCCTGACCTTCCTTTCTGGAATGCAGCCTGGGAGGAGGTGGATGGTGCCTTCCAGAATCCCAGATGCTCATGGCATTTCCTGTGGCTCTGCGATTCCCCATGCTCCACATTTCTGGGAGACTTGGGGGTAGAAGCCAGGCTGGGGGTGTCCTTCCTAGGGCGGCAAAGAGCAGGGGCGTCCACAGCCCAGCTCGGGAGCTGGATGGACTTGGGTTCTCAGTCTGGCTCCATCAGATCATTGTGGCCAAGGACAAGTTTCTCAGTGTCTCTGCTGATGGAACAGGGGTGGCCCGAGGCCCACCCTCCAAGTTGTTGGGGAGGTATTGGGAGATATGGCCAGTAAAAACCAATAAATAGTGACGTGATGTTTTTGTTAACTGTGATTTCTGGGCCCCTTTCTACCCCAGCAGAGAGCAATTTGGATGGAGGCCCATGAGTGCTCGCTCCTGGTCCTGGATGCCTTGGGGCTTGGCACTGAGCAGCTTACTCCCGAGGGTTGACTTAGCCTCCACTGTCCCGGATGCACCCACACACACTCCCCTGACTGGGCCTGGGCTCAGAGCACAGAAACCTCATCTGAGCTTCAGCTCACAGATGGCTGCCTTCTCCCTGGAGGGACGGGACTGAGGGTCCTAGCTGCACAGTTCTGGGGGCACATATCCACAGTCACTTATCTGAGGGCTTGAGCCAGGAAGGAGTGAGCAGGACTCTTGTTGACTTTCTAGTTCCAAAGCTTTCAGCTAAAGCATCCCTTGCAGCTGATCTTGAGGTTTTAAGTAACCCATCTGTCCCTGGTTAGGGCTGGGGAGAGTGAGAAGCCGAGACAGAGTGGATTCCAGGTTGTAACCTCCACCCCAGTGCTGGTCTGTGCAGACCCATGGCCACCAGGAGGCCTGAAGGCCCAGCCCTCATGGCCATAGTGACAGGAAGCCTGCAGGTTGGCAGGGGCCATTGTGAGCCTACATTAGGGTGGGTGCTGAGGGGCATGGCAGACCAAGTTGGCTGATTCTGCCTTACCCCCTGCCCTGGCATTTTCTAGGGCCTGACCTGGTGGTGTGGTGGCTGGATACAGTGTAGTCTGGTGGGCATTATCCTCTGCTGAAGTCAGGAGACCTGGGGCCCAGGGCAATGACTTGCAGTGGGACCTCAGGCAGCGCCTTTCCCTGCGAGACGCTGGCTCTCTGGCTCCAAGGCCATTGTAAGATGGCAGCCCCAGTTTACTCTGTCAGCCAGGTGGAGTGTGCAGGCAGGCCTCTGAGTGCCCACTCCTCAGGCAGGGAGACTGAGGCTCCAGGGGAAGACATGGCCTGCCTGAGGTCCCACGGTAGGAGGTGGCGAAGTGGAGATGGGCAGTTAGGTCCCTGTCTTGGGGGAGTCTCTGTTGCAGGGCTGATACCCCACTTGAGTGACTCACTCTTCTGTTATGGCTTGTGGTCCCGTTCACCTTGGCAGAGGACAGGCTGCAGCTCCCAGGGCTGGGGGGTCCTGCCCTGTGCCCAATTCCAGCTGCATGGACCCTAAGATATCCCCAGCATCCTTTGAGGAGGAGCTGGGGGCTCCCCATTATGGGTACTCCAGAAGGCATCTAGGAGTGCAGAGTGTGGCACAGCAAGAGCGGGGCCCCCCACTTCCTGAGCTCCCTGTGCTCTTAGAACTTTACACCTTAGCCTGCCAGGCTCATCACAGTAGTGTCCTTTCTCCTCTCCTGCCTGTGCCCCTAGGCTCTTGGTGTCTTCAGCAGCATCTCAGGGTGGCCCCCTGACCCTTATGGTGACCTGTTGCCCCCTTGTCCTGAGCCTGAGTCACATCTCAGCCAGCACTGGCTTCCCTGGTGTTCTCACCCTCCTATCCTCAGGCCTTTTACTGAGGAAGAGCCTTGGCAAGCATGCGGGTGTGGTCCCCCAGTGAGGGTGATGATGGACAGTGACAGTGTAGGGGCAGCCGGGGTCACCAAAGAGGAGCCACCCTTGGGGGCAACGTTTTTTCCAGAAAACTGCAGGGCTTGACTCCATGGGGAAAGAGGTTCAGACCAAGTGGCTTGGCAGGATGGGCCTCAAGCCCACAGTTACTAGCTTGACTGGGCCCTGGGTCTGAAGTTTGAGCCCCAGTGTTGGAGCCACACCAGCCTGGGTTCAGACCCAAGGTCCGCACCTCACCAGGTTGTGACCTTGGGCAGATGACTTCACCTTCCTCAGTCCTGGCTCCCAAGCCTCAGAAACAAAGCCAAGGGCTTTATCACATGGAGTGGTTGTTGAGGAGCCCTTGGGATGCTCCTTTCATGGGCCATTGTGGGTGTTTTCATTGCCTGCCCTGGAGGGTGGGCACGGGGATGGTTCCGCATCCTCATGCATCTGTCTGGTGCCCAGCGCCAGCACCTTCTCACAAGGCAGAGGCACAGAGTAGTCAGGGGGACAGAAGGAGGAATATCCCTCTTGGGCTCTAGACTTCTTTCTGCCCTCTGGAGATGGAGCCTGACAGTTCAGGACCTCCCCTGAGTCCCTCCTTCACCTTCCTCACCAGGTCCTAGTGCCCCAAGGCTCAGGCCAGTTCAGCCAGTGGCTCCATCTCAGCGAGCTGTCTGCTCTCTCCCCTCCCTTCCTTCTGGGCTAGAGCTGAGAACTTGAGCCGCCTCCTCTGCCGGTCTTTTGGAGCCCATGAAGGCAGAACAGCAGAACATGGAGCTGTTGGTGGAGCCCCAGCTCTGCCTGCTGCCCACCCAGCCCCCTTCAGCCAGAGCCCAGAGTGTGGGCCAGGTGTGCAGGAGTCCCCGCTGGATGCACTCTGGGAAAGCAGTTCCACCCCCTCTTCTGGGGAGATTGAGGCCTTGCCTCCCAGTTGGATGCTTTTCCCAGCTGCCCACAGGTCTTTCCCAGGGGCCCATCCAGCTGCTTTACTGAAATGTGCTCCCAAACCCCTAACTATAAGAAATGCACCGTTTCTGCTTTCCCATTTCAGTCTGGTCTCTAGACCGCCTCAGCTGCTCCCAATCCCTGCCTTAAACCCTTGGCTGGCTTCCCAACCTGAGTGTGGTTTCTGTGTCCCACAGAGCCCAGTTTGGAAGAGGTAGGGGAAGGCAGCTAACGGAAAGGGCCTGGGACTCCTCCCAAGGCCCCACCAGTGCTCTGAGTAAGCTTCCATCAGAACAGAGGGTTCCCCTGCTGATAGGATTTGAGAACTGCTGGCTTGGGGCGGGAAATCCTTTAACTCCCGCAGGCCAGCATGTCCTTCTCTGTCCAACTTCAGAATCTTCACTGACATGGACTCTAGCCTCCCTGAGCACACCTCCTTCCCTCTGCCCAGGCAGTGCACCAGGCATACCCCTGCCTACCACTGCCAGTCTAAATCATCCCTTTCAGCCTCCAACACAAACGCCATCTCCTCTGGGACATCTGTCCTTGCTCTGTGTCCTCCCTGCCTGCCCCTGACCCATGCTTCTGCTACCAATGACATTCTGTCCCCTGCATTTGGAAATGTTGTCTCTCTCATCTCTCTGGGACCCTGTGCAGTTCTGGCATACCCCAGACTCAGTAAATGTCTGCCAATAAGCCGACAGTGAAAGCGTTTTCTAGAATGGAGCTGGAACTTCCCACATGGCCCATGTCTGACATAATGGCAGTTCTCATATACCTTGGCCAGCAGGGAGAGGAAGCCGTGAGGGCCTGGCTTCCACCTTGAGCCAGGCAGCTGCTTGAGTTGATCCAGCTTTAAGGGCTCAAGTGCACTTAATCTCTGCACGATGGCCACTCTGGGAGAACAGGCTGTTCTTGGTGGTGACAAGGGCAGGCACCAGCTTTCCTGGAGCTCTGGGCCCCAGCCAGGGTGTTGGCCAGGACAGCGGCCTGATACCCCTTATGACCCCCTCACCCTGGATCAACCCCCTGGGCTCGGCTTGGGCCTGGTTTTAAAGCAATCCTCCCCTCCTGTAATAAGCAAAATAATGACCCCCAAAGATGTCCACATCCTAATCCTCAAGACCTGTGAATATGTTACTTTACATGGCAAAAGAGACTTTGTAGATGTGTTTAAGGATCTTGAGGTATTAAAATTACCCTGGATTACCCAGGCAGGGCCAGTGTAATCACAAGAGTCCTTATGAGAGTGGGCAGGAGTGTCAGAGTGAGAAAGGATGTGAGGGTGGAAGCAGAGGCAGAAGTGATGCAGGTGCTGAAGGAAGAGGCCGTGAACCAAGGACTGTGGGCAGCCTCTAGAAGCTGGAAAAAGCAAGGAAACCGGTTCTCTCTTAGAGCCTCCAGCAGGAATACAATCCTCCCCAGACCTTGATTTTAGTCCAGAGAAACTGATTTTGGCTTTCTGACCTCTGGAACTGAAAGATGATACATTTGTATTGTTTTATGTGATTAAATTTGTGGTAATTTGTTATAGCAGCAACAGGAAACTAGTACAGATTTTGGTACCCAAAGTGGAGTGCTAATGTAACAAATAACCTAAAAATGTGGAAGTGGCTTTGGAATTAGAATTTGGAAAGGGCAGAGACAAGGAATTTTGAGCAGCCTGATAGAAAGTCTAGATCAGCTTGAATATCTCTCCCCTGGAGGCCTGGGGGTGGAGGTGGGGAAAGCCCCTCTACTTGGAGACCTGCACTGCCCAGACTCCCTACCCACATGGCTCACTGTGTTCGGAGGGCCCCAGAGAGGCTGGAGGCCTTTGGGGAATGGGACTTGGATTTGAGGGGAGAAGAAGCAAGACTGGCCTCTATGGCCCATCTTCAGCGACTTTGGGACCACCCATGCCTTCAGAAAGGACCTCAGAGACTGAGTCCTCCATGGGGTCGTGTGGCTGGCCCAGCTCACTCAGTGTGTGCAGTTGAGCAGGGCTCCTGCACTCTCTAGGTGGCAGGTACCTTGTCTGGGAAATGAACATAGCAGCCTCTGCTTCGGAGCTGACAGACCTGACTCTTCCATGGAATCTGGAGGGTTGGGTTCCCTTCAGCCAGCAGGCAATGCCTAGCTCCTGCCACAGGCCTGGGCAGGGCTATGTCATCACTGTGTTCCTGGGGTGGAATTGGGTCATCCCCAGGGCTCTCAGCCTTATAGTCCCCAAAGCTAGAGTCACCAACTGGCCCGTATCTAAGTCTAGTGCCCTCCACCCTGCCTCCGTCCTGGTTAGGAGTGGGTCCTCACTCTGGAGGAGGGGTACTTGGGGGCTCTGGAGGCCCCATCCCACTTGGCCAGGGCCTGGGGCTTCTGAAGACACAGCCCCCATCCAGCAGCCACATAGAGAGCTACCAGGAGGCCAGACATGGACTGATGTGCCTCATGCTAAGTCTGAGAGCTGAGAATCTGGGGGACAAATAGTCTGGACACCTGGATTCAGAGGTCAGGTTGGCCCTGAATCCCCTGGATATGCTTTGGATGAAGCCTAGGGAGCCTGTTTGCGTTGAAAGGGGTAGATTGTCTGTTCACTATGTCTGTTCATTAATCCTCCCCAGACCTCTGTTTGGGGCTTACTTAAGGTCACACAGCCTCAACTCCTGACTCCCAGTCCAGTGCTCTCCTTAGCTCCCACTGCTTCCAAGGGCCCGTGATCTATTAATTGGGTAGTGTTCATATGGCTCTCCATGTAGCCCCTAAACCCAGGGATTCTGGCCCGTAAAACCCTCCAGGCCAGGTTCATGGGCTGACCTCAGCCCATGGATGCGTGCACAGATTTGAGTCCCATTGAAGCCCCCGTAGCTATGCAGAGAACAGTGTTCCCCCCTTTCAGAATGAGCAAGAACCTACTTATTTGAGGGAACTGACTGTGTATCCCCAGCCCCAGCCCCTGCTCCCCAGAGCCTCCTGAGGGATCTGGAAGGAAGTTTGGGCATCTTTGGCCCATAACCAGGAATCAAATGTGTAGGAGCTTCAATTTATGGTACCCCTCCCCTCCTACAGATACCCCAACCACCCTGCAGGAGAGTCGTGGGGAAAGGCCAATCTCACTGTTCTTATGGTGGGAGAGGCAAGGGGAGCCTACCGGCCAGTCTCACAGGGAGCCTTAACCCAGGCTGATCTCCACCTGGCCCTAGACAGTTCAGAGGGCAGAAGGTGGGCTGCCTCAGAGCAACCTTGCCCTATGGCAGGCAGACCTGGCTCAATGGCCTCCTTCCCAGGGCCTGCGGTCTCCTCCAGAAATCCTACCTCTCTCCTCAGAGCAGGGGATGCCACCTCATTGTCCCCTGTTGTCCCAGGTCCATAGCCCCCTCCTGGGGCATGTGTCCCACCCTTCTGAACCCAGGGAGCAGGTTGTTGGACCTGGAAGCGCCCACAAAGATCCCTGTGCTACAGATGAGGACATTGAGGCTCAGCAGGATGGGGTAGGGCAGGGGCTCAAACCAAGTCTCTTCTCTGGCTCTCAGCCACCAGCCCTGCCTTCCCTGGTACAGACCCCCACTCTGCCTTGCTTTCCAAGAACAGTCCTGCCTGTCAGAGAAGCAGCCAAGTCCCTCTGCCTTTGCCTGGAAGTCAATGTGAGGTTGAGCTACATGCGCAAGCAGAGTGAACCCCAAGCTGGAACTGCGGGAGCCTTGCCTGCCCTCGGGATCTTATAGCCAGGTGAAGAATCTGGGCAGGCCCACTGGACCTTCCTCCTCCTCCTCCTCCTCCTCCACATCCTCCCCATCATTGCCACCATTTCTTGAGTTGCTGCTGTGTGCTTAGCCCCAAACAGCTGCTCTACTTCTATTAGTTTGAATCCTCACACAGCTCTACAGAGGGGGATTTTAATCAGCCACGCTGCGGTTGAGGAAACCAAGGCTTGGTGGGGTACAGTCATAGGTCAGGTTTCTCAGCTGAGCTGGAAGGGAGGGTGACGCTGTCATTGGTGCCCATTTGACTGTCAGACACTGATACCGACATAGCTAGGTCCTGGGCCACCCTCTGCAGAGCTCATGCAGAGGTTCACCTAAGCCTGTGAATCCTCATAACAAGAGCAAGGGCTGCCCCCAGAGGTCTTTCTAGAAGCCCAGTGCTGCCCTGATGGGCCCCTCTCCGGAGGTAGGTGCAACACAGGGCCAGGGACTCATTCTCCTAGGCCCTATGTGTCAGACTCTGGGGAGATGACACCAGGTGGAGGGACCTTTAAAATACAGAGCTTGAATGGTACAGGCTGAGGCAAGTGTTTCCGGGATTCTCTTACTCGACCGTCATGACACTCCAGAAGACAAGGGCTGTGAATCCTCTCATTTTATAGATTAGGAAGCTGAGACAGAAAGGCAAAGGAACGTGCTCATATGCTTGCGAGCTGGGACTCCAGTGCCGGCCGAGGGCCCCAGGGTCTGAGGCACACAGTTGGTCATCGCGCTAGGCTCGAGGAGGGGAGAGCACAGGACAGGGGTATACCAGGCAGCAGGGACAGTCTGGGCCAAAGCCAGGAGGCCTGAAGGCACACAGGCAGGGATATGTGAGACGAGGTGGCGGAGCAGCACCCTCAGCTGAGCTCTGAAGACATTTCTGGGCACTAGGGGCCTAATACAAGGGTTTTGAGGTGAATTACAAGGTCAGGTGGGCACTGAGGATGCTCTCTCTGAAGAGGAGGCTAGAGCAGGGTGGGGGGCAGGAAGCGGCAACTGCTCAGGGTCTGGTGGTGGCTGGGAACTAGAGCAGCAGTGTCAGGCATTCTGGAATAGAACTGACTCACAGCTGTTGCTGAAGGGTTGGCTGTGGGCTGGGGCGGGGCGGGGGGGCAGGACCACGATGGGGCCCAGGGCTCTGACAGGAGACAGGCATCAGTCAGTGAGCTTGAGAGTGTGGGATGCCTCAGCAGATCCCAGAGATGGTTGTCAGGGGCAGTGGACAGGGGCATCTGGAGCTCCAGATGTGACCATGTGGGGACAGAGCCCAGAGGGAGCCCTTGAGGTGGAGTTGGGAAGGCCAGTCTCCCAGAGCTGAGCACTGGCAGCAACAGTAACCGGCACGCGGCGTGTGTAAGGCAGTGCCGAGACCCCCTCCCCGTTCCGCCCCACTTTATCATAAATACTCCTGGCAGCACATCAGGAGTGCCTTCCTTGGCCCACTGTATAGATAAAGCAAGTGGCTGTGCTGGGGCCTGAACCTAGTCCCCTGACGCTCCAGTGCGTGCGTGCGTAGGGCCTTGACTCGCATAGGGGCCCCGGTAGCTGAGAGGGTGCCCCAGGAACGACATAAGCTTCCAGGGAGAAGGGGTAAGTGTCGAGTCAAACAGAAAGCACCAGACTCAACGCCAGCTTCCTTTTGGCCACCCCAGGTGCCTAATTTTCATACCACACGGCAGAGGGGCCAGGCGGAGTGGGTGGGGCAGACAGTGAAAGTATCTGCTACTGAAACGGACGGAACTGGTGTCCTTCAGACGTGGGCGGGACCGACAGACACCGAGGCACTGACCCTGGGTCTCAGCTGACAGGTGGCTGAAGGGAGTGAGTCCGCATCTCAGCATGGAGGAGGTATGCAGCCTCCCATGTGGTGGGGGAGAGGGCTTAAGGTCCCCAGGCTTGGGAGGCTGTGGGAGGGGTGTGGGGTGGGTGTGCCTAAAACTCTTTGTGAGGGCACTCCGTAGCTTGCACAGAAATCCACTGTCCATTCGTCTGTCCAGGCCTCCCTCTCCTAGAGCTGTGGGGCTCATTCTTTCCAAATATGCATTATTTTTAAGAAAAGATAAAAGCTGCATCTTATTAGCATAAATGTACTTTACAAGCTCAAGTTCTCAACACGGAGCATGAAGCCCCTCAGAACTGACGGCGAGACTGTTCCAGCGCACACAAATGAATGAACTGGGGCCTGGGATGGAAGTGCGGTTTTCCATTAGCCTCAGCGTCCAGTTCCGTTCAGTGTTTGATTTTGCTGACCCAGGACCAAGTGACTCCGGATTCTCACAGTGGTTACAAAGGGGAGCAGTGTTTCTGAAGCCCACCTGGCAGTCTCAAACCCTGTTCCCAGCATAAATCTTGTTCTCTGGGCACGCAAGGAGGGTTCTAACGTGTCATAATCTGGTGATGCACCCATTTAAGTCTTTGTGTGTGTGTGTGTGTTTTAATTGTTTTTTTTCTTTCTTTTCTTTTTTTTTTTTATTGTACTTTAGATGAAGACTCACAGAACAAATAGTTTCTCATTAAACAGTTAGTACACATGTTGTTTTATGTCAATGGTTAACAACCCCACGACATGTCAGCAGTGTCCCTTCTCAACCTTGGGTTCCCTATTACCAGCTTTCCTGTCCCCTCCTGCCTTCTAGTCCCTGTCCCTGTTGTGCCCCCTTAGTCTCATTTTGTTTTATGGGGCTGTCTAATCTTTGGCTGAACAGTGAACCTCGGGAGTGACTTCATGACTGAGCTAAAAGGGTGTCCAGGGGCCATACTCTCCGGGTTTCTCCAGTCTCTGTCAGGCCAGTAAGTCTGGTCTTTTTATTTTGTGAGTTAAAATTTTGTTCCACGTTTTTCTCCAGCTCTGTCCAAGACCCTCTGTTGTGATCCCGGTCAGAGCAGTCAGTGGCAGCCGGGCAGCATCTGGTTGTACTGGACTCGTCCTGTGGAGGCCGTGGTAGTTGTGGTCCATTAGTCCTTTGCACTGATCTTTCCCTTGCGTCTTGTTTTCTTCCTTCTCCCTTGCTGCCGAAGGGGTGAGACCAGCGCAGTACCTTAGATGGCTGCTCACAGGCTTTTAAGACCCCAGATGCTACTCAGCAAGGTAGAATGTAGAACATTTTCTTTATCAACTGTGTCATGCCAACTGAGCTAGATGCTCCCCGACACCATGGTCTAGTTGGGGTTTTTTAAATAGTTAAAAAGAAGGAAGGAAGGGAAAAAAAGGAAGGAAGAAGAAAGAAGTAAGGAAAGAAAGAGAAGGAATTCACGTGGGAATCTAGGGAGCCCTGATGCACCTGCAGAACCATTTGCCCTTGAGTTCTTGGTAGAGGCAGCCTCTACCTCTCCCGGGAAGCCCACCCTGAACAATGCAACCCTCCCAGCCAGCATGTCACAGCAAGTGAATCTGAGCCACATACTCCTGAGAGATCCCAGGGGTTCCTTGGCCCTTCCTGGCTCAGGTGTGGACCCTCCAGGTACTCAATCCCTGGTTCTGCGTCAGGGAAGAAGGCCCCAGGCAGGGGACACGGGCTAGGGGCTTCCCCCAGCCTTCGGCAGTGCGTCCTGGGATGAAGAATACTGGGGAACCCGGTGCCCCTGCAAGCCCGGAGTTTCTCTGGTTCTGGGTACCTTCGTTTCTGGGAACTGCTCGTGTTTTGGAAAGAGAGAAATGAGAAGAAAAACCCTAAGGCCCCAGCATCACCCCTCCCCCTCCTCTTCCTTCCGCTGAGTCACAGCCAAGAGCCCAGCATCTCAGCCCTCCCCTTGGGGCCACCGGGGTGGGGCAGAATTCAGGGTCAGGTGAGGACACAGCAGCTGGGTCAAGTCCCCCTTTCCTGCCAACAGCCTCCATGAGGGGGCACAACCTGGGGGTTGCTGAGGGCTGAGGCTACCTCCTCAAGCTTGGAGAAGAGGTAGCAAGGCCCTCATCTGTCCTGTCTCCCTTCCCGTCCTCAGGCCTATCATTCACCCACAAGCATTTATTGAGCACCAACTGTAAGCCAGACCCAGGGAGGTGGGATGGGTCAGGTTGGGCCCTGCCCTTGAGAAACTCACGAACTCACAGACACCTCCTGACGGGCCCTTAGGCTTGCTCTGGTCAGTGCTGGGGAGCCAGGGAGGCTTTAGGCTTTGGGGAGTCCAGGCCACATCGCACATGCGCATCACAGAGACCCTCACACCCCTACACGGGCACAGGCATGTAGATACGTGTGCATGGGTGTGGGGCTGGAGCACTGGGTCCGTGATCACAGTGTCCACGCAGGGCTTCACTTGCATGGGGGAGCTTCAGGTTCCAGGGACCAGTTCAGAGCTGCAGGAGGAGAGGGGAAGTCACCCTGTCTAAAAGGTCCAAATGCTGCCTCTGAGTCATGGGAGCCCATAGGAGCTTGAGCACTGTGCCCCAAAGGCTGAAGCCCAGAGAAGGCCAGTGACTTGCCCAGGGTCACACAGCAAGTTGAGACAGGGCTGGGAGGACAATGAGCCAGACCTGGGCACTTCATCCACACCCTTGCCCTTTCTGGCCTGGTGCTTGGGCTGAGGCCTGGGACCCCCTTGAGGACCACACTCTGTCGATCTCTAGGAGGTGAGGCTGAAGATTCTCCCAGCGAGCCCACCTGGGGACCAATCACAGGGTCCTCCCAAGCTTTACTGACCATTCCTGGGGCTTTCCCATATGCCCACACTTTAGCTAGGGCTATGTCCTGTGAGCTAGGGCAAATGGAGCCACACCCAGGCCAGCCCAGTCCTCCAGATTCTGCCAATCACACTAAGATGGGGCCTGGAGCCGGGAGAGGAAACAGCCTCTGCTGGAGTCCCCAGCTGCTCTTACCCCTGCTCCTGTGCCAGGCCCTATGTACCCACCAAGGGCAGAGGGAAGGCTGCCAGCATGACAGAGAAGGCCTGGGCACTGCACTCTAGGCAAGCATGACGCCATGGAGTTTACCACTCAGCTTTTGTTCATTCCCCTGCACCCTGAGCACCCCTCGGCTTGTAGTGGGCCTGGGCCTGTGCTCGGCAGGACAGGGTCTGGGCAACGTCTAGAGGACTGTCAGGTTTGTTGGTTGTTGCCCTGCATGAAACGGCCCCAGACCAAGTTCTCTGCTGGTTTGCAGAGCTCTCCCTTTCTGTTTGGTTTCAAGGAGGGAGTGGAGAGGCTGCCGTTGACCCATGGGGCTTTGAGCCCCATAGCTATCTAGCTGTTCCCTACCCCCATCCGCCAACCCCCCCCTTCCCCCCCCTCCCCCACCACTAGGGACCTAAGGCTGAGCCTAGGAACTCTGTCCAGGCTACAGCTGCTGTCGCTGCCCTTGGCTTTGCTGTGTCTCTGGTCAGGGAAGAGACACAGCTGCTCCACACTCTTGGACAACCAGTTTGTGTCCAGCCAAGTCCCCTGCTTCTATTACAGAGGGCCACCTCAGGGAAGGACACTGGGACCTTGCTCATACACCTGTCTCCAAGGCTCCAGAGAAGGTTTGGTGGCTTAAGGGGTAGGGCAGGAGGATAAAGCTCACAGCCAAGAGGAAGATGCCTTTCAATTCCCATTTCATCTCTTCCCTGGCTCCACCAGGCCCTGCCCCTATTGAAAAGTTAGCTCTTTTGCTTATCTGTTAGCAAGTGTTACATAGTTTTTGTTATTTATTGTAAGAGAGACAGCCTAATTTGTTCTCGCTGGTGCATGGGAAAGCTATTTTGGTTACATGGGCTTATCTTATAACTGGCCACCTTCCTGGTTTCTAAGATTTGCTGATTGTTGTTCTCTTGGATTTTCTACATTGACATTTTATGATGGAAAATACTGACAAATTTGTCTCTGCCTTTCTAATATTTATAGCTCTTATTTATTTTCGTTGTCTCATTGCTTTGCTAATATTGAAAAAATAGTAATGAGTAAGGGCGTTTGTACCTTATTTCTGACTTAAATAGGGATGTCTCTGGTGCCTCCCCATCAAGCGCACTTTCTATTGATTTTGGATAGACAGCCCTCCTCTAGTTAAATGTGGCTCAGTCTAGTCCTGGCTGACTCAGAGTTTTATTTATTTTAGATTATTTATTTGCATCATTCATTCATGCACCAATTCTTCAGTGAGCACATACTGATTGTCAGGCCTACACCTGGTCCTGGGATAGGAAGGAAAAATCTACACAGTTTCTGCCCACAAAGAGCTCATGGACTAGAGGCAAATATAGGCAAGTAAACAGGCCCTTATCTTTAGGCCACGTGGTATGCATTTGATCACTGTCTGCCAGGTGCTGTGCCAGGCATTGGGAATGGGCAGTATTCAGACAAGGCCCTGCTCCTGTGGCATTCACAGTCTGCTGGGGTCCAAGCAGCTCCCACCCGCTTGAAGCCAACGTCCCATACAGCAGTTGCACCACTTAACCTGAGACTTTTTCTGCTGCAGAAGTCAGTTCAGTTAGTGACCAAAAGTGCCAGGGAGCTAACCCCCTAGAGCAGCCCGAAGCCAATGAGGGGTAGGAGTTGGCAGATACGTGCTTCAGCTTCCTTACCTCGTAGGTGGGACAACCCTGAGGTGTGTTCCACACTGTTTCAGAGAGCTCCCCAGTAGGATGGAGCCTCAGCTGCCTACAGAGAAAACACACTAATTAACGTTTTGACTTCCTTCTCTTCCCTGCCTCACTTCCTCTCTCTGCTATGTCAAGAACTATGAAGAGTCTGAAATTTTACCTGCCATAGGCTCATGAATGCTGGCAGAAGACACAAGACTCCTAGCTCAGAGACAAAGGACAGCTTACTAACTCACAGTAATAGAAGTAGACACAGTATCAGCATTTTCTGATGCCAGTTCCCTGAGCCCCAGTTCCCACAGGATGATGGAATGAGGGCCAGGCGATGCCTGCACGTGCAGTGGGTTGCGTTATAGGAGTGGAACCCTGAGCTTAGGGAACCACATCTTTTATAATAGGCTGTAAGCAAAACTGCTCAACCTTTGTCCCAGAGGGAGGTATCCTTATGACACTGGACAGTAAACAAAGCAGAACTTTGCCCTGGAGGGAGACTGTGTGTTGTAAAAATCATCCTTGAAAAGTTACTCTGAAACAGAGCAGTCAGTGCCTCTGCTGGCAAGTGTGCAGGAATGTGAGAGAACTATAGAAGACTGTCTCCCAGCACCTTACTGGGGCTTTGCGGCATCACCTCCCAAATAAGCTACTTGTTCTCAAATCCTTGTCCCAGAGTCTGCTTCTGGGGGAAATCTCCCCTCCCGTCCAAGATAAGGAGCCGACACTAAACCAGATTTGTGGTGTGACTCTCCTCTCCTTTCTCCAGAACCTGGCCTGCAGATAAGGCAGGAGAGCCACCTAAGAGCAGCCAGTTTCCTCACTCGGAGTCGTTACTGCTATGACTCTCGGGGAGGTGCTCTAAAAGACTCTTGTTGTCTTTGCTGGGTGCGCTCGAGGGATTTCGACTCATGGGAACCCCATGTGACAGAGCAGAACTGCCCGATTGGGTTTTCTTGGCTGTAATCTTTACAGGAGCAGATCACCAGGTCTTTTTCCTGCGGAGCGACTAGGTGGATTCCAACGGCCAACCTTTCTGTTAGCAGCCGAGTGCTTAACCATTGTGCCAAGGGCTCCTTTTAAAGGATTCTTAGGGCTTCATTGTCAACATTTAAATATTTAGTACGTCTAGAAGTTATGGTGGTAGTCTGTGTCAGGTACACATTGAACTTTATTTTTTTCCCCAAATTTTTCCAGTATTGCGCCTGGGATGTTAAACTTGTTGTTGTTGCCGTTGAGCCAATTCTGACTCACAGGGACCCTACAAAACAGAGTAGAAGTGCCCCATAGGGCTTCCAAGGCTATAAATCTTTACAGAAGCAGACAGCCACATCTTTCTCCCACAGAACAGCTGGTGGGTTCTTAATCATCAACCTTTTGGTTCGCAGCCAAGGGCTTAACCACTATACCACCACGGCTCCTTCCTGGGGTGTTACCACCTTCTTTTAATTTGCCTGAGACCTGTTATTTAGAGTGTATTATTTTGTAAAAATCTATTTACAATAAATTTACTAAAGAACACATGGGTGTCTTCATCACTCTCGGGGATATGATACTCAGCGCTGGCAGAGTGTGAGACAAACCTCCAACACCCACTCTCATGATAACACCATTCAGGCCCCAGGGAAATGCACAGAGGCTGTGCCTCTGCTGACCTTAGAGCAGACACTGCTTCAGAGCTCACAGAGGATTTGAAGGTAAACAGGGGGCAGTTTTACTTCTATAAAAGTGTTTTAATAACATTTAATAAAAATTTCAAAAATTTAAATAAAATTTTAGCTTTAAATATTTTCTATTTAAAATTTTTGATACTCATTCATTGTAACTTATAACATAATTTTGCTTTTTAATTTTACCAGATAATTTGGATTGTTTAAAAAAATAATTATTTGCAACGAATTTAAAATGCCTTTAATTTTTTTCATTTTTTTTTTTATTGTTGTAGTTTAAGTGGAAGTTTATATTTCAAGTTAGTTTCTCATACAAAATTTTATACATACCTTGTTATGTGACCCTAATTGCTCTCCCTGTACTGTGACAGCACACTCCTCCTTTCCACCCCTGATTCCCCATGTCCATTCAGCCAGCTCCTAACCCTCTCTGCCTTCTCATCTCATCTCTGGACAGAAACTGCTCTTTTAGTCCCATGTTTCAACTTGAGCTAAGTAAACCACACTCCTCATGAGTATCATTTTATGTCCCGCAGTCCAGTCTAATCTTTGTCTGAAGAGTTGGCCTCTGGAATGGTTTTAGTTCTGGATTGACAGAGAGGCCAGGGGCCACGCTTTCCAGGGGTCCTCCAGTCTCATTCAGACCATTAAGTCTGGTCTTTTTGCTAGAATTTGAGCTCTGCACCCTAACTTTCTCCTGCTCCAACAGGGACTCTGTGTTGTGTTCCCTGTCAGGGCAGTCACTGATGGTAGCCTGGCACCAGCTAGGTCTTCTGGTCTCAAGATGATGCAGTCTCTGGTTTATGTGGTCCTTTCTGTCTCTTGGGCTAATAACTTTCCTTGTGTCTTTGGTGTTCTTCATTCTCCTTTACTCCAGGTGGTTGGGACCAATTGATGCATCTTAGATGGCTGCTTGCAAGCTTTTAAGACCCCAGATGCCACTCACCAAAGTAGGATGCAGAACATTTTCTTAATAAACTTTGTTATGCCAACTGACCTACATGTCCCCTGAAAGCATGGTCCCCAGACCTCCACCCCTGCCACTCTGTCCCTCGAAGTGTTTGATTGTATTCAGGAAACTTCTTAGCTTTGGTTTAGTCTAGTTGTGCTGACTTCCCCTGTAGTGTGTGCTGTCCTTCCCTTCACCTAAGATAATTCTTGTCTACTATCAGGTTAGTGAATAACCCTCACCCTCCCTCCCCACCCTCGTAACCATCAAAGAGTGTTTTCTTCTGTGTTTAAACCTTTACTTGAATTCTTATAATAGTGGTCTTACACAATATTTGTCCTTCTGTGACTGACTAAATTCACTCAGCATGTTGCCCGCTAGATTCCTCCGTGTTATGTTTCATGGCTTCACTGTTGTTCTTTATCGTTGTGTAGTATTCCATAAAATACCTTTAATTTTTAAAATATTTTTTAATTTACTTTATATTTTTGTACTCTCTGCTTTGGACATGTTATCAGGAGGGATCAGTCCCTGGAGAAGGACAACATGCTTGGTAAAGCAGAGGGTCAGCCAAAAGGAGGAAGACCCTCAACGAGATGGACTGACACAGTGGCTCCAACGGTGGGCTCAAACATAGCAATGATTGTGAGGATGGTGGATGTCTTAGTCATCTAGTGCTGCTGTAACAGAAATACCACAAGTGGATGGCTTTAACAAAGAGAAGTTTATTCTCTCATGGTCCAGTGGGCTACAAGTCCAAATTCAGGGCATCACTTCCAAGGAAACGCTTTCTCTGTCGGCTCTGAAGGAAGGTCTGTGTCATCAATCTTCCCTTGGTTTGGGAGCTTCTCTGCACAGGAAACTCAGGTCCAAAGGGCTTGCTCTGCTCCCGGCACTGCTTTCTTGGTGGTATGAGGTTCCCGTGTGACTCTGCTCACTTCTCTCTTTTATATCTCAAAAGAGATTGGCTTAAGACACTATCTAATCTTGTAGGCCTCATCAGTATAACTGCTGCTAATCCATTTTATTATATCATTGTGACTGAGTTTACAACACATAAGGAAATCACATCAGATTACAGAATGGTACACAATCATGCAATACTGGGAATCATGATACAGCCAAGTTGACAGATATTTTTTGGGGACACAATTCAGTCCATGACAGTGGAGGACCGGGCAGCATTTCCTTCTGTTGTACGTAGAACCGCTGTGAGTCAGAATCAACTCGACAGCAGTGGGTTTGGTTTTTGTTTAGATTGTTGTTA
The DNA here is from genome assembly GCA_030035585.1 of Dugong dugon. Classification (NCBI taxonomy): domain Eukaryota; kingdom Metazoa; phylum Chordata; class Mammalia; order Sirenia; family Dugongidae; genus Dugong; species Dugong dugon. Next base: position 16,820,392 of record CM057481.1, on the reverse strand, counting down.
AGTGTTGTTGAATTGATTCTGACTCATTGTGACCCTCTCGGACAGAGTAGAACTGCCCCATAGGGTTTCCAAGGCTGTGATCTTTATGGAAGCAGACTGCCACATCTTTCTTTCACGGAGCAGCCAGTGGGTTGGAACTTCGACATTTTGATTCGAAGCCGAGCGCTTAACCACTGCAACACCAGGGCTCTTATAACAACAATAACAACTGCCTGTAATGTTTTATTTTTAGTTGTTTAAATCATTACTGTAAATAGAACAGTAA